>OX465585.1:53932948-59015281 GCA_950022655.1 Alentia gelatinosa
CCCTGACTCTGTTTGGAAATGACAAACAGTACAGTTATCTAGTCATCTTATCTCTTGGCTGCACCAGTATAGTCTAGTCAGAGCACTGACACTGGGTGGCTATGATAAGAACTAACGCTTTCATTGACAGGTCCTGCCACCTGGTGTATTATGAGGAACCAGGTTCCTCACTACGTTCATGAGGCCCTAAACATGCCCTGTTCCTGTCAGACTCAGTGGTCTAGAGGTAAAGTGTCTGCAAGGGAAACCTATGGTTGAGAGTTCAATCCCCTTCCATCCAGAGCGGTCTTTTTTCAAGAGTCATAAAGATTCTTATAGGTTCCTCACTACGTCCATAAGGCCCTAAACATGTCCTCTTCCTGTCAGACTCAATGGTCTAGAGGTAGAGTGTCTGCAAGGGAAACCTATGGTTGAGAGTTCAATCCCCTTCCATCCAGAGTGGTTTTTTTTCCAAAAGTGATAAAGATTCTTATAGGTTCCTCACTACGTTCATAAGGCCCTAAACATGCCCTCTTCCTATCAGACTCAATGGTCTAGAGGTAGAGTGTTTGCAAGGGAAACCTATGGTTAAGAGTTCAATCCCCTTCCATCCAGAGCGGTTTTTTTTCAAGAGTCATAAAGATTCTTATAGGTTCCTCACTACGTTCATAAGGCCCTAAACATGCCCTCTTCCTGTCAGACTCAATGGTCTAGAGGTAGAGTGTCTGCAAGGGAAACCTATGGTTGAGAGTTCAATCCCCTTCCATCCAGAGTGGTTTTTTTCCAAAAGTGATAAAGATTCTTATAGGTTCCTCGATACGTTCATAAGGCCCTAAACATGCCCTCTTTCTGTCAGACTCAGTGGTCTAGAGGTAGAGTGTCTGCAATGGAAACCTATGGTTGAGAGTTCAATCCCCTTCCATCCAGAGTGGTCTTTTTTCAAGAGTTATAAAGATTCTTATAGGTTCCTCACTACGTCCATAAGGCCCTAAACATGTCCTCTTCCTGTCAGACTCAATGGTCTAGAGGTAGAGTGTTTGCAAGGGAAACCTATGGTTGAGAGTTCAATCCCCTTCCATCCAGAGCGGTTTTTTTTCAAGAGTCATAAAGATTCTTATAGGTTCCTCACTACGTTCATAAGGCCCTAAACATGTCCTCTTCCTGTCAGACTCAATGGTCTAGAGGTAGAGTGTTTGCAAGGGAAACCTATGGTTGAGAGTTCAATCCCCTTCCATCCAGAGCGGTTTTTTTTCAAGACTCATAAAGATTCTTATAGGTTCCTCACTACGTTCATAAGGCCCTAAACATGCCCTCTTCCTGTCAGACTCAATGGTCTAGAGGTAGAGTGTCTGCAAGGGAAACCAATGGTTGAGAGTTCAATCCCCTTCCATCCAGAGCGGTTTTTTTTTCAAGAGTCATAAAGATTCTTATAGGTTCCTCACTACGTTCATAAGGCCCTAAACATGCCCTCTTCCTGTCAGACTCAATGGTCTAGAGGTAGAGTGTCTGCAAGGGAAACCTATGGTTAAGAGTTCAATCCCCTTCCATCCTGAGCGGTTTTTTTTGTAAGAGTCATAAAGATTCTTATAGGAAACTAGAAGGTTGAGAGTTCAAATCCCCCTCCATCTAGACTTTTTTTTTTTCATGAGAGTCATAAAGATTCTTTTAGGAACCAATTTTTCTCTTCCTGAATTATTTCTATTTTCGTTTTTGAATCTTACACAGACATACCTACATAAATAGGGGAATCGTCCATCCAGAACTATTTATTATTCACCCTTACACATACAATACCAGTTACTTTACCTTCTGGTACCTTCAGTATAGATTGGTTACTGCACCTGTATGCAGTAATTATAGTGGGCCCTGTTTTTTAGTCACGACTATCGTTACGAGTGCCCAAAATGTCGTAGCCCTAAGACACCTAGGGACATGACGTACCAAATGCGGAAATTCACTTCCCTTTGGAATTCAGCCATGAAACTTTAACACCAGTGAGGGACTCATATAACCTACGATCACCTAAAATATGGAGAAGATTGGCTGCTTTGATCTAACGATATTCGCGTTTGAATCTGGTTGTATCAAATGCTGCTCTGGTGGTCAGTGTAGGCCTACTTAAGCGGTCGCTAATTTATGCAGCGACCTTGACATTGACTGCACTTGTTCCCAATAGATTGGCCATCAAACCCTGTCTGTGCTGAGCTCCTCACTCTCAGTCGAATAGATTGACAGGCAGTACCGTACGCAGAATTTAACTCACTGTCGCCCAAATTATCATAGCCCAAGACATCTAAAGACGATACGTACCAAATGCGGAAATTCACTTCCCTTTAGAATTCAGCCATGAGACTTTAACACAAGTTAGGGACACATATACCCCATAATTACTCCAAATATGAAGAAGATCCTCAACTCGGATCCAATGATATTTGCGTTTCAATCTGGTTGTAGCAAAGGCTGCTCTGGTGGCACCAGACTCTCCTACCCGAATGGGGAATTTTCCTTTATCAGATAAGAGCATGCCAACTTCTGATATCAAATCAAGTTGTTCTTTGAATATTCGGAAGTGTGTCAACACTAATAATTCTGACTAGGAGAAAGTAATAACATTGATACTGCTTTTTTAATGCCATAATGCAGTTAGATATAATGGAGAAGCAACAAATTTGCGATGTCTTGAAATTGATTGAATAATCTCTAAGAATAGGGTGTAAAAAATAAAGGCAAGATAGCTTCAGGTTGTGCATACTGATAAGAGAATGCAGTGAGGAATTCTGTTCTGTTATGAGTATGCACAAGCCGAAGCCATCTTGTCATATTACTTCACTGACTTTATCATAGTAAAGCCCTGACTCTGTTTGGAAATGACAAACAGTACAGTTATCTAGTCATCTTATCTCTTGGCTGCACCAGTATAGTCTAGTCAGAGCACTGACACTGGGTGGCTATGATAAGAACTAACGCTTTCATTGACAGGTCCTGCCACCTGGTGTATTATGAGGAACCAGGTTCCTCACTACGTTCATGAGGCCCTAAACATGCGCTGTTCCTGTCAGACTCAGTGGTCTAGAGGTAAAGTGTCTGCAAGGGAAACCTATGGTTGAGAGTTCAATCCCCTTCCATCCAGAGTGGTTTTTTTCCAAGAGTGATAAAGATTCTTATAGGTTCCTCAATACGTTCATAAGGCCCTAAACATGCCCTGTTCCTGTCAGACTCAGTGGTCTAGAGGTAAAGTGTCTGCAAGGGAAACCTATGGTTGAGAGTTCAATCCCCTTCCATCCAGAGTGGTTTTTTTCCAAAAGTGATAAAGATTCTTATAGGTTCCTCACTACGTTCATAAGGCCCTAAACATGCCCTCTTCCTATCAGACTCAATGGTCTAGAGGTAGAGTGTTTGCAAGGGAAACCTATGGTTGAGAGTTCAATCCCCTTCCATCCAGAGCGGTTTTTTTTCAAGAGTCATAAAGATTCTTATAGGTTCCTCACTACGTTCATAAGGCCCTAAACATGCCCTCTTCCTGTCAGACTCAATGGTCCAGAGGTAGAGTGTCTGCAAGGGAAACCTATGGTTGAGAGTTCAATCCCCTTCCATCCAGAGTGGTTTTTTTTTCCAAAAGTGATAAAGATTCTTATAGGTTCCTCAATACGTTCATAAGGCCCTAAAGATGCCCTTTTTCTGTCAGACTCAGTGGTCTAGAGGTAGAGTGTCTGCAAGGGAAACCAATGGTTGAGAGTTCAATCCCCTTCCATCCAGAGCGGTCTTTTTTCAAGAGTTATAAAGATTCTTATAGGTTCCTCACTACGTCCATAAGGCCCTAAACATGTCCTCTTCATGTCAGACTCAATGGTCTAGAGGTAGAGTGTCTGCAAGGGAAACCTATGGTTGAGAGTTCAATCCCCTTCCATCCAGAGTGGTTTTTTTTTCCAAAAGTGATAAAGATTCTTATAGGTTCCTCAATACGTTCATAAGGCCCTAAAGATGCCCTCTTTCTGTCAGACTCAGTGGTCTAGAGGTAGAGTGTCTGCAAGGGAAACCAATGGTTGAGAGTTCAATCCCCTTCCATCCAGAGCGGTCTTTTTTCAAGAGTTATAAAGATTCTTATAGGTTCCTCACTACGTCCATAAGGCCCTAAACATGTCCTCTTCCTGTCAGACTCAATGGTCTAGAGGTAGAGTGTTTGCAAGGGAAACCTATGGTTGAGAGTTCAATCCCCTTCCATCCAGAGCGGTTTTTTTTCAAGAGTCATAAAGATTCTTATAGGTTCCTCACTACGTTCATAAGGCCCAAACATGTCCTCTTCCTGTCAGACTCAATGGTCTAGAGGTAGAGTGTTTGCAAGGGAAACCTATGGTTGAGAGTTCAATCCCCTTCCATCCTGAGCGGTTTTTTTTGTATGAGTCATAAAGATTCTTATAGGAAACTAGAAGGTTGAGAGTTCAAATCCCCCTCCATCTAGACTTTTTTTTTTTCGTGAGAGTCATAAAGATTCTTTTAGGAACCAATTTTTCTCTTCCTGAATTATTTCTATTTTCGTTTTTGAATCTTACACAGACATACCTACATAAATAGGGGAATCGTCCATCCAGAACTATTTATTATTCACCCTTACACATACAATACCAGTTACTTTACCTTCTGGTACCTTCAGTATAGATTGGTTACTGCACCTGTATGCAGTAATTATAGTGGGCCCTGTTTTTTAGTCACGACTATCGTTACGAGTGCCGAAAATGTCGTAGCCCTAAGACACCTAGGGACATGACGTACCAAATGCGGAAATTCACTTCCCTTTGGAATTCAGCCATGAAACTTTAACACCAGTGAGGGACTCATATAACCTACGATCACCTAAAATATGGAGAAGATTGGCTGCTTTGATCTAACGATATTCGCGTTTGAATCTGGTTGTATCAAATGCTGCTCTGGTGGTCAGTGTAGGCCTACTTAAGCGGTCGCTAATTTATGCAGCGACCTTGACATTGACTGCACTTGTTCCCAATAGATTGGCCATCAAACCCTGTCTGTGCTGAGCTCCTCACTCTCAGTCGAATAGATTGACAGGCAGTACCGTACGCAGAATTTAACTCACTGTTGCCCAAATTATCATAGCCCAAGACATCTAAAGACGATACGTACCAAATGCGGAAATTCACTTCCCTTTAGAATTCAGCCATGAGACTTTAACACAAGTTAGGGACACATATACCCCATAATTACTCCAAATATGAAGAAGATCCTCAACTCGGATCCAATGATATTTGCGTTTCAATCTGGTTGTAGCAAAGGCTGCTCTGGTGGCACCAGACTCTCCTACCCGAATGGGGAATTTTCCTTTATCAGATAAGAGCATGCCAACTTCTGATATCAAATCAAGTTGTTCTTTGAATATTCGGAAGTGTGTCAACACTAATAATTCTGACTAGGAGAAAGTAATAACATTGATACTGCTTTTTTAATGCCATAATGCAGTTAGATATAATGGAGAAGCAACAAATTTGCGATGTCTTGAAATTGATTGAATAATCTCTAAGAATAGGGTGTAAAAAATAAAGGCAAGATAGCTTCAGGTTGTGCATACTGATAAGAGAATGCAGTGAGGAATTCTGTTCTGTTATGAGTATGCACAAGCCGAAGCCATCTTGTCATATTACTTCACTGACTTTATCATAGTACAGCCCTGACTCTGTTTGGAAATGACAAACAGTACAGTTATCTAGTCATCTTATCTCTTGGCTGCACCAGTATAGTCTAGTCAGAGCACTGACACTGGGTGGCTATGATAAGAACTAACGCTTTCATTGACAAGTCCTGCCACCTGGTGTATTATGAGGAACCAGGTTCCTCACTACGTTCATGAGGCCCTAAACATGCCCTGTTCCTGTCAGACTCAGTGGTCTAGAGGTAAAGTGTCTGCAAGGGAAACCTATGGTTGAGAGTTCAATCCCCTTCCATCCAGAGTGGTTTTTTTCCAAGAGTGATAAAGATTCTTATAGGTTCCTCAATACGTTCATAAGGCCCTAAACATGCCCTGTTCCTGTCAGACTCAGTGGTCTAGAGGTAGAGTGTCTGCAAGGGAAACCAATGGTTGAGAGTTCAATCCCCTTCCATCCAGAGTGTTTTTTTTCCAAAAGTGATAAAGATTCTTATAGGTTCCTCACTACGTTCATAAGGCCCTAAACATGCCCTCTTCCTATCAGACTCAATGGTCTAGAGGTAGAGTGTTTGCAAGGGAAACCTATGGTTGAGAGTTCAATCCCCTTCCATCCAGAGCGGTTTTTTTTCAAGAGTCATAAAGATTCTTATAGGTTCCTCACTACGTTCATAAGGCCCTAAACATGCCCTCTTCCTGTCAGACTCAATGGTCTAGAGGTAGAGTGTCTGCAAGGGAAACCTATGGTTGAGAGTTCAATCCCCTTCCATCCAGAGTGGTTTTTTTCCAAGAGTGATAAAGATTCTTATAGGTTCCTCAATACGTTCATAAGGCCCTAAACATGCCCTGTTCCTGTCAGACTCAGTGGTCTAGAGGTAAAGTGTCTGCAAGGGAAACCTATGGTTGAGAGTTCAATCCCCTTCCATCCAGAGTGGTTTTTTTTCAAAAGTGATAAAGATTCTTATAGGTTCCTCACTACGTTCATAAGGCCCTAAACATGCCCTCTTCCTATCAGACTCAATGGTCTAGAGGTAGAGTGTTTGCAAGGGAAACCTATGGTTGAGAGTTCAATCCCCTTCCATCCAGAGAGGTTTTTTTTCAAGAGTCATAAAGATTCTTATAGGTTCCTCACTACGTTCATAAGGCCCTAAACATGCCCTCTTCCTGTCAGACTCAATGGTCCAGAGGTAGAGTGTCTGCAAGGGAAACCTATGGTTGAGAGTTCAATCCCCTTCCATCCAGAGTGGTTTTTTTTCCAAAAGTGATAAAGATTCTTATAGGTTCCTCAATACGTTCATAAGGCCCTAAAGATGCCCTCTTTCTGTCAGACTCAGTGGTCTAGAGGTAGAGTGTCTGCAAGGGAAACCAATGGTTGAGAGTTCAATCCCCTTCCATCCAGAGCGGTCTTTTTTCAAGAGTTATAAAGATTCTTATAGGTTCCTCACTACGTCCATAAGGCCCTAAACATGTCCTCTTCCTGTCAGACTCAATGGTCTAGAGGTAGAGTGTTTGCAAGGGAAACCTATGGTTGAGAGTTCAATCCCCTTCCATCCAGAGCGGTTTTTTTTCAAGAGTCATAAAGATTCTTATAGGTTCCTCACTACGTTCATAAGGCCCAAACATGTCCTCTTCCTGTCAGACTCAATGGTCTAGAGGTAGAGTGTTTGCAAGGGAAACCTATGGTTGAGAGTTCAATCCCCTTCCATCCAGAGCGGTTTTTTTTCAAGACTCATAAAGATTCTTATAGGTTCCTCACTACGTTCATAAGGCCCTAAACATGCCCTCTTCCTGTCAGACTCAATGGTCTAGAGGTAGAGTGTCTGCAAGGGAAACCAATGGTTGAGAGTTCAATCCCCTTCCATCCAGAGCGGTTTTTTTTTCAAGAGTCATAAAGATTCTTATAGGTTCCTCACTACGTTCATAAGGCCCTAAACATGCCCTCTTCCTGTCAGACTCAATGGTCTAGAGGTAGAGTGTCTGCAAGGGAAACCTATGGTTAAGAGTTCAATCCCCTTCCATCCTGAGCGGTTTTTTTTCAAGAGTCATAAAGATTCTTATAGGAAACTAGAAGGTTGAGAGTTCAAATCCCCCTCCATCTAGACTTTTTTTTTTCATAAGAGTCATAAAGATTCTTTTAGGAACCAATTTTTCTCTTCCTGAATTATTTCTATTTTCGTTTTTGAATCTTACACAGACATACCTACATAAATAGGGGAATTGTCCATCCAGAACTATTTATTATTCACCCTTACACATACAATACCAGTTACTTTACCTTCTGGTACCTTCAGTATAGATTGGTTACTGCACCTGTATGCAGTAATTATAGTGGGCCCTGTTTTTTAGTCACGACTATCGTTACGAGTGCCCAAAATGTCGTAGCCCTAAGACACCTAGGGACATGACGTACCAAATGCGGAAATTCACTTCCCTTTGGAATTCAGCCATGAAACTTTAACACCAGTGAGGGACTCATATAACCTACGATCACCTAAAATATGGAGAAGATTGGCTGCTTTGATCTAACGATATTCGCGTTTGAATCTGGTTGTATCAAATGCTGCTCTGGTGGTCAGTGTAGGCCTACTTAAGCGGTCGCTAATTTATGCAGCGACCTTGACATTGACTGCACTTGTTCCCAATAGATTGGCCATCAAACCCTGTCTGTGCTGAGCTCCTCACTCTCAGTCGAATAGATTGACAGGCAGTACCGTACGCAGAATTTAACTCACTGTCGCCCAAATTATCATAGCCCAAGACATCTAAAGACGATACGTACCAAATGCGGAAATTCACTTCCCTTTAGAATTCAGCCATGAGACTTTAACACAAGTTAGGGACACATATACCCCATAATTACTCCAAATATGAAGAAGATCCTCAACTCGGATCCAATGATATTTGCGTTTCAATCTGGTTGTAGCAAAGGCTGCTCTGGTGGCACCAGACTCTCCTACCCGAATGGGGAATTTTCCTTTATCAGATAAGAGCATGCCAACTTCTGATATCAAATCAAGTTGTTCTTTGAATATTCGGAAGTGTGTCAACACTAATAATTCTGACTAGGAGAAAGTAATAACATTGATACTGCTTTTTTAATGCCATAATGCAGTTAGATATAATGGAGAAGCAACAAATTTGCGATGTCTTGAAATTGATTGAATAATCTCTAAGAATAGGGTGTAAAAAATAAAGGCAAGATAGCTTCAGGTTGTGCATACTGATAAGAGAATGCAGTGAGGAATTCTGTTCTGTTATGAGTATGCACAAGCCGAAGCCATCTTGTCATATTACTTCACTGACTTTATCATAGTACAGCCCTGACTCTGTTTGGAAATGACAAACAGTACAGTTATCTAGTCATCTTATCTCTTGGCTGCACCAGTATAGTCTAGTCAGAGCACTGACACTGGGTGGCTATGATAAGAACTAACGCTTTCATTGACAGGTCCTGCCATCTGGTGTATTATGAGGAACCAGGTTCCTCACTACGTTCATGAGGCCCTAAACATGCCCTGTTCCTGTCAGACTCAGTGGTCTAGAGGTAAAGTGTCTGCAAGGGAAACCTATGGTTGAGAGTTCAATCCCCTTCCATCCGGAGTGATTTTTTTCCAAGAGTGATAAAGATTCTTATAGGTTCCTCAATAAGTTCATAAGGCCCTAAACATGCCCTGTTCCTGTCAGACTCAGTGGTCTAGAGGTAAAGTGTCTGCAAGGGAAACCTATGGTTGAGAGTTCAATCCCCTTCCATCCAGAGTGGTTTTTTTCCAAAAGTGATAAAGATTCTTATAGGTTCCTCACTACGTTCATAAGGCCCTAAACATGCCCTCTTCCTATCAGACTCAATGGTCTAGAGGTAGAGTGTTTGCAAGGGAAACCTATGGTTAAGAGTTCAATCCCCTTCCATCCAGAGCGGTTTTTTTTCAAGAGTCATAAAGATTCTTATAGGTTCCTCACTACGTTCATAAGGCCCTAAACATGCCCTCTTCCTGTCAGACTCAATGGTCTAGAGGTAGAGTGTCTGCAAGGGAAACCTATGGTTGAGAGTTCAATCCCCTTCCATCCAGAGCGGTTTTTTTTCAAGAGTCATAAAGATTCCTATAGGTTCCTCACTACGTTCATAAGGCCCTAAACATGTCCTCTTCCTGTCAGACTCAATGGTCTAGAGGTAGAGTGTTTGCAAGGGAAACCTATGGTTGAGAGTTCAATCCCCTTCCATCCAGAGCGGTTTTTTTTCAAGACTCATAAAGATTCTTATAGGTTCCTCACTACGTTCATAAGGCCCTAAACATGCCCTCTTCCTGTCAGACTCAATGGTCTAGAGGTAGAGTGTCTGCAAGGGAAACCAATGGTTGAGAGTTCAATCCCCTTCCATCCAGAGCGGTTTTTTTTTCAAGAGTCATAAAGATTCTTATAGGTTCCTCACTACGTTCATAAGGCCCTAAACATGACCTCTTCCTGTCAGACTCAATGGTCTAGAGGTAGAGTGTCTGCAAGGGAAACCAATGGTTGAGAGTTCAATCCCCTTCCATCCAGAGCGGTTTTTTTTTCAAGAGTCATAAAGATTCTTATAGGTTCCTCACTACGTTCATAAGGCCCTAAACATGCCCTCTTCCTGTCAGACTCAATGGTCTAGAGGTAGAGTGTCTGCAAGGGAAACCTATGGTTAAGAGTTCAATCCCCTTCCATCCTGAGCGGTTTTTTTTGTAAGTCATAAAGATTCTTATAGGAAACTAGAAGGTTGAGAGTTCAAATCCCCCTCCATCTAGACTTTTTTTTTTCATGAGAGTCATAAAGATTCTTTTAGGAACCAATTTTTCTCTTCCTGAATTATTTCTATTTTCGTTTTTGAATCTTACACAGACATACCTACATAAATAGGGGAATCGTCCATCCAGAACTATTTATTATTCACCCTTACACATACAATACCAGTTACTTTACCTTCTGGTACCTTCAGTATAGATTGGTTACTGCACCTGTATGCAGTAATTATAGTGGGCCCTGTTTTTTAGTCACGACTATCGTTACGAGTTCCCAAAATGTCGTAGCCCTAAGACACCTAGGGACATGACGTACCAAATGCGGAAATTCACTTCCCTTTGGAATTCAGCCATGAAACTTTAACACCAGTGAGGGACTCATATAACCTACGATCACCTAAAATATGGAGAAGATTGGCTGCTTTGATCTAACGATATTCGCGTTTGAATCTGGTTGTATCAAATGCTGCTCTGGTGGTCAGTGTAGGCCTACTTAAGCGGTCGCTAATTTATGCAGCGACCTTGACATTGACTGCACTTGTTCCCAATAGATTGGCCATCAAACCCTGTCTGTGCTGAGCTCCTCACTCTCAGTCGAATAGATTGACAGGCAGTACCGTACGCAGAATTTAACTCACTGTCGCCCAAATTATCATAGCCCAAGACATCTAAAGACGATACGTACCAAATGCGGAAATTCACTTCCCTTTAGAATTCAGCCATGAGACTTTAACACAAGTTAGGGACACATATACCCCATAATTACTCCAAATATGAAGAAGATCCTCAACTCGGATCCAATGATATTTGCGTTTCAATCTGGTTGTAGCAAAGGCTGCTCTGGTGGCACCAGACTCTCCTACCCGAATGGGGAATTTTCCTTTATCAGATAAGAGCATGCCAACTTCTGATATCAAATCAAGTTGTTCTTTGAATATTCGGAAGTGTGTCAACACTAATAATTCTGACTAGGAGAAAGTAATAACATTGATACTGCTTTTTTAATGCCATAATGCAGTTAGATATAATGGAGAAGCAACAAATTTGCGATGTCTTGAAATTGATTGAATAATCTCTAAGAATAGGGTGTAAAAAATAAAGGCAAGATAGCTTCAGGTTGTGCATACTGATAAGAGAATGCAGTGAGGAATTCTGTTCTGTTATGAGTATGCACAAGCCGAAGCCATCTTGTCATATTACTTCACTGACTTTATCATAGTACAGCCCTGACTCTGTTTGGAAATGACAAACAGTACAGTTATCTAGTCATCTTATCTCTTGGCTGCACCAGTATAGTCTAGTCAGAGCACTGACACTGGGTGGCTATGATAAGAACTAACGCTTTCATTGACAGGTCCTGCCACCTGGTGTATTATGAGGAACCAGGTTCCTCACTACGTTCATAAGGCCCTAAACATGCCCTGTTCCTGTCAGACTCAGTGGTCTAGAGGTAAAGTGTCTGCAAGGGAAACCTATGGTTGAGAGTTCAATCCCCTTCCATCCGGAGTGGTTTTTTTCCAAGAGTGATAAAGATTCTTATAGGTTCCTCAATAAGTTCATAAGGCCCTAAACATGCCCTGTTCCTGACAGACTCAGTGGTCTAGAGGTAAAGTGTCTGCAAGGGAAACCTATGGTTGAGAGTTCAATCCCCTTCCATCCAGAGTGGTTTTTTTCCAAAAGTGATAAAGATTCTTATAGGTTCCTCACTACGTTCATAAGGCCCTAAACATGCCCTCTTCCTATCAGACTCAATGGTCTAGAGGTAGAGTGTTTCCAAGGGAAACCTATGGTTAAGAGTTCAATCCCCTTCCATCCAGAGCGGTTTTTTTTCAAGAGTCATAAAGATTCTTATAGGTTCCTCACTACGTTCATAAGGCCCTAAACATGCCCTCTTCCTGTCAGACTCAATGGTCTAGAGGTAGAGTGTCTGCAAGGGAAACCTATGGTTGAGAGTTCAATCCCCTTCCATCCAGAGCGGTTTTTTTCAAGAGTCATAAAGATTCCTATAGGTTCCTCACTACGTTCATAAGGCCCTAAACATGTCCTCTTCCTGTCAGACTCAATGGTCTAGAGGTAGAGTGTTTGCAAGGGAAACCTATGGTTGAGAGTTCAATCCCCTTCCATCCAGAGCGGTTTTTTTTCAAGACTCATAAAGATTCTTATAGGTTCCTCACTACGTTCATAAGGCCCTAAACATGCCCTCTTCCTGTCAGACTCAATGGTCTAGAGGTAGAGTGTCTGCAAGGGAAACCAATGGTTGAGAGTTCAATCCCCTTCCATCCAGAGCGGTTTTTTTTTCAAGAGTCATAAAGATTCTTATAGGTTCCTCACTACGTTCATAAGGCCCTAAACATGCCCTCTTCCTGTCAGACTCAATGGTCTAGAGGTAGAGTGTCTGCAAGGGAAACCTATGGTTAAGAGTTCAATCCCCTTCCATCCTGAGCGGTTTTTTTTCAAGAGTCATAAAGATTCTTATAGGAAACTAGAAGGTTGAGAGTTCAAATCCCCCTCCATCTAGACTTTTTTATTTTCATGAGAGTCATAAAGATTCTTTTAGGAACCAATTTTTCTCTTCCTGAATTATTTCTATTTTCGTTTTTGAATCTTACACAGACATACCTACATAAATAGGGGAATCGTCCATCCAGAACTATTTATTATTCACCCTTACACATACAATACCAGTTACTTTACCTTCTGGTACCTTCAGTATAGATTGGTTACTGCACCTGTATGCAGTAATTATAGTGGGCCCTGTTTTTTAGTCGCGACTATCGTTACGAGTTCCCAAAATGTCGTAGCCCTAAGACACCTAGGGACATGACGTACCAAATGCGGAAATTCACTTCCCTTTGGAATTCAGCCATGAAACTTTAACACCAGTGAGGGACTCATATAACCTACGATCACCTAAAATATGGAGAAGATTGGCTGCTTTGATCTAACGATATTCGCGTTTGAATCTGGTTGTATCAAATGCTGCTCTGGTGGTCAGTGTAGGCCTACTTAAGCGGTCGCTAATTTATGCAGCGACCTTGACATTGACTGCACTTGTTCCCAATAGATTGGCCATCAAACCCTGTCTGTGCTGAGCTCCTCACTCTCAGTCGAATAGATTGACAGGCAGTACCGTACGCAGAATTTAACTCACTGTCGCCCAAATTATCATAGCCCAAGACATCTAAAGACGATACGTACCAAATGCGGAAATTCACTTCCCTTTAGAATTCAGCCATGAGACTTTAACACAAGTTAGGGACACATATACCCCATAATTACTCCAAATATGAAGAAGATCCTCAACTCGGATCCAATGATATTTGCGTTTCAATCTGGTTGTAGCAAAGGCTGCTCTGGTGGCACCAGACTCTCCTACCCGAATGGGGAATTTTCCTTTATCAGATAAGAGCATGCCAACTTCTGATATCAAATCAAGTTGTTCTTTGAATATTCGGAAGTGTGTCAACACTAATAATTCTGACTAGGAGAAAGTAATAACATTGATACTGCTTTTTTAATGCCATAATGCAGTTAGATATAATGGAGAAGCAACAAATTTGCGATGTCTTGAAATTGATTGAATAATCTCTAAGAATAGGGTGTAAAAAATAAAGGCAAGATAGCTTCAGGTTGTGCATACTGATAAGAGAATGCAGTGAGGAATTCTGTTCTGTTATGAGTATGCACAAGCCGAAGCCATCTTGTCATATTACTTCACTGACTTTATCATAGTACAGCCCTGACTCTGTTTGGAAATGACAAACAGTACAGTTATCTAGTCATCTTATCTCTTGGCTGCACCAGTATAGTCTAGTCAGAGCACTGACACTGGGTGGCTATGATAAGAACTAACGCTTTCATTGACAAGTCCTGCCACCTGGTGTATTATGAGGAACCAGGTTCCTCACTACGTTCATGAGGCCCTAAACATGCCCTGTTCCTGTCAGACTCAGTGGTCTAGAGGTAAAGTGTCTGCAAGGGAAACCTATGGTTGAGAGTTCAATCCCCTTCCATCCAGAGTGGTTTTTTTCCAAGAGTGATAAAGATTCTTATAGGTTCCTCAATACGTTCATAAGGCCCTAAACATGCCCTGTTCCTGTCAGACTCAGTGGTCTAGAGGTAAAGTGTCTGCAAGGGAAACCTATGGTTGAGAGTTCAATCCCCTTCCATCCAGAGTGGTTTTTTTCCAAAAGTGATAAAGATTCTTATAGGTTCCTCACTACGTTCATAAGGCCCTAAACATGCCCTCTTCCTATCAGACTCAATGGTCTAGAGGTAGAGTGTTTGCAAGGGAAACCTATGGTTAAGAGTTCAATCCCCTTCCATCCAGAGCGGTTTTTTTTCAAGAGTCATAAAGATTCTTATAGGTTCCTCACTACGTTCATAAGGCCCTAAACATGCCCTCTTCCTGTCAGACTCAATGGTCTAGAGGTAGAGTGTCTGCAAGGGAAACCTATGGTTGAGAGTTCAATCCCCTTCCATCCAGAGCGGTTTTTTTTCAAGAGTCATAAAGATTCCTATAGGTTCCTCACTACGTTCATAAGGCCCTAAACATGTCCTCTTCCTGTCAGACTCAATGGTCTAGAGGTAGAGTGTTTGCAAGGGAAACCTATGGTTGAGAGTTCAATCCCCTTCCATCCAGAGCGGTTTTTTTTCAAGACTCATAAAGATTCTTATAGGTTCCTCACTACGTTCATAAGGCCCTAAACATGCCCTCTTCCTGTCAGACTCAATGGTCTAGAGGTAGAGTGTCTGCAAGGGAAACCAATGGTTGAGAGTTCAATCCCCTTCCATCCAGAGCGGTTTTTTTTTCAAGAGTCATAAAGATTCTTATAGGTTCCTCACTACGTTCATAAGGCCCTAAACATGCCCTCTTCCTGTCAGACTCAATGGTCTAGAGGTAGAGTGTCTGCAAGGGAAATCTATGGTTAAGAGTTCAATCCCCTTCCATCCTGAGCGGTTTTTTTTCAAGACTCATAAAGATTCTTATAGGTTCCTCACTACGTTCATAAGGCCCTAAACATGCCCTCTTCCTGTCAGACTCAATGGTCTAGAGGTAGAGTGTCTGCAAGGGAAACCAATGGTTGAGAGTTCAATCCCCTTCCATCCAGAGCGGTTTTTTTTTCAAGAGTCATAAAGATTCTTATAGGTTCCTCACTACGTTCATAAGGCCCTAAACATGACCTCTTCCTGTCAGACTCAATGGTCTAGAGGTAGAGTGTCTGCAAGGGAAACCAATGGTTGAGAGTTCAATCCCCTTCCATCCAGAGCGGTTTTTTTTTCAAGAGTCATAAAGATTCTTATAGGTTCCTCACTACGTTCATAAGGCCCTAAACATGCCCTCTTCCTGTCAGACTCAATGGTCTAGAGGTAGAGTGTCTGCAAGGGAAACCTATGGTTAAGAGTTCAATCCCCTTCCATCCTGAGCGGTTTTTTTTGTAAGTCATAAAGATTCTTATAGGAAACTAGAAGGTTGAGAGTTCAAATCCCCCTCCATCTAGACTTTTTTTTTTCATGAGAGTCATAAAGATTCTTTTAGGAACCAATTTTTCTCTTCCTGAATTATTTCTATTTTCGTTTTTGAATCTTACACAGACATACCTACATAAATAGGGGAATCGTCCATCCAGAACTATTTATTATTCACCCTTACACATACAATACCAGTTACTTTACCTTCTGGTACCTTCAGTATAGATTGGTTACTGCACCTGTATGCAGTAATTATAGTGGGCCCTGTTTTTTAGTCACGACTATCGTTACGAGTTCCCAAAATGTCGTAGCCCTAAGACACCTAGGGACATGACGTACCAAATGCGGAAATTCACTTCCCTTTGGAATTCAGCCATGAAACTTTAACACCAGTGAGGGACTCATATAACCTACGATCACCTAAAATATGGAGAAGATTGGCTGCTTTGATCTAACGATATTCGCGTTTGAATCTGGTTGTATCAAATGCTGCTCTGGTGGTCAGTGTAGGCCTACTTAAGCGGTCGCTAATTTATGCAGCGACCTTGACATTGACTGCACTTGTTCCCAATAGATTGGCCATCAAACCCTGTCTGTGCTGAGCTCCTCACTCTCAGTCGAATAGATTGACAGGCAGTACCGTACGCAGAATTTAACTCACTGTCGCCCAAATTATCATAGCCCAAGACATCTAAAGACGATACGTACCAAATGCGGAAATTCACTTCCCTTTAGAATTCAGCCATGAGACTTTAACACAAGTTAGGGACACATATACCCCATAATTACTCCAAATATGAAGAAGATCCTCAACTCGGATCCAATGATATTTGCGTTTCAATCTGGTTGTAGCAAAGGCTGCTCTGGTGGCACCAGACTCTCCTACCCGAATGGGGAATTTTCCTTTATCAGATAAGAGCATGCCAACTTCTGATATCAAATCAAGTTGTTCTTTGAATATTCGGAAGTGTGTCAACACTAATAATTCTGACTAGGAGAAAGTAATAACATTGATACTGCTTTTTTAATGCCATAATGCAGTTAGATATAATGGAGAAGCAACAAATTTGCGATGTCTTGAAATTGATTGAATAATCTCTAAGAATAGGGTGTAAAAAATAAAGGCAAGATAGCTTCAGGTTGTGCATACTGATAAGAGAATGCAGTGAGGAATTCTGTTCTGTTATGAGTATGCACAAGCCGAAGCCATCTTGTCATATTACTTCACTGACTTTATCATAGTACAGCCCTGACTCTGTTTGGAAATGACAAACAGTACAGTTATCTAGTCATCTTATCTCTTGGCTGCACCAGTATAGTCTAGTCAGAGCACTGACACTGGGTGGCTATGATAAGAACTAACGCTTTCATTGACAGGTCCTGCCACCTGGTGTATTATGAGGAACCAGGTTCCTCACTACGTTCATAAGGCCCTAAACATGCCCTGTTCCTGTCAGACTCAGTGGTCTAGAGGTAAAGTGTCTGCAAGGGAAACCTATGGTTGAGAGTTCAATCCCCTTCCATCCGGAGTGGTTTTTTTCCAAGAGTGATAAAGATTCTTATAGGTTCCTCAATAAGTTCATAAGGCCCTAAACATGCCCTGTTCCTGACAGACTCAGTGGTCTAGAGGTAAAGTGTCTGCAAGGGAAACCTATGGTTGAGAGTTCAATCCCCTTCCATCCAGAGTGGTTTTTTTCCAAAAGTGATAAAGATTCTTATAGGTTCCTCACTACGTTCATAAGGCCCTAAACATGCCCTCTTCCTATCAGACTCAATGGTCTAGAGGTAGAGTGTTTCCAAGGGAAACCTATGGTTAAGAGTTCAATCCCCTTCCATCCAGAGCGGTTTTTTTTCAAGAGTCATAAAGATTCTTATAGGTTCCTCACTACGTTCATAAGGCCCTAAACATGCCCTCTTCCTGTCAGACTCAATGGTCTAGAGGTAGAGTGTCTGCAAGGGAAACCTATGGTTGAGAGTTCAATCCCCTTCCATCCAGAGCGGTTTTTTTCAAGAGTCATAAAGATTCCTATAGGTTCCTCACTACGTTCATAAGGCCCTAAACATGTCCTCTTCCTGTCAGACTCAATGGTCTAGAGGTAGAGTGTTTGCAAGGGAAACCTATGGTTGAGAGTTCAATCCCCTTCCATCCAGAGCGGTTTTTTTTCAAGACTCATAAAGATTCTTATAGGTTCCTCACTACGTTCATAAGGCCCTAAACATGCCCTCTTCCTGTCAGACTCAATGGTCTAGAGGTAGAGTGTCTGCAAGGGAAACCAATGGTTGAGAGTTCAATCCCCTTCCATCCAGAGCGGTTTTTTTTTCAAGAGTCATAAAGATTCTTATAGGTTCCTCACTACGTTCATAAGGCCCTAAACATGCCCTCTTCCTGTCAGACTCAATGGTCTAGAGGTAGAGTGTCTGCAAGGGAAACCTATGGTTAAGAGTTCAATCCCCTTCCATCCTGAGCGGTTTTTTTTCAAGAGTCATAAAGATTCTTATAGGAAACTAGAAGGTTGAGAGTTCAAATCCCCCTCCATCTAGACTTTTTTATTTTCATGAGAGTCATAAAGATTCTTTTAGGAACCAATTTTTCTCTTCCTGAATTATTTCTATTTTCGTTTTTGAATCTTACACAGACATACCTACATAAATAGGGGAATCGTCCATCCAGAACTATTTATTATTCACCCTTACACATACAATACCAGTTACTTTACCTTCTGGTACCTTCAGTATAGATTGGTTACTGCACCTGTATGCAGTAATTATAGTGGGCCCTGTTTTTTAGTCACGACTATCGTTACGAGTTCCCAAAATGTCGTAGCCCTAAGACACCTAGGGACATGACGTACCAAATGCGGAAATTCACTTCCCTTTGGAATTCAGCCATGAAACTTTAACACCAGTGAGGGACTCATATAACCTACGATCACCTAAAATATGGAGAAGATTGGCTGCTTTGATCTAACGATATTCGCGTTTGAATCTGGTTGTATCAAATGCTGCTCTGGTGGTCAGTGTAGGCCTACTTAAGCGGTCGCTAATTTATGCAGCGACCTTGACATTGACTGCACTTGTTCCCAATAGATTGGCCATCAAACCCTGTCTGTGCTGAGCTCCTCACTCTCAGTCGAATAGATTGACAGGCAGTACCGTACGCAGAATTTAACTCACTGTCGCCCAAATTATCATAGCCCAAGACATCTAAAGACGATACGTACCAAATGCGGAAATTCACTTCCCTTTAGAATTCAGCCATGAGACTTTAACACAAGTTAGGGACACATATACCCCATAATTACTCCAAATATGAAGAAGATCCTCAACTCGGATCCAATGATATTTGCGTTTCAATCTGGTTGTAGCAAAGGCTGCTCTGGTGGCACCAGACTCTCCTACCCGAATGGGGAATTTTCCTTTATCAGATAAGAGCATGCCAACTTCTGATATCAAATCAAGTTGTTCTTTGAATATTCGGAAGTGTGTCAACACTAATAATTCTGACTAGGAGAAAGTAATAACATTGATACTGCTTTTTTAATGCCATAATGCAGTTAGATATAATGGAGAAGCAACAAATTTGCGATGTCTTGAAATTGATTGAATAATCTCTAAGAATAGGGTGTAAAAAATAAAGGCAAGATAGCTTCAGGTTGTGCATACTGATAAGAGAATGCAGTGAGGAATTCTGTTCTGTTATGAGTATGCACAAGCCGAAGCCATCTTGTCATATTACTTCACTGACTTTATCATAGTACAGCCCTGACTCTGTTTGGAAATGACAAACAGTACAGTTATCTAGTCATCTTATCTCTTGGCTGCACCAGTATAGTCTAGTCAGAGCACTGACACTGGGTGGCTATGATAAGAACTAACGCTTTCATTGACAGGTCCTGCCACCTGGTGTATTATGAGGAACCAGGTTCCTCACTACGTTCATGAGGCCCTAAACATGCCCTGTTCCTGTCAGACTCAGTGGTCTAGAGGTAAAGTGTCTGCAAGGGAAACCTATGGTTGAGAGTTCAATCCCCTTCCATCCAGAGCGGTCTTTTTTCAAGAGTCATAAAGATTCTTATAGGTTCCTCACTACGTCCATAAGGCCCTAAACATGTCCTCTTCCTGTCAGACTCAATGGTCTAGAGGTAGAGTGTCTGCAAGGGAAACCTATGGTTGAGAGTTCAATCCCCTTCCATCCAGAGTGGTTTTTTTCCAAAAGTGATAAAGATTCTTATAGGTTCCTCACTACGTTCATAAGGCCCTAAACATGCCCTCTTCCTATCAGACTCAATGGTCTAGAGGTAGAGTGTTTGCAAGGGAAACCTATGGTTAAGAGTTCAATCCCCTTCCATCCAGAGCGGTTTTTTTTCAAGAGTCATAAAGATTCTTATAGGTTCCTCACTACGTTCATAAGGCCCTAAACATGTCCTCTTCCTGTCAGACTCAATGGTCTAGAGGTAGAGTGTTTGCAAGGGAAACCTATGGTTGAGAGTTCAATCCCCTTCCATCCAGAGCGGTTTTTTTTCAAGACTCATAAAGATTCTTATAGGTTCCTCACTACGTTCATAAGGCCCTAAACATGCCCTCTTCCTGTCAGACTCAATGGTCTAGAGGTAGAGTGTCTGCAAGGGAAACCAATGGTTGAGAGTTCAATCCCCTTCCATCCAGAGCGGTTTTTTTTTCAAGAGTCATAAAGATTCTTATAGGAAACTAGAAGGTTGAGAGTTCAAATCCCCCTCCATCTAGACTTTTTTTTTTCATGAGAGTCATAAAGATTCTTTTAGGAACCAATTTTTCTCTTCCTGAATTATTTCTATTTTCGTTTTTGAATCTTACACAGACATACCTACATAAATAGGGGAATCGTCCATCCAGAACTATTTATTATTCACCCTTACACATACAATACCAGTTACTTTACCTTCTGGTACCTTCAGTATAGATTGGTTACTGCACGTGTATGCAGTAATTATAGTGGGCCCTGTTTTTTAGTCACGACTATCGTTACGAGTGCCCAAAATGTCATAGCCCTAAGACACCTAGGGACATGACGTACCAAATGCGGAAATTCACTTCCCTTTGGAATTCAGCCATGAAACTTTAACACCAGTGAGGGACTCATATAACCTACGATCACCTAAAATATGGAGAAGATTGGCTGCTTTGATCTAACGATATTCGCGTTTGAATCTGGTTGTATCAAATGCTGCTCTGGTGGCCAGTGTAGGCTACTTAAGCGGTCGCTAATTTATGCAGCGACCTTGACATTGACTGCACTTGTTCCCAATAGATTGGCCATCAAACCCTGTCTGTGCTGAGCTCCTCACTCTCAGTCGAATAGATTGACAGGCAGTACCGTACGCAGAATTTAACTCACTGTCGCCCAAATTATCATAGCCCAAGACATCTAAAGACGATACGTACCAAATGCGGAAATTCACTTCCCTTTAGAATTCAGCCATGAGACTTTAACACAAGTTAGGGACACATATACCCCATAATTACTCCAAATATGAAGAAGATCCTCAACTCGGATCCAATGATATTTGCGTTTCAATCTGGTTGTAGCAAAGGCTGCTCTGGTGGCACCAGACTCTCCTACCCGAATGGGGAATTTTCCTTTATCAGATAAGAGCATGCCAACTTCTGATATCAAATCAAGTTGTTCTTTGAATATTCGGAAGTGTGTCAACACTAATAATTCTGACTAGGAGAAAGTAATAACATTGATACTGCTTTTTTAATGCCATAATGCAGTTAGATATAATGGAGAAGCAACAAATTTGCGATGTCTTGAAATTGATTGAATAATCTCTAAGAATAGGGTGTAAAAAATAAAGGCAAGATAGCTTCAGGTTGTGCATACTGATAAGAGAATGCAGTAAGGAATTCTGTTCTGTTATGAGTATGCACAAGCCGAAGCCATCTTGTCATATTACTTCACTGACTTTATCATAGTACAGCCCTGACTCTGTTTGGAAATGACAAACAGTACAGTTATCTAGTCATCTTATCTCTTGGCTGCACCAGTATAGTCTAGTCAGAGCACTGACACTGGGTGGCTATGATAAGAACTAACGCTTTCATTGACAGGTCCTGCCACCTGGTGTATTATGAGGAACCAGGTTCCTCACTACGTTCATGAGGCCCTAAACATGCCCTGTTCTTGTCAGACTCAGTGGTCTAGAGGTAAAGTGTCTGCAAGGGAAACCTATGGTTGAGAGTTCAATCCCCTTCCATCAAGAGTGGTTTTTTTCCAAGAGTGATCAAGATTCTTATAGGTTCCTCAATACGTTCATAAGGCCCTAAACATGCCCTGTTCCTGTCAAACTCAGTGGTCTAGAGGTAAAGTGTCTGCAAGGGAAACCTATGGTTGAGAGTTCAATCCCCTTCCATCCAGAGTGGTTTTTTTCCAAAAGTGATAAAGATTCTTATAGGTTCCTCACTACGTTCATAAGGCCCTAAACATGCCCTCTTCCTATCAGACTCAATGGTCTAGAGGTAGAGTGTTTGCAAGGGAAACCTATGGTTGAGAGTTCAATCCCCTTCCATCCAGAGCGGTTTTTTTTCAAGAGTCATAAAGATTCTTATAGGTTCCTCACTACGTTCATAAGGCCCTAAACATGCCCTCTTCCTGTCAGACTCAATGGTCTAGAGGTAGAGTGTCTGCAAGGGACACCTATGGTTGAGAGTTCAATCCCCTTCCATCCAGAGCGGTCTTTTTTCAAGAGTTATAAAGATTCTTATAGGTTCCTCACTACGTCCATAAGGCCCTAAACATGTCCTCTTCCTGTCAGACTCAATGGTCTAGAGGTAGAGTGTTTGCAAGGGAAACCTATGGTTGTGAGATTCCCTTCCATCCAGAGCGGTTTTTTTTCAAGAGTCATAAAGATTCTTATAGGTTCCTCACTACGTTCATAAGGCCCTAAACATGTCCTCTTCCTGTCAGACTCAATGGTCTAGAGGTAGAGTGTTTGCAAGGGAAACCTATGGTTGAGAGTTCAATCCCCTTCCATCCAGAGCGGTTTTTTTTCAAGACTCATAAAGATTCTTATAGGTTCCTCACTACGTTCATAAGGCCCTAAACATGCCCTCTTCCTGTCAGACTCAATGGTCTAGAGGTAGAGTGTCTGCAAGGGAAACCAATGGTTGAGAGTTCAATCCCCTTCCATCCAGAGCGGTTTTTTTTTCAAGAGTCATAAAGATTCTTATAGGTTCCTCACTACGTTCATAAGGCCCTAAACATGCCCTCTTCCTGTCAGACTCAATGGTCTAGAGGTAGAGTGTCTGCAAGGGAAACCTATGGTTGAGAGTTCAATCCCCTTCCATCCAGAGCGGTTTTTTTTCAAGAGTCATAAAGATTCTTATAGGTTCCTCACTACGTTCATAAGGCCCTAAACATGTCCTCTTCCTGTCAGACTCAATGGTCTAGAGGTAGAGTGTTTGCAAGGGAAACCTATGGTTGAGAGTTCAATCCCCTTCCATCCAGAGCGGTTTTTTTTCAAGACTCATAAAGATTCTTATAGGTTCCTCACTACGTTCATAAGGCCCTAAACATGCCCTCTTCCTGTCAGACTCAATGGTCTAGAGGTAGAGTGTCTGCAAGGGAAACCAATGGTTGAGAGTTCAATCCCCTTCCATCCAGAGCGGTTTTTTTTTCAAGAGTCATAAAGATTCTTATAGGTTCCTCACTACGTTCATAAGGCCCTAAACATGCCCTCTTCCTGTCAGACTCAATGGTCTAGAGGTAGAGTGTCTGCAAGGGAAACCTATGGTTAAGAGTTCAATCCCCTTCCATCCTGAGCGGTTTTTTTTCAAGAGTCATAAAGATTCTTATAGGAAACTAGAAGGTTGAGAGTTCAAATCCCCCTCCATCTAGACTTTTTTTTTTTCCATGAGAGTCATAAAGATTCTTTTAGGAACCAATTTTTCTCTTCCTGAATTATTTCTATTTTCGTTTTTGAATCTTACACAGACATACCTACATAAATAGGGGAATCGTCCATCCAGAACTATTTATTATTCACCCTTACACATACAATACCAGTTACTTTACCTTCTGGTACCTTCAGTATAGATTGGTTACTGCACCTGTATGCAGTAATTATAGTGGGCCCTGTTTTTTAGTCACGACTATCGTTACGAGTTCCCAAAATGTCGTAGCCCTAAGACACCTAGGGACATAACGTACCAAATGCGGAAATTCACTTCCCTTTGGAATTCAGCCATGAAACTTTAACACCAGTGAGGGACTCATATAACCTACGATCACCTAAAATATGGAGAAGATTGGCTGCTTTGATCTAACGATATTCGCGTTTGAATCTGGTTGTATCAAATGCTGCTCTGGTGGTCAGTGTAGGCCTACTTAAGCGGTCGCTAATTTATGCAGCGACCTTGACATTGACTGCACTTGTTCCCAATAGATTGGCCATCAAACCCTGTCTGTGCTGAGCTCCTCACTCTCAGTCGAATAGATTGACAGGCAGTACCGTACGCAGAATTTAACTCACTGTCGCCCAAATTATCATAGCCCAAGACATCTAAAGACGATACGTACCAAATGCGGAAATTCACTTCCCTTTAGAATTCAGCCATGAGACTTTAACACAAGTTAGGGACACATATACCCCATAATTACTCCAAATATGAAGAAGATCCTCAACTCAGATCCAATGATATTTGCGTTTCAATCTGGTTGTAGCAAAGGCTGCTCTGGTGGCACCAGACTCTCCTACCCGAATGGGGAATTTTCCTTTATCAGATAAGAGCATGCCAACTTCTGATATCAAATCAAGTTGTTCTTTGAATATTCGGAAGTGTGTCAACACTAATAATTCTGACTAGGAGAAAGTAATAACATTGATACTGCTTTTTTAATGCCATAATGCAGTTAGATATAATGGAGAAGCAACAAATTTGCGATGTCTTGAAATTGATTGAATAATCTCTAAGAATAGGGTGTAAAAAATAAAGGCAAGATAGCTTCAGGTTGTGCATACTGATAAGAGAATGCAGTGAGGAATTCTGTTCTGTTATGAGTATGCACAAGCCGAAGCCATCTTGTCATATTACTTCACTGACTTTATCATAGTACAGCCCTGACTCTGTTTGGAAATGACAAACAGTACAGTTATCTAGTCATCTTATCTCTTGGCTGCACCAGTATAGTCTAGTCAGAGCACTGACACTGGGTGGCTATGATAAGAACTAACGCTTTCATTGACAGGTCCTGCCACCTGGTGTATTATGAGGAACCAGGTTCCTCACTACGTTCATGAGGCCCTAAACATGCCCTGTTCCTGTCAGACTCAGTGGTCTAGAGGTAAAGTGTCTGCAAGGGAAACCTATGGTTGAGAGTTCAATCCCCTTCCATCCAGAGTGGTTTTTTTCCAAGAGTGATAAAGATTCTTAAAGGTTCCTCAATACGTTCATAAGGCCCTAAACATGCCCTGTTCCTGTCAGACTCAGTGGTCTAGAGGTAAAGTGTCTGCAAGGGAAACCTATGGTTGAGAGTTCAATCCCCTTCCATCCAGAGTGGTTTTTTTCCAAAAGTGATAAAGATTCTTATAGGTTCCTCACTACGTTCATAAGGCCCTAAACATGCCCTCTTCCTATCAGACTCAATGGTCTAGAGGTAGAGTGTTTGCAAGGGAAACCTATGGTTGAGAGTTCAATCCCCTTCCATCCAGAGCGGTTTTTTTTCAAGAGTCATAAAGATTCTTATAGGTTCCTCACTACGTTCATAAGGCCCTAAACATGCCCTCTTCCTGTCAGACTCAATGGTCTAGAGGTAGAGTGTCTGCAAGGGAAACCTATGGTTGAGAGTTCAATCCCCTTCCATCCAGAGTGGTTTTTTTCCAAAAGTGATAAAGATTCTTATAGGTTCCTCAATACGTTCATAAGGCCCTAAACATGCCCTCTTTCTGTCAGACTCAGTGGTCTAGAGGTAGAGTGTTTGCAAGGGAAACCTATGGTTAAGAGTTCAATCCCCTTCCATCCAGAGCGGTCTTTTTTCAAGAGTTATAAAGATTCTTATAGGTTCCTCACTACGTCCATAAGGCCCTAAACATGTCCTCTTCCTGTCAGACTCAATGGTCTAGAGGTAGAGTGTTTGCAAGGGAAACCTATGGTTGAGAGTTCAATCCCCTTCCATCCAGAGCGGTTTTTTTTCAAGAGTCATAAAGATTCTTATAGGTTCCTCACTACGTCCATAAGGCCCTAAACATGTCCTCTTCCTGTCAGACTCAATGGTCTAGAGGTAGAGTGTCTGCAAGGGAAACCTATGGTTGAGAGTTCAATCCCCTTCCATCCAGAGCGGTTTTTTTTCAAGACTCATAAAGATTCTTATAGGTTCCTCACTACGTTCATAAGGCCCTAAACATGCCCTCTTCCTGTCAGACTCAATGGTCTAGAGGTAGAGTGTCTGCAAGGGAAACCTATGGTTGAGAGTTCAATCCCCTTCCATCCAGAGAGTTTTTTTTTTCAAGAGTCATAAAGATTCTTATAGGTTCCTCACTACGTTCATAAGGCCCTAAACATGCCCTCTTCCTGTCAGACTCAATGGTCTAGAGGTAGAGTGTCTGCAAGGGAAACCTATGGTTAAGAGTTCAATCCCCTTCCATCCTGAGCGGTTTTTTTTCAAGAGTCATAAAGATTCTTATAGGAAACTAGAAGGTTGAGAGTTCAAATCCCCCTCCATCTAGACTTTTTCTTTTTCATGAGAGTCATAAAGATTCTTTTAGGAACCAATTTTTCTCTTCCTGAATTATTTCTATTTTCGTTTTTGAATCTTACACAGACATACCTACATAAATAGGGGAATCGTCCATCCAGAACTATTTATTATTCACCCTTACACATACAATACCAGTTACTTTACCTTCTGGTACCTTCAGTATAGATTGGTTACTGCACCTGTATGCAGTAATTATAGTGGGCCCTGTATTTAGTCACGACTATCGTTACGAGTGCCCAAAATGTCGTAGCCCTAAGACACCTAGGGACATGACGTACCAAATGCGGAAATTCACTTCCCTTTGGAATTCAGCCATGAAACTTTAACACCAGTGAGGGACTCATATAACCTACGATCACCTAAAATATGGAGATGATTGGCTGCTTTGATCTAACGATATTCGCGTTTGAATCTGGTTGTATCAAATGCTGCTCTGGTGGTCAGTGTAGGCCTACTTAAGCGGTCGCTAATTTATGCAGCGACCTTGACATTGACTGCACTTGTTCCCAATAGATTGGCCATCAAACCCTGTCTGTGCTGAGCTCCTCACTCTCAGTCGAATAGATTGACAGGCAGTACCGTACGCAGAATTTAACTCACTGTCGCCCAAATTATCATAGCCCAAGACATCTAAAGACGATACGTACCAAATGCGGAAATTCACTTCCCTTTAGAATTCAGCCATGAGACTTTAACACAAGTTAGGGACACATATACCCCATAATTACTCCAAATATGAAGAAGATCCTCAACTCGGATCCAATGATATTTGCGTTTCAATCTGGTTGTAGCAAAGGCTGCTCTGGTGGCACCAGACTCTCCTACCCGAATGGGGAATTTTCCTTTATCAGATAAGAGCATGCCAACTTCTGATATCAAATCAAGTTGTTCTTTGAATATTCGGAAGTGTGTCAACACTAATAATTCTGACTAGGAGAAAGTAATAACATTGATACTGCTTTTTTAATGCCATAATGCAGTTAGATATAATGGAGAAGCAACAAATTTGCGATGTCTTGAAATTGATTGAATAATCTCTAAGAATAGGGTGTAAAAAATAAAGGCAAGATAGCTTCAGGTTGTGCATACTGATAAGAGAATGCAGTGAGGAATTCTGTTCTGTTATGAGTATGCACAAGCCGAAGCCATCTTGTCATATTACTTCACTGACTTTATCATAGTACAGCCCTGACTCTGTTTGGAAATGACAAACAGTACAGTTATCTAGTCATCTTATCTCTTGGCTGCACCAGTATAGTCTAGTCAGAGCACTGACACTGGGTGGCTATGATAAGAACTAACGCTTTCATTGACAGGTCCTGCCACCTGGTGTATTATGAGGAACCAGGTTCCTCACTACGTTCATGAGGCCCTAAACATGCCCTGTTCTTGTCAGACTCAGTGGTCTAGAGGTAAAGTGTCTGCAAGGGAAACCTATGGTTGAGAGTTCAATCCCCTTCCATCCAGAGTGGTTTTTTTCCAAGAGTGATAAAGATTCTTATAGGTTCCTCAATACGTTCATAAGGCCCTAAACATGCCCTGTTCCTGTCAGACTCAGTGGTCTAGAGGTAAAGTGTCTGCAAGGGAAACCTATGGTTGAGAGTTCAATCCCCTTCCATCCAGAGTGTTTTTTTTCCAAAAGTGATAAAGATTCTTATAGGTTCCTCACTACGTTCATAAGGCCCTAAACATGCCCTGTTCCTGTCAGACTCAGTGGTCTAGAGGTAGAGTGTTTGCAAGGGAAACCTATGGTTGAGAGTTCAATCCCCTTCCATCCAGAGTGGTTTTTTTCCAAAAGTGATAAAGATTCTTATAGGTTCCTCAATACGTTCATAAGGCCCTAAAAATGCCCTCTCTCTGTCAGACTCAGTGGTCTAGAGGTAGAGTGTCTGCAAGGGAAACCTATGGTTGAGAGTTCAATCCCCTTCCATCCAGAGCGGTTTTTTTTCAAGAGTCATAAAGATTCTTATAGGTTCCTCACTACGTTCATAAGGCCCTAAACATGCCCTCTTCCTGTCAGACTCAATGGTCTAGAGGTAGAGTGTCTGCAAGGGAAACCTATGGTTGAGAGTTCAATCCCCTTCCATCCAGAGTGGTTTTTTTCCAAAAGTGATAAAGATTCTTATAGGTTCCTCAATACGTTCATAAGGCCTTAAACATGCCCTCTCTCTGTCAGACTCAGTGGTCTAGAGGTAGAGTGTCTGCAAGGGAAACCTATGGTTGAGAGTTCAATCCCCTTCCATCCAGAGCGGTCTTTTTTCAAGAGTTATAAAGATTCTTATAGGTTCCTCACTACGTCCATAAGGCCCTAAACATGTCCTCTTCCTGTCAGACTCAATGGTCTAGAGGTAGAGTGTTTGCAAGGGAAACCTATGGTTGAGAGTTCAATCCCCTTCCATCCAGAGCGGTTTTTTTTCAAGAGTCATAAAGATTCTTATAGGTTCCTCACTACGTTCATAAGGCCCTAAACATGTCCTCTTCCTGTCAGACTCAATGGTCTAGAGGTAGAGTGTTTGCAAGGGAAACCTATGGTTGAGGGTTCAATCCCCTTCCATCCAGAGCGGTTTTTTTTCAAGACTCATAAAGATTCTTATAGGTTCCTCACTACGTTCATAAGGCCCTAAACATGCCCTCTTCCTGTCAGACACAATGGTCTAGAGGTAGAGTGTCTGCAAGGGAAACCAATGGTTGAGAGTTCAATCCCCTTCCATCCAGAGCGGTTTTTTTTGCAAGAGTCATAAAGATTCTTATAGGTTCCTCACTACGTTCATAAGGCCCTAAACATGCCCTCTTCCTGTCAGACTCAATGGTCTAGAGGTAGAGTGTCTGCAAGGGAAACCTATGGTTGAGAGTTCAATCCCCTTCCATCCAGAGCGGTTTTTTTTCAAGAGTCATAAAGATTCTTATAGGTTCCTCACTACGTTCATAAGGCCCTAAACATGTCCTCTTCCTGTCAGACTCAATGGTCTAGAGGTAGAGTGTTTGCAAGGGAAACCTATGGTTGAGAGTTCAATCCCCTTCCATCCAGAGCGGTTTTTTTTCAAGAGTCATAAAGATTCTTATAGGTTCCTCACTACGTTCATAAGGCCCTAAACATGCCCTCTTCCTGTCAGACTCAATGGTCTAGAGGTAGAGTGTCTACAAGGGAAACCTATGGTTGAGAGTTCAATCTCCTTCCATCCAGAGTGGTTTTTTTCCAAAAGTGATAAAGATTCTTATAGGTTCCTCAATACGTTCATAAGGCCCTAAACATGCCCTCTTTCTGTCAGACTCAGTGGTCTAGAGGTAGAGTGTCTGCAAGGGAAACCTATGGTTGAGAGTTCAATCCCCTTCCATCCCGAGCGGTCTTTTTTCAAAAGTTATAAAGATTCTTATAGGTTCCTCACTACGTCCATAAGGCCCTAAACATGTCCTCTTCCTGTCAGACTCAATGGTCTAGAGGTAGAGTGTTTGCAAGGGAAACCTATGGTTGAGAGTTCAATCCCCTTCCATCCAGAGCGTTTTTTTTTCAAGAGTCATAAAGATCTTATAGGTTCCTCACTACGTTCATAAGGCCCTGCGGTTTTTTTTTCAAGAGTCATAAAGATTCTTATAGGTTCCTCACTACGTTCATAAGGCCCTAAACATGCCCTCTTCCTGTCAGACTCAATGGTCTAGAGGTAGAGTGTCTGCAAGGGAAACCTATGGTTAAGAGTTCAATCCCCTTCCATCCTGAGCGGTTTTTTTTCAAGAGTCATAAAGATTCTTATAGGAAACTAGAAGGTTGAGAGTTCAAATCCCCCTCCATCTAGACTTTTTTTTTTCATGAGAGTCATAAAGATTCTTTTAGGAACCAATTTTTCTCTTCCTGAATTATTTCTATTTTCGTTTTTGAATCTTACACAGACATACCTACATAAATAGGGGAATTGTCCATCCAGAACTATTTATTATTCACCCTTACACATACAATACCAGTTACTTTACCTTCTGGTACCTTCAGTATAGATTGGTTACTGCACCTGTATGCAGTAATTATAGTGGGCCCTGTTTTTTAGTCACGACTATCGTTACGAGTGCCCAAAATGTCGTAGCCCTAAGACACCTAGGGACATGACGTACCAAATGCGGAAATTCACTTCCCTTTGGAATTCAGCCATGAAACTTTAACACCAGTGAGGGACTCATATAACCTACGATCACCTAAAATATGGAGAAGATTGGCTGCTTTGATCTAACGATATTCGCGTTTGAATCTGGTTGTATCAAATGCTGCTCTGGTGGTCAGTGTAGGCCTATTAAGCGGTAGCTAATTTATGCAGCGACCTTGACATTGACTGCACTTGTTCCCAATAGATTGGCCATCAAACCCTGTCTGTGCTGAGCTCCTCACTCTCAGTCGAATAGATTGACAGGCAGTACCGTACGCAGAATTTAACTCACTGTCGCCCAAATTATCATAGCCCAAGACATCTAAAGACGATACGTACCAAATGCGGAAATTCACTTCCCTTTAGAATTCAGCCATGAGACTTTAACACAAGTTAGGGACACATATACCCCATAATTACTCCAAATATGAAGAAGATCCTCAACTCGGATCCAATGATATTTGCGTTTCAATCTGGTTGTAGCAAAGGCTGCTCTGGTGGCACCAGACTCTCCTACCCGAATGGGGAATTTTCCTTTATCAGATAAGAGCATGCCAACTTCTGATATCAAATCAAGTTGTTCTTTGAATATTCGGAAGTGTGTCAACACTAATAATTCTGACTAGGAGAAAGTAATAACATTGATACTGCTTTTTTAATGCCATAATGCAGTTAGATATAATGGAGAAGCAACAAATTTGCAATGTCTTGAAATTGATTGAATAATCTCTAAGAATAGGGTGTAAAAAATAAAGGCAAGATAGCTTCAGGTTGTGCATACTGATAAGAGAATGCAGTGAGCAATTCTGTTTTGTTATGAGTATGCACAAGCCGAAGCCATCTTGTCATATTACTTCACTGACTTTATCATAGTACAGCCCTGACTCTGTTTGGAAATGACAAACAGTACAGTTATCTAGTCATCTTATCTCTTGGCTGCACCAGTATAGTCTAGTCAGAGCACTGACACTGGGTGGCTATGATAAGAACTAACGCTTTCATTGACAGGTCCTGCCACCTGGTGTATTATGAGGAACCAGGTTCCTCACTACGTTCATGAGGCCCTAAACATGCCCTGTTCCTGTCAGACTCAGTGGTCTAGAGGTAAAGTGTCTGCAAGGGAAACCTATGTTTGAGAGTTCAATCCCCTTCCATCCAGAGTGGTTTTTTTCCAAAAGTGATAAAGATTCTTATAGGTTCCTCAATACGTTCATAAGGCCCTAAACATGCCCTGTTCCTGTCAGACTCAGTGGTCTAGAGGTAGAGTGTCTGCAAGGGAAACCAATGGTTGAGAGTTCAATCCCCTTCCATCCAGAGTGTTTTTTTTCCAAAAGTGATAAAGATTCTTATAGGTTCCTCACTACGTTCATAAGGCCCTAAACATGCCCTCTTCCTATCAGACTCAATGGTCTAGAGGTAGAGTGTTTGCAAGGGAAACCTATGGTTGAGAGTTCAATCCCCTTCCATCCAGAGCGGTTTTTTTTCAAGAGTCATAAAGATTCTTATAGGTTCCTCACTACGTTCATAAGGCCCTAAACATGCCCTCTTCCTGTCAGACTCAATGGTCTAGAGGTAGAGTGTCTGCAAGGGAAACCTATGGTTGAGAGTTCAATCCCCTTCCATCCAGAGTGGTTTTTTTCCAAAAGTGATAAAGATTCTTATAGGTTCCTCAATACGTTCATAAGGCCCTAAACATGCCCTCTTTCTGTCAGACTCAGTGGTCTAGAGGTAGAGTGTCTGCAAGGGAAACCTATGGTTGAGAGTTCAATCCCCTTCCATCCAGAGTGGTCTTTTTTCAAGAGTTATAAAGATTCTTATAGGTTCCTCACTACGTTCATAAGGCCCTAAACATGCCCTCTTCCTGTCAGACTCAGTGGTCTAGAGGTAGAGTGTCTGCAAGGGAAACCAATGGTTGAGAGTTCAATCCCCTTCCATCCAGAGTGTTTTTTTTCCAAAAGTGATAAAGATTCTTATAGGTTCCTCACTACGTTCATAAGGCCCTAAACATGCCCTCTTCCTATCAGACTCAATGGTCTAGAGGTAGAGTGTTTGCAAGGGAAACCTATGGTTGAGAGTTCAATCCCCTTCCATCCAGAGCGGTTTTTTTTTCAAGAGTCATAAAGATTCTTATAGGTTCCTCACTACGTTCATAAGGCCCTAAACATGCCCTCTTCCTGTCAGACTCAATGGTCTAGAGGTAGAGTGTCCGCAAGGGAAACCTATGGTTGAGAGTTCAATCCCCTTCCATCCAGAGTGGTTTTTTCCAAAAGTGATAAAGATTCTTATAGGTTCCTCACTACGTTCATAAGGCCCTAAACATGCCCTCTTCCTATCAGACTCAATGGTCTAGAGGTAGAGTGTTTGCAAGGGAAACCTATGGTTGAGAGTTCAATCCCCTTCCATCCAGAGCGGTTTTTTTTTCAAGAGTCATAAAGATTCTTATAGGTTCCTCACTACGTTCATAAGGCCCTAAACATGCCCTCTTCCTGTCAGACTCAATGGTCTAGAGGTAGAGTGTCCGCAAGGGAAACCTATGGTTGAGAGTTCAATCCCCTTCCATCCAGAGTGGTTTTTTTCCAAAAGTGATAAAGATTCTTATAGGTTCCTCAATACGTTCATGAGGCCCTAAACATGCCCTCTTTCTGTCAGACTCAGTGGTCTAGAGGTAGAGTGTCTGCAAGGGAAACCTATGGTTGAGAGTTCAATCCCCTTCCATCCAGAGTGGTCTTTTTTCAAGAGTTATAAAGATTCTTATAGGTTCCTCACTACGTCCATAAGGCCCTAAACATGTCCTCTTCCTGTCAGACTCAATGGTCTAGTGGTAGAGTGTTTGCAAGGGAAACCTATGGTTGAGAGTTCAATCCCCTTCCATCCAGAGCGGTTTTTTTTCAAGAGTCATAAAGATTCTTATAGGTTCCTCACTACGTTCATAAGGCCCTAAACATGTCCTCTTCCTGTCAGACTCAATGGTCTAGAGGTAGAGTGTTTGCAAGGGAAACCTATGGTTGAGAGTTCAATCCCCTTCCATCCAGAGCGGTTTTTTTTCAAGACTCATAAAGATTCTTATAGGTTCCTCACTACGTTCATAATGCCCTAAACATGCCCTCTTCCTGTCAGACTCAATGGTCTAGAGGTAGAGTGTCTGCAAGGGAAACCAATGGTTGAGAATTCAATCCCCTTCCATCCAGAGCGGTTTTTTTTTTCAAGAGTCATAAAGATTCTTATAGGTTCCTCACTACGTTCATAAGGCCCTAAACATGCCCTCTTCCTGTCAGACTCAATGGTCTAGAGGTAGAGTGTCTGCAAGGGAAACCTATGGTTAAGAGTTCAATCCCCTTCCATCCTGAGCGGTTTTTTTTGTAAGAGTCATAAAGATTCTTATAGGAAACTAGAAGGTTGAGAGTTCAAATCCCCCTCCATCTAGACTTTTTTTTTTTCATGAGAGTCATAAAGATTCTTTTAGGAACCAATTTTTCTCTTCCTGAATTATTTCTATTTTCGTTTTTGAATCTTACACAGACATACCTACATAAATAGGGGAATCGTCCATCCAGAACTATTTATTATTCACCCTTACACATACAATACCAGTTACTTTACCTTCTGGTACCTTCAGTATAGATTGGTTACTGCACCTGTATGCAGTAATTATAGTGGGCCCTGTTTTTTAGTCACGACTATCGTTACGAGTGCCGAAAATGTCGTAGCCCTAAGACACCTAGGGACATGACGTACCAAATGCGGAAATTCACTTCCCTTTGGAATTCAGCCATGAAACTTTAACACCAGTGAGGGACTCATATAACCTACGATCACCTAAAATATGGAGAAGATTGGCTGCTTTGATCTAACGATATTCGCGTTTGAATCTGGTTGTATCAAATGCTGCTCTGGTGGTCAGTGTAGGCCTACTTAAGCGGTCGCTAATTTATGCAGCGACCTTGACATTGACTGCACTTGTTCCCAATAGATTGGCCATCAAACCCTGTCTGTGCTGAGCTCCTCACTCTCAGTCGAATAGATTGACAGGCAGTACCGTACGCAGAATTTAACTCACTGTCGCCCAAATTATCATAGCCCAAGACATCTAAAGACGATACGTACCAAATGCGGAAATTCACTTCCCTTTAGAATTCAGCCATGAGACTTTAACACAAGTTAGGGACACATATACCCCATAATTACTCCAAATATGAAGAAGATCCTCAACTCGGATCCAATGATATTTGCGTTTCAATCTGGTTGTAGCAAAGGCTGCTCTGGTGGCACCAGACTCTCCTACCCGAATGGGGAATTTTCCTTTATCAGATAAGAGCATGCCAACTTCTGATATCAAATCAAGTTGTTCTTTGAATATTCGGAAGTGTGTCAACACTAATAATTCTGACTAGGAGAAAGTAATAACATTGATACTGCTTTTTTAATGCCATAATGCAGTTAGATATAATGGAGAAGCAACAAATTTGCGATGTCTTGAAATTGATTGAATAATCTCTAAGAATAGGGTGTTAAAAATAAAGGCAAGATAGCTTCAGGTTGTGCATACTGATAAGAGAATGCAGTGAGGAATTCTGTTCTGTTATGAGTATGCACAAGCCGAAGCCATCTTGTCATATTACTTCACTGACTTTATCATAGTACAGCCCTGACTCTGTTTGGAAATGACAAACAGTACAGTTATCTAGTCATCTTATCTCTTGGCTGCACCAGTATAGTCTAGTCAGAGCACTGACACTGGGTGGCTATGATAAGAACTAACGCTTTCATTGACAGGTCCTGCCACCTGGTGTATTATGAGGAACCAGGTTCCTCACTACGTTCATGAGGCCCTAAACATGCCCTGTTCCTGTCAGACTCAGTGGTCTAGAGGTAAAGTGTCTGCAAGGGAAACCTATGGTTGAGAGTTCAATCCCCTTCCATCCAGAGTGGTTTTTTTCCAAGAGTGATAAAGATTCTTATAGGTTCCTCAATACGTTCATAAGGCCCTAAACATGCCCTGTTCCTGTCAGACTCAGTGGTCTAGAGGTAGAGTGTCTGCAAGGGAAACCAATGGTTGAGAGTTCAATCCCCTTCCATCCAGAGTGTTTTTTTTCCAAAAGTGATAAAGATTCTTATAGGTTCCTCACTACGTTCATAAGGCCCTAAACATGCCCTCTTCCTATCAGACTCAATGGTCTAGAGGTAAAGTGTCTGCAAGGGAAACCTATGGTTGAGAGTTCAATCCCCTTCCATCCAGAGCGGTTTTTTTTCAAGAGTCATAAAGATTCTTATAGGTTCCTCACTACGTTCATAAGGCCCTAAACATGCCCTCTTCCTGTCAGACTCAATGGTCTAGAGGTAGAGTGTCTGCAAGGGAAACCTATGGTTGAGAGTTCAATCCCCTTCCATCCAGAGTGGTTTTTTTCCAAAAGTGATAAAGATTCTTATAGGTTCCTCAATACGTTCATAAGGCCCTAAACATGCCCTCTTTCTGTCAGACTCAGTGGTCTAGAGGTAGAGTGTCTGCAAGGGAAACCTATGGTTGAGAGTTCAATCCCCTTCCATCCAGAGTGGTCTTTTTTCAAGAGTTATAAAGATTCTTATAGGTTCCTCACTACGTCCATAAGGCCCTAAACATGTCCTCTTCCTGTCAGACTCAATGGTCTAGAGGTAGAGTGTTTGCAAGGGAAACCTATGGTTGAGAGTTCAATCCCCTTCCATCCAGAGCGGTTTTTTTTTCAAGACTCATAAAGATTCTTATAGGTTCCTCACTACGTTCATAAGGCCCTAAACATGCCCTCTTCCTGTCAGACTCAATGGTCTAGAGGTAGAGTGTCTGCAAGGGAAACCAATGGTTGAGAGTTCAATCCCCTTCCATCCAGAGCGGTTTTTTTTTCAAGAGTCATAAAGATTCTTATAGGTTCCTCACTACGTTCATAAGGCCCTAAACATGCCCTCTTCCTGTCAGACTCAATGGTCTAGAGGTAGAGTGTCTGCAAGGGAAACCTATGGTTAAGAGTTCAATCCCCTTCCATCCTGAGCGGTTTTTTTTGTAAGAGTCATAAAGATTCTTATAGGAAACTAGAAGGTTAAGAGTTCAAATCCCCCTCCATCTAGACTTTTTTTTTTCATGAGAGTCATAAAGATTCTTTTAGGAACCAATTTTTCTCTTCCTGAATTATTTCTATTTTCGTTTTTGAATCTTACACAGACATACCTACATAAATAGGGGAATCGTCCATCCAGAACTATTTATTATTCACCCTTACACATACAATACCAGTTACTTTACCTTCTGGTACCTTCAGTATAGATTGGTTACTGCACCTGTATGCAGTAATTATAGTGGGCCCTGTTTTTTAGTCACGACTATCGTTACGAGTGCCGAAAATGTCGTAGCCCTAAGACACCTAGGGACATGACGTACCAAATGCGGAAATTCACTTCCCTTTGGAATTCAGCCATGAAACTTTAACACCAGTGAGGGACTCATATAACCTACGATCACCTAAAATATGGAGAAGATTGGCTGCTTTGATCTAACGATATTCGCGTTTGAATCTGGTTGTATCAAATACTGCTCTGGTGGTCAGTGTAGGCCTACTTAAGCGGTCGCTAATTTATGCAGCGACCTTGACATTGACTGCACTTGTTCCCAATAGATTGGCCATCAAACCCTGTCTGTGCTGAGCTCCTCACTCTCAGTCGAATAGATTGACAGGCAGTACCGTACGCAGAATTTAACTCACTGTCGCCCAAATTATCATAGCCCAAGACATCTAAAGACGATACGTACCAAATGCGGAAATTCACTTCCCTTTAGAATTCAGCCATGAGACTTTAACACAAGTTAGGGACACATATACCCCATAATTACTCCAAATATGAAGAAGATCCTCAACTCGGATCCAATGATATTTGCGTTTCAATCTGGTTGTAGCAAAGGCTGCTCTGGTGGCACCAGACTCTCCTACCCGAATGGGGAATTTTCCTTTATCAGATAAGAGCATGCCAACTTCTGATATCAAATCAAGTTGTTCTTTGAATATTCGGAAGTGTGTCAACACTAATAATTCTGACTAGGAGAAAGTAATAACATTGATACTGCTTTTTTAATGCCATAATGCAGTTAGATATAATGGAGAAGCAACAAATTTGCGATGTCTTGAAATTGATTGAATAATCTCTAAGAATAGGGTGTAAAAAATAAAGGCAAGATAGCTTCAGGTTGTGCATACTGATAAGAGAATGCAGTGAGGAATTCTGTTCTGTTATGAGTATGCACAAGCCGAAGCCATCTTGTCATATTACTTCACTGACTTTATCATAGTACAGCCCTGACTCTGTTTGGAAATGACAAACAGTACAGTTATCTAGTCATCTTATCTCTTGGCTGCACCAGTATAGTCTAGTCAGAGCACTGACACTGGGTGGCTATGATAAGAACTAACGCTTTCATTTACAGGTCCTGCCACCTGGTGTATTATGAGGAACCAGGTTCCTCACTACGTTCATGAGGCCCTAAACATGCGCTGTTCCTGTCAGACTCAGTGGTCTAGAGGTAAAGTGTCTGCAAGGGAAACCTATGGTTGAGAGTTCAATCCCCTTCCATCCAGAGTGGTTTTTTTCCAAGAGTGATAAAGATTCTTATAGGTTCCTCAATACGTTCATAAGGCCCTAAACATGCCCTCTTCCTGTCAGACTCAGTGGTCTAGAGGTAAAGTGTCTGCAAGGGAAACCTATGGTTGAGAGTTCAATCCCCTTCCATCCAGAGTGGTTTTTTTCCAAAAGTGATAAAGATTCTTATAGGTTCCTCACTACGTTCATAAGGCCCTAAACATGCCCTCTTCCTATCAGACTCAATGGTCTAGAGGTAGAGTGTTTGCAAGGGAAACCTATGGTTGAGAGTTCAATCCCCTTCCATCCAGAACGGTTTTTTTTCAAGAGTCATAAAGATTCTTATAGGTTCCTCACTACGTTCATAAGGCCCTAAACATGCCCTCTTCCTGTCAGACTCAATGGTCCAGAGGTAGAGTGTCTGCAAGGGAAACCTATGGTTGAGAGTTCAATCCCCTTCCATCCAGAGTGGTTTTTTTTCCAAAAGTGATAAAGATTCTTATAGGTTCCTCAATACGTTCATAAGGCCCTAAAGATGCCCTCTTTCTGTCAGACTCAGTGGTCTAGAGGTAGAGTGTCTGCAAGGGAAACCAATGGTTGAGAGTTCAATCCCCTTCCATCCAGAGCGGTCTTTTTTCAAGAGTTATAAAGATTCTTATAGGTTCCTCACTACGTCCATAAGGCCCTAAACATGTCCTCTTCCTGTCAGACTCAATGGTCTAGAGGTAGAGTGTTTGCAAGGGAAACCTATGGTTGAGAGTTCAATCCCCTTCCATCCAGAGCGGTTTTTTTTCAAGAGTCATAAAGATTCTTATAGGTTCCTCACTACGTTCATAAGGCCCAAACATGTCCTCTTCCTGTCAGACTCAATGGTCTAGAGGTAGAGTGTTTGCAAGGGAAACCTATGGTTGAGAGTTCAATCCCCTTCCATCCAGAGCGGTTTTTTTTCAAGACTCATAAAGATTCTTATAGGTTCCTCACTACGTTCATAAGGCCCTAAACATGCCCTCTTCCTGTCAGACTCAATGGTCTAGAGGTAGAGTGTCTGCAAGGGAAACCAATGGTTGAGAGTTCAATCCCCTTCCATCCAGAGCGGTTTTTTTTTCAAGAGTCATAAAGATTCTTATAGGTTCCTCACTACGTTCATAAGGCCCTAAACATGCCCTCTTCCTGTCAGACTCAATGGTCTAGAGGTAGAGTGTCTGCAAGGGAAACCTATGGTTAAGAGTTCAATCCCCTTCCATCCTGAGCGGTTTTTTTTCAAGAGTCATAAAGATTCTTATAGGAAACTAGAAGGTTGAGAGTTCAAATCCCCCTCCATCTAGACTTTTTTTTTTTCATAAGAGTCATAAAGATTCTTTTAGGAACCAATTTTTCTCTTCCTGAATTATTTCTATTTTCGTTTTTGAATCTTACACAGACATACCTACATAAATAGGGGAATTGTCCATCCAGAACTATTTATTATTCACCCTTACACATACAATACCAGTTACTTTACCTTCTGGTACCTTCAGTATAGATTGGTTACTGCACCTGTATGCAGTAATTATAGTGGGCCCTGTTTTTTAGTCACGACTATCGTTACGAGTGCCCAAAATGTCGTAGCCCTAAGACACCTAGGGACATGACGTACCAAATGCGGAAATTCACTTCCCTTTGGAATTCAGCCATGAAACTTTAACACCAGTGAGGGACTCATATAACCTACGATCACCTAAAATATGGAGAAGATTGGCTGCTTTGATCTAACGATATTCGCGTTTGAATCTGGTTGTATCAAATGCTGCTCTGGTGGTCAGTGTAGGCCTACTTAAGCGGTCGCTAATTTATGCAGCGACCTTGACATTGACTGCACTTGTTCCCAATAGATTGGCCATCAAACCCTGTCTGTGCTGAGCTCCTCACTCTCAGTCGAATAGATTGACAGGCAGTACCGTACGCAGAATTTAACTCACTGTCGCCCAAATTATCATAGCCCAAGACATCTAAAGACGATACGTACCAAATGCGGAAATTCACTTCCCTTTAGAATTCAGCCATGAGACTTTAACACAAGTTAGGGACACATATACCCCATAATTACTCCAAATATGAAGAAGATCCTCAACTCGGATCCAATGATATTTGCGTTTCAATCTGGTTGTAGCAAAGGCTGCTCTGGTGGCACCAGACTCTCCTACCCGAATGGGGAATTTTCCTTTATCAGATAAGAGCATGCCAACTTCTGATATCAAATCAAGTTGTTCTTTGAATATTCGGAAGTGTGTCAACACTAATAATTCTGACTAGGAGAAAGTAATAACATTGATACTGCTTTTTTAATGCCATAATGCAGTTAGATATAATGGAGAAGCAACAAATTTGCGATGTCTTGAAATTGATTGAATAATCTCTAAGAATAGGGTGTTAAAAATAAAGGCAAGATAGCTTCAGGTTGTGCATACTGATAAGAGAATGCAGTGAGGAATTCTGTTCTGTTATGAGTATGCACAAGCCGAAGCCATCTTGTCATATTACTTCACTGACTTTATCATAGTACAGCCCTGACTCTGTTTGGAAATGACAAACAGTACAGTTATCTAGTCATCTTATCTCTTGGCTGCACCAGTATAGTCTAGTCAGAGCACTGACACTGGGTGGCTATGATAAGAACTAACGCTTTCATTGACAGGTCCTGCCACCTGGTGTATTATGAGGAACCAGGTTCCTCACTACGTTCATGAGGCCCTAAACATGCCCTGTTCCTGTCAGACTCAGTGGTCTAGAGGTAAAGTGTCTGCAAGGGAAACCTATGGTTGAGAGTTCAATCCCCTTCCATCCAGAGTGGTTTTTTTCCAAGAGTGATAAAGATTCTTATAGGTTCCTCAATACGTTCATAAGGCCCTAAACATGCCCTGTTCCTGTCAGACTCAGTGGTCTAGAGGTAGAGTGTCTGCAAGGGAAACCAATGGTTGAGAGTTCAATCCCCTTCCATCCAGAGTGTTTTTTTTCCAAAAGTGATAAAGATTCTTATAGGTTCCTCACTACGTTCATAAGGCCCTAAACATGCCCTCTTCCTATCAGACTCAATGGTCTAGAGGTAGAGTGTTTGCAAGGGAAACCTATGGTTGAGAGTTCAATCCCCTTCCATCCAGAGCGGTTTTTTTTCAAGAGTCATAAAGATTCTTATAGGTTCCTCACTACGTTCATAAGGCCCTAAACATGCCCTCTTCCTGTCAGACTCAATGGTCTAGAGGTAGAGTGTCTGCAAGGGAAACCTATGGTTGAGAGTTCAATCCCCTTCCATCCAGAGTGGTTTTTTTCCAAAAGTGATAAAGATTCTTATAGGTTCCTCAATACGTTCATAAGGCCCTAAACATGCCCTCTTTCTGTCAGACTCAGTGGTCTAGAGGTAGAGTGTCTGCAAGGGAAACCTATGGTTGAGAGTTCAATCCCCTTCCATCCAGAGTGGTCTTTTTTCAAGAGTTATAAAGATTCTTATAGGTTCCTCACTACGTCCATAAGGCCCTAAACATGTCCTCTTCCTGTCAGACTCAATAGTCTAGAGGTAGAGTGTTTGCAAGGGAAACCTATGGTTGAGAGTTCAATCCCCTTCCATCCAGAGCGGTTTTTTTTTCAACAGTCATAAAGATTCTTATAGGTTCCTCACTACGTTCATAAGGCCCTAAACATGTCCTCTTCCTGTCAGACTCAATGGTCTAGAGGTAGAGTGTTTGCAAGGGAAACCTATGGTTGAGAGTTCAATCCCCTTCCATCCAGAGCGGTTTTTTTTCAAGACTCATAAAGATTCTTATAGGTTCCTCACTACGTTCATAAGGCCCTAAACATGCCCTCTTCCTGTCAGACTCAATGGTCTAGAGGTAGAGTGTCTGCAAGGGAAACCAATGGTTGAGAGTTCAATCCCCTTCCATCCAGAGCGGTTTTTTTTTCAAGAGTCATAAAGATTCTTATAGGTTCCTCACTACGTTCATAAGGCCCTAAACATGCCCTCTTCCTGTCAGACTCAATGGTCTAGAGGTAGAGTGTCTGCAAGGGAAACCTATGGTTAAGAGTTCAATCCCCTTCCATCCTGAGCGGTTTTTTTTGTAAGTCATAAAGATTCTTATAGGAAACTAGAAGGTTGAGAGTTCAAATCCCACTCCATCTAGACTTTTTTTTTTCATGAGAGTCATAAAGATTCTTTTAGGAACCAATTTTTCTCTTCCTGAATTATTTCTATTTTCGTTTTTGAATCTTACACAGACATACCTACATAAATAGGGGAATCGTCCATCCAGAACTATTTATTATTCACCCTTACACATACAATACCAGTTACTTTACCTTCTGGTACCTTCAGTATAGATTGGTTACTGCACCTGTATGCAGTAATTATAGTGGGCCCTGTTTTTTAGTCACGACTATCGTTACGAGTGCCGAAAATGTCGTAGCCCTAAGACACCTAGGGACATGACGTACCAAATGCGGAAATTCACTTCCCTTTGGAATTCAGCCATGAAACTTTAACACCAGTGAGGGAATGATATTTGCGTTTCAATCTGGTTGTAGCAAAGGCTGCTCTGGTGGCACCAGACTCTCCTACCCGAATGGGGAATTTTCCTTTATCAGATAAGAGCATGCCAACTTCTGATATCAAATCAAGTTGTTCTTTGAATATTCGGAAGTGTGTCAACACTAATAATTCTGACTAGGAGAAAGTAATAACATTGATACTGCTTTTTTAATGCCATAATGCAGTTAGATATAATGGAGAAGCAACAAATTTGCGATGTCTTGAAATTGATTGAATAATCTCTAAGAATAGGGTGTAAAAAATAAAGGCAAGATAGCTTCAGGTTGTGCATACTGATAAGAGAATGCAGTGAGGAATTCTGTTCTGTTATGAGTATGCACAAGCCGAAGCCATCTTGTCATATTACTTCACTGACTTTATCATAGTACAGCCCTGACTCTGTTTGGAAATGACAAACAGTACAGTTATCTAGTCATCTTATCTCTTGGCTGCACCAGTATAGTCTAGTCAGAGCACTGACACTGGGTGGCTATGATAAGAACTAACGCTTTCATTGACAGGTCCTGCCACCTGGTGTATTATGAGGAACCAGGTTCCTCACTACGTTCATGAGGCCCTAAACATGCGCTGTTCCTGTCAGACTCAGTGGTCTAGAGGTAAAGGGTCTGCAAGGGAAACCTATGGTTGAGAGTTCAATCCCCTTCCATCCAGAGTGGTTTTTTTCCAAGAGTGATAAAGATTCTTATAGGTTCCTCAATACGTTCATAAGGCCCTAAACATGCCCTGTTCCTGTCAGACTCAGTGGTCTAGAGGTAAAGTGTCTGCAAGGGAAACCTATGGTTGAGAGTTCAATCCCCTTCCATCCAGAGTGGTTTTTTTCCAAAAGTGATAAAGATTCTTATAGGTTCCTCACTACGTTCATAAGGCCCTAAACATGCCCTCTTCCTATCAGACTCAATGGTCTAGAGGTAGAGTGTTTGCAAGGGAAACCTATGGTTGAGAGTACAATCCCCTTCCATCCAGAGCGGTTTTTTTTCAAGAGTCATAAAGATTCTTATAAGTTCCTCACTACATTCATAAGGCCCTAAACATGCCCTCTTCCTGTCAGACTCAATGGTCCAGAGGTAGAGTGTCTGCAAGGGAAACCTATGGTTGAGAGTTCAATCCCCTTCCATCCAGAGTGGTTTTTTTTCCAAAAGTGATAAAGATTCTTATAGGTTCCTCAATACGTTCATAAGGCCCTAAAGATGCCCTCTTTCTGTCAGACTCAGTGGTCTAGAGGTAGAGTGTCTGCAAGGGAAACCAATGGTTGAGAGTTCAATCCCCTTCCATCCAGAGCGGTCTTTTTTCAAGAGTTATAAAGATTCTTATAGGTTCCTCACTACGTCCATAAGGCCCTAAACATGTCCTCTTCCTGTCAGACTCAATGGTCTAGAGGTAGAGTGTTTGCAAGGGAAACCTATGGTTGAGAGTTCAATCCCCTTCCATCCAGAGCGGTTTTTTTTCAAGAGTCATAAAGATTCTTATAGGTTCCTCACTACGTTCATAAGGCCCAAACATGTCCTGTTCCTGTCAGACTCAATGGTCTAGAGGTAGAGTGTTTGCAAGGGAAACCTATGGTTGAGAGTTCAATCCCCTTCCATCCAGAGCGGTTTTTTTTCAAGACTCATAAAGATTCTTATAGGTTCCTCACTACGTTCATAAGGCCCTAAACATGCCCTCTTCCTGTCAGACTCAATGGTCTAGAGGTAGAGTGTCTGCAAGGGAAACCAATGGTTGAGAGTTCAATCCCCTTCCATCCAGAGCGGTTTTTTTTTCAAGAGTCATAAAGATTCTTATAGGTTCCTCACTACGTTCATAAGGCCCTAAACATGCCCTCTTCCTGTCAGACTCAATGGTCTAGAGGTAGAGTGTCTGCAAGGGAAACCTATGGTTAAGAGTTCAATCCCCTTCCATCCTGAGCGGTTTTTTTTCAAGAGTCATAAAGATTCTTATAGGAAACTAGAAGGTTGAGAGTTCAAATCCCCCTCCATCTAGACTTTTTTTTTTTCATAAGAATTATAAAGATTCTTTTAGGAACCAATTTTTCTCTTCCTGAATTATTTCTATTTTCGTTTTTGAATCTTACACAGACATACCTACATAAATAGGGGAATTGTCCATCCAGAACTATTTATTATTCACCCTTACACATACAATACCAGTTACTTTACCTTCTGGTACCTTCAGTATAGATTGGTTACTGCACCTGTATGCAGTAATTATAGTGGGCCCTGTTTTTTAGTCACGACTATCGTTACGAGTGCCCAAAATGTCGTAGCCCTAAGACACCTAGGGACATGACGTACCAAATGCGGAAATTCACTTCCCTTTGGAATTCAGCCATGAAACTTTAACACCAGTGAGGGACTCATATAACCTACGATCACCTAAAATATGGAGAAGATTGGCTGCTTTGATCTAACGATATTCGCGTTTGAATCTGGTTGTATCAAATGCTGCTCTGGTGGTCAGTGTAGGCCTACTTAAGCGGTCGCTAATTTATGCAGCGACCTTGACATTGACTGCACTTGTTCCCAATAGATTGGCCATCAAACCCTGTCTGTGCTGAGCTCCTCACTCTCAGTCGAATAGATTGACAGGCAGTACCGTACGCAGAATTTAACTCACTGTCGCCCAAATTATCATAGCCCAAGACATCTAAAGACGATACGTACCAAATGCGGAAATTCACTTCCCTTTAGAATTCAGCCATGAGACTTTAACACAAGTTAGGGACACATATACCCCATAATTACTCCAAATATGAAGAAGATCCTCAACTCGGATCCAATGATATTTGCGTTTCAATCTGGTTGTAGCAAAGGCTGCTCTGGTGGCACCAAACTCTCCTACCCGAATGGGGAATTTTCCTTTATCAGATAAGAGCATGCCAACTTCTGATATCAAATCAAGTTGTTCTTTGAATATTCGGAAGTGTGTCAACACTAATAATTCTGACTAGGAGAAAGTAATAACATTGATACTGCTTTTTTAATGCCATAATGCAGTTAGATATAATGGAGAAGCAACAAATTTGCGATGTCTTGAAATTGATTGAATAATCTCTAAGAATAGGGTGTAAAAAATAAAGGCAAGATAGCTTCAGGTTGTGCATACTGATAAGAGAATGCAGTGAGGAATTCTGTTCTGTTATGAGTATGCACAAGCCGAAGCCATCTTGTCATATCACTTCACTGACTTTATCATAGTACAGCCCTGACTCTGTTTGGAAATGACAAACAGTACAGTTATCTAGTCATCTTATCTCTTGGCTGCACCAGTATAGTCTAGTCAGAGCACTGACACTGGGTGGCTATGATAAGAACTAACGCTTTCATTGACAGGTCCTGCCACCTGGTGTATTATGAGGAACCAGGTTCCTCACTACGTTCATGAGGCCCTAAACATGCCCTGTTCCTGTCAGACTCAGTGGTCTAGAGGTAAAGTGTCTGCAAGGGAAACCTATGGTTGAGAGTTCAATCCCCTTCCATCCAGAGTGGTTTTTTTCCAAGAGTGATAAAGATTCTTATAGGTTCCTCAATACGTTCATAAGGCCCTAAACATGCCCTGTTCCTGTCAGACTCAGTGGTCTAGAGGTAGAGTGTCTGCAAGGGAAACCAATGGTTGAGAGTTCAATCCCCTTCCATCCAGAGTGTTTTTTTTCCAAAAGTGATAAAGATTCTTATAGGTTCCTCACTACGTTCATAAGGCCCTAAACATGCCCTCTTCCTATCAGACTCAATGGTCTAGAGGTAGAGTGTTTGCAAGGGAAACCTATGGTTGAGAGTTCAATCCCCTTCCATCCAGAGCGGTTTTTTTTCAAGAGTCATAAAGATTCTTATAGGTTCCTCACTACGTTCATAAGGCCCTAAACATGCCCTCTTCCTGTCAGACTCAATGGTCTAGAGGTAGAGTGTCTGCAAGGGAAACCTATGGTTGAGAGTTCAATCCCCTTCCATCCAGAGTGGTTTTTTTCCAAAAGTGATAAAGATTCTTATAGGTTCCTCAATACGTTCATAAGGCCCTAAACATGCCCTCTTTCTGTCAGACTCAGTGGTCTAGAGGTAGAGTGTCTGCAAGGGAAACCTATGGTTGAGAGTTCAATCCCCTTCCATCCAGAGTGGTCTTTTTTCAAGAGTTATAAAGATTCTTATAGGTTCCTCACTACGTCCATAAGGCCCTAAACATGTCCTCTTCCTGTCAGACTCAATGGTCTAGAGGTAGAGTGTTTGCAAGGGAAACCTATGGTTGAGAGTTCAATCCCCTTCCATCCAGAGCGGTTTTTTTTCAAGAGTCATAAAGATTCTTATAGGTTCCTCACTACGTTCATAAGGCCCTAAACATGTCCTCTTCCTATCAGACTCAATGGTCTAGAGGTAGAGTGTTTGCAAGGGAAACCTATGGTTGAGAGTTCAATCCCCTTCCATCCAGAGCGGTTTTTTTTCAAGACTCATAAAGATTCTTATAGGTTCCTCACTACGTTCATAAGGCCCTAAACATGCCCTCTTCCTGTCAGACTCAATGGTCTAGAGGTAGAGTGTCTGCAAGGGAAACCAATGGTTGAGAGTTCAATCCCCTTCCATCCAGAGCGGTTTTTTTTTCAAGAGTCATAAAGATTCTTATAGGTTCCTCACTACGTTCATAAGGCCCTAAACATGCCCTCTTCCTGTCAGACTCAATGGTCTAGAGGTAGAGTGTCTGCAAGGGAAACCTATGGTTAAGAGTTCAATCCCCTTCCATCCTGAGCGGTTTTTTTTGTAAGAGTCATAAAGATTCTTATAGGAAACTAGAAGGTTGAGAGTTCAAATCCCCCTCCATCTAGACTTTTTTTTTTTCATGAGAGTCATAAAGATTCTTTTAGGAACCAATTTTTCTCTTCCTGAATTATTTCTATTTTCGTTTTTGAATCTTACACAGACATACCTACATAAATAGGGGAATCGTCCATCCAGAACTATTTATTATTCACCCTTACACATACAATACCAGTTATTTTACCTTCTGGTACCTTCAGTATAGATTGGTTACTGCACCTGTATGCAGTAATTATAGTGGGCCCTGTTTTTTAGTCACGACTATCGTTACGAGTGCCCAAAATGTCGTAGCCCTAAGACACCTAGGGACATGACGTACCAAATGCGGAAATTCACTTCCCTTTGGAATTCAGCCATGAAACTTTAACACCAGTGAGGGACTCATATAACCTACGATCACCTAAAATATGGAGAAGATTGGCTGCTTTGATCTAACGATATTCGCGTTTGAATCTGGTTGTATCAAATGCTGCTCTGGTGGTCAGTGTAGGCCTACTTAAGCGGTCGCTAATTTATGCAGCGACCTTGACATTGACTGCACTTGTTCCCAATAGATTGGCCATCAAACCCTGTCTGTGCTGAGCTCCTCACTCTCAGTCGAATAGATTGACAGGCAGTACCGTACGCAGAATTTAACTCACTGTCGCCCAAATTATCATAGCCCAAGACATCTAAAGACGATACGTACCAAATGCGGAAATTCACTTCCCTTTAGAATTCAGCCATGAGACTTTAACACAAGTTAGGGACACATATACCCCATAATTACTCCAAATATGAAGAAGATCCTCAACTCGGATCCAATGATATTTGCGTTTCAATCTGGTTGTAGCAAAGGCTGCTCTGGTGGCACCAGACTCTCCTACCCGAATGGGGAATTTTCCTTTATCAGATAAGAGCATGCCAACTTCTGATATCAAATCAAGTTGTTCTTTGAATATTCGGAAGTGTGTCAACACTAATAATTCTGACTAGGAGAAAGTAATAACATTGATACTGCTTTTTTAATGCCATAATGCAGTTAGATATAATGGAGAAGCAACAAATTTGCGATGTCTTGAAATTGATTGAATAATCTCTAAGAATAGGGTGTTAAAAATAAAGGCAAGATAGCTTCAGGTTGTGCATACTGATAAGAGAATGCAGTGAGGAATTCTGTTTTGTTATGAGTATGCACAAGCCGAAGCCATCTTGTCATATTACTTCACTGACTTTATCATAGTACAGCCCTGACTCTGTTTGGAAATGACAAACAGTACAGTTATCTAGTCATCTTATCTCTTGGCTGCACCAGTATAGTCTAGTCAGAGCACTGACACTGGGTGGCTATGATAAGAACTAACGCTTTCATTGACAGGTCCTGCCACCTGGTGTATTATGAGGAACCAGGTTCCTCACTACGTTCATGAGGCCCTAAACATGCCCTGTTCCTGTCAGACTCAGTGGTTTGGAGGTAAAGTGTCTGCAAGGGAAACCTATGGTTGAGAGTTCAATCCCCTTCCATCCAGAGTGGTTTTTTTCCAAGAGTGATAAAGATTCTTATAGGTTCCTCAATACGTTCATAAGGCCCTAAACATGCCCTGTTCCTGTCAGACTCAGTGGTCTAGAGGTAGAGTGTCTGCAAGGGAAACCAATGGTTGAGAGTTCAATCCCCTTCCATCCAGAGTGTTTTTTTTCCAAAAGTGATAAAGATTCTTATAGGTTCCTCACTACGTTCATAAGGCCCTAAACATGCCCTCTTCCTATCAGACTCAATGGTCTAGAGGTAGAGTGTTTGCAAGGGAAACCTATGGTTGAGAGTTCAATCCCCTTCCATCCAGAGCGGTTTTTTTTCAAGAGTCATAAAGATTCTTATAGGTTCCTCACTACGTTCATAAGGCCCTAAACATGCCCTCTTCCTGTCAGACTCAATGGTCTAGAGGTAGAGTGTCTGCAAGGGAAACCTATGGTTGAGAGTTCAATCCCCTTCCATCCAGAGTGGTTTTTTTCCAAAAGTGATAAAGATTCTTATAGGTTCCTCAATACGTTCATAAGGCCCTAAACATGCCCTCTTTCTGTCAGACTCAGTGGTCTAGAGGTAGAGTGTCTGCAAGGGTAACCTATGGTTGAGAGTTCAATCCCCTTCCATCCAGAGTGGTCTTTTTTCAAGAGTTATAAAGATTCTTATAGGTTCCTCACTACGTCCATAAGGCCCTAAACATGTCCTCTTCCTGTCAGACTCAATGGTCTAGAGGTAGAGTGTTTGCAAGGGAAACCTATGGTTGAGAGTTCAATCCCCTTCCATCCAGAGCGGTTTTTTTTTCAAGACTCATAAAGATTCTTATAGGTTCCTCACTACGTTCATAAGGCCCTAAACATGCCCTCTTCCTGTCAGACTCAATGGTCTAGAGGTAGAGTGTCTGCAAGGGAAACCAATGGTTGAGAGTTCAATCCCCTTCCATCCAGAGCGGGTTTTTTTTCAAGAGTCATAAAGATTCTTATAGGTTCCTCACTACGTTCATAAGGCCCTAAACATGCCCTCTTCCTGTCAGACTCAATGGTCTAGAGGTAGAGTGTCTGCAAGGGAAACCTATGGTTAAGAGTTCAATCCCCTTCCATCCTGAGCGGTTTTTTTTGTAAGAGTCATAAAGATTCTTATAGGAAACTAAAAGGTTGAGAGTTCAAATCCCCCTCCATCTAGACTTTTTTTTTTCATGAGAGTCATAAAGATTCTTTTAGGAACCAATTTTTCTCTTCCTGAATTATTTCTATTTTCGTTTTTGAATCTTACACAGACATACCTACATAAATAGGGGAATCGTCCATCCAGAACTATTTATTATTCACCCTTACACATACAATACCAGTTACTTTACCTTCTGGTACCTTCAGTATAGATTGGTTACTGCACCTGTATGCAGTAATTATAGTGGGCCCTGTTTTTTAGTCACGACTATCGTTACGAGTGCCCAAAATGTCGTAGCCCTAAGACACCTAGGGACATGACGTACCAAATGCGGAAATTCACTTCCCTTTGGAATTCAGCCATGAAACTTTAACACCAGTGAGGGACTCATATAACCTACGATCACCTAAAATATGGAGAAGATTGGCTGCTTTGATCTAACGATATTCGCGTTTGAATCTGGTTGTATCAAATGCTGCTCTGGTGGTCAGTGTAGGCCTACTTAAGCGGTCGCTAATTTATGCAGCGACCTTGACATTGACTGCACTTGTTCCCAATAGATTGGCCATCAAACCCTGTCTGTGCTGAGCTCCTCACTCTCAGTCGAATAGATTGACAGGCAGTACCGTACGCAGAATTTAACTCACTGTCGCCCAAATTATCATAGCCCAAGACATCTAAAGACGATACGTACCAAATGCGGAAATTCACTTCCCTTTAGAATTCAGCCATGAGACTTTAACACAAGTTAGGGACACATATACCCCATAATTACTCCAAATATGAAGAAGATCCTCAACTCGGATCCAATGATATTTGCGTTTCAATCTGGTTGTAGCAAAGGCTGCTCTGGTGGCACCAGACTCTCCTACCCGAATGGGGAATTTTCCTTTATCAGATAAGAGCATGCCAACTTCTGATATCAAATCAAGTTGTTCTTTGAATATTCGGAAGTGTGTCAACACTAATAATTCTGACTAGGAGAAAGTAATAACATTGATACTGCTTTTTTAATGCCATAATGCAGTTAGATATAATGGAGAAGCAACAAATTTGCGATGTCTTGAAATTGATTGAATAATCTCTAAGAATAGGGTGTAAAAAATAAAGGCAAGATAGCTTCAGGTTGTGCATACTGATAAGAGAATGCAGTGAGGAATTCTGTTCTGTTATGAGTATGCACAAGCCGAAGCCATCTTGTCATATTACTTCACTGACTTTATCATAGTACAGCCCTGACTCTGTTTGGAAATGACAAACAGTACAGTTATCTAGTCATCTTATCTCTTGGCTGCACCAGTATAGTCTAGTCAGAGCACTGACACTGGGTGGCTATGATAAGAACTAACGCTTTCATTTACAGGTCCTGCCACCTGGTGTATTATGAGGAACCAGGTTCCTCACTACGTTCATGAGGCCCTAAACATGCGCTGTTCCTGTCAGACTCAGTGGTCTAGAGGTAAAGTGTCTGCAAGGGAAACCTATGGTTGAGAGTTCAATCCCCTTCCATCCAGAGTGGTTTTTTTCCAAGAGTGATAAAGATTCTTATAGGTTCCTCAATACGTTCATAAGGCCCTAAACATGCCCTCTTCCTGTCAGACTCAGTGGTCTAGAGGTAAAGTGTCTGCAAGGGAAACCTATGGTTGAGAGTTCAATCCCCTTCCATCCAGAGCGGTTTTTTTTCAAGAGTCATAAAGATTCTTATAGGTTCCTCACTACGTTCATAAGGCCCAAACATGTCCTCTTCCTGTCAGACTCAATGGTCTAGAGGTAGAGTGTTTGAAAGGGAAACCTATGGTTGAGAGTTCAATCCCCTTCCATCCAGAGCGGTTTTTTTTCAAGACTCATAAAGATTCTTATAGGTTCCTCACTACGTTCATAAGGCCCTAAACATGCCCTCTTCCTGTCAGACTCAATGGTCTAGAGGTAGAGTGTCTGCAAGGGAAACCAATGGTTGAGAGTTCAATCCCCTTCCATCCAGAGCGTTTTTTTTTTCAAGAGTCATAAAGATTCTTATAGGTTCCTCACTACGTTCATAAGGCCCTAAACATGCCCTCTTCCTGTCAGACTCAATGGTCTAGAGGTAGAGTGTCTGCAAGGGAAACCTATGGTTAAGAGTTCAATCCCCTTCCATCCTGAGCGGTTTTTTTTCAAGAGTCATAAAGATTCTTATAGGAAACTAGAAGGTTGAGAGTTCAAATCCCCCTCCATCTAGACTTTTTTTTTTTCATAAGAGTCATAAAGATTCTTTTAGGAACCAATTTTTCTCTTCCTGAATTATTTCTATTTTCGTTTTTGAATCTTACACAGACATACCTACATAAATAGGGGAATTGTCCATCCAGAACTATTTATTATTCACCCTTACACATACAATACCAGTTACTTTACCTTCTGGTACCTTCAGTATAGATTGGTTACTGCACCTGTATGCAGTAATTATAGTGGGCCCTGTTTTTTAGTCACGACTATCGTTACGAGTGCCCAAAATGTCGTAGCCCTAAGACACCTAGGGACATGACGTACCAAATGCGGAAATTCACTTCCCTTTGGAATTCAGCCATGAAACTTTAACACCAGTGAGGGACTCATATAACCTACGATCACCTAAAATATGGAGAAGATTGGCTGCTTTGATCTAACGATATTCGCGTTTGAATCTGGTTGTATCAAATGCTGCTCTGGTGGTCAGTGTAGGCCTACTTAAGCGGTCGCTAATTTATGCAGCGACCTTGACATTGACTGCACTTGTTCCCAATAGATTGGCCATCAAACCCTGTCTGTGCTGAGCTCCTCACTCTCAGTCGAATAGATTGACAGGCAGTACCGTACGCAGAATTTAACTCACTGTCGCCCAAATTATCATAGCCCAAGACATCTAAAGACGATACGTACCAAATGCGGAAATTCACTTCCCTTTAGAATTCAGCCATGAGACTTTAACACAAGTTAGGGACACATATACCCCATAATTACTCCAAATATGAAGAAGATCCTCAACTCGGATCCAATGATATTTGCGTTTCAATCTGGTTGTAGCAAAGGCTGCTCTGGTGGCACCAGACTCTCCTACCCGAATGGGGAATTTTCCTTTATCAGATAAGAGCATGCCAACTTCTGATATCAAATCAAGTTGTTCTTTGAATATTCGGAAGTGTGTCAACACTAATAATTCTGACTAGGAGAAAGTAATAACATTGATACTGCTTTTTTAATGCCATAATGCAGTTAGATATAATGGAGAAGCAACAAATTTGCGATGTCTTGAAATTGATTGAATAATCTCTAAGAATAGGGTGTAAAAAATAAAGGCAAGATAGCTTCAGGTTGTGCATACTGATAAGAGAATGCAGTGAGGAATTCTGTTCTGTTATGAGTATGCACAAGCCGAAGCCATCTTGTCATATTACTTCACTGACTTTATCATAGTACAGCCCTGACTCTGTTTGGAAATGACAAACAGTACAGTTATCTAGTCATCTTATCTCTTGGCTGCACCAGTATAGTCTAGTCAGAGCACTGACACTGGGTGGCTATGATAAGAACTAACGCTTTCATTTACAGGTCCTGCCACCTGGTGTATTATGAGGAACCAGGTTCCTCACTACGTTCATGAGGCCCTAAACATGCGCTGTTCCTGTCAGACTCAGTGGTCTAGAGGTAAAGTGTCTGCAAGGGAAACCTATGGTTGAGAGTTCAATCCCCTTCCATCCAGAGTGGTTTTTTTCCAAGAGTGATAAAGATTCTTATAGGTTCCTCAATACGTTCATAAGGCCCTAAACATGCCCTCTTCCTGTCAGACTCAGTGGTCTAGAGGTAAAGTGTCTGCAAGGGAAACCTATGGTTGAGAGTTCAATCCCCTTCCATCCAGAGCGGTTTTTTTTCAAGAGTCATAAAGATTCTTATAGGTTCCTCACTACGTTCATAAGGCCCAAACATGTCCTCTTCCTGTCAGACTCAATGGTCTAGAGGTAGAGTGTTTGAAAGGGAAACCTATGGTTGAGAGTTCAATCCCCTTCCATCCAGAGCGGTTTTTTTTCAAGACTCATAAAGATTCTTATAGGTTCCTCACTACGTTCATAAGGCCCTAAACATGCCCTCTTCCTGTCAGACTCAATGGTCTAGAGGTAGAGTGTCTGCAAGGGAAACCTATGGTTGAGAGTTCAATCCCCTTCCATCCAGAGTGGTTTTTTTTCCAAAAGTGATAAAGATTCTTATAGGTTCCTCAATACGTTCATAAGGCCCTAAACATGCCCTCTTTCTGTCAGACTCAGTGGTCTAGAGGTAGAGTGTCTGCAAGGGAAACCTATGGTTGAGAGTTCAATCCCCTTCCATCCAGAGTGGTCTTTTTTCAAGAGTTATAAAGATTCTTATAGGTTCCTCACTACGTCCATAAGGCCCTAAACATGTCCTCTTCCTGTCAGACTCAATGGTCTAGAGGTAGAGTGTTTGCAAGGGAAACCTATGGTTGAGAGTTCAATCCCCTTCCATCCAGAGCGGTTTTTTTTTCAACAGTCATAAAGATTCTTATAGGTTCCTCACTACGTTCATAAGGCCCTAAACATGTCCTCTTCCTGTCAGACTCAATGGTCTAGAGGTAGAGTGTTTGCAAGGGAAACCTATGGTTGAGAGTTCAATCCCCTTCCATCCAGAGCGGTTTTTTTTCAAGAGTCATAAAGATTCTTATAGGTTCCTCACTACGTTCATAAGGCCCTAAACATGCCCTCTTCCTGTCAGACTCAGTGGTCTAGAGGTAAAGTGTCTGCAAGGGAAACCTATGGTTGAGAGTTCAATCCCCTTCCATCCAGAGTGGTTTTTTTCCAAGAGTGATAAAGATTCTTATAGGTTCCTCAATACGTTCATAAGGCCCTAAACATGCCCTGTTCCTGTCAGACTCAGTGGTCTAGAGGTAGAGTGTCTGCAAGGGAAACCAATGGTTGAGAGTTCAATCCCCTTCCATCCAGAGTGTTTTTTTTCCAAAAGTGATAAAGATTCTTATAGGTTCCTCACTACGTTCATAAGGCCCTAAACATGCCCTCTTCCTATCAGACTCAATGGTCTAGAGGTAGAGTGTTTGCAAGGGAAACCTATGGTTGAGAGTTCAATCCCCTTCCATCCAGAGCGGTTTTTTTTCAAGAGTCATAAAGATTCTTATAGGTTCCTCACTACGTTCATAAGGCCCTAAACATGCCCTCTTCCTGTCAGACTCAATGGTCTAGAGGTAGAGTGTCTGCAAGGGAAACCTATGGTTGAGAGTTCAATCCCCTTCCATCCAGAGTGGTTTTTTTCCAAAAGTGATAAAGATTCTTATAGGTTCCTCAATACGTTCATAAGGCCCTAAACATGCCCTCTTTCTGTCAGACTCAGTGGTCTAGAGGTAGAGTGTCTGCAAGGGAAACCTATGGTTGAGGGTTCAATCCCCTTCCATCCAGAGTGGTCTTTTTTCAAGAGTTATAAAGATTCTTATAGGTTCCTCACTACGTCCATAAGGCCCTAAACATGTCCTCTTCCTGTCAGACTCAATGGTCTAGAGGTAGAGTGTTTGCAAGGGAAACCTATGGTTGAGAGTTCAATCCCCTTCCATCCAGAGCGGTTTTTTTTCAACAGTCATAAAGATTCTTATAGGTTCCTCACTACGTTCATAAGGCCCTAAACATGTCCTCTTCCTGTCAGACTCAATGGTCTAGAGGTAGAGTGTTTGCAAGGGAAACCTATGGTTGAGAGTTCAATCCCCTTCCATCCAGAGCGGTTTTTTTTCAAGACTCATAAAGATTCTTATAGGTTCCTCACTACGTTCATAAGGCCCTAAACATGCCCTCTTCCTGTCAGACTCAATGGTCTAGAGGTAGAGTGTCTGCAAGGGAAACCAATGGTTGAGAGTTCAATCCCCTTCCATCCAGAGCGGTTTTTTTTTCAAGAGTCATAAAGATTCTTATAGGTTCCTCACTACGTTCATAAGGCCCTAAACATGCCCTCTTCCTGTCAGACTCAATGGTCAAGAGGTAGAGTGTCTGCAAGGGAAACCTATGGTTAAGAGTTCAATCCCCTTCCATCCTGAGCGGTTTTTTTTGTAAGTCATAAAGATTCTTATAGGAAACTAGAAGGTTGAGAGTTCAAATCCCACTCCATCTAGACTTTTTTTTTTCATGAGAGTCATAAAGATTCTTTTAGGAACCAATTTTTCTCTTCCTGAATTATTTCTATTTTCGTTTTTGAATCTTACACAGACATACCTACATAAATAGGGGAATCGTCCATCCAGAACTATTTATTATTCACCCTTACACATACAATACCAGTTACTTTACCTTCTGGTACCTTCAGTATAGATTGGTTACTGCACCTGTATGCAGTAATTATAGTGGGCCCTGTTTTTTAGTCACGACTATCGTTACGAGTGCCGAAAATGTCGTAGCCCTAAGACACCTAGGGACATGACGTACCAAATGCGGAAATTCACTTCCCTTTGGAATTCAGCCATGAAACTTTAACACCAGTGAGGGAATGATATTTGCGTTTCAATCTGGTTGTAGCAAAGGCTGCTCTGGTGGCACCAGACTCTCCTACCCGAATGGGGAATTTTCCTTTATCAGATAAGAGCATGCCAACTTCTGATATCAAATCAAGTTGTTCTTTGAATATTCGGAAGTGTGTCAACACTAATAATTCTGACTAGGAGAAAGTAATAACATTGATACTGCTTTTTTAATGCCATAATGCAGTTAGATATAATGGAGAAGCAACAAATTTGCGATGTCTTGAAATTGATTGAATAATCTCTAAGAATAGGGTGTAAAAAATGAAGGCAAGATAGCTTCAGGTTGTGCATACTGATAAGAGAATGCAGTGAGGAATTCTGTTCTGTTATGAGTATGCACAAGCCGAAGCCATCTTGTCATATTACTTCACTGACTTTATCATAGTACAGCCCTGACTCTGTTTGGAAATGACAAACAGTACAGTTATCTAGTCATCTTATCTCTTGGCTGCACCAGTATAGTCTAGTCAGAGCACTGACACTGGGTGGCTATGATAAGAACTAACGCTTTCATTGACAGGTCCTGCCACCTGGTGTATTATGAGGAACCAGGTTCCTCACTACGTTCATGAGGCCCTAAACATGCGCTGTTCCTGTCAGACTCAGTGGTCTAGAGGTAAAGTGTCTGCAAGGGAAACCTATGGTTGAGAGTTCAATCCCCTTCCATCCAGAGTGGTTTTTTTCCAAGAGTGATAAAGATTCTTATAGGTTCCTCAATACGTTCATAAGGCCCTAAACATGCCCTGTTCCTGTCAGACTCAGTGGTCTAGAGGTAAAGTGTCTGCAAGGGAAACCTATGGTTGAGAGTTCAATCCCCTTCCATCCAGAGTGGTTTTTTTCCAAAAGTGATAAAGATTCTTATAGGTTCCTCACTACGTTCATAAGGCCCTAAACATGCCCTCTTCCTATCAGACTCAATGGTCTAGAGGTAGAGTGTTTGCAAGGGAAACCTATGGTTGAGAGTACAATCCCCTTCCATCCAGAGCGGTTTTTTTTAAAGAGTCATAAAGATTCTTATAGGTTCCTCACTACATTCATAAGGCCCTAAACATGCCCTCTTCCTGTCAGACTCAATGGTCCAGAGGTAGAGTGTCTGCAAGGGAAACCTATGGTTGAGAGTTCAATCCCCTTCCATCCAGAGTGGTTTTTTTTCCAAAAGTGATAAAGATTCTTATAGGTTCCTCAATACGTTCATAAGGCCCTAAAGATGCCCTCTTTCTGTCAGACTCAGTGGTCTAGAGGTAGAGTGTCTGCAAGGGAAACCAATGGTTGAGAGTTCAATCCCCTTCCATCCAGAGCGGTCTTTTTTCAAGAGTTATAAAGATTCTTATAGGTTCCTCACTACGTCCATAAGGCCCTAAACATGTCCTCTTCCTGTCAGACTCAATGGTCTAGAGGTAGAGTGTTTGCAAGGGAAACCTATGGTTGAGAGTTCAATCCCCTTCCATCCAGAGCGGTTTTTTTTCAAGAGTCATAAAGATTCTTATAGGTTCCTCACTACGTTCATAAGGCCCAAACATGTCCTCTTCCTGTCAGACTCAATGGTCTAGAGGTAGAGTGTTTGCAAGGGAAACCTATGGTTGAGAGTTCAATCCCCTTCCATCCAGAGCGGTTTTTTTTCAAGACTCATAAAGATTCTTATAGGTTCCTCACTACGTTCATAAGGCCCTAAACATGCCCTCTTCCTGTCAGACTCAATGGTCTAGAGGTAGAGTGTCTGCAAGGGAAACCAATGGTTGAGAGTTCAATCCCCTTCCATCCAGAGCGGTTTTTTTTTCAAGAGTCATAAAGATTCTTATAGGTTCCTCACTACGTTCATAAGGCCCTAAACATGCCCTCTTCCTGTCAGACTCAATGGTCTAGAGGTAGAGTGTCTGCAAGGGAAACCTATGGTTAAGAGTTCAATCCCCTTCCATCCTGAGCGGTTTTTTTTCAAGAGTCATAAAGATTCTTATAGGAAACTAGAAGGTTGAGAGTTCAAATCCCCCTCCATCTAGACTTTTTTTTTTTCATAAGAATTATAAAGATTCTTTTAGGAACCAATTTTTCTCTTCCTGAATTATTTCTATTTTCGTTTTTGAATCTTACACAGACATACCTACATAAATAGGGGAATTGTCCATCCAGAACTATTTATTATTCACCCTTACACATACAATACCAGTTACTTTACCTTCTGGTACCTTCAGTATAGATTGGTTACTGCACCTGTATGCAGTAATTATAGTGGGCCCTGTTTTTTAGTCACGACTATCGTTACGAGTGCCCAAAATGTCGTAGCCCTAAGACACCTAGGGACATGACGTACCAAATGCGGAAATTCACTTCCCTTTGGAATTCAGCCATGAAACTTTAACACCAGTGAGGGACTCATATAACCTACGATCACCTAAAATATGGAGAAGATTGGCTGCTTTGATCTAACGATATTCGCGTTTGAATCTGGTTGTATCAAATGCTGCTCTGGTGGTCAGTGTAGGCCTACTTAAGCGGTCGCTAATTTATGCAGCGACCTTGACATTGACTGCACTTGTTCCCAATAGATTGGCCATCAAACCCTGTCTGTGCTGAGCTCCTCACTCTCAGTCGAATAGATTGACAGGCAGTACCGTACGCAGAATTTAACTCACTGTCGCCCAAATTATCATAGCCCAAGACATCTAAAGACGATACGTACCAAATGCGGAAATTCACTTCCCTTTAGAATTCAGCCATGAGACTTTAACACAAGTTAGGGACACATATACCCCATAATTACTCCAAATATGAAGAAGATCCTCAACTCGGATCCAATGATATTTGCGTTTCAATCTGGTTGTAGCAAAGGCTGCTCTGGTGGCACCAGACTCTCCTACCCGAATGGGGAATTTTCCTTTATCAGATAAGAGCATGCCAACTTCTGATATCAAATCAAGTTGTTCTTTGAATATTCGGAAGTGTGTCAACACTAATAATTCTGACTAGGAGAAAGTAATAACATTGATACTGCTTTTTTAATGCCATAATGCAGTTAGATATAATGGAGAAGCAACAAATTTGCGATGTCTTGAAATTGATTGAATAATCTCTAAGAATAGGGTGTAAAAAATAAAGGCAAGATAGCTTCAGGTTGTGCATACTGATAAGAGAATGCAGTGAGGAATTCTGTTCTGTTATGAGTATGCACAAGCCGAAGCCATCTTGTCATATCACTTCACTGACTTTATCATAGTACAGCCCTGACTCTGTTTGGAAATGACAAACAGTACAGTTATCTAGTCATCTTATCTCTTGGCTGCACCAGTATAGTCTAGTCAGAGCACTGACACTGGGTGGCTATGATAAGAACTAACGCTTTCATTGACAGGTCCTGCCACCTGGTGTATTATGAGGAACCAGGTTCCTCACTACGTTCATGAGGCCCTAAACATGCCCTGTTCCTGTCAGACTCAGTGGTCTAGAGGTAAAGTGTCTGCAAGGGAAACCTATGGTTGAGAGTTCAATCCCCTTCCATCCAGAGTGGTTTTTTTCCAAGAGTGATAAAGATTCTTATAGGTTCCTCAATACGTTCATAAGGCCCTAAACATGCCCTGTTCCTGTCAGACTCAGTGGTCTAGAGGTAAAGTGTCTGCAAGGGAAACCTATGGTTGAGAGTTCAATCCCCTTCCATCCAGAGTGGTTTTTTTCCAAAAGTGATAAAGATTCTTATAGGTTCCTCACTACGTTCATAAGGCCCTAAACATGCCCTCTTCCTATCAGACTCAATGGTCTAGAGGTAGAGTGTTTGCAAGGGAAACCTATGGTTGAGAGTACAATCCCCTTCCATCCAGAGCGGTTTTTTTTAAAGAGTCATAAAGATTCTTATAGGTTCCTCACTACATTCATAAGGCCCTAAACATGCCCTCTTCCTGTCAGACTCAATGGTCCAGAGGTAGAGTGTCTGCAAGGGAAACCTATGGTTGAGAGTTCAATCCCCTTCCATCCAGAGTGGTTTTTTTTCCAAAAGTGATAAAGATTCTTATAGGTTCCTCAATACGTTCATAAGGCCCTAAAGATGCCCTCTTTCTGTCAGACTCAGTGGTCTAGAGGTAGAGTGTCTGCAAGGGAAACCAATGGTTGAGAGTTCAATCCCCTTCCATCCAGAGCGGTCTTTTTTCAAGAGTTATAAAGATTCTTATAGGTTCCTCACTACGTCCATAAGGCCCTAAACATGTCCTCTTCCTGTCAGACTCAATGGTCTAGAGGTAGAGTGTTTGCAAGGGAAACCTATGGTTGAGAGTTCAATCCCCTTCCATCCAGAGCGGTTTTTTTTCAAGAGTCATAAAGATTCTTATAGGTTCCTCACTACGTTCATAAGGCCCAAACATGTCCTCTTCCTGTCAGACTCAATGGTCTAGAGGTAGAGTGTTTGCAAGGGAAACCTATGGTTGAGAGTTCAATCCCCTTCCATCCAGAGCGGTTTTTTTTCAAGACTCATAAAGATTCTTATAGGTTCCTCACTACGTTCATAAGGCCCTAAACATGCCCTCTTCCTGTCAGACTCAATGGTCTAGAGGTAGAGTGTCTGCAAGGGAAACCAATGGTTGAGAGTTCAATCCCCTTCCATCCAGAGCGGTTTTTTTTTCAAGAGTCATAAAGATTCTTATAGGTTCCTCACTACGTTCATAAGGCCCTAAACATGCCCTCTTCCTGTCAGACTCAATGGTCTAGAGGTAGAGTGTCTGCAAGGGAAACCTATGGTTAAGAGTTCAATCCCCTTCCATCCTGAGCGGTTTTTTTTCAAGAGTCATAAAGATTCTTATAGGAAACTAGAAGGTTGAGAGTTCAAATCCCCCTCCATCTAGACTTTTTTTTTTTCATAAGAATTATAAAGATTCTTTTAGGAACCAATTTTTCTCTTCCTGAATTATTTCTATTTTCGTTTTTGAATCTTACACAGACATACCTACATAAATAGGGGAATTGTCCATCCAGAACTATTTATTATTCACCCTTACACATACAATACCAGTTACTTTACCTTCTGGTACCTTCAGTATAGATTGGTTACTGCACCTGTATGCAGTAATTATAGTGGGCCCTGTTTTTTAGTCACGACTATCGTTACGAGTGCCCAAAATGTCGTAGCCCTAAGACACCTAGGGACATGACGTACCAAATGCGGAAATTCACTTCCCTTTGGAATTCAGCCATGAAACTTTAACACCAGTGAGGGACTCATATAACCTACGATCACCTAAAATATGGAGAAGATTGGCTGCTTTGATCTAACGATATTCGCGTTTGAATCTGGTTGTATCAAATGCTGCTCTGGTGGTCAGTGTAGGCCTACTTAAGCGGTCGCTAATTTATGCAGCGACCTTGACATTGACTGCACTTGTTCCCAATAGATTGGCCATCAAACCCTGTCTGTGCTGAGCTCCTCACTCTCAGTCGAATAGATTGACAGGCAGTACCGTACGCAGAATTTAACTCACTGTCGCCCAAATTATCATAGCCCAAGACATCTAAAGACGATACGTACCAAATGCGGAAATTCACTTCCCTTTAGAATTCAGCCATGAGACTTTAACACAAGTTAGGGACACATATACCCCATAATTACTCCAAATATGAAGAAGATCCTCAACTCGGATCCAATGATATTTGCGTTTCAATCTGGTTGTAGCAAAGGCTGCTCTGGTGGCACCAGACTCTCCTACCCGAATGGGGAATTTTCCTTTATCAGATAAGAGCATGCCAACTTCTGATATCAAATCAAGTTGTTCTTTGAATATTCGGAAGTGTGTCAACACTAATAATTCTGACTAGGAGAAAGTAATAACATTGATACTGCTTTTTTAATGCCATAATGCAGTTAGATATAATGGAGAAGCAACAAATTTGCGATGTCTTGAAATTGATTGAATAATCTCTAAGAATAGGGTGTAAAAAATAAAGGCAAGATAGCTTCAGGTTGTGCATACTGATAAGAGAATGCAGTGAGGAATTCTGTTCTGTTATGAGTATGCACAAGCCGAAGCCATCTTGTCATATCACTTCACTGACTTTATCATAGTACAGCCCTGACTCTGTTTGGAAATGACAAACAGTACAGTTATCTAGTCATCTTATCTCTTGGCTGCACCAGTATAGTCTAGTCAGAGCACTGACACTGGGTGGCTATGATAAGAACTAACGCTTTCATTGACAGGTCCTGCCACCTGGTGTATTATGAGGAACCAGGTTCCTCACTACGTTCATGAGGCCCTAAACATGCCCTGTTCCTGTCAGACTCAGTGGTCTAGAGGTAAAGTGTCTGCAAGGGAAACCTATGGTTGAGAGTTCAATCCCCTTCCATCCAGAGTGGTTTTTTTCCAAGAGTGATAAAGATTCTTATAGGTTCCTCAATACGTTCATAAGGCCCTAAACATGCCCTGTTCCTGTCAGACTCAGTGGTCTAGAGGTAGAGTGTCTGCAAGGGAAACCAATGGTTGAGAGTTCAATCCCCTTCCATCCAGAGTGTTTTTTTTCCAAAAGTGATAAAGATTCTTATAGGTTCCTCACTACGTTCATAAGGCCCTAAACATGCCCTCTTCCTATCAGACTCAATGGTCTAGAGGTAGAGTGTTTGCAAGGGAAACCTATGGTTGAGAGTTCAATCCCCTTCCATCCAGAGCGGTTTTTTTTCAAGAGTCATAAAGATTCTTATAGGTTCCTCACTACGTTCATAAGGCCCTAAACATGCCCTCTTCCTGTCAGACTCAATGGTCTAGAGGTAGAGTGTCTGCAAGGGAAACCTATGGTTGAGAGTTCAATCCCCTTCCATCCAGAGTGGTTTTTTTCCAAAAGTGATAAAGATTCTTATAGGTTCCTCAATACGTTCATAAGGCCCTAAACATGCCCTCTTTCTGTCAGACTCAGTGGTCTAGAGGTAGAGTGTCTGCAAGGGAAACCTATGGTTGAGAGTTCAATCCCCTTCCATCCAGAGTGGTCTTTTTTCAAGAGTTATAAAGATTCTTATAGGTTCCTCACTACGTCCATAAGGCCCTAAACATGTCCTCTTCCTGTCAGACTCAATGGTCTAGAGGTAGAGTGTTTGCAAGGGAAACCTATGGTTGAGAGTTCAAGCCCCTTCCATCCAGAGCGGTTTTTTTTCAAGAGTCATAAAGATTCTTATAGGTTCCTCACTACGTTCATAAGGCCCTAAACATGTCCTCTTCCTATCAGACTCAATGGTCTAGAGGTAGAGTGTTTGCAAGGGAAACCTATGGTTGAGAGTTCAATCCCCTTCCATCCAGAGCGGTTTTTTTTCAAGACTCATAAAGATTCTTATAGGTTCCTCACTACGTTCATAAGGCCCTAAACATGCCCTCTTCCTGTCAGACTCAATGGTCTAGAGGTAGAGTGTCTGCAAGGGAAACCAATGGTTGAGAGTTCAATCCCCTTCCATCCAGAGCGGTTTTTTTTTCAAGAGTCATAAAGATTCTTATAGGTTCCTCACTACGTTCATAAGGCCCTAAACATGCCCTCTTCCTGTCAGACTCAATGGTCTAGAGGTAGAGTGTCTGCAAGGGAAACCTATGGTTAAGAGTTCAATCCCCTTCCATCCTGAGCGGTTTTTTTTGTAAGAGTCATAAAGATTCTTATAGGAAACTAAAAGGTTGAGAGTTCAAATCCCCCTCCATCTAGACTTTTTTTTTTTCATGAGAGTCATAAAGATTCTTTTAGGAACCAATTTTTCTCTGAATTTTCCTGAATTATTTCTATTTTCGTTTTTGAATCTTACACAGACATACCTACATAAATAGGGGAATCGTCCATCCAGAACTATTTATTATTCACCCTTACACATACAATACCAGTTACTTTACCTTCTGGTACCTTCAGTATAGATTGGTTACTGCACCTGTATGCAGTAATTATAGTGGGCCCTGTTTTTTAGTCACGACTATCGTTACGAGTGCCCAAAATGTCGTAGCCCTAAGACACCTAGGGACATGACGTACCAAATGCGGAAATTCACTTCCCTTTGGAATTCAGCCATGAAACTTTAACACCAGTGAGGGACTCATATAACCTACGATCACCTAAAATATGGAGAAGATTGGCTGCTTTGATCTAACGATATTCGCGTTTGAATCTGGTTGTATCAAATGCTGCTCTGGTGGTCAGTGTAGGCCTACTTAAGCGGTCGCTAATTTATGCAGCGACCTTGACATTGACTGCACTTGTTCCCAATAGATTGGCCATCAAACCCTGTCTGTGCTGAGCTCCTCACTCTCAGTCGAATAGATTGACAGGCAGTACCGTACGCAGAATTTAACTCACTGTCGCCCAAATTATCATAGCCCAAGACATCTAAAGACGATACGTACCAAATGCGGAAATTCACTTCCCTTTAGAATTCAGCCATGAGACTTTAACACAAGTTAGGGACACATATACCCCATAATTACTCCAAATATGAAGAAGATCCTCAACTCGGATCCAATGATATTTGCGTTTCAATCTGGTTGTAGCAAAGGCTGCTCTGGTGGCACCAGACTCTCCTACCCGAATGGGGAATTTTCCTTTATCAGATAAGAGCATGCCAACTTCTGATATCAAATCAAGTTGTTCTTTGAATATTCGGAAGTGTGTCAACACTAATAATTCTGACTAGGAGAAAGTAATAACATTGATACTGCTTTTTTAATGCCATAATGCAGTTAGATATAATGGAGAAGCAACAAATTTGCGATGTCTTGAAATTGATTGAATAATCTCTAAGAATAGGGTGTTAAAAATAAAGGCAAGATAGCTTCAGGTTGTGCATACTGATAAGAGAATGCAGTGAGGAATTCTGTTTTGTTATGAGTATGCACAAGCCGAAGCCATCTTGTCATATTACTTCACTGACTTTATCATAGTACAGCCCTGACTCTGTTTGGAAATGACAAACAGTACAGTTATCTAGTCATCTTATCTCTTGGCTGCACCAGTATAGTCTAGTCAGAGCACTGACACTGGGTGGCTATGATAAGAACTAACGCTTTCATTGACAGGTCCTGCCACCTGGTGTATTATGAGGAACCAGGTTCCTCACTACGTTCATGAGGCCCTAAACATGCCCTGTTCCTGTCAGACTCAGTGGTCTAGAGGTAAAGTGTCTGCAAGGGAAACCTATGGTTGAGAGTTCAATCCCCTTCCATCCAGAGTGGTTTTTTTCCAAGAGTGATAAAGATTCTTATAGGTTCCTCAATACGTTCATAAGGCCCTAAACATGCCCTGTTCCTGTCAGACTCAGTGGTCTAGAGGTAGAGTGTCTGCAAGGGAAACCAATGGTTGAGAGTTCAATCCCCTTCCATCCAGAGTGTTTTTTTTCCAAAAGTGATAAAGATTCTTATAGGTTCCTCACTACGTTCATAAGGCCCTAAACATGCCCTCTTCCTATCAGACTCAATGGTCTAGAGGTAGAGTGTTTGCAAGGGAAACCTATGGTTGAGAGTTCAATCCCCTTCCATCCAGAGCGGTTTTTTTTCAAGAGTCATAAAGATTCTTATAGGTTCCTCACTACGTTCATAAGGCCCTAAACATGCCCTCTTCCTGTCAGACTCAATGGTCTAGAGGTAGAGTGTCTGCAAGGGAAACCTATGGTTGAGAGTTCAATCCCCTTCCATCCAGAGTGGTTTTTTTCCAAAAGTGATAAAGATTCTTATAGGTTCCTCAATACGTTCATAAGGCCCTAAACATGCCCTCTTTCTGTCAGACTCAGTGGTCTAGAGGTAGAGTGTCTGCAAGGGAAACCTATGGTTGAGAGTTCAATCCCCTTCCATCCAGAGTGGTCTTTTTTCAAGAGTTATAAAGATTCTTATAGGTTCCTCACTACGTCCATAAGGCCCTAAACATGTCCTCTTCCTGTCAGACTCAATGGTCTAGAGGTAGAGTGTTTGCAAGGGAAACCTATGGTTGAGAGTTCAATCCCTTCCATCCAGAGCGGTTTTTTTTTCAAGACTCATAAAGATTCTTATAGGTTCCTCACTACGTTCATAAGGCCCTAAACATGCCCTCTTCCTGTCAGACTCAATGGTCTAGAGGTAGAGTGTCTGCAAGGGAAACCAATGGTTGAGAGTTCAATCCCCTTCCATCCAGAGCGGTTTTTTTTTCAAGAGTCATAAAGATTCTTATAGGTTCCTCACTACGTTCATAAGGCCCTAAACATGCCCTCTTCCTGTCAGACTCAATGGTCTAGAGGTAGAGTGTCTGCAAGGGAAACCTATGGTTAAGAGTTCAATCCCCTTCCATCCTGAGCGGTTTTTTTTGTAAGAGTCATAAAGATTCTTATAGGAAACTAAAAGGTTGAGAGTTCAAATCCCCCTCCATCTAGACTTTTTTTTTTCATGAGAGTCATAAAGATTCTTTTAGGAACCAATTTTTCTCTTCCTGAATTATTTCTATTTTCGTTTTTGAATCTTACACAGACATACCTACATAAATAGGGGAATTGTCCATCCAGAACTATTTATTATTCACCCTTACACATACAATACCAGTTACTTTACCTTCTGGTACCTTCAGTATAGATTGGTTACTGCACCTGTATGCAGTAATTATAGTTGGCCCTGTTTTTTAGTCACGACTATCGTTACGAGTGCCCAAAATGTCGTAGCCCTAAGACACCTAGGGACATGACGTACCAAATGCGGAAATTCACTTCCCTTTGGAATTCAGCCATGAAACTTTAACACCAGTGAGGGACTCATATAACCTACGATCACCTAAAATATGGAGAAGATTGGCTGCTTTGATCTAACGATATTCGCGTTTGAATCTGGTTGTATCAAATGCTGCTCTGGTGGTCAGTGTAGGCCTACTTAAGCGGTCGCTAATTTATGCAGCGACCTTGACATTGACTGCACTTGTTCCCAATAGATTGGCCATCAAACCCTGTCTGTGCTGAGCTCCTCACTCTCAGTCGAATAGATTGACAGGCAGTACCGTACGCAGAATTTAACTCACTGTCGCCCAAATTATCATAGCCCAAGACATCTAAAGACGATACGTACCAAATGCGGAAATTCACTTCCCTTTAGAATTCAGCCATGAGACTTTAACACAAGTTAGGGACACATATACCCCATAATTACTCCAAATATGAAGAAGATCCTCAACTCGGATCCAATGATATTTGCGTTTCAATCTGGTTGTAGCAAAGGCTGCTCTGGTGGCACCAGACTCTCCTACCCGAATGGGGAATTTTCCTTTATCAGATAAGAGCATGCCAACTTCTGATATCAAATCAAGTTGTTCTTTGAATATTCGGAAGTGTGTCAACACTAATAATTCTGACTAGGAGAAAGTAATAACATTGATACTGCTTTTTTAATGCCATAATGCAGTTAGATATAATGGAGAAGCAACAAATTTGCGATGTCTTGAAATTGATTGAATAATCTCTAAGAATAGGGTGTAAAAAATAAAGGCAAGATAGCTTCAGGTTGTGCATACTGATAAGAGAATGCAGTGAGGAATTCTGTTCTGTTATGAGTATGCACAAGCCGAAGCCATCTTGTCATATTACTTCACTGACTTTATCATAGTACAGCCCTGACTCTGTTTGGAAATGACAAACAGTACAGTTATCTAGTCATCTTATCTCTTGGCTGCACCAGTATAGTCTAGTCAGAGCACTGACACTGGGTGGCTATGATAAGAACTAACGCTTTCATTTACAGGTCCTGCCACCTGGTGTATTATGAGGAACCAGGTTCCTCACTACGTTCATGAGGCCCTAAACATGCGCTGTTCCTGTCAGACTCAGTGGTCTAGAGGTAAAGTGTCTGCAAGGGAAACCTATGGTTGAGAGTTCAATCCCCTTCCATCCAGAGTGGTTTTTTTCCAAGAGTGATAAAGATTCTTATAGGTTCCTCAATACGTTCATAAGGCCCTAAACATGCCCTCTTCCTGTCAGACTCAGTGGTCTAGAGGTAAAGTGTCTGCAAGGGAAACCTATGGTTGAGAGTTCAATCCCCTTCCATCCAGAGCGGTTTTTTTTCAAGAGTCATAAAGATTCTTATAGGTTCCTCACTACGTTCATAAGGCCCAAACATGTCCTCTTCCTGTCAGACTCAATGGTCTAGAGGTAGAGTGTTTGCAAGGGAAACCTATGGTTGAGAGTTCAATCCCCTTCCATCCAGAGCGGTTTTTTTTCAAGACTCATAAAGATTCTTATAGGTTCCTCACTACGTTCATAAGGCCCTAAACATGCCCTCTTCCTGTCAGACTCAATGGTCTAGAGGTAGAGTGTCTGCAAGGGAAACCAATGGTTGAGAGTTCAATCCCCTTCCATCCAGAGCGGGTTTTTTTTCAAGAGTCATAAAGATTCTTATAGGTTCCTCACTACGTTCATAAGGCCCTAAACATGCCCTCTTCCTGTCAGACTCAATGGTCTAGAGGTAGAGTGTCTGCAAGGGAAACCTATGGTTAAGAGTTCAATCCCCTTCCATCCTGAGCGGTTTTTTTTCAAGAGTCATAAAGATTCTTATAGGAAACTAGAAGGTTGAGAGTTCAAATCCCCCTCCATCTAGACTTTTTTTTTTTCATAAGAGTCATAAAGATTCTTTTAGGAACCAATTTTTCTCTTCCTGAATTATTTCTATTTTCGTTTTTGAATCTTACACAGACATACCTACATAAATAGGGGAATTGTCCATCCAGAACTATTTATTATTCACCCTTACACATACAATACCAGTTACTTTACCTTCTGGTACCTTCAGTATAGATTGGTTACTGCACCTGTATGCAGTAATTATAGTGGGCCCTGTTTTTTAGTCACGACTATCGTTACGAGTGCCCAAAATGTCGTAGCCCTAAGACACCTAGGGACATGACGTACCAAATGCGGAAATTCACTTCCCTTTGGAATTCAGCCATGAAACTTTAACACCAGTGAGGGACTCATATAACCTACGATCACCTAAAATATGGAGAAGATTGGCTGCTTTGATCTAACGATATTCGCGTTTGAATCTGGTTGTATCAAATGCTGCTCTGGTGGTCAGTGTAGGCCTACTTAAGCGGTCGCTAATTTATGCAGCGACCTTGACATTGACTGCACTTGTTCCCAATAGATTGGCCATCAAACCCTGTCTGTGCTGAGCTCCTCACTCTCAGTCGAATAGATTGACAGGCAGTACCGTACGCAGAATTTAACTCACTGTCGCCCAAATTATCATAGCCCAAGACATCTAAAGACGATACGTACCAAATGCGGAAATTCACTTCCCTTTAGAATTCAGCCATGAGACTTTAACACAAGTTAGGGACACATATACCCCATAATTACTCCAAATATGAAGAAGATCCTCAACTCGGATCCAATGATATTTGCGTTTCAATCTGGTTGTAGCAAAGGCTGCTCTGGTGGCACCAGACTCTCCTACCCGAATGGGGAATTTTCCTTTATCAGATAAGAGCATGCCAACTTCTGATATCAAATCAAGTTGTTCTTTGAATATTCGGAAGTGTGTCAACACTAATAATTCTGACTAGGAGAAAGTAATAACATTGATACTGCTTTTTTAATGCCATAATGCAGTTAGATATAATGGAGAAGCAACAAATTTGCGATGTCTTGAAATTGATTGAATAATCTCTAAGAATAGGGTGTTAAAAATAAAGGCAAGATAGCTTCAGGTTGTGCATACTGATAAGAGAATGCAGTGAGGAATTCTGTTCTGTTATGAGTATGCACAAGCCGAAGCCATCTTGTCATATTACTTCACTGACTTTATCATAGTACAGCCCTGACTCTGTTTGGAAATGACAAACAGTACAGTTATCTAGTCATCTTATCTCTTGGCTGCACCAGTATAGTCTAGTCAGAGCACTGACACTGGGTGGCTATGATAAGAACTAACGCTTTCATTGACAGGTCCTGCCACCTGGTGTATTATGAGGAACCAGGTTCCTCACTACGTTCATGAGGCCCTAAACATGCCCTGTTCCTGTCAGACTCAGTGGTCTAGAGGTAAAGTGTCTGCAAGGGAAACCTATGGTTGAGAGTTCAATCCCCTTCCATCCAGAGTGGTTTTTTTCCAAGAGTGATAAAGATTCTTATAGGTTCCTCAATACGTTCATAAGGCCCTAAACATGCCCTGTTCCTGTCAGACTCAGTGGTCTAGAGGTAGAGTGTCTGCAAGGGAAACCAATGGTTGAGAGTTCAATCCCCTTCCATCCAGAGTGTTTTTTTTCCAAAAGTGATAAAGATTCTTATAGGTTCCTCACTACGTTCATAAGGCCCTAAACATGCCCTCTTCCTATCAGACTCAATGGTCTAGAGGTAGAGTGTTTGCAAGGGAAACCTATGGTTGAGAGTTCAATCCCCTTCCATCCAGAGCGGTTTTTTTTCAAGAGTCATAAAGATTCTTATAGGTTCCTCACTACGTTCATAAGGCCCTAAACATGCCCTCTTCCTGTCAGACTCAATGGTCTAGAGGTAGAGTGTCTGCAAGGGAAACCTATGGTTGAGAGTTCAATCCCCTTCCATCCAGAGTGGTTTTTTTCCAAAAGTGATAAAGATTCTTATAGGTTCCTCAATACGTTCATAAGGCCCTAAACATGCCCTCTTTCTGTCAGACTCAGTGGTCTAGAGGTAGAGTGTCTGCAAGGGTAACCTATGGTTGAGAGTTCAATCCCCTTCCATCCAGAGTGGTCTTTTTTCAAGAGTTATAAAGATTCTTATAGGTTCCTCACTACGTCCATAAGGCCCTAAACATGTCCTCTTCCTGTCAGACTCAATGGTCTAGAGGTAGAGTGTTTGCAAGGGAAACCTATGGTTGAGAGTTCAATCCCCTTCCATCCAGAGCGGTTTTTTTTTCAAGACTCATAAAGATTCTTATAGGTTCCTCACTACGTTCATAAGGCCCTAAACATGCCCTCTTCCTGTCAGACTCAATGGTCTAGAGGTAGAGTGTCTGCAAGGGAAACCAATGGTTGAGAGTTCAATCCCCTTCCATCCAGAGCGGGTTTTTTTTCAAGAGTCATAAAGATTCTTATAGGTTCCTCACTACGTTCATAAGGCCCTAAACATGCCCTCTTCCTGTCAGACTCAATGGTCTAGAGGTAGAGTGTCTGCAAGGGAAACCTATGGTTAAGAGTTCAATCCCCTTCCATCCTGAGCGGTTTTTTTTGTAAGAGTCATAAAGATTCTTATAGGAAACTAAAAGGTTGAGAGTTCAAATCCCCCTCCATCTAGACTTTTTTTTTTCATGAGAGTCATAAAGATTCTTTTAGGAACCAATTTTTCTCTTCCTGAATTATTTCTATTTTCGTTTTTGAATCTTACACAGACATACCTACATAAATAGGGGAATCGTCCATCCAGAACTATTTATTATTCACCCTTACACATACAATACCAGTTACTTTACCTTCTGGTACCTTCAGTATAGATTGGTTACTGCACCTGTATGCAGTAATTATAGTGGGCCCTGTTTTTTAGTCACGACTATCGTTACGAGTGCCCAAAATGTCGTAGCCCTAAGACACCTAGGGACATGACGTACCAAATGCGGAAATTCACTTCCCTTTGGAATTCAGCCATGAAACTTTAACACCAGTGAGGGACTCATATAACCTACGATCACCTAAAATATGGAGAAGATTGGCTGCTTTGATCTAACGATATTCGCGTTTGAATCTGGTTGTATCAAATGCTGCTCTGGTGGTCAGTGTAGGCCTACTTAAGCGGTCGCTAATTTATGCAGCGACCTTGACATTGACTGCACTTGTTCCCAATAGATTGGCCATCAAACCCTGTCTGTGCTGAGCTCCTCACTCTCAGTCGAATAGATTGACAGGCAGTACCGTACGCAGAATTTAACTCACTGTCGCCCAAATTATCATAGCCCAAGACATCTAAAGACGATACGTACCAAATGCGGAAATTCACTTCCCTTTAGAATTCAGCCATGAGACTTTAACACAAGTTAGGGACACATATACCCCATAATTACTCCAAATATGAAGAAGATCCTCAACTCGGATCCAATGATATTTGCGTTTCAATCTGGTTGTAGCAAAGGCTGCTCTGGTGGCACCAGACTCTCCTACCCGAATGGGGAATTTTCCTTTATCAGATAAGAGCATGCCAACTTCTGATATCAAATCAAGTTGTTCTTTGAATATTCGGAAGTGTGTCAACACTAATAATTCTGACTAGGAGAAAGTAATAACATTGATACTGCTTTTTTAATGCCATAATGCAGTTAGATATAATGGAGAAGCAACAAATTTGCGATGTCTTGAAATTGATTGAATAATCTCTAAGAATAGGGTGTAAAAAATAAAGGCAAGATAGCTTCAGGTTGTGCATACTGATAAGAGAATGCAGTGAGGAATTCTGTTCTGTTATGAGTATGCACAAGCCGAAGCCATCTTGTCATATTACTTCACTGACTTTATCATAGTACAGCCCTGACTCTGTTTGGAAATGACAAACAGTACAGTTATCTAGTCATCTTATCTCTTGGCTGCACCAGTATAGTCTAGTCAGAGCACTGACACTGGGTGGCTATGATAAGAACTAACGCTTTCATTTACAGGTCCTGCCACCTGGTGTATTATGAGGAACCAGGTTCCTCACTACGTTCATGAGGCCCTAAACATGCGCTGTTCCTGTCAGACTCAGTGGTCTAGAGGTAAAGTGTCTGCAAGGGAAACCTATGGTTGAGAGTTCAATCCCCTTCCATCCAGAGTGGTTTTTTTCCAAGAGTGATAAAGATTCTTATAGGTTCCTCAATACGTTCATAAGGCCCTAAACATGCCCTCTTCCTGTCAGACTCAGTGGTCTAGAGGTAAAGTGTCTGCAAGGGAAACCTATGGTTGAGAGTTCAATCCCCTTCCATCCAGAGCGGTTTTTTTTCAAGAGTCATAAAGATTCTTATAGGTTCCTCACTACGTTCATAAGGCCCAAACATGTCCTCTTCCTGTCAGACTCAATGGTCTAGAGGTAGAGTGTTTGAAAGGGAAACCTATGGTTGAGAGTTCAATCCCCTTCCATCCAGAGCGGTTTTTTTTCAAGACTCATAAAGATTCTTATAGGTTCCTCACTACGTTCATAAGGCCCTAAACATGCCCTCTTCCTGTCAGACTCAATGGTCTAGAGGTAGAGTGTCTGCAAGGGAAACCAATGGTTGAGAGTTCAATCCCCTTCCATCCAGAGCGTTTTTTTTTTCAAGAGTCATAAAGATTCTTATAGGTTCCTCACTACGTTCATAAGGCCCTAAACATGCCCTCTTCCTGTCAGACTCAATGGTCTAGAGGTAGAGTGTCTGCAAGGGAAACCTATGGTTAAGAGTTCAATCCCCTTCCATCCTGAGCGGTTTTTTTTCAAGAGTCATAAAGATTCTTATAGGAAACTAGAAGGTTGAGAGTTCAAATCCCCCTCCATCTAGACTTTTTTTTTTTCATAAGAGTCATAAAGATTCTTTTAGGAACCAATTTTTCTCTTCCTGAATTATTTCTATTTTCGTTTTTGAATCTTACACAGACATACCTACATAAATAGGGGAATTGTCCATCCAGAACTATTTATTATTCACCCTTACACATACAATACCAGTTACTTTACCTTCTGGTACCTTCAGTATAGATTGGTTACTGCACCTGTATGCAGTAATTATAGTGGGCCCTGTTTTTTAGTCACGACTATCGTTACGAGTGCCCAAAATGTCATAGCCCTAAGACACCTAGGGACATGACGTACCAAATGCGGAAATTCACTTCCCTTTGGAATTCAGCCATGAAACTTTAACACCAGTGAGGGACTCATATAACCTACGATCACCTAAAATATGGAGAAGATTGGCTGCTTTGATCTAACGATATTCGCGTTTGAATCTGGTTGTATCAAATGCTGCTCTGGTGGTCAGTGTAGGCCTACTTAAGCGGTCGCTAATTTATGCAGCGACCTTGACATTGACTGCACTTGTTCCCAATAGATTGGCCATCAAACCCTGTCTGTGCTGAGCTCCTCACTCTCAGTCGAATAGATTGACAGGCAGTACCGTACGCAGAATTTAACTCACTGTCGCCCAAATTATCATAGCCCAAGACATCTAAAGACGATACGTACCAAATGCGGAAATTCACTTCCCTTTAGAATTCAGCCATGAGACTTTAACACAAGTTAGGGACACATATACCCCATAATTACTCCAAATATGAAGAAGATCCTCAACTCGGATCCAATGATATTTGCGTTTCAATCTGGTTGTAGCAAAGGCTGCTCTGGTGGCACCAGACTCTCCTACCCGAATGGGGAATTTTCCTTTATCAGATAAGAGCATGCCAACTTCTGATATCAAATCAAGTTGTTCTTTGAATATTCGGAAGTGTGTCAACACTAATAATTCTGACTAGGAGAAAGTAATAACATTGATACTGCTTTTTTAATGCCATAATGCAGTTAGATATAATGGAGAAGCAACAAATTTGCGATGTCTTGAAATTGATTGAATAATCTCTAAGAATAGGGTGTAAAAAATGAAGGCAAGATAGCTTCAGGTTGTGCATACTGATAAGAGAATGCAGTGAGGAATTCTGTTCTGTTATGAGTATGCACAAGCCGAAGCCATCTTGTCATATTACTTCACTGACTTTATCATAGTACAGCCCTGACTCTGTTTGGAAATGACAAACAGTACAGTTATCTAGTCATCTTATCTCTTGGCTGCACCAGTATAGTCTAGTCAGAGCACTGACACTGGGTGGCTATGATAAGAACTAACGCTTTCATTGACAGGTCCTGCCACCTGGTGTATTATGAGGAACCAGGTTCCTCACTACGTTCATGAGGCCCTAAACATGCGCTGTTCCTGTCAGACTCAGTGGTCTAGAGGTAAAGTGTCTGCAAGGGAAACCTATGGTTGAGAGTTCAATCCCCTTCCATCCAGAGTGGTTTTTTTCCAAGAGTGATAAAGATTCTTATAGGTTCCTCAATACGTTCATAAGGCCCTAAACATGCCCTGTTCCTGTCAGACTCAGTGGTCTAGAGGTAAAGTGTCTGCAAGGGAAACCTATGGTTGAGAGTTCAATCCCCTTCCATCCAGAGTGGTTTTTTTCCAAAAGTGATAAAGATTCTTATAGGTTCCTCACTACGTTCATAAGGCCCTAAACATGCCCTCTTCCTATCAGACTCAATGGTCTAGAGGTAGAGTGTTTGCAAGGGAAACCTATGGTTGAGAGTACAATCCCCTTCCATCCAGAGCGGTTTTTTTTAAAGAGTCATAAAGATTCTTATAGGTTCCTCACTACATTCATAAGGCCCTAAACATGCCCTCTTCCTGTCAGACTCAATGGTCCAGAGGTAGAGTGTCTGCAAGGGAAACCTATGGTTGAGAGTTCAATCCCCTTCCATCCAGAGTGGTTTTTTTTCCAAAAGTGATAAAGATTCTTATAGGTTCCTCAATACGTTCATAAGGCCCTAAAGATGCCCTCTTTCTGTCAGACTCAGTGGTCTAGAGGTAGAGTGTCTGCAAGGGAAACCAATGGTTGAGAGTTCAATCCCCTTCCATCCAGAGCGGTCTTTTTTCAAGAGTTATAAAGATTCTTATAGGTTCCTCACTACGTCCATAAGGCCCTAAACATGTCCTCTTCCTGTCAGACTCAATGGTCTAGAGGTAGAGTGTTTGCAAGGGAAACCTATGGTTGAGAGTTCAATCCCCTTCCATCCAGAGCGGTTTTTTTTCAAGAGTCATAAAGATTCTTATAGGTTCCTCACTACGTTCATAAGGCCCAAACATGTCCTCTTCCTGTCAGACTCAATGGTCTAGAGGTAGAGTGTTTGCAAGGGAAACCTATGGTTGAGAGTTCAATCCCCTTCCATCCAGAGCGGTTTTTTTTCAAGACTCATAAAGATTCTTATAGGTTCCTCACTACGTTCATAAGGCCCTAAACATGCCCTCTTCCTGTCAGACTCAATGGTCTAGAGGTAGAGTGTCTGCAAGGGAAACCAATGGTTGAGAGTTCAATCCCCTTCCATCCAGAGCGGTTTTTTTTTCAAGAGTCATAAAGATTCTTATAGGTTCCTCACTACGTTCATAAGGCCCTAAACATGCCCTCTTCCTGTCAGACTCAATGGTCTAGAGGTAGAGTGTCTGCAAGGGAAACCTATGGTTAAGAGTTCAATCCCCTTCCATCCTGAGCGGTTTTTTTTCAAGAGTCATAAAGATTCTTATAGGAAACTAGAAGGTTGAGAGTTCAAATCCCCCTCCATCTAGACTTTTTTTTTTTCATAAGAATTATAAAGATTCTTTTAGGAACCAATTTTTCTCTTCCTGAATTATTTCTATTTTCGTTTTTGAATCTTACACAGACATACCTACATAAATAGGGGAATTGTCCATCCAGAACTATTTATTATTCACCCTTACACATACAATACCAGTTACTTTACCTTCTGGTACCTTCAGTATAGATTGGTTACTGCACCTGTATGCAGTAATTATAGTGGGCCCTGTTTTTTAGTCACGACTATCGTTACGAGTGCCCAAAATGTCGTAGCCCTAAGACACCTAGGGACATGACGTACCAAATGCGGAAATTCACTTCCCTTTGGAATTCAGCCATGAAACTTTAACACCAGTGAGGGACTCATATAACCTACGATCACCTAAAATATGGAGAAGATTGGCTGCTTTGATCTAACGATATTCGCGTTTGAATCTGGTTGTATCAAATGCTGCTCTGGTGGTCAGTGTAGGCCTACTTAAGCGGTCGCTAATTTATGCAGCGACCTTGACATTGACTGCACTTGTTCCCAATAGATTGGCCATCAAACCCTGTCTGTGCTGAGCTCCTCACTCTCAGTCGAATAGATTGACAGGCAGTACCGTACGCAGAATTTAACTCACTGTCGCCCAAATTATCATAGCCCAAGACATCTAAAGACGATACGTACCAAATGCGGAAATTCACTTCCCTTTAGAATTCAGCCATGAGACTTTAACACAAGTTAGGGACACATATACCCCATAATTACTCCAAATATGAAGAAGATCCTCAACTCGGATCCAATGATATTTGCGTTTCAATCTGGTTGTAGCAAAGGCTGCTCTGGTGGCACCAGACTCTCCTACCCGAATGGGGAATTTTCCTTTATCAGATAAGAGCATGCCAACTTCTGATATCAAATCAAGTTGTTCTTTGAATATTCGGAAGTGTGTCAACACTAATAATTCTGACTAGGAGAAAGTAATAACATTGATACTGCTTTTTTAATGCCATAATGCAGTTAGATATAATGGAGAAGCAACAAATTTGCGATGTCTTGAAATTGATTGAATAATCTCTAAGAATAGGGTGTAAAAAATAAAGGCAAGATAGCTTCAGGTTGTGCATACTGATAAGAGAATGCAGTGAGGAATTCTGTTCTGTTATGAGTATGCACAAGCCGAAGCCATCTTGTCATATTACTTCACTGACTTTATCATAGTACAGCCCTGACTCTGTTTGGAAATGACAAACAGTACAGTTATCTAGTCATCTTATCTCTTGGCTGCACCAGTATAGTCTAGTCAGAGCACTGACACTGGGTGGCTATGATAAGAACTAACGCTTTCATTTACAGGTCCTGCCACCTGGTGTATTATGAGGAACCAGGTTCCTCACTACGTTCATGAGGCCCTAAACATGCGCTGTTCCTGTCAGACTCAGTGGTCTAGAGGTAAAGTGTCTGCAAGGGAAACCTATGGTTGAGAGTTCAATCCCCTTCCATCCAGAGTGGTTTTTTTCCAAGAGTGATAAAGATTCTTATAGGTTCCTCAATACGTTCATAAGGCCCTAAACATGCCCTCTTCCTGTCAGACTCAGTGGTCTAGAGGTAAAGTGTCTGCAAGGGAAACCTATGGTTGAGAGTTCAATCCCCTTCCATCCAGAGCGGTTTTTTTTCAAGAGTCATAAAGATTCTTATAGGTTCCTCACTACGTTCATAAGGCCCAAACATGTCCTCTTCCTGTCAGACTCAATGGTCTAGAGGTAGAGTGTTTGAAAGGGAAACCTATGGTTGAGAGTTCAATCCCCTTCCATCCAGAGCGGTTTTTTTTCAAGACTCATAAAGATTCTTATAGGTTCCTCACTACGTTCATAAGGCCCTAAACATGCCCTCTTCCTGTCAGACTCAATGGTCTAGAGGTAGAGTGTCTGCAAGGGAAACCAATGGTTGAGAGTTCAATCCCCTTCCATCCAGAGCGTTTTTTTTTTCAAGAGTCATAAAGATTCTTATAGGTTCCTCACTACGTTCATAAGGCCCTAAACATGCCCTCTTCCTGTCAGACTCAATGGTCTAGAGGTAGAGTGTCTGCAAGGGAAACCTATGGTTAAGAGTTCAATCCCCTTCCATCCTGAGCGGTTTTTTTTCAAGAGTCATAAAGATTCTTATAGGAAACTAGAAGGTTGAGAGTTCAAATCCCCCTCCATCTAGACTTTTTTTTTTTCATAAGAGTCATAAAGATTCTTTTAGGAACCAATTTTTCTCTTCCTGAATTATTTCTATTTTCGTTTTTGAATCTTACACAGACATACCTACATAAATAGGGGAATTGTCCATCCAGAACTATTTATTATTCACCCTTACACATACAATACCAGTTACTTTACCTTCTGGTACCTTCAGTATAGATTGGTTACTGCACCTGTATGCAGTAATTATAGTGGGCCCTGTTTTTTAGTCACGACTATCGTTACGAGTGCCCAAAATGTCATAGCCCTAAGACACCTAGGGACATGACGTACCAAATGCGGAAATTCACTTCCCTTTGGAATTCAGCCATGAAACTTTAACACCAGTGAGGGACTCATATAACCTACGATCACCTAAAATATGGAGAAGATTGGCTGCTTTGATCTAACGATATTCGCGTTTGAATCTGGTTGTATCAAATGCTGCTCTGGTGGTCAGTGTAGGCCTACTTAAGCGGTCGCTAATTTATGCAGCGACCTTGACATTGACTGCACTTGTTCCCAATAGATTGGCCATCAAACCCTGTCTGTGCTGAGCTCCTCACTCTCAGTCGAATAGATTGACAGGCAGTACCGTACGCAGAATTTAACTCACTGTCGCCCAAATTATCATAGCCCAAGACATCTAAAGACGATACGTACCAAATGCGGAAATTCACTTCCCTTTAGAATTCAGCCATGAGACTTTAACACAAGTTAGGGACACATATACCCCATAATTACTCCAAATATGAAGAAGATCCTCAACTCGGATCCAATGATATTTGCGTTTCAATCTGGTTGTAGCAAAGGCTGCTCTGGTGGCACCAGACTCTCCTACCCGAATGGGGAATTTTCCTTTATCAGATAAGAGCATGCCAACTTCTGATATCAAATCAAGTTGTTCTTTGAATATTCGGAAGTGTGTCAACACTAATAATTCTGACTAGGAGAAAGTAATAACATTGATACTGCTTTTTTAATGCCATAATGCAGTTAGATATAATGGAGAAGCAACAAATTTGCGATGTCTTGAAATTGATTGAATAATCTCTAAGAATAGGGTGTAAAAAATGAAGGCAAGATAGCTTCAGGTTGTGCATACTGATAAGAGAATGCAGTGAGGAATTCTGTTCTGTTATGAGTATGCACAAGCCGAAGCCATCTTGTCATATTACTTCACTGACTTTATCATAGTACAGCCCTGACTCTGTTTGGAAATGACAAACAGTACAGTTATCTAGTCATCTTATCTCTTGGCTGCACCAGTATAGTCTAGTCAGAGCACTGACACTGGGTGGCTATGATAAGAACTAACGCTTTCATTGACAGGTCCTGCCACCTGGTGTATTATGAGGAACCAGGTTCCTCACTACGTTCATGAGGCCCTAAACATGCGCTGTTCCTGTCAGACTCAGTGGTCTAGAGGTAAAGTGTCTGCAAGGGAAACCTATGGTTGAGAGTTCAATCCCCTTCCATCCAGAGTGGTTTTTTTCCAAGAGTGATAAAGATTCTTATAGGTTCCTCAATACGTTCATAAGGCCCTAAACATGCCCTGTTCCTGTCAGACTCAGTGGTCTAGAGGTAAAGTGTCTGCAAGGGAAACCTATGGTTGAGAGTTCAATCCCCTTCCATCCAGAGTGGTTTTTTTCCAAAAGTGATAAAGATTCTTATAGGTTCCTCACTACGTTCATAAGGCCCTAAACATGCCCTCTTCCTATCAGACTCAATGGTCTAGAGGTAGAGTGTTTGCAAGGGAAACCTATGGTTGAGAGTACAATCCCCTTCCATCCAGAGCGGTTTTTTTTAAAGAGTCATAAAGATTCTTATAGGTTCCTCACTACATTCATAAGGCCCTAAACATGCCCTCTTCCTGTCAGACTCAATGGTCCAGAGGTAGAGTGTCTGCAAGGGAAACCTATGGTTGAGAGTTCAATCCCCTTCCATCCAGAGTGGTTTTTTTTCCAAAAGTGATAAAGATTCTTATAGGTTCCTCAATACGTTCATAAGGCCCTAAAGATGCCCTCTTTCTGTCAGACTCAGTGGTCTAGAGGTAGAGTGTCTGCAAGGGAAACCAATGGTTGAGAGTTCAATCCCCTTCCATCCAGAGCGGTCTTTTTTCAAGAGTTATAAAGATTCTTATAGGTTCCTCACTACGTCCATAAGGCCCTAAACATGTCCTCTTCCTGTCAGACTCAATGGTCTAGAGGTAGAGTGTTTGCAAGGGAAACCTATGGTTGAGAGTTCAATCCCCTTCCATCCAGAGCGGTTTTTTTTCAAGAGTCATAAAGATTCTTATAGGTTCCTCACTACGTTCATAAGGCCCAAACATGTCCTCTTCCTGTCAGACTCAATGGTCTAGAGGTAGAGTGTTTGCAAGGGAAACCTATGGTTGAGAGTTCAATCCCCTTCCATCCAGAGCGGTTTTTTTTCAAGACTCATAAAGATTCTTATAGGTTCCTCACTACGTTCATAAGGCCCTAAACATGCCCTCTTCCTGTCAGACTCAATGGTCTAGAGGTAGAGTGTCTGCAAGGGAAACCAATGGTTGAGAGTTCAATCCCCTTCCATCCAGAGCGGTTTTTTTTTCAAGAGTCATAAAGATTCTTATAGGTTCCTCACTACGTTCATAAGGCCCTAAACATGCCCTCTTCCTGTCAGACTCAATGGTCTAGAGGTAGAGTGTCTGCAAGGGAAACCTATGGTTAAGAGTTCAATCCCCTTCCATCCTGAGCGGTTTTTTTTCAAGAGTCATAAAGATTCTTATAGGAAACTAGAAGGTTGAGAGTTCAAATCCCCCTCCATCTAGACTTTTTTTTTTTCATAAGAATTATAAAGATTCTTTTAGGAACCAATTTTTCTCTTCCTGAATTATTTCTATTTTCGTTTTTGAATCTTACACAGACATACCTACATAAATAGGGGAATTGTCCATCCAGAACTATTTATTATTCACCCTTACACATACAATACCAGTTACTTTACCTTCTGGTACCTTCAGTATAGATTGGTTACTGCACCTGTATGCAGTAATTATAGTGGGCCCTGTTTTTTAGTCACGACTATCGTTACGAGTGCCCAAAATGTCGTAGCCCTAAGACACCTAGGGACATGACGTACCAAATGCGGAAATTCACTTCCCTTTGGAATTCAGCCATGAAACTTTAACACCAGTGAGGGACTCATATAACCTACGATCACCTAAAATATGGAGAAGATTGGCTGCTTTGATCTAACGATATTCGCGTTTGAATCTGGTTGTATCAAATGCTGCTCTGGTGGTCAGTGTAGGCCTACTTAAGCGGTCGCTAATTTATGCAGCGACCTTGACATTGACTGCACTTGTTCCCAATAGATTGGCCATCAAACCCTGTCTGTGCTGAGCTCCTCACTCTCAGTCGAATAGATTGACAGGCAGTACCGTACGCAGAATTTAACTCACTGTCGCCCAAATTATCATAGCCCAAGACATCTAAAGACGATACGTACCAAATGCGGAAATTCACTTCCCTTTAGAATTCAGCCATGAGACTTTAACACAAGTTAGGGACACATATACCCCATAATTACTCCAAATATGAAGAAGATCCTCAACTCGGATCCAATGATATTTGCGTTTCAATCTGGTTGTAGCAAAGGCTGCTCTGGTGGCACCAGACTCTCCTACCCGAATGGGGAATTTTCCTTTATCAGATAAGAGCATGCCAACTTCTGATATCAAATCAAGTTGTTCTTTGAATATTCGGAAGTGTGTCAACACTAATAATTCTGACTAGGAGAAAGTAATAACATTGATACTGCTTTTTTAATGCCATAATGCAGTTAGATATAATGGAGAAGCAACAAATTTGCGATGTCTTGAAATTGATTGAATAATCTCTAAGAATAGGGTGTAAAAAATAAAGGCAAGATAGCTTCAGGTTGTGCATACTGATAAGAGAATGCAGTGAGGAATTCTGTTCTGTTATGAGTATGCACAAGCCGAAGCCATCTTGTCATATCACTTCACTGACTTTATCATAGTACAGCCCTGACTCTGTTTGGAAATGACAAACAGTACAGTTATCTAGTCATCTTATCTCTTGGCTGCACCAGTATAGTCTAGTCAGAGCACTGACACTGGGTGGCTATGATAAGAACTAACGCTTTCATTGACAGGTCCTGCCACCTGGTGTATTATGAGGAACCAGGTTCCTCACTACGTTCATGAGGCCCTAAACATGCCCTGTTCCTGTCAGACTCAGTGGTCTAGAGGTAAAGTGTCTGCAAGGGAAACCTATGGTTGAGAGTTCAATCCCCTTCCATCCAGAGTGGTTTTTTTCCAAGAGTGATAAAGATTCTTATAGGTTCCTCAATACGTTCATAAGGCCCTAAACATGCCCTGTTCCTGTCAGACTCAGTGGTCTAGAGGTAGAGTGTCTGCAAGGGAAACCAATGGTTGAGAGTTCAATCCCCTTCCATCCAGAGTGTTTTTTTTCCAAAAGTGATAAAGATTCTTATAGGTTCCTCACTACGTTCATAAGGCCCTAAACATGCCCTCTTCCTATCAGACTCAATGGTCTAGAGGTAGAGTGTTTGCAAGGGAAACCTATGGTTGAGAGTTCAATCCCCTTCCATCCAGAGCGGTTTTTTTTCAAGAGTCATAAAGATTCTTATAGGTTCCTCACTACGTTCATAAGGCCCTAAACATGCCCTCTTCCTGTCAGACTCAATGGTCTAGAGGTAGAGTGTCTGCAAGGGAAACCTATGGTTGAGAGTTCAATCCCCTTCCATCCAGAGTGGTTTTTTTCCAAAAGTGATAAAGATTCTTATAGGTTCCTCAATACGTTCATAAGGCCCTAAACATGCCCTCTTTCTGTCAGACTCAGTGGTCTAGAGGTAGAGTGTCTGCAAGGGAAACCTATGGTTGAGAGTTCAATCCCCTTCCATCCAGAGTGGTCTTTTTTCAAGAGTTATAAAGATTCTTATAGGTTCCTCACTACGTCCATAAGGCCCTAAACATGTCCTCTTCCTGTCAGACTCAATGGTCTAGAGGTAGAGTGTTTGCAAGGGAAACCTATGGTTGAGAGTTCAATCCCCTTCCATCCAGAGCGGTTTTTTTTCAAGAGTCATAAAGATTCTTATAGGTTCCTCACTACGTTCATAAGGCCCTAAACATGTCCTCTTCCTATCAGACTCAATGGTCTAGAGGTAGAGTGTTTGCAAGGGAAACCTATGGTTGAGAGTTCAATCCCCTTCCATCCAGAGCGGTTTTTTTTCAAGACTCATAAAGATTCTTATAGGTTCCTCACTACGTTCATAAGGCCCTAAACATGCCCTCTTCCTGTCAGACTCAATGGTCTAGAGGTAGAGTGTCTGCAAGGGAAACCAATGGTTGAGAGTTCAATCCCCTTCCATCCAGAGCGGTTTTTTTTTCAAGAGTCATAAAGATTCTTATAGGTTCCTCACTACGTTCATAAGGCCCTAAACATGCCCTCTTCCTGTCAGACTCAATGGTCTAGAGGTAGAGTGTCTGCAAGGGAAACCTATGGTTAAGAGTTCAATCCCCTTCCATCCTGAGCGGTTTTTTTTGTAAGAGTCATAAAGATTCTTATAGGAAACTAAAAGGTTGAGAGTTCAAATCCCCCTCCATCTAGACTTTTTTTTTTTCATGAGAGTCATAAAGATTCTTTTAGGAACCAATTTTTCTCTTCCTGAATTATTTCTATTTTCGTTTTTGAATCTTACACAGACATACCTACATAAATAGGGGAATCGTCCATCCAGAACTATTTATTATTCACCCTTACACATACAATACCAGTTACTTTACCTTCTGGTACCTTCAGTATAGATTGGTTACTGCACCTGTATGCAGTAATTATAGTGGGCCCTGTTTTTTAGTCACGACTATCGTTACGAGTGCCCAAAATGTCGTAGCCCTAAGACACCTAGGGACATGACGTACCAAATGCGGAAATTCACTTCCCTTTGGAATTCAGCCATGAAACTTTAACACCAGTGAGGGACTCATATAACCTACGATCACCTAAAATATGGAGAAGATTGGCTGCTTTGATCTAACGATATTCGCGTTTGAATCTGGTTGTATCAAATGCTGCTCTGGTGGTCAGTGTAGGCCTACTTAAGCGGTCGCTAATTTATGCAGCGACCTTGACATTGACTGCACTTGTTCCCAATAGATTGGCCATCAAACCCTGTCTGTGCTGAGCTCCTCACTCTCAGTCGAATAGATTGACAGGCAGTACCGTACGCAGAATTTAACTCACTGTCGCCCAAATTATCATAGCCCAAGACATCTAAAGACGATACGTACCAAATGCGGAAATTCACTTCCCTTTAGAATTCAGCCATGAGACTTTAACACAAGTTAGGGACACATATACCCCATAATTACTCCAAATATGAAGAAGATCCTCAACTCGGATCCAATGATATTTGCGTTTCAATCTGGTTGTAGCAAAGGCTGCTCTGGTGGCACCAGACTCTCCTACCCGAATGGGGAATTTTCCTTTATCAGATAAGAGCATGCCAACTTCTGATATCAAATCAAGTTGTTCTTTGAATATTCGGAAGTGTGTCAACACTAATAATTCTGACTAGGAGAAAGTAATAACATTGATACTGCTTTTTTAATGCCATAATGCAGTTAGATATAATGGAGAAGCAACAAATTTGCGATGTCTTGAAATTGATTGAATAATCTCTAAGAATAGGGTGTTAAAAATAAAGGCAAGATAGCTTCAGGTTGTGCATACTGATAAGAGAATGCAGTGAGGAATTCTGTTTTGTTATGAGTATGCACAAGCCGAAGCCATCTTGTCATATTACTTCACTGACTTTATCATAGTACAGCCCTGACTCTGTTTGGAAATGACAAACAGTACAGTTATCTAGTCATCTTATCTCTTGGCTGCACCAGTATAGTCTAGTCAGAGCACTGACACTGGGTGGCTATGATAAGAACTAACGCTTTCATTGACAGGTCCTGCCACCTGGTGTATTATGAGGAACCAGGTTCCTCACTACGTTCATGAGGCCCTAAACATGCCCTGTTCCTGTCAGACTCAGTGGTCTAGAGGTAAAGTGTCTGCAAGGGAAACCTATGGTTGAGAGTTCAATCCCCTTCCATCCAGAGTGGTTTTTTTCCAAGAGTGATAAAGATTCTTATAGGTTCCTCAATACGTTCATAAGGCCCTAAACATGCCCTGTTCCTGTCAGACTCAGTGGTCTAGAGGTAGAGTGTCTGCAAGGGAAACCAATGGTTGAGAGTTCAATCCCCTTCCATCCAGAGTGTTTTTTTTCCAAAAGTGATAAAGATTCTTATAGGTTCCTCACTACGTTCATAAGGCCCTAAACATGCCCTCTTCCTATCAGACTCAATGGTCTAGAGGTAGAGTGTTTGCAAGGGAAACCTATGGTTGAGAGTTCAATCCCCTTCCATCCAGAGCGGTTTTTTTTCAAGAGTCATAAAGATTCTTATAGGTTCCTCACTACGTTCATAAGGCCCTAAACATGCCCTCTTCCTGTCAGACTCAATGGTCTAGAGGTAGAGTGTCTGCAAGGGAAACCTATGGTTGAGAGTTCAATCCCCTTCCATCCAGAGTGGTTTTTTTCCAAAAGTGATAAAGATTCTTATAGGTTCCTCAATACGTTCATAAGGCCCTAAACATGCCCTCTTTCTGTCAGACTCAGTGGTCTAGAGGTAGAGTGTCTGCAAGGGAAACCTATGGTTGAGAGTTCAATCCCCTTCCATCCAGAGTGGTCTTTTTTCAAGAGTTATAAAGATTCTTATAGGTTCCTCACTACGTCCATAAGGCCCTAAACATGTCCTCTTCCTGTCAGACTCAATGGTCTAGAGGTAGAGTGTTTGCAAGGGAAACCTATGGTTGAGAGCTCAATCCCTTCCATCCAGAGCGGTTTTTTTTTCAAGACTCATAAAGATTCTTATAGGTTCCTCACTACGTTCATAAGGCCCTAAACATGCCCTCTTCCTGTCAGACTCAATGGTCTAGAGGTAGAGTGTCTGCAAGGGAAACCAATGGTTGAGAGTTCAATCCCCTTCCATCCAGAGCGGTTTTTTTTTCAAGAGTCATAAAGATTCTTATAGGTTCCTCACTACGTTCATAAGGCCCTAAACATGCCCTCTTCCTGTCAGACTCAATGGTCTAGAGGTAGAGTGTCTGCAAGGGAAACCTATGGTTAAGAGTTCAATCCCCTTCCATCCTGAGCGGTTTTTTTTGTAAGAGTCATAAAGATTCTTATAGGAAACTAAAAGGTTGAGAGTTCAAATCCCCCTCCATCTAGACTTTTTTTTTTCATGAGAGTCATAAAGATTCTTTTAGGAACCAATTTTTCTCTTCCTGAATTATTTCTATTTTCGTTTTTGAATCTTACACAGACATACCTACATAAATAGGGGAATCGTCCATCCAGAACTATTTATTATTCACCCTTACACATACAATACCAGTTACTTTACCTTCTGGTACCTTCAGTATAGATTGGTTACTGCACCTGTATGCAGTAATTATAGTTGGCCCTGTTTTTTAGTCACGACTATCGTTACGAGTGCCCAAAATGTCGTAGCCCTAAGACACCTAGGGACATGACGTACCAAATGCGGAAATTCACTTCCCTTTGGAATTCAGCCATGAAACTTTAACACCAGTGAGGGACTCATATAACCTACGATCACCTAAAATATGGAGAAGATTGGCTGCTTTGATCTAACGATATTCGCGTTTGAATCTGGTTGTATCAAATGCTGCTCTGGTGGTCAGTGTAGGCCTACTTAAGCGGTCGCTAATTTATGCAGCGACCTTGACATTGACTGCACTTGTTCCCAATAGATTGGCCATCAAACCCTGTCTGTGCTGAGCTCCTCACTCTCAGTCGAATAGATTGACAGGCAGTACCGTACGCAGAATTTAACTCACTGTCGCCCAAATTATCATAGCCCAAGACATCTAAAGACGATACGTACCAAATGCGGAAATTCACTTCCCTTTAGAATTCAGCCATGAGACTTTAACACAAGTTAGGGACACATATACCCCATAATTACTCCAAATATGAAGAAGATCCTCAACTCGGATCCAATGATATTTGCGTTTCAATCTGGTTGTAGCAAAGGCTGCTCTGGTGGCACCAGACTCTCCTACCCGAATGGGGAATTTTCCTTTATCAGATAAGAGCATGCCAACTTCTGATATCAAATCAAGTTGTTCTTTGAATATTCGGAAGTGTGTCAACACTAATAATTCTGACTAGGAGAAAGTAATAACATTGATACTGCTTTTTTAATGCCATAATGCAGTTAGATATAATGGAGAAGCAACAAATTTGCGATGTCTTGAAATTGATTGAATAATCTCTAAGAATAGGGTGTAAAAAATAAAGGCAAGATAGCTTCAGGTTGTGCATACTGATAAGAGAATGCAGTGAGGAATTCTGTTCTGTTATGAGTATGCACAAGCCGAAGCCATCTTGTCATATTACTTCACTGACTTTATCATAGTACAGCCCTGACTCTGTTTGGAAATGACAAACAGTACAGTTATCTAGTCATCTTATCTCTTGGCTGCACCAGTATAGTCTAGTCAGAGCACTGACACTGGGTGGCTATGATAAGAACTAACGCTTTCATTTACAGGTCCTGCCACCTGGTGTATTATGAGGAACCAGGTTCCTCACTACGTTCATGAGGCCCTAAACATGCGCTGTTCCTGTCAGACTCAGTGGTCTAGAGGTAAAGTGTCTGCAAGGGAAACCTATGGTTGAGAGTTCAATCCCCTTCCATCCAGAGTGGTTTTTTTCCAAGAGTGATAAAGATTCTTATAGGTTCCTCAATACGTTCATAAGGCCCTAAACATGCCCTCTTCCTGTCAGACTCAGTGGTCTAGAGGTAAAGTGTCTGCAAGGGAAACCTATGGTTGAGAGTTCAATCCCCTTCCATCCAGAGCGGTTTTTTTTCAAGAGTCATAAAGATTCTTATAGGTTCCTCACTACGTTCATAAGGCCCAAACATGTCCTCTTCCTGTCAGACTCAATGGTCTAGAGGTAGAGTGTTTGCAAGGGAAACCTATGGTTGAGAGTTCAATCCCCTTCCATCCAGAGCGGTTTTTTTTCAAGACTCATAAAGATTCTTATAGGTTCCTCACTACGTTCATAAGGCCCTAAACATGCCCTCTTCCTGTCAGACTCAATGGTCTAGAGGTAGAGTGTCTGCAAGGGAAACCAATGGTTGAGAGTTCAATCCCCTTCCATCCAGAGCGGGTTTTTTTTCAAGAGTCATAAAGATTCTTATAGGTTCCTCACTACGTTCATAAGGCCCTAAACATGCCCTCTTCCTGTCAGACTCAATGGTCTAGAGGTAGAGTGTCTGCAAGGGAAACCTATGGTTAAGAGTTCAATCCCCTTCCATCCTGAGCGGTTTTTTTTCAAGAGTCATAAAGATTCTTATAGGAAACTAGAAGGTTGAGAGTTCAAATCCCCCTCCATCTAGACTTTTTTTTTTTCATAAGAGTCATAAAGATTCTTTTAGGAACCAATTTTTCTCTTCCTGAATTATTTCTATTTTCGTTTTTGAATCTTACACAGACATACCTACATAAATAGGGGAATTGTCCATCCAGAACTATTTATTATTCACCCTTACACATACAATACCAGTTACTTTACCTTCTGGTACCTTCAGTATAGATTGGTTACTGCACCTGTATGCAGTAATTATAGTGGGCCCTGTTTTTTAGTCACGACTATCGTTACGAGTGCCCAAAATGTCGTAGCCCTAAGACACCTAGGGACATGACGTACCAAATGCGGAAATTCACTTCCCTTTGGAATTCAGCCATGAAACTTTAACACCAGTGAGGGACTCATATAACCTACGATCACCTAAAATATGGAGAAGATTGGCTGCTTTGATCTAACGATATTCGCGTTTGAATCTGGTTGTATCAAATGCTGCTCTGGTGGTCAGTGTAGGCCTACTTAAGCGGTCGCTAATTTATGCAGCGACCTTGACATTGACTGCACTTGTTCCCAATAGATTGGCCATCAAACCCTGTCTGTGCTGAGCTCCTCACTCTCAGTCGAATAGATTGACAGGCAGTACCGTACGCAGAATTTAACTCACTGTCGCCCAAATTATCATAGCCCAAGACATCTAAAGACGATACGTACCAAATGCGGAAATTCACTTCCCTTTAGAATTCAGCCATGAGACTTTAACACAAGTTAGGGACACATATACCCCATAATTACTCCAAATATGAAGAAGATCCTCAACTCGGATCCAATGATATTTGCGTTTCAATCTGGTTGTAGCAAAGGCTGCTCTGGTGGCACCAGACTCTCCTACCCGAATGGGGAATTTTCCTTTATCAGATAAGAGCATGCCAACTTCTGATATCAAATCAAGTTGTTCTTTGAATATTCGGAAGTGTGTCAACACTAATAATTCTGACTAGGAGAAAGTAATAACATTGATACTGCTTTTTTAATGCCATAATGCAGTTAGATATAATGGAGAAGCAACAAATTTGCGATGTCTTGAAATTGATTGAATAATCTCTAAGAATAGGGTGTTAAAAATAAAGGCAAGATAGCTTCAGGTTGTGCATACTGATAAGAGAATGCAGTGAGGAATTCTGTTCTGTTATGAGTATGCACAAGCCGAAGCCATCTTGTCATATTACTTCACTGACTTTATCATAGTACAGCCCTGACTCTGTTTGGAAATGACAAACAGTACAGTTATCTAGTCATCTTATCTCTTGGCTGCACCAGTATAGTCTAGTCAGAGCACTGACACTGGGTGGCTATGATAAGAACTAACGCTTTCATTGACAGGTCCTGCCACCTGGTGTATTATGAGGAACCAGGTTCCTCACTACGTTCATGAGGCCCTAAACATGCCCTGTTCCTGTCAGACTCAGTGGTCTAGAGGTAAAGTGTCTGCAAGGGAAACCTATGGTTGAGAGTTCAATCCCCTTCCATCCAGAGTGGTTTTTTTCCAAGAGTGATAAAGATTCTTATAGGTTCCTCAATACGTTCATAAGGCCCTAAACATGCCCTGTTCCTGTCAGACTCAGTGGTCTAGAGGTAGAGTGTCTGCAAGGGAAACCAATGGTTGAGAGTTCAATCCCCTTCCATCCAGAGTGTTTTTTTTCCAAAAGTGATAAAGATTCTTATAGGTTCCTCACTACGTTCATAAGGCCCTAAACATGCCCTCTTCCTATCAGACTCAATGGTCTAGAGGTAGAGTGTTTGCAAGGGAAACCTATGGTTGAGAGTTCAATCCCCTTCCATCCAGAGCGGTTTTTTTTCAAGAGTCATAAAGATTCTTATAGGTTCCTCACTACGTTCATAAGGCCCTAAACATGCCCTCTTCCTGTCAGACTTAATGGTCTAGAGGTAGAGTGTCTGCAAGGGAAACCTATGGTTGAGAGTTCAATCCCCTTCCATCCAGAGTGGTTTTTTTTCCAAAAGTGATAAAGATTCTTATAGGTTCCTCAATACGTTCATAAGGCCCTAAACATGCCCTCTTTCTGTCAGACTCAGTGGTCTAGAGGTAGAGTGTCTGCAAGGGAAACCTATGGTTGAGAGTTCAATCCCCTTCCATCCAGAGTGGTCTTTTTTCAAGAGTTATAAAGATTCTTATAGGTTCCTCACTACGTCCATAAGGCCCTAAACATGTCCTCTTCCTGTCAGACTCAATGGTCTAGAGGTAGAGTGTTTGCAAGGGAAACCTATGGTTGAGAGTTCAATCCCCTTCCATCCAGAGCGGTTTTTTTTTCAACAGTCATAAAGATTCTTATAGGTTCCTCACTACGTTCATAAGGCCCTAAACATGTCCTCTTCCTGTCAGACTCAATGGTCTAGAGGTAGAGTGTTTGCAAGGGAAACCTATGGTTGAGAGTTCAATCCCCTTCCATCCAGAGCGGTTTTTTTTCAAGAGTCATAAAGATTCTTATAGGTTCCTCACTACGTTCATAAGGCCCTAAACATGCCCTCTTCCTGTCAGACTCAGTGGTCTAGAGGTAAAGTGTCTGCAAGGGAAACCTATGGTTGAGAGTTCAATCCCCTTCCATCCAGAGTGGTTTTTTTCCAAGAGTGATAAAGATTCTTATAGGTTCCTCAATACGTTCATAAGGCCCTAAACATGCCCTGTTCCTGTCAGACTCAGTGGTCTAGAGGTAGAGTGTCTGCAAGGGAAACCAATGGTTGAGAGTTCAATCCCCTTCCATCCAGAGTGTTTTTTTTCCAAAAGTGATAAAGATTCTTATAGGTTCCTCACTACGTTCATAAGGCCCTAAACATGCCCTCTTCCTATCAGACTCAATGGTCTAGAGGTAGAGTGTTTGCAAGGGAAACCTATGGTTGAGAGTTCAATCCCCTTCCATCCAGAGCGGTTTTTTTTCAAGAGTCATAAAGATTCTTATAGGTTCCTCACTACGTTCATAAGGCCCTAAACATGCCCTCTTCCTGTCAGACTCAATGGTCTAGAGGTAGAGTGTCTGCAAGGGAAACCTATGGTTGAGAGTTCAATCCCCTTCCATCCAGAGTGGTTTTTTTCCAAAAGTGATAAAGATTCTTATAGGTTCCTCAATACGTTCATAAGGCCCTAAACATGCCCTCTTTCTGTCAGACTCAGTGGTCTAGAGGTAGAGTGTCTGCAAGGGAAACCTATGGTTGAGAGTTCAATCCCCTTCCATCCAGAGTGGTCTTTTTTCAAGAGTTATAAAGATTCTTATAGGTTCCTCACTACGTCCATAAGGCCCTAAACATGTCCTCTTCCTGTCAGACTCAATGGTCTAGAGGTAGAGTGTTTGCAAGGGAAACCTATGGTTGAGAGTTCAATCCCCTTCCATCCAGAGCGGTTTTTTTTCAACAGTCATAAAGATTCTTATAGGTTCCTCACTACGTTCATAAGGCCCTAAACATGTCCTCTTCCTGTCAGAATCAATGGTCTAGAGGTAGAGTGTTTGCAAGGGAAACCTATGGTTGAGAGTTCAATCCCCTTCCATCCAGAGCGGTTTTTTTTCAAGACTCATAAAGATTCTTATAGGTTCCTCACTACGTTCATAAGGCCCTAAACATGCCCTCTTCCTGTCAGACTCAATGGTCTAGAGGTAGAGTGTCTGCAAGGGAAACCAATGGTTGAGAGTTCAATCCCCTTCCATCCAGAGCGGTTTTTTTTTCAAGAGTCATAAAGATTCTTATAGGTTCCTCACTACGTTCATAAGGGCTAAACATGCCCTCTTCCTGTCAGACTCAATGGTCTAGAGGTAGAGTGTCTGCAAGGGAAACCTATGGTTAAGAGTTCAATCCCCTTCCATCCTGAGCGGTTTTTTTTGTAAGTCATAAAGATTCTTATAGGAAACTAGAAGGTTGAGAGTTCAAATCCCACTCCATCTAGACTTTTTTTTTTCATGAGAGTCATAAAGATTCTTTTAGGAACCAATTTTTCTCTTCCTGAATTATTTCTATTTTCGTTTTTGAATCTTACACAGACATACCTACATAAATAGGGGAATCGTCCATCCAGAACTATTTATTATTCACCCTTACACATACAATACCAGTTACTTTACCTTCTGGTACCTTCAGTATAGATTGGTTACTGCACCTGTATGCAGTAATTATAGTGGGCCCTGTTTTTTAGTCACGACTATCGTTACGAGTGCCGAAAATGTCGTAGCCCTAAGACACCTAGGGACATGACGTACCAAATGCGGAAATTCACTTCCCTTTGGAATTCAGCCATGAAACTTTAACACCAGTGAGGGAATGATATTTGCGTTTCAATCTGGTTGTAGCAAAGGCTGCTCTGGTGGCACCAGACTCTCCTACCCGAATGGGGAATTTTCCTTTATCAGATAAGAGCATGCCAACTTCTGATATCAAATCAAGTTGTTCTTTGAATATTCGGAAGTGTGTCAACACTAATAATTCTGACTAGGAGAAAGTAATAACATTGATACTGCTTTTTTAATGCCATAATGCAGTTAGATATAATGGAGAAGCAACAAATTTGCGATGTCTTGAAATTGATTGAATAATCTCTAAGAATAGGGTGTAAAAAATGAAGGCAAGATAGCTTCAGGTTGTGCATACTGATAAGAGAATGCAGTGAGGAATTCTGTTCTGTTATGAGTATGCACAAGCCGAAGCCATCTTGTCATATTACTTCACTGACTTTATCATAGTACAGCCCTGACTCTGTTTGGAAATGACAAACAGTACAGTTATCTAGTCATCTTATCTCTTGGCTGCACCAGTATAGTCTAGTCAGAGCACTGACACTGGGTGGCTATGATAAGAACTAACGCTTTCATTGACAGGTCCTGCCACCTGGTGTATTATGAGGAACCAGGTTCCTCACTACGTTCATGAGGCCCTAAACATGCGCTGTTCCTGTCAGACTCAGTGGTCTAGAGGTAAAGTGTCTGCAAGGGAAACCTATGGTTGAGAGTTCAATCCCCTTCCATCCAGAGTGGTTTTTTTCCAAGAGTGATAAAGATTCTTATAGGTTCCTCAATACGTTCATAAGGCCCTAAACATGCCCTGTTCCTGTCAGACTCAGTGGTCTAGAGGTAAAGTGTCTGCAAGGGAAACCTATGGTTGAGAGTTCAATCCCCTTCCATCCAGAGTGGTTTTTTTCCAAAAGTGATAAAGATTCTTATAGGTTCCTCACTACGTTCATAAGGCCCTAAACATGCCCTCTTCCTATCAGACTCAATGGTCTAGAGGTAGAGTGTTTGCAAGGGAAACCTATGGTTGAGAGTACAATCCCCTTCCATCCAGAGCGGTTTTTTTTAAAGAGTCATAAAGATTCTTATAGGTTCCTCACTACATTCATAAGGCCCTAAACATGCCCTCTTCCTGTCAGACTCAATGGTCCAGAGGTAGAGTGTCTGCAAGGGAAACCTATGGTTGAGAGTTCAATCCCCTTCCATCCAGAGTGGTTTTTTTTCCAAAAGTGATAAAGATTCTTATAGGTTCCTCAATACGTTCATAAGGCCCTAAAGATGCCCTCTTCCTGTCAGACTCAGTGGTCTAGAGGTAGAGTGTCTGCAAGGGAAACCAATGGTTGAGAGTTCAATCCCCTTCCATCCAGAGCGGTCTTTTTTCAAGAGTTATAAAGATTCTTATAGGTTCCTCACTACGTCCATAAGGCCCTAAACATGTCCTCTTCCTGTCAGACTCAATGGTCTAGAGGTAGAGTGTTTGCAAGGGAAACCTATGGTTGAGAGTTCAATCCCCTTCCATCCAGAGCGGTTTTTTTTCAAGAGTCATAAAGATTCTTATAGGTTCCTCACTACGTTCATAAGGCCCAAACATGTCCTCTTCCTGTCAGACTCAATGGTCTAGAGGTAGAGTGTTTGCAAGGGAAACCTATGGTTGAGAGTTCAATCCCCTTCCATCCTGAGCGGTTTTTTTTGTAAGAGTCATAAAGATTCTTATAGGAAACTAAAAGGTTGAGAGTTCAAATCCCCCTCCATCTAGACTTTTTTTTTTTCATGAGAGTCATAAAGATTCTTTTAGGAACCAATTTTTCTCTGAATTTTCCTGAATTATTTCTATTTTCGTTTTTGAATCTTACACAGACATACCTACATAAATAGGGGAATCGTCCATCCAGAACTATTTATTATTCACCCTTACACATACAATACCAGTTACTTTACCTTCTGGTACCTTCAGTATAGATTGGTTACTGCACCTGTATGCAGTAATTATAGTGGGCCCTGTTTTTTAGTCACGACTATCGTTACGAGTGCCCAAAATGTCGTAGCCCTAAGACACCTAGGGACATGACGTACCAAATGCGGAAATTCACTTCCCTTTGGAATTCAGCCATGAAACTTTAACACCAGTGAGGGACTCATATAACCTACGATCACCTAAAATATGGAGAAGATTGGCTGCTTTGATCTAACGATATTCGCGTTTGAATCTGGTTGTATCAAATGCTGCTCTGGTGGTCAGTGTAGGCCTACTTAAGCGGTCGCTAATTTATGCAGCGACCTTGACATTGACTGCACTTGTTCCCAATAGATTGGCCATCAAACCCTGTCTGTGCTGAGCTCCTCACTCTCAGTCGAATAGATTGACAGGCAGTACCGTACGCAGAATTTAACTCACTGTCGCCCAAATTATCATAGCCCAAGACATCTAAAGACGATACGTACCAAATGCGGAAATTCACTTCCCTTTAGAATTCAGCCATGAGACTTTAACACAAGTTAGGGACACATATACCCCATAATTACTCCAAATATGAAGAAGATCCTCAACTCGGATCCAATGATATTTGCGTTTCAATCTGGTTGTAGCAAAGGCTGCTCTGGTGGCACCAGACTCTCCTACCCGAATGGGGAATTTTCCTTTATCAGATAAGAGCATGCCAACTTCTGATATCAAATCAAGTTGTTCTTTGAATATTCGGAAGTGTGTCAACACTAATAATTCTGACTAGGAGAAAGTAATAACATTGATACTGCTTTTTTAATGCCATAATGCAGTTAGATATAATGGAGAAGCAACAAATTTGCGATGTCTTGAAATTGATTGAATAATCTCTAAGAATAGGGTGTTAAAAATAAAGGCAAGATAGCTTCAGGTTGTGCATACTGATAAGAGAATGCAGTGAGGAATTCTGTTTTGTTATGAGTATGCACAAGCCGAAGCCATCTTGTCATATTACTTCACTGACTTTATCATAGTACAGCCCTGACTCTGTTTGGAAATGACAAACAGTACAGTTATCTAGTCATCTTATCTCTTGGCTGCACCAGTATAGTCTAGTCAGAGCACTGACACTGGGTGGCTATGATAAGAACTAACGCTTTCATTGACAGGTCCTGCCACCTGGTGTATTATGAGGAACCAGGTTCCTCACTACGTTCATGAGGCCCTAAACATGCCCTGTTCCTGTCAGACTCAGTGGTCTAGAGGTAAAGTGTCTGCAAGGGAAACCTATGGTTGAGAGTTCAATCCCCTTCCATCCAGAGTGGTTTTTTTCCAAGAGTGATAAAGATTCTTATAGGTTCCTCAATACGTTCATAAGGCCCTAAACATGCCCTGTTCCTGTCAGACTCAGTGGTCTAGAGGTAGAGTGTCTGCAAGGGAAACCAATGGTTGAGAGTTCAATCCCCTTCCATCCAGAGTGTTTTTTTTCCAAAAGTGATAAAGATTCTTATAGGTTCCTCACTACGTTCATAAGGCCCTAAACATGCCCTCTTCCTATCAGACTCAATGGTCTAGAGGTAGAGTGTTTGCAAGGGAAACCTATGGTTGAGAGTTCAATCCCCTTCCATCCAGAGCGGTTTTTTTTCAAGAGTCATAAAGATTCTTATAGGTTCCTCACTACGTTCATAAGGCCCTAAACATGCCCTCTTCCTGTCAGACTCAATGGTCTAGAGGTAGAGTGTCTGCAAGGGAAACCTATGGTTGAGAGTTCAATCCCCTTCCATCCAGAGTGGTTTTTTTCCAAAAGTGATAAAGATTCTTATAGGTTCCTCAATACGTTCATAAGGCCCTAAACATGCCCTCTTTCTGTCAGACTCAGTGGTCTAGAGGTAGAGTGTCTGCAAGGGAAACCTATGGTTGAGAGTTCAATCCCCTTCCATCCAGAGTGGTCTTTTTTCAAGAGTTATAAAGATTCTTATAGGTTCCTCACTACGTCCATAAGGCCCTAAACATGTCCTCTTCCTGTCAGACTCAATGGTCTAGAGGTAGAGTGTTTGCAAGGGAAACCTATGGTTGAGAGTTCAATCCCTTCCATCCAGAGCGGTTTTTTTTTCAAGACTCATAAAGATTCTTATAGGTTCCTCACTACGTTCATAAGGCCCTAAACATGCCCTCTTCCTGTCAGACTCAATGGTCTAGAGGTAGAGTGTCTGCAAGGGAAACCAATGGTTGAGAGTTCAATCCCCTTCCATCCAGAGCGGTTTTTTTTTCAAGAGTCATAAAGATTCTTATAGGTTCCTCACTACGTTCATAAGGCCCTAAACATGCCCTCTTCCTGTCAGACTCAATGGTCTAGAGGTAGAGTGTCTGCAAGGGAAACCTATGGTTAAGAGTTCAATCCCCTTCCATCCTGAGCGGTTTTTTTTGTAAGAGTCATAAAGATTCTTATAGGAAACTAAAAGGTTGAGAGTTCAAATCCCCCTCCATCTAGACTTTTTTTTTTCATGAGAGTCATAAAGATTCTTTTAGGAACCAATTTTTCTCTTCCTGAATTATTTCTATTTTCGTTTTTGAATCTTACACAGACATACCTACATAAATAGGGGAATTGTCCATCCAGAACTATTTATTATTCACCCTTACACATACAATACCAGTTACTTTACCTTCTGGTACCTTCAGTATAGATTGGTTACTGCACCTGTATGCAGTAATTATAGTTGGCCCTGTTTTTTAGTCACGACTATCGTTACGAGTGCCCAAAATGTCGTAGCCCTAAGACACCTAGGGACATGACGTACCAAATGCGGAAATTCACTTCCCTTTGGAATTCAGCCATGAAACTTTAACACCAGTGAGGGACTCATATAACCTACGATCACCTAAAATATGGAGAAGATTGGCTGCTTTGATCTAACGATATTCGCGTTTGAATCTGGTTGTATCAAATGCTGCTCTGGTGGTCAGTGTAGGCCTACTTAAGCGGTCGCTAATTTATGCAGCGACCTTGACATTGACTGCACTTGTTCCCAATAGATTGGCCATCAAACCCTGTCTGTGCTGAGCTCCTCACTCTCAGTCGAATAGATTGACAGGCAGTACCGTACGCAGAATTTAACTCACTGTCGCCCAAATTATCATAGCCCAAGACATCTAAAGACGATACGTACCAAATGCGGAAATTCACTTCCCTTTAGAATTCAGCCATGAGACTTTAACACAAGTTAGGGACACATATACCCCATAATTACTCCAAATATGAAGAAGATCCTCAACTCGGATCCAATGATATTTGCGTTTCAATCTGGTTGTAGCAAAGGCTGCTCTGGTGGCACCAGACTCTCCTACCCGAATGGGGAATTTTCCTTTATCAGATAAGAGCATGCCAACTTCTGATATCAAATCAAGTTGTTCTTTGAATATTCGGAAGTGTGTCAACACTAATAATTCTGACTAGGAGAAAGTAATAACATTGATACTGCTTTTTTAATGCCATAATGCAGTTAGATATAATGGAGAAGCAACAAATTTGCGATGTCTTGAAATTGATTGAATAATCTCTAAGAATAGGGTGTAAAAAATAAAGGCAAGATAGCTTCAGGTTGTGCATACTGATAAGAGAATGCAGTGAGGAATTCTGTTCTGTTATGAGTATGCACAAGCCGAAGCCATCTTGTCATATTACTTCACTGACTTTATCATAGTACAGCCCTGACTCTGTTTGGAAATGACAAACAGTACAGTTATCTAGTCATCTTATCTCTTGGCTGCACCAGTATAGTCTAGTCAGAGCACTGACACTGGGTGGCTATGATAAGAACTAACGCTTTCATTTACAGGTCCTGCCACCTGGTGTATTATGAGGAACCAGGTTCCTCACTACGTTCATGAGGCCCTAAACATGCGCTGTTCCTGTCAGACTCAGTGGTCTAGAGGTAAAGTGTCTGCAAGGGAAACCTATGGTTGAGAGTTCAATCCCCTTCCATCCAGAGTGGTTTTTTTCCAAGAGTGATAAAGATTCTTATAGGTTCCTCAATACGTTCATAAGGCCCTAAACATGCCCTCTTCCTGTCAGACTCAGTGGTCTAGAGGTAAAGTGTCTGCAAGGGAAACCTATGGTTGAGAGTTCAATCCCCTTCCATCCAGAGCGGTTTTTTTTCAAGAGTCATAAAGATTCTTATAGGTTCCTCACTACGTTCATAAGGCCCAAACATGTCCTCTTCCTGTCAGACTCAATGGTCTAGAGGTAGAGTGTTTGCAAGGGAAACCTATGGTTGAGAGTTCAATCCCCTTCCATCCAGAGCGGTTTTTTTTCAAGACTCATAAAGATTCTTATAGGTTCCTCACTACGTTCATAAGGCCCTAAACATGCCCTCTTCCTGTCAGACTCAATGGTCTAGAGGTAGAGTGTCTGCAAGGGAAACCAATGGTTGAGAGTTCAATCCCCTTCCATCCAGAGCGGGTTTTTTTTCAAGAGTCATAAAGATTCTTATAGGTTCCTCACTACGTTCATAAGGCCCTAAACATGCCCTCTTCCTGTCAGACTCAATGGTCTAGAGGTAGAGTGTCTGCAAGGGAAACCTATGGTTAAGAGTTCAATCCCCTTCCATCCTGAGCGGTTTTTTTTCAAGAGTCATAAAGATTCTTATAGGAAACTAGAAGGTTGAGAGTTCAAATCCCCCTCCATCTAGACTTTTTTTTTTTCATAAGAGTCATAAAGATTCTTTTAGGAACCAATTTTTCTCTTCCTGAATTATTTCTATTTTCGTTTTTGAATCTTACACAGACATACCTACATAAATAGGGGAATTGTCCATCCAGAACTATTTATTATTCACCCTTACACATACAATACCAGTTACTTTACCTTCTGGTACCTTCAGTATAGATTGGTTACTGCACCTGTATGCAGTAATTATAGTGGGCCCTGTTTTTTAGTCACGACTATCGTTACGAGTGCCCAAAATGTCGTAGCCCTAAGACACCTAGGGACATGACGTACCAAATGCGGAAATTCACTTCCCTTTGGAATTCAGCCATGAAACTTTAACACCAGTGAGGGACTCATATAACCTACGATCACCTAAAATATGGAGAAGATTGGCTGCTTTGATCTAACGATATTCGCGTTTGAATCTGGTTGTATCAAATGCTGCTCTGGTGGTCAGTGTAGGCCTACTTAAGCGGTCGCTAATTTATGCAGCGACCTTGACATTGACTGCACTTGTTCCCAATAGATTGGCCATCAAACCCTGTCTGTGCTGAGCTCCTCACTCTCAGTCGAATAGATTGACAGGCAGTACCGTACGCAGAATTTAACTCACTGTCGCCCAAATTATCATAGCCCAAGACATCTAAAGACGATACGTACCAAATGCGGAAATTCACTTCCCTTTAGAATTCAGCCATGAGACTTTAACACAAGTTAGGGACACATATACCCCATAATTACTCCAAATATGAAGAAGATCCTCAACTCGGATCCAATGATATTTGCGTTTCAATCTGGTTGTAGCAAAGGCTGCTCTGGTGGCACCAGACTCTCCTACCCGAATGGGGAATTTTCCTTTATCAGATAAGAGCATGCCAACTTCTGATATCAAATCAAGTTGTTCTTTGAATATTCGGAAGTGTGTCAACACTAATAATTCTGACTAGGAGAAAGTAATAACATTGATACTGCTTTTTTAATGCCATAATGCAGTTAGATATAATGGAGAAGCAACAAATTTGCGATGTCTTGAAATTGATTGAATAATCTCTAAGAATAGGGTGTTAAAAATAAAGGCAAGATAGCTTCAGGTTGTGCATACTGATAAGAGAATGCAGTGAGGAATTCTGTTCTGTTATGAGTATGCACAAGCCGAAGCCATCTTGTCATATTACTTCACTGACTTTATCATAGTACAGCCCTGACTCTGTTTGGAAATGACAAACAGTACAGTTATCTAGTCATCTTATCTCTTGGCTGCACCAGTATAGTCTAGTCAGAGCACTGACACTGGGTGGCTATGATAAGAACTAACGCTTTCATTGACAGGTCCTGCCACCTGGTGTATTATGAGGAACCAGGTTCCTCACTACGTTCATGAGGCCCTAAACATGCCCTGTTCCTGTCAGACTCAGTGGTCTAGAGGTAAAGTGTCTGCAAGGGAAACCTATGGTTGAGAGTTCAATCCCCTTCCATCCAGAGTGGTTTTTTTCCAAGAGTGATAAAGATTCTTATAGGTTCCTCAATACGTTCATAAGGCCCTAAACATGCCCTGTTCCTGTCAGACTCAGTGGTCTAGAGGTAGAGTGTCTGCAAGGGAAACCAATGGTTGAGAGTTCAATCCCCTTCCATCCAGAGTGTTTTTTTTCCAAAAGTGATAAAGATTCTTATAGGTTCCTCACTACGTTCATAAGGCCCTAAACATGCCCTCTTCCTATCAGACTCAATGGTCTAGAGGTAGAGTGTTTGCAAGGGAAACCTATGGTTGAGAGTTCAATCCCCTTCCATCCAGAGCGGTTTTTTTTCAAGAGTCATAAAGATTCTTATAGGTTCCTCACTACGTTCATAAGGCCCTAAACATGCCCTCTTCCTGTCAGACTCAATGGTCTAGAGGTAGAGTGTCTGCAAGGGAAACCTATGGTTGAGAGTTCAATCCCCTTCCATCCAGAGTGGTTTTTTTCCAAAAGTGATAAAGATTCTTATAGGTTCCTCAATACGTTCATAAGGCCCTAAACATGCCCTCTTTCTGTCAGACTCAGTGGTCTAGAGGTAGAGTGTCTGCAAGGGTAACCTATGGTTGAGAGTTCAATCCCCTTCCATCCAGAGTGGTCTTTTTTAAAGAGTTATAAAGATTCTTATAGGTTCCTCACTACGTCCATAAGGCCCTAAACATGTCCTCTTCCTGTCAGACTCAATGGTCTAGAGGTAGAGTGTTTGCAAGGGAAACCTATGGTTGAGAGTTCAATCCCCTTCCATCCAGAGCGGTTTTTTTTTCAAGACTCATAAAGATTCTTATAGGTTCCTCACTACGTTCATAAGGCCCTAAACATGCCCTCTTCCTGTCAGACTCAATGGTCTAGAGGTAGAGTGTCTGCAAGGGAAACCAATGGTTGAGAGTTCAATCCCCTTCCATCCAGAGCGGGTTTTTTTTCAAGAGTCATAAAGATTCTTATAGGTTCCTCACTACGTTCATAAGGCCCTAAACATGCCCTCTTCCTGTCAGACTCAATGGTCTAGAGGTAGAGTGTCTGCAAGGGAAACCTATGGTTAAGAGTTCAATCCCCTTCCATCCTGAGCGGTTTTTTTTGTAAGAGTCATAAAGATTCTTATAGGAAACTAAAAGGTTGAGAGTTCAAATCCCCCTCCATCTAGACTTTTTTTTTTCATGAGAGTCATAAAGATTCTTTTAGGAACCAATTTTTCTCTTCCTGAATTATTTCTATTTTCGTTTTTGAATCTTACACAGACATACCTACATAAATAGGGGAATCGTCCATCCAGAACTATTTATTATTCACCCTTACACATACAATACCAGTTACTTTACCTTCTGGTACCTTCAGTATAGATTGGTTACTGCACCTGTATGCAGTAATTATAGTGGGCCCTGTTTTTTAGTCACGACTATCGTTACGAGTGCCCAAAATGTCGTAGCCCTAAGACACCTAGGGACATGACGTACCAAATGCGGAAATTCACTTCCCTTTGGAATTCAGCCATGAAACTTTAACACCAGTGAGGGACTCATATAACCTACGATCACCTAAAATATGGAGAAGATTGGCTGCTTTGATCTAACGATATTCGCGTTTGAATCTGGTTGTATCAAATGCTGCTCTGGTGGTCAGTGTAGGCCTACTTAAGCGGTCGCTAATTTATGCAGCGACCTTGACATTGACTGCACTTGTTCCCAATAGATTGGCCATCAAACCCTGTCTGTGCTGAGCTCCTCACTCTCAGTCGAATAGATTGACAGGCAGTACCGTACGCAGAATTTAACTCACTGTCGCCCAAATTATCATAGCCCAAGACATCTAAAGACGATACGTACCAAATGCGGAAATTCACTTCCCTTTAGAATTCAGCCATGAGACTTTAACACAAGTTAGGGACACATATACCCCATAATTACTCCAAATATGAAGAAGATCCTCAACTCGGATCCAATGATATTTGCGTTTCAATCTGGTTGTAGCAAAGGCTGCTCTGGTGGCACCAGACTCTCCTACCCGAATGGGGAATTTTCCTTTATCAGATAAGAGCATGCCAACTTCTGATATCAAATCAAGTTGTTCTTTGAATATTCGGAAGTGTGTCAACACTAATAATTCTGACTAGGAGAAAGTAATAACATTGATACTGCTTTTTTAATGCCATAATGCAGTTAGATATAATGGAGAAGCAACAAATTTGCGATGTCTTGAAATTGATTGAATAATCTCTAAGAATAGGGTGTAAAAAATAAAGGCAAGATAGCTTCAGGTTGTGCATACTGATAAGAGAATGCAGTGAGGAATTCTGTTCTGTTATGAGTATGCACAAGCCGAAGCCATCTTGTCATATTACTTCACTGACTTTATCATAGTACAGCCCTGACTCTGTTTGGAAATGACAAACAGTACAGTTATCTAGTCATCTTATCTCTTGGCTGCACCAGTATAGTCTAGTCAGAGCACTGACACTGGGTGGCTATGATAAGAACTAACGCTTTCATTTACAGGTCCTGCCACCTGGTGTATTATGAGGAACCAGGTTCCTCACTACGTTCATGAGGCCCTAAACATGCGCTGTTCCTGTCAGACTCAGTGGTCTAGAGGTAAAGTGTCTGCAAGGGAAACCTATGGTTGAGAGTTCAATCCCCTTCCATCCAGAGTGGTTTTTTTCCAAGAGTGATAAAGATTCTTATAGGTTCCTCAATACGTTCATAAGGCCCTAAACATGCCCTCTTCCTGTCAGACTCAGTGGTCTAGAGGTAAAGTGTCTGCAAGGGAAACCTATGGTTGAGAGTTCAATCCCCTTCCATCCAGAGCGGTTTTTTTTCAAGAGTCATAAAGATTCTTATAGGTTCCTCACTACGTTCATAAGGCCCAAACATGTCCTCTTCCTGTCAGACTCAATGGTCTAGAGGTAGAGTGTTTGAAAGGGAAACCTATGGTTGAGAGTTCAATCCCCTTCCATCCAGAGCGGTTTTTTTTCAAGACTCATAAAGATTCTTATAGGTTCCTCACTACGTTCATAAGGCCCTAAACATGCCCTCTTCCTGTCAGACTCAATGGTCTAGAGGTAGAGTGTCTGCAAGGGAAACCAATGGTTGAGAGTTCAATCCCCTTCCATCCAGAGCGTTTTTTTTTTCAAGAGTCATAAAGATTCTTATAGGTTCCTCACTACGTTCATAAGGCCCTAAACATGCCCTCTTCCTGTCAGACTCAATGGTCTAGAGGTAGAGTGTCTGCAAGGGAAACCTATGGTTAAGAGTTCAATCCCCTTCCATCCTGAGCGGTTTTTTTTCAAGAGTCATAAAGATTCTTATAGGAAACTAGAAGGTTGAGAGTTCAAATCCCCCTCCATCTAGACTTTTTTTTTTTCATAAGAGTCATAAAGATTCTTTTAGGAACCAATTTTTCTCTTCCTGAATTATTTCTATTTTCGTTTTTGAATCTTACACAGACATACCTACATAAATAGGGGAATTGTCCATCCAGAACTATTTATTATTCACCCTTACACATACAATACCAGTTACTTTACCTTCTGGTACCTTCAGTATAGATTGGTTACTGCACCTGTATGCAGTAATTATAGTGGGCCCTGTTTTTTAGTCACGACTATCGTTACGAGTGCCCAAAATGTCATAGCCCTAAGACACCTAGGGACATGACGTACCAAATGCGGAAATTCACTTCCCTTTGGAATTCAGCCATGAAACTTTAACACCAGTGAGGGACTCATATAACCTACGATCACCTAAAATATGGAGAAGATTGGCTGCTTTGATCTAACGATATTCGCGTTTGAATCTGGTTGTATCAAATGCTGCTCTGGTGGTCAGTGTAGGCCTACTTAAGCGGTCGCTAATTTATGCAGCGACCTTGACATTGACTGCACTTGTTCCCAATAGATTGGCCATCAAACCCTGTCTGTGCTGAGCTCCTCACTCTCAGTCGAATAGATTGACAGGCAGTACCGTACGCAGAATTTAACTCACTGTCGCCCAAATTATCATAGCCCAAGACATCTAAAGACGATACGTACCAAATGCGGAAATTCACTTCCCTTTAGAATTCAGCCATGAGACTTTAACACAAGTTAGGGACACATATACCCCATAATTACTCCAAATATGAAGAAGATCCTCAACTCGGATCCAATGATATTTGCGTTTCAATCTGGTTGTAGCAAAGGCTGCTCTGGTGGCACCAGACTCTCCTACCCGAATGGGGAATTTTCCTTTATCAGATAAGAGCATGCCAACTTCTGATATCAAATCAAGTTGTTCTTTGAATATTCGGAAGTGTGTCAACACTAATAATTCTGACTAGGAGAAAGTAATAACATTGATACTGCTTTTTTAATGCCATAATGCAGTTAGATATAATGGAGAAGCAACAAATTTGCGATGTCTTGAAATTGATTGAATAATCTCTAAGAATAGGGTGTAAAAAATGAAGGCAAGATAGCTTCAGGTTGTGCATACTGATAAGAGAATGCAGTGAGGAATTCTGTTCTGTTATGAGTATGCACAAGCCGAAGCCATCTTGTCATATTACTTCACTGACTTTATCATAGTACAGCCCTGACTCTGTTTGGAAATGACAAACAGTACAGTTATCTAGTCATCTTATCTCTTGGCTGCACCAGTATAGTCTAGTCAGAGCACTGACACTGGGTGGCTATGATAAGAACTAACGCTTTCATTGACAGGTCCTGCCACCTGGTGTATTATGAGGAACCAGGTTCCTCACTACGTTCATGAGGCCCTAAACATGCGCTGTTCCTGTCAGACTCAGTGGTCTAGAGGTAAAGTGTCTGCAAGGGAAACCTATGGTTGAGAGTTCAATCCCCTTCCATCCAGAGTGTTTTTTTTCCAAGAGTGATAAAGATTCTTATAGGTTCCTCAATACGTTCATAAGGCCCTAAACATGCCCTGTTCCTGTCAGACTCAGTGGTCTAGAGGTAAAGTGTCTGCAAGGGAAACCTATGGTTGAGAGTTCAATCCCCTTCCATCCAGAGTGGTTTTTTTCCAAAAGTGATAAAGATTCTTATAGGTTCCTCACTACGTTCATAAGGCCCTAAACATGCCCTCTTCCTATCAGACTCAATGGTCTAGAGGTAGAGTGTTTGCAAGGGAAACCTATGGTTGAGAGTACAATCCCCTTCCATCCAGAGCGGTTTTTTTTAAAGAGTCATAAAGATTCTTATAGGTTCCTCACTACATTCATAAGGCCCTAAACATGCCCTCTTCCTGTCAGACTCAATGGTCCAGAGGTAGAGTGTCTGCAAGGGAAACCTATGGTTGAGAGTTCAATCCCCTTCCATCCAGAGTGGTTTTTTTTCCAAAAGTGATAAAGATTCTTATAGGTTCCTCAATACGTTCATAAGGCCCTAAAGATGCCCTCTTTCTGTCAGACTCAGTGGTCTAGAGGTAGAGTGTCTGCAAGGGAAACCAATGGTTGAGAGTTCAATCCCCTTCCATCCAGAGCGGTCTTTTTTCAAGAGTTATAAAGATTCTTATAGGTTCCTCACTACGTCCATAAGGCCCTAAACATGTCCTCTTCCTGTCAGACTCAATGGTCTAGAGGTAGAGTGTTTGCAAGGGAAACCTATGGTTGAGAGTTCAATCCCCTTCCATCCAGAGCGGTTTTTTTTCAAGAGTCATAAAGATTCTTATAGGTTCCTCACTACGTTCATAAGGCCCAAACATGTCCTCTTCCTGTCAGACTCAATGGTCTAGAGGTAGAGTGTTTGCAAGGGAAACCTATGGTTGAGAGTTCAATCCCCTTCCATCCAGAGCGGTTTTTTTTCAAGACTCATAAAGATTCTTATAGGTTCCTCACTACGTTCATAAGGCCCTAAACATGCCCTCTTCCTGTCAGACTCAATGGTCTAGAGGTAGAGTGTCTGCAAGGGAAACCAATGGTTGAGAGTTCAATCCCCTTCCATCCAGAGCGGTTTTTTTTTCAAGAGTCATAAAGATTCTTATAGGTTCCTCACTACGTTCATAAGGCCCTAAACATGCCCTCTTCCTGTCAGACTCAATGGTCTAGAGGTAGAGTGTCTGCAAGGGAAACCTATGGTTAAGAGTTCAATCCCCTTCCATCCTGAGCGGTTTTTTTTCAAGAGTCATAAAGATTCTTATAGGAAACTAGAAGGTTGAGAGTTCAAATCCCCCTCCATCTAGACTTTTTTTTTTTCATAAGAATTATAAAGATTCTTTTAGGAACCAATTTTTCTCTTCCTGAATTATTTCTATTTTCGTTTTTGAATCTTACACAGACATACCTACATAAATAGGGGAATTGTCCATCCAGAACTATTTATTATTCACCCTTACACATACAATACCAGTTACTTTACCTTCTGGTACCTTCAGTATAGATTGGTTACTGCACCTGTATGCAGTAATTATAGTGGGCCCTGTTTTTTAGTCACGACTATCGTTACGAGTGCCCAAAATGTCGTAGCCCTAAGACACCTAGGGACATGACGTACCAAATGCGGAAATTCACTTCCCTTTGGAATTCAGCCATGAAACTTTAACACCAGTGAGGGACTCATATAACCTACGATCACCTAAAATATGGAGAAGATTGGCTGCTTTGATCTAACGATATTCGCGTTTGAATCTGGTTGTATCAAATGCTGCTCTGGTGGTCAGTGTAGGCCTACTTAAGCGGTCGCTAATTTATGCAGCGACCTTGACATTGACTGCACTTGTTCCCAATAGATTGGCCATCAAACCCTGTCTGTGCTGAGCTCCTCACTCTCAGTCGAATAGATTGACAGGCAGTACCGTACGCAGAATTTAACTCACTGTCGCCCAAATTATCATAGCCCAAGACATCTAAAGACGATACGTACCAAATGCGGAAATTCACTTCCCTTTAGAATTCAGCCATGAGACTTTAACACAAGTTAGGGACACATATACCCCATAATTACTCCAAATATGAAGAAGATCCTCAACTCGGATCCAATGATATTTGCGTTTCAATCTGGTTGTAGCAAAGGCTGCTCTGGTGGCACCAGACTCTCCTACCCGAATGGGGAATTTTCCTTTATCAGATAAGAGCATGCCAACTTCTGATATCAAATCAAGTTGTTCTTTGAATATTCGGAAGTGTGTCAACACTAATAATTCTGACTAGGAGAAAGTAATAACATTGATACTGCTTTTTTAATGCCATAATGCAGTTAGATATAATGGAGAAGCAACAAATTTGCGATGTCTTGAAATTGATTGAATAATCTCTAAGAATAGGGTGTAAAAAATAAAGGCAAGATAGCTTCAGGTTGTGCATACTGATAAGAGAATGCAGTGAGGAATTCTGTTCTGTTATGAGTATGCACAAGCCGAAGCCATCTTGTCATATCACTTCACTGACTTTATCATAGTACAGCCCTGACTCTGTTTGGAAATGACAAACAGTACAGTTATCTAGTCATCTTATCTCTTGGCTGCACCAGTATAGTCTAGTCAGAGCACTGACACTGGGTGGCTATGATAAGAACTAACGCTTTCATTGACAGGTCCTGCCACCTGGTGTATTATGAGGAACCAGGTTCCTCACTACGTTCATGAGGCCCTAAACATGCCCTGTTCCTGTCAGACTCAGTGGTCTAGAGGTAAAGTGTCTGCAAGGGAAACCTATGGTTGAGAGTTCAATCCCCTTCCATCCAGAGTGGTTTTTTTCCAAGAGTGATAAAGATTCTTATAGGTTCCTCAATACGTTCATAAGGCCCTAAACATGCCCTGTTCCTGTCAGACTCAGTGGTCTAGAGGTAAAGTGTCTGCAAGGGAAACCTATGGTTGAGAGTTCAATCCCCTTCCATCCAGAGTGGTTTTTTTCCAAAAGTGATAAAGATTCTTATAGGTTCCTCACTACGTTCATAAGGCCCTAAACATGCCCTCTTCCTATCAGACTCAATGGTCTAGAGGTAGAGTGTTTGCAAGGGAAACCTATGGTTGAGAGTACAATCCCCTTCCATCCAGAGCGGTTTTTTTTAAAGAGTCATAAAGATTCTTATAGGTTCCTCACTACATTCATAAGGCCCTAAACATGCCCTCTTCCTGTCAGACTCAATGGTCCAGAGGTAGAGTGTCTGCAAGGGAAACCTATGGTTGAGAGTTCAATCCCCTTCCATCCAGAGTGGTTTTTTTTCCAAAAGTGATAAAGATTCTTATAGGTTCCTCAATACGTTCATAAGGCCCTAAAGATGCCCTCTTTCTGTCAGACTCAGTGGTCTAGAGGTAGAGTGTCTGCAAGGGAAACCAATGGTTGAGAGTTCAATCCCCTTCCATCCAGAGCGGTCTTTTTTCAAGAGTTATAAAGATTCTTATAGGTTCCTCACTACGTCCATAAGGCCCTAAACATGTCCTCTTCCTGTCAGACTCAATGGTCTAGAGGTAGAGTGTTTGCAAGGGAAACCTATGGTTGAGAGTTCAATCCCCTTCCATCCAGAGCGGTTTTTTTTCAAGAGTCATAAAGATTCTTATAGGTTCCTCACTACGTTCATAAGGCCCAAACATGTCCTCTTCCTGTCAGACTCAATGGTCTAGAGGTAGAGTGTTTGCAAGGGAAACCTATGGTTGAGAGTTCAATCCCCTTCCATCCAGAGCGGTTTTTTTTCAAGACTCATAAAGATTCTTATAGGTTCCTCACTACGTTCATAAGGCCCTAAACATGCCCTCTTCCTGTCAGACTCAATGGTCTAGAGGTAGAGTGTCTGCAAGGGAAACCAATGGTTGAGAGTTCAATCCCCTTCCATCCAGAGCGGTTTTTTTTTCAAGAGTCATAAAGATTCTTATAGGTTCCTCACTACGTTCATAAGGCCCTAAACATGCCCTCTTCCTGTCAGACTCAATGGTCTAGAGGTAGAGTGTCTGCAAGGGAAACCTATGGTTAAGAGTTCAATCCCCTTCCATCCTGAGCGGTTTTTTTTCAAGAGTCATAAAGATTCTTATAGGAAACTAGAAGGTTGAGAGTTCAAATCCCCCTCCATCTAGACTTTTTTTTTTTCATAAGAATTATAAAGATTCTTTTAGGAACCAATTTTTCTCTTCCTGAATTATTTCTATTTTCGTTTTTGAATCTTACACAGACATACCTACATAAATAGGGGAATTGTCCATCCAGAACTATTTATTATTCACCCTTACACATACAATACCAGTTACTTTACCTTCTGGTACCTTCAGTATAGATTGGTTACTGCACCTGTATGCAGTAATTATAGTGGGCCCTGTTTTTTAGTCACGACTATCGTTACGAGTGCCCAAAATGTCGTAGCCCTAAGACACCTAGGGACATGACGTACCAAATGCGGAAATTCACTTCCCTTTGGAATTCAGCCATGAAACTTTAACACCAGTGAGGGACTCATATAACCTACGATCACCTAAAATATGGAGAAGATTGGCTGCTTTGATCTAACGATATTCGCGTTTGAATCTGGTTGTATCAAATGCTGCTCTGGTGGTCAGTGTAGGCCTACTTAAGCGGTCGCTAATTTATGCAGCGACCTTGACATTGACTGCACTTGTTCCCAATAGATTGGCCATCAAACCCTGTCTGTGCTGAGCTCCTCACTCTCAGTCGAATAGATTGACAGGCAGTACCGTACGCAGAATTTAACTCACTGTCGCCCAAATTATCATAGCCCAAGACATCTAAAGACGATACGTACCAAATGCGGAAATTCACTTCCCTTTAGAATTCAGCCATGAGACTTTAACACAAGTTAGGGACACATATACCCCATAATTACTCCAAATATGAAGAAGATCCTCAACTCGGATCCAATGATATTTGCGTTTCAATCTGGTTGTAGCAAAGGCTGCTCTGGTGGCACCAGACTCTCCTACCCGAATGGGGAATTTTCCTTTATCAGATAAGAGCATGCCAACTTCTGATATCAAATCAAGTTGTTCTTTGAATATTCGGAAGTGTGTCAACACTAATAATTCTGACTAGGAGAAAGTAATAACATTGATACTGCTTTTTTAATGCCATAATGCAGTTAGATATAATGGAGAAGCAACAAATTTGCGATGTCTTGAAATTGATTGAATAATCTCTAAGAATAGGGTGTAAAAAATAAAGGCAAGATAGCTTCAGGTTGTGCATACTGATAAGAGAATGCAGTGAGGAATTCTGTTCTGTTATGAGTATGCACAAGCCGAAGCCATCTTGTCATATCACTTCACTGACTTTATCATAGTACAGCCCTGACTCTGTTTGGAAATGACAAACAGTACAGTTATCTAGTCATCTTATCTCTTGGCTGCACCAGTATAGTCTAGTCAGAGCACTGACACTGGGTGGCTATGATAAGAACTAACGCTTTCATTGACAGGTCCTGCCACCTGGTGTATTATGAGGAACCAGGTTCCTCACTACGTTCATGAGGCCCTAAACATGCCCTGTTCCTGTCAGACTCAGTGGTCTAGAGGTAAAGTGTCTGCAAGGGAAACCTATGGTTGAGAGTTCAATCCCCTTCCATCCAGAGTGGTTTTTTTCCAAGAGTGATAAAGATTCTTATAGGTTCCTCAATACGTTCATAAGGCCCTAAACATGCCCTGTTCCTGTCAGACTCAGTGGTCTAGAGGTAGAGTGTCTGCAAGGGAAACCAATGGTTGAGAGTTCAATCCCCTTCCATCCAGAGTGTTTTTTTTCCAAAAGTGATAAAGATTCTTATAGGTTCCTCACTACGTTCATAAGGCCCTAAACATGCCCTCTTCCTATCAGACTCAATGGTCTAGAGGTAGAGTGTTTGCAAGGGAAACCTATGGTTGAGAGTTCAATCCCCTTCCATCCAGAGCGGTTTTTTTTCAAGAGTCATAAAGATTCTTATAGGTTCCTCACTACGTTCATAAGGCCCTAAACATGCCCTCTTCCTGTCAGACTCAATGGTCTAGAGGTAGAGTGTCTGCAAGGGAAACCTATGGTTGAGAGTTCAATCCCCTTCCATCCAGAGTGGTTTTTTTCCAAAAGTGATAAAGATTCTTATAGGTTCCTCAATACGTTCATAAGGCCCTAAACATGCCCTCTTTCTGTCAGACTCAGTGGTCTAGAGGTAGAGTGTCTGCAAGGGAAACCTATGGTTGAGAGTTCAATCCCCTTCCATCCAGAGTGGTCTTTTTTCAAGAGTTATAAAGATTCTTATAGGTTCCTCACTACGTCCATAAGGCCCTAAACATGTCCTCTTCCTGTCAGACTCAATGGTCTAGAGGTAGAGTGTTTGCAAGGGAAACCTATGGTTGAGAGTTCAAGCCCCTTCCATCCAGAGCGGTTTTTTTTCAAGAGTCATAAAGATTCTTATAGGTTCCTCACTACGTTCATAAGGCCCTAAACATGTCCTCTTCCTATCAGACTCAATGGTCTAGAGGTAGAGTGTTTGCAAGGGAAACCTATGGTTGAGAGTTCAATCCCCTTCCATCCAGAGCGGTTTTTTTTCAAGACTCATAAAGATTCTTATAGGTTCCTCACTACGTTCATAAGGCCCTAAACATGCCCTCTTCCTGTCAGACTCAATGGTCTAGAGGTAGAGTGTCTGCAAGGGAAACCAATGGTTGAGAGTTCAATCCCCTTCCATCCAGAGCGGTTTTTTTTTCAAGAGTCATAAAGATTCTTATAGGTTCCTCACTACGTTCATAAGGCCCTAAACATGCCCTCTTCCTGTCAGACTCAATGGTCTAGAGGTAGAGTGTCTGCAAGGGAAACCTATGGTTAAGAGTTCAATCCCCTTCCATCCTGAGCGGTTTTTTTTGTAAGAGTCATAAAGATTCTTATAGGAAACTAAAAGGTTGAGAGTTCAAATCCCCCTCCATCTAGACTTTTTTTTTTTCATGAGAGTCATAAAGATTCTTTTAGGAACCAATTTTTCTCTGAATTTTCCTGAATTATTTCTATTTTCGTTTTTGAATCTTACACAGACATACCTACATAAATAGGGGAATCGTCCATCCAGAACTATTTATTATTCACCCTTACACATACAATACCAGTTACTTTACCTTCTGGTACCTTCAGTATAGATTGGTTACTGCACCTGTATGCAGTAATTATAGTGGGCCCTGTTTTTTAGTCACGACTATCGTTACGAGTGCCCAAAATGTCGTAGCCCTAAGACACCTAGGGACATGACGTACCAAATGCGGAAATTCACTTCCCTTTGGAATTCAGCCATGAAACTTTAACACCAGTGAGGGACTCATATAACCTACGATCACCTAAAATATGGAGAAGATTGGCTGCTTTGATCTAACGATATTCGCGTTTGAATCTGGTTGTATCAAATGCTGCTCTGGTGGTCAGTGTAGGCCTACTTAAGCGGTCGCTAATTTATGCAGCGACCTTGACATTGACTGCACTTGTTCCCAATAGATTGGCCATCAAACCCTGTCTGTGCTGAGCTCCTCACTCTCAGTCGAATAGATTGACAGGCAGTACCGTACGCAGAATTTAACTCACTGTCGCCCAAATTATCATAGCCCAAGACATCTAAAGACGATACGTACCAAATGCGGAAATTCACTTCCCTTTAGAATTCAGCCATGAGACTTTAACACAAGTTAGGGACACATATACCCCATAATTACTCCAAATATGAAGAAGATCCTCAACTCGGATCCAATGATATTTGCGTTTCAATCTGGTTGTAGCAAAGGCTGCTCTGGTGGCACCAGACTCTCCTACCCGAATGGGGAATTTTCCTTTATCAGATAAGAGCATGCCAACTTCTGATATCAAATCAAGTTGTTCTTTGAATATTCGGAAGTGTGTCAACACTAATAATTCTGACTAGGAGAAAGTAATAACATTGATACTGCTTTTTTAATGCCATAATGCAGTTAGATATAATGGAGAAGCAACAAATTTGCGATGTCTTGAAATTGATTGAATAATCTCTAAGAATAGGGTGTTAAAAATAAAGGCAAGATAGCTTCAGGTTGTGCATACTGATAAGAGAATGCAGTGAGGAATTCTGTTTTGTTATGAGTATGCACAAGCCGAAGCCATCTTGTCATATTACTTCACTGACTTTATCATAGTACAGCCCTGACTCTGTTTGGAAATGACAAACAGTACAGTTATCTAGTCATCTTATCTCTTGGCTGCACCAGTATAGTCTAGTCAGAGCACTGACACTGGGTGGCTATGATAAGAACTAACGCTTTCATTGACAGGTCCTGCCACCTGGTGTATTATGAGGAACCAGGTTCCTCACTACGTTCATGAGGCCCTAAACATGCCCTGTTCCTGTCAGACTCAGTGGTCTAGAGGTAAAGTGTCTGCAAGGGAAACCTATGGTTGAGAGTTCAATCCCCTTCCATCCAGAGTGGTTTTTTTCCAAGAGTGATAAAGATTCTTATAGGTTCCTCAATACGTTCATAAGGCCCTAAACATGCCCTGTTCCTGTCAGACTCAGTGGTCTAGAGGTAGAGTGTCTGCAAGGGAAACCAATGGTTGAGAGTTCAATCCCCTTCCATCCAGAGTGTTTTTTTTCCAAAAGTGATAAAGATTCTTATAGGTTCCTCACTACGTTCATAAGGCCCTAAACATGCCCTCTTCCTATCAGACTCAATGGTCTAGAGGTAGAGTGTTTGCAAGGGAAACCTATGGTTGAGAGTTCAATCCCCTTCCATCCAGAGCGGTTTTTTTTCAAGAGTCATAAAGATTCTTATAGGTTCCTCACTACGTTCATAAGGCCCTAAACATGCCCTCTTCCTGTCAGACTCAATGGTCTAGAGGTAGAGTGTCTGCAAGGGAAACCTATGGTTGAGAGTTCAATCCCCTTCCATCCAGAGTGGTTTTTTTCCAAAAGTGATAAAGATTCTTATAGGTTCCTCAATACGTTCATAAGGCCCTAAACATGCCCTCTTTCTGTCAGACTCAGTGGTCTAGAGGTAGAGTGTCTGCAAGGGAAACCTATGGTTGAGAGTTCAATCCCCTTCCATCCAGAGTGGTCTTTTTTCAAGAGTTATAAAGATTCTTATAGGTTCCTCACTACGTCCATAAGGCCCTAAACATGTCCTCTTCCTGTCAGACTCAATGGTCTAGAGGTAGAGTGTTTGCAAGGGAAACCTATGGTTGAGAGTTCAATCCCTTCCATCCAGAGCGGTTTTTTTTTCAAGACTCATAAAGATTCTTATAGGTTCCTCACTACGTTCATAAGGCCCTAAACATGCCCTCTTCCTGTCAGACTCAATGGTCTAGAGGTAGAGTGTCTGCAAGGGAAACCAATGGTTGAGAGTTCAATCCCCTTCCATCCAGAGCGGTTTTTTTTTCAAGAGTCATAAAGATTCTTATAGGTTCCTCACTACGTTCATAAGGCCCTAAACATGCCCTCTTCCTGTCAGACTCAATGGTCTAGAGGTAGAGTGTCTGCAAGGGAAACCTATGGTTAAGAGTTCAATCCCCTTCCATCCTGAGCGGTTTTTTTTGTAAGAGTCATAAAGATTCTTATAGGAAACTAAAAGGTTGAGAGTTCAAATCCCCCTCCATCTAGACTTTTTTTTTTCATGAGAGTCATAAAGATTCTTTTAGGAACCAATTTTTCTCTTCCTGAATTATTTCTATTTTCGTTTTTGAATCTTACACAGACATACCTACATAAATAGGGGAATTGTCCATCCAGAACTATTTATTATTCACCCTTACACATACAATACCAGTTACTTTACCTTCTGGTACCTTCAGTATAGATTGGTTACTGCACCTGTATGCAGTAATTATAGTTGGCCCTGTTTTTTAGTCACGACTATCGTTACGAGTGCCCAAAATGTCGTAGCCCTAAGACACCTAGGGACATGACGTACCAAATGCGGAAATTCACTTCCCTTTGGAATTCAGCCATGAAACTTTAACACCAGTGAGGGACTCATATAACCTACGATCACCTAAAATATGGAGAAGATTGGCTGCTTTGATCTAACGATATTCGCGTTTGAATCTGGTTGTATCAAATGCTGCTCTGGTGGTCAGTGTAGGCCTACTTAAGCGGTCGCTAATTTATGCAGCGACCTTGACATTGACTGCACTTGTTCCCAATAGATTGGCCATCAAACCCTGTCTGTGCTGAGCTCCTCACTCTCAGTCGAATAGATTGACAGGCAGTACCGTACGCAGAATTTAACTCACTGTCGCCCAAATTATCATAGCCCAAGACATCTAAAGACGATACGTACCAAATGCGGAAATTCACTTCCCTTTAGAATTCAGCCATGAGACTTTAACACAAGTTAGGGACACATATACCCCATAATTACTCCAAATATGAAGAAGATCCTCAACTCGGATCCAATGATATTTGCGTTTCAATCTGGTTGTAGCAAAGGCTGCTCTGGTGGCACCAGACTCTCCTACCCGAATGGGGAATTTTCCTTTATCAGATAAGAGCATGCCAACTTCTGATATCAAATCAAGTTGTTCTTTGAATATTCGGAAGTGTGTCAACACTAATAATTCTGACTAGGAGAAAGTAATAACATTGATACTGCTTTTTTAATGCCATAATGCAGTTAGATATAATGGAGAAGCAACAAATTTGCGATGTCTTGAAATTGATTGAATAATCTCTAAGAATAGGGTGTAAAAAATAAAGGCAAGATAGCTTCAGGTTGTGCATACTGATAAGAGAATGCAGTGAGGAATTCTGTTCTGTTATGAGTATGCACAAGCCGAAGCCATCTTGTCATATTACTTCACTGACTTTATCATAGTACAGCCCTGACTCTGTTTGGAAATGACAAACAGTACAGTTATCTAGTCATCTTATCTCTTGGCTGCACCAGTATAGTCTAGTCAGAGCACTGACACTGGGTGGCTATGATAAGAACTAACGCTTTCATTTACAGGTCCTGCCACCTGGTGTATTATGAGGAACCAGGTTCCTCACTACGTTCATGAGGCCCTAAACATGCGCTGTTCCTGTCAGACTCAGTGGTCTAGAGGTAAAGTGTCTGCAAGGGAAACCTATGGTTGAGAGTTCAATCCCCTTCCATCCAGAGTGGTTTTTTTCCAAGAGTGATAAAGATTCTTATAGGTTCCTCAATACGTTCATAAGGCCCTAAACATGCCCTCTTCCTGTCAGACTCAGTGGTCTAGAGGTAAAGTGTCTGCAAGGGAAACCTATGGTTGAGAGTTCAATCCCCTTCCATCCAGAGCGGTTTTTTTTCAAGAGTCATAAAGATTCTTATAGGTTCCTCACTACGTTCATAAGGCCCAAACATGTCCTCTTCCTGTCAGACTCAATGGTCTAGAGGTAGAGTGTTTGCAAGGGAAACCTATGGTTGAGAGTTCAATCCCCTTCCATCCAGAGCGGTTTTTTTTCAAGACTCATAAAGATTCTTATAGGTTCCTCACTACGTTCATAAGGCCCTAAACATGCCCTCTTCCTGTCAGACTCAATGGTCTAGAGGTAGAGTGTCTGCAAGGGAAACCAATGGTTGAGAGTTCAATCCCCTTCCATCCAGAGCGGGTTTTTTTTCAAGAGTCATAAAGATTCTTATAGGTTCCTCACTACGTTCATAAGGCCCTAAACATGCCCTCTTCCTGTCAGACTCAATGGTCTAGAGGTAGAGTGTCTGCAAGGGAAACCTATGGTTAAGAGTTCAATCCCCTTCCATCCTGAGCGGTTTTTTTTCAAGAGTCATAAAGATTCTTATAGGAAACTAGAAGGTTGAGAGTTCAAATCCCCCTCCATCTAGACTTTTTTTTTTTCATAAGAGTCATAAAGATTCTTTTAGGAACCAATTTTTCTCTTCCTGAATTATTTCTATTTTCGTTTTTGAATCTTACACAGACATACCTACATAAATAGGGGAATTGTCCATCCAGAACTATTTATTATTCACCCTTACACATACAATACCAGTTACTTTACCTTCTGGTACCTTCAGTATAGATTGGTTACTGCACCTGTATGCAGTAATTATAGTGGGCCCTGTTTTTTAGTCACGACTATCGTTACGAGTGCCCAAAATGTCGTAGCCCTAAGACACCTAGGGACATGACGTACCAAATGCGGAAATTCACTTCCCTTTGGAATTCAGCCATGAAACTTTAACACCAGTGAGGGACTCATATAACCTACGATCACCTAAAATATGGAGAAGATTGGCTGCTTTGATCTAACGATATTCGCGTTTGAATCTGGTTGTATCAAATGCTGCTCTGGTGGTCAGTGTAGGCCTACTTAAGCGGTCGCTAATTTATGCAGCGACCTTGACATTGACTGCACTTGTTCCCAATAGATTGGCCATCAAACCCTGTCTGTGCTGAGCTCCTCACTCTCAGTCGAATAGATTGACAGGCAGTACCGTACGCAGAATTTAACTCACTGTCGCCCAAATTATCATAGCCCAAGACATCTAAAGACGATACGTACCAAATGCGGAAATTCACTTCCCTTTAGAATTCAGCCATGAGACTTTAACACAAGTTAGGGACACATATACCCCATAATTACTCCAAATATGAAGAAGATCCTCAACTCGGATCCAATGATATTTGCGTTTCAATCTGGTTGTAGCAAAGGCTGCTCTGGTGGCACCAGACTCTCCTACCCGAATGGGGAATTTTCCTTTATCAGATAAGAGCATGCCAACTTCTGATATCAAATCAAGTTGTTCTTTGAATATTCGGAAGTGTGTCAACACTAATAATTCTGACTAGGAGAAAGTAATAACATTGATACTGCTTTTTTAATGCCATAATGCAGTTAGATATAATGGAGAAGCAACAAATTTGCGATGTCTTGAAATTGATTGAATAATCTCTAAGAATAGGGTGTTAAAAATAAAGGCAAGATAGCTTCAGGTTGTGCATACTGATAAGAGAATGCAGTGAGGAATTCTGTTCTGTTATGAGTATGCACAAGCCGAAGCCATCTTGTCATATTACTTCACTGACTTTATCATAGTACAGCCCTGACTCTGTTTGGAAATGACAAACAGTACAGTTATCTAGTCATCTTATCTCTTGGCTGCACCAGTATAGTCTAGTCAGAGCACTGACACTGGGTGGCTATGATAAGAACTAACGCTTTCATTGACAGGTCCTGCCACCTGGTGTATTATGAGGAACCAGGTTCCTCACTACGTTCATGAGGCCCTAAACATGCCCTGTTCCTGTCAGACTCAGTGGTCTAGAGGTAAAGTGTCTGCAAGGGAAACCTATGGTTGAGAGTTCAATCCCCTTCCATCCAGAGTGGTTTTTTTCCAAGAGTGATAAAGATTCTTATAGGTTCCTCAATACGTTCATAAGGCCCTAAACATGCCCTGTTCCTGTCAGACTCAGTGGTCTAGAGGTAGAGTGTCTGCAAGGGAAACCAATGGTTGAGAGTTCAATCCCCTTCCATCCAGAGTGTTTTTTTTCCAAAAGTGATAAAGATTCTTATAGGTTCCTCACTACGTTCATAAGGCCCTAAACATGCCCTCTTCCTATCAGACTCAATGGTCTAGAGGTAGAGTGTTTGCAAGGGAAACCTATGGTTGAGAGTTCAATCCCCTTCCATCCAGAGCGGTTTTTTTTCAAGAGTCATAAAGATTCTTATAGGTTCCTCACTACGTTCATAAGGCCCTAAACATGCCCTCTTCCTGTCAGACTCAATGGTCTAGAGGTAGAGTGTCTGCAAGGGAAACCTATGGTTGAGAGTTCAATCCCCTTCCATCCAGAGTGGTTTTTTTCCAAAAGTGATAAAGATTCTTATAGGTTCCTCAATACGTTCATAAGGCCCTAAACATGCCCTCTTTCTGTCAGACTCAGTGGTCTAGAGGTAGAGTGTCTGCAAGGGTAACCTATGGTTGAGAGTTCAATCCCCTTCCATCCAGAGTGGTCTTTTTTCAAGAGTTATAAAGATTCTTATAGGTTCCTCACTACGTCCATAAGGCCCTAAACATGTCCTCTTCCTGTCAGACTCAATGGTCTAGAGGTAGAGTGTTTGCAAGGGAAACCTATGGTTGAGAGTTCAATCCCCTTCCATCCAGAGCGGTTTTTTTTTCAAGACTCATAAAGATTCTTATAGGTTCCTCACTACGTTCATAAGGCCCTAAACATGCCCTCTTCCTGTCAGACTCAATGGTCTAGAGGTAGAGTGTCTGCAAGGGAAACCAATGGTTGAGAGTTCAATCCCCTTCCATCCAGAGCGGGTTTTTTTTCAAGAGTCATAAAGATTCTTATAGGTTCCTCACTACGTTCATAAGGCCCTAAACATGCCCTCTTCCTGTCAGACTCAATGGTCTAGAGGTAGAGTGTCTGCAAGGGAAACCTATGGTTAAGAGTTCAATCCCCTTCCATCCTGAGCGGTTTTTTTTGTAAGAGTCATAAAGATTCTTATAGGAAACTAAAAGGTTGAGAGTTCAAATCCCCCTCCATCTAGACTTTTTTTTTTCATGAGAGTCATAAAGATTCTTTTAGGAACCAATTTTTCTCTTCCTGAATTATTTCTATTTTCGTTTTTGAATCTTACACAGACATACCTACATAAATAGGGGAATCGTCCATCCAGAACTATTTATTATTCACCCTTACACATACAATACCAGTTACTTTACCTTCTGGTACCTTCAGTATAGATTGGTTACTGCACCTGTATGCAGTAATTATAGTGGGCCCTGTTTTTTAGTCACGACTATCGTTACGAGTGCCCAAAATGTCGTAGCCCTAAGACACCTAGGGACATGACGTACCAAATGCGGAAATTCACTTCCCTTTGGAATTCAGCCATGAAACTTTAACACCAGTGAGGGACTCATATAACCTACGATCACCTAAAATATGGAGAAGATTGGCTGCTTTGATCTAACGATATTCGCGTTTGAATCTGGTTGTATCAAATGCTGCTCTGGTGGTCAGTGTAGGCCTACTTAAGCGGTCGCTAATTTATGCAGCGACCTTGACATTGACTGCACTTGTTCCCAATAGATTGGCCATCAAACCCTGTCTGTGCTGAGCTCCTCACTCTCAGTCGAATAGATTGACAGGCAGTACCGTACGCAGAATTTAACTCACTGTCGCCCAAATTATCATAGCCCAAGACATCTAAAGACGATACGTACCAAATGCGGAAATTCACTTCCCTTTAGAATTCAGCCATGAGACTTTAACACAAGTTAGGGACACATATACCCCATAATTACTCCAAATATGAAGAAGATCCTCAACTCGGATCCAATGATATTTGCGTTTCAATCTGGTTGTAGCAAAGGCTGCTCTGGTGGCACCAGACTCTCCTACCCGAATGGGGAATTTTCCTTTATCAGATAAGAGCATGCCAACTTCTGATATCAAATCAAGTTGTTCTTTGAATATTCGGAAGTGTGTCAACACTAATAATTCTGACTAGGAGAAAGTAATAACATTGATACTGCTTTTTTAATGCCATAATGCAGTTAGATATAATGGAGAAGCAACAAATTTGCGATGTCTTGAAATTGATTGAATAATCTCTAAGAATAGGGTGTAAAAAATAAAGGCAAGATAGCTTCAGGTTGTGCATACTGATAAGAGAATGCAGTGAGGAATTCTGTTCTGTTATGAGTATGCACAAGCCGAAGCCATCTTGTCATATTACTTCACTGACTTTATCATAGTACAGCCCTGACTCTGTTTGGAAATGACAAACAGTACAGTTATCTAGTCATCTTATCTCTTGGCTGCACCAGTATAGTCTAGTCAGAGCACTGACACTGGGTGGCTATGATAAGAACTAACGCTTTCATTTACAGGTCCTGCCACCTGGTGTATTATGAGGAACCAGGTTCCTCACTACGTTCATGAGGCCCTAAACATGCGCTGTTCCTGTCAGACTCAGTGGTCTAGAGGTAAAGTGTCTGCAAGGGAAACCTATGGTTGAGAGTTCAATCCCCTTCCATCCAGAGTGGTTTTTTTCCAAGAGTGATAAAGATTCTTATAGGTTCCTCAATACGTTCATAAGGCCCTAAACATGCCCTCTTCCTGTCAGACTCAGTGGTCTAGAGGTAAAGTGTCTGCAAGGGAAACCTATGGTTGAGAGTTCAATCCCCTTCCATCCAGAGCGGTTTTTTTTCAAGAGTCATAAAGATTCTTATAGGTTCCTCACTACGTTCATAAGGCCCAAACATGTCCTCTTCCTGTCAGACTCAATGGTCTAGAGGTAGAGTGTTTGAAAGGGAAACCTATGGTTGAGAGTTCAATCCCCTTCCATCCAGAGCGGTTTTTTTTCAAGACTCATAAAGATTCTTATAGGTTCCTCACTACGTTCATAAGGCCCTAAACATGCCCTCTTCCTGTCAGACTCAATGGTCTAGAGGTAGAGTGTCTGCAAGGGAAACCAATGGTTGAGAGTTCAATCCCCTTCCATCCAGAGCGTTTTTTTTTTCAAGAGTCATAAAGATTCTTATAGGTTCCTCACTACGTTCATAAGGCCCTAAACATGCCCTCTTCCTGTCAGACTCAATGGTCTAGAGGTAGAGTGTCTGCAAGGGAAACCTATGGTTAAGAGTTCAATCCCCTTCCATCCTGAGCGGTTTTTTTTCAAGAGTCATAAAGATTCTTATAGGAAACTAGAAGGTTGAGAGTTCAAATCCCCCTCCATCTAGACTTTTTTTTTTTCATAAGAGTCATAAAGATTCTTTTAGGAACCAATTTTTCTCTTCCTGAATTATTTCTATTTTCGTTTTTGAATCTTACACAGACATACCTACATAAATAGGGGAATTGTCCATCCAGAACTATTTATTATTCACCCTTACACATACAATACCAGTTACTTTACCTTCTGGTACCTTCAGTATAGATTGGTTACTGCACCTGTATGCAGTAATTATAGTGGGCCCTGTTTTTTAGTCACGACTATCGTTACGAGTGCCCAAAATGTCATAGCCCTAAGACACCTAGGGACATGACGTACCAAATGCGGAAATTCACTTCCCTTTGGAATTCAGCCATGAAACTTTAACACCAGTGAGGGACTCATATAACCTACGATCACCTAAAATATGGAGAAGATTGGCTGCTTTGATCTAACGATATTCGCGTTTGAATCTGGTTGTATCAAATGCTGCTCTGGTGGTCAGTGTAGGCCTACTTAAGCGGTCGCTAATTTATGCAGCGACCTTGACATTGACTGCACTTGTTCCCAATAGATTGGCCATCAAACCCTGTCTGTGCTGAGCTCCTCACTCTCAGTCGAATAGATTGACAGGCAGTACCGTACGCAGAATTTAACTCACTGTCGCCCAAATTATCATAGCCCAAGACATCTAAAGACGATACGTACCAAATGCGGAAATTCACTTCCCTTTAGAATTCAGCCATGAGACTTTAACACAAGTTAGGGACACATATACCCCATAATTACTCCAAATATGAAGAAGATCCTCAACTCGGATCCAATGATATTTGCGTTTCAATCTGGTTGTAGCAAAGGCTGCTCTGGTGGCACCAGACTCTCCTACCCGAATGGGGAATTTTCCTTTATCAGATAAGAGCATGCCAACTTCTGATATCAAATCAAGTTGTTCTTTGAATATTCGGAAGTGTGTCAACACTAATAATTCTGACTAGGAGAAAGTAATAACATTGATACTGCTTTTTTAATGCCATAATGCAGTTAGATATAATGGAGAAGCAACAAATTTGCGATGTCTTGAAATTGATTGAATAATCTCTAAGAATAGGGTGTAAAAAATGAAGGCAAGATAGCTTCAGGTTGTGCATACTGATAAGAGAATGCAGTGAGGAATTCTGTTCTGTTATGAGTATGCACAAGCCGAAGCCATCTTGTCATATTACTTCACTGACTTTATCATAGTACAGCCCTGACTCTGTTTGGAAATGACAAACAGTACAGTTATCTAGTCATCTTATCTCTTGGCTGCACCAGTATAGTCTAGTCAGAGCACTGACACTGGGTGGCTATGATAAGAACTAACGCTTTCATTGACAGGTCCTGCCACCTGGTGTATTATGAGGAACCAGGTTCCTCACTACGTTCATGAGGCCCTAAACATGCGCTGTTCCTGTCAGACTCAGTGGTCTAGAGGTAAAGTGTCTGCAAGGGAAACCTATGGTTGAGAGTTCAATCCCCTTCCATCCAGAGTGGTTTTTTTCCAAGAGTGATAAAGATTCTTATAGGTTCCTCAATACGTTCATAAGGCCCTAAACATGCCCTGTTCCTGTCAGACTCAGTGGTCTAGAGGTAAAGTGTCTGCAAGGGAAACCTATGGTTGAGAGTTCAATCCCCTTCCATCCAGAGTGGTTTTTTTCCAAAAGTGATAAAGATTCTTATAGGTTCCTCACTACGTTCATAAGGCCCTAAACATGCCCTCTTCCTATCAGACTCAATGGTCTAGAGGTAGAGTGTTTGCAAGGGAAACCTATGGTTGAGAGTACAATCCCCTTCCATCCAGAGCGGTTTTTTTTAAAGAGTCATAAAGATTCTTATAGGTTCCTCACTACATTCATAAGGCCCTAAACATGCCCTCTTCCTGTCAGACTCAATGGTCCAGAGGTAGAGTGTCTGCAAGGGAAACCTATGGTTGAGAGTTCAATCCCCTTCCATCCAGAGTGGTTTTTTTTCCAAAAGTGATAAAGATTCTTATAGGTTCCTCAATACGTTCATAAGGCCCTAAAGATGCCCTCTTTCTGTCAGACTCAGTGGTCTAGAGGTAGAGTGTCTGCAAGGGAAACCAATGGTTGAGAGTTCAATCCCCTTCCATCCAGAGCGGTCTTTTTTCAAGAGTTATAAAGATTCTTATAGGTTCCTCACTACGTCCATAAGGCCCTAAACATGTCCTCTTCCTGTCAGACTCAATGGTCTAGAGGTAGAGTGTTTGCAAGGGAAACCTATGGTTGAGAGTTCAATCCCCTTCCATCCAGAGCGGTTTTTTTTCAAGAGTCATAAAGATTCTTATAGGTTCCTCACTACGTTCATAAGGCCCAAACATGTCCTCTTCCTGTCAGACTCAATGGTCTAGAGGTAGAGTGTTTGCAAGGGAAACCTATGGTTGAGAGTTCAATCCCCTTCCATCCAGAGCGGTTTTTTTTCAAGACTCATAAAGATTCTTATAGGTTCCTCACTACGTTCATAAGGCCCTAAACATGCCCTCTTCCTGTCAGACTCAATGGTCTAGAGGTAGAGTGTCTGCAAGGGAAACCAATGGTTGAGAGTTCAATCCCCTTCCATCCAGAGCGGTTTTTTTTTCAAGAGTCATAAAGATTCTTATAGGTTCCTCACTACGTTCATAAGGCCCTAAACATGCCCTCTTCCTGTCAGACTCAATGGTCTAGAGGTAGAGTGTCTGCAAGGGAAACCTATGGTTAAGAGTTCAATCCCCTTCCATCCTGAGCGGTTTTTTTTCAAGAGTCATAAAGATTCTTATAGGAAACTAGAAGGTTGAGAGTTCAAATCCCCCTCCATCTAGACTTTTTTTTTTTCATAAGAATTATAAAGATTCTTTTAGGAACCAATTTTTCTCTTCCTGAATTATTTCTATTTTCGTTTTTGAATCTTACACAGACATACCTACATAAATAGGGGAATTGTCCATCCAGAACTATTTATTATTCACCCTTACACATACAATACCAGTTACTTTACCTTCTGGTACCTTCAGTATAGATTGGTTACTGCACCTGTATGCAGTAATTATAGTGGGCCCTGTTTTTTAGTCACGACTATCGTTACGAGTGCCCAAAATGTCGTAGCCCTAAGACACCTAGGGACATGACGTACCAAATGCGGAAATTCACTTCCCTTTGGAATTCAGCCATGAAACTTTAACACCAGTGAGGGACTCATATAACCTACGATCACCTAAAATATGGAGAAGATTGGCTGCTTTGATCTAACGATATTCGCGTTTGAATCTGGTTGTATCAAATGCTGCTCTGGTGGTCAGTGTAGGCCTACTTAAGCGGTCGCTAATTTATGCAGCGACCTTGACATTGACTGCACTTGTTCCCAATAGATTGGCCATCAAACCCTGTCTGTGCTGAGCTCCTCACTCTCAGTCGAATAGATTGACAGGCAGTACCGTACGCAGAATTTAACTCACTGTCGCCCAAATTATCATAGCCCAAGACATCTAAAGACGATACGTACCAAATGCGGAAATTCACTTCCCTTTAGAATTCAGCCATGAGACTTTAACACAAGTTAGGGACACATATACCCCATAATTACTCCAAATATGAAGAAGATCCTCAACTCGGATCCAATGATATTTGCGTTTCAATCTGGTTGTAGCAAAGGCTGCTCTGGTGGCACCAGACTCTCCTACCCGAATGGGGAATTTTCCTTTATCAGATAAGAGCATGCCAACTTCTGATATCAAATCAAGTTGTTCTTTGAATATTCGGAAGTGTGTCAACACTAATAATTCTGACTAGGAGAAAGTAATAACATTGATACTGCTTTTTTAATGCCATAATGCAGTTAGATATAATGGAGAAGCAACAAATTTGCGATGTCTTGAAATTGATTGAATAATCTCTAAGAATAGGGTGTAAAAAATAAAGGCAAGATAGCTTCAGGTTGTGCATACTGATAAGAGAATGCAGTGAGGAATTCTGTTCTGTTATGAGTATGCACAAGCCGAAGCCATCTTGTCATATTACTTCACTGACTTTATCATAGTACAGCCCTGACTCTGTTTGGAAATGACAAACAGTACAGTTATCTAGTCATCTTATCTCTTGGCTGCACCAGTATAGTCTAGTCAGAGCACTGACACTGGGTGGCTATGATAAGAACTAACGCTTTCATTTACAGGTCCTGCCACCTGGTGTATTATGAGGAACCAGGTTCCTCACTACGTTCATGAGGCCCTAAACATGCGCTGTTCCTGTCAGACTCAGTGGTCTAGAGGTAAAGTGTCTGCAAGGGAAACCTATGGTTGAGAGTTCAATCCCCTTCCATCCAGAGTGGTTTTTTTCCAAGAGTGATAAAGATTCTTATAGGTTCCTCAATACGTTCATAAGGCCCTAAACATGCCCTCTTCCTGTCAGACTCAGTGGTCTAGAGGTAAAGTGTCTGCAAGGGAAACCTATGGTTGAGAGTTCAATCCCCTTCCATCCAGAGCGGTTTTTTTTCAAGAGTCATAAAGATTCTTATAGGTTCCTCACTACGTTCATAAGGCCCAAACATGTCCTCTTCCTGTCAGACTCAATGGTCTAGAGGTAGAGTGTTTGAAAGGGAAACCTATGGTTGAGAGTTCAATCCCCTTCCATCCAGAGCGGTTTTTTTTCAAGACTCATAAAGATTCTTATAGGTTCCTCACTACGTTCATAAGGCCCTAAACATGCCCTCTTCCTGTCAGACTCAATGGTCTAGAGGTAGAGTGTCTGCAAGGGAAACCAATGGTTGAGAGTTCAATCCCCTTCCATCCAGAGCGTTTTTTTTTTCAAGAGTCATAAAGATTCTTATAGGTTCCTCACTACGTTCATAAGGCCCTAAACATGCCCTCTTCCTGTCAGACTCAATGGTCTAGAGGTAGAGTGTCTGCAAGGGAAACCTATGGTTAAGAGTTCAATCCCCTTCCATCCTGAGCGGTTTTTTTTCAAGAGTCATAAAGATTCTTATAGGAAACTAGAAGGTTGAGAGTTCAAATCCCCCTCCATCTAGACTTTTTTTTTTTCATAAGAGTCATAAAGATTCTTTTAGGAACCAATTTTTCTCTTCCTGAATTATTTCTATTTTCGTTTTTGAATCTTACACAGACATACCTACATAAATAGGGGAATTGTCCATCCAGAACTATTTATTATTCACCCTTACACATACAATACCAGTTACTTTACCTTCTGGTACCTTCAGTATAGATTGGTTACTGCACCTGTATGCAGTAATTATAGTGGGCCCTGTTTTTTAGTCACGACTATCGTTACGAGTGCCCAAAATGTCATAGCCCTAAGACACCTAGGGACATGACGTACCAAATGCGGAAATTCACTTCCCTTTGGAATTCAGCCATGAAACTTTAACACCAGTGAGGGACTCATATAACCTACGATCACCTAAAATATGGAGAAGATTGGCTGCTTTGATCTAACGATATTCGCGTTTGAATCTGGTTGTATCAAATGCTGCTCTGGTGGTCAGTGTAGGCCTACTTAAGCGGTCGCTAATTTATGCAGCGACCTTGACATTGACTGCACTTGTTCCCAATAGATTGGCCATCAAACCCTGTCTGTGCTGAGCTCCTCACTCTCAGTCGAATAGATTGACAGGCAGTACCGTACGCAGAATTTAACTCACTGTCGCCCAAATTATCATAGCCCAAGACATCTAAAGACGATACGTACCAAATGCGGAAATTCACTTCCCTTTAGAATTCAGCCATGAGACTTTAACACAAGTTAGGGACACATATACCCCATAATTACTCCAAATATGAAGAAGATCCTCAACTCGGATCCAATGATATTTGCGTTTCAATCTGGTTGTAGCAAAGGCTGCTCTGGTGGCACCAGACTCTCCTACCCGAATGGGGAATTTTCCTTTATCAGATAAGAGCATGCCAACTTCTGATATCAAATCAAGTTGTTCTTTGAATATTCGGAAGTGTGTCAACACTAATAATTCTGACTAGGAGAAAGTAATAACATTGATACTGCTTTTTTAATGCCATAATGCAGTTAGATATAATGGAGAAGCAACAAATTTGCGATGTCTTGAAATTGATTGAATAATCTCTAAGAATAGGGTGTAAAAAATGAAGGCAAGATAGCTTCAGGTTGTGCATACTGATAAGAGAATGCAGTGAGGAATTCTGTTCTGTTATGAGTATGCACAAGCCGAAGCCATCTTGTCATATTACTTCACTGACTTTATCATAGTACAGCCCTGACTCTGTTTGGAAATGACAAACAGTACAGTTATCTAGTCATCTTATCTCTTGGCTGCACCAGTATAGTCTAGTCAGAGCACTGACACTGGGTGGCTATGATAAGAACTAACGCTTTCATTGACAGGTCCTGCCACCTGGTGTATTATGAGGAACCAGGTTCCTCACTACGTTCATGAGGCCCTAAACATGCGCTGTTCCTGTCAGACTCAGTGGTCTAGAGGTAAAGTGTCTGCAAGGGAAACCTATGGTTGAGAGTTCAATCCCCTTCCATCCAGAGTGGTTTTTTTCCAAGAGTGATAAAGATTCTTATAGGTTCCTCAATACGTTCATAAGGCCCTAAACATGCCCTGTTCCTGTCAGACTCAGTGGTCTAGAGGTAAAGTGTCTGCAAGGGAAACCTATGGTTGAGAGTTCAATCCCCTTCCATCCAGAGTGGTTTTTTTCCAAAAGTGATAAAGATTCTTATAGGTTCCTCACTACGTTCATAAGGCCCTAAACATGCCCTCTTCCTATCAGACTCAATGGTCTAGAGGTAGAGTGTTTGCAAGGGAAACCTATGGTTGAGAGTACAATCCCCTTCCATCCAGAGCGGTTTTTTTTAAAGAGTCATAAAGATTCTTATAGGTTCCTCACTACATTCATAAGGCCCTAAACATGCCCTCTTCCTGTCAGACTCAATGGTCCAGAGGTAGAGTGTCTGCAAGGGAAACCTATGGTTGAGAGTTCAATCCCCTTCCATCCAGAGTGGTTTTTTTTCCAAAAGTGATAAAGATTCTTATAGGTTCCTCAATACGTTCATAAGGCCCTAAAGATGCCCTCTTTCTGTCAGACTCAGTGGTCTAGAGGTAGAGTGTCTGCAAGGGAAACCAATGGTTGAGAGTTCAATCCCCTTCCATCCAGAGCGGTCTTTTTTCAAGAGTTATAAAGATTCTTATAGGTTCCTCACTACGTCCATAAGGCCCTAAACATGTCCTCTTCCTGTCAGACTCAATGGTCTAGAGGTAGAGTGTTTGCAAGGGAAACCTATGGTTGAGAGTTCAATCCCCTTCCATCCAGAGCGGTTTTTTTTCAAGAGTCATAAAGATTCTTATAGGTTCCTCACTACGTTCATAAGGCCCAAACATGTCCTCTTCCTGTCAGACTCAATGGTCTAGAGGTAGAGTGTTTGCAAGGGAAACCTATGGTTGAGAGTTCAATCCCCTTCCATCCAGAGCGGTTTTTTTTCAAGACTCATAAAGATTCTTATAGGTTCCTCACTACGTTCATAAGGCCCTAAACATGCCCTCTTCCTGTCAGACTCAATGGTCTAGAGGTAGAGTGTCTGCAAGGGAAACCAATGGTTGAGAGTTCAATCCCCTTCCATCCAGAGCGGTTTTTTTTTCAAGAGTCATAAAGATTCTTATAGGTTCCTCACTACGTTCATAAGGCCCTAAACATGCCCTCTTCCTGTCAGACTCAATGGTCTAGAGGTAGAGTGTCTGCAAGGGAAACCTATGGTTAAGAGTTCAATCCCCTTCCATCCTGAGCGGTTTTTTTTCAAGAGTCATAAAGATTCTTATAGGAAACTAGAAGGTTGAGAGTTCAAATCCCCCTCCATCTAGACTTTTTTTTTTTCATAAGAATTATAAAGATTCTTTTAGGAACCAATTTTTCTCTTCCTGAATTATTTCTATTTTCGTTTTTGAATCTTACACAGACATACCTACATAAATAGGGGAATTGTCCATCCAGAACTATTTATTATTCACCCTTACACATACAATACCAGTTACTTTACCTTCTGGTACCTTCAGTATAGATTGGTTACTGCACCTGTATGCAGTAATTATAGTGGGCCCTGTTTTTTAGTCACGACTATCGTTACGAGTGCCCAAAATGTCGTAGCCCTAAGACACCTAGGGACATGACGTACCAAATGCGGAAATTCACTTCCCTTTGGAATTCAGCCATGAAACTTTAACACCAGTGAGGGACTCATATAACCTACGATCACCTAAAATATGGAGAAGATTGGCTGCTTTGATCTAACGATATTCGCGTTTGAATCTGGTTGTATCAAATGCTGCTCTGGTGGTCAGTGTAGGCCTACTTAAGCGGTCGCTAATTTATGCAGCGACCTTGACATTGACTGCACTTGTTCCCAATAGATTGGCCATCAAACCCTGTCTGTGCTGAGCTCCTCACTCTCAGTCGAATAGATTGACAGGCAGTACCGTACGCAGAATTTAACTCACTGTCGCCCAAATTATCATAGCCCAAGACATCTAAAGACGATACGTACCAAATGCGGAAATTCACTTCCCTTTAGAATTCAGCCATGAGACTTTAACACAAGTTAGGGACACATATACCCCATAATTACTCCAAATATGAAGAAGATCCTCAACTCGGATCCAATGATATTTGCGTTTCAATCTGGTTGTAGCAAAGGCTGCTCTGGTGGCACCAGACTCTCCTACCCGAATGGGGAATTTTCCTTTATCAGATAAGAGCATGCCAACTTCTGATATCAAATCAAGTTGTTCTTTGAATATTCGGAAGTGTGTCAACACTAATAATTCTGACTAGGAGAAAGTAATAACATTGATACTGCTTTTTTAATGCCATAATGCAGTTAGATATAATGGAGAAGCAACAAATTTGCGATGTCTTGAAATTGATTGAATAATCTCTAAGAATAGGGTGTAAAAAATAAAGGCAAGATAGCTTCAGGTTGTGCATACTGATAAGAGAATGCAGTGAGGAATTCTGTTCTGTTATGAGTATGCACAAGCCGAAGCCATCTTGTCATATCACTTCACTGACTTTATCATAGTACAGCCCTGACTCTGTTTGGAAATGACAAACAGTACAGTTATCTAGTCATCTTATCTCTTGGCTGCACCAGTATAGTCTAGTCAGAGCACTGACACTGGGTGGCTATGATAAGAACTAACGCTTTCATTGACAGGTCCTGCCACCTGGTGTATTATGAGGAACCAGGTTCCTCACTACGTTCATGAGGCCCTAAACATGCCCTGTTCCTGTCAGACTCAGTGGTCTAGAGGTAAAGTGTCTGCAAGGGAAACCTATGGTTGAGAGTTCAATCCCCTTCCATCCAGAGTGGTTTTTTTCCAAGAGTGATAAAGATTCTTATAGGTTCCTCAATACGTTCATAAGGCCCTAAACATGCCCTGTTCCTGTCAGACTCAGTGGTCTAGAGGTAGAGTGTCTGCAAGGGAAACCAATGGTTGAGAGTTCAATCCCCTTCCATCCAGAGTGTTTTTTTTCCAAAAGTGATAAAGATTCTTATAGGTTCCTCACTACGTTCATAAGGCCCTAAACATGCCCTCTTCCTATCAGACTCAATGGTCTAGAGGTAGAGTGTTTGCAAGGGAAACCTATGGTTGAGAGTTCAATCCCCTTCCATCCAGAGCGGTTTTTTTTCAAGAGTCATAAAGATTCTTATAGGTTCCTCACTACGTTCATAAGGCCCTAAACATGCCCTCTTCCTGTCAGACTCAATGGTCTAGAGGTAGAGTGTCTGCAAGGGAAACCTATGGTTGAGAGTTCAATCCCCTTCCATCCAGAGTGGTTTTTTTCCAAAAGTGATAAAGATTCTTATAGGTTCCTCAATACGTTCATAAGGCCCTAAACATGCCCTCTTTCTGTCAGACTCAGTGGTCTAGAGGTAGAGTGTCTGCAAGGGAAACCTATGGTTGAGAGTTCAATCCCCTTCCATCCAGAGTGGTCTTTTTTCAAGAGTTATAAAGATTCTTATAGGTTCCTCACTACGTCCATAAGGCCCTAAACATGTCCTCTTCCTGTCAGACTCAATGGTCTAGAGGTAGAGTGTTTGCAAGGGAAACCTATGGTTGAGAGTTCAATCCCCTTCCATCCAGAGCGGTTTTTTTTCAAGAGTCATAAAGATTCTTATAGGTTCCTCACTACGTTCATAAGGCCCTAAACATGTCCTCTTCCTATCAGACTCAATGGTCTAGAGGTAGAGTGTTTGCAAGGGAAACCTATGGTTGAGAGTTCAATCCCCTTCCATCCAGAGCGGTTTTTTTTCAAGACTCATAAAGATTCTTATAGGTTCCTCACTACGTTCATAAGGCCCTAAACATGCCCTCTTCCTGTCAGACTCAATGGTCTAGAGGTAGAGTGTCTGCAAGGGAAACCAATGGTTGAGAGTTCAATCCCCTTCCATCCAGAGCGGTTTTTTTTTCAAGAGTCATAAAGATTCTTATAGGTTCCTCACTACGTTCATAAGGCCCTAAACATGCCCTCTTCCTGTCAGACTCAATGGTCTAGAGGTAGAGTGTCTGCAAGGGAAACCTATGGTTAAGAGTTCAATCCCCTTCCATCCTGAGCGGTTTTTTTTGTAAGAGTCATAAAGATTCTTATAGGAAACTAAAAGGTTGAGAGTTCAAATCCCCCTCCATCTAGACTTTTTTTTTTTCATGAGAGTCATAAAGATTCTTTTAGGAACCAATTTTTCTCTTCCTGAATTATTTCTATTTTCGTTTTTGAATCTTACACAGACATACCTACATAAATAGGGGAATCGTCCATCCAGAACTATTTATTATTCACCCTTACACATACAATACCAGTTACTTTACCTTCTGGTACCTTCAGTATAGATTGGTTACTGCACCTGTATGCAGTAATTATAGTGGGCCCTGTTTTTTAGTCACGACTATCGTTACGAGTGCCCAAAATGTCGTAGCCCTAAGACACCTAGGGACATGACGTACCAAATGCGGAAATTCACTTCCCTTTGGAATTCAGCCATGAAACTTTAACACCAGTGAGGGACTCATATAACCTACGATCACCTAAAATATGGAGAAGATTGGCTGCTTTGATCTAACGATATTCGCGTTTGAATCTGGTTGTATCAAATGCTGCTCTGGTGGTCAGTGTAGGCCTACTTAAGCGGTCGCTAATTTATGCAGCGACCTTGACATTGACTGCACTTGTTCCCAATAGATTGGCCATCAAACCCTGTCTGTGCTGAGCTCCTCACTCTCAGTCGAATAGATTGACAGGCAGTACCGTACGCAGAATTTAACTCACTGTCGCCCAAATTATCATAGCCCAAGACATCTAAAGACGATACGTACCAAATGCGGAAATTCACTTCCCTTTAGAATTCAGCCATGAGACTTTAACACAAGTTAGGGACACATATACCCCATAATTACTCCAAATATGAAGAAGATCCTCAACTCGGATCCAATGATATTTGCGTTTCAATCTGGTTGTAGCAAAGGCTGCTCTGGTGGCACCAGACTCTCCTACCCGAATGGGGAATTTTCCTTTATCAGATAAGAGCATGCCAACTTCTGATATCAAATCAAGTTGTTCTTTGAATATTCGGAAGTGTGTCAACACTAATAATTCTGACTAGGAGAAAGTAATAACATTGATACTGCTTTTTTAATGCCATAATGCAGTTAGATATAATGGAGAAGCAACAAATTTGCGATGTCTTGAAATTGATTGAATAATCTCTAAGAATAGGGTGTTAAAAATAAAGGCAAGATAGCTTCAGGTTGTGCATACTGATAAGAGAATGCAGTGAGGAATTCTGTTTTGTTATGAGTATGCACAAGCCGAAGCCATCTTGTCATATTACTTCACTGACTTTATCATAGTACAGCCCTGACTCTGTTTGGAAATGACAAACAGTACAGTTATCTAGTCATCTTATCTCTTGGCTGCACCAGTATAGTCTAGTCAGAGCACTGACACTGGGTGGCTATGATAAGAACTAACGCTTTCATTGACAGGTCCTGCCACCTGGTGTATTATGAGGAACCAGGTTCCTCACTACGTTCATGAGGCCCTAAACATGCCCTGTTCCTGTCAGACTCAGTGGTCTAGAGGTAAAGTGTCTGCAAGGGAAACCTATGGTTGAGAGTTCAATCCCCTTCCATCCAGAGTGGTTTTTTTCCAAGAGTGATAAAGATTCTTATAGGTTCCTCAATACGTTCATAAGGCCCTAAACATGCCCTGTTCCTGTCAGACTCAGTGGTCTAGAGGTAGAGTGTCTGCAAGGGAAACCAATGGTTGAGAGTTCAATCCCCTTCCATCCAGAGTGTTTTTTTTCCAAAAGTGATAAAGATTCTTATAGGTTCCTCACTACGTTCATAAGGCCCTAAACATGCCCTCTTCCTATCAGACTCAATGGTCTAGAGGTAGAGTGTTTGCAAGGGAAACCTATGGTTGAGAGTTCAATCCCCTTCCATCCAGAGCGGTTTTTTTTCAAGAGTCATAAAGATTCTTATAGGTTCCTCACTACGTTCATAAGGCCCTAAACATGCCCTCTTCCTGTCAGACTCAATGGTCTAGAGGTAGAGTGTCTGCAAGGGAAACCTATGGTTGAGAGTTCAATCCCCTTCCATCCAGAGTGGTTTTTTTCCAAAAGTGATAAAGATTCTTATAGGTTCCTCAATACGTTCATAAGGCCCTAAACATGCCCTCTTTCTGTCAGACTCAGTGGTCTAGAGGTAGAGTGTCTGCAAGGGAAACCTATGGTTGAGAGTTCAATCCCCTTCCATCCAGAGTGGTCTTTTTTCAAGAGTTATAAAGATTCTTATAGGTTCCTCACTACGTCCATAAGGCCCTAAACATGTCCTCTTCCTGTCAGACTCAATGGTCTAGAGGTAGAGTGTTTGCAAGGGAAACCTATGGTTGAGAGCTCAATCCCTTCCATCCAGAGCGGTTTTTTTTTCAAGACTCATAAAGATTCTTATAGGTTCCTCACTACGTTCATAAGGCCCTAAACATGCCCTCTTCCTGTCAGACTCAATGGTCTAGAGGTAGAGTGTCTGCAAGGGAAACCAATGGTTGAGAGTTCAATCCCCTTCCATCCAGAGCGGTTTTTTTTTCAAGAGTCATAAAGATTCTTATAGGTTCCTCACTACGTTCATAAGGCCCTAAACATGCCCTCTTCCTGTCAGACTCAATGGTCTAGAGGTAGAGTGTCTGCAAGGGAAACCTATGGTTAAGAGTTCAATCCCCTTCCATCCTGAGCGGTTTTTTTTGTAAGAGTCATAAAGATTCTTATAGGAAACTAAAAGGTTGAGAGTTCAAATCCCCCTCCATCTAGACTTTTTTTTTTCATGAGAGTCATAAAGATTCTTTTAGGAACCAATTTTTCTCTTCCTGAATTATTTCTATTTTCGTTTTTGAATCTTACACAGACATACCTACATAAATAGGGGAATCGTCCATCCAGAACTATTTATTATTCACCCTTACACATACAATACCAGTTACTTTACCTTCTGGTACCTTCAGTATAGATTGGTTACTGCACCTGTATGCAGTAATTATAGTTGGCCCTGTTTTTTAGTCACGACTATCGTTACGAGTGCCCAAAATGTCGTAGCCCTAAGACACCTAGGGACATGACGTACCAAATGCGGAAATTCACTTCCCTTTGGAATTCAGCCATGAAACTTTAACACCAGTGAGGGACTCATATAACCTACGATCACCTAAAATATGGAGAAGATTGGCTGCTTTGATCTAACGATATTCGCGTTTGAATCTGGTTGTATCAAATGCTGCTCTGGTGGTCAGTGTAGGCCTACTTAAGCGGTCGCTAATTTATGCAGCGACCTTGACATTGACTGCACTTGTTCCCAATAGATTGGCCATCAAACCCTGTCTGTGCTGAGCTCCTCACTCTCAGTCGAATAGATTGACAGGCAGTACCGTACGCAGAATTTAACTCACTGTCGCCCAAATTATCATAGCCCAAGACATCTAAAGACGATACGTACCAAATGCGGAAATTCACTTCCCTTTAGAATTCAGCCATGAGACTTTAACACAAGTTAGGGACACATATACCCCATAATTACTCCAAATATGAAGAAGATCCTCAACTCGGATCCAATGATATTTGCGTTTCAATCTGGTTGTAGCAAAGGCTGCTCTGGTGGCACCAGACTCTCCTACCCGAATGGGGAATTTTCCTTTATCAGATAAGAGCATGCCAACTTCTGATATCAAATCAAGTTGTTCTTTGAATATTCGGAAGTGTGTCAACACTAATAATTCTGACTAGGAGAAAGTAATAACATTGATACTGCTTTTTTAATGCCATAATGCAGTTAGATATAATGGAGAAGCAACAAATTTGCGATGTCTTGAAATTGATTGAATAATCTCTAAGAATAGGGTGTAAAAAATAAAGGCAAGATAGCTTCAGGTTGTGCATACTGATAAGAGAATGCAGTGAGGAATTCTGTTCTGTTATGAGTATGCACAAGCCGAAGCCATCTTGTCATATTACTTCACTGACTTTATCATAGTACAGCCCTGACTCTGTTTGGAAATGACAAACAGTACAGTTATCTAGTCATCTTATCTCTTGGCTGCACCAGTATAGTCTAGTCAGAGCACTGACACTGGGTGGCTATGATAAGAACTAACGCTTTCATTTACAGGTCCTGCCACCTGGTGTATTATGAGGAACCAGGTTCCTCACTACGTTCATGAGGCCCTAAACATGCGCTGTTCCTGTCAGACTCAGTGGTCTAGAGGTAAAGTGTCTGCAAGGGAAACCTATGGTTGAGAGTTCAATCCCCTTCCATCCAGAGTGGTTTTTTTCCAAGAGTGATAAAGATTCTTATAGGTTCCTCAATACGTTCATAAGGCCCTAAACATGCCCTCTTCCTGTCAGACTCAGTGGTCTAGAGGTAAAGTGTCTGCAAGGGAAACCTATGGTTGAGAGTTCAATCCCCTTCCATCCAGAGCGGTTTTTTTTCAAGAGTCATAAAGATTCTTATAGGTTCCTCACTACGTTCATAAGGCCCAAACATGTCCTCTTCCTGTCAGACTCAATGGTCTAGAGGTAGAGTGTTTGCAAGGGAAACCTATGGTTGAGAGTTCAATCCCCTTCCATCCAGAGCGGTTTTTTTTCAAGACTCATAAAGATTCTTATAGGTTCCTCACTACGTTCATAAGGCCCTAAACATGCCCTCTTCCTGTCAGACTCAATGGTCTAGAGGTAGAGTGTCTGCAAGGGAAACCAATGGTTGAGAGTTCAATCCCCTTCCATCCAGAGCGGGTTTTTTTTCAAGAGTCATAAAGATTCTTATAGGTTCCTCACTACGTTCATAAGGCCCTAAACATGCCCTCTTCCTGTCAGACTCAATGGTCTAGAGGTAGAGTGTCTGCAAGGGAAACCTATGGTTAAGAGTTCAATCCCCTTCCATCCTGAGCGGTTTTTTTTCAAGAGTCATAAAGATTCTTATAGGAAACTAGAAGGTTGAGAGTTCAAATCCCCCTCCATCTAGACTTTTTTTTTTTCATAAGAGTCATAAAGATTCTTTTAGGAACCAATTTTTCTCTTCCTGAATTATTTCTATTTTCGTTTTTGAATCTTACACAGACATACCTACATAAATAGGGGAATTGTCCATCCAGAACTATTTATTATTCACCCTTACACATACAATACCAGTTACTTTACCTTCTGGTACCTTCAGTATAGATTGGTTACTGCACCTGTATGCAGTAATTATAGTGGGCCCTGTTTTTTAGTCACGACTATCGTTACGAGTGCCCAAAATGTCGTAGCCCTAAGACACCTAGGGACATGACGTACCAAATGCGGAAATTCACTTCCCTTTGGAATTCAGCCATGAAACTTTAACACCAGTGAGGGACTCATATAACCTACGATCACCTAAAATATGGAGAAGATTGGCTGCTTTGATCTAACGATATTCGCGTTTGAATCTGGTTGTATCAAATGCTGCTCTGGTGGTCAGTGTAGGCCTACTTAAGCGGTCGCTAATTTATGCAGCGACCTTGACATTGACTGCACTTGTTCCCAATAGATTGGCCATCAAACCCTGTCTGTGCTGAGCTCCTCACTCTCAGTCGAATAGATTGACAGGCAGTACCGTACGCAGAATTTAACTCACTGTCGCCCAAATTATCATAGCCCAAGACATCTAAAGACGATACGTACCAAATGCGGAAATTCACTTCCCTTTAGAATTCAGCCATGAGACTTTAACACAAGTTAGGGACACATATACCCCATAATTACTCCAAATATGAAGAAGATCCTCAACTCGGATCCAATGATATTTGCGTTTCAATCTGGTTGTAGCAAAGGCTGCTCTGGTGGCACCAGACTCTCCTACCCGAATGGGGAATTTTCCTTTATCAGATAAGAGCATGCCAACTTCTGATATCAAATCAAGTTGTTCTTTGAATATTCGGAAGTGTGTCAACACTAATAATTCTGACTAGGAGAAAGTAATAACATTGATACTGCTTTTTTAATGCCATAATGCAGTTAGATATAATGGAGAAGCAACAAATTTGCGATGTCTTGAAATTGATTGAATAATCTCTAAGAATAGGGTGTTAAAAATAAAGGCAAGATAGCTTCAGGTTGTGCATACTGATAAGAGAATGCAGTGAGGAATTCTGTTCTGTTATGAGTATGCACAAGCCGAAGCCATCTTGTCATATTACTTCACTGACTTTATCATAGTACAGCCCTGACTCTGTTTGGAAATGACAAACAGTACAGTTATCTAGTCATCTTATCTCTTGGCTGCACCAGTATAGTCTAGTCAGAGCACTGACACTGGGTGGCTATGATAAGAACTAACGCTTTCATTGACAGGTCCTGCCACCTGGTGTATTATGAGGAACCAGGTTCCTCACTACGTTCATGAGGCCCTAAACATGCCCTGTTCCTGTCAGACTCAGTGGTCTAGAGGTAAAGTGTCTGCAAGGGAAACCTATGGTTGAGAGTTCAATCCCCTTCCATCCAGAGTGGTTTTTTTCCAAGAGTGATAAAGATTCTTATAGGTTCCTCAATACGTTCATAAGGCCCTAAACATGCCCTGTTCCTGTCAGACTCAGTGGTCTAGAGGTAGAGTGTCTGCAAGGGAAACCAATGGTTGAGAGTTCAATCCCCTTCCATCCAGAGTGTTTTTTTTCCAAAAGTGATAAAGATTCTTATAGGTTCCTCACTACGTTCATAAGGCCCTAAACATGCCCTCTTCCTATCAGACTCAATGGTCTAGAGGTAGAGTGTTTGCAAGGGAAACCTATGGTTGAGAGTTCAATCCCCTTCCATCCAGAGCGGTTTTTTTTCAAGAGTCATAAAGATTCTTATAGGTTCCTCACTACGTTCATAAGGCCCTAAACATGCCCTCTTCCTGTCAGACTTAATGGTCTAGAGGTAGAGTGTCTGCAAGGGAAACCTATGGTTGAGAGTTCAATCCCCTTCCATCCAGAGTGGTTTTTTTTCCAAAAGTGATAAAGATTCTTATAGGTTCCTCAATACGTTCATAAGGCCCTAAACATGCCCTCTTTCTGTCAGACTCAGTGGTCTAGAGGTAGAGTGTCTGCAAGGGAAACCTATGGTTGAGAGTTCAATCCCCTTCCATCCAGAGTGGTCTTTTTTCAAGAGTTATAAAGATTCTTATAGGTTCCTCACTACGTCCATAAGGCCCTAAACATGTCCTCTTCCTGTCAGACTCAATGGTCTAGAGGTAGAGTGTTTGCAAGGGAAACCTATGGTTGAGAGTTCAATCCCCTTCCATCCAGAGCGGTTTTTTTTTCAACAGTCATAAAGATTCTTATAGGTTCCTCACTACGTTCATAAGGCCCTAAACATGTCCTCTTCCTGTCAGACTCAATGGTCTAGAGGTAGAGTGTTTGCAAGGGAAACCTATGGTTGAGAGTTCAATCCCCTTCCATCCAGAGCGGTTTTTTTTCAAGAGTCATAAAGATTCTTATAGGTTCCTCACTACGTTCATAAGGCCCTAAACATGCCCTCTTCCTGTCAGACTCAGTGGTCTAGAGGTAAAGTGTCTGCAAGGGAAACCTATGGTTGAGAGTTCAATCCCCTTCCATCCAGAGTGGTTTTTTTCCAAGAGTGATAAAGATTCTTATAGGTTCCTCAATACGTTCATAAGGCCCTAAACATGCCCTGTTCCTGTCAGACTCAGTGGTCTAGAGGTAGAGTGTCTGCAAGGGAAACCAATGGTTGAGAGTTCAATCCCCTTCCATCCAGAGTGTTTTTTTTCCAAAAGTGATAAAGATTCTTATAGGTTCCTCACTACGTTCATAAGGCCCTAAACATGCCCTCTTCCTATCAGACTCAATGGTCTAGAGGTAGAGTGTTTGCAAGGGAAACCTATGGTTGAGAGTTCAATCCCCTTCCATCCAGAGCGGTTTTTTTTCAAGAGTCATAAAGATTCTTATAGGTTCCTCACTACGTTCATAAGGCCCTAAACATGCCCTCTTCCTGTCAGACTCAATGGTCTAGAGGTAGAGTGTCTGCAAGGGAAACCTATGGTTGAGAGTTCAATCCCCTTCCATCCAGAGTGGTTTTTTTCCAAAAGTGATAAAGATTCTTATAGGTTCCTCAATACGTTCATAAGGCCCTAAACATGCCCTCTTTCTGTCAGACTCAGTGGTCTAGAGGTAGAGTGTCTGCAAGGGAAACCTATGGTTGAGAGTTCAATCCCCTTCCATCCAGAGTGGTCTTTTTTCAAGAGTTATAAAGATTCTTATAGGTTCCTCACTACGTCCATAAGGCCCTAAACATGTCCTCTTCCTGTCAGACTCAATGGTCTAGAGGTAGAGTGTTTGCAAGGGAAACCTATGGTTGAGAGTTCAATCCCCTTCCATCCAGAGCGGTTTTTTTTCAACAGTCATAAAGATTCTTATAGGTTCCTCACTACGTTCATAAGGCCCTAAACATGTCCTCTTCCTGTCAGAATCAATGGTCTAGAGGTAGAGTGTTTGCAAGGGAAACCTATGGTTGAGAGTTCAATCCCCTTCCATCCAGAGCGGTTTTTTTTCAAGACTCATAAAGATTCTTATAGGTTCCTCACTACGTTCATAAGGCCCTAAACATGCCCTCTTCCTGTCAGACTCAATGGTCTAGAGGTAGAGTGTCTGCAAGGGAAACCAATGGTTGAGAGTTCAATCCCCTTCCATCCAGAGCGGTTTTTTTTTCAAGAGTCATAAAGATTCTTATAGGTTCCTCACTACGTTCATAAGGGCTAAACATGCCCTCTTCCTGTCAGACTCAATGGTCTAGAGGTAGAGTGTCTGCAAGGGAAACCTATGGTTAAGAGTTCAATCCCCTTCCATCCTGAGCGGTTTTTTTTGTAAGTCATAAAGATTCTTATAGGAAACTAGAAGGTTGAGAGTTCAAATCCCACTCCATCTAGACTTTTTTTTTTCATGAGAGTCATAAAGATTCTTTTAGGAACCAATTTTTCTCTTCCTGAATTATTTCTATTTTCGTTTTTGAATCTTACACAGACATACCTACATAAATAGGGGAATCGTCCATCCAGAACTATTTATTATTCACCCTTACACATACAATACCAGTTACTTTACCTTCTGGTACCTTCAGTATAGATTGGTTACTGCACCTGTATGCAGTAATTATAGTGGGCCCTGTTTTTTAGTCACGACTATCGTTACGAGTGCCGAAAATGTCGTAGCCCTAAGACACCTAGGGACATGACGTACCAAATGCGGAAATTCACTTCCCTTTGGAATTCAGCCATGAAACTTTAACACCAGTGAGGGAATGATATTTGCGTTTCAATCTGGTTGTAGCAAAGGCTGCTCTGGTGGCACCAGACTCTCCTACCCGAATGGGGAATTTTCCTTTATCAGATAAGAGCATGCCAACTTCTGATATCAAATCAAGTTGTTCTTTGAATATTCGGAAGTGTGTCAACACTAATAATTCTGACTAGGAGAAAGTAATAACATTGATACTGCTTTTTTAATGCCATAATGCAGTTAGATATAATGGAGAAGCAACAAATTTGCGATGTCTTGAAATTGATTGAATAATCTCTAAGAATAGGGTGTAAAAAATGAAGGCAAGATAGCTTCAGGTTGTGCATACTGATAAGAGAATGCAGTGAGGAATTCTGTTCTGTTATGAGTATGCACAAGCCGAAGCCATCTTGTCATATTACTTCACTGACTTTATCATAGTACAGCCCTGACTCTGTTTGGAAATGACAAACAGTACAGTTATCTAGTCATCTTATCTCTTGGCTGCACCAGTATAGTCTAGTCAGAGCACTGACACTGGGTGGCTATGATAAGAACTAACGCTTTCATTGACAGGTCCTGCCACCTGGTGTATTATGAGGAACCAGGTTCCTCACTACGTTCATGAGGCCCTAAACATGCGCTGTTCCTGTCAGACTCAGTGGTCTAGAGGTAAAGTGTCTGCAAGGGAAACCTATGGTTGAGAGTTCAATCCCCTTCCATCCAGAGTGGTTTTTTTCCAAGAGTGATAAAGATTCTTATAGGTTCCTCAATACGTTCATAAGGCCCTAAACATGCCCTGTTCCTGTCAGACTCAGTGGTCTAGAGGTAAAGTGTCTGCAAGGGAAACCTATGGTTGAGAGTTCAATCCCCTTCCATCCAGAGTGGTTTTTTTCCAAAAGTGATAAAGATTCTTATAGGTTCCTCACTACGTTCATAAGGCCCTAAACATGCCCTCTTCCTATCAGACTCAATGGTCTAGAGGTAGAGTGTTTGCAAGGGAAACCTATGGTTGAGAGTACAATCCCCTTCCATCCAGAGCGGTTTTTTTTAAAGAGTCATAAAGATTCTTATAGGTTCCTCACTACATTCATAAGGCCCTAAACATGCCCTCTTCCTGTCAGACTCAATGGTCCAGAGGTAGAGTGTCTGCAAGGGAAACCTATGGTTGAGAGTTCAATCCCCTTCCATCCAGAGTGGTTTTTTTTCCAAAAGTGATAAAGATTCTTATAGGTTCCTCAATACGTTCATAAGGCCCTAAAGATGCCCTCTTCCTGTCAGACTCAGTGGTCTAGAGGTAGAGTGTCTGCAAGGGAAACCAATGGTTGAGAGTTCAATCCCCTTCCATCCAGAGCGGTCTTTTTTCAAGAGTTATAAAGATTCTTATAGGTTCCTCACTACGTCCATAAGGCCCTAAACATGTCCTCTTCCTGTCAGACTCAATGGTCTAGAGGTAGAGTGTTTGCAAGGGAAACCTATGGTTGAGAGTTCAATCCCCTTCCATCCAGAGCGGTTTTTTTTCAAGAGTCATAAAGATTCTTATAGGTTCCTCACTACGTTCATAAGGCCCAAACATGTCCTCTTCCTGTCAGACTCAATGGTCTAGAGGTAGAGTGTTTGCAAGGGAAACCTATGGTTGAGAGTTCAATCCCCTTCCATCCAGAGCGGTTTTTTTTCAAGACTCATAAAGATTCTTATAGGTTCCTCACTACGTTCATAAGGCCCTAAACATGCCCTCTTCCTGTCAGACTCAATGGTCTAGAGGTAGAGTGTCTGCAAGGGAAACCAATGGTTGAGAGTTCAATCCCCTTCCATCCAGAGCGGTTTTTTTTTCAAGAGTCATAAAGATTCTTATAGGTTCCTCACTACGTTCATAAGGCCCTAAACATGCCCTCTTCCTGTCAGACTCAATGGTCTAGAGGTAGAGTGTCTGCAAGGGAAACCTATGGTTAAGAGTTCAATCCCCTTCCATCCTGAGCGGTTTTTTTTCAAGAGTCATAAAGATTCTTATAGGAAACTAGAAGGTTGAGAGTTCAAATCCCCCTCCATCTAGACTTTTTTTTTTTCATAAGAATTATAAAGATTCTTTTAGGAACCAATTTTTCTCTTCCTGAATTATTTCTATTTTCGTTTTTGAATCTTACACAGACATACCTACATAAATAGGGGAATTGTCCATCCAGAACTATTTATTATTCACCCTTACACATACAATACCAGTTACTTTACCTTCTGGTACCTTCAGTATAGATTGGTTACTGCACCTGTATGCAGTAATTATAGTGGGCCCTGTTTTTTAGTCACGACTATCGTTACGAGTGCCCAAAATGTCGTAGCCCTAAGACACCTAGGGACATGACGTACCAAATGCGGAAATTCACTTCCCTTTGGAATTCAGCCATGAAACTTTAACACCAGTGAGGGACTCATATAACCTACGATCACCTAAAATATGGAGAAGATTGGCTGCTTTGATCTAACGATATTCGCGTTTGAATCTGGTTGTATCAAATGCTGCTCTGGTGGTCAGTGTAGGCCTACTTAAGCGGTCGCTAATTTATGCAGCGACCTTGACATTGACTGCACTTGTTCCCAATAGATTGGCCATCAAACCCTGTCTGTGCTGAGCTCCTCACTCTCAGTCGAATAGATTGACAGGCAGTACCGTACGCAGAATTTAACTCACTGTCGCCCAAATTATCATAGCCCAAGACATCTAAAGACGATACTTACCAAATGCGGAAATTCACTTCCCTTTAGAATTCAGCCATGAGACTTTAACACAAGTTAGGGACACATATACCCCATAATTACTCCAAATATGAAGAAGATCCTCAACTCGGATCCAATGACATTTGCGTTTCAATCTGGTTGTAGCAAAGGCTGCTCTGGTGGCACCAGACTCTCCTACCCGAATGGGGAATTTTCCTTTATCAGATAAGAGCATGCCAACTTCTGATATCAAATCAAGTTGTTCTTTGAATATTCGGAAGTGTGTCAACACTAATAATTCTGACTAGGAGAAAGTAATAACATTGATACTGCTTTTTTAATGCCATAATGCAGTTAGATATAATGGAGAAGCAACAAATTTGCGATGTCTTGAAATTGATTGAATAATCTCTAAGAATAGGGTGTAAAAAATAAAGGCAAGATAGCTTCAGGTTGTGCATACTGATAAGAGAATGCAGTGAGGAATTCTGTTCTGTTATGAGTATGCACAAGCCGAAGCCATCTTGTCATATCACTTCACTGACTTTATCATAGTACAGCCCTGACTCTGTTTGGAAATGACAAACAGTACAGTTATCTAGTCATCTTATCTCTTGGCTGCACCAGTATAGTCTAGTCAGAGCACTGACACTGGGTGGCTATGATAAGAACTAACGCTTTCATTGACAGGTCCTGCCACCTGGTGTATTATGAGGAACCAGGTTCCTCACTACGTTCATGAGGCCCTAAACATGCCCTGTTCCTGTCAGACTCAGTGGTCTAGAGGTAAAGTGTCTGCAAGGGAAACCTATGGTTGAGAGTTCAATCCCCTTCCATCCAGAGTGGTTTTTTTCCAAGAGTGATAAAGATTCTTATAGGTTCCTCAATACGTTCATAAGGCCCTAAACATGCCCTGTTCCTGTCAGACTCAGTGGTCTAGAGGTAAAGTGTCTGCAAGGGAAACCTATGGTTGAGAGTTCAATCCCCTTCCATCCAGAGTGGTTTTTTTCCAAAAGTGATAAAGATTCTTATAGGTTCCTCACTACGTTCATAAGGCCCTAAACATGCCCTCTTCCTATCAGACTCAATGGTCTAGAGGTAGAGTGTTTGCAAGGGAAACCTATGGTTGAGAGTACAATCCCCTTCCATCCAGAGCGGTTTTTTTTAAAGAGTCATAAAGATTCTTATAGGTTCCTCACTACATTCATAAGGCCCTAAACATGCCCTCTTCCTGTCAGACTCAATGGTCCAGAGGTAGAGTGTCTGCAAGGGAAACCTATGGTTGAGAGTTCAATCCCCTTCCATCCAGAGTGGTTTTTTTTCCAAAAGTGATAAAGATTCTTATAGGTTCCTCAATACGTTCATAAGGCCCTAAAGATGCCCTCTTTCTGTCAGACTCAGTGGTCTAGAGGTAGAGTGTCTGCAAGGGAAACCAATGGTTGAGAGTTCAATCCCCTTCCATCCAGAGCGGTCTTTTTTCAAGAGTTATAAAGATTCTTATAGGTTCCTCACTACGTCCATAAGGCCCTAAACATGTCCTCTTCCTGTCAGACTCAATGGTCTAGAGGTAGAGTGTTTGCAAGGGAAACCTATGGTTGAGAGTTCAATCCCCTTCCATCCAGAGCGGTTTTTTTTCAAGAGTCATAAAGATTCTTATAGGTTCCTCACTACGTTCATAAGGCCCAAACATGTCCTCTTCCTGTCAGACTCAATGGTCTAGAGGTAGAGTGTTTGCAAGGGAAACCTATGGTTGAGAGTTCAATCCCCTTCCATCCAGAGCGTTTTTTTTTCAAGACTCATAAAGATTCTTATAGGTTCCTCACTACGTTCATAAGGCCCTAAACATGCCCTCTTCCTGTCAGACTCAATGGTCTAGAGGTAGAGTGTTTGCAAGGGAAACCTATGGTTGAGAGTTCAATCCCCTTCCATCCAGAGCGGTTTTTTTTCAAGAGTCATAAAGATTCTTATAGGTTCCTCACTACGTTCATAAGGCCCAAACATGTCCTCTTCCTGTCAGACTCAATGGTCTAGAGGTAAAGTGTCTGCAAGGGAAACCTATGGTTGAGAGTTCAATCCCCTTCCATCCAGAGTGGTTTTTTTCCAAAAGTGATAAAGATTCTTATAGGTTCCTCACTACGTTCATAAGGCCCTAAACATGCCCTCTTCCTATCAGACTCAATGGTCTAGAGGTAGAGTGTTTGCAAGGGAAACCTATGGTTGAGAGTACAATCCCCTTCCATCCAGAGCGGTTTTTTTTAAAGAGTCATAAAGATTCTTATAGGTTCCTCACTACATTCATAAGGCCCTAAACATGCCCTCTTCCTGTCAGACTCAATGGTCCAGAGGTAGAGTGTCTGCAAGGGAAACCTATGGTTGAGAGTTCAATCCCCTTCCATCCAGAGTGGTTTTTTTTCCAAAAGTGATAAAGATTCTTATAGGTTCCTCAATACGTTCATAAGGCCCTAAAGATGCCCTCTTTCTGTCAGACTCAGTGGTCTAGAGGTAGAGTGTCTGCAAGGGAAACCAATGGTTGAGAGTTCAATCCCCTTCCATCCAGAGCGGTCTTTTTTCAAGAGTTATAAAGATTCTTATAGGTTCCTCACTACGTCCATAAGGCCCTAAACATGTCCTCTTCCTGTCAGACTCAATGGTCTAGAGGTAGAGTGTTTGCAAGGGAAACCTATGGTTGAGAGTTCAATCCCCTTCCATCCAGAGCGGTTTTTTTTCAAGAGTCATAAAGATTCTTATAGGTTCCTCACTACGTTCATAAGGCCCAAACATGTCCTCTTCCTGTCAGACTCAATGGTCTAGAGGTAGAGTGTTTGCAAGGGAAACCTATGGTTGAGAGTTCAATCCCCTTCCATCCAGAGCGGTTTTTTTTCAAGACTCATAAAGATTCTTATAGGTTCCTCACTACGTTCATAAGGCCCTAAACATGCCCTCTTCCTGTCAGACTCAATGGTCTAGAGGTAGAGTGTCTGCAAGGGAAACCAATGGTTGAGAGTTCAATCCCCTTCCATCCAGAGCGGTTTTTTTTTCAAGAGTCATAAAGATTCTTATAGGTTCCTCACTACGTTCATAAGGCCCTAAACATGCCCTCTTCCTGTCAGACTCAATGGTCTAGAGGTAGAGTGTCTGCAAGGGAAACCTATGGTTAAGAGTTCAATCCCCTTCCATCCTGAGCGGTTTTTTTTCAAGAGTCATAAAGATTCTTATAGGAAACTAGAAGGTTGAGAGTTCAAATCCCCCTCCATCTAGACTTTTTTTTTTTCATAAGAATTATAAAGATTCTTTTAGGAACCAATTTTTCTCTTCCTGAATTATTTCTATTTTCGTTTTTGAATCTTACACAGACATACCTACATAAATAGGGGAATTGTCCATCCAGAACTATTTATTATTCACCCTTACACATACAATACCAGTTACTTTACCTTCTGGTACCTTCAGTATAGATTGGTTACTGCACCTGTATGCAGTAATTATAGTGGGCCCTGTTTTTTAGTCACGACTATCGTTACGAGTGCCCAAAATGTCGTAGCCCTAAGACACCTAGGGACATGACGTACCAAATGCGGAAATTCACTTCCCTTTGGAATTCAGCCATGAAACTTTAACACCAGTGAGGGACTCATATAACCTACGATCACCTAAAATATGGAGAAGATTGGCTGCTTTGATCTAACGATATTCGCGTTTGAATCTGGTTGTATCAAATGCTGCTCTGGTGGTCAGTGTAGGCCTACTTAAGCGGTCGCTAATTTATGCAGCGACCTTGACATTGACTGCACTTGTTCCCAATAGATTGGCCATCAAACCCTGTCTGTGCTGAGCTCCTCACTCTCAGTCGAATAGATTGACAGGCAGTACCGTACGCAGAATTTAACTCACTGTCGCCCAAATTATCATAGCCCAAGACATCTAAAGACGATACGTACCAAATGCGGAAATTCACTTCCCTTTAGAATTCAGCCATGAGACTTTAACACAAGTTAGGGACACATATACCCCATAATTACTCCAAATATGAAGAAGATCCTCAACTCGGATCCAATGATATTTGCGTTTCAATCTGGTTGTAGCAAAGGCTGCTCTGGTGGCACCAGACTCTCCTACCCGAATGGGGAATTTTCCTTTATCAGATAAGAGCATGCCAACTTCTGATATCAAATCAAGTTGTTCTTTGAATATTCGGAAGTGTGTCAACACTAATAATTCTGACTAGGAGAAAGTAATAACATTGATACTGCTTTTTTAATGCCATAATGCAGTTAGATATAATGGAGAAGCAACAAATTTGCGATGTCTTGAAATTGATTGAATAATCTCTAAGAATAGGGTGTAAAAAATAAAGGCAAGATAGCTTCAGGTTGTGCATACTGATAAGAGAATGCAGTGAGGAATTCTGTTCTGTTATGAGTATGCACAAGCCGAAGCCATCTTGTCATATCACTTCACTGACTTTATCATAGTACAGCCCTGACTCTGTTTGGAAATGACAAACAGTACAGTTATCTAGTCATCTTATCTCTTGGCTGCACCAGTATAGTCTAGTCAGAGCACTGACACTGGGTGGCTATGATAAGAACTAACGCTTTCATTGACAGGTCCTGCCACCTGGTGTATTATGAGGAACCAGGTTCCTCACTACGTTCATGAGGCCCTAAACATGCCCTGTTCCTGTCAGACTCAGTGGTCTAGAGGTAAAGTGTCTGCAAGGGAAACCTATGGTTGAGAGTTCAATCCCCTTCCATCCAGAGTGGTTTTTTTCCAAGAGTGATAAAGATTCTTATAGGTTCCTCAATACGTTCATAAGGCCCTAAACATGCCCTGTTCCTGTCAGACTCAGTGGTCTAGAGGTAGAGTGTCTGCAAGGGAAACCAATGGTTGAGAGTTCAATCCCCTTCCATCCAGAGTGTTTTTTTTCCAAAAGTGATAAAGATTCTTATAGGTTCCTCACTACGTTCATAAGGCCCTAAACATGCCCTCTTCCTATCAGACTCAATGGTCTAGAGGTAGAGTGTTTGCAAGGGAAACCTATGGTTGAGAGTTCAATCCCCTTCCATCCAGAGCGGTTTTTTTTCAAGAGTCATAAAGATTCTTATAGGTTCCTCACTACGTTCATAAGGCCCTAAACATGCCCTCTTCCTGTCAGACTCAATGGTCTAGAGGTAGAGTGTCTGCAAGGGAAACCTATGGTTGAGAGTTCAATCCCCTTCCATCCAGAGTGGTTTTTTTCCAAAAGTGATAAAGATTCTTATAGGTTCCTCAATACGTTCATAAGGCCCTAAACATGCCCTCTTTCTGTCAGACTCAGTGGTCTAGAGGTAGAGTGTCTGCAAGGGAAACCTATGGTTGAGAGTTCAATCCCCTTCCATCCAGAGTGGTCTTTTTTCAAGAGTTATAAAGATTCTTATAGGTTCCTCACTACGTCCATAAGGCCCTAAACATGTCCTCTTCCTGTCAGACTCAATGGTCTAGAGGTAGAGTGTTTGCAAGGGAAACCTATGGTTGAGAGTTCAATCCCCTTCCATCCAGAGCGGTTTTTTTTCAAGAGTCATAAAGATTCTTATAGGTTCCTCACTACGTTCATAAGGCCCTAAACATGTCCTCTTCCTATCAGACTCAATGGTCTAGAGGTAGAGTGTTTGCAAGGGAAACCTATGGTTGAGAGTTCAATCCCCTTCCATCCAGAGCGGTTTTTTTTCAAGACTCATAAAGATTCTTATAGGTTCCTCACTACGTTCATAAGGCCCTAAACATGCCCTCTTCCTGTCAGACTCAATGGTCTAGAGGTAGAGTGTCTGCAAGGGAAACCAATGGTTGAGAGTTCAATCCCCTTCCATCCAGAGCGGTTTTTTTTTCAAGAGTCATAAAGATTCTTATAGGTTCCTCACTACGTTCATAAGGCCCTAAACATGCCCTCTTCCTGTCAGACTCAATGGTCTAGAGGTAGAGTGTCTGCAAGGGAAACCTATGGTTAAGAGTTCAATCCCCTTCCATCCTGAGCGGTTTTTTTTGTAAGAGTCATAAAGATTCTTATAGGAAACTAGAAGGTTGAGAGTTCAAATCCCCCTCCATCTAGACTTTTTTTTTTCATGAGAGTCATAAAGATTCTTTTAGGAACCAATTTTTCTCTTCCTGAATTATTTCTATTTTCGTTTTTGAATCTTACACAGACATACCTACATAAATAGGGGAATCGTCCATCCAGAACTATTTATTATTCACCCTTACACATACAATACCAGTTACTTTACCTTCTGGTACCTTCAGTATAGATTGGTTACTGCACGTGTATGCAGTAATTATAGTGGGCCCTGTTTTTTAGTCACGACTATCGTTACGAGTGCCCAAAATGTCGTAGCCCTAAGACACCTAGGGACATGACGTACCAAATGCGGAAATTCACTTCCCTTTGGAATTCAGCCATGAAACTTTAACACCAGTGAGGGACTCATATAACCTACGATCACCTAAAATATGGAGAAGATTGGCTGCTTTGATCTAACGATATTCGCGTTTGAATCTGGTTGTATCAAATGCTGCTCTGGTGGCCAGTGTAGGCTACTTAAGCGGTCGCTAATTTATGCAGCGACCTTGACATTGACTGCACTTGTTCCCAATAGATTGGCCATCAAACCCTGTCTGTGCTGAGCTCCTCACTCTCAGTCGAATAGATTGACAGGCAGTACCGTACGCAGAATTTAACTCACTGTCGCCCAAATTATCATAGCCCAAGACATCTAAAGACGATACGTACCAAATGCGGAAATTCACTTCCCTTTAGAATTCAGCCATGAGACTTTAACACAAGTTAGGGACACATATACCCCATAATTACTCCAAATATGAAGAAGATCCTCAACTCGGATCCAATGATATTTGCGTTTCAATCTGGTTGTAGCAAAGGCTGCTCTGGTGGCACCAGACTCTCCTACCCGAATGGGGAATTTTCCTTTATCAGATAAGAGCATGCCAACTTCTGATATCAAATCAAGTTGTTCTTTGAATATTCGGAAGTGTGTCAACACTAATAATTCTGACTAGGAGAAAGTAATAACATTGATACTGCTTTTTTAATGCCATAATGCAGTTAGATATAATGGAGAAGCAACAAATTTGCGATGTCTTGAAATTGATTGAATAATCTCTAAGAATAGGGTGTAAAAAATAAAGGCAAGATAGCTTCAGGTTGTGCATACTGATAAGAGAATGCAGTGAGGAATTCTGTTCTGTTATGAGTATGCACAAGCCGAAGCCATCTTGTCATATTACTTCACTGACTTTATCATAGTACAGCCCTGACTCTGTTTGGAAATGACAAACAGTACAGTTATCTAGTCATCTTATCTCTTGGCTGCACCAGTATAGTCTAGTCAGAGCACTGACACTGGGTGGCTATGATAAGAACTAACGCTTTCATTGACAGGTCCTGCCACCTGGTGTATTATGAGGAACCAGGTTCCTCACTACGTTCATGAGGCCCTAAACATGCCCTGTTCCTGTCAGACTCAGTGGTCTAGAGGTAAAGTGTCTGCAAGGGAAACCTATGGTTGAGAGTTCAATCCCCTTCCATCCAGAGTGGTTTTTTTCCAAGAGTGATAAAGATTCTTATAGGTTCCTCAATACGTTCATAAGGCCCTAAACATGCCCTGTTCCTGTCAGACTCAGTGGTCTAGAGGTAGAGTGTCTGCAAGGGAAACCAATGGTTGAGAGTTCAATCCCCTTCCATCCAGAGTGTTTTTTTTTCCAAAAGTGATAAAGATTCTTATAGGTTCCTCACTACGTTCATAAGGCCCTAAACATGCCCTCTTCCTATCAGACTCAATGGTCTAGAGGTAGAGTGTTTGCAAGGGAAACCTATGGTTGAGAGTTCAATCCCCTTCCATCCAGAGTGGTTTTTTTTCAAGAGTCATTAAGATTCTTATAGGTTCCTCACTACGTTCATAAGGCCCTAAACATGCCCTCTTCCTGTCAGACTCAATGGTCTAGAGGTAGAGTGTCTGCAAGGGAAACCTATGGTTGAGAGTTCAATCCCCTTCCATCCAGAGTGGTTTTTTTCCAAAAGTGATAAAGATTCTTATAGGTTCCTCAATACGTTCATAAGGCCCTAAACATGCCCTCTTTCTGTCAGACTCAGTGGTCTAGAGGTAGAGTGTCTGCAAGGGAAACCTATGGTTGAGAGTTCAATCCCCTTCCATCCAGAGTGGTCTTTTTTCAAGAGTTATAAAGATTCTTATAGGTTCCTCACTACGTCCATAAGGCCCTAAACATGTCCTCTTCCTGTCAGACTCAATGGTCTAGAGGTAGAGTGTTTGCAAGGGAAACCTATGGTTGAGAGTTCAATCCCCTTCCATCCAGAGCGGTTTTTTTTTAAGAGTCATAAAGATTCTTATAGGTTCCTCACTACGTTCATAAGGCCCTAAACATGTCCTCTTCCTGTCAGACTCAATGGTCTAGAGGTAGAGTGTTTGCAAGGGAAACCTATGGTTGAGAGTTCAATCCCCTTCCATCCAGAGCGGTTTTTTTTCAAGACTCATAAAGATTCTTATAGGTTCCTCACTACGTTCATAAGGCCCTAAACATGCCCTCTTCCTGTCAGACTCAATGGTCTAGAGGTAGAGTGTCTGCAAGGGAAACCAATGGTTGAGAGTTCAATCCCCTTCCATCCAGAGCGGTTTTTTTTTCAAGAGTCATAAAGATTCTTATAGGTTCCTCACTACGTTCATAAGGCCCTAAACATGCCCTCTTCCTGTCAGACTCAATGGTCTAGAGGTAGAGTGTCTGCAAGGGAAACCTATGGTTAAGAGTTCAATCCCCCTCCATCCTGAGCGGTTTTTTTTGTAAGAGTCATAAAGATTCTTTTAGGAACCAATTTTTCTCTTCCTGAATTATTTCTATTTTCGTTTTTGAATCTTACACAGACATACCTACATAAATAGGGGAATTGTCCATCCAGAACTATTTATTATTCACCCTTACACATACAATACCAGTTACTTTACCTTCTGGTACCTTCAGTATAGATTGGTTACTGCACCTGTATGCAGTAATTATAGTGGGCCCTGTTTTTTAGTCACGACTATCGTTACGAGTGCCCAAAATGTCGTAGCCCTAAGACACCTAGGGACATGACGTACCAAATGCGGAAATTCACTTCCCTTTGGAATTCAGCCATGAAACTTTAACACCAGTGAGGGACTCATATAACCTACGATCACCTAAAATATGGAGAAGATTGGCTGCTTTGATCTAACGATATTCGCGTTTGAATCTGGTTGTATCAAATGCTGCTCTGGTGGTCAGTGTAGGCCTACTTAAGCGGTCGCTAATTTATGCAGCGACCTTGACATTGACTGCACTTGTTCCCAATAGATTGGCCATCAAACCCTGTCTGTGCTGAGCTCCTCACTCTCAGTCGAATAGATTGACAGGCAGTACCGTACGCAGAATTTAACTCACTGTCGCCCAAATTATCATAGCCCAAGACATCTAAAGACGATACGTACCAAATGCGGAAATTCACTTCCCTTTAGAATTCAGCCATGAGACTTTAACACAAGTTAGGGACACATATACCCCATAATTACTCCAAATATGAAGAAGATCCTCAACTCGGATCCAATGATATTTGCGTTTCAATCTGGTTGTAGCAAAGGCTGCTCTGGTGGCACCAGACTCTCCTACCCGAATGGGGAATTTTCCTTTATCAGATAAGAGCATGCCAACTTCTGATATCAAATCAAGTTGTTCTTTGAATATTCGGAAGTGTGTCAACACTAATAATTCTGACTAGGAGAAAGTAATAACATTGATACTGCTTTTTTAATGCCATAATGCAGTTAGATATAATGGAGAAGCAACAAATTTGCGATGTCTTGAAATTGATTGAATAATCTCTAAGAATAGGGTGTAAAAAATAAAGGCAAGATAGCTTCAGGTTGTGCATACTGATAAGAGAATGCAGTGAGGAATTCTGTTCTGTTATGAGTATGCACAAGCCGAAGCCATCTTGTCATATTACTTCACTGACTTTATCATAGTACAGCCCTGACTCTGTTTGGAAATGACAAACAGTACAGTTATCTAGTCATCTTATCTCTTGGCTGCACCAGTATAGTCTAGTCAGAGCACTGACACTGGGTGGCTATGATAAGAACTAACGCTTTCATTGACAGGTCCTGCCATCTGGTGTATTATGAGGAACCAGGTTCCTCACAACGTTCATGAGGCCCTAAACATGCCCTGTTCCTGTCAGACTCAGTGGTCTAGAGGTAAAGTGTCTGCAAGGGAAACCTATGGTTGAGAGTTCAATCCCCTTCCATCCGGAGTGATTTTTTTCCAAGAGTGATAAAGATTCTTATAGGTTCCTCAATAAGTTCATAAGGCCCTAAACATGCCCTGTTCCTGTCAGACTCAGTGGTCTAGAGGTAAAGTGTCTGCAAGGGAAACCTATGGTTGAGAGTTCAATCCCCTTCCATCCAGAGCGGTTTTTTTTCAAGAGTCATAAAGATTCCTATAGGTTCCTCACTACGTTCATAAGGCCCTAAACATGTCCTCTTCCTGTCAGACTCAATGGTCTAGAGGTAGAGTGTTTGCAAGGGAAACCTATGGTTGAGAGTTCAATCCCCTTCCATCCAGAGCGGTTTTTTTTCAAGACTCATAAAGATTCTTATAGGTTCCTCACTACGTTCATAAGGCCCTAAACATGCCCTCTTCCTGTCAGACTCAATGGTCTAGAGGTAGAGTGTCTGCAAGGGAAACCAATGGTTGAGAGTTCAATCCCCTTCCATCCAGAGCGGTTTTTTTTTCAAGAGTCATAAAGATTCTTATAGGTTCCTCACTACGTTCATAAGGCCCTAAACATGCCCTCTTCCTGTCAGACTCAATGGTCTAGAGGTAGAGTGTCTGCAAGGGAAACCTATGGTTAAGAGTTCAATCCCCTTCCATCCTGAGCGGTTTTTTTTCAAGACTCATAAAGATTCTTATAGGTTCCTCACTACGTTCATAAGGCCCTAAACATGCCCTCTTCCTGTCAGACTCAATGGTCTAGAGGTAGAGTGTCTGCAAGGGAAACCAATGGTTGAGAGTTCAATCCCCTTCCATCCAGAGCGGTTTTTTTTTCAAGAGTCATAAAGATTCTTATAGGTTCCTCACTACGTTCATAAGGCCCTAAACATGACCTCTTCCTGTCAGACTCAATGGTCTAGAGGTAGAGTGTCTGCAAGGGAAACCAATGGTTGAGAGTTCAATCCCCTTCCATCCAGAGCGGTTTTTTTTTCAAGAGTCATAAAGATTCTTATAGGTTCCTCACTACGTTCATAAGGCCCTAAACATGCCCTCTTCCTGTCAGACTCAATGGTCTAGAGGTAGAGTGTCTGCAAGGGAAACCTATGGTTAAGAGTTCAATCCCCTTCCATCCTGAGCGGTTTTTTTTGTAAGTCATAAAGATTCTTATAGGAAACTAGAAGGTTGAGAGTTCAAATCCCCCTCCATCTAGACTTTTTTTTTTCATGAGAGTCATAAAGATTCTTTTAGGAACCAATTTTTCTCTTCCTGAATTATTTCTATTTTCGTTTTTGAATCTTACACAGACATACCTACATAAATAGGGGAATCGTCCATCCAGAACTATTTATTATTCACCCTTACACATACAATACCAGTTACTTTACCTTCTGGTACCTTCAGTATAGATTGGTTACTGCACCTGTATGCAGTAATTATAGTGGGCCCTGTTTTTTAGTCACGACTATCGTTACGAGTTCCCAAAATGTCGTAGCCCTAAGACACCTAGGGACATGACGTACCAAATGCGGAAATTCACTTCCCTTTGGAATTCAGCCATGAAACTTTAACACCAGTGAGGGACTCATATAACCTACGATCACCTAAAATATGGAGAAGATTGGCTGCTTTGATCTAACGATATTCGCGTTTGAATCTGGTTGTATCAAATGCTGCTCTGGTGGTCAGTGTAGGCCTACTTAAGCGGTCGCTAATTTATGCAGCGACCTTGACATTGACTGCACTTGTTCCCAATAGATTGGCCATCAAACCCTGTCTGTGCTGAGCTCCTCACTCTCAGTCGAATAGATTGACAGGCAGTACCGTACGCAGAATTTAACTCACTGTCGCCCAAATTATCATAGCCCAAGACATCTAAAGACGATACGTACCAAATGCGGAAATTCACTTCCCTTTAGAATTCAGCCATGAGACTTTAACACAAGTTAGGGACACATATACCCCATAATTACTCCAAATATGAAGAAGATCCTCAACTCGGATCCAATGATATTTGCGTTTCAATCTGGTTGTAGCAAAGGCTGCTCTGGTGGCACCAGACTCTCCTACCCGAATGGGGAATTTTCCTTTATCAGATAAGAGCATGCCAACTTCTGATATCAAATCAAGTTGTTCTTTGAATATTCGGAAGTGTGTCAACACTAATAATTCTGACTAGGAGAAAGTAATAACATTGATACTGCTTTTTTAATGCCATAATGCAGTTAGATATAATGGAGAAGCAACAAATTTGCGATGTCTTGAAATTGATTGAATAATCTCTAAGAATAGGGTGTAAAAAATAAAGGCAAGATAGCTTCAGGTTGTGCATACTGATAAGAGAATGCAGTGAGGAATTCTGTTCTGTTATGAGTATGCACAAGCCGAAGCCATCTTGTCATATTACTTCACTGACTTTATCATAGTACAGCCCTGACTCTGTTTGGAAATGACAAACAGTACAGTTATCTAGTCATCTTATCTCTTGGCTGCACCAGTATAGTCTAGTCAGAGCACTGACACTGGGTGGCTATGATAAGAACTAACGCTTTCATTGACAGGTCCTGCCACCTGGTGTATTATGAGGAACCAGGTTCCTCACTACGTTCATGAGGCCCTAAACATGCCCTGTTCCTGTCAGACTCAGTGGTCTAGAGGTAAAGTGTCTGCAAGGGAAACCTATGGTTGAGAGTTCAATCCCCTTCCATCCGGAGTGGTTTTTTTCCAAGAGTGATAATGATTCTTATAGGTTCCTCAATAAGTTCATAAGGCCCTAAACATGCCCTGTTCCTGTCAGACTCAGTGGTCTAGAGGTAAAGTGTCTGCAAGGGAAACCTATGGTTGAGAGTTCAATCCCCTTCCATCCAGAGTGGTTTTTTTCCAAAAGTGATAAAGATTCTTATAGGTTCCTCACTACGTTCATAAGGCCCTAAACATGCCCTCTTCCTATCAGACTCAATGGTCTAGAGGTAGAGTGTTTCCAAGGGAAACCTATGGTTAAGAGTTCAATCCCCTTCCATCCAGAGCGGTTTTTTTTCAATAGTCATAAAGATTCTTATAGGTTCCTCACTACGTTCATAAGGCCCTAAGCATGCCCTCTTCCTGTCAGACTCAATGGTCTAGAGGTAGAGTGTCTGCAAGGGAAACCTATGGTTGAGAGTTCAATCCCCTTCCATCCAGAGCGGTTTTTTTCAAGAGTCATAAAGATTCCTATAGGTTCCTCACTACGTTCATAAGGCCCTAAACATGTCCTCTTCCTGTCAGACTCAATGGTCTAGAGGTAGAGTGTTTGCAAGGGAAACCTATGGTTGAGAGTTCAATCCCCTTCCATCCAGAGCGGTTTTTTTTCAAGACTCATAAAGATTCTTATAGGTTCCTCACTACGTTCATAAGGCCCTAAACATGCCCTCTTCCTGTCAGACTCAATGGTCTAGAGGTAGAGTGTCTGCAAGGGAAACCAATGGTTGAGAGTTCAATCCCCTTCCATCCAGAGCGGTTTTTTTTTCAAGAGTCATAAAGATTCTTATAGGTTCCTCACTACGTTCATAAGGCCCTAAACATGCCCTCTTCCTGTCAGACTCAATGGTCTAGAGGTAGAGTGTCTGCAAGGGAAACCTATGGTTAAGAGTTCAATCCCCTTCCATCCTGAGCGGTTTTTTTTCAAGAGTCATAAAGATTCTTATAGGAAACTAGAAGGTTGAGAGTTCAAATCCCCCTCCATCTAGACTTTTTTTTTTCATGAGAGTCATAAAGATTCTTTTAGGAACCAATTTTTCTCTTCCTGAATTATTTCTATTTTCGTTTTTGAATCTTACACAGACATACCTACATAAATAGGGGAATCGTCCATCCAGAACTATTTATTATTCACCCTTACACATACAATACCAGTTACTTTACCTTCTGGTACCTTCAGTATAGATTGGTTACTGCACCTGTATGCAGTAATTATAGTGGGCCCTGTTTTTTAGTCACGACTATCGTTACGAGTGCCCAAAATGTCGTAGCCCTAAGACACCTAGGGACATGACGTACCAAATGCGGAAATTCACTTCCCTTTGGAATTCAGCCATGAAACTTTAACACCAGTGAGGGACTCATATAACCTACGATCACCTAAAATATGGAGAAGATTGGCTGCTTTGATCTAACGATATTCGCGTTTATATCTGGTTGTATCAAATGCTGCTCTGGTGGTCAGTGTAGGCCTACTTAAGCGGTCGCTAATTTATGCAGCGACCTTGACATTGACTGCACTTGTTCCCAATAGATTGGCCATCAAACCCTGTCTGTGCTGAGCTCCTCACTCTCAGTCGAATAGATTGACAGGCAGTACCGTACGCAGAATTTAACTCACTGTCGCCCAAATTATCATAGCCCAAGACATCTAAAGACGATACGTACCAAATGCGGAAATTCACTTCCCTTTAGAATTCAGCCATGAGACTTTAACACAAGTTAGGGACACATATACCCCATAATTACTCCAAATATGAAGAAGATCCTCAACTCGGATCCAATGATATTTGCGTTTCAATCTGGTTGTAGCAAAGGCTGCTCTGGTGGCACCAGACTCTCCTACCCGAATGGGGAATTTTCCTTTATCAGATAAGAGCATGCCAACTTCTGATATCAAATCAAGTTGTTCTTTGAATATTCGGAAGTGTGTCAACACTAATAATTCTGACTAGGAGAAAGTAATAACATTGATACTGCTTTTTTAATGCCATAATGCAGTTAGATATAATGGAGAAGCAACAAATTTGCGATGTCTTGAAATTGATTGAATAATCTCTAAGAATAGGGTGTAAAAAATAAAGGCAAGATAGCTTCAGGTTGTGCATACTGATAAGAGAATGCAGTGAGGAATTCTGTTCTGTTATGAGTATGCACAAGCCGAAGCCATCTTGTCATATTACTTCACTGACTTTATCATAGTACAGCCCTGACTCTGTTTGGAAATGACAAACAGTACAGTTATCTAGTCATCTTATCTCTTGGCTGCACCAGTATAGTCTAGTCAGAGCACTGACACTGGGTGGCTATGATAAGAACTAATGCTTTCATTGACAGGTCCTGCCACCTGGTGTATTATGAGGAACCAGGTTCCTCACTACGTTCATGAGGCCCTAAACATGCCCTGTTCCTGTCAGACTCAGTGGTCTAGAGGTAAAGTGTCTGCAAGGGAAACCTATGGTTGAGAGTTCAATCCCCTTCCATCCAGAGCGGTCTTTTTTCAAGAGTCATAAAGATTCTTATAGGTTCCTCACTACGTCCATAAGGCCCTAAACATGTCCTCTTCCTGTCAGACTCAATGGTCTAGAGGTAGAGTGTCTGCAAGGGAAACCTATGGTTGAGAGTTCAATCCCCTTCCATCCAGAGTGGTTTTTTTCCAAAAGTGATAAAGATTCTTATAGGTTCCTCACTACGTTCATAAGGCCCTAAACATGCCCTCTTCCTATCAGACTCAATGGTCTAGAGGTAGAGTGTTTGCAAGGGAAACATATGGTTAAGAGTTCAATCCCCTTCCATCCAGAGCGGTTTTTTTTCAAGAGTCATAAAGATTCTTATAGGTTCCTCACTACGTTCATAAGGCCCTAAACATGTCCTCTTCCTGTCAGACTCAATGGTCTAGAGGTAGAGTGTTTGCAAGGGAAACCTATGGTTGAGAGTTCAATCCCCTTCCATCCAGAGCGGTTTTTTTTCAAGACTCATAAAGATTCTTATAGGTTCCTCACTACGTTCATAATGCCCTAAACATGCCCTCTTCCTGTCAGACTCAATGGTCTAGAGGTAGAGTGTCTGCAAGGGAAACCAATGGTTGAGAGTTCAATCCCCTTCCATCCAGAGCGGTTTTTTTTTCAAGAGTCATAAAGATTCTTATAGGAAACTAGAAGGTTGAGAGTTCAAATCCCCCTCCATCTAGACTTTTTTTTTTCATGAGAGTCATAAAGATTCTTTTAGGAACCAATTTTTCTCTTCCTGAATTATTTCTATTTTCGTTTTTGAATCTTACACAGACATACCTACATAAATAGGGGAATCGTCCATCCAGAACTATTTATTATTCACCCTTACACATACAATACCAGTTACTTTACCTTCTGGTACCTTCAGTATAGATTGGTTACTGCACGTGTATGCAGTAATTATAGTGGGCCCTGTTTTTTAGTCACGACTATCGTTACGAGTGCCCAAAATGTCATAGCCCTAAGACACCTAGGGACATGACGTACCAAATGCGGAAATTCACTTCCCTTTGGAATTCAGCCATGAAACTTTAACACCAGTGAGGGACTCATATAACCTACGATCACCTAAAATATGGAGAAGATTGGCTGCTTTGATCTAACGATATTCGCGTTTGAATCTGGTTGTATCAAATGCTGCTCTGGTGGCCAGTGTAGGCTACTTAAGCGGTCGCTAATTTATGCAGCGACCTTGACATTGACTGCACTTGTTCCCAATAGATTGGCCATCAAACCCTGTCTGTGCTGAGCTCCTCACTCTCAGTCGAATAGATTGACAGGCAGTACCGTACGCAGAATTTAACTCACTGTCGCCCAAATTATCATAGCCCAAGACATCTAAAGACGATACGTACCAAATGCGGAAATTCACTTCCCTTTAGAATTCAGCCATGAGACTTTAACACAAGTTAGGGACACATATACCCCATAATTACTCCAAATATGAAGAAGATCCTCAACTCGGATCCAATGATATTTGCGTTTCAATCTGGTTGTAGCAAAGGCTGCTCTGGTGGCACCAGACTCTCCTACCCGAATGGGGAATTTTCCTTTATCAGATAAGAGCATGCCAACTTCTGATATCAAATCAAGTTGTTCTTTGAATATTCGGAAGTGTGTCAACACTAATAATTCTGACTAGGAGAAAGTAATAACATTGATACTGCTTTTTTAATGCCATAATGCAGTTAGATATAATGGAGAAGCAACAAATTTGCGATGTCTTGAAATTGATTGAATAATCTCTAAGAATAGGGTGTAAAAAATAAAGGCAAGATAGCTTCAGGTTGTGCATACTGATAAGAGAATGCAGTGAGGAATTCTGTTCTGTTATGAGTATGCACAAGCCGAAGCCATCTTGTCATATTACTTCACTGACTTTATCATAGTACAGCCCTGACTCTGTTTGGAAATGACAAACAGTACAGTTATCTAGTCATCTTATCTCTTGGCTGCACCAGTATAGTCTAGTCAGAGCACTGACACTGGGTGGCTATGATAAGAACTAACGCTTTCATTGACAGGTCCTGCCACCTGGTGTATTATGAGGAACCAGGTTCCTCACTACGTTCATGAGGCCCTAAACATGCCCTGTTCTTGTCAGACTCAGTGGTCTAGAGGTAAAGTGTCTGCAAGGGAAACCTATGGTTGAGAGTTCAATCCCCTTCCATCAAGAGTGGTTTTTTTCCAAGAGTGATAAAGATTCTTATAGGTTCCTCAATACGTTCATAAGGCCCTAAACATGCCCTGTTCCTGTCAAACTCAGTGGTCTAGATGTAAAGTGTCTGCAAGGGAAACCTATGGTTGAGAGTTCAATCCCCTTCCATCCAGAGTGGTTTTTTTCCAAAAGTGATAAAGATTCTTATAGGTTCCTCACTACGTTCATAAGGCCCTAAACATGCCCTCTTCCTATCAGACTCAATGGTCTAGAGGTAGAGTGTTTGCAAGGGAAACCTATGGTTGAGAGTTCAATCCCCTTCCATCCAGAGCGGTTTTTTTTCAAGAGTCATAAAGATTCTTATAGGTTCCTCACTACGTTCATAAGGCCCTAAACATGCCCTCTTCCTGTCAGACTCAATGGTCTAGAGGTAGAGTGTCTGCAAGGGACACCTATGGTTGAGAGTTCAATCCCCTTCCATCCAGAGCGGTCTTTTTTCAAGAGTTATAAAGATTCTTATAGGTTCCTCACTACGTCCATAAGGCCCTAAACATGTCCTCTTCCTGTCAGACTCAATGGTCTAGAGGTAGAGTGTTTGCAAGGGAAACCTATGGTTGTGAGATTCCCTTCCATCCAGAGCGGTTTTTTTTCAAGAGTCATAAAGATTCTTATAGGTTCCTCACTACGTTCATAAGGCCCTAAACATGTCCTCTTCCTGTCAGACTCAATGGTCTAGAGGTAGAGTGTTTGCAAGGGAAACCTATGGTTGAGAGTTCAATCCCCTTCCATCCAGAGCGGTTTTTTTTCAAGACTCATAAAGATTCTTATAGGTTCCTCACTACGTTCATAAGGCCCTAAACATGCCCTCTTCCTGTCAGACTCAATGGTCTAGAGGTAGAGTGTCTGCAAGGGAAACCAATGGTTGAGAGTTCAATCCCCTTCCATCCAGAGCGGTTTTTTTTTCAAGAGTCATAAAGATTCTTATAGGTTCCTCACTACGTTCATAAGGCCCTAAACATGCCCTCTTCCTGTCAGACTCAATGGTCTAGAGGTAGAGTGTCTGCAAGGGAAACCTATGGTTGAGAGTTCAATCCCCTTCCATCCAGAGCGGTTTTTTTTCAAGAGTCATAAAGATTCTTATAGGTTCCTCACTACGTTCATAAGGCCCTAAACATGTCCTCTTCCTGTCAGACTCAATGGTCTAGAGGTAGAGTGTTTGCAAGGGAAACCTATGGTTGAGAGTTCAATCCCCTTCCATCCAGAGCGGTTTTTTTTCAAGACTCATAAAGATTCTTATAGGTTCCTCACTACGTTCATAAGGCCCTAAACATGCCCTCTTCCTGTCAGACTCAATGGTCTAGAGGTAGAGTGTCTGCAAGGGAAACCAATGGTTGAGAGTTCAATCCCCTTCCATCCAGAGCGGTTTTTTTTCAAGACTCATAAAGATTCTTATAGGTTCCTCACTACGTTCATAAGGCCCTAAACATGCCCTCTTCCTGTCAGACTCAATGGTCTAGAGGTAGAGTGTCTGCAAGGGAAACCTATGGTTGAGAGTTCAATCCCCTTCCATCCAGAGCGGTTTTTTTTTCAAGAGTCATAAAGATTCTTATAGGTTCCTCACTACGTTCATAAGGCCCTAAACATGCCCTCTTCCTGTCAGACTCAATGGTCTAGAGGTAGAGTGTCTGCAAGGGAAACCTATGGTTAAGAGTTCAATCCCCTTCCATCCTGAGCGGTTTTTTTTCAAAAGTTATAAAGATTCTTATAGGTTCCTCACTACGTCCATAAGGCCCTAAACATGTCCTCTTCCTGTCAGACTCAATGGTCTAGAGGTAGAGTGTTTGCAAGGGAAACCTATGGTTGAGAGTTCAATCCCCTTCCATCCAGAGCGTTTTTTTTTCAAGAGTCATAAAGATCTTATAGGTTCCTCACTACGTTCATAAGGCCCTAAACATGTCCTCTTCCTGTCAGACTCAATGGTCTAGAGGTAGAGTGTTTGCAAGGGAAACCTATGGTTGAGAATTCAATCCCCTTCCATCCAGAGCGGTTTTTTTTTCAAGAGTCATAAAGATTCTTATAGGTTCCTCACTACGTTCATAAGGCCCTAAACATGCCCTCTTCCTGTCAGACTCAATGGTCTAGAGGTAGAGTGTCTGCAAGGGAAACCTATGGTTAAGAGTTCAATCCCCTTCCATCCTGAGCGGTTTTTTTTCAAGAGTCATAAAGATTCTTATAGGAAACTAGAAGGTTGAGAGTTCAAATCCCCCTCCATCTAGACTTTTTTTTTTCATAAGAGTCATAAAGATTCTTTTAGGAACCAATTTTTCTCTTCCTGAATTATTTCTATTTTCGTTTTTGAATCTTACACAGACATACCTACATAAATAGGGGAATTGTCCATCCAGAACTATTTATTATTCACCCTTACACATACAATACCAGTTACTTTACCTTCTGGTACCTTCAGTATAGATTGGTTACTGCACCTGTATGCAGTAATTATAGTGGGCCCTGTTTTTTAGTCACGACTATCGTTACGAGTGCCCAAAATGTCGTAGCCCTAAGACACCTAGGGACATGACGTACCAAATGCGGAAATTCACTTCCCTTTGGAATTCAGCCATGAAACTTTAACACCAGTGAGGGACTCATATAACCTACGATCACCTAAAATATGGAGAAGATTGGCTGCTTTGATCTAACGATATTCGCGTTTGAATCTGGTTGTATCAAATGCTGCTCTGGTGGTCAGTGTAGGCCTACTTAAGCGGTAGCTAATTTATGCAGCGACCTTGACATTGACTGCACTTGTTCCCAATAGATTGGCCATCAAACCCTGTCTGTGCTGAGCTCCTCACTCTCAGTCGAATAGATTGACAGGCAGTACCGTACGCAGAATTTAACTCACTGTCGCCCAAATTATCATAGCCCAAGACATCTAAAGACGATACGTACCAAATGCGGAAATTCACTTCCCTTTAGAATTCAGCCATGAGACTTTAACACAAGTTAGGGACACATATACCCCATAATTACTCCAAATATGAAGAAGATCCTCAACTCGGATCCAATGATATTTGCGTTTCAATCTGGTTGTAGCAAAGGCTGCTCTGGTGGCACCAGACTCTCCTACCCGAATGGGGAATTTTCCTTTATCAGATAAGAGCATGCCAACTTCTGATATCAAATCAAGTTGTTCTTTGAATATTCGGAAGTGTGTCAACACTAATAATTCTGACTAGGAGAAAGTAATAACATTGATACTGCTTTTTTAATGCCATAATGCAGTTAGATATAATGGAGAAGCAACAAATTTGCGATGTCTTGAAATTGATTGAATAATCTCTAAGAATAGGGTGTAAAAAATAAAGGCAAGATAGCTTCAGGTTGTGCATACTGATAAGAGAATGCAGTGAGGAATTCTGTTCTGTTATGAGTATGCACAAGCCGAAGCCATCTTGTCATATTACTTCACTGACTTTATCATAGTACAGCCCTGACTCTGTTTGGAAATGACAAACAGTACAGTTATCTAGTCATCTTATCTCTTGGCTGCACCAGTATAGTCTAGTCAGAGCACTGACACTGGGTGGCTATGATAAGAACTAACGCTTTCATTGACAGGTCCTGCCACCTGGTGTATTATGAGGAACCAGGTTCCTCACTACGTTCATGAGGCCCTAAACATGCCCTGTTCCTGTCAGACTCAGTGGTCTAGAGGTAAAGTGTCTGCAAGGGAAACCTATGGTTGAGAGTTCAATCCCCTTCCATCCAGAGTGGTTTTTTTCCAAGAGTGATAAAGATTCTTATAGGTTCCTCAATACGTTCATAAGGCCCTAAACATGCCCTGTTCCTGTCAGACTCAGTGGTCTAGAGGTAGAGTGTCTGCAAGGGAAACCAATGGTTGAGAGTTCAATCCCCTTCCATCCAGAGTGTTTTTTTTCCAAAAGTGATAAAGATTCTTATAGGTTCCTCACTACGTTCATAAGGCCCTAAACATGCCCTCTTCCTATCAGACTCAATGGTCTAGAGGTAGAGTGTTTGCAAGGGAAACCTATGGTTGAGAGTTCAATCCCCTTCCATCCAGAGCGGTTTTTTTTCAAGAGTCATAAAGATTCTTATAGGTTCCTCACTACGTTCATAAGGCCCTAAACATGCCCTCTTCCTGTCAGACTCAATGGTCTAGAGGTAGAGTGTCTGCAAGGGAAACCTATGGTTGAGAGTTCAATCCCCTTCCATCCAGAGTGGTTTTTTTCCAAAAGTGATAAAGATTCTTATAGGTTCCTCAATACGTTCATAAGGCCCTAAACATGCCCTCTTTCTGTCAGACTCAGTGGTCTAGAGGTAGAGTGTCTGCAAGGGAAACCTATGGTTGAGAGTTCAATCCCCTTCCATCCAGAGTGGTCTTTTTCCAAAAGTGATAAAGATTCTTATAGGTTCCTCACTACGTTCATAAGGCCCTAAACATGCCCTCTTCCTGTCAGACTCAGTGGTCTAGAGGTAGAGTGTCTGCAAGGGAAACCAATGGTTGAGAGTTCAATCCCCTTCCATCCAGAGTGTTTTTTTTCCAAAAGTGATAAAGATTCTTATAGGTTCCTCACTACGTTCATAAGGCCCTAAACATGCCCTCTTCCTATCAGACTCAATGGTCTAGAGGTAGAGTGTTTGCAAGGGAAACCTATGGTTGAGAGTTCAATCCCCTTCCATCCAGAGCGGTTTTTTTTTCAAGAGTCATAAAGATTCTTATAGGTTCCTCACTACGTTCATAAGGCCCTAAACATGCCCTCTTCCTGTCAGACTCAATGGTCTAGAGGTAGAGTGTCTGCAAGGGAAACCTATGGTTGAGAGTTCAATCCCCTTCCATCCAGAGTGGTTTTTTTCCAAAAGTGATAAAGATTCTTATAGGTTCCTCAATACGTTCATGAGGCCCTAAACATGCCCTCTTTCTGTCAGACTCAGTGGTCTAGAGGTAGAGTGTCTGCAAGGGAAACCTATGGTTGAGAGTTCAATCCCCTTCCATCCAGAGTGGTCTTTTTTCAAGAGTTATAAAGATTCTTATAGGTTCCTCACTACGTCCATAAGGCCCTAAACATGTCCTCTTCCTGTCAGACTCAATGGTCTAGTGGTAGAGTGTTTGCAAGGGAAACCTATGGTTGAGAGTTCAATCCCCTTCCATCCAGAGCGGTTTTTTTTCAAGAGTCATAAAGATTCTTATAGGTTCCTCACTACGTTCATAAGGCCCTAAACATGTCCTCTTCCTGTCAGACTCAATGGTCTAGAGGTAGAGTGTTTGCAAGGGAAACCTATGGTTGAGAGTTCAATCCCCTTCCATCCAGAGCGGTTTTTTTTCAAGACTCATAAAGATTCTTATAGGTTCCTCACTACGTTCATAATGCCCTAAACATGCCCTCTTCCTGTCAGACTCAATGGTCTAGAGGTAGAGTGTCTGCAAGGGAAACCAATGGTTGAGAGTTCAATCCCCTTCCATCCAGAGCGGTTTTTTTTTTCAAGAGTCATAAAGATTCTTATAGGTTCCTCACTACGTTCATAAGGCCCTAAACATGCCCTCTTCCTGTCAGACTCAATGGTCTAGAGGTAGAGCGTCTGCAAGGGAAACCTATGGTTAAGAGTTCAATCCCCTTCCATCCTGAGCGGTTTTTTTTGTAAGAGTCATAAAGATTCTTATAGGAAACTAGAAGGTTGAGAGTTCAAATCCCCCTCCATCTAGACTTTTTTTTTTTCATGAGAGTCATAAAGATTCTTTTAGGAACCAATTTTTCTCTTCCTGAATTATTTCTATTTTCGTTTTTGAATCTTACACAGACATACCTACATAAATAGGGGAATCGTCCATCCAGAACTATTTATTATTCACCCTTACACATACAATACCAGTTACTTTACCTTCTGGTACCTTCAGTATAGATTGGTTACTGCACCTGTATGCAGTAATTATAGTGGGCCCTGTTTTTTAGTCACGACTATCGTTACGAGTGCCGAAAATGTCGTAGCCCTAAGACACCTAGGGACATGACGTACCAAATGCGGAAATTCACTTCCCTTTGGAATTCAGCCATGAAACTTTAACACCAGTGAGGGACTCATATAACCTACGATCACCTAAAATATGGAGAAGATTGGCTGCTTTGATCTAACGATATTCGCGTTTGAATCTGGTTGTATCAAATGCTGCTCTGGTGGTCAGTGTAGGCCTACTTAAGCGGTCGCTAATTTATGCAGCGACCTTGACATTGACTGCACTTGTTCCCAATAGATTGGCCATCAAACCCTGTCTGTGCTGAGCTCCTCACTCTCAGTCGAATAGATTGACAGGCAGTACCGTACGCAGAATTTAACTCACTGTCGCCCAAATTATCATAGCCCAAGACATCTAAAGACGATACGTACCAAATGCGGAAATTCACTTCCCTTTAGAATTCAGCCATGAGACTTTAACACAAGTTAGGGACACATATACCCCATAATTACTCCAAATATGAAGAAGATCCTCAACTCGGATCCAATGATATTTGCGTTTCAATCTGGTTGTAGCAAAGGCTGCTCTGGTGGCACCAGACTCTCCTACCCGAATGGGGAATTTTCCTTTATCAGATAAGAGCATGCCAACTTCTGATATCAAATCAAGTTGTTCTTTGAATATTCGGAAGTGTGTCAACACTAATAATTCTGACTAGGAGAAAGTAATAACATTGATACTGCTTTTTTAATGCCATAATGCAGTTAGATATAATGGAGAAGCAACAAATTTGCGATGTCTTGAAATTGATTGAATAATCTCTAAGAATAGGGTGTTAAAAATAAAGGCAAGATAGCTTCAGGTTGTGCATACTGATAAGAGAATGCAGTGAGGAATTCTGTTTTGTTATGAGTATGCACAAGCCGAAGCCATCTTGTCATATTACTTCACTGACTTTATCATAGTACAGCCCTGACTCTGTTTGGAAATGACAAACAGTACAGTTATCTAGTCATCTTATCTCTTGGCTGCACCAGTATAGTCTAGTCAGAGCACTGACACTGGGTGGCTATGATAAGAACTAACGCTTTCATTGACAGGTCCTGCCACCTGGTGTATTATGAGGAACCAGGTTCCTCACTACGTTCATGAGGCCCTAAACATGCCCTGTTCCTGTCAGACTCAGTGGTCTAGAGGTAAAGTGTCTGCAAGGGAAACCTATGGTTGAGAGTTCAATCCCCTTCCATCCAGAGTGGTTTTTTTCCAAGAGTGATAAAGATTCTTATAGGTTCCTCACTACGTTCATAAGGCCCTAAACATGCCTTCTTCCTATCAGACTCAATGGTCTAGAGGTAGAGTGTTTGCAAGGGAAACCTAGGGTTGAGAGTTCAATCCCCTTCCATCCAGAGCGGTTTTTTTTCAAGAGTCATAAAGATTCTTATAGGTTCCTCACTACGTTCATAAGGCCCTAAACATGCCCTCTTCCTGTCAGACTCAATGGTCTAGAGGTAGAGTGTCTGCAAGGGAAACCTATGGTTGAGAGTTCAATCCCCTTCCATCCAGAGTGTTTTTTTTCCAAAAGTGATAAAGATTCTTATAGGTTCCTCAATACGTTCATAAGGCCCTAAACATGCCCTCTTTCTGTCAGACTCAGTGGTCTAGAGGTAGAGTGTCTGCAAGGGAAACCTATGGTTGAGAGTTCAATCCCCTTCCATCCAGAGTGGTCTTTTTTCAAGAGTTATAAAGATTCTTATAGGTTCCTCACTACGTCCATAAGGCCCTAAACATGTCCTCTTCCTGTCAGACTCAATGGTCTAGAGGTAGAGTGTTTGCAAGGGAAACCTATGGTTGAGAGTTCAATCCCCTTCCATCCAGAGCGGTTTTTTTTCAAGACTCATAAAGATTCTTATAGGTTCCTCACTACGTTCATAAGGCCCTAAACATGCCCTCTTCCTGTCAGACTCAATGGTCTAGAGGTAGAGTGTCTGCAAGGGAAACCAATGGTTGAGAGTTCAATCCCCTTCCATCCAGAGCGGTTTTTTTTTCAAGAGTCATAAAGATTCTTATAGGTTCCTCACTACGTTCATAAGGCCCTAAACATGCCCTCTTCCTGTCAGACTCAATGGTCTAGAGGTAGAGTGTCTGCAAGGGAAACCTATGGTTAAGAGTTCAATCCCCTTCCATCCTGAGCGGTTTTTTTTGTAAGAGTCATAAAGATTCTTATAGGAAACTAGAAGGTTGAGAGTTCAAATCCCCCTCCATCTAGACTTTTTTTTTTCATGAGAGTCATAAAGATTCTTTTAGGAACCAATTTTTCTCTTCCTGAATTATTTCTATTTTCGTTTTTGAATCTTACACAGACATACCTACATAAATAGGGGAATCGTCCATCCAGAACTATTTATTATTCACCCTTACACATACAATACCAGTTACTTTACCTTCTGGTACCTTCAGTATAGATTGGTTACTGCACCTGTATGCAGTAATTATAGTGGGCCCTGTTTTTTAGTCACGACTATCGTTACGAGTGCCGAAAATGTCGTAGCCCTAAGACACCTAGGGACATGACGTACCAAATGCGGAAATTCACTTCCCTTTGGAATTCAGCCATGAAACTTTAACACCAGTGAGGGACTCATATAACCTACGATCACCTAAAATATGGAGAAGATTGGCTGCTTTGATCTAACGATATTCGCGTTTGAATCTGGTTGTATCAAATGCTGCTCTGGTGGTCAGTGTAGGCCTACTTAAGCGGTCGCTAATTTATGCAGCGACCTTGACATTGACTGCACTTGTTCCCAATAGATTGGCCATCAAACCCTGTCTGTGCTGAGCTCCTCACTCTCAGTCGAATAGATTGACAGGCAGTACCGTACGCAGAATTTAACTCACTGTCGCCCAAATTATCATAGCCCAAGACATCTAAAGACGATACGTACCAAATGCGGAAATTCACTTCCCTTTAGAATTCAGCCATGAGACTTTAACACAAGTTAGGGACACATATACCCCATAATTACTCCAAATATGAAGAAGATCCTCAAATCGGATCCAATGATATTTGCGTTTCAATCTGGTTGTAGCAAAGGCTGCTCTGGTGGCACCAGACTCTCCTACCCGAATGGGGAATTTTCCTTTATCAGATAAGAGCATGCCAACTTCTGATATCAAATCAAGTTGTTCTTTGAATATTCGGAAGTGTGTCAACACTAATAATTCTGACTAGGAGAAAGTAATAACATTGATACTGCTTTTTTAATGCCATAATGCAGTTAGATATAATGGAGAAGCAACAAATTTGCGATGTCTTGAAATTGATTGAATAATCTCTAAGAATAGGGTGTAAAAAATAAAGGCAAGATAGCTTCAGGTTGTGCATACTGATAAGAGAATGCAGTGAGGAATTCTGTTCTGTTATGAGTATGCACAAGCCGAAGCCATCTTGTCATATTACTTCACTGACTTTATCATAGTACAGCCCTGACTCTGTTTGGAAATGACAAACAGTACAGTTATCTAGTCATCTTATCTCTTGGCTGCACCAGTATAGTCTAGTCAGAGCACTGACACTGGGTGGCTATGATAAGAACTAACGCTTTCATTGACAGGTCCTGCCACCTGGTGTATTATGAGGAGCCAGGTTCCTCACTACGTTCATGAGGCCCTAAACATGCCCTGTTCCTGTCAGACTCAGTGGTCTAGAGGTAAAGTGTCTGCAAGGGAAACCTATGGTTGAGAGTTCAATCCCCTTCCATCCAGAGTGGTTTTTTTCCAAGAGTGATAAAGATTCTTATAGGTTCCTCAATACGTTCATAAGGCCCTAAACATGCCCTCTTCCTGTCAGACTCAGTGGTCTAGAGGTAAAGTGTCTGCAAGGGAAACCTATGGTTGAGAGTTCAATCCCCTTCCATCCAGAGTGGTTTTTTTCCAAAAGTGATAAAGATTCTTATAGGTTCCTCACTACGTTCATAAGGCCCTAAACATGCCCTCTTCCTATCAGACTCAATGGTCTAGAGGTAGAGTGTTTGCAAGGGAAACCTATGGTTGAGAGTTCAATCCCCTTCCATCCAGAGCGGTTTTTTTTCAAGAGTCATAAAGATTCTTATAGGTTCCTCACTACGTTCATAAGGCCCTAAACATGCCCTCTTCCTGTCAGACTCAATGGTCCAGAGGTAGAGTGTCTGCAAGGGAAACCTATGGTTGAGAGTTCAATCCCCTTCCATCCAGAGTGGTTTTTTTTCCAAAAGTGATAAAGATTCTTATAGGTTCCTCAATACGTTCATAAGGCCCTAAAGATGCCCTCTTTCTGTCAGACTCAGTGGTCTAGAGGTAGAGTGTCTGCAAGGGAAACCAATGGTTGAGAGTTCAATCCCCTTCCATCCAGAGCGGTCTTTTTTCAAGAGTTATAAAGATTCTTATAGGTTCCTCACTACGTCCATAAGGCCCTAAACATGTCCTCTTCCTGTCAGACTCAGTGGTCTAGAGGTAGAGTGTCTGCAAGGGAAACCTATGGTTGAGAGTTCAATCCCCTTCCATCCAGAGTGGTCTTTTTTCAAGAGTTATAAAGATTCTTATAGGTTCCTCACTACGTCCATAAGGCCCTAAACATGTCCTCTTCCTGTCAGACTCAATGGTCTAGAGGTAGAGTGTTTGCAAGGGAAACCTATGGTTGAGAGTTCAATCCCCTTCCATCCAGAGCGGTTTTTTTTCAAGACTCATAAAGATTCTTATAGGTTCCTCACTACGTTCATAAGGCCCTAAACATGCCCTCTTCCTGTCAGACTCAATGGTCTAGAGGTAGAGTGTCTGCAAGGGAAACCAATGGTTGAGAGTTCAATCCCCTTCCATCCAGAGCGGTTTTTTTTTCAAGAGTCATAAAGATTCTTATAGGTTCCTCACTACGTTCATAAGGCCCTAAACATGCCCTCTTCCTGTCAGACTCAATGGTCTAGAGGTAGAGTGTCTGCAAGGGAAACCTATGGTTAAGAGTTCAATCCCCTTCCATCCTGAGCGGTTTTTTTTGTAAGAGTCATAAAGATTCTTATAGGAAACTAGAAGGTTGAGAGTTCAAATCCCCCTCCATCTAGACTTTTTTTTTTCATGAGAGTCATAAAGATTCTTTTAGGAACCAATTTTTCTCTTCCTGAATTATTTCTATTTTCGTTTTTGAATCTTACACAGACATACCTACATAAATAGGGGAATCGTCCATCCAGAACTATTTATTATTCACCCTTACACATACAATACCAGTTACTTTACCTTCTGGTACCTTCAGTATAGATTGGTTACTGCACCTGTATGCAGTAATTATAGTGGGCCCTGTTTTTTAGTCACGACTATCGTTACGAGTGCCGAAAATGTCGTAGCCCTAAGACACCTAGGGACATGACGTACCAAATGCGGAAATTCACTTCCCTTTGGAATTCAGCCATGAAACTTTAACACCAGTGAGGGACTCATATAACCTACGATCACCTAAAATATGGAGAAGATTGGCTGCTTTGATCTAACGATATTCGCGTTTGAATCTGGTTGTATCAAATGCTGCTCTGGTGGTCAGTGTAGGCCTACTTAAGCGGTCGCTAATTTATGCAGCGACCTTGACATTGACTGCACTTGTTCCCAATAGATTGGCCATCAAACCCTGTCTGTGCTGAGCTCCTCACTCTCAGTCGAATAGATTGACAGGCAGTACCGTACGCAGAATTTAACTCACTGTCGCCCAAATTATCATAGCCCAAGACATCTAAAGACGATACGTACCAAATGCGGAAATTCACTTCCCTTTAGAATTCAGCCATGAGACTTTAACACAAGTTAGGGACACATATACCCCATAATTACTCCAAATATGAAGAAGATCCTCAAATCGGATCCAATGATATTTGCGTTTCAATCTGGTTGTAGCAAAGGCTGCTCTGGTGGCACCAGACTCTCCTACCCGAATGGGGAATTTTCCTTTATCAGATAAGAGCATGCCAACTTCTGATATCAAATCAAGTTGTTCTTTGAATATTCGGAAGTGTGTCAACACTAATAATTCTGACTAGGAGAAAGTAATAACATTGATACTGCTTTTTTAATGCCATAATGCAGTTAGATATAATGGAGAAGCAACAAATTTGCGATGTCTTGAAATTGATTGAATAATCTCTAAGAATAGGGTGTAAAAAATAAAGGCAAGATAGCTTCAGGTTGTGCATACTGATAAGAGAATGCAGTGAGGAATTCTGTTCTGTTATGAGTATGCACAAGCCGAAGCCATCTTGTCATATTACTTCACTGACTTTATCATAGTACAGCCCTGACTCTGTTTGGAAATGACAAACAGTACAGTTATCTAGTCATCTTATCTCTTGGCTGCACCAGTATAGTCTAGTCAGAGCACTGACACTGGGTGGCTATGATAAGAACTAACGCTTTCATTGACAGGTCCTGCCACCTGGTGTATTATGAGGAGCCAGGTTCCTCACTACGTTCATGAGGCCCTAAACATGCCCTGTTCCTGTCAGACTCAGTGGTCTAGAGGTAAAGTGTCTGCAAGGGAAACCTATGGTTGAGAGTTCAATCCCCTTCCATCCAGAGTGGTTTTTTTCCAAGAGTGATAAAGATTCTTATAGGTTCCTCAATACGTTCATAAGGCCCTAAACATGCCCTCTTCCTGTCAGACTCAGTGGTCTAGAGGTAAAGTGTCTGCAAGGGAAACCTATGGTTGAGAGTTCAATCCCCTTCCATCCAGAGTGGTTTTTTTCCAAAAGTGATAAAGATTCTTATAGGTTCCTCACTACGTTCATAAGGCCCTAAACATGCCCTCTTCCTATCAGACTCAATGGTCTAGAGGTAGAGTGTTTGCAAGGGAAACCTATGGTTGAGAGTTCAATCCCCTTCCATCCAGAGCGGTTTTTTTTCAAGAGTCATAAAGATTCTTATAGGTTCCTCACTACGTTCATAAGGCCCTAAACATGCCCTCTTCCTGTCAGACTCAATGGTCCAGAGGTAGAGTGTCTGCAAGGGAAACCTATGGTTGAGAGTTCAATCCCCTTCCATCCAGAGTGGTTTTTTTTCCAAAAGTGATAAAGATTCTTATAGGTTCCTCAATACGTTCATAAGGCCCTAAAGATGCCCTCTTTCTGTCAGACTCAGTGGTCTAGAGGTAGAGTGTCTGCAAGGGAAACCAATGGTTGAGAGTTCAATCCCCTTCCATCCAGAGCGGTCTTTTTTCAAGAGTTATAAAGATTCTTATAGGTTCCTCACTACGTCCATAAGGCCCTAAACATGTCCTCTTCCTGTCAGACTCAATGGTCTAGAGGTAGAGTGTTTGCAAGGGAAACCTATGGTTGAGAGTTCAATCCCCTTCCATCCAGAGCGGTTTTTTTTCAAGAGTCATAAAGATTCTTATAGGTTCCTCACTACGTTCATAAGGCCCAAACATGTCCTCTTCCTGTCAGACTCAATGGTCTAGAGGTAGAGTGTTTGCAAGGGAAACCTATGGTTGAGAGTTCAATCCCCTTCCATCCAGAGCGGTTTTTTTTCAAGACTCATAAAGATTCTTATAGGTTCCTCACTACGTTCATAAGGCCCTAAACATGCCCTCTTCCTGTCAGACTCAATGGTCTAGAGGTAGAGTGTCTGCAAGGGAAACCAATGGTTGAGAGTTCAATCCCCTTCCATCCAGAGCGGTTTTTTTTTCAAGAGTCATAAAGATTCTTATAGGTTCCTCACTACGTTCATAAGGCCCTAAACATGCCCTCTTCCTGTCAGACTCAATGGTCTAGAGGTAGAGTGTCTGCAAGGGAAACCTATGGTTAAGAGTTCAATCCCCTTCCATCCTGAGCGGTTTTTTTTCAAGAGTCATAAAGATTCTTATAGGAAACTAGAAGGTTGAGAGTTCAAATCCCCCTCCATCTAGACTTTTTTTTTTCATAAGAGTCATAAAGATTCTTTTAGGAACCAATTTTTCTCTTCCTGAATTATTTCTTTTTTCGTTTTTGAATCTTACACAGACATACCTACATAAATAGGGGAATTGTCCATCCAGAACTATTTATTATTCACCCTTACACATACAATACCAGTTACTTTACCTTCTGGTACCTTCAGTATAGATTGGTTACTGCACCTGTATGCAGTAATTATAGTGGGCCCTGTTTTTTAGTCACGACTATCGTTACGAGTGCCCAAAATGTCGTAGCCCTAAGACACCTAGGGACATGACGTACCAAATGCGGAAATTCACTTCCCTTTGGAATTCAGCCATGAAACTTTAACACCAGTGAGGGACTCATATAACCTACGATCACCTAAAATATGGAGAAGATTGGCTGCTTTGATCTAACGATATTCGCGTTTGAATCTGGTTGTATCAAATGCTGCTCTGGTGGTCAGTGTAGGCCTACTTAAGCGGTCGCTAATTTATGCAGCGACCTTGACATTGACTGCACTTGTTCCCAATAGATTGGCCATCAAACCCTGTCTGTGCTGAGCTCCTCACTCTCAGTCGAATAGATTGACAGGCAGTACCGTACGCAGAATTTAACTCACTGTCGCCCAAATTATCATAGCCCAAGACATCTAAAGACGATACGTACCAAATGCGGAAATTCACTTCCCTTTAGAATTCAGCCATGAGACTTTAACACAAGTTAGGGACACATATACCCCATAATTACTCCAAATATGAAGAAGATCCTCAACTCGGATCCAATGATATTTGCGTTTCAATCTGGTTGTAGCAAAGGCTGCTCTGGTGGCACCAGACTCTCCTACCCGAATGGGGAATTTTCCTTTATCAGATAAGAGCATGCCAACTTCTGATATCAAATCAAGTTGTTCTTTGAATATTCGGAAGTGTGTCAACACTAATAATTCTGACTAGGAGAAAGTAATAACATTGATACTGCTTTTTTAATGCCATAATGCAGTTAGATATAATGGAGAAGCAACAAATTTGCGATGTCTTGAAATTGATTGAATAATCTCTAAGAATAGGGTGTTAAAAATAAAGGCAAGATAGCTTCAGGTTGTGCATACTGATAAGAGAATGCAGTGAGGAATTCTGTTCTGTTATGAGTATGCACAAGCCGAAGCCATCTTGTCATATTACTTCACTGACTTTATCATAGTACAGCCCTGACTCTGTTTGGAAATGACAAACAGTACAGTTATCTAGTCATCTTATCTCTTGGCTGCACCAGTATAGTCTAGTCAGAGCACTGACACTGGGTGGCTATGATAAGAACTAACGCTTTCATTGACAGGTCCTGCCACCTGGTGTATTATGAGGAACCAGGTTCCTCACTACGTTCATGAGGCCCTAAACATGCCCTGTTCCTGTCAGACTCAGTGGTCTAGAGGTAAAGTGTCTGCAAGGGAAACCTATGGTTGAGAGTTCAATCCCCTTACATCCGGAGTGGTTTTTTTCCAAGAGTGATAAAGATTCTTATAGGTTCCTCAATAAGTTCATAAGGCCCTAAACATGCCCTGTTCCTGTCAGACTCAGTGGTCTAGAGGTAAAGTGTCTGCAAGGGAAACCTATGGTTGAGAGTTCAATCCCCTTCCATCCAGAGTGGTTTTTTTCCAAAAGTGATAAAGATTCTTATAGGTTCCTCACTACGTTCATAAGGCCCTAAACATGCCCTCTTCCTATCAGACTCAATGGTCTAGAGGTAGAGTGTTTGCAAGGGAAACCTATGGTTAAGAGTTCAATCCCCTTCCATCCAGAGCGGTTTTTTTTCAAGAGTCATAAAGATTCTTATAGGTTCCTCACTACGTTCATAAGGCCCTAAACATGCCCTCTTCCTGTCAGACTCAATGGTGTAGAGGTAGAGTGTCTGCAAGGGAAACCTATGGTTGAGAGTTCAATCCCCTTCCGTCCAGAGCGGTTTTTTTTCAAGAGTCATAAAGATTCCTATAGGTTCCTCACTACGTTCATAAGGCCCTAAACATGTCCTCTTCCTGTCAGACTCAATGGTCTAGAGGTAGAGTGTTTGCAAGGGAAACCTATGGTTGAGAGTTCAATCCCCTTCCATCCAGAGCGGTTTTTTTTCAAGACTCATAAAGATTCTTATAGGTTCCTCACTACGTTCATAAGGCCCTAAACATGCCCTCTTCCTGTCAGACTCAATGGTCTAGAGGTAGAGTGTCTGCAAGGGAAACCAATGGTTGAGAGTTCAATCCCCTTCCATCCAGAGCGGTTTTTTTTCAAGAGTCATAAAGATTCTTATAGGTTCCTCACTACGTTCATAAGGCCCTAAACATGCCCTCTTCCTGTCAGACTCAATGGTCTAGAGGTAGAGTGTCTGCAAGGGAAACCTATGGTTAAGAGTTCAATCCCCTTCCATCCTGAGCGGTTTTTTTTCAAGAGTCATAAAGATTCTTATAGGAAACTAGAAGGTTGAGAGTTCAAATCCCCCTCCATCTAGACTTTTTTTTTTCATGAGAGTCATAAAGATTCTTTTAGGAACCAATTTTTCTCTTCCTGAATTATTTCTATTTTCGTTTTTGAATCTTACACAGACATACCTACATAAATAGGGGAATCGTCCATCCAGAACTATTTATTATTCACCCTTACACATACAATACCAGTTACTTTACCTTCTGGTACCTTCAGTATAGATTGGTTACTGCACCTGTATGCAGTAATTATAGTGGGCCCTGTTTTTTAGTCACGACTATCGTTACGAGTGCCGAAAATGTCGTAGCCCTAAGACACCTAGGGACATGACGTACCAAATGCGGAAATTCACTTCCCTTTGGAATTCAGCCATGAAACTTTAACACCAGTGAGGGACTCATATAACCTACGATCACCTAAAATATGGAGAAGATTGGCTGCTTTGATCTAACGATATTCGCGTTTGAATCTGGTTGTATCAAATGCTGCTCTGGTGGTAAGTGTAGGCCTACTTAAGCGGTCGCTAATTTATGCAGCGACCTTGACATTGACTGCACTTGTTCCCAATAGATTGGCCATCAAACCCTGTCTGTGCTGAGCTCCTCACTCTCAGTCGAATAGATTGACAGGCAGTACCGTACGCAGAATTTAACTCACTGTCGCCCAAATTATCATAGCCCAAGACATCTAAAGACGATACGTACCAAATGCGGAAATTCACTTCCCTTTAGAATTCAGCCATGAGACTTTAACACAAGTTAGGGACACATATACCCCATAATTACTCCAAATATGAAGAAGATCCTCAACTCGGATCCAATGATATTTGCGTTTCAATCTGGTTGTAGCAAAGGCTGCTCTGGTGGCACCAGACTCTCCTACCCGAATGGGGAATTTTCCTTTATCAGATAAGAGCATGCCAACTTCTGATATCAAATCAAGTTGTTCTTTGAATATTCGGAAGTGTGTCAACACTAATAATTCTGACTAGGAGAAAGTAATAACATTGATACTGCTTTTTTAATGCCATAATGCAGTTAGATATAATGGAGAAGCAACAAATTTGCGATGTCTTGAAATTGATTGAATAATCTCTAAGAATAGGGTGTAAAAAATAAAGGCAAGATAGCTTCAGGTTGTGCATACTGATAAGAGAATGCAGTGAGGAATTCTGTTCTGTTATGAGTATGCACAAGCCGAAGCCATCTTGTCATATTACTTCACTGACTTTATCATAGTACAGCCCTGACTCTGTTTGGAAATGACAAACAGTACAGTTATCTAGTCATCTTATCTCTTGGCTGCACCAGTATAGTCTAGTCAGAGCACTGACACTGGGTGGCTATGATAAGAACTAACGCTTTCATTGACAGGTCCTGCCACCTGGTGTATTATGAGGAACCAGGTTCCTCACTACGTTCATGAGGCCCTAAACATGCCCTGTTCCTGTCAGACTCAGTGGTCTAGAGGTAAAGTGTCTGCAAGGGAAACCTATGGTTGAGAGTTCAATCCCCTTACATCCGGAGTGGTTTTTTTCCAAGAGTGATAAAGATTCTTATAGGTTCCGTAATAAGTTCATAAGGCCCTAAACATGCCCTGTTCCTGTCAGACTCAGTGGTCTAGAGGTAAAGTGTCTGCAAGGGAAACCTATGGTTGAGAGTTCAATCCCCTTCCATCCAGAGTGGTTTTTTCCAAAAGTGATAAAGATTCTTATAGGTTCCTCACTACGTTCATAAGGCCCTAAACATGCCCTCTTCCTATCAGACTCAATGGTCTAGAGGTAGAGTGTTTGCAAGGGAAACCTATGGTTAAGAGTTCAATCCCCTTCCATCCAGAGCGGTTTTTTTTCAAGAGTCATAAAGATTCTTATAGGTTCCTCACTACGTTCATAAGGCCCTAAACATGCCCTCTTCCTGTCAGACTCAATGGTCTAGAGGTAGAGTGTCTGCAAGGGAAACCTATGGTTGAGAGTTCAATCCCCTTCCGTCCAGAGCGGTTTTTTTTCAAGAGTCATAAAGATTCCTATAGGTTCCTCACTACGTTCATAAGGCCCTAAACATGTCCTCTTCCTGTCAGACTCAATGGTCTAGAGGTAGAGTGTTTGCAAGGGAAACCTATGGTTGAGAGTTCAATCCCCTTCCATCCAGAGCGGTTTTTTTTCAAGACTCATAAAGATTCTTATAGGTTCCTCACTACGTTCATAAGGCCCTAAACATGCCCTCTTCCTGTCAGACTCAATGGTCTAGAGGTAGAGTGTCTGCAAGGGAAACCAATGGTTGAGAGTTCAATCCCCTTCCATCCAGAGCGGTTTTTTTTTCAAGAGTCATAAAGATTCTTATAGGTTCCTCACTACGTTCATAAGGCCCTAAACATGCCCTCTTCCTGTCAGACTCAATGGTCTAGAGGTAGAGTGTCTGCAAGGGAAACCTATGGTTAAGAGTTCAATCCCCTTCCATCCTGAGCGGTTTTTTTTCAAGAGTCATAAAGATTCTTATAGGAAACTAGAAGGTTGAGAGTTCAAATCCCCCTCCATCTAGACTTTTTTTTTTCATGAGAGTCATAAAGATTCTTTTAGGAACCAATTTTTCTCTTCCTGAATTATTTCTATTTTCGTTTTTGAATCTTACACAGACATACCTACATAAATAGGGGAATCGTCCATCCAGAACTATTTATTATTCACCCTTACACATACAATACCAGTTACTTTACCTTCTGGTACCTTCAGTATAGATTGGTTACTGCACCTGTATGCAGTAATTATAGTGGGCCCTGTTTTTTAGTCACGACTATCGTTACGAGTGCCGAAAATGTCCTAGCCCTAAGACACCTAGGGACATGACGTACCAAATGCGGAAATTCACTTCCCTTTGGAATTCAGCCATGAAACTTTAACACCAGTGAGGGACTCATATAACCTACGATCACCTAAAATATGGAGAAGATTGGCTGCTTTGATCTAACGATATTCGCGTTTGAATCTGGTTGTATCAAATGCTGCTCTGGTGGTCAGTGTAGGCCTACTTAAGCGGTCGCTAATTTATGCAGCGACCTTGACATTGACTGCACTTGTTTCCAATAGATTGGCCATCAAACCCTGTCTGTGCTGAGCTCCTCACTCTCAGTCGAATAGATTGACAGGCAGTACCGTACGCAGAATTTAACTCACTGTCGCCCAAATTATCATAGCCCAAGACATCTAAAGACGATACGTACCAAATGCGGAAATTCACTTCCCTTTAGAATTCAGCCATGAGACTTTAACACAAGTTAGGGACACATATACCCCATAATTACTCCAAATATGAAGAAGATCCTCAACTCGGATCCAATGATATTTGCGTTTCAATCTGGTTGTAGCAAAGGCTGCTCTGGTGGCACCAGACTCTCCTACCCGAATGGGGAATTTTCCTTTATCAGATAAGAGCATGCCAACTTCTGATATCAAATCAAGTTGTTCTTTGAATATTCGGAAGTGTGTCAACACTAATAATTCTGACTAGGAGAAAGTAATAACATTGATACTGCTTTTTTAATGCCATAATGCAGTTAGATATAATGGAGAAGCAACAAATTTGCGATGTCTTGAAATTGATTGAATAATCTCTAAGAATAGGGTGTAAAAAATAAAGGCAAGATAGCTTCAGGTTGTGCATACTGATAAGAGAATGCAGTGAGGAATTCTGTTCTGTTATGAGTATGCACAAGCCGAAGCCATCTTGTCATATTACTTCACTGACTTTATCATAGTACAGCCCTGACTCTGTTTGGAAATGACAAACAGTACAGTTATCTAGTCATCTTATCTCTTGGCTGCACCAGTATAGTCTAGTCAGAGCACTGACACTGGGTGGCTATGATAAGAACTAACGCTTTCATTGACAGGTCCTGCCACCTGGTGTATTATGAGGAACCAGGTTCCTCACTACGTTCATGAGGCCCTAAACATGCCCTGTTCCTGTCAGACTCAGTGGTCTAGAGGTAAAGTGTCTGCAAGGGAAACCTATGGTTGAGAGTTCAATCCCCTTCCATCCAGAGCGGTCTTTTTTCAAGAGTCATAAAGATTCTTATAGGTTCCTCACTACGTCCATAAGGCCCTAAACATGTCCTCTTCCTGTCAGACTCAATGGTCTAGTGGTAGAGTGTCTGCAAGGGAAACCTATGGTTGAGAGTTCAATCCCCTTCCATCCAGAGTGGTTTTTTTCCAAAAGTGATAAAGATTCTTATAGGTTCCTCACTACGTTCATAAGGCCCTAAACATGCCCTCTTCCTATCAGACTCAATGGTCTAGAGGTAGAGTGTTTGCAAGGGAAACCTATGGTTAAGAGTTCAATCCCCTTCCATCCAGAGCGGTTTTTTTTCAAGAGTCATAAAGATTCTTATAGGTTCCTCACTACGTTCATAAGGCCCTAAACATGTCCTCTTCCTGTCAGACTCAATGGTCTAGAGGTAGAGTGTTTGCAAGGGAAACCTATGGTTGAGAGTTCAATCCCCTTCCATCCAGAGCGGTTTTTTTTCAAGACTCATAAAGATTCTTATAGGTTCCTCACTACGTTCAAAAGGCCCTAAACATGCCCTCTTCCTGTCAGACTCAATGGTCTAGAGGTAGAGTGTCTGCAAGGGAAACCAATGGTTGAGAGTTCAATCCCCTTCCATCCAGAGCGGTTTTTTTTTCAAGAGTCATAAAGATTCTTATAGGAAACTAGAAGGTTGAGAGTTCAAATCCCCCTCCATCTAGACTTTTTTTTTTCATGAGAGTCATAAAGATTCTTTTAGGAACCAATTTTTCTCTTCCTGAATTATTTCTATTTTCGTTTTTGAATCTTACACAGACATACCTACATAAATAGGGGAATCGTCCATCCAGAACTATTTATTATTCACCCTTACACATACAATACCAGTTACTTTACCTTCTGGTACCTTCAGTATAGATTGGTTACTGCACGTGTATGCAGTAATTATAGTGGGCCCTGTTTTTTAGTCACGACTATCGTTACGAGTGCCGAAAATGTCGTAGCCCTAAGACACCTAGGGACATGACGTACCAAATGCGGAAATTCACTTCCCTTTGGAATTCAGCCATGAAACTTTAACACCAGTGAGGGACTCATATAACCTACGATCACCTAAAATATGGAGAAGATTGGCTGCTTTGATCTAACGATATTCGCGTTTGAATCTGGTTGTATCAAATGCTGCTCTGGTGGCCAGTGTAGGCTACTTAAGCGGTCGCTAATTTATGCAGCGACCTTGACATTGACTGCACTTGTTCCCAATAGATTGGCCATCAAACCCTGTCTGTGCTGAGCTCCTCACTCTCAGTCGAATAGATTGACAGGCAGTACCGTACGCAGAATTTAACTCACTGTCGCCCAAATTATCATAGCCCAAGACATCTAAAGACGATACGTACCAAATGCGGAAATTCACTTCCCTTTAGAATTCAGCCATGAGACTTTAACACAAGTTAGGGACACATATACCCCATAATTACTCCAAATATGAAGAAGATCCTCAACTCGGATCCAATGATATTTGCGTTTCAATCTGGTTGTAGCAAAGGCTGCTCTGGTGGCACCAGACTCTCCTACCCGAATGGGGAATTTTCCTTTATCAGATAAGAGCATGCCAACTTCTGATATCAAATCAAGTTGTTCTTTGAATATTCGGAAGTGTGTCAACACTAGTAATTCTGACTAGGAGAAAGTAATAACATTGATACTGCTTTTTTAATGCCATAATGCAGTTAGATATAATGGAGAAGCAACAAATTTGCGATGTCTTGAAATTGATTGAATAATCTCTAAGAATAGGGTGTAAAAAATAAAGGCAAGATAGCTTCAGGTTGTGCATACTGATAAGAGAATGCAGTGAGGAATTCTGTTCTGTTATGAGTATGCACAAGCCGAAGCCATCTTGTCATATTACTTCACTGACTTTATCATAGTACAGCCCTGACTCTGTTTGGAAATGACAAACAGTACAGTTATCTAGTCATCTTATCTCTTGGCTGCACCAGTATAGTCTAGTCAGAGCACTGACACTGGGTGGCTATGATAAGAACTAACGCTTTCATTGACAGGTCCTGCCACCTGGTGTATTATGAGGAACCAGGTTCCTCACTACGTTCATGAGGCCCTAAACATGCCCTGTTCCTGTCAGACTCAGTGGTCTAGAGGTAAAGTGTCTGCAAGGGAAACCTATGGTTGAGAGTTCAATCCCCTTCCATCCAGAGTGGTTTTTTTCCAAGAGTGATAAAGATTCTTATAGGTTCCTCAATACGTTCATAAGGCCCTAAACATGCCCTGTTCCTGTCAGACTCAGTGGTCTAGAGGTAGAGTGTCTGCAAGGGAAACCAATGGTTGAGAGTTCAATCCCCTTCCATCTAGAGTGTTTTTTTTTCCAAAAGTGATAAAGATTCTTATAGGTTCCTCACTACGTTCATAAGGCCCTAAACATGCCCTCTTCCTATCAGACTCAATGGTCTAGAGGTAGAGTGTTTGCAAGGGAAACCTATGGTTGAGAGTTCAATCCCCTTCCATCCAGAGCGGTTTTTTTTCAAGAGTCATAAAGATTCTTATAGGTTCCTCACTACGTTCATAAGGCCCTAAACATGCCCTCTTCCTGTCAGACTCAATGGTCTAGAGGTAGAGTGTCTGCAAGGGAAACCTATGGTTGAGAGTTCAATCCCCTTCCATCCAGAGTGGTTTTTTTCCAAAAGTGATAAAGATTCTTATAGGTTCCTCAATACGTTCATAAGGCCCTAAACATGCCCTCTTTCTGTCAGACTCAGGGGTCTAGAGGTAGAGTGTCTGCAAGGGAAACCTATGGTTGAGAGTTCAATCCCCTTCCATCCAGAGTGGTCTTTTTTCAAGAGTTATAAAGATTCTTATAGGTTCCTCACTACGTCCATAAGGCCCTAAACATGTCCTCTTCCTGTCAGACTCAATGGTCTAGAGGTAGAGTGTTTGCAAGGGAAACCTATGGTTGAGAGTTCAATCCCCTTCCATCCAGAGCGGTTTTTTTTTAAGAGTCATAAAGATTCTTATAGGTTCCTCACTACGTTCATAAGGCCCTAAACATGTCCTCTTCCTGTCAGACTCAATGGTCTAGAGGTAGAGTGTTTGCAAGGGAAACCTATGGTTGAGAGTTCAATCCCCTTCCATCCAGAGCGGTTTTTTTTCAAGACTCATAAAGATTCTTATAGGTTCCTCACTACGTTCATAAGGCCCTAAACATGCCCTCTTCCTGTCAGACTCAATGGTCTAGAGGTAGAGTGTCTGCAAGGGAAACCAATGGTTGAGAGTTCAATCCCCTTCCATCCAGAGCGGTTTTTTTTTCAAGAGTCATAAAGATTCTTATAGGTTCCTCACTACGTTCATAAGGCCCTAAACATGCCCTCTTCCTGTCAGACTCAATGGTCTAGAGGTAGAGTGTCTGCAAGGGAAACCTATGGTTAAGAGTTCAATCCCCCTCCATCCTGAGCGGTTTTTTTTGTAAGAGTCATAAAGATTCTTATAGGAAACTAGAAGGTTGAGAGTTCAAATCCCCCTCCATCTAGACTTTTTTTTTTTCATGAGAGTCATAAAGATTCTTTTAGGAACCAATTTTTCTCTTCCTGAATTATTTCTATTTTCGTTTTTGAATCTTACACAGACATACCTACATAAATAGGGGAATCGTCCATCCAGAACTATTTATTATTCACCCTTACACATACAATACCAGTTACTTTACCTTCTGGTACCTTCAGTATAGATTGGTTACTGCACCTGTATGCAGTAATTATAGTGGTCCCTGTTTTTTAGTCACGACTATCGTTACGAGTGCCCAAAATGTCGTAGCCCTAAGACACCTAGGGACATGACGTACCAAACGCGGAAATTCACTTCCCTTTGGAATTCAGCCATGAAACTTTAACACCAGTGAGGGACTCATATAACCTACGATCACCTAAAATATGGAGAAGATTGGCTGCTTTGATCTAACGATATTCGCGTTTGAATCTGGTTGTATCAAATGCTGCTCTGGTGGTCAGTGTAGGCCTACTTAAGCGGTCGCTAATTTATGCAGCGACCTTGACATTGACTGCACTTGTTCCCAATAGATTGGCCATCAAACCCTGTCTGTGCTGAGCTCCTCACTCTCAGTCGAATAGATTGACAGGCAGTACCGTACGCAGAATTTAACTCACTGTCGCCCAAATTATCATAGCCCAAGACATCTAAAGACGATACGTACCAAATGCGGAAATTCACTTCCCTTTAGAATTCAGCCATGAGACTTTAACACAAGTTAGGGACACATATACCCCATAATTACTCCAAATATGAAGAAGATCCTCAACTCGGATCCAATGATATTTGCGTTTCAATCTGGTTGTAGCAAAGGCTGCTCTGGTGGCACCGGACTCTCCTACCCGAATGGGGAATTTTCCTTTATCAGATAAGAGCATGCCAACTTCTGATATCAAATCAAGTTGTTCTTTGAATATTCGGAAGTGTGTCAACACTAATAATTCTGACTAGGAGAAAGTAATAACATTGATACTGCTTTTTTAATGCCATAATGCAGTTAGATATAATGGAGAAGCAACAAATTTGCGATGTCTTGAAATTGATTGAATAATCTCTAAGAATAGGGTGTAAAAAATAAAGGCAAGATAGCTTCAGGTTGTGCATACTGATAAGAGAATGCAGTGAGGAATTCTGTTCTGTTATGAGTATGCACAAGCCGAAGCCATCTTGTCATATTACTTCACTGACTTTATCATAGTACAGCCCTGACTCTGTTTGGAAATGACAAACAGTACAGTTATCTAGTCATCTTATCTCTTGGCTGCACCAGTATAGTCTAGTCAGAGCACTGACACTGGGTGGCTATGATAAGAACTAACGCTTTCATTGACAGGTCCTGCCACCTGGTGTATTATGAGGAACCAGGTTCCTCACTACGTTCATGAGGCCCTAAACATGCCCTGTTCTTGTCAGACTCAGTGGTCTAGAGGTAAAGTGTCTGCAAGGGAAACCTATGGTTGAGAGTTCAATCCCCTTCCATCCAGAGTGGTTTTTTTCCAAGAGTGATAAAGATTCTTATAGGTTCCTCAATACGTTCATAAGGCCCTAAACATGCCCTGTTCCTGTCAGACTCAGTGGTCTAGAGGTAAAGTGTCTGCAAGGGAAACCTATGGTTGAGAGTTCAATCCCCTTCCATCAAGAGTGGTTTTTTTCCAAAAGTGATAAAGATTCTTATAGGTTCCTCACTACGTTCATAAGGCCCTAAACATGCCCTCTTCCTGTCAGACTCAGTGGTCTAGAGGTAGAGTGTTTGCAAGGGAAACCTATGGTTGAGAGTTCAATCCCCTTCCATCCAGAGTGGTTTTTTTCCAAAAGTGATAAAGATTCTTATAGGTTCCTCACTACGTTCATAAGGCCCTAAACATGCCCTCTTCCTGTCAGACTCAATGGTCTAGAGGTAGAGTGTCTGCAAGGGAAACCTATGGTTGAGAGTTCAATCCCCTTCCATCCAGAGTGGTTTTTTTCCAAAAGTGATAAAGATTCTTATAGGTTCCTTAATACGTTCATAAGGCCCTAAACATGCCCTCTTTCTGTCAGACTCAGTGGTCTAGAGGTAGAGTGTCTGCAAGGGAAAACTATGGTTGAGAGTTCAATCCCCTTCCATCCAGAGCGGTCTTTTTTCAAGAGTTATAAAGATTCTTATAGGTTCCTCACTACGTCCATAAGGCCCTAAACATGTCCTCTTCCTGTCAGACTCAATGGTCTAGAGGTAGAGTGTTTGCAAGGGAAACCTATGGTTGAGAGTTCAATCCCCTTCCATCCAGAGCGGTTTTTTTTCAAGAGTCATAAAGATTCTTATAGGTTCCTCACTACGTTCATAAGGCCCTAAACATGTCCTCTTCCTGTCAGACTCAATGGTCTAGAGGTAGAGTGTCTGCAAGGGAAACCAATGGTTGAGAGTTCAATCCCCTTCCATCCAGAGCGGGTTTTTTTTCAAGACTCATAAAGATTCTTATAGGTTCCTCACTACGTTCATAAGGCCCTAAACATGCCCTCTTCCTGTCAGACTCAATGGTCTAGAGGTAGAGTGTCTGCAAGGGAAACCTATGGTTGAGAGTTCAATCCCCTTCCATCCAGAGTGGTTTTTTTCCAAAAGTGATAAAGATTCTTATAGGTTCCTCAATACGTTCATAAGGCCCTAAACATGCCCTCTTTCTGTCAGACTCAGTGGTCTAGAGGTATAGTGTCTGCAAGGGAAACCTATGGTTGAGAGTTCAATCCCCTTCCATCCCGAGCGGTCTTTTTTCAAAAGTTATAAAGATTCTTATAGGTTCCTCACTACGTCCATAAAGCCCTAAACATGTCCTCTTCCTGTCAGACTCAATGGTCTAGAGGTAGAGTGTTTGCAAGGGAAACCTATGGTTGAGAGTTCAATCCCCTTCCATCCAGAGCGGTTTTTTTTCAAGAGTCATAAAGATCTTATAGGTTCCTCACTACGTTCATAAGGCCCTAAACATGTCCTCTTCCTGTCAGACTCAATGGTCTAGAGGTAGAGTGTTTGCAAGGGAAACCTATGGTTGAGAGTTCAATCCCCTTCCATCCAGAGCGGGTTTTTTTTCAAGACTCATAAAGATTCTTATAGGTTCCTTACTACGTTCATAAGGCCCTAAACATGCCCTCTTCCTGTCAGACTCAATGGTCTAGAGGTAGAGTGTCTGCAAGGGAAACCAATGGTTGAGAGTTCAATCCCCTTCCATCCAGAGCGGGTTTTTTTTCAAGAGTCATAAAGATTCTTATAGGTTCCTCACTACGTTCATAAGGCCCTAAACATGCCCTCTTCCTGTCAGACTCAATGGTCTAGAGGTAGAGTGTCTGCAAGGGAAACCTATGGTTGAGAGTTCAATCCCCTTCCATCCAGAGCGGTTTTTTTTCAAGAGTCATAAAGATTCTTATAGGTTCCTCACTACGTTCATAAGGCCCTAAACATGTCCTCTTCCTGTCAGACTCAATGGTCTAGAGGTAGAGTGTTTGCAAGGGAAACCTATGGTTGAGAGTTCAATCCCCTTCCATCCAGAGCGGTTTTTTTTCAAGACTCATAAAGATTCTTATAGGTTCCTCACTACGTTCATAAGGCCCTAAACATGCCCTCTTCCTGTCAGACTCAATGGTCTAGAGGTAGAGTGTCTGCAAGGGAAACCAATGGTTGAGAGTTCAATCCCCTTCCATCCAGAGCGGTTTTTTTTTCAAGAGTCATAAAGATTCTTATAGGTTCCTCACTACGTTCATAAGGCCCTAAACATGCCCTCTTCCTGTCAGACTCAATGGTCTAGAGGTAGAGTGTCTGCAAGGGAAACCTATGGTTAAGAGTTCAATCCCCTTCCATCCTGAGCGGTTTTTTTTCAAGAGTCATAAAGATTCTTATAGGAAACTAGAAGGTTGAGAGTTCAAATCCCCCTCCATCTAGACTTTTTTTTTTTCATGAGAGTCATAAAGATTCTTTTAGGAACCAATTTTTCTCTTCCTGAATTATTTCTATTTTCGTTTTTGAATCTTACACAGACATACCTACATAAATAGGGGAATTGTCCATCCAGAACTATTTATTATTCACCCTTACACATACAATACCAGTTACTTTACCTTCTGGTACCTTCAGTATAGATTGGTTACTGCACCTGTATGCAGTAATTATAGTGGGCCCTGTTTTTTAGTCACGACTATCGTTACGAGTGCCCAAAATGTCGTAGCCCTAAGACACCTAGGGACATGACGTACCAAATGCGGAAATTCACTTCCCTTTGGAATTCAGCCATGAAACTTTAACACCAGTGAGGGACTCATATAACCTACGATCACCTAAAATATGGAGAAGATTGGCTGCTTTGATCTAACGATATTCGCGTTTGAATCTGGTTGTATCAAATGCTGCTCTGGTGGTCAGTGTAGGCCTACTTAAGCGGTCGCTAATTTATGCAGCGACCTTGACATTGACTGCACTTGTTCCCAATAGATTGGCCATCAAACCCTGTCTGTGCTGAGCTCCTCACTCTCAGTCGAATAGATTGACAGGCAGTACCGTACGCAGAATTTAACTCACTGTCGCCCAAATTATCATAGCCCAAGACATCTAAAGACGATACGTACCAAATGCGGAAATTCACTTCCCTTTAGAATTCAGCCATGAGACTTTAACACAAGTTAGGGACACATATACCCCATAATTACTCCAAATATGAAGAAGATCCTCAACTCGGATCCAATGATATTTGCGTTTCAATCTGGTTGTAGCAAAGGCTGCTCTGGTGGCACCAGACTCTCCTACCCGAATGGGGAATTTTCCTTTATCAGATAAGAGCATGCCAACTTCTGATATCAAATCAAGTTGTTCTTTGAATATTCGGAAGTGTGTCAACACTAATAATTCTGACTAGGAGAAAGTAATAACATTGATACTGCTTTTTTAATGCCATAATGCAGTTAGATATAATGGAGAAGCAACAAATTTGCGATGTCTTGAAATTAATTGAATAATCTCTAAGAATAGGGTGTAAAAAATAAAGGCAAGATAGCTTCAGGTTGTGCATACTGATAAGAGAATGCAGTGAGGAATTCTGTTCTGTTATGAGTATGCACAAGCCGAAGCCATCTTGTCATATTACTTCACTGACTTTATCATAGTACAGCACTGACTCTGTTTGGAAATGACAAACAGTACAGTTATCTAGTCATCTTATCTCTTGGCTGCACCAGTATAGTCTAGTCAGAGCACTGACACTGGGTGGCTATGATAAGAACTAACGCTTTCATTGACAGGTCCTGCCACCTGGTGTATTATGAGGAACCAGGTTCCTCACTACGTTCATGAGGCCCTAAACATGCCCTGTTCCTGTCAGACTCAGTGGTCTAGAGGTAAAGTGTCTGCAAGGGAAACCTATGGTTGAGAGTTCAATCCCCTTCCATCCAGAGTGGTTTTTTCCAAGAGTGATAAAGATTCTTATAGGTTCCTCAATACGTTCATAAGGCCCTAAACATGCCCTGTTCCTGTCAGACTCAGTGGTCTAGAGGTAAAGTGTCTGCAAGGGAAACCTATGGTTGAGAGTTCAATCCCCTTCCATCCAGAGTGGTTTTTTTTCCAAAAGTGATAAAGATTCTTATAGGTTCCTCACTACGTTCATAAGGCCCTAAACATGCCCTCTTCCTATCAGACTCAATGGTCTAGAGGTAGAGTGTTTGCAAGGGAAACCTATGGTTGAGAGTTCAATCCCCTTCCATCCAGAGCGTTTTTTTTTCAAGAGTCATAAAGATTCTTATAGGTTCCTCACTACGTTCATAAGGCCCTAAACATGCACTCTTCCTGTCAGACTCAATGGTCTAGAGGTAGAGTGTCTGCTAGGGAAACCTATGGTTGAGAGTTCAATCCCCTTCCATCCAGAGTGGTTTTTTTCCAAAAGTGATAAAGATTCTTATCGGTTCCTCAATACGTTCATAAGGCCCTAAACATGCCCTCTTTCTGTCAGACTCAGTGGTCTAGAGGTAGAGTGTCTGCAAGGGAAACCTATGGTTGAGAGTTCAATCCCCTTCCATCCAGAGCGGTCTTTTTTCAAGAGTTATAAAGATTCTTATAGGTTCCTCACTACGTTCATAAGGCCCTAAATATGTCCTCTTCCTGTCAGACTCAATGGTCTAGAGGTAGAGTGTTTGCAAGGGAAACCTATGGTTGAGAGTTCAATCCCCTTCCATCCAGAGCGGTTTTTTTTCAAGACTCTTAAAGATTCTTATAGGTTCCTCACTACGTTCATAAGGCCCTAAACATGCCCTCTTCCTGTCAGACTCAATGGTCTAGAGGTAGAGTGTTTGCAAGGTAAACCTATGGTTGAGAGTTCAATCCCCTTCCATCCAGAGCGGTTTTTTTTTCAAGAGTCATAAAGATTCTTATAGGTTCCTCACTACGTTCATAAGGCCCTAAACATGCCCTCTTCCTGTCAGACTCAATGGTCTAGAGGTAGAGTGTCTGCAAGGGAAACCTTTGGTTAAGAGTTCAATCCCCTTCCATCCTGAGCGGTTTTTTTTCAAGAGTCATAAAGATTCTTATAGGAAACTAGAAGGTTGAGAGTTCAAATCCCCCTCCATCTAGACTTTTTTTTTTCATAAGAGTCATAAAGATTCTTTTAGGAACCAATTTTTCTCTTCCTGAATTATTTCTATTTTCGTTTTTGAATCTTACACAGACATACCTACATAAATAGGGGAATTGTCCATCCAGAACTATTTATTATTCACCCTTACACATACAATACCAGTTACTTTACCTTCTGGTACCTTCAGTATAGATTGGTTACTGCACCTGTATGCAGTAATTATAGTGGGCCCTGTTTTTTAGTCACGACTATCGTTACGAGTGCCCAAAATGTCGTAGCCCTAAGACACCTAGGGACATGACGTACCAAATGCGGAAATTCACTTCCCTTTGGAATTCAGCCATGAAACTTTAACACCAGTGAGGGACTCATATAACCTACGATCACCTAAAATATGGAGAAGATTGGCTGCTTTGATCTAACGATATTCGCGTTTGAATCTGGTTGTATCAAATGCTGCTCTGGTGGTCAGTGTAGGCCTACTCAAGCGGTCGCTAATTTATGCAGCGACCTTGACATTGACTGCACTTGTTCCCAATAGATTGGCCATCAAACCCTGTCTGTGCTGAGCTCCTCACTCTCAGTCGAATAGATTGACAGGCAGTACCGTACGCAGAATTTAACTCACTGTCGCCCAAATTATCATAGCCCAAGACATCTAAAGACGATACGTACCAAATGCGGAAATTCACTTCCCTTTAGAATTCAGCCATGAGACTTTAACACAAGTTAGGGACACATATACCCCATAATTACTCCAAATATGAAGAAGATCCTCAACTCGGATCCAATGATATTTGCGTTTCAATCTGGTTGTAGCAAAGGCTGCTCTGGTGGCACCAGACTCTCCTACCCGAATGGGGAATTTTCCTTTATCAGATAAGAGCATGCCAACTTCTGATATCAAATCAAGTTGTTCTTTGAATATTCGGAAGTGTGTCAACACTAATAATTCTGACTAGGAGAAAGTAATAACATTGATACTGCTTTTTTAATGCCATAATGCAGTTAGATATAATGGAGAAGCAACAAATTTGCGATGTCTTGAAATTGATTGAATAATCTCTAAGAATAGGGTGTAAAAAATAAAGGCAAGATAGCTTCAGGTTGTGCATACTGATAAGAGAATGCAGTGAGGAATTCTGTTCTGTTATGAGTATGCACAAGCCGAAGCCATCTTGTCATATTACTTCACTGACTTTATCATAGTACAGCCCTGACTCTGTTTGGAAATGACAAACAGTACAGTTATCTAGTCATCTTATCTCTTGGCTGCACCAGTATAGTCTAGTCAGAGCACTGACACTGGGTGGCTATGATAAGAACTAACGCTTTCATTGACAGGTCCTGCCACCTGGTGTATTATGAGGAACCAGGTTCCTCACTACGTTCATAAGGCCCTAAACATGCCCTGTTCCTGTCAGACTCAGTGGTCTAGAGGTAAAGTGTCTGCAAGGGAAACCTATGGTTGAGAGTTCAATCCCCTTCCATCCGGAGTGGTTTTTTTCCAAGAGTGATAAAGATTCTTATAGGTTCCTCAATAAGTTCATAAGGCCCTAAAAATGCCCTGTTCCTGTCAGACTCAGTGGTCTAGAGGTAAAGTGTCTGCAAGGGAAACCTATGGTTGAGAGTTCAATCCCCTTCCATCCAGAGTGGTTTTTTTCCAAAAGTGATAAAGATTCTTATAGGTTCCTCACTACGTTCATAAGGCCCTAAACATGCCCTCTTCCTATCAGACTCAATGGTCTAGAGGTAGAGTGTTTCCAAGGGAAACCTATGGTTAAGAGTTCAATCCCCTTCCATCCAGAGCGGTTTTTTTTCAAGAGTCATAAAGATTCTTATAGGTTCCTCACTACGTTCATAAGGCCCTAAACATGCCCTCTTCCTGTCAGACTCAATGGTTTAGAGGTAGAGTGTCTGCAAGGGAAACCTATGGTTGAGAGTTCAATCCCCTTCCATCCAGAGCGGTTTTTTTCAAGAGTCATAAAGATTCCTATAGGTTCCTCACTACGTTCATAAGGCCCTAAACATGTCCTCTTCCTGTCAGACTCAATGGTCTAGAGGTAGAGTGTTTGCAAGGGAAACCTATGGTTGAGAGTTCAATCCCCTTCCATCCAGAGCGGTTTTTTTTCAAGACTCATAAAGATTCTTATAGGTTCCTCACTACGTTCATAAGGCCCTAAACATGCCCTCTTCCTGTCAGACTCAATGGTCTAGAGGTAGAGTGTCTGCAAGGGAAACCAATGGTTGAGAGTTCAATCCCCTTCCATCCAGAGCGGTTTTTTTTTCAAGAGTCATAAAGATTCTTATAGGTTCCTCACTACGTTCATAAGGCCCTAAACATGCCCTCTTCCTGTCAGACTCAATGGTCTAGAGGTAGAGTGTCTGCAAGGGAAACCTATGGTTAAGAGTTCAATCCCCTTCCATCCTGAGCGGTTTTTTTTCAAGAGTCATAAAGATTCTTATAGGAAACTAGAAGGTTGAGAGTTCAAATCCCCCTCCATCTAGACTTTTTTTTTTCATGAGAGTCATAAAGATTCTTTTAGGAACCAATTTTTCTCTTCCTGAATTATTTCTATTTTCGTTTTTGAATCTTACACAGACATACCTACATAAATAGGGGAATCGTCCATCCAGAACTATTTATTATTCACCCTTACACATACAATACCAGTTACTTTACCTTCTGGTACCTTCAGTATAGATTGGTTACTGCACCTGTATGCAGTAATTATAGTGGGCCCTGTTTTTTAGTCACGACTATCGTTACGAGTTCCCAAAATGTCGTAGCCCTAAGACACCTAGGGACATGACGTACCAAATGCGGAAATTCACTTCCCTTTGGAATTCAGCCATGAAACTTTAACACCAGTGAGGGACTCATATAACCTACGATCACCTAAAATATGGAGAAGATTGGCTGCTTTGATCTAACGATATTCGCGTTTGAATCTGGTTGTATCAAATGCTGCTCTGGTGGTCAGTGTAGGCCTACTTAAGCGGTCGCTAATTTATGCAGCGACCTTGACATTGACTGCACTTGTTCCCAATAGATTGGCCATCAAACCCTGTCTGTGCTGAGCTCCTCACTCTCAGTCGAATAGATTGACAGGCAGTACCGTACGCAGAATTTAACTCACTGTCGCCCAAATTATCATAGCCCAAGACATCTAAAGACGATACGTACCAAATGCGGAAATTCACTTCCCTTTAGAATTCAGCCATGAGACTTTAACACAAGTTAGGGACACATATACCCCATAATTACTCCAAATATGAAGAAGATCCTCAACTCGGATCCAATGATATTTGCGTTTCAATCTGGTTGTAGCAAAGGCTGCTCTGGTGGCACCAGACTCTCCTACCCGAATGGGGAATTTTCCTTTATCAGATAAGAGCATGCCAACTTCTGATATCAAATCAAGTTGTTCTTTGAATATTCGGAAGTGTGTCAACACTAATAATTCTGACTAGGAGAAAGTAATAACATTGATACTGCTTTTTTAATGCCATAATGCAGTTAGATATAATGGAGAAGCAACAAATTTGCGATGTCTTGAAATTGATTGAATAATCTCTAAGAATAGGGTGTAAAAAATAAAGGCAAGATAGCTTCAGGTTGTGCATACTGATAAGAGAATGCAGTGAGGAATTCTGTTCTGTTATGAGTATGCACAAGCCGAAGCCATCTTGTCATATTACTTCACTGACTTTATCATAGTACAGCCCTGACTCTGTTTGGAAATGACAAACAGTACAGTTATCTAGTCATCTTATCTCTTGGCTGCACCAGTATAGTCTAGTCAGAGCACTGACACTGGGTGGCTATGATAAGAACTAACGCTTTCATTGACAGGTCCTGCCACCTGGTGTATTATGAGGAACCAGGTTCCTCACTACGTTCATGAGGCCCTAAACATGCCCTGTTCCTGTCAGACTCAGTGGTCTAGAGGTAAAGTGTCTGCAAGGGAAACCTATGGTTGAGAGTTCAATCCCCTTCCATCCAGAGCGGTTTTTTTCCAAGAGTGATAAAGATTCTTATAGGTTCCTCAATACGTTCATAAGGCCCTAAACATGCCCTGTTCCTGTCAAACTCAGTGGTCTAGAGGTAAAGTGTCTGCAAGGGAAACCTATGGTTGAGAGTTCAATCCCCTTCCATCCAGAGTGGTTTTTTTCCAAAAGTGATAAAGATTCTTATAGGTTCCTCACTACGTTCATAAGGCCCTAAACATGCCCTCTTCCTATCAGACTCAATGGTCTAGAGGTAGAGTGTTTGCAAGGGAAACCTATGGTTGAGAGTTCAATCCCCTTCCATCCAGAGCGGTTTTTTTTCAAGAGTCATAAAGATTCTTATAGGTTCCTCACTACGTTCATAAGGCCCTAAACATGCCCTCTTCCTGTCAGACTCAATGGTCTAGAGGTAGAGTGTCTGCAAGGGACACCTATGGTTGAGAGTTCAATCCCCTTCCATCCAGAGCGGTCTTTTTTCAAGAGTTATAAAGATTCTTATAGGTTCCTCACTACGTCCATAAGGCCCTAAACATGTCCTCTTCCTGTCAGACTCAATGGTCTAGAGGTAGAGTGTTTGCAAGGGAAACCTATGGTTGTGAGATTCCCTTCCATCCAGAGCGGTTTTTTTTCAAGAGTCATAAAGATTCTTATAGGTTCCTCACTACGTTCATAAGGCCCTAAACATGTCCTCTTCCTGTCAGACTCAATGGTCTAGAGGTAGAGTGTTTGCAAGGGAAACCTATGGTTGAGAGTTCAATCCCCTTCCATCCAGAGCGGTTTTTTTTCAAGACTCATAAAGATTCTTATAGGTTCCTCACTACGTTCATAAGGCCCTAAACATGCCCTCTTCCTGTCAGACTCAATGGTCTAGAGGTAGAGTGTCTGCAAGGGAAACCAATGGTTGAGAGTTCAATCCCCTTCCATCCAGAGCGGTTTTTTTTTCAAGAGTCATAAAGATTCTTATAGGTTCCTCACTACGTTCATAAGGCCCTAAACATGCCCTCTTCCTGTCAGACTCAATGGTCTAGAGGTAGAGTGTCTGCAAGGGAAACCTATGGTTGAGAGTTCAATCCCCTTCCATCCAGAGCGGTTTTTTTTAGCGTCATAAAGATTCTTATAGGTTCCTCACTACGTTCATAAGGCCCTAAACATGTCCTCTTCCTGTCAGACTCAATGGTCTAGAGGTAGAGTGTTTGCAAGGGAAACCTATGGTTGAGAGTTCAATCCCCTTCCATCCAGAGCGGTTTTTTTTCAAGACTCATAAAGATTCTTATAGGTTCCTCACTACGTTCATAAGGCCCTAAACATGCCCTCTTCCTGTCAGACTCAATGGTCTAGAGGTAGAGTGTCTGCAAGGGAAACCAATGGTTGAGAGTTCAATCCCCTTCCATCCAGAGCGGTTTTTTTTTCAAGAGTCATAAAGATTCTTATAGGTTCCTCACTACGTTCATAAGGCCCTAAACATGCCCTCTTCCTGTCAGACTCAATGGTCTAGAGGTAGAGTGTCTGCAAGGGAAACCTATGGTTAAGAGTTCAATCCCCTTCCATCCTGAGCGGTTTTTTTTCAAGAGTCATAAAGATTCTTATAGGAAACTAGAAGGTTGAGAGTTCAAATCCCCCTCCATCTAGACTTTTTTTTTTTCATGAGAGTCATAAAGATTCTTTTAGGAACCAATTTTTCTCTTCCTGAATTATTTCTATTTTCGTTTTTGAATCTTACACAGACATACCTACATAAATAGGGGAATCGTCCATCCAGAACTATTTATTATTCACCCTTACACATACAATACCAGTTACTTTACCTTCTGGTACCTTCAGTATAGATTGGTTACTGCACCTGTATGCAGTAATTATAGTGGGCCCTGTTTTTTAGTCACGACTATCGTTACGAGTTCCCAAAATGTCGTAGCCCTAAGACACCTAGGGACATGACGTACCAAATGCGGAAATTCACTTCCCTTTGGAATTCAGCCATGAAACTTTAACACCAGTGAGGGACTCATATAACCTACGATCACCTAAAATATGGAGAAGATTGGCTGCTTTGATCTAACGATATTCGCGTTTGAATCTGGTTGTATCAAATGCTGCTCTGGTGGTCAGTGTAGGCCTACTTAAGCGGTCGCTAATTTATGCAGCGACCTTGACATTGACTGCACTTGTTCCCAATAGATTGGCCATCAAACCCTGTCTGTGCTGAGCTCCTCACTCTCAGTCGAATAGATTGACAGGCAGTACCGTACGCAGAATTTAACTCACTGTCGCCCAAATTATCATAGCCCAAGACATCTAAAGACGATACGTACCAAATGCGGAAATTCACTTCCCTTTAGAATTCAGCCATGAGACTTTAACACAAGTTAGGGACACATATACCCCATAATTACTCCAAATATGAAGAAGATCCTCAACTCAGATCCAATGATATTTGCGTTTCAATCTGGTTGTAGCAAAGGCTGCTCTGGTGGCACCAGACTCTCCTACCCGAATGGGGAATTTTCCTTTATCAGATAAGAGCATGCCAACTTCTGATATCAAATCAAGTTGTTCTTTGAATATTCGGAAGTGTGTCAACACTAATAATTCTGACTAGGAGAAAGTAATAACATTGATACTGCTTTTTTAATGCCATAATGCAGTTAGATATAATGGAGAAGCAACAAATTTGCGATGTCTTGAAATTGATTGAATAATCTCTAAGAATAGGGTGTAAAAAATAAAGGCAAGATAGCTTCAGGTTGTGCATACTGATAAGAGAATGCAGTGAGGAATTCTGTTCTGTTATGAGTATGCACAAGCCGAAGCCATCTTGTCATATTACTTCACTGACTTTATCATAGTACAGCCCTGACTCTGTTTGGAAATGACAAACAGTACAGTTATCTAGTCATCTTATCTCTTGGCTGCACCAGTATAGTCTAGTCAGAGCACTGACACTGGGTGGCTATGATAAGAACTAACGCTTTCATTGACAGGTCCTGCCACCTGGTGTATTATGAGGAACCAGGTTCCTCACTACGTTCATGAGGCCCTAAACATGCCCTGTTCCTGTCAGACTCAGTGGTCTAGAGGTAAAGTGTCTGCAAGGGAAACCTATGGTTGAGAGTTCAATCCCCTTCCATCCAGAGTGGTTTTTTTCCAAGAGTGATAAAGATTCTTAAAGGTTCCTCAATACGTTCATAAGGCCCTAAACATGCCCTGTTCCTGTCAGACTCAGTGGTCTAGAGGTAAAGTGTCTGCAAGGGAAACCTATGGTTGAGAGTTCAATCCCCTTCCATCCAGAGTGGTTTTTTTCCAAAAGTGATAAAGATTCTTATAGGTTCCTCACTACGTTCATAAGGCCCTAAACATGCCCTCTTCCTATCAGACTCAATGGTCTAGAGGTAGAGTGTTTGCAAGGGAAACCTATGGTTGAGAGTTCAATCCCCTTCCATCCAGAGCGGTTTTTTTTCAAGAGTCATAAAGATTCTTATAGGTTCCTCACTACGTTCATAAGGCCCTAAACATGCCCTCTTCCTGTCAGACTCAATGGTCTAGAGGTAGAGTGTCTGCAAGGGAAACCTATGGTTGAGAGTTCAATCCCCTTCCATCCAGAGTGGTTTTTTTCCAAAAGTGATAAAGATTCTTATAGGTTCCTCAATACGTTCATAAGGCCCTAAACATGCCCTCTTTCTGTCAGACTCAGTGGTCTAGAGGTAGAGTGTTTGCAAGGGAAACCTATGGTTAAGAGTTCAATCCCCTTCCATCCAGAGCGGTCTTTTTTCAAGAGTTATAAAGATTCTTATAGGTTCCTCACTACGTCCATAAGGCCCTAAACATGTCCTCTTCCTGTCAGACTCAATGGTCTAGAGGTAGAGTGTTTGCAAGGGAAACCTATGGTTGAGAGTTCAATCCCCTTCCATCCAGAGCGGTTTTTTTTCAAGAGTCATAAAGATTCTTATAGGTTCCTCACTACGTCCATAAGGCCCTAAACATGTCCTCTTCCTGTCAGACTCAATGGTCTAGAGGTAGAGTGTCTGCAAGGGAAACCTATGGTTGAGAGTTCAATCCCCTTCCATCCAGAGCGGTTTTTTTTCAAGACTCATAAAGATTCTTATAGGTTCCTCACTACGTTCATAAGGCCCTAAACATGCCCTCTTCCTGTCAGACTCAATGGTCTAGAGGTAGAGTGTCTGCAAGGGAAACCTATGGTTGAGAGTTCAATCCCCTTCCATCCAGAGAGGTTTTTTTTTCAAGAGTCATAAAGATTCTTATAGGTTCCTCACTACGTTCATAAGGCCCTAAACATGCCCTCTTCCTGTCAGACTCAATGGTCTAGAGGTAGAGTGTCTGCAAGGGAAACCTATGGTTAAGAGTTCAATCCCCTTCCATCCTGAGCGGTTTTTTTTCAAGAGTCATAAAGATTCTTATAGGAAACTAGAAGGTTGAGAGTTCAAATCCCCCTCCATCTAGACTTTTTCTTTTTCATGAGAGTCATAAAGATTCTTTTAGGAACCAATTTTTCTCTTCCTGAATTATTTCTATTTTCGTTTTTGAATCTTACACAGACATACCTACATAAATAGGGGAATCGTCCATCCAGAACTATTTATTATTCACCCTTACACATACAATACCAGTTACTTTACCTTCTGGTACCTTCAGTATAGATTGGTTACTGCACCTGTATGCAGTAATTATAGTGGGCCCTGTATTTAGTCACGACTATCGTTACGAGTGCCCAAAATGTCGTAGCCCTAAGACACCTAGGGACATGACGTACCAAATGCGGAAATTCACTTCCCTTTGGAATTCAGCCATGAAACTTTAACACCAGTGAGGGACTCATATAACCTACGATCACCTAAAATATGGAGATGATTGGCTGCTTTGATCTAACGATATTCGCGTTTGAATCTGGTTGTATCAAATGCTGCTCTGGTGGTCAGTGTAGGCCTACTTAAGCGGTCGCTAATTTATGCAGCGACCTTGACATTGACTGCACTTGTTCCCAATAGATTGGCCATCAAACCCTGTCTGTGCTGAGCTCCTCACTCTCAGTCGAATAGATTGACAGGCAGTACCGTACGCAGAATTTAACTCACTGTCGCCCAAATTATCATAGCCCAAGACATCTAAAGACGATACGTACCAAATGCGGAAATTCACTTCCCTTTAGAATTCAGCCATGAGACTTTAACACAAGTTAGGGACACATATACCCCATAATTACTCCAAATATGAAGAAGATCCTCAACTCGGATCCAATGATATTTGCGTTTCAATCTGGTTGTAGCAAAGGCTGCTCTGGTGGCACCAGACTCTCCTACCCGAATGGGGAATTTTCCTTTATCAGATAAGAGCATGCCAACTTCTGATATCAAATCAAGTTGTTCTTTGAATATTCGGAAGTGTGTCAACACTAATAATTCTGACTAGGAGAAAGTAATAACATTGATACTGCTTTTTTAATGCCATAATGCAGTTAGATATAATGGAGAAGCAACAAATTTGCGATGTCTTGAAATTGATTGAATAATCTCTAAGAATAGGGTGTAAAAAATAAAGGCAAGATAGCTTCAGGTTGTGCATACTGATAAGAGAATGCAGTGAGGAATTCTGTTCTGTTATGAGTATGCACAAGCCGAAGCCATCTTGTCATATTACTTCACTGACTTTATCATAGTACAGCCCTGACTCTGTTTGGAAATGACAAACAGTACAGTTATCTAGTCATCTTATCTCTTGGCTGCACCAGTATAGTCTAGTCAGAGCACTGACACTGGGTGGCTATGATAAGAACTAACGCTTTCATTGACAGGTCCTGCCACCTGGTGTATTATGAGGAACCAGGTTCCTCACTACGTTCATGAGGCCCTAAACATGCCCTGTTCTTGTCAGACTCAGTGGTCTAGAGGTAAAGTGTCTGCAAGGGAAACCTATGGTTGAGAGTTCAATCCCCTTCCATCCAGAGTGGTTTTTTTCCAAGAGTGATAAAGATTCTTATAGGTTCCTCAATACGTTCATAAGGCCCTAAACATGCCCTGTTCCTGTCAGACTCAGTGGTCTAGAGGTAAAGTGTCTGCAAGGGAAACCTATGGTTGAGAGTTCAATCCCCTTCCATCCAGAGTGGTTTTTTTCCAAAAGTGATAAAGATTCTTATAGGTTCCTCACTACGTTCATAAGGCCCTAAACATGCCCTCTTCCTGTCAGACTCAGTGGTCTAGAGGTAGAGTGTTTGCAAGGGAAACCTATGGTTGAGAGTTCAATCCCCTTCCATCCAGAGTGGTTTTTTTCCAAAAGTGATAAAGATTCTTATAGGTTCCTCAATACGTTCATAAGGCCCTAAACATGCCCTCTCTCTGTCAGACTCAGTGGTCTAGAGGTAGAGTGTCTGCAAGGGAAACCTATGGTTGAGAGTTCAATCCCCTTCCATCCAGAGCGGTTTTTTTTCAAGAGTCATAAAGATTCTTATAGGTTCCTCACTACGTTCATAAGGCCCTAAACATGCCCTCTTCCTGTCAGACTCAATGGTCTAGAGGTAGAGTGTCTGCAAGGGAAACCTATGGTTGAGAGTTCAATCCCCTTCCATCCAGAGTGGTTTTTTTCCAAAAGTGATAAAGATTCTTATAGGTTCCTCAATACGTTCATAAGGCCTTAAACATGCCCTCTCTCTGTCAGACTCAGTGGTCTAGAGGTAGAGTGTCTGCAAGGGAAACCTATGGTTGAGAGTTCAATCCCCTTCCATCCAGAGCGGTCTTTTTTCAAGAGTTATAAAGATTCTTATAGGTTCCTCACTACGTCCATAAGGCCCTAAACATGTCCTCTTCCTGTCAGACTCAATGGTCTAGAGGTAGAGTGTTTGCAAGGGAAACCTATGGTTGAGAGTTCAATCCCCTTCCATCCAGAGCGGTTTTTTTTCAAGAGTCATAAAGATTCTTATAGGTTCCTCACTACGTTCATAAGGCCCTAAACATGTCCTCTTCCTGTCAGACTCAATGGTCTAGAGGTAGAGTGTTTGCAAGGGAAACCTATGGTTGAGGGTTCAATCCCCTTCCATCCAGAGCGGTTTTTTTTCAAGACTCATAAAGATTCTTATAGGTTCCTCACTACGTTCATAAGGCCCTAAAATTGCCCTCTTCCTGTCAGACACAATGGTCTAGAGGTAGAGTGTCTGCAAGGGAAACCAATGGTTGAGAGTTCAATCCCCTTCCATCCAGAGCGGTTTTTTTTGCAAGAGTCATAAAGATTCTTATAGGTTCCTCACTACGTTCATAAGGCCCTAAACATGCCCTCTTCCTGTCAGACTCAATGGTCTAGAGGTAGAGTGTCTGCAAGGGAAACCTATGGTTGAGAGTTCAATCCCCTTCCATCCAGAGCGGTTTTTTTTCAAGAGTCATAAAGATTCTTATAGGTTCCTCACTACGTTCATAAGGCCCTAAACATGTCCTCTTCCTGTCAGACTCAATGGTCTAGAGGTAGAGTGTTTGCAAGGGAAACCTATGGTTGAGAGTTCAATCCCCTTCCATCCAGAGCGGTTTTTTTTCAAGAGTCATAAAGATTCTTATAGGTTCCTCACTACGTTCATAAGGCCCTAAACATGCCCTCTTCCTGTCAGACTCAATGGTCTAGAGGTAGAGTGTCTACAAGGGAAACCTATGGTTGAGAGTTCAATCTCCTTCCATCCAGAGTGGTTTTTTTCCAAAAGTGATAAAGATTCTTATAGGTTCCTCAATACGTTCATAAGGCCCTAAACATGCCCTCTTTCTGTCAGACTCAGTGGTCTAGAGGTAGAGTGTCTGCAAGGGAAACCTATGGTTGAGAGTTCAATCCCCTTCCATCCCGAGCGGTCTTTTTTCAAAAGTTATAAAGATTCTTATAGGTTCCTCACTACGTCCATAAGGCCCTAAACATGTCCTCTTCCTGTCAGACTCAATGGTCTAGAGGTAGAGTGTTTGCAAGGGAAACCTATGGTTGAGAGTTCAATCCCCTTCCATCCAGAGCGTTTTTTTTTCAAGAGTCATAAAGATCTTATAGGTTCCTCACTACGTTCATAAGGCCCTAAACATGTCCTCTTCCTGTCAGACTCAATGGTCTAGAGGTAGAGTGTTTGCAAGGGAAACCTATGGTTGAGAATTCAATCCCCTTCCATCCAGAGCGGTTTTTTTTTCAAGAGTCATAAAGATTCTTATAGGTTCCTCACTACGTTCATAAGGCCCTAAACATGCCCTCTTCCTGTCAGACTCAATGGTCTAGAGGTAGAGTGTCTGCAAGGGAAACCTATGGTTAAGAGTTCAATCCCCTTCCATCCTGAGCGGTTTTTTTTCAAGAGTCATAAAGATTCTTATAGGAAACTAGAAGGTTGAGAGTTCAAATCCCCCTCCATCTAGACTTTTTTTTTCATAAGAGTCATAAAGATTCTTTTAGGAACCAATTTTTCTCTTCCTGAATTATTTCTATTTTCGTTTTTGAATCTTACACAGACATACCTACATAAATAGGGGAATTGTCCATCCAGAACTATTTATTATTCACCCTTACACATACAATACCAGTTACTTTACCTTCTGGTACCTTCAGTATAGATTGGTTACTGCACCTGTATGCAGTAATTATAGTGGGCCCTGTTTTTTAGTCACGACTATCGTTACAAGTGCCCAAAATGTCGTAGCCCTAAGCCACCTAGGGACATGACGTACCAAATGCGGAAATTCACTTCCCTTTGGAATTCAGCCATGAAACTTTAACACCAGTGAGGGACTCATATAACCTACGATCACCTAAAATATGGAGAAGATTGGCTGCTTTGATCTAACGATATTCGCGTTTGAATCTGGTTGTATCAAATGCTGCTCTGGTGGTCAGTGTAGGCCTATTAAGAGGTAGCTAATTTATGCAGCGACCTTGACATTGACTGCACTTGTTCCCAATAGATTGGCCATCAAACCCTGTCTGTGCTGAGCTCCTCACTCTCAGTCGAATAGATTGACAGGCAGTACCGTACGCAGAATTTAACTCACTGTCGCCCAAATTATCATAGCCCAAGACATCTAAAGACGATACGTACCAAATGCGGAAATTCACTTCCCTTTAGAATTCAGCCATGAGACTTTAACACAAGTTAGGGACACATATACCCCATAATTACTCCAAATATGAAGAAGATCCTCAACTCGGATCCAATGATATTTGCGTTTCAATCTGGTTGTAGCAAAGGCTGCTCTGGTGGCACCAGACTCTCCTACCCGAATGGGGAATTTTCCTTTATCAGATAAGAGCATGCCAACTTCTGATATCAAATCAAGTTGTTCTTTGAATATTCGGAAGTGTGTCAACACTAATAATTCTGACTAGGAGAAAGTAATAACATTGATACTGCTTTTTTAATGCCATAATGCAGTTAGATATAATGGAGAAGCAACAAATTTGCGATGTCTTGAAATTGATTGAATAATCTCTAAGAATAGGGTGTAAAAAATAAAGGCAAGATAGCTTCAGGTTGTGCATACTGATAAGAGAATGCAGTGAGGAATTCTGTTCTGTTATGAGTATGCACAAGCCGAAGCCATCTTGTCATATTACTTCACTGACTTTATCATAGTACAGCCCTGACTCTGTTTGGAAATGACAAACAGTACAGTTATCTAGTCATCTTATCTCTTGGCTGCACCAGTATAGTCTAGTCAGAGCACTGACACTGGGTGGCTATGATAAGAACTAACGCTTTCATTGACAGGTCCTGCCACCTGGTGTATTATGAGGAACCAGGTTCCTCACTACGTTCATGAGGCCCTAAACATGCCCTGTTCCTGTCAGACTCAGTGGTCTAGAGGTAAAGTGTCTGCAAGGGAAACCTATGTTTGAGAGTTCAATCCCCTTCCATCCAGAGTGGTTTTTTTCCAAGAGTGATAAAGATTCTTATAGGTTCCTCAATACGTTCATAAGGCCCTAAACATGCCCTGTTCCTGTCAGACTCAGTGGTCTAGAGGTAGAGTGTCTGCAAGGGAAACCAATGGTTGAGAGTTCAATCCCCTTCCATCCAGAGTGTTTTTTTTCCAAAAGTGATAAAGATTCTTATAGGTTCCTCACTACGTTCATAAGGCCCTAAACATGCCCTCTTCCTATCAGACTCAATGGTCTAGAGGTAGAGTGTTTGCAAGGGAAACCTATGGTTGAGAGTTCAATCCCCTTCCATCCAGAGCGGTTTTTTTTCAAGAGTCATAAAGATTCTTATAGGTTCCTCACTACGTTCATAAGGCCCTAAACATGCCCTCTTCCTGTCAGACTCAATGGTCTAGAGGTAGAGTGTCTGCAAGGGAAACCTATGGTTGAGAGTTCAATCCCCTTCCATCCAGAGTGGTTTTTTTCCAAAAGTGATAAAGATTCTTATAGGTTCCTCAATACGTTCATAAGGCCCTAAACATGCCCTCTTTCTGTCAGACTCAGTGGTCTAGAGGTAGAGTGTCTGCAAGGGAAACCTATGGTTGAGAGTTCAATCCCCTTCCATCCAGAGTGGTCTTTTTTCAAGAGTTATAAAGATTCTTATAGGTTCCTCACTACGTTCATAAGGCCCTAAACATGCCCTCTTCCTGTCAGACTCAGTGGTCTAGAGGTAGAGTGTCTGCAAGGGAAACCAATGGTTGAGAGTTCAATCCCCTTCCATCCAGAGTGTTTTTTTTCCAAAAGTGATAAAGATTCTTATAGGTTCCTCACTACGTTCATAAGGCCCTAAACATGCCCTCTTCCTATCAGACTCAATGGTCTAGAGGTAGAGTGTTTGCAAGGGAAACCTATGGTTGAGAGTTCAATCCCCTTCCATCCAGAGCGGTTTTTTTTTCAAGAGTCATAAAGATTCTTATAGGTTCCTCACTACGTTCATAAGGCCCTAAACATGCCCTCTTCCTGTCAGACTCAATGGTCTAGAGGTAGAGTGTCCGCAAGGGAAACCTATGGTTGAGAGTTCAATCCCCTTCCATCCAGAGTGGTTTTTTTCCAAAAGTGATAAAGATTCTTATAGGTTCCTCAATACGTTCATGAGGCCCTAAACATGCCCTCTTTCTGTCAGACTCAGTGGTCTAGAGGTAGAGTGTCTGCAAGGGAAACCTATGGTTGAGAGTTCAATCCCCTTCCATCCAGAGTGGTCTTTTTTCAAGAGTTATAAAGATTCTTATAGGTTCCTCACTACGTCCATAAGGCCCTAAACATGTCCTCTTCCTGTCAGACTCAATGGTCTAGTGGTAGAGTGTTTGCAAGGGAAACCTATGGTTGAGAGTTCAATCCCCTTCCATCCAGAGCGGTTTTTTTTCAAGAGTCATAAAGATTCTTATAGGTTCCTCACTACGTTCATAAGGCCCTAAACATGTCCTCTTCCTGTCAGACTCAATGGTCTAGAGGTAGAGTGTTTGCAAGGGAAACCTATGGTTGAGAGTTCAATCCCCTTCCATCCAGAGCGGTTTTTTTTCAAGACTCATAAAGATTCTTATAGGTTCCTCACTACGTTCATAATGCCCTAAACATGCCCTCTTCCTGTCAGACTCAATGGTCTAGAGGTAGAGTGTCTGCAAGGGAAACCAATGGTTGAGAGTTCAATCCCCTTCCATCCAGAGCGGTTTTTTTTTCAAGAGTCATAAAGATTCTTATAGGTTCCTCACTACGTTCATAAGGCCCTAAACATGCCCTCTTCCTGTCAGACTCAATGGTCTAGAGGTAGAGTGTCTGCAAGGGAAACCTATGGTTAAGAGTTCAATCCCCTTCCATCCTGAGCGGTTTTTTTTGTAAGAGTCATAAAGATTCTTATAGGAAACTAGAAGGTTGAGAGTTCAAATCCCCCTCCATCTAGACTTTTTTTTTTTCATGAGAGTCATAAAGATTCTTTTAGGAACCAATTTTTCTCTTCCTGAATTATTTCTATTTTCGTTTTTGAATCTTACACAGACATACCTACATAAATAGGGGAATCGTCCATCCAGAACTATTTATTATTCACCCTTACACATACAATACCAGTTACTTTACCTTCTGGTACCTTCAGTATAGATTGGTTACTGCACCTGTATGCAGTAATTATAGTGGGCCCTGTTTTTTAGTCACGACTATCGTTACGAGTGCCGAAAATGTCGTAGCCCTAAGACACCTAGGGACATGACGTACCAAATGCGGAAATTCACTTCCCTTTGGAATTCAGCCATGAAACTTTAACACCAGTGAGGGACTCATATAACCTACGATCACCTAAAATATGGAGAAGATTGGCTGCTTTGATCTAACGATATTCGCGTTTGAATCTGGTTGTATCAAATGCTGCTCTGGTGGTCAGTGTAGGCCTACTTAAGCGGTCGCTAATTTATGCAGCGACCTTGACATTGACTGCACTTGTTCCCAATAGATTGGCCATCAAACCCTGTCTGTGCTGAGCTCCTCACTCTCAGTCGAATAGATTGACAGGCAGTACCGTACGCAGAATTTAACTCACTGTCGCCCAAATTATCATAGCCCAAGACATCTAAAGACGATACGTACCAAATGCGGAAATTCACTTCCCTTTAGAATTCAGCCATGAGACTTTAACACAAGTTAGGGACACATATACCCCATAATTACTCCAAATATGAAGAAGATCCTCAACTCGGATCCAATGATATTTGCGTTTCAATCTGGTTGTAGCAAAGGCTGCTCTGGTGGCACCAGACTCTCCTACCCGAATGGGGAATTTTCCTTTATCAGATAAGAGCATGCCAACTTCTGATATCAAATCAAGTTGTTCTTTGAATATTCGGAAGTGTGTCAACACTAATAATTCTGACTAGGAGAAAGTAATAACATTGATACTGCTTTTTTAATGCCATAATGCAGTTAGATATAATGGAGAAGCAACAAATTTGCGATGTCTTGAAATTGATTGAATAATCTCTAAGAATAGGGTGTTAAAAATAAAGGCAAGATAGCTTCAGGTTGTGCATACTGATAAGAGAATGCAGTGAGGAATTCTGTTTTGTTATGAGTATGCACAAGCCGAAGCCATCTTGTCATATTACTTCACTGACTTTATCATAGTACAGCCCTGACTCTGTTTGGAAATGACAAACAGTACAGTTATCTAGTCATCTTATCTCTTGGCTGCACCAGTATAGTCTAGTCAGAGCACTGACACTGGGTGGCTATGATAAGAACTAACGCTTTCATTGACAGGTCCTGCCACCTGGTGTATTATGAGGAACCAGGTTCCTCACTACGTTCATGAGGCCCTAAACATGCCCTGTTCCTGTCAGACTCAGTGGTCTAGAGGTAAAGTGTCTGCAAGGGAAACCTATGGTTGAGAGTTCAATCCCCTTCCATCCAGAGTGGTTTTTTTCCAAGAGTGATAAAGATTCTTATAGGTTCCTCAATACGTTCATAAGGCCCTAAACATGCCCTGTTCCTGTCAGACTCAGTGGTCTAGAGGTAGAGTGTCTGCAAGGGAAACCAATGGTTGAGAGTTCAATCCCCTTCCATCCAGAGTGTTTTTTTTCCAAAAGTGATAAAGATTCTTATAGGTTCCTCACTACGTTCATAAGGCCCTAAACATGCCCTCTTCCTATCAGACTCAATGGTCTAGAGGTAGAGTGTTTGCAAGGGAAACCTATGGTTGAGAGTTCAATCCCCTTCCATCCAGAGCGGTTTTTTTTCAAGAGTCATAAAGATTCTTATAGGTTCCTCACTACGTTCATAAGGCCCTAAACATGCCCTCTTCCTGTCAGACTCAATGGTCTAGAGGTAGAGTGTCTGCAAGGGAAACCTATGGTTGAGAGTTCAATCCCCTTCCATCCAGAGTGGTTTTTTTCCAAAAGTGATAAAGATTCTTATAGGTTCCTCAATACGTTCATAAGGCCCTAAACATGCCCTCTTTCTGTCAGACTCAGTGGTCTAGAGGTAGAGTGTCTGCAAGGGAAACCTATGGTTGAGAGTTCAATCCCCTTCCATCCAGAGTGGTCTTTTTTCAAGAGTTATAAAGATTCTTATAGGTTCCTCACTACGTCCATAAGGCCCTAAACATGTCCTCTTCCTGTCAGACTCAATGGTCTAGAGGTAGAGTGTTTGCAAGGGAAACCTATGGTTGAGAGTTCAATCCCCTTCCATCCAAAGCGGGTTTTTTTTCAAGACTCATAAAGATTCTTATAGGTTCCTCACTACGTTCATAAGGCCCTAAACATGCCCTCTTCCTGTCAGACTCAATGGTCTAGAGGTAGAGTGTCTGCAAGGGAAACCAATGGTTGAGAGTTCAATCCCCTTCCATCCAGAGCGGTTTTTTTTTCAAGAGTCATAAAGATTCTTATAGGTTCCTCACTACGTTCATAAGGCCCTAAACATGCCCTCTTCCTGTCAGACTCAATGGTCTAGAGGTAGAGTGTCTGCAAGGGAAACCTATGGTTAAGAGTTCAATCCCCTTCCATCCTGAGCGGTTTTTTTTGTAAGAGTCATAAAGATTCTTATAGGAAACTAGAAGGTTAAGAGTTCAAATCCCCCTCCATCTAGACTTTTTTTTTTCATGAGAGTCATAAAGATTCTTTTAGGAACCAATTTTTCTCTTCCTGAATTATTTCTATTTTCGTTTTTGAATCTTACACAGACATACCTACATAAATAGGGGAATCGTCCATCCAGAACTATTTATTATTCACCCTTACACATACAATACCAGTTACTTTACCTTCTGGTACCTTCAGTATAGATTGGTTACTGCACCTGTATGCAGTAATTATAGTGGGCCCTGTTTTTTAGTCACGACTATCGTTACGAGTGCCCAAAATGTCGTAGCCCTAAGACACCTAGGGACATGACGTACCAAATGCGGAAATTCACTTCCCTTTGGAATTCAGCCATGAAACTTTAACACCAGTGAGGGACTCATATAACCTACGATCACCTAAAATATGGAGAAGATTGGCTGCTTTGATCTAACGATATTCGCGTTTGAATCTGGTTGTATCAAATACTGCTCTGGTGGTCAGTGTAGGCCTACTTAAGCGGTCGCTAATTTATGCAGCGACCTTGACATTGACTGCACTTGTTCCCAATAGATTGGCCATCAAACCCTGTCTGTGCTGAGCTCCTCACTCTCAGTCGAATAGATTGACAGGCAGTACCGTACGCAGAATTTAACTCACTGTCGCCCAAATTATCATAGCCCAAGACATCTAAAGACGATACGTACCAAATGCGGAAATTCACTTCCCTTTAGAATTCAGCCATGAGACTTTAACACAAGTTAGGGACACATATACCCCATAATTACTCCAAATATGAAGAAGATCCTCAACTCGGATCCAATGATATTTGCGTTTCAATCTGGTTGTAGCAAAGGCTGCTCTGGTGGCACCAGACTCTCCTACCCGAATGGGGAATTTTCCTTTATCAGATAAGAGCATGCCAACTTCTGATATCAAATCAAGTTGTTCTTTGAATATTCGGAAGTGTGTCAACACTAATAATTCTGACTAGGAGAAAGTAATAACATTGATACTGCTTTTTTAATGCCATAATGCAGTTATATATAATGGAGAAGCAACAAATTTGCGATGTCTTGAAATTGATTGAATAATCTCTAAGAATAGGGTGTAAAAAATAAAGGCAAGATAGCTTCAGGTTGTGCATACTGATAAGAGAATGCAGTGAGGAATTCTGTTCTGTTATGAGTATGCACAAGCCGAAGCCATCTTGTCATATTACTTCACTGACTTTATCATAGTACAGCCCTGACTCTGTTTGGAAATGACAAACAGTACAGTTATCTAGTCATCTTATCTCTTGGCTGCACCAGTATAGTCTAGTCAGAGCACTGACACTGGGTGGCTATGATAAGAACTAACGCTTTCATTTACAGGTCCTGCCACCTGGTGTATTATGAGGAACCAGGTTCCTCACTACGTTCATGAGGCCCTAAACATGCGCTGTTCCTGTCAGACTCAGTGGTCTAGAGGTAAAGTGTCTGCAAGGGAAACCTATGGTTGAGAGTTCAATCCCCTTCCATCCAGAGTGGTTTTTTTCCAAGAGTGATAAAGATTCTTATAGGTTCCTCAATACGTTCATAAGGCCCTAAACATGCCCTCTTCCTGTCAGACTCAGTGGTCTAGAGGTGAAGTGTCTGCAAGGGAAACCTATGGTTGAGAGTTCAATCCCCTTCCATCCAGAGTGGTTTTTTTCCAAAAGTGATAAAGATTCTTATAGGTTCCTCACTACGTTCATAAGGCCCTAAACATGCCCTCTTCCTATCAGACTCAATGGTCTAGAGGTAGAGTGTTTGCAAGGGAAACCTATGGTTGAGAGTTCAATCCCCTTCCATCCAGAACGGTTTTTTTTCAAGAGTCATAAAGATTCTTATAGGTTCCTCACTACGTTCATAAGCCCTAAACATGCCCTCTTCCTGTCAGACTCAATGGTCCAGAGGTAGAGTGTCTGCAAGGGAAACCTATGGTTGAGAGTTCAATCCCCTTCCATCCAGAGTGGTTTTTTTTCCAAAAGTGATAAAGATTCTTATAGGTTCCTCAATACGTTCATAAGGCCCTAAAGATGCCCTCTTTCTGTCAGACTCAGTGGTCTAGAGGTAGAGTGTCTGCAAGGGAAACCAATGGTTGAGAGTTCAATCCCCTTCCATCCAGAGCGGTCTTTTTTCAAGAGTTATAAAGATTCTTATAGGTTCCTCACTACGTCCATAAGGCCCTAAACATGTCCTCTTCCTGTCAGACTCAATGGTCTAGAGGTAGAGTGTTTGCAAGGGAAACCTATGGTTGAGAGTTCAATCCCCTTCCATCCAGAGCGGTTTTTTTTCAAGAGTCATAAAGATTCTTATAGGTTCCTCACTACGTTCATAAGGCCCAAACATGTCCTCTTCCTGTCAGACTCAATGGTCTAGAGGTAGAGTGTTTGCAAGGGAAACCTATGGTTGAGAGTTCAATCCCCTTCCATCCAGAGCGGTTTTTTTTCAAGACTCATAAAGATTCTTATAGGTTCCTCACTACGTTCATAAGGCCCTAAACATGCCCTCTTCCTGTCAGACTCAATGGTCTAGAGGTAGAGTGTCTGCAAGGGAAACCAATGGTTGAGAGTTCAATCCCCTTCCATCCAGAGCGGTTTTTTTTTCAAGAGTCATAAAGATTCTTATAGGTTCCTCACTACGTTCATAAGGCCCTAAACATGCCCTCTTCCTGTCAGACTCAATGGTCTAGAGGTAGAGTGTCTGCAAGGGAAACCTATGGTTAAGAGTTCAATCCCCTTCCATCCTGAGCGGTTTTTTTTCAAGAGTCATAAAGATTCTTATAGGAAACTAGAAGGTTGAGAGTTCAAATCCCCCTCCATCTAGACTTTTTTTTTTTCATAAGAGTCATAAAGATTCTTTTAGGAACCAATTTTTCTCTTCCTGAATTATTTCTATTTTCGTTTTTGAATCTTACACAGACATACCTACATAAATAGGGGAATTGTCCATCCAGAACTATTTATTATTCACCCTTACACATACAATACCAGTTACTTTACCTTCTGGTACCTTCAGTATAGATTGGTTACTGCACCTGTATGCAGTAATTATAGTGGGCCCTGTTTTTTAGTCACGACTATCGTTACGAGTGCCCAAAATGTCGTAGCCCTAAGACACCTAGGGACATGACGTACCAAATGCGGAAATTCACTTCCCTTTGGAATTCAGCCATGAAACTTTAACACCAGTGAGGGACTCATATAACCTACGATCACCTAAAATATGGAGAAGATTGGCTGCTTTGATCTAACGATATTCGCGTTTGAATCTGGTTGTATCAAATGCTGCTCTGGTGGTCAGTGTAGGCCTACTTAAGCGGTCGCTAATTTATGCAGCGACCTTGACATTGACTGCACTTGTTCCCAATAGATTGGCCATCAAACCCTGTCTGTGCTGAGCTCCTCACTCTCAGTCGAATAGATTGACAGGCAGTACCGTACGCAGAATTTAACTCACTGTCGCCCAAATTATCATAGCCCAAGACATCTAAAGACGATACGTACCAAATGCGGAAATTCACTTCCCTTTAGAATTCAGCCATGAGACTTTAACACAAGTTAGGGACACATATACCCCATAATTACTCCAAATATGAAGAAGATCCTCAACTCGGATCCAATGATATTTGCGTTTCAATCTGGTTGTAGCAAAGGCTGCTCTGGTGGCACCAGACTCTCCTACCCGAATGGGGAATTTTCCTTTATCAGATAAGAGCATGCCAACTTCTGATATCAAATCAAGTTGTTCTTTGAATATTCGGAAGTGTGTCAACACTAATAATTCTGACTAGGAGAAAGTAATAACATTGATACTGCTTTTTTAATGCCATAATGCAGTTAGATATAATGGAGAAGCAACAAATTTGCGATGTCTTGAAATTGATTGAATAATCTCTAAGAATAGGGTGTTAAAAATAAAGGCAAGATAGCTTCAGGTTGTGCATACTGATAAGAGAATGCAGTGAGGAATTCTGTTCTGTTATGAGTATGCACAAGCCGAAGCCATCTTGTCATATTACTTCACTGACTTTATCATAGTACAGCCCTGACTCTGTTTGGAAATGACAAACAGTACAGTTATCTAGTCATCTTATCTCTTGGCTGCACCAGTATAGTCTAGTCAGAGCACTGACACTGGGTGGCTATGATAAGAACTAACGCTTTCATTGACAGGTCCTGCCACCTGGTGTATTATGAGGAACCAGGTTCCTCACTACGTTCATGAGGCCCTAAACATGCCCTGTTCCTGTCAGACTCAGTGGTCTAGAGGTAAAGTGTCTGCAAGGGAAACCTATGGTTGAGAGTTCAATCCCCTTCCATCCAGAGTGGTTTTTTTCCAAGAGTGATAAAGATTCTTATAGGTTCCTCAATACGTTCATAAGGCCCTAAACATGCCCTGTTCCTGTCAGACTCAGTGGTCTAGAGGTAGAGTGTCTGCAAGGGAAACCAATGGTTGAGAGTTCAATCCCCTTCCATCCAGAGTGTTTTTTTTCCAAAAGTGATAAAGATTCTTATAGGTTCCTCACTACGTTCATAAGGCCCTAAACATGCCCTCTTCCTATCAGACTCAATGGTCTAGAGGTAGAGTGTTTGCAAGGGAAACCTATGGTTGAGAGTTCAATCCCCTTCCATCCAGAGCGGTTTTTTTTCAAGAGTCATAAAGATTCTTATAGGTTCCTCACTACGTTCATAAGGCCCTAAACATGCCCTCTTCCTGTCAGACTCAATGGTCTAGAGGTAGAGTGTCTGCAAGGGAAACCTATGGTTGAGAGTTCAATCCCCTTCCATCCAGAGTGGTTTTTTTCCAAAAGTGATAAAGATTCTTATAGGTTCCTCAATACGTTCATAAGGCCCTAAACATGCCCTCTTTCTGTCAGACTCAGTGGTCTAGAGGTAGAGTGTCTGCAAGGGAAACCTATGGTTGAGAGTTCAATCCCCTTCCATCCAGAGTGGTCTTTTTTCAAGAGTTATAAAGATTCTTATAGGTTCCTCACTACGTCCATAAGGCCCTAAACATGTCCTCTTCCTGTCAGACTCAATGGTCTAGAGGTAGAGTGTTTGCAAGGGAAACCTATGGTTGAGAGTTCAATCCCCTTCCATCCAGAGCGGTTTTTTTTTCAACAGTCATAAAGATTCTTATAGGTTCCTCACTACGTTCATAAGGCCCTAAACATGTCCTCTTCCTGTCAGACTCAATGGTCTAGAGGTAGAGTGTTTGCAAGGGAAACCTATGGTTGAGAGTTCAATCCCCTTCCATCCAGAGCGGTTTTTTTTCAAGACTCATAAAGATTCTTATAGGTTCCTCACTACGTTCATAAGGCCCTAAACATGCCCTCTTCCTGTCAGACTCAATGGTCTAGAGGTAGAGTGTCTGCAAGGGAAACCAATGGTTGAGAGTTCAATCCCCTTCCATCCAGAGCGGTTTTTTTTTCAAGAGTCATAAAGATTCTTATAGGTTCCTCACTACGTTCATAAGGCCCTAAACATGCCCTCTTCCTGTCAGACTCAATGGTCTAGAGGTAGAGTGTCTGCAAGGGAAACCTATGGTTAAGAGTTCAATCCCCTTCCATCCTGAGCGGTTTTTTTTGTAAGTCATAAAGATTCTTATAGGAAACTAGAAGGTTGAGAGTTCAAATCCCACTCCATCTAGACTTTTTTTTTTCATGAGAGTCATAAAGATTCTTTTAGGAACCAATTTTTCTCTTCCTGAATTATTTCTATTTTCGTTTTTGAATCTTACACAGACATACCTACATAAATAGGGGAATCGTCCATCCAGAACTATTTATTATTCACCCTTACACATACAATACCAGTTACTTTACCTTCTGGTACCTTCAGTATAGATTGGTTACTGCACCTGTATGCAGTAATTATAGTGGGCCCTGTTTTTTAGTCACGACTATCGTTACGAGTGCCGAAAATGTCGTAGCCCTAAGACACCTAGGGACATGACGTACCAAATGCGGAAATTCACTTCCCTTTGGAATTCAGCCATGAAACTTTAACACCAGTGAGGGAATGATATTTGCGTTTCAATCTGGTTGTAGCAAAGGCTGCTCTGGTGGCACCAGACTCTCCTACCCGAATGGGGAATTTTCCTTTATCAGATAAGAGCATGCCAACTTCTGATATCAAATCAAGTTGTTCTTTGAATATTCGGAAGTGTGTCAACACTAATAATTCTGACTAGGAGAAAGTAATAACATTGATACTGCTTTTTTAATGCCATAATGCAGTTAGATATAATGGAGAAGCAACAAATTTGCGATGTCTTGAAATTGATTGAATAATCTCTAAGAATAGGGTGTAAAAAATAAAGGCAAGATAGCTTCAGGTTGTGCATACTGATAAGAGAATGCAGTGAGGAATTCTGTTCTGTTATGAGTATGCACAAGCCGAAGCCATCTTGTCATATTACTTCACTGACTTTATCATAGTACAGCCCTGACTCTGTTTGGAAATGACAAACAGTACAGTTATCTAGTCATCTTATCTCTTGGCTGCACCAGTATAGTCTAGTCAGAGCACTGACACTGGGTGGCTATGATAAGAACTAACGCTTTCATTGACAGGTCCTGCCACCTGGTGTATTATGAGGAACCAGGTTCCTCACTACGTTCATGAGGCCCTAAACATGCGCTGTTCCTGTCAGACTCAGTGGTCTAGAGGTAAAGGGTCTGCAAGGGAAACCTATGGTTGAGAGTTCAATCCCCTTCCATCCAGAGTGGTTTTTTTCCAAGAGTGATAAAGATTCTTATAGGTTCCTCAATACGTTCATAAGGCCCTAAACATGCCCTGTTCCTGTCAGACTCAGTGGTCTAGAGGTAAAGTGTCTGCAAGGGAAACCTATGGTTGAGAGTTCAATCCCCTTCCATCCAGAGTGGTTTTTTTCCAAAAGTGATAAAGATTCTTATAGGTTCCTCACTACGTTCATAAGGCCCTAAACATGCCCTCTTCCTATCAGACTCAATGGTCTAGAGGTAGAGTGTTTGCAAGGGAAACCTATGGTTGAGAGTACAATCCCCTTCCATCCAAAGCGGTTTTTTTTCAAGAGTCATAAAGATTCTTATAGGTTCCTCACTACATTCATAAGGCCCTAAACATGCCCTCTTCCTGTCAGACTCAATGGTCCAGAGGTAGAGTGTCTGCAAGGGAAACCTATGGTTGAGAGTTCAATCCCCTTCCATCCAGAGTGGTTTTTTTTCCAAAAGTGATAAAGATTCTTATAGGTTCCTCAATACGTTCATAAGGCCCTAAAGATGCCCTCTTTCTGTCAGACTCAGTGGTCTAGAGGTAGAGTGTCTGCAAGGGAAACCAATGGTTGAGAGTTCAATCCCCTTCCATCCAGAGCGGTCTTTTTTCAAGAGTTATAAAGATTCTTATAGGTTCCTCACTACGTCCATAAGGCCCTAAACATGTCCTCTTCCTGTCAGACTCAATGGTCTAGAGGTAGAGTGTTTGCAAGGGAAACCTATGGTTGAGAGTTCAATCCCCTTCCATCCAGAGCGGTTTTTTTTCAAGAGTCATAAAGATTCTTATAGGTTCCTCACTACGTTCATAAGGCCCAAACATGTCCTGTTCCTGTCAGACTCAATGGTCTAGAGGTAGAGTGTTTGCAAGGGAAACCTATGGTTGAGAGTTCAATCCCCTTCCATCCAGAGCGGTTTTTTTTCAAGACTCATAAAGATTCTTATAGGTTCCTCACTACGTTCATAAGGCCCTAAACATGCCCTCTTCCTGTCAGACTCAATGGTCTAGAGGTAGAGTGTCTGCAAGGGAAACCAATGGTTGAGAGTTCAATCCCCTTCCATCCAGAGCGGTTTTTTTTTCAAGAGTCATAAAGATTCTTATAGGTTCCTCACTACGTTCATAAGGCCCTAAACATGCCCTCTTCCTGTCAGACTCAATGGTCTAGAGGTAGAGTGTCTGCAAGGGAAACCTATGGTTAAGAGTTCAATCCCCTTCCATCCTGAGCGGTTTTTTTTCAAGAGTCATAAAGATTCTTATAGGAAACTAGAAGGTTGAGAGTTCAAATCCCCCTCCATCTAGACTTTTTTTTTTTCATAAGAATTATAAAGATTCTTTTAGGAACCAATTTTTCTCTTCCTGAATTATTTCTATTTTCGTTTTTGAATCTTACACAGACATACCTACATAAATAGGGGAATTGTCCATCCAGAACTATTTATTATTCACCCTTACACATACAATACCAGTTACTTTACCTTCTGGTACCTTCAGTATAGATTGGTTACTGCACCTGTATGCAGTAATTATAGTGGGCCCTGTTTTTTAGTCACGACTATCGTTACGAGTGCCCAAAATGTCGTAGCCCTAAGACACCTAGGGACATGACGTACCAAATGCGGAAATTCACTTCCCTTTGGAATTCAGCCATGAAACTTTAACACCAGTGAGGGACTCATATAACCTACGATCACCTAAAATATGGAGAAGATTGGCTGCTTTGATCTAACGATATTCGCGTTTGAATCTGGTTGTATCAAATGCTGCTCTGGTGGTCAGTGTAGGCCTACTTAAGCGGTCGCTAATTTATGCAGCGACCTTGACATTGACTGCACTTGTTCCCAATAGATTGGCCATCAAACCCTGTCTGTGCTGAGCTCCTCACTCTCAGTCGAATAGATTGACAGGCAGTACCGTACGCAGAATTTAACTCACTGTCGCCCAAATTATCATAGCCCAAGACATCTAAAGACGATACGTACCAAATGCGGAAATTCACTTCCCTTTAGAATTCAGCCATGAGACTTTAACACAAGTTAGGGACACATATACCCCATAATTACTCCAAATATGAAGAAGATCCTCAACTCGGATCCAATGATATTTGCGTTTCAATCTGGTTGTAGCAAAGGCTGCTCTGGTGGCACCAGACTCTCCTACCCGAATGGGGAATTTTCCTTTATCAGATAAGAGCATGCCAACTTCTGATATCAAATCAAGTTGTTCTTTGAATATTCGGAAGTGTGTCAACACTAATAATTCTGACTAGGAGAAAGTAATAACATTGATACTGCTTTTTTAATGCCATAATGCAGTTAGATATAATGGAGAAGCAACAAATTTGCGATGTCTTGAAATTGATTGAATAATCTCTAAGAATAGGGTGTAAAAAATAAAGGCAAGATAGCTTCAGGTTGTGCATACTGATAAGAGAATGCAGTGAGGAATTCTGTTCTGTTATGAGTATGCACAAGCCGAAGCCATCTTGTCATATCACTTCACTGACTTTATCATAGTACAGCCCTGACTCTGTTTGGAAATGACAAACAGTACAGTTATCTAGTCATCTTATCTCTTGGCTGCACCAGTATAGTCTAGTCAGAGCACTGACACTGGGTGGCTATGATAAGAACTAACGCTTTCATTGACAGGTCCTGCCACCTGGTGTATTATGAGGAACCAGGTTCCTCACTACGTTCATGAGGCCCTAAACATGCCCTGTTCCTGTCAGACTCAGTGGTCTAGAGGTAAAGTGTCTGCAAGGGAAACCTATGGTTGAGAGTTCAATCCCCTTCCATCCAGAGTGGTTTTTTTCCAAGAGTGATAAAGATTCTTATAGGTTCCTCAATACGTTCATAAGGCCCTAAACATGCCCTGTTCCTGTCAGACTCAGTGGTCTAGAGGTAGAGTGTCTGCAAGGGAAACCAATGGTTGAGAGTTCAATCCCCTTCCATCCAGAGTGTTTTTTTTCCAAAAGTGATAAAGATTCTTATAGGTTCCTCACTACGTTCATAAGGCCCTAAACATGCCCTCTTCCTATCAGACTCAATGGTCTAGAGGTAGAGTGTTTGCAAGGGAAACCTATGGTTGAGAGTTCAATCCCCTTCCATCCAGAGCGGTTTTTTTTCAAGAGTCATAAAGATTCTTATAGGTTCCTCACTACGTTCATAAGGCCCTAAACATGCCCTCTTCCTGTCAGACTCAATGGTCTAGAGGTAGAGTGTCTGCAAGGGAAACCTATGGTTGAGAGTTCAATCCCCTTCCATCCAGAGTGGTTTTTTTCCAAAAGTGATAAAGATTCTTATAGGTTCCTCAATACGTTCATAAGGCCCTAAACATGCCCTCTTTCTGTCAGACTCAGTGGTCTAGAGGTAGAGTGTCTGCAAGGGAAACCTATGGTTGAGAGTTCAATCCCCTTCCATCCAGAGTGGTCTTTTTTCAAGAGTTATAAAGATTCTTATAGGTTCCTCACTACGTCCATAAGGCCCTAAACATGTCCTCTTCCTGTCAGACTCAATGGTCTAGAGGTAGAGTGTTTGCAAGGGAAACCTATGGTTGAGAGTTCAATCCCCTTCCATCCAGAGCGGTTTTTTTTCAAGAGTCATAAAGATTCTTATAGGTTCCTCACTACGTTCATAAGGCCCTAAACATGTCCTCTTCCTATCAGACTCAATGGTCTAGAGGTAGAGTGTTTGCAAGGGAAACCTATGGTTGAGAGTTCAATCCCCTTCCATCCAGAGCGGTTTTTTTTCAAGACTCATAAAGATTCTTATAGGTTCCTCACTACGTTCATAAGGCCCTAAACATGCCCTCTTCCTGTCAGACTCAATGGTCTAGAGGTAGAGTGTCTGCAAGGGAAACCAATGGTTGAGAGTTCAATCCCCTTCCATCCAGAGCGGTTTTTTTTTCAAGAGTCATAAAGATTCTTATAGGTTCCTCACTACGTTCATAAGGCCCTAAACATGCCCTCTTCCTGTCAGACTCAATGGTCTAGAGGTAGAGTGTCTGCAAGGGAAACCTATGGTTAAGAGTTCAATCCCCTTCCATCCTGAGCGGTTTTTTTTGTAAGAGTCATAAAGATTCTTATAGGAAACTAGAAGGTTGAGAGTTCAAATCCCCCTCCATCTAGACTTTTTTTTTTTCATGAGAGTCATAAAGATTCTTTTAGGAACCAATTTTTCTCTTCCTGAATTATTTCTATTTTCGTTTTTGAATCTTACACAGACATACCTACATAAATAGGGGAATCGTCCATCCAGAACTATTTATTATTCACCCTTACACATACAATACCAGTTACTTTACCTTCTGGTACCTTCAGTATAGATTGGTTACTGCACCTGTATGCAGTAATTATAGTGGGCCCTGTTTTTTAGTCACGACTATCGTTACGAGTGCCCAAAATGTCGTAGCCCTAAGACACCTAGGGACATGACGTACCAAATGCGGAAATTCACTTCCCTTTGGAATTCAGCCATGAAACTTTAACACCAGTGAGGGACTCATATAACCTACGATCACCTAAAATATGGAGAAGATTGGCTGCTTTGATCTAACGATATTCGCGTTTGAATCTGGTTGTATCAAATGCTGCTCTGGTGGTCAGTGTAGGCCTACTTAAGCGGTCGCTAATTTATGCAGCGACCTTGACATTGACTGCACTTGTTCCCAATAGATTGGCCATCAAACCCTGTCTGTGCTGAGCTCCTCACTCTCAGTCGAATAGATTGACAGGCAGTACCGTACGCAGAATTTAACTCACTGTCGCCCAAATTATCATAGCCCAAGACATCTAAAGACGATACGTACCAAATGCGGAAATTCACTTCCCTTTAGAATTCAGCCATGAGACTTTAACACAAGTTAGGGACACATATACCCCATAATTACTCCAAATATGAAGAAGATCCTCAACTCGGATCCAATGATATTTGCGTTTCAATCTGGTTGTAGCAAAGGCTGCTCTGGTGGCACCAGACTCTCCTACCCGAATGGGGAATTTTCCTTTATCAGATAAGAGCATGCCAACTTCTGATATCAAATCAAGTTGTTCTTTGAATATTCGGAAGTGTGTCAACACTAATAATTCTGACTAGGAGAAAGTAATAACATTGATACTGCTTTTTTAATGCCATAATGCAGTTAGATATAATGGAGAAGCAACAAATTTGCGATGTCTTGAAATTGATTGAATAATCTCTAAGAATAGGGTGTTAAAAATAAAGGCAAGATAGCTTCAGGTTGTGCATACTGATAAGAGAATGCAGTGAGGAATTCTGTTTTGTTATGAGTATGCACAAGCCGAAGCCATCTTGTCATATTACTTCACTGACTTTATCATAGTACAGCCCTGACTCTGTTTGGAAATGACAAACAGTACAGTTATCTAGTCATCTTATCTCTTGGCTGCACCAGTATAGTCTAGTCAGAGCACTGACACTGGGTGGCTATGATAAGAACTAACGCTTTCATTGACAGGTCCTGCCACCTGGTGTATTATGAGGAACCAGGTTCCTCACTACGTTCATGAGGCCCTAAACATGCCCTGTTCCTGTCAGACTCAGTGGTCTAGAGGTAAAGTGTCTGCAAGGGAAACCTATGGTTGAGAGTTCAATCCCCTTCCATCCAGAGTGGTTTTTTTCCAAGAGTGATAAAGATTCTTATAGGTTCCTCAATACGTTCATAAGGCCCTAAACATGCCCTGTTCCTGTCAGACTCAGTGGTCTAGAGGTAGAGTGTCTGCAAGGGAAACCAATGGTTGAGAGTTCAATCCCCTTCCATCCAGAGTGTTTTTTTTCCAAAAGTGATAAAGATTCTTATAGGTTCCTCACTACGTTCATAAGGCCCTAAACATGCCCTCTTCCTATCAGACTCAATGGTCTAGAGGTAGAGTGTTTGCAAGGGAAACCTATGGTTGAGAGTTCAATCCCCTTCCATCCAGAGCGGTTTTTTTTCAAGAGTCATAAAGATTCTTATAGGTTCCTCACTACGTTCATAAGGCCCTAAACATGCCCTCTTCCTGTCAGACTCAATGGTCTAGAGGTAGAGTGTCTGCAAGGGAAACCTATGGTTGAGAGTTCAATCCCCTTCCATCCAGAGTGGTTTTTTTCCAAAAGTGATAAAGATTCTTATAGGTTCCTCAATACGTTCATAAGGCCCTAAACATGCCCTCTTTCTGTCAGACTCAGTGGTCTAGAGGTAGAGTGTCTGCAAGGGAAACCTATGGTTGAGAGTTCAATCCCCTTCCATCCAGAGTGGTCTTTTTTCAAGAGTTATAAAGATTCTTATAGGTTCCTCACTACGTCCATAAGGCCCTAAACATGTCCTCTTCCTGTCAGACTCAATGGTCTAGAGGTAGAGTGTTTGCAAGGGAAACCTATGGTTGAGAGTTCAATCCCCTTCCATCCAGAGCGGTTTTTTTTTCAACAGTCATAAAGATTCTTATAGGTTCCTCACTACGTTCATAAGGCCCTAAACATGTCCTCTTCCTGTCAGACTCAATGGTCTAGAGGTAGAGTGTTTGCAAGGGAAACCTATGGTTGAGAGTTCAATCCCCTTCCATCCAGAGCGGTTTTTTTTCAAGAGTCATAAAGATTCTTATAGGTTCCTCACTACGTTCATAAGGCCCTAAACATGCCCTCTTCCTGTCAGACTCAGTGGTCTAGAGGTAAAGTGTCTGCAAGGGAAACCTATGGTTGAGAGTTCAATCCCCTTCCATCCAGAGTGGTTTTTTTCCAAGAGTGATAAAGATTCTTATAGGTTCCTCAATACGTTCATAAGGCCCTAAACATGCCCTGTTCCTGTCAGACTCAGTGGTCTAGAGGTAGAGTGTCTGCAAGGGAAACCAATGGTTGAGAGTTCAATCCCCTTCCATCCAGAGTGTTTTTTTTCCAAAAGTGATAAAGATTCTTATAGGTTCCTCACTACGTTCATAAGGCCCTAAACATGCCCTCTTCCTATCAGACTCAATGGTCTAGAGGTAGAGTGTTTGCAAGGGAAACCTATGGTTGAGAGTTCAATCCCCTTCCATCCAGAGCGGTTTTTTTTCAAGAGTCATAAAGATTCTTATAGGTTCCTCACTACGTTCATAAGGCCCTAAACATGCCCTCTTCCTGTCAGACTCAATGGTCTAGAGGTAGAGTGTCTGCAAGGGAAACCTATGGTTGAGAGTTCAATCCCCTTCCATCCAGAGTGGTTTTTTTCCAAAAGTGTTAAGATTCTTATAGGTTCCTCAATACGTTCATAAGGCCCTAAACATGCCCTCTTTCTGTCAGACTCAGTGGTCTAGAGGTAGAGTGTCTGCAAGGGAAACCTATGGTTGAGAGTTCAATCCCCTTCCATCCAGAGTGGTCTTTTTTCAAGAGTTATAAAGATTCTTATAGGTTCCTCACTACGTCCATAAGGCCCTAAACATGTCCTCTTCCTGTCAGACTCAATGGTCTAGAGGTAGAGTGTTTGCAAGGGAAACCTATGGTTGAGAGTTCAATCCCCTTCCATCCAGAGCGGTTTTTTTTTCAACAGTCATAAAGATTCTTATAGGTTCCTCACTACGTTCATAAGGCCCTAAACATGTCCTCTTCCTGTCAGACTCAATGGTCTAGAGGTAGAGTGTTTGCAAGGGAAACCTATGGTTGAGAGTTCAATCCCCTTCCATCCAGAGCGGTTTTTTTTCAAGACTCATAAAGATTCTTATAGGTTCCTCACTACGTTCATAAGGCCCTAAACATGCCCTCTTCCTGTCAGACTCAATGGTCTAGAGGTAGAGTGTCTGCAAGGGAAACCAATGGTTGAGAGTTCAATCCCCTTCCATCCAGAGCGGTTTTTTTTTCAAGAGTCATAAAGATTCTTATAGGTTCCTCACTACGTTCATAAGGCCCTAAACATGCCCTCTTCCTGTCAGACTCAATGGTCTAGAGGTAGAGTGTCTGCAAGGGAAACCTATGGTTAAGAGTTCAATCCCCTTCCATCCTGAGCGGTTTTTTTTGTAAGTCATAAAGATTCTTATAGGAAACTAGAAGGTTGAGAGTTCAAATCCCACTCCATCTAGACTTTTTTTTTTCATGAGAGTCATAAAGATTCTTTTAGGAACCAATTTTTCTCTTCCTGAATTATTTCTATTTTCGTTTTTGAATCTTACACAGACATACCTACATAAATAGGGGAATCGTCCATCCAGAACTATTTATTATTCACCCTTACACATACAATACCAGTTACTTTACCTTCTGGTACCTTCAGTATAGATTGGTTACTGCACCTGTATGCAGTAATTATAGTGGGCCCTGTTTTTTAGTCACGACTATCGTTACGAGTGCCGAAAATGTCGTAGCCCTAAGACACCTAGGGACATGACGTACCAAATGCGGAAATTCACTTCCCTTTGGAATTCAGCCATGAAACTTTAACACCAGTGAGGGAATGATATTTGCGTTTCAATCTGGTTGTAGCAAAGGCTGCTCTGGTGGCACCAGACTCTCCTACCCGAATGGGGAATTTTCCTTTATCAGATAAGAGCATGCCAACTTCTGATATCAAATCAAGTTGTTCTTTGAATATTCGGAAGTGTGTCAACACTAATAATTCTGACTAGGAGAAAGTAATAACATTGATACTGCTTTTTTAATGCCATAATGCAGTTAGATATAATGGAGAAGCAACAAATTTGCGATGTCTTGAAATTGATTGAATAATCTCTAAGAATAGGGTGTAAAAAATGGAGGCAAGATAGCTTCAGGTTGTGCATACTGATAAGAGAATGCAGTGAGGAATTCTGTTCTGTTATGAGTATGCACAAGCCGAAGCCATCTTGTCATATTACTTCACTGACTTTATCATAGTACAGCCCTGACTCTGTTTGGAAATGACAAACAGTACAGTTATCTAGTCATCTTATCTCTTGGCTGCACCAGTATAGTCTAGTCAGAGCACTGACACTGGGTGGCTATGATAAGAACTAACGCTTTCATTGACAGGTCCTGCCACCTGGTGTATTATGAGGAACCAGGTTCCTCACTACGTTCATGAGGCCCTAAACATGCGCTGTTCCTGTCAGACTCAGTGGTCTAGAGGTAAAGTGTCTGCAAGGGAAACCTATGGTTGAGAGTTCAATCCCCTTCCATCCAGAGTGGTTTTTTTCCAAGAGTGATAAAGATTCTTATAGGTTCCTCAATACGTTCATAAGGCCCTAAACATGCCCTGTTCCTGTCAGACTCAGTGGTCTAGAGGTAAAGTGTCTGCAAGGGAAACCTATGGTTGAGAGTTCAATCCCCTTCCATCCAGAGTGGTTTTTTTCCAAAAGTGATAAAGATTCTTATAGGTTCCTCACTACGTTCATAAGGCCCTAAACATGCCCTCTTCCTATCAGACTCAATGGTCTAGAGGTAGAGTGTTTGCAAGGGAAACCTATGGTTGAGAGTACAATCCCCTTCCATCCAGAGCGGTTTTTTTTAAAGAGTCATAAAGATTCTTATAGGTTCCTCACTACATTCATAAGGCCCTAAACATGCCCTCTTCCTGTCAGACTCAATGGTCCAGAGGTAGAGTGTCTGCAAGGGAAACCTATGGTTGAGAGTTCAATCCCCTTCCATCCAGAGTGGTTTTTTTTCCAAAAGTGATAAAGATTCTTATAGGTTCCTCAATACGTTCATAAGGCCCTAAAGATGCCCTCTTTCTGTCAGACTCAGTGGTCTAGAGGTAGAGTGTCTGCAAGGGAAACCAATGGTTGAGAGTTCAATCCCCTTCCATCCAGAGCGGTCTTTTTTCAAGAGTTATAAAGATTCTTATAGGTTCCTCACTACGTCCATAAGGCCCTAAACATGTCCTCTTCCTGTCAGACTCAATGGTCTAGAGGTAGAGTGTTTGCAAGGGAAACCTATGGTTGAGAGTTCAATCCCCTTCCATCCAGAGCGGTTTTTTTTCAAGAGTCATAAAGATTCTTATAGGTTCCTCACTACGTTCATAAGGCCCAAACATGTCCTCTTCCTGTCAGACTCAATGGTCTAGAGGTAGAGTGTTTGCAAGGGAAACCTATGGTTGAGAGTTCAATCCCCTTCCATCCAGAGCGGTTTTTTTTCAAGACTCATAAAGATTCTTATAGGTTCCTCACTACGTTCATAAGGCCCTAAACATGCCCTCTTCCTGTCAGACTCAATGGTCTAGAGGTAGAGTGTCTGCAAGGGAAACCAATGGTTGAGAGTTCAATCCCCTTCCATCCAGAGCGGTTTTTTTTTCAAGAGTCATAAAGATTCTTATAGGTTCCTCACTACGTTCATAAGGCCCTAAACATGCCCTCTTCCTGTCAGACTCAATGGTCTAGAGGTAGAGTGTCTGCAAGGGAAACCTATGGTTAAGAGTTCAATCCCCTTCCATCCTGAGCGGTTTTTTTTCAAGAGTCATAAAGATTCTTATAGGAAACTAGAAGGTTGAGAGTTCAAATCCCCCTCCATCTAGACTTTTTTTTTTTCATAAGAATTATAAAGATTCTTTTAGGAACCAATTTTTCTCTTCCTGAATTATTTCTATTTTCGTTTTTGAATCTTACACAGACATACCTACATAAATAGGGGAATTGTCCATCCAGAACTATTTATTATTCACCCTTACACATACAATACCAGTTACTTTACCTTCTGGTACCTTCAGTATAGATTGGTTACTGCACCTGTATGCAGTAATTATAGTGGGCCCTGTTTTTTAGTCACGACTATCGTTACGAGTGCCCAAAATGTCGTAGCCCTAAGACACCTAGGGACATGACGTACCAAATGCGGAAATTCACTTCCCTTTGGAATTCAGCCATGAAACTTTAACACCAGTGAGGGACTCATATAACCTACGATCACCTAAAATATGGAGAAGATTGGCTGCTTTGATCTAACGATATTCGCGTTTGAATCTGGTTGTATCAAATGCTGCTCTGGTGGTCAGTGTAGGCCTACTTAAGCGGTCGCTAATTTATGCAGCGACCTTGACATTGACTGCACTTGTTCCCAATAGATTGGCCATCAAACCCTGTCTGTGCTGAGCTCCTCACTCTCAGTCGAATAGATTGACAGGCAGTACCGTACGCAGAATTTAACTCACTGTCGCCCAAATTATCATAGCCCAAGACATCTAAAGACGATACGTACCAAATGCGGAAATTCACTTCCCTTTAGAATTCAGCCATGAGACTTTAACACAAGTTAGGGACACATATACCCCATAATTACTCCAAATATGAAGAAGATCCTCAACTCGGATCCAATGATATTTGCGTTTCAATCTGGTTGTAGCAAAGGCTGCTCTGGTGGCACCAGACTCTCCTACCCGAATGGGGAATTTTCCTTTATCAGATAAGAGCATGCCAACTTCTGATATCAAATCAAGTTGTTCTTTGAATATTCGGAAGTGTGTCAACACTAATAATTCTGACTAGGAGAAAGTAATAACATTGATACTGCTTTTTTAATGCCATAATGCAGTTAGATATAATGGAGAAGCAACAAATTTGCGATGTCTTGAAATTGATTGAATAATCTCTAAGAATAGGGTGTAAAAAATAAAGGCAAGATAGCTTCAGGTTGTGCATACTGATAAGAGAATGCAGTGAGGAATTCTGTTCTGTTATGAGTATGCACAAGCCGAAGCCATCTTGTCATATCACTTCACTGACTTTATCATAGTACAGCCCTGACTCTGTTTGGAAATGACAAACAGTACAGTTATCTAGTCATCTTATCTCTTGGCTGCACCAGTATAGTCTAGTCAGAGCACTGACACTGGGTGGCTATGATAAGAACTAACGCTTTCATTGACAGGTCCTGCCACCTGGTGTATTATGAGGAACCAGGTTCCTCACTACGTTCATGAGGCCCTAAACATGCCCTGTTCCTGTCAGACTCAGTGGTCTAGAGGTAAAGTGTCTGCAAGGGAAACCTATGGTTGAGAGTTCAATCCCCTTCCATCCAGAGTGGTTTTTTTCCAAGAGTGATAAAGATTCTTATAGGTTCCTCAATACGTTCATAAGGCCCTAAACATGCCCTGTTCCTGTCAGACTCAGTGGTCTAGAGGTAGAGTGTCTGCAAGGGAAACCAATGGTTGAGAGTTCAATCCCCTTCCATCCAGAGTGTTTTTTTTCCAAAAGTGATAAAGATTCTTATAGGTTCCTCACTACGTTCATAAGGCCCTAAACATGCCCTCTTCCTATCAGACTCAATGGTCTAGAGGTAGAGTGTTTGCAAGGGAAACCTATGGTTGAGAGTTCAATCCCCTTCCATCCAGAGCGGTTTTTTTTCAAGAGTCATAAAGATTCTTATAGGTTCCTCACTACGTTCATAAGGCCCTAAACATGCCCTCTTCCTGTCAGACTCAATGGTCTAGAGGTAGAGTGTCTGCAAGGGAAACCTATGGTTGAGAGTTCAATCCCCTTCCATCCAGAGTGGTTTTTTTCCAAAAGTGATAAAGATTCTTATAGGTTCCTCAATACGTTCATAAGGCCCTAAACATGCCCTCTTTCTGTCAGACTCAGTGGTCTAGAGGTAGAGTGTCTGCAAGGGAAACCTATGGTTGAGAGTTCAATCCCCTTCCATCCAGAGTGGTCTTTTTTCAAGAGTTATAAAGATTCTTATAGGTTCCTCACTACGTCCATAAGGCCCTAAACATGTCCTCTTCCTGTCAGACTCAATGGTCTAGAGGTAGAGTGTTTGCAAGGGAAACCTATGGTTGAGAGTTCAATCCCCTTCCATCCAGAGCGGTTTTTTTTCAAGAGTCATAAAGATTCTTATAGGTTCCTCACTACGTTCATAAGGCCCTAAACATGTCCTCTTCCTATCAGACTCAATGGTCTAGAGGTAGAGTGTTTGCAAGGGAAACCTATGGTTGAGAGTTCAATCCCCTTCCATCCAGAGCGGTTTTTTTTCAAGACTCATAAAGATTCTTATAGGTTCCTCACTACGTTCATAAGGCCCTAAACATGCCCTCTTCCTGTCAGACTCAATGGTCTAGAGGTAGAGTGTCTGCAAGGGAAACCAATGGTTGAGAGTTCAATCCCCTTCCATCCAGAGCGGTTTTTTTTTCAAGAGTCATAAAGATTCTTATAGGTTCCTCACTACGTTCATAAGGCCCTAAACATGCCCTCTTCCTGTCAGACTCAATGGTCTAGAGGTGCAAGGGAAACCTATGGTTAAGAGTTCAATCCCCTTCCATCCTGAGCGGTTTTTTTTGTAAGAGTCATAAAGATTCTTATAGGAAACTAGAAGGTTGAGAGTTCAAATCCCCCTCCATCTAGACTTTTTTTTTTCATGAGAGTCATAAAGATTCTTTTAGGAACCAATTTTTCTCTTCCTGAATTATTTCTATTTTCGTTTTTGAATCTTACACAGACATACCTACATAAATAGGGGAATCGTCCATCCAGAACTATTTATTATTCACCCTTACACATACAATACCAGTTACTTTACCTTCTGGTACCTTCAGTATAGATTGGTTACTGCACCTGTATGCAGTAATTATAGTGGGCCCTGTTTTTTAGTCACGACTATCGTTACGAGTGCCCAAAATGTCGTAGCCCTAAGACACCTAGGGACATGACGTACCAAATGCGGAAATTCACTTCCCTTTGGAATTCAGCCATGAAACTTTAACACCAGTGAGGGACTCATATAACCTACGATCACCTAAAATATGGAGAAGATTGGCTGCTTTGATCTAACGATATTCGCGTTTGAATCTGGTTGTATCAAATGCTGCTCTGGTGGTCAGTGTAGGCCTACTTAAGCGGTCGCTAATTTATGCAGCGACCTTGACATTGACTGCACTTGTTCCCAATAGATTGGCCATCAAACCCTGTCTGTGCTGAGCTCCTCACTCTCAGTCGAATAGATTGACAGGCAGTACCGTACGCAGAATTTAACTCACTGTCGCCCAAATTATCATAGCCCAAGACATCTAAAGACGATACGTACCAAATGCGGAAATTCACTTCCCTTTAGAATTCAGCCATGAGACTTTAACACAAGTTAGGGACACATATACCCCATAATTACTCCAAATATGAAGAAGATCCTCAACTCGGATCCAATGATATTTGCGTTTCAATCTGGTTGTAGCAAAGGCTGCTCTGGTGGCACCAGACTCTCCTACCCGAATGGGGAATTTTCCTTTATCAGATAAGAGCATGCCAACTTCTGATATCAAATCAAGTTGTTCTTTGAATATTCGGAAGTGTGTCAACACTAATAATTCTGACTAGGAGAAAGTAATAACATTGATACTGCTTTTTTAATGCCATAATGCAGTTAGATATAATGGAGAAGCAACAAATTTGCGATGTCTTGAAATTGATTGAATAATCTCTAAGAATAGGGTGTAAAAAATAAAGGCAAGATAGCTTCAGGTTGTGCATACTGATAAGAGAATGCAGTGAGGAATTCTGTTCTGTTATGAGTATGCACAAGCCGAAGCCATCTTGTCATATTACTTCACTGACTTTATCATAGTACAGCCCTGACTCTGTTTGGAAATGACAAACAGTACAGTTATCTAGTCATCTTATCTCTTGGCTGCACCAGTATAGTCTAGTCAGAGCACTGACACTGGGTGGCTATGATAAGAACTAACGCTTTCATTGACAGGTCCTGCCACCTGGTGTATTATGAGGAACCAGGTTCCTCACTACGTTCATGAGGCCCTAAACATGCCCTGTTCCTGTCAGACTCAGTGGTCTAGAGGTAAAGTGTCTGCAAGGGAAACCTATGGTTGAGAGTTCAATCCCCTTCCATCCGGAGTGGTTTTTTTCCAAGAGTGATAAAGATTCTTATAGGTTCCTCAATAAGTTCATAAGGCCCTAAACATGCCCTGTTCCTGTCAGACTCAGTGGTCTAGAGGTAAAGTGTCTGCAAGGGAAACCTATGGTTGAGAGTTCAATCCCCTTCCATCCAGAGTGGTTTTTTTCCAAAAGTGATAAAGATTCTTATAGGTTCCTCACTACGTTCATAAGGCCCTAAACATGCCCTCTTCCTATCAGACTCAATGGTCTAGAGGTAGAGTGTTTGCAAGGGAAACCTATGGTTGAGAGTTCAATCCCCTTCCATCCAGAGCGGTTTTTTTTCAAGAGTCATAAAGATTCTTATAGGTTCCTCACTACGTTCATAAGGCCCTAAACATGCCCTCTTCCTGTCAGACTCAATGGTGTAGAGGTAGAGTGTCTGCAAGGGAAACCTATGGTTGAGAGTTCAATCCCCTTCCGTCCAGAGTGGTTTTTTTTCAAGAGTCATAAAGATTCCTATAGGTTCCTCACTACGTTCATAAGGCCCTAAACATGTCCTCTTCCTGTCAGACTCAATGGTCTAGAGGTAGAGTGTTTGCAAGGGAAACCTATGGTTGAGAGTTCAATCCCCTTCCATCCAGAGCGGTTTTTTTTCAAGACTCATAAAGATTCTTATAGGTTCCTCACTACGTTCATAAGGCCCTAAACATGCCCTCTTCCTGTCAGACTCAATGGTCTAGAGGTAGAGTGTCTGCAAGGGAAACCAATGGTTGAGAGTTCAATCCCCTTCCATCCAGAGCGGTTTTTTTTTCAAGAGTCATAAAGATTCTTATAGGTTCCTCACTACGTTCATAAGGCCCTAAACATGCCCTCTTCCTGTCAGACTCAATGGTCTAGAGGTAGAGTGTCTGCAAGGGAAACCTATGGTTAAGAGTTCAATCCCCTTCCATCCTGAGCGGTTTTTTTTCAAGAGTCATAAAGATTCTTATAGGAAACTAGAAGGTTGAGAGTTCAAATCCCCCTCCATCTAGACTTTTTTTTTTCATGAGAGTCATAAAGATTCTTTTAGGAACCAATTTTTCTCTTCCTGAATTATTTCTATTTTCGTTTTTGAATCTTACACAGACATACCTACATAAATAGGGGAATCGTCCATCCAGAACTATTTATTATTCACCCTTACACATACAATACCAGTTACTTTACCTTCTGGTACCTTCAGTATAGATTGGTTACTGCACCTGTATGCAGTAATTATAGTGGGCCCTGTTTTTTAGTCACGACTATCGTTACGAGTGCCGAAAATGTCGTAGCCCTAAGACACCTAGGGACATGACGTACCAAATGCGGAAATTCACTTCCCTTTGGAATTCAGCCATGAAACTTTAACACCAGTGAGGGACTCATATAACCTACGATCACCTAAAATATGGAGAAGATTGGCTGCTTTGATCTAACGATATTCGCGTTTGAATCTGGTTGTATCAAATGCTGCTCTGGTGGTCAGTGTAGGCCTACTTAAGCGGTCGCTAATTTATGCAGCGACCTTGACATTGACTGCACTTGTTCCCAATAGATTGGCCATCAAACCCTGTCTGTGCTGAGCTCCTCACTCTCAGTCGAATAGATTGACAGGCAGTACCGTACGCAGAATTTAACTCACTGTCGCCCAAATTATCATAGCCCAAGACATCTAAAGACGATACGTACCAAATGCGGAAATTCACTTCCCTTTAGAATTCAGCCATGAGACTTTAACACAAGTTAGGGACACATATACCCCATAATTACTCCAAATATGAAGAAGATCCTCAACTCGGATCCAATGATATTTGCGTTTCAATCTGGTTGTAGCAAAGGCTGCTCTGGTGGCACCAGACTCTCCTACCCGAATGGGGAATTTTCCTTTATCAGATAAGAGCATGCCAACTTCTGATATCAAATCAAGTTGTTCTTTGAATATTCGGAAGTGTGTCAACACTAATAATTCTGACTAGGAGAAAGTAATAACATTGATACTGCTTTTTTAATGCCATAATGCAGTTAGATATAATGGAGAAGCAACAAATTTGCGATGTCTTGAAATTGATTGAATAATCTCTAAGAATAGGGTGTAAAAAATAAAGGCAAGATAGCTTCAGGTTGTGCATACTGATAAGAGAATGCAGTGAGGAATTCTGTTCTGTTATGAGTATGCACAAGCCGAAGCCATCTTGTCATATTACTTCACTGACTTTATCATAGTACAGCCCTGACTCTGTTTGGAAATGACAAACAGTACAGTTATCTAGTCATCTTATCTCTTGGCTGCACCAGTATAGTCTAGTCAGAGCACTGACACTGGGTGGCTATGATAAGAACTAACGCTTTCATTGACAGGTCCTGCCACCTGGTGTATTATGAGGAACCAGGTTCCTCACTACGTTCATGAGGCCCTAAACATGCCCTGTTCCTGTCAGACTCAGTGGTCTAGAGGTAAAGTGTCTGCAAGGGAAACCTATGGTTGAGAGTTCAATCCCCTTCCATCCGGAGTGGTTTTTTTCCAAGAGTGATAAAGATTCTTATAGGTTCCTCAATAAGTTCATAAGGCCCTAAACATGCCCTGTTCCTGTCAGACTCAGTGGTCTAGAGGTAAAGTGTCTGCAAGGGAAACCTATGGTTGAGAGTTCAATCCCCTTCCATCCAGAGTGGTTTTTTTCCAAAAGTGATAAAGATTCTTATAGGTTCCTCACTACGTTCATAAGGCCCTAAACATGCCCTCTTCCTATCAGACTCAATGGTCTAGAGGTAGAGTGTTTGCAAGGGAAACCTATGGTTGAGAGTTCAATCCCCTTCCATCCAGAGCGGTTTTTTTTCAAGAGTCATAAAGATTCTTATAGGTTCCTCACTACGTTCATAAGGCCCTAAACATGCCCTCTTCCTGTCAGACTCAATGGTGTAGAGGTAGAGTGTCTGCAAGGGAAACCTATGGTTGAGAGTTCAATCCCCTTCCGTCCAGAGTGGTTTTTTTTCAAGAGTCATAAAGATTCCTATAGGTTCCTCACTACGTTCATAAGGCCCTAAACATGTCCTCTTCCTGTCAGACTCAATGGTCTAGAGGTAGAGTGTTTGCAAGGGAAACCTATGGTTGAGAGTTCAATCCCCTTCCATCCAGAGCGGTTTTTTTTCAAGACTCATAAAGATTCTTATAGGTTCCTCACTACGTTCATAAGGCCCTAAACATGCCCTCTTCCTGTCAGACTCAATGGTCTAGAGGTAGAGTGTCTGCAAGGGAAACCAATGGTTGAGAGTTCAATCCCCTTCCATCCAGAGCGGTTTTTTTTTCAAGAGTCATAAAGATTCTTATAGGTTCCTCACTACGTTCATAAGGCCCTAAACATGCCCTCTTCCTGTCAGACTCAATGGTCTAGAGGTAGAGTGTCTGCAAGGGAAACCTATGGTTAAGAGTTCAATCCCCTTCCATCCTGAGCGGTTTTTTTTCAAGAGTCATAAAGATTCTTATAGGAAACTAGAAGGTTGAGAGTTCAAATCCCCCTCCATCTAGACTTTTTTTTTTCATGAGAGTCATAAAGATTCTTTTAGGAACCAATTTTTCTCTTCCTGAATTATTTCTATTTTCGTTTTTGAATCTTACACAGACATACCTACATAAATAGGGGAATCGTCCATCCAGAACTATTTATTATTCACCCTTACACATACAATACCAGTTACTTTACCTTCTGGTACCTTCAGTATAGATTGGTTACTGCACCTGTATGCAGTAATTATAGTGGGCCCTGTTTTTTAGTCACGACTATCGTTACGAGTGCCGAAAATGTCGTAGCCCTAAGACACCTAGGGACATGACGTACCAAATGCGGAAATTCACTTCCCTTTGGAATTCAGCCATGAAACTTTAACACCAGTGAGGGACTCATATAACCTACGATCACCTAAAATATGGAGAAGATTGGCTGCTTTGATCTAACGATATTCGCGTTTGAATCTGGTTGTATCAAATGCTGCTCTGGTGGTCAGTGTAGGCCTACTTAAGCGGTCGCTAATTTATGCAGCGACCTTGACATTGACTGCACTTGTTCCCAATAGATTGGCCATCAAACCCTGTCTGTGCTGAGCTCCTCACTCTCAGTCGAATAGATTGACAGGCAGTACCGTACGCAGAATTTAACTCACTGTCGCCCAAATTATCATAGCCCAAGACATCTAAAGACGATACGTACCAAATGCGGAAATTCACTTCCCTTTAGAATTCAGCCATGAGACTTTAACACAAGTTAGGGACACATATACCCCATAATTACTCCAAATATGAAGAAGATCCTCAACTCGGATCCAATGATATTTGCGTTTCAATCTGGTTGTAGCAAAGGCTGCTCTGGTGGCACCAGACTCTCCTACCCGAATGGGGAATTTTCCTTTATCAGATAAGAGCATGCCAACTTCTGATATCAAATCAAGTTGTTCTTTGAATATTCGGAAGTGTGTCAACACTAATAATTCTGACTAGGAGAAAGTAATAACATTGATACTGCTTTTTTAATGCCATAATGCAGTTAGATATAATGGAGAAGCAACAAATTTGCGATGTCTTGAAATTGATTGAATAATCTCTAAGAATAGGGTGTAAAAAATAAAGGCAAGATAGCTTCAGGTTGTGCATACTGATAAGAGAATGCAGTGAGGAATTCTGTTCTGTTATGAGTATGCACAAGCCGAAGCCATCTTGTCATATTACTTCACTGACTTTATCATAGTACAGCCCTGACTCTGTTTGGAAATGACAAACAGTACAGTTATCTAGTCATCTTATCTCTTGGCTGCACCAGTATAGTCTAGTCAGAGCACTGACACTGGGTGGCTATGATAAGAACTAACGCTTTCATTGACAGGTCCTGCCACCTGGTGTATTATGAGGAACCAGGTTCCTCACTACGTTCATGAGGCCCTAAACATGCCCTGTTCCTGTCAGACTCAGTGGTCTAGAGGTAAAGTGTCTGCAAGGGAAACCTATGGTTGAGAGTTCAATCCCCTTACATCCGGAGTGGTTTTTTTCCAAGAGTGATAAAGATTCTTATAGGTTCCTCAATAAGTTCATAAGGCCCTAAACATGCCCTGTTCCTGTCAGACTCAGTGGTCTAGAGGTAAAGTGTCTGCAAGGGAAACCTATGGTTGAGAGTTCAATCCCCTTCCATCCAGAGTGGTTTTTTTCCAAAAGTGATAAAGATTCTTATAGGTTCCTCACTACGTTCATAAGGCCCTAAACATGCCCTCTTCCTATCAGACTCAATGGTCTAGAGGTAGAGTGTTTGCAAGGGAAACCTATGGTTAAGAGTTCAATCCCCTTCCATCCAGAGCGGTTTTTTTTCAAGAGTCATAAAGATTCTTATAGGTTCCTCACTACGTTCATAAGGCCCTAAACATGCCCTCTTCCTGTCAGACTCAATGGTCTAGAGGTAGAGTGTCTGCAAGGGAAACCTATGGTTGAGAGTTCAATCCCCTTCCGTCCAGAGCGGTTTTTTTTCAAGAGTCATAAAGATTCCTATAGGTTCCTCACTACGTTCATAAGGCCCTAAACATGTCCTCTTCCTGTCAGACTCAATGGTCTAGAGGTAGAGTGTCTGCAAGGGAAACCTATGGTTAAGAGTTCAATCCCCTTCCATCCTGAGCGGTTTTTTTTCAAGAGTCATAAAGATTCTTATAGGAAACTAGAAGGTTGAGAGTTCAAATCCCCCTCCATCTAGACTTTTTTTTTTCATGAGAGTCATAAAGATTCTTTTAGGAACCAATTTTTCTCTTCCTGAATTATTTCTATTTTCGTTTTTGAATCTTACACAGACATACCTACATAAATAGGGGAATCGTCCATCCAGAACTATTTATTATTCACCCTTACACATACAATACCAGTTACTTTACCTTCTGGTACCTTCAGTATAGATTGGTTACTGCACCTGTATGCAGTAATTATAGTGGGCCCTGTTTTTTAGTCACGACTATCGTTACGAGTGCCGAAAATGTCGTAGCCCTAAGACACCTAGGGACATGACGTACCAAATGCGGAAACTCACTTCCCTTTGGAATTCAGCCATGAAACTTTAACACCAGTGAGGGACTCATATAACCTACGATCACCTAAAATATGGAGAAGATTGGCTGCTTTGATCTAACGATATTCGCGTTTGAATCTGGTTGTATCAAATGCTGCTCTGGTGGTCAGTGTAGGCCTACTTAAGCGGTCGCTAATTTATGCAGCGACCTTGACATTGACTGCACTTGTTTCCAATAGATTGGCCATCAAACCCTGTCTGTGCTGAGCTCCTCACTCTCAGTCGAATAGATTGACAGGCAGTACCGTACGCAGAATTTAACTCACTGTCGCCCAAATTATCATAGCCCAAGACATCTAAAGACGATACGTACCAAATGCGGAAATTCACTTCCCTTTAGAATTCAGCCATGAGACTTTAACACAAGTTAGGGACACATATACCCCATAATTACTCCAAATATGAAGAAGATCCTCAACTCGGATCCAATGATATTTGCGTTTCAATCTGGTTGTAGCAAAGGCTGCTCTGGTGGCACCAGACTCTCCTACCCGAATGGGGAATTTTCCTTTATCAGATAAGAGCATGCCAACTTCTGATATCAAATCAAGTTGTTCTTTGAATATTCGGAAGTGTGTCAACACTAATAATTCTGACTAGGAGAAAGTAATAACATTGATACTGCTTTTTTAATGCCATAATGCAGTTAGATATAATGGAGAAGCAACAAATTTGCGATGTCTTGAAATTGATTGAATAATCTCTAAGAATAGGGTGTAAAAAATAAAGGCAAGATAGCTTCAGGTTGTGCATACTGATAAGAGAATGCAGTGAGGAATTCTGTTCTGTTATGAGTATGCACAAGCCGAAGCCATCTTGTCATATTACTTCACTGACTTTATCATAGTACAGCCCTGACTCTGTTTGGAAATGACAAACAGTACAGTTATCTAGTCATCTTATCTCTTGGCTGCACCAGTATAGTCTAGTCAGAGCACTGACACTGGGTGGCTATGATAAGAACTAACGCTTTCATTGACAGGTCCTGCCACCTGGTGTATTATGAGGAACCAGGTTCCTCACTACGTTCATGAGGCCCTAAACATGCCCTGTTCCTGTCAGACTCAGTGGTCTAGAGGTAAAGTGTCTGCAAGGGAAACCTATGGTTGAGAGTTCAATCCCCTTCCATCCAGAGCGGTCTTTTTTCAAGAGTCATAAAGATTCTTATAGGTTCCTCACTACGTCCATAAGGCCCTAAACATGTCCTCTTCCTGTCAGACTCAATGGTCTAGTGGTAGAGTGTCTGCAAGGGAAACCTATGGTTGAGAGTTCAATCCCCTTCCATCCAGAGTGGTTTTTTTCCAAAAGTGATAAAGATTCTTATAGGTTCCTCACTACGTTCATAAGGCCCTAAACATGCCCTCTTCCTATCAGACTCAATGGTCTAGAGGTAGAGTGTTTGCAAGGGAAACCTATGGTTAAGAGTTCAATCCCCTTCCATCCAGAGCGGGTTTTTTTCAAGAGTCATAAAGATTCTTATAGGTTCCTCACTACGTTCATAAGGCCCTAAACATGTCCTCTTCCTGTCAGACTCAATGGTCTAGAGGTAGAGTGTTTGCAAGGGAAACCTATGGTTGAGAGTTCAATCCCCTTCCATCCAGAGCGGTTTTTTTTCAAGACTCATAAAGATTCTTATAGGTTCCTCACTACGTTCATAAGGCCCTAAACATGCCCTCTTTCTGTCAGACTCAATGGTCTAGAGGTAGAGTGTCTGCAAGGGAAACCAATGGTTGAGAGTTCAATCCCCTTCCATCCAGAGCGGTTTTTTTTCTCAAGAGTCATAAAGATTCTTATAGGAAACTAGAAGGTTGAGAGTTCAAATCCCCCTCCATCTAGACTTTTTTTTTTCATGAGAGTCATAAAGATTCTTTTAGGAACCAATTTTTCTCTTCCTGAATTATTTCTATTTTCGTTTTTGAATCTTACACAGACATACCTACATAAATAGGGGAATCGTCCATCCAGAACTATTTATTATTCACCCTTACACATACAATACCAGTTACTTTACCTTCTGGTACCTTCAGTATAGATTGGTTACTGCACGTGTATGCAGTAATTATAGTGGGCCCTGTTTTTTAGTCACGACTATCGTTACGAGTGCCCAAAATGTCGTAGCCCTAAGACACCTAGGGACATGACGTACCAAATGCGGAAATTCACTTCCCTTTGGAATTCAGCCATGAAACTTTAACACCAGTGAGGGACTCATATAACCTACGATCACCTAAAATATGGAGAAGATTGGCTGCTTTGATCTAACGATATTCGCGTTTGAATCTGGTTGTATCAAATGCTGCTCTGGTGGCCAGTGTAGGCTACTTAAGCGGTCGCTAATTTATGCAGCGACCTTGACATTGACTGCACTTGTTCCCAATAGATTGGCCATCAAACCCTGTCTGTGCTGAGCTCCTCACTCTCAGTCGAATAGATTGACAGGCAGTACCGTACGCAGAATTTAACTCACTGTCGCCCAAATTATCATAGCCCAAGACATCTAAAGACGATACGTACCAAATGCGGAAATTCACTTCCCTTTAGAATTCAGCCATGAGACTTTAACACAAGTTAGGGACACATATACCCCATAATTACTCCAAATATGAAGAAGATCCTCAACTCGGATCCAATGATATTTGCGTTTCAATCTGGTTGTAGCAAAGGCTGCTCTGGTGGCACCAGACTCTCCTACCCGAATGGGGAATTTTCCTTTATCAGATAAGAGCATGCCAACTTCTGATATCAAATCAAGTTGTTCTTTGAATATTCGGAAGTGTGTCAACACTAATAATTCTGACTAGGAGAAAGTAATAACATTGATACTGCTTTTTTAATGCCATAATGCAGTTAGATATAATGGAGAAGCAACAAATTTGCGATGTCTTGAAATTGATTGAATAATCTCTAAGAATAGGGTGTAAAAAATAAAGGCAAGATAGCTTCAGGTTGTGCATACTGATAAGAGAATGCAGTGAGGAATTCTGTTCTGTTATGAGTATGCACAAGCCGAAGCCATCTTGTCATATTACTTCACTGACTTTATCATAGTACAGCCCTGACTCTGTTTGGAAATGACAAACAGTACAGTTATCTAGTCATCTTATCTCTTGGCTGCACCAGTATAGTCTAGTCAGAGCACTGACACTGGGTGGCTATGATAAGAACTAACGCTTTCATTGACAGGTCCTGCCACCTGGTGTATTATGAGGAACCAGGTTCCTCACTACGTTCATGAGGCCCTAAACATGCCCTGTTCCTGTCAGACTCAGTGGTCTAGAGGTAAAGTGTCTGCAAGGGAAACCTATGGTTGAGAGTTCAATCCCCTTCCATCCAGAGTGGTTTTTTTCCAAGAGTGATAAAGATTCTTATAGGTTCCTCAATACGTTCATAAGGCCCTAAACATGCCCTGTTCCTGTCAGACTCAGTGGTCTAGAGGTAGAGTGTCTGCAAGGGAAACCAATGGTTGAGAGTTCAATCCCCTTCCATCCAGAGTGTTTTTTTTTCCAAAAGTGATAAAGATTCTTATAGGTTCCTCACTACGTTCATAAGGCCCTAAACATGCCCTCTTCCTATCAGACTCAATGGTCTAGAGGTAGAGTGTTTGCAAGGGAAACCTATGGTTGAGAGTTCAATCCCCTTCCATCCAGAGTGGTTTTTTTTCAAGAGTCATAAAGATTCTTATAGGTTCCTCACTACGTTCATAAGGCCCTAAACATGCCCTCTTCCTGTCAGACTCAATGGTCTAGAGGTAGAGTGTCTGCAAGGGAAACCTATGGTTGAGAGTTCAATCCCCTTCCATCCAGAGTGGTTTTTTTCCAAAAGTGATAAAGATTCTTATAGGTTCCTCAATACGTTCATAAGGCCCTAAACATGCCCTCTTTCTGTCAGACTCAGTGGTCTAGAGGTAGAGTGTCTGCAAGGGAAACCTATGGTTGAGAGTTCAATCCCCTTCCATCCAGAGTGGTCTTTTTTCAAGAGTTATAAAGATTCTTATAGGTTCCTGACTACGTCCATAAGGCCCTAAACATGTCCTCTTCCTGTCAGACTCAATGGTCTAGAGGTAGAGTGTTTGCAAGGGAAACCTATGGTTGAGAGTTCAATCCCCTTCCATCCAGAGCGGTTTTTTTTTAAGAGTCATAAAGATTCTTATAGGTTCCTCACTACGTTCATAAGGCCCTAAACATGTCCTCTTCCTGTCAGACTCAATGGTCTAGAGGTAGAGTGTTTGCAAGGGAAACCTATGGTTGAGAGTTCAATCCCCTTCCATCCAGAGCGGTTTTTTTTCAAGACTCATAAAGATTCTTATAGGTTCCTCACTACGTTCATAAGGCCCTAAACATGCCCTCTTCCTGTCAGACTCAATGGTCTAGAGGTAGAGTGTCTGCAAGGGAAACCAATGGTTGAGAGTTCAATCCCCTTCCATCCAGAGAGGTTTTTTTTTCAAGAGTCATAAAGATTCTTATAGGTTCCTCACTACGTTCATAAGGCCCTAAACATGCCCTCTTCCTGTCAGACTCAATGGTCTAGAGGTAGAGTGTCTGCAAGGGAAACCTATGGTTAAGAGTTCAATCCCCCTCCATCCTGAGCGGTTTTTTTTGTAAGAGTCATAAAGATTCTTATAGGAAACTAGAAGGTTGAGAGTTCAAATCCCCCTCCATCTAGACTTTTTTTTTCATAAGAGTCATAAAGATTCTTTTAGGAACCAATTTTTCTCTTCCTGAATTATTTCTATTTTCGTTTTTGAATCTTACACAGACATACCTACATAAATAGGGGAATTGTCCATCCAGAACTATTTATTATTCACCCTTACACATACAATACCAGTTACATTACCTTCTGGTACCTTCAGTATAGATTGGTTACTGCACCTGTATGCAGTAATTATAGTGGGCCCTGTTTTTTAGTCACGACTATCGTTACGAGTGCCCAAAATGTCGTAGCCCTAAGACACCTAGGGACATGACGTACCAAATGCGGAAATTCACTTCCCTTTGGAATTCAGCCATGAAACTTTAACACCAGTGAGGGACTCATATAACCTACGATCACCTAAAATATGGAGAAGATTGGCTGCTTTGATCTAACGATATTCGCGTTTGAATCTGGTTGTATCAAATGCTGCTCTGGTGGTCAGTGTAGGCCTACTTAAGCGGTCGCTAATTTATGCAGCGACCTTGACATTGACTGCACTTGTTCCCAATAGATTGGCCATCAAACCCTGTCTGTGCTGAGCTCCTCACTCTCAGTCGAATAGATTGACAGGCAGTACCGTACGCAGAATTTAACTCACTGTCGCCCAAATTATCATAGCCCAAGACATCTAAAGACGATACGTACCAAATGCGGAAATTCACTTCCCTTTAGAATTCAGCCATGAGACTTTAACACAAGTTAGGGACACATATACCCCATAATTACTCCAAATATGAAGAAGATCCTCAACTCGGATCCAATGATATTTGCGTTTCAATCTGGTTGTAGCAAAGGCTGCTCTGGTGGCACCAGACTCTCCTACCCGAATGGGGAATTTTCCTTTATCAGATAAGAGCATGCCAACTTCTGATATCAAATCAAGTTGTTCTTTGAATATTCGGAAGTGTGTCAACACTAATAATTCTGACTAGGAGAAAGTAATAACATTGATACTGCTTTTTTAATGCCATAATGCAGTTAGATATAATGGAGAAGCAACAAATTTGCGATGTCTTGAAATTGATTGAATAATCTCTAAGAATAGGGTGTAAAAAATAAAGGCAAGATAGCTTCAGGTTGTGCATACTGATAAGAGAATGCAGTGAGGAATTCTGTTCTGTTATGAGTATGCACAAGCCGAAGCCATCTTGTCATATTACTTCACTGACTTTATCATAGTACAGCCCTGACTCTGTTTGGAAATGACAAACAGTACAGTTATCTAGTCATCTTATCTCTTGGCTGCACCAGTATAGTCTAGTCAGAGCACTGACACTGGGTGGCTATGATAAGAACTAACGCTTTCATTGACAGGTCCTGCCATCTGGTGTATTATGAGGAACCAGGTTCCTCACTACGTTCATGAGGCCCTAAACATGCCCTGTTCCTGTCAGACTCAGTGGTCTAGAGGTAAAGTGTCTGCAAGGGAAACCTATGGTTGAGAGTTCAATCCCCTTCCATCCAGAGTGGTTTTTTTCCAAAAGTGATAAAGATTCTTATAGGTTCCTCACTACGTTCATAAGGCCCTAAACATGCCCTCTTCCTATCAGACTCAATGGTCTAGAGGTAGAGTGTTTGCAAGGGAAACCTATGGTTAAGAGTTCAATCCCCTTCCATCCAGAGCGGTTTTTTTTCAAGAGTCATAAAGATTCTTATAGGTTCCTCACTACGTTCATAAGGCCCTAAACATGCCCTCTTCCTGTCAGACTCAATGGTCTAGAGGTAGAGTGTCTGCAAGGGAAACCTATGGTTGAGAGTTCAATCCCCTTCCATCCAGAGCGGTTTTTTTTCAAGAGTCATAAAGATTCCTATAGGTTCCTCACTACGTTCATAAGGCCCTAAACATGCCCTCTTCCTATCAGACTCAATGGTCTAGAGGTAGAGTGTTTGCAAGGGAAACCTATGGTTAAGAGTTCAATCCCCTTCCATCCAGAGCGGTTTTTTTTCAAGAGTCATAAAGATTCTTATAGGTTCCTCACTACGTTCATAAGGCCCTAAACATGCCCTCTTCCTGTCAGACTCAATGGTCTAGAGGTAGAGTGTCTGCAAGGGAAACCTATGGTTGAGAGTTCAATCCCCTTCCATCCAGAGCGGTTTTTTTTCAAGAGTCATAAAGATTCCTATAGGTTCCTCACTACGTTCATAAGGCCCTAAACATGTCCTCTTCCTGTCAGACTCAATGGTCTAGAGGTAGAGTGTTTGCAAGGGAAACCTATGGTTGAGAGTTCAATCCCCTTCCATCCAGAGCGGTTTTTTTTCAAGACTCATAAAGATTCTTATAGGTTCCTCACTACGTTCATAAGGCCCTAAACATGCCCTCTTCCTGTCAGACTCAATGGTCTAGAGGTAGAGTGTCTGCAAGGGAAACCAATGGTTGAGAGTTCAATCCCCTTCCATCCAGAGCGGTTTTTTTTTCAAGAGTCATAAAGATTCTTATAGGTTCCTCACTACGTTCATAAGGCCCTAAACATGCCCTCTTCCTGTCAGACTCAATGGTCTAGAGGTAGAGTGTCTGCAAGGGAAACCTATGGTTAAGAGTTCAATCCCCTTCCATCCTGAGCGGTTTTTTTTCAAGACTCATAAAGATTCTTATAGGTTCCTCACTACGTTCATAAGGCCCTAAACATGCCCTCTTCCTGTCAGACTCAATGGTCTAGAGGTAGAGTGTCTGCAAGGGAAACCAATGGTTGAGAGTTCAATCCCCTTCCATCCAGAGCGGTTTTTTTTTCAAGAGTCATAAAGATTCTTATAGGTTCCTCACTACGTTCATAAGGCCCTAAACATGACCTCTTCCTGTCAGACTCAATGGTCTAGAGGTAGAGTGTCTGCAAGGGAAACCAATGGTTGAGAGTTCAATCCCCTTCCATCCAGAGCGGTTTTTTTTTCAAGAGTCATAAAGATTCTTATAGGTTCCTCACTACGTTCATAAGGCCCTAAACATGCCCTCTTCCTGTCAGACTCAATGGTCTAGAGGTAGAGTGTCTGCAAGGGAAACCTATGGTTAAGAGTTCAATCCCCTTCCATCCTGAGCGGTTTTTTTTGTAAGTCATAAAGATTCTTATAGGAAACTAGAAGGTTGAGAGTTCAAATCCCCCTCCATCTAGACTTTTTTTTTTCATGAGAGTCATAAAGATTCTTTTAGGAACCAATTTTTCTCTTCCTGAATTATTTCTATTTTCGTTTTTGAATCTTACACAGACATACCTACATAAATAGGGGAATCGTCCATCCAGAACTATTTATTATTCACCCTTACACATACAATACCAGTTACTTTACCTTCTGGTACCTTCAGTATAGATTGGTTACTGCACCTGTATGCAGTAATTATAGTGGGCCCTGTTTTTTAGTCACGACTATCGTTACGAGTTCCCAAAATGTCGTAGCCCTAAGACACCTAGGGACATGACGTACCAAATGCGGAAATTCACTTCCCTTTGGAATTCAGCCATGAAACTTTAACACCAGTGAGGGACTCATATAACCTACGATCACCTAAAATATGGAGAAGATTGGCTGCTTTGATCTAACGATATTCGCGTTTGAATCTGGTTGTATCAAATGCTGCTCTGGTGGTCAGTGTAGGCCTACTTAAGCGGTCGCTAATTTATGCAGCGACCTTGACATTGACTGCACTTGTTCCCAATAGATTGGCCATCAAACCCTGTCTGTGCTGAGCTCCTCACTCTCAGTCGAATAGATTGACAGGCAGTACCGTACGCAGAATTTAACTCACTGTCGCCCAAATTATCATAGCCCAAGACATCTAAAGACGATACGTACCAAATGCGGAAATTCACTTCCCTTTAGAATTCAGCCATGAGACTTTAACACAAGTTAGGGACACATATACCCCATAATTACTCCAAATATGAAGAAGATCCTCAACTCGGATCCAATGATATTTGCGTTTCAATCTGGTTGTAGCAAAGGCTGCTCTGGTGGCACCAGACTCTCCTACCCGAATGGGGAATTTTCCTTTATCAGATAAGAGCATGCCAACTTCTGATATCAAATCAAGTTGTTCTTTGAATATTCGGAAGTGTGTCAACACTAATAATTCTGACTAGGAGAAAGTAATAACATTGATACTGCTTTTTTAATGCCATAATGCAGTTAGATATAATGGAGAAGCAACAAATTTGCGATGTCTTGAAATTGATTGAATAATCTCTAAGAATAGGGTGTAAAAAATAAAGGCAAGATAGCTTCAGGTTGTGCATACTGATAAGAGAATGCAGTGAGGAATTCTGTTCTGTTATGAGTATGCACAAGCCGAAGCCATCTTGTCATATTACTTCACTGACTTTATCATAGTACAGCCCTGACTCTGTTTGGAAATGTCAAACAGTACAGTTATCTAGTCATCTTATCTCTTGGCTGCACCAGTATAGTCTAGTCAGAGCACTGACACTGGGTGGCTATGATAAGAACTAACGCTTTCATTGACAGGTCCTGCCACCTGGTGTATTATGAGGAACCAGGTTCCTCACTACGTTCATGAGGCCCTAAACATGCCCTGTTCCTGTCAGACTCAGTGGTCTAGAGGTAAAGTGTCTGCAAGGGAAACCTATGGTTGAGAGTTCAATCCCCTTCCATCCAGAGCGGTCTTTTTTCAAGAGTCATAAAGATTCTTATAGGTTCCTCACTACGTCCATAAGGCCCTAAACATGTCCTCTTCCTGTCAGACTCAATGGTCTAGAGGTAGAGTGTCTGCAAGGGAAACCTATGGTTGAGAGTTCAATCCCCTTCCATCCAGAGTGGTTTTTTTCCAAAAGTGATAAAGATTCTTATAGGTTCCTCACTACGTTCATAAGGCCCTAAACATGCCCTCTTCCTATCAGACTCAATGGTCTAGAGGTAGAGTGTTTGCAAGGGAAACATATGGTTAAGAGTTCAATCCCCTTCCATCCAGAGCGGTTTTTTTTCAAGAGTCATAAAGATTCTTATAGGTTCCTCACTACGTTCATAAGGCCCTAAACATGTCCTCTTCCTGTCAGACTCAATGGTCTAGAGGTAGAGTGTTTGCAAGGGAAACCTATGGTTGAGAGTTCAATCCCCTTCCATCCAGAGCGGTTTTTTTTCAAGACTCATAAAGATTCTTATAGGTTCCTCACTACGTTCATAAGGCCCTAAACATGCCCTCTTCCTGTCAGACTCAATGGTCTAGAGGTAGAGTGTCTGCAAGGGAAACCAATGGTTGAGAGTTCAATCCCCTTCCATCCAGAGCGGTTTTTTTTTCAAGAGTCATAAAGATTCTTATAGGAAACTAGAAGGTTGAGAGTTCAAATCCCCCTCCATCTAGACTTTTTTTTTTCATGAGAGTCATAAAGATTCTTTTAGGAACCAATTTTTCTCTTCCTGAATTATTTCTATTTTCGTTTTTGAATCTTACACAGACATACCTACATAAATAGGGGAATCGTCCATCCAGAACTATTTATTATTCACCCTTACACATACAATACCAGTTACTTTACCTTCTGGTACCTTCAGTATAGATTGGTTACTGCACGTGTATGCAGTAATTATAGTGGGCCCTGTTTTTTAGTCACGACTATCGTTACGAGTGCCCAAAATGTCATAGCCCTAAGACACCTAGGGACATGACGTACCAAATGCGGAAATTCACTTCCCTTTGGAATTCAGCCATGAAACTTTAACACCAGTGAGGGACTCATATAACCTACGATCACCTAAAATATGGAGAAGATTGGCTGCTTTGATCTAACGATATTCGCGTTTGAATCTGGTTGTATCAAATGCTGCTCTGGTGGCCAGTGTAGGCTACTTAAGCGGTCGCTAATTCATGCAGCGACCTTGACATTGACTGCACTTGTTCCCAATAGATTGGCCATCAAACCCTGTCTGTGCTGAGCTCCTCACTCTCAGTCGAATAGATTGACAGGCAGTACCGTACGCAGAATTTAACTCACTGTCGCCCAAATTATCATAGCCCAAGACATCTAAAGACGATACGTACCAAATGCGGAAATTCACTTCCCTTTAGAATTCAGCCATGAGACTTTAACACAAGTTAGGGACACATATACCCCATAATTACTCCAAATATGAAGAAGATCCTCAACTCGGATCCAATGATATTTGCGTTTCAATCTGGTTGTAGCAAAGGCTGCTCTGGTGGCACCAGACTCTCCTACCCGAATGGGGAATTTTCCTTTATCAGATAAGAGCATGCCAACTTCTGATATCAAATCAAGTTGTTCTTTGAATATTCGGAAGTGTGTCAACACTAATAATTCTGACTAGGAGAAAGTAATAACATTGATACTGCTTTTTTAATGCCATAATGCAGTTAGATATAATGGAGAAGCAACAAATTTGCGATGTCTTGAAATTGATTGAATAATCTCTAAGAATAGGGTGTAAAAAATAAAGGCAAGATAGCTTCAGGTTGTGCATACTGATAAGAGAATGCAGTGAGGAATTCTGTTCTGTTATGAGTATGCACAAGCCGAAGCCATCTTGTCATATTACTTCACTGACTTTATCATAGTACAGCCCTGACTCTGTTTTGAAATGACAAACAGTACAGTTATCTAGTCATCTTATCTCTTGGCTGCACCAGTATAGTCTAGTCAGAGCACTGACACTGGGTGGCTATGATAAGAACTAACGCTTTCATTGACAGGTCCTGCCACCTGGTGTATTATGAGGAACCAGGTTCCTCACTACGTTCATGAGGCCCTAAACATGCCCTGTTCTTGTCAGACTCAGTGGTCTAGAGGTAAAGTGTCTGCAAGGGAAACCTATGGTTGAGAGTTCAATCCCCTTCCATCAAGAGTGGTTTTTTTCCAAGAGTGATAAAGATTCTTATAGGTTCCTCAATACGTTCATAAGGCCCTAAACATGCCCTGTTCCTGTCAAACTCAGTGGTCTAGATGTAAAGTGTCTGCAAGGGAAACCTATGGTTGAGAGTTCAATCCCCTTCCATCCAGAGTGGTTTTTTTCCAAAAGTGATAAAGATTCTTATAGGTTCCTCACTACGTTCATAAGGCCCTAAACATGCCCTCTTCCTATCAGACTCAATGGTCTAGAGGTAGAGTGTTTGCAAGGGAAACCTATGGTTGAGAGTTCAATCCCCTTCCATCCAGAGCGGTTTTTTTTCAAGAGTCATAAAGATTCTTATAGGTTCCTCACTACGTTCATAAGGCCCTAAACATGCCCTCTTCCTGTCAGACTCAATGGTCTAGAGGTAGAGTGTCTGCAAGGGACACCTATGGTTGAGAGTTCAATCCCCTTCCATCCAGAGCGGTCTTTTTTCAAGAGTTATAAAGATTCTTATAGGTTCCTCACTACGTCCATAAGGCCCTAAACATGTCCTCTTCCTGTCAGACTCAATGGTCTAGAGGTAGAGTGTTTGCAAGGGAAACCTATGGTTGTGAGATTCCCTTCCATCCAGAGCGGTTTTTTTTCAAGAGTCATAAAGATTCTTATAGGTTCCTCACTACGTTCATAAGGCCCTAAACATGTCCTCTTCCTGTCAGACTCAATGGTCTAGAGGTAGAGTGTTTGCAAGGGAAACCTATGGTTGAGAGTTCAATCCCCTTCCATCCAGAGCGGTTTTTTTTCAAGAGTTATAAAGATTCTTATAGGTTCCTCACTACGTTCATAAGGCCCTAAACATGCCCTCTTCCTGTCAGACTCAATGGTCTAGAGGTAGAGTGTCTGCAAGGGAAACCTATGGTTGAGAGTTCAATCCCCTTCCATCCAGAGCGGTTTTTTTTCAAGAGTCATAAAGATTCTTATAGGTTCCTCACTACGTTCATAAGGCCCTAAACATGTCCTCTTCCTGTCAGACTCAATGGTCTAGAGGTAGAGTGTTTGCAAGGGAAACCTATGGTTGAGAGTTCAATCCCCTTCCATCCAGAGCGGTTTTTTTTCAAGACTCATAAAGATTCTTATAGGTTCCTCACTACGTTCATAAGGCCCTAAACATGCCCTCTTCCTGTCAGACTCAATGGTCTAGAGGTAGAGTGTCTGCAAGGGAAACCAATGGTTGAGAGTTCAATCCCCTTCCATCCAGAGCGGGTTTTTTTCAAGACTCATAAAGATTCTTATAGGTTCCTCACTACGTTCATAAGGCCCTAAACATGCCCTCTTCCTGTCAGACTCAATGGTCTAGAGGTAGAGTGTCTGCAAGGGAAACCTATGGTTGAGAGTTCAATCCCCTTCCATCCAGAGCGGGTTTTTTTTCAAGAGTCATAAAGATTCTTATAGGTTCCTCACTACGTTCATAAGGCCCTAAACATGCCCTCTTCCTGTCAGACTCAATGGTCTAGAGGTAGAGTGTCTGCAAGGGAAACCTATGGTTAAGAGTTCAATCCCCTTCCATCCTGAGCGGGTTTTTTTCAAGAGTCATAAAGATTCTTATAGGAAACTAGAAGGTTGAGAGTTCAAATCCCCCTCCATCTAGACTTTTTCTTTTTCATGAGAGTCATAAAGATTCTTTTAGGAACCAATTTTTCTCTTCCTGAATTATTTCTATTTTCGTTTTTGAATCTTACACAGACATACCTACATAAATAGGGGAATCGTCCATCCAGAACTATTTATTATTCACCCTTACACATACAATACCAGTTACTTTACCTTCTGGTACCTTCAGTATAGATTGGTTACTGCACCTGTATGCAGTAATTATAGTGGGCCCTGTTTTTTAGTCACGACTATCGTTACGAGTGCCCAAAATGTCGTAGCCCTAAGACACCTAGGGACATGACGTACCAAATGCGGAAATTCACTTCCCTTTGGAATTCAGCCATGAAACTTTAACACCAGTGAGGGACTCATATAACCTACGATCACCTAAAATATGGAGATGATTGGCTGCTTTGATCTAACGATATTCGCGTTTGAATCTGGTTGTATCAAATGCTGCTCTGGTGGTCAGTGTAGGCCTACTTAAGCGGTCGCTAATTTATGCAGCGACCTTGACATTGACTGCACTTGTTCCCAATAGATTGGCCATCAAACCCTGTCTGTGCTGAGCTCCTCACTCTCAGTCGAATAGATTGACAGGCAGTACCGTACGCAGAATTTAACTCACTGTCGCCCAAATTATCATAGCCCAAGACATCTAAAGACGATACGTACCAAATGCGGAAATTCACTTCCCTTTAGAATTCAGCCATGAGACTTTAACACAAGTTAGGGACACATATACCCCATAATTACTCCAAATATGAAGAAGATCCTCAACTCGGATCCAATGATATTTGCGTTTCAATCTGGTTGTAGCAAAGGCTGCTCTGGTGGCACCAGACTCTCCTACCCGAATGGGGAATTTTCCTTTATCAGATAAGAGCATGCCAACTTCTGATATCAAATCAAGTTGTTCTTTGAATATTCGGAAGTGTGTCAACACTAATAATTCTGACTAGGAGAAAGTAATAACATTGATACTGCTTTTTTAATGCCATAATGCAGTTAGATATAATGGAGAAGCAACAAATTTGCGATGTCTTGAAATTGATTGAATAATCTCTAAGAATAGGGTGTAAAAAATAAAGGCAAGATAGCTTCAGGTTGTGCATACTGATAAGAGAATGCAGTGAGGAATTCTGTTCTGTTATGAGTATGCACAAGCCGAAGCCATCTTGTCATATTACTTCACTGACTTTATCATAGTACAGCCCTGACTCTGTTTGGAAATGACAAACAGTACAGTTATCTAGTCATCTTATCTCTTGGCTGCACCAGTATAGTCTAGTCAGAGCACTGACACTGGGTGGCTATGATAAGAACTAACGCTTTCATTGACAGGTCCTGCCACCTGGTGTATTATGAGGAACCAGGTTCCTCACTACGTTCATGAGGCCCTAAACATGCCCTGTTCTTGTCAGACTCAGTGGTCTAGAGGTAAAGTGTCTGCAAGGGAAACCTATGGTTGAGAGTTCAATCCCCTTCCATCCAGAGTGGTTTTTTTCCAAGAGTGATAAAGATTCTTATAGGTTCCTCAATACGTTCATAAGGCCCTAAACATGCCCTGTTCCTGTCAGACTCAGTGGTCTAGAGGTAAAGTGTCTGCAAGGGAAACCTATGGTTGAGAGTTCAATCCCCTTCCATCCAGAGTGTTTTTTTTCCAAAAGTGATAAAGATTCTTATAGGTTCCTCACTACGTTCATAAGGCCCTAAACATGCCCTGTTCCTGTCAGACTCAGTGGTCTAGAGGTAGAGTGTTTGCAAGGGAAACCTATGGTTGAGAGTTCAATCCCCTTCCATCCAGAGTGGTTTTTTTCCAAAAGTGATAAAGATTCTTATAGGTTCCTCAATACGTTCATAAGGCCCTAAACATGCCCTCTCTCTGTCAGACTCAGTGGTCTAGAGGTAGAGTGTCTGCAAGGGAAACCTATGGTTGAGAGTTCAATCCCCTTCCATCCAGAGCGGTTTTTTTTCAAGAGTCATAAAGATTCTTATAGGTTCCTCACTACGTTCATAAGGCCCTAAACATGCCCTCTTCCTGTCAGACTCAATGGTCTAGAGGTAGAGTGTCTGCAAGGGAAACCTATGGTTGAGAGTTCAATCCCCTTCCATCCAGAGTGGTTTTTTTCCAAAAGTGATAAAGATTCTTATAGGTTCCTCAATACGTTCATAAGGCCTTAAACATGCCCTCTCTCTGTCAGACTCAGTGGTCTAGAGGTAGAGTGTCTGCAAGGGAAACCTATGGTTGAGAGTTCAATCCCCTTCCATCCAGAGCGGTCTTTTTTCAAGAGTTATAAAGATTCTTATAGGTTCCTCACTACGTCCATAAGGCCCTAAACATGTCCTCTTCCTGTCAGACTCAATGGTCTAGAGGTAGAGTGTTTGCAAGGGAAACCTATGGTTGAGAGTTCAATCCCCTTCCATCCAGAGCGGTTTTTTTTCAAGAGTCATAAAGATTCTTATAGGTTCCTCACTACGTTCATAAGGCCCTAAACATGTCCTCTTCCTGTCAGACTCAATGGTCTAGAGGTAGAGTGTTTGCAAGGGAAACCTATGGTTGAGGGTTCAATCCCCTTCCATCCAGAGCGGTTTTTTTTCAAGACTCATAAAGATTCTTATAGGTTCCTCACTACGTTCATAAGGCCCTAAACATGCCCTCTTCCTGTCAGGCACAATGGTCTAGAGGTAGAGTGTCTGCAAGGGAAACCAATGGTTGAGAGTTCAATCCCCTTCCATCCAGAGCGGTTTTTTTTGCAAGAGTCATAAAGATTCTTATAGGTTCCTCACTACGTTCATAAGGCCCTAAACATGCCCTCTTCCTGTCAGACTCAATGGTCTAGAGGTAGAGTGTCTGCAAGGGAAACCTATGGTTGAGAGTTCAATCCCCTTCCATCCAGAGCGGTTTTTTTTCAAGAGTCATAAAGATTCTTATAGGTTCCTCACTACGTTCATAAGGCCCTAAACATGTCCTCTTCCTGTCAGACTCAATGGTCTAGAGGTAGAGTGTTTGCAAGGGAAACCTATGGTTGAGAGTTCAATCCCCTTCCATCCAGAGCGGTTTTTTTTCAAGAGTCATAAAGATTCTTATAGGTTCCTCACTACGTTCATAAGGCCCTAAACATGCCCTCTTCCTGTCAGACTCAATGGTCTAGAGGTAGAGTGTCTACAAGGGAAACCTATGGTTGAGAGTTCAATCTCCTTCCATCCAGAGTGGTTTTTTTCCAAAAGTGATAAAGATTCTTATAGGTTCCTCAATACGTTCATAGGGCCCTAAACATGCCCTCTTTCTGTCAGACTCAGTGGTCTAGAGGTAGAGTGTCTGCAAGGGAAACCTATGGTTGAGAGTTCAATCCCCTTCCATCCCGAGCGGTCTTTTTTCAAAAGTTATAAAGATTCTTATAGGTTCCTCACTACGTCCATAAGGCCCTAAACATGTCCTCTTCCTGTCAGACTCAATGGTCTAGAGGTAGAGTGTTTGCAAGGGAAACCTATGGTTGAGAGTTCAATCCCCTTCCATCCAGAGCGTTTTTTTTTCAAGAGTCATAAAGATCTTATAGGTTCCTCACTACGTTCATAAGGCCCTAAACATGTCCTCCTCTTGTCAGACTCAATGGTCTAGAGGTAGAGTGTTTGCAAGGGAAACCTATGGTTGAGAATTCAATCCCCTTCCATCCAGAGCGGTTTTTTTTTCAAGAGTCATAAAGATTCTTATAGGTTCCTCACTACGTTCATAAGGCCCTAAACATGCCCTCTTCCTGTCAGACTCAATGGTCTAGAGGTAGAGTGTCTGCAAGGGAAACCTATGGTTAAGAGTTCAATCCCCTTCCATCCTGAGCGGTTTTTTTTCAAGAGTCATAAAGATTCTTATAGGAAACTAGAAGGTTGAGAGTTCAAATCCCCCTCCATCTAGACTTTTTTTTTTCATAAGAGTCATAAAGATTCTTTTAGGAACCAATTTTTCTCTTCCTGAATTATTTCTATTTTCGTTTTTGAATCTTACACAGACATACCTACATAAATAGGGGAATTGTCCATCCAGAACTATTTATTATTCACCCTTACACATACAATACCAGTTACTTTACCTTCTGGTACCTTCAGTATAGATTGGTTACTGCACCTGATGCAGTAATTATAGTGGGCCCTGTTTTTTAGTCACGACTATCGTTACGAGTGCCCAAAATGTCGTAGCCCTAAGACACCTAGGGACATGACGTACCAAATGCGGAAATTCACTTCCCTTTGGAATTCAGCCATGAAACTTTAACACCAGTGAGGGACTCATATAACCTACGATCACCTAAAATATGGAGAAGATTGGCTGCTTTGATCTAACGATATTCGCGTTTGAATCTGGTTGTATCAAATGCTGCTCTGGTGGTCAGTGTAGGCCTACTTAAGCGGTAGCTAATTTATGCAGCGACCTTGACATTGACTGCACTTGTTCCCAATAGATTGGCCATCAAACCCTGTCTGTGCTGAGCTCCTCACTCTCAGTCGAATAGATTGACAGGCAGTACCGTACGCAGAATTTAACTCACTGTCGCCCAAATTATCATAGCCCAAGACATCTAAAGACGATACGTACCAAATGCGGAAATTCACTTCCCTTTAGAATTCAGCCATGAGACTTTAACACAAGTTAGGGACACATATACCCCATAATTACTCCAAATATGAAGAAGATCCTCAACTCGGATCCAATGATATTTGCGTTTCAATCTGGTTGTAGCAAAGGCTGCTCTGGTGGCACCAGACTCTCCTACCCGAATGGGGAATTTTCCTTTATCAGATAAGAGCATGCCAACTTCTGATATCAAATCAAGTTGTTCTTTGAATATTCGGAAGTGTGTCAACACTAATAATTCTGACTAGGAGAAAGTAATAACATTGATACTGCTTTTTTAATGCCATAATGCAGTTAGATATAATGGAGAAGCAACAAATTTGCGATGTCTTGAAATTGATTGAATAATCTCTAAGAATAGGGTGTAAAAAATAAAGGCAAGATAGCTTCAGGTTGTGCATACTGATAAGAGAATGCAGTGAGGAATTCTGTTCTGTTATGAGTATGCACAAGCCGAAGCCATCTTGTCATATTACTTCACTGACTTTATCATAGTACAGCCCTGACTCTGTTTGGAAATGACAAACAGTACAGTTATCTAGTCATCTTATCTCTTGGCTGCACCAGTATAGTCTAGTCAGAGCACTGACACTGGGTGGCTATGATAAGAACTAACGCTTTCATTGACAGGTCCTGCCACCTGGTGTATTATGAGGAACCAGGTTCCTCACTACGTTCATGAGGCCCTAAACATGCCCTGTTCCTGTCAGACTCAGTGGTCTAGAGGTAAAGTGTCTGCAAGGGAAACCTATGGTTGAGAGTTCAATCCCCTTCCATCCAGAGTGGTTTTTTTCCAAGAGTGATAAAGATTCTTATAGGTTCCTCAATACGTTCATAAGGCCCTAAACATGCCCTGTTCCTGTCAGACTCAGTGGTCTAGAGGTAGAGTGTCTGCAAGGGAAACCAATGGTTGAGAGTTCAATCCCCTTCCATCCAGAGTGTTTTTTTTCCAAAAGTGATAAAGATTCTTATAGGTTCCTCACTACGTTCATAAGGCCCTAAACATGCCCTCTTCCTATCAGACTCAATGGTCTAGAGGTAGAGTGTTTGCAAGGGAAACCTATGGTTGAGAGTTCAATCCCCTTCCATCCAGAGCGGTTTTTTTTCAAGAGTCATAAAGATTCTTATAGGTTCCTCATTACGTTCATAAGGCCCTAAACATGCCCTCTTCCTGTCAGACTCAATGGTCTAGAGGTAGAGTGTCTGCAAGGGGAACCTATGGTTGAGAGTTCAATCCCCTTCCATCCAGAGTGGTTTTTTTCCAAAAGTGATAAAGATTCTTATAGGCTCCTCAATACGTTCATAAGGCCCTAAACATGCCCTCTTTCTGTCAGACTCAGTGGTCTAGAGGTAGAGTGTCTGCAAGGGAAACCTATGGTTGAGAGTTCAATCCCCTTCCATCCAGAGTGGTCTTTTTCCAAAAGTGATAAAGATTCTTATAGGTTCCTCACTACGTTCATAAGGCCCTAAACATGCCCTCTTCCTGTCAGACTCAGTGGTCTAGAGGTAGAGTGTCTGCAAGGGAAACCAATGGTTGAGAGTTCAATCCCCTTCCATCCAGAGTGTTTTTTTTCCAAAAGTGATAAAGATTCTTATAGGTTCCTCACTACGTTCATAAGGCCCTAAACATGCCCTCTTCCTATCAGACTCAATGGTCTAGAGGTAGAGTGTTTGCAAGGGAAACCTATGGTTGAGAGTTCAATCCCCTTCCATCCAGAGCGGTTTTTTTTTCAAGAGTCATAAAGATTCTTATAGGTTCCTCACTACGTTCATAAGGCCCTAAACATGCCCTCTTCCTGTCAGACTCAATGGTCTAGAGGTAGAGTGTCTGCAAGGGAAACCTATGGTTGAGAGTTCAATCCCCTTCCATCCAGAGTGGTTTTTTTCCAAAAGTGATAAAGATTCTTATAGGTTCCTCAATACGTTCATGAGGCCCTAAACATGCCCTCTTTCTGTCAGACTCAGTGGTCTAGAGGTAGAGTGTCTGCAAGGGAAACCTATGGTTGAGAGTTCAATCCCCTTCCATCCAGAGTGGTCTTTTTTCAAGAGTTATAAAGATTCTTATAGGTTCCGCACTACGTCCATAAGGCCCTAAACATCTTACTGTCAGACTCAATGGTCTAGTGGTAGAGTGTTTGCAAGGGAAACCTATGGTTGAGAGTTCAATCCCCTTCCATCCAGAGCGGTTTTTTTTCAAGAGTCATAAAGATTCTTATAGGTTCCTCACTACGTTCATAAGGCCCTAAACATGCCCTCTTCCTGTCAGACTCAATGGTCTAGAGGTAGAGTGTCTGCAAGGGAAACCAATGGTTGAGAGTTCAATCCCCTTCCATCCAGAGCGGGTTTTTTTTCAAGAGTCATAAAGATTCTTATAGGTTCCTCACTACGTTCATAAGGCCCTAAACATGCCCTCTTCCTGTCAGACTCAATGGTCTAGAGGTAGAGTGTCTGCAAGGGAAACCTATGGTTAAGAGTTCAATCCCCTTCCATCCTGAGCGGTTTTTTTTCAAGAGTCATAAAGATTCTTATAGGAAACTAGAAGGTTGAGAGTTCAAATCCCCCTCCATCTAGACTTTTTTTTTTTCATGAGAGTCATAAAGATTCCTTTAGGAACCAATTTTTCTCTTCCTGAATTATTTCTATTTTCGTTTTTGAATCTTACACAGACATACCTACATAAATAGGGGAATCGTCCATCCAGAACTATTTATTATTCACCCTTACACATACAATACCAGTTACTTTACCTTCTGGTACCTTCAGTATAGATTGGTTACTGCACCTGTATGCAGTAATTATAGTGGGCCCTGTTTTTTAGTCACGACTATCGTTACGAGTGCCCAAAATGTCGTAGCCCTAAGACACCTAGGGACATGACGTACCAAATGCGGAAATTCACTTCCCTTTGGAATTCAGCCATGAAACTTTAACACCAGTGAGGGACTCATATAACCTACGATCACCTAAAATATGGAGAAGATTGGCTGCTTTGATCTAACGATATTCGCGTTTGAATCTGGTTGTATCAAATGCTGCTCTGGTGGTCAGTGTAGGCCTACTTAAGCGGTCGCTAATTTATGCAGCGACCTTGACATTGACTGCACTTGTTCCCAATAGATTGGCCATCAAACCCTGTCTGTGCTGAGCTCCTCACTCTCAGTCGAATAGATTGACAGGCAGTACCGTACGCAGAATTTAACTCACTGTCGCCCAAATTATCATAGCCCAAGACATCTAAAGACGATACGTACCAAATGCGGAAATTCACTTCCCTTTAGAATTCAGCCATGAGACTTTAACACAAGTTAGGGACACATATACCCCATAATTACTCCAAATATGAAGAAGATCCTCAACTCGGATCCAATGATATTTGCGTTTCAATCTGGTTGTAGCAAAGGCTGCTCTGGTGGCACCAGACTCTCCTACCCGAATGGGGAATTTTCCTTTATCAGATAAGAGCATGCCAACTTCTGATATCAAATCAAGTTGTTCTTTGAATATTCGGAAGTGTGTCAACACTAATAATTCTGACTAGGAGAAAGTAATAACATTGATACTGCTTTTTTAATGCCATAATGCAGTTAGATATAATGGAGAAGCAACAAATTTGCGATGTCTTGAAATTGATTGAATAATCTCTAAGAATAGGGTGTAAAAAATAAAGGCAAGATAGCTTCAGGTTGTGCATACTGATAAGAGAATGCAGTGAGGAATTCTGTTCTGTTATGAGTATGCACAAGCCGAAGCCATCTTGTCATATTACTTCACTGACTTTATCATAGTACAGCCCTGACTCTGTTTGGAAATGACAAACAGTACAGTTATCTAGTCATCTTATCTCTTGGCTGCACCAGTATAGTCTAGTCAGAGCACTGACACTGGGTGGCTATGATAAGAACTAACGCTTTCATTGACAGGTCCTGCCACCTGGTGTATTATGAGGAACCAGGTTCCTCACTACGTTCATGAGGCCCTAAACATGCCCTGTTCCTGTCAGACTCAGTGGTCTAGAGGTAAAGTGTCTGCAAGGGAAACCTATGGTTGAGAGTTCAATCCCCTTCCATCCAGAGTGGTTTTTTTCCAAAAGTGATAAAGATTCTTATAGGTTCCTCACTACGTTCATAAGGCCCTAAACATGCCCTCTTCCTATCAGACTCAATGGTCTAGAGGTAGAGTGTTTGCAAGGGAAACCTAGGGTTGAGAGTTCAATCCCCTTCCATCCAGAGCGGTTTTTTTTCAAGAGTCATAATGATTCTTATAGGTTCCTCACTACGTTCATAAGGCCCTAAACATGCCCTCTTCCTGTCAGACTCAATGGTCTAGAGGTAGAGTGTCTGCAAGGGAAACCTATGGTTGAGAGTTCAATCCCCTTCCATCCAGAGTGTTTTTTTTCCAAAAGTGATAAAGATTCTTATAGGTTCCTCAATACGTTCATAAGGCCCTAAACATGCCCTCTTTCTGTCAGACTCAGTGGTCTAGAGGTAGAGTGTCTGCAAGGGAAACCTATGGTTGAGAGTTCAATCCCCTTCCATCCAGAGTGGTCTTTTTTCAAGAGTTATAAAGATTCTTATAGGTTCCTCACTACGTCCATAAGGCCCTAAACATGTCCTCTTCCTGTCAGACTCAATGGTCTAGAGGTAGAGTGTTTGCAAGGGAAACCTATGGTTGAGAGTTCAATCCCCTTCCATCCAGAGCGGTTTTTTTTCAAGACTCATAAAGATTCTTATAGGTTCCTCACTACGTTCATAAGGCCCTAAACATGCCCTCTTCCTGTCAGACTCAATGGTCTAGAGGTAGAGTGTCTGCAAGGGAAACCAATGGTTGAGAGTTCAATCCCCTTCCATCCAGAGCGGTTTTTTTTTCAAGAGTCATAAAGATTCTTATAGGTTCCTCACTACGTTCATAAGGCCCTAAACATGCCCTCTTCCTGTCAGACTCAATGGTCTAGAGGTAGAGTGTCTGCAAGGGAAACCTATGGTTAAGAGTTCAATCCCCTTCCATCCTGAGCGGTTTTTTTTGTAAGAGTCATAAAGATTCTTATAGGAAACTAGAAGGTTGAGAGTTCAAATCCCCCTCCATCTAGACTTTTTTTTTTCATGAGAGTCATAAAGATTCTTTTAGGAACCAATTTTTCTCTTCCTGAATTATTTCTATTTTCGTTTTTGAATCTTACACAGACATACCTACATAAATAGGGGAATCGTCCATCCAGAACTATTTATTATTCACCCTTACACATACAATACCAGTTACTTTACCTTCTGGTACCTTCAGTATAGATTGGTTACTGCACCTGTATGCAGTAATTATAGTGGGCCCTGTTTTTTAGTCACGACTATCGTTACGAGTGCCCAAAATGTCGTAGCCCTAAGACACCTAGGGACATGACGTACCAAATGCGGAAATTCACTTCCCTTTGGAATTCAGCCATGAAACTTTAACACCAGTGAGGGACTCATATAACCTACGATCACCTAAAATATGGAGATGATTGGCTGCTTTGATCTAACGATATTCGCGTTTGAATCTGGTTGTATCAAATGCTGCTCTGGTGGTCAGTGTAGGCCTACTTAAGCGGTCGCTAATTTATGCAGCGACCTTGACATTGACTGCACTTGTTCCCAATAGATTGGCCATCAAACCCTGTCTGTGCTGAGCTCCTCACTCTCAGTCGAATAGATTGACAGGCAGTACCGTACGCAGAATTTAACTCACTGTCGCCCAAATTATCATAGCCCAAGACATCTAAAGACGATACGTACCAAATGCGGAAATTCACTTCCCTTTAGAATTCAGCCATGAGACTTTAACACAAGTTAGGGACACATATACCCCATAATTACTCCAAATATGAAGAAGATCCTCAACTCGGATCCAATGATATTTGCGTTTCAATCTGGTTGTAGCAAAGGCTGCTCTGGTGGCACCAGACTCTCCTACCCGAATGGGGAATTTTCCTTTATCAGATAAGAGCATGCCAACTTCTGATATCAAATCAAGTTGTTCTTTGAATATTCGGAAGTGTGTCAACACTAATAATTCTGACTAGGAGAAAGTAATAACATTGATACTGCTTTTTTAATGCCATAATGCAGTTAGATATAATGGAGAAGCAACAAATTTGCGATGTCTTGAAATTGATTGAATAATCTCTAAGAATAGGGTGTAAAAAATAAAGGCAAGATAGCTTCAGGTTGTGCATACTGATAAGAGAATGCAGTGAGGAATTCTGTTCTGTTATGAGTATGCACAAGCCGAAGCCATCTTGTCATATTACTTCACTGACTTTATCATAGTACAGCCCTGACTCTGTTTGGAAATGACAAACAGTACAGTTATCTAGTCATCTTATCTCTTGGCTGCACCAGTATAGTCTAGTCAGAGCACTGACACTGGGTGGCTATGATAAGAACTAACGCTTTCATTGACAGGTCCTGCCACCTGGTGTATTATGAGGAACCAGGTTCCTCACTACGTTCATGAGGCCCTAAACATGCGCTGTTCCTGTCAGACTCAGTGGTCTAGAGGTAAAGTGTCTGCAAGGGAAACCTATGGTTGAGAGTTCAATCCCCTTCCATCCAGAGTGGTTTTTTTCCAAGAGTGATAAAGATTCTTATAGGTTCCTCAATACGTTCATAAGGCCCTAAACATGCCCTCTTCCTGTCAGACTCAGTGGTCTAGAGGTAAAGTGTCTGCAAGGGAAACCTATGGTTGAGAGTTCAATCCCCTTCCATCCAGAGTGGTTTTTTTCCAAAAGTGATAAAGATTCTTATAGGTTCCTCACTACGTTCATAAGGCCCTAAACATGCCCTCTTCCTATCAGACTCAATGGTCTAGAGGTAGAGTGTTTGCAAGGGAAACCTATGGTTGAGAGTTCAATCCCCTTCCATCCAGAGCGGTTTTTTTTCAAGAGTCATAAAGATTCTTATAGGTTCCTCACTACGTTCATAAGGCCCTAAACATGCCCTCTTCCTGTCAGACTCAATGGTCCAGAGGTAGAGTGTCTGCAAGGGAAACCTATGGTTGAGAGTTCAATCCCCTTCCATCCAGAGTGGTTTTTTTTCCAAAAGTGATAAAGATTCTTATAGGTTCCTCAATACGTTCATAAGGCCCTAAAGATGCCCTCTTTCTGTCAGACTCAGTGGTCTAGAGGTAGAGTGTCTGCAAGGGAAACCAATGGTTGAGAGTTCAATCCCCTTCCATCCAGAGCGGTCTTTTTTCAAGAGTTATAAAGATTCTTATAGGTTCCTCACTACGTCCATAAGGCCCTAAACATGTCCTCTTCCTGTCAGACTCAATGGTCTAGAGGTAGAGTGTTTGCAAGGGAAACCTATGGTTGAGAGTTCAATCCCCTTCCATCCAGAGCGGTTTTTTTTCAAGAGTCATAAAGATTCTTATAGGTTCCTCACTACGTTCATAAGGCCCAAACATGTCCTCTTCCTGTCAGACTCAATGGTCTAGAGGTAGAGTGTTTGCAAGGGAAACCTATGGTTGAGAGTTCAATCCCCTTCCATCCAGAGCGGTTTTTTTTCAAGACTCATAAAGATTCTTATAGGTTCCTCACTACGTTCATAAGGCCCTAAACATGCCCTCTTCCTGTCAGACTCAATGGTCTAGAGGTAGAGTGTCTGCAAGGGAAACCAATGGTTGAGAGTTCAATCCCCTTCCATCCAGAGCAGTTTTTTTTTCAAGAGTCATAAAGATTCTTATAGGTTCCTCACTACGTTCATAAGGCCCTAAACATGCCCTCTTCCTGTCAGACTCAATGGTCTAGAGGTAGAGTGTCTGCAAGGGAAACCTATGGTTAAGAGTTCAATCCCCTTCCATCCTGAGCGGTTTTTTTTCAAGAGTCATAAAGATTCTTATAGGAAACTAGAAGGTTGAGAGTTCAAATCCCCCTCCATCTAGACTTTTTTTTTTTCATAAGAGTCATAAAGATTCTTTTAGGAACCAATTTTTCTCTTCCTGAATTATTTCTTTTTTCGTTTTTGAATCTTACACAGACATACCTACATAAATAGGGGAATTGTCCATCCAGAACTATTTATTATTCACCCTTACACATACAATACCAGTTACTTTACCTTCTGGTACCTTCAGTATAGATTGGTTACTGCACCTGTATGCAGTAATTATAGTGGGCCCTGTTTTTTAGTCACGACTATCGTTACGAGTGCCCAAAATGTCCTAGCCCTAAGACACCTAGGGACATGACGTACCAAATGCGGAAATTCACTTCCCTTTGGAATTCAGCCATGAAACTTTAACACCAGTGAGGGACTCATATAACCTACGATCACCTAAAATATGGAGAAGATTGGCTGCTTTGATCTAACGATATTCGCGTTTGAATCTGGTTGTATCAAATGCTGCTCTGGTGGTAAGTGTAGGCCTACTTAAGCGGTCGCTAATTTATGCAGCGACCTTGACATTGACTGCACTTGTTCCCAATAGATTGGCCATCAAACCCTGTCTGTGCTGAGCTCCTCACTCTCAGTCGAATAGATTGACAGGCAGTACCGTACGCAGAATTTAACTCACTGTCGCCCAAATTATCATAGCCCAAGACATCTAAAGACGATACGTACCAAATGCGGAAATTCACTTCCCTTTAGAATTCAGCCATGAGACTTTAACACAAGTTAGGGACACATATACCCCATAATTACTCCAAATATGAAGAAGATCCTCAACTCGGATCCAATGATATTTGCGTTTCAATCTGGTTGTAGCAAAGGCTGCTCTGGTGGCACCAGACTCTCCTACCCGAATGGGGAATTTTCCTTTATCAGATAAGAGCATGCCAACTTCTGATATCAAATCAAGTTGTTCTTTGAATATTCGGAAGTGTGTCAACACTAATAATTCTGACTAGGAGAAAGTAATAACATTGATACTGCTTTTTTAATGCCATAATGCAGTTAGATATAATGGAGAAGCAACAAATTTGCGATGTCTTGAAATTGATTGAATAATCTCTAAGAATAGGGTGTTAAAAATAAAGGCAAGATAGCTTCAGGTTGTGCATACTGATAAGAGAATGCAGTGAGGAATTCTGTTCTGTTATGAGTATGCACAAGCCGAAGCCATCTTGTCATATTACTTCACTGACTTTATCATAGTACAGCCCTGACTCTGTTTGGAAATGACAAACAGTACAGTTATCTAGTCATCTTATCTCTTGGCTGCACCAGTATAGTCTAGTCAGAGCACTGACACTGGGTGGCTATGATAAGAACTAACGCTTTCATTGACAGGTCCTGCCACCTGGTGTATTATGAGGAACCAGGTTCCTCACTACGTTCATGAGGCCCTAAACATGCCCTGTTCCTGTCAGACTCAGTGGTCTAGAGGTAAAGTGTCTGCAAGGGAAACCTATGGTTGAGAGTTCAATCCCCTTACATCCGGAGTGGTTTTTTTCCAAGAGTGATAAAGATTCTTATAGGTTCCTCAATAAGTTCATAAGGCCCTAAACATGCCCTGTTCCTGTCAGACTCAGTGGTCTAGAGGTAAAGTGTCTGCAAGGGAAACCTATGGTTGAGAGTTCAATCCCCTTCCATCCAGAGTGGTTTTTTTCCAAAAGTGATAAAGATTCTTATAGGTTCCTCACTACGTTCATAAGGCCCTAAACATGCCCTCTTCCTATCAGACTCAATGGTCTAGAGGTAGAGTGTTTGCAAGGGAAACCTATGGTTAAGAGTTCAATCCCCTTCCATCCAGAGCGGTTTTTTTTCAAGAGTCATAAAGATTCTTATAGGTTCCTCACTACGTTCATAAGGCCCTAAACATGCCCTCTTCCTGTCAGACTCAATGGTGTAGAGGTAGAGTGTCTGCAAGGGAAACCTATGGTTGAGAGTTCAATCCCCTTCCGTCCAGAGCGGTTTTTTTTCAAGAGTCATAAAGATTCCTATAGGTTCCTCACTACGTTCATAAGGCCCTAAACATGTCCTCTTCCTGTCAGACTCAATGGTCTAGAGGTAGAGTGTTTGCAAGGGAAACCTATGGTTGAGAGTTCAATCCCCTTCCATCCAGAGAGGTTTTTTTTCAAGACTCATAAAGATTCTTATAGGTTCCTCACTACGTTCATAAGGCCCTAAACATGCCCTCTTCCTGTCAGACTCAATGGTCTAGAGGTAGAGTGTCTGCAAGGGAAACCAATGGTTGAGAGTTCAATCCCCTTCCATCCAGAGCGGTTTTTTTTCAAGAGTCATAAAGATTCTTATAGGTTCCTCACTACGTTCATAAGGCCCTAAACATGCCCTCTTCCTGTCAGACTCAATGGTCTAGAGGTAGAGTGTCTGCAAGGGAAACCTATGGTTAAGAGTTCAATCCCCTTCCATCCTGAGCGGTTTTTTTTCAAGAGTCATAAAGATTCTTATAGGAAACTAGAAGGTTGAGAGTTCAAATCCCCCTCCATCTAGACTTTTTTTTTTCATGAGAGTCATAAAGATTCTTTTAGGAACCAATTTTTCTCTTCCTGAATTATTTCTATTTTCGTTTTTGAATCTTACACAGACATACCTACATAAATAGGGGAATCGTCCATCCAGAACTATTTATTATTCACCCTTACACATACAATACCAGTTACTTTACCTTCTGGTACCTTCAGTATAGATTGGTTACTGCACCTGTATGCAGTAATTATAGTGGGCCCTGTTTTTTAGTCACGACTATCGTTACGAGTGCCGAAAATGTCCTAGCCCTAAGACACCTAGGGACATGACGTACCAAATGCGGAAATTCACTTCCCTTTGGAATTCAGCCATGAAACTTTAACACCAGTGAGGGACTCATATAACCTACGATCACCTAAAATATGGAGAAGATTGGCTGCTTTGATCTAACGATATTCGCGTTTGAATCTGGTTGTATCAAATGCTGCTCTGGTGGTAAGTGTAGGCCTACTTAAGCGGTCGCTAATTTATGCAGCGACCTTGACATTGACTGCACTTGTTCCCAATAGATTGGCCATCAAACCCTGTCTGTGCTGAGCTCCTCACTCTCAGTCGAATAGATTGACAGGCAGTACCGTACGCAGAATTTAACTCACTGTCGCCCAAATTATCATAGCCCAAGACATCTAAAGACGATACGTACCAAATGCGGAAATTCACTTCCCTTTAGAATTCAGCCATGAGACTTTAACACAAGTTAGGGACACATATACCCCATAATTACTCCAAATATGAAGAAGATCCTCAACTCGGATCCAATGATATTTGCGTTTCAATCTGGTTGTAGCAAAGGCTGCTCTGGTGGCACCAGACTCTCCTACCCGAATGGGGAATTTTCCTTTATCAGATAAGAGCATGCCAACTTCTGATATCAAATCAAGTTGTTCTTTGAATATTCGGAAGTGTGTCAACACTAATAATTCTGACTAGGAGAAAGTAATAACATTGATACTGCTTTTTTAATGCCATAATGCAGTTAGATATAATGGAGAAGCAACAAATTTGCGATGTCTTGAAATTGATTGAATAATCTCTAAGAATAGGGTGTAAAAAATAAAGGCAAGATAGCTTCAGGTTGTGCATACTGATAAGAGAATGCAGTGAGGAATTCTGTTCTGTTATGAGTATGCACAAGCCGAAGCCATCTTGTCATATTACTTCACTGACTTTATCATAGTACAGCCCTGACTCTGTTTGGAAATGACAAACAGTACAGTTATCTAGTCATCTTATCTCTTGGCTGCACCAGTATAGTCTAGTCAGAGCACTGACACTGGGTGGCTATGATAAGAACTAACGCTTTCATTGACAGGTCCTGCCACCTGGTGTATTATGAGGAACCAGGTTCCTCACTACGTTCATGAGGCCCTAAACATGCGCTGTTCCTGTCAGACTCAGTGGTCTAGAGGTAAAGTGTCTGCAAGGGAAACCTATGGTTGAGAGTTCAATCCCCTTACATCCGGAGTGGTTTTTTTCCAAGAGTGATAAAGATTCTTATAGGTTCCTCAATAAGTTCATAAGGCCCTAAACATGCCCTGTTCCTGTCAGACTCAGTGGTCTAGAGGTAAAGTGTCTGCAAGGGAAACCTATGGTTGAGAGTTCAATCCCCTTCCATCCAGAGTGGTTTTTTCCAAAAGTGATAAAGATTCTTATAGGTTCCTCACTACGTTCATAAGGCCCTAAACATGCCCTCTTCCTATCAGACTCAATGGTCTAGAGGTAGAGTGTTTGCAAGGGAAACCTATGGTTAAGAGTTCAATCCCCTTCCATCCAGAGCGGTTTTTTTTCAAGAGTCATAAAGATTCTTATAGGTTCCTCACTACGTTCATAAGGCCCTAAACATGCCCTCTTCCTGTCAGACTCAATGGTCTAGAGGTAGAGTGTCTGCAAGGGAAACCTATGGTTGAGAGTTCAATCCCCTTCCGTCCAGAGCGGTTTTTTTTCAAGAGTCATAAAGATTCCTATAGGTTCCTCACTACGTTCATAAGGCCCTAAACATGTCCTCTTCCTGTCAGACTCAATGGTCTAGAGGTAGAGTGTTTGCAAGGGAAACCTATGGTTGAGAGTTCAATCCCCTTCCATCCAGAGCGGTTTTTTTTCAAGACTCATAAAGATTCTTATAGGTTCCTCACTACGTTCATAAGGCCCTAAACATGCCCTCTTCCTGTCAGACTCAATGGTCTAGAGGTAGAGTGTCTGCAAGGGAAACCAATGGTTGAGAGTTCAATCCCCTTCCATCCAGAGCGGTTTTTTTTTCAAGAGTCATAAAGATTCTTATAGGTTCCTCACTTCGTTCATAAGGCCCTAAACATGCCCTCTTCCTGTCAGACTCAATGGTCTAGAGGTAGAGTGTCTGCAAGGGAAACCTATGGTTAAGAGTTCAATCCCCTTCCATCCTGAGCGGTTTTTTTTCAAGAGTCATAAAGATTCTTATAGGAAACTAGAAGGTTGAGAGTTCAAATCCCCCTCCATCTAGACTTTTTTTTTTCATGAGAGTCATAAAGATTCTTTTAGGAACCAATTTTTCTCTTCCTGAATTATTTCTATTTTCGTTTTTGAATCTTACACAGACATACCTACATAAATAGGGGAATCGTCCATCCAGAACTATTTATTATTCACCCTTACACATACAATACCAGTTACTTTACCTTCTGGTACCTTCAGTATAGATTGGTTACTGCACCTGTATGCAGTAATTATAGTGGGCCCTGTTTTTTAGTCACGACTATCGTTACGAGTGCCGAAAATGTCCTAGCCCTAAGACACCTAGGGACATGACGTACCAAATGCGGAAATTCACTTCCCTTTGGAATTCAGCCATGAAACTTTAACACCAGTGAGGGACTCATATAACCTACGATCACCTAAAATATGGAGAAGATTGGCTGCTTTGATCTAACGATATTCGCGTTTGAATCTGGTTGTATCAAATGCTGCTCTGGTGGTCAGTGTAGGCCTACTTAAGCGGTCGCTAATTTATGCAGCGACCTTGACATTGACTGCACTTGTTTCCAATAGATTGGCCATCAAACCCTGTCTGTGCTGAGCTCCTCACTCTCAGTCGAATAGATTGACAGGCAGTACCGTACGCAGAATTTAACTCACTGTCGCCCAAATTATCATAGCCCAAGACATCTAAAGACGATACGTACCAAATGCGGAAATTCACTTCCCTTTAGAATTCAGCCATGAGACTTTAACACAAGTTAGGGACACATATACCCCATAATTACTCCAAATATGAAGAAGATCCTCAACTCGGATCCAATGATATTTGCGTTTCAATCTGGTTGTAGCAAAGGCTGCTCTGGTGGCACCGGACTCTCCTACCCGAATGGGGAATTTTCCTTTATCAGATAAGAGCATGCCAACTTCTGATATCAAATCAAGTTGTTCTTTGAATATTCGGAAGTGTGTCAACACTAATAATTCTGACTAGGAGAAAGTAATAACATTGATACTGCTTTTTTAATGCCATAATGCAGTTAGATATAATGGAGAAGCAACAAATTTGCGATGTCTTGAAATTGATTGAATAATCTCTAAGAATAGGGTGTAAAAAATAAAGGCAAGATAGCTTCAGGTTGTGCATACTGATAAGAGAATGCAGTGAGGAATTCTGTTCTGTTATGAGTATGCACAAGCCGAAGCCATCTTGTCATATTACTTCACTGACTTTATCATAGTACAGCCCTGACTCTGTTTGGAAATGACAAACAGTACAGTTATCTAGTCATCTTATCTCTTGGCTGCACCAGTATAGTCTAGTCAGAGCACTGACACTGGGTGGCTATGATAAGAACTAACGCTTTCATTGACAGGTCCTGCCACCTGGTGTATTATGAGGAACCAGGTTCCTCACTACGTTCATGAGGCCCTAAACATGCCCTGTTCTTGTCAGACTCAGTGGTCTAGAGGTAAAGTGTCTGCAAGGGAAACCTATGGTTGAGAGTTCAATCCCCTTCCATCCAGAGTGGTTTTTTTCCAAGAGTGATAAAGATTCTTATAGGTTCCTCAATACGTTCATAAGGCCCTAAACATGCCCTGTTCCTGTCAGACTCAGTGGTCTAGAGGTAAAGTGTCTGCAAGGGAAACCTATGGTTGAGAGTTCAATCCCCTTCCATCAAGAGTGGTTTTTTTCCAAAAGTGATAAAGATTCTTATAGGTTCCTCACTACGTTCATAAGGCCCTAAACATGCCCTGTTCCTGTCAGACTCAGTGGTCTAGAGGTAGAGTGTTTGCAAGGGAAACCTATGGTTGAGAGTTCAATCCCCTTCCATCCAGAGTGGTTTTTTTCCAAAAGTGATAAAGATTCTTATAGGTTCCTCACTACGTTCATAAGGCCCTAAACATGCCCTCTTCCTGTCAGACTCAATGGTCTAGAGGTAGAGTGTCTGCAAGGGAAACCTATGGTTGAGAGTTCAATCCCCTTCCATCCAGAGTGGTTTTTTTCCAAAAGTGATAAAGATTCTTATAGGTTCCTCAATACGTTCATAAGGCCCTAAACATGCCCTCTTTCTGTCAGACTCAGTGGTCTAGAGGTAGAGTGTCTGCAAGGGAAAACTATGGTTGAGAGTTCAATCCCCTTCCATCCAGAGCGGTCTTTTTTCAAGAGTTATAAAGATTCTTATAGGTTCCTCACTACGTCCATAAGGCCCTAAACATGTCCTCTTCCTGTCAGACTCAATGGTCTAGAGGTAGAGTGTTTGCAAGGGAAACCTATGGTTGAGAGTTCAATCCCCTTCCATCCAGAGCGGTTTTTTTTCAAGAGTCATAAAGATTCTTATAGGTTCCTCACTACGTTCATAAGGCCCTAAACATGTCCTCTTCCTGTCAGACTCAATGGTCTAGAGGTAGAGTGTCTGCAAGGGAAACCAATGGTTGAGAGTTCAATCCCCTTCCATCCAGAGCGGGTTTTTTTTCAAGACTCATAAAGATTCTTATAGGTTCCTCACTACGTTCATAAGGCCCTAAACATGCCCTCTTCCTGTCAGACTCAATGGTCTAGAGGTAGAGTGTCTGCAAGGGAAACCTATGGTTGAGAGTTCAATCCCCTTCCATCCAGAGTGGTTTTTTTTCAAGAGTCATAAAGATTCTTATAGGTTCCTCACTACGTTCATAAGGCCCTAAACATGTCCTCTTCCTGTCAGACTCAATGGTCTAGAGGTAGAGTGTTTGCAAGGGAAACCTATGGTTGAGAGTTCAATCCCCTTCCATCCAGAGCGGTTTTTTTTCAAGACTCATAAAGATTCTTATAGGTTCCTCACTACGTTCATAAGGCCCTAAACATGCCCTCTTCCTGTCAGACTCAATGGTCTAGAGGTAGAGTGTCTACAAGGGAAACCTATGGTTGAGAGTTCAATCCCCTTCCATCCAGAGTGGTTTTTTTCCAAAAGTGATAAAGATTCTTATAGGTTCCTCAATACGTTCATAAGGCCCTAAACATGCCCTCTTTCTGTCAGACTCAGTGGTCTAGAGGTATAGTGTCTGCAAGGGAAACCTATGGTTGAGAGTTCAATCCCCTTCCATCCCGAGCGGTCTTTTTTCAAAAGTTATAAAGATTCTTATAGGTTCCTCACTACGTCCATAAAGCCCTAAACATGTCCTCTTCCTGTCAGACTCAATGGTCTAGAGGTAGAGTGTTTGCAAGGGAAACCTATGGTTGAGAGTTCAATCCCCTTCCATCCAGAGCGGTTTTTTTTCAAGAGTCATAAAGATCTTATAGGTTCCTCACTACGTTCATAAGGCCCTAAACATGTCCTCTTCCTGTCAGACTCAATGGTCTAGAGGTAGAGTGTTTGCAAGGGAAACCTATGGTTGAGAGTTCAATCCCCTTCCATCCAGAGCGGTTTTTTTTTCAAGACTCATAAAGATTCTTATAGGTTCCTTACTACGTTCATAAGGCCCTAAACATGCCCTCTTCCTGTCAGACATAATGGTCTAGAGGTAGAGTGTCTGCAAGGGAAACCAATGGTTGAGAGTTCAATCCCCTTCCATCCAGAGCGGGTTTTTTTTCAAGAGTCATAAAGATTCTTATAGGTTCCTCACTACGTTCATAAGGCCCTAAACATGCCCTCTTCCTGTCAGACTCAATGGTCTAGAGGTAGAGTGTCTGCAAGGGAAACCTATGGTTGAGAGTTCAATCCCCTTCCATCCAGAGCGGTTTTTTTTCAAGAGTCATAAAGATTCTTATAGGTTCCTCACTACGTTCATAAGGCCCTAAACATGTCCTCTTCCTGTCAGACTCAATGGTCTAGAGGTAGAGTGTTTGCAAGGGAAACCTATGGTTGAGAGTTCAATCCCCTTCCATCCAGAGCGGTTTTTTTTCAAGACTCATAAAGATTCTTATAGGTTCCTCACTACGTTCATAAGGCCCTAAACATGCCCTCTTCCTGTCAGACTCAATGGTCTAGAGGTAGAGTGTCTGCAAGGGAAACCAATGGTTGAGAGTTCAATCCCCTTCCATCCAGAGCGGTTTTTTTTTCAAGAGTCATAAAGATTCTTATAGGTTCCTCACTACGTTCATAAGGCCCTAAACATGCCCTCTTCCTGTCAGACTCAATGGTCTAGAGGTAGAGTGTCTGCAAGGGAAACCTATGGTTAAGAGTTCAATCCCCTTCCATCCAGAGTGGTTTTTTTCCAAGAGTGATAAAGATTCTTATATGTTCCTCAATACGTTCATAAGGCCCTAAACTTTCCTTCTTTCTGTCAGACTCAGTGGTCTAGAGGTAGAGTGTCTGCAAGGGAAACCTATGGTTGAGAGTTCAATCCCCTTCCATCCAGAGCCGTTTTTTTTCAAGAGTCATAAAGATTCTTATAGGTTCCTCACTACGTTCATAAGGCCCTAAACATGTCCTCTTCCTGTCAGACTCAATGGTCTAGAGGTAGAGTGTTTGCAAGGGAAACCTATGGTTGAGAGTTCAATCCCCTTCCATCCAGAGCGGTTTTTTTTCAAGAGTCATAAAGATTCTTATAGGTTCCTCACTACGTTCATAAGGCCCTAAACATGTCCTCTTCCTGTCAGACTCAATGGTCTAGAGGTAGAGTGTTTGCAAGGGAAACCTATGGTTGAGAGTTCAATCCCCTTCCATCCAGAGCGGTTTTTTTTCAAGACTCATAAAGATTCTTATAGGTTCCTCACTACGTTCATAAGGCCCTAAACATGCCCTCTTCCTGTCAGACTCAATGGTCTAGAGGTAGAGTGTCTGCAAGGGAAACCAATGGTTGAGAGTTCAATCCCCTTCCATCCAGAGCGGTTTTTTTTCAAGAGTCATAAAGATTCTTATAGGTTCCTCACTACGTTCATAAGGCCCTAAACATGCCCTCTTCCTGTCAGACTCAATGGTCTAGAGGTAGAGTGTCTGCAAGGGAAACCTATGGTTAAGAGTTCAATCCCCTTCCATCCTGAGCGGTTTTTTTTCAAGAGTCATAAAGATTCTTATAGGAAACTAGAAGGTTGAGAGTTCAAATCCCCCTCCATCTAGACTTTTCTTTTTTCATGAGAGTCATAAAGATTCTTTTAGGAACCAATTTTTCTCTTCCTGAATTATTTCTATTTTCGTTTTTGAATCTTACACAGACATACCTACATAAATAGGGGAATCGTCCATCCAGAACTATTTATTATTCACCCTTACACATACAATACCAGTTACTTTACCTTCTGGTACCTTCAGTATAGATTGGTTACTGCACCTGTATGCAGTAATTATAGTGGGCCCTGTTTTTTAGTCACGACTATCGTTACGAGTGCCCAAAATGTCGTAGCCCTAAGACACCTAGGGACATGACGTACCAAATGCGGAAATTCACTTCCCTTTGGAATTCAGCCATGAAACTTTAACACCAGTGAGGGACTCATATAACCTACGATCACCTTAAATATGGAGAAGATTGGCTGCTTTGATCTAACGATATTCGCGTTTGAATCTGGTTGTATCAAATGCTGCTCTGGTGGTCAGTGTAGGCCTACTTAAGCGGTCGCTAATTTATGCAGCGACCTTGACATTGACTGCACTTGTTCCCAATAGATTGGCCATCAAACCCTGTCTGTGCTGAGCTCCTCACTCTCAGTCGAATAGATTGACAGGCAGTACCGTACGCAGAATTTAACTCACTGTCGCCCAAATTATCATAGCCCAAGACATCTAAAGACGATACGTACCAAATGCGGAAATTCACTTCCCTTTAGAATTCAGCCATGAGACTTTAACACAAGTTAGGGACACATATACCCCATAATTACTCCAAATATGAAGAAGATCCTCAACTCGGATCCAATGATATTTGCGTTTCAATCTGGTTGTAGCAAAGGCTGCTCTGGTGGCACCAGACTCTCCTACCCGAATGGGGAATTTTCCTTTATCAGATAAGAGCATGCCAACTTCTGATATCAAATCAAGTTGTTCTTTGAATATTCGGAAGTGTGTCAACACTAATAATTCTGACTAGGAGAAAGTAATAACATTGATACTGCTTTTTTAATGCCATAATGCAGTTAGATATAATGGAGAAGCAACAAATTTGCGATGTCTTGAAATTGATTGAATAATCTCTAAGAATAGGGTGTAAAAAATAAAGGCAAGATAGCTTCAGGTTGTGCATACTGATAAGAGAATGCAGTGAGGAATTCTGTTCTGTTATGAGTATGCACAAGCCGAAGCCATCTTGTCATATTACTTCACTGACTTTATCATAGTACAGCCCTGACTCTGTTTGGAAATGACAAACAGTACAGTTATCTAGTCATCTTATCTCTTGGCTGCACCAGTATAGTCTAGTCAGAGCACTGACACTGGGTGGCTATGATAAGAACTAACGCTTTCATTGACAGGTCCTGCCACCTGGTGTATTATGAGGAACCAGGTTCCTCACTACGTTTATGAGGCCCTAAACATGCCCTGTTCCTGTCAGACTCAGTGGTCTAGAGGTAAAGTGTCTGCAAGGGAAACCTATGGTTGAGAGTTCAATCCCCTTCCATCCAGAGTGGTTTTTTTTCCAAGAGTGATAAAGATTCTTAAAGGTTCCTCAATACGTTCATAAGGCCCTAAACATGCCCTGTTCCTGTCAGACTCAGTGGTCTAGAGGTAAAGTGTCTGCAAGGGAAACCTATGGTTGAGAGTTCAATCCCCTTCCATCCAGAGTGGTTTTTTTCCAAAAGTGATAAAAATTCTTATAGGTTCCTCACTACGTTCATAAGGCCCTAAACATGCCCTCTTCCTATCAGACTCAATGGTCTAGAGGTAGAGTGTTTGCAAGGGAAACCTATGGTTGAGAGTTCAATCCCCTTCCATCCAGAGCGGTTTTTTTTCAAGAGTCATAAAGATTCTTATAGGTTCCTCACTACGTTCATAAGGCCCTAAACATGCCCTCTTCCTGTCAGACTCAATGGTTTAGAGGTAGAGTGTCTGCAAGGGAAACCTATGGTTGAGAGTTCAATCCCCTTCCATCCAGAGTGGTTTTTTTCCAAAAGTGATAAAGATTCTTATAGGTTCCTCAATACGTTCATAAGGCCCTAAACATGCCCTCTTTCTGTCAGACTCAGTGGTCTAGAGGTAGAGTGTCTGCAAGGGAAATCTATGGTTGAGAGTTCAATCCCCTTGCATCCAGAGCGGTCTTTTTTCAAGAGTTATAAAGATTCTTATAGGTTCCTCACTACGTCCATAAGGCCCTAAACATGTCCTCTTCCTGTCAGACTCAATGGTCTAGAGGTAGAGTGTTTGCAAGGGAAACCTATGGTTGAGAGTTCAATCCCCTTCCATCCAGAGTGGTTTTTTTCCAAGAGTGATAAAGATTCTTATAGGTTCCTCAATACGTTCATAAGGCCCTAAACATGCCCTCTTTCTGTCAGACTCAGTGGTCTAGAGGTAGAGTGTCTGCAAGGGAAACCTATGGTTGAGAGTTCAATCCCCTTCCATCCAGAGCCGTTTTTTTTCAAGAGTCATAAAGATTCTTATAGGTTCCTCACTACGTTCATAAGGCCCTAAACATGTCCTCTTCCTGTCAGACTCAATGGTCTAGAGGTAGAGTGTTTGCAAGGGAAACCTATGGTTGAGAGTTCAATCCCCTTCCATCCAGAGCGGTTTTTTTTCAAGAGTCATAAAGATTCTTATAGGTTCCTCACTACGTTCATAAGGCCCTAAACATGTCCTCTTCCTGTCAGACTCAATGGTCTAGAGGTAGAGTGTTTGCAAGGGAAACCTATGGTTGAGAGTTCAATCCCCTTCCATCCAGAGCGGTTTTTTTTCAAGACTCATAAAGATTCTTATAGGTTCCTCACTACGTTCATAAGGCCCTAAACATGTCCTCTTCCTGTCAGACTCAATGGTCTAGAGGTAGAGTGTCTGCAAGGGAAACCTATGGTTGAGAGTTCAATCCCCTTCCATCCAGAGCGGTTTTTTTTCAAGACTCATAAAGATTCTTATAGGTTCCTCACTACGTTCATAAGGCCCTAAACATGCCCTCTTCCTGTCAGACTCAATGGTCTAGAGGTAGAGTGTCTGCAAGGGAAACCTATGGTTAAGAGTTCAATCCCCTTCCATCCTGAGCGGTTTTTTTTCAAGAGTCATAAAGATTCTTATAGGTTCCTCACTACGTTCATAAGGCCCTAAACATGTCCTCTTCCTGTCAGACTCAATGGTCTAGAGGTAGAGTGTTTGCAAGGGAAACCTATGGTTGAGAGTTCAATCCCCTTCCATCCAGAGCGGTTTTTTTTCAAGAGTCATAAAGATTCTTATAGGTTCCTCACTACGTTCATAAGGCCCTAAACATGTCCTCTTCCTGTCAGACTCAATGGTCTAGAGGTAGAGTGTTTGCAAGGGAAACCTATGGTTGAGAGTTCAATCCCCTTCCATCCAGAGCGGTTTTTTTTCAAGACTCATAAAGATTCTTATAGGTTCCTCACTACGTTCATAAGGCCCTAAACATGTCCTCTTCCTGTCAGACTCAATGGTCTAGAGGTAGAGTGTCTGCAAGGGAAACCTATGGTTGAGAGTTCAATCCCCTTCCATCCAGAGCGGTTTTTTTTCAAGACTCATAAAGATTCTTATAGGAAACTAGAAGGTTGAGAGTTCAAATCCCCCTCCATCTAGACTTTTTTTTTTTCATGAGAGTCATAAAGGTTCCTTTAGGAACCAATTTTTCTCTTCCTGAATTATTTCTATTTTCGTTTTTGAATCTTACACAGACATACCTACATAAATAGGGGAATCGTCCATCCAGAACTATTTATTATTCACCCTTACACATACAATACCAGTTACTTTACCTTCTGGTACCTTCAGTATAGATTGGTTACTGCACCTGTATGCAGTAATTATAGTGGGCCCTGTTTTTTAGTCACGACTATCGTTACGAGTGCCCAAAATGTCGTAGCCCTAAGACACCTAGGGACATGACGTACCAAATGCGGAAATTCACTTCCCTTTGGAATTCAGCCATGAAACTTTAACACCAGTGAGGGACTCATATAACCTACGATCACCTAAAATATGGAGATGATTGGCTGCTTTGATCTAACGATATTCGCGTTTGAATCTGGTTGTATCAAATGCTGCTCTGGTGGTCAGTGTAGGCCTACTTAAGCGGTCGCTAATTTATGCAGCGACCATGACATTGACTGCACTTGTTCCCAATAGATTGGCCATCAAACCCTGTCTGTGCTGAGCTCCTCACTCTCAGTCGAATAGATTGACAGGCAGTACCGTACGCAGAATTTAACTCACTGTCGCCCAAATTATCATAGCCCAAGACATCTAAAGACGATACGTACCAAATGCGGAAATTCACTTCCCTTTAGAATTCAGCCATGAGACTTTAACACAAGTTAGGGACACATATACCCCATAATTACTCCAAATATGAAGAAGATCCTCAACTCGGATCCAATGATATTTGCGTTTCAATCTGGTTGTAGCAAAGGCTGCTCTGGTGGCACCAGACTCTCCTACCCGAATAGGGAATTTTCCTTTATCAGATAAGAGCATGCCAACTTCTGATATCAAATCAAGTTGTTCTTTGAATATTCGGAAGTGTGTCAACACTAATAATTCTGACTAGGAGAAAGTAATAACATTAACTGCATTATGGCATTAAAAAAGCAGTATCAGATATAATGGAGAAGCAACAAATTTGCGATGTCTTGAAATTGATTGAATAATCTCTAAGAATAGGGTGTAAAAAATAAAGGCAAGATAGCTTCAGGTTGTGCATACTGATAAGAGAATGCAGTGAGGAATTCTGTTCTGTTATGAGTATGCACAAGCCGAAGCCATCTTGTCATATTACTTCACTGACTTTATCATAGTACAGCCCTGACTCTGTTTGGAAATGACAAACAGTACAGTTATCTAGTCATCTTATCTCTTGGCTGCACCAGTATAGTCTAGTCAGAGCACTGACACTGAGTGGCTATGATAAGAACTAACGCTTTCATTGACAGGTCCTGCCACCTGGTGTATTATGAGGAACCAGGTTCCTCACTACGTTCATGAGGCCCTAAACATGCCCTGTTCTTGTCAGACTCAGTGGTCTAGAGGTAAAGTGTCTGCAAGGGAAACCTATGGTTGAGAGTTCAATCCCCTTCCATCCAGAGTGGTTTTTTTCCAAGAGTGATAAAGATTCTTATAGGTTCCTCAATACGTTCATAAGGCCCTAAACATGCCCTGTTCCTGTCAGACTCAGTGGTCTAGAGGTAAAGTGTCTGCAAGGGAAACCTATGGTTGAGAGTTCAATCCCCTTCCATCCAGAGTGGTTTTTTTCCAAAAGTGATAAAGATTCTTATAGGTTCCTCACTACGTTCATAAGGCCCTAAACATGCCCTGTTCCTATCAGACTCAGTGGTCTAGAGGTAGAGTGTTTGCAAGGGAAACCTATGGTTGAGAGTTCAATCCCCTTCCATCCAGAGTGGTTTTTTTCCAAAAGTGATAAAGATTCTTATAGGTTCCTCACTACGTTCATAAGGCCCTAAACATGCCCTCTTCCTGTCAGACTCAATGGTCTAGAGGTAGAGTGTCTGCAAGGGAAACCTATGGTTAAGAGTTCAATCTCCTTCCATCCTGAGCGGTTTTTTTTCAAGAGTCATAAAGATTCTTATAGGTTCCTCACTACGTTCATAAGGCCCTAAACATGCCCTCTTCCTGTCAGACTCAATGGTCTAGAGGTAGAGTGTCTGCAAGGGAAACCAATGGTTGAGAGTTCAATCCCCTTCCATCCAGAGCGGTTTTTTTTTCAAGAGTCATAAAGATTCTTATAGGTTCCTCACTACGTTTATAAGGCCCTAAACATGCCCTCTTCCTGTCAGACTCAATGGTCTAGAGGTAGAGTGTCTGCAAGGGAAACCTATGGTTAAGAGTTCAATCCCCTTCCATCCTGAGCGGTTTTTTTTCAAGAGTCATAAAGATTCTTATAGGAAACTAGAAGGTTGAGAGTTCAAATCCCCCTCCATCTAGACTTTTTTTTTTCATGAGAGTCATAAAGATTCTTTTAGGAACCAATTTTTCTCTTCCTGAATTATTTCTATTTTCGTTTTTGAATCTTACACAGACATACCTACATAAATAGGGGAATCGTCCATCCAGAACTATTTATTATTCACCCTTACACATACAATACCAGTTACTTTACCTTCTGGTACCTTCAGTATAGATTGGTTACTGCACCTGTATGCAGTAATTATAGTGGGCCCTGTTTTTTAGTCACGACTATCGTTACGAGTGCCCAAAATGTCGTAGCCCTAAGACACCTAGGGACATGACGTACCAAATGCGGAAATTCACTTCCCTTTGGAATTCAGCCATGAAACTTTAACACCAGTGAGGGACTCATATAACCTACGATCACCTAAAATATGGAGATGATTGGCTGCTTTGATCTAACGATATTCGCGTTTGAATCTGGTTGTATCAAATGCTGCTCTGGTGGTCAGTGTAGGCCTACTTAAGCGGTCGCTAATTTATGCAGCGACCATGACATTGACTGCACTTGTTCCCAATAGATTGGCCATCAAACCCTGTCTGTGCTGAGCTCCTCACTCTCAGTCGAATAGATTGACAGGCAGTACCGTACGCAGAATTTAACTCACTGTCGCCCAAATTATCATAGCCCAAGACATCTAAAGACGATACGTACCAAATGCGGAAATTCACTTCCCTTTAGAATTCAGCCATGAGACTTTAACACAAGTTAGGGACACATATACCCCATAATTACTCCAAATATGAAGAAGATCCTCAACTCGGATCCAATGATATTTGCGTTTCAATCTGGTTGTAGCAAAGGCTGCTCTGGTGGCACCAGACTCTCCTACCCGAATAGGGAATTTTCCTTTATCAGATAAGAGCATGCCAACTTCTGATATCAAATCAAGTTGTTCTTTGAATATTCGGAAGTGTGTCAACACTAATAATTCTGACTAGGAGAAAGTAATAACATTAACTGCATTATGGCATTAAAAAAGCAGTATCAGATATAATGGAGAAGCAACAAATTTGCGATGTCTTGAAATTGATTGAATAATCTCTAAGAATAGGGTGTAAAAAATAAAGGCAAGATAGCTTCAGGTTGTGCATACTGATAAGAGAATGCAGTGAGGAATTCTGTTCTGTTATGAGTATGCACAAGCCGAAGCCATCTTGTCATATTACTTCACTGACTTTATCATAGTACAGCCCTGACTCTGTTTGGAAATGACAAACAGTACAGTTATCTAGTCATCTTATCTCTTGGCTGCACCAGTATAGTCTAGTCAGAGCACTGACACTGAGTGGCTATGATAAGAACTAACGCTTTCATTGACAGGTCCTGCCACCTGGTGTATTATGAGGAACCAGGTTCCTCACTACGTTCATGAGGCCCTAAACATGCCCTGTTCTTGTCAGACTCAGTGGTCTAGAGGTAAAGTGTCTGCAAGGGAAACCTATGGTTGAGAGTTCAATCCCCTTCCATCCAGAGTGGTTTTTTTCCAAGAGTGATAAAGATTCTTATAGGTTCCTCAATACGTTCATAAGGCCCTAAACATGCCCTGTTCCTGTCAGACTCAGTGGTCTAGAGGTAAAGTGTCTGCAAGGGAAACCTATTGTTGAGAGTTCAATCCCCTTCCATCCAGAGTGGTTTTTTTTCCAAAAGTGATAAAGATTCTTATAGGTTCCTCACTACGTTCATAAGGCCCTAAACATGCCCTGTTCCTATCAGACTCAGTGGTCTAGAGGTAGAGTGTTTGCAAGGGAAACCTATGGTTGAGAGTTCAATCCCCTTCCATCCAGAGTGGTTTTTTTCCAAAAGTGATAAAGATTCTTATAGGTTCCTCACTACGTTCATAAGGCCCTAAACATGCCCTCTTCCTGTCAGACTCAATGGTCTAGAGGTAGAGTGTCTGCAAGGGAAACCTATGGTTAAGAGTTCAATCTCCTTCCATCCTGAGCGGTTTTTTTTCAAGAGTCATAAAGATTCTTATAGGTTCCTCACTACGTTCATAAGGCCCTAAACATGCCCTCTTCCTGTCAGACTCAATGGTCTAGAGGTAGAGTGTCTGCAAGGGAAACCAATGGTTGAGAGTTCAATCCCCTTCCATCCAGAGCGGTTTTTTTTTCAAGAGTCATAAAGATTCTTATAGGTTCCTCACTACGTTCATAAGGCCCTAAACATGCCCTCTTCCTGTCAGACTCAATGGTCTAGAGGTAGAGTGTCTGCAAGGGAAACCTATGGTTAAGAGTTCGATCCCCTTCCATCCTGAGCGGTTTTTTTTCAAGAGTCATAAAGATTCTTATAGGAAACTAGAAGGTTGAGAGTTCAAATCCCCCTCCATCTAGACTTTTTTTTTTCATGAGAGTCATAAAGATTCCTTTAGGAACCAATTTTTCTCTTCCTGAATTATTTCTATTTTCGTTTTTGAATCTTACACAGACATACCTACATAAATAGGGGAATCGTCCATCCAGAACTATTTATTATTCACCCTTACACATACAATACCAGTTACTTTACCTTCTGGTACCTTCAGTATAGATTGGTTACTGCACCTGTATGCAGTAATTATAGTGGGCCCTGTTTTTTAGTCACGACTATCGTTACGAGTGCCCAAAATGTCGTAGCCCTAAGACACCTAGGGACATGACGTACCAAATGCGGAAATTCACTTCCCTTTGGAATTTAGCCATGAAACTTTAACACCAGTGAGGGACTCATATAACCTACGATCACCTAAAATATCGAGAAGATTGGCTGCTTTGATCTAACGATATTCGCGTTTGAATCTGGTTGTATCAAATGCTGCTCTGGTGGTCAGTGTAGGCCTACTTAAGCGGTCGCTAATTTATGCAGCGACCTTGACATTGACTGCACTTGTTCCCAATAGATTGGCCATCAAACCCTGTCTGTGCTGAGCTCCTCACTCTCAGTCGAATAGATTGACAGGCAGTACCGTACGCAGAATTTAACTCACTGTCGCCCAAATTATCATAGCCCAAGACATCTAAAGACGATACGTACCAAATGCGGAAATTCACTTCCCTTTAGAATTCAGCCATGAGACTTTAACACAAGTTAGGGACACATATACCCCATAATTACTCCAAATATGAAGAAGATCCTCAACTCGGATCCAATGATATTTGCGTTTCAATCTGGTTGTAGCAAAGGCTGCTCTGGTGGCACCAGACTCTCCTACCCGAATGGGGAATTTTCCTTTATCAGATAAGAGCATGCCAACTTCTGATATCAAATCAAGTTGTTCTTTGAATATTCGGAAGTGTGTCAACACTAATAATTCTGACTAGGAGAAAGTAATAACATTGATACTGCTTTTTTAATGCCATAATGCAGTTAGATATAATGGAGAAGCAACAGATTTGCGATGTCTTGAAATTGATTGAATAATCTCTAAGAATAGGGTGTAAAAAATAAAGGCAAGATAGCTTCAGGTTGTGCATACTGATAAGAGAATGCAGTGAGGAATTCTGTTCTGTTATGAGTATGCACAAGCCGAAGCCATCTTGTCATATTACTTCACTGACTTTATCATAGTACAGCCCTGACTCTGTTTGGAAATGACAAACAGTACAGTTATCTAGTCATCTTATCTCTTGGCTGCACCAGTATAGTCTAGTCAGAGCACTGACACTGGGTGGCTATGATAAGAACTAACGCTTTCATTGACAGGTCCTGCCACCTGGTGTATTATGAGGAACCAGGTTCCTCACTACGTTCATGAGGCCCTAAACATGCGCTGTTCCTGTCAGACTCAGTGGTCTAGAGGTAAAGTGTCTGCAAGGGAAACCTATGGTTGAGAGTTCAATCCCCTTCCATCCGGAGTGGTTTTTTTCCAAGAGTGATAAAGATTCTTATAGGTTCCTCAATACGTTCATAAGGCCCTAAACATGCCCTGTTCCTGTCAGACTCAGTGGTCTAGAGGTAAAGTGTCTGCAAGGGAAACCTATGGTTGAGAGTTCAATCCCCTTCCATCCAGAGTGGTTTTTTTCCAAAAGTGATAAAGATTCTTATAGGTTCCTCAATACGTTCATAAGGCCCTAAAGATGCCCTCTTTCTGTCAGACTCAGTGGTCTAGAGGTAGAGTATCTGCAAGGGAAACCAATGGTTGAGAGTTCAATCCCCTTCCATCCAGAGCGGTCTTTTTTCAAGAGTTATAAAGATTCTTATAGGTTCCTCACTACGTCCATAAGGCCCTAAACATGTCCTCTTCCTGTCAGACTCAATGGTCTAGAGGTAGAGTGTTTGCAAGGGAAACCTATGGTTGAGAGTTCAATCCCCTTCCATCCAGAGCGGTTTTTTTTCAAGAGTCATAAAGATTCTTATAGGTTCCTCACTACGTTCATAAGGCCCAAACATGTCCTCTTCCTGTCAGACTCAATGGTCTAGAGGTAGAGTGTTTGCAAGGGAAACCTATGGTTGAGAGTTCAATCCCCTTCCATCCAGAGCGGTTTTTTTTCAAGACTCATAAAGATTCTTATAGGTTCCTCACTACGTTCATAAGGCCCTAAACATGCCCTCTTCCTGTCAGACTCAATGGTCTAGAGGTAGAGTGTCTGCAAGGGAAACCAATGGTTGAGAGTTCAATCCCCTTCCATCCAGAGCGGTTTTTTTTTCAAGAGTCATAAAGATTCTTATAGGTTCCTCACTACGTTCATAAGGCCCTAAACATGCCCTCTTCCTGTCAGACTCAATGGTCTAGAGGTAGAGTGTCTGCAAGGGAAACCTATGGTTAAGAGTTCAATCCCCTTCCATCCTGAGCGGTTTTTTTTCAAGAGTCATAAAGATTCTTATAGGAAACTAGAAGGTTGAGAGTTCAAATCCCCCTCCATCTAGACTTTTTTTTTTTCATGAGAGTCATAAAGATTCCTTTAGGAACCAATTTTTCTCTTCCTGAATTATTTCTTTTTTCGTTTTTGAATCTTACACAGACATACCTACATAAATAGGGGAATCGTCCATCCAGAACTATTTATTATTCACCCTTACACATACAATACCAGTTACTTTACCTTCTGGTACCTTCAGTATAGATTGGTTACTGCACCTGTATGCAGTAATTATAGTGGGCCCTGTTTTTTAGTCACGACTATCGTTACGAGTGCCGAAAATGTCGTAGCCCTAAGACACCTAGGGACATGACGTACCAAATGCGGAAATTCACTTCCCTTTGGAATTCAGCCATGAAACTTTAACACCAGTGAGGGACTCATATAACCTACGATCACCTAAAATATGGAGAAGATTGGCTGCTTTGATCTAACGATATTCGCGTTTGAATCGGGTTGTATCAAATGCTGCTCTGGTGGTCAGTGTAGGCCTACTTAAGCGGTCGCTAATTTATGCAGCGACCTTGACATTGACTGCACTTGTTCCCAATAGATTGGCCATCAAACCCTGTCTGTGCTGAGCTCCTCACTCTCAGTCGAATAGATTGACAGGCAGTACCGTACGCAGAATTTAACTCACTGTCGCCCAAATTATCATAGCCCAAGACATCTAAAGACGATACGTACCAAATGCGGAAATTCACTTCCCTTTAGAATTCAGCCATGAGACTTTAACACAAGTTAGGGACACATATACCCCATAATTACTCCAAATATGAAGAAGATCCTCAACTCGGATCCAATGATATTTGCGTTTCAATCTGGTTGTAGCAAAGGCTGCTCTGGTGGCACCAGACTCTCCTACCCGAATGGGGAATTTTCCTTTATCAGATAAGAGCATGCCAACTTCTGATATCAAATCAAGTTGTTCTTTGAATATTCGGAAGTGTGTCAACACTAATAATTCTGACTAGGAGAAAGTAATAACATTAACTGCATTATGGCATTAAAAAAGCAGTATCAGATATAATGGAGAAGCAACAAATTTGCGATGTCTTGAAATTGATTGAATAATCTCTAAGAATAGGGTGTAAAAAATAAAGGCAAGATAGCTTCAGGTTGTGCATACTGATAAGAGAATGCAGTGAGGAATTCTGTTCTGTTATGAGTATGCACAAGCCGAAGCCATCTTGTCATATTACTTCACTGACTTTATCATAGTACAGCCCTGACTCTGTTTGGAAATGACAAACAGTACAGTTATCTAGTCATCTTATCTCTTGGCTGCACCAGTATAGTCTAGTCAGAGCACTGACACTGAGTGGCTATGATAAGAACTAACGCTTTCATTGACAGGTCCTGCCACCTGGTGTATTATGAGGAACCAGGTTCCTCACTACGTTCATGAGGCCCTAAACATGCCCTGTTCTTGTCAGACTCAGTGGTCTAGAGGTAAAGTGTCTGCAAGGGAAACCTATGGTTGAGAGTTCAATCCCCTTCCATCCAGAGTGGTTTTTTTCCAAGAGTGATAAAGATTCTTATAGGTTCCTCAATACGTTCATAAGGCCCTAAACATGCCCTGTTCCTGTCAGACTCAGTGGTCTAGAGGTAAAGTGTCTGCAAGGGAAACCTATGGTTGAGAGTTCAATCCCCTTCCATCCAGAGTGTTTTTTTTCCAAAAGTGATAAAGATTCTTATAGGTTCCTCACTACGTTCATAAGGCCCTAAACATGCCCTGTTCCTATCAGACTCAGTGGTCTAGAGGTAGAGTGTTTGCAAGGGAAACCTATGGTTGAGAGTTCAATCCCCTTCCATCCAGAGTGGTTTTTTTCCAAAAGTGATAAAGATTCTTATAGGTTCCTCACTACGTTCATAAGGCCCTAAACATGCCCTCTTCCTGTCAGACTCAATGGTCTAGAGGTAGAGTGTCTGCAAGGGAAACCTATGGTTAAGAGTTCAATCTCCTTCCATCCTGAGCGGTTTTTTTTCAAGAGTCATAAAGATTCTTATAGGTTCCTCACTACGTTCATAAGGCCCTAAACATGCCCTCTTCCTGTCAGACTCAATGGTCTAGAGGTAGAGTGTCTGCAAGGGAAACCAATGGTTGAGAGTTCAATCCCCTTCCATCCAGAGCGGGTTTTTTTTCAAGAGTCATAAAGATTCTTATAGGTTCCTCACTACGTTCATAAGGCCCTAAACATGCCCTCTTCCTGTCAGACTCAATGGTCTAGAGGTAGAGTGTCTGCAAAGGAAACCTATGGTTAAGAGTTCAATCCCCTTCCATCCTGAGCGGTTTTTTTTCAAGAGTCATAAAGATTCTTATAGGAAACTAGAAGGTTGAGAGTTCAAATCCCCCTCCATCTAGACTTTTTTTTTTTCATGAGAGTCATAAAGATTCCTTTAGGAACCAATTTTTCTCTTCCTGAATTATTTCTATTTTCGTTTTTGAATCTTACACAGACATACCTACATAAATAGGGGAATCGTCCATCCAGAACTATTTATTATTCACCCTTACACATACAATACCAGTTACTTTACCTTCTGGTACCTTCAGTATAGATTGGTTACTGCACCTGTATGCAGTAATTATAGTGGGCCCTGTTTTTTAGTCACGACTATCGTTACGAGTGCCCAAAATGTCGTAGCCCTAAGACACCTAGGGACATGACGTACCAAATGCGGAAATTCACTTCCCTTTGGAATTCAGCCATGAAACTTTAACACCAGTGAGGGACTCATATAACCTACGATCACCTAAAATATGGAGAAGATTGGCTGCTTTGATCTAACGATATTCGCGTTTGAATCTGGTTGTATCAAATGCTGCTCTGGTGGTCAGTGTAGGCCTACTTAAGCGGTCGCTAATTTATGCAGCGACCTTGACATTGACTGCACTTGTTCCCAATAGATTGGCCATCAAACCCTGTCTGTGCTGAGCTCCTCACTCTCAGTCGAATAGATTGACAGGCAGTACCGTACGCAGAATTTAACTCACTGTCGCCCAAATTATCATAGCCCAAGACATCTAAAGACGATACGTACCAAATGCGGAAATTCACTTCCCTTTAGAATTCAGCCATGAGACTTTAACACAAGTTAGGGACACATATACCCCATAATTACTCCAAATATGAAGAAGATCCTCAACTCGGATCCAATGATATTTGCGTTTCAATCTGGTTGTAGCAAAGGCTGCTCTGGTGGCACCAGACTCTCCTACCCGAATGGGGAATTTTCCTTTATCAGATAAGAGCATGCCAACTTCTGATATCAAATCAAGTTGTTCTTTGAATATTCGGAAGTGTGTCAACACTAATAATTCTGACTAGGAGAAAGTAATAACATTAACTGCATTATGGCATTAAAAAAGCAGTATCAGATATAATGGAGAAGCAACAAATTTGCGATGTCTTGAAATTGATTGAATAATCTCTAAGAATAGGGTGTAAAAAATAAAGGCAAGATAGCTTCAGGTTGTGCATACTGATAAGAGAATGCAGTGAGGAATTCTGTTCTGTTATGAGTATGCACAAGCCGAAGCCATCTTGTCATATTACTTCACTGACTTTATCATAGTACAGCCCTGACTCTGTTTGGAAATGACAAACAGTACAGTTATCTAGTCATCTTATCTCTTGGCTGCACCAGTATAGTCTAGTCAGAGCACTGACACTGAGTGGCTATGATAAGAACTAACGCTTTCATTGACAGGTCCTGCCACCTGGTGTATTATGAGGAACCAGGTTCCTCACTACGTTCATGAGGCCCTAAACATGCCCTGTTCTTGTCAGACTCAGTGGTCTAGAGGTAAAGTGTCTGCAAGGGAAACCTATGGTTGAGAGTTCAATCCCCTTCCATCCAGAGTGGTTTTTTTCCAAGAGTGATAAAGATTCTTATAGGTTCCTCAATACGTTCATAAGGCCCTAAACATGCCCTGTTCCTGTCAGACTCAGTGGTCTAGAGGTAAAGTGTCTGCAAGGGAAACCTATGGTTGAGAGTTCAATCCCCTTCCATCCAGAGTGGTTTTTTTCCAAAAGTGATAAAGATTCTTATAGGTTCCTCAATACGTTCATAAGGCCCTAAAGATGCCCTCTTTCTGTCAGACTCAGTGGTCTAGAGGTAGAGTATCTGCAAGGGAAACCAATGGTTGAGAGTTCAATCCCCTTCCATCCAGAGCGGTCTTTTTTCAAGAGTTATAAAGATTCTTATAGGTTCCTCACTACGTCCATAAGGCCCTAAACATGTCCTCTTCCTGTCAGACTCAATGGTCTAGAGGTAGAGTGTTTGCAAGGGAAACCTATGGTTGAGAGTTCAATCCCCTTCCATCCAGAGCGGTTTTTTTTTCAAGAGTCATAAAGATTCTTATAGGTTCCTCACTACGTTCATAAGGCCCAAACATGTCCTCTTCCTGTCAGACTCAATGGTCTAGAGGTAGAGTGTTTGCAAGGGAAACCTATGGTTGAGAGTTCAATCCCCTTCCATCCAGAGCGGTTTTTTTTCAAGACTCATAAAGATTCTTATAGGTTCCTCACTACGTTCATAAGGCCCTAAACATGCCCTCTTCCTGTCAGACTCAATGGTCTAGAGGTAGAGTGTCTGCAAGGGAAACCAATGGTTGAGAGTTCAATCCCCTTCCATCCAGAGCGGTTTTTTTTTCAAGAGTCATAAAGATTCTTATAGGTTCCTCACTACGTTCATAAGGCCCTAAACATGCCCTCTTCCTGTCAGACTCAATGGTCTAGAGGTAGAGTGTCTGCAAGGGAAACCTATGGTTAAGAGTTCAATCCCCTTCCATCCTGAGCGGTTTTTTTTCAAGAGTCATAAAGATTCTTATAGGAAACTAGAAGGTTGAGAGTTCAAATCCCCCTCCATCTAGACTTTTTTTTTTTCATGAGAGTCATAAAGATTCCTTTAGGAACCAATTTTTCTCTTCCTGAATTATTTCTTTTTTCGTTTTTGAATCTTACACAGACATACCTACATAAATAGGGGAATCGTCCATCCAGAACTATTTATTATTCACCCTTACACATACAATACCAGTTACTTTACCTTCTGGTACCTTCAGTATAGATTGGTTACTGCACCTGTATGCAGTAATTATAGTGGGCCCTGTTTTTTAGTCACGACTATCGTTACGAGTGCCGAAAATGTCGTAGCCCTAAGACACCTAGGGACATGACGTACCAAATGCGGAAATTCACTTCCCTTTGGAATTCAGCCATGAAACTTTAACACCAGTGAGGGACTCATATAACCTACGATCACCTAAAATATGGAGAAGATTGGCTGCTTTGATCTAACGATATTCGCGTTTGAATCTGGTTGTATCAAATGCTGCTCTGGTGGTCAGTGTAGGCCTACTTAAGCGGTCGCTAATTTATGCAGCGACCTTGACATTGACTGCACTTGTTCCCAATAGATTGGCCATCAAACCCTGTCTGTGCTGAGCTCCTCACTCTCAGTCGAATAGATTGACAGGCAGTACCGTACGCAGAATTTAACTCACTGTCGCCCAAATTATCATAGCCCAAGACATCTAAAGACGATACGTACCAAATGCGGAAATTCACTTCCCTTTAGAATTCAGCCATGAGACTTTAACACAAGTTAGGGACACATATACCCCATAATTACTCCAAATATGAAGAAGATCCTCAACTCGGATCCAATGATATTTGCGTTTCAATCTGGTTGTAGCAAAGGCTGCTCTGGTGGCACCAGACTCTCCTACCCGAATGGGGAATTTTCCTTTATCAGATAAGAGCATGCCAACTTCTGATATCAAATCAAGTTGTTCTTTGAATATTCGGAAGTGTGTCAACACTAATAATTCTGACTAGGAGAAAGTAATAACATTAACTGCATTATGGCATTAAAAAAGCAGTATCAGATATAATGGAGAAGCAACAAATTTGCGATGTCTTGAAATTGATTGAATAATCTCTAAGAATAGGGTGTAAAAAATAAAGGCAAGATAGCTTCAGGTTGTGCATACTGATAAGAGAATGCAGTGAGGAATTCTGTTCTGTTATGAGTATGCACAAGCCGAAGCCATCTTGTCATATTACTTCACTGACTTTATCATAGTACAGCCCTGACTCTGTTTGGAAATGACAAACAGTACAGTTATCTAGTCATCTTATCTCTTGGCTGCACCAGTATAGTCTAGTCAGAGCACTGACACTGAGTGGCTATGATAAGAACTAACGCTTTCATTGACAGGTCCTGCCACCTGGTGTATTATGAGGAACCAGGTTCCTCACTACGTTCATGAGGCCCTAAACATGCCCTGTTCTTGTCAGACTCAGTGGTCTAGAGGTAAAGTGTCTGCAAGGGAAACCTATGGTTGAGAGTTCAATCCCCTTCCATCCAGAGTGGTTTTTTTCCAAGAGTGATAAAGATTCTTATAGGTTCCTCAATACGTTCATAAGGCCCTAAACATGCCCTGTTCCTGTCAGACTCAGTGGTCTAGAGGTAAAGTGTCTGCAAGGGAAACCTATGGTTGAGAGTTCAATCCCCTTCCATCCAGAGTGTTTTTTTTCCAAAAGTGATAAAGATTCTTATAGGTTCCTCACTACGTTCATAAGGCCCTAAACATGCCCTGTTCCTATCAGACTCAGTGGTCTAGAGGTAGAGTGTTTGCAAGGGAAACCTATGGTTGAGAGTTCAATCCCCTTCCATCCAGAGTGGTTTTTTTCCAAAAGTGATAAAGATTCTTATAGGTTCCTCACTACGTTCATAAGGCCCTAAACATGCCCTCTTCCTGTCAGACTCAATGGTCTAGAGGTAGAGTGTCTGCAAGGGAAACCTATGGTTAAGAGTTCAATCTCCTTCCATCCTGAGCGGTTTTTTTTCAAGAGTCATAAAGATTCTTATAGGTTCCTCACTACGTTCATAAGGCCCTAAACATGCCCTCTTCCTGTCAGACTCAATGGTCTAGAGGTAGAGTGTCTGCAAGGGAAACCAATGGTTGAGAGTTCAATCCCCTTCCATCCAGAGCGGGTTTTTTTTCAAGAGTCATAAAGATTCTTATAGGTTCCTCACTACGTTCATAAGGCCCTAAACATGCCCTCTTCCTGTCAGACTCAATGGTCTAGAGGTAGAGTGTCTGCAAAGGAAACCTATGGTTAAGAGTTCAATCCCCTTCCATCCTGAGCGGTTTTTTTTCAAGAGTCATAAAGATTCTTATAGGAAACTAGAAGGTTGAGAGTTCAAATCCCCCTCCATCTAGACTTTTTTTTTTTCATGAGAGTCATAAAGATTCCTTTAGGAACCAATTTTTCTCTTCCTGAATTATTTCTATTTTCGTTTTTGAATCTTACACAGACATACCTACATAAATAGGGGAATCGTCCATCCAGAACTATTTATTATTCACCCTTACACATACAATACCAGTTACTTTACCTTCTGGTACCTTCAGTATAGATTGGTTACTGCACCTGTATGCAGTAATTATAGTGGGCCCTGTTTTTTAGTCACGACTATCGTTACGAGTGCCCAAAATGTCGTAGCCCTAAGACACCTAGGGACATGACGTACCAAATGCGGAAATTCACTTCCCTTTGGAATTCAGCCATGAAACTTTAACACCAGTGAGGGACTCATATAACCTACGATCACCTAAAATATGGAGAAGATTGGCTGCTTTGATCTAACGATATTCGCGTTTGAATCTGGTTGTATCAAATGCTGCTCTGGTGGTCAGTGTAGGCCTACTTAAGCGGTCGCTAATTTATGCAGCGACCTTGACATTGACTGCACTTGTTCCCAATAGATTGGCCATCAAACCCTGTCTGTGCTGAGCTCCTCACTCTCAGTCGAATAGATTGACAGGCAGTACCGTACGCAGAATTTAACTCACTGTCGCCCAAATTATCATAGCCCAAGACATCTAAAGACGATACGTACCAAATGCGGAAATTCACTTCCCTTTAGAATTCAGCCATGAGACTTTAACACAAGTTAGGGACACATATACCCCATAATTACTCCAAATATGAAGAAGATCCTCAACTCGGATCCAATGATATTTGCGTTTCAATCTGGTTGTAGCAAAGGCTGCTCTGGTGGCACCAGACTCTCCTACCCGAATGGGGAATTTTCCTTTATCAGATAAGAGCATGCCAACTTCTGATATCAAATCAAGTTGTTCTTTGAATATTCGGAAGTGTGTCAACACTAATAATTCTGACTAGGAGAAAGTAATAACATTAACTGCATTATGGCATTAAAAAAGCAGTATCAGATATAATGGAGAAGCAACAAATTTGCGATGTCTTGAAATTGATTGAATAATCTCTAAGAATAGGGTGTAAAAAATAAAGGCAAGATAGCTTCAGGTTGTGCATACTGATAAGAGAATGCAGTGAGGAATTCTGTTCTGTTATGAGTATGCACAAGCCGAAGCCATCTTGTCATATTACTTCACTGACTTTATCATAGTACAGCCCTGACTCTGTTTGGAAATGACAAACAGTACAGTTATCTAGTCATCTTATCTCTTGGCTGCACCAGTATAGTCTAGTCAGAGCACTGACACTGAGTGGCTATGATAAGAACTAACGCTTTCATTGACAGGTCCTGCCACCTGGTGTATTATGAGGAACCAGGTTCCTCACTACGTTCATGAGGCCCTAAACATGCCCTGTTCTTGTCAGACTCAGTGGTCTAGAGGTAAAGTGTCTGCAAGGGAAACCTATGGTTGAGAGTTCAATCCCCTTCCATCCAGAGTGGTTTTTTTCCAAGAGTGATAAAGATTCTTATAGGTTCCTCAATACGTTCATAAGGCCCTAAACATGCCCTGTTCCTGTCAGACTCAGTGGTCTAGAGGTAAAGTGTCTGCAAGGGAAACCTATGGTTGAGAGTTCAATCCCCTTCCATCCAGAGTGTTTTTTTTCCAAAAGTGATAAAGATTCTTATAGGTTCCTCACTACGTTCATAAGGCCCTAAACATGCCCTGTTCCTATCAGACTCAGTGGTCTAGAGGTAGAGTGTTTGCAAGGGAAACCTATGGTTGAGAGTTCAATCCCCTTCCATCCAGAGTGGTTTTTTTCCAAAAGTGATAAAGATTCTTATAGGTTCCTCACTACGTTCATAAGGCCCTAAACATGCCCTCTTCCTGTCAGACTCAATGGTCTAGAGGTAGAGTGTCTGCAAGGGAAACCTATGGTTAAGAGTTCAATCTCCTTCCATCCTGAGCGGTTTTTTTTCAAGAGTCATAAAGATTCTTATAGGTTCCTCACTACGTTCATAAGGCCCTAAACATGCCCTCTTCCTGTCAGACTCAATGGTCTAGAGGTAGAGTGTCTGCAAGGGAAACCAATGGTTGAGAGTTCAATCCCCTTCCATCCAGAGCGGGTTTTTTTTCAAGAGTCATAAAGATTCTTATAGGTTCCTCACTACGTTCATAAGGCCCTAAACATGCCCTCTTCCTGTCAGACTCAATGGTCTAGAGGTAGAGTGTCTGCAAGGGAAACCTATGGTTAAGAGTTCAATCCCCTTCCATCCTGAGCGGTTTTTTTTCAAGAGTCATAAAGATTCTTATAGGAAACTAGAAGGTTGAGAGTTCAAATCCCCCTCCATCTAGACTTTTTTTTTTTCATGAGAGTCATAAAGATTCCTTTAGGAACCAATTTTTCTCTTCCTGAATTATTTCTATTTTCGTTTTTGAATCTTACACAGACATACCTACATAAATAGGGGAATCGTCCATCCAGAACTATTTATTATTCACCCTTACACATACAATACCAGTTACTTTACCTTCTGGTACCTTCAGTATAGATTGGTTACTGCACCTGTATGCAGTAATTATAGTGGGCCCTGTTTTTTAGTCACGACTATCGTTACGAGTGCCCAAAATGTCGTAGCCCTAAGACACCTAGGGACATGACGTACCAAATGCGGAAATTCACTTCCCTTTGGAATTCAGCCATGAAACTTTAACACCAGTGAGGGACTCATATAACCTACGATCACCTAAAATATGGAGAAGATTGGCTGCTTTGATCTAACGATATTCGCGTTTGAATCTGGTTGTATCAAATGCTGCTCTGGTGGTCAGTGTAGGCCTACTTAAGCGGTCGCTAATTTATGCAGCGACCTTGACATTGACTGCACTTGTTCCCAATAGATTGGCCATCAAACCCTGTCTGTGCTGAGCTCCTCACTCTCAGTCGAATAGATTGACAGGCAGTACCGTACGCAGAATTTAACTCACTGTCGCCCAAATTATCATAGCCCAAGACATCTAAAGACGATACGTACCAAATGCGGAAATTCACTTCCCTTTAGAATTCAGCCATGAGACTTTAACACAAGTTAGGGACACATATACCCCATAATTACTCCAAATATGAAGAAGATCCTCAACTCGGATCCAATGATATTTGCGTTTCAATCTGGTTGTAGCAAAGGCTGCTCTGGTGGCACCAGACTCTCCTACCCGAATGTGGAATTTTCCTTTATCAGATAAGAGCATGCCAACTTCTGATATCAAATCAAGTTGTTCTTTGAATATTCGGAAGTGTGTCAACACTAATAATTCTGACTAGGAGAAAGTAATAACATTGATACTGCTTTTTTAATGCCATAATGCAGTTAGATATAATGGAGAAGCAACAAATTTGCGATGTCTTGAAATTGATTGAATAATCTCTAAGAATAGGGTGTAAAAAATAAAGGCAAGATAGCTTCAGGTTGTGCATACTGATAAGAGAATGCAGTGAGGAATTCTGTTCTGTTATGAGTATGCACAAGCCGAAGCCATCTTGTCATATTACTTCACTGACTTTATCATAGTACAGCCCTGACTCTGTTTGGAAATGACAAACAGTACAGTTATCTAGTCATCTTATCTCTTGGCTGCACCAGTATAGTCTAGTCAGAGCACTGACACTGGGTGGCTATGATAAGAACTAACGCTTTCATTGACAGGTCCTGCCACCTGGTGTATTATGAGGAACCAGGTTCCTCACTACGTTCATGAGGCCCTAAACATGCGCTGTTCCTGTCAGACTCAGTGGTCTAGAGGTAAAGTGTCTGCAAGGGAAACCTATGGTTGAGAGTTCAATCCCCTTCCATCCGGAGTGGTTTTTTTCCAAGAGTGATAAAGATTCTTATAGGTTCCTCAATACGTTCATAAGGCCCTAAACATGCCCTGTTCCTGTCAGACTCAGTGGTCTAGAGGTAAAGTGTCTGCAAGGGAAACCTATGGTTGAGAGTTCAATCCCCTTCCATCCAGAGTGGTTTTTTTCCAAAAGTGATAAAGATTCTTATAGGTTCCTCACTACGTTCATAAGGCCCTAAACATGCCCTCTTCCTATCAGACTCAATGGTCTAGAGGTAGAGTGTTTGCAAGGGAAACCTATGGTTGAGAGTTCAATCCCCTTCCATCCAGAGCGGTTTTTTTTCAAGAGTCATAAAGATTCTTATAGGTTCCTCACTACGTTCATGAGGCCCTAAACATGCCCTCTTCCTGTCAGACTCAATGGTCCAGAGGTAGAGTGTCTGCAAGGGAAACCTATGGTTGAGAGTTCAATCCCCTTCCATCCAGAGTGGTTTTTTTTCAAGAGTCATAAAGATTCTTATAGGTTCCTCACTACGTTCATAAGGCCCAAACATGTCCTCTTCCTGTCAGACTCAATGGTCTAGAGGTAGAGTGTTTGCAAGGGAAACCTATGGTTGAGAGTTCAATCCCCTTCCATCCAGAGCGGTTTTTTTTCAAGAGTCATAAAGATTCTTATAGGTTCCTCAATACGTTCATAAGGCCCTAAAGATGCCCTCTTTCTGTCAGACTCAGTGGTCTAGAGGTAGAGTGTCTGCAAGGGAAACCAATGGTTGAGAGTTCAATCCCCTTCCATCCAGAGCGGTCTTTTTTCAAGAGTTATAAAGATTCTTATAGGTTCCTCACTACGTCCATAAGGCCCTAAACATGTCCTCTTCCTGTCAGACTCAATGGTCTAGAGGTAGAGTGTTTGCAAGGGAAACCTATGGTTGAGAGTTCAATCCCCTTCCATCCAGAGCGGTTTTTTTTCAAGAGTCATAAAGATTCTTATAGGTTCCTCACTACGTTCATAAGGCCCAAACATGTCCTCTTCCTGTCAGACTCAATGGTCTAGAGGTAGAGTGTTTGCAAGGGAAACCTATGGTTGAGAGTTCAATCCCCTTCCATCCAGAGCGGTTTTTTTTCAAGACTCATAAAGATTCTTATAGGTTCCTCACTACGTTCATAAGGCCCTAAACATGCCCTCTTCCTGTCAGACTCAATGGTCTAGAGGTAGAGTGTCTGCAAGGGAAACCAATGGTTGAGAGTTCAATCCCCTTCCATCCAGAGCGGTTTTTTTTTCAAGAGTCATAAAGATTCTTATAGGTTCCTCACTACGTTCATAAGGCCCTTAACATGCCCTCTTCCTGTCAGACTCAATGGTCTAGAGGTAGAGTGTCTGCAAGGGAAACCTATGGTTAAGAGTTCAATCCCCTTCCATCCTGAGCGGTTTTTTTTCAAGAGTCATAAAGATTCTTATAGGAAACTAGAAGGTTGAGAGTTCAAATCCCCCTCCATCTAGACTTTTTTTTTTTCATAAGAGTCATAAAGATTCTTTTAGGAACCAATTTTTCTCTTCCTGAATTATTTCTATTTTCGTTTTTGAATCTTACACAGACATACCTACATAAATAGGGGAATTGTCCATCCAGAACTATTTATTATTCACCCTTACACATACAATACCAGTTACTTTACCTTCTGGTACCTTCAGTATAGATTGGTTACTGCACCTGTATGCAGTAATTATAGTGGGCCCTGTTTTTTAGTCACGACTATCGTTACGAGTGCCCAAAATGTCGTAGCCCTAAGACACCTAGGGACATGACGTACCAAATGCGGAAATTCACTTCCCTTTGGAATTCAGCCATGAAACTTTAACACCAGTGAGGGACTCATATAACCTACGATCACCTAAAATATGGAGAAGATTGGCTGCTTTGATCTAACGATATTCGCGTTTGAATCTGGTTGTATCAAATGCTGCTCTGGTGGTCAGTGTAGGCCTACTTAAGCGGTCGCTAATTTATGCAGCGACCTTGACATTGACTGCACTTGTTCCCAATAGATTGGCCATCAAACCCTGTCTGTGCTGAGCTCCTCACTCTCAGTCGAATAGATTGACAGGCAGTACCGTACGCAGAATTTAACTCACTGTCGCCCAAATTATCATAGCCCAAGACATCTAAAGACGATACGTACCAAATGCGGAAATTCACTTCCCTTTAGAATTCAGCCATGAGACTTTAACACAAGTTAGGGACACATATACCCCATAATTACTCCAAATATGAAGAAGATCCTCAACTCGGATCCAATGATATTTGCGTTTCAATCTGGTTGTAGCAAAGGCTGCTCTGGTGGCACCAGACTCTCCTACCCGAATGGGGAATTTTCCTTTATCAGATAAGAGCATGCCAACTTCTGATATCAAATCAAGTTGTTCTTTGAATATTCGGAAGTGTGTCAACACTAATAATTCTGACTAGGAGAAAGTAATAACATTGATACTGCTTTTTTAATGCCATAATGCAGTTAGATATAATGGAGAAGCAACAAATTTGCGATGTCTTGAAATTGATTGAATAATCTCTAAGAATAGGGTGTAAAAAATAAAGGCAAGATAGCTTCAGGTTGTGCATACTGATAAGAGAATGCAGTGAGGAATTCTGTTCTGTTATGAGTATGCACAAGCCGAAGCCATCTTGTCATATTACTTCACTGACTTTATCATAGTACAGCCCTGACTCTGTTTGGAAATGACAAACAGTACAGTTATCTAGTCATCTTATCTCTTGGCTGCACCAGTATAGTCTAGTCAGAGCACTGACACTGGGTGGCTATGATAAGAACTAACGCTTTCATTGACAGGTCCTGCCACCTGGTGTATTATGAGGAACCAGGTTCCTCACTACGTTCATGAGGCCCTAAACATGCCCTGTTCCTGTCAGACTCAGTGGTCTAGAGGTAAAGTGTCTGCAAGGGAAACCTATGGTTGAGAGTTCAATCCCCTTCCATCCGGAGTGGTTTTTTTCCAAGAGTGATAAAGATTCTTATAGGTTCCTCAATAAGTTCATAAGGCCCTAAACATGCCCTGTTCCTGTCAGACTCAGTGGTCTAGAGGTAAAGTGTCTGCAAGGGAAACCTATGGTTGAGAGTTCAATCCCCTTCCATCCAGAGTGGTTTTTTTCCAAAAGTGATAAAGATTCTTATAGGTTCCTCACTACGTTCATAAGGCCCTAAACATGCCCTCTTCCTATCAGACTCAATGGTCTAGAGGTAGAGTGTTTGCAAGGGAAACCTATGGTTAAGAGTTCAATCCCCTTCCATCCAGAGCGGTTTTTTTTCAAGAGTCATAAAGATTCTTATAGGTTCCTCACTACGTTCATAAGGCCCTAAACATGCCCTCTTCCTGTCAGACTCAATGGTCTAGAGGTAGAGTGTCTGCAAGGGAAACCTATGGTTGAGAGTTCAATCCCCTTCCATCCAGAGCGGTTTTTTTTCAAGAGTCATAAAGATTCCTATAGGTTCCTCACTACGTTCATAAGGCCCTAAACATGTCCTCTTCCTGTCAGACTCAATGGTCTAGAGGTAGAGTGTTTGCAAGGGAAACCTATGGTTGAGAGTTCAATCCCCTTCCATCCAGAGCGGTTTTTTTTCAAGACTCATAAAGATTCTTATAGGTTCCTCACTACGTTCATAAGGCCCTAAACATGCCCTCTTCCTGTCAGACTCAATGGTCTAGAGGTAGAGTGTCTGCAAGGGAAACCAATGGTTGAGAGTTCAATCCCCTTCCATCCAGAGCGGTTTTTTTTTCAAGAGTCATAAAGATTCTTATAGGTTCCTCACTACGTTCATAAGGCCCTAAACATGCCCTCTTCCTGTCAGACTCAATGGTCTAGAGGTAGAGTGTCTGCAAGGGAAACCTATGGTTAAGAGTTCAATCCCCTTCCATCCTGAGCGGTTTTTTTTCAAGAGTCATAAAGATTCTTATAGGAAACTAGAAGGTTGAGAGTTCAAATCCCCCTCCATCTAGACTTTTTTTTTTCATGAGAGTCATAAAGATTCTTTTAGGAACCAATTTTTCTCTTCCTGAATTATTTCTATTTTCGTTTTTGAATCTTACACAGACATACCTACATAAATAGGGGAATCGTCCATCCAGAACTATTTATTATTCACCCTTACACATACAATACCAGTTACTTTACCTTCTGGTACCTTCAGTATAGATTGGTTACTGCACCTGTATGCAGTAATTATAGTGGGCCCTGTTTTTTAGTCACGACTATCGTTACGAGTTCCCAAAATGTCGTAGCCCTAAGACACCTAGGGACATGACGTACCAAATGCGGAAATTCACTTCCCTTTGGAATTTAGCCATGAAACTTTAACACCAGTGAGGGACTCATATAACCTACGATCACCTAAAATATGGAGAAGATTGGCTGCTTTGATCTAACGATATTCGCGTTTGAATCTGGTTGTATCAAATGCTGCTCTGGTGGTCAGTGTAGGCCTACTTAAGCGGTCGCTAATTTATGCAGCGACCTTGACATTGACTGCACTTGTTCCCAATAGATTGGCCATCAAACCCTGTCTGTGCTGAGCTCCTCACTCTCAGTCGAATAGATTGACAGGCAGTACCGTACGCAGAATTTAACTCACTGTCGCCCAAATTATCATAGCCCAAGACATCTAAAGACGATACGTACCAAATGCGGAAATTCACTTCCCTTTAGAATTCAGCCATGAGACTTTAACACAAGTTAGGGACACATATACCCCATAATTACTCCAAATATGAAGAAGATCCTCAACTCGGATCCAATGATATTTGCGTTTCAATCTGGTTGTAGCAAAGGCTGCTCTGGTGGCACCAGACTCTCCTACCCGAATGGGGAATTTTCCTTTATCAGATAAGAGCATGCCAACTTCTGATATCAAATCAAGTTGTTCTTTGAATATTCGGAAGTGTGTCAACACTAATAATTCTGACTAGGAGAAAGTAATAACATTAACTGCATTATGGCATTAAAAAAGCAGTATCAGATATAATGGAGAAGCAACAAATTTGCGATGTCTTGAAATTGATTGAATAATCTCTAAGAATAGGGTGTAAAAAATAAAGGCAAGATAGCTTCAGGTTGTGCATACTGATAAGAGAATGCAGTGAGGAATTCTGTTCTGTTATGAGTATGCACAAGCCGAAGCCATCTTGTCATATTACTTCACTGACTTTATCATAGTACAGCCCTGACTCTGTTTGGAAATGACAAACAGTACAGTTATCTAGTCATCTTATCTCTTGGCTGCACCAGTATAGTCTAGTCAGAGCACTGACACTGAGTGGCTATGATAAGAACTAACGCTTTCATTGACAGGTCCTGCCACCTGGTGTATTATGAGGAACCAGGTTCCTCACTACGTTCATGAGGCCCTAAACATGCCCTGTTCTTGTCAGACTCAGTGGTCTAGAGGTAAAGTGTCTGCAAGGGAAACCTATGGTTGAGAGTTCAATCCCCTTCCATCCAGAGTGGTTTTTTTCCAAGAGTGATAAAGATTCTTATAGGTTCCTCAATACGTTCATAAGGCCCTAAACATGCCCTGTTCCTGTCAGACTCAGTGGTCTAGAGGTAAAGTGTCTGCAAGGGAAACCTATGGTTGAGAGTTCAATCCCCTTCCATCCAGAGTGGTTTTTTTCCAAAAGTGATAAAGATTCTTATAGGTTCCTCACTACGTTCATAAGGCCCTAAACATGCCCTGTTCCTATCAGACTCAGTGGTCTAGAGGTAGAGTGTTTGCAAGGGAAACCTATGGTTGAGAGTTCAATCCCCTTCCATCCAGAGTGGTTTTTTTCCAAAAGTGATAAAGATTCTTATAGGTTCCTCACTACGTTCATAAGGCCCTAAACATGCCCTCTTCCTGTCAGACTCAATGGTCTAGAGGTAGAGTGTCTGCAAGGGAAACCTATGGTTAAGAGTTCAATCTCCTTCCATCCTGAGCGGTTTTTTTTCAAGAGTCATAAAGATTCTTATAGGTTCCTCACTACGTTCATAAGGCCCTAAACATGCCCTCTTCCTGTCAGACTCAATGGTCTAGAGGTAGAGTGTCTGCAAGGGAAACCAATGGTTGAGAGTTCAATCCCCTTCCATCCAGAGCGGGTTTTTTTTCAAGAGTCATAAAGATTCTTATAGGTTCCTCACTACGTTCATAAGGCCCTAAACATGCCCTCTTCCTGTCAGACTCAATGGTCTAGAGGTAGAGTGTCTGCAAGGGAAACCTATGGTTAAGAGTTCAATCCCCTTCCATCCTGAGCGGTTTTTTTTCAAGAGTCATAAAGATTCTTATAGGAAACTAGAAGGTTGAGAGTTCAAATCCCCCTCCATCTAGACTTTTTTTTTTTCATGAGAGTCATAAAGATTCCTTTAGGAACCAATTTTTCTCTTCCTGAATTATTTCTATTTTCGTTTTTGAATCTTACACAGACATACCTACATAAATAGGGGAATCGTCCATCCAGAACTATTTATTATTCACCCTTACACATACAATACCAGTTACTTTACCTTCTGGTACCTTCAGTATAGATTGGTTACTGCACCTGTATGCAGTAATTATAGTGGGCCCTGTTTTTTAGTCACGACTATCGTTACGAGTGCCCAAAATGTCGTAGCCCTAAGACACCTAGGGACATGACGTACCAAATGCGGAAATTCACTTCCCTTTGGAATTCAGCCATGAAACTTTAACACCAGTGAGGGACTCATATAACCTACGATCACCTAAAATATGGAGAAGATTGGCTGCTTTGATCTAACGATATTCGCGTTTGAATCTGGTTGTATCAAATGCTGCTCTGGTGGTCAGTGTAGGCCTACTTAAGCGGTCGCTAATTTATGCAGCGACCTTGACATTGACTGCACTTGTTCCCAATAGATTGGCCATCAAACCCTGTCTGTGCTGAGCTCCTCACTCTCAGTCGAATAGATTGACAGGCAGTACCGTACGCAGAATTTAACTCACTGTCGCCCAAATTATCATAGCCCAAGACATCTAAAGACGATACGTACCAAATGCGGAAATTCACTTCCCTTTAGAATTCAGCCATGAGACTTTAACACAAGTTAGGGACACATATACCCCATAATTACTCCAAATATGAAGAAGATCCTCAACTCGGATCCAATGATATTTGCGTTTCAATCTGGTTGTAGCAAAGGCTGCTCTGGTGGCACCAGACTCTCCTACCCGAATGGGGAATTTTCCTTTATCAGATAAGAGCATGCCAACTTCTGATATCAAATCAAGTTGTTCTTTGAATATTCGGAAGTGTGTCAACACTAATAATTCTGACTAGGAGAAAGTAATAACATTGATACTGCTTTTTTAATGCCATAATGCAGTTAGATATAATGGAGAAGCAACAAATTTGCGATGTCTTGAAATTGATTGAATAATCTCTAAGAATAGGGTGTAAAAAATAAAGGCAAGATAGCTTCAGGTTGTGCATACTGATAAGAGAATGCAGTGAGGAATTCTGTTCTGTTATGAGTATGCACAAGCCGAAGCCATCTTGTCATATTACTTCACTGACTTTATCATAGTACAGCCCTGACTCTGTTTGGAAATGACAAACAGTACAGTTATCTAGTCATCTTATCTCTTGGCTGCACCAGTATAGTCTAGTCAGAGCACTGACACTGGGTGGCTATGATAAGAACTAACGCTTTCATTGACAGGTCCTGCCACCTGGTGTATTATGAGGAACCAGGTTCCTCACTACGTTCATGAGGCCCTAAACATGCGCTGTTCCTGTCAGACTCAGTGGTCTAGAGGTAAAGTGTCTGCAAGGGAAACCTATGGTTGAGAGTTCAATCCCCTTCCATCCGGAGTGGTTTTTTTCCAAGAGTGATAAAGATTCTTATAGGTTCCTCAATACGTTCATAAGGCCCTAAACATGCCCTGTTCCTGTCAGACTCAGTGGTCTAGAGGTAAAGTGTCTGCAAGGGAAACCTATGGTTGAGAGTTCAATCCCCTTCCATCCAGAGTGGTTTTTTTCCAAAAGTGATAAAGATTCTTATAGGTTCCTCACTACGTTCATAAGGCCCTAAACATGCCCTCTTCCTATCAGACTCAATGGTCTAGAGGTAGAGTGTTTGCAAGGGAAACCTATGGTTGAGAGTTCAATCCCCTTCCATCCAGAGCGGTTTTTTTTCAAGAGTCATAAAGATTCTTATAGGTTCCTCACTACGTTCATAAGGCCCTAAACATGCCCTCTTCCTGTCAGACTCAATGGTCCAGAGGTAGAGTGTCTGCAAGGGAAACCTATGGTTGAGAGTTCAATCCCCTTCCATCCAGAGTGGTTTTTTTTCAAGAGTCATAAAGATTCTTATAGGTTCCTCACTACGTTCATAAGGCCCAAACATGTCCTCTTCCTGTCAGACTCAATGGTCTAGAGGTAGAGTGTTTGCAAGGGAAACCTATGGTTGAGAGTTCAATCCCCTTCCATCCAGAGCGGTTTTTTTTCAAGAGTCATAAAGATTCTTATAGGTTCCTCAATACGTTCATAAGGCCCTAAAGATGCCCTCTTTCTGTCAGACTCAGTGGTCTAGAGGTAGAGTGTCTGCAAGGGAAACCAATGGTTGAGAGTTCAATCCCCTTCCATCCAGAGCGGTCTTTTTTCAAGAGTTATAAAGATTCTTATAGGTTCCTCACTACGTCCATAAGGCCCTAAACATGTCCTCTTCCTGTCAGACTCAATGGTCTAGAGGTAGAGTGTTTGCAAGGGAAACCTATGGTTGAGAGTTCAATCCCCTTCCATCCAGAGCGGTTTTTTTTCAAGAGTCATAAAGATTCTTATAGGTTCCTCACTACGTTCATAAGGCCCAAACATGTCCTCTTCCTGTCAGACTCAATGGTCTAGAGGTAGAGTGTTTGCAAGGGAAACCTATGGTTGAGAGTTCAATCCCCTTCCATCCAGAGCGGTTTTTTTTCAAGACTCATAAAGATTCTTATAGGTTCCTCACTACGTTCATAAGGCCCTAAACATGCCCTCTTCCTGTCAGACTCAATGGTCTAGAGGTAGAGTGTCTGCAAGGGAAACCAATGGTTGAGAGTTCAATCCCCTTCCATCCAGAGCGGTTTTTTTTTCAAGAGTCATAAAGATTCTTATAGGTTCCTCACTACGTTCATAAGGCCCTTAACATGCCCTCTTCCTGTCAGACTCAATGGTCTAGAGGTAGAGTGTCTGCAAGGGAAACCTATGGTTAAGAGTTCAATCCCCTTCCATCCTGAGCGGTTTTTTTTCAAGAGTCATAAAGATTCTTATAGGAAACTAGAAGGTTGAGAGTTCAAATCCCCCTCCATCTAGACTTTTTTTTTTCATAAGAGTCATAAAGATTCTTTTAGGAACCAATTTTTCTCTTCCTGAATTATTTCTATTTTCGTTTTTGAATCTTACACAGACATACCTACATAAATAGGGGAATTGTCCATCCAGAACTATTTATTATTCACCCTTACACATACAATACCAGTTACTTTACCTTCTGGTACCTTCAGTATAGATTGGTTACTGCACCTGTATGCAGTAATTATAGTGGGCCCTGTTTTTTAGTCACGACTATCGTTACGAGTGCCCAAAATGTCGTAGCCCTAAGACACCTAGGGACATGACGTACCAAATGCGGAAATTCACTTCCCTTTGGAATTCAGCCATGAAACTTTAACACCAGTGAGGGACTCATATAACCTACGATCACCTAAAATATGGAGAAGATTGGCTGCTTTGATCTAACGATATTCGCGTTTGAATCTGGTTGTATCAAATGCTGCTCTGGTGGTCAGTGTAGGCCTACTTAAGCGGTCGCTAATTTATGCAGCGACCTTGACATTGACTGCACTTGTTCCCAATAGATTGGCCATCAAACCCTGTCTGTGCTGAGCTCCTCACTCTCAGTCGAATAGATTGACAGGCAGTACCGTACGCAGAATTTAACTCACTGTCGCCCAAATTATCATAGCCCAAGACATCTAAAGACGATACGTACCAAATGCGGAAATTCACTTCCCTTTAGAATTCAGCCATGAGACTTTAACACAAGTTAGGGACACATATACCCCATAATTACTCCAAATATGAAGAAGATCCTCAACTCGGATCCAATGATATTTGCGTTTCAATCTGGTTGTAGCAAAGGCTGCTCTGGTGGCACCAGACTCTCCTACCCGAATGGGGAATTTTCCTTTATCAGATAAGAGCATGCCAACTTCTGATATCAAATCAAGTTGTTCTTTGAATATTCGGAAGTGTGTCAACACTAATAATTCTGACTAGGAGAAAGTAATAACATTGATACTGCTTTTTTAATGCCATAATGCAGTTAGATATAATGGAGAAGCAACAAATTTGCGATGTCTTGAAATTGATTGAATGATCTCTAAGAATAGGGTGTAAAAAATAAAGGCAAGATAGCTTCAGGTTGTGCATACTGATAAGAGAATGCAGTGAGGAATTCTGTTCTGTTATGAGTATGCACAAGCCGAAGCCATCTTGTCATATTACTTCACTGACTTTATCATAGTACAGCCCTGACTCTGTTTGGAAATGACAAACAGTACAGTTATCTAGTCATCTTATCTCTTGGCTGCACCAGTATAGTCTAGTCAGAGCACTGACACTGGGTGGCTATGATAAGAACTAACGCTTTCATTGACAGGTCCTGCCACCTGGTGTATTATGAGGAACCAGGTTCCTCACTACGTTCATGAGGCCCTAAACATGCCCTGTTCCTGTCAGACTCAGTGGTCTAGAGGTAAAGTGTCTGCAAGGGAAACCTATGGTTGAGAGTTCAATCCCCTTCCATCCGGAGTGGTTTTTTTCCAAGAGTGATAAAGATTCTTATAGGTTCCTCAATAAGTTCATAAGGCCCTAAACATGCCCTGTTCCTGTCAGACTCAGTGGTCTAGAGGTAAAGTGTCTGCAAGGGAAACCTATGGTTGAGAGTTCAATCCCCTTCCATCCAGAGTGGTTTTTTTCCAAAAGTGATAAAGATTCTTATAGGTTCCTCACTACGTTCATAAGGCCCTAAACATGCCCTCTTCCTATCAGACTCAATGGTCTAGAGGTAGAGTGTTTGCAAGGGAAACCTATGGTTAAGAGTTCAATCCCCTTCCATCCAGAGCGGTTTTTTTTCAAGAGTCATAAAGATTCTTATAGGTTCCTCACTACGTTCATAAGGCCCTAAACATGCCCTCTTCCTGTCAGACTCAATGGTCTAGAGGTAGAGTGTCTGCAAGGGAAACCTATGGTTGAGAGTTCAATCCCCTTCCATCCAGAGCGGTTTTTTTTCAAGAGTCATAAAGATTCCTATAGGTTCCTCACTACGTTCATAAGGCCCTAAACATGTCCTCTTCCTGTCAGACTCAATGGTCTAGAGGTAGAGTGTTTGCAAGGGAAACCTATGGTTGAGAGTTCAATCCCCTTCCATCCAGAGTGGTTTTTTTTCAAGACTCATAAAGATTCTTATAGGTTCCTCACTACGTTCATAAGGCCCTAAACATGCCCTCTTCCTGTCAGACTCAATGGTCTAGAGGTAGAGTGTCTGCAAGGGAAACCAATGGTTGAGAGTTCAATCCCCTTCCATCCAGAGCGGTTTTTTTTTCAAGAGTCATAAAGATTCTTATAGGTTCCTCACTACGTTCATAAGGCCCTAAACATGCCCTCTTCCTGTCAGACTCAATGGTCTAGAGGTAGAGTGTCTGCAAGGGAAACCTATGGTTAAGAGTTCAATCCCCTTCCATCCTGAGCGGTTTTTTTTCAAGAGTCATAAAGATTCTTATAGGAAACTAGAAGGTTGAGAGTTCAAATCCCCCTCCATCTAGACTTTTTTTTTTCATGAGAGTCATAAAGATTCTTTTAGGAACCAATTTTTCTCTTCCTGAATTATTTCTATTTTCGTTTTTGAATCTTACACAGACATACCTACATAAATAGGGGAATCGTCCATCCAGAACTATTTATTATTCACCCTTACACATACAATACCAGTTACTTTACCTTCTGGTACCTTCAGTATAGATTGGTTACTGCACCTGTATGCAGTAATTATAGTGGGCCCTGTTTTTTAGTCACGACTATCGTTACGAGTTCCCAAAATGTCGTAGCCCTAAGACACCTAGGGACATGACGTACCAAATGCGGAAATTCACTTCCCTTTGGAATTTAGCCATGAAACTTTAACACCAGTGAGGGACTCATATAACCTACGATCACCTAAAATATGGAGAAGATTGGCTGCTTTGATCTAACGATATTCGCGTTTGAATCTGGTTGTATCAAATGCTGCTCTGGTGGTCAGTGTAGGCCTACTTAAGCGGTCGCTAATTTATGCAGCGACCTTGACATTGACTGCACTTGTTCCCAATAGATTGGCCATCAAACCCTGTCTGTGCTGAGCTCCTCACTCTCAGTCGAATAGATTGACAGGCAGTACCGTACGCAGAATTTAACTCACTGTCGCCCAAATTATCATAGCCCAAGACATCTAAAGACGATACGTACCAAATGCGGAAATTCACTTCCCTTTAGAATTCAGCCATGAGACTTTAACACAAGTTAGGGACACATATACCCCATAATTACTCCAAATATGAAGAAGATCCTCAACTCGGATCCAATGATATTTGCGTTTCAATCTGGTTGTAGCAAAGGCTGCTCTGGTGGCACCAGACTCTCCTACCCGAATGGGGAATTTTCCTTTATCAGATAAGAGCATGCCAACTTCTGATATCAAATCAAGTTGTTCTTTGAATATTCGGAAGTGTGTCAACACTAATAATTCTGACTAGGAGAAAGTAATAACATTGATACTGCTTTTTTAATGCCATAATGCAGTTAGATATAATGGAGAAGCAACAAATTTGCGATGTCTTGAAATTGATTGAATAATCTCTAAGAATAGGGTGTAAAAAATAAAGGCAAGATAGCTTCAGGTTGTGCATACTGATAAGAGAATGCAGTGAGGAATTCTGTTCTGTTATGAGTATGCACAAGCCGAAGCCATCTTGTCATATTACTTCACTGACTTTATCATAGTACAGCCCTGACTCTGTTTGGAAATGACAAACAGTACAGTTATCTAGTCATCTTATCTCTTGGCTGCACCAGTATAGTCTAGTCAGAGCACTGACACTGGGTGGCTATGATAAGAACTAACGCTTTCATTGACAGGTCCTGCCACCTGGTGTATTATGAGGAACCAGGTTCCTCACTACGTTCATGAGGCCCTAAACATGCCCTGTTCCTGTCAGACTCAGTGGTCTAGAGGTAAAGTGTCTGCAAGGGAAACCTATGGTTGAGAGTTCAATCCCCTTCCATCCGGAGTGGTTTTTTTCCAAGAGTGATAAAGATTCTTATAGGTTCCTCAATAAGTTCATAAGGCCCTAAACATGCCCTGTTCCTGTCAGACTCAGTGGTCTAGAGGTAAAGTGTCTGCAAGGGAAACCTATGGTTGAGAGTTCAATCCCCTTCCATCCAGAGTGGTTTTTTTCCAAAAGTGATAAAGATTCTTATAGGTTCCTCACTACGTTCATAAGGCCCTAAACATGCCCTCTTCCTATCAGACTCAATGGTCTAGAGGTAGAGTGTTTGCAAGGGAAACCTATGGTTAAGAGTTCAATCCCCTTCCATCCAGAGCGGTTTTTTTTCAAGAGTCATAAAGATTCTTATAGGTTCCTCACTACGTTCATAAGGCCCTAAACATGCCCTCTTCCTGTCAGACTCAATGGTCTAGAGGTAGAGTGTCTGCAAGGGAAACCTATGGTTGAGAGTTCAATCCCCTTCCATCCAGAGCGGTTTTTTTTCAAGAGTCATAAAGATTCCTATAGGTTCCTCACTACGTTCATAAGGCCCTAAACATGTCCTCTTCCTGTCAGACTCAATGGTCTAGAGGTAGAGTGTTTGCAAGGGAAACCTATGGTTGAGAGTTCAATCCCCTTCCATCCAGAGCGGTTTTTTTTCAAGACTCATAAAGATTCTTATAGGTTCCTCACTACGTTCATAAGGCCCTAAACATGCCCTCTTCCTGTCAGACTCAATGGTCTAGAGGTAGAGTGTCTGCAAGGGAAACCAATGGTTGAGAGTTCAATCCCCTTCCATCCAGAGCGGTTTTTTTTTCAAGAGTCATAAAGATTCTTATAGGTTCCTCACTACGTTCATAAGGCCCTAAACATGCCCTCTTCCTGTCAGACTCAATGGTCTAGAGGTAGAGTGTCTGCAAGGGAAACCTATGGTTAAGAGTTCAATCCCCTTCCATCCTGAGCGGTTTTTTTTCAAGAGTCATAAAGATTCTTATAGGAAACTAGAAGGTTGAGAGTTCAAATCCCCCTCCATCTAGACTTTTTTTTTTCATGAGAGTCATAAAGATTCTTTTAGGAACCAATTTTTCTCTTCCTGAATTATTTCTATTTTCGTTTTTGAATCTTACACAGACATACCTACATAAATAGGGGAATCGTCCATCCAGAACTATTTATTATTCACCCTTACACATACAATACCAGTTACTTTACCTTCTGGTACCTTCAGTATAGATTGGTTACTGCACCTGTATGCAGTAATTATAGTGGGCCCTGTTTTTTAGTCACGACTATCGCTACGAGTTCCCAAAATGTCGTAGCCCTAAGACACCTAGGGACATGACGTACCAAATGCGGAAATTCACTTCCCTTTGGAATTTAGCCATGAAACTTTAACACCAGTGAGGGACTCATATAACCTACGATCACCTAAAATATGGAGAAGATTGGCTGCTTTGATCTAACGATATTCGCGTTTGAATCTGGTTGTATCAAATGCTGCTCTGGTGGTCAGTGTAGGCCTACTTAAGCGGTCGCTAATTTATGCAGCGACCTTGACATTGACTGCACTTGTTCCCAATAGATTGGCCATCAAACCCTGTCTGTGCTGAGCTCCTCACTCTCAGTCGAATAGATTGACAGGCAGTACCGTACGCAGAATTTAACTCACTGTCGCCCAAATTATCATAGCCCAAGACATCTAAAGACGATACGTACCAAATGCGGAAATTCACTTCCCTTTAGAATTCAGCCATGAGACTTTAACACAAGTTAGGGACACATATACCCCATAATTACTCCAAATATGAAGAAGATCCTCAACTCGGATCCAATGATATTTGCGTTTCAATCTGGTTGTAGCAAAGGCTGCTCTGGTGGCACCAGACTCTCCTACCCGAATGGGGAATTTTCCTTTATCAGATAAGAGCATGCCAACTTCTGATATCAAATCAAGTTGTTCTTTGAATATTCGGAAGTGTGTCAACACTAATAATTCTGACTAGGAGAAAGTAATAACATTGATACTGCTTTTTTAATGCCATAATGCAGTTAGATATAATGGAGAAGCAACAAATTTGCGATGTCTTGAAATTGATTGAATAATCTCTAAGAATAGGGTGTAAAAAATAAAGGCAAGATAGCTTCAGGTTGTGCATACTGATAAGAGAATGCAGTGAGGAATTCTGTTCTGTTATGAGTATGCACAAGCCGAAGCCATCTTGTCATATTACTTCACTGACTTTATCATAGTACAGCCCTGACTCTGTTTGGAAATGACAAACAGTACAGTTATCTAGTCATCTTATCTCTTGGCTGCACCAGTATAGTCTAGTCAGAGCACTGACACTGGGTGGCTATGATAAGAACTAACGCTTTCATTGACAGGTCCTGCCACCTGGTGTATTATGAGGAACCAGGTTCCTCACTACGTTCATGAGGCCCTAAACATGCCCTGTTCCTGTCAGAATCAGTGGTCTAGAGGTAAAGTGTCTGCAAGGGAAACCTATGGTTGAGAGTTCAATCCCCTTCCATCCAGAGTGGTTTTTTTCCAAGAGTGATAAAGATTCTTATAGGTTCCTCAATACGTTCATAAGGCCCTAAACATGCCCTGTTCCTGTCAGACTCAGTGGTCTAGAGGTAGAGTGTCTGCAAGGGAAACCAATGGTTGAGAGTTCAATCCCCTTCCATCCAGAGTGTTTTTTTTCCAAAAGTGATAAAGATTCTTATAGGTTCCTCACTACGTTCATAAGGCCCTAAACATGCCCTCTTCCTATCAGACTCAATGGTCTAGAGGTAGAGTGTTTGCAAGGGAAACCTATGGTTGAGAGTTCAATCCCCTTCCATCCAGAGCGGTTTTTTTTCAAGAGTCATAAAGATTCTTATAGGTTCCTCACTACGTTCATAAGGCCCTAAACATGCCCTCTTCCTGTCAGACTCAATGGTCTAGAGGTAGAGTGTCTGCAAGGGAAACCTATGGTTGAGAGTTCAATCCCCTTCCATCCAGAGCGGTTTTTTTTCAAGACTCATAAAGATTCTTATAGGTTCCTCACTACGTTCATAAGGCCCTAAACATGCCCTCTTCCTGTCAGACTCAATGGTCTAGAGGTAGAGTGTCTGCAAGGGAAACCTATGGTTGAGAGTTCAATCCCCTTCCATCCAGAGCGGTTTTTTTTCAAGAGTCATAAAGATTCCTATAGGTTCCTCACTACGTTCATAAGGCCCTAAACATGTCCTCTTCCTGTCAGACTCAATGGTCTAGAGGTAGAGTGTTTGCAAGGGAAACCTATGGTTGAGAGTTCAATCCCCTTCCATCCAGAGCGGTTTTTTTTCAAGACTCATAAAGATTCTTATAGGTTCCTCACTACGTTCATAAGGCCCTAAACATGCCCTCTTCCTGTCAGACTCAATGGTCTAGAGGTAGAGTGTCTGCAAGGGAAACCAATGGTTGAGAGTTCAATCCCCTTCCATCCAGAGCGGTTTTTTTTTCAAGAGTCATAAAGATTCTTATAGGTTCCTCACTACGTTCATAAGGCCCTAAACATGCCCTCTTCCTGTCAGACTCAATGGTCTAGAGGTAGAGTGTCTGCAAGGGAAACCTATGGTTAAGAGTTCAATCCCCTTCCATCCTGAGCGGTTTTTTTTCAAGAGTCATAAAGATTCTTATAGGAAACTAGAAGGTTGAGAGTTCAAATCCCCCTCCATCTAGACTTTTTTTTTTCATGAGAGTCATAAAGATTCTTTTAGGAACCAATTTTTCTCTTCCTGAATTATTTCTATTTTCGTTTTTGAATCTTACACAGACATACCTACATAAATAGGGGAATCGTCCATCCAGAACTATTTATTATTCACCCTTACACATACAATACCAGTTACTTTACCTTCTGGTACCTTCAGTATAGATTGGTTACTGCACCTGTATGCAGTAATTATAGTGGGCCCTGTTTTTTAGTCACGACTATCGCTACGAGTTCCCAAAATGTCGTAGCCCTAAGACACCTAGGGACATGACGTACCAAATGCGGAAATTCACTTCCCTTTGGAATTTAGCCATGAAACTTTAACACCAGTGAGGGACTCATATAACCTACGATCACCTAAAATATGGAGAAGATTGGCTGCTTTGATCTAACGATATTCGCGTTTGAATCTGGTTGTATCAAATGCTGCTCTGGTGGTCAGTGTAGGCCTACTTAAGCGGTCGCTAATTTATGCAGCGACCTTGACATTGACTGCACTTGTTCCCAATAGATTGGCCATCAAACCCTGTCTGTGCTGAGCTCCTCACTCTCAGTCGAATAGATTGACAGGCAGTACCGTACGCAGAATTTAACTCACTGTCGCCCAAATTATCATAGCCCAAGACATCTAAAGACGATACGTACCAAATGCGGAAATTCACTTCCCTTTAGAATTCAGCCATGAGACTTTAACACAAGTTAGGGACACATATACCCCATAATTACTCCAAATATGAAGAAGATCCTCAACTCGGATCCAATGATATTTGCGTTTCAATCTGGTTGTAGCAAAGGCTGCTCTGGTGGCACCAGACTCTCCTACCCGAATGGGGAATTTTCCTTTATCAGATAAGAGCATGCCAACTTCTGATATCAAATCAAGTTGTTCTTTGAATATTCGGAAGTGTGTCAACACTAATAATTCTGACTAGGAGAAAGTAATAACATTGATACTGCTTTTTTAATGCCATAATGCAGTTAGATATAATGGAGAAGCAACAAATTTGCGATGTCTTGAAATTGATTGAATAATCTCTAAGAATAGGGTGTAAAAAATAAAGGCAAGATAGCTTCAGGTTGTGCATACTGATAAGAGAATGCAGTGAGGAATTCTGTTCTGTTATGAGTATGCACAAGCCGAAGCCATCTTGTCATATTACTTCACTGACTTTATCATAGTACAGCCCTGACTCTGTTTGGAAATGACAAACAGTACAGTTATCTAGTCATCTTATCTCTTGGCTGCACCAGTATAGTCTAGTCAGAGCACTGACACTGGGTGGCTATGATAAGAACTAACGCTTTCATTGACAGGTCCTGCCACCTGGTGTATTATGAGGAACCAGGTTCCTCACTACGTTCATGAGGCCCTAAACATGCCCTGTTCCTGTCAGAATCAGTGGTCTAGAGGTAAAGTGTCTGCAAGGGAAACCTATGGTTGAGAGTTCAATCCCCTTCCATCCAGAGTGGTTTTTTTCCAAGAGTGATAAAGATTCTTATAGGTTCCTCAATACGTTCATAAGGCCCTAAACATGCCCTGTTCCTGTCAGACTCAGTGGTCTAGAGGTAGAGTGTCTGCAAGGGAAACCAATGGTTGAGAGTTCAATCCCCTTCCATCCAGAGTGTTTTTTTTCCAAAAGTGATAAAGATTCTTATAGGTTCCTCACTACGTTCATAAGGCCCTAAACATGCCCTCTTCCTATCAGACTCAATGGTCTAGAGGTAGAGTGTTTGCAAGGGAAACCTATGGTTGAGAGTTCAATCCCCTTCCATCCAGAGCGGTTTTTTTTCAAGAGTCATAAAGATTCTTATAGGTTCCTCACTACGTTCATAAGGCCCTAAACATGCCCTCTTCCTGTCAGACTCAATGGTCTAGAGGTAGAGTGTCTGCAAGGGAAACCTATGGTTGAGAGTTCAATCCCCTTCCATCCAGAGTGGTTTTTTTCCAAAAGTGATAAAGATTCTTATAGGTTCCTCAATACGTTCATAAGGCCCTAAACATGCCCTCTTTCTGTCAGACTCAGTGGTCTAGAGGTAGAGTGTCTGCAAGGGAAACCTATGGTTGAGAGTTCAATCCCCTTCCATCCAGAGTGGTCTTTTTTCAAGAGTTATAAAGATTCTTATAGGTTCCTCACTACGTCCATAAGGCCCTAAACATGTCCTCTTCCTGTCAGACTCAATGGTCTAGAGGTAGAGTGTTTGCAAGGGAAACCTATGGTTGAGAGTTCAATCCCCTTCCATCCAGAGCGGTTTTTTTTCAAGACTCATAAAGATTCTTATAGGTTCCTCACTACGTTCATAAGGCCCTAAACATGCCCTCTTCCTGTCAGACTCAATGGTCTAGAGGTAGAGTGTCTGCAAGGGAAACCAATGGTTGAGAGTTCAATCCCCTTCCATCCAGAGCGGTTTTTTTTTCAAGAGTCATAAAGATTCTTATAGGTTCCTCACTACGTTCATAAGGCCCTAAACATGCCCTCTTCCTGTCAGACTCAATGGTCTAGAGGTAGAGTGTCTGCAAGGGAAACCTATGGTTAAGAGTTCAATCCCCTTCCATCCTGAGCGGTTTTTTTTGTAAGAGTCATAAAGATTCTTATAGGAAACTAGAAGGTTGAGAGTTCAAATCCCCCTCCATCTAGACTTTTTTTTCATGAGAGTCATAAAGATTCTTTTAGGAACCAATTTTTCTCTTCCTGAATTATTTCTATTTTCGTTTTTGAATCTTACACAGACATACCTACATAAATAGGGGAATCGTCCATCCAGAACTATTTATTATTCACCCTTACACATACAATACCAGTTACTTTACCTTCTGGTACCTTCAGTATAGATTGGTTACTGCACCTGTATGCAGTAATTATAGTGGGCCCTGTTTTTTAGTCACGACTATCGTTACGAGTGCCCAAAATGTCGTAGCCCTAAGACACCTAGGGACATGACGTACCAAATGCGGAAATTCACTTCCCTTTGGAATTCAGCCATGAAACTTTAACACCAGTGAGGGACTCATATAACCTACGATCACCTAAAATATGGAGAAGATTGGCTGCTTTGATCTAACGATATTCGCGTTTGAATCTGGTTGTATCAAATGCTGCTCTGGTGGTCAGTGTAGGCCTACTTAAGCGGTCGCTAATTTATGCAGCGACCTTGACATTGACTGCACTTGTTCCCAATAGATTGGCCATCAAACCCTGTCTGTGCTGAGCTCCTCACTCTCAGTCGAATAGATTGACAGGCAGTACCGTACGCAGAATTTAACTCACTGTCGCCCAAATTATCATAGCCCAAGACATCTAAAGACGATACGTACCAAATGCGGAAATTCACTTCCCTTTAGAATTCAGCCATGAGACTTTAACACAAGTTAGGGACACATATACCCCATAATTACTCCAAATATGAAGAAGATCCTCAACTCGGATCCAATGATATTTGCGTTTCAATCTGGTTGTAGCAAAGGCTGCTCTGGTGGCACCAGACTCTCCTACCCGAATGGGGAATTTTCCTTTATCAGATAAGAGCATGCCAACTTCTGATATCAAATCAAGTTGTTCTTTGAATATTCGGAAGTGTGTCAACACTAATAATTCTGACTAGGAGAAAGTAATAACATTGATACTGCTTTTTTAATGCCATAATGCAGTTAGATATAATGGAGAAGCAACAAATTTGCGATGTCTTGAAATTGATTGAATAATCTCTAAGAATAGGGTGTAAAAAATAAAGGCAAGATAGCTTCAGGTTGTGCATACTGATAAGAGAATGCAGTGAGGAATTCTGTTCTGTTATGAGTATGCACAAGCCGAAGCCATCTTGTCATATTACTTCACTGACTTTATCATAGTACAGCCCTGACTCTGTTTGGAAATGACAAACAGTACAGTTATCTAGTCATCTTATCTCTTGGCTGCACCAGTATAGTCTAGTCAGAGCACTGACACTGGGTGGCTATGATAAGAACTAACGCTTTCATTGACAGGTCCTGCCACCTGGTGTATTATGAGGAACCAGGTTCCTCACTACGTTCATGAGGCCCTAAACATGCCCTGTTCCTGTCAGACTCAGTGGTCTAGAGGTAAAGTGTCTGCAAGGGAAACCTATGGTTGAGAGTTCAATCCCCTTCCATCCAGAGCAGTCTTTTTTCAAGAGTCATAAAGATTCTTATAGGTTCCTCACTACGTCCATAAGGCCCTAAACATGTCCTCTTCCTGTCAGACTCAATGGTCTAGAGGTAGAGTGTCTGCAAGGGAAACCTATGGTTGAGAGTTCAATCCCCTTCCATCCAGAGTGGTTTTTTTCCAAAAGTGATAAAGATTCTTATAGGTTCCTCACTACGTTCATAAGGCCCTAAACATGCCCTCTTCCTATCAGACTCAATGGTCTAGAGGTAGAGTGTTTGCAAGGGAAACCTATGGTTAAGAGTTCAATCCCCTTCCATCCAGAGCGGTTTTTTTTCAAGAGTCATAAAGATTCTTATAGGTTCCTCACTACGTTCATAAGGCCCTAAACATGCCCTCTTCCTGTCAGACTCAATGGTCTAGAGGTAGAGTGTCTGCAAGGGAAACCTATGGTTGAGAGTTCAATCCCCTTCCATCCAGAGTGGTTTTTTTCCAAAAGTGATAAAGATTCTTATAGGTTCCTCAATACGTTCATAAGGCCCTAAACATGCCCTCTTTCTGTCAGACTCAGTGGTCTAGAGGTAGAGTGTCTGCAAGGGAAACCTATGGTTGAGAGTTCAATCCCCTTCCATCCAGAGTGGTCTTTTTTCAAGAGTTATAAAGATTCTTATAGGTTCCTCACTACGTCCATAAGGCCCTAAACATGTCCTCTTCCTGTCAGACTCAATGGTCTAGAGGTAGAGTGTTTGCAAGGGAAACCTATGGTTGAGAGTTCAATCCCCTTCCATCCAGAGCGGTTTTTTTTCAAGAGTCATAAAGATTCTTATAGGTTCCTCACTACGTTCATAAGGCCCTAAACATGTCCTCTTCCTGTCAGACTCAATGGTCTAGAGGTAGAGTGTTTGCAAGGGAAACCTATGGTTGAGAGTTCAATCCCCTTCCATCCAGAGCGGTTTTTTTTCAAGACTCATAAAGATTCTTATAGGTTCCTCACTACGTTCATAAGGCCCTAAACATGCCCTCTTCCTGTCAGACTCAATGGTCTAGAGGTAGAGTGTCTGCAAGGGAAACCAATGGTTGAGAGTTCAATCCCCTTCCATCCAGAGCGGTTTTTTTTTCAAGAGTCATAAAGATTCTTATAGGTTCCTCACTACGTTCATAAGGCCCTAAACATGCCCTCTTCCTGTCAGACTCAATGGTCTAGAGGTAGAGTGTCTGCAAGGGAAACCTATGGTTAAGAGTTCAATCCCCTTCCATCCTGAGCGGGTTTTTTTGTAAGAGTCATAAAGATTCTTATAGGAAACTAGAAGGTTGAGAGTTCAAATCCCCCTCCATCTAGACTTTTTTTTTTCATGAGAGTCATAAAGATTCTTTTAGGAACCAATTTTTCTCTTCCTGAATTATTTCTATTTTCGTTTTTGAATCTTACACAGACATACCTACATAAATAGGGGAATCGTCCATCCAGAACTATTTATTATTCACCCTTACACATACAATACCAGTTACTTTACCTTCTGGTACCTTCAGTATAGATTGGTTACTGCACCTGTATGCAGTAATTATAGTGGGCCCTGTTTTTTAGTCACGACTATCGTTACGAGTGCCCAAAATGTCGTAGCCCTGAGACACCTAGGGACATGACGTACCAAATGCGGAAATTCACTTCCCTTTGGAATTCAGCCATGAAACTTTAACACCAGTGAGGGACTCATATAACCTACGATCACCTAAAATATGGAGAAGATTGGCTGCTTTGATCTAACGATATTCGCGTTTGAATCTGGTTGTATCAAATGCTGCTCTGGTGGTCAGTGTAGGCCTACTTAAGCGGTCGCTAATTTATGCAGCGACCTTGACATTGACTGCACTTGTTCCCAATAGATTGGCCATCAAACCCTGTCTGTGCTGAGCTCCTCACTCTCAGTCGAATAGATTGACAGGCAGTACCGTACGCAGAATTTAACTCACTGTCGCCCAAATTATCATAGCCCAAGACATCTAAAGACGATACGTACCAAATGCGGAAATTCACTTCCCTTTAGAATTCAGCCATGAGACTTTAACACAAGTTAGGGACACATATACCCCATAATTACTCCAAATATGAAGAAGATCCTCAACTAGGATCCAATGATATTTGCGTTTCAATCTGGTTGTAGCAAAGGCTGCTCTGGTGGCACCAGACTCTCCTACCCGAATGGGGAATTTTCCTTTATCAGATAAGAGCATGCCAACTTCTGATATCAAATCAAGTTGTTCTTTGAATATTCGGAAGTGTGTCAACACTAATAATTCTGACTAGGAGAAAGTAATAACATTGATACTGCTTTTTTAATGCCATAATGCAGTTAGATATAATGGAGAAGCAACAAATTTGCGATGTCTTGAAATTGATTGAATAATCTCTAAGAATAGGGTGTAAAAAATAAAGGCAAGATAGCTTCAGGTTGTGCATACTGATAAGAGAATGCAGTGAGGAATTCTGTTCTGTTATGAGTATGCACAAGCCGAAGCCATCTTGTCATATTACTTCACTGACTTTATCATAGTACAGCCCTGACTCTGTTTGGAAATGACAAACAGTACAGTTATCTAGTCATCTTATCTCTTGGCTGCACCAGTATAGTCTAGTCAGAGCACTGACACTGGGTGGCTATGATAAGAACTAACGCTTTCATTGACAGGTCCTGCCACCTGGTGTATTATGAGGAACCAGGTTCCTCACTACGTTCATGAGGCCCTAAACATGCCCTGTTCCTGTCAGACTCAGTGGTCTAGAGGTAAAGTGTCTGCAAGGGAAACCTATGGTTGAGAGTTCAATCCCCTTCCATCCGGAGTGGTTTTTTTTCAAGAGTGATAAAGATTCTTATAGGTTCCTCAATAAGTTCATAAGGCCCTAAACATGCCCTGTTCCTGTCAGACTCAGTGGTCTAGAGGTAAAGTGTCTGCAAGGGAAACCTATGGTTGAGAGTTCAATCCCCTTCCATCCAGAGTGGTTTTTTTCCAAAAGTGATAAAGATTCTTATAGGTTCCTCACTACGTTCATAAGGCCCTAAACATGCCCTCTTCCTATCAGACTCAATGGTCTAGAGGTAGAGTGTTTGCAAGGGAAACCTATGGTTAAGAGTTCAATCCCCTTCCATCCAGAGCGGTTTTTTTTCAAGAGTCATAAAGATTCTTATAGGTTCCTCACTACGTTCATAAGGCCCTAAACATGCCCTCTTCCTGTCAGACTCAATGGTCTAGAGGTAGAGTGTCTGCAAGGGAAACCTATGGTTGAGAGTTCAATCCCCTTCCATCCAGAGTGGTTTTTTTCCAAAAGTGATAAAGATTCTTATAGGTTCCTCAATACGTTCATAAGGCCCTAAACATGCCCTCTTTCTGTCAGACTCAGTGGTCTAGAGGTAGAGTGTCTGCAAGGGAAACCTATGGTTGAGAGTTCAATCCCCTTCCATCCAGAGCGGTTTTTTTTCAAGACTCATAAAGATTCTTATAGGTTCCTCACTACGTTCATAAGGCCCTAAACATGCCCTCTTCCTGTCAGACTCAATGGTCTAGAGGTAGAGTGTCTGCAAGGGAAACCAATGGTTGAGAGTTCAATCCCCTTCCATCCAGAGCGGTTTTTTTTTTCAAGAGTCATAAAGATTCTTATAGGTTCCTCACTACGTTCATAAGGCCCTAAACATGCCCTCTTCCTGTCAGACTCAATGGTCTAGAGGTAGAGTGTCTGCAAGGGAAACCTATGGTTAAGAGTTCAATCCCCTTCCATCCTGAGCGGTTTTTTTTCAAGAGTCATAAAGATTCTTATAGGAAACTAGAAGGTTGAGAGTTCAAATCCCCCTCCATCTAGACTTTTTTTTTTCATGAGAGTCATAAAGATTCTTTTAGGAACCAATTTTTCTCTTCCTGAATTATTTCTATTTTCGTTTTTGAATCTTACACAGACATACCTACATAAATAGGGGAATCGTCCATCCAGAACTATTTATTATTCATCCTTACACATACAATACCAGTTACTTTACCTTCTGGTACCTTCAGTATAGATTGGTTACTGCACCTGTATGCAGTAATTATAGTGGGCCCTGTTTTTTAGTCACGACTATCGTTACGAGTTCCCAAAATGTCGTAGCCCTAAGACACCTAGGGACATGACGTACCAAATGCGGAAATTCACTTCCCTTTGGAATTCAGCCATGAAACTTTAACACCAGTGAGGGACTCATATAACCTACGATCACCTAAAATATGGAGAAGATTGGCTGCTTTGATCTAACGATATTCGCGTTTGAATCTGGTTGTATCAAATGCTGCTCTGGTGGTCAGTGTAGGCCTACTTAAGCGGTCGCTAATTTATGCAGCGACCTTGACATTGACTGCACTTGTTCCCAATAGATTGGCCATCAAACCCTGTCTGTGCTGAGCTCCTCACTCTCAGTCGAATAGATTGACAGGCAGTACCGTACGCAGAATTTAACTCACTGTCGCCCAAATTATCATAGCCCAAGACATCTAAAGACGATACGTACCAAATGCGGAAATTCACTTCCCTTTAGAATTCAGCCATGAGACTTTAACACAAGTTAGGGACACATATACCCCATAATTACTCCAACTATGAAGAAGATCCTCAACTCGGATCCAATGATATTTGCGTTTCAATCTGGTTGTAGCAAAGGCTGCTCTGGTGGCACCAGACTCTCCTACCCGAATGGGGAATTTTCCTTTATCAGATAAGAGCATGCCAACTTCTGATATCAAATCAAGTTGTTCTTTGAATATTCGGAAGTGTGTCAACACTAATAATTCTGACTAGGAGAAAGTAATAACATTGATACTGCTTTTTTAATGCCATAATGCAGTTAGATATAATGGAGAAGCAACAAATTTGCGATGTCTTGAAATTGATTGAATAATCTCTAAGAATAGGGTGTAAAAAATAAAGGCAAGATAGCTTCAGGTTGTGCATACTGATAAGAGAATGCAGTGAGGAATTCTGTTCTGTTATGAGTATGCACAAGCCGAAGCCATCTTGTCATATTACTTCACTGACTTTATCATAGTACAGCCCTGACTCTGTTTGGAAATGACAAACAGTACAGTTATCTAGTCATCTTATCTCTTGGCTGCACCAGTATAGTCTAGTCAGAGCACTGACACTGGGTGGCTATGATAAGAACTAACGCTTTCATTGACAGGTCCTGCCACCTGGTGTATTATGAGGAACCAGGTTCCTCACTACGTTCATGAGGCCCTAAACATGCCCTGTTCCTGTCAGACTCAGTGGTCTAGAGGTAAAGTGTCTGCAAGGGAAACCTATGGTTGAGAGTTCAATCCCCTTCCATCCGGAGTGGTTTTTTTCCAAGAGTGATAAAGATTCTTATAGGTTCCTCAATAAGTTCATAAGGCCCTAAACATGCCCTGTTCCTGTCAGACTCAGTGGTCTAGAGGTAAAGTGTCTGCAAGGGAAACCTATGGTTGAGAGTTCAATCCCCTTCCATCCAGAGTGGTTTTTTTCCAAAAGTGATAAAGATTCTTATAGGTTCCTCACTACGTTCATAAGGCCCTAAACATGCCCTCTTCCTATCAGACTCAATGGTCTAGAGGTAGAGTGTTTGCAAGGGAAACCTATGGTTAAGAGTTCAATCCCCTTCCATCCAGAGCGGGTTTTTTTCAAGAGTCATAAAGATTCTTATAGGTTCCTCACTACGTTCATAAGGCCCTAAACATGCCCTCTTCCTGTCAGACTCAATGGTCTAGAGGTAGAGTGTCTGCAAGGGAAACCTATGGTTGAGAGTTCAATCCCCTTCCATCCAGAGCGGTTTTTTTCAAGAGTCATAAAGATTCCTATAGGTTCCTCACTACGTTCATAAGGCCCTAAACATGTCCTCTTCCTGTCAGACTCAATGGTCTAGAGGTAGAGTGTTTGCAAGGGAAACCTATGGTTGAGAGTTTAATCCCCTTCCATCCAGAGCGGTTTTTTTTTCAAGAGTCATAAAGATTCTTATAGGTTCCTCACTACGTTCATAAGGCCCTAAACATGCCCTCTTCCTGTCAGACTCAATGGTCTAGAGGTAGAGTGTCTGCAAGGGAAACCAATGGTTGAGAGTTCAATCCCCTTCCATCCAGAGCGGTTTTTTTTTCAAGAGTCATAAAGATTCTTATAGGTTCCTCACTACGTTCATAAGGCCCTAAACATGCCCTCTTCCTGTCAGACTCAATGGTCTAGAGGTAGAGTGTCTGCAAGGGAAACCTATGGTTAAGAGTTCAATCCCCTTCCATCCTGAGCGGTTTTTTTTCAAGAGTCATAAAGATTCTTATAGGAAACTAGAAGGTTGAGAGTTCAAATCCCCCTCCATCTAGACTTTTTTTTTTCATGAGAGTCATAAAGATTCTTTTAGGAACCAATTTTTCTCTTCCTGAATTATTTCTATTTTCGTTTTTGAATCTTACACAGACATACCTACATAAATAGGGGAATCGTCCATCCAGAACTATTTATTATTCACCCTTACACATACAATACCAGTTACTTTACCTTCTGGTACCTTCAGTATAGATTGGTTACTGCACCTGTATGCAGTAATTATAGTGGGCCCTGTTTTTTAGTCACGACTATCGTTACGAGTTCCCAAAATGTCGTAGCCCTAAGACACCTAGGGACATGACGTACCAAATGCGGAAATTCACTTCCCTTTGGAATTCAGCCATGAAACTTTAACACCAGTGAGGGACTCATATAACCTACGATCACCTAAAGTATGGAGAAGATTGGCTGCTTTGATCTAACGATATTCGCGTTTGAATCTGGTTGTATCAAATGCTGCTCTGGTGGTCAGTGTAGGCCTACTTAAGCGGTCGCTAATTTATGCAGCGACCTTGACATTGACTGCACTTGTTCCCAATAGATTGGCCATCAAACCCTGTCTGTGCTGAGCTCCTCACTCTCAGTCGAATAGATTGACAGGCAGTACCGTACGCAGAATTTAACTCACTGTCGCCCAAATTATCATAGCCCAAGACATCTAAAGACGATACGTACCAAATGCGGAAATTCACTTCCCTTTAGAATTCAGCCATGAGACTTTAACACAAGTTAGGGACACATATACCCCATAATTACTCCAACTATGAAGAAGATCCTCAACTCGGATCCAATGATATTTGCGTTTCAATCTGGTTGTAGCAAAGGCTGCTCTGGTGGCACCAGACTCTCCTACCCGAATGGGGAATTTTCCTTTATCAGATAAGAGCATGCCAACTTCTGATATCAAATCAAGTTGTTCTTTGAATATTCGGAAGTGTGTCAACACTAATAATTCTGACTAGGAGAAAGTAATAACATTGATACTGCTTTTTTAATGCCATAATGCAGTTAGATATAATGGAGAAGCAACAAATTTGCGATGTCTTGAAATTGATTGAATAATCTCTAAGAATAGGGTGTAAAAAATAAAGGCAAGATAGCTTCAGGTTGTGCATACTGATAAGAGAATGCAGTGAGGAATTCTGTTCTGTTATGAGTATGCACAAGCCGAAGCCATCTTGTCATATTACTTCACTGACTTTATCATAGTACAGCCCTGACTCTGTTTGGAAATGACAAACAGTACAGTTATCTAGTCATCTTATCTCTTGGCTGCACCAGTATAATCTAGTCAGAGCACTGACACTGGGTGGCTATGATAAGAACTAACGCTTTCATTGACAGGTCCTGCCACCTGGTGTATTATGAGGAACCAGGTTCCTCACTACGTTCATGAGGCCCTAAACATGCCCTGTTCCTGTCAGACTCAGTGGTCTAGAGGTAAAGTGTCTGCAAGGGAAACCTATGGTTGAGAGTTCAATCCCCTTCCATCCAGAGCGGTCTTTTTACAAGAGTCATAAAGATTCTTATAGGTTCCTCACTACGTCCATGAGGCCCTAAACATGTCCTCTTCCTGTCAGACTCAATGGTCTAGAGGTAGAGTGTCTGCAAGGGAAACCTATGGTTGAGAGTTCAATCCCCTTCCATCCAGAGTGGTTTTTTTCCAAAAGTGATAAAGATTCTTATAGGTTCCTCACTACGTTCATAAGGCCCTAAACATGCCCTCTTCCTATCAGACTCAATGGTCTAGAGGTAGAGTGTTTGCAAGGGAAACCTATGGTTAAGAGTTCAATCCCCTTCCATCCAGAGCGGGTTTTTTTCAAGAGTCATAAAGATTCTTATAGGTTCCTCACTACGTTCATAAGGCCCTAAACATGTCCTCTTCCTGTCAGACTCAATGGTCTAGAGGTAGAGTGTTTGCAAGGGAAACCTATGGTTGAGAGTTCAATCCCCTTCCATCCAGAGCGGTTTTTTTTCAAGACTCATAAAGATTCTTATAGGTTCCTCACTACGTTCATAAGGCCCTAAACATGCCCTCTTCCTGTCAGACTCAATGGTCTAGAGGTAGAGTGTCTGCAAGGAAAACCAATGGTTCAGAGTTCAATCCCCTTCCATCCAGAGTGGTTTTTTTTCCAAAAGTGATAAAGATTCTTATAGGTTCCTCACTCCGTTCATAAGGCCCTAAACATGCCCTCTTCCTGTCAGACTCAATGGTCTAGAGGTAGAGTGTCTGCAAGGGAAACCTATGGTTGAGAGTTCAATCCCCTTCCATCCAGAGCGGTTTTTTTTCAAGAGTCATAAAGATTCTTATAGGTTCCTCACTACGTTCATAAGGCCCTAAACATGTCCTCTTCCTGTCAGACTCAATGGTCTAGAGGTAGAGTGTTTGCAAGGGAAACCTATGGTTGAGAGTTCAATCCCCTTCCATCCAGAGCGGTTTTTTTTCAAGACTCATAAAGATTCTTATAGGTTCCTCACTACGTTCATAAGGCCCTAAACATGCCCTCTTCCTGTCAGACTCAATGGTCTAGAGGTAGAGTGTCTGCAAGGGAAACCAATGGATGAGAGTTCAATCCCCTTCCATCCAGAGCGGTTTTTTTTTCAAGAGTCATAAAGATTCTTATAGGTTCCTCACTACGTTCATAAGGCCCTAAACATGCCCTCTTCCTGTCAGACTCAATGGTCTAGAGGTAGAGTGTCTGCAAGGGAAACCTATGGTTAAGAGTTCAATCCCCTTCCATCCTGAGCGGTTTTTTTTCAAGAGTCATAAAGATTCTTATAGGAAACTAGAAGGTTGAGAGTTCAAATCCCCCTCCATCTAGACTTTTTTTTTTCATGAGAGTCATAAAGATTCTTTTAGGAACCAATTTTTCTCTTCCTGAATTATTTCTATTTTCGTTTTTGAATCTTACACAGACATACCTACATAAATAGGGGAATCGTCCATCCAGAACTATTTATTATTCACCCTTACACATACAATACCAGTTACTTTACCTTCTGGTACCTTCAGTATAGATTGGTTACTGCACCTGTATGCAGTAATTATAGTGGGCCCTGTTTTTTAGTCACGACTATCGTTACGAGTGCCCAAAATGTCGTAGCCCTAAGACACCTAGGGACATGACGTACCAAATGCGGAAATTCACTTCCCTTTGGAATTCAGCCATGAAACTTTAACACCAGTGAGGGACTCATATAACCTACGATCACCTAAAATATGGAGATGATTGGCTGCTTTGATCTAACGATATTCGCGTTTGAATCTGGTTGTATCAAATGCTGCTCTGGTGGTCAGTGTAGGCCTACTTAAGCGGTCGCTAATTTATGCAGCGACCTTGACATTGACTGCACTTGTTCCCAATAGATTGGCCATCAAACCCTGTCTGTGCTGAGCTCCTCACTCTCAGTCGAATAGATTGACAGGCAGTACCGTACGCAGAATTTAACTCACTGTCGCCCAAATTATCATAGCCCAAGACATCTAAAGACGATACGTACCAAATGCGGAAATTCACTTCCCTTTAGAATTCAGCCATGAGACTTTAACACAAGTTAGGGACACATATACCCCATAATTACTCCAAATATGAAGAAGATCCTCAACTAGGATCCAATGATATTTGCGTTTCAATCTGGTTGTAGCAAAGGCTGCTCTGGTGGCACCAGACTCTCCTACCCGAATGGGGAATTTTCCTTTATCAGATAAGAGCATGCCAACTTCTGATATCAAATCAAGTTGTTCTTTGAATATTCGGAAGTGTGTCAACACTAATAATTCTGACTAGGAGAAAGTAATAACATTGATACTGCTTTTTTAATGCCATAATGCAGTTAGATATAATGGAGAAGCAACAAATTTGCGATGTCTTGAAATTGATTGAATAATCTCTAAGAATAGGGTGTAAAAAATAAAGGCAAGATAGCTTCAGGTTGTGCATACTGATAAGAGAATGCAGTGAGGAATTCTGTTCTGTTATGAGTATGCACAAGCCGAAGCCATCTTGTCATATTACTTCACTGACTTTATCATAGTACAGCCCTGACTCTGTTTGGAAATGACAAACAGTACAGTTATCTAGTCATCTTATCTCTTGGCTGCACCAGTATAGTCTAGTCAGAGCACTGACACTGGGTGGCTATGATAAGAACTAACGCTTTCATTGACAGGTCCTGCCACCTGGTGTATTATGAGGAACCAGGTTCCTCACTACGTTCATGAGGCCCTAAACATGCCCTGTTCTTGTCAGACTCAGTGGTCAAGAGGTAAAGTGTCTGCAAGGGAAACCTATGGTTGAGAGTTCAATCCCCTTCCATCCAGAGTGGTTTTTTTCCAAGAGTGATAAAGATTCTTATAGGTTCCTCAATACGTTCATAAGGCCCTAAACATGCCCTGTTCCTGTCAGACTCAGTGGTCTAGAGGTAAAGTGTCTGCAAGGGAAACCTATGGTTGAGAGTTCAATCCCCTTCCATCCAGAGCGGTTTTTTTTCAAGAGTCATAAAGATTCTTATAGGTTCCTCACTACGTTCATAAGGCCCTAAACATGCCCTCTTCCTGTCAGACTCAATGGTCTAGAGGTAGAGTGTCTGCAAGGGAAACCTATGGTTGAGAGTTCAATCCCCTTCCATCCAGAGTGGTTTTTTTCCAAAAGTGATAAAGATTCTTATAGGTTCCTCAATACGTTCATATGGCCCTTAACATGCCCTCTTTCTGTCAGACTCAGTGGTCTAGAGGTAGAGTGTCTGCAAGGGAAACCTATGGTTGAGAGTTCAATCCCCTTCCATCCAGATTGGTCTTTTTTCAAGAGTTATAAAGATTCTTATAGGTTCCTCACTACGTCCATAAGGCCCTAAACATGTCCTCTTCCTGTCAGACTCAATGGTCTAGTGGTAGAGTGTTTGCAAGGGAAACCTATGGTTGAGAGTTCAATCCCCTTCCATCCAGAGCGGTTTTTTTTCAAGAGTCATAAAGATTCTTATAGGTTCCTCACTACGTTCATAAGGCCCTAAACATGTCCTCTTCCTGTCAGACTCAATGGTCTAGAGGTAGAGTGTTTGCAAGGGAAACCTATGGTTGAGAGTTCAATCCCCTTCCATCCAGAGCGGTTTTTTTCAAGACTCATAAAGATTCTTATAGGTTCCTCACTACGTTCATAAGGCCCTAAACATGCCCTCTTCCTGTCAGACTCAATGGTCTAGAGGTAGAGTGTCTGCAAGGGAAACCAATGGTTGAGAGTGCAATCCCCTTCCATCCAGAGCGGTTTTTTTTTCAAGAGTCATAAAGATTCTTATAGGTTCCTCACTACGTTCATAAGGCCCTAAACATGCCCTCTTCCTGTCAGACTCAATGGTCTAGAGGTAGAGTGTCTGCAAGGGAAACCTATGTTTGAGAGTTCAATCCCCTTCCATCCAGAGCGGCTTTTTTTCAAGAGTCATAAAGATTCTTATAGGTTCCTCACTACGTTCATAAGGCCCTAAACATGTCCTCTTCCTGTCAGACTCAATGGTCTAGAGGTAGAGTGTTTGCAAGGGAAACCTATGGTTGAGAGTTCAATCCCCTTCCATCCAGAGCGGTTTTTTTTCAAGACTCATAAAGATTCTTATAGGTTCCTCACTACGTTCATAAGGCCCTAAACATGCCCTCTTCCTGTCAGACTCAATGGTCTAGAGGTAGAGTGTCTGCAAGGGAAACCAATGGTTGAGAGTTCAATCCCCTTCCATCCAGAGCGGTTTTTTTTTCAAGAGTCATAAAGATTCTTATAGGAAACTAGAAGGTTGAGAGTTCAAATCCCCCTCCATCTAGACTTTTTTTTTTCATGAGAGTCATAAAGATTCTTTTAGGAACCAATTTTTCTCTTCCTGAATTATTTCTATTTTCGTTTTTGAATCTTACACAGACATACCTACATAAATAGGGGAATTGTCCATCCAGAACTATTTATTATTCACCCTTACACATACAATACCAGTTACTTTACCTTCTGGTACCTTCAGTATAGATTGGTTACTGCACGTGTATGCAGTAATTATAGTGGGCCCTGTTTTTTAGTCACGACTATCGTTACGAGTGCCCAAAATGTCGTAGCCCTAAGACACCTAGGGACATGACGTACCAAATGCGGAAATTCACTTCCCTTTGGAATTCAGCCATGAAACTTTAACACCAGTGAGGGACTCATATAACCTACGATCACCTAAAATATGGAGAAGATTGGCTGCTTTGATCTAACGATATTCGCGTTTGAATCTGGTTGTATCAAATGCTGCTCTGGTGGCCAGTGTAGGCTACTTAAGCGGTCGCTAATTTATGCAGCGACCTTGACATTGACTGCACTTGTTCCCAATAGATTGGCCATCAAACCCTGTCTGTGCTGAGCTCCTCACTCTCAGTCGAATAGATTGACAGGTAGTACCGTACGCAGAATTTAACTCACTGTCGCCCAAATTATCATAGCCCAAGACATCTAAAGACGATACGTACCAAATGCGGAAATTCACTTCCCTTTAGAATTCAGCCATGAGACTTTAACACAAGTTAGGGACACATATACCCCATAATTACTCCAAATATGAAGAAGATCCTCAACTCGGATCCAATGATATTTGCGTTTCAATCTGGTTGTAGCAAAGGCTGCTCTGGTGGCACCAGACTCTCCTACCCGAATGGGGAATTTTCCTTTATCAGATAAGAGCATGCCAACTTCTGATATCAAATCAAGTTGTTCTTTGAATATTCGGAAGTGTGTCAACACTAATAATTCTGACTAGGAGAAAGTAATAACATTGATACTGCTTTTTTAATGCCATAATGCAGTTAGATATAATGGAGAAGCAACAAATTTGCGATGTCTTGAAATTGATTGAATAATCTCTAAGAATAGGGTGTAAAAAATAAAGGCAAGATAGCTTCAGGTTGTGCATACTGATAAGAGAATGCAGTGAGGAATTCTGTTCTGTTATGAGTATGCACAAGCCGAAGCCATCTTGTCATATTACTTCACTGACTTTATCATAGTACAGCCCTGACTCTGTTTGGAAATGACAAACAGTACAGTTATCTAGTCATCTTATCTCTTGGCTGCACCAGTATAGTCTAGTCAGAGCACTGACACTGGGTGGCTATGATAAGAACTAACGCTTTCATTGACAGGTCCTGCCACCTGGTGTATTATGAGGAACCAGGTTCCTCACTACGTTCATGAGGCCCTAAACATGCCCTGTTCCTGTCAGACTCAGTGGTCTAGAGGTAAAGTGTCTGCAAGGGAAACCTATGGTTGAGAGTTCAATCCCCTTCCATCCAGAGCGGTCTTTTTTCAAGAGTGATAAAGATTCTTATAGGTTCCTCACTACGTTCATAAGGCCCTAAACATGCCCTCTTCCTGTCAGACTCAATGGTCTAGAGGTAGAGTGTCTGCAAGGGAAACCTATGGTTGAGAGTTCAATCCCCTTCCATCCAGAGCGGTTTTTTTTCAAGAGTCATAAAGATTCTTATAGGTTCCTCACTACGTTCATAAGGCCCTAAACATGTCCTCTTCCTGTCAGACTCAATGGTCTAGAGGTAGAGTGTTTGCAAGGGAAACCTATGGTTGAGAGTTCAATCCCCTTCCATCCAGAGCGGTTTTTTTTCAAGAGTCATAAAGATTCTTATAGGTTCCTCACTACGTTCATAAGTCCCTAAACATGCCCTCTTCCTGTCAGACTCAATGGTCTAGAGGTAGAGTGTCTGCAAGGGAAACCAATGGTTGAGAGTTCAATCCCCTTCCATCCAGAGCGGTTTTTTTTCAAGAGTCATAAAGATTCTTATAGGTTCCTCACTACGTTCATAAGGCCCTAAACATGCCCTCTTCCTGTCAGACTCAATGGTCTAGAGGTAGAGTGTCTGCAAGGGAAACCTATGGTTAAGAGTTCAATCCCCTTCCATCCTGAGCGGTTTTTTTTCAAGAGTCATAAAGATTCTTATAGGAAACTAGAAGGTTGAGAGTTCAAATCCCCCTCCATCTAGACTTTTTTTTTTTCATAAGAGTCATAAAGATTCTTTTAGGAACCAATTTTTCTCTTCCTGAATTATTTCTATTTTCGTTTTTGAATCTTACACAGACATACCTACATAAATAGGGGAATTGTCCATCCAGAACTATTTATTATTCACCCTTACACATACAATACCAGTTACTTTACCTTCTGGTACCTTCAGTATAGATTGGTTACTGCACGTGTATGCAGTAATTATAGTGGGCCCTGTTTTTTAGTCACGACTATCGTTACGAGTGCCCAAAATGTCGTAGCCCTAAGACACCTAGGGACATGACGTACCAAATGCGGAAATTCACTTCCCTTTGGAATTCAGCCATGAAACTTTAACACCAGTGAGGGACTCATATAATTTACGATCACCTAAAATATGGAGAAGATTGGCTGCTTTGATCTAACGATATTCGCGTTTGAATCTGGTTGTATCAAATGCTGCTCTGGTGGTCAGTGTAGGCCTACTTAAGCGGTCGCTAATTTATGCAGCGACCTTGACATTGACTGCACTTGTTCCCAATAGATTGGCCATCAAACCCTGTCTGTGCTGAGCTCCTCACTCTCAGTCGAATAGATTGACAGGTAGTACCGTACGCAGAATTTAACTCACTGTCGCCCAAATTATCATAGCCCAAGACATCTAAAGACGATACGTACCAAATGCGGAAATTCACTTCCCTTTAGAATTCAGCGATGAGACTTTAACAAAAGTTAGGGACACATATACCCCATAATTACTCCAAATATGAAGAAGATCCTCAACTCGGATCCAATGATATTTGCGTTTCAATCTGGTTGTAGCAAAGGCTGCTCTGGTGGCACCAGACTCTCCTACCCGAATGGGGAATTTTCCTTTATCAGATAAGAGCATGCCAACTTCTGATATCAAATCAAGTTGTTCTTTGAATATTCGGAAGTGTGTCAACACTAATAATTCTGACTAGGAGAAAGTAATAAAATTGATACTGCTTTTTTAATGCCATAATGCAGTTAGATATAATGGAGAAGCAACAAATTAGCGATGTCTTGAAATTGATTGAATAATCTCTAAGAATAGGGTGTAAAAAATAAAGGCAAGATAGCTTCAGGTTGTGCATACTGATAAGAGAATGCAGTGAGGAATTCTGTTCTGTTATGAGTATGCACAAGCCGAAGCCATCTTGTCATATTACTTCACTGACTTTATCATAGTACAGCCCTGACTCTGTTTGGAAATGACAAACAGTACAGTTATCTAGTCATCTTATCTCTTGGCTGCACCAGTATAGTCTAGTCAGAGCACTGACACTGGGTGGCTATGATAAGAACTAACGCTTTCATTGACAGGTCCTGCCACCTGGTGTATTATGAGGAACCAGGTTCCTCACTACGTTCATGAGGCCCTAAACATGCCCTGTTCCTGTCAGACTCAGTGGTCTAGAGGTAAAGTGTCTGCAAGGGAAACCTATGGTTGAGAGTTCAATCCCCTTCCATCCAGAGTGGTTTTTTTCCAAGAGTGATAAAGATTCTTATAGGTTCCTCAATACGTTCATAAGGCCCTAAACATGCCCTGTTCCAGTCAGACTCAGTGGTCTAGAGGTAGAGTGTCTGCAAGGGAAACCAATGGTTGAGAGTTCAATCCCCTTCCATCCAGAGTGTTTTTTTTCCAAAAGTGATAAAGATTCTTATAGGTTCCTCACTACGTTCATAAGGCCCTAAACATGCCCTCTTCCTATCAGACTCAATGGTCTAGAGGTAGAGTGTTTGCAAGGGAAACCTATGGTTGAGAGTTCAATCCCCTTCCATCCAGAGCGGTTTTTTTTCAAGAGTCATAAAGATTCTTATAGGTTCCTCACTACGTTCATAAGGCCCTAAACATGCCCTCTTCCTGTCAGACTCAATGGTCTAGAGGTAGAGTGTCTGCAAGGGAAACCTATGGTTGAGAGTTCAATCCCCTTCCATCCAGAGTGGTTTTTTTCCAAAAGTGATAAAGATTCTTATAGGTTCCTCAATACGTTCATAAGGCCCTAAACATGCCCTCTTTCTGTCAGACTCAGTGGTCTAGAGGTAGAGTGTCTGCAAGGGAAACCTATGGTTGAGAGTTCAATCCCCTTTCATCCAGATTGGTCTTTTTTCAAGAGTTATAAAGATTCTTATAGGTTCCTCACTACGTCCATAAGGCCCTAAACATGTCCTCTTCCTGTCAGACTCAATGGTCTAGAGGTAGAGTGTTTGCAAGGGAAACCTATGGTTGAGAGTTCAATCCCCTTCCATCCAGAGCGGTTTTTTTTCAAGAGTCATAAAGATTCTTATAGGTTCCTCACTACGTTCATAAGGCCCTAAACATGTCATCTTCCTGTCAGACTCAATGGTCTAGAGGTAGAGTGTTTGCAAGGGAAACCTATGGTTGAGAGTTCAATCCCCTTCCATCCAGAGCGGTTTTTTTTCAAGACTCATAAAGATTCTTATAGGTTCCTCACTACGTTCATAAGGCCCTAAACATGCCCTCTTCCTGTCAGACTCAATGGTCTAGAGGTAGAGTGTCTGCAAGGGAAACCAATGGTTGAGAGTTCAATCCCCTTCCATCCAGAGCGGTTTTTTTTTCAAGAGTCATAAAGATTCTTATAGGTTCCTCACTACGTTCATAAGGCCCTAAACATGCCCTCTTCCTGTCAGACTCAATGGTCTAGAGGTAGAGTGTCTGCAAGGGAAACCTATGGTTAAGAGTTCAATCCCCTTCCATCCTGAGCGGTTTTTTTTGTAAGAGTCATAAAGATTCTTATAGGAAACTAGAAGGTTGAGAGTTCAAATCCCCCTCCATCTAGACTTTTTTTTTCATGAGAGTCATAAAGATTCTTTTAGGAACCAATTTTTCTCTTCCTGAATTATTTCTATTTTCGTTTTTGAATCTTACACAGACATACCTACATAAATAGGGGAATCGTCCATCCAGAACTATTTATTATTCACCCTTACACATACAATACCAGTTACTTTACCTTCTGGTACCTTCAGTATAGATTGGTTACTGCACCTGTATGCAGTAATTATAGTGGGCCCTGTTTTTTAGTCACGACTATCGTTACGAGTGCCGAAAATGTCGTAGCCCTAAGACACCTAGGGACATGACGTACCAAATGCGGAAATTCACTTCCCTTTGGAATTCAGCCATGAAACTTTAACACCAGTGAGGGACTCATATAACCTACGATCACCTAAAATATGGAGAAGATTGGCTGCTTTGATCTAACGATATTCGCGTTTGAATCTGGTTGTATCAAATGCTGCTCTGGTGGTCAGTGTAGGCCTACTTAAGCGGTCGCTAATTTATGCAGCGACCTTGACATTGACTGCACTTGTTCCCAATAGATTGGCCATCAAACCCTGTCTGTGCTGAGCTCCTCACTCTCAGTCGAATAGATTGACAGGCAGTACCGTACGCAGAATTTAACTCACTGTCGCCCAAATTATCATAGCCCAAGACATCTAAAGACGATACGTACCAAATGCGGAAATTCACTTCCCTTTAGAATTCAGCCATGAGACTTTAACACAAGTTAGGGACACATATACCCCATAATTACTCCAAATATGAAGAAGATCCTCAACTCGGATCCAATGATATTTGCGTTTCAATCTGGTTGTAGCAAAGGCTGCTCTGGTGGCACCAGACTCTCCTACCCGAATGGGGAATTTTCCTTTATCAGATAAGAGCATGCCAACTTCTGATATCAAATCAAGTTGTTCTTTGAATATTCGGAAGTGTGTCAACACTAATAATTCTGACTAGGAGAAAGTAATAACATTGATACTGCTTTTTTAATGCCATAATGCAGTTAGATATAATGGAGAAGCAACAAATTTGCGATGTCTTGAAATTGATTGAATAATCTCTAAGAATAGGGTGTAAAAAATAAAGGCAAGATAGCTTCAGGTTGTGCATACTGATAAGAGAATGCAGTGAGGAATTCTGTTCTGTTATGAGTATGCACAAGCCGAAGCCATCTTGTCATATTACTTCACTGACTTTATCATAGTACAGCCCTGACTCTGTTTGGAAATGACAAACAGTACAGTTATCTAGTCATCTTATCTCTTGGCTGCACCAGTATAGTCTAGTCAGAGCACTGACACTGGGTGGCTATGATAAGAACTAACGCTTTCATTGACAGGTCCTGCCACCTGGTGTATTATGAGGAACCAGGTTCCTCACTACGTTCATGAGGCCCTAAACATGCGCTGTTCCTGTCAGACTCAGTGGTCTAGAGGTAAAGTGTCTGCAAGGGAAACCTATGGTTGAGAGTTCAATCCCCTTCCATCCAGAGTGGTTTTTTTCCAAGAGTGATAAAGATTCTTATAGGTTCCTCAATACGTTCATAAGGCCCTAAACATGCCCTGTTCCTGTCAGACTCAATGGTCTAGAGGTAGAGTGTTTGCAAGGGAAACCTATGGTTAAGAGTTCAATCCCCTTCCATCCAGAGCGCTTTTTTTTCAAGAGTCATAAAGATTCTTATAGGTTCCTCACTACGTTCATAAGGCCCTAAACATGCCCTCTTCCTGTCAGACTCAATGGTCCAGAGGTAGAGTGTCTGCAAGGGAAACCTATGGTTGAGAGTTCAATCCCCTTCCATCCAGAGTGGTTTTTTTTCCAAAAGTGATAAAGATTCTTATAGGTTCCTCAATACGTTCATAAGGCCCTAAAGATGCCCTCTTTCTGTCAGACTCAGTGGTCTAGAGGTAGAGTGTCTGCAAGGTAAACCAATGGTTGAGAGTTCAATCCCCTTCCATCCAGAGCGGTCTTTTTTCAAGAGTTATAAAGATTCTTATAGGTTCCTCACTACGTCCATAAGGCCCTAAACATGTCCTCTTCCTGTCAGACTCAATGGTCTAGAGGTAGAGTGTTTGCAAGGGAAACCTATGGTTGAGAGTTCAATCCCCTTCCATCCAGAGCGGTTTTTTTTCAAGAGTCATAAAGATTCTTATAGGTTCCTCACTACGTTCATAAGGCCCTAAACATGTCCTCTTCCTGTCAGACTCAATGGTCTAGAGGTAGAGTGTTTGCAAGGGAAACCTATGGTTGAGAGTTCAATCCCCTTCCATCCAGAGCGGTTTTTTTCAAGACTCATAAAGATTCTTATAGGTTCCTCACTACGTTCATAAGGCCCTAAACATGCCCTCTTCCTGTCAGACTCAATGGTCTAGAGGTAGAGTGTCTGCAAGGGAAACCAATGGTTGAGAGTGCAATCCCCTTCCATCCAGAGCGGTTTTTTTTTCAAGAGTCATAAAGATTCTTATAGGTTCCTCACTACGTTCATAAGGCCCTAAACATGCCCTCTTCCTGTCAGACTCAATGGTCTAGAGGTAGAGTGTCTGCAAGGGAAACCTATGTTTGAGAGTTCAATCCCCTTCCATCCAGAGCGGCTTTTTTTCAAGAGTCATAAAGATTCTTATAGGTTCCTCACTACGTTCATAAGGCCCTAAACATGTCCTCTTCCTGTCAGACTCAATGGTCTAGAGGTAGAGTGTTTGCAAGGGAAACCTATGGTTGAGAGTTCAATCCCCTTCCATCCAGAGCGGTTTTTTTTCAAGACTCATAAAGATTCTTATAGGTTCCTCACTACGTTCATAAGGCCCTAAACATGCCCTCTTCCTGTCAGACTCAATGGTCTAGAGGTAGAGTGTCTGCAAGGGAAACCAATGGTTGAGAGTTCAATCCCCTTCCATCCAGAGCGGTTTTTTTTTCAAGAGTCATAAAGATTCTTATAGGAAACTAGAAGGTTGAGAGTTCAAATCCCCCTCCATCTAGACTTTTTTTTTTCATGAGAGTCATAAAGATTCTTTTAGGAACCAATTTTTCTCTTCCTGAATTATTTCTATTTTCGTTTTTGAATCTTACACAGACATACCTACATAAATAGGGGAATTGTCCATCCAGAACTATTTATTATTCACCCTTACACATACAATACCAGTTACTTTACCTTCTGGTACCTTCAGTATAGATTGGTTACTGCACGTGTATGCAGTAATTATAGTGGGCCCTGTTTTTTAGTCACGACTATCGTTACGAGTGCCCAAAATGTCGTAGCCCTAAGACACCTAGGGACATGACGTACCAAATGCGGAAATTCACTTCCCTTTGGAATTCAGCCATGAAACTTTAACACCAGTGAGGGACTCATATAACCTACGATCACCTAAAATATGGAGAAGATTGGCTGCTTTGATCTAACGATATTCGCGTTTGAATCTGGTTGTATCAAATGCTGCTCTGGTGGCCAGTGTAGGCTACTTAAGCGGTCGCTAATTTATGCAGCGACCTTGACATTGACTGCACTTGTTCCCAATAGATTGGCCATCAAACCCTGTCTGTGCTGAGCTCCTCACTCTCAGTCGAATAGATTGACAGGTAGTACCGTACGCAGAATTTAACTCACTGTCGCCCAAATTATCATAGCCCAAGACATCTAAAGACGATACGTACCAAATGCGGAAATTCACTTCCCTTTAGAATTCAGCCATGAGACTTTAACACAAGTTAGGGACACATATACCCCATAATTACTCCAAATATGAAGAAGATCCTCAACTCGGATCCAATGATATTTGCGTTTCAATCTGGTTGTAGCAAAGGCTGCTCTGGTGGCACCAGACTCTCCTACCCGAATGGGGAATTTTCCTTTATCAGATAAGAGCATGCCAACTTCTGATATCAAATCAAGTTGTTCTTTGAATATTCGGAAGTGTGTCAACACTAATAATTCTGACTAGGAGAAAGTAATAACATTGATACTGCTTTTTTAATGCCATAATGCAGTTAGATATAATGGAGAAGCAACAAATTTGCGATGTCTTGAAATTGATTGAATAATCTCTAAGAATAGGGTGTAAAAAATAAAGGCAAGATAGCTTCAGGTTGTGCATACTGATAAGAGAATGCAGTGAGGAATTCTGTTCTGTTATGAGTATGCACAAGCCGAAGCCATCTTGTCATATTACTTCACTGACTTTATCATAGTACAGCCCTGACTCTGTTTGGAAATGACAAACAGTACAGTTATCTAGTCATCTTATCTCTTGGCTGCACCAGTATAGTCTAGTCAGAGCACTGACACTGGGTGGCTATGATAAGAACTAACGCTTTCATTGACAGGTCCTGCCACCTGGTGTATTATGAGGAACCAGGTTCCTCACTACGTTCATGAGGCCCTAAACATGCCCTGTTCCTGTCAGACTCAGTGGTCTAGAGGTAAAGTGTCTGCAAGGGAAACCTATGGTTGAGAGTTCAATCCCCTTCCATCCAGAGCGGTCTTTTTTCAAGAGTGATAAAGATTCTTATAGGTTCCTCACTACGTTCATAAGGCCCTAAACATGCCCTCTTCCTGTCAGACTCAATGGTCTAGAGGTAGAGTGTCTGCAAGGGAAACCTATGGTTGAGAGTTCAATCCCCTTCCATCCAGAGCGGTCTTTTTTCAAGAGTGATAAAGATTCTTATAGGTTCCTCACTACGTTCATAAGGCCCTAAACATGCCCTCTTCCTGTCAGACTCAATGGTCTAGAGGTAGAGTGTCTGCAAGGGAAACCTATGGTTGAGAGTTCAATCCCCTTCCATCCAGAGCGGTTTTTTTTCAAGAGTCATAAAGATTCTTATAGGTTCCTCACTACGTTCATAAGTCCCTAAACATGCCCTCTTCCTGTCAGACTCAATGGTCTAGAGGTAGAGTGTCTGCAAGGGAAACCAATGGTTGAGAGTTCAATCCCCTTCCATCCAGAGCGGTTTTTTTTCAAGAGTCATAAAGATTCTTATAGGTTCCTCACTACGTTCATAAGGCCCTAAACATGCCCTCTTCCTGTCAGACTCAATGGTCTAGAGGTAGAGTGTCTGCAAGGGAAACCTATGGTTAAGAGTTCAATCCCCTTCCATCCTGAGCGGTTTTTTTTCAAGAGTCATAAAGATTCTTATAGGAAACTAGAAGGTTGAGAGTTCAAATCCCCCTCCATCTAGACTTTTTTTTTCATGAGAGTCATAAAGATTCTTTTAGGAACCAATTTTTCTCTTCCTGAATTATTTCTATTTTCGTTTTTGAATCTTACACAGACATACCTACATAAATAGGGGAATCGTCCATCCAGAACTATTTATTATTCACCCTTACACATACAATACCAGTTACTTTACCTTCTGGTACCTTCAGTATAGATTGGTTACTGCACCTGTATGCAGTAATTATAGTGGGCCCTGTTTTTTAGTCACGACTATCGTTACGAGTGCCGAAAATGTCGTAGCCCTAAGACACCTAGGGACATGACGTACCAAATGCGGAAATTCACTTCCCTTTGGAATTCAGCCATGAAACTTTAACACCAGTGAGGGACTCATATAACCTACGATCACCTAAAATATGGAGAAGATTGGCTGCTTTGATCTAACGATATTCGCGTTTGAATCTGGTTGTATCAAATGCTGCTCTGGTGGTCAGTGTAGGCCTACTTAAGCGGTCGCTAATTTATGCAGCGACCTTGACATTGACTGCACTTGTTCCCAATAGATTGGCCATCAAACCCTGTCTGTGCTGAGCTCCTCACTCTCAGTCGAATAGATTGACAGGCAGTACCGTACGCAGAATTTAACTCACTGTCGCCCAAATTATCATAGCCCAAGACATCTAAAGACGATACGTACCAAATGCGGAAATTCACTTCCCTTTAGAATTCAGCCATGAGACTTTAACACAAGTTAGGGACACATATACCCCATAATTACTCCAAATATGAAGAAGATCCTCAACTCGGATCCAATGATATTTGCGTTTCAATCTGGTTGTAGCAAAGGCTGCTCTGGTGGCACCAGACTCTCCTACCCGAATGGGGAATTTTCCTTTATCAGATAAGAGCATGCCAACTTCTGATATCAAATCAAGTTGTTCTTTGAATATTCGGAAGTGTGTCAACACTAATAATTCTGACTAGGAGAAAGTAATAACATTGATACTGCTTTTTTAATGCCATAATGCAGTTAGATATAATGGAGAAGCAACAAATTTGCGATGTCTTGAAATTGATTGAATAATCTCTAAGAATAGGGTGTAAAAAATAAAGGCAAGATAGCTTCAGGTTGTGCATACTGATAAGAGAATGCAGTGAGGAATTCTGTTCTGTTATGAGTATGCACAAGCCGAAGCCATCTTGTCATATTACTTCACTGACTTTATCATAGTACAGCCCTGACTCTGTTTGGAAATGACAAACAGTACAGTTATCTAGTCATCTTATCTCTTGGCTGCACCAGTATAGTCTAGTCAGAGCACTGACACTGGGTGGCTATGATAAGAACTAACGCTTTCATTGACAGGTCCTGCCACCTGGTGTATTATGAGGAACCAGGTTCCTCACTACGTTCATGAGGCCCTAAACATGCGCTGTTCCTGTCAGACTCAGTGGTCTAGAGGTAAAGTGTCTGCAAGGGAAACCTATGGTTGAGAGTTCAATCCCCTTCCATCCAGAGTGGTTTTTTTCCAAGAGTGATAAAGATTCTTATAGGTTCCTCAATACGTTCATAAGGCCCTAAACATGCCCTGTTCCTGTCAGACTCAATGGTCTAGAGGTAGAGTGTTTGCAAGGGAAACCTATGGTTAAGAGTTCAATCCCCTTCCATCCAGAGCGCTTTTTTTTCAAGAGTCATAAAGATTCTTATAGGTTCCTCACTACGTTCATAAGGCCCTAAACATGCCCTCTTCCTGTCAGACTCAATGGTCCAGAGGTAGAGTGTCTGCAAGGGAAACCTATGGTTGAGAGTTCAATCCCCTTCCATCCAGAGTGGTTTTTTTTCCAAAAGTGATAAAGATTCTTATAGGTTCCTCAATACGTTCATAAGGCCCTAAAGATGCCCTCTTTCTGTCAGACTCAGTGGTCTAGAGGTAGAGTGTCTGCAAGGTAAACCAATGGTTGAGAGTTCAATCCCCTTCCATCCAGAGCGGTCTTTTTTCAAGAGTTATAAAGATTCTTATAGGTTCCTCACTACGTCCATAAGGCCCTAAACATGTCCTCTTCCTGTCAGACTCAATGGTCTAGAGGTAGAGTGTTTGCAAGGGAAACCTATGGTTGAGAGTTCAATCCCCTTCCATCCAGAGCGGTTTTTTTTCAAGAGTCATAAAGATTCTTATAGGTTCCTCACTACGTTCATAAGGCCCTAAACATGTCCTCTTCCTGTCAGACTCAATGGTCTAGAGGTAGAGTGTTTGCAAGGGAAACCTATGGTTGAGAGTTCAATCCCCTTCCATCCAGAGCGGTTTTTTTCAAGACTCATAAAGATTCTTATAGGTTCCTCACTACGTTCATAAGGCCCTAAACATGCCCTCTTCCTGTCAGACTCAATGGTCTAGAGGTAGAGTGTCTGCAAGGGAAACCAATGGTTGAGAGTGCAATCCCCTTCCATCCAGAGCGGTTTTTTTTTCAAGAGTCATAAAGATTCTTATAGGTTCCTCACTACGTTCATAAGGCCCTAAACATGCCCTCTTCCTGTCAGACTCAATGGTCTAGAGGTAGAGTGTCTGCAAGGGAAACCTATGTTTGAGAGTTCAATCCCCTTCCATCCAGAGCGGCTTTTTTTCAAGAGTCATAAAGATTCTTATAGGTTCCTCACTACGTTCATAAGGCCCTAAACATGTCCTCTTCCTGTCAGACTCAATGGTCTAGAGGTAGAGTGTTTGCAAGGGAAACCTATGGTTGAGAGTTCAATCCCCTTCCATCCAGAGCGGTTTTTTTTCAAGACTCATAAAGATTCTTATAGGTTCCTCACTACGTTCATAAGGCCCTAAACATGCCCTCTTCCTGTCAGACTCAATGGTCTAGAGGTAGAGTGTCTGCAAGGGAAACCAATGGTTGAGAGTTCAATCCCCTTCCATCCAGAGCGGTTTTTTTTTCAAGAGTCATAAAGATTCTTATAGGAAACTAGAAGGTTGAGAGTTCAAATCCCCCTCCATCTAGACTTTTTTTTTTCATGAGAGTCATAAAGATTCTTTTAGGAACCAATTTTTCTCTTCCTGAATTATTTCTATTTTCGTTTTTGAATCTTACACAGACATACCTACATAAATAGGGGAATTGTCCATCCAGAACTATTTATTATTCACCCTTACACATACAATACCAGTTACTTTACCTTCTGGTACCTTCAGTATAGATTGGTTACTGCACGTGTATGCAGTAATTATAGTGGGCCCTGTTTTTTAGTCACGACTATCGTTACGAGTGCCCAAAATGTCGTAGCCCTAAGACACCTAGGGACATGACGTACCAAATGCGGAAATTCACTTCCCTTTGGAATTCAGCCATGAAACTTTAACACCAGTGAGGGACTCATATAACCTACGATCACCTAAAATATGGAGAAGATTGGCTGCTTTGATCTAACGATATTCGCGTTTGAATCTGGTTGTATCAAATGCTGCTCTGGTGGCCAGTGTAGGCTACTTAAGCGGTCGCTAATTTATGCAGCGACCTTGACATTGACTGCACTTGTTCCCAATAGATTGGCCATCAAACCCTGTCTGTGCTGAGCTCCTCACTCTCAGTCGAATAGATTGACAGGTAGTACCGTACGCAGAATTTAACTCACTGTCGCCCAAATTATCATAGCCCAAGACATCTAAAGACGATACGTACCAAATGCGGAAATTCACTTCCCTTTAGAATTCAGCCATGAGACTTTAACAAAAGTTAGGGACACATATACCCCATAATTACTCCAAATATGAAGAAGATCCTCAACTCGGATCCAATGATATTTGCGTTTCAATCTGGTTGTAGCAAAGGCTGCTCTGGTGGCACCAGACTCTCCTACCCGAATGGGGAATTTTCCTTTATCAGATAAGAGCATGCCAACTTCTGATATCAAATCAAGTTGTTCTTTGAATATTCGGAAGTGTGTCAACACTAATAATTCTGACTAGGAGAAAGTAATAACATTGATACTGCTTTTTTAATGCCATAATGCAGTTAGATATAATGGAGAAGCAACAAATTTGCGATGTCTTGAAATTGATTGAATAATCTCTAAGAATAGGGTGTAAAAAATAAAGGCAAGATAGCTTCAGGTTGTGCATACTGATAAGAGAATGCAGTGAGGAATTCTGTTCTGTTATGAGTATGCACAAGCCGAAGCCATCTTGTCATATTACTTCACTGACTTTATCATAGTACAGCCCTGACTCTGTTTGGAAATGACAAACAGTACAGTTATCTAGTCATCTTATCTCTTGGCTGCACCAGTATAGTCTAGTCAGAGCACTGACACTGGGTGGCTATGATAAGAACTAACGCTTTCATTGACAGGTCCTGCCACCTGGTGTATTATGAGGAACCAGGTTCCTCACTACGTTCATGAGGCCCTAAACATGCCCTGTTCCTGTCAGACTCAGTGGTCTAGAGGTAAAGTGTCTGCAAGGGAAACCTATGGTTGAGAGTTCAATCCCCTTCCATCCAGAGCGGTCTTTTTTCAAGAGTGATAAAGATTCTTATAGGTTCCTCACTACGTTCATAAGGCCCTAAACATGCCCTCTTCCTGTCAGACTCAATGGTCTAGAGGTAGAGTGTCTGCAAGGGAAACCTATGGTTGAGAGTTCAATCCCCTTCCATCCAGAGCGGTTTTTTTTCAAGAGTCATAAAGATTCTTATAGGTTCCTCACTACGTTCATAAGGCCCTAAACATGTCCTCTTCCTGTCAGACTCAATGGTCTAGAGGTAGAGTGTTTGCAAGGGAAACCTATGGTTGAGAGTTCAATCCCCTTCCATCCAGAGCGGTTTTTTTTCAAGAGTCATAAAGATTCTTATAGGTTCCTCACTACGTTCATAAGTCCCTAAACATGCCCTCTTCCTGTCAGACTCAATGGTCTAGAGGTAGAGTGTCTGCAAGGGAAACCAATGGTTGAGAGTTCAATCCCCTTCCATCCAGAGCGGTTTTTTTTCAAGAGTCATAAAGATTCTTATAGGTTCCTCACTACGTTCATAAGGCCCTAAACATGCCCTCTTCCTGTCAGACTCAATGGTCTAGAGGTAGAGTGTCTGCAAGGGAAACCTATGGTTAAGAGTTCAATCCCCTTCCATCCTGAGCGGTTTTTTTTCAAGAGTCATAAAGATTCTTATAGGAAACTAGAAGGTTGAGAGTTCAAATCCCCCTCCATCTAGACTTTTTTTTTTTCATAAGAGTCATAAAGATTCTTTTAGGAACCAATTTTTCTCTTCCTGAATTATTTCTATTTTCGTTTTTGAATCTTACACAGACATACCTACATAAATAGGGGAATTGTCCATCCAGAACTATTTATTATTCACCCTTACACATACAATACCAGTTACTTTACCTTCTGGTACCTTCAGTATAGATTGGTTACTGCACGTGTATGCAGTAATTATAGTGGGCCCTGTTTTTTAGTCACGACTATCGTTACGAGTGCCCAAAATGTCGTAGCCCTAAGACACCTAGGGACATGACGTACCAAATGCGGAAATTCACTTCCCTTTGGAATTCAGCCATGAAACTTTAACACCAGTGAGGGACTCATATAATTTACGATCACCTAAAATATGGAGAAGATTGGCTGCTTTGATCTAACGATATTCGCGTTTGAATCTGGTTGTATCAAATGCTGCTCTGGTGGTCAGTGTAGGCCTACTTAAGCGGTCGCTAATTTATGCAGCGACCTTGACATTGACTGCACTTGTTCCCAATAGATTGGCCATCAAACCCTGTCTGTGCTGAGCTCCTCACTCTCAGTCGAATAGATTGACAGGTAGTACCGTACGCAGAATTTAACTCACTGTCGCCCAAATTATCATAGCCCAAGACATCTAAAGACGATACGTACCAAATGCGGAAATTCACTTCCCTTTAGAATTCAGCGATGAGACTTTAACAAAAGTTAGGGACACATATACCCCATAATTACTCCAAATATGAAGAAGATCCTCAACTCGGATCCAATGATATTTGCGTTTCAATCTGGTTGTAGCAAAGGCTGCTCTGGTGGCACCAGACTCTCCTACCCGAATGGGGAATTTTCCTTTATCAGATAAGAGCATGCCAACTTCTGATATCAAATCAAGTTGTTCTTTGAATATTCGGAAGTGTGTCAACACTAATAATTCTGACTAGGAGAAAGTAATAAAATTGATACTGCTTTTTTAATGCCATAATGCAGTTAGATATAATGGAGAAGCAACAAATTAGCGATGTCTTGAAATTGATTGAATAATCTCTAAGAATAGGGTGTAAAAAATAAAGGCAAGATAGCTTCAGGTTGTGCATACTGATAAGAGAATGCAGTGAGGAATTCTGTTCTGTTATGAGTATGCACAAGCCGAAGCCATCTTGTCATATTACTTCACTGACTTTATCATAGTACAGCCCTGACTCTGTTTGGAAATGACAAACAGTACAGTTATCTAGTCATCTTATCTCTTGGCTGCACCAGTATAGTCTAGTCAGAGCACTGACACTGGGTGGCTATGATAAGAACTAACGCTTTCATTGACAGGTCCTGCCACCTGGTGTATTATGAGGAACCAGGTTCCTCACTACGTTCATGAGGCCCTAAACATGCCCTGTTCCTGTCAGACTCAGTGGTCTAGAGGTAAAGTGTCTGCAAGGGAAACCTATGGTTGAGAGTTCAATCCCCTTCCATCCAGAGTGGTTTTTTTCCAAGAGTGATAAAGATTCTTATAGGTTCCTCAATACGTTCATAAGGCCCTAAACATGCCCTGTTCCAGTCAGACTCAGTGGTCTAGAGGTAGAGTGTCTGCAAGGGAAACCAATGGTTGAGAGTTCAATCCCCTTCCATCCAGAGTGTTTTTTTTCCAAAAGTGATAAAGATTCTTATAGGTTCCTCACTACGTTCATAAGGCCCTAAACATGCCCTCTTCCTATCAGACTCAATGGTCTAGAGGTAGAGTGTTTGCAAGGGAAACCTATGGTTGAGAGTTCAATCCCCTTCCATCCAGAGCGGTTTTTTTTCAAGAGTCATAAAGATTCTTATAGGTTCCTCACTACGTTCATAAGGCCCTAAACATGCCCTCTTCCTGTCAGACTCAATGGTCTAGAGGTAGAGTGTCTGCAAGGGAAACCTATGGTTGAGAGTTCAATCCCCTTCCATCCAGAGTGGTTTTTTTCCAAAAGTGATAAAGATTCTTATAGGTTCCTCAATACGTTCATAAGGCCCTAAACATGCCCTCTTTCTGTCAGACTCAGTGGTCTAGAGGTAGAGTGTCTGCAAGGGAAACCTATGGTTGAGAGTTCAATCCCCTTTCATCCAGATTGGTCTTTTTTCAAGAGTTATAAAGATTCTTATAGGTTCCTCACTACGTCCATAAGGCCCTAAACATGTCCTCTTCCTGTCAGACTCAATGGTCTAGAGGTAGAGTGTTTGCAAGGGAAACCTATGGTTGAGAGTTCAATCCCCTTCCATCCAGAGCGGTTTTTTTTCAAGAGTCATAAAGATTCTTATAGGTTCCTCACTACGTTCATAAGGCCCTAAACATGTCCTCTTCCTGTCAGACTCAATGGTCTAGAGGTAGAGTGTTTGCAAGGGAAACCTATGGTTGAGAGTTCAATCCCCTTCCATCCAGAGCGGTTTTTTTTCAAGACTCATAAAGATTCTTATAGGTTCCTCACTACGTTCATAAGGCCCTAAACATGCCCTCTTCCTGTCAGACTCAATGGTCTAGAGGTAGAGTGTCTGCAAGGGAAACCAATGGTTGAGAGTTCAATCCCCTTCCATCCAGAGCGGTTTTTTTTTCAAGAGTCATAAAGATTCTTATAGGTTCCTCACTACGTTCATAAGGCCCTAAACATGCCCTCTTCCTGTCAGACTCAATGGTCTAGAGGTAGAGTGTCTGCAAGGGAAACCTATGGTTAAGAGTTCAATCCCCTTCCATCCTGAGCGGTTTTTTTTGTAAGAGTCATAAAGATTCTTATAGGAAACTAGAAGGTTGAGAGTTCAAATCCCCCTCCATCTAGACTTTTTTTTTCATGAGAGTCATAAAGATTCTTTTAGGAACCAATTTTTCTCTTCCTGAATTATTTCTATTTTCGTTTTTGAATCTTACACAGACATACCTACATAAATAGGGGAATCGTCCATCCAGAACTATTTATTATTCACCCTTACACATACAATACCAGTTACTTTACCTTCTGGTACCTTCAGTATAGATTGGTTACTGCACCTGTATGCAGTAATTATAGTGGGCCCTGTTTTTTAGTCACGACTATCGTTACGAGTGCCGAAAATGTCGTAGCCCTAAGACACCTAGGGACATGACGTACCAAATGCGGAAATTCACTTCCCTTTGGAATTCAGCCATGAAACTTTAACACCAGTGAGGGACTCATATAACCTACGATCACCTAAAATATGGAGAAGATTGGCTGCTTTGATCTAACGATATTCGCGTTTGAATCTGGTTGTATCAAATGCTGCTCTGGTGGTCAGTGTAGGCCTACTTAAGCGGTCGCTAATTTATGCAGCGACCTTGACATTGACTGCACTTGTTCCCAATAGATTGGCCATCAAACCCTGTCTGTGCTGAGCTCCTCACTCTCAGTCGAATAGATTGACAGGCAGTACCGTACGCAGAATTTAACTCACTGTCGCCCAAATTATCATAGCCCAAGACATCTAAAGACGATACGTACCAAATGCGGAAATTCACTTCCCTTTAGAATTCAGCCATGAGACTTTAACACAAGTTAGGGACACATATACCCCATAATTACTCCAAATATGAAGAAGATCCTCAACTCGGATCCAATGATATTTGCGTTTCAATCTGGTTGTAGCAAAGGCTGCTCTGGTGGCACCAGACTCTCCTACCCGAATGGGGAATTTTCCTTTATCAGATAAGAGCATGCCAACTTCTGATATCAAATCAAGTTGTTCTTTGAATATTCGGAAGTGTGTCAACACTAATAATTCTGACTAGGAGAAAGTAATAACATTGATACTGCTTTTTTAATGCCATAATGCAGTTAGATATAATGGAGAAGCAACAAATTTGCGATGTCTTGAAATTGATTGAATAATCTCTAAGAATAGGGTGTAAAAAATAAAGGCAAGATAGCTTCAGGTTGTGCATACTGATAAGAGAATGCAGTGAGGAATTCTGTTCTGTTATGAGTATGCACAAGCCGAAGCCATCTTGTCATATTACTTCACTGACTTTATCATAGTACAGCCCTGACTCTGTTTGGAAATGACAAACAGTACAGTTATCTAGTCATCTTATCTCTTGGCTGCACCAGTATAGTCTAGTCAGAGCACTGACACTGGGTGGCTATGATAAGAACTAACGCTTTCATTGACAGGTCCTGCCACCTGGTGTATTATGAGGAACCAGGTTCCTCACTACGTTCATGAGGCCCTAAACATGCGCTGTTCCTGTCAGACTCAGTGGTCTAGAGGTAAAGTGTCTGCAAGGGAAACCTATGGTTGAGAGTTCAATCCCCTTCCATCCAGAGTGGTTTTTTTCCAAGAGTGATAAAGATTCTTATAGGTTCCTCAATACGTTCATAAGGCCCTAAACATGCCCTGTTCCTGTCAGACTCAATGGTCTAGAGGTAGAGTGTTTGCAAGGGAAACCTATGGTTAAGAGTTCAATCCCCTTCCATCCAGAGCGCTTTTTTTTCAAGAGTCATAAAGATTCTTATAGGTTCCTCACTACGTTCATAAGGCCCTAAACATGCCCTCTTCCTGTCAGACTCAATGGTCCAGAGGTAGAGTGTCTGCAAGGGAAACCTATGGTTGAGAGTTCAATCCCCTTCCATCCAGAGTGGTTTTTTTTCCAAAAGTGATAAAGATTCTTATAGGTTCCTCAATACGTTCATAAGGCCCTAAAGATGCCCTCTTTCTGTCAGACTCAGTGGTCTAGAGGTAGAGTGTCTGCAAGGTAAACCAATGGTTGAGAGTTCAATCCCCTTCCATCCAGAGCGGTCTTTTTTCAAGAGTTATAAAGATTCTTATAGGTTCCTCACTACGTCCATAAGGCCCTAAACATGTCCTCTTCCTGTCAGACTCAATGGTCTAGAGGTAGAGTGTTTGCAAGGGAAACCTATGGTTGAGAGTTCAATCCCCTTCCATCCAGAGCGGTTTTTTTTCAAGAGTCATAAAGATTCTTATAGGTTCCTCACTACGTTCATAAGGCCCTAAACATGTCCTCTTCCTGTCAGACTCAATGGTCTAGAGGTAGAGTGTTTGCAAGGGAAACCTATGGTTGAGAGTTCAATCCCCTTCCATCCAGAGCGCTTTTTTTTCAAGACTCATAAAGATTCTTATAGGTTCCTCACTACGTTCATAAGGCCCTAAACATGCCCTCTTCCTGTCAGACTCAATGGTCTAGAGGTAGAGTGTCTGCAAGGGAAACCAATGGTTGAGAGTTCAATCCCCTTCCATCCAGAGCGGTTTTTTTTATAAGAGTCATAAAGATTCTTATAGGTTCCTCACTACGTTCATAAGGCCCTAAACATGCCCTCTTCCTGTCAGACTCAATGGTCTAGAGGTAGAGTGTCTGCAAGGGAAACCTATGGTTAAGAGTTCAATCCCCTTCCATCCTGAGCGGTTTTTTTTGTAAGAGTCATAAAGATTCTTATAGGAAACTAGAAGGTTGAGAGTTCAAATCCCCCTCCATCTAGACTTTTTTTTTCATGAGAGTCATAAAGATTCTTTTAGGAACCAATTTTTCTCTTCCTGAATTATTTCTATTTTCGTTTTTGAATCTTACACAGACATACCTACATAAATAGGGGAATCGTCCATCCAGAACTATTTATTATTCACCCTTACACATACAATACCAGTTACTTTACCTTCTGGTACCTTCAGTATAGATTGGTTACTGCACCTGTATGCAGTAATTATAGTGGGCCCTGTTTTTTAGTCACGACTATCGTTACGAGTGCCGAAAATGTCGTAGCCCTAAGACACCTAGGGACATGACGTACCAAATGCGGAAATTCACTTCCCTTTGGAATTCAGCCATGAAACTTTAACACCAGTGAGGGACTCATATAACCTACGATCACCTAAAATATGGAGAAGATTGGCTGCTTTGATCTAACGATATTCGCGTTTGAATCTGGTTGTATCAAATGCTGCTCTGGTGGTCAGTGTAGGCCTACTTAAGCGGTCGCTAATTTATGCAGCGACCTTGACATTGACTGCACTTGTTCCCAATAGATTGGCCATCAAACCCTGTCTGTGCTGAGCTCCTCACTCTCAGTCGAATAGATTGACAGGCAGTACCGTACGCAGAATTTAACTCACTGTCGCCCAAATTATCATAGCCCAAGACATCTAAAGACGATACGTACCAAATGCGGAAATTCACTTCCCTTTAGAATTCAGCCATGAGACTTTAACACAAGTTAGGGACACATATACCCCATAATTACTCCAAATATGAAGAAGATCCTCAACTCGGATCCAATGATATTTGCGTTTCAATCTGGTTGTAGCAAAGGCTGCTCTGGTGGCACCAGACTCTCCTACCCGAATGGGGAATTTTCCTTTATCAGATAAGAGCATGCCAACTTCTGATATCAAATCAAGTTGTTCTTTGAATATTCGGAAGTGTGTCAACACTAATAATTCTGACTAGGAGAAAGTAATAACATTGATACTGCTTTTTTAATGCCATAATGCAGTTAGATATAATGGAGAAGCAACAAATTTGCGATGTCTTGAAATTGATTGAATAATCTCTAAGAATAGGGTGTAAAAAATAAAGGCAAGATAGCTTCAGGTTGTGCATACTGATAAGAGAATGCAGTGAGGAATTCTGTTCTGTTATGAGTATGCACAAGCCGAAGCCATCTTGTCATATTACTTCACTGACTTTATCATAGTACAGCCCTGACTCTGTTTGGAAATGACAAACAGTACAGTTATCTAGTCATCTTATCTCTTGGCTGCACCAGTATAGTCTAGTCAGAGCACTGACACTGGGTGGCTATGATAAGAACTAACGCTTTCATTGACAGGTCCTGCCACCTGGTGTATTATGAGGAACCAGGTTCCTCACTACGTTCATGAGGCCCTAAACATGCGCTGTTCCTGTCAGACTCAGTGGTCTAGAGGTAAAGTGTCTGCAAGGGAAACCTATGGTTGAGAGTTCAATCCCCTTCCATCCAGAGTGGTTTTTTTCCAAGAGTGATAAAGATTCTTATAGGTTCCTCAATACGTTCATAAGGCCCTAAACATGCCCTGTTCCTGTCAGACTCAATGGTCTAGAGGTAGAGTGTTTGCAAGGGAAACCTATGGTTAAGAGTTCAATCCCCTTCCATCCAGAGCGCTTTTTTTTCAAGAGTCATAAAGATTCTTATAGGTTCCTCACTACGTTCATAAGGCCCTAAACATGCCCTCTTCCTGTCAGACTCAATGGTCCAGAGGTAGAGTGTCTGCAAGGGAAACCTATGGTTGAGAGTTCAATCCCCTTCCATCCAGAGTGGTTTTTTTTCCAAAAGTGATAAAGATTCTTATAGGTTCCTCAATACGTTCATAAGGCCCTAAAGATGCCCTCTTTCTGTCAGACTCAGTGGTCTAGAGGTAGAGTGTCTGCAAGGTAAACCAATGGTTGAGAGTTCAATCCCCTTCCATCCAGAGCGGTCTTTTTTCAAGAGTTATAAAGATTCTTATAGGTTCCTCACTACGTCCATAAGGCCCTAAACATGTCCTCTTCCTGTCAGACTCAATGGTCTAGAGGTAGAGTGTTTGCAAGGGAAACCTATGGTTGAGAGTTCAATCCCCTTCCATCCAGAGCGGTTTTTTTTCAAGAGTCATAAAGATTCTTATAGGTTCCTCACTACGTTCATAAGGCCCTAAACATGTCCTCTTCCTGTCAGACTCAATGGTCTAGAGGTAGAGTGTTTGCAAGGGAAACCTATGGTTGAGAGTTCAATCCCCTTCCATCCAGAGCGCTTTTTTTTCAAGACTCATAAAGATTCTTATAGGTTCCTCACTACGTTCATAAGGCCCTAAACATGCCCTCTTCCTGTCAGACTCAATGGTCTAGAGGTAGAGTGTCTGCAAGGGAAACCAATGGTTGAGAGTTCAATCCCCTTCCATCCAGAGCGGTTTTTTTTATAAGAGTCATAAATATTCTTATAGGTTCCTCACTACGTTCATAAGGCCCTAAACATGCCCTCTTCCTGTCAGACTCAATGGTCTAGAGGTAGAGTGTCTGCAAGGGAAACCTATGGTTAAGAGTTCAATCCCCTTCCATCCTGAGCGGTTTTTTTTCAAGAGTCATAAAGATTCTTATAGGAAACTAGAAGGTTGAGAGTTCAAATCCCCCTCCATCTAGACTTTTTTTTTTTCATAAGAGTCATAAAGATTCTTTTAGGAACCAATATTTCTCTTCCTGAATTATTTCTATTTTCGTTTTTGAATCTTACACAGACATACCTACATAAATAGGGGAATTGTCCATCCAGAACTATTTATTATTCACCCTTACACATACAATACCAGTTACTTTACCTTCTGGTACCTTCAGTATAGATTGGTTACTGCACCTGTATGCAGTAATTATAGTGGGCCCTGTTTTTTAGTCACGACTATCGTTACGAGTGCCGAAAATGTCGTAGCCCTAAGACACCTAGGGACATGACGTACCAAATGCGGAAATTCACTTCCCTTTGGAATTCAGCCATGAAACTTTAACACCAGTGAGGGACTCATATAACCTACGATCACCTAAAATATGGAGAAGATTGGCTGCTTTGATCTAACGATATTCGCGTTTGAATCTGGTTGTATCAAATGCTGCTCTGGTGGTCAGTGTAGGCCTACTTAAGCGGTCGCTAATTTATGCAGCGACCTTGACATTGACTGCACTTGTTCCCAATAGATTGGCCATCAAACCCTGTCTGTGCTGAGCTCCTCACTCTCAGTCGAATAGATTGACAGGCAGTACCGTACGCAGAATTTAACTCACTGTCGCCCAAATTATCATAGCCCAAGACATCTAAAGACGATACGTACCAAATGCGGAAATTTACTTCCCTTTAGAATTCAGCCATGAGACTTTAACACAAGTTAGGGACACATATACCCCATAATTACTCCAAATATGAAGAAGATCCTCAACTCGGATCCAATGATATTTGCGTTTCAATCTGGTTGTAGCAAAGGCTGCTCTGGTGGCACCAGACTCTCCTACCCGAATGGGGAATTTTCCTTTATCAGATAAGAGCATGCCAACTTCTGATATCAAATCAAGTTGTTCTTTGAATATTCGGAAGTGTGTCAACACTAATAATTCTGACTAGGAGAAAGTAATAACATTGATACTGCTTTTTTAATGCCATAATGCAGTTAGATATAATGGAGAAGCAACAAATTTGCGATGTCTTGAAATTGATTGAATAATCTCTAAGAATAGGGTGTAAAAAATGAAGGCAAGATAGCTTCAGGTTGTGCATACTGATAAGAGAATGCAGTGAGGAATTCTGTTCTGTTATGAGTATGCACAAGCCGAAGCCATCTTGTCATATTACTTCACTGACTTTATCATAGTACAGCCCTGACTCAGTTTGAAAATGACAAACAGTACAGTTATCTAGTCATCTTATCTCTTGGCTGCACCAGTATAGTCTAGTCAGAGCACTGACACTGGGTGGCTATGATAAGAACTAACGCTTTCATTGACAGGTCCTGCCACCTGGTGTATTATGAGGAACCAGGTTCCTCACTACGTTCATGAGGCCCTAAACATGCCCTGTTCCTGTCAGACTCAGTGGTCTAGAGGTAAAGTGTCTGCAAGGGAAACCTATGGTTGAGAGTTCAATCCCCTTCCATCTGGAGTGGTTTTTTTCCAAGAGTGATAAAGATTCTTATAGGTTCCTCAATAAGTTCATAAGGCCCTAAACATGCCCTGTTCCTGTCAGACTCAGTGGTCTAGAGGTAAAGTGTCTGCAAGGGAAACCTATGGTTGAGAGTTCAATCCCCTTCCATCCAGAGCGGTTTTTTTCAAAAGGGATAAAGATTCTTATAGGTTCCTCACTACGTTCATAAGGCCCTAAACATGCCCTCTTCCTATCAGACTCAATGGTCTAGAGGTAGAGTGTTTGCAAGGGAAACCTATGGTTAAGAGTTCAATCCCCTTCCATCCAGAGCGGTTTTTTTTCAAGAGTCATAAAGATTCTTATAGGTTCCTCACTACGTTCATAAGGCCCTAAACATGCCCTCTTCCTGTCAGACTCAATGGTCTAGAGGTAGAGTGTCTGCAAGGGAAACCTATGGTTGAGAGTTCAATCCCCTTCCATCCAGAGCGGTTTTTTTTCAAGAGTCATAAAGATTCCTATAGGTTCCTCACTACGTTCATAAGGCCCTAAACATGTCCTCTTCCTGTCAGACTCAATGGTCTAGAGGTAGAGTGTTTGCAAGGGAAACCTATGGTTGAGAGTTCAATCCCCTTCCATCCAGAGCGGTTTTTTTTCAAGACTCATAAAGATTCTTATAGGTTCCTCACTACGTTCATAAGGCCCTAAACATGCCCTCTTCCTGTCAGACTCAATGGTCTAGAGGTAGAGTGTCTGCAAGGGAAACCAATGGTTGAGAGTTCAATCCCCTTCCATCCAGAGCGGTTTTTTTTTCAAGAGTCATAAAGATTCTTATAGGTTCCTCACTACGTTCATAAGGCCCTAAACATGCCCTCTTCCTGTCAGACTCAATGGTCTAGAGGTAGAGTGTCTGCAAGGGAAACCTATGGTTAAGAGTTCAATCCCCTTCCATCCTGAGCGTTTTTTTTTCAAGAGTCATAAAGATTCTTATAGGAAACTAGAAGGTTGAGAGTTCAAATCCCCCTCCATCTAGATTTTTTTTTTTCATGAGAGTCATAAAGATTCTTTTAGGAACCAATTTTTCTCTTCCTGAATTATTTCTATTTTCGTTTTTGAATCTTACACAGACATACCTACATAAATAGGGGAATCGTCCATCCAGAACTATTTATTATTCACCCTTACACATACAATACCAGTTACTTTACCTTCTAGTACCTTCAGTATAGATTGGTTACTGCACCTGTATGCAGTAATTATAGTGGGCCCTGTTTTTTAGTCACGACTATCGTTACGAGTTCCCAAAATGTCGTAGCCCTAAGACACCTAGGGACATGACGTACCAAATGCGGAAATTCACTTCCCTTTGGAATTCAGCCATGAAACTTTAACACCAGTGAGGGACTCATATAACCTACGATCACCTAAAATATGGAGAAGATTGGCTGCTTTGATCTAACGATATTCGCGTTTGAATCTGGTTGTATCAAATGCTGCTCTGGTGGTCAGTGTAGGCCTACTTAAGCGGTCGCTAATTTATGCAGCGACCTTGACATTGACTGCACTTGTTCCCAATAGATTGGCCATCAAACCCTGTCTGTGCTGAGCTCCTCACTCTCAGTCGAATAGATTGACAGGCAGTACCGTACGCAGAATTTAACTCACTGTCGCCCAAATTATCATAGCCCAAGACATCTAAAGACGATACGTACCAAATGCGGAAATTCACTTCCCTTTAGAATTCAGCCATGAGACTTTAACACAAGTTAGGGACACATATACCCCATAATTACTCCAAATATGAAGAAGATCCTCAACTCGGATCCAATGATATTTGCGTTTCAATCTGGTTGTAGCAAAGGCTGCTCTGGTGGCACCAGACTCTCCTACCCGAATGGGGAATTTTCCTTTATCAGATAAGAGCATGCCAACTTCTGATATCAAATCAAGTTGTTCTTTGAATATTCGGAAGTGTGTCAACACTAATAATTCTGACTAGGAGAAAGTAATAACATTGATACTGCTTTTTTAATGCCATAATGCAGTTAGATATAATGGAGAAGCAACAAATTTGCGATGTCTTGAAATTGATTGAATAATCTCTAAGAATAGGGTGTAAAAAATAAAGGCAAGATAGCTTCAGGTTGTGCATACTGATAAGAGAATGCAGTGAGGAATTCTGTTCTGTTATGAGTATGCACAAGCCGAAGCCATCTTGTCATATTACTTCACTGACTTTATCATAGTACAGCCCTGACTCTGTTTGGAAATGACAAACAGTACAGTTATCTAGTCATCTTATCTCTTGGCTGCACCAGTATAGTCTAGTCAGAGCACTGACACTGGGTGGCTATGATAAGAACTAACGCTTTCATTGACAGGTCCTGCCACCTGGTGTATTATGAGGAACCAGGTTCCTCACTACGTTCATGAGGCCCTAAACATGCCCTGTTCCTGTCAGACTCAGTGGTCTAGAGGTAAAGTGTCTGCAAGGGAAACCTATGGTTGAGAGTTCAATCCCCTTCCATCCAGAGCGGTCTTTTTTCAAGAGTCATAAAGATTCTTATAGGTTCCTCACTACGTCCATAAGGCCCTAAACATGTCCTCTTCCTGTCAGACTCAATGGTCTAGAGGTAGAGTGTCTGCAAGGGAAACCTATGGTTGAAAGTTCAATCCCCTTCCATCCAGAGTGGTTTTTTTCCAAAAGTGATAAAGATTCTTATAGGTTCCTCACTACGTTCATAAGGCCCTAAACATGCCCTCTTCCTATCAGACTCAATGGTCTAGAGGTAGAGTGTTTGCAAGGGAAACCTATGGTTAAGAGTTCAATCCCCTTCCATCCAGAGCGGTTTTTTTTCAAGAGTCATAAAGATTCTTATAGGTTCCTCACTACGTTCATAAGGCCCTAAACATGTCCTCTTCCTGTCAGACTCAATGGTCTAGAGGTAGAGTGTTTGCAAGGGAAACCTATGGTTGAGAGTTCAATCCCCTTCCATCCAGAGCGGTTTTTTTTCAAGACTCATAAAGATTCTTATAGGTTCCTCACTACGTTCATAAGGCCCTAAACATGCCCTCTTCCTGTCAGACTCACTGGTCTAGAGGTAGAGTGTCTGCAAGGGAAACCAATGGTTGAGAGTTCAATCCCCTTCCATCCAGAGCGGTTTTTTTTTCAAGAGTCATAAAGATTCTTATAGGAAACTAGAAGGTTGAGAGTTCAAATCCCCCTCCATCTAGACTTTTTTTTTCATGAGAGTCATAAAGATTCTTTTAGGAACCAATTTTTCTCTTCCTGAATTATTTCTATTTTCGTTTTTGAATCTTACACAGACATACCTACATAAATAGGGGAATCGTCCATCCAGAACTATTTATTATTCACCCTTACACATACAATACCAGTTACTTTACCTTCTGGTACCTTCAGTATAGATTGGTTACTGCACGTGTATGCAGTAATTATAGTGGGCCCTGTTTTTTAGTCACGACTATCGTTACGAGTGCCCAAAATGTCGTAGCCCTAAGACACCTAGGGACATGACGTACCAAATGCGGAAATTCACTTCCCTTTGGAATTCAGCCATGAAACTTTAACACCAGTGAGGGACTCATATAACCTACGATCACCTAAAATATGGAGAAGATTGGCTGCTTTGATCTAACGATATTCGCGTTTGAATCTGGTTGTATCAAATGCTGCTCTGGTGGCCAGTGTAGGCTACTTAAGCGGTCGCTAATTTATGCAGCGACCTTGACATTGACTGCACTTGTTCCCAATAGATTGGCCATCAAACCCTGTCTGTGCTGAGCTCCTCACTCTCAGTCGAATAGATTGACAGGCAGTACCGTACGCAGAATTTAACTCACTGTCGCCCAAATTATCATAGCCCAAGACATCTAAAGACGATACGTACCAAATGCGGAAATTCACTTCCCTTTAGAATTCAGCCATGAGACTTTAACACAAGTTAGGGACACATATACCCCATAATTACTCCAAATATGAAGAAGATCCTCAACTCGGATCCAATGATATTTGCGTTTCAATCTGGTTGTAGCAAAGGCTGCTCTGGTGGCACCAGACTCTCCTACCCGAATGGGGAATTTTCCTTTATCAGATAAGAGCATGCCAACTTCTGATATCAAATCAAGTTGTTCTTTGAATATTCGGAAGTGTGTCAACACTAATAATTCTGACTAGGAGAAAGTAATAACATTGATACTGCTTTTTTAATGCCAAAATGCTCTTGGCTCTTTGAGAAGATTGGCTGCTTTGATCTAACGATATTCGCGTTTGAATCTGGTTGTATCAAATGCTGCTCTGGTGGTCAGTGTAGGCCTACTTAAGCGGTCGCTAATTTATGCAGCGACCTTGACATTGACTGCACTTGTTCCCAATAGATTGGCCATCAAACCCTGTCTGTGCTGAGCTCCTCACTCTCAGTCAAATAGATTGACAGGCAGTACCGTACGCAGAATTTAACTCACTGTCGCCCAAATTATCATAGCCCAAGACATCTAAAGACGATACCTACCAAATGCGGAAATTCACTTCCCTTAAGGATTCAGCCATGAAACTTTAATACCAGTTAGGGACACATATAACCCATAATCACTCCAAATATGAAGAAGATCCTCAACTCGGATCCAATGTTATTTGCGTTTCAATCTGGTTGTGGCAAAGGCTGCTCTGGTGGCACCAGACTCTCCTACCCGAATGGGGAATTTTCCTTTATCAGATAAGAGCATGCCAACTTCTGATATCAAATCAAGTTGTTCTTTGAATATTCGGAAGTGTGTCAACACTAATAATTCTGACTAGGAGAAGGTAATAACATTGATACTTCTTTTTTAATGCCATAGTGCAGTTAGATATAATGGAGAAGCAACAAATTTGCGATGTCTTGAAATTGATTGAATAATCTCTAAGAATAGGGTGTAAAAAATAAAGGCAAGATAGCTTCAGGTTGTGCATACTGATAAGAGAATGCAGTGAGGAATTCTGTTCTGTTATGAGTATGCACAAGCCGAAGCCATCTTGTCATATTACTTCACTGACTTTATCATAGTACAGCCCTGACTCTGTTTGGAAATGACAAACAGTACAGTTATCTAGTCATCTTATCTCTTGGCTGCACCAGTATAGTCTAGTCAGAGCACTGACACTGGGTGGCTATGATAAGAACTAACGCTTTCATAGACAGGTCCTGCCACCTGGTGTATTATGAGGAACCAGGTTCCTCACTACGTTCATGAGGCCCTAAACATGCCCTGTTCCTGTCAGACTCAGTGGTCTAGAGGTAAAGTGTCTGCAAGGGAAACCTATGGTTGAGAGTTCAATCCCCTTCCATCCAGAGCTTTTTTTTTTCAAGAGTCATAAAGATTCTTATAGGTTCCTCACTACGTTCATAAGGCCCTAAACATTCCCTCTTTCTGTCAGACTCAGTGGTCTAGAGGTAGAGTGTCTGCAAGGGAAACCTATGGTTGAGAGTTCAATCCCCTTCCATCCAGAGCGGTTTTTTTTCAAGAGTCATAAAGATTCTTATAGGTTCCTCACTACGTTCATAAGGCCCTAAACATGCCCTCCTCCTGTCAGACTCAATGGTCTAGAGGTAGAGTGTTTGCAAGGGAAACCTATGGTTGAGAGTTCAATCCCCTTCCATCCAGAGCGGTTTTTTTTTCAAGAGTCATAAAGATTCTTATAGGAAACTTGAAGGTTGAGAGTTCAAATCCCCCTCCATCCAGACTTCTTTTTTTTTTCATGAGAGTCATAAAGATTCTTTTAGGAACCAATTTTTCTCTTCCTGAATTATTTCTATTTTCGTTTTTGAATCTTACACAGACATACCTACATAAATAGGGGAATCGTCCATCCAGAACTATTTATTATTCACCCTTACACATACAAATACCAGTTACTTTACCTTCTGGTACATTCAGTATAGATTGGTTACTGCACCTGTATGCAGTAATTATAGTGGGCCCTGTTTTTTAGTCACAACCATTTTTACGAGTGCCCAAAACGTCGTAGCCCTAAGACACCTAGGGACATGACATACCAAATATGGAAATTCACTTCCCGTTGGAATTCAGCCATGAAACTTCAACACCAGTTAGGGACTCATATAACCTACGATCACCTAAAATATGGAGAAGATTGGCTGCTTTGATCTAACGATATTTGCGTTTGAATCTGGTTGTATCAAATGCTGCTCTGGTGGTCCTCACTCTCAGTCGAATAGATTGACAGGCAGTACCGTACGCAGAATTTAACTCACTGTCGCCCAAATTATCATAGCCCAAGACATCTAAAGACGATACCTACCAAATGCGGAAATTCACTTCCCTTTGGAATTCAGCCATGAAACGTTAACATCAGTTAGGGACACATATCATTTTATAATCACTCCAAATATGAAGAAGATCGGCTGCTTGGATCTAACGATATTCGCGTTTGAATCTGGTTGTATCAAATGTAAGTCGAATTTAAGACACATCGTATAAATTGTAATCATTTATGTTAAATCACCCATGTTTAGGGCAACTATGGTCTTGAAGAAGCTCGAAACCAAGATCCAACTACTGGATAGTAAATTTAATTTCCACGGGAAATAAAAAAAAACTGTACTCACTTTATGCAGTAAGGTGGAGAAATGACTATAGCTCATAACCATCAACCATTATTCATATAATATATGTCTATATTTCAATATATATTAGGTTTCTAGGTTAGTCGCTTGACTACCGCTTGACTACTGCACCTGATTATTCTCCATGTGACGTTACATTCTTCTGTAAACCGTCATTCCGCTAGCTCCGTTGTTTTGGAAGCACGCATTTTAAACTTACCTTAATTACTTCGGTGTGTAATCTGCTCTCTAGATTAATGTAAATCTAGATGTCTAGGCAGGGCTAGGTCCCAATGTTATTTATTGAATAAAGCCATATCTATTCTATTTTCGCCAAACTCTCGTCCTGTGATTATTAATATTGTAATATATATTTCAGTAATCTTCACCTAATTAAGCCGTTTAATATCACATATATATATATATGAATATAATTCTTTCAATTTTTTCGATAGATTAACGAAAGCATAAGTTGTTTCATGGTTTAGAAATTTCTCGGTTAAAAATGAATCACCATATCCTAACCCTTCCACTCACAAAGAGTCAGCTTTCTCCCTCATAGCCGTGGTCATATTCGACTAAAGCTTTGCCTGTGTGTGTAGGTTTACGATCTATCAAATGAGCAAGGTGGTCAGCTAAGCCATCTGTGTTGGAATGCTGGGCCGATAAAGTTCTTAGAGGCATATCGGACAATTTGGCTTGAAAATTAAAAACCATGTAAATTTCCTAAAAATCTAATAAGATGGTCTCCAAGTGCTGTGGAACACATTTCTAACTTAAAAATCGGGGGTCACCATGCTAGTTTTTTTATTTATAGATCAATATTATGATAATCTTATATTAGATTACATAGAAATTCTAAAATATATTTTTTCACATAGTAAAACCATGTCATTTTCCTCTAACTTTCACAGAATATAGTACATACATAGTACTACTTATTTAGGTTTTAAAAACCATAGATTACCGTACTTGTTTTTGAAAGAAATGAAGAAAACTATATTTTTTTCAGTACATTTACTATGTAAATCATACAAATGTGAATTAGCCTATTTTACTTATTAAGATTGAATAAACTGGACAAAATAAGTTTGCTAATGTAGAATTAGAATAAATCCCAAGAAACCAATTTGAACTAATAATCATCATTATCTAAAAATCACCAGATGGTGCCACTGTGAATTGTAGGATCTGCCTTTAATAATCCGATATCTGCACTTAAGACTTGGTCAAAAGTTGGATTATCACATCCTGGAGGCAGGAAAGGTACGATAGAAAAGAGCTTAGACTCACGTTCATTTTGTCTCTGCTAGTATGATAACATGAGGTGGAATAAAACTTCTGGGATTCAGATATGTAGGCTTCAACTTTGGCGTTTGGAACGGTGTGGGCACTGAACCCTGACTAAGGACTTCATGCTTGAACGCTTTTTGAACCCCCCATCTTAATTGGCCCTGCACCACGTGGAATATCTGTCTCACCCTGGTCAGACGCAATAACATTTTCACCCTGTATCCTAAAATGATAAAAAGCTGAACATAAAGAATGTATATCAGTCTTTAAAGAAGAAAGCTCCTTTTTGATACCTTCATGTTCAAATAAAATGGTATTTACCGAGAGTGGCTTAGACCACGATGACCCCTCACCGCCTCTCTTCCGATGCTCCTCCAACTTCTCCTAAGTTTCCTTCCTCATCGTGGACAACTTTCTTCAATTCATTCATCTTCCATGCTGTACAACTGTCCCTGTGTGACCTCACGTCATATTCAATACCACAAGCTTCACACTTGCGTAGTGCTGAAGTTGAAAGTCAAAAGACTCCAACGAAAAAAAGGACAAGAGTCTGAGAATAACATGAAAGCCAGAAGAAAAGGTTTTCCCCAGAAAGAGGTGTTGAGGCAATGAGTGATCCCCAAAGAGTGAGGCCGATCCGTGGTCCTCAGCAGTGGTCCCTAGAGCAGCGCCCTCTGCGTTGATCATTGCGACCTCTGGCAGTAGTAATAGTGGGGTGGATTTCTCGAACTCCCTCTTTATATGCTTTTAAACCGTTGCAGCTTTGTAACTCATATAAATGTAATACACTTTACTGTATCTTATGCATAATAATGTTAACCATTTTGAATAAGACACCAGTCACCCTTTGAAAAAGAAAAATTCTCAGGTGTATGGGACAGAGGTATGGTGGTAGTGTCTCACCTGGCCGTGGTGGAGCCACTTGTATGACATAGTTCGTGGTTTTTTGGGTTTTTTTTCAAATCGATTTCTTTTATTGGCACCATTTATAAGTAAACATTCAAGTTTTGTTTTTTTTTAGACAACATGATTAGTCGTAGGTCCAATAAAGTGGCAAAGTCTCAATTGTCATAGCAATTGTTTTTCATGGCTGAGCCTCTACCTCTAGGTGCCACTAGCACACATTTATAGTAAATTCACTGTGGTTGCATTTGGTCAATATATATAATTTTGACGATTTACTGAAGTGGATATACTAGCTATATTCCTTTTATTGTCTTTTCTGTTAAAATTATTGTTATTATTACTGATAATTAATGCTTTCTATCTAGATGTATCATGGTAAGCGTAGGTTACGATGTATAACTACAGTGGAAGACCTTTCACAGGAAAGAACTATTAATGAAACTAAAAAAAATGCTGTGTCCCCGAAAATATACAAATAACTAACATCATAATAAAACTGGACCCATTAAAAATCTTACATTATTTTACCAATTTAGTACATTGTTTTCCAGGCAAGCGAGTTGCAAAGGATAAGGTAAAGAATATTGTTAGGGAGGAATAGTCAAGCAAACATATATACAAACCCATAATGTCTTCCCAAACAGCCCATCAACATATTTCCACATTGAATAATTCATGTACTAATTATATAATTGTACTGTAAAGAGTTCTGTTATCTTATGCATGAATTACCAGGTGAAAAAGTAACGTCTTAGTCTGTTGAGAGTTCAGGAGGCGAGTGAGAGTATCTCACTTCTGCCGCGGTAGCATCGCGGCACTGCGAGCGGTGTCGCTGTAGTGTAGGTGGCGCCCTCTCGAGTCAGAGTACAACAGCATCCAAGTTTTAGATGCCAGTGATACCTGCAAACTTTGATGGAAAGATATTGAAGAAATCTACATGTGATTGCCAAAAGCACTGATATTTATCCTCTTTATAAGAATTTGTATATTGTGTTTATCATCTAACCATGCACATACTTTTGATAATTACATACCACTGTACCCCGTGCCTTATACATTGTGTCTGGAACCGTCAATTAAAAGATCAAGGTATAAAAATTGCCTTTGCGAAGACTAGATTGTTGATCAAGTCGTTGATAAGAATCACAAAAATAGTCCTAAAACAGACCCCGCAGATACTCCTCTAGTAATTTAAGTTTTGTGAGATTAACAAATGTTTAATAAACAAAGTGGAACAGCAGGACACTATTCCTCAAAGGTAAAATCTTACTCTTGATCCTGATAATGGTCTCTCCCTGTTCCAATTTGGTAGTCCCAAAGTCAGTATTGCAAACCTTCTGAAACATAGTCACATCATTTCTATGAGAGATTGGATGAATAATATCCGTAAACACAATATTTTCAAGATACTTTAATCAAGGGGTGGAAGGGAAAAAACAGACAAAATGATTTGATTTCTCATTAATCATTCAAGCTTGTGACACATGGAGAATAAATCTTGGATATTACCAATTTCTATCATTGCACTACGACCTCGTCCGAGATTATGTTACAGTTTAAAAATCATTTATAAGTTGATATTATTCAAATAGACAGATACAAAGTAATAGGGCATTAGCCACAAGCTGTGTTTAGAGTGGTTCGTCTGCATAAGGGTATGAATGGTCATGTGACCTGCTGATGTAAGCAGCTGAGGAGTATACCTCTGCTGCCGCTGCAGAGAGCGGGACTTTAGAACAAGACATAAGATCTGAACGTAAGATCTGAACTGAGCAAACTGACTCCTTGATGGAGTAAGGTTCGGGATTAGGCGCCGGAGGCTTCAACATATATGGAATGGAGCCGCCTACTATGAACATTCACCGTGTGAAGCCATCCTCTCTGTGTTGCTTACAGACCAACGTGTGAATAACTGACTCTCATTGGAGAGTACACAAAGCAGATACTAAAGACTTATAAGATCTGAGCACGGAACAAACTAACATCATAAACTAGAACACCAGGGGTGTATGAGGATATATGATCGAACAAAAGAAGGGACTAATCATGAGAGACAATTCCTTACTGTAATTTATTATCAGGCAATGATGGGCACATCAAAATAAAAGGTCTTTTAAGTTGATGCGCCCATTATTGTCTGATAATAAATTACAGTAAATTTGTCATATTCCTTTAGCACGTCTTACAATAGCAATTATACAGTGACTAGTGACTAGAAGGGGGAATGTTTAAGTCGGTCTGTCTCTGTAAGATTCTGAATGAAAATAGAAATAATTAAGAAAGAGAAAACAATGACAACTTACAAAAAAAAATATGCAGTGACTAGTGTAGTGGAACTAAAATTGGTTCCCTAAAGAATCTTTATGACTGAAAAAAGGAAAAGTTCTGCATGGAGGGGAATTGAACTCTCAACCTTAGGTTTCTCTTACAGACACTCTAACAGTACACCAGATGGCAGGCACTGCAATGAAACGTTAGTTCTTTTCATATCCACCCAGTGTCAGTGCTGTGATTAGACTAGACCAGTAGAGCCAAGGGATAAAGTAAACGATAAGATAACTGTCCCTTTGGTCATTTCCAAACAATGCGGTGCTGCACTGTGATAAAGGAATATGACAAGTTGACTTCAGCTTGGGGTTTCCTGGCAGACACTCTTCCTCTAGACTACAGAAAAGACATGAAGAGGGAACGTTTAAGTCAGTCTGTCTCTGTAAGATTCTGAATGAAAATAGAAATAATTCACATAGAGAAAACAATGATATCTTACAATAGCAATTATAAAGTTACTGGTGTAGTGGAACGAAAAATGGTTCCCACATTTAAAAAAAAAAGAACTAATTCAGTTTGTTTCCAACTGACATTATACCAATTCCCTCATATAAATATATTGTTCTCTCTATATTACGTTTTTTTCTTTTAACAAAGACAAATAACACAAAAAGAGCTTGGTTGTGACTGGGGGTTGAACACCTGACCCCCAGATTTTAAAATGAAAAACAATTTTAAAAACTTGGTTCTATACTGGGATTGAACACCCAATCTTTGTACCCTAAAACCATCGCCTATCCACTACACCACAAAGAAAGATATATTCCATGATGAGATAGAGCATGTATATGTATATGCATATATGTGTACATTTATCAAGTGGGTATACATTGGATGCACTTTTATGTGTAAACAAGAAAGAAAAAAATAATATTTACTACTTTCAACAAAGAAAAGAAAGCTGGATTGAGGGGATTTGAACTCTCAAGATTGAGATTTCCATGCAGACACTCCAGCTCTAGACCACAGAAAAGACATGAAGAGGGAATGTTTAAGTTGGTCTGTCTCTATGATTCTGAATGAAAATAGAAATAATTCAGAAAGAGAAAACAATGACAACATACAATAGCAATTATCTGTGACTGGTGTAGTAAAACAAAAAATGGTTCCTACATTTTTTTAAAAAAAGAACTAATTCAGTTTTTGTCAAACTTATATTAACCAGATTCCCCCTTATACTTGTGTTTTTCTCTCTGTATTGTGTTTCTCTTTTTTTGAAAGAAAAAAACAACACAAAAAGATCTTGGTTGAAACCGGGGGAGAAAAGTTCTGCATGGAGGGGAATTGAACTCTCAACCTTAGGTTTCTCTTACAGACACTCTAACAGTACACCAGATGGCAGGCACTGCAATGAAACGTTAGTTCTTTTCATATCCACCCAGTGTCAGTGCTGTGATTAGACTAGACCAGTAGAGCCAAGGGATAAAGTAAACGATAAGATAACTGTCCCTTTGGTCATTTCCAAACAATGCGGTGCTGCACTGTGATAAAGGAATATGACAAGTTGACTTCAGCTTGGGGTTTCCTTGCAGACACTCTTCCTCTACACTACAGAAAAGACATGAAGAGGGAACGTTTAAGTCAGTCTGTCTCTGTAAGATTCTGAATGAAAATAGAAATAATTCATAATGAGAAAACAATGACAACTTACAATAGCAATTATCTGTGACTAGTGTATTGGAACTAAAATTGGTTCCTAAAAGAATCTTTATGACTGAGGGAAAAAAAGGAAAAGTTCTGCATGGAGGGGAATTGAACTCTCAACCTTAGGTTTCTCTTACAGACACTCTAACAGTACACCAGATGGCAGGCACTGCAATGAAAACGTTAGTTCTTCTCAAATCCACCCAGTGTCAGTGCTGTGATTAGACTAGACCACTAGAGCCAAGGGATAATGTAAACGATAAGATGACTGTCCCTTTGGTCATTTCCAAACAATGCGGTGCTGCACTGTGATAAAGGAATATGACAAGTTGACTTCAGCTTGGGGTTTCCTTGCAGACACTCTTCCTCTAGACTACAGAAAAGACACGAAGAGGGAACGTTTAAGTCAGTCTGTCTCTGTAAGATTCTGAATGAAAATAGAAATGATTCACAAAGAGAAAACAATGACAACTTTCAATAGCAATTATCTGTGACTGGTGTAGTGAAACTAAAAATAGTTCCTAAAAGAATCTTTATGACTGAGGGAAAAAAAGGAAAAGTTCTGCATGGAGGGGAATTGAACTCTCAACCTTAGGTTTCTCTTACAGACACTCTAACAGTACACCAGATGGCAGGCACTGCAATGAAACGTTAGTTCTTTTCAAATCCACCCAGTGTCAGTGCTGTGATTAGACTAGACCAGTAGAGCCAAGGGATAAAGTAAGGGATAAGATTACTGTCCCTTTGGTCATTTCCAAACAATGCGGTGCTGCACTGTGATAAAGGAATATGACAAGTTGACTTTAGCTTGGGGTTTCCTGGCAGACACTCTTCCTCTAGACTACAAAAAAGACATGAAGAGGGAACGTTTAAGTCAGTCTGTCTCTGTAAGATTCTGAATGAAAATAGAAATAATTCACATAGAAAAAACAATGATATCTTACAATAGCAATTATAAAGTTACTGGTGTAGTGTAAAGAAAAATGGTTCACATATTTTTTTAAAAAGAACTAATTCAGTTTGTTTCTAACTTATATTTTACCGATTCCCTCATTTAACTATATTGTTCCCGCTATATTACGTTTTTCTCTTTTAACAAAGACAAATAACACAAAAAGATCTTGGTTGTGACTGGGGGTTGAACACCTTACCCCCAGATTTCAAAATAAAAACAATTTTAAAAACTTGGTTCTATCCTGGGATTGAACACCCAATCTTTGTACCCTAAAACCATTGCCCTTTCCACTACACCACAAAGAAAGGTATATTCCATGACGAGATAGAGCATGTATATGTATATGCATATATGTGTAAATTTATCAGGTGGGTATACATTGGATGCACTTTTATGTGTAAACAAGAAAGAAATAAATAATATTTACTACTTTCAAAAAAGAAAAGAAAGCTGGATTGAGGGGATTTGAACTCTCAAGCTTGAGATTTCCATGCAGACACTCCAGCTCTAGACCACAGAAAAGACATGAATAGGGAATGTTTAAGTTGGTCTGTCTCTATGATTCTGAATGAAAAAAGAAATAATTCAGAAAGAGAAAACAATGACAACATACAATAGCAATTATCTGTGACTGGTGTAGTGAAACTAAAAATGGTTCCTACATTTTTTTTAAAAAAGAACTAATTCAATTTTTTTCAGACTTATATTAACCAGATTCCCCCTAATACCTGTGTTTTTCTCTCTGTATTGTGTTTCTCTTTTTTTGAAAGAAAAAAACAACACAGAAAGATCTTGGTTGAAACCGGGGGAGAAAAGTTCTGCATGGAGGGGAATTGAACTCTCAACCTTAGGTTTCTCTTACAGACACTCTAACAATACACCAGATGGCAGGCACTGCAATGAAAACGTTAGTTCTTTTCATATCCACCCAGTGTCAGTGCTGTGATTAGACTAGACCAGTAGAGCCAAGGGATAAAGTAAACGATAAGATAACTGTCCCTTTGGTCATTTCCAAACAATGCGGTGCTGCACTGTGATAAAGGAATATGACAAGTTGACTTCAGCTTGGGGTTTCCTTGCAGACACTCTTCCTCTACACTACAGAAAAGACATGAAGAGAGAACGTTTAAGTCAGTCTGTCTCTGTAAGATTCTGAATGAAAATAGAAATAATTCACAAAGAGAAAACAATGACAACTTACAATAGCAATTATCTGTGACTAGTGTATTGGAACTAAAATTGGTTCCTAAAAGAATCTTTATGACTGAGGGAAAAAAAGGAAAAGTTCTGCATGGAGGGGAATTGAACTCTCAACCTTAGGTTTCTCTTACAGACACTCTAACAGTACACCAGATGGCAGGCACTGCAATGAAACGTTAGTTCTTTTCAAATCCACCCAGTGTCAGTGCTGTGATTAGACTAGACCACTAGAGCCAAGGGATAATGTAAACTATAAGATAACTGTCCTCTTGGCTTCCAAACAATGCGGTGCTGCACTGTGATAAAGGAATATGACAAGTTGACTTCAGCTTGGGGTTTCCTTGCAGACACTCTTCCTCTACACTACAGAAAAGACATGAAGAGAGAACGTTTAAGTCAGTCTGTCTCTGTAAGATTCTGAATGAAAATAGAAATAATTCACAAAGAGAAAACAATGACAACTTACAATAGCAATTATCTGTGACTAGTGTATTGGAACTAAAATTGGTTCCTAAAAGAATCTTTATGACTGAGGGAAAAAAAGGAAAAGTTCTGCATGGAGGGGAATTGAACTCTCAACCTTAGGTTTCTCTTACAGACACTCTAACAGTACACCAGATGGCAGGCACTGCAATGAAAACGTTAGTTCTTCTCAAATCCACCCAGTGTCAGTGCTGTGATTAGACTAGACCACTAGAGCCAAGGGATAATGTAAACGATAAGATGACTGTCCCTTTGGTCATTTCCAAACAATGCGGTGCTGCACTGTGATAAAGGAATATGACAAGTTGACTTCAGCTTGGGGTTTCCTTGCAGACACTCTTCCTCTAGACTACAGAAAAGACACAAAGAGGGAACGTTTAAGTCAGTCTGTCTCTGTAAGATTCTGAATGAAAATAGAAATGATTCACAAAGAGAAAACAATGACAACTTTCAATAGCAATTATCTGTGACTGGTGTAGTGAAACTAAAAATAGTTCCTAAAAGAATCTTTATGACTGAGGGAAAAAAAGGAAAAGTTCTGCATGGAGGGGAATTGAACTCTCAACCTTAGGTTTCTCTTACAGACACTCTAACAGTACACCAGATGGCAGGCACTGCAATGAAACGTTAGTTCTTTTCAAATCCACCCAGTGTCAGTGCTGTGATTAGACTAGACCAGTAGAGCCAAGGGATTAAGTAAGGGATAAGATTACTGTCCCTTTGGTCATTTCCAAACAATGCGGTGCTGCACTGTGATAAAGGAATATGACAAGTTGACTTTAGCTTGGGGTTTCCTGGCAGACACTCTTCCTCTAGACTACAAAAAAGACATGAAGAGGGAACGTTTAAGTCAGTCTGTCTCTGTAAGATTCTGAATGAAAATAGAAATAATTCACATAGAAAAAACAATGATATCTTACAATAGCAATTATAAAGTTACTGGTGTAGTGTAAAGAAAAATGGTTCACATATTTTTTTAAAAAGAACTAATTCAGTTTGTTTCTAACTTATATTTTACCGATTCCCTCATTTAACTATATTGTTCCCGCTATATTACGTTTTTCTCTTTTAACAAAGACAAATAACACAAAAAGATCTTGGTTGTGACTGGGGGTTGAACACCTTACCCCCAGATTTCAAAATAAAAACAATTTTAAAAACTTGGTTCTATCCTGGGATTGAACACCCAATCTTTGTACCCTAAAACCATTGCCCTTTCCACTACACCACAAAGAAAGGTATATTCCATGACAAGATAGAGCATGTATATGTATATGCATATATGTGTAAATTTATCAGGTGGGTATACATTGGATGCACTTTTATGTGTAAACAAGAAAGAAATAAATAATATTTACTACTTTCAAAAAAGAAAAGAAAGCTGGATTGAGGGGATTTGAACTCTCAAGCTTGAGATTTCCATGCAGACACTCCAGCTCTAGACCACAGAAAAGACATGAATAGGGAATGTTTAAGTTGGTCTGTCTCTATGATTCTGAATGAAAAAAGAAATAATTCAGAAAGAGAAAACAATGACAACATACAATAGCAATTATCTGTGACTGGTGTAGTGAAACTAAAAATGGTTCCTACATTTTTTTTAAAAAAGAACTAATTCAATTTTTTTCAGACTTATATTAACCAGATTCCCCCTAATACCTGTGTTTTTCTCTCTGTATTGTGTTTCTCTTTTTTTGAAAGAAAAAAACAACACAGAAAGATCTTGGTTGAAACCGGGGGAGAAAAGTTCTGCATGGAGGGGAATTGAACTCTCAACCTTAGGTTTCTCTTACAGACACTCTAACAATACACCAGATGGCAGGCACTGCAATGAAAACGTTAGTTCTTTTCATATCCACCCAGTGTCAGTGCTGTGATTAGACTAGACCAGTAGAGCCAAGGGATAAAGTAAACGATAAGATAACTGTCCCTTTGGTCATTTCCAAACAATGCGGTGCTGCACTGTGATAAAGGAATATGACAAGTTGACTTCAGCTTGGGGTTTCCTTGCAGACACTCTTCCTCTACACTACAGAAAAGACATGAAGAGAGAACGTTTAAGTCAGTCTGTCTCTGTAAGATTCTGAATGAAAATAGAAATAATTCACAAAGAGAAAACAATGACAACTTACAATAGCAATTATCTGTGACTAGTGTATTGGAACTAAAATTGGTTCCTAAAAGAATCTTTATGACTGAGGGAAAAAAAGGAAAAGTTCTGCATGGAGGGGAATTGAACTCTCAACCTTAGGTTTCTCTTACAGACACTCTAACAGTACACCAGATGGCAGGCACTGCAATGAAACGTTAGTTCTTTTCAAATCCACCCAGTGTCAGTGCTGTGATTAGACTAGACCACTAGAGCCAAGGGATAATGTAAACTATAAGATAACTGTCCTCTTGGCTTCCAAACAATGCGATGCTGCACTGTGATAAAGGAATATGACAAGTTGACTTCAGCTTGGGGTTTCCTTGCAGACACTCTTCCTCTACACTACAGAAAAGACATGAAGAGAGAACGTTTAAGTCAGTCTGTCTCTGTAAGATTCTGAATGAAAATAGAAATAATTCACAAAGAGAAAACAATGACAACTTACAATAGCAATTATCTGTGACTAGTGTATTGGAACTAAAATTGGTTCCTAAAAGAATCTTTATGACTGAGGGAAAAAAAGGAAAAGTTCTGCATGGAGGGGAATTGAACTCTCAACCTTAGGTTTCTCTTACAGACACTCTAACAGTACACCAGATGGCAGGCACTGCAATGAGAACGTTAGTTCTTCTCAAATCCACCCAGTGTCAGTGCTGTGATTAGACTAGACCACTAGAGCCAAGGGATAATGTAAACGATAAGATGACTGTCCCTTTGGTCATTTCCAAACAATGCGGTGCTGCACTGTGATAAAGGAATATGACAAGTTGACTTCAGCTTGGGGTTTCCTTGCAGACACTCTTCCTCTAGACTACAGAAAAGACACGAAGAGGGAACGTTTAAGTCAGTCTGTCTCTGTAAGATTCTGAATGAAAATAGAAATGATTCACAAAGAGAAAACAATGACAACCTTCAATAGCAATTATCTGTGACTGGTTTAGTGAAACTAAAAATAGTTCCTAAAAGAATCTTTATGACTGAGGGAAAAAAAGGAAAAGTTCTGCATGGAGGGGAATTGAACTCTCAACCTTAGGTTTCTCTTACAGACACTCTAACAGTACACCAGATGGCAGGCACTGCAATGAAACGTTAGTTCTTTTCAAATCCACCCAGTGTCAGTGCTGTGATTAGACTAGACCAATAGAGCCAAGGGATAAAGTAAGGGATAAGATTACTGTCCCTTTGGTCATTTCCAAACAATGCGGTGCTGCACTGTGATAAAGGAATATGACAAGTTGACTTTAGCTTGGGGTTTCCTGGCAGACACTCTTCCTCTAGACTACAAAAAAGACATGAAGAGGGAACGTTTAAGTCAGTCTGTCTCTGTAAGATTCTGAATGAAAATAGAAATAATTCACATAGAGAAAACAATGATATCTTACAATAGCAATTATAAAGTTACTGGTGTAGTGTAAAGAAAAATGGTTCACAAATTTTTTTAAAAAGAACTAATTCAGTTTGTTTCTTACTTATATTTTACCGATTCCCTCATTTAACTATATTGTTCTCTCTATATTACGTTTTTCTCTTTTAACAAAGACAAATAACACAAAAATATCTTGGTTGTGACTGGGGGTTGAACACCTTACCCCCAGATTTTAAAAAGAAAAACAATTTTAAAAACTTGGTTCTATCCTGGGATTGAACACCCAATCTTTGTACCCTAAAACCATTGCCCTTTCCACTACACCACAAAGAAAGGTATATTCCATGACGAGATAGAGCATGTATATGTATATGCATATATGTGTACATTTATCAGGTGGGTATACATTGGATGCACTTTTATGTGTAAACAAGAAATAAATAAATAATATTTACTACTTTCAAAAAAGAAAAGAAAGCTGGATTGAGGGGATTTGAACTCTCAAGCTTGAGATTTCCATGCAGACACTCCAGCTCTAGACCACAGAAAAGACATGAATAGGGAATGTTTAAGTTGGTCTGTCTCTATGATTCTGAATGAAAATAGAAATAATTCAGAAAGAGAAAACAATGACAACATACAATAGCAATTATCTGTGACTGGTGTAGTGAAACTAAAAATGGTTCCTACATTTTTTTTTAAAAAGAACTAATTCAATTTTTTTCAGACTTATATTAACCAGATTCCCCCTTATACCTGTGTTTTTCTCTCTGTATTGTGTTTCTCTTTTTTTGAAAGAAAAAAAACAACACAGAAAGATCTTGGTTGAAACCGAGGGAAAAAAGTTCTGCATGGAGGGGAATTGAACTCTCAACCTTAGGTTTCTCTTACAGACACTCTAACAGTACACCAGATGGCAGGCACTGCAATGAAACGTTAGTTCTTTTCAAATCCACCCAGTGTCAGTGCTGTGATTAGACTAGACCAGTAGAGCCAAGGGATAAAGTAAGGGATAAGATTACTGTCCCTTTGGTCATTTCCAAACAATGCGGTGCTGCACTGTGATAAAGGAATATGACAAGTTGACTTTAGCTTGGGGTTTCCTGGCAGACACTCTTCCTCTAGACTACAAAAAAGACATGAAGAGGGAACGTTTAAGTCAGTCTGTCTCTGTAAGATTCTGAATGAAAATAGAAATAATTCACATAGAAAAAACAATGATATCTTACAATAGCAATTATAAAGTTACTGGTGTAGTGTAAAGAAAAATGGTTCACAAATTTTTTTAAAAAGAACTAATTCAGTTTGTTTCTTACTTATATTTTACCGATTCCCTCATTTAACTATATTGTTCTCTCTATATTACGTTTTTCTCTTTTAACAAAGACAAATAACACAAAAGTATCTTGGTTGTGACTGGGGGTTGAACACCTTACCCCCAGATTTTAAAAAGAAAAACAATTTTAAAAACTTGGTTCTATCCTGGGATTGAACACCCAATCTTTGTACCCTAAAACCATTGCCCTTTCCACTACACCACAAAGAAAGGTATATTCCATGACGAGATAGAGCATGTATATGTATATGCATATATGTGTACATTTATCAGGTGGGTATACATTGGATGCACTTTTATGTGTAAACAAGAAAGAAATAAATAATATTTACTACTTTCAAAAAAGAAAAGAAAGCTGGATTGAGGGGATTTGAACTCTCAAGCTTGAGATTTCCATGCAGACACTCCAGCTCTAGACCACAGAAAAGACATGAATAGGGAATGTTTAAGTTGGTCTGTCTCTATGATTCTGAATGAAAAAAGAAATAATTCAGAAAGAGAAAACAATGACAACATACAATAGCAATTATCTGTGACTGGTGTAGTGAAACTAAAAATGGTTCCTACATTTTTTTTTTAAAAGAACTAATTCAATTTTGTTCAGACTTATATTAACCAGATTCCCCCTAATACCTGTGTTTTTCTCTCTGTATTGTGTTTCTCTTTTTTTGAAAGAAAAAAACAACACAGAAAGATCTTGGTTGAAACCGGGGGAGAAAAGTTCTGCATGGAGGGGAATTGAACTCTCAACCTTAGGTTTCTCTTACAGACACTCTAACAATACACCAGATGGCAGGCACTGCAATGAAAACGTTAGTTCTTTTCATATCCACCCAGTGTCAGTGCTGTGATTAGACTAGACCAGTAGAGCCAAGGGATAAAGTAAACGATAAGATAACTGTCCCTTTGGTCATTTCCAAACAATGCGGTGCTGCACTGTGATAAAGGAATATGACAAGTTGACTTCAGCTTGGGGTTTCCTTGCAGACACTCTTCCTCTACACTACAGAAAAGACATGAAGAGAGAACGTTTAAGTCAGTCTGTCTCTGTAAGATTCTGAATGAAAATAGAAATAATTCACAAAGAGAAAACAATGACAACTTACAATAGCAATTATCTGTGACTAGTGTATTGGAACTAAAATTGGTTCCTAAAAGAATCTTTATGACTGAGGGAAAAAAAGGAAAAGTTCTGCATGGAGGGGAATTGAACTCTCAACCTTAGGTTTCTCTTACAGACACTCTAACAGTACACCAGATGGCAGGCACTGCAATGAAACGTTAGTTCTTTTCAAATCCACCCAGTGTCAGTGCTGTGATTAGACTAGACCACTAGAGCCAAGGGATAATGTAAAGTATATGATAACTGTCCTCTTGGCTTCCAAACAATGCGGTGCTGCACTGTGATAAAGGAATATGACAAGTTGACTTCAGCTTGGGGTTTCCTTGCAGACACTCTTCCTCTAGACTACAGAAAAGACACGAAGAGGGAACGTTTAAGTCAGTCTGTCTCTGTAAGATTCTGAATGAAAATAGAAATGATTCACAAAGAGAAAACAATGACAACCTTCAATAGCAATTATCTGTGACTGGTGTAGTGAAACTAAAAATAGTTCCTAAAAGAATCTTTATGACTGAGGGAAAAAAAGGAAAAGTTCTGCATGGAGGGGAATTGAACTCTCAACCTTAGGTTTCTCTTACAGACACTCTAACAGTACACCAGATGGCAGGCACTGCAATGAAACGTTAGTTCTTTTCAAATCCACCCAGTGTCAGTGCTGTGATTAGACTAGACCAGTAGAGCCAAGGGATAAAGTAAGGGATAAGATTACTGTCCCTTTGGTCATTTCCAAACAATGCGGTGCTGCACTGTGATAAAGGAATATGACAAGTTGACTTTAGCTTGGGGTTTCCTGGCAGACACTCTTCCTCTAGACTACAAAAAAGACATGAAGAGGGAACGTTTAAGTCAGTCTGTCTCTGTAAGATTCTGAATGAAAATAGAAATGATTCACAAAGAGAAAACAATGACAACCTTCAATAGCAATTATCTGTGACTGGTGTAGTGAAACTAAAAATAGTTCCTAAAAGAATCTTTATGACTGAGGGAAAAAAAGGAAAAGTTCTGCATGGAGGGGAATTGAACTCTCAACCTTAGGTTTCTCTTACAGACACTCTAACAGTACACCAGATGGCAGGCACTGCAATGAAACGTTAGTTCTTTTCAAATCCACCCAGTGTCAGTGCTGTGATTAGACTAGACCAGTAGAGCCAAGGGATAAAGTAAGGGATAAGATTACTGTCCCTTTGGTCATTTCCAAACAATGCGGTGCTGCACTGTGATAAAGGAATATGACAAGTTGACTTTAGCTTGGGGTTTCCTGGCAGACACTCTTCCTCTAGACTACAAAAAAGACATGAAGAGGGAACGTTTAAGTCAGTCTGTCTCTGTAAGATTCTGAATGAAAATAGAAATAATTCACATAGAGAAAACAATGATATCTTACAATAGCAATTATAAAGTTACTGGTGTAGTGTAAAGAAAAATGGTTCACAAATTTTTTTAAAAAGAACTAATTCAGTTTGTTTCTTACTTATATTTTACCGATTCCCTCATTTAACTATATTGTTCTCTCTATATTACGTTTTTCTCTTTTAACAAAGACAAATAACACAAAAATATCTTGGTTGTGACTGGGGGTTGAACACCTTACCCCCAGATTTTAAAAAGAAAAACAATTTTAAAAACTTGGTTCTATCCTGGGATTGAACACCCAATCTTTGTACCCTAAAACCATTGCCCTTTCCACTACACCACAAAGAAAGGTATATTCCATGACGAGATAGAGCATGTATATGTATATGCATATATGTGTACATTTATCAGGTGGGTATACATTGGATGCACTTTTATGTGTAAACAAGAAATAAATAAATAATATTTACTACTTTCAAAAAAGAAAAGAAAGCTGGATTGAGGGGATTTGAACTCTCAAGCTTGAGATTTCCATGCAGACACTCCAGCTCTAGACCACAGAAAAGACATGAATAGGGAATGTTTAAGTTGGTCTGTCTCTATGATTCTGAATGAAAATAGAAATAATTCAGAAAGAGAAAACAATGACAACATACAATAGCAATTATCTGTGACTGGTGTAGTGAAACTAAAAATGGTTCCTACATTTTTTTTTAAAAAGAACTAATTCAATTTTTTTCAGACTTATATTAACCAGATTCCCCCTTATACCTGTGTTTTTCTCTCTGTATTGTGTTTCTCTTTTTTTGAAAGAAAAAAAACAACACAGAAAGATCTTGGTTGAAACCGAGGGAGAAAAGTTCTGCATGGAGGGGAATTGAACTCTCAACCTTAGGTTTCTCTTACAGACACTCTAACAGTACACCAGATGGCAGGCACTGCAATGAAACGTTAGTTCTTTTCAAATCCACCCAGTGTCAGTGCTGTGATTAGACTAGACCAGTAGAGCCAAGGGATAAAGTAAGGGATAAGATTACTGTCCCTTTGGTCATTTCCAAACAATGCGGTGCTGCACTGTGATAAAGGAATATGACAAGTTGACTTTAGCTTGGGGTTTCCTGGCAGACACTCTTCCTCTAGACTACAAAAAAGACATGAAGAGGGAACGTTTAAGTCAGTCTGTCTCTGTAAGATTCTGAATGAAAATAGAAATAATTCACATAGAAAAAACAATGATATCTTACAATAGCAATTATAAAGTTACTGGTGTAGTGTAAAGAAAAATGGTTCACAAATTTTTTTTAAAAGAACTAATTCAGTTTGTTTCTTACTTATATTTTACCGATTCCCTCATTTAACTATATTGTTCTCTCTATATTACGTTTTTCTCTTTTAACAAAGACAAATAACACAAAAATATCTTGGTTGTGACTGGGGGTTGAACACCTTACCCCCAGATTTTAAAAAGAAAAACAATTTTAAAAACTTGGTTCTATACTGGGATTGAACACCCAATCTTTGTACCCTAAAACCATTGCCCTTTCCACTACACCACAAAGAAAGGTATATTCCATGACGAGATAGAGCATGTATATGTATATGCATATATGTGTACATTTATCAGGTGGGTATACATTGGATGCACTTTTATGTGTAAACAAGAAAGAAATAAATAATATTTACTACTTTCAAAAAAGAAAAGAAAGCTGGATTGAGGGGATTTGAACTCTCAAGCTTGAGATTTCCATGCAGACACTCCAGCTCTAGACCACAGAAAAGACATGAATAGGGAATGTTTAAGTTGGTCTGTCTCTATGATTCTGAATGAAAATAGAAATAATTCAGAAAGAGAAAACAATGACAACATACAATAGCAATTATCTGTGACTGGTGTAGTGAAACTAAAAATGGTTCCTACATTTTTTTTTAAAAAGAACTAATTCAATTTTTTTCAGACTTATATTAACCAGATTCCCCCTTATACCTGTGTTTTTCTCTCTGTATTGTGTTTCTCTTTTTTTGAAAGAAAAAAAACAACACAGAAAGATCTTGGTTGAAACCGGGGGAGAAAAGTTCTGCATGGAGGGGAATTGAAGTCTCAACCTTAGGTTTCTCTTACAGACACTCTAACAGTACACCAGATGGCAGGCACTGCAATGAAACGTTAGTTCTTTTCATATCCACCCAGTGTCAGTGCTGTGATTAGACTAGACCAGTAGAGCCAAGGGATAAAGTAAACGATAAGATAACTGTCCCTTTGGTCATTTCCAAACAATGCGGTGCTGCACTGTGATAAAGGAATATGACAAGTTGACTTCAGCTTGGGGTTTCCTTGCAGACACTCTTCCTCTACACTACAGAAAAGACATGAAGAGGGAACGTTTAAGTCAGTCTGTCTCTGTAAGATTCTGAATGAAAATAGAAATAATTCACAAAGAGAAAACAATGACAACTTACAATAGCAATTATCTGTGACTAGTGTATTGGAACTAAAATTGGTTCCTAAAAGAATCTTTATGACTGAGGGGAAAAAAGGAAAAGTTCTGCATGGAGGGGAATTGAACTCTCAACCTTAGGTTTCTCTTACAGACACTCTAACAGTACACCAGATGGCAGGCACTGCAATGAAAACGTTAGTTCTTTTCATATCCACCCAGTGGGTTAGGCATCAGGCCCTTGTGGTCCTAGGCCGACTCACTACTGCCCCCTAGAGTTTTATATACACATCACACCCAACATTACCCACAATCCTCACACACATACTCCCACATCCGTCTTCTTCATTCCACTCGTCGTCACTCACTACTCAACACAAACTTTTTACGCAGCAGCGTCTGGAATACAAACTTCAGCAGTACATTCTATCTCCTGCTAAAAATCATCCGAGGATGGCACTGGAGACCAGGGCCACATCGCGGGCTACACAACATACCGACAGGCAGCCTTCTGGAGTGTCGCGGAGGCCGAGGGGTCGACCCCCTCTGCACACTTCTCTGCCTGTCCCGATCAAACATAAGATCCGCCATGTTGACCGCGAGGTCTCCCTCCGCCTTCCCCTCGAGGAGTCTATCACCTCGTCTGTGAGTACAGCCAGTTCTACAAGAGGAAGGGTAGACACACTGGAAACCGGCCTGAATGACATCAACATGAAGGTAGACAAAATCGACTCCAAGATCGACATGCTCATCGAGGCCAGCCTCAACAAGATACCGCCGGCGGCCGCGTCATCCCCCCCACCGGCGCCATTACGGGCCGAAGCCTCCTCACGGGAGAACTACATCGACCAGTATCTACAGAGAGAACGGTTTCAACTCCAGTGCACAGACGGTAAGGTCGCTCTTGCAAACGACTTATTTTCTGACAGGCTTCTGCCCAAACCTTATATGTACGTAGCATGGGATAACTGTCAGACACTAAAGGCTAAGCTAGACGCACGTACCCACCTCACAGCACTTGAGTATATCACCGCTACCCTTTCGCTTCTAAGGGATCAGCGGGCATATGACGCAAAAGACATTCATCACATAATCACACATCTTCATGACGTCTCGCACAACGCCATGGAGAGGCCATGGGAAGGAGTTAGACGCTGGACTAACAAGATCTGGGACTTGGTTGAAAAGAAGCAGGTGGCATGGGACGACCACCAAAAGATACAGCTTCATCGCATGCTCCTCGCCATAGCCCCCGCAACGGTACAGAGGCCAAACCCACACCGATCGGACGGGCACCACCATACAACTCCGGCCCAGCCAGCTGATCTATGTAGGTCATACAACACGGTACGCGGTTGCCACCACAGGGCACACCACACGGAAGGAGGTCAACAGAAGCTCCATTACTGTAGCTACTGTCTGTCGGCTGTCAACCGCAACTGCACCCATAGCGCCACAGCTTGTCTCCGCAGAGCAGAGGACAACGCCGCCCCAGCCCACATGACAAGCAACAGGTCCAACAACACCCAAAACCTATCACACCAGGCAGCAAAAATCGCTTGAGCGGCGCCCCGGCCTACCAGCCCGAGGCGCCGTCAACAAACAGCCACACCGGACACAACACACCTGAGCACGGCCCGCTCTCCCATCGCAGCCTTGGTTCTACTAGTCGGGCCGGCGCTGGGTCCCCTCCGTCACCGGCCCACAGCCCGGGCACCAGCTCCGGTCAACACATCCAAGATGGCCGTCCAGACAGCATTGTAGGCGTTACCATTGTGGAGGAGGCGCCCCGTCTTGCCCTTGGTAATACTGGTAATAACGAGATACACCCGGGTCAAGACAGCAACTTCACACGGGCTCCTCGCTCTCCTCCGGTTTGGTCACTAATTCCCGAGGCCCCTGTCTTCGTGCCGCATTCGCCGTCAACAAGCGAAGCGGCCCCCTCACATGCGCACAGCCAGCAAGGTACGCCAGATTTTGACTCAATCCGTCTTATGTGCATGTTATCAACCCCGACTGCAATATCCATCCCGCGGCTTTTGCTGCTCACCGTCGTGATCACTGGCCCCATTTTTATAAATCAGTTGCTAGCTCAGACTTGTATGACACATACACGGCGGTTCGCAACACCGGCTTACCCAACGCACTCTGCGCACGGGTCCCCGTAGCATCAAACCTAAACATTGCCGCCTGGGAACGCTACATGCCTGTCGGAAATGATGATCTGCTTGATTTTCTGAAGTACGGTTTCCCTCTCGGTTACTTAGGCCCTGTCAGCGACACTGGCGACACACACAACCATCCGAGCGATACGCAGTTCCCAGTACAGGTGGACGCTTTTCTCAAGAAAGAGCTGGCGCTGGGCGCCCTTGTCGGTCCCATGCCTCGCTCACCTTTTCTGGAGTGGTCCCATATATCCCCTCTTATGAGTCGGCCTAAGAGAGACACTGATGATCGTCGCATTATCTCTGATCTTACGTTTTCGGAGTTAAGTGTGAATGCCTACATATATAAGAATACTGTTCTCGGCACCACACGTAACCATTCTCTCCCGACGGTTGAGGCCCTTATCGGGGACGTTAGGCGTATCGGTCCGGGGTCATATATGGCGACCCTCGATATCGCCCACGCCTATAAAAACTTTGTAACTGACCCTCTGGACTGGCCCCTTCTTGTTATCCGCTGGGGCACTGACTACTACCTCGATACCGCCGTACCTTTCGGTTCGAGAGCTTCATCAAGCCACATCCAGCGGGTGGCTGATATCATCATTGAAATCCTTCGTGAACGAAATGTGGTTGCTCGCATGTACATTGATGATCTGATCATTGTCTCCCCCGACAGGGCGATGGCAGTGAGGGACTTCACCATCGCTAAGCAGTTACTCGCGGATCTCGGTTTGCCTGAGGCCCCGGGGAAGAGCCAGGCCCCGGCCACAAGAGTTCGCTGGCTTGGAGTCGACATAGACACGACCGCCATGACTGTCTCTGTCCCGGCAGACAAACTGCGCGACATCAGAGGTAAGGTAGCCCAGTGCATCGCCAAGCGCACTATGACCAAGAGACACCTCCAGAGCGTCCTGGGGGCCTTGCTACACATTGCAAAATGCATCCCCCCAGCACGCCTTTTTGTGGGCCGTCTCCTCGACGGCCTTTCGGGCTGCCGCCGCCACTTTCTCAACGTCAGCGCTGACATGCGCAAGGACTTTCGCTGGTTCCACGAGTCTGCCGAGGCGTGGAATGGCATTGGTGTTATCCCCGCCCAAACGTACACCCGAGAATTGTTCGTCGATGCCTGCTTAAGTGGCATCGGGGGCACCGACGGCCGTATGGCCTACGCCAGCCAGGTCACCCTGATCGACGACGGTGTCAAAAACGTGGCCCACCTGGAGGCAGCCAATGTGGTGGTGGCTCTCCACACACTGGCTGGTGAGGCCGACCGGGGCGGCCACATACGAGTCCACTGCGACAACTCGGCAGCGGTCTCGGTCTTCAGTACGGGTCGGGCCCGCGACCCAGTCCTGTTGGATTGCGCACGCTCTATAGGGATGTATCAGGCCCTTATCTGCTGTGATTTGTCTTTTGTGCATGTGCCCGGCGAAGCTAATGTGGTGGCCGATAACCTCAGTAGAGCCCATCTCTCCAAGCCACATTTTAACGCTGTTGCCGAGTATTTTGCCTCGGGTGAATATGTCCAGTGTGCCGCTGTTACCCATGTATTTGACAATTTATCGCCTTCTGTCATCACCAGATCCGGCGCTGCGGTCACTTCAACAGCTCGCAGCAGCGCGCCAGGAGAAGGCCCGGGCCGAGGGGACCAACACAGCAAGACGTTCCACAGTCCGGGCGTACCTCGGCCTGTGCCTCGACATGAGCATCGACCCCCTGGCCGCGACGTACCAGGAGGCATGCGCAGTCATAGAAGCATGGGCTCTCAAGGGCGCGTCGCCGGCAACGATACGCAACAAAGTCGGTCACGTCCGGTCCTACCTCATCCTCGCAGGAGTGACGACGGCTCCACTACACCACCCGCGGGTCATGCGGGCGCTGGATGCGGTCAATGGTCCCTGGAGGGATGCGTCTCTTCATCTCCCTGGCCAAAAACCTCCAGAAATACGACCAGAGTAAGTCTGTCTTCATCCCCGAGGCCGCCGAGTCGACTGTCTGCCCAGTAGCAGCCACGAGGGCAGCTATAAACTTGGTCCCAACAGTGCACTCGACCGACCCGCTACTGATGTTCCCCGATCGCTCGTCTCTGCCAACTTCCCTCGTCAAGAAAAGCTGGGACAGTGGAGTCCGAGCAGCTGGAGACGACCCGCGGAAGTACTCGCTTCACTCTCTCCGGAAGGGTGCGGCGACCGCCGCGTACCAGGCGGGGATCCCAGTCCTTGCCGTGAAGCAGTTCGGTGGCTGGAGATCCCAAGCATATGAGACATACATTGACACATCATCGACCCCGGTGTCTCGCGCAATCCTCAACTCCATCACATCACAGTGACTTTTATCTACCTTCCTCACATTTATCTTATTCCATGTCAATACTTTTTAATACCGCACTTTACGTGCTTTCTTTTACCCACCATCCCAACCCCAAATACCTTCTCTTTTTCACACACTCCCCTTCCCAAAATTTTTGTTTACATCACAAATCAACAAAACATTCAACTCAAAATATATTCACAACATTTTGGCACGCTTGGGTACTATCTTATTTAATTCATTGTTTTAACCCCTTATTATCATATCATATGTATATATACTACGTTTAACATTATTAGTATATATACTCTTAATACATGTCATAAAATCTATTCTTAATAAATACATTTTATTTACCCAGCTGCCGTTTCACTTCTTTCTTTATACTTGGGGGAAGCAGTAGTGTCAGTGTTGTGATTAGACTAGACCAGTAGAGCCAAGGATTAAGTAAGGGATAAGATTACTGTCCCTTTGGTCATTTCCAAACAATGCGGTGCTGCACTGTGATAAAGGAATATGACAAGTTGACTTAAGCTTGGGGTTTCCTTGCAGACACTCTTCCTCTACACTACAGAAAAGACATGAAGAGGGAACGTTTAAGTCAGTCTGTCTCTGTAAGATTCTGAATGAAAATAGAAATAATTCACAAAGAGAAAACAATGACAACTTACAATATCAATTATCTATGACTAGTGTATTGGAACTAAAATTGGTTCCTAAAAGAATCTTTATGACTGAGGGAAAAAAAGGAAAAGTTCTGCATGGAGGGGAATTGAACTCTCAACCTTAGTTTTCTCTTACAGACACTCTAACAGTACACCAGATGGCAGGCACTGCAATGAAACGTTAGTTCTTTTCAAATCCACCCAGTGTCAGTGCTGTGATTAGACTAGACCAGTAGAGCCAAGGGATAAAGTAAGGGATAAGATTACTGTCCCTTTGGTCATTTCCAAACAATGCGGTGCTGCACTGTGATAAAGGAATATGACAAGTTGACTTCAGCTTGGGGTTTCCTTGCAGACACTCTTCCTCTAGACTACAAAAAAGACATGAAGAGGGAACGTTTAAGTCAGTCTGTCTCTGTAAGATTCTGAATGAAAATAGAAATAATTCACAAAGAGAAAACAATGATATCTTACAATAGCAATTATAAAGTTACTGGTGTAGTGGAACGAAAAATGGTTCCCACATTTTTAGAAAAAAGAACTAATTCAGTTTGTTTCTAACTGATATTATACCGATTCCCTCATATAACTATATTGTTCTCTTTATATTACGTTTTTCTCTTTTAACAAAGAGAAATAACACAAAAAGATCTTTGTTTTGACTTGGGGTTGAACACCTGACCCCCAGATTTTAAAAAGGAAAACAATTTTAAAAACTTGGTTCTATCCTGGGATTGAACACCCAATCTTTGTACCCTAAAACCATTGCCCTATCCACTACACCACAAAGAAAGATATATTCAATGATGAGATAGAGCATGTATATGTATATGCATATATGTGTACATTTATCAGGTGGGTATACATTGGATGCACTTTTATGTGTAAACAAGAAAGAAATAAATAATATTTACTACTTTCAAAAAAGAAAAGAAAGCTGGATTGAGGGGATTTGAACTCTCAAGCTTGAGATTTCCATGCAGACACTCCAGCTCTAGACCACAGAAAAGACATGAATAGGGAATGTTTAAGTTGGTCTGTCTCTATGATTGTGAATGAAAATAGAAATAATTCAGAAAGAGAAAACAATGACAACATACAATAGCAATTATCTGTGACTGGTGTAGTGAAACTAAAAATGGTTCCTACATTTTTTTTTTAAAAAGAACTAATTCAATTTTTTTCAGACTTATATTAACCAGATTCCCCCTTATACTTGTGTTTTTCTCTCTGTATTGTGTTTCTCTTTTTTTGAAAGAAAAAAACAACACAAAAAGATCTTGGTTGAAACCGGGGGCGAAAAGTTCTGCATGGAGGGGAATTGAACTCTCAACCTTAGGTTTCTCTTACAGACACTCTAACAATACACCAGATGGCAGGCACTGCAATGAAACGTTGGTTCTTTTCATATCCACCCAGTGTCAGTGCTGTGATTAGACTAGACCAGTAGAGCCAAGGGATAAAGTAAACGATAAGATAACTGTCCCTTTGGTCATTTCCAAACAATGCGGTGCTGCACTGTGATAAAGGAATATGACAAGTTGACTTCAGCTTGGGGTTTCCTTGCAGACACTCTTCCTCTACACTACAGAAAAGACATGAAGAGGGAACGTTTAAGTCAGTCTGTCTCTGTAAGATTCTGAATGAAAATAGAAATAATTCACAAAGAGAAAACAATGACAACTTACAATAGCAATTATCTGTGACTAGTGTATTGGAACTAAAATTGGTTCCTATAAGAATCTTTATGACTGAGGGAAAAAAAGGAAAAGTTCTGCATGGAGGGGAATTGAACTCTCAACCTTAGGTTTCTCTTACAGACACTCTAACAGTACACCAGATGGCAGGCACTGCAATTAAACGTTAGTTCTTTTCAAATCCACCCAGTGTCAGTGCTGTGATTAGACTAGACCAGTAGAGCCAAGTGATAAAGTAAGGGATAAGATTACTGTCCCTTTGGTCATTTCCAAACAATGCGGTGCTGCACTGTGATAAAGGAATATGACAAGTTGACTTCAGCTTGGGGTTTCCTTGCAGACACTCTTCCTCTAGACTACAAAAAAGACATGAAGAGGGAACGTTTAAGTCAGTCTGTCTCTGTAAGATTCTGAATGAAAATAGAAATAATTCACAAAGAGAAAACAATGATATCTTACAATAGCAATTATAAAGTTACTGGTGTAGTGGAACGAAAAATGGTTCCCACATTTTTAGAAAAAAGAACTAATTCAGTGTGTTTCTAACTGATATTATACCGATTCCCTCATATAACTATATTGTTCTCTTTATATTACGTTTTTCTCTTTTAACAAAGAGAAATAACACAAAAAGATCTTTGTTTTGACTTGGGGTTGAACACCTGACCCCCAGATTTTAAAAAGGAAAACAATTTTAAAAACTTGGTTCTATCCTGGGATTGAACACCCAATCTTTGTACCCTAAAACCATTGACCTATCCGCTACACCACAAAGAAAGATATATTCCATGATGAGATAGAGCATGTATATGTATATGCATATATGTGTACATCTATCAGGTGGGTATACATTGGATGCACTTTTATGTGTAAACAAGAAAGAAATAAATAATATTTACTACTTTCAAAAAAGAAAAGAAAGCTGGATTGAGGGGATTTGAACTCTCAAGCTTGAGATTTCCATGCAGACACTCCAGCTCTAGACCACAGAAAAGACATGAATAGGGAATGTTTAAGTTGGTCTGTCTCTATGATTGTGAATGAAAATAGAAATAATTCAGAAAGAGAAAACAATGACAACATACAATAGCAATTATCTGTGACTGGTGTAGTGAAACTAAAAATGGTTCCTACATTTTTTTTTTAAAAAGAACTAATTCAATTTTTTTCAGACTTATATTAACCAGATTCCCCCTTATACTTGTGTTTTTCTCTCTGTATTGTGTTTCTCTTTTTTTGAAAGAAAAAAAACAACACAAAAAGATCTTGGTTGAAACCGGGGAAGAAAAGTTCTGCATGGAGGGGAATTGAACTCTCAACCTTAGGTTTCTCTTACAGACACTCTAACAATACACCAGATGGCAGGCACTGCAATGAAACGTTGGTTCTTTTCATATCCACCCAGTGTCAGTGCTGTGATTAGACTAGACCAGTAGAGCCAAGGGATAAAGTAAACGATAAGATAACTGTCCCTTTGGTCATTTCCAAACAATGCGGTGCTGCACTGTGATAAAGGAATATGACAAGTTGACTTCAGCTTGGGGTTTCCTTGCAGACACTCTTCCTCTACACTACAGAAAAGACATGAAGAGGGAACGTTTAAGTCAGTCTGTCTCTGTAAGATTCTGAATGAAAATAGAAATAATTCACAAAGAGAAAACAATGACAACTTACAATAGCAATTATCTGTGACTAGTGTATTGGAACTAAAATTGGTTCCTAAAAGAATCTTTATGACTGAGGGAAAAAAAGGAAAAGTTCTGCATGGAGGGGAATTGAACTCTCAACCTTAGGTTTCTCTTACAGACACTCTAACAGTACACCAGATGGCAGGCACTGCAATGAAAACGTTAGTTCTTCTCAAATCCACCCAGTGTCAGTGCTGTGATTAGACTAGACCACTAGAGCCAAGGGATAATGTAAACAATAAGATAACTGTCCTCTTGGTCATTTCCAAACAATGCGGTGCTGCACTGTGATAAAGGAATATGACAAGTTGACTTCAGCTTGGGGTTTCCTTGCAGACACTCTTCCTCTACACTACAGAAAAGACATGAAGAGGGAACGTTTAAGTCAGTCTGTCTCTGTAAGATTCTGAATGAAAATAGAAATAATTCACAAAGAGAAAACAATGACAACTTACAATAGCAATTATCTGTGACTAGTGTATTGGAACTAAAATTGGTTCCTAAAAGAATCTTTATGACTGAGGGAAAAAAAGGAAAAGTTCTGCATGGAGGGGAATTGAACTCTCAACCTTAGGTTTCTCTTACAGACACTCTAACAGTACACCAGATGGCAGGCACTGCAATGAAAACGTTAGTTCTTTTCATATCCACCCAGTGGGTTAGGCATCAGGCCCTTGTGGTCCTAGGCCGACTCACTACTGCCCCCTAGAGTTTTATATACACATCACACCCAACATTACCCACAATCCTCACACACATACTCCCACATCCGTCTTCTTCATTCCACTCGTCGTCACTCACTACTCAACACAAACTTTTTACGCAGCAGCGTCTGGAATACAAACTTCAGCAGTACATTCTATCTCCTGCTAAAAATCATCCAAGGATGGCACCGGAGACCAGGGCCACATCGCGGGCTACACAACATACCGACAGGCAGCCTTCTGGAGTGTCGCGGAGGCCGAGGGGTTGACCCCCTCTGCACACTTCTCTGCCTGTCCCGATCAAACATAAGATCCGCCATGTTGACCGCGAGGTCTCCCTCCGCCTTCCCCTCGAGGAGTCTATCACCTCGTCTGTGAGTACAGCCAGTTCTACAAGAGGAAGGGTAGACACACTGGAAACCGGCCTGAATGACATCAACACGAAGGTAGACAAAATCGACTCCAAGATCGACATGCTCATCGAGGCCAGCCTCAACAAGGTACCGCCGGCGGCCGCGTCATCCCCCCCACCGGTGCCATTACGGGCCGAAGCCTCCTCACGGGAGAACTACATCGACCAGTATCTACAGAGAGAACGGTTTCAACTCCAGTGCACAGACGGTAAGTTCGCTCTTGCAAACGACTTATTTTCTGACAGGCTTCTGCCCAAACCTTATATGTACGTAGCATGGGATAACTGTCAGACACTAAAGGCTAAGCTAGACGCACGTACCCACCTCACAGCACTTGAGTATATCACCGCTACCCTTTCGCTTCTAAGGGATCAGCGGGCATATGACGCAAAAGACATTCATCACATAATCACACATCTTCATGACGTCTCGCACAACGCCATGGAGAGGCCATGGGAAGGAGTTAGACGCTGGACTAACAAGATCTGGGACTTGGTTGAAAAGAAGCAGGTGGCATGGGACGACCACCAAAAGATACAGCTTCATCGCATGCTCCTCGCCATAGCCCCCGCAACGGTACAGAGGCCAAACCCACACCGATCGGACGGGCACCACCATATAACTCCGGCCCAGCCAGCTGATCTATGTAGGTCATACAACACGGTACGCGGTTGCCACCACAGGGCACACCACACGGAAGGAGGTCAACAGAAGCTCCATTACTGTAGCTACTGTCTGTCGGCCGTCAACCGCAACTGCACCCATAGCGCCACAGCTTGTCGCCGCAGAGCAGAGGACAACGCCGCCCCAGCCCACATGACAAGCAACAGGTCCAACAACACCCAAAACCTATCACACCAGGCAGCAAAAATCGCTTGAGCGGCGCCCCGGCCTACCAGCCCGAGGCGCCGTCAACAAACAGCCACACCGGACACAACACACCTGAGCACGGCCCGCTCTCCCATCGCAGCCTTGGTTCTACTAGTCTGGCCGGCGCTGGGTCCCCTCCGTCACCGGCCCACAGCCCGGGCACCAGCTCCGGTCAACACATCCAAGATGGCCGTCCAGACAGCATTGTAGGCGTTACCATTGTGGAGGAGGCGCCCCGTCTTGCCCTTGGTAATACTGGTAATAACGAGATACACCCGGGTCAAGACAGCAACTTCACACGGGCTCCTCGCTCTCCTCCGGTTTGGTCACTAAATCCCGAGGCCCCCGTCTTCGTGCTGCATTCGCCGTCAACAAGCGAAGCGGCCCCCTCACATGCGCACAGCCAGCAAGGTACGCCAGATTTTGACTCAATCCGTCTTATGTGCATGTTATCAACCCCGACTGCAATATCCATCCCGCGGCTTTTGCTGCTCACCGTCGTGATCACTGGCCCCATTTTTATAAATCAGTTGCTAGCTCAGACTTGTATGACACATACACGGCAGTTCGCAACACCGGCTTACCCAACGCACTCTGCGCACGGGTCCCCGTAGCATCAAACCTAAACATTGCCGCCTGGGAACGCTACATGCCTGTCGGAAATGATGATCTGCTTGATTTTCTGAAGTACGGTTTGCCTCTCGGTTACTTAGGCCCTGTCAGCGACACTGGCGACACACACAACCATCCGAGCGCTATGCAGTTCCCAGTACAGGTGGACGCTTTTCTCAAGAAAGAGCTGGCGCTGGGCGCCCTTGTCGGTCCCATGCCTCGCTCACCTTTTCTGGAGTGGTCCCATATATCCCCTCTTATGAGTCGGCCTAAGAGAGACACTGATGATCGTCGCATTATCTCTGATCTTACGTTTTCGGAGTTAAGTGTGAATGCCTACATATATAAGAATACTGTTCTCGGCACCACACGTAACCATTCTCTCCCGACGGTTGAGGCCCTTATCGGGGACGTTAGGCGTATCGGTCCGGGGTCATATATGGCGACCCTCGATATCGCCCACGCCTATAAAAACTTTGTAACTGACCCTCTGGACTGGCCCCTTCTTGTTATCCGCTGGGGCACTGACTACTACCTCGATACCGCCGTACCTTTCGGTTCGAGAGCTTCATCAAGCCACATCCAGCGGGTGGCTGATATCATCATTGAAATCCTTCATGAACGAAATGTGGTTGCTCGCATGTACATTGATGATCTGATCATTGTCTCCCCCGACAGGGCGATGGCAGTGAGGGACTTCAACATCGCTAAGCAGTTACTCGCGGATCTTGGTTTGCCTGAGGCCCCGGGGAAGAGCCAGGCCCCGGCCACAAGAGTTCGCTGGCTTGGAGTCGACATAGACACGACCGCCATGACTGTCTCTGTCCCGGCAGACAAACTGCGCGACATCAGAGGTAAGGTAGCCCAGTGCATCGCCAAGCGCACTATGACCAAGAGACACCTCCAGAGCGTCCTGGGGGCCTTGCTACACATTGCAAAATGCATCCCCCCAGCACGCCTTTTTGTGGGCCGTCTCCTCGACGGCCTGCGCGGCTGCCGCCGCCACTTTCTCAACGTCAGCGCTGACATGCGCAAGGACTTTCGCTGGTTCCACGAGTCTGCCGAGGCGTGGAATGGCATTGGTGTTATCCCCGCCCAAACGTACACCCGAGAATTGTTCGTCGATGCCTGCTTAAGTGGCATCGGGGGCACCGACGGCCGTATGGCCTACGCCAGCCAGGTCACCCTGATCGACGACGGTGTCAAAAACGTGGCCCACCTGGAGGCAGCCAATGTGGTGGTGGCTCTCCACACACTGGCTGGTGAGGCCGACCGGGGCGGCCCAGACGAGTCCACTGCGACAACTCGGCAGCGGTCTCGGTCTTCAGTACGGGTCGGGCCCGCGACCCAGTCCTGTTGGATTGCGCACGCTCTATAGGGATGTATCAGGCCCTTATCTGCTGTGATTTGTCTTTTGTGCATGTGCCCGGCGAAGCTAATGTGGTGGCCGATAACCTCAGTAGAGCCCATCTCTCCAAGCCACATTTTAACGCTGTTGCCGAGTATTTTGCCTCGGGTGAATATGTCCAGTGTGCCGCTGTTACCCATGTATTTGACAATTTATCACCTTCTGTCATCACCAGATCCGGCGCTGCGGTCACTTCAACAGCTCGCAGCAGCGCGCCAGGAGAAGGCCCGGGCCGAGGGGACCAACACAGCAAGACGTTCCACAGTCCGGGCGTACCTCGGCCTGTGCCTCGACATGAGCATCGACCCCCTGGCCGCGACGTACCAGGAGGCATGCGCAGTCATAGAAGCATGGGCTCTCAAGGGCGCGTCGCCGGCAACGATACGCAACAAAGTCGGTCACGTCCGGTCCTACCTCATCCTCGCAGGAGTGACGACGGCTCCACTACACCACCCGCGGGTCATGCGGGCGCTGGATGCGGTCGACCGCGACAAAAGCCGGGCCCCGAACGTGAAGGCCCCAGCCTCGCCACATCTAGTACGGGCCGTCCTGGACTCGCTGTTGACAACACATGCAGATGCTCTGGTAAGAGCCGCAATTCTCATTATCTACACGGCCGCTCTCCGCCAATCCGAGCTGCTCCCGCCAACAGTCACAAGGTTCTCCGCTACCAGGCACCTCACAAGAGGCGCGGTGTCAATGGTCCCTGGAGGGATGCGTCTCTTCATCTCCCTGGCCAAAAACCTCCAGAAATACGACCAGAGCAAGTCTGTCTTCATCCCCGAGGCCGCCGAGTCGACTGTCTGCCCAGTAGCAGCCACGAGGGCAGCTATAAACTTGGTCCCAACAGTGCACTCGACCGACCCGCTACTGATGTTCCCCGATCGCTCGTCTCTGCCAACTTTCCTCGTCAAGAAAAGCTGGGACAGTGGAGTCCGAGCAGCTGGAGACGACCCGCGGAAGTACTCGCTTCACTCTCTCCGGAAGGGTGCGGCGACCGCCGCGTACCAGGCGGGGATCCCAGTCCTTGCCGTGAAGCAGTTCGGCGGCTGGAGATCCCAAGCATATGAGACATACATTGACACATCATCGACCCCGGTGTCTCGCGCAATCCTCAACTCCATCACATCACAGTGACTTTTATCTACCTTCCTCACATTTATCTTATTCCATGTCAATACTTTTTAATACCGCACTTTACGTGCTTTCTTTTACCCACCATCCCAACCCCAAATACCTTCTCTTTTTCACACACTCCCCTTCCCAAAATTTTTGTTTACATCACAAATCAACAAAACATTCAACTCAAAATATATTCACAACATTTTGGCACGCTTGGGTACTATCTTATTTAATTCATTGTTTTAACCCCTTATTATCATATCATATATATATATACTACGTTTAACATTATTAGTATATATACTCTTAATACATGTCATAAAATCTATTCTTAATAAATACATTTTATTTACCCAGCTGCCGTTTCACTTCTTTCTTTATACTCGGGGGAAGCAGTAGTGGGTTAGGCATCGGGCCCTTGTGGTCCTAGGCCGACTCACTACTGCCCCCTATAGTTTTATATACACATCACACCCAACATTACCCACAATCCTCACACACATACTCCCACATCCGTCTTCTTCATTCCACTCGTCGTCACTCACTACTCAACACAAACTTTTTACCCACCCACCCCTTCCTTATTTTTACTATTTATTATTATATTAACCTTATTTTGATAGGGGTACTATCTTATTTAATTCATTGTTTTAACCCCTTATTATCATATCATATATATTTATATATATACTACGTTTAACATTATTAGTATATATACTCTTAATACATGTCATAAAATCTATTCTTAATAAATACATTTTATTTACCCAGCTGCCGTTTCACTTCTTTCTTTATACTCGGGGGAAGCAGTAGTGTCAGCGTGTGATTAGACTAGACCAGTAGAGCCAAGGATTAAGTAAGGGATAAGATTACTATCCCTTTGGTCATTTCCAAACAATGCGGTGCTGCACTGTGATAAAGGAATATGACAAGTTGACTTCAGCTTGGGGTTTCCTTGCAGACACTCTTCCTCTACACTACAGAAAAGACATGAAGAGGGAACGTTTAAGTCAGTCTGTCTCTGTAAGATTCTGAATGAAAATATAAATAATTCACAAAGAGAAAACAATGACAACTTACAATATCAATTATCTATGACTAGTGTATTGGAACTAAAATTGGTTCCTAAAAGAATCTTTATGACTGAGGGAAAAAAAGGAAAAGTTCTGCATGGAGGGGAATTGAACTCTCAACCTTAGGTTTCTCTTACAGACACTCTAACAGTACACCAGATGGCAGGCACTGCAATGAAACGTTAGTTCTTTTCAAATCCACCCAGTGTCAGTGCTGTGATTAGACTAGACCAGTAGAGCCAAGGGATAAAGTAAGGGATAAGATTACTGTCCCTTTGGTCATTTCCAAACAATGCGGTGCTGCACTGTGATAAAGGAATATGACAAGTTGACTTCAGCTTGGGGTTTCCTTGCAGACACTCTTCCTCTAGACTACAAAAAAGACATAAAGAGGGAACGTTTAAGTCAGTCTGTCTCTGTAAGATTCTGAATGAAAATAGAAATAATTCACAAAGAGAAAACAATGATATCTTACAATAGCAATTATAAAGTTACTGGTGTAGTGGAACGAAAAATGGTTCCCACATTTTTAGAAAAAAGAACTAATTCAGTTTGTTTCTAACTGATATTATACCGATTCCCTCATATAACTATATTGTTCTCTTTATATTACGTTTTTCTCTTTTAACAAAGAGAAATAACACAAAAAGATCTTTGTTTTGACTTGGGGTTGAACACCTGACCCCCAGATTTTAAAAAGGAAAACAATTTTAAAAACTTGGTTCTATCCTGGGATTGAACACCCAATCTTTGTACCCTAAAACCATTGCCCTTTCCACTACACCACAAAGAAAGGTACATTCCATGACGAGATAGAGCATGTATATGTACATGCATATATGTGTATATTTATCAGGTGGGTATACATTGGATGCACTTTTATGTGTAAACAAGAAAGAAATAAATAATATTTACTACTTTCAAAAAAGAAAAGAAAGCTGGATTGAGGGGATTTGAACTCTCAAGCTTGAGATTTCCATGCAGACACTGCAGCTCTAGACCACAGAAAAGACATGAAGAGGGAATGTTTAAGTTGGTCTGTCTCTATGATTCTGAATGAAAATAGAAATAATTCAGAAAGAGAAAAAAATGACAACTTTCAATAGCAATTATCTGTGACTGGTGTAGTGAAACTAAAAATGGTTCCTACATTTTTATTAGAAAAGAACTAATTAATTTTTGTTCAAACTTATATTAACCAGATTCCACCTTATACTTGTGTTTTTCTCTCTGTTTTGTGTTTCTCTCTTTTTGAAAGAAAAAAACAACACAAAAAGATCTTGGTTGAAACCGGGGGAGAAAAGTTCTGCATGGAGGGGAATTGAACTCTCAACCTTAGGTTTCTCTTACAGACACTCTAACAATACACCAGATGGCAGGCACTGCAATGAAACGTTAGTTCTTTTCATATCCACCCAGTGTCAGTGCTGTGATTAGACTAGACCACTAGAGCCAAGGGATAATGTAAACGATAAGATAACTGTCCTCTTGGTCATTTCCAAACAATGCGGTGCTGCACTGTGATAAAGGAATATGAGAAGTTGATTTCAGCTTGGGGTTTCCTTGCAGACACTCTTCCTCTACACTGCAGAAAAGACATGAAGAGGGAACGTTTAAGTCAGTCTGTCTCTGTAAGATTCTGAATGAAAATAGAAATAATTCACAAAGAGAAAACAATGACAACTTACAATATCAATTATCTATGACTAGTGTATTGGAACTAAAATTGGTTCCTAAAAGAATCTTTATGACTGAGGGAAAAAAAGGAAAAGTTCTGCATGGAGGGAAATTGAACTCTCAACCTTAGTTTTCTCTTACAGACACTCTAACAGTACACCAGATGGCAGGCACTGCAATGAAACGTTAGTTCTTTTCAAATCCACCCAGTGTCAGTGCTGTGATTAGACTAGACCAGTAGAGCCAAGGGATAAAATAAGGGATAAGATTACTGTCCCTTTGGTCATTTCCAAACAATGCGGTGCTGCACTGTGATAAAGGAATATGACAAGTTGACTTCAGCTTGGGGTTTCCTTGCAGACACTCTTCCTCTAGACTACAAAAAAGACATGAAGAGGGAACGTTTAAGTCAGTCTGTCTCTGTAAGATTCTGAATGAAAATAGAAATAATTCACAAAGAGAAAACAATGATATCTTACAATAGCAATTATAAAGTTACTGGTGTAGTGGAACGAAAAATGGTTCCCACATTTTTAGAAAAAAGAACTAATTCAGTTTGTTTCTAACTGATATTATACCGATTCCCTCATATAACTATATTGTTCTCTTTATATTACGTTTTTCTCTTTTAACAAAGAGAAATAACACAAAAAGATCTTTGTTTTGACTTGGGGTTGAACACCTGACCCCCAGATTTTAAAAAGGAAAACAATTTTAAAAACTTGGTTCTATCCTGGGATTGAACACCCAATCTTTGTACCCTAAAACCATTGCCCTATCCACTACACCACAAAGAAAGGTACATTCCATGACGAGATAGAGCATGTATATGTACATGCATATATGTGTATATTTATCAGGTGGGTATACATTGGATGCACTTTTATGTGTAAACAAGAAAGAAATAAATAATATTTACTACTTTCAAAAAAGAAAAGAAAGCTGGATTGAGGGGATTTGAACTCTCAAGCTTGAGATTTCCATGCAGACACTGCAGCTCTAGACCACAGAAAAGACATGAAGAGGGAATGTTTAAGTTGGTCTGTCTCTATGATTCTGAATGAAAATAGAAATAATTCAGAAAGAGAAAAAAATGACAACTTTCAATAGCAATTATCTGTGACTGGTGTAGTGAAACTAAAAATGGTTCCTACATTTTTATTAGAAAAGAACTAATTAATTTTTGTTCAAACTTATATTAATCAGATTCCCCCTTATACTTGTGTTTTTCTCTCTGTTTTGTGTTTCTCTCTTTTTGAAAGAAAAAAACAACACAAAAAGATCTTGGTTGAAACCGGGGGAGAAAAGTTCTGCATGGAGGGGAATTGAACTCTCAACCTTAGGTTTCTCTTACAGACACTCTAACAATACACCAGATGGCAGGCACTGCAATGAAACGTTAGTTCTTTTCATATCCACCCAGTGTCAGTGCTGTGATTAGACTAGACCACTAGAGCCAAGGGATAATGTAAACGATAAGATAACTGTCCTCTTGGTCATTTCCAAACAATGCGGTGCTGCACTGTGATAAAGGAATATGAGAAGTTGATTTCAGCTTGGGGTTTCCTTGCAGACACTCTTCCTCTACACTGCAGAAAAGACATGAAGAGGGAACGTTTAAGTCAGTCTGTCTCTGTAAGATTCTGAATGAAAATAGAAATAATTCACAAAGAGAAAACAATGACAACTTACAATATCAATTATCTATGACTAGTGTATTGGAACTAAAATTGGTTCCTAAAAGAATCTTTATGACTGAGGGAAAAAAAGGAAAAGTTCTGCATGGAGGGAAATTGAACTCTCAACCTTAGTTTTCTCTTACAGACACTCTAACAGTACACCAGATGGCAGGCACTGCAATGAAACGTTAGTTCTTTTCAAATCCACCCAGTGTCAGTGCTGTGATTAGACTAGACCAGTAGAGCCAAGGGATAAAATAAGGGATAAGATTACTGTCCCTTTGGTCATTTCCAAACAATGCGGTGCTGCACTGTGATAAAGGAATATGACAAGTTGACTTCAGCTTGGGGTTTCCTTGCAGACACTCTTCCTCTAGACTACAAAAAAGACATGAAGAGGGAACGTTTAAGTCAGTCTGTCTCTGTAAGATTCTGAATGAAAATAGAAATAATTCACAAAGAGAAAACAATGATATCTTACAATAGCAATTATAAAGTTACTGGTGTAGTGGAACGAAAAATGGTTCCCACATTTTTAGAAAAAAGAACTAATTCAGTTTGTTTCTAACTGATATTATACCGATTCCCTCATATAACTATATTGTTCTCTTTATATTACGTTTTTCTCTTTTAACAAAGAGAAATAACACAAAAAGATCTTTGTTTTGACTTGGGGTTGAACACCTGACCCCCAGATTTTAAAAAGGAAAACAATTTTAAAAACTTGGTTCTATCCTGGGATTGAACACCCAATCTTTGTACCCTAAAACCATTGCCCTATCCACTACACCACAAAGAAAGGTACATTCCATGACGAGATAGAGCATGTATATGTACATGCATATATGTGTATATTTATCAGGTGGGTATACATTGGATGCACTTTTATGTGTAAACAAGAAAGAAATAAATAATATTTACTACTTTCAAAAAAGAAAAGAAAGCTGGATTGAGGGGATTTGAACTCTCAAGCTTGAGATTTCCATGCAGACACTGCAGCTCTAGACCACAGAAAAGACATGAAGAGGGAATGTTTAAGTTGGTCTGTCTCTATGATTCTGAATGAAAAAAGAAATAATTCAGAAAGAGAAAAAAATGACAACTTTCAATAGCAGTTATCTGTGACTGGTGTATTGAAACTAAAAATGGTTCCTACATTTTTTTTAGAAAAGAACTAATTAATTTTTGTTCAAACTTATATTAACCAGATTCCCCCTTATACTTGTGTTTTTCTCTCTGTTTTGTGTTTCTCTCTTTTTGAAAGAAAAAAACAACACAAAAAGATCTTGGTTGAAACCGGGGGAGAAAAGTTCTGCATGGAGGGGAATTGAACTCTCAACCTTAGGTTTCTCTTACAGACACTCTAACAATACACCAGATGGCAGGCACTGCAATGAAACGTTAGTTCTTTTCATATCCACCCAGTGTCAGTGCTGTGATTAGACTAGACCACTAGAGCCAAGGGATAATGTAAACGATAAGATAACTGTCCTCTTGGTCATTTCCAAACAATGCGGTGCTGCTCTGTGATAAAGGAATATGAGAAGTTGATTTCAGCTTGGGGTTTCCTTGCAGACACTCTTCCTCTACACTGCAGAAAAGACATGAAGAGGGAACGTTTAAGTCAGTCTGTCTCTGTAAGATTTTGAATGAAAATAGAAATAATTCACAAAGAGAAAACAATGACAACTTACAATAGCAATTATCTGTGACTAGTGTATTGGAAATAAAATTGGTTCATAAAAGAATCTTTATGACTGAGGGAAAAAAAGGAAAAGTTCTGCATGGAGGGGAATTGAACTCTCAACCTTAGGTTTCTCTTACAGACACTCTAACAGTACACCAGATGGCAGGCACTGCAATGAAACGTTAGTTCTTTTCAAATCCACCCAGTGTCAGTGCTGTGATTAGACTAGACCAGTAGAGCCAAGGGATAAAATAAGGGATAAGATTACTGTCCCTTTGGTCATTTCCAAACAATGCGGTGCTGCACTGTGATAAAGGAATATGACAAGTTGACTTCAGCTTGGGGTTTCCTTGCAGACACTCTTCCTCTACACTACAGAAAAGACATGAAGAGGGAACGTTTAAGTCAGTCTGTCTCTGTAAGATTCTGAATGAAAATAGAAATAATTCACAAAGAGAAAACAATGACAACTTACAATATCAATTATCTATGACTAGTGTATTGGAACTAAAATTGGTTCCTAAAAGAATCTTTATGACTGAGGGAAAAAAAGGAAAAGTTCTGCATGGAGGGGAATTGAACTCTCAACCTTAGGTTTCTCTTACAGACACTCTAACAGTACACCAGATGGCAGGCACTGCAATGAAACGTTGGTTCTTTTCATATCAACCCAGTGTCAGTGCTGTGATTAGACTAGACCAGTAGAGCCAAGGGATAAAGTAAACGATAAGATAACTGTCCCTTTGGTCATTTCCAAACAATGCGGTGCTGCACTGTGATAAAGGAATATGACAAGTTGACTTCAGCTTGGGGTTTCCTTGCAGACACTCTTCCTCTACACTACAGAAAAGACATGAAGAGGGAACGTTTAAGTCAGTCTGTCTCTGTAAGATTCTGAATGAAAATAGAAATAATTCACAAAGAGAAAACAATGACAACTTACAATAGCAATTATCTGTGACTAGTGTATTGGAACTAAAATTGGTTCCTAAAAGAATCTTTATGACTGAGGGAAAAAAAGGAAAAGTTCTGCATGGAGGGGAATTGAACTCTCAACCTTAGGTTTCTCTTACAGACACTCTAACAGTACACCAGATGGCAGGCACTGCAATGAAAACGTTAGTTCTTTTCATATCCACCCAGTGGGTTAGGCATCAGGCCCTTGTGGTCCTAGGCCGACTCACTACTGCCCCCTAGAGTTTTATATACACATCACACCCAACATTACCCACAATCCTCACACACATACTCCCACATCCGTCTTCTTCATTCCACTCGTCGTCACTCACTACTCAACACAAACTTTTTACGCAGCAGTGTCTGGAATACAAACTTCAGCAGTACATTCTATCTCCTGCTAAAAATCATCCGAGGATGGCACTGGAGACCAGGGCCACATCGCGGGCTACACAACATACCGACAGGCAGCCTTCTGGAGTGTCGCGGAGGCCGAGGGGTCGACCCCCTCTGCACACTTCTCTGCCTGTCCCGATCAAACATAAGATCCGCCATGTTGACCGCGAGGTCTCCCTCCGCCTTCCCCTCGAGGAGTCTATCACCTCGTCTGTGAGTACAGCCAGTTCTACAAGAGGAAGGGTAGACACACTGGAAACCGGCCTGAATGACATCAACACGAAGGTAGACAAAATCGACTCCAAGATCGACATGCTCATCGAGGCCAGCCTCAACAAGATACCGCCGGCGGCCGCGTCATCCCCCCCACCGGCGCCATTACGGGCCGAAGCCTCCTCACGGGAGAACTACATCGACCAGTATCTACAGAGAGAACGGTTTCAACTCCAGTGCACAGACGGTAAGGTCGCTCTTGCAAACGACTTATTTTCTGACAGGCTTCTGCCCAAACCTTATATGTACGTAGCATGGGATAACTGTCAGACACTAAAGGCTAAGCTAGACGCACGTACCCACCTCACAGCACTTGAGTATATCACCGCTACCCTTTCGCTTCTAAGGGATCAGCGGGCATATGACGCAAAAGACATTCATCACATAATCACACATCTTCATGACGTCTCGCACAACGCCATGGAGAGGCCATGGGAAGGAGTTAGACGCTGGACTAACAAGATCTGGGACTTGGTTGAAAAGAAGCAGGTGGCATGGGACGACCACCAAAAGATACAGCTTCATCGCATGCTCCTCGCCATAGCCCCCGCAACGGTACAGAGGCCAAACCCACACCGATCGGACGGGCACCACCATACAACTCCGGCCCAGCCAGCTGATCTATGTAGGTCATACAACACGGTACGCGGTTGCCACCACAGGGCACACCACACGGAAGGAGGTCAACAGAAGCTCCATTACTGTAGCTACTGTCTGTCGGCCGTCAACCGCAACTGCACCCATAGCGCCACAGCTTGTCGCCGCAGAGCAGAGGACAACGCCGCCCCAGCCCACATGACAAGCAACAGGTCCAACAACACCCAAAACCTATCACACCAGGCAGCAAAAATCGCTTGAGCGGCGCCCCGGCCTACCAGCCCGAGGCGCCGTCAACAAACAGCCACACCGGACACAACACACCTGAGCACGGCCCGCTCTCCCATCGCAGCCTTGGTTCTACTAGTCTGGCCGGCGCTGGGTCCCCTCCGTCACCGGCCCACAGCCCGGGCACCAGCTCCGGTCAACACATCCAAGATGGCCGTCCAGACAGCATTGTAGGCGTTACCATTGTGGAGGAGGCGCCCCGTCTTGCCCTTGGTAATACTGGTAATAACGAGATACACCCGGGTCAAGACAGCAACTTCACACGGGCTCCTCGCTCTCCTCCGGTTTGGTCACTAATTCCCGAGGCCCCCGTCTTCGTGCCGCATTCGCCGTCAACAAGCGAAGCGGCCCCCTCACATGCGCACAGCCAGCAAGGTACGCCAGATTTTGACTCAATCCGTCTTATGTGCATGTTATCAACCCCGACTGCAATATCCATCCCGCGGCTTTTGCTGCTCACCGTCGTGATCACTGGCCCCATTTTTATAAATCAGTTGCTAGCTCAGACTTGTATGACACATACACGGCGGTTCGCAACACCGGCTTACCCAACGCACTCTGCGCACGGGTCCCCGTAGCATCAAACCTAAACATTGCCGCCTGGGAACGCTACATGCCTGTCGGAAATGATGATCTGCTTGATTTTCTGAAGTACGGTTTCCCTCTCGGTTACTTAGGCCCTGTCAGCGACACTGGCGACACACACAACCATCCGAGCGATACGCAGTTCCCAGTACAGGTGGACGCTTTTCTCAAGAAAGAGCTGGCGCTGGGCGCCCTTGTCGGTCCCATGCCTCGCTCACCTTTTCTGGAGTGGTCCCATATATCCCCTCTTATGAGTCGGCCTAAGAGAGACACTGATGATCGTCGCATTATCTCTGATCTTACGTTTTCGGAGTTAAGTGTGAATGCCTACATATATAAGAATACTGTTCTCGGCACCACACGTAACCATTCTCTCCCGACGGTTGAGGCCCTTATCGGGGACGTTAGGCGTATCGGTCCGGGGGCATATATGGCGACCCTCGATATCGCCCACGCCTATAAAAACTTTGTAACTGACCCTCTGGACTGGCCCCTTCTTGTTATCCGCTGGGGCACTGACTACTACCTCGATACCGCCGTACCTTTCGGTTCGAGAGCTTCATCAAGCCACATCCAGCGGGTGGCTGATATCATCATTGAAATCCTTCGTGAACGAAATGTGGTTGCTCGCATGTACATTGATGATCTGATCATTGTCTCCCCCGACAGGGCGATGGCAGTGAGGGACTTCAACATCGCTAAGCAGTTACTCGCGGATCTCGGTTTGCCTGAGGCCCCGGGGAAGAGCCAGGCCCCGGCCACAAGAGTTCGCTGGCTTGGAGTCGACATAGACACGACCGCCATGACTGTCTTTGTCCCGGCAGACAAACTGCGCGACATCAGAGGTAAGGTAGCCCAGTGCATCGCCAAGCGCACTATGACCAAGAGACACCTCCAGAGCGTCCTGGGGGCCTTGCTACACATTGCAAAATACATCCCCCCAGCACGCCTTTTTGTGGGCCGTCTCCTCGACGGCCTGCGCGGCTACCGCCGCCACGTCAGCGCTGACATGCGCAAGGACTTTCGCTGGTTCCACGAGTCTGCCGAGGCGTGGAATGGCATTGGTGTTATCCCCGCCCAAACGTACACCCGAGAATTGTTCGTCGATGCCTGCTTAAGTGGCATCGGGGGCACCGACGGCCGTATGGCCTACGCCAGCCAGGTCACCCTGATCGACGACGGTGTCAAAAACGTGGCCCACCTGGAGGCAGCCAATGTGGTGGTGGCTCTCCACACACTGGCTGGTGAGGCCGACCGGGGCGGCCACATACGAGTCCACTGCGACAGCGGTCTCGGTCTTCAGTACGGGTCGGGCCCGCGACCCAGTCCTGTTGGATTGCGCACGCTCTATAGGGATGTATCAGGCCCTTATCTGCTGTGATTTGTCTTTTGTGCATGTGCCCGGCGAAGCTAATGTGGTAGCCGATAACCTCAGTAGAGCCCATCTCTCCAAGCCACATTTTAACGCTGTTGCCGAGTATTTTGCCTCGGGTGAATATGTCCAGTGTGCCGCTGTTACCCATGTATTTGACAATTTATCGCCTTCTGTCATCACCAGATCCGGCGCTGCGGTCTCTTCAACAGCTCGCAGCAGCGCGCCAGGAGAAGGCCCGGGCCGAGGGGACCAACACAGCAAGACATTCCACAGTCCGGGCGTACCTCGGCCTGTGCCTCGACATGAGCATCGACCCCCTGGCCGCGACGTACCAGGAGGCATGCGCAGTCATAGAAGCATGGGCTCTCAAGGGCGCGTCGCCGGCAACGATACGCAACAAAGTCGGTCACGTCCGGTCCTACCTCATCCTCGCAGGAGTGACGACGGCTCCACTACACCACCCGCAGGTCATGCGGGCGCTGGATGCGGTCGACCGCGACAAAAGCCGGGCCCCGAACGTGAAGGCCCCAGCCTCGCCACATCTAGTACGGGCCGTCCTGGACTCGCTGTTGACAACACATGCAGACGCTCTGGTAAGAGCCGCAATTCTCATTATCTACACGGCCGCTCTCCGCCAATCCGAGCTGCTCCCGCCAACAGTCACAAGGTTCTCCGCTACCAGGCACCTCACAAGAGGCGCGGTGTCAATGGTCCCTGGAGGGATGCGTCTCTTCATCTCCCTGGCCAAAAACCTCCAGAAATACGACCAGAGCAAGTCTGTCTTCATCCCCGAGGCCGCCGAGTCGACTGTCTGCCCAGTAGCAGCCACGAGGGCAGCTATAAACTTGGTCCCAACAGTGCACTCGACCGACCCGCTACTGATGTTCCCCGATCGCTCGTCTCTGCCAACTTCCCTCGTCAAGAAAAGCTGGGACAGTGGAGTCCGAGCAGCTGGAGACGACCCGCGGAAGTACTCGCTTCACTCTCTCCGGAAGGGTGCGGCGACCGCCGCGTACCAGGCGGGGATCCCAGTCCTTGCCGTGAAGCAGTTCGGCGGCTGGAGATCCCAAGCATATGAGACATACATTGACACATCATCGACCCCGGTGTCTCGCGCAATCCTCAACTCCATCACATCACAGTGACTTTTATCTACCTTCCTCACATTTATCTTATTCCATGTCAATACTTTTTAATACCGCACTTTACGTGCTTTCTTTTACCCACCATCCCAACCCCAAATACCTTCTCTTTTTCACACACTCCCCTTCCGAAAATTTTTGTTTACATCACAAATCAACAAAACATTCAACTCAAAATATATTCACAACATTTTGGCACGCTTGGGTACTATCTTATTTAATTCATTGTTTTAACCCCTTATTATCATATCATATATATATATACTACGTTTAACATTATTAGTATATATACTCTTAATACATGTCATAAAATCTATTCTTAATAAATACATTTTATTTACCCAGCTGCCGTTTCACTTCTTTCTTTATACTCGGGGGAAGCAGTAGTGGGTTAGGCATCGGGCCCTTGTGGTCCTAGGCCGACTCACTACTGCCCCCTATAGTTTTATATACACATCACACCCAACATTACCCACAATCCTCACACACATACTCCCACATCCGTCTTCTTCATTCCACTCGTCGTCACTCACTACTCAACACAAACTTTTTACCCACCCACCCCTTCCTTATTTTTACTATTTATTATTATATTAACCTTATTTTGATAGGGGTACTATCTTATTAAATTCATTGTTTTAACCCCTTATTATCATATCATATATATTTATATATATACTACGTTTAACATTATTAGTATATATACTCTTAATACATGTCATAAAATCTATTCTTAATAAATACATTTTATTTACCCAGCTGCCGTTTCACTTCTTTCTTTATACTCGGGGGAAGCAGTAGTGTCAGCGTGTGATTAGACTAGACCAGTAGAGCCAAGGATTAAGTAAGGGATAAGATTACTGTCCCTTTGGTCATTTCCAAACAATGCGGTGCTGCACTGTGATAAAGGAATATGACAAGTTGACTTCAGCTTGGGGTTTCCTTGCAGACACTCTTCCTCTACACTACAGAAAAGACATGAAGAGGGAACGTTTAAGTCAGTCTGTCTCTGTAAGATTCTGAATGAAAATATAAATAATTCACAAAGAGAAAACAATGACAACTTACAATATCAATTATCTATGACTAGTGTATTGGAACTAAAATTGGTTCCTAAAAGAATCTTTATGACTGAGGGAAAAAAAGGAAAAGTTCTGCATGGAGGGGAATTGAACTCTCAACCTTAGGTTTCTCTTACAGACACTCTAACAGTACACCAGATGGCAGGCACTGCAATGAAACGTTAGTTCTTTTCAAATCCACCCAGTGTCAGTGCTGTGATTAGACTAGACCAGTAGAGCCAAGGGATAAAGTAAGGGATAAGATTACTGTCCCTTTGGTCATTTCCAAACAATGCGGTGCTGCACTGTGATAAAGGAATATGACAAGTTGACTTCAGCTTGGGGTTTCCTTGCAGACACTCTTCCTCTAGACTACAAAAAAGACATAAAGAGGGAACGTTTAAGTCAGTCTGTCTCTGTAAGATTCTGAATGAAAATAGAAATAATTCACAAAGAGAAAACAATGATATCTTACAATAGCAATTATAAAGTTACTGGTGTAGTGGAACTAAAAATGGTTCCCACATTTTTAGAAAAAAGAACTAATTCAGTTTGTTTCTAACTGATATTATACCAATTCCCTCATATAACTATATTGTTCTCTTTATATTACGTTTTTCTCTTTTAACAAAGAGAAATAACACAAAAAGATCTTTGTTTTGACTTGGGGTTGAACACCTGACCCCCAGATTTTAAAAAGGAAAACAATTTTAAAAACTTGGTTCTATCCTGGGATTGAACACCCAATCTTTGTACCCTAAAACCATTGCCCTTTCCACTACACCACAAAGAAAGGTACATTCCATGACGAGATAGAGCATGTATATGTACATGCATATATGTGTATATTTATCAGGTGGGTATACATTGGATGCACTTTTATGTGTAAACAAGAAAGAAATAAATAATATTTACTACTTTCAAAAAAGAAAAGAAAGCTGGATTGAGGGGATTTGAACTCTCAAGCTTGAGATTTCCATGCAGACACTGCAGCTCTAGACCACAGAAAAGACATGAAGAGGGAATGTTTAAGTTGGTCTGTCTCTATGATTCTGAATGAAAATAGAAATAATTCAGAAAGAGAAAAAAATGACAACTTTCAATAGCAATTATCTGTGACTGGTGTAGTGAAACTAAAAATGGTTCCTACATTTTTATTAGAAAAGAACTAATTAATTTTTGTTCAAACTTATATTAACCAGATTCCCCCTTATACTTGTGTTTTTCTCTCTGTTTTGTGTTTCTCTCTTTTTGAAAGAAAAAAACAACACAAAAAGATCTTGGTTGAAACCGGGGGAGAAAAGTTCTGCATGGAGGGGAATTGAACTCTCAACCTTAGGTTTCTCTTACAGACACTCTAACAATACACCAGATGGCAGGCACTGCAATGAAACGTTAGTTCTTTTCATATCCACCCAGTGTCAGTGCTGTGATTAGACTAGACCACTAGAGCCAAGGGATAATGTAAACGATAAGATAACTGTCCTCTTGGTCATTTCCAAACAATGCGGTGCTGCACTGTGATAAAGGAATATGAGAAGTTGATTTCAGCTTGGGGTTTCCTTGCAGACACTCTTCCTCTACACTGCAGAAAAGACATGAAGAGGGAACGTTTAAGTCAGTCTGTCTCTGTAAGATTCTGAATGAAAATAGAAATAATTCACAAAGAGAAAACAATGACAACTTACAATATCAATTATCTATGACTAGTGTATTGGAACTAAAATTGGTTCCTAAAAGAATCTTTATGACTGAGGGAAAAAAAGGAAAAGTTCTGCATGGAGGGGAATTGAACTCTCAACCTTAGTTTTCTCTTACAGACACTCTAACAGTACACCAGATGGCAGGCACTGCAATGAAACGTTAGTTCTTTTCAAATCCACCCAGTGTCAGTGCTGTGATTAGACTAGACCAGTAGAGCCAAGGGATAAAATAAGGGATAAGATTACTGTCCCTTTGGTCATTTCCAAACAATGCGGTGCTGCACTGTGATAAAGGAATATGAGAAGTTGACTTCAGCTTGGGGTTTCCTTGCAGACACTCTTCCTCTAGACTACAAAAAAGACATGAAGAGGGAACGTTTAAGTCAGTCTGTCTCTGTAAGATTCTGAATGAAAATAGAAATAATTCACAAAGAGAAAACAATGATATCTTACAATAGCAATTATAAAGTTACTGGTGTAGTGGAACGAAAAATGGTTCCCACATTTTTAGAAAAAAGAACTAATTCAGTTTGTTTCTAACTGATATTATACCGATTCCCTCATATAACTATATTGTTCTCTTTATATTACGTTTTTCTCTTTTAACAAAGAGAAATAACACAAAAAGATCTTTGTTTTGACTTGGGGTTGAACACCTGACCCCCAGATTTTAAAAAGGAAAACAATTTTAAAAACTTGGTTCTATCCTGGGATTGAACACCCAATCTTTGTACCCTAAAACCATTGCCCTATCCACTACACCACAAAGAAAGGTACATTCCATGACGAGATAGAGCATGTATATGTACATGCATATATGTGTATATTTATCAGGTGGGTATACATTGGATGCACTTTTATGTGTAAACAAGAAAGAAATAAATAATATTTACTACTTTCAAAAAAGAAAAGAAAGCTGGATTGAGGGGATTTGAACTCTCAAGCTTGAGATTTCCATGCAGACACTGCAGCTCTAGACCACAGAAAAGACATGAAGAGGGAATGTTTAAGTTGGTCTGTCTCTATGATTCTGAATGAAAAAAGAAATAATTCAGAAAGAGAAAAAAATGACAACTTTCAATAGCAATTATCTGTGACTGGTGTATTGAAACTAAAAATGGTTCCTACATTTTTTTTAGAAAAGAACTAATTAATTTTTGTTCAAACTTATATTAACCAGATTCCCCCTTATACTTGTGTTTTTCTCTCTGTTTTGTGTTTCTCTCTTTTTGAAAGAAAAAAACAACACAAAAAGATCTTGGTTGAAACCGGGGGAGAAAAGTTCTGCATGGAGGGGAATTGAACTCTCAACCTTAGGTTTCTCTTACAGACACTCTAACAATACACCAGATGGCAGGCACTGCAATGAAACGTTAGTTCTTTTCATATCAACCCAGTGTCAGTGCTGTGATTAGACTAGACCACTAGAGCCAAGGGATAATGTAAACGATAAGATAACTGTCCTCTTGGTCATTTCCAAACAATGCGGTGCTGCACTGTGATAAAGGAATATGAGAAGTTGATTTCAGCTTGGGGTTTCCTTGCAGACACTCTTCCTCTACACTGCAGAAAAGACATGAAGAGGGAACGTTTAAGTCAGTCTGTCTCTGTAAGATTTTGAATGAAAATAGAAATAATTCACAAAGAGAAAACAATGACAACTTACAATAGCAATTATCTGTGACTAGTGTATTGGAAATAAAATTGGTTCATAAAAGAATCTTTATGACTGAGGGAAAAAAAGGAAAAGTTCTGCATGGAGGGGAATTGAACTCTCAACCTTAGGTTTCTCTTACAGACACTCTAACAGTACACCAGATGGCAGGCACTGCAATGAAACGTTAGTTCTTTTCAAATCCACCCAGTGTCAGTGCTGTGATTAGACTAGACCAGTAGAGCCAAGGGATAAAATAAGGGATAAGATTACTGTCCCTTTGGTCATTTCCAAACAATGCGGTGCTGCACTGTGATAAAGGAATATGACAAGTTGACTTCAGCTTGGGGTTTCCTTGCAGACACTCTTCCTCTACACTACAGAAAAGACATGAAGAGGGAACGTTTAAGTCAGTCTGTCTCTGTAAGATTCTGAATGAAAATAGAAATAATTCACAAAGAGAAAACAATGACAACTTACAATATCAATTATCTATGACTAGTGTATTGGAACTAAAATTGGTTCCTAAAAGAATCTTTATGACTGAGGGAAAAAAAGGAAAAGTTCTGCATGGAGGGGAATTGAACTCTCAACCTTAGGTTTCTCTTACAGACACTCTAACAGTACACCAGATGGCAGGCACTGCAATGAAACGTTGGTTCTTTTCATATCAACCCAGTGTCAGTGCTGTGATTAGACTAGACCAGTAGAGCCAAGGGATAAAGTAAACGATAAGATAACTGTCCCTTTGGTCATTTCCAAACAATGCGGTGCTGCACTGTGATAAAGGAATATGACAAGTTGACTTCAGCTTGGGGTTTCCTTGCAGACACTCTTCCTCTACACTACAGAAAAGACATGAAGAGGGAACGTTTAAGTCAGTCTGTCTCTGTAAGATTCTGAATGAAAATAGAAATAATTCACAAAGAGAAAACAATGACAACTTACAATAGCAATTATCTGTGACTAGTGTATTGGAACTAAAATTGGTTCCTAAAAGAATCTTTATGACTGAGGGAAAAAAAGGAAAAGTTCTGCATGGAGGGGAATTGAACTCTCAACCTTAGGTTTCTCTTACAGACACTCTAACAGTACACCAGATGGCAGGCACTGCAATGAAAACGTTAGTTCTTTTCATATCCACCCAGTGGGTTAGGCATCAGGCCCTTGTGGTCCTAGGCCGACTCACTACTGCCCCCTAGAGTTTTATATACACATCACACCCAACATTACCCACAATCCTCACACACATACTCCCACATCCGTCTTCTTCATTCCACTCGTCGTCACTCACTACTCAACACAAACTTTTTACGCAGCAGTGTCTGGAATACAAACTTCAGCAGTACATTCTATCTCCTGCTAAAAATCATCCGAGGATGGCACTGGAGACCAGGGCCACATCGCGGGCTACACAACATACCGACAGGCAGCCTTCTGGAGTGTCGCGGAGGCCGAGGGGTCGACCCCCTCTGCACACTTCTCTGCCTGTCCCGATCAAACATAAGATCCGCCATGTTGACCGCGAGGTCTCCCTCCGCCTTCCCCTCGAGGAGTCTATCACCTCGTCTGTGAGTACAGCCAGTTCTACAAGAGGAAGGGTAGACACACTGGAAACCGGCCTGAATGACATCAACACGAAGGTAGACAAAATCGACTCTAAGATCGACATGCTCATCGAGGCCAGCCTCAACAAGATACCGCCGGCGGCCGCGTCATCCCCCCCACCGGCGCCATTACGGGCCGAAGCCTCCTCACGGGAGAACTACATCGACCAGTATCTACAGAGAGAACGGTTTCAACTCCAGTGCACAGACGGTAAGGTCGCTCTTGCAAACGACTTATTTTCTGACAGGCTTCTGCCCAAACCTTATATGTACGTAGCATGGGATAACTGTCAGACACTAAAGGCTAAGCTAGACGCACGTACCCACCTCACAGCACTTGAGTATATCACCGCTACCCTTTCGCTTCTAAGGGATCAGCGGGCATATGACGCAAAAGACATTCATCACATAATCACACATCTTCATGACGTCTCGCACAACGCCATGGAGAGGCCATGGGAAGGAGTTAGACGCTGGACTAACAAGATCTGGGACTTGGTTGAAAAGAAGCAGGTGGCATGGGACGACCACCAAAAGATACAGCTTCATCGCATGCTCCTCGCCATAGCCCCCGCAACGGTACAGAGGCCAAACCCACACCGATCGGACGGGCACCACCATACAACTCCGGCCCAGCCAGCTGATCTATGTAGGTCATACAACACGGTACGCGGTTGCCACCACAGGGCACACCACACGGAAGGAGGTCAACAGAAGCTCCATTACTGTAGCTACTGTCTGTCGGCCGTCAACCGCAACTGCACCCATAGCGCCACAGCTTGTCGCCGCAGAGCAGAGGACAACGCCGCCCCAGCCCACATGACAAGCAACAGGTCCAACAACACCCAAAACCTATCACACCAGGCAGCAAAAATCGCTTGAGCGGCGCCCCGGCCTACCAGCCCGAGGCGCCGTCAACAAACAGCCACACCGGACACAACACACCTGAGCACGGCCCGCTCTCCCATCGCAGCCTTGGTTCTACTAGTCTGGCCGGCGCTGGGTCCCCTCCGTCACCGGCCCACAGCCCGGGCACCAGCTCCGGTCAACACATCCAAGATGGCCGTCCAGACAGCATTGTAGGCGTTACCATTGTGGAGGAGGCGCCCCGTCTTGCCCTTGGTAATACTGGTAATAACGAGATACACCCGGGTCAAGACAGCAACTTCACACGGGCTCCTCGCTCTCCTCCGGTTTGGTCACTAAATCCCGAGGCCCCCGTCTTCGTGCCGCATTCGCCGTCAACAAGCGAAGCGGCCCCCTCACATGCGCACAGCCAGCAAGGTACGCCAGATTTTGACTCAATCCGTCTTATGTGCATGTTATCAACCCCGACTGCAATATCCATCCCGCGGCTTTTGCTGCTCACCGTCGTGATCACTGGCCCCATTTTTATAAATCAGTTGCTAGCTCAGACTTGTATGACACATACACGGCGGTTCGCAACACCGGCTTACCCAACGCACTCTGCGCACGGGTCCCCGTAGCATCAAACCTAAACATTGCCGCCTGGGAACGCTACATGCCTGTCGGAAATGATGATCTGCTTGATTTTCTGAAGTACGGTTTCCCTCTCGGTTACTTAGGCCCTGTCAGCGACACTGGCGACACACACAACCATCCGAGCGATACGCAGTTCCCAGTACAGGTGGACGCTTTTCTCAAGAAAGAGCTGGCGCTGGGCGCCCTTGTCGGTCCCATGCCTCGCTCACCTTTTCTGGAGTGGTCCCATATATCCCCTCTTATGAGTCGGCCTAAGAGAGACACTGATGATTGTCGCATTATCTCTGATCTTACGTTTTCGGAGTTAAGTGTGAATGCCTACATATATAAGAATACTGTTCTCGGCACCACACGTAACCATTCTCTCCCGACGGTTGAGGCCCTTATCGGGGACGTTAGGCGTATCGGTCCGGGGGCATATATGGCGACCCTCGATATCGCCCACGCCTATAAAAACTTTGTAACTGACCCTCTGGACTGGCCCCTTCTTGTTATCCGCTGGGGCACTGACTACTACCTCGATACCGCCGTACCTTTCGGTTCGAGAGCTTCATCAAGCCACATCCAGCGGGTGGCTGATATCATCATTGAAATCCTTCGTGAACGAAATGTGGTTGCTCGCATGTACATTGATGATCTGATCATTGTCTCCCCCGACAGGGCGATGGCAGTGAGGGACTTCAACATCGCTAAGCAGTTACTCGCGGATCTCGGTTTGCCTGAGGCCCCGGGGAAGAGCCAGGCCCCGGCCACAAGAGTTCGCTGGCTTGGAGTCGACATAGACACGACCGCCATGACTGTCTCTGTCCCGGCAGACAAACTGCGCGACATCAGAGGTAAGGTAGCCCAGTGCATTGCCAAGCGCACTATGACCAAGAGACACCTCCAGAGCGTCCTGGGGGCCTTGCTACACATTGCAAAATGCATCCCCCCAGCACGCCTTTTTGTGGGCCGTCTCCTCGACGGCCTGCGCGGCTGCCGCCGCCACTTTCTCAACGTCAGCGCTGACATGCGCAAGGACTTTCGCTGGTTCCACGAGTCTGCCGAGGCGTGGAATGGCATTGGTGTTATCCCCGCCCAAACGTACACCCGAGAATTGTTCGTCGATGCCTGCTTAAGTGGCATCGGGGGCACCGACGGCCTTATGGCCTACGCCAGCCAGGTCACCCTGATCGACGACGGTGTCAAAAACGTGGCCCACCTGGAGGCAGCCAATGTGGTGGTGGCTCTCCACACACTGGCTGGTGAGGCCGACCGGGGCGGCCACATACGAGTCCACTGCGACAACTCGGCAGCGGTCTCGGTCTTCAGTACGGGTCGGGCCCGCGACCCAGTCCTGTTGGATTGCGCACCACACGTAACCATTCTCTCCCGACGGTTGAGGCCCTTATCGGGGACGTTAGGCGTATCGGTCCGGGGGCATATATGGCGACCCTCGATATCGCCCACGCCTATAAAAACTTTGTAACTGACCCTCTGGACTGGCCCCTTCTTGTTATCCGCTGGGGCACTGACTACTACCTCGATACCGCCGTACCTTTCGGTTCGAGAGCTTCATCAAGCCACATCCAGCGGGTGGCTGATATCATCATTGAAATCCTTTGTGAACGAAATGTGGTTGCTCGCATGTACATTGATGATCTGATCATTGTCTCCCCCGACAGGGCGATGGCAGTGAGGGACTTCAACATCGCTAAGCAGTTACTCGCGGATCTCGAGTCTGCCGAGGCGTGGAATGGCATTGGTGTTATCCCCGCCCAAACGTACACCCGAGAATTGTTCGTCGATGCCTGCTTAAGTGGCATCGGGGGCACCGACGGCCGTATGGCCTACGCCAGCCAGGTCACCCTGATCGACGACGGTGTCAAAAACGTGGCCCACCTGGAGGCAGCCAATGTGGTGGTGGCTCTCCACACACTGGCTGGTGAAGCCGACCGGGGCGGCCACATACGAGTCCACTGCGACAACTCGGCAGCGGTCTCGGTCTTCAGTACGGGTCGGGCCCGCGACCCAGTCCTGTTGGATTGCGCACCACACGTAACCATTCTCTCCCGACGGTTGAGGCCCTTATCGGGGACGTTAGGCGTATCGGTCCGGGGGCATATATGGCGACCCTCGATATCGCCCACGCCTATAAAAACTTTGTAACTGACCCTCTGGACTGGCCCCTTCTTGTTATCCGCTGGGGCACTGACTACTACCTCGATACCGCCGTACCTTTCGGTTCGAGAGCTTCATCAAGCCACATCCAGCGGGTGGCTGATATCATCATTGAAATCCTTCGTGAACGAAATGTGGTTGCTCGCATGTACATTGATGATCTGATCATTGTCTCCCCCGACAGGGCGATGGCAGTGAGGGACTTCAACATCGCTAAGCAGTTACTCGCGGATCTCGAGTCTGCCGAGGCGTGGAATGGCATTGGTGTTATCCCCGCCCAAACGTACACCCGAGAATTGTTCGTCGATGCCTGCTTAAGTGGCATCGGGGGCACCGACGGCCGTATGGCCTACGCCAGCCAGGTCACCCTGATCGACGACGGTGTCAAAAACGTGGCCCACCTGGAGGCAGCCAATGTGGTGGTGGCTCTCCACACACTGGCTGGTGAGGCCGACCGGGGCGGCCACATGCGACAACTCGGCAGCGGTCTCGGTCTTCAGTACGGGTCGGGCCCGCGACCCAGTCCTGTTGGATTGCGCACGCTCTATAGGGATGTATCAGGCCCTTATCTGCTGTGATTTGTCTTTTGTGCATGTGCCCGGCGAAGCTAATGTGGTGGCCGATAACCTCAGTAGAGCCCATCTCTCCAAGCCACATTTTAACGCTGTTGCCGAGTATTTTGCCTCGGGTGAATATGTCCAGTGTGCCGCTGTTACCCATGTATTTGACAATTTATCGCCTTCTGTCATCACCAGATCCGGCGCTGCGGTCACTTCAACAGCTCGCAGCAGCGCGCCAGGAGAAGGCCCGGGCCGAGGGGACCAACACAGCAAGACATTCCACAGTCCGGGCGTACCTCGGCCTGTGCCTCGACATGAGCATCGACCCCCTGGCCGCGACGTACCAGGAGGCATGCGCAGTCATAGAAGCATGGGCTCTCAAGGGCGCGTCGCCGGCAACGATACGCAACAAAGTCGGTCACGTCCGGTCCTACCTCATCCTCGCAGGAGTGACGACGGCTCCACTACACCACCCGCGGGTCATGCGGGCGCTGGATGCGGTCGACCGCGACAAAAGCCGGGCCCCGAACGTGAAGGCCCCAGCCTCGCCACATCTAGTACGGGCCGTCCTGGACTCGCTGTTGACAACACATGCAGACGCTCTGGTAAGAGCCGCAATTCTCATTATCTACACGGCCGCTCTCCGCCAATCCGAGCTGCTCCCGCCAACAGTCACAAGGTTCTCTGCTACCAGGCACCTCACAAGAGGCGCGGTGTCAATGGTCCCTGGAGGGATGCGTCTCTTCATCTCCCTGGCCAAAAACCTCCAGAAATACGACCAGAGCAAGTCTGTCTTCATCCCCGAGGCCGCCGAGTCGACTGTCTGCCCAGTAGCAGCCACGAGGGCAGCTATAAACTTGGTCCCAACAGTGCACTCGACCGACCCGCTACTGATGTTCCCCGATCGCTCGTCTCTGCCAACTTCCCTCGTCAAGAAAAGCTGGGACAGTGGAGTCCGAGCAGCTGGAGACGACCCGCGGAAGTACTCGCTTCACTCTCTCCGGAAGGGTGCGGCGACCGCCGCGTACCAGGCGGGGATCCCAGTCCTTGCCGTGAAGCAGTTCGGCGGCTGGAGATCCCAAGCATATGAGACATACATTGACACATCATCGACCCCGGTGTCTCGCGCAATCCTCAACTCCATCAGATCACAGTGACTTTTATCTACCTTCCTCACATTTATCTTATTCCATGTCAATACTTTTTAATACCGCACTTTACGTGCTTTCTTTTACCCACCATCCCAACCCCAAATACCTTCTCTTTTTCACACACTCCCCTTCCCAAAATTTTTGTTTACATCACAAATCAACAAAACATTCAACTCAAAATATATTCACAACATTTTGGCACGCTTGGGTACTATCTTATTTAATTCATTGTTTTAACCCCTTATTATCATATCATATATATATATACTACGTTTAACATTATTAGTATATATACTCTTAATACATGTCATAAAATCTATTCTTAATAAATACATTTTATTTACCCAGCTGCCGTTTCACTTCTTTCTTTATACTCGGGGGAAGCAGTAGTGGGTTAGGCATCGGGCCCTTGTGGTCCTAGGCCGACTCACTACTGCCCCCTATAGTTTTATATACACATCACACCCAACATTACCCACAATCCTCACACACATACTCCCACATCCGTCTTCTTCATTCCACTCGTCGTCACTCACTACTCAACACAAACTTTTTACCCACCCACCCCTTCCTTATTTTTACTATTTATTATTATATTAACCTTATTTTGATAGGGGTACTATCTTATTTAATTCATTGTTTTAACCCCTTATTATCATATCATATATATATATATATATACTACGTTTAACATTATTAGTATATATACTCTTAATACATGTCATAAAATCTATTCTTAATAAATACATTTTATTTACCCAGCTGCCGTTTCACTTCTTTCTTTATACTCGGGGGAAGCAGTAGTGTCAGTGTTGTGATTAGACTAGACCAGTAGAGCCAAGGATTAAGTAAGGGATAAGATTACTGTCCCTTTGGTCATTTCCAAACAATGCGGTGCTGCACTGTGATAAAGGAATATGACAAGTTGACTTCAGCTTGGGGTTTCCTTGCAGACACTCTTCCTCTACACTACAGAAAAGACATGAAGAGGGAACGTTTAAGTCAGTCTGTCTCTGTAAGATTCTGAATGAAAATAGAAATAATTCACAAAGAGAAAACAATGACAACTTACAATATCAATTATCTATGACTAGTGTATTGGAACTAAAATTGGTTCCTAAAAGAATCTTTATGACTGAGGGAAAAAAAGGAAAAGTTCTGCATGGAGGGGAATTGAACTCTCAACCTTAGGTTTCTCTTACAGACACTCTAACAGTACACCAGATGGCAGGCACTGCAATGAAACGTTAGTTCTTTTCAAATCCACCCAGTGTCAGTGCTGTGATTAGACTAGACCAGTAGAGCCAAGGGATAAAGTAAGGGATAAGATTACTGTCCCTTTGGTCATTTCCAAACAATGCGGTGCTGCACTGTGATAAAGGAATATGACAAGTTGACTTCAGCTTGGGGTTTCCTTGCAGACACTCTTCCTCTAGACTACAAAAAAGACATAAAGAGGGAACGTTTAAGTCAGTCTGTCTCTGTAAGATTCTGAATGAAAATAGAAATAATTCACAAAGAGAAAACAATGATATCTTACAATAGCAATTATAAAGTTACTGGTGTAGTGGAACGAAAAATGGTTCCCACATTTTTAGAAAAAAGAACTAATTCAGTTTGTTTCTAACTGATATTATACCGATTCCCTCATATAACTATATTGTTCTCTTTATATTACGTTTTTCTCTTTTAACAAAGAGAAATAACACAAAAAGATCTTTGTTTTGACTTGGGGTTGAACACCTGACCCCCAGATTTTAAAAAGGAAAACAATTTTAAAAACTTGGTTCTATCCTGGGATTGAACACCCAATCTTTGTACCCTAAAACCATTGCCCTATCCACTACACCACAAAGAAAGATATATTCCATGATGAGATAGAGCATGTATATGTATATGCATATATGTGTACATCTATCAGGTGGGTATACATTGGATGCACTTTTATGTGTAAACAAGAAATAAATAAATAATATTTACTACTTTCAAAAAAGAAAAGAAAGCTGGATTGAGGGGATTTGAACTCTCAAGCTTGAGATTTCCATGCAGACACTGCAGCTCTAGACCACAGAAAAGACATGAAGAGGGAATGTTTAAGTTGGTCTGTCTCTATGATTCTGAATGAAAATAGAAATAATTCAGAAAGAGAAAAAAATGACAACTTTCAATAGCAATTATCTGTGACTGGTGTAGTGAAACTAAAAATGGTTCCTACATTTTTATTAGAAAAGAACTAATTAATTTTTGTTCAAACTTATATTAACCAGATTCCCCCTTATACTTGTGTTTTTCTCTCTGTTTTGTGTTTCTCTCTTTTTGAAAGAAAAAAACAACACAAAAAGATCTTGGTTGAAACTGGGGGAGAAAAGTTCTGCATGGAGGGGAATTGAACTCTCAACCTTAGGTTTCTCTTACAGACACTCTAACAGTACACCAGATGGCAGGCACTGCAATGAAAACGTTAGTTCTTCTCAAATCCACCCAGTGTCAGTGCTGTGATTAGACTAGACCACTAGAGCAAAGGGATAATGTAAACTATAAGATAACTGTCCTCTTGGCTTCCAAACAATGCGACCGGTGCTGCACTGTGATAAAGGAATATGACAAGTTGACTTCAGCTTGGGGTTTCCTGGCAGACACTCTTCCTCTAGACTACAAAAAAGACATGAAGAGGGAACGTTTAAGTCAGTCTGTCTCTGTAAGATTCTGAATGAAAATAGAAATGATTCACAAAGAGAAAACAATGACAACTTTCAATGGCAATTATCTGTGACTGGTGTAGTGAAACTAAAAAAAGTTCCTAAAAGAATCTTTATGACTGAGGGAAAAAAAGGAAAAGTTCTGCATGGAGGGGAATTGAACTCTCAACCTTAGGTTTCTCTTACAGACACTCTAACAATACACCAGATGGCAGGCACTGCAATGAAACGTTAGTTCTTTTCAAATCCACCCAGTGTCAGTGCTGTGATTAGACTAGACCAGTAGAGCCAAGGGATAAAGTAAGGGATAAGATTACTGTCCCTTTGGTCATTTCCAAACAATGCGGTGCTGCACTGTGATAAAGGAATATGACAAGTTGACTTCAGCTTGGGGTTTCCTGGCAGACACTCTTCCTCTAGACTACAAAAAAGACAGGAAGAGGGAACGTTTAAGTCAGTCTGTCTCTGTAAGATTCTGAATGAAAATAGAAATAATTCACATAGAGAAAACAATGATATCTTACAATAGCAATTATAAAGTTACTGGTGTAGTGTAAAGAAAAATGGTTCACACATTTTTTTTAAAAAGAACTAATTCAGTTTGTTACTAACTGATATTATACCGATTCCCTCATATAACTATATTGTTCTCTCTATATTACGTTTTTCTCTTTTAACAAAGACAAATAACACAAAAAGATCTTGGATGTGACTGGGGGTTGAACGCCTGACCCCCATATTTTAAAAAGAAAAACAATTTTAAAATTTTGGTTCTATCCTGGGATTGAACACCCAATCTTTGTACCCTAAAACCATTGCCCTTTCCACTACCCCACAAAGAAAGGTATATTCCATGACGAGATAGAGCATGTATATGTATATGCATATATGTGTACATTTATCAGGTGGGTATACATTGGATGCACTTTTATGTGTAAACAAGAAAGAAAGAAATAATATTTACTACTTTCAAAAAAAGAAAAGAAAGCTGGATTGAGGGGATTTGAACTCTCAAGCTTGAGATTTCCATGCAGACACTCCAGCTCAAGACCACAGAAAAGACATGAAGAGGCAATGTTTAAGTTGGTCTGTCTCTATGATTGTGAATGAAAATAGAAATAATTCAGAAAGAGAAAAAAATGACAACTTTCAATAGCAATTATCTGTGACTGGTGTAGTGAAACTAAAAATGGTTCCTACATTTTTTTTTAAAAAGAACTAATTAATTTTTGTTCAAACTTATATTAACCAGATTCCCCCTTATACTTGTGTTTTTCTCTCTGTATTGTGTTTCTCTCTTTTTGAAAGAAAAAAACAACACAAAAAGATCTTGGTTGAAACCGGGGGAGAAAAGTTCTGCATGGAGGGGAATTGAACTCTCAACCTTAGGTTTCTCTTACAGACACTCTAACAATACACCAGATGGCAGGCACTGCAATGAAACGTTAGTTCTTTTCATATCCACCCAGTGTCAGTGCTGTGATTAGACTAGACCACTAGAGCCAAGGGATAATGTAAACGATAAGATAACTGTCCTCTTGGTCATTTCCGAACAATGCGGTGCTGCACTGTGATAAAGGAATATGAGAAGTTGATTTCAGCTTGGGGTTTCCTTGCAGACACTCTTCCTCTACACTGCAGAAAAGACATGAAGAGGGAACGTTTAAGTCAGTCTGTCTCTGTAAGATTTTGAATGAAAATAGAAATAATTCAAAAAGAGAAAACAATGACAACTTACAATAGCAATTATCTGTGACTAGTGTATTGGAACTAAAATTGGTTCCAAAAAGAATCTTTATGACTGAGGGAAAAAAAGGAAAGTTCTGCATGGAGGGGAATTGAACTCTCAACCTTAGGTTTCTCTTACAGACACTCTAACAGTACACCAGATGGCAGGCACTGCAATGAAACGTTAGTTCTTCTCAAATCCACCCAGTGTCAGTGCTGTGATTAGACTAGACCAGTAGAGCCATGGGATAAAGTAAGGGATAAGATTACTGTCCCTTTGGTCATTTCCAAACAATGCGGTGCTGCACTGTAATAAAGGAATATGACAAGTTGACTTCAGCTTGGGGTTTCCTTGCAGACACTCTTCCTCTACACTACAGAAAAGACATGGAGAGGGAACGTTTAAGTCAGTCTGTCTCTGTAAGATTCTGAATGAAAATAGAAATAATTCACAAAGAGAAAACAATGATATCTTACAATAGCAATTATAAAGTTACTGGTGTAGTGGAACGAAAAATGGTTCCCACATTATTTTTAAAAAGAACTAATTCAGTTTGTTTCTAACTGATATTATACCGATTCCCTCATATAACTATATTGTTCTCTCTATATTACGTTTTTCTCTTTTAACAAAGACAAATAACACAAAAAGATCTTGGATGTGACTGGGGGTTGAACACCTTACCCCCAGATTTTAAAAAGAAAAACAATTTTAAAAACTTGGTTCTATCCTGGGATTGAACACCCAATCTTTGTACCCTAAAACCATTGCCCTTTCCACTACACCACAAAGAAAGGTATATTCCATGACGAGATAGAGCATGTATATGTATATGCATATATGTGTACATTTATCAGGTGGGTATACATTGGATGCACTTTTATGTGTAAACAAGAAATAAATAAATAATATTTACTACTTTCAAAAAAGAAAAGAAAGCTGGATTGAGGGGATTTGAACTCTCAAGCTTGAGATTTCAATGCAGACACTGCAGCTCTAGACCACAGAAAAGACATGAAGAGGGAATGTTTAAGTTGGTCTGTCTCTATGATTGTGAATGAAAATAGAAATAATTCAGAAAGAGAAAACAATGACAACATACAATAGCAATTATCTGTGACTGGTGTAGTGAAACTAAAAATGGTTCCTACATTTAAAAAAAAAAAAGTACTAATTCAATTTTTTCAGACTTATATTAACCAGATTCCCCCTTATACTTGTGTTTTTCTCTCTGTATTGTGTTTCTCTTTTTTTGAAAGAAAAAAACAACACAAAAAGATCTTGGTTGAAACCGGGAGAGAAAAGTTCTGCATGGAGGGGAATTGAACTCTCAACCTTAGGTTTCTCTTACAGACACTCTAACAATACACCAGATGGCAGGCACTGCAATGAAACGTTAGTTCTTTTCATATCCACCCAGTGTCAGTGCTGTGATTAGACTAGACCACTAGAGCCAAGGGATAATGTAAACGATAAGATAACTGTCCTCTTGGTCATTTCCGAACAATGCGGTGCTGCACTGTGATAAAGGAATATGAGAAGTTGATTTCAGCTTGGGGTTTCCTTGCAGACACTCTTCCTCTACACTGCAGAAAAGACATGAAGAGGGAACGTTTAAGTCAGTCTGTCTCTGTAAGATTTTGAATGAAAATAGAAATAATTCAAAAAGAGAAAACAATGACAACTTACAATAGCAATTATCTGTGACTAGTGTATTGGAACTAAAATTGGTTCCAAAAAGAATCTTTATGACTGAGGGAAAAAAAGGAAAGTTCTGCATGGAGGGGAATTGAACTCTCAACCTTAGGTTTCTCTTACAGACACTCTAACAGTACACCAGATGGCAGGCACTGCAATGAAACGTTAGTTCTTCTCAAATCAACCCAGTGTCAGTGCTGTGATTAGACTAGACCAGTAGAGCCATGGGATAAAGTAAGGGATAAGATAACTGTCCCTTTGGTCATTTCCAAACAATGCGGTGCTGCACTGTAATAAAGGAATATGACAAGTTGACTTCAGCTTAGGGTTTCCTTGCAGACACTCTTCCTCTACACTACAGAAAAGACATGGAGAGGGAACGTTTAAGTCAGTCTGTCTCTGTAAGATTCTGAATGAAAATAGAAATAATTCACAAAGAGAAAACAATGATATCTTACAATAGCAATTATAAAGTTACTGGTGTAGTGGAACGAAAAATGGTTCCCACATTTTTTTTAAAAGAACTAATTCAGTTTGTTTCTAACTGATATTATACCGATTCCCTCATATAACTATATTGTTCTCTCTATATTACGTTTTTCTCTTTTAACAAAGACAAATAACACAAAAAGATCTTGGATGTGACTGGGGGTTGAACACCTTACCCCCAGATTTTAAAAAGAAAAACAATTTTAAAAACTTGGTTCTATCCTGGGATTGAACACCCAATCTTTGTACCCTAAAACCATTGCCCTTTCCACTACACCACAAAGAAAGGTATATTCCATGACGAGATAGAGCATGTATATGTATATGCATATATGTGTACATTTATCAGGTGGGTATACATTGGATGCACTTTTATGTGTAAACAAGAAAGAAAGAAATAATATTTACTACTTTCAAAAAAGAAAAGAAAGCTGGATTGAGGGGATTTGAACTCTCAAGCTTGAGATTTCCATGCAGACACTCCAGCTCTAGACCACAGAAAAGACATGAATAGGGAATGTTTAAGTTGGTCTGTCTCTATGATTGTGAATGAAAATAGAAATAATTCAGAAAGAGAAAACAATGACAACATACAATAGCAATTATCTGTGACTGGTGTAGTGAAACTAAAAATGGTTCCTACATTTTAAAAAAAAAGAAGAACTAATTCAATTTTTTTCAGACTTATATTAACCAGATTCCCCCTTATACTTGTGTTTTTCTCTCTGTACTGTGTTTCTCTTTTTTTGAAAGAAAAAAACAACACAAAAAGATCTTGGTTGAAACCGGGGGAGAAAAGTTCTGCATGGAGGGGAATTGAACTCTCAACCTTAGGTTTCTCTTACAGACACTCTAACAATACACCAGATGGCAGGCACTGCAATGAAACGTTAGTTCTTTTCATATCCACCCAGTGTCAGTGCTGTGATTTGACTAGACCAGTAGAGCCAAGGGATAAAGTAAACGATAAGATAATTGTCCCTTTGGTCATTTCCAAACAATGCGGTGCTGCACTGTGATAAAGGAATATGACAAGTTGACTTCAGCTTGGGGTTTCCTTGCAGACACTCTTCCTCTACACTACAGAAAAGACATGAAGAGGGAACGTTTAAGTCAGTCTGTCTCTGTAAGATTCTGAATGAAAATAGAAATAATTCACAAAGAGAAAACAATGATATCTTACAATAACAATTATAAAGTTACTGGTGTAGTGGAACGAAAACTGGTTCCCACATTTTTTTTAAAAAGAACTAATTCAGTTTGTTTCTCTCTGATTTTATACCGATTCCCTCATATAACTATATTGTTCTCTCTATATTACGTTTTTCTCTTTTAACAAAGACAAATAACACAAAAAGATCTTGGATGTGACTGGGGGTTGAACACCTTACCCCCAGATTTTAAAAAGAAAAACAATTTTAAAAACTTGGTTCTGTCCTGGGATTGAACACCCAATTTTTGTACCCTAAAACCATTGCCCTTTCCACTACACCACAAAGAAAGGTATATTCCATGACGAGATAGAGCATGTATATGTATATGCATATATGTGTACATTTATCAGGTGGGTATACATTGGATGCACTTTTATGTGTAAACAAGAAAGAAATAAATAATATTTACTACTTTCAAAAAAGAAAAGAAAGCTGGATTGAGGGGATTTGAACTCTCAAGCTTGAGATTTCCATGCAGACACTCCAGCTCTAGACCACAGAAAAGACATGAATAGGGAATGTTTAAGTTGGTCTGTCTCTATGATTCTGAATGAAAAAAGAAATAATTCAGAAAGAGAAAACAATGACAACATACAATAGCAATTATCTGTGACTGGTGTAGTGAAACTAAAAATGGTTCCTACATTTTTTTAAAAAAAGAACTAATTCAATTTTTTTCAGACTTATATTAACCAGATTCCCCCTAATACCTGTGTTTTTCTCTCTGTATTGTGTTTCTCTTTTTTTGAAAGAAAAAAACAACACAGAAAGATCTTGGTTGAAACCGGGGGAGAAAAGTTCTGCATGGAGGGGAATTGAACTCTCAACCTTGGGTTTCTCTTACAGACACTCTAACAATACACCAGATGGCAGGCACTGCAATGAAAACGTTAGTTCTTTTCATATCCACCCAGTGTCAGTGCTGTGATTAGACTAGACCAGTAGAGCCAAGGGATAAAGTAAACGATAAGATAACTGTCCCTTTGGTCATTTCCAAACAATGCGGTGCTGCACTGTGATAAAGGAATATGACAAGTTGACTTCAGCTTGGGGTTTCCTTGCAGACACTCTTCCTCTACACTACAGAAAAGACATGAAGAGAGAACGTTTAAGTCAGTCTGTCTCTGTAAGATTCTGAATGAAAATAGAAATGATTCACAAAGAGAAAACAATGACAACTTACAATAGCAATTATCTGTGACTAGTGTATTGGAACTAAAATTGGTTCCTAAAAGAATCTTTATGACTGAGGGAAAAAAAGGAAAAGTTCTGCATGGAGGGGAATTGAACTCTCAACCTTAGGTTTCTCTTACAGACACTCTAACAGTACACCAGATGGCAGGCACTGCAATGAAACGTTAGTTCTTTTCAAATCCACCCAGTGTCAGTGCTGTGATTAGACTAGACCACTAGAGCCAAGGGATAATGTAAACTATAAGATAACTGTCCTCTTGGCTTCCAAACAATGCGATGCTGCACTGTGATAAAGGAATATGACAAGTTGACTTCAGCTTGGGGTTTCCTTGCAGACACTCTTCCTCTACACTACAGAAAAGACATGAAGAGAGAACGTTTAAGTCAGTCTGTCTCTGTAAGATTCTGAATGAAAATAGAAATAATTCACAAAGAGAAAACAATGACAACTTACAATAGCAATTATCTGTGACTAGTGTATTGGAACTAAAATTGGTTCCTAAAAGAATCTTTATGACTGAGGGAAAAAAAGGAAAAGTTCTGCATGGAGGGGAATTGAACTCTCAACCTTAGGTTTCTCTTACAGACACTCTAACAGTACACCAGATGGCAGGCACTGCAATGAGAACGTTAGTTCTTCTCAAATCCACCCAGTGTCAGTGCTGTGATTAGACTAGACCACTAGAGCCAAGGGATAAAGTAAACGATAAGATAACTGTCCCTTTGGTCATTTCCAAACAATGCGGTGCTGCACTGTGATAAAGGAATATGACAAGTTGACTTCAGCTTGGGGTTTCCTTGCAGACACTCTTCCTCTACACTACAGAAAAGACATGAAGAGAGAACGTTTAAGTCAGTCTGTCTCTGTAAGATTCTGAATGAAAATAGAAATAATTCACAAAGAGAAAACAATGACAACTTACAATAGCAATTATCTGTGACTAGTGTATTGGAACTAAAATTAGTTCCTAAAAGAATCTTTATGACTGAGGGAAAAAAGGAAAAGTTCTGCATGGAGGGGAATTGAACTCTCAACCTTAGGTTTCTCTTACAGACACTCTAACAGTACACCAGATGGCAGGCACTGCAATGAAACGTTAGATCTTTTCAAATCCACCCAGTGTCAGTGCTGTGATTAGACTAGACCACTAGAGCCAAGGGATAATGTAAACTATAAGATAACTGTCCTCTTGGCTTCAAAACAATGCGATGCTGCACTGTGATAAAGGAATATGACAAGTTGACTTCAGCTTGGGGTTTCCTTGCAGACACTCTTCCTCTACACTACAGAAAAGACATGAAGAGAGAACGTTTAAGTCAGTCTGTCTCTGTAAGATTCTGAATGAAAATAGAAATAATTCACAAAGAGAAAACAATGACAACTTACAATAGCAATTATCTGTGACTAGTGTATTGGAACTAAAATTGGTTCCTAAAAGAATCTTTATGACTGAGGGAAAAAAAGGAAAAGTTCTGCATGGAGGGGAATTGAACTCTCAACCTTAGGTTTCTCTTACAGACACTCTAACAGTACACCAGATGGCAGGCACTGCAATGAGAACGTTAGTTCTTCTCAAATCCACCCAGTGTCAGTGCTGTGATTAGAATAGACCACTAGAGCCAAGGGATAATGCAAACGATAAGATGACTGTCCCTTTGGTCATTTCCAAACAATGCGGTGCTGCACTGTGATAAAGGAATATGACAAGTTGACTTCAGCTTGGGGTTTCCTTGCAGACACTCTTTCTCTAGACTACAGAAAAGACACGAAGAGGGAACGTTTAAGTCAGTCTGTCTCTGTAAGATTCTGAATGAAAATAGAAATGATTCACAAAGAGAAAACAATGACAACTTTCAATAGCAATTATCTGTGACTGGTGTAGTGAAACTAAAAATAGTTCCTAAAAGAATCTTTATGACTGAGGGAAAAAAAGGAAAAGTTCTGCATGGAGGGGAATTGAACTCTCAACCTTAGGTTTCTCTTACAGACACTCTAACAGTACACCAGATGGCAGGCACTGCAATGAAACGTTAGTTCTTTTCAAATCCACCCAGTGTCAGTGCTGTGATTAGACTAGACCAGTAGAGCCAAGGGATAAAGTAAGGGATAAGATTACTGTCCCTTTGGTCATTTCCAAACAATGCGGTGCTGCACTGTGATAAAGGAATATGACAAGTTGACTTTAGCTTGGGGTTTCCTGGCAGACACTCTTCCTCTAGACTACAAAAAAGACATGAAGAGGGAACGTTTAAGTCAGTCTGTCTCTGTAAGATTCTGAATGAAAATAGAAATAATTCACATAGAAAAAACAATGATATCTTACAATAGCAATTATAAAGTTACTGATGTAGTGTAAAGAAAAATGGTTCACAAATTTTTTTAAAAAGAACTAATTCAGTTTGTTTCTTACTTATATTTTACCGATTCCCTCATTTAACTATATTGTTCTCTCTATATTACGTTTTTCTCTTTTAACAAAGACAAATAACACAAAAATATCTTGGTTGTGACTGGGGGTTGAACACCTTACCCCCAGATTTTAAAAAGAAAAACAATTTTAAAAACTTGGTTCTATCCTGGGATTGAACACCCAATCTTTGTACCCTAAAACCATTGCCCTTTCCACTACACCACAAAGAAAGGTATATTCCATGACGAGATAGAGCATGTATATGTATATGCATATATGTGTAAATTTATCAGGTGGGTATACATTGGATGCACTTTTATGTGTAAACAAGAAAGAAATAAATAATATTTACTACTTTCAAAAAAGAAAAGAAAGCTGGATTGAGGGGATTTGAACTCTCAAGCTTGAGATTTCCATGCAGACACTCCAGCTCTAGACCACAGAAAAGACATGAATAGGGAATGTTTAAGTTGGTCTGTCTCTATGATTCTGAATGAAAAAAGAAATAATTCAGAAAGAGAAAACAATGACAACATACAATAGCAATTATCTGTGACTGGTGTAGTGAAACTAAAAATGGTTCCTACATTTTTTTTTAAAAAGAACTAATTCAATTTTTTTCAGACTTATATTAACCAGATTCCCCCTAATACCTGTGTTTTTCTCTCTGTATTGTGTTTCTCTTTTTTTGAAAGAAAAAAACAACACAGAAAGATCTTGGTTGAAACCGGGGGAGAAAAGTTCTGCATGGAGGGGAATTGAACTCTCAACCTTAGGTTTCTCTTACAGACACTCTAACAATACACCAGATGGCAGGCACTGCAATGAAAACGTTAGTTCTTTTCATATCCACCCAGTGTCAGTGCTGTGATTAGACTAGACCAGTAGAGCCAAGGGATAAAGTAAACGATAAGATAACTGTCCCTTTGGTCATTTCCAAACAATGCGGTGCTGCACTGTGATAAAGGAATATGACAAGTTGACTTCAGCTTGGGGTTTCCTTGCAGACACTCTTCCTCTACACTACAGAAAAGACATGAAGAGAGAACGTTTAAGTCAGTCTGTCTCTGTAAGATTCTGAATGAAAATAGAAATAATTCACAAAGAGAAAACAATGACAACTTACAACAGCAATTATCTGTGACTAGTGTATTGGAACTAAAATTGGTTCCTAAAAGAATCTTTATGACTGAGGGAAAAAAAGGAAAAGTTCTGCATGGAGGGGAATTGAACTCTCAACCTTAGGTTTCTCTTACAGACACTCTAACAGTACACCAGATGGCAGGCACTGCAATGAAACGTTAGTTTTTTTCAAATCCACCCAGTGTCAGTGCTGTGATTAGACTAGACCACTAGAGCCAAGGGATAATGTAAAGTATATGATAACTGTCCTCTTGGCTTCCAAACAATGCGGTGCTGCACTGTGATAAAGGAATATGACAAGTTGACTTCAGCTTGGGGTTTCCTTGCAGACACTCTTCCTCTAGACTACAGAAAAGACACGAAGAGGGAACGTTTAAGTCAGTCTGTCTCTGTAAGATTCTGAATGAAAATAGAAATGATTCACAAAGAGAAAACAATGACAACCTTCAATAGCAATTATCTGTGACTGGTGTAGTGAAACTAAAAATAGTTCCTAAAAGAATCTTTATGACTGAGGGAAAAAAAGGAAAAGTTCTGCATGGAGGGGAATTGAACTCTCAACCTTAGGTTTCTCTGACAGACACTCTAACAGTACACCAGATGGCAGGCACTGCAATGAAACGTTAGTTCTTTTCAAATCCACCCAGTGTCAGTGCTGTGATTAGACTAGACCAGTAGAGCCAAGGGATAAAGTAAGGGATAAGATTACTGTCCCTTTGGTCATTTCCAAACAATGCGGTGCTGCACTGTGATAAAGGAATATGACAAGTTGACTTTAGCTTGGGGTTTCCTGGCAGACACTCTTCCTCTAGACTACAAAAAAGACATGAAGAGGGAACGTTTAAGTCAGTCTGTCTCTGTAAGATTCTGAATGAAAATAGAAATAATTCACATAGAGAAAACAATGATATCTTACAATAGCAATTATAAAGTTACTGGTGTAGTGTAAAGAAAAATGGTTCACAAATTTTTTTAAAAAGAACTAATTCAGTTTGTTTCTTACTTATATTTTACCGATTCCCTCATTTAACTATATTGTTCTCTCTATATTACGTTTTTCTCTTTTAACAAAGACAAATAACACAAAAATATCTTGGTTGTGACTGGGGGTTGAACACCTTACCCCCAGATTTTAAAAAGAAAAACAATTTTAAAAACTTGGTTCTATCCTGGGATTGAACACCCAATCTTTGTACCCTAAAACCATTGCCCTTTCCACTACACCACAAAGAAAGGTATATTCCATGACGAGATAGAGCATGTATATGTATATGCATATATGTGTACATTTATCAGGTGGGTATACATTGGATGCACTTTTATGTGTAAACAAGAAATAAATAAATAATATTTACTACTTTCAAAAAAGAAAAGAAAGCTGGATTGAGGGGATTTGAACTCTCAAGCTTGAGATTTCCATGCAGACACTCCAGCTCTAGACCACAGAAAAGACATGAATAGGGAATGTTTAAGTTGGTCTGTCTCTATGATTCTGAATGAAAATAGAAATAATTCAGAAAGAGAAAACAATGACAACATACAATAGCAATTATCTGTGACTGGTGTATTGAAACTAAAAATGGTTCCTACATTTTTTTTAGAAAAGAACTAATTAATTTTTGTTCAAACTTATATTAACCAGATTCCCCCTTATACTTGTGTTTTTCTCTCTGTTTTGTGTTTCTCTCTTTTTGAAAGAAAAAAACAACACAAAAAGATCTTGGTTGAAACCGGGGGAGAAAAGTTCTGCATGGAGGGGAATTGAACTCTCAACCTTAGGTTTCTCTTACAGACACTCTAACAATACACCAGATGGCAGGCACTGCAATGAAACGTTAGTTCTTTTCATATCCACCCAGTGTCAGTGCTGTGATTAGACTAGACCACTAGAGCCAAGGGATAATGTAAACGATAAGATAACTGTCCTCTTGGTCATTTCCAAACAATGCGGTGCTGCACTGTGATAAAGGAATATGAGAAGTTGATTTCAGCTTGGGGTTTCCTTGCAGACACTCTTCCTCTACACTGCAGAAAAGACATGAAGAGGGAACGTTTAAGTCAGTCTGTCTCTGTAAGATTTTGAATGAAAATAGAAATAATTCACAAAGAGAAAACAATGACAACTTACAATAGCAATTATCTGTGACTAGTGTATTGGAAATAAAATTGGTTCATAAAAGAATCTTTATGACTGAGGGAAAAAAAGGAAAAGTTCTGCATGGAGGGGAATTGAACTCTCAACCTTAGGTTTCTCTTACAGACACTCTAACAGTACACCAGATGGCAGGCACTGCAATGAAACGTTAGTTCTTTTCAAATCCACCCAGTGTCAGTGCTGTGATTAGACTAGACCAGTAGAGCCAAGGGATAAAATAAGGGATAAGATTACTGTCCCTTTGGTCATTTCCAAACAATGCGGTGCTGCACTGTGATAAAGGAATATGACAAGTTGACTTCAGCTTGGGGTTTCCTTGCAGACACTCTTCCTCTACACTACAGAAAAGACATGAAGAGGGAACGTTTAAGTCAGTCTGTCTCTGTAAGATTCTGAATGAAAATAGAAATAATTCACAAAGAGAAAACAATGACAACTTACAATATCAATTATCTATGACTAGTGTATTGGAACTAAAATTGGTTCCTAAAAGAATCTTTATGACTGAGGGAAAAAAAGGAAAAGTTCTGCATGGAGGGGAATTGAACTCTCAACCTTAGGTTTCTCTTACAGACACTCTAACAGTACACCAGATGGCAGGCACTGCAATGAAACGTTGGTTCTTTTCATATCAACCCAGTGTCAGTGCTGTGATTAGACTAGACCAGTAGAGCCAAGGGATAAAGTAAACGATAAGATAACTGTCCCTTTGGTCATTTCCAAACAATGCGGTGCTGCACTGTGATAAAGGAATATGACAAGTTGACTTCAGCTTGGGGTTTCCTTGCAGACACTCTTCCTCTACACTACAGAAAAGACATGAAGAGGGAACGTTTAAGTCAGTCTGTCTCTGTAAGATTCTGAATGAAAATAGAAATAATTCACAAAGAGAAAACAATGACAACTTACAATAGCAATTATCTGTGACTAGTGTATTGGAACTAAAATTGGTTCCTAAAAGAATCTTTATGACTGAGGGAAAAAAAGGAAAAGTTCTGCATGGAGGGGAATTGAACTCTCAACCTTAGGTTTCTCTTACAGACACTCTAACAGTACACCAGATGGCAGGCACTGCAATGAAAACGTTAGTTCTTTTCATATCCACCCAGTGGGTTAGGCATCAGGCCCTTGTGGTCCTAGGCCGACTCACTACTGCCCCCTAGAGTTTTATATACACATCACACCCAACATTACCCACAATCCTCACACACATACTCCCACATCCGTCTTCTTCATTCCACTCGTCGTCACTCACTACTCAACACAAACTTATTACGCAGCAGTGTCTGGAATACAAACTTCAGCAGTACATTCTATCTCCTGCTAAAAATCATCCGAGGATGGCACTGGAGACCAGGGCCACATCGCGGGCTACACAACATACCGACAGGCAGCCTTCTGGAGTGTCGCGGAGGCCGAGGGGTCGACCCCCTCTGCACACTTCTCTGCCTGTCCCGATCAAACATAAGATCCGCCATGTTGACCGCGAGGTCTCCCTCCGCCTTCCCCTCGAGGAGTCTATCACCTCGTCTGTGAGTACAGCCAGTTCTACAAGAGGAAGGGTAGACACACTGGAAACCGGCCTGAATGACATCAACACGAAGGTAGACAAAATCGACTCCAAGATCGACATGCTCATCGAGGCCAGCCTCAACAAGATACCGCCGGCGGCCGCGTCATCCCCCCCACCGGCGCCATTACGGGCCGAAGCCTCCTCACGGGAGAACTACATCGACCAGTATCTACAGAGAGAACGGTTTCAACTCCAGTGCACAGACGGTAAGGTCGCTCTTGCAAACGACTTATTTTCTGACAGGCTTCTGCCCAAACCTTATATGTACGTAGCATGGGATAACTGTCAGACACTAAAGGCTAAGCTAGACGCACGTACCCACCTCACAGCACTTGAGTATATCACCGCTACCCTTTCGCTTCTAAGGGATCAGCGGGCATATGACGCAAAAGACATTCATCACATAATCACACATCTTCATGACGTCTCGCACAACGCCATGGAGAGGCCATGGGAAGGAGTTAGACGCTGGACTAACAAGATCTGGGACTTGGTTGAAAAGAAGCAGGTGGCATGGGACGACCACCAAAAGATACAGCTTCATCGCATGCTCCTCGCCATAGCCCCCGCAACGGTACAGAGGCCAAACCCACACCGATCGGACGGGCACCACCATACAACTCCGGCCCAGCCAGCTGATCTATGTAGGTCATACAACACGGTACGCGGTTGCCACCACAGGGCACACCACACGGAAGGAGGTCAACAGAAGCTCCATTACTGTAGCTACTGTCTGTCGGCTGTCAACCGCAACTGCACCCATAGCGCCACAGCTTGTCGCCGCAGAGCAGAGGACAACGCCGCCCCAGCCCACATGACAAGCAACAGGTCCAACAACACCCAAAACCTATCACACCAGGCAGCAAAAATCGCTTGAGCGGCGCCCCGGCCTACCAGCCCGAGGCGCCGTCAACAAACAGCCACACCGGACACAACACACCTGAGCACGGCCCGCTCTCCCATCGCAGCCTTGGTTCTACTAGTCTGGCCGGCGCTGGGTCCCCTCCGTCACCGGCCCACAGCCCGGGCACCAGCTCCGGTCAACACATCCAAGATGGCCGTCCAGACAGCATTGTAGGCGTTACCATTGTGGAGGAGGCGCCCCGTCTTGCCCTTGGTAATACTGGTAATAACGAGATACACCCGGGTCAAGACAGCAACTTCACACGGGCTCCTCGCTCTCCTCCGGTTTGGTCACTAAATCCTGAGGCCCCCGTCTTCGTGCCGCATTCGCCGTCAACAAGCGAAGCGGCCCCCTCACATGCGCACAGCCAGCAAGGTACGCCAGATTTTGACTCAATCCGTCTTATTTGCATGTTATCAACCCCGACTGCAATATCCATCCCGCGGCTTTTGCTGCTCACCGTCGTGATCACTGGCCCCATTTTTATAAATCAGTTGCTAGCTCAGACTTGTATGACACATACACGGCGGTTCGCAACACCGGCTTACCCAACGCACTCTGCGCACGGGTCCCCGTAGCATCAAACCTAAACATTGCCGCCTGGGAACGCTACATGCCTGTCGGAAATGATGATCTGCTTGATTTTCTGAAGTACGGTTTCCCTCTCGGTTACTTAGGCCCTGTCAGCGACACTGGCGACACACACAACCATCCGAGCGATACGCAGTTCCCAGTACAGGTGGACGCTTTTCTCAAGAAAGAGCTGGCGCTGGGCGCCCTTGTCGGTCCCATGCCTCGCTCACCTTTTCTGGAGTGGTCCCATATATCCCCTCTTATGAGTCGGCCTAAGAGAGACACTGATGATCGTCGCATTATCTCTGATCTTACGTTTTCGGAGTTAAGTGTGAATGCCTACATATATAAGAATACTGTTCTCGGCACCACACGTAACCATTCTCTCCCGACGGTTGAGGCCCTTATCGGGGACGTTAGGCGTATCGGTCCGGGGGCATATATGGCGACCCTCGATATCGCCCACGCCTATAAAAACTTTGTAACTGACCCTCTGGACTGGCCCCTTCTTGTTATCCGCTGGGGCACTGACTACTACCTCGATACCGCCGTACCTTTCGGTTCGAGAGCTTCATCAAGCCACATCCAGCGGGTGGCTGATATCATCATTGAAATCCTTCGTGAACGAAATGTGGTTGCTCGCATGTACATTGATGATCTGATCATTGTCTCCCCCGACAGGGCGATGGCAGTGAGGGACTTCAACATCGCTAAGCAGTTACTCGCGGATCTCGGTTTGCCTGAGGCCCCGGGGAAGAGCCAGGCCCCGGCCACAAGAGTTCGCTGGCTTGGAGTCGACATAGACACGACCGCCATGACTGTCTCTGTCCCGGCAGACAAACTGCGCGACATCAGAGGTAAGGTAGCCCAGTGCATCGCCAAGCGCACTATGACCAAGAGACACCTCCAGAGCGTCCTGGGGGCCTTGCTACACATTGCAAAATGCATCCCCCCAGCACGCCTTTTTGTGGGCCGTCTCCTCGACGGCCTGCGCGGCTGCCGCCGCCACTTTCTCAACGTCAGCGCTGACATGCGCAAGGACTTTCGCTGGTTCCACGAGTCTGCCGAGGCGTGGAATGGCATTGGTGTTATCCCCGCCCAAACGTACACCCGAGAATTGTTCGTCGATGCCTGCTTAAGTGGCATCGGGGGCACCGACGGCCGTATGGCCTACGCCAGCCAGGTCACCCTGATCGACGACGGTGTCAAAAACGTGGCCCACCTGGAGGCAGCCAATGTGGTGGTGGCTCTCCACACACTGGCTGGTGAGGCCGACCGGGGCGGCCACATACGAGTCCACTGCGACAACTCGGCAGCGGTCTCGGTCTTCAGTACGGGTCGGGCCCGCGACCCAGTCCTGTTGGATTGCGCACGCTCTATAGGGATGTATCAGGCCCTTATCTGCTGTGATTTGTCTTTTGTGCATGTGCCCGGCGAAGCTAATGTGGTGGCCGATAACCTCAGTAGAGCCCATCTCTCCAAGCCACATTTTAACGCTGTTGCCGAGTATTTTGCCTCGGGTGAATATGTCCAGTGTGCCGCTGTTACCCATGTATTTGACAATTTATCGCCTTCTGTCATCACCAGATCCGGCGCTGCGGTCACTTCAACAGCTCGCAGCAGCGCGCCAGGAGAAGGCCCGGGCCGAGGGGACCAACACAGCAAGACATTCCACAGTCCGGGCGTACCTCGGCCTGTGCCTCGACATGAGCATCGACCCCCTGGCCGCGACGTACCAGGAGGCATGCGCAGTCATAGAAGCATGGGCTCTCAAGGGCGCGTCGCCGGCAACGATACGCAACAAAGTCGGTCACGTCCGGTCCTACCTCATCCTCGCAGGAGTGACGACGGCTCCACTACACCACCCGCGGGTCATGCGGGCGCTGGATGCGGTCGACCGCGACAAAAGCCGGGCCCCGAACGTGAAGGCCCCAGCCTCGCCACATCTAGTACGGGCCGTCCTGGACTCGCTGTTGACAACACATGCAGACGCTCTGGTAAGAGCCGCAATTCTCATTATCTACACGGCCGCTCTCCGCCAATCCGAGCTGCTCCCGCCAACAGTCACAAGGTTCTCCGCTACCAGGCACCTCACAAGAGGCGCGGTGTCAATGGTCCCTGGAGGGATGCGTCTCTTCATCTCCCTGGCCAAAAACCTCCAGAAATACGACCAGAGCAAGTCTGTCTTCATCCCCGAGGCCGCCGAGTCGACTGTCTGCCCAGTAGCAGCCACGAGGGCAGCTATAAACTTGGTCCCAACAGTGCACTCGACCGACCCGCTACTGATGTTCCCCGATCGCTCGTCTCTGCCAACTTTCCTCGTCAAGAAAAGCTGGGACAGTGGAGTCCGAGCAGCTGGAGACGACCCGCGGAAGTACTCGCTTCACTCTCTCCGGAAGGGTGCGGCGACCGCCGCGTACCAGGCGGGGATCCCAGTCCTTGCCGTGAAGCAGTTCGGCGGCTGGAGATCCCAAGCATATGAGACATACATTGACACATCATCGACCCCGGTGTCTCGCGCAATCCTCAACTCCATCACATCACAGTGACTTTTATCTACCTTCCTCACATTTATCTTATTCCATGTCAATACTTTTTAATACCGCACTTTACGTGCTTTCTTTTACCCACCATCCCAACCCCAAATACCTTCTCTTTTTCACACACTCCCCTTCCCAAAATTTTTGTTTACATCACAAATCAACAAAACATTCAACTCAAAATATATTCACAACATTTTGGCACGCTTGGGTACTATCTTATTTAATTCATTGTTTTAACCCCTTATTATCATATCATATATATATATACTACGTTTAACATTATTAGTATATATACTCTTAATACATGTCATAAAATCTATTCTTAATAAATACATTTTATTTACCCAGCTGCCGTTTCACTTCTTTCTTTATACTCGGGGGAAGCAGTAGTGGGTTAGGCATCGGGCCCTTGTGGTCCTAGGCCGACTCACTACTGCCCCCTATAGTTTTATATACACATCACACCCAACATTACCCACAATCCTCACACACATACTCCCACATCCGTCTTCTTCATTCCACTCGTCGTCACTCACTACTCAACACAAACTTTTTACCCACCCACCCCTTCCTTATTTTTACTATTTATTATTATATTAACCTTATTTTGATAGGGGTACTATCTTATTTAATTCATTGTTTTAACCCCTTATTATCATATCATATATATATATATATATATATACTACGTTTAACATTATTAGTATATATACTCTTAATACATGTCATAAAATCTATTCTTAATAAATACATTTTATTTACCCAGCTGCCGTTTCACTTCTTTCTTTATACTCGGGGGAAGCAGTAGTGTCAGTGTTGTGATTAGACTAGACCAGTAGAGCCAAGGATTAAGTAAGGGATAAGATTACTGTCCCTTTGGTCATTTCCAAACAATGCGGTGCTGCACTGTGATAAAGGAATATGACAAGTTGACTTCAGCTTGGGGTTTCCTTGCAGACACTCTTCCTCTACACTACAGAAAAGACATGAAGAGGGAACGTTTAAGTCAGTCTGTCTCTGTAAGATTCTGAATGAAAATAGAAATAATTCACAAAGAGAAAACAATGACAACTTACAATATCAATTATCTATGACTAGTGTATTGGAACTAAAATTGGTTCCTAAAAGAATCTTTATGACTGAGGGAAAAAAAGGAAAAGTTCTGCATGGAGGGGAATTGAACTCTCAACCTTAGGTTTCTCTTACAGACACTCTAACAGTACACCAGATGGCAGGCACTGCAATGAAACGTTAGTTCTTTTCAAATCCACCCAGTGTCAGTGCTGTGATTAGACTAGACCAGTAGAGCCAAGGGATAAAGTAAGGGATAAGATTACTGTCCCTTTGGTCATTTCCAAACAATGCGGTGCTGCACTGTGATAAAGGAATATGACAAGTTGACTTCAGCTTGGGGTTTCCTTGCAGACACTCTTCCTCTAGACTACAAAAAAGACATAAAGAGGGAACGTTTAAGTCAGTCTGTCTCTGTAAGATTCTGAATGAAAATAGAAATAATTCACAAAGAGAAAACAATGATATCTTACAATAGCAATTATAAAGTTACTGGTGTAGTGGAACGAAAAATGGTTCCCACATTTTTAGAAAAAAGAACTAATTCAGTTTGTTTCTAACTGATATTATACCGATTCCCTCATATAACTATATTGTTCTCTTTATATTACGTTTTTCTCTTTTAACAAAGAGAAATAACACAAAAAGATCTTTGTTTTGACTTGGGGTTGAACACCTGACCCCCAGATTTTAAAAAGGAAAACAATTTTAAAAACTTGGTTCTATCCTGGGATTGAACACCCAATCTTTGTACCCTAAAACCATTGCCCTATCCACTACACCACAAAGAAAGATATATTCCATGATGAGATAGAGCATGTATATGTATATGCATATATGTGTACATCTATCAGGTGGGTATACATTGGATGCACTTTTATGTGTAAACAAGAAATAAATAAATAATATTTACTACTTTCAAAAAAGAAAAGAAAGCTGGATTGAGGGGATTTGAACTCTCAAGCTTGAGATTTCCATGCAGACACTGCAGCTCTAGACCACAGAAAAGACATGAAGAGGGAATGTTTAAGTTGGTCTGTCTCTATGATTCTGAATGAAAATAGAAATAATTCACAAAGAGAAAAAAATGACAACTTTCAATAGCAATTATCTGTGACTGGTGTAGTGAAACTAAAAATGGTTCCTACATTTTTATTAGAAAAGAACTAATTAATTTTTGTTCAAACTTATATTAACCAGATTCCCCCTTATACTTGTGTTTTTCTCTCTGTTTTGTGTTTCTCTCTTTTTGAAAGAAAAAAACAACACAAAAAGATCTTGGTTGAAACTGGGGGAGAAAAGTTCTGCATGGAGGGGAATTGAACTCTCAACCTTAGGTTTCTCTTACAGACACTCTAACAGTACACCAGATGGCAGGCACTGCAATGAAAACGTTAGTTCTTCTCAAATCCACCCAGTGTCAGTGCTGTGATTAGACTAGACCACTAGAGCAAAGGGATAATGTAAACTATAAGATAACTGTCCTCTTGGCTTCCAAACAATGCGACCGGTGCTGCACTGTGATAAAGGAATATGACAAGTTGACTTCAGCTTGGGGTTTCCTGGCAGACACTCTTCCTCTAGACTACAAAAAAGACATGAAGAGGGAACGTTTAAGTCAGTCTGTCTCTGTAAGATTCTGAATGAAAATAGAAATAATTCAGAAAGAGAAAAAAATGACAACTTTCAATAGCAATTATCTGTGACTGGTGTAGTGAAACTAAAAATGGTTCCTACATTTTTTTTTAAAAAGAACTAATTAATTTTTTTTCAAACTTATATTAACCAGATTCCCCCTTATACTTGTGTTTTTCTCTCTGTATTGTGTTTCTCTCTTTTTGAAAGAAAAAAACAACACAAAAAGATCTTGGTTGAAACCGGGGGAGAAAAGTTCTGCATGGAGGGGAATTGAACTCTCAACCTTAGGTTTCTCTTACAGACACTCTAACAATACACCAGATGGCAGGCACTGCAATGAAACGTTAGTTCTTTTCATATCCACCCAGTGTCAGTGCTGTGATTAGACTAGACCACTAGAGCCAAGGGATAATGTAAACGATAAGATAACTGTCCTCTTGGTCATTTCCGAACAATGCGGTGCTGCACTGTGATAAAGGAATATGAGAAGTTGATTTCAGCTTGGGGTTTCCTTGCAGACACTCTTCCTCTACACTGCAGAAAAGACATGAAGAGGGAACGTTTAAGTCAGTCTGTCTCTGTAAGATTTTGAATGAAAATAGAAATAATTCAAAAAGAGAAAACAATGACAACTTACAATAGCAATTATCTGTGACTAGTGTATTGGAACTAAAATTGGTTCCAAAAAGAATCTTTATGACTGAGGGAAAAAAAGGAAAGTTCTGCATGGAGGGGAATTGAACTCTCAACCTTAGGTTTCTCTTACAGACACTCTAACAGTACACCAGATGGCAGGCACTGCAATGAAACGTTAGTTCTTCTCAAATCCACCCAGTGTCAGTGCTGTGATTAGACTAGACCAGTAGAGCCATGGGATAAAGTAAGGGATAAGATTACTGTCCCTTTGGTCATTTCCAAACAATGCGGTGCTGCACTGTAATAAAGGAATATGACAAGTTGACTTCAGCTTGGGGTTTCCTTGCAGACACTCTTCCTCTACACTACAGAAAAGACATGGAGAGGGAACGTTTAAGTCAGTCTGTCTCTGTAAGATTCTGAATGAAAATAGAAATAATTCACAAAGAGAAAACAATGATATCTTACAATAGCAATTATAAAGTTACTGGTGTAGTGGAACGAAAAATGGTTCCCACATTATTTTTAAAAAGAACTAATTCAGTTTGTTTCTAACTGATATTATACCGATTCCCTCATATAACTATATTGTTCTCTCTATATTACGTTTTTCTCTTTTAACAAAGACAAATAACACAAAAAGATCTTGGATGTGACTGGGGGTTGAACACCTTACCCCCAGATTTTAAAAAGAAAAACAATTTTAAAAACTTGGTTCTATCCTGGGATTGAACACCCAATCTTTGTACCCTAAAACCATTGCCCTTTCCACTACACCACAAAGAAAGGTATATTCCATGACGAGATAGAGCATGTATATGTATATGCATATATGTGTACATTTATCAGGTGGGTATACATTGGATGCACTTTTATGTGTAAACAAGAAATAAATAAATAATATTTACTACTTTCAAAAAAGAAAAGAAAGCTGGATTGAGGGGATTTGAACTCTCAAGCTTGAGATTTCAATGCAGACACTGCAGCTCTAGACCACAGAAAAGACATGAAGAGGGAATGTTTAAGTTGGTCTGTCTCTATGATTGTGAATGAAAATAGAAATAATTCAGAAAGAGAAAACAATGACAACATACAATAGCAATTATCTGTGACTGGTGTAGTGAAACTAAAAATGGTTCCTACATTTTAAAAAAAAAAAGTACTAATTCAATTTTTTCAGACTTATATTAACCAGATTCCCCCTTATACTTGTGTTTTTCTCTCTGTATTGTGTTTCTCTTTTTTTGAAAGAAAAAAACAACACAAAAAGATCTTGGTTGAAACCGGGAGAGAAAAGTTCTGCATGGAGGGGAATTGAACTCTCAACCTTAGGTTTCTCTTACAGACACTCTAACAATACACCAGATGGCAGGCACTGCAATGAAACGTTAGTTCTTTTCATATCCACCCAGTGTCAGTGCTGTGATTAGACTAGACCACTAGAGCCAAGGGATAATGTAAACGATAAGATAACTGTCCTCTTGGTCATTTCCGAACAATGCGGTGCTGCACTGTGATAAAGGAATATGAGAAGTTGATTTCAGCTTGGGGTTTCCTTGCAGACACTCTTCCTCTACACTGCAGAAAAGACATGAAGAGGGAACGTTTAAGTCAGTCTGTCTCTGTAAGATTTTGAATGAAAATAGAAATAATTCAAAAAGAGAAAACAATGACAACTTACAATAGCAATTATCTGTGACTAGTGTATTGGAACTAAAATTGGTTCCAAAAAGAATCTTTATGACTGAGGGAAAAAAAGGAAAGTTCTGCATGGAGGGGAATTGAACTCTCAACCTTAGGTTTCTCTTACAGACACCCTAACAGTACACCAGATGGCAGGCACTGCAATGAAACGTTAGTTCTTCTCAAATCCACCCAGTGTCAGTGCTGTGATTAGACTAGACCAGTAGAGCCATGGGATAAAGTAAGGGATAAGATTACTGTCCCTTTGGTCATTTCCAAACAATGCGGTGCTGCACTGTAATAAAGGAATATGACAAGTTGACTTCAGCTTGGGGTTTCCTTGCAGACACTCTTCCTCTACACTACAGAAAAGACATGGAGAGGGAACGTTTAAGTCAGTCTGTCTCTGTAAGATTCTGAATGAAAATAGAAATAATTCACAAAGAGAAAACAATGATATCTTACAATAGCAATTATAAAGTTACTGGTGTAGTGGAACGAAAAATGGTTCCCACATTATTTTTAAAAAGAACTAATTCAGTTTGTTTCTAACTGATATTATACCGATTCCCTCATATAACTATATTGTTCTCTCTATATTACGTTTTTCTCTTTTAACAAAGACAAATAACACAAAAAGATCTTGGATGTGACTGGGGGTTGAACACCTTACCCCCAGATTTTAAAAAGAAAAACAATTTTAAAAACTTGGTTCTATCCTGGGATTGAACACCCAATCTTTGTACCCTAAAACCATTGCCCTTTCCACTACACCACAAAGAAAGGTATATTCCATGACGAGATAGAGCATGTATATGTATATGCATATATGTGTACATTTATCAGGTGGGTATACATTGGATGCACTTTTATGTGTAAACAAGAAATAAATAAATAATATTTACTACTTTCAAAAAAGAAAAGAAAGCTGGATTGAGGGGATTTGAACTCTAAAGCTTGAGATTTCAATGCAGACACTGCAGCTCTAGACCACAGAAAAGACATGAAGAGGGAATGTTTAAGTTGGTCTGTCTCTATGATTGTGAATGAAAATAGAAATAATTCAGAAAGAGAAAACAATGACAACATACAATAGCAATTATCTGTGACTGGTGTAGTGAAACTAAAAATGGTTCCTACATTTAAAAAAAAAAAAGTACTAATTCAATTTTTTCAGACTTATATTAACCAGATTCCCCCTTATACTTGTGTTTTTCTCTCTGTATTGTGTTTCTCTTTTTTTGAAAGAAAAAAACAACACAAAAAGATCTTGGTTGAAACCGGGAGAGAAAAGTTCTGCATGGAGGGGAATTGAACTCTCAACCTTAGGTTTCTCTTACAGACACTCTAACAATACACCAGATGGCAGGCACTGCAATGAAACGTTAGTTCTTTTCATATCCACCCAGTGTCAGTGCTGTGATTTGACTAGACCAGTAGAGCCAAGGGATAAAGTAAACGATAAGATAATTGTCCCTTTGGTCATTTCCAAACAATGCGGTGCTGCACTGTGATAAAGGAATATGACAAGTTGACTTCAGCTTGGGGTTTCCTTGCAGACACTCTTCCTCTACACTACAGAAAAGACATGAAGAGGGAACGTTTAAGTCAGTCTGTCTCTGTAAGATTCTGAATGAAAATAGAAATAATTCACAAAGAGAAAACAATGATATCTTACAATAGCAATTATAAAGTTACTGGTGTAGTGGAACGAAAAATGGTTCCCACATTTTTTTTAAAAGAACTAATTCAGTTTGTTTCTTACTGATTTTATACCGATTCCCTCATATAACTATATTGTTCTCTCTATATTACGTTTTTCTCTTTTAACAAAGACAAATAACACAAAAAGATCTTGGATGTGACTGGGGGTTGAACACCTTACCCCCAGATTTTAAAAAGAAAAACAATTTTAAAAACTTGGTTCTGTCCTGGGATTGAACACCCAATTTTTGTACCCTAAAACCATTGCCCTTTCCACTACACCACAAAGAAAGGTATATTCCATGACGAGATAGAGCATGTATATGTATATGCATATATGTGTACATTTATCAGGTGGGTATACATTGGATGCACTTTTATGTGTAAACAAGAAAGAAAGAAATAATATTTACTACTTTCAAAAAAGAAAAGAAAGCTGGATTGAGGGGATTTGAACTCTCAAGCTTGAGATTTCCATGCAGACACTCCAGCTCTAGACCACAGAAAAGACATGAATAGGGAATGTTTAAGTTGGTCTGTCTCTATGATTGTGAATGAAAATAGAAATAATTCAGAAAGAGAAAACAATGACAACATACAATAGCAATTATCTGTGACTGGTGTAGTGAAACTAAAAATGGTTCCTACATTTTAAAAAAAAAGAAGAACTAATTCAATTTTTTTCAGACTTATATTAACCAGATTCCCCCTTATACTTGTGTTTTTCTCTCTGTACTGTGTTTCTCTTTTTTTGAAAGAAAAAAACAACACAAAAAGATCTTGGTTGAAACCGGGGGAGAAAAGTTCTGCATGGAGGGGAATTGAACTCTCAACCTTAGGTTTCTCTTACAGACACTCTAACAATACACCAGATGGCAGGCACTGCAATGAAACGTTAGTTCTTTTCATATCCACCCAGTGTCAGTGCTGTGATTTGACTAGACCAGTAGAGCCAAGGGATAAAGTAAACGATAAGATAATTGTCCCTTTGGTCATTTCCAAACAATGCGGTGCTGCACTGTGATAAAGGAATATGACAAGTTGACTTCAGCTTGGGGTTTCCTTGCAGACACTCTTCCTCTACACTACAGAAAAGACATGAAGAGGGAACGTTTAAGTCAGTCTGTCTCTGTAAGATTCTGAATGAAAATAGAAATAATTCACAAAGAGAAAACAATGATATCTTACAATAACAATTATAAAGTTACTGGTGTAGTGGAACGAAAACTGGTTCCCACATTTTTTTTAAAAAGAACTAATTCAGTTTGTTTCTCTCTGATTTTATACCGATTCCCTCATATAACTATATTGTTCTCTCTATATTACGTTTTTCTCTTTTAACAAAGACAAATAACACAAAAAGATCTTGGATGTGACTGGGGGTTGAACACCTTACCCCCAGATTTTAAAAAGAAAAACAATTTTAAAAACTTGGTTCTGTCCTGGGATTGAACACCCAATTTTTGTACCCTAAAACCATTGCCCTTTCCACTACACCACAAAGAAAGGTATATTCCATGACGAGATAGAGCATGTATATGTATATACATATATGTGTACATTTATCAGGTGGGTATACATTGGATGCACTTTTATGTGTAAACAAGAAAGAAATAAATAATATTTACTACTTTCAAAAAAGAAAAGAAAGCTGGATTGAGGGGATTTGAACTCTCAAGCTTGAGATTTCCATGCAGACACTCCAGCTCTAGACCACAGAAAAGACATGAATAGGGAATGTTTAAGTTGGTCTGTCTCTATGATTCTGAATGAAAAAAGAAATAATTCAGAAAGAGAAAACAATGACAACATACAATAGCAATTATCTGTGACTGGTGTAGTGAAACTAAAAATGGTTCCTACATTTTTTAAAAAAAAGAACTAATTCAATTTTTTTCAGACTTATATTAACCAGATTCCCCCTAATACCTGTGTTTTTCTCTCTGTATTGTGTTTCTCTTTTTTTGAAAGAAAAAAACAACACAGAAAGATCTTGGTTGAAACCGGGGGAGAAAAGTTCTGCATGGAGGGGAATTGAACTCTCAACCTTGGGTTTCTCTTACAGACACTCTAACAATACACCAGATGGCAGGCACTGCAATGAAAACGTTAGTTCTTTTCATATCCACCCAGTGTCAGTGCTGTGATTAGACTAGACCAGTAGAGCCAAGGGATAAAGTAAACGATAAGATAACTGTCCCTTTGGTCATTTCCAAACAATGCGGTGCTGCACTGTGATAAAGGAATATGACAAGTTGACTTCAGCTTGGGGTTTCCTTGCAGACACTCTTCCTCTACACTACAGAAAAGACATGAAGAGAGAACGTTTAAGTCAGTCTGTCTCTGTAAGATTCTGAATGAAAATAGAAATGATTCACAAAGAGAAAACAATGACAACTTACAATAGCAATTATCTGTGACTAGTGTATTGGAACTAAAATTAGTTCCTAAAAGAATCTTTATGACTGAGGGAAAAAAAGGAAAAGTTCTGCATGGAGGGGAATTGAACTCTCAACCTTAGGTTTCTCTTACAGACACTCTAACAGTACACCAGATGGCAGGCACTGCAATGAAACGTTAGTTCTTTTCAAATCCACCCAGTGTCAGTGCTGTGATTAGACTAGACCACTAGAGCCAAGGGATAATGTAAACTATAAGATAACTGTCCTCTTGGCTTCCAAACAATGCGATGCTGCACTGTGATAAAGGAATATGACAAGTTGACTTCAGCTTGGGGTTTCCTTGCAGACACTCTTCCTCTACACTACAGAAAAGACATGAAGAGAGAACGTTTAAGTCAGTCTGTCTCTGTAAGATTCTGAATGAAAATAGAAATAATTCACAAAGAGAAAACAATGACAACTTACAATAGCAATTATCTGTGACTAGTGTATTGGAACTAAAATTGGTTCCTAAAAGAATCTTTATGACTGAGGGAAAAAAAGGAAAAGTTCTGCATGGAGGGGAATTGAACTCTCAACCTTAGGTTTCTCTTACAGACACTCTAACAGTACACCAGATGGCAGGCACTGCAATGAGAACGTTAGTTCTTCTCAAATCCACCCAGTGTCAGTGCTGTGATTAGACTAGACCACTAGAGCCAAGGGATAAAGTAAACGATAAGATAACTGTCCCTTTGGTCATTTCCAAACAATGCGGTGCTGCACTGTGATAAAGGAATATGACAAGTTGACTTCAGCTTGGGGTTTCCTTGCAGACACTCTTCCTCTACACTACAGAAAAGACATGAAGAGAGAACGTTTAAGTCAGTCTGTCTCTGTAAGATTCTGAATGAAAATAGAAATAATTCACAAAGAGAAAACAATGACAACTTACAATAGCAATTATCTGTGACTAGTGTATTGGAACTAAAATTAGTTCCTAAAAGAATCTTTATGACTGAGGGAAAAAAGGAAAAGTTCTGCATGGAGGGGAATTGAACTCTCAACCTTAGGTTTCTCTTACAGACACTCTAACAGTACACCAGATGGCAGGCACTGCAATGAAACGTTAGATCTTTTCAAATCCACCCAGTGTCAGTGCTGTGATTAGACTAGACCACTAGAGCCAAGGGATAATGTAAACTATAAGATAACTGTCCTCTTGGCTTCAAAACAATGCGATGCTGCACTGTGATAAAGGAATATGACAAGTTGACTTCAGCTTGGGGTTTCCTTGCAGACACTCTTCCTCTACACTACAGAAAAGACATGAAGAGAGAACGTTTAAGTCAGTCTGTCTCTGTAAGATTCTGAATGAAAATAGAAATAATTCACAAAGAGAAAACAATGACAACTTACAATAGCAATTATCTGTGACTAGTGTATTGGAACTAAAATTGGTTCCTAAAAGAATCTTTATGACTGAGGGAAAAAAAGGAAAAGTTCTGCATGGAGGGGAATTGAACTCTCAACCTTAGGTTTCTCTTACAGACACTCTAACAGTACACCAGATGGCAGGCACTGCAATGAGAACGTTAGTTCTTCTCAAATCCACCCAGTGTCAGTGCTGTGATTAGAATAGACCACTAGAGCCAAGGGATAATGTAAACGATAAGATGACTGTCCCTTTGGTCATTTCCAAACAATGCGGTGCTGCACTGTGATAAAGGAATATGACAAGTTGACTTCAGCTTGGGGTTTCCTTGCAGACACTCTTCCTCTAGACTACAGAAAAGACACGAAGAGGGAACGTTTAAGTCAGTCTGTCTCTGTAAGATTCTGAATGAAAATAGAAATGATTCACAAAGAGAAAACAATGACAACTTTCAATAGCAATTATCTGTGACTGGTGTAGTGAAACTAAAAATAGTTCCTAAAAGAATCTTTATGACTGAGGGAAAAAAAGGAAAAGTTCTGCATGGAGGGGAATTGAACTCTCAACCTTAGGTTTCTCTTACAGACACTCTAACAGTACACCAGATGGCAGGCACTGCAATGAAACGTTAGTTCTTTTCAAATCCACCCAGTGTCAGTGCTGTGATTAGACTAGACCAGTAGAGCCAAGGGATAAAGTAAGGGATAAGATTACTGTCCCTTTGGTCATTTCCAAACAATGCGGTGCTGCACTGTGATAAAGGAATATGACAAGTTGACTTTAGCTTGGGGTTTCCTGGCAGACACTCTTCCTCTAGACTACAAAAAAGACATGAAGAGGGAACGTTTAAGTCAGTCTGTCTCTGTAAGATTCTGAATGAAAATAGAAATAATTCACATAGAAAAAACAATGATATCTTACAATAGCAATTATAAAGTTACTGATGTAGTGTAAAGAAAAATGGTTCACAAATTTTTTTAAAAAGAACTAATTCAGTTTGTTTCTTACTTATATTTTACCGATTCCCTCATTTAACTATATTGTTCTCTCTATATTACGTTTTTCTCTTTTAACAAAGACAAATAACACAAAAATATCTTGGTTGTGACTGGGGGTTGAACACCTTACCCCCAGATTTTAAAAAGAAAAACAATTTTAAAAACTTGGTTCTATCCTGGGATTGAACACCCAATCTTTGTACCCTAAAACCATTGCCCTTTCCACTACACCACAAAGAAAGGTATATTCCATGACGAGATAGAGCATGTATATGTATATGCATATATGTGTAAATTTATCAGGTGGGTATACATTGGATGCACTTTTATGTGTAAACAAGAAAGAAATAAATAATATTTACTACTTTCAAAAAAGAAAAGAAAGCTGGATTGAGGGGATTTGAACTCTCAAGCTTGAGATTTCCATGCAGACACTCCAGCTCTAGACCACAGAAAAGACATGAATAGGGAATGTTTAAGTTGGTCTGTCTCTATGATTCTGAATGAAAAAAGAAATAATTCAGAAAGAGAAAACAATGACAACATACAATAGCAATTATCTGTGACTGGTGTAGTGAAACTAAAAATGGTTCCTACATTTTTTTTTAAAAAGAACTAATTCAATTTTTTTCAGACTTATATTAACCAGATTCCCCCTAATACCTGTGTTTTTCTCTCTGTATTGTGTTTCTCTTTTTTTGAAAGAAAAAAACAACACAGAAAGATCTTGGTTGAAACCGGGGGAGAAAAGTTCTGCATGGAGGGGAATTGAACTCTCAACCTTAGGTTTCTCTTACAGACACTCTAACAATACACCAGATGGCAGGCACTGCAATGAAAACGTTAGTTCTTTTCATATCCACCCAGTGTCAGTGCTGTGATTAGACTAGACCAGTAGAGCCAAGGGATAAAGTAAACGATAAGATAACTGTCCCTTTGGTCATTTCCAAACAATGCGGTGCTGCACTGTGATAAAGGAATATGACAAGTTGACTTCAGCTTGGGGTTTCCTTGCAGACACTCTTCCTCTACACTACAGAAAAGACATGAAGAGAGAACGTTTAAGTCAGTCTGTCTCTGTAAGATTCTGAATGAAAATAGAAATAATTCACAAAGAGAAAACAATGACAACTTACAACAGCAATTATCTGTGACTAGTGTATTGGAACTAAAATTGGTTCCTAAAAGAATCTTTATGACTGAGGGAAAAAAAGGAAAAGTTCTGCATGGAGGGGAATTGAACTCTCAACCTTAGGTTTCTCTTACAGACACTCTAACAGTACACCAGATGGCAGGCACTGCAATGAAACGTTAGTTCTTTTCAAATCCACCCAGTGTCAGTGCTGTGATTAGACTAGACCACTAGAGCCAAGGGATAATGTAAAGTATATGATAACTGTCCTCTTGGCTTCCAAACAATGCGGTGCTGCACTGTGATAAAGGAATATGACAAGTTGACTTCAGCTTGGGGTTTCCTTGCAGACACTCTTCCTCTAGACTACAGAAAAGACACGAAGAGGGAACGTTTAAGTCAGTCTGTCTCTGTAAGATTCTGAATGAAAATAGAAATGATTCACAAAGAGAAAACAATGACAACCTTCAATAGCAATTATCTGTGACTGGTGTAGTGAAACTAAAAATAGTTCCTAAAAGAATCTTTATGACTGAGGGAAAAAAAGGAAAAGTTCTGCATGGAGGGGAATTGAACTCTCAACCTTAGGTTTCTCTTACAGACACTCTAACAGTACACCAGATGGCAGGCACTGCAATGAAACGTTAGTTCTTTTCAAATCCACCCAGTGTCAGTGCTGTGATTAGACTAGACCAGTAGAGCCAAGGGATAAAGTAAGGGATAAGATTACTGTCCCTTTGGTCATTTCCAAACAATGCGGTGCTGCACTGTGATAAAGGAATATGACAAGTTGACTTTAGCTTGGGGTTTCCTGGCAGACACTCTTCCTCTAGACTACAAAAAAGACATGAAGAGGGAACGTTTAAGTCAGTCTGTCTCTGTAAGATTCTGAATGAAAATAGAAATAATTCACATAGAGAAAACAATGATATCTTACAATAGCAATTATAAAGTTACTGGTGTAGTGTAAAGAAAAATGGTTCACAAATTTTTTTAAAAAGAACTAATTCAGTTTGTTTCTTACTTATATTTTACCGATTCCCTCATTTAACTATATTGTTCTCTCTATATTACGTTTTTCTCTTTTAACAAAGACAAATAACACAAAAATATCTTGGTTGTGACTGGGGGTTGAACACCTTACCCCCAGATTTTAAAAAGAAAAACAATTTTAAAAACTTGGTTCTATCCTGGGATTGAACACCCAATCTTTGTACCCTAAAACCATTGCCCTTTCCACTACACCACAAAGAAAGGTATATTCCATGACGAGATAGAGCATGTATATGTATATGCATATATGTGTACATTTATCAGGTGGGTATACATTGGATGCACTTTTATGTGTAAACAAGAAATAAATAAATAATATTTACTACTTTCAAAAAAGAAAAGAAAGCTGGATTGAGGGGATTTGAACTCTCAAGCTTGAGATTTCCATGCAGACACTCCAGCTCTAGACCACAGAAAAGACATGAATAGGGAATGTTTAAGTTGGTCTGTCTCTATGATTCTGAATGAAAATAGAAATAATTCAGAAAGAGAAAACAATGACAACATACAATAGCAATTATCTGTGACTGGTGTATTGAAACTAAAAATGGTTCCTACATTTTTTTTAGAAAAGAACTAATTAATTTTTGTTCAAACTTATATTAACCAGATTCCCCCTTATACTTGTGTTTTTCTCTCTGTTTTGTGTTTCTCTCTTTTTGAAAGAAAAAAACAACACAAAAAGATCTTGGTTGAAACCGGGGGAGAAAAGTTCTGCATGGAGGGGAATTGAACTCTCAACCTTAGGTTTCTCTTACAGACACTCTAACAATACACCAGATGGCAGGCACTGCAATGAAACGTTAGTTCTTTTCATATCCACCCAGTGTCAGTGCTGTGATTAGACTAGACCACTAGAGCCAAGGGATAATGTAAACGATAAGATAACTGTCCTCTTGGTCATTTCCAAACAATGCGGTGCTGCACTGTGATAAAGGAATATGAGAAGTTGATTTCAGCTTGGGGTTTCCTTGCAGACACTCTTCCTCTACACTGCAGAAAAGACATGAAGAGGGAACGTTTAAGTCAGTCTGTCTCTGTAAGATTTTGAATGAAAATAGAAATAATTCACAAAGAGAAAACAATGACAACTTACAATAGCAATTATCTGTGACTAGTGTATTGGAAATAAAATTGGTTCATAAAAGAATCTTTATGACTGAGGGAAAAAAAGGAAAAGTTCTGCATGGAGGGGAATTGAACTCTCAACCTTAGGTTTCTCTTACAGACACTCTAACAGTACACCAGATGGCAGGCACTGCAATGAAACGTTAGTTCTTTTCAAATCCACCCAGTGTCAGTGCTGTGATTAGACTAGACCAGTAGAGCCAAGGGATAAAATAAGGGATAAGATTACTGTCCCTTTGGTCATTTCCAAACAATGCGGTGCTGCACTGTGATAAAGGAATATGACAAGTTGACTTCAGCTTGGGGTTTCCTTGCAGACACTCTTCCTCTACACTACAGAAAAGACATGAAGAGGGAACGTTTAAGTCAGTCTGTCTCTGTAAGATTCTGAATGAAAATAGAAATAATTCACAAAGAGAAAACAATGACAACTTACAATATCAATTATCTATGACTAGTGTATTGGAACTAAAATTGGTTCCTAAAAGAATCTTTATGACTGAGGGAAAAAAAGGAAAAGTTCTGCATGGAGGGGAATTGAACTCTCAACCTTAGGTTTCTCTTACAGACACTCTAACAGTACACCAGATGGCAGGCACTGCAATGAAACGTTGGTTCTTTTCATATCAACCCAGTGTCAGTGCTGTGATTAGACTAGACCAGTAGAGCCAAGGGATAAAGTAAACGATAAGATAACTGTCCCTTTGGTCATTTCCAAACAATGCGGTGCTGCACTGTGATAAAGGAATATGACAAGTTGACTTCAGCTTGGGGTTTCCTTGCAGACACTCTTCCTCTACACTACAGAAAAGACATGAAGAGGGAACGTTTAAGTCAGTCTGTCTCTGTAAGATTCTGAATGAAAATAGAAATAATTCACAAAGAGAAAACAATGACAACTTACAATAGCAATTATCTGTGACTAGTGTATTGGAACTAAAATTGGTTCCTAAAAGAATCTTTATGACTGAGGGAAAAAAAGGAAAAGTTCTGCATGGAGGGGAATTGAACTCTCAACCTTAGGTTTCTCTTACAGACACTCTAACAGTACACCAGATGGCAGGCACTGCAATGAAAACGTTAGTTCTTTTCATATCCACCCAGTGGGTTAGGCATCAGGCCCTTGTGGTCCTAGGCCGACTCACTACTGCCCCCTAGAGTTTTATATACACATCACACCCAACATTACCCACAATCCTCACACACATACTCCCACATCCGTCTTCTTCATTCCACTCGTCGTCACTCACTACTCAACACAAACTTTTTACGCAGCAGTGTCTGGAATACAAACTTCAGCAGTACATTCTATCTCCTGCTAAAAATCATCCGAGGATGGCACTGGAGACCAGGGCCACATCGCGGGCTACACAACATACCGACAGGCAGCCTTCTGGAGTGTCGCGGAGGCCGAGGGGTCGACCCCCTCTGCACACTTCTCTGCCTGTCCCGATCAAACATAAGATCCGCCATGTTGACCGCGAGGTCTCCCTCCGCCTTCCCCTCGAGGAGTCTATCACCTCGTCTGTGAGTACAGCCAGTTCTACAAGAGGAAGGGTAGACACACTGGAAACCGGCCTGAATGACATCAACACGAAGGTAGACAAAATCGACTCCAAGATCGACATGCTCATCGAGGCCAGCCTCAACAAGATACCGCCGGCGGCCGCGTCATCCCCCCCACCGGCGCCATTACGGGCCGAAGCCTCCTCACGGGAGAACTACATCGACCAGTATCTACAGAGAGAACGGTTTCAACTCCAGTGCACAGACGGTAAGGTCGCTCTTGCAAACGACTTATTTTCTGACAGGCTTCTGCCCAAACCTTATATGTACGTAGCATGGGATAACTGTCAGACACTAAAGGCTAAGCTAGACGCACGTACCCACCTCACAGCACTTGAGTATATCACCGCTACCCTTTCGCTTCTAAGGGATCAGCGGGCATATGACGCAAAAGACATTCATCACATAATCACACATCTTCATGACGTCTCGCACAACGCCATGGAGAGGCCATGGGAAGGAGTTAGACGCTGGACTAACAAGATCTGGGACTTGGTTGAAAAGAAGCAGGTGGCATGGGACGACCACCAAAAGATACAGCTTCATCGCATGCTCCTCGCCATAGCCCCCGCAACGGTACAGAGGCCAAACCCACACCGATCGGACGGGCACCACCATACAACTCCGGCCCAGCCAGCTGATCTATGTAGGTCATACAACACGGTACGCGGTTGCCACCACAGGGCACACCACACGGAAGGAGGTCAACAGAAGCTCCATTACTGTAGCTACTGTCTGTCGGCTGTCAACCGCAACTGCACCCATAGCGCCACAGCTTGTCGCCGCAGAGCAGAGGACAACGCCGCCCCAGCCCACATGACAAGCAACAGGTCCAACAACACCCAAAACCTATCACACCAGGCAGCAAAAATCGCTTGAGCGGCGCCCCGGCCTACCAGCCCGAGGCGCCGTCAACAAACAGCCACACCGGACACAACACACCTGAGCACGGCCCGCTCTCCCATCGCAGCCTTGGTTCTACTAGTCTGGCCGGCGCTGGGTCCCCTCCGTCACCGGCCCACAGCCCGGGCACCAGCTCCGGTCAACACATCCAAGATGGCCGTCCAGACAGCATTGTAGGCGTTACCATTGTGGAGGAGGCGCCCCGTCTTGCCCTTGGTAATACTGGTAATAACGAGATACACCCGGGTCAAGACAGCAACTTCACACGGGCTCCTCGCTCTCCTCCGGTTTGGTCACTAAATCCCGAGGCCCCCGTCTTCGTGCCGCATTCGCCGTCAACAAGCGAAGCGGCCCCCTCACATGCGCACAGCCAGCAAGGTACGCCAGATTTTGACTCAATCCGTCTTATTTGCATGTTATCAACCCCGACTGCAATATCCATCCCGCGGCTTTTGCTGCTCACCGTCGTGATCACTGGCCCCATTTTTATAAATCAGTTGCTAGCTCAGACTTGTATGACACATACACGGCGGTTCGCAACACCGGCTTACCCAACGCACTCTGCGCACGGGTCCCCGTAGCATCAAACCTAAACATTGCCGCCTGGGAACGCTACATGCCTGTCGGAAATGATGATCTGCTTGATTTTCTGAAGTACGGTTTCCCTCTCGGTTACTTAGGCCCTGTCAGCGACACTGGCGACACACACAACCATCCGAGCGATACGCAGTTCCCAGTACAGGTGGACGCTTTTCTCAAGAAAGAGCTGGCGCTGGGCGCCCTTGTCGGTCCCATGCCTCGCTCACCTTTTCTGGAGTGGTCCCATATATCCCCTCTTATGAGTCGGCCTAAGAGAGACACTGATGATCGTCGCATTATCTCTGATCTTACGTTTTCGGAGTTAAGTGTGAATGCCTACATATATAAGAATACTGTTCTCGGCACCACACGTAACCATTCTCTCCCGACGGTTGAGGCCCTTATCGGGGACGTTAGGCGTATCGGTCCGGGGGCATATATGGCGACCCTCGATATCGCCCACGCCTATAAAAACTTTGTAACTGACCCTCTGGACTGGCCCCTTCTTGTTATCCGCTGGGGCACTGACTACTACCTCGATACCGCCGTACCTTTCGGTTCGAGAGCTTCATCAAGCCACATCCAGCGGGTGGCTGATATCATCATTGAAATCCTTCGTGAACGAAATGTGGTTGCTCGCATGTACATTGATGATCTGATCATTGTCTCCCCCGACAGGGCGATGGCAGTGAGGGACTTCAACATCGCTAAGCAGTTACTCGCGGATCTCGGTTTGCCTGAGGCCCCGGGGAAGAGCCAGGCCCCGGCCACAAGAGTTCGCTGGCTTGGAGTCGACATAGACACGACCGCCATGACTGTCTCTGTCCCGGCAGACAAACTGCGCGACATCAGAGGTAAGGTAGCCCAGTGCATCGCCAAGCGCACTATGACCAAGAGACACCTCCAGAGCGTCCTGGGGGCCTTGCTACACATTGCAAAATGCATCCCCCCAGCACGCCTTTTTGTGGGCCGTCTCCTCGACGGCCTGCGCGGCTGCCGCCGCCACTTTCTCAACGTCAGCGCTGACATGCGCAAGGACTTTCGCTGGTTCCACGAGTCTGCCGAGGCGTGGAATGGCATTGGTGTTATCCCCGCCCAAACGTACACCCGAGAATTGTTCGTCGATGCCTGCTTAAGTGGCATCGGGGGCACCGACGGCCGTATGGCCTACGCCAGCCAGGTCACCCTGATCGACGACGGTGTCAAAAACGTGGCCCACCTGGAGGCAGCCAATGTGGTGGTGGCTCTCCACACACTGGCTGGTGAGGCCGACCGGGGCGGCCACATACGAGTCCACTGCGACAACTCGGCAGCGGTCTCGGTCTTCAGTACGGGTCGGGCCCGCGACCCAGTCCTGTTGGATTGCGCACGCTCTATAGGGATGTATCAGGCCCTTATCTGCTGTGATTTGTCTTTTGTGCATGTGCCCGGCGAAGCTAATGTGGTGGCCGATAACCTCAGTAGAGCCCATCTCTCCAAGCCACATTTTAACGCTGTTGCCGAGTATTTTGCCTCGGGTGAATATGTCCAGTGTGCCGCTGTTACCCATGTATTTGACAATTTATCGCCTTCTGTCATCACCAGATCCGGCGCTGCGGTCACTTCAACAGCTCGCAGCAGCGCGCCAGGAGAAGGCCCGGGCCGAGGGGACCAACACAGCAAGACATTCCACAGTCCGGGCGTACCTCGGCCTGTGCCTCGACATGAGCATCGACCCCCTGGCCGCGACGTACCAAAAGGCATGCGCAGTCATAGAAGCATGGGCTCTCAAGGGCGCGTCGCCGGCAACGATACGCAACAAAGTCGGTCACGTCCGGTCCTACCTCATCCTCGCAGGAGTGACGACGGCTCCACTACACCACCCGCGGGTCATGCGGGCGCTGGATGCGGTCGACCGCGACAAAAGCCGGGCCCCGAACGTGAAGGCCCCAGCCTCGCCACATCTAGTACGGGCCGTCCTGGACTCGCTGTTGACAACACATGCAGACGCTCTGGTAAGAGCCGCAATTCTCATTATCTACACGGCCGCTCTCCGCCAATCCGAGCTGCTCCCGCCAACAGTCACAAGGTTCTCCGCTACCAGGCACCTCACAAGAGGCGCGGTGTCAATGGTCCCTGGAGGGATGCGTCTCTTCATCTCCCTGGCCAAAAACCTCCAGAAATACGACCAGAGCAAGTCTGTCTTCATCCCCGAGGCCGCCGAGTCGACTGTCTGCCCAGTAGCAGCCACGAGGGCAGCTATAAACTTGGTCCCAACAGTGCACTCGACCGACCCGCTACTGATGTTCCCCGATCGCTCGTCTCTGCCAACTTCCCTCGTCAAGAAAAGCTGGGACAGTGGAGTCCGAGCAGCTGGAGACGACCCGCGGAAGTACTCGCTTCACTCTCTCCGGAAGGGTGCGGCGACCGCTGCGTACCAGGCGGGGATCCCAGTCCTTGCCGTGAAGCAGTTCGGCGGCTGGAGATCCCAAGCATATGAGACATACATTGACACATCATCGACCCCGGTGTCTCGCGCAATCCTCAACTCCATCACATCACAGTGACTTTTATCTACCTTCCTCACATTTATCTTATTCCATGTCAATACTTTTTAATACCGCACTTTACGTGCTTTCTTTTACCCACCATCCCAACCCCAAATACCTTCTCTTTTTCACACACTCCCCTTCCCAAAATTTTTGTTTACATCACAAATCAACAAAACATTCAACTCAAAATATATTCACAACATTTTGGCACGCTTGGGTACTATCTTATTTAATTCATTGTTTTAACCCCTTATTATCATATCATATATATATATACTACGTTTAACATTATTAGTATATATACTCTTAATACATGTCATAAAATCTATTCTTAATAAATACATTTTATTTACCCAGCTGCCGTTTCACTTCTTTCTTTATACTCGGGGGAAGCAGTAGTGGGTTAGGCATCGGGCCCTTGTGGTCCTAGGCCGACTCACTACTGCCCCCTATAGTTTTATATACACATCACACCCAACATTACCCACAATCCTCACACACATACTCCCACATCCGTCTTCTTCATTCCACTCGTCGTCACTCACTACTCAACACAAACTTTTTACCCACCCACCCCTTCCTTATTTTTACTATTTATTATTATATTAACCTTATTTTGATAGGGGTACTATCTTATTTAATTCAATGTTTTAACCCCTTATTATCATATCATATATATATATATATATATATACTACGTTTAACATTATTAGTATATATACTCTTAATACATGTCATAAAATCTATTCTTAATAAATACATTTTATTTACCCAGCTGCCGTTTCACTTCTTTCTTTATACTCGGGGGAAGCAGTAGTGTCAGTGTTGTGATTAGACTAGACCAGTAGAGCCAAGGATTAAGTAAGGGATAAGATTACTGTCCCTTTGGTCATTTCCAAACAATGCGGTGCTGCACTGTGATAAAGGAATATGACAAGTTGACTTCAGCTTGGGGTTTCCTTGCAGACACTCTTCCTCTACACTACAGAAAAGACATGAAGAGGGAACGTTTAAGTCAGTCTGTCTCTGTAAGATTCTGAATGAAAATAGAAATAATTCACAAAGAGAAAACAATGACAACTTACAATATCAATTATCTATGACTAGTGTATTGGAACTAAAATTGGTTCCTAAAAGAATCTTTATGACTGAGGGAAAAAAAGGAAAAGTTCTGCATGGAGGGGAATTGAACTCTCAACCTTAGGTTTCTCTTACAGACACTCTAACAGTACACCAGATGGCAGGCACTGCAATGAAACGTTAGTTCTTTTCAAATCCACCCAGTGTCAGTGCTGTGATTAGACTAGACCAGTAGAGCCAAGGGATAAAGTAAGGGATAAGATTACTGTCCCTTTGGTCATTTCCAAACAATGCGGTGCTGCACTGTGATAAAGGAATATGACAAGTTGACTTCAGCTTGGGGTTTCCTTGCAGACACTCTTCCTCTAGACTACAAAAAAGACATAAAGAGGGAACGTTTAAGTCAGTCTGTCTCTGTAAGATTCTGAATGAAAATAGAAATAATTCACAAAGAGAAAACAATGATATCTTACAATAGCAATTATAAAGTTACTGGTGTAGTGGAACGAAAAATGGTTCCCACATTTTTAGAAAAAAGAACTAATTCAGTTTGTTTCTAACTGATATTATACCGATTCCCTCATATAACTATATTGTTCTCTTTATATTACGTTTTTCTCTTTTAACAAAGAGAAATAACACAAAAAGATCTTTGTTTTGACTTGGGGTTGAACACCTGACCCCCAGATTTTAAAAAGGAAAACAATTTTAAAAACTTGGTTCTATCCTGGGATTGAACACCCAATCTTTGTACCCTAAAACCATTGCCCTATCCACTACACCACAAAGAAAGATATATTCCATGATGAGATAGAGCATGTATATGTATATGCATATATGTGTACATCTATCAGGTGGGTATACATTGGATGCACTTTTATGTGTAAACAAGAAAGAAATAAATAATATTTACTACTTTCAAAAAAGAAAAGAAAGCTGGATTGAGGGGATTTGAACTCTCAAGCTTGAGATTTCCATGCAGACACTGCAGCTCTAGACCACAGAAAAGACATGAAGAGGGAATGTTTAAGTTGGTCTGTCTCTATGATTCTGAATGAAAATAGAAATAATTCAGAAAGAGAAAAAAATGACAACTTTCAATAGCAATTATCTGTGACTGGTGTAGTGAAACTAAAAATGGTTCCTACATTTTTATTAGAAAAGAACTAATTAATTTTTGTTCAAACTTATATTAACCAGATTCCCCCTTATACTTGTGTTTTTCTCTCTGTTTTGTGTTTCTCTCTTTTTGAAAGAAAAAAACAACACAAAAAGATCTTGGTTGAAACCGGGGGAGAAAAGTTCTGCATGGAGGGGAATTGAACTCTCAACCTTAGGTTTCTCTTACAGACACTCTAACAGTACACCAGATGGCAGGCACTGCAATGAAAACGTTAGTTCTTCTCAAATCCACCCAGTGTCAGTGCTGTGATTAGACTAGACCACTAGAGCAAAGGGATAATGTAAACTATAAGATAACTGTCCTCTTGGCTTCCAAACAATGCGACCGGTGCTGCACTGTGATAAAGGAATATGACAAGTTGACTTCAGCTTGGGGTTTCCTGGCAGACACTCTTCCTCTAGACTACAAAAAAGACATGAAGAGGGAACGTTTAAGTCAGTCTGTCTCTGTAAGATTCTGAATGAAAATAGAAATGATTCACAAAGAGAAAACAATGACAACTTTCAATGGCAATTATCTGTGACTGGTGTAGTGAAACTAAAAAAAGTTCCTAAAAGAATCTTTATGACTGAGGGAAAAAAAGGAAAAGTTCTGCATGGAGGGGAATTGAACTCTCAACCTTAGGTTTCTCTTACAGACACTCTAACAATACACCAGATGGCAGGCACTGCAATGAAACGTTAGTTCTTTTCAAATCCACCCAGTGTCAGTGCTGTGATTAGACTAGACCAGTAGAGCCAAGGGATAAAGTAAGGGATAAGATTACTGTCCCTTTGGTCATTTCCAAACAATGCGGTGCTGCACTGTGATAAAGGAATATGACAAGTTGACTTCAGCTTGGGGTTTCCTGGCAGACACTCTTCCTCTAGACTACAAAAAAGACAGGAAGAGGGAACGTTTAAGTCAGTCTGTCTCTGTAAGATTCTGAATGAAAATAGAAATAATTCACATAGAGAAAACAATGATATCTTACAATAGCAATTATAAAGTTACTGGTGTAGTGTAAAGAAAAATGGTTCACACATTTTTTTTAAAAAGAACTAATTCAGTTTGTTACTAACTGATATTATACCGATTCCCTCATATAACTATATTGTTCTCTCTATATTACGTTTTTCTCTTTTAACAAAGACAAATAACACAAAAAGATCTTGGATGTGACTGGGGGTTGAACGCCTGACCCCCATATTTTAAAAAGAAAAACAATTTTAAAATTTTGGTTCTATCCTGGGATTGAACACCCAATCTTTGTACCCTAAAACCATTTCCCTTTCCACTACCCCACAAAGAAAGGTATATTCCATGACGAGATAGAGCATGTATATGTATATGCATATATGTGTACATTTATCAGGTGGGTATACATTGGATGCACTTTTATGTGTAAACAAGAAAGAAAGAAATAATATTTACTACTTTCAAAAAAGAAAAGAAAGCTGGATTGAGGGGATTTGAACTCTCAAGCTTGAGATTTCCATGCAGACACTCCAGCTCAAGACCACAGAAAAGACATGAAGAGGCAATGTTTAAGTTGGTCTGTCTCTATGATTGTGAATGAAAATAGAAATAATTCAGAAAGAGAAAAAAATGACAACTTTCAATAGCAATTATCTGTGACTGGTGTAGTGAAACTAAAAATGGTTCCTACATTTTTTTTTAAAAAGAACTAATTAATTTTTTTTCAAACTTATATTAACCAGATTCCCCCTTATACTTGTGTTTTTCTCTCTGTATTGTGTTTCTCTCTTTTTGAAAGAAAAAAACAACACAAAAAGATCTTGGTTGAAACCGGGGGAGAAAAGTTCTGCATGGAGGGGAATTGAACTCTCAACCTTAGGTTTCTCTTACAGACACTCTAACAATACACCAGATGGCAGGCACTGCAATGAAACGTTAGTTCTTTTCATATCCACCCAGTGTCAGTGCTGTGATTAGACTAGACCACTAGAGCCAAGGGATAATGTAAACGATAAGATAACTGTCCTCTTGGTCATTTCCGAACAATGCGGTGCTGCACTGTGATAAAGGAATATGAGAAGTTGATTTCAGCTTGGGGTTTCCTTGCAGACACTCTTCCTCTACACTGCAGAAAAGACATGAAGAGGGAACGTTTAAGTCAGTCTGTCTCTGTAAGATTTTGAATGAAAATAGAAATAATTCAAAAAGAGAAAACAATGACAACTTACAATAGCAATTATCTGTGACTAGTGTATTGGAACTAAAATTGGTTCCAAAAAGAATCTTTATGACTGAGGGAAAAAAAGGAAAGTTCTGCATGGAGGGGAACTGAACTCTCAACCTTAGGTTTCTCTTACAGACACTCTAACAGTACACCAGATGGCAGGCACTGCAATGAAACGTTAGTTCTTCTCAAATCCACCCAGTGTCAGTGCTGTGATTAGACTAGACCAGTAGAGCCATGGGATAAAGTAAGGGATAAGATTACTGTCCCTTTGGTCATTTCCAAACAATGCGGTGCTGCACTGTAATAAAGGAATATGACAAGTTGACTTCAGCTTGGGGTTTCCTTGCAGACACTCTTCCTCTACACTACAGAAAAGACATGGAGAGGGAACGTTTAAGTCAGTCTGTCTCTGTAAGATTCTGAATGAAAATAGAAATAATTCACAAAGAGAAAACAATGATATCTTACAATAGCAATTATAAAGTTACTGGTGTAGTGGAACGAAAAATGGTTCCCACATTATTTTTAAAAAGAACTAATTCAGTTTGTTTCTAACTGATATTATACCTATTCCCTCATATAACTATATTGTTCTCTCTATATTACGTTTTTCTCTTTTAACAAAGACAAATAACACAAAAAGATCTTGGATGTGACTGGGGGTTGAACACCTTACCCCCAGATTTTAAAAAGAAAAACAATTTTAAAAACTTGGTTCTATCCTGGGATTGAACACCCAATCTTTGTACCCTAAAACCATTGCCCTTTCCACTACACCACAAAGAAAGGTATATTCCATGACGAGATAGAGCATGTATATGTATATGCATATATGTGTACATTTATCAGGTGGGTATACATTGGATGCACTTTTATGTGTAAACAAGAAATAAATAAATAATATTTACTACTTTCAAAAAAGAAAAGAAAGCTGGATTGAGGGGATTTGAACTCTCAAGCTTGAGATTTCAATGCAGACACTGCAGCTCTAGACCACAGAAAAGACATGAAGAGGGAATGTTTAAGTTGGTCTGTCTCTATGATTGTGAATGAAAATAGAAATAATTCAGAAAGAGAAAACAATGACAACATACAATAGCAATTATCTGTGACTGGTGTAGTGAAACTAAAAATGGTTCCTACATTTAAAAAAAAAAAAGTACTAATTCAATTTTTTCAGACTTATATTAACCAGATTCCCCCTTATACTTGTGTTTTTCTCTCTGTATTGTGTTTCTCTTTTTTTGAAAGAAAAAAACAACACAAAAAGATCTTGGTTGAAACCGGGAGAGAAAAGTTCTGCATGGAGGGGAATTGAACTCTCAACCTTAGGTTTCTCTTACAGACACTCTAACAATACACCAGATGGCAGGCACTGCAATGAAACGTTAGTTCTTTTCATATCCACCCAGTGTCAGTGCTGTGATTTGACTAGACCAGTAGAGCCAAGGGATAAAGTAAACGATAAGATAATTGTCCCTTTGGTCATTTCCAAACAATGCGGTGCTGCACTGTGATAAAGGAATATGACAAGTTGACTTCAGCTTGGGGTTTCCTTGCAGACACTCTTCCTCTACACTACAGAAAAGACATGAAGAGGGAACGTTTAAGTCAGTCTGTCTCTGTAAGATTCTGAATGAAAATAGAAATAATTCACAAAGAGAAAACAATGATATCTTACAATAGCAATTATAAAGTTACTGGTGTAGTGGAACGAAAAATGGTTCCCACATTTTTTTTAAAAGAACTAATTCAGTTTGTTTCTTACTGATTTTATACCGATTCCCTCATATAACTATATTGTTCTCTCTATATTACGTTTTTCTCTTTTAACAAAGACAAATAACACAAAAAGATCTTGGATGTGACTGGGGGTTGAACACCTTACCCCCAGATTTTAAAAAGAAAAACAATTTTAAAAACTTGGTTCTGTCCTGGGATTGAACACCCAATTTTTGTACCCTAAAACCATTGCCCTTTCCACTACACCACAAAGAAAGGTATATTCCATGACGAGATAGAGCATGTATATGTATATGCATATATGTGTACATTTATCAGGTGGGTATACATTGGATGCACTTTTATGTGTAAACAAGAAAGAAATAAATAATATTTACTACTTTCAAAAAAGAAAAGAAAGCTGGATTGAGGGGATTTGAACTCTCAAGCTTGAGATTTCCATGCAGACACTCCAGCTCTAGACCACAGAAAAGACATGAATAGGGAATGTTTAAGTTGGTCTGTCTCTATGATTGTGAATGAAAATAGAAATAATTCAGAAAGAGAAAACAATGACAACATACAATAGCAATTATCTGTGACTGGTGTAGTGAAACTAAAAATGGTTCCTACATTTAAAAAAAAAAGAAGAACTAATTCAATTTTTTTCAGACTTATATTAACCAGATTCCCCCTTATACTTGTGTTTTTCTCTCTGTACTGTGTTTCTCTTTTTTTGAAAGAAAAAAACAACACAAAAAGATCTTGGTTGAAACCGGGGGAGAAAAGTTCTGCATGGAGGGGAATTGAACTCTCAACCTTAGGTTTCTCTTACAGACACTCTAACAATACACCAGATGGCAGGCACTGCAATGAAACGTTAGTTCTTTTCATATCCACCCAATGTCAGTGCTGTGATTTGACTAGACCAGTAGAGCCAAGGGATAAAGTAAACGATAAGATAATTGTCCCTTTGGTCATTTCCAAACAATGCGGTGCTGCACTGTGATAAAGGAATATGACAAGTTGACTTCAGCTTGGGGTTTCCTTGCAGACACTCTTCCTCTACACTACAGAAAAGACATGAAGAGGGAACGTTTAAGTCAGTCTGTCTCTGTAAGATTCTGAATGAAAATAGAAATAATTCACAAAGAGAAAACAATGATATCTTACAATAACAATTATAAAGTTACTGGTGTAGTGGAACGAAAACTGGTTCCCACATTTTTTTTAAAAAGAACTAATTCAGTTTGTTTCTCTCTGATTTTATACCGATTCCCTCATATAACTATATTGTTCTCTCTATATTACGTTTTTCTCTTTTAACAAAGACAAATAACACAAAAAGATCTTGGATGTGACTGGGGGTTGAACACCTTACCCCCAGATTTTAAAAAGAAAAACAATTTTAAAAACTTGGTTCTGTCCTGGGATTGAACACCCAATTTTTGTACCCTAAAACCATTGCCCTTTCCACTACACCACAAAGAAAGGTATATTCCATGACGAGATAGAGCATGTATATGTATATGCATATATGTGTACATTTATCAGGTGGGTATACATTGGATGCACTTTTATGTGTAAACAAGAAAGAAATAAATAATATTTACTACTTTCAAAAAAGAAAAGAAAGCTGGATTGAGGGGATTTGAACTCTCAAGCTTGAGATTTCCATGCAGACACTCCAGCTCTAGACCACAGAAAAGACATGAATAGGGAATGTTTAAGTTGGTCTGTCTCTATGATTCTGAATGAAAAAAGAAATAATTCAGAAAGAGAAAACAATGACAACATACAATAGCAATTATCTGTGACTGGTGTAGTGAAACTAAAAATGGTTCCTACATTTTTTTTTAAAAAGAACTAATTCAATTTTTTTCAGACTTATATTAACCAGATTCCCCCTAATACCTGTGTTTTTCTCTCTGTATTGTGTTTCTCTTTTTTTGAAAGAAAAAAACAACACAGAAAGATCTTGGTTGAAACCGGGGGAGAAAAGTTCTGCATGGAGGGGAATTGAACTCTCAACCTTGGGTTTCTCTTACAGACACTCTAACAATACACCAGATGGCAGGCACTGCAATGAAAACGTTAGTTCTTTTCATATCCACCCAGTGTCAGTGCTGTGATTAGACTAGACCAGTAGAGCCAAGGGATAAAGTAAACGATAAGATAACTGTCCCTTTGGTCATTTCCAAACAATGCGGTGCTGCACTGTGATAAAGGAATATGACAAGTTGACTTCAGCTTGGGGTTTCCTTGCAGACACTCTTCCTCTACACTACAGAAAAGACATGAAGAGAGAACGTTTAAGTCAGTCTGTCTCTGTAAGATTCTGAATGAAAATAGAAATGATTCACAAAGAGAAAACAATGACAACTTACAATAGCAATTATCTGTGACTAGTGTATTGGAACTAAAATTAGTTCCTAAAAGAATCTTTATGACTGAGGGAAAAAAAGGAAAAGTTCTGCATGGAGGGGAATTGAACTCTCAACCTTAGGTTTCTCTTACAGACACTCTAACAGTACACCAGATGGCAGGCACTGCAATGAAACGTTAGTTCTTTTCAAATCCACCCAGTGTCAGTGCTGTGATTAGACTAGACCACTAGAGCCAAGGGATAATGTAAACTATAAGATAACTGTCCTCTTGGCTTCCAAACAATGCGATGCTGCACTGTGATAAAGGAATATGACAAGTTGACTTCAGCTTGGGGTTTCCTTGCAGACACTCTTCCTCTACACTACAGAAAAGACATGAAGAGAGAACGTTTAAGTCAGTCTGTCTCTGTAAGATTCTGAATGAAAATAGAAATAATTCACAAAGAGAAAACAATGACAACTTACAATAGCAATTATCTGTGACTAGTGTATTGGAACTAAAATTGGTTCCTAAAAGAATCTTTATGACTGAGGGAAAAAAAGGAAAAGTTCTGCATGGAGGGGAATTGAACTCTCAACCTTAGGTTTCTCTTACAGACACTCTAACAGTACACCAGATGGCAGGCACTGCAATGAGAACGTTAGTTCTTCTCAAATCCACCCAGTGTCAGTGCTGTGATTAGACTAGACCACTAGAGCCAAGGGATAAAGTAAACGATAAGATAACTGTCCCTTTGGTCATTTCCAAACAATGCGGTGCTGCACTGTGATAAAGGAATATGACAAGTTGACTTCAGCTTGGGGTTTCCTTGCAGACACTCTTCCTCTACACTACAGAAAAGACATGAAGAGAGAACGTTTAAGTCAGTCTGTCTCTGTAAGATTCTGAATGAAAATAGAAATAATTCACAAAGAGAAAACAATGACAACTTACAATAGCAATTATCTGTGACTAGTGTATTGGAACTAAAATTAGTTCCTAAAAGAATCTTTATGACTGAGGGAAAAAAGGAAAAGTTCTGCATGGAGGGGAATTGAACTCTCAACCTTAGGTTTCTCTTACAGACACTCTAACAGTACACCAGATGGCAGGCACTGCAATGAAACGTTAGATCTTTTCAAATCCACCCAGTGTCAGTGCTGTGATTAGACTAGACCACTAGAGCCAAGGGATAATGTAAACTATAAGATAACTGTCCTCTTGGCTTCCAAACAATGCGATGCTGCACTGTGATAAAGGAATATGACAAGTTGACTTCAGCTTGGGGTTTCCTTGCAGACACTCTTCCTCTACACTACAGAAAAGACATGAAGAGAGAACGTTTAAGTCAGTCTGTCTCTGTAAGATTCTGAATGAAAATAGAAATAATTCACAAAGAGAAAACAATGACAACTTACAATAGCAATTATCTGTGACTAGTGTATTGGAACTAAAATTGGTTCCTAAAAGAATCTTTATGACTGAGGGAAAAAAAGGAAAAGTTCTGCATGGAGGGGAATTGAACTCTCAACCTTAGGTTTCTCTTACAGACACTCTAACAGTACACCAGATGGCAGGCACTGCAATGAGAACGTTAGTTCTTCTCAAATCCACCCAGTGTCAGTGCTGTGATTAGACTAGACCACTAGAGCCAAGGGATAATGTAAACGATAAGATGACTGTCCCTTTGGTCATTTCCAAACAATGCGGTGCTGCACTGTGATAAAGGAATATGACAAGTTGACTTCAGCTTGGGGTTTCCTTGCAGACACTCTTCCTCTAGACTACAGAAAAGACACGAAGAGGGAACGTTTAAGTCAGTCTGTCTCTGTAAGATTCTGAATGAAAATAGAAATGATTCACAAAGAGAAAACAATGACAACCTTCAATAGCAATTATCTGTGACTGGTGTAGTGAAACTAAAAATAGTTCCTAAAAGAATCTTTATGACTGAGGGAAAAAAAGGAAAAGTTCTGCATGGAGGGGAATTGAACTCTCAACCTTAGGTTTCTCTTACAGACACTCTAACAGTACACCAGATGGCAGGCACTGCAATGAAACGTTAGTTCTTTTCAAATCCACCCAGTGTCAGTGCTGTGATTAGACTAGACCAGTAGAGCCAAGGGATAAAGTAAGGGATAAGATTACTGTCCCTTTGGTCATTTCCAAACAATGCGGTGCTGCACTGTGATAAAGGAATATGACAAGTTGACTTTAGCTTGGGGTTTCCTGGCAGACACTCTTCCTCTAGACTACAAAAAAGACATGAAGAGGGAACGTTTAAGTCAGTCTGTCTCTGTAAGATTCTGAATGAAAATAGAAATAATTCACATAGAGAAAACAATGATATCTTACAATAGCAATTATAAAGTTACTGGTGTAGTGTAAAGAAAAATGGTTCACAAATTTTTTTAAAAAGAACTAATTCAGTTTGTTTCTTACTTATATTTTACCGATTCCCTCATTTAACTATATTGTTCTCTCTATATTACGTTTTTCTCTTTTAACAAAGACAAATAACACAAAAATATCTTGGTTGTGACTGGGGGTTGAACACCTTACCCCCAGATTTTAAAAAGAAAAACAATTTTAAAAACTTGGTTCTATCCTGGGATTGAACACCCAATCTTTGTACCCTAAAACCATTGCCCTTTCCACTACACCACAAAGAAAGGTATATTCCATGACGAGATAGAGCATGTATATGTATATGCATATATGTGTATATTTATCAGGTGGGTATACATTGGATGCACTTTTATGTGTAAACAAGAAATAAATAAATAATATTTACTACTTTCAAAAAAGAAAAGAAAGCTGGATTGAGGGGATTTGAACTCTCAAGCTTGAGATTTCCATGCAGACACTCCAGCTCTAGACCACAGAAAAGACATGAATAGGGAATGTTTAAGTTGGTCTGTCTCTATGATTCTGAATGAAAATAGAAATAATTCAGAAAGAGAAAACAATGACAACATACAATAGCAATTATCTGTGACTGGTGTATTGAAACTAAAAATGGTTCCTACATTTTTTTTAGAAAAGAACTAATTAATTTTTGTTCAAACTTATATTAACCAGATTCCCCCTTATACTTGTGTTTTTCTCTCTGTTTTGTGTTTCTCTCTTTTTGAAAGAAAAAAACAACACAAAAAGATCTTGGTTGAAACCGGGGGAGAAAAGTTCTGCATGGAGGGGAATTGAACTCTCAACCTTAGGTTTCTCTTACAGACACTCTAACAATACACCAGATGGCAGGCACTGCAATGAAACGTTAGTTCTTTTCATATCCACCCAGTGTCAGTGCTGTGATTAGACTAGACCACTAGAGCCAAGGGATAATGTAAACGATAAGATAACTGTCCTCTTGGTCATTTCCAAACAATGCGGTGCTGCACTGTGATAAAGGAATATGAGAAGTTGATTTCAGCTTGGGGTTTCCTTGCAGACACTCTTCCTCTACACTGCAGAAAAGACATGAAGAGGGAACGTTTAAGTCAGTCTGTCTCTGTAAGATTTTGAATGAAAATAGAAATAATTCACAAAGAGAAAACAATGACAACTTACAATAGCAATTATCTGTGACTAGTGTATTGGAACTAAAATTGGTTCCTAAAAGAATCTTTATGACTGAGGGAAAAAAAGGAAAAGTTCTGCATGGAGGGGAATTGAACTCTCAACCTTAGGTTTCTCTTACAGACACTCTAACAGTACACCAGATGGCAGGCACTGCAATGAAACGTTGGTTCTTTTCATATCAACCCAGTGTCAGTGCTGTGATTAGACTAGACCAGTAGAGCCAAGGGATAAAGTAAACGATAAGATAACTGTCCCTTTGGTCATTTCCAAACAATGCGGTGCTGCACTGTGATAAAGGAATATGACAAGTTGACTTCAGCTTGGGGTTTCCTTGCAGACACTCTTCCTCTACACTACAGAAAAGACATGAAGAGGGAACGTTTAAGTCAGTCTGTCTCTGTAAGATTCTGAATGAAAATAGAAATAATTCACAAAGAGAAAACAATGACAACTTACAATAGCAATTATCTGTGACTAGTGTATTGGAACTAAAATTGGTTCCTAAAAGAATCTTTATGACTGAGGGGAAAAAAGGAAAAGTTCTGCATGGAGGGGAATTGAACTCTCAACCTTAGGTTTCTCTTACAGACACTCTAACAGTACACCAGATGGCAGGCACTGCAATGAAAACGTTAGTTCTTTTCATATCCACCCAGTGGGTTAGGCATCAGGCCCTTGTGGTCCTAGGCCGACTCACTACTGCCCCCTAGAGTTTTATATACACATCACACCCAACATTACCCACAATCCTCACACACATACTCCCACATCCGTCTTCTTCATTCCACTCGTCGTCACTCACTACTCAACACAAACTTTTTACGCAGCAGCGTCTGGAATACAAACTTCAGCAGTACATTCTATCTCCTGCTAAAAATCATCCGAGGATGGCACTGGAGACCAGGGCCACATCGCGGGCTACACAACATACCGACAGGCAGCCTTCTGGAGTGTCGCGGAGGCCGAGGGGTCGACCCCCTCTGCACACTTCTCTGCCTGTCCCGATCAAACATAAGATCCGCCATGTTGACCGCGAGGTCTCCCTCCGCCTTCCCCTCGAGGAGTCTATCACCTCGTCTGTGAGTACAGCCAGTTCTACAAGAGGAAGGGTAGACACACTGGAAACCGGCCTGAATGACATCAACACGAAGGTAGACAAAATCGACTCCAAGATCGACATGCTCATCGAGGCCAGCCTCAACAAGATACCGCCGGCGGCCGCGTCATCCCCCCCACCGGCGCCATTACGGGCCGAAGCCTCCTCACGGGAGAACTACATCGACCAGTATCTACAGAGAGAACGGTTTCAACTCCAGTGCACAGACGGTAAGGTCGCTCTTGCAAACGACTTATTTTCTGACAGGCTTCTGCCCAAACCTTATATGTACGTAGCATGGGATAACTGTCAGACACTAAAGGCTAAGCTAGACGCACGTACCCACCTCACAGCACTTGAGTATATCACCGCTACCCTTTCGCTTCTAAGGGATCAGCGGGCATATGACGCAAAAGACATTCATCACATAATCACACATCTTCATGACGTCTCGCACAACGCCATGGAGAGGCCATGGGAAGGAGTTAGACGCTGGACTAACAAGATCTGGGACTTGGTTGAAAAGAAGCAGGTGGCATGGGACGACCACCAAAAGATACAGCTTCATCGCATGCTCCTCGCCATAGCCCCCGCAACGGTACAGAGGCCAAACCCACACCGATCGGACGGGCACCACCATACAACTCCGGCCCAGCCAGCTGATCTATGTAGGTCATACAACACGGTACGCGGTTGCCACCACAGGGCACACCACACGGAAGGAGGTCAACAGAAGCTCCATTACTGTAGCTACTGTCTGTCGGCTGTCAACCGCAACTGCACCCATAGCGCCACAGCTTGTCGCCGCAGAGCAGAGGACAACGCCGCCCCAGCCCACATGACAAGCAACAGGTCCAACAACACCCAAAACCTATCACACCAGGCAGCAAAAATCGCTTGAGCGGCGCCCCGGCCTACCAGCCCGAGGCGCCGTCAACAAACAGCCACACCGGACACAACACACCTGAGCACGGCCCGCTCTCCCATCGCAGCCTTGGTTCTACTAGTCTGGCCGGCGCTGGGTCCCCTCCGTCACCGGCCCACAGCCCGGGCACCAGCTCCGGTCAACACATCCAAGATGGCCGTCCAGACAGCATTGTAGGCGTTACCATTGTGGAGGAGGCGCCCCGTCTTGCCCTTGGTAATACTGGTAATAACGAGATACACCCGGGTCAAGACAGCAACTTCACACGGGCTCCTCGCTCTCCTCCGGTTTGGTCACTAATTCCCGAGGCCCCCGTCTTCGTGCCGCATTCGCCGTCAACAAGCGAAGCGGCCCCCTCACATGCGCACAGCCAGCAAGGTACGCCAGATTTTGACTCAATCCGTCTTATGTGCATGTTATCAACCCCGACTGCAATATCCATCCCGCGGCTTTTGCTGCTCACCGTCGTGATCACTGGCCCCATTTTTATAAATCAGTTGCTAGCTCAGACTTGTATGACACATACACGGCGGTTCGCAACACCGGCTTACCCAACGCACTCTGCGCACGGGTCCCCGTAGCATCAAACCTAAACATTGCCGCCTGGGAACGCTACATGCCTGTCGGAAATGATGATCTGCTTGATTTTCTGAAGTACGGTTTCCCTCTCGGTTACTTAGGCCCTGTCAGCGACACTGGCGACACACACAACCATCCGAGCGATACGCAGTTCCCAGTACAGGTGGACGCTTTTCTCAAGAAAGAGCTGGCGCTGGGCGCCCTTGTCGGTCCCATGCCTCGCTCACCTTTTCTGGAGTGGTCCCATATATCCCCTCTTATGAGTCGGCCTAAGAGAGACACTGATGATCGTCGCATTATCTCTGATCTTACGTTTTCGGAGTTAAGTGTGAATGCCTACATATATAAGAATACTGTTCTCGGCACCACACGTAACCATTCTCTCCCGACGGTTGAGGCCCTTATCGGGGACGTTAGGCGTATCGGTCCGGGGGCATATATGGCGACCCTCGATATCGCCCACGCCTATAAAAACTTTGTAACTGACCCTCTGGACTGGCCCCTTCTTGTTATCCGCTGGGGCACTGACTACTACCTCGATACCGCCGTACCTTTCGGTTCGAGAGCTTCATCAAGCCACATCCAGCGGGTGGCTGATATCATCATTGAAATCCTTCGTGAACGAAATGTGGTTGCTCGCATGTACATTGATGATCTGATCATTGTCTCCCCCGACAGGGCGATGGCAGTGAGGGACTTCAACATCGCTAAGCAGTTACTCGCGGATCTCGGTTTGCCTGAGGCCCCGGGGAAGAGCCAGGCCCCGGCCACAAGAGTTCGCTGGCTTGGAGTCGACATAGACACGACCGCCATGACTGTCTCTGTCCCGGCAGACAAACTGCGCGACATCAGAGGTAAGGTAGCCCAGTGCATCGCCAAGCGCACTATGACCAAGAGACACCTCCAGAGCGTCCTGGGGGCCTTGCTACACATTGCAAAATGCATCCCCCCAGCACGCCTTTTTGTGGGCCGTCTCCTCGACGGCCTGCGCGGCTGCCGCCGCCACTTTCTCAACGTCAGCGCTGACATGCGCAAGGACTTTCGCTGGTTCCACGAGTCTGCCGAGGCGTGGAATGGCATTGGTGTTATCCCCGCCCAAACGTACACCCGAGAATTGTTCGTCGATGCCTGCTTAAGTGGCATCGGGGGCACCGACGGCCGTATGGCCTACGCCAGCCAGGTCACCCTGATCGACGACGGTGTCAAAAACGTGGCCCACCTGGAGGCAGCCAATGTGGTGGTGGCTCTCCACACACTGGCTGGTGAGGCCGACCGGGGCGGCCACATACGAGTCCACTGCGACAACTCGGCAGCGGTCTCGGTCTTCAGTACGGGTCGGGCCCGTGACCCAGTCCTGTTGGATTGCGCACGCTCTATAGGGATGTATCAGGCCCTTATCTGCTGTGATTTGTCTTTTGTGCATGTGCCCGGCGAAGCTAATGTGGTGGCCGATAACCTCAGTAGAGCCCATCTCTCCAAGCCACATTTTAACGCTGTTGCCGAGTATTTTGCCTCGGGTGAATATGTCCAGTGTGCCGCTGTTACCCATGTATTTGACAATTTATCGCCTTCTGTCATCACCAGATCCGGCGCTGCGGTCACTTCAACAGCTCGCAGCAGCGCGCCAGGAGAAGGCCCGGGCCGAGGGGACCAACACAGCAAGACGTTCCACAGTCCGGGCGTACCTCGGCCTGTGCCTCGACATGAGCATCGACCCCCTGGCCGCGACGTACCAGGAGGCATGCGCAGTCATAGAAGCATGGGCTCTCAAGGGCGCGTCGCCGGCAACGATACGCAACAAAGTCGGTCACGTCCGGTCCTACCTCATCCTCGCAGGAGTGACGACGGCTCCACTACACCACCCGCGGGTCATGCGGGTGCTGGATGCGGTCAATGGTCCCTGGAGGGATGCGTCTCTTCATCTCCCTGGCCAAAAACCTCCAGAAATACGACCAGAGCAAGTCTGTCTTCATCCCCGAGGCCGCCGAGTCGACTGTCTGCCCAGTAGCAGCCACGAGGGCAGCTATAAACTTGGTCCCAACAGTGCACTCGACCGACCCGCTACTGATGTTCCCCGATCGCTCGTCTCTGCCAACTTCCCTCGTCAAGAAAAGCTGGGACAGTGGAGTCCGAGCAGCTGGAGACGACCCGCGGAAGTACTCGCTTCACTCTCTCCGGAAGGGTGCGGCGACCGCCGCGTACCAGGCGGGGATCCCAGTCCTTGCCGTGAAGCAGTTCGGCGGCTGGAGATCCCAAGCATATGAGACATACATTGACACATCATCGACCCCGGTGTCTCGCGCAATCCTCAACTCCATCACATCACAGTGACTTTTATCTACCTTCCTCACATTTATCTTATTCCATGTCAATACTTTTTAATACCGCACTTTACGTGCTTTCTTTTACCCACCATCCCAACCCCAAATACCTTCTCTTTTTCACACACTCCCCTTCCCAAAATTTTTGTTTACATCACAAATCAACAAAACATTCAACTCAAAATATATTCACAACATTTTGGCACGCTTGGGTACTATCTTATTTAATTCATTGTTTTAACCCCTTATTATCATATCATATATATATATACTACGTTTAACATTATTAGTATATATACTCTTAATACATGTCATAAAATCTATTCTTAATAAATACATTTTATTTACCCAGCTGCCGTTTCACTTCTTTCTTTATACTCGGGGGAAGCAGTAGTGTCAGTGTTGTGATTAGACTAGACCAGTAGAGCCAAGGATTAAGTAAGGAATAAGATTACTGTCCCTTTGGTCATTTCCAAACAATGCGGTGCTGCACTGTGATAAAGGAATATGACAAGTTGACTTCAGCTTGGGGTTTCCTTGCAGACACTCTTCCTCTACACTACAGAAAAGACATGAAGAGGGAACGTTTAAGTCAGTCTGTCTCTGTAAGATTCTGAATGAAAATAGAAATAATTCACAAAGAGAAAACAATGACAACTTACAATATCAATTATCTATGACTAGTGTATTGGAACTAAAATTGGTTCCTAAAAGAATCTTTATGACTGAGGGAAAAAAAGGAAAAGTTCTGCATGGAGGGGAATTGAACTCTCAACCTTAGGTTTCTCTTACAGACACTCTAACAGTACACCAGATGGCAGGCACTGCAATGAAACGTTAGTTCTTTTCAAATCCACCCAGTGTCAGTGCTGTGATTAGACTAGACCAGTAGAGCCAAGGGATAAAGTAAGGGATAAGATTACTGTCCCTTTGGTCATTTCCAAACAATGCGGTGCTGCACTGTGATAAAGGAATATGACAAGTTGACTTCAGCTTGGGGTTTCCTTGCAGACACTCTTCCTCTAGACTACAAAAAAGACATAAAGAGGGAACGTTTAAGTCAGTCTGTCTCTGTAAGATTCTGAATGAAAATAGAAATAATTCACAAAGAGAAAACAATGATATCTTACAATAGCAATTATAAAGTTACTGGTGTAGTGGAACGAAAAATGGTTCCCACATTTTTAGAAAAAAGAACTAATTCAGTTTGTTTCTAACTGATATTATACCGATTCCCTCATATAACTATATTGTTCTCTTTATATTACGTTTTTCTCTTTTAACAAAGAGAAATAACACAAAAAGATCTTTGTTTTGACTTGGGGTTGAACACCTGACCCCCAGATTTTAAAAAGGAAAACAATTTTAAAAACTTGGTTCTATCCTGGGATTGAACACCCAATCTTTGTACCCTAAAACCATTGCCCTATCCACTACACCACAAAGAAAGATATATTCCATGATGAGATAGAGCATGTATATGAATATGCATATATGTGTACATCTATCAGGTGGGTATACATTGGATGCACTTTTATGTGTAAACAAGAAAGAAATAAATAATATTTACTACTTTCAAAAAAGAAAAGAAAGCTGGATTGAGGGGATTTGAACTCTCAAGCTTGAGATTTCCATGCAGACACTCCAGCTCAAGACCACAGAAAAGACATGAAGAGGCAATGTTTAAGTTGGTCTGTCTCTATGATTCTGAATGAAAATAGAAATAATTCAGAAAGAGAAAAAAATGACAACTTTCAATAGCAATTATCTGTGACTGGTGTAGTGAAACTAAAAATGGTTCCTACATTTTTATTAGAAAAGAACTAATTAATTTTTGTTCAAACTTATATTAACCAGATTCCCCCTTATACTTGTGTTTTTCTCTCTGTTTTGTGTTTCTCTCTTTTTGAAAGAAAAAAACAACACAAAAAGATCTTGGTTGAAACCGGGGGAGAAAAGTTCTGCATGGAGGGGAATTGAACTCTCAACCTTAGGTTTCTCTTACCGACACTCTAACAGTACACCAGATGGCAGGCACTGCAATGAAAACGTTAGTTCTTCTCAAATCCACCCAGTGTCAGTGCTGTGATTAGACTAGACCACTAGAGCAAAGGGATAATGTAAACTATAAGATAACTGTCCTCTTGGCTTCCAAACAATGCGGTGCTGCACTGTGATAAAGGAATATGACAAGTTGACTTCAGCTTGGGGTTTCCTGGCAGACACTCTTCCTCTAGACTACAAAAAAGACATGAAGAGGGAACGTTTAAGTCAGTCTGTCTCTGTAAGATTCTGAATGAAAATAGAAATGATTCACAAAGAGAAAACAATGACAACTTTCAATGGCAATTATCTGTGACTGGTGTAGTGAAACTAAAAAAAGTTCCTAAAAGAATCTTTATGACTGAGGGAAAAAAAGGAAAAGTTCTGCATGGAGGGGAATTGAACTCTCAACCTTAGGTTTCTCTTACAGACACTCTAACAATACACCAGATGGCAGGCACTGCAATGAAACGTTAGTTCTTTTCAAATCCACCCAGTGTCAGTGCTGTGATTAGACTAGACCAGTAGAGCCAAGGGATAAAGTAAGGGATAAGATTACTGTCCCTTTGGTCATTTCAAAACAATGCTGTGCTGCACTGTGATAAAGGAATATGACAAGTTGACTTCAGCTTGGGGTTTCCTGGCAGACACTCTTCCTCTAGACTACAAAAAAGACAGGAAGAGGGAACGTTTAAGTCAGTCTGTCTCTGTAAGATTCTGAATGAAAATAGAAATAATTCACATAGAGAAAACAATGATATCTTACAATAGCAATTATAAAGTTACTGGTGTAGTGTAAAGAAAAATGGTTCACACATTTTTTTTTAAAAAGAACTAATTCAGTTTGTTTCTAACTGATATTATACCGATTCCCTCATATAACTATATTGTTCTCTCTATATTACGTTTTTCTCTTTTAACAAAGACAAATAACACAAAAAGATCTTGGATGTGACTGGGGGTTGAACGCCTGACCCCCATATTTTAAAAAGAAAAACAATTTTAAAATTTTGGTTCTATCCTGGGATTGAACACCCAATCTTTGTACCCTAAAACCATTGCCCTTTCCACTACCCCACAAAGAAAGGTATATTCCATGACGAGATAGAGCATGTATATGTATATGCATATATGTGTACATTTATCAGGTGGGTATACATTGGATGCACTTTTATGTGTAAACAAGAAAGAAAGAAATAATATTTACTACTTTCAAAAAAGAAAAGAAAGCTGGATTGAGGGGATTTGAACTCTCAAGCTTGAGATTTCCATGCAGACACTCCAGCTCAAGACCACAGAAAAGACATGAAGAGGCAATGTTTAAGTTGGTCTGTCTCTATGATTGTGAATGAAAATAGAAATAATTCAGAAAGAGAAAAAAATGACAACTTTCAATAGCAATTATCTGTGACTGGTGTAGTGAAACTAAAAATGGTTCCTACATTTTTTTTTTAAAAGAACTAATTAATTTTTTTTCAAACTTATATTAACCAGATTCCCCCTTATACTTGTGTTTTTCTCTCTGTATTGTGTTTCTCTCTTTTTGAAAGAAAAAAACAACACAAAAAGATCTTGGTTGAAACCGGGGGAGAAAAGTTCTGCATGGAGGGGAATTGAACTCTCAACCTTAGGTTTCTCTTACAGACACTCTAACAATACACCAGATGGCAGGCACTGCAATGAAACGTTAGTTCTTTTCATATCCACCCAGTGTCAGTTCTGTGATTAGACTAGACCACTAGAGCCAAGGGATAATGTAAACGATAAGATAACTGTCCTCTTGGTCATTTCCGAACAATGCGGTGCTGCACTGTGATAAAGGAATATGAGAAGTTGATTTCAGCTTGGGGTTTCCTTGCAGACACTCTTCCTCTACACTGCAGAAAAGACATGAAGAGGGAACGTTTAAGTCAGTCTGTCTCTGTAAGATTTTGAATGAAAATAGAAATAATTCAAAAAGAGAAAACAATGACAACTTACAATAGCAATTATCTGTGACTAGTGTATTGGAACTAAAATTAGTTCCAAAAAGAATCTTTATGACTGAGGGAAAAAAAGGAAAGTTCTGCATGGAGGGGAATTGAACTCTCAACCTTAGGTTTCTCTTACAGACACTCTAACAGTACACCAGATGGCAGGCACTGCAATGAAACGTTAGTTCTTCTCAAATCCACCCAGTGTCAGTGCTGTGATTAGACTAGACCAGTAGAGCCATGGGATAAAGTAAGGGATAAGATTACTGTCCCTTTGGTCATTTCCAAACAATGCGGTGCTGCACTGTGATAAAGGAATATGACAAGTTGACTTCAGCTTGGGGTTTCCTTGCAGACACTCTTCCTCTACACTACAGAAAAGACATGGAGAGGGAACGTTTAAGTCAGTCTGTCTCTGTAAGATTCTGAATGAAAATAGAAATAATTCACAAAGAGAAAACAATGATATCTTACAATAGCAATTATAAAGTTACTGGTGTAGTGGAACGAAAAATGGTTCCCACATTATTTTTAAAAAGAACTAATTCAGTTTGTTTCTAACTGATATTATACCGATTCCCTCATATAACTATATTGTTCTCTCTATATTACGTTTTTCTCTTTTAACAAAGACAAATAACACAAAAAGATCTTGGATGTGACTGGGGGTTGAACACCTTACCCCCAGATTTTAAAAAGAAAAACAATTTTAAAAACTTGGTCCTATCCTGGGATTGAACACCCAATCTTTGTACCCTAAAACCATTGCCCTTTCCACTACACCACAAAGAAAGGTACATTCCATGACGAGATAGAGCATGTATATGTACATGCATATATGTGTATATTTATCAGGTGGGTATACATTGGATGCACTTTTATGTGTAAACAAGAAATAAATAAATAATATTTACTACTTTCAAAAAAGAAAAGAAAGCTGGATTGAGGGGATTTGAACTCTCAAGCTTGAGATTTCCATGCAGACACTGCAGCTCTAGACCACAGAAAAGACATGAAGAGGGAATGTTTAAGTTGGTCTGTCTCTATGATTCTGAATGAAAATAGAAATAATTCAGAAAGAGAAAAAAATGACAACTTTCAATAGCAATTATCTGTGACTGGTGTAGTGAAACTAAAAATGGTTCCTACATTTTTATTAGAAAAGAACTAATTAATTTTTGTTCAAACTTATATTAACCAGATCCCCCCTTATACTTGTGTTTTTCTCTCTGTTTTGTGTTTCTCTCTTTTTGAAAGAAAAAAACAACACAAAAAGATCTTGGTTGAAACCGGGGGAGAAAAGTTCTGCATGGAGGGGAATTGAACTCTCAACCTTGGGTTTCTCTTACAGACACTCTAACAATACACCAGATGGCAGGCACTGCAATGAAAACGTTAGTTCTTTTCATATCCACCCAGTGTCAGTGCTGTGATTAGACTAGACCAGTAGAGCCAAGGGATAAAGTAAACGATAAGATAACTGTCCCTTTGGTCATTTCCAAACAATGCGGTGCTGCACTGTGATAAAGGAATATGACAAGTTGACTTCAGCTTGGGGTTTCCTTGCAGACACTCTTCCTCTACACTACAGAAAAGACATGAAGAGAGAACGTTTAAGTCAGTCTGTCTCTGTAAGATTCTGAATGAAAATAGAAATGATTCACAAAGAGAAAACAATGACAACTTACAATAGCAATTATCTGTGACTAGTGTATTGGAACTAAAATTAGTTCCTAAAAGAATCTTTATGACTGAGGGAAAAAAAGGAAAAGTTCTGCATGGAGGGGAATTGAACTCTCAACCTTAGGTTTCTCTTACAGACACTCTAACAGTACACCAGATGGCAGGCACTGCAATGAAACGTTAGTTCTTTTCAAATCCACCCAGTGTCAGTGCTGTGATTAGACTAGACCACTAGAGCCAAGGGATAATGTAAACTATAAGATAACTGTCCTCTTGGCTTCCAAACAATGCGATGCTGCACTGTGATAAAGGAATATGACAAGTTGACTTCAGCTTGGGGTTTCCTTGCAGACACTCTTCCTCTACACTACAGAAAAGACATGAAGAGAGAACGTTTAAGTCAGTCTGTCTCTGTAAGATTCTGAATGAAAATAGAAATAATTCACAAAGAGAAAACAATGACAACTTACAATAGCAATTATCTGTGACTAGTGTATTGGAACTAAAATTGGTTCCTAAAAGAATCTTTATGACTGAGGGAAAAAAAGGAAAAGTTCTGCATGGAGGGGAATTGAACTCTCAACCTTAGGTTTCTCTTACAGACACTCTAACAGTACACCAGATGGCAGGCACTGCAATGAGAACGTTAGTTCTTCTCAAATCCACCCAGTGTCAGTGCTGTGATTAGACTAGACCACTAGAGCCAAGGGATAAAGTAAACGATAAGATAACTGTCCCTTTGGTCATTTCCAAACAATGCGGTGCTGCACTGTGATAAAGGAATATGACAAGTTGACTTCAGCTTGGGGTTTCCTTGCAGACACTCTTCCTCTACACTACAGAAAAGACATGAAGAGAGAACGTTTAAGTCAGTCTGTCTCTGTAAGATTCTGAATGAAAATAGAAATAATTCACAAAGAGAAAACAATGACAACTTACAATAGCAATTATCTGTGACTAGTGTATTGGAACTAAAATTAGTTCCTAAAAGAATCTTTTTTGACTGAGGGAAAAAAGGAAAAGTTCTGCATGGAGGGGAATTGAACTCTCAACCTTAGGTTTCTCTTACAGACACTCTAACAGTACACCAGATGGCAGGCACTGCAATGAAACGTTAGATCTTTTCAAATCCACCCAGTGTCAGTGCTGTGATTAGACTAGACCACTAGAGCCAAGGGATAATGTAAACTATAAGATAACTGTCCTCTTGGCTTCAAAACAATGCGATGCTGCACTGTGATAAAGGAATATGACAAGTTGACTTCAGCTTGGGGTTTCCTTGCAGACACTCTTCCTCTACACTACAGAAAAGACATGAAGAGAGAACGTTTAAGTCAGTCTGTCTCTGTAAGATTCTGAATGAAAATAGAAATAATTCACAAAGAGAAAACAATGACAACTTACAATAGCAATTATCTGTGACTAGTGTATTGGAACTAAAATTGGTTCCTAATAGAATCTTTATGACTGAGGGAAAAAAAGGAAAAGTTCTGCATGGAGGGGAATTGAACTCTCAACCTTAGGTTTCTCTTACAGACACTCTAACAGTACACCAGATGGCAGGCACTGCAATGAGAACGTTAGTTCTTCTCAAATCCACCCAGTGTCAGTGCTGTGATTAGAATAGACCACTAGAGCCAAGGGATAATGTAAACGATAAGATGACTGTCCCTTTGGTCATTTCCAAACAATGCGGTGCTGCACTGTGATAAAGGAATATGACAAGTTGACTTCAGCTTGGGGTTTCCTTGCAGACACTCTTCCTCTAGACTACAGAAAAGACACGAAGAGGGAACGTTTAAGTCAGTCTGTCTCTGTAAGATTCTGAATGAAAATAGAAATGATTCACAAAGAGAAAACAATGACAACTTTCAATAGCAATTATCTGTGACTGGTGTAGTGAAACTAAAAATAGTTCCTAAAAGAATCTTTATGACTGAGGGAAAAAAAGGAAAAGTTCTGCATGGAGGGGAATTGAACTCTCAACCTTAGGTTTCTCTTACAGACACTCTAACAGTACACCAGATGGCAGGCACTGCAATGAAACGTTAGTTCTTTTCAAATCCACCCAGTGTCAGTGCTGTGATTAGACTAGACCAGTAGAGCCAAGGGATAAAGTAAGGGATAAGATTACTGTCCCTTTGGTCATTTCCAAACAATGCGGTGCTGCACTGTGATAAAGGAATATGACAAGTTGACTTCAGCTTGGGGTTTCCTTGCAGACACTCTTCCTCTAGACTACAGAAAAGACACGAAGAGGGAACGTTTAAGTCAGTCTGTCTCTGTAAGATTCTGAATGAAAATAGAAATGATTCACAAAGAGAAAACAATGACAACTTTCAATAGCAATTATCTGTGACTGGTGTAGTGAAACTAAAAATAGTTCCTAAAAGAATCTTTATGACTGAGGGAAAAAAAGGAAAAGTTCTGCATGGAGGGGAATTGAACTCTCAACCTTAGGTTTCTCTTACAGACACTCTAACAGTACACCAGATGGCAGGCACTGCAATGAAACGTTAGTTCTTTTCAAATCCACCCAGTGTCAGTGCTGTGATTAGACTAGACCAGTAGAGCCAAGGGATAAAGTAAGGGATAAGATTACTGTCCCTTTGGTCATTTCCAAACAATGCGGTGCTGCACTGTGATAAAGGAATATGACAAGTTGACTTTAGCTTGGGGTTTCCTGGCAGACACTCTTCCTCTAGACTACAAAAAAGACATGAAGAGGGAACGTTTAAGTCAGTCTGTCTCTGTAAGATTCTGAATGAAAATAGAAATAATTCACATAGAAAAAACAATGATATCTTACAATAGCAATTATAAAGTTACTGGTGTAGTGTAAAGAAAAATGGTTCACAAATTTTTTTAAAAAGAACTAATTCAGTTTGTTTCTTACTTATATTTTACCGATTCCCTCATTTAACTATATTGTTCTCTCTATATTACGTTTTTCTCTTTTAACAAAGACAAATAACACAAAAATATCTTGGTTGTGACTGGGGGTTGAACACCTTACCCCCAGATTTTAAAAAGAAAAACAATTTTAAAAACTTGGTTCTATCCTGGGATTGAACACCCAATCTTTGTACCCTAAAACCATTGCCCTTTCCACTACACCACAAAGAAAGGTATATTCCATGACGAGATAGAGCATGTATATGTATATGCATATATGTGTAAATTTATCAGGTGGGTATACATTGGATGCACTTTTATGTGTAAACAAGAAAGAAATAAATAATATTTACTACTTTCAAAAAAGAAAAGAAAGCTGGATTGAGGGGATTTGAACTCTCAAGCTTGAGATTTCCATGCAGACACTCCAGCTCTAGACCACAGAAAAGACATGAATAGGGAATGTTTAAGTTGGTCTGTCTCTATGATTCTGAATGAAAAAAGAAATAATTCAGAAAGAGAAAACAATGACAACATACAATAGCAATTATCTGTGACTGGTGTAGTGAAACTAAAAATGGTTCCTACATTTTTTTTTAAAAAGAACTAATTCAATTTTTTTCAGACTTATATTAACCAGATTCCCCCTAAAACCTGTGTTTTTCTCTCTGTATTGTGTTTCTCTTTTTTTGAAAGAAAAAAACAACACAGAAAGATCTTGGTTGAAACCGGGGGAGAAAAGTTCTGCATGGAGGGGAATTGAACTCTCAACCTTAGGTTTCTCTTACAGACACTCTAACAATACACCAGATGGCAGGCACTGCAATGAAAACGTTAGTTCTTTTCATATCCACCCAGTGTCAGTGCTGTGATTAGACTAGACCAGTAGAGCCAAGGGATAAAGTAAACGATAAGATAACTGTCCCTTTGGTCATTTCCAAACAATGCGGTGCTGCACTGTGATAAAGGAATATGACAAGTTGACTTCAGCTTGGGGTTTCCTTGCAGACACTCTTCCTCTACACTACAGAAAAGACATGAAGAGAGAACGTTTAAGTCAGTCTGTCTCTGTAAGATTCTGAATGAAAATAGAAATGATTCACAAAGAGAAAACAATGACAACTTTCAATAGCAATTATCTGTGACTGGTGTAGTGAAACTAAAAATAGTTCCTAAAAGAATCTTTATGACTGAGGGAAAAAAAGGAAAAGTTCTGCATGGAGGGGAATTGAACTCTCAACCTTAGGTTTCTCTTACAGACACTCTAACAGTACACCAGATGGCAGGCACTGCAATGAAACGTTAGTTCTTTTCAAATCCACCCAGTGTCAGTGCTGTGATTAGACTAGACCAGTAGAGCCAAGGGATAAAGTAAGGGATAAGATTACTGTCCCTTTGGTCATTTCCAAACAATGCGGTGCTGCACTGTGATAAAGGAATATGACAAGTTGACTTTAGCTTGGGGTTTCCTGGCAGACACTCTTCCTCTAGACTACAAAAAAGACATGAAGAGGGAACGTTTAAGTCAGTCTGTCTCTGTAAGATTCTGAATGAAAATAGAAATAATTCACATAGAAAAAACAATGATATCTTACAATAGCAATTATAAAGTTACTGGTGTAGTGTAAAGAAAAATGGTTCACAAATTTTTTTAAAAAGAACTAATTCAGTTTGTTTCTTACTTATATTTTACCGATTCCCTCATTTAACTATATTGTTCTCTCTATATTACGTTTTTCTCTTTTAACAAAGACAAATAACACAAAAATATCTTGGTTGTGACTGGGGGTTGAACACCTTACCCCCAGATTTTAAAAAGAAAAACAATTTTAAAAACTTGGTTCTATCCTGGGATTGAACACCCAATCTTTGTACCCTAAAACCATTGCCCTTTCCACTACACCACAAAGAAAGGTATATTCCATGACGAGATAGAGCATGTATATGTATATGCATATATGTGTAAATTTATCAGGTGGGTATACATTGGATGCACTTTTATGTGTAAACAAGGAAGAAATAAATAATATTTACTACTTTCAAAAAAGAAAAGAAAGCTGGATTGAGGGGATTTGAACTCTCAAGCTTGAGATTTCCATGCAGACACTCCAGCTCTAGACCACAGAAAAGACATGAATAGGGAATGTTTAAGTTGGTCTGTCTCTATGATTCTGAATGAAAAAAGAAATAATTCAGAAAGAGAAAACAATGACAACATACAATAGCAATTATCTGTGACTGGTGTAGTGAAACTAAAAATGGTTCCTACATTTTTTTTTAAAAAGAACTAATTCAATTTTTTTCAGGCTTATATTAACCAGATTCCCCCTAATACCTGTGTTTTTCTCTCTGTATTGTGTTTCTCTTTTTTTGAAAGAAAAAAACAACACAGAAAGATCTTGGTTGAAACCGGGGGAGAAAAGTTCTGCATGGAGGGGAATTGAACTCTCAACCTTAGGTTTCTCTTACAGACACTCTAACAATACACCAGATGGCAGGCACTGCAATGAAAACGTTAGTTCTTTTCATATCCACCCAGTGTCAGTGCTGTGATTAGACTAGACCAGTAGAGCCAAGGGATAAAGTAAACGATAAGATAACTGTCCCTTTGGTCATTTCCAAACAATGCGGTGCTGCACTGTGATAAAGGAATATGACAAGTTGACTTCAGCTTGGGGTTTCCTTGCAGACACTCTTCCTCTACACTACAGAAAAGACATGAAGAGAGAACGTTTAAGTCAGTCTGTCTCTGTAAGATTCTGAATGAAAATAGAAATAATTCACAAAGAGAAAACAATGACAACTTACAACAGCAATTATCTGTGACTAGTGTATTGGAACTAAAATTGGTTCCTAAAAGAATCTTTATGACTGAGGGAAAAAAAGGAAAAGTTCTGCATGGAGGGGAATTGAACTCTCAACCTTAGGTTTCTCTTACAGACACTCTAACAGTACACCAGATGGCAGGCACTGCAATGAAACGTTAGTTCTTTTCAAATCCACCCAGTGTCAGTGCTGTGATTAGACTAGACCACTAGAGCCAAGGGATAATGTAAAGTATAAGATAACTGTCCTCTTGGCTTCCAAACAATGCGGTGCTGCACTGTGATAAAGGAATATGACAAGTTGACTTCAGCTTGGGGTTTCCTTGCAGACACTCTTCCTCTAGACTACAGAAAAGACACGAAGAGGGAACGTTTAAGTCAGTCTGTCTCTGTAAGATTCTGAATGAAAATAGAAATGATTCACAAAGAGAAAACAATGACAACCTTCAATAGCAATTATCTGTGACTGGTGTAGTGAAACTAAAAATAGTTCCTAAAAGAATCTTTATGACTGAGGGAAAAAAAGGAAAAGTTCTGCATGGAGGGGAATTGAACTCTCAACCTTAGGTTTCTCTTACAGACACTCTAACAGTACACCAGATGGCAGGCACTGCAATGAAACGTTAGTTCTTTTCAAATCCACCCAGTGTCAGTGCTGTGATTAGACTAGACCAGTAGAGCCAAGGGATAAAGTAAGGGATAAGATTACTGTCCCTTTGGTCATTTCCAAACAATGCGGTGCTGCACTGTGATAAAGGAATATGACAAGTTGACTTTAGCTTGGGGTTTCCTGGCAGACACTCTTCCTCTAGACTACAAAAAAGACATGAAGAGGGAACGTTTAAGTCAGTCTGTCTCTGTAAGATTCTGAATGAAAATAGAAATAATTCACATAGAGAAAACAATGATATCTTACAATAGCAATTATAAAGTTACTGGTGTAGTGTAAAGAAAAATGGTTCACAAATTTTTTTAAAAAGAACTAATTCAGTTTGTTTCTTACTTATATTTTACCGATTCCCTCATTTAACTATATTGTTCTCTCTATATTACGTTTTTCTCTTTTAACAAAGACAAATAACACAAAAATATCTTGGTTGTGACTGGGGGTTGAACACCTTACCCCCAGATTTTAAAAAGAAAAACAATTTTAAAAACTTGGTTCTATCCTGGGATTGAACACCCAATCTTTGTACCCTAAAACCATTGCCCTTTCCACTACACCACAAAGAAAGGTATATTCCATGACGAGATAGAGCATGTATATGTATATGCATATATGTGTACATTTATCAGGTGGGTATACATTGGATGCACTTTTATGTGTAAACAAGAAATAAATAAATAATATTTACTACTTTCAAAAAAGAAAAGAAAGCTGGATTGAGGGGATTTGAACTCTCAAGCTTGAGATTTCCATGCAGACACTCCAGCTCTAGACCACAGAAAAGACATGAATAGGGAATGTTTAAGTTGGTCTGTCTCTATGATTCTGAATGAAAATAGAAATAATTCAGAAAGAGAAAACAATGACAACATACAATAGCAATTATCTGTGACTGGTGTATTGAAACTAAAAATGGTTCCTACATTTTTTTTAGAAAAGAACTAATTAATTTTTGTTCAAACTTATATTAACCAGATTCCCCCTTATACTTGTGTTTTTCTCTCTGTTTTGTGTTTCTCTCTTTTTGAAAGAAAAAAACAACACAAAAAGATCTTGGTTGAAACCGGGGGAGAAAAGTTCTGCATGGAGGGGAATTGAACTCTCAACCTTAGGTTTCTCTTACAGACACTCTAACAATACACCAGATGGCAGGCACTGCAATGAAACGTTAGTTCTTTTCATATCCACCCAGTGTCAGTGCTGTGATTAGACTAGACCACTAGAGCCAAGGGATAATGTAAACGATAAGATAACTGTCCTCTTGGTCATTTCCAAACAATGCGGTGCTGCACTGTGATAAAGGAATATGAGAAGTTGATTTCAGCTTGGGGTTTCCTTGCAGACACTCTTCCTCTACACTGCAGAAAAGACATGAAGAGGGAACGTTTAAGTCAGTCTGTCTCTGTAAGATTTTGAATGAAAATAGAAATAATTCACAAAGAGAAAACAATGACAACTTACAATAGCAATTATCTGTGACTAGTGTATTGGAAATAAAATTGGTTCATAAAAGAATCTTTATGACTGAGGGAAAAAAAGGAAAAGTTCTGCATGGAGGGGAATTGAACTCTCAACCTTAGGTTTCTCTTACAGACACTCTAACAGTACACCAGATGGCAGGCACTGCAATGAAACGTTAGTTCTTTTCAAATCCACCCAGTGTCAGTGCTGTGATTAGACTAGACCAGTAGAGCCAAGGGATAAAATAAGGGATAAGATTACTGTCCCTTTGGTCATTTCCAAACAATGCGGTGCTGCACTGTGATAAAGGAATATGACAAGTTGACTTCAGCTTGGGGTTTCCTTGCAGACACTCTTCCTCTACACTACAGAAAAGACATGAAGAGGGAACGTTTAAGTCAGTCTGTCTCTGTAAGATTCTGAATGAAAATAGAAATAATTCACAAAGAGAAAACAATGACAACTTACAATATCAATTATCTATGACTAGTGTATTGGAACTAAAATTGGTTCCTAAAAGAATCTTTATGACTGAGGGAAAAAAAGGAAAAGTTCTGCATGGAGGGGAATTGAACTCTCAACCTTAGGTTTCTCTTACAGACACTCTAACAGTACACCAGATGGCAGGCACTGCAATGAAACGTTGGTTCTTTTCATATCAACCCAGTGTCAGTGCTGTGATTAGACTAGACCAGTAGAGCCAAGGGATAAAGTAAACGATAAGATAACTGTCCCTTTGGTCATTTCCAAACAATGCGGTGCTGCACTGTGATAAAGGAATATGACAAGTTGACTTCAGCTTGGGGTTTCCTTGCAGACACTCTTCCTCTACACTACAGAAAAGACATGAAGAGGGAACGTTTAAGTCAGTCTGTCTCTGTAAGATTCTGAATGAAAATAGAAATAATTCACAAAGAGAAAACAATGACAACTTACAATAGCAATTATCTGTGACTAGTGTATTGGAACTAAAATTGGTTCCTAAAAGAATCTTTATGACTGAGGGAAAAAAAGGAAAAGTTCTGCATGGAGGGGAATTGAACTCTCAACCTTAGGTTTCTCTTACAGACACTCTAACAGTACACCAGATGGCAGGCACTGCAATGAAAACGTTAGTTCTTTTCATATCCACCCAGTGGGTTAGGCATCAGGCCCTTGTGGTCCTAGGCCGACTCACTACTGCCCCCTAGAGTTTTATATACACATCACACCCAACATTACCCACAATCCTCACACACATACTCCCACATCCGTCTTCTTCATTCCACTCGTCGTCACTCACTACTCAACACAAACTTTTTACGCAGCAGTGTCTGGAATACAAACTTCAGCAGTACATTCTATCTCCTGCTAAAAATCATCCGAGGATGGCACTGGAGACCAGGGCCACATCGCGGGCTACACAACATACCGACAGGCAGCCTTCTGGAGTGTCGCGGAGGCCGAGGGGTCGACCCCCTCTGCACACTTCTCTGCCTGTCCCGATCAAACATAAGATCCGCCATGTTGACCGCGAGGTCTCCCTCCGCCTTCCCCTCGAGGAGTCTATCACCTCGTCTGTGAGTACAGCCAGTTCTACAAGAGGAAGGGTAGACACACTGGAAACCGGCCTGAATGACATCAACACGAAGGTAGACAAAATCGACTCCAAGATCGACATGCTCATCGAGGCCAGCCTCAACAAGATACCGCCGGCGGCCGCGTCATCCCCCCCACCGGCGCCATTACGGGCCGAAGCCTCCTCACGGGAGAACTACATCGACCAGTATCTACAGAGAGAACGGTTTCAACTCCAGTGCACAGACGGTAAGGTCGCTCTTGCAAACGACTTATTTTCTGACAGGCTTCTGCCCAAACCTTATATGTACGTAGCATGGGATAACTGTCAGACACTAAAGGCTAAGCTAGACGCACGTACCCACCTCACAGCACTTGAGTATATCACCGCTACCCTTTCGCTTCTAAGGGATCAGCGGGCATATGACGCAAAAGACATTCATCACATAATCACACATCTTCATGACGTCTCGCACAACGCCATGGAGAGGCCATGGGAAGGAGTTAGACGCTGGACTAACAAGATCTGGGACTTGGTTGAAAAGAAGCAGGTGGCATGGGACGACCACCAAAAGATACAGCTTCATCGCATGCTCCTCGCCATAGCCCCCGCAACGGTACAGAGGCCAAACCCACACCGATCGGACGGGCACCACCATACAACTCCGGCCCAGCCAGCTGATCTATGTAGGTCATACAACACGGTACGCGGTTGCCACCACAGGGCACACCACACGGAAGGAGGTCAACAGAAGCTCCATTACTGTAGCTACTGTCTGTCGGCCGTCAACCGCAACTGCACCCATAGCGCCACAGCTTGTCGCCGCAGAGCAGAGGACAACGCCGCCCCAGCCCACATGACAAGCAACAGGTCCAACAACACCCAAAACCTATCACACCAGGCAGCAAAAATCGCTTGAGCGGCGCCCCGGCCTACCAGCCCGAGGCGCCGTCAACAAACAGCCACACCGGACACAACACACCTGAGCACGGCCCGCTCTCCCATCGCAGCCTTGGTTCTACTAGTCTGGCCGGCGCTGGGTCCCCTCCGTCACCGGCCCACAGCCCGGGCACCAGCTCCGGTCAACACATCCAAGATGGCCGTCCAGACAGCATTGTAGGCGTTACCATTGTGGAGGAGGCGCCCCGTCTTGCCCTTGGTAATACTGGTAATAACGAGATACACCCGGGTCAAGACAGCAACTTCACACGGGCTCCTCGCTCTCCTCCGGTTTGGTCACTAAATCCCGAGGCCCCCGTCTTCGTGCCGCATTCGCCGTCAACAAGCGAAGCGGCCCCCTCACATGCGCACAGCCAGCAAGGTACGCCAGATTTTGACTCAATCCGTCTTATGTGCATGTTATCAACCCCGACTGCAATATCCATCCCGCGGCTTTTGCTGCTCACCGTCGTGATCACTGGCCCCATTTTTATAAATCAGTTGCTAGCTCAGACTTGTATGACACATACACGGCGGTTCGCAACACCGGCTTACCCAACGCACTCTGCGCACGGGTCCCCGTAGCATCAAACCTAAACATTGCCGCCTGGGAACGCTACATGCCTGTCGGAAATGATGATCTGCTTGATTTTCTGAAGTACGGTTTCCCTCTCGGTTACTTAGGCCCTGTCAGCGACACTGGCGACACACACAACCATCCGAGCGATACGCAGTTCCCAGTACAGGTGGACGCTTTTCTCAAGAAAGAGCTGGCGCTGGGCGCCCTTGTCGGTCCCATGCCTCGCTCACCTTTTCTGGAGTGGTCCCATATATCCCCTCTTATGAGTCGGCCTAAGAGAGACACTGATGATCGTCGCATTATCTCTGATCTTACGTTTTCGGAGTTAAGTGTGAATGCCTACATATATAAGAATACTGTTCTCGGCACCACACGTAACCATTCTCTCCCGACGGTTGAGGCCCTTATCGGGGACGTTAGGCGTATCGGTCCGGGGGCATATATGGCGACCCTCGATATCGCCCACGCCTATAAAAACTTTGTAACTGACCCTCTGGACTGGCCCCTTCTTGTTATCCGCTGGGGCACTGACTACTACCTCGATACCGCCGTACCTTTCGGTTCGAGAGCTTCATCAAGCCACATCCAGCGGGTGGCTGATATCATCATTGAAATCCTTCGTGAACGAAATGTGGTTGCTCGCATGTACATTGATGATCTGATCATTGTCTCCCCCGACAGGGCGATGGCAGTGAGGGACTTCAACATCGCTAAGCAGTTACTCGCGGATCTCGGTTTGCCTGAGGCCCCGGGGAAGAGCCAGGCCCCGGCCACAAGAGTTCGCTGGCTTGGAGTCGACATAGACACGACCGCCATGACTGTCTCTGTCCCGGCAGACAAACTGCGCGACATCAGAGGTAAGGTAGCCCAGTGCATCGCCAAGCGCACTATGACCAAGAGACACCTCCAGAGCGTCCTGGGGGCCTTGCTACACATTGCAAAATGCATCCCCCCAGCACGCCTTTTTGTGGGCCGTCTCCTCGACGGCCTGCGCGGCTGCCGCCGCCACTTTCTCAACGTCAGCGCTGACATGCGCAAGGACTTTCGCTGGTTCCACGAGTCTGCCGAGGCGTGGAATGGCATTGGTGTTATCCCCGCCCAAACGTACACCCGAGAATTGTTCGTCGATGCCTGCTTAAGTGGCATCGGGGGCACCGACGGCCGTATGGCCTACGCCAGCCAGGTCACCCTGATCGACGACGGTGTCAAAAACGTGGCCCACCTGGAGGCAGCCAATGTGGTGGTGGCTCTCCACACACTGGCTGGTGAGGCCGACCGGGGCGGCCACATACGAGTCCACTGCGACAACTCGGCAGCGGTCTCGGTCTTCAGTACGGGTCGGGCCCGCGACCCAGTCCTGTTGGATTGCGCACGCTCTATAGGGATGTATCAGGCCCTTATCTGCTGTGATTTGTCTTTTGTGCATGTGCCCGGCGAAGCTAATGTGGTGGCCGATAACCTCAGTAGAGCCCATCTCTCCAAGCCACATTTTAACGCTGTTGCCGAGTATTTTGCCTCGGGTGAATATGTCCAGTGTGCCGCTGTTACCCATGTATTTGACAATTTATCGCCTTCTGTCATCACCAGATCCGGCGCTGCGGTCACTTCAACAGCTCGCAGCAGCGCGCCAGGAGAAGGCCCGGGCCGAGGGGACCAACACAGCAAGACATTCCACAGTCCGGGCGTACCTCGGCCTGTGCCTCGACATGAGCATCGACCCCCTGGCCGCGACGTACCAGGAGGCATGCGCAGTCATAGAAGCATGGGCTCTCAAGGGCGCGTCGCCGGCAACGATACGCAACAAAGTCGGTCACGTCCGGTCCTACCTCATCCTCGCAGGAGTGACGACGGCTCCACTACACCACCCGCGGGTCATGCGGGCGCTGGATGCGGTCGACCGCGACAAAAGCCGGGCCCCGAACGTGAAGGCCCCAGCCTCGCCACATCTAGTACGGGCCGTCCTGGACTCGCTGTTGACAACACATGCAGACGCTCTGGTAAGAGCCGCAATTCTCATTATCTACACGGCCGCTCTCCGCCAATCCGAGCTGCTCCCGCCAACAGTCACAAGGTTCTCCGCTACCAGGCACCTCACAAGAGGCGCGGTGTCAATGGTCCCTGGAGGGATGCGTCTCTTCATCTCCCTGGCCAAAAACCTCCAGAAATACGACCAGAGCAAGTCTGTCTTCATCCCCGAGGCCGCCGAGTCGACTGTCTGCCCAGTAGCAGCCACGAGGGCAGCTATAAACTTGGTCCCAACAGTGCACTCGACCGACCCGCTACTGATGTTCCCCGATCGCTCGTCTCTGCCAACTTCCCTCGTCAAGAAAAGCTGGGACAGTGGAGTCCGAGCAGCTGGAGACGACCCGCGGAAGTACTCGCTTCACTCTCTCCGGAAGGGTGCGGCGACCGCTGCGTACCAGGCGGGGATCCCAGTCCTTGCCGTGAAGCAGTTCGGCGGCTGGAGATCCCAAGCATATGAGACATACATTGACACATCATCGACCCCGGTGTCTCGCGCAATCCTCAACTCCATCACATCACAGTGACTTTTATCTACCTTCCTCACATTTATCTTATTCCATGTCAATACTTTTTAATACCGCACTTTACGTGCTTTCTTTTACCCACCATCCCAACCCCAAATACCTTCTCTTTTTCACACACTCCCCTTCCCAAAATTTTTGTTTACATCACAAATCAACAAAACATTCAACTCAAAATATATTCACAACATTTTGGCACGCTTGGGTACTATCTTATTTAATTCATTGTTTTAACCCCTTATTATCATATCATATATATATATACTACGTTTAACATTATTAGTATATATACTCTTAATACATGTCATAAAATCTATTCTTAATAAATACATTTTATTTACCCAGCTGCCGTTTCACTTCTTTCTTTATACTCGGGGGAAGCAGTAGTGGGTTAGGCATCGGGCCCTTGTGGTCCTAGGCCGACTCACTACTGCCCCCTATAGTTTTATATACACATCACACCCAACATTACCCACAATCCTCACACACATACTCCCACATCCGTCTTCTTCATTCCACTCGTCGTCACTCACTACTCAACACAAACTTTTTACCCACCCACCCCTTCCTTATTTTTACTATTTATTATTATATTAACCTTATTTTGATAGGGGTACTATCTTATTTAATTCATTGTTTTAACCCCTTATTATCATATCATATATATATATATATATATATATATACTACGTTTAACATTATTAGTATATATACTCTTAATACATGTCATAAAATCTATTCTTAATAAATACATTTTATTTACCCAGCTGCCGTTTCACTTCTTTCTTTATACTCGGGGGAAGCAGTAGTGTCAGTGTTGTGATTAGACTAGACCAGTAGAGCCAAGGATTAAGTAAGGGATAAGATTACTGTCCCTTTGGTCATTTCCAAACAATGCGGTGCTGCACTGTGATAAAGGAATATGACAAGTTGACTTCAGCTTGGGGTTTCCTTGCAGACACTCTTCCTCTACACTACAGAAAAGACATGAAGAGGGAACGTTTAAGTCAGTCTGTCTCTGTAAGATTCTGAATGAAAATAGAAATAATTCACAAAGAGAAAACAATGACAACTTACAATATCAATTATCTATGACTAGTGTATTGGAACTAAAATTGGTTCCTAAAAGAATCTTTATGACTGAGGGAAAAAAAGGAAAAGTTCTGCATGGAGGGGAATTGAACTCTCAACCTTAGGTTTCTCTTACAGACACTCTAACAGTACACCAGATGGCAGGCACTGCAATGAAACGTTAGTTCTTTTCAAATCCACCCAGTGTCAGTGCTGTGATTAGACTAGACCAGTAGAGCCAAGGGATAAAGTAAGGGATAAGATTACTGTCCCTTTGGTCATTTCCAAACAATGCGGTGCTGCACTGTGATAAAGGAATATGACAAGTTGACTTCAGCTTGGGGTTTCCTTGCAGACACTCTTCCTCTAGACTACAAAAAAGACATAAAGAGGGAACGTTTAAGTCAGTCTGTCTCTGTAAGATTCTGAATGAAAATAGAAATAATTCACAAAGAGAAAACAATGATATCTTACAATAGCAATTATAAAGTTACTGGTGTAGTGGAACGAAAAATGGTTCCCACATTTTTAGAAAAAAGAACTAATTCAGTTTGTTTCTAACTGATATTATACCGATTCCCTCATATAACTATATTGTTCTCTTTATATTACGTTTTTCTCTTTTAACAAAGAGAAATAACACAAAAAGATCTTTGTTTTGACTTGGGGTTGAACACCTGACCCCCAGATTTTAAAAAGGAAAACAATTTTAAAAACTTGGTTCTATCCTGGGATTGAACACCCAATCTTTGTACCCTAAAACCATTGCCCTATCCACTACACCACAAAGAAAGATATATTCCATGATGAGATAGAGCATGTATATGTATATGCATATATGTGTACATCTATCAGGTGGGTATACATTGGATGCACTTTTATGTGTAAACAAGAAATAAATAAATAATATTTACTACTTTCAAAAAAGAAAAGAAAGCTGGATTGAGGGGATTTGAACTCTCAAGCTTGAGATTTCCATGCAGACACTGCAGCTCTAGACCACAGAAAAGACATGAAGAGGGAATGTTTAAGTTGGTCTGTCTCTATGATTCTGAATGAAAATAGAAATAATTCAGAAAGAGAAAAAAATGACAACTTTCAATAGCAATTATCTGTGACTGGTGTAGTGAAACTAAAAATGGTTCCTACATTTTTATTAGAAAAGAACTAATTAATTTTTGTTCAAACTTATATTAACCAGATTCCCCCTTATACTTGTGTTTTTCTCTCTGTTTTGTGTTTCTCTCTTTTTGAAAGAAAAAAACAACACAAAAAGATCTTGGTTGAAACCGGGGGAGAAAAGTTCTGCATGGAGGGGAATTGAACTCTCAACCTTAGGTTTCTCTTACAGACACTCTAACAGTACACCAGATGGCAGGCACTGCAATGAAAACGTTAGTTCTTCTCAAATCCACCCAGTGTCAGTGCTGTGATTAGACTAGACCACTAGAGCAAAGGGATAATGTAAACTATAAGATAACTGTCCTCTTGGCTTCCAAACAATGCGACCGGTGCTGCACTGTGATAAAGGAATATGACAAGTTGACTTCAGCTTGGGGTTTCCTGGCAGACACTCTTCCTCTAGACTACAAAAAAGACATGAAGAGGGAACGTTTAAGTCAGTCTGTCTCTGTAAGATTCTGAATGAAAATAGAAATGATTCACAAAGAGAAAACAATGACAACTTTCAATGGCAATTATCTGTGACTGGTGTAGTGAAACTAAAAAAAGTTCCTAAAAGAATCTTTATGACTGAGGGAAAAAAAGGAAAAGTTCTGCATGGAGGGGAATTGAACTCTCAACCTTAGGTTTCTCTTACAGACACTCTAACAATACACCAGATGGCAGGCACTGCAATGAAACGTTAGTTCTTTTCAAATCCACCCAGTGTCAGTGCTGTGATTAGACTAGACCAGTAGAGCCAAGGGATAAAGTAAGGGATAAGATTACTGTCCCTTTGGTCATTTCCAAACAATGCGGTGCTGCACTGTGATAAAGGAATATGACAAGTTGACTTCAGCTTGGGGTTTCCTGGCAGACACTCTTCCTCTAGACTACAAAAAAGACAGGAAGAGGGAACGTTTAAGTCAGTCTGTCTCTGTAAGATTCTGAATGAAAATAGAAATAATTCACATAGAGAAAACAATGATATCTTACAATAGCAATTATAAAGTTACTGGTGTAGTGTAAAGAAAAATGGTTCACACATTTTTTTTAAAAAGAACTAATTCAGTTTGTTACTAACTGATATTATACCGATTCCCTCATATAACTATATTGTTCTCTCTATATTACGTTTTTCTCTTTTAACAAAGACAAATAACACAAAAAGATCTTGGATGTGACTGGGGGTTGAACGCCTGACCCCCATATTTTAAAAAGAAAAACAATTTTAAAATTTTGGTTCTATCCTGGGATTGAACACCCAATCTTTGTACCCTAAAACCATTTCCCTTTCCACTACCCCACAAAGAAAGGTATATTCCATGACGAGATAGAGCATGTATATGTATATGCATATATGTGTACATTTATCAGGTGGGTATACATTGGATGCACTTTTATGTGTAAACAAGAAAGAAAGAAATAATATTTACTACTTTCAAAAAAGAAAAGAAAGCTGGATTGAGGGGATTTGAACTCTCAAGCTTGAGATTTCCATGCAGACACTCCAGCTCAAGACCACAGAAAAGACATGAAGAGGCAATGTTTAAGTTGGTCTGTCTCTATGATTGTAAATGAAAATAGAAATAATTCAGAAAGAGAAAAAAATGACAACTTTCAATAGCAATTATCTGTGACTGGTGTAGTGAAACTAAAAATGGTTCCTACATTTTTTTTTAAAAAGAACTAATTAATTTTTTTTCAAACTTATATTAACCAGATTCCCCCTTATACTTGTGTTTTTCTCTCTGTATTGTGTTTCTCTCTTTTTGAAAGAAAAAAACAACACAAAAAGATCTTGGTTGAAACCGGGGGAGAAAAGTTCTGCATGGAGGGGAATTGAACTCTCAACCTTAGGTTTCTCTTACAGACACTCTAACAATACACCAGATGGCAGGCACTGCAATGAAACGTTAGTTCTTTTCATATCCACCCAGTGTCAGTGCTGTGATTAGACTAGACCACTAGAGCCAAGGGATAATGTAAACGATAAGATAACTGTCCTCTTGGTCATTTCCGAACAATGCGGTGCTGCACTGTGATAAAGGAATATGAGAAGTTGATTTCAGCTTGGGGTTTCCTTGCAGACACTCTTCCTCTACACTGCAGAAAAGACATGAAGAGGGAACGTTTAAGTCAGTCTGTCTCTGTAAGATTTTGAATGAAAATAGAAATAATTCAAAAAGAGAAAACAATGACAACTTACAATAGCAATTATCTGTGACTAGTGTATTGGAACTAAAATTGGTTCCAAAAAGAATCTTTATGACTGAGGGAAAAAAAGGAAAGTTCTGCATGGAGGGGAATTGAACTCTCAACCTTAGGTTTCTCTTACAGACACTCTAACAATACACCAGATGGCAGGCACTGCAATGAAACGTTAGTTCTTTTCATATCCACCCAGTGTCAGTGCTGTGATTTGACTAGACCAGTAGAGCCAAGGGATAAAGTAAACGATAAGATAATTGTCCCTTTGGTCATTTCCAAACAATGCGGTGCTGCACTGTGATAAAGGAATATGACAAGTTGACTTCAGCTTGGGGTTTCCTTGCAGACACTCTTCCTCTACACTACAGAAAAGACATGAAGAGGGAACGTTTAAGTCAGTCTGTCTCTGTAAGATTCTGAATGAAAATAGAAATAATTCACAAAGAGAAAACAATGATATCTTACAATAGCAATTATAAAGTTACTGGTGTAGTGGAACGAAAAATGGTTCCCACATTTTTTTTAAAAGAACTAATTCAGTTTGTTTCTTACTGATTTTATACCGATTCCCTCATATAACTATATTGTTCTCTCTATATTACGTTTTTCTCTTTTAACAAAGACAAATAACACAAAAAGATCTTGGATGTGACTGGGGGTTGAACACCTTACCCCCAGATTTTAAAAAGAAAAACAATTTTAAAAACTTGGTTCTGTCCTGGGATTGAACACCCAATTTTTGTACCCTAAAACCATTGCCCTTTCCACTACACCACAAAGAAAGGTATATTCCATGACGAGATAGAGCATGTATATGTATATGCATATATGTGTACATTTATCAGGTGGGTATACATTGGATGCACTTTTATGTGTAAACAAGAAAGAAATAAATAATATTTACTACTTTCAAAAAAGAAAAGAAAGCTGGATTGAGGGGATTTGAACTCTCAAGCTTGAGTTTTCCATGCAGACACTCCAGCTCTAGACCACAGAAAAGACATGAATAGGGAATGTTTAAGTTGGTCTGTCTCTATGATTGTGAATGAAAATAGAAATAATTCAGAAAGAGAAAACAATGACAACATACAATAGCAATTATCTGTGACTGGTGTAGTGAAACTAAAAATGGTTCCTACATTTAAAAAAAAAAGAAGAACTAATTCAATTTTTTTCAGACTTATATTAACCAGATTCCCCCTTATACTTGTGTTTTTCTCTCTGTACTGTGTTTCTCTTTTTTTGAAAGAAAAAAACAACACAAAAAGATCTTGGTTGAAACCGGGGGAGAAAAGTTCTGCATGGAGGGGAATTGAACTCTCAACCTTAGGTTTCTCTTACAGACACTCTAACAATACACCAGATGGCAGGCACTGCAATGAAACGTTAGTTCTTTTCATATCCACCCAATGTCAGTGCTGTGATTTGACTAGACCAGTAGAGCCAAGGGATAAAGTAAACGATAAGATAATTGTCCCTTTGGTCATTTCCAAACAATGCGGTGCTGCACTGTGATAAAGGAATATGACAAGTTGACTTCAGCTTGGGGTTTCCTTGCAGACACTCTTCCTCTACACTACAGAAAAGACATGAAGAGGGAACGTTTAAGTCAGTCTGTCTCTGTAAGATTCTGAATGAAAATAGAAATAATTCACAAAGAGAAAACAATGATATCTTACAATAACAATTATAAAGTTACTGGTGTAGTGGAACGAAAACTGGTTCCCACATTTTTTTTAAAAAGAACTAATTCAGTTTGTTTCTCTCTGATTTTATACCGATTCCCTCATATAACTATATTGTTCTCTCTATATTACGTTTTTCTCTTTTAACAAAGACAAATAACACAAAAAGATCTTGGATGTGACTGGGGGTTGAACACCTTACCCCCAGATTTTAAAAAGAAAAACAATTTTAAAAACTTGGTTCTGTCCTGGGATTGAACACCCAATTTTTGTACCCTAAAACCATTGCCCTTTCCACTACACCACAAAGAAAGGTATATTCCATGACGAGATAGAGCATGTATATGTATATGCATATATGTGTACATTTATCAGGTGGGTATACATTGGATGCACTTTTATGTGTAAACAAGAAAGAAATAAATAATATTTACTACTTTCAAAAAAGAAAAGAAAGCTGGATTGAGGGGATTTGAACTCTCAAGCTTGAGATTTCCATGCAGACACTCCAGCTCTAGACCACAGAAAAGACATGAATAGGGAATGTTTAAGTTGGTCTGTCTCTATGATTCTGAATGAAAAAAGAAATAATTCAGAAAGAGAAAACAATGACAACATACAATAGCAATTATCTGTGACTGGTGTAGTGAAACTAAAAATGGTTCCTACATTTTTTTTTAAAAAGAACTAATTCAATTTTTTTCAGACTTATATTAACCAGATTCCCCCTAATACCTGTGTTTTTCTCTCTGTATTGTGTTTCTCTTTTTTTGAAAGAAAAAAACAACACAGAAAGATCTTGGTTGAAACCGGGGGAGAAAAGTTCTGCATGGAGGGGAATTGAACTCTCAACCTTGGGTTTCTCTTACAGACACTCTAACAATACACCAGATGGCAGGCACTGCAATGAAAACGTTAGTTCTTTTCATATCCACCCAGTGTCAGTGCTGTGATTAGACTAGACCAGTAGAGCCAAGGGATAAAGTAATTGATAAGATAACTGTCCCTTTGGTCATTTCCAAACAATGCGGTGCTGCACTGTGATAAAGGAATATGACAAGTTGACTTCAGCTTGGGGTTTCCTTGCAGACACTCTTCCTCTACACTACAGAAAAGACATGAAGAGAGAACGTTTAAGTCAGTCTGTCTCTGTAAGATTCTGAATGAAAATAGAAATGATTCACAAAGAGAAAACAATGACAACTTACAATAGCAATTATCTGTGACTAGTGTATTGGAACTAAAATTAGTTCCTAAAAGAATCTTTATGACTGAGGGAAAAAAAGGAAAAGTTCTGCATGGAGGGGAATTGAACTCTCAACCTTAGGTTTCTCTTACAGACACTCTAACAGTACACCAGATGGCAGGCACTGCAATGAAACGTTAGTTCTTTTCAAATCCACCCAGTGTCAGTGCTGTGATTAGACTAGACCACTAGAGCCAAGGGATAATGTAAACTATAAGATAACTGTCCTCTTGGCTTCCAAACAATGCGATGCTGCACTGTGATAAAGGAATATGACAAGTTGACTTCAGCTTGGGGTTTCCTTGCAGACACTCTTCCTCTACACTACAGAAAAGACATGAAGAGAGAACGTTTAAGTCAGTCTGTCTCTGTAAGATTCTGAATGAAAATAGAAATAATTCACAAAGAGAAAACAATGACAACTTACAATAGCAATTATCTGTGACTAGTGTATTGGAACTAAAATTGGTTCCTAAAAGAATCTTTATGACTGAGGGAAAAAAAGGAAAAGTTCTGCATGGAGGGGAATTGAACTCTCAACCTTAGGTTTCTCTTACAGACACTCTAACAGTACACCAGATGGCAGGCACTGCAATGAGAACGTTAGTTCTTCTCAAATCCACCCAGTGTCAGTGCTGTGATTAGACTAGACCACTAGAGCCAAGGGATAAAGTAAACGATAAGATAACTGTCCCTTTGGTCATTTCCAAACAATGCGGTGCTGCACTGTGATAAAGGAATATGACAAGTTGACTTCAGCTTGGGGTTTCCTTGCAGACACTCTTCCTCTACACTACAGAAAAGACATGAAGAGAGAACGTTTAAGTCAGTCTGTCTCTGTAAGATTCTGAATGAAAATAGAAATAATTCACAAAGAGAAAACAATGACAACTTACAATAGCAATTATCTGTGACTAGTGTATTGGAACTAAAATTAGTTCCTAAAAGAATCTTTATGACTGAGGGAAAAAAGGAAAAGTTCTGCATGGAGGGGAATTGAACTCTCAACCTTAGGTTTCTCTTACAGACACTCTAACAGTACACCAGATGGCAGGCACTGCAATGAAACGTTAGATCTTTTCAAATCCACCCAGTGTCAGTGCTGTGATTAGACTAGACCACTAGAGCCAAGGGATAATGTAAACTATAAGATAACTGTCCTCTTGGCTTCAAAACAATGCGATGCTGCACTGTGATAAAGGAATATGACAAGTTGACTTCAGCTTGGGGTTTCCTTGCAGACACTCTTCCTCTACACTACAGAAAAGACATGAAGAGAGAACGTTTAAGTCAGTCTGTCTCTGTAAGATTCTGAATGAAAATAGAAATAATTCACAAAGAGAAAACAATGACAACTTACAATAGCAATTATCTGTGACTAGTGTATTGGAACTAAAATTGGTTCCTAAAAGAATCTTTATGACTGAGGGAAAAAAAGGAAAAGTTCTGCATGGAGGGGAATTGAACTCTCAACCTTAGGTTTCTCTTACAGACACTCTAACAGTACACCAGATGGCAGGCACTGCAATGAGAACGTTAGTTCTTCTCAAATCCACCCAGTGTCAGTGCTGTGATTAGACTAGACCACTAGAGCCAAGGGATAATGTAAACGATAAGATGACTGTCCCTTTGGTCATTTCCAAACAATGCGGTGCTGCACTGTGATAAAGGAAAATGACAAGTTGACTTCAGCTTGGGGTTTCCTTGCAGACACTCTTCCTCTAGACTACAGAAAAGACACGAAGAGGGAACGTTTAAGTCAGTCTGTCTCTGTAAGATTCTGAATGAAAATAGAAATGATTCACAAAGAGAAAACAATGACAACCTTCAATAGCAATTATCTGTGACTGGTGTAGTGAAACTAAAAATAGTTCCTAAAAGAATCTTTATGACTGAGGGAAAAAAAGGAAAAGTTCTGCATGGAGGGGAATTGAACTCTCAACCTTAGGTTTCTCTTACAGACACTCTAACAGTACACCAGATGGCAGGCACTGCAATGAAACGTTAGTTCTTTTCAAATCCACCCAGTGTCAGTGCTGTGATTAGACTAGACCACTAGAGCCAAGGGATAAAGTAAGGGATAAGATTACTGTCCCTTTGGTCATTTCCAAACAATGCGGTGCTGCACTGTGATAAAGGAATATGACAAGTTGACTTTAGCTTGGGGTTTCCTGGCAGACACTCTTCCTCTAGACTACAAAAAAGACATGAAGAGGGAACGTTTAAGTCAGTCTGTCTCTGTAAGATTCTGAATGAAAATAGAAATAATTCACATAGAGAAAACAATGATATCTTACAATAGCAATTATAAAGTTACTGGTGTAGTGTAAAGAAAAATGGTTCACAAATTTTTTTAAAAAGAACTAATTCAGTTTGTTTCTTACTTATATTTTACCGATTCCCTCATTTAACTATATTGTTCTCTCTATATTACGTTTTTCTCTTTTAACAAAGACAAATAACACAAAAATATCTTGGTTGTGACTGGGGGTTGAACACCTTACCCCCAGATTTTAAAAAGAAAAACAATTTTAAAAACTTGGTTCTATCCTGGGATTGAACACCCAATCTTTGTACCCTAAAACCATTGCCCTTTCCACTACACCACAAAGAAAGGTATATTCCATGACGAGATAGAGCATGTATATGTATATGCATATATGTGTACATTTATCAGGTGGGTATACATTGGATGCACTTTTATGTGTAAACAAGAAATAAATAAATAATATTTACTACTTTCAAAAAAGAAAAGAAAGCTGGATTGAGGGGATTTGAACTCTCAAGCTTGAGATTTCCATGCAGACACTCCAGCTCTAGACCACAGAAAAGACATGAATAGGGAATGTTTAAGTTGGTCTGTCTCTATGATTCTGAATGAAAATAGAAATAATTCAGAAAGAGAAAACAATGACAACATACAATAGCAATTATCTGTGACTGGTGTATTGAAACTAAAAATGGTTCCTACATTTTTTTTAGAAAAGAACTAATTAATTTTTGTTCAAACTTATATTAACCAGATTCCCCCTTATACTTGTGTTTTTCTCTCTGTTTTGTGTTTCTCTCTTTTTGAAAGAAAAAAACAACACAAAAAGATCTTGGTTGAAACCGGGGGAGAAAAGTTCTGCATGGAGGGGAATTGAACTCTCAACCTTAGGTTTCTCTTACAGACACTCTAACAATACACCAGATGGCAGGCACTGCAATGAAACGTTAGTTCTTTTCATATCCACCCAGTGTCAGTGCTGTGATTAGACTAGACCACTAGAGCCAAGGGATAATGTAAACGATAAGATAACTGTCCTCTTGGTCATTTCCAAACAATGCGGTGCTGCACTGTGATAAAGGAATATGAGAAGTTGATTTCAGCTTGGGGTTTCCTTGCAGACACTCTTCCTCTACACTGCAGAAAAGACATGAAGAGGGAACGTTTAAGTCAGTCTGTCTCTGTAAGATTTTGAATGAAAATAGAAATAATTCACAAAGAGAAAACAATGACAACTTACAATAGCAATTATCTGTGACTAGTGTATTGGAAATAAAATTGGTTCATAAAAGAATCTTTATGACTGAGGGAAAAAAAGGAAAAGTTCTGCATGGAGGGGAATTGAACTCTCAACCTTAGGTTTCTCTTACAGACACTCTAACAGTACACCAGATGGCAGGCACTGCAATGAAACGTTAGTTCTTTTCAAATCCACCCAGTGTCAGTGCTGTGATTAGACTAGACCAGTAGAGCCAAGGGATAAAATAAGGGATAAGATTACTGTCCCTTTGGTCATTTCCAAACAATGCGGTGCTGCACTGTGATAAAGGAATATGACAAGTTGACTTCAGCTTGGGGTTTCCTTGCAGACACTCTTCCTCTACACTACAGAAAAGACATGAAGAGGGAACGTTTAAGTCAGTCTGTCTCTGTAAGATTCTGAATGAAAATAGAAATAATTCACAAAGAGAAAACAATGACAACTTACAATATCAATTATCTATGACTAGTGTATTGGAACTAAAATTGGTTCCTAAAAGAATCTTTATGACTGAGGGAAAAAAAGGAAAAGTTCTGCATGGAGGGGAATTGAACTCTCAACCTTAGGTTTCTCTTACAGACACTCTAACAGTACACCAGATGGCAGGCACTGCAATGAAACGTTGGTTCTTTTCATATCAACCCAGTGTCAGTGCTGTGATTAGACTAGACCAGTAGAGCCAAGGGATAAAGTAAACGATAAGATAACTGTCCCTTTGGTCATTTCCAAACAATGCGGTGCTGCACTGTGATAAAGGAATATGACAAGTTGACTTCAGCTTGGGGTTTCCTTGCAGACACTCTTCCTCTACACTACAGAAAAGACATGAAGAGGGAACGTTTAAGTCAGTCTGTCTCTGTAAGATTCTGAATGAAAATAGAAATAATTCACAAAGAGAAAACAATGACAACTTACAATAGCAATTATCTGTGACTAGTGTATTGGAACTAAAATTGGTTCCTAAAAGAATCTTTATGACTGAGGGGAAAAAAGGAAAAGTTCTGCATGGAGGGGAATTGAACTCTCAACCTTAGGTTTCTCTTACAGACACTCTAACAGTACACCAGATGGCAGGCACTGCAATGAAAACGTTAGTTCTTTTCATATCCACCCAGTGGGTTAGGCATCAGGCCCTTGTGGTCCTAGGCCGACTCACTACTGCCCCCTAGAGTTTTATATACACATCACACCCAACATTACCCACAATCCTCACACACATACTCCCACATCCGTCTTCTTCATTCCACTCGTCGTCACTCACTACTCAACACAAACTTTTTACGCAGCAGCGTCTGGAATACAAACTTCAGCAGTACATTCTATCTCCTGCTAAAAATCATCCGAGGATGGCACTGGAGACCAGGGCCACATCGCGGGCTACACAACATACCGACAGGCAGCCTTCTGGAGTGTCGCGGAGGCCGAGGGGTCGACCCCCTCTGCACACTTCTCTGCCTGTCCCGATCAAACATAAGATCCGCCATGTTGACCGCGAGGTCTCCCTCCGCCTTCCCCTCGAGGAGTCTATCACCTCGTCTGTGAGTACAGCCAGTTCTACAAGAGGAAGGGTAGACACACTGGAAACCGGCCTGAATGACATCAACACGAAGGTAGACAAAATCGACTCCAAGATCGACATGCTCATCGAGGCCAGCCTCAACAAGATACCGCCGGCGGCCGCGTCATCCCCCCCACCGGCGCCATTACGGGCCGAAGCCTCCTCACGGGAGAACTACATCGACCAGTATCTACAGAGAGAACGGTTTCAACTCCAGTGCACAGACGGTAAGGTCGCTCTTGCAAACGACTTATTTTCTGACAGGCTTCTGCCCAAACCTTATATGTACGTAGCATGGGATAACTGTCAGACACTAAAGGCTAAGCTAGACGCACGTACCCACCTCACAGCACTTGAGTATATCACCGCTACCCTTTCGCTTCTAAGGGATCAGCGGGCATATGACGCAAAAGACATTCATCACATAATCACACATCTTCATGACGTCTCGCACAACGCCATGGAGAGGCCATGGGAAGGAGTTAGACGCTGGACTAACAAGATCTGGGACTTGGTTGAAAAGAAGCAGGTGGCATGGGACGACCACCAAAAGATACAGCTTCATCGCATGCTCCTCGCCATAGCCCCCGCAACGGTACAGAGGCCAAACCCACACCGATCGGACGGGCACCACCATACAACTCCGGCCCAGCCAGCTGATCTATGTAGGTCATACAACACGGTACGCGGTTGCCACCACAGGGCACACCACACGGAAGGAGGTCAACAGAAGCTCCATTACTGTAGCTACTGTCTGTCGGCTGTCAACCGCAACTGCACCCATAGCGCCACAGCTTGTCGCCGCAGAGCAGAGGACAACGCCGCCCCAGCCCACATGACAAGCAACAGGTCCAACAACACCCAAAACCTATCACACCAGGCAGCAAAAATCGCTTGAGCGGCGCCCCGGCCTACCAGCCCGAGGCGCCGTCAACAAACAGCCACACCGGACACAACACACCTGAGCACGGCCCGCTCTCCCATCGCAGCCTTGGTTCTACTAGTCTGGCCGGCGCTGGGTCCCCTCCGTCACCGGCCCACAGCCCGGGCACCAGCTCCGGTCAACACATCCAAGATGGCCGTCCAGACAGCATTGTAGGCGTTACCATTGTGGAGGAGGCGCCCCGTCTTGCCCTTGGTAATACTGGTAATAACGAGATACACCCGGGTCAAGACAGCAACTTCACACGGGCTCCTCGCTCTCCTCCGGTTTGGTCACTAATTCCCGAGGCCCCCGTCTTCGTGCCGCATTCGCCGTCAACAAGCGAAGCGGCCCCCTCACATGCGCACAGCAAGCAAGGTACGCCAGATTTTGACTCAATCCGTCTTATGTGCATGTTATCAACCCCGACTGCAATATCCATCCCGCGGCTTTTGCTGCTCACCGTCGTGATCACTGGCCCCATTTTTATAAATCAGTTGCTAGCTCAGACTTGTATGACACATACACGGCGGTTCGCAACACCGGCTTACCCAACGCACTCTGCGCACGGGTCCCCGTAGCATCAAACCTAAACATTGCCGCCTGGGAACGCTACATGCCTGTCGGAAATGATGATCTGCTTGATTTTCTGAAGTACGGTTTCCCTCTCGGTTACTTAGGCCCTGTCAGCGACACTGGCGACACACACAACCATCCGAGCGATACGCAGTTCCCAGTACAGGTGGACGCTTTTCTCAAGAAAGAGCTGGCGCTGGGCGCCCTTGTCGGTCCCATGCCTCGCTCACCTTTTCTGGAGTGGTCCCATATATCCCCTCTTATGAGTCGGCCTAAGAGAGACACTGATGATCGTCGCATTATCTCTGATCTTACGTTTTCGGAGTTAAGTGTGAATGCCTACATATATAAGAATACTGTTCTCGGCACCACACGTAACCATTCTCTCCCGACGGTTGAGGCCCTTATCGGGGACGTTAGGCGTATCGGTCCGGGGGCATATATGGCGACCCTCGATATCGCCCACGCCTATAAAAACTTTGTAACTGACCCTCTGGACTGGCCCCTTCTTGTTATCCGCTGGGGCACTGACTACTACCTCGATACCGCCGTACCTTTCGGTTCGAGAGCTTCATCAAGCCACATCCAGCGGGTGGCTGATATCATCATTGAAATCCTTCGTGAACGAAATGTGGTTGCTCGCATGTACATTGATGATCTGATCATTGTCTCCCCCGACAGGGCGATGGCAGTGAGGGACTTCAACATCGCTAAGCAGTTACTCGCGGATCTCGGTTTGCCTGAGGCCCCGGGGAAGAGCCAGGCCCCGGCCACAAGAGTTCGCTGGCTTGGAGTCGACATAGACACGACCGCCATGACTGTCTCTGTCCCGGCAGACAAACTGCGCGACATCAGAGGTAAGGTAGCCCAGTGCATCGCCAAGCGCACTATGACCAAGAGACACCTCCAGAGCGTCCTGGGGGCCTTGCTACACATTGCAAAATGCATCCCCCCAGCACGCCTTTTTGTGGGCCGTCTCCTCGACGGCCTGCGCGGCTGCCGCCGCCACTTTCTCAACGTCAGCGCTGACATGCGCAAGGACTTTCGCTGGTTCCACGAGTCTGCCGAGGCGTGGAATGGCATTGGTGTTATCCCCGCCCAAACGTACACCCGAGAATTGTTCGTCGATGCCTGCTTAAGTGGCATCGGGGGCACCGACGGCCGTATGGCCTACGCCAGCCAGGTCACCCTGATCGACGACGGTGTCAAAAACGTGGCCCACCTGGAGGCAGCCAATGTGGTGGTGGCTCTCCACACACTGGCTGGTGAGGCCGACCGGGGCGGCCACATACGAGTCCACTGCGACAACTCGGCAGCGGTCTCGGTCTTCAGTACGGGTCGGGCCCGTGACCCAGTCCTGTTGGATTGCGCACGCTCTATAGGGATGTATCAGGCCCTTATCTGCTGTGATTTGTCTTTTGTGCATGTGCCCGGCGAAGCTAATGTGGTGGCCGATAACCTCAGTAGAGCCCATCTCTCCAAGCCACATTTTAACGCTGTTGCCGAGTATTTTGCCTCGGGTGAATATGTCCAGTGTGCCGCTGTTACCCATGTATTTGACAATTTATCGCCTTCTGTCATCACCAGATCCGGCGCTGCGGTCACTTCAACAGCTCGCAGCAGCGCGCCAGGAGAAGGCCCGGGCCGAGGGGACCAACACAGCAAGACGTTCCACAGTCCGGGCGTACCTCGGCCTGTGCCTCGACATGAGCATCGACCCCCTGGCCGCGACGTACCAGGAGGCATGCGCAGTCATAGAAGCATGGGCTCTCAAGGGCGCGTCGCCGGCAACGATACGCAACAAAGTCGGTCACGTCCGGTCCTACCTCATCCTCGCAGGAGTGACGACGGCTCCACTACACCACCCGCGGGTCATGCGGGTGCTGGATGCGGTCAATGGTCCCTGGAGGGATGCGTCTCTTCATCTCCCTGGCCAAAAACCTCCAGAAATACGACCAGAGCAAGTCTGTCTTCATCCCCGAGGCCGCCGAGTCGACTGTCTGCCCAGTAGCAGCCACGAGGGCAGCTATAAACTTGGTCCCAACAGTGCACTCGACCGACCCGCTACTGATGTTCCCCGATCGCTCGTCTCTGCCAACTTCCCTCGTCAAGAAAAGCTGGGACAGTGGAGTCCGAGCAGCTGGAGACGACCCGCGGAAGTACTCGCTTCACTCTCTCCGGAAGGGTGCGGCGACCGCCGCGTACCAGGCGGGGATCCCAGTCCTTGCCGTGAAGCAGTTCGGCGGCTGGAGATCCCAAGCATATGAGACATACATTGACACATCATCGACCCCGGTGTCTCGCGCAATCCTCAACTCCATCACATCACAGTGACTTTTATCTACCTTCCTCACATTTATCTTATTCCATGTCAATACTTTTTAATACCGCACTTTACGTGCTTTCTTTTACCCACCATCCCAACCCCAAATACCTTCTCTTTTTCACACACTCCCCTTCCCAAAATTTTTGTTTACATCACAAATCAACAAAACATTCAACTCAAAATATATTCACAACATTTTGGCACGCTTGGGTACTATCTTATTTAATTCATTGTTTTAACCCCTTATTATCATATCATATATATATATACTACGTTTAACATTATTAGTATATATACTCTTAATACATGTCATAAAATCTATTCTTAATAAATACATTTTATTTACCCAGCTGCCGTTTCACTTCTTTCTTTATACTCGGGGGAAGCAGTAGTGGGTTAGGCATCGGGCCCTTGTGGTCCTAGGCCGACTCACTACTGCCCCCTATAGTTTTATATACACATCACACCCAACATTACCCACAATCCTCACACACATACTCCCACATCCGTCTTCTTCATTCCACTCGTCGTCACTCACTACTCAACACAAACTTTTTACCCACCCACCCCTTCCTTATTTTTACTATTTATTATTATATTAACCTTATTTTGATAGGGGTACTATCTTATTTAATTCATTGTTTTAACCCCTTATTATCATATCATATATATATATATATATATACTACGTTTAACATTATTAGTATATATACTCTTAATACATGTCATAAAATCTATTCTTAATAAATACATTTTATTTACCCAGCTGCCGTTTCACTTCTTTCTTTATACTCGGGGGAAGCAGTAGTGTCAGTGTTGTGATTAGACTAGACCAGTAGAGCCAAGGATTAAGTAAGGGATAAGATTACTGTCCCTTTGGTCATTTCCAAACAATGCGGTGCTGCACTGTGATAAAGGAATATGACAAGTTGACTTCAGCTTGGGGTTTCCTTGCAGACACTCTTCCTCTACACTACAGAAAAGACATGAAGAGGGAACGTTTAAGTCAGTCTGTCTCTGTAAGATTCTGAATGAAAATAGAAATAATTCACAAAGAGAAAACAATGACAACTTACAATATCAATTATCTATGACTAGTGTATTGGAACTAAAATTGGTTCCTAAAAGAATCTTTATGACTGAGGGAAAAAAAGGAAAAGTTCTGCATGGAGGGGAATTGAACTCTCAACCTTAGGTTTCTCTTACAGACACTCTAACAGTACACCAGATGGCAGGCACTGCAATGAAACGTTAGTTCTTTTCAAATCCACCCAGTGTCAGTGCTGTGATTAGACTAGACCAGTAGAGCCAAGGGATAAAGTAAGGGATAAGATTACTGTCCCTTTGGTCATTTCCAAACAATGCGGTGCTGCACTGTGATAAAGGAATATGACAAGTTGACTTCAGCTTGGGGTTTCCTTGCAGACACTCTTCCTCTAGACTACAAAAAAGACATAAAGAGGGAACGTTTAAGTCAGTCTGTCTCTGTAAGATTCTGAATGAAAATAGAAATAATTCACAAAGAGAAAACAATGATATCTTACAATAGCAATTATAAAGTTACTGGTGTAGTGGAACGAAAAATGGTTCCCACATTTTTAGAAAAAAGAACTAATTCAGTTTGTTTCTAACTGATATTATACCGATTCCCTCATATAACTATATTGTTCTCTTTATATTACGTTTTTCTCTTTTAACAAAGAGAAATAACACAAAAAGATCTTTGTTTTGACTTGGGGTTGAACACCTGACCCCCAGATTTTAAAAAGGAAAACAATTTTAAAAACTTGGTTCTATCCTGGGATTGAACACCCAATCTTTGTACCCTAAAACCATTGCCCTTTCCACTACACCACAAAGAAAGGTACATTCCATGACGAGATAGAGCATGTATATGTACATGCATATATGTGTATATTTATCAGGTGGGTATACATTGGATGCACTTTTATGTGTAAACAAGAAAGAAATAAATAATATTTACTACTTTCAAAAAAGAAAAGAAAGCTGGATTGAGGGGATTTGAACTCTCAAGCTTGAGATTTCCATGCAGACACTGCAGCTCTAGACCACAGAAAAGACATGAAGAGGGAATGTTTAAGTTGGTCTGTCTCTATGATTCTGAATGAAAATAGAAATAATTCAGAAAGAGAAAAAAATGACAACTTTCAATAGCAATTATCTGTGACTGGTGTAGTGAAACTAAAAATGGTTCCTACATTTTTATTAGAAAAGAACTAATTAATTTTTGTTCAAACTTATATTAACCAGATTCCCCCTTATACTTATGTTTTTCTCTCTGTTTTGTGTTTCTCTCTTTTTGAAAGAAAAAAAAAACACAAAAAGATCTTGGTTGAAACCGGGGGAGAAAAGTTCTGCATGGAGGGGAATTGAACTCTCAACCTTAGGTTTCTCTTACAGACACTCTAACAGTACACCAGATGGCAGGCACTGCAATGAAAACGTTAGTTCTTCTCAAATCCACCCAGTGTCAGTGCTGTGATTAGACTAGACCACTAGAGCAAAGGGATAATGTAAACTATAAGATAACTGTCCTCTTGGCTTCCAAACAATGCGGTGCTGCACTGTGATAAAGGAATATGACAAGTTGACTTCAGCTTGGGGTTTCCTGGCAGACACTCTTCCTCTAGACTACAAAAAAGACATGAAGAGGGAACGTTTAAGTCAGTCTGTCTCTGTAAGATTCTGAATGAAAATAGAAATGATTCACAAAGAGAAAACAATGACAACTTTCAATGGCAATTATCTGTGACTGGTGTAGTGAAACTAAAAAAAGTTCCTAAAAGAATCTTTATGACTGAGGGAAAAAAAGGAAAAGTTCTGCATGGAGGGGAATTGAACTCTCAACCTTAGGTTTCTCTTACAGACACTCTAACAATACACCAGATGGCAGGCACTGCAATGAAACGTTAGTTCTTTTCAAATCCACCCAGTGTCAGTGCTGTGATTAGACTAGACCAGTAGAGCCAAGGGATAAAGTAAGGGATAAGATTACTGTCCCTTTGGTCATTTCCAAACAATGCGGTGCTGCACTGTGATAAAGGAATATGACAAGTTGACTTCAGCTTGGGGTTTCCTGGCAGACACTCTTCCTCTAGACTACAAAAAAGACAGGAAGAGGGAACGTTTAAGTCAGTCTGTCTCTGTAAGATTCTGAATGAAAATAGAAATAATTCACATAGAGAAAACAATGATATCTTACAATAGCAATTATAAAGTTACTGGTGTAGTGTAAAGAAAAATGGTTCACACATTTTTTTTAAAAAGAACTAATTCAGTTTGTTTCTAACTGATATTATACCGATTCCCTCATATAACTATATTGTTCTCTCTATATTACGTTTTTCTCTTTTAACAAAGACAAATAACACAAAAAGATCTTGGATGTGACTGGGGGTTGAACGCCTGACCCCCATATTTTAAAAAGAAAAACAATTTTAAAATTTTGGTTCTATCCTGGGATTGAACACCCAATCTTTGTACCCTAAAACCATTGCCCTTTCCACTACCCCACAAAGAAAGGTATATTCCATGACGAGATAGAGCATGTATATGTATATGCATATATGTGTACATTTATCAGGTGGGTATACATTGGATGCACTTTTATGTGTAAACAAGAAAGAAAGAAATAATATTTACTACTTTCAAAAAAGAAAAGAAAGCTGGATTGAGGGGATTTGAACTCTCAAGCTTGAGATTTCCATGCAGACACTCCAGCTCAAGACCACAGAAAAGACATGAAGAGGCAATGTTTAAGTTGGTCTGTCTCTATGATTGTGAATGAAAATAGAAATAATTCAGAAAGAGAAAAAAATGACAACTTTCAATAGCAATTATCTGTGACTGGTGTAGTGAAACTAAAAATGGTTCCTACATTTTTTTTTAAAAAGAACTAATTAATTTTTTTTCAAACTTATATTAACCAGATTCCCCCTTATACTTGTGTTTTTCTCTCTGTATTGTCTTTCTCTCTTTTTGAAAGAAAAAAACAACACAAAAAGATCTTGGTTGAAACCGGGGGAGAAAAGTTCTGCATGGAGGGGAATTGAACTCTCAACCTTAGGTTTCTCTTACAGACACTCTAACAATACACCAGATGGCAGGCACTGCAATGAAACGTTAGTTCTTTTCATATCCACCCAGTGTCAGTGTTGTGATTAGACTAGACCACTAGAGCCAAGGGATAATGTAAACGATAAGATAACTGTCCTCTTGGTCATTTCCGAACAATGCGGTGCTGCACTGTGATAAAGGAATATGAGAAGTTGATTTCAGCTTGGGGTTTCCTTGCAGACACTCTTCCTCTACACTACAGAAAAGACATGAAGAGGGAACGTTTAAGTCAGTCTGTCTCTGTAAGATTCTGAATGAAAATAGAAATAATTCAAAAAGAGAAAACAATGACAACTTACAATAGCAATTATCTGTGACTAGTGTATTGGAACTAAAATTGGTTCCAAAAAGAATCTTTATGACTGAGGGAAAAAAAGGAAAGTTCTGCATGGAAGGGAATTGAACTCTCAACCTTAGGTTTCTCTTACAGACACTCTAACAGTACACCAGATGGCAGGCACTGCAATGCAACGTTAGTTCTTCTCAAATCCACCCAGTGTCAGTGCTGTGATTAGACTAGACCAGTAGAGCCATGGGATAAAGTAAGGGATAATATTACTGTCCCTTTGGTCATTTCCAAACAATGCGGTGCTGCACTGTGATAAAGGAATATGACAAGTTGACTTCAGCTTGGGGTTTCCTTGCAGACACTCTTCCTCTACACTACAGAAAAGACATGGAGAGGGAACGTTTAGGTCAGTCTGTCTCTGTAAGATTCTGAATGAAAATAGAAATAATTCACAAAGAGAAAACAATGATATCTTACAATAGCAATTATAAAGTTACTGGTGTAGTGGAACGAAAAATGGTTCCCACATTATTTTTAAAAAGAACTAATTCAGTTTGTTTCTAACTGATATTATACCGATTCCCTCATATAACTATATTGTTCTCTCTATATTACGTTTTTCTCTTTTAACAAAGACAAATAACACAAAAAGATCTTGGATGTGACTGGGGGTTGAACACCTTACCCCCAGATTTTAAAAAGAAAAACAATTTTAAAAACTTGGTTCTATCCTGGGATTGAACACCCAATCTTTGTACCCTAAAACCATTGCCCTTTCCACTACACCACAAAGAAAGGTATATTCCATGACGAGATAGAGCATGTATATGTATATGCATATATGTGTACATTTATCAGGTGGGTATACATTGGATGCACTTTTATGTGTAAACAAGAAATAAATAAATAATATTTACTACTTTCAAAAAAGAAAAGAAAGCTGGATTAAGGGGATTTGAACTCTCAAGCTTGAGATTTCAATGCAGACACTGCAGCTCTAGACCACAGAAAAGACATGAAGAGGGAATGTTTAAGTTGGTCTGTCTCTATGATTGTGAATGAAAATAGAAATAATTCAGAAAGAGAAAAAAATGACAACTTTCAATAGCAATTATCTGTGACTGGTGTAGTGAAACTAAAAATGGTTCCTACATTTTTTTTTAAAAAGAACTAATTAATTTTTTTTCAAACTTATATTAACCAGATTCCCCCTTATACTTGTGTTTTTTCTCTCTGTACTGTGTTTCTCTTTTTTTGAAAGAAAAAAACAACACAAAAAGATCTTGGTTGAAACCGGGGGAGAAAAGTTCTGCATGGAGGGGAATTGAACTCTCAACCTTAGGTTTCTCTTACAGACACTCTAACAATACACCAGATGGCAGGCACTGCAATGAAACGTTAGTTCTTTTCATATCCACCCAGTGTCAGTGCTGTGATTTGACTAGACCAGTAGAGCCAAGGGATAAAGTAAACGATAAGATAATTGTCCCTTTGGTCATTTCCAAACAATGCGGTGCTGCACTGTGATAAAGGAATATGACAAGTTGACTTCAGCTTGGGGTTTCCTTGCAGACACTCTTCCTCTACACTACAGAAAAGACATGAAGAGAGAACGTTTAAGTCAGTCTGTCTCTGTAAGATTCTGAATGAAAATAGAAATAATTCACAAAGAGAAAACAATGACAACTTACAATAGCAATTATCTGTGACTAGTGTATTGGAACTAAAATTGGTTCCTAAAAGAATCTTTATGACTGAGGGAAAAAAAGGAAAAGTTCTGCATGGAGGGGAATTGAACTCTCAACCTTAGGTTTCTCTTACAGACACTCTAACAGTACACCAGATGGCAGGCACTGCAATGAGAACGTTAGTTCTTCTCAAATCCACCCAGTGTCAGTGCTGTGATTAGACTAGACCACTAGAGCCAAGGGATAAAGTAAACGATAAGATAACTGTCCCTTTGGTCATTTCCAAACAATGCGGTGCTGCACTGTGATAAAGGAATATGACAAGTTGACTTCAGCTTGGGGTTTCCTTGCAGACACTCTTCCTCTACACTACAGAAAAGACATGAAGAGAGAACGTTTAAGTCAGTCTGTCTCTGTAAGATTCTGAATGAAAATAGAAATAATTCACAAAGAGAAAACAATGACAACTTACAATAGCAATTATCTGTGACTAGTGTATTGGAACTAAAATTAGTTCCTAAAAGAATCTTTATGACTGAGGGAAAAAAAGGAAAAGTTCTGCATGGAGGGGAATTGAACTCTCAACCTTAGGTTTCTCTTACAGACACTCTAACAGTACACCAGATGGCAGGCACTGCAATGAAACGTTAGATCTTTTCAAATCCACCCAGTGTCAGTGCTGTGATTAGACTAGACCACTAGAGCCAAGGGATAATGTAAACTATAAGATAACTGTCCTCTTGGCTTCAAAACAATGCGATGCTGCACTGTGATAAAGGAATATGACAAGTTGACTTCAGCTTGGGGTTTCCTTGCAGACACTCTTCCTCTACACTACAGAAAAGACATGAAGAGAGAACGTTTAAGTCAGTCTGTCTCTGTAAGATTCTGAATGAAAATAGAAATAATTCACAAAGAGAAAACAATGACAACTTACAATAGCAATTATCTGTGACTAGTGTATTGGAACTAAAATTGGTTCCTAAAAGAATCTTTATGACTGAGGGAAAAAAAGGAAAAGTTCTGCATGGAGGGGAATTGAACTCTCAACCTTAGGTTTCTCTTACAGACACTCTAACAGTACACCAGATGGCAGGCACTGCAATGAGAACGTTAGTTCTTCTCAAATCCACCCAGTGTCAGTGCTGTGATTAGACTAGACCACTAGAGCCAAGGGATAATGTAAACGATAAGATGACTGTCCCTTTGGTCATTTCCAAACAATGCGGTGCTGCACTGTGATAAAGGAATATGACAAGTTGACTTCAGCTTGGGGTTTCCTTGCAGACACTCTTCCTCTAGACTACAGAAAAGACACGAAGAGGGAACGTTTAAGTCAGTCTGTCTCTGTAAGATTCTGAATGAAAATAGAAATGATTCACAAAGAGAAAACAATGACAACTTTCAATAGCAATTATCTGTGACTGGTGTAGTGAAACTAAAAATAGTTCCTAAAAGAATCTTTATGACTGAGGGAAAAAAAGGAAAAGTTCTGCATGGAGGGGAATTGAACTCTCAACCTTAGGTTTCTCTTACAGACACTCTAACAGTACACCAGATGGCAGGCACTGCAATGAAACGTTAGTTCTTTTCAAATCCACCCAGTGTCAGTGCTGTGATTAGACTAGACCAGTAGAGCCACGGGACAAAGTAAGGGATAAGATTACTGTCCCTTTGGTCATTTCCAAACAATGCGGTGCTGCACTGTGATAAAGGAATATGACAAGTTGACTTTAGCTTGGGGTTTCCTGGCAGACACTCTTCCTCTAGACTACAAAAAAGACATGAAGAGGGAACGTTTAAGTCAGTCTGTCTCTGTAAGATTCTGAATGAAAATAGAAATAATTCACATAGAAAAAACAATGATATCTTACAATAGCAATTATAAAGTTACTGGTGTAGTGTAAAGAAAAATGGTTCACAAATTTTTTTTAAAAGAACTAATTCAGTTTGTTTCTTACTTATATTTTACCGATTCCCTCATTTAACTATATTGTTCTCTCTATATTACGTTTTTCTCTTTTAACAAAGACAAATAACACAAAAATATCTTGGTTGTGACTGGGGGTTGAACACCTTACCCCCAGATTTTAAAAAGAAAAACAATTTTAAAAACTTGGTTCTATCCTGGGATTGAACACCCAATCTTTGTACCCTAAAACCATTGCCCTTTCCACTACACCACAAAGAAAGGTATATTCCATGACGAGATAGAGCATGTATATGTATATGCATATATGTGTAAATTTATCAGGTGGGTATACATTGGATGCACTTTTATGTGTAAACAAGAAAGAAATAAATAATATTTACTACTTTCAAAAAAGAAAAGAAAGCTGGATTGAGGGGATTTGAACTCTCAAGCTTGAGATTTCCATGCAGACACTCCAGCTCTAGACCACAGAAAAGACATGAATAGGGAATGTTTAAGTTGGTCTGTCTCTATGATTCTGAATGAAAAAAGAAATAATTCAGAAAGAGAAAACAATGACAACATACAATAGCAATTATCTGTGACTGGTGTAGTGAAACTAAAAATGGTTCCTACATTTTTTAAAAAAAAGAACTAATTCAATTTTTTTCAGACTTATATTAACCAGATTCCCCCTAATACCTGTGTTTTTCTCTCTGTATTGTGTTTCTCTTTTTTTGAAAGAAAAAAACAACACAGAAAGATCTTGGTTGAAACCGGGGGAGAAAAGTTCTGCATGGAGGGGAATTGAACTCTCAACCTTAGGTTTCTCTTACAGACACTCTAACAATACACCAGATGGCAGGCACTGCAATGAAAACGTTAGTTCTTTTCATATCCACCCAGTGTCAGTGCTGTGATTAGACTAGACCAGTAGAGCCAAGGGATAAAGTAAACGATAAGATAACTGTCCCTTTGGTCATTTCCAAACAATGCGGTGCTGCACTGTGATAAAGGAATATGACAAGTTGACTTCAGCTTGGGGTTTCCTTGCAGACACTCTTCCTCTACACTACAGAAAAGACATGAAGAGAGAACGTTTAAGTCAGTCTGTCTCTGTAAGATTCTGAATGAAAATAGAAATGATTCACAAAGAGAAAACAATGACAACTTACAATAGCAATTATCTGTGACTAGTGTATTGGAACTAAAATTAGTTCCTAAAAGAATCTTTATGACTGAGGGAAAAAAAGGAAAAGTTCTGCATGGAGGGGAATTGAACTCTCAACCTTAGGTTTCTCTTACAGACACTCTAACAGTACACCAGATGGCAGGCACTGCAATGAAACGTTAGTTCTTTTCAAATCCACCCAGTGTCAGTGCTGTGATTAGACTAGACCACTAGAGCCAAGGGATAATGTAAACTATAAGATAACTGTCCCTTTGGTCATTTCCAAACAATGCGGTGCTGCACTGTGATAAAGGAATATGACAAGTTGACTTCAGCTTGGGGTTTCCTTGCAGACACTCTTCCTCTACACTACAGAAAAGACATGAAGAGAGAACGTTTAAGTCAGTCTGTCTCTGTAAGATTCTGAATGAAAATAGAAATAATTCACAAAGAGAAAACAATGACAACTTACAATAGCAATTATCTGTGACTAGTGTATTGGAACTAAAATTGGTTCCTAAAAGAATCTTTATGACTGAGGGAAAAAAAGGAAAAGTTCTGCATGGAGGGGAATTGAACTCTCAACCTTAGGTTTCTCTTACAGACACTCTAACAGTACACCAGATGGCAGGCACTGCAATGAAACGTTAGTTCTTTTCAAATCCACCCAGTGTCAGTGCTGTGATTAGACTAGACCACTAGAGCCAAGGGATAATGTAAAGTATATGATAACTGTCCTCTTGGCTTCCAAACAATGCGGTGCTGCACTGTGATAAAGGAATATGACAAGTTGACTTCAGCTTGGGGTTTCCTTGCAGACACTCTTCCTCTAGACTACAGAAAAGACACGAAGAGGGAACGTTTAAGTCAGTCTGTCTCTGTAAGATTCTGAATGAAAATAGAAATGATTCACAAAGAGAAAACAATGACAACTTTCAATAGCAATTATCTGTGACTGGTGTAGTGAAACTAAAAATAGTTCCTAAAAGAATCTTTATGACTGAGGGAAAAAAAGGAAAAGTTCTGCATGGAGGGGAATTGAACTCTCAACCTTAGGTTTCTCTTACAGACACTCTAACAGTACACCAGATGGCAGGCACTGCAATGAAACGTTAGTTCTTTTCAAATCCACCCAGTGTCAGTGCTGTGATTAGACTAGACCAGTAGAGCCACGGGACAAAGTAAGGGATAAGATTACTGTCCCTTTGGTCATTTCCAAACAATGCGGTGCTGCACTGTGATAAAGGAATATGACAAGTTGACTTTAGCTTGGGGTTTCCTGGCAGACACTCTTCCTCTAGACTACAAAAAAGACATGAAGAGGGAACGTTTAAGTCAGTCTGTCTCTGTAAGATTCTGAATGAAAATAGAAATAATTCACATAGAAAAAACAATGATATCTTACAATAGCAATTATAAAGTTACTGGTGTAGTGTAAAGAAAAATGGTTCACAAATTTTTTTTAAAAGAACTAATTCAGTTTGTTTCTTACTTATATTTTACCGATTCCCTCATTTAACTATATTGTTCTCTCTATATTACGTTTTTCTCTTTTAACAAAGACAAATAACACAAAAATATCTTGGTTGTGACTGGGGGTTGAACACCTTACCCCCAGATTTTAAAAAGAAAAACAATTTTAAAAACTTGGTTCTATCCTGGGATTGAACACCCAATCTTTGTACCCTAAAACCATTGCCCTTTCCACTACACCACAAAGAAAGGTATATTCCATGACGAGATAGAGCATGTATATGTATATGCATATATGTGTAAATTTATCAGGTGGGTATACATTGGATGCACTTTTATGTGTAAACAAGAAAGAAATAAATAATATTTACTACTTTCAAAAAAGAAAAGAAAGCTGGATTGAGGGGATTTGAACTCTCAAGCTTGAGATTTCCATGCAGACACTCCAGCTCTAGACCACAGAAAAGACATGAATAGGGAATGTTTAAGTTGGTCTGTCTCTATGATTCTGAATGAAAAAAGAAATAATTCAGAAAGAGAAAACAATGACAACATACAATAGCAATTATCTGTGACTGGTGTAGTGAAACTAAAAATGGTTCCTACATTTTTTAAAAAAAAGAACTAATTCAATTTTTTTCAGACTTATATTAACCAGATTCCCCCTAATACCTGTGTTTTTCTCTCTGTATTGTGTTTCTCTTTTTTTGAAAGAAAAAAACAACACAGAAAGATCTTGGTTGAAACCGGGGGAGAAAAGTTCTGCATGGAGGGGAATTGAACTCTCAACCTTAGGTTTCTCTTACAGACACTCTAACAATACACCAGATGGCAGGCACTGCAATGAAAACGTTAGTTCTTTTCATATCCACCCAGTGTCAGTGCTGTGATTAGACTAGACCAGTAGAGCCAAGGGATAAAGTAAACGATAAGATAACTGTCCCTTTGGTCATTTCCAAACAATGCGGTGCTGCACTGTGATAAAGGAATATGACAAGTTGACTTCAGCTTGGGGTTTCCTTGCAGACACTCTTCCTCTACACTACAGAAAAGACATGAAGAGAGAACGTTTAAGTCAGTCTGTCTCTGTAAGATTCTGAATGAAAATAGAAATGATTCACAAAGAGAAAACAATGACAACTTACAATAGCAATTATCTGTGACTAGTGTATTGGAACTAAAATTAGTTCCTAAAAGAATCTTTATGACTGAGGGAAAAAAAGGAAAAGTTCTGCATGGAGGGGAATTGAACTCTCAACCTTAGGTTTCTCTTACAGACACTCTAACAGTACACCAGATGGCAGGCACTGCAATGAAACGTTAGTTCTTTTCAAATCCACCCAGTGTCAGTGCTGTGATTAGACTAGACCACTAGAGCCAAGGGATAATGTAAACTATAAGATAACTGTCCTCTTGGCTTCCAAACAATGCGATGCTGCACTGTGATAAAGGAATATGACAAGTTGACTTCAGCTTGGGGTTTCCTTGCAGACACTCTTCCTCTACACTACAGAAAAGACATGAAGAGAGAACGTTTAAGTCAGTCTGTCTCTGTAAGATTCTGAATGAAAATAGAAATAATTCACAAAGAGAAAACAATGACAACTTACAATAGCAATTATCTGTGACTAGTGTATTGGAACTAAAATTGGTTCCTAAAAGAATCTTTATGACTGAGGGAAAAAAAGGAAAAGTTCTGCATGGAGGGGAATTGAACTCTCAACCTTAGGTTTCTCTTACAGACACTCTAACAGTACACCAGATGGCAGGCACTGCAATGAGAACGTTAGTTCTTCTCAAATCCACCCAGTGTCAGTGCTGTGATTAGACTAGACCACTAGAGCCAAGGGATAAAGTAAACGATAAGATAACTGTCCCTTTGGTCATTTCCAAACAATGCGGTGCTGCACTGTGATAAAGGAATATGACAAGTTGACTTCAGCTTGGGGTTTCCTTGCAGACACTCTTCCTCTACACTACAGAAAAGACATGAAGAGAGAACGTTTAAGTCAGTCTGTCTCTGTAAGATTCTGAATGAAAATAGAAATAATTCACAAAGAGAAAACAATGACAACTTACAATAGCAATTATCTGTGACTAGTGTATTGGAACTAAAATTAGTTCCTAAAAGAATCTTTATGACTGAGGGAAAAAAAGGAAAAGTTCTGCATGGAGGGGAATTGAACTCTCAACCTTAGGTTTCTCTTACAGACACTCTAACAGTACACCAGATGGCAGGCACTGCAATGAAACGTTAGATCTTTTCAAATCCACCCAGTGTCAGTGCTGTGATTAGACTAGACCACTAGAGCCAAGGGATAATGTAAACTATAAGATAACTGTCCTCTTGGCTTCAAAACAATGCGATGCTGCACTGTGATAAAGGAATATGACAAGTTGACTTCAGCTTGGGGTTTCCTTGCAGACACTCTTCCTCTACACTACAGAAAAGACATGAAGAGAGAACGTTTAAGTCAGTCTGTCTCTGTAAGATTCTGAATGAAAATAGAAATAATTCACAAAGAGAAAACAATGACAACTTACAATAGCAATTATCTGTGACTAGTGTATTGGAACTAAAATTGGTTCCTAAAAGAATCTTTATGACTGAGGGAAAAAAAGGAAAAGTTCTGCATGGAGGGGAATTGAACTCTCAACCTTAGGTTTCTCTTACAGACACTCTAACAGTACACCAGATGGCAGGCACTGCAATGAGAACGTTAGTTCTTCTCAAATCCACCCAGTGTCAGTGCTGTGATTAGACTAGACCACTAGAGCCAAGGGATAAAGTAAACGATAAGATAACTGTCCCTTTGGTCATTTCCAAACAATGCGGTGCTGCACTGTGATAAAGGAATATGACAAGTTGACTTCAGCTTGGGGTTTCCTTGCAGACACTCTTCCTCTACACTACAGAAAAGACATGAAGAGAGAACGTTTAAGTCAGTCTGTCTCTGTAAGATTCTGAATGAAAATAGAAATAATTCACAAAGAGAAAACAATGACAACTTACAATAGCAATTATCTGTGACTAGTGTATTGGAACTAAAATTAGTTCCTAAAAGAATCTTTATGACTGAGGGAAAAAAAGGAAAAGTTCTGCATGGAGGGGAATTGAACTCTCAACCTTAGGTTTCTCTTACAGACACTCTAACAGTACACCAGATGGCAGGCACTGCAATGAAACGTTAGATCTTTTCAAATCCACCCAGTGTCAGTGCTGTGATTAGACTAGACCACTAGAGCCAAGGGATAATGTAAACTATAAGATAACTGTCCTCTTGGCTTCAAAACAATGCGATGCTGCACTGTGATAAAGGAATATGACAAGTTGACTTCAGCTTGGGGTTTCCTTGCAGACACTCTTCCTCTACACTACAGAAAAGACATGAAGAGAGAACGTTTAAGTCAGTCTGTCTCTGTAAGATTCTGAATGAAAATAGAAATAATTCACAAAGAGAAAACAATGACAACTTACAATAGCAATTATCTGTGACTAGTGTATTGGAACTAAAATTGGTTCCTAAAAGAATCTTTATGACTGAGGGAAAAAAAGGAAAAGTTCTGCATGGAGGGGAATTGAACTCTCAACCTTAGGTTTCTCTTACAGACACTCTAACAGTACACCAGATGGCAGGCACTGCAATGAGAACGTTAGTTCTTCTCAAATCCACCCAGTGTCAGTGCTGTGATTAGACTAGACCACTAGAGCCAAGGGATAATGTAAACGATAAGATGACTGTCCCTTTGGTCATTTCCAAACAATGCGGTGCTGCACTGTGATAAAGGAATATGACAAGTTGACTTCAGCTTGGGGTTTCCTTGCAGACACTCTTCCTCTAGACTACAGAAAAGACACGAAGAGGGAACGTTTAAGTCAGTCTGTCTCTGTAAGATTCTGAATGAAAATAGAAATGATTCACAAAGAGAAAACAATGACAACTTTCAATAGCAATTATCTGTGACTGGTGTAGTGAAACTAAAAATAGTTCCTAAAAGAATCTTTATGACTGAGGGAAAAAAAGGAAAAGTTCTGCATGGAGGGGAATTGAACTCTCAACCTTAGGTTTCTCTTACAGACACTCTAACAGTACACCAGATGGCAGGCACTGCAATGAAACGTTAGTTCTTTTCAAATCCACCCAGTGTCAGTGCTGTGATTAGACTAGACCAGTAGAGCCACGGGACAAAGTAAGGGATAAGATTACTGTCCCTTTGGTCATTTCCAAACAATGCGGTGCTGCACTGTGATAAAGGAATATGACAAGTTGACTTTAGCTTGGGGTTTCCTGGCAGACACTCTTCCTCTAGACTACAAAAAAGACATGAAGAGGGAACGTTTAAGTCAGTCTGTCTCTGTAAGATTCTGAATGAAAATAGAAATAATTCACATAGAAAAAACAATGATATCTTACAATAGCAATTATAAAGTTACTGGTGTAGTGTAAAGAAAAATGGTTCACAAATTTTTTTTAAAAGAACTAATTCAGTTTGTTTCTTACTTATATTTTACCGATTCCCTCATTTAACTATATTGTTCTCTCTATATTACGTTTTTCTCTTTTAACAAAGACAAATAACACAAAAATATCTTGGTTGTGACTGGGGGTTGAACACCTTACCCCCAGATTTTAAAAAGAAAAACAATTTTAAAAACTTGGTTCTATCCTGGGATTGAACACCCAATCTTTGTACCCTAAAACCATTGCCCTTTCCACTACACCACAAAGAAAGGTATATTCCATGACGAGATAGAGCATGTATATGTATATGCATATATGTGTAAATTTATCAGGTGGGTATACATTGGATGCACTTTTATGTGTAAACAAGAAAGAAATAAATAATATTTACTACTTTCAAAAAAGAAAAGAAAGCTGGATTGAGGGGATTTGAACTCTCAAGCTTGAGATTTCCATGCAGACACTCCAGCTCTAGACCACAGAAAAGACATGAATAGGGAATGTTTAAGTTGGTCTGTCTCTATGATTCTGAATGAAAAAAGAAATAATTCAGAAAGAGAAAACAATGACAACATACAATAGCAATTATCTGTGACTGGTGTAGTGAAACTAAAAATGGTTCCTACATTTTTTAAAAAAAAGAACTAATTCAATTTTTTTCAGACTTATATTAACCAGATTCCCCCTAATACCTGTGTTTTTCTCTCTGTATTGTGTTTCTCTTTTTTTGAAAGAAAAAAACAACACAGAAAGATCTTGGTTGAAACCGGGGGAGAAAAGTTCTGCATGGAGGGGAATTGAACTCTCAACCTTAGGTTTCTCTTACAGACACTCTAACAATACACCAGATGGCAGGCACTGCAATGAAAACGTTAGTTCTTTTCATATCCACCCAGTGTCAGTGCTGTGATTAGACTAGACCAGTAGAGCCAAGGGATAAAGTAAACGATAAGATAACTGTCCCTTTGGTCATTTCCAAACAATGCGGTGCTGCACTGTGATAAAGGAATATGACAAGTTGACTTCAGCTTGGGGTTTCCTTGCAGACACTCTTCCTCTACACTACAGAAAAGACATGAAGAGAGAACGTTTAAGTCAGTCTGTCTCTGTAAGATTCTGAATGAAAATAGAAATGATTCACAAAGAGAAAACAATGACAACTTACAATAGCAATTATCTGTGACTAGTGTATTGGAACTAAAATTAGTTCCTAAAAGAATCTTTATGACTGAGGGAAAAAAAGGAAAAGTTCTGCATGGAGGGGAATTGAACTCTCAACCTTAGGTTTCTCTTACAGACACTCTAACAGTACACCAGATGGCAGGCACTGCAATGAAACGTTAGTTCTTTTCAAATCCACCCAGTGTCAGTGCTGTGATTAGACTAGACCACTAGAGCCAAGGGATAATGTAAACTATAAGATAACTGTCCCTTTGGTCATTTCCAAACAATGCGGTGCTGCACTGTGATAAAGGAATATGACAAGTTGACTTCAGCTTGGGGTTTCCTTGCAGACACTCTTCCTCTACACTACAGAAAAGACATGAAGAGAGAACGTTTAAGTCAGTCTGTCTCTGTAAGATTCTGAATGAAAATAGAAATAATTCACAAAGAGAAAACAATGACAACTTACAATAGCAATTATCTGTGACTAGTGTATTGGAACTAAAATTGGTTCCTAAAAGAATCTTTATGACTGAGGGAAAAAAAGGAAAAGTTCTGCATGGAGGGGAATTGAACTCTCAACCTTAGGTTTCTCTTACAGACACTCTAACAGTACACCAGATGGCAGGCACTGCAATGAAACGTTAGTTCTTTTCAAATCCACCCAGTGTCAGTGCTGTGATTAGACTAGACCACTAGAGCCAAGGGATAATGTAAAGTATATGATAACTGTCCTCTTGGCTTCCAAACAATGCGGTGCTGCACTGTGATAAAGGAATATGACAAGTTGACTTCAGCTTGGGGTTTCCTTGCAGACACTCTTCCTCTAGACTACAGAAAAGACACGAAGAGGGAACGTTTAAGTCAGTCTGTCTCTGTAAGATTCTGAATGAAAATAGAAATGATTCACAAAGAGAAAACAATGACAACCTTCAATAGCAATTATCTGTGACTGGTGTAGTGAAACTAAAAATAGTTCCTAAAAGAATCTTTATGACTGAGGGAAAAAAAGGAAAAGTTCTGCATGGAGGGGAATTGAACTCTCAACCTTAGGTTTCTCTTACAGACACTCTAACAGTACACCAGATGGCAGGCACTGCAATGAAACGTTAGTTCTTTTCAAATCCACCCAGTGTCAGTGCTGTGATTAGACTAGACCAGTAGAGCCAAGGGATAAAGTAAGGGATAAGATTACTGTCCCTTTGGTCATTTCCAAACAATGCGGTGCTGCACTGTGATAAAGGAATATGACAAGTTGACTTTAGCTTGGGGTTTCCTGGCAGACACTCTTCCTCTAGACTACAAAAAAGACATGAAGAGGGAACGTTTAAGTCAGTCTGTCTCTGTAAGATTCTGAATGAAAATAGAAATAATTCACATAGAGAAAACAATGATATCTTACAATAGCAATTATAAAGTTACTGGTGTAGTGTAAAGAAAAATGGTTCACAAATTTTTTTAAAAAGAACTAATTCAGTTTGTTTCTTACTTATATTTTACCGATTCCCTCATTTAACTATATTGTTCTCTCTATATTACGTTTTTCTCTTTTAACAAAGACAAATAACACAAAAATATCTTGGTTGTGACTGGGGGTTGAACACCTTACCCCCAGATTTTAAAAAGAAAAACAATTTTAAAAACTTGGTTCTATCCTGGGATTGAACACCCAATCTTTGTACCCTAAAACCATTGCCCTTTCCACTACACCACAAAGAAAGGTATATTCCATGACGAGATAGAGCATGTATATGTATATGCATATATGTGTACATTTATCAGGTGGGTATACATTGGATGCACTTTTATGTGTAAACAAGAAAGAAATAAATAATATTTACTACTTTCAAAAAAGAAAAGAAAGCTGGATTGAGGGGATTTGAACTCTCAAGCTTGAGATTTCCATGCAGACACTCCAGCTCTAGACCACAGAAAAGACATGAATAGGGAATGTTTAAGTTGGTCTGTCTCTATGATTCTGAATGAAAATAGAAATAATTCAGAAAGAGAAAACAATGACAACATACAATAGCAATTATCTGTGACTGGTGTAGTGAAACTAAAAATGGTTCCTACATTTTTTTTTAAAAAGAACTAATTCAATTTTTTTCAGACTTATATTAACCAGATTCCCCCTTATACCTGTGTTTTTCTCTCTGTATTGTGTTTCTCTTTTTTTGAAAGAAAAAAAACAACACAGAAAGATCTTGGTTGAAACCGAGGGAGAAAAGTTCTGCATGGAGGGGAATTGAACTCTCAACCTTAGGTTTCTCTTACAGACACTCTAACAGTACACCAGATGGCAGGCACTGCAATGAAACGTTAGTTCTTTTCAAATCCACCCAGTGTCAGTGCTGTGATTAGACTAGACCAGTAGAGCCAAGGGATAAAGTAAGGGATAAGATTACTGTCCCTTTGGTCATTTCCAAACAATGCGGTGCTGCACTGTGATAAAGGAATATGACAAGTTGACTTTAGCTTGGGGTTTCCTGGCAGACACTCTTCCTCTAGACTACAAAAAAGACATGAAGAGGGAACGTTTAAGTCAGTCTGTCTCTGTAAGATTCTGAATGAAAATAGAAATAATTCACATAGAAAAAACAATGATATCTTACAATAGCAATTATAAAGTTACTGGTGTAGTGTAAAGAAAAATGGTTCACAAATTTTTTTAAAAAGAACTAATTCAGTTTGTTTCTTACTTATATTTTACCGATTCCCTCATTTAACTATATTGTTCTCTCTATATTACGTTTTTCTCTTTTAACAAAGACAAATAACACAAAAATATCTTGGTTGTGACTGGGGGTTGAACACCTTACCCCCAGATTTTAAAAAGAAAAACAATTTTAAAAACTTGGTTCTATCCTGGGATTGAACACCCAATCTTTGTACCCTAAAACCATTGCCCTTTCCACTACACCACAAAGAAAGGTATATTCCATGACGAGATAGAGCATGTATATGTATATGCATATATGTGTACATTTATCAGGTGGGTATACATTGGATGCACTTTTATGTGTAAACAAGAAATAAATAAATAATATTTACTACTTTCAAAAAAGAAAAGAAAGCTGGATTGAGGGGATTTGAACTCTCAAGCTTGAGATTTCCATGCAGACACTCCAGCTCTAGACCACAGAAAAGACATGAATAGGGAATGTTTAAGTTGGTCTGTCTCTATGATTCTGAATGAAAATAGAAATAATTCAGAAAGAGAAAACAATGACAACATACAATAGCAATTATCTGTGACTGGTGTATTGAAACTAAAAATGGTTCCTACATTTTTTTTAGAAAAGAACTAATTAATTTTTGTTCAAACTTATATTAACCAGATTCCCCCTTATACTTGTGTTTTTCTCTCTGTTTTGTGTTTCTCTCTTTTTGAAAGAAAAAAACAACACAAAAAGATCTTGGTTGAAACCGGGGGAGAAAAGTTCTGCATGGAGGGGAATTGAACTCTCAACCTTAGGTTTCTCTTACAGACACTCTAACAATACACCAGATGGCAGGCACTGCAATGAAACGTTAGTTCTTTTCATATCCACCCAGTGTCAGTGCTGTGATTAGACTAGACCACTAGACCTAATCGTCTGAAACATGCTATCCATCGTCCTACCCATTTTCTCCATGTTGGACTCGAGCTTCGATATCCTAGCCGTCTTTACCGTGCGCCCGCTGTCCGAGACCGACTCGATGTTCTCGTTGGCGGACTCGGCCGTTTCCTGGAGAGTGGCCTCCGACTCCGCCGTGGATTCCGTCGGCTTCGATGTGCTAGGCATCGGGGTACTCCTCGTCGTGGGACCCATTTCTCCGTTCACTATACCGTATCGCGTGTATGGGGGTGCTAGCCTTTACTCGGGGAGTATGAGGCGAAGCACGTGGCCAAGAACGAAAATGGTACTGTAGTACGTGCGTACTGCAGGGCGGGTGAAGGAGAAGTGAGACCGGGGTCTGGACCGGGCTGTACCACGTGACTGCGTAGTATGAGTGAAAGCCGCGAGGGGGCAGGAGGGGCGCCCGTGAGGCGCGGTAGAGGGGGACACCGGGGGGAGCAATGACTACCCCTGAGCAAAGCCCATGAGTAACCCATTACCCTAACCCCGGATGAAAGTAGAGAAGCAGTAGCTGGGAGTATAAAATTTTATTTAATTTTATGTGGTAAAATGCAGTAAAATATTTATGGCGACCTTACTGGACGACATATTAAAATGTAATGTGAATATGAAGGTAAGTAAAAGTAGATAAATGATAATTGACGGTATGATGTATGTCAATTATAAAAATATTAAAGTAAGATATACAATAGAGTTGTATAGACAATACATACGTAATTGTATAATATAATAAAAATGCCAAGAAGCCAGTAAAAGGTGAGGGGGGGTGGGAGAAAATTATGAAAGTTTGTTTAGGGACCGGATGAGAGCAAGGTTAACGGCCTTGGCATCAGTGTCCTTGATGTAATCTCGGTGAGAATTAGACCTCCAGCCGCCATAGCGCTGGATGGAAAGCTCTGGCATACCCGCCTGGTATGCCTGAGTGGCGGCAGCCTTCCGAAGGCTGTGGAGGGTGTAGTCGGCAGGCTGATTAGCAGTGAGTAGCAGCGCTTTCCACTCCTTGCTCAGAGTTCTGGTCGTTATCACCTGGCCGTCTGCCAGGAGTAAGAACGGGTCCTCGGGGCTGGCCGTGGGGGCGGCCGCGATCAACTTCCTGACCGCCCGTACCGGACACGAGGACGGGTCGGAGGACGCCTGCAGGGTGACTGTCTTTTCCTCCCCCACCATCTGCATGTTCTTGGCCGCCTTGACGCGTATCGAGACCTGTCTGGGCGTGACCACGACGTCTCGGCGTGACAGGTGTCGCGTCGGATCGAACTTGGTCGCAGATGGTGGGGCGACCTCGCTTTGTCGCAGCGCCGCGTAAAATATCACCAGGATAGCGGCCCGCAGAATGATGTGTAGAGGTGATTCGTCGAGGGCCTCGAGGGCAGCCCTGAGGACGTCCATCGGCACTGCCGGCTTGACGTTCGGTTGGTATGTTTTGTTGCGTCTCATGGCCTCGAGTGCACGTCTCACCCTGAAATCCTCCGTCGGCGCGACGTCGCCCCCCGTCAGCCGCAGGTGCGACCGCACGTGGGATAGCTGGTTCGCGACCGTCGCCGGCGAGGGGGCGTGGTCCGCGACGTATTCGAGGAACGCCGTGGTAAAGCTGACGGTAGGTTTCTGGGGGTTGGCGCCCATCCGGCGGCAGAATGCGAGGTAGGTCGCGACGGCGCTGCGCTGGTTCGCGACCGTTCCGGGGGCACGCGCCTCGCATTGCCGAGCAGATGCCCTCGTCTGGAGCGATCGTAGCGCCGGATCTGCAGGTGAGACGTAACACAGGGTTGAACGATACGTGAGTACATGGCATGACCTCGACTAGGGAAGCGAATTTTATGTACCTAGAGGCCGTATCAAAGTCCCTCGAGGTTAGGTGTGCCCGGCTGAGCGCGTCGGCCAGGGTATTGAGGGCACCCGGGACGTGTGTGTACACGAAGTCTACCTGTAGTCTGGCCTGCACCATCCAGGCTTGACGGGCACACTCGGCCAGGACGGGGTTCCGGGCGCGTCCCGACCGGAGTGCCTGGACGGTGCCCATATTATCGCAGTAGACTTCCACCCGGGTGCCGCGGTCACGGTCGGTTAAGAACGTGCACATCGCGTATACCGTGTTGAGGGCCTCGAGCTCCGCGATGCAGGTAACAGGGTCGTTCACTGGACAGACCCGGCCGGAGTACGAGTAGGTACCGTCTGTGCCCCCGACGCCGGACAGGCACGCATCCACGATCAGGCACTTGGTCGGGGGGCCTCGCGGGATGAGGGCGTGGCCGTTCCAACCGTCGGCAAAGCGCAGGAACCACTCGAGGTCCTGCCGCATCTCGGAGTTTATGTTGATATAGTACCCGCCCATCCCCCGGAGGGCCTCGAGCAGTTTACTCACAAAGGGGCGTGCCGGCCGGATACACTTGGCTACATGTAACACGCGCCCCAGTATGGATTGCAGCTGGCGTTTGGTCAGCGATCGTTTCTGGGCGACCGCCCTCACGTGCTCCCGGACCTCGTGTAGCTTGTCCTCGGGGACGGAGAGCGACATGTCCATTGAGTTGATCACGATGCCGAGCCACGTGACCACCTGGCTGGGGGGCTGAGCCTTTTCTCGGGCCTCGGGGAGGCCCAGTTCCTCAAAGAGCCCTCGGGCTATGGCGAAGTCCGAGGCCGCCTTTTCCTCGTCGGGCGAGAGGATGATGAGGTCGTCCAGGTACATGGCGGCCTCGACCCCCTTCTGGCTGAGGATCTTAACTATTGCATCTGCTACACACTGCATGTGGTAGGAGGAGGCACGGGCACCAAAGGGCATCGCCGTATCACAGTAGTATGCCTCCCCCCACGCAAAACAGAGCAACGGCCAGTCGAGGGGGTCGCACCGGAAGTTCTTGTACGCCCGGGAGATATCGATGGTGGACATGAAACTCCCGGGCCCCGAGGCCACCAGGCGGCCGACGAACCCATCCACGGTCGGGAGGCCATGCTCCCGTTCCTCGCCGTAGACCGAGTTCTTCACGATATAACCGTTGACACTGTCCTCCTTGGGGTACGTCATATCGGTTATCACTCGGCGATCGGTGGTGCCTTTCTTCTCACGTGTCATTAGAGGCGACACGTGACACCAGGGTAGGAAAGGGGGGGCCTCGAACGGCCCCATGAGGTTGCTGTACCCCTTCTCCTTCCTGATGAATTTATCGACCTGCTCCGGGTACCCCGTTGCACTGGGGTGGTTGGGTACCCCGCAGGTATCGCTGACCGGCCCGGCGTAACCCAGTGGGAAGCCGAACCTGATGAAGTCGGTCAACTCCTCCTTGCCGGGGATCCCGGCGAGGTATCGTATCCAGACCGGGATGTTGAGGTCCGTGGGGATCTCGATACGGGCCCCGAGGGCGTTGGGTAGGCCCGTGCGCCTCACAACATCGTAGATGTGGGCGTGGTCCGGCGGCCCGTGGGCCGCGAACTGCGGCCAGTTATCCCTCCTATGTCCGGCGAACGCCTCGGGGTCGGTCCGGACTCCGGGGACCGGGATCCCGGTCTCGCAGAATTTTCTCACGGCAGCGAAGTCGATGGGAGTGGATTCGCGGCCGTCCTCCCGGGGCAATTGCCGAGCCAATTGCTCCTCCTCCCCGCCAACACTACCACAGGCGGGAGTGTATTCCTCGGTGGGCGGGGCCGCAGGCTCTGTGCTTCCCCCCACGTGCGCGGCACGCGGTGTTGTTGTCACGTGGGGGGTGACGTCATCACTCCTGCACTCTTTGATCGTGTACCCCTCGCCGAGTGCACTCGTACCGAGGCCGAGGGGTGCGTCTCGCGCCACGCTCACTCGCGGGGCGCGTCCGGCCCGTTTTTTGAAGCCGTTGCGTGTTGTTTCTGCACTCCTAGTTCGGTGGGGCGGACCGTGTGTCCGGCGTGCGGCGTCCTCCGTGGGGCGGGTGCGGATGTTGGTGCAGCGTTGTCATAACCCGCACCGTACACGAGTTTCCTGTTGCACGCGTGTATAGAGTGCGTGCACATCCGCCCCACCGAATCGCAGAACGAACAAACATGGGCCCATTTGATCTGCCCGTCCTGATGTCCGTTCCGTAGGCGACAACCTCGCTCCGAGTTGTACGCCCGGCAGGGGAGCTCTCGGGCCCCGTCCCTTCCTCCGTCTTGACCGTTAGGGGTGCTGGTGGCGGCCGTCATGGCTATGCGTACGCGTTCGTCTTGAATGCGCACGTGATCGGACCAATAAACGCGGCCCGCCTCAACCTGATCGAAGATGTAGTTAGACCACCTCCTAACCGCGGGCCACGGCCGTGTCTGGGCATCCACAGTAACCTGAGAGAGGTGCCTGTACATGTCTCGGCGGTCGCCCTCGGGTATCGCCCGCTCGTCCTCCATCATCAGTAAGAACGCGCTCACGTACTCCATGGGGGCCAGGCTTCCCCTAACCTCGAGCTTTTGGGACATGGTATACAGGCCCTCACGTTCCACATACATATACGGCTTAGATATCAGTTTATGTACGGTCAAATCAGATGAGAACCTACCGGCCGTGCGGTCATGACGAATGCCCTCGCGGTCGATCTCTCGCTGGAGCAGGTCCTCGCTCAGGTAGCGTTCCCTGAGTTGTCTGGGTGCGGGTAGCCTCGATGTCTGGTCCTGGGCCCAGTCTCTTGTCCGATCCTCGGCCGTGGAGCGTGCCTCTCGTACCGTCGGCTGTGTAGCCCTCGTCGGCGACCGTTGGCGTGCCATGGCCTGCATCGTCTGAAACATGCTATCCATCGTCCTACCCATTTTCTCCATGTTGGACTCGAGCTTCGATATCCTAGCCGTCTTTACCGTGCGCCCGCTGTCCGAGACCGACTCGATGTTCTCGTTGGCGGACTCGGCCGTTTCCTGGAGAGTGGCCTCCGACTCCGCCGTGGATTCCGTCGGCTTCGATGTGCTAGGCATCGGGGTACTCCTCGTCGTGGGACCCATTTCTCCGTTCACTATACCGTATCGCGTGTATGGGGGTGCTAGCCTTTACTCGGGGAGTATGAGGCGAAGCACGTGGCCAAGAACGAAAATGGTACTGTAGTACGTGCGTACTGCAGGGCGGGTGAAGGAGAAGTGAGACCGGGGTCTGGACCGGGCTGTACCACGTGACTGCGTAGTATGAGTGAAAGCCGCGAGGGGGCAGGAGGGGCGCCCGTGAGGCGCGGTAGAGGGGGACACCGGGGGGAGCAATGACTACCCCTGAGCAAAGCCCATGAGTAACCAATTTATCGCCTTCTGTCATCACCAGATCCGGCGCTGCGGTCACTTCAACAGCTCGCAGCAGCGCGCCAGGAGAAGGCCCGGGCCGAGGGGACCAACACAGCAAGACGTTCCACAGTCCGGGCGTACCTCGGCCTGTGCCTCGACATGAGCATCGACCCCCTGGCCGCGACGTACCAGGAGGCATGCGCAGTCATAGAAGCATGGGCTCTCAAGGGCGCGTCGCCGGCAACGATACGCAACAAAGTCGGTCACGTCCGGTCCTACCTCATCCTCGCAGGAGTGACGACGGCTCCACTACACCACCCGCGGGTCATGCGGGCGCTGGATGCGGTCGACCGCGACAAAAGCCGGGCCCCGAACGTGAAGGCCCCAGCCTCGCCACATCTAGTACGGGCCGTCCTGGACTCACTGTTGACAACACATGCAGACGCTCTGGTAAGAGCCGCAATTCTCATTATCTACACGGCCGCTCTCCGCCAATCCGAGCTGCTCCCGCCAACAGTCACAAGGTTCTCCGCTACCAGGCACCTCACAAGAGGCGCGGTGTCAATGGTCCCTGGAGGGATGCGTCTCTTCATCTCCCTGGCCAAAAACCTCCAGAAATACGACCAGAGCAAGTCTGTCTTCATCCCCGAGGCCGCCGAGTCGACTGTCTGCCCAGTAGCAGCCACGAGGGCAGCTATAAACTTGGTCCCAACAGTGCACTCGACCGACCCGCTACTGATGTTCCCCGATCGCTCGTCTCTGCCAACTTCCCTCGTCAAGAAAAGCTGGGACAGTGGAGTCCGAGCAGCTGGAGACGACCCGCGGAAGTACTCGCTTCACTCTCTCCGGAAGGGTGCGGCGACCGCCGCGTACCAGGCGGGGATCCCAGTCCTTGCCGTGAAGCAGTTCGGCGGCTGGAGATCCCAAGCATATGAGACATACATTGACACATCATCGACCCCGGTGTCTCGCGCAATCCTCAACTCCATCACATCACAGTGACTTTTATCTACCTTCCTCACATTTATCTTATTCCATGTCAATACTTTTTAATACCGCACTTTACGTGCTTTCTTTTACCCACCATCCCAACCCCAAATACCTTCTCTTTTTCACACACTCCCCTTCCGAAAATTTTTGTTTACATCACAAATCAACAAAACATTCAACTCAAAATATATTCACAACATTTTGGCACGCTTGGGTACTATCTTATTTAATTCATTGTTTTAACCCCTTATTATCATATCATATATATATATACTACGTTTAACATTATTAGTATATATACTCTTAATACATGTCATAAAATCTATTCTTAATAAATACATTTTATTTACCCAGCTGCCGTTTCACTTCTTTCTTTATACTCGGGGGAAGCAGTAGTGGGTTAGGCATCGGGCCCTTGTGGTCCTAGGCCGACTCACTACTGCCCCCTATAGTTTTATATACACATCACACCCAACATTACCCACAATCCTCACACACATACTCCCACATCCGTCTTCTTCATTCCACTCGTCGTCACTCACTACTCAACACAAACTTTTTACCCACCCACCCCTTCCTTATTTTTACTATTTATTATTATATTAACCTTATTTTGATAGGGGTACTATCTTATTTAATTCATTGTTTTAACCCCTTATTATCATATCATATATAAATATATATATATACTACGTTTAACATTATTAGTATATATACTCTTAATACATGTCATAAAATCTATTCTTAATAAATACATTTTATTTACCCAGCTGCCGTTTCACTTCTTTCTTTATACTCGGGGGAAGCAGTAGTGTCAGCGTGTGATTAGACTAGACCAGTAGAGCCAAGGATTAAGTAAGGGATAAGATTACTGTCCCTTTGGTCATTTCCAAACAATGCGGTGCTGCACTGTGATAAAGGAATATGACAAGTTGACTTCAGCTTGGGGTTTCCTTGCAGACACTCTTCCTCTACACTACAGAAAAGACATGAAGAGGGAACGTTTAAGTCAGTCTGTCTCTGTAAGATTCTGAATGAAAATATAAATAATTCACAAAGAGAAAACAATGACAACTTACAATATCAATTATCTATGACTAGTGTATTGGAACTAAAATTGGTTCCTAAAAGAATCTTTATGACTGAGGGAAAAAAAGGAAAAGTTCTGCATGGAGGGGAATTGAACTCTCAACCTTAGGTTTCTCTTACAGACACACTAACAGTACACCAGATGGCAGGCACTGCAATGAAACGTTAGTTCTTTTCAAATCCACCCAGTGTCAGTGCTGTGATTAGACTAGACCAGTAGAGCCAAGGGATAAAGTAAGGGATAAGATTACTGTCCCTTTGGTCATTTCCAAACAATGCGGTGCTGCACTGTGATAAAGGAATATGACAAGTTGACTTCAGCTTGGGGTTTCCTTGCAGACACTCTTCCTCTAGACTACAAAAAAGACATAAAGAGGGAACGTTTAAGTCAGTCTGTCTCTGTAAGATTCTGAATGAAAATAGAAATAATTCACAAAGAGAAAACAATGATATCTTACAATAGCAATTATAAAGTTACTGGTGTAGTGGAACGAAAAATGGTTCCCACATTTTTAGAAAAAAGAACTAATTCAGTTTGTTTCTAACTGATATTATACCGATTCCCTCATATAACTATATTGTTCTCTTTATATTACGTTTTTCTCTTTTAACAAAGAGAAATAACACAAAAAGATCTTTGTTTTGACTTGGGGTTGAACACCTGACCCCCAGATTTTAAAAAGGAAAACAATTTTAAAAACTTGGTTCTATCCTGGGATTGAACACCCAATCTTTGTACCCTAAAACCATTGCCCTATCCACTACACCACAAAGAAAGATATATTCAATGATGAGATAGAGCATGTATATGTATATGCATATATGTGTACATTTATCAGATGGGTATACATTGGATGCACTTTTATGTGTAAACAAGAAAGAAATAAATAATATTTACTACTTTCAAAAAAGAAAAGAAAGCTGGATTGAGGGGATTTGAACTCTCAAGCTTGAGATTTCCATGCAGACACTCCAGCTCTAGACCACAGAAAAGAAATGAATAGGGAATGTTTAAGTTGGTCTGTCTCTATGATTGTGAATGAAAATAGAAATAATTCAGAAAGAGATAACAATGACAACATACAATAGCAATTATCTGTGACTGGTGTAGTGAAACTAAAAATGGTTCCTACATTTTTTTTTTAAAAAGAACTAATTCAATTTTTTTCAGACTTATATTAACCAGATTCCCCCTTATACTTGTGTTTTTCTCTCTGTATTGTGTTTCTCTTTTTTTGAAAGAAAAAAACAACACAAAAAGATCTTGGTTGAAACCGGGGGCGAAAAGTTCTGCATGGAGGGGAATTGAACTCTCAACCTTAGGTTTCTCTTACAGACACTCTAACAATACACCAGATGGCAGGCACTGCAATGAAAACGTTAGTTCTTTTCATATCCACCCAGTGTCAGTGCTGTGATTAGACTAGACCAGTAGAGCCAAGGGATAAAGTAAACGATAAGATAACTGTCCCTTTGGTCATTTCCAAACAATGCGGTGCTGCACTGTGATAAAGGAATATGACAAGTTGACTTCAGCTTGGGGTTTCCTTGCAGACACTCTTCCTCTACACTACAGAAAAGACATGAAGAGGGAACGTTTAAGTCAGTCTGTCTCTGTAAGATTCTGAATGAAAATAGAAATAATTCACAAAGAGAAAACAATGACAACTTACAATAGCAATTATCTGTGACTAGTGTATTGGAACTAAAATTGGTTCCTATAAGAATCTTTATGACTGAGGGAAAAAAAGGAAAAGTTCTGCATGGAGGGGAATTGAACTCTCAACCTTAGGTTTCTCTTACAGACACTCTAACAGTACACCAGATGGCAGGCACTGCAATGAAACGTTAGTTCTTTTCAAATCCACCCAGTGTCAGTGCTGTGATTAGACTAGACCAGTAGAGCCAAGGGATAAAGTAAGGGATAAGATTACTGTCCCTTTGGTCATTTCCAAACAATGCGGTGCTGCACTGTGATAAAGGAATATGACAAGTTGACTTCAGCTTGGGGTTTCCTTGCAGACACTCTTCCTCTAGACTACAAAAAAGACATGAAGAGGGAACGTTTAAGTCAGTCTGTCTCTGTAAGATTCTGAATGAAAATAGAAATAATTCACAAAGAGAAAACAATGATATCTTACAATAGCAATTATAAAGTTACTGGTGTAGTGGAACGAAAAATGGTTCCCACATTTTTAGAAAAAAGAACTAATTCAGTGTGTTTCTAACTGATATTATACCGATTCCCTCATATAACTATATTGTTCTCTTTATATTACGTTTTTCTCTTTTAACAAAGAGAAATAACACAAAAAGATCTTTGTTTTGACTTGGGGTTGAACACCTGACCCCCAGATTTTAAAAAGGAAAACAATTTTAAAAACTTGGTTCTATCCTGGGATTGAACACCCATTCTTTGTACCCTAAAACCATTGCCCTATCCGCTACACCACAAAGAAAGATATATTCCATGATGAGATAGAGCATGTATATGTATATGCATATATGTGTACATCTATCAGGTGGGTATACATTGGATGCACTTTTATGTGTAAACAAGAAAGAAATAAATAATATTTACTACTTTCAAAAAAGAAAAGAAAGCTGGATTGAGGGGATTTGAACTCTCAAGCTTGAGATTTCCATGCAGACACTCCAGCTCTAGACCACAGAAAAGACATGAATAGGGAATGTTTAAGTTGGTCTGTCTCTATGATTGTGAATGAAAATAGAAATAATTCAGAAAGAGAAAACAATGACAACATACAATAGCAATTATCTGTGACTGGTGTAGTGAAACTAAAAATGGTTCCTACATTTTTTTTTTTAAAAGAACTAATTCAATTTTTTTCAGACTTATATTAACCAGATTCCCCCTTATACTTGTGTTTTTCTCTCTGTATTGTGTTTCTCTTTTTTTGAAAGAAAAAAAACAACACAAAAAGATCTTGGTTGAAACCGGGGGAGAAAAGTTCTGCATGGAGGGGAATTGAACTCTCAACCTTAGGTTTCTCTTACAGACACTCTAACAATACACCAGATGGCAGGCACTGCAATGAAACGTTGGTTCTTTTCATATCCACCCAGTGTCAGTGCTGTGATTAGACTAGACCAGTAGAGCCAAGGGATAAAGTAAACGATAAGATAACTGTCCCTTTGGTCATTTCCAAACAATGCGGTGCTGCACTGTGATAAAGGAATATGACAAGTTGACTTCAGCTTGGGGTTTCCTTGCAGACACTCTTCCTCTACACTACAGAAAAGACATGAAGAGGGAACGTTTAAGTCAGTCTGTCTCTGTAAGATTCTGAATGAAAATAGAAATAATTCACAAAGAGAAAACAATGACAACTTACAATAGCAATTATCTGTGACTAGTGTATTGGAACTAAAATTGGTTCCTAAAAGAATCTTTATGACTGAGGGAAAAAAAGGAAAAGTTCTGCATGGAGGGGAATTGAACTCTCAACCTTAGGTTTCTCTTACAGACACTCTAACAGTACACCAGATGGCAGGCACTGCAATGAAAACGTTAGTTCTTCTCAAATCCACCCAGTGTCAGTGCTGTGATTAGACTAGACCACTAGAGCCAAGGGATAATGTAAACGATAAGATAACTGTCCTCTTGGTCATTTCCAAACAATGCGGTGCTGCACTGTGATAAAGGAATATGACAAGTTGACTTCAGCTTTGGGTTTCCTTGCAGACACTCTTCCTCTACACTACAGAAAAGACATGAAGAGGGAACGTTTAAGTCAGTCTGTCTCTGTAAGATTCTGAATGAAAATAGAAATAATTCACAAAGAGAAAACAATGACAACTTACAATAGCAATTATCTGTGACTAGTGTATTGGAACTAAAATTGGTTCCTAAAAGAATCTTTATGACTGAGGGAAAAAAAGGAAAAGTTCTGCATGGAGGGGAATTGAACTCTCAACCTTAGGTTTCTCTTACAGACACTCTAACAGTACACCAGATGGCAGGCACTGCAATGAAAACGTTAGTTGTTTTCATATCCACCCAGTGGGTTAGGCATCAGGCCCTTGTGGTCCTAGGCCGACTCACTACTGCCCCCTAGAGTTTTATATACACATCACACCCAACATTACCCACAATCCTCACACACATACTCCCACATCCGTCTTCTTCATTCCACTCGTCGTCACTCACTACTCAACACAAACTTTTTACGCAGCAGCGTCTGGAATACAAACTTCAGCAGTACATTCTATCTCCTGCTAAAAATCATCCGAGGATGGCACCGGAGACCAGGGCCACATCGCGGGCTACACAACATACCGACAGGCAGCCTTCTTGAGTGTCGCGGAGGCCGAGGGGTCGACCCCCTCTGCACACTTCTCTGCCTGTCCCGATCAAACATAAGATCCGCCATGTTGACCGCGAGGTCTCCCTCCGCCTTCCCCTCGAGGAGTCTATCACCTCGTCTGTGAGTACAGCCAGTTCTACAAGAGGAAGGGTAGACACACTGGAAACCGGCCTGAATGACATCAACACGAAGGTAGACAAAATCGACTCCAAGATCGACATGCTCATCGAGGCCAGCCTCAACAAGATACCGCCGGCGGCCGCGTCATCCCCCCCACCGGTGCCATTACGGGCCGAAGCCTCCTCACGGGAGAACTACATCGACCAGTATCTACAGAGAGAACGGTTTCAACTCCAGTGCACAGACGGTAAGGTCGCTCTTGCAAACGACTTATTTTCTGACAGGCTTCTGCCCAAACCTTATATGTACGTAGCATGGGATAACTGTCAGACACTAAAGGCTAAGCTAGACGCACGTACCCACCTCACAGCACTTGAGTATATCACCGCTACCCTTTCGCTTCTAAGGGATCAGCGGGCATATGACGCAAAAGACATTCATCACATAATCACACATCTTCATGACGTCTCGCACAACGCCATGGAGAGGCCATGGGAAGGAGTTAGACGCTGGACTAACAAGATCTGGGACTTGGTTGAAAAGAAGCAGGTGGCATGGGACGACCACCAAAAGATACAGCTTCATCGCATGCTCCTCGCCATAGCCCCCGCAACGGTACAGAGGCCAAACCCACACCGATCGGACGGGCACCACCATATAACTCCGGCCCAGCCAGCTGATCTATGTAGGTCATACAACACGGTACGCGGTTGCCACCACAGGGCACACCACACGGAAGGAGGTCAACAGAAGCTCCATTACTGTAGCTACTGTCTGTCGGCCGTCAACCGCAACTGCACCCATAGCGCCACAGCTTGTCGCCGCAGAGCAGAGGACAACGCCGCCCCAGCCCACATGACAAGCAACAGGTCCAACAACACCCAAAACCTATCACACCAGGCAGCAAAAATCGCTTGAGCGGCGCCCCGGCCTACCAGCCCGAGGCGCCGTCAACAAACAGCCACACCGGACACAACACACCTGAGCACGGCCCGCTCTCCCATCGCAGCCTTGGTTCTACTAGTCTGGCCGGCGCTGGGTCCCCTCCGTCACCGGCCCACAGCCCGGGCACCAGCTCCGGTCAACACATCCAAGATGGCCGTCCAGACAGCATTGTAGGCGTTACCATTGTGGAGGAGGCGCCCCGTCTTGCCCTTGGTAATACTGGTAATAACGAGATACACCCGGGTCAAGACAGCAACTTCACACGGGCTCCTCGCTCTCCTCCGGTTTGGTCACTAAATCCCGAGGCCCCCGTCTTTGTGCCGCATTCGCCGTCAACAAGCGAAGCGGCCCCCTCACATGCGCACAGCAAGCAAGGTACGCCAGATTTTGACTCAATCCGTCTTATGTGCATGTTATCAACCCCGACTGCAATATCCATCCCGCGGCTTTTGCTGCTCACCGTCGTGATCACTGGCCCCATTTTTATAAATCAGTTGCTAGCTCAGACTTGTATGACACATACACGGCAGTTCGCAACACCGGCTTACCCAACGCACTCTGCGCACGGGTCCACGTAGCATCAAACCTAAACATTGCCGCCTGGGAACGCTACATGCCTGTCGGAAATGATGATCTGCTTGATTTTCTGAAGTACGGTTTCCCTCTCGGTTACTTAGGCCCTGTCAGCGACACTGGCGACACACACAACCATCCGAGCGCTATGCAGTTCCCAGTACAGGTGGACGCTTTTCTCAAGAAAGAGCTGGCGCTGGGCGCCCTTGTCGGTCCCATGCCTCGCTCACCTTTTCTGGAGTGGTCCCATATATCCCCTCTTATGAGTCGGCCTAAGAGAGACACTGATGATCGTCGCATTATCTCTGATCTTACGTTTTCGGAGTTAAGTTTGAATGCCTACATATATAAGAATACTGTTCTCGGCACCACACGTAACCATTCTCTCCCGACGGTTGAGGCCCTTATCGGGGACGTTAGGCGTATCGGTCCGGGGGCATATATGGCGACCCTCGATATCGCCCACGCCTATAAAAACTTTGTAACTGACCCTCTGGACTGGCCCCTTCTTGTTATCCGCTGGGGCACTGACTACTACCTCGATACCGCCGTACCTTTCGGTTCGAGAGCTTCATCAAGCCACATCCAGCGGGTGGCTGATATCATCATTGAAATCCTTCGTGAACGAAATGTGGTTGCTCGCATGTACATTGATGATCTGATCATTGTCTCCCCCGACAGGGCGATGGCAGTGAGGGACTTCAACATCGCTAAGCAGTTACTCGCGGATCTCGGTTTGCCTGAGGCCCCGGGGAAGAGCCAGGCCCCGGCCACAAGAGTTCGCTGGCTTGGAGTCGACATAGACACGACCGCCATGACTGTCTCTGTCCCGGCAGACAAACTGCGCGACATCAGAGGTAAGGTAGCCCAGTGCATCGCCAAGCGCACTATGACCAAGAGACACCTCCAGAGCGTCCTGGGGGCCTTGCTACACATTGCAAAATGCATCCCCCCAGCACGCCTTTTTGTGGGCCGTCTCCTCGACGGCCTGCGCGGCTGCCGCCGCCACTTTCTCAACGTCAGCGCTGACATGCGCAAGGACTTTCGCTGGTTCCACGAGTCTGCCGAGGCGTGGAATGGCATTGGTGTTATCCCCGCCCAAACGTACACCCGAGAATTGTTCGTCGATGCCTGCTTAAGTGGCATCGGGGGCACCGACGGCCGTATGGCCTACGCCAGCCAGGTCACCCTGATCGACGACGGTGTCAAAAACGTGGCCCACCTGGAGGCAGCCAATGTGGTGGTGGCTCTCCACACACTGGCTGGTGAGGCCGACCGGGGCGGCCACATACGAGTCCACTGCGACAACTCGGCAGCGGTCTCGGTCTTCAGTACGGGTCGGGCCCGCGACCCAGTCCTGTTGGATTGCGCACGCTCTATAGGGATGTATCAGGCCCTTATCTGCTGTGATTTGTCTTTTGTGCATGTGCCCGGCGAAGCTAATGTGGTGGCCGATAACCTCAGTAGAGCCCATCTCTCCAAGCCACATTTTAACGCTGTTGCCGAGTATTTTGCCTCGGGTGAATATGTCCAGTGTGCCGCTGTTACCCATGTATTTGACCATTACCCTAACCCCGGATGAAAGTAGAGAAGCAGTAGCTGGGAGTATAAAATTTTATTTAATTTTATGTGGTAAAATGCAGTAAAATATTTATGGCGACCTTACTGGACGACATATTAAAATGTAATGTGAATATGAAGGTAAGTAAAAGTAGATAAATGATAATTGACGGTATGATGTATGTCAATTATAAAAATATTAAAGTAAGATATACAATAGAGTTGTATAGACAATACATACGTAATTGTATAATATAATAAAAATGGCCTACGTGAGTAGGTGAAGAGAGAGAGGTTGTGGGTGGGTGGGACGAAAATGGTACTGTAGTACGTGCGTACTGCAGGGCGGGTGAAGGAGAAGTGAGACCGGGGTCTGGACCGGGCTGTACCACGTGACTGCGTAGTATGAGTGAAAGCCGCGAGGGGGCAGGAGGGGCGCCCGTGAGGCGCGGTAGAGGGGGACACCGGGGGGAGCAATGACTACCCCTGAGCAAAGCCCATGAGTAACCCATTACCCTAACCCCGGATGAAAGTAGAGAAGCAGTAGCTGGGAGTATAAAATTTTATTTAATTTTATGTGGTAAAATGCAGTAAAATATTTATGGCGACCTTACTGGACGACATATTAAAATGTAATGTGAATATGAAGGTAAGTAAAAGTAGATAAATGATAATTGACGGTATGATGTATGTCAATTATAAAAATATTAAAGTAAGATATACAATAGAGTTGTATAGACAATACATACGTAATTGTATAATATAATAAAAATGCCAAGAAGCCAGTAAAAGGTGAGGGGGGGTGGGAGAAAATTATGAAAGTTTGTTTAGGGACCGGATGAGAGCAAGGTTAACGGCCTTGGCATCAGTGTCCTTGATGTAATCTCGGTGAGAATTAGACCTCCAGCCGCCATAGCGCTGGATGGAAAGCTCTGGCATACCCGCCTGGTATGCCTGAGTGGCGGCAGCCTTCCGAAGGCTGTGGAGGGTGTAGTCGGCAGGCTGATTAGCAGTGAGTAGCAGCGCTTTCCACTCCTTGCTCAGAGTTCTGGTCGTTATCACCTGGCCGTCTGCCAGGAGTAAGAACGGGTCCTCGGGGCTGGCCGTGGGGGCGGCCGCGATCAACTTCCTGACCGCCCGTACCGGACACGAGGACGGGTCGGAGGACGCCTGCAGGGTGACTGTCTTTTCCTCCCCCACCATCTGCATGTTCTTGGCCGCCTTGACGCGTATCGAGACCTGTCTGGGCGTGACCACGACGTCTCGGCGTGACAGGTGTCGCGTCGGATCGAACTTGGTCGCAGATGGTGGGGCGACCTCGCTTTGTCGCAGCGCCGCGTAAAATATCACCAGGATAGCGGCCCGCAGAATGATGTGTAGAGGTGATTCGTCGAGGGCCTCGAGGGCAGCCCTGAGGACGTCCATCGGCACCGCCGGCTTGACGTTCGGTTGGTATGTTTTGTTGCGTCTCATGGCCTCGAGTGCACGTCTCACCCTGAAATCCTCCGTCGGCGCGACGTCGCCCCCCGTCAGCCGCAGGTGCGACCGCACGTGGGATAGCTGGTTCGCGACCGTCGCCGGCGAGGGGGCGTGGTCCGCGACGTATTCGAGGAACGCCGTGGTAAAGCTGACGGTAGGTTTCTGGGGGTTGGCGCCCATCCGGCGGCAGAATGCGAGGTAGGTCGCGACGGCGCTGCGCTGGTTCGCGACCGTTCCGGGGGCACGCGCCTCGCATTGCCGAGCAGATGCCCTCGTCTGGAGCGATCGTAGCGCCGGATCTGCAGGTGAGACGTAACACAGGGTTGAACGATACGTGAGTACATGGCATGACCTCGACTAGGGAAGCGAATTTTATGTACCTAGAGGCCGTATCAAAGTCCCTCGAGGTTAGGTGTGCCCGGCTGAGCGCGTCGGCCAGGGTATTGAGGGCACCCGGGACGTGTGTGTACACGAAGTCTACCTGTAGTCTGGCCTGCACCATCCAGGCTTGACGGGCACACTCGGCCAGGACGGGGTTCCGGGCGCGTCCCGACCGGAGTGCCTGGACGGTGCCCATATTATCGCAGTAGACTTCCACCCGGGTGCCGCGGTCACGGTCGGTTAAGAACGTGCACATCGCGTATACCGTGTTGAGGGCCTCGAGCTCCGCGATGCAGGTAACAGGGTCGTTCACTGGACAGACCCGGCCGGAGTACGAGTAGGTACCGTCTGTGCCCCCGACGCCGGACAGGCACGCATCCACGATCAGGCACTTGGTCGGGGGGCCTCGCGGGATGAGGGCGTGGCCGTTCCAACCGTCGGCAAAGCGCAGGAACCACTCGAGGTCCTGCCGCATCTCGGAGTTTATGTTGATATAGTACCCGCCCATCCCCGGGAGGGCCTCGAGCAGTTTACTCACAAAGGGGCGTGCCGGCCGGATACACTTGGCTACATGTAACACGCGCCCCAGTATGGATTGCAGCTGGCGTTTGGTCAGCGATCGTTTCTGGGCGACCGCCCTCACGTGCTCCCGGACCTCGTGTAGCTTGTCCTCGGGGACGGAGAGCGACATGTCCATTGAGTTGATCACGATGCCGAGCCACGTGACCACCTGGCTGGGGGGCTGAGCCTTTTCTCGGGCCTCGGGGAGGCCCAGTTCCTCAAAGAGCCCTCGGGCTATGGCGAAGTCCGAGGCCGCCTTTTCCTCGTCGGGCGAGAGGATGATGAGGTCGTCCAGGTACATGGCGGCCTCGACCCCCTTCTGGCTGAGGATCTTAACTATTGCATCTGCTACACACTGCATGTGGTAGGAGGAGGCACGGGCACCAAAGGGCATCGCCGTATCACAGTAGTATGCCTCCCCCCACGCAAAACAGAGCAACGGCCAGTCGAGGGGGTCGCACCGGAAGTTCTTGTACGCCCGGGAGATATCGATGGTGGACATGAAACTCCCGGGCCCCGAGGCCACCAGGCGGCCGACGAACCCATCCACGGTCGGGAGGCCATGCTCCCGTTCCTCGCCGTAGACCGAGTTCTTCACGATATAACCGTTGACACTGTCCTCCTTGGGGTACGTCATATCGGTTATCACTCGGCGATCGGTGGTGCCTTTCTTCTCACGTGTCATTAGAGGCGACACGTGACACCAGGGTAGGAAAGGGGGGGCCTCGAACGGCCCCATGAGGTTGCTGTACCCCTTCTCCTTCCTGATGAATTTATCGACCTGCTCCGGGTACCCCGTTGCACTGGGGTGGTTGGGTACCCCGCAGGTATCGCTGACCGGCCCGGCGTAACCCAGTGGGAAGCCGAACCTGATGAAGTCGGTCAACTCCTCCTTGCCGGGGATCCCGGCGAGGTATCGTATCCAGACCGGGATGTTGAGGTCCGTGGGGATCTCGATACGGGCCCCGAGGGCGTTGGGTAGGCCCGTGCGCCTCACAACATCGTAGATGTGGGCGTGGTCCGGCGGCCCGTGGGCCGCGAACTGCGGCCAGTTATCCCTCCTATGTCCGGCGAACGCCTCGGGGTCGGTCCGGACTCCGGGGACCGGGATCCCGGTCTCGCAGAATTTTCTCACGGCAGCGAAGTCGATGGGAGTGGATTCGCGGCCGTCCTCCCGGGGCAATTGCCGAGCCAATTGCTCCTCCTCCCCGCCAACACTACCACAGGCGGGAGTGTATTCCTCGGTGGGCGGGGCCGCAGGCTCTGTGCTTCCCCCCACGTGCGCGGCACGCGGTGTTGTTGTCACGTGGGGGGTGACGTCATCACTCCTGCACTCTTTGATCGTGTACCCCTCGCCGAGTGCACTCGTACCGAGGCCGAGGGGTGCGTCTCGCGCCACGCTCACTCGCGGGGCGCGTCCGGCCCGTTTTTTGAAGCCGTTGCGTGTTGTTTCTGCACTCCTAGTTCGGTGGGGCGGACCGTGTGTCCGGCGTGCGGCGTCCTCCGTGGGGCGGGTGCGGATGTTGGTGCAGCGTTGTCATAACCCGCACCGTACACGAGTTTCCTGTTGCACGCGTGTATAGAGTGCGTGCACATCCGCCCCACCGAATCGCAGAACGAACAAACATGGGCCCATTTGATCTGCCCGTCCTGATGTCCGTTCCGTAGGCGACAACCTCGCTCCGAGTTGTACGCCCGGCAGGGGAGCTCTCGGGCCCCGTCCCTTCCTCCGTCTTGACCGTTAGGGGTGCTGGTGGCGGCCGTCATGGCTATGCGTACGCGTTCGTCTTGAATGCGCACGTGATCGGACCAATAAACGCGGCCCGCCTCAACCTGATCGAAGATGTAGTTAGACCACCTCCTAACCGCGGGCCACGGCCGTGTCTGGGCATCCACAGTAACCTGAGAGAGGTGCCTGTACATGTCTCGGCGGTCGCCCTCGGGTATCGCCCGCTCGTCCTCCATCATCAGTAAGAACGCGCTCACGTACTCCATGGGGGCCAGGCTTCCCCTAACCTCGAGCTTTTGGGACATGGTATACAGGCCCTCACGTTCCACATACATATACGGCTTAGATATCAGTTTATGTACGGTCAAATCAGATGAGAACCTACCGGCCGTGCGGTCATGACGAATGCCCTCGCGGTCGATCTCTCGCTGGAGCAGGTCCTCGCTCAGGTAGCGTTCCCTGAGTTGTCTGGGTGCGGGTAGCCTCGATGTCTGGTCCTGGGCCCAGTCTCTTGTCCGATCCTCGGCCGTGGAGCGTGCCTCTCGTACCGTCGGCTGTGTAGCCCTCGTCGGCGACCGTTGGCGTGCCATGGCCTGCATCGTCTGAAACATGCTATCCATCGTCCTACCCATTTTCTCCATGTTGGACTCGAGCTTCGATATCCTAGCCGTCTTTACCGTGCGCCCGCTGTCCGAGACCGACTCGATGTTCTCGTTGGCGGACTCGGCCGTTTCCTGGAGAGTGGCCTCCGACTCCGCCGTGGATTCCGTCGGCTTCGATGTGCTAGGCATCGGGGTACTCCTCGTCGTGGGACCCATTTCTCCGTTCACTATACCGTATCGCGTGTATGGGGGTGCTAGCCTTTACTCGGGGAGTATGAGGCGAAGCACGTGGCCAAGAACGAAAATGGTACTGTAGTACGTGCGTACTGCAGGGCGGGTGAAGGAGAAGTGAGACCGGGGTCTGGACCGGGCTGTACCACGTGACTGCGTAGTATGAGTGAAAGCCGCGAGGGGGCAGGAGGGGCGCCCGTGAGGCGCGGTAGAGGGGGACACCGGGGGGAGCAATGACTACCCCTGAGCAAAGCCCATGAGTAACCAATTTATCGCCTTCTGTCATCACCAGATCCGGCGCTGCGGTCACTTCAACAGCTCGCAGCAGCGCGCCAGGAGAAGGCCCGGGCCGAGGGGACCAACACAGCAAGACGTTCCACAGTCCGGGCGTACCTCGGCCTGTGCCTCGACATGAGCATCGACCCCCTGGCCGCGACGTACCAGGAGGCATGCGCAGTCATAGAAGCATGGGCTCTCAAGGGCGCGTCGCCGGCAACGATACGCAACAAAGTCGGTCACGTCCGGTCCTACCTCATCCTCGTAGGAGTGACGACGGCTCCACTACACCACCCGCGGGTCATGCGGGCGCTGGATGCGGTCGACCGCGACAAAAGCCGGGCCCCGAACGTGAAGGCCCCAGCCTCGCCACATCTAGTACGGGCCGTCCTGGACTCACTGTTGACAACACATGCAGACGCTCTGGTAAGAGCCGCAATTCTCATTATCTACACGGCCGCTCTCCGCCAATCCGAGCTGCTCCCGCCAACAGTCACAAGGTTCTCCGCTACCAGGCACCTCACAAGAGGCGCGGTGTCAATGGTCCCTGGAGGGATGCGTCTCTTCATCTCCCTGGCCAAAAACCTCCAGAAATACGACCAGAGCAAGTCTGTCTTCATCCCCGAGGCTGCCGAGTCGACTGTCTGCCCAGTAGCAGCCACGAGGGCAGCTATAAACTTGGTCCCAACAGTGCACTCGACCGACCCGCTACTGATGTTCCCCGATCGCTCGTCTCTGCCAACTTCCCTCGTCAAGAAAAGCTGGGACAGTGGAGTCCGAGCAGCTGGAGACGACCCGCGGAAGTACTCGCTTCACTCTCTCCGGAAGGGTGCGGCGACCGCCGCGTACCAGGCGGGGATCCCAGTCCTTGCCGTGAAGCAGTTCGGCGGCTGGAGATCCCAAGCATATGAGACATACATTGACACATCATCGACCCCGGTGTCTCGCGCAATCCTCAACTCCATCACATCACAGTGACTTTTATCTACCTTCCTCACATTTATCTTATTCCATGTCAATACTTTTTAATACCGCACTTTACGTGCTTTCTTTTACCCACCATCCCAACCCCAAATACCTTCTCTTTTTCACACACTCCCCTTCCGAAAATTTTTGTTTACATCACAAATCAACAAAACATTCAACTCAAAATATATTCACAACATTTTGGCACGCTTGGGTACTATCTTATTTAATTCATTGTTTTAACCCCTTATTATCATATCATATATATATATACTACGTTTAACATTATTAGTATATATACTCTTAATACATGTCATAAAATCTATTCTTAATAAATACATTTTATTTACCCAGCTGCCGTTTCACTTCTTTCTTTATACTCGGGGGAAGCAGTAGTGGGTTAGGCATCGGGCCCTTGTGGTCCTAGGCCGACTCACTACTGCCCCCTATAGTTTTATATACACATCACACCCAACATTACCCACAATCCTCACACACATACTCCCACATCCGTCTTCTTCATTCCACTCGTCGTCACTCACTACTCAACACAAACTTTTTACCCACCCACCCCTTCCTTATTTTTACTATTTATTATTATATTAACCTTATTTTGATAGGGGTACTATCTTATTTAATTCATTGTTTTAACCCCTTATTATCATATCATATATAAATATATATATATACTACGTTTAACATTATTAGTATATATACTCTTAATACATGTCATAAAATCTATTCTTAATAAATACATTTTATTTACCCAGCTGCCGTTTCACTTCTTTCTTTATACTCGGGGGAAGCAGTAGTGTCAGCGTGTGATTAGACTAGACCAGTAGAGCCAAGGATTAAGTAAGGGATAAGATTACTGTCCCTTTGGTCATTTCCAAACAATGCGGTGCTGCACTGTGATAAAGGAATATGACAAGTTGACTTCAGCTTGGGGTTTCCTTGCAGACACTCTTCCTCTACACTACAGAAAAGACATGAAGAGCGAACGTTTAAGTCAGTCTGTCTCTGTAAGATTCTGAATGAAAATATAAATAATTCACAAAGAGAAAACAATGACAACTTACAATATCAATTATCTATGACTAGTGTATTGGAACTAAAATTGGTTCCTAAAAGAATCTTTATGACTGAGGGAAAAAAAGGAAAAGTTCTGCATGGAGGGGAATTGAACTCTCAACCTTAGGTTTCTCTTACAGACACACTAACAGTACACCAGATGGCAGGCACTGCAATGAAACGTTAGTTCTTTTCAAATCCACCCAGTGTCAGTGCTGTGATTAGACTAGACCAGTAGAGCCAAGGGATAAAGTAAGGGATAAGATTACTGTCCCTTTGGTCATTTCCAAACAATGCGGTGCTGCACTGTGATAAAGGAATATGACAAGTTGACTTCAGCTTGGGGTTTCCTTGCAGACACTCTTCCTCTAGACTACAAAAAAGACATAAAGAGGGAACGTTTAAGTCAGTCTGTCTCTGTAAGATTCTGAATGAAAATAGAAATAATTCACAAAGAGAAAACAATGATATCTTACAATAGCAATTATAAAGTTACTGGTGTAGTGGAACGAAAAATGGTTCCCACATTTTTAGAAAAAAGAACTAATTCAGTTTGTTTCTAACTGATATTATACCGATTCCCTCATATAACTATATTGTTCTCTTTATATTACGTTTTTCTCTTTTAACAAAGAGAAATAACACAAAAAGATCTTTGTTTTGACTTGGGGTTGAACACCTGACCCCCAGATTTTAAAAAGGAAAACAATTTTAAAAACTTGGTTCTATCCTGGGATTGAACACCCAATCTTTGTACCCTAAAACCATTGCCCTATCCACTACACCACAAAGAAAGATATATTCAATGATGAGATAGAGCATGTATATGTATATGCATATATGTGTACATTTATCAGGTGGGTATACATTGGATGCACTTTTATGTGTAAACAAGAAAGAAATAAATAATATTTACTACTTTCAAAAAAGAAAAGAAAGCTGGATTGAGGGGATTTGAACTCTCAAGCTTGAGATTTCCATGCAGACACTCCAGCTCTAGACCACAGAAAAGAAATGAATAGGGAATGTTTAAGTTGGTCTGTCTCTATGATTGTGAATGAAAATAGAAATAATTCAGAAAGAGATAACAATGACAACATACAATAGCAATTATCTGTGACTGGTGTAGTGAAACTAAAAATGGTTCCTACATTTTTTTTTTAAAAAGAACTAATTCAATTTTTTTCAGACTTATATTAACCAGATTCCCCCTTATACTTGTGTTTTTCTCTCTGTATTGTGTTTCTCTTTTTTTGAAAGAAAAAAACAACACAAAAAGATCTTGGTTGAAACCGGGGGCGAAAAGTTCTGCATGGAGGGGAATTGAACTCTCAACCTTAGGTTTCTCTTACAGACACTCTAACAATACACCAGATGGCAGGCACTGCAATGAAAACGTTAGTTCTTTTCATATCCACCCAGTGTCAGTGCTGTGATTAGACTAGACCAGTAGAGCCAAGGGATAAAGTAAACGATAAGATAACTGTCCCTTTGGTCATTTCCAAACAATGCGGTGCTGCACTGTGATAAAGGAATATGACAAGTTGACTTCAGCTTGGGGTTTCCTTGCAGACACTCTTCCTCTACACTACAGAAAAGACATGAAGAGGGAACGTTTAAGTCAGTCTGTCTCTGTAAGATTCTGAATGAAAATAGAAATAATTCACAAAGAGAAAACAATGACAACTTACAATAGCAATTATCTGTGACTAGTGTATTGGAACTAAAATTGGTTCCTATAAGAATCTTTATGACTGAGGGAAAAAAAGGAAAAGTTCTGCATGGAGGGGAATTGAACTCTCAACCTTAGGTTTCTCTTACAGACACTCTAACAGTACACCAGATGGCAGGCACTGCAATGAAACGTTAGTTCTTTTCAAATCCACCCAGTGTCAGTGCTGTGATTAGACTAGACCAGTAGAGCCAAGGGATAAAGTAAGGGATAAGATTACTGTCCCTTTGGTCATTTCCAAACAATGCGGTGCTGCACTGTGATAAAGGAATATGACAAGTTGACTTCAGCTTGGGGTTTCCTTGCAGACACTCTTCCTCTAGACTACAAAAAAGACATGAAGAGGGAACGTTTAAGTCAGTCTGTCTCTGTAAGATTCTGAATGAAAATAGAAATAATTCACAAAGAGAAAACAATGATATCTTACAATAGCAATTATAAAGTTACTGGTGTAGTGGAACGAAAAATGGTTCCCACATTTTTAGAAAAAAGAACTAATTCAGTGTGTTTCTAACTGATATTATACCGATTCCCTCATATAACTATATTGTTCTCTTTATATTACGTTTTTCTCTTTTAACAAAGAGAAATAACACAAAAAGATCTTTGTTTTGACTTGGGGTTGAACACCTGACCCCCAGATTTTAAAAAGGAAAACAATTTTAAAAACTTGGTTCTATCCTGGGATTGAACACCCATTCTTTGTACCCTAAAACCATTGCCCTATCCGCTACACCACAAAGAAAGATATATTCCATGATGAGATAGAGCATGTATATGTATATGCATATATGTGTACATCTATCAGGTGGGTATACATTGGATGCACTTTTATGTGTAAACAAGAAAGAAATAAATAATATTTACTACTTTCAAAAAAGAAAAGAAAGCTGGATTGAGGGGATTTGAACTCTCAAGCTTGAGATTTCCATGCAGACACTCCAGCTCTAGACCACAGAAAAGACATGAATAGGGAATGTTTAAGTTGGTCTGTCTCTATGATTGTGAATGAAAATAGAAATAATTCAGAAAGAGAAAACAATGACAACATACAATAGCAATTATCTGTGACTGGTGTAGTGAAACTAAAAATGGTTCCTACATTTTTTTTTTTAAAAGAACTAATTCAATTTTTTTCAGACTTATATTAACCAGATTCCCCCTTATACTTGTGTTTTTCTCTCTGTATTGTGTTTCTCTTTTTTTGAAAGAAAAAAAACAACACAAAAAGATCTTGGTTGAAACCGGGGGAGAAAAGTTCTGCATGGAGGGGAATTGAACTCTCAACCTTAGGTTTCTCTTACAGACACTCTAACAATACACCAGATGGCAGGCACTGCAATGAAACGTTGGTTCTTTTCATATCCACCCAGTGTCAGTGCTGTGATTAGACTAGACCAGTAGAGCCAAGGGATAAAGTAAACGATAAGATAACTGTCCCTTTGGTCATTTCCAAACAATGCGGTGCTGCACTGTGATAAAGGAATATGACAAGTTGACTTCAGCTTGGGGTTTCCTTGCAGACACTCTTCCTCTACACTACAGAAAAGACATGAAGAGGGAACGTTTAAGTCAGTCTGTCTCTGTAAGATTCTGAATGAAAATAGAAATAATTCACAAAGAGAAAACAATGACAACTTACAATAGCAATTATCTGTGACTAGTGTATTGGAACTAAAATTGGTTCCTAAAAGAATCTTTATGACTGAGGGAAAAAAAGGAAAAGTTCTGCATGGAGGGGAATTGAACTCTCAACCTTAGGTTTCTCTTACAGACACTCTAACAGTACACCAGATGGCAGGCACTGCAATGAAAACGTTAGTTCTTCTCAAATCCACCCAGTGTCAGTGCTGTGATTAGACTAGACCACTAGAGCCAAGGGATAATGTAAACGATAAGATAACTGTCCTCTTGGTCATTTCCAAACAATGCGGTGCTGCACTGTGATAAAGGAATATGACAAGTTGACTTCAGCTTTGGGTTTCCTTGCAGACACTCTTCCTCTACACTACAGAAAAGACATGAAGAGGGAACGTTTAAGTCAGTCTGTCTCTGTAAGATTCTGAATGAAAATAGAAATAATTCACAAAGAGAAAACAATGACAACTTACAATAGCAATTATCTGTGACTAGTGTATTGGAACTAAAATTGGTTCCTAAAAGAATCTTTATGACTGAGGGAAAAAAAGGAAAAGTTCTGCATGGAGGGGAATTGAACTCTCAACCTTAGGTTTCTCTTACAGACACTCTAACAGTACACCAGATGGCAGGCACTGCAATGAAAACGTTAGTTGTTTTCATATCCACCCAGTGGGTTAGGCATCAGGCCCTTGTGGTCCTAGGCCGACTCACTACTGCCCCCTAGAGTTTTATATACACATCACACCCAACATTACCCACAATCCTCACACACATACTCCCACATCCGTCTTCTTCATTCCACTCGTCGTCACTCACTACTCAACACAAACTTTTTACGCAGCAGCGTCTGGAATACAAACTTCAGCAGTACATTCTATCTCCTGCTAAAAATCATCCGAGGATGGCACCGGAGACCAGGGCCACATCGCGGGCTACACAACATACCGACAGGCAGCCTTCTTGAGTGTCGCGGAGGCCGAGGGGTCGACCCCCTCTGCACACTTCTCTGCCTGTCCCGATCAAACATAAGATCCGCCATGTTGACCGCGAGGTCTCCCTCCGCCTTCCCCTCGAGGAGTCTATCACCTCGTCTGTGAGTACAGCCAGTTCTACAAGAGGAAGGGTAGACACACTGGAAACCGGCCTGAATGACATCAACACGAAGGTAGACAAAATCGACTCCAAGATCGACATGCTCATCGAGGCCAGCCTCAACAAGATACCGCCGGCGGCCGCGTCATCCCCCCCACCGGTGCCATTACGGGCCGAAGCCTCCTCACGGGAGAACTACATCGACCAGTATCTACAGAGAGAACGGTTTCAACTCCAGTGCACAGACGGTAAGGTCGCTCTTGCAAACGACTTATTTTCTGACAGGCTTCTGCCCAAACCTTATATGTACGTAGCATGGGATAACTGTCAGACACTAAAGGCTAAGCTAGACGCACGTACCCACCTCACAGCACTTGAGTATATCACCGCTACCCTTTCGCTTCTAAGGGATCAGCGGGCATATGACGCAAAAGACATTCATCACATAATCACACATCTTCATGACGTCTCGCACAACGCCATGGAGAGGCCATGGGAAGGAGTTAGACGCTGGACTAAAAAGATCTGGGACTTGGTTGAAAAGAAGCAGGTGGCATGGGACGACCACCAAAAGATACAGCTTCATCGCATGCTCCTCGCCATAGCCCCCGCAACGGTACAGAGGCCAAACCCACACCGATCGGACGGGCACCACCATATAACTCCGGCCCAGCCAGCTGATCTATGTAGGTCATACAACACGGTACGCGGTTGCCACCACAGGGCACACCACACGGAAGGAGGTCAACAGAAGCTCCATTACTGTAGCTACTGTCTGTCGGCCGTCAACCGCAACTGCACCCATAGCGCCACAGCTTGTCGCCGCAGAGCAGAGGACAACGCCGCCCCAGCCCACATGACAAGCAACAGGTCCAACAACACCCAAAACCTATCACACCAGGCAGCAAAAATCGCTTGAGCGGCGCCCCGGCCTACCAGCCCGAGGCGCCGTCAACAAACAGCCACACCGGACACAACACACCTGAGCACGGCCCGCTCTCCCATCGCAGCCTTGGTTCTACTAGTCTGGCCGGCGCTGGGTCCCCTCCGTCACCGGCCCACAGCCCGGGCACCAGCTCCGGTCAACACATCCAAGATGGCCGTCCAGACAGCATTGTAGGCGTTACCATTGTGGAGGAGGCGCCCCGTCTTGCCCTTGGTAATACTGGTAATAACGAGATACACCCGGGTCAAGACAGCAACTTCACACGGGCTCCTCGCTCTCCTCCGGTTTGGTCACTAAATCCCGAGGCCCCCGTCTTTGTGCCGCATTCGCCGTCAACAAGCGAAGCGGCCCCCTCACATGCGCACAGCCAGCAAGGTACGCCAGATTTTGACTCAATCCGTCTTATGTGCATGTTATCAACCCCGACTGCAATATCCATCCCGCGGCTTTTGCTGCTCACCGTCGTGATCACTGGCCCCATTTTTATAAATCAGTTGCTAGCTCAGACTTGTATGACACATACACGGCAGTTCGCAACACCGGCTTACCCAACGCACTCTGCGCACGGGTCCACGTAGCATCAAACCTAAACATTGCCGCCTGGGAACGCTACATGCCTGTCGGAAATGATGATCTGCTTGATTTTCTGAAGTACGGTTTCCCTCTCGGTTACTTAGGCCCTGTCAGCGACACTGGCGACACACACAACCATCCGAGCGCTATGCAGTTCCCAGTACAGGTGGACGCTTTTCTCAAGAAAGAGCTGGCGCTGGGCGCCCTTGTCGGTCCCATGCCTCGCTCACCTTTTCTGGAGTGGTCCCATATATCCCCTCTTATGAGTCGGCCTAAGAGAGACACTGATGATCGTCGCATTATCTCTGATCTTACGTTTTCGGAGTTAAGTTTGAATGCCTACATATATAAGAATACTGTTCTCGGCACCACACGTAACCATTCTCTCCCGACGGTTGAGGCCCTTATCGGGGACGTTAGGCGTATCGGTCCGGGGTCATATATGGCGACCCTCGATATCGCCCACGCCTATAAAAACTTTGTAACTGACCCTCTGGACTGGCCCCTTCTTGTTATCCGCTGGGGCACTGACTACTACCTCGATACCGCCGTACCTTTCGGTTCGAGAGCTTCATCAAGCCACATCCAGCGGGTGGCTGATATCATCATTGAAATCCTTCGTGAACGAAATGTGGTTGCTCGCATGTACATTGATGATCTGATCATTGTCTCCCCCGACAGGGCGATGGCAGTGAGGGACTTCAACATCGCTAAGCAGTTACTCGCGGATCTCGGTTTGCCTGAGGCCCCGGGGAAGAGCCAGGCCCCGGCCACAAGAGTTCGCTGGCTTGGAGTCGACATAGACACGACCGCCATGACTGTCTCTGTCCCGGCAGACAAACTGCGCGACATCAGAGGTAAGGTAGCCCAGTGCATCGCCAAGCGCACTATGACCAAGAGACACCTCCAGAGCGTCCTGGGGGCCTTGCTACACATTGCAAAATGCATCCCCCCAGCACGCCTTTTTGTGGGCCGTCTCCTCGACGGCCTGCGCGGCTGCCGCCGCCACTTTCTCAACGTCAGCGCTGACATGCGCAAGGACTTTCGCTGGTTCCACGAGTCTGCCGAGGCGTGGAATGGCATTGGTGTTATCCCCGCCCAAACGTACACCCGAGAATTGTTCGTCGATGCCTGCTTAAGTGGCATCGGGGGCACCGACGGCCGTATGGCCTACGCCAGCCAGGTCACCCTGATCGACGACGGTGTCAAAAACGTGGCCCACCTGGAGGCAGCCAATGTGGTGGTGGCTCTCCACACACTGGCTGGTGAGGCCGACCGGGGCGGCCACATACGAGTCCACTGCGACAACTCGGCAGCGGTCTCGGTCTTCAGTACGGGTCGGGCCCGCGACCCAGTCCTGTTGGATTGCGCACGCTCTATAGTGCATTGTGCATGTGCCCGGCGAAGCTAATGTGGTGGCCGATAACCTCAGTAGAGCCCATCTCTCCAAGCCACATTTTAACGCTGTTGCCGAGTATTTTGCCTCGGGTGAATATGTCCAGTGTGCCGCTGTTACCCATGTATTTGACAATTTATCGCCTTCTGTCATCACCAGATCCGGCGCTGCGGTCACTTCAACAGCTCGCAGCAGCGCGCCAGGAGAAGGCCCGGGCCGAGGGGACCAACACAGCAAGACGTTCCACAGTCCGGGCGTACCTCGGCCTGTGCCTCGACATGAGCATCGACCCCCTGGCCGCGACGTACCAGGAGGCATGCGCAGTCATAGAAGCATGGGCTCTCAAGGGTGCGTCGCCGGCAACAATACGCAACAAAGTCGGTCACGTCCGGTCCTACCTCATCCTCGCAGGAGTGACGACGGCTCCACTACACCACCCGCGGGTCATGCGGGCGCTGGATGCGGTCGACCGCGACAAAAGCCGGGCCCCGAACGTGAAGGCCCCAGCCTCGCCACATCTAGTACGGGCCGTCCTGGACTCGCTGTTGACAACACATGCAGACGCTCTGGTAAGAGCCGCAATTCTCATTATCTACACGGCCGCTCTCCGCCAATCCGAGCTGCTCCCGCCAACAGTCACAAGGTTCTCCGCTACCAGGCACCTCACAAGAGGCGCGGTGTCAATGGTCCCTGGAGGGATGCGTCTCTTCATCTCCCTGGCCAAAAACCTCCAGAAATACGACCAGAGCAAGTCTGTCTTCATCCCCGAGGCCGCCGAGTCGACTGTCTGCCCAGTAGCAGCCACGAGGGCAGCTATAAACTTGGTCCCAACAGTGCACTCGACCGACCCGCTACTGATGTTCCCCGATCGCTCGTCTCTGCCAACTTCCCTCGTCAAGAAAAGCTGGGACAGTGGAGTCCGAGCAGCTGGAGACGACCCGCGGAAGTACTCGCTTCACTCTCTCCGGAAGGGTGCGGCGACCGCCGCGTACCAGGCGGGGATCCCAGTCCTTGCCGTGAAGCAGTTCGGCGGCTGGAGATCCCAAGCATATGAGACATACATTGACACATCATCGACCCCGGTGTCTCGCGCAATCCTCAACTCCATCACATCACAGTGACTTTTATCTACCTTCCTCACATTTATCTTATTCCATGTCAATACTTTTTAATACCGCACTTTACGTGCTTTCTTTTACCCACCATCCCAACCCCAAATACCTTCTCTTTTTCACACACTCCCCTTCCCAAAATTTTTGTTTACATCACAAATCAACAAAACATTCAACTCAAAATATATTCACAACATTTTGGCACGCTTGGGTACTATCTTATTTAATTCATTGTTTTAACCCCTTATTATCATATCATATATATATATACTACGTTTAACATTATTAGTATATATACTCTTAATACATGTCATAAAATCTATTCTTAATAAATACATTTTATTTACCCAGCTGCCGTTTCACTTCTTTCTTTATACTCGGGGGAAGCAGTAGTGGGTTAGGCATCGGGCCCTTGTGGTCCTAGGCCGACTCACTACTGCCCCCTATAGTTTTATATACACATCACACCCAACATTACCCACAATCCTCACACATACTCCCACATCCGTCTTCTTCATTCCACTCGTCGTCACTCACTACTCAACACAAACTTTTTACCCACCCACCCCTTCCTTATTTTTACTATTTATTATTATATTAACCTTATTTTGATAGGGGTACTATCTTATTTAATTCATTGTTTTAACCCCTTATTATCATATCATATATATATATATATATATACTACGTTAAACATTATTAGTATATATACTCTTAATACATGTCATAAAATCTATTCTTAATAAATACATTTTATTTACCCAGCTGCCGTTTCACTTCTTTCTTTATACTCGGGGGAAGCAGTAGTGTCAGTGTTGTGATTAGACTAGACCAGTAGAGCCAAGGATTAAGTAAGGGATAAGATTACTGTCCCTTTGGTCATTTCCAAACAATGCGGTGCTGCACTGTGATAAAGGAATATGACAAGTTGACTTCAGCTTGGGGTTTCCTTGCAGACACTCTTCCTCTACACTACAGAAAAGACATGAAGAGGGAACGTTTAAGTCAGTCTGTCTCTGTAAGATTCTGAATGAAAATAGAAATAATTCACAAAGAGAAAACAATGACAACTTACAATATCAATTATCTATGACTAGTGTATTGGAACTAAAATTGGTTCCTAAAAGAATCTTTATGACTGAGGGAAAAAAAGGAAAAGTTCTGCATGGAGGGGAATTGAACTCTCAACCTTAGGTTTCTCTTACAGACACTCTAACAGTACACCAGATGGCAGGCACTGCAATGAAACGTTAGTTCTTTTCAAATCCACCCAGTGTCAGTGCTGTGATTAGACTAGACCAGTAGAGCCAAGGGATAAAATAAGGGATAAGATTACTGTCCCTTTGGTCATTTCCAAACAATGCGGTGCTGCACTGTGATAAAGGAATATGACAAGTTGACTTCAGCTTGGGGTTTCCTTGCAGACACTCTTCCTCTAGACTACAAAAAAGACATGAAGAGGGAACGTTTAAGTCAGTCTGTCTCTGTAAGATTCTGAATGAAAATAGAAATAATTCACAAAGAGAAAACAATGATATCTTACAATAGCAATTATAAAGTTACTGGTGTAGTGGAACGAAAAATGGTTCCCACATTTTTAGAAAAAAGAACTAATTCAGTTTGTTTCTAACTGATATTATACCGATTCCCTCATATAACTATATTGTTCTCTCTATATTACGTTTTTCTCTTTTAACAAAGAGAAATAACACAAAAAGATCTTTGTTTTGACTTGGGGTTTAACACCTGACCCCCAGATTTTAAAAAGGAAAACAATTTTTAAAACTTGGTTCTATCCTGGGATTGAACACCCAATCTTTGTACCCTAAAACCATTGCCCTATCCACTACACCACAAAGAAAGATATATTCCATGATGAGATAGAGCATGTATATGTATGTAGTGGGACGGGAATCCAGCAGTGTTCGTTTGTTTCACGGAAGGTGGCGCGATATGCCGATCCTTACTGTGTAGTGATTCCGGACAACGCCGCACACGAGAGTGGCGCGGTGGAGACCGGGATTATGTAACGCTTAGTATATATACTCAGCGTTCACAGTAGGTCGACAGGCTGTCCTCGCGCGTCCCTTCTACGGAACCGATCCTTGGGCCCTCACTTTGCAGGCGGGTTCTTGTAACCTTCCTGGTGGTTAGGCTGATCTTCCGGATTGGCCTATCCAGCGTTACCTAGCACCCATGTGCTAGGGTACTGTACTTGTAGGGAAGATCTTCCAGATCTTTCCGGGAAGTAAGTGATTAATAAACATCCCTGTTTATTAAGTGACGTTGTTGTGTTATGTGTGAATAGGTCTGTGCAAACTAACCGAAAACCGAACCAACCTACGTAAGTGCGTAGGGTGGGATCCTGCCTGGAACTAGCGTTCCGGATTGGGGTCATCCAACCTGCTAGACAGGCGGCGACCACCACACTGGTGCCGTGACCAGGATCCCAGGTTGCTTGCACAACCCGGGATTCTCGGTAAATGCATGGATCTGGAATAAAAACCAGATTTAAGGCTGAACAGGAGAGTGAAGATGGGGAGGTAACTTCTCAACAAACTCTTCCGGCCCGGAATGACGACAAGTCTCCAAAACCAGAGGGAGGGGGTGAAACCCAGAAGTCTGGCAAGGAGAAATCTCGGAAGAGAACCGCCGCTCAGAATCTGAGTTCGACGGTCCTGAAGAGTTTCAGTCCGGCGGCCGACAGCCGACATGGCCCCGCAAGGGATCTGGAGGGACTCAGTAAAATTGGGTCTCAGACAGATAGTCCCGGAGAGTCTAGTACTCCCCGGAATAGGTCGGAAAATACCTTAAGGGTATCTTCCGAGGAAGTTCCTGTAGGTTTCCTTGGACCCGAACTCTTAGCCGAGTTTGATAGGGAAAGGGAAGCCAGAGACATGTGTCGGGAACTAGAAGCTCGAAACCGTGAGATCGCCGAGAAGGTAGCCCAAAGGCACCATAACTTGGAAGAACTCTCGGTTCGCGAGATTGAGACTCTAGAAAAAATTGAGCGTTTGGACCAACATGTACAATACATGAAGGACCAAGTTCGACTAGCAGAGACAGAATCATCCCAACGGATGCCTATGTCCCACGCTGGCTGGAGTAATGTGAGAGATCATCTATATTCCCCACCAGGAAGAGTAGAGGATCCAGAGAAGACCCCTAACAGATTCATATCTGGAACAAAGGGTGTAAAGACTCCTTTGGTTAGCTTCCGGCTACCCTCTGAGTCAAGAATGGGTTCTCCGAGTTCCGAACGTACTAGTAAAGCTATAGCTGAATTAGGGTTCAACTCGTTCAACCAAGTCCGGGAACAGGATCGGATCTTTAACTTGTCAATGGCGAGAGCTGACAAGGTTCCGATGATGCGCCCAGAGAACGCAGCCAGAAAAAACGCTGTCATTCCAAAACCTTACGGGAAAGGAATGGAGTGGGAACACTGGTTCGCGGGATTTTGTGAGGACATACAATGTAATGGCTGGAATAAAGTCGATGCATTGCCATACCTCAAAAGAGCGTTGCGAGATGGACCCGGGGAAGCTGCACTTCGCGCTTTTCGCCGTTCCGGTGGTACGGAATGGGATGAGTTAGTGGAGGTAGCCTCATACTACTGTGGTCAGTTGGTAACGCTGAACCCCCGTTCCACTTTTTTAAAGAGGATCCAGGGAAAAGAGGAGACAACTCGCGCCTATGGGCTAGCTTTGCAACAAATGTTGTTAGAGGTTTACCCAGGGACGGGATTAGATTCTCCTGCGCTGCATGAAGATCTACAAACTCAGTTTGTAAAAGGACTTCGAGATGATGACGTGAGAGCGGAAGTCATCTCTAAATGGGAGCCCGGTATGAACTTCATGCAGGTATTGCGAATAGTAGATGCCTATGAACAACGGTGTATACTATTCGGAAAATATGCTAATCCCGGGAAAACTTCTCGGGTTAACATAGTGGGTTCTACTTGGTCACAAGTAGAGGAAGATACCTACGAGTGTCAGGAAGCGGAAATAGAGGATATACTCTCTAATGTCCGCTCGATGGTACTCGGAAGAGGAGGCTTCAATAGACGGGGACGTGGAAGAGGTCGAACCCCTAGCTTTGGAAGGAACAGCGATGTACCTTCTGTGGCAGAGGCAAAACCAATAACCACTGATCCTGAAGGAAATTCCTCAGAGGTTATGAAGTTGTTGACCAAAATCAACGAAAGACTGAATCAGGTGGAGAAAAACCAGCTGGATGTCCGACGTTGTTGGCGGTGCAACAAAATGGGACATATCTCTCCAGATTGTCCAGAAACCCGGAACGTTACTACGGTGGAAACATCTCGTAGTCTGCCTGCGTTGATGGTTGCCTCTCAGGGTGAACCGGAAAACAAAGGAGGACTGTAGCGAGTGGCAACACTGCGGTCCGGGAAGGAAAGTGCCAGGGAACACAAACCTGTGAGATGTATAAGGAGGAAAATATTTCCAACTTACCAGAAAAGGGGAAGATACAAAATACGGTCGCAACGATTTGTAGTAAGTATCTTTCACCCGGGCATCCTTGGCCCTGTTTTTCAGTCGAGACGATCTCAAGCTGAGATCTGCTGAGATCCATGAGCGATCCTGAGACCGTTTGGGAGATCAATGGCTGCAGGTGTTTTTCAGACATGGTCTCAGCTAGCCACAGCGGATCTCAGGGTGATCTCAGGTTGTGATCGTTTTAGCTGAGATCCCTAGAGATCATTTCTGCCGATTTGAGACACTTAAACTTATTCAAATTATACCATATTTACAGCGAATAATTGTCCATGTCTATCCAATCGAATCCTAAGATTTCATAACTTTCTATTAGATATTTTAGGAGTAAGACATATTTTACTTTGTGCATGGGTATTTTTGTTATTTATGTATATGAAGTGACCTTGACCCTACCTGCTCAAATAAAATCGAGCATTACAGTAGGTATACACAAGCTGCCTGAGAGGTGCAGTGCCTGCATTTTTCAGATTTCCAGACAAACGTTTATCACTGTCTTAATAACCACAGGAAAACTATGAAATTTGGGATATAGGAATGTCGAATTATTAGTACATTTTGCCCCAAATATTTTCATATTTGAATAGGTTTTAGCATCTGAAAATATAAGTTATGACAAGTATCAACTGGTCTCAGGTTGAGACCGTTTGGGAGATCAATTCAGCTGAGATCCCTTGAGATCATCACAACTGAGAAACACCCATAGCCCCCAAAACGGTCGCATCTCAGTCTCAGTCTGAGATCCATAGAGATCATCTCAACTGAAAAACAGTTTGCCTTTCAAACGGTCTCAACTTGAGATCGTCTCGACTGAAAAACAGGGCCCTTGTCTGCAATGGCTTTGTCAACGCGGATGGGATCTTGGAACCTTAGATGGAATCTCACGGTTTATAAGACAACTGTCCCCTTTGGGAGGACGTCGTTGGTATGTGCCGGCTAGAATTCAAGGAAGAAAAGTGGATCTATTGTTGGATACTGGTGCTAGTCGCTCTGTGTTAAACAACGGACTCTATCAGTCTCTTGGATTTGCGCAGGAATGTCATGTTCCTGGAGCCTCGGCAAAAGCTGCTAATGGTACTCATATGAGGTGCTATGGTAGTGTGATTATTCCAGTCTCAATAGGTAACACTGAATTCGTATGGGGTCCCATACTCAGTGATATCGAAGAAAGTGGAATATTAGGCGTAGATTTTCTCACCCTCTATGGAGGCTCTGTAGATCTACCCGATGGCACTCTCTGACTCAAATTTCCTGAGTTAATGGAGGTGGAATGTAGTTGTCGACGGATCTCTTCATTGATTTCTGTCCGACAAGATGTGGGCATCCCCCCCCAGCAGATGGTTAATGTCCTGATAGCTGGGGAAGGTGACTTACCACGTGGAGATGCACTTTTCGAGCCAGATCCAGAACTGTTTTCTAAAAAAGGAATACAGGCCTGGGATACCCTGATCGGAAGTGCCAGAGAAGGATCAATTCCTATAAGTAATCATACCTCCGGGTTGATTAAATTAAGGAAGGGTGATACATTGGGCTGGGTAACTCTAGCTCATGTGGATGGCCTAGTGGACTCCAGTCCACAGGGAATCACACCTATTCCCGTTTCCGAAATAACCGGGGAAGATGAACAATCTAAACTGGAAAGGTCGGACTTAATAGGAAATGATTATGAAGAAGTACGGGTTAGTGCTATCGATACAGGAACGGGATCCCTTCCAGTTCCGAGTCCATTGCACGAAACTCTGGAAACTTTAGTTCAGACGACAGACACACTAAAAAGTGGGGAACGACATGAACTAAGGATTCTTTTGAAAAAGATGGAGTCAATCTTTACTCGACCTGGAGATCCCTTGGGGAGAACGGATCGAGTAGAACATACGATTGACACTGAAGGTCATCAACCTTTCCGCCTTCCTTATCGACGGCTACCTCCGGTAAAACGGGAAGCTTTAGAAGAGGAAGTAGGGAAAATGATGGACCAGAAAGTAATCATCCCCAGTGCAAGTCCTTGGGCTAGTCCAGTGGTAATGGTTACTAAAAAGGATGGTACTTGCCGATTCTGTATTGATTACAGAAAATTGAATGGTATCACCCGGAAGAATGCCTACCCAATACCCCGGATCGATGAGAGTCTCGACTCTCTGGGAGGGAACCAGTGGTTTTGTACTCTGGATCTCCAGTCTGGATATTGGCAGGTAAAGATGAACAGTGGCGATCAGTCTAAAACGGCGTTCACCACTCATCAAGGGCTTTACGAGTTCACAGTAATGCCATTTGGCCTCTGTAATGCTCCTGCAACTTTCGAATCCATGATGGATCAGATGTTGCGGGGTCTACAGTGGAAAAAGTGTTTGGTTTATCTAGACGACATAATCATCTTCGGAAAGAATTATGTTGAATGTTTAGAAAACCTGAGAGAGGTATTTGAGCGTATTCAATCTTATGGGTTGAAACTCAAACCTCAAAAATGTAAGCTGTTTCGCAAATCTGTGGAATACTTAGGACGGATAGTTTCCGGAAATGGAATCCGGGCAGATCCTTCTAAGTTGGAGGTAGTGGCTAATTGGCCACGCCCCCAGAATATAAAAGACATAAGGTCTTTCCTAGGATTTTGTTCGTATTACCGCGACTTTATCCCGGGTTTTTCTGAAATTGCACACCCTATGCAACAGTATGTAGTACTAGATAAGCCAGGGAAGCAAAAAGAGATCCAATGGACTCCGGAAGCTGAACACGCTTTTCTGGGACTAAAAAGAAAGTTTACGGAGACCCCCGTATTGAAATACCCTCTAGCCCAGGGTCGGTTCATTCTCGACACTGACGCTAGTAATGAGAGTATTGGAGCGGCTTTGTCTCAGATACAAGATGGTATAGAAGTTCCAATAGCTTTTGCAAGCAACAGCTTAAGTAAAAGTCAGCGGAACTACTGTACTACTAAGAGGGAACTCTTAGCGGTTGTGGTGTATGTAAGAAAATATCGACACTTCTTAGCAGGTGGAGATTTCATCCTACGTACTGACCATTCTTCTCTCAAATGGCTCTTTAACTTTAAAGACGCCGAGGGAATGATTGGAAGATGGCTGGCAGCTCTCTCCGAATTCGGGTTGACTAACTGCCAGATTGAACACCGGGCTGGAAAGTCACACATTAATGCGGATTGTCTCTCAAGGAGACCAGTGCGGAAATGTGGACGACCAGATTGCCGGGATTGTGGCGAGCATAGAGCAGTCATAGCTACTCTACGTTCCCAGAAAGTGAAGCCGCCATTAAACTATCAGTGGACACTAGAACAGATTAAGGAAAGTCAACAGGCTGACCCAGATTTGTTCCAGTTAACTAAACTGATAGCTAATGGACTCCATAGGCCTACAGGACCCGAGATCTCGCCTGAAAACCGAGAATTTCGGAATCTATGTGGTCAATGGAAAGAGCTAGAGGTCCGTGATGGAGTATTATATCGATGGAGAACCACATTGCAACCACTTAAACGTGCACTACAACTAGTGGTCCCTCGAGAATTACGATCCGGACTAATGACCCTATGTCATGAACATAGGAGTGCAGCTCATCTAGGACGGAAAAGAACGGTAGCCAGAATAAGGCGTCGTTACTACTGGCCTGGAATGGGTGCAGATATTCGAAGATGGATATCTGGATGTTCCATATGTAGCAAAGTCAAACCCGGGGTAGGACTCGGAAAGATGCCGTTACAACAGGAACTGTTTGGTGTCAGGTTTGCCAGAATCGCTCTAGATATCATATCTGGTATCGACGAGTCAGAGGAAGGAAATACCTGTATGATGGTGGTGATGGATTATTACACAAAATATGTGCAGATCTATCCCATGAAAAATCACAAAGCTGCCACGTGTGCGGAAGCTTTAGTGAAAAACTGGATGTTGCCTTTTGGAACTCCGAGCGTACTACATTCCGACCAAGGAAGGGAATTTGAATCCCAGATCTGGAAAGAAATGTGTAGGATACTCGAGATTAAAAAGACACATACGAATCCATATCGTCCCAAATCAGATGGTATGGTAGAGAGATTCAACCGGACATTGATCCAGTGTCTTCGGACCCTGGTAGATGAAAATCGGAAGAATTGGGATGAATTAGCACCATTTATAGCTCACGCATATAATGGGACCATTCATTCAAGCACGGGGTGTTCACCTAATTTACTCATCTTTGGCGAGGAAATAGTAATGCCCGCGGACATAGTCTATGGGGTTCCTGGAATGTCTACGGATGATCCTTGTCCCATAGGATTTGTCGAAAAAAAGAGAACGTTTTGTAGAGGGATATTACCTTGCGAGACGAAATCTGACGAAAGCAGCAGAGTGGCAAAAGACTGGACATGACGTCAATCTTAAACCACGTAAGTTCCGAGTAGGAGACCGGGTTGTACGATACCACACTCCGTTGGTAAATGTAAAACTCACTCCTAACTGGGACGGACCATTCAGAATTGTTCAATTATTGTCAGAAATGACAGTAGTGATAGAAGACGAATGGTCAAGAAGGCGTTATAAATCCCATGTAGCTCGTTTACGACTATGGGAAGGAAAGCGTGAATGTTCCGACTTTGAAGTTTCACACCCTGCTACAAAGCGAGATGTGTCACTGAACACGGGTCCTACTGGGAAACCAGGGAGGTCCCGGGTTCAAAGAGCCGGGAAGCCGGGCGTCAAACCCCCGTCAACACGGCGGAGGCAGACCCCGATAGGGAAGTCCCGGTCAAAGGTTACCGGGGTTCCGAGTGGGTGCTCGCCTACACGGCGAAAACCGGGACGTCCGCGGAAGGTGATTCCTACTTACGCCAACCTAAAAAGGGAAGTGTGGGTAGAAGAAAAACCTGACACGGAAAAGTCTAAATTTGCTACAGATCGAGCCGTGTATAATAAACATGGTTCGAGATGTAGAATGGAGTCTAAAATAGACTCAAAACCCCGCCGCAGCTCTCGAGTAAAATCGAAGGCTGTGGTTAACTACAAAGAGTAGTGGTGCCGGGGTTGTCGAAAACACAACGAGAAGCAATGGTACGAAATGTAGATCGTTGGTAGTCAGTGACATGTCGATTATACATGAATGTTGATCAAATAGTTACCTTAAAATCAGTCGTTATGTGCCGCAGCCCAGACGTTGCTCTAAGGGACCCCGTCGAGGACCCTCTAGAGGCTGCAGAATTGCCGAACGCTCTGAAAGGTCTGATCCATTTACATGGAAATTAGACAAGTCTCCCATACTATCAGCGAGATACACGACGGCGATAAGAATTCCCACACTACAGAGAACTCGGGGTGGAGCTCGAAAAGGGGTTTCCCCGGGTTCCGGAACCTGTGCTGGGTGATTGAAGGCGTGAACGAATCAAGTCAAGCATAACGCTGACCTTTGGTTTCTTCACGCATGCGGTGTTGAGACGCTCAAGATGAGCCAGTCTCGACACGGTTGATTGGTTCGCGACAGTGAATCTAGGTCACTTAGGAGTATATAAGACCCTGTTTTTTCAGTAGTCTTCACTCTGTGATCGGAGTGGTGCCTAGCACCACAGGAGTCGGGCGGTAGCAGCATGGCTGACCGTGCCCCGTCTACGGAGGGTGAGCGCGAGCTCCCCTCACCCCTGCCCGGATCGTCAGCTTCGGCTGAGCGGGGGGCAGATCTGGACGATGATGCTTTGCTCATCGGGTCAGATGATGGTGATTTTGACCTGGAAGGGTACGAGTCTGCGGACTCTGTTCTTCTTGGGGAAACCCGAGATGAACGACCCGGAAAGGGAAAAAGTCACACCGGGAAGAAGTCTGAGGCGGCCCCGGCCGCTAAGGGCTCTTCTGGTGCCCGTCCGAAGACGAGCTCAGTGAAAACTGAGGCCTCTGACTCGGATGTGTTCATGGCCGAAGGTTCCGAATCGGAGCGTGATACGCCAAGGCGAGGCCGAGCCCGCCCGCGTCGTCACTCTCCGAGGAAGTCCTCCGAAGAGATGGGTTCCAGGCATGAGGTTTCAACCCAGAGCCTGGAACAAATGCTAGCTGGGATCCCAGATCCCAAAACGCGTGCCATAGTACAGTCAATGTACCAAAATTGGACTCCACCCGGAGTGGAGCTGGCGGAAGCCAGGACCTTTTTGGCCCCGGGTCCGGTAGCAAAACCCGGAAAGTCTGAGGCTGGGACAGAGACGGCTATGGAGACTGATTCGTCAGTTGGGGACGACTCTGTAAAAGGGTCGTCCAGCAAAGGTGAGAAACCGGTGTCAACACCGGCTAAACCCGCGCCGGGGAAGTCTGTCAGTAAGACTGAGGTGTCAAAACCTCGGGAGGCTGACAAGACTGAGCCGCAGCTTTCGAAACAGAACCGGAAGCGACTCCGTCGTGCAGCCCGGAAACGGGCTGAGGCGGAGCTAGAAAGGACCGGAGGTCAGCCGAAATCACGTGACTCGGAGAAAGGGAAACCTCAAACCGGGAAGCGTGAGGAGTCGAAGGGGGCTGAGTCGAAAGGCTCGGACAAACCCGCGGCACAGGCTGGACCCAGTGTGGCTGACGCTATACCAAGTACCTCAACAGGTGCCACGGGTGGCGGAGAGGTCAAGTGTTGGGGAACAGAGATGGACAAGGCTAAACCCCTGGTCCCATCCAACCCCGACAATGATGACGGTGATTTCCAACCTGGCGTAAAGCGGGCTGGGAAGAGAACGGTAGCTAGACAGATACCCGCCTGGGCAAGACTTACACTTGCCTAGAAGATCTCCGTCATGGAAACCGACATTACATCCCCGATGGTGTCGGTTTAGATGGAACCTCAGACGATGAGGAGTGGCTAGTTGACGAGGGTTCTCCCAACGCCTGGTACATAGACCGGGTGAAAGGAGTTTCCCGAGTTAGCCGGCTGAAGTACGAGGATCAGGTCAAAGACCGGATCGCGTACGCATGGCACAAGTTTGGGAACGGCAATCATTGTGTCTTCTTGAGTTGCCATGGGAGGGACAAGAAATTGTCACCGACCTACGCGACTGAAGGTCATTACGCTAGGCACCTCGTAGAGGTACACTTAGCCGAACGACCATGGCTACAGTGCCTTGGCAAGAAGGGTGGTTCTTGTCAGGCTGGGTGTGCCAGTTCCAGGCGTTCGTGTCTAGTTAGACACATTGCCCGGGAACACCGGACTGCTGGTGCTGCTGCTCGGGAACGGGTCATGAATCTGTGGCAGAGATTCATTGACTTAGGTTCCGAGACTCAGAGAGGCAAACCGGAACCCGAGACTTGTGTGACAGACGGTCGACTGTTTAAGATCGGATGGAAGAAGAATCCTGGCTGGTTCGGGACTCTGATGCTATCCGCGTCAAAACATCGACAGATGTCAAAAGAGTCGAGGAAGAAACGGTCCCTTAGCCGGGAACCGTCTCAAAAATCCTCGAAGGCTAAACGACGGGTCAAGAAGCTGTCATCGTCCTCGTCCAGCGAGACTGACACTTCTGAGCGATCCAGTCGGAAGCCCAGAAAGAAATTGGCTCCAGGTAAGCACACCATCGCTGACGTGGTGGAAGCTGCTTACCAGGTAGGGCCAAAGTTGTCTGGGGGATTGAAAGTCCTCTCAGACCTGAGTGAAGGAAACGTTCCAACGGCTTCAAAAGCCCGCGGACCCGTAGAAAAACCAGCTAGGACTCCTAGCTCAAGGCTCTCGGGAGTTTCCCCACTCAACAGAGGTGTTACCCAAGCACCCGGGAAAGTTGAGGAAGAAGAGGCCTTTCCGGCACTCCCTCCACCAGCCAACCCAGTTGTTGAGGTAAAGAAGAAACCAACGACACAACCACCCGTTGCGTCGAAGGTGACTTCTTCTCCCTGTGCAATGTCGGTTGAATACGTCCAACGGGCGGATCAGCTAGAGTCGCATATAGGTGGCACCTTGGAGGGCCGTGTCCGAACGGGCGCGCATGCTCTCCATGAAGGCCTCGTTAAGGAGCTAGTGAACCTAGCCCGATTCGAGGTAAGAGAAGCCACGAAAGGCCTGGCTAAACAATACGCGTTGGACTTAGAGGACGCGCGTATTGCGAAAACCACTGCCCAGTCGACGTTTGCCCGGGCGGAAGCCCAGACCCATCGCCAAGATGAACGTTGTCTTCGGCACTTGGGTATGTCGCTCTATGACATCGGTGACGACCCGCAAGCCCTTGAGGAAGCGTGGTTGGCCCGTCAAAGGAGGCGGGGAAGATTTCTTCAGTTCACCACGGAAGAATCAAACTCGACACGTCAGCAACTCGCTGGCATGTTGGGATGGTCACCCGTGGAAGAAACTTCCCAACAGGACACTACATCCATAGCGGCTCAGCCCATGGATGTCAGTGTAGATACTCCGCTGTCAGGACCCGGTCAGACCCCACAGGATCAGACTGAAGTCCTACAGCCGAGGAGGCCTCCCGCCGTGACACGGGCTGAAAAATCAGCAAAGCCTTCCAGGGCTAAGCCGGTAGATCAGCCCGAGGAACCAAGTGGGGCACTGGGGGTGAATGCCAACATCATCCCGTTGGAGTCTGGAATCTTTTTAGATACCGGACCAACCTCTCTACAGCAGTTGATGTCTCAGTTGCAGCCTACGTCTGCGCTGAGTCCACTGCGACCAGAGAGGACCGCCCTGGCAACGTCGGTTCCACCGACGGCTAGTGCACCAAGCCAGTCGGACCTTCTCGACCTCAGGATATCCTCCGACGAGGATATTTAGGGGTTGACAATGACCAACTCGGCTGGTGCCTAACAAGCCGGGAAGACGCCGTCTAAACTCGGAACCGGCAGAGCCAACAACTCTCCTGGATCCGAAGTCAGACGGGTATGGGAAGTCCCGGGGAGGAAAAATTTTTTCCGACCTAGCTACTTCCAGAATGTGGCCTCCTAGCCAGAATTCTGCACTTTCTCGGCGAACCGCAAGGATCGCTGGGAGGGGTAGAGGGAAAGTTAGGAGTAACCAATAATAAGCGATCCTGGGTTGGGGCTGGGGAAAGTCAGTAAAATGACTTCCCTAAGGCACAACCCTGGTTTCAGACGGCTGAAGGTTCTCTCGATGGTTAGGCCCGTAATAGGCCCCCATCACGAAAACCTCCGGCCTGTGGTGTGGTACCAGGTAAGGAAGATTGTGCCTTTCGGGTACAGATCTGACTTACCAGGTCTATGTCGGAACTGAGTTCATCGACTCGATAGTGAGATAGTAGGCGTAACCCCTGATCTGATGGATTACGCCGGCTGTTTCTACCTTGGGTCGGTGATCGTAAGTTCTGAATCCGGCTTAGAATTGGGGCCTTAATTGGTACTCGATTCGAGCCGAGAGAAAAAATATGCCAGTATAGCTGGAGTCAAAATGAAAGAACACTGATACCACACACTCTTACCAGGTGGATGGAGAATTGTTTTGCCTTTTTGGCCGTTATTTCCGTATTCGGAAACTTTCAACTCGGAAGGTGTTTAGCGAGGCTAACCCTTCTCTACATATGGATGTCTTCCAACTTGAGGAACAGTGGGAAGCCCAGCACCCGTCGGCATCGGGCTGAATGTAGTAAGTCTGCTACGCCGATGGGCCAGCTGGGCTCGATACTTTAAGATGAGAAAGAGAACGACACTTCACTCGCCGGGAGCTAACAGAGGACTTCAACAAGATCCGGAACAGCTGGAGGCAGAGTGCTCGACAGGCCGGGCTGACCACCTGTAGGTCCGCAACTGTCGAGTCTTCTCTGCCCAACGCTCAAGAACCCGCTCCCCGGCTCAAGATGGGTGAATATCACATTTATTCAAGGTGCTAGCGAGGCTGGTCCTTCATTCTTCAAATGTCGTTTCCTCTTTCCTAAATGTTATATCTTCCATATTTTTAATAATTCCTCCATCTTACAATTCCACCTTTTTCACTTATACGTTGGTATCAGTGAATTCTTGTGAACACCAGTAAGCTAGAGAGTAGACCAAGAACTGCTGGATATATGTTGTAATTTTTAATTGGGTAGTCCCTTAGCAGCAAAATGGCTGCCTTGGTTCCCCCCTTAGTAAAAACTGGGAGGGGTAATGTAGTGGGACGGGAATCCAGCAGTGTTCGTTTGTTTCACGGAAGGTGGCGCGATATGCCGATCCTTACTGTGTAGTGATTCCGGACAACGCCGCACACGAGAGTGGCGCGGTGGAGACCGGGATTACGTAACGCTTAGTATATATACTCAGCGTTCACAGTAGGTCGACAGGCTGTCCTCGCGCGTCCCTTCTACGGAACGGATCCTTGGGCCCTCACTTTGCAGGCGGGTTCTTGTAACCTTCCTGGTGGTTAGGCTGATCTTCCGGATTGGCCTATCCAGCGTTACCTAGCACCCATGTGCTAGGGTACTGTACTTGTAGGGAAGATCTTCCAGGTCTTTCCGGGAAGTAAGTGATTAATAAACATCCCTGTTTATTAAGTGACGTTGTTGTGTTATGTGTGAATAGGTCTGTGCAAACTAACCGAAAACCGAACCAACCTACGTAAGTGCGTAGGGTGGGATCCTGCCTGGAACTAGCGTTCCGGATTGGGGTCATCCAACCTGCTAGACAGGCGGCGACCACCACATGTATATGCATATATGTGTACATTTATCAGGTGGGTATACATTGGATGCACTTTTATGTGTAAACAAGAAAGAAATAAATAATATTTACTACTTTCAAAAAAGAAAAGAAAGCTGGATTGAGGGGATTTGAACTCTCAAGCTTGAGATTTCCATGCAGACACTCCAGCTCTAGACCACAGCAAAGACATGAAGAGGGAATGTTTAAGTTGGTCTGTCTCTATGATTCTGAATGAAAATAGAAATAATTCAGAAAGAGAAAACAATGACAACTTACAATAGCAATTATCTGTGACTGGTGTAGTGAAACTAAAAATGGTTCCAACATTTAAAAAAAAAAAGAACTAATTCAATTTTTTTCAGACTTATATTAACCAGATTCCCCCTTATACTTGTGTTTTTCTCTCTGTATTGTGTTTCTCTCTTTTTGAAAGAAAAAAACAACACAAAAAGATCTTGGTTGAAACCGGGGAAGAAAAGTTCTGCATGGAGGGGAATTGAACTCTCAACCTTAGGTTTCTCTTACAGACACTCTAACAATACACCAGATGGCAGGCACTGCAATGAAAACGTTAGTTCTTTTCATATCCACCCAGTGTCAGTGCTGTGATTAGACTAGACCAGTAGAGCCAAGGGATAAAGTAAACGATAAGATAACTGTCCCTTTGGTCATTTCCAAACAATGCGGTGCTGCACTGTGATAAAGGAATATGACAAGTTGACTTCAGCTTGGGGTTTCCTTGCAGACACTCTTCCTCTACACTACAGAAAAGACATGAAGAGAGAACGTTTAAGTCAGTCTGTCTCTGTAAGATTCTGAATGAAAATAGAAATAATTCACAAAGAGAAAACAATGACAACTTACAATAGCAATTATCTGTGACTAGTGTATTGGAACTAAAATTGGTTCCTAAAAGAATCTTTATGACTGAGGGGAAAAAAGGAAAGTTCTGCATGGAGGGGAATTGAACTCTCAACCTTAGGTTTCTCTTACAGACACTCTAACAGTACACCAGATGGCAGGCACTGCAATGAAACGTTAGTTCTTCTCAAATCCACCCAGTGTCAGTGCTGTGATTAGACTAGACCAGTAGAGCCATGGGATAAAGTAAGGGATAAGATTACTGTCCCTTTGGTCATTTCCAAACAATGCGGTGCTGCACTGTGATAAAGGAATATGACAAGTTGACTTCAGCTTGGGGTTTCCTTGCAGACACTCTTCCTCTACACTACAGAAAAGACATGTAGAGGGAACGTTTAAGTCAGTCTGTCTCTGTAAGATTCTGAATGAAAATAGAAATAATTCACAAAGAGAAAACAATGATATCTTACAATAGCAATTATTAAGTTACTGGTGTAGTGGAACGAAAAATGGTTCCCACATTATTTTTAAAAAGAACTAATTCAGTTTGTTTCTAACTGATATTATACCGATTCCCTCATATAACTATATTGTTCTCTCTATATTACGTTTTTCTCTTTTAACAAAGACAAATAACACAAAAAGATCTTGGATGTGACAGGGGGTTGAACACCTTACCCCCAGATTTTAAAAAGAAAAACAATTTTAAAAACTTGGTTCTATCCTGGGATTGAACACCCAATCTTTGTACCCTAAAACCATTGCCCTTTCCACTACACCACAAAGAAAGGTATATTCCATGACGAGATAGAGCATGTATATGTATATGCATATATGTGTACATTTATCAGGTGGGTATACATTGGATGCACTTTTATGTGTAAACAAGAAATAAATAAATGATATTTACTACTTTCAAAAAAGAAAAGAAAGCTGGATTGAGGGGATTTGAACTCTCAAGCTTGAGATTTCAATGCAGACACTCCAGCTCTAGACCACAGAAAAGACATGAATAGGGAATGTTTAAGTTGGTCTGTCTCTATGATTGTGAATGAAAATAGAAATAATTCAGAAAGAGAAAACAATGACAACATACAATAGCAATTATCTGTGACTGGTGTAGTGAAACTAAAAATGGTTCCTACATTTTTTTTTTAAAAGAACTAATTCAATTTTTTTCAGACTTATATTAACCAGATTCCCCCTTATACTTGTGTTTTTCTCTCTGTATTGTGTTTCTCTTTTTTTGAAAGAAAAAAACAACACAAAAAGATCTTGGTTGAAACCGGGGGAGAAAAGTTCTGCATGGAGGGGAATTGAACTCTCAACCTTAGGTTTCTCTTACAGACACTCTAACAATACACCAGATGGCAGGCACTGCAATGAAACGTTAGTTCTTTTTATATCCACCCAGTGTCAGTGCTGTGATTAGACTAGACCAGTAGAGCCAAGGGATAAAGTAAACGATAAGATAACTGTCCCTTTGGTCATTTCCAAACAATGCGGTGCTGCACTGTGATAAATGAATATGACAAGTTCACTTCAGCTTGGGGTTTTCTTGCAGACACTCTTCCTCTACACTACAGAAAAGACATGAAGAGAGAACGTTTAAGTCAGTCTGTCTCTGTAAGATTCTGAATGAAAATAGAAATAATTCACAAAGAGAAAACAATGACAACTTACAATAGCAATTATCTGTGACTAGTGTATTGGAACTAAAATTGGTTCCTAAAAGAATCTTTATGACTGAGGGAAAAAAAGGAAAGTTCTGCATGGAGGGGAATTGAACTCTCAACCTTAGGTTTCTCTTACAGACACTCTAACAGTACACCAGATGGCAGGCACTGCAATGAAAACGTTAGTTCTTCTCAAATCCACCCAGTGTCAGTGCTGTGATTAGACTAGACCACTAGAGCAAAGGGATAATGTAAACTATAAGATAACTGTCCTCTTGGCTTCCAAACAATGCGGTGCTGCACTGTGATAAAGGAATATGACAAGTTGACTTCAGCTTGGGGTTTCCTGGCAGACACTCTTCCTCTAGACTACAAAAAAGACATGAAGAGGGAACGTTTAAGTCAGTCTGTCTCTGTAAGATTCTGAATGAAAATAGAAATGATTCACAAAGAGAAAACAATGACAACTTTCAATGGCAATTATCTGTGACTGGTGTAGTGAAACTAAAAAAAGTTCCTAAAAGAATCTTTATGACTGAGGGAAAAAAAGGAAAAGTTCTGCATGGAGGGGAATTGAACTCTCAACCTTAGGTTTCTCTTACAGACACTCTAACAATACACCAGATGGCAGGCACTGCAATGAAACGTTAGTTCTTTTCAAATCCACCCAGTGTCAGTGCTGTGATTAGACTAGACCAGTAGAGCCAAGGGATAAAGTAAGGGATAAGATTACTGTCCCTTTGGTCATTTCCAAACAATGCGGTGCTGCACTGTGATAAAGGAATATGACAAGTTGACTTCAGCTTGGGGTTTCCTGGCAGACACTCTTCCTCTAGACTACAAAAAAGACAGGAAGAGGGAACGTTTAAGTCAGTCTGTCTCTGTAAGATTCTGAATGAAAATAGAAATAATTCACATAGAGAAAACAATGATATCTTACAATAGCAATTATAAAGTTACTGGTGTAGTGTAAAGAAAAATGGTTCACACATTTTTTTTAAAAAGAACTAATTCAGTTTGTTTCTAACTGATATTATACCGATTCCCTCATATAACTATATTGTTCTCTCTATATTACGTTTTTCTCTTTTAACAAAGACAAATAACACAAAAAGATCTTGGATGTGACTGGGGGTTGAACGCCTGACCCCCATATTTTAAAAAGAAAAACAATTTTAAAATTTTGGTTCTATCCTGGGATTGAACACCCAATCTTTGTACCCTAAAACCATTGCCCTTTCCACTACCCCACAAAGAAAGGTATATTCCATGACGAGATAGAGCATGTATATGTATATGCATATATGTGTACATTTATCAGGTGGGTATACATTGGATGCACTTTTATGTGTAAACAAGAAAGAAAGAAATAATATTTACTACTTTCAAAAAAGAAAAGAAAGCTGGATTGAGGGGATTTGAACTCTCAAGCTTGAGATTTTCATGCAGACACTCCAGCTCAAGACCACAGAAAAGACATGAAGAGGCAATGTTTAAGTTGGTCTGTCTCTATGATTGTGAATGAAAATAGAAATAATTCAGAAAGAGAAAAAAATGACAACTTTCAATAGCAATTATCTGTGACTGGTGTAGTGAAACTAAAAATGGTTCCTACATTTTTTTTTTAAAAGAACTAATTCATTTTTTTTTCAAACTTATATTAACCAGATTCCCCCTTATACTTGTGTTTTTCTCTCTGTATTGTGTTTCTCTCTTTTTGAAAGAAAAAAACAACACAAAAAGATCTTGGTTGAAACCGGGGGAGAAAAGTTCTGCATGGAGGGGAATTGAACTCTCAACCTTAGGTTTCTCTTACAGACACTCTAACAATACACCAGATGGCAGGCACTGCAATGAAACGTTAGTTCTTTTCATATCCACCCAGTGTCAGTGCTGTGATTAGACTAGACCACTAGAGCCAAGGGATAATGTAAACGATAAGATAACTGTCCTCTTGGTCATTTCCAAACAATGCGGTGCTGCACTGTGATAAAGGAATATGACAAGTTGACTTCAGCTTGGGGTTTCCTTGCAGACACTCTTCCTCTACACTACAGAAAAGACATGAAGAGGGAACGTTTAAGTCAGTCTGTCTCTGTAAGATTCTGAATGAAAATAGAAATAATTCACAAAGAGAAAACAATGACAACTTACAATAGCAATTATCTGTGACTAGTGTATTGGAACTAAAATTGGTTCCTAAAAGAATCTTTATGACTGAGGGAAAAGGAAAAGTTCTGCACGGAGGGGAATTGAACTCTCAACCTTAGGTTTCTCTTACAGACACTCTAACAGTACACCAGATGGCAGGCACTGCAATGAAAACGTTAGTTCTTTTCATATCCACCCAGTGGGTTAGGCATCAGGCCCTTGTGGTCCTAGGCCGACTCACTACTGCCCCCTAGAGTTTTATATACACATCACACCCAACATTACCCACAATCCTCACACACATACTCCCACATCCGTCTTCTTCATTCCACTTGCGTCACTCACTACTCAACACAAACTTTTTACGCAGCGGCGTCTGGAATACAATCTTCAGCAGTACACTCTATCTCCTGCTAAAAATCATCCGAGGATGGCACCGGAGACCAGGGCCACATCGCGGGCTACACAACGTACCGACAGGCAGCCTTCTGGAGTGTCGCGGAGGCCGAGGGGTCGACCCCCTCTGCACACTTCTCTGCCTGTCCCGATCAAACATAAGATCCGCCATGTTGACCGCGAGGTCTCCCTCCGCCTTCCCCTCGAGGAGTCTATCACCTCGTCTGTGAGTACAGCCAGTTCTACAAGAGGAAGGGTAGACACACTGGAAACCGGCCTGAATGACATCAACACGAAGGTAGACAAAATCGACTCCAAGATCGACATGCTCATCGAGGCCAGCCTCAACAAGATACCGCCGGCGGCCGCGTCATCCCCCCCCACCGGCGCCATTACGGGCCGAAGCCTCCTCACGGGAGAACTACATCGACCAGTATCTACAGAGAGAACGGTTTCAACTCCAGTGCACAGACGGTAAGGTCGCTCTTGCAAACGACTTATTTTCTGACAGGCTTCTGCCCAAACCTTATATGTACGTAGCACGGGATAACTGTCAGACACTAAAGGCTAAGCTAGACGCACGTACCCACCTCACAGCACTTGAGTATATCACCGCTACCCTTTCGCTTCTAAGGGATCACCATATGACGCAAAAGACATTCATCACATAATCACACATCTTCATGACGTCTCGCACAACGCCATGGAGAGGCCATGGGAAGGAGTTAGACGCTGGACTAACAAGATCTGGGACTTGGTTGAAAAGAAGCAGGTGGCATGGGACGACCACCAAAAGATACAGCTTCATCGCATGCTCCTCGCCATAGTCCCCGCAACGGTACAGAGGCCAAACCCACACCGATCGGACGGGCACCACCATATAACTCCGGCCCAGCCAGCTGATCTATGTAGGTCATACAACACGGTACGCGGTTGCCACCACAGGGCACACCACACGGAAGGAGGTCAACAGAAGCTCCATTACTGTAGCTACTGTCTGTCGGCCGTCAACCGCAACTGCACCCATAGCGCCACAGCTTGTCACCGCAGAGCAGAGGACAACGCCGCCCCAGCCCACATGACAAGCAACAGGTCCAACAACACCCAAAACCTATCACACCAGGCAGCAAAAATCGCTTGAGCGGCGCCCCGGCCTACCAGCCCAAGGCCCCGTCAACAAACAGCGACACCGGACACAACACACCTGAGCACGGCCCGCTCTCCCATCGCAGCCTTGGTTCTACTAGTCGGGCCGGCGCTGGGTCCCCTCCGTCACCGGCCCACAGCCCGGGCACCAGCTCCGGTCAACACATCCAAGATGGCCGTCCAGACAGCATTGTAGGCGTTACCATTGTGGAGGAGGCGCCCCGTCTTGCCCTTGGTAATACTGTAATAACGAGATACACCCGGGTCAAGACAGCAACTTCACACGGGCTCCCCGCTCTCCTCCGGTTTGGTCACTAAATCCCGAGGCCCCCGTCTTCGTGCCGCATTCGCCGTCAACAAGCGAAGCGGCCCCCTCACATGCGCACAGCCAGCAAGGTACGCCAGATTTTGACTCAATCCGTCTTATGTGTATGACTGATGTTATCAACCCCGACTGCAATATCCATCCCGCGGCTTTTGCTGCTCACCGTCGTGATCACTGGCCCCATTTTTATAAATCAGTTGCTAGCTCAGACTTGTATGACACATACACAGCGGTTCGCAACACCAGCTTACCCAACGCACTCTGCGCACGGGTCCCCATAGCATCAAACCTAAACATTGCCGCCTGGGAACGCTACATGCCTGTCGGAAATGATGATCTGCTTGATTTTCTGAAGTACGGTTTCCCTCTCGGTTACTTAGGCCCTGTCAGCGACACTGGCGACACACACAACCATCCGAGCGCTACGCAGTTCCCAGTACAGGTGGACGCTTTTCTCAAGAAAGAGCTGGCGCTGGGCGCCCTTGTCGGTCCCATGCCTCACTCACCTTTTCTGGAGTGGTCCCATATATCCCCTCTTATGAGTCGGCCTAAGAGAGACACTGATGATCGTCGCATTATCTCTGATCTTACGTTTTCGGAGTTAAGTGTGAATGCCTACATATATAAGAATACTGTTCTCGGCACCACACGTAACCATTCTCTCCCGACGGTTGAGGCCCTTATCGGGGACGTTAGGCGTATCGGTCCGGGGGCATATATGGCGACCCTCGATATCGCCCACGCCTATAAAAACTTTGTAACTGACCCTCTGGACTGGCCCCTTCTTGTTATCCGCTGGGGCACTGACTACTACCTCGATACCGCCGTACCTTTCGGTTCGAGAGCTTCATCAAGCCACATCCAGCGGGTGGCTGATATCATCATTGAAATCCTTCGTGAACGAAATGTGGTTGCTCGCATGTACATTGATGATCTGATCATTGTCTCCCCCGACAGGGCGATGGCAGTGAGGGACTTCAACATCGCTAAGCAGTTACTCGCGGATCTCGGTTTGCCTGCGGCCCCGGGGAAGAGCCAGGCCCCGGCCACAAGAGTTCGCTGGCTTGGAGTCGACATAGACACGACCGCCATGACTGTCTCTGTCCCGGCAGACAAACTGCGCGACATCAGAGGTAAGGTAGCCCAGTGCATCGCCAAGCGCACTATGACCAAGAGACACCTCCAGAGCGTCCTGGGGGCCTTGCTACACATTGCAAAATGCATCCCCCCAGCACGCCTTTTTGTGGGCCGTCTCCTCGACGGCCTGCGCGGCTGCCGCCGCCACTTTCTCAACGTCAGCGCTGACATGCGCAAGGACTTTCGCTGGTTCCACGAGTTTGCCGAGGCGTGGAATGGCATTGGTATTATCCCCGCCCAAACGTACACCCGAGAATTGTTCGTCGATGCCTGCTTAAGTGGCATCGGGGGCACCGACGGCCGTATGACCTACGCCGGCCAGGTCACCCTGATCGACGACGGTGTCAAAAACGTGGCCCACCTGGAGGCAGCCAATGTGGTGGTGGCTCTCCACACACTGGCTGGTGAGGCCGACCGGGGCGGCCACATACGAGTCCACTGCGACAACTCGGCGGCGGTCTCGGTCTTCAGTACGGGTCGGGCCCGCGACCCAGTCCTGTTGGATTGCGCACGCTCTATAGGGATGTATCAGGCCCTTATCTGCTGTGATTTGTCTTTTGCGCATGTGCCCGGCGAAGCTAATGTGGTGGCCGATAACCTCAGTAGAGCCCATCTCTCCAAGCCACATTTTAACGCTGTTGCCGAGTATTTTGCCTCGGGTGAATATGTCCAGTGTGCCGCTGTTACCCATGTATTTGACAATTTATCGCCTTCTGTCATCACCAGATCCGGCGCTGCGGTCACTTCAACAGCTCGCAGCAGCGCGCCAGGAGAAGGCCCGGGCCGAGGGGACCAACACAGCAAGACGTTCCACAGTCCGGGCGTACCTCGGCCTGTGCCTCGACATGAGCATCGACCCCCTGGCCGCGACGTACCAGGAGGCATGCGCAGTCATAGAAGCATGGGCTCTCAAGGGCGCGTCGCCGGCAACGATACGCAACAAAGTCGGTCACGTCCGGTCCTACCTCATCCTCGCAGGAGTGACGACGGCTCCACTTCACCACCCGCTGGTCATGCGGGCGCTGGATGCGGTCGACCGCGACAAAAGCCGGGCCCCGAACATGAAGGCCCCAGCCTCGCCACATCTAGTACGGGCCGTCCTGGACTCGCTGTTGACAACACACGCAGACACTCTGGTAAGAGCCGCAATTCTCATTATCTACACGGCCGCTCTCCGCTAATCCGAGCTGCTCCCGCCAACAGTCACAAGGTTCTCCGCTACCAGGCACCTCACAAGAGGCGCGGTGTCAATGGTCCCTGGAGGGATGCGTCTCTTCATCTCCCTGGCCAAAAACCTCCAGAAATACGACCAGAGCAAGTCTGTCTTCGTCCCCGAGGCCGCCGAGTCGACTGTCTGCCCAGTAGCAGCCACGAGGGCAGCTATAAACTTGGTCCCAACAGTGCACTCGACCGACCCGCTACTGATGTTCCCCGATCGCTCGTCTCTGCCGACTTCCCTCGTCAAGAAAAGCTGGGACAGTGGAGTCCGAGCAGCTGGAGACGACCCGCGGAAGTACTCGCTTCACTCTCTCCGGAAGGGTGCGGCGACCGCCGCGTACCAGGCGGGGATCCCAGTCCTTGCCGTGAAGCAGTTCGGCGGCTGGCGATCCCAAGCATATGAGACATACATTGACACATCATCGACCCCGGTGTCTCGCGCAATCCTCAACTCCATCACATCACAGTGACTTTTATCTACCTTCCTCACATTTATCTTATTCCATGTCAATACTTTTTAATACCGCACTTTACGTGCTTTCTTTTACCAACATCCCAACCCCAAATACCTTCTCTTTTTCACACACTCCCCTTCCTAAAATTTTTGTTTACATCACAAATCAACAAAACATTCAACTCAAAATATATTCACAACATTTTGGCACGCTTGGGTACTATCTTATTTAATTCATTGTTTTAACCCCTTATTATCATATCATATATATATATACTACGTTTAACATTATTAGTATATATACTCTTAATACATGTCATAAAATCTATTCTTAATAAATACATTTTATTTACCCAGCTGCCGTTTCACTTCTTTCTTTATACTCGGGGGAAGCAGTAGTGGGTTAGGCATCGGGCCCTTGTGGTCCTAGGCCGACTCACTACTGCCCCTATAGTTTTATATACACATCACACCAAACATTACCCACAATCCTCACACACATACTCCCACATCCGTCTTCTTCATTCCACTCGTCGTCACTCACTACTCAACACAAACTTTTTACCCACCCACCCCTTCCTTATTTTTACTATTTATTATTATATTAACCTTATTTTAATAGGGGTACTATCTTATTTAATTCATTGTTTTAACCCCTTATTATCATATCATATATATATATATATACTACGTTTAACATTATTAGTATATATACTCTTAATACATGTCATAAAATCTATTCATAATAGATACATTTTATTTACCCAGCTGCCGTTTCACTTCTTTCTTTATACTAGGGGGAAGCAGTAGTGTCAGTGTTGTGATTAGACTAGACCAGTAGAGCCAAGGATTAAGTAAGGGATAAGATTACTGTCCCTTTGGTCCTTTCCAAACAATCCGGTGCTGCACTGTGATAAAGGAATATGACAAGTTGACTTCAGCTTGGGGTTTCCTTGCAGACACTCTTCCTCTAGACTACAGAAAAGACATGAAGAGGGAACGTTTAAGTCGGTCTGTCTCTGTAAGATTCTGAATTAAAAAAGAAATAATTCAGAAAGAGAAAAAAATATGACAACTTACAATAGTAATTATACAGTGACTAGTGTAGTGGAACTAAAATTGGTTCCTAAAAGAATCTTTATGACTGAGGGAAAAAAAAGAAAAGTTCTGCAAGGAGGGGAATTGAACTCTCAACCTTAGGTTTCTCTTGCAGACGCTCTACCTCTAGTCTACTGTTTCCTTACAGTACACCAGGTGGCAGGCACTGCAATGAAAACGTTAGTTCTTTTCCTATCCACCCAGTGTCAGTGCTGTGATTAGACTAGACCAGTAGAGCCAACGGATAGGGTGAGGGATAAGATAACTGTACTTTTGGTCATTTCCAAACAGTGTTAGTGCTGTTCTGTAATAAAGGGATATGACAAGATGACTTCAGCTTGTGCATACTGATAACAAAACAGAATTCCTGACTGCATTCTGATATCAGTATGCACATCCTGAAGCTATCTTGCCTGATTCTTAGAGATTATTCTATGAAGTGACTAGTGCAGTAGAACATTCATTCCTATATACCCATTATTGAACTAACTAGAGTTACATACCGCTGCTGAGGGGTACATTAAAAATAAGTGTCGAGGTTGACGTTTTCTTCCCGCTCTGACGTTTTCGTCCCGCTCTGATCACGTGATACAATACAGCAACGGGACGAAACAATAGCTGTTGTGGTTACTCGATAAGGGTGGCCAATTGCTTTGGAAGTGTTTCAGGTAAAGAATTAAGCATTTCTATCGATATTTGAAGGTATATAGGAATAGGGAAACCAAGTACTGGTAAGCAAAAGTCAAAGTTATTCGGTAAGGCTTGGAAAAATTACTGCCCATGGCGTTCTTTTTCCCTCCCTCAGTTGTGCGGCGGGGTTTCGGCCGTTCTTTTTGTCTCCCCCCGGAGGGCGGCGGGAAAGGCTGGGTACACTGGCCACCAGAGCACTATTTGCTATGACAACTTCAAACGGTGATATCTTTGGAACGCTACGGCCGATTTTCTTCATATTTGGTACGATTATCGGTTATATGTATACCTTACTTGTGTTAATTTCATTGCCCTCCTCTGACATAAACAAACCTCTAAACCCAACAGCAACAGGGTCTACCCTGTCACTAATAGTGCCTCAACAGTGATAGGTACAGTGAGACCTAATTTCTAGTGAAACATACTCTCTCACTGTTGGTCTCACTCCTTACCTCACTCACGTTCACGCTTGACTGCTCCCTCTCATGAAATGCAAACTATCACTGTGATCTCACTATGGCAGCTTACCCTCCTAGTGAAACGGCCCCCAGGATGATTTCATGTTAGATAGAGTTGGTAGTGTATGTGTACTGAAATTAAGGAGAAATTCCTCGGTGAGTGGGGACTGGAGATTCAGGACTGGGGAGTGAGGAATAGTGAGAGGGAACGAGCACTGGTGAAGGAGGCCTCGGGAGTGAGGACTGGGAAGTGGGGACTTGGGAGTGAGGACTGGTGAGTGAGGACTGGTAACAGAGTACTGGAGGAAGGAACTAGTATGTGAGGACTGGTGAGAGAGGAGTGAGGACTGGTGTGAGAGGACTAAGGAGTAAGGACTGGTGAGTGCAGACTAAGGAGTAAGGACTGGTGAGTGCGGACTAATGAAAGAGGACTGGGGAGTGAGGACTGATGAGAGAGGACTGTTGAGTGAGGACTGGTGAGAGAGGACTGGTAAGTAAGGACTGGTGAGTGAGGTTTGGTGAGAGAGGACTGAGGAGTGAGGACAGGGGAGTGAGGACTTGTGAGAGAGGACGGGGGAGTGAGTACTGGTGAGAGAGGACTGGGGAGTGAGGACTGGGGAGTGAGGATTTGTGAGTGACTACTGGTGAGTGTGGACTCAGGAATAAGGAGTAGTGAGAGAGGCCTGCGGAGTGAGTACAGGGGAATGAGGACTGGGGAGTGAGGACTAGGGAGTGAGGACTGGTGAGAGAGGACTGGTGAGAGAGGACTGGGGAGTGAGGATTGATGAGAGAGGACAGGGGAGTGAGTAATGGGGAGTAAGGACTGGTGAGAGAGGACTAAGGAGTGAGGACTAGTGAGAGAGGACTGGTGAATGCGGACTAAGGAATGAGGACTTGTGCAAGAGGACTGGTGAGAGAGGACTGGTGAGTGAGGACTGGGGAGTGTGTACCTGGGAGTGAGTACTGGTGATTTAGAACTAGTGAGTGAGGACTGGTGAGTGAGGACTTGTGAGTGAGTACTGGAGAGTGAGGACTGGTGAGTGAGGACTGCTGAGTGAGGACTGGTGAGAGAGGACTGGTAAGTGAGGACGGACACATTGACGACACTGTTCTGCCGAGTGACATTTTAGATAATTTCAAGGTCATTTCTATTGGATTTCACAAGTTTACACAGATTTTTGTCCCACTTAAGCTATATACCACCTTAAAGTATGTCGCCTAGAAATTGTTTTCCATATGATTGATATTGCCTACGTATTCCTATTAACCTAAATGACAAGTAATATTTATTCATGGACCTAGTATTAGGGTAAAATGACCCAATGTGAAGGAACACTAGCACTTGCCAAAACCCCCAAAACCTAACTTGGGATTGAGGACTGGTGAAAGAAGACTGGTGAGAGAGGACAGGGAAGTGAGTAATGGGGAGTGAAAACTGGTGAATAAGGACTGGTGAGTGAGGACTGGGGGATGAGGACCGGTGACTGAGGTCTAGTGACTGAAGACTTGTGAGAGAGGACTGGGGAGTGAGTACTGGTGAGAGAGGACTGGGGAGTGAGGACTGGTAAGTGAGTACTGGCGAGAGAGGACTGGTGACTAAGGACTGGTGAGTGAGGTTTGGTGAGAAAGGACTCAGGAGTGAGGACTGGTGAGAGAGGACTGGGGTGTTAGGACTTGGGAGTGAGGACTGGTGAGTGACAACTGGTGACCGAGGACAGGGAAGTGAGGACTGGTTATTGAGACCTAGTGAGAGAGGACTGGTAAGTAAGGACTGGTGAGTGAAGTTTCGTGAGAGAGGACTGAGGAGTGAGTACAGGGGAGTGAGGACAGGGGAGTGAGGACTAGTGAGAGAGGACTGGGGAGTGAGGCCTGGTAAGAGATAACTTGTGAGAGAGGACTGGTCAAAAAGGATTTGTGAGAGAGGACTGGTGAGTGAGGACTGGGGAGTGAGGACTGGTGAATGCGTACTGGGGAGTGAGTACTGGTGAGAGAGGACTGGGGAGTGAGTACAGGTGAGTGTGGACTCGGGGAGAAAGGAGTGTTGAGAGAGGACTGGTGAGAGAGGACTGGGGAGTGAGCTCTGGGGAGTGAGTACTGGGGAGTGAGGACTTGGGAGTGAGGACTGGTGAGTGAGGACTAGTGAATGAGGACTTGTGAGTGTGGACTGGGGAGTGAGGACTGGGGAGTAAGGACTTGTGAGTGACTACTGGTGAGTGTGGACTCTTGAGTAAGGAGTTGTGAGAAAGGCCTGGGGAGTGAGGACTAAGAAGTGAGGACTAGTGAGAGAGGACTGGGGAGTGAGGCCTGGTAAGAGATAACTTGTGAGAGAGGACTGGTCAAAAAGGATTTGTGAGTGAGGACTGGGGAGTGAGGACTGGTGAATGCGTACTAGGGAGTGAGTACTGGTGAGAGAGGACTGGGAAGTGAGTACAGGTGAGTGTGGACTCGGGAGAAAGGAGTGTTGAGAGAGGACTGGTGAGACAGGACTGGGGAGTGAGCTCTGGGGAGTGAGTACTGGGGAGTGAGGACTTGGGAGTGAGGACTGGTGAGTGAGGACTAGTGAATGAGGACTTGTGAGTGTGGACTGGGGAGTGAGGACTGGGGAGTAAGGACTTGTGAGTGACTACTGGTGAGTGTGGACTCTTGAGTAAGGAGTTGTGAGAAAGGCCTGGGGAGTGAGGACTAAGAAGTGAGGACTGGTGAGAGAGGACTGGTGAGAGAGGACTGCTGAGAGAGAACAAGGGAGTGAGTAATGGAGAGTGAGGACTTGTGAGTGAGTACTGGGGAGTGAGGACTGGTGATAGAGGACTGGTGGGTGAGGACTGGTGAGAGGAAATGGTAAGTGAGGAGTCATTAGCGGGATTGGGAGTGAAGACTGGTGAGTGAGGACTGGTGAGAGAGGACTAAGGAGTGAGGACTGTTGAGTGCGAACCGGTGAGACAGGACTGGGGGTTGTAGACTGAGTAGACAGGACTTGGGAGTGAGGACTGGAGTGAGGTATGGGGAATAAGGACTAAGGAGTGAGGGCTGGTGAGAGACGCCAGGGGAGTGTGTACTGGTGAGTGAGTACTGGCAAGTGAGTACTCGTGAGAGAGGATTGGAGAATGAGGACAGGGGAGTGAGGACCAGTGAATGAGGACTTGTGAGAGAGGACTGGGGAGTGAGGACTGGTAAGAGAGCACTGGGGAGTGAGGACTTGTGAGTGACTACTGGTGAGTGTGGACTCGGGAATAAGGAGTGGTGAGAGAGGCCAGGGGAGTGAGTACTGGTTAGTGAGGACTGGGGAGCGAGGACTAGGGAGTGAAGACTGTTGAGAGGACTGGGGAAAGAGGACGTGTGAGAGAGCACTGGTGAGAGAGCACTGGGGAGTGAGCACTGGTAAGTGAGGACAGGGGAGTGAGGACCAGTGAATGAGGACTTGTGAGAGAGGACTGGGGAGTGAGTACTTGTGAGATAGGACTGGGGAGTGAGGACAGGGGAGTGAAAACCAGTGAATGAGGACTTGTGAGAGAGGACTGGCGAGTGAGTACTGGTGAGAGAGGACTGGCGAGTGAGGACTGGGGAGTAAGGACTTGTGAGTGACTACTTGTGAGTTTGGACTCGGGAATAAGGAGTGATGAGAGTGGCCTTGGGAGTGAGTACTGGGCCCTGTTTTTTAGTCACGACATTCGTACCAAATATGAAGAAAAACGGCCGCACCGTTCCGGAGTTATCGGCGTTTAAATTCCGTCATAGCAAACGCTGCTCTGGTGGCCAGTGTAGCTCTACCCTCACTATGCGCTTACTTCACTCTCCCAGCAGATACTCCGCGCTCTTTACCGCGAAAGATCTGCAAGGAGAGTGCTTGTACGATATCCGATCGATAGCCCAATGTTTCAAATTTAAACGCCAATATCTTCGGGAAGGTGAGTCCTATTTTCTTCAGATTTGGTACGATTATAGGTTACATGTATCCCTTACTTGTGTTAAAGTTTCATTGCTAAATTCGTATGGAAAGTACAGGGAATCTACAGTGACGTTATATAGAACCTAAGGCAGTTCTATACTTGTCGTAAGTTCCGACACTTATCCATGCGATCTCTCATTTCGGCCTACGACAGTCTTTATAGCACACCTGCCATCTTGTGTCGTCGAAAATGCCGTAAAATCTTGATCCGATCTCAGGGGATCGTAGACTTGCGATATCGTGACTAAAAAACAGGGCCCTGGGCCCTGTTTTTTAGTCACGATATCGTAGATCCACGATGGCCTAAGACCGTCCCTTGAGACCAAGACACTTTTTGGTGATACAAAATGGCCGCTGTGCTATAGACGGTGTCGTACCCTGCCGCATATGATCGGAGCTCAAAGTGTCAGCGCTAACGACAAGTATAGAACTGTCTTAGGTTCTGTAACACATCACTGTGCGTATATAGAGGATTTTTCCACTTCCTGAAAGAAATTAAGCGTTGAGATTTTAACACGAGTAAGGGATACATATGACCTATAATCGTACCAAATATGAAGAAGATCGGACGCACCGTTTCGAAGATATCGGCGATTGAATTTCATCAAAGCAATCGTCTGCTCTGGTGGCCACAGCACCCTCCCACCTCCCGTACGCAGTGAATGTCAAGGTCGCCGCATAAATTAGATCACGTGAGGGTAGAGCTACACTGGCCACCAGAGCAGTATTTGCTATGACAAAATTCAAATGGTGATATCTTCGGAACGCTACGACCGATCTTCTTCATAATTGGTACTGGGGACTCCGGAATAAGGAGTAGTGAGAGAGGCCTGGGGAGTGAGTACAGGGGAGTGAGGACTGGGGAGTGAGGACTAGGAAGTGAGGACTGTTAAGAGGACTTGGGAGTGAGGACTGGTAAGAGAGGACTGGTGAGAGAGGAATTGTGAGTGAGGACTTGTGAGAGAGGACTGGGGAGTGAGGACTGGTGAAGGAGGCCTGGGGAGTGAGGACTGGGGAGACGGGACTGGGGACTGAGGACTGGTTAGTGAGTACTGCTGAGTTTGAACTGCTGAGTGAGGTTTGGTGAGAAAGGACTCAGGAATGAGGACTGGTGAGTAAGGACTGGTGAGAGAGGATTGGTGAGTGAGGACTGGTGACCGAGGACTGTGGAGTGAGGACTGGTGAGTGAGGACTGGCGAGAGAGGACTGTTAAGAGAGGACTGGGGAGTGAGGACTGGTGACCGAGGACTGGTGAGAGAGGACTGGTGAGTGAGGACTGGTGACCGAGGACTGTGGAGTAAGGACTGGTGAGTGAGGACTGGCGAGAGAGGACTGGTAAGTAAGGACTGATGAGAGAGGACTGGGGGGAAAGGACAGGGGAGTGAGTACATGTGAGAGAGGACAGGGGAGTGAGTACTGGTGAGAAAAGACTGGGGAGTGAGGACTGGAGAGTGAGGACTTGTGAGTGACTACTGGTGATTGTTGACTCGGGAATAAGGAGCGGTGAAAGAGGCCTGGGGAGTGAATACTGGTGAGTGAGGACTGGGGAGTGAGGAATAGGGAGTGAGTACTGTTGAGAGGACTGGGGAGTGTGTACTAAGGAGTGAGGACTGGTGCGAGAGGACCGTGAAGACTGGTAAGAGAGGACTGGTGAGTGAGGACTGGGGAGGGAATAGTGGAAAGAGAGAGCTGGGGACTGAGGACTGGGTAGTGAGGACTGGTGAGAAAAGACTGGCGAGTGAGGACTGGTGAGAGAGGACTGGTGAGTGAGGACTGGGGAGTGAGGACTAGTGAGTGAGGACTTTTGAGTGAGGACTGGTGAGAAAGGACTGGTGAGTGGGGACTGGGGAGTCAGGACTAGGGAGTGAGGAATAGTGAGTGAGGACTTGTGAGAGAGGACTAGGGAATGACAGGTTTTATACACTGGGTTGTGGTTTACTGAGTCCCCATACATTTTCAGATGGGGCTTTGTATACGATGGATAATAATGGTGAAGGAGGCCTGGGGAGTGAGGTCTGGGGAGACGGGACTGGGGACTGAGAACTGTTTAGTGAGTACTGGTGAGTTAGAACTGGTGAGTGAGGTTTGATGAGAAAGGACTCAGGAATGAGGACTGGTGAGAGAGGACTGATGAGTAAGGACTGTCGAGAGAGGACTGGTGAGTGACGACTGTCGACCAAGGACTGTGGAGTGAGGACTGGTAAGTGACGACTGACGAGAGAGGACTGGTAAGTAAGGACTGGTGAGTGAGGTTTGGTGAGAGGGGACTGAGGAGTGAAGACAGGGGAGTGAGGACAGGGGAGTGAGGACTTGTGAGAGAGGACTGGGGAATGAGTACTGGTGAGAGAGGACTGGGGAGTGAGGACTGGGGAGTGAGGACTTGTGAGTGACTACTGGTGAGTGTGGACTCTGGAATAAGGAGTGGTGAGAGAGGCCTTGGGAGTGAGTACTGGTGAGTGAGGACTGGGGAGTGAGAGCTAGGGAGTGAGGACTGTTGAGAGGACTTGGGAGTGAGGACTGGTGAGAGAGGACTGGGGAGTGAGAACTGATGAGAGAGGACAGGGGAGTGAGTAATGGGGAGTAAGGACTGGTGAGAGAGGACTAAGGAGTGAGGACTAGTGAGAGAGGACTGGGGAATGTGGACTAAGGAATGAGGACTTGTGCGAGAGGACTGGTGAGAGAGGACTGGTGAGAGAGAACTGGGGAGTGTGTACTTGGGAGTGAGTACTGGTGATTTAGAACTGGTGCGAGAGGACTGGTGAGTGAGGACTTGTGAGAGAGGACTGGTGAGTGAGTACTGGTGAGAGAGGACTGGTGAGTAAGTATTTGTGAGTGAGTACTGGAGAGTGAGGACTGGTGAGTTAGGACTGCTGAGTGAGGACTGGTGAGAGAGGACTGGTAAGTGAGGACGGACACATTGACGACACTGTTCTGCCGAGTGACATTTTAGATAATTTCAAGGTCAATTCTATTGGATTTCACAGGTTTACACAGATTTTTGTCCCACTTAAGCTATATACCACCTTAAAGTATGTCCCCTAGAAATTGTTTTCCATATGATTGATAGTGCCTACGTATTCCTATTAACCTAAATGACAAGTAATATTTATTCATGGACCTAGTATTAGGGTAAAATTACCCAATGTGAAGGAACACTAGCACTTGCCAAAACCCCCAAAACCTAATTCTTAGACCCACTACAACAAGAAAAAATATAGAAATGGCCACCAAAATCATATTACAACTTGTATGACTGCCCCTGATCAGAAATACCCCCAACTGTCACCTGCCCAGACATAATTTCTGGGGTCTAAAGGTTGCATACAATGCCATAGCAATGATTTTTGTATTTTACTCATAACACTTCATGATCTGGGACCTGTTTCAGTAGTTTCGTGACATGTCTAGATGGCGTCTGTGACACCATACGGACAGATCACAAGATTGCAATCGATGACACACAGAGTTTCACTCATTTCTCGTAGGAATTAAGCAATGACACTTTAACATGAGTAGGGGATACATATAACCTATAATCGTTCCAAATATGAAGAAGATTGGCCACTCCGATTTTCTGATATTTGCTATTCTTTTTCCACTGTTGCTTGCACTGTTGGTGCCGCTGTTGATGTCTGTCTAGGCCTAATGTCATGAGACTACTGAAACAGGTCCCAGGTAACCCAACACATATACATTACCCACAAAAGAGAACTTTGAGATACTCCAAGGTTCATTCACAGACCTCCCATTTCACCCTAGAACCCCATATGCACACTTTCTGTGATTTATGACCAAGTGTCTTTCTTTCTATTTTTCAAAAAGAACTAATTCAGTTTTTTTTTTAACTTATATTTTACCGATTCCCTCAATACATGAGCTTTTTTCTCACTACATTGGGGTCCTTCTTTCTTTAAAAAAAATAAAAAAAATAAAATCTTGGTTGTGGCCTTGGGTTGAACACCTGGGTGGTGTTTAAGAACTTACGCGGGAGAAAATAAATGGTCGTTCGATTCTCCTTGGCCCGATATCGTTTAATAAAGGCTAGGAGAATTCCCGAAGGACAAACGAGGGAGAGGATCAATAGTGAGGCATGAAATATCGTTTAACAAATTCATCCCCCAGTGGACGATTGTCCTCCACATGGTCCTACGTCGTCCAAAAACGGACAATTAAACGACACGTACAGGGGGTGTCGTACAGGCAGCTTTTACCTCTGTCCCTGGTAATATCTAATATATAAAGCCTATAAGACACCGACATTTTTTCCCGATTCATCCCGACCATCGGCTCGGTGAGAGACTGGAATGAAATGTCGATGTCTTATACCTATAAAGCCTATAAGACACCGAAATTTGTTCCCGTTTCATGCTGACCATCAGCTCGGTGACAGTCGGGAATAAAAGTTTGGTGTCTTACACCTATAAGACACCGACATGTAGACTCTCCCGACGACACCTCCTCCTTTTATAACCTCATAAAATAGCCGGGTTAAGATCAAAGAGAGCCGTCGGGAGCCGAGCCGGGGTGAGCCACGGGCCGCTGGTGTGGAATCATAGAAATTAATTCAAAGTTTAATAATTTCGGATCCAATTAAGATATCGGGAAACAGATTTCAGATTTATAATCGCCTCTGTCTCCCCTACAAATCGGTATAAGGAACTTCTAAATCGGACTAGAGGATAGGTAGCATCGCTATTCAAATGGCCAACTCAGAATCGGTAACAATCGGTGAAAGTGCGTACACCGAAATCTTAAGGTCGGGGACAGTCGGTCATATCTGACATGGTAGTAATGCCCGACGTATCGGGAAAAGCAATAAAATTTCATTGACACAAAAAATCCTATCAAGGAGTATCATCCAAAAGGTTTATAAAACGATTTTACGTATACCTTAGTATGTGATAGTGTGTTAACTCAATTAGCCACGAGTAAAATTGTGCCAAGTAATCAGTAGTTGTGTATCTATGTATCTAATCCAGGCATCATTTAGCTGTGTCATTCGTAACAGCAATATCAATATTATGTTAATATAAAATTAGCATAATATGTTAACATTATTATATATTCACATTTGAATTATGGGTCATTCTCATAGAAGCAGTGCAACTGGGTCTTGGGGGGGGGGGCAAAAATAAAAATCGTGGAGGAGGGTAAAAATACTTATGTGGGCATAATGTCTATAGTATGGGTCAACTTTCCCTGAAATATTATTAGTTAAATATTAAAACTGTGGGCTCTAGGGTTCATAGAACACATGTGCATTTAAATGTGAACGTGCTACGGGGATATTTACCACAAATATCTCTATTTTCAAAAGAGTGATCGAACCAATGTGTAAAAAAATAAGAAAAGCATGCGATACTGTGGTATACTATAGTGACACTGTGTCTGACATTGACATCAATGACAAGAGTGAGCGATAACCAGGGAGATGGTCGATTCAATTATGTATTTCAATTAAAACATTATATTTGAGATGTGACAACTGTTCATGAAAGGTCTATTATATTGTACTACCTATAAAAGATAATTCTATTATGAAAATACATTATAAATATTAATAAATCTTAGTGAAAACTTGATTTTATATTATCCAATGTATCAGAGAACTATCAATGGAAGTAGCCGAAGGACTGAATACACTGGTGCCCTGCCGTGTCTGATGCTGATCTCCTTCCACAGACGATCTGGGTCAAAGTTAGGAGAATTTACACCAAGGAGAGGAGAGTCCACGCAGGACCTCCCTTATTAAACGATATTCACACGGGATCCTCCCCAATGTCCTCCCTCGCGGCTGGTCTCCTATCGTCCAGACAAATTCTCCCTCGTAACTTCTTAAACAGCACCCTGAACCCCAGATTTTAAAAAGAAAAACATTTTTAAAAAATTGGTTGCAACTGGGGATTGAACACCCAATCTTGGTACCTTAAAACAAATGCTCTATTAGAGAAAGTCTATTCAAAAATGAGGTATAGCATGTATATGTATATGTATATACATGTATTGAGTGTACTTTTATGCGTAAACAAGGAAGAAATAAAGAATATTTATTACTTTCAAAAAAAGACTCTCAAGCTTTGGTTTTCCATGCAGCACTCTACCTCTAGACTACAGAAAAGACATAAAGAGAATGTTTCAGTGGATATGAAAAGTTCTGCAAGGAGGGGAATTAAACTCTCAACCTTCGGTTTTTTTTGCAGAGTATACTGTTTCCTTACAGTACACCAGGTGGCAGGCACTGCAATGAAAACGTTAGTTCTTTTCATATCCACCCAGTGTCAGTGCTGTAATTAAATTAGACCATTAGAGCCAAGGGATAAGGTAAGGTGTAAGATAACTGTACTTTCTTGTAGTTTCCAAACAGTGTTGGTGCTGTACTTTGATAAAGATGTGATGAAGGAATATGACAGGATGACTTCAGCTTGGGGTTTCCTTGCAGACACTCTACCTCTACACTACAGAAAAGACATGAAGAGGGAATGTTTAAGTCGGTCTGTCTCTGTAAGATTCTGAATGAAAAAAGAAATAATTCAGAAAGAGAAAAAAATATGACAACTTACAATAGTAATTATACAGTGACTAGTGTAGTGGAACTAAAATTGGTTCCTAAAAGAATCTTTATGACCGAGGGAAAAAAAAGAAAAGTTCTGCAAGGAGGGGAATTGAACTCTCAACCTTAGGTTTCTCTTGCAGACGCTCTACCTCTAGTCTACTGTTTCCTTACAGTACACCAGGTGGCAGGCACTGCAATGAAAACGTTAGTTCTTTTCCTATCCACCCAGTGTCAGTGCTGTGATTAGACTAGACCAGTAGAGCCAATGGATAAGGTGAGGGATAAGATAACTGTACTTTTGGTCATTTCCAAACAGTGTTAGTGCTGTTCTGTAATAAAGGGATATGACAAGATGACTTCAGCTTGTGCATACTGATAACAAAACAGAATTCCTGACTGCATTCTGATATCAGTATGCACATCCTGAAGCTATCTTGCCTGATTCTTAGAGATTATTCTATGAAGTGACTAGTGCAGTAGAACATTCAATCCTATATACCCATTATTGAACTAACTAGAGCTACATACCGCTGCTGAGGGGTACATTAGAAATAAGTGTCGAGGTTGACGTTTTCTTCCCGCTCTGACGTTTTCGTCCCGCTCTGATCACGTGATACAATACAGCAACGGGACGAAACAATAGCTGTTGTGGTTACTCGATAAGGGTGGCCAATTGCTTTGGAAGTGTTTCAGGTAAAGAATTAAGCATTTCTATCGATATTTGAAGGTATATAAGAATAGGGAAACCAAGTAACGGTAAGCAAAAGTCAAAGTTATTCGGTAAGGCTTGGAAAAATTACTGCCCATGGCGTTAGCCGTGGGCAGTAACTTTTTGCTCACCGGAACACAGTTTCCCACTATTACTTCCTGAACCAATTCTAAGACTCAGTAAAAAAAAAGACAAGTTTAGGGGGCCATTTCACTAGTAGGGGGGTTAAAGCGAGAGGTAGGACTGCAACAGTGCCACCAACAGTGAAACCAACAGTGTCAGGTTCAAATTCGCGTTTCATCAGTGGTCTCGCTGTTGAGGTGAGACCAACTCTCACTGTTGGCACAGGTCTCGCTATGCACACACGTTTCATGTTCAAATTTATTCGTCTATCGGCCGGGATGACGTGGAATTTCACCCCTTTCCATTGGAATAAAGCAATGAAACTTTAACACGAGTTAGGTATTTATATAACCTATGATCGTACCAAATATGAAGAAGATCGGATTAAGCGAAATCGGCGTTTGAACTTCGTTATTACAAACGTCTGCTCTGGTGGTCGCTGTTCTTTTTCCCTCCCTCCGTAGTGCGGCGGGGTTTCGGCCGTTCTTTTTGTCTCCCCCCGGAGGGCGGCGGGAAAGGCTGGGTACACTGGCCACCAGAGCACTATTTGCTATGACAACTTCAAACGGTGATATCTTCGGAACGCTACGGCCGATTTTCTTCTTATTTGGTACGATTATCTGTTATATGTATACCTTACTTGTGTTAATTTCATTGCCCTCCTCTGACATAAACAAAACTCTAAACCCAACAGCGACAGGGTCTACCCTGTCACTAATAGTGCCTCAACAGTGATAGGTACAGTGAGACCTAATTTCTAGTGAAACATACTCTCTCACTGTTGGTCTCACTCCTTACCTCACTCACGTTCACGCTTGACTGCTCCCTCTCATGAAATGCAAACTATCACTGTGATCTCACTATGGCAGCTTACCCTCCTGTCCTAATTTCTCATCCATACACAGAATTTAAATTGATGCCCATTGTGTAGCTATTATTGATGTATTTATCTATCCTAACTATGTTAGGTCTTCACCCCTCACCTTTACCTAAGTGCCCAATATATAGTGCATTTACTTCCCTGCCATGCTGCAGAACAGCAGACTGGAAAATCTTATTTGTCTGGGCGAGTCAATGTCCGGGCGAGTGACACCTGAGTAGTGTAAAGGTCTATTTGCATGAAATGTCTCTTTTTTAAAGGTTTTCATTTACCGCCCGCCGTCACCGTGAAGGGAGGCTGCAAGGCACTGGTGAGAGAGGACTAGGGTGTGAGGACTGGTGAGAGAGGACTGGTGAGAGAGGACTGGTGAGTGAGGATTGGGAGTAAGTACTGGTGAGAGAGGACTGGGGACTGAGGACTGAGGAGTGAGGACTGGTGAGTGAGGACTGGGGAGTGAGGACTGGGGAGTGAGGACTGGTGAAGGAGGACTAGGGAGTGAGGATTGGTGATAGAGGACTGGTGGGTGAGGACTGGGGTGCGAGGACTGGTGAGTGAGGACTGGTGAGAGAAGACTAGGGAGTGAGGACTAGTGAGAGAGGACTGGGAAAAGAATACAGATGATCTCGAGTGCGAACTGGTGAGACAGGACTGGGGGTTGTGAATAGTGAGAGGGAACGAGTACTGGTGAAGGAGGCCTCGGGAGTGAGGACTGGGAAGTGGGGACTTGGGAGAGAGGACTGGTGAGTGAGGACTGGTGAGTGAGGACTAGGGAATTAGGACTGGTAACAGAGGACTGGAGGAAGGAACTAGTATGTAAGGACTGGTGAGAGAGGAGTGAGGACTGGTGTGAGAGGACTAAGGAGTAAGGACTGGTGAGTGCGGACTGATGAAAGAGGACTGGGGAGTGAGGACTGATGAGAGAGGACTGTTGAGTAAGGACTGTTAGGAGAGGACTGGAGAGTGAGGAATGGTGAGAGAGGACTGGTGAGGGAGCACTTGGGAGTAAGGACTGGTGAGTGAGTACTGGTGAGTTAGTACTTGTGAGTGCAGACTTGGGATTGAGGACTGGTGAAAGAAGACTGGTGAGAGAGGACAGGGAAGTAAGTAATGGGGAGTGAACACTGGTGAAAAAGGACTGGTGAGTGAGGACTGGGGGATGAGGACCGGTGACTGAGGTCTAGTGACTGAAGACTTGTGAGAGAGGACTGGGGAGTGAGTACTGGTGAGAGAAGACTGGGGAGTGAGGACTGGTAAGTGAGTACTGGCGAGAGAGGACTGGTGACTAAGGACTGGTGAGTGAGGTTTGGTGAGAAAGGACTCAGGAGTGAGGACTGGTGAGAGAGGACTGGGGTGTTAGGACTTGGGAGTGAGGACTGGTGAGTGACAACTGGTGACCGAGGACAGGGAAGTGAGGACTGGTTATTGAGACCTAGTGAGAGAGGACTGGTAAGTAAGGACTGGTGAGTGAAGTTTCGTGAGAGAGGACTGAGGAGTGAGTACAGGGGAGTGAGGACAGGGGAGTGAGGACTAGTGAGAGAGGACTGGGGAGTGAGGCCTGGTAAGAGATAACTTGTGAGAGAGGACTGGTCAAAAAGGATTTGTGAGAGAGGACTGGTGAGTGAGGACTGGGGAGTGAGGACTGGTGAATGCGTACTGGGGAGTGAGTACTGGTGAGAGAGGACTGGGGAGTGAGTACAGGTGAGTGTGGACTCGGGGAGAAAGGAGTGTTGAGAGAGGACTGGTGAGAGAGGACTGGGGAGTGAGCTCTGGGGAGTGAGTACTGGGGAGTGAGGACTTGGGAGTGGGGACTGGTGAGTGAGGACTAGTGAATGAGGACTTGTGAGTGTAGACTGGGGAGTGAGGACTGGGGAGTGAGGACTTGTGAGTGACTACTGGTGAGTGTGGACTCTTGAGTAAGGAGTGGTGAGAAAGGCCTGGGGAGTGAGGACTAAGAAGTGAGGACTGGTGAGAGAGGATTGCTGAGAGAGGACTGCTGAGAGAGGACAAGGGAGTGAGTAATGGAGAGTGAGGACTTGTGAGTGAGTACTGGGGAGTGAGGACTAGTGATAGAGGACTGGTGGGTGAGGACTGGTGAGAGGAAATGGTAAGTGAGGAGTCGTTAGCGGGATTGGGAGTGAAGACTGGTGAGTGAGGACTGGTGAGAGAGGACTAAGGAGTAAGGACTGTTGAGTGCGAACTGGTGAGACAGGACTGGGGGTTGTAGACTGAGTAGACAGGACTTGGGAGTGAGGACTGGAGTGAGGTATGGGGAATAAGGACTAAGGAGTGAGGGCTGGTGAGAGAGGACAGGGGAGTGCGTACTGGTGAGTGAGTACTGGCAAGTGAGTACTCGTGAGAGAGGATTGGGGAATGAGGACAGGGGAGTGAGGACCAGTGAATGAGGACTTGTGAGAGAGGACTGGGGAGTAAGGACTGGTAAGAGAGCACTGGGGAGTGAGGACTTGTGAGTGACTACTGGTGAGTGTGGACTCGGGAATAAGGAGTGGTGAGAGAGGCCAGGGGAGTGAGTACTGGTTAGTGAGGACTGGGGAGCGAGGACTAGGGAGTGAAGACTGTTGAGAGGACTGGGGAAAGAGGACGTGTGAGAGAGCACTGGTGAGAGAGCACTGGGGAGTGAGCACTGGTAAGTGAGGACAGGGGAGTGAGGACCAGTGAATGAGGACTTGTGAGAGAGGACTGGGGAGTGAGTACTTGTGAGATAGGACTGGGGAGTGAGGACAGGGGAGTGAAAACCAGTGAATGAGGACTTGTGAGAGAGGACTGGCGAGTGAGTACTGGTGAGAGAGGACTGGCGAGTGAGGACTGGCGAGTAAGGACTTGTGAGTGACTACTTGTGAGTTTGGACTCGGGAATAAGGAGTGATGAGAGTGGCCTTGGGAGTGAGTACTGGGCCCTGTTTTTTAGTCACGACATTCGTACCAAATATGAAGAAAAACGGCCGCACCGTTCCGAAGTTATCGGCGTTTAAATTTCGTCATAGCAAACGCTGCTCTGGTGGCCAGTGTAGCTCTACCCTCACTATGCGCTTACTTCACACACTGCACCGCTAGAGCAACCTTCGGAAACTCGTCGCTGCTATTACAGGCCTCTGGGTAGGAACTACATTTTGGCGGAGATCTAGGTCGCCGTTTCGCACGTGCAGATGTTTATAAACACTATCAGAAATGGTTGAATAGACTTCATATAATATATGTGTTGCATGCCCGTCTCTGATTTCCATATCATGTCTACAGCAAGCAAACATGGCAATGTATATCATAAACATATCTGAACAACTACACTAGCTCTCTGGGTGCAGACCCAGGTAATGACAGCAGAGTGACAGGACCTGCAGGGATGGGGATCTAGGTCACCACAGCCATAACCGTTTTTAGGTCATGGTGGAAACCTAACTGTCAGTTCAGACTCGAACTGGTCGAACATATTTAAAAGATTGTCAACACTATAAATATCACTCATAATGAAGATGGCATAGTTTTACATCTTTCTGAGTGGCATAGAATAGTTTTATATTCAGTAGAAACAAGAAGTTAGAGATATCATGAATCAGCTATCAAGGTGACAGTTGAATGTTTACTTCGAAAACTGAAACTGTTATAAACAATTTATATCATTTCCAAAGTGCCTGAAAAAGTTGACACTAGAATACTTTAAATAATTGCGAAAGAAATCCACAAATATCACTGGGATATTGTCAGATACGCTCGATGCAGCTAAGAACTATATTTCATCTTGTGTAGTACTACATCGCGGTACACCCGTGAAAAGGCGCGGAGGGAACATCTTAAAATCCTAAGATAGTAAAGAGTCTATCATTGCAGAGACAGGTTTTGCGAAGCGATAAACCAGAGCGGCGCAGTGTGCTTACTTCACTCTCCCAGCAGATACTCCGCGCTCTTTACCGCGAAAGATCTGCAAGGAGAGTGCTTGTACGATATCCGATCGATAGCCCAATGTTTCAAATTTAAACGCCAATATCTTCAGGAAGGTGAGTCCTATTTTCTTCAGATTTGGTACGATTATAGGTTACATGTATCCTTTACTTGTGTTAAAGTTTCATTGCTTAATTCGTATGGAAAGTACAGGGAATCTACAGTGACGTTATATAGAACCTAAGGCAGTTCTATACTTGTCGTAAGTTCCGACACTTATCCATGCGATCTCTCATTTCGGCCTACGACAGTCTTTATAGCACACCCGCCATCTTGTGTCGTCGAAAATGCCGTAAAATCTTGATCCGATCTCAGGGGATCGTAGACTTGCGATATCGTGACTAAAAAACAGGGCCCTGGGCCCTGTTTTTTAGTCACGATATCGTAGATCCACGATGGTCTAAGATCGTCCCTTGAGACCAAGACACTTTTTGGTGATACTAAATGGCTGCTGTGCTATAGACGGTGTCGTAGCCTGCCGCATATGATCGGAGCTCAAAGTGTCGGCGCTAACGACAAGTATAGAACTGTCTTAGGTTCTGTAACACATCACTGTGCGTATATAGAGGATTTTTCCACTTCCTGAAAGAAATTAAGCGTTGAGATTTTAACACGAGTAAGGGATACATATGACCTATAATTGTACCAAATATGAAGAAGATCAGACGCACCGTTTCGAAGATATCGGCGATTGAATTTCATCACAGCAATCGTCTGCTCTGGTGGCCACAGCACCCTCCCACCTCCCGTACGCAGTGAATGTCAAGGTCGCCGCATAAATTAGATCACGTGAGGATAGAGCTACACTGGCCACCAGAGCAGTATTTGCTATGACAAAATTCAAATGGTGATATCTTCGCAACGCTACGACCGATCTTCTTCATAATTGGTACTGGGGACTCCGGAATAAGGAGTAGTGAGAGAGGCCTGGGGAGTGAGTACAGGGGAGTGAGGACTGGGGAGTGAGGACTAGGAAGTGAGGACTGTTAAGAGGACTTGGGAGTGAGGACTGGTAAGAGAGGACTGGTGAGAGAGGAATTGTGAGTGAGGACTTGTGAGAGAGGACTGGGGAGTGAGGACTGGTGAAGGAGGCCTGGGGAGTGAGGACTGGGGAGACGGGACTGGGGACTGAGGACTGGTTAGTGACTACTGCTGAGTTTGAACTGCTGAGTGAGGTTTGGTGAGAAAGGACTCAGGAATGAGGACTGGTGAGTAAGGACTGGTGAGAGAGGATTGGTGAGTGAGGACTGGTGACCGAGGACTGTGGAGTGAGGACTGGTGAGTGAGGACTGGCGAGAGAGGACTGTTAAGAGAGGACTGGGGAGTGAGGACTGGTGACCGAGGACTGGTGAGAGAGGACTGGTGAGTGAGGACTGGTGACCGAGGACTGTGGAGTAAGGACTGGTGAGTGAGGACTGGCGAGAGAGGACTGGTAAGTAAGGACTGATGAGAGAGGACTGGGGGGAAAGGACAGGGGAGTGAGTACTGGTGAGAAAAGACTGGGGAGTGAGGACTGGAGAGTGAGGACTTGTGAGTGACTACTGGTGAGTGTTGACTCGGGAATAAGGAGCGGTGAAAGAGGCCTGGGGAGTGAATACTGGTGAGTGAGGAGTGGGGAGTGAGGAATAGGGAGTGAGTACTGTTGAGAGGACTTGGGAGTGTGTACTAAGGAGTGAGGACTGGTGCGAGAGGACCGTGAAGACTGGTAAGAGAGGACTGGTGAGTGAGGACTGGGGAGGGAATAGTGGAAAGAGAGAGCTGGGGACTGAGGACTGGGTAGTGAGGACTGGTGAGAAAAGACTGGCGAGTGAGGACTGGTGAGAGAGGACTGGTGAATGAGGACTGGGGAGTGAGGACTAGTGAGTGAGGACTTTTGAGTGAGGACTGGTGAGAAAGGACTGGTGAGTGGGGACTGGGGAGTCAGGACTAGGGAGTGAGGAATAGTGAGTGAGGACTTGTGAGAGAGGACTAGGGAGTGACAGGTTTTATACACTGGGTTGTGGTTTACTGAGTCCCCATACATTTTCAGATGGGGCTTTGTATACGATGGATAATAATGGTGAAGGAGGCCTGGGGAGTGAGGTCTGGGGAGACGGGACTGGGGACTGAGAACTGTTTAGTGAGTACTGGTGAGTTAGAACTGGTGAGTGAGGTTTGATGAGAAAGGACTCAGGAATGAGGACTGGTGAGAGAGGACTGATGAGTAAGGACTGTCGAGAGAGGACTGGTGAGTGACGACTGTCGACCAAGGACTGTGGAGTGAGGACTGGTAAGTGACGACTGACGAGAGAGGACTGGTAAGTAAGGACTGGTGAGTGAGGTTTGGTGAGAGGGGACTGAGGAGTGAAGACAGGGGAGTGAGGACAGGGGAGTGAGGACTTGTGAGAGAGGACTGGGGAATGAGTACTGGTGAGAGAGGACTGGGGAGTGAGGACTGGGGAGTGAGGACTTGTGAGTGACTACTGGTGAGTGTGGACTCTGGAATAAGGAGTGGTGAGAGAGGCCTTGGGAGTGAGTACTGGTGAGTGAGGACTGGGGAGTGAGAGCTAGGGAGTGAGGACTGTTGAGAGGACTTGGGAGTGAGGACTGGTGAGAGAGGACTGGGGAGTGAGAACTGATGAGAGAGGACAGGGGAGTGAGTAATGGGGAGTAAGGACTGGTGAGAGAGGACTAAGGAGTGAGGACTAGTGAGAGAGGACTGGGGAATGTGGACTAAGGAATGAGGACTTGTGCGAGAGGACTGGTGAGAGAGGACTGGTGAGAGAGAACTGGGGAGTGTGTACTTGGGAGTGAGTACTGGTGATTTAGAACTGGTGCGAGAGGACTGGTGAGTGAGGACTTGTGAGAGAGGACTGGTGAGTGAGTACTGGTGAGAGAGGACTGGTGAGTAAGTATTTGTGAGTGAGTACTGGAGAGTGAGGACTGGTGAGTTAGGACTGCTGAGTGAGGACTGGTGAGAGAGGACTGGTAAGTGAGGACGGACACATTGACGACACTGTTCTGCCGAGTGACATTTTAGATAATTTCAAGGTCAATTCTATTGGATTTCACAGGTTTACACAGATTTTTGTCCCACTTAAGCTATATACCACCTTAAAGTATGTCCCCTAGAAATTGTTTTCCATATGATTGATAGTGCCTACGTATTCCTATTAACCTAAATGACAAGTAATATTTATTCATGGACCTAGTATTAGGGTAAAATTACCCAATGTGAAGGAACACTAGCACTTGCCAAAACCCCCAAAACCTAATTCTTAGACCCACTACAACAAGAAAAAATATAGAAATGGCCACCAAAATCATATTACAACTTGTATGACTGCCCCTGATCAGAAATACCCCCAACTGTCACCCGCCCAGACATAATTTCTGGGGTCTAAAGGTTGCATACAATGCCATAGCAATGATTTTTGTATTTTACTCATAACACTTCATGATCTGGGACCTGTTTCAGTAGTTTCGTGACATGTCTAGATGGCGTCTGTGACACCATACGGACAGATCACAAGATTGCAATCGATGACACACAGAGTTTCACTCATTTCTCGTAGGAATTAAGCAATGACACTTTAACATGAGTAGGGGATACATATAACCTATAATCGTTCCAAATATGAAGAAGATTGGCCACTCCGATTTTCTGATATTTGCTATTCTTTTTCCACTGTTGCTTGCACTGTTGGTGCCGCTGTTGATGTCTGTCTAGGCCTAATGTCATGAGACTACTGAAACAGGTCCCAGGTAACCCAACACATATACATTACCCACAAAAGAGAACTTTGAGATACTCCAAGGTTCATTCACAGACCTCCCATTTCACCCTAGAACCCCATATGCACACTTTCTGTGATTTATGACCAAGTGTCTTTCTTTCTATTTTTCAAAAAGAACTAATTCAGTTTTTTTTTAAACTTATATTTTACCGATTCCCTCAATACATGAGCTTTTTTCTCACTACATTGGGGTCCTTCTTTCTTTTAAAACAAATGCTCTATCAAAGAAAGTCTATTCAAAAATGAGGTATAGCATGTATATGTATATGCATATACATGTATTGAGTGTACTTTAATGCGTAAACAAGGAAGAAATAAAGAATATTTATTACTTTCAAAAAAAGACTCTCAAGCTTTGTGTTTCCATGCAACACTACCTCTAGACTACAGAAAAGACATAAAGAGGGAATGTTTCAGTGGATATGAAAAGATCTGCAAGGAGGGGAATTAAACTCTCAACCATAGGTTTTTTTTGCAGAGTATACTGTTTCCTAACAGAACACCAGGTGGCAGGCACTGCAATGAAAACGTTAGTTCTTTTCATATCCAGCCAGTGTCAGTGCGGTGATTAAACTAGACCATTAGAGCCAAGGGATAAGGTAAGGTGTAAGATAACTGTACTTTCCTGTAGTTTCCAAACAGTGTTGGTGCTGTACTTTGATAAAGATGTGATGAAGGAATATGACAGGATGACTTCAGCTTGGGGTTTCCTTGCAGACACTCTACCTCTACACTACAGAAAAGACATGAAGAGGGAATGTTTAAGTCGGTCTGTCTCTGTAAGATTCTGAATGAAAAAAGAAATAATTCAGAAAGAGAAAAAAATATGACAACTTACAATAGTAATTATACAGTGACTAGTGTAGTGGAACTAAAATTGGTTCCTAAAAGAATCTTTATGACTGAGGGGAAAAAAAGAAAAGTTCTGCAAGGAGGGGAATTGAACTCTCAACCTTAGGTTTCTCTTGCAGACGCTCTACCTCTAGTCTACTGTTTCCTTACAGTACACCAGGTGGCAGGCACTGCAATGAAAACGTTAGTTCTTTTCCTATCCACCCAGTGTCAGTGCTGTGATTAGACTAGACCAGTAGAGCCAACGGATAAGATGAGGGATAAGATAACTGTACTTTTGGTCATTTCCAAACAGTGTTAGTGCTGTTCTGTAATAAAGGGATATGACAAGATGACTTCAGCTTGTGCATACTGATAACAAAACAGAATTCCTGACTGCATTCTGATATCAGTATGCACATCCTGAAGCTATCTTGCCTGATTCTTAGAGATTATTCTATGAAGTGACTAGTGCAGTAGGACATTCATTCCTATATACCCATTATTGAACTAACTAGAGTTACATACCGCTGCTGAGGGGTACATTAAGCAATCTGCCGAAATCGGCGTTTGAACTTCGTTATTGCAAACGTCTGCTCTGGTGGTCGCTGTTCTTTTTCCCTCCCTCTGTAGTGCGGCGGGGTTTCGGCCGTTCTTTTTGTCTCCCCCCGGAGGGCGGCGGGAAAGGCTGGGTACACTGGCCACCAGAGCACTATTTGCTATGACAACTTCAAATGGTGATATCTTCGGAACGCTACGGCCGATTTTCTTCATATTTGGTACGATTATCGGTTATATGTATACCTTACTTGTGTTAATTTCATTGCCCTCCTCTGACATAAACAAAACTCTAAACCCAACAGCGACAGGGTCTACCCTGTCACTAATAGTGCCTCAACAGTGATAGGTACAGTGAGACCTAATTTCTAGTGAAACATACTCTCTCACTGTTGGTCCCACTCCTTACCTCACTCACGTTCACGCTTGACTGCTCCCTCTCATGAAATGCAAACTATCACTGTGATCTCACTATGGCAGCTTACCCTCCTAGTGAAACGGCCCCCAGGATGGTTTCATGTTAGATAGAGTTGGTAGTGTATGTGTACTGAAATTAAGGAGAAATTCCTCGTTTATCTTTTTCCTGAGGCTGTCATGAGTGGAGTGGAAAAAGGCAAGCTCAGGTGGACGGATTGGCACATGATACAGAATGAGCGCGTAAGGCTGTGCCTCATGGACAGGACCACAGTGACCCACTCAGGACGCAACCAGGCACCTCTAGGATCACGGAGTGTGAATAACAACAAGCCCTCGAGGACCGGGGGCCGCGGTCGTGAAGTAGCATGTAGAGACTACAACTCGACCAAGGGGTGTGGACAACACGGGGACCACGAAGAAGGTGGAGTTGTATATTTCCACGGGTGCTCTTACTGCTTCGGACGCACTGGGAATATATTTAACGGCCACAACATGAGCGTTTGTGACCGTCTGGATCGCAACCAGAGGCACGGAGACTCGTACGGCCGCACGGCTTCAAAAAACGGCCAGTAGGCGCCCCCCGCAGTGTGTTGCGAGGGACGCCGCTAGAAAGCAGCTGGGAGCGGCAAAGCGAGGAAGACTCTGCTCGGAGAGCACTAGCGCAGACGGCTAAGCACAGAGAACGGGGAAACAAGCTACGAAGCAGCGCAAAACCTCCTGGGAGAAGATAAACAAGATGGCGGCCCCCACTGGGCTGGTACCTACAGGGAGGGCGCCCCACAGTCTATGGAGCGACAGGGGAACCAGCTGCAGCGAAACAAAGATGGCGGCACTTCCAGTTTGGAGGCAGAACTCGACTCGAGAGCCGTGTTTTGTCGCCCAGAGAAGTATGTGGTGCCCGCACGACGCCCTAACTTCGAAAGTGTCAAGGGAATGGACTCACACACCTCGGAAAATACAGCAGTCCACCTCACGCGGAGACACGCCGGGGGGCGTGGCCTCCGCCGCAGGCCGGAGTCCTTCAGGTAACGTCCCCGACTTTGACACTATCCGTTATATATGTGAAAATGACATTGCAAATCACGAGGTCGACATGAGACCCGAGGCCTTTTCGAGGCACAGGTCCGAGAACTGGCCCAGGATGTCGGGAAAGTGTATTTCCCCCGACTCTACTCGTCTGGCGGAGATATACGACCAGGTCCGGCTCTCGGGCCTACCCAATAGTATGGGCTATAAGTTGCCATTACCTACCAATCTCAACCTCGAGGCCTGGTCCAGGTATCTTCGAGATGAGGAAATCGACAGGGATCTCTACGATCTTGTGGCCTACGGATTTCCCCTCGGCTATCTGGGCCCAGTCAGTGACAGTCATGGTGGCGGTAATCACCCCAGTGCGAAGAATTTTTCCGAGGCCATCAAGGGTTTATCAAGAAAGAACTCGACCTGGGAGGACTCGTGGGGCCCTACGAACTCCCCCCCTTTGAGCCCTGGTGTCATGTAGCCCCGCTAATGTCCAGACCAAAGGGCGATTCTAAAGACAGACGAGTAATATCGGACCTTACTTTCCCCTATGACAGGTCAGTCAACTCTTTCGTGGTAAAGAACTCGCTGTTCGGCTCGGTCCGGGAACATGTTTTGCCCTCGATCGACTGGCCCTTACAGTGCCTCGAGTGGGGTGGGAAATACTACCTCGAGGCCAGCATGGTGTTTGGAGCAAGGAGCACCAGTTGCCATATGCAACGTGTTGCCAATGCCATTGTCAGTATACTACGATGACGTGGCATTAAAGCATGGATGTACCTCGATGACATTGTTATCTTGTCTCGCTCCAGGGCTCAAGCTACCGAGGACGCAGCGATTGTGACCGACCTTCTGGCCGAGCTCGGGCTCCCCGAGGCCACCAAGAAAAGACAGGGTCCAGCGCGCAGTGTAAGATGGCTTGGAATAATCATCGATGCCGAGAACAAGACGCTCTCGGTCCCAAAGGAAAAACTGGAGGACATATGCGCCACGGTGAGTGCTACGAGTAAAAAACGCTCCATCACGAGGAAACATATGGAGTCACTGGTGGGGCGACTCGTACATATTTCGAAGTGTATACGACCGGCCCGTCTTTTTGTATCTAGGCTTCTCGAGACCCTACGGGGCAATAAGAAAAGGTACATTAACATTTCTGCCAAGGTCCGTGCCGACCTCCGTTGGTTTGAAGAGTTTGCCAGGGACTGGAACGGGGTGGCACTAATCCCAGCAAAAACTCCCACGCCCGTCATAGGAGTGGATGCCTGCCTCTCAGGCATCGGAGGAAATGACGAACGTTGGGCCTACGCAGGCCAGGTCGCCCCCGTTGACGATGGAGCCGCGAACATCACAGAGCTCGAGGCGCTCAACGTGGTCGTGGCGCTCCAATCTCTGGTTACCGAGGGCGACAGGGGTGGCCACATTCTAGTATTTTGCGACAACATGCCTGCGGTCAACGTATTTCAGACGGGCCGAGGGCACAATAGGGTCCTCCTGGACTGTGCCCGGGCCGCCTGGATGATACAGGCCCTGTATCAGTGCGAAATTACCTTCAGACATATTCCAGGGGAAGATAATGTAGTCCCAGATAATCTTAGTCGAGCACACCTCAGCCCTAAGTACTTTAATCAAGCATGTGACGATGTACGTAGAAATAACCTCACCCTAATGAACCCATGTCTGTACTTCATGAACAATGTACGACCTTTGCTCCACTCCAGATCCGGCTTTCCGCTGTCTGCAACGGAGGGCGGTGGCCCGGCAAGCGGCCTCCCGTGCCCCTGGGACGACAAAAGCACACCGAACCTCGGTCCTCACATACATCGCGTTCTGTCGGCGTGTGGGCGAGGATCATCTCCGACCGAGGGCACAGACGATATCCACCTACGCGGAGTACCTAGCGCAAGACGAGGCCTCGCCTGCGACGATAAAAAACCACGTCTCCAGGGTGCGGCAGTATCTGAAGAGGACCGGCTCCCCTCTCACGGCGAGGGCAGCAGGAAGACTCACCATGACCCTCGAGGGCATAGAGCGTACGATGAGATACGTCCCCCGCGAACGCCCACCCATCACCATGGAGCTGCTGCGGAGGGCGCTGAGGGCGCTCCCGAACGACCACGACGGGCACACTGTCGCGGCCGCAATACTACTACTCTTCCACGGAGCTCTACGACGATCGGAGGTCGCCACTCCTATGGTTCGAGGCTTCGACCCACGACGACATCTGACCAGGGCAGACGTCAAGCCCAGCAACGGGGGATTCAAGCTCAAAATCAAGCACACGAAGAACGCTCAACGCTACGACCAGTCTCAGGAGCGAGTCATAGTCCCCGCGACCGAGGCCGCTCTGTGTCCCTGTACCGCTCTCGCTACAACGATGTCTCGGAACACGCAATGCACAGCAGCAGACCCAGTATTCGTGTTCCATGGGACCCGACGACCCATGCCGGCGTCATATCTGGCGCGCCAGTGGGCCCAGGCGGTACGCACGGCCGGGGGGATTCCAAGAACATTTACACTCCATTCCCTGAGGAAAGCCGCGGCGACCGAGGCTTTCAAAGCGGGCCACTCGGAACTCGAGGTCCAGAGGTTCGGGCAGTGGTCCTCGGACGCATACAGGGGATATATCCAGACCAATACAGCAAGGAATATCGCCTCGACACTCACAAGGGCAATTACAAAATAGGCCCCAACGAACTTTAAATCCTCTTAAAACTAAATCTAAAAAAAATAATCACTTATTTTTATAAAACCACCCACCACACCTTCCCCCTTCACCTCCCCCTACCCACACCCACAAACCACCCATAACATTATTGGCAGTCATTATTGGCAATTTCCTCACCACACACACCACCTCACCGCGCACTCTCAACCCCTGCACTCTGCCCATTCCATCGTCTCCCTTCAACCCCTACACACGTATTCATTTCCCACCCACCCACAACCTTTATCTCCTTTACTCTACTGCGTAGGGCTATTATCTTATACATAATTAACATATATATATATTATATGTCTCTTACCAACAATGTCTTAACATACCATGTATTATTTTATACTCTATTTAACATACCACAATGTATTACCTTAAAATACTCTATGTATTTATCTTATTTCAACATCTTATTTTTTTATTATTATCATCATTTTATTGTTATCTTATCATCTATATAATAATAATAAATATTATTTCTCCACACTGCCTTCACCTCATACTTTATCCCTAGCTCAGCAGTGAGGACTGGTGAAGGAGGCCTGGGGAGTGAGGACTGGGGAGACGGGACTGGGGACTGAGGACTGGTTAGTGAGTACTGCTGAGTTTGAACTGCTGAGTGAGGTTCGGTGAGAAAGGACTCAGGAATGAGGACTGGTGAGTAAGGACTGGTGAGAGAGGATTGGTGAGTGAGGACTGGTGACCGAGGACTGTGGAGTGAGGACTGGTGAGTGAGGACTGGCGAGAGAGGACTGGTAAGTAAGGACTGAGGAGTGGGGTTTGATGAGAGAGGACTGGGGGGAAAGGACAGGGGAGTGAGTACATGTGAGAGAGGACAGGGGAGTGAGTACTGGTGAGAAAAGACTGGGGAGTGAGGACTGGAGAGTGAGGACTTGTGAGTGACTACTGGTGAGTGTTGACTCGGGAATAAGGAGTGGTGAAAGAGGCCTGGGGAGTGAATACTGGTGAGTGAGGACTGGGGAGTGAGGACTAGGGAGTGGAGACTGTTGAGAGGACTGGGGAAAGAGGACGTGTGAGAGAGGACTGGTGAGAGAGCACTGGGGAGTGAGGACTGGTAAGTGAGGACAGGGCAGTTCTATACTTGTCGTAAGTTCCGACACTTATCCATGCGATCTCTCATTTCGGCCTACGACAGTCTTTATAGCACACCCGCCATCTTGTGTCGTCGAAAATGCCGTAAAATCTTGATCCGATCTCAGGGGATCGTAGACTTGCGATATCGTGACTAAAAAACAGGGCCCTGGGCCCTGATTTTTAGTCACGATATCGTAGATCCAAGATGGCCTAAGATCGTCCCTTGAGACCAAGACACTTTTTGGTGATACAAAATGGCCGCTGTGCTATAGACGGTGTCGTAGCCTGCCGCATATGATCGGAGCTCAAAGTGTCGGCACTAACGACAAGTATAGAACTGTGTTAGGTTCTGTAACACATCACCACGCGTATATAGAGGATTTTTCCACTTCCTGAAAGAAATTAAGCGATGAGATTTTAACACGAGTAAGGGATACATATGACCTATAATCGTACCAAATATGAAGAAGATCGGACGCACTGTTTCGAAGATATCGGCGATTGAATTTCATCAAAGCAATCGTCTGCTCTGGTGGCCACAGCACCCTCCCACCTCCCGTACGCAGTGAATGTCAAGGTCGCCGCATAAATTAGATCACGTGAGGGTAGAGCTACACTGGCCACCAGAGCAGTAATTGCTATGACAAAATTCAAATGGTGATATCTTCGGAATGCTACGACCGATCTTCTTCATAATTGGTACTGGCGACTCCAGAATAAGGAGTAGTGAGAGAGGCCTGGGGAGTGAGTACAGGGGAGTGAGGACTGGGGAGTGAGGACTAGGAAGTGAGGACTGTTAAGAGGACTTGGGAGTGAGGACTGGTAAGAGAGGACTGGTGAGAGAGGAATTGTGAGTGAGGACTTGTGAGAGAGGACTGGGGAGTGAGGACTGGTGAAGGAGGCCTGGTGAGTGAGGACTGGGGAGACGGGACTGGGGACTGAGGACTGGTTAGTGAGTACTGCTGAGTTTGAACTGCTGAGTGAGGTTTGGTGAGAAAGGACTCAGGAATGAGGACTGGTGAGTAAGGACTGGTGAGAGAGGATTGGTGAGTGAGGACTGGTGACCGAGGACTGTGGAGTGAGGACTGGTGAGTGAGGACTGGCGAGAGAGGACTGGTAAGTAAGGACTGAGGAGTGGGGTTTGATGAGAGAGGACTGGGGGGAAAGGACAGGGGAGTGAGTACATGTGAGAGAGGACAGGGGAGTGAGTACTGGTGAGAAAAGACTGGGGAGTGAGGACTGGAGAGTGAGGACTTGTGAGTGACTACTGGTGAGTGTTGACTCGGGAATAAGGAGTGGTGAAAGAGGCCTGGGGAGTGAATACTGGTGAGTGAGGACTGGGGAGTGAGGAATAGGGAGTGAGTACTGTTGAGAGGACTGGGGAGTGTGTACTAAGGAGTGAGGACTGGTGCGAGAGGACCGTGAAGACTGGTAAGAGAGGACTGGTGAGTGAGGACTGGGGAGGGAATAGTGGAAAGAGAGGACTGGGGACTGAGGACTGGGTAGTGAGGACTGGTGAGAAAAGACTGGCTAGTGAGGACTGGTAAGTGAGGACTGGGGAGTCAGGACTAGGGAGTGAGGAATAGTGAGTGAGGACTTTTGAGAGAGGACTGGGGAGTGACAGGTTTTTATACACTGGGTCGTGGTTTACTGAGTCCCCATACATTTTCAATTGGGGCTTTTTATACGATGGATAATAATGGTGAAGGAGGCCTGCGGAGTGAGGTCTGGGGAGACGGGACTGGGGACTGAGAACTGTTTAGTGAGTACTGGTGAGTTAGAACTGGTGAGTGAGGTTTGATAAGAAAGGACTCAGGAATGAGGACTGGTGAGAGAGGACTGATGAGTAAGGACTGTCGAGAGAGGACTGGTGAGTGACGACTATCGACCAAGGACTGTGGAGTGAGGACTGGTAAGTGAGGACTGATGAGAGTGGACTGGTAAGTAAGGACTGGTGAGTGAGGTTTGGTGAGAGGGGACTGAGGAGTGAAGACAGGGGAGTGAGGACAGGGGAGTGAGGACTTGTGAGAGAGGACTGGGGAATGAGAACTGGTGAGAGAGGACTGGGGAGTGAGGACTGGGGAGTGAGGACTTGTGAGTGACTACTGGTGAGTGTGGACTCTGGAATAAGGAGTGGTGAGAGAGGCCTTGGGAGTGAGTACTGGTGAGTGAGGACTGGGGAGTGAGAGCTAGGGAGTGAGGACTGTTGAGAAGACTTGGGAGTGAGGACTGGTGAGAGAGGACTGGGGAGTGAGAACTGATGAGAGAGGACAGGGGAGTGAGTAATGGGGAGTAAGGACTGGTGAGAGAGGACTAAGGAGTGAGGACTAGTGAGAGAGGACTGGGGAATGTGGACTAAGGAATGAGGACTTGTGCGAGAGGACTGGTGAGAGAGGACTGGTGAGAGAGAACTGGGGAGTGTGTACTTGGGAGTGAGTACTGGTGATTAAGAACTGGTGCGAGTATTTGTGAGTGAGTACTGGAGAGTGAGGACTGGTGAGTGAGGACTGCTGAGTGAGGACTGGTGAGAGAGGACTGGTAAGTGAGGACGGACACATTGACGACACTGTTCTGCCGAGTGACATTTTAGATAATTTCAAGGTCATTTCTATTGGATTTCACAGGTTTACACAGATTTTTGTCCCACTTAAGCTATATACCACCTTAAAGTATGTCCCCTAGAAATGACAAGTAATATTTATTCATGGACCTAGTATTAGGGTAAAATTACCCAATGTGAAGGAACACTAGCACTTGCCAAAACCCCCAAAACCTAATTCTTAGACCCACTACAACAAGAAAAAATATAGAAATGGCCACCAAAATCATATTACAACTTGTATGACTGCCCCTGATCAGAAATACCCCCAACTGTCACCTGCCCAGACATAATTTCTGGGGTCTAAAGGTTGCATACAATGCCATAGCAATGATTTTTGTATTTTACTCATAACACTTCATGATCTGGGACCTGTTTCAGTAGTTTCGTGACATGTCTAGATGGCGTCTGTGACACCATACGGACAGATCACAAGATTGCAATCGATGACACACAGAGTTTCACTCATTTCTCGTAGGAATTAAGCAATGACACTTTAACATAAGTAGGGGATACATATAACCTATAATCGTTCCAAATATGAAGAAGATTGGCCACTCCGATTTTCTGATATTTGCTATTCTTTTTCCACTGTTGCTTGCACTGTTGGTGCCGCTGTTGATGTCTGTCTAGGCCTAATGTCATGAGACTACTGAAACAGGTCCCAGGTAACCCAACACATATACATTACCCACAAAAGAGAACTTTGAGATACTCCAAGGTTCATTCACAGACCTCCCATTTCACCCTAGAACCCCATATGCACACTTTCTGTGATTTATGACCAAGTGTCTTTCTTTCTATTTTTCAAAAAGAACTAATTCAGTTTTTTTTTTAACTTATATTTTACCGATTCCCTCAATACATGAGCTTTTTTCTCACTACATTGGGGTCCTTCTTTCTTTAAAAAAAATTAAAAAAATAAAATCTTGGTTGTGGCCTTGGGTTGAACACCTGGGTGGTGTTTAAGAACTTACGCGGGAGAAAATAAATGGTCGTTCGATTCTCCTTGGCCCGATATCGTTTAATAAAGGCTAGGAGAATTCCCGAAGGACAAACGAGGGAGAGGATCAATAGTGAGGCATGAAATATCGTTTAACAAATTCATCCCCCAGTGGACGATTGTCCTCCACATGGTCCTACGTCGTCCAAAAACGGACAATTAAACGACACGTACAGGGGGTGTCGTACAGGCAGCTTTTACCTCTGTCCCTGGTAATATCTAATATATAAAGCCTATAAGACACCGACATTTTTTCCCGATTCATCCCGACCATCGGCTCGGTGAGAGACTGGAATGAAATGTCGATGTCTTATACCTATAAAGCCTATAAGACACCGAAATTTGTTCCCGTTTCATGCTGACCATCAGCTCGGTGACAGTCGGGAATAAAAGTTCGGTGTCTTATACCTATAAGACACCGACATGTAGACTCTCCCGACGACACCTCCTCCTTTTATAACCTCATAAAATAGCCGGGTTAAGATCAAAGAGAGCCGTCGGGAGCCGAGCCGGGGTGAGCCACGGGCCGCTGGTGTGGAATCATAGAAATTAATTCAAAGTTTAATAATTTCGGATCCAATTAAGATATCGGGAAACAGATTTCAGATTTATAATCGCCTCTGTCTCCCCTACAAATCGGTATAAGGAACTTCTAAATCGGACTAGAGGATAGGTAGCATCGCTATTCAAATGGCCAACTCAGAATCGGTAACAATCGGTGAAAGTGCGTACACCGAAATCTTAAGGTCGGGGACAGTCGGTCATATCTGACATGGTAGTAATGCCCGACGTATCGGGAAAAGCAATAAAATTTCATTGACACAAAAAATCCTATCAAGGAGTATCATCCAAAAGGTTTATAAAACGATTTTACGTATACCTTAGTATGTGATAGTGTGTTAACTCAATTAGCCACGAGTAAAATTGTGCCAAGTAATCAGTAGTTGTGTATCTATGTATCTAATCCAGGCATCATTTAGCTGTGTCATTCGTAACAGCAATATCAATATTATGTTAATATAAAATTAGCATAATATGTTAACATTATTATATATTCACATTTGAATTATGGGTCATTCTCATAGAAGCAGTGCAACTGGGTCTTGGGGGGGGGGGCAAAAATAAAAATCGTGGAGGAGGGTAAAAATACTTATGTGGGCATAATGTCTATAGTATGGGTCAACTTTCCCTGAAATATTATTAGTTAAATATTAAAACTGTGGGCTCTAGGGTTCATAGAACACATGTGCATTTAAATGTGAACGTGCTACGTGGATATTTACCACAAATATCTCTATTTTCAAAAGAGTGATCGAACCAATGTGTAAAAAAATAAGAAAAGCATGCGATACTGTGGTATACTATAGTGACACTGTGTCTGACATTGACATCAATGACAAGAGTGAGCGATAACCAGGGAGATGGTCGATTCAATTATGTATTTCAATTAAAACATTATATTTGAGATGTGACAACTGTTCATGAAAGGTCTATTATATTGTACTACCTATAAAAGATAATTCTATTATGAAAATACATTATAAATATTAATAAATCTTAGTGAAAACTTGATTTTATATTATCCAATGTATCAGAGAACTATCAATGGAAGTAGCCGAAGGACTGAATACACTGGTGCCCTGCCGTGTCTGATGCTGATCTCCTTCCACAGACGATCTGGGTCAAAGTTAGGAGAATTTACACCAAGGAGAGGAGAGTCCACGCAGGACCTCCCTTATTAAACGATATTCACACGGGATCCTCCCCAATGTCCTCCCTCGCGGCTGGTCTCCTATCGTCCAGACAAATTCTCCCTCGTAACTTCTTAAACAGCACCCTGAACCCCAGATTTTAAAAAGAAAAACATTTTTAAAAAATTGGTTGCAACTGGGGATTGAACACCCAATCTTGGTACCTTAAAACAAATGCTCTATTAGAGAAAGTCTATTCAAAAATGAGGTATAGCATGTATATGTATATGTATATACATGTATTGAGTGTACTTTTATGCGTAAACAAGGAAGAAATAAAGAATATTTATTACTTTCAAAAAAAGACTCTCAAGCTTTGGTTTTCCATGCAGCACTCTACCTCTAGACTACAGAAAAGACATAAAGAGAATGTTTCAGTGGATATGAAAAGTTCTGCAAGGAGGGGAATTAAACTCTCAACCTTCGGTTTTTTTTGCAGAGTATACTGTTTCCTTACAGTACACCAGGTGGCAGGCACTGCAATGAAAACGTTAGTTCTTTTCATATCCACCCAGTGTCAGTGCTGTAATTAAATTAGACCATTAGAGCCAAGGGATAAGGTAAGGTGTAAGATAACTGTACTTTCTTGTAGTTTCCAAACAGTGTTGGTGCTGTACTTTGATAAAGATGTGATGAAGGAATATGACAGGATGACTTCAGCTTGGGGTTTCCTTGCAGACACTCTACCTCTACACTACAGAAAAGACATGAAGAGGGAATGTTTAAGTCGGTCTGTCTCTGTAAGATTCTGAATGAAAAAAGAAATAATTCAGAAAGAGAAAAAAATATGACAACTTACAATAGTAATTATACAGTGACTAGTGTAGTGGAACTAAAATTGGTTCCTAAAAGAATCTTTATGACCGAGGGAAAAAAAAGAAAAGTTCTGCAAGGAGGGGAATTGAACTCTCAACCTTAGGTTTCTCTTGCAGACGCTCTACCTCTAGTCTACTGTTTCCTTACAGTACACCAGGTGGCAGGCACTGCAATGAAAACGTTAGTTCTTTTCCTATCCACCCAGTGTCAGTGCTGTGATTAGACTAGACCAGTAGAGCCAATGGATAAGGTGAGGGATAAGATAACTGTACTTTTGGTCATTTCCAAACAGTGTTAGTGCTGTTCTGTAATAAAGGGATATGACAAGATGACTTCAGCTTGTGCATACTGATAACAAAACAGAATTCCTGACTGCATTCTGATATCAGTATGCACATCCTGAAGCTATCTTGCCTGATTCTTAGAGATTATTCTATGAAGTGACTAGTGCAGTAGAACATTCAATCCTATATACCCATTATTGAACTAACTAGAGCTACATACCGCTGCTGAGGGGTACATTAGAAATAAGTGTCGAGGTTGACGTTTTCTTCCCGCTCTGACGTTTTCGTCCCGCTCTGATCACGTGATACAATACAGCAACGGGACGAAACAATAGCTGTTGTGGTTACTCGATAAGGGTGGCCAATTGCTTTGGAAGTGTTTCAGGTAAAGAATTAAGCATTTCTATCGATATTTGAAGGTATATAAGAATAGGGAAACCAAGTAACGGTAAGCAAAAGTCAAAGTTATTCGGTAAGGCTTGGAAAAATTACTGCCCATGGCGTTAGCCGTGGGCAGTAACTTTTTGCTCACCGGAACACAGTTTCCCACTATTACTTCCTGAACCAATTCTAAGACTCAGTAAAAAAAAAGACAAGTTTAGGGGGCCATTTCACTAGTAGGGGGGTTAAAGCGAGAGGTAGGACTGCAACAGTGCCACCAACAGTGAAACCAACAGTGTCAGGTTCAAATTCGCGTTTCATCAGTGGTCTCGCTGTTGAGGTGAGACCAACTCTCACTGTTGGCACAGGTCTCGCTATGCACACACGTTTCATGTTCAAATTTATTCGTCTATCGGCCGGGATGACGTGGAATTTCACCCCTTTCCATTGGAATAAAGCAATGAAACTTTAACACGAGTTAGGTATTTATATAACCTATGATCGTACCAAATATGAAGAAGATCGGATTAAGCGAAATCGGCGTTTGAACTTCGTTATTACAAACGTCTGCTCTGGTGGTCGCTGTTCTTTTTCCCTCCCTCCGTAGTGCGGCGGGGTTTCGGCCGTTCTTTTTGTCTCCCCCCGGAGGGCGGCGGGAAAGGCTGGGTACACTGGCCACCAGAGCACTATTTGCTATGACAACTTCAAACGGTGATATCTTCGGAACGCTACGGCCGATTTTCTTCTTATTTGGTACGATTATCTGTTATATGTATACCTTACTTGTGTTAATTTCATTGCCCTCCTCTGACATAAACAAAACTCTAAACCCAACAGCGACAGGGTCTACCCTGTCACTAATAGTGCCTCAACAGTGATAGGTACAGTGAGACCTAATTTCTAGTGAAACATACTCTCTCACTGTTGGTCTCACTCCTTACCTCACTCACGTTCACGCTTGACTGCTCCCTCTCATGAAATGCAAACTATCACTGTGATCTCACTATGGCAGCTTACCCTCCTGTCCTAATTTCTCATCCATACACAGAATTTAAATTGATGCCCATTGTGTAGCTATTATTGATGTATTTATCTATCCTAACTATGTTAGGTCTTCACCCCTCACCTTTACCTAAGTGCCCAATATATAGTGCATTTACTTCCCTGCCATGCTGCAGAACAGCAGACTGGAAAATCTTATTTGTCTGGGCGAGTCAATGTCCGGGCGAGTGACACCTGAGTAGTGTAAAGGTCTATTTGCATGAAATGTCTCTTTTTTAAAGGTTTTCATTTACCGCCCGCCGTCACCGTGAAGGGAGGCTGCAAGGCACTGGTGAGAGAGGACTAGGGTGTGAGGACTGGTGAGAGAGGACTGGTGAGAGAGGACTGGTGAGTGAGGATTGGGAGTAAGTACTGGTGAGAGAGGACTGGGGACTGAGGACTGAGGAGTGAGGACTGGTGAGTGAGGACTGGGGAGTGAGGACTGGGGAGTGAGGACTGGTGAAGGAGGACTAGGGAGTGAGGATTGGTGATAGAGGACTGGTGGGTGAGGACTGGGGTGCGAGGACTGGTGAGTGAGGACTGGTGAGAGAAGACTAGGGAGTGAGGACTAGTGAGAGAGGACTGGGAAAAGAATACAGATGATCTCGAGTGCGAACTGGTGAGACAGGACTGGGGGTTGTGAATAGTGAGAGGGAACGAGTACTGGTGAAGGAGGCCTCGGGAGTGAGGACTGGGAAGTGGGGACTTGGGAGAGAGGACTGGTGAGTGAGGACTGGTGAGTGAGGACTAGGGAATTAGGACTGGTAACAGAGGACTGGAGGAAGGAACTAGTATGTAAGGACTGGTGAGAGAGGAGTGAGGACTGGTGTGAGAGGACTAAGGAGTAAGGACTGGTGAGTGCAGACTAAGGAGTAAGGACTCGTGAGTGCGGACTGATGAAAGAGGACTGGGGAGTGAGGACTGATGAGAGAGGACTGTTGAGTGAGGACTGTTAAGAGAGGACTGGAGAGTGAGGAATGGTGAGAGAGGACTGGTGAGGGAGCACTTGGGAGTAAGGACTCGTGAGTGAGTACTGGTGAGTTAGTACTTGTGAGTGCAGACTTGGGATTGAGGACTGGTGAAAGAAGACTGGTGAGAGAGGACAGGGAAGTGAGTAATGGGGAGTGAACACTGGTGAAAAAGGACTGGTGAGTGAGGACTGGGGGATGAGGACCGGTGACTGAGGTCTAGTGACTGAAGACTTGTGAGAGAGGACTGGGGAGTGAGTACTGGTGAGAGAAGACTGGGGAGTGAGGACTGGTAAGTGAGTACTGGCGAGAGAGGACTGGTGACTAAGGACTGGTGAGTGAGGTTTGGTGAGAAAGGACTCAGGAGTGAGGACTGGTGAGAGAGGACTGGGGTGTTAGGACTGGGGAGTGAGGACTGGTGAGTGACAACTGGTGACCGAGGACAGGGAAGTGAGGACTGGTTATTGAGACCTAGTGAGAGAGGACTGGTAAGTAAGGACTGGTGAGTGAAGTTTCGTGAGAGAGGACTGAGGAGTGAGTACAGGGGAGTGAGGACAGGGGAGTGAGGACTAGTGAGAGAGGACTGGGGAGTGAGGCCTGGTAAGAGATAACTTGTGAGAGAGGACTGGTCAAAAAGGATTTGTGAGAGAGGACTGGTGAGTGAGGACTGGGGAGTGAGGACTGGTGAATGCGTACTGGGGAGTGAGTACTGGTGAGAGAGGACTGGGGAGTGAGTACAGGTGAGTGTGGACTCGGGGAGAAAGGAGTGTTGAGAGAGGACTGGTGAGAGAGGACTGGGGAGTGAGCTCTGGGGAGTGAGTACTGGGGAGTGAGGACTTGGGAGTGGGGACTGGTGAGTGAGGACTAGTGAATGAGGACTTGTGAGTGTGGACTGGGGAGTGAGGACTGGGGAGTGAGGACTTGTGAGTGACTACTGGTGAGTGTGGACTCTTGAGTAAGGAGTGGTGAGAAAGGCCTGGGGAGTGAGGACTAAGAAGTGAGGACTGGTGAGAGAGGACTGCTGAGAGAGGACTGCTGAGAGAGGACAAGGGAGTGAGTAATGGAGAGTGAGGACTTGTGAGTGAGTACTGGGGAGTGAGGACTAGTGATAGAGGACTGGTGGGTGAGGACTGGTGAGAGGAAATGGTAAGTGAGGAGTCGTTAGCGGGATTGGGAGTGAAGACTGGTGAGTGAGGACTGGTGAGAGAGGACTAAGGAGTAAGGACTGTTGAGTGCGAACTGGTGAGACAGGACTGGGGGTTGTAGACTGAGTAGACAGGACTTGGGAGTGAGGACTGGAGTGAGGTATGGGGAATAAGGACTAAGGAGTGAGGGCTGGTGAGAGAGGACAGGGGAGTGCGTACTGGTGAGTGAGTACTGGCAAGTGAGTACTCGTGAGAGAGGATTGGGGAATGAGGACAGGGGAGTGAGGACCAGTGAATGAGGACTTGTGAGAGAGGACTGGGGAGTAAGGACTGGTAAGAGAGCACTGGGGAGTGAGGACTTGTGAGTGACTACTGGTGAGTGTGGACTCGGGAATAAGGAGTGGTGAGAGAGGCCAGGGGAGTGAGTACTGGTTAGTGTGGACTGGGGAGCGAGGACTAGGGAGTGGAGACTGTTGAGAGGACTGGGGAAAGAGGACGTGTGAGAGAGGACTGGTGAGAGAGCACTGGGGAGTGAGCACTGGTAAGTGAGGACAGGGGAGTGAGGACCAGTGAATGAGGACTTGTGAGAGAGGACTGGGGAGTGAGTACTTGTGAGATAGGACTGGGGAGTGAGGACAGGGGAGTGAAAACCAGTGAATGAGGACTTGTGAGAGAGGACTGGCGAGTGAGTACTGGTGAGAGAGGACTGGCGAGTGAGGACTGGCGAGTAAGGACTTGTGAGGGACTACTTGTGAGTTTGGACTCGGGAATAAGGAGTGATGAGAGTGGCCTTGGGAGTGAGAACTGGGCCCTGTTTTTTAGTCACGACATTCGTACCAAATATGAAGAAAAACGGCCGCACCGTTCCGAAGTTATCGGCGTTTAAATTTCGTCATAGCAAACGCTGCTCTGGTGGCCAGTGTAGCTCTACCCTCACTATGCGCTTACTTCACACACTGCACCGCTAGAGCAACCTTCGGAAACTCGTCGCTGCTATTACAGGCCTCTGGGTAGGAACTACATTTTGGCGGAGATCTAGGTCGCCGTTTCGCACGTGCAGATGTTTATAAACACTATCAGAAATGGTTGAATAGACTTCATATAATATATGTGTTGCATGCCCGTCTCTGATTTCCATATCATGTCTACAGCAAGCAAACATGGCAATGTATATCATAAACATATCTGAACAACTACACTAGCTCTCTGGGTGCAGACCCAGGTAATGACAGCAGAGTGACAGGACCTGCAGGGATGGGGATCTAGGTCACCACAGCCATAACCGTTTTTAGGTCATGGTGGAAACCTAACTGTCAGTTCAGACTCGAACTGGTCGAACATATTTAAAAGATTGTCAACACTATAAATATCACTCATAATGAAGATGGCATAGTTTTACATCTTTCTGAGTGGCATAGAATAGTTTTATATTCAGTAGAAACAAGAAGTTAGAGATATCATGAATCAGCTATCAAGGTGACAGTTGAATGTTTACTTCGAAAACTGAAACTGTTATAAACAATTTATATCATTTTCAAAGTGCCTGAAAAAGTTGACACTAGAATACTTTAAATAATTGCGAAAGAAATCCACAAATATCACTGGGATATTGTCAGATACGCTCGATGCAGCTAAGAACTATATTTCATCTTGTGTAGTACTACATCGCGGTACACCCGTGAAAAGGCGCGGAGGGAACATCTTAAAATCCTAAGATAGTAAAGAGTCTATCATTGCAGAGACAGGTTTTGCGAAGCGATAAACCAGAGCGGCGCAGTGTGCTTACTTCACTCTCCCAGCAGATACTCCGCGCTCTTTACCGCGAAAGATCTGCAAGGAGAGTGCTTGTACGATATCCGATCGATTGCCCAATGTTTCAAATTTAAACGCCAATATCTTCAGGAAGGTGAGTCCTATTTTCTTCAGATTTGGTACGATTATAGGTTACATGTATCCTTTACTTGTGTTAAAGTTTCATTGCTTAATTCGTATGGAAAGTACAGGGAATCTACAGTGACGTTATATAGAACCTAAGGCAGTTCTATACTTGTCGTAAGTTCCGACACTTATCCATGCGATCTCTCATTTCGGCCTACGACAGTCTTTATAGCACACCCGCCATCTTGTGTCGTCGAAAATGCCGTAAAATCTTGATCCGATCTCAGGGGATCGTAGACTTGCGATATCGTGACTAAAAAACAGGGCCCTGGGCCCTGTTTTTTAGTCACGATATCGTAGATCCACGATGGCCTAAGATCGTCCCTTGAGACCAAGACACTTTTTGGTGATACTAAATGGCTGCTGTGCTATAGACGGTGTCGTAGCCTGCCGCATATGATCGGAGCACAAAGTGTCGGCGCTAACGACAAGTATAGAACTGTCTTAGGTTCTGTAACACATCACTGTGCGTATATAGAGGATTTTTCCACTTCCTGAAAGAAATTAAGCGTTGAGATTTTAACACGAGTAAGGGATACATATGACCTATAATTGTACCAAATATGAAGAAGATCAGACGCACCGTTTCGAAGATATCGGCGATTGAATTTCATCACAGCAATCGTCTGCTCTGGTGGCCACAGCACCCTCCCACCTCCCGTACGCAGTGAATGTCAAGGTCGCCGCATAAATTAGATCACGTGAGGGTAGAGCTACACTGGCCACCAGAGCAGTATTTGCTATGACAAAATTCAAATGGTGATATCTTCGGAACGCTACGACCGATCTTCTTCATAATTGGTACTGGGGACTCCGGAATAAGGAGTAGTGAGAGAGGCCTGGGGAGTGAGTACAGGGGAGTGAGGACTGGGGAGTGAGGACTAGGAAGTGAGGACTGTTAAGAGGACTTGGGAGTGAGGACTGGTAAGAGAGGACTGGTGAGAGAGGAATTGTGAGTGAGGACTTGTGAGAGAGGACTGGGGAGTGAGGACTGGTGAAGGAGGCCTGGGGAGTGAGGACTGGGGAGACGGGACTGGGGACTGAGGACTGGTTAGTGACTACTGCTGAGTTTGAACTGCTGAGTGAGGTTTGGTGAGAAAGGACTCAGGAATGAGGACTGGTGAGTAAGGACTGGTGAGAGAGGATTGGTGAGTGAGGACTGGTGACCGAGGACTGTGGAGTGAGGACTGGTGAGTGAGGACTGGCGAGAGAGGACTGTTAAGAGAGGACTGGGGAGTGAGGACTGGTGACCGAGGACTGGTGAGAGAGGACTGGTGAGTGAGGACTGGTGACCGAGGACTGTGGAGTAAGGACTGGTGAGTGAGGACTGGCGAGAGAGGACTGGTAAGTAAGGACTGATGAGAGAGGACTGGGGGGAAAGGACAGGGGAGTGAGTACATGTGAGAGAGGACAGGGGAGTGAGTACTGGTGAGAAAAGACTGGGGAGTGAGGACTGGAGAGTGAGGACTTGTGAGTGACTACTGGTGAGTGTTGACTCGGGAATAAGGAGCGGTGAAAGAGGCCTGGGGAGTGAATACTGGTGAGTGAGGAGTGGGGAGTGAGGAATAGGGAGTGAGTACTGTTGAGAGGACTGGGGAGTGTGTACTAAGGAGTGAGGACTGGTGCGAGAGGACCGTGAAGACTGGTAAGAGAGGACTGGTGAGTGAGGACTGGGGAGGGAATAGTGGAAAGAGAGAGCTGGGGACTGAGGACTGGGTAGTGAGGACTGGTGAGAAAAGACTGGCGAGTGAGGACTGGTGAGAGAGGACTGGTGAATGAGGACTGGGGAGTGAGGACTAGTGAGTGAGGACTTTTGAGTGAGGACTGGTGAGAAAGGACTGGTGAGTGGGGACTGGGGAGTCAGGACTAGGGAGTGAGGAATAGTGAGTGAGGACTTGTGAGAGAGGACTAGGGAGTGACAGGTTTTATACACTGGGTTGTGGTTTACTGAGTCCCCATACATTTTCAGATGGGGCTTTGTATACGATGGATAATAATGGTGAAGGAGGCCTGGGGAGTGAGGTCTGGGGAGACGGGACTGGGGACTGAGAACTGTTTAGTGAGTACTGGTGAGTTAGAACTGGTGAGTGAGGTTTGATGAGAAAGGACTCAGGAATGAGGACTGGTGAGAGAGGACTGATGAGTAAGGACTGTCGAGAGAGGACTGGTGAGTGACGACTGTCGACCAAGGACTGTGGAGTGAGGACTGGTAAGTGACGACTGACGAGAGAGGACTGGTAAGTAAGGACTGGTGAGTGAGGTTTGGTGAGAGGGGACTGAGGAGTGAAGACAGGGGAGTGAGGACAGGGGAGTGAGGACTTGTGAGAGAGGACTGGGGAATGAGTACTGGTGAGAGAGGACTGGGGAGTGAGGACTGGGGAGTGAGGACTTGTGAGTGACTACTGGTGAGTGTGGACTCTGGAATAAGGAGTGGTGAGAGAGGCCTTGGGAGTGAGTACTGGTGAGTGAGGACTGGGGAGTGAGAGCTAGGGAGTGAGGACTGTTGAGAGGACTTGGGAGTGAGGACTGGTGAGAGAGGACTGGGGAGTGAGAACTGATGAGAGAGGACAGGGGAGTGAGTAATGGGGAGTAAGGACTGGTGAGAGAGGACTAAGGAGTGAGGACTAGTGAGAGAGGACTGGGGAATGTGGACTAAGGAATGAGGACTTGTGCGAGAGGACTGGTGAGAGAGGACTGGTGAGAGAGAACTGGGGAGTGTGTACTTGGGAGTGAGTACTGGTGATTTAGAACTGGTGCGAGAGGACTGGTGAGTGAGGACTTGTGAGAGAGGACTGGTGAGTGAGTACTGGTGAGAGAGGACTGGTGAGTAAGTATTTGTGAGTGAGTACTGGAGAGTGAGGACTGGTGAGTTAGGACTGCTGAGTGAGGACTGGTGAGAGAGGACTGGTAAGTGAGGACGGACACATTGACGACACTGTTCTGCCGAGTGACATTTTAGATAATTTCAAGGTCAATTCTATTGGATTTCACAGGTTTACACAGATTTTTGTCCCACTTAAGCTATATACCACCTTAAAGTATGTCCCCTAGAAATTGTTTTCCATATGATTGATAGTGCCTACGTATTCCTATTAACCTAAATGACAAGTAATATTTATTCATGGACCTAGTATTAGGGTAAAATTACCCAATGTGAAGGAACACTAGCACTTGCCAAAACCCCCAAAACCTAATTCTTAGACCCACTACAACAAGAAAAAATATAGAAATGGCCACCAAAATCATATTACAACTTGTATGACTGCCCCTGATCAGAAATACCCCCAACTGTCACCCGCCCAGACATAATTTCTGGGGTCTAAAGGTTGCATACAATGCCATAGCAATGATTTTTGTATTTTACTCATAACACTTCATGATCTGGGACCTGTTTCAGTAGTTTCGTGACATGTCTAGATGGCGTCTGTGACACCATACGGACAGATCACAAGATTGCAATCGATGACACACAGAGTTTCACTCATTTCTCGTAGGAATTAAGCAATGACACTTTAACATGAGTAGGGGATACATATAACCTATAATCGTTCCAAATATGAAGAAGATTGGCCACTCCGATTTTCTGATATTTGCTATTCTTTTTCCACTGTTGCTTGCACTGTTGGTGCCGCTGTTGATGTCTGTCTAGGCCTAATGTCATGAGACTACTGAAACAGGTCCCAGGTAACCCAACACATATACATTACCCACAAAAGAGAACTTTGAGATACTCCAAGGTTCATTCACAGACCTCCCATTTCACCCTAGAACCCCATATGCACACTTTCTGTGATTTATGACCAAGTGTCTTTCTTTCTATTTTTCAAAAAGAACTAATTCAGTTTTTTTTTAAACTTATATTTTACCGATTCCCTCAATACATGAGCTTTTTTCTCACTACATTGGGGTCCTTCTTTCTTTTAAAACAAATGCTCTATCAAAGAAAGTCTATTCAAAAATGAGGTATAGCATGTATATGTATATGCATATACATGTATTGAGTGTACTTTAATGCGTAAACAAGGAAGAAATAAAGAATATTTATTACTTTCAAAAAAAGACTCTCAAGCTTTGTGTTTCCATGCAACACTACCTCTAGACTACAGAAAAGACATAAAGAGGGAATGTTTCAGTGGATATGAAAAGATCTGCAAGGAGGGGAATTAAACTCTCAACCATAGGTTTTTTTTGCAGAGTATACTGTTTCCTAACAGAACACCAGGTGGCAGGCACTGCAATGAAAACGTTAGTTCTTTTCATATCCAGCCAGTGTCAGTGCGGTGATTAAACTAGACCATTAGAGCCAAGGGATAAGGTAAGGTGTAAGATAACTGTACTTTCCTGTAGTTTCCAAACAGTGTTGGTGCTGTACTTTGATAAAGATGTGATGAAGGAATATGACAGGATGACTTCAGCTTGGGGTTTCCTTGCAGACACTCTACCTCTACACTACAGAAAAGACATGAAGAGGGAATGTTTAAGTCGGTCTGTCTCTGTAAGATTCTGAATGAAAAAAGAAATAATTCAGAAAGAGAAAAAAATATGACAACTTACAATAGTAATTATACAGTGACTAGTGTAGTGGAACTAAAATTGGTTCCTAAAAGAATCTTTATGACTGAGGGGAAAAAAAGAAAAGTTCTGCAAGGAGGGGAATTGAACTCTCAACCTTAGGTTTCTCTTGCAGACGCTCTACCTCTAGTCTACTGTTTCCTTACAGTACACCAGGTGGCAGGCACTGCAATGAAAACGTTAGTTCTTTTCCTATCCACCCAGTGTCAGTGCTGTGATTAGACTAGACCAGTAGAGCCAACGGATAAGATGAGGGATAAGATAACTGTACTTTTGGTCATTTCCAAACAGTGTTAGTGCTGTTCTGTAATAAAGGGATATGACAAGATGACTTCAGCTTGTGCATACTGATAACAAAACAGAATTCCTGACTGCATTCTGATATCAGTATGCACATCCTGAAGCTATCTTGCCTGATTCTTAGAGATTATTCTATGAAGTGACTAGTGCAGTAGGACATTCATTCCTATATACCCATTATTGAACTAACTAGAGTTACATACCGCTGCTGAGGGGTACATTAAGCAATCTGCCGAAATCGGCGTTTGAACTTCGTTATTGCAAACGTCTGCTCTGGTGGTCGCTGTTCTTTTTCCCTCCCTCTGTAGTGCGGCGGGGTTTCGGCCGTTCTTTTTGTCTCCCCCCGGAGGGCGGCGGGAAAGGCTGGGTACACTGGCCACCAGAGCACTATTTGCTATGACAACTTCAAATGGTGATATCTTCGGAACGCTACGGCCGATTTTCTTCATATTTGGTACAATTATCGGTTATATGTATACCTTACTTGTGTTAATTTCATTGCCCTCCTCTGACATAAACAAAACTCTAAACCCAACAGCGACAGGGTCTACCCTGTCACTAATAGTGCCTCAACAGTGATAGGTACAGTGAGACCTAATTTCTAGTGAAACATACTCTCTCACTGTTGGTCCCACTCCTTACCTCACTCACGTTCACGCTTGACTGCTCCCTCTCATGAAATGCAAACTATCACTGTGATCTCACTATGGCAGCTTACCCTCCTAGTGAAACGGCCCCCAGGATGGTTTCATGTTAGATAGAGTTGGTAGTGTATGTGTACTGAAATTAAGGAGAAATTCCTCGTTTATCTTTTTCCTGAGGCTGTCATGAGTGGAGTGGAAAAAGGCAAGCTCAGGTGGACGGATTGGCACATGATACAGAATGGGCGCGTAAGGCTGTGCCTCATGGACAGGACCACAGTGACCCACTCAGGACGCAACCAGGCACCTCTAGGATCACGGAGTGTGAATAACAACAAGCCCTCGAGGACCGGGGGCCGCGGTCGTGAAGTAGCATGTAGAGACTACAACTCGACCAAGGGGTGTGGACAACACGGGGACCACGAAGAAGGTGGTGTTGTATATTTCCACGGGTGCTCTTACTGCTTCGGACGCACTGGGAATATATTTAACGGCCACAACATGAGCGTTTGTGACCGTCTGGATCGCAACCAGAGGCACGGAGACTCGTACGGCCGCACGGCTTCAAAAAACGGCCAGTAGGCGCCCCCCGCAGTGTGTTGCGAGGGACGCCGCTAGAAAGCAGCTGGGAGCGGCAAAGCGAGGAAGACTCTGCTCGGAGAGCACTAGCGCAGACGGCTAAGCACAGAGAACGGGGAAACAAGCTACGAAGCAGCGCAAAACCTCCTGGGAGAAGATAAACAAGATGGCGGCCCCCACTGGGCTGGTACCTACAGGGAGGGCGCCCCACAGTCTATGGAGCGACAGGGGAACCAGCTGCAGCGAAACAAAGATGGCGGCACTTCCAGTTTGGAGGCAGAACTCGACTCGAGAGCCGTGTTTTGTCGCCCAGAGAAGTATGTGGTGCCCGCACGACGCCCTAACTTCGAAAGTGTCAAGGGAATGGACTCACACACCTCGGAAAATACAGCAGTCCACCTCAAATGGCGTGAGGCGGCTGCAGACGGCCGAAACAGGACCGCCCCGGGCGCCTGCGGAGACACGCCGGGGGGCGTGGCCTCCGCCGCAGGCCGGAGTCCTTCAGGTAACGTCCCCGACTTTGACACTATCCGTTATATATGTGAAAATGACATTGCAAATCACGAGGTCGACATGAGACCCGAGGCCTTTTCGAGGCACAGGTCCGAGAACTGGCCCAGGATGTCGGGAAAGTGTATTTCCCCCGACTCTACTCGTCTGGCGGAGATATACGACCAGGTCCGGCTCTCGGGCCTACCCAATAGTATGGGCTATAAGTTGCCATTACCTACCAATCTCAACCTCGAGGCCTGGTCCAGGTATCTTCGAGATGAGGAAATCGACAGGGATCTCTACGATCTTGTGGCCTACGGATTTCCCCTCGGCTATCTGGGCCCAGTCAGTGACAGTCATGGTGGCGGTAATCACCCCAGTGCGAAGAATTTTTCCGAGGCCATCAAGGGTTTATCAAGAAAGAACTCGACCTGGGAGGACTCGTGGGGCCCTACGAACTCCCCCCCTTTGAGCCCTGGTGTCATGTAGCCCCGCTAATGTCCAGACCAAAGGGCGATTCTAAAGACAGACGAGTAATATCGGACCTTACTTTCCCCTATGACAGGTCAGTCAACTCTTTCGTGGTAAAGAACTCGCTGTTCGGCTCGGTCCGGGAACATGTTTTGCCCTCGATCGACTGGCCCTTACAGTGCCTCGAGTGGGGTGGGAAATACTACCTCGAGGCCAGCATGGTGTTTGGAGCAAGGAGCACCAGTTGCCATATGCAACGTGTTGCCAATGCCATTGTCAGTATACTACGATGACGTGGCATTAAAGCATGGATGTACCTCGATGACATTGTTATCTTGTCTCGCTCCAGGGCTCAAGCTACCGAGGACGCAGCGATTGTGACCGACCTTCTGGCCGAGCTCGGGCTCCCCGAGGCCACCAAGAAAAGACAGGGTCCAGCGCGCAGTGTAAGATGGCTTGGAATAATCATCGATGCCGAGAACAAGACGCTCTCGGTCCCAAAGGAAAAACTGGAGGACATATGCGCCACGGTGAGTGCTACGAGTAAAAAACGCTCCATCACGAGGAAACATATGGAGTCACTGGTGGGGCGACTCGTACATATTTCGAAGTGTATACGACCGGCCCGTCTTTTTGTATCTAGGCTTCTCGAGACCCTACGGGGCAATAAGAAAAGGTACATTAACATTTCTGCCAAGGTCCGTGCCGACCTCCGTTGGTTTGAAGAGTTTGCCAGGGACTGGAACGGGGTGGCACTAATCCCAGCAAAAACTCCCACGCCCGTCATAGGAGTGGATGCCTGCCTCTCAGGCATCGGAGGAAATGACGAACGTTGGGCCTACGCAGGCCAGGTCGCCCCCGTTGACGATGGAGCCGCGAACATCACAGAGCTCGAGGCGCTCAACGTGGTCGTGGCGCTCCAATCTCTGGTTACCGAGGGCGACAGGGGTGGCCACATTCTAGTATTTTGCGACAACATGCCTGCGGTCAACGTATTTCAGACGGGCCGAGGGCACAATAGGGTCCTCCTGGACTGTGCCCGGGCCGCCTGGATGATACAGGCCCTGTATCAGTGCGAAATTACCTTCAGACATATTCCAGGGGAAGATAATGTAGTCCCAGATAATCTTAGTCGAGCACACCTCAGCCCTAAGTACTTTAATCAAGCATGTGACGATGTACGTAGAAATAACCTCACCCTAATGAACCCATGTCTGTACTTCATGAACAATGTACGACCTTTGCTCCACTCCAGATCCGGCTTTCCGCTGTCTGCAACGGAGGGCGGTGGCCCGGCAAGCGGCCTCCCGTGCCCCTGGGACGACAAAAGCACACCGAACCTCGGTCCTCACATACATCGCGTTCTGTCGGCGTGTGGGCGAGGATCATCTCCGACCGAGGGCACAGACGATATCCACCTACGCGGAGTACCTAGCGCAAGACGAGGCCTCGCCTGCGACGATAAAAAACCACGTCTCCAGGGTGCGGCAGTATCTGAAGAGGACCGGCTCCCCTCTCACGGCGAGGGCAGCAGGAAGACTCACCATGACCCTCGAGGGCATAGAGCGTACGATGAGATACGTCCCCCGCGAACGCCCACCCATCACCATGGAGCTGCTGCGGAGGGCGCTGAGGGCGCTCCCGAACGACCACGACGGGCACACTGTCGCGGCCGCAATACTACTACTCTTCCACGGAGCTCTACGACGATCGGAGGTCGCCACTCCTATGGTTCGAGGCTTCGACCCACGACGACATCTGACCAGGGCAGACGTCAAGCCCAGCAACGGGGGATTCAAGCTCAAAATCAAGCACACGAAGAACGCTCAACGCTACGACCAGTCTCAGGAGCGAGTCATAGTCCCCGCGACCGAGGCCGCTCTGTGTCCCTGTACCGCTCTCGCTACAACGATGTCTCGGAACACGCAATGCACAGCAGCAGACCCAGTATTCGTGTTCCATGGGACCCGACGACCCATGCCGGCGTCATATCTGGCGCGCCAGTGGGCCCAGGCGGTACGCACGGCCGGGGGGATTCCAAGAACATTTACACTCCATTCCCTGAGGAAAGCCGCGGCGACCGAGGCTTTCAAAGCGGGCCACTCGGAACTCGAGGTCCAGAGGTTCGGGCAGTGGTCCTCGGACGCATACAGGGGATATATCCAGACCAATACAGCAAGGAATATCGCCTCGACACTCACAAGGGCAATTACAAAATAGGCCCCAACGAACTTTAAATCCTCTTAAAACTAAATCTAAAAAAAATAATCACTTATTTTTATAAAACCACCCACCACACCTTCCCCCTTCACCTCCCCCTACCCACACCCACAAACCACCCATAACATTATTGGCAGTCATTATTGGCAATTTCCTCACCACACACACCACCTCACCGCGCACTCTCAACCCCTGCACTCTGCCCATTCCATCGTCTCCCTTCAACCCCTACACACGTATTCATTTCCCACCCACCCACAACCTTTATCTCCTTTACCCTACTGCGTAGGGCTATTATCTTATACATAATTAACATATATATATATTATATGTCTCTTACCAACAATGTCTTAACATACCATGTATTATTTTATACTCTATTTAACATACCACAATGTATTACCTTAAAATACTCTATGTATTTATCTTATTTCAACATCTTATTTTTTTATTATTATCATCATTTTATTGTTATCTTATCATCTATATAATAATAATAAATATTATTTCTCCACACTGCCTTCACCTCATACTTTATCCCTAGCTCAGCAGTGAGGACTGGTGAAGGAGGCCTGGGGAGTGAGGACTGGGGAGACGGGACTGGGGACTGAGGACTGGTTAGTGAGTACTGCTGAGTTTGAACTGCTGAGTGAGGTTCGGTGAGAAAGGACTCAGGAATGAGGACTGGTGAGTAAGGACTGGTGAGAGAGGATTGGTGAGTGAGGACTGGTGACCGAGGACTGTGGAGTGAGGACTGGTGAGTGAGGACTGGCGAGAGAGGACTGGTAAGTAAGGACTGAGGAGTGGGGTTTGATGAGAGAGGACTGGGGGGAAAGGACAGGGGAGTGAGTACATGTGAGAGAGGACAGGGGAGTGAGTACTGGTGAGAAAAGACTGGGGAGTGAGGACTGGAGAGTGAGGACTTGTGAGTGACTACTGGTGAGTGTTGACTCGGGAATAAGGAGTGGTGAAAGAGGCCTGGGGAGTGAATACTGGTGAGTGAGGACTGGGGAGTGAGGACTAGGGAGTGGAGACTGTTGAGAGGACTGGGGAAAGAGGACGTGTGAGAGAGGACTGGTGAGAGAGCACTGGGGAGTGAGGACTGGTAAGTGAGGACAGGGCAGTTCTATACTTGTCGTAAGTTCCGACACTTATCCATGCGATCTCTCATTTCGGCCTACGACAGTCTTTATAGCACACCCGCCATCTTGTGTCGTCGAAAATGCCGTAAAATCTTGATCCGATCTCAGGGGATCGTAGACTTGCGATATCGTGACTAAAAAACAGGGCCCTGGGCCCTGTTTTTTAGTCACGATATCGTAGATCCAAGATGGCCTAAGATCGTCCCTTGAGACCAAGACACTTTTTGGTGATACAAAATGGCCGCTGTGCTATAGACGGTGTCGTAGCCTGCCGCATATGATCGGAGCTCAAAGTGTCGGCACTAACGACAAGTATAGAACTGTGTTAGGTTCTGTAACACATCACCACGCGTATATAGAGGATTTTTCCACTTCCTGAAAGAAATTAAGCGATGAGATTTTAACACGAGTAAGGGATACATATGACCTATAATCGTACCAAATATGAAGAAGATCGGACGCACTGTTTCGAAGATATCGGCGATTGAATTTCATCAAAGCAATCGTCTGCTCTGGTGGCCACAGCACCCTCCCACCTCCCGTACGCAGTGAATGTCAAGGTCGCCGCATAAATTAGATCACGTGAGGGTAGAGCTACACTGGCCACCAGAGCAGTAATTGCTATGACAAAATTCAAATGGTGATATCTTCGGAATGCTACGACCGATCTTCTTCATAATTGGTACTGGCGACTCCAGAATAAGGAGTAGTGAGAGAGGCCTGGGGAGTGAGTACAGGGGAGTGAGGACTGGGGAGTGAGGACTAGGAAGTGAGGACTGTTAAGAGGACTTGGGAGTGAGGACTGGTAAGAGAGGACTGGTGAGAGAGGAATTGTGAGTGAGGACTTGTGAGAGAGGACTGGGGAGTGAGGACTGGTGAAGGAGGCCTGGTGAGTGAGGACTGGGGAGACGGGACTGGGGACTGAGGACTGGTTAGTGAGTACTGCTGAGTTTGAACTGCTGAGTGAGGTTTGGTGAGAAAGGACTCAGGAATGAGGACTGGTGAGTAAGGACTGGTGAGAGAGGATTGGTGAGTGAGGACTGGTGACCGAGGACTGTGGAGTGAGGACTGGTGAGTGAGGACTGGCGAGAGAGGACTGGTAAGTAAGGACTGAGGAGTGGGGTTTGATGAGAGAGGACTGGGGGGAAAGGACAGGGGAGTGAGTACATGTGAGAGAGGACAGGGGAGTGAGTACTGGTGAGAAAAGACTGGGGAGTGAGGACTGGAGAGTGAGGACTTGTGAGTGACTACTGGTGAGTGTTGACTCGGGAATAAGGAGTGGTGAAAGAGGCCTGGGGAGTGAATACTGGTGAGTGAGGACTGGGGAGTGAGGAATAGGGAGTGAGTACTGTTGAGAGGACTGGGGAGTGTGTACTAAGGAGTGAGGACTGGTGCGAGAGGACCGTGAAGACTGGTAAGAGAGGACTGGTGAGTGAGGACTGGGGAGGGAATAGTGGAAAGAGAGGACTGGGGACTGAGGACTGGGTAGTGAGGACTGGTGAGAAAAGACTGGCTAGTGAGGACTGGTAAGTGAGGACTGGGGAGTCAGGACTAGGGAGTGAGGAATAGTGAGTGAGGACTTTTGAGAGAGGACTGGGGAGTGACAGGTTTTTATACACTGGGTCGTGGTTTACTGAGTCCCCATACATTTTCAATTGGGGCTTTTTATACGATGGATAATAATGGTGAAGGAGGCCTGCGGAGTGAGGTCTGGGGAGACGGGACTGGGGACTGAGAACTGTTTAGTGAGTACTGGTGAGTTAGAACTGGTGAGTGAGGTTTGATAAGAAAGGACTCAGGAATGAGGACTGGTGAGAGAGGACTGATGAGTAAGGACTGTCGAGAGAGGACTGGTGAGTGACGACTATCGACCAAGGACTGTGGAGTGAGGACTGGTAAGTGAGGACTGATGAGAGTGGACTGGTAAGTAAGGACTGGTGAGTGAGGTTTGGTGAGAGGGGACTGAGGAGTGAAGACAGGGGAGTGAGGACAGGGGAGTGAGGACTTGTGAGAGAGGACTGGGGAATGAGAACTGGTGAGAGAGGACTGGGGAGTGAGGACTGGGGAGTGAGGACTTGTGAGTGACTACTGGTGAGTGTGGACTCTGGAATAAGGAGTGGTGAGAGAGGCCTTGGGAGTGAGTACTGGTGAGTGAGGACTGGGGAGTGAGAGCTAGGGAGTGAGGACTGTTGAGAAGACTTGGGAGTGAGGACTGGTGAGAGAGGACTGGGGAGTGAGAACTGATGAGAGAGGACAGGGGAGTGAGTAATGGGGAGTAAGGACTGGTGAGAGAGGACTAAGGAGTGAGGACTAGTGAGAGAGGACTGGGGAATGTGGACTAAGGAATGAGGACTTGTGCGAGAGGACTGGTGAGAGAGGACTGGTGAGAGAGAACTGGGGAGTGTGTACTTGGGAGTGAGTACTGGTGATTAAGAACTGGTGCGAGAGGACTGGTGAGTGAGGACTTGTGAGAGAGGACTGGTGAGTGAGTACTGGTGAGAGAGGACTGGTGAGTAAGTATTTGTGAGTGAGTACTGGAGAGTGAGGACTGGTGAGTGAGGACTGCTGAGTGAGGACTGGTGAGAGAGGACTGGTAAGTGAGGACGGACACATTGACGACACTGTTCTGCCGAGTGACATTTTAGATAATTTCAAGGTCATTTCTATTGGATTTCACAGGTTTACACAGATTTTTGTCCCACTTAAGCTATATACCACCTTAAAGTATGTCCCCTAGAAATGACAAGTAATATTTATTCATGGACCTAGTATTAGGGTAAAATTACCCAATGTGAAGGAACACTAGCACTTGCCAAAACCCCCAAAACCTAATTCTTAGACCCACTACAACAAGAAAAAATATAGAAATGGCCACCAAAATCATATTACAACTTGTATGACTGCCCCTGATCAGAAATACCCCCAACTGTCACCTGCCCAGACATAATTTCTGGGGTCTAAAGGTTGCATACAATGCCATAGCAATGATTTTTGTATTTTACTCATAACACTTCATGATCTGGGACCTGTTTCAGTAGTTTCGTGACATGTCTAGATGGCGTCTGTGACACCATACGGACAGATCACAAGATTGCAATCGATGACACACAGAGTTTCACTCATTTCTCGTAGGAATTAAGCAATGACACTTTAACATGAGTAGGGGATACATATAACCTATAATCGTTCCAAATATGAAGAAGATTGGCCACTCCGATTTTCTGATATTTGCTATTCTTTTTCCACTGTTGCTTGCACTGTTGGTGCCGCTGTTGATGTCTGTCTAGGCCTAATGTCATGAGACTACTGAAACAGGTCCCAGGTAACCCAACACATATACATTACCCACAAAAGAGAACTTTGAGATACTCCAAGGTTCATTCACAGACCTCCCATTTCACCCTAGAACCCCATATGCACACTTTCTGTGATTTATGACCAAGTGTCTTTCTTTCTATTTTTCAAAAAGAACTAATTCAGTTTTTTTTTTAACTTATATTTTACCGATTCCCTCAATACATGAGCTTTTTTCTCACTACATTGGGGTCCTTCTTTCTTTAAAAAAAATAAAAAAAATAAAATCTTGGTTGTGGCCTTGGGTTGAACACCTGGGTGGTGTTTAAGAACTTACGCGGGAGAAAATAAATGGTCGTTCGATTCTCCTTGGCCCGATATCGTTTAATAAAGGCTAGGAGAATTCCCGAAGGACAAACGAGGGAGAGGATCAATAGTGAGGCATGAAATATCGTTTAACAAATTCATCCCCCAGTGGACGATTGTCCTCCACATGGTCCTACGTCGTCCAAAAACGGACAATTAAACGACACGTACAGGGGGTGTCGTACAGGCAGCTTTTACCTCTGTCCCTGGTAATATCTAATATATAAAGCCTATAAGACACCGACATTTTTTCCCGATTCATCCCGACCATCGGCTCGGTGAGAGACTGGAATGAAATGTCGATGTCTTATACCTATAAAGCCTATAAGACACCGAAATTTGTTCCCGTTTCATGCTGACCATCAGCTCGGTGACAGTCGGGAATAAAAGTTCGGTGTCTTATACCTATAAGACACCGACATGTAGACTCTCCCGACGACACCTCCTCCTTTTATAACCTCATAAAATATTACGTATACCTTAGTATGTGATAGTGTGTTAACTCAATTAGCCACGAGTAAAATTGTGCCAAGTAATCAGTAGTTGTGTATCTATGTATCTAATCCAGGCATCATTTAGCTGTGTCATTCGTAACAGCAATATCAATATTATGTTAATATAAAATTAGCATAATATGTTAACATTATTATATATTCACATTTGAATTATGGGTCATTCTCATAGAAGCAGTGCAACTGGGTCTTGGGGGGGGGGCAAAAATAAAAATCGTGGAGGAGGGTAAAAATACTTATGTGGGCATAATGTCTATAGTATGGGTCAACTTTCCCTGAAATATTATTAGTTAAATATTAAAACTGTGGGCTCTAGGGTTCATAGAACATATGTGCATTTAAATGTGAACGTGCTACGTGGATATTTACCACAAATATCTCTATTTTCAAAAGAGTGATCGAACCAATGTGTAAAAAAATAAGAAAAGCATGCGATACTGTGGTATACTATAGTGACACTGTGTCTGACATTGACATCAATGAAAAGAGTGAGCGATAACCAGGGAGATGGTCGATTCAATTATGTATTTCAATTAAAACATTATATTTGAGATGTGACAACTGTTCATGAAAGGTCTATTATATTGTACTACCTATAAAAGATAATTCTATTATGAAAATACATTATAAATATTAATAAATCTTAGTGAAAACTTGATTTTATATTATCCAATGTATCAGAGAACTATCAATGGAAGTAGCCGAAGGACTGAATACACTGGTGCCCTGCCGTGTCTGATGCTGATCTCCTTCCACAGACGATCTGGGTCAAAGTTAGGAGAATTTACACCAAGGAGAGGAGAGTCCACGCAGGACCTCCCTTATTAAACGATATTCACACGGGATCCTCCCCAATGTCCTCCCTCGCGGCTGGTCTCCTATCGTCCAGACAAATTCTCCCTCGTAACTTCTTAAACAGCACCCTGAACCCCAGATTTTAAAAAGAAAAACATTTTTAAAAAATTGGTTGCAACTGGGGATTGAACACCCAATCTTGGTACCTTAAAACAAATGCTCTATTAGAGAAAGTCTATTCAAAAATGAGGTATAGCATGTATATGTATATGTATATACATGTATTGAGTGTACTTTTATGCGTAAACAAGGAAGAAATAAAGAATATTTATTACTTTCAAAAAAAGACTATCAAGCTTTGGGTTTCCATGCAGCACTCTTCCTCTAGACTACAGAAAAGACATAAAGAGGGAATGTTTCAGTGGATATGAAAAGTTCTGCAAGGAGGGGAATTAAACTCTCAACCTTCGGTTTTTTTTGCAGAGTATACTGTTTCCTAACAGAACACCAGGTGGCAGGCACTGCAATGAAAACGTTAGTTCTTTTCATATCCAGCCAGTGTCAGTGCGGTGATTAAACTAGACCATTAGAGCCAAGGGATAAGGTGAGGTGTAAGATAACTGTACTTTCCTGTAGTTTCCAAACAGTGTCGGTGCTGTACTTTGATAAAGATGTGATGAAGGAATATGACAGGATGACTTCAGCTTGGGGTTTCCTTGCAGACACTCTACCTCTACACTACAGAAAAGACATGAAGAGGGAATGTTTAAGTCGGTCTGTCTCTGTAAGATTCTGAATGAAAAAAGAAATAATTCAGAGAGAGAAAAAAATATGACAACTTACAATAGTAATTATACAGTGACTAGTGTAGTGGAACTAAAATTGGTTCCTAAAAGAATCTTTGTGACTGAGGGAAAAAAAGAAAAGTTCTGCAAGGAGGGGAATTGAACTCTCAACCTTAGGTTTCTCTTGCAGACACTCTACCTCTAGTCTACTGTTTCCTTACAGTACACCAGGTGGCAGGCACTGCAATGAAAACGTTAGTTCTTTTCATATCCACCCAGTGTCAGTGCTGTAATTAAATTAGACCATTAGAGCCAAGGGATAAGGTAAGGTGTAAGATAACTGTACTTTCTTGTAGTTTCCAAACAGTGTTGGTGCTGTACTTTGATAAAGATGTGATGAAGGAATATGACAGGATGACTTCAGCTTGGGGTTTCCTTGCAGACACTCTACCTCTACACTACAGAAAAGACATGAAGAGGGAATGTTTAAGTCGGTCTGTCTCTGTAAGATTCTGAATGAAAAAAGAAATAATTCAGAAAGAGAAAAAAATATGACAACTTACAATAGTAATTATACAGTGACTAGTGTAGTGGAACTAAAATTGGTTCCTAAAAGAATCTTTATGACCGAGGGAAAAAAAGAAAAGTTCTGCAAGGAGGGGAATTGAACTCTCAACCTTAGGTTTCTCTTGCAGACGCTCTACCTCTAGTCTACTGTTTCCTTACAGTACACCAGGTGGCAGGCACTGCAATGAAAACGTTAGTTCTTTTCCTATCCACCCAGTGTCAGTGCTGTGATTAGACTAGACCAGTAGAGCCAATGGATAAGGTGAGGGATAAGATAACTGTACTTTTGGTCATTTCCAAACAGTGTTAGTGCTGTTCTGTAATAAAGGGATATGACAAGATGACTTCAGCTTGTGCATACTGATAACAAAACAGAATTCCTGACTGCATTCTGATATCAGTATGCACATCCTGAAGCTATCTTGCCTGATTCTTAGAGATTATTCTATGAAGTGACTAGTGCAGTAGAACATTCAATCCTATATACCCATTATTGAACTAACTAGAGCTACATACCGCTGCTGAGGGGTACATTAGAAATAAGTGTCGAGGTTGACGTTTTCTTCCCGCTCTGACGTTTTCGTCCCGCTCTGATCACGTGATACAATACAGCAACGGGACGAAACAATAGCTGTTGTGGTTACTCGATAAGGGTGGCCAATTGCTTTGGAAGTGTTTCAGGTAAAGAATTAAGCATTTCTATCGATATTTGAAGGTATATAAGAATAGGGAAACCAAGTAACGGTAAGCAAAAGTCAAAGTTATTCGGTAAGGCTTGGAAAAATTACTGCCCATGGCGTTAGCCGTGGGCAGTAACTTTTTGCTCACCGGAACACAGTTTCCCACTATTACTTCCTGAACCAATTCTAAGACTCAGTAAAAAAAAAGACAAGTTTAGGGGGCCATTTCACTAGTAGGGGGGTTAAAGCGAGAGGTAGGACTGCAACAGTGCCACCAACAGTGAAACCAACAGTGTCAGGTTCAAATTCGCGTTTCATCAGTGGTCTCGCTGTTGAGGTGAGACCAACTCTCACTGTTGGCACAGGTCTCGCTATGCACACACGTTTGATGTTCAAATTTATTCGTCTATCGGCCGGGATGACGTGGAATTTCACCCCTTTCCATTGGAATAAAGCAATGAAACTTTAACACGAGTTAGGTATATATATAACCTATGATCGTACCAAATATGAAGAAGATCGGATTAAGCAATTCGCCGAAATCGGCGTTTGAACTTCGTTATTACAAACGTCTGCTCTGGTGGTCGCTGTTCTTTTTCCCTCCCTCCGTAGTGCGGCGGGGTTTCGGCCGTTCTTTTTGTCTCCCCCCGGAGGGCGGCGGGAAAGGCTGGGTACACTGGCCACCAGAGCACTATTTGCTATGACAACTTCAAACGGTGATATCTTCGGAACGCTACGGCCGATTTTCTTCTTATTTGGTACGATTATCTGTTATATGTATACCTTACTTGTGTTAATTTCATTGCCCTCCTCTGACATAAACAAAACTCTAAACCCAACAGCGACAGGGTCTACCCTGTCACTAATAGTGCCTCAACAGTGATAGGTACAGTGAGACCTAATTTCTAGTGAAACATACTCTCTCACTGTTGGTCTCACTCCTTACCTCACTCACGTTCACGCTTGACTGCTCCCTCTCATGAAATGCAAACTATCACTGTGATCTCACTATGGCAGCTTACCCTCCTGTCCTAATTTCTCATCCATACACAGAATTTAAATTGATGCCCATTGTGTAGCTATTATTGATGTATTTATCTATCCTGACTATGTTAGGTCTTCACCCCTCACCTTTACCTAAGTGCCCAATATATAGTGCATTTACTTCCCTGCCATGCTGCAGAACAGCAGACTGGAAAATCTTATTTGTCTGGGCGAGTCAATGTCCGGGCGAGTGACACCTGAGTAGTGTAAAGGTCTATTTGCATGAAATGTCTCTTTTTTAAAGGTTTTCATTTACCGCCCGCCGTCACCGTGAAGGGAGGCTGCAAGGCACTGGTGAGAGAGGACTAGGGTGTGAGGACTGGTGAGAGAGGACAGGTGAGAGAGGACTGGTGAGTGAGGATTGGGAGTAAGTACTGGTGAGAGAGGACTGGGGACTGAGGACTGAGGAGTGAGGACTGGTGAGTGAGGACTGGGGAGTGAGGACTGGGGAGTGAGGACTGGTGAAGGAGGACTAGGGAGTGAGGATTGGTGATAGAGGACTGGTGAGTGAGGACTGGGGTGCGAGGACTGGTGAGTGAGGACTGGTGAGAGAAGACTAGGGAGTGAGGACTAGTGAGAGAGGACTGGGAAAAGAATACAGATGATCTCGAGTGCGAACTGGTGAGACAGGACTGGGGGTTGTGAATAGTGAGAGGGAACGAGTACTGGTGAAGGAGGCCTCGGGAGTGAGGACTGGGAAGTGGGGACTTGGGAGAGAGGACTGGTGAGTGAGGACTGGTGAGTGAGGACTAGGGAATTAGGACTGGTAACAGAGGACTGGAGGAAGGAACTAGTATGTAAGGACTGGTGAGAGAGGAGTGAGGACTGGTGTGAGAGGACTAAGGAGTAAGGACTGGTGAGTGCAGACTAAGGAGTAAGGACTGGTGAGTGCGGACTGATGAAAGAGGACTGGGGAGTGAGGACTGATGAGAGAGGACTGTTGAGTGAGGACTGTTAAGAGAGGACTGGGGAGTGAGGAATGGTGAGAGAGGACTGGTGAGGGAGCACTTGGGAATAAGGACTGGTGAGTGAGTACTGGTGAGTTAGTACTTGTGAGTGCAGACTTGGGATTGAGGACTGGTGAAAGAAGACTGGTGAGAGAGGACAGGGAAGTGAGTAATGGGGAGTGAACACTGGTGAAAAAGGACTGGTGAGTGAGGACTGGGGGATGAGGACCGGTGACTGAGGTCTAGTGACTGAAGACTTGTGAGAGAGGACTGGGGAGTGAGTACTGGTGAGAGAGGACTGGGGAGTGAGGACTGGTAAGTGAGTACTGGCGAGAGAGGACTGCTGACTAAGGACTGGTGAGTGAGGTTTGGTGAGAAAGGACTCAGGAGTGAGGACTGGTGAGAGAGGACTGGGGTGTTAGGACTGGGGAGTGAGGACTGGTGAGTGACAACTGGTGACCGAGACCAGGGAAGTGAGGACTGGTTATTGAGACCTAGTGAGAGAGGACTGGTAAGTAAGGACTGGTGAGTGAAGTTTCGTGAGAGAGGACTGAGGAGTGAGTACAGGGGAGTGAGGACAGGGGAGTGAGGACTAGTGAGAGAGGACTGGGGAGTGAGGCCTGGTAAGAGATAACTTGTGAGAGAGGACTGGTCAAAAAGGATTTGTGAGAGAGGACTGGTGAGTGAGGACTGGGGAGTGAGGACTGGTGAATGCGTACTGGGGAGTGAGTACTGGTGAGAGAGGACTGGGGAGTGAGGACTGGTGAGTGACAACTGGTGACCGAGACCAGGGAAGTGAGGACTGGTTATTGAGACCTAGTGAGAGAGGACTGGTAAGTAAGGACTGGTGAGTGAAGTTTCGTGAGAGAGGACTGAGGAGTGAGTACAGGGGAGTGAGGACAGGGGAGTGAGGACTAGTGAGAGAGGACTGGGGAGTGAGGCCTGGTAAGAGATAACTTGTGAGAGAGGACTGGTCAAAAAGGATTTGTGAGAGAGGACTGGTGAGTGAGGACTGGGGAGTGAGGACTGGTGAATGCGTACTGGGGAGTGAGTACTGGTGAGAGAGGACTGGGGAGTGAGTACAGGTGAGTGTGGACTCGGGGAGAAAGGAGTGTTGAGAGAGGACTGGTGAGAGAGGACTGGGGAGTGAGCTCTGGGGAGTGAGTACTGGGGAGTGAGGACTTGGGAGTGGGGACTGGTGAGTGAGGACTAGTGAATGAGGACTTGTGAGTGTGGACTGGGGAGTGAGGACTGGGGAGTGAGGACTTGTGAGTGACTACTGGTGAGTGTGGACTCTTGAGTAAGGAGTGGTGAGAAAGGCCTGGGGAGTGAGGACTAAGAAGTGAGGACTGGTGAGAGAGGACTGCTGAGAGAGGACTGCTGAGAGAGGACAAGGGAGTGAGTAATGGAGAGTGAGGACTTGTGAGTGAGTACTGGGGAGTGAGGACTAGTGATAGAGGACTGGTGGGTGAGGACTGGTGAGAGGAAATGGTAAGTGAGGAGTCGTTAGCGGGATTGGGAGTGAAGACTGGTGAGTGAGGACTGGTGAGAGAGGACTAAGGAGTAAGGACTGTTGAGTGCGAACTGGTGAGACAGGACTGGGGGTTGTAGACTGAGTAGACAGGACTTGGGAGTGAGGACTGGAGTGAGGTATGGGGAATAAGGACTAAGGAGTGAGGGCTGGTGAGAGAGGACAGGGGAGTGCGTACTGGTGAGTGAGTACTGGCAAGTGAGTACTCGTGAGAGAGGATTGGGGAATGAGGACAGGGGAGTGAGGACCAGTGAATGAGGACTTGTGAGAGAGGACTGGGGAGTAAGGACTGGTAAGAGAGCACTGGGGAGTGAGGACTTGTGAGTGACTACTGGTGAGTGTGGACTCGGGAATAAGGAGTGGTGAGAGAGGCCAGGGGAGTGAGTACTGGTTAGTGTGGACTGGGGAGCGAGGACTAGGGAGTGGAGACTGTTGAGAGGACTGGGGAAAGAGGACGTGTGAGAGAGGACTGGTGAGAGAGCACTGGGGAGTGAGCACTGGTAAGTGAGGACAGGGGAGTGAGGACCAGTGAATGAGGACTTGTGAGAGAGGACTGGGGAGTGAGTACTTGTGAGATAGGACTGGGGAGTGAGGACAGGGGAGTGAAAACCAGTGAATGAGGACTTGTGAGAGAGGACTGGCGAGTGAGTACTGGTGAGAGAGGACTGGCGAGTGAGGACTGGCGAGTAAGGACTTGTGAGGGACTACTTGTGAGTTTGGACTCGGGAATAAGGAGTGATGAGAGTGGCCTTGGGAGTGAGTACTGGGCCCTGTTTTTTAGTCACGACATTCGTACCAAATATGAAGAAAAACGGCCGCACCGTTCCGAAGTTATCGGCGTTTAAATTTCGTCATAGCAAACGCTGCTCTGGTGGCCAGTGTAGCTCTACCCTCACTATGCGCTTACTTCACACACTGCACCGCTAGAGCAACCTTCGGAAACTCGTCGCTGCTATTACAGGCCTCTGGGTAGGAACTACATTTTGGCGGAGATCTAGGTCGCCGTTTCGCACGTGCAGATGTTTATAAACACTATCAGAAATGGTTGAATAGACTTCATATAATATATGTGTTGCATGCCCGTCTCTGATTTCCATATCATGTCTACAGCAAGCAAACATGGCAATGTATATCATAAACATATCTGAACAACTACACTAGCTCTCTGGGTGCAGACCCAGGTAATGACAGCAGAGTGACAGGACCTGCAGGGATGGGGATCTAGGTCACCACAGCCATAACCGTTTTTAGGTCATGGTGGAAACCTAACTGTCAGTTCAGACTCGAACTGGTCGAACATATTTAAAAGATTGTCAACACTATAAATATCACTCATAATGAAGATGGCATAGTTTTACATCTTTCTGAGTGGCATAGAATAGTTTTATATTCAGTAGAAACAAGAAGTTAGAGATATCATGAATCAGCTATCAAGGTGACAGTTGAATGTTTACTTCGAAAACTGAAACTGTTATAAACAATTTATATCATTTTCAAAGTGCCTGAAAAAGTTGACACTAGAATACTTTAAATAATTGCGAAAGAAATCCACAAATATCACTGGGATATTGTCAGATACGCTCGATGCAGCTAAGAACTATATTTCATCTTGTGTAGTACTACATCGCGGTACACCCGTGAAAAGGCGCGGAGGGAACATCTTAAAATCCTAAGATAGTAAAGAGTCTATCATTGCAGAGACAGGTTTTGCGAAGCGATAAACCAGAGCGGCGCAGTGTGCTTACTTCACTCTCCCAGCAGATACTCCGCGCTCTTTACCGCGAAAGATCTGCAAGGAGAGTGCTTGTACGATATCCGATCGATTGCCCAATGTTTCAAATTTAAACGCCAATATCTTCAGGAAGGTGAGTCCTATTTTCTTCAGATTTGGTACGATTATAGGTTACATGTATCCTTTACTTGTGTTAAAGTTTCATTGCTTAATTCGTATGGAAAGTACAGGGAATCTACAGTGACGTTATATAGAACCTAAGGCAGTTCTATACTTGTCGTAAGTTCCGACACTTATCCATGCGATCTCTCATTTCGGCCTACGACAGTCTTTATAGCACACCCGCCATCTTGTGTCGTCGAAAATGCCGTAAAATCTTGATCCGATCTCAGGGGATCGTAGACTTGCGATATCGTGACTAAAAAACAGGGCCCTGGGCCCTGTTTTTTAGTCACGATATCGTAGATCCACGATGGCCTAAGATCGTCCCTTGAGACCAAGACACTTTTTGGTGATACTAAATGGCTGCTGTGCTATAGACGGTGTCGTAGCCTGCCGCATATGATCGGAGCACAAAGTGTCGGCGCTAACGACAAGTATAGAACTGTCTTAGGTTCTGTAACACATCACTGTGCGTATATAGAGGATTTTTCCACTTCCTGAAAGAAATTAAGCGATGAGATTTTAACACGAGTAAGGGATACATATGACCTATAATTGTACCAAATATGAAGAAGATCAGACGCACCGTTTCGAAGATATCGGCGATTGAATTTCATCACAGCAATCGTCTGCTCTGGTGGCCACAGCACCCTCCCACCTCCCGTACGCAGTGAATGTCAAGGTCGCCGCATAAATTAGATCACGTGAGGGTAGAGCTACACTGGCCACCAGAGCAGTATTTGCTATGACAAAATTCAAATGGTGATATCTTCGGAACGCTACGACCGATCTTCTTCATAATTGGTACTGGGGACTCCGGAATAAGGAGTAGTGAGAGAGGCCTGGGGAGTGAGTACAGGGGAGTGAGGACTGGGGAGTGAGGACTAGGAAGTGAGGACTGCTAAGAGGACTTGGGAGTGAGGACTGGTAAGAGAGGACTGGTGAGAGAGGAATTGTGAGTGAGGACTTGTGAGAGAGGACTGGGGAGTGAGGACTGGTGAAGGAGGCCTGGGGAGTGAGGACTGGGGAGACGGGACTGGGGACTGAGGACTGGTTAGTGACTACTGCTGAGTTTGAACTGCTGAGTGAGGTTTGGTGAGAAAGGACTCAGGAATGAGGACTGGTGAGTAAGGACTGGTGAGAGAGGATTGGTGAGTGAGGACTGGTGACCGAGGACTGTGGAGTGAGGACTGGTGAGTGAGGACTGGCGAGAGAGGACTGTTAAGAGAGGACTGGGGAGTGAGGACTGGTGACCGAGGACTGGTGAGAGAGGACTGGTGAGTGACGACTGGTGACCGAGGACTGTGGAGTAAGGACTGGTGAGTGAGGACTGGCGAGAGAGGACTGGTAAGTAAGGACTGATGAGAGAGGACTGGGGGGAAAGGACAGGGGAGTGAGTACATGTGAGAGAGGACAGGGGAGTGAGTACTGGTGAGAAAAGACTGGGGAGTGAGGACTGGAGAGTGAGGACTTGTGAGTGACTACTGGTGAGTGTTGACTCGGGAATAAGGAGCGGTGAAAGAGGCCTGGGGAGTGAATACTGGTGAGTGAGGAGTGGGGAGTGAGGAATAGGGAGTGAGTACTGTTGAGAGGACTGGGGAGTGTGTACTAAGGAGTGAGGACTGGTGCGAGAGGACCGTGAAGACTGGTAAGAGAGGACTGGTGAGTGAGGACTGGGGAGGGAATAGTGGAAAGAGAGAGCTGGGGACTGAGGACTGGGTAGTGAGGACTGGTGAGAAAAGACTGGCGAGTGAGGACTGGTGAGAGAGGACTGGTGAATGAGGACTGGGGAGTGAGGACTAGTGAGTGAGGACTTTTGAGTGAGGACTGGTGAGAAAGGACTGGTGAGTGGGGACTGGGGAGTCAGGACTAGGGAGTGAGGAATAGTGAGTGAGGACTTGTGAGAGAGGACTAGGGAGTGACAGGTTTTATACACTGGGTTGTGGTTTACTGAGTCCCCATACATTTTCAGATGGGGCTTTGTATACGATGGATAATAATGGTGAAGGAGGCCTGGGGAGTGAGGTCTGGGGAGACGGGACTGGGGACTGAGAACTGTTTAGTGAGTACTGGTGAGTTAGAACTGGTGAGTGAGGTTTGATGAGAAAAGACTCAGTAATGAGGACTGGTGAGAGAGGACTGATGAGTAAGGACTGTCGAGAGAGGACTGGTGAGTGACGACTGTCGACCAAGGACTGTGGAGTGACAACTGGTAAGTGACGACTGACGAGAGAGGACTGGTAAGTAAGGACTGGTGAGTGAGGTTTGGTGAGAGGGGACTGAGGAGTGAAGACAGGGGAGTGAGGACAGGGGAGTGAGGACTTGTGAGAGAGGACTGGGGAATGAGTACTGGTGAGAGAGGACTGGGGAGTGAGGACTGGGGAGTGAGGACTTGTGAGTGACTACTGGTGAGTGTGGACTCTGGAATAAGGAGTGGTGAGAGAGGCCTTGGGAGTGAGTACTGGTGAGTGAGGACTGGGGAGTGAGAGCTAGGGAGTGAGGACTGTTGAGAGGACTTGGGAGTGAGGACTGGTGAGAGAGGACTGGGGAGTGAGAACTGATGAGAGAGGACAGGGGAGTGAGTAATGGGGAGTAAGGACTGGTGAGAGAGGACTAAGGAGTGAGGACTAGTGAGAGAGGACTGGGGAATGTGGACTAAGGAATGAGGACTTGTGCGAGAGGACTGGTGAGAGAGGACTGGTGAGAGAGAACTGGGGAGTGTGTACTTGGGAGTGAGTACTGGTGATTTAGAACTGGTGCGAGAGGACTGGTGAGTGAGGACTTGTGAGAGAGGACTGGTGAGTGAGTACTGGTGAGAGAGGACTGGTGAGTAAGTATTTGTGAGTGAGTACTGGAGAGTGAGGACTGGTGAGTTAGGACTGCTGAGTGAGGACTGGTGAGAGAGGACTGGTAAGTGAGGACGGACACATTGACGACACTGTTCTGCCGAGTGACATTTTAGATAATTTCAAGGTCATTTCTATTGGATTTCACAGGTTTACACAGATTTTTGTCCCACTTAAGCTATATACCACCTTAAAGTATGTCCCCTAGAAATTGTTTTCCATATGATTGATAGTGCCTACGTATTCCTATTAACCTAAATGACAAGTAATATTTATTCATGGACCTAGTATTAGGGTAAAATTACCCAATGTGAAGGAACACTAGCACTTGCCAAAACCCCCAAAACCTAATTCTTAGACCCACTACAACAAGAAAAAATATAGAAATGGCCACCAAAATCATATTACAACTTGTATGACTGCCCCTGATCAGAAATACCCCCAACTGTCACCTGCCCAGACATAATTTCTGGGGTCTAAAGGTTGCATACAATGCCATAGCAATGATTTTTGTATTTTACTCATAACACTTCATGATCTGGGACCTGTTTCAGTAGTTTCGTGACATGTCTAGATGGCGTCTGTGACACCATACGGACAGATCACAAGATTGCAATCGATGACACACAGAGTTTCACTCATTTCTCGTAGGAATTAAGCAATGACACTTTAACATGAGTAGGGGATACATATAACCTATAATCGTTCCAAATATGAAGAAGATTGGCCACTCCGATTTTCTGATATTTGCTATTCTTTTTCCACTGTTGCTTGCACTGTTGGTGCCGCTGTTGATGTCTGTCTAGGCCTAATGTCATGAGACTACTGAAACAGGTCCCAGGTAACCCAACACATATACATTACCCACAAAAGAGAACTTTGAGATACTCCAAGGTTCATTCACAGACCTCCCATTTCACCCTAGAACCCCATATGCACACTTTCTGTGATTTATGACCAAGTGTCTTTCTTTCTATTTTTCAAAAAGAACTAATTCAGTTTTTTTTTAAATCTTTATGACTGAGGGGAAAAAAAGAAAAGTTCTGCAAGGAGGGGAATTGAACTCTCTGCTCGGAGAGCACTAGCGCAGACGGCTAAGCACAGAGAACGGGGAAACAAGCTACGAAGCAGCGCAAAACCTCCGCTGGGAGAAGATAAACAAGATGGCGGCCCCCACTGGGCTGGTACCTACAGGGAGGGCGCCCCACAGTCTATGGAGCGACAGGGGAACCAGCTGCAGCGAAACAAAGATGGCGGCACTTCCGGTTTGGAGGCAGAACTCGACTCGAGAGCCGTGTTTTGTCGCCCAGAGAAGTATGTGGTGCCCGCACGACGCCCTAACTTCAAAAGTGTCAAGAGAATGGACTCACACACCTCGGAAAATACAGCAGTCCACCTCAAATGGCGTGAGGCGGCTGCAGACGGCCGAAACAGGACCGCCCCGTGCGCCTGCGGAGACACGCCGGGGGGCGTGGCCTCCGCCGCAGGCCGGAGTCCTTCAGGTAACGTCCCCGACTTTGACACTATCCGTTATATATGTGAAAATGACATTGCAAATCACGAGGTCGACATGAGACCCGAGGCCTTTTCGAGGCACAGGTCCGAGAACTGGCCCAGGATGTCGGGAAAGTGTATTTCCCCCGACTCTACTCGTCTGGCGGAGATATACGACCAGGTCCGGCTCTCGGGCCTACCCAATAGTATGGGCTATAAGTTGCCATTACCTACCAATCTCAACCTCGAGGCCTGGTCCAGGTATCTTCGAGATGAGGAAATCGACAGGGATCTCTACGATCTTGTGGCCTACGGATTTCCCCTCGGCTATCTGGGCCCGGTCAGTGACAGTCATGGTGGCGGTAATCACCCTAGTGCGAAGAATTTTTCCGAGGCCATCAAGGGTTTATCAAGAAAGAACTCGACCTGGGAGGACTCGTGGGGCCCTACGAACTCCCCCCCTTTGAGCCCTGGTGTCATGTAGCCCCGCTAATGTCCAGACCAAAGGGCGATTCTAAAGACAGACGAGTAATATCGGACCTTACTTTCCCCTATGACAGGTCAGTCAACTCTTTCGTGGTAAAGAACTCGCTGTTCGGCTCGGTCCGGGAACATGTTTTGCCCTCGATCGACTCCATAGTCGACGATTTGGTGGAAATGGGCCCCGACGCCTACTTATTTAGTACAGATGTCAGCCGGGCATATAAGAACTTTAACTCAGACCCCCTCGACTGGCCCTTACAGTGCCTCGAGTGGGGTGGGAAATACTACCTCGAGGCCAGCATGGTGTTTGGAGCAAGGAGCTCCAGTTGCCATATGCAACGTGTTGCCAACGCCATTGTCAGTATACTACGATGACGTGGCATTAAAGCATGGACGTACCTCGATGACATTGTTATCTTGTCTCGCTCCAGGGCTCAAGCTTCCGAGGACGCAGCGATTGTGATCGACCTTCTGGCCGAGCTCGGGCTCCCCGAGGCCACCAAGAAAAGACAGGGTCCAGCGCGCAGTGTAAGATGGCTTGGAATAATCATCGATGCCGAGAACAAGACGCTCTCGGTCCCAAAGGAAAAACTGGAGGACATATGCGCCACGGTGAGTGCTACGAGTAAAAAACGCTCCATCACGAGGAAACATATGGAGTCACTGGTGGGGCGACTCGTACATATTTCGAAGTGTATACGACCGGCCCGTCTTTTTGTATCTAGGCTTCTCGAGACCCTACGGGGCAATAAGAAAAGGTACATTAACATTTCTGCCGAGGTCCGTGCCGACCTCCGTTGGTTTGAAGAGTTTGCCAGGGACTGGAACGGGGTGGCACTAATCCCAGCAAAAACTCCCACGCACGTCATAGGAGTGGATGCCTGCCTCTCAGGCATCGGAGGAAATGACGAACGTTGGGCCTACGCAGGCCAGGTCGCCCCCGTTGACGATGGAGCCGCGAACATCACAGAGCTCGAGGCGCTCAACGTGGTCGTGGCGCTCCAATCTCTGGTTACCGAGGGCGACAGGGGTGGCCACATTCTAGTATTTTGCGACAACATGCCTGCGGTCAACGTATTTCAGACGGGCCGAGGGCACAATAGGGTCCTCCTGGACTGTGCCCGGGCCGCCTGGATGATACAGGCCCTGTATCAGTGCGAAATTACCTTCAGACATATTCCAGGGGAAGATAATGTAGTCCCAGATAATCTTAGTCGAGCACACCTCAGCCCTAAGTACTTTAATCAAGCATGTGACGACGTACGTAGAAATAACCTCACCCTAATCAACCCATGTCTGTACTTCATGAACAATGTACGACCTTTGCTCCACTCCAGATCCGGCGTTCCGCTGTCTGCAACGGAGGGCGGTGGCCCGGCAAGCGGCCTCCCGTGCCCCTGGGACGACAAAAGCACACCGAACCTCGGTCCTCACATACATCGCGTTCTGTAGGCGTGTGGGCGAGGATCATCTCCGACCGAGGGCACAGACGATATCCACCTACGCGGAGTACCTAGCGCAAGACGAGGCCTCGCCTGCGACGATAAAAAACCACGTCTCCAGGGTGCGGCAGTATCTGAAGAGGACCGGCTCCCCTCTCACGGCGAGGGCAGCAGGAAGACTCACCATGACCCTCGAGGGCATAGAGCGTACGATGAGATACGTCCCCCGCGAACGCCCACCCATCACCATGGAGCTGCTGCGGAGGGCGCTGAGGGCGCTCCCGAACGACCACGACGGGCACACTGTCGCGGCCGCAATACTACTACTCTTCCACGGAGCTCTACGACGATCGGAGGTCGCCACCCCTATGGTTCGAGGCTTCGACCCACGACGACATCTGACCAGGGCAGACGTCAAGCCCAGCAACGGGGGATTCAAGCTCAAAATCAAGCACACGAAGAACGCTCAACGCTACGACCAGTCTCAGGAGCGAGTCATAGTCCCCGCGACCGAGGCCGCTCTGTGTCCCTGTACCGCTCTCGCTACAACGATGTCTCGGAACATGCAATGCACAGCAGCAGACCCAGTATTCGTGTTCCATGGGACCCGACGACCCATGCCGGCGTCATATCTGGCGCGCCAGTGGGCCCAGGCGGTACGCACGGCCGGGGGGATTCCAAGAACATTTACACTCCACTCCCTGAGGAAAGCCGCGGCGACCGAGGCTTTCAAAGCGGGCCACTCGGAACTCGAGGTCCAGAGGTTCGGGCAGTGGTCCTCGGACGCATACAGGGGATATATCCAGACCAATACAGCAAGGAATATCGCCTCGACACTCACAAGGGCAATTACAAAATAGGCCCCAACGAACTTTAAATCCTCTTAAAACTAAATCTAAAAAAAATAATCACTTATTTTTATAAAACCACCCACCACACCTTCCCCCTTCACCTCCCCCTACCCACACCCACAAACCACCCATAACATTATTGGCAGTCATTATTGGCAATTTCCTCACCACACACACCACCTCACCGCGCACTCTCAACCCCTGCACTCTGCCCATTCCATCGTCTCCCTTCAACCCCTACACACGTATTCATTTCCCACCCACCCACAACCTTTATCTCCTTTACCCTACTGCGTAGGGCTATTATCTTATACATAATTAACATATATATATATTATATGTCTCTTACCAACAATGTCTTAACATACCATGTATTATTTTATACTCTATTTAACATACCACAATGTATTACCTTAAAATACTCTATGTATTTATCTTATTTCAACATCTTATTTTTTTATTATTATCATCATTTTATTGTTATCTTATCATCTATATAATAATAATAAATATTATTTCTCCACACTGCCTTCACCTCATACTTTATCCCTAGCTCAGCAGTGAGGACTGGTGAAGGCGGCCTGGGGAGTGAGGACTGGGGAGACGGGACTGGGGACTGAGGACTGGTTAGTGAGTACTGCTGAGTTTGAACTGCTGTGTGAGGTTCGGTGAGAAAGGACTCAGGAATGAGGACTGGTGAGTAAGGACTGGTGAGAGAGGATTGGTGAGTGAGGACTGGTGACCGAGGACTGTGGAGTGAGGACTGGTGAGTGAGGACTGGCGAGAGAGGACTGGTAAGTAAGGACTGAGGAGTGGGGTTTGATGAGAGAGGACTGGGGGGAAAGGACAGGGGAGTGAGTACATGTGAGAGAGGACAGGGGAGTGAGTACTGGTGAGAAAAGACTGGGGAGTGAGGACTGGAGAGTGAGGACTTGTGAGTGACTACTGGTGAGTGTTGACTCGGGAATAAGGAGTGGTGAAAGAGGCCTGGGGAGTGAATACTGGTGAGTGAGGACTGGGGAGTGAGGACTAGGGAGTGGAGACTGTTGAGAGGACTGGGGAAAGAGGACGTGTGAGAGAGGACTGGTGAGAGAGCACTGGGGAGTGAGGACTGGTAAGTGAGGACAGGGCAGTTCTATACTTGTCGTAAGTTCCGACACTTATCCATGCGATCTCTCATTTCGGCCTACGACAGTCTTTATAGCACACCCGCCATCTTGTGTCGTCGAAAATGCTGTAAAATCTTGATCCGATCTCAGGGGATCGTAGACTTGCGATATCGTGACTAAAAAACAGGGCCCTGTTTTTCAGTCACGACAATCGTTATGAACGACATGTTTTCGCTCTGAGTGTGCTATAGTCGCGACATTTTAGAAGGTCGGACAATTATCGCAGCTCTACGACACGTACGGCGGTGTGTAGTGTGCTATAGTCACGACAGTCGGTGGCTAATGGAGCGGAAAATGATGCCAAAAGTATCATAGGTCTAAGACACCTATGGACATGTCGTACAGAATGCGCAACTTCACTTCCCGTTCGAATTAAGCGATGAAATTTTAACACGAGTAAGGTATACATATGACCTATAATCGTACCAAATATCAAGAAAATCGGTCACAGCGTTCCGAAGACATCGCCGTTTGAGCTTCTTCAAAGCAATCGTCTACTCTGTTGGCCAGTGTAGGCTACGCTCACGTGACCCTAATTTATGCAGTGACCTCGACATTCACTGGCACCTGAGGTGGGAGGGTGTTATGGCCACCAGAGCAGACGATTGCTATGATGAAATTCAAACGCCGATCTCTTCGAAACGCTGCGACCGATTTTCTTCATATTTGGTAGGTTTATAGGTTATATGTACCCCTTACTCGTGTTAAAATTTCATTGCTTAATTCCGTCGGAAGGTGGAAAAATCCTCTATATACGCACAGTGATGTGTTATAGAACCTAAGACAGTTCTATACTTGTCGTAGCGGCCGACATTTTTCGCGGCGATCGTCCATGCCGCACTACGATCGTGTCTATAGAACACCGGCCATCTTTTGTCGTCCAAAAAGGTCGTAGATCGGCTGTGCGATCGTATGCCTGCGACACTCACAAATGTTGTGACTAAAAAACAGGGCCCAGGGCCCTGGGCCCTGTTTTTTAGTCACGATATCGTAGATCCACGATGGCCTAAGATCGTCCCTTGAGACCAAGACACTTTTTGGTGATACAAAATGGCCGCTGTGCTATAGACGGTGTCGTAGCCTGCCGCATATGATCGGAGCTCAAAGTGTTGGCGCTAACGACAAGTATAGAACTGTCTTAGGTTCTGTAACACATCACTGTGCGTATATAGAGGATTTTTCCACTTCCTGAAAGAAATTAAGCGATGAGATTTTAACACGAGTAAGGGATACATATGACCTAAAATCGTACCAAATATGAAGAAGATCGGAAGCATCGTTTCGAAGATATCGGCGATTGAATTTCATCACAGCAATCATCTGCTCTGGTGGCCACAGCACCCTCCCACCTCCCGTACACAGTGAATGTCAAGGTCGCCGCATAAATTAGATCACGTGAGGGTAGAGCTACACTGGCCACCAGAGCAGTATTTGCTATGACAAAATTCAAATGGTGATATCTTCGGAAAGCTACGACCGATCTTCTTCATAATTGGTACTGGGGACTCCGGAATAAGGAGTAGTGAGAGAGGCCTGGGGAGTGAGTACAGGGGAGTGAGGACTGGGGAGTGAGGACTAGGAAGTGAGGACTGTTGAGAGGACTTGGGAGTGAGGACTGGTAAGAGAGGACTGGTGAGAGAGGAATTGTGAGTGAGGACTTGTGAGAGAGGACTGGGGAGTGAGGACTGGTGAAGGAGGCCTGGGGAGTGAGGACTGGGGAGACGGGACTGGGGACTGAGGACTGGTTAGTGAGTACTGCTGAGTTTGAACTGCTGAGTGAGGTTTGGTGAGAAAGGACTCAGGAATGAGGACTGGTGAGTAAGGACTGGTGAGAGAGGATTGGTGAGTGAGGACTGGTGACCGAGGACTGTGGAGTGAGGACTGGTGAGTGAGGACTGGCGAGAGAGGACTGGTAAGTAAGGACTGAGTAGTGGGGTTTGATGAGAGAGGACTGGGGGGAAAGGACAGGGGAGTGAGTACATGTGAGAGAGGACAGGGGAGTGAGTACTGGTGAGAAAAGACTGGGGAGTGAGGACTGGAGAGTGAGGACTTGTGAGTGACTACTGGTGAGTGTTGACTCGGGAATAAGGAGTGGTGAAAGAGGCCTGGGGAGTGAATACTGGTGAGTGAGGACTGGGGAGTGAGGACTAGGGAGTGGAGACTGTTGAGAGGACTGGGGAAAGAGGACGTGTGAGAGAGCACTGGTGAGAGAGCACTGGGGAGTGAGGACTGGTAAGTGAGGACAGGGCAGTTCTATACTTGTCGTAAGTTCCGACACTTATCCATGCGATCTCTCATTTCGGCCTACGACAGTCTTTATAGCACACCCGCCATCTTGTGTCGTCGAAAATGCCGTAAAATCTTGATCCGATCTCAGGGGATCGTAGACTTGCGATATCGTGACTAAAAAACAGGGCCCTGGGCCCTGTTTTTTAGTCACGATATCGTAGATCCACGATGGCCTAAGATCGTCCCTTGAGACCAAGACACTTTTTGGTGATACAAAATGGCCGCTGTGCTATAGACGGTGTCGTAGCCTGCCGCATATGATCGGAGCTCAAAGTGTCGGCACTAACGACAAGTATAGAACTGTCTTAGGTTCTGTAACACATCACTATGCGTATATAGAGGATTTTTCCACTTCCTGAAAGAAATTAAGCGATGAGATTTTAACACGAGTAAGGGATACATATGACCTATAATCGTACCAAATATGAAGAAGATCGGACGCACTGTTTCGAAGATATCGGCGATTGAATTTCATCAAAGCAATCGTCTGCTCTGGTGGCCACAGCACCCTCCCACCTCCCGTACGCAGTGAATGTCAAGGTCGCCGCATAAATTAGATCACGTGAGGGTAGAGCTACACTGGCCACCAGAGCAGTATTTGCTATGACAAAATTCAAATGGTGATATCTTCGGAATGCTACGACCGATCTTCTTCATAATTGGTACTGGGGACTCCAGAATAAGGAGTAGTGAGAGAGGCCTGGGGAGTGAGTACAGGGGAGTGAGGACTGGGGAGTGAGGACTAGGAAGTGAGGACTGTTAAGAGGACTTGGGAGTGAGGACTGGTAAGAGAGGACTGGTGAGAGAGGAATTGTGAGTGAGGACTTGTGAGAGAGGACTGGGGAGTGAGGACTGGTGAAGGAGGCCTGGTGAGTGAGGACTGGGGAGACGGGACTGGGGACTGAGGACTGGTGAGTGAGTACTGCTGAGTTTGAACTGCTGAGTGAGGTTTGGTGAGAAAGGACTCAGGAATGAGGACTGGTGAGTAAGGACTGGTGAGAGAGGATTGGTGAGTGAGGACTGGTGACCGAGGACTGTGGAGTGAGGACTGGTGAGTGAGGACTGGCGAGAGAGGACTGGTAAGTAAGGACTGAGGAGTGGGGTTTGATGAGAGAGGACTGGGGGGAAAGGACAGGGGAGTGAGTACATGTGAGAGAGGACAGGGGAGTGAGTACTGGTGAGAAAAGACTGGGGAGTGAGGACTGGAGAGTGAGGACTTGTGAGTGACTACTGGTGAGTGTTGACTCGGGAATAAGGAGTGGTGAAAGAGGCCTTGGGAGTGAATACTGGTGAGTGAGGACTGGGGAGTGAGGAATAGGGAGTGAGTACTGTTGAGAGGACTGGGGAGTGTGTACTAAGGAGTGAGGACTGGTGCGAGAGGACCGTGAAGACTGGTAAGAGAGGACTGGTGAGTGAGGACTGGGGAGGGAATAGTGGAAAGAGAGGACTGGGGACTGAGGACTGGGTAGTGAGGACTGGTGAGAAAAGACTGGCTAGTGAGGACTGGTGAGTGAGGACTGGGGAGTGAGGACTAGTGAGTGAGGACTTTTGAGTGAGGACTGGTGAGAAAGGACTGGTGAGTGAGGACTGGGGAGTCAGGACTAGGGAGTGAGGAATAGTGAGTGAGGACTTTTGAGAGAGGACTGGGGAGTGACAGGTTTTTATACACTGGGTCGTGGTTTACTGAGTCCCCATACATTTTCAATTGGGGCTTTGTATACGATGGATAATAATGGTGAAGGAGGCCTGGGGAGTGAGGTCTGGGGAGACGGGACTGGGGACTGAGAACTGTTTAGTGAGTACTGGTGAGTTAGAACTGGTGAGTGAGGTTTGATAAGAAAGGACTCAGGAATGAGGACTGGTGAGAGAGGACTGATGAGTAAGGACTGTCGAGAGAGGACTGGTGAGTGACGACTGTCGACCAAGGACTGTGGAGTGAGGACTGGTAAGTGAGGACTGATGAGAGTGGACTGGTAAGTAAGGACTGGTGAGTGAGGTTTGGTGAGAGGGGACTGAGGAGTGAAGACAGGGGAGTGAGGACAGGGGAGTGAGGACTTGTGAGAGAGGACTGGGGAATGAGTACTGGTGAGAGAGGACTGGGGAGTGAGGACTGGGGAGTGAGGACTTGTGAGTGACTACTGGTGAGTGTGGACTCTGGAATAAGGAGTGGTGAGAGAGGCCTTGGGAGTGAGTACTGGTGAGTGAGGACTGGGGAGTGAGAGCTAGGGAGTGAGGACTGTTGAGAGGACTTGGGAGTGAGGACTGGTGAGAGAGGACTGGGGAGTGAGAACTGATGAGAGAGGACAGGGGAGTGAGTAATGGGGAGTAAGGACTGGTGAGAGAGGACTAAGGAGTGAGGACTAGTGAGAGAGGACTGGGGAATGTGGACTAAGGAATGAGGACTTGTGCGAGAGGACTGGTGAGAGAGGACTGGTGAGAGAGAACTGGGGAGTGTGTACTTGGGAGTGAGTACTGGTGATTTAGAACTGGTGCGAGAGGACTGGTGAGTGAGGACTTGTGAGAGAGGACTGGTGAGTGAGTACTGGTGAGAGAGGACTGGTGAGTAAGTATTTGTGAGTGAGTACTGGAGAGTGAGGACTGGTGAGTGAGGACTGCTGAGTGAGGACTGGTGAGAGAGGACTGGTAAGTGAGGACGGACACATTGACGACACTGTTCTGCCGAGTGACATTTTAGATAATTTCAAGGTCATTTCTATTGGATTTCACAGGTTTACACAGATTTTTGTCCCACTTAAGCTATATACCACCTTAAAGTATGTCCCCTAGAAATTGTTTTCCATATGATTGATAGTGCCTACGTATTCCTATTAACCTAAATGACAAGTAATATTTATTCATGGACCTAGTATTAGGGTAAAATTACCCAATGTGAAGGAACACTAGCACTTGCCAAAACCTCCAAAACCTAATTCTTAGACCCACTACAACAAGAAAAAATATAGAAATGGCCACCAAAATCATATTACAACTTGTATGACTGCCCCTGATCAGAAATACCCCCAACTGTCACCCGCCCAGACATAATTTCTGGGGTCTAAAGGTTGCATACAATGCCATAGCAATGATTTTTGTATTTTACTCATAACACTTCATGATCTGGGACCTGTTTCAGTAGTTTCGTGACATGTCTAGATGGCGTCTGTGACACCATACGGACAGATCACAAGATTGCAATCGATGACACACAGAGTTTCACTCATTTCTCGTAGGAATTAAGCAATGACACTTTAATATGAGTAGGGGATACATATAACCTATAATCGTTCCAAATATGAAGAAGATTGGCCACTCCGATTTTCTGATATTTGCTATTCTTTTTCCACTGTTGCTTGCACTGTTGGTGCCGCTGTTGATGTCTGTCTAGGCCTAATGTCATGAGACTACTGAAACAGGTCCCAGGTAACCCAACACATATACATTACCCACAAAAGAGAACTTTGAGATACTCCAAGGTTCATTCACAGACCTCCCATTTCACCCTAGAACCCCATATGCACACTTTCTGTGATTTATGACCAAGTGTCTTTCTTTCTATTTTTCAAAAAGAACTAATTCAGTTTTTTTTTTAACTTATATTTTACCGATTCCCTCAATACATGAGCTTTTTTCTCACTACATTGGGGTCCTTCTTTCTTTAAAAAAAATAAAATAAATAAAATCTTGGTTGTGGCCTTGGGTTGAACACCTGGGTGGTGTTTAAGAACTTACGAGGGAGAAAATAAATGGTCGTTCGATTCTCCTTGGCCCGATATCGTTTAATAAAGGCTAGGAGAATTCCCGAAGGACAAACGAGGGAGAGGATCAATAGTGAGGCATGAAATATCGTTTAACAAATTCATCCCCCAGTGGACGATTGTCCTCCACATGGTCCTACGTCGTCCAAAAACGGACAATTAAACGACACGTACAGGGGGTGTCGTACAGGCAGCTTTTACCTCTGTCCCTGGTAATATCTAATATATAAAGCCTATAAGACACCGACATTTTTTCCCGATTCATCCCGACCATCGGCTCGGTGAGAGACTGGAATGAAATGTCGATGTCTTATACCTATAAAGCCTATAAGACACCGAAATTTGTTCCCGTTTCATGCTGACCATCAGCTCGGTGACAGTCGGGAATAAAAGTTCGGTGTCTTATACCTATAAGACACCGACATGTAGACTCTCCCGACGACACCTCCTCCTTTTATAACCTCATAAAATAGCCGGGTTAAGATCAAAGAGAGCCGTCGGGAGCCGAGCCGGGGTGAGCCACGGGCCGCTGGTGTGGAATCATAGAAATTAATTCAAAGTTTAATAATTTCGGATCCAATTAAGATATCGGGAAACAGATTTCAGATTTATAATCGCCTCTGTCTCCCCTACAAATCGGTATAAGGAACTTCTAAATCGGACTAGAGGATAGGTAGCATCGCTATTCAAATGGCCAACTCAGAATCGGTAACAATCGGTGAAAGTGCGTATACCTTAATCTTAAGGTCGGGGACAGTCGGTCATATCTGACATGGTAGTAATGCCTGACGTATCGGGAAAAGCAATAAAATTTCATTGACACAAAAAATCCTATCAAGGAGTATCATCCAAAAGGTTTATAAAACGATTTTACGTATACCTTAGTATGTGATAGTGTGTTAACTCAATTAGCCACGAGTAAAATTGTGCCAAGTAATCAGTAGTTGTGTATCTATGTATCTAATCCAGGCATCATTTAGCTGTGTCATTCGTAACAGCAATATCAATATTATGTTAATATAAAATTAGCATAATATGTTAACATTATTATATATTCACATTTGAATTATGGGTCATTCTCATAGAAGCAGTGCAACTGGGTCTTGGGGGGGGGGGGGGCAAAAATAAAAATCGTGGAGGAGGGTAAAAATACTTATGTGGGCATAATGTCTATAGTATGGGTCAACTTTCCCTGAAATATTATTAGTTAAATATTAAAACTGTGGGCTCTAGGGTTCATAGAACATATGTGCATTTAAATGTGAACGTGCTACGTGGATATTTACCACAAATATCTCTATTTTCAAAAGAGTGATCGAACCAATGTGTAAAAAAATAAGAAAAGCATGCGATACTGTGGTATACTATAGTGACACTGTGTCTGACATTGACATCAATGACAAGAGTGAGGGATAACCAGGGAGATGGTCGATTCAATTATGTATTTCAATTAAAACATTATATTTGAGATGTGACAACTGTTCATGAAAGGTCTATTATATTGTACTACCTATAAAAGATAATTCTATTATGAAAATACATTATAAATATTAATAAATCTTAGTGAAAACTTGATTTTATATTATCCAATGTATCAGAGAACTATCAATGGAAGTAGCCGAAGGACTGAATACACTGGTGCCCTGCCGTGTCTGATGCTGATCTCCTTCCACAGACGATCTGGGTCAAAGTTAGGAGAATTTACACCAAGGAGAGGAGAGTCCACGCAGGACCTCCCTTATTAAACGATATTCACACGGGATCCTCCCCAATGTCCTCCCTCGCGGCTGGTCTCCTATCATCCAGACAAATTCTCCCTCGTAACTTCTTAAACAGCACCCTGAACCCCAGATTTTAAAAAGGAAAACATTTTTAAAAAATTGGTTGCAACTGGGGATTGAACACCCAATCTTGGTACCTTAAAACAAATGCTCTATTAGAGAAAGTCTATTCAAAAATGAGGTATAGCATGTATATGTATATGTATATACATGTATTGAGTGTACTTTTATGCGTAAACAAGGAAGAAATAAAGAATATTTATTACTTTCAAAAAAAGACTCTCAAGCTTTGGGTTTCCATGCAGCACTCTACCTCTAGACTACAGAAAAGACATAAAGAGGGAATGTTTCAGTGGATATGAAAAGTTCTGCAAGGAGGGGAATTAAACTCTCAACCTTAGGTTTTTTTTGCAGAGTATACTGTTTCCTAACAGAACACCAGGTGGCAGGCACTGCAATGAAAACGTTAGTTCTTTTCATATCCACCCAGTGTCAGTGCTGTAATTAAACTAGACCATTAGAGCCAAGGGATAAGGTAAGGTGTAAGATAACTGTACTTTCTTGTAGTTTCCAAACAGTGTTGGTGCTGTACTTTGATAAAGATGTGATGAAGGAATATGACAGGATGACTTCAGCTTGGGGTTTCCTTGCAGACACTCTACCTCTACACTACAGAAAAGACATGAAGAGGGAATGTTTAAGTCGGTCTGTCTCTGTAAGATTCTGAATGAAAAAAGAAATAATTCAGAAAGAGAAAAAAATATGACAACTTACAATAGTAATTATACAGTGACTAGTGTAGTGGAACTAAAATTGGTTCCTAAAAGAATCTTTATGACCGAGGGAAAAAAAAGAAAAGTTCTGCAAGGAGGGGAATTGAACTCTCAACCTTAGGTTTCTCTTGCAGACGCTCTACCTCTAGTCTACTGTTTCCTTACAGTACACCAGGTGGCAGGCACTGCAATGAAAACGTTAGTTCTTTTCCTATCCACCCAGTGTCAGTGCTGTGATTAGACTAGACCAGTAGAGCCAATGGATAAGGTGAGGGATAAGATAACTGTACTTTTGGTCATTTCCAAACAGTGTTAGTGCTGTTCTGTAATAAAGGGATATGACAAGATGACTTCAGCTTGTGCATACTGATAACAAAACAGAATTCCTGACTGCATTCTGATATCAGTATGCACATCCTGAAGCTATCTTGCCTGATTCTTAGAGATTATTCTATGAAGTGACTAGTGCAGTAGAACATTCAATCCTATATACCCATTATTGAACTAACTAGAGCTACATACCGCTGCTGAGGGGTACATTAGAAATGAGTGTCGAGGTTGACGTTTTCTTCCCGCTCTGACGTTTTCGTCCCGCTCTGATCACGTGATACAATACAGCAACGGGACGAAACAATAGCTGTTGTGGTTACTCGATAAGGGTGGCCAATTGCTTTGGAAGTGTTTCAGGTAAAGAATTAAGCATTTCTATCGATATTTGAAGGTATATAGGAATAGGGAAACCAAGTACCGGTAAGCAAAAGTCAAAGTTATTCGGTAAGGCTTGGAAAAATTACTGCCCAAGGCGTTAGCCGTGGGCAGTAACTTTTTGCTCACCGGAACACAGTTTCCCACTATTACTTCCTGAACCAATTCTAAGACTCAGTAAAAAAAAAGACAAGTTTAGGGGGCCATTTCACTAGTAGGGGGGTTAAAGCGAGAGGTAGGACTGCAACAGTGCCACCAACAGTGAAACCAACAGTGTCAGGTTCAAATTCGCGTTTCATCAGTGGTCTCGCTGTTGAGGTGAGACCAACTCTCACTGTTGGCACAGGTCTCGCTATGCACACACGTTTGATGTTCAAATTTATTCGTCTATCGGCCGGGATGACGTGGAATTTCACCCCTTCCCATTGGAATAAAGCAATGAAACTTTAACACGAGTTAGGTATATATATAACCTATGATCGTACCAAATATGAAGAAGATCGGATTAAGCAATTCGCCGAAATCGGCGTTTGAACTTCGTTATTACAAACGTCTGCTCTGGTGGTCGCTGTTCTTTTCCCTCCCTCCGTAGTGCGGCGGGGTTTCGGCCGTTCTTTTTGTCTCCCCCCGGAGGGTGGCGGGAAAGGCTGGGTACACTGGCCACCAGAGCACTATTTGCTATGACAACTTCAAACGGTGATATCTTCGGAACGCTACGGCCGATTTTCTTCTTATTTGGTACGATTATCTGTTATATGTATACCTTACTTGTGTTAATTTCATTGCCCTCCTCTGACATAAACAAAACTCTAAACCCAACAGCGACAGGGTCTACCCTGTCACTAATAGTGCCTCAACAGTGATAGGTACAGTGAGACCTAATTTCTAGTGAAACATACTCTCTCACTGTTGGTCTCACTCCTTACCTCACTCACGTTCACGCTTGACTGCTCCCTCTCATGAAATGCAAACTATCACTGTGATCTCACTATGGCAGCTTACCCTCCTGTCCTAATTTCTCATCCATACACAGAATTTAAATTGATGCCCATTGTGTAGCTATTATTGATGTATTTATCTATCCTAACTATGTTAGGTCTTCACCCCTCACCTTTACCTAAGTGCCCAATATATAGTGCATTTACTTCCCTGCCATGCTGCAGAACAGCAGACTGGAAAATCTTATTTGTCTGGGCGAGTCAATGTCCGGGCGAGTGACACCTGAGTAGTGTAAAGGTCTATTTGCATGAAATGTCTCTTTTTTAAAGGTTTTCATTTACCGCCCGCCGTCACCGTGAAGGGAGGCTGCAAGGCACTGGTGAGAGAGGACTAGGGTGTGAGGACTGGTGAGAGAGGACTGGTGAGAGAGGACTGGTGAGTGAGGATTGGGAGTAAGTACTGGTGAGAGAGGACTGGGGACTGAGGACTGAGGAGTGAGGACTGGTGAGTGAGGACTGGGGAGTGAGGACTGGGGAGTGAGGACTGGTGAAGGAGGACTAGGGAGTGAGGATTGGTGATAGAGGACTGGTGGGTGAGGACTGGGGTGCGAGGACTGGTGAGTGAGGACTGGTGAGAGAAGACTAGGGAGTGAGGACTAGTGAGAGATGACTGGGAAAAGAATACAGATGATCTCGAGTGCGAACTGGTGAGACAGGACTGGGGGTTGTGAATAGTGAGAGGGAACGAGTACTGGTGAAGGAGGCCTCGGGAGTGAGGACTGGGAAGTGGGGACTTGGGAGAGAGGACTGGTGAGTGAGGACTGGTGAGTGAGGACTAGGGAATTAGGACTGGTAACAGAGGACTGGAGGAAGGAACTAGTATGTAAGGACTGGTGAGAGAGGAGTGAGGACTGGTGTGAGAGGACTAAGGAGTAAGGACTGGTGAGTGCAGACTAAGGAGTAAGGACTGGTGAGTGCGGACTGATGAAAGAGGACTGGGGAGTGAGGACTGATGAGAGAGGACTGTTGAGTGAGGACTGTTAAGAGAGGACTGGGGAGTGAGGAATGGTGAGAGAGGACTGGTGAGGGAGCACTTGGGAGTAAGGACTGGTGAGTGAGTACTGGTGAGTTAGTACTTGTGAGTGCAGACTTGGGATTGAGGACTGGTGAAAGAAGACTGGTGAGAGAGGACAGGGAAGTGAGTAATGGGGAGTGAACACTGGTGAAAAAGGACTGGTGAGTGGGGACTGGGGGATGAGGACCGGTGACTGAGGTCTAGTGACTGAAGACTTGTGAGAGAGGACTGGGGAGTGAGTACTGGTGAGAGAGGACTGGGGAGTGAGGACTGGTAAGTGAGTACTGGCGAGAGAGGACTGGTGACTAAGGACTGGTGAGTGAGGTTTGGTGAGAAAGGACTCAGGAGTGAGGACTGGTGAGAGAGGACTGGGGTGTTAGGACTGGGGAGTGAGGACTGGTGAGTGACAACTGGTGACCGAGGACAGGGAAGTGAGGACTGGTTATTGAGACCTAGTGAGAGAGGACTGGTAAGTAAGGACTGGTGAGTGAAGTTTCGTGAGAGAGGACTGAGGAGTGAGTACAGGGGAGTGAGGACAGGGGAGTGAGGACTAGTGAGAGAGGACTGGGGAGTGAGGCCTGGTAAGAGATAACTTGTGAGAGAGGACTGGTCAAAAAGGATTTGTGAGAGAGGACTGGTGAGTGAGGACTGGGGAGTGAGGACTGGTGAATGCATACTGGGGAGTGAGTACTGGTGAGAGAGGACTGGGGAGTGAGTACAGGTGAGTGTGGACTCGGGGAGAAAGGAGTGTTGAGAGAGGACTGGTGAGAGAGGACTGGGGAGTGAGCTCTGGGGAGTGAGTACTGGGGAGTGAGGACTTGGGAGTGGGGACTGGTGAGTGAGGACTAGTGAATGAGGACTTGTGAGTGTGGACTGGGGAGTGAGGACTGGGGAGTGAGGACTTGTGAGTGACTACTGGTGAGTGTGGACTCTTGAGTAAGGAGTGGTGAGAAAGGCCTGGGGAGTGGGGACTAAGAAGTGAGGACTGGTGAGAGAGGACTGGTGAGAGAGGACTGGTGAGAGAGGACAAGGGAGTGAGTAATGGAGAGTGAGGACTTGTGAGTGAGTACTGGGGAGTGAGGACTAGTGATAGAGGACTGGTGGGTGAGGACTGGTGAGAGGAAATGGTAAGTGAGGAGTCGTTAGCGGGATTGGGAGTGAAGACTGGTGAGTGAGGACTGGTGAGAGAGGACTAAGGAGTAAGGACTGTTGAGTGCGAACTGGTGAGACAGGACTGGGGGTTGTAGACTGAGTAGACAGGACTTGGGAGTGAGGACTGGAGTGAGGTATGGGGAATAAGGACTAAGGAGTGAGGGCTGGTGAGAGAGGACAGGGGAGTGCGTACTGGTGAGTGAGTACTGGCAAGTGAGTACTCGTGAGAGAGGATTGGGGAATGAGGACAGGGGAGTGAGGACCAGTGAATGAGGACTTGTGAGAGAGGACTGGGGAGTAAGGACTGGTAAGAGAGCACTGGGGAGTGAGGACTTGTGAGTGACTACTGGTGAGTGTGGACTCGGGAATAAGGAGTGGTGAAAGAGGCCAGGGGAGTGAGTACTGGTTAGTGTGGACTGGGGAGCGAGGACTAGGGAGTGAAGACTGTTGAGAGGACTGGGGAAAGAAGACGTGTGAGAGAGGACTGGTGAGAGAGCACTGGGGAGTGAGCACTGGTAAGTGAGGACAGGGGAGTGAGGACCAGTGAATGAGGACTTGTGAGAGAGGACTGGGGAGTGAGTACTTGTGAGATAGGACTGGGGAGTGAGGACAGGGGAGTGAAAACCAGTGAATGAGGACTTGTGAGAGAGGACTGGCGAGTGAGTACTGGTGAGAGAGGACTGGCGAGTGAGGACTGGCGAGTAAGGACTTGTGAGGGACTACTTGTGAGTTTGGACTCGGGAATAAGGAGTGATGAGAGTGGCCTTGGGAGTGAGTACTGGGCCCTGTTTTTTAGTCACGACATTCGTACCAAATATGAAGAAAAACGGCCGCACCGTTCCGAAGTTATCGGCGTTTAAATTTCGTCATAGCAAACGCTGCTCTGGTGGCCAGTGTAGCTCTACCCTCACTATGCGCTTACTTCACACACTGCACCGCTAGAGCAACCTTCGGAAACTCGTCGCTGCTATTACAGGCCTCTGGGTAGGAACTACATTTTGGCGGAGATCTAGGTCGCCGTTTCGCACGTGCAGATGTTTATAAACACTATCAGAAATGGTTGAATAGACTTCATATAATATATGTGTTGCATGCCCGTCTCTGATTTCCATATCATGTCTACAGCAAGCAAACATGGCAATGTATATCATAAACATATCTGAACAACTACACTAGCTCTCTGGGTGCAGACCCAGGTAATGACAGCAGAGTGACAGGACCTGCAGGGATGGGGATCTAAGTCACCACAGCCATAACCGTTTTTAGGTCATGGTGGAAACCTAACTGTCAGTTCAGACTCGAACTGGTCGAACATATTTAAAAGATTGTCAACACTATAAATATCACTCATAATGAAGATGGCATAGTTTTACATCTTTCTGAGTGGCATAGAATAGTTTTATATTCAGTAGAAACAAGAAGTTAGAGATATCATGAATCAGCTATCAAGGTGACAGTTGAATGTTTACTTCGAAAACTGAAACTGTTATAAACAATTTATATCATTTTCAAAGTGCCTGAAAAAGTTGACACTAGAATACTTTAAATAATTGCGAAAGAAATCCACAAATATCACTGGGATATTGTCAGATACGCTCGATGCAGCTAAGAACTATATTTCATCTTGTGTAGTACTACATCGCGGTACACCCGTGAAAAGGCGCGGAGGGAACATCTTAAAATCCTAAGATAGTAAAGAGTCTATCATTGCAGAGACAGGTTTTGCGAAGCGATAAACCAGAGCGGCGCAATGTGCTTACTTCACTCTCCCAGCAGATACTCCGCGCTCTTTACCGCGAAAGATCTGCAAGGAGAGTGCTTGTACGATATCCGATCGATAGCCCAATGTTTCAAATTTAAACGCCAATATCTTCAGGAAGGTGAGTCCTATTTTCTTCAGATTTGGTACGATTATAGGTTACATGTATCCTTTACTTGTGTTAAAGTTTCATTGCTTAATTCGTATGGAAAGTACAGGGAATCTACAGTGACGTTATATAGAACCTAAGGCAGTTCTATACTTGTCGTAAGTTCCGACACTTATCCATGCGATCTCTCATTTCGGCCTACAACAGTCTTTATAGCACACCCGCCATCTTGTGTCGTCGAAAATGCCGTAAAATCTTGATCCGATCTCAGGGGATCGTAGACTTGCGATATCGTGACTAAAAAACAGGGCCCTGGGCCCTGTTGTTAGTCACGATATCGTAGATCCACGATGGCCTAAGATCGTCCCTTGAGACCAAGACACTTTTTGGTGATACTAAATGGCTGCTGTGCTATAGACGGTGTCGTAGCCTGCCGCATATGATCGGAGCTCAAAGTGTCGGCGCTAACGACAAGTATAGAACTGTCTTAGGTTCTGTAACACATCACTGTGCGTATATAGAGGATTTTTCCACTTCCTGAAAGAAATTAAGCGATGAGATTTTAACACGAGTAAGGGATACATATGACCTATAATTGTACCAAATATGAAGAAGATCAGACGCACCGTTTCGGAGATATCGGCGATTGAATTTCATCACAGCAATCGTCTGCTCTGGTGGCCACAGCACCCTCCCACCTCCCGTACGCAGTGAATGTCAAGGTCGCCGCATAAATTAGATCACGTGAGGGTAGAGCTACACTGGCCACCAGAGCAGTATTTGCTATGACAAAATTCAAATGGTGATATCTTCGGAACGCTACGACCGATCTTCTTCATAATTGGTACTGGGGACTCCAGAATAAGGAGTAGTGAGAGAGGCCTGGGGAGTGAGTACAGGGGAGTGAGGACTGGGGAGTGAGGACTAGGAAGTGAGGACTGTTAAGAGGACTTGGGAGTGAGGACTGGTAAGAGAGGACTGGTGAGAGAGGAATTGTGAGTGAGGACTTGTGAGAGAGGACTGGGGAGTGAGGACTGGTGAAGGAGGCCTGGGGAGTGAGGACTGGGGAGACGGGACTGGGGACTGAGGACTGGTTAGTGACTACTGCTGAGTTTGAACTGCTGAGTGAGGTTTGGTGAGAAAGGACTCAGGAATGAGGACTGGTGAGTAAGGACTGGTGAGAGAGGATTGGTGAGTGAGGACTGGTGACCGAGGACTGTGGAGTGAGGACTGGTGAGTGAGGACTGGCGAGAGAGGACTGGTAAGTAAGGACTGAGGAGTGGGGTTTGATGAGAGAGGACTGGGGGGAAAGGACAGGGGAGTGAGTACATGTGAGAGAGGACAGGGGAGTGAGTACTGGTGAGAAAAGACTGGGGAGTGAGGACTGGAGAGTGAGGACTTGTGAGTGACTACTGGTGAGTGTTGACTCGGGAATAAGGAGTGGTGAAAGAGGCCTGGGGAGTGAATACTGGTGAGTGAGGACTGGGGAGTGAGGACTAGGGAGTGGAGACTGTTGAGAGGACTGGGGAAAGAGGACGTGTGAGAGAGCACTGGTGAGAGAGCACTGGGGAGTGAGGACTGGTAAGTGAGGACAGGGCAGTTCTATACTTGTCGTAAGTTCCGACACTTATCCATGCGATCTCTCATTTCGGCCTACGACAGTCTTTATAGCACACCCGCCATCTTGTGTCGTCGAAAATGCCGTAAAATCTTGATCCGATCTCAGGGGATCGTAGACTTGCGATATCGTGACTAAAAAACAGGGCCCTGGGCCCTGTTTTTTAGTCACGATATCGTAGATCCACGATGGCCTAAGATCGTCCCTTGAGACCAAGACACTTTTTGGTGATACAAAATGGCCGCTGTGCTATAGACGGTGTCGTAGCCTGCCGCATATGATCGGAGCTCAAAGTGTCGGCACTAACGACGAGTATAAAACTGTCTTAGGTTCTGTAACACATCACTGTGCGTATATAGAGGATTTTTCCACTTCCTGAAAGAAATTAAGCGATGAGATTTTAACACGAGTAAGGGATACATATGACCTATAATCGTACCAAATATGAAGAAGATCGGACGCACCGTTTCGAAGATTTCGGCGATTGAATTTCATCACAGCAATCGTCTGCTCTGGTGGCCACAGCACCCTCCCACCTCCCGTACGCAGTGAATGTCAAGGTCGCCGCATAAATTAGATCACGTGAGGGTAGAGCTACACTGGCCACCAGAGCAGTATTTGCTATGACAAAATTCAAATGGTGATATCTTCGGAAAGCTACGACCGATCTTCTTCATAATTGGTACTGGGGACTCCGGAATAAGGAGTAGTGAGAGAGGCCTGGGGAGTGAGTACAGGGGAGTGAGGACTGGGGAGTGAGGACTAGGAAGTGAGGACTGTTAAGAGGACTTGGGAGTGAGGACTGGTAAGAGAGGACTGGTGAGAGAGGAATTGTGAGTGAGGACTTGTGAGAGAGGACTGGGGAGTGAGGACGGGTGAAGGAGGCCTGGGGAGTGAGGACTGGGGAGACGGGACTGGGGACTGAGGACTGGTTAGTGAGTACTGCTGAGTTTGAACTGCTGAGTGAGGTTTGGTGAGAAAGGACTCAGGAATGAGGACTGGTGAGTAAGGACTGGTGAGAGAGGATTGGTGAGTGAGGACTGGTGACCGAGGACTGTGGAGTGAGGACTGGTGAGTGAGGACTGGCGAGAGAGGACTGATAAGTAAGGACTGAGGAGTGGGGTTTGATGAGAGAGGACTGGGGGGAAAGGACAGGGGAGTGAGTACACGTGAGAGAGGACAGGGGAGTGAGTACTGGTGAGAAAAGACTGGGGAGTGAGGACTGGAGAGTGAGGACTTGTGAGTGACTACTGGTGAGTGTTGACTCGGGAATAAGGAGTGGTGAAAGAGGCCTGGGGAGTGAATACTGGTGAGTGAGGACTGGGGAGTGAGGACTAGGGAGTGGAGACTGTTGAGAGGACTGGGGAAAGAGGACGTGTGAGAGAGCACTGGTGAGAGAGCACTGGGGAGTGAGGACTGGTAAGTGAGGACAGGGCAGTTCTATACTTGTCGTAAGTTCCGACACTTATCCATGCGATCTCTCATTTCGGCCTACGACAGTCTTTATAGCACACCCGCCATCTTGTGTCGTCGAAAATGCCGTAAAATCTTGATCCGATCTCAGGGGATCGTAAACTTGCGATATCATGACTAAAATACAGGGCCCTGGGCCCTGTTTTTTAGTCACGATATCGTAGATCCACGATGGCCTAAGATCGTCCCTTGAGACCAAGACACTTTTTGGTGATACAAAATGGCCGCTGTGCTATAGACGGTGTCGTAGCCTGCCGCATATGATCGGAGCTCAAAGTGTCGGCGCTAACGACAAGTATAGAACTGTCTTAGGTTCTGTAACACATCACTGTGCGTATATAGAGGATTTTTCCACTTCCTGAAAGAAATTAAGCGATGAGATTTTAACACGAGTAAGGGATACATATGACCTAAAATCGTACCAAATATGAAGAAGATCGGAAGCATCGTTTCGAAGATATCGGCGATTGAATTTCATCACAGCAATCATCTGCTCTGGTGGCCACAGCACCCTCCCACCTCCCGTACGCAGTGAATGTCAAGGTCGCCGCATAAATTAGATCACGTGAGGGTAGAGCTACACTGGCCACCAGAGCAGTATTTGCTATGACAAAATTCAAATGGTGATATCTTCGGAAAGCTACGACCGATCTTCTTCATAATTGGTACTGGGGACTCCGGAATAAGGAGTAGTGAGAGAGGCCTGGGGAGTGAGTACAGGGGAGTGAGGACTGGGGAGTGAGGACTAGGAAGTGAGGACTGTTAAGAGGACTTGGGAGTGAGGACTGGTAAGAGAGGACTGGTGAGAGAGGAATTGTGAGTGAGGACTTGTGAGAGAGGACTGGGGAGTGAGGACTGGTGAAGGAGGCCTGGGGAGTGAGGACTGGGGAGACGGGACTGGGGACTGAGGACTGGTTAGTGAGTACTGCTGAGTTTGAACTGCTGAGTGAGGTTTGGTGAGAAAGGACTCAGGAATGAGGACTGGTGAGTAAGGACTGGTGAGAGAGGATTGGTGAGTGAGGACTGGTGACCGAGGACTGTGGAGTGAGGACTGGTGAGTGAGGACTGGCGAGAGAGGACTGATAAGTAAGGACTGAGGAGTGGGGTTTGATGAGAGAGGACTGGGGGGAAAGGACAGGGGAGTGAGTACATGTGAGAGAGGACAGGGGAGTGAGTACTGGTGAGAAAAGACTGGGGAGTGAGGACTGGAGAGTGAGGACTTGTGAGTGACTACTGGTGAGTGTTGACTCGGGAATGAGGAGTGGTGAAAGAGGCCTGGGGAGTGAATACTGGTGAGTGAGGACTGGGGAGTGACAGGTTTTATACACTGGGTTGTGGTTTACTGAGTCCCCATACATTTTCAATTGGGGCTTAGTATACGATGGATAATGATGGTGAAGGAGGCCTGGGGAGTGAGGTCTGGGGAGACGGGACTGGGGACTGAGAACTGTTTAGTGAGTACTGGTGAGTTAGAACTGGTGAGTGAGGTTTGATGAGAAAGGACTCAGGAATGAGGACTGGTGAGAGAGGACTGATGAGTAAGGACTGTCGAGAGAGGACTGGTGAGTGACGACTGTCGACCAAGGACTGTGGAGTGAGGACTGGTAAGTGACGACTGACGAGAGAGGACTGGTAAGTAAGGACTGGTGAGTGAGGTTTGGTGAGAGGGGACTGAGGAGTGAAGACAGGGGAGTGAGGACAGGGGAGTGAGGACTTGTGAGAGAGGACTGGGGAATGAGTACTGGTGAGAGAGGACTGGGGAGTGAGGACTGGGGAGTGAGGACTTGTGAGTGACTACTGGTGAGTGTGGACTCTGGAATAAGGAGTGGTGAGAGAGGCCTTGGGAGTGAGTACTGGTGAGTGAGGACTGGGGAGTGAGAGCTAGGGAGTGAGGACTGTTGAGAGGACTTGGGAGTGAGGACTGGTGAGAGAGGACTAGGGAGTGAGAACTGATGAGAGAGGACAGGGGAGTGAGTAATGGGGAGTAAGGACTGGTGAGAGAGGACTAAGGAGTGAGGACTAGTGAGAGAGGACTGGGGAATGTGGACTAAGGAATGAGGACTTGTGCGAGAGGACTGGTGAGAGAGGACTGGTGAGAGAGAACTGGGGAGTGTGTACTTGGGAGTGAGTACTGGTGATTTAGAACTGGTGCGAGAGGACTGGTGAGTGAGGACTTGTGAGAGAGGACTGGTGAGTGAGTACTGGTGAGAGAGGACTGGTGAGTAAGTATTTGTGAGTGAGTACTGGTGAGTGAGGACTGGTGAGAGAGGACTGGGGAGTAAGGACTGGTGAGTAAGTATTGGTGAGTGAGTACTGGAGAGTGAGGACTGGTGAGTTAGGACTGCTGAGTGAGGACTGGTGAGAGAGGACTGGTAAGTGAGGACGGACACATTGACGACACTGTTCTGCCGAGTGACATTTTAGATAATTTCAAGGTCAATTCTATTGGATTTCACAGGTTTACACAGATTTTTGTCCCACTTAAGCTATATACCACCTTAAAGTATGTCCCCTAGAAATTGTTTTCCATATGATTGATAGTGCCTACGTATTCCTATTAACCTAAATGACAAGTAATATTTATTCATGGACCTAGTATTAGGGTAAAATTACCCAATGTGAAGGAACACTAGCACTTGCCAAAACCCCCAAAACCTAATTCTTAGACCCACTACAACAAGAAAAAATATAGAAATGGCCACCAAAATCATATTACAACTTGTATGACTGCCCCTGATTAGAAATACCCCCAACTGTCACCCGCCCAGACATAATTTCTGGGGTCTAAAGGTTGCATACAATGCCATAGCAATGATTTTTGTATTTTACTCATAACACTTCATGATCTGGGACCTGTTTCAGTAGTTTCGTGACATGTCTAGATGGCGTCTGTGACACCATACGGACAGATCACAAGATTGCAATCGATGACACACAGAGTTTCACTCATTTCTCGTAGGAATTAAGCAATGACACTTTAATATGAGTAGGGGATACATATAACCTATAATCGTTCCAAATATGAAGAAGATTGGCCACTCCGATTTTCTGATATTTGCTATTCTTTTTCCACTGTTGCTTGCACTGTTGGTGCCGCTGTTGATGTCTGTCTAGGCCTAATGTCATGAGACTACTGAAACAGGTCCCAGGTAACCCAACACATATACATTACCCACAAAAGAGAACTTTGAGATACTCCAAGGTTCATTCACAGACCTCCCATTTCACCCTAGAACCCCATATGCACACTTTCTGTGATTTATGACCAAGTGTCTTTCTTTCTATTTTTCAAAAAGAACTAATTCAGTTTTTTTTTTAACTTATATTTTACCGATTCCCTCAATACATGAGCTTTTTTCTCACTACATTGGGGTCCTTCTTTCTTTAAAAAAAAAAAAAATTAAATCTTGGTTGTGGCCTTGGGTTGAACACCTGAACCCCAGATTTTAAAAAGAAAAACATTTTTTAAAAATTGGTTGCAACTGGGGATTGAACACCCAATCTTGGTACCTTTAAACAAATGCTCTATCAGAGAAAGTCTATTCAAAAATGAGGTATAGCATGTATATGTATATGCATATACATGTATTGAGTGTACTTTTATGCGTAAACAAGGAAGAAATAAAGAATATTTATTACTTTCAAAAAAAGACTCTCAAGCTTTGGGTTTCCATGCAACACTCTACCTCTAGACTACAGAAAAGACATAAAGAGGGAATGTTTCAGTGGATATGAAAAGATCTGCAAGAGGGGGAATTAAACTCTCAACCATAGGTTTTTTTTGCAGAGTATACTGTTTCCTAACAGAACACCAGGTGGCAGGCACTGCAATGAAAACGTTAGTTCTTTTCATATCCAGCCAGTGTCAGTGCGGTGATTAAACTAGACCATTAGAGCCAAGGGATAAGGTAAGGTGTAAGATAACTGTACTTTCCTGTAGTTTCCAAACAGTGTTGGTGCTGTACTTTGATAAAGATGTGATGAAGGAATATGACAGGATGACTTCAGCTTGGGGTTTCCTTGCAGACACTCTACCTCTACACTACAGAAAAGACATGAAGAGGGAATGTTTAAGTCGGTCTGTCTCTGTAAGATTCTGAATGAAAAAAGAAATAATTCAGAAAGAGAAAAAAATATGACAACTTACAATAGTAATTATACAGTGACTAGTGTAGTGGAACTAAAATTGGTTCCTAAAAGAATCTTTATGACTGAGGGGAAAAAAAGAAAAGTTCTGCAAGGAGGGGAATTGAACTCTCAACCTTAGGTTTCTCTTGCAGACGCTCTACCTCTAGTCTACTGTTTCCTTACAGTACACCAGGTGGCAGGCACTGCAATGAAAACGTTAGTTCTTTTCCTATCCACCCAGTGTCAGTGCTGTGATTAGACTAGACCAGTAGAGCCAACGGATAAGATGAGGGATAAGATAACTGTACTTTTGGTCATTTCCAAACAGTGTTAGTGCTGTTCTGTAATAAAGGGATATGACAAGATGACTTCAGCTCGTGCATACTGATAACAAAACAGAATTTCTGACTGCATTCTGATATCAGTATGCACATCCTGAAGCTATCTTGCCTGATTCTTAGAGATTATTCTATGAAGTGACTAGTGCAGTAGAACATTCATTCCTATATACCCATTCCCAGTGTGCACAACTACACTTTAGATGATGGTTTATTGCGCAATCCCATTGCGCAATTTCAGTGCAACCTGACTGTGAAAAGTGTAGTGCACAATTGCGCAATTTGATTGCAGTGTTTTGATGCAATTTGATTGCAGAGTTTTGATGCATTATTTTGCAGAGTTTTGATGCAATTTTTTGCATAGTTTTGATTCATTCTATTTCCAGCTTTATGATGGCCTCCTGTTGCACTTCTGTGAAAGCATATAATTCCAGCTTTATTCCTATCTTAATTAAATTGAACATTGCAGACCTACTCTACTATTTGCAAGTTCAGGAAAAGAGTAGCACGTTTCAGAGTGGGACAGCCCATCATGAATGTCAAGTACCACTCAGACCTTGGTTATTTGAATCCTTTTCCTATAAAACATTCAATATTTGGAATGAATTATGAGGAAAGAACTTTTCTCATCACTTTCCACCACTTCTCATATAGGTGGTTACTCCTGTGTTAGTGTTTGGGCACTATAGGAGAGATATTTAAGTTCCTCTCTTGAGATATATATGTGTCTATGGCAATACCCAGAAAAGTGGTGTTTAAAGTACAGGTGGTTCAATAAGTGTATAAATGCCAGTTCTTAGATGATGAAAGTGTCACATATCAAATGATACATGGTTTGGATAATTATCATGCATCAAACTTTTGAATTCATCATAAAATGAACTAAATATTGAAGATTATGATTGAATACAATGTTAACTCAAGTGCAATCACAGTGCAATCAAAGTGCAAAACAAATGCAGAAGTAGTAGTGCAATGGTTATGATGGTGCAGTTGCACTTGTACTAGATATTTTGTGGGAGGGATGTCACAATAGCTTTCAATATCAACTTGGTAAAAATGTAAATGAATATCAATGATGTATTGTAATTTACAAAAGGAAGACATTATGGGTATTTCAATGCAATCAGTTATATTTACATGAGGAAAACATGATGTATACTGCAGTGCAATCAAACGGCAATATATATTCAGTATAAAGGTGCAAAATAGTTGAAGAAATTGCATTTCTATGATGGTACACAGCCAGGAAAGACTGCAATCACATAGCATGTTAACTGTAATGCTTTAGTCATTGCAGTTTCATGATGGTTTGTTGCAGACTATGATAGTCAGCTGCAAGATATGTATACACTAGGTCATAGAGTTAGTTAATCCTCAGAATATACCTGTATCATAAGAGTAATTTGATATGCACAGTAATTTTTATGAAAACAGACTTATGTTTGATAGTGCAAACAAACTGCAAAATACTTGATGCATGGAAGCGCAAAGATATTGATGGAATTATTGCAGTTCAATAATCATTATTGTCTTTGTGACCAATTTTGTTCATATTCATTTCATCTAGGTTTATAATCAAAAATGATTGTTGAAAAACTGACATATGTCAGAAAATGTCATCTCAGGAAAAAAGTGCAATCAATCTGCAAAGAGGTTGCAGATCAAAAGCGCAATTGTTTTGATGGATTCATTGCACAGCATAAAGGAATGGATATTTTCATAGATTCAATAAGCGTAATAGTCATTATGTGAAATATCTTGGAAATGTCAACCAAATATTTTATATTTCCAAGAGGAAAACACCATGCATAGTGCAATGCAATCAAACAGCAATGCAGATTCATCATAAAAATGCAAAATATTTGATGGTCAGATTGCAGTTTTATTTAAAAAATCACTAATTTAGATTATGATATGCCAACTTATGCCACTTATTACTTACAAAAGGTGGAAAATATACCCCTGTGAATATATAGTGGAACATAGGCTAGGAATGTACTACCATCATAAAAGTGCAGGGGAAATTGCACTTCTATGATGGTACACAGCCAAAGTGTGACTGCAATCACGAAGCGTGTTAAGTGCAATCACTCAAGGATTGCAGTTCTATGGCAACTGGTTACAGACTTATGATGGTCAGCTGCAGGATGTGTGCACACTGGGTTATTGAACTAACTAGAGTTACATACCGCTGCTGAGGGGTACATTAAGCAATCTGCCGAAATCGGCGTTTGAACTTCGTTATTGCAAACGTCTGCTCTGGTGGTCGCTGTTCTTTTTCCCTCCCTCTGTAGTGCGGCGGGGTTTCGGCCGTTCTTTTTGTCTCCCCCCAGAGGGCGGCGGGAAAGGCTGGGTACACTGGCCACCAGAGCACTATTTGCTATGACAACTTCAAACGGTGATATCTTCGGAACGCTACGGCCGATTTTCTTCATATTTGGTACGATTATCGGTTATATGTATACCTTACTTGTGTTAATTTCATTGCCCTCCTCTGACATAAACAAAACTCTAAACCCAACAGCGACAGGGTCTACCCTGTCACTAATAGTGCCTCAACAGTGATAGGTACAGTGAGACCTAATTTCTAGTGAAACATACTCTCTCACTGTTGGTCCCACTCCTTACCTCACTCACGTTCACGCTTGACTGCTCCCTCTCATGAAATGCAAACTATCACTGTGATCTCACTATGGCAGCTTACCCTCCTAGTGAAACGGCCCCCAGGATGGTTTCATGTTAGATAGAGTTGGTAGTGTATGTGTACTGAAATTAAGGAGAAATTCCTCGTTTATCTTTTTCCTGAGGCTGTCATGAGTGGAGTGGAAAAAGGCAAGCTCAGGTGGACGGATTGGCACATGATACAGCATGAGCGCGTAAGGCTGTGCCTCATGGACAGGACCACAGTGACCCAGTCAGGACGCAACCAGGCACCTCTAGGATCACGGAGTGTGAATAACAACAAGCCCTCGAGGACCGGGGGCCGCGGTCGTGAAGTAGCATGTAGAGACTACAACTCGACCAAGGGGTGTGGACAACACGGGGACCACGAAGAAGGTGGAGTTGTATATTTCCACGGGTGCTCTTACTGCTTCGGACGCACTGGGAATATATTTAACGGCCACAACATGAGCGTTTGTGACCGTCTGGATCGCGACCGGAGGCACGGAGACTCGTACGGCCGCACGGCTTCAAAAAACGGCCAGTAGGCGCCCCCCGCAGTGTGTTGCGAGGGACGCCGATAGAAAGCAGCTGGGAGCGGCAAAGCGAGGAAGACTCTGCTCGGAGAGCACTAGCGCAGACGGCTAAGCACAGAGAACGGGGAAACAAGCTACGAAGCAGCGCAAAACCTCCGCTGGGAGAAGATAAACAAGATGGCGGCCCCCACTGGGCTGGTACCTACAGGGAGGGCGCCCCACAGTCTATGGAGCGACAGGGGAACCAGCTGCAGCGAAACAAAGATGGCGGCACTTCCGGTTTGGAGGCAGAACTCGACTCGAGAGCCGTGTTTTGTCGCCCAGAGAAGTATGTGGTGCCCGCACGACGCCCTAACTTCGAAAGTGTCAAGGGAATGGACCCACACACCTCGGAAAATACAGCAGTCCACCTCAAATGGCGTGAGGCGGCTGCAGACCGCCGAAACAGGACCGCCCCGGGCGCCCACGGAGACACGCCGGGGGGCGTGGCCTCCGCCGCAGGCCGGAGTCCTTCAGGTAACGTCCCCGACTTTGACACTATCCGTTATATATGTGAAAATGACATTGCAAATCACGAGGTCGACATGAGACCCGAGGCCTTTTCGAGGCACAGGTCCGAGAACTGGCCCAGGATGTCGGGAAAGTGTATTTCCCCCGACTCTACTCGTCTGGCGGAGATATACGACCAGGTCCGGCTCTCGGGCCTACCCAATAGTATGGGCTATAAGTTGCCATTACCTACCAATCTCAACCTCGAGGCCTGGTCCAGGTATCTTCGAGATGAGGAAATCGACAGGGATCTCTACGATCTTGTGGCCTACGGATTTCCCCTCGGCTATCTGGGCCCGGTCAGTGACAGTCATGGTGGCGGTAATCACCCTAGTGCGAAGAATTTTCCCGAGGCCATCGAGGGTTTTATCAAGAAAGAACTCGACCTGGGAGGACTCATGGGGCCCTACGAACTCCCCCTCTTTGAGCCCTGGTGTCATGTAGCCCCGCTAATGTCCAGACCAAAGGGCGATTCTAAAGACAGACGAGTAATATCGGACCTTACTTTCCCCTATGACAGGTCAGTCAACTCTTTCGTGGTAAAGAACTCGCTGTTCGGCTCGGTCCGGGAACATGTTTTGCCCTCGATCGACTCCATAGTCGACGATTTGGTGGAAATGGGCCCCGACGCCTACTTATTTAGTACAGATGTCAGCCGGGCATATAAGAACTTTAACTCAGACCCCCTCGACTGGCCCTTACAGTGCCTCGAGTGGGGTGGGAAATACTACCTCGAGGCCAGCATGGTGTTTGGAGCAAGGTGCTCCAGTTGCCATATGCAACGTGTTGCCAACGCCATTGTCAGTATACTACGACGACGTGGCATTAAAGCATGGATGTACCTCGATGACATTGTTATCTTGTCTCGCTCCAGGGCTCAAGCTACCGAGGACGCAGCGATCGTGACCGACCTTCTGGCCGAGCTCGGGCTCCCCGAGGCCACCAAGAAAAGACAGGGTCCAGCGCGCAGTGTAAGATGGCTTGGAATAATCATCGATGCCGAGAACAAGACGCTCTCGGTCCCAAAGGAAAAACTGGAGGACATATGCGCCACGGTGAGTGCTACGAGTAAAAAACGCTCCATCACGAGGAAACATATGGAGTCACTGGTGGGGCGACTCGTACATATTTCGAAGTGTATACGACCTGCCTGTCTTTTTGTATCTAGGCTTCTCGAGACCCTATGGGGCAATAAGAAAAGGTACATTAACATTTCTGCCGAGGTCCGTGCCGACCTCCGTTGGTTTGAAGAGTTTGCCAGGGACTGGAACGGGGTGGCACTAATCCCAGCAAAAACTCCCACGCCCGTCATAGGAGTGGATGCCTGCCTCTCAGGCATCGGAGGAAATGACGAACGTTGGGCCTACGCAGGCCAGGTCGCCCCCGTTGACGATGGAGCCACGAACATCACAGAGCTCGAGGCGCTCAACGTGGTCGTGGCGCTCCAATCTCTGGTTACCGAGGGCGACAGGGGTGGCCGCATTCTAGTATTTTGCGACAACATGCCTGCGGTCAACGTATTTCAGACGGGCCGAGGGCACCAAAAGGGTCCTCCTGGACTGTGCCCGGGCCGCCTGGATGATACAGGCCCTGTATCAGTGCGAAATTACCTTCAGACATATTCCAGGGGAAGATAATGTAGTCCCAGATAATCTTAGTCGAGCACACCTCAGCCCTAAGTACTTTAATCAAGCATGTGACGACGTACGTAGAAATAACCTCACCCTAATCAACCCATGTCTGTACTTCATGAACAATGTACGACCTTTGCTCCACTCCAGATCCGGCGTTCCGCTGTCTGCAACGGAGGGCGGTGGCCCGGCAAGCGGCCTCCCGTGCCCCTGGGACGACAAAAGCACACCGAACCTCGGTCCTCACATACATCGCGTTCTGTCGGCATGTGGGCGAGGATCATCTCCGACCGAGGGCACAGACGATATCCACCTACGCGGAGTACCTAGCGCAAGACGAGGCCTCGCCTGCGACGATAAAAAACCACGTCTCCAGGGTGCGGCAGTATCTGAAGAGGACCGGCTCCCCTCTCACGGCGAGGGCAGCAGGAAGACTCACCATGACCCTCGAGGGCATAGAGCGTACGATGAGATACGTCCCCCGCGAACGCCCACCCATCACCATGGAGCTGCTGCGGAGGGCGCTGAGGGCGCTCCAGAACGACCACGACGGGCACACTGTCGCGGCCGCAATACTACTACTCTTCCACGGAGCTCTACGACGATCGGAGGTCGCCACCCCTATGGTTCGAGGCTTCGACCCACGACGACATCTGACCAGGGCAGACGTCAAGCCCAGCAACGGGGGATTCAAGCTCAAAATCAAGCACGCGAAGAATGCTCAACGCTACGACCAGTCTCAGGACCGAGGCCGCTCTGTGTCCCTGTACCGCTCTCGCTACAACGATGTCTCGGAACACGCAATGCACAGCAGCAGACCCAGTATTCGTGTTCCATGGGACCCGACGACCCATGCCGGCGTCATATCTGGCGCGCCAGTGGGCCCAGGCGGTACGCACGGCCGGGGGGATTCCAAGAACATTTACACTCCATTCCCTGAGGAAAGCCGCGGCGACCGAGGCTTTCAAAGCGGGCCACTCGGAACTCGAGGTCCAGAGGTTCGGGCAGTGGTCCTCGGACGCATACAGGGGATATATCCAGACCAATACAGCAAGGAATATCGCCTCGACACTCACGAGGGCAATTACAAAATAGGCCCCAACGAACTTTAAATCCTCTTAAAACTAAATCTTAAAAAAATAATCACTTATTTTTATAAAACCACCCACCACACCTTCCCCCTTCACCTCCCCCTACCCACACCCACAAACCACCCATAACATTATTGGCAGTCATTATTGGCAATTTCCTCACCACACACACCACCTCACCGCGCCCTCTCAACCCCTGCACTCTGCCCATTCCATCGTCTCCCTTCAACCCCTACACACGTATTCATTTCCCACCCACCCACAACCTTTATCTCCTTTACCCTACTGCGTAGGGCTATTATCTTATACATAATTAACATATATATATATTATATGTCTCTTACCAACAATGTCTTAACATACCATGTATTATTTTATACTCTATTTAACATACCACAATGTATTACCTTAAAATACTCTATGTATTTATCTTATTTCAACATCTTATTTTTTTATTATTATCATCATTTTATTGTTATCTTATCATCTATATAATAATAATAAATATTATTTCTCCACACTGCCTTCACCTCATACTTTATCCCTAGCTCAGCAGTGAGGACTGGTGAAGGAGGCCTGGGGAGTGAGGACTGGGGAGACGGGACTGGGGACTGAGGACTGGTTAGTGAGTACTGCTGAGTTTGAACTGCTGAGTGAGGTTCGGTGAGAAAGGACTCAGGAATGAGGACTGGTGAGTAAGGACTGGTGAGAGAGGATTGGTGAGTGAGGACTGGTGACCGAGGACTGTGGAGTGAGGACTGGTGAGTGAGGACTGGCGAGAGAGGACTGGTAAGTAAGGACTGAGGAGTGGGGTTTGATGAGAGAGGACTGGGGGGAAAGGACAGGGGAGTGAGTACATGTGAGAGAGGACAGGGGAGTGAGTACTGGTGAGAAAAGACTGGGGAGTGAGGACTGGAGAGTGAGGACTTGTGAGTGACTACTGGTGAGTGTTGACTCGGGAATAAGGAGTGGTGAAAGAGGCCTGGGGAGTGAATACTGGTGAGTGAGGACTGGGGAGTGAGGACTAGGGAGTGGAGACTGTTGAGAGGACTGGGGAAAGAGGACGTGTGAGAGAGCACTGGTGAGAGAGCACTGGGGAGTGAGGACTGGTAAGTGAGGACAGGGCAGTTCTATACTTGTCGTAAGTTCCGACACTTATCCATGCGATCTCTCATTTCGGCCTACGACAGTCTTTATAGCACACCCGCCATCTTGTGTCGTCGAAAATGCCGTAAAATCTTGATCCGATCTCAGGGGATCGTAGACTTGCGATATCGTGACTAAAAAACAGGGCCCTGGGCCCTGTTTTTTAGTCACGATATCGTAGATCCACGATGGCCTAAGATCGTCCCTTGAGACCAAGACACTTTTTGGTGATACAAAATGGCCGCTGTGCTATAGACGGTGTCGTAGCCTGCCGCATATGATCGGAGCTCAAAGTGTCGGCGCTAACGACAAGTATAGAACTGTCTTAGGTTCTGTAACACATCACTGTGCGTATATAGAGGATTTTTCCACTTCCTGAAAGAAATTAAGCGATGAGATTTTAACACCAGTAAGGGATACATATGACCTAAAATCGTACCAAATATGAAGAAGATCGGAAGCATCGTTTCGAAGATATCGGCGATTGAATTTCATCACAGCAATCGTCTGCTCTGGTGGCCACAGCACCCTCCCACCTCCCGTACGCAGTGAATGTCAAGGTCGCCGCATAAATTAGATCACGTGAGGGTAGAGCTACACTGGCCACCAGAGCAGTATTTGCTATGACAAAATTCAAATGGTGATATCTTCGGAAAGCTACGACCGATCTTCTTCATAATTGGTACTGGGGACTCCGGAATAAGGAGTAGTGAGAGAGGCCTGGGGAGTGAGTACAGGGGAGTGAGGACTGGGGAGTGAGGACTAGGAAGTGAGGACTGTTAAGAGGACTTGGGAGTGAGGACTGGTAAGAGAGGACTGGTGAGAGAGGAATTGTGAGTGAGGACTTGTGAGAGAGGACTGGGGAGTGAGGACTGGTGAAGGAGGCCTGGGGAGTGAGGACTGGGGAGACGGGACTGGGGACTGAGGACTGGTTAGTGAGTACTGCTGAGTTTGAACTGCTGAGTGAGGTTCGGTGAGAAAGGACTCAGGAATGAGGACTGGTGAGTAAGGACTGGTGAGAGAGGATTGGTGAGTGAGGACTGGTGACCGAGGACTGTGGAGTGAGGACTGGTGAGTGAGGACTGGCGAGAGAGGACTGGTAAGTAAGGACTGAGGAGTGGGGTTTGATGAGAGAGGACTGGGGGGAAAGGACAGGGGAGTGAGTACATGTGAGAGAGGACAGGGGAGTGAGTACTGGTGAGAAAAGACTGGGGAGTGAGGACTGGAGAGTGAGGACTTGTGAGTGACTACTGGTGAGTGTTGACTCGGGAATAAGGAGTGGTGAAAGAGGCCTGGGGAGTGAATACTGGTGAGTGAGGACTGGGGAGTGAGGACTAGGGAGTGGAGACTGTTGAGAGGACTGGGGAAAGAGGACGTGTGAGAGAGCACTGGTGAGAGAGCACTGGGGAGTGAGGACTGGTAAGTGAGGACAGGGCAGTTCTATACTTGTCGTAAGTTCCGACACTTATCCATGCGATCTCTCATTTCGGCCTACGACAGTCTTTATAGCACACCCGCCATCTTGTGTCGTCGAAAATGCCGTAAAATCTTGATCCGATCTCAGGGGATCGTAGACTTGCGATATCGTGACTAAAAAACAGGGCCCTGGGCCCTGTTTTTTAGTCACGATATCGTAGATCCACGATGGCCTAAGATCGTCCCTTGAGACCAAGACACTTTTTGGTGATACAAAATGGCCGCTGTGCTATAGACGGTGTCGTAGCCTGCCGCATATGATCGGAGCTCAAAGTGTCGGCACTAACGACAAGTATAAAACTGTCTTAGGTTCTGTAACACATCACTGTGCGTATATAGAGGATTTTTCCACTTCCTGAAAGAAATTAAGCGATGAGATTTTAACACCAGTAAGGGATACATATGACCTATAATCGTACCAAATATGAAGAAGATCGGACGCACCGTTTCGAAGATTTCGGCGATTGAATTTCATCACAGCAATCGTCTGCTCTGGTGGCCACAGCACCCTCCCACCTCCCGTACGCAGTGAATGTCAAGGTCGCCGCATAAATTAGATCACGTGAGGGTAGAGCTACACTGGCCACCAGAGCAGTATTTGCTATGACAAAATTCAAATGGTGATATCTTCGGAAAGCTACGACCGATCTTCTTCATAATTGGTACTGGGGACTCCGGAATAAGGAGTAGTGAGAGAGGCCTGGGGAGTGAGTACAGGGGAGTGAGGACTGGGGAGTGAGGACTAGGAAGTGAGGACTGTTAAGAGGACTTGGGAGTGAGGACTGGTAAGAGAGGACTGGTGAGAGAGGAATTGTGAGTGAGGACTTGTGAGAGAGGACTGGGGAGTGAGGACTGGTGAAGGAGGCCTGGGGAGTGAGGACTGGGGAGACGGGACTGGGGACTGAGGACTGGTTAGTGAGTACTGCTGAGTTTGAACTGCTGAGTGAGGTTTGGTGAGAAAGGACTCAGGAATGAGGACTGGTGAGTAAGGACTGGTGAGAGAGGATTGGTGAGTGAGGACTGGTGACCGAGGACTGTGGAGTGAGGACTGGTGAGTGAGGACTGGCGAGAGAGGACTGGTAAGTAAGGACTGAGGAGTGGGGTTTGATGAGAGAGGACTGGGGGGAAAGGACAGGGGAGTGAGTACATGTGAGAGAGGACAGGGGAGTGAGTACTGGTGAGAAAAGACTGGGGAGTGAGGACTGGAGAGTGAGGACTTGTGAGTGACTACTGGTGAGTGTTGACTCGGGAATAAGGAGTGGTGAAAGAGGCCTGGGGAGTGAATACTGGTGAGTGAGGACTGGGGAGTGAGGACTAGGGAGTGGAGACTGTTGAGAGGACTGGGGAAAGAGGACGTGTGAGAGAGCACTGGTGAGAGAGCACTGGGGAGTGAGGACTGGTAAGTGAGGACAGGGCAGTTCTATACTTGTCGTAAGTTCCGACACTTATCCATGCGATCTCTCATTTCGGCCTACGACAGTCTTTATAGCACACCCGCCATCTTGTGTCGTCGAAAATGCCGTAAAATCTTGATCCGATCTCAGGGGATCGTAGACTTGCGATATCGTGACTAAAAAACAGGGCCCTGGGCCCTGTTTTTTAGTCACGATATCGTAGATCCACGATGGCCTAAGATCGTCCCTTGAGACCAAGACACTTTTTGGTGATACAAAATGGCCGCTGTGCTATAGACGGTGTCGTAGCCTGCCGCATATGATCGGAGCTCAAAGTGTCGGCGCTAACGACAAGTATAGAACTGTCTTAGGTTCTGTAACACATCACTGTGCGTATATAGAGGATTTTTCCACTTCCTGAAAGAAATTAAGCGATGAGATTTTAACACGAGTAAGGGATACATATGACCTAAAATCGTACCAAATATGAAGAAGATCGGAAGCATCGTTTCGAAGATATCGGCGATTGAATTTCATCACAGCAATCATCTGCTCTGGTGGCCACAGCACCCTCCCACCTCCCGTACGCAGTGAATGTCAAGGTCGCCGCATAAATTAGATCACGTGAGGGTAGAGCTACACTGGCCACCAGAGCAGTATTTGCTATGACAAAATTCAAATGGTGATATCTTCGGAAAGCTACGACCGATCTTCTCCATAATTGGTACTGGGGACTCCGGAATAAGGAGTAGTGAGAGAGGCCTGGGGAGTGAGTACAGGGGAGTGAGGACTGGGGAGTGAGGACTAGGAAGTGAGGACTGTTAAGAGGACTTGGGAGTGAGGACTGGTAAGAGAGGACTGGTGAGAGAGGAATTGTGAGTGAGGACTTGTGAGAGAGGACTGGGGAGTGAGGACTGGTGAAGGAGGCCTGGGGAGTGAGGACTGGGGAGACGGGACTGGGGACTGAGGACTGGTTAGTGAGTACTGCTGAGTTTGAACTGCTGAGTGAGGTTTGGTGAGAAAGGACTCAGGAATGAGGACTGGTGAGTAAGGACTGGTGAGAGAGGATTGGTGAGTGAGGACTGGTGACCGAGGACTGTGGAGTGAGGACTGGTGAGTGAGGACTGGCGAGAGAGGACTGGTAAGTAAGGACTGAGGAGTGGGGTTTGATGAGAGAGGACTGGGGGGAAAGGACAGGGGAGTGAGTACATGTGAGAGAGGACAGGGGAGTGAGTACTGGTGAGAAAAGACTGGGGAGTGAGGACTGGAGAGTGAGGACTTGTGAGTGACTACTGGTGAGTGTTGACTCGGGAATAAGGAGTGGTGAAAGAGGCCTGGGGAGTGAATACTGGTGAGTGAGGACTGGGGAGTGAGGACTAGGGAGTGGAGACTGTTGAGAGGACTGGGGAAAGAGGACGTGTGAGAGAGCACTGGTGAGAGAGCACTGGGGAGTGAGGACTGGTAAGTGAGGACAGGGCAGTTCTATACTTGTCGTAAGTTCCGACACTTATCCATGCGATCTCTCATTTCGGCCTACGACAGTCTTTATAGCACACCCGCCATCTTGTGTCGTCGAAAATGCCGTAAAATCTTGATCCGATCTCAGGGGATCGTAGACTTGCGATATCGTGACTAAAAAACAGGGCCCTGGGCCCTGTTTTTTAGTCACGATATCGTAGATCCACGATGGCCTAAGATCGTCCCTTGAGACCAAGACACTTTTTGGTGATACAAAATGGCCGCTGTGCTATAGACGGTGTCGTAGCCTGCCGCATATGATCGGAGCTCAAAGTGTCGGCGCTAACGACAAGTATAGAACTGTCTTAGGTTCTGTAACACATCACTGTGCGTATATAGAGGATTTTTCCACTTCCTGAAAGAAATTAAGCGATGAGATTTTAACACGAGTAAGGGATACATATGACCTAAAATCGTACCAAATATGAAGAAGATCGGAAGCATCGTTTCGAAGATATCGGCGATTGAATTTCATCACAGCAATCATCTGCTCTGGTGGCCACAGCACCCTCCCACCTCCCGTACCATTGAATGTCAAGGTCGCCGCATAAATTAGATCACGTGAGGGTAGAGCTACACTGGCCACCAGAGCAGTATTTGCTATGACAAAATTCAAATGGTGATATCTTCGGAAAGCTACGACCGATCTTCTTCATAATTGGTACTGGGGACTCCGGAATAAGGAGTAGTGAGAGAGGCCTGGGGAGTGAGTACAGGGGAGTGAGGACTGGGGAGTGAGGACTAGGAAGTGAGGACTGTTAAGAGGACTTGGGAGTGAGGACTGGTAAGAGAGGACTGGTGAGAGAGGAATTGTGAGTGAGGACTTGTGAGAGAGGACTGGGGAGTGAGGACTGGTGAAGGAGGCCTGGAGAGTGAGGACTGGGGAGACGGGACTGGGGACTGAGGACTGGTTAGTGAGTACTGCTGAGTTTGAACTGCTGAGTGAGGTTTGGTGAGAAAGGACTCAGGAATGAGGACTGGTGAGTAAGGACTGGTGAGAGAGGATTGGTGAGTAAGGACTGGTGACCGAGGACTGTGGAGTGAGGACTGGTGAGTGAGGACTGGCGAGAGAGGACTGGTAAGTAAGGACTGAGGAGTGGGGTTTGATGAGAGAGGACTGGGGGGAAAGGACAGGGGAGTGAGTACATGTGAGAGAGGACAGGGGAGTGAGTACTGGTGAGTGAGGACTGGCGAGAGAGGACTGGTAAGTAAGGACTGAGGAGTGGGGTTTGGGGGAAAGGACAGGGGAGTGAGTACATGTGAGAGAGGACAGGGGAGTGAGTACTGGTGAGAAAAGACTGGGGAGTGAGGACTGGAGAGTGAGGACTTGTGAGTGACTACTGGTGAGTGTTGACTCGGGAATAAGGAGTGGTGAAAGAGGCCTGGGGAGTGAATACTGGTGAGTGAGGACTGGGGAGTGAGGACTAGGGAGTGGAGACTGTTGAGAGGACTGGGGAAAGAGGACGTGTGAGAGAGGACTGGTGAGAGAGCACTGGGGAGTGAGGACTGGTAAGTGAGGACAGGGCAGTTCTATACTTGTCGTAAGTTCCGACACTTATCCATGCGATCTCTCATTTCGGCCTACGACAGTCTTTATAGCACACCCGCCATCTTGTGTCGTCGAAAATGCCGTAAAATCCTGGGCCCTGTTTTTTAGTCACGATATCGTAGATCCACGATGGCCTAAGATCGTCCCTTGAGACCAAGACACTTTTTGGTGATACAAAATGGCCGCTGTGCTATAGACGGTGTCGTAGCCTGCCGCATATGATCGGAGCTCAAAGTGTCGGCGCTAACGACAAGTATAGAACTGTCTTAGGTTCTGTAACACATCACTGTGCGTATATAGAGGATTTTTCCACTTCCTGAAAGAAATTAAGCGATGAGATTTTAACACCAGTAAGGGATACATATGACCTAAAATCGTACCAAATATGAAGAAGATCGGAAGCATCGTTTCGAAGATATCGGCGATTGAATTTCATCACAGCAATCATCTGCTCTGGTGGCCACAGCACCCTCCCACCTCCCGTACGCAGTGAATGTCAAGGTCGCCGCATAAATTAGATCACGTGAGGGTAGAGCTACACTGGCCACCAGAGCAGTATTTGCTATGACAAAATTCAAATGGTGATATCTTCGGAAAGCTACGACCGATCTTCTTCATAATTGGTACTGGGGACTCCGGAATAAGGAGTAGTGAGAGAGGCCTGGGGAGTGAGTACAGGGGAGTGAGGACTGGGGAGTGAGGACTAGGAAGTGAGGACTGTTAAGAGGACTTGGGAGTGAGGACTGGTAAGAGAGGACTGGTGAGAGAGGAATTGTGAGTGAGGACTTGTGAGAGAGGACTGGGGAGTGAGGACTGGTGAAGGAGGCCTGGGGAGTGAGGACTGGGGAGACGGGACTGGGGACTGAGGACTGGTTAGTGAGTACTGCTGAGTTTGAACTGCTGAGTGAGGTTTGGTGAGAAAGGACTCAGGAATGAGGACTGGTGAGTAAGGACTGGTGAGAGAGGATTGGTGAGTGAGGACTGGTGACCGAGGACTGTGGAGTGAGGACTGGTGAGTGAGGACTGGCGAGAGAGGACTGATAAGTAAGGACTGAGGAGTGGGGTTTGATGAGAGAGGACTGGGGGGAAAGGACAGGGGAGTGAGTACATGTGAGAGAGGACAGGGGAGTGAGTACTGGTGAGAAAAGACTGGGGAGTGAGGACTGGAGAGTGAGGACTTGTGAGTGACTACTGGTGAGTGTTGACTCGGGAATAAGGAGTGGTGAAAGAGGCCTGGGGAGTGAATACTGGTGAGTGAGGACTGGGGAGTGACAGGTTTTATACACTGGGTTGTGGTTTACTGAGTCCCCATACATTTTCAATTGGGGCTTAGTATACGATGGATAATGATGGTGAAGGAGGCCTGGGGAGTGAGGTCTGGGGAGACGGGACTGGGGACTGAGAACTGTTTAGTGAGTACTGGTGAGTTAGAACTGGTGAGTGAGGTTTGATGAGAAAGGACTCAGGAATGAGGACTGGTGAGAGAGGACTGATGAGTAAGGACTGTCGAGAGAGGACTGGTGAGTGACGACTGTCGACCAAGGACTGTGGAGTGAGGACTGGTAAGTGACGACTGACGAGAGAGGACTGGTAAGTAAGGACTGGTGAGTGAGGTTTGGTGAGAGGGGACTGAGGAGTGAAGACAGGGGAGTGAGGACAGGGGAGTGAGGACTTGTGAGAGAGGACTGGGGAATGAGTACTGGTGAGAGAGGACTGGGGAGTGAGGACTGGGGAGTGAGGACTTGTGAGTGACTACTGGTGAGTGTGGACTCTGGAATAAGGAGTGGTGAGAGAGGCCTTGGGAGTGAGTACTGGTGAGTGAGGACTGGGGAGTGAGAGCTAGGGAGTGAGGACTGTTGAGAGGACTTGGGAGTGAGGACTGGTGAGAGAGGACTAGGGAGTGAGAACTGATGAGAGAGGACAGGGGATTGAGTAATGGGGAGTAAGGACTGGTGAGAGAGGACTAAGGAGTGAGGACTAGTGAGAGAGGACTGGGGAATGTGGACTAAGGAATGAGGACTTGTGCGAGAGGACTGGTGAGAGAGGACTGGTGAGAGAGAACTGGGGAGTGTGTACTTGGGAGTGAGTACTGGTGATTTAGAACTGGTGCGAGAGGACTGGTGAGTGAGGACTTGTGAGAGAGGACTGGTGAGTGAGTACTGGTGAGAGAGGACTGGTGAGTAAGTATTTGTGAGTGAGTACTGGTGAGTGAGGACTGGTGAGAGAGGACTGGGGAGTAAGGACTGGTGAGTAAGTATTGGTGAGTGAGTACTGGAGAGTGAGGACTGGTGAGTTAGGACTGCTGAGTGAGGACTGGTGAGAGAGGACTGGTAAGTGAGGACGGACACATTGACGACACTGTTCTGCCGAGTGACATTTTAGATAATTTCAAGGTCAATTCTATTGGATTTCACAGGTTTACACAGATTTTTGTCCCACTTAAGCTATATACCACCTTAAAGTATGTCCCCTAGAAATTGTTTTCCATATGATTGATAGTGCCTACGTATTCCTATTAACCTAAATGACAAGTAATATTTATTCATGGACCTAGTATTAGGGTAAAATTACCCAATGTGAAGGAACACTAGCACTTGCCAAAACCCCCAAAACCTAATTCTTAGACCCACTACAACAAGAAAAAATATAGAAATGGCCACCAAAATCATATTACAACTTGTATGACTGCCCCTGATCAGAAATACCCCCAACTGTCACCCGCCCAGACATAATTTCTGGGGTCTAAAGGTTGCATACAATGCCATAGCAATGATTTTTGTATTTTACTCATAACACTTCATGATCTGGGACCTGTTTCAGTAGTTTCGTGACATGTCTAGATGGCGTCTGTGACACCATACGGACAGATCACAAGATTGCAATCGATGACACACAGAGTTTCACTCATTTCTCGTAGGAATTAAGCAATGACACTTTAACATGAGTAGGGGATACATATAACCTATAATCGTTCCAAATATGAAGAAGATTGGCCACTCCGATTTTCTGATATTTGCTATTCTTTTTCCACTGTTGCTTGCACTGTTGGTGCCGCTGTTGATGTCTGTCTAGGCCTAATGTCATGAGACTACTGAAACAGGTCCCAGGTAACCCAACACATATACATTACCCACAAAAGAGAACTTTGAGATACTCCAAGGTTCATTCACAGACCTCCCATTTCACCCTAGAACCCCATATGCACACTTTCTGTGATTTATGACCAAGTGTCTTTCTTTCTATTTTTCAAAAAGAACTAATTCTGGTTTTTTTTTAACTTATATTTTACCGATTCCCTCAATACATGAGCTTTTTTCTCACTACATTGGGGTCCTTCTTTCTTTAAAAAAAATAAAATAAATAAAATCATGGTTGTGGCCTTGGGTTGAACACCTGGGTGGTGTTTAAGAACTTACGAGGGAGAAAATAAATGGTCGTTCGATTCTCCTTGGCCCGATATCGTTTAATAAAGGCTAGGAGAATTCCCGAAGGACAAACGAGGGAGAGGATCAATAGTGAGGCATGAAATATCGTTTAACAAATTCATCCCCCAGTGGACGATTGTCCTCCACATGGTCCTACGTCGTCCAAAAACGGACAATTAAACGACACGTACAGGGGGTGTCGTACAGGCAGCTTTTACCTCTGTCCCTGGTAATATCTAATATATAAAGCCTATAAGACACTGACATTTTTTCCCGATTCATCCCGACCATCGGCTCGGTGAGAGACTGGAATGAAATGTCGATGTCTTATACCTATAAAGCCTTTAAGACACCAAAATTTGTTCCCGTTTCATGCTGACCATCAGCTCGGTGACAGTCGGGAATAAAAGTTCGGTGTCTTATACCTATAAGACACCGACATGTAGACTCTCCCGACGACACCTCCTCCTTTTATAACCTCATAAAATAGCCGGGTTAAGATCAAAGAGAGCCGTCGGGAGCCGAGCCGGGGTGAGCCACGGGCCGCTGGTGTGGAATCATAGAAATTAATTCAAAGTTTAATAATTTCGGATCCAATTAAGATATCGGGAAACAGATTTCAGATTCATAATCGCCTCTGTCTCCCCTACAAATCGGTATAAGGAACTTCTAAATCGGACTAGAGGATAGGTAGCATCGCTATTCAAATGGCCAACTCAGAATCGGTAACAATCGGTGAAAGTGCGTACACCGAAATCTTAAGGTCGGGGACAGTCGGTCATATCTGACATGGTAGTAATGCCCGACGTATCGGGAAAAGCAATAAAATTTCATTGACACAAAAAATCCTATCAAGGAGTATCATCCAAAAGGTTTATAAAACGATTTTACGTATACCTTAGTATGTGATAGTGTGTTAACTCAATTAGCCACGAGTAAAATTGTGCCAAGTAATCAGTAGTTGTGTATCTATGTATCTAATCCAGGCATCATTTAGCTGTGTCATTCGTAACAGCAATATCAATATTATGTTAATATAAAATTAGCATAATATGTTAACATTATTATATATTCACATTTGAATTATGGGTCATTCTCATAGAAGCAGTGCAACTGGGTCTTGGGGGGGGGGCAAAAATAAAAATCGTGGAGGAGGGTAAAAATACTTATGTGGGCATAATGTCTATAGTATGGGTCAACTTTCCCTGAAATATTATTAGTTAAATATTAAAACTGTGGGCTCTAGGGTTCATAGAACATATGTGCATTTAAATGTGAACGTGCTACGTGGATATTTACCACAAATATCTCTATTTTCAAAAGAGTGATCGAACCAATGTGTAAAAAAATAAGAAAAGCATGCGATACTGTGGTATACTATAGTGACACTGTGTCTGACATTGACATCAATGACAAGAGTGAGCGATAACCAGGGAGATGGTCGATTCAATTATGTATTTCAATTAAAACATTATATTTGAGATGTGACAACTGTTCATGAAAGGTCTATTATATTGTACTACCTATAAAAGATAATTCTATTATGAAAATACATTATAAATATTAATAAATCTTAGTGAAAACTTGATTTTATATTATCCAATGTATCAGAGAACTATCAATGGAAGTAGCCGAAGGACTGAATACACTGGTGCCCTGCCGTGTCTGATGCTGATCTCCTTCCACAGACGATCTGGGTCAAAGTTAGGAGAATTTACACCAAGGAGAGGAGAGTCCACGCAGGACCTCCCTTATTAAACGATATTCACACGGGATCCTCCCCAATGTCCTCCCTCGCGGCTGGTCTCCTATCGTCCAGACAAATTCTCCCTCGTAACTTCTTAAACAGCACCCTGAACCCCAGATTTTAAAAAGAAAAACATTTTTAAAAAATTGGTTGCAACTGGGGATTGAACACCCAATCTTGGTACCTTAAAACAAATGCTCTATTAGAGAAAGTCTATTCAAAAATGAGGTATAGCATGTATATGTATATGTATATACATGTATTGAGTGTACTTTTATGCGTAAACAAGGAAGAAATAAAGAATATTTATTACTTTCAAAAAAAGACTCTCAAGCTTTGGGTTTCCATGCAGCACTCTACCTCTAGACTATAGAAAAGACATAAAGAGGGAATGTTTCAGTGGATATGAAAAGTTCTGCAAGGAGGGGAATTAAACTCTCAACCTTAGGTTTTTTTTGCAGAGTATACTGTTTCCTAACAGAACACCAGGTGGCAGGCACTGCAATGAAAACGTTAGTTCTTTTCATATCCAGCCAGTGTCAGTGCGGTGATTAAACTAGACCATTAGAGCCAAGGGATAAGGTAAGGTGTAAGATAACTGTACTTTCCTGTAGTTTCCAAACAGTGTCGGTGCTGTACTTTGATAAAGATGTGATGAAGGAATATGACAGGATGACTTCAGCTTGGGGTTTCCTTGCAGACACTCTACCTCTACACTACAGAAAAGACATGAAGAGGGAATGTTTAAGTCGGTCTGTCTCTGTAAGATTCTGAATGAAAAAAGAAATAATTCAGAAAGAGAAAAAAATATGACAACTTACAATAGTAATTATACAGTGACTAGTGTAGTGGAACTAAAATTGGTTCCTAAAAGAATCTTTATGACTGAGGGAAAAAAAGAAAAGTTCTGCAAGGAGGGGAATTGAACTCTCAACCTTAGGTTTCTCTTGCAGACACTCTACCTCTAGTCTACTGTTTCCTTACAGTACACCAGGTGGCAGGCACTGCAATGAAAACGTTAGTTCTTTTCATATCCACCCAGTGTCAGTGCTGTAATTAAATTAGACCATTAGAGCCAAGGGATAAGGTAAGGTGTAAGATAACTGTACTTTCCTGTAGTTTCCAAACAGTGTTGGTGCTGTACTTTGATAAAGATGTGATGAAGGAATATGACAGGATGACTTCAGCTTGGGGTTTCCTTGCAGACACTCTACCTCTACACTACAGAAAAGACATGAAGAGGGAATGTTTAAGTCGGTCTGTCTCTGTAAGATTCTGAATGAAAAAAGAAATAATTCAGAAAGAGAAAAAAATATGACAACTTACAATAGTAATTATACAGTGACTAGTGTAGTGGAACTAAAATTGGTTCCTAAAAGAATCTTTATGACCGAGGGAAAAAAAAGAAAAGTTCTGCAAGGAGGGGAATTGAACTCTCAACCTTAGGTTTCTCTTGCAGACGCTCTACCTCTAGTCTACTGTTTCCTTACAGTACACCAGGTGGCAGGCACTGCAATGAAAACGTTAGTTCTTTTCCTATCCACCCAGTGTCAGTGCTGTGATTAGACTAGACCAGTAGAGCCAATGGATAAGGTGAGGGATAAGATAACTGTACTTTTGGTAATTTCCAAACAGTGTTAGTGCTGTTCTGTAATAAAGGGATATGACAAGATGACTTCAGCTTGTGCATACTGATAACAAAACAGAATTCCTGACTGCATTCTGATATCAGTATGCACATCCTGAAGCTATCTTGCCTGATTCTTAGAGATTATTCTATGAAGTGACTAGTGCAGTAGAACATTCAATCCTATATACCCATTATTGAACTAACTAGAGCTACATACCGCTGCTGAGGGGTACATTAGAAATAAGTGTCGAGGTTGACGTTTTCTTCCCGCTCTGACGTTTTCGTCCCGCTCTGATCACGTGATACAATACAGCAACGGGACGAAACAATAGCTGTTGTGGTTACTCGATAAGGGTGGCCAATTGCTTTGGAAGTGTTTCAGGTAAAGAATTAAGCATTTCTATCGATATTTGAAGGTATATAGGAATAGGGAAACCAAGTACCGGTAAGCAAAAGTCAAAGTTATTCGGTAAGGCTTGGAAAAATTACTGCCCAAGTGAGGAGTCGTTAGCGGGATTGGGAGTGAAGACTGGTGAGTGAGGACTGGTGAGAGAGGACTAAGGAGTAAGGACTGTTGAGTGCGAACTGGTGAGACAGGACTGGGGGTTGTAGACTGAGTAGACAGGACTTGGGAGTGAGGACTGGAGTGAGGTATGGGGAATAAGGACTAAGGAGTGAGGGCTGGTGAGAGAGGACAGGGGAGTGCGTACTGGTGAGTGAGTACTGGCAAGTGAGTACTCGTGAGAGAGGATTGGGGAATGAGGACAGGGGAGTGAGGACCAGTGAATGAGGACTTGTGAGAGAGGACTGGGGAGTAAGGACTGGTAAGAGAGCACTGGGGAGTGAGGACTTGTGAGTGACTACTGGTGAGTGTGGACTCGGGAATAAGGAGTGGTGAGAGAGGCCAGGGGAGTGAGCACTGGTTAGTGTGGACTGGGGAGCGAGGACTAGGGAGTGAAGACTGTTGAGAGGACTGGGGAAAGAGGACGTGTGAGAGAGGACTGGTGAGAGAGCACTGGGGAGTGAGCACTGGTAAGTGAGGACAGGGGAGTGAGGACCAGTGAATGAGGACTTGTGAGAGAGGACTGGGGAGTGAGTACTTGTGAGATAGGACTGGGGAGTGAGGATAGGGGAGTGAAAACCAGTGAATGAGGACTTGTGAGAGAGGACTGGCGAGTGAGTACTGGTGAGAGAGGACTGGCGAGTGAGGACTGGCGAGTAAGGACTTGTGAGTGACTACTTGTGAGTTTGGACTCGGGAATAAGGAGTGATGAGAGTGGCCTTGGGAGTGAGTACTGGGCCCTGTTTTTTAGTCACGACATTCGTACCAAATATGAAGAAAAACGGCCGCACCGTTCCGAAGTTATCGGCGTTTAAATTTCGTCATAGCAAACGCTGCTCTGGTGGCCAGTGTAGCTCTACCCTCACTATGCGCTTACTTCATACACTGCACCGCTAGAGCAACCTTCGGAAACTCGTCGCTGCTATTACAGGCCTCTGGGTAGGAACTACATTTTGGCGGAGATCTAGGTCGCCGTTTCGCACGTGCAGATGTTTATAAACACTATCAGAAATGGTTGAATAGACTTCATATAATATATGTGTTGCATGCCCGTCTCTGATTTCCATATCATGTCTACAGCAAGCAAACATGGCAATGTATATCATAAACATATCTGAACAACTACACTAGCTCTCTGGGTGCAGACCCAGGTAATGACAGCAGAGTGACAGGACCTGCAGGGATGGGGATCTAAGTCACCACAGCCATAACCGTTTTTAGGTCATGGTGGAAACCTAACTGTCAGTTCAGACTCGAACTGGTCGAACATATTTAAAAGATTGTCAACACTATAAATATCACTCATAATGAAGATGGCATAGTTTTACATCTTTCTGAGTGGCATAGAATAGTTTTATATTCAGTAGAAACAAGAAGTTAGAGATATCATGAATCAGCTATCAAGGTGACAGTTGAATGTTTACTTCGAAAACTGAAACTGTTATAAACAATTTATATCATTTTCAAAGTGCCTGAAAAAGTTGACACTAGAATACTTTAAATAATTGTGAAAGAAATCCACAAATATCACTGGGATATTGTCAGATACGCTCGATGCAGCTAAGAACTATATTTCATCTTGTGTAGTACTACATCGCGGTACACCCGTGAAAAGGCGCGGAGGGAACATCTTAAAATCCTAAGATAGTAAAGAGTCTATCATTGCAGAGACAGGTTTTGCGAAGCGATAAACCGGAGCGGCGCAGTGTGCTTACTTAACTCTCCCAGCAGATACTCCGCGCTCTTTACCGCGAAAGATCTGCAAGGAGAGTGCTTGTACGATATCCGATCGATAGCCCAATGTTTCAAATTTAAACGCCAATATCTTCAGGAAGGTGAGTCCTATTTTCTTCAGATTTGGTACGATTATAGGTTACATGTATCCTTTACTTGTGTTAAAGTTTCATTGCTTAATTCGTATGGAAAGTACAGGGAATCTACAGTGACGTTATATAGAACCTAAGGCAGTTCTATACTTGTCGTAAGTTCCGACACTTATCCATGCGAATCTCATTTCGGCCTACGACAGTCTTTATAGCACACCCGCCATCTTGTGTCGTCGAAAATGCAGTAAAATGTTGATCCGATCTCAGGGGATCGTAGACTTGCGATATCGTGACTAAAAAACAGGGCCCTGGGCCCTGTTGTTAGTCACGATATCGTAGATCCACGATGGCCTAAGATCGTCCCTTGAGACCAAGACACTTTTTGGTGATACTAAATGGCTGCTGTGCTATAGACGGTGTCGTAGCCTGCCGCATATGATCGGAGCTCAAAGTGTCGGCGCTAACGACAAGTATAGAACTGTCTTAGGTTCTGTAACACATCACTGTGCGTATATAGAGGATTTTTCCACTTCCTGAAAGAAATTAAGCGATGAGATTTTAACACGAGTAAGGGATACATATGACCTATAATTGTACCAAATATGAAGAAGATCAGACGCACCGTTTCGGAGATATCGGCGATTGAATTTCATCACAGCAATCGTCTGCTCTGGTGGCCACAGCACCCTCCCACCTCCCGTACGCAGTGAATGTCAAGGTCGCCGCATAAATTAGATCACGTGAGGGTAGAGCTACACTGGCCACCAGAGCAGTATTTGCTATGACAAAATTCAAATGGTGATATCTTCGGAACGCTACGACCGATCTTCTTCATAATTGGTACTGGGGACTCCGGAATAAGGAGTAGTGAGAGAGGCCTGGGGAGTGAGTACAGGGGAGTGAGGACTGGGGAGTGAGGACTAGGAAGTGAGGACTGTTAAGAGGACTTGGGAGTGAGGACTGGTAAGAGAGGACTGGTGAGAGAGGAATTGTGAGTGAGGACTTGTGAGAGAGGACTGGGGAGTGAGGACTGGTGAAGGAGGCCTGGGGAGTGAGGACTGGGGAGACGGGACTGGGGACTGAGGACTGGTTAGTGACTACTGCTGAGTTTGAACTGCTGAGTGAGGTTTGGTGAGAAAGGACTCAGGAATGAGGACTGGTGAGTAAGGACTGGTGAGAGAGGATTGGTGAGTGAGGACTGGTGACCGAGGACTGTGGAGTGAGGACTGGTGAGTGAGGACTGGCGAGAGAGGACTGGTAAGTAAGGACTGAGGAGTGGGGTTTGATGAGAGAGGACTGGGGGGAAAGGACAGGGGAGTGAGTACATGTGAGAGAGGACAGGGGAGTGAGTACTGGTGAGAAAAGACTGGGGAGTGAGGACTGGAGAGTGAGGACTTGTGAGTGACTACTGGTGAGTGTTGACTCGGGAATAAGGAGTGGTGAAAGAGGCCTGGGGAGTGAATACTGGTGAGTGAGGACTGGGGAGTGAGGACTAGGGAGTGGAGACTGTTGAGAGGACTGGGGAAAGAGGACGTGTGAGAGAGCACTGGTGAGAGAGCACTGGGGAGTGAGGACTGGTAAGTGAGGACAGGGCAGTTCTATACTTGTCGTAAGTTCCGACACTTATCCATGCGATCTCTCATTTCGGCCTACGACAGTCTTTATAGCACACCCGCCATCTTGTGTCGTCGAAAATGCCGTAAAATCTTGATCCGATCTCAGGGGATCGTAGACTTGCGATATCGTGACTAAAAAACAGGGCCCTGGGCCCTGTTTTTTAGTCACGATATCGTAGATCCACGATGGCCTAAGATCGTCCCTTGAGACCAAGACACTTTTTGGTGATACAAAATGGCCGCTGTGCTATAGACGGTGTCGTAGCCTGCCGCATATGATCGGAGCTCAAAGTGTCGGCACTAACGACAAGTATAAAACTGTCTTAGGTTCTGTAACACATCACTGTGCGTATATAGAGGATTTTTCCACTTCCTGAAAGAAATTAAGCGATGAGATTTTAACACGAGTAAGGGATACATATGACCTATAATCGTACCAAATATGAAGAAGATCGGACGCACCGTTTCGAAGATTTCGGCGATTGAATTTCATCACAGCAATCGTCTGCTCTGGTGGCCACAGCACCCTCCCACCTCCCGTACGCAGTGAATGTCAAGGTCGCCGCATAAATTAGATCACGTGAGGGTAGAGCTACACTGGCCACCAGAGCAGTATTTGCTATGACAAAATTCAAATGGTGATATCTTCGGAAAGCTACGACCGATCTTCTTCATAATTGGTACTGGGGACTCCGGAATAAGGAGTAGTGAGAGAGGCCTGGGGAGTGAGTACAGGGGAGTGAGGACTGGGGAGTGAGGACTAGGAAGTGAGGACTGTTAAGAGGACTTGGGAGTGAGGACTGGTAAGAGAGGACTGGTGAGAGAGGAATTGTGAGTGAGGACTTGTGAGAGAGGACTGGGGAGTGAGGACGGGTGAAGGAGGCCTGGGGAGTGAGGACTGGGGAGACGGGACTGGGGACTGAGGACTGGTTAGTGAGTACTGCTGAGTTTGAACTGCTGAGTGAGGTTTGGTGAGAAAGGACTCAGGAATGAGGACTGGTGAGTAAGGACTGGTGAGAGAGGATTGGTGAGTGAGGACTGGTGACCGAGGACTGTGGAGTGAGGACTGGTGAGTGAGGACTGGCGAGAGAGGACTGATAAGTAAGGACTGAGGAGTGGGGTTTGATGAGAGAGGACTGGGGGGAAAGGACAGGGGAGTGAGTACACGTGAGAGAGGACAGGGGAGTGAGTACTGGTGAGAAAAGACTGGGGAGTGAGGACTGGAGAGTGAGGACTTGTGAGTGACTACTGGTGAGTGTTGACTCGGGAATAAGGAGTGGTGAAAGAGGCCTGGGGAGTGAATACTGGTGAGTGAGGACTGGGGAGTGAGGACTAGGGAGTGGAGACTGTTGAGAGGACTGGGGAAAGAGGACGTGTGAGAGAGGACTGGTGAGAGAGCACTGGGGAGTGAGGACTGGTAAGTGAGGACAGGGCAGTTCTATACTTGTCGTAAGTTCCGACACTTATCCATGCGATCTCTCATTTCGGCCTACGACAGTCTTTATAGCACACCCGCCATCTTGTGTCGTCGAAAATGCCGTAAAATCTTGATCCGATCTCAGGGGATCGTAAACTTGCGATATCATGACTAAAATACAGGGCCCTGGGCCCTGTTTTTTAGTCACGATATCGTAGATCCACGATGGCCTAAGATCGTCCCTTGAGACCAAGACACTTTTTGGTGATACAAAATGGCCGCTGTGCTATAGACGGTGTCGTAGCCTGCCGCATATGATCGGAGCTCAAAGTGTCGGCGCTAACGACAAGTATAGAACTGTCTTAGGTTCTGTAACACATCACTGTGCGTATATAGAGGATTTTTCCACTTCCTGAAAGAAATTAAGCGATGAGATTTTAACACGAGTAAGGGATACATATGACCTAAAATCGTACCAAATATGAAGAAGATCGGAAGCATCGTTTCGAAGATATCGGCGATTGAATTTCATCACAGCAATCATCTGCTCTGGTGGCCACAGCACCCTCCCACCTCCCGTACGCAGTGAATGTCAAGGTCGCCGCATAAATTAGATCACGTGAGGGTAGAGCTACACTGGCCACCAGAGCAGTATTTGCTATGACAAAATTCAAATGGTGATATCTTCGGAAAGCTACGACCGATCTTCTTCATAATTGGTACTGGGGACTCCGGAATAAGGAGTAGTGAGAGAGGCCTGGGGAGTGAGTACAGGGGAGTGAGGACTGGGGAGTGAGGACTAGGAAGTGAGGACTGTTAAGAGGACTTGGGAGTGAGGACTGGTAAGAGAGGACTGGTGAGAGAGGAATTGTGAGTGAGGACTTGTGAGAGAGGACTGGGGAGTGAGGACTGGTGAAGGAGGCCTGGGGAGTGAGGACTGGGGAGACGGGACTGGGGACTGAGGACTGGTTAGTGAGTACTGCTGAGTTTGAACTGCTGAGTGAGGTTTGGTGAGAAAGGACTCAGGAATGAGGACTGGTGAGTAAGGACTGGTGAGAGAGGATTGGTGAGTGAGGACTGGTGACCGAGGACTGTGGAGTGAGGACTGGTGAGTGAGGACTGGCGAGAGAGGACTGATAAGTAAGGACTGAGGAGTGGGGTTTGATGAGAGAGGACTGGGGGGAAAGGACAGGGGAGTGAGTACATGTGAGAGAGGACAGGGGAGTGAGTACTGGTGAGAAAAGACTGGGGAGTGAGGACTGGAGAGTGAGGACTTGTGAGTGACTACTGGTGAGTGTTGACTCGGGAATAAGGAGTGGTGAAAGAGGCCTGGGGAGTGAATACTGGTGAGTGAGGACTGGGGAGTGACAGGTTTTATACACTGGGTTGTGGTTTACTGAGTCCCCATACATTTTCAATTGGGGCTTAGTATACGATGGATAATGATGGTGAAGGAGGCCTGGGGAGTGAGGTCTGGGGAGACGGGACTGGGGACTGAGAACTGTTTAGTGAGTACTGGTGAGTTAGAACTGGTGAGTGAGGTTTGATGAGAAAGGACTCAGGAATGAGGACTGGTGAGAGAGGACTGATGAGTAAGGACTGTCGAGAGAGGACTGGTGAGTGACGACTGTCGACCAAGGACTGTGGAGTGAGGACTGGTAAGTGACGACTGACGAGAGAGGACTGGTAAGTAAGGACTGGTGAGTGAGGTTTGGTGAGAGGGGACTGAGGAGTGAAGACAGGGGAGTGAGGACAGGGGAGTGAGGACTTGTGAGAGAGGACTGGGGAATGAGTACTGGTGAGAGAGGACTGGGGAGTGAGGACTGGGGAGTGAGGACTTGTGAGTGACTACTGGTGAGTGTGGACTCTGGAATAAGGAGTGGTGAGAGAGGCCTTGGGAGTGAGTACTGGTGAGTGAGGACTGGGGAGTGAGAGCTAGGGAGTGAGGACTGTTGAGAGGACTTGGGAGTGAGGACTGGTGAGAGAGGACTAGGGAGTGAGAACTGATGAGAGAGGACAGGGGAGTGAGTAATGGGGAGTAAGGACTGGTGAGAGAGGACTAAGGAGTGAGGACTAGTGAGAGAGGACTGGGGAATGTGGACTAAGGAATGAGGACTTGTGCGAGAGGACTGGTGAGAGAGGACTGGTGAGAGAGAACTGGGGAGTGTGTACTTGGGAGTGAGTACTGGTGATTTAGAACTGGTGCGAGAGGACTGGTGAGTGAGGACTTGTGAGAGAGGACTGGTGAGTGAGTACTGGTGAGAGAGGACTGGTGAGTAAGTATTTGTGAGTGAGTACTGGTGAGTGAGGACTGGTGAGAGAGGACTGGGGAGTAAGGACTGGTGAGTAAGTATTGGTGAGTGAGTACTGGAGAGTGAGGACTGGTGAGTTAGGACTGCTGAGTGAGGACTGGTGAGAGAGGACTGGTAAGTGAGGACGGACACATTGACGACACTGTTCTGCCGAGTGACATTTTAGATAATTTCAAGGTCAATTCTATTGGATTTCACAGGTTTACACAGATTTTTGTCCCACTTAAGCTATATACCACCTTAAAGTATGTCCCCTAGAAATTGTTTTCCATATGATTGATAGTGCCTACGTATTCCTATTAACCTAAATGACAAGTAATATTTATTCATGGACCTAGTATTAGGGTAAAATTACCCAATGTGAAGGAACACTAGCACTTGCCAAAACCCCCAAAACCTAATTCTTAGACCCACTACAACAAGAAAAAATATAGAAATGGCCACCAAAATCATATTACAACTTGTATGACTGCCCCTGATCAGAAATACCCCCAACTGTCACCCGCCCAGACATAATTTCTGGGGTCTAAAGGTTGCATACAATGCCATAGCAATGATTTTTGTATTTTACTCATAACACTTCATGATCTGGGACCTGTTTCAGTAGTTTCGTGACATGTCTAGATGGCGTCTGTGACACCATACGGACAGATCACAAGATTGCAATCGATGACACACAGAGTTTCACTCATTTCTCGTAGGAATTAAGCAATGACACTTTAATATGAGTAGGGGATACATATAACCTATAATCGTTCCAAATATGAAGAAGATTGGCCACTCCGATTTTCTGATATTTGCTATTCTTTTTCCACTGTTGCTTGCACTGTTGGTGCCGCTGTTGATGTCTGTCTAGGCCTAATGTCATGAGACTACTGAAACAGGTCCCAGGTAACCCAACACATATACATTACCCACAAAAGAGAACTTTGAGATACTCCAAGGTTCATTCACAGACCTCCCATTTCACCCTAGAACCCCATATGCACACTTTCTGTGATTTATGACCAAGTGTCTTTCTTTCTATTTTTCAAAAAGAACTAATTCAGTTTTTTTTTTAACTTATATTTTACCGATTCCCTCAATACATGAGCTTTTTTCTCACTACATTGGGGTCCTTCTTTCTTTAAAAAAAAAAAAAATTAAATCTTGGTTGTGGCCTTGGGTTGAACACCTGAACCCCAGATTTTAAAAAGAAAAACATTTTTTAAAAATTGGTTGCAACTGGGGATTGAACACCCAATCTTGGTACCTTTAAACAAATGCTCTATCAGAGAAAGTCTATTCAAAAATGAGGTATAGCATGTATATGTATATGCATATACATGTATTGAGTGTACTTTTATGCGTAAACAAGGAAGAAATAAAGAATATTTATTACTTTCAAAAAAAGACTCTCAAGCTTTGGGTTTCCATGCAACACTCTACCTCTAGACTACAGAAAAGACATAAAGAGGGAATGTTTCAGTGGATATGAAAAGATCTGCAAGAGGGGGAATTAAACTCTCAACCATAGGTTTTTTTTGCAGAGTATACTGTTTCCTAACAGAACACCAGGTGGCAGGCACTGCAATGAAAACGTTAGTTCTTTTCATATCCAGCCAGTGTCAGTGCGGTGATTAAACTAGACCATTAGAGCCAAGGGATAAGGTAAGGTGTAAGATAACTGTACTTTCCTGTAGTTTCCAAACAGTGTTGGTGCTGTACTTTGATAAAGATGTGATGAAGGAATATGACAGGATGACTTCAGCTTGGGGTTTCCTTGCAGACACTCTACCTCTACACTACAGAAAAGACATGAAGAGGGAATGTTTAAGTCGGTCTGTCTCTGTAAGATTCTGAATGAAAAAAGAAATAATTCAGAAAGAGAAAAAAATATGACAACTTACAATAGTAATTATACAGTGACTAGTGTAGTGGAACTAAAATTGGTTCCTAAAAGAATCTTTATGACTGAGGGGAAAAAAAGAAAAGTTCTGCAAGGAGGGGAATTGAACTCTCAACCTTAGGTTTCTCTTGCAGACGCTCTACCTCTAGTCTACTGTTTCCTTACAGTACACCAGGTGGCAGGCACTGCAATGAAAACGTTAGTTCTTTTCCTATCCACCCAGTGTCAGTGCTGTGATTAGACTAGACCAGTAGAGCCAACGGATAAGATGAGGGATAAGATAACTGTACTTTTGGTCATTTCCAAACAGTGTTAGTGCTGTTCTGTAATAAAGGGATATGACAAGATGACTTCAGCTCGTGCATACTGATAACAAAACAGAATTCCTGACTGCATTCTGATATCAGTATGCACATCCTGAAGCTATCTTGCCTGATTCTTAGAGATTATTCTATGAAGTGACTAGTGCAGTAGAACATTCATTCCTATATACCCATTAATTATTGAACTAACTAGAGTTACATACCGCTGCTGAGGGGTACATTAAGCAATCTGCCGAAATCGGCGTTTGAACTTCGTTATTGCAAACGTCTGCTCTGGTGGTCGCTGTTCTTTTTCCCTCCCTCTGTAGTGCGGCGGGGTTTCGGCCGTTCTTTTTGTCTCCCCCCAGAGGGCGGCGGGAAAGGCTGGGTACACTGGCCACCAGAGCACTATTTGCTATGACAACTTCAAACGGTGATATCTTCGGAACGCTACGGCCGATTTTCTTCATATTTGGTACGATTATCGGTTATATGTATACCTTACTTGTGTTAATTTCATTGCCCTCCTCTGACATAAACAAAACTCTAAACCCAACAGCGACAGGGTCTACCCTGTCACTAATAGTGCCTCAACAGTGATAGGTACAGTGAGACCTAATTTCTAGTGAAACATACTCTCTCACTGTTGGTCCCACTCCTTACCTCACTCACGTTCACGCTTGACTGCTCCCTCTCATGAAATGCAAACTATCACTGTGATCTCACTATGGCAGCTTACCCTCCTAGTGAAACGGCCCCCAGGATGGTTTCATGTTAGATAGAGTTGGTAGTGTATGTGTACTGAAATTAAGGAGAAATTCCTCGTTTATCTTTTTCCTGAGGCTGTCATGAGTGGAGTGGAAAAAGGCAAGCTCAGGTGGACGGATTGGCACATGATACAGCATGAGCGCGTAAGGCTGTGCCTCATGGACAAGACCACAGTGACCCAGTCAGGACGCAACCAGGCACCTCTAGGATCACGGAGTGTGAATAACAACAAGCCCTCGAGGACCGGGGGCCGCGGTCGTGAAGTAGCATGTAGAGACTACAACTCGACCAAGGGGTGTGGACAACACGGGGACCACGAAGAAGGTGGAGTTGTATATTTCCACGGGTGCTCTTACTGCTTCGGACGCACTGGGAATATATTTAACGGCCACAACATGAGCGTTTGTGACCGTCTGGATCGCGACCGGAGGCACGGAGACTCGTACGGCCGCACGGCTTCAAAAAACGGCCAGTAGGCGCCCCCCGCAGTGTGTTGCGAGGGACGCCGATAGAAAGCAGCTGGGAGCGGCAAAGCGAGGAAGACTCTGCTCGGAGAGCACTAGCGCAGACGGCTAAGCACAGAGAACGGGGAAACAAGCTACGAAGCAGCGCAAAACCTCCGCTGGGAGAAGATAAACAAGATGGCGGCCCCCACTGGGCTGGTACCTACAGGGAGGGCGCCCCACAGTCTATGGAGCGACAGGGGAACCAGCTGCAGCGAAACAAAGATGGCGGCACTTCCGGTTTGGAGGCAGAACTCGACTCGAGAGCCGTGTTTTGTCGCCCAGAGAAGTATGTGGTGCCCGCACGACGCCCTAACTTCGAAAGTGTCAAGGGAATGGACCCACACACCTCGGAAAATACAGCAGTCCACCTCAAATGGCGTGAGGCGGCTGCAGACCGCCGAAACAGGACCGCCCCGGGCGCCCACGGAGACACGCCGGGGGGCGTGGCCTCCGCCGCAGGCCGGAGTCCTTCAGGTAAAGTCCCCGACTTTGACACTATCCGTTATATATGTGAAAATGACATTGCAAATCACGAGGTCGACATGAGACCCGAGGCCTTTTCGAGGCACAGGTCCGAGAACTGGCCCAGGATGTCGGGAAAGTGTATTTCCCCCGACTCTACTCGTCTGGCGGAGATATACGACCAGGTCCGGCTCTCGGGCCTACCCAATAGTATGGGCTATAAGTTGCCATTACCTACCAATCTCAACCTCGAGGCCTGGTCCAGGTATCTTCGAGATGAGGAAATCGACAGGGATCTCTACGATCTTGTGGCCTACGGATTTCCCCTCGGCTATCTGGGCCCGGTCAGTGACAGTCATGGTGGCGGTAATCACCCTAGTGCGAAGAATTTTCCCGAGGCCATCGAGGGTTTTATCAAGAAAGAACTCGACCTGGGAGGACTCATGGGGCCCTACGAACTCCCCCTCTTTGAGCCCTGGTGTCATGTAGCCCCGCTAATGTCCAGACCAAAGGGCGATTCTAAAGACAGACGAGTAATATCGGACCTTACTTTCCCCTATGACAGGTCAGTCAACTCTTTCGTGGTAAAGAACTCGCTGTTCGGCTCGGTCCGGGAACATGTTTTGCCCTCGATCGACTCCATAGTCGACGATTTGGTGGAAATGGGCCCCGACGCCTACTTATTTAGTACAGATGTCAGCCGGGCATATAAGAACTTTAACTCAGACCCCCTCGACTGGCCCTTACAGTGCCTCGAGTGGGGTGGGAAATACTACCTCGAGGCCAGCATGGTGTTTGGAGCAAGGTGCTCCAGTTGCCATATGCAACGTGTTGCCAACGCCATTGTCAGTATACTACGACGACGTGGCATTAAAGCATGGATGTACCTCGATGACATTGTTATCTTGTCTCGCTCCAGGGCTCAAGCTACCGAGGACGCAGCGATCGTGACCGACCTTCTGGCCGAGCTCGGGCTCCCCGAGGCCACCAAGAAAAGACAGGGTCCAGCGCGCAGTGTAAGATGGCTTGGAATAATCATCGATGCCGAGAACAAGACGCTCTCGGTCCCAAAGGAAAAACTGGAGGACATATGCGCCACGGTGAGTGCTACGAGTAAAAAACGCTCCATCACGAGGAAACATATGGAGTCACTGGTGGGGCGACTCGTACATATTTCGAAGTGTATACGACCTGCCTGTCTTTTTGTATCTAGGCTTCTCGAGACCCTATGGGGCAATAAGAAAAGGTACATTAACATTTCTGCCGAGGTCCGTGCCGACCTCCGTTGGTTTGAAGAGTTTGCCAGGGACTGGAACGGGGTGGCACTAATCCCAGCAAAAACTCCCACGCCCGTCATAGGAGTGGATGCCTGCCTCTCAGGCATCGGAGGAAATGACGAACGTTGGGCCTACGCAGGCCAGGTCGCCCCCGTTGACGATGGAGCCACGAACATCACAGAGCTCGAGGCGCTCAACGTGGTCGTGGCGCTCCAATCTCTGGTTACCGAGGGCGACAGGGGTGGCCGCATTCTAGTATTTTGCGACAACATGCCTGCGGTCAACGTATTTCAGACGGGCCGAGGGCACCAAAAGGGTCCTCCTGGACTGTGCCCGGGCCGCCTGGATGATACAGGCCCTGTATCAGTGCGAAATTACCTTCAGACATATTCCAGGGGAAGATAATGTAGTCCCAGATAATCTTAGTCGAGCACACCTCAGCCCTAAGTACTTTAATCAAGCATGTGACGACGTACGTAGAAATAACCTCACCCTAATCAACCCATGTCTGTACTTCATGAACAATGTACGACCTTTGCTCCACTCCAGATCCGGCGTTCCGCTGTCTGCAACGGAGGGCGGTGGCCCGGCAAGCGGCCTCCCGTGCCCCTGGGACGACAAAAGCACACCGAACCTCGGTCCTCACATACATCGCGTTCTGTCGGCATGTGGGCGAGGATCATCTCCGACCGAGGGCACAGACGATATCCACCTACGCGGAGTACCTAGCGCAAGACGAGGCCTCGCCTGCGACGATAAAAAACCACGTCTCCAGGGTGCGGCAGTATCTGAAGAGGACCGGCTCCCCTCTCACGGCGAGGGCAGCAGGAAGACTCACCATGACCCTCGAGGGCATAGAGCGTACGATGAGATACGTCCCCCGCGAACGCCCACCCATCACCATGGAGCTGCTGCGGAGGGCGCTGAGGGCGCTCCAGAACGACCACGACGGGCACACTGTCGCGGCCGCAATACTACTACTCTTCCACGGAGCTCTACGACGATCGGAGGTCGCCACCCCTATGGTTCGAGGCTTCGACCCACGACGACATCTGACCAGGGCAGACGTCAAGCCCAGCAACGGGGGATTCAAGCTCAAAATCAAGCACGCGAAGAATGCTCAACGCTACGACCAGTCTCAGGACCGAGGCCGCTCTGTGTCCCTGTACCGCTCTCGCTACAACGATGTCTCGGAACACGCAATGCACAGCAGCAGACCCAGTATTCGTGTTCCATGGGACCCGACGACCCATGCCGGCGTCATATCTGGCGCGCCAGTGGGCCCAGGCGGTACGCACGGCCGGGGGGATTCCAAGAACATTTACACTCCATTCCCTGAGGAAAGCCGCGGCGACCGAGGCTTTCAAAGCGGGCCACTCGGAACTCGAGGTCCAGAGGTTCGGGCAGTGGTCCTCGGACGCATACAGGGGATATATCCAGACCAATACAGCAAGGAATATCGCCTCGACACTCACGAGGGCAATTACAAAATAGGCCCCAACGAACTTTAAATCCTCTTAAAACTAAATCTTAAAAAAATAATCACTTATTTTTATAAAACCACCCACCACACCTTCCCCCTTCACCTCCCCCTACCCACACCCACAAACCACCCATAACATTATTGGCAGTCATTATTGGCAATTTCCTCACCACACACACCACCTCACCGCGCCCTCTCAACCCCTGCACTCTGCCCATTCCATCGTCTCCCTTCAACCCCTACACACGTATTCATTTCCCACCCACCCACAACCTTTATCTCCTTTACCCTACTGCGTAGGGCTATTATCTTATACATAATTAACATATATATATATTATATGTCTCTTACCAACAATGTCTTAACATACCATGTATTATTTTATACTCTATTTAACATACCACAATGTATTACCTTAAAATACTCTATGTATTTATCTTATTTCAACATCTTATTTTTTTATTATTATCATCATTTTATTGTTATCTTATCATCTATATAATAATAATAAATATTATTTCTCCACACTGCCTTCATCTCATACTTTATCCCTAGCTCAGCAGTGAGGACTGGTGAAGGAGGCCTGGGGAGTGAGGACTGGGGAGACGGGACTGGGGACTGAGGACTGGTTAGTGAGTACTGCTGAGTTTGAACTGCTGAGTGAGGTTCGGTGAGAAAGGACTCAGGAATGAGGACTGGTGAGTAAGGACTGGTGAGAGAGGATTGGTGAGTGAGGACTGGTGACCGAGGACTGTGGAGTGAGGACTGGTGAGTGAGGACTGGCGAGAGAGGACTGGTAAGTAAGGACTGAGGAGTGGGGTTTGATGAGAGAGGACTGGGGGGAAAGGACAGGGGAGTGAGTACATGTGAGAGAGGACAGGGGAGTGAGTACTGGTGAGAAAAGACTGGGGAGTGAGGACTGGAGAGTGAGGACTTGTGAGTGACTACTGGTGAGTGTTGACTCGGGAATAAGGAGTGGTGAAAGAGGCCTGGGGAGTGAATACTGGTGAGTGAGGACTGGGGAGTGAGGACTAGGGAGTGGAGACTGTTGAGAGGACTGGGGAAAGAGGACGTGTGAGAGAGCACTGGTGAGAGAGCACTGGGGAGTGAGGACTGGTAAGTGAGGACAGGGCAGTTCTATACTTGTCGTAAGTTCCGACACTTATCCATGCGATCTCTCATTTCGGCCTACGACAGTCTTTATAGCACACCCGCCATCTTGTGTCGTCGAAAATGCCGTAAAATCTTGATCCGATCTCAGGGGATCGTAGACTTGCGATATTGTGACTAAAAAACAGGGCCCTGGGCCCTGTTTTTTAGTCACGATATCGTAGATCCACGATGGCCTAAGATCGTCCCTTGAGACCAAGACACTTTTTGGTGATACAAAATGGCCGCTGTGCTATAGACGGTGTCGTAGCCTGCCGCATATGATCGGAGCTCAAAGTGTCGGCGCTAACGACAAGTATAGAACTGTCTTAGGTTCTGTAACACATCACTGTGCGTATATAGAGGATTTTTCCACTTCCTGAAAGAAATTAAGCGATGAGATTTTAACACCAGTAAGGGATACATATGACCTAAAATCGTACCAAATATGAAGAAGATCGGACGCACCGTTTCGAAGATTTCGGCGATTGAATTTCATCACAGCAATCGTCTGCTCTGGTGGCCACAGCACCCTCCCACCTCCCGTACGCAGTGAATGTCAAGGTCGCCGCATAAATTAGATCACGTGAGGGTAGAGCTACACTGGCCACCAGAGCAGTATTTGCTATGACAAAATTCAAATGGTGATATCTTCGGAAAGCTACGACCGATCTTCTTCATAATTGGTACTGGGGACTCCGGAATAAGGAGTAGTGAGAGAGGCCTGGGGAGTGAGTACAGGGGAGTGAGGACTGGGGAGTGAGGACTAGGAAGTGAGGACTGTTAAGAGGACTTGGGAGTGAGGACTGGTAAGAGAGGACTGGTGAGAGAGGAATTGTGAGTGAGGACTTGTGAGAGAGGACTGGGGAGTGAGGACTGGTGAAGGAGGCCTGGGGAGTGAGGACTGGGGAGACGGGACTGGGGACTGAGGACTGGTTAGTGAGTACTGCTGAGTTTGAACTGCTGAGTGAGGTTTGGTGAGAAAGGACTCAGGAATGAGGACTGGTGAGTAAGGACTGGTGAGAGAGGATTGGTGAGTGAGGACTGGTGACCGAGGACTGTGGAGTGAGGACTGGTGAGTGAGGACTGGCGAGAGAGGACTGATAAGTAAGGACTGAGGAGTGGGGTTTGATGAGAGAGGACTGGGGGGAAAGGACAGGGGAGTGAGTACATGTGAGAGAGGACAGGGGAGTGAGTACTGGTGAGAAAAGACTGGGGAGTGAGGACTGGAGAGTGAGGACTTGTGAGTGACTACTGGTGAGTGTTGACTCGGGAATAAGGAGTGGTGAAAGAGGCCTGGGGAGTGAATACTGGTGAGTGAGGACTGGGGAGTGAGGACTAGGGAGTGGAGACTGTTGAGAGGACTGGGGAAAGAGGACGTGTGAGAGAGCACTGGTGAGAGAGCACTGGGGAGTGAGGACTGGTAAGTGAGGACAGGGCAGTTCTATACTTGTCGTAAGTTCCGACACTTATCCATGCGATCTCTCATTTCGGCCTACGACAGTCTTTATAGCACACCCGCCATCTTGTGTCGTCGAAAATGCCGTAAAATCTTGATCCGATCTCAGGGGATCGTAGACTTGCGATATTGTGACTAAAAAACAGGGCCCTGGGCCCTGTTTTTTAGTCACGATATCGTAGATCCACGATGGCCTAAGATCGTCCCTTGAGACCAAGACACTTTTTGGTGATACAAAATGGCCGCTGTGCTATAGACGGTGTCGTAGCCTGCCGCATATGATCGGAGCTCAAAGTGTCGGCGCTAACGACAAGTATAGAACTGTCTTAGGTTCTGTAACACATCACTGTGCGTATATAGAGGATTTTTCCACTTCCTGAAAGAAATTAAGCGATGAGATTTTAACACCAGTAAGGGATACATATGACCTAAAATCGTACCAAATATGAAGAAGATCGGACGCACCGTTTCGAAGATTTCGGCGATTGAATTTCATCACAGCAATCGTCTGCTCTGGTGGCCACAGCACCCTCCCACCTCCCGTACGCAGTGAATGTCAAGGTCGCCGCATAAATTAGATCACGTGAGGGTAGAGCTACACTGGCCACCAGAGCAGTATTTGCTATGACAAAATTCAAATGGTGATATCTTCGGAAAGCTACGACCGATCTTCTTCATAATTGGTACTGGGGACTCCGGAATAAGGAGTAGTGAGAGAGGCCTGGGGAGTGAGTACAGGGGAGTGAGGACTGGGGAGTGAGGACTAGGAAGTGAGGACTGTTAAGAGGACTTGGGAGTGAGGACTGGTAAGAGAGGACTGGTGAGAGAGGAATTGTGAGTGAGGACTTGTGAGAGAGGACTGGGGAGTGAGGACTGGTGAAGGAGGCCTGGGGAGTGAGGACTGGGGAGACGGGACTGGGGACTGAGGACTGGTTAGTGAGTACTGCTGAGTTTGAACTGCTGAGTGAGGTTTGGTGAGAAAGGACTCAGGAATGAGGACTGGTGAGTAAGGACTGGTGAGAGAGGATTGGTGAGTGAGGACTGGTGACCGAGGACTGTGGAGTGAGGACTGGTGAGTGAGGACTGGCGAGAGAGGACTGATAAGTAAGGACTGAGGAGTGGGGTTTGATGAGAGAGGACTGGGGGGAAAGGACAGGGGAGTGAGTACATGTGAGAGAGGACAGGGGAGTGAGTACTGGTGAGAAAAGACTGGGGAGTGAGGACTGGAGAGTGAGGACTTGTGAGTGACTACTGGTGAGTGTTGACTCGGGAATAAGGAGTGGTGAAAGAGGCCTGGGGAGTGAATACTGGTGAGTGAGGACTGGGGAGTGAGGACTAGGGAGTGGAGACTGTTGAGAGGACTGGGGAAAGAGGACGTGTGAGAGAGCACTGGTGAGAGAGCACTGGGGAGTGAGGACTGGTAAGTGAGGACAGGGCAGTTCTATACTTGTCGTAAGTTCCGACACTTATCCATGCGATCTCTCATTTCGGCCTACGACAGTCTTTATAGCACACCCGCCATCTTGTGTCGTCGAAAATGCCGTAAAATCTTGATCCGATCTCAGGGGATCGTAGACTTGCGATATCGTGACTAAAAAACAGGGCCCTGGGCCCTGTTTTTTAGTCACGATATCGTAGATCCACGATGGCCTAAGATCGTCCCTTGAGACCAAGACACTTTTTGGTGATACAAAATGGCCGCTGTGCTATAGACGGTGTCGTAGCCTGCCGCATATGATCGGAGCTCAAAGTGTCGGCGCTAACGACAAGTATAGAACTGTCTTAGGTTCTGTAACACATCACTGTGCGTATATAGAGGATTTTTCCACTTCCTGAAAGAAATTAAGCGATGAGATTTTAACACCAGTAAGGGATACATATGACCTAAAATCGTACCAAATATGAAGAAGATCGGAAGCATCGTTTCGAAGATATCGGCGATTGAATTTCATCACAGCAATCATCTGCTCTGGTGGCCACAGCACCCTCCCACCTCCCGTACGCAGTGAATGTCAAGGTCGCCGCATAAATTAGATCACGTGAGGGTAGAGCTACACTGGCCACCAGAGCAGTATTTGCTATGACAAAATTCAAATGGTGATATCTTCGGAAAGCTACGACCGATCTTCTTCATAATTGGTACTGGGGACTCCGGAATAAGGAGTAGTGAGAGAGGCCTGGGGAGTGAGTACAGGGGAGTGAGGACTGGGGAGTGAGGACTAGGAAGTGAGGACTGTTAAGAGGACTTGGGAGTGAGGACTGGTAAGAGAGGACTGGTGAGAGAGGAATTGTGAGTGAGGACTTGTGAGAGAGGACTGGGGAGTGAGGACTGGTGAAGGAGGCCTGGGGAGTGAGGACTGGGGAGACGGGACTGGGGACTGAGGACTGGTTAGTGAGTACTGCTGAGTTTGAACTGCTGAGTGAGGTTCGGTGAGAAAGGACTCAGGAATGAGGACTGGTGAGTAAGGACTGGTGAGAGAGGATTGGTGAGTGAGGACTGGTGACCGAGGACTGTGGAGTGAGGACTGGTGAGTGAGGACTGGCGAGAGAGGACTGGTAAGTAAGGACTGAGGAGTGGGGTTTGATGAGAGAGGACTGGGGGGAAAGGACAGGGGAGTGAGTACATGTGAGAGAGGACAGGGGAGTGAGTACTGGTGAGAAAAGACTGGGGAGTGAGGACTGGAGAGTGAGGACTTGTGAGTGACTACTGGTGAGTGTTGACTCGGGAATAAGGAGTGGTGAAAGAGGCCTGGGGAGTGAATACTGGTGAGTGAGGACTGGGGAGTGAGGACTAGGGAGTGGAGACTGTTGAGAGGACTGGGGAAAGAGGACGTGTGAGAGAGCACTGGTGAGAGAGCACTGGGGAGTGAGGACTGGTAAGTGAGGACAGGGCAGTTCTATACTTGTCGTAAGTTCCGACACTTATCCATGCGATCTCTCATTTCGGCCTACGACAGTCTTTATAGCACACCCGCCATCTTGTGTCGTCGAAAATGCCGTAAAATCTTGATCCGATCTCAGGGGATCGTAGACTTGCGATATCGTGACTAAAAAACAGGGCCCTGGGCCCTGTTTTTTAGTCACGATATCGTAGATCCACGATGGCCTAAGATCGTCCCTTGAGACCAAGACACTTTTTGGTGATACAAAATGGCCGCTGTGCTATAGACGGTGTCGTAGCCTGCCGCATATGATCGGAGCTCAAAGTGTCGGCACTAACGACAAGTATAAAACTGTCTTAGGTTCTGTAACACATCACTGTGCGTATATAGAGGATTTTTCCACTTCCTGAAAGAAATTAAGCGATGAGATTTTAACACCAGTAAGGGATACATATGACCTATAATCGTACCAAATATGAAGAAGATCGGACGCACCGTTTCGAAGATTTCGGCGATTGAATTTCATCACAGCAATCGTCTGCTCTGGTGGCCACAGCACCCTCCCACCTCCCGTACGCAGTGAATGTCAAGGTCGCCGCATAAATTAGATCACGTGAGGGTAGAGCTACACTGGCCACCAGAGCAGTATTTGCTATGACAAAATTCAAATGGTGATATCTTCGGAAAGCTACGACCGATCTTCTTCATAATTGGTACTGGGGACTCCGGAATAAGGAGTAGTGAGAGAGGCCTGGGGAGTGAGTACAGGGGAGTGAGGACTGGGGAGTGAGGACTAGGAAGTGAGGACTGTTAAGAGGACTTGGGAGTGAGGACTGGTAAGAGAGGACTGGTGAGAGAGGAATTGTGAGTGAGGACTTGTGAGAGAGGACTGGGGAGTGAGGACTGGTGAAGGAGGCCTGGGGAGTGAGGACTGGGGAGACGGGACTGGGGACTGAGGACTGGTTAGTGAGTACTGCTGAGTTTGAACTGCTGAGTGAGGTTTGGTGAGAAAGGACTCAGGAATGAGGACTGGTGAGTAAGGACTGGTGAGAGAGGATTGGTGAGTGAGGACTGGTGACCGAGGACTGTGGAGTGAGGACTGGTGAGTGAGGACTGGCGAGAGAGGACTGGTAAGTAAGGACTGAGGAGTGGGGTTTGATGAGAAAGGACTGGGGGGAAAGGACAGGGGAGTGAGTACATGTGAGAGAGGACAGGGGAGTGAGTACTGGTGAGAAAAGACTGGGGAGTGAGGACTGGAGAGTGAGGACTTGTGAGTGACTACTGGTGAGTGTTGACTCGGGAATAAGGAGTGGTGAAAGAGGCCTGGGGAGTGAATACTGGTGAGTGAGGACTGGGGAGTGAGGACTAGGGAGTGGAGACTGTTGAGAGGACTGGGGAAAGAGGACGTGTGAGAGAGCACTGGTGAGAGAGCACTGGGGAGTGAGGACTGGTAAGTGAGGACAGGGCAGTTCTATACTTGTCGTAAGTTCCGACACTTATCCATGCGATCTCTCATTTCGGCCTACGACAGTCTTTATAGCACACCCGCCATCTTGTGTCGTCGAAAATGCCGTAAAATCTTGATCCGATCTCAGGGGATCGTAGACTTGCGATATCGTGACTAAAAAACAGGGCCCTGGGCCCTGTTTTTTAGTCACGATATCGTAGATCCACGATGGCCTAAGATCGTCCCTTGAGACCAAGACACTTTTTGGTGATACAAAATGGCCGCTGTGCTATAGACGGTGTCGTAGCCTGCCGCATATGATCGGAGCTCAAAGTGTCGGCGCTAACGACAAGTATAGAACTGTCTTAGGTTCTGTAACACATCACTGTGCGTATATAGAGGATTTTTCCACTTCCTGAAAGAAATTAAGCGATGAGATTTTAACACCAGTAAGGGATACATATGACCTAAAATCGTACCAAATATGAAGAAGATCGGAAGCATCGTTTCGAAGATATCGGCGATTGAATTTCATCACAGCAATCATCTGCTCTGGTGGCCACAGCACCCTCCCACCTCCCGTACCATTGAATGTCAAGGTCGCCGCATAAATTAGATCACGTGAGGGTAGAGCTACACTGGCCACCAGAGCAGTATTTGCTATGACAAAATTCAAATGGTGATATCTTCGGAAAGCTACGACCGATCTTCTTCATAATTGGTACTGGGGACTCCGGAATAAGGAGTAGTGAGAGAGGCCTGGGGAGTGAGTACAGGGGAGTGAGGACTGGGGAGTGAGGACTAGGAAGTGAGGACTGTTAAGAGGACTTGGGAGTGAGGACTGGTAAGAGAGGACTGGTGAGAGAGGAATTGTGAGTGAGGACTTGTGAGAGAGGACTGGGGAGTGAGGACTGGTGAAGGAGGCCTGGAGAGTGAGGACTGGGGAGACGGGACTGGGGACTGAGGACTGGTTAGTGAGTACTGCTGAGTTTGAACTGCTGAGTGAGGTTTGGTGAGAAAGGACTCAGGAATGAGGACTGGTGAGTAAGGACTGGTGAGAGAGGATTGGTGAGTAAGGACTGGTGACCGAGGACTGTGGAGTGAGGACTGGTGAGTGAGGACTGGCGAGAGAGGACTGGTAAGTAAGGACTGAGGAGTGGGGTTTGATGAGAGAGGACTGGGGGGAAAGGACAGGGGAGTGAGTACATGTGAGAGAGGACAGGGGAGTGAGTACTGGTGAGAAAAGACTGGGGAGTGAGGACTGGAGAGTGAGGACTTGTGAGTGACTACTGGTGAGTGTTGACTCGGGAATAAGGAGTGGTGAAAGAGGCCTGGGGAGTGAATACTGGTGAGTGAGGACTGGGGAGTGAGGACTAGGGAGTGGAGACTGTTGAGAGGACTGGGGAAAGAGGACGTGTGAGAGAGCACTGGTGAGAGAGCACTGGGGAGTGAGGACTGGTAAGTGAGGACAGGGCAGTTCTATACTTGTCGTAAGTTCCGACACTTATCCATGCGATCTCTCATTTCGGCCTACGACAGTCTTTATAGCACACCCGCCATCTTGTGTCGTCGAAAATGCCGTAAAATCCTGGGCCCTGTTTTTTAGTCACGATATCGTAGATCCACGATGGCCTAAGATCGTCCCTTGAGACCAAGACACTTTTTGGTGATACAAAATGGCCGCTGTGCTATAGACGGTGTCGTAGCCTGCCGCATATGATCGGAGCTCAAAGTGTCGGCGCTAACGACAAGTATAGAACTGTCTTAGGTTCTGTAACACATCACTGTGCGTATATAGAGGATTTTTCCACTTCCTGAAAGAAATTAAGCGATGAGATTTTAACACGAGTAAGGGATACATATGACCTAAAATCGTACCAAATATGAAGAAGATCGGAAGCATCGTTTCGAAGATATCGGCGATTGAATTTCATCACAGCAATCATCTGCTCTGGTGGCCACAGCACCCTCCCACCTCCCGTACGCAGTGAATGTCAAGGTCGCCGCATAAATTAGATCACGTGAGGGTAGAGCTACACTGGCCACCAGAGCAGTATTTGCTATGACAAAATTCAAATGGTGATATCTTCGGAAAGCTACGACCGATCTTCTCCATAATTGGTACTGGGGACTCCGGAATAAGGAGTAGTGAGAGAGGCCTGGGGAGTGAGTACAGGGGAGTGAGGACTGGGGAGTGAGGACTAGGAAGTGAGGACTGTTAAGAGGACTTGGGAGTGAGGACTGGTAAGAGAGGACTGGTGAGAGAGGAATTGTGAGTGAGGACTTGTGAGAGAGGACTGGGGAGTGAGGACTGGTGAAGGAGGCCTGGGGAGTGAGGACTGGGGAGACGGGACTGGGGACTGAGGACTGGTTAGTGAGTACTGCTGAGTTTGAACTGCTGAGTGAGGTTTGGTGAGAAAGGACTCAGGAATGAGGACTGGTGAGTAAGGACTGGTGAGAGAGGATTGGTGAGTGAGGACTGGTGACCGAGGACTGTGGAGTGAGGACTGGTGAGTGAGGACTGGCGAGAGAGGACTGATAAGTAAGGACTGAGGAGTGGGGTTTGATGAGAGAGGACTGGGGGGAAAGGACAGGGGAGTGAGTACATGTGAGAGAGGACAGGGGAGTGAGTACTGGTGAGAAAAGACTGGGGAGTGAGGACTGGAGAGTGAGGACTTGTGAGTGACTACTGGTGAGTGTTGACTCGGGAATAAGGAGTGGTGAAAGAGGCCTGGGGAGTGAATACTGGTGAGTGAGGACTGGGGAGTGACAGGTTTTATACACTGGGTTGTGGTTTACTGAGTCCCCATACATTTTCAATTGGGGCTTAGTATACGATGGATAATGATGGTGAAGGAGGCCTGGGGAGTGAGGTCTGGGGAGACGGGACTGGGGACTGAGAACTGTTTAGTGAGTACTGGTGAGTTAGAACTGGTGAGTGAGGTTTGATGAGAAAGGACTCAGGAATGAGGACTGGTGAGAGAGGACTGATGAGTAAGGACTGTCGAGAGAGGACTGGTGAGTGACGACTGTCGACCAAGGACTGTGGAGTGAGGACTGGTAAGTGACGACTGACGAGAGAGGACTGGTAAGTAAGGACTGGTGAGTGAGGTTTGGTGAGAGGGGACTGAGGAGTGAAGACAGGGGAGTGAGGACAGGGGAGTGAGGACTTGTGAGAGAGGACTGGGGAATGAGTACTGGTGAGAGAGGACTGGGGAGTGAGGACTGGGGAGTGAGGACTTGTGAGTGACTACTGGTGAGTGTGGACTCTGGAATAAGGAGTGGTGAGAGAGGCCTTGGGAGTGAGTACTGGTGAGTGAGGACTGGGGAGTGAGAGCTAGGGAGTGAGGACTGTTGAGAGGACTTGGGAGTGAGGACTGGTGAGAGAGGACTAGGGAGTGAGAACTGATGAGAGAGGACAGGGGAGTGAGTAATGGGGAGTAAGGACTGGTGAGAGAGGACTAAGGAGTGAGGACTAGTGAGAGAGGACTGGGGAATGTGGACTAAGGAATGAGGACTTGTGCGAGAGGACTGGTGAGAGAGGACTGGTGAGAGAGAACTGGGGAGTGTGTACTTGGGAGTGAGTACTGGTGATTTAGAACTGGTGCGAGAGGACTGGTGAGTGAGGACTTGTGAGAGAGGACTGGTGAGTGAGTACTGGTGAGAGAGGACTGGTGAGTAAGTATTTGTGAGTGAGTACTGGTGAGTGAGGACTGGTGAGAGAGGACTGGGGAGTAAGGACTGGTGAGTAAGTATTGGTGAGTGAGTACTGGAGAGTGAGGACTGGTGAGTTAGGACTGCTGAGTGAGGACTGGTGAGAGAGGACTGGTAAGTGAGGACGGACACATTGACGACACTGTTCTGCTGAGTGACATTTTAGATAATTTCAAGGTCAATTCTATTGGATTTCACAGGTTTACACAGATTTTTGTCCCACTTAAGCTATATACCACCTTAAAGTATGTCCCCTAGAAATTGTTTTCCATATGATTGATAGTGCCTACGTATTCCTATTAACCTAAATGACAAGTAATATTTATTCATGGACCTAGTATTAGGGTAAAATTACCCAATGTGAAGGAACACTAGCACTTGCCAAAACCCCCAAAACCTAATTCTTAGACCCACTACAACAAGAAAAAATATAGAAATGGCCACCAAAATCATATTACAACTTGTATGACTGCCCCTGATCAGAAATACCCCCAACTGTCACCCGCCCAGACATAATTTCTGGGGTCTAAAGGTTGCATACAATGCCATAGCAATGATTTTTGTATTTTACTCATAACACTTCATGATCTGGGACCTGTTTCAGTAGTTTCGTGACATGTCTAGATGGCGTCTGTGACACCATACGGACAGATCACAAGATTGCAATCGATGACACACAGAGTTTCACTCATTTCTCGTAGGAATTAAGCAATGACACTTTAACATGAGTAGGGGATACATATAACCTATAATCGTTCCAAATATGAAGAAGATTGGCCACTCCGATTTTCTGATATTTGCTATTCTTTTTCCACTGTTGCTTGCACTGTTGGTGCCGCTGTTGATGTCTGTCTAGGCCTAATGTCATGAGACTACTGAAACAGGTCCCAGGTAACCCAACACATATACATTACCCACAAAAGAGAACTTTGAGATACTCCAAGGTTCATTCACAGACCTCCCATTTCACCCTAGAACCCCATATGCACACTTTCTGTGATTTATGACCAAGTGTCTTTCTTTCTATTTTTCAAAAAGAACTAATTCTGGTTTTTTTTTAACTTATATTTTACCGATTCCCTCAATACATGAGCTTTTTTCTCACTACATTGGGGTCCTTCTTTCTTTAAAAAAAATAAAATAAATAAAATCATGGTTGTGGCCTTGGGTTGAACACCTGGGTGGTGTTTAAGAACTTACGAGGGAGAAAATAAATGGTCGTTCGATTCTCCTTGGCCCGATATCGTTTAATAAAGGCTAGGAGAATTCCCGAAGGACAAACGAGGGAGAGGATCAATAGTGAGGCATGAAATATCGTTTAACAAATTCATCCCCCAGTGGACGATTGTCCTCCACATGGTCCTACGTCGTCCAAAAACGGACAATTAAACGACACGTACAGGGGGTGTCGTACAGGCAGCTTTTACCTCTGTCCCTGGTAATATCTAATATATAAAGCCTATAAGACACCGACATTTTTTCCCGATTCATCCCGACCATCGGCTCGGTGAGAGACTGGAATGAAATGTCGATGTCTTATACCTATAAAGCCTTTAAGACACCAAAATTTGTTCCCGTTTCATGCTGACCATCAGCTCGGTGACAGTCGGGAATAAAAGTTCGGTGTCTTATACCTATAAGACACCGACATGTAGACTCTCCCGACGACACCTCCTCCTTTTATAACCTCATAAAATAGCCGGGTTAAGATCAAAGAGAGCCGTCGGGAGCCGAGCCGGGGTGAGCCACGGGCCGCTGGTGTGGAATCATAGAAATTAATTCAAAGTTTAATAATTTCGGATCCAATTAAGATATCGGGAAACAGATTTCAGATTCATAATCGCCTCTGTCTCCCCTACAAATCGGTATAAGGAACTTCTAAATCGGACTAGAGGATAGGTAGCATCGCTATTCAAATGGCCAACTCAGAATCGGTAACAATCGGTGAAAGTGCGTACACCGAAATCTTAAGGTCGGGGACAGTCGGTCATATCTGACATGGTAGTAATGCCCGACGTATCGGGAAAAGCAATAAAATTTCATTGACACAAAAAATCCTATCAAGGAGTATCATCCAAAAGGTTTATAAAACGATTTTACGTATACCTTAGTATGTGATAGTGTGTTAACTCAATTAGCCACGAGTAAAATTGTGCCAAGTAATCAGTAGTTGTGTATCTATGTATCTAATCCAGGCATCATTTAGCTGTGTCATTCGTAACAGCAATATCAATATTATGTTAATATAAAATTAGCATAATATGTTAACATTATTATATATTCACATTTGAATTATGGGTCATTCTCATAGAAGCAGTGCAACTGGGTCTTGGGGGGGGGGCAAAAATAAAAATCGTGGAGGAGGGTAAAAATACTTATGTGGGCATAATGTCTATAGTATGGGTCAACTTTCCCTGAAATATTATTAGTTAAATATTAAAACTGTGGGCTCTATGGTTCATAGAACATATGTGCATTTAAATGTGAACGTGCTACGTGGATATTTACCACAAATATCTCTATTTTCAAAAGAGTGATCGAACCAATGTGTAAAAAAATAAGAAAAGCATGCGATACTGTGGTATACTATAGTGACACTGTGTCTGACATTGACATCAATGACAAGAGTGAGCGATAACCAGGGAGATGGTCGATTCAATTATGTATTTCAATTAAAACATTATATTTGAGATGTGACAACTGTTCATGAAAGGTCTATTATATTGTACTACCTATAAAAGATAATTCTATTATGAAAATACATTATAAATATTAATAAATCTTAGTGAAAACTTGATTTTATATTATCCAATGTATCAGAGAACTATCAATGGAAGTAGCCGAAGGACTGAATACACTGGTGCCCTGCCGTGTCTGATGCTGATCTCCTTCCACAGACGATCTGGGTCAAAGTTAGGAGAATTTACACCAAGGAGAGGAGAGTCCACGCAGGACCTCCCTTATTAAACGATATTCACACGGGATCCTCCCCAATGTCCTCCCTCGCGGCTGGTCTCCTATCGTCCAGACAAATTCTCCCTCGTAACTTCTTAAACAGCACCCTGAACCCCAGATTTTAAAAAGAAAAACATTTTTAAAAAATTGGTTGCAACTGGGGATTGAACACCCAATCTTGGTACCTTAAAACAAATGCTCTATTAGAGAAAGTCTATTCAAAAATGAGGTATAGCATGTATATGTATATGTATATACATGTATTGAGTGTACTTTTATGCGTAAACAAGGAAGAAATAAAGAATATTTATTACTTTCAAAAAAAGACTCTCAAGCTTTGGGTTTCCATGCAGCACTCTACCTCTAGACTATAGAAAAGACATAAAGAGGGAATGTTTCAGTGGATATGAAAAGTTCTGCAAGGAGGGGAATTAAACTCTCAACCTTAGGTTTTTTTTGCAGAGTATACTGTTTCCTAACAGAACACCAGGTGGCAGGCACTGCAATGAAAACGTTAGTTCTTTTCATATCCAGCCAGTGTCAGTGCGGTGATTAAACTAGACCATTAGAGCCAAGGGATAAGGTAAGGTGTAAGATAACTGTACTTTCCTGTAGTTTCCAAACAGTGTCGGTGCTGTACTTTGATAAAGATGTGATGAAGGAATATGACAGGATGACTTCAGCTTGGGGTTTCCTTGCAGACACTCTACCTCTACACTACAGAAAAGACATGAAGAGGGAATGTTTAAGTCGGTCTGTCTCTGTAAGATTCTGAATGAAAAAAGAAATAATTCAGAAAGAGAAAAAAATATGACAACTTACAATAGTAATTATACAGTGACTAGTGTAGTGGAACTAAAATTGGTTCCTAAAAGAATCTTTATGACTGAGGGAAAAAAAGAAAAGTTCTGCAAGGAGGGGAATTGAACTCTCAACCTTAGGTTTCTCTTGCAGACACTCTACCTCTAGTCTACTGTTTCCTTACAGTACACCAGGTGGCAGGCACTGCAATGAAAACGTTAGTTCTTTTCATATCCACCCAGTGTCAGTGCTGTAATTAAATTAGACCATTAGAGCCAAGGGATAAGGTAAGGTGTAAGATAACTGTACTTTCCTGTAGTTTCCAAACAGTGTTGGTGCTGTACTTTGATAAAGATGTGATGAAGGAATATGACAGGATGACTTCAGCTTGGGGTTTCCTTGCAGACACTCTACCTCTACACTACAGAAAAGACATGAAGAGGGAATGTTTAAGTCGGTCTGTCTCTGTAAGATTCTGAATGAAAAAAGAAATAATTCAGAAAGAGAAAAAAATATGACAACTTACAATAGTAATTATACAGTGACTAGTGTAGTGGAACTAAAATTGGTTCCTAAAAGAATCTTTATGACCGAGGGAAAAAAAAGAAAAGTTCTGCAAGGAGGGGAATTGAACTCTCAACCTTAGGTTTCTCTTGCAGACGCTCTACCTCTAGTCTACTGTTTCCTTACAGTACACCAGGTGGCAGGCACTGCAATGAAAACGTTAGTTCTTTTCCTATCCACCCAGTGTCAGTGCTGTGATTAGACTAGACCAGTAGAGCCAATGGATAAGGTGAGGGATAAGATAACTGTACTTTTGGTAATTTCCAAACAGTGTTAGTGCTGTTCTGTAATAAAGGGATATGACAAGATGACTTCAGCTTGTGCATACTGATAACAAAACAGAATTCCTGACTGCATTCTGATATCAGTATGCACATCCTGAAGCTATCTTGCCTGATTCTTAGAGATTATTCTATGAAGTGACTAGTGCAGTAGAACATTCAATCCTATATACCCATTATTGAACTAACTAGAGCTACATACCGCTGCTGAGGGGTACATTAGAAATAAGTGTCGAGGTTGACGTTTTCTTCCCGCTCTGACGTTTTCGTCCCGCTCTGATCACGTGATACAATACAGCAACGGGACGAAACAATAGCTGTTGTGGTTACTCGATAAGGGTGGCCAATTGCTTTGGAAGTGTTTCAGGTAAAGAATTAAGCATTTCTATCGATATTTGAAGGTATATAGGAATAGGGAAACCAAGTACCGGTAAGCAAAAGTCAAAGTTATTCGGTAAGGCTTGGAAAAATTACTGCCCAAGTGAGGAGTCGTTAGCGGGATTGGGAGTGAAGACTGGTGAGTGAGGACTGGTGAGAGAGGACTAAGGAGTAAGGACTGTTGAGTGCGAACTGGTGAGACAGGACTGGGGGTTGTAGACTGAGTAGACAGGACTTGGGAGTGAGGACTGGAGTGAGGTATGGGGAATAAGGACTAAGGAGTGAGGGCTGGTGAGAGAGGACAGGGGAGTGCGTACTGGTGAGTGAGTACTGGCAAGTGAGTACTCGTGAGAGAGGATTGGGGAATGAGGACAGGGGAGTGAGGACCAGTGAATGAGGACTTGTGAGAGAGGACTGGGGAGTAAGGACTGGTAAGAGAGCACTGGGGAGTGAGGACTTGTGAGTGACTACTGGTGAGTGTGGACTCGGGAATAAGGAGTGGTGAGAGAGGCCAGGGGAGTGAGCACTGGTTAGTGTGGACTGGGGAGCGAGGACTAGGGAGTGAAGACTGTTGAGAGGACTGGGGAAAGAGGACGTGTGAGAGAGGACTGGTGAGAGAGCACTGGGGAGTGAGCACTGGTAAGTGAGGACAGGGGAGTGAGGACCAGTGAATGAGGACTTGTGAGAGAGGACTGGGGAGTGAGTACTTGTGAGATAGGACTGGGGAGTGAGGATAGGGGAGTGAAAACCAGTGAATGAGGACTTGTGAGAGAGGACTGGCGAGTGAGTACTGGTGAGAGAGGACTGGCGAGTGAGGACTGGCGAGTAAGGACTTGTGAGTGACTACTTGTGAGTTTGGACTCGGGAATAAGGAGTGATGAGAGTGGCCTTGGGAGTGAGTACTGGGCCCTGTTTTTTAGTCACGACATTCGTACCAAATATGAAGAAAAACGGCCGCACCGTTCCGAAGTTATCGGCGTTTAAATTTCGTCATAGCAAACGCTGCTCTGGTGGCCAGTGTAGCTCTACCCTCACTATGCGCTTACTTCATACACTGCACCGCTAGAGCAACCTTCGGAAACTCGTCGCTGCTATTACAGGCCTCTGGGTAGGAACTACATTTTGGCGGAGATCTAGGTCGCCGTTTCGCACGTGCAGATGTTTATAAACACTATCAGAAATGGTTGAATAGACTTCATATAATATATGTGTTGCATGCCCGTCTCTGATTTCCATATCATGTCTACAGCAAGCAAACATGGCAATGTATATCATAAACATATCTGAACAACTACACTAGCTCTCTGGGTGCAGACCCAGGTAATGACAGCAGAGTGACAGGACCTGCAGGGATGGGGATCTAAGTCACCACAGCCATAACCGTTTTTAGGTCATGGTGGAAACCTAACTGTCAGTTCAGACTCGAACTGGTCGAACATATTTAAAAGATTGTCAACACTATAAATATCACTCATAATGAAGATGGCATAGTTTTACATCTTTCTGAGTGGCATAGAATAGTTTTATATTCAGTAGAAACAAGAAGTTAGAGATATCATGAATCAGCTATCAAGGTGACAGTTGAATGTTTACTTCGAAAACTGAAACTGTTATAAACAATTTATATCATTTTCAAAGTGCCTGAAAAAGTTGACACTAGAATACTTTAAATAATTGCGAAAGAAATCCACAAATATCACTGGGATATTGTCAGATACGCTCGATGCAGCTAAGAACTATATTTCATCTTGTGTAGTACTACATCGCGGTACACCCGTGAAAAGGCGCGGAGGGAACATCTTAAAATCCTAAGATAGTAAAGAGTCTATCATTGCAGAGACAGGTTTTGCGAAGCGATAAACCGGAGCGGCGCAGTGTGCTTACTTAACTCTCCCAGCAGATACTCCGCGCTCTTTACCGCGAAAGATCTGCAAGGAGAGTGCTTGTACGATATCCGATCGATAGCCCAATGTTTCAAATTTAAACGCCAATATCTTCAGGAAGGTGAGTCCTATTTTCTTCAGATTTGGTACGATTATAGGTTACATGTATCCTTTACTTGTGTTAAAGTTTCATTGCTTAATTCGTATGGAAAGTACAGGGAATCTACAGTGACGTTATATAGAACCTAAGGCAGTTCTATACTTGTCGTAAGTTCCGACACTTATCCATGCGAATCTCATTTCGGCCTACGACAGTCTTTATAGCACACCCGCCATCTTGTGTCGTCGAAAATGCCGTAAAATGTTGATCCGATCTCAGGGGATCGTAGACTTGCGATATCGTGACTAAAAAACAGGGCCCTGGGCCCTGTTTTTTATTCACGATATCGTAGATCCACGATGGCCTAAGATCGTCCCTTGAGACCAAGACACTTTTTGGTGATACTAAATGGCTGCTGTGCTATAGACGGTGTCGTAGCCTGCCGCATATGATCGGAGCTCAAAGTGTCGGCGCTAACGACAAGTATAGAACTGTCTTAGGTTCTGTAACACATCACTGTGCGTATATAGAGGATTTTTCCACTTCCTGAAAGAAATTAAGCGATGAGATTTTAACACGAGTAAGGGATACATATGACCTATAATTGTCCCAAATATGAAGAAGATCAGACGCACCGTTTCGAAGATATCGGCGATTGAATTTCATCACAGCAATCGTCTGCTCTGGTGGCCACAGCACCCTCCCACCTCCCGTACGCAGTGAATGTCAAGGTCGCCGCATAAATTAGATCACGTGAGGGTAGAGCTACACTGGCCACCAGAGCAGTATTTGCTATGCCAAAATTCAAATGGTGATATCTTCGGAACGCTACGACCGATCTTCTTCATAATTGGTACTGGGGACTCCGGAATAAGGAGTAGTGAGAGAGGCCTGGGGAGTGAGTACAGGGGAGTGAGGACTGGGGAGTGAGGACTAGGAAGTGAGGACTGTTAAGAGGACTTGGGAGTGAGGACTGGTAAGAGAGGACTGGTGAGAGAGGAATTGTGAGTGAGGACTTGTGAGAGAGGACTGGGGAGTGAGGACTGGTGAAGGAGGCCTGGGGAGTGAGGACTGGGGAGACGGGACTGGGGACTGAGGACTGGTTAGTGACTACTGCTGAGTTTGAACTGCTGAGTGCGGTTTGGTGAGAAAGGACTCAGGAATGAGGACTGGTGAGTAAGGACTGGTGAGAGAGGATTGGTGAGTGAGGACTGGTGACCGAGGACTGTGGAGTGAGGACTGGTGAGTGAGGACTGGCGAGAGAGGACTGATAAGTAAGGACTGAGGAGTGGGGTTTGATGAGAGAGGACTGGGGGGAAAGGACAGGGGAGTGAGTACATGTGAGAGAGGACAGGGGAGTGAGTACTGGTGAGAAAAGACTGGGGAGTGAGGACTGGAGAGTGAGGACTTGTGAGGGACTACTGGTGAGTGTTGACTCGGGAATAAGGAGTGGTGAAAGAGGCCTGGGGAGTGAATACTGGTGAGTGAGGACTGGTGAGAGAGGATTGGTGAGTGAGGACTGGTGACCGAGGACTGTGGAGTGAGGACTGGTGAGTGAGGACTGGCGAGAGAGGACTGTTAAGAGAGGACTGGGGAGTGAGGACTGGTGACCGAGGACTGGTGAGAGAGGACTGGTGAGTGAGGACTGGTGACCGAGGACTGTGGAGTAAGGACTGGTGAGTGAGGACTGGCGAGAGAGGACTGGTAAGTAAGGACTGATGAGAGAGGACTGGGGGGAAAGGACAGGGGAGTGAGTACATGTGAGAGAGGACAGGGGAGTGAGTACTGGTGAGAAAAGACTGGGGAGTGAGGACTGGAGAGTGAGGACTTGTGAGTGACTACTGGTGAGTGTTGACTCGGGAATAAGGAGCGGTGAAAGAGGCCTGGGGAGTGAATACTGGTGAGTGAGGACTGGGGAGTGAGGAATAGGGAGTGAGTACTGTTGAGAGGACTGGGGAGTGTGTACTAAGGAGTGAGGACTGGTGCGAGAGGACCGTGAAGACTGGTAAGAGAGGACTGGTGAGTGAGGACTGGGGAGGGAATAGTGGAAAGAGAGAGCTGGGGACTGAGGACTGGGTAGTGAGGACTGGTGAGAAAAGACTGGCGAGTGAGGACTGATGAGAGAGGACTGGTGAGTGAGGACTGGGGAGTGAGGACTAGTGAGTGAGGACTTTTGAGTGAGGACTGGTGAGAAAGGACTGGTGAGTGGGGACTGGGGAGTCAGTACTAGGGAGTGAGGAATAGTGAGTGAGGACTTGTGAGAGAGGACTATGGAGTGACAGGTTTTATACACTGGGTTGTGGTTTACTGAGTCCCCATACATTTTCAGATGGGGCTTTGTATACGATGGATAATAATGGTGAAGGAGGCCTGGGGAGTGAGGTCTGGGGAGACGGGACTGGGGACTGAGAACTGTTTAGTGAGTACTGGTGAGTTCGAACTGGTGAGTGAGGTTTGATGAGAAAGGACTCAGGAATGAGGACTGGTGAGAGAGGACTGATGAGTAAGGACTGTCGAGAGAGGACTGGTAAGTGACGACTGTCGACCAAGGACTGTGGAGTGAGGACTGGTAAGTGACGACTGACGAGAGAGGACTGGTAAGTAAGGACTGGTGAGTGAGGTTTGGTGAGAGGGGACTGAGGAGTGAAGACAGGGGAGTGAGGACAGGGGAGTGAGGACTTGTGAGAGAGGACTGGGGAATGAGTACTGGTGAGAGAGGACTGGGGAGTGAGGACTGGGGAGTGAGGACTTGTGAGTGACTACTGGTGAGTGTGGACTCTGGAATAAGGAGTGGTGAGAGAGGCCTTGGGAGTGAGTACTGGTGAGTGAGGACTGGGGAGTGAGAGCTAGGGAGTGAGGACTGTTGAGAGGACTTGGGAGTGAGGACTGGTGAGAGAGGACTGGGGAGTGAGAACTGATGAGAGAGGACAGGGGAGTGAGTAATGGGGAGTAAGGACTGGTGAGAGAGGACTAAGGAGTGAGGACTAGTGAGAGAGGACTGGGGAATGTGGACTAAGGAATGAGGACTTGTGCGAGAGGACTGGTGAGAGAGGACTGGTGAGAGAGAACTTGGGAGTGTGTACTTGGGAGTGAGTACTGGTGATTTAGAACTGGTGCGAGAGGACTGGTGAGTGAGGACTTGTGAGAGAGGACTGGTGAGTGAGTACTGGTGAGAGAGGACTGGTGAGTAAGTATTTTTGAGTGAGTACTGGAGAGTGAGGACTGGTGAGTTAGGACTGCTAAGTGAGGACTGGTGAGAGAGGACTGGTAAGTGAGGACGGACACATTGACGACACTGTTCTGCCGAGTGACATTTTAGATAATTTCAAGGTCAATTCTATTGGATTTCACAGGTTTACACAGATTTTTGTCCCACTTAAGCTATATACCACCTTAAAGTATGTCCCCTAGAAATTGTTTTCCATATGATTGATAGTGCCTACGTATTCCTATTAACCTAAATGACAAGTAATATTTATTCATGGACCTAGTATTAGGGTAAAATTACCCAATGTGAAGGAACACTAGCACTTGCCAAAACCCCCAAAACCTAATTCTTAGACCCACTACAACAAGAAAAAATATAGAAATGGCCACCAAAATCATATTACAACTTGTATGACTGCCCCTGATCAGAAATACCCCCAACTGTCACCTGCCCAGACATAATTTCTGGGGTCTAAAGGTTGCATACAATGCCATAGCAATGATTTTTGTATTTTACTCATAACACTTCATGATCTGGGACCTGTTTCAGTAGTTTCGTGACATGTCTAGATGGCGTCTGTGACACCATACGGACAGATCACAAGATTGCAATCGATGACACACAGAGTTTCACTCATTTCTCGTAGGAATTAAGCAATGACACTTTAACATGAGTAGGGGATACATATAACCTATAATCGTTCCAAATATGAAGAAGATTGGCCACTCCGATTTTCTGATATTTGCTATTCTTTTTCCACTGTTGCTTGCACTGTTGGTGCCGCTGTTGATGTCTGTCTAGGCCTAATGTCATGAGACTACTGAAACAGGTCCCAGGTAACCCAACACATATACATTACCCACAAAAGAGAACTTTGAGATACTCCAAGGTTCATTCACAGACCTCCCATTTCACCCTAGAACCCCATATGCACACTTTCTGTGATTTATGACCAAGTGTCTTTCTTTCTATTTTTCAAAAAGAACTAATTCAGTTTTTTTTTTAACTTATATTTTACCGATTCCCTCAATACATGAGCTTTTTTCTCACTACATTGGGGTCCTTCTTTCTTTAAAAAAAAAAAAAATTAAATCTTGGTTGTGGCCTTGGGTTGAACACCTGAACCCCAGATTTTAAAAAGAAAAACATTTTTTTAAAATTGGTTGCAACTGGGGATTGAACACCCAATCTTGGTACCTTTAAACAAATGCTCTATCAGAGAAAGTCTATTCAAAAATGAGGTATAGCATGTATATGTATATGCATATACATGTATTGAGTGTACTTTTATGCATAAACAAGGAAGAAATAAAGAATATTTATTACTTTCAAAAAAAGACTCTCAAGCTTTGGGTTTCCATGCAACACTCTACCTCTAGACTACAGAAAAGACATAAAGAGGGAATGTTTCAGTGGATATGAAAAGATCTGCAAGGAGGGGAATTAAACTCTCAACCATAGGTTTTTTTTGCAGAGTATACTGTTTCCTAACAGAACACCAGGTGGCAGGCACTGCAATGAAAACGTTAGTTCTTTTCATATCCAGCCAGTGTCAGTGCGGTGATTAAACTAGACCATTAGAGCCAAGGGATAAGGTAAGGTGTAAGATAACTGTACTTTCCTGTAGTTTCCAAACAGTGTTGGTGCTGTACTTTGATAAAGATGTGATGAAGGAATATGACAGGATGACTTCAGCTTGGGGTTTCCTTGCAGACACTCTACCTCTACACTACAGAAAAGACATGAAGAGGGAATGTTTAAGTCGGTCTGTCTCTGTAAGATTCTGAATGAAAAAAGAAATAATTCAGAAAGAGAAAAAAATATGACAACTTACAATAGTAATTATACAGTGACTAGTGTAGTGGAACTAAAATTGGTTCCTAAAAGAATCTTTATGACTGAGGGGAAAAAAAGAAAAGTTCTGCAAGGAGGGGAATTGAACTCTCAACCTTAGGTTTCTCTTGCAGACGCTCTACCTCTAGTCTACTGTTTCCTTACAGTACACCAGGTGGCAGGCACTGCAATGAAAACGTTAGTTCTTTTCCTATCCACCCAGTGTCAGTGCTGTGATTAGACTAGACCAGTAGAGCCAACGGATAAGATGAGGGATAAGATAACTGTACTTTTGGTCATTTCCAAACAGTGTTAGTCCTGTTCTGTAATAAAGGGATATGACAAGATGACTTCAGCTCGTGCATACTGATAACAAAACAGAATTCCTGACTGCATTCTGATATCAGTATGCACATCCTGATGCTATCTTGCCTGATTCTTAGAGATTATTCTATGAAGTGACTAGTGCAGTAGAACATTCATTCCTATATACCCATTATTGAACTAACTAGAGTTACATACCGCTGCTGAGGGGTACATTAAGCAATCTGCCGAAATCGGCGTTTGAACTTCGTTATTGCAAACGTCTGCTCTGGTGGTCGCTGTTCTTTTTCCCTCCCTCTGTAGTGCGGCGGGGTTTCGGCCGTTCTTTTTGTCTCCCCCCAGAGGGCGGCGGGAAAGGCTGGGTACACTGGCCACCAGAGCACTATTTGCTATGACAACTTCAAACGGTGATATCTTCGGAACGCTACGGCCGATTTTCTTCATATTTGGTACGATTATCGGTTATATGTATACCTTACTTGTGTTAATTTCATTGCCCTCCTCTGACATAAACAAAACTCTAAACCCAACAGCGACAGGGTCTACCCTGTCACTAATAGTGCCTCAACAGTGATAGGTACAGTGAGACCTAATTTCTAGTGAAACATACTCTCTCACTGTTGGTCCCACTCCTTACCTCACTCACGTTCACGCTTGACTGCTCCCTCTCATGAAATGCAAACTATCACTGTGATCTCACTATGGCAGCTTACCCTCCTAGTGAAACGGCCCCCAGGATGGTTTCATGTTAGATAGAGTTGGTAGTGTATGTGTACTGAAATTAAGGAGAAATTCCTCGTTTATCTTTTTCCTGAGGCTGTCATGAGTGGAGTGGAAAAAGGCAAGCTCAGGTGGACGGATTGGCACATGATACAGCATGAGCGCGTAAGGCTGTGCCTCATGGACAGGACCACAGTGACCCAGTCAGGACGCAACCAGGCACCTCTAGGATCACGGAGTGTGAATAACAACAAGCCCTCGAGGACCGGGGGCCGCGGTCGTGAAGTAGCATGTAGAGACTACAACTCGACCAAGGGGTGTGGACAACACGGGGACCACGAAGAAGGTGGAGTTGTATATTTCCACGGGTGCTCTTACTGCTTCGGACGCACTGGGAATATATTTAACGGCCACAACATGAGCGTTTGTGACCGTCTGGATCGCGACCGGAGGCACGGAGACTCGTACGGCCGCACGGCTTCAAAAAACGGCCAGTAGGCGCCCCCCGCAGTGTGTTGCGAGGGACGCCGATAGAAAGCAGCTGGGAGCGGCAAAGCGAGGAAGACTCTGCTCGGAGAGCACTAGCGCAGACGGCTAAGCACAGAGAACGGGGAAACAAGCTACGAAGCAGCGCAAAACCTCCGCTGGGAGAAGATAAACAAGATGGCGGCCCCCACTGGGCTGGTACCTACAGGGAGGGCGCCCCACAGTCTATGGAGCGACAGGGGAACCAGCTGCAGCGAAACAAAGATGGCGGCACTTCCGGTTTGGAGGCAGAACTCGACTCGAGAGCCGTGTTTTGTCGCCCAGAGAAGTATGTGGTGCCCGCACGACGCCCTAACTTCGAAAGTGTCAAGGGAATGGACTCACACACCTCGGAAAATACAGCAGTCCACCTCAAATGGCGTGAGGCGGCTGCAGACGGCCGAAACAGGACCGCCCCGGGCGCCCGCGGAGACACGCCGGGGGGCGTGGCCTCCGCCGCAGGCCGGAGTCCTTCAGGTAACGTCCCCGACTTTGACACTATCCGTTATATATGTAGTTTCGTGACATGTCTAGATGGCGTCTGTGACACCATACGGACAGATCACAAGATTGCAATCGATGACACACAGAGTTTCACTCATTTCTCGTAGGAATTAAGCAATGACACTTTAACATGAGTAGGGGATACATATAACCTATAATCGTTCCAAATATGAAGAAGATTGGCCACTCCGATTTTCTGATATTTGCTATTCTTTTTCCACTGTTGCTTGCACTGTTGGTGCCGCTGTTGATGTCTGTCTAGGCCTAATGTCATGAGACTACTGAAACAGGTCCCAGGTAACCCAACACATATACATTACCCACAAAAGAGAACTTTGAGATACTCCAAGGTTCATTCACAGACCTCCCATTTCACCCTAGAACCCCATATGCACACTTTCTGTGATTTATGACCAAGTGTCTTTCTTTCTATTTTTCAAAAAGAACTAATTCAGTTTTTTTTTTAACTTATATTTTACCGATTCCCTCAATACATGAGCTTTTTTCTCACTACATTGGGGTCCTTCTTTCTTTAAAAAAAAAAAAAAAAAAAAATCTTGGTTGTGGCCTTTGGTTGAACACTGAACCCCAGATTTTAAAAAGAAAAACATTTTTTAAAAATTGGTTGCAACTGGGGATTGAACACCCAATCTTGGTACCTTAAAACAAATGCTCTATCAGAGAAAGTCTATTCAAAAATGAGGTATAGCATGTATATGTATATGCATATACATGTATTGAGTGTACTTTTATGCGTAAACAAGGAAGAAATAAAGAATATTTATTACTTTCAAAAAAAGACTCAAGCTTTGTGTTTCCATGCAACACTACCTCTAGACTACAGAAAAGACATAAAGAGGGAATGTTTCAGTGGATATGAAAAGATCTGCAAGGAGGAGAATTAAACTCTCAACCATAGCTTTTTTTTGCAGAGTATACTGTTTCCTAACAGAACACCAGGTGGCAGGCACTGCAATGAAAACGTTAGTTCTTTTCATATCCAGCCAGTGTCAGTGCGGTGATTAAACTAGACCATTAGAGCCAAGGGATAAGGTAAGGTGTAAGATAACTGTACTTTCCTGTAGTTTCCAAACAGTGTTGGTGCTGTACTTTGATAAAGATGTGATGAAGGAATATGACAGGATGACTTCAGCTTGGGGTTTCTCTTGCAGACGCTCTACCTCTAGTCTACTGTTTCCTTACAGTACACCAGGTGGCAGGCACTGCAATGAAAACGTTAGTTCTTTTCCTATCCACCCAGTGTCAGTGCTGTGATTAGACTAGACCAGTAGAGCCAACGGATAAGATGAGGGATAAGATAACTGTACTTTTGGTCATTTCCAAACAGTGTTAGTGCTGCTCTGTAATAAAGGGATATGACAAGATGACTTCAGCTTGTGCATACTGATAACAAAACAGAATTCCTGACTGCATTCTGATATCAGTATGCACATCCTGAAGCTATCTTGCCTGATTCTTAGAGATTATTCTATGAAGTGACTAGTGCAGTAGAACATTCATTCCTATATACCCATTATTGAACTAACTAGAGTTACATACCGCTGCTGAGGGGTACATTAAGCAATCTGCCGAAATCGGCGTTTGAACTTCGTTATTGCAAACGTCTGCTCTGGTGGTCGCTGTTCTTTTTCCCTCCCTCTGTAGTGCGGCGGGGTTTCGGCCGTTCTTTTTGTCTCCCCCCGGAGGGCGGCGGGAAAGGCTGGGTACACTGGCCACCAGAGCACTATTTGCTATGACAACTTCAAATGGTGATATCTTCGGAACGCTACGGCCGATTTTCTTCATATTTGGTACGATTATCGGTTATATGTATACCTTACTTGTGTTAATTTCATTGCCCTCCTCTGACATAAACAAAACTCTAAACCCAACAGCGACAGGGTCTACCCTGTCACTAATAGTGCCTCAACAGTGATAGGTACAGTGAGACCTAATTTCTAGTGAAACATACTCTCTCACTGTTGGTCCCACTCCTTACCTCACTCACGTTCACGCTTGACTGCTCCCTCTCATGAAATGCAAACTATCACTGTGATCTCACTATGGCAGCTTACCCTCCTAGTGAAACGGCCCCCAGGATGGTTTCATGTTAGATAGAGTTGGTAGTGTATGTGTACTGAAATTAAGGAGAAATTCCTCGTTTATCTTTTTCCTGAGGCTGTCATGAGTGGAGTGGAAAAAGGCAAGCTCAGGTGGACGGATTGGCACATGATACAGCATGAGCGCGTAAGGCTGTGCCTCATGGACAGGACCACAGTGACCCAGTCAGGACGCAACCAGGCACCTCTAGGATCACGGAGTGTGAATAACAACAAGCCCTCGAGGACCGGGGGCCGCGGTCGTGAAGTAGCATGTAGAGACTACAACTCGACCAAGGGGTGTGGACAACACGGGGACCACGAAGAAGGTGGAGTTGTATATTTCCACGGGTGCTCTTACTGCTTCGGACGCACTGGGAATATATTTAACGGCCACAACATGAGCGTTTGTGACCGTCTGGATCGCGACCGGAGGCACGGAGACTCGTACGGCCGCACGGCTTCAAAAAACGGCCAGTAGGCGCCCCCCGCAGTGTGTTGCGAGGGACGCCGATAGAAAGCAGCTGGGAGCGGCAAAGCGAGGAAGACTCTGCTCGGAGAGCACTAGCGCAGACGGCTAAGCACAGAGAACGGGGAAACAAGCTACGAAGCAGCGCAAAACCTCCGCTGGGAGAAGATAAACAAGATGGCGGCCCCCACTGGGCTGGTACCTACAGGGAGGGCGCCCCACAGTCTATGGAGCGACAGGGGAACCAGCTGCAGCGAAACAAAGATGGCGGCACTTCTGGTTTGGAGGCAGAACTCGACTCGAGAGCCGTGTTTTGTCGCCCAGAGAAGTATGTGGTGCCCGCACGACGCCCTAACTTCGAAAGTGTCAAGGGAATGGACTCACACACCTCGGAAAATACAGCAGTCCACCTCAAATGGCGTGAGGCATGCAGACGGCCGAAACAGGACCGCCCCGGGTGCCCGTGGAGACACGCCGGGGGGCGTGGCCTCCGCCGCAGGCCGGAGTCCTTCAGGTAACGTCCCCGACTTTGACACTATCCGTTATATATGTAGTTTCGTGACATGTCTAGATGGCGTCTGTGACACCATACGGACAGATCACAAGATTGCAATCGATGACACACAGAGTTTCACTCATTTCTCGTAGGAATTAAGCAATGACACTTTAACATGAGTAGGGGATACATATAACCTATAATCGTTCCAAATATGAAGAAGATTGGCCACTCCGATTTTCTGATATTTGCTATTCTTTTTCCACTGTTGCTTGCACTGTTGGTGCCGCTGTTGATGTCTGTCTAGGCCTAATGTCATGAGACTACTGAAACAGGTCCCAGGTAACCCAACACATATACATTACCCACAAAAGAGAACTTTGAGATACTCCAAGGTTCATTCACAGACCTCCCATTTCACCCTAGAACCCCATATGCACACTTTCTGTGATTTATGACCAAGTGTCTTTCTTTCTATTTTTCAAAAAGAACTAATTCAGTTTTTTTTTTAACTTATATTTTACCGATTCCCTCAATACATGAGCTTTTTTCTCACTACATTGGGGTCCTTCTTTCTTTAAAAAAAAAAAAATAATAAAATCTTGGTTGTGGCCTTGGGTTGAACACCTGGGCCTTGTTTTTTAGTCACGACATTTGTGAGTGTCGCAGACCTAAGATCGTATAGCCGATGTACGACATATTTGCAAGACAAAAGATGGCCGCTGTCCTATAGACGATGTCGTAGCGCGCCATGTGAGATCGGCGCTAAAAGTGTCTCAAGTATAGAACTGTCTCAGGTTCTATCAAACCTCACCGTGCGTATATAGAAGATTTCCTGTGCTTCCCATACGAATTAAGCGATGAGATTTTAACACAAGTAAGGCATACATATGACCTATAATCCTACCAAATATATAGAGAATCGGTCACAGCGTTTCGAAGATATCGTCGTTTGAAGTTCGTCATAGCAATCGTCGGCTCTGGTTGCCATAACACCCTCCCAACTTCCCTGCGCAGTGAATGTCGAGGTCACTGCATAAATTAGGGTCACGTGACCGTAGGGGTACACTGGCCACCAGAGCAGAGCTTGCTAAGTAGAAGTTCAAACGTCGATAACTTCGGAACGGTCAGACCGATCTTCTTCATATTTAGTACGATTATAGTTTTTATGTATACCTTACTCGTGTGAAAATTTCATTGCTTTATTCCTACGGGAAGTGAAGTTGCGCATTCTGTACGACATGTCTATAGATGTCTTAAGAGCTACGACAGTTTGGGAGTCAAATTTACCCACGTGACCTTACATTTGTCGTCACTGTAGCACACCAAACACCGTCCTAAGTGTCGTAGGGCTGCGATGAATGGCCGACCCCCTAAAATGTCGCATCTATAGTACACTGGCAGCAAAAACATGTCGCCTATAACGATGGTCGTGACTAAAAAACAAGGCCCTGAACCCCAGATTTTAAAAAGAAAAACATTTTTTTTAAATTGGTTGCAACTGGGGATTGAACACCCAATCTTGGTACCTTAAAACAAATGCTCTATCAGAGAAAGTCTATTCAAAAATGAGGTATAGCATGTATATGTATATGCATATACATGTATTGAGTGTACTTTTATGCGTAAACAAGGAAGAAATAAAGAATATTTATTACTTTCAAAAAAAGACTCAAGCTTTGTGTTTCCATGCAACACTACCTCTAGACTACAGAAAAGACATAAAGAGGGAATGTTTCAGTGGATATGAAAAGATCTGCAAGGAGGGGAATTAAACTCTGAACCATAGCTTTTTTTTGCAGAGTATACTGTTTCCTAACAGAACACCAGGTGGCAGGCACTGCAATGAAAACGTTAGTTCTTTTCATATCCAGCCAGTGTCAGTGCGGTGATTAAACTAGACCATTAGAGCCAAGGGATAAGGTAAGGTGTAAGATAACTGTACTTTCCTGTAGTTTCCAAACAGTGTTGGTGCTGTACTTTGATAAAGATGTGATGAAGGAATATGACAGGATGACTTCAGCTTGGGGTTTCCTTGCAGACACTCTACCTCTACACTACAGAAAAGACATGAAGAGGGAATGTTTAAGTCGGTCTGTCTCTGTAAGATTCTGAATGAAAAAAGAAATAATTCAGAAAGAGAAAAAAATATGACAACTTACAATAGTAATTATACAGTGACTAGTGTAGTGGAACTAAAATTGGTTCCTAAAAGAATCTTTATGACTGAGGGGAAAAAAAGAAAAGTTCTGCAAGGAGGGGAATTGAACTCTCAACCTTAGGTTTCTCTTGCAGACGCTCTACCTCTAGTCTACTGTTTCCTTACAGTACACCAGGTGGCAGGCACTGCAATGAAAACGTTAGTTCTTTTCCTATCCACCCAGTGTCAGTGCTGTGATTAGACTAGACCAGTAGAGCCAACGGATAAGATGAGGGATAAGATAACTGTACTTTTGGTCATTTCCAAACAGTGTTAGTGCTGTTCTGTAATAAAGGGATATGACAAGATGACTTCAGCTTGTGCATACTGATAACAAAACAGAATTCCTGACTGCATTCTGATATCAGTATGCACATCCTGAAGCTATCTTGCCTGATTCTTAGAGATTATTCTATGAAGTGACTAGTGCAGTAGAACATTCATTCCTATATACCCATTATTGAACTAACTAGAGTTACATACCGCTGCTGAGGGGTACATTAAGCAATCTGCCGAAATCGGCGTTTGAACTTCGTTATTGCAAACGTCTGCTCTGGTGGTCGCTGTTCTTTTTCCCTCCCTCTGTAGTGCGGCGGGGTTTCGGCCGTTCTTTTTGTCTCCCCCCGGAGGGCGGCGGGAAAGGCTGGGTACACTGGCCACCAGAGCACTATTTGCTATGACAACTTCAAATGGTGATATCTTCGGAACGCTACGGCCGATTTTCTTCATATTTGGTACGATTATCGGTTATATGTATACCTTACTTGTGTTAATTTCATTGCCCTCCTCTGACATAAACAAAACTCTAAACCCAACAGCGACAGGGTCTACCCTGTCACTAATAGTGCCTCAACAGTGATAGGTACAGTGAGACCTAATTTCTAGTGAAACATACTCTCTCACTGTTGGTCCCACTCCTTACCTCACTCACGTTCACGCTTGACTGCTCCCTCTCATGAAATGCAAACTATCACTGTGATCTCACTATGGCAGCTTACCCTCCTAGTGAAACGGCCCCCAGGATGGTTTCATGTTAGATAGAGTTGGTAGTGTATGTGTACTGAAATTAAGGAGAAATTCCTCGTTTATCTTTTTCCTGAGGCTGTCATGAGTGGAGTGGAAAAAGGCAAGCTCAGGTGGACGGATTGGCACATGATACAGCATGAGCGCGTAGGGCTGTGCCTCATGGACAGGACCACAGTGACCCAGTCAGGACGCAACCAGGCACCTCTAGGATCACGGAGTGTGAATAACAACAAGCCCTCGAGGACCGGGGGCCGCGGTCGTGAAGTAGCATGTAGAGACTACAACTCGACCAAGGGGTGTGGACAACACGGGGACCACGAAGAAGGCGGAGTTGTATATTTCCACGGGTGCTCTTACTGCTTCGGACGCACTGGGAATATATTTAACGGCCACAACATGAGCGTTTGTGACCGTCTGGATCGCGACCGGAGGCACGGAGACTCGTACGGCCGCACGGCTTCAAAAAACGGCCAGTAGGCGCCCCCCGCAGTGTGTTGCGAGGGACGCCGATAGAAAGCAGCTGGGAGCGGCAAAGCGAGGAAGACTCTGCTCGGAGAGCACTAGCGCAGACGGCTAAGCACAGAGAACGGGGAAACAAGCTACGAAGCAGCGCAAAACCTCCGCTGGGAGAAGATAAACAAGATGGCGGCCCCCACTGGGCTGGTACCTACAGGGAGGGCGCCCCACAGTCTATGGAGCGACAGGGGAACCAGCTGCAGCGAAACAAAGATGGCGGCACTTCCGGTTTGGAGGCAGAACTCGACTCGAGAGCCGTGTTTTGTCGCCCAGAGAAGTATGTGGTGCCCGCACGACGCCCTAACTTCGAAAGTGTCAAGGGAATGGACTCACACACCTCGGAAAATACAGCAGTCCACCTCAAATGGCGTGAGGCGGCTGCAGACGGCCGAAACAGGACCGCCCCGGGCGCCCGCGGAGACACGCCGGGGGGCGTGGCCTCCGCCGCAGGCCGGAGTCCTTCAGGTAACGTCCCCGACTTTGACACTATCCGTTATATATGTAGTTTCGTGACATGTCTAGATGGCGTCTGTGACACCATACGGACAGATCACAAGATTGCAATCGATGACACACAGAGTTTCACTCATTTCTCGTAGGAATTAAGCAATGACACTTTAACATGAGTAGGGGATACATATAACCTATAATCGTTCCAAATATGAAGAAGATTGGCCACTCCGATTTTCTGATATTTGCTATTCTTTTTCCACTGTTGCTTGCACTGTTGGTGCCGCTGTTGATGTCTGTCTAGGCCTAATGTCATGAGACTACTGAAACAGGTCCCAGGTAACCCAACACATATACATTACCCACAAAAGAGAACTTTGAGATACTCCAAGGTTCATTCACAGACCTCCCATTTCACCCTAGAACCCCATATGCACACTTTCTGTGATTTATGACCAAGTGTCTTTCTTTCTATTTTTCAAAAAGAACTAATTCAGTTTTTTTTTTAACTTATATTTTACCGATTCCCTCAATACATGAGCTTTTTTCTCACTACATTGGGGTCCTTCTTTCTTTAAAAAAAAAAAAATAATAAAATCTTGGTTGTGGCCTTGGGTTGAACACCTGGGCCTTGTTTTTTAGTCACGACATTTGTGAGTGTCGCAGACCTAAGATCGTATAGCCGATGTACGACATATTTGCAAGACAAAAGATGGCCGCTGTCCTATAGACGATGTCGTAGCGCGCCATGTGAGATCGGCGCTAAAAGTGTCTCAAGTATAGAACTGTCTCAGGTTCTATCAAACCTCACCGTGCGTATATAGAAGATTTCCTGTGCTTCCCATACGAATTAAGCGATGAGATTTTAACACAAGTAAGGCATACATATGACCTATAATCCTACCAAATATATAGAGAATCGGTCACAGCGTTTCGAAGATATCGTCGTTTGAAGTTCGTCATAGCAATCGTCGGCTCTGGTTGCCATAACACCCTCCCAACTTCCCTGCGCAGTGAATGTCGAGGTCACTGCATAAATTAGGGTCACGTGACCGTAGGGGTACACTGGCCACCAGAGCAGAGCTTGCTAAGTAGAAGTTCAAACGTCGATAACTTCGGAACGGTCAGACCGATCTTCTTCATATTTAGTACGATTATAGTTTATATGTATACCTTACTCGTGTGAAAATTTCATTGCTTTATTCCTACGGGAAGTGAAGTTGCGCATTCTGTACGACATGTCTATAGATGTCTTAAGAGCTACGACAGTTTGGGAGTCAAATTTACCCACGTGACCTTACATTTGTCGTCACTGTAGCACACCAAACACCGTCCTAAGTGTCGTAGGGCTGCGATGAATGGCCGACCCCCTAAAATGTCGCATCTATAGTACACTGGCAGCAAAAACATGTCGCCTATAACGATGGTCGTGACTAAAAAACAAGGCCCTGAACCCCAGATTTTAAAAAGAAATTTTTTTTAAATTGGTTGCAACTGGGGATTGAACACCCAATCTTGGTACCTTAAAACAAATGCTCTATCAGAGAAAGTCTATTCAAAAATGAGGTATAGCATGTATATGTATATGCATATACATGTATTGAGTGTACTTTTATGCGTAAACAAGGAAGAAATAAAGAATATTTATTACTTTCAAAAAAAGACTCAAGCTTTGTGTTTCCATGCAACACTACCTCTAGACTACAGAAAAGACATAAAGAGGGAATGTTTCAGTGGATATGAAAAGATCTGCAAGGAGGGGAATTAAACTCTCAACCATAGGTTTTTTTTGCAGAGTATACTGTTTCCTAACAGAACACCAGGTGGCAGGCACTGCAATGAAAACGTTAGTTCTTTTCATATCCAGCCAGTGTCAGTGCGGTGATTAAACTAGACCATTAGAGCCAAGGGATAAGGTAAGGTGTAAGATAACTGTACTTTCCTGTAGTTTCCAAACAGTGTTGGTGCTGTACTTTGATAAAGATGTGATGAAGGAATATGACAGGATGACTTCAGCTTGGGGTTTCCTTGCAGACACTCTACCTCTACACTACAGAAAAGACATGAAGAGGGAATGTTTAAGTCGGTCTGTCTCTGTAAGATTCTGAATGAAAAAAGAAATAATTCAGAAAGAGAAAAAAATATGACAACTTACAATAGTAATTATACAGTGACTAGTGTAGTGGAACTAAAATTGGTTCCTAAAAGAATCTTTATGACTGAGGGGAAAAAAAGAAAAGTTCTGCAAGGAGGGGAATTGAACTCTCAACCTTAGGTTTCTCTTGCAGACGCTCTACCTCTAGTCTACTGTTTCCTTACAGTACACCAGGTGGCAGGCACTGCAATGAAAACGTTAGTTCTTTTCCTATCCACCCAGTGTCAGTGCTGTGATTAGACTAGACCAGTAGAGCCAACGGATAAGATGAGGGATAAGATAACTGTACTTTTGGTCATTTCCAAACAGTGTTAGTGCTGTTCTGTAATAAAGGGATATGACAAGATGACTTCAGCTTGTGCATACTGATAACAAAACAGAATTCCTGACTGCATTCTGATATCAGTATGCACATCCTGAAGCTATCTTGCCTGATTCTTAGAGATTATTCTATGAAGTGACTAGTGCAGTAGAACATTCATTCCTATATACCCATTATTGAACTAACTAGAGTTACATACCGCTGCTGAGGGGTACATTAAGCAATCTGCCGAAATCGGCGTTTGAACTTCGTTATTGCAAACGTCTGCTCTGGTGGTCGCTGTTCTTTTTCCCTCCCTCTGTAGTGCGGCGGGGTTTCGGCCGTTCTTTTTGTCTCCCCCCGGAGGGCGGCGGGAAAGGCTGGGTACACTGGCCACCAGAGCACTATTTGCTATGACAACTTCAAATGGTGATATCTTCGGAACGCTACGGCCGATTTTCTTCATATTTGGTACGATTATCGGTTATATGTATACCTTACTTGTGTTAATTTCATTGCCCTCCTCTGACATAAACAAAACTCTAAACCCAACAGCGACAGGGTCTACCCTGTCACTAATAGTGCCTCAACAGTGATAGGTACAGTGAGACCTAATTTCTAGTGAAACATACTCTCTCACTGTTGGTCCCACTCCTTACCTCACTCACGTTCACGCTTGACTGCTCCCTCTCATGAAATGCAAACTATCACTGTGATCTCACTATGGCAGCTTACCCTCCTAGTGAAACGGCCCCCAGGATGGTTTCATGTTAGATAGAGTTGGTAGTGTATGTGTACTGAAATTAAGGAGAAATTCCTCGTTTATCTTTTTCCTGAGGCTGTCATGAGTGGAGTGGAAAAAGGCAAGCTCAGGTGGACGGATTGGCACATGATACAGCATGAGCGCGTAAGGCTGTGCCTCATGGACAGGACCACAGTGACCCAGTCAGGACGCAACCAGGCACCTCTAGGATCACGGAGTGTGAATAACAACAAGCCCTCGAGGACCGGGGGCCGCGGTCGTGAAGTAGCATGTAGAGACTACAACTCGACCAAGGGGTGTGGACAACACGGGGACCACGAAGAAGGTGGAGTTGTATATTTCCACGGGTGCTCTTACTGCTTCGGACGCACTGGGAATATATTTAACGGCCACAACATGAGCGTTTGTGACCGTCTGGATCGCGACCGGAGGCACGGAGACTCGTACGGCCGCACGGCTTCAAAAAACGGCCAGTAGGCGCCCCCCCCAGTGTGTTGCGAGGGACGCCGATAGAAAGCAGCTGGGAGCGGCAAAGCGAGAAAGACTCTGCTCGGAGAGCACTAGCGCAGACGGCTAAGCACAGAGAACGGGGAAACAAGCTACGAAGCAGCGCAAAACCTCCGCTGGGAGAAGATAAACAAGATGGCGGCCCCCACTGGGCTGGTACCTACAGGGAGGGCGCCCCACAGTCTATGGAGCGACAGGGGAACCAGCTGCAGCGAAACAAAGATGGCGGCACTTCCGGTTTGGAGGCAGAACTCGACTCGAGAGCCGTGTTTTGTCGCCCAGAGAAGTATGTGGTGCCCGCACGACGCCCTAACTTCGAAAGTGTCAAGGGAATGGACTCACACACCTCGGAAAATACAGCAGTCCACCTCAAATGGCGTGAGGCGGCTGCAGACGGCCGAAACAGGACCGCCCCGGGCGCCCGCGGAGACACGCCGGGGGGCGTGGCCTCCGCCGCAGGCCGGAGTCCTTCAGGTAACGTCCCCGACTTTGACACTATCCGTTATATATGTGAAAATGACATTGCAAATCACGAGGTCGACATGAGACCCGAGGCCTTTTCGAGGCACAGGTCCGAGAACTGGCCCAGGATGTCGGGAAAGTGTATTTCCCCCGACTCTACTCGTCTGGCGGAGATATACGACCAGGTCCGGCTCTCGGGCCTACCCAATAGTATGGGCTATAAGTTGCCATTACCTACCAATCTCAACCTCGAGGCCTGGTCCAGGTATCTTCGAGATGAGGAAATCGACAGGGATCTCTACGATCTTGTGGCCTACGGATTTCCCCTCGGCTATCTAGGCCCGGTCAGTGACAGTCATGGTGGCGGTAATCACCCTAGTGCGAAGAATTTTCCCGAGGCCATCAAGGGTTTTATCAAGAAAGAACTCGACCTGGGAGGACTCGTGGGGCCCTACGAACTCCCCCCCTTTGAGCCCTGGTGTCATGTAGCCCCGCTAATGTCCAGACCAAAGGGCGATTCTAAAGACAGACGAGTAATATCGGACCTTACTTTCCCCTATGACAGGTCGGTCAACTCTTTCGTGGTAAAGAACTCGCTGTTCGGCTCGGTCCGGGAACATGTTTTGCCCTCGATCGACTCCATAGTCGACGATTTGGTGGAAATGGGCCCCGACGCCTACTTATTTAGTACAGATGTCAGCCGGGCATATAAGAACTTTAACTCAGACCCCCTCGACTGGCCCTTACAGTGCCTCGAGTGGGGTGGGAAATACTACCTCGAGGCCAGCATGGTGTTTGGAGCAAGGTGCTCCAGTTGCCATATGCAACGTGTTGCCAACGCCATTGTCAGTATACTACGACGACGTGGCATTAAAGCATGGATGTACCTCGATGACATTGTTATCTTGTCTCGCTCCAGGGCTCAAGCTACCGAGGACGCAGCGATCGTGACCGACCTTCTGGCCGAGCTCGGGCTCCCCGAGGCCACCAAGAAAAGACAGGGTCCAGCGCGCAGTGTAAGATGGCTTGGAATAATCATCGATGCCGAGAACAAGACGCTCTCGGTCCCAAAGGAAAAACTGGAGGACATATGCGCCACGGTGAGTGCTACGAGTAAAAAACGCTCCATCACGAGGAAACATATGGAGTCACTGGTGGGGCGACTCGTACATATTTCGAAGTGTATACGACCGGCCCGTCTTTTTGTATCTAGGCTTCTCGGGCAATAAGAAAAGGTACATTAACATTTCTGCCGAGGTCCGTGCCGACCTCCGTTGGTTTGAAGAGTTTGCCAGGGACTGGAACGGGGTGGCACTAATCCCAGCAAAAACTCCCACGCACGTCATAGGAGTGGATGCCTGCCTCTCAGGCATCGGAGGAAATGACGAACGTTGGGCCTACGCAGGCCAGGTCGCCCCCGTTGACGATGGAGCCGCGAACATCACAGAGCTCGAGGCGCTCAACGTGGTCGTGGCGCTCCAATCTCTGGTTACCGAGGGCGACAGGGGTGGCCACATTCTAGTATTTTGCGACAACATGCCTGCGGTCAACGTATTTCAGACGGGCCGAGGGCACAATAGGGTCCTCCTGGACTGTGCCCGGGCCGCCTGGATGATACAGGCCCTGTATCAGTGCGAAATTACCTTCAGACATATTCCAGGGGAAGATAATGTAGTCCCAGATAATCTTAGTCGAGCACACCTCAGCCCTAAGTACTTTAATCAAGCATGTGACGACGTACGTAGAAATAACCTCACCCTAATCAACCCATGTCTGTACTTCATGAACAATGTACGACCTTTGCTCCACTCCAGATCCGGCAAGCGGCCTCCCATGCCCCTGGGACGACAAAAGCACACCGAACCTCGGTCCTCACATACATCGCGTTCTGTCGGCGTGTGGGCGAGGATCATCTCCGACTGAGGGCACAGACGATATCCACCTAAGCGGAGTACCTAGCGCAAGACGAGGCCTCGCCTGCGACGATAAAAAACCACGTCTCCAGGGTGCGGCAGTATCTGAAGAGGACCGGCTCCCCTCTCACGGCGAGGGCAGCAGGAAGACTCACCATGACCCTCGAGGGCATAGAGCGTACGACGAGATACGTCCCCCGCGAACGCCCACCCATCACCATGGAGCTGCTGCGGAGGGCGCTGAGGGCGCTCCCGAACGACCACGACGGGCACACTGTCGCGGCCGCAATACTACTACACTTCCACGGAGCTCTACGACGATCGGAGGTCGCCACCCCTATGGTTCGAACATTTACACTTCACTCCCTGAGGAAAGCCGCGGCGACTGAGGCTTTCAAAGCGGGCCACTCGGAACTCGAGGTCCAGAGGTTCGGGCAGTGGTCCTCGGACGCATACAGGGGATATATCCAGACCAATACAGCAAGGAATATCGCCTCGACACTCACGAGGGCAATTACAAAATAGGCCCCAACGAACTTTAAATCCTCTTAAAACTAAATCTAAAAAAAATAATCACTTATTTTTATAAAACCACCCACCACACCTTCCCCCTTCACCTCCCCCTACCCACACCCACAAACCACCCATAACATTATTGGCAGTCATTATTGGCAATTTCCTCACCACACACACCACCTCACCGCGCACTCTCAACCCCTGCACTCTGCCCATTCCATCGTCTCCCTTCAACCCCTACACACATATTCATTTCCCACCCACCCACAACCTTTATCTCCTTTACCCTACTGCGTAGGGCTATTATCTTATACATAATTAACATATATATATTATATGTCTCTTACCAACAATGTCTTAACATACCATGTATTATTTTATACTCTATTTAACAAACCACAATGTATTACCTTAAAATACTCTATGTATTTATCTTATTTCAACATCTTATTTTTTTATTATTATCATCATTTTATTGTTATCTTATCATCTATATAATAATAATAAATATTATTTCTCCACACTGCCTTCACCTCATACTTTATCCCTAGCTCAGCAGTGAGGACTGGTGAAGGAGGCCTGGGGAGTGAGGACTGGGGAGACGGGACTGGGGACTGAGGACTGGTTAGTGAGTACTGCTGAGTTTGAACTGCTGAGTGAGGTTCGGTGAGAAAGGACTCAGAAAAGAGGACTGGTGAGTAAGGACTGGTGAGAGAGGATTGGTAAGTAAGGACTGAGGAGTGGGGTTTGATGAGAGAGGACTGGGGGGAAAGGACAGGGGAGTGAGTACATGTGAGAGAGGACAGGGGAGTGAGTACTGGTGAGAAAAGACTGGGGAGTGAGGACTGGAGAGTGAGGACTTGTGAGTGACTACTGGTGAGTGTTGACTCGGGAATAAGGAGTGGTGAAAGAGGCCTGGGGAGTGAATACTGGTGAGTGAGGACTGGGGAGTGAGGACTAGGGAGTGGAGACTGTTGAGAGGACTAGGGAAAGAGGACGTGTGAGAGAGGACTGGTGAGAGAGCACTGGGGAGTGAGGACTGGTAAGTGAGGACAGGGCAGTTCTATACTTGTCGTAAGTTCCGACACTTATCCATGCGATCTCTCATTTCGGCCTACGACAGTCTTTATAGCACACCCGCCATCTTGTGTCGTCGAAAATGCCGTAAAATCTTGATCAGATCTCAGGGGATCGTAGACTTGCGATATCGTGACTAAAAAACAGGGCCCTGGGCCCTGTTTTTTAGTCACGATATCGTAGATCCACGATGGCCTAAGATCGTCCCTTTACACCAAGACACTTTTTGGTGATACAAAATGGCCGCTGTGCTATAGACGGTGTCGTAGCCTGCCGCATATGATCGGAGCTCAAAGTGTCGGCGCTAACGACAAGTATAGAACTGTCTTAGGTTCTGTAACACATCACTGTGCGTATATAGAGGATTTTTCCACTTCCTGAAAGAAATTAAGCGATGAGATTTTAACACGAGTAAGGGATACATATGACCTAAAATCGTACCAAATATGAAGAAGATCGGAAGCATCGTTTCGAAGATATCGGCGATTGAATTTCATCACAGCAATCATCTGCTCTGGTGGCCACAGCACCCTCCCTCCTCCCGTACGCAGTGAATGTCAAGGTCGCCGCATAAATTAGATCACGTGAGGGTAGAGCTACACTGGCCACCAGAGCAGTATTTGCTATGACAAAATTCAAATGGTGATATCTTCGGAAAGCTACGACCGATCTTCTTCATAATTGGTACTGGGGACTCCGGAATAAGGAGTAGTGAGAGAGGCCTGGGGAGTGAGTACAGGGGAGTGAGGACTGGGGAGTGAGGACTAGGAAGTGAGGACTGTTAAGAGGACTTGGGAGTGAGGACTGGTAAGAGAGGACTGGTGAGAGAGGAATTGTGAGTGAGGACTTGTGAGAGAGGACTGGGGAGTGAGGACTGGTGAAGGAGGCCTGGCGAGTGAGGACTGGGGAGACGGGACTGGGGACTGAGGACTGGTTAGTGAGTATTGCTGAGTTTGAACTGCTGAGTGAGGTTTGGTGAGAAAGGACTCAGGAATGAGGACTGGTGAGTAAGGACTGGTGAGAGAGGATTGGTGAGTGAGGACTGGTGACCGAGGACTGTGGAGTGAGGACTGGTGAGTGAGGACTGGCGAGAGAGGACTGGTAAGTAAGGACTGAGGAGTGGGGTTTGATGAGAGAGGACTGGGGGGAAAGGACAGGGGAGTGAGTACACGTGAGAGAGGACAGGGGAGTGAGTACTGGTGAGAAAAGACTGGGGAGTGAGGACTGGAGAGTGAGGACTTGTGAGTGACTACTGGTGAGTGTTGACTCGGGAATAAGGAGTGGTGAAAGAGGCCTGGGGAGTGAATACTGGTGAGTGAGGACTGGGGAGTGAGGACTAGGGAGTGGAGACTGTTGAGAGGACTAGGGAAAGAGGACGTGTGAGAGAGGACTGGTGAGAGAGCACTGGGGAGTGAGGACTGGTAAGTGAGGACAGGGCAGTTCTATACTTGTCGTAAGTTCCGACACTTATCCATGCGATCTCTCATTTCGGCCTACGACAGTCTTTATAGCACACCCGCCATCTTGTGTCGTCGAAAATGCCGTAAAATCTTGATCCGATCTCAGGGGATCGTAGACTTGCGATATCGTGACTAAAAAACAGGGCCCTGTGCCCTGTTTTTTAGTCACGATATCGTAGATCCACGATGGCCTAAGATCGTCCCTTGAGACCAAGACACTTTTTGGTGATACAAAATGGCCGCTGTGCTATAGACGGTGTCGTAGCCTGCCGCATATGATCGGAGCTCAAAGTGTCGGCGCTAACGACAAGTATAGAACTGTCTTAGGTTCTGTAACACATCACTGTGCGTATATAGAGGATTTTTCCACTTCCTGAAAGAAATTAAGCGATGAGATTTTAACACCAGTAAGGGATACATATGACCTAAAATCGTACCAAATATGAAGAAGATCGGAAGCATCGTTTCGAAGATATCGGCGATTGAATTTCATCACAGCAATCATCTGCTCTGGTGGCCACAGCACCCTCCCACCTCCCGTACGCAGTGAATGTCAAGGTCGCCGCATAAATTAGATCACGTGAGGGTAGAGCTACACTGGCCACCAGAGCAGTATTTGCTATGACAAAATTCAAATGGTGATATCTTCGGAAAGCTACGACCGATCTTCTTCATAATTGGTACTGGGGACTCCGAAATAAGGAGTAGTGAGAGAGGCCTGGGGAGTGAGTACAGGGGAGTGAGGACTGGGGAGTGAGGACTAGGAAGTGAGGACTGTTAAGAGGACTTGGGAGTGAGGACTGGTAAGAGAGGACTGGTGAGAGAGGAATTGTGAGTGAGGACTTGTGAGAGAGGACTGGGGAGTGAGGACTGGTGAAGGAGGCCTGGCGAGTGAGGACTGGGGAGACGGGACTGGGGACTGAGGACTGGTTAGTGAGTACTGCTGAGTTTGAACTGCTGAGTGAGGTTTGGTGAGAAAGGACTCAGGAATGAGGACTGGTGAGTAAGGACTGGTGAGAGAGGATTGGTGAGTGAGGACTGGTGACCGAGGACTGTGGAGTGAGGACTGGTGAGTGAGGACTGGCGAGAGAGGACTGGTAAGTAAGGACTGAGGAGTGGGGTTTGATGAGAGAGGACTGGGGGGAAAGGACAGGGGAGTGAGTACATGTGAGAGAGGACAGGGGAGTGAGTACTGGTGAGAAAAGACTGGGGAGTGAGGACTGGAGAGTGAGGACTTGTGAGTGACTACTGGTGAGTGTTGACTCGGGAATAAGGAGTGGTGAAAGAGGCCTGGGGAGTGAATACTGGTGAGTGAGGACTGGGGAGTGAGGAATAGGGTGTGAGTAATGTTGAGAGGACTGGGGAGTGTGTACTAAGGAGTGAGGACTGGTGCGAGAGGACCGTGAAGACTGGTAAGAGAGGACTGGTGAGTGAGGACTGGGGAGGGAATAGTGGAAAGAGAGGACTGGGGACTGAGGACTGGGTAGTGAGGACTGGTGAGAAAAGACTGGCGAGTGAGGACTGGTGAGTGAGGACTGGGGAGTGAGGACTAGTGAGTGAGGACTTTTGAGTGAGGACTGGTGAGAAAGGACTGGTGAGTGAGGACTGGGGAGTCAGGACTAGGGAGTGAGGAATAGTGAGTGAGGACTTTTGAGAGAGGACTGGGGAGTGACAGGTTTTTATACACTGGGTCGTGGTTTACTGAGTCCCCATACATTTTCAATTGGGGCTTTGTATACGATGGATAATAATGGTGAAGGAAGCCTGGGGAGTGAGGTCTGGGGAGACGGGACTGGGGACTGAGAACTGTTTAGTGAGTACTGGTGAGTTAGAACTGGTGAGTGAGATTTGATGAGAAAGGACTCAGGAATGAGGACTGGTGAGAGAGGACTGATGAGTAAGGACTGTCGAGAGAGGACTGGTGAGTGACGACTGTCGACCAAGGACTGTGGAGTGAGGACTGGTAAGTGAGGACTGATGAGAGTGGACTGGTAAGTAAGGACTGGTGAGTGAGGTTTGGTGAGAGGGGACTGAGGAGTGAAGACAGGGGAGTGAGGACAGGGGAGTGAGGACTTGTGAGAGAGGACTGGGGAATGAGTACTGGTGAGAGAGGACTGGGGAGTGAGGACTGGGGAGTGAGGACTTGTGAGTGACTACTGGTGAGTGTGGACTCTGGAATAAGGAGTGGTGAGAGAGGCCTTGGGAGTGAGTACTGGTGAGTGAGGACTGGGGAGTGAGAGCTAGGGAGTGAGGACTGTTGAGAGGACTTGGGAGTGAGGACTGGTGAGAGAGGACTGGGGAGTGAGAACTGATGACAGAGGACAGGGGAGTGAGTAATGGGGAGTAAGGACTGGTGAGAGAGGACTAAGGAGTGAGGACTAGTGAGAGAGGACTGGGGAATGTGGACTAAGGAATGAGGACTTGTGCGAGAGGACTGGTGAGAGAGGACTGGTGAGAGAGAACTGGGGAGTGTGTACTTGGGAGTGAGTACTGGTGATTTAGAACTGGTGCGAGAGGACTGGCGAGTGAGGACTTGTGAGAGAGGACTGGTGAGTGAGTACTGGTGAGAGAGGACTGGTGAGTAAGTATTTGTGAGTGAGTACTGGAGAGTGAGGACTGGTGAGTTAGGACTGCTGAGTGAGGACTGGTGAGAGAGGACTGGTAAGTGAGGACGGACACATTGACAACACTGTTCTGCCGAGTGACATTTTAGATAATTTCAAGGTCAATTCTATTGGATTTCACAGGTTTACACAGATTTTTGTCCCACTTAAGCTATATACCACCTTAAAGTATGTCCCCTAGAAATTGTTTTCCATATGATTGATAGTGCCTACGTATTCCTATTAACCTAAATGACAAGTAATATTTATTCATGGACCTAGTATTAGGGTAAAATTACCCAATGTGAAGGAACACTAGCACTTGCCAAAACCCCCAAAACCTAATTCTTAGACCCACTACAACAAGAAAAAATATAGAAATGGCCACCAAAATCATATTACAACTTGTATGACTGCCCCTGATCAGAAATACCCCCAACTGTCACCCGCCCAGACATAATTTCTGGGGTCTAAAGGTTGCATACAATGCCATAGCAATGATTTTTGTATTTTACTCATAACACTTCATGATCTGGGACCTGTTTCAGTAGTTTCGTGACATGTCTAGATGGTGTCTGTGACACCATACGGACAGATCACAAGATTGCAATCGATGACACACAGAGTTTCACTCATTTCTCGTAGGAATTAAGCAATGACACTTTAACATGAGTAGGGGATACATATAACCTATAATCGTTCCAAATATGAAGAAGATTGGCCACTCCGATTTTCTGATATTTGCTATTCTTTTTCCACTGTTGCTTGCACTGTTGGTGCCGCTTTTGTTGTCTGTCTAGGCCTAATGTCATGAGACTACTGAAACAGGTCCCAGGTAACCCAACACATATACATTACCCACAAAAGAGAACTTTGAGATACTCCAAGGTTCATTCACAGACCTCCCATTTCACCCTAGAACCCCATATGCACACTTTCTGTGATTTATGACCAAGTGTCTTTCTTTCTATTTTTCAAAAAGAACTAATTCAGTTTTTTTTTTAACTTATATTTTACCGATTCCCTCAATACATGAGCTTTTTTCTCACTACATTGGGGTCCTTCTTTCTTTAAAAAAAAAAAGAGAAAATCTTGGTTGTGGCCTTGGGTTGAACACCTGAACTCCAGATTTTAAAAAGAAAAACATTTTTAAAAAATTGGTTGCAACTGGGGATTGAACACCCAATCTTGGTACCTTAAAACAAATGCTCTACCCACTACACTACAGAGAAAGTCTATTCGAAAATGAGGTATAGCATGTATATGTATATGCATATACATGTATTCAGTGTACTTTTATGCGTAAACAAGGAAGAAATAAAGAATATCTATTACTTTCAAAAAAGACTCTCAAGCTTTGGGTTTCCATGCAACACTCTACCTCTAGACTACAGAAAAGACATAAAGAGGGAATGTTTAAGTGGATATGAAAAGTTCTACAAGGAGGGGAATTAAACTCTCAACCTTAGGTTTTTCTCGCAGACGCTCTACCTCTAGTATACTGTTTCCTAACAGTACACCAGGTGGCAGGCACTGCAATAAAAACGTTAGTTCTTTTCATATCCACCCAGTGTTAGTGCTGTGATTAAACTAGACCATTAGAGCCAAGGGATAAGGTAAGGTGTAAGATAACTGTACTTTCCTGTAGTTTCCAAACAGTGTCGGTGCTGTACTTTGATAAAGATGTGATGAAGGAATATGACAGGATGACTTCAGCTTGGGGTTTCCTTGCAGACACTCTACCTCTACACTACAGAAGAGACATGAAGAGGGAATGTTTAAGTCGGTCTGTCTCTGTAAGATTCTGAATGAAAAAAGAAATAATTCAGAAGAGAAAAAAATATGACAACTTACAATAGTAATTATACAGTGACTAGTGTAGTGGAACTAAAATTGGTTCCTAAAAGAATCTTTATGACTGAGGGAAAAAAAAGAAAAGTTCTGCAAGGAGGGGAATTGAACTCTCAACCTTAGGTTTCTCTTGCAGACGCTCTACCTCTAGTCTACTGTTTCCTTACAGTACACCAGGTGGCAGGCACTGCAATGAAAACGTTAGTTCTTTTCATATCGACCGAGGGTCAGTGCTGTGATTAGACTAGACCAGTAGAGCCAAGGGATAAGGTAAGGGATAAGATAACTGTACTTTTGGGCATTTCCAAAAAGTGTTAGTGCTGTACTGTAATAAAGGGATACGACAAGATGACTTCTGTTTGTGCATACTGATAACAAAAATTCCTGACTGCATTCTGATATCAGTATGCACATCCTGAAGCTATCTTGCCTGATTCTAAGAGATTATTCTATGAAGTGACTAGTGCAGTAGAACATTCATTCCTATATACCCATTATTGAACTAACTAGAGTTACATACCGCTGCTGAGGGGTACATTAAAAATAAGTGTCGAGGTTGACGTTTTCTTCCCGCTCTGACGTTTTCGTCCCGCTCTGATCACGTGATACAATACAGCAACGGGACGAAACAATAGCTGTTGTGGTTACTCGATAAGGGTGGCCAATTGCTTTGGAAGTGTTTCAGGTAAAGAATTAAGCATTTCTATCGATATTTGAAGGTATATAGGAATAGGAAAACCAAGTACCGGTAAGCAAAAGTCAAAGTTATTCGGTAAGGCTTGGAAAAATTACTGCCCATGGCGTTAGCCGTGGGCAGTAACTTTTTGTTCACCGGAACACAGTTTCCCACTATTACTTCCTGAACCAATTCTAAGACTCAGTAAAAAAAAAGACAAGTTTAGGGGGCCATTTCACTAGTAGGGGGGTTAAAGCGAGAGGTAGGACTGCAACAGTGCCACCAACAGTGAAACCAACAGTGTCAGGTTCAAATTCGCGTTTCATCAGTGGTCTCGCTGTTGAGGTGAGACCAACTCTCACTGTTGGCACAGGTCTCGCTATGCACACACGTTTGATGTTCAAATTTATTCGTCTATCGGCCGGGATGACGTGGAATTTCACCCCTTCCCATTGGAATAAAGCAATGAAACTTTAACACGAGTTAGGTATATATATAACCTATGATCGTACCAAATATGAAGAAGATCGGATTAAGCAATTCGCCGAAATCGGCGTTTGAACTTCGTTATTACAAACGTCTGCTCTGGTGGTCGCTGTTCTTTTTCCCTCCCTCCGTAGTGCGGCGGGGTTTCGGCCGTTCTTTTTGTCTCCCCCCGGAGGGCGGCGGGAAAGGCTGGGTACACTGGCCACCAGAGCACTATTTGCTATGACAACTTCAAACGGTGATATCTTCAGAACGCTACGGCCGATTTTCTTCTTATTTGGTACGATTATCTGTTATATGTATACCTTACTTGTGTTAATTTCATTGCCCTCCTCTGACATAAACAAAACTCTAAACCCAACAGCGACAGGGTCTACCCTGTCACTAATAGTGCCTCAACAGTGATAGGTACAGTGAGACCTAATTTCTAGTGAAACATACTCTCTCACTGTTGGTCTCACTCCTTACCTCACTCACGTTCACGCTTGACTGCTCCCTCTCATGAAATGCAAACTATCACTGTGATCTCACTATGGCAGCTTACCCTCCTGTCCTAATTTCTCATCCATACACAGAATTTAAATTGATGCCCATTGTGTAGCTATTATTGATGTATTTATCTATCCTAACTATGTTAGGTCTTCACCCCTCACCTTTACCTAAGTGCCCAATATATAGTGCATTTACTTCCCTGCCATGCTGCAGAACAGCAGACTGGAAAATCTTATTTGTCTGGGCGAGTCAATGTCCGGGCGAGTGACACCTGAGTAGTGTAAAGGTCTATTTGCATGAAATGTCTCTTTTTTAAAGGTTTTCATTTACCGCCCGCCGTCACCGTGAAGGGAGGCTGCAAGGCACTGGTGAGAGAGGACTAGGGTGTGAGGACTGGTGAGAGAGGACTGGTGAGAGAGGACTGGTGAGTGAGGATTGGGAGTAAGTACTGGTGAGAGAGGACTGGGGACTGAGGACTGAGGAGTGAGGACTGGTGAGTGAGGACTGGGGAGTGAGGACTGGGGAGTGAGGACTGGTGAAGGAGGACTAGGGAGTGAGGATTGGTGATAGAGGACTGGTGGGTGAGGACTGGGGTGCGAGGACTGGTGAGTGAGGACTGGTGAGAGAAGACTAGGGAGTGAGGACTAGTGAGAGAGGACTGGGAAAAGAATACAGATGATCTGGAGTGCGAACTGGTGAGACAGGACTGGGGGTTGTGAATAGTGAGAGGGAACGAGTACTGGTGAAGGAGGCCTCGGGAGTGAGGACTGGGAAGTGGGGACTTGGGAGTGAGGACTGGTGAGTGAGGACTGGTGAGTGAAGACTAGGGAATTAGGACTGGTAACAGAGGACTGGAGGAAGGAACTAGTATGTAAGGACTGGTGAGAGAGGAGTGAGGACTGGTGTGAGAGGACTAAGGAGTAAGGACTGGTGAGTGCAGACTAAGGAGTAAGGACTGGTGAGTGCGGACTGATGAAAGAGGACTGGGGAGTGAGGACTGATGAGAGAGGACTGTTGAGTGAGGACTGTTAAGAGAGGACTGGGGAGTGAGGAATGGTGAGAGAGGACTGGTGAGGGAGCACTTGGGAGTAAGGACTGGTGAGTGAGTACTGGTGAGTTAGTACTTGTGAGTGCAGACTTGGGATTGAGGACTGGTGAAAGAAGACTGGTGAGAGAGGACAGGGAAGTGAGTAATGGGGAGTGAAAACTGGTGAAAAAGGACTGGTGAGTGAGGACTTGGGAGTGAGGACTGGTAAGTGAGTACTGGCGAGAGAGGACTGGTGACTAAGGACTGGTGAGTGAGGTTTGGTGAGAAAGGACTCAGGAGTGAGGACTGGTGAGAGAGGACTGGGGTGTTAGGACTGGGGAGTGAGGACTGGTGAGTGACAACTGGTGACCGAGGACAGGGAAGTGAGGACTGGTTATTGAGACCTAGTGAGAGAGGACTGGTAAGTAAGGACAGGTGAGTGAAGTTTCGTGAGAGAGGACTGAGGAGTGAGTACAGGGGAGTGAGGACAGGGGAGTGATGACTAGTGAGAGAGGACTGGGGAGTGAGGCCTGGTAAGAGATAACTTGTGAGAGAGGACTGGTCAAAAAGGATTTGTGAGAGAGGACTGGTGAGTGAGGACTGGGGAGTGAGGACTGGTGAATGCGTACTGGGGAGTGAGTACTGGTGAGAGAGGACTGGGGAGTGAGTACAGGTGAGTGTGGACTCGGGGAGAAAGGAGTGTTGAGAGAGGACTGGTGAGAGAGGACTGGGGAGTGAGCTCTGGGGAGTGAGTACTGGGGAGTGAGGACTTGGGAGTGAGGACTGGTGAGTGAGGACTAGTGAATGAGGACTTGTGAGTGTGGACTGGGGAGTGAGGACTGGGGAGTGAGGACTTGTGAGTGACTACTGGTGAGTGTGGACTCTTGAGTAAGGAGTGGTGAGAAAGGCCTGGGGAGTGAGGACTAAGAAGTGAGGACTGGTGAGAGAGGACTGCTGAGAGAGGACTGCTGAGAGAGGAAAAGGGAGTGAGTAATGGAGAGTGAGGACTTGTGAGTGAGTACTGGGGAGTGAGGACTAGTGATAGAGGACTGGTGGGTGAGGACTGGTGAGAGGAAATGGTAAGTGAGGAGTCGTTAGCGGGATTGGGAGTGAAGACTGGTGAGTGAGGACTGGTGAGAGAGGACTAAGGAGTGAGGACTGTTGAGTGCGAACTGGTGAGACAGGACTGGGGGTTGTAGACTGAGTAGACAGGACTTGGGAGTGAGGACTGGAGTGAGGTATGGGGAATAAGGACTAAGGAGTGAGGGCTGGTGAGAGAGGACAGGGGAGTGCGTACTGGTGAGTGAGTACTGGCAAGTGAGTACTCGTGAGAGAGGATTGGGGAATGAGCACTGGGGAGTGAGGACTTGTGAGTGACTACTGGTGAGTGTGGACTCGGGAATAAGGAGTGGTGAGAGAGGCCAGGGGAGTGAGTACTGGTTAGTGAGGACTGGGGAGCGAGGACTAGGGAGTGAAGACTGTTGAGAGGACTGGGGAAAGAGGACGTGTGAGAGAGGACTGGTGAGAGAGCACTGGGGAGTGAGCACTGGTAAGTGAGGACAGGGGAGTGAGGACCAGTGAATGAGGACTTGTGAGAGAGGACTGGGGATTGAGTACTTGTGAGATAGGACTGGGGAGTGAGGACAGGGGAGTGAAAACCAGTGAATGAGGACTTGTGAGATAGGACTGGCGAGTGAGGACTGGGGAGTAAGGACTTGTGAGTGACTACTTGTGAGTTTGAACTCGGGAATAAGGAGTGATGAGAGTGGCCTTGGGAGTGAGTACTGGGCCCTGTTTTTTAGTCACGACATTCGTACCAAATATGAAGAAAAACGGCCGCACCGTTCCGAAGTTATCGGCGTTTAAATTCCGTCATAGCAAACGCTGCTCTGGTGGCCAGTGTAGCTCTACCCTCACTATGCGCTTACTTCACCCTCCCAGCAGATACTCCACGCTCTTTACCGCGAAAGATCTGCAAGGAGAGTGCTTGTACGATATCCGATCGATAGCCCAATATTTCAAATTTAAACGCCAATATCTTCGGGAAGGTGAGTCCTATTTTCTTCAGATTTGGTACGATAATAGGTTACATGTATTCCTTACTTGTGTTAAAGTTTCATTGCTTAATTCGTATGGAAAGTACAGGGAATCTACAGTGACGTTATATAGAACCTAAGGCAGTTCTATACTTGTCGTAAGTTCCGACACTTATCCATGCGATCTCTCATTTCGGCCTACGACAGTCTTTATAGCACACCCGCCATCTTGTGTCGTCGAAAATGCTGTAAAATCTTGATCCGATCTCAGGGGATCGTAGACTTGCGATATCGTGACTAAAAAACAGGGCCCTGGGCCCTGTTTTTTAGTCACGATATCGTAGATCCACGATGGCCTAAGATCGTCCCTTGAGACCAAGACACTTTTTGGTGATACAAAATGGCCACTGTGCTATAGACGGTGTCGTAGCCTGCCGCATATGATCGGAGCTCAAAGTGTCGGCGCTAACGACAAGTATAGAACTGTCTTAGGTTCTGTAACACATCACTGTGCGTATATAGAGGATTTTTCCACTTCCTGAAAGAAATTAAGCGATGAGATTTTAACACGAGTAAGGGATACATATGACCTAAAATCGTACCAAATATGAAGAAGATCGGAAGCATCGTTTCGAAGATATCGGCGATTGAATTTCATCACAGCAATCATCTGCTCTGGTGGCCACAGCACCCTCCCACCTCCCGTACGCAGTGAATGTCAAGGTCGCCGCATAAATTAGATCACGTGAGGGTAGAGCTACACTGGCCACCAGAGCAGTATTTGCTATGACAAAATTCAAATGGTGATATCTTCGGAAAGCTACGACCGATCTTCTTCATAATTGGTACTGGGGACTCCGGAATAAGGAGTAGTGAGAGAGGCCTGGGGAGTGAGTACAGGGGAGTGAGGACTGGGGAGTGAGGACTAGGAAGTGAGGACTGTTAAGAAGACTTGGGAGTGAGGACTGGTAAGAGAGGACTGGTGAAAGAGGAATTCTGAGTGAGGACTTGTGAGAGAGGACTGGGGAGTGGGGACTGGTGAAGGAGGCCTGGCGAGTGAGGACTGGGGAGACGGGACTGGGGACTGAGGACTGGTTAGTGAGTACTGCTGAGTTTGAACTGCTGAGTGAGGTTTGGTGAGAAAGGACTCAGGAATGAGGACTGGTGAGTAAGGACTGGTGAGAGAGGATTGGTGAGTGAGGACTGGTGACCGAGGACTGTGGAGTGAGGACTGGTGAGTGAGGACTGGCGAGAGAGGACTGGTAAGTAAGGACTGAGGAGTGGGGTTTGGGGGAAAGGACAGGGGAGTGAGTACATGTGAGAGAGGACAGGGGAGTGAGTACTGGTGAGAAAAGACTGGGGAGTGAGGACTGGAGAGTGAGGACTTGTGAGTGACTACTGGTGAGTGTTGACTCGGGAATAAGGAGTGGTGAAAGAGGCCTGGGGAGTGAATACTGGTGAGTGAGGACTGGGGAGTGAGGACTAGGGAGTGGAGACTGTTGAGAGGACTGGGGAAAGAGGACGTGTGAGAGAGGACTGGTGAGAGAGCACTGGGGAGTGAGGACTGGTAAGTGAGGACAGGGCAGTTCTATACTTGTCGTAAGTTCCGACACTTATCCATGCGATCTCTCATTTCGGCCTACGACAGTCTTTATAGCACACCCGCCATCTTGTGTCGTCGAAAATGCCGTAAAATCTTGATCCGATCTCAGGGGATCGTAGACTTGCGATATCGTGACTAAAAAACAGGGCCCTGGGCCCTGTTTTTTAGTCACGATATCGTAGATCCACGATGGCCTAAGATCGTCCCTTGAGACCAAGACACTTTTTGGTGATACAAAATGGCCGCTGTGCTATAGACGGTGTCGTAGCCTGCCGCATATGATCGGAGCTCAAAGTGTCGGCGCTAACGACAAGTATAGAACTGTCTTAGGTTCTGTAACACATCACTGTGCGTATATAGAGGATTTTTCCACTTCCTGAAAGAAATTAAGCGATGAGATTTTAACACGAGTAAGGGATACATATGACCTAAAATCGTACCAAATATGAAGAAGATCGGAAGCATCGTTTCGAAGATATCGGCGATTGAATTTCATCACAGCAATCATCTGCTCTGGTGGCCACAGCACCCTCCCACCTCCCGTACGCAGTGAATGTCAAGGTCGCCGCATAAATTAGATCACGTGAGGGTAGAGCTACACTGGCCACCAGAGCAGTATTTGCTATGACAAAATTCAAATGGTGATATCTTCGGAAAGCTACGACCGATCTTCTTCATAATTGGTACTGGGGACTCCGGAATAAGGAGTAGTGAGAGAGGCCTGGGGAGTGAGTACAGGGGAGTGAGGACTGGGGAGTGAGGACTAGGAAGTGAGGACTGTTAAGAGGACTTGGGAGTGAGGACTGGTAAGAGAGGACTGGTGAGAGAGGAATTGTGAGTGAGGACTTGTGAGAGAGGACTGGGGAGTGGGGACTGGTGAAGGAGGCCTGGGGAGTGAGGACTGGGGAGACGGGACTGGGGACTGAGGACTGGTTAGTGAGTACTGCTGAGTTTGAACTGCTGAGTGAGGTTTGGTGAGAAAGGACTCAGGAATGAGGACTGGTGAGTAAGGACTGGTGAGAGAGGATTGGTGAGTGAGGACTGGTGACCGAGGACTGTGGAGTGAGGACTGGTGAGTGAGGACTGGCGAGAGAGGACTGGTAAGTAAGGACTGAGGAGTGGGGTTTGAAGAGAGAGGACTGGGGGGAAAGGACAGGGGAGTGAGTACATGTGAGAGAGGACAGGGGAGTGAGTACTGGTGAGAAAAGACTGGGGAGTGAGGACTGGAGAGTGAGGACTTGTGAGTGACTACTGGTGAGTGTTGACTCGGGAATAAGGAGTGGTGAAAGAGGCCTGGGGAGTGAATACTGGTGAGTGAGGACTGGGGAGTGAGGACTAGGGAGTGGAGACTGTTGAGAGGACTGGGGAAAGAGGACGTGTGAGAGAGGACTGGTGAGAGAGCACTGGGGAGTGAGGACTGGTAAGTGAGGACAGGGCAGTTCTATACTTGTCGTAAGTTCCGACACTTATCCATGCGATCTCTCATTTCGGCCTACGACAGTCTTTATAGCACACCCGCCATCTTGTGTCGTCGAAAATGCCGTAAAATCTTGATCCGATCTCAGGGGATCGTAGACTTGCGATATCGTGACTAAAAAACAGGGCCCTGGGCCCTGTTTTTTAGTCACGATATCGTAGATCCACGATGGCCTAAGATCGTCCCTTGAGACCAAGACACTTTTTGGTGATACAAAATGGCCGCTGTGCTATAGACGGTGTCGTAGCCTGCCGCATATGATCGGAGCTCAAAGTGTCGGCGCTAACAACAAGTATAGAACTGTCTTAGGTTCTGTAACACATCACTGTGCGTATATAGAGGATTTTTCCACTTCCTGAAAGAAATTAAGCGATGAGATTTTAACATGAGTAAGGGATACATATGACCTAAAATCGTACCAAATATGAAGAAGATCGGAAGCATCGTTTCGAAGATATCGGCGATTGAATTTCATCACAGCAATCATCTGCTCTGGTGGCCACAGCACCCTCCCACCTCCCGTACGCAGTGAATGTCAAGGTCGCCGCATAAATTAGATCACGTGAGGGTAGAGCTACACTGGCCACCAGAGCAGTATTTGCTATGACAAAATTCAAATGGTGATATCTTCGGAAAGCTACGACCGATCTTCTTCATAATTGGTACTGGGGACTCCGGAATAAGGAGTAGTGAGAGAGGCCTGGGGAGTGAGTACAGGGGAGTGAGGACTGGGGAGTGAGGACTAGGAAGTGAGGACTGTTAAGAGGACTTGGGAGTGAGGACTGGTAAGAGAGGACTGGTGAGAGAGGAATTGTGAGTGAGGACTTGTGAGAGAGGACTGGGGAGTGAGGACTGGTGAAGGAGGCCTGGCGAGTGAGGACTGGGGAGACGGGACTGGGGACTGAGGACTGGTTAGTGAGTACTGCTGAGTTTGAACTGCTGAGTGAGGTTTGGTGAGAAAGGACTCAGGAATGAGGACTGGTGAGTAAGGACTGGTGAGAGAGGATTGGTGAGTGAGGACTGGTGACCGAGGACTGTGGACCGAGGACTGGTGAGTGAGGACTGGCGAGAGAGGACTGGTAAGTAAGGACTGAGGAGTGGGGTTTGATGAGAGAGGACTGGGGGGAAAGGACAGGGGAGTGAGTACATGTGAGAGAGGACAGGGGAGTGAGTACTGGTGAGAAAAGACTGGGGAGTGAGGACTGGAGAGTGAGGACTTGTGAGTGACTACTGGTGAGTGTTGACTCGGGAATAAGGAGTGGTGAAAGAGGCCTGGGGAGTGAATACTGGTGAGTGAGGACTGGGGAGTGAGGAATAGGGTGTGAGTAATGTTGAGAGGACTGGGGAGTGTGTACTAAGGAGTGAGGACTGGTGCGAGAGGACCGTGAAGACTGGTAAGAGAGGACTGGTGAGTGAGGACTGGGGAGGGAATAGTGGAAAGAGAGGACTGGGGACTGAGGACTGGGTAGTGAGGACTGGTGAGAAAAGACTGGCGAGTGAGGACTGGTGAGTGAGGACTGGGGAGTGAGGACTAGTGAGTGAGGACTTTTGAGTGAGGACTGGTGAGAAAGGACTGGTGAGTGAGGACTGGGGAGTCAGGACTAGGGAGTGAGGAATAGTGAGTGAGGACTTTTGAGAGAGGACTGGGGAGTGACAGGTTTTTATACACTGGGTCGTGGTTTACTGAGTCCCCATACATTTTCAATTGGGGCTTTGTATACGATGGATAATAATGGTGAAGGAAGCCTGGGGAGTGAGGTCTGGGGAGACGGGACTGGGGACTGAGAACTGTTTAGTGAGTACTGGTGAGTTAGAACTGGTGAGTGAGGTTTGATGAGAAAGGACTCAGGAATGAGGACTGGTGACAGAGGACTGATGAGTAAGGACTGTCGAGAGAGGACTGGTGAGTGACGACTGTCGACCAAGGACTGTGGAGTGAGGACTGGTAAGTGAGGACTGATGAGAGTGGACTGGTAAGTAAGGACTGGTGAGTGAGGTTTGGTGAGAGGGGACTGAGGAGTGAAGACAGGGGAGTGAGGACAGGGGAGTGAGGACTTGTGAGAGAGGACTGGGGAATGAGTACTGGTGAGAGAGGACTGGGGAGTGAGGACTGGGGAGTGAGGACTTGTGAGTGACTACTGGTGAGTGTGGACTCTGGAATAAGGAGTGGTGAGAGAGGCCTTGGGAGTGAGTACTGGTGAGTGAGGACTGGGGAGTGAGAGCTAGGGAGTGAGGACTGTTGAGAGGACTTGGGAGTGAGGACTGGTGAGAGAGGACTGGGGAGTGAGAACTGATGACAGAGGACAGGGGAGTGAGTAATGGGGAGTAAGGACTGGTGAGAGAGGACTAAGGAGTGAGGACTAGTGAGAGAGGACTGGGGAATGTGGACTAAGGAATGAGGACTTGTGCGAGAGGACTGGTGAGAGAGGACTGGTGAGAGAGGACTGGTGAGAGAGAACTGGGGAGTGTGTACTTGGGAGTGAGTACTGGTGATTTAGAACTGGTGCGAGAGGACTGGTGAGTGAGGACTTGTGAGAGAACACTGGTGAGTGAGTACTGGTGAGAGAGGACTGGTGAGTAAGTATTTGTGAGTGAGTACTGGAGAGTGAGGACTGGTGAGTGAGGACTGCTGAGTGAGGACTGGTGAGAGAGGACTGGTAAGTGAGGACGGACACATTGACGACACTGTTCTGCCGAGTGACATTTTAGATAATTTCAAGGTCATTTCTATTGGATTTCACAGGTTTACACAGATTTTTGTCCCACTTAAGCTATATACCACCTTAAAGTATGTCCCCTAGAAATTGTTTTCCATATGATTGATAGTGCCTACGTATTCCTATTAACCTAAATGACAAGTAATATTTATTCATGGACCTAGTATTAGGGTAAAATTACCCAATGTGAAGGAACACTAGCACTTGCCAAAACCCCCAAAACCTAATTCTTAGACCCACTACAACAAGAAAAAATATAGAAATGGCCACCAAAATCATATTACAACTTGTATGACTGCCCCTGATCAGAAATACCCCCAACTGTCACCCGCCCAGACATAATTTCTGGGGTCTAAAGGTTGCATACAATGCCATAGCAATGATTTTTGTATTTTACTCATAACACTTCATGATCTGGGACCTGGGCCCTGTTTTTCAGTCACGACAATCGTTATGAACGACATGTTTTTGCTGTGAGTGTGCTATAGTCGCGACATTTTACAGGGTCGGACAATGATCGCCGCTCTACGACACGTAGGGCGGTGTGAAGTGTGCTATAGTCACGACACATGGAAGGTCACGTGGGTAAATTTGTCTCCCAAACTGTCGTAGCCCTAAGACATATGTGGACATGTCGTACCGAATGCGGAAATTGACTTCTCGTAGGAATTAAGTCATGAAACTTTAACACGAGTAAGGGATACATATGACTAATAATCGTACCAAATATGAAGAAAATCGGACCATCAGATTCGCCGATATCGCCATTTAAATCTTGTCAATGCAAATGCTGCACTGGTGGCCAGTGTACTCTCACGCCTCCGCTAATTTATGCGGCGACCTTGACCCTCTGCAGCTGTCCCGTGACCACACTGCACCGCTAGAGCAACCTTCAGAAACTCGTTTTGCGGCACAATAAACCGGAGCGGCGCAGTGTGTCCCGTGACAAACATAGCTGGTTCTCAGGTATAGGGAAGTACAGGGGTTGTAATCGAGATTTCTGTAGGAATTACGCCATGAAACTTTAACACGAGTAAGGGATACCTATAACCCATAATCGTACCAAATATGAAGAAAATCGACCTATTAGATTCGCCGATATAACCAAAACAGTTCCCTGGTTCCTTGATAGAACCTAAGACGATTCTATACTCGTCGTGACGGGCGACGTTTTTCGCGGCGATCGTCCGAGGCGCACTGCGATCGTGACTATAGAACACCCGCCATCTTTTGTCTTCCAAACTAGCGTACATCGGCGCTGCGATCTTAGGGTATCGGTAATAACGATGGTCGTGACTGAAAAACAGGGCCCCGTTTCAGTAGTTTCGTGACATGTCTAGATGGTGTCTGTGACACCATACGGACAGATCACAAGATTGCAATCGATGACACACAGAGTTTCACTCATTTCTCGTAGGAATTAAGCAATGACACTTTAACATGAGTAGGGGATACATATAACCTATAATCGTTCCAAATATGAAGAAGATTGGCCACTCCGATTTTCTGATATTTGCTATTCTTTTTCCACTGTTGCTTGCACTGTTGGTGCCGCTTTTGTTGTCTGTCTAGGCCTAATGTCATGAGACTACTGAAACAGGTCCCAGGTAACCCAACACATATACATTACCCACAAAAGAGAACTTTGAGATACTCCAAGGTTCATTCACAGACCTCCCATTTCACCCTAGAACCCCATATGCACACTTTCTGTGATTTATGACCAAGTGTCTTTCTTTCTATTTTTCAAAAAGAACTAATTCAGTTTTTTTTTTAACTTATATTTTACCGATTCCCTCAATACATGAGCTTTTTTCTCACTACATTGGGGTCCTTCTTTCTTTAAAAAAAAAAAGAGAAAATCTTGGTTGTGGCCTTGGGTTGAACACCTGAACTCCAGATTTTAAAAAGAAAAACATTTTTAAAAAATTGGTTGCAACTGGGGATTGAACACCCAATCTTGGTACCTTAAAACAAATGCTCTACCCACTACACTACAGAGAAAGTCTATTCGAAAATGAGGTATAGCATGTATATGTATATGCATATACATGTATTCAGTGTACTTTTATGCGTAAACAAGGAAGAAATAAAGAATATCTATTACTTTCAAAAAAGACTCTCAAGCTTTGGGTTTCCATACAACACTCTACCTCTAGACTACAGAAAAGACATAAAGAGGGAATGTTTAAGTGGATATGAAAAGTTCTACAAGGAGGGGAATTAAACTCTCAACCTTAGGTTTTTCTCGCAGACGCTCTACCTCTAGTATACTGTTTCCTAACAGTACACCAGGTGGCAGGCACTGCAATAAAAACGTTAGTTCTTTTCATATCCACCCAGTGTTAGTGCTGTGATTAAACTAGACCATTAGAGCCAAGGGATAAGGTAAGGTGTAAGATAACTGTACTTTCCTGTAGTTTCCAAACAGTGTCGGTGCTGTACTTTGATAAAGATGTGATGAAGGAATATGACAGGATGACTTCAGCTTGGGGTTTCCTTGCAGACACTCTACCTCTACACTACAGAAGAGACATGAAGAGGGAATGTTTAAGTCGGTCTGTCTCTGTAAGATTCTGAATGAAAAAAGAAATAATTCAGAAGAGAAAAAAATATGACAACTTACAATAGTAATTATACAGTGACTAGTGTAGTGGAACTAAAATTGGTTCCTAAAAGAATCTTTATGACTGAGGGAAAAAAAAGAAAAGTTCTGCAAGGAGGGGAATTGAACTCTCAACCTTAGGTTTCTCTTGCAGACGCTCTACCTCTAGTCTACTGTTTCCTTACAGTACACCAGGTGGCAGGCACTGCAATGAAAACGTTAGTTCTTTTCATATCGACCGAGGGTCAGTGCTGTGATTAGACTAGACCAGTAGAGCCAAGGGATAAGGTAAGGGATAAGATAACTGTACTTTTGGGCATTTCCAAAAAGTGTTAGTGCTGTACTGTAATAAAGGGATACGACAAGATGACTTCTGTTTGTGCATACTGATAACAAAAATTCCTGACTGCATTCTGATATCAGTATGCACATCCTGAAGCTATCTTGCCTGATTCTAAGAGATTATTCTATGAAGTGACTAGTGCAGTAGAACATTCATTCCTATATACCCATTATTGAACTAACTAGAGTTACATACCGCTGCTGAGGGGTACATTAAAAATAAGTGTCGAGGTTGACGTTTTCTTCCCGCTCTGACGTTTTCGTCCCGCTCTGATCACGTGATACAATACAGCAACGGGACGAAACAATAGCTGTTGTGGTTACTCGATAAGGGTGGCCAATTGCTTTGGAAGTGTTTCAGGTAAAGAATTAAGCATTTCTATCGATATTTGAAGGTATATAGGAATAGGAAAACCAAGTACCGGTAAGCAAAAGTCAAAGTTATTCGGTAAGGCTTGGAAAAATTACTGCCCATGGCGTTAGCCGTGGGCAGTAACTTTTTGTTCACCGGAACACAGTTTCCCACTATTACTTCCTGAACCAATTCTAAGACTCAGTAAAAAAAAAGACAAGTTTAGGGGGCCATTTCACTAGTAGGGGGGTTAAAGCGAGAGGTAGGACTGCAACAGTGCCACCAACAGTGAAACCAACAGTGTCAGGTTCAAATTCGCGTTTCATCAGTGGTCTCGCTGTTGAGGTGAGACCAACTCTCACTGTTGGCACAGGTCTCGCTATGCACACACGTTTGATGTTCAAATTTATTCGTCTATCGGCCGGGATGACGTGGAATTTCACCCCTTCCCATTGGAATAAAGCAATGAAACTTTAACACGAGTTAGGTATATATATAACCTATGATCGTACCAAATATGAAGAAGATCGGATTAAGCAATTCGCCGAAATCGGCGTTTGAACTTCGTTATTACAAACGTCTGCTCTGGTGGTCGCTGTTCTTTTTCCCTCCCTCCGTAGTGCGGCGGGGTTTCGGCCGTTCTTTTTGTCTCCCCCCGGAGGGCGGCGGGAAAGGCTGGGTACACTGGCCACCAGAGCACTATTTGCTATGACAACTTCAAACGGTGATATCTTCAGAACGCTACGGCCGATTTTCTTCTTATGTGGTACGATTATCTGTTATATGTATACCTTACTTGTGTTAATTTCATTGCCCTCCTCTGACATAAACAAAACTCTAAACCCAACAGCGACAGGGTCTACCCTGTCACTAATAGTGCCTCAACAGTGATAGGTACAGTGAGACCTAATTTCTAGTGAAACATACTCTCTCACTGTTGGTCTCACTCCTTACCTCACTCACGTTCACGCTTGACTGCTCCCTCTCATGAAATGCAAACTATCACTGTGATCTCACTATGGCAGCTTACCCTCCTGTCCTAATTTCTCATCCATACACAGAATTTAAATTGATGCCCATTGTGTAGCTATTATTGATGTATTTATCTATCCTAACTATGTTAGGTCTTCACCCCTCACCTTTACCTAAGTGCCCAATATATAGTGCATTTACTTCCCTGCCATGCTGCAGAACAGCAGACTGGAAAATCTTATTTGTCTGGGCGAGTCAATGTCCGGGCGAGTGACACCTGAGTAGTGTAAAGGTCTATTTGCATGAAATGTCTCTTTTTTAAAGGTTTTCATTTACCGCCCGCCGTCACCGTGAAGGGAGGCTGCAAGGCACTGGTGAGAGAGGACTAGGGTGTGAGGACTGGTGAGAGAGGACTGGTGAGAGAGGACTGGTGAGTGAGGATTGGGAGTAAGTACTGGTGAGAGAGGACTGGGGACTGAGGACTGAGGAGTGAGGACTGGTGAGTGAGGACTGGGGAGTGAGGACTGGGGAGTGAGGACTGGTGAAGGAGGACTAGGGAGTGAGGATTGGTGATAGAGGACTGGTGGGTGAGGACTGGGGTGCGAGGACTGGTGAGTGAGGACTGGTGAGAGAAGACTAGGGAGTGAGGACTAGTGAGAGAGGACTGGGAAAAGAATACAGATGATCTGGAGTGCGAACTGGTGAGACAGGACTGGGGGTTGTGAATAGTGAGAGGGAACGAGTACTGGTGAAGGAGGCCTCGGGAGTGAGGACTGGGAAGTGGGGACTTGGGAGTGAGGACTGGTGAGTGAGGACTGGTGAGTGAAGACTAGGGAATTAGGACTGGTAACAGAGGACTGGAGGAAGGAACTAGTATGTAAGGACTGGTGAGAGAGGAGTGAGGACTGGTGTGAGAGGACTAAGGAGTAAGGACTGGTGAGTGCAGACTAAGGAGTAAGGACTGGTGAGTGCGGACTGATGAAAGAGGACTGGGGAGTGAGGACTGATGAGAGAGGACTGTTGAGTGAGGACTGTTAAGAGAGGACTGGGGAGTGAGGAATGGTGAGAGAGGACTGGTGAGGGAGCACTTGGGAGTAAGGACTGGTGAGTGAGTACTGGTGAGTTAGTACTTGTGAGTGCAGACTTGGGATTGAGGACTGGTGAAAGAAGACTGGTGAGAGAGGACAGGGAAGTGAGTAATGGGGAGTGAAAACTGGTGAAAAAGGACTGGTGAGTGAGGACTGGGGAGTGAGGACTGGTAAGTGAGTACTGGCGAGAGAGGACTGGTGACTAAGGACTGGTGAGTGAGGTTTGGTGAGAAAGGACTCAGGAGTGAGGACTGGTGAGAGAGGACTGGGGTGTTAGGACTGGGGAGTGAGGACTGGTGAGTGACAACTGGTGACCGAGGACAGGGAAGTGAGGACTGGTTATTGAGACCTAGTGAGAGAGGACTGGTAAGTAAGGACAGGTGAGTGAAGTTTCGTGAGAGAGGACTGAGGAGTGAGTACAGGGGAGTGAGGACAGGGGAGTGATGACTAGTGAGAGAGGACTGGGGAGTGAGGCCTGGTAAGAGATAACTTGTGAGAGAGGACTGGTCAAAAAGGATTTGTGAGAGAGGACTGGTGAGTGAGGACTGGGGAGTGAGGACTGGTGAATGCGTACTGGGGAGTGAGTACTGGTGAGAGAGGACTGGGGAGTGAGTACAGGTGAGTGTGGACTCGGGGAGAAAGGAGTGTTGAGAGAGGACTGGTGAGAGAGGACTGGGGAGTGAGCTCTGGGGAGTGAGTACTGGGGAGTGAGGACTTGGGAGTGAGGACTGGTGAGTGAGGACTAGTGAATGAGGACTTGTGAGTGTGGACTGGGGAGTGAGGACTGGGGAGTGAGGACTTGTGAGTGACTACTGGTGAGTGTGGACTCTTGAGTAAGGAGTGGTGAGAAAGGCCTGGGGAGTGAGGACTAAGAAGTGAGGACTGGTGAGAGAGGACTGCTGAGAGAGGACTGCTGAGAGAGGAAAAGGGAGTGAGTAATGGAGAGTGAGGACTTGTGAGTGAGTACTGGGGAGTGAGGACTAGTGATAGAGGACTGGTGGGTGAGGACTGGTGAGAGGAAATGGTAAGTGAGGAGTCGTTAGCGGGATTGGGAGTGAAGACTGGTGAGTGAGGACTGGTGAGAGAGGACTAAGGAGTGAGGACTGTTGAGTGCGAACTGGTGAGACAGGACTGGGGGTTGTAGACTGAGTAGACAGGACTTGGGAGTGAGGACTGGAGTGAGGTATGGGGAATAAGGACTAAGGAGTGAGGGCTGGTGAGAGAGGACAGGGGAGTGCGTACTGGTGAGTGAGTACTGGCAAGTGAGTACTCGTGAGAGAGGATTGGGGAATGAGCACTGGGGAGTGAGGACTTGTGAGTGACTACTGGTGAGTGTGGACTCGGGAATAAGGAGTGGTGAGAGAGGCCAGGGGAGTGAGTACTGGTTAGTGAGGACTGGGGAGCGAGGACTAGGGAGTGAAGACTGTTGAGAGGACTGGGGAAAGAGGACGTGTGAGAGAGGACTGGTGAGAGAGCACTGGGGAGTGAGCACTGGTAAGTGAGGACAGGGGAGTGAGGACCAGTGAATGAGGACTTGTGAGAGAGGACTGGGGATTGAGTACTTGTGAGATAGGACTGGGGAGTGAGGACAGGGGAGTGAAAACCAGTGAATGAGGACTTGTGAGATAGGACTGGCGAGTGAGGACTGGGGAGTAAGGACTTGTGAGTGACTACTTGTGAGTTTGAACTCGGGAATAAGGAGTGATGAGAGTGGCCTTGGGAGTGAGTACTGGGCCCTGTTTTTTAGTCACGACATTCGTACCAAATATGAAGAAAAACGGCCGCACCGTTCCGAAGTTATCGGCGTTTAAATTCCGTCATAGCAAACGCTGCTCTGGTGGCCAGTGTAGCTCTACCCTCACTATGCGCTTACTTCACCCTCCCAGCAGATACTCCACGCTCTTTACCGCGAAAGATCTGCAAGGAGAGTGCTTGTACGATATCCGATCGATAGCCCAATATTTCAAATTTAAACGCCAATATCTTCGGGAAGGTGAGTCCTATTTTCTTCAGATTTGGTACGATTATAGGTTACATGTATTCCTTACTTGTGTTAAAGTTTCATTGCTTAATTCGTATGGAAAGTACAGGGAATCTACAGTGACGTTATATAGAACCTAAGGCAGTTCTATACTTGTCGTAAGTTCCGACACTTATCCATGCGATCTCTCATTTCGGCCTACGACAGTCTTTATAGCACACCCGCCATCTTGTGTCGTCGAAAATGCCGTAAAATCTTGATCCGATCTCAGGGGATCGTAGACTTGCGATATCGTGACTAAAAAACAGGGCCCTGGGCCCTGTTTTTTAGTCACGATATCGTAGATCCACGATGGCCTAAGATCGTCCCTTGAGACCAAGACACTTTTTGGTGATACAAAATGGCCGCTGTGCTATAGACGGTGTCGTAGCCTGCCGCATATGATCGGAGCTCAAAGTGTCGGCGCTAACGACAAGTATAGAACTGTCTTAGGTTCTGTAACACATCACTGTGCGTATATAGAGGATTTTTCCACTTCTTGAAAGAAATTAAGCGATGAGATTTTAACACGAGTAAGGGATACATATGACCTAAAATCGTACCAAATATGAAGAAGATCGGAAGCATCGTTTCGAAGATATCGGCGATTGAATTTCATCACAGCAATCATCTGCTCTGGTGGCCACAGCACCCTCCCACCTCCCGTACGCAGTGAATGTCAAGGTCGCCGCATAAATTAGATCACGTGAGGGTAGAGCTACACTGGCCACCAGAGCAGTATTTGCTATGACAAAATTCAAATGGTGATATCTTCGGAAAGCTACGACCGATCTTCTTCATAATTGGTACTGGGGACTCCGGAATAAGGAGTAGTGAGAGAGGCCTGGGGAGTGAGTACAGGGGAGTGAGGACTGGGGAGTGAGGACTAGGAAGTGAGGACTGTTAAGAGGACTTGGGAGTGAGGACTGGTAAGAGAGGACTGGTGAGAGAGGAATTGTGAGTGAGGACTTGTGAGAGAGGACTGGGGAGTGAGGACTGGTGAAGGAGGCCTGGCGAGTGAGGACTGGGGAGACGGGACTGGGGACTGAGGACTGGTTAGTGAGTACTGCTGAGTTTGAACTGCTGAGTGAGGTTTGGTGAGAAAGGACTCAGGAATGAGGACTGGTGAGTAAGGACTGGTGAGAGAGGATTGGTGAGTGAGGACTGGTGACCGAGGACTGTGGAGTGAGGACTGGTGAGTGAGGACTGGCGAGAGAGGACTGGTAAGTAAGGACTGAGGAGTGGGGTTTGATGAGAGAGGACTGGGGGGAAAGGACAGGGGAGTGAGTACATGTGAGAGAGGACAGGGGAGTGAGTACTGGTGAGAAAAGACTGGGGAGTGAGGACTGGAGAGTGAGGACTTGTGAGTGACTACTGGTGAGTGTTGACTCGGGAATAAGGAGTGGTGAAAGAGGCCTGGGGAGTGAATACTGGTGAGTGAGGACTGGGGAGTGAGGACTAGGGAGTGGAGACTGTTGAGAGGACTGGGGAAAGAGGACGTGTGAGAGAGGACTGGTGAGAGAGCACTGGGGAGTGAGGACTGGTAAGTGAGGACAGGGCAGTTCTATACTTGTCGTAAGTTCCGACACTTATCCATGCGATCTCTCATTTCGGCCTACGACAGTCTTTATAGCACACCCGCCATCTTGTGTCGTCGAAAATGCCGTAAAATCTTGATCCGATCTCAGGGGATCGTAGACTTGCGATATCGTGACTAAAAAACAGGGCCCTGGGCCCTGTTTTTTAGTCACGATATCGTAGATCCACGATGGCCTAAGATCGTCCCTTGAGACCAAGACACTTTTTGGTGATACAAAATGGCCGCTGTGCTATAGACGGTGTCGTAGCCTGCCGCATATGATCGGAGCTCAAAGTGTCGGCGCTAACAACAAGTATAGAACTGTCTTAGGTTCTGTAACACATCACTGTGCGTATATAGAGGATTTTTCCACTTCCTGAAAGAAATTAAGCGATGAGATTTTAACATGAGTAAGGGATACATATGACCTAAAATCGTACCAAATATGAAGAAGATCGGAAGCATCGTTTCGAAGATATCGGCGATTGAATTTCATCACAGCAATCATCTGCTCTGGTGGCCACAGCACCCTCCCACCTCCCGTACGCAGTGAATGTCAAGGTCGCCGCATAAATTAGATCACGTGAGGGTAGAGCTACACTGGCCACCAGAGCAGTATTTGCTATGACAAAATTCAAATGGTGATATCTTCGGAAAGCTACGACCGATCTTCTTCATAATTGGTACTGGGGACTCCGGAATAAGGAGTAGTGAGAGAGGCCTGGGGAGTGAGTACAGGGGAGTGAGGACTGGGGAGTGAGGACTAGGAAGTGAGGACTGTTAAGAGGACTTGGGAGTGAGGACTGGTAAGAGAGGACTGGTGAGAGAGGAATTGTGAGTGAGGACTTGTGAGAGAGGACTGGGGAGTGAGGACTGGTGAAGGAGGCCTGGCGAGTGAGGACTGGGGAGACGGGACTGGGGACTGAGGACTGGTTAGTGAGTACTGCTGAGTTTGAACTGCTGAGTGAGGTTTGGTGAGAAAGGACTCAGGAATGAGGACTGGTGAGTAAGGACTGGTGAGAGAGGATTGGTGAGTGAGGACTGGTGACCGAGGACTGTGGAGTGAGGACTGGTGAGTGAGGACTGGCGAGAGAGGACTGGTAAGTAAGGACTGAGGAGTGGGGTTTGATGAGAGAGGACTGGGGGGAAAGGACAGGGGAGTGAGTACATGTGAGAGAGGACAGGGGAGTGAGTACTGGTGAGAAAAGACTGGGGAGTGAGGACTGGAGAGTGAGGACTTGTGAGTGACTACTGGTGAGTGTTGACTCGGGAATAAGGAGTGGTGAAAGAGGCCTGGGGAGTGAATACTGGTGAGTGAGGACTGGGGAGTGAGGAATAGGGTGTGAGTAATGTTGAGAGGACTGGGGAGTGTGTACTAAGGAGTGAGGACTGGTGCGAGAGGACCGTGAAGACTGGTAAGAGAGGACTGGTGAGTGAGGACTGGGGAGGGAATAGTGGAAAGAGAGGACTGGGGACTGAGGACTGGGTAGTGAGGACTGGTGAGAAAAGACTGGCGAGTGAGGACTGGTGAGTGAGGACTGGGGAGTGAGGACTAGTGAGTGAGGACTTTTGAGTGAGGACTGGTGAGAAAGGACTGGTGAGTGAGGACTGGGGAGTCAGGACTAGGGAGTGAGGAATAGTGAGTGAGGACTTTTGAGAGAGGACTGGGGAGTGACAGGTTTTTATACACTGGGTCGTGGTTTACTGAGTCCCCATACATTTTCAATTGGGGCTTTGTATACGATGGATAATAATGGTGAAGGAAGCCTGGGGAGTGAGGTCTGGGGAGACGGGACTGGGGACTGAGAACTGTTTAGTGAGTACTGGTGAGTTAGAACTGGTGAGTGAGGTTTGATGAGAAAGGACTCAGGAATGAGGACTGGTGAGAGAGGACTGATGAGTAAGGACTGTCGAGAGAGGACTGGTGAGTGACGACTGTCGACCAAGGACTGTGGAGTGAGGACTGGTAAGTGAGGACTGATGAGAGTGGACTGGTAAGTAAGGACTGGTGAGTGAGGTTTGGTGAGAGGGGACTGAGGAGTGAAGACAGGGGAGTGAGGACAGGGGAGTGAGGACTTGTGAGAGAGGACTGGGGAATGAGTACTGGTGAGAGAGGACTGGGGAGTGAGGACTGGGGAGTGAGGACTTGTGAGTGACTACTGGTGAGTGTGGACTCTGGAATAAGGAGTGGTGAGAGAGGCCTTGGGAGTGAGTACTGGTGAGTGAGGACTGGGGAGTGAGAGCTAGGGAGTGAGGACTGTTGAGAGGACTTGGGAGTGAGGACTGGTGAGAGAGGACTGGGGAGTGAGAACTGATGACAGAGGACAGGGGAGTGAGTAATGGGGAGTAAGGACTGGTGAGAGAGGACTAAGGAGTGAGGACTAGTGAGAGAGGACTGGGGAATGTGGACTAAGGAATGAGGACTTGTGCGAGAGGACTGGTGAGAGAGGACTGGTGAGAGAGAACTGGGGAGTGTGTACTTGGGAGTGAGTACTGGTGATTTAGAACTGGTGCGAGAGGACTGGTGAGTGAGGACTTGTGAGAGAACACTGGTGAGTGAGTACTGGTGAGAGAGGACTGGTGAGTAAGTATTTGTGAGTGAGTACTGGAGAGTGAGGACTGGTGAGTGAGGACTGCTGAGTGAGGACTGGTGAGAGAGGACTGGTAAGTGAGGACGGACACATTGACGACACTGTTCTGCCGAGTGACATTTTAGATAATTTCAAGGTCATTTCTATTGGATTTCACAGGTTTACACAGATTTTTGTCCCACTTAAGCTATATACCACCTTAAAGTATGTCCCCTAGAAATTGTTTTCCATATGATTGATAGTGCCTACGTATTCCTATTAACCTAAATGACAAGTAATATTTATTCATGGACCTAGTATTAGGGTAAAATTACCCAATGTGAAGGAACACTAGCACTTGCCAAAACCCCCAAAACCTAATTCTTAGACCCACTACAACAAGAAAAAATATAGAAATGGCCACCAAAATCATATTACAACTTGTATGACTGCCCCTGATCAGAAATACCCCCAACTGTCACCCGCCCAGACATAATTTCTGGGGTCTAAAGGTTGCATACAATGCCATAGCAATGATTTTTGTATTTTACTCATAACACTTCATGATCTGGGACCTGTTTCAGTAGTTTCGTGACATGTCTAGATGGTGTCTGTGACACCATACGGACAGATCACAAGATTGCAATCGATGACACACAGAGTTTCACTCATTTCTCGTAGGAATTAAGCAATGACACTTTAACATGAGTAGGGGATACATATAACCTATAATCGTTCCAAATATGAAGAAGATTGGCCACTCCGATTTTCTGATATTTGCTATTCTTTTTCCACTGTTGCTTGCACTGTTGGTGCCGCTTTTGTTGTCTGTCTAGGCCTAATGTCATGAGACTACTGAAACAGGTCCCAGGTAACCCAACACATATACATTACCCACAAAAGAGAACTTTGAGATACTCCAAGGTTCATTCACAGACCTCCCATTTCACCCTAGAACCCCATATGCACACTTTCTGTGATTTATGACCAAGTGTCTTTCTTTCTATTTTTCAAAAAGAACTAATTCAGTTTTTTTTTTAACTTATATTTTACCGATTCCCTCAATACATGAGCTTTTTTCTCACTACATTGGGGTCCTTCTTTCTTTAAAAAAAAAAAGAGAAAATCTTGGTTGTGGCCTTGGGTTGAACACCTGAACTCCAGATTTTAAAAAGAAAAACATTTTTAAAAAATTGGTTGCAACTGGGGATTGAACACCCAATCTTGGTACCTTAAAACAAATGCTCTACCCACTACACTACAGAGAAAGTCTATTCGAAAATGAGGTATAGCATGTATATGTATATGCATATACATGTATTCAGTGTACTTTTATGCGTAAACAAGGAAGAAATAAAGAATATCTATTACTTTCAAAAAAGACTCTCAAGCTTTGGGTTTCCATACAACACTCTACCTCTAGACTACAGAAAAGACATAAAGAGGGAATGTTTAAGTGGATATGAAAAGTTCTACAAGGAGGGGAATTAAACTCTCAACCTTAGGTTTTTCTCGCAGACGCTCTACCTCTAGTATACTGTTTCCTAACAGTACACCAGGTGGCAGGCACTGCAATAAAAACGTTAGTTCTTTTCATATCCACCCAGTGTTAGTGCTGTGATTAAACTAGACCATTAGAGCCAAGGGATAAGGTAAGGTGTAAGATAACTGTACTTTCCTGTAGTTTCCAAACAGTGTCGGTGCTGTACTTTGATAAAGATGTGATGAAGGAATATGACAGGATGACTTCAGCTTGGGGTTTCCTTGCAGACACTCTACCTCTACACTACAGAAGAGACATGAAGAGGGAATGTTTAAGTCGGTCTGTCTCTGTAAGATTCTGAATGAAAAAAGAAATAATTCAGAAGAGAAAAAAATATGACAACTTACAATAGTAATTATACAGTGACTAGTGTAGTGGAACTAAAATTGGTTCCTAAAAGAATCTTTATGACTGAGGGAAAAAAAAGAAAAGTTCTGCAAGGAGGGGAATTGAACTCTCAACCTTAGGTTTCTCTTGCAGACGCTCTACCTCTAGTCTACTGTTTCCTTACAGTACACCAGGTGGCAGGCACTGCAATGAAAACGTTAGTTCTTTTCATATCGACCGAGGGTCAGTGCTGTGATTAGACTAGACCAGTAGAGCCAAGGGATAAGGTAAGGGATAAGATAACTGTACTTTTGGGCATTTCCAAAAAGTGTTAGTGCTGTACTGTAATAAAGGGATACGACAAGATGACTTCTGTTTGTGCATACTGATAACAAAAATTCCTGACTGCATTCTGATATCAGTATGCACATCCTGAAGCTATCTTGCCTGATTCTAAGAGATTATTCTATGAAGTGACTAGTGCAGTAGAACATTCATTCCTATATACCCATTATTGAACTAACTAGAGTTACATACCGCTGCTGAGGGGTACATTAAAAATAAGTGTCGAGGTTGACGTTTTCTTCCCGCTCTGACGTTTTCGTCCCGCTCTGATCACGTGATACAATACAGCAACGGGACGAAACAATAGCTGTTGTGGTTACTCGATAAGGGTGGCCAATTGCTTTGGAAGTGTTTCAGGTAAAGAATTAAGCATTTCTATCGATATTTGAAGGTATATAGGAATAGGAAAACCAAGTACCGGTAAGCAAAAGTCAAAGTTATTCGGTAAGGCTTGGAAAAATTACTGCCCATGGCATTAGCCGTGGGCAGTAACTTTTTGTTCACCGGAACACAGTTTCCCACTATTACTTCCTGAACCAATTCTAAGACTCAGTAAAAAAAAAGACAAGTTTAGGGGGCCATTTCACTAGTAGGGGGGTTAAAGCGAGAGGTAGGACTGCAACAGTGCCACCAACAGTGAAACCAACAGTGTCAGGTTCAAATTCGCGTTTCATCAGTGGTCTCGCTGTTGAGGTGAGACCAACTCTCACTGTTGGCACAGGTCTCGCTATGCACACACGTTTGATGTTCAAATTTATTCGTCTATCGGCCGGGATGACGTGGAATTTCACCCCTTCCCATTGGAATAAAGCAATGAAACTTTAACACGAGTTAGGTATATATATAACCTATGATCGTACCAAATATGAAGAAGATCGGATTAAGCAATTCGCCGAAATCGGCGTTTGAACTTCGTTATTACAAACGTCTGCTCTGGTGGTCGCTGTTCTTTTTCCCTCCCTCCGTAGTGCGGCGGGGTTTCGGCCGTTCTTTTTGTCTCCCCCCGGAGGGCGGCGGGAAAGGCTGGGTACACTGGCCACCAGAGCACTATTTGCTATGACAACTTCAAACGGTGATATCTTCAGAACGCTACGGCCGATTTTCTTCTTATGTGGTACGATTATCTGTTATATGTATACCTTACTTGTGTTAATTTCATTGCCCTCCTCTGACATAAACAAAACTCTAAACCCAACAGCGACAGGGTCTACCCTGTCACTAATAGTGCCTCAACAGTGATAGGTACAGTGAGACCTAATTTCTAGTGAAACATACTCTCTCACTGTTGGTCTCACTCCTTACCTCACTCACGTTCACGCTTGACTGCTCCCTCTCATGAAATGCAAACTATCACTGTGATCTCACTATGGCAGCTTACCCTCCTGTCCTAATTTCTCATCCATACACAGAATTTAAATTGATGCCCATTGTGTAGCTATTATTGATGTATTTATCTATCCTAACTATGTTAGGTCTTCACCCCTCACCTTTACCTAAGTGCCCAATATATAGTGCATTTACTTCCCTGCCATGCTGCAGAACAGCAGACTGGAAAATCTTATTTGTCTGGGCGAGTCAATGTCCGGGCGAGTGACACCTGAGTAGTGTAAAGGTCTATTTGCATGAAATGTCTCTTTTTTAAAGGTTTTCATTTACCGCCCGCCGTCACCGTGAAGGGAGGCTGCAAGGCACTGGTGAGAGAGGACTAGGGTGTGAGGACTGGTGAGAGAGGACTGGTGAGAGAGGACTGGTGAGTGAGGATTGGGAGTAAGTACTGGTGAGAGAGGACTGGGGACTGAGGACTGAGGAGTGAGGACTGGTGAGTGAGGACTGGGGAGTGAGGACTGGGGAGTGAGGACTGGTGAAGGAGGACTAGGGAGTGAGGATTGGTGATAGAGGACTGGTGGGTGAGGACTGGGGTGCGAGGACTGGTGAGTGAGGACTGGTGAGAGAAGACTAGGGAGTGAGGACTAGTGAGAGAGGACTGGGAAAAGAATACAGATGATCTGGAGTGCGAACTGGTGAGACAGGACTGGGGGTTGTGAATAGTGAGAGGGAACGAGTACTGGTGAAGGAGGCCTCGGGAGTGAGGACTGGGAAGTGGGGACTTGGGAGTGAGGACTGGTGAGTGAGGACTGGTGAGTGAAGACTAGGGAATTAGGACTGGTAACAGAGGACTGGAGGAAGGAACTAGTATGTAAGGACTGGTGAGAGAGGAGTGAGGACTGGTGTGAGAGGACTAAGGAGTAAGGACTGGTGAGTGCAGACTAAGGAGTAAGGACTGGTGAGTGCGGACTGATGAAAGAGGACTGGGGAGTGAGGACTGATGAGAGAGGACTGTTGAGTGAGGACTGTTAAGAGAGGACTGGGGAGTGAGGAATGGTGAGAGAGGACTGGTGAGGGAGCACTTGGGAGTAAGGACTGGTGAGTGAGTACTGGTGAGTTAGTACTTGTGAGTGCAGACTTGGGATTGAGGACTGGTGAAAGAAGACTGGTGAGAGAGGACAGGGAAGTGAGTAATGGGGAGTGAAAACTGGTGAAAAAGGACTGGTGAGTGAGGACTTGGGAGTGAGGACTGGTAAGTGAGTACTGGCGAGAGAGGACTGGTGACTAAGGACTGGTGAGTGAGGTTTGGTGAGAAAGGACTCAGGAGTGAGGACTGGTGAGAGAGGACTGGGGTGTTAGGACTGGGGAGTGAGGACTGGTGAGTGACAACTGGTGACCGAGGACAGGGAAGTGAGGACTGGTTATTGAGACCTAGTGAGAGAGGACTGGTAAGTAAGGACAGGTGAGTGAAGTTTCGTGAGAGAGGACTGAGGAGTGAGTACAGGGGAGTGAGGACAGGGGAGTGATGACTAGTGAGAGAGGACTGGGGAGTGAGGCCTGGTAAGAGATAACTTGTGAGAGAGGACTGGTCAAAAAGGATTTGTGAGAGAGGACTGGTGAGTGAGGACTGGGGAGTGAGGACTGGTGAATGCGTACTGGGGAGTGAGTACTGGTGAGAGAGGACTGGGGAGTGAGTACAGGTGAGTGTGGACTCGGGGAGAAAGGAGTGTTGAGAGAGGACTGGTGAGAGAGGACTGGGGAGTGAGCTCTGGGGAGTGAGTACTGGGGAGTGAGGACTTGGGAGTGAGGACTGGTGAGTGAGGACTAGTGAATGAGGACTTGTGAGTGTGGACTGGGGAGTGAGGACTGGGGAGTGAGGACTTGTGAGTGACTACTGGTGAGTGTGGACTCTTGAGTAAGGAGTGGTGAGAAAGGCCTGGGGAGTGAGGACTAAGAAGTGAGGACTGGTGAGAGAGGACTGCTGAGAGAGGACTGCTGAGAGAGGAAAAGGGAGTGAGTAATGGAGAGTGAGGACTTGTGAGTGAGTACTGGGGAGTGAGGACTAGTGATAGAGGACTGGTGGGTGAGGACTGGTGAGAGGAAATGGTAAGTGAGGAGTCGTTAGCGGGATTGGGAGTGAAGACTGGTGAGTGAGGACTGGTGAGAGAGGACTAAGGAGTGAGGACTGTTGAGTGCGAACTGGTGAGACAGGACTGGGGGTTGTAGACTGAGTAGACAGGACTTGGGAGTGAGGACTGGAGTGAGGTATGGGGAATAAGGACTAAGGAGTGAGGGCTGGTGAGAGAGGACAGGGGAGTGCGTACTGGTGAGTGAGTACTGGCAAGTGAGTACTCGTGAGAGAGGATTGGGGAATGAGCACTGGGGAGTGAGGACTTGTGAGTGACTACTGGTGAGTGTTGACTCGGGAATAAGGAGTGGTGAGAGAGGCCAGGGGAGTGAGTACTGGTTAGTGAGGACTGGGGAGCGAGGACTAGGGAGTGAAGACTGTTGAGAGGACTGGGGAAAGAGGACGTGTGAGAGAGGACTGGTGAGAGAGCACTGGGGAGTGAGCACTGGTAAGTGAGGACAGGGGAGTGAGGACCAGTGAATGAGGACTTGTGAGAGAGGACTGGGGATTGAGTACTTGTGAGATAGGACTGGGGAGTGAGGACAGGGGAGTGAAAACCAGTGAATGAGGACTTGTGAGATAGGACTGGCGAGTGAGGACTGGGGAGTAAGGACTTGTGAGTGACTACTTGTGAGTTTGAACTCGGGAATAAGGAGTGATGAGAGTGGCCTTGGGAGTGAGTACTGGGCCCTGTTTTTTAGTCACGACATTCGTACCAAATATGAAGAAAAACGGCCGCACCGTTCCGAAGTTATCGGCGTTTAAATTCCGTCATAGCAAACGCTGCTCTGGTGGCCAGTGTAGCTCTACCCTCACTATGCGCTTACTTCACCCTCCCAGCAGATACTCCACGCTCTTTACCGCGAAAGATCTGCAAGGAGAGTGCTTGTACGATATCCGATCGATAGCCCAATATTTCAAATTTAAACGCCAATATCTTCGGGAAGGTGAGTCCTATTTTCTTCAGATTTGGTACGATTATAGGTTACATGTATTCCTTACTTGTGTTAAAGTTTCATTGCTTAATTCGTATGGAAAGTACAGGGAATCTACAGTGACGTTATATAGAACCTAAGGCAGTTCTATACTTGTCGTAAGTTCCGACACTTATCCATGCGATCTCTCATTTCGGCCTACGACAGTCTTTATAGCACACCCGCCATCTTGTGTCGTCGAAAATGCCGTAAAATCTTGATCCGATCTCAGGGGATCGTAGACTTGCGATATCGTGACTAAAAAACAGGGCCCTGGGCCCTGTTTTTTAGTCACGATATCGTAGATCCACGATGGCCTAAGATCGTCCCTTGAGACCAAGACACTTTTTGGTGATACAAAATGGCCACTGTGCTATAGACGGTGTCGTAGCCTGCCGCATATGATCGGAGCTCAAAGTGTCGGCGCTAACGACAAGTATAGAACTGTCTTAGGTTCTGTAACACATCACTGTGCGTATATAGAGGATTTTTCCACTTCCTGAAAGAAATTAAGCGATGAGATTTTAACACGAGTAAGGGATACATATGACCTAAAATCGTACCAAATATGAAGAAGATCGGAAGCATCGTTTCGAAGATATCGGCGATTGAATTTCATCACAGCAATCATCTGCTCTGGTGGCCACAGCACCCTCCCACCTCCCGTACGCAGTGAATGTCAAGGTCGCCGCATAAATTAGATCACGTGAGGGTAGAGCTACACTGGCCACCAGAGCAGTATTTGCTATGACAAAATTCAAATGGTGATATCTTCGGAAAGCTACGACCGATCTTCTTCATAATTGGTACTGGGGACTCCGGAATAAGGAGTAGTGAGAGAGGCCTGGGGAGTGAGTACAGGGGAGTGAGGACTGGGGAGTGAGGACTAGGAAGTGAGGACTGTTAAGAGGACTTGGGAGTGAGGACTGGTAAGAGAGGACTGGTGAGAGAGGAATTCTGAGTGAGGACTTGTGAGAGAGGACTGGGGAGTGGGGACTGGTGAAGGAGGCCTGGCGAGTGAGGACTGGGGAGATGGGACTGGGGACTGAGGACTGGTTAGTGAGTACTGCTGAGTTTGAACTGCTGAGTGAGGTTTGGTGAGAAAGGACTCAGGAATGAGGACTGGTGAGTAAGGACTGGTGAGAGAGGATTGGTGAGTGAGGACTGGTGACCGAGGACTGTGGAGTGAGGACTGGTGAGTGAGGACTGGCGAGAGAGGACTGGTAAGTAAGGACTGAGGAGTGGGGTTTGGGGGAAAGGACAGGGGAGTGAGTACATGTGAGAGAGGACAGGGGAGTGAGTACTGGTGAGAAAAGACTGGGGAGTGAGGACTGGAGAGTGAGGACTTGTGAGTGACTACTGGTGAGTGTTGACTCGGGAATAAGGAGTGGTGAAAGAGGCCTGGGGAGTGAATACTGGTGAGTGAGGACTGGGGAGTGAGGACTAGGGAGTGGAGACTGTTGAGAGGACTGGGGAAAGAGGACGTGTGAGAGAGGACTGGTGAGAGAGCACTGGGGAGTGAGGACTGGTAAGTGAGGACAGGGCAGTTCTATACTTGTCGTAAGTTCCGACACTTATCCATGCGATCTCTCATTTCGGCCTACGACAGTCTTTATAGCACACCCGCCATCTTGTGTCGTCGAAAATGCCGTAAAATCTTGATCCGATCTCAGGGGATCGTAGACTTGCGATATCGTGACTAAAAAACAGGGCCCTGGGCCCTGTTTTTTAGTCACGATATCGTAGATCCACGATGGCCTAAGATCGTCCCTTGAGACCAAGACACTTTTTGGTGATACAAAATGGCCGCTGTGCTATAGACGGTGTCGTAGCCTGCCGCATATGATCGGAGCTCAAAGTGTCGGCGCTAACGACAAGTATAGAACTGTCTTAGGTTCTGTAACACATCACTGTGCGTATATAGAGGATTTTTCCACTTCCTGAAAGAAATTAAGCGATGAGATTTTAACACGAGTAAGGGATACATATGACCTAAAATCGTACCAAATATGAAGAAGATCGGAAGCATCGTTTCGAAGATATCGGCGATTGAATTTCATCACAGCAATCATCTGCTCTGGTGGCCACAGCACCCTCCCACCTCCCGTACGCAGTGAATGTCAAGGTCGCCGCATAAATTAGATCACGTGAGGGTAGAGCTACACTGGCCACCAGAGCAGTATTTGCTATGACAAAATTCAAATGGTGATATCTTCGGAAAGCTACGACCGATCTTCTTCATAATTGGTACTGGGGACTCCGGAATAAGGAGTAGTGAGAGAGGCCTGGGGAGTGAGTACAGGGGAGTGAGGACTGGGGAGTGAGGACTAGGAAGTGAGGACTGTTAAGAGGACTTGGGAGTGAGGACTGGTAAGAGAGGACTGGTGAGAGAGGAATTCTGAGTGAGGACTTGTGAGAGAGGACTGGGGAGTGGGGACTGGTGAAGGAGGCCTGGCGAGTGAGGACTGGGGAGACGGGACTGGGGACTGAGGACTGGTTAGTGAGTACTGCTGAGTTTGAACTGCTGAGTGAGGTTTGGTGAGAAAGGACTCAGGAATGAGGACTGGTGAGTAAGGACTGGTGAGAGAGGATTGGTGAGTGAGGACTGGTGACCGAGGACTGTGGAGTGAGGACTGGTGAGTGAGGACTGGCGAGAGAGGACTGGTAAGTAAGGACTGAGGAGTGGGGTTTGATGAGAGAGGACTGGGGGGAAAGGACAGGGGAGTGAGTACATGTGAGAGAGGACAGGGGAGTGAGTACTGGTGAGAAAAGACTGGGGAGTGAGGACTGGAGAGTGAGAACTTGTGAGTGACTACTGGTGAGTGTTGACTCGGGAATAAGGAGTGGTGAAAGAGGCCTGGGGAGTGAATACTGGTGAGTGAGGACTGGGGAGTGAGGAATAGGGTGTGAGTAATGTTGAGAGGACTGGGGAGTGTGTACTAAGGAGTGAGGACTGGTGCGAGAGGACCGTGAAGACTGGTAAGAGAGGACTGGTGAGTGAGGACTGGGGAGGGAATAGTGGAAAGAGAGGACTGGGGACTGAGGACTGGGTAGTGAGGACTGGTGAGAAAAGACTGGCGAGTGAGGACTGGTGAGTGAGGACTGGGGAGTGAGGACTAGTGAGTGAGGACTTTTGAGTGAGGACTGGTGAGAAAGGACTGGTGAGTGAGGACTGGGGAGTCAGGACTAGGGAGTGAGGAATAGTGAGTGAGGACTTTTGAGAGAGGACTGGGGAGTGACAGGTTTTTATACACTGGGTCGTGGTTTACTGAGTCCCCATACATTTTCAATTGGGGCTTTGTATACGATGGATAATAATGGTGAAGGAAGCCTGGGGAGTGAGGTCTGGGGAGACGGGACTGGGGACTGAGAACTGTTTAGTGAGTACTGGTGAGTTAGAACTGGTGAGTGAGGTTTGATGAGAAAGGACTCAGGAATGAGGACTGGTGAGAGAGGACTGATGAGTAAGGACTGTCGAGAGAGGACTGGTGAGTGACGACTGTCGACCAAGGACTGTGGAGTGAGGACTGGTAAGTGAGGACTGATGAGAGTGGACTGGTAAGTAAGGACTGGTGAGTGAGGTTTGGTGAGAGGGGACTGAGGAGTGAAGACAGGGGAGTGAGGACAGGGGAGTGAGGACTTGTGAGAGAGGACTGGGGAATGAGTACTGGTGAGAGAGGACTGGGGAGTGAGGACTGGGGAGTGAGGACTTGTGAGTGACTACTGGTGAGTGTGGACTCTGGAATAAGGAGTGGTGAGAGAGGCCTTGGGAGTGAGTACTGGTGAGTGAGGACTGGGGAGTGAGAGCTAGGGAGTGAGGACTGTTGAGAGGACTTGGGAGTGAGGACTGGTGAGAGAGGACTGGGGAGTGAGAACTGATGACAGAGGACAGGGGAGTGAGTAATGGGGAGTAAGGACTGGTGAGAGAGGACTAAGGAGTGAGGACTAGTGAGAGAGGACTGGGGAATGTGGACTAAGGAATGAGGACTTGTGCGAGAGGACTGGTGAGAGAGGACTGGTGAGAGAGAACTGGGGAGTGTGTACTTGGGAGTGAGTACTGGTGATTTAGAACTGGTGCGAGAGGACTGGTGAGTGAGGACTTGTGAGAGAACACTGGTGAGTGAGTACTGGTGAGAGAGGACTGGTGAGTAAGTATTTGTGAGTGAGTACTGGAGAGTGAGGACTGGTGAGTGAGGACTGCTGAGTGAGGACTGGTGAGAGAGGACTGGTAAGTGAGGACGGACACATTGACGACACTGTTCTGCCGAGTGACATTTTAGATAATTTCAAGGTCATTTCTATTGGATTTCACAGGTTTACACAGATTTTTGTCCCACTTAAGCTATATACCACCTTAAAGTATGTCCCCTAGAAATTGTTTTCCATATGATTGATAGTGCCTACGTATTCCTATTAACCTAAATGACAAGTAATATTTATTCATGGACCTAGTATTAGGGTAAAATTACCCAATGTGAAGGAACACTAGCACTTGCCAAAACCCCCAAAACCTAATTCTTAGACCCACTACAACAAGAAAAAATATAGAAATGGCCACCAAAATCATATTACAACTTGTATGACTGCCCCTGATCAGAAATACCCCCAACTGTCACCCGCCCAGACATAATTTCTGGGGTCTAAAGGTTGCATACAATGCCATAGCAATGATTTTTGTATTTTACTCATAACACTTCATGATCTGGGACCTGTTTCAGTAGTTTCGTGACATGTCTAGATGGTGTCTGTGACACCATACGGACAGATCACAAGATTGCAATCGATGACACACAGAGTTTCACTCATTTCTCGTAGGAATTAAGCAATGACACTTTAACATGAGTAGGGGATACATATAACCTATAATCGTTCCAAATATGAAGAAGATTGGCCACTCCGATTTTCTGATATTTGCTATTCTTTTTCCACTGTTGCTTGCACTGTTGGTGCCGCTTTTGTTGTCTGTCTAGGCCTAATGTCATGAGACTACTGAAACAGGTCCCAGGTAACCCAACACATATACATTACCCACAAAAGAGAACTTTGAGATACTCCAAGGTTCATTCACAGACCTCCCATTTCACCCTAGAACCCCATATGCACACTTTCTGTGATTTATGACCAAGTGTCTTTCTTTCTATTTTTCAAAAAGAACTAATTCAGTTTTTTTTTTAACTTATATTTTACCGATTCCCTCAATACATGAGCTTTTTTCTCACTACATTGGGGTCCTTCTTTCTTTAAAAAAAAAAAGAGAAAATCTTGGTTGTGGCCTTGGGTTGAACACCTGAACTCCAGATTTTAAAAAGAAAAACATTTTAAAAAAATTGGTTGCAACTGGGGATTGAACACCCAATCTTGGTACCTTAAAACAAATGCTCTACCCACTACACTACAGAGAAAGTCTATTCGAAAATGAGGTATAGCATGTATATGTATATGCATATACATGTAGTCAGTGTACTTTTATGCGTAAACAAGGAAGAAATAAAGAATATCTATTACTTTCAAAAAAGACTCTCAAGCTTTGGGTTTCCATACAACACTCTACCTCTAGACTACAGAAAAGACATAAAGAGGGAATGTTTAAGTGGATATGAAAAGTTCTACAAGGAGGGGAATTAAACTCTCAACCTTAGGTTTTTCTCGCAGACGCTCTACCTCTAGTATACTGTTTCCTAACAGTACACCAGGTGGCAGGCACTGCAATAAAAACGTTAGTTCTTTTCATATCCACCCAGTGTTAGTGCTGTGATTAAACTAGACCATTAGAGCCAAGGGATAAGGTAAGGTGTAAGATAACTGTACTTTCCTGTAGTTTCCAAACAGTGTCGGTGCTGTACTTTGATAAAGATGTGATGAAGGAATATGACAGGATGACTTCAGCTTGGGGTTTCCTTGCAGACACTCTACCTCTACACTACAGAAGAGACATGAAGAGGGAATGTTTAAGTCGGTCTGTCTCTGTAAGATTCTGAATGAAAAAAGAAATAATTCAGAAGAGAAAAAAATATGACAACTTACAATAGTAATTATACAGTGACTAGTGTAGTGGAACTAAAATTGGTTCCTAAAAGAATCTTTATGACTGAGGGAAAAAAAAGAAAAGTTCTGCAAGGAGGGGAATTGAACTCTCAACCTTAGGTTTCTCTTGCAGACGCTCTACCTCTAGTCTACTGTTTCCTTACAGTACACCAGGTGGCAGGCACTGCAATGAAAACGTTAGTTCTTTTCATATCGACCGAGGGTCAGTGCTGTGATTAGACTAGACCAGTAGAGCCAAGGGATAAGGTAAGGGATAAGATAACTGTACTTTTGGGCATTTCCAAAAAGTGTTAGTGCTGTACTGTAATAAAGGGATACGACAAGATGACTTCTGTTTGTGCATACTGATAACAAAAATTCCTGACTGCATTCTGATATCAGTATGCACATCCTGAAGCTATCTTGCCTGATTCTAAGAGATTATTCTATGAAGTGACTAGTGCAGTAGAACATTCATTCCTATATACCCATTATTGAACTAACTAGAGTTACATACCGCTGCTGAGGGGTACATTAAAAATAAGTGTCGAGGTTGACGTTTTCTTCCCGCTCTGACGTTTTCGTCCCGCTCTGATCACGTGATACAATACAGCAACGGGACGAAACAATAGCTGTTGTGGTTACTCGATAAGGGTGGCCAATTGCTTTGGAAGTGTTTCAGGTAAAGAATTAAGCATTTCTATCGATATTTGAAGGTATATAGGAATAGGAAAACCAAGTACCGGTAAGCAAAAGTCAAAGTTATTCGGTAAGGCTTGGAAAAATTACTGCCCATGGCGTTAGCCGTGGGCAGTAACTTTTTGTTCACCGGAACACAGTTTCCCACTATTACTTCCTGAACCAATTCTAAGACTCAGTAAAAAAAAAGACAAGTTTAGGGGGCCATTTCACTAGTAGGGGGGTTAAAGCGAGAGGTAGGACTGCAACAGTGCCACCAACAGTGAAACCAACAGTGTCAGGTTCAAATTCGCGTTTCATCAGTGGTCTCGCTGTTGAGGTGAGACCAACTCTCACTGTTGGCACAGGTCTCGCTATGCACACACGTTTGATGTTCAAATTTATTCGTCTATCGGCCGGGATGACGTGGAATTTCACCCCTTCCCATTGGAATAAAGCAATGAAACTTTAACACGAGTTAGGTATATATATAACCTATGATCGTACCAAATATGAAGAAGATCGGATTAAGCAATTCGCCGAAATCGGCGTTTGAACTTCGTTATTACAAACGTCTGCTCTGGTGGTCGCTGTTCTTTTTCCCTCCCTCCGTAGTGCGGCGGGGTTTCGGCCGTTCTTTTTGTCTCCCCCCGGAGGGCGGCGGGAAAGGCTGGGTACACTGGCCACCAGAGCACTATTTGCTATGACAACTTCAAACGGTGATATCTTCAGAACGCTACGGCCGATTTTCTTCTTATGTGGTACGATTATCTGTTATATGTATACCTTACTTGTGTTAATTTCATTGCCCTCCTCTGACATAAACAAAACTCTAAACCCAACAGCGACAGGGTCTACCCTGTCACTAATAGTGCCTCAACAGTGATAGGTACAGTGAGACCTAATTTCTAGTGAAACATACTCTCTCACTGTTGGTCTCACTCCTTACCTCACTCACGTTCACGCTTGACTGCTCCCTCTCATGAAATGCAAACTATCACTGTGATCTCACTATGGCAGCTTACCCTCCTGTCCTAATTTCTCATCCATACACAGAATTTAAATTGATGCCCATTGTGTAGCTATTATTGATGTATTTATCTATCCTAACTATGTTAGGTCTTCACCCCTCACCTTTACCTAAGTGCCCAATATATAGTGCATTTACTTCCCTGCCATGCTGCAGAACAGCAGACTGGAAAATCTTATTTGTCTGGGCGAGTCAATGTCCGGGCGAGTGACACCTGAGTAGTGTAAAGGTCTATTTGCATGAAATGTCTCTTTTTTAAAGGTTTTCATTTACCGCCCGCCGTCACCGTGAAGGGAGGCTGCAAGGCACTGGTGAGAGAGGACTAGGGTGTGAGGACTGGTGAGAGAGGACTGGTGAGAGAGGACTGGTGAGTGAGGATTGGGAGTAAGTACTGGTGAGAGAGGACTGGGGACTGAGGACTGAGGAGTGAGGACTGGTGAGTGAGGACTGGGGAGTGAGGACTGGGGAGTGAGGACTGGTGAAGGAGGACTAGGGAGTGAGGATTGGTGATAGAGGACTGGTGGGTGAGGACTGGGGTGCGAGGACTGGTGAGTGAGGACTGGTGAGAGAAGACTAGGGAGTGAGGACTAGTGAGAGAGGACTGGGAAAAGAATACAGATGATCTGGAGTGCGAACTGGTGAGACAGGACTGGGGGTTGTGAATAGTGAGAGGGAACGAGTACTGGTGAAGGAGGCCTCGGGAGTGAGGACTGGGAAGTGGGGACTTGGGAGTGAGGACTGGTGAGTGAGGACTGGTGAGTGAAGACTAGGGAATTAGGACTGGTAACAGAGGACTGGAGGAAGGAACTAGTATGTAAGGACTGGTGAGAGAGGAGTGAGGACTGGTGTGAGAGGACTAAGGAGTAAGGACTGGTGAGTGCAGACTAAGGAGTAAGGACTGGTGAGTGCGGACTGATGAAAGAGGACTGGGGAGTGAGGACTGATGAGAGAGGACTGTTGAGTGAGGACTGTTAAGAGAGGACTGGGGAGTGAGGAATGGTGAGAGAGGACTGGTGAGGGAGCACTTGGGAGTAAGGACTGGTGAGTGAGTACTGGTGAGTTAGTACTTGTGAGTGCAGACTTGGGATTGAGGACTGGTGAAAGAAGACTGGTGAGAGAGGACAGGGAAGTGAGTAATGGGGAGTGAAAACTGGTGAAAAAGGACTGGTGAGTGAGGACTGGGGAGTGAGGACTGGTAAGTGAGTACTGGCGAGAGAGGACTGGTGACTAAGGACTGGTGAGTGAGGTTTGGTGAGAAAGGACTCAGGAGTGAGGACTGGTGAGAGAGGACTGGGGTGTTAGGACTGGGGAGTGAGGACTGGTGAGTGACAACTGGTGACCGAGGACAGGGAAGTGAGGACTGGTTATTGAGACCTAGTGAGAGAGGACTGGTAAGTAAGGACAGGTGAGTGAAGTTTCGTGAGAGAGGACTGAGGAGTGAGTACAGGGGAGTGAGGACAGGGGAGTGATGACTAGTGAGAGAGGACTGGGGAGTGAGGCCTGGTAAGAGATAACTTGTGAGAGAGGACTGGTCAAAAAGGATTTGTGAGAGAGGACTGGTGAGTGAGGACTGGGGAGTGAGGACTGGTGAATGCGTACTGGGGAGTGAGTACTGGTGAGAGAGGACTGGGGAGTGAGTACAGGTGAGTGTGGACTCGGGGAGAAAGGAGTGTTGAGAGAGGACTGGTGAGAGAGGACTGGGGAGTGAGCTCTGGGGAGTGAGTACTGGGGAGTGAGGACTTGGGAGTGAGGACTGGTGAGTGAGGACTAGTGAATGAGGACTTGTGAGTGTGGACTGGGGAGTGAGGACTGGGGAGTGAGGACTTGTGAGTGACTACTGGTGAGTGTGGACTCTTGAGTAAGGAGTGGTGAGAAAGGCCTGGGGAGTGAGGACTAAGAAGTGAGGACTGGTGAGAGAGGACTGCTGAGAGAGGACTGCTGAGAGAGGAAAAGGGAGTGAGTAATGGAGAGTGAGGACTTGTGAGTGAGTACTGGGGAGTGAGGACTAGTGATAGAGGACTGGTGGGTGAGGACTGGTGAGAGGAAATGGTAAGTGAGGAGTCGTTAGCGGGATTGGGAGTGAAGACTGGTGAGTGAGGACTGGTGAGAGAGGACTAAGGAGTGAGGACTGTTGAGTGCGAACTGGTGAGACAGGACTGGGGGTTGTAGACTGAGTAGACAGGACTTGGGAGTGAGGACTGGAGTGAGGTATGGGGAATAAGGACTAAGGAGTGAGGGCTGGTGAGAGAGGACAGGGGAGTGCGTACTGGTGAGTGAGTACTGGCAAGTGAGTACTCGTGAGAGAGGATTGGGGAATGAGCACTGGGGAGTGAGGACTTGTGAGTGACTACTGGTGAGTGTGGACTCGGGAATAAGGAGTGGTGAGAGAGGCCAGGGGAGTGAGTACTGGTTAGTGAGGACTGGGGAGCGAGGACTAGGGAGTGAAGACTGTTGAGAGGACTGGGGAAAGAGGACGTGTGAGAGAGGACTGGTGAGAGAGCACTGGGGAGTGAGCACTGGTAAGTGAGGACAGGGGAGTGAGGACCAGTGAATGAGGACTTGTGAGAGAGGACTGGGGATTGAGTACTTGTGAGATAGGACTGGGGAGTGAGGACAGGGGAGTGAAAACCAGTGAATGAGGACTTGTGAGATAGGACTGGCGAGTGAGGACTGGGGAGTAAGGACTTGTGAGTGACTACTTGTGAGTTTGAACTCGGGAATAAGGAGTGATGAGAGTGGCCTTGGGAGTGAGTACTGGGCCCTGTTTTTTAGTCACGACATTCGTACCAAATATGAAGAAAACGGCCGCACCGTTCCGAAGTTATCGGCGTTTAAATTCCGTCATAGCAAACGCTGCTCTGGTGGCCAGTGTAGCTCTACCCTCACTATGCGCTTACTTCACCCTCCCAGCAGATACTCCACGCTCTTTACCGCGAAAGATCTGCAAGGAGAGTGCTTGTACGATATCCGATCGATAGCCCAATATTTCAAATTTAAACGCCAATATCTTCGGGAAGGTGAGTCCTATTTTCTTCAGATTTGGTACGATTATAGGTTACATGTATTCCTTACTTGTGTTAAAGTTTCATTGCTTAATTCGTATGGAAAGTACAGGGAATCTACAGTGACGTTATATAGAACCTAAGGCAGTTCTATACTTGTCGTAAGTTCCGACACTTATCCATGCGATCTCTCATTTCGGCCTACGACAGTCTTTATAGCACACCCGCCATCTTGTGTCGTCGAAAATGCCGTAAAATCTTGATCCGATCTCAGGGGATCGTAGACTTGCGATATCGTGACTAAAAAACAGGGCCCTGGGCCCTGTTTTTTAGTCACGATATCGTAGATCCACGATGGCCTAAGATCGTCCCTTGAGACCAAGACACTTTTTGGTGATACAAAATGGCCACTGTGCTATAGACGGTGTCGTAGCCTGCCGCATATGATCGGAGCTCAAAGTGTCGGCGCTAACGACAAGTATAGAACTGTCTTAGGTTCTGTAACACATCACTGTGCGTATATAGAGGATTTTTCCACTTCCTGAAAGAAATTAAGCGATGAGATTTTAACACGAGTAAGGGATACATATGACCTAAAATCGTACCAAATATGAAGAAGATCGGAAGCATCGTTTCGAAGATATCGGCGATTGAATTTCATCACAGCAATCATCTGCTCTGGTGGCCACAGCACCCTCCCACCTCCCGTACGCAGTGAATGTCAAGGTCGCCGCATAAATTAGATCACGTGAGGGTAGAGCTACACTGGCCACCAGAGCAGTATTTGCTATGACAAAATTCAAATGGTGATATCTTCGGAAAGCTACGACCGATCTTCTTCATAATTGGTACTGGGGACTCCGGAATAAGGAGTAGTGAGAGAGGCCTGGGGAGTGAGTACAGGGGAGTGAGGACTGGGGAGTGAGGACTAGGAAGTGAGGACTGTTAAGAAGACTTGGGAGTGAGGACTGGTAAGAGAGGACTGGTGAAAGAGGAATTCTGAGTGAGGACTTGTGAGAGAGGACTGGGGAGTGGGGACTAGTGAAGGAGGCCTGGCGAGTGAGGACTGGGGAGACGGGACTGGGGACTGAGGACTGGTTAGTGAGTACTGCTGAGTTTGAACTGCTGAGTGAGGTTTGGTGAGAAAGGACTCAGGAATGAGGACTGGTGAGTAAGGACTGGTGAGAGAGGATTGGTGAGTGAGGACTGGTGACCGAGGACTGTGGAGTGAGGACTGGTGAGTGAGGACTGGCGAGAGAGGACTGGTAAGTAAGGACTGAGGAGTGGGGTTTGGGGGAAAGGACAGGGGAGTGAGTACATGTGAGAGAGGACAGGGGAGTGAGTACTGGTGAGAAAAGACTGGGGAGTGAGGACTGGAGAGTGAGGACTTGTGAGTGACTACTGGTGAGTGTTGACTCGGGAATAAGGAGTGGTGAAAGAGGCCTGGGGAGTGAATACTGGTGAGTGAGGACTGGGGAGTGAGGACTAGGGAGTGGAGACTGTTGAGAGGACTGGGGAAAGAGGACGTGTGAGAGAGGACTGGTGAGAGAGCACTGGGGAGTGAGGACTGGTAAGTGAGGACAGGGCAGTTCTATACTTGTCGTAAGTTCCGACACTTATCCATGCGATCTCTCATTTCGGCCTACGACAGTCTTTATAGCACACCCGCCATCTTGTGTCGTCGAAAATGCCGTAAAATCTTGATCCGATCTCAGGGGATCGTAGACTTGCGATATCGTGACTAAAAAACAGGGCCCTGGGCCCTGTTTTTTAGTCACGATATCGTAGATCCACGATGGCCTAAGATCGTCCCTTGAGACCAAGACACTTTTTGGTGATACAAAATGGCCGCTGTGCTATAGACGGTGTCGTAGCCTGCCGCATATGATCGGAGCTCAAAGTGTCGGCGCTAACGACAAGTATAGAACTGTCTTAGGTTCTGTAACACATCACTGTGCGTATATAGAGGATTTTTCCACTTCCTGAAAGAAATTAAGCGATGAGATTTTAACACGAGTAAGGGATACATATGACCTAAAATCGTACCAAATATGAAGAAGATCGGAAGCATCGTTTCGAAGATATCGGCGATTGAATTTCATCACAGCAATCATCTGCTCTGGTGGCCACAGCACCCTCCCACCTCCCGTACGCAGTGAATGTCAAGGTCGCCGCATAAATTAGATCACGTGAGGGTAGAGCTACACTGGCCACCAGAGCAGTATTTGCTATGACAAAATTCAAATGGTGATATCTTCGGAAAGCTACGACCGATCTTCTTCATAATTGGTACTGGGGACTCCGGAATAAGGAGTAGTGAGAGAGGCCTGGGGAGTGAGTACAGGGGAGTGAGGACTGGGGAGTGAGGACTAGGAAGTGAGGACTGTTAAGAGGACTTGGGAGTGAGGACTGGTAAGAGAGGACTGGTGAGAGAGGAATTCTGAGTGAGGACTTGTGAGAGAGGACTGGGGAGTGAGGACTGGTGAAGGAGGCCTGGGGAGTGAGGACTGGGGAGACGGGACTGGGGACTGAGGACTGGTTAGTGAGTACTGCTGAGTTTGAACTGCTGAGTGAGGTTTGGTGAGAAAGGACTCAGGAATGAGGACTGGTGAGTAAGGACTGGTGAGAGAGGATTGGTGAGTGAGGACTGGTGACCGAGGACTGTGGAGTGAGGACTGGTGAGTGAGGACTGGCGAGAGAGGACTGGTAAGTAAGGACTGAGGAGTGGGGTTTGATGAGAGAGGACTGGGGGGAAAGGACAGGGGAGTGAGTACATGTGAGAGAGGACAGGGGAGTGAGTACTGGTGAGAAAAGACTGGGGAGTGAGGACTGGAGAGTGAGGACTTGTGAGTGACTACTGGTGAGTGTTGACTCGGGAATAAGGAGTGGTGAAAGAGGCCTGGGGAGTGAATACTGGTGAGTGAGGACTGGGGAGTGAGGAATAGGGAGTGAGTAATGTTGAGAGGACTGGGGAGTGTGTACTAAGGAGTGAGGACTGGTGCGAGAGGACCGTGAAGACTGGTAAGAGAGGACTGGTGAGTGAGGACTGGGGAGGGAATAGTGGAAAGAGAGGACTGGGGACTGAGGACTGGGTAGTGAGGACTGGTGAGAAAAGACTGGGGAGTGAGGACTGGTGAGTGAGGACTGGGGAGTGAGGACTAGTGAGTGAGGACTTTTGAGTGAGGACTGGTGAGAAAGGACTGGTGAGTGAGGACTGGGGAGTCAGGACTAGGGAGTGAGGAATAGTGAGTGAGGACTTTTGAGAGAGGACTGGGGAGTGACAGGTTTTTATACACTGGGTCGTGGTTTACTGAGTCCCCATACATTTTCAATTGGGGCTTTGTATACGATGGATAATAATGGTGAAGGAAGCCTGGGGAGTGAGGTCTGGGGAGACGGGACTGGGGACTGAGAACTGTTTAGTGAGTACTGGTGAGTTAGAACTGGTGAGTGAGGTTTGATGAGAAAGGACTCAGGAATGAGGACTGGTGAGAGAGGACTGATGAGTAAGGACTGTCGAGAGAGGACTGGTGAGTGACGACTGTCGACCAAGGACTGTGGAGTGAGGACTGGTAAGTGAGGACTGATGAGAGTGGACTGGTAAGTAAGGACTGGTGAGTGAGGTTTGGTGAGAGGGGACTGAGGAGTGAAGACAGGGGAGTGAGGACAGGGGAGTGAGGACTTGTGCTAGAGGACTGGGGAATGAGTACTGGTGAGAGAGGACTGGGGAGTGAGGACTGGGGAGTGAGGACTTGTGAGTGACTACTGGTGAATGTGGACTCTGGAATAAGGAGTGGTGAGAGAGGCCTTGGGAGTGAGTACTAGTGAGTGAGGACTGGGGAGTGAGAGCTAGGGAGTGAGGACTGTTGAGAGGACTTGGGAGTGAGGACTGGTGAGAGAGGACTGGGGAGTGAGAACTGATGACAGAGGACAGGGGAGTGAGTAATGGGGAGTAAGGACTGGTGAGAGAGGACTAAGGAGTGAGGACTAGTGAGAGAGGACTGGGGAATGTGGACTAAGGAATGAGGACTTGTGCGAGAGGACTGGTGAGAGAGGACTGGTGAGAGAGAACTGGGGAGTGTGTACTTGGGAGTGAGTACTGGTGATTTAGAACTTGTGCGAGAGGACTGGTGAGTGAGGACTTGTTAGAGAGGACTGGTGAGTGAGTACTGGTGAGAGAGGACTGGTGAGTAAGTATTTGTGAGTGAGTACTGGAGAGTGAGGACTGGTGAGTGAGGACTGCTGAGTGAGGACTGGTGAGAGAGGACTGGTAAGTGAGGACGGACACATTGACGACACTGTTCTGCCGAGTGACATTTTAGATAATTTCAAGGTCATTTCTATTGGATTTCACAGGTTTACACAGATTTTTGTCCCACTTAAGCTATATACCACCTTAAAGTATGTCCCCTAGAAATTGTTTTCCATATGATTGATAGTGCCTACGTATTCCTATTAACCTAAATGACAAGTAATATTTATTCATGGACCTAGTATTAGGGTAAAATTACCCAATGTGAAGGAACACTAGCACTTGCCAAAACCCCCAAAACCTAATTCTTAGACCCACTACAACAAGAAAAAATATAGAAATGGCCACCAAAATCATATTACAACTTGTATGACTGCCCCTGATCAGAAATACCCCCAACTGTCACCCGCCCAGACATAATTTCTGGGGTCTAAAGGTTGCATACAATGCCATAGCAATGATTTTTGTATTTTACTCATAACACTTCATGATCTGGGACCTGTTTCAGTAGTTTCGTGACATGTCTAGATGGTGTCTGTGACACCATACGGACAGATCACAAGATTGCAATCGATGACACACAGAGTTTCACTCATTTCTCGTAGGAATTAAGCAATGACACTTTAACATGAGTAGGGGATACATATAACCTATAATCGTTCCAAATATGAAGAAGATTGGCCACTCCGATTTTCTGATATTTGCTATTCTTTTTCCACTGTTGCTTGCACTGTTGGTGCCGCTTTTGATGTCTGTCTAGGCCTAATGTCATGAGACTACTGAAACAGGTCCCAGGTAACCCAACACATATACATTACCCACAAAAGAGAACTTTGAGATACTCCAAGGTTCATTCACAGACCTCCCATTTCACCCTAGAACCCCATATGCACACTTTCTGTGATTTATGACCAAGTGTCTTTCTTTCTATTTTTCAAAAAGAACTAATTCAGTTTTTTTTTTAACTTATATTTCACCGATTCCCTCAATACATGAGCTTTTTTCTCACTACATTGGGGTCCTTCTTTCTTTAAAAAAAAAAAGAGAAAATCTTGGTTGTGGCCTTGGGTTGAACACCTGAACTCCAGATTTTAAAAAGAAAAACATTTTTAAAAAATTGGTTGCAACTGGGGATTGAACACCCAATCTTGGTACCTTAAAACAAATGCTCTACCCACTACACTACAGAGAAAGTCTATTCAAAAATGAGGTATAGCATGTATATGTATATGCATATACATGTATTCAGTGTACTTTTATGCGTAAACAAGGAAGAAATAAAGAATATCTATTACTTTCAAAAAAGACTCTCAAGCTTTGGGTTTCCATGCAACACTCTACCTCTAGACTACAGAAAAGACATAAAGAGGGAATGTTTAAGTGGATATGAAAAGTTCTGCAAGGAGGGGAATTAAACTCTCAACCTTAGGTTTTTCTCGCAGACGCTCTACCTCTAGTATACTGTTTCCTAACAGTACACCAGGTGGCAGGCACTGCAATAAAAACGTTAGTTCTTTTCATATCCACCCAGTGTTAGTGCTGTGATTAAACTAGACCATTAGAGCCAAGGGATAAGGTAAGGTGTAAGATAACTGTACTTTCCTGTAGTTTCCAAACAGTGTCGGTGCTGTACTTTGATAAAGATGTGATGAAGGAATATGACAGGATGACTTCAGCTTGGGGTTTCCTTGCAGACACTCTACCTCTACACTACAGAAGAGACATGAAGAGGGAATGTTTAAGTCGGTCTGTCTCTGTAAGATTCTGAATGAAAAAAGAAATAATTCAGAAGAGAAAAAAATATGACAACTTACAATAGTAATTATACAGTGACTAGTGTAGTGGAACTAAAATTGGTTCCTATAAGAATCTTTATGACTGAGGGGAAAAAAAGAAAAGTTCTGCAAGGAGGGGAATTGAACTCTCAACCTTAGGTTTCTCTTGCAGACGCTCTACCTCTAGTCTACTGTTTCCTTACAGTACACCAGGTGGCAGGCACTGCAATGAAAACGTTAGTTCTTTTCATATCGACCGAGGGTCAGTGCTGTGATTAGACTAGACCAGTAGAGCCAAGGGATAAGGTAAGGGATAAGATAACTGTACTTTTGGGCATTTCCAAAAAGTGTTAGTGCTGTACTGTAATAAAGGGATACGACAAGATGACTTCTGTTTGTGCATACTGATAACAAAAATTCCTGACTGCATTCTGATATCAGTATGCACATCCTGAAGCTATCTTGCCTGATTCTAAGAGATTATTCTATGAAGTGACTAGTGCAGTAGAACATTCATTCCTATATACCCATTATTGAACTAACTAGAGTTACATACCGCTGCTGAGGGGTGCATTAAAAATAAGTTATGTGTCGAGGTTGAGGTTTTCGTCCCGCTCTGACGGTTTTGTCTCGCTCTGATCACGTGATACAATACAGCAGCGGAACGAAACAATAGCTGTTGTTGTTATTCAATAAGGGTGGCCATTTGCTTTGGAAGTGTTTCAGGTAAAGAATTAAGCATTTCTATCGATATTTTAAGGTATATAGGAATAGGGAAACCAAGTACCAGTAAGCAAAAGTCAAAGTTATTCTGTAAGGCTTGGAAAAATACTGCCCGAGGCGTCAACTGCGGGCAGTAATTTTTTGCTCACCGGAACATAGTTTCCCACTATTACTTCGTGAACCAATTCTAAGACTTAGTTACATGTTAGATAGAGTTGGTAGTGTATGTGCACTGAAATTAAGGAGAAATCTCTCGTTAATCTTTTTCCTGAGGCTGTCATGAGTAGTGTCTGTGGAAAATGTCCTAATTTCTCATCCATACACAGAATTTAAATTGATGCCCATTGTGTAGCTATTATTGATGTATTTATCTATCCTAACTATGTTAGGTCTTCACCCCTCACCTTTACCTAAGTGCCCAATATATAGTGCATTTACAGCAGACTGGAAAATCTTATTTGTCTGGGCGAGTCAATGTCCGGGCAAGTGACATCTGAGTAGTGTAAAGGTCTATTTGCATGAAATGTTGTTTTTACAAAGGTTTTCATTTACCGCCCGCCGTCACCGTGAAGGGAGGCTGCAAGGCACTGGTGAGAGAGGACTAGGGTGTGAGGACTGGTGAGAGAGGACTGGTGAGTGAGGATTGGGAGTGAGTACTGGTGAGAGAGGACTGAGGACTGAGGAGTGAGGACTGGTGAGTGAGGACTGGTGAGTGAGGACTGGTGAGAGACGACTGGTGAATGAGGACTGGGGAGTGTGAGACGACTGGTGAGTGAGGACTGGGGAGTGAGGATTGGTGATAGAGGACTGGTGGGTGAGGACTGGGGTGCGAGGACTGGTGAGTGAGGACTGATGAGAGAAGACTAGGGAGTGAGGATAAGTGAGATAGGACTGGGAAAAGAATACAGATGATCGGGAGTGCGAACTGGTGAGACAGGACTGGGGGTTGTGGACTGAGTAGACAGGACTTGGGAGTGAGGACTATGGAGTAAGGGCTAGTGAGAGAGGACTGGGGAGTGAGGACTTGGGAGTGAAGACTGTTGAGAGGACTGGGGAAAGAGGACTGGTGAGAGAGGACTGGTGGGAGAGCACTGGGGAGTAAGGACTGGTTAGTGAGGACAGGGGAGTGAGGACCAGTGAATGAGGACTTGTGAGAGAGGACTGGGGAGTGAATACTGGTGAGAGAGGACTGGGGAGTGAGGACTGGGGAGTGAGGACTTGTGAGTGACTACTTGTGAGTGTGGACCCGGGAATAAGGAGTGGTGAGAGAGGCCTGGGGAGTGGGTATTGGTTAGTGAGGACTGGGGAATGTGGACAGGGGAGTGAGGACTATTGAAAGGACTGTGGAGTGAGGACTGGTGAGAGGACTGGGGAGTGAGGACTGATGAGAGAGGACTTGGGATTGAGGACTAGGGAGTGAGGTCTGGGGAGTGAGGACTAAGGAGTGACGGCTGGTGAGAGAGGACTGGTGAGAGAGGACTGGTGAGAGAGGACTGGGGAGTGTGGACTAAGGAGTGAAAACTGGTGCGAGAGGACTGTGAAGACTGGTAAGAGAGGACCGGTGAGTGAGGACCGGGGACGGAATAGTGGTAAGAGAGGACTGGGGACTGAGGACTGGTTAGTGAGGACTGGTGAAAAAGGACAGGTGAGTGAGGACTGGTGAGTGAGGACATGGGTTTGAGGACTGGTGAGTGAGGACTGGTGAGAGAAGACTAGGGTGTGAGGGCTAGTGAGAGAGGACAGGGAAAAGAGTACAGGTGCGTGAGGACTGGTCAGAAAGGACTGGTGAGTGAGGACTGGGAAGTGAGGACTGGGGATTGAGAACTGGGGAGTGAGGAAAAGTGAGTTAGGACTTGTGAGAGAGGACTGGGGGAGTGAGTACTGGTGAAGGAGGCCTTGGGAATGAGGACTGGGAATTGGGGACTGGGGAGTGAGGACTGGTGAGTGAGGACTGGTAAGTGAGGACTGGTGAGTTAGGACTAGGGAGTTAGGAGTGGTAACAGAGGACTGGTGGGAGGAACCTAGCAAGTAAGAACTGGTGAGAGAGGAGTGGGGAGTAAGGACTGGTGAGTGCAGACTAAGGAGTAAGGAATGGTGAGTGCGGACTTGCGAGAGAGGACTGGGGAGTGAGTATAGGTGAAGGAGGCCTGGGGAGTGAGGACTGGGGAGAGGGGACTGGGGACTGAGGACTGGTTAGTGAGTACTGGTGAGTTAAAACTGGTAAGTGAGGTTTGGTGAGAAAGGACTCAGGAATGAGGACTGGTTACAGAGGACTGGTGAGTAAGGACTGGTGAAAGAGGACTGGTGAGTGACAACTGGTGACCGAGGACTGTGGAGTGAGTACTGGAGAGAGGACTGGTAAGTAAGGACTGGTGAGTGAGGTTTGTTGAGAGAGGACTGAGGAGTGAGGACAGGGGGGTGAGGACAGGGGAGTGAAGACAGGGGGGTGAGGACTCGTGAGAGAAGAGGACTGGGGAGTGAGTACTAGTGAGAGAGGACTGGGAAGTGAGGACTGGTGAGTGAGGACTTGTGAGTGACTACTGGCGAGTGTGGACTCGGGAATAAGGAGTGGTGAGAGAGGCCTGGGGACTGAGTACTGGTTAGTGAAGACTGGTGAGAGAGGCCTGGGGAGTGAGTACAGGGGAGTGAGGACTGGGGAGTGAGGACTAGGGAGTGAGGACTGTTGAGAGGACTTGGGAGTGAGGACTGGTGAGAGAGGACTGGTGAGAGAGGACTGGGGAGTGAAGACTGATGAGAGAGGACTTTGGAGTGAGAACTGGTGAGTGAGGTCTCGGTAGTGAGGACTAAGGAGTGACGGCTGGTGAGAGAGGACAGGGGAGTGAGTAATGGGGAGTAAGGACTGACGAGAGAGGACTAAGTAGTGAGGACTGTTGAGAGAGGACTGGTGAGAGAGGACTGGTGAGAGAGGACTGGTGAGTGAGGATTTGTGACTGAGGACTGGTGAGTGAGTACTGGTGAGAGAGAACTAGTGAGTAAGTATTGGTGAGTGAGTACTGGAGAGTGAGGACTGGTGAGTGAGGACTGGTGAGAGAGGAATGGTGAGAGAGGACTGGGGAGTGAGGACTGATGAGAGAGGACTTGGAAGTGAGGACTAGGGAATGAGGTCTGGGGTGTGAGGACTAAGGAGTGACGGCTGGTGAGAGAGGACAGGGGAGTGAGTAATGGGGAGTAAGGACCGATGAGAGAGGACTAAGGAGTTACGACTGGTGCGAGAGGACCGGTGAGTGAGGACTGGGGAGGGAATAGTGGTAGGAGAGGACTGGGGACTGAGGCCTGGGTAGTGAGGACTGGTGAGAAAGGACAGGTGAGTGAGGACTGGTGATTGAGGACTGGTGAGTGAGGACTTTGGGGTGAGGACTGGTGAGTGAGGACTGGTGAGTGAGGACTAGTGAGTGAGGACTGGTGAGTGAGGACTGGGAAGTGAGGACTGGTGAAGGAGGACTGGTGAATGAGGATTGATGGTTGAGGACATGGGTGTGAGGACTGGTGAGTGAGGACTGGTGAGAGAGGACTGGGGAGTAAGGACTGGTGAGTAAGTATTGGTGAGTGAGTACTGGAGAGTGAGGACTGGTGAGTGAGGACTGCTGAGTGAGGACTGGTGAGAGAGGACTGGTAAGTGAGGACGCACACATTGACGACACTGTTCTGCCGAGTGACATTTTAGATAATTTCAAGGTATTTCTATGGGATTTCAAAGGTTTACACAGATTTTTGTCTCACTTAAGCTATATACCACCTTAAAGTATGTCCCCTAGAAATTGTTTTCCATATGATTGATAGTGCCTATGTAACTCTGTATTCCTATAAACCTAAATGACAAGTAATGTTTATTTATGGAACTAGTATTAGGGTAAAATGACCCAATGTGAGGGAACGTATCCACTAGCACTTGCCAAAACCCCCAAAACCTAACTCTTAGACCCACTACAACAAGAAAAAATATAGAAATGGCCACCAAAATCATATTACAACTTGTATGACTGCCCCTGATCTGAAATACCCCCAACTGTCACCCGCCCAGACATAATTTCTGGGGTCTAAAGGTTGCATACAATGCCATAGCAATGATTTTTGTATTTTACTCATAAAACTTCATGATCAGCATGGAGATACACTGTCCATGTGATCAGGTAACCCAACACATATACATTACCCACAAAAAAGAACTTTGAGATACTCCTAGGTTCATTCACAGACCTCCCATTTCACCCTAGAACCCCATATGCACACTTTCTGTGATTTATGACCTAGTGTCTTTCTTTCTATTTTTCAAAAAGAACTAATTCAGTTATATTTTACCGATTCCCTCAATACATGAGCTTTTTTCTCACTACATTGGGGTCCTTGTTTCTTTTTAAAAGAAAGAAAAACAAAAAAAGATCTTGGTTATGGCTGGGGGTTGAACGCCCTGAACCCCAGATTTTAAAAAGAAAAACATTTTTAAAAAATTGGTTGCAACTGGGGATTGAACACCCAATCTTGGTACCTTAAAATAAATGTTCTATCCACTACACTACAGAGAAAGTCTATTCCAAAATGAGGTATAGCATGTATATGTATATGCATATACATGTATTGAGTGTACTTTTATGCGTAAACAAGGAAGATATAAAGGATATTTATTACTTTCAAAAAAGAAATAAGAGCTGGATTGAGGGGATTTGAACTCTCAAGCTTTGGGTTTCCATGCAGACACTCTACCTCTAGACTACAGAAAAGACATAAAGAGGGAATGTTTAAGTCGGTCTGTCTCTGGAAGATTTTGAATGAAAATAGAAATAATTCAGAAAGAAAAAAAATATATGACAACTTACAATAGTAATTATACAGTGACTAGTATAGTGGAACTAAAGTTGGTTCCTAAAAGAATCTTTATGACTGAGGGAAAAAAAGAAAAGTTCTGCAAGGAGGGGAATTGAACTCTCAACCTTAGGTTTCTCTTGCAGACGTTCTACCTCTAGTCTACTGTTTCCTTACAGTACACCAGATGGCAGGCACTGCAATGAAAACGTTAGTTCTTTTCATATCCACCCAGCGTCAGTGATGTGATTAGACTAGACCAGTAGAGCCAAGGGATAAGGTAAGGGATAAGATAACTGTACTTTTGGTCATTTCCAAACAGTGTTAGTGCTGTACTGTAATACAGGGATATGACAAGATGACTTCAACTTGTGCATACTGATAACAAAAATTACTGACTGCATTCTGATATCAGTATGCACATCCTGAAGCTATCTTGCCTGATTCTAAGAGATTATTCTATGAAGTGACTAGTGCAGTAGAACATTCATTCCTATATACTCATTATTGAACTAACTAGAGTTACATACCGCTGCTGAGGGGTGCATTAAAAATAAGTTATGTGTCTAGGTTGACGTTTTCGTCCCGCTCTGATCACGTGCTACAATACAGGGCCCTGTTTTTTAGTCACAAAATTTGTGAGTGCCGCAGGCCTACGATCGCACAGCCGATCTACGACCTTTTTGGACGACAGGAAATGAATTTCCGCGTTCGGTACGACATGACCATAGATGTCTTAGGGCTATGACAGTTTGGGAGACAAATTTACCCGCGTGACCTTACGATTGTCGTCACTATAGCACACCTCACACCGCCCTATGTGTCGTAGGGCTACGATAATCGGCCGACCCCCTAAAATGTTGTGACTATAATACACTGACAGCAAAAACATGTCGTACATAACAATTGTCGTGACTAAAAAACAGTGCCCAGCAGCGGGACGAAACAATAGCTGTTGTGGTTACTCGATAAGGGTGGCCATTTGCTTTGGAAGTGTTTCAGGTAAAGAATTAAGCATTTCTACCGATATTTGAAGGTATAAAGGAATAGGGAAACCAAGTACCGGTAAGCAAAAGTCAAAGTTACTCGGTATGGCTTGGAAAAATTACTGCCCGCGGCTGAAGCCTTGGGCAGTAATTTTTCCAAGCCTTACCTCGTAACTTTGAACTTTTGCTCACCGGAACATAGTTTCCCTCTATTACTTCCTGAACCAATTCTATCACTCAGTAAAAAAGTTCTGGATGGTTTCATGTTGTGCATACTGATAACAGAACAGAATTACTGCTGGCTTTTTGTTATAACTATGCTTAAGCTGAAGTTTTCTTGCCTCATTACACACCCTAGAATACAAGTATTTTACCCTAAATAGATGTAGAAGGTTGTCATAATACTAACATCTCCATTCTTAAACATCACTAGGTGACCACTTGTTGATATCTATTTCTGCCCAAGCCCTGCAGTAAGCTATAATTATTATACCTATGAACAAATGAGACATCTATACTACCTGCTGATAGGCATACATTAATCGTGTAGTTCGGCAAGGGTGGAGTGTATGAGCTCATACATTCACTGTGTGAGCATATTACTACGCGTGCACAGTGGGTATACTCACAGGCAAAAACAAAATGGCGGACGGATTACGTCGACTCGATTATCAGTATTTTGATCGGCAAGTTAACATGAACAGAGGTATGTACAAGATCGAAAAGAAGAACACACGAGTAAATTTCAAAATAACAGTGAACTACTGAAGGAATCACCATAAAAAGCATTAAAAATGTAAACAAAGCATTTAAATGTAAACAAACAGCGAAGGACACATTGTTTGTACGTACAACTAATATAATTCATCTTGTTTTTTTATATTTGTTTATATATCTTTAGTGATTCCCGATACATTAGTGGTCATAAATCACAGAAAGTGAGCCTTTGAGATTTTTGAACTTCCGCCGGGTCCCATTCTTAGGGTATCAATTTTTTAATGAGGACTGGTGCGAGAGGACTGCTGAGAGAGGACAAGGGAGTGAGTAATGGAGAGTGAGGACTAGTGAGTAAGGACTGGGGAGTGAGGACTGGTGAAGGAGGACTGGGAAGTTAGGACTGGTGAGTGAGGACTGGTGGGTGAGGACTGGGGTGTGAGGACTGGTGAGTGAGGACTGGGGAGTGAGGCCTTTGTTTTAGAGGACTGGTGAGTGAAGACTGTTGAGAGGAATTGGTGAGTGAGGACTGGTGAGAGAGGACTGGGGAGTGAGGACTGGAGAGTGAGGACTGGGGAGTGAGGACTGGTGAGTGAGTACTGGTGATAGAGAACTTGTGGGTGCAGACTTGTGAGTGAGGACTGGGGAGTTAGGACTGGAGAGTGAGGACTGGTGAGTGAGTACTGTTGAGTGTGGACTGGTGAGTGAGGTCTCGTGAGTGAGGACTGGTGAGAGAGGATTGGTGAGTGAGGACTGGGGAGTGAGGACTGGGAAGTGAGAACTGGCGAGAGAGGTCTGGTGAGTGAGGACTTGGGAGTGACTACTGGTGAGAGAGGACTGGGAAGTGAGGACTGGGGTGTGAGGACTGGTGAGTGAGGACTGGTGAGTGAGGCCTGGTGATAGAGGACTGGTGAGTGAGGACTGGTGAGAGGAATTGGTGAGTGAGGACTGGTGAGAGAGGACTGGGGAGTGAGGACTGGGGAGTGAGGACTGGGGAGTGAGGACTGGGGAGTGAGGACTGGTGAGTGAGTACTGGTGATAGAGAACTGGTGGGTGCAGACTGGTGAGAGGACTGGTGAGTGAGGACTGGGGAGTGAGGACTGGAGAGTGAGGACTGGTGAGTGAGTACTGTTGAGTGTGGACTGGTGAGTGAGGTCTCGTGAGTGAGGACTGGTGAGAGAGGATTGGTGAGTGAGGACTGGGGAGTGAGGACTGGGAAGTGAGTACTGGCGAGAGAGGTCTGGTGAGTGAGGACTTGGGAGTGACTACTGGTGAGAGGACTGGGAAGTGAGGACTGGTGAGTGAGGACTGGTGAGAGAGGACTGGTGAGTCAGGACTGGTGAGTGAGGACTGTCCGGCTGAGTGATTTCCGCTGCCCCCCCCCCCCCACACTCCCCGGAAACATTTGTTTTATCTTGTAGATCCATCCTTCTAGTTAACATTTCCACTTGTTGTCGCTCTGGCAAGTGGCTGGATTACCATGACAACAGCTGTTAAAGAGACCTCCCATCAAAATGCTTGAACGCCTATAATTCTGAGTGCTGAAAACCATTACTTGGTTCTGTGTTCTTTTAAGTATTACAATGACTTATTAGGTTAAACTTTGGCATTGGATTCCATAGTCTGGTCCTTTGTGGACTAAGTACAACAAACAGAATCAAAATATGTCTTCTCAGTGGCCTACAACAGCCTTTTTCATGTGTGTACTATTTATGTCCCCTTTACACATCTGCAATTTACCACATATTTGTTTCCTAAATAATTTAAAAACTATATTATCTTTTCATATGCAGTTTTTTTGCTATCTGGCCATGTTGTTGTATCCCTTAGGAACATTTGAGGTATTTTAAGGGTTTTGTGATATCAGGTTCCAGGTATATTACCAATTTTGCTACCCCTGCCCCTGCCGTGTTATGACAGTGATTTCTGATGGTAAATGAGATTATTATGATTGATTCTAAATAATTAGCATTGAATGAACAGTCAGGAAACTTATTTCGAAGTACATGATGATTCAACCTCATTATGGACAGGACAATTTTTCCAGAATCTCCTGCAGGAGATTCTGACATACCAGAAACTCCAGGTAGCTATTTCCAGGTGCCCTATACATTTCCTATGAAGACTCCGTAATCGGTGGGTAATAAATACACAATATTAACTGGTTTCAGATATAAGCGGCAGTAATCTCCGAGTACAAGACGCGTAGTAATCTCCGAACGATAGTGAGGTGATTACGAAGAGTCTAGCTGAGTTACTTTTATGCGTAAACAATGTCTATTCATAAACAATGTTGACTGACACTGACAGGCTCTATTATTGACATTATTGTTATTATTTTGAGGTGAAAGTATTTCAGGTTTTTTTTCTAACTTATATTTTACCGATTACCCCAATACTCTACGTCTTTAGCGTTTTTCTCTCTACATTTGCGTTCTTCTTTTTTTTTAATAGAAAAAAAAACGATCTTGGTTGTGACCGAGGGTTGAACACCCAACCCACATATACCCAGGGGAGGCACAGGGAGGAATTTTCCGACTGAAGATTCTCTACATACTCTTTTTTGAATTTTGTTTCTAACTATTATAGTTAAGATGTTACAGCAATATAAAAAATGGGATATGTGCACATACATAAGATATTGCCACCGAATACCTGGAAATCTTCCCATGTATTTAGGGTGAGTAAAAACACTTCCTGATAACAAAATGCGAGGTATGGTAAAATTGCAAGTGCTCCCGGGGGCTTTGCCCCCTTGGTCTCAAGGATGGGCTTTGCTGTTGGACCCCTTGTAATGTTCCAAGATAGCCTCAGTTGTGTGACCCCCCCCCCCCCCCCCCTCCTTAGAATAAAATCCTGGATATAGTGCACCCAGTGGCTTTGCCCTCCCACTGGATACCTAAAGAGGTACTTTGTCCCTGACTCAAAGTCTCGAAGTCTCAAATCAGTAACTACCCTATTCCTTGAAACCAATTCCTAAAGACAGCTTATATAATGTATATAAGCATTGAAATTAGATCTTGGGGCTTCATCAGTGCACCCCAAGGACAGGTTATGTCACAGGACCTGCGGCATCGGTTCGTTTTATCGTCAATTTTACCGCGTATTTATCCCGTACAGCCACAGTAGGCTAACCCTGTTTCCGTATATTTTGTATTGTTAACACGTTTTCACCTCGCTGCCATTTCGACTAAATTCGAGAATATATTATGGAAAAACTTGAAAAGCCATAGGCATTCAACGCTCACCCGCAAACGTAAACATGAAATGAAAAGTCAAATCCATTTGGCGGAGCACCGGCTGGCCCTACTATTATTACTGTACCAAAAGATACGACACTTACAGCAAAGGATTGTCAAAGTATAATTTGTCTGATAACAAAGTTTTATTAATTTCTGTCAAGGAGTTCACACGTGAGACAAATTTTGCTACACCCTGCATGGATGCCCATGTTTACAATTATGGAACTCAAAATGTCGTCTGCTACTAAGATTGACAGCACCTTGCACGAAGGGAAATTCACATAAAAACGTCTTCCCATAATGTTGATTCATTATCATTTTCAAGCAATAATCTAATCTATTAGTTTAGAGTCTCTTAATCAACTTCAAACAATTCACATACTTTGATATACACAAAATTGTAATACTCACAGGTCGGTCCCCCGTGCGCGGCTTCTTTGGGTAGCTTGTGTCCTGTGTCTCAGTAAATATTTGACGCAAAAGTTACGTGACGTAGTTTGGCTGGGTTCCGCCTGTGTTCGCCGCTGATAATGTTGGCCATTGAGCTTAGTAATACGGGGTACAGGACTTCATTGTTGGTGCATGGATAGCGAAGGGTTAGATCATTTGTAGTAAGCTGAAAGCCTGTGTGAGCATTAAACCTCTAGATGACGTATTTGAGCACACTTTCCCGCGCTCAACAGAGTAGTGGGATGGAATTCCCAATGCTTAAAATAGAACCTGTGACGTCATAACACACAGCATTCATTGGTCGAGTAGCATTTGGGATATCCTCGCCCTCCTTCCGTATGTTTGTACGTAGGGAAAGAGAAGATGGAGGATTTCCCGGTAAAGTTTGTGAAGGTTCCTAATTCACATCTAGTCTGTGGCATCTGCGGCCAGCTACTTTTGGATCCTGTGATAAGCACGGCATGTGGCCACACCTACTGTAGAAACTGTATTGTGGGCTCCAAGTCGCCTGTCACCTGCCCCGCGGATGATATAGAATGTCAGCAACAGTCCATCGTTACGAACAGGTTAGTTTCCTACTTCACTTGTCTTCAGTGAAGCCTGGGTTTACCCTCTATACGGACTGAAATAGTAATGACTAATGGTAAGGGTGCAATAACATCAGTTGCATGGAATACAGGAGGCCCCACCCTTTCTATCTATATCCCCTCACCCATGTTGAACACTCAATGTTTCCCCTCTCCGACCCCAATCCGGCCCTGCCTTCTGGAGGGAAACCCCTGGAAGCAGGGGCCTAAAAAATAATTGTTATTGTATTGTTATGAATGTGGTTAACTGTGTTCGCATATCGCTGGTGGCATGATCAAGTTAAAATCTACAGAGTACTCGGAGCCCACCCATGCCGGACCATTAGTTATCACTGAAAGAACGGACTTAAATTTGCTGGGGCTGTCCATAAATGACGTCATGCTATTTAGTATTTTTATATATTTTTTTTTTTTACCATTTTAATCCCCTACAATTTCATGATAATTCTAGATATCTGGAGATATTTACAATCTATTCCAAATATATTCAACATACTTGAGAAATCCAGTATAGAATATAACAACTTCTATATCATGTATATTGGTCAGGAATAAAAAGACTCTTCGGGTAAGTTAAAATATGATTCAGATTAATGAATACCTGGTATATTCATCATCATTTTATTACAGAGCATTACAAGGCCAGTTAGATGACCTCGACATTTACTGCCGAAACGGTCTTGCATGGTCAGATGAGAAAAAAGAATATAACATTGACCCCACTGGCTGTAAGGAATTGATCAAATTGGGTAAGCTACAGACTGAATTTATGGGCAACAGTATTATAATGCTTATCAACAAAGCATGCCTTTATTGTACAAACGTTTGGTTGACCACAACAAGTCCGTGGTCATAATGATAATGTATGGTTTAATAGGGAACAATTTATCAACCTAGCATGTGGTTTCAAAAGTAAAGGTAGAATTACCAAGTTAGATATTTACGAGTGGGATATATACATATGGGGGGGAGGGGGAGGCGGGGCTATATAGAATCAATATGTATAAAAACTGATATTATATTTGATAAATTCATGTATTCAAAGGTCTCTCAAGCCTTTATCAAACCCAATATTCGTATGCATGCGCTTTTGTTGGCTCACATATTTCCTTAAAAGTTAGATATTTTAACGTAAAAAACAACTCTATCGTTCTTTTTTATGAGGCAGTGTATGCATATCTTTATTTTGTGTCTAGGATCGCGATCCGAGCATGAGAAGATTTGTTCATATAATCTGAAGCCATGTCCGAATGGGGAAGAACAGTGTGGAACCTTCAGAGATCAAGACTTAGAACAACACCTCAAAATCTGTGTCCACTTCATCTGTAAATATAAGACACAAGGTATTTATGTATTTAGGTTTGATTTTCAATATTTCCATTTGTTTGGATTATAAATATCAATTTATTGGATCACCTGAAGAAGTGCTATAAAATAGCACAAAACGTCGCGATGTTTTTGATACCCTTACTGTACCACATGTCACCATAATATAACTTTAAAAATATCTACTCTCTGTTTTTTTTATGATCTAGCCTTTTCCCTTTTCAATTTAATTTCATTTATTTGTTAACGGAAAAAAATACTTGACGAACTAAGTTATGTTTTGCAATTTTAATCAATCATTTTATTTTGAGGATTAACATATCTTGTCACCTAATTCTCTCAAGTAAGGTTGTTGTCGTATTCTATAGCCTTACCTCCTAAATTGTATTCATTCCATTCTATGATCAGAATAGAATTCCTATATAATACCTTTTTATACACTTTGATATAGTTCGCCGATCCATATCCAAAACATTTCCGTGGGTTACATTTTTGGTGCAACATCTATATTAACTGACTTTTGCAATATCCTATGGCACAAGGGGCAAGAATGAAAGACAGTATTCCAAACTGAACCTTATTTTATCTTACCTACATTGTTTATCCAAAACTTGTATGAAACACACAGTGTTAACTTACATGGTAATTATCATAAATTGATCACTGTTTATACGTATGACAACATACTGTTTTCTCAACTTAATCCTATGCTATGTATCACAGGCAAAAGTCGAAATGACTCTGACCCTGGCCTATTGTATCATAAAATGTACAATTCATTGATATGGTTTCCTCGGTTTCCACTCCCACTTGTTGTTATGGGAGTGGGGTAGGATATGAAAATCAGGTTTAAGTAGACCTGATATCCGCCCTTATTTCACTGTTACTATGTAGATTATACCTGGAGTACAGAATGCTAAAAACATGTAGCTGAAATATTGCACACTACTATTATACAAATGTACGAAACAGCAGGAAACAATCAATGTATCACAGAGTATGTATCAGTGAAATAAAATGTTCTGAAAAAAAGTAATTGTCTACTAACATGTGCGATCTTGGTCACGTAGGTTGTGAATTTAAAGGACGACTTGATGAAGTCAATTGGCACAGCGAGAGGTGTGGGTATAGACCAGGAGCCAAGGTTTCCCCCATCGAGGTAAGTTAAGGCGCTTTAAAGATAACGATTACTTATGAAGATTACCATTGGGACAATTCTACAATTGGTAACATTTTCTATACTCATATCAGCTGAACCTATTATAACACTTCATGCAAACAATAAGTAAATTATATGTACAATTAACTAGTGATTATTTTTAATCAGACAATTTTTTCCCCTTTCTTTTTAGGGGGATAAAAACAAAGGTAACCGTAGAGTGCAATTATTAGGACATCCTAGGTATTTTCCATATCTTGATGAACTGTCTAAAGATATAGGGAAATAGATAAAGGTACTTAATTGTATTTGAACGAGTCTGGTTTTGTGTGGTATAATCCTGCTACCTGTTTATAGTATAGTATAAGACATTGAAATAAAGTGTCGATTTAGAAATCAAGGCGAAAGCACTTGTGTATCTAACTAAAAAAAAAAAAGAATTGACTGAAATAAGTCTGCAAAAGTGAAAAGTTTAAATCTTTGCATGATGGTCATAGATACCCTGAGGGTCCCATGGGACGTTATAACCACAAAACCTTTTTTTTCTTTTGTTAAGTCTTTATTGCATTCGATTAGTTACAACCGTTCTTCCTTGCAATGAGTCTAATGCTCACCAGTAGAATGAAGGGTACAGCTACAGCTGCTTTATAGTCAATATAACATAATCCATCTCTCATTACCATTGTCATCACCAAATTATAAATAGTCTTGTAATTAGCTCCTGGAGAAACTTGTTCCGAACATGCACATATTGTAACTGTTCTTATGGACGGCCATAATAACTGCGCTGCAGAGGCCCGATGATGTACACTTTTTGGTGCAAATTTAAAAAAAAAAAAAGTTCGACAATATGAAAAAATGATTTCTTCAACAACACAGGATGATTTATACAATGAATCAATATAGATGGGTGATTCATCAGCCAATAAATCAACAAAAAACAAACCATGATCTATACTGATCAATATCCATCAGCCTATAATGGTTAATTTAGAACAGAATGCTAAATTTATTGATGTTTCGTTTGACCCAGGTGGAAGAACTCCGACGAACCAACAGTGAGCTGCAGAAGACAGTGACAACACTGACACAACGTGTGTCCGACTTAGAGCAGAAGTATGAGTCCTCCACGGAACAGCTCACCGAGTGCCTAGAGTGAGTTACTGTCTGTCACACATATGACCCCCTTAGGCCACTCAAAAAAACAAACTTGTTTCTCATCACCACGCACATCAGAAAAAGACGATTTTAGATTTATTTTTTTCTTTAAATAAGATGAACCTTGATAGAAATTATGAAAGGCAGGTGTATTTAATATCAAATTAAAGCTCCTGATATCAGGGATGCATAAATGTATAGCCAGTAAAAATCCACGGAACAGCTCACCGAGTGCCTAGAGTGAGTTACCGTCTGTCACACATATGACCCCCTTAGGCCACTCAAAAAAACAAACTTGTTTCTCATCACCACGCACATCAGAAAAAGACGATTTTAGATTTATTTTTTTCTTTAAATAAGATGAACCTTGATAGAAATTATGAAAGGCAGGTGTATTTAATATCAAATTAAAGCTCCTGATATCAGGGATGCATTAAATGTATAGCCAGTAAAAATCCACGGAACAGCTCACCGAGTGCCTAGAGTGAGTTACCGTCTGTCACACATATGACCCCCTTAGGCCACTCAAAAAAACAAACTTGTTTCTCATCACCACGCACATCAGAAAAAGACGATTTTAGATTTATTTTTTTCTTTAAATAAGATGAACCTTGATAGAAATTATGAAAGGCAGGTGTATTTAATATCAAATTAAAGCTCCTGATATCAGGGATGCATTAAATGTATAGCCAGTAAAAATCTGGAAACCCCGCGTAAGCGGACATCCCATGTAACCGGACACTTTGGCCCAGATCAGAGGGTGTCCACTTATGCAGGGTTTTACTGTATGTCTGAAGCCCATTTTATGACACTTCAAAAGCCATCTTTGATCTAGTGAAAAAAAAGTGCCCTCATCATATTTTTCATGGCTTGGTGATGAGAAAAAAGTTTTTTTTTGAGTGGCCTTATATTATGGTGGCTGGTCATTGGGTCCGTTGAATAATCTAGGCTCGTACATGAAGACCCTTTTCTGTACCTCGAACAAGGGTTATCGTTTAATGATATTTAAATTCGTTCACTTTGACAGCCTTAGCCATCAATAAGGTTGTCCATAAGTGTTGAATAAAGTTAATCCACATTGTACCTGGGTCGCCTTAGCGTACAGAAAAGGGTCTTCATGTACGAGCCAAGGTTATTCAACGGGCCCCAGATTAAAAGTCCAGACATTGGATTTATTAAATTTGGTTATTTACGACGTGTTAGTCACTGCTAAGTCTATTCCGTTCTTTTCCCTTAAGAGTAATAACCGAAAACGGATGTGACTGTCTATATTTTCAAATTTTCGACGAGTGTTGTCGAATCAGCGTCATCATTTCGGTTATGAATTAAAAAGGATTTATATATATTCAAATCGTGTTAAGAGAAGGCACAATCCTAGACAAAGAAATAAAGTAGGTATAACAGGTGTTGTTTGTTTGCTGTTAGAATACAAATTTATATGTTCCTTTATTTTAGTATAACTAGGTTCCATTACGTTTTATATTTAGAGCCTTTTCGCTTCTGTTATATTGTCACTGAGGAAAATTTCAAGCAAACGAATAATACTAAATGGCTCAGTATACTAGCTTGAACAATTATCTCTTTTTTTAATGATCTTTATTCGTATCAATGCGTAATATAGAAAGACATGGTTAGTGTGTCTGAATGGAATCTGTTTCAGAGATATTTTGGTCAGAAATACCCACCGAATTCGAAGAATGAGGTGAGTATTTCTGACCAAAATATCGAGGAACAGATGGAATTCAGACACACTCACTATGTCTTTTTATTATTATATACCTAGAAATCATTAAGAATACCATTCTACAACTCACTAAATAGGAGAATGAGTGGTCACGTGGTACAGCGGGTAGTATTATATATATTACGCCACAGTGTGGACGAATGAAATCATTACTACTGGGGCATAAACCTGAGACATTCGTGCACCGGTATATAATAATACATTGTTCTTCATATCGAATGTAGATCGTGTTGGTATTTGGGTACAACATATATATACAAAGTTTTAATCGTGATAAATATATACAACATGTATAATGATGAGTATCTGCACAGGACACTGCAGTCTATGGAAGGTAAATACAGCGACATTCACACCAAGTTGGATCGTCTGATAAAGATGAACCGGTCGCCGCTGTCTCGGAGCTCCTCGGCGTCGTCCCAGTCTCATAACACGTCCGTAGTTCGCACACCGTCCTCGGGCTCCATCTCCAATGTCCGCGTCAAACGGGTTGAGACGTGGACCTTGCCCTTCCAGTTCAAGTGCATCGGTACACTAAGGTCAACTCCATTTAGATTATTCCGTCTTTTTTTATCAAGTAGCTTATTGATCATGGTCTAAACTACATCGAGATCTTCAATGTCGGATTTGAGTTGGAATATGATATAATAGTCTAATACAGTCGATGTTTCTTATTTGAAAAGACTAGTTATTGCTATTGTACTGCTTTTTCCCCTCATTATTTCCACTTATTCCTCCTGCACCATACCATGCCTTACGCTTATATGAGAGAAAAAAGGAGATTTCTGACTGTTTCCTAACGAGGGTCTTTGGGACCTTTTCCCATTTCCCAAATTTGTGTACTTTTCCTCCCTGTAATAGAATGAACCTTTCTACTCTTAATATTCTCTAAATTCTAATGTCATTATTGATCCATGACATATACTGTAAATACGCACCTTTTCAATATATAACGTAAAAATACCGTACGGTGTTTTTTTTTAATTGTTTTTGCATCGGCTGCAAGTGGGAGATTTACAGAGATTTCAATAATCTGTTTATTTTCTCATTTTCCCCAAAGGAACTTGTATGTGAGGTGTTCTTGCCACGTCTTCATAACCCAAAGGAACTTTCAGTATAAATAACTTTAAGGGTTTTAGAAAATAAATTTGTGCAAAGATAACGTACTTGAGTATTTACATATGGCAACAGGACTACGTCATTTGAGTCCCTTCAATATAAGTGACTGGACTACCTTGTACAATAATGTCTTACTCACCCTCTGAGTCCAAAATGCTGAACAGTTTGGATTGACAACTGGTTGACTGGGTACATTTTAGTCAAATTCTATATTTTGGAAATAGCAGAAATTAATACTGAAATATCATTCTGGTTTGATTTGAATTTCACATATCTATAGTATCTGTTAGCTCTGGTTGTATTACTTCCCCATCTTATTAATAGTGTTTCTATTGTCGTTTTGTTTTAAAACAAGCTAAGTTCTCTGCATTAGAGCGCAGTATAGCTATTGTGCGTTACACGCGTACGTTAGTATCCATCGCATTGTTGCATGTACATATATCCATCGGCAGGTTACATGTGCTCATCCTCTTTTTAGAGGTTCTTAAAAAGTTAAAACTTCATGAATATTACCTTTTATATTACAGGACACACAAAGCTCCAGTGTATAGTCTCGTCACCCATGGTATTCAGATGTACAGTGCTGGTGCCGACAAAGTCATTAAAGTATGGAATCTAGATGGTCTATCCAGAGGCCATGCGATGACATTGACGGGCCATACGGGTGCGGTAGGTGTATATAAACTTACTATTATATACCTATGGCTGAAAGTCTATGAAATACTACCCACTGCTAGGGGTGCAGTATAAATAATGCTCGTGCTTACTGTGACGTATTGAATGGCTATGGATCGATGACTAAGTAAATGAATAAAATGGCGTTTTCTATCAATTATAAGTATATGAGAATAAGAAAATGTAGTCACTATTTCTGGGGATTTCGTTCACGGCCTTTTCTACCATAATTGCGTCCCTCTGCCTCTGGCGTGGGGACATATTTATTAAAATACAAAAAAGCCTGAATAGTCATCCTTTATTTGCATATACCAGAACAGGAGAGGATTGCACAGAAGAAAATATCATCTTTCTTCTATATAATTTTTCAGATTTTCGCAATGGCCGTGTCTGATATCTACCTCTTCAGTGCTGGCGAAGACCGCACTGTCCGTTCATGGAGTCTGGATACTGGGGAGCAAAAGAGCATCGTCCAAGTAAGGAATTGTTTTAATTAGAATATTTATCCTAGTAATGTGAATAGATATATCAAATGCGTGTTGCCATGTGTTGTGGATCCGAATAATAATGAGATAGATAATATATGTGGATAATCCTCAAGTTTAGATTTTTTTTTTGCTACATAAATTTTTTATTATACATGCATCTTTTTAAAAATACCTAAACTATCAAAATTTCAAAGAAATTGCATTACTGTTTTTTTTTACTTTAATTACACCACATACTTATTTGACAATGACGTACATCAAAATCATTCTTTGTTGTCGTATATTTTAAATCTGTGAGGTTCATAGCTGAATAATAGCGTGTGAAGTATGTACTTTTGCACACCAGTGTAGTTTGTTTAACAGATTGAGAATATAAAGTACATGTTGTATGAATCGTTAATATGCAACATGTACGGTAAAATCTGAAATGATTTTTGTCTAGATATAAATTTTCAGATTAGAGAGTACATGGCTAGAGCCTTCCTAATTCAACCGATGAAAAACTCACCCAAAAATTACCGTTATTGATCTTCAGTTGCTCGGTTTTTACTTCGGCCTCCTTTCGGTATTAGGGTATTTCCCCACTCTTAAGCTATTAGGGAATCTGCCTGAAATTAGGAACTATTGATAAGGTTAATCATGATATTTTTGTTATTCTAGCGTAGTTTCATCATGTTGGTACTATCAAATAGAGGTATGCCCGAGCTTTTATTATTTTCAAAGTTGCGAGTTATAACTGTTACTTCCTTTTCATTTGTCATATCAAGGTGAGAATTATTTCATCATCTTTTATGACTTTTCCTAGGCATTCACCTAATTTATAAGCTAGTTCGCCACTAATATTCGTGTAGTAGTTCTTGAAAAATTCAGCGTTATTTAGTTGCTCTTCATTTACAAGTACCTCACACTAGAGGGCAGATACAAAAACATAAAAACACAACACAGACCAGTGACCAGCACCCCGGTCAAACCGTGTCCAATTACACTGAGTGTAAACCAATGGGAGATGCACTATATAGGTCGGCAGGTCTCCCACACCTGACATCAAAGGTGAGGAGCATAAACCCGGTCACTTACCAGCAGTCCCTAAAGCTGTGCGCCTCGTCTATAAAATGCTCTTCATTTAAAACTTCACCATTTGTCTCTTCAGGGTTCCATATCCTATTAAGAATCTTCAAGAATTTACGCGGATTTTTATATTTCGTTCCAGGTTCTGCTGAATCCTGGTTGCTATGTAGTTTTTTAAACTGCGATTAAGTTTGTTTCAGTCAAATATATCCAAGAAAATTACTAGGTGTGTCATTAAGAGCACCTCCGTACAATTCAGGACAGAGATTATTCAATAATATAAATTGTTTGTAATGAAGACACAACTCAAGACAGTGAAGTAAAGTAGAAGTACTACCGTAAAACTGGATGAGTTTTGATCACAATTGGCCACTGTATGCCACGACTGGAGTTTGGCATAGTGACTTCATGAGGCGAAGCCGAGTGAAGTCCGGAGCCAAAACTCCAGGAGTGGAATGTGTTGGCCATGATTAAAATTAATCAGGTTTTGATTTTATCCTACCCTGTCCCCTCGATTTATCCTACCCTGTCCCCTCGATTTTGGAATATTATGTGAAAACAATTCTGTATGCCACTAGTGGCATATAAAACTCTGTATGCCAGTCAGCGTGGCATATGGAAACTCAATGTTAAGCCTATGGGATTTTATATTAGAGTAGGATAAAGGATGGTATTTAATTGCTTATTTTAGATAACAACGTTTCGGATTGTTAAAGATCCTTCATCAGGTTTGATAACATATATTGAGGCAGTGGGGACGTTCGAAATTCAAGTGAATGCTTCATTTATAGTACGACTACAGATGTGTAAGCTTGGTCTTATGTATGTCGCTGCTGGCGACTTGATGGGGTCGTTGCTGCTGCTGTTGTTGAATGTAGACTTTTAGAGCAGGGTTGCCAGCTATCCTTGTCAAGCATGGGTTGGCTGGAGACTTGTATGAGGGTATTTTCTTGCTAGAGTGCATGCCGGAGATGGTACCGAGTGTCTAAGACTCTCACCTCGGTAAATGTGTAGGGGTGAGATTTCTACCTGAATTCATCTCATAGATTCGGTCAACCCCAAAGTAAGTCTAATAGATCATATTGGAATACCCTAACAAAAAAACAACCTTAGGAGTTCTTTACCGGTGCTTGGGATAGTAATGTAAAGGAGGGAGTCCAAGACTACCCTCAGGGTCCCCTGGGACGTTGAACCACAAACAAACAAACAAACAAATAGTCCAAGACCACGTCTCTATTACAAGCTTTATTGCAGGTGTTATTGTAATAACGGCTAGCTGCGAACTGACCAGTACAACGAGATGTTGCACTTTATTGTTACTCAGTGTTTACGTGAGGAGAGACCATATTGATTAGTAACTAGAAACCCGCCCCTTGCGGAGTGTTACGCGAGGCGAGCGTGTTTAGTTAGGCCAAGGGAAAGTGCATGCATGTTTCTCAATAAAGAATTTGAAACATAATACCATGCAATCAGTCATCCATGAACTCGGTCAACTACAGCACCCCTATAAGGCCAGAGTTGGCAGTTTTCCTCATTTCCAAAGAAATCCTAGTTTTCATTTTCAGATTATGGAATTATTTTTTGATGTAAAGCAAAAAGAGAATAAATTGGGCCTCATTCACACCAATGAACAGTGTTTCCATCCTCCCCACACACCATCCATGGCTAATAACGATGTGTTTTCCTTTTTTTTCAGTCCCTTTGAAACCAAAAATCCCAAAGAATTAATGAAGGCAGACTGCAGCTTATTCATAGGAAATTGAAGAAAAAGTGTTTCCAGTTATATCCTGTGTATGATGCAATAACATGCATAGCTACATGACTAACATTTTTTTAGCAGTTAAGAACTAACACTGGACTTCATCTATAAAGCGTGTAATCTTTACTATCCCACACAGAATGCTCATGACGACGACATAGTGGCAATGGTATCGATTGATGATTACGTCTTCACCTCATCGTTTTCTACAATTTATGTAAGTTGCTTTCTTTCCTTCTGGTTGTGAACTGGTTGTGTATTTGTTTGCATTTCCGTGCACCATCAGGAGATTTTGCCTCAATATTGCTTTCTTTCTATATTGCTATTACTTACCGGCTTACATGAAAGATACCTTTGTATTTGATGGAAGTAGCCCAGATAGGCCATTTGAGAATGACAATTCGCCATAAGTTGTGGATGGAAAATCGTGGTTAGAATGGTCGGGTCCTCGGTAGTATGAAAGAAAAAGTGATAAGTTTAATGAGGGGTGAAAAGGGACAATGTTTCATTGAAACTTTAGCTCAGTCACGGTTTCATTTTTCCTGAATTGGATTAGATCCACTTTGTTTTAACTCACATTCATCAAGCCACAAATTCAATAACTCTAAATATTTTCCTTTCCGTACAAGGTATGGGATGCAACGACTTTGGAGAAAAAAGGATCCATCACCGGGTTACACCATTGGGTACGCGCCCTTGCCCTCAACTACGGCGGGGTAAGTGTCATTTTGCATTTTTCTTGAATTTTTTCTTTTGGGTCCCTTTCTTTTCAAAACTAAACCAAAAATTCAAAGAAAACCGTAAATTCAGATTTCTAGAGAAACTGGAACAAAATATGTAAGGACCTGACATCCTCCTCTGCAGCCCTGTCCTGTGGGCTTCATCTGGTACTCTGCCTTGTCAGTTCAACTAATCCACTGTACTGTCCAATATTGTATTGTTCTTTATCCTACCCCTAATAAAAAACTCCATAGGCTTAACATTGGGTCACTGTATTCAGTCTTGAGTTCAGAAAAATGAAAAATATCGCTCTAGTGGGATACACTTGACAAATGACGTCATTTGTTAATGTAGAAGTAGTTTAGATGGGCGGGGAAGGATAAATTCTAAACCAAACTCGAGTTAGTCATGTTGTTGTTCATCGCACTCTGGCAAGATCGCGTATTACTGCGCGAGGCTTCGCCTCGCGCAGCAATACGCGATCTTGCCATTGTGCGATAAACAACAACACAACTAACTCTTGTTTGGTTTCTCCATAGTATTGTCTCATCTATTGTTACCATGTTAGATATAAGCTTTCTCTCTATTTTTTACCACCCAGATTACTTCTGACTATACTTGATACTGTATCAATGTAATGAGACTATTTGACTTTTCCACGACTATCAGTTATAGATTGGAACATTTCTCTATACTTATGACTATGTGCGCCAAGAACAATAAGCTAAGGGTGGCAACCTCAGAATAGAGGCTAGCTAGGTTTCTTAGAAAGATAGACTATTCACTCCTCCATATTATAAAAAAAATATGAGAGCAATGAACCACAGTTAAAGATGTAATCCATTGTAAGAACTCAGCATACTGAAGAATTACGCCCATCTATAATTGTTATCAACAAATGTGAAAGGAAATAAACTGCTCATTAAAATTTTTTTTTTTAAATAAACCAAAAGGAACTTTCACTGTGAATATTAAATTGATGCTCCACATCGCATTCTTTATTGAGAACCTTTTTGTGGCAGACCGCTAAATGTAAATTGGCGAATTTTATCCAATAAAAAAACAAACAAACAACCAAACAGAAACTAGCCTATTAAGTAGCATTTATTCAGACTATTGTAGATACTGTATATACACATAATCTAAAACTGGTTTTGTTTATTCCACAAGGACAAATTGTACAGTGGGTCACACAACACAATCGAAATATGGGATGCATTGGGTAAATTTACTTTGAAAGGGAAAATCAAGCACAAGTTCGGATCAATTCACTCCCTGGCTGTGACAAGTCAACATATAATTGCAGGTATGTGATGTTACGTTTGAAAAAAATATTCTATAAATAAAGCATGGTTAATGACTCAGTGTTCCAAGCATGCAATGTGCCTGTCAAAGGGTACAAGAAAAATAGTACAGAGTAATTGAAAAATAGTAACAACATGAAAATATTGTTTTAGACTATTCCAAAGAAGGATATGATCAGTTTTTTGAAAGGGACAAATCTCTTTGAAAATATTGAAAAGAATTTAATGAAATTAGAATAGCTCAAAATGTAAAAGCTTCGGGGCTTCACACCCTGGGCCGCTATGCGGGGCAGTGACCCCGCGCTCCGTTGGGACATAGGCGCCTCCCGAACCCCTTGTTAAATTATCGGGTTTTGTGTGCAGTTTCCCAGTCTCTTGCATAATAAAAGCTATGTTATACGCGCACGATCTTCTGCTGACCGATGTCTGATCTATTCCTATCTAATTATGATTACATTTAATAGCAATTTCTGTCAAGTAAATGGAGCTTTATGATATCGGAAAACATCAGTTTAACGTAATTTATGATATGATGTTTAGATGTAGTGGATTGTATAAAAGTTTTATGTATGAAAAATATAATTGTGTGATTTTCGAGGAAGGATGAACTATGAACAAATTCATAGGAGTGTTCATTCACCTTCTCCAATGTCATTGTATGGTTAAAACACGGACTTGTCATCCAAGTCCGTGGTTAAAATCAATACTGAATCCAGTTCAGTGGGGCGCGGCGGGCTTTCCTTTGCCGGTGACCCAGAATCTTTTAGTTTTTCATAATATAGAGAAACAGGCTTACTGTCTCCGTACAGATAAAATACGCGGTAAAATCGGCGATCAGATGAACCGATGCCGAAGGCATCGGTTCATCTGATCGCCGATTTTACCAAGTATTTTATCCGTACGGAGACAGTCAGCCTGTTTCTCTATTATTATATACCTTAAAATATCGAATTTTTAACTTTGCTACTGGGGGAATATTTGGATTTTGCCGCCGTACATGCCCCATACGCCACATACATACCCCGTACGTCACCTAGGTGTCGTACGGGTATAAATACGACATGGGTAGGAGCGGGCAGTATGTGTAGGATATACTACCACAGGTATATAATAATATAGCAATTATGTTATCACTGACGATATATAGTGCGCTTACGAACCTGTGAACCTTCAACATTTTCAAATCTCGTCGGAATCAGTAGAGTATACATACTCATGAAGATATTTGTAAAAAGTGATTTGGTACACCCACAGGGACATACAACCAAAACATCCAGATATTCGATGTGGCCACACAGCAGCATAGCGGCTGCCTCTCTAGTCATCTCGGTACCATCACCAGTCTGCAAGTGTCGCCATCAGGTCGTTTCCTCTTCTCCAGTTCCGGTGACCACACCGTCACGGTAATCCAACAGTGTTAATACATCACCCGTATATTCACCAGGGCAATAATCTAATAATTCTGATGGCAGTTTTCCACCTTTTCAAGGAATTCCTTGTTTTCATTTTAAGTTAAAAACAATTCTTTTATTAGCAGGTGGACGGTTGGTCTTTAGGTTATGGCTATAGCCTACTGTAGTACAACTGCTTGTGGAGTCACTAAGTGACCTGACCACATTTTTGCCTTTTATAGCTAACTAAGTACAGATAGGAATATAATTTCTGTTTTGGACAGAAGGTTTTATGGTGGTACAATGCCTTACAGTTTTGATATTTAGTATTTTGGTATGGATTTTAAAAAAATAGTGAATTCAGTTTGGGGGGGACTTCTGTAGTCACAGGTCCATTTTTAAGAACTCCTTTATGCACATATTTCTACCCCTTAAACTGGTTCAATCATAATATAATATGCCTCATTTGAGAGAGAATAAAAAACAGTAGGTGCTAGGAAGTGGAATTTTCTAGGTGGATTCTATATTTACTGAGATATTCAAGTATTTGTTAAAAGTGGGGGGGGGGGGGGGTTTCAGTGAAATTGGCATACTCAAATACATGTTTACTCAATATTGATTTACATTTAGCATTAGTGTAACATTTACCATCTCCATATGTGGCACTGACAGTTGCTTACACTCTAGAAAGTGTCATTATTAAGGTGAAATGTATATTTGATGTGCTATTCATGTATTTTTGCCAAATCCCATAATGGGAGGGGGGGGGGAGGCAGAAGGTGTATGAGAAGATATTTTATTCGTCATATTTACACACAAACAGAAGTAAAAATGGTTCATAACTTTGTTTTAGGAATGAGTCAAGACCCAGTCAAATGATATTGTTTTGTAAAATCATTTGTAATGTCATTTACCACCAGATATTGGCTTGACCTACTTTATTGGTGTATATAGGAATAGAGTTTTCCCTCCAGTTTGAGCCACATGGTCAGAGGGAAGGTCTGTGTGCACTCATCCATGAAGGTGAAACTGAATAACGTTTCCTATGTACTCAGGTCATTCTTGATTGGCAATTAAATCCCCTACAGGTCAAGTGTGCATTGACCCATGAACTGCTGAGTTCACAGAGTAGTAGGGCTTTAAATATCCAATCAATGCAGGGCCTTCCCTATTCATAGATTTCCCTCCTCCCTCCCTCCCTCACTCCCTCCCTCTGTATTGAGTTATAAAGGCGTCCACCTGCTCATTTGGTCTTTAAAGACCAATATTTCTATTTGATTATGCACTCATAGCTCTTGTTCGTAAAACAAATTGTAAAAATATAGTAAATATTTAGTTTCATGCACGCCAATAAGACAGTGGTTTGAACCTCCCCACACACCCTCAGACCTATTCCGTGGCCAACTCTGACGTGTTTTCATTCATATTTGCTCAGTCTCTCTGAGGCAAAGAACTCAAGAACCAAAATATCTCCCTTTTTCTTACCCCAACTGACATCCCTGTTCTGTCTACGAAACGAAAATTTCTGGAAGGATCTATGAGTGTTTGAGTTAAAGAAATCACTTATGCATTCCGTCATTTTTCAACATAGTTCTATATTAAGAATGTATACGTTTAAGGTATAAGTAATAAGAGATTTATAGGTTAATGGATCAAATGGGAAATGCCGCTGAAGTCATCCAATAAACATTTATTCTTAACCTTTAATGATAGTATAGAGGAAACCTATGGAAGTTTAGGGTCAGAGCTCGTATCCCATCGAGTTTGAATTACGTAGTTATTCACTTGGCAAAGCCGCGTGAATTACGTAGCGATTCAAACAAGATGGGATCGAGCTCTGACCCTAAACTTGAATGGGTTTCTAAATCTATCTCACCCTCCACATTGACTAATGGGCGGACATTTGTGACATAATCCCCATTGGATATTTTTCCTAAATATCTCATGGGCATTGGATAAATACCAGGAGCGAGATAATAAACAGAAGCTTACAGTATCGCTCAAAGAGAAGAGCCATCCAAACCATCATATATGTTACTTTGCCTTTGCAGGAAAATACCCATATATTACAAGGCCTATTAGGTTGTTTGTTATATGTATGTGTTGTCTTCATTCTCAGATTTGGAACTTGGAAAACAACTTGCCAATGCAAATTCTGACTCGCCATGAAAATGGAGTAAATACCATCGTGCTTCACGGAGACTTGTTACTATCAGGGGCTGAGGACACAGAGATTAAGGTAACTACGTTTAATCCATAATATCAGTCCTATAGTGAATGAAAAAACGCACCGTTCCTTCCGTCCCGCGTGTGCCAGGGCGGCTGGTTGGGTGAGCGGACGACGGCACGCGCCATCGGCCAATCAGAATAGTGCACACAGAACAAAGAACTAGGGCGACTCCGTGCTGGGGATCACTTGTGGTAGTGTCAACCGTCAGGTTAACTTCTCGTCTACCCACACATAGCCAGTTTTCTCCTTCACCCCCAGCTGTGGTAGATTTACTGCTATATCAAAGGCCAATCCTTCTCATACCATGCCTATGTCGTGTGGGAAGTAAAAGAACTCCCACCTCGGTAAATGTGTAGGGGGGAGGTTTCTACCTAAATTCATTACATAGATTCGATCACAACCCTTGTGGTGTAAAAGAACCTTGAGAAAGTTTGGTGAGAACCTGTAATGGTTAACTGGACGTTAAATCAAACCAACCAACCAACCAACCCATAGTCCTATAGTGAACGAAAAAAATCTTTTCCCACAAATCCTGCCTTATCTAGTATTTATCAATTCTCAGAAAAGGATTCGCCGAAGGTTTTTCATTTTCGCTCAGTGAGGCAACGGTGGACTACTTACAGATTGTAAGGTTTCAGGTTCGACTCTATTTCCTTGTTGTCATCATCATCCTGGATGTTTCTACTTGGTAAATAAAGGAACACAATACTGAAATCTTCTCTTAACTGCCGGTCGTGACGCCCTCAGCCATTAGCCTAACTTAAAGCATGTTCTATTTGGCTGAATCCACGACCACAAAAGAGTACCATATGGTGGCCACACGACGGCTAATCAACGGTGGCAACACGAGTAGGACACAGGGACTGAGGCCAGTCTAATTATAGGCATAAAAAGCCGGATCCTGGTCATAGCACCAAAGTAGTGGTTAAAGAGGAATTCATACGGTGGCCTTCATGTCCTTCACACAGTCCAAAATCTCATGAGGTTCACTTCCTTTTAGGGGTAAATGTCAGCAACGACTGCAGGGGGAAATATGTCTCAGGAAAATGGAACCCAGCAATTTAGACGAAGAAATTGTGTTCGAGTACAGAATCTCACAAGGATTTTTTTTTCTTCTTATTTATTCATTTATTTTTATCAAGGTAGCATCGGTTGGGATCTGAAGTGCTTTTCGCCCCGTATTCTAAATCAGAATCTCAGAAGAAATTGTCTCAGACAAACAGAGGCTGCCACTGACCCTGGCTCTCAAGTAGCCTGGAAATCTGGCCTTTGTGTGAACACAAATTAAACCACAGATTTGTATACCAGAACCGTGGAACAAAATATATTCAAAAGTTGGCATCTGGTATATTTTGTAATTCCATTCATTTTAAAACGGATCTCATTCAAGTCCGTGATTTTAAGGTCAACCAGTAGAACAATCTGCTGCTCTTAATATTTACCTTAGAACAAACCCTAGTCTAGCACTGAAATTGATCACATGCCCACTTTGGAGTTCCTATCTCTGTCACCAGTAGCAGGCTGGTGTCTCTTTATCTGGATCATGGCAGGGATTTCAGTTTTCCTTGTTTCCGCGGAAATCCGTGTTTTCATTTTTGAAATGTGAAATCCCTTTCGTTGTGTAAAATGAACATGTAACAACACAGAGTTATATAGAACTGCATATTACCTCACCCCGGTATTTTTCTCCATAGGCTTAACATTAGGAACTCGTACTCCACGGCCATGGAGTTCGTGTACCCAATACTCAACGGCTAATTCAGTGATTCATTTTATCAATAAATAATGTCATACGGGGTGAGATAAAATCAGAAACCCACTCGATGGAAATAACTTGGTCCGTACTCCATCTCGTTTGACCGCAGAGTAATTCACTCAGCTTCGCTTCGTGAATTATTCTGTGGTCAAACTCAGTGGAGTACGGACCAAGCTATTTTCATCTCGTGGGTTTCCTTCTAAGAGAATCGTATAAATACGCAATACCGGTACTCTACGAGTTTGGAAGGGCAGCAATCTCCATCGAGGCGAAGCCGAGTGACGATTACGGCACTTTCAAACGAGTGGAGTATTGTTTATTTTACAATTCGAGTGCAGTTCTGGATTTATCTCACCCCTTTCAAGGTTAGGGAGTTGAAAATTCTTGTCTTGTCTTGTCATCTTTCTGAAATCCTGGCCGCTGATTGGTCAATCGCCTATGACGTCATCTCGTATTCACTATGCCACGACCATGGCGTAGTATTGTCACTTTACCAGGGTGAGCGTTGAGTATTTTTTTCTGTTATTCCTATGGCTACACTTGTACCAGGGGTGAGATAATAGCGAGATACAACCGATATAGTACTCATGTCAGTAACAAGCCTTAATTACCCACTCTACCTACCCATATACTCTTCCTAGAAGAATATGTTTAGTAATAATAACATTACTTGTACGGTACCTAATACATCTCCGGTGTTTTTGGTGTACATATGTCCAGTTTCACCCTGAATTGTCATGGGAAGTATTTCCTTGCTTTTTTTTCTGACCCCAACTGACATCCCTGTGGATGCATGGAAGTCAACTATATACCCTAATTCTCTCTACACTGCGCTATGTTAAAATGCAGAATAAAGACCCTGAAACTATATAGGCATGCCATGCAACTCTACGGTCTTATTCATGATATAAGGGACACAAGGTCCCTATGAAGGCCTCAGTATTGATTCCCACTGCCTTTTCGGACCAAGAAGTTGTTCCAATATCCATCGGTAAATATGGACTGTAGTATGGTGCTGCCACCATGCTGTTGTCTGTGTCACTATGATGCTCACCTGACCCGACAGTGGTGCCGCCTATGAAAGGGCGCCGGCGTCCGTCGCTTTCCAGGCCTACCTGCTACCACGCGCATGGCTAACCTGCAAGCAGACGATTGCATTTTGTCGATGAAAAAAATATATGATGAAAAATATGATTTGTCTTTTGGACTGTTATTGCATTCAGAGAATTATCCTTGAGCACTACGATGTATCCTTGACTTGTAGGAACAACAGTTCCTCTTCAGTACAAGGCACGTACCTCGGGTAATCAACCAATCAAGGTGTAGTGCAGTGATCTGAGAGAATGACAATAAAGTAGTTTGTAAGCTAAAAAAAGAGTCCCAAAAAAAAAGCCAATAAGGGTCATACACGTTTCCAATCCTGATTTGATGGATGTAAACTTGTACTTAACAGCGTGGTTGATAGCGTATGTATGGTAATCTCCAAATAGGATTAGAATCAAATTCATATACATAATTTAGGATTATCTGTTGATGCTACTGAGGGTTGCATGTAGTTCAAATTAAGAGATTGAATTATATTAGATTTGCAATAATTTTTGTCATTATTCATCTTTAGAACCTTGTCGTTGATGTATATTCATTGATTTTGACTGTCATGTGAGTTTGTTTCGTATCATACAATGCTATTAATTCGTTTCAGGTTTTCAAACACTTCAGTCTGGCTTAGTGAAAGTGGAATGCATTTGGAGACACAGAATTGTATGCATGATGCTATAGCTACCTCCTTGTTCTGCATCAGGAAGTAACTGATGCTTCTCCAAGCCAAACAGAGGATCCAAAGAAGGAAGATCTTCATTAAAACCTATTGTCAACATATATGCACGTTAAACTTAGCACAATAATTATAAAATATTATCGTCAATATAATGATGATGTACTAGGGTAAACATAGACTTTTAACAAACAGTCCTGCAGAATATATATATATATATACATATATAGATACTTTGACAAGAAACCTTAGTTAACTAAATATATCTTTTGTATAAATGATTGTTATTAGACAGATTTCAGTCAAAGCACCACATTGAACATGTCAGATGTTTTGGTTTGCCAGAACGGACTGGCCACTGTATTATGTATCGAGGCAATCATTGAATCAGCATTATGAATAAATATATATATCCATATATCTTGGTTAAGTCCACCTAGTCAGACGTTGTGCGACTCTGTTCGTTCCTCACTAGAGTCGGACTTGATGTCATAGGCAAACTTTGAGACTGACATGATCGCTGGTAACCAGCTCAATTCAAAATTCAAGGATTAAAAATGGTGGATGGTTGATTGAGGGGCTCCCGATTCAGGGATTTAAGGAGGATTAGGTAAAGAAAAAGATAACATCTGATACTCATATGATGTGAGACTGAAGATTGTTGAATTCAAGTGTTGTTAATTTCATGAAACTTCCTTTACAAACGTTTTTGTGCGAACCAGTTTGGTTCGCAAAGAATCTCAAAGTCTGCCTATGTCTGTAAGTACAACGTCTGTAGTGAGTGAAAACGGACACAGCGTTGTACTTCGTAGAACTAGGTCCACCTTGCTATTTGTATCGAGCCATGAATGAGTGTGAGTAGTTCCAGATAACTTCTAATTTCCGTATTTTTGATTAGCCAAACTCTTGCAATTTGTCCTCTGAAGACTTCGCATTTGTAGATGTTAGAGTTGACCAATAGAGACTTGCCGTGATGAGATGTACTTTCTGTGATGCCTATATATTGTTACGCCTGACGGCTTGTCCTTATACCGTAGGTGTTATTATCAAGCAACATAATTTTTTGTATTTCCATAAGGCCAGTGCATTATCAAGTTTTATATTGTCTAAAACAGTCAAATGGTGCTCAAACTACGGGCATCAGCGTTTTATCAACTACTGTCAGGTATCAAAGTTCTCATATCATAAACAATATTGTGCATAAGCAAGTTATCGCAATGATTTATGGAATACATTTTGTTATATTTTTTTCCAATTTAGCCTCATTTTTGGCGGGGCAATTCCTGCTCAGTGATCGAGTCAACCACTACGTCTATTATGGCGTAAATCTTCGTACCTATTGCATTTATTTGAGAGAGGAAAAGTAGCTAGTATATTTTCTATATTTCCACAGGGAGTTGCACTGCAGATATTTCCCGTCAGGTTTAGAACAGTTTTTTTCGACTATTTCTATATACTATATAGTGTATTCTATACTATTACTATTTCTAATATTTTGTTTTCTTTAGCAGAGGATGCATTTATGTGGATGCCCATTATGTTATTTGTTTCAAATTCTATTTCAAATATTCTCGTGATTTTAGTTCTTTAGATTATATTGTTCATAGCCACAATCAAGTGTGAAAGCATTTCGTGCTGCGGGCATTTAGGTGTGCATATTGAGGGCCAAATCATGTATGATTATTATACCAGTATTGAAAAATGTTGACCATCTCACCTACTAGTCTAGACACATCTTGCTTGTGTCCTTGTTATCCAGTGTCATCAGGCTGAAGTTGCTAGGTGTGTGTTATACACTGTTTTTACACCATTGAGCTTTCAATAATATTGCCATTGGACATTACCTGCATTTGTAATAAATCAGTTATAAATCTTGATGTGTCGGTTTCAGTGATGAAATGAATTCTAATGAACATTCACTGGTGATGTGTATCTTGTGATTTCGAGCTATATCAGAGATATATGCCTTTGATGATCCGGAGGTATGTTTCTCACATGGTCTATGTGAGGAAGAACATAGTTATGAAACTAGGGTGTAGACTGAGCATTACACCTGTTAAAGGACTTGTTGGTTCTACACACCAGCCTTTTCGTGAAAATTTGAAGACCTGGGAGAGAAAAAAGAAGACCGATCAAGAGCTCCTGGCTAAACTGTTTCAAAATAAATATTATTTTGCAACATTTTGATGTATGTGTTTATCCTACCCCCCATATAAATCTCCATAGACTTAACATGGACTCTATATATGTCACAGTTATGTCATAAATAATTTATATGCCACGTGTGGCATATAGATACAAAATCATGTGACGCGATTTTTAACCAATCAGCGAGCAGATAATGTGCGATAAAAAATATTGTTTCGTGGTGCTCACTCTGACATCGATCATGGCAGAGCCTTGGCTGGTATATCTCCGCCGAGCCCCCTAGCGGATACCCCGGGAACCAGCCTGGAGCCTATTGGCTGTATGAGTAAGATAATACAAGAAATACTTACGAAAATCGCAGTGGAGGCGATAGAGGAAGTACGGCAGGAGTCTGTGGAAGATGTTATATCATTTGATTTGACCTCAGACGAGTTGCGGCTTTTCTTAGATGATGATTTTGAAGATACTGCAGCGATACCCAGCGTTTACACTGGACGATTATAGGCGGCGATTCTTGAATTTTGCACCATCCAACGACTTTTATCTGTGAATGGCTAGAAACCAGTACATACAAAAAGTGTAAACGCTGGAGGAAATTGTTGGTTTGATGACTTGTGTACCCGATATCATGTAATTGAGCACCACCTGATGACTATAGGCTAGACGATCTTTGGTCGTCACGTTTTAGTCGTCTAGTGTAAACGCCGGGATAGGCGACGCCCGCCGGTTGAAATATCGTCTGCAGCCAGCCACGAAATCGCGGATATAGCCGGATCCGAGGACCTGGAAGAGAAAAAAAGAAGAAACTTTGACCGATTAAGAGCTCCTGGACTTTCTAGCAAGCAAAAGGAACAAGATTACATGCCAGAAGACTGATCAGGTAAGGAAAAACAATAAAATAAACATGAAAATTGACAGGTCCCGTCCCCTACAGTCGATATTTTCAAGGGATAAAAAATGAATGGTGGCGCCTCCTACATTTTAAGAAATGAATTGCTTCCCTGTAATTTCTATTGATAATTTAGTGATAGATGAATAATTACAATACTTATTTTATGATTGAATAGGTGGTTAGAAGATTTCAAAGATACATCTCCGAGACTTGAAAAGAAGATTGCGATATGGCAGAGGTCGACGCTCTTTCGCTAAACAACTACGCCTACATAGCGAATGTCCTGCTCTCCGCTAAGAAGATTAATGGATCAGAGTTCGAGCCCGATAGTTGGACAAGCTTTCACAGATGCTTCTACAGGTACATAGATTATTCAGAATAGTGAAATTATAATCAATTTGTGATAAATAGATTTATCGCAATTTATCAAATTGAATCCTAAACATATCTCCACATTCTTTCAGCCTGCGAGACAGAGGATACGCCTACAATATACTATGTGCCAACGAGTTTGCTTCGAGTAGAAATGTGTTAGCCTCAAAATGAAAAGAATTGAAAGAAAAAGGTCTGGGTAATAAACCCAATGCTGCCATTGCCCTGAGTATCGATGATGAACATTTGTTTTGGGTGAATGAATTACTCGGAGCAGCTTCTCCCGATTGCTCCAGAATACTTTTCTATTCTACTTTACAAAGGCTTTTGGTTGGAGAGGCTGTGACAAAGCCAAAAGTTGCAGGTCTGGCGGTATTAATCTAGAAGAAGAGCAAGGCGAAAAATACATAATATAGACAGAGAGAACCACAAAAACACGAAAGGGCATTCGAGGATCAGCAGATCCTAGAGTTAATTTGCTAAGCAAAGTTATTCCTACCATGGCGAAAAAGGTGGGACTAGTCGGGAAATCTACGAATCACTCGCTACATAAAAACCACTTGTCAAACCCTTCAGTCCCAAAATGTGCCGGCAAACATCATCTGTCAATTAACCGGACATAAGAATGTAAATTCGTTTAACAATTCCCTGTAGAGTCCAAAAACCAGCAGCAAATTATGTCAGAAATACTAACCGTTGGAGCAAAGCGAATCAATTCCTCTCCTATGTCACTTGAATGTCCGACTTCGGGGAAAGTAGTAAAATCCAGTGATCCAGTTTCGCAATCATCTAGCTCATCAGGTACAGTAGGTCACTCAAAACGTCTTTTTAAATATATTTGTTATTTGTGGTATGTTTTCTCATGCCCTGAATGATCTTTTTAGGCTAGAGACAAAATACATATAAGGTGATCTCTATCCCAAAGAAATTGGAAATACATAAAATGTATTTGAGTCAAACCCTTTGGATCAATAGTAAATCCAGGTCACATTTACTTCAGCCCACAGTCGGAAGTTCAACCTGCCATTAGCGTAATGGCCATAGCCAACAGACATCAGCTTAAAGTTTTAGGTTTGTAGATATGTTTTATTTTACTTAGGTTTACATTTTGTAAAATCTGTTCAAAGGGTTTAAAAAATAACAACATATTTTCTCCCACTCTTTTGATATTATATAGGCCTATAGGCCTGGAAACATCTCTTTCCATAGATCTCTTATTCAGCAACATTCACAACACTCTGCTGCACTCCAGTTTTTATAAACATTTTTCACCATATTGCTTCTTTCATAAACTGTTTGTCTTAACTTGGTTTTATGATGTAAACCTCTTCCCAAGTAGCTGGATTATCATAAAACTTACTAGTCCGGCAGCGAGAGGGGTATACCTTGCTTTAGCGTCCAGACAGGTTTTTTTTCATGATTATTCATCTCCAGAATCTTCTGATTTCAAATCTGCCGGGTGCAACACTGAAATCTTTGGGCAACTCAAGTTAAAAGCATTTGAAAAGAAAAAGTGAAAAAAATATTTTTTTAATCAATAAATAAATATGGTTAAAATCAAATTGTTTTCATCGCTTAAAAAAACAATCAATTTTGAGCCCAATCATACATTCTGTGTATTTCATATTTGTTTTGAATTTTAGTCTATTTTTTTCTGTGCCATGACCTATCTAAATTGAGTGATTAGGTCAAAATAGTAGAATTATGTAAAATAGCTGCCTATCTCAATAAAACAGAAAAGGAATCACAAGAAAATGATATAAAACACTCAAATGTGGCCGAGGACTCTACGGATTCGGAGGTAACCGTGCGCCAGCAGCAGCAGCCAGATGACCACGTGGACTCCGTATCCCAGCAAGCGACCAGCGTACGGTCATCAAGGCTTACGGCTCTCGAATCGGGTTTCACCAAGATGTCGGATAAGATGGACGGGATGATGGATGCCATCATGCAGATCTCCCGCCCTGGATCGAAGGCGACCGGCTCACGGGCGTCAGCAGCGTCCCGCACGAGGGATTGGGCCCGAGACCAGGCCGAACGCGTTCTACCCTCCCCGCGTCAACTATGGGACAACTACGCGCCCGAGGACTACCTACAACGGGAGTTTGAAAAGGAAACCATGAGGCACGACCGTACCGCCGGTAAGCAGTCATTGATCTCTGACTTCAGCACCCGTAGATTAACTGCTAAACCGTATAGGTACATTGATCGTGACGGGGTTTATACACTCCACCAGAAGCTCGAGCTACGGTCATCCCTCGAGCCACTGGAATATATAAGTTGCTTTCTGTCCCTGCTGGGAGACGAACGGGCCGTCCGGCCCGAGGACCATGAGCACATGTTCCGCCACTTACAACAGGTGTCCGTCGATGCCCAGGCACGGCCGTGGGCCGCAGTTCGATGGTGGTCAAATTTCGTGTTTGACCAGATTGAGTCTGGCCGTCTTTACTGGGCTGACTACGGCCGTATCCAGGAGGAACGGGTACAGCTCGCCATGACGGCTGCAGCACCCTCACATCAAAGGAACGAGACCGGACGTACCAAGGGGCGGGAAGTCCCCTGCAGAGACTATAATACCGAGAGGGGGTGCCGCCACCGTAACGGCCACGAGGAAGGGGGCATCCGGTGGCTGCACGTGTGTAGCTTCTGCGATTCGGTCGGCAGGCAGTGTGGTCACTCCGTACACGCCTGCAACAGGAAGCTCACGTGCGGGCACGGGTACGACCACACCGCGCCGGCCCCTGTACCAACACCACGCCGGATGCCCCAGGCCGGATACCCTTTTCAAAGCGGTGCTCGGCCGACACCGCAGCAGGGCGGATATCCTCAGACAACACAGAGTTCAATAAACGGGCAGGACGCGCCCCGCGACTGAGCGAGGCGCGAGACAGCGACCCGCCGGCTCCCGGCGGCTCAGGCTTTGATGTGCCCGAGCCGGCCCCGGCATGTGACGTCATCGATCACGTGGTCCCCCCAACACGTGGACGGGGGAAGGTAAACATCAACAAACGTGCCACGCCCCCACAGATACGGGCCGCTCCTATCGCCAGCAGCGTGGCCACTGCTACCCTGGATATACCCGGCGTGGAGAGTGTTTGTGTTACCGCGCCAGCGGAGACACAGGTCCACGCCGGATTAAACACTCCGGATTTCGACGCGATCAGACGCATGTGCGAAACCGGAAAAGTACACCCCGGGCTCCGGCTTTCCCCTCGGCTACCTTGGGCCGGCCAGTGATACCCGAGGCATCCCGAATCACCCCAGCGCCGACAGCCACCCCGAGCAGGTGCAAAGATTTATTGACAAGGAAAGGACGTTCTCCAACATGCTGGGACCGTTTGAGGACCCCCCATTCACGCCGTGGTCCCACGTGTCCCCACTCATGACCCGGGAGAAGCTGGGCACCGATGCCCGCCGAGTGATTACGGACATGACATTCCCGAGGGAGCATAGTGTTAATTCTTATGTGATCAAAAACTCGGTCTACGGGCTCGAGCGCGAACACGGGCTCCCTACGGTCGACGGCTTCGTCCGGAAGCTCGTGGCCGCGGGTAGTACCTCCTTTATGTCCTCGATCGACGTGTCACGCGCTTATAAGAACTTTCGCTGTGATCCGCTGGATTGGCCTCTGTTATGCTTCATGTGGGGGGGCGGGCACTACTGTGATACGGCCATGCCGTTTGGTGCCCGCGCCTCGTCGTACCACATGCAGTGCGTGGCGGACACGATCGTGAACATCCTCGAGGACAAAGGCATTACCGCCGAGATGTACCTGGACGACCTCGTCATACTCTCGGCCGACACGGCTACGGCCGAACGTGACTTCTCAACGGCCCGCGCCCTCTTCGCGGAACTAGGCCTCCCCGAGGCATGGGATAAGGCGCAGGCACCCAGTCAGACGGTCACGTGGCTGGGCATTGAAATCGAAGCCCGCACGATGACGCTGTCGATACCCGAGGCAAAGCTCCTCGACGTTCGGGCACACGTGGCGGCCGTAGCAACGAAAAGGTCCCTAACCAAGAGACAGCTGCAGTCGGTCCTTGGGAAAGTACTGCACGTGGCAAAGTGTATTCGCCCGGCGCGGGCATTTGTGAGCAAACTTCTCGAGGCGCTGCGAGGCATGCGTGGGTATTATCTAAATATCAACGCCGACATGCGACAAGATCTGGATTGGTTCCTCCGCTTTGCTGAGGGCTGGAACGGCCACGCCCTCATACCTCGAGGTCCCCCTACGAGATGCATCACCGTCGACGCGTGCCTCTCGGGAGTGGGCGGGACCGACGGCCAATACTACTACTCCGGTCAGGTGTGCCCCGTTAATGACCCCGTGGAGTGTATCTCCGAACTCGAGGCCGTAAATACGATCTACGCCCTCAACACCTTCGTCTACTGCGATAACTTGGGAACAGTGCAGGCCTTGACCTCGGGACGTGCCCGGAACCGGGTCCTCGCGGAGTGCGCGCGGCAGGCCTGGATGATACAGGCACGAATGGAGGTGGACCTCGTCTACAGTCACGTGCCTGGGGTGCAGAATACGGTCGCCGACGCTCTCAGCAGGGCACATCTTACAAATAACAACTATGATAAAGCTGCCAGGCACCAACCAGGCACCGACTGTGTCTTTCGTGACGACCTACCTCGAGTACGTCGCGGAGCACGCACCCTCGCCGGCGACCGTGGCCAACCACCTGTCACATATACGGTCACATCTACGGCTGACAGGTGGGGACGTGGCCCTGACAGAGCATCACCGAGTCAAACGGGCCCTCGAGGCCATGAAGAGGAACAAACGGTACGTTCCCAACGTAAAGCCCCCCGTGCCGATGGAGGTATTCCAACGAATTCTATCGGGCCTCGGGGACATGCCTCTCCACATCACCATACGGACCGCACTGCTGATCCTGTACTACGCGGCGCTCAGGCAGAGCGAGGTCGCCCCGCCCTCGTCACGTGCTTACAACCCGGATCGGCACCTCTCACGTGGAGACGTGACCATGTCTGCCAACCACGTGACCGTCATCATAAAAGCGGGCAAAAACCTTCAGAAGATCGGAGAACAGAAAGACTCGAGGTACTGCCCGGTGCACGCCGTGCGCCAGATGTTATGGGCGGTCCCCACGTGCACACTGCGAGATCCGTTCCTAATGTTACCGGACGGATCCACACTCACCTCACGGGCCCTCGCAAATAGAATGGGAGACATTGCTCGCGGCAGCGGGCCAGCCCCCTAGGTCATTCACGCTTCACAGCCACATATTCTTGTCAATTATCAAACTTCAATATTATTATTAATATTCATACGTACATTGTAGTACGCTTATTCATATTAATAGCACTTTATAAAATTAATAAAATTTTATTTAGCCCACTCCGGCTTTCCTCTTCGTTCATCAGGTATAGGGCTAATGGGTGACTCATGGCCTTTGGTCAGGGGTGGTCATTGCCCCCCCTGGTGACACATTTCACCACCAGCACTCTCCTCGCGCCCCCTGTCGCTATCACCATGCACCGCGAACCGACCTGCGTGAGCGGTGCACTCACCTCAGCCTCACAATTCGCTCAGCTGTCCTACCGTACTGACGTACATTTTTCTACCCACCCACCCTCACCTTTTCTTTCCTACTCACTTCACTCGTAGGGCTATATTTGTATTATTATCTTATTACTCTTATGTAATAATACATAATAACTATACTTCATATGTTATTATCATTATAATTGACATACAACATATTCTTGTCAATTATCAAACTTCAATATTATTATTAATATTCATACGTACATTGTAGTACGCTTATTCATATTAATAACACTTCATAAAATTAATAAAATTTTATTTAGCCCACTCCGGCTTTCCTCTTCGTTCATCAGGGATAGGGGTAATGATAGAAAAATGTGTTATATAACTGGATCCTGAAATTACAGAACACTAAATAATAGCTTAAAATGTGTCTAAGGAATGCCCGAACATGGCAACATAGCAAAAAACTGCATAAAAAAGGTCCCATAGTCTTTATACACTATATGTCTTTAGTACTGGCTGTCAGATATGTCAAACAACATGAGCTGAAGGGATAGTAAAATCGGTAATATACCTGGAACCTGATATCACAAAACACTAAAAATAGCTCAAAGTGTTCCTAAGGGATGCTACAATATGTCAGGATAGAAAAAAACTGCATATGAAAAGATTTTATAGTATTTAGATTATTTAAGAAACAAATATGTAGAAAATTGCAGATGTGTAAAGGGGACAATAATAGTACACACATGAAAAAGGCTGCTGTTGGCCATTGAGAAGACATATTTCGATTCTGTTTGCTGTCCACAAAGGACCAGAATATGGAGCCCAATACCAAGTTCAATCTAATGAGTCATTGTAATACTTAAAAGAACACAGAACCAAGTAATGGTCTCAGAATTATAGTGTTCAGGCATTTTAACGGTAGGTCTCTTCAAGAGCTGTTGTCATGGTAATCCAATCACTTGCCAGAGCAACAACAAGTAGAAATATTAACCAGAAGGATTGATCTACAAAATAAAGCAATAAAACAAATGTTTCCAGGGGAGAGGGGGCAGGCAACTCCTTAACCCTATCGCATCGGGTACCCACGGTACCACTACAAGTATGGAGCCAGGAACTAGTACCAGTGTATACCGCTAGAGGCCGGGTATATGGGCCTAACTGTGATAATTTTACTTTTGCATCATGTGACATGACACATGATCATTAATATTATTCTTTATTTTGGGGACGAATATTAAATATGATATTATACCTACATACTGTGAAAGTTTCATGTTTATTGAGCAAGTATTTCCAATTTTATTCACAAAAACAAATATTTTGTGAATGATGACTCATGGCATCACCCAGCCATTCCCGGATGATGCCTTGAGGCATCATCCAGCCAGCCTTGGTTGATGCCTCAAGACATCACCTGGCATGAATGGGTTGAAGAAGCCCCTTTTCAAGATTGGCCCAGGGACTATAGAGAATGTATGACATAAAATTCTTTCTTTATTACTAAAATCCATATGAAAAGACACATTTGAGTTGGGGTTTTTTTCTTGTAGTTCCTTTTCTGTTTTAACTGAAGTCAGATATTTTACGTAATTCTATGATTATGACCTAATTACTCAATTTAAATAGGTCTCAGCACAGAAAAGAATTGAATAAAAATCTAAACAAATATGCAAATACACAGAATATATGATTGGGATCAAAATTTATAGGTTATTTTAAGCAATGACTACAATATGATTTTAACCATTTTTATTGATTGATTAAAAAATATTTTGTTCACTTTTTCTTTTCAAACGCTCATAACTTAAGTTGCCCAAAGATTTCAGTGTTGCACCCGGCAGATTTGAAATCAGAAGATTCTGGACCTGTCTGGACGCTAAAGCAAGGTTCACCCCTAAAATGGGCTTTCGCTTTCGCTGCCAGACTATACTGGTATTGGAACACACAACATCCTTGTTTAGCCACCTTCTGTACACCAAACCATTTTGTTGTAAAACCATTGTTGCGAACATACTATTCTTGGGCTTTATATATTACCTTTACGCATTTAATAAAATATTTTCCGAACACTTATGAAATTACATGAATCATTTCTGCTCAAAATTAGTAATTTTTCAGAATTTTGCCAGAAACTATCTTCAGGACCCACCTACAGATGTTCTCAGGAGTGAAATGGTTAATTGTGTTAATAAGAGCATGGAGATTTAGTACAGAGTTATATTGAAGTGCATCGAGAATCCTATGAATACAGAATACTCCATGAGTTTGGATGGGCCGCATTTCCCATTCAGGCAAAGCTGAGTGACGATTAGGGCCCACTGTTCATTATATGATTCGAGATCGGGTCTAAATCTTTTGCCCCGTCTTCTCTCTGAAATCTTGGCCCCTAATTGGTCAATCCCCTATGATATCATCTCATATCCACTACGCCACGACCATGGCTTCAAAAAGGGATGTGAAATTGGGAGTAAAAATTTATAATTCTCAGGTAAGACGGCGGCCATTTTGATTTTTGGCTTTTTCAGGCATTTCCCCCCATGGAATTCATGTAGATTTTTTATATGTTGTTCAGGAAAGGCTTGGGCCTAGAAATCCACAGAAAGACCTTATATTGCAATTTTTTCAAGGTCAAACCTTAGATTTCCTCCACTATTAATCAAGAACATTTCCATAACCCCATTACTATAATCAGGTAAATTATTTCCATATTGAATATGCATACAGTCCTTTAACCTGTACAATATCTTTAGATAAGATACAAAGCCTATCTGTAACCCTTTCCAGAGAATACTGTCTCAGGCTTTGTCGACATACAACAGTATGAGGTTCCCAGGCCGATCTTACGTCCCTTGCTCTTCAAGCTTCGGACGTAAGATCGGCCTGAGGACCAAATAATACTCAGCGTCCATTAAAACCTGGACTGTATTCTTTCATCATCTAACCTCAAAGCTGATGAAATAGTTAGATATTTACCAAATCGCCATTGTCAAAGTCTCAGGGCACAGCATTTTATACTCGTACTGTGGTTTTGCGGGACGATGTTGCTTTTGATATGAAAGCCAGGGCCCTGTTTTTCAGTCGAGACGATCTCAAGTTGAGACCGTTTGAAAGGCAAAGAGTTTTTCAGTTGAGATGATCTCTAGGGATCTCAGCCTGAGACTGAGATGAGACCATTTGGGGTGATTTGGGTGTTTTTCAGTTGAGATCATCTCAAGGGATCTCACGTGAAATGGTCTCCCAAACGGTCTCAATCTGAGACCAGTTGAGAGTTGTCATAACTTTTTTTTTCAGGTGCTAAAACTTATTCAAATTAGAAAATATTTAGCGTGAAAGGTATTAATAATCTGACATACCTATATCCCAAATTTCATAGTTTTCCTGTGGTTATTAAGACCACGATAAACATTTGTCTGGAAATCTAGAAATAGGCAGGCACTGCACCACTCAGGTAGCTTTTGTATCCTACTGTGATGCACGATTTTATTTGAGCAGGGTGAGGTCAAGGTCATTCCATATTTGAACACCCATTCAAAAAGTAAAACATGTCTCACTTATTGAATACTCAACGGAAAATTATGAAATCTTAGGATTGGATCAAATGGACATGGACAATTATTCGCTGTAAATATGGTCTAATTTGAATAAGTATAAGTATTTCAAATCAATAATTTCCGATTGCAGAATCTTGAACCCTGTAGGAATGATCTCTAGGGATCTCAGGTTGAGATCGTTTTAGCTGAGATCCGCTGTGGCTAGCTGAGACCACGTCTGAAAAACACCTGCAGCCATTGATCTCCCAAACGGTCTCAGTATCGCTCATGGATCTCAGCGGATCTCAGTTTGAGATCGTCTCGACTGAAAAACAGGGCCCTGGTTGGCATATATTATGTCATCAACCTTGTAATCTGAAGCACACGGTCTTCGTTCCATGTAGAGCTTTTATTTGTAAAGATTTCACAGGTTCTTATTATGTATGTTTGCTGTCGATGTTTATGAGCCGCCTTCCTTTATTTTCGCTGGTCCATATATGTGATACACCGTCGGGAACAAGTTATATATATGGCCCTTGAAAACGGTTAATTTCGCATGTAGATATGGTATCTTATATCCAATACCATACAGTAAAAGCATTAGTTTTGTGCAAGGGTATATAATAATAATACACAATTTTTCCAATCAATAACTATTTTACTGTTATATAGTACACAACAACAATTGGTTCAATGAATTGGTAGCAACATTTAGTTTAGAGACAATGATGAGGCTGTTAATGAGTTGGATATCTTAACACCGGTACCTGTCTATAAAAATATATACTATACTTAAGCCTGGACCTACATACCACTCACTCAACAGTACCAATATTACCAATTAGCTCATTGTTCTTTATCATTATCTAATAGGCTTCTATATTGGTTGCAGTTTGTATTTCAACAGGCAACAGGTTACATAGCAGAATCCCCCTGTATAGAGGTGACCTTTTTTTAGATTCATACATTTAACTAAACCTATATCTTGTTTTCTATCCTGGTACCATATCTTCTTTCATCCAAGTTATTTTCATCTTTATGTATGTAAAGAATAACAAAAGATCTGTACGGTACAATTTTGTAATCACATGATCTAATTATCTTTTTATAATGATTTAATCACGTGATAAACCTTTGAATTCTGAGTTCAGAGGACAATGCCCGCATCCCTTAGAAGTGGAAGTAGTCACTAGTAGTCACCCCCAAGTGTGGAGTTCTACCATAGGCAGCCGTCCAATGATGTTGTCCAATGATGATACCGTATCTTCACTAGTGGTACTCTCACATCTCTCGAAGATTTGTAATACAATTTTCTCTATCATATTTTGTCATTTCATTACCACCATTAATCATATTTTTCATATTTCCCTAGCATAATTAACTCAGTCGACGCTGAAATTGGAGACAAAAATTTATTGGCCATACGGCAAGAATACTCCAAGGGGAGTTGATATGATATTAATACATGATATCAAAGTCAGAATTTGAGATATATAAGATATAATATCGAAAGTCTAGCCCTAGATGTGGGGCGGGTGGTGGTAAAAAGTTCTTGTTGTTTCGAATCCGCGCGCCGCCCGTGTGAGATTGAAACGTGACGTCAGCGGTAAAGTGTCTCTCGAGGCCGTCAGGGGGCGTCTCGGATAATTACAGATCAATTTAACAATTATTCTCCAATTAACTCAGTCGACGCTGAAATTGGAGACAAAAATTTATTGGCCATACGGCAAGAAAACTCCAAGGGGAGTTGATATGATATTAATACATGATATCAAAATCAGAATTTGGCCAGTTTGGCGGAGAGGGCTGTGGAGACCTCGAGGGACGAGGGGTCGAGATAAGCCTTGACGCCTGACTTTGTTTTCCAGGTGCCATGGCGCATTATGGACTGGAGGTCCACACCTGGAGTTTTGGCAGCATCCTGTGCGGCTCCCCGACGTAGGCTATGGATAGAAAACCGGCTCGAGGCTGGGACGCCAGCCTTTTCCAGGGCGAGCCGGATAAAAGCCGTCAGCTGGCGCGAGGCCAGCGGCGCTCCTGACGGGGTCAGGAAGGCTGGAGCCCAGGGAGGGGCTAGGCTCAACTCCCTGTAGCGGCTCCAGGCCTGCACCGGGCAGAGGTCTGAGGTCGAGGGAGCCACGAAGAGGGAGGTTGACTGCGCTGGGTCCCGGATAGTTTTGGAGGAGTTAATAACCACCCTCAGCCCCCCACCCTCCTGCTGGATGTCTCTGCGCAGGAGGGTATGAGGGCCAGGCCCGAGGGCGGAGGGGGATATCAGGTTGGAGCCTCGGAGCATGGAGGCGTATCCGATGAGAATGGCGGCTTTGAGGACCAAGCTGTGGGGCGCTACCTGTTGTTTCGAATCCGCGCGCCGCCCGTGTGAGATTGAAACGTGACGTCAGCGGTAAAGTGTCTCTCGAGGCCGTCAGGGGGCATCTCGGATAATTACAGATCAATTTAACAATTATTCTCCAATGTCTTTGTTATCCACAACAAGTATTTTTTCTCCCAGAATACCGCAAACCCATGTTCACAAGGCTTGCTTGGAATCATTAACTGCAAAACACTCTATGAAAAAATTATACAAATTTGTCTCTCCTGTACAGTGCTCACATTCTAGCGATTTTCCAATTACAACTTATTACAAGCTTTTTACAACGTTGTGAAACTGAGGTCTTGCTGATAAACAACTAAACAGATTTTTAAGGAAAACCAACATTTTGACATGTTACACCCACTTCTTTTGCCATCTTTTCAACCAAGTGTACATCATTTTTATCAAAGGTAAGCATCTTATGTTTAGCCATCTCGGTAACATCTTTGTAATGTTTTACCATGGCCTCCTTACAGCACGGCTCAATTTTACCAGCCTTGCACCACTTATCTGCTGCTGGCCATGGATAACGGAAAAAGTATTCCCAATAGTCACATAGTAACTTTAGGTCATGTGTCACATTTTCACATCTACCTACTGATTTTCCCGCTGCTTTTAGGGACATGCAGTAGCCAGGTACCATCAGTTCCCTCCTCCATGTTTTCCTGATACTAAGGTGACCAGCTCCAACAATGGATGGCTGAATATGCTTTGGCTGAATAAGACGGTTCTTTGGGAGCAAAGCATTGGTTTTCTTTTGGTTTCTTGTTTTTATATGCCACTCATATCTGTCATGTTCTAAATGCCATGCATAAGTCATGATAATGTTGATCGGACTAATAAGCCCATATTTGAAATAAACTTTATTAAATGCATCTTCAAAGTCATTAGTGTTTAGCCTCTTTTGTATATATTTTCTACAGTTTATGTATGTATCTTTGTAAACAAATTGAGGAAATGTGATCATAAAGTTTGCCACCATTTGCATGCCAAGAGCAGCTTTCGTACTGATGACCCATTTGTTAATCCATGACCCAATGTCTCCCTCTGCAAAGACTTTAAGTTTTTTGTCACTAAATACATACTCTCTGGTCATTGGTGTGGCTAACTGTGCATCTGTATCCATATAAGCAATGATAGTATCATTTGTATATCTATCTGCAAAAAAAGTACTCCATAACTGCCTATTATATGTAATTGACTTTCCATTACGTCTGCTAGCCAAGGTGGCAGGTTTCTTTGGGAGATGCTCATGATAAATTCTTACTGTAGTATTTGGGAAATGCTTTTGCATCTGATTCCTTAATTTGTCACCTAATGTGTGATCATTCTTAGCCTCTGCATCCAATATTAAAGACAAGCTCCCATATGAAGCTGGCCAGAATAAGGTAACACTACGTAAAAATATGCAGTAAAATTGATACTTTAATCTTGGCACATCAGCAGTCCTCACCATGATGGTAATATTAGGAAAGTTCCTGTAGCCTTGACTGGATCTTACAGGCATTGGAGGTCGGACATCTCTATCCCAATTCTTTACTTTGAGGCCCAGAAACATGCCAGAAATTAACACAGACATGATGATGAACTGAAATAGCAAGTGTCACATATTAAAAGAAGCAGAACAATATTAGGATCATGATGGGCATGAATAGTTTCAGCTGACTCTTTGATCTGGTGTTCTAAAGAATAAACAAAACCTCAGAAAGGACAATAGTAGGGCAGATCTTGGGATCTCAGTCATCATAGACTGGTTGACAACTTCAAATGTCCCTATTGATAGAATGGAAATAAAGTAAATTTTGTATTTGAGTATTACCACAATTGAAAATAAAACAATATCAATTTTGAAAATGTGTCTGTAGTCACAGACTTCCAGTTGCAATCAGGCTTTTTGCCCTGTTGACATCGCCTTGTCGAACTTGAATGGCCAGAACCCAGGCCATATTACTATGAGTCTGAAAGGGTGACATCAAGGTTCCTCTTGGTGGGAATTGCCGGCAGTTAAAATCATTTGACGTAGCGGTTTATATAAATGTCAATCCGAATTGTCCACACAGATTATTATAGATATAGTGTATTGAGTTTGATTTCTAATATACAAATCTAAATATAAGGCATGCAGCTGGTTGCAGTTTTGACATCCTGATTCCTTTTGCAGAATATATCAAGCTGAACTCGGCTGGCAGTGTCACTTGTCATATCCATTCGATGTGGCAGTTAATACTAATGTCAAACATCCTATGCCTAGGTGGATAGATGTTTTTGGTGCTGCATTTTATGCATCTATTATGCATTTATTTCCAAGTGTTTCTAGACAGTGCAAGAACTATGTATAAACATTTTATGTTTGTTTCTCTGGTGCGAGGTTCTGGTATGTTTTCTTTTTTCCAGTTATTGTTCAGCGTTGGAGTGAGTGTATTGGATTTTTTTGTGTGTGTGTAAATTTCTTTATTGAGTCCAATTGATAAGGTATACAGTATGTTCCTTCATTCGTTTTGTTCAAACATAGTAACATGTGTGGAAATAAATAAAGTGGCAGTTTGCCTCAGTTGATATACAACTGGTTTAAGTGTAAGTGTAAGTTCTTTACACTCATTTAGGCTTATAAATACCATAATTAGACATGTGAATATGATTCCTTTTGAGGGACACATCAAGATTAAATCATTAAAACAGGTGAGTCTAGATTGAGATAACTAGGAGAAAACATATCGGAACTAAAACAATGTGGGGGACTCAAATCAACAGGTACTGTAAGTTAATTTCGTAGGTGTTAGATACTATGAAAAAGGAGTGCGATAAAGCATTTCCATAGATTTTCTTTTAGTTAATGATTTAAATTCACCATAAGTTTCAGTATTACGTACAGTAATTGGTTGATCATTCCATAAAGTACTTCCATGATAATGTAGTGACCGCATATATGCGGAGCAGTTTGGTTTAAATTTCTTTAGGACCGGTGCCTATAAATAAACGTGTAGGTAATGGATCACTTACAATATGATCATTAAGCCTAGACCTCTTAAACATGTAGTTCAATATGTGGGCTTTCCTCCTATAGTTAAGCAAAGGTACAGTCGCCAGTTTGTGTAGGTTAATACTAGGCGTACGATAAAGTAATTTTAAACAAATGCGCAGAGCTTTGTTTTGTAAGACTTGAAGTTTGACATTTGTGCATCAATGGATTGTTCACATGTTCGTACAGAATAGACAAATTATTACTTTGCTAAAAAAAAAATTAATGTCAATCTAAATAGTTCTCACAGATCAACATTGTAATTTCTAATTTGTAAATCAAAACGTAAGCTGTGCAGCTGGTTGGCAAAGTGAGACTAATTTGCGACATTAGTGAAGATAATATCAGAATCAAGCCCATCTTTGAGTAGCCATAACAACATGATTTGTTGATGCATTTAGCAGCATTGGAATAGAAGTTAGACAGTGGAATTCATGATCATTTTCATCTTTCATACATTAATAAGAAAATAATTAGGTTATTCACAGACTTTCAAACACTGTTGGGGCAATAAGGCTCGAACTGTGGTGCTATGTGCTCCCGCACTTAGTACAAACTGTGTTGAGGGGGGCGTGGCCCAGGTGGGCAACTGGTACTACTCGGGTTCAGCTAAACACGGCATCAGTGAGCAAGCTGTATGCCTGAGTCAACCTCTCCTATCTCAGGAGTTGGTTGATGTTTTCCTTGTACAGGCTGTGCTGTGCTGTACACAGCCGTAGTTAATGTTGGACCAGATTCCAGGTCTCAACTGGACATTAAATCAAACAACAACAACAACAAAAACAAAAACAACAACAACAAAAATGCTCTTGGAGCCCTACTAGGTCCATTCTCTACACCCCGTTTGGTCCAGGCACCCAGGTTTTGCGGCTGATGTCACGTTCTATGAATGATAGCCTGGAGCGTAGATTGATTCTAGTGAAGGTTGGAGTGTATCCCAGTCGCACCTGCTCCTACACTCTTCCTACTGTCACTGATGTCCTATCATATGCCTAGGTCTTCAGCAGGTTGAGGGTATTGGATATGGACCGCCGATCCAAGTAGGGCATACAGGCAGTTACACTTAGATCAAATCAAGATTCCCTCACGCGCTATCATCTAGAGACCTAGAGTTTAGAGTGGTCACATATATGCACTTTCAGCGTACTGCCAGAAAACTATCCCTTCACTATCTGCGTGCTATCCACTGTGATAGTGTGAAAGGAGCAGAGTACCAGTGTCTCAGGGACTTAGAAGCATGCTTAACTGACCATGACCAATCACTAGATACCGAAATACCTCATTGACCCACTGGTGCTTGACCTTGATATTGTTGGATCCTAGACTCAGGTGGTTGTAGACATAGCAGGTTGACTGGGTTCCATTGGGTTACAGGACACTATCCATAGACTGAATGTAACCCAAACCTTTTAATTGTTATTCATGTATAATTGCACGCTCATTCATCAATGATGAACATTCTATTTGCTCATAGTGTGCTTCAAGGTGGACCTGTACTGCGTCAATCAAGGCCCAATATTTAGGTGGGGCCTCCTCGGTGCAGGGCAAGCGTGCTGATGTCACCATATAAGAGGGTCCACTACGAGTGGTCTTATAAATACTCCTCAAAGACTATTCACCTCAACGACCCACTAGCGACAACACACCGGCAGTGCTTCAGTAAACGCCGGCCACTGCCCAATGCGGATATGCATATCTTATGTAAAGGTAGCCCCAGCTGGTCCTTTGGAGACAGATTTACGAATACTGCAAGCATTCATGATCATGATCCTTTGGCCTTCTCGGTCCATTTTTCTGCCGTGGAGGAATGCACCAAGCACATGCCTTGCGACCAGGTCAGGTAGCAGTATTCACCTTAAACTTGTGAAATTTCAATCATTACATGAATGTCTTTTATATTTGTATTTCATGTTGATGGTATGAGCCTTTTACATCTTTCCGGAACCACCATTTAACACGCTGTGTGTATTTAGATTATGCTTGTCTGGACTGTCCAAAACCACACGCGTGGGTAGATATATGTATATTTCCTATGAAAATTGTAGGTTTGGAGCCTTAGCATGTATTTTACCTGTAATACATGAACTTCTGTGTGGTCATAGCAAACTAGCCCTGGGCGCAATGTTTGAGGCAACGTCCTAAATTTAGTTCACTTAGTAATAGAGTATGGTTACAAATTCATATATTCATTTTTCATAATTATGTAATGGTTGGGTGTCACGGCATCATCCTGGGACGTTGTAAGCTGAACCGTTGGGAACTCAGGATAGATATAGCTGTGATGTTAATAGAATTGTGCATTAAATAAATCAAGCATGGGTTTTTGTGCATGGTTAAGGGATCCCCTTAGGAAAACCTTTAGATGGGCAAGTATTTATATTATATGCGAAAAGGCTCCTCCATGCCTTACAAGACTTGACTTTGTCAGGCCTAGGTCTATACATATGTAGGGTCAGGTTAGTCGAGCAGTGGCTTGTACATTTTACGCTAGAGGGCATGGGTGCCGATCCCTGCTTTGCGGTGATCCCAGAGAGCATGTGTGTGACTGTGCTATGGGTTTGCCCAGATTACGTAACTTGGTCTGTATATATATAAGGTCGAATCTGCAGCGATAGACAGGTTACTTGTGCTTTCCTCTGTGTAGAGTGAACAACTTGGAGCCTCACACCTTTAGTGTTTGGGAGAGGACACATACTCGGCTGGCTTTACTTAGCACATTCCATGCTAAGGTATTGTGTGAAATGAAAGGTATCATAAACCGAAAGTCTTGGAGTCTGATTTTGTGTTAGTAGGTTCAGTAAGAGCAGATATAGCATCTTCATAACTTACCAAAAACATATCGAACCAACCTATGTGGTAAGACATATAGGGTAGCACATCCCACTCCACCGGATCAGACTTATTTAGTTCTAGGGAAGTGATCTGAGATAAAATGAATACCAGCGGACCACTACATATATTAGGAGCTAATGATATTTCCATTTAAAATGGATGAGCGCGGTACTCCTAAAGTACATAACAACCATCTTGATAATTCAACAATTTATAAACATTATGGCTTAGTCCCAATCCTCTTTCCTATATTTCCTGTTCAGATAATGTTGGGTTACGTGGTCAGCAAGAGCACAAGGGTTAATAACTGTTGGGGAGTTGGGGTGTGTGACTTTGTGGTCACTCAGAGCACAAGGGTGAATTAAATCTGATGGGACAGATATAAATACACTTGATTCAGACACACTGCTATTCTGAGCTCACTGAAAACTGATGGGACAGATTCCCTACATGGCACAGAGCCAGCAAACCTGTTTGACCAGTTATTCACACTTGTGCACATACTGACAACAAACCCAACCCTTCTTGGCTGGTCAGGTGGCCTTGGTTTCCCAGTTAGATCTCCCTGACAAACCACTGAGCGTCCATAGCCTTGCCACTACACAAAGTGGAATGAGGGTTTTTCACATGCAGGGTAGTCACATATATGGGATTTCTTTCTTAATGATACCCAATTATCATTCTATGCATGCCACCTTTCTAAATAGCTCACTCTTCACGACAATAGGCAACTTCCTCTCATGAGGAAACTAGGAATATGTTTGTTACAACACCCACTCAAACACCTGGTATATAATAATTCATGTTTTTCTAAATGCCATAATCAACCCTTAAAGGACGGGTACCCTAATTAAACTTCTCAAAAGAAATGTTTTGTATATGAGGCAAAGTCCATAATCACTTGAGCAAGTCTATAGTCAAAGTGTCAGATGCAAGGTTGACTCACTGGGTCAAAGTGAATACAGTGTATTTAGGTCTGTCCCACCAGATTTGAACATGTACATACCATATTTAGTCATTATAATCATCTAATAGTTTCCTTTTCTAGTAGCAGATGACAGTATCCATAACTAAGTGTCTGCTATAGTGAATATTTTGTCCCCTAAAATAAAAGGTCTATTTTTAAGAACTAAGTCAGTAGTGGGGCAGGGGTATGGTCGGACTGGGATACTGGACCCCTGTTCATCTAAACAGGCATTTATAGTTGGTGCACGTATAGTGAAGGGTTAGATTCTTTGCAGTAGGCTGAAAGCCTGTGTGAGCATTCTAACCACTAGATGACGTATATATATGAGCGCGATCTTCTGGTTTCTACTGCCCTAACACCACTGTTTATGAGTAGCTGAAACCGTTCTGTCATAAATGTTCATGCAGCTCATGAGGGACAAAAATAGGTTAATTTCTTCAAAACTCTTCAATCTCTCTTTTAGTCTCGTGGCCTCCTGACAGCAATTTCTTGCCACTAAAACCTAGCTCTCATACAAGTTATTTTCCTTCATACAAGCACCCTATATATATATATATATATATTTTTTTTTTTCTGGAAAATTTGATCAATCGCCTAGAAAAAGTACGTCCTCCACGTATCACCGTAGTGCAGTGAGCTAAAATCCCACAGAGCACCTCAACTTCTTTAAACGTAGCTTTTGTTTTTGAACAAAATTCGTTAACTAAACATTTCAATTTTTCCAACTTACAAATGGGAAGAGACAAAGACAGTGTAATACTACTTATAGCTATACCTAAATAAATAATTTCTTGACAAGGTGAAAAACCTTTTTTCCATGATATTCCGAATCCAAATGATCGAATTAGTTCAATCAAAGCCAAAAGAGCGATATTGCATTCTTCGTGAGTTTGGCCTATCGCCAAAAAATCATCCAGATAGCCATAAACCTGTAAAAAAACCTTTCCTTTTCATACACCGGACAATAAAGTCTGTTATCTGAGTAAAAATAAATGGGGCGCATTTTAAGCTAAAAACTAAGGAATTGGATTCCAAAAAATAATTAGTTCCATTTATCTCCCATCGAAAACCTTGAAAAGTGCGGTCTTGAGGAAAAACGGGAATTGACCGATAGGCATCTTCAAAACTCTTCATATATATATGCCTCTAGAAATATAAAATCTTGCGTTTAGAACTATGTAAGTACCTATATGTATACATACCCCAAATACATTCTTCCAGGTGTCCGATGCTGTAAAAAAAGACGTGAAAAGAGTGTGTATACATGACATAAGTCTTTCCATGAGCCTTCTCTAGTAACATTTAAAAAAATATTTTCTTATCTAATTACAAAATTGTTGGAATTCAATCGCCAGCAAAAACAGTGGGCATTCTTCCCTGCACTCACTGCCCAAGAACATCAATTAGACAAGAAATAGACAGAGTATCACAACATGGTGCTGGTTTATGCAGAAAGGATCATTTGATACTTGTCGCTGATGCTAACTGATGTTAAAGTTTGAATGAAAAGAAAGTTGTTTGAAGTATTTATCATTAAGTAATTTCTTTGATTTTAAGAGATATAAATATGTATATTATATATATATTATATACAGTAAAATCCCACTTCCGGGACACCTCGCTTAAGGGGACACCACACTTAAGGGGACAATTTGCTTAGAACAAAAATTCTTAAAATGCTTATTTTTTAAAACCCTGCTTAAGGGACCATCCCGCTTAAATGGTCACTTTGCTCGGAATGGAGGGTGACCCCTTAACCGGGGTTTTACTGTATATATTAAATATGTTATAGCGAATGAGGCACACTGTATCAGGGAGGGGTAGGGGTTTGGGTCACAACAAACTGGGTAGACCACAAGCCTGAGACGAGTTATCATATGCAGCAATTATTTTTTTACAGAAGATGAAGTTGCTGAGGTCTGCAAACGAATCAATGTGAAGTAAGCCACTGTTGTGCTTCTGCAAAAACCTTGTCCACCATTTTATTTCTGAGAGTGAGTGTCATGCCTTTCTTATGTTTGGTGATCTAATTTTACATTTTTCATATCAATGTATCAATGTCCCTTAGACTAGGAATGCCTATGGCTATTAGTAGAGCTCTGTTGAACAAAGTCAGAACTTTGTCTCTATTTCTTAACTTGTGCAATCATAGATGAAGTTTGTATATTCTAGGACTAGCAATACCATCTGTTTTGCTATTTCTAATGCACTTATCTCCTCATGGTGAATTTAAGGCTGAAATAATAACATTTCATTCAAAATCTTTGTTGCCAGAAATATATAAATGGACAACATAAAGACTATAAAGTGTCTTTATGTCACTTTTGGAAACATTTGTTTTTTTACATCAATATCTCATATTCAATCCATGTGATGAGGGTGTGACTATCAGTGATGGTGTGTCATAAGTTAAGGACAGATGATAGTGAGGAAATCATACAATAGTGAAGCAAATTGTATATAAAAGTAATATAAGCTCAAGAACTTAATTTGAAATTCATGAAAATAACTTACATAAAAGGAAAGACATCCTGGGATATATGCAGGAGTACTCGGAGGTATACTTTTAAATTCCACAGCGTTTTACAGTTTGGGTGAAATTCCGATAGTCAGTAGACACAAGTGATAAGCTTTCCCCAAGATGCCAATCTGTGTAAAACAAAATGAAATTCATATACATTCATTAAAGGTATACTGGACAATTTGCTTGAAAATTGAAACTCATGTCATTTTCCTGAAATTTGAATACGATGATCTCCAAATGTTGTAGAACACATATCTAACATAAAATCGGGGGTCACCATGCTAATTTTTGAATTAGAGATCAATATTATAATGCCAAATTTTATGATAGAATATATAGAAATTCTAAGAAGTTGCTTTTTACATTGTAAAGCCCATGTCATTTTCCTTAAACCTTCACAGAATATAGTAGATGTATAGTGCTAGAGATTTATGCTTTAAAAATCATAGTTGACTGTCCTTGTTTCTGAAAGAATTGAAGAACACCATATTTTCCAGTACATTACCTAGTTAGGGTTGGGTGGACGTGGCGGCTTAGCGACTATCGAGCAAGTGACGATCTCAGTGCAGAGCCCCGCTGGTTTCGGTCTGCCTATGTTAATTGCTTTCACAGAGTTAGACCTTCATTGGTTATTTGTGGTCATATGTTGTGAATTCTCGTCTCTGATTGGTCAATTGGATGAACAAAGAGCGGCGGGAAATTCAAAAAAGCAGTTTTATACGTGTGGTAGGCTTCACCTACTGGTGGTGCCTCCACCCCTCTAGTGGGCGTTTTAGGATCCGAATCCTGGTGTGTATATTTAGAACTGCTCTTATTGTGATTCTGGCTCCCTCTGTGGGGAGTTCTTTGAACCTTATACTCTGTGTATGGAAAAAAAAATCTGATTTGAAAAGAGTAATTACCACACTGCACCCCACAGGGTGAGAGGTAAAAAACTCTCCACGAAAACCAGTATCAAACAGAAGAAATAAGACACATTACCTAGTTAGTTAAGCAAAAGTAAATTAACCTATTATACCTATTAAATCTTGGTTAAACTGGACAAAACGTTAAATTCACTCATTTAGAATTAGAATGAAACCCAAGAAACCAGTTTTGACTGATAATTGACAACTTGAATGGTAGGATCTGCCTCTAAGTTATTGTGTACATACATTTTCTAGTCAGTTACTTGTAGGGTTCAGGTTAATCTAGCAGTGGTTCTTTTGCTCTTCAAAAGAGGGCGCGAGATGTTAGTTCCCGCTGCGTAGTGATTCCAGGTGACGCTGTACATGATAGTGGCGCTGGGAGCCTTGGGTTATGTAACTAGGCATATATATAGGCCGGGTTTGCAGTGGGTCAACAGGCATTCTTGTGCATTCTCTCTGAGAAGAGTGAATCCTAGCATTTTTGTTTGTTGGGTTCTCCAAAGCCTCTCAGTGGTAGGTGAGTCCAGTACTCCGGAATCTGGATCAGCCTCCTTGGCTTTAATTTGCACACCGTGCCAAGGTGCTGTACTTTGGGAGTGGTCTAAACATGTTCACAATAAGCTAATGTTGCAATAGAAACAGTTGTATCTTTATCGTATCATAATGTTTCAACTCGTATGACACTGATTTGAATTTGGGACATCCGTTATTTATACATAAAGCGGGTATATCCGTCAGCTAATCATATTGTAGCTGGTTTCAATCTGATCCCTCAATGAAAATAAAACATTGAAAATGGGAGGTGGGCGTATTGGTATTCAATACCGAATGTAATAGAGTTTATCATCCAGCATGGTATCCAAGTGGCAGGCCTAAGCAAATAACACAACAAGAAATGTAATTGAGTTTATCATCCAACAAGGGATCCAGGTGGCAGGCTTCTTTTCTTTACTTAAGTATGCCATAGTATATGATAAAAGTTGTTTTAAAAGTGTTGTTATGATCAGGACGAGAGGGTAGACACTCTCCGAGTTGTTGCGCAATGAATGGTATTCCCACCAAAAGCTTTGGTTGTTCCGGATTTTTTTTATAAATTTAAAAATTGCTTCCCCACAAGTTGACAAGATGTTCAATCTTCATGGTTCTCAGGGAATATATGCACTATTACATATACTTCAGGTGTGCAAAACCATTTAAATCATGATTAGCGCATTCAAGTAACATTGACAAAACAGCAGGTTGGTGGGTACCAGTAGCTGCAGGGGCTGCATGTCTCTGGGGGAGAGAATTCATGCTTTGAGGCATTCAGGAGAATTTCACCTGTCATGTGACCTAGAGAACTTCTTTATTGCCATAGTTCAATAGTTCAAAAGTATACAAAATGTATCGATTTCTACACATATCTTTCCATATTTTTCACAAACTCTTTAAATTTTTTCTTGTATTTATTGGAAAATGCCTGAATGTATCATGAATGCCTGTAGGGCCCCCTGTGTACATAATTGCTGTAGGCATTTACGCCTCCCATATACATAATGCCTGCAGGCATTTTCGCACTGAATGGGTTGATAGTGGGAGGATAGGCCTATTCCTATATATACCTATGAGCGAACAACCTACGGTTACTTAACGCTGCTGGGGGTGGAATAACTTTTGTTTACTGCCCAGGTTGAAGTTACTGTCCAGGTTGAGTTTACTGCCCAGGTTGACGTTCAGAGACATTCGGTTTTTATTGATATTAGCCGACAATTGAAGGTATATAGAAATAGGGAAACCATGTACCAGTGGAAATAAGTCAAAGTTACTCGGTAAGGCTTGGAAAAATTACTGCCCGCGGCATTGCCTTGGGCAGTAATTTTTCCAAGCCTTACCTCGTAACTTTGACTTATTCCCACCGGAACATAGTTTCCCTCTATAACTTTGCAAAGTAATGCACAATACATGAGAGAGTATATAGGAAGTGTTAGTCTTATGATAGGGTTGAGATTACATATGATTTTATGAGTGCAAAAATGACATTTTGGATGTTCCATGACAAATATTGACACACATTTCTTTCAGAATTTTGAAAAAAAACCAACCTAGCAACGACTACCAGATCGACCCAAAAATTTAGTATGATTTAAGGAATTGTTACGGCTAATAGGATAAGTAGCTGATATCCTGGAAATGCAATATTAAACATGATAACACCTATTGTATTTTTGGCCCACTTTTACCCATTTTCATACTTCCATTAATTATTGCATAATGAACAAGTACATGTATGTAGTCACACATAGTCAAACTTTGCATCAATTAAAAGCTGAGAATGTCCCTAATACATTCAAAATCGTCTTTTAATATATCAATTATCAAAGGATTTACAGAACTATGTAGTAAATAAAAGTGACCCAATTACATGGGATTATACATTCTGAGATGTAGCGTATGCACAACGGTAAATAGGTCTTAATTATTTACACTGTGTGAACAATGACTAGAACAACCACACAGGCACAAACCCATATCCGTCTTGTGTGGGAGATCAATCATGCATTCATGCAACTTTGAACAGTGACAGGTATTGAACAAGCAAATTGTAAAGCTCAGATGAAAAATACAAAAGGTTGGACAGCAAGTTAGTGGTCTCCTTTAACCTTTAATCTTGGTCTTCGTTGCAATCACAATTTTAAGTGCAATTGACACTATGGGACAAATGGACCTGAGACTGGTGTACTTCACACCTTTGCACTAGTTGGCTACTATTTCCATATGGGTACACAGTTTCATTGATTGGGGTTTTCTACAGTCTCAGGGTAACATGGTGGATTCAATTCACATGGGAAGACTTAAAAGGTACATGCTTAACAGGTACATAGTCTCACCCCTACACCACTAAACAGGGTACACAGTTGCCGACTCAGGGCACTTCCCCGTGCAAATAGGTGTTATTTGGGACCACTGAGACTCACACATTGGGGGAGAACATGTGAAATACATTTATCTCACCAAAATGCCCCTCTAAATTTTAAGCCTCTTTAAAGTCAAAATCCCATGAGATTCTATTCCTTGTTAGAGGTGATTGTCACTGACAATTGCAAGAAAAAAACTTAGCAAAATGGAATCATACCTTTCAGACGAGGAGATTGTGTTCCCGTACCGAACCTCAGCAGGATTTGTCTCAGACAGACGCTCTGTGAGGTACGTGAAGCGTACCAAAAGCGACACGAGGGCATTGACTGCGTGCGAAAGATGTTTTTACCAAACTGCATCAAAAAGGCATTTTGGGAATTACACTTTACTACAATCTCAAATGAATTACTCCGACATAACATACTTAAGATGGAAGTATTCAGATTTGAGATTATTCCATGCTAGGTAAAAAGATTTGGCATAGACAGGTTCTTGTTGTCAGTAATTTTAACCTTATGCCTTCGTTTCTACAAGTAGGTAGGTTCCCCGATTAATCAAATCTTGGTTAATGCTGAGCTGATATCCAACTCAATAGGTGTACATATCTCCCGTCGTTAGGATATCTAGTTTTAGAAAATGAATGTAGCTCTTCAGTGATGTATCTTTGAATTAGGCCTTCACTTGATTTCAAATGACAAATGTGAAAAATGTAACATAGTATACAGTTCAACAACCAGGGACCTGTTTCACTAGTTTCGTGACAAAAGTGTTAGACAGATATGAAAAGCAGCACCAACAGTGCAAGCAAGAACGGACAAAACGAAGTATAATGTCTAATTCTTATGAAACCGGACACACTGTGTTTGGGGTCTGTCTTGTCCTAAGGGCAACTACTTGTGTTTTTCATGTCAGTAAAACAGGTCCCAGGTCTCCCAGTTTACTGACCCTAAAGATTGTAGGGTGGGAGGGTTGTATTTTTAATATATTTGAAAAAGTCAAAAGCATGGGAGCGATCACGGGCAATTGTCAGCGGGTCTTCGTTATTTGTTAGGTGATTCCTTCAATTATGATATTACCTTTTTTAACAATGTGATCGCTTGCATAGTGGACAGTTTGTTTTCAGTGGTTTGGTTGTTGGGAGAAATTCATATGAGTGTGAAAGTCAACCAGTCTAAGACACCGAAATTTTATTCCCGACTCTCACCAAAGAAGTGGAGACAGAAGGAATGGCAACAGAGGTGTGAGGCTCTTATCTGTGTCTCCCGCCCGGTCGCTGCGCGGGAGACACTGCATACAGTAGTTCCCCAGGCATCCGCTAGAGGCTTAGCCCTACCCTAATGGCAATAATACACAATTTCATGGTTGATTATACTGAACTAACTTGAAGAGCATAGATTATGGTATATAAAATATTGATACTATATTTAAAAATCAATAGTAATACCAATTTCATAGAAAAGAAAAATACTACATATTTATTACCCAAGATGTAAATAATCTATAAGCAAAGACAAAGATTGTTTTGAGATAACCTGGTTGGTGGGTCAGTCAGTGGGTGGGTCGGTCGAATGGGTCGATTAGTGGGTCGATCGGTGTGAGTAGATTGATCAGTGGGTTGATTAGTGAGCCAATGTACCTGGGGAGTGAGGGCGGGCGGGTGGATGGGCGGGAAGGAAGGAGGGAAGGAAGGAGGGAGGGAAGGAAGGAGGGAGGGAAGGAGGGAGGGAAGGAAGGAGGGAAGAAGGAGGGAGAGAAGGAGGGAGAGAAGGAGGGAGGGAAGGAAGGAGGGAAGAAGGAGGGAAGAAGGAGGGAGAGAAGGAGGGAGAGAAGGAGGGAGAGAAGGAGGGAGGGCAGATGGAGGGAGGGAGTGAAGGAGGGAGGGAAGGTGGGAGGGAAGGAGGGAGGGAAGGAGGGAGGGAAGGAAGGAGGGGGGAAGGAAGGGAAGGAGGAAGGAGGGAGGGAAGAAGGAGGGAGGGAGAGAAGGAGGGAGGGAAGAAGGAGGGAGGGAGAGAGGGAAGGAAGGAGGAAGGGAGGAAAGGAGGGAGGGAAGGAAGGAAGGAGGGAAGGAGGGAGGGAAGGAAGGAGGGAGGGAAGGAGGGAGAGAAGGAGGGAGGGAAGTAGGAGGGAGGGAAGGAAGGAAGGAGGGAGGGAAGGAGGGAGGGAAGGAAGGAGGGAAGGTGGGAGGGAAGGAGGGAGGGAAGGAGGAAGGGAGGGAAGGAAGGAGGGAGGGAGGAAGAAAGGGAAGGAGGAAGGAGGGAGGGAGAGAAGGAGGGAGGGAAGAAGGAGGGAGGGAGGGAGGGACATTAGCAGCGACACGCCCACCAAGGGACCAAAGGTGTAATCACTGGAGCGCGACGGCTGTGTTCGCGGCCGTCACGGGCCGTCGCACACACCACGACGCACTACATTCGGGGAACATATTAAGGGGGGCGTCCCACTCTCCCAGCAGAGATCTTGCGCTCTAATTCCTGCGGCCGCTTATATCTCTGCCCCAACCTGCCTGTTTGGGCTCAAATCTGACCCATACGCCAGTTTTTGAAATATCCTAAATTCTTAGCGCTTTGGGCAGTATTTTGTGGTTTACATGTAAATAGATATGCATGTATTTATATGGTAAATGATTTACACTCATTTCTGTTATTTGTTATATCAAATCAGGTAATGTCTTAGGGATTACTTTCTTCATTGGAAGGCACCTCATGTGTTATAGGGTTTTGTTTGTCAACATAACACATGTGCTCACTTGAAGGGGCAGTCTGATCAACACTAGATTCACATCATAAAGTGGTTTAGAGATGAACAAGAAACAGCTGGATTGTCTGTTAACCCAATTTAACAATTCCTATATTTCCAAACTAATGATATGTGAGTTGTTTAACTGGTATAACTTTTGACAGTTGCCTTGTTTTGAATCTGAAATGTTCGCTGGTCTCCCCTGTCCTTTGTGGATACCCAGGGAACAGGCTTTGGGTTGGGGCAGAGACTGAGCACAGCGCTAGCGCCGCGAAAGATCTGGGGGAGAGTGGGGGCGTCCACCAGAGCCGACACGCCTCCCGACACGTCCCGACACATCCCGACACGCCCCCTGCGACACAGATTTCGTTTATCGCCGACGTTTGTTTTGGTTGATCACGGTTCTACGACACAAGTCTACGACACACCCCGACACGCCCCGACAAAAAGGGCCGTGTCGGGATCCTTCCGGCACACTGCGACAAGATCGAACATGTTCGATATTTGCTACAACACAGACCGTGTCGCAGCGTGTTTATACACATTTACATAGGAGAACTAGAATGTATTCACTTTATCAGGGCTGTCCGATTGTGTCAGTTGGTCTGGGATATACACATATATTTTTCTAGGCTCTAAAAACTCATTTCGATGTCAAATATAGGAATAATTGATTTGAGATATCTAGACCCTATCAAAAATTACCCTATTTACAGGGCATAAGGCCCTTTATATCTGCTATCTAATTCCAAAATTTCATAATTTTCTTTTGAGTATTTCTCACATGAGAGTGTTTTTCCCGGCAGAATACCCTACGATGCTCCCGTAGGCACTGTTTTCCGCGGTTTTTGTGTCGTAGTGTGTCGGTACCTATGATCGCTACTTTTTGGGTAACCAGCGGTGTCGCAGAGTGGCGCCGCCATGTCTACAACAGAACCTCCCGACACGCTGCGACACAGAAGTTTTGTGTCGCAGCGTGTCGGGAGGACTATCGTAGCGTGTCGGCTCTGGTGGACGCGGCCCTTTAATATTTGCCATCTCCCGATACGCAGTTGGCCGCGAGTGCGAAAACGGCCGCTGTCATGTCTCTGAATCCACCCGCGGTAAACACGCTACTGTGAGTGACATATCACATGTCCAATATTATTCAGTACAAGATTTGGTAAAACTGCAGATCCGTGGTCTCTAGCGTGTAAGCATAGGAAATGTCACTTTGCGGCCACGATATTCATCCACAACCTGAGAATATAGTTCTTCGTTAGGGTTAGGATTTTAAGGCTAACCCTAAACCTAACCCTACTTTAGGGTTAGGACTTATCCTTACCCTAATCCTATTTTATGCTTACCTTAAGGATTAGGGTTAGGTTTAGGGTTAGGTTTAGGATTCCCCTGGATTCCCATGGAAGAACTGTATGTAATACGACAGAATGGTGAAATAAACATTATTAAAAATAACATGAAAAGATGACACACTCACCTTGAGAACTTGCAGTAGGTGTATATTCTGCAGATTAAACAAAAACGGCCGATACAGATGATGAGCTCCTGGATTAGCGTATTTTCCGAACAGTACACGTTAAGTCTACGATGGCAGCGATGACGTTGTCGCCGACACACGCTGTCTTCAGGCAGTTCGAGGAGGAGGGCAGGAAGGAGGCTGCAGAACTCTTCTGTGCGTGTGGGTAGGAGGGCAGGAAGCACACCGGTGTGGTTACCCTGCCAAAAGTGGTAATTATCGCTCACTCTATCCCAGCATGTCTCTTCCCGTACTGTACCACTTAGATTTCACGGACTATTCTAGGCGTCATATAGCCGAACAGATATTAGGCTAAATTTGCTTAGTGCGCATGTACAAACTAGCACTCTCCCAGCAGCACCTAGTTCCTTTTTACCATACATGATTCTACCACACATACTCTCCCTTCACACTTTTAGCCAGGGACCCGTTTCACTAGTTGAAAATCCATTTGTTGTTGGTCTCAGCAGCACCACAGTTGCAGTGTGCATTTCAATATTTCATTGACGCAACAGTGAAATGCATTTTTAACATGAGTGGCACAAACAGTGTCAGTAACCATTTTACTAGTCGATAACCATTCATTTTTACTGCTACTTTCACTGCCACTGTTCACGAGAGGGTTTATCACTGGTACTGACAACTTTAGAATGTATTGTATCAGATATTATAATGTAGTGGGGTGGGAATCCAGCAGTGTTCGTGTGTTCTACGGAAGGTGGCGCGACATGCCGATCCTTACTGTGTAGTGATTCCGGGCAACACCGCACACAAGAGTGGCGCGGCAGAGACCGGGATTACGTAACGCTGGGTATATATACTCAGCGTTCACAGTAGGTCGACAGGCTGTCCTCGCATGTCTCTTCTACGGAACAGACCCTTGCATGGGCCCTCACTTTGCAGGCGGGTTCTCGTAACCTTCCTGGTGGTTAGGCGAGTCTTTTAGATTAGCCTTTACAGCGTTACCTGGCACATTGTGCTGGGGTACTGTACTTGTGGGAAACATCTTCTAGATCTTTCCGGGAAGTAGTTGTTAATAAACATTCCTGTTTATTAAAAGCGTGTGTTGTGTTGTGTGTGACTAGGTCCATGTAAACTCACCGAAAACTGAACCAACCTACGTAGAGTGCATAGGGTGGGATCCTGCCTGGAACTAGCATTCCGGATCAGGGTCATCCAACCTGCTAGACAGGCGGCAACCACCACATTGGTGCCGTGACCAGGATCCTAGGTTGCTTGCACAACCCGGGATTCTCGGTGAATGAACGGGGCTGGTATAAAAACCAGAGCCCAGGCTGCGCAGGAGAGCGAACTTCTCAAGGTAACTTCTCAACCAGCTCTCCCGGCCCGGAATGACGAAACGTCACCTAAACCGGAGGGAGGGGGTAACACTCAGAAGTCCGGAAAAGGGAAATCTCGGAACAGAACCGCGGCTCAGAATCTGAGTTCAATGGTCCTGAAGAGTTTTAGTCCGGCGACCGGCAGTAAAAATGGCCCTGCAAGGGAGCTGGAGGGACTCAGCAAGATTGGGTCTCAGACAGATAGCCCTGGAGAGTCAAGTACTCCCCGGGACGGTGAGGAGGATACCTTCCAGGTAAACTCTGATGGAAATCCCGAAGGCCTTGTTGGGTCGGAACTCTTAGCCAAGATGGATCGGAAAAGAGAGGCTCGAGATATGCTTCGGGAATTAGAGGCTCGAAATCGAGAGATCGCTTTGGAAGTAGCCAAACGGCACTATACCTTAGAAGAACTCTCGGGTAGCGAGACTGAGGCTCTGGTAAGGATTGAGCAATTGGATCAACATGTACATTACATGAAGGACCAAGCTCAACCGGCTGAGACAGAATCATCCAAAAGGATGCCTATGTCACAAGCTGGCTGGAGCAACGTAAGGGATCATCTCTATTCCCCTCCCGGGAGGACCGAAGATCCAGAAAAGACCCCAACCAGAACCACATCTGGAATGAGGGGTGCACGGACTCCACTGGTAAGCTTCCGGCTACCTTCCGAGTCAAGATCGGGTTATCAGAGTCCGGAACATAGTAAAGCTATAGCCGAACTAGGGTTCAGTTCTGTTGATCAGGTAAGGGAGCAAGTTAGGATATTCAACTTGTCAATGGCATGAGCTGACAAGGTTCCGATCATGCGACCAGAGAACGCAGCCAGAAGGAACGCTGTTATTCCTAAACCTTACGGCAAGGGAATGGAGTGGGAACACTGGTTCATGGGATTTTGTGAGGATATACAATGTAACGGCTGGAATAAGGTCGACGCATTGCCATACCTCAAGAGAGCGCTATGAGATGGACCCGGTGAAGCTGCACTTCGCGCTTTTCGTCGTTCCGGTGGTACGGAATGGGATGAGTTAGTGGAGGTAGCCTCTTACTACTGTGGTCAGCTGGTAACGCTGAATCCTAAATCCACTTTTTTAAAGAGGATCCAGGGACGGGAGGAGACAACTCGCGCCTATGGGCTGGCTTTACAACAAATGTTGATGGAAGTCTACCCGGGAACGAGGTTAGATTCTCCTGCGCTGCATGAAGATCTACAAACACAGTTTGTGAAAGGGCTTCGAGATGATGACGTGCGAACTTCCCGGGTTAATGTAGTAGGCTCTTCTTGGCAACAAGGAGAAGAGGAAGACACCTACGAGTGCCAGGAGACAGAAATAGAGGACATACTCTCTAATGTTCGTTCAATGGTGCTCGGAAGGGCAGGTTTCCAGAAACGGGGACGCGGACGCGGTCAAACCCCTAGCTTTGGAAGGAACAGCGATGTACCTTCTGTGGCAGAGGCAAACCCAAAGGGGAGAACTCCTCCGAGGTTATGAAGTTGTTGGCTAAGATCAGCGAAAGACTGGGCCAGGTGGAGAAAAACCAGCTGGACGTCCGACGTTGTTGGCGGTGCAACAAAATGGGACATATCTCTCCAGATTGTCCAGAGTCCCGGAACGTATCCACAGTGGAGACACCTCGTGGTCTACTCGCGTTGCCGGTTGCTTCCAGAAGTGATCAGGAAAACGAGGGAGGACTGTAGAGAGTGGCAACACTACAGTCCAGGAAGGTGTGTGCCAAGGGACACAGACCAGCGAGATAAATAGGAAGGGATCCATCCCAACCTTACGAGAAAAGGGGAAGATACGAAGTCGCAATGATCTGTAGTAAATACCTTTCACCCGGGCACCCCTGTTTGCAATGGCTTTGTCAGCGCGGATGGGACCTCGGAACCTTGGATGGGATCTCGTGGTTTATATGACAGCCGTCTCCCTTAGGTGGGCGACGCTGGTATGTGCCGGCTAGAATTCAGGGAAGAAAGATAGATCTGTTATTAGATACTGGTGCAAGTCGCTCTGTGTTGAACAATGGACTCTATCAGTCTCTTGGGTTCGCCCAGGAATGTCATGTTCCTGGAGCCTCGGCAAAAGCTGCGAGTGGCGATCAAATGAGATGCTATGGCAGTGTGATTATTCCAGTCTCGATAAGTAACACTGAATTTGTATGGGGTCCCATACTCAGGGATATCGAAGAGAGTGGAATATTAGGCGTAGATTTTCTCACCCTCTATGGAGGCTCTGTGGATCTACAAGATGGCACTCTCCGACTCAAATACCCTGAGTTAATGGAGGTGGAATGTAGTTGCCGACAGATTTCTTCAGTGATTTCTGTTCGACAAGATGTGGGGATTCCACCTCAGCAGATGGTTAATGTCCTGATAGCTGGGGAAGGTGATCTACCACGTGGGGATGCACTATTCGAACCAAACCCGGAATTGTTTTCCTTAAAAGGAATACAGGCCTGGGATACTTTGATCGGTAGTACAAGAGAAGGATCAATTCCTATAAGTAATCATACCTCCGGGTTGATTAAATTGAAGAAAGGTGATACATTGGGCTGGGCCACCCTAGCTCATGTAGATGGCCTAGTAGACTCCGGTCCACAGGGAATCACACCTATTCCAGTTTCCAATATAAACGGGGAAGATATAGCATCCAAACCGGGAAAACTGGACTTCAAGGGAATTGATTATGAAGAAGTTTGAGTAAGTGCTATTGATTATGGAACAGGATACATTCCAGGTCCAGGTCAGCTGCATGAAACTCTGGAGGCCTTAGTTCAGTCAGCAGACACACTAAACAGTGGGGAGCGACAAGAATTAAGAGTACTTCTAAAGAAAGTGGAGTCGATCTTTGCTCGACCAGGGGATCCTTTAGGACGAACTGATCGGGTGGAACACACAATTGACACTGAGGGACACCAACCTTTCCGTCTTCCCTATCGACGGCTGCCTCCAGTAAAACGGGAAGCTTTAGAAGAAGAAGTGGAGAAAATGGTGAGCCAAAAAGTAATTATTCCCAGTGCGAGTCCTTGGGCCAGCCTTGTGGTAATGGTTACTAAGAAGGATGGTACCTGCCGGTTCTGTATTGACTACAGAAAATTGAACGGTATCACCCGGAAGAATGCCTATCCAATACCTCGGATCGATGAGAGTCTTGATTCACTAGGAGGGAACCAGTGGTTTTGTACTCTGGATCTCCAGTCCGGATAGTGGCAGGTAAAGATGAATAGTAATGATCAGCCCAAAACAGTGTTCACTACTCATCAAGGGCTTTACAAATTCACCGTAATGCCATTTGGCCTCTGTAACGCTCCTGCAACATTTGAATCCGTGATGGACCAGATGTTGCATGGCTTACAGTGGAAGAAGTGTTTGGTTTATCTAGATGACATAATCATCTTCGGAAAGAATTATGTCGAATGTCTAGAAAACCTGAAAGAGGTATTTGAGCGGATTAAATCCTATGGGTTAAAACTCAAACCTCAGAAGTGTTTCGTAGGTCTGAGGAATACTTGGGACGGATCGTTTCCGGAGAAGGAATCCGGGCAGATCCTTCTAAGTCGGAGGTTGTGGCTAACTGGCCCCGTCCCCAGAATATAAAAGACATAAGGTCTTTCCTAGGGTTTTGTTCGTATTATCGCGACTTTATCCTGGGTTTTTCTGAAATTGCACATCCCATGCAACAGTATGTAGTACTAGATAAGCCAGGGAAGCTGAAAGAGATCCAATGGACTCCGGAAGCCAAAGTCCCTTTTCTGGGACTAAAAAGAAAGTTTACGGAGACTCCCGTGTTGAAGTACCCTCTGCCCCAGGGTCGGTTCATTCTTGATACTGACGCTAGTAATGGGAGTATCGGAGCGGCTATGTCTCAAATTCAAGATGGTGTGGAAGTTCCAATAGCTTTTGTCAGCAACAGCTTAAGCAAGAGCTAGTGGAACTACTGTACCACTAAGAGGGAACCCTTGGCAGTTGTGGTGTATGTAAGAAAATATCGACACTTCCTGGCAGGTGGAGATTTTATCTTACTTACCAACCATTCTTCTCTCAAATGGCTCTTTAACTTCAAAGATGCCGAGGGAATGATTGGGAGATGGTTGGCAGCTCTTTCCGAATTCGGATTGACCAATTGCCAAATCGAGCACCGGTCTGGAAAGTCTCACATTAATGCGGATTGTCTCTCGAGGAGACCAGTGCAGAAATGTGGACGCCCAGATTGCCGGGATTGTGGTGAGCATAGAGCAGTGATAGCTACTCTACGCTCCCAGAAAGTGAAAACGTCCCAAAACTATCAGTGGATCCTGGAACAGATTAAGGAAAGCCAACAGGCTGACCCAGATCTGTCCTAGTTAAACAAACTGGTAGCGAATGGGCTCCATAGACCTACAGGGCCCGAGATCTCGGAATCTGTGTGGCCAGTGGAATGAATTGGAAGTCAGGGATGGAGTATTATATCGATGGAGAACCACGTTGCAACCACTGAAGCGTACTCTGCAATTAGTGGTCCCTCGAGAACTATGTTCCGGCTTAATGACCCTATGTCACGAACATAGGAGTGCAGCACGTCTATGACGGAAAAGGACGGTTGCCCGAATAAGGCGTCGTTACTACTGGCCTGGGATGGGAGCAGATATCCGAAGATGGATATCTGGTTGCTCCGTCTGTGGCAAAGTCAAACCCGGGGTAGGACTCGGAAAGATGTCGCTACAGCAGGAACTGTTTGGAGTCAGGTTTGCCAGAATTGCTCTAGATATCGTGTCTGGTATCGAAGAGTCAGAAGACGGGAACACCTGTATGATGGTGGTAATGGATTACTACACAAAATATGTGCAGATCTATCCCCTTAAGAATCACAAAGGTGCCACTTGTGCGGAAGCTTTAGTGAGAAATTGGATGCTGCCTATTGGAGCTCTGAACGTGCTAGATTCCGACCAGGGACGGGAATTTGAATCTCAGATCTGGAAAGAAATGTGTAGGATACTGGAGATTAAAAAGACGCATACGAATCCATATCGTCCCCAATCAGATGGTATGGTAGAAAGGTTCAACCGGACATTAATCCAGTGTCTTCGTACTCTGGTAGATGAAAACCGGAAGAACTGGGATGAATTGGCACCGTTTATAGCACACGCTTACAATGGGACCATTCATTCAAGCACCGGGTGTTCACTTCATCATGGCTACAGTGTCCGGCACATCGCCCGGCTGCAGCGGAGCTAGCCGGAGAGGAGAGCCGGTCATCCTCGCGTGACTCGGGTAAAGCGAAAGCCAAACCCGAGAAACAAGAGGAGACGCAAAAGGGGGCCGGGTCGAAATGCTCGGACAAGCCCGTGGCGCAGGCCGGAGAAAGACCGTCCGACCTCAAACCGAGCACCTCCACGGATGCCACGGGTGGGAAAGGAGTGAAATGCAGGGGAACTGAGATGGATAAGGCTAAACGCTTGTGCGGATCAGCACCCGGAAGTGATGATAGAGATTTCCAGCCTGCCGTAAAGCGGGCAGGGAAGAGAACGGTGGCCCGCCAGCTGCCCGCGTCTTTGCTAGGCAAGAGCTACACTTGCCTGGAAGATCTCCGTCATGGGAACCGTCACTAAATCCCGAATGGTGTCGGTTTAGATGGGACCTCAGACGAGGAGGAATGGCTGGAAGACGAAGGTTCTCCCTGTGACTGGTACATCAACCAGGTCAAAGGGGTACAGAGCGTGACTCTCCAGAAATACGACGATCAGGTTAAAGACCGGATTCCGTATGCATGGCACAAGTTCGGAGTGGGCGATCATTGTGTCTTTGTCAGTTGCCATGGGAGGGACAAGAAATTGTCGCCGACCTACGCCACTGAGGGTCGTTACGCTAGGCACCTCATCGAGGTTCACCTGGCCGAGCGACCATGGCTACAGTGTCCGGCACATCGCCTGGGAGCACTGGACTGCTGGAGCTGCAGCTAGGGAGCGGGTGATGAACCTTTGGCACAGGTTCGAGAACCTAGCTTCTGATGCTCAGAAAGGCAGACTGGAGCCAGAAACGAGCGTGAGCGATGGAAGGTTGTTCAAGGTAGGATGGAAGAAGAATCCCGGCTGGTACGGGAGTCTGATGCTATCTGCCTCCAACCACCGTCGCATGTCACGTGAGTCGAGGACTAAGCGGTCCCATAGCCAGGAACCGTCAAAGGGGTCCTCGAAGGCTCGACGGTGGGTTAGACAGTTGCTGTCGTCCTCGTCCAGCGAGGATGATGCTTCTGGGAAACCTGCCAAGAAGCCAAAAGAGAAGTCGGCACCTAGCAGGCACACCATCGCTGACGTGGTGGAAGCTGCCTACCAGGCTACACCGAGTTTGGCTGAGGGACTAAAAATCCTTTCAGCGAAGGGTGAGGGAAATGTTCTGCCTGCTTCTAAAGCAGGTAGACCCGTAGAGAAACTGTCTGGGATGCGTCCCAGCACAAGCCTCTCGGGAGTGACCCCAATAACCCAGGGGAAGGGTGCTGCCCAGGTGCCCGGGAAAGTCAGGAGTGAGGAGGCCTTTCCGGCACTCCCACCTCTGGCCAACCCGGTCCCTGAGGTGAAGAAGAAACCAACAACAAGGCTCCTAGCCGAGTCGAAGGTAACTTCCTCTCCCTGTGCGCTCAGTGTTGAGTACATCCAACGGACGGGTCAACTTGAGTCGCATATAGGTAGCACGTTGGAAAGCCGCATCTGAGAGGGCGCTAAAGCTCTCCATGAGAGCCTCGTTAAGGAGCTAGTTAACCTAGCCCGATTCGAGGTGCGGGAAGCCACAAAAGGCCTGGCTACACGATATGCTGCGGACGCATGTATTGCGAAAACCATGGCCCAGTTGAGGTTTGCCCGGGTGGAGGCGCAAGCCCATGGCCAAGATGAACGTTGTCTTCGGCATTTGGGCATGTCGCTCTACAACATCGGAGACAACCCGCAAGCCCTAGAGGAGGCGTGGTTGTCCCGACAGCGTAGCCGAGGGAGGTTCCTCCAGTTTACCTCGGAAGGACCAGACCCGACACGCTGGCAACTCGCCGACATGTTGGGGTGGTCATCCGTGGAGGATATCTCCATGACTGGCGCTATATCTATGGATGCTCAACCCATGGATGTGAGTGCAGATACTCCGCTCTCCGGGCAAAGTCAGGTCCTTACGGATCAGACTAAACCCGCACTGCCGAGACCGCCTCCTTCTGTGATGCGGACTGAGACATCGGTGGGACCTTCCCAGGTAACATCGATGGATCGCTCCGAGGAACAGGGTGGAGACATGGGGATGAATACCAACCTCATCCCATTGGAGTCTGGAATCCTTTTGGATACTAGACCGACGCTCTCCAGCAGTTGATGTCTCAGCTTCAGCCTACAACGGTGCTGAGTCCACTGCGACCAGAGCGGTCTGCCCCGGTTATGTCGGTTCCTCCGACTACTGCCACGACCAGTCAGTCGAATGTTGTCGACCTTAAATCATCCTCCGAGGAGGATGTTTAGGGAAGACGACGGACGTCTGGACTGGCGCGTGGTAGGCCGGGAATGCGCCATCTGAAGTCGGAACTAGAAGAGCTCACAACTCTCCCGGGACCGAAGTCAGATGGGTATGGGAAGAACCCAGGTGGGGGAAATTTTTTTTCCCTACCTAGTGACTTCCATGATGATCTTCCAGAGGCAATAACTTGATTCCGGAGGATGGTCGTCTTGCTCCTCATGTATTAACTTTTATCAGTTCCTATATGAGGAACACCCAGAAGTTCACCAAATGATAAGCGATCCCGGGTTGGGGCTGAGGAAAGTTGGCACAACCCTCGTTTCAGGCGGCTGAAGGTTCTTCTGATGGTAAAGCCCGTAATAGGCTCCCATCATGAAAACCTCCGGCCTGTGGTGTGGACTTCGTCAATACCTTTACTGGGTAAGGAAGGCTATAGATCTGACTTACCGGGTCTATGTCGGAACCTAGTTCGTCGACTCGACAGTGAGATAGTAGACGTCATCCCTGTTTCGTTGGATGACACCGCCTATCCCTACCTTGGGTCGGTGATCATAAATTCTGAATTTGGCTGAAATTGGGGCCTTCATTGGTTCTCGATTTCAAGCATATGCCAGTATAGCTGGAGCCGAAAATAAGAACACTGATACCACACACTCTCATAAGGTAGATGGAGAAATGTTTTTGCCTTTTGGCTGTTATTTCCGTTTTCGGAAAATATTCATCTGGGAAGGTGCTAAGCGAGGCTGGCCCTTCTTCACCACATGGACGTCTTTCAACTGGAAACAGTGGGAAGCCCATCACCTGCCGGCATCGGGCTGAATGTAGTAGGTCTGCAACGCCGGTGGGCCTGCTGGGCTCGATACTCCAAGATGTAGAAAGAGGAACCTTACTAAGAAAAAGGAAAGAACGACATCTCACCCGCCGGGAGCCCTCAAGATCCGGAACAGCTGGAGGCGGGGTGCTCGACAGGCCGGGCAGACCACCTGTAGGTCCGTGACTGTCGAGTCTTCCCTACCCAACACTCAAGAACATGCTCCCTGGCACAAGATGGGTGAATATCCCATTTATAATGCATCAAAAGGTGCTAGCGAGGCTAGTCCTTTTTTGTCTTCTTCGACATGTCGTATCTTCTTTCCTGAATGTCTTATCTCCCATATGTCTATTCTCCATTTTTACAAATTCCACCTTTTTACCCATACAAAGGTATCAGTGAATTCTTGTGAACGCCAGGAAGCTAGAGAGTAGACCAAGAACTGCTGGATTTGAGTTATAATTTTTAGACGGGTTGTCCCCTACCAGCAAAATGGCTGCCGTGGTTCCCCCTTAGTAAAAAATTGGGAGGGGTAATGTAGTGGGGTGGGAATCCAGCAGTGTTCGTGTGTTCTATGGAAGGTGGCGCGACGTGCCGATCCTTACTGTGTAGTGATTCCGGCTGTCGACAGGCTGTCCTCGCGCGTCTCTTCTACGGAACAGACCCTTGGGCCCTCACTTTACAGGCAGGTTCTCGTAACCTTCCTGGTGGTTAGGCGAGTCTTTTCGATTAGCCTCTCCAGCGTTACCTGGCACATTGTGCTGGGGTACTGTACTTGTGGGAAAGATCTTCTAGATCTTTCCGGGACGTAGTTGTTAATAAACATTCCTGTTTGTTAAACGTGTGTGTTGTGTTGTGTGTGACTAGGTACGTTTAAACTCACCAAAAACCGAACCAACCTACGTAGAGTGCGTAGGGTGATATCCTGCCTGGAACTAGCATTCCGGATCGGGGTCATCCAACCTGCTAGACAGGCGGCGACCACCACAATAATATATTTAAGTAAAGAAAAACATGCTGCGAAGAATACCACATGCTTTATCCCTATCTTGATTTTCAAAATTCTTTAGTGGTCAACTCCTATGTTAGAAGCTTATTACTATTTGAACCAACAACTTAATCCTATATAGATGTCCTATTATTTTCAACAATTTTTTCATCACTTTTCAGGGCAGGGGGTCATTACTGGAGTCGCCGTTGTTTCAAGACTGTAAAATAGGATACTGTGAGGTTGCATATGGGTAGGAAAAAAACCGGATCTACACACACCAATGCCTCTAATCTGTTATAGTATGTGTAACAAATTGACCCAAATGAGAAAATGTTGTAAGGTAGTGTGAAATGCCCTAGTTTCAACCTATGACATACCTGTATATATTGTTTCAAGAGTTTGTAAATTAGGATACTGCCAGATTGGATATTGGTTAAAAAAATCCTTGATCTGCACACACCACTGCCTACGTAGCTGTTCTGTAATATTGTTTAGTGTGTGACAAATTTACATGAATGAAAATATGTTTTAATGTAGTATGAAATGCCCTAGTTTCAACCTATAATTCTTACCTGTATATATTGTTTCAAGACTTAGTGTGTGACAAATTGACTTGAATGGAAATATGTTGTAAGGTAGAATGACATGCCCTAGTTTCAACCTTTGATTCTTACCTGTATATATTGTTTCAATACTTTGTAAATTAGTATACTGTGAGATTGGATATTGGTTGAAAAAAACCTGGTCTACACACAACACTGCCTACTGAGCTGTTTTCTAATATTATTTAGTGTGTGACAAATTGACTTGAATGGAAATATGTTGTAAGGTAGAATGACATGCCCTACTTTCAACCTTTGATTCTTACCTGTATATATTATTTTAATACTTTGTAAATTAGTATACTGTGAGATTGGATATTGGTTGAAAAAAAACTTGATATGCACACACCACTGCCTACTGAGCTGTTCTCTAATATTGCATGGTGTGTGTGACAAATGTACCTGATTCATAGTATGTTCTAAGGTAGCATGAAAAGCCTTAGCTTACCTGTAAATCTCTCAGAATGGGATCAAACCATGCATGCATGGTACATCTTTACTCAAATAAATGCTCAATCAAGTAATCCAGGACCAAAATGTTATTACAGTGTCTGTGTCTTGTTTTGTTGTATTTGAAATAATGGAGATGATTTTTAGTATCTGTAAACAACCCATAATATTTTTAGTATCTGTAATAACCATAATATTTAGGTTGTTACAATTATAATCCAGGTTCAATCATACTTCACTAATAAAAATGAAAAGACATACCTTAAGAAATAAACTAAGTAAGGGTCTTGCATACAATTAAAATTGAAAATATATTATTGATTATTTTCATACTAAGAAAAATGTAATTTTTAGATGTTCAACATGGGGTAATTATTGGGAATAGTATAAGCACAGTGTAAGTCATCACTTAGACATGCGGTACTTTTATAGACTGTAAGACATGGGGAGTTCTTATGGACTTTGTGTAAGAGGGGGTTACCATAATAACTACAGTATGACTCATGTGTTAGACACTGGGTATTTTCAGGGACTTTTATGTAAGAGGGGGCTACCTTAATAACAACATCTTAACTCATGTCTTAGATGCTGGGGAGTTCTTATGGACTTTGTGTAAGAGGGGATTTCCATAGAAACTATGTTATAACTCATGTGTTAGAGATGGGGAGTTCTTATGGACTTTGTGTAAGAGGGGACTTCCATAGAAACTATGTTAAAACTCATGTGTTAGAGATGGGGAGTTCTTATGGTCTTAGACACATATATTAGTCGTTCCCATATCATGGTGACACTCAAAAGAGTTAAAAGCACAATATTCCCTTATCACTAGTTTAGGGTGGCCTCTCACATTACTTGTTCCCATATCATGGGGACACCCAATAGAGTTAAGCACACTCTTCCCTTATTCACACTGTTCTTGTATAATGGTGATACTCAATAAACAAAGTATGATATTGGCAACAAGTAATGTAACTCATATTTGTGTCTAATTGGCTCTAGTGATAGGGAAATAGTGTGTTCAACTCTCTTGAGTGGCCCTAGGATATGGGAGCGATTCATATATGTGTATATAATTGGCTCTAGTGATAGGGGAATAGTGTGCTCAACTATTTTGAGTGTCCCCATCATAGGGGACCAACTTGTATGTGTGTCTAATTGGCTCTAGTGATAGGGGAATAGTGTGCTCAACCATTTTGAGTGTCCCAAGGATATGGGAATAACTCATATTTGTGTCTTATTGGCTCTAGTGATAGGGGAAGGGTGTGCTCAACTATTTTGAGTGTCCCTAGGATATGGGAACAACTCATATTTTTGTGTTATCTGCTCTAGTGATAGGGGAAGGGTGTGCTCAACTACTTTGAGTGTCCCCATGATACAGGAACAACTTATATTTGTGTGTAATCTGCTCTAGTGATAGGGGAAGGGTATGCTCAACTATTTTGAGTGTCCCTAGGATATGGGAACAACTCATATTTGTGTATAATCTGCTCTAGTGATAGGGGAATAGTGTGCTCAACTACTTTGAGTGTCCCCATGATACAGAAACAACTTATATTTGTGTGTAATCTGCTCTAGTGATAGGGGAAGGGTGTGCTCAACTATTTTGAGTGTCCCCATGATACAGGAACAACTTATATTTGTGTGTAATCTGCTCTAGTGATAGGGGAAGGGTGTGCTCGACTATTTTGAGTGTCCCTAGGATATGGGAACAACTCATATTTGTGTATAATTGGCTCTAGTGATAGGGAAATAGTGTGCTCAACTCTCTTGAGTGTCCCTAGGATATGTGAACAATTCGTATATGTGTATAATCGGCTCTAGTCATAGGGGAATAGTGTGCTCAACTATTTTGAGTGTCTCCATGATAGGGGACCAACTTGTATATGTGTCTAATTGGCTATAGTAATTTTATTTTTTTTATTTATTTTTTTTATTAAAGAAGCAAAATACATTCACCCCATTGTGGCGTTCTTACATGCAATGCAAGGAAAGAGGGAATATCATATATACAATTAGATCATATGCAAATGGCATATTATGTATGTACATAGGACGGACAGGACAAACAGGACAATACATGGTTCAATTAGAATTAATCATTTATATAATACTAGTGTGGGCTTAGTAATACAGTGTTTATTTTGACATGCGTTTTCGTTCTGCTACTGGCTGACCACGACACAAACCTTCTCACCATTGGTTTACATTTCTCAATAAATACTCTTTAATATACAACTTAAAGTAAGACCTATCCGGACACAGTTGTATTTCTTTGGTAAGTCATTCCAGATTTTTATCCCCAAGTAAAGGGGTGAATTCCTAAATTTCTCGGTTCTGGGGAACTCGTTTTTTAAGATTATTTTATTGGCTTATCGGGTAGTAATAGGGCAATAAGTGTCACTAGGATATTAGAACAACTCATATTTGTGTGTTATCTACTCTAGTGATATAGGGGAATAGTGTGCTCAACTATTTGGAGTGTCCCTATGATATGGGAACAACTCATATTTGTGTCTAATTGGCTCTAGTGATAGGGAAATAGTGTGTTCAACTCTCTTGAGTGGCCCTAGGATATGGGAGCAATTCATATTAGTGTGTAATCTGCTCTAGTGATAGGGGAATGATATGCTCAACCCTATTGAGTGTCCTCATGATACGCGAACAACTCATATATGTGTCTAATCTGCTCTAGTAATAGGGGAATAGTGTGCTGTATGCTGTCATTCCAAACTATTGAGCAGCTATAGGATATGGAATCGACAAATATAGTTGTTGCATCTGCTCTAGTGATAATTTGCTCTAGTGATAATTTGACTTGGTATGGGAGTGACTAATATAGGAGTGTTCTCTGTATAAGTGATATGGGAAGGGTGTCTGAAAGAATTGTAGGCCCATATCCTATAGGACTGATTAATGTTCTTAATAAATAAATAATTTCAAAAAGGAGGAGAATGCTTAGACACTTCTCTCTTGAGGTATTATATCATTAACAGATTGTTCTGGGATAATCATTACAGTGGCTATTCTCAAGGCTTAAAAGAAGTTCCAAAACTATCATAAAACTTTCCTGGAATAGTCACATTTACTCAGTGCAGTAGTCTATATCTATATAGGAATAAACAAATAAAAAACATATGATTATAGAATGTTTGGCTTTAATTTGTTCATCATATCATAACATCTGGACTGTGGATGATCTTGTCTGTCGTCTATGAAGCAAGGCGTCTTCCTCATGAATCACCTTCAGGACGGACATCAGCTGTTCCTGCTCAGTAGGGTTCTTGGAGAGAGCTGCTGCAGCATCAGTTGTAGCTGTGTTTGAAATAAAACGAGATTCAATTTCTTGTTGATATACATTTGACAAAGCTGAATGAATAAATGCTCTTTTGCTAGGTAATAATAATTTATGCTAAAGGGGACATTAAAGGTTTTTACCATTGCATACACTTCTATATGGTATGATTTTTTTGTAAACTCTCCTTATATTTGTTTATTTAGTTAATCCAATATCACATGGTTCTCAAGGTCATATACTGACTGGCTGAATGGTGACATAATCTATAGCATGAGTAAACTAAACTGAACAAGAAAGTCTGCCCCAGGATGCCCTATGGAAACAGAAGACCTCACTAAAACCTTCGACACTTACATATCTTCCCTCAGTGAAGTACAGTGAGAGCCAGGGTCCCATATAGAATGAGGAATTATTCACTTCAGCAACTCAGGCAGTCTAAAAATATACTAAGCTAAGATCAGATGGTCACAATTGTAAGCAGTGACACCTACTGTGTGATAATGACATTCTTTTGGCTTATATGGTGTTAGGATTATTTGTTGGGCTGACTTGAGTATCTTCCACTATTTAAATCATAAAAGACATAAAAACAATACTGTTTGACTTAGTGCCAATAATAAATGCTAACGCACGGCCACCAATCTTCAAGTTAAATCTTAGGTACCGTTGCTTAGAAAAGCACTCATTGCTAACTCATTGTCTTATATTCTTCTGTCTTCTTATTAATGTTTAGTGTTTTAGGGGATAGAACTACTTGCTTAGCATAGTCACTGAGACACAATGACCTGAGAGGAGGAATGACGAACAATGCAATCAAAGTTAATCGGTTTAATCTCCTGCGAGGAATCTGTGTTATACAAGTATAGGCAGTAGCATTCAATGCAATGTTTCAGTCTCGCTGACCATGTTGTTCAAACCATATAAGAAATTTCAGCTTATTGTCCATAAATGTTCTGTTTCATTCAATCGTTCATAGATCACATCGTCCTTGCAGTTGTTCACTTCAGTTCCTATGTTTTAGCTGGATTTAGTTTGTGAGTCCTAGTGTTCCTGGGTAGATGTTATAAGCTTAGTCCACGCGTTCTGTGTTCTCTGTGTTACTCATATGTCAGTCTGTAGGTAACTCACAGAACAGGGGAATCCGCACAATGAATGTTTATAGTAGGTGACTCCACTTCTCATAGAATGAAGTCTCTGGCGCCTAACCCTACTCCAGCCGGAGCAGGCTTTTGTAGCTCAGCTAGATCTTACTCCTTGTATTTCAGTGCTGCCTCTGGCAGCTGCAGCGGAGGTGTACTCCTCTGCTGCTCATCAGCAGGTCATGTGACCAATCATACCCTTATACAGGTGGATGCTCTAGAAGCTTCCTCCTATTTACATTCTGCTACCGAACATTCATTTGCTTTCACCATTTCCGTATGATGTTTATTGAGTAAAGGATAACACAATCTCTGACAAGTGCGTAGTGCAGAGGTGTTTACGCCGAGCTGTAAATGTTCTGTGTGACGTGTAAGTATCCGGATTATTACATGGACAAGTATGTTTTATTTTGACTATATACCTCAAAAACATTCCTCTATCTACCTTATTGTAAGAGCCATTTTTAGTCAAATTTTGGCACAGAACAGTCAAATGAACCCTACATTTTGCTTCGCAACCAGCATAGCAAGACTTCTTGTCACTTGGAAACCAGTGGGAAACCGTGGGGAAGAAAACATAGCAGTTGTTCTCTCACTGCACTGCTGTTTTAAGTTGAATGCCATATTTATTCACTTTTATAAAATAAAGTCTTAAGTACCTGAAGTGGCACTTGTATCTGTCTGTGTCATATTTGTTTATGTAAAACAATACAGATATAGGCCAATTCCATCTTGTGATATATGATGCATATCTACTGCTGGAAACTTACCTTGGCTTATTAATGTCTGCCGCAACTTTTCCCTTGCAGGGTGCACTGTTTTTAAGTGACTCGTTAGAGCACTCATGACTGTGAATGCCTCCTCACAGAAGGCACAGGAAAATGTCTGAAATAAGTTCAATCAATATATTTCAAAATGTCCGAGCATGAGGCAGATAAAAAAAAGTATCTTTTTTTGTAAATGATTTGCAGGAATTGTTTAAACCCTACAATGCCAGAAACTGCACTAATGCAGGAACTGCCCAGCCCCAGGACCTGCATTGATTAAGGAAACTTCTATGACCAGAATCTGTATTGATAAAGGGAAAAAAGCAGAATTTATTCCCAATTGAAGAACTTCTTCTCTTAAACAATAGTTAAATGTGATCTTTTAAATTTGTTTCATGGAAACAAGTACTGAATTTACTTAAGCAGTATCCATGTTACTCAGGAAAACTTGATTTATGTATACATGTGTCTGTCTATATTTACCATGTTTGATTAAACGATAATGCTATCAACATACATACCTTGATACCTGTTACGGGTGGAGAACTTGATGTGGTGACTCTGGTGACTTCCCCTGAAAGAAAGTACATAAACATAAATTTATGGCAAATAGACAAACAGAGATATTAGTAACATAAAAATTGGAAAAAAAGGAAAAATTGTTGAAATTCTTTACAGGCTAGAACTAATGAAAATGTCTGTTTTTCTTTTAAAGACCTAAGGAAAGTTTTGATAATTTAATCCCCATGAAAAAGCCTCATGACCTGAATACCCATTGGACTACAAAAACTAATGCCCACTTTGCAATGAAAATAAATACTAAAATGAAGGACCATAGGCGCAGTTCATACATTTTTACCTTAGTAATAAAGAATAATATTTTTAATTTACACCAAGGTAAAATACCTTGTTGTTGGCATTGTTGGATATGAAGGTAAACATTGTCCAATTTAGCCAAGACCTCGTTGTGGGCTGAGAGAGGAGTGTTGAGGGTCACATCCTTGATGCTTTCAAGTTTGGTTTCCAATAATTTTCGGAAACCAATTGATATTCCTGAAAAGGGTGTTCATATTATAGAAAAATTGTGTATGATTGAATATAAGTTGTACTGATTATCACTTAAGGAGATGTACCTGCAATGTGTGAGTCTCATAGTTTAACGCTTCAATAATAAGCTTCAACAGGGCAACAAAATTAAAATAATAATAGGAATAGGAAAGTGCTTGTGGCATAGGGGGCAGAAAGGGATGTTGAGCCAGTGCAATTTTCTATACTGCAAAGAACCCTGAAGGCACATAGAAAGTAAGTACTACATACTGCATGACTGTTGTCATTTGTTGTTGATTCACACCTGAAAAATAGGCATTTGATGTTATAGAAATACTTATGGTCGAAAATCACGAAATAGCAGCAACTATCCAAAAAATCAAATCTGAGAGGATCATTAATTCCCTTTGCAAATGTCATCTCTATAGATTAGACTCATGTGGAAAATTGGGAACATTAACGAGACCTGAATGTTAACCTGAATTTTCCTTTAAGTAAAAAATATGCAATAATGAAACGTTTTCTAGACGAACACCAGTTAACTTTTATACCTATACTAATAAATACCTATATTAATAAATACGGAACATCGAGAATAGACCATATTTATACAAACTCAAAGTGTCTTGCTTTGCAGGGAAATTGTAATTGTTACATTAGTGACCCTGTCCCCATTTTTGCACAGCGAAAATTTATTGAGCCTCTTACCACCGAAAGAGTATTTGAAGGACGTTCTTATAGCTCCTTAGATAAAACGCAGCTGGAAAACCACCTCCTATTATTCGACCCGGGTGATATAAATCTGATAATCCCCGAGGCTCTCTATACTAGTTTGAAATATATCTGACATCATTCCTTGACCTAGCCTGTCCAGTAAAATCGTTTAAAGCTCTGCAGAGGGATGGTTTTGACCTACCACCAGAGATTCAGGCTAAAATTGCCCGTCGTGCCTACTTGATCCCAAAGTGCTCAAAGCTGGAAAATGAAGGTAACAGAAAGGAATGTAGAAAACTGTCTCATGAAATAAACTGTGGAATCAGGAATGTTAAATCAGCATATATAAAGGAGACTTGTAGTGAATGGTACAAATCCATGGCGATCAGTAAATAGGGTTTGGAAACCAAAACCGGCTGATGAGACTTATCTCATAAGCGCCAATGACCATAACCCTGTACCAGGAGACCTGTTACCCGACTTTCTAAATAAACATTATGCAACTATAGCTGAGCCAGACTACCCAGTGGTGTGTAAGGTAAATGACCAACCCCTCGGTGAGGTAGATAGATACAGCTACTAGGAGAAAACATACTTATTGCGGCCGAACTATGTCTTAGTTTGAGGTCACCTGTGGCCGACATTCGCCCCTCCGCCTACGGCGTCGGGGCGAATGTCGGCCACAGGTGACCTCGAACTAAGACATAGTTCTGGCCACAGTCAGTACGTTTTCTTATTACTACATACCTTAATTCGATCCTAAAACGCCATTTATCGAGTCTTCGAGTCACAACCGCTTCATGTTGACACTGTCTGCTATTAACCGGAAGCCAACTCACAGGATGTGCTCTAATAAAGATAGAGACTTAATTCTTTCGCCATTGTGTAGCTATATATCTTCCCTTTGATATCCCAAAAGAACTATTACTAATATCATAGGGAACCGGAACTATTAATAGTTTAGTGGGTGTCATAACGTGACTGCCTAAACTACACCAAAATAGCACAAATTCAGTTCAGTATAAAGGAAGCCATATAGACCTATCCTTTTATGGTGGGAAGATGCATATATAAGTGAATCATTAAAAACAGTGAAACTCATTGTATTCTGCCACCTTTTTATTTTATTTTATGCAAGATTTTATGCTGGTGTCGTGACGTGACGCCCTCACGTTTTTTTGCAATACTTTAATAAATATCGGAGTTAGGTGTGGTTTTAAGGTTTTGGACTGTGCCATACAATGCCCTAGATGTGTGAAAACTATTGAAACTAATTTCCAAGAGATATTCAAAATATAGCCCATATGCTGCATAGCCCAAAATATAGCCCATATGCTCTTTTAGAAAGGAAGTGGTATAAATTAAATATTCTATCTAATAAAGCTGTCCATCAGAGTGTAAAGTGTTGGACCCTACTTGCGTAAGGAGTAGACCTTAAGAAGAGAAAGTCAGAACCCAACACAGAAGTACTAGGTATTACTCTGAGTCAGAACCTGAGACTAACTCTAACTAACTGTTTATTGACAGGAATGGGTCTTGGTTTTATACCCTTAGCAGGGGGTTGACATGACAGGCTTGGCATCTGTGAGCTCTGCGCTCTCATTGGCTGTTGTACCAACAGCCAATAGGGGAAGACCAAATCCGTTCCGGTTGAGCGCCCGTTCCAGTCTATCGCACATGTCAGGAGGCTGCTCATGACACTGAACAACTCAAAGTGTCATAGGTAGAGCTACCTGCCCTCATGTGGGCAGACTGGGAACTAGAGCTGAGCGATAATAGGGGTATTATATGCCATTCAAAGCATGGCAGCCCTACTGTAAACATCAGGGAGGAGGTTCCCAACCAAAATGGCGACTGGTCCAATTCAGGCAATTTGTTCCTCAATAATTAGGGGTAATTTAGATAGTTACTTTCTTCTCATAGAAACCAATATTACATGGCTACGATAGGGATGTATAGACCAGAACTTTACAAGACGTTACATCTTTTCAAGATATATATAATTACAGTGATTACAAAAGGCATGTCAGCCCAACAACACATATTGCCGATAGTAATGAATCAGCCTTACAAATGAAAGGGAGCTCATGGTAAATGGGCACCTTCCTAATTTCACCTCTTTGGCTACCTATTCTAAAAAAAGTAACAGCTTGGATAGTGGGCCTCTAAAGTGCACCCCTTATCTTACCTGTAAAACTTTTCTTGCCACCGTTCCATCTTATATAAATATAGGTGGCACCTGTAGTACTTCTTGGTGGAACAGGAACAAGGGTCTGTTTCAGACTGCTGCCGACACCATTTGATGACCGGTGTATGGCCAATCGTAATTCTGTGCCCTCTAAGCCTGCAACAGAAATACAATAATAAGGAATACTTCCAAGAGTGAGGCTATTAGCATTTGGAAAAATTATAAAAACAAGAGCTAAGTGTACATATTAAAATAGAAATATTGGCCTTAAAAGGCCAAATTAGCAGGTGGCTGCATTTAAAAGTGAATACAAGGTCTGCCAAAAATTAATTCCTATGATAACAAGGAAGTCCTCTCAGAGTTGGGAGGAATTAGGGGCGTAGAGAGGTGGGCGTAGAACATAGAGCGGTGGGCGTAGAGGATAGAGCGGCGGGCGTAGAGCGGGATACATAGTGGTGGGCATAGCTGCGGGCGTAGAGCATAGAGAGGCAGGCATAGAGCGGGATGCATAGAGTGTAGAGTGGCGAGCCTAGAGCGTAGAGCGGCGGGCATAGAGCTGCATGCGTAGAACAGAGGCCGGAGAGCCTAGAGCAGTGGCCGGAGAGTGGCATACGTAGAGCAGCGGGTATAGTGTGGCAGGTGTAAGCATAGAGTGTAGAGTGACAGGCGTAGGGCGTAGAGCAGCGGGCATAGAGCCATAGGGGTAGAGTAGTGGGCATAGAGCAGTGGGCACAATGCGTAGAGCATAGAGCAGGGGATGTAGAGCATAGAGCGGCAGGCATAGAGCATAGAGTGGTGGCGTAGCGGCAGGCATAGAGCATAGGGTGGTGGGCATACAGCATGGAGCGGCGGGCATAGAGCAGCAGGTATAGAGCATAGAACAGCGGGTGTAGAGCATAGAGCGTAGAGCAGTGGGCGTAGAGTGTAGAACGGCTGGTGTAGAGCATAAGACGGTGGGCATAGAGCATAGAGCAGCGGGTATAGAGTATAGAACGGTGGGCGTAAAGGATAGAGCAGCGTCCGTAGAGCGGCGGGCTAGAGCGGCATGCATAGAGCATAGAGTGGCAGGCGTAGAGCCTAGAGCAGTGGGCGTAGAGCGGCGGGTGTAGAGCGGTAGGTGTAAAGCGGTGGGTGTAGAGCAGCGGGCATAGAGCCTTGAGTGTAGAGTGGCTGGCGTAGAACATAGAGCAGCAGGCATAGAGCGGTGGCATAGAGTGGCAGCCGTAGAGCAAAGAGCAGTGGACGAAGAACATAGAGTGGCGGGCATAGAGCATAGAGCAGTGGGCATAGAGCATAGAGTGGCGGGCATAGATCATAGAGCGGTGGGCGTACAGCATAGGTGGGCATAGAGCAGAGCGTTGGGCATAGAGCCTCGGGTGTAGAGCTTATGAGTAGTGGGCATAGAGCATAGAACAGCGGGCATAGAGCATAGAGCAGCAGGCATAGAGCATAGAGGGTTGGGCATAGAGCATAGAGTGGTGGGCACAGAATGGCGGGTGCAGAGCGTAGAGCGGTGGGTGAGTCAGGCGGGCATAGAGCATAGAGCGGCGGGCATAGAGCAGCGGGCATAGACCAGCGGGCATAGAGCATAGAGCGGTGGGCGTAGAGCATAGAGCGGTTGGCGTAGAGCATAGAACGGTTGGCGTAGACTATAGAACGGTGGGCGTAGAGCGCTGGCTTACAGCATAGAGCATACAACGGCTGGTGTAGAGTATAGAGCGGTGTGCACTGGTGCGCCAGGCGTAGAGCAGCAGGTGTAGAGTATTGAGTGTAGAGCATAGAGCGGCAGACATAGAGCATAGAGCGGTGGGCGTAGAGCATCGGGCGTAGAGCATAGAGCGGTGGGCGTAGAGCATAGAGCAGCAGGCATAGAGTGGTGGGCACAGAGTGGCGGCCGTAGAGCATAGAGCGTAGAGTGGTGGGCATAGAGCATAGAGCAGCAGGCATAGAGCGGTGGGCATAGAGTGGCGGCCATAGAACATAGAGCTGTGGGTGTAGAGCGTAGAGTGGCAGGCATAGAGCATAGAGCGGTGGGCATAGAGCATAGAGTGGCGGCAATAGAGCATAGAGTGATGGGCATAGAGCATAGAGTGGCGGCCATAGAGCATAGAGCGGTGGGCATAAAGCCTCGGGCGTAGAGCTTATGAGCGGTGGGCGTAGAGTGTAGAACGGCTGGCGTAGAGTATAGGACGGTGGGCATAGAGCATAGAGCAGCGGGTATAGAGCATAGAACAGCAGGCGTAAGGATAGAGCAGCGGGCGTAGAGCGGCGGGCTAGAGCGGCATGCATAGAGCATAGTGGCGGGTGTAGAGCAGTAGGTGTAAAGCGGTGGGTGTAGAGCGGCAGGCGTAGAGCGTAGAGCAGGGGGCGTAGAGCCTAGAGTGAAGAGCGGCTGGCCTAGTGAAAATAACCTGTATTAATATACATCATACATACTCCTGATTCTGTTATATTTACACCACTATCCGATAGTTCCCATCTCTGCCACTTGGGGACACCACTGTAGTATATCTCATTTGCCATTAACCATCCAAGTCTGTATTATGTGAAAAATGCAATCTTATATTCCCAGTTTATTCTATATAACCTTTATAAAACCTGATTGAGTATAAATTGATTAATTACACATAATAAACCCTGCATCACTGCTTTTTACCGTTTTTCTAATAGATTTTACTTTAAAACACCATTTCTAGGTGTGGCCAGTCTAGGTGGGGTATATAATGGCCCTATTCAAGCTTAAAGTCGACTCCTAAAATCATCTTACCCCTGCCAAATCCCCTGAAACCCCGCCTAACCCCCCCCCCCAACCCCGCCTAACCCCCATTTATACGAAATATGGACGTATACATATGAAAAGAAGTCGATTACTCTTACTGCCCAAGGCCTTGGCCTTGGCCAGTAATTTTTCCAAGCCTTACTGAGTAACTTTGACTTTTGCTTACCAGTACTTTGTTTCCCTATTCCTATATACCCACAGATATCGTCAAAAATGTTAAATCTTTACCTGACACACTCCCAGAGCAAATGGCGACCCTTATTGAGTAACTGCAACAGCTATTGTTTCGTCCAGCTCCTCTCCAACATTGTGTTCCAGGCACAATGTTATCTCGATTCTGATTGGTTGGATTAATCTAAGATTCAAACTTTCAGCCAATAGGAGACAGCCTTACAAACATCATGGTTTTCACTCTTCACCCGGATATTAGGTTTTTCTATTAGACAAATTATATGTTTGGAGATCGAGATTATGATTTTGGCCTAGTTTCGATGCAACAGACCATCGCGGCAGATTGAATTTGAGGTTAATAAACACTTCTATTATAAAAAAAAAATTGGATTTACTATCTCTAGATTAAGATAAGTTCAAAATCATACAGAAACAATCTTAATTTTATTCAGCTCGTCTTCAATTTTCTTACAAAACTTTTTGTGGTTTCTTTTGTCCACATCAACACTTTCTGGTATAGGACAGTAATAACAAATTTACAATTTTATGTTGATATTTATCGTACAATCCGACATATTCACTGCTGACAATAGATCTTTCACCCTCTCTTGGCGATTGACCATGTTCAAAGACTTGAATCCCATTGATGGAGTTAATCCCATTTGTTTCTCTACTCGTCCTGTCACTAGGAAGGGTTCAACTTGAAATGTGTCTTGTTCTAGATCGGCTGATACCTTATCGGTTAGAACTGGTGACTGCAATATATAAATATATTCACAAGGTTAATTAACCTTTTAACAGCAGGAAGATGCCTCCAGGCATTCCCCTGGCTACGGCAGGAAGGTGCCTGCAGGCATCTTAGAGGCATCACTGATACCTATATAGAAAATTCAATAGAAAAGATAATTTCTTTGATTTAAAAGAAATTTTGACAATGTATGAGAGCCATATTAACCTTTGATTTGGTACAATAGAATATGATCAGTCACCAAGTTAAATTACTTAAATCACATGACACATCACATGACATTGCTATTTCCAAATAAAGTTGCCTGCCATAGCAGGGTCATTTGGGAAGGCAATGCCTGCCGTGTAAAGGTAAGCAGGGGAACTGGGTGCTGCAGGGGAAGGGTTAGACGATAATATCTTTTTTTTTAAACATGATATTTGTACAATGTTATTTATATTCTAATTTTCTCTTCTTTTTACATACCTTTCAAGGTTCTTCTACAGCCTGCAAGCTTGTGTTCGATGGGGGGCGCTCCGAGGGCTGCTGCTACTGGATGTTTCACTGGAACTTTACCTGCACTGAATGGTCTGCACTGATGAATCATTCCCCTTGATCTGTGTTATATAACCAGGAAATAAACAAGATATTAATGGAAGTTAAAATAATACACCCTACAAGCCAAAAATGATAATCTGCACCGATTATTCACATGGATTAATCACACATGGATTATTAACAAGAACTGACAACGTGGAAAGTGCAACTTGGACAATCTTCACCGCATTTAATTGATATATTCTCTAACCTACATGACAGATTCGTTATCAACGGGGGCAGACAGTGATGGTAGGTTGTACCTTCTTTCGCCTCGATTTAATACTCTGTACATGGCTTCCTGCTGTTCCATAGATGCACCTGCGTAATGTTGAAGGGATTGGATGGACTTGTGCCTGCTAAGTTGCACTACCAGATTTGGTGGTACACCCGCGTGCAGTAAGTTACTGCACAATGTTTTTCTCACAGAATGATTTGTTATGCATTTCCCTGATATACCAGCTTTCTCTGCACAACGTTTCATTATTATTGACAGTTCATTACAGTCCATTGCCTGCCGCTTCTTTTAGTGTACTCTTTAACATCACTGGGCATTGGTTGATTTGCAATTTGTCCCTCCACATTTTGGGTAAAAACAACGTTTTCTGGTCGCCCTGACGCGTCTTTGACATTTTCTCGTAGAAAGTTATCACTCTGTCATCTTTGCTAATTTTCAAGTCCCCCCAACACAACTGACGACTTTCTTGCTGTCCACGCATACCCAGACATATACCATATAGCGCTACGTAGACCTACGGGAGTGGACTTGTCAAAAGCACCTGATTCTCATAGTGCTTCCTCGTCTGCTGGTGTCAAAGCATCTGCATCATTTAAAAAATATAGTATAAAAACAATGTATAAACTTTTTTGTGTTATAAAAGATGTCATTAACACATTTTGAAATATATATAAAAGTTTTGGTGGCACACTACATTGTTTCAAAATATATTTTCTTACCTTGTTTGGCTTATTCCCGAAGCCTAGACTCTTAATTCCTTCTTTCCTGACACCAATACTTCTCGGCAGGTCCTGAACTTGTCAGAGGTGGTGATATTTTCTGAATATTTCTTCGAGTCAAGGTAGTGTTTGAAGCTTGCAAATATTCCTGAAGGTGACACCGGTTCGTAAATGTAGCCATCTTTTTTTTTTATGTATTTGTGAAGTACGTTCCTATGTAAAAGTTCAGACTACTGGATCTAGCGACTTGATTGCTAAGGTTTCTTTGTGTTCCGATTCTAGGTAATTACGGAAGGCGGCGATGTTGCGGCCTGTCTTTTTCTGTGTTTCTACTTTTTTTTTTGCTTTGAATGTAGTTTTAACTAACTTCCCCTTCGATAGTTTCTATATTTATCTCTTCTCCGGGATCATTTTTCTGAATGTTTAAACCGATTTCCTCTAAATCTATGTCAAAAACAGTCTGTGCATCCGTCATCTTGCAAGAGCAGACGCCCATTGTATATTCAAACATGGAGCGACTTTGAACCTTCGTGATTTATTTTCGTACAATTTACAAAACATTTAATTTCAGTTTTAACATTCAAAATAAATTCTTTTAGATATCGATTTTATTAAGACTTCAGTTTAAGTTTTGTGTAATGTTTTTTTCCTCTATATTATTACTCATAGAATACCTTTGTTTACATTATTCAGACTAACCTATGCTTGTCTTAGTCGTAACTGCTCCGTCTCAGGTAAGTGGTTTTATGTTGTTATTATTTATTTATTTTCTGAATATTTTCATGCCTGCTCCTATTTTTATAAATGCAACTAAAATAATGTTTTTACATTATTAAATCTGTCCCTGGGTTTATTGCGATGTTATGGATGGGCGTCGGATGATATCACGTGATCAGGGTGGGACAAAAACGTTAGGGCAGTACAAAAACGTCAGCCAGGGACGAAAACGTCAGCCTCGCTACATAACTTATAATTAATGCACCCCCAGCAGGGGTATGTAACTACAGTTAGTATGACAGAGGCTATATAGGAAATGCATTTCTGCGATGGCGTATATAGGAATAAACTGGTTAGTTTCGTGCAGTGTAATCTTCAGGATAGATTGTTGATGAATAGGATAAGACAACATTTTAAATAATTGAGACAAAGACTGGGCTGCCAATTAAAACATTTTATTACACGATAAAAGTTTTAAGAAGAAGGAGATTCTCATTAGACAATTAGAGAATTCCGAAATGTTGTAAAAGAGATATAATGTGATAAAACTCAATTGTTATGATTGTTTAAACAGCCAAAGAGGAGGCTAAGGCTGTGGCGGTTGAAGAGGGGATTTTCTTTGGTATGTAACAGCGGAGACCCGCCGTAGAGAACCAGGCCCCGTGAGCCATGATCTTGTCCTCGGGCACCCCGAGAGCGGCCGCCTGCCTAGCCCCCATTCGCCGAAGGCTGTGAAGGGTGAAGGTCGAGGCGACCGGGGAACCCGCAGCCCGGAGAGCCGCCCTGTAGAGGGGGAGGACGTCCCCGGGTCGAAGGGGGCGGCCTGCACGGTTGATTAAAGCCGCGGCCGAGGGTAACCCTCGGCCCCCTGCTATAAAACTTGACTGACTATAAGTATGTCATGCTTAACAATGAGAATCGCATGAGACTGTGAACCCTGTGAGCTACATGAATCCCACCGTGTGAATTCCACTTAAACAAACTGTAGACCAAGGTTACAATACTGTTGTGTTATTAGAGCATGCTTGTACGATCTATATACATCATCTAGAGTTCAGCAGGGTCCATATAGACTTTCAGGGTACTGCATACATGCTGTCCCTTCAATATCTGTGTGCTATTCACTGTGATAATGAGAACAGAGCAGGGAGCCAGTGTCACAGTCTCTTAGAGGCATGCCCAGCTGACCATGACCAATCACTCAAGACCAACATACCTCAAGACCCACTGGTGCTTGACGTGTTTGGATCCGAGATAGGCAGTTGCAGAAATGGTAAGTTGACTGGGTGCCTTTACCTTTTAATTGTTATTCATTTATAATTGCACGCTCATTCATCTATGATGAACATACTATTTGCTCCTAGTGTTCTTGCTCAATGTATGGGTGAGTTTGCATCGCAACTACCTGCGCACTACAAATACTTTACAAACTATATGATTTGTATATTGGACAGAGGGTCAGTCTACTGTTACTGGTACTTACTCAACTAGAAGGATAACCATGTAGCATCTATGCCTGGAAACATTTAAGTTACCCTATTGATTGTAATGATTTTCCATCCTCTCATCTCATTCCATATTATTCACTGATCCCATACCAGGGTTGTTTCGTCTGATACTATTGAATAGCCTTCAACCCAGAAAATTTACAACTGTGTAGAAGCTGTTCATCTCCTTAACCACTTTGAAAGCACTGTGTATTGCCTATCCAAAAGCAACCCATACTTATATAGAACTGCATCAAGAATCGTATAAATAGACAATACTCCACGAGTTTGGATGGGTCGCAATCGTCATCGAGGCGAAGCCGAGTGACAATTAGGCACAACCAAACGAATGGAGTATTGTGTATTTTATGATTCAAGTGCCTCTCTGGATTTATCTTATCCCTTTCTATGACATTAAATATCATCGCTGCAACAGCAAAACCCTGCAACACATGAGGTGCTTTCCACTGTAAAAAGTAATTCAAGAGACTGTGTCTGGTTTCAAATAAATGATAATAGAAATGATTTACCATATAAATATGTTCATTTCTATTTACAAGTAGATCATAAAATACCCCCAAAAGCCCTCAGAATTTGGGATATTTCAAAAACTGGCATAGTGGGCAGATTTGGGCCCAAACAAGCAGGTTGGGGCAGAGATACAAGCGACCGCAGGAAGTAGAGCGCAGGATCTCTGCTGGGAGAGTGGTTTCGCGCGGGTTTTTGCTCGGGATTTTCAGAACTTGACTGTGGTTGGTTGTTGGTGGTCAGACAACCTAGATCCAGTGTTTTCATTGGCCTCATAGACAAAGACACTTGAACCTGTGTGTTAACCAATCCTTGCAGGTATTGTTCCAAAGCTTGTGTACACATAGACTGGTTCCCTGCCCTAATGAATAAGGGTTAGGGTTAGGGTTAGGATTAGGGTTAGGGTTAGGGTTAGTCTAACTAGGCCAGGCTACCAGGCTAGTGTACACAGTGCCCACAGTCCCTGAGTGGTGTTTTTTTTGCGGAACTATTCTTCACTACTTCTTTTACTCCCTGTTGGGATTGTGTTGAGTTGTTCTAATTGTTTTTCGAATATCAGGGGAGCATCCGTACAGCTGTTTCCCTTCCTTACTCATTAGTTTTGAAAGAACATGTCTTATCAGGCGTATATCACTCTTAGGTTATATCCTTGATATATAGGAGATGAGCTCTCCCCTCTTGACTTGAATGCTCTGACATTCCACGCTCGATTGACAACCAGTCAATATTATCCAGCCGTCCACATACTTTCGGAAGTAGAAGTCGAGACGCAGACCGCTGAAACAATAGCCGCATTTAAACGTATAGGAAAACTCGGACAATTGTGCACGAATGCATAGTGTCGGAAATCGTCTTGTTTCCCCTACTTTTCCCATATATCCCCTCATTTCATCCCCTTACCCTTACTCTTAGACTGGCTCCAGTCCCTCCATTCTATGGCTACCCTCCTCACTGGGATACATGGGCCAGTCAGAGAAGGATACGTACTATAATGAACTTTATTCTGAACCTGTTTAATAATTCAATAAATGTTCATGATGAAAGACTGGGGCAATTCTACCTTATTACTATATACCTGTGGTTGTATCAACTACGTATCCTGCCCGCTCCTACCCAGGTCGTATTTATACCCATACGCCAAACTGTGACGTACGAGGTATGTGATATGTGAACAGGTAAAGTGTCGCCATTTTTAGGTATATAATAATACGAAAACAGGCTGACTCTCTTTGTACGTCATTATTACTAGCATTATGAGCTATTTTCTTTTAGCAAATCATATTTGAACCTACATGAGGCATACCTTGTGTTTATTTTTTTTCCGATTGTTATTTCTTCCATTGTTATAATACCGTATTGACGGTATTGTTTGTCCATTGATTCGGTGATTTCTCGAAGATTACCCATTCCTATTGCCATTATCTTTCCCACCCAGCAGGCTCTGGCCCCAGTCGGCAGATCCTAACCCTGTTAGCGAGCAACTCTCAAGCCGGGGGGTCTTCATTAAGGGCTTAACGTGCGCCAATGTGTGGGCGCCAGCTGGGCATTAATCGGGCACTGAGGGAGTGGTCAGGGACTGGGCCCCCACGTGATCAGGGTCAGAGCCCGGCTCCTGCCTAATGAACACCGGCCCGACCGGCACGGTGGGGGGAGAGCGTCACTTAGGGCCGTGATCACTGATGGCGCCATTGTTTCGTGTTTTTCGTCTGTGAGCTGCTCGTTGGCTTTGATGGGGAGCAGGGACACGCTGCACTGCATTGTTAATGCTTTAAAGGGAGCACACATAGAACTTTGAACTCGATAACCTCTAAAAGTTGGCGCCACTGAGTATTATTCATACGCATACTGAGTGTTATTTTATTATATATGTGCAGTACTTGTATTATATATGTGCGATTCTTTTATACTCAAGTGGGATTCACACGTAGGTACAAATGTACCTAAGACGGGTGTACTTCACACCTTTTCACCAGTCGCCAACTATTGTCCCGCTTGGTACAAAGTTTCACAGATTGGAGTTTTCTACAGTCTCTGGGAAACATGACGGATTCAATTCACATGGGAAGACTTACCACGTACATAGTCTCACCCCTACAACCATACACAGGGTTTACAGGGTACACGGGGTACACAGTCGCCGACTCAGGGCATGTCCCCATGTGAATAGGTGTAAATTTGGACAACTGAGACTCACAGATTGGGGGAGAATGAGTGAAGTACATTTGTCTAACAAAAGGCCCCTCTAAATTTTAAACCTGTTTAAAGTCAAAATATCATGAGATTCTGCTCCCTGTTAGAGCTGATTGTCGCCGACAATTGCAAGGAAAAAAAACTTGTCTCAGCAAAATGGAACCATGCAATTCAGACGAATTCAGTTCAGAATCTCAACAGGATTTGTCTCAGACAAGCGCTCTGTGAGGTACATGGATCCCATCGTGTGAATCCCACTTTACGTACTGCTACTCCCTACAGTATACATTCTGTACTGCACCCTGGTCGGTATGCTTTTAAACGGAACACGTTGAAACAACGGGGGAGTGACGACTTTCACTGCTACTTGGCCAACTATGGTAGAATATTATCAAAGTCTTGTATACAATAAAATAGAACAACCTACCATGCTTTTACAGGCTACTAAAACTCAATGGGAATCGTTGTTATTCACGGAACTCAGCCAGAGGCTCCCGAAAACAGACGACTCCCCATCTCAGTTTTTAGCATGTGCAACATGGTTAGGTCGTTCTATATTAGTACTGCAATATTCCGAGATACGCTGCTTCCTATTTTAACGAGAAAATGTGCGGATGAAATAGTACTGTACCTTTCCTAGGGCTTAGTATTTATAAGTCTTGGCAATATGTGCTTAGCCTCAATGGAAAGGAATGCTGGTAGGATTTACAGTATGCATAGATGGTTAAAATATTCACCCACCCCTTTCATTGCATCATAATGGTATTAACTGGAACGACATGTTTCTCATTTTCAGGCTTTACCTCCTATAAAATCTAAACAATACATTTTAATTGTTCCACGTTAGGTCACCACTAAACCTTATCGTGAATTTCCTGACGATATACCCTCATGGTAGTTTATAGGAACCACCATGAATTGAGATGATTAACTATTCAAAATGTGAATTCGATCGTATCAATATGTAAATTCTGTTGAATTACTGCTTGGGCATATGAATTGGCTTGCATTTCACCTTTACATAGCTGGTGCTGTTGGGATCACCTCTTTTAGACTTCAAAGTCCTAGGGGAATGTGCCCAGTAAATTTAGTCTGCATGCAGCCTGACACATGGACAAAGTATCGATTTGGCGGACAGTGTTTGATGCCAGTCACACAAGGCACCTCACCGCCCTTAATTAATCAGTGTTACCTTGACACCGCCCGTCCTCGGCGATCGATTGAGTGGTCCTCTCAGACATTCAGTCCAGGCCTAGTCCTCCTCTCCACGGTCAATACCTTCTCCATCTGACCCCTGTGATACAACATTGGACCTCACTTTGCTCTGACTTAAAGCTGTATCTTTTAGGGGCTGGAGATTGGGATATATTCCAGCAAACATGATGTGAATTCGTTACCCGAGATATGTAATTCACGTATACTTTAGGTATAACTCTTAAAGGCTATTAAACACTTCGGGGTTGTATTTTACCATCTAATATTTAATCGGGACAGAACTAGTCAATTGATAGTAATGGGAAAATATCATGTGACTGGTTTATCTGTGGAAAATGGAAAACGAATTACACGGACACAAATTCCTATGCAATACGAATAGATAAATCTAAACTAACTTTTTTTCTCGAAGGTACATCCTATGTTTCGTATTCACCATTACACTTCAGCAAAGCCCTTGGTTATGCTAATAATTGCTATATGAACACATACAAATAATTTAAGTCATTCTCATTATTCATACATTATAGACAATAAGTTTTGTTACTTTGAGAATACATATATATTTGTGGTTTCGTATTGTATACGTAAACTCTTTTCTAAATTTGTTATGGGACTAAAAATATCGCTGGCAGGTAATGAAAACCAATCATACAAATGTATCATTACGGTTAACTCACGAAATATTGTGTTTGAACGCTTATTTTTGTCCAAAGCCTCCTTTGATGAATCTGAATACACAAAATAGACCCACAGTTCTACTCTTTACAAAATGACTTTTAATCATATCTACGATATCTAAAACACATGGTCGATATGGCCTCAGTATACTGAGTATTTCAATTTATTGAATCAAAAACGACTTTACTTCTGAGCGAATTAGTAATTGGCCAAAACCTATCTGAAAAATGAAAGTTGGTGAAACACGAGGCTGCTACCACGACTATCGAGCAAGTGATCTGATCCTGGCGCTCTGGGCGCGAGGTTGGAATGAATATTAATTGTTTCTTGTACAAAGCTAGACCCTTATTGGTCAGTTTGGTCAGCTGACCTTTTTCCGGATTTTTCATTTGCTGTACTTGCAGACAAAGAGAGGCGGGAATGTCTCTGATCTAATGAAAACCTCCCTACTAACCTGTGTATGGGATCCCCCTGTCGGTGGCTCCCCCTATTCACAGTGGTCGTCCCATTGTAGGAGTCCTGGTGGACTTTACTGGAACTATAGGGTGGTTTGATCTGCCTGTCCTCTAGTGAGAACTCGCAGAACTATGCTCTGTATTTCTAAAGGTAAAGAAGAAATTTTTTCCACACAGAAAGATGGAAAGACAAATCCGTCAATTAGTAATATATACTATACCAAGTGCATATTAATAGAGTGGGGAAAATATACCATGAAAAATGAAAGTTGCCCAAAAGTTTTGCCAATATTTCTATACACATTTGGAAACGGCAAAACGTTATTATAGCCCAGCAAACACATATACATTATACATGTATGTCCAGAAAACTACAAAAGATGTCTACATATTGAATGTAAAGGGCTGATTCCACCAACACGATGGATTTATCGTGATATATCTTGGTATATCTTGTAATATCTTACACCGTTGCGATATGTCGTACCTCCATTGTCGCAAAACGTATCTGCGCAATGTCGTGTGTATGTTTTGGTGCTCCACCGCTCCACCTCAAGACACATCACAACAAAAAGGCACATGATTATTCAAACCTAGCCCGATTTAGCAAGACAACCAAATCATGACCAATCTCGCTATATATTGTGTGTCGGTGGAATCAGCACTTAGGAGACAAAAACAAGTCATTGACAAAAAACATGCATTTCAATTTCAGACCTCTCGTCAAAAATGTCGTCCATGGAGGTCTTCTTTCTTGAGACTTTCGTCCCCGACGAGAATCCGAAATCAAAAGGGCCCCTGGTATGATTTTCAGTATTTTCGCAGGCGCGTTTGTCGAGGAAGGGACCGTCCCTGTGTCTATACAGACATTTGGTGGGTGGAAATAACTATAGTTTATGTACAGAACATGACCGTCTTTGGTCTATAAAGTCAGCTGACCTTTTCTTCAAATTCCCATTGCTGTTATAGCAGACAAATAGCGGTTGGAAAACATTTTGGTCAATGACATTGAGCTCTCTCTACTTCCTCTGTGTGGACTTGCCGCCTCAGTGGCGCCACAGTCATAGGTGAGCGTCCATTAAATTCCCCCTGGTGAAGAGTCTATGAACTATTGTAGTAGGTAGATCCGCCCGCCCTTTGTTGGGTTAGAGGCGAACTGTATTCTGTGTCATTTTTATGGAGAGAAAATGCTATTATATTTTCTCTGCTTGCTCGATAGTTTCAACTATCTGGTCTCATCAGGTGACTATAGTAGTATTGGGTTATTCTCTTTCATATGGAAGTCATTTTGCCTCCAAAAGAACTTGTATGTATTTTCAAACAGAAATTGACGTGTATGCTATATGAGTAGGTGGGGTTCCAAAGGAAGAGAATTAACAACACTGATACATAAGAATTGTCTTCAACATCATGTGTGATTAAGAAATAACCTCTCCTGATATCACTAAAGAAAGAGCCCCTTGACCAACCACCACCATTGAGACATCTGTCTGCTCGGACCCCTATACAACTTACAGTCGACTCCCACAACGAGCATCACTACGATATTAAATCAGTCACAAATTCCTTCAAGGTTGCTTCGGAGAACTTCTAATAATTGCTTATGGAAACAGAATAACGATACTCCAGCTCTAAAACCCGAAAACAATGATGCCTTTGTTTCTACCCCGAATGGCAGTCGCAGCAAAACCTGGCTCCTAATGAGGAGTGATTTAGGTAGTTACCTTTGTTGACTGTGTTAAGGCACAGGATAGCCTCCTTGTAGTGGTCACGAGAGAGCTGATGATATTTTTTCTCCTCACTGTCGTCCCGTTATCGTCAACGGGACTGAGATAGAGACAGACCTCGTTTTGCAGGAGATCCACTCGTACCAGCCTAATTAGTAAGGAACCCAGTGGGACCAGGCCCACAAGGGTAATCAGCGTTACCAATTAGTCATGCCATAATGAGTGTTAAGTCTGAGGTTCTCCATCGACATGTAAATCACGCTGGGTTCGTGGGAGGTGGTTGGGTAAAGAAGAAGCCATCGGAGCATACCCACACACAGCTAAACAGAGAGTACATGGTCGATCTGACCCTTTTCCACAAATGTGACCTCTGGGTGATCCAACTTGAATACCTCAAAAAAACATTATTTTGCTCTGTTATAGACTTATAGACGATTCTTTAGGAATTCGTTTTAATTATGTCCGGTTTCATAGTCTTCCCTTTCATTAATGTCAAGTTACTAATTATGATCATTTAAAAATCCCAGTAAAATGCATAAGGACAGTTTTCATATTGTGATTTCAGTTTTGCTAATATTACATATACTAGTGATTCAAATACATTGGAGCTTATTTTTGTGGAGTGCAGTTCATTCTCTATCTCAAATGTGTAACATCACTAACTATCGACCACTGAAAATCATAATTAGGCGCTTCTCCGAAATTTGTAATCTATGATAATAATAGTCTATTCTGTCTAACGCTCGTTGATTCTTGAGTTCATTTTACTTATGTTGATATTGGAATAGGTAGTATGAATCAAGTTTACTACTCAAAACCAGACTCGTTTAGATTAGAATTGAAATTTTTATTGAGGATACAGGCATAAGTTACAGTTGGATCAATGAGTTGAGTGGTAGGTGATTCAATGTTTCGATTGATTTAATTAATCTTCGTCAGGAGCAGTTTGTAATAGAAATGCCCTGCTGGTTATACCAATATTAAGATAAAAATTACCACTTCCTGTTAGGTTACTAAGGTGATGTTGTCATGGAAATTACTGGCATTAAGTTATCATGGGATGTATGATTCCTAGTGATGCCCCCTGATGGCCAATTGGATAAGTAAAATTCATTATGTACCTACCGTGTGATTGTTTTCATTAGAGTATAGTGATAATCAAGGTTGATAAGAATCATTGATGTAGTTAATCGGTCTACATTGTATAAATAGTTAGGAGGATATATCATGAATATTTTAACAGTTAACATTGTATCATAAATATTTCAACAGGGAACATTATAATTAATTACAATGGCTTGGTAGTTAAAAAAAATCCTATTATTTTAATATTATTCTTTTTGGACAACTTGGAAAATAATCCAGCCAGAATCTGAAGTCGTATATTGCTACATACCCGTTGCTCTCGCATGGCAATCATTGGCAAATGGATTCCCCACCGAAGGGTCACTGACTCTTCATATTATTCCTCTTATTTAATTACCTGAGATGTTCTAGGAGCACTCAAGTAGACTGCATCTTGGGTGAATTGTATTGCTTTTACTTGGGCAGAATCCCGTTCGTTTTCTTCCTCCCAGAACTCGGCGACTGGCAAAGGTCATTCTTTGTGTTTCCTATTGGGATGCCTTTCCAATAGGGGTTGTTTCCTGTGCGCCAAATCGCCGAGTAAGCCGAGTGACTTGGTGCATGTCCCCAGTGCTGGCTGGTCGGGCTTTGACCTTCAGGCATCAGGCATAACCCTGCCCCGTTATTGGTTATGACAGTGGTGGGGCCGAGTGTCACTACCAATCACCAGCCACCAGGTAATGGACAGGGACAGGAAATGAAATAGCACCCGGGCCTTTCTGAAATTCCCTCAGCGACCAACTCCAGCCTGGCCTCCTGATTCTTATTGCCGCCGTCTTTGCGACTTCATTCATCGCCCGAACACACTGCAAGGCCTTTTACAGAAAGTTGCAATTCATGCTAATATATTGCATATCTCGCATATCTCCTCCCCCCCCTCTCTCTTCCTCTCTCTCTCTCCCTCTCTCTCTCTGCTCCATGTTCTCTCTTCTTTTCCCTCTCCCCACCTGCCTCTCTTACTTTCCCTCCACACATCCTATTCATCCCCTACGTCTTCATGTAGGTTTTGGGGTCCATATGAACACAAGGAAGTCATATCGAATTCAGGCTTCAGATTTTGACAGATGAATGATATGAAAATCAGACAAATAAAGGTCTCTATTATCTCTCGACAATCAGTAAATGATGCATTGAAAACATTCGTCTGAATCTTTATCGCAATATACAATACCTTATCGAGTGTTGTATCTTAATAGACCACCATCGGAATTGTTCCATCTGGGGAAAAACGTATAATGATACTGATTTGAATACTAGTATCTCCCTGTAGAAATCTCACATATCTGAAACAAGTGGGAGTTCCAATTAAGATCGCTAGATACGCAGTGCATAGAGTGGACATAATTTGGAAGCTGGGTATTTGTTCAAGTGATTTACCCCATTCTACTCTTTAGACCAGCTGAGATGGGAACACGCGCAGTATCTGGATTTACAGTCGGTGTGATTTGGTTTCTCCATTCAAGCCATTGCCAGATTAAGAGATTATCTCTAACTCCAACGTTCTCTTGACGTCCCCCACAGAGGCACACTGTTTCCATGACAGTGGCTGGCGCTATCTATAGTGCGCTTTCCCACATTGCTCAATGGATGCTGAGAGGTTACACTGGCAACCAGAGCTACACAAAATTAGCTCTGGTCGGGTTAGATAGGCCGCCACCTTGACCCAGTAGCGGGACCAGTTTGTTACTCTCCAACCAGATCTTTCATAATGCTTGGAGAGTGTGTTATGTCATAGCCTCGAAGCTAATTATCCATTTTCTTATTTCCTTTCCTGTGTACTATTTCAAAATATTTTGAATGTAAATCTTGGTTTCTTTGTCAATTTGGTAGCAATGGATATTTCATATTAAGTATATCTGCTTTTATAATATACATAGAATAAAAGTGCTTGGTTGGAGGCAAACACAAAGGGATACCGTATGTGCTTTAACCCGACCAACCAGAAGGGGTTGGTTGCCAAACTACTGAGAGGTGTACTTGGTGTTGGGGATGGGGAGGGGAGATCTAGGCTAATCCCCTCTCCGCACGTTCCTGTTGTTATCACTGCCCTGGAGGGAGATCTGGCCTGCCATTAACGAGCGACCACAAGGCCCCCTTGGGAAACCCGCGCATACCTTCCGACACCACCCGACAATAATGGCCGCCGGTGACATGATGCGTGCGCAGATAGCACCAGTAACATCCGTCACGGGGTCTTCACTGCACAAAAGGAAGTGACGTCACGCCGGAAGTGTTGCGCATGCCAAATCCACGCCCATTGCCGTTTGCTTGTTGGGAGAGAGGTAGACTTGCTCAAGTCTTTGATTATGAACATTCATTAATTGAATAAACACAATAAGAATAAAGTTCATTAAAGTATTATACTTTTCTGACAAGCTCCTGTATCCAAACGAGGAGGGTAGCCATAGGATGCAGGGACTGACGCTAACGAAGAGGGTAGCCATAGGATGCAGGGACTGGCGCCAACGAGGAGGGTAGCCATAGGATGCAGGGACTGGCGCCAGTCTAGGAGAGAGGGTCAGTGTGGCGCTGGAGGGAGGTGTTATTAATTCAGTTAGGAGGACTCCATTCGTCACTCAGCTGAGATAAAAAGATGTGGGAAACTTACTGATAACAAGATTGCAAAGGGGATTACTGAGCAGAATTAATACATTTTCCGAGGCCGCTGGGACATGATCCCGTTAAGCAAAATCAGATTCAATTTACCGACGTTTTATTTTGGCCTTTTCCTCCACTCTGAGTTTATTCTTATTGCCTGTTAGTTAATTTTTGTCGATTTCCGTTCCTGTATTTCATTTCCAGGCATCTCGGTAATGGCGGGTTTTCCTTTGTCCAGTTATTACACTCTGTAATGAAGGTACAAAATAATATTCGGCAGAAATTGAACAGTTTGACGCAGACCACTGCATCGTCATTAATAGATATGTTGGCTTCAGCAACTCTCCTGATTCCTACGGGAAGTTCTGGAATTTCCTGTATATTAGTGCGTATTCTTCAGCAATACACCTGGTTGGTCCCTCCTTTCTGAATGTACTCATCTATCCGTCTTCCCTGATGCAACGATCTACTAAAAAACTGTATACATTTAGATAAAATCAAAGGCAAACTGATGTAGAAAATGGCTATAAAATGATAAAATTTATACATCGTTTATAATTTAGGCACCTACATTGCTGTGCATTAAAGGCAGACTGATATCTAAAAACGAAAGTTGACTGAACTGAAGCTAGCACCATGCTAGAACCATGAATCAATCTCAGGCTGGAGAGGATGGAGGCTCTAGGCCCATCGAGTCCTATTTGGGCCTGGAAACTAGAATCCTGTGAATACGCGATAAAGTGGGAATATTGACGCCGATGAGCGGCCAGCCTTACCACCAAACCTATTTTGATGTCTGTTGACCACGAGGGAGTGTTGTCTAGATGGCCCAGTGCCCAAGGGTGAACTGGCTCTATCGTGAACTGGACACCTCCTCTAACCCTGCCCAACCCCCTAAGGCCCCCATCCCTAGACTGGCTCCAGTGCCTGCATTCAATGGCTACCCTCCCTGTTGGGATACAGGGACTGGTACAATCGGTAATGGTGTTGGATTTCTGGTGCTGTTTAGCTCCAGCATTCCCAACACTCTCCATACAGATATCCTTGCTACTGGTCAGGATACCTGCTGGGAGATTGATACCCTCTCACTTTGATCTCAATCAAGTCACAGTCAAGAGCAGGTGAAATTTATTGCTATGACAACAGAGGCGGCCAGGGAGCTGTAGGAGGGGAGGGGGAGGTTTTTTTTAAATTCTGATTGTGACGTTGTACATTCGTCGATCGTGGCGTTCTTCCATATACATAGTCAAAAAACAGGTGGGTAGGAGGAGGTATAGGGTTACAGGGAGTGGCTTGGGGCCATAAACAGGAGGTTTGGTCAGAAAAGGATACATACTGTAATGAACTTTATTCTTATTGGTTTTAATCATTTAATGAATTTTCATAATCAAAGACTTGAGCAAGTCCACCCCATCCCCTATGGCGTCCCGTCCTGTCCCGACCCCGACCCCTCTCACTCCTCCCAGTAACCAAACCTCGCTAACCGGAAGTCTCGTCTTCTCGCGCACGCGTGGCTTGGGGTGAGAGAGTTCTCACGAGAGGGCGCGTTCGGTTGCCTGACTGTGGACGGTCAGTTCACTTCCGCCGGAAATGACGGTCCGTCGGGGAGAGCAGGAGAAATAGTCGATGGAACTTGAGATAAAACCAATCTGTGTGGGAACGAGCCGGGCCAGCGTCAAGAAGTGGGGACTATCACACAGGTCTAGAATGCTGAACTCCCAAATTACTCTGCCCCAGGGCATGGGGAGACGGTGTCTGTCAAATCAAATTGACGCTTTAGAGCACTCAACATGTAGATGCAATTCATTTGACGACTTCCCATTTGCGTTGGGTCTTCCTTCCGTCTATATATATATATATATATATATATATATATATATATATATATATATATATATATATATATATATATATATATAGGGCGAGTGTATTAGCTCAGAGATCATTAGGCTACATGCGATGTGAGCAACTCGTACTTCAATTCATAAATACTTGATGTGTAAATCCAGCGTTTATTGTGCGGTGTCTGCAAGGAAAAAACATTAAGCCTAAGTGTTTGCTCCTTCTCATATTGTTGTCAAGCCATATTGTGTGTATACATACCATACTGAATAGATACTGAATAGATCAAATTGCCTGAAATACAGTCATCTAGGAAGCGCATACGTAATGCATTTACATACTTCGTGGAGGTTACATTTGAAAAAAATGAAAACGTTATCTGACAATGCCAATCGTTATCTTTCTTGCCTCCCGTCCAGAGCTGAGAGTATGTAATCCCTATTGGGACTTGATAGGCGCCGAGTTATCTAAACCAACAGGCACGCATAGGCTAAGGCAGACGATCCTCGGCCAGAGAAAGCGGAGCAAGAGACTACATGTAATTTATACATTCACATTTTCTAGTAGGCTATAAAGGACCCGTTCCTACGCAAGAGAAACTAGCAAGTCCCAACCTTTACAAGATGACATACTGGAAAAATGTGAAAAAGGATAAAAGACATCAGAAGTCAATTGAAATCATAGTAATCAATATTATGGTCTGCTCGAATTATTATAGAGGAAATAAGTACGTGGATATGAATCGCCTTCGGCAGTAGATAAACATTAACATATGACTAAAGAGTTTATTTCAAAGAAAAAGGGATAGAAGAAATCTGTCTGATTTCGCTGACTTGCAAACATACGTGTGCATTATTTGTTTGTATATTCCCCCCGTTAAATATGTCTAAAATCTGTGTTGTATGAAATTGTCTAGAAGCGTGTATTTCGTGAGTCTAGATACACATACATCACCAAGCCTGATGTAGCGCCACACTATCCTTGTATTATCGCCCACGGTCCAGCATTCCCAGCTCACAATAATCTTCTGATAAGGCCTACTGGCCAGTCATAAGAACGATGCCATGCCAGGCACGTTCCAGGCCCGTCATTCCGGACCCAGCCGCTGCCATGAAATGTCCGCCATTGGCTGCAGCAATGTCGTAAAACTCACCGACATGCTGGCCGCTTTACGATGGCCGGCGCATGCGCTAACACGAACCGGATGCAGATTCCAGCGGCGGTCTTGGCCTCTGGGTGAAAGGCAAGCAGCGGAAGCTGTATGGTGGGAAATCAAGTCCCATCTCCGCAGTGATAACGATTGATATAAACGAAGCGGAAGGGTTATTTCAGAAGTTGGAGCATACCTTGTTATTGTACTGGGTCTCTATACTGTCCAGCAGATTCCGATCATACTCATCCCGGTTTTATGTGGATTTTATTCTACTTAAGCTCCTCCGAGATTATTCATAAATCATCAAACGATGTGGAGGTTCGCTTGGTTTGCTCAGTGGGCAATAGTTTTATTAAATGGGCAAATGCTTTACTATTGCGACACATCTCAGGTATAGATATTTCTTATATGGTATTTTTGAATTCATGAATCATTTGAGCGGGCCATTTTGTTTTACTACAACCATTATTTCCTCAGGGGCCGATTGTTCTGTGGGTAAAGCTGAGGAGTTCTAGGATTTTCCATCTAAACCCTTACCACTGAGAGAATGGGTAAACATATAAGTTGCCTTCTGGAAATCTTCCGTTTCGATGTAACCACAAATGAAATTACCAATTGTAAAACTAGTCGCTGGGTACACATTGAGACCAGCTCCTTTGAAGTTAAGAAATATCTAGGTGAGATAAATGTCTTGAAAAAAAACAACACTTTCAGCCAGTCACACCAAATGTATTGACTATTTCCAACTCTTGCACGCAAGCATAACAGAAGCGACCGGGGTGGGGAGATAGCTCAGTGGTAAAGAACACTGGACTTGTAATACCAAGGTTGTCAAACTTTGATGATTCAGGTCCCGCTGCAGCCACTTTTCTCCTTCGCCCCCAGCAGTGGTAGAGTTACTGCTATATCAAAGCCCAATCCTTCTCATACCATGTCTATGTGGTGTGGGAAGTAAAAGAACTCTCACCTCGGTAAATGTGTAGGGTGAGATTTCTACCTAAATTCATTCCGAAAATTTGACCACCACCCTTGTGGTGTAAAGGAACCTTGGGAAAGCCTGGTGCTTAACTGGACGTTAAATCAACCAACAAACCAACAAACAAATCATATAAGAAACTGCTCAAGCAGTTGACTGATCTATTATATGTCATGGTCAACTACACAAATATCTATCTGAAATCCAATACCTACATCCCAAATTCAAATGTAAAAAGAGAAGGTACTTAAAAATAACCTTTACTAACAATGAACAAACTAATGACGAAAGGCTTTGCAATATCAAAAACACTTTTTTACTCTCATTGGTATTTATGATGTATTGATCATAGTGAGACAACTAGTAATACAGACCATTTTATTAATCTTATTCTGAGATTTGCTATGTTTCATGTTATTTCATTATAACTACGCCATATTGACCAATAATATTAAATGTACGGATTGTAAAAAGACAGACACTACCTTATCTTATCCAGGATAATAAAACTTTATTAACTTTTCAGCTATCAGTGAGCAACATTTTATCACAATTTGACAGTTCAAATATAGCAGAATTCACAGGTCGTAGCTTGCTATATGTATGAATTTGTTCGAATTGATCAAGGGCTCAATTGTTCTTAGTTCAATGATCCTTGCCCCTTATCTTTCTATCCGTAGAGTCATCATTCTGATGATTAAATAATGCAAAAAAGGCCCTTACATAAAACTACTTTAGGTACCAAAAAAGTACTAACTTGCATGGCGGTACTTTTGGATGGAAATTTATGTAAAGCCCGAATCGATCTCCTGTATATGGATTCTAATCTGATGAACCAACACACCGGGCGAAGGTCTGATACCCTTCGACTGCAAAAGCCAGTGCAATACCCATCCTCATCAGATGAAGCAAGCTATCTGCAAATGTCAACATACAGTTTATCCCCAAGGGGTGGGGGTCATTGAATTGCTTCTTTCTGACGGTGATAGAATCTTCTCAAATAATGCCAGCAGGAGGTTGTATATCGATATGTATAGATATATAGAGGCCATTGTTTTGACACAGGTCCTTTCTAAGAAAAACAGAATCAGATGACGTGGTAAACTGTTTCAATTTTCGCAGTATTCAATTTCTATAGCAATAAATTATGTCAGAAGACGAAATCGAAATTATAGGGATATATTATGTATTACAGTGAGACAAGCAGTTCTACTTCGCTTTAAGCTAGTTTCAGACAAGTGCCAATGAGGTTAAATCGACTCTGCAGATGCCTCTTAGTATTTTCACCATTTGTTTCGAAATTTCTGAAAAAAGAAACAATGGAACAAATAGAGAAGGTGATACATCTAACTAACCACATCTCATCATCATCTTCATACAAAGGCTTCTGTTAAAGAGTATGTATGGTTTGGCAGCCAACCTTTGTTTTTTCCAGATATTCGCTATACGAACAGGATAGTTGAAACGGCTCTTCTCCAGGCCGAAAACCTATATGACACTACAGATGGCGCCACAGTTGGTTATGTCAGACTTTACCTTCTGTGTGCAGCGGATGTTGCTTCAGCATGTTAAAGACCCAGTCGATGGGTGTTACTACCCAGACTTTCATTCAGGATTTACCAATTGAAATTTACTTATTGAAGAAATATCACAGTTCTGCAAACCCTCTTGTATGTTATACACACCAGCTCCCTGTCTGCATTGTCAAACAAGGCATATTCAAATACTGTCACTAAGAACCATCAGTTGTGGTTGGTTGTAATACCGCGTGGTATCCCAATGGAGATTGCTATTGGGTATCAAATGACCTATCAGTTGCTGTCTGACTATTCACACCTATAACATGAGCAATGCAATACATGAATTTAACACCTCTCCTTTAATCATTCATATTATACGGAAACTGGCTTACTATCTTCGTATGTCAAAAATACGCGGTAAAATTTTGATCACATACATCCCGATGCCGTAGGCAGAGTGATGTATGTGATCAATAATTCTACCAAGTATTTTGACGTTCGAAAACAGTCAGCCTGTTTTCGTATTATTATATACCTAAAAATGGCAAAATTTTTACGTGATCACATACCCCGTACGTCACAGTGTGGCGTACGGGTATAAATACGCCATGGGTAGGAGCGGGTAGTATACCTAGTTCATACTACCACCGGTATATAATAATAATTACAGATGTATCCTTGACACTGGTTTAGGAAATGACAGTTCCCTAGACCAGAACTGTGTATCCTTATTACTTTATTCGCAGGCCTTGTGTGTTTTTTTTTAATTCATATGAAAATATGCTATGAAAACAACAAATCCTACTAAAAGAGCTGGAGGTATATTGTTTTGTCAATCATAGATGTTGCACACATAAGCTGGATGAAGGAGCAAACAGGCTTTACTGAAACAGAATTATTATTTGAGCCATCTAGGATTTATGAAATCTCCCTTACACTTTTAGTGCCTGTCAGCACCCACAGCAACTATTTGAATATTATGTATGTGGAAGACCGCGACATCTACATACGAACAGCCTGAATAAAATAATAAAAAAATTCTTTGAGATGATCAGCATCTTGTGATAGTATAGCACTTTTAACTCCCTCTATAGTGGTAAACATTCCAACATCCATACCTCACCATGCATCGTTGCCTTCGTGCACCCTCCTCTCATGGAGTTACCTACTCACCTGGCCGCAGAGTCACGACTCTCGTGAGTCACGTGTGGCGGAGGTGCAACCATCTGTCACATCCAACAGGCCTGTGGAGTCTAACAGAAGCAAAGGGAATTATAGATGAGAGTGGCTTTCCTTCATTGAGTATCTTTAAGCACAGACATACCCCTGCATATGAAATATACGAATATATCTAATTATGGCTATATAATGATAGAATGAACCATAATGATGGCATAAACAAAAGTATGCCAGCAGCATATTAAACACACCTATGGCTCTTTTAGATATAATTGCTCATATCTTGAGGATTTATCAATTGAGTGCATAACTATCTGCTGACATGGGGTGTGACAACAATACATCTCTTCTAGGTTTAATTCTGTACTGACCTGCCTCTTGGATGCGCAGTGGGCGTGACAAAGATCTATTATCCATCGTAAACAAAGACCCTATTAAAAATGTATGGGGACTCAGTAAACCATGACCCATTATATACAACCTGTCAGATACCATAACTGTGATATACTGATCCAAATCTGTCGTATACGGCCTCAAATCCATGGTATACAGGGAAAATAGTCCCTTTGTGCCCTAAAGCAAAGACATAGTCCCTATTGTTATATGCTTTAATATGGCAATTACTGGGTTCGACTTATTTGAAAAGATGGATAATAAATGAAATAAACGATGGTTATGTGGACAGGCAGCTCTGTAAACTACTCGAAATTAACGTCGTTATATACTCGCTAGCGATCGTGTATTACTGCACGTCAACCTCTCGTGGTTTACGACCTCCTGTCCACAAAACCATCGATTACTGTCTATGTTTATATTGTGGCAAACTCGAAAGGAGTAATAGTTGCAAGCTGGAGGACTGAGACCTTCATGCGACCTGATGGGTTTGCTCCAGCACCTCAGCTCCAGGTATAACCAAAGCATGTGATAGACCATTGCCCCTGATCAACGATACTCAAAGTGTGTATTTTTAAGTCTTTTGGAATCATAACCTTGTCATTTGCATTAACTCAGCCAATTAAGAACAGAAAATACTGAGATGCTGTTCAGAAAAACTTGTGGTGATGAAAATTCAAAAGAAAACCTCTTTGGAGAGGGCCATCAAGCAAGGGCCTTGGAGCGAAGTTTGGGCGAACTCACTGGATAGATGGCAAGCATAACGGACACCATACTGGCCATACCACATACAGAGCCCTTACGTTAGGGGTCATGGTGACAGACGCACAGGTCAGACCTATTGGATTGTCAGCAGCTGTGGGCACGCCAGGAACGATCTCCACAACCATTTCCAGAACTATCTCCAGGCAATGACTTTCTGGAGGAGTTAGGGACTCAGCAGGCCTCAGTTGTCCCTCCACTATACATAGCAGGTTCATGCCTGCAGCAAAGTTTTTGTGACCGCCATGTTGGACAGCCCATGGGCCCACAGGCGGTCAGCCCTACAGGACATCCCCTACAAAGATGATTGCGGTAGCCTAATTACAATGTTTACTCCAATCATCAGCCCATATATGCTGAAATCAACGCAGGATAAGCATATTGACACTATCTTACGAGGCCCAAAGTGTTAATGGGTTCACTTGCTCTTTATGAGTGTATTTGTAATGTCATGTGTGGAGAGTAGGTTTTTGACGTGAGAGAACCCCTCTCATGGCTATGACATGACTGAGTAGTTTGATCCAAAGCCACGTCGTAGCCATGTTGCAAGCAGTGGGTGCCCAGCTTTAGACACCGAGACACTGACCCTTTGCTCTTTTCCCAAAGTCACAGTATCAGTTCGCAGATGTTGAAGGGTTGTTTTTTTTGCGGTAAGTCTATGTGACCGCTGTAACCTTTAGGCGGAGTATATGACTGTGTGGCCCATGCCAAAAAAACCATGGATAAAAACATTTATAGACACAACAGTAAACTGATAGGTAAAGGAAGTATAGCAGTAGGTACCACCCATACAGTGGTGCTTTTCTCAGTCTATCGATACTGCAAAAGGTTAAAGATGATCCTCTTGGCGCATTTCGCAAGACGGAATACTAGGTACGATACCGGGTCGTGCGTAGGACACGGTACTTGCGTAGTATTTACAGCCTGTAGTTCCTACTTGCTTGAGGTACACGGCCATAAAGAGCGGCATGTCACGATTGTCCTCCCGCTTTCACCTCAACTACACTGCAGAAAACCCGAGGGCTTTCAAACCTAGCACCTTCTGCGCTATTGTGGATTTTGTGGCGCTATTGTGGATTTTGGGGCAATTCTTTTTTTCGGCAATTGTAGAAGCAGCTAGGTGGCTCAATGCTACCTGAGTTGTAGAAAATGACCAATAGACTGAGTAAAACCCAAAGGTTTTTCTATAACTTTATGATAATTCATCGATCAAGAACATTCCACTTGTTTTTAGTTATCTTATTGTTATAAAACTGAATTTCAATTGAGCACGTGGGTTGACGTAATGCCCAGCGTCCTCTGAAGCGGGGACACACCAAGCGATAAACGGCAGCGATCTCAGGAACAACCAACACAAATTGGCGTATATGTGAGATATCATTTCATAGTAATATCTCCCATCGATAATGCATCGTCTCAGAAGCAATAATCAGGTGAAACATCAAGTAATAGCTCACACATATGCTATTTTGCTTTGACGATTCCGAAAATCGCTGCGTTTATTGCTTGGAGTGTCTCCGGCATGAGCTCCAAATCGCCTACGATAGGCCTTACAATGTTCCTTGAGAACGATTACGATGAACGCAGATGTTCCTAGTTTAAACGTTTGTGTAAGAAATATATGTTCCCGTTTGTTTATGATTCTGGACAGGCTTAAGAGTTGCGATACACGGTTCACCTTTCCCAGACCTGAGCTGTGTCAGGAAGGCATAGCCTCCAGTAATACGCGCGTTTCAGGAAGTGTATTTGAACGAATTTCTAAGAAGAATTCACACCGATTATTCAAATTATTTTATCGCCATACGTTCTTCTTCCGCTGAAATCCGTCGAAAATTGGATTAGTATAGTCCAACTGGGAGAGCTGATAATGATAATGATTATGATCGGGGTAATAGTAGCTACACTCTATTATGTGGATATATCCGCTAGATCTGATATAAGTCAACAACAGCACGCCCCAGACTTGAACGTGGCGAATTTGATGTACATTTAAAAAAAAAAGGTTAATGCTTTAATTGTCTACTACGAGTTCTTGATGTATGTATACAAGTACTACCCGGTAGCTATAGTCCATCCGTTGCTAGCTTGTATCCAGACAATGAATGCTAAAATGCTGTTGGCAGGTAAGCCCTTATTGAATGCAGCAACATATTGTTGACCAAGCCTACCCGGAGGTAATTTAAGTCGTGAGGTGTTCTTCGTCACAACACAAAAACAGGTATGGGCGTGGGTGTGGTTGAAACACCTATCATACTAATTAACATATCACACTCCTCACAATCATAAAGACTCGTTATGCTCAATTAAGGTTAGTAACACATAATAAATGGGATATGCTATTGAGGTCAGCGGGTAAACTGCAATAGTGAAATCCTAGAGTCAGCTTTGAAAATGCCTTCAGTAAGGTGGAGTGATGTCAGCTAATTCTGAATTCAAATTGTGAATGCCAAGAAAAGAAAGGTACCCCCCCCCCCAAAAAAAATTAAATAAAAAGCAACAAAACAAAAACATGAAAACGTCAAAAGAACGGGGGAGGGGAAATAGAAGAAACCAAGATAGTATAAATCAACCAACAGTGCGACAATGATAATAATAATAACAACAACAACAACAACAACAACAACAACAACAACAACAACAAACAGGCTGATAAACTAAAAACAGAAACAAAAACCAATACTCAATTATACCGTTATCTATTGTAACTCAAAAACCTGGCATGTATATTACTTTTGAAACCCAACATTAGGAAGCGCTTCCTGACTGGGACTGAATGAAAGTGTTCTTTAATGTGACCGTCAGGTAGAGGAAGGGCGAACACCGACGAAATTTCCCAGTCACTCTGGAGGTGGGTGAGTCGGGGGTAATTCCTGATTACACTTGCTGATTTCCCTGGGTTCCTATTTTTCCATTTTGACGCCCAAAAATATAAACTGGTACAAGCCCTATGCCAAAATGTTGTGATTTATTTCATAACAGAAAGCAGGGATTGGGTGTAGCCAATAGCAGATGGTCATGCTCCAATGCACATCATCCGATATATATTCAATCAATTTGTGTCTATGTATAATCGCTAGATGGCCTAGACCTGAACTGAATATTGAAAGCAAAAGTGGGTGTTGTATTAAAGTTGAAAGAACTATATAGCTTAACGTTAGTAGAAGCTTGTTTAACCATAGTGAATGGGTATAGTATTACTATGAATGTAAATAAAAAGGACATTACCAATTAGATTTTAAAACAATTAAAGTAAAGATGTTTTTCGGTACGGAAATGCTATGAATAATGCTAGTCCTCTATACTGTATATAAATCTAGGTAAGTTCCGAAATCATCATCGTATTTGACTGAGTATCACCCAGTTTGATATGTCTTTTTGCTTTGGGGACCAAATCGATTTGACTCACATACGTTGATTGCCAAGTGATGCCCTGCGTGAGAAGCCCTTAGTCTTTGTTTTTATAGCTTCTACCTATATTTCCTCTGCACCATTTTAAGTGTGTGTATTCTCACTGCATGTCCACTACTTCAACCCTCCCGTCCACGTGACTCGTTCTAGGTCGCTGGAGAAGACGGTCATGCTTCGATGACCTTTTCTTCCTCCTAGACGTGCTCAGGTCCATTTGCAACTTTTTATTTTGCTTTAATCTTTGGGGTAGACTAGTGTCAATTGTTAAACGCGTGTCACATTCCTCATGGGATGTTCTCGGGTACATATTTATACATGAGCCTGATTATGTAGCCGACCATGTCCTCTTGCATGTGAAATATCACATAACATATAATACAGCTAAGGGTTTTCATACACAATGGTGAGATGACTAAATAAACAGGTAAGAAAATGATATTCAAGTAGAGAAAATACAACCAATTCTATTGTATTGTATTGGAGGTTATCTGTAGGAAAAAGCAATTCTGCAAAATACAGGAAGTATTTCATATTGAGACATATGTATTCATATGTGCATATAAAATATTTGATGAAAGGACATTGGATACACTACCCTCCCCCCACCCCTTACTCCTACTCTGGATTCTCAGAGGCCCCTTTGTGGTGTCAGGGGCGTCATGTTCGTGGAGGGTGGGAGACGTGCAACAGGGACAGCGAAGAACCAGAGGCACCTAAAAGCTTGGATCATACCAAACCACGGAGTACCACTACAACCAGGAGAGCCACTTCCTCACTTGCCGGCCCCTCTCTTCTACACTCAAATGGAAGCAGGAGGATTTCACCCGTGGAGGATTCTGTGCTGTTGACACCTCACACCTTTCCGTGGGTGTGTACACGTGTGATTGTGTGTTATTGGTGGAACACCCCGTTTCGACATGGCGATTCCTCCTGGGTGTAAATACCGCTCCATTGGTGGACGCTTATTGCAGGGCAGTTGTCCGCCGTCTGGGGGCTTGCTGCTCCTGCTGGTAGTGTGGAGCATGTTGTCTGTGGTCAGCTCACAGTTCACTCCATTCCGGACCACAACACATCGCCCGTACACAACATTCATTCCTACCACGCACAGGATACACACCCCCACGGCTCCATTAACAACGTTTCCACCTAGATCAACAACACCGGTAATGATGTCCACCACTGGGAGAGTAACCACGGCATCATCTACAACTGCGTTTCCGCTTTATACTCAATCACCCGTGGTATCTGGTAATCTAACAGGGTAAGGATCATTTGAGTTCTGTATCTAAATATAAGATATATTAAGATGAAAATATTTTCTTGGATTCATTGGTTTCATCTCCGAATAAACATCTCCAATAATCATTCAAGCTTAGAAATAATTGACATGCATGTAGTCATCAAAGTGTTTAAGTTAATGGGCATAGGCCATCAGGAGTTCTAATCAGGACCGATACCTCACTGAAAACTTACAACCGCACCTTTTTCTTGACCTTGAAATTAAGAAAAACATCATTCTTTTGCGCTTACTCTCTTCATTCTAATATATAGTTCAACATGTTTTTCCATTACGCTTTTGCAATTTGGACTATCATCGCCCTCTTTGATCCTATGCTGAAAGGTCCTCCTGTCCCATACCCTTTTCATGATAACCATGGCTTAGAAAAAAACCTAACCCTCACGCACCAGGATTTCATTGTCGCTAACATACAACCACACATGACGTGTCAGGACCGTATAAATTCATATTTTGAAGTTTTAAAGAATTATCATATACAACTGATGTTCAAGTGAAAAAGGAGAACTAGTTTATTTTGGGGTGTAGTTATATTTCAACAAAGCACTTTAAGACGAAAGGACAGACAAGATGTGTTGATCATTTTGTGACCCCCAGTCACGAGTCACGAGTCAGCTTGTTTATAATACACATAGTTCATGGTCTGCATGTATTACACATAAAAAAATAGTGCCAACAAAGTTTTAAACCGTGTGAAAGTATCATGCCCCAGTGAAGTATCTGATATTAACCACTTTAATTTGAAGCGTCATATATTGGGCTGTAGACCATAAACTATATTTGTGCCAGATCAACGTTCAGCGCTGCCTTTCATACTAAGACAATGGTTATTTGTCTTACAAAAAAAGCAAGGTTTGGGGTTTGTAGTCATTCACTGCAGGAAAATAGATTCCTTTATGAGAAGGTTGGGCGGGTGGGTGCCTTCGGGGGAGGGGGGGGGGGGGGGGGTGCGAGGAATGTGATGGAATATGTAAACACGAAACCTTTAATCATAGCATGGCTTTCTAGTCAGATCCAAGCAATCCTTACTTGAAATGAACTGTCCCTCAGCACAATATACAGTACAAACTTCATTATAACATAATTATTGGGACCAGAGAAATTACGTTTTTATAAACGAGTTTTCTTATAAGCGAGGTTTGCTCGAACAGCATTAAACACTGTGGAAACCCCCTATGAAAGCTTTATTCACATTGCCCCCAATTAGATGGTGAAGCATAACATTATAAAGAACATACAATTTTTCAATATTATAACTGATTGAAATTGAATCTATAAAGAGGGACTGGGGCGTTTTGAAGGATTCTGATAATTTAGCTCAAAATACGTAGTTTCTGAGAAGAAATATCACTTCACTCAGTAAAATTACTTTGTTGTATGTGACTTTCGCTCATAAATACTTTCTTGTCTCCGATCTTTGCTCATGAATGGTTCTTCATAACCAAGTTTTTGAACAATAGAAATGTATAGGAAAAGGCCAGGACCGGGCAAATTACTTTATTGTAGCCGAGTTGTTGTAACGAAGCTTAAAGGGGGGCGTCCAACAACCATGACAAGGCTACGACAAGAGCCGACAAGAAACTTCCGATCATCGCCTTGTCGCAGCCTTGTCGTGAGGAGGGGAGCTCTGCGACAGCGGTGTCGGGGCATGTCATAGACGTCGCTGGTTTCGGTAAAAAAGGCGTCCATGGTCCCGACACACTACGACAGTGATATCGAGGAAACCACCACACTCCACGACAAGGCTCGATTTTGTCGTTACCTTGTCGCAAGGCCTCCGACAACCCCCCGACACGCTTTCCAAACGTAGGCCTGTCGTGGACCTTGTCGGAAAGCCATTGTTGTAGCCTCGTCGTGATTGGTGGACGCCCCCCTTTACTGTACTCGAATTACTTGAGATGCAGTCTGGATTCGACATGGCTCCTCTGACCTTTGTCACTCTATTTGGTGTACAGTCTCAGGAATCTTCCATTCTGAGTAGTTAGAAATAGGGATCTTTGAATGGTTTTAGTTGGAAATGCCTGAAGTGTTTCTGCACAGTATGATCCGTCTCCTTGAGGCTAACAGTGCATGACCTTTTCAAATTGTCCGTGGCTCCACTCCCTGAAGTCAGTGAAAGCACTCTTACTCCGGTAAATTAGGTCACGCCTGTATCTAGGTTGCTGTACCGATGAAATACATCGTGTCGTAGGAAGGAACATATCATATATAAATATATGTGTATATCAAAGGAATTTGCTAACTTTGATATGTTTTAAAAGCGGATACTTGACTATCAATGGATAGGGACTCTATTTTTCCGTAGACAGTGTTATACATGTGACTTTCCCTCGTAGTTTACATGTGACTATCCCTCGTAGTTTACATGTGACTATCCCTCGTAGTTCAAATTTGAAATTGTCCATTAAAGATTTCTATATTTCTTAGTATTCCAGTAGAATAGAAAGTCTAGCTAAGTTTTCAATATGATTGTACAATTGCATATCATCAGTGTAATAGTTATTAATCCCATAAATTAATAAAGACGAAGATTAAATCGTCAGTGGAACACTTCAACAGCCACACTAAAACGCCCTGAAATATATTTTCATGCAAACACGGTCATCTACGCTTTACATTGATTGTGAAGAATGTAATTATATGTAAGACAGCTGATGGATGAGATATGTGCACTGATATATGCAATGCTATTGGCAGTGACAGAGAAGCGTTGCCCTATATATGTAGTCAACCATATGCAAAGCCGAACACGCCCTGAACCTCCTATTATGACCCAGTAGGTCTAGGTTATAAGGGAGTCTAGTAACAATCGATCTATCATATAGGCATAGCTCTGCAACTAGAAGATTAGACTTTCCATTTATATTTCCAGGAATAGGACAAAGACCGGAAGGCCAAATCTATTTAAAATCTGCAAAAATGGCTACACTCCATCGACCATGCACGACCTCTAGGACTTTAGCTAGGCCGACCCTCACCCCCCCCCCCCCCCACTCACCTCTCTATATATTATATGTATGCCTGTAGGCCATTACCGGGGACCGTTTTTGAAAGTGGTTCGCCTACAAAAACACTGCTGCCAGTCGGCCATACTCGTATACATAAAGGCAATTCAGGTGGCCAACATATGGTATTAAGTGATGACTCCACCAGATTAAGGTTTTATTGGAAAATTTCTGATCTCTTTGGAATATGTGAAAGAAATTGTATGATATCTTTACATCATGAATGTACTCACGTAATAAATCATAATAGCTCCCCAAAATATCAGAAAAAAGTGGGCACTTCCACCACTAGCTATGCCTGTATGATTTTTTTTCTATTTTCCCTAATCCCGCCCGATCTCCATTTCGGCAGGTTTTGGGCACTCAGTGGAATCAGTGCTCCAACCTCGTCTCCTTTCAACACTCTGCGTTTGCACGTGTCAATCGTCAAAATCGGCGACCATGCCATTAACACTCTAACTACACCTACTGGGCATATATAAGGAAAGACCCTTCTGATGGGTAACTTGCTATTAGGAATGCAATATATACACCACACGGGGAACATCCCATAGTCAGATAGTGGCTTAATTTCTAGTGCATATCTCCAAACGCTACTGCATTAGAACAGCCACCCTTGACTCTCCCTCATGAAGGGGGGCGTCCACCAACCACGACAAGGCTACGACAATGGCTTTCCGACAAGGTCCACGACAGCTCTACGATTGGAAGCCTTGTCGTAGCCTTGTCGTGGTTGGTGGACCACAGTTCCCGACAAGAGGCTACGACAAGGCCACGACAGGCTGCGACATGAAGCTTGTCGGGGGCCTGTCAGGGGCCTTCCGACAAAATCGAACATGTTCGATTTTGGAGCCGTGTCGTGGCCTGTCGTGGCGTGTCGGGAGGTTGTCGCAGAGGTCTACGATAGAATATCTAGGTGGAGCGTGCACTTCCCGACAGGCTGCGACAAGGGCTCACGACAGCTCCCCTCCTCACGACAATGCTGTGACAAGGCACCGATTGGAACTTTCTTGTCTGCTCTTGTCGTAGCCTTGTCGTGGTTGGTGGACGCCCCCCCTAACTCAAGTGTCTCGTGTGATCCGGTTCACCTGGTTTGTAAATATCTGAGTCAGATGTATGTATGCATTTCGAGCAATCAGAAAGAGTCAAGCGAATGCTAATTAAGCTTTGACACGCGAATATATAAAGATGAAAGAAAACCCTGACCGGTTGTACACGTTTGGTGGTACTTGTATGTAGTAGTAGTAGTAATAGTAGAGAAAACGAAAAATATCGTGGATAATCCAGTAGGATAAGACATATATCTGTCAAGGACTATCTGTCACTGATGTAAATTGAGAAAGACCACATCCCTAATAGTTTGCTCTTCCAGCTAGAGTATAGATTCGATCCCTGGAAAGCAATGTCAAGATTTGTATTTACGGGTATCATTCGCATGAGTGACATCGGTTCCCTAGATCTTTATCTAGGGGAAAACATATACTTCCTCATTAGATTTTCATAATCCAATTGGTATGCCCAAATACATGCCATAGATTCGCTAGTGTATGGCATGCAAAATAGTGCAGGGAAAATGCCCTCTTCCTTTCTATCAGGGGTGCAACCTACAGACAAGCACATAACAAAATAAAATAGGTATTTGCTTGTAGAATGTATAGACACGCCTCTGGTCACCGGACTTCATTAAAAGACTCACGGAAATGAGGTATTAAAAACAAGGCGTTTAATATGAAACACTAATTGTTTCTGACTTGAAAAAAGGCAATTCGCTATGGTGTCGTGAATAACAGGCCGATTTCTATAAAACATTTTTAGAAAGCTAAGAATTTCTCTATTTGTCGGTGTACCTCTAATAGTTAATCAAGTTTTGTTTTACTCCTCATTTTTCCAGGGATCACATCTGCCCACGGCCGGTGATAGAGACTCGCTACGTGTGGAAACAGTTAACGTTTGAGTGTGTCCGTAAAGAGTACTTACCATGCTGGAGATGTGAAGGTTGTGCCCACTTTAACGGAACACACTGCATCAAGGTATTGTAAGTACAACCATTTGTTTCACCTCTATTGCAGTTGCCACCGATCACATACATGTATTCTAACACCATCAATTTATTCCCATACATTCCGAGGTTCAATAAACAATCTAAAAGGCTAATCCAATGATTACAGGTCTCACGTAATAATACCATCGCACAGAATGACCTTAATGTACTTAGTGAGTCTGCGAGAAATGCTATTATAAAACAACAAAACAAAGTATTGGCTAGATATAAAGGACATTGAACAGACTCAAACATCTTGAGGCAGGATTTAAAAAGAGAGACACTCTTGAGCTAGGCACCCACTACTTGCGGCGTGGCTCCAACATGGCTATGACATCGGTGTGAATAAAAATTCCCGCATCATAGCCTTGCCAGATTGTTCAAAGACCTGGTTTAATAGAATGTCAGAGTAAGAAACTAAATTACCCCATCGTCCCAGTGTCGAAAGCTTGGGAAATTCTGTGTCGTAGTGTATCGGCATACCTATAGTGTGTAAGTAGCTCTGTGGATTACTGGCTTTATGCTTAAAGTAAGCAAAGAATGACAGAGGCATTTTATTCGGCTAACAAAGAGAGCGAAGCTTATTTGAAAAAAAGTGCATCTAAAAGGTACATATCATTTGAATCATACTTTAGAATCTCAAATGTATACATAAATATATGCACGTGAGGGCGTCACGTTACGACACCAGCATAAAATTGTGCATAAAATAAGATAAAAAAGTGGCATGATACAACGAGTTTCACTGTTTTTAATGAATCACTTATATGCATCTTCCCACCATAAAAGGATAGGCCTATATGGCTTCCTTCATACTGAACTCAATTTGTGCTATTTTGGTGTAGTTTAGGCAGTCACGTTACGACACCCATTAAACTATTGATACTTCCGGTTCCCTATGATATTAGTAATAGTCCCTTTCGTAGATATATAGCTACACAATGGCAAAAAATGAAGTCTCTATCTTTATTCGAAAATCAGCCCAAAAATCAGGCCAAACTTATTTTTTCGTCACGTTACGACCCTGTCACGCTCCGACCCCGTCACATTATGACCCGCAGTGGGTCATGTAGGGTCAGGGTCAGGTAGAAATAATTTTCCTGTGTTGGGTACATATATACCTACAGAATGGCAAAAGAATGAAGTTGTTATCTTTATTAGAAAAAAAAGTTATGAGGCCCTACATATTTTTGCATCACGTTACGACCCCCGTCACGTTACGACTCCCGTCACGTTACGACCCCCTGGTGGGTATAAGGCCAGGGAGAGCAAAAAAATGACAAAAATACATTCTCTATGGATCAAATCAATATCCCCACTGTCAGCCCAGTACCTGACCAGTAGGGGTGTGGACACAGACTTTAAATATGAGCTAATTTGGGGGTGGAGGGTGAGGCGGGAAGGGGGGGGGGGGGGGGGTCCTAACATAACGTTTTTATTTTCATATTAGCCCTATGCTAAAGCCATTTATGGTAGTTAGCGTTCCCAATTTTGCACATGAGTCTTTTAGTATATAGAGATGAAATTTACGAAAGGATTTAAAGATCCTCTCAGATTTGATTTTTTTGGTAGTTGCTGCTATTTCGTGATTTTCGACCAAAAGCACTCAGTAACTCATATAAAGCCATTTGATAGGGTAATGCTTAGGTCATTTAGATGCATTAGATTAGTGCTATGACCTTCTGCGATGTATATTGACTGTTACTTTTACCAACACAGTAAACATTTAAAATCCTTTGTGCGATTTAACAAAAACACTCAGTAACGCATATAAAGCCATTTGATGAGTGATGTTTGTGCGGTAACGTGCCATGTCTCTCTAAAAATTCTTTTGAAACTGACCTCATTTGTTATTCTATATGGCCAGATGTAAACCAGGAAGAATAACAACATTTTTACTGATGTGCAATTAATGGGGATCTGGTGACTATTTAAAACCGTAGGCTGTCTCAACTCGTGACTAATAAGACACTCTATATTTAAAATCCTACGCAACACCAATAACCTAGAGATAATTCCGAGATGTAATCAAAGATAATATCTCATAATTTTGTAATGAGTAACTATGGACCATAAACACTGTAAGTAGAGGGAGGAGACTGATTAATAACTCACTATATACATCTAGTACTGCTAAGCACTACCTTCAATAATAAACCCTTAAGTCCTGATATTTATACTTTCTTAGATGTTGTGAGACAAGATCGACTATTTGTTGTGAGAAACAGGAATATGTTGGCAAGTTCTTTAAGATAATACATTTGACAATAATCAATGCCGATTCTCCTTATTTTTTGAAAAGATGGTGGTTGATATTACAGATCTTGGGTCATTAAATCAAATTAGTCTGGGTTACATTTGTCATTAAGATTAATACCTAATTTAGGTTCTAATGGAGTGATCCCAAAGGCCCTTTACATAGCAAGGTGCATATGAATTAGGCATTGTAGATTATTAATCTGAATAATTACCGGATACAGATGTATGTGGACTGTTAGTTCTGTTGCTACAAATAGTTAGTCAGCAGTTGTGGTCAGGGTTAAGGACAGAGAGGGGTGGACATAAAGGTGAGTAATCCTCAAAGTAGGCCTATGTTGTATGGGGGCTTAGCCTAATGGGAATGTACTCTACATCCTGGGTGAGGAGAGGGGTCAGCCTGGGGTTAGTCCCCAGTACTTAGTATCCGTATCTTCTAGATACAGTAAAACCCTGCTTCTGGGACACCCCGCTAAAGGGGTCAGTTTGCTTGGAACAGAAATTTGTATTTAGTTTATTTTAACCCTGCTTAAGGGGCCACCCCGATCAAGGGGACACCCCGCTTAAGCGAACACTTTGCTCGGAACGGAGGATGTCCCCCTTAACCCTTTCCCTGCAGCACCCAGTGCCCCTACTTAGCATTACACGGCAGGCATTGCCTGCATAAACGACCCTGCTACAGCAGGTACCTTTTTTTGAAAATAGTAATGTCACATGATGTGTCATGTGATTTGAGTGATTTACCTTAGTAGCTGATGATATTTTGTTATACCAAATCAAAGGTCAATATGGCGTTTATACTATGTCAAAATGTCTCTCCATTCAAAAATTATCTTTTTATTTATTGAATCATGCTGCTATAGCCAGGGGAATGCCTGGAGGCATCATGCTTCAGTTATAGGGTTAAGCAGGGTTTTACTGTATTTAGGAGCATGGGGTATCACTGATAGGCCACTTTAAAAAAAAACTTGTTTCTCATCACCGCGCGCATCAGCAAAAACGTTTTTAGAAGATTTTTTTTGTTTTCATAGATGAGATGAAAATTTGATAGAAATCATGAAAAATATGAGTATTTGGTATCAAATTAAAGCTCCTGATGTAAGGAATGCATTCAATGTGGTTATATGGTTGGCAAAAGTGATGCATCAAGTGGTGTCATGTAACCAATTAAGGGGGGCATCCCCCAACCACGACAAGGCTACGATAATGGCTTTCTGACAAGGTCCACGACAGCTCTACGATTGGAAGCCTTGTCGTAGCCTTGTCGTAGTTGGTGGACGCCCCCCCTTTAGAGTAAAACCCCACTCCTGGGACACCCCACACGCTCCCGACACGCCATGACACTGCTGTGTTGGTGGACCCCAGTTCCCGAAAAGAGGCTACAACAAGGCCACGACAGGCTGCGACATGAAGCTTGTCGGGGGCCTTCCGACAAAGCTACGACAATATGGAACATGTTCGATTTTTGCTACGACTAGACCTTTGTCGTGGAGTGTTGTAGATTCCTCGATATCACTGTCATAGTGTGTCGGAACCACGGGTGCCTTTTTTTATGGTAACCAGCAACGTCTATGACATGCCACGACACTGCTGTCCCGACCCTGCTCTTCTCACGACAAGGCTGCGACAACGCTACGATTGGAACTTTCATGTCGGCACTTGTCGTAGCCTTGTTGTGGTTGGTGGACGCCCCCCCTTTAGAGTAAAACCCCACCCCTGGGACACCCCACATGCTCCCGACACGCCATGACACTGCTGTGTTGGTGGACCCCAGTTCCCGACAAGAGGCTACAACAAGGCCATGACAGGCTTCGACATGAAGCTTGTTGGGGGCCTTCCGACAAGGCTATGACAATATCGAACATGTTCGATTTTTGCTACGACTAGACCTTTTTCGTGGAGTGTTCTGCATTCCTCGATATCACTGTTGTAGTGTGTCGGAACCATGGGCGCCTTTTTAATGGCAACTAGCAACGTCTACGACACGCCAGGACACTGCTGTCCCGACCCTGCTCTTCTCACGACAAGGCTGCGACCAGGCTGCGATTGGAACTTTCATGTCGGCACTTGTCGTAGCCTTGTCGTGGTTGGTGGACGCCCCCCTTTAGAGTAAAACCCCACTCCTGGGACACCCCACACGCTCCCGACACGCCATGACACTGCTGTGTTGGTGGACCTCAGTTCCCAACAAGAGGCTACGACAAGGCCACGACAGGCTGTGACATGAAGCTTGTCGGTGGCCTTCCGACAAGGCTATGACAATAGCCAACATGTTCAATTTATGCCACGACTGGACCTTTGTCATGGAGTGTTGTGGATTCCTCGATATCACTGTCGTAGTGTGTCGGAACCATGGGTGCCTTTTTTACGGCAACCAGCAACGTCTACGACACGCCCGCCATGCTGTCCCGACACTGCTCTTCTCACGACAAGGCTGTGACAAGGCTGCGATTGGAACTTTCATGTCGGCACTTGTAGTCTTGTCGTGGTTGGTGGACGCCCCCCTTTAGAGTAAAACCCCGCTCCTGGGACACCCCACACGCTCCTGACACGCCATGACACTCCACGACAAAGGTTCAGTTGTAGGAAAAATCGAACATGTTCGATTTTGTCGTAGCCTTGTCGGAAGGCCCCCGACAAGCTTCCCAGTCGCAGCCTGTCATGGCCTTGTCGTAGACTCTTGTCGGGAACTGGGGTCCACCAACCACAACAAGGCTATGCCAAGTCCACCAATCGTAGGCCTGTCGTGGACCTTGTCGGAATGCCATTGTCATAGCCTTGTCGTGGTTGGTGGACGCCCGCCTTTAGCCCTTGTCGGAAGCCTGCCTCCACTAGTGCAGCATGCTAAGATAGCCTGACACGCTCCGACACACTCCAACATGTCGGAAGCCTCCGACAGTCAGGTAGGTAGGTGTCTGTGGGTGTCTGTGTGGTTATAACAGTGTCTCTATGCCAGAGTATGGCCTGTGTGAAGTAGCCTAACCATCGGGAACCATCCCGCTTAAGTGTCTGAAGTCCATATTATTACACTTCAAAAGTCATCTCTGACCCAGCAAAAAAAACCCCAAAAAAACCCCCCAAAAAACGCCCTCGTCATATTTTTCATGGCTTGGTGATGAGAAACTTTTTTTTTTTTGAGTGGCCATACTGTTAGCCATAGTTTACCATATAGATTCTCCTGGGTACAGATGTGTTAACCTCTACCAGACGTCCTTGTATGTATATTATATAAAAAAAAAAGACAGTACCCGTGATTGCTGTGCTGCTGGTGTTCAAACACAAACTGTTTACTTATCAGGTGCCCCAATAGGGAATGAATTTTCTTTTTACATGAGACACCCTTAAACATGCTAAATCAGAATGTAATCCATTCTAAATGTCTGTATATTCTCCATTCACTGTGACTCGTCCAAAGCCAAGTTAGTCTGCGCAGGAGCGTAATGATATGGAAGATACACAGCTAGCGCTGCTACCCGATCACGGCCTGAGGTCGCGAGTAGAACGTTCATTGGCAGTTCTCTGTGGTTATTTTTCTCCCGAATCCTGACTGACAAGAAAGGGTTCACCGTAAATCCACTGTTAAACATACATGTAAACATGCACCCAAAACCCTTAAAATTCATATTGATAGCACATTGACATTCGACTATTATGCTGATTCTTGTTTGAAAGATTTCATATTCATCAACCCTGATGAGGTCCATGTAATGAACGAAACGATGATTGCCGTAACAATGAAGCCTACATTGTTGACAAAGAAAGCTGTACTATTTCTACATACTCACCTACCCAGAACGACCTTACATTCTCCCTGAAATCGTACACTGTAAATTTGATTTACCAAAAAGACAAACAACCAATTCTTTTAGTCCGTAATCACAGATTGTTAGGACAGACAGTACCATCAATCTTGTGTCCACCTATTACGCATTCGATGTGCATGGCCTCGTAATTTAATGAGGAACAAGCCAAACAAATACCGAGCCATCAACTCATTCGTATCAACCAAATGTGCAGTTTAGGATGAATCACTGCCAATCACTCGCCACATCCCATTCTCCCACTTTCAGAAAGGGATGCTTACTTTTGAATGCTGAATCTTAATTCCTTGTCAAAAATATTTGTCTAGCTTAAGTACGCAGCTTTTGCACTTCTACCTGCAAATGTTACGAACTCACTCAATTAGACTTTAATATTTCTATGCATTTTGTTAAGATGGAATGTATGGGTGTGGACTCTACATGGCAGTGGCCACTAAGGTCATAAGTACTGCAAAGTGAGTTATATACATGCCATTAATTAAGATCTAAGTCAATCTACGGACGGCTCTTCGCAAAATCTCCCCCTCTCGCGTGGAACGCCTTATGATAATGTATTGTCAGCTGTTGAATTGGCATTCCCTTTTGTTCTAGGTACGTGGATATGTGAATTGAGAAAAAGATAAGGTTTCCAGGTAGAATTCTAATTAAGAAGTTCCTAGTTTAATAAAAATAATCGAACTTCCTAGTCCCAAAATAATTATCTTTAAACCGTTAAAGAATTGTGAATTCCAAGATAATCCAGAATGGGGAGAATTTGATGGCTACATTGTGACATTATAGATGATTATCAGTGATTTTATCTTAGGTCAATAGAATGTCAACATTCCCCTCTCTCTGACAAGTAAAGAGAAAACATAAATATTTGTTGTTATAAAGAGGAGGGACTCCGTGAGAATCCTGAGCCAGCTTCATCTCAATTGACACAGAATCTGTGCTCCTTAGGGTTCGGGAATGTCCTATCGGCAGTTACAGCAACCACCTGACTGTATTTACTAAGATGAGCTGCAGGTGATAACACAGCTGTACCACAATTAGATGCCTCTGATGTAGTTTTAGCATCCTTTCCACTGACACTTCATCTAAATGTCCCCTTCGAGAAAAGAATGGTTCTTTGTTGGAAGGCAATTCCGTCAGGTGAATTGTTAGCCAGGCATGATTATGTCACCATAGAAATGGAATGACGACGTAGAACTGACACAGATAGTAAGTGGAGCGAAGGCAGCTCGTAATGCTTTGTGGTGGCAGCAGCATCATACTCGGTCACAGGAGTTCGTAGGTACACCTCCCGCTTCATAATGGAGCCAGACGTTGGACTGCTGTGATATATGCGATATATGCGACATAGGTGGCTCTGTGATACATCTATTGGCTTAAGGGACAACTTGGGTTTTGATAGGGGATTCGGTAAGATATATGTTCATGGGATCATAGTTTATCAAATTTTCTGAGCAGTTATATATCCGAGATTTCATTTGCATGGCACAGTATGTAGAACTTTATATCAGAAGAAGGGGTATATGGTACTAATGGTTGTACTACGCCAATGGAATAGTGATATTCTTTTAATTAAGAAATAATTCAAGACAACGATGTTAGCGTGAAATTAGTGATAAATGACGGCGGAAATCTGCATTGGCATTAATAGTATTGTCAGGAATCGCTTGAGACTAATTTCAGTGACAGAGCCTTGCCCCTGTAGCCCAATATCCGATACAGAATGCTTGCTCAGTAGATCTGGTTACAAGCCAATACTTTCTATATCTAATTCTCACCTGCTGTGTCTATTCCTTTCACCCTACCTTCCTCTCTCTCTCTCTCTCTCTCTCTCTCTCTCTCTCTCTCTCTCTCTCTCGCTCTCTCTCCCGCTCTCTCTCCTTGTCTTGTGTCACGTTCCATAGAAGGTAGGCAATGCTTGTAGGGCGACCAGGGCCCAAGCATTGTTGCCTCATTGATTGGAAAACACGTGGAATGTGGAACAGAGGAACCCCAACAGGAACCGCTTTTCATGGCCATATTATTCACAGGGCTTGCATATTTTGCAGTATATAGTATGAAGCAAAGGGAATAATCATTTCTGTGATAGGGGCCAATACAGTGGAGATCAATAAACATTAAGAGGTTGTTCCTTTGTGGTTCTCTTAGGCAATATGATGTGTTAAGAAAAAAAGGATATTTATCAAAATGGTAACACTCCTGATGAAAGATGATCTACAAACGACACATATTCTCTGTTCGACATAGATATACCTCGATATGGAAATATAAACGTTATAAACTCATTATCTGATTGTTTCCATTCACGTCTAGGGCAACAACAGCTGATATAAGGGAATTGAACTTGATGTATTTAAGTGTAGTGTATATGTTGAAGTACTACACCATCCAGTTTATTGTATCCCTTGAATTCTACTATGAATGTCTTCAATGTTTCACTATAATTTGTACAGCAAATCAGTAGATCAAATCGAGCAATATGCATTGGATTGTGTAGAAACCCAGTATAATAATAAACACATTATAGAGTGCAGAGTAATATGACCTGCAGGAAAATGAACACTCACATAATATCAAGAGACGTCACGAGTTTGAGTCTGAGTTTATTTATGCCACGCATTTTGTTGGCTCCATAATTTCACGAGTCGAAGACGAGTGACATTACGGTGCCAACAAAATGAGTGGCATAAATAAGCTCAAACTCAAATGAGTGGCGTCTAGATTTTATCCTACCCCGTTTCCATATTTTTTCAGTATCTGAAAGTAGTGGCATAAACAACACTTTATGTCACTACCCGTGACATAAACAAATCCCATGTTAAGCCTATGGCGTTTTTTATTAGGGGTAGGATAACAACAAGGAATGTACTATTATATCGATCTAGCTTGGGATGCAAACTTGCACAACTCATCCTGAGAATGTCTTGTTCTGTCTGTTTATGCATTAGCAACCGTTGATCGGTATGTGGAAGAATGCCTATGGGTGAATGTACCATGTCACATTGTCTTTTCAATTGAATACTTAAAGAAAATACCTTAGTGTAAAGAGACAATTCATTGTGAACATGATTACTTTGTCATTGCTACTAAATTGCAGTGACCGTTCTAAAGACTCACTCAGTTTCTAACTTATTTTTTACTGACAGGGAAATAAGAGTTTCTGATGTCTTCCTGACTCTATATCCCTAGATTGACCATCCACCCCAGTCTGCGATTTGCTGCGACTTCGGGGTTGGCGGAATTCGATCTCAGGCCCCTTTCAGCCCCTCCCTCGAAGCAAAGAGTGTATTCCAGACTGTTGATCTATAAAATATAACGTATAACGTATAGCGTACTGTATAATATAAGTGTAGGAAATTAATTATATCTTCTGTCTTTATTGTATTCTTATGCAAGTTGTGCAAAATATAAACTGAAAACAGGACCAGTGGGTTTGAGGACAAATGTGTTTGCTGGAAATGGTGCAAGTGACGTTCTACTATACATTGCCATGACGTCAGATACATGTTTGTGTCAAAGCCAGCTTCGATTGGATTCGACCAGAGCTAATATGTGTAGCGTTTGCTCTGGTGACCAGTGTAAAGCATAAGTTATTTTCCACTGGCTGACTTTTCGCCACCGATCTGCAGTACTTAAGGAACCACCAATCGACACTTATGGTATACCCACGCCAGATCGGTGAATAAAAACAAGCATACAGAGAAGTGCGCACCGATTAATTATGCATAGTTCATACAACGAGGCCACTACCGAACGACTTCAGTCAGTAGACCTGTCAATATACAGCAGAAACAAGGTATACTAAGTACCCTCGCCGATTTTTATACCAACGCGCGGTCGTTAGCCACCACCGACCGACAGTTAGGAGAACTCAATGAATCGGTCCTGTTTTCGTCGGCCAGTGGGAAATGGCTGTATACCTTTACCCCTGATACCTAGGGGGGTGGGATACATTCCTAAAGCGCCAGATCCACTAAGGCGATTTTCTATGCGAATTTGGGTTCGCAGACGTTTGCAGACGTTTGCATGGACATGCGAATGACTTGCGACAATATTAAATATATTGGATATCATCGCATGGGATTCGCACAGTCGCATGGATCGCAGACACATTTGCTTGGTCGCCCTAGTGGATCTGGCGCTTAATTAGAGGAGTACAGCGGATGGCATAATAGAATTATCATTTATCATAGGAAAGAGGATTATTTGTATAGACATTCTAACAGTTATTGAAGTACGTATAGAGTTGGTAAACAAATTACTGGAGGCTCTGACCGTAAACTTGGTCACACCCTCACCTGTACCCAAATAGAATATCATATTGGACGGCATCCAACAGTACTTTCTAAGATGCAGGTCTCTAGGACAGCCAGTGGTGGATATGTGGAAACGAGCCAAATAGCTATGACATGGTATCCTACCAAAACACCAAAAATGTATGGATTGTATTTAGATACTACTGACTAATACTTCGGATGTTTGGTCTTCGTAAAAAGATAATTAAGCTAGCTATGGTCTACTTCCTTTAGGGCTGACGTCAGCATAGTAAAATCATGTTTGGAAAATAGTATACGCATCAGTCATAGGTTCAATTATAACACGAATCAGTGCTGTCAGATGATAAGAGCAAGAAATCCATATTATAAATATGATAGGCTAATAAACGGAGAGTAGATGCGGTTAGGAGGACTCAATAGTTAGTGTGCCTGAATGAAATCTGTTCTGAGTGGTTTTGGTCGGAAATATTCACCGAATCATCTAGATAGTTCCGACTAGAACAACAAGGAAAGATCTAAAATTCAATCATACTCCCTATATCCTCTCATAATATATAACTGGAAATGATAGAAAAAACGCCATTTTACAACAAGTCACACGTTCGCATTCTTTTGCACAGTATACAATGATAGTGTAGTCTATGGTGCAATCTATTTTCAAATCCTGGATGGTGATCTATAGGCAGAGGCGTCTTTATTAGCAAGCATAGAAAAGGAGTGACCATATGGGAGAATGCTATGGGGATCATGATTACATCATAATGATCACTGTCGGCCCAAGATCCAGTAGAGTGAGAGCTGCAGTAAATATTCAAAGAGTCTGATAGGTTTTAGTATGAGTGTCATACCTATAAATCAGGCACCTAACGGTCGCCCACACCAAAGAGGGAAGATTTATTTAATTGATGCTCATACCTGAGCCCAGGTTTGATCATTCAACTATACAAAAGCATCCCCTCGAAAATATAAATGCTACTTATTTTTCTCTATCTCTCTTTTTATTGGAATCCATTTCCAATACAGTGTCAGAATTTCCAATGTAGCATGTCATTATACACCGAGATGACTATTCAATTTCCTGTTACCGATGGTTATGAGAAAAGATAGTGAACAAATTTGTATTACTAGTACAGAAAGACAGTTAATGGTAAGTAAATGATTCAGATTAATGTGGGTGAGAAGGTATTCGCCATGTTGACATATCACATTCCTTTTCGGACCATTAGAACTACCATGAAGCACGTCTGAAGTTAGGTATTGTTACTATGTAATGTGTTTCTGCAACTAGCTCAATCATATTCCATGGTAAATTACCTCTATATAGAGAAAATAAGTTTCGATCGTTATTTTCAAACTGTTTCTTCTTCACTGTTCTGACAAGATTTAATTACTTGTGCCTCCGATGAGCTAGTGTTACTACTTAGTTGCGAAATAATCCTTACCCTCAGGTGAAAGAATACTGCCACCAGAATTATATCTTATATCGTGTCACATATAAAACCTCCTCACATTCGTGTATATCTGGATATTCCCTGTACCTCACCAGAGAACACTTTATAATGCCAATCCTATCTCATCAATCTCTAATATCTGCGCACTTATCTTAATATCCCAAACTTTGCTGTAGACTCAATTTAAAAGTAAGGTTATGTCCTTTAACTATTACTGAGCGCATCACCTCATGACCTCAGAGTGACCCCAAAGCCTGGCACCTTGCCATTGGATATAGAAGATGCATTTCGCCAGGTATTTTGTTAACAAACAGGAAGTAATTCAAAAATAAAGACATAACACAGTGGAAAGTCCCATGCGTTATTGTACAGACACCCTTTTAAGCACAGAAATACTGAAGGATAACAACAATTCGACTTATAATATAAACTTTACCAGATTTAGCTTCAGTCGGACACGCCTTTACCTTGATATTGTCCTAATAATACAGTTTTGACAATATCTGAACATAGGTGCTTATTTTCTGAGATCTAGCTTGTCGACATTGAAGGGGGTAGAATAGTTGTCCTTACCACCATGACCTGGCAGAGGTCACAGGAGGTGTTCAATGATGATAAATTCCATGCATATATAATCACTCTTTTAATGGTATTTAGGAATGTCTCTCAGAAATTGGATCGATATTAATCATAATGTATGGATTATTTAGCAGCTGGTATTACAGGGGAAGATATCTCAACTTCATCACTCTTTTAATGGTATTTAGGAATGTCTCTCAGAAATTGGATCGATATTAATCATAATGTATGGATTATTTAGCAGCTGGTATTACAGGGGAAGATATCTCCACTTCATTACAGTGTGTGGATAATGTAAAATAGGGGTCTGTAAATAGCAATGGTTGCAACATGATAATGAGCTGTTATTCAATTGGTACCTTTCCCTTGATATTTAGATTTCTGATTCAGAATATCTATTTCCTGATATACGCAGTTGTTCTGCCAGAAATCGCGAACACTTTTTAAAAAACTATGATAGATCTGAAGGATTGAGTTATTTCTTATTTCAAAATCTTGCACATTTCGGTGAAATACGATTATAAATGCATCCAAGAATATTAACTTGTCGTTGGCATCAGCAGTATCGTTCAGTACATTTTCTATATAAACGCTGATCCTCATCAAGCGATGCAGTATTTTGGGGAAAAGCAGGCCGAGTGGTGCAGTCCCCCTGGATGGTTTGGATGTTCTCACAAACGTATTGAACCTTATGAAATGATGAAATTTGGTACACATTTATTACATACGTGTATAATTCTCTGTTCAAAATATATTTTAATTTGAGATTTAGTGCATGAAAAATGAATTTGACATAGTCTACGACTCCTCTAAAGGATAACAAATGGACGACAAAATGGACGACATTTTCAAAATGAACGATTTCTTATGCCACACTAGTAATGACATTTCAGTTTCTCGTATCGTCAAAAGCGTGTTCGCCAAAGACACATTTTGTCATGCTGCATTTTGGCACCAACGAGAAATGTACGACTTATTTTTGTATCGTAGAATTATTACTCAACAGCTCCCAGGTACCTTTGAAGTTATCCCGTCCATATACTGTTAGCCTTTCATGCACTACCTGTAACATACTTTCACCTATATCTGCTGGTATTTCAGGAGAGGGCAGTGTTCAGCGAAAGTCTATCAGTACGAACCCGTGCAGGTTAACGTACAGGAGTGCTGTGAGGGCTACGAGCAACGAGGCACCATGTGTTTAGGTGAGAATGACAATACTGTACTGAATGCAGTACGCTCTATTTCAAACGTTTACAATGGTGTTAGAAATACAATTCAAAAAGATATATAGACCACAGACGCTATTTCAGTACAAAAAAGCTTTGTCTGCTCCAGAAACAAGGAGCAGGATATACATACATCAGTCCTCTGATATTCTTCAGAAAATCAGTGGTCTTTGCTATTCCTGAATTTACAGGCCCATCCTATCAGAAACATATTGGTGCTTGGTCTGACTCCCAGTTCACCATATCGTTTGGAGTGTTCCAGAATATACACTCGGCTATCGCCTCGTTCATATTACTGCGCACTCCAAACTTGATGGCGAACGAGGACACAGACCAAACATTCATCAATTTCTTTCTTGCTACTGAGTGGAAAACCTGTTCACTACCAATACCATCTTTAATTCTATGCCTTTCGCTTAAATCCTGTACAGAGTCAGTGGAATGTAAAGACAATAACGGAGGGTGTCCTCACATCTGCCGCTCCAACAAGGAACTCGGGCGACACTGCGAGTGCTACCAGGGCTACCATCTACAAGGGGACAAATGCGTTGGTGAGTTTACTATAGAACTCAGCTTGTATTTTCATAATTTGTTTGAATATAAGACATGACATGTTAACCCTTATGATGACGTTCAAACATAAGAAATCCCTCACTCCAAATTGTCCATCCTTATGGATTACAGGCCTGTCCTCGAGTCAGTCTAATGAGATTGCTGAGAATCATTGATAGGATTCAATATGATTGCTTACTATGTAATTCGTTGATCATTCAATGTAACCTCACATAGTCGGTAAATGATGTTCCTTGAAATAGATATAACAAAAGATAGCGATTTGATTACAAGCGAAAATATTTGAAAAAACCTACATTTTTGAGGCATTGTATACTGTTTGTGGTAACAACCAAATGATATTTATGGCCTAGGTAGGTCACCTTGTATTTGAAGTAACTAATCTATACCATTTATTTGTCCTCATACATTCTACAGACTTTGATGAGTGTACCGTGCGAAACGGAGACTGCAGCGACATATGCATGAACACAGTTGGAAGTTTTTACTGTAGATGTCGATCGGGGAGAGACTTGATCTCTCCACTGGCGTGCAACAGTATGTAGCCTCTTCGAATATAAACAATGTTAGATACTTTAACCCATTCACACGTTCCGGGAAAAGTATCCCTTTTAGTAATTTATTTTCTTTCTATATAGGTTTGTTCTACCTGTGAACCAATTTTGCTACACCGTTTGTAACATACCATAATGCCTTTCATGAAAACATTGGATTAAATTTGAGTAACTTTTATTCAGATTCCAACCCGTGTCAGAAGGTGAATGGAGGCTGTGAGCACATGTGTACCACGACTCAGGACGGGACACACTATTGCCAGTGCCGGAATGGATTTGAGTTAATCAACGGACGAGAGTGTAGAGGTGAGTAAACTAGGTGTAGGCCATATGTGTCGGCCACACAGAGCTTGTCTGGAGCACAGTGAAACCACAGAAAAGAATATACGCGACGCTCGAGTGGCTAAAGCCCCGATTCCCCAAAAAGCAATTTTGGGACATTCAGAGGGCACCCGTCGCCGACTATCAGCCAAAATTTCTAGGAATTTCAGAAGTCGCCAAGTGGGAACACAAAATGGCAAAATCGTCGGCGACTATTACCCTACCCCCCGTTGTTCGGGCTTAAGTCGGCGACTGGATTCTTGCTTAAAAGGGTACCAGTCTCTTGTGATTCAATTTCAAACATGTCTGAAATATATCGGGGCATAGTCGCTGACTATGCCCTCCCACCCGCTGTGTGACTGCGGTTTCCCGGCGATTATGCCCGGCAGTAGTCTCAGCCACAGAAATCGCCTAGTGGGAATGGGCCTTTATGGGAGTGGGAACTGATTCTAATTCCTTTCCTGGAAGATTAAAATAATCAAATGGAAACTGTAAAAAATGGACATTCAAACTTGGACAAAGGTTACGTTGGGAAAATCAAACAAAATAATTTAGCAATTAAATTGTTAAAAGATAACATACTGTGATTTACAAATATGGCATACTTTCTTTATACTGCACCAGGCAGCGTTGGTGTATGTGGATATATACATTGTGCTATCATGCACCCATGCACGCTCCTCCCTATGTCCTCCTTATAGCGCCAGATCCAAGCGAATGCGTCTGCGATCCATGCGACTGTGCGAATCCCTTGCGATGATATTCAATATATTGAATATTGTCGCAAGGCATTCGCATGTCCATGCGAACGTCTGCGAACTCAAATTCGCATGGAAAATCGCCTTAGTGGATCTGGCGCTCAGTCACAACTATTCCCATGTTGTGAATCTCTCGCACATCACTGAACGAAACATGTTGCTTTCCATTGCCACCCTTACAAAATTGTCAGCTTCCCTATGGTTTCTACTTTGTCTCAATCATTGTTAGATAAAGCAATTTGATTTTTTAACTGTAACGAGGATTGTATCTAGAAAGCCAGTGTGTCTTTGCACATAGGTGGTACCATAAAATGTCATTGTGTCGATTGTTTCTATTTCTGATTTTATATACATATCTACACATTATTTAGTCGAATATACATGATGATGATTTCAGATATCAATGAGTGTGCGTTGTATTCTCCATGTGCACACAAGTGCCTGAATCGCATAGGAAGCTATGTTTGTCGCTGTCCTGACGGTCAATTTCTGGACTTTGACAACAAAACCTGCATAGGGCCAGGTAAGATTGGTTTCAATACATGTACATGTCCAAACCTTTCTGCATGTGATTCCGTTCTGGACAGGTTAATACTTCATCTAACTCAACTTTATCTTGGAAAATTGTAAAGCAAATAATTCGGAAATTCTGAGTCAGTAGTCATATGATAAGCAATAACACCCAAAAGCAGTTTCAAGAATTGGATACAATTTCCACAGCTTTAAGATAGTTCTTCATGAACTTTATGAACGATTGTTTTTTTGGGTATATTGAGCAGCTTTATTGGAATGTATGTGAGATATTCTATCATGATGATATCTCCCATCGATAATTCAGCATTTCAGAAGCAATAATCAGTTGGAATATGAAATGATACCTCATACGCACGCCATGGCGATTTTGGAAATTGATGGCGCTTCTAGAAATCGCTGTGTTTCTCGCTTGGTGTGTCTCCCGCTTGAATTCATATTGTAACTGAGAATATACCTTATCATCACTACAGGGGTCATGGAGGCTGAGGTGGACATCCTGCGCTCGCCGGCCATGATCGGAGGGCTGTCGGCGGTGGGCGCTGTGCTCCTTCTCGTCACCTGTGTGTGGATCGTCTGCTGTTACATAAGAGGCATCTGCTGCTGCGAGGTGGATAAACCACAGCGTCGTCGTCTTAGAGACAGGGAGGACGTACAGGCTATCGTCGTCCAGTACAGTAACCGTAACAATGAGGACAGTTCTCCACCGGCCTACGCCAATGGTGGCCATGAGGAGTACGGCAGACATGCACGGACACCCAACGGTCTCAGCATCAAGGAGGAGATGGACGGTGAAATTCATATCATACCTGACGTTGCCCAGAGTCGCACTGCGCAATCAGGGACTTCGAATGGTCAAAGCCGCCATTAGGATTCACTTGAAATCAGACCGTAATGTTTATCCAATACGGCGCGAATTTAAAAAAAAGATTAAAAAAAGGAGAACAAGAGCCATGACTGATCCTAGCCAATACAACATTGTGTGTGTGGTCGTGTGGGATGGCCGCGTTTACCAATACGTTTATTGACAGAACAGAACTATGCCCATATCGTTATACTCGGAAAGTGGAAAATAAGAATTATTGACTGTATACATATATATGTACATATATATATATATTCTAACATTATCTTCCTGTGCTGGAAAGGTGAAGTTATGGGAAGAAGCTGGAGTTTTGTCCTGGAGGTTCCTCGCCGACTACATATAAGGATGGTTTATTATCCTGGAGATACTTCATGTGCGTCGTCAATATCCTAGGTCTGGAGACAATGACTATGGAAATCAATACACGCCGTCTGTGATATGTAGCGTATCTAATTGCCATTTAACTGCAGTATTTCGATGAAAGACGAGGATCGATTTCCCCCAGTTTCCTAAGAATAGATCGAACGAAGAAGAAAACCATGAATAAAGGACCTCATTACTGTAATCATTACCAGATTATACATGTGAAAGACTAGTGTCCTAGTAAGGATTAGCCCTTTTACAGTAGTGTAAATCCTGCTATGACCTGGGATCAGGGGTCAAATGCGTAACAGCAATTCGTGTTTCTCTCCTCCAGATATTGGATGCTAATGTTAAATATTTCATACCTATGCGCGAATGCCAAAGACCTACGTAGGCGTACCATACATACCGCTACAATACCTCTCAACGTAACAAATACACTCCTTCTTTAAGCTGGGCCCCCACCTACCACGATGGTCTACGACATACTCCCCGATGGCTACTATTTGAAATGCTCAAATCGTAGCCTATCGGAAGGTCCCAGAATCGTAGACCTATGTCGTGATCCAATCTGTGAATTATACTCGACGACCACGATATCTTTCCGATAGGCTACGATACCCTATGACAGGCTACGAAAAATCTAACATGTTGGATTTATCGGGACCTCTGCGATTGGCGTTTTCAATCGCAGCCTATCGCAGCCAATCGCAGCCAATCGCAGAAACCTGTTCCACCTTCCACGGTTTTTGCTGACCTCACGATAGAATCGGTATGGTGTCGGGAAGGCAGTCGTAGGGCCTATCGGGACCAGAATCATGGTAGGTGGGGCCCGGCTTTACAAATATGTCCCGATGTGACAAACACGTATTCATGTGTATCTCGGCTAGAGTTACTGCGGTTAAATCGACGTGTTCGTAAGAATGAATTATCACATGTTTTGAATAATCATCAGGTGGACGTCGAGTTGATTTCATTCCTCATTTCTAGGTGCAAATACTCAAAATATACCCTGGTACAATTTATTTGCCCCGCCTAACCCAGTTTCCTTATATCATGGCCCAAATGATCATCTGGCGTAGTAAAATATATGTGTATGATAGATGTATTCAGCGATGTAATTACAGTACGGGATGTGCATCCCGTGAATTGGACCGATAAATAAAATGAACCTGCATATACCAAACAGCACTCACACAAAGTATTATTCACCCCAATTTTATCATTGCACCAACGCATACCCTTCCATAATTTGTTTCTATTTCCTCTAGGCAGACTATTAGATGTTCTATAAGCTACCACCTTGTTTACACAAGCCCATTCAGAAAATTTAAAACAACTCTGCCTTATAATTTAAACTTCAAGGGTTAAGATATGTTATCACCAACAATGTCTGCGAGACAGGGGGCGTTACTCGGGTTTTTGTAGCATAGTTGGCTATAATCGGATTGTAAATTTATTTTTTTACGATTATTTAACGATCCGACTATATTCACGCGGTATCGCTAATTTTTACGATGTGATAGCAATGCAACAATCCAAGGGTACATACTGAATGAGACAATGGAAGATTTATTATTTCTTTAATTAAATACAGATGGCATCACAGTTAAAACTGGTCTGACACCAGGGCCTTGTTTTTTAGTCACGACAATCGTTATTGGCGACATCTTCTAGGCGTCAGTGTGCTATAGAGCCACAATCTTAGAACCTATGACAGATATGTGGTGGCCACGACATCTAGAGAGCTAAAAGGTGTGCTATAGTCACGACAGTCGGTGGCTAATGGAGCGGAAACAGGGGCCATAAGTGTGTATGTCTAAGACCATTCTGGACATGTCGTACCGAATGAGCAACTTCACTTCCCTTTGGAATTAAGCGATGAAATTCTAACACGAGTAAGGTATACATATAACCTATAATCGTACTAAATATGAAGAAGATCGGTCTGACCGTTCCGAAGTTATCGTCATAGCAATCGTCTGCTGTGGTGGCCAGTGTATTTTTCCCCCCAATCTCCGCTAATTTATGCAGCGACCTTGACATTGACTGCGTAACGGGAGGTGGGAGGGTGACTGACCACCAGAGCAGACGATTGCTATGACGAAATTCATATATCACTTACTCGTGTTAAAATTTCATCGCTTAATTCCTACGGGAAGCCCCGTTGCGCGTTCCGTTCTGACACAAAGTTTGATAGAACCTAAGACAATTCTATACTTGTTGTAAGCTCCGACACTTTGAGCTCCGATCATAGGCAGCAGGCTACGACACCGTCTATAGCATGGTGGCCATTTTGTATCACCAAATAATGTCTTGGCCTCAAGCTACGATCTTAGGCCATCGTGGATCCACGATATCGTGACTAAAAAATAGGGCCCTGGTGATGTGGATCACTATTTCCTATAGGTAGAAGAACAAGGGACAGGGGATAGTAGTGCCACCATGAATCGTTATTGAAAATATCAGATAAGGCCGTTTTTCTAGCAGGGTTTCTCGACACTATCCGGAACACTTCAAATATTTCAAACTTTCTTCCCAAAAAATAAGGCCCATACATATAAGAGATGCAGTCAATTGATATGTTATGAGAAGAACCGTAAGTTTATTTAATGAGTGAGTGATCAGCATCACGCTCCGTAGTCTATGCAATAGCTATCCACTTCTTCAAATAAATTTCCCCTTCATTCTGTATACAGTAATTGAGAACAACAGTTTATTTGTCAATTTTGCAACACGAACTTGCAAAATATGCATATAGCTAGACGCAATATATTTTCCATACAGAATGGCATGAGCCACACGCTTATGCAATTCTCCGAGTAGAAAGGCGTGTTCGATGGGCTTAATTGGCAATCAATTCCTGGCATTAGACACTAAAACACCTGGAATGATATTGGGATTTAAACGTCAATATGGCCATAAGTAAAGTAGGCCTTACTAAGGCAGGCCCCGGCTACAAGTTATGAGCAGAATCGATTGTTTTTAACTGCCCATATAGGCGTCTATAAGCTCCAAATGAATTGTCCGACAATGGCTCATAGATTAGAAACACTACTTAGTTACACAATGAATGCATCTACCATCAAATTGGTCACGCATCTGTCAGGCAAGCAATCACATTTCGTACAACCAAAGAGACGTGCCCGGATAAGTTATTCTGAAAACTAATAAGAAAACGAGTATGCCTTGGATTGAATTGATATCTGAACCTAATGTTTCAGGTCCAGAGGAAGAAAATCTTCTCTATCAAATAAGTAATTCCCCACATGTGTGATCTCGAAATCCGCATTTGTAAAAAGGTGTACATAGTTCATAAAGTGTGCTATTTCATGATAGGGCCCACTATTTCGTGATGACGGTTATGCTAAAATCATTGTCTACCCGTAATAGTCTTTTTGTTACATTTTTTTGTTACATTTCCATGCAGGTGGTCTGGCTCACCTTCTGATTTCTCACCCAAAACATTATTATTGGTTGGCTGTTTTCTTTCCTGATAGCGTGGTCAGTAAATTTTCCGTTGAAATAATTATTGAATTACAGTAGTATCATCCTTCTATCTCAATTCAGAGTTCTCAGCATTGTTTCTTCCTTTTATCGTTGTCCTGCCTTCTTCTTACATTTTTTTCTTTAGCTCAGAATTAATCTTTCCTCATCTCTACTTATATAAAGCATTAGGCATTCAGATATGTGCTGATTAAAGTGCTAATCTGCTGCAAGCTATCATAAGGATTTACATAGATTATTTCTCCAGGAAAGCTTTTTAAAACCTCAATCAAAGTGACAGGCGAACGCTGAATCTCATATATTACAGTATTACTACTCCACCTAGAAATGAGGAATGAAATCAACTCGACGTCCACCTGATTATTATTCAAAACATGTCATAATTCGTTCTTACGAACACGTCGGTTCAGCATTTTGGGCGTTATTGTGATTTGATACTGAGAATAATAAGGAACAATCATTCTCTTTATTCCTAAGACACTAGAATATATATAATAAATAAATAAATCTATGCCCACCAGCGAGAGGTGTTGACCGTAGACTGGCCTCAGTCCCTGTGTCCTACCCCTCCACCCCTTCTGAGTGCTATAATGAATTGTATTCCGATTTTCTTAAATCATTAAGGGGGTGCGTCCACCAACCACGACAAGGCTGCGACACGCGCCGACAAGAAAGTTCCTATCGGCTCCTTGTCGCAGCCTTGTCGTGAGAAGAGCAGTGTCGGGACAGCGCTATCGGGCCGTGTCGTAGAGGTCGGTGGTTGCCGAAAAAAAGGCGTCCATGGTCCCGACACACTACGACAGTGATATCGAAGAAACCACAACACTCCACGACAAAGGTCTAGTCGTAGCAAAAATCGAACATGTTCGATATTGTCGTAGCCTTGTCGGAAGGCCCCGACAGGCCCCCGACAAGCTTCATGTCGCAGCCTGTCGTGGCCTTGTCGTAGCCTCTTGTCGGGAACTGTGGTCCACCAACCACGACAAGGCTACGACAGGCTTCCAATCGTAGAGCTGTCGTGAACCTTGTCGGAAAGCCGTTGTCGCAGCCTTGTCGTGGTTGGTGGACGCACCCCCTTAACGAATGTTCATAATCAAAGACTTGAGCAAGTCTATGTTGACCGGTGCGCGGGTGAGTGACGAGTGAGGGCTGGTGTCGATCCCCGCGGTCCTAGAGTTGTCCTCTGCATTCCGGATAAGAACTCGTTCTTATATACTTAAATAAGAACTCGTTCTTATAACTCGTTCTTATTTATCCCATAAATGATATATTTCCCTTTTCATGCCTCTAACATGTGTTCTTGACGAAAGATTTTCTGCTCAAGTAAATGCATCGTTTCAAGCAGGAACCGACGGCATCCACTCTCTTCTCAATGTGTCTTATTTTTAGGATTTTTTGTTATGAGGTTAGAATCCAGTCTATAGCTGTTTGTGTGAAGATAAATATAAAAACTGAATTCAGGCACGGGAATCCGAAAGGTTAACCATAATAATATCAATGCAATAGACCACAGTATGCTCAATGAGTGCAAACGTTATCTAATGTATAGGTCGAGGCTTGGGTAGGGGATATTATCTCACCCCTGATATTTTTTCTCCATAGACTTAACATTGGGAACTCGCATCTAACGATATTCAGGAAAAATATCCAATTGGAGATTATGTTACAAATGATAGCCCATTAGTCAACGTTAAGGGTGAGATAAATTCAGAAACCCATTCAAGTTTAGTATCAGAGCTCGATCCTATCTCATTTGAAACACTACATAATTAAAACTAGATGGGATACGAGCTCAGACCCTAAACTCTCCTTTCCTTAATAGTATCGCTGGCGATAAAGTCACACGATGACCAGAACGTGCTGGAGGTAGCCCTCTCACAATGCCACCTTGCGTGGCAAACGGGTATCATGGAATGAAAGTGTCTGACGTGCAATCCCCACTTGGGCAGTATTCTCGGCCCCCGAATGGCCACATCACGTGTTCCCGACACCCGGCCCTGAGGATCACACTCTCAAAACACGGTATCGAAACGTTAAGAGGCGTTTACGCACTGTTTACTATTCATCAGGTATCATCCGCCAGTTAACGCCACTGACGTCTAGAGTACAGACTTGAAGACGTGTCGCGAATAACAGATACTATTCCCTTTCTTGAACTTTTTCTACTAAAATTCCTTAAAACACCAACTAGAATAAAAGTATTAAACGACACATCTGATACCATATAAATAGGCCCACTATTAAACATTTCACCCATCCTAGGTAAAGAAAGACAGAGAGAAGTTGGGTAAATGGAATTTATTGAGTATGGACAATATATTTCATGGTAATTTAAATCGCTCATTAGACTTTGTATGAAAAGGGGGGGGGGGGGTGGTGGTGATGACATGGTAAAATTGTATGGTTTGATGATAATGAATAGATAGATGGTTGTGAGATATTGATGAATGTTTTAAAAAAAATTGGTGGTGGGTGGGTGGGAAAAATGATGAAGGAATATTTATGTGTGTGTAATGGCGGAATTATAGAAGGAGAAGGAAGGGTAGGAGGGTGACGGGGATAACAGTGTTTTGTGTAGGTGGTAGGTGGTGCGTGTGTTGTAAAGAGGGTTAGTTTGAATCGTGTTGTAATTCAAGCTCTGACCCTAAACTTGACTCGGTTTCTGAATTTATCTCTTCCTTCACATTGACTAATGGGTTAACATTTGTGACATCATCCTCCATTGGATATTTTTCCTAAATATCTTATGGGCGTTGGTTCCCACTGTTAAGTCTATGGAGGAAAAAATACCAGGGGTGAGATAAATGCCATGACAAATCAATTACTGATCGCCTAATTACTGGAACAAAGGGCGGGGGCTTCATTTAATAGTTTCTTTATCAAACATTTTTCTCAAGATAAGTATGCTTCCAGTATAAAGTCGTGTTGTATACTGAATTTGACAAAGAATATTTGCTCCGGTAGATTTTCACTGAACTTATCCCTTAAACAAAAAAATAGTACAAAAATAGAAATTTTGAAGGAGATGCTCCTGGTCTGTCGCTGATTAACATCCATTAAGTTGAATATGAATTTAGCTGTTAAGATACTCTTGGGTCTGATTTAGGAAGTGGCGCCAGGTTTTTTTTCATTTTCTGAGACCCGTTTGAGTAGTGTTAATACATGCAGAGACCTGCAGACGTTTCTAACGTCATACGCCTTATTTATAAATTACATTTAAGTACACCATTTATGGTATCCGGGGGAAATGAAGTAGAAAATCTGATAACAACTTCGAGGTGAAAAGACACGCGATAAAACATCGGTTACCGCAAATACAGCAAGTTCCCTATCTAGACGCAAAGGGGATGGGTGGTGGGGACTTATGCAAGCTGCTGGGCTGGGGTGTCGTGATTCTGCTAGATCCGAGTAATGGGCTTTCATGAAAAACAGATGATCAGCAAGTGTAGTGTCGAACCGTTGCCTTAGCAAAGCGATCAATAATCGTTGTTTTCTATTCCATGCCGCATAATGGCGACTGAGGTAAAAAAAGGATAATTGCACAGCTCGCTTCCTGGGTTCTCAGATTATTCTTCCTCCGTATTATCCATAAGAAGCAGCTATTCATTCAGAGGGCCAGCCCACCGGGCTATGCAGAATGCAAAAATGATTCGGACGGAGCGAGGGAAAAAGCCTAATAAATCGTCGTTTGTCATAATGGGTCGAAGTGCCCAGCGTATAAATTATTCAGATTCCGCCTCTGAAAGTCTCCGGTAATTCTGAAAACAAGATAATCTTAAAGCGACATGGCATGCCTGCGACAAATCGCAAACCAAGCTTTTCATCGATGAAAATATCTATATTCAACTCAGAAAGCAGTCGGCAATGAAATACAATCATTTGTATTAGAATGTTTTTTTTTCTCGTGTTTATCCAAATTCCATTAGGGGGAAATTCAGCGCTTTTCTCCACCAATTAGTCGGTTGTGTTTGGAAAAGAAACAATTGAACCCAATTCTCCAGTCAATGAAAACCACACCACAAAATCGCTGCCTTGGCTCGCAGAAAGGGTGGAAGCCATAGCTGGTGCCAAACGGGGTGATGTTTTATGGCTTTGCTCTCATTTGTCTCAACACGCCTGTGCCAACACGATATAAGCTCAGACAGGTAATTCTATCACCCTGCTATTAGGTATGGGGTCATATATCACCTGGGTTTCTTGCAGTCTCCCACCTCCCATAAGGCATACACTTGTGGTTGCCTCTAGACTCACACGACCTGTTTCCAACAGCAACAGGAGCAATGTAACACCACCACAGCGCCAGCTAGTGGTAAACCGAAGAAGTAATCTCCCCTGTCTTCGCATATTGCATCGCGTGGTGTGTATTTAGGTGCGTTGTATCACCAGGCAATAACAGTTGCTCTTGTTCCTGCCTCCTAGATTCCCATATTGCGTCTTGGTTAAAGCATCTCAAATGAAGGAAGAATGCAATAATCCCTCTAACTTCAAATAAGAAAAAGGAGAATACGGGCTATTCTAATTAATTCCTGATTATCGTAGCGGGTGGAGAGGGGTAGGGGTGGTGGCCATTATGCCTAGTACGGCATCTTAGAAAGGAAATGGCTCTAGGCCGGATGGGCAACTTGGAGATAAGCACACCCGGACATAGCTCATTTGCATAAGTCGATGAAAAATAGCCCATAGGGAATGTTACCATAATGATAAGTCTTTGACATGGGGAAATGAACAGAAGCTAGGGATGTCGATGGAGGGGTGGCTCCGCCGATGCCTCATGCAGATATGAGATACGGTGATTGTAATTAGATTAAAAAGTGTGGATCTGCACGGACAAGTGTGGCTATTAGATCATTGGTAATGATCAACGGGGGGCCCTGGCTCAGTCTCCTACACAGACTCCTTTATCGCCAGTCAGACTTTCCGTGTGTCTTCAGTGATACAAATATAAGAAACAACCGACAGGAGTAAGTGCTTAATCAGGAGAAGAGGGAGTAGTTCGACCAAGGGGATAAGTATATATATGGTAACAAAAATCGAAGAAACTGTAGAAGGAAATCGGTGAGAGGAAGCAAAGGGATTATAAAACATAGTAGAAAATGATGGTAGAATTGAACAACTAGTTAGAAATGAGGTGCTGGTGGAGGGGGCATTATGATGAACCATAATTACTGTGACGGATGCATAGGATAGATGGATGTTTTATTACGAGTGGGTATTCACACTGCTCAGATATATCATATCAATTGATATAGACGGGGATAATGAAAGACTCCACTTAAATCGAAATCAGACAATACAAACGCTTATATTGCGTTCAGTGCGCTCTGCAATATAACTGTCATTTGCCTCTAGTGCATTACGCCCATTAAGGCAATTGCGTGGTATCCCATCTATATAAAACCAAATTCCCGTCGGACCATAGCTCCAGACTTTAACCGCAGATCTCGGCACCCGACACACTCTATATGAAAATATTTAATCAAAGTACTGAGATTAAACTACCACCCCTCTGTTGGAAGCAGGAGCATTTTTCTTTGGAGCAGAAGCTGACGCGGGTCTTTTGATCAAGATACCCGATCAAAACAACCGCAATATTTGATTAAAGCTAACTTTGTAAGAGGCTGTAGAGTATGGCCCAAAAACATTAGAGGGGAGAAGCATTTCCCGACTGAAGTCTGTCCCGTTTCTTTTCTGTTGTCCTTAGAAGCAGATGGTTGTCGCTTCAATCTCCTTTGAGGATGACAAGTTCAGGCCATTAGCACGTTGCTGTCACTTAATCTAATGGTGTCTAGGAAAACCTCTCGTTGAAATCCATTGAAGTGCCTCTAGTGAATACGCCACGATGACGGATACCGCAATGAAATTGACTAAAGCCATAGCCTATCAGTTAATCTGTAAGTTCGCACTGTTCTGCTACTCTCTACAATGAGTTGGATAATGACTTTCCAAGATTGATATTCTGGTAAGGAAACAAGTACCCGTGGACAGATTAGCGTGTTAAAACTATGCACATCCCATCAAGTCAAACAAATTCAGAATGAATGATGTCAGCCTTATTGGTAATGGGTTATGGTGATATGCCCCCTCCCTCCCTGTTGATATTCACCCTGTATAGAGGTGCCGGGCCCAGATATCAATGGATTCGATTAAGAACAAGAGAAAACGGGGTTACTGAGCCCGAAGGGATGGCCTTTCGAGGTCTTTTTATACCATGAATACGTCCCAACGCCGCAGGCGGAGGGACGTATCTATGGCATAAAAAGGCCGAGAATGCCATCCCTTCTGGCTTAGTCACTACGTTTTCTTATTATCACATACCTAAATATAAAAAAACAGCCATTTCATGTACTTATCAAATGTACCAATTGACCCATGATCACAGCGTGCCTGAATATTCACTACGGGCGCACATTTTTTATACTGTGCCCCTAGCAGCGGGTAGTATTTTATAGACATTCGGCCATAGTAATGATATTTCTTTTGGCTTGCCAAAGTGGGATTTTAACATCTTCCATAGATTATAACAGCAGATAATATTGGTTTTCCCCCGACTACAAGGGCGCTATGTTACAATCTCCTGGTAGATGATGGCAGAACTAGCAATCCCTCTGTGCCCTATACTGTTACATACTACAACCGTTACATATTCACCTATAAGATTTAGTGTCCTTACAAATGCAAACAGTGGATTCTGGGTTTTTGTTTCAATTGGTCAACCACGTCAGCTCTGGCGTGGTTAAACCTCAGTCCACTTGACCCACTTGCTGCAAGTGTCTGTGACTCTCCCTGCACATCTTTCGTACTGCCTGGACCTATGCTTGGAGATCATGCTTGCATCATTTCTTACTTTTGAGGCCATTTTTCCACATTCTTATTCCTTTTCATGTGTATTTTGAACGAATTGAACAAGGTAGACTTTATTATCATCAATTCTGTGAGGTATGCATACTTTTTGTAAGTATTTAAGCTCTCAGGACCTACATATAGAACAACATTACTTGGTTCAAGATTAATGTTGCTTGACAAGACCTCCGACTGACCCATATCAACCTCTAAGATGGAACAGAGCGGAGACAGAAATGGCGGCCAATCTAGGTTCTCGTTAAGGTACTCTACTATTTCACGCTAGAGGGCAGTACCGTCTACTAGCCGGTAGTATGTGGCAGGGTTTTCTTGTCTAATTAATCACAATTGCATTATTGCTAACGTGTTAGCGTTAATGCGAATCAGAACTACACTCTCCCCACATAGGTGCTGTCCATCCACATTCCATGAGACCCCGTCACCCTCCTCAGTCCCCCAACAGACAAAGGAACCAAAAGGATTAACCCCCCCTGCTCCTCCGTCGTACAAGCCTAATAACTCCAGTTTACTCGCTTCAACTCATCTCAAATTGGCAAAAGAAAGGATGAAAATTACCAGGGCAACGACAAAGGAGAAATATGACGCTACTCTCGACTATACCGACCCAATGTAGGCAGCTCCTATATAGAAGCGTTCAGATATTAATTCACCATGTAAAATAATGCAAAGTCCATTAGCCTTTGATCCAATTAAGATATTGGGAAACCATTTTCAGATCTGTTATCACCTTAGTGCCCCCTTCAATTTGCTACATAATGCGTAAAGATTGCATTGTATATCATTCCCCAATGAAGGTGAATGGCACCGATTACGCAGCGCTGAAGCCCTATTCGTTATTCCCTTTTTGTTGGTGCTGGTGAACGTCATTACGCCATCTAGTGTTAATTGGTCTCGGAGAGCCTGTATACGTGGGGCCCAAGTAGCATACTATGAAGTAGGTGCGGCTTCTGTATTGATCGCTACATTGAGGTATCCCAGTAAGTAATTTAGACATGGCTTCACTACATAGTTCTAATGGGTATGCTGGAATCGAGGAAACTTTGTTCCGGTGGGAATAAGACAAAGTTACGAGGTAAGGCTTGGAAAAAATTACTGCCCAAGGCGTAGCCGCGGGCAGTAATTTTTCCAAGCCTTACCGAAACTTATTTCCACCTGTACGTGGTTTCCTTATTCCTATTTACCTTCAATTATTGGCTAATATAGATAAAAACCGAACGTCTCTGAACTTCAACCTCGGCAGTAAACGTCAACCTGGGCAGTAAACGTCAACCTGGGCAGTAAACGCCAACCTGGGCAGTAAACGCCAACCTGGGCAGTAAACAAAAGTTATTCCACCCCCAGCAGCGTTAGGTAATCATAGGTTACGCTATATTCCTATGCCAGGATATACAGGAATACAAATTTCATATGGAACATGGATGCAGCTATGGTTGATTTGCGTTTACTAGGGAGCCTGTCCTAAGATGATCCTAGATCAAATATCAACAACGTGCTCGTCTCAATATGAAAATAAAAAACAACAAAAACTTTAGGATGTATATATAATCCTCATTGTAGAAGATACCAAATCTCCTGCATTTGAATAGAGGAAATACCTGTGGGTTAAGTTCATTTCTGATGAAGTTTTACAGGTCCAGTGGCAAGAGGAAGATGAGTATCACATATTATCTCACCCCAGATATTTTTTCTCAATAGACTTAACATTGGGAACTCGTATCTAATGCCAATGAGATATTTAGAAAAAATATCCAATGGGGGATTATGTCACAAATGTTAGTCCATTAGTCAATGTAAAGGGTGAGATAAATTCAGAAACCCATCCAAATTTAGGGGCAGACCTCAATCCCATCTCGTTTGAATCGCTACATAATTCACGTGGCTTCGCCTTGTCAATTACTACGCGATTCAAACTCGATGGGTACAAGCTCTGACCCTAAACTTTCATGGGTTTCCTCTATAGTCAATATACTCAGACCGGGCTTGAAACCCAGCAATATCTTATGTCGTCATTGAATACATAGCGTATGCTAAATAGATTGTAAATTTACAAACGCACGAGCGCAGAATCAAGGCAAACACACCGGAAACTGTCACACGCGTCATGCGCGTACGGCAGCGGAAGCAGGGGTCAAGGTCACATCAATCCCTTGCTGCCATCTGGCGGAGAAGGCATGCATCGTTATCAGGAGGTGCACATCCGGCCAAACGGCCACTCGGGCCCGTAAAGTTCGGCGGTAGTAGTAAATGATCAGGCCGTCCACCGCCCGCCCACCCCGCACCCTAACCCCGCGGATCACTGAGTGGATCACGGGGTCCGGGGGCCGGAGTCGGGGTGGGGAGACTCCGCTAAGACCGGGACACCGTCCGGGTCAGGCCGCCCTCCTCCAGGGTGACGGCCCCCACCGGGCGGCCCCGGCGTTACGACCTGTTTCCATCTTGTGAACTGGCCATTAGGGCTCTACTGCAAGAAAAAGGGGAGAGTAAATTAGACGTCGCCCTCGGCCTGGGTGCGGAGGAGGGCGCAAGGGCATCGTTGCTGAGGGTCGCATAGGTAGTATTAGTAGTAAAATAGGTGAGAGTAGTACTGTTGGTGATATGTATACGTGGTTCGTGTTGTTGTTTGCTGGGGGAGTAAAAGTAGTAGTGGTCGTGTGGGTCTTAATATCTGGCGTTACACTAGGCGATTGAAAACGTGACGACTGAAGATCGTCTAGAAAAAAGTCGTCAGGTGGTGACCTCAAAGAAAAAGAAATCGTCCCATTTATCTAAAAGCATAGTTATACAGCTATAGTGGTGCCATATACATATAATCGTTTGAGTGTTAACCCTACCTATACTATATATCTTTCTTATCATAAAAGCGCAGGTGAAAAAGAGTTAAATGCAAAATCGTGATCGTCGACATGTTTCTGGCCAAAAAGCGAGGTTGTTGACGAGTTTTAACACAGTCGTGGCGTTTCTCGACGATTTTTTCCAGCCATTTTGCATAATGTGTTGATTGTAGATTGTCATCCATTTTCTACACTTTGGCATTTAAACTAAACGATTTTTTGTCATCAACGATGCAAAGAAGTAAGGTGGTGCTAAATTCAGAAATCGTCACATATATACGTCTAGTGTAAACGCCTGTCCTAGAAGTGGCACTTATGATATTGGTGGTAGTAGTACAAGTAGTGGTTTTATTGATGGCGTTGTTGGCGCTTATGGTATTTGTGTTTTCATATAGTTGCGGAAATGTATAGAGATGGCATCAAGGGTCCGTTACATAAATTTTAAACAATATGAGCAGCGGACGATGCGATCCATCTAATGATGTACGACCTCCACGTCCAATGTCGTTACATAAATTAGATCGTACAATCGTACCATGGTCGTATGTTTGACATACATCGTACGGAACACCATACAATGTAACAGATTCCACTCAGCACTTGTCAAATAACGATTTTGAGGCATCCATGGGATTCCTATTAAATTCACCGTATGGTAAAACCATGTCACCATAGCTTAAAAAAACCCTAATGTCTTTTCAGTAACACAAAACGATAGAGGTTACTTAATTTGATATATTTTCTTTTCATTACACTTGTATTATAGTGTTACGAGGATGTCCAATACTACGCAATGGACACGTTCCGACCTATAGTATTGTCTCTAATATATATTGTGAACCATGCTGCTATACTATGCCTGGTCGTCCGTAAATAGTCGTAACCATAGAAGCTGGTAAGCATTGTCACAGCGATAACAGCTATTTATTAGAGACAGGGACTTCATGGGATTGAACGTGCACTGATAGTATCTTGGTCTTTAATTAACTGTATCGATTTTACACAATCGATATTATACTCTTTGGATTTATGTCTTTAACAAATAGATCGATGGCCTATATGGTACAAACTCTCTTTCTGGGTTCGCATGCACCCCCAATGATGGTGGCTGTACACAATTAGACACACAGCCAGTGCACTCTTTTCAAACTTCACCGAATTAAATTGAATTAAGGCGTTATTCTTTCTCCGCTACAACATTTGCATAGCGTAGCAAATTCATGTTTATTCATTCCTTATAAAACTATTGAACTCTAAGGAATTATGAAATCTAGTTTGGTTGCGATACAGATTATTATTATTATTGGCTTTTGTTGTCCATTTGTAATTGTAAATGAATTACCGCCGACATTTCTATTTGCTACTTGCATAAGGTGAATCACAGGTTTATGTTGCCGTACCCTATGTAGCCACGCAATGTGTCAACTACGCAGATAATACGGCCACGAAATCATGAAATCTCTACGAAACCGTCAGCGGTTTCTGTTAGCCTGATTGAATTTATGAGGTGAGGTAAAATGAGAGAAGATTACCACAGGAGATGCTCTACCGTATTTAGATGCTCGACTCTGGCATAGGAAATACGAATATGTTTATTTCCAGCAAGAGACAATATTGATGAACCTAATTGGATTAGGCATGAGCCTAAATCAGCCCTTAAAAGCCTATTTTTATTAGTATGTCTATTATATCCCCTAAAATGGTAGTTGGTGGTTTTTTTCATATACAAGTCAGCATATTACACAACGGTTTATCACCTGACAAACATTGTGTTACATTTTTTGAAGTTACATAGTGCACAGCATTGTGGGCGAGTTTTCAGTAACGGAACCGGATGCTGCCAGCTGCTTGTTCCCGGCATGGGAGCGTTAGTTTTGGTCCCCTCCACAAGGTGGAAGTTCGGAAGCTCAGCTTTTCGCGTTCTACAGGTCTACATTCATGCACCTTACCTATTACGTATGCCCTATTCCCGATTTTATGATGTTGGGTGATGAGCATTTCTTTTCCAGGCATCTCATTGATAAAATACATATTCCTTTTAATGACTCCGAACCCCAGGACAACAGTTATCTCTTTGTTTAGAGGTGAAATAAATGCTCTTTTTATAATAGTCCGAAAGGTAAAACAAACTTATGATACGTTTTATGTACAAATAATAACAATAACCATTACATTAAAAAATGTAAGAATTGTGAATCAAGACTTGCCATATTAAGTTAACAAGGGAAAAACCCAGTATTATCCAGATCATTATTTTCCACCTTTTTATTGGAAAAACTACGAACTGTTTATCATAGGTATGGACCTGCAACAGGAGATTTTGTCATCAAGTATACTTCTCACTACACTAATACTTGATCGCTTTTAGAATGACAAGGCAATGTCCTTTTGTTCACAGCGGAAGACAATGAATATTTCTAAATACTTTCAAATTCTTGAAAATGGTTGATTCAGATGATACCCCGAGGCCTGCTTTATGTAGGTTTAAGGACTGATATACATAAGATGGGCGTACTTCAAACCTTTTCCCTAGTTCCAGATCATTTTCATGTGGTACAAAAATCTCATAGCAAAGTGTCATTTTTTTGCTTGTCTTAGCCTAAAGGAAAAAAATACAGAATTGGATTCACATGTACATAATCTCAGACGAAGTCTCCGTAAACCCTGGGACCAAAGTACCCTTGAGATGTAGGGTGTGAAAAATATGTAATCCTGCTTGGTGGCTTTCCATTAGCTAGGTTGGATACTTAGTCGGTGACTTAGCAGTGGGCACATTTGTCTCACCAGAATTCTCCTATAGATTCTAAACAAGTTTAAAATCAAAACCTATTTCGGAAAGGGAATATGTCTGCGACAATTACCCCTATCAATCTTCAGTCTCTGAGAAATGAAATTCCACAATTCAGACGAAGAGATTGTATTCCAGTAGGCTACTTCGAGGATTTGTCTCCGCTTAATAACCTGTGAGGTATCATTGGGATTCCGCTTTAGCTGTTTTAAGCGAACATTTCTCAGACCCATTTGAATCTTATCGTCTTAATTGATTTCCAATGCTACAATGCAGCAACAGGTTGTTACTGCCTAGATATTTCATGATGACACCTTGCTATGAGATTTCTGTACCACAGGAGAATGGTCTGAGACTCATGAAACTTTTAAGGATTAGATTCATAAATTAGTAATATAATATCCTTCTGTTGTTCTTTTAGTACTAAACTCTATCGAAAGAATGCCTTTTGACAAATCTGATGCAATACTGTAATGTTGGACATACTAACGTTTTCGCCTATATCTAAAGACCTATTAGATCTGCTGTTAGTGTGTTATTTCATCTTGTCATTCTAACTTTCAATCTCAAAAGGTCCACAACAATAGGCTTTACTGCGTTCACTGACATTTCCTCTCTATCACAAAGGCCCTTGTTATTTTTGTTCGGGACAATACAGACAAAGCAATTGCGGAAGCCTTACGTTTTTGTTCATTAGGATCTTCTAAGATGTCTGTGAGTCTGTTGAATTGAGTCCAAGTGGACTAGTTTTTGCTAGGCTAGAAGTTTTTTCAGGAAGCTGTCCCAATGTGATTGAGCTTGCGACCTTCTCGTTTTCTGATAAACATCCACGTGTTTTTATCAAAACAGTTTAATAGGTATTTACTCTAAAACGTTGCCACAGAAGTGAAACTTGTTTGAAAGTTAGCCGTGCAACGTGTATTTAGATATTCGATCGTGTTTACTTCCGTGAAGTGCTACTGTCTTATATCCTTATTGTCTGTACTGTTTCCGTTGGTTAGGTTTTTATCTTAGAAGTAAGGCACTCTTAACTGTAGTGTTAGGGGCAGGTTTGTTAGCTTGATATATTCTCGCATTGATATTAGACGGACATCGAATATTTTTGTCGTATTTGAATGATAATCTACTTTATAGGAGAACGTTTTAACGCTGATAGGAAAAGTATAACCTAACTCGAATAAGAAAAGGATACGGTTTGTTTGAAGGAGTTTTAATACTATTTTTCCATACGCACTATCGGTCCGTATGTGCCGGGTTCTGCAACCTGGAGCAAACAACATACATATACTGTATGCTCCGGGTATATAAATAGACGCTGCCCATATGTTTTCTATGGACATTATGTATTAGTTGGATACTAAAATGCATTATGTTTCTTGTGTGTCAGGTGACATCTTCTGCGCGGCATCGAAATATTACTAATGGCTGAAAGGTGGGGGCGGGGGGGGGGGGGGGTCCTACTGAAAATATTTTATTTAAGTACAGAAAAACAATATCTAATCCAAAGGTAGCTGAACAAAGCTCTAGGCTTACAAACCTGTGAACTGAATACACTAGGCTTTAATGGATTTCCGAGCGGACTAATTAACTATACAGATTAGCGATATAAATACGAAGTCCAAAAGTACAACACAGAAACGTCACTGATTATTTCATACCGACCTCTAGTCCGCGGCCATCACTGACATCCTTCTGGCGAAACTTAAATAATCGGTGCCGTTTTCTTCGGGATGGATAACCTGCCACACTTTATTACGTATTATTCATTTCAGTTCCATTTAACGAGAAAGCGGCCCTCTAATGTGAATTGTTTCCCAGCACTTATACTTGTCCTAGAAGCCTGCTATATATAGCCCCCTTCCACCCTGGCGCCATCTTGTAATGGCGTCCAGTATTTCACACCAGAACGAGGCGTGATCCCTGATGTGGCTTCACGGTGCAATGGGTGCCTAGGATACTCAAAGATATCAGTTTACACCAACTAAAATCTTTATATTAAAATAAAGTCCTTATACATTAAAATGTATTTGTAGATATCAGTTGTATACGTTTTCTATACTCAGTTCTAAATGTTCATAGTTTTATAAAAGAACAGCTGATGTATGAGACCTGATTTTCAAAACTGTCAAATCTTTAGTGAAAGCCAGTGCCACTTCTCCTTAAGATATAGTATTTCATGACTTATATAGGCTTAAAGGTTGACTATTATGAGGAAGATTCTTGTATCATGGACTAATCTTTTATCATTAGGGCTAACAGGATATTGCCGGTAATGCGGGACAGAAGAGAACACGGTAACTATGAATGCCCCAATTACATGGCCGCACCGGTCACGTGCAAGCACCGGTCACGTGGGCACGCACATTTTCAAACTGGCCTCCCTACCCTCGGCCATTTTCTCCCGGTCCGCCAGCCAACTCAGATACCACCCATCCTACAAGAACTTTCTTTCATCTCTCATTATATACTCTATCATGTAGGGCTATTTCAATGACAATGACAATAATTAATTACTCATAATTACACCTAAATTTCTCTCGTTAATTTTTATAGCCAAAAGGGTAATTCAATAAATTTATGCATAGTAAATTCCTCTGTGTTTGTCAGTTTTGATATGTATAGCCTACTACATTGTAAATATGTATTGGTTAGTTTATACAGCTATACAATTTATGTACAAAGCAAGTGCACCCTGTAATAGTCTATCCGATGTATTCGCCTGTCTTCTCATAGTGCGATGCATAAATATACCTGCAGCCACATGTTTTTACAGCTTGCTCTGCTATATCACACCTCCTGAGACCTTGCAGTCGATTCTGCTATAACGCTGTCTTGCCGTTTCAAATTACATTTCTAATTAAACTTAACGAAGAAGGTCCTACTCGCTCCAGACAACATTTCCTCAAGGGCAAATATAAATGGGTAGACATATAATAAAACATGTAGGCTCAATGAGAACCATCTGGCTTATATTTCTAGTATCTATTATTCTATTAGCTGGTGCTAACTGATATGGCTACCTTGCAAAGAAAATTCAAACCAAGTCTGCATATTCGGAATTCCCAGAATACCTGATGAATATTATAAGTGACTTTACTCCCACTGATGACATCATAACAGGTAGCGGCAGATTATGAAAATACAATTTATATCAAATTTATGATGACAAGAAAAGATTCGATCAGAATAAGTATTTCAAATAAATGAACTTTGAAGAAAAGAAATGTGTGTCTAGACGAGGCTTAGCGTGAACTACGTCCTTTGCTTACTGCGTTACGACCACGAATAGAATGAATAAAATAAGGTTTGAGGGAATAACAATTTTGTATAAAGGAATGAGTGGGTGGGTAAAATTGTTCTTTATCTCACCCCTTGTACAAGTTTAGCCATAGGAATAACATTGAAAAAAATTCAACGATCACCCCCGTAAAGTGACAATACTGCGCCACAGCTATGGCGTAGTGAAAATGAGATGATGTCATATGAATTTGCTAAGCATATTCTAATTATTCTTGAATTTTGATGATATTCAATGTCATAGAAAGGGGTGAGATAAATCCAGAACCGCACTCGAATCGTAAAATACGCAATACTCCACTTGTTTGGTTGTGCCTTAATCGTCACTCGGCTTGGCCTCGATGACGATTGGGGCCCATCCAAACTCGTGGAGTATTGCCTATTTATACGATTCTCGATGCAGTTCTATAAAAGTATGGGCTGTAATTCGCTGCAGGAAGAAATGGAGCTTCCTCTAAGGTACATACCGCGTTGACAGCACATATCACATAATTAGTTTTGTCTGTGGAAGACCAGCCAGTATTTAGCTGGAGTATATGTGAGTAGAGTATCTATCAAATGGAGTTGCCTAAGGAGCCATGGATTCCTCCCTTAAAGATATTTCTTGACGGAACGTAGAAGTGGGAGCATTTGTCCAAAGGGAAAAAAAAGAAAGAGAAAACAACGTCCCGTCAATTCCATATTTCACAATGAATATTGCAGTTTTGCTTGATGGCCAATTTCTCTGATGTTTTATATTATTTGTAATACAAGTTAGAATGGTCTTTATTATCCACATAATACAGAGTGTCCATAGAAAACACATAAAAAATGTGTATGGACATTCGGATGCGGATATGTTGTATGCTCCGGGTGGCGCATACGGAAAAATAGTGGGTACGAAAAATAGTGCATAACTAAAATGAACTGATATCGACATGCCACTTGCCAAGAAAAGATGGATAATAAATACAATATAGACTGGTCTAAGATAAAAGCGGCTGAATGCTCCTCGGAGTTGACTCTGCGCAATATCCTCGCATACGCTCGGATATTACTACGCATCAACTCCTCGGAGCATACTGCCGCTTGTATCTGAAACGAGTCAATATTGTGTATGTATCATTAATGTGCTACATAAACTTTGTTCTCCCATGAAAATTAATTTTTGCTCTATACTAGGAAATCCATATTTTCACATAGACTAGACCTGCCTCGGTGACTGCCCTAAAGATCAAACAAAACAGCCCTGCGTAGTAATTATCGGTGATTTGTCCTACTTCCATGACAATACACTCGCACTCCAGCAGCACAGGGTGCTGAAACAGCACACTCTACACACAACATCAGCAGTCCAGTCACGCCTTCTACCAAAACACAGCGGGCCCTCTCCTGATTCCTGGTCAAACACTACATTACCATAGACGAAAGCGAATTTAGGAGCGGACCCAAGACTCATTTGCAAAATGTAACACTACTCTGTGCTAGTAGAGAAAACTCGGAGGCTGACCTTCACTGTTTGGACAATCAATAAGGAGAGTAAGTACGACACTGCACACTGCACACTGCGTGCTGGCCTCGAGAGGACGCGATCTTTTATTGTGTTCAGGGCGAGGGTCCCTTTGTTTGACGTGTACAGTCTTCTCCTGTTACACCAGCCCACCTCTTATGGACGAGATGAGGTTTTAATGTTTTGTGTTTCGTTTTTTTTTATAGCTTCCCTCCGGTTTATTTTCCCACAATATGTGCGTACAGGAGGAAAACATACATCTCCCCAAAACAAGTTCCGATGCTAACTATACACATCAGGAAATTACAAAAGCCGAACCAAACAGATAATCTCGATGAAGTCTGGAATACTTTCATGGCGAATCTGAGTTGTTGGGAACTCCATAAAGTGCAGAGAGCTTATCTGTATGTTTTCTCCGGGGCAATATTCGATACGGGCTGTCTCTTGGAAGGAGTAGCTATTGTGTTCAGCCACCGTGTTTGGCGCGGGAAACTCGATCAGCATGACTGGCCGCCCTCACGGAACCCGTACGAATGGCTCATCATTTGGTGGAGAACATGAATTGCGGCCGAGTCGCTCGCCTGAGGGTCCTGCTCCGGAAGACTGGAGATGGAAGGAAATAGCCAATATCCTAGTGGGATAGACCGAGATGCTCACCGCACTCAGCAACAACACCACCTCAAGGTTTTCTCATGTTTTCGTCCAATGTGCACGAGTGAGGCTTTCTACATAGGTTATGTTGATTCGAAATGAATGCTGATACAGAGAAGTACCGCGTATTGCATGTTGTATGTTTGCTCCTCTTCGAGCTTGGTCAGAGTTCTTCGATGCAGATTCTATCCAAGCTATTAACATTTTTCTCCCCCCACAGTCTGTAGTACACATAGGACAAAGGACGGTATAGATAAACAGTATGGAGAACTTCCAGTAACTGTCGGATACTCTACCGCAAGGTAATTCAACCTTATGACTCCGATAAAATGAAACCTCAAAATCTGCATTTTCATCTTTTCCTATCTTCTTTTACCTTTTTTCCCTTTTTGACTGTGATGGTATACCGTAATAGAATATGTCTTGTAATCGCATACCTGTATCGAAAAGCACAATATTCTTTTGAGAGTTATTGTAAAGGCCTGATTCCATTGCGCCGATTTCACTCCCGATGTGGTCCAGATGTACTCCAGTTTCAGCCCTGGCACCATAACTGGCCTCTGTCTGGTGTCTGTCTGGAGGCCATCGGCGCAATGGAACAGGGTATTTGGGCGTCAGCACCAAGACTGGAGTACATCTGGACCACATCGGGAGTGAACGAATTTCAAAAAAGAAACCATTCAATACTATTCTGGACATGTATGAAACATTATGAATAATCACACGAGCTGCAGCGTCAGCTTTAAACAGCAGGGAAATTCCTTTAGGCCCTGCCATGGTACGGCAGGACAATACCCTAGGCACTGCCATCGTACGGTAGACTTCCCGCGCTGGGAATGGTTTCCGGCCATTAAAGGGTTAAAGCATTATCAATTGCTGTGTTTCTTAACACAATTCCTGACCATATAAAAGTATTCTTGAACATGATAAATCCCAAAAGCCAGTGTTAACTAGCGAATGATTATCAGGAAATGAAGACGTTCACAAATCCGTCAACGGAACAATGTTAGTCTTAAACCAGTCCACTGGTACTATTTCCGGGAGTATACGGGAATATACGGTGCCCAAGAGAGGACCCCAAATTACTTCACGGCTAAAGACCATACCGGGAAACAATATACGGTCGCCTAATGGTACATGAACTCTGACCCTAACCTGTGCAGCTGAGCCGACCCCGTGTACTGAGCACCCCGTTATGAATACACCACAGACGTCAATCATCCGGGCTAACAATACTAATCAGTACCCGCCCAGCCCGACCCGGGTCCCCAAAGCCCACCAGTGGCCTTTAGGTCCGGATTAATCTACATACATGCCACCCTGGAGAGAAGTGTGACTCTTCCAGGTGTGTATGGCGAGCCGTGGGAGTAAAAACTGTATTCGTTATCATATGTAGCTTTACAAGTACGTTACACAAATACCAACTTCTTCTATGGTATTGGTGATGGATATTTACCAGCAAAGTACGTTGGTATAAAGAAATGTACCGCCCTACCTTGAAAACAATATAAATATTTTTTATATGGTCACACAGCAACAGCAATTTAGAGATGGAATAGACATCAAATTAGATATCAGGTTCAAATAAAATACTCGGTAAAATAACAAATAATATTTGAATGTAACTTATATAGAAAGGAAGTGTTTTAAACCATTTTGATTTTATATAGGAAAATAATGTGCACGTGGTTAACTCTGTCTAATGAGATCATTTTTTTCCGGTAAGATGTCAACATAACTACCAGCACATATTAGATCCAGGTCGGATGTCGTATCATTTTCGTAAATATTTCAGCAAGTACTTATATTTGAAAATATACAAGAAAAGTAAAATGTATTACGTTCTTGGTACGTGCATGTGTACCTTTTATCCTACCCCTAATATAAAATCCCATAGGCTTAACATTGAGTTTCCGTATGCCACACTGACTGGCATACGGAGTTTTATATGCCATTTGTGGCTTACAGAATTGTTATCACGTAATATTCCAAAATCGAGGAGACGGGGTAGGATAAAATCAAAACCTGATTCGTTTTAATCTTGGCCACCGCATTCCACTCTTAGAATTTTGGCTCCGGACTTCACTCGGCTTCGCCTCGTGAAATCACTCTGCCAAACTCCAGTCGTGGCATACGGTGGCCAAGACTAAAACTCATCCAGTTTTCCGATAGTATCCTTTGCTCTTTTCCTGATATTACACTTGCATAATAATTTCGGAGGAAATAGACTGCCTTGATTTTTTTTGAGAATCTGAAAGGGTTGAGCCTATCAAAAACTAATAATCATAGTCTTTCCAGTTCACTTCTATGATAAAGGGATTAAGTTGCATCCATAAAATTCAAGAAAACGTACTAACGTTCTCGTGAAGTATGAAATATAAAATATTGGCTATAGATCTACCCTTTCAGATTCTAGTATGATAAGTGAATTTAGTATGATTAGTGAATTTATAACACAGCAAATGACCATTGCATTACCAAGAACATCAACATCTGCAATTTGAAGTAGCTGCCGATCATTGAATTTATCGACTGGCAGAAGAATAAAAATGCTACTAATTTTCTCCAATTCAGCTTTCCATAATTGGGCGTTTCCAGGTCAGGTAATATTCTGCACGTGGTGGCCAGGGTTGAACCAGGCCCTGGAGGTGCGCAAGTGGCAACAACGGCCCAATTAGGAGGGCGTCCAATTAACGACGGGAGCTCATTATGACAGGTGGGAGACTGAGGAGGGCGGGAGGCGCGGGCGGGTCCCCTGGGTGGGAGATGTTAAAAAAAAGGATGGCTATAATATTGTTATGCTTCATTATCTTTTAAGCCGCAGTCAAGCTCTCATTACGCCCCTTCAGAGAGCCGGTCTATTGGGCATGCCATGTGAGGAGGATTTGATGATGGCAGGTCACGCCTTCCTTATTATTTGTAATACACATTATTTCAATTAGTTGGAGAGAAATTGGTGATTTACCGCCATGGTCCTTTTGAGAATGTCATGGGTAAGATTTACTTAGATTTGCTTGAGACTAAATTAATCAGACCGCGTTGACTACGTTGACTAAATAAGTAACTTTATGCATGTCATGCACGATATATTGTTAGAACAAGGCAATGTATCTCATCTATCAATTCTTGTATAGAGCTCGAACCATTAACAATTACTCTTTAGGGAGAGTCATAAATAGGAGAATACATTTACATACATCAATTTCCTGATCTACATACACAGTGGAGAATTCTCAAAGGAGACTAGCTTTTCTTCTAAACAAGAGTAATGACCACCAAATTGAATGACACCTACATCTAAGAAGAGTCTTGCATGAAAAAACTACAGCTTGCTTTCAATGTATCCCTGTAGACCCAAAGCACGCAATGTTCCTACCACAGTTCGGCGGCTTTGACGGATGCCGTTCCCCTTGTGTCCGTTGCTGAATACTTATTTTTTCTCTCGTTGAATAAAAGGGGAAAGCAATCTCTTTCTCTGAGGACTGTGCACCATCCGCGTTGTAATTAGGACATAGCCCCTGGGACATCTCGAACCCTCCTCCTGAACTCCAGGATATTCTAACCCTAAATATTTCCCGGTCCAGGTTGGGGATATGGAAGTGGATCGCCTGCATAGTGTATGCAATGACGAATAGTAAAGATTGCGGGAATTTAAACAAATACTTAGGAGAAACCAAACAAAGGTTAGCCTGGTCAGTTTTATCTCACGATGGACAGGTCGTGTATTACTACGCGAGGCGTAGCCGAGTGAAGTAATCTAGCAGACCTTGCCGGAGTGAGATGAGACTGACCAGGTTAACTCGAGTTTGGTTTACTATTTATCCTACCCCCTTTTAACGACTCAACATTATTAGCAAATACACAAACACTCACCGATATACAGAAAAGATTATTTATTTATCTATGTTAGTAGCGTGTTGACACTCATCAGAGGATGGCTGCGTTTATCAATGCTGCTGGATCTACTTTCGTTATCTCGTCCCTGATTGGTCCGGGTTTATTTTTCACCTCGGTGCATAAATAACACTTTATTCAACGACTACGCAATGGCGAATGGACTTTGTCAATAAACACATTTTTCAAAAAAATTAAACGCTCAGTCAAAGGTTTCACTATTATGCCTCGTGAGATTCCCCATATTGGTATCAATGCCCCATGGTACATCAACTAAATTCCAATAGACGTGTTCGAATGGAGCCTGAGAAAAATAACCATATATGGTAAATGTATGTATATATGTCGAAAGAAAATTAACGAGAGGTATTTATACCCTCACGAAGATATTTGAGGTGACACGACTCACCATCGAGATTTCAGGGAGATGGTATAACCTAAACTGAGAATTGAAACACATGCATCACCCTTAGCAAAATACACAGAACTCCACTTAGCTAAATCTTCTTCAGCTACACTAACCTTTCGGAAGGCACCTTATTGAGAGGGTGCGGCTTCTACTTATCAGTTCGTAAAATACTGTATTGGACGTGGGAACAAGCCAATAAAAAGCACCTTCATGTCACTCCTGGAGATAATGATGGAAACAGCTGGTGCAAGCAAAGTATTTTATGGAACTGTCCGTGATAGTCTGGATCATTCCCTGGAGGCATTTACTTCGGGTACGTGCCAAACTTATTTCCGTCACCCAGAACAAGGGGCCGGCTCCTAAAATCACCCCTGAGAATATTCTCCACTTAGTCTCTTATTAGACTCTCGTCTTATAGGAGAAAAGACTATTGCTAAAAGTAAAATTCATGGTTTCATGAAAATGAATTACACAATGATGTGGATATGAGGAAAGTAAGCTCCATTTTGGAATTCATTCTGAGGAAGCGGGGATGTACGTTCAAAAATAGCTAAGATTGGTATTCGCTACATTTTTTTTCTCGTGACTGATTCTAGGGACCAGTGCTGGGCTGATTCCCAGCGGGAGGGTGGAGACAAAGAGCTGCCGCGTTGGGGGTCTTCCAGTATATGGAATACTTCCATCGCCTCCAGGGTGGGGTGAATAGGTACGACTTAGAACGTGGATAAACCCAGGAGGAGTAGAAGATCCACTCCTCCTTAGCTTTGCCCTATACGACCATGCAGAGACCCTGGAAAATCGCCTTTCATTATTCCCACGAGCAGCAACTCTTCCACTTTTAGTATCAAGTCCAGTGGAGTGATATATTTTTGTGACACTTTTACAGTTGCTAATGGGAAGTCAGTATAGCAATACCACCTAGGGAGTGCTCTCCACGATATTGATAGTTTTTATTAGTTTCCGCAATAAGCAATGAATACAAAATTGCTCTGTGGGTAACAAAGGAGAGAGCACAAGAAGAGATACACTCTCTTTATCATATTTGTATAGTTGATTATACTATAGGATCCAATAATCCTATCAGAAAGCTATCAACAGAAGTACCGAGGACTGCAAAGAGGAAGGCATATAAACCAATCTTTCCGCTGGCTATGAGTCACATGGGTGGCATCCGCGGTCTCGTGAAGCCATATTATATAAGGAACATAGTAAGTAATTCTTTGTTTTACCCGGCGCCTTTGTATTTTATGTGAAACAGAATATATTAAGGTGTACCCTTGACAGTGATGTATGGGGAAATTACATTGTAATCCATCTACGTAACTGTGCCGTTGCGGACATGGGAAATTATTTTTTCATCTGAGAAATGAACAATAATGACAAAGTCACGCTCTTGTTAATTGGTTCCCCTAGTATCTCGCTTTTCCGTAGGCTATCCCCGTGTTCAGTGTGTCCCTACACTGCCTGGTGGGATGATTAAAGCGCCCACCAAGGCTAATATACCTTCTAGACAAGAATTTATTGTCGGGTTCCATGTTCATTACTGTAAGCGTTAAAACCTGGGTGCTCTCTCAGCCTATTTCTACCAGCTTTGAAATAATACCCTTTTCACATCAACATTTTTCTTCTCAGTCAATATCACATTCTCCAGCACATTGTGAAATAGAAAGCGCCTCTTAGGAGAATTAACATTTTCACTCCCTAAGCTTTCAATCAATCAACACAAGCCTAAAGGTGATATGACTACGGTTCCTTAATGGCTGTGGATTTATTATCTATCATCAGGTTTCAGTATAAAGTTCCTCAGAACCGTCAGCATCTAAACGAAGGATAAAAGGAAGAGCCTTTGCAATGCCCTTCGCGACTGCTAACAAAAAAAAGCACCGGCTCTTAATATGTAGAAGGAGAGTTGGGAAACCATTTGCATAATCGACATGGACATTCTCATCCCCTGTGGCACCTGCGTAGTGCATATATATATACGGGAGTGGTTATTTCCATCCGGTCGTTCATCCGTGTCCGGCGCTGTTTATAGTCTCAATAAACAATCAGTGATTAGCGAACTCGGCGCTGGCAATTGATGAGCAGATGATACGTGCTCATCAGCTGCTCTGTTTGTTCATTGTCGCCGGCGGCTGGCTGGTGCGAGCTGCTCTTAGTCTAATGAGAACAGGCCGTCTGTCTTTGTGCTATTGAGCTCCTAAATCTGCAGTTCTACACCCCGAGGCCCATAGAAAAGACACAATTAGGAGGCGATGCGTCTTCATTTCTTTTAGCGGGCCTCAGGGCACCTTATTCGACCAGATCCAAACGACCATTTCACATTGACGACCATATAGAGCCTGACTCCTGTTTCCAATTTCTCTAGACCTTCCTAATGTGAATTCCTCCCTTAAGACAAATATTACCCAGGCTACCATTCCTTCATTGGTTTAAAAAGTGATGCTAGAACCCAATATATTTCAACAACTGTGGCTTGAGAACGTTATAAGCATTTCGCTACATATTGATAATTATATATCATATGGATGTTTTTCATTACATAGCCTCAATGTAAGGACTTACACAGAAGAAGGCATTAATATAGAAATATATTTTTCTGTATGTTTTACTGTATAGAATAAGCGAGATTAATTTCCGAGTAATAACGAGTTAGTGGAATAATGTCACGAGCTATTAAGATAGCCTTACACAGTATATTAATCTAATAGAGGAGAGACAGAGAGTATTTTTTATAGGGTTGGTAGGTGGATCCGAGTTTGCTGGCGTTGCAGGTGAGTAGTCGAGTGTAGATGAGGTTGGTTTGAAATGGCGTGCCACGTGACCCGAGGGCACACGTAACCCTCTTGACATGAGGTATTTTAACTTGTACATCATTGTTTATTACTGACAGAAAATAATTGCAATTGGTAACGACCTGCAGGAACCTTAACGCTGGAAACAGAAACTAAGGGTGTTTTATCAAATCAGATCAAAGACCTTAATAATAAGGATCTTATTTCTATGATCAGGTTGTATGGAATTTTGATAAATGTTTCTATGTTAATCAAATATTCATCTTCTTCTCGATGTCTACAAGCATCAAACTGCAATAATCATGGCAATGCCTGGAGGCATGATGCTCCTCCAAAAAAAAAGTAGGAGTCGCAATATAAGAAATTTAAAAAAATCACAAAAAGGAATATGGTGATATAAAGAGATGTAAAGCTGTAGCTACATCATAAATCCCTACACGACGTGCTGGCTATCCTATGTAAAACAACCCACATCCCACAATACTGCCCACATTCAATATGCGACCGCAATCTCGCTGTGAACAATAAGTTCCGTGAAATGATGTATTGTACTCACGCGTTGTAATACCACCCCACCACAGAGAAGATTAACGGGATTTTGCCTCAACCTAGATTACGAGGTCTAGAATATGCATGGCAATTTTACACTCTGTTTGCTTGGAATAAGCGCTGTTGCATGGTACTTAAACCAGATGTAAAAATAAAAACGTATTTGGACTCTGGTATTGGAGAGGAGGCATAATCGATCCTAAATTCTGAAACATGTGTTCAATCGATTGCAAAATGCATGTGTGATGGTGAAGGATAGGGTACATGTTATGAGAAATAAGGTGAAACAAAGACTGCTTACTCTAGCTAAAGATATTGAAATGCTGGAGAGATTCGACGATCTGAAAGAAGCAAAGTAGAACATTGAGAAATGATGCTTAGATCAATTGAAAAAGTACCATAGAATTTAATTTCATAAATTACATTTTGAGTAATAAATATCTCCATCGTTCAATTTTTTGCTATTTATACTTTTTCTACAGGACGACCATGAATATGCCATCAGCAATATTAGAATCCTAGCACATGTTGCCCTCCCACTTCACCAGCCCCCACCACACCCCACAAGCCATGTTCTGACCTATATACCTCCTACCTGTTACCGATTGATTAGTGTCAGGTACCGCCGACACTGACAGCCCCCATGATGAATGGTCGTCATCAGGGGGCGCCACTGGGCCTGCGCACGGCGGTAATATTAGAGGTCTGTCATGGCGCGCGTGACATCGGCGGCCATTTTGGCCTGTCATCCCAATCGCGTTGCTGTGGACCCCAATGGCCAACCACTCAGGCGATATGTACACGCAATTAACCCAAGCCTTCTCGCACCCATAGTCCGCCATCTCTGCTTCAGTCAGGCTCCTGAGGTGCCATGGTGTAAGGAGGACGAGGTTGTGAAACACCATCGAATATAAGGGAATGATTGCTTGTCGCGCTTGTCAGAGCCTCGGCTCCAACAATGTGCTCAAATAAATTGCCAGTGCTTAAGGGCTGTCAGCGAGCTAGGTGTTCCACACATTATACAATATGAGTCATGGATTGGTAGGGAGGATGAGAGTATTTCAAGTACCGTTCAGAGTGGTTGGTGTATACATTTCAGGCATTTTAACCCTTTCCCTGCAGCAAGGAATTCCCCATGCACAGCATAAAACCGTAAGCAGTGCCTGCAGTAACACCCCTACTTGTCACTGCAGGCATGTCATTTTTGAGGAAGCAATGTCATGTGATTTGTCTCTTGATTTGAATATATTCCCATGATTACTGATAATATTATGTGGACTAAATCAACGTTCCTTATACTTTGTGTAAGTTTGTTTTAGAATTCAAACAATCTATTTTTATCGATTGAATACAGTATGTAAGTATCAACGATACCTCTAGGATGCCTGGAGGCATCATCATGTGGTAGCTACGGGATTACCAGGAGGCATCATGCTCTGGCTAAAGAGTTAGTGAAGAGAAAAATAACAATCATTTAGTTCGCTATATGAGGCCATAGATATAACCCACTTCTGAACCAATCTATCAACATTATGAATGAGTAACTAATGAAGGATTTTCTTCTATAATCCCTGACGAAGGGTGCAGGCCTTATTAGAATTATTCACCCATGCACATTAGTGATATTTCTTTGTTTTGATAGTATGTGTTCTTCTGAATGCAGCTTTGGTAATCATCAGGTGTTCTCAATGTTGCCTCCATCAGTGGCAGGACCAACTATGAAGATCGAGATAAAAATATCAACAGCAACAAGCAAGATGATTACATATTGCTATGGAAAAACTTAAGTGCAGTAAAAATGAACACGAAATGAAAAGAGCAAATACTTGTAAACAAATAAAAACTCTATAATTTCAAATTTAACATTCCTCCCACATTCGTGATCCCTGTCAAAGAAAGCCGGCCAACTTTTATGGAAATTAACCCATTGAACCTTATAGTGCGTGCATCGGGGGCTGGGGGTGGGGTTGATTAACCTCTTAAAGCAGTCACGCAGCAGAAAGCAGGTTTTATACTTGCGGGTGTGCACCCTTATCAAACGTGGAATACAGACTGCTGCCCTCCCACAACCTGCTGTACTGTGTGTGTGTGGGATGTGTTTGTGTGTGTAGGAGGGGGGTATAGGGGGCGCCAATATCTGGCGGTCACTGGTATCTGTAACACTACGAGCCCACCATGCCCCATGTCAATGCTATCACCTCCCGGTCCAAGGTCCAGTCTCTGGCTTGTGTCAGTCCGTGTGAGCGCTTGACACGGACCAGTGAATTGCACACAGCTGGTATGATGTGGCCGAGAAGCCGCATCCACCCCCTCCCCCCTTACACCGACCCATCTCATAACCCCCACCTATTGATTTTAGCTGCCAATTGTGGCATAGTTGCCTAGTCAGGCTGGGTCGCACAGTGGGTGGTGGAAAGGTCGGTAGGTGGGTGGGATATGTGGGTCGGACCTTGATATTGGATCTGTAGAGGCCAAATTAGGGCTACGTGGGTAGAATACAGCCGGGAAGACACCAAATGAGAAACACAGCGATTTCTGGATTCGCCATAACAAAATGGCAAGTATGTGAGCAATTATTTCAATGTTTCATTGGAGTTTTTCTTCTGAGACGCTAAATTATGTTGCATACAGTTTATGTTGGCGATTTCATAAATCACTGTTGTCTCTCGCTTGGTTTGTTACCTCTCGGGATATTCTATTATGTACCATAACAAACCTCTCTGTATGGTAAGTGATGGACTATTGCACTACGCCGCAAAGAGATAGATACGTTGGAAGAACACATGTTCATGCTTATGACATGTATACGTCTGAAAATAAAATTGTTTAAGGAAAAAAGTAATAAGCTTGGCAGGTAGTGCAAGAAGGGAAAGGGTGTGAAAGTAATTTGATAGCGCGGCTAGAAGAAAAGTGATATATAAGACACTACCGAAAAGGCGAAGGCGTGAGTAGAGGTTGGCTTGAGATTATGTGCAGAGGAGGAAGGTATAGTTGCAGCCTGCTGGATTTCCTAGAAAAACAGTTCGGAGAATATAGAGAGTATAGGGGATACGGGGGCGTCAATAAAGTTGGCTGGCTTTGCTAGGAACATAGATACGCCGATTCCGCTTTAAAACACATTTACTACTGCGTAAATGGAAAGCCCAGACCAGTGCTATAAACAGGGGCTGCTGACTTTGGGGCCGATATAATAATAATCCGTATACATGGAAGTCTATTTTGTGTTTGGTGCGATTCCACGAAACATAAGACTCTACTGCCTATAGGAATGAATCGAAGAAGATGGCTGGTTACTGTGTGGGTAGTGTGAAGGGCAGGTGGCGACCGGAAGGCTGCCGCTACATGAATGCCCTGGAGGAAGAGGGTCGTCGTTCAGGGGTGTGGGCGACGCCAGGCCGTGCTTCCGGACCTCGATACACACTCACCACCGGAAGTGCTTGCTCTCACGTGACCGACCACGTGGTGTGATGGGCGTGGCGTGTGGGCGTGGCCAGCGCCGTGTTTGGTCTATAAACGCACGTGCGGCTGTTGGGCGTGCACCAGACACGATGTGCATGGAGGTCTGGTTTGACCGGGTCTCGCGCTGTTGACGTATACAGGAGATCATCCATATCCAACGTGTTTTTTATAGTCTGCGGGGATCTCGTGCTGCCTCTGTGTAGGCTGTGTAGGCTGTGAGCCGACGGCCTCATACTCCAGCCCGTTATTTGTCGACGGCAGCGGTAGCGGCGTGGCAGTGGCGGGCGTCGGTCAATAGACACTCGTCATCGCGGTCTCACCCCTCTTCACGGCTCTTGTTTAATCAGGCCACTGGCCGGCTGGTCCGAGGTGCGGGCCAGTCTTCGCACGATCCACTCTGATTGCCCCTGGGAGCCGACCTGGCAACGATACAATCACCTCCCCCCAATCAATAGCACATACGGCGGCCGCAGAAATAATCGCCCGCTCGCCAGCTGTGTCGGCGGTCGGGCTGTTACCCTTCACCCTCCGCCCAGCACGAGAGACCGCCCGGTGGCCGTCCTCCTTCCACCGGACCCCTCCCGGTACACGCCCGGTGTCGGTCCCTACCGCTCCCCGTCCTGGAGAAGCCCGGAGGAACCCACAACAAGGCTGTATGTACACACAACCCAGCCTCTATACTACTACTCCTCTCACCCTCCCGTTCCTCCAGCTACTTCTACCCCAGGTGGCGCTTGCAGTGCTGTTAACGGTGCTGCCGCTGGTGGTGGAGGTTGAGGTGGCGGTAGTGGCGGCGGTGGTGGTGGTGGGGGCTCCACCACAGTAGTATCAATCTACAGCCTCCGCCCGTTATAGGCTTTGGGCGAGCGCTCACCTTGGAGGAGCATTAGCCGACGTTTGGGCCCAGCTGAGGCCCGGCTTATTGACACTCGGCGGGGCCGTGTGTCACCGCCGGCCCAGGAGGAGCCGCCGCCGGGAGGACCGGCGGGGTGCCGCGGGCGGGCGGCGGGGGTTCGTCCGAGTCCGCGGGTTATGGATGGACGTGGGTCGCTGGAGGAAAAACCTGACGGAGGAGGAGGCGGCGGACGTGGAGGAGGAGGAGGCAGAGAAAGAGGTAGCAGCGGGAGTGGGGGACGGCGAGGCCGGTTCCTTTGCCTGTGAGAGCTGAGGTGGTGGTCCATGGGCGCTGCTGCCAGAGCTGGAGCCATCGACTGACTGGGCGCTCTCTCTCTCTCTCTCTGTCTATCCGTCTGTCTGCCGCTACCCACACACACGCGCGCGCCCTCTCACGGCCAGCTACCACTATCTCGCCCACCCGACCAGCCAGACACTCTCTCTCAGTCGGCACCCTCCCTGGACGGCGTCAGCGCCCGCCCCGGGGCCGGTCTGCCCGCACCCCCGCCTCCCCACACGCCCTCACATCACCACCGCGGGCGGAGGGGCCGCAGCTGGAGACGGGGCGCCCGGCTGGCAGGTCATAAACTCCCCGTTTACCGTACACAACATGTGCAGTGTGGACGTTGCCAGCCTTCACCACCGATACCACAAGGCGGTGCTGCACCGGGGCAGGCGCCTTTAGCGGGATACTGCGATAAGTATAGCCTATACGCTAACATACGGGCCCGCGGAGACTGTGGTTGTGTGTGTGTCTGTCTCTCTATACATGGCTCACGGCCAGGGAACCTGTGACTGTAACCAGTGAGGAGCAGCTCCCTCGGTGATATAGCGGAGCGGCGAGCGGCTCTCTGGTTCCTGGTGATAAACGTGACATTCAGGCGGGAAGGATTTACAACACACAGACAGGACCACGAGGATTCATCACACGTTACCCCCGCGGGTTCCCAACGGCGCTAGAGATCCGGCAATACCCCAGAGCACAAGCCGGTCCAGTATAGATCAGCCTCCGAGCAGCTCCTCTGAAACAGTTTGACCTAGAAGTGTAATTGTTATTATTTCTGCATCTTTTATAGGTCGACCAGTTAGGGAATCATTAGTGGTGAGCGGTGTGAGGATTTGAGCAACTCAATCAAGATGTTGCGAGGTGCTCCTTGTGGAGACGAGAGCTGCTCCGAAACAATACCAGCAGGGGCCGTGGCTTGATTGGACGAATTCCTCCTCGGGGCCCAAAATAGAAGCGCTGGCCCAGAATAGCACTGCTACATCGACCCAGTCATTACGTACCCAAAGAAAACAGCGGACGGTGGGTGAAGCATTCACAGGAATTCTCGAGGAGTTTATGTCGTACTAGTGTTATTGGTATTCTAATAGTCATAGGAACCCTAGCATATGGAGCAACCTGAATTAGTACCCTACGTGGGAATAAGGTGAACGCGAGTGACTGCGATGATGGATACACAGTAAGCGTTGGAAAATTGGACACTCAGAGCTTTCAATAATGCAGCTCCTGTTACATCTGCGTGTGAAAGCCCTGGAGGACAGAAACGGAACAGTAATTACGAGAGACACGATGGTGACCTATTGATAAACACAGTAATCAGGTACGATTCCCTAACAAATGTTCAACGTGGCTCTATCATAAAGAGAGAGAAAAAAAGGAAAGATTATCAGGTATGAAGGACACTAAGGGGGCCGCAGTGAGTGATTTATTAAGTGCAGGTGTCTTCTTATGGGGTTTTATTCTGCTACCTGGTCCTCTAGGTGTATGAACGCCTTTTGAGACATCCACCCTTTCATCCCCTATTCTCCTACACCGCGAACATCGCTACACGCTGCAGCTGTCCGTGGGAACTTTGTGAAAGCCGACCATGTGGCGCGTCCTCTATAAGGAGCGGCGCACGGCTACGTCCCGGGTGGGGGCGCTAGTAGTCGCGGGGATCTAGAAGCGGGCCGTTCTGCGCCGCAGCATCGTTCTCCACCCTGTGTCTCCACCCCCCATCCCCGAGGTCCCGTGAGTGAGCGGCTATGACGCGGCGCGGCGCCGGCCTGTCCCCTCACACGAGCGGCTGGTGGCGGCCCGGCATGGTCGGTGTCTGGTCTGTGCGTGTCCGTCACGTGCTCTGGTTGCTGCTGCTGTGGATGGTCTGTGGACTGCACCTCCTCTACCTCTTCGCCTCCTACGGCGCCCAGCACACCACCTCCCAGCAGCAGCAGCAGGAGCAGGAGCCCAGGGTCATCTCTGGTGGGCTGGGCCTGGTCAGGAAACACCTGGAGGAGAAGAACGGGGTCAGGGTCACCGGAACGCCTGGCGCCGGCCTCACTGGAGCAGCACACCAACAGTGGCTCCACCTGGCGCCTAACACCCAGGAGCAGGACTCGGAGGAAGGAACCTGGCCCCGCCTGGAAGGGCAGCAGCTTCGCCATCTGGCGGATGTAGACAGCTTAGTTCTGAGGAACGCAGAAAATATAGCTTATAACAGATTACCCCCGGATAATCCCTCCAGGGGTGGAGAGGCAGGGGAGTCAGAGTCTGATAGACTACAGGGCAATGTGCAGCAGGACCACAGGGAAGCCATTCTCCTACAACATCGATCTCGTGGGTCCTCACTTCCGGTTCGCAGTGGCGGGAATGGCACCGGAACCGGAAGTGCCGACCAGCAGTCTCCCAATCGGCCGGACACGTGGATTGCTTGTCCTTCGGTGATGGCACCAAACATCATGGAATCCTCAACAACGGAGGGGAGGAAGATGAAGAAGGAGCAGCAGGTGGACGGGCAGTGGCAGCCCGTGCGCCCGGGACAAAGCTACGTCTTCTCGGCCTACCAGGACCCGCGCCCGCTCATCCTGGGCGGCAAGGCGCGGGACGGCGTGGTACGCGTCATCGGTATGACGGACACGCGCGTCGATGGTGCGCCTCAGTTCTGCCAGCTGTGGTATGCGCCCCCTGAGACGCTACCACCCCGGCGTGGGAGTGCAGCAGGGGGTGCGGCGGGCAGCAGGAGGAGAAGGAGGGGTCAATACGAGCGCCGCCCCTCACGTCATCACGCCCCTACCGCCGTGGAGGACGCCCAGAGGACGGGCAACGACACGAGCGTGCCCCGGGCCAGGCTCGTCGTCGTGCCGGCCATTTCCGACATTGTGCCGGAGACACACGGGCTCAGGTGAGTGGAGGGTTAACACTGCGGAGATGAAGGATGATGCGGGGATGGGGTGTGAAGGGGATTTATGTCAGCTTTATATCACAGACTCTCGTCTAGGAGCACATTACATCTACATCTCAATAGACGTCATCCTCCCCTGCAGCATTCATCCCTGAGCCATATATCTATAGCATGGTCTTTTCTTAGATCCCCTCCACGTGTTTTCTCACAAAGACAACACCCGGCCAGCTAACATACACCTACAAATAAAAATTAATATTCTAGCAGCCGAGGACAAAGAAATGTATCTCTTACATGTAGACTACAATAGTAACAGCCTAACAACAGCAATTTAGATATGATGCGAAAGGACCAAAAGAGAATCTCATTAGAGCCTTTATTAGGTAAATTAAGTTCAGAATTAGGCTTATGATTTTATGAGATCTAATATAATAAAGCCTTCTCTGGGGATAGAAGATGATTATAGGCGTTGGTCAGGTGCGAGTGTGCAATAAAACATGAAAGGTACCTTAGCCATGGCTGGCTTCACTCAGGCACCTCACAACGGCCCCATTCAGGTCACCATGTGTTACCGAGTCACTCACTCGATCCGCGCCCCATTACAGGAGCTACTCAGCATACACATCTCTCGCTCAGCTCTGCTTAGAGAAGCAGGAGGTTTTTGATACTGTTCGTCGCTGCCGAATATTTCCTGCTCCCACTAACGGCGTCTTTGATGTGCAATGTTATGCTGGGAATAGATGCTACACACTGAAAGTCTTGTATTGTTGTTAACAGCCAAAATGTCTGCAGGCCATGAGATGAGCAACTCTATGAAAATACAGTTTTTTTCTGTTCTGTGCTGCCGCGAGTAACGCAAATACATGTATATATGCCATCAAAGGTATTCTGGCCATTGCAGCAAACGTATAATGATCTGAAATATATGTTTTTTCATGATATACAACGCTCGTGTGTTGTTCTATGCAATAAATATAGTTGCGGTCCTGAACTGCTCATAGCTGCTCAGAGGGGCTTGCTTCACAGGATCGATTGCCATTAGTGGCGAAAACTGCTGATTGCTGTAATAATCCTCTCAACACTAGTGTGCTGAACGGCTTTCAAGTAGTTTGGAGTAACATGAGGCAGGCCACCATTATCCTGTACTACGTAACCCTGCCTTGACTTGTTGTGTGCAGGGTGAGGTGTCCAGTGCTGCCCTGGGTTCAGCACCCACTACGAGCGATCCATTCACGTTCAACAAACAGCCCGTCAAATAACGAGTTTTCCGTGTAACGACCACCACTAAAGGCGGGCAGAGAGTGCTCGCCCGGGGTTGACGGGTGCAGCTGAAACTGGCGCCATGCCATGTGCCCAATCCTTCTATACTTCTCTCTTTTCGTGTGAGTAGTATAGTCAAATGTGGCATTAACCCAGGCGTGTGGTGAGCGAGTTGTCCCCACTATTCTCCCAGTCCATAGCCTGCCATAGAGCTGCTCAACATACTGACGTGTCGGTGCATCTGAGCAAGCCTGCAGGTCAAATATATACCCTTACCCCGATATGGCCAGCAAGCAAATGTGGGGTATTCTACAAGGAAACATTGCCTTGTCCGCGACGAGATGAGAATACAGGAGAGAGGCAATTAGGGGTCTATTCGAGGATGTTTCCCGGCACAGCATATTGGCAATGCATATCATACCCCGCCTCCTACACCACCTATAAACGTGGCTTATTGGCATGGCAGGGATGGCGGACGGGCATGGGCCGGAGGGCTCTCTTACTGTCAATCGCTGCGGGGTTTTACCAGAATGGAGGACGTTTTCTGAACGTTCTGTTTAGCCCCCAAACCCCAGCGCCCACACAGAAACTCAGCAGTCCTGGCCGCCTTGCGATAACAACCCCATGAATCGGCCACTTCCTGCGCGTCGGCCACGCCGCCGGAAGTATCAGCGGAAGTACCGTGCCCACCGGAAATGAACAGGATCGCTGACCTAGCCCTCTAGTGTGGAGACGATGTGGTATCCCTTTATAGCGGTGATAGTGCCTCGATCCACGTTGGGCTGCCTCTGTCGTTTCTCCAACCTCAGATCTCACACTCTCTAAGTCGCATTCTGTACTCCCACTACGCTCTATGGGAGAAGAATTCTTAACAAACTAGGCTTAGAGCCTTGAGAATCCACCTGCCTGCCGTGCTAAAGACGTACATCAATGCAACTCAAAGATTCCTATAATCTCAATGATGCCACCTAGGGGGAATACTGTGTGCCAGTGGATTCTCAAGGCTCTAAGCCTAGTTTGCTAAGAATTCTTCTCGCATAGAGCGCAGTGAGAACCTTGTACAGAATACGACTTAGAGAGTGTGAGATCTTATGAGAGGGGTGGGCAGGCACCTCATGGTGAGTGGAAAGCGGCCTGCGGCTACTGTCCGTCTGAATTGCTCAGGTCTAATTAAACACTTAAAAGGCCAACAAGCAATCCCACAAAGGTCAGCCAGAGTTGCGCCATGCCCACTGTCTCCACCGAGAAACCTATTAATTCTCTACTAAATTTAGGCACTTAGCAATTCATAGTAAGGTATCAATTATATTCTAATTAATGCCTGTTGTTACGTTCAGGAGACTATCTTTGCATCACAATGGAGACCGAAAGTCCAAGCAAGAAAAGAAATACTATTTCTATGATATTGATATTTGTAATTAATTATTATTGTTAAAGATGATTGTGAGTACAATCTTATGATTGATAACGCAAAGCAGTGAAAACTACTGTGACCAGTACGGTAACTCCTGAACTACCTCATTAGTGTGTTTCTCAACAACCTAAATAATGAATGAGCCCAAGGAAATAACAAATAACCAGAATTGTCAATAATAAATCTGTATGATTTCCTTAAAGTCCCCTAATATCAACTAATTTGATGTCAGAACGGTAGATAAGAAATACACGTCAATATTTTGATCATTAGGTCCCGGAATCTGCTGCAGTTTCCATCAGCAGGCTAACAATTCCACGAAAATTACCTGCAAAACAATGGTCAGTCTCTCCAGTTCAGGATGCTGCACTGGTAGAAAAGAAATATTAGACAGCGAGACGTCGTGTATTCAGAAGGCGTCGCCGTGTTTTGTTGCCACTCTAACGTCGCCATGAGTGATGCCATGTCATGCCGCTCGTTAAGGAGTCATGCGCTGCTCTGCGAGGTGGGTGGGCGTTGTTCCCGCTGTCTGACAGTCGGAGAGGGAGGGTGAGTTGATGGGTGGTTGGAGAGGTCTGTGGAAACAGCGAATTCTTCCACAGACTGTAGCATAAGGCCAGTTTCCATTGTCCGACAAAGAAGGTGTAAGTTTCGTCTGTTCTCCTAATAACCTACTTAAATTTGGCATCAGCAGTGGTCAGTCGGTGGTAACTGACTGTATATCGGTGATGGCCAATGGAAATGGGTTAAGGAGAATGCAAAAAATCTACACCGTGTTTGTCGGCCAATGGAAAAGGGCCATTACTAGGGCGATCACTTCCCACGGACAAACTGCAGGAGAAGGACTTTCTTTTCATATGAGTTTCTCTCAAACGGCAGTTTCCTCAGAAAAAGGTGCATGGCCATATTTTCATTGGCGCTGTTCACCAATGTAAATGGGGTGTCCACCTACTACGATCCTGCATCAGGAGAAAATCGTAGAGGTTCCTGATAAAAAATGATATCGCGTCGGAAGGAAACATGAAATCGTCTACAATAGGCCTTACGATGTACCTGAAAACCGACTACGATGCACGCCGATCTCCATAGTCTAAACATTTGTCTAAGTTTAGGATTTTCCAGATTGTATTGCATCATAGGGGGGGGGGGGGGGGGTCATAAATTGCTACCGTAGTAGGTGGACGCCGGACCCAATAGATCAGGTTTTCTGACGCGATTTAAAATGCACACCAATGCACTACTATGACCTCCCTATAAATAAGGTACATCCTATGCTGTACTACGATATGGGCAATATGCATCATAGTGCATAGGGAGGTCATAAAAAATTTCTATCGGGATAGGTGGCCACTCCCCTCTCGCCTCGCCTGCAATGGTTCCTTTTCTGTGAAGGGAAAGCTACCAACGAATATGTTGGCAGGGGTAAATTGCTAATTTTGGATGGGAGCTTAGGTTGCTGGTGATGGAGGAAGGACAAGGGGTTTTCATGGAGAGAGGAGTGGCTCATTGGATACAGGTACTAAAAGGAGATCTGAGATCTGCTCAGAGAGGCTGCTATTTGCGATCTGCTCATGCTGGTAGAGCTGCTCTAAGAGGAGAGATAAAGTACCCATGGATTGAGCTGTCTAAGAAATAGGGTTGCTTCTAGATGGCCGAGCAGCTGAGAGGGATATCTGCTCGTCATGTCGACCACTGTAGGGGTAAAAGGCGAATTACTGTAGAAGAAGGTCATATGCCTTACAAGAGACACGCAAAATATTTATTATCCATAGTATACAATGTCCCCGTTGAAATTGTATGTGGATCAGTAAAGCACTACTCGTTCTTTAGAAAAATAGGCAGATACCACAGCCATGGTATACAGATTAAAATCCATTATTAAAATCCATTATATACTGCCTTAAAGCCGTTGTATCTTGGAAAATGGTCCCTTGTGCTAGAGAGCAAAAACGTAGTCTCACTTCATATAACGTTTGATATGTCAATCCCAACTTAAATCTACTCGGTAAGACGGAACATGAATACAACAAACGATGGTTTTGTGGGCAGGCGGCTCTGTAAACCGAGGGTAAAAGACGAATGAGGATATAAGAAGGATAGAACGATCACATGCCTCACAGGAGATTCTTGGCTTCATGTATATTCATGTGTTTCGTATTAAGGATTAATGTTTCATACATAAAAAGCTAAGTGATTAACCTTTCCCCAAATACATGAAATGAGAGAATGAGACCTCGCCAGGTAGGATCTTCAGAATCACAGTATCTGCTGAATTTCGAATCTCTGGATGGCTTCTCTAAGTCATCTACACCTTCAATACCTCCCCGGTCAAGAGTTATGCAGTTTCAGACAAACACAACTCACACCCTCTCGGAAACTAGTCAAATTGTTTCTTCAAGAAGCAGATCACTGCCGAGAGCCATTAGTTATTCAACAACATTATTTACCTAGTAAACTCTAAGGGAAATACTTGTTGTATTAGCAAATCTTGTTGGATTTGGAATATACAGCGAAGTCCAGATTTAGTCTACCACTGGTTCTGTTTCTAGACTTCATAATGCACTTAAACTGTGGCTGCTAAAAAAGAATCAAAAGGTTATTGCTCAAGATAAGGGATTAAAGGGAGTATAAACCGATTCCATCACTTTAATGTAATCCACCAGTCATTGCCAATTAGCAGTACAGTCCTTGTCTGATATGATCCCCATTATGACTCTTATATCCCCTAGCGGGCCAGTTACTTTCAGAGACTACCAAATGATCCCATAGCAAAGGGGGAGGACATATGTACCTAATTTTAGCCGGAATTGTTCAGCAAAGCAAGAAGGAGCTTCTCATGGAGTAGGGCCAGCCCGGGAGGTGTCACTTGGCACACTTCTGCCTGGTATTACTACTCCAGTGTTCCGATGTCTAGGCGGGCGAGGAAGATCCCCCATCCACAGTGAAGGAGCGCACCAGGGGTGGGGTGTCATTAGCCCGTCAAACATCGGCTCGTCCCCAGACATGACCGCAGCCGGGTGCCGGGTAAACATCAGCCCTCAGCCGGCCTCCTTATACCCACCCGACCCCGTCTCCCGCCACCCCGACCCCCGCCCTATTGTGGTAAGTAATGCGGGGCCGTGTAGCCAGCGGATCCCGCTTATTCAGAGTGTTGACTCGCAGTACCAACGGACAATGGGGCTGCGGCTGTGAGGCAAATATTGCTGTGGCAACACCGGGGGTCCTAAGCCCCCACCTCACACCCACCTCCTCCCATGGGGGTTTATTTGCTTGATGAGAGGTGGCTGGGAAAGACGGGAGCTATGAGTCGGTGGAGAGCTACTCTGCCTGCTCGCCTTTTTTTGTATGTGGTAGGCTAATACTAAAAAGCGCCAGCTGCCTGAAGATGGGGGATAAGTCGGTGGAAAGTAGGCGGGCGGTATGGGGTGGGCTGCCTGGTTATTAACCTGATTAAACTAATTCCTTTCCTTAGCCGTCGCACAACATACCAGCAGTAATTGGCCCACGAAGCAGAAGTGGAGAAATCCTCTCGCAGAGATGGCGTATATATAATATATACTCTGGTGTTGTACCTATGCATATTTGGCCATATCCGCAAATCCACTCATGAATGGCTGTAGCGAGTCATTCCCGTCTCAGCTCTTGACGGCTCAGCTCCCAGCGGCTCAGCCCCTGACGGCTCAGCTCTCAGGGGCTCAGCGAGCCCAGTAATACCGTCAGAAAGAGTCGCAAATCGGATGGCAGGCCACAGAAGAAATGCTCATAATGTCTCATCACCTAGATCCGATCAGCCTGGCAGTTGCTACTGCCTTTTCCAGTTAACGAGACCACAGTGTGTCGTACGCTGAGGAAGAGGAATGGACAGGAGAATGTATGTTGAGGGCCAGAATGCTGACAATGATTCCAATGCCTGACATGTGTCTTTTGTCCGGCATTGTCTGGTTCAGGTCCAAGCATGCTTCACTATGCAATGCAGACAGTGCATATATTTATTGCTCATCTACACGGGTATTTACTTTTACTTGAACCAAGAATCGGAATATAGAAAAAGGCAGAAAAAAGAATGATTTGATATACAGTCCCATTACTAAGACAGTTTAAAGAAATCTATACTCTTTTTTTAGAGTATCCAGCCATTACGTGTCCCCAAGTCCAATATTGGCTCAAGGCGACTCTGAATAGGTTTTATTTCCGGTATTTATCTCCAGTTGTCCATTGAAAAAGTACTATTGGATAAACATTCAAGGCCCTCCACTGCTCTTAGACAAGAAAGAAATGAAAAAGTCTTGTTCTTACTTACCTGATCCGGAAGAATTGACATACTGATAACAGTATATTTTCTGGCCTTATTCCACCTTTCTATGATCACTCCATTGAATGTCTGACCCTGCCTGACCAATGTAAGGCAGAAGGGGCTACGAATGTTATTGCCATCCCGAGCACGAATGTACGGATATTAAACAAATCTGTCAGAACCGTCCGGCCCTTCTTGGCTACAAGAAGCCTTCATTACGCAGACATCACATCGGTCTTAATGTAACCTGTTTGTGCTGGATTTTACTTGACAGGCCCCTTTTTAAAGCACGTGATAATAACACTGCCAGACGGAGGGAATCTGTCTCCACTTGGAATCACAAGTTACCTTCCCACCTGCCTTTCCTGAATGTCATTCATTCATCATCCATAGTATATAAAGTACCAATTAAAAATGTATGGGGACTCAGTAAACCACTACCTATTATTTGAAAACTGGCAGATACCATAAGCATAGTATACGAACTTCAAACACGTGGCATATGGACTTCAAAACTAGGGTATACGGAAAATATACCCTTTAATGAAATATCTAGTCCATTTGTTTGTATAAATTTACGGCGCTATGCTTACGGTTGGGGAAGTAAAGAGTAATAAATTATAAACCCTAGAAAATGCCCATACAGGTCTGAATGTAATTAAGTCAAGAAGATCGATGATAACTACAACAAACGATGGTTTTGTGGACAGGCGGCTCTGTAAACCACTAAAAGTTGACCTCGTAATACACTCACTCACGCTCGTGTATCACTATCGCGTCAACCTCTCGTAGTTTACGACCGCCTGTCCACAAAACAATCGATTATTGTCTATACATATTGACATTTAATTCATGCCTGCATTAAATTATCACAATTCTAGAGTACAACTGGCATTATCTCTGTAGATAACAGAGAGTTAGTAGACGGTAACATTGCAGCAGCCCTTGCTATCTACAAATCTCGAGTGCGCAACACAAGAACCAGTTCTCTTAATAAAACACAATAAAGATAACTCTTTTTGCCAACTGAGCGTGGAGGCAAAGGACTGGGTGCGCTTCACCTTAATCCTTTTTTACTCTTTACCGTAAAGCCTGATGGTTCAATATCATTCAGAGTGCTACTTTCAAAATTATGAAAAGATTACTTTTTACTCTTTCGATTGGTGCTTTGTTTCTGTTTCAACCATGTTTCCACTCTTCTTCAATTCTTCGATTAACATCATCATTTGTAATGCCTTTGATTCTATTTCTAGTTTTATTTACAATGATAGTAAGTTTAAATCCAGACTATATAAGACATAATCTGGTAAGCATCCAAATTAAAAACACTTAATAGGTTTTCCCGGATAATAAAGGTAATGGGATTTCTTGAAGCAAGATTAGAATGACGTACATCAATTATAGCTGTAGATGAACACGATTCAATGGCAAGCCTTATGAGGTTGGTCCTAGATGCTTTACCCCCACAGCACACAGACTGTTGATGAAGATTGCCATCAGGCACCGACTTCAAAGCACGGCAAGATGCGCACTTCTCTACCCAACACTGCGAGCTGCTCCAGGTCGGTATTTTCCCCTCCAAAGAGCAGCTCCCTGATTGCTTTAAATCCAATCTAACCCGGCGAAATCCAAGTCTGGTTCATCGCTCGGCACGCGTACCAACAATCAGACACACACACTGAGGCGTCATTGGCCTTGGCTGGCTGGCTGGCTGGCTGGGTGGCTGGAGGGCTGGCGGGCTCTCTGCCCGGAGGATACTCTCTGCCTCTCCTTACCCTGCTCATCAGGCCTATCGCCAGACTGCCTCAACAGTCCAGCATGAAGATTTCATTAGCACCGGTCGCCGGGTCTATGGTCGTAACTCTTCATTTGGTGATTAGCCCGCCTGGCCATTGGGTCTCAGAGGTGGGCTGTGGTGGTGATTGTGGCTGACAAGTGGTAACGGGGGCGCACTCACACATGGCAGACATCCCAGACCCCTCCTGAACTCGGCCAGTACCAACGTCTAGCGCCATACCTCAATGTCTACACTCTCCCCCCCGCATCCCCACCCACCCAACTCTTCCTGCTGAGTCACGCAGGGCGCCATGATTATTGTTCCTAGTACAAAGGTAGACTACACTCCTGGTGTCCATACATCACCTTGCTTTTCTTGTTGTTTTCCTTTTGTGTGTTTCTTGTCTGTTTGGTACATAACAGCGATTGTATATGTTCTAGCAGTGAGATAAATGTGTCTTATCAAAACCTATTTTGGGTCTGGAATAAATGTTATTCAATAGATATACGCATTTATTAAGGTACAATGTAAATGATACCCATTGAAGAGCTTCGTCCCTGGACATGGCTTTCCAATCAATGAATTCCCCAACAAACTGTAAATTATGTTTGCCTCTGAAATGGTTATGCTTATTTCATACCGTACATTATGATTACAAAGCACTAGGTTTCTACTGGTTTTCCATTCAACATAATTTGAAATGCAGCCCCACTTTCGATTGTCCCCACATGAGATGTGGTCTCGGAGAACAACATGAAGATTTTATATATAGACGGGGATGATTTGATTACTAATGTGACGTTAGGGCTGAAGTGTTGTCAATTAACTGACACTATTAAGAGAATACCACGATGTCATGAACGTGTCCTTTTAGATGTGAGGTGGAAAAGGTTAGAATTGACGGTTCTTATTCCAGTCTACAGCAGTAGCCCCAGCGCCAATACCGCTTAAGGCAACAAGAGCTTGGGGTCCTCCGAGAATACTGCATTCTTTGTAAAAATATCTAACAGGAGACCTAAATAAGACTATCTAAAATAATCTATAATCTAAATATTTCCTCCGTGCATGATTTCATGAATTTTCTTCATAATTCGTTCATAGTTATGTTTATTGAAATATTTCTTAATTTGCCATAAATACTCTGAGGCGTCGTCCCCACTAGGAAATTGTGCATAGAGGAATCTTAACGCAGGAGGTGATAATTCCCAAAGGCATGCAAAACTCAGTGAAACTAAAGGGTACGTGTCAAGGGCAGAGTCACATAAAAATGATTTGTGATCATGCACTGGGTACTCACATACCACAGGCCTTATTCACGCCGAAGCATAATGCATGATCCACGGCATGAATATAAATATAACGCATTTCTGAACAAAAATTACCATATCACACAAATGAACCTTCCTGACACATTGTTACGTTAAAATCCATTGTCAGGTGATCATTTATCACAGGGGCTTTCCTTATATAAAGAAAAGAAGTACTCCAGATTCCATCATGAATACTTGAAAGAACCCTTCATATCGTTCGGTGAAATGTCGCGAATGAAGCCATGAGTTGTTTTTTTGTGATTTTCATTATGAACCAAGTGCATGTCATATAGTAAGCTTACGTGTCCAGGATACACTCTGCGCCTAAAGCGGTTGTGTTGATGTCTGTTTCGATTACACTTAACGCAGACTACTTCATAGACGATGACAAAATGATGGATTGACTAACGTACAGCACTCAATCAGGATCACGCCGAAAATGGCTATAATACCTCCTCAAACAACCCTTAAAATGGCTATCACACTGGGTAGATTTGACAGCTGCCATGCATGATCTTCTTACGACTATTGATGGGTAATGGTTCTCTTTCAGCACACATGCTCTCCACCTTATTCCGTTAGGATTACCTTATTAGTCATTACCTGGAGCGGCTTATTGGTGGTATTTTCCTGATGTAATGTTTGTCAGACCCCTTCTCAATGATGTCAGTGTAAACGTGAACTTCATCCCACTGTGTTTCGGCCTCTATGTAAAACATAGAGCTTTTGTCAAAATCTAGTGCGATCATATTGTGATATACTTCTCAGCAACGCATACTGAGAGAGGATGAAATATAAATTAACACAATGCAGGCCATGTTGACAACTACACAATGAATGTAAATAAGATTGTACCATTTAATTTTCTGATATAACAATAGTTGGATATCTAAATGTTAAACACCATTGAATAAAAAAATCAAGAAAGGCTGCAAACCCCCCACCCCCCCCCCCATCCACTAACACGGAAGAGAACAGCAAAAGAAACACAAAAACACAATATAGGTTATCATTATATTGATATATCTGCTCAAGCCAGTAGTCGTATAGTACTCTCGGCAAGAACATGAATCTCGCTTGGAAAACGTCATACTCCATTTCTAATTACGCTACAGATAAATATTCTCTAAGAATTCCATCTCCGCTTTAAGTATCATCTTTCAATATTACATTGGATTTGTCGAGAAATGAATCCATGTAAAATCTCTGGCAAAGTGTGATATTATTTCCTCTTTTAAAATGTGCTCAAAGATCCCGTCGTTTATGATTATAATTCGAACAGCTTCTATTGTTATTATCCATAAATCATGGTAATTACCAAACTACTGATATATTTCAATACACAATGATTATATATTTTTTCTTCTCACAGGTTCGCGCCGTTTATATACACCTGCAGACTGGGATCAGGGGTGTTGCCTGTTGCCGTATCAATGACTCACTCCAGGTGCGACACCCCACTGAACTACCTGAGGATCAGGCGTGCCCACCCGGCCGCCCCTCCGCCGCACCACCGCTACCACCCGCGCCACCCCCACAACTACACAGTGTGCGTGACGCCCTTCAACTTCAACTACAACAACGTGGACCAGCTTGTCGAGAAGATCGAGGTGGACCGTGTCTTTGGTGCTAACCGCTTCATCTTCTACAACTATTCCAGCGGGGCCGACCTCGCGCCTTACCTGAGAAGCTACATCGACGAGGGCATCGCCGAGGTCGTGCAATGGCGGCTTCCGGTGCGCGTCGACACGTGGCCCGCGTCGGCGGCACCGGAAGTGGACGTGCATTATTTCGGACAGCTAGCGGCGCTGAATGACTGTTTGTACCGCGCCATGTTTGATTCCAAAATGGTGGTTTTTACGGACATGGATGAATTGATCGTCCCTAAAAAACACAGCCGGTGGCGAGAAATGGTGACGTTCTTGCAGCACAAGGGGCAGGGTAGCGCGGGCACGTTTATATTCCAGAACGCCTTCTTTAGAACGGAGTGGGCGGACGATAGCAAAGTAGACCACAATGGAGAGACAGACTCAGGTGTGCTCAGGATTATGAGTTTAGCCAAGACAAAACGCGAGCGGTATATTTACCCATGGGGAATGCGCTCGAAGTTTATCTGTGATCCTCTTAAGGTGGAGATGGTGGGTGTACACAATATCTGGAGGTTTGTTAATGAGAGCTTCACAGAGTTGGATGTACCGGCTGATGTGGGACTCCTCCATCATTACCGGTCTTGGAACAAGGTACAGGAGGAGAACAGTGTCCTTGACCGCAGCATGCACTCCTATTATGACTCAATACTCTCGCGCGTGCGAGAACGACACGTTAAAGTACGAGAATCCACGAGAACGTTACGAGAGTTCCCAGTTAGACCTGCTGAAAGGTAGCGAATGAGGGACAGTGCTTGAAATAAATAAATGAACTGTGCGTGATGCAAAATGTTGCCATAGTCTTTCGTATGCCGATGTGCCAAAAGTTTATGGATTATAATGCAAAATGAAACGGTATTAAAGTGGATGTTTTTGTTGAGATATCCGAAATAACACCCAAAAAGAAGCCAGATATGGTGTTAAAAGAATGACAGGTAAGTGAAAAATTAATAAAAGATAAACACAACCTGCTGGTGTTTACAGTGTCTGTTTCAAAGAATATGAAATGAAATTTATCGATCGAGCATGCCAGAGGAAAAATCTATAAAAGTACACATAAAAAAGGCAGTGTAAACCGACACTGATGTGGTGTGGGGCCTAGGTATGGGAAAAGAACTGGGTGTGTGTTTATGGGGAGTTACTTTGGCTGGGCGAGAGAGTGTGACAATGTTCCTCGTGTTTGCTCCCCATTGAATATTGAGGAGGAACACATGGGGTGTCCAGAGGAGGGAACGGCTTGGGTTTCACGACCTGAGTTTGCCGCTTGCTACCATGGACCACAGCCGGGGGGTAATGTTTGCTATGTCATGGGGGAAACACGTTGCAACGGCACACCAGATCCATGCCTCTTTTTACCAAGACCATGCGTCTACGTGACACCAACAAAGGTCCGCTTTAGACAACCTACCACCCTTTTTATTTCTGTGTGCTGACAATAAAGTTTCCCTAAACAAAAGAATCACCCTTTTTCCTCCCCCACCTCTCTCTACTCAACTTTCGGTCCTTTTTTTGTGATCGTGATGCATCATGTCTTTTTTTTCTCCCGACACGGAAACCGCACCCACCATGTATTCTAAACGCCAAACTAAGCCAATTCTCCCCTTCGTGTATACGATATTGATGCAGGGTCGGGTTAGGTTCCAGCCGAAATTTATCGATTGCAAAATAATATATATAAAAGGTTGGCACACAAATTGGCCATTGCCACCTGGGGGTGTTTGTTGGGAGTAGGACGATAGGTGCCTAGCATAGTCAGAGGTGTGTGAGCAATGTATGATTACTGGATAGTTCCACATGCAAAGAGGCAGTGGCACAGGGTTATTCCGCCCAGGAGTCGCTGTATCGAGCGGGCACCCGACTGCCATGCCCCCTGGCGAGGACAGGGGCGGCGTGTCGGCGGCGCGACTGAAAGGCGACCTGGGGTCCGACCTGGCGTCGAGTTGACACAAGGAAGCACAATGATTGATACGAGGCTTGGCCTTTACAGTGCGACCTGGGAGCTTAGCGCCCACCACGCACCGCCCCCTGCCTGCCAACAGAAGAGGAACGTGGAGGCCGTGGGCGGATATACCAGAGGGGCGTTGTGGTCACGTGACGACAGGACGAGAATCTCGTCTGTCCACGATGAGAAACGAGAACGGACGTTCGTTGAAAAGAAGGAGGAAGGGAGGGGTACAGGGAAGGAAGGAGGATAGAATGGATGGGCGCCAACGGAAGTATTCATATATCCTTAGGTTTAACACAAATCATGAAAACCTGTTTTGAATTTGTGAGAGAAACACTAGGGACATAGCAGGTCCAAGGAAGGACAACTAGCGAACGAGCTGGAATATCATTAACGATAACCTTTGTATGAGGTCTCTTAGTACTCTGTAATTTCGTAAATACTATTTAACAGATCTTTGTATATCCATCGGGGCCGTGGGATCTTCTAGTATCAAACACATTGAACCTACGATGCGTTTCGTATTCTGATGAGACCCCTGTAAAGTAATACTGTTAACTAAAGAAGAACTAAGATATCACTTTTGTTATTGAATGGTCTATTCATATTCATTCCCAGCAAGCGTATTACAATATATAGGGTTAAGATCATATCAACATTTTTGCAACCACTTGTACCTACATATGTTACACGCTCGTGATTCCAGTATATAACTGGCATATGTTGCAATGTGAAAAGCACACAATAACCTTCAGTCCATCCCCCATGAAGGTTATAGCTTTTACGATTAACATATCTGTTCAACAACGAAGTGACGTCAAGATTGATTGCAGACGTAGTCAAATTAACATTATTAAAATTTCCATTAAATATCTACTGACAGTATCGTTCAAGTATCTAGATCCCAACTCCTTTTTTGATTTAATAACAAAAGAATAAGGACATGGTATTCACACACTATTAACTCCAGAGATTAGTGTCATTAAATGAACACCAACATCGACACTAACACAAGACGGCGTCATTTCCCAAGCCTTGCCGAGAAGCGGCGCCGAGTCCATGGCTAATTTTACGACATCAAACGCTCCACTTTACGACTTCAGCCGATCAATATTTGCGACATGCCACATATCGCTATACATCATGCGTATTCCTTTTGCGACGAGAGACCACCCCTCATCGGCACGCCTCTCACCGCCTTCACCCTCACAGCTGACGTGAATAATGATGAAGAATGCTGTTAAAAATATGATATCCTCCTAACGCCAGCTCTCCGTGTCCCTATGGACGTTGGAATGATTGAATTAACAATCTCTGGTGGCTTTCAACTGGGAACATGGCGCTGCCGTATGCCTAGTCTGGTTCAAAAAGGAGACTCCAGCAATCTCGCAGCTAAATACCATATTGAGGGAACCATGTGTTTCGGTTATATCATCCCATTAACATCCCCAGTGCACTTTAAAGCATCCCAAATGAATAGTACGCGCGGGGCGGCCCGGAAAAAATGGTTTTTTGTGTGGAATAATTACTTGAAGAGTGCGAGGATAGATATATTTTTTTACATACAAAGAAAGCAACAATGACGTTTAGTCTCTGCGAATAATAAATATCAATTTCCCTCGCCTTTCATATTTGATGAGATTTAAGTGATACCCATTTGGATCGTCTTGAAGAATCACTCTATGATGTTCTAATTCTATTGATATGGTGAACATATTTTGATTCAAGTTGATTAAAGAAACTTGTAACCATGGTGATACATTGCACGTTAAAGGATATTCATCAGGTAATACAACCATGGAATTTCTAATAATCTGAAATCCAGGAACAAGACATGCATATTTCTGTTACTAATTGAACCACTCGAGTTACATCCTAAAATGGTTTTTGAAATCACAAGATTTTGACTAGTTTTTCAATTTAGCCTCATGGAAACTGAGGGACCTGACACGGCTGTAATTTTTTGGTCCAAGCCCGGAAGAGGTTCGAAATTTTATAATCGCACCTGATCACATTTTTTTAAAGAAGAACTCCAGGATTCGAACGCCTTTCGTGCATATCAAATTGCCGCGTCCGACGTAATTTGAGCTAGAACTAACTTTGACATATAATAATTTATTTAGATTATCCTTAATCTTTATCTCTTATGCATGGTGTGAGAATTTTGATTCTTAGCCATGTAGTAGCCAAATTGTAGCCATGTCGGGGTGTGTCGCAAGCAGAGTGTGCCGGATTTATTTACCCAATCCTCTATATATGTGTGCGTGTATTTGGGTAGACGTGAACGCTTTAGTGACAACTGGTATGTAATGGACATTTGTGGAACTCGAGGTGGCCGAGGAAGTCCACGCACCCGGGAGGAAAGTGAGGAACAAATCTGCGGGAGTCGGACCCAATTTCTAACCTACGTAATTTTTTTGTTTTTTTTCTTTTGTTGTCTTTTTTTTCATCTGGTGGTGTTTATTTTCACAGTAACTCCCATCAGATGGCATTACCTGACTAGGCTTTTCATCTCCAGGATTAGGACTCCTGCCAATGCTTTCCAACACAGGAGGAGATGGAGGAGTGGGAGGGGGGATCTCAGAGCTGCCACCATGTGGATATTTCAGCTGACGTACCCAGTAACCTCCTCAACTGTATATTCCAATGGGAGGACGATCGCGGATGAGTTGGTGTGCGAGGAAGGGGGTGTACATCCGACGAACAAATGGAGGCGACCTCAGCTGCACTTTTTAGATTTCTCGTAGGAAATCATTTAGATGGCTTGGGGAGCGGATCTACAGGCTCAGCTGTCAGTCGCGCGTCGGTGCGTGTGTACTTAGGGATGAGATGATCAGTATAGAGGGTCTCAGGTATTGCAATCGGTTCATATTGCAAGTTATCTACTAATAGGTGCATGTTGTATCTAGCAGGCCGCTGCAGTAACACTTACATCCAGTTGACACATATTATGGTTATGTACATGGATATACCTTCGAAGTAATATCTTGTTGAGAAAATAAGTCATGGATATCTCCTAAGACCCAGAAATAGTAAAGGCCAGACAAAATGGTATACCTTTTCCCTGCGCCTAGTCCCTTAAAAACATTGTATTTGAAAGGAAGAACTTTCTTTGGATATGATCTTTACATTCACCAATGACTATAGGTTCATAATAATCCTATATTATCAGTCTGCCCACGGCTTCCTTTATAAATGATCCACCACCTTTATTATCCATCGTATACAAAGTCCCCATTGAAAATGTATGGGGACTCAGTAAACCACTACCCATTGTATAAAACCTGACAGATACCATAACTGTGGTATACGGATTCAAACCTGTGGTATACGGCCTCAAAATCATGGTATACGGGAAAAATAGTCCCTTTGTGCTATAGAGCAAATAAATAGTCCCTATTGCTATACCGGTACCCTTTAATATGGCAATTACTGGGTTTAATTTACTAGAAATAATGGATAATAAATACAACAAACGATGATAATGTGGATAGGCGGCTCTGTAAACCACTCGAGGTTGACGTCGCAATACACTCGCTAGCACTCGTGTATTGCTACGCGTCAACCTCTCGTGGTTTACGGCCGCCTATACACAAAACCATCGATTATTGTCTATGTAAATGATAGTGGTGGAGTAAAGTAATCATGATGCAACGACGCGTCGAAACTCCATCTCCACCCAGCGCAGCATCTCGTTTCGTAAAGTAGGATTGCATTGAAATAGAAGGAGAGAAGTATAGTGTTGACGAGTGTAGCCTCACGTTGCCCTGATTGGGAGTAACTCGGGCCGTACTACTTTAGTACTCATCCGACGCCATCGTGTTGCTCAGGAGCGCCCTAAGGCCAGGTATCATGGTGATGGGATTGACTGTTTTCTCTGAAGCTCATCTTCTCTCACATACCCTACTTTGATGAGATCCACAAATGGCACATATATGATATGAACATTTCCTAAAATTGTAGAGTTCACCTTTTTTTGCCAATTGGAATATGAGGAAACGGAGTTACCGAGCACGGAGAGATGGGCATTAGAGGTCCTTCGTCGTTTTTTCCCTTTAGATTATTTTAATATTGACCAAAATTCGACAGGTTGGCCAATGGTTCAAATATGGCCCAAATTTGTAGTCGAGGGAACCTATTTCAAGGATGAAACACACAATGGAATCACCCCGGACTCCATTACTACGTTTACTTAGGCCCGACGTCCAGCTACTACGATAGACATTCAAGACATCCCGATGCACTATTGATATAGAACGTCCTGACCATGCTGTACAAGCTACAAAACGAGATGATAATTCACGGTTCGTATGGAACGAGGCATTTACGACGAGTTCCATACAAACCATGAATTATTATTGAGTTTTGTGTCTTGTACAAGCATGGTAGGTCGTTCTATATTTACTCTATACCCGAAATTAAAAAACCCATTAATTTCATATGGCTTAACAACCAATATTTTGATAAACGTATATGGGGAGGTAGTCCATATTTTCCTGTACGGACAAGTGGCCCGTACAATAATTTTTACGTTATATGGCGAAACGGCGCGTATTTACAATATACACGGCATGGGTATATAGTAAAATGCATCATGCTAAAACTAATACATGATCGAGAGCATCTGTATTTTACACAAAGGTTTATACTAGGAACATCGCTGTGCATCATAATTGGTCTTTAGGTAATCGTAGGGCATATCGTAGACAATTTTGACTTTTATTTTTATATACATAAGAATTTTAATTTTTGGTAAATATCTTTTATTGGCAATAATCGTTACAGTATTTTCATATAATTGAATATTTAATAAGTCAGAATCATGAAATAATGTCATTTTATTTAATCCTATTTAACCCTAGATGCTAATGGTCATTCTCCACGGACCTAGGGCGCGAACAATATCTATACATCATGCCCAGTACTCCATACCACGTGTCAAAATGGCATTTTTAATGATTTCCAACTATACAGTAATGAGGAGAGATAGTGAGTGGTTCTGAATTACATTTTCTCCTTTCTCTTTTAGAACTCGGAACAGATTACATTTAGACATATTAACCATGCCTCCATATTATATTTATTCCTTTATTGTAGTGTATTACTGAAGCCAGTATTCTTTTCATACAGTCATTGACACTAACAACAATTTACATAACAGGTGTTGCGTGGGAGCAATCTTCCTTAATGTGAAGAAGAAATACTATTTGTCAATATTTGTCCTTGTGATTAAAGCGCCTCCAGTATATCCTTTTGGGAATACAAGTTGCAAGTGGTAACACATGCCCTGGTTGGAGCAATAGCAGCAGATATTACAGAGTAAGTGATGCCGAATTTACAACTTGAAACTTGGCCATCGGTTGAGAAATATGTGCTTGTGTCTATAGGTCACCATGACTACCCAAAGTCCCTGCCCTTTATACCGTCCTCTCCACATCCCAGCGCTGCCCTTACTCGCTCTCCATTTGCAGGGAAAGGGCTGGAGTGGATTCTGATACGACCCCTCGGGGCAGATTTGTCGCAGTCCGCTTGGAATTTATGTTGGTAAAACCAAACGGCGACTGTAAACAGCGGAGCTGCTCTGGCCTGCACGCCGCCGCGGGGAGCCAGTTGCTCGCTCTCACAGCCGGACCGATACTCCTCACAAGCAGATCTTCGTATCCCATTGAGTTTGCTATAATCTATAGGCTCTTTCATAGTAATCCATGTTAAATTCGGCCAGATCCGCAATATAGATAATAAGATAGACAACTATTCACCTTTTTGATGTTTTACTCCGTCTTAAAATGAAGATACCATGCCAGTTAGACATTCAGAGATCTAACGGAGGAGAACCCTGCTTGAGAAACAGGTTACTGGAACCAATATCTATAACAGTATCACACAGTAGAACGCTTGATACTCAAACCAATGCTCTCCACAAGCAAGTTCTCGTTTCCCATTGAGTTTGCTACAATCTACAGGCTCTTTATTAGTAATCCATGTTAAATTCAGCCAGATACGCAATATAGATAATAAGAAGGACGACTATTTTCCTTTTTGATGTTTTACTTATAATGAAGATACCATGCCAGGGCCCCATTGCTCCTGTTTTTGTGGTATCGCTAGCTATAATCGGATCGCAATTCTATTTTCATAATTACTTTAATAATCCGACTAAAAAAGCGTTGCTCCAGTAACATCTGATCGTATTGTTATATTTCCGCGGTATCGCTAGTTTTTACGATGCGATTACGATAACACAATTAAGGGGCACATATTGAATTAGATAGGGGAAGATAAATTATTTCTTTAATTAAATACAGATGGCACCATAGTTAATACTGATCTGACACCTGGTGGTTTTGTTCACTATTCCCTATAGGTAAAAGAACAAGGGGCTGGGTTGGTGGTGCCACCACGGATAGTTATTTGAAATATCAGACAAGGCTGGTTTTAACCTACAGCGAGATGGTCCACAGTGCAGTGAAGGTCCGCGTAAAAAGTATCGCTAAATGCCGTATTTTACGTGGCGATGCGCCTATGCGATTGCGACATGGTCCGCAAAATTTCAGGAGCAACGTTTTGGCCCTCGGATCGCTATTCTGCGATCCACAGCTCTGTCATAATCCTGGAGCAACGGGACCCAGTTGAACTCTGAGAGTTTTAACGGGTGAGAACCCTGCTTGAGAAACAGGTTACTGGAACCAATATTTATAACAGTATCACAAAGTAGAACGCTTGAGTACTCAAACCAATGCTCTCCACAAGCAAGTTCTCGTTTCCCATTGAGTTTGCTACAATCTACAGGCTCTTTATTAGTAATCCATGTTAAATTCAGCCAGATACGCAATATAGATAATAAGAAGGACAACTATTTTCCTTTTTGATGTTTTACTCTGACTTATAATGAAGATACCATGCCAGTTAGACATTCAGAGTTCTAACAGAGGAGAACCCTGCTTGAGAAACAGGTTACTTGAACCAATATTTATAACAATAATTATAACAAAGTAGACCACATGAGGACTCTACAACTATACAGAAAAGAAGGTACTGATGTAAATCCGCCACGTTGGGAGGTTCAATCATAAGAACTAACTGCTGAAGAATGTCCGAGGAAAAATAAAGAATCCCCCCCTCCATGATTCATGTGCTGGCGATACATGGTACAGGAAGCATGTAGTACACATTAACATGTATACACGTGAACAAATCTCGATAGATATCTTTTGCAACTGTTTTAATGAACATACGAATATTTTTCTTCAGTCTGATAGAACACCGTGCGAATTCGGTCCTCAATAATCAGATTGTGGAGAAGGTAAGATATTCACATAACGGAAACTAAAAAATCTGCAGAAGGGGAGAGCATGTCACTGTAGGAGATGTTTCTTCGGAAATATTGCTGGCCAAGCTCCTTCAAGGTACTCAACCAAGCAGACAGTCGACAAGCCTCGCCTAATCCTACACAGAACAGCATTTTGCTCTTGCTCACTCTGCTCGCGTCTGCCGGGGCCCTGCATATGCGTTGAGCTGCTCGCTGACAGGGCTGGGGGACGGTCATTGCTATTCCCAGCTAAGTGACATAGCGGCCCGCCTTCTCCCTTCGCACCGGCCTACTCTGCTATGTATGACGCCGACGAGTGGCCACTGGGGCCCCGGGAACGATACCGTGTGGGCGTGCATGGACGATGGCAGCAGGACCGAGCTCTAACGTTCGGCAGTTACCTATGCTTCCTAAATCCTGAGTATAGTCTTCATCCAGGCTAGATCGTTTTCGGATGGTGAAAACCTAGTCTGGCACAGCGCAGCCGGCGAATTATTGGATTCTGAATGAAACTTATGTTGTTGGCTGCCAATCATTATGCATTATGATATTGGTTTTACTATTCATTCACTAGCCTTTATCTCTAGCCTTTATCACACTCCGGCAATGTCGCAGTAATACGCGACATTGCCATCGTGCGATAAACAACAACACGACTAACTCTCGTTTGGTTTCTCCTAAGTCTCCCTGGTACAAGTTTGGCCACAGGAATAATGTTAGAAAAAATATTGAACGAGCGCCTCGGTAAAGTGACAAAATTACGCCACAGTCGTGGTAATATGAGATGATGTCAAATGCTATTAACCAACTGGAATTGCAAAGTAATTCGAATTATTCTGATATTGTAATTCTATTTAATATCAGTGAAAAAAGGTGGGGTATATCCTGAACCGTACTCGAATCGTAAAATACACAATTCTCCACTCGTTTGGATGGGCCGTGATCGTAAATCAGCTTCACCTCGATGACGATCGCGGCCCATCGTGGAGTATTGTGTATTTATACGATTCTCGATGCAGTTCTATACAATTCTCCTATACTGCAGGTTAAATACAACACATGATGGGTCACCCATAAACTGATCTATAAAAGGGTAATGATTATAGAAGATGGTATTTCAACCATCGCTGCTAGAGCAAGCTAGTAAAAGTGTTTCAGATAATTGGAGCATTTTCGATCCAGTGCAAGGTTCCTGGATCGTTTTACTAATAATACCATGTTGCTGTATTTGAAATGGCGAGCAGCCGGTCTTTTTTTCCAAATTGATAATTACAGGAGAATCATTATCAAATTGTCACGATCTGCCAGCTATTGTGGATTTCTGTGCACAAGTCACGTACTCTTAGTGCCTGGACAAAATCTTTTAATTACCGATGGCTTTTTTCTTAACAACAAAGTTGTCGATCCGAAACAAACAGGTTATATGCATCTAGACCTGCCAAAACTCCCATTATCGTCCATTATCCATCCCCATATACAGCCATCCTTGGGTCTAGAGGAGTCTGAACCGGAGGTTTCTTCATATTGCAATTAAAGCATTCAAATCAGGCCGTCTAATTAATTAGATTCCGGGAAATATGATTAGGAGAGCAGCAGTGTGAGCCGAAAGCAGGTGGTTAGACGCGGTGGCATACATTAACTGGCGAGTGGGGATGTAAAAGCAGCCACTTCCTCCTCCTGATTTACGGCAAGAAAAGTAGTTGGCACAAGAAACTGCGCCCTTAGTAAATTCATGAGACTCAGCTCACATATATTTCACACCAGCCTCATCGGCCAAAATACCCGGAAGGCTCACTTACATTATTTGGATATTCTTTTGTGCAACAAAGGAATGAGAGGGACCATTTTATCCATGGTGTTCGTATCTTAACACTTAACAAAACATTACTGCTAATGGCGATACATTTTTGTACTGACAACGGCGGAATATTCTACCGATCAACTAATGAGCCTATGTTGTTGATATTGCGAAATGAATCTGGAGGTTTCACAGTAAATGTAACACTGATGGCCTTATTGTACTAGCAGAGACATCAGATATGAATCTATGCTGATTTTGCTTCTTAGCAAATCGCATTACTGTACCACGGAAAATGCTCGTCAAATACGTCGGTATCATGTCTGTCGAGAGTGTCCCTTCTGTGATGCCATATTAGATGAATAAGGTTGAATGGTCCGACACAAGCCATTATCAATACCATTTGTAATAGTAACAATATGCATTTTATCTATTCAGAAAAATGGAGTGAGTACATTCATCCATTATGAACGCACTTCCATGAACCAATCCAACAGAAACAAGGAAAATATAAGTTGAAATTGAGAAAGACACTAATGATACTCAGACGATATTTCAGTAACTATTTTTGCTTTTGCAGCTATAGTCTTTTCTTATTATAATAACGAATGTTCTCACAGGTCTTTTGACTCTGTGTACATAATAATCGGATTACTTCATTATTATGATCATCACAGAAATCTCATTACATCACACTATACTGCAGCATAGAATAGCATAGACATTATACATCAGAGATTCAGAACTGAGTATACATAACACAGCATTAAACCAGACAGCTTAATAATGCAACCTCATAGGTAATGACAGAGAATTGTGGAGCTCAGGTGCTGAGGTATTCGGGTTGCCAGCTCGTCCAATGGCACAGTTGTCTTTGGCATACAGCTTCCGCATAGATCTCTTTGTTAATAAGACAAGCACCCGGATATAGCGGGCTGGGTAACAAACAGTCGTCTTATACTGCTCCTTCATCTGGCGCTGAGAATATCTGTCAGTCGGGGGAGCAGCTCACACAGCCCGAGCAGCTCGGATAGCCAAGGCTGCGAGGGAGTCGTAAGGTGCTTTGTGGTGTGTCTATGTTGGAGAATGGCGACTGCGGTGGAATATCGTAAAACTGGATGAGTTTTAATCTTGGCCACTGTATGCCACGACTGGAGTTTGGCATAGTGACTTCATGAGGTGAAGCCGAGTGAAGTCCGGAGCCAAAACTCGAGGAGTGGAATGCGATGGCCAAGATTTAAACGAATCAGGTTTTGATTTTATCCTACCCTGTCTCCTCGATTTTGGAATATTACGTGATAACAATTCTGTATACTACTAGTGGCATATAAAACTCCGTATGCCAGTCAGCGTAGCATACGGAAACGCAATGTTAAGCCTATGGAATTTTATATTAGGGGTAGGATAATGAAAAGGAACTATATCGAAATCCATAGCCACTGAAAATATGCCATGAGTATTGGTTACGGAGTAATTTCATGAGGCAAAGCTGAGTGATATTACATGAATGGCGTATTTTCAGTAGCTATAGATCGAATGCGGGCCAGATTTTATCTAACCACTCTCACTGACTAATTGACGTTAGTGACGTCAACCCTTATTGGTTTTATCTATTTTTGTTATACTCAATGGGTGTTAAGTATGGGTTCCCAATGGAAAGCAATACCACAAGTGGGATAAACGGTTGGAGGGGTGTTGTGGAAGAGAAAGCATTTCGGGTGAAGATGGGAGATCTTCAGCATAAGATATATTTCAAGATAGAGGCAAATAGATTCTCTGATAATGTCTCTGGTACTACTGTTACCCTCACGCTCCATTTTACTACCCCAATGTAGACTCAGGGTTAATTTGATAGTTTTATATATTTCGAAGTCTGATGATTAAACGGCCGTAAGAAAACATTCTTGTCAGTTCTCTTATTGTCCATCAATAAATCGTTTTATCCTATATCCATGACATACATGCTATATACGCCCTGTTTCGGCATATACAATGAAAATAATATATATAAAATAAGGTTCCGTACTGTTCTGTACAAGTCGACTAAAGCATTGTTGTTAACTCACTTTACGCCTTCTTCCGTATGCACCTAAATGCCCATCTCGTTTTATAGCTTGTGCAACACGGTAATATAGTCATATATAAAAAGAATTAATACTATTTAACAGGAATATAATTGACAAACATTTTCAATCGAAGAAGACAGTCTATAGTATTGGAAATATTCCCAACAAAATTACCAACTTGTGTCTGTCTGACATGAATGTTTGGCTCTGCTTTAGTTCAACAAACTGTGCAGAAAGTCAGCAGCAAACCTTGTGTTGGAGAAGGTGTCTTTCTTCAAAAACCTACCTTGAAGACGCAATGAATAAATAAGATGAGGTGCTGGGAAAACATCAGGGATTAGTGTGGTGGGAGGCTGCTGTATCAGTACAGACACAGGCAGTGGGCCGGCAGATGGGAGGGGCTGGCAACTGCTCGGGAGCTCCTCACGTATTTCCGCTGTACGAGTTATTGCCTTCTTTCCAGTGAAACTCGATGATGGATTAGGATTCTGAACAGCTCTGAATCGAACTGCTCGCGCAGAATTCCTGCCTCCTGCTGGCGGAGTGGCTGACAAGCTAACTTTTAATTGGTCATTAGGCACCCTTCATCGCCACCAGACGGGGGGTGTTGCCAAGTGGAGGGAGGGAGTTAAAAAAATGCAACTTGATCTGCGAGGATGATCCGATCTACCTCTCCAGCGCTCCGGAAGATGGTAAGCCGCTTTAGTCAACCATCAGCCAGGGATTTGCGACCTGCATACCTCCAGGGAGGAGGACGACAACCCAGCAGGTGATGCACCATGCGACAGGTGTGTGGAGGAACAGTTTGAAAATACGCAAATTTAACATGGTGAAATTGTTTTCTTGTTAATTTGAGCACAGGTCCCTTTATTTTCATTATCCTTTCTGCAGAGTGTGTTATACATGTGTCTTTCAAACGTAGTATACATGTGACTGTTCCTTGTAGTTTACATGTGTGAATCCCACATAGTTCCAATTAGAGATTATTCATAGAAGATTTCTATATTTCTTAGTACTTCAGTTAAAATAGAAAGTTTAGCAGAGTTTTCAATAAGATTGCATATTATCATTGTAATGGTTATTAAAACATTGACTGGTATTTAATATTGATTACATGATTACCTTTTATGAGCTTGCTCTATTTTTATGCTTTTTGGTTTTGGTGACATCACAATCACACTTATATGGCACGATGATTGACAGGGACAGGGTACGAATAGGTTGATGAACAATAACAATACGAATTCCATGTCTCTTGAGAGGAATCTAGATGTAATCCACTACAAACTGATTGAAGTTTATTCTTGGAAATAAAGCTGCTTAAACAAAAAAAAACAACCAAAAAACCCAATAGCAAAACGATACAGAGTACTTATTACATACAAGAGACATCACAATACAATATACAGATTACACACAAACATAGAAAACCAATGATCCAGCATATGCCTCGACTATTAGGCAAAAATGCCTGAACGGATAAGTTTGGTTTATTGCGTGCTTTCATGAAATAACATGGTAATCTATGTGTATTAATGTCCAAAATATATCTATCGTTATATTATTATACACTATATAATTGCGGCAGAGGCGAGGTCGCCAACCAGTAACCTGGTAACCTTCCGCGTGGCGATAACGTCATGCTTCCTTAACGGTCACACCAGTTGCGCCTCAACTGTTGAACTGAATGCACGGTTTTTCACTTGTGAAATTTTTTTAGTCTTACTGTATTGAATAAAGTGCGATGTTGTCATTATTCCGTCAAACCACAGCAGCTAGATCGTTAACAGCGGCAGTTTGATATCCTGATGGCGCGAATGGACGCCATGACCATATATATATATATGTATATATATATATGTTTAATTTAACGTTTATTCATTTCTGTACATAAGCCAGTTTTTCCACTGAACATCAGTGCCAAAGAATTTAACATGGGTATTTTCCCTTATATCATAATGGATTTAGTTATGTTATCAATGTAATTTGGATATAATATCTGAAATCGAAATGTCTGCAACATGTAATCATATTAACACTGAATCCGAGCCAAGTGCATGACCAGACCAAATGAAGGAATTAGAAATAACTTGTAGCGAGATAACGGCAATAAACTACGTTTTCATATCCGTCTATATATGGTTAGGTCATATTTGCTGCTGAATGAGAAATAAGCTTATGTACTGGAAAGAGTAGGGCGTTCTTCCAAACAATTGATATTGTGAACGAAACAGCAGTATTCAGTTGCAAGAGAAATACAACCTCAGGTCATTACAACTACCATTTGCCGTCGATTTTGAATATGTGCATTGCTCAATCATAATAAAGCTATTTGCCTATGGATCCTAGCGAAATAGTTCTTTTTCAGGAAATAGAGTTTGTTAGGCCCGGCGTCCACCTACTACGATATGGCTCCGATACCTACGATGCACCTCCCGATAAAAAATAAAAATCGCGTCGGGAGGTTACCTAACATCGGGGCAGTTGACCACGTTTCTGCAATTAGACACCGATAAAACCCCCATACATTGCATGGTGGATTGGCATTTTTAGACATATGTCTACGATTTTGCACCTTCCCGATATGTCTCCGATATTTGGTTTTTGTATCGGTACCATATCAGTAGGTCTAAATTTCTATCGTAGTAGGTGGACGCCAGTGTGCTCCAGTTGAGAAGAACGTATGGACGCGCGGTGTGATTGAGGGCAGTCCTGGATATTCAGGATCCTAGATGTTCATATTGTCACTGAGGGTTGTTGATATGATAACACGAACAGGCCATTGTGTCGTACTGAAACACTGGCAAACACCCACCCTCTCAAAAGGAAAATATAACGTATACAATGGCGGTAAAATCTACATCTGTCCGACATCCCTTACATTTCAGCCCATGGGTCTAGAAGGTGGGATCCTGAATACCTACTTTTGTATTACATTTTGCATTCAGGCTTCACCACTAAATCCAAGTATGCCTCTTATCATTCATACCTTTATTGGCTGCCGCCATCTGGCCTGATGTACTCATGAGAGAATATATGTGATACTGTTTTTAATGTAAATATCAGGAATAAATGCGGGCAAACAGTAAAATATGTTTTCTAACTGATGATAAAGTCTCAGAGTGGGTAAACACCCTCTTTCGCTCATGTGAAGTACTTTATGAAATATAAGGACATCCATATAAAATAATAAGATTCATCAATAGTCGATCAGAAAAATATACATTTTATGTATACATATATGCCGCAATAGTATGAGACAGCGCAATCAAAATACTATACAAACAACAAGTATATAGTGAAAACAAGTACAAAAAGGAAAATTAGAGTAATTACTAAGCATGGAATATTCTAAAGCGATCATCCGACAGAAGACCGGACCCCTGAGGTCTTTATGAGTATGTAAGTCTTGTCTAAAGGAGACGAAATACTCCTGGGATATGCTCCCTATTCTCCGCCAGAAAAATGGTGTAATGTTAGCGTCCTATGAGACTGCCACGAAAGTCTGTGTCTTCCTTATGAATATTCTCAGCAAAGAATTACTGACATGTAGAGACCTGTGTGTGGGAGCTCCTTCTACAAGGAAATGTGCGGCGCGAGGGCTGGTGAGGGAGTTGGTAATAGGTAGTGTACGGAAATATGAGAAGGAGAGTCAACGACCAGGAGGTGATTCAGGGGAAGCTGAAGGTCAACGTACTCCTTTAGTCTGATGAGAAATGAATAATCCCCTTTATTTCTGAAAAGGAATCAATAAAATACATTGCATTGTGGAATCCGTAAACTAAAAGGTTTTGTATTCATAGATATAGGCCATCTATGTATTTCTAAGGTCAGTTCGACAAGATAAGGATTTTCTTCCGTCAATAGCTTATTTTCATATATGAAATTAACTTTACTCCTTCTATAGAAAAACACATACGAATATGGAAAGGGAAGAGGGAGATACACGAAGGCGATCTATAGAGGGATTTGAGGAGAGATACAAAAGAACCGAGGTATACATACACAATATTACCATGGTTCCGATCTGAGAAGCCGTATTCTCCGCGTAGTTGACGCGAAGTAAAACGTATTACGTAGTGTCAACTACAAGGAGAATTCGGCCACACAGATCGAAATCATGGTAATGTTGTATATTTATTACTCACCTTTAGAGTAATTATTAGGAAAAACATCTTGTAAATTTGATGCGAGCGCCATGCATTGTTTAAATAAATTAGTTACTATAATGCCCGTCAGGTGGCCGAAAAAGCCGTATTCTCCTAGGAGATTCCGGAGGTCTGTATTTTACTCAGTAGCGATCTGTAAGCTTCATAGGCTTAGTATGGAGGCTCCGTATTCGGTTGGTAATAAATACAGAAGGGGGGATGAATAGGAGATAATAAAGCAGAGGGGGGGGGGGGGAGGGAGAACTAGTGAGTATATTATACGGAGACAGATGGAAAATGGGAAAAAGGTGGCAACGGAGAGAGACGGAGATAATCAGAGAAAAAGGCGAATAGACTGCAAAAGAACCACATACAGACTGACAGAGAGGCTGAAATATAAGAGGGACGTGGGATGAAAAACAGGGCAGTAGCGGAGGATTAAATATAGATAATACCTCTTTGTCAAACGGGGTAGCCCCGGGCAAATCGAAGGGAGGGCGACTGTACTACTTACAAATTCACAGCATTCATTACACTAAATAGCCGAGCACTTACGTGCAGAGCCCACGTCCCAACGTCCCCACGTGCGACACGTGTGCGGGGCACGGCTAATCTAAGTACCAATTGAAGACACAGCGGACATTTTTTCCTGCCTGCCGCGATCCATAAATATTAGCACAATTAGGGAGTGGTGTCAGGTTGCGGGGGTATCATCGCTCCCGCCGGGGGCGTCATCAAAGGACATCAAAAGCCGAGCCGGCGGCGCCGTCGACAGCCGCGGGGAAATTGAACAGGCTATCTCATTTCCTGAAGGACCCTTGGACGTGATTGGAAGCAGAGTGGATATAATGACAGAGGAAGAAGCATGGCTGACAGCGCCTACTCCAGTGTTTTCTACCGGCCTCCTGAGCCTTCCGACAGGCCCGATGACCCGCCGGGCGTCTACTGGAGGAGGTTGTAGACTTCCTCCGTTACCTGGAGGCTATTCATGGCCGGTGAACACGCCGCCCAACTCCCGCCCCTCCACCACCTCCTCCAGGGGAGTGGGCTACTAGATCCACTACCCTACAGCAACGCACATCTCACAATAAGAACAGAGACGTAAACAAAAAGACCCACTTCCACCCATTTGTTGTAAACTTCATTTGGACTCCCGGAGCATTTCTTTCTCCGCTGAAGCAAAAAGCCACACGCGGAGATTTCCGCAGATTATTTTTTGTCTTCATTGTCATAAGAATCTTTCACAAAAGCCAAAGTGAACCGTCAGAAACCGCCCACAGCACTATCAGATCCCATCTTGATCTTTTATCTTGATTCATGGCAGTTTGCAGCACATAAATACCGATCGAATTCATCTAGCACCATTACATGGGTAATTTAATTTCGGTTTTACCAAAGCAATCCACACAGCAAAGGCTCGTTTAAGGGGTCCTGATTGCAAATTACCATTCGCTTGCTTTTGCAATTAAACCCAATTTACCTTCCACTTTTGATACAAATACGCTGGTCGGAGGCACACTCCGGTCAATACTGGCTAGGTGCTTCTCATCTCCGGATTAACTTTCTAGAAGTAGGAATAAGGGGGCAAAGGGTGATCCATTGAAGCCGAGACGTCTTGCTCTCAGTCCTTGATTAAGGGTAACCCCCGTGAAGCCCTAAGGAGGGTGCCAGATAGCATGCCTGGATGGGTGGGGTCTTATGCCTCCTGTACATGTGCCCCCTAACGTGCATCCGCCGACCCCAACTGCCCTTGACTGGGCGCCACTGCACCCCCTATGAATCCCTTTGACCACGAGGGAGAAGCTACTTGGCCTCGCCATGGCCATGCCAGGAACATGCAACTATCAGACCCAGACCCTCTTTTGAGATCGCCTTCCCAGACGCTTTGAAGAATCTCTAGACGGAATATTTCTAGCTGGGCGATGTCGGCTGGAAAGAACTTTATCTCTTGTCTCTAGAGATGCAAGAGTGGCCTGACCTAAATATACGCCATAGAGATATTTCATACGTAGATTACGAGGAGATGTCTGGCCAGACTTCTTAAACCAACAGCCTCGAGGGAAGTGATATGTCTTGCACTACTCAGATATATAATCAATTTGCAGTATACATATATTTAATACGGCCTGATCATGCCGTACATGCTACAAACTGAGATGGGGAATTATTGTTATCTTACGGAATGAGGCCCCATCGAGTTTCATGACATGAACAAGCATGGTGGGTCGTTATATATATATATATATATATATATATATATATATATATATATATATATATATATATATATATATATCATATACCCAAAATTAATCAAATCTTTCCATATATTGGCACAGAGGTCACGTTTAAGCGTGAAAGTTCAGACACTTCTGATGTTTCAACGTGTGCAATATTACAGTTTACTTCATAGGATTCAGTACATAAATTATACTGCATAGGGAGCCGCAATACGTTATTATCAAATATACTGCATGGGTATATGATAGATAATGGTTACATATGATTATGTACCTGTGCACGAAGGCGGCGCATTTACGGACTAGATATACGGATTTCATTTCTCACTGAGCAATGAACCATCAATATTAGACGAACCTCCGTCCCAAGTAACTTGCTGTCATTCTCAGAGCGAGGAAAAAGGTTAGCCGAGAATTTTCAATGATTTTCAGGTACAAAAGAACTAGAAAACCTAGTGAGAATGCTTGAATGGGAGCCGTTCCTTGTTGTTTTTTGGTCGGAAATGCAAACTCCGTTCTTCGAATTCGGTTTGTATTTCCAACACAAAACAACGCGGAACGTATCCTATTATGGCATAGTAACAATCTTTCTATATAATATACAACACTAGTTGCTGTTCAGAGCATGATTAGGTCTATAGTGCTTTAGGAACAGAACCCATGTGTTGCCTGCAGAAGTGGCTGCACTGATGGTACATGGTGCGTTCCCAGCTTGCAGCGATCTGCTGTATACTACAGCAGGCCTACCTTACAACCCCAGGGGACTAGGAAGGTTTGTAAGCTACGCGCTATTTTCGTCTTCATAGTCTCTTGTATTATGCAAAAGGGATGTGTGTGAATTGAGGCAAAGGTCACTCTAAAGTCGCCTGTGTTCACTGCATGTTTCTCTATCTATACAGATATATGAAGTTACCCGTGGAAATTGACTGGCTATGTTCACCTTAATATTTTATGAATGTCTATTCAGGGTGAGATAAAGCAATACCTGACGCATATTATACAAATATCAAAATTCTGTGCAAATAATAGGGTGCGATGAAAGGGAGAGCTTCATACATTAACTGTTCAGGCAAATGCCTTACTTAAAACATCAAGCGACTTTATATGTTAGTCTCTGTTCTGTCGGGCAAAGGTCTGAGCTTGACATCAAGAGTTGCTGGTGTTCTAGAGTGTTAACAATACCATTATATTAGCCCTTTGTTTCCACATTGATTCACAACGGTTAATTTGATACTATTACACCAACATAAAGATTAGAAGATTCTGAAATAGCAATCTTAGATGAAGCAAATCCCACCTATGTTATGACCTGGAAACAGCAGGAAGAAGTGTATTGTAACAGATGGTGTTTGGCAAAAGAAAATCGATTTAAAAAATTCTTAATTAAATGAAGGGTAAATCAAGCAGCATCACGAATGAATCAACAGCTGAGCTTCACATCAAGAGTTGCTGCTGTTCTAGAGTATTATCATTATCATCATATCAACTTTTTGTTTGCGCATTATTCAGGGTTAATTCGATACTATTACACCAACATGAAGATTAGATATAAGAACAAGGACGCAAATCCCACCTTTTTATTATGACATGAAATATCTATTGAAAACTAGCGTAACTAGATAAAGGGTAAATCAAGCACGATCACGAATGAATCTACAGTCTTTGTATGTTAAAAGGTCCATCTAGATTTGCATCTATTCATATTTCACTCGATCGGAATGCTAGCATCAACAAAAACATTAACTGCTGACATCATCTGATCAATGTGCGGTCTTCATATGAACAAAGCCGAGCCCCATAACCAACTTTAGCACCCGGTGCCTGGTTGATACCTTTGCTATGCTATCAACACGAAAGGTCGCTAGATCAGGGGTTTACGGTTTCCTTCACATTTATTGGTATAGCATTCAACATATTAAAACAAGGTGCATTACCCGAAGAACGGTAGTTATAACATATGTCTGTTGTAGACAAGGTTAAAGGCAGTTTTCACTGTGCTATGGCGGTTCACAAAATCCCGCTTGAGACATGGCTTTGTCTGCCAGCCATCAAAGGGCACCTCTGTTTGATGTTTCCTATTTCCTTATGAGAGCTATACGATAGGCCTATGATATGCTTGATACACCCCCATGGTGATCAAAGTCTTCTATTATGTGATGATCATTGCATGTACGTCTAGGTTGTCCTTATCATCATAACGAGAACGGGAAATGAATCGATATAAAAACCAAAGTAATTAAACGAGCAATTTAAGAAGCAAATCCCAAGAGTTATGGAAAAGATTCGTGATTGATGCGTATCAATGATTTCAATAGCAATTTATTTCGATTAGTGATACTTTATTTTTTCAAATTTATTCATAATTGATAAGCCTCCATAATTGCCCTAATGTGCAAAATACATATTACTTTTACAATTGCCCTTCAATGTGCGTAGTTTCAACATCATCTATCAAAGGCGTTCGGTAAAACTAGATTGTCTGGTCATGGTATAATGACAGCCAACCTATAAATAACATCATTGCAAAGTATGTACATGATTTGATAGCACACACCTAACAAACATCCAGGAGTTCAGACGCGGTTAAATTTTAATTACTGACACATCGATTCGACTACAGCTTGTGTAACCATGTTTGCACCTGCTCCTATCTTAACATAGTTTACACATAGCAGCCATCCCCTCCATTTGCTCCTACGTTTATCCAAAGGAGCAGCTCGCTTGGCAGCAGCTTCCCATCTAATGAGCCGGTCAGACAGGTTAGAGCTATATTCATAGATCACAACTACGTGATCGTACATGTCCCGGCCCCTGGGGTGCACCCCTCTCATAAGATCTCACACTCACTAAGTCGTAGTCTGTACAAGGTTCTCACAGCGCTCTATGGGAGAAGAATTCATAACGAACTAGGCTTAGAGTCTTGAGAATCCACTGGCACACAGTATTCCCGCTAGGTGGCATCATTGAGATTATAGGAATCTTTGGTTGCATTGATGTACGTCTTTGGCACGGGAGGCAGGTCAGTGGATTCTCAAGGCTCTAAGCCCAGTTCGTTAAGAATTCTTCTCTATAGAGCGTAGTGAGAGTGCAGAATATGACTTAAAGAGTGTGAGATCTTATGAGAGTGGTACACACGTGTTCCGGCCCTGGGTATCACCAATGAGACAGGCTGCACTATTTAAGACATCCAGCCTTCGGTTCAGTAAAACAAAGGACACTCGTTACCGTCTCAGTGACGGGCTTTGTAGGCAGATACAGTCATAATGAGGCGCCATCCTCTCTCCTGGTTATCAGCGATTATTTCCTGATATTGTGCCCGGATCGCCTCAAATGAAGGCACATGGGAATCTATATGTCTCAATAGCTCTGGTAATCACTACTCATTATCCACGTGGTATAACACCCAATTAATGGAGCCATTCATAGGTTGGAACTACAGGGTAGCAGTATTAACTTATAAACTACAACAATATGGAACCTCTGTAATTAATCGCAGCTATTTTGGTCTGAATTCATGTGGGGTTGACATAGTTCAGTATTAACATTACCACTTGCAGAAGTCTCCTTCCAAAAATAAAAGCAAAAGTTGCTTACTCTATTTTAGTACATTAATATGGGATACAGTTCTATCACATATACGGTGTTTTTCTTAATCATTCTCACGACCATTAAATGATCACTTCTAAAGGTATTCTGAATACCCCCATTTTCTCCATATTTTGACCCCAGCATCCACACTGAGGAATTAAGATAAAAATAAATTACATAGTAGGGAATACATCCAGCGTTCTTTATCTCGAATTTTAACTATTGTTACTAAAATTAATATTCATAACTTTTTTTTTATCCCTTTAGGAGTAAAGGTGGCCTGTTAGATGGCACTGTTTCCTAATGGATGGTTAAAACGAGCATTAGTCTGCTCAAATGCTCATGGTTATGGCACGATAATTGGAAGAGGAGAATATGAATTATAAATAAGTCTCATTGTATATCATCTGAGACTCGCTAAATGGCGCTTTATACATAGAAGACTGACCTGATGCAACATCGATGTACCGGCGACTCTAATGGTTTCTACTTAGCTGATTTAGTCATTTTGCGGGACAAATGGCATTTAACGGCTCTTTACAGAAGGTTTATCCACAACAATGACTCTATATTGTTTCATGTATTTAAGACGGGGAAGGGGAGCCCTGCAGACCTGTATAGTTACTTATATATATGCTAGCTGCATCAAATGAAATTACATCGCAGATGGTATTTCCTTGTATTTGATCTATTGCCTTTTAAATGTAGCGAAATGCTAGCAATATTTCTATTACCCTTTCTACTGACAATGCCGTCTTAGAAAACACAGTAATAACGGCGACTTTTTCTCGAATTTAAAGTTGAAAACGGCTTACGGATGTAGATAGGTATAGGTATGCACAGGTCTATATAACTTATAGGTATGTACCTATTAAAGAAGAAACCAACAAGTTTTGGTCAAAGTCGTCGTTCTCCACGAGTTTGATGCGGCGTGATATGAACGAGGCAACAGCTGAGTGAATATCCCATAGTATTCAAACGAGTTGGAGAATGACTTCTTTGACCAAAACGAGTTGCTTTCTGTAATAAATGTCCTTAGGCTTAACATTGGAAACTCGTTCTCCATGCCCGTACAAGTATTGCGGTCCGTTCTCCATGGTCTATAGCCTGTGTATTGCCCATTCTTTTAGTGTGTACAGGGGTGAGATAAATAACTATATTGTAGGACTATGGGGTGTCAGCAATACATGTTACAAAATAATTGCGTCATATATATGTGGTATCCTTGATGTCCTGTTGTAATTTAATTGAGTTTAGGCTTGCATTCTCCTCGTGCCGAGGCAATAAGGTAATTGCATCCTTTCGAATAAAGGCGACAATTCTCAGTACCAACGAGGCGAAAAATCGATTTCTACAAAACCAGTGTGTTTCCAAAGGAAGTCGCTAATGCGTTTTGTCCAAGTTTCCTTCGATGAAAAAGAAAAACCGATTTGTTTAGTGTTAGAAATAAGGGCCCATTCTGGAGAAGTTCTTGTCCATCCATCAGGATCTCCCTCATTATACGCTGACAATAAAATCAGCCTTCGGTGGCGTTTATTCTTAAGAAATAATTCAGTCCCTCGCCTTCGTCATGGAGTGGCACTGCTTAATGGTGCATACGACGTGAAGTGAGTTGAGATGACGTCCCGGGTGTCAGTGTGATGTTGATGCGCCAAGACCGGTCCGCCTCTGGGCACTTCCAATCACTCCCCGGCATTCCTGTATCACTGCTGATGCATTGAGGCACATGGGAGCAGCTCTTGAGAGTTCTGGATTGCTCAAGGATGTTACCACGGATCAACTCGTTGCCGCAGTGTTCCTGTGAGGCACTCGTTAACTGGTGGAATCACTCTGACAACCGCTCGAATCTGCCCCTCCCACGTTGATTCGCTCCACCTCTAATGATGCCGGGGGGTATTTAACACTGATTGAAGATACCCGATTTTCCTATCTTATATGTTAACGGAGTAGTGCTTAGGGATGGTTGGATTCATTAGAGTTACCCGTAGAGGCCCTTGGCTACGACACGAGCGAATCCCATTTGAATTGCTCATTATAAAGGCCAGTGGTGACAGAAGAACAACTTGACAACCGCTCAGCCTGCTTGGCATCGCCATAGCTGGCTGTAACGTATAGAATGACATCTCAGACATGCAACAACGGCAATGACGAATGAGGCATGCGTAAACTTGAGGGATTTAGTTGAGGCATGACCAGGCGAGGAAGCATAACCTAAACTCTAGTGTTTGGAATTAACGTGTTCATGGCCATAGGATAATCTTGTTTTCAGTTTATCATAACCGATTTTTTTTAACCAGGGCCCAGATTGTAATCTACGTTTTAAATGTTGGGAGCTTATCTTATGCCACGAGTTGTATAAGTCCTGCGTTTGTGTATTAGGGAAGCCACATTTACTCTTGAATTCGGGGGATATGAGTATCGCTATCTACACATTGATGAGAGTAAAATTGAAGCTTAAATGTAATCCATGTAGCTGGGATATGATGACGGCATTATTGGAGAGAAAAGTGTTTTTTCACGGTTTTTTGTCTAAATTGTTTTCTCTATGAGCACAAACCCATCCAAAAACATCAAAACCCCGCCATCGTTACCCACAAGACCAACTACAAATACTAGGAGAAAACGCCCTAACTGTGGCCGAACTATGTCTTAGTTCGAGGTCACCTATCGCCGACGTTCGCCCCGACGCCGTAGGCGAAGGGGCGAACGTCGGCGATAGGTGACCGAGAACTAAGACATAGTTCTGGCCACAGTCAGGGCGTTTTCTTATTATTACATACCTTAATTCGATCAGAAACACGCCATTTATCGAGTTCCTAAGTCACAACCGCTCCATGTTGACACTGTCTGCTACGAACCGGAAGCCAACTTACAGGATGTGCTCGTTGCGCATGTCTCCACTCGCCCAGCGGATGTTTAGCCGCTATTCGGTAAGGGCGCGCTTAGCAGAAAATACGATTGGAGAGCGTTAGGCGTGTATGGAGGCGGAGGCGCCAGGAACCAGCGTAAGCGTGTCTGTGCGTCCCCCGTTGCGGATCGTGTTGTTATTATCGATGAATTTAGCGTATTTGAGCAATTTAAACGGTGTCAGGTCAGAGCCGCACGTTAGTTACCTCGACGATTGGTCATTAGGAACCTGTAGTTGTTACGGGGGACCTGTAAGGCGAGTTCCAAGTCGCGATTCGACGACATTCACCATGTTGTTTTTGATCGCGATGACGTCGAATACGCACGCCTAGCGCGGTGCGGCGAGTTAGATACATACACGTTAGAATCGTGCAGTGCGACAAAGCGCAGTGTAGTGGGCCGTAGTCGCGATATACTACACCCCCGTGAGCGGGTAGTATTTCACTGACGTTCGGCTATAGGTATGTAATAATAGACACTACCTAACAGTCTATTGAACAGTCATCTTTCACACTGAAAATGTAAGATCATTCCAATCTAACAGAGATAATCATTTTACAATGTGTATCACAATTTTCCCCGTATACAAATGAAAGAGAGGTGTGGCTTGAGTCCCCTCACTACGAGACTGTCGCCTGACTAAGTCTGATTAAGCGTGTGGGCGCTGGTCCATGTTTTGATACCGTCACAAGGGAGTCATTGTGAGTCACTCAGGAGATGCTCCTGAAGCCAAATCCTGTCCGGAGCTGCTCTGATGAGTAACGCCCAGCTCCAAACCTCGCCTTTTTAATGTCTGGCTTTTTCGGCACATTGACGGGAATTGCGTGTAACTTTACGCTGACACTGGATATTGGCTAGGGGACTGTCTGTTTACGTTTTACTTGTGGTACAAAAAAGCGTACTCAAATTGCATCTGCCTTTTTTCCCCAATACTCCTTGCCTTAAGCATGTTTTTTTTTCAATGGGGACATGTAGCTAAATAAATGTTGATAGCAATTTATAATGCCGCAACATTACAACTGATAATCACTAAGGAACCGCATCCCAAAACAGTTATTCCTAAGGGAATCATTGAAGCAGGCAAAAGCATTTATAAGATTAAGTTCCTGACTGTTTCTAAGCATGCAAGAAGACCACATTATTAAAACTCCTTTTAGATTATGTAAAATATGAGCTACTCCTTTGAGCAAACACTTTAATGCGTAAACACGTTCTCAAAGGTCTCAGATCCGCTGAAAGGATTTCATCAGCCTGGCGTTATCATTTCACCTTCTATTTTTGTATTGCATTGGCCGCCTTTCCTCATACTATCACATTACCCTTTGTTAATTGATTTGCCGCAAATCCAAACATCGTCAGTAGCAGATTTCTAATATCGGTTTAGGTGAATAAACACGGGGTATTCAAATGGTAACCACAAGATACGATCTATTTAATACAGCCAGTTATCATTTAATACAACCAGTTATTTCAGATTTGAACGTCTTTTAATGAGAATGTAGAAAAAGCATTCGGCAAATTAATTGCGATCATCAAGTGCAATAAACTTCAGGAAGCTACTATGTGTAAACGAGAGTAAAACGTCATGGGGCCCAGATTATTTAAACATGTATGCATCTATAAATCTTTTATAGCGAGGCGTGTGGCGATCGTAGCCGTGATTGCTATCAGATTGGAGAATCGCGTGTGCTTCTTCCCTTACCCTCCGACAGCTGAATCCTCCTGCGGTGTATGTACGTGATGTAGTGGTGGAATATACCGTGCTCACTAGCAATTATAGACATAACCGTATTGATTTGGATTGATGGTATTTAGAGAGAGTCTGGGGAGGATATGGGAGTGGAACAACGTATACATACACAAGATTGACTGTTTTTTTTTTCATACTAAAGGCCATATTCTCTGAGGTATATCCGTGAATGTAAGAAATAGTCCCATTACATGGAGGCAACTCAGAATCAACTTTAATTGACGTCAATAACTCCATGACTATTGTCATGTGTGCTCCAGTCTACCTTTACTAACCTTCTTCTTTTTTCTTTAATCTAGGTAATATTCGATAGTACAAAAGACTCCGATCTTCCATCAACCTTGTGACATCTTGACTTCTTCATTCATAGACCTGTATAGGACCAAGACATATTAAATTCTTAAATGTAAAACCACTCAGATTATACACTGTAAGGCCCAGCGTCCACCTACTATGCTAGACATTTAAAAACCTCCTAATACACGACAATACAGAATGTCAAAATTTGTATTTAATCTGTTATCTCTGTATCGCATGCAAACCTTTAGATTAGGCACATCGGCATACATTGTAATCGGTTTTTAGGTACATCATGAAGCCTACCGTAGACGATTTGAAACTCATTGGACGCCGGGCCCAATTCAGAGGTTCATCATGTTGTATTTCCAATAATAAAGGCCCTAGGAGCTGGGGGTATTAATCTCCCTCAACTGCATTTCCTCATGTTAATTGTTGTCTGGCCATCATCAATTCACGAAACAATGTATCTAGGAAAGACCAAAACCGACTTTTCAGGTCCAATATTGACAGTTACTAGCCTGCCATGGTCACCGGAACAAGTCACAGGAAGTGTAATACATCGCAGTTAATAATAACAATGATACTTGTGGTTATGTGTGTGTAACTATATGATATATCTAGATATGCTACACGAGAATTTTTTTTTTAGTTGTTTATTGTATCGCTTGTAGTACAAGTTTTTCAGATACAACAGCTGCATCTTCTGACATATGGTACATCTAGATTAACATGAACAGTTTTAAAATACAAGATACGGTAATTTTGCTTAGAGAAAATAAAATTGAAAATAAAGATAATAAGAATGACAATAGTGATTGAAAAATAAAGAAAATATATCATGGATAACAGATAGTCCAGTGTCATTCCGAGAAGGTCTCACCTATTTTAAAATTGTTTTTTCTTATCAGAATATACCTTTTCTAACAAAGCACCTATGTGTTTTGAAATAAAGAGATCTACCGAGCTGCTCTGTCGTGTGCCATATCATCAGGGGTTTAACCTTCCATTTGAGCCTGAAGTTAAAAAAGTAATGAACTCCTAAATCTGCCCCACCTTTCAGGTCCTAGGGATTGGATCCCCCGTACCTAATCCCGACCCATCACCCACCATACCCCCTCTCAAGGTAATTACCTGGCCCCCAACCCCTTTACTTGGCAGTGCCCGCCTAGAATATCAAAAAAGAGGCTATGGGGGTAATTGCCACCCAAGATGCATTGCATACAGAGGTGAAGGAGCAGGTCTTATGTACTTCGCGAGGTGGTGAAGGGCGGGGGTGGGGCGGCTCAGGGTAATCCTGTGAGGCTGTGGCACTAAGGGTGACAGTTGGAGGGCACAAGACGTCGTCTAAGATGTGGGGACTCTAAGCTTGTCTCCTTCGATGCCTGCTTTTTAGGCTCTAGCCGCCGCGCCTTCTACGCTGAGCTTTCCAGGTCGCGGACTAAGAAGTAAAGTACGGAGAAAAAGAGAACATTAACTCCCTCGAACAGCCACGATGCAAAGGAGCTTCCGCACCTCCAACGCAATTCAGTTCGGAGCCGTGTTATTAGGTTGGAGAGGAGTGTGTAGACAACTTTTTATGGTTAACATATATTTTTAACTTAATGATCTATTGGCAGACCTATCCCAGTATTACCATGAGGTGTACTGTATAATATGTGAGGAATATAAAATACTCTAAACTGACTGATACTTTCACTAGAATGCCATGAATCCAGACATGAATAGAACCTATAAAATCTTGCATGAAGAGACGAATTCAAATTAATTCAGCTGCTGTTTTGATGGACTTTCCGAGTGTTATTTTTTAAGCCATAGAAGACATCTCTAACCAAGTTACACAGCTAGGTTGCCAATTTAAATTAAATCTGTGAAATCATGACCTATGATTGCGCCCACCTGAACTCTAAATATGTATTTGTTTATTCGAATTTCTGGGAATTTGTGAGCGGAAGAATATTTGTGGCTAATTTCAGAGTTTCCAATACATACATTTAAAATTTCCTTCAACGATTGTGTACAATGATGCAGCATCCAACTTCTCAATCAATAGACCCAGAAGCAGGATATAATGTAACACAGTCCCATATTTCAAACGTACGGAAAAAAAATGATAGTAAAACAGCATTCAGAATATTCTGGCGCTCTTTCAATTACGTTCCAGTTACTTATATGTATGATCATCGTTACCTTAATATAAGGGAAGAAATTGATAGAAAGCATTATTGTGGATTATACACGCAAGATATCAAACTAGTGCATATTTCCCTCATTTGTCAGATACAGTGTGATTAGATCATGAACAAAATTGTAGGAATATGATTCACATGGAAATGTACAGGAGAACTATTTTTGTTTCACACATTTGATATATTGCTCTTCTATGTAAAACAGTAACACATATGACTTGATGCAATCAAGTCATATATTTATTGTTTGCCCATGTAGTTTCATGAATTCAAACTTGCCTCTTTGCTTCATTTTTAATAGTTACATTTGCCAGGAGAGAGTCCGAGATGATATTTCTGTGTGTTATAGGGGTCAGGAGCCATAAGGGTGTTGGTGGCTCCTGACCTATTGTTCAAAGGACTGTTTATCCTTTGTGCTGGTTTTGTCCAGTTTTATCAGGCATGCGGCCTCGGCAGGGTTGTGGAATAGGCAGAGGGTGGTCTTACAGATTTTGCAAAAAACATCATTCACACAGGTCTAGGTACCTTGGCATTTTTGCCTGATATTGCAAAAAGTATACCTAGCAATTTAAAAGTTTCTCTTGTTTTATGACTAAAATATAAAACATAGGCATCAGTTAAAACCTGTCTCGACATTTGCATCAGATAAACTATCCTCACCCAAATCGATCCCCAGAGGGTAGTTCAAATTAAACCATACAGTTGAACCTGTGGAGTATTTCCCCGCTATTCTTCTGAGAGAAATATAGTTTTGTTCACCACTGAATTATACATATGCCATGGGAGGAAATAACGCCTGAACGAACACAGCCCAGGAAAACAGGTTCATCTTGGGAGAATCTGCAGCCATAGCACTGGGCGTGGTGCAGCGATAAGGAGGCAAGACCAAGGCCATTTCTCAACCATCTACTGGTCGCGAATCAGCAAAAAATAGCCTTGCAGCTAGTCAATAGAGCCAGAAAAAGCAGTTCACAAATGCCACATCCCCTCTCAGAAAGGGTGCCACCAACGGCTGAAGGCCCATTTTAGTAATGGTGGGGCTAGCTTCCATAATCGCACATCCCATTTGGGAATGACTTGGCAATGCGTATAGGTCTGCACGCAAAGTCCTGATCTACATATATGATAAGCTGTCATGAAAATATCCCATTCAGATTTTTTCCTTTTGTTTTTATGTATGTCTTTTTGTTTATTCTTGCTCGTTCCTAGGGCAATATCCTGTTGTATTCTTTTCTCTGTGGGCTGTGTATCTTTACTATAGAGCTTTGGTAGTTGGTTGTTATATTGGCTGAGGGAACCATGGAGTTAGTTCCATAAAGTGTGAATAGTATCCACTTAAAGTCACACTTAACCTCCATGTGACGATGAAGGCCTTATCTCACCCCTGGTATTTTTTTCCATACACTTAATATTGGGAACTCGTATCCAACGCCCATGAGATATTTAGCAAAAATATCCAATGGAGTATTATGTCACAAATATTTGTCCATTTGTCAATATGAAGGGTGAGATAAATTCAGAAACCTATTCAAGTTTAGGGTCAGAGCTCGATCCCATCTTGTTTGAATCGCTACGTAATTCACGCGGCTTCGCCTTGTGAATTACTACACGATACAAACTCGATGGGATACAAGCTCTGACCCTAGATGCTTTCATAGGTTTCTCTATATCATCCAACCTGCAGTGCGATAACAGCTAACTAGACTATAATATACACATCTCACACTGCGTGCCATTCACCTCCATTATCGGCAGTGAGACAATTTGTCAGTCGTAGAGATCACTATTGACCCCGGGATTTTCTCAGAACTGATTTTATAGGATGCGGTCCCCGGTGCTCACCGCCCAATCTTTCCCTGTCAGATTGACAGCCCCGGGTGGTGATTGGGGGCGGAGCGGGGGGGCAGGCTGCCGGGGAACACTTGACAGTGGGTCAGTCAATACCTGGAGAGGCGCTAAACAAGTGAGGGTCAGCCTCTGCCACCTCCTCCTGCAGCCTACTAAAACCCCCCTTGGCTATGGGGTAACCTAGTGGGGTTTTGGGGGCCACGGTCATATCGGCGCGTTAGTCTATAGCAGCAGGAGTAATAGATGTGCCCTGGAGTGGCCCACCTGACCCCGAAGCTGACCCCTGCAGACGACTGCGCTATATGGGGCTGTTCTCACAATATTCCCCCCACTTCACGACTCTGCTTCAATCTCGGGTCAATCGATACTTTCTGCTGGTTCGCAGTCAGAAGAGGAATGGGGGAGTCTGTTGGAGGAAGGAAGGGAGGGGAGAGACAGCAGGGAGGGGTGTGAAGCCGGACTGATGAACCCTCTGTTGGACGTAGGACACAGAGGATGAATAGTCGCATGGATAGATCAGGAAGTAGTTGGGAGAAGGACGTTGTGTGTCGCCTAGAATCTAAATGTGTTTCGTCATTCATTCTACTTGTGTTTGTATGGTATCAGCATTACTATGGGTAGATGAAATTATCCTCGACATTTGCTACATATTGTCCTGAGAACAAGAGATCCGTTCAGATGATGTATTTAATTAGAAGGGTGATATACTGAGGAGTGAATATAGAATAGGATCGACATCATTCAGAGACACAAATTCAAAATAGATTATGTTAGAGGCGGTAGACAGGTCTTGGGTCGATTGACATGTAAGATCAATGGCATCACAGCTTTACAAGCTTATCTACACATTGGCCATGAAAGCCATTCATCTGGTTTGCTCTGTAATGTCACTCCTCTTCGACTCTAGGGAGCATTAGAAATTAGGGAGCAAACAAAATGCGTGACATAAATAAACTCAAACTCAGACTCGTGACGTCTCTTGATGATATTTATATTGTCCTTGTATTTCTGCATAACGTCACCGAGGAGACGTAAGTGATGATGTTGATATGTTATCTGAATACATTCACATCGTTAAGATATGAATGAAATAATAGGCGCTGAATATAAATGATAAAACACAACAAACAAAAAAGGGGTTACATACATCTAGCCCTTACAGAGCTCTATCAGCAGTCTAATGATGTTTCAAATGATAATCATCTCTTTTTGCCTATACAATTCCATGATCCAAAGGTGTCTGCCTTGATGCTATAGGGAGCCAAAGTGAACCCGCTGAAACCACAGATACCCACCTACAAAACACCATTTCCGGTGGCCAGTAAGAACGAGGCCTAGTGCTAAAGCTATGGGGGTTTGAGGCTAGACTTTTGTTTTTGGTCCCGTTTGTTACTTTTGAAGTGAAGTTTCTAACTATCGTCCCTGAATAACTTTGTTTCAAAACTACGATGACAGTTGTTAAGTTTATTAAAAATTTGGATCTAATAGATTGAAAAATGACACATATAATCTGGAACCTACATAGTCAAAGTACTGAGCGCCTATACCCAGAAATGGTATTTTTGCCCGGCTATCTGTGGTTGCATCGGGTTCACTTTGGCTCCCTATAATGGACGAAATGCTTGTTTTACCAGGCTATTAGAATGAGGTATTACTTGGTGTCCTTTCCTCTACTATAATCACACTTAGTCATCATAAAAATATCAGGAGTATTGCTGTATTGCGATTGCTATATCGAAAGATTGACCATAACGATTTCGTCGTGGAAGTACCTTGGTTTCTACTACTTCAACCAAGTAGATAGTAGACCAATCTTATGTAGCTGCAAACAGTATTTGCTGTATTCTATTCACTTGTGCTTTTTCTTACTCAATTCATTTCATTCGGACGAAAATTAAGAGAAAAACTGACCCACACTTTAAACCAGAAGTTGACCGACTCAATCTGTGTACGTCTCACACTTAGAATCAGAAGTTTACGCACTTCAGCTATGACCCGGCGTCCACCTACTACGATTGAATCGTAGACCTCCCGATATGGCACCGATACAAAATGTCAAAATCGGTGTTGTATCGGGAAGGTGCAAAATCATCGACATATGTCTAGACAAGCCAATCCACCACGCATTGTATGAGGTTTTTATCGGTGTCTAATCGCAGAAACGTGGTCAACTGCCCCGATATTAGGTAACCTTCCGACGCGATTTTGATTTTTTATTGGGAGGTGCATCGTAGACCATATCGGAGTCATATATCGTAGTAGATGGACGCCGGACCTATAGCACCATTATGACAGCCAAATCGATAGACACTGAATATTAGCCTACGTATATTGTTTCCCAATCCACATAACGAACACCTTTTTTCTGGATGGCTCAGTATGCGTGACAGCCCACCCAGACAGTGTCCTGTCTGGTCTTATCGACTACCACTCTCTCTAGTCCACCATTGGACGGTGGGAACGCCGCTTTGCGGTCAACCCTGGAGGTCGCCATCATCCACTCAACCAGGTGCTAATATCAGATCGCCATTCGTGCTAATCCGGCCTCCCGTCAATCCGCCCTCACCCGCCCGGCCTGCCCTGCCAGTTACCCCCGCCCGCTATTCTTCCATTAATATCTGAGTATGGGACGTTTGGGGGTCTTTGGGGACGCCCTGGGGCGGCTATAGGGAAGGAGCTGGGGGAGGGTTTGCAGGGCAGGCATCCAGAGGAAGGCCGCCTACCACGCCCATATGTGGGACATGCCAAGGCTGACTTTGAACCTTTACGTGCAGGCTGGGGAAGGGGAGGGGCTGGCAGGGTTGGAAGGCAGCGAGAGGCGGGTAGGATTGGCAAGAAGGGCAGGCGGCCAGGGTAGGACGGGCAGGGTGGGGAGGGTGCATGGATGAGACAGGGCAGGCAGAAAAAGGGATATATATTCATGATAGAAGGGATTGAAAACCAAAGCCAAATGTAGAATGGATAGCATGAAATGTGATATCTCGTAATGTATCTCGAATATCAAGGACTAACACAAGGCGTTGGGGCATGATATATTGATATAATCCTATATGAAACTGGTGCATCTGGGATACAGAAATAGAAGTGGATGCTTACAAGAAGGATCTGAAAGTAGATATTAGGCGACAGACAATGGATCTAGACAGCCAGACGGAAGATGGAGAAGGGTCAATACCACGGTGTCAATACAAGGTGACAGCAGAGGCAATCTGTGTACGGCGATACTTATGATATGGGATGGATCGAACCACACACGCAAGCACACACACACACATTTAGCCAGTTAGCACAGTCCATGATATGAGGCAGATACAGATAAACACTGATAGATGAGCAGGACAAGCAGAAATGGTACGGTATAATGATTCAGAGACGGGAGATTTGGGGCAGAAAACACAAGGACAGGAGGTGATTAAGAAAACATAAAATAAGAGAGAGAAATAAAGAAAGAAATGAAATATGTGAGATCGAGACAACAGGAGACTGAACGAGAAAGACAGAGACAGAGACAGAGACAACGAGAGAGGGAATGAGATAGAGAGAGGGACAGAGAGAGACACACACACACAGAAAGACAGAGACAGAGACAGAGACAACGAGAGAGGCAATGAGAAAGAGAGAGAGAGAGAGACAGAGAGAGAGACACACACACACACACACAGAAAGACAGAGACAGAGACAGAGACAACGAGAGAGGGAATGAGAAAGAGAGAGAGACAGAGAGAGAGACACACACAGTAAAAGACAGAGACAGAGACAGAGACAGAGACAACGAGAGAGGGAATGAGAAAGAGAGAGAGAGACAGAGAGAGAGACACACACAGAGAAAGACAGAGACAGAGACAACGAGAGAGGGAATGAGAAAGAGAGAGAGAGACAGAGAGAGAGAGACACACACAGAGAAAGACAGATACAGAGACAGAGACAACGAGAGAGGGAATAAGAAAGAGAGCGAGACAGAGAGAGAGACACACACACACACACACACACACACAGAAAGACAGAGACAGAGACAGAGACAACGAGAGAGGGAAAGAGAAAGAGACAAAGACAGAGACAACGAGAGAGGGAATGAGAAAGAGACAGAGACAGAGACAGAGGGAGAGGCGGGAGGTCCTGAGAGATGGAGAGAGGCAGACATATAGCGCGTATAGAGTGAACGTCTAGCAGGAGAAAACGAATAAGAGAGCTAGCGCTGCTGCAGAGGATAGTGAGACGCCAATATAGTGAGCTGGAAAGCGAGACATATGTAGACAGCGTACAAAACAGCCTGCGAAGTAGGCACAGGGGGGAAAAAATCCCATACTAAAACCGCACGACCCTGGTGCCACAGCCACCCCTATTGCTTTCTGCGCAGCCGTGACGGCGATTTACGAGCGCCACCACACGGTGCGCCTTACCATTCAGTGGGAGTCCCGGTAACCTATAGCATCGCCTGTGAAATCGGGCCCATTTTCGGCGGGGACTCGGGCGGGCGCCGGCGGGCAGTGCGCCCTGCTGGCCCCGCCCAAAATACATTTACACGAGCCTCCTATGAATGCGGCTTGCGTTGCGAGAGGAGGCGGGCATGGTGGGCTACTGCGAGGGGCGTATTAGCGGCCTTGCTTCTACTTGGTTTCAGATTGCGGACCTCATGAGGCGGGCATCCTCCAAATGAAGTTAGCGAGGTGGAAGGTCTACATGTTGGATATTGACAGCTCTGTTGATGATATTAGCCTGGCCGCTGGGCACCAAGCGTATAGAGCCTTAGCTCTTGCCTTCTGTACGTAGGCCAACCACGCAGCTGCCGCGGGAGGGGGACGGGAGGTGGTCCCTGTATGGGATATGTGTTTGTACTTTGAACAGACGGTGGATCGAAATGAGCGCATCTAGAGCAACTCGACATGCAGTACAGGGGCCGTGCGAGTTATTTATAAAAGAACATTCTCTTTGGCTTACTGAAAGTTATTGGTAGCTTTTTGTATGGGGAGATGTAGGAGCTCTAAATAAAGAAAATTACATGATTTCACAAACTGGTTAGTTGGATATGAAGTTAAAACAGTTGAAGATAAAACAGTCGAAATTGAAATTGAGATAGCATTACAGCGAAAGAGATGTAAAATTACTGTTACCTGTGTGAAGTCACCCGGGTGTCGTTTATGAAATCACGCAGGGGAAAGGTGAGATAAAGAAGAGATAGTCAATGATATTGAATAAAAAGAAAACCGCATTATCGGTTCAAGATTAACATGATCAGTTACGATAGAAGTTTTAGAAGTGAGGTTACTTTAGTTAAATGTACTTCAAGATATTTCACAAAAGAAATGATGAGTGAACTAGATTTATAAATGGGCGCCAATCATTATCCAATTTCTTAAGAAACGGTGTTGAGTGTACTGTAATTTCTTTTGGTTGATATTGTGATATGATAAACAACTAGCAAGCCACGGTTATTCTCAATAATGAAGACAATATTCATGAGCACATTTATACAGCAAATGATCTTCATGAAGTAGGACTACTTTATCGCACCTTCAATATTAGATAGCCAGAGGCAGCAATACATTTGTATGCACTACTTACAATATCATCAGTTGACAAGTCGCTATGAACTAGTGGAAATCCAATATTATTGACATAAATCATAGCACTACATCGTATAACTGGGCGCCCATAAGGACTTCCGGTGGGTAGGTATCCTTCCAACTAGTATAAAGTATGGCTGCGCCAAAGTAGTGAACAAAAACAGGCATAGCGCTTAAAAGGATGACACAGTGTCGATTAGATATTGATATAGTCATTAGGATTCTACGAGAGCTGCTATGATCGTGTTATTCCGTCTATTTTCAATGGAGGTTGCACGTGATGGACCCGTGTACGCTAAAGTGGGATTCACACGATGGGACAAATAGACCTGAGACTGGCGTACTTGACACCTTTGCACCAGTCAGCTACTATCTCCAGCTGGGTACAAAGTTTCGCAGATTGGGGTGTTCTACAGTCCCAGGGCAACATGGTGGATTAAATTCCCATGGGAAGACTTAACAAGTAAATAATCTCACCCCTACGCCCCTACACATGGTACACAGGGTACACAGTCGCCGACTCAGGGCGTGTGAATAGGTGTTATTTGGGACCACTGAGACTCACAGATTGGGGGAGAACGTGTGAAATACATTTGTCTCACCAAAATGGCCCTCTAAACTCTAAACCTGTTTAAAGTCAAAATCTGATGAGATTCTGTTCCTTGTTAGGGGTGATTCCCACCGTGTGAAACCCACTTTAACTATTTCTCAGTTTTAAAATTATCACTCTATACAGTTTTAGAATTACACATTCCTTTGAACTTGTCATTTCATCTTAGCATCCTGTACATTGTGAATCCCGGAAGAGAATGTCAGTGTGTACATCTCCAGTCCTATCCAAGAAATTTGATTCGAGGGGAAGATATATCTATATTTTGTTATGTTATAAAGAATATATAAACCACTGAATTTGGACTTCCTGACGAAGTCAAACCAGTTTTGTCAGGAACACGACCAGAAGGTAGTCAAAGGTCTATGGTAATAATGTGTCACGTGGGTTGATTGCTACGTTGTATTATTTAACAGTTGTTTATCGTAATGTTAATATAACGGCTGAAAATCAACATTCGGTGGTTGCATAAATTTTTTTTTTCAGAACTTTTATTTCGTTGTCAACATATCAGCTTCAATTACATAGTCTCAGTTTACAGTACAGGGAAACTTATTCGTCCTGTTTTGATCCAGTAGGCAAAGATATACAGATATAGTAATTAAGTTTACCAGATGTCATCCTGTGTTGTTGACAACAAAATCAGGGTGGTTATCAAGTCTTGTATGGCTTGATTTTCATAACCTGCCCCACTCCTGGTTGTACAAAAATTACTGAGGTGGGAAACACAAGTACATACAATTTTCGAAGTCACATAATAAATCAAGAAACATTGAGCTTGTATGGTGCATTACAATAACCTGAAGTTCTTACATGGTTGGATCAAACATTAGGCTTGCCTTAACTATGTTATAAGCACATCAGGCATTTGTTGTTTCAAGGAAAACTACGCAGCATGTTCGTTTTGGTAAGATTTTTAAAGGATTTATATGTCTCAGTGTTCCTTGCGACTGGTGTCAAAGCATTCCATTTAACAGCACCATAATGGCCAACTGAGCGTGCGTATGCTTCACAGTTGGGAGTTATTGTTTTTAAGATCGGGGCTGTCTGTGCTCGGGTATAAGCTGTTTGTTGTTGACAGTATTCCTGTTGTCTGGATCGTAGATACATTTGGTTTAAAACATGACAATTCATACGCTCTGACAGGTAAGGAATTCTGGCTACATTATGAAGAGTTCTTAAGGATGTATATATTGTAGCTCTTAGGCAAATTCGTAGGCATTTGTTTTGCAGTTTTTGAAGTTTCTTTACATGATAAAAGTCAGCTGTCACAAAAAGTATATTTCCATAATCGAAGTATGGCAAGATGGTAGATTTGTAAACTTTACGCGCACTTTCGACATCAAGATACGAGCGCATTTTACATAGTTGGTACATACGATACTTTCTTTATAATATTGTTTATGTGAGAGTGGTAATTTAGGTGTGTATCGAGAATCACTCCCAAGTAGCGATATTCAAATACCTTTTGTAGCTGATTACCATATAGTACTATGTTTGGTGTTTGTTTTTCTTTTTTTCGTTTAGAGGTGAAGTGTAATATTTTAGTTTTAGCTGAATTTACTGTTAGTTTATTCTGTTCGCACCAAGTGGCTAGGTTATTCATGGATAATTGTAGTGATTTGCCAATAATGGTCATGTCTCTTCCAGAATTAAATAAAACTGTGTCATCCGCGTAAAGGCAGGTATCTGAGTCTTTAATCGCTTCAGTTAAATCATTTATGTATAATATAAACATCAAAGGCCCGAGAATGGAACCTTGAGGCACTCCACAGGCAACCTCATGCGGGGGTGAGTTACAATTGTTCACTCTAGTAGTCTGATTTCTATTGGTTAAGTAATTTTGAATCCAGTTTAAATTTTGATCGTGAATTCCATAATGATTAAGTTTTTGCAATAAAATTGTGTGGTTTACCGTATCAAAAGCTTTTTTAAAATCTACGAAAATTGCTATTGTGTCTTGGCCTATATTTCTTTTGAGTAAAATGTTATCAGTTAGTGTGGCTATGGAGTTGACTGTGGAGTAGCCCTTTCTGAAACCTGTCTGTCGATGAGTTAGTATGTTATGTTGTTCAATAAAGTTAGTGATTTGTGTGTGGACTATTGACTCAATAAATTTGGAAGGAAGTGGTTCAAGAGTTATAGGACGGAGATTGGTAACTAGTTTTTCATCCCCTCCTTTCGGGATTGGAATCACGCATGTTTCTTTCCATGATTGAGGAATTTTCTGGTGTAAAAAGGAAGTGTTAATGAGATCTTGAATTATGTTGGGAATTGCTACAAAAGTATCTTTTAGGATTCGTGCGTTTACACCCTCCACCATAGATTGCTTATTGATGTTTATTTGTTTAGCTAGATTAATTATTTGGTCCTTAGTGGCTCTAAAGTTTTCCAGTTGGTTGGGGTTTCTTTTGTCATAATGTTTGAAGGGAGTATACATTGTTTTAGAAAGATTGTGACCGATGTTTGAGAAAAATTGGTTTATATATTGCGGAATATCAGAATCTTGAAGCGGGTTTCCGTCGAGGTCATTTAGTAAAATGGTGTTTGAGAGTTGGGTGTTGGTACCAGGGAGAATACTGTTTATTGTTCGCCAAAACTTCTTATGGTCACCTTTGACTATATTAATTTGATTTAGTATGTACGCCTGTCTGGATGACTTTATTAGCTGGTTTGTTCTATTTCTATTTTCCCTGGCAATCACCCAATCATCAAGTTTGCCCGTTTTTTTAGCTTTCTTAAGTAGCCGGTTCTTAGCTTGTATTATTTCTAGGATTTCTCGAGTTATCCAAGGCTCTTGTTTTTCATTTATGTAGAATTCCTTATACGGACACATGTTATCTAGTATCATTTTGATTTTAGCAAGTATTAAGTTCCATTTTTCATCAACCGTATTTAATGTATGATACTCTTCCCACTTTTTGTTTTGGATTAGTTGGGTAAAGATAACTGCATCATATCTTTGATAGTTTCTGCCATAGATCTTTTTCTTGTTGTTGGGCGAACAAGTTTTCTTTTTTATACAGAAAATACATTGGTGGTCACTTAACGTTGTTTCGAGTACTCCAGTCTTTCGTATGTGGTTAATGTCAGAAAATATTAAGTCGAGTATAGAATTATTTTCAGAATATCTAGTAGTGTCTTCAATGTGCTGAGGTAGGTTTAAGGATACCATTGTGTCAATGAACTCAGTTACTCTATTATCCTCAGTATTTGCAGCATTGATGTTTACATCTCCCATTATTAGTAGTTCACATTTGTAAATATTTCTTATTTCGTAAATAGTTTCAGTTAAATAATCTAGGCACTGTTTCAGATCACCATGTCTTGGCCTGTAAACATTCAAAAATACCAAGTCCTTTTCAAAAGTTTTTTTTAGCATAAGGCATTGTAGTTCTAAGTATTTGGTACTAGAGTTATAATTTTTCAAAATATTAGCATCACAACTAACACTTTTGTTAACGAACGTACATAGGCCTCCTCCAACCTTGGGCTCCAAGTCATTTGGCTGATTTTTCCAAGATCTATCTACCCTATGACAGTTATAATCAGCTAGCTTATAACTCGAGAGATCGTCATTTTTGGTAAACCATGTTTCAGATATGGATACAATATCACAGGAGATATTCGAGAAGTGGGCTATAAAAGAATCAAATTTAGATTTTAGGCTTCTTGTATTGGTATGCACGTATAATGATCCTTTCAGTTGTCTTACTTCAGTAAGACTATATAGCTTAGTCATTACAAGTGAATAATCCCATATGCAATATTAATAGCGATGTAATGCACATTCTGCTCGTGTCAAGTATGTAGTCTGTGTGCAAAAGAACGTACCCAAAATGGTGTCTTTAATATCAATGATTTAGCCCTCTGTAGTCCTTAGTCAAAAAAACGGAGCAGTTTTTGTTTTGAAATCAAAATAAATATCAAAACCACACAATGCCATAAAAAAGACATGCTAATAACTTTATTTCGCAACCAAATGAATGCATATAGACGGGCTGTGTTTTAGCTATGTATTTGTGGAGGAACGTTTTCTTTTGGCGAGTTTTCCAGGCCAATACAACATATATATTCATCTGTCAGATTCTACATGGAATGCACAGTATTACATATGGACCTTTGTCCATTCATCTCCAAAGGTCTATGTCACAGTGCTGTTAGGAAACTTGGTCATGTCTAAGTATGGCTTGTTTACATGACTGACTATGAAAAGCATGTCATTATCTGGAAAACAGGTACTTCAAAAGCATTTCTTTTGAAGCGCAGAGTTTGTCACAGAAAGAAACATCTCGTAATTAAAGCTCTGCTCGATCAGCCCCGGGCGCTCTTCAAAACTGCCTTTGTCGATTATTTTATCAATAGTCTTACAGCTCAGGCGTTTACGTGAAGCATCAGTAAACACCCAAGTATCAAATGAAGCCATTTTCAGTAACCAGATACTTGTTTTAAAGCTACGCCATATTTGCCGGATCGGTTCTTACTCGAATTAACCGACGATTATTTATCGTGTGTAGTCAACAGAAAGAACGCTTCCCACGATTGTGGAAAATAACCTCACCGATCGTATTTCACTTGGAATAATTTACATGAGGTGAAGAGGCGAGGATTTGTTGTGAGAGTCTGCGGAAGGCAGGGTAACTTCTCATGGCTTGTCACATACATATTTAACCTCGACTCCCTCCCTGGAGAGTCCTGCTCCCGGCTCGACTATCTAGGGTCCCTAGAGGCGCCCCCGGGCAGTCCCCCACCCCTCACCCTAGTTCCCCTAAGGTTCGGCTCGCATATGCAAGGGAGGGAGAGAGAATAGCCGGGGTCAAAGGTCATGTCACGTGCACCGGATGTCATGGGGGTTGGAGCCTGAGGGTTGGCTTCGTTACGGGCGCAGTCTCAGAGCGACCGTTTCCGACGGAACCGGAAGCGCCGCCATTTTAGTGGAGTTCCGATCGAGGCTTGTATGACGGACGCGCCGACGTTTATTGGTCTCGCGGCTGTCAGCCGTTGAAGGCCAGCGCCCTTTGTTTTTGTGCGATGAAACATTGCGCGCGGCCAGCGGGCAGAAAATTACAGACGGCAAGGTCGCTGTGCCCCCCGATGACCATGGGAACGATCATACGCGCAAATATAGACCCCGCCTGGCCTGGGAATCAGAGGTCGACTTTCAGAGCAGGACGCAATGCCAGCAATCTATTCCCTATATACCCTCCAGCCCTCTGTAGCCACCAGGCAAAATACCGACATTATACCGCACACCCGATTAGGTCCGAGACAGTTAGAGCTTGTCCTCATATTACCCTTGGGCAATATGAGAGAGAAAATGGACCAACTGAAAATAGACTGTGGAACTGCCGGTTATTTTTCATTAAGGGACAAGTTTAGGGAACCTGGGTTAACTCTTTTTCGGAAAGGCCTCGTTATATACTTCCAAATGGACTATCCTTGATTAAGTGTGAGATATTACGATATAAACTATTTATGATAGTCATTGTATATTCCCTTTAAAATGAGAATCCTGGTCATATCTACATCCTGAATAGAATTCTATAAAGTCCCTGATTTTAAGATAAGAAACCAATTTCCATTTGTTTTACGAGTAATTATGCATCAAGGCATTAGGCGGCTGGTGCTGTAAAATACCTCAACACCGGAGACACACCAAGCGAGTCAGGCAGCGATCTCTGTAATCGCCGACACAAAATAGCATGCATGTGAAAAATTATTTTACAGTAATATCTCCCACACATAGGTTAGTGCCTCGGAAGCAAAAATCATGTGAAAAATAGAATAATAGCACACATACTCGCCATTTTGTGTTGGCGATTCTGGAAATTGCTGCGTTTCTTGCTTTGTGTGTCTCGGACATTATGCCGAGAACACACTAAGGAGTCAAGGCGGCGATCTCTGAAATCCCCATTATAAAATATTAGATATGTGAGATATTTTTTCATAGCAATATCTCCCACCAGTAATTTAGTATCTTGGAGTGAATAATCAGGTGAAATATAGAATATTAGCTCACACACTTGCCATTTTGTGTTGGCGACTCCGGAATTTACTGCATTACTCGCTTGGTGTGTATCCGGCTTAAGCCATCACTTGCTATCGTAAGTACCTGGAATTAGGCTTACATGAAAGGAGGTCAGTCTGCACTCATTAACCTGTCACGATTTTGGATTATATAGAGGAACCTTTCATTTGGGTAACTGAAGCCGGAGACAGACCAAGCGAAAAGGGCAGTGATGTCTGTAATCGTCGACACAAAATGACGTATTTTTATTTGATATTTCCCCGGAGTATTACTTCTGAAACGCTAAATTATCGGTGGAAGAAACTATACTATGAAATGATATCGCACATTCATGCTTTTTTAACTTGGCGATTCCAGAGATCGCCGCCTTGACTCGCTTTGCGTGTTCCCGACATAAAGCCGGAGACACACCAAGCGCCAACACAAAATGACGTGTATGTGAGCTATTACTTCATATTTAACCTGATTATTGCTTCAGAGACACTAGATTATCAGTTGGAGATATTACTATGATAATAAATGATATCGCACATACTCGCAAATTTCTGTTGGCGATTCTGGAGATCGCTGCCGTCACTCGCTTGGTGTGTCCCCAGCTTCATCTTAAATATATCTCAGTACAAATTGATTCATCTACAAGAAAAACCATAGGTGGTTTTAAATGCTTTAGGACTTGAAATAGGCTCCCATAAGCAAATGTAGAAATAAAGAGCCTCTTGTGTTTTATCTGAGTGACAAATTAATCACCAGGAGGCAATGTTTCATTTGAAAGTGAATCAAGCGTCAACGACATCACTTTCAGTCGTTTTGCCTAATGCATCTCTATTGCAAGTGAAACGAGATTTTCCCATTTCTGATTCGCAAAAAAGAACGCAACCCGATTACTCAACTCCCCGCATTTTTCAGCCTAAGGTAAACGAAACGATCAGTGGTGAGCCTGGTACCCGAAAGCCCCTGGCGTAGAGCGCAGGTCCCTAAATGCCCAACACTCTGGGGGAATCAGTGTTATATTTAACTGTTAGGGCCCGTGGCTCTGCGTCACGGCGTTATGACGTATTAAGGGACTGTCACGTAGCGAATCCCGGGAGTTATGGCTGGGACGTTGACTGGGCCTGACTGGGGTAGTAATGTTTTAACTCAATTCAGCTTAGTGCTGGACGCACGGGGGAATGGCATCCATTACGGCTGCACTATTCTAGGCTTGGCCTGGGAGCCGATTGGGTCTATTCCATCTCATGGCTTTAGGAATAACGATCTATTATTTAAGCCTGAACGTTCAGATTTACATGCAAAGTTTGTACATATATTTTATCTAATGTACGTACTGGTAGCTAAGAAATTACACAGAACAAATAATTTCACCCCCCTGTCACAACACCCTATATGATAAGTATGAAAGGCCAATTTTTATACAATATCTGCTTGCATTACTCTCTATAAACGAAAAATCAAGAGAAGTAGCTTTAAGATTAGAAAAAAAACATTATCTCTGCCAAAGATTTATTCCTGAGTGGAGCACACGTTTTTTCACACCTGCAGATGATTATGTTCTGATGAATCTAATTATATGATATATTTGATGATATTGTGATCAATAGTGATGAAATGTAGTTTAAAAGTGCCTTTTAACAAGTGTGTTTGAAAGAGAGAAGATAATATTTTGTGTAGTTTTGTCTATTTCTGCAAGGATTACTAATGTAGTGTTACTCTACGAAAAGCATACGTTATACTTATCAGTATCGTGAAATGATCACCATCATGTTATCACTGTTATGTGAACAGGGAGAGCAAATTGCAATTTCTCTCATTTAAAAAAATTGAGAATTGTTCAGTTCCAGGGCATGCTTTTCCGCAAGTTATCTGTATAGATGGGTTCCCAGAAGGCACGGGAGTATGAGGCAAAATAGACTAAAACAGTGTTGGCTTCTAGGACGGCAATGGTCATGCTTGGTCGTTACTGCCAGGAGAAAGTATAGTCTGTAGAAATCTGAGGCAAATATGCCCCCCGCACCTCTACACACACACACTCATGAGAGAGGCGTCACCTCTTCTTTAGGGGAGGCGATTGGGGCATGGTTGCTGTTAGAGCCAGCAAACTTGGCAAACCAGGTGGTATCCAGGTCACCAGTTTGGCTCACGTTGGGTGGGATGTAGATCCTCGAATCGTTCAAAACCACTCTCCAACTCCTTGAACCATTGGTAAGAGGTAGGCGTCAATTATCTGGCAGTCTCGGACAATCTTGTTGGGGCAACAATATCCACTGTTACTTTTTCCAAGCTCATAAGTTGGTGTCACCTACAGAAAATGATTGAAATGTGATAAAATGGCGAGAGAACAAAAAGATCCATTAAATCTAATGAATCTCTCAAAAGATCCAGACACCGCCAATAATTAGAAGGTGGTGCAACCATTCTGGCGGATAATAAGTCAAGGGAGGGCGATATTGCCTCTAGCTGATTTTCAATTAGCCTCAATTTCTCATCATAACAATTAATTAGCTATACATATTTGTGTATTCCATGAACGCGGATAGATCTGATCGAACTTACCATGTCAAGTATCAAGTATTTGATTACAGTGTTTAATGCTAGAAACTTCCAACAACGATTTTTTTGTATGCATATATTTTCTGTCGTCATCTTGATTTTACCAATAAAAAAGAAATTTAACTGAGGCACATGTGATGTGCATTACTGATTATATAAAGAGACGTCACGAGTTTGAGTCTGAGTTTATTTATGCCACGCATTTTGTTGGCTCACAATACATGGAGCCAACAAAATGCGTGACATAAGTAAACTCAAACTCAAACGAGTGGCATCTAGATTTCATCCTACCCCGTTTCTACATTTTTTCAGTATTAGAAAGTAGTGGCATAAACAACACTTTATGTCACACCCAGTGACATAAACAAATCCCATGTTAAGCCTATGGCGTTTTTTATTAGGGGTAGGATAAAGTTTGTATGTCATTCCGTCAGGCATCCTCCTTCAAGCATCATTTAATTCCAATTGACAGTAGCTCTAGAGAATGTTTAGATTATCGCAAAATGTGCAAAATTAGATTATACACAAACATAAATATATAAAATGATGCTACACTTAGATATATACATAGAAGAATATAGAAATTAGTAACACAGACATACACAAGAAATAGTGTTGGTGGAATGAATATACCTCAACTACCTATATCCAATAAATACAATGAATTTAAAATTCAAATCAGCTTCATAGCACTTGGAACTGAAACGTAAAACATCGGCGTAATTTTAACAGCGTGATTTTCCCTAAGGAGTATAGCCTTTACCAGATGGTTCTCCGTGTGTTGCACAGAGAAACCAGCACCTCCACCAGTTACAAGCGGTCTAATTATGCTGGTGGATTCATTACTCGTTCCGACTTGAAATCCGGTGGATCGAAATCGAATTAAGATGTTTTGTTTGGCAAATTACGTTGATTTGCCCTCTCCGGCATTGGCCGTGGAATATGGCCCCGCAGGCGCCCAGAGCGGTGGATCTGGGCTGGTGGGAGGAAACCAGACACTGTTTGGAAGCCTGCGCAGTAAGGACTTTGTGATTGTAGCGGGGTGAAGCCCGTTATCTGTGTGGGCTGTGTCGTACATTGTTCCTCGTTCCTATCCACAGGATTTGCCGGATGAAGCAAGTGAGTAAAAAAAAGAGAAGGAAAATAAAAGAAACACCAACACGTTAAATGGAGGATTTAGGAAGGATGAGAAGGACGCCTGCTTGCAACGGGGAACGCTTCAAATGTGGTCTTTAAGGTCTGGTGCCGCATTACAAAAAGGTATCCCATCAGGGCTATAGAGTGAACGACAAACTGTTCATCCGAACTCAGAGGGGCCACCGTTGACTAAGTTACGCTACACATGCAAACATGAATAGTCCACCGGGGGATGGTGCCCCTGAGCCCGGTCATATTCATGCGGACCCCTTCGATGGTGGAGCGTGTGGGTTTTTTTGTTGGTAGCCGGAAAATAAAGCGAGGCAGAGAGCGGGTATGGGGGATAATGAGTGGATACGTTCTGCTCACTGAGTCGCTCATGTTTGCCTGCAGTGGGTATCTAATCCGCAGGCCGGGCATCAAGTATCCGTGTTGGCAGCCGCCTCCCTGTCTATAGCGGCGCTCCTAAATGCTGGTATGCATGCAATCCTCGCTGAATCCTTTGGATGCCGGGGATTGGAGAGGGTAGGGAATTTTGTGTAGGGCTTTTATTCGCCCGCGACACACACTCTCGGCATTGTTAACAATACAAAATATAGTAAGTTGGCGATAAAACCATAGCTATTTAGGACTGGGGTATGTTATTGGAACATGTAATGCCTCAATCAATATCTCCACCAATTTAAGTCAATCATGATATGAATCAACAGTGAACGCCCCTTGGCCAGTTCTGGAATGTTTGCACGAGGGATTGTAAGACAGCATCAGAATGTATCTTAACGAAAGTAACAGACCAAATCATGACATAAAAACCGAAAGTGAATTGACTCTCAGAATTCATTAGTAAAGCGCGTGGTTTCTAGACTCAGAATATGATAGAGGAAACATATGAAAGTTTTGGGTCGTATCCCATCAAGTTTAAATCACGTAGTTATTCACAAGGCGAAACGACGTGAATCACGTAGCGATTCAAATAAGATGGGATCGAGCTTTGACCGTAAAGTTGAATAGGTTCCTTGACTTGTCACACCCTTCACATTGATTAATGTGCAAAACTGTATGACACAAACCCCCATTGAGTATTTTTTTCTAAATACTCAACGGGCGTTGGATACAAGTTCCCAATGTTAAGTCTATGGGGAAAAATACCAAGACTGAGGTAAAACATTTTATATCTTGGCGGTACTCTGTAATATTTCCTGTGTATTCAGTATTTTTCCGCTTCCAGATCCATGAATATGACGATGTAAACTTGGGGATATTCATATGCCGAGACGGGAGAGGATACTGGGATTTACCTAAGACGAAGGCATGAATTCAAACAAGATTGGTTCATGTCAGGTTTTCATGAATCATTCATATATACTGTTTGCCATACGCCACAAAGAGCAGGAAGGTTTCGACAGAAAGGGCAGTTGTGTAATCCAAACTGTTTGCAAGGAAAACCGGCTTTGAGACACATTAGGACTAGGGTCATTGTATTTAAATTAGTCTGCGAAAGACTGAGGATTCCCTCTGTCCCATTTCCTAAGTCTGGTTGATTTCAAACACTTCATCTTTAAAACAAGTTCATCTGATGATCACTCATCTTATCAATTTTATATATACGCCATGTAATTATAACACACTTCGTTTTGGTATCAATTATCTTATCACTAGCTCTTCTATGGTAATAATCCAACTAACTATCTAATCATATTATCCATGCATTCAATAAAGGTTTCGAAGCCTAATTTTTTTTTTAAATTTAGCATTCAAACAGTTCTGCTCGCAGGCATATCTTCCACTGTTAGGACTCGGTCTGTTGCCTCCTATCAAATGAAATTAATATCTCTTAATTTTCCTTTTAATTGTTCAGCTAATTCTAAATATGTCGATCAAAATTAGATAGGAAAATCTCAAAGAATTATCTATATGTGATGCCTGTATGAATTTCAATAGAACCTTCAATAGCAAAGTAACAAAAAAAAGAGAAGACAAACACCCCCCAATCGCACTATGTCGTGAGGCTATATCATGATTTTCAAAAGTTTGTATTGCAGTGCTAGACAGGAGTACCACACACTTACGTTCTCGATAAACTCAGGTAGATAAAAGGGAACGTGTGCATTACAATACCTTCCCGATTACCCGCCTCTCGTACCTCTTTTCCATCAATGACCTCTCAACGGCTATTTCAGCAAGTCCGCCTGTTACGACTCAGCCGGCATCAGAGACCAGTTTGTATATCTTCTCTGTCCACATTGTGCTACGCTGTCACAGCAGCTCCCGTAGACCACGAGGCGTCCTTTATCTGGCCCACAAGGTGGCGCCATGCGTCCTTGTCGTGGCGGAAGTGGTGTGCCCGCGGCGCGGTGGCCGCTGGCGGGTGGCCGTGCCCGGTCTACCGGTCGTCGGCGCCCGTCGCGGGACAATGGCGCACCAGCCACGCCTGGCCGGGCTCCCCGACAGGCTAAATGGCCTTATCAAACGGGCCGACGGCGGGCAACGGCAGATTTATCGCTGTTATCTCCTTAGCCGACCTTTTGTGGATGGCACCATACCGTGCCCGGAATCCGTCGACGAGGACGGGGGCTGTATACCTCGTGAACCCCGTCGGCGTGCCCTTACCCCACACCTCCAGGGTCCCCCCGGACGCCACACCGACGCGCCGACTACCGGCTGTAGCTCCCCCCCCCCCCCACAACAGGGACTCCGGTTTTGGCGCCTTTTTTTCCTTCTGGAGGAGAAGAAATGAGATGTGAGGGTGGGGAGGGGGAAGCAGACGACAAATGGAACCTGTCATGGCTGCAATATGGCGGGAACCGAGGGTCGGAAGACCCTGCCACAGCTATAGGGCATTAGGAGAATGTGGAGGATCGTTGGAGGACATGGTGTGGGAGGGAGTGGGGACCGTCGCCGTGGGAAGGGGCGTGCGCGGGGAGGGGGGGGGGGGGGAGGGGCGCATGGGGCCAGTGGGATTTATCTTGTCCTGTCTTTATGCAATCTTGTGGCGCGCCCATGTCTTACCCAAGAGGACACAAGCCATTTGGGGGACGGGCGATCTATATGCAGACAATTCGACGGTGGACATTTATCCCCTGCAGTGCCTAGCCCGAAGGTCCTCCTCCAGGGGGGAGGCTCCAGGGTGGCCGCCTTAGGGAACAGAATGGCTCCATTCCGGGCATTCCCAGCGGGGCAGCAGCAGGGGGAGAGGTAGTGGGAGGGGACATCATTCTGGGGGCATGCATCATCGGCATCTCTGACGTCATCCGCAGGGTATGATAACAGGGATTGGTGTAAAGTTATTGCGATTTGAAGGCATTTACACAACGTTTTAATGCCTGTAGGAAAGTTAGGATCTAGTCCAGCGCACCTTAGATACGCGAATGGGGCAATTTAGAGCAGTACTGTCCACCCTGCACAGCTGCCATAAACTCCACTTCCTTTTTTCATTTGTTCCTCGAAATAACCTTTACTTTCACTCATGATACCTCAAACCACCACTTTCATTTTTTGACCGAAAACTGATTTTCTTTTTTTTTGTACTTTCAGAACTGATTGTACATCTAAGCGATTTTGATTGAACAAATATGGGCTCTTACATATATATGATTTGTGTAATTCATCGTTATTCGTGGTTTGATTTACTGTGTTGATAGAGTTGGTTTTATCAACAATGTTTGTTGACTGAAATTAACTTTCATCACCATTTACACAATCATTATCATTATAGTCCAATGTATATTATGTAAATACTTGACTGAGACTAGTTCACGACGAAAGTGTATTATGTAACAGTTCGCTGGACTGACCATAAAATCTGCTATGCAGTGGTCAAGATGTACACCTCTGTTTGTGCAAATAAAAAAAAATAAAAAAAGACAACATCCCATTCACACAATCGATCTCTATTTTTGTAATAAACATTTGGCAATGCAAAGCTGCATTAGTGCCAGGCGTTGTCATCAGTGAACAACAAATATTACCAGTTCATAATTATCCTTGGCATTATTGGGGAACCTTTCGAAAAGTCATGCACAAGGTATAATATATACCCCATGGTAGAAGCACGATATGCAGTTGAAAGTCCAATAACAGCCATCTCAATCTTGAAAAGATCTATGTGATATGAGTGTGGTCGTGACCGTACGGGGACCGCAGATAATACCATAAGAAAACTGAGAAGCTGATAACATGAAAGTGTAGGAACAAGACACTTGAGATTACAACAGAAGATATTGCAGGTGGGGAGACAGAGGGAGACTGGAGAGAAAGAGGGAGGTATTATTAGGAAATGTAGTTACTGAGCCTTTCGTTACGGCTGTTTGAGGTCTTTAATTCCATTACAGGGGCTGACGCAATAGGCGAAGGGCCGTAGCTTCGGTTTTAAAGACTGAGAACAAGGGCCATAGTTTCGGTATTAAAGACTGAGAACAAGGGCCATAGTTTCGGTATTTAAGACTGAGAACAAGGGCTGTAGTTTCGATATTAAAGACTGAGAACAAGGGCCATAGTTCTGGTATTAAAGACTGAGAACAAGGGCCGTAGTTTCGGTATTAAAGACTGAGAACAAGGGCCGTAGTTTCGGTATTGAAGACTGAGAATAAGGGCTGTAGTTTGGGTACTTAAGACTGAGAACAATCATCACTACAGCCCCAGTGATTGTTTCATCACATACTTATTATCACCTACCTAAAAATCAGAAATTTTATCACTACTCTATGCAGAGCCTGGCAGCGGACCTGAACACTATTTTTACTGCACCCCTGGCAGCGGGAGGTATTTCATCGAAGTTTATGCACAAGTGTATAGAAAGCATGCTAGAGATAGAGATAGATAAAGAAAGAAGAGTGGAAGTGAAGTGAATGGGTTTTGTGGAATGAATTTCTTCAAGGAGAATAAAAGAACTGAACGGGAAATAGAAGGTAAGGAGTCACAAAGAAGGAATCTACCACAATAATGTACAGCTGTGGTGAAATGGGACGGAAGGTGTTGAGTTGGGGAGCCATAACGTACTTTTTTGTTTTCGCCGACCAGTCTATTCTATTCACTGGGTATGGAAAAAAAATCGCTTACGACCATTACTCATCTGGCATTGCCCACTCGAGCCAATCTACATCACAAAAGTCGCCCCTGTGGGAGACTCCGGGCCCGGCCCACAGGCGGCGCAACAATCGGGGGTGGGTGGGTGGGTGTCCAGCTGAGAACAGCCTTGCGCCTCCTGTGGGCGTGAGTAGGAAGGCAGGGGTGGTGGATACACTGTATTGCCCCAACACATCCACCTCCGCAGGGTCGACGCTCCTATGCCCGCAAACGTGGATCTCCAAGCAGGCTAGCCACTGATTTACCGTCCGCGCATGGCCGATGCGCAGCTTCCGGCCACGTGACCTGACACGAGTCGGCAATTTGGGGTCCTGGGGCTGACACCAGGGGGAGTGGTCAGCAATGTGCCCCCCTCCCCTCCTAACTCTCACCCGACCCCTAGAAGATAGGGTTCGGGTTGAGTGCGTGTGTGTCTGGCGGTGTGGTGGGTGGGGAGTCGCTGCGATACTAGACTGGCTCCAGTCCCTGCATCCTATGGCTACCCCCTGGATACACGGACTGGTACAATCGGTAATGGTGTTGGATTTTTGCCGCTGTTTGGCACCAGTGTTCCCAACACTCTCCATACAGACATCCTGGCTACTAGTGAGGATATCTGTTGGGCGATTGGTAACCTATCACTTTGATCTCAATCTGGTCACAGTCAGAAGCAGGTGAAATCTATTGCTATGACGACAGAGGTAGACAGAGAACTGGAGGAGGGGGAAGGGGGGAGGGGTATGAGGAGGTATAGGGTTACAGGGAGCAGCTTGGGGCCATAAACAGGAGCTTTCGTTCATAGTGGACATTTCTTCGATTCATGGGCCAGTCAGAGAAGGATACATATTACAATTTATTCTGATTGTGTTTAATCATTTAATATAATCAAAGACATGAGCAAGTCTACTGCGATACCTGCACACACACACACACACCACCGACTTTCCCTCCCGAGTGTGGGGTCTATCTGGTAGCGGTCAGTGGGACAGAGGTCGGAGCTGTGCGCCATTTGTAATGTCGGAGTGGCGTATAAAAACGGCCCCAGTTAGCGGCAGAAAACTGTTTTGATGTAGTGCCCCGCAGCCGATCGCTCCTACATCACCCTATTCTGTTTTATTAGCAAAAGCTCGGGGCTAAACTTCCGCTATAATTTTACCGAGGAGGGAGGGGATGGGATACTATATAGTTGCCTGCTGATATACACCCGCCGTATATTCTGTCCATGATGGATAAATACCGAAGGGAAAAAAACTGGTACGACGAGGGATGGAAATCTGTGGTTTTATCAAAAGGCACGTCCTAAGCAAAACACAGTGTTCACTGTAGTCCATCAAGAAACGGCTCAAGAGGAATGATTAATGTGTGCATGAGTGGTTAAAACAAAAGCTCTTGTGATGTATCGACACTGTCAAGGATACTCCTGCTATATTACATTCCACGAAGCACATAGTCTTTGGTGTTGATTTAAGTTAATTACATTTCTTTTCATGACAGATTAGTTCTTAATAGAAACAGAGAAAGGAGAAAATTCTAAGCCAGTAGCTCAAGCAAGACCAGAAGGTTTTTTTAACTACTTCAGTAGGAGTGGGCGTATGGTGTTATATTTGAAGCACATCAGCTACATAAACCAACACGAAAATAGGTGCAGGTAGTATATCAAATATAATGCATATGATGATTAAATAGATCAAAAGTACATTCTTTAATCCTATGTAACAATTTCTCGTGCTAGCAAACAGCTTATTAGGAAAATATGACACAAAATTCCATTCGATCTAAGTGCTAGGACGAAGCTGCTGTGTATTTAGAAAGCTTTATCAACGCTAGAATACTAGATGAGGCTTTGTTATATTGATCTTCTTTGCCATTCTTTTACTGTAACATGCACATCTATATTAAGGCCACATTACCATACGTTGTACGCTGCATCCCATATATAATGTTTGTGCCACAGAGAATCGATACTTACATTTGTCCATCAAACAGGACCAGTACTTTACAGGCATCTAGCAACTATCTATGACCTTCACTGAAAGGGTACATTTTTGCCATTGATATCATATTTGTCCTTACCGATTGCATGTAGCGTCGGGTGACCATGGTAACATTTTACTGAATAGTAAAGAAACCAAAACCCTCATAAAATAAAATGATGCTCACCGCTGTTTGGTGATATTCCCTACAGTTATGACTTCATATAAAATTCATCCTTAAAGGCTCAACAGTATCAATCAAGTGGCTATAACAGGTCTGACTCATTAATTCATATATTGCTGTGTTTCTTTCTTTAATCACGGGATGTTCTATCCATCACTATTGATTCTCTGATTATTGGTCTGTATATTCTCAGTGTCATAGATTGAGGATAGAATCAGACTCTATACTGTCATTAGTCAATTAACGATGATGGAGATGGATTTTAATTACAGTGATGAGCAGTCTCTCATAATGCAATTCATAAAGGAGTAGCATCCATTGTACAACAGTGATGATAGCACATATTGGGTAACTATATCATCATAGCCTTTTCTATCAGCCCAAGTGGTGCCAGGCATTCCCAGCGAATATTGCTTGAAGGCAACATTTTCTGTGATTACACAATCACGAATTCTCTTTATGTAGTAAATGAAATAATGGATCAATAAACATCATATGTATGCAGAATGTATACATACAATCATCATATTTAAGATTTCTAGAATCGTGTGCCAAATTATGTGATGAAGATAAGATCCAATTTTTGTTTTTGTTTTGTTTAATTCAACCAGTTCTACCAGTCCAGGCAGATCTTATAATTGACAAATGTAACTTTGGTCATTGGTGGTAGACTTTGACACTAGTACTCGGCCTAAAGAGCGTTAAAAGTTAAAATGAGTAGTTCTATATTGTAAGATGCAATGCATTTTGATGTACAATATCTTTGTAATTTTCCGAGGAAAGTTTTTATTGTGATTCGGTGCGATGTTAGATATTTATTCCATTCCATTCTAAGATGATAAAGAAAAACAGGAGCAAAATGCAAAATAAAAGCAGAGAAATCGTGCCAAACGTAGGGTGGGTCTTTTTCCGAATGAAGCTGTCTACCGAGCTCCCGCTACACTTACGATAGACCTTATGATGCAACTCCAGATACAAAATCGATATCTCGTTGGAAAGTCAACTTTAATCCACTGCCGATACTCCCAACGATGCATCCCGATACATGCATCGTACGGTCTATCATAGGGTATCGGGATCTCAGTGGATGCAGGACCTATGAAGGTTTGATTAAATTGAGCCACACTTGGGCCAACCAATGCAGACTTTTATACCTCCATCGCTGTCCCACAACAAGAATCATTCAATGTTCCGCCTCTACATAACTGAAAATAAAAACAAACTAATATCGAATTTCCAAAGATTACAGTATCCGCAATCACTAGAAGTTGTATGACTGAGTCGCTGCTTGAGTATAAACCCGTTCCGCCAAGACCCGGTCATTGCCATCCACTCACTCCAATTTCTATATACTACTCACATCAAGCTGATAAAGGTCAGCTTCAAGGAAAGTGTCCTACGTCTCGGGCAACCACCGCTCCATTTCTTCAGACAATGCATACTTTATAGCTCAGAAAGGCTCCCCCGGCTAGTCTGCCATCATATAATGTCGGTTACATAAGCATTCCCTGTACATAAATGAAGTATAAATACTGATTGGTCCTGGTATATATGCCTGTGCAAAGTAATATGAAGTTTTGTTTGTATCAGCAATATTATGAGGCACTCAATAGAGTATGGGACCGTAAAGGGAGAAGTCCACTGTTTGGGATCCTCCTCTGCTGATGCACTTACACTATTTGCCTTTTGTCTTTATATCATGGTTTTATTTTGTTCTATTCAATAAACATATTTTTACGACATTGCATGATCGCCGTATGTGGCGTTCTTCAGAAACATATCAGGCTCCAGTGTTAAATACTAAAAATTCAGATTCAACCAACAATGTTGTTTTAAAGTCATCTACACGAGCAAATACACATCTATATATGACTCCAACAAACAACCGAAAAATAACCCAAGTAAAGGATCTTTCGGCCGACATGCTGACATGGAAATTACTATACCATTAAGACATCATTTTTCCAAAAAATTAACACTAAAATTTCATCCGATTCCACGTATTTCTCGAAAGAGACCTGCAAATCGGAAGGCGTATAATCTGCACACCAAACAGTATAGAATAGAAGATGGAAAACATCACTCACGTTAAATGTATCCATCCTGTGGGGGAGGTGCTGCAGCGGTCATAAATAAAAGGACAGTGTTTCTCCTGGGAGATTTAGACACCCGTCAGATAGACTCCGAATATTCAGATAGCATAGACACGATAGCCCAATGCTTAGATACTGTTGACTTTTCCTAGACTTAGAAAAAACAAGTTGTCGCCTTCGATTCCTTGTATATCAAACTGATAAAATGTTTCGCGTCGTCCCTCGATGATAGCGTGGAATAAAACTGGCGGGTGACTACCTGATTTGACAGGTTTACGAACGCGCTCTTATGTAAGATAACCAGCCAGAGAGGAGGGAATGAATCCCACTGGTGGCTGTGTTGTTTAACACGAGCTTCATTTATTCCATGTGGTTTGATAGATATGGGGTTTAAAAAAAGTTTTATTCAAGAATATTAAAGATGTGGTGTCATATTCGTCACGGTGCATGGTTAGCTATATCGCATGTGAGGAGATCCTTTAAAAAAATTCTTGATTGCATGTCTCGTATGAATACAAGCTTTTCAGATACAATGATTTTGTCATTTCAATCAGAATACATCTAGATTAAATAGGAAATAGCGAAAACAATATAAGATACAAATTTTCAGGCTAACACAATGTGATGATATGAGATGTTAACGTAGCCCTTCAATTCTATTTATCGCTATATATGTTTTCATCCCTAACAGGGCTCCTTCAGATTTTTAACATTTATAGATCATAGCATACCTATATATATTCATATACCTATGAACAAACGCAACTAAAACATACAGGTCTTAATCAAGTATCAATTGTTTCTACTCATTTGAAGAAATGAATAAAAGAGAAAAATACAGGCGGAATTAAAACAGAAAGAAATCGGGAAAGGTGGCAGTAATGAGGGGTGTTTAAGTCCGGTTTTTATAGCAGTTTAAGTCCAGTTCAGCTGCGCTCGTGGGTATGAATTTGGGCGCCACCTCTCCAAGTCCTCCCAAACTCGCCCATTCCGAACCAGCAAACTATTTTCCTGTCCAAGGTATTCACACGTTGTGCCCCAACAAAGGGGGGGAGCTTATTGGAGATGTATTCTTGGTCCAATATGCCGATATTCGAGTCACACATGAGCCTACACAGGCCATAGTCCATCATTTAATTGTTTACCAAGAGGGGCGTTTGATATTTGGGGATATTGAGAAGGATAGAGACAATGACAGGATAATTCGTAGGAAGACAATGACAAGGCTAGGATAGTGATTGCTTTGAATTAGTGTTGTCCGTATTACATTGCCCTTCTCCTGTCCTAAATCCTCTGAAAGGACAGTTTTTGATACAAACGATTAATTCTTCTATACATATATGTTCGTCCCAGTTGTTGGTGGTTCATCTAATCAAAACCCTGGTAATCAAAATATCTTGGGTTCAAACCCCGGAAAAGCCCAATTTCCTATCAAATAAATTTCTATTCTTTTTATTTAATGGTGAATAAATGTTTTAGTTACATATAATTGTTGGAATCACTGAAGGATGCTATTCAAGCGTGTACATGCATTATGTGGTGGTTGGGTAGGCCATCACATTCAGAAAGGACATCTTTTGAGTTGTCATCCCAACAGAACAGGTTTCAGTATCGAGGTCAATGACAGTTTTATAAAACAGCCTAGAGGGACGTTTCAAGTCTCCTCCCTGCTCCCTATCCTTTGAAAGGAAAATTCATATTCATTTTATGCAGACCGTCCTATGACAGTTCCAGTACTGTCACAGGACAGTCTTAGGAGAATCGTTTCAGACATTAACCGGCCCCCAGGCTACCCCCTCCTCCAACCTAATCAAGGGAAAGACCTTACGACAGGATGAAATTAAACATATGATTCTAGGAGGAATTCTCTTCCCAGCAAAACTGACCCGTTATATGATATATGTCCCCTTATGTAGCGAGGCAAATGAGTTTTATATATAGCCGAACAAATATAATCATTGGTTTATATTTCGGATCACCTATACATGGCCCGCCTGTGCATTTACTACCGAGAACCGCTCAGACCTTTGAGATGAAAAAGCCTATTCTCCAATGCGTGCAGGGGCTAACATTACCATGCATATGGTAATGACTGAAATCGCTACCCATGAGAGGTCTAATTAGCTGCAGACCGGGCGGGAAAATGCGCTGTAGGCGAGAGGACTATAGGCGCCAATAAGCGGGGAGTTACACCCGTCATTAGCTAACAGTATGAGCAGCGATTAGCGGTATTGCAGCAGCATAGCGATAGGTGCTTACCAAAAGGCGCCTTGGCAGTGTGTTTTCGTCAACTAGCCTGGCCGTGCTTTGATGAGATGCCGATACTTAAACGGCCACCCCAGGAGCTGCCAGCGTCAAGCACGTGACAACGACACCGACGACGCATGCGTGAAAAGACAGCGGAAGTGGTTGGTAAGTGTCAGACAAGGGGCTGACGTCATTGGCGTGACATCAGGCGGTACTCGAGGACGTGACGATGGTCGGGACGGCGACGTGTGTGGAGTAGTGAGTGGTTTACTCAAGACATTGATCGTGATGAAATGACAGGCTGTTTTGCAGAGATGATAAAATTAGGGGAACATTAATTCTCTTTAGTACTTGAATAAATAGATAATGATCACGGTCGAAATCTTGAATTAGGGGAAGGAGGGACATGATAGAGGGTAGGTTAGAGAAGGGAAGAATCTAGTGGTTTACATCAATATAAGCTTTATGGTGAGTTTGGCTGGGGATTCGTTACCTAGAATATTTTGTTACTGAACATCATGTTGCAGCAAAAGGAATTCTAATATTTAATGCTGTGAACTATTTGCTGTCCTATCTTTCATTTCCAATTGCAAGATCAGCATTGCACAATAATTATCAAATTATTAAGTAATTTATATAGACACGTTTCTCTATTTTTCTATTCGATTATGAATCATCTTATTCATCTACAAATCATAGAGCACCTCACATTTGGTGCAGCACAGCTTGAAGGGAACCAGCAAAATACACTTCACCTCCCATAAATAGCTTCGGCCGCCACGTCTCGCCCTCACTCATCTCTCACTGACGCTACGACTATGGCACGTTTCTACCAACCCGCCATCACATCAACATCTACACTGAATAAACTTAATCAAATAAAATTTCTCTACTTTGTAGGGCTCTCTCATGTACACAACTGTACTCACAAATGAAATGTGAAAACATCAAACTTTATACTGTATTTTAACTGATCGATCATTTTTATCTTAATGTGAATAAACCATAGCACATATTTCAAGCGTTTCAACTCCAAAGACTTTATGAGCGTACTTTGATAAATTGTATCAACCTATAAACTTGTCTGTCCATTAATTACCTATTCCCGATAGTTACGACCCTGCCAAGGCGTTAAGTACTACCATTGTGGCAAATCTACAATATAATGCAGTATAATGAGTAAAGCCCCCCTAACCACTTCTATTGAAGTTGATAGATACGCTAGCTGCAGCCTACTCTACTTATGCCACCTTTCAATCGGGACTGGCCTCCTGACGCTGTAAGATTAACATAATCTTTGAATGCTTTAATGCACATCTGAGAGAGCAATGGCAGTATATCCCTAATATTGCAACTTTAATCTAGACACATGAAAAGTAGAATGATATAATCGGATGGCAGACGTTATAACTCGTCAATAAAACCTCCGTTTCCTGAGGCGCTGATATGCCTGTAATGAAGAGTAGCACATCAGCACCATCTCAATTGGTGTGCCCAGTATCATCTAATGTCTTCATTATTGCCAATACTACTCAGATAAAAGAGCAATTTGGAACTGGCAATAGCACAAGGGTGATATTATCCTGACTGAATTTCCAGAAGTACAGTAGATTTCAACATGCAGGTCTACATTTACTAATTCACAGATGTTGTTTCCTTGCAAATACTAGGTGAGACGGTGTGGGTCTAGCAGAGAACATTAATTAGTATAACTGATTGGAAGGTACGAACAACAGTATCAATTCTACTTTCACTAGTAGTATCACCGATAATATGATCTTCTCAGGACGGCCATTGTTCCCGGTAACACTAATGGAACTGACGCTGGGAGAATGACGGCATCGTATTGACTGACGGAATCGGCTTACCTAACTGGACCATTGTGCCTGGTTCTACCAGCATCAATGACGCTATTAATGTCCTATTGGAGTTGGGGCGACACTGGAAATACCGTTGGCACTATTGCCTTGACTGGCGGGTGCTGGTGTTACGGCTGGTGGTTACAGGAGGAGCAGCCGCGTCCCCTGATAAGGAGCCTTTCACACCCTCACAGCCCGGCTAATCCATACCCTGCAGATGGCGCCCGCCGCCTCCCTCTGTCCCCGGCCGATCGATACTATCAGCCCGGCGAGAAAGGATTAAACCGCCGCCGTCGCCGTGGAATGGATGTCATTGCTTAATCCGCGCGTATTCACCATAAAGAACTAAACCCCTCTGATGTGTGCATACGGGGGGATGGAGGAGGGAGATGGCAGTCCGTCTAGCGGAACATGGGGTATTTCATGCGGCTCCAGGTACTTGGGATACTCTTGTACCATCCGGGGGCAATTCCCCTTACCCAAACCCCCCTCACCCCCCGCACACATACCCACACCCACCCACACATGCCCAGGGGAAATGACGACACAGGAAATCTAATTTGCTTTCGCCCACTGCTACCCGTGGCCCCAGGGTTTACCTTTGATATTTTCAACCTAGTTTAGTACGCAGAGAGGTTGAGCTGCTCCGAGCAAGTAATTGCCGAGTGGATCGGCAGACTTTCCCAAGTGTTAGACGGTTACATGGTCGGTCGGACACAGCGGTGCTCAAATGGTCAAAAAGTATCTCAATTCCTCCCAGTTTCCTTCCTCTGCTTCCTGGGATTCAAAGAGAGAAATCAATGTAAGTGAATGCGTTTTTAATGCCTGCACTTATACTGGAAGGACAACTGGTCTAGTTATGGTGCTAGATAGATAATAGCTGCTGCTTTACATCAATAACTCATGGTTTACAAATCATCTCAGGCATGTAAATATGTTGTTGTTGTGACTTTCTGGTGGACGGTAGATAACGTACTTCCTATCTATACTTTCTCAGAGTTTTAGGGAGTCTAAAACACCCCATAGATAAAACCCGAACTTTTTACCAGGTCCAATCAAGCCTTCTCTATCTCATAACGCTGGCAAATCGAAGGCAGATTTGACGGTCAATAGGCAGAGAGATGCCTGCGGACAGGCATGGGCCAGCCTCACATCTGCCTAGACTTCAGAGAAACGTCGTGATTTAATCCCCCTCTCTGATGATCCTCACTTCCTTGGATCCCCTTCGGTGCAGACCCTTATTTGATGACCCCAGAGGTCACCAACCGTGGAGGGGGCCCTTCGCCTCGCCCATATCCCGCCTTGATCATTCCGCTCATGGTGGGCGGGGTCACCGGTGAGGGCGCCACTGTCTGTGGTAGGGGGCAGTAATGGGATCCGCCATTAACCGGTCGGGGAACTGTTCAAGTGGCTGTCATGGCTCCCATACGGCTAATAGCAACAATCAGGTGGCGCTTCATCTGTGGGCCAGTAGTGGTCTCGTGCCAATTAGTCTTTGTAGAGAGTCTACTCCTCTTACCCTTCCTCCACCTCCTGCAATTCTAACCACCAAAACTCTAAATCCAACACTTTACACACCTCGCCAGACTTAACCACGTAGATGTTAGGAGTTTCATAGCTAGTTAAGCACTATGTTCCTTTATCTATCGATACGTGGTTATAACATGTTTGTTTTACAAACAAAATGCTTATACTACTATGCTTCAATGAAAGAACGACCATGGGTGTCGCATATACTACGGGCTTTTGTTAAATATACTATATCTGAGATATCTGAGGAAAATGTTACAAAAAAAACCCCAACAAAAATAGGAGTGACTGTTGGATTAAAACTAGACCTCCCCCCGTTCATTGTATGCTTTTTCTTCATTGTATGAATGCCCTGTAACCCTTACCAGGGACCGAGACCAACTTATAACGTAAAAACATGTTTTTTAAAGATGAATTGGTCGACAAGTACAACTCAACTGCTGTCCAATTGGTTTGACGGTTGGCTTTTTCTTAGAACAGTTTGGGTACAACGTTTCGGCTTCAAGTGGCCTTTTTAAAACCCAATATATTCCTTTCTGTTATCCAGATCAGCACTTGTTTTTAAGCATCTAAGCTATTGAGTAAATAATAAAGTGATGGATTGAATGTGTACCTTTGACTATTGATCTCTATTGTCGATGCTTTCCGGAAGTTATAAATTTGATTGCTAAAAGGACGATACAAAAAGAGAACGATATACCAAATCTCTGATAAAGGAAGCACAACCAAGCTGCCTATGTCGAGGACTACAGCGTATCAGAAGATGGATTGTACTTTGAGGCTCTGTCGAATAAAAAGTCCCTCTCATTCTTCTTCAATCACCAACCAGCTGATGGCAAAGACGTCGAGGCTGATGTCTGGATGCATCAAGGCATTTCCGCTTTTAAGCAAGTCCGCAACACAGGGCCCCATTCAACCACAACCTGTGGTCGACCAACATCGGCTTAGTCCGCACTTACAGAAAAAAACACCAAATAGCTAACAGGAAAAGGAAAATAAACTAAAAAATAAAAGAATATAGATGGAATTGGAAGTGAATAGGAAAAATGGGAATCAAACAAATACGGAATATAAAAAGAATAAAAAAATCCGTTGCGATTTTCTGGAGAATGGGCCCGCCAGCTGTCAATGCGCATGTGTGTGACGTCAGCAGTGCCACCTGTGTGAGGATGGCCGTCCACACCACCTGGTGGCCATTAGCCTGGTATTCCTCCCCACAGGCTATGACCCCTGCGACTTGCTAGGACACAGCACATCGCGCAAGCCTTGGGGCGACCAATCGGCAAGCTCCATCCCATTTGCTGCTGTCCAGTCTCTTTGATGCTCGGGATCCCACTGCTGAAGAATAAAAAAAACATCACGGGTTTCCATTTTCTATCTCTCTTTATATATATGAGGAATAGGTGATTTGATAGCCTTGCGAAAAGTTTTCCGGTTATCCCCCAGGGATATACTTGTAAACGATGTAATCAATTTGTTTTGCTTTGTCGTCGAGGTAATGGCATCGAAGAATAAATCTAATCATTATCTTTCAAGATATTGGAACTATCATACTTGAAGAGCAGAGTCAAGGTTGGTTGAGGAAGAGTCTTTATTCAGATGGCAATGAACATCATCGACCTGACATAGTTATACTCAGTCTGTGTCAGTGGACATGATGCACAATGATTCATCTTTAAGGAAATTATGGATTATGAATGAAAATAATGATTATTATTATACTGGTGCACGAATGTCTCATATATATGCCCTAGTAGTAATGATTTCATTCGTACACACTGTGGCGTAATATATATAATACTACCCTCTGTACCACGTGATCACTCATTCTTCTATTTAGTGAGCTGTAGAATGGCATTCTTAATGATTTTTAGGTATATAATAATAAAAAGACATGGTGAGTGTGTCTGAATTCCATCTGTACCTCGATATTTTGGTAAGAAATACTCACCTCATTCTTCGAATTCGGTGAGTATTTTTGACCAAAATATCTCTGAACAGATTCCATTCAGACACACTAACCATGTCTTTCTATATTACGCTCTATCAAAGGCATTCTGGCTGGCAGGTCTTGTACGTCAACACAGTGGTACAGTCGTAGAAGTAAGGAATCATCTTTTGTTGAATACAAATATGTCCCTCTCTTCAGGGTCAAAGGACTATACATTCTATGTCCCTATTTCCAGGGCTCATGGACTTAATATTTTTTGGAGATTTGTCATAAAATACTATCCTCGCATTGTAAATGATGCAATCATCCTGTGGTTTTTGATAGAACAAAACCAGCAAAGTCGTTTCTTCAGGGTACATCACAGATGAGGGCATTGTAAACAAAACAGTTATCTAACTATCTATGCTTTGGGTAGAGATAGTATCATGGAGTATAAATGTACTTCAACGACGAATATTGGCAATTATTAGCAAATCATATATAAGTATTACCATTAGAGAAAGATTACGTTACTTACTGGATAAAGTAAATCGTACGAGAACCAAACTAACATGCATCTGTTTAAATGGTTGCTGTTTCTCTCCCGTTCTCTTCATCTTTCCTCTTCCAATTTCTTCTCTGTCTCGTTTTCCCCTCTTCTCTCTTTGTCTCTCTCGATGTTTTCTTTTCTGTATTTGTTTCCCTGCCTACCCCTTAATATTCGTTTATGTCTCTGTCTTTTTTCTTCCCTATATATCAACGATCTAACAGTTCCGTTGCCTATTAAACCTGAGTCGATCCCTAATCTATTCAAAATATACAAGCAAGCCGAGTCCTATATAAATCCACCCGCATACATCTTTATTTTACTGTGTTATAGAAGGAGATATGCATGTCACCGAAGTGTAGACCCACTTAAAACCAGAATTGATATCTAGGAGCACCCAAAGAGATTTAGGCAAGTCAAAAGTGGTTCGGGGGTCTTGGGGGTTGCTCTGATGCCCTAAGGTATACAGAAAAGTGGCAAGATGAGGGGTGCTCCAGGGGAGTGGAAGTGATGGACCAGCCCAGTGGGGTGGAGAGAAAGTGGAGAGAGGAAGAGAGGAGGGATGATAAGCAGCGAGTGAAAGCTAACAATTCAGTTCTCATGACTGCGAGGTCACCCAAGGATTGGCTGTGATGGAGGAGTGGCCGATGCAGGCTCACCAGTCTCCCCATAAATCAATTCTCCCCCTCACAAGTATGAATCGTGTTCCCCTATGAAACTTTCTTCTTTGCGTGACTGTTCTATTAGACTAGTCGACTCCAGTGAAATATGATAATTTAAAAATACCATGTAGATAGATTCATTTTTCGCCTATGCCTCAGAAAGTGTCTAGTGTATCGATTACGGCAAGTTTGCCTGTCTCCGTTAACATGCGTTTCACGACCTGGATAGATATTCTTCTATTTCTCCTGGTATTAGCATGCGATTCATATCTGCTTATTGCCATATAAATCACAGCAGTTATCGCCATAAACGTACTTGACAATGTACAATTAGGATTCTGAATGTGGGCAATTAGTGGCTTAATGGGCAATGAATTCAGCCGAATCTTTCTCTATCCTTCCCCAGTGCTGGATGGATGAGTCCTTTTAAAGAGGTTTGGAGGATATGGATGGCAGGAAAGAATGGCTCGGGGCTACCTGAAGGGGGACAGTAACTACTAACATTCCGAACCTCAACCACCCCCACGGGCCTTAGCCAATAACCACTGTCATCGTTCATCCTGATTAAGTAAATATACTAATTAGCTTAAAAGCCCTGCTCTTTGTATGCAGCAAGGTATGGTGGCAGGTGCTCCTGGGGTCTGGGTATGCCTGGGCTGCTGACGTTTGGGAGAATGGTGAGGTGAGGGGATGGGGCTGACAGAGAGGGGGTGGGGTTGACAAACATAATACTAGAGATCCATCACTGGGTGCATCTCGTACCCCATTAGTCGACGCCTTCTGCACACATCCATCACTTGTTCTAGTGGCCCTATCAACGCCCCCACCGTCTCCTATCACCTCCACCTCCAGGGTCATACCCCCGTCGTGCGCACACCTCCAACATTGATCAACATGATCTAATAAGGCCACCCCCTACCTACAGTCGTACACGCTCCCCCCTACCACCACCACCACCAGACCCTCCCGCACAACTCCCGCAGACCGCGTCCGATATGTCCAGACATGGTGGGTTCGCAGACAGGAGGGCGGGTGGGATGTGGAGGCGGCGGGACGTGATGGATTAGCCTACACGCAGGTCCTCCAGGGAGGAAGGGCCTCCCTGGATGAGCCGATCGCGCCACTGGGCTACTGGACACAAAGGTAAGGTAGGGTGGGGGATGAGCAGTCGGTGCGGTAGCGGTGGACGAGACAGGTTAATGGTGGGAGAGGATGGTCAGTGGCGGGGCGTTTTTGTTTGGGCTCTTACTGTGGTCATCCATTTGACCCCATAAAGCATCCATCATGCGCAGGAGGATCCATGTTTCAGGATATAAGGAGGCCACTCATGGCAGTGTAATTCTTTCTACTTTGGGTTGTTTCCTTCAATTCATTTTTTAACTGCAGAGAAACGTCTATTCTATTTTCCATTATTTACCTGTATACTGTTTTTCTCAAATTCAGTCACTGGTATTTATTGGTATCAAACTAGTGCAATACTTAAAGGAAATCTCATATATATGGCCGAATAACAATAATTTACTTATAGAAATATATCTTTAGCAGTGTTTATTACTTTTCGTATGGTAGTCACGTGCATATCAGTTGGTATTTTCACAGATTTTCACAATTCCGTTTTAAACATTGAATCAAGAGAAGAACCATACATTCATGCATCAGATGAGACATTCATTTTAAATGTTATTTTTGTCCTTTTTTCTCTCTGAACATTTGATCATTTGTTGGTCATAGCTAATGTTTAGAGTCTTCTTTACTTAGAGGCCATAGGATAACAATTGAATCTATATTCTAGAGCATTCATCCGTCTGGTCTTTACGGCATATTGCTTATATCCATCCCCTTGAGGCAATAGAAATGGTTATTACCCGCTTTCCTTTCAAGTTGTCTAATGATAAGATTCCTTTACACTGTCTATCCGCTGGTGTTCCTTTAACATACTTTTGCAATTGGTTTGTGCCATTTTGAGATTATATCTGCTGAACCGTGCTAAAATATGTTGGAAAAAACTTGGCGCGGACAGTTCTTTATACAAGGACTATACAGAGCATTACACCTTACTGGATGTTGATCAGTTAACTCATAATCTCTAATAAAATTTCTTCTAGGAATTTTCTTTTATGTTGATAATGTTTCCATGTACTAACAGTCATGGGGACCTTATTTTCTGATTCAGTTCTTGTGCAAACAGCAATGTCGTAGGTTTAGTATTTAGTATATGTCTTCGTCAAGGAATGCCTTCATCCAGTTCCAGCTTTGTGTTCAGAATTGTTTTCCATCAGGAATAAACTTAGCTTTTCTAACACATATACTTATTGTTTTTATGTATTACCAAGTACGATCTGATCTTGAATGGGATGCTTTGAATATATGTAAAGATATACACACTTATACAACCATATGATTATAGATGTATGCATACATACATAGAAATACATGCATACTCACAGTACTAGACGTCGATCACCAAATCCCCATTGAAAATGTATGGGAATTGTCGGATACCATAACCATTGTATACGGATCTGAATGCATTGATCATGGCCTGAAACACATTGATTACGGGAATATATAGTCCCTCTTTGCTGAAGAGCAAATACATAGTCCCCAATGATACATCCTATAGTATAGGTTCCTGTTTTTGTGTTGTTGTCTGTTGTTGTTGTTGTTGTTTTAGAAGATGGATAATTGAAAATACAACAAACGATTTGTAGCCATGCGGAGCAGTGAACAACTTTGTAATACACTCGCAAATGCCCGTGAATTACTACACGTCACCACTCGTAGTTTACGGCCGCCTACATACAAACCATGGATTATTGCCTATACATACACGCATAAATATTCATACAAATAAAGGGACAACAACATCTACAATATATACTGCTCCATGATTGGTCCTCCGTTCTGGCGGTCGTCCGACCAGGAAATAAATAAACCACAACCGTGTGGCTGGCGATAGAGACATAGCAGAAAGGATCACGACAACAACAAGGACAAGATTACCGCGCCGCTCTCGAGAAATCTCGCGAGACCCGGTCACGCGGACATACATCATGTGCTGTCACCGCACGTCGTCGCCAAGATAAACCGGCATTATCGGCGTCGCCGCCCGCCCAGCGACCTGGCTGGGCGCCGGGGAAGGGGCAACATTTATCTCTGCCGTGTCTTAATCCAATTAGGCCCGCTTGGTGGTTGTATATTGATCTTAGGTTTGTCCATGTGACCGCTATTCTCCAGGCTCTGCCTCCCCGCGGCTCTATTCTATGGCTCCTCCAGGCGTCTCATCATCTTCCTCTAGAGCTGTCTTCCACGGGGAGGCTGTCTGATTCATATTTGCAGACAGGTGGCGTGCTGGTAGCGGAAACAAGCTGGATGATGCGAAATCAGAATTTAAGATGCCTTGGCAATTATCGCTAAATCACTAGGTTATCGCGCCAGAGGGATCACTTTATTACTACAACAATATGACATTGCAATATAACATCGCATTTCATTGCGAGTAGATAAAAAATGACAACAATTACTTCTACGTTCTTGGATATATTAAAATGATATTAATAATACCTGACAGTTTAATTGAGGTACGACTTATAAAACAAATCGAGTAAATTTCAAAAATATCAGTCTGTTGCCTGTTGAGAAATAAAACTGCTTTGAGAAAATCCAAGAAGAAAAAGAAAACATGAGATCCGAAGTTAAAACCGTATCATTGTTTATATTTCCTATTTGTATGAAAGGGGACGGTGTTCCTTATGTTACAGAATGATATGCAACATGATATGTGGGCACCTCATATTCAAAATCACTTGAACGACTTGAGATAAACATCATTCCAATACATGCATAATATTGCAGAAATTATTATATCTATATTTGAAAGAGGATACTGTATCATCATTCTATGGAGAGGAATTTATTTTCATGGCAAATAAACGCCATCATAAGTGACAATACTATGCAAATGTCGCCACGTGTCATATTCAAAATCAAACTTCTGCCACCATATGATATAATCGATATTTGCAAAGACTCAATACATTTTGCAATGCCACCATTTGGCAATATAATGGTGAAGACATGTTGGGAAGTCCTTGCTCATCTTCTCGAATAAAATAAACACAGTAATAGCCATATTAAGGCCCCACACCATGGATTTGCCACATGTTTATCATAATGGGTCGTGGCTAACATTGCATATATATCTCATTTAGCTAGCTTCATTTTGGTGTATTAATTTCGCGTACTTGCACACCGTTTTCGCATCCCTCCCCTACTGCCCGATCTTCACACGGCCAAACATGTCAGGGAATCGTTCACGGGGGGCGGTCACTTCTCAACGCCACCCGGCCCTGACTGCCCGACCTCCCGGAGACATCCCCACCTAGACTGGCTCCAGTCTCTGCATACTATGGTTACACTCCTCGTTGGGATTTATGGCCTGTCAGAGAAGGATACACACTATAATGAACTTTATACTGATTGTGTTTAATCATTTAATGAATGTTCATAATCAAAGACTTAAGCAAGTCTAATGCCCACCCCACCCCCTGATGAGCACCGCGTCTTCTGGACTGCAGGGTGGTGGTGGGGGTTCAGGGCCCGGTTCACAAACAGTCAAGTCAAATAGAAATGAAGTCAATTATAATTGACTTCGCCAAGTCAATTTCCGAAATTGACTTGATTTGGGTTCACAAACAAAGTTCAAGTCAATTCCCTAATTGACTTCGAAGTCAAATAAATCAAGTCAATTCCCTAATTGACTTCGAAGTCAAATAAATATGGAGCTCTTCACCATTGGGGGTGAAGATATCGCCTATTTAACGTGTATTTTACGTCTGATTTCCACAAACTGTATTTCTCTCCAGTGGTGATTTTCTGCATCTGAATTAACTGACTTGACTTCTCAAGTCTACTGTCTATTAGACTTGAGATTTAGAACGTTTTTTAAGCATTACTTGTAATTGACTTCGATTGTGAACCCAAACTCGGCGGCATTGACTTGGACTTTTGGACAATTAGGCTGTAAGTCAATTTTAATTAACTTAGACTTTGCTTGTGAACCTGGGCCTGTACACTGTACACACCAACCACAAAGGTACGCAGAAACGATTGTGGCTTAAATACTATTACCATGACATCTTGTTGATTTTAATCGTAGCACCTGTGGTACACTTTGGTAAGTTGAAAAAGAAAATCCGCATAAGATCATATAAGTTAAGTTCCCTTTGGCTTACAACATAGTTCATTTAGAGATAATAATTCACATAGTAGTTCACAGTCTACCTGTTTGTAAAGTCTCTTCTTTGTACATAGTTGACATTCCATTCTCCAATTATGAGTAAGTCAATGATCATGGGGTTAAACCTGTTAGTTTATTTTGATTAACCTGTAAGTAACATTTCAAAACGCAATCCAATTGCTGAAATTCACCGTAGCTGAAGCCACTGAGATAACTAAGTCCACACAACAGTCGTTAGCTGGTGTTTACTCCAAAATAGTAGGCTCAGCAGGTAACACCTGCCCGTTTGAACAACTAAAGAAAGTACTTTTAACTATCGGCTGCTTGGTCCTTACTCCAGGACTCCGGCAGACTTTAGACACTGCACCTTGGACAGCGCACCTCTTATAAACATAACAAGGATGTCCTTCATGTGTATGTACCCGCATTTTAAGTAGTAACTATGTGTACACCTGTGTAGAATTTCCTACCTCCATACTTTATACATAATTGTTTCGTATTTCACTACACAGATTATTTCAATCATTTATCATGCAGTTTCTAATACTGTAACATTCATTGTTCAACATATTGCACCATGGTACAAGACTATCCCCGAAATAAAATCAAATATGGAAGTGACCATTAATATCAAGCGACTCAAGGCAACTTTTTCAGAGCAGGACCAGTCCGAGGGAGCATCTTGTGATTATGAGACAGTTTATCTTCGAAAGCGACCAATAAAAGGCTTATTGAGAGCGGTGGAAAACGTTGCAGACCTTTAAAGACATATCTAAAGCAACTAAGATACACCTATTGCTTGGGTCTTCCTCATCCAATAGGTAAAATAGGCCTGTAGCAGTCCACCGGTTGTTTACTTTCCCGAATCCCTACCTGCGGATTAAAGCTATCCCGGTGATAAGACTATGCTACCCCATGTGGTACTACATAGGTCGGTTTGGATATTTCCCGGTTTGTAGTCAGTCGTCTGACATCTACAGATCCCAGTTAACACAAAACAAAACTCCGGATCCTAGGGGACAATCTTTATTGATACCATTTCTATACAGTACCTTGACACTGGAATGCCAAGTAAAGCCGCAGGAGTAAGTCACAAGCCAAAGCAAGTTCCCTTACTCAACCACTGAGAGGGTTCAGAAAAACCTACTACCACTAACTTGAAGCTCCAAAGGGTTCACTCTACACAGAGGAACACACAGAGTAATCTGTCGATCTGCTGCGGACTTATATACAAACCAAGTTACATAATCCGGGCGAACCCATAGCAAAACCTGTTGAACTGCTGGGGACTCGGCCTTATATGCAAACAAAGTTACATAATCCAGGCGAACCCGTAGCACTTCCATGTACCAGCCCACTGGAATGACCACACAACAGGGATCAGCACCCTCGTCCCCTAGCGCAAACCAAACAGACCATCGCTCTACTGACCCAACCCTTACAGGCTAATCATATGAACAGTATGTCATTTTTGAATTCATGCAGAAACAGAGAAGGTGACCTTGTTTTCAGTACAAAGTCATGTAATCTTACAGTTTTGTAAATAACCTAGATTATACTATGGACACTGCAACTCTTAAGAAATGGTATCAAAGTATCATTATACTGTGGGAATATTAATCAAAACTTTGGTATAGTGATTGGTGAAGTATCTGATGGGAAAATGAAATAGAGATTGTATTTGACTGCACAGAATTGATAGTAGAAAAACCGGAATCACAGGAGGGAGATCTGATGGATAATCATTTCACAACAGGAAAAACTCACTCGGTTTGAAATGTCCTTCTCATATTGAAATGCGGAGTCGACGAAAGTCATGAAATAATGGCAATTGTATAGCATTTACCGTTGAATAACAATTGATACTATCTTTGGTGTTGCACGCATACATTTTGTTTTGGTTTTACTGTCATGCAGTTTTGTTCTTTGCACTGCTTGCCATGGATGACATTAGCTACACTTTCCTTTAACTTATGCAAGGGTTATGGAGATTTATAAAGTATATAAAAGTTTAAATAGGAGACATGGCTCAGGGGAGCGGGGATGTTACCCCACACTGTGGGTCTAGGGGGGCGCGACCAACAGCCTCCTGGGCTCCGGTCACTCACCCTCTGGTGCACGGGCAGTCAGCATGCACTCTGCTTTACACTCCACGTCCCACCCTGCCTCCTTCTCCTCACCTATTTCAGGGAGGCAGCCTCAGCTCGCCTACCCCTCATGGACGCCTCAGCACTTACATGCTCTGTCTTACCTTTTTTTTTTTTTTTTATGAGATTTCTTTATTGACTGAGGTAGTTTACAACTTCAAAGAGAATTTGACAATACTTGAACATGGAGTCAATAAAGCGGCCACGGTATCAGCTGCTATCATGGCAACTGGTTTTCATTACCAGGCCTACCGTAAAAATAGCAATGGATGGAACTCTGTTAGATAGTGTTAAGATTTCCAAGGTCTAAGGAATATACATCATTTCTCACCTGAGGTACAACATAGTAATAGGAAGAAGACGTTAACACACAGAATCAGATCAAGTAAATAAAATGGCGCTAGACAAGTTGAGGTATGGTTTCCAATAACAATTTTTTAGTGATACTTTTAAAGTATTTATAGGTTGGAATGTTGCGAGCTAGTGATGGAAGTTCATTCCAGGTACAGCCACCATGGAATTCTATCGACTTCATGTAGGCTAGACAGTTTGGTCTGTTAACATGTATTAAGGGAGCATCATGTGCTCTTGTTGGTAATGGGTTTTGGACTAGATTTGTCGAGACTTGTGCACGTTTGAACATAAAGTTTTTTAGATGGGCCACTCTTCTATGACATAGTAATGGGAGACCTGCTCGAGCATGTAGGACTGGTATTGGAGTCCTTTTGTGACACTTGAGACATAACCGTAAACATTTGTTTTGAAAAAGCTGGAGTTTCCCGAGGCTTTTTTGGTCAGTTAGCATAAACAAAATATCCCCGTAATCTAAATACGGCATGATACAGGACTTATAAATTTTTAATGCAGCGGTAGTTGACAAAAACGGTTTCATTTTGGTTAGTTGGTACAATTTATGACTAACATTTTTGTATAACCTATTGATATGTGGCCTATAATTCAAGTTTGAGTCCAAAGTTACTCCCAGATAACTATAGGTGTTTACCACTTGCAACTTAGTATTATCAATATAGTAGTCACTCGCATCGTTTAAGTCCCTCCCTGCACGAGTGTTAAACAGCATGACCTTTGTTTTCCTCGTATTCAGTGACAATTTGTTTTGATTACACCATAGGGCTATGTTATCTAGTTCTCCTTGAAGGAGATTATGTATTATCATATGATTTGCACCAGAGACATATAGGACAGTGTCGTCCGCATAAAGACCTACATTGGCGTTTGTTATCATTTTGCTTAAGTCGTTTATATGTACCAAGAACAATAGAGGCCCCAGGATAGATCCTTGGGGCACTCCACATAACACAGTGTTTAACTCTGAACTACATGAGTTTACATGTACTCTCTGTAGCCTTAAATGTAGGTAATTTCTTAACCATTTGAGATTTTCAGTCCGGATACCATAATGTTCTAACTTATCTAGCAATATTTCATGTTGAACGGTATCGAAAGCCTTGGAAAAATCCAAGTAAATAACTGCAGTTTGTAAACCAATATTGCGTGCGCGTAGTATATCATCAGTGAGATTTGCGATCGATTGTACGGTAGATTTCCCTTTCCTAAAACCTGTTTGGTTATCAACCAAAATTTTGTTCTTATCCAGAAAATTAATCATTTTGTCATGAACTATTTTTTCAAGTATTTTAGCAACTATAGGGAGTAGGGATATAGGACGTAGGTTTGTGACTTGGTTTTGGTCTCCACCTTTGGGGATAGGGATTATTGTAGATGTTTTCCAACTAGTCGGCATGTTATTTTGTATGAAACAGTTATTAAATAATTCTTTAAATACAGTCGGTATGGCTAGCATTGCGTCTCGAAAAACCTTAGTTGATATTCCAGGAATTTGTGACTGTTTACTAATATTGATGTTTTTAGCTAAGTCAATCACTTCCGTCTCTGTTGTTCTGAGTTTCTGCATATTATTTGGGTTACGCTCATCGTACATCTTCCATGGTGTAAACATTTTTGAGGCTAGTTTAGGCCCAACATTTGTGAAAAATTCGTTAATGAAGGTAGGGGTGTTGGCAATTATATTACCTGAGTCATCGTGAAGTTCAATATCAGGTTTATTATCAGATGAGTCAGATCCTGGCAGTATGCCATTTATCGTTTTCCAGAATTTACGATGGTCGTTTTTATTGGTTTCTAGCTTATGAAGAGTATATAATTGTCTTGCTTTTTTTACTTTTTTATTGGTTTCGTTCCTAGCTTTTTTAGCTTTAACCCAGTCAGTTTCCAGTCCTGATGTTTTAGCAATTTTGAGGAGTCTGTTTTTATCTCTAATCGCCTCGATCTCTTCCACTGTAATCCATGGGTGATTTCTATCAATAACTGTAAATTTCCTCATTTTACAGTCACGATCAAGGTATGCACAGATAGTGCTTAGGACCAAACCCCATTTTTCTTCAGTGCTGTGGGTATTATAGAATATAGTCCAATCAGACTCATGAAGATGATTCTTCAATTTAACACTGGAGTATCTAACATAAGACCTACCTTCAATTATTTTGTTTTGTTTTGTAGTGCGGTGTCTTTTAAGTATAATAAAAATTGTTTGATGGTCACTATAGGCTTGTTCCACAACGTCTGCTAAACTAACGTTATCTGAGTTTGTAAAAATAAGGTCAATTATAGTACTATTTTGACTGAATCTTGTGATATCTTTAATGAGTTGCCGATAGCTCAGTTGTTTTAATTCAAGTAAAAAATCTGTTATCTCTTGGGAGTGCTCCAATATATTCATATTAAAATCCCCTAGTAATACGACCTCGTTTTGACTATCATCACTCAGGTCCATCAATGACTCACTTAATAATTGTTTGAAAATCTGGACATTACTTTTTGTGGGTCTATATATATTTACCAGAACAATATTTCTTGCTTTATCACGATTTATTTTTATAACCTGGGCTTCAATATGGCATGTGCTTAAGTTAAGATGGGCATATATAGTTGCATCATGTTTAATAGAAAGATTAATATAAATCCCTAACCCCCCCCAGTCTTAGGTTTATGATCTCCTTCGTTCTGTTTCCAGTTTCTATCCACCCTGTGAAAAACATAACCAGGTAACTGGTATTCAGTTGATTTGTCCTTGTTGTTTAACCATGTCTCCGATGTACTAATCACGTCCCATATTTTGTTTCTATTTTCTAGCTGCAACATTTCATATTTTGCCCTAAGGCTATACAAGTTTGAGTGTGAAATTTTCATACCTCTAGCCTGAATAGCTTCATCCATTGTATATAAATGCGTCATAATATTTGTGATATTCGTAGATTTTTCACTCTGCATAGTCGACTACAGGCTCGAGATGCGTTCCGAAAACAAGTAGTAGGTACATAAATCAATAGACCATCCATTAATAACACTATGAAGGGGTAACAGCTTAAGCTAACTATAACAACAACTGAACAAAAGCTGATATCGGCCATTTTCGCCATCAGCAAAAGAAAGTGATAGAACAGTAGAACAAAGGTATAAATGTTGTGTTCCTACCAGGTCGTGGTATACTTTGCAGACAGCGACATTTTAAGAAGCCACCAATAGGGCTGTTTGAAATCAAGACTCAGGTTGTTTTTTAACTCGGAAGAGGAATCTCCGTAGAAGTAACTATTGTTACTAACAACTGTCACTCTTTGGATATCCTCCCGGTAAGGGGCCAAAAGTCAGTGGAGCTGGGTGCCAATGAGAATAAATTATCGTTACTAACGACTATTTATTTTATGGTCAACCACCTACCATAGTAGATTTACCAAGACCCAGATAAAACTGGGATGTTTTTGATAAAGGCATTTAGGTAGTCATCCGCCCATAGATCAATAAGCTCATGGGTCGGGTGGATCCCATCGTCTCTAAGGAGATTGTATCGTTCCCTAATCTTGCCTCGGTTGTATCTATGAACATGGTTCGCTGTCCAGGGCATGTGGACCATTTGGTTGTCGTAGTTGATTTCTATGAGCTTTTTGTTCACCTGGATCACCGATTCGTTGACAATTTGTTGTTTTTCGGCCGTACTATTTTTAACACACTTCGAGAGATTTATCCCGGTAATCGGACAGATCATAAATCGTGACTTAGGATAATTGTCCATTAGCCACTTATGGCCCATTTCAGCATAGACAACAAGATTATCTACAAGATCACTCACAGAGGTCCAATGGAATTCAATGTCTTTCGTTATCGGATTTTTTCTTGTGATATTGCAGGTTCCCGCTGCCACGTAGACTACTGCGTTGCTACTGCGTTTAAGATGATTTCCAGTCAGAACAACACAATCTTGCAGAGTAGCTCCCGGGAACGAGTAAACATTAAACCGTTGGGATTTAGTGTTCTTAGCTGCTATAGCCTCGTACAGGCGTGAAACTCGTGAGTCCCCGATAATAACGTTTTGAGGTAGGGGGGACCAAGTCCTTATCAAGCGATTCTCCAAGATCTCAATTTCCCGGTCAAGTTTAGATGGATAGTACGAGTTTGACTTAGCCATGTCAACTTCCTCAATCGAATGTTGCGGTTCCGTCTTCGTCACTCAACTTCTGCCGAATTTTCTCCAGGATGATTCCCAGGTTGTTTCCCACAGCGGTATTCTTGTTTATTTTGCTGACCTCGCCTTTACCATATCCTATTATCAATGCTTGTTTATCCTAACTACCTGCCGCTAGGTGTTTATCCTTCGCATCTAGTTCGCATTATCGGTAACTGTATGACCTTTTTTTATGATCCTTGTCCTAATTAGGTCACGTTAACTTTCACAACCTGTATGACCTCATACTAGCGCTGCACACACCCTACTAGTAATAAAACTATTTTACCTCCACTCCAGTCTCCTTATTCAATGTTTACTGACATTTAAATCTGTCAGGTAAGACAATATTAGCCGTCCATAAGGTCGTCCATAAGTGTTTAATAAAGTTGACCCACAATGTCCCTGGGTCTCTATAACATACACAAAAGGGCCCACATGTACGATCCTAGTTCATTAACCCTTTAAGGGCGGGTACCTGTGGCAATAGTATGTGGTAAAGGGTGGGTATTAGGGCTAATGTATACCACCTGGGGGTGGGAAGTATCAGGCCTATTGTGATAGTTCAATAGTTTAGGACGTGGTAAAATATGCAATCATTAACCTTAATGTCCATTTCACCCAGAATCATTACCTGGGTGTTGCATCTATATTCTGTGAAAATTTCATGACTATATTTCCAATATTTCCTATTTTATTTAAAAAAAACGAAATTCTGCGAATTTAAGAAAATGATGCCTTTTGGCATCACCCGCCCCAGCACAGATGATGCCATATGGCATCATTCCGCCCTAGCACGGTTGATGCCATATGATCAGAGGGACAAGTAATGTATTCGGCCGCTTAATCCGTTACCACATAGACAGAAACTGGGTACCACTGAAGTGAAAACAAACGAAGGCCACATGATCCTGAGGTCATGACGTCACTGAAACCACTCGGACAAAGTGGATTCCAAATAGCAAAATCGATAACACTTTAAAAAGTGAGAAGCATATTTGAAAGACAAGTGAACAATGAGTTATGGATGTCAAGAAGAATAAGGTGAAAAAAGAATCAATGACCTAAGCACCGGCAGCGGAAATAGCTCTTAAATAGGCCAGATGATACTTGACAAAATAGATTCGCCATTAAGAAAGTTAAGCATTCCTTTAACCCCCAGCTAAACTCTACTGAGAAGTATTAGGAATGATCCTTGTGGGAAACACCCCATAAAATATAATCCTTAAGCAATGACGTATTATATCATATCAGCCCTGTTTCATTAATCTTCTGGAGATATTCCCCATTATAATCCATGCAGTATTTTTGGCTCTACTTGGAAAAGTGGCTGTGCTTTACTCACCACACAAGAATAATATCCCAGATGCATTATACGCTCTCCATACGCAATCAATCGTGCACAAGATAGCGCCTGCGATTTGAGATAGTATGCGCATGCGCCGTATCCCTTGCCTGACCCCTGGCGGTGGGCCTCCATGACCACCATTCGTCTTCCGGTTACAGTTTCCGGTCGGGCTGCTCGGCCGGAGAAGCTGATAAGGGTCAAGGAGACCCATAAGTGAAATTGAGCCACTCTTCAGGAACACTAGCCTCAACTTCACAACTTAGACCACCATAATTTATTCCCTTGGCTATTGTCACTCCTTTTCCTCAGAGCGGGACCGCAAAGCTCAGTTCGCGTTTCAGAATATTTATTTGTTTTGCTGAAATACGACCAAATCAATTTTCATTTCAATTTCGTCGGAATTATTCATTTGCCCGGAGTTGAATAAGCCGCTGAGAACCAAGAACATGTTGATCATGGGTAATCAGATTTTATCGGAAGAAGCCGAAGGTATTGAGAATATTTGCCGAAGGGAGGCCATTATAGGCTGCTATGGATATTCATATCGAAGGAATGGTAAGTGAGCTGTTAGTGAATTAGTTTCTGGGATGTTGGCAGATCCCCTGACAGTGATCATCTTCAGTTGGAAAAAGAACAACAGCTCATATTCTCTGAGGCACCTAGTATTAGACCGGATAAAAATACCCCCATGGCATGTCCTTAAAGCAATTAGAAAGAGGAGTTCAGCTTTGGCTTGGTTTCACATTGCTGGCAGCTCTCAGAACCAGTGATTGATTGGGCTTTGAATAAGACATTTCCTACCAAAACTACCCCCCATAATTAGCCGTTCATTTTTGTTGTTGATCTTACCAATTAACCACTTCAAAAGACCAACCTTATTTCTAAGGGGGTGGCATTCGCATCGTCGGTGGTGCCGGTGGCCGATAGGAGCGAGGATTCTCATGCAGAGAGCCAACAGAAAATCAATACGGCCGTCTTCAGGTCGGCTTCCAGAAGGCCTGGTGAATTTTCTGCCCATGGTGCTCCCTCCAGGAACACCACCAGGCACGAGAGGCAGTGATCTGCCTGGTCCGTCTGTCTGAATTAAAGACAACTGGAATATTATTGACAGGACAATATAGAAGGAAGGGATGATACAGAGGCCCCGGAGAACGGAATATGTAACGACTTGAATTTACTGAAGATTCGTGCACAACTAGGGGAGACATTTATTGTAGCTCAACCGATACATCAGTTAGTGTTAAGTCATTAAATAGCGATGTGGAGAAATATCATAGAGGATCCTCGTAGCAAAGCACACACGATTATGAATCTGAAGGTACGACATAATATCTAGACAAGGTAGAGAATGAACTGAAAAAAGACTGAGCAAATATATACAGGAGATTGGAAATAAGAGCTTTGTAGCCAGGGCATTATGGTGTAATACAGATAGATGTTGTTAATACAGGCAGGGAAGTATACGTATTCAGAGATGTTATATTCTTTTACTGATAAATAAGTATCAATGTATCGTCCTGCCCAGGCCATGCACACTAATTGACATGTGGTCTCTCTGCATTTCAGCAATATTCGATGTAATAACACACGATCTTGGTTGGTTTCATAGGCGGGTCTCACTGCTATCTATAAGCTAGAATAAGCGATACATGAACAATACAGGACAGAGTATAACCATCAGTGGTATCACATTACAGAAAGATGAGCTACACAGTTTATAGATCATCTCACCCGGAATTTACACGATTAATGGCCACGCTTTTTGAATTTTGCACAGGTTCTCAAGTATAAGTCATTCACGATTATGAATCGTCAAGTGTAAACACGGGTCATGATTTCTTTTTGTCCTGATATTATACAATTTTTCATCGCTTCACGATTATATGCACACACGGCTATTTTCAACAATCATTGAGAACGCCATTATTTCATAAAAGCTCAGTCGTGAAGCACCTCGGATTTTGGTCAGATACTTGAGTCCCAAATCCAATATATGGCAAAACTATGAAAAAGGGGAACTACATTCAGTAGTCAAATGATATGGTTCCTAAAGCAACCGATGGAATCCAGCTACAACTGACCACTGTTACTTTATTGGAAATTTACCTGATAATGAGATTATCAAAGGTATATCATTCCTGTGTGCAAATGTCTTTAGGCCTTTCTCCACTGTGCGACTAGGGGGGGGGGGGGGCTTGCGATCCTGTACCTCCAGTCTCAGTCTGGAGGTACAGGATCGCAAGCGCGAGGTTCCATAAAGCTTGCGATCCGGCGTACCGCATGGTAACATCGATTCTGTTCAAATATCAAACATGTTTGATATTTAAAAACGCTTACGATCCGGGGTACATGCGGTACCTCCACTCTGAGACTGACCCTACCCGGTATGCCCAGTCTCAGACTAGCGGAAAACTTGCAGTCTCCACTGTGCGTTTTGCCGCGTTGCGATCCTGAAGGTACGCCCAGTCTGAGACTAGGCGTACCTTTGTACCTAGAATCACACAGTGGAGACAGGGCTTATCAAATATTGTCCGCTGGGGGGGGGGGGGGGGGGGGTGCAGTTATGATGAGGTTTGCACCCGCTGTGATTGTGGCTTCATTATTCATTAAAATGGCGGGTTTTCATCAAATTTTCATCAACTTTCGTCGGCGACTGACCTCGAACGACAACCGTTTCGTCCAGTAAAGATGTTTCCTAATACATGTAGCACATCGAAGAGAACCAATAATGATTTTTTAATTACGCTTATTGGGCGGACAATTTTTGGAAATGGTTTTATTCTTTTGGAATCAATGTCGCATGTCAAGGCGCAGGATACAATGATAAAGGCAATACAAAGTGCAAGGTTTTCATTTTTCCACAACCATACTTTCTAAAGTAACTGCTTTGCGAAGATAATCTACTTATTATACAAAATACAATATTACTCGACGTTTTGTATCGAGAGATATTTCAACACCGATGGACAAAATAGTTATTTGTATTTATGATGGCAAAAGTTGTTCTTTCTTACCTTAGGGGAGATGTTGCTACAGCGGATTCTCTGGACAATATCCATAATAAAGGGCTGGAAGAGAAATGCAGATTGAAACATATTTGCCTCTGTATACAAGACGAAGGCTGTGTACCACGTGTGTTACGTTATTCATAGCATATATATAAAGGTTAAGCCTGAGACATTGGATGTATGTTAGGAAAGGAAGGCTGACATCGAAGATAACCTGGGCCTGTTACACATCAGTCATAATTCAGATTACTAGATAACTACTGCCGTAACTAACGTGTTTACTACACGCTGCTATATATACAATAAGAATCACCCTCTTCACACCCATATAGTATATAGTATATGCCAGGTTCTTTATCGCTATATAACGAGAAGGTTTCGATTATCTTACAATGCTTTGTCGATGTAAACGATTGCAATTTTTTGCTGGTATAAAGGGTTTATATATGGTATAAAGGCAGTGCCATGAAAACCAGTTGCTGTGCCAACTGAGGCAATTGCCCCTTTAGCGGGTCTCCAATTTGGAAAAGAAAATATAAAAAATTCTGGATATGTAAGCTACATGAAGATTGTAAAAAGTATAGACCCAATAAAGAAACTGATATAAAAAAAAAGTAACCACGCCGTGCTAAGAGTGTTAATGAACAGGTAATGGCGGACAGACAGAATAGGCACGTCGACTGAAAACTCGGCATTGTTGTATGTTTCATAATATAATTAATATACAATGCTGAACATATATATTCCTAATGAAATACGTTGATACAGTGTGAAATCAAGGAAATAATCTAAATAAAATCGTCACTAACCTTATCGAGTGAGGTGATACAGCATATTGTTATGCAAGGACGTTACGCTAAACTGGAGATTTTTCTTATTTTGTCTGTCATTCATCCTTTATTCATGGGCCAATATTTTAAATTTCATTTGACATTTTATTCTATTTATGACCTATAAAACGTGATAATTGATAACATCGATACAATTTATCTAAAAACTGCATTAATAAATCTACCAATATTTCACTCGTGTCCTTTTCATTCACAAGCGGGATGAGGGCCATTGTAACATAGGATAACGTTGTCTCTCCAATGGAACTACCTGTTTCTACCCCTTAAGATCATGACTCAACTTCAAGCAAAAGTCTTTATATATTTTTCACCTCACACTCAAATCATCAACTCCGTCACTGTCAAAGCAAAGGCTTTCCCCGTGCAATTGACCGATGGCTAATCGTTCAGAAGGATAACCTCCCTGAGTTAGCAATTATCATATTTGTTTTTAATTCACCCACGGGAGAACGATAAAACAACACAAATCAATCAATTGTGCACTGGAATGATAAATATTGATTTAACATCCTCTCCAACCATCATGCAACTGCCGTAAAAAAAGACATAAAGAGCATAGTGGGAAATGCATGCGAATTGAGGCCAGTACCTGCGGACGCTGCTCATATATATAATCGAGCCCGGGGGTGGATATTGGGGCGGGCCTGTCCGGTGTTATAATGCCGTGACTCAGGCAAGTTGACGGCGATGTGTTGGCGACGGGCCGCTACTCCCGATGAAGGGTCTCGGTCTGTCAGCTCCCATTACTTCAGTGACAGTCACAGACACAGGAGGACGCCGACTTCATCAGGGCTGACAGAGCTACTTTCGGCGCCACATCGTGCCCGTCCTGCCCCCTCCACACGCCCGACCCGCGCCCACCCCACCACACGGCCTCTCACCGGGCACACCTATGCCGCGCCATGTGCCATGCGCCCTTTTTTTTTATAAAGTTTTTATTGACTGAACGGTTCATGTACATAGATCCATGATTTTCAACCAGACTATCACGATAATAAACAAATACATAAATGTTAACTTCAGATAATGGCGACTTTGCCATGTATACAGCAATTATTCTTCAGAAGTTTGATAGTCGGACACAGAGCACAGAGGCAAAGGACAAAAACAGGACAAGGGGTCCCAGACCTTCAGGTGTTATGGGAACATAAAATCTACCCTAGCGAGGGCAGGGAAGTCCACGTAAGAGTTCAGTCTGATCAGGTAAGATATACCTTGATCCCAGTTTGCTCAATGACAGAGAGATCCAGTGAGGCCTTAAGAGGCACACTATGACAGAGACATTACTAGGACACAACAAGACATGACAACAAAACAAACATAGACGGTAGCAAGCTATTAAGTACATTGTAGTCCCCAGTCACGAGGATAGTTACAGATCATTCATTCATTAAGAAAGAGAAAGCGCAGTAAAAAGTCTCAGTAACACCAGTGGACAGCCTCTGCAACGTAGACGATTTGCCCTTTTAATAATCTAGGATCATATATGAAGACCCTTTTATGTGACTCGTACAGGGGTTAGGTTTAATCAATATAAGAGACGTCTTCGACTCGTGAGATTATGGAGCCAGCAAGATGCGTGACGTGAAAAAACTCAAACTCAAACGAGTGGCTTCTAGATTTTATCCTACCCCATTTCCACGATTTTTTAATATTGGAAACTAGTGAGATGAACTACACTTTATATCACACCCGTGACATAAACAAATCCCATGTTAAGCCTATGGCGTTTTTTATTAGGGGTAGGATAATATATAAGTTCGTTCACTAGGGTTTTATAAGGTTGTCCATAAGTGTTGGATAAAGTTGATCCACATCATCCCTGGGTCTCTATGTCATACAGAAAAGGATCTACATGTACGATCCTAGATTATTGAACGGGGCCCTGGCCGGTGATTCTGGCATTTGGCACCGCCTGACGACTTTCAGCAGTTAAAAGCTAAAAATCGTCTAGTGTAAACGCCAAGTACATGGCGACAGCAGATCGTCTGGATACATAAGATTATAATACAATTAGGCACCACCTTATAACTATTGGACACGCTCTGACGCCCGCGACCATTTCAAGTGAGCTTGAATAAGATAGGCGGCGATTCTGTGAAAACTTATAGTGGTCAATGTCCCTCCAGTATAAATGAAAGATTTGAAAATAATAAATGTTATTGATGGGTTATTGATACTGCCTGCTGAACCCCAGTGATAGGTAACTATTGTGCTGGCATTGATGTCATTTTTCTGAATATTTCTTATTTGAGAAGTAAATACAGGAAAAAAGAGATAAGAAGGTCTATAAAGCTTAGAAGGGATATAGGATACGTGGATATTCGTATATACGAACTGACTTTTATTCCGAGAGATTCGTGATATGTTTTACGGTGAAAAGGGACTTCATATTCGGGCACACTGCCAACATCTTGGAAATAATTCTACACATGCAATCTCACTGAAAACGAAAATTATTAAAAGCAATAGTACATGTTATTGCACAGCACTTTATTAAACAATGTGCCTCGTGTAACAACATTTTAAGCAGATTCCTCGGCGTTCTTATCGTTTTTTGGTGGAGTTCATATTTTCTGTTATCACACAGACGCAATTTTATTCTATTTTCTTTTAATAGCAGCGTTCATTGACATCAAAAAGATTCAATTACAATGAGATATCCATGACATTGTTTCTACAAGATGTCAAAGGAAGAACGGTTAGTAACAACTACCACATACCAGTTCAAACAAGAAAGGGTTATACAGTGATGAAATTAGTGTTGCTTATTTTTTATGGATACTTAGATCTATCATCAGTCAAAATACAGTATAAGCATGAGTGCTAGAGTGCTAAATCATTTCAGGTGTTTATAAGAGGTAGTGTACATCTTTAGTATGATTATAAAAGATTCAGGAGTATGAATCTTAGGGAAAACTAATAGGACAGAAACAGGGGGGGAGACAAGACATACAGGAGATAATTGGGGATAAGTGTGTTCTCAACCATTCAAAAAGAGAAACATAAAAGGGGGAGAAGGGAAGCATAACGCTTGTGTAAAAAGAAAGGGGAGGGCGACCCACTCAGATTACATCTGTTTCAACAGTTTCTCCCATTTCTCAATTAATTTTCTATCTAACATATATATTCTTCAACATGGAGTGTGTGACGAAATTTTATTGACCATGAATACAGATCATGGGCATTATCATGCAATAGTTTTGGCAACAAATATAAACTTTAATGAAACAATTGATGAAGTACAGGATATACGATCTGCTATTCCCAGCAAACAAAATCCAATATCTATAACCATCTGTAGATTACATAAACTATCTAGCCAATTGTTAATGCTTATCCAAAGTTACTTAGGTTTTGCACAATCCAAGAAAAAGTGATGAATATCATCAACCTCATTACAGAATGAACGTTTATCAGAGTTTACAATTTATCTTGTATATAGATATCTAGCTGTAGTAATCATATGGGTTATTGTCTTATCCTGTAGCGATTGTAGCTTAGTGTCTCTAACCCATGTAAAGATATTTCTGTAAGTACTAGTCCAGGTCACCTCATCAAAGTTAACATCGAGATTCTTTTTTCATCTGGCCTGAGGTGAAAGCTTTCTATTCATATGTTAGATAAGTAGAATATACAGACACAATTTCCTTTTTAAACTCTATCATTTCATAATAAAATGTCTTACTATTTGCCTTACCACTCTAGTAGCTAGAGCTACAATATTGACCCCGATTCGACGAGATTCCGTGATTTATTGGTCGATGTAGTTCATTGAACACATGGTGCCACAAACCTCCCGCCACTGCCCTCCCACTCCTATCAGTATTTGGCCGTGTTCAGATGTTATTGGCAGTGGGTTCTGCCGAGTCGTGTTAGGCCTTGTTCAGATCGTATTGACAGGAGGTTCTGCGCGGTCGGTCCCGATCAGCTTTACCAAGGGCGTGTGAAAGAAAGATTATCGCATTATAAGGACTTGGCGTCGATGATCCCTCCCTCCAGGGTCTCGTAATAAGGAGCTGCTCCAGGGTTGGCAGAGGCCGGGGTTATCAGGGCTCACTCTCCTCCTTAATTGCCTTCACGCCTCCTGTAGCCTCCTCATTCCCAACGCCCGGCCAATCAATATATCTGTGATAAGGGCAGCTTGATTTGTATGGCGGGAAACAAGGAGAAGAAATGTCGTCTGGTACGGCATCACAGCACCTCATGTGCACAGCCTGTCAATGAACTATATTCAACATATTGCACACATATATCTGTGACATCATACTGCAGTATGTCCAACGCTTCATATTGCCTTATCACCACCTACATCACTGGTTATAAACTGTATTAGCCCACTTCATTACATTTTCCCATATATACAATAATCAACGAGAAGGTTGACGCGTAGTAATATACGAGTGTCAGAGAATATATAACGCGATCAACCATTAGTGATTTACAGAGCCGCCTGTCCACAAAACCTACGTCGGTTGTATTTGTGATCCATCTTATCCATTAAATCAATCCCAAAAATTGTCATATTAAAGAGTATATCAATAGGGACTATATTTTGCTCTCTAGAACAAAGGGACTATATTCCGGTATACAATTGCTATGGAGCCATATGTATTTAAAATTTCGATCCGTATACCATGGCTATGGTATTAGACGGCATTTAAACAATGGGTAATGGTTTACTGAGTCCCCATATACTGGGGACTTGACTATAACACAGAACATATATCACACCAAACCTGCCTGACTCCTACAAAACTGTAGCAACATATCGTACAGGCCATCCCTCTGCCCTGTATTTTCCCGATTCTGTTTTACCCTAAAACCGACTGTGAACTCTCAGAACCAACCCTTCAAATTACCTAACAAAATGCTGTTGGTTTTTATGCTCTGGTTTTACAAGGGACGTGAAGCCTACTCAAATCCCGGAAAAGAAAAGGAGAAGCCCATCATGTTTTTTGGCCTTTTGAGACCGGAGGGCTTGTAACTCTATCGCTGGCGTAATGTTAACAGTTGTCGCCGAAGTTGTTTGAATCTGGACTTTGGTTGCCTTTTCCAGGATATGGACCGGGGATAATTTCCCAAAATGAGCATTTTTTTCCTTTGACGTTTCAGAACTTTCGTCATTATTGATGAAAACAATGGACCAATTTTTGGGTTTCTTATTCCATGTCGTTTAAAGTAAGAACCGTTTCGGGTCGTATCAGAAGGTAATTTACCATATTTTACGAATGTCTCATCACGTGTACGTCTATAGATTCATATGTTTACTAATGATAACAACATTATGCATATATCACTAATAATGAATGAGTTATTGGCAAACAGACACTCCTGTAGACCCCTTTAAGGGCGGATGATGCCTTAAGGCATCATTTGCTGGATACATATGAAATTGCTTATGAAAAGGAAATATTTTGATGATAAACTTGAGATTTGCAGAGCATGTAGGTGTTACATCATGTTTTGGAATTATATATATATATATATCATATAAATAGAATTATTAAGGAAACCAAACTATATAACGTGATAAGGTAACTGGACCGATGGCACCACAGACTGATGGCACCTGGACTGATGGCACCTCTTTTCAGATTCACATGGACTGATGGCACCCGTGCCTGGACTGATGGCACCACCTCATTTTTTTACCTGGACTTCTGGGCGACTGTTGATTTATGTGTTTAAATGGAAAATATCTACCCATATGTATATATATACACATAATTCATCTAAATTTAAACTTAAAGTGCGGGTATGGCTGGCCGCGTGACCGGCCGGAACCGTGTGTAGACGGCCGGGACCGAGGGGGCCGGAGCCGGTTTTTAATTTTTTTTTAAATCATCATATAAATTCTCTTGTATGCGAATATAATATACCCGGCAGTTGAAAAGTGGTGTAGTCAGTATAACTTGGTAATAACCATCAGTCTCAGTGAGTGGTGCCATCAGTCTAGGTAGTGGTGCCATCGGTCTAGGAAAAATGTTGCCATCGGTCCGAAGAGGTGCCATCAGTCCAGGTGCCATCGGTGTGTGGTGCCATCAGTCTAGTAATCCGTGATAAACCTTCAAATTCTGAGTTCAGAGGACAATGCCCCCGTCCCCTAGAACAGTACATAGCCACTAGTAGCCGTCCCCAAGTGTGTAGTTCTGTCATAGGTGGTGGTCCTCAAAGGGTTAACTGATTCGAACCTTTTTAACCTGGCAACGGTGTCCCTTTTGCCAGACACAGCGAGCTTTACAAATCGATGTAAATTGATCCTTGAAAGTGTCAAGCAATTTTACTCACAAGGATTGTCTTGTAATAATATCAAAATATGTGGTAGTTAAGGACAAGGAAATAACGTATTGAGAATTATATGATATTGAACAAAGAATTATGCTATTAAACGGTCGTAGTAATACATACATGGACCTACATATGCAATAGAATTATATTTTATCTACATCATCATGATTTTAATCGTTCTAGAGAGAATAATAAGTGTTCATGTGATGTCTCCCTCCGTCCAACTGAGACAGAATAAAGGTGAATAAGAAAAGAACCGGTGTAACTAACGCGTCAGTAAAATAATATATACATTGTAGAATTAATGACAATACATAGTCCTTCGTTATTCCTCAGCTATCTTTTAGACATCCCATTTGGATCCAGTAATTTAATAACACTCGGATATCCCATAGATTAAGGCATTTGTAAATTAATTCAGACGCCTGCTGACATTAGTTTATTTCTTTCGCGGATTATACATTTCATGCATACTACATTTCGCTTGATATAAGAAACCAAATGATGGATATGTTCAGCGGGGAAATAATTAGACCAGACAAAGATTGATTTGTGTTAATTAGTGGCTGGTCACGTAGACACGTACTGGTATGGACGTGAGGGAGGTATTCATGTCACCGGGCGCCCATGTGAATGTAATAGGAATGAGAACGACTTTTAAAGAGGGATTAGTCCTATGAATGAGACTTTCTAGCTCCTTGTCTCTATATTTCGACGGATCTTGGTGCAAACTGTGTGTCAGAGAGCCAAGGAAACATGTTTTTCGGATGAATTAGACTGAATTGCACGTACCTATCTTGAGCTGTTCAAAAGATGTAGTAAACAATATGGCCACTCGGAATGAGCAATACATAAGGCTGCATTAATTTCAATCACTGGATGCTATGTACAAGTTTACACAATATGTTTATCGAAAGGGGCTGTTCCATTTGTCTGAATTCTCAGCCGAAATGTGATTCTGAAAATCTCAGATTTACTATGCTGCACACAAACCAATGTTTCATTTTGATATGAGGACTTCTGACTGGTTTCTGGCATAAGTCAATGGCCTGCCTTATCATATTCAAGTCCAATACACTTCTACCGATTTCGGAACATCGATGTACCTTTGTCGACGGCAAAGGAACGGTACTTTGTCTCAGGCGAGCCATCGGAGTTGGCCCAAGTCGGTAAATGTGGGGCAGTTAGGCAAAGGTCAACGTACCGTTCAAGAGACAGAGTACCGTTCCTTTCTCGTCCACAAGGGTACATCGATGTTCCGAAATCAGTAGATGCGCATTGGACTTAACCCTTTACAGGTGAGGGTTTGCTGATTGTCGTCTCAAATGATGTTAGATATTACTTTATAAGTATAAATATGCTACTTAGAGGACAATGATTTTCCACCTTCCCCACCCTATATGATTTGTTAATATAAAGATAAAAATGACTTTGTATGGTACGCTTTGTTTATACGACAGTAAGGAAAACACATCTTAAAGTCTTCTCTACATAGACGGCGAGTACACTCTTTTTTTTGTCACAGAATTTCAAAGAAACAGCCTTCCATACTTCAACTGTAAGATACACGGAGTCTTAATTTGTGTTTATAGTTTACCGGATTGATTCTTAACTTGCCAGAATGAAGTCATACCCATTGAAAATGAAATTAAGAATCTAAATCCTCTACATGGTGCTACCTAGAACGTAAGGTTGATATACCCGTATTTATTATCCACCGAGTACCTAGCGTCCCTAGAAAACACATGGGCGGCGTGTATCTACATACACGGAGCATAAAGATATGCTGTTTGCTTCGGGTTGCCAAAGCCGGCATATACGGAATAATAGTGCGTATGAAAGAATACCTAGTGAACGAATGACCTAAAATCAATACCCCACTTGTCAGGAAAAGGTGGACGATAAATATGATATAGACTGGTTTAAGATAAACTATTATCCTGATCAGAGTTGCCTCTGCGCAATATCCTCTCATGCCCTCCGATATTACTACGCGCCAACTCCTCGGAGCATACGGCCGATTGTATCTGAAACCAGTCAATATTGAATATTCATTACCCACCTAGTACGGAGGCTCCATGCTAAGCTTACGGAGCTTATAGATCGCTACTGAGTAGAATACGCACCTCCGGAATCTCCTAGGAGAATACGGCTTTTTTCGGCAACCTGACGGGCATTATAGGAACTAATTCATACAAACAAAGCACAGCGCTAGGGTTGAATTTCTAATTATATACAAGATTTTTTTCCTGACAATTACTCGAAAAGCGAGTAATAGATACAACATTACCATAATTTCGATCTGTGTGGCCGTATTCTCCTTGTAGTTGATACTACGCAATACTTCTCGCTATCTGATAGCTCGGGATTTTACTACACGTCAAATACGCGGAGAATAAGGCCACTCAGATCACAAGCATGGTAATATTTTGTATGTATCCCGATCAGAGTTGCCTCTGCGCAATATCCTCTCATGCGCTCCGATATTACTAGGCACCAAATCATCGGAGCGTACAACCGCTTGTATCTGAAACCAGTCAATATTTTGTATTTATTACCCACCTAGTACAGGGTCTCCATGCTAAGCTTATGAATAGAATACGGACCTCTGGAATCGCCTAGGAGAATACGGCATTTTCGGCCACCTGACGGGCATTCTACATTATATTTACTACGCGTCAACTACGCGGAGAATACGGCCACTCAGATCGAAATCATGGTAATATTGTGTATAAATTTATCCTAAGATAATCCCACGGACCTTGCACGTCTCAGCTGCTGGTCACTTCTGAGTTGAGCTCGGGCACATGCCCCTGTGCTGCCATAGTGAGGCGGTGAATTCGGCCACTTAGCGCCGGGCTATTGTGTGATAAAGGGTCCCGGCGTGGCTGGGCCCGGGGAGGCGTTCCGACGCCCCTGTCCAGCCGTCACCCCGGACGACCCGGGAATATTTAATACCATTTGTCAGCGCATCTAATATTCAATATAATCACGGCCACGTCCACGCTGCCCATCCATCCCCAGGGCCCTGTCAGGTACACGCCCATCTCCCCACCACACGGCCAAGTCATCCATGTGAGGATGGACGGTCAAACTGTCTCCCTCTGTCCTTGCAGCATGTAGGCCATGGATGATCTGTAAGACAAAATGTGAGGGGAGAGAGAACGATAGAGAAAGAATTTTTGGTCACCTCTCTCATAAGATCTCACACTCTTTATGTGGTATTCTGTACAAGGTTCTCACTACGCTCTATGGGAGAAGTATTCTTAATGAACTAGGCTTAGAGCGTTGAGAATTCACTGGCACACAGTATTCCCGCTAGGTGGCATCATTGAGATTATAGGAATGTTTGGGTCACATTGATGTACGTCTTTAGCACGGGAGGCAGGCCAGTGGATTCTCAGGGTTCTAAGCCTAGTTCGTTAAGAATTCTTCTCCATAGAGCGCAGTGAGAGTACAGAACACGACTTAGAGAGTGTGGGATCTTATGAGAGGGGTGCACATGGATGATCTGTAAGAAAAACTGAGAGAGGAGAAAGAACGACAGAGAAACAATGTTTGATAAACCGGACCCATTTGAATACTATTATCAATTGGTCAGACCCATATTAATTGAATTCATTGTTCATGGTATTCACCCCTTATCTACCTTAAACAAGGAAATTGAACCTGGTTGTATTTATGATGTAAGTGCGAACATAAAAATCACTTTATGCGGTAATGCCCTCTAAGTGGCAGTAAATAAGACAATATTTCAAAGAAGTCTTTGATTAATTTCAACAAGTCAGAATTACTTTTATCTCTTACGTAGTTTATTATAACCAGCGGTACTAAGCATGGATAGGTTATATTTGCGTTTGAATGATGAATATTTATCTAAATCTGTTGTGTCGCACTCAGCAAGATCAGCGAAATCCAATTATCTTTTAAGATAAGGGTGATTATTGTTCCCTGATTAAACCAACGACAATATATGTCTACGTAAAGAATAATTACCTGTACTGGTGTTAGAATCTACTTTCACTTTTCACGTGCTTTTAATGTTAGTATGGCAAACATTTCGTAACTGCAGCACCTAAATACGGACCCATATGTTAACACATGAAAAGGAATAAAATAGATGCTACGCTTAGACTTAGTCTTATATGTTTCAACAATGAAGAAAAACTGTATCCTAACAACCACCTAAGATTGGCACAACGCTAAGCTAGTGGAGCACGCTCAATTAAGCGATTACTCAAGCCTGCTCCCTAGTGCCCAGGTGTATGCATATATATTTAACTCTCCAGCCAAATGCTATAGTTTGCTGGAATCTCAAGAGACGGTGCAACACGTTTCCAGCTGCATAATCCACAGAGACCAGGAAACTATCTTCCCACTCATGGGGAGGAAGCAGAAGAAGAAGAAGAAGAAGAAGAAGCATAAGTAGAAGAAGACGAAGAAGTAGAAGAAGAAGAAGAAGGAAAAGGAGAAGGAGAAGAAGAAGAAGATGAAGAAGAAGGAGGAGGAGGAGGAAGATAAGGAGGAGAAGGAGAAGGAGAAGGAAAAGGAGGAGAAGGAGAAGGAGAAGGAGAAGGAGAAGGAGAAGGAGAGGGAGAAGATAAAGGAAAAAAAGTAAACTCACTCCTGCCATTTTTCTTTCTCTTTCTGTTCATTTTTCTCCTATTTCTATCGTATCCCTTTCGTGCACAGTTGCATTGTGCGGCACGTGAGGCGGACAGTGGCGGCATTGAGCTGACAGACAGTAACTGAGCCCCGTGCCGACCTTCAGGCACCTCTCCGCATTGTTACTACCAGCGAGTAACCGTCTGGAAACGGGCGCCTCCTACAGTGACGCCCGGAAATTACCTGTCTGGGCGCACGGCGTGTGGCCGCCAGGTGGTGCATGGACGCGCCGCTAGGGGCTGGGTTACAAATTGACGCTGGGTCCTGGCAACAGACCCGCACTTCGCTATAACGCATCCTTCCCTATTGTCGGCTGGCATAGCAGTCCGGACACCAGTATAAGCGTGGGGCAGAAATCACAGATCCCTTTGAGCAGCTGGTGGAGCGGTAAAGGGGTGAATCACATGGGTTCACGGGGTGGAAGAGGCTAAGGAGGAAAAGTCTCTCAGACCTGAAGGGTGGTGATTTGCTTATAACCATGCCGAGGGATGAAGAGGATTGTGGTGGTCGGAGGGAATGTGTGAAATGTGTAGGTAAATGGTAGGATTTCCATCCGATAAGCACCATGTCTTGGTTGTTGTGCCAGATCTTCAACCCCAAATGCAGAGTGGTATCAGAATGGTTTAGGAGTGAAGTGACCTTCCTCATCCACAATAGACATCGACATCCCATGATAAAACCAACAATGGTTGAAGTCAATTTTCAATTGGTTACCACTCCTTATTGAATACATTCCACATATCGCATCCTCGGGTAATGTTTTTTACTCCGTCGGACCAATTATGGAGGGTATGAGAAGCCATCTATATGAAGCCATGAGAATTACAATGTGAATCACTCAACTAATTAAAATATTTGTAAAAACGAAGCTCTTCGCTAATTATAAAACTTAATCTATTGTCTCAAATCAAAACAGGTGTATAGTAAGACTAGAAGATTTGGAGGTATATAGTATACATAAAGGTTTAAATGAAAGACGGGAGAGGGTGCGGCGGTCATGGCTGTCGACCTCACACAGTCAACCCCAGTCACTTTACACAACAACCAGGGAGACCAGGAAACTTACCTGCAGGGGCGCGCGCACAGCACACACTTTTACCAGTCACGCATCATCATGGCTGACAAGAACAGCGAGGAATCCTGGTAGACCGTGGCAGATTTTGAGTTCACAACATGGCCAAAGTCGATGGGCCTCAAAAGGAAGACCACAGAGGTTTTATCCATTGAGGAGTATGCTGACTTCGACGTCCTAGTCATTATGACAGCAGACGACGTCAGGGAGCTGGAGATACCACATGGCCAGGTGAGAAAGTTACAATAAGGTCTTGCCAAGCTGGGTAACCCAAACTTTATGGAGACACCCGAGAGGAGTAGGAGCAAGTCAGAGGACAGCGAGGACCACAACAATACGCCCTCAGCAACGGATAAGGCTGACAACAACACAGCCTTACTTGATGCAGCCTCAGGGTTGGAGAAGGTCATAGACGCTCTGAAGGCAAGCGACAATGACGTAGAAGGGAAGTGCGACAGTGGGGGAGCACTGATATATCAACTCAAACCAAAACAGGTGTATAGTAAGACTAGAAGATTCTTCCCTCATATCACATCATTTTCCATGAGTCACACTTGTAGATTTATCGGCTTTGTTTCTGTAAATCATCTCTTTGTTATAGCTATTGGCCAGAATATTTACAACCTTTGTGAGAAAAAACTGGAATGCCTGAAATAATGTTATCAGAGAAGTTTAGCGGAAGGTAAAGACATGCAAGGAAGAGGATTATGACACAGAATAAGCAGGATGAATGTTGTTGGCAAAAGATAGTATGGTGAAGCAGAGGACTCCAGATAGATGTATTTCCTTCTTACCATCATTTCTATAGATGCCGCACTCTGGTCAATACATAAGGTCTGGCGTCCCTCTAATACGATAGACTTTTCTCTATTCGTCCCCTTTTAGGCTCTAGGCCTGTCGTCCATTTTGCCAGTTTTACATCACAACACAGCTCATTTCTGCTGATAGGCTTATAAGTAACATAGATCATTTTAGTATGAAAGTTATTTACTCTGACTAGTTGTCATTCCATCAGGTCATTGGGCTAACTGCCCTACACTATTTCGAGGTAATCTGCATTTTAACTCCTTTTCTCAATGTATTCTCTTATGTGTTTCACAAGGGCTTCGATAGGTTTCACATAGTGCGAAGTGCTCGTACCTATCAGGAAAAGCTCAAAACTTTATCCTAGCTTTTGTAATATGGTATCTAATACGTACTTGTTTTTATCTGGGTAGGTAAGTAATAATTTTGGAGTTTTTAGGGGATGAACATTCGGTGAGAGATTGTTCCATTTTACTGCATTTTGATATATTACACCTCTGGTGAACAGGTCACAATTGGGCTTTGGTACTTTTAACACTACTTGTGTATGAGCTCGGGTTGGATCACTTGTTCATCTGTATATTGGGCACTCTCTGCTCTGTTCAACGCAATTTTCTAGGAGATTTGTAGTTCTTCTTCGTTCATGGATGTCTAGTTTGTACTTTGCATGTAACTCTGAGATGTTTGGCTTGGGATATGTCGATATCGCTAATCGAAGGCACTTGTTCTGGACTGTCCGTAACCTTTTTTTACTAAAGATTTAGGGCCTTTATGGTAGATAACGTCGACATAGTCGCAGCATTGTAAAATAACTTGTTAGTATAGCATTACTATTGAGTAATCTGCTAGAAAAGGTCAAAGTTTATAGAGTAGATAGATTCTAAGACTTCCAAATGCACTACGATGCAGGATTTAAAAACTTGTAGATAATCTGGAATTTCTGTATCATAAACATACGTCTAGACTAGAAATCGGTGTCATAGTATTCGGTTTCTAGGTTCATCATAATGCCTATTGTAGTGGATTTGAAACTCAGTGGACTCCGGGCCTTACCCTTTGCCTTAACCCGTAACTTGTTGCTTCGCATTAGTTTTCTGTGGTGACAGACAGACGCTTTATAAAAAGGGATTTCCCCTGTCGCCTCTTATTTTTTACCAACCTTGTCTTTTTTATTAGCCATGCTTGTAGTCAGCGGTAGTGGCTGTCACCGTGGTCATTTTGATGCCTTTGATGTTTTATAAGAGAAAGTCATGTTTCCCTAATGCCAATTAAATGCCCACACGAGATTGAGGAGGATGTCAAAGCCAGGAGAGTTTCGAGAATCATCTCCGCTCAATTTGACGAAAAGCTTAGCTCTTATGAAGGAATAAATGTTGGATAACCAATAATATGTGACTAATTATTCTATACCAATGGCATCTTGTATCAATGGGGACCACTATCTTTCACAGGTGGTATGCTTGAAGTTACGTTGTAGTTATACTCATCAGCTACTTTAGTTAGATACATGTATAGGAACAAATTGAAATATTGATTTAGTTGTGTGTTGTGTGTATATATAGAATATATAATGTGTTTGTTATCGGGAATTAATCTATAATGAAATTCCATTGAGCAGTATTTTGTTGGAGAACATTATCATCCGTCGTAAAGAAAGTTTCCATTTAACATGTATTGGGACACAGTGAACAACGACCTGTCAAATACCATAACCGTGGTATATGGATTCAAGTGCATGGTACATGGCCTTCAAGACAATGGTATATGGGAAAATAGTCCCTTTGTGGTGTAGAGCAAAAGAAATATTCTCTATTATTATACCCTTTAATAACGCTGGGTTTAATCTATTCGAAAAGATGGATGATATGCTTACTGTAACTGTAATTTCGATCTTTGCTCTCTTCATGCTCATCTTATATAGCATGGGTATGGTGGTAGACCACTATGTATTTGCTTCAGGCGAACCATATTTCAATAAAAAAAAATGCAACAAACGATGGCTTTGTGGACAGGCAGCTCTATGAACCACTCGAGGTTGACGAGCGCTCGTGTATTACTACGCATCAATCTTCCCGTTATTAATGGCTGCCTGTCCACAAAACCATCGATTATTTTCTATGTTAAGGACAATCAATATCACTACAATAGGACATATTGTGATACAACTGCAGGCAAGTGGAGCATGTAGGTTAATATATATATAAAAAAACCCTGATAAAATGCAACTACGCAAACTAAGCTGATTGAACTTTACCTCTCTATTTTCCAGCATAATTCTTTGGAATCTCTCAACTGCTAGTCACCATTTATACACAGATACACAGTTTCCACAGAGACAATGCTGAAAATTATATTCGTTCTTGTCGTATGATTCTGATCAGTTTACAACTGTGTTTCCTGCTGTTTCCATACTGAACGAGGTTGTAGTTACAATTTCCTCGAAGATTTATCACACAACCAACAAAGACCGGCAGCTTCAATTTCAAATGATAGAGGTTTTCAATAACATTTTGGGTTGTATTACAAGTTTTATGGCATGACACAACAGTTCGGCCTCATAAAAACAAATAGATTTGTTTGTGTTGCTATGGCCACATGTCCTGAGTATCTTCTGGTCCTTGCTCTTCCTGGGATTTAAAAAAAATAGGTTTTTATCTATACTGGATTTCGCCATTAGGCATTGACATCAAGCCTATCTTCCATGGTCTCCAGTCTCGACGGTTCATGCAAGGCCGTGTCCATATAATGGACGTACAAAATGGCTGGGTATGCTTATTCGGAAACGAAGCACACTGGATATCTAGATGTATAGTTAAGATAGTAGAGAAGAATAATCTCTTTTGAGGTCAAAGAAAATGTACAAATAAACAGTGTGTTTCCTTATCAGAGGAAAGCATTAAAAGGGCATTATCTCAGTCATGTCGTTATCTGGAGAACAAAAACAATCTTCACTTGATATAGACAGTTGATTGTAATTTATAAAATTGGCTTTTAGGAACAGAAGAGAGACGGGACACAAGAAAGACATAGGCCTACAACAATTTAAAGGATACATCTATCGGTTAGTTGCAGACATCATCTCTTAAACATCACAGACATTCTCAAATCAAAACCTGCACATACAATAAATCACGATGACATTGTCTCAATATGAAGGTCATTTCCCATATCTAAATAACTTAAAACAAATAGTTTTACCTAACAAATACATTTCTGTCTAGAGTCAACACGGTAGGATCTGTTATTATCATCGCCGATGAATAGGGAGTAGTAGCCTGTACTGTCGGGCTGTCTGGTGGTGACGAATTGCTTATAGAGGAGACTGGTATTGGACGGTGACACTTCCATCGTGAACGCAAGTCACCTACAAACTCGTTCTCAACTAGCGTAGAGAACAAGACAAACAGAATAACTGGAAAATACCAATGGATTGCTCCTAGATGAAGTAGGATGTCATTGAAAGATTACACAGAAGAATTTACATGGAAGCTACCTAATAATATAACAGAAAATCTGCAGAGGAAACTAAGCTTCAAGAAGGGAGTTGAAATATAAGGTCATCATTATTACCATCATTTTGTTTATGTAATACCGGTGTTGTTGTAATAGGAGGATATTATATTGCTCCTGATGTGAAGCTTACTTCTAGAAGACATCACTTTATTATCATAGCCAAAATGATAAGAATAAATACCAGTAAGGGAAACATGTGGTGTATTTCCTTAAAGAATCCCATCATTGTGGAAAACATACAAGAACAGAGGGAAAATGGCGTTGAAGCCTAGAAATTGGCACCATATAAAAGTTTATATATGAAACTGGAATTGAACACTACTGTTGATGGAAATAGTATATTAGACAAGTATGGCGCGAAGAGTTGTGACCAGCCACTGCAAACAATAAATATTTTTTCTACTCCAGCTGACCTTATCTGACGAGGTGCTGAAAATAGCGCAACATCGGAATATCTACCCGGCCAACGGACATTTTTCAAAACGGCCGCCTTTTTATATGTTGGGTTCTCATAGAAAATCGATGAATAACCCGCCGTTATTTTACATCTACGTAAATGGCACTGCGGATGGAGTGGATATAGACTCATAAACTAGACTATGCTTGAAGTATCCTCCCCTTCATCTCATTTATTTGTTGGATTCAATTCTGTAGTTTTTCTGAATATATATCAAACGTAATAGAGAACAGAGAATAATATGTACAATAGGGTCCCAATACATTTTAAGATTAGCATATGATATATATTCAACGCCATATATACAAATCAAATAGAACATATAAAGTTGTTAATTTATAATTACGTATTTTTGCGAATTTATATTTTATGTACAACTGAACTTCCAATAATACAACCAATTATGAAAGGAAGAGAAATTTACTGGAGCAAGAGTATGACTTCATAAAAACAAAACATCGGTTGAAAGTTAGTAGTCATGTTCTGCCCTCGAATGTGACTAGACACTACACACGCATTTTACGTTGCTCTCTAACTCAGGGGCCCTACAGCAGGACATCGGTCCCACTCTGCAAAGTGCTGTCAGCAGTCCCTTGGGAAGCATTTTAATGACGTCTTCGTACCCCGGGAGGACCCCATAAGGTGTGAGACGCCCCTGCCGTCCTGCTGTCTGCCGCTAATGAAGTGGACACCGCGAGTGTGACATTGTGACGGATAGCGAGCTGCTCACCATGAAGCCCGCGGCGCTCGCCGTGTGGGAATAGCTCAACGAGAAACTCACATATGGCGTGCCGTTGACGCGAATATGCTCCACTACCGTATGTCAATGTATCATTTGTATTTATCTCATTGATGGGATTTTGTTGGAACAATTGGAACTCGCACCCAACGCTCATAGACATGACGTAAGCATAAACCTGTCCTCCTGGGCCTGTACCTAACACTGCATGAAACTAACCACTTTATTCCTATATATACGTCATCGCGGAAGTGCATGTATTGGCTGTAAATTGAATTGTCTTCATATATACGCCCATATTTCACGCCAGTGTATGAGGCGTCTACAAGATTGTTTCCTCTTGTATACAGATGCCTCTTGGCTATATTTCACACCAGGCGTATAAGAGAGGAAATATCCTCTGCGCAACATGTATACGCCAGTTGTATACATGTTATTTACGTCAATGTCTATAGTCTCAATTTCTTAAATGCTTATAAAGGCTTACATCCAGAACCCTACAGAAGAGTGGTGTTTGAAAGTAAAATCTATTAAAAAAACGTTTAAAATACCAATGAATGCTGGGTTTATTATATGTATTTAATGAAGAGATAATAAATGGGGTTTAAGAACAATTTTATGATAAAAATTGATAATATAACATTGGATTTTCCATATACCAAGGACATAGTGACTAATGGCAAATGCGATATACTATAGTGGTGACCTCAAGTGGCAGAGATAGGAACTCTTTAATAGTGGCCTAAAATACAACTGAATCAGGCATATATATCGGAATATAACTTGTTATATCTATATATATTGTAGTGACCACAACCATCGGTTATCAGTACCCTGCGTGATTCCCTTGGTTTCACATAATCCCTGGAAACGGTTACGTCACTTCAACATGTTTTGCGCGTGGTAACCATCCGGTTACGTCACACATTCTTGCGCAACGCTCACTTTCTCGCAGTAAACCAGTGAGCAAGACCGTTTTTAAGTTTTAATCTAGATGTATTCAGTCTTAATGTTGGTTTATTCTGTATTAATAAACCCTGTTATGTGTTTATACCTCCAATCACTCGTTCTCATTCATTCACTATTGTTATAACACCACACTTATTATATTTCACTTGCTACTGTTGGCACGTATCAATATTATATATGATGTATATATGACCACAGCATGGACACTTATATACGCCTACAGATGGGGCATATACAGGATGGAAAATAAGACTTCCTTGTATACGCAAAAGCATACCTGTATAAGCTGGGCGCATTAATATGTAAAATTGTGGTTTTCGTGCAGTATAAGTTACAAAAACAAAACTTTGTTAACCCTCGAGGCATTCCTTAGCATAGACCAGATAATACTTTAAGGCACTATTTAGGATATTCAGTCAGATTTACATATTATGAGGAAATAATCGATCAATAAACATGAAATGTGCAGAGAATATACCTATTATGTAATGTAGTGGACCCATACCGCTCCGTGAAGTACCGGCCTTGCTAAGTAGGTGCCGGGTAGTGAACCCATGCTGGCCAGCTACTAGCAACTCTTTGAGCTGCCAGCCACGCTATTTTCGGCGGAGTCTTAGAACCAGTTCAACTGTGTCATCTGGCCATCTGGCAGGTACCAAGAATAAAGGCTGGTTCTGTGGTAGTGGGAAAGTCCCCAGCAAAGCAGACTGGTCAGCTGAGTACGAGACTTGCACAGACAAACCAGTGGGGACCCAGCAGGGTTCTGCACATGTCCAGTGAGGCCAAGCAGGTGTATATAAGAAGCCTGGTCAGCTCAGCTGGGGACACTGGGGGTGGAGGGACTATGTGCAGTCCCTCCACAAGGCTCTGTCTCTGCTCCCTGCCCAAGGGTAGACCTTTGCGTCCCCTTTGGGCAGGGTTCAGAGAGTGCCCGGATCTCTGGAAGGAGGGAGTGGACTTTTGGATCCTCCCATCAGATGGAGTAAGGGATCCCAGGTCTCAGCAGGGCTGTGAGACCTTCGGGTCTTCCCTCTGTGATACTGGACAGTGCAGCGGTGCTGGGTGGCAGTGGTAAAACACGGCTGCGAGTTCGCAGGTGGGACCAGCACCGGAATGGCATTCTGGACCAAACCTGTGGTGGTGCTTGGATTGAGATTTGGCTGAACCTGACACCCAAGCACTACAATAGTATTCAACCCTATTAGGTATAGAAGTAATATGAATAAGGATGAGATGTCTTATCACGTGGTCAAACAATCGATTATGGGTCTGGACAATAATCAGCCTGTCCCCTGGCGTCATACCCATCTCTCCCCAACCACAAAGCTCTACTAGATACCCCCGCCCGTAAAGCGTTGGAAATGATTCTAGGTACGATAAACGGAGCCTTTTGCATTTTAGCGGAACGAAATTCTTCATTAGATTAATCATTCCATATCTGAAACACGTTGTTTTCCGAGAATGGCGCGTCATACTGGCCGCATTGCACTCAGCAACTCGCCCGTGCCGACCTCATCTACTGGGGCTGGAGGGGGCCCTCGGGGAGAGGGGCAGGACGTGAGCTGCTCTGTGGGGAGGCGCAGGTCCTGCGACCTTTACCTGGAACACCTTCGCCTCCAGTTTAACGACCTCCTCCCCTGGCACTCCCCAAGTCCACACGTGATGCATATATACACCGTAAACTTCAACTGCGAACTTCTGCAATCATCGCTCCACTCTGATCTGCTTCTTTGTGGCCGTACATGGTTGTATGTCATTTGTATGATGAAAATATCCTTTAGGTAATACTTTTGTTTGTTCATGCTTTTCTCCGCTGCGATGCTCAAAATGATATAGAGCCTTACATAAACCAAATGTACACTAGCGTAAGTATAATAAATTGTGCTTATGTGACACGTATTTACAATGATCGGGATTCTGTACTTGGACACATGTTAGGTTCAAAAACGATATTGCTCATTTAATACAACATTTATACTAAAATAGAAAATCGAGTGATGATTACTGCTATTTTGCATAGCATGTACATAATGGTTGAGGTGCTAGCAAAACAATTTTGATTTATTTCTCGACTTTCAGATTGGAGCTGGCCCCAGCCATCTACCGAAATACAATCACTATTATCTGGCACGCTACAGACTGAAATGAATATATCTGCATAGATAAGTATGCATGACAAGCCATATCATGCCTACAATAACAAGATAAAGAAAAAACGATATAATGCACAGCGATGGGCGCATCAGAGCGCAATTGAATTATTTATCTCTGGCTCGCCTGAGGTCGTTTTATCACACCAAACAATTACTGAATAGACAAATACCGAGACCAAAGTATCAGCACATTCAACATCAACTAGGCTGTCGATTCGCAAACGATGTATCGCCGACTACCGCTGTGAAAAACGGCCTCACACCATGTAATCAATAGATTGCATGCACCAATCCACTCAGGCAACACTGCTACAATATTGCATGATCGTCAATGTCTGTGGCGTCACTCATCATGCAACAATACCAGGCCATGGGTGACCTTGGCATCGGCTCAGAGTCAATACTGTAATGGGTAGGAATCCCCTGCTCCATTCAGCAAATTCAACAATTGCTTCTCATCTCATATCTCCATACTGATGAAAATACAAGCATGGAACCACTTACTGCTGCCTCCTGCAGTCCTGCAGCGTGAACTGTCGCCACGAATAGATTGGGTGCAAGGGATTATGTGTGTTAGAGGGTAGAGGATGTTAGCTGCCTGAGTGGACAGTACCTAGTCACCCATGATTCCCCTACAGCATTAACACTTTCAGTCCAACCCCCTAGCGGGAGGCCCACAGGTCAAGTCCAACAAATATATAGAAATATACACCCAGGGGACGATGCTCGTATGGCAATGGTACCGGAAGGTGCAGTTAATATACGTTGTCTTAGTTACATATAGAACACTTACACTGAACATTGATGCCTGTAGTATTTTTGAATTATTTTGAAAAAATAAGAACGCCTATGAATTTTGTCACATAGAATACTGTTTTTAGTAATGGCCCCCCAAAAATGCCTGTTTTTTTTTAAAGAATTTCTTTATCAACCTTGGTAGTTTACAATCATCCATTGTAGATAAGGTAGCAGATAGTGGTTAACAAGGGAGCTTGAGTGTCAGCTATATACATATTGGCTGGTTTTCTTCGTCCCCTGCATGGGAATGCCTCAAGGAATTCATCGTCCCCTGCCTGGGAGTGCCTCAAGGCATTGCTCGGACTGATAGGGCTAATCAATGAGACAGAAACCCCAACAACGTGACCCTGCCACCTCTACATTCGATGCAAGCACCCGGTCCTGTGCTGACTATTGTACATTGGGAAATTCAGAAACTGGCCAGAAAATGGTAGCCGTAAAGCGAGGACTAGTCGCAGGATTACAGGGAATGTAACGAAGGATCAATTTCCATTCGTCACAGGACTAATCAAGAAATGGCAATTAATTAATGGAGTATTAGTCTTTTGCTGGGGCTGGACCCTCGATTGAAATTTTAATCTCCGTGCAGGGCAAGTCCGAAATCACCGGAAATTAACTCTGCATAATTTCTCATCGATGGCCAACACTGCAGCAATTCCATTTTCGCCAGTAAAAGTTGAACCTTTCGTAATGTTTAGAAGAAGCAGATGTCACTGAATGAAATAATGTCGATGGAGTCTCACTCCATCTCCAGGTTAAGATTAATGGACGGCCATTCTGAAATCAACTCGGGTTTAAGTTTTAAAACGGGTACAGTATCCGCTGGGAAAATGGAAATCATATTACACTTACACTGTCCCGAGTGCCAGTTTTTAGTGGTTGAAGCATCTTCAGTGATCCTTGGAACAGCGAGCAAGATTCAATTCTGGAGACTTAATGCGACTTGTCCTGATGAAAAACTTTTATTGGGAACCGGAAGTGATCCTGTTTGGGGTATAATCCATCTTTCAAGATCTACTTAAGGAAAAGGGGGCTCTTAGGCCGACTCCGGTTAGAGAAAGAAAGATGTCCTTGTAGCAGTCAATGAAATCGTTTTATTATTTGCATGCGTTGGATTTTCAGGAGGCGGGTGCGGATAGGAGTGTGGTTCCCGGGTCGAGCACGCCGGAATTTAACGAGGATTTCCCCTTCGCTGCTCATCGATCTGTGGACGGGCTGAATTGCTCTCTCACACGCTTACACGTGGTATCTTCCCACACCGGTCAACCCCGCCTCCTCCTGCTCCTCCTGCTCCTCCTCCTCCTCCTCCTCCTCCTCCTCCCAGAGCCATGCCTTGAGCTCCTCAACATCCAGCTGCTCGAATTTAACCCTTTAACAGCAGGAAGATGCCTCCAGGTATTCCCCTGGCTACGGCAGGAAGATGCCTCCAGGCATTCCCCTGGCTACGGCAGGAAGATGCCTCCAGGCATTCCCCTGGCTACGGCAGGAAGATGCCTCCAGGCATTCCCTTGGCTACGGCAGGAAGATGCCTCCAGACATTCCCCTGGCTACGGCAGGAAGATGCCTCCAGGCATTCCCCTGGCTACAGCAGGAAGATGTCTCCGGACATTCCCCTGGCTACGGCAGGAAGATGTCTCTAGGCATTCCCTTGGCTACAGCAGGAATATGCCTCCAGACATTCCCCTGGCTACAGCAGGAAGATGCCTCCAGGCATTCCCCTGGCTACGGCAGGAAGATGCCTCCAGACATTCCCCTGGCTACGGCAGGAAGATGCCTCCAGACATTCCCCTGGCTACGGCAGGAAGATGCCTCCAGACATCCCCCTGGCTACGGCAGGAAGATGCCTCCAGGCATTCCCTTGGCTACGGCAGGAAGATGCCTCCAGACATTCTCCTGGCTACTGCAGGAAGATGCCTCCAGGCATTCCCCTGGCTACAGCAGGAAGATGCCTCCAGACATTCCCCTGGCTACGGCAGGAAGATGTCTCCAGGCATTCCCTTGGCTACAGCAGGAATATGCCTCCAGACATTCCCCCGGCTATGGCAGGAAGATGCCTCCAGGCATTCCCCTGGCTACGGCAGGAAGATGCCTCCAGGCACCTTGGAGGCATCATTGATACAAAATTCAGTACAAAAAAGATAATGGTTTGATTCAAAGGAAATTTTGACAATGTATAAGAGCCATATTGACCTTTGATTTGGTATAACAATCAAGGTAAATTACTTAAATCACATGACACATTATGTAACATTGCTATTTCCAAAATAAGGTGCCTGCCGTAGCAGGTTCGTTTGGGCAGGCAATGCCTGCCGGGTAATGCTGAGCAGGGGAACTAGGTGCTGCAGGGAAAGGGTTAAAAGTTTTACTTGTAATCGCTTTGTTCTGAACATTCAGGTTCTTTTATGTGCTTTGGTTCACGCAGTACAACCCGTTGGTCGGATGCATCCTTTGTAAAGTGTGGTACTATTGACTGCCAGCCATCAGGACCATAGCTGTGAATGCACAGGCACAGGTGGTTGGGAATTCCATCACTTCCTGTTTTATCGTATTATAATATGGGAAATATATGGCTGAGGATATGGTGTTAAGTATATGTTCAAAAGTTATGTTTGCTGTTTCAGTCTCTGCTAGTTGATAAAACATGCAACATCTAAAATCCTTACCTGTATAGTTTAGACTCTCATTTTGCAATGAGAAATTTAGAAAAGTTGGATTTAAATCCCAATTTAAAAAAATGACACATAAACATTATCCTCACTGTTATATATCACTTTATGGTAATTCTATTCATCGTTTTTATCATCGCATCGCATCATGATTATACAACTTCCCTAGTCTATACTGTACTATTACTTCGACACGTAACAGCGACGATGAATTTCAAGTATCATGAATTTGGAAATAAATACCCCTTACAAAACACCCTTTGAGAACGTATGGAGACTCAGTAAACCACAACCCATTGTTAAAAAGCTGTCAGATGCCATAACCATGGTATACAGATTCAAAACCGTTGTATAAACGGCCTGAAAGATTTGGAATACGGGAAAATAATCCCTTTGTGCTTTAGAGCTAAAAGGTAGTCCCTATGGACACGGCCTTTCATATGATATTTTATGGGTTTGATTTATTGGTGAAGATGCACAATGAATACAACAAACGATGGTTTTGTGAACAGGCGCCTCTGTAAACCACTCAGGGCTGAGCTCGTAATATACTCGTTCACGCTCGCGTATTACTAAGCAGCAACCCTCTCTTGGTTTACAGCTACCTGTCCACAAAACCATCGACTTTTCTTTTACGTACTTAGCACCAGAGCCTGCAGAAATATGGGCATATGTTGGTATTCTGGATCATAGTAGTAATACTAGATAGACCCTTCATGCAGATGTTGGGGCTTTAGCAGAGTCCTCGAGATCTGCTCCTTGTTAAATGAAATAAAAATATATATATACCAAACTTTGCCATCACGCACTACTGCCACTACTGGTGCTACTTCCAATGCTTACTTCCACGCTCAACCTCCTATATGCAACACCAAAAAAAATTTGGCGCCGGTTTAATCCCTGTATGCACTCCTTGGCTCGGCCCATTACAGACTAACGACGTGGAGATCCGTTAAAGCCCAGAGCCTTAATGTATTTTCCGTGTTTGATCTGATGTCGTTGAATATCAACAGGTACTGCAGCTGTAGACGTGGCTTTATTCTCACTATTATTTATGTCAAGTTGCTCACAATTTTGCTTTTGCCCTGCCGATTCTGGAGAGTCCTAATATGCGAGACAAACAGTGGGTTTTTAGTATGCGCCCACTCATTTCCCCCTCTTTGTGGTAAATATAAAAGACGACTGTTGGCACCAGCACAACACTGCTTGAAAAGGAGCTTTGTGATCGAGAACAATTTTGTCGAGTTGTTGTCTATACTCAGCTTTCCCCCATTGGCAGGGGCTCACAAACAACACTTTCCATATAACATTAGCTGCCTCACTGATGGTGGCCTTGTGTTTTTAATTTTATTTCCTGCCATTCTATATTTGTGTGCCCCTCTGAAATGTTGGCAAAGAATCAATCAATTGACCCATGGAAGCCAGCGCCACTACCTCATCCAGCAAGCAACAAAACACTTATACAGCAAAAAAAAAAGCGCGAGCCAATAGAAGCATGGTAGGATGGGGTTGCCGTGGCTGCTGCCAATTGCGCAGACCCGCTGTCGTCAAGGGAGGAGCTCATGATTTGTGGGCTCGTTGCCTGAGCAGATCAGCCGAATTTAACCTGGACTAACACGAGTGTAGGCACGCTGTCCCGTGGGGTGGTTAGCCGTGAAGGCTTCTCATTGCAGGCATTGTTGCCCCTGACCGGCGCTAGCATTAGAGACAGCCTCACGAGCACCTCGCGTGACACCACGAGTTGCTCACGTCGCTCAAGACGGTCTTCAGCTCATGCTTGGCTTCTCCTTGGCCGACCTGACATTAGTCAGTTGTGTTGTTTTTGTGGCAGCACCTTGGCACGGCCCAGCAGTGCCATCTGTCGGTACACAGTTAGGGCTGCTCATAGTTGACCGCCTTTCTGAGGAGCTGCTCCCTTCGCGCTCCAGCGAATTCCTCAATATTAACTGCATAATCATTTTACCTCTCAATTGTTTGCGCACCCTTATCGGATTTTCCTATTTACTTTTAATCAAATGACGCAGGATGAATTCCTAATCATGCATGTAATATCTTTGATTGAATTTTATACGATTTTAAGATCAAGGAAAGGTCTGCGTAAAAAATGATTTATAAGAAAATAATGGGAAGACTTACTGCAATGGTTTTAAAAGAAACCCCGTGATTAAATTCAGCATTTCTATTATTGCGTCCCGCACATTTGTATCAATTATCCCCCTAAACCGTAGGTAATCTAATACTCTTTGCATGCCCTTCACTACGGAGCTTAATTGCCAACCCACTTGAGGGAATACACATATGTATATAGAGCTACCTAGTGATATTTAGATAATGTACCCCATCACTCTAACAATGTCACATTATATAAAAAGAGATCCCATTTTAAGCATTTTCACAAAGTAGATTCAGTTAAATTTGTTTTGGTGACAGCATACATTGCCTGGACTGAAAGGTTGAGTCGACATTTCCACTTGTACCGAAGCTTCAGCAGAGACAAATGGACAGTGTTTCTTCCCGGGGGACGTTGCTTTTCAATTGCTCGTGAGCTGCTCTTAGTGAAATCGCCCTCACCACCCCCTGGCGGTTACTTCACACTCTACACTTGGCAGGGCGCCCCCTGGCGAATTCCTCTAGACACTAACCATCGGCACCGACCACCTGTGCCATCCGCGCCCCACCCTCTGCTCCATGGTAAGGGTATGGGTGAAGTAGACCAGTGTACCAGTCACCCATCCGCACTCTTCCGCCTAGTTGCAGATCTCCTAGCGTTGTTTTTCTCCCCCATTTCAGGCGGACACTGAAGTAGACACGCCCAGAGAGAGGGGAGTGTGAGAGAGACGAAAAGGGCGTTGGAGAGAGAGAGAGAGAGAGAGAGAGGATCCGGGGGCCACCAGGAGGAAGGCTTGCTAATGGTTCCCTCCACGGTCACGTGCTAAAAATACGTTTCTGCTTCCGCCACTGAAACAGAGCTGGAGCCAGACATTCCCATAGCTCATCAGCGAGGTGTGCTCTAAAGGGAGGTATAATACTAATAGAATAACCCGCCGTCCTATAAGCACCGCGGCTTTATTTGTAAGTTACATCCATATTTCTAGTGGTTCTAAAATTTGAGTTATTGCAGACTGACGGTAGTTATATGGCAATAACATGAAGCCGGGTATAAGCCCGTTTCCATTGGCCGATTTCCCGTCAGCGATCTACAGTCAGGCACCCCCCACGACTGAGTGAAAGCTTGGTCACTGAGTGAAATCTACTACCCTTCTATATCAACGCACGGTCAGTGGCACCACCGACAGACTTTCTGGGCATCACAAAAAATCTACACAAAGTTCGTCGGCCAATGGAAATGGGCCTTATGGAAACGACACAGCTCATGAAATGACCCACAACTTTTTCTGCTTAGATTATGCAATGTGGCACCACCTACCACTGGGTGAAAGCTTGGTCACTGCATGAAATCTACTACCATCACCTATCTTTCTTTACCGACGCACAGTCAGCGGCAACACCGACAGACTTTCTGGGTAACTCAAAAAATCTACACCCTTTTCGTCGGCCAATGGAAACAGGCCTCAACGGGCAATAAGTCCCCGTTAGGACATCGTACACGGAGCCCGGTTTTTTGGTATGTATGAGTCTTAGTGGGGAAGGGCCCTCATCATCTAGCATCACGTGACTAGAGTCAGGTGACTTCCCTAGAGACGCCTGTCACGAGAGGAGCGCGTCACTGAGGCGGCAGACAGGCGTGGTGCCTGCTGGGAAGCCTTGGACTTGACTGCAGTCGACCTTGGTTTAGAGAGTGTCACTGAGAGACCTGTTTGTATTCCAGTGTCCGCATCCAGTTACCAGTACAGGGAAGCATTCGTAGAAATCGGCGTTTTCAGCTTCTCTGTAATTCAATGTTGATAAAGGAGCTATTCACAAGAATGTGGTATTGCTTTCTCCGCATCATTATATACTTATAACAGGAGGAGACTTCTTCATAGATCGAATAAAAAAGAAATGGTCAAAGTTTTCTTCTTTGATCTAAAGAAAAGGTCAAAGCTTCATTCTTTGATCTGAACCCCGTCACATTTTAAACAAACACTCTAATACAAATACAATTGAAAGCATTCCATATGGCCTATGCACAGCGACCCGTACGAGAAATTATGGAGTACACTGCCCGTTTAATGAAACACTTTACCTATAGCAGTCTGTATTCATAGTAAGTTTGTGCACAGATATATAATAATACATTGTATTAAGCAACACTACTGTCTCTTATTCTGTCATTGGAGGCTGGGGGTATAGTAATGTACATCCATCGGTCCAATAGATTTGAGATTTCTGCACTTGTAATTGAGACGAGTTTGTTCACCCATTTCTCCTTCACAAAATCTTCCTTTATGGGATTCCTGTGAGATAGGTTGCTACCTTGGAAGGCTCAAGGCAGCAACGGAGAAAGCATCAAACGTGGAGTGGATATGCCGAGGGAGAGCTTTAGAAATGTCTTCCTAGTCTTGTGTCGGTGTGCTGGGCTACATCATAATAATGTCCATGGATGCGAATGACAATGCATGAAAATCACGGACTATAATGGCATTTGTAACCAGAAGGCCATATAAATTTCATATTTTCCACTACACCAGATTTAGAGAAGTGATATGATAACATATGTATAAGGATAATGACGAAGGATGTGTAACATGATTAATTAGGGTATGGTAACAACCTAGGTCCACTCTTTCAGTATTGAAGGATGCTACAACTAAGGGTTATGGCTTAACCCTTTCCCTGCAGTACCCAGTTTCCCTGTTCACCATTACACGGCAGGCATTGCCTACCCAAACGACCCTGCTACGGCAGGCACCTTTTTGGGGTAATAGCAATGCCATGTGATGTGTCATGTGATTTAAGTAATTTACCTTGGTTACTGAACTTATTTCATCATACCAAATCAAAGGTCAATCTGGCTCTCATACATTGTCAAAATTTTCATTGAAATCAAACAATCATCTTTTTATCTATTGAATTTTGTATATAAGGGTCACTGATGCCTCAAAGATGCCTGGAGTCATCTTCCTGCCGTAGCCAGGGGAATGCCTGGAGGCATCTTCCTGCCATAGCCAGGGGAATGCCTGGAGGCATCTTCCTGCCGTAGCCAGGGGAATGCCTGAAGGCATCTTCCTGCTGTTAAAGCGTTAAGGGTCGGTCTGAATATCGTTCATCGCGCTCATAGGGGAGGTACACATGGGTCGAGGACTATATATACTGCAGGAATTTGGGATTTTATACCAAAATACCAATGTCATTAATGATCGGAAGGAGGAGAAAGGAGTCTACTGATTAACCCCCGTTCCTAATCAGAAAATGAGCAGAGATAGGGTTTCATACATTAGTACCAGGCAGCTCGTAATGGCAGAGCAGCATCTCTACAACTTTATGATCATTGCCATCTGAGACCCTTTGTGGACGCCGACGGGAAAATCCAATAGCACCGAAAGGGCTTTTTCATCTGATTCCCCATCCCTATAACTTGCGCTACATTTGATCCCTTGTGTGCAGTCACTATAGGTCTTTGGACCGTGGGAAATATTTCTGTTCATATCAAAGTAATATGTATTATAGTGTTTTATAGAGCAAGCCCAGCCCAAAGGCAGTACAAAACACAGCTCACAGGAGGCCTTCTAAAGCAAAATGAACTATTTATTTCGTTAAAACTTGCTATTCCCAAATATTTTTGATCAGCGAAGTTAGACTTGTTTCCTTTATATGTAAATTTGATATGAAAAATGAGGCGAAAAAGTAACAGCGTCGTTGAAACAAAAAATACATGCTTAGGCTTATCATTTATGACAAAGTCTATTGTAGTTCATTGATATATGTCGTCAAAGGCTTCTCTGAATATACGAAAATGAGAAAAATTAAGTACTTAATAGGGGTATTTTCTCTCCAGATTTACGTCGGTGACTGACTACGTCGTGTCGGTACCATGGTAACCTTTTTTTATTTTGTTGTCAAAATTGTTCAGACACACTACAACAAAGAATTTAACTAACTTCCGACATGGCTATGATGCTGTATGTCCGGTATAGCACGTGTCAGAACGTTTCGAAAGCGGTGGGTGTTAGTTAGGCTTTAGATCTGGTCCACAAGATTTGCGTGTTTCATGGAATTGGAAACATTTTATATTTTACAAGACAAAATAATGAAAAGGCAATTAATCAATTAAGTAGACGGAATACTGACACACTATTCTCTCAATCACACCACGTAACAGGCAGAGGCAGTGGCTCTTAGACAATTTCCAAGATGGTGCCCTGCCCCTAGTAGACCGGTAGTACAATCAAATTCCAATTACAGAGGGAATAATTTATACCTTTGCACTCCCATCTTGAGAACAAATTTTAAAGTCTCCCAACTTGAAAGCCTGTAACGGAATACAGTGACCTTGCACCCGTTCCCTTATGTCACTTTGTACTAAGCGGAATCCCCGCTATCGTCGGAAGTACCTGAAGAAGAGTGATGAATAAAAACCAGTTGCATGCAACCCACGAACCACTTGAGGGTCTCCTCAGACTGCATGTAACATGTGTATCCCTCAGATCTCGCCCACTACCACGCATCAGATTGATTGGCTGCCATTATCTGTCTCATTCTCATTGCCTGGTAATGGGAAAATGCATGTTAGGGTGGCTGTATGGCCTTCTTTATATGCGTCTATTACAAGGTTTCCGGAAAGTTCCTTTTGCCGATACCGATAAATCAAACTCATCCCGTTCTTATCATAATGACAAATGGTTCCCTTTATTGACCCTCACGTCGCCAGACGACAATTCGCTCAGGTTCACCATGAATCATACTGTATTAAGCAACAGTGCCCCGGGGCTCCCAAATGGAATATTGACACAGGCTCCTTAGCATCAGACGACAACTTAGGAACCATCGCCTGTGCTTGTATCCCTAAACTTAGTTTGCCCGTGGGACGCGACAGCGTTGAAAAATGATTTAGGACTTGCCTCAGGGGGTAACAACCGATACCCCTCCCCCTACCTAACTTCACCGCCCGAGTGTACACATAAACCAAGTGAGTACTACAACAACGGCCCCTTGTGAATTTATGGCGAAGAGCCGCAATCTCCCCTGACCGGGTGGGATGCCCGGCCCCCTGGAGGGGCGGGCTAGAGGATTAGCTACGGCAGTAGACATGCTCTGACGCAGTGCAGCCCAGATCAGCATACACCACAATGCAAAATGCTATGATGGTGCATTCCACCCCTTCCTGGCCGCTGCATATTGATGGACACTAAATCAAATAAAGGGATAAGTGAATTATTTCCCCTTGCTTTTATGTATGCAACGGGTGGTGTTGGTGGTTGGACACTGGTGCGGTAATTCAATTTGCATATAGCGGCAAGAGCTAAACACTCATAAATTGCCCGTCGCCTATGCCTGCAGGGCCAGCCGGCTAATGTACAGCGAAACACACGCTGTCTGCATGTCAGCGATGTATGATTATGAATAGAGCAACGTCAAACTTTCTCTCAAAGGATGCCTCTTGAGGCATTCAAGAAGAGGAGCCGTTGTGATGGAGAGAGTAATTGCCTTCTGGCCAACTGGTGCTGGCTTTGGTTGATGATTGGGATCTTGTATTGACAACTAGGCGTGTCCACAGTGACCAGAGGCGTTGCGAGCAACTCTGAGCAGCACTTTCCTAAGTTTATTGCTCGTCAAACAGTGCCCCAAGGCAGTGACGGAAATGTGCGTGTATAGTAGATATTTGGAGGCAGGGAAGACCCACTAAGCGGATCAATCCATGATGTTTGCTCCCAAAGCTACGGCATCCACTCTATTTCTCCCTGAGGGATGGCTCAGTGCCACACAGCCAAGACAGTGCCGAGAACGAAACCCACGATGTTTTATATTGAATCTGCTGAAGGCAATGTGACTCTATCGTCTAGAATTCAAAACCCACTGGATAAACTGCCAATAGCTAGTACCACACCTATTAGGATTAAACATCTTTGCTTCCTTAACACAAATAGTCCCCTACCAGGTTCTGAACATAATGTTAAAGTGAGCTATTAGAACCCTCCACCTATATGCATTTAACTAAATGGTAACATATGCACTTTAATAGCAAATATCTCCCTGGTATACAGGCTTTCCTTGACTATAGTATTATAACCCACATTTAATCAGAATGGTAATATTAGGAAACGTCCTTACTGTGGACGAAACGGTTCCTGTTCGAGGTCAGTCGTCGATTTCATACTGCCTGACGCCATAGGCGGAAGGCAGTATGCAATCGACGACTGCCTGATAATGTATGTACTCACTTTACTGAATATATATTCAAGACCTGCTCTTTTAGATTTTGCACTAAAGGGTTAGTACGTTACCATAGATTAATCATGACAGATTTATTCATTAGGAATACAGCACTACAGCTCTTGAATATGACAATTGCCATACATGTATATGAATGGCTATTATCACACTCAACAGAATGTAATGCGAAACTCAAAGAGATTATAACCACCGTAAATGCCCTCTTCTATGCTATTCCGCACCAATCCTTTTAGGTACCTCTTAGACATCCTACAACAAGCACCATTTACTTGCCTTCTGAGTCTATAGATATTCGGCACCTGTCGTAATAATACATGAGCCTTTTCCAGTCACTCTTAATCCTTTCGTTGATCTTTATCCCATTCGGCATACTAAGGAAATGTTTCGCTGTCCAACACAACCCATATTTCATCCTATTGTCCAAAGAGTGACTAGCATGATAAAGACGTACGGCCTCTCAGGAGACAGAGTCAAAATGAGTGTATTATAAAATACTTTCCCTATTAATGTGATCTAAGGTGATGTCCTTTACAACTCTGACCTCAATCTCCAGTGCGGCATCACCCGGCAAGGTCTTGCAGGAAGCTAGATATGCTTCCATACAACAGCAATGTGGTGCCTCCTCGTATTGATAAGATGAACTACTTCCTGGGAAAAATCTATAGGACGCAGCAAAATATTTTTAACATCATGGCTTCCTCCAAAGAGGACTATGCTTGTAAAAAGAGGGACACACCCTAACTGCAGATAGAGATCAACAGAACCATCCATATGCGATAAGTACAGGGCTGCAATTGGCAAGTGGCTTCTCATAAGAACAGACAAAAATAAAAAATAAGACAAGCGATATTGTGTACTACGTGCTGTCAGAGACAGTTTCTTTATCTAAAATTGTGTTTCGACAAGGAAATGCAGTTTGCTTTGTCCAGGTCTCAGCTGAGTAGAATATAAAGTGGACAAAGATTCTCTATAAAAAAATGTAGTTCTTCAAGCGATGGATATTTATTATATCATTCTATAGAAAGGACCTCTCTACTACAGAAAATAGAACAACGGGGTCTAAGCATTCATTTAATTGCCAAATACCTTGATGTCTCTTATTTCATTTTCACTAAGATAGGTGTCCTTTTAACCCTTTGCCGGCCGCACGCCTCACCCGGGCGGCAATCCTACGGCAGCGCCACCAGCGACGTTCACCTATACTAAGGCAGCGGCAGGTTCCAATATAGACGTTTCAGCGGCCGGCCTCTTTTGCCGTGAACGGTGCGCGTCTCTTGTTTTGAGGGTGGTAGTGGCAGAATTTCGCCATTTTCTCAGCAAATTGATGATTTATGAATAAAAGATGACCATTACTACAAGAAGAAGACGTGTAGCTTTGCGTCTGTATGTATTTTGTCAATATAAACAATCGTTTTATATTAGAAAACATGAATCGAAGTGGCCTAAAATAGGCGCCGATGAAAAAAAATAACTGTCCATGGCGTCCGCCGATCTCAGCCTGTACATATTACTCCAGCAGATTCGTTCGCATCAGTATATATAGACGTTTAAGTCGTTGAAACCCCCATCTTAATTCAAATATGATCCCTACCCACACGATTCTAAAGTATTACAAAATAAAACAACGCCTAAGGTGATCTAGCAATATTGAAAGTTTAAACTCGCGCACCATAGCAAAACCGTTAGCGGGTGCGGGAGTCGCAGTGTCGATATGGATAGCTAAGCAGATTCCTCTACGCAATGGACGCTGTGTAAAACCAATTCCCCTCGTCAAATAGCGGATTAACAACATAAATAGAGCCCAGCATGTTCAAGATAAGGCTTGTGCCTACAAAAGGATATACATATTCTGGCAGAAAACCAAACGACAGTGCGGTTAATATGGTGATAACTTCGGATCTTTTTAAAGCCTGGGAGGATACGTGTCAAGTCCAGTGACAGCGCCATGTCTGCTAGCTGTCTGCTACAAGTCGATGTGACAACCCACAGAATCGCCATTTATATCATCCTATGGCGTCAACAGTGTAAACTGAGACCAGCATTATCTTAATCTGATCAGCAGCTATACGAAGGTGTCAGACTTGACACGGTGGAATTAACCTAACGCTTTGTAACTAATATCGGCAAAGCCTCTACAGAGTGCTGTCTAGATTATAAGGTTGGGTCTATGGGAAGCCGTGTCACTGCTCGAACAGTAGGGTTGTCAAGTTATAATACGAAATCAGCTCGCACCGGGTTTAAACTTTAGATTCATGATAAATCATATATATATTGATATTCTACACACTCTAAGCTACCGTTCTATGTAAATAATGTCCAGGTTTGACGAGTTCAGATTTAATATTTCAAATTTAAACTTGGGTATTACGCAGTCGGCTTGCTGGTTCAGTCGAATCTTAGACAAGGTTAACAAAATCAGCTGAGATAGGGTTTAAACAATAGAATTAACCACAGGGAAGTGTATTTTCACATTCTATAGACTCCAAGGTTTGTTCCCGTATGTATTTTATCATATTTAGACGAGAAGAGACCAAGATATTAAAATATCAAGATGCGCATTACGCACGTTGAATTCTGGCCTAGCTCGCTACGCCATTGTTTATACTGTGTAGCTAGGGTGGTCGAGCTGTCATTAGAAATCATCTCGCACCGGGTTTAAACTTTAGATTCATGATTAATCATACGTATATTCATAATCTACACACTCTAGGCTACCGTTCTATGTAAATAATGTCCAGGTTTGACGAGTTCAGATTTAATATTTCAAATTTAAACTTGGGTATTACGCAGTCGGCTTGCTGGGTCAGTCGAATTTCATACAATGATCACAAAATCAGCTCAGATAGGGTTTAAACATTTGAATTAACCACAGGGAAGTGTATTTTCACATTCTATAGACTCCAAGGTTTGTTCCAGTACGTATTTTATCAGATTTAGACGAGAAGAGACCAAGATATTAGAATATTAAGATGCGAGTTACGCACATTGAATTCTGGCCTAGCTCGATCCGCCAATGCTTATACTGTGTAGCTAGGGTGGACGAGCTGTCATTAGAAATCAGCTCGCACCGGGTTTAAACTTTAGATTAATGATGAATGATACGTATATTCATAATCTACATACTGTAAGGTTTGTTTCTATCTGAATAATGTCCAGGTTTGACGAGTTTAGATTTAATAATTCAAATTTAACCTTGGGCATTACGCAGTCGGCTTGCTGGTTCAGTCGAATTTCATACGATGATCACAAAATCAGCTCAGATAGGGTTTAAACATTTGAATTAACCACAGGGAAGTGTATTTTCACATTCTATAGACTCCAAGGTTTGTTCCAGTATGTATTTTATCATATTTAGACGAGAAGAGACCAAGATATTAGAATATTAAGATGCGCATTACGCACGTTGAATTCTGGCCTAGCTCGATCCGCCATTGCTTATACTGTGTAGTCATGGTGGTCGAGCTGTCATTAGAAATCAGCTCGCACCGGGTTTAAACTTTAGATTCATGATTAATCATATATATATTGATATTCTACACACTCTAAGCTACCTTTCTATGTAAATATTGTACAGGTTAGATCAGGTTAGAATTAATAATCGAAAAAAGAAAGTCGGCATTACGCAGTTTTGTGGTTTGGCTAACTAAATCATACACTTCGGGGTTTAAATCTTAGATAAATGAGTTCTCATATATTCTAACGTGAACTACACACTCTCAGCTTCATGATGATATAATATTGTCCATTTTGGTCGATTCGAGACCAAGTAATCGAAATATTAAGATGCGCCATACGCACTCTCTATACTTTACTATAGGTTCAGTATGGGAGTGTGGATCTGGGCCAGACACGATTCAGAAATTCATTTATTATAAGGATTTAACTTGGATTATATTACTGGAGACATTAATATTCGTAAACTACAGATTCTCAGCTTTCTCCTGATATATATTTTGTGTATTTCAGACGATTTGGATCTTAGTTATCGAATTTAATGTATTAAAAGTTTTACTAAAGGATTTGTAGGGGAGTGGTGCGCTGGTCGAGATACGATTTAGAAAATCATGTATTATGAGTATCTATCTTGATATATATCACTGTAGACATTAATATTCATAAAGTACGGGTTCTTAGCTTTCTCCTGATATATAATTTGTGTATTTCGGACAAGGTGGGAATTAGTTATCGAATTTAGAAAATTAAAAGTACTCTGTCAATAAATTGGCTTATTTCGCCATAGCTAGGTTCTAACACAGCTCTTTCTAAATGATTTATCTTAGGCTCTCAGCATTGAATCTATGGATGGAGACTTGGATTAGCATAACCTACACTGTCTGAGGTTTGTTTATATGAAATATCATTCAATTTGAACCAGGGGATGATTTAGAACTTAATTAACGAAAACGGTCATCTAAGCTGAGCCTTTACTATGGGTGCGGTAGGGGAGTTAGGCGCTGGGCAAGACACGATTTAGAAAATCATTTATTTTCATGATTTAACTTGAAATATATGATTGGAGACATCAATATTCGTAAATAAGATACTCTCAGCTTTCATTTGATATATATCTCGACCATTTCGGACAAGTTGGGACTTAGATATTGATTTTTGAAAATTAGATTCGAGCAGTGACTATATTGGCTTATTTCGCCATTGATTATACTATGGACTCGCCTAAGGATTCTAATGGAGTTTGATCATTACAAGGCTATATGTGGTTATCTCCCACACTCTAAGGATCATCTACATATAGATTTAATGTCCAGGCTAATATATTGAATTCGGAAAATTCGACTTGTGCCTATTCAGCATTGACATCTCCAGGAGGAGTTACCTTTTAAATCGATTGCTGGACAATGATTGACTATATCTACAGACGAATACTTCTGAAAGGCAGAAAAGAAGACAAGGTAGGTGAAGTAAGATTTAAAATATATTTTAATAATGTGTTGTATTTTTTTTCAGATGAATTATTCAGCAATATTGTTCAATATATATATACACAGGTTGACAAGGCTTGATACATTTCCAGGTGCAGCAGTCGTCATCGTATTCACAATATGTACATAGATTAGTGTTGGCTAAACACAGATAGGCATGTTTTATTTCAGATTCAACAAGGTATAAATATATTCAGTGTCTGTCTGGCACTCGACGTGGTCGCACCTACAGGCTTTTTCTCCGATATAATAATCAATTTAACCACTTCTGGTCGATATATTTTCACAAAATGTACATGTGGAGAACCTTGAAGGTCTATAGATCGTGCAGGATGTCTTTGTTTCAGGTTGATACAGTAGATTAGATATAAAAACCAATTATATTTCGTATTCGTACACTTCTCAGTTAAATCGTAGAATAGCATTACATGCTAGATCACATAGGCAGGAATGTTTCAGGTTGATATACATAGATTAGTGTTGGCTATACACAGATAGGCATGTTTCATTTCAGATTCAACAAGGTATATGGTCAATTTCTACAGTTCTGAGGTTGATCTGAGACTGAATCAACGCTATATATATATATTACACAGGCAGGAATGATTTTTGTTTCAGATTGAAATACTCGACAAGGTATACATTGATTCAGTGTCTGTCTGGCACTCGACGTGGTCGGACATGGGGGCTTTATCGCCGATATAATAATCAATTTAACCACTTCTGATCGATATATTTTCACAAAATGTACATGTGGAGAACCTTGAAGGTCTATAGATCGTTGATACAGTTGATTAGATATAAAAACCAATTATATTTCGTGGTCGTACACTTCTCAGTTGAATCATAGAATAGCATTACGTGCTAGATCACATAGGAATGGTTCAGGGTGATATAAATTTATCAGTGTCTGTCTGGCACTCGACGTGGTCGGACTTACAGGCTTTTTCTCCGATATAATAATCAATTTGACCACTTCTGGTCGATATATTTTCACAAAATGTACATGTGGAGAACCTTGATGGTTCATAGAATTGATAATGTAGTTTAGCTACAAAAACCAATTATATTTCGTGGTTGTACACTTCTCTGGTGAATCATAGAATAGCATTACATGCTAGATCACATAGGAATGGTTCAGGTTGATACATTGAATCAGTGTCTGTCTGGCACTCGACGTGGTCGGACGTGGAGGCTTTGTCCCTGATCTAATAATAATTTAATCACTTCTGGTCGATATATTTTCATAAAATGTACATGTGGAGAACATTGAAGGTTCATAGATCACCCAGGATTACTTTGTTTCAGATTGATACCGTAGGTTTGTGGTGGTTGGGGGCGGGAACGTAAAACTGGCGCGACCGGAAGTATAACTCTCCGATGCTGCGCTTGTCGAAGAAAATGTAAACATCAGCAGAGAATTCGCAAAAAAGTAACAACGAAAGGTTAAGAGTGCCTAAAAACTCGTAAAATAAATGATATATAAATATTCTGAAATATTCCAATGTTTCGCAAAATAATGACTTGAAAGGTACGAGTTCTCAAGTTGTCAAGTCCCAACCGCGGTCGCGCTGCTGAGACTAGCGTGACGGCTTGACGCACAGTATTTATGGCAAATGTTTATAGCTCTATATCAACGTATTAAAAAAGACATTCAACCAAAATATTATAAAATTCTCATATTTATTCAAGTTTCTACCACCACTGAAAAAATTACGAAAATCCATCAAGGATTTCTTGATTAAATTTATACTTTAGTAACAGATGACGAAAAAATGCCTCAAGGCATTCTCCGGCCGTAGCCACGGGAATGCCTCAAGGCATTCTCCGGCCGTAGCCATGGGAATGCCTCAAGGCATTCTCCGGCCGTAGCCGCGGGAATGCCTTGAGGCATTGTCGGCTGGGAAAGGGTTAATGACATGGTTTCCGGTAATACTTATTTCCTCATTTTAAACCACTCTTGTCATGGCCCATTTACACGCACCCGATGTGGATTATCTGTGAAATAAAGTTGTGTCATGTGTTTTATATCTCAATTAAATCAAATTAACATCTATTTATGAGATGGGGAATTTTCCAGAAAATCTTTAAATGCTGATTTTGATATTTGAATTTGAATACCCCGAACCCCAATGGATATTACTCTAATTGCGATGAGGTAGGAAACAAGAAGATTTCTTCAGGAGAGGCTTTGATGGAGATTTAGGCATTCAACTCCAACGGTTCTGACATTCACTTGTACCGATTGTAGTGTTTGTCTTTTAATAAGTGCGCCTAGAAAATGTTCAACCTGAATGAATTTATCTTTTTCCCCCAAAGTGCCTATTATCTTTAAGGAGACAAGAGTCGTACTTCTTGAATTAATGTTTTAACATAAGAACATTTTCAATAGATTTTTATCCTCAACGTTCAATCCAAATGCAAAGGAATGCTACAAATATAAACAAGGCTTGGGAACTCGCACATGTGAATAACGACTACCTGAGGTGTAGTAGGTACATTTACACTATCACCACTCTTACCATCGTTGTTACCAACCCAACATTTTCTAATATATCACCCAAATCAAAACCACACACTTTTTGTCCTCATTGGCAAATCCTCAACCTGTTGCATCTTATCTTAAAATAATAACTGGAGCACTGTGGAAATAGGCACTCTTTTGAGCCTACAGAACCTCCAGAATAAATATTATTTATATAAAAAAAAAAAAACGACATGAAAATAGAATTTTTTGAACGTACAGATAATATATTTTACGATTAGATATCATCACAATATCCTTTTTTCACACGAAATAAAACCTCAAATTCCGACGAATTGAGGACATATTTGTATTTTCCCTCCTCCACAAAAAGAAGAAAAATAGATAAGGGTCTTTTTTGTAACAAATATACTGCAATAAGCAATTGTATTTTCCATAAACTGTCTTCACTTAAAATGATACCGCATTACATGGTTTTTAAGGAGCAGACAAGTTGAAGTTCTACCATCGTACACCTTCATTGAGAGTACATATAACCGAGTGAGACTCACACTGTATCCCTGCTACACACATCGGCATTTCTTTCACCGTGCCTGCCCCAACTAACCACCTCTATCACCCTGTTGAATGCGCGCCAACCTCTCGCTCCAGGCTGTCTAGTAGAGATAAGCATCATTAGGTCGGCACGCCTCTATCTGCTGGTGTCGGTCGAATTGGATCTCCATCCTGCCAGAATGGTCCACCCGTCAGGAGCCAAGTGGGCGATGGGCAGATAATCGTTGGACCGTGGGCCAACTCTAATGACAGCTGATTGGATTTCTGGATGGGGTATTGCCGTGTAGGATTGCAATGCATCCCGCAAACTATCCCTTTAACGTTGCTCCTGCCTTGAATCTCTCAGCAAATCAGTTGTATTTCGGGAGAAAGCCATATGGATCCTTCCCTTTTAGAAGCTTTCCTCGGATGATTGTGCTGTACAAGTTTTCCAACATAAAAAGAAGTTTAATTCATCTGAAAGGATTCTAATGTTAAGAATCCCCTTTGTCAAAGTTTTAAATCCGAAAACTAGTTATGAATTCATGTTAGTCTGTATTAATATTCAAATACATATTCAGAAATTATTCTAATGAAAATGGTAGAAATTCTCAAAAGTCAATAGCAAACAGCATTGTAAGAGGGGGTCATGTGGTCATTTTAGCGAGAAGTATATCTGTCCATTTCCCTAGAGAACTACACAACAATTGAAAAACGTATACGAAAAACGTATTGACCAACTCAAATATCTTCTAACGGTGATATGAGCCAATCATTCTGGATATGTGATATGTATCGCCCAACCCCAACATCGTGACTAGAAAATTGAAAAAAAAACCTCACCCCTCCGCCCACAATGTTCAATGGCAAAAGAATCCGCCTAGTTGAAAATTTCGACCAAGCAAAATTATTTCCCATCAATTCAACCGGCTGATAAATATAGATGGGCAGCGTGCGAGTATTGGTAAAGATGTGGAAAATGCGCTTTATTGAATAGCACCTCAATTTAAATTCAAGAATACTAATTGAGTGTGACTCACCGCTCTGTGAAAATTAGAAAGAATAATATTAGATTCAGCGATAGATCTATATCATTATGGCTAGAAAGAACTGAAAATAACCCAACCAGAATAGTAGAAGGATTAATTGCTGCCACTCCCCGAGTAAATGACAAATTAAAAAAAAATTAGAGAACGGCCTCCACAACTAAACTCTCTGTTGACTGAACGAATTTGAACTAATGAAGAATGTTATCCTAATGTTCAATGTATCGATCCTATTGAAAATATCTTGGAGGTTGATTGCTTCGATATTTGTCATTAAACATTAGAAAATCTGTAAATTGCAATACCATGAGTCTCTAAATATCATATATTTCAAGATTGCGTTATAATAAGAACTTTATTAATGTACATTATGGTTATCATCCATTTCCTTTTATGAGAGCGTGCTTGCACTCGCCAAATACATCATCTAGAGGTTAGAGTGGTCAGATTGAACTTTCAGTGTGTTTCCAGCAAACTATCCCTTTACTATCTGCATGCTGTTCACTGTGCTAGTGAGAACAGAGCAGGGAGCCAGTGTCTCAGCGTCTTAGAGGTGTGCCCAGCTGACCATGACCAATCACTCAAGACCAACATACCGCAAGACCCACTGGTGCTTGATCTGTTTGGATCCTAGATAGGCAGTTGCAGAAATAGCAAGTTGACTTGGTGCAAGTGGGTTACAGAAAACTATCCATGGACTGAATCTAACCCAAACCTTTTAGTTGTTATTCATTTATGATTGCACGCTCATTCATCGATGATGACCATACCATTTGCCCCTAGTTCTAATCATGATATGCCTTTGAATAGTCCCATCATAGGGGTAAACATTACAACTCAGCAGGCCTCTCTACATTTACCCTCAACCTCCTCTGGTTCCACAACACAATCCTCCCCGGTACCAATTCACCCGCTGGTGAGCTCCAAGTCGCCTCCGAGGAATTTCCGAAAGTAAACCATTGTCCAAAGTTTGCGCTGATCGATAAAGCTTTGATCACCTCGTAGTGAAGGCCGCAAACAGGATTTTGAAAGGACAGGTTCCATTCTCACGGAGGAAAGAGAGTACAGACAGGGAACCAATGTGTAACTAGGAGTTAATAGTATGTTAATTATTGATGAATGGTCGTGCAATCATAAATGAATAAAAATTGACAGGTTTGGGTAACATTCAGTATATACTGATCGTTTTCTCTAACTCACTGTCAGTTGGACACGCTTCTAATACATTGAGGCACTGGTACCCTGCTCCTTTGCCAGTAGCAATGGGTAGCACACAAACAGTGAAGGGATAGTGTCGTTGCAGTACGCTGGAAGCATATCTACAAACGTCAAACCTGAACGCCATAAAACATTGATCGTTTCATAAGCCTCTAAACAGAATCTTGGACGCTGCTGGGGGTGAAATAGTAATGAAAAGTTAAATTACAGTTAGTAACGTGGAATACTGAAAGTGAATGAATGCATGAGTAATTGTTATAGATTCAAAATATTTGTGGATATCATTAATTCAATTATTATTTCGGTTTGACCTGTAGGTCCAGACCGAAATATATATTTTTTTTTATTCAATAAAGTTTATTGACATAAAGTATTCGCCTCGGTAGGCGATCTTCCATACAATAGTCATGGACGATACAAGGTTACAGGACTTACAATACAAGTACACGTTCTCTCATACCAATAATTAACTATTAGATCACATATAATATCTTTTATCGATCTTTTGATCAAATAACAAATGCTCAAATAATTATATATAGTATTAATTAGTACACATTTACATGGAAACTAATAAATCCTTTTTAACTCTGTCTAATCTTACAAAATTCAAAAAGATACAGATTGATCTTGTAATCAAATCAGTCATGCATGTTATCCAGTTTAATATAAGTTATTATATTATAAGATTTCATAGAGCTCAGTCTTCATAGCACATTTAAAGCAATCACCATTTGGAAGTTTCTGGGTCTCAGATGTTAATTTATCCCATAGCTGTACTCCTTTAAAGAGTGGTGAGTTAAGATATTTATTGTTATTTGTTTTTTTTTAGTTTTATTCTAACCTTTTCAGCATTTCTAGTAATTCGTTGCATATCTTCCAGACAATTATCATCATTTTCAGTCCACCATTTTATGATGGGTAAAGTATGAGTTGCTCTCCGATGTGATAGAGGCCTAATTTTACATTTCTCATGTAGGTCTATTCGCGATATATCAGTTGCTTTCCGTATTCCCACTGCAATTCTTAAACTTGTATTCATTAGTGTCTGTAACTTGTTTTGTTGTTGCATAATATATTAGGGGAGACGGGGAACAGTTTTTGCGGCTTACATTATAATACATTACAGTAATGTATTCTGAATAATTAGAGCCTCGATACCGTCGATACCGGTCCGCAGCAGGTGACAGTAGTGTATTTTTATATATTGTATAGGCACCTGTTGCAGTTCAGTGTATTTATATATATTGCAACAGGCTTCCACCTCCCTCCCTCCCTCCCTCCCTCCCTCCCTAGCGTGTGGGTCCCGCGGGTGAGTTTGATCTGTATATTTATGTCACGTTGAGCCTCTGACTATGTCTTGTATGCTTTTTTGTTGTTGTTTACTCTTTCTTTTTCCTGGAATGTACATACGGCGGTTAGCCGGTTTGATTATGCATCCAGCATGGGTGATTTACATGATTTCCGATGTTATCTCTTATATGGTAACAAATCAGTATCTTAATTCCTTTAACATGATGGTGAGAAATAGATATTGTACAATTTTCTGACATTAAAGTCAAGTCACTAAACATTTTCGTCATGTACTATATAATATGGTTTGCGTTACTTATCCACCGTTGGTGACCTATGTGACCCGATTCCCTCGAACACGTCTGGTCTCGGCACCCGTTGCGGTTCAATGAATACCTACTAGCGGGAGGGAGGGAGGGAGGGAGGGGGGGGGAGGGAGGGAGAGAGGTGGAAGCCTGTTGCAATATATAGTCTATTTTTGTATTGGTCAAGACTCTGTCTCCAAGTTCGGTGGTGCGTTCGTCTTGGATATTTATGTTACAGTAGTGTATTTATATATATTACAACAGGCTTCCACCTCCCTCCCGTCCCTCCCTCCCTCCCTCCCTCCCTTATTACTTGTTGAAACCGAAATCATGGCAATGCCATGCCAACTTTTAATCCTTGTATCTATTAAGTTTTGCTGTCTGTTTTGTATGTTTTGTTTGATTTAACGTCCAGTCAACTATTTTAGGTCCTTGCCAGACTTTCTCAAGGTTCTTTTACACTACAAAGGTGATGAAAGAATCTATGTGATGAATTCAGGTAGAAATCCCAACCCTACACATTTACCGAGATGAGAGTTCTTTTACTTCCCACACCACATAGACATTGTTATGAGAAGGATTGGCCTTTAATATAGCAGTAAATCTACCACTGCTAGGGATGGGACTCGAACCTACAAAGTCCTACAACCTTGGGGTTACAAGTCAATTGCTCTAACCTCTGAGTTTGTGCACTCTAAACATGCTTTGTAGAACACACCCTTCATATGCTAAAAAGTCAGACCATATCATTGCTACAGGCTAAAAAGTAAGACTTTTGACATTTGTACACTTTGCTTTATTTACATGCTAAAAAGTCAAGAGATCCTCTTCTGGTACAGAAATCATTCGAGCCTGTAGACCAGACTATTACAAACGCAAAAGGATCAGTAGATTGGGTCCTGAATACCTCTGCCTTTACACTTTGAAGCTGCTGACCTTGTTGGGGCCAGCAGAAATGTTGGAGGTGGGGGCAGTCGCCCCTGAAACACAAGGATTGCCAAATATGGAACGATGTGGCTTCTGTGGTGCTTCATGCCCGCAACCCACAAACATTCCATGAGCAAGATTTGAATATTCATGTATTCATATTGGGAGTATTGTCGAGGAATTCCATCGTATCCAATCATACAATACTCAGTGACCAAGAAGAGGGCATTGCATTCCCAGGAGTAGATAAATTGTCCTGGGCATCTTGAATAATTAATAAGCTGCAAGTTGATTAGTTGGAAGTGTGGGTTGTGTCTGTCATTCATTGTGGAACCCACATTTATTCCATGCTGAACCGTTCACGGCTTTTTGAGAACGTGACCAAAACGCGAGGTGAGCATGCCAAAGCGGCCATATTGACATCATATCTCGCGAGATCTCGCTAAATGCTAATGAACCGGAAGTGCGGTCACGGAACGCACCCTGCGTACAATACATGATGTGCGTATCGCCGAGTACCGTAATCGGTCGATAGGTGGCGTGTGCCCCGGCCATCAGGAATGGGCGTTGTTTCTGAATGGTGATTGGATGTGGGATTTGATGCGTTCATTTCCCTTCCAATGTGTCTATCAGGATCCCGCTGATGAGCGCGTTACCATGTAGATTAGGAACACAAAGCAATGTGTGACGCCATTAGCTGTTGTGTATACGTATTTATTACATTATTAAGGCTGCTGAATTGGCATCACTAATCAGGTGAAAGTAGTGCTGAATGCCTTACACATTGTACGAGGGATTCAGAATATGATATAAAATTAGAGACAATACATGGTAATCATCTTGTCTTTGATCTGGAATCTCAACAGACAAAATCTCTTGATATATAAGCCCGTTTCCACTGGCGGACGAAAACGGTGACGATTTCTTCATCCAGGGATATGGGGTAGAATGTCTGTTGGTGGTGCCACCAACTGCGCGTCAGTATAGACAAATCAGTGAGGGTAGTAGGTTTCACTCAATGACCAAGCTTTCACACAGTGGTGGGTGGTGCCATATTGCATAATCTAAGCAGAAAAAGTTGTGGGTCATTTCACGAGCTGGGTCGTTTCCATTGACCGATTTTGGGTCAACAGTGCCAAAAGTCTGTCGGTGGTTCCTGACTGTAGATCGGTGACGGGAAATCAGCCAATAGAAACAGGCCTTACAACACGATCGATATAATCTAAGGTCTATATCGGTGTGCTTTTCAAATCTATAAAAGACAAGTGAACATTTTAAAATATACTATAAAGCGCGTTCTTTATTACGAGTTTCTATTTAATTTTCTTCACCTTACATCATGCATTTCTTAGATCTCCCCCTCATTATATGGTAAATTAAATCCAACAGGTTTTTATATTTGTTCATAGTACTCCTAAATAGATCACGCTGTGTGCTCTAGAGATCTCTTGATATGAAGCCTTTAAATACTTACTCTGTGTGTATTTTCTTCCATATTAGCAGATACACTTTGTCGAAAAAAAAACAGTTATGACGTAGCTCTAGTCAGCAGCCTACTGATTTTTTCATAACTTATCAAATCTAGAGTCAAGCGAGATGTTTACTGAATCATTAACGGCCTTTAGCTATTGGGTACATATTTCTGTACAAATAACGCACAAGAATACTCTTCTATCCACATATTAGCAGATACACTTTGTCGAAACAAACAGTTATGACGTAGCTCTAGTCAGCAGCCTACTGATAAATGTTCCTAACTATCATCTAAATAGATAATGCTATGTAGACGATCAGTTAATGCTTTGAACATTAAGTGCTTAACAGCTATGTATGTATCTTCTGATAATGTTTTTATAACATTTTATCTCGTAACTTACCAAGTGGAAAGTCAAGTGAAATAATTTCTGAATCATAAAAGGCCCCTAGCTATTAGAAACACATTTCTGTCAAATAACACACAAAAATACACATATCAATTTGTCCGAAGCAAAAAGATATGACGTAGCCTTGAAATGCAGCCTACTGATAAAAATTCCTTGCTATAATCTAAATAGATACTGCAATGTAGACAATCATTTAATGCTTTGAGCATCAAGTATTCACCAGCCATGTAGGTATTTTCTGTTTTTTTTGCTCTTTTTAACGACCTGGGCTGGAAGCTTCACTTAGTTCTCATATACTACCCACCTTTACATCCACTTTCATCCACGCAGCTGCCTCTCACACCTGCTCTATTAATAATCCCTCAGGGAGCGGGCTACAGGTGCTCGGGGATTCCACTGTATTATATCTGCAGCACGAAGCGCCCTTAGAGCCAAGATGAAACAGGAGAGTTGGCCCGGTGCCACCTGCGATCAGCATGCACATCCCCTTGTAGCGTTAGAGACCTGAGTGTGAAATGCTCACCTCCTGTGAGTTGACCTCCTGGGATATTAGTGAGGCATCGGGTGAGATTCAGTTCTCTGTAGTGAGCTGCTTACGTCTGAGGGCATCTGATATCGACATGCTCATATCGGAGATAGGTAGATGTGATATAGAGGTGCCTATAATCATAGGGGGAACGGGACGAGCTATTACCTCCTCGTTTGATTTCCATATGGAGTGTGGGATGACTATTCGTTTCACAAACGTCTGTATCAATCTAGAAATGAGATTAATGATTATCTACTCTGTGTTTGTGTATTGCCTTTTCATCCAGTAATACATTTTATTACAATATTATTCGACACTAAGTATGGAAATCTTTCGTAATGACCAACAGAGACGTGAAGGCATTTTAGTTTGTATTTATTCCTTACCGTGGTGAGAGGCATTTATGGTAGATTAAATGGTAAAACGTAATTGGTGAAAAGTATGAAGCCTACCCAATACACTATTCTGTATGTGTGTGTATTGTTATAAGTTAAAATATTTATCAGTCAATACTAGTTAATACCGTTATTCCAACGTAATCATTTGAAATACCGCCAGTCTTCTTTCACAAACGTCTGTGGCAATCTAGAAATAAGATTAATGATTATGCAGTCTGTATTTATTTATCCACCTTTTCCCCCAGTAATACAATTTATTACAACATTATTCGCGACTAAGTATGGAAACCTTCCACAATGACCAACAGAAGCATTAAGTCATTTCAGATCGTATTTATTCCTCACCTTTGAGAGACATTTATGGTAGATAAATGATAAAAATTGGTGAAAAGTATGAAGCCTACCCAATAAACCTTTTTGTATGCGTGTATTGCTTTAAGTTAATATATATTTTAAGTTAATTTGTTTTAAGTCAATACTAATAACGTCATTCCAACGTAATCATCAGACATCCTCGAGAATAGGATACTGGCTTGCCAATGCTCTCCAAAGACAACAATATAAATACAGCATTAAAATGCAGATATCATGTGGATGTGTGAATACTACATGTATATGACGCTCAGTCCCTCTCATCCATTTTTTTTCTCAAAATCACAGCACAACAGTAAAACATCTACTGTTACAGATTTATTTCCAGTATTTTCAATGAAAGTGGCTTCAAATTTGTAACCTGCAGCTGAAAAGATTCTCACGCATTACAAATGCAATTCAACAATGATCAAATCAAATGACATTATCATTTTGAAATGAAAATGTTCTCACCATGTGTTTGATTGCAGTCTTTAGTGGATGTCCACCTTTCGGGAATTCACGATTTCTTTCCGTACGAGTCATAAATGTCGCCAATGGGACTATAAATAATCCCCATGGTAACTGAGCATGTTATGGTGATGGAAGCTCCATATAGCCTAATAGTGACATCAAAGAAGATTTTCTCGGTATGGCCCCGAATCTGTGTGTGCAATCACGAGGCAGTGATTACCAGCTTCGATCCGGGACCCCCGCCTAATACTGCTTTGCCATGCACCAGCCGACCCTTCCACACCATATTGGTAGTCACGGCCGTGGGCGGATGCTGGAATAGAAAACATTGAATTATATTGACATTGGAATGAAGAAATCACTCGAACGGTGCATGGATATGGAAGCACGACACCACATCTTACATTAAACCTTCAATTGTGGTGTCTTGCGTCCTGGAAAGTGGGTCTCACGCAAGCGAATTTCTTGTATTCAGAATTTAAACGGAAAGTGCAGATGAAAGCAGGAGCTAAACTGCAGGCAAAATCACGTTTCCATCGTCAGAGGAACATGGTCATCAAAGTATCTCCTTTTAGAGGAATCGAATCTTGAATATTTGTCTAAGCCTAGCAAAATAGTGATTCATTTTCTTTTTTATTTCGAAGTTGGTGAGACATGCATGTCCAGTGTTATTGGACAACATAATCAAATGTAAATGCTTTGGGGATGTTCACCACTTAATAGAACATCACGTACGCCTTCTCTTCCGAATCATTAATATTTACATCCTCGAAAAAAGACATATATACTCAGGGCGGACGAAGCAATGGATGTATTTTCGTCACGTTCAGCTGCCCAAGCAGTTGAAGCGTATAGAAAATATAGAGCATCGAATCAATCATAACGGAAGTGGGGGGTTTTTAGTAGGCAGTACACGGCGTATACAAATAAGATGGAGGAAACCTATTCATCATTTCCTTCTATAGTTGACGCGATGAAAAAAAACTGAAATAAATACTAGTGCTGTATCTATTTCCATGCATTCTACTCCGATCTGAAATGGTTCGGATAGTAAAAGATAATTCAACACGAGTATTCAGGTCAAACAGATGATTGGGTGTAGTAAGTATCAACCTTCCACTCCCAGCAGGCCAAGTGACAAAGGTCTACGTATCAAATCAGAGTAATCCTTGATTAGTTAACATTTGAAAAGATGACTCTCGGATGTCGAGCTGTTTTATGAAAGTGAGCTACTCATGATATGTTCAATACAAGGACCTCTGTACAGAAATAAGCGGTGAAACGTTCAGCACAAACCTATTCATCATTTCCTTCTATAGTTGACGCGATGAAAAAACCCTGGAATAAATACTAGTGCTGTATCTATTTCCATGCATTCTACTCCGATCTGAACTGCATAGTTGGAGTGAATAACGCTTTAAATACTTGAAATATTTTCAAGATCCTGATTACCCTTAAGTAGGATTCACACGGCGTGTTTTACTTTGTATAGTTTTAAGGAGAAATGGCGAATTAGATTCACTTGGAAGGACACACGTGGTACGTAGTTTCAGACATAGTACAAGGAAACACTCACCATAGTAACCAAGTACCTTTGAGGTGAGGGGTGTGGAACACATGTGGTCCTGCTTGCTGGCTTCCTATTGGCTAGGTTAGGTTCTCAGTCGGCCACTCAGCGGTGGGTCCATTTGTCTCACCAAAATGCCCCTTTGAATTTAAAGTGGGATCCACAAGTAAAAACTAATGTACTTGAGACGGATGTACTTCACACCTTTTCCTTTTGGTTTATTCCCGCCGGTTCTACTACAGTGGGTAGTTCTTCTACCAGAGGTTCCTTAAGGCCTGGCGTCCACCTACTACGATGGAAATTTAGACCTGCCGATATGGCACAGATACAAAAAGTCTATATCAGAGACATATCGGGAAGGTGCAAAATCGTAGACCTATGTCTAGACATCCCACTTCACCATGCATCGTAAGGTGTTTTTTCGGTGCCTAATCGCAGAAACGTGCCCCGACATTAGGTGACCTTCCGACGCGATTTTGATTTTTTATCGGAAGGTGCATCGTAGACCATATCAGAGCCATATCGTTGTAGGTGGACGCCGGGCTTTAGGATCATACATTGAAACAACAGTAAAGCATAGACATAACCCAGTCTTAGACGATTCACCTTTAGTATTAAAACCTCACAGTACGGGGTATATCTTTGCAATTCCGAGTCTCAAGGAGACATGGCAAATTAGATTACTATAAAAGGACGCATCTGGTACATAGGCCCAAGGAACATTACTAAGTTTATTTACTCCAAATGTTAGAACATATTGAAGAACGAAATACATCAGTTTACGAACTTGAATAACAATCCAAGTCAATCGTCATTAATCGTGCTCACATTGCGAGGACAAAGTCAAAACATGATACCAACCTTTCAAAGAATAGCCTTACTACTATCTCGGATTATAGATGTTCACATTTGATTAACTATGGAGAATGCAGAGGCCACTTCCCAAATAAGGGCCGTACATATGTACAGATATATTACATGAGCAGGCGGGCCTGTGGCACAGCTTACCAACGATAATCAACATGTACTGACCAAAATTATCGAATAAATCACGAATGTGATAGCAAGAACACACTTCATGACTTGAGTGATTGCGGCAGTCATGACCACCGCATCCGAGTGTGTTCATCATTTCCATCCCATTTATCAATATCATACCAACATTCTCTTATTTGCTATTAACTTTTGTTAATGATTAATACTATTATATATGATCAATGTTTGTCACTAATACCAATTGTATTAATATTAACAACGGGGACGGTACGAGAGATGGTATGATATAACGTTATCGTGGCATTCCAAATAGTGAGATTAGTTAGTGGGATTCCAACATACGAATGCAATGCATAAAGTATGACGCACACGATGGGATTCATATATACCTCACAGGGTGTTCCTCCGAGACATATCCTGCCGAGCATCTGTACTCGAACACAATTTCTTCATTTAGAACGTAAGGTTTCATTTCCCTGAGACATGTTATTTTTCCTGCAATTTTTGGCTAAAAAGGAACAGAATCTCATGAGATTTTGAACCCTGTGAGGTACATGAATCCCACTGTGTGAATTCCACTTAACCCATAGTACGAAAGAATAGAATTGGCCTTTGCTGTATATAACACTCTGTTCTATGTTTGCGGTATGCGATGTAGAATTATAGGCAATCAATGAAATAATCCAAAATTGCGTATCAAACCTACCTTCAGAATATGCTGAATAAACGAAATATTTCTTGATAACTCAAGAACTCACTCTAAGGCCTGGAACAAACCTACGCCGACGCAGAAATTCAGATGTCCAGATGCACCCCGACGCCCATTTAATTTTTTTTGCAATAAGTTTTTAATTTTCCTTTGTTTACATCAATCGTTCCAGTTTTAGGGATAGGCAGACCTTTCCAACGTTATTCCTTGACCTCTCTCTTCAGCACAGAGACACCGTACTTTGGTATTCACTTGTCCTTTTTCAATCTTAAAACATTTTCTAAAATCACGGTAAACAATTCAAAACAACAATTCGTAATGATGTGGTCATACCATTGCTACCTTTTTTTTAGGTTTTCTAACTATAGTGACCTATATATATCTTTTCTGAGATCTATGTTTCTTCTTATCACCTTTATTTAATGTAATTGTGCGTCATAGAGCGTGTCGTAGGGCGCGTTGGTGTGCATCCAGTATAGAGAAATAATCCGGGATTTACTAGTCGTTTGAAAACATCTGGATGACAATTACATCTATTAAGAGAATTAATAAAGCAATAGAAAACCCGCTGTGCTATATAGACCCCGCGCTCATAGCGCTTAGAGCATTCGGGCCTATACTGATCTTCTGTTAACATGTGTTTCTTGCTCCCTGTGCGCTCTTGATCACTGTAGCATACGCTATAAAGCACCCAGGGTTGTCATGACAACACTAGAGGTGAATGCCCCTAACATTAATTATGGTCCGGCCCTGGCTGGCTGGGTCGTTATCTTAATTAATTATGGTTGGGTATAGATCTTTCATATGCTCTCCCAGCAGTGATGCTTTACAGAGGCCGAATTTTCTTCTGTTTTTGCTATTGCGTTCGGGATAAATAGAATATTCATTTGGACCGCTATATGTTTTTTCCCCTGGGTGGTATATACATGCCCTAAGCCTGTATCTCAAATTATTAGACTGTAAGACCAATAAGGTCTGATGTCTGTATTCAATGGATACATGTAAAAGTCCTCAGTGAGCATTAAGTCTTCTTGAGATTTGTTAAAAAAAAGTTAAAAGAATTAAGCTTATGGCGTTTTTCATTAGGGGTATCTATAGGATAAAGTATTTGATAAATTCGTTTTTTTTCTCTTTCTCTTGTCGACAAATTTGCCAGTTTGAGATTAGATAATCTCAAATTAGGCCACCATAAACTTCATGTGAAGTAGCCTGTAGATACACGTGGTGGTTTCAGTGAAAGATCTGTCCCTCGTTGTAATATCGCGACATCTCGGGATAGAGCTAACTTTGCAACTTAGCCACGCCGAAAAACACTTATCATTGTCTCGGGTCTAAGACCATATGCACAATAGGGAATCTAATGAATCGCTATTTCAAAGATCAGTGAAACCTATTTCCTGATTTTCCTCGCATGTCTTCGATTCGTTATCTTATGCCTAAGTCACACTATGTGTCACAAATCATGTCATATCATTTCTCATCAATTCTCCAACAAGTATTGGGTGATGGTTTAATATTGTAATATGTTATACAATGTATTATTATACTATATAAACTGCTTAATTATGAGTCACCTCTGGTGATGGATCATACAAAACTTTATCTAGATGTAACGGCTGATATGCCATAAATGGAAGACCATCCATGTGATGAATTTATGTGCTGATAATAAAAAATAAAAATAAAATAGAGGGGAGCATTTTCGGAGAATTAACTTCTCTTCATCCCAACGCTGACTGTCTTGCTACAAGGCCAGATAAGGCTATTCTCTTCGACTATCAGAAGCTTGTAATTAGTGTATTATCCCTGGGTCCCTAGGCACGTCATTGGATCTTACTATGGCTCATGCTATAAGCCAGGAAGGCATAGGGTGGGCTGTACCCGGGACTATGGTCGGATCCGGATTCAAATAGTTTTTCCAGAAAAAATCTTATAGACTCTGCATATATAATTAGTTTAAGGAAGCATTTGTTTGTATATAAAAGCTAAAAGAAACATATTCATTGAACTTAAAATATCAAATATGTCATGATAAGGAAGTCTACCAGAATACCAAAACAAAAATGTGTAACTGCCATAATTACTGCTAGATATCACAAAAAGGGGCATTTTGCTACTTTTCTATTTTGAGAATATAAAAGTCCATTTTGACTTCTGCTATGAGTACAAGGTTAAGGTACCGAAATAATTGTAAAAGAATTCTCTATATAACCAAATTGGGTTTCAGATGGAATTCTATAAAATCTTTTCTTATGTTCTAGAAGTCTAACGTTTTGCCAACCATATACATTATCTTAATGAATTCAGTATACCTACGACAATAAACCCATAGTTTTAGCTTTAACATGGAAAAAATTGTGTCTTATTCACAGCCTAAATTATGAGAATCTTTGTAGCCCAGGTCATAAATAAATACTTTTCAGTCGCCTATATGGTTGCGTCTATAGTCATTGTCCTGACAGTTCACCTATCTTTGAACTGAGACTTGCTCCGTGAGCTAAAATTCTTGGAACACGTGAGTTTAACATGAATCCCCATTACGGATATACAGCTTTGCATCCAAAAAGGCTTTGTCGATGTTTCTGAAATGAAATGAAAACCATAATGTAGGGAATACGTGGTAATTGGATGAAACATGCAATAGGATTTACTCAGAACTAAAGTGCATAATGGAAATTGAATATTCGCTCAGTGTCTTTTTGATCTCCCCATTACGGAGATAGGTGCATCGAGTTACAGCAATGACTGGTTATTCAACACTGAAGCTAATTAAAATGGGTGGGGATAATCATACTACGATCTCTGTCAATAATGTATTTCGCTTTTCATACCTTTTTAAAATCCTTATACAAAACACAAAAATATGCATTATGAATAATATCAGTGCATCAGTATAAACTGGCGTCGGCTTTCTTTCTGACAATGTAGTATTGATATTCATACTATAGAAAGTAGCTGATGCCTGATGCCTCGGGTTTATTCACGCCTGGGGGATGGTTCTACTAGAATAATTAAGCTTGTATGTGTAGGATATCTCAAGACAAAGATGACAAAGGTGAAATTTAGATTAGCAAACCCCTGAGATATGGAAGGTACTGAGATATTTGAAGGACTGAAAGGGGACACTACCTTTCCTGGAATTTGCCTTTCTTTGGATCATAATCCATGTCCCATTTCTTTTGTTTTAGTTTTATTGTATATTTTCCAGAAATTTAGCGAATCTCGTCAGAATCGTATCTGTAGGCGCATCGTATCGCAAAATGAAGTATTTATGGAGATTTTTACGCAGACTGTGCTCTTGTATCTTATAAATACACGAATGACGATATCAGTGTAATTCTTTATTAACCGTTTTCCGTCTGGTGATGGAAATTTGTTTCTCCTACCTCCAGGTAGATGGGCAGGGGGATGTTCCTCCACGTTTGCGATACCTTTGCGGATCGCAGAATAGCGACCCGATGAACTAAACGTTACTCTTGAGATTTAGCGGATCATGTAATGGCTAAGGCTGATCATGACCTTCACCTCACTGGGGTACAAGTTGCAAAACATACCTCTAAGGCCTGGCGTCCACCTACTACAATAGAAATTTAGACACCGATACAAAAAGCAAAAATCGGAGACATATCGGGAAGGTGCAAAATCGTAGACATATGTCTAGACATGCCAATCCACCATGCATTGTAAGGGGTATTTTTCGGTGCCTAATCGCAGTAACGTGATCAACTGCCCCGATATTAGGTGACCCTCCGACGCGATTTCGATTTTGTATCGGAAGGTCCATCGTAGACCATATCGGAGCCATATCGTAGTAGGTGGACGCCGAGCTTTAAGCCGGGCCCCCACCCACCAGGACAGTCTACCACATACTTCCCGATGGCCATGTCCAAATCGTGGCCTATAGCTTCAAATCGTAGACATGGTTTGAGATCGGAGAGCTGTGAATCATACTCGCTGACCACGATATCTTCCCTATAGGCTACGATACCCTACGACAGGCTACGAAATTTCCAACATGTTGGAAGTTATCGGGACCTCTACGATTGGTGATTTCAATCGCAACCATCGTGAGCTGTCGTAGACAAATCGCAGAAACCTGTCCCACCTTCCACTTTTGGCTGACTTCACGATAGAATCGGAATAGCGTCGGAAAAGCCTTCGTAAGGCCAATCGGGACCAGAATCGTGGTAGGTGGGGGCCCGGCTTTGGAATGGTTTCTAAAGTCGGTCTCGATGCTGATACTCATAATCCAAAACAAAACTTTATAATATGATTACAGATTTATATATCTATATACTTATTCTCACCAACAATCATTTAATTAATTCCCTGTAGTATTGAATCCTATATAGCTAGCATCCCAATTATCTTTTTTAATCTTGAAACTATGGTCCATTAGAAATTTCCCCATTTACTAAAACATCCACGCTCAGTAAGAATAACCCATGTATACAAATGCAATAAGGTGTAGAGCAAAAAAGATTTCTGAACAATGCTTGTAATTTTGTCCATGAACTGGCTGTCCGGCTTGTACCAAGAACCAATTAAAGCCTGGTATTGCCCGAAGTTCCAGCTTATTGTAGAGAGGTAATCATAACTGACATGCGGGTTTTTCTAACGCTTATTGGACATTTAAATTCGTCTATTGCGTGCGGAGAGGACTTATTCTCCTGTCACAGCTTATTAAGACACAGCCCTACTGTGTGGGAAGCGAAACTTTCTTTTGTCCGTGGGATCGAAAATTGTTATAATTAAGGCGTAGCATACTTTTTCTCCTGAAGATGAACGCGAAAGACGCCCGATTAGATGCTTTTTTTCATGTTATTAAAATTCTTAATACAAAGCTGGCGCCAATGATTAAAGGGTTGACGTTCCCCACGAGAATGAAATAAAAGTTTGGACTAAAACGAATCCCTATCAAGTGTCATAAAGTCCTTATGCGAGGATCGATATCAAATTTCCTGGTTGGTCTATTGGGGCTTGGGACGACTTTGAAGTGCGCCTGGTAATATGACCACCCAACTGCCAGCCGGTAACTCGAGTGCAAATCATTCCCTTCTAGTCTCTTTGCTTTACTTTTGGAGAATATCACTCCAGGCAGGAAGCTGACGCAGTCAAGGAAGGAAATACAAGAATAAAGAAACGTAGGCTGCGAATGCTTTGCAAGTGTCCTTCGACACGTCAGTCAAGATAATGGCGCTGGCATCAATTTCATGGTTTCTCGGATTGGGATTAGTGCCTGCTCAATGAAAGACACAGTCTAGGGGGTTCTCCAGGGCCGGCCATGGTAAGTGGCAGTTGCCTTGTTTGCTCTCCAGTTCATCCTGACAAAGAGGATTATCCCGAAGCCGACACAAAGTTGTGATGCGCTGGTACAAAACACACAACGTTCATCTGTCTGACTACCACTTGCCTACCTTCATTCTTCACCCTTCCCTCCACGCCGGGAGAGCTCGTCAATGCTCAGCTTTAGGCTACACAGCCTAAATCACACCCGGTTAATTTTTTTTACCAAGGGTATCGTCATAATCTAGACAATGTCCTTACCGAAAAATGGTTAGAGATTAAAGGTCTCTAGTCTCCTAGTCCCAGGCCCGACGATGAAGTCGAAGGGTTGGAGTTTTGGGACCAAATACTGAAAATATCATCCATTCATCTTCGTAAGGCCCGGCGTCCACCTACTACGATATGGCACCGATATGCCCTACGATGCACCTCCCGATAAAAAATCTAAATCGCGTCGGAAGGTTACCTAATATCGGGGCAGTTGACCACGTTTCTGCGATTAGACACCGATAAAACCCCCATGCAATGCGTGGTGGATTGGCAAGTCTAGACATATGTCTACGATTTTGCACCTTCCCGATATGGCACCGATTTTGACATTTTGTATCGGTGCCATATCGGCAGATCTACGATTCTATCGTAGTAGGTGGACGCCGGGCCTTAGGATGTCTTCTTATTTGTACTTTTGAATCACGAAGAATACAATATTTCATTTATTTATTTACAAAATCTTTGATTCAAAGTGTGTCAAACCTGCATGCTTGTAATCCATTCAGCATGGCACATTTCCCGACGTCATGGCATTCTGATAGTAACACTCTGATTTGTTGAGACGTCAGAATTTCGGCGAGTCATAGCTCACTCTTCATTTGAAACACTCTCGTTGTGCTCATTGTCATTTCCCGTTCGCTTTTTGCGGTGATTATGACATTAGCAGAGTGTATTGCTTATCTTTTCTTATTATGAATTGTCTTTATTGTGTAGGAATTCACTGTGATATATATCTGTGTATCTATTCTATGCTCATTTCCCATACGTTCCTAATGCTGGCCAAGAGCAATAGTTTATCAGTGAATCGAAGACTTCCGCCATTTTTTTATGTTTTGGCTACATACAGATCTCGCAATAGCGACGTTATCTACTATCAGTGAGCCGAATGTCTCACTAATATAAGATACCATATGGACACGGGATTAGGGTGTTGTTTTTGTGTGTTAAGAGGTATCGATTTCGAATGATAAAGTGCGTCCTACTACGCCATATTTTAAAAATCAGCAGTGATGACCCTTCCGGGCGTAAACATGCGCAAAAAACTCCAACTGGCCTAGCACAGGATCATCAACTGAATAATACGCCAAATAGGACGACCTTATCTACGTCCGAGGAAGCATACGCAGAAATTATACACACGTAAACTGAAAAGTTTGTACGGTGAATGTAAGGCCCGGCGTCCACCTACTACAATAGAAATTTAGACCTACCGATATGACTCTGATACAAAATGTCAATATCGGAGACATATCGGAAAGGTGCAAAATCGTAGACATATGTCTAGACATGCCAATCCACCATGCATTGTATAGGATTTTATCAGTGTCTAATAGCAGAAACGTGGTCAACTGCCCCGATATTAGGTGATCTTCCGACGCGATTTTGATTTTTTATCGGGAGGTGCATCCTAGACCATATCGAAGCTATATCATAGTAGGTGGCCGCCAGGCCTTATATAACCAGCAGTCCTATAGTCCGCATGCCTGGTGTGAGGAAACCCCTATCCACCCTAAGGCTTGGTGTCCACCTACTGCCATCGCAGAGATGTGGTCAACTGCCCCGATATTAGGTGACCTTCCGACGCGATTTTGATTTTTTATTGGGAGGTCCATCATAGACCATATCGAAGCCATATCGTAGTAGGTGGAGGCCAGACTTTATAGAAACAGCAAACCTGTAGTACGCCTGCCTGGTGTGAGGAAACCCCTATCCACCCTAACTCTCCAATCCCCTCGACCCAATCGGAAGTGAAGGAGAATACCAAATCCCGCATCAGCAGTGACCATCCTTCTGCCTGTAGAACGGCTCATTAAGCCGTGAATCCCGGAGACAAGACTCGTGAAGAATGCACTGCCCCTCAGCGTCCTCACCTCGCCGCCATCTTGTCCCTGACGTCAGCTCACGCGTCGGTCGCCCTTAAGGCGGTTAGCAGCCAATGAGGCTCCGCGATTCACCGCCTAAGTCGTGGTGATAAAGGCCGTCCCCTGTGTGGGGGATTTTTCAAAAGGAGGTCAGCGTGGGGTGGGAAGGGCAGGCAAACCTGATACAGATCGACTCTCCGGTGGCCGGTCGGTTCGAAACGAGATTACCGGATCCGGCGGCTACAAGCTACAGACCAGGTGGCGCCTCCCGTGGACGTTGACGGCGTTATCTACTTCTTGGCTGAAGGCCCTGGCGAGAGAGGGTTAGGCTTCAGGTTCTGTCCGCAAGGCTGGCTCAGGGAGCTCTGGGGTTAAAGGTCCATAGCTGATGTAGTGTCGAGGTGGGCTACGGGCACTAAACGGGTTAAAGGTCACAGAAGCCAGTCCAAGTATAGACAAACTGAGATATGTAGGTACCCTCACTCTCAAAGTCGTATCTTCAATTTTCTAGTTGCTTTTGGATATAACACTTTGTTGGATGAAATGCAAAAAAGATATTTAGGGTCATAGTTCTGGAAGATTTTGAGATGTTCTACTTGGTTCTGCTCGTTGAATATCTTGATCCACTGCTGGATCATTTTGTTGAATTGAAAGGCGTCGTAGGGAAAGAGGGAAAATGATCCCAGATTTTCCCAGAATTACATTCGCCACTTTTTTTTTTTATAAAAAGAGGAGCAACAAGAAAGACCGCAAGAGAATTCACAATTTATGGCGATGAAAAAGACTTACACGATTCAAAACCGATTGTATTGTAACAATGTCTGAATGGAAATAAAAATTGCTGAATGGAAAAGAAAAACCACAGAAAAATACATTTACCCCCACACGGTAGGTTATGTGCCTCCTCATAATAGGCATTTACTATAGAAAGGCGTCTGATTTGGAATCTTATGGGGGCACCTTCTAGAAGTACCCTCTATTGACAAAAACCTCAGGTCGGTTGTAGCTCCCGGGGCTTTGTGTGACAACGTAACGAATGCCCGGCTTGGCCAGCCTCTGCAATGCAGCTACAGCGCCACAACTCTCCATCTCCCTCGACATGGTATGAAAAGGTGGGAAAGGATCTCGTTCATCACATTGTATAAGAAACACAGATGCTTTCTTTTAACAAAGACATCAATAACCACCATGTCTTTTTTTTTTTTTAGTAAAAACCATTTTATTCCCTATTCTCTTCATTTCATGACATAGGAACAATCCATTTTTCAGTTTGACAACATCAAGTATACATACCAAATACATAATTTGTTACACTGAATATATTCTATGTGGTCTTAATTTTTTGCTCCTTTTTTGGGGGTTATTTTTATAAGATAATAGAACTAAATTATTCTTTTCTGCTAACTACCTAACTAACTATGATTGCTACCCATGTCTTTTTGGTGGTATATTCCCCTTACGTTCTACGCCGTCCTGCTCGCAGCATATCTATGCCTCACATTGCACTCACCAGCAACACTGTGGATATCACAAGATAAATGATATCTAGGAGAGGCTTCTGTCAATGTTTATCGAAACCATTTTGTAGGCGAAACAAAACTCCCGAGTTTAAATTGGTGTTTGTTAATCCATTAAGAAAATTTAGATTATTGCAGCTGACTGTCAGTTTCATTCTCCAATGTATGACAGAAATAGAGCCAATAATATCCTGCCTGCATAATGCCAGTGATTCGGATGGCGAAGCGAGCATGATTCCCTCATCTGTTTTAGTTTCACGAGACAGATGTGAAAGTTTGACCAAGCCCGTGTTATGCAGGGATGTCAGTGCTAAGTCACAGATGTCAAGAGTGAAATATTACACCAGTGACAGTCTGAGAGCAATGCTGACAATGCCTCCTCAAAAAAACATTATCTTGACAGAGCGAAAGGGCGTACTAACTTGAGTGGCTTTACAAAGCAAATGAGTCTAAAATTAATTTTTATGTCTGGATCTGAGCACTGCTCACGACGTCATTAAATGTAAAATGGGCACCAAGGGTATATTTAATTGAAACAAAGAGAAGCCATAGAGGAGTTTTAATTCCAGTCTACTTTGTCGGCCTACAAAAGTGATTACATCTAATCAGACCCCAGAACGAGAAATAATTAAAGTCCGTTCTTGGGTATCCTAATACAATTAGTGTATGGGAGTAAGGCTTCCAAATAATATCTTTAATTAACAACTTTAATTGAGGACGCTTGTTTTAATCTCAGATGAGAGTTATGTTACAGGTATGTCCATGATGAGGATTCTCGTAATTACAACTTTGCTCCGAACGCTCTTGAGGAATGTTTTTGGTATAATTATCATCAAGGGAAACTAAAAGAAATATCATTAGCATGATTAGTCAGAAACAGCAAATCAGATTATGAATACTTGTGTGTATTTATATATCATCTAAATCCACCCCTCATCTTGGTACATATGTATCTCGCATAGCCCGGATAATCTACTTGACTTGCTATGTATTTGTGTATTACTCATGAAGACCTACCAATTGGCAGAATGAATTAAGATTAAAAAAAAAGGATAATCTGTTTATAACTTATCTTACGCTATAATCATTTGATCATCATCTACTTTACAATAAGCCTTGTATCATTGCATTGTTGCAAGCATGCCCATTATTCTCAACTCAGAATCTCTAGTAGTATCAACTATTTCGATTAAATTCTTCTGCAAAAAAAGTGAAAATAAGCCTTGTCTTTAATCACAACATATTAGAAAAATAAGCAAGGCGTTCCAACTGCATTGTCTTATGATATTTGCATGCAACTTTCAAAGTAATTCATAATGCATGAACTAATAACTCATAAGATGACAAAGAGGTGGTTCACTTGTCTTCTTTAGTTGTGGAGATAACAGAGCGACGCGACTTGAAGCCCCTCAAAGGGTTTCTCCAAACTGTCTTACACACCCGAGCTCAGACACTGATTCCTCAGGCAAGAGACACGTTGTCATCCCTGATAAGTCCTATCTCTTAGAGGATCCTCTCCCTTGATGTTAATCAGCATTCGAGTCAGCGTAAGATGATAGCTTTCCTTACCCTAACAAAATGGATTAGCAGCCACCTTTTTGTTCTTATGTTTGTGTAAAGGATTCGGCTTAATCACGAACTAAGACATCCTGTAAGCCCATTCTTTAATAACATTTACAGGGAATAAAGAATTAAGGATCAGAATTATTGAGATACGACGGACTTCATTATACATCTATTGCCGATCACATTAAGAAGATGAGTGCTCGATATCGATGTTTTTCATATCTTGATTTTAGTTTAGGCCCTGTATATAATTAGTGAATGTTCTACAGTTCAGCAGCGTCTCGGTATGGCGCGAGGCGGTCCATTGTTTGGTTAGGCCATCGTTCGGTCAAACACTGCTTAGTTGAGCCTCATGCCTGTAACTAGGAGCAAATAGGATGTTCCTCATAGGTGAATGATCGTGCAATTATGAATGAATGACAGTTAAATGGTTTGAGTTAGATTCAGTCTATGGATAGTTTTCTGTAATCCACTTGGACCCAGTCAACTTACTATTTCTGCAACTGCCTGAGTCTAGTCTAGTCTAGGATCCAAACAGATCAAGCACCAGTGGGTATTCAGGTATTTTGGTCGTGAGTGATTGGTCATATTCAGCTGGGCACACCTCTAGGACCGTGAGACACTGGCTCCTTGCTCTGTTCTCACTATCACAGTGAACAGCATGCAGATAGTAAAAGGATAGTTTTATGGAAGCACACTGAAAGTTCAATGTGACCACTCTAGATGATGTATTTAGCGCATCCAAACAGACACTAACTAGGAGCTAATGATATTTCCATTTACAATGGATGAGCGCGGTACTTCTAACGTACAATAAAATCTTACTTAATAACCACCTTGATAGCACAACTATTTGCAAACATTATGGCTTAGTCCCAATCATTCTTCCTGCATCAGGGTTTTGTCTGTGGGCAGGAAGAGCACCCGGGTACATAACTGGTCAAACAGGTTTGCTGACATTGTGCCACTGTAGCTTTTCTCCGTTCTCCTATTAGCCTGTTTCCAATGGCCATCACCGATATACAGTCAGGGACCACCGACGGACCTTAGCACTTCTGACCCAAAATGGAAAAAGGCTATTAGGAGAACACAGAAAATCTACACCATGTTTGTCGGCTAATGGAAAAAGGCCTGAAGAGGAACTAAAAACATCTCTCCCATTTTGTCAGCCGATGGGAACAGGCTTATTGAATGTGACCAGCAGGTGTCATCGCAGGACTTGTTCTGAGCACGAGATGACTGCTTGGACAAACTAGGACATCGGTGATATTAGTGAGCCTGTATTGTCTGAACTTAAGATTTGATAATTGTCTTGGTTTACCATAGATATAGAAAGGTGACCAAGTGGTAGGGGTGTTCGCCTCGGGCATGGGAGGTCGTGGGTTCAAACCCAGGTCGGGTCACACCAAAGACCTACACAAAAATGGTACCCACTGCTCATTCAGCTTAACACCCGCCATAAGAATGAGGAGTAGGGGGCTAGGGCCCGAGTGGAAGAACTGCAATATAGATTGCTTAAAAAAAAAAAAAAAAAAAGATCACCAAGCCTGTGTATTGTATAGTAACAAGCAGATATCTTGATATTCAATATATATGCACTTTATGTAGTTCATTGCTCTTATACCCTACGCCAGTTTTCCCTGAGGCAATGATCTAGGGACAAATCCATGCAGAGTGGTGTGCTTTTTACCTTCATGTGAAGAGGACTTGTAAGCTGTAATTGAAATTGCGGCTTACTGACGAGAACTTTTACTCCAGGGACAAATGTCCTATTTATGTGCCCCACTGGGGGTGATAATAGATCACACATTTTACATTAAAGATAAAACAGTTTCTGTACCGTACTGGAGGGATGTATTCGGTCTAGCATTTGTTACATGTATAGCCAATGACTTTTGAATTAAAAAAAGGACCGTGGGCCTATCTGCATGATACATTTTAGGTTGGGAACAAACGGTGTGCTGAACTAGCGTGATATCACTGTTATCACTATGTACTTGGTGAACGTTTTATATGAGCTGCACTGGGTCGAACTTTGAAAAGAGAAATCTGGAAAAGCAATAAATACTGTTGTCAGGTTACCTCGCAGTATTGTAAAATCACCAAATGGATGCATTTTGTTTCACATATGTAGACTTGTTTTCTGGGAGGTAATCTGGGGCTGAAATACCTGCCTCTCGGGTTAAGTTGAATCACTCCCAGTAATATCAATAGGTCTATCGGAGTTGGTTGCATTGACAGTGTGATTTTTAGAAGGTGTTGGAAGCTCATTAGATTATGAAAATAACAGTTTGATAAGTATCAAATCAATGATCAGGCTTTTATTTTACCCACAATTGATTCATTGAGAGATTGTTACACAGGGCTCTTTTAATTATGAAGGAATGATAACTATTTAGTGGTGCCACCTGTGGTATCTGTGGGTACTATTTCCCATATCTTTTCGCTGTATCGTTGAAAGATTTAGGCCTTTGTAGAATGTACGACCGTTTTTACGAGCAATCTGACAGCTTACCTCAAAAACGAGATTTATTATGCAGAGATCTTAAAGTCCAGCCCCATTATTGTTCATTCAATTTTAAACAGACCCAATATCTGAGATGCCTGGGTTTCATTGTTAATATGTGGGTGCACTGCTGAGATTTCTCCACTGAAGGGCTGTCACATGTGTTGTTGCAACAAGCGTCAGTCGGCCCCTTTAGCCTGTCAATGCCTTCGACTTCTCGAGCAACAAGGAAAAGCTCCTGTGACGCTAACCATATCTCGTTAGAGAAAGAAACACTGTGAGCGAATAGATTGGGCCATAATGGCTGATCTGTGAGTTTCCAGCTTGACAACTTGACACCTAATTATGTCGACCTCGCACGTTTTCCTAGGATCTTATATTTTTTTGTTTTTCTTTCGAAGGCTGGTGTTTTCTTTCACGAGGGAACCCTGAGATTTATTAACGTACCGGCGTGTAGCGCGAAACACTTCTCATCACCATCGCACACACAATCTGCCCCAAGGGGAGCTTCTATGCGGAGAACTTGAAACGAGAAGCTTACTTGATAAAGAACTGTAGCGGTGTTTAGGTACACACCATGGAATACACGAGTGGGAAAGGCACGGGCTTTGATGCAGTCTCTGTGCCGACACGCTCTGTTTTTGATGTGAGTACGATATGGAATCCGGTGCTTAAGACATGCCACTGCCAAGGGATATCCACACATTTTGTCGGGACTGTGAGCGATTAAGGTGCACCAACCAGTGATTCAAGGAAAATCGATTTATTGAGGCATAGTCTATCCGTTTTCCCTTTTGAAATGCACCTTTCAGTTCAGTCTTTCCTGATATATAGGCCGAAACACACCAATCGCCGATTTCTCTTCCTAATTCTGCTCGTATTTCTAAATGGTCAACGAGTGAGGAAAACCACCTCCCATCTCGTTAATTTAGACATTGCATACACCAAGCAATTGCCGACAGAAATAGCGTCTATGTGAGATACTATTCATAAAAACATCTCCCACCGAAAATTTTGAGTATCATAAGCAATAATCAGGTGAAATATGAAATAACAGCTCAAATAACGCCATTTTTCTCGCTTGGTGTGTCCCCAACCTGAAGTGAGTGAAAATCGGCGATTCTCATGACCAGGCTAGATATAAATTCCTTCACTAACTTGGTTTGTTTAACCTCAATATTGCTGTTCGTGTATACTAACCATGACACATAAAACATAATGATAACCACACTGTAAGCGAAACCATGATATATGACGGAATGTGTTCGTGGCGATGAAGCCGGGGACACACCAAACGAGTGAAGGCGGCGATCTCTGGAATTGCAAACATAAATTGGCGTGTATGTGACACATTATTTCATAGTAATATCTCCCACCGACAATTTAGTGTCTCAGAAGCGATATCCAGGCGAGATATGAAATAATTGGTCACATACACGACATTTTGTGCTGGAGATTCTGGAACTCGCTGCGTTTATCGCTTGGTGTGTCTCCGGCATAATACCGGGGACACACCAAGCGAGTGAAGGCAGCGATATCTGGAATAGCTTACAAAAAATGGCATGTATGTAAGATATCATTTCATAGTACTATCTCCCACTGATAATTTAGTGCCTCGGAAGCAATAATCAGGTGAAATATGAAATAATATCTTACATACACGCCATTTTGTGTTGGCGATCCCATTAATCGCTGCGTTACTCGCTTGGTGTGTCTCCGGCATTAGGACAATCACCTGTAAGGCCCGGCGTCCACCTACTTTGATATGGCTCCGATATGGTCTACGAAGCACCTCCCGATTAAAAAATCAAAATCGCGTCAGAAGGTCACTTAATATCAGGGCAGGTGACCATGTTTCTGCGATTAGGCACCGAAAAAACCCCATTACGATTTGTGGTGAATTGGCATGTCTAGACATATGTCTATGATTTTGCACCTTCCCGATATGTCTCCGATATTTGCTTTTTCTATCGGTGCCATATCGCTAGGTGTAAATTTCTATCGTAGTAGGGGGACGCCAGGCCTTTCTCTTCAACCAGGCCTGACGTGTCCTCACTTTCTTTTAACCAAGCAAATGGCAGTTTCACCAAAGAAGCTCTGCGCCACGGCTACATTCATGGTCTCCATCTATAAAAACAGATGCACCATTGAAAGGCAGTTTGGTGACGCCTCTTTCCTGTCCAACTTCCGGATCTTTGTTTCTGGTAGGGATTATCCAGTGTGACAAAACAGAATCAGAATTCATCACCATCACTACAAGAGTTTCTCCTTTTATGTTCCAGACAATGGAATAAATCATCGGGAACTGAGAGGAAACAGACTTGTACAGGATGGCCGGACAAAACAGGTTTTGTGCACAAATGGAAATTGGGGAATTATTGAAAAAAAACAGGCGATCCTAAATAAGTTCGTTTTTTATAGAAACTAAATAATTGATGTATCAAGACTATTTGTGTTTTATTGTCACGCCTTTATGTGAAGTTCACGGCAATACAATACAAACAATACCCATTAAAAATAATCAAAATAATGAATCATGTCGCACACATTCTGAACTTCTTGAAACAGTCTCCACCGCTCGAATCGTAAAGAGTCCCTCCCCAACAGAAATCCTCTGGTATCATTCCACACTTCCTATCCTTTACTGAAAGGCCCAGCGTCCACCTACTACGATATGGCTCCGATATGGTCTACGATGCACCTTCCGATAAAAATTTAAAATCGCGTCGGAAGGTCACCTATTATTGAAGCAGTTGACCACGTCTCTGTGATTAGGCACCAATGAAAAATGGGGGCTACCCCTGACGATGCGTGGTGAATTGGCATGTCTAGACATATGTCTACGATTCTGCACCTTCCCGATATGTCTCTGATATTTGCTTTTTGTGTCGGTGCCATATCTATAGGTCTAAATTTCTATCGTAGTAGGTGGACGCCAGGCCTAATATCATGGGTTTAGCATCATGGGATTAGTTTCCCAATCCTTTCCCATGAGGGGCCATCCTACACATTGGTTTAACTTATTTCATTACAACACATACATAACACACAAGCCACTCGCCAACCAGCAAATAGTTTTGTCAACACAGCATCCTCCATCGTCTCCAACCCACCTACAACCTACATATATACTGAATAATCTCACACACCCATTCCTCGCACATCACCGCTATGCTTTGTTTTGAATTCGTTATCATTTACATTGTTCTACACTGTGAACAAACTCCTGTAAAGTTTACGGTATTTCCCTGGCGTCCCAGTTGCCAGGGAAATGCGGTAAATTTTGCGGGTGACTTACGGGTACATCTTATATGTGTTTTGACAACGGTTGTAAAACATGAATATGAAAGTGCAAAAGTGTATAGACATGCTATATGAATTGCCCTTTGCTATGCATATAAATTGACCTTTTTCTATGCATATACCAAAAATCTTGGTTTGGGACAGGAAACAAAAAAAGACTTAATAGTTAGGATTGGAGGACGATCACATTTGATAATATTCAACAACATTTATATTGTCATCCCCCATAACGTTGGAGCCATGGGGCGGGCAATTACATACACTTAAAATATACGAGTCCTTAAATCAAATGACCAGTACATTTGACAACACGATATTTGGTCTTAATGAAAATAACTTCCAGCAGAAACAGTGTGCTCTTAAACGATCGTTTTGTTTTGCTTCATCCAGTATTGATAACGACATCCTAGGAGTGCATATCACCATTAATAAGGGATACTGTGCCCATGAGGAAACATCAGGAGACCGGAAGGATTACTGTGATATCCAACGACTTGTTGACGAGATTCAGTGTTTTAAGGCATCTACCTCTATCATTTCCCAACATCTACATTGATTTAAGCAATACATTCTGTTAAGAATGTGTCCGTGCTTGCAATTACCTTTTTTGGACGGCCATCCATTACTCTGTAGGGGTCCCAGTGACTCACATCCTTCATATGCATGAAGTGAGAGATGTACGATTTTAAATTTGTTCGTTCCGCTGGGGTCCGTCGAAAGACTCCGATGTTGGAAAAAAAATTAGGTGACAGAAGTGCATAGCTACGTCTCATGATTTGCAAGAAGTGAGAGATGTACGCTTTGATGACACATTGGGCGGTGATTCTGTGTATAGATCCAAACTGTTGAAGCAGGCCATATTTTATGCCACTGGAACCTTCTATCTTTTTAAGACTTTTATTTACCCTGGAGAGCGCTCAGTCGGGATGACTGGTCTGAACGTGGATGCACTGTCCAACTCATAGACAGAAAAAGAAAGAGAACAAGTGACTGTTATGGATGTCAAAGTTAAATGAACATGAAAATGGTTTGCCCGTGGACATGGGAGGCCAGAGAGGCTTCGACACTTAGAGTCCTAGAGTTCCGTGTCCTATTGCTTAAAGGTAAGGTATATTATCTTAGGATGAAAGAGACTGCTGTGAATAATACGATAAAAGATAGATAACTCCATTAAACCTTATCTTAAAACTTTGATTATCTCGGGAACTTTATGACTATAATCATTCTAACGCTGTACCTGTTAGCTTAACAAAATAGGCGACAACATAGAAATCAACCAGAAAAAATCCAATCAATCCAATCAATTATTCAAGTCAAATATGAATATTTCAGCTTATGAATCCAGAAAACGCACTCCATCAGAATTCGCGACACTATGATCCATCATCTGCGAAATTAATGTTTTTACAAATGTTGAAAGAAAAAATATTCCTGTCGTCTAGGTTATTATAGCTGTGCTTTTAGTCATTATTCTCATGTCATCGAAGGCTCAGTCCATTCTATAAGGATGAAGTGTCCTATAATAATTAAGAAAGCTGTCCTGTATCTAATTAATGGCGCTGCATATCAAATAGCCCGACTAATAACATCCATGTCTGTCTTTGCTTAATTGTAATTCTACCATCAAGGACTGGTTTCTTCTAAAAATAACCTACGATATGAAAATCATTGAATATGATTGAATTTATTAAAAGAATTTCTAGCCTGAACCCAATTGATTACTTTAGTAAATTAAATGATTAACTAGTTGCTTCTCAAGCAAAGCCGATCTCAAGTTGCACTCAATGCAAACTTTATGTGGCGGTTTTAAACGATATCCAAGCACTAGGTTTAAAACTGTGTTGACATCAGAAAAAAACCATATCTGATACCAAGATATATGTCTATGAACCCTTTGTAGGGTCGTGTATTCATAATATAAACATTTACATCGCATTAATAAGGGCGACTGAAACCAGTGACATATACATTACTGACGGCAGCCCTCACTTAATTAAACATCAATCATACAGCCTTCAAAATATGAATCTGTATCTTCAGAATGATCAATGATAAAGTAAGGCCCGGCGTCGACCTACTACGATATGGCTCCGATATGGTCAACGATGCACCTCCCGATAAAAAAATAAAATCGCGTCAGAAGGTCACATAATATCGGGGCAGTTGTCCACGTTTCTGCGATTAGACACCGATAAATATCCTATAGAATGCGTTACGCATTGGCATGTCTAGACAAATGTCTACGATTTTGCACCTTCCCGATATGTCTCCGATGTTGACTTTTTGTATAAGAGCCATATCGGGAGGTCTAAATTTCTATCGTAGTAGGTGGACGCCAGGCCTTAATTTACAAAACAAAAGAAAAGGCAAACTTCAAATCTGTTAATTATCATATTAGTGTCCAGCCTTGGATCCTGTAAACTTTGGCGGGGTATTATTGCTCGAGGCCTTTCTATATAATGCGCTGGTTCATAAACAAAATCAATGGCGTTCACATATCGCTCTCACGATAACAAACCACCAGTTCCATGAGCCACATTTCCGACGAGTTCTAAGAGACTAGGCATGAAGGCTCTCATGGGCACCTTTAAGTTGCTTATCCATCTCTGAAAGCAACCCTGTGATCCTGTAAAGAGAGAATTTGATTTAGGACATGGGGAGCCTTTTGTTTGCTGAGTCAGTATATCTAAATGCGAGTTAAAACCAATGCCTGCACGCACCTTATCAAATGACATTTATTTCTTTTGCCATAAAACTCGCCATTAATATCTCTGTGTGATTTAGCATGCGCAATAAAAGAACTATGAATACCATACGGTGTTTTATTCATCAGAGACTTTCCTTTATTGCTTCCCATTTAATCTACATTAGCATGGAAATAGAATTCTGTCATCTTCTTAAAGGGTACAAAAAGGGTGAAGTTCTTTTAGCATAAATACACAGAATTAAGATATTAAAAGGGGTGGGGACTATATTAAGGACTGAGGCTCGATAAAGAGTGCTTGTCAATCATATCTGTCCGCTCTAAAAACGAAAGTCGGGCAATTAGACTTGATGTGGGTCCCTAGATCTGATTTGCAAACTGGTTTTATAACTTATATGATTATAGCACTGACCAGGAAGAGGTTCCTTTGGGAGGTCCGTAAAAAGAGGAATGGCCTTTGGAGGAATGCCAACACATTCCAAGTCCGAGAATCGTTGTGAAGAAATGGTCGCTGGAAGCATAGCACCTGATGTATGTGTGTGAGGGAGGGTGTATAACAGGGGATCTATGTTAGCCTATTTCCACCTGACTTTTGCGATATTTTGGCCCTAGATGAATCGGTAAAACTGCAGATCCGGGGTCCCTATCTCACAACATGTTTTTACTATGACGTACTTTTTTTTATAAACGGAAGTACAGCTATGCTATAGGAGAGTGATATTTAGGGTTAGGTTGAGGGTTAAGTTTAGGGTTCGGTTTTAGGATATAAAATCAAGTTTACACATATATTTAATCTTTTAAATGTGAATTTTTGAAAAAACATTTTAAAACTATATTCTCAGGTCGGGGATAAATATGGTATGGAGCATACACAAGTGCTATGTTTAAAAATACAGGTAAATAACATTGTATTTCGGTAAATGTGGAAATTCAGATTCTGGCATTGTTATCACATTAAAATCTACAGTTTGGTTCGAAAATGGCAAAACATTATCGGGTATTGGGGCCGCAAAGTGACGTTTCCTATGCTTATACGCTGGGGACCCCGGTTCTGTAGTTTTACCGATGAATTTGTTGGCCACCACCAACATGATCTTTTTTATCACGTTTCTTTTAAAGAAGTCGGTAAGTGGAAACGGGGAAAAAGAGTCAGAGACTCATTTTCGAATTTGGGCCGTGTTTGGTACCACTTCCCGAAAAAGTGAATCAATTGAACACAGGTTGATTTTGGCAGGAATACAAGGAACACAAGTCGGTCTGTAGGTCGAAACAGACCATCGACAAATAGGATTACAGATCTGTACCTTTGATTTTAAGTCTCCTCACGAATTTCCACTTATTTGTAAATTTGTGTGCAAAAAATGCCGATCATTTTATCGGCAGGTGGGGAAAAGGCCTATACGGGCCAAATACCTCACTCCAATATTTATCTCACCCCGTTTTCAAGCTTATCCATAAGACTAAAATCAAACAATAATACGCAATTAAACAATATGTACCGGGGGCGGATGTTGCCTTAAGGAATCACTTGCTGGATATTTATGAAATTATATTCTAAAAGGAATTATTTTAACAATTAACTTGAAATTTGCACAGAATGTAGATGCGACATCATATATTCAGATGCTATATAATAGAAATAAAAATATCAAGGATAACATATCACATCACACGATGTGCCTTCGAATTCTGTGTTCAGAGAACGATTGTCCCTTTCCCTTAGAAATGTACATAGTCACAAGTAGCCGTCCCTATGCTTGTAGTACTACCACAGGCGGCCGTTCTTAAAAGGTTAAGTGACAATACTCTGCAATGGTCGTGGTGGAGTGATGTGAGATGACGTCACAAGCGACTGGCCAATCATCGACCGGGATTCGAGAGTGTAGACAAAACATTAAAATGGAAATCTATACACATATGACTGGACTGTATAAGTAATTATTCTGATATTGTGATGCTACTCTATTGTATATGAATAAAGAATAAAGGACTTTATAACAACCTGAATCCTCAATGTACAGGGCAGAACTAAGGGACTAAAAACAATGTATTTATGATATGAAAAGAATGTATGCAATGTGTTAACAGCCAACATCATGTACTAGAGATGAAATATTACCTTCATTATTACATGGAAGAACGACATGTATGTACGTCGAATGTCAATCAAGTATTAGAATAAAATAAAAAAAATGAAAGGGGTGATATAAAATCATAGGCCGTACTCGAATCATAAAATAAACAATACTCAACTTTTTTGGATGCGCTGTAATCGACACTCGGCCGCGCAATGATGATGATAACTGCACATCGAAAATCATGGAGTATCGCTTTTTTTTAATACGATTCTCGATCCTGGTCTTTCTAAGAACCGCACATCAAGAACTGGCCAGAGAATTTACCTGACTGGAAAACACGTCCTTATCTATGCAGCTCACACTATAAGGTTTCTTGTATGCTTCAGGTCCCGGCCCTGGTCCTACCAGCCAATACTTTACATAAACACCAAGGGGGCGGGGTCCATGGTGCCAATAGCCATTTGTCCACTCCCGCCCCACCTTGTCCCTCACACCATACCCTCCCAGCACCCCCTGACGCCCGATTTTGGAGCCAGGAAGTAACCACCTGGTGAATAGGGTGTCTAAAGCCCTTGATCTGACCCAAGGGCAGATCCCGAATTTGGCTTCTTCGCTCGCCTGAAGAGACTGGCATTGATTTAGGCGCCACTTTCACCCTGTTCCATCCCCCTCATCCCCTCAGCACCCCCCTTTCCACGAAATCCCGGATCGATCTGGGCTGAGGGGAGGAAGCCGCCTTCACCGCCGTGACCTTTTGATGTAGCCGTTTTCCTAATTCGCCCTCAAGGAGCGGCCTAGCCATAGGTCATCTGATCAATTAGTAGGAAATGTCGCCACGGCCCTGGCCGCCGCCACCCGGATCCACCGAGCGCCGGGCCCGAGCAGCTCACAGCACACACCGTTAAAACCCTGAGCAAGGGATGAAATAAGGCTGCGGGCACGCCCCCTTGTGATGTGTGAGCTGACCTGCCCAGGCAGAAGCTGCAGGATCCCAGTGCTCAACTGATGAGCACAGAGGGGGCATTTTGCTGTGCCTGTAAACCCCATGATTCACTTCTTTTTTTAGTCAGTTTTTTTAAAAGATTCTGCACAGTTGACACGACCGGACTGCTTCAGTCGTGTCGGGTCTGGATGGGTCTGCTCATGTATCCTACCTAGAGCAGTGTGTCTGTTTTTGTTGCATCTAGGGAAGATTGTCCCAAATGGACGGTTCAGGCTAGAACCACAACATGCTGATGCTAAATTTCATAGTGATGCCAAATTATCAAAATGGTAAACATTTATTCTATTAAAAAAAAAATTCTGACGGCACTCGAGGGTGAACGAAAAGAGGATCTTTTACATACACATTTATTCTATTATTGATTTCAAAATTCATGGATACGGCAACGGATTTATCTAGATTTAACGATTCTAAACAAATTTTGTCAACAAAATGGTAAACCTTTATTCTATCATTGTTTTCAAACTTGCTCCTGGTTGAGATCTCCTCTTCCCGGTGTGGGTGTGGGTGGGGGTTCTTACTTCCCAAGAAGACACGACACGTAAAAACGCCAACAAATTTGTATTCTAGTGTTCTCGTAATTTGTTATTGTTTCTTATGTAATAAAAATTAGTGCAATATGCATTGGTGTGCCATCATACTGTAAGGACACTCGTATCGGCGTCAAGCTGGGGTCTTTACAGTCTAAACCAATAATCTAATAACAAATTACATCTAGGATTCTTATAGCCCTGAGCTTGGCTACCACAGAGGTATCATGTGACAGAGTGTACACAAGACAAAATGACGGCGGATCCCATTATAATCCAGCGGGGGGTATTTGATAGGCATTCGCACATAGGTATATAATAATCTCTGCTACTAGATGACATTTGAGGTTTTCCTTTTCTCCTTTAGGGCAAGTGATGATGCCCAGGATTGATCCAGACAGGCCTAGCTCATACTTCACAAGACTACACAGAAACTATAGAACTAGGCAAACTTGCCCATTCCTGTCGGGTCTGTCCGACATTCACTGTGTATAGGCCTGTTTCTATTTGCCGATTATTCGGCAACCATCTGCAGTCGGGAACAACGGGGACTTGCAGAGAAATGACCACCGATCAACTTTGCATAGATAATGCAAAAAGACCGGTGGGATCAAAACGTTTAGATTTCGTCTGTCATCCTTAATGCTGGACCATGTCTGGTAAGAATGTGAACCAATGCCCAAAAGGTGATGAATTTAGAACTCTCAAATATGTTCCGTCTAATTGTTGTGTTGGCGACTTTAGTATATTTTGTACATTACAGCAAATCCTGCCCCAGTCTACGAAACAATTACTCGAGTAACTCTCGGCCACTAGAAATCTAAGGCAAACACACAAAGGAAAGACCTAATGTACTATGCTGGAACACAGTATTCCCGCTAGGTGGCATGAAATTATAGGAGTCTTAGGGTTGCATTGATGTACGTCTTAAGCACGGGAGGCAGGCCAGTGGATTCTCAAGGCTCTATGCCTACTTTGTTAAGAATCTCTCTCCCATAGAGCGTAGTGAGAGCACAGAATACCACTTAGAGAGTGTGAGATCTCATGAGAGGGGTGGTCAGCCGGGCATTCTTCCATGACACTGAGACAGTAGTTCTCTGTGGTTTTTACAAATGTCACAGTGTAAGCGCGCAGTTGGTGAAGATTTGTCTTTTTTGCGGCAAGCTAAAAGTCAATGTGACCACTTCAGGGCAGAGGATATGGGTGTGGCCCACGCTTAATAACGAGGGCAAAGGTGTCTGACAACTGTGACCACTGCTCAGGTGGCGCGGCCAGGGCCCAGGTGGCCTGGCTTTTGTCGCCTGGTAATGACTGACCAAGTAGAATCACAACAGGCAGGTGCTCACATCAGACACGGTGTGTGGGTCAAGTCAAATTACCTGCACCCTGCAAAGTGCTGCCATGTCACACAAGACCGGGCTCTTTACAACCATGAGAAAAGCCAGACTACATTAGTGCTGGCAATCTCTCTATAAAAGGTACAGGCAATGTTTAAAGAAACTGGCCTTTATGATGCATCGGCCGTATGAAACGCATTACCAAGCGTTTTCATAAAAGAGAAATCGTCTTTCGTTCTGAAGACCTTTGCCACTTTTGCCTAATTTGATACATGTGTAACATACGTTACAGTCTAACTCATAAATTTCATGCTGTATGTTCTCATTTTTTGAATAATCATTGTTGGAAATTCCTATGCTTAAAGAATACATCCCAGTTCAAATCAACATTTCTATTGATAATATCCAACTAGATTGGATGAAAACAATTCATTCCTCTTCTGATAAATAATGATAACAAAATTGATGAACTCTGAATGGGCAAAAACTGTTTTTAAACCTTTTTGTAGAACTTAAGATCCGTCATCGAAGTTACATTTGTCTTGAACGTTTAGTAATCACACATCTTTTACTCCATGCACAATAAATCAAATATGACCATGATTCAAATCCGTTTGTATAGCTTTAATAAAAGATCAGTTTGTATGTTCTTTTGCTGTAAGCAAAGTGTCTCCCAATGATAGTAGACAGTTGGTTGGTACAAAATTCTCATGGCAAAGTGATTTTATCAGTCTCAAGGAAAAATGGCGAATTTGATTCACATGGGAGGACACACCTAGTAAATAATCTCAGACAAAGTCACATTAAGCAATCACCCTGGAACTCAAGTATCCTTGAGGTGAGGGGTGTTACAAACATGTGATTATGCTTGCTGGCCTCCCATTGGCTAGGTACATAGTTCACTCGGTGGGATTAATGTACCTCAGAGGGTGTTTGTCTCAGACAAACCCTGTTGAGATTCTGTACTCGAACACAATTTCTTTGTCTAAATTGTAGGGTTCCATTTCCCTGAGACATGTTTTTCCCCTGCAAATGTTTGAGACACTAACCCCTAAAAAGGAACAGAATCTCATGAGATTTTGAACCCTGTGAGGTACATGAATCCCACCGTGTGAATTCCACTTAAAATCAAAATCTCGTGAGATTCTGTGCCTGGTTAGGGCTAATTGTAGCAGGGAAAATAACCTGTCTCAGGGAAAGGAAACCCTACAATTCAGACACGGAGTTTGTGTTCCAGTACACAATCTCAGCAGGATTTGTCTCAGACAGACATATTGTTAGGTACATGAATTCCATCGTGTGAATCTCACTTCAAGCGGGATTCACACGACGGGATTCTAGTTTGTAAAAACGCATTTGTGCCTGGTTTATTTTACACGACACCATGTTGTCATCTAAAGGCAGAAACCAGCAGGTACCTCAACTTAAAGCCCTGTCCTCCATTAGACCAGCATTCAGGTATGAATAGCACAGTTGTATATATATGCGTTTCCAGACACCACACCGACTCCCTTTCTAAAGCAGTCACCATAGGGCGGCAAAGTGATGTACACAAAAAACGGCTGTGTTAAAATAGTGCAGACTCTGCAGAGCCTCATGCGGGAACCAAAAGAAGATGCAAAGTAGTTTTAAAAGAACTTCTTTTTTTTCTGCCCGTTGCATTTAAACTGCTCGATACTGCACCACTGAAGTGTCCTGAGAAGCCCACGTTCCTGCAATTTCACGTGTTGACCACTATTTCCTCCGCGTTAAGTTGAACTGTACGTGACCTTTTCAACTGTGAGTGCCGTAGGCCGGCAACGCTGGCCCTCCGCCATCCAAGAAGCTTACGTCTGATGGATTGAATTACCATTGCAGGTCAGGAAAAGCTGAGAGGTTTTACTGAGGTGTTGGTCTGGGTCCTGAAGGCTAGGGACGTCTGCAAGGGTATTTTTGAGAGTCTGGCCCGCCTCACACCTTTTTTATGGCGAGCCAAATGTCTCAGATTTCAATGAACTTGTCTTTGTTGAGTTCTTCGCCGGGGACATCTACTCATCCCGGTGGTTCTGCGGACCCTATGGAGGAAACCTATAACGGTTTATGGTCAGAACTCGTATCTCATCGAGTTTGAATAGCGTAATAATTCACGAGGCGAAGCTACCTGCATTTTGTAGCGATTCAAACAGGATGGGGCCGTAAACCTGACTGGTTAACTAGCTTTCTCAATTCATCTCACCCCCACATTGACTACCTGGCTACAATTTGTGGCATAATGACCCATTTTATGTTTACTTTTTTTTTTAAATACTCCATGAGCATTGTGTACGAGTTCCCAGTGTTAAGTCTATTGGGAAAAATACCACGGGTGAGATGAAACAGTAAAGGGAATAACAGGTGGCTCCCTTTCTTTTACGATTTAGGGGTTTAGACCCATGTGATTTGTTTATCGTTATCTTATCTTTATATGTGGAGGGGGAGATATGTCAGATTGGAAATCCAGATCCACGATGGACATAGCAGAGAAGACCTTCCTATACCATCACTCTCAGCATCCCCGACGCAAATACCTAGCAGATCCATCCCTACTGAAATACTAATCGTACGACCACCAGTAAAGCTACCTTATAGTATAACTACATAGTTCTTTGTTTTGCATACAACTTGCCATAGTGGGAAGAACGTCCACGGACGACATATTGTGTCTATGTATGTTTGTTTTTATAAGTGAAAAAAACAAAACAAAATCAAGTTGGCAAGCAAGTACGCAGGAAGGGTCCCTACTCCCACACCCCTCCTACACACACATGGAGACACAAACACGCGGCTTTAAAGCCCAGCAGCCGGTGCTCTGGCGGGGTGGAACCGGGGATACAGCTCCGAGCACCTCGTAAAGGACTCCCCCGCCGTCGGCAGCCGCCCGCCCGCCACCCGCCCGCCGCCTCACTTCGTGGATCGTCGGGATCACCACATTTTGCCTGGCCGACTAATCGCTTCCTTTTAGGGTGGTTTTTGGACGGGGTCGGGCGGGCTGTGCGGGGAGGGCTTCCCGTGTCGCTGGGACATTTAGAGCAGCTCGCCGTAGCTTTTATCGCCACAGCCCGCGCAATGTAGGGCGTAAAGACCTCCGCCGGTGGCACTTAGAAACGGATGCAAACATATTCAATATTCCGCGCGATCTTAACAGCTTTTTATCCCTATAAAGGCAAGTGACCTTCCTCAATTCTATAGGCGCTAAAGATATTCATTCCAGTGACTATAAGTTTATAAATCCTAAAGCATGCAACGATTCTTTAGTCAGAAGCATTATATGCCATCCGACGTGTCCATTTATGGAATAATTACCACAATAATTGATACTGATTAAAACAATATCCCACCACATTTTTTTCTTCGGTCGTAACTATGGCTATTCAGCTTGGTATTGTACATGTCTACCAGCGGCTCTGGTTCTATTACGGTGCTTATGACTGAAGACTGGCTCATGATACGCTGTTCTTTATGCATGTACGGAGTGCTTTTCTGCCAGTTGTGACGGAGATAGTGTGAGAACAAAAGACGGATGTCAGACAGTCTGCTTTACAGGCAGACAATAGCCATTGATATGAAAGTAATTGCTCTTCTTGTTATACTCGCAGCATTAACACTAAACATCCTTGCTCCGAATACCCGTCTTGTAAAAGAATAAGGTAAATAACAAAACCTAAATATTGCCAATACTATATATAAAGAGATACAATTATCCGAGGAGACTAAGAAAGATAGTCATGAGTGTTTGGTCTGTGTCCCCGTTAGCCATCGAGTTTGGAGTGCTCAGTAATATGAACGACGCGATAGCCAAGTGAATATTCTGAAGCGCGCCAAACGAGATGGTGAATGGGGAGTCAGACCAAGCACGAATATGTTTCTGATTTTATCTTAGCCTAAAAATATCTATCTGTTTATCACCGATTGAGAATGAATTATCGTACTCGTAGGCCTGTCCAGAACGAATTCCTAATGCTAAGCATATTGACATTTATTCCAGGTTAAGATAAAGGTCTTGTCTCAATGTCACATGGACCTTATTAAATTAAACCACGTTCATAGTAGCTCAGCCTTTTTTAGAATTATGCATATTTTTGTATAGTTTGTGTAAAATATGAATATTAGTTTCTTTTGCATAGTTCTTTCGATCTTAATCAGTGTAGACTGAAATTATTTATCTACTCATGTAATAGAATAGTTACAAGCCGCATCATTGTTTTATTATTATTATTAGTGTAATATACAAGCCACATGTATAGGTTTAACTATAGAACCGTATTTTGTGTCTGTCGTTGCTATGTAGGAATAATTTATGTACGGTGCATTATCAGATACAACCATTGTTCATTCTCCTTCAATCTCATATATACTTTGCTATATTTTGAACATGTACATAAATTTGCCAATGGCTTTTCTAAATGCTACTGCCCATGGTAACAATAGTCACCTGACGCACTTTCACATATATAACATACTCTATATAAATATATATCCTGAGTCACATATACATATTCTCCTGCGATATGACGTTGATGTCTTTGGCATACATTTTCAAGGACTTCAACCGATCTGGCCGCTCAATTCTTTTTCTCCAGTGATTTCATGAATACCGACACAGGCAGATTTCTCTGTTCTGCTTTCAGGTCAACATAGAGCTGTGTATTCTGCTCTCGACCAAGGTCCGCAGAAACGCTGAGCTCTAAAGGCCTATTTGCTCGCCTCGGATCCCTATGTTCCGTTTCCTTGACAACCACGTCACGATGCGTCATATTTATGCCTTTCTGTCTGAGGAGGCCAACATCCGGTACGTGACCGGAAGCACCGAGTGCGCGTGTGCGTCGGCTAGGCTCCAGGAGGCAGCACTGTCGCCCTGAATCCGCCGCCATTGTTCGCTAAGTGTGGGGTCAGGGTCCGACGCAGCCGATGCGCCTGCGCACGTACCATTCCTTCCGGTGTGTACATACCCTTTTCCGGTTCCGCTATAATGGGGGAATCTGACGCTGGCTGCTTTGGGACGATGGTGGGAGCATTGCGGGCGTGACAATGACGTCACATTTGCTCCTCACCTCTATAGAGCAGCGTTTCTGAGAGTCCTACCTCAGCGACACCTACTGGATCTGATTTTACTCACGCGCCTCTTGAACCTGAGCCGCGTTTATCGTGTTCACCTCAAGGACTAGGCGTTTGCAATTCACAACGTACCGGGTTGGAATTACAATGGGTATTTCTCAAATGTGACTGTTTATTGAATTCGCTTTAGGGACTAGCCATTTTTGAGTGTGATCATATCCAGTGTAAGTTACAATGGAATATCCATCCGGGATTTCAATGATATCTAGCAAAAATCTAACGAAAATAACAATAGCAATAACAGCAAACAGACATTGACTGCCAATTCGTTTAATAGGGAAATCAATAAATTTGACATCCATCGGTGCATCTTAATAAAGTTTCGTTTTAACGCTAGATGCTCTTTAGGGAGGGCTGGCACATAATTACCTCTATGGCTAATTGGCGTTATCGTTAATAGTGTAATAGATTACAAGATGGCATAAAACTGCCTGTTTTCCGTTGTTGTTTCCCGCAACAGACGTATAGACACAAGGCAAGTAGTAGACCTATCTTATTCATAGTATGGAGACTGCAGAAGCGGCCTCAAATGATCATTTGCCCTCCGCCTCGCCTCCGTCTTATTCACCCCTGACATAAATCAAAAATGATGGGTATGATGGCAACATTTATGCCGCGTATCTCAACCAATCAGGGAACCTGTGACAAACACTCTACAGAGCCGCTATGCGAGAGGAAGCCCCGTGACGCCACCTAGCGCCGGATGAGGTATTTCGTTTAAGGGCCGCCATGTTGTATGTGTCATGTCCACCGAGGTCAGAGATTGGATGATCCGTCATATCTAAGGTGTCAGACAAAGCCATGTAGTGTATGGGCAGAGGTCCACCGAAGGTCTTGGCTTTGTATATATGCATACAATGTCAGCATAGATACAACCTCACCGAGACACAGGCAGTTGTGGCCGTGAGTGCAACCTTCAGGATTTGATTTTTTTCCTGAAGATTTTTTAGTCTGACTGGACATGGTCAGCAGGAAAAAGCGTTATAGATGCTCGGCAAATACCGATTGATCTTCTTTTTTTTAAATTCGAGCAACGCTCTTCTTTATTCATCATCATAATTTCTTTACAAATTTGTCAGTTCTTTCGCTGTAATTGTTTTTACTGTTTCCTTTCCTGAAAAAAAAAACCTAACAAAAAACAACAATATACCCTACTGCTTTGGCATGTGCTCGCTCCAACAATGAACAATGGTATATCCTTTTAGCTACACTTGCACAAGCCAACGCCGAACAATAACCTCTGGAAAGGAATACCCAGGCAAAATCAATCTCAGTACCCTGTGTATTGAATTGTATATAAAACACATCATAGAATACAACCCATATTGTATGAAACCTTCTGCTGAGTGATCCGCTTACTAGCCTTACTCCTGAGCTCCGATTGATCTTTTTAATGTATAGATTTGTATCGCGATATATTATGTATTATACAGCAGTTAGCATATACATCAGTAGTATAATTGGTGTTTTTGATCGCGGAGATTTAAAGCGGGCTCCCACTGTCCCGATACACTGCGAAAAGTGCTGCGATTGGGCTACGATAAGGAATTTTCCAATCGTAGAGCTATCGGGACGGTTTTATCGGAGTGTGTCGCAGTGTGTCGGAACGGGTTGAAAAGAAGACCACGGTTACGACACCGGCCACGATTGAAGAGGTATGCAAACAATTAAAAACATATATTGGTATATACAATTCATTGAAACGGTCATATATTCTATACCGAAAATTCTGGGGGAGGGGGGATGGGGGCCAGGAACACAAAGTGTGTATGTGTGTGTGTGTGGGGGGGGGAGGGTCAGCTTTTAAACAGGATCGGCTTATAAGCGGTTATATATATATATATATATATATATATATATATATATATATATATATATATATATATATATATATATATATATTAGCATTAGCCACATTAGCCGGAATTAACTGAAATGCTGCGTCTGAGCAATTATCTAGGGAACCTCCTGAGGTAATTGCTCATTTGCAGGCCGAAAACCAACATTTATATATATAAATTAATGATGGATTTACTTCACAGAGTAAAAACCCATGTTATTTTCTTCAAACTTTTACAGGAGATAGTTTTGTGGAGTACTATAGATTTAATTTTTTTAAACTATTTGTCTCCGTCTTTGTTTTTGAAAGAATTAGGGAAAACCATATTTTTCAATACATTTAACATAGGGGGAAATGATCCTGACACACTCCGATGAACTTTTACCACTACGACAAATCGAACATGTTCGATTTTGTCGGAAGACCTACGACATGGCATTTCTATCGTAGCACTATCGGAGTGTGTCGGAGTGTGTCGGAGTGTGTCGTAGTACTCATCGGAGCACAGAACCCACTTTCACGATAGACCCGTTCCTTCCGATAAAAAATTCATTTTTTCATCGGAACGCTTGTCGTAAGGCTATCATAGTCTGTCGGAGGCTCAAATCGTGATAGTGGGATACCCCTTTTAGGTCTGGCGTGCACCTACTACGATAGAAATTTAGACCTACCGATATGGCGCCGATACAAAAAGCAAATATTGGAGACATATTGGGATAGTGCAAAATCGTAGACATGTCTAGACATGCCAATTCACCACGCATTGTATAGGGTCAACTGCCCCGATATTAGGTGACCTTCTGACGCGATTTTGATTTTTTATCGGAAGATGCATCGTAGACCATATCGGAGCCATATCGTAGCAGGTAGACGCTGGGCCTTAAGGAACACCTACTTGCAGAACATAAATGGAATGACGTCACATATAGGGAGCGTTCTGATTGGTCGAGAGCCTGAACAAGTGTTATCTAGTTCAACTTATGCATACAATAACCTACTTTTTGGGGTTAGTAAATCAAAGTTTGCATACATTGAATACTTACTACCTTTTTAATGAGTTTTGGAATACTACCAGTCTATGTGTCCTTACGTATGGGGAGTATAGTTCCACAAACGCGTGTGATTATGCGATTAAACACTACGACCAACTGCTTGCTGAGAGGACAGCTTTTCAACAATTCATACCATCTTAAATGCAAGGTAGAAACTAATTATTTGGAGAAATAACATCCAAGAACGTATACAGATTCATTAGGGAAAAAAAACAGGTAATAGAACGATCGAAAAAAAATGGACTTATCTGGCATATAAATGACAGGGGTGTGAGTGCCAGTATGGTAATTTAAAATGTGGATTTAACGCTACGTCATCACAACCGGAAGCTGATGTTCATACGTTTTGTGACGTCATTTCCTGTTTGTTCACAGGAAATGGTTCCTCCGGCGGCCAAAAAGGAGCTTGGCTTCATTTACCACATACCGATGGCGCTGTAACAATACTCTCATATATGCACAACCAAAGCAGTATCTACCGTGTGTGAATATGACATCCTCTTTCAAAATTAAAAGCTGGTGTCGCCCTTTCGCATCAAACGGCCAGGCAATATCAAGCACAGTGCTCCTGGGTTTGGTCTGTGCTATCTCGGCCGTGTTCAATTCATAGGAACGTCTCCTGACTCCAGCATCTAACGCCTGGGAACCCTCATTGTTGAGTGTCTTCTTAAAGCATTTTCCGAAAGTGAACGACCAATTGTTCCTTCTGAAGCACAACATAAACTAGTTTCAAGGAAAAACGTACAAAGTTGTCATGAAAGCTTTGGGATAAATAATGAGAGTTATTTATCATCTTTCTAGTGTGATATCACTTTGTAAGATATACTAACCCTGCATGGATCCAGCAAGTTAGCTGATGATTGGGGTAGATGTTGTACCTGGGCATCCAAGCTGTCTTCTTGATAGGGACACTATGTGGGGCCTCCTGTGGTACCGGAGCCATTCAACATGGTGGCCACAACATTCCCCTGCTGTGGGCATGTAATTTGGGATGCCCCTGGAAAGTCATTGCCAGCTCTGGAAATAGCTCTGGGAATCTTCCCCTGCATATCTACAGCCACTGGCCAGTACATATAGAGCTGGCCAGTACATCTGATGCCATGATTCCCTGCCTCACAGGCGCTGCATGTGGTGTTAGAAGGAAGCTCATGAGATGAGAATTTATAACTTGTGCCGTACTCCACTGAGTAATTCACGAAGCGAAGTTGAGTGAATCACGTAGAAGTCAAACGAGGTGGAGTGCGCACATTATTTATTGCTGAAATAACTCATCAAATTAGCCATTGAGTATTAGGTATTAAAGAAGAAAGGTTGTAGGTGCCTGGAGAACGAGTTCCCAATGTTAAGCCTATGGACATTTATTCCTAGGGGTGAAATAAAATACCTTCGCAGCCGTGGAGTACGAGTTCCTAATGCTAAGCCTATGGAGAAAAATACCGGGGTGAGATAATGACCAGTATAGAAAGGGCCTGTAAGGACTGCCACAGCCAAGAATTCCTCTACCACCCAAGTAAGCTGCTACATTCTATTACAAACAGAAACTAGCTCAATGCCAACAACTACCAGGCATCACATTTCCTATAATAGAACAAAAGACGGGGTTTGATGTTGTATCATTTGCTGCTGGAAGAGTTTCCTACTTGGAACTTCGCCGGTTGCTACTGCCTCTATAACAATACATATCGTATGTGCGCCTCCATGTAATGTTATATCAGTTCTCGTTCAATTCAAGTGAGAATAACGATAGAAGGGAAACAGGAGATTAGTTTGGTATCTCCATCTTCCTTCTTGTGAAGTAGGTCTTGGTAGGGTGGGTGGTATTGAGTTGAGATGATATACTGCACAGCGAGCCAGCCTTCTGCAGAACGGGCTCGCCTTCCTTTGGTCATGGTTGCCGGTTATATGGCCTCTTATACTACCCTCAGTATGCCACTTGGGGGTCAACTGCAGGGTGTAAATCACACCTCCAGCCAGTTCCCTGCAGAGCCTCACACCACCAGTTCTCTAACCGCCTTGTATTACAACAGAATGAGCCATAATGCTGACTCACGAACCTCACCTCTACTAATAACCATATGACCTTTACGTTTTTATATTTGACCATGCCAAATTCATCTATACCTCAGCGACAAAGGGACTGATTCAGGATTTTTGATTGTAATTAATGACATCAGTACCAAGAAGAAACCAGATTTAACTATTATTATTATTTTAAACTTCTTGATCACTTTGTGTATCTAATTTTGATATCACTAAATATTACATACCAATTATACCCCAGAAAATAAGCTTTTCAGGCTATATACATAAGTAAAGTTTAAAGGAAATAAAAAGAACCCATCCGGTGGAAGTAGTAAAGGTAATGGGAGAGAACGAAGACAGAACTTTATGAACTGGTTTCGGATGAAAACTATAGAAACTATATCCGCAGCATTTGTTTCATGGCTTTTTTCAAGGTAGTCTACCTGCATATTCCATTAAGTGATACAAGCGGAAATCATGGGATGAAAACATTGACAATATTGGTATGGTGAATATTCTGCTCATACCAGTGATGTTGTACGTCTACTCCCCCACGGCCATTCGTAGAATTTAGGAAACTGATATCTAGGTTCATATGTGATAACCCGATGGGGATTACATACAATCTACTGATTATGGAGACTAAGAATGGTGATTCAAAATTGTTTAATCTAGAGGCAATGTCTGATATCTCTTCAATAAATTAGATAACCCGTTTCTGTGCAGAAAAATTTGATAGATGGAATTTCTTTGAATGAATTCTTAGTAGATATGATATCGATCATGCAAGATGTTTCTTTTCATTATCTAAGACAAAAAAGATTTTATGTAAAATGGAGGCCTCATCTGGTTTTTTTTATAAGATTCTTATAGAAATATGGAATAAGATATATTTGCGTCCGCCACTAAAGGAGGAACATAAGGAAAATGAAAGGATGTGGAATCATAAACTAATCATGAATAATAAAGACTGTGACTTTGCCGAGGTTTGGTCGCGTGTATGTATTGATAGTATCATGGGTGTTCTAGTGGATGACAGATTAGTGTCACACACAAAAATACAGCAAAAATTTTAAGTTCCTTTTACTTCTCTACATGTCTTGAGGATAATTAGCCATCTCATAAATGAATAGAGCACCATCGAAGAATGTTAAAACGGACATGCAGAACTTGTATATATCCATGATAACACTATCACTGGGATAATCATATTGGGTTGAAAAAATAAACTGATATAATTATAATGTTATAGATTTGTAGAGAACCACGGTCCCTCTATTTGTGAACACCAACCCTTTTATCAAAATGTAGTTCTGTGAATATTCATAACTTATGATATTAATACCACCATATTATCACATCTAAATCTCGAATTATGTGTTTTTATATATTTCAGGTCACGTGTTAAATACATTTTTAGAGATAATCTAAGCTTCAACATGATTTATCAGTGGAGGCTTAGTATAGTTACTAGATGTCAGCGTGTATTATGATAACCGCCCACCTGCCTTCAAAATAGCGTACACCTGCCCTGCATGATATCGTGACCGCGGGATTCATTTCCAGACGAAGCCTCATTTTTGTGCGTAGAGAAGCCGTCAGATGCCTTTAATGACTATTGCATCTCGTTCCATAAGAAGCTTAACAGTCTCATTACCGACTTGCTCTAGATTGAAAGGGCTTGTGGCAGACACGAGGGAATAATATTCGAAACCCCTGCACTCATGAATCAGTCGAGTCTACAAACAAATTTTCAGAGTTGAGATATAGCAGTGGATAAGAAAAACGTTGATGTGTACTACACTGTAAATCATGCAACGATTGATATACGTGTTTTAATATGCATTAGTTTTTGTGATTGTGTATATTCACATACAAAATAAATACATAATGCCCAACCTATGCATTCTTCATTACCAGCTGACGGATGCAGATGTATAGGATGCACGATAGGTGGAAAAGTATTAGACACACATTAGCATCAAGCGTGATTGTCTATCTTACAAGGAATGCTATTTATTACCCACCGAATACGGAGTCTCCATACTAACCCTATGAAGCTTACAGATCGCTACTGAGTAGAATACGGACCTCCGGAATCTCCTAGGAGAATACGGCCTTTTCGGCCAGCTGACGGATATTATAGGAATTTATTTATTTAAACAATGCACGGCGCTCGCATCAAATCTACAAGATGTTTTTTCCTAATAATTACTCGAAAGGTGAGTAATAAATACAACATTACCATGATTTCGATCTGTGTGGCCGTATTCTCCTTGTAGTTGACACTACGTAATACATATCGCTCGGGGTTTTACTTCGCGTCAACTACGCGGAGAATACGGCCACTCAGATAGAAATCATGGTAATATTGTGTATATATTGTTCTCAGGCAACTAATAATTCTAAGGATCAAATGTTTGAGTGTTAAAGAAAAACGTATTTAACCAGTCGATCAGCGAACATAGGAAGGATTCACCTCAGTTCCTTGTTAAAACTTGACAAAAACACGCTATAGAATCCCAGGAGAAACCACAAATGTCGAAACATGGTCCGGTGAAAGTGGACAGGGACGCTGGTCATATATATACTGTATCCGGTGCGGTGGCGCTGGTGTCGTTCATCATTGCGATCCACTCCACTAGGTGGCGTTGTGGTGTGTGATCCTTCTCGTCTCAAACGAGCCCAGCTACGAGATAACATCGGTGAGGATGGCTCCACGGGGAGGGGAGGGATTCACACGGCCGGTCCGTACCCCGCCGAGCCCCTCCCCTCCCATGCCCACCCACAGCACCGGACGGAGGGTTTAGTAGAAGGCGCTGTTATAAAAAAGGACATGATTAAAGGCGGCACAAGACGCGGGTGGCCTTGCTATCAAATGGGAAGCTACCTGATGTAACTAAGAAGAATGGCTTCGATGGGGCACTTACACAGCACACCCAGGGCGTATATATATATATGTGTGTTGTTGGATCGGGTTATCTACATTTTGACTTTACAAGATCCATTCACAAATAATTCCTATTGAAATAAATCCATAAAGAAACTGATTTTATTACCGCATCATCATCCTAAATTACATATCCAATTATTAAGCCACGGGTGTAATTCACTGAATTCCCAACGTGGCTTTTATCAGTCCCCGTGGTAGTGTACGGTAGATAACAAGTGTTCCCTATGGAGACCTATCCATTCCCGGCTTCACTTAAAAGCTGGGATACATTCACCTCCCCAGACAGCCCACTTGAGTTGGTGGGACTGTCCCACGATCCTTAATTGAATTCTCGAGCCTCAGTGCACGCAGTCCGTCTCTGTCTATTGTTTGATGTTGCATTAAAGTGGACGGGTGCATTTACTCAGGTGGCGTTACTGTGACGGCTCAAGTCCACAAAGAGCTGCTCCGAGCTTCTCCGAGCTGCTCCGAGCTGCTCCGAGCTTCTCCAGCCTACTTCTATCGAAATCACCAGGGGATGTCGCACCAGCTGTGGAAACCACAACAGCTGCCACAGTCCCCATTCAACGTAATTCACATATGTAGTTTCAAGTCTTTAAAAAAAGTAGGACTAGTTCCCTTTTATTGTAAAATCATTGTGCTACGCCTGTGTTTGCATCCAGGCTCTAAAAGCAAAAACACAAATACACTTTTAGGACGCCACCTGAGTCAAGTTCTCCCCCATGACATTTCGCCTGTTTTCCTGTCAGCAGAACGTATGTAAAAGCCATTACTAAGCTTGTAAAAGAGCACCACTGTGCAGTAAAATATCAAAGCTAACAAAAAGATATAACACTGGTTAATGTTCTGTACACAAAGCGAAGTGTAATATTAAGAAAGCTAAGATGACAATAACCATGTAAATCATGTAATTAGAGGGTACATCACTTTAACTAAGAACAGTGTTGAATAAAATGACAAACTAAGCTACAATTTGTTCGCCTGATATTGTTTGCCTCAACTTAAAGTCTGAAGGTGATATTTTATCGCCCACCTAAAACTCGATTTTGGACAATATTAATCGGGGAAGTGGTATATGACTCCCATGTGTACAGCAACGATACCATATAACATGGATGGGACGCAATAGCGAATATTGCAGAGTGGATAAAATTCTGGATAAAACAAGACTGTACAACTTAATGAAACAGGGGAGGCATCAATTTTGTATTGATAATTGTATGGAACCAACCTTTGCAACACTTTTTTAAATGTAAATGATAGCATAGTTTACATCCTACTTCCATGTCTACCTCTGAATATAACTCGACACTAATATAAACAGAAGCATATTCTTTGTATGATATGGCTGATGTCAGCATATTTGACCAGAAACAATAAGGCCCGGCGTCCACCTACTACGATATGGTCTACGATGGACCTCCCGATAAAAAAATCATAATCGCGTCGGAAGGTCACCTAATATCGGGGCAGTTGACCACGTTTCTGCGATTAGACACAAATAATAAAAATAAAATGCATGGTAGATTGGCATGTCTGGACATATGTCTACGATTTTGCACCTTCCCGATAGGTCTCCGATATCTGCTTTTTGTATCGGTGTAAATTCTATCGTAGTAGGTGGACACCAGGCCTTATATTACTTATGTCAACTTGGAAACCGTGAGACATCCATGACTCTGACATCGGCAATATTTACAGTTTTTGGGGGGTTGAAAATGGAGTGAGAAGTAATTCCGCTTGAAGGTGGCACTAATCGCGATAACCGAGTTTGCCCCTGGGCTTAGGAGCACGGGCTTACAACTTCAGATTAGGAATGATCGATCACATGTTGACGTGGATATCCAACACGTGTCATTTAGTTTGACCTTCTCAGCTAGGCCAGATGCGGATCAACACCCAATAGCCTACATTATCGACCCACCTTCACTAAGGGCGCCGACTAGGTTCAGGCAGGGTTGCAGATAGGTCGCTAAACGCAGAGCCACAATTACAGATTGTGTAGGTCGGGGATGGTGTTCTGGTGACACTCCAGATCCGTGTGACATTTCCAGAGCCCATGGATCTACTGAGAGCTGCATGTCTCCTGTCACAATCTCCTGGCATTTACCTGGATGGATTTCCCACAAAATGGTAGCTTTTCCCTAGACTGACCTTCACTAATCTAACCTACCCCCTCCCTCCTATCTCTCACCAAAGTAGAGCCCGCTTCATTGACACTGCGCAAAGTTGATGCGAGAATTGCGTCGCAGCAGACGACTTTTGGGTCCTTTTTTGGCGCCAAACATGGATGCAAAGTAACGGGGGTCCGTGGCTGGGCGGCTGGGTGGGTGGGTGAAGGTGCCGTCGATGGCCTGTTGATGTGTCCGCCGGGGGCTAGAGGCTGGCTCGCCGGTTATAGATTGTCAGCGTCGGCGTTCCTTCCCCCGTGACAGCCGGACCTTTATGCAGCAAACATCCGTCATAAACATCAATGAGCGTCCCAGAGGTCACGGCCGCAGAGGTCAAGGGGCGCGCTGAGTAATGGCGGCCACTGGTTGTTAGCGTTGTTGTCCGCTTAGGGCCGTTCACAGTCGTATTATGTTCCATGCGCATGCTCCCCGACCCGCAGCCTGATGGGCCGCCTATACCGGAAGTCAGACGAACGATCGAGACGTCGGGATGTCGTAAGTTATCACTCAGATAGAGGAAGGTGTTGAAGGCGTGATTGCGGACATCTATCACTTGAAATCCGATGATTCCTATGCTCCCGGATGTACCTAGGGTCCTTGTAAGGTCGTGGGTGCCTCATCAAAGTCAAGGTGAATAAATGATGAAATCTGGGGGCACAATGTCGTATATGTCCGATGATTCATGTTGACTTACAGATATTTCTGCTCCTCATATGCGTATTGGTTTTCGACTTTCCAGCATATTACCTTTATCCTGATTAAACATACTAGGTTTGGTGCTCTCAAATTATGTTATTTAAAACAGACTGACAGGAGGACCCATACGATCGCATGTCTCCTATCTTAAGCTATTTCTGCTTAGAACTCCTTCCTTCAAAGATGTTTTTGACTTGCTATGATGAAGTTAATGAAGCACAGGTGAGGAATTGTGCTCCGTTGTGGCACGCAGGTCCAATCAAATATCTTCATTTTCTAAATCAGCCTAGAAATGAGTGGGAATCCTGTTCCTATAGGGAGATTTACCGTAAGTGAACTCTTTAAGGGCCCTGACTTACTGAGCTCCTGACACTCTGACAAGCATTCTGACACACTTTCGACACTACGACACAGAATTCTCAACCTTTCGACATAACTACGATGCTGGAATTTAGTGTCGTACTCTGACACTCTGTGACACAGAGTTTGCAACCTTCTGACACTACTACAACGCATAAACTCTGATTGGTAGCCATGTCAAAGACATGTCGGAGTGTACCACAAGAAGTGGGTGTGGACGTTAAACTAGGTAAAAAGCCCTGAACCCACTGAGCTCCCGACGGATAGCGACAATCGTTCTGAGACACACAACGACACATAAGAGTTCAACCTTCTGAAGTGGCTATACGACACAGAAATCTAGTGTCGTACTCTGACACACTAAGAGCCAATACTTTCTAACCTTCAATCATGGCTGAGATGCCGGAGTTTTGATGTGTAGCTATGTCGTGGTGCACGTGTCGCAAACAGTGGGTGAGTCTAATTCAATGATTAGAGATTTTAGGAAATATCACAACACAGAATGCTCTTCATGTACCTACTGGATCTGTAATAATTGTTATTCGTAAAAGAGCAAAGACACTGTATTTACTATGCATTTAAGAACATTGAACAGACTATGGGAATACTACATTACACCAATTCAATATGATACATACAAACAATTTGTATGTGAGAGATATACTACCACGGGTATATGATAATAATTCAAATGTACTAATAGGTTGAACCAGTAAAAATTGACTGTAATTCACCTTGAACCAATACTGAAGGGACAAACGATTATATGTTTAACCCACCTAAGGACTAACACATGTATTCTATTGGATTGCACAGAGAGCAAATCGACCCCGTAACTAAGTAAATCGGGTTGTATCGAGTGATGCAGATGTCGAAGAAACAAACCAGATCAAGTTCTGAGTCAATCTTCTGGTAACTCCCAGCAAATGGTTTTAGATGTACCAGAGTCTTCTCACTGGTGACAAATGATACGAAGTGTATAAATGGCTGAGGTGAAATCTATATTCAGTCATGCTTCTATCATAACGGCCGGCTTCTGCAGTATCCATCAGATTAGAAATATTAGAGATATTGAGGGGTTATTGCTGATAATCATTTACGAAATCCGAGTTGCGATTATTCCAGAAGGCAGAACGTTGTCCATGACAATACCATATTGTGTAGCAGTGTCAATTAGCAAAGAAACCGAAATGAATGCTGTATTATTGGGTTTCTCCCCACAACCCACCCCCATCTAAATATCGCGTTCATATCTGAGGGTTCCTGCAACTACACCAAAGAAAACTATAGCCAACTGTCAGGGAACATTTACTCATTCTGCTACGCATCCTATTGGTGATAAGCAATCTATCTACTGCAATGTGCTGAAAAATAATATCAAATTTTTCAGAGTAGAGCAATCTCGTAGATTCTTTTTGCACTATTGCCTATTCGTTATGCCTTGGCATTTGTTCGATAATGAACCTACCATGGATAATGAAGGATTGCGTGTTGGAGGGTTATTCTATATCATTGCGGGATAAGGTTACATGGCTTGGTAGGTTTGAGACAGAAAATTAATGGGCTGTCACTCGTCACTCGCTACGATTTTGTCTGAAGTCCATTTCCTACAAGGCTTTTCACTGACTTCCTTCCCATTAAGCCATGAATAGGTGCCGTGTAGCCCATTTAAATTAGAAGAAAAACAAAGTCACGGCTTACAATTTTTTCCCATGGGTCCATTATTAAACATTCAGAAAATCACCTCACAACGATCAAAAATGGCCGGTTTTTTTCGGAATTCCATTAAGAATGAGACCAAAAGTACTCTTACCTTTTAATCATTCTGAGCACTTTCTCCTTATTTGTAAGCACATTAATGCGACCATTCAGCCTGAAGGCAAAGAACTAAAACTGCAATTTCCTGACAGGATCTTTCTCTTATGCAGATGTTCGGGATTTATGATTTTGTAAATTTCAGTAGTGAATGCCTTAAAGCGAAAACTTTCCAAAAGCAGTACCTATACCCATATAATACGATAATTGTTAATGATGTGCTAGATATGAATAACAACTCTATTCGGCCTCTTCAGTTTTCTATTCCTGTAGCATTGATACTGTAGCTTACTTCAAAATACCGATAGCATTAAACTTTCAGCCTCTTCCACTTCAATGTATGTTATTCATAAGTAGCTGGATATTCACAGATCTCAGTTATAGTTGATCCTACACGGCCACAATATATGAAGGATTTCCTTTTGAATAGACGAGATTGTATTTGACAAAGGAGCAATTGCTTGTTTTACTAGGAGACCCTTGTGGGCTTAATGCTTACCCCCACCCACGCCGATTCTGATCCCGATAGGCTTTACGATTGACTTCCCTTGACGATACCGATTCTATCGTAGGGTTAGACAAAATCGTGGTAATGGAACAGGTTTCTGCAATTGACTCGAACAATACCTCCCGCTTGTATACCGACAGGCTGCAATTGCAAACACCAATCGTAGAGCTCCCGATAAAATCCAACATGTTGAATTTTCCGTAGCCTATCGTAGCCTATTTTAGCGGATTTAACGGCAATGTACCTCTTGTGGGTCTGATACTTTGCGGAAAATCATTAAATTGTGGAATTCGGTAGACCGCAAATAGATATATCTATATGCGGTCTACCGAATTCCAGAATCCAGAAGTATATACAATCGGTGTAAATATGATGTTATTTGATTTAGGTTAAAGGTATGAAAATAATACTTCATAAAGGAATCACGATTCTATCACAGTTATATTTTTCATTCTTGTCACCCTTTTTATTCAATTTTGAATATCAATATTTATCAACCCCTAAATATTTCCTCTAATCTCATCAATTCCTCTAATCTCATCAATTACCAATAAATGTAAATTTCCTTTAAAGTCATCTAAATATTGAAATTCGGTTTACCCAGGCCTCATTTTCTCATCATCTGTTGGGTGCGCAGCAGTCAAAAGGAATAAAGTACAATCAAATCATACGCTATTCTGTTTTAGATTATATAGAGAAGAAAATGCTGAAACATAAAAATATGAGGTATATGGTTAGCGCTCTCGGGAAAAAGATTGGTATTTAACAGGATAAATCTGGAAAAAAATATGGAAAGTTGTAATTATCATCAAAATATGAGGAACATACAGTATGTACGGAATATAAGAAATGATAAAATGGCGTAGGTGAGATCTGAATTAACATGTATTGAGGGGTTGAAATGTTGTGATGAAGTGAAGGATATATGATTGAGCGTAGAATAGTGAAGTGTCAGTGTATGAGAGTCACACTGCTGAGTTTAATGGCTCACGAGTATAAATGAACCACTGGTGAACCATTTCTACAATAAACTAGTAAACCCTACATGGGTTTCCGTTCGCATTTGAACAATTTAAAAAAGAGAAGTATTTACTGACAGCATAGTCATCATGTATGTGATGTTCTTCGTTTACAGTCAAGATAGAACGTTGGGGAATAGCCCAACGTCGCCTTCGTTTCATCTAGTTTTACTGGTAGATCCATTATACTAGAGGAGTTACTTTACCACTTCTATAATGAATATTTATATGCAGTTCTACATTAGTTTAACTTGGTTTCATAGGTAAGGTCTTACGACCTAGTAATGGTAATTATATCTATTAAGGTTGATAACATAAGGTCTTCCAAAGTATCATTTTAGAATGTCTTCATCAAGTTGCTGATATCTAATTTAATTGCCAGTAAAAGCAACAGGCATACTATCATGTACAAAATGACAATATTCTATTCCCGGCAGTATTACCTGTTTTACAATATTAGTGCAAGCTAAGTTAACTTTTATCGCCTTAATATCCGCAACTTAAAGAGTTTATTTTGCACTGACAAATTCGTTTTGTTTGCGTGTACTTTGAAATTAATCTATTGAACTATCAAAAAAATCATATGGATTAACACAATTTAATGTAGACTCATGATATTTTCGTACTAGACATCGGATACGCACAACATTAGTTTCGACATTTCAAGATTTATTATGAGTTTCATAACATTGCTACATCCCAGATATTCCGCCATATTATTACCCCATCTACAGTACAGTTCCTCAATATTTTCATCGAGGGTTTCGCAGACACATCAAGAAAATCTTGATGGCATCCACATATGAGGAACGTTGATGGGAAATACCAATGTCTTAGATAAAACTTCCTCCAAACAAACAAAAAATAGATACCTGCTGTTAGTGCATGCATCAAAGCTGATGTGCCATTGCTCCACCCTAGATTCTGCTGACACTGCTTTCCAGCATGGAGGTTTTAGAGACACATCTGATGCATGAGCCTTAATCCTGACAACTCTCTGTGGACCTTCTGTCAATTGTAATTAATTAGAAATCATTGATAATTTTGCGGCCGGACTGCCGAACATTCTGTGTTTAACCTCATCATCAAGTACGCATCAGACAACCACCCTGAACCCTAGTTTGGCAACCAACCCCTGTCTACACTGAGCTAGGATATAGGGGCTGGTCGGGTTTAATCCCACCGGGGATCACTCGAGGTGCGCCTCAAACCAAGTAGTTTTGGTCTATGTAGGCTCGAAAAGCAGACAGACTTGATGTGAAATATTCATAGCCAACAAATTGATAAAGAAACCAAGATTTATCTACAGTATAATTATTTTGAAAAAGTACACAGGAAAGGAAATAGCAAAATGGTAAATTGGCTTCGATGTTATGATACAATACTCCTTAAATAGTGTGGAAGATGTGGTTGGAGGGTAAGAAACAGGTCCCGCTACTGGGTCAAGGCGGCCGCTTATTTAACCCGACCAGAGTTAACTTTGTGTAGCTCTGGTAGCCAGTGTACCTGAACCTCACCCCTCCTGCGCGTGTATCGCGCAGCTCTGACAGCGGCAGGTTGCAGAAGTACGGTAGCCTTTACCGTCAACAGCTTACGGAAGATGGGGCCCCCGAAGCCCCTGTGATGGGCGTCTCCAATGAACACATCATGGAACATGGTGCCGCAGGTTAGCCAGCCTAAATCTAAAAACGGGTTAGGTCAACCTACCTAAGATATAATTTTAAAGTTTCAAGGGCAACACACAGGAAAAGGTCAGTTGATGTTCAAAATCCATCCTGAATTATATCTATGTGGTTGGCTCAAAGGATGAGAAAATGTTTCGATGCAAGATTTGATAGACTTGTATAAAGAATGACAGAATAAGGAATCGAAACTCTAAAATAGCGATAGCTTCGTTCAATTGAAATCGCAATGATATTTCGAAGTGAAACATTTATAAAGTGATATAAGTGTAGAACAGTCAAGTCCTACTCGCATGCTTAGCTTGAATGATTCTGGGTATTTTTTTTGTCCGGTTAACAGTTAACTGTAATAATGCGCTGGTTATGGACAGGTCACATTTAAAAAGTCGGCTAATGCCCGGCAATGACGTTTTGGTAAATATCCAACTATTTCAAACACTTTGAGGATTTATGATCAAAAGAATACAGCCTAGGTTTTGATGAAAGTTGAATGGAAGGTACTTGGTTCTTGTCCAGTTTGTATGTCCCCCACTCTATGAGCTCGGGGCGTACGAGCGGGACAAGGTCTGCGTACCATTCAACTTTCACATCTCCTAAGACAGTATTCTCCTAATACATTTAGTCCTCTCAATAGAATCTTTTCAGAATCAGTCCTTGTCATTGAACATAGGTGCTGAATAATATCTTACAATGGTATTATGGTAAAGGATGATAATGATATAAATGTCCTCACTCACTTACTCCTTTTATATGAAGGCACTTTAAAGAAGAAAACATCCATCCATAACGATTGGTCACGGATCTAATTTCCGCAGTACACCTTACGTATCCATGGCATGCATATAGATCACTCTTCAATAGTTTTTTTCAAAAAGTTACAGAAAAATCCTGAAAGATAATTGATGGGGTTCGCCTGAATAGATTTCAAAAAGAATTCTGGTCGCTGCGATATTTTTATTGTTTAAAAGAAGGTCCTCTGACAGTAGCTGTGTGTGTTGGAATGGACCCCTCCGTCTTCCTGATGGACGACTTGATGAACTCGGTGGCTGGTCGCAGATGGGCCTGCTGAGGAGACAGTTAATGGGAGAAAGGCTCGAGGGACAACATCAAAGGGAAAGTGGAGAGGGATTGGATCATCAGCAGTTCAGGATGTTCTGATTCTCTCACTGATTGTCGCCGACGACGCAAATGGAGCGATTGTCTCACACGAATTATTTTTCCTGGATTCCTGTTTTGAGGGACTCCTATTAAAATCACCTTTATCACCATTTCTGGCTTCCAGTATGCTTTTTTTAACTTTACAAATTGTTTGATTTGGATGCTTGATGTCGATAATATCGCGAGCGATTATTTTTCACTAGCTAAAACACATATATCAATAGCACCTAGATCTCACCTCTTAGAGGTCTGATATGTGAGGCTTCTTGGAGGTCTGATATATCTGCCCACCTAGTACAAGGACATAGAAATATTGTCTTGATGAAGGTTTTGGTGAACTCTTCTGGCGAATATTATCTGACTGACGTTTAATACTGCTTCTAGTCTAATAGTTCCTTGAGTTGACTCATCATTTTGTAGACCTTCTTTTATCCTACCCCTAATATAAAATCCCATAGGCTTAACATTGAGTTTCCGTATGCCACAATGACTGGCATATGGAGTTTTATATGCCACTAGTGGCATACTGAATTGTTATCACGTAATATTCCAAAATCGAGGAGATGGGGAAGGATAAAATCCAGACCTGATTCGTTTTATTCTTGGCCATCGCATGCCACTCCTGGAGTTTTGGCTCCAGACATCACTCGGCTTCGTCTCATGAAGTCACTTTGCCAAACTCCAGTCTTGGCATACGGCGGCCAAGATTAAAACTCAACCAGTTTTACGATGATCTAGGAAATTTGGCAGAATGTACGAAGGAATTCGGAACTGCATGACCCACTCAAGGCGTGCCGTGTGCACGTGTGTTTTTATGGTCAAAGATTAGTGGCAGGGATAAATTCTTAATGATAACCCCCGACCGATTTTTTACCATGGGCAAATAAACGGTGCCCATTTCGTCGGCAGATGGAAAACCCACGTACGGCCACTGACAGTAGCATGTCGCCCCACTGCACTCCAAGCAACAATTAAACGCAATGATTAGGGGAAGTTTGTCATAGTTATGAATGATTGACCTTCTGATAAATGTAGCCTCGGTGTAGAGCTAATCTTGCCTTGACACCATTTGTAATCTGTAGGTCCTGAATTGTGTATAGAACCCATGGTACTCCCCATGAGATTAAAGGGCCTAACAAGTATATCATGCCCAGAAGTGCCGTCTCACCAAGGAGGCAAGAAAGCCATATTATTATATACCTATGCACTAACTCAGTGTAAATACACACTGCTGCTAGGGGTATAGTTATCGTACACAGATTGCACTGTACGCCCTGAAACTATGTACAGGCGCCTTTGGATACCTACAGACTGCATGCTTTGGCTGACAGACTGCATCCTTTGAGCCTCACCGGCACGCTTTGACTGACAGACTGCACGCTTTGAAGAAATAACGCAATCTGATTGGCCGAGAGGCCGACAACAGAATTCTAGGTGCAAGATTCAAAAATGGCTGATCGCTTCACTTCGCGAGTTCTGTGTCGTCGTACAGTAACCACGGAGCGAGTTTGTGTGAAAATACATCAAACATCGAGGTGGAATACGATAACGAACCACGTGATATACTTTAGATAGCTTAGATATTCGAGAAACATCGATTTCGATACGTTCACGGGCCGAGCGGGCGACTCGTCGATGTCAACAAATGCAAAACCCCTGTGATACACTGCACAGCTCGAGTACAGCTGTCCGACGGCTCGATCGAGTGTAGCAGGGTGATCGCTTGCTAATTTATGCAGCGCTATAATGTATTCGCGCCTGCGCGGTGATCATTTCCGGTTGTCAACTTCCGCGATGTCTGCTCATGTACACATCGTCTTTGCAAGTTGTAAAAAGTGACTTCGAAGTCGAATTACGGTCAGTTTTAGTGAATTAAGACTGAATTGAGGTATATAATAATATGAAACCTTAGTGATGGTGCCAGTACGGGGTAGATTTACTCGTTGTTTCGGAGAAATTCGTTCTGAACTCGCCGTGCCGGCTCGTTCAGAACGAATTTCTCCGAAACAACTCATAAATCTACCCCGTTCTGTCACCATAACTATGGTTTCACATACTACTATACATCGTTTCAGCTGTGACACAACACACACCTACATACAGGTATAAATCTTGATTACCATAACATATGTGCAGTGAACGCATAGCAAAATTGTATGGCTTTTATCCACCTAATACAGAGTGTCCATAGAATACACATAGGTGGCATGTACCAACATACCCGGCGCATACGGATTTGTTGTATGCGCTGGGTTGAGATAAAGTGAGCATACGTAATAATAAATTGCGTACTAAAAAATGGTGGGGACCAAAAATGAAATCATATCAGCATGGCACTTGTCATGAAAAGGTAGATAGTCAATACAATATACGGGTTTCAAAGAAAAGCGGTCATATGCTCCTTGCGCGCTTTGGGATATTAATATACACACGTCATCTCCTCGGAGCTGACGGCTGCTTGTCAATATTGTGTATGTATATATTGACCAAGACGTTTTTTTATTGGGGGGTGTGTACATGCACGCTATTGCAATGAATTTGCGGTCGTCCATATTTGTAATCCACACAGATCATCTGGTCCGAAGATTGAGGAACAACGATTTTTGGGAACACACTCTGACATGTTCCGCTGGTTCAATATGGTAATGAAATATTCGCATGGACAATGTAAAAAATATGTATGGACATCAGGAATGTATACTAGTTTCTTTGAGAATTCAAAAAGGATAGATTTTTATAGGGCTCGACCTTCGTCCAAGCACCAGGAATGTGTTGAATATGCTATACAGATTCCTGCTAATTTTTGCTGCCATGAAATTGCTCTTTGTTTTATACACATTGTTACACAGAATGATTAAGGCTTTATCGCATTCTAAAAGGTAACAGTTTTGGTATACTTTTTTCTTAATTTTTTATTGTGGAGAATATTTTATTTTCAACTTGTACAGGATATATACACACAAGTATTTTAGCAGCCATAAAGAAACAGATACATTTCTAAATGATATAGGGTTGTCATGCACTGGTAAATAATCTACCCTGTTTCTACAGATTTTCGAAATACATGTGTCACATCTCACCCATGGAATATTATTTCTTCTCCCCATTTTTTTTCAATTTTTTTATTTTCATACAGGACAAAACATAACAAGACAATATGACAGACACATCAAAACAGTATTTGCAGTTAGTTCTGCCTACCCCCCAAAGGCCCACACTCCCCCCTATTGGATTGTCTCCCACAGTTGAGCTAAATACTTAAATTTATGCATGCGACCTTCCTTCATATATACATATTTCTCTATCTCTAATTTCCTCTTCAGTTCCACCATGAAAGCCATAATATCCAAGTCATTTGCATAAAATAATTTCTGCCGATGCACAAAGGATTTAGCTTGTAAAATTACATAATTGACCATCCTGGTTGAGGAGGCAACACCATATCTTCCAAATATAACCTCTTTTTTAGTAATCTTTAAGAAGTTGTCACTAAGGACATTTTTCAGCCATCTTGTTATGGCTTCCCAGAAAAACTTTGTCTCTGGACATTCTACCAAGAAGTGCATTAAGTCGTCCCTTTTTGTACAATAGTTACATTCTGGGGAATCAACAACCTTTCTCTGGGCTAAATATTTATTGCATGTAATAGTACCATTTAAAACCCGGTACTGTAGTGATTGCAATCTTGTGTCCCTAGAAGAGGAAAATGGTATTCGATATATAGTCTCCCACTCCTTGGAGTTGATTTCGAGATCTTGAAAAACCTTTTTCCACCTACCCATACAGCTCGGGATTCTAGCTATCCTGTCCCTTAGAATCATATAAATTCTTCTACTGGTTAACCTCATAATATCCACAGGTTCTTTTCCCGGAATTTGATAGAGCAATTTTTTCCCACTTTCCAGATCTTTTTCCTCTGGTTCTAACAACCTCAGCCAGGGTATGGATACCCTGAGACCCAGAACATCAAGAAAAGTCAACTGAGTACCATATTTTTCATTCATCTCTACATATGTCAACATTTCTCCCTTTTTAAAAAAATGTCGCACTTGCCATATCCCCGCCTTCTGCATATGAGCTTTGACAGGTTTGGACAGTCTAATGGGTATAAACATGTTATTCCATATGGATTCATTTACAAATTGTGAGTCTTCTCTGGGTTGTATATTGTATTGACAGTCCCAACTCATAAGCAGTTGCTTGTGAAACCTATTTTTCATTTCCAGTTTAGCTTTTTTATTCTTCTGTAGAAAAAAAATGAAGAAGGATGTATCTAGCTTAAGCTCCCTTTTGAGCAGGAACGTCCAATTGCGACCTTCTTGATTGATCAATCGTTTAACCCATTGTGTCATTGCCACTTCTATCATCAAACTTAAGTCTAGAAGTTTTAAACCACCATCTTGGATATCTAATATCAATGTATTATATGCAATCTTCGATGTTCTACCATTCCATATGAACGATGTAACTATGTCCTTAAACATTTTCGGAACTTTAGGTGGAGTGTGGATGCTTGAACAAGGAAACAGAAGAATAGGAATAAGCAAGGAATTGACAATACAGATTTTCCCTTTTAAGGACAAGGATCTATTGATCCAAGCCCCCACAATAGTCCTACACCTTTCCAGTCTCTCCATGAAATTCCATGCCACAGACTGTTCCCCCGTCATATTCCTCACAAACACCACACCCAGTATCCTAATCTTATCAACCTCTTTGAATTTACACTTAATTCTGCCCTTATGCTGTGGGTTGAATGTTAAAACCTTTGATTTGTCTACATTCAAAGACAACCCTGAAAAGCTGGTAAACATTTGAATAACAGAGAGGAGCTTGTCCATTGACCTTTGGTTTTTGAGAAAGACAGTAATATCATCTGCAAACATACACAACTTAATACCACCCCACTCAGTCACCACCCCTTCTATTTCCTTTTCGCTTCTTATTATGGTCGCCAAAATCTCTGTGGTTATAATGAACAGATATGGTGAGACACAGCAACCCTGCCTTGCCCCTCTCTGGGGGTGAAAATACCCTGTAGTATATCCATTATTCAGTACACAGCATTCCTGCATATTATATATGGTTTTGACCCATCCAATGAATTCTTCACCAAACCCGAAAAGCTGCAGAGATTTAGTTATCGCGGGCCAGGTGACAGAGTCAAAAGCCTTCCTAAAGTCAAGTGAGGCTATACCTCCCTTGTCCATATCCAAGTTTTCCAGTGTTAAGACATCATCTATTTTTCTCAAGTTAGTGCCGATGTACCTATTCCGCACATAGGCAGTCTGGTCATTGTTAATTATTTTATACAACATTGGTCTTAACCTAATAGCCATAAGCTTTGTCAGTATCTTATAATCCGTATTGAGAAGGGTGATTGGTCGCCAATTATTCAAGTCTTCTTTAGCTCCCTTATCTTTTGGGATTAGTGTGATTGCTCCCCTTTTCTGTTCAGTAGACAGTTCACCAGTATGGAGTGAGTACAATATTGAGTTATATAGAGGGTCAGAGAGACTTTCCCAGAAACACCGATAAAACTCCACGGTCAGGCCATCTGAGCCTGGCGCTTTTTTCAGATTGAGTTCATTTAGTGATTGCAATAGCTCTGCTTTGGTTATAGATTTATCAATAAGCTCCCTTTCAAAGACATCTAGTGAAGGTAGGTTTTGTTTGACATGAGTTTCCAAAACCCTGGCAAATTCCTTTTCAGAATCTTCCATCCCATTTTCTGTCTCCTTTATAGAGTACAAGTCCTTGTAGAATGCAAACAAAACTTCCCTAACCTTCTCGGGTTTTGCTACCATAACACCTTCTCTATTTAAGACCTGTGTCAATAGCTTGTTATTATAATTCTTTTTTTCAAGGTTTAGGAAATAGCTGGTTGGCTGTTCACCTAGGCCTAGCCATTTTGCCCTAGATCTAAAAATAGTGGCAATTGCCTTCTTCCTGGCTAAGAACTCTAACTCCTTCTTAATTACTTGAATCTCTTCTACCCCTTCCTCAGAGCTCCCTAAAGCTGTGTTCCCATCCTGCTCTGCAGTTTTGGTATACTAACGTGAATTCACAAAACTTGCATTTACATTTATGAAGACATAAATGTCACTGGTTCTGGATGGTTGATTCTGTAGAACAGTGAATGAATGTGTTACATAGTAATGAACATGAATATATATATAACAAATAATAAAGGCTGTATTGGGCGTTTGAATAATTTATTATCAATACCTGCTTAAAGAAAAAATTTGATGAGGCACTGACTCGTATGGCTAGTGCAATGCCCCGCATTTTCACATAAAAAATACATGCATGAATGCATGTTCACAAGCCACATTCGAGACAGTTTAAAATCCAGATGATTTTCTATTTGGTTCAATTATCATTTCAAACAATATATGACAGCTTTCCTAGTTGATATGATCCAAAACATCATTAATCGAACTGCACAAATTAACATGGCTCCTTTGTTAAGATAGGGTACAAATGACTCTTCCTATTATAACACGTTCCCGTTCCCACTGGGTCCGGGTGAATCCTACACGATATTCAACATTTGGAGTGCAGTGTCCACAGTCAATTTGCGGACAAACTAGCTACTCTACTCTATAATGCCTCAGCCTGTTGTAATCGTCGGAGGTGGAAATGGAATGACGCCATCGATACCATGCATAAAACGCAGGGGGTGCCATGTGCTTGGTCTAATCACAGAATCTAATGTTTGCCCTTCGACCGGAGGACGGATTGGGGTGAAAATCTATGTTCTAGGTGTTACCCTGAACATAGCCAGTGAATCCAAAGACTTTATTTTATATTATGGAGCCCAAACGTAAACCTTTGCTATCTCTTATTTTTATATTTCATGGTCATACCGATTCAAGACAATCGCACTAAGCTTGTCGCACAACAGATGAATAAGTATTAAAATGTCCTGACCAAAAATATGTTATTCAGATATACAAGAACTCCCATATATCTGACAAATCTCGTAGGTAACATGTTTTTTTTAGCCTTTTAGATATCAAATGTGAAGTATTTATCAGTTCTTTAAATGGTATCCTAAAACATATTGTAATATATAGGTTCCTGACATATAGCAGCAAGAGTGTAGAGAATTATTGCCCAACATCGTTGCCCGAATGAAAGTGTCATGGTTAATATTGAGTTTATTTTCCTTAGACCAACTTCCTCGGATGTTGGGAGACTATTGCATGACCTTCGGTCAGTTTGATAAGGTCTGTTGTGGTCCCAATACTGCAGTGGTTAGAACATTTAAATATATGGCAATCTACATTCAAAGTAAAGTGGAACGGGGCTAGGCCAATACAATAACATTTAAATCAGAAAATTCAGACGCATTTCAGTTATAAGTGTTGGTGTTTTTGCACAAGTCGAGCTCTCCCAAAAGTATCTTCCACAGTCCATAATGACTACAATTTGGTTCCTAGGTAAATCACACAGACCAATGAGCGTTCAAGCAAAGTACCACTCCGTAGTAAGGCATGTAATCACACTGTGCTCTGGACTGCCTCATTGTCTCCGTCCGTTTTACAGTAAATGGTCACTCCAAGGTCCGCCGACTAATATCTTAAATGGCTAGCGAAGTCTTGATAGCTTTAACTATTGCTAAAAATTCTTTTCTCACTGGGGGTAAATGGCACACCATCATAAACCACACTCAATCTCAGTATAGGAAGGAATGTTTTCGTCACATCTTAAATGGGGTATGGCATTTGCTAGTTGGGATAATTAATGTGACTGCTCAGAACTGCTCTAACCTGCTCATAACTGTTCCCGGCCACTTCCGACTTCTCTTTTTTTTTTCTTTCTTTTTTTTGTCGAACAAAATTCGCCAGATTTGGCGGTTTTACATTTTGCTCCGGTACGCTCATTACATGTATTATTCAGTGTTGTATTATCGATTATAACATAATCAGTATAGTAAATATGAAAAAATGAAAATAAAGAGAGAGAAAAATAAAATAAATAATAATACAAGAAAAAAAAAGAAAAAAAAGCTCGCTCGCGCCTGTTTAAAACCGGCGATGACTGTTTAAAGCTGGAAAATAAGGTCTCTTGTGACTTACCAGAGCTGTCCGTGGGACCCTGAATAGCTAGAAAAATCTACACATTCTCATCGCTGCTATTCCAAGCTTCTGGATAGGACCTTCTTTTAGGTGGATGACAAGGTCATTGTGTCGGACATGTAGCTGATTATAATCATTACTAAGGGTGGTTGAAGGGACTTCATATGATATACTGTATGTGCATGGTATGATATCCATAGCAAGCAAACATGATGATGTATTTCATAGATATCTCTGAGCAACTGCACTACCCCTCTTGGTGGAGCCCCAGGTCAGGACAGCTAATGACAAGGCAGACACATGGAAGTACATCTAGGTCACCATACTCAATACCATGACTAGGTCCTGGTAGGAACCACACTGTCAATTCATACTCAAACCGGTTTAACAAATATGTAGGTGCGGAGGCAGCAAATATTTCATTTGTAAGGATGATTACATCGTATTACATCTCTCGTATTTTTTAAAGCAAATATGTTCATTCACGTTATAGACATGTACATTTGCCAGCTCGATCAATTCTTATTGATTATCATTTCTTGTTATTTGTAGATTGAAGATTTTCGCATCAACTCTTTTGGAGAATCGTGTAGTGGTATTTTGCTCCCCTTTCTTAACTCTAGTTCTGTACTGCATTGTTCTAATCCTCGCTTGTTTGAAGAGCTGCCACTCTTGTGTTACATCTTTCTGAGTGGCACAGAATAGTTTTACATTTAGTAGAAACAAGAAGTTGGAGATGTTTTGAATCTACCATCATCTTCTCAAAAGGTGACAGTTGACTGTTTACTTCAAATCCTAAAGCAAGTGTACGTTAAGTACACCATTTCCAAAGTGGCACCAAAGTCGCCATTAAATTACTTGAACAAAAAGTTTAATGGACTTTATAAATCTAACTTGGAAAGCCAGAAACTACATTCCCCCTTCGGTTACATCACTGTAGTCCTGTGAAGAGATGCGCACATATAATCTTAATGAGTATATATTCAGGTCAGTGTTGTTGTTAGCTGCAACTGATAATGTGCACTGCGCGAAACCCACCAGTTTATATATGTACACACCCAGCGTATATATAGGTATGATTTTGCATATACAAGGTAGTCCTATTTTCCATTGTATATACACCTCATTTATAGACGTGTAAAATGTATACAACCCGCGTATACATGTGCCGCACAAAAAATCTCTTCATATATGCTTTGCGGCAAATACAGCCATTACGCTGACGTATAGAAGAGGAAACGTGTCAAAATATAGCCGATACATGCACTTACACGATGGCGTATATATATATGAATAAACTGGTGGTTTTCACGCAGTGGTGTGTACTAAGGACTGTGGGTAAACCCTTTCTTATTGTTTGTCTCTATAAAGGGACTTGTATATTTGCGCACGCATGTACGTGTGTATGCAAACACGCATGAAGTTGTATGTGACATATTTGTTTGCATGTGGCGACCATCAGAGCCATTATCTGCGCGCTAACAGACACAAACAATATTGTTGTAGCTGTATACTCTGGAGCCGGAATGGTACAGAATGGTGCGAAATGGTACGAAACAGTATGAAACCACAGCGAATGCGTGCGAGAACTACTACTACTAAAGATTGCAGGACGTTAGGGCCCACCACCAAAAAGTCGGGACGTTAGGGCACAGCCGAGACCGGGGGAAGCCTCAGTCACGCCTGGCCAGTACCGCCATGCCGTGTTCACACCTGCGGCGAGAAAAAGCATAAATAGATATTAGGGCCCACCTAATTTAGCAGAATATGCTAATGATCTCTAGCTTGTTAGCGCTAAAAACAGAAAAAACAAGGTTTTTTCAGATTTCATGAAATGTAAGTAATGATTTGACATGTGTGCACATTTCAATGATATATGTCGATTTTATGATAGGTGGGCCCTAACGTCCCGATGAGTGGGCCTTAATGTCCCGATTTTCTGGTAGTGGGCCTTAACGTCTACATACCCAACTGAAAGCAGTTCCAGATTTGCTCGAGACGGCTTAGAGTTAGGCCTGGCGTCCACCTACTACGATAAAAAATTTAGACCTACCGATATGGCTCCGATACAAGAAGCAAATATCGAAGACATATCGGGAAGGTGCAAAATCATAGACATATGTCTAGACATGCCAATCCACCACGAATTGTATGGGGATTTTATTGGTGTCTAATCGTAGAAACATGGTCAACTGCCCGATGTTAGGTGACCTTCCGACGCGATTTTGATTTTTTATCTGAAGGTCCATCGTAGACCATATCAGAGCCATATCGTAGTAGATGGACGCCGGGCCTTAATCGTGATTACGCGAACTTGTTCAAGGCATCTCATAACTGCTAATGTCAGCTACGAACTACTGACGACTACTCGGAGATGCTCAGAACAGGGACGAGCTATGCGTATCTCCTAGGAGCTGATGAGGAATGTAGGGACATCTCAAAGCTGCTCAATACTGCTCAGGGCTGCTTGTAACTGCTCAGAGCTGCTCAGAACTGCTCAGGGCTGCTCTTCCACAGTCCAACTGCTCCTCGCACGCCCTGAACCTACGGCTTACTGAGGAATCCAGGCTAATCTATGATGGCACCACATTTTTATGTCCAGATTCAAGCTATAATTAATAGAGAAACCCTAATGGCCTGCACGGACACTGTTTGATGGGATTGCACTCTTGTGACGTTAGTGATTACTGACTTGAGCCTGTACGCACTGAAGTAAAAAGGTGTGACTGTCTGTCCTCCGGCTGGTCCGCTAACAGGTAATCTCCAGGCTGCAGACAGGCACCTTCAATAACGTTAGGTGTTCAGCTCGACTCGGTAACAGCGCATTAGAATGGTTCATAAATGAATTAATGGGGCCTTTTTATGGCTACACAGGCCGACTAAGGACGCACAAGGGCCGTATGACAAGGCACGATTACAAGATTAGGAGCGCTTCAGAAGAACTTTATAATCCTTCGTGGCTATGGAACTTTGTCATGTGTCTCTAGTGATCTGGTCTTCGAGTTCTTTGTAAGTGGATTAACCTCCTGCCTTTGTGGCTCAAAGACCAAGTACTAATGGGGTTTGTCTCACACGCAAGGAACGACCATTAAGACGTTGGCTCTGCAAACCAGAGAGAAACCTAGTAAGATATTCAAAATTCTTTGACGCGGTTAGTGCGCATGCAGTTGGTCGGTAATTTCTTTTTTAAGATATTTGAATTAACCCTTTAACTGCAGCATGATTCCCCCGCATTTTCAGGTGAACCTCCATAGGATGCATTGAGTCATTATTAATAATTACATAACAAATTCTGATAGAAAGAGAAATAATCTTGTTTTTTGTCAAAGTACAAGGGGCATAAGGAATTCGATTTAGAATAGCAAAACACCATCGGTTACCACGATAACAAAATTAATTCATGTGACCTTTCTGTTATTGGTTTAAGGTGCCTGCAGTGGGAGGGGTGCTGCCTGCGATGTGATTTTGTGATGGGGAATAGGCTCCTGCAGGGCGAGGGTTAAGCGACCGTATTGAACTTTTAATATTCTGTGTGTTATCCATAGTTTATCAATACAATATGAAGTAGTTGAAGATCCTAAAGGCAAATGATTTTTCTTTACCTATGCATAGTCAGTGGACAATCTTTCTGTGCAACTCAAAACAATCTAGACCCTTTTCGTCGGCCAATGGAAACAGGCCTAAAGGATGACTGAAACCAACTCTGGGTCCCTGCGCCAGGTGTCACTAGCGACATCCGGGCTAGAGGTCGAGCTATGCGGCGGACGTAGGTCAGTGTCATTCGGACGGGTATGTCGGGAGCTGGACCCGGCTTAGCCGATACAGTCCCTGGACGGGGTCTGGTGAACCAAACAGATTTATGTAGCTCCCAAGCAGGCTTTGCTGGCACGTGATGGGCAAACTTATACCCGCGCTGCTACCCGGTCCTACACCGACTGAGCCTTGAGGACGAACCGATGGGGTTTAGTACCGTAAGGCTGGGTTTACCGACGGCTACGTTATTTTACTGTAGAGTGTAATATATCAATGCTCAAAGGTATATTCATCGGAGTCACTATGTAAATGAATGCTGCGCTGAAGGATGTTTTTACTGCCGCCTGATTTAGTTCCAGAGACAAGAATTACTGGAGATTGTTTGCCACTTCAGTGTTGGTGATCCTGCTGTAACTTTACCTTATAGCCTGGAGACGATACGATTCCTGTATAGCCAGCCCGATAGATGGAGGCCTTTTAAAGGGCAGGCTTCTGCCATGTCTGTTGCTTGATTACTGGACCGATGGCACCACGAACCGATGGCACCTGGACTGATGGCACCTCTTCGGACTGATGGCAACATTTTTCCTAGACCGATGGCACCACTACCTAGACTGATGGCACCACTCACTTAGACTAATGGTTATTGCCAGATTTTATTGTGTACACCATTTTTCAACTGCCGAATATATTATATTCACATAAAGAAGATTCATATGATGATTCAAAAATAAAAAAAATAAAAAACGGCTTCGGGCCCCTCGGCATCGGCAGCCGAGGATCCCGGCCGGCCACTCATGGTCCTCGGTGCCGCCTCGGTACCGGTCGTGGTAGCAGCGGTGGTCTCCTGAAATCAATGATTTTTTTTCAGAAACCAGAAAAAAACCCTGAAAACAAAACTGGAAACGCTGATATTACATGACTATTGCACATTGATACTATATCTATCAAGTGGTTCCCATGTCCAGGTAAGAAATGAGATGGTGCTATCAGTCTAGGCAAGTGGTGCCATCAGTCCAGGCACGGGTGCCATCAGTCCAGGTAAAACTGAAAAGAGGTGCCATCAGTCCAGGTGCCATCGGTCCGTGGTGCCATCGGTCCAGTTACCTTTTGCTTCTGAACATTCCTCTTTTCATTTTCAATGCATATATATGGCACACAAAGCAAGCCATACCTTTATATCACCCGATTATACAAATTTACTATTTCCCCATAATGTGAAAGCTAGATCTTTGTACAGAGAAGCCAAGACAAAGGGCATAGTCTATTTTTCTTCTCACTATTTCTGTTACAATAATTTGGTCGGTATTAATCCTGTTATTGTTCACTCAACTCTTTATCTCATATTTATTTTCATTAAGTTAGCCTGTATTTGCACATAGAAATCCAAGTTGTTACATGCGTATTTCCATCGGGAATTACAATATCAAATTACAAAACCTTTTCAGTGGAGCGTTCATGCATAAAATATCAAGTCGCTTCACATAACACTGCTCTTTTTTATGTTTTCTTTCCTTGAAATAACGATCATTTGCACTTTAAATTTTGTCTTATGAAATCCTGATGAAACGTGTTACATTGATATATACTCCCTGACTTCAATTAACAACATCACCGTAGTGGACAGGACATTACAGACAGGAGACACGATGACAAGAAGAATAGATCAGCGGTAAAAAAAATCAACATACAACAAGACAAGACAACACCTAGAAAATAAATATTGAATAACTGAAATATACCCTGACAAGGACTCTTATTAGATCAGCCAAAGACGATCATTTCCCATTTTCTGAATTTTTTGGCCGCTCCTTTTATGTTTTATTGAAACTCTTCCTTCCTTGGCTTTTCCCGGAATTGTATTGACCATTCATAAAGACAGAGCCCATTATCATGAAATAATTATATAGAACCTTTTTCCTCACAGTAATAACAAATCTCAGATTGATCAATGTTCCTTTCAAATGAATATGAATTTAGTGGGTATTACTCGGTTTAAGATTCTACATTGCAGAGACTGCAGTTTTGTCCCCAAAGCTGCTTCTTTACCAAACGATTCTTCTATCTTGTCCTCTTTATCTCACACATACTTTACCCCAGTTGTGGTTACAATTGTATACCGCTCCCAAAGCTAACGCGAAACCTTCCCTCGGTTTAATATTATTTTAAAAACTAAAGCCATGTGTTACCTTTGCTGTAAACCCCAGACAACGTTTTTTACACCAATTGCATCCAGTTCTGCTCCTCCTTGATTTTGATTTTAATTCGATTCAAATTAAAAAAGTTGTAACGTTATTCTTTTTGGGAAAACTGCTCCAAAGGTTACCGTTATTTAAGCCTAATTATTGCTTTAAGTCCCTCTTCATTTGGGTGCTTTTCACCTGTAATTACAGCTGTTGTTTTTAGGTTTTACTGCCTCAAAAGTTCCCCCATTTGTTAGCGCCTGGTTAAACTTCTACCATGTCCCAGAATTGTTCTGAAGTTGCACACTTCTATTCCTTGAGTAGTATTATATACACACTTCGCGTATAGAAGCATAAGCATATAGAAGCATTAAGATTTCAGGGTAAACTTATGATACTGCAAGCTATCAATAAGCTACACTTGCATAGACAATTCTCTTAGTCTTTAATCTGCTTTTATTGGGGTCCGCACAAAATAAACCCTCTATATACATATCCATTACAAGCAGAAATATTTGAATAGTCTCTGAATTATTCTATTTGATCCTATAGTTACCAGTTCTAAGGTTGATTTCCTTAAAAAAAGACAGGATTTGCTTTAACATTTAGACATAATTGCATTCTAGGATAGTTCCTACAGTGTTTAACATATAGAATAGATTTAAAGAATCCAAATTGAAAAATACTTTCGAAATGAGAAAAGAGAGCTTTACGTTAGGATTGACTACTGAAGACAAAGAGAACACAGAGGACCTCAGGGAAATTCAAAAATCCCTTCGATGTAGCTTATTCAAACAGCAGTCAATTACAAGGCTACAAGAACAAAGATAGCACTGACAGTGAAGTTCAATCAATGTGTATGTGCATTGTACTTACTGAGGAACTGTCTGGCTGATATTTGCTGTCTGGCAAGTACTTCAAATGCCTACTAGATTAGAACCAATTAGAGAATGACGTGTGTTGTTCTTTGAAATAGTTTCTCTGGTTGATAAGTACCAGCACCTCGACATTTACTATAGTTCACAGCTCATATAGTTAAGTATTTATTGTTTGCTTATCTCTTAGTATGATAGTACGAGAGGATCTAAATTATCCTATTTTGTATAAACAATGATCAGGACCACATTAGGTACAGGCATTTGGATGTTGATCTCTTTGGAAATGTCAACGGAAAGTACGATTTGCTAACATTTCCCTTTATGAAATACCTATTGCGGTAGTCAACCGAATGAAGACGACCGCGTTTCAAAACGTAAATAACTTCTCATGTTTAATTGATGTATTTATTGTCTAGAGACAGTGAATATCCTCATTTAAAGCGTAATCGAAACAGTATGGTGAAAAGAAAGTACAAACCTATTAACATTAGCTCCGAAAGCTATCACTGAATAGAGTGAATCGGGATATAGTTCATTTAGATTTTAGAACTGCAATAAAGTCAAAGAAGCAAATCAAATAATCAAGGAATTTAAACGAACAACCATGTTTAAAGCTAATCTGTTCAGAGGTAGAAGACTATAAACTTGGGGAATGACTATTGGGATAAGAGCGCGAGAGGCTCACGATTAAATGGAACGTTGTTAGGAATTCACAGAGGGCTACACAGCGGAGTGAAGGTTACTAATGTACTGCTTTTAGGGCCCCCGCCCTGAAGTAGGCATCAGAGAGTTGTGTGTGTTCAAACAACGTCGGCAGAGGAATACGTCCGTAGTAGTATGGACTCGGTTCTAGAGCCAGCCTCACGGTTAGAGCACACTTAAAGGCTCCAGTTCCCGATAGTACGTTATCGGCCTACACAGGCGAGGCGGGCATGTGGCCACTTACACATAGCGTGCGAATTAGATAACAACAGGGTATTGGAAGGGGAATGCAAGAGAGGTACAAGATACCACCTTCCTAAGTCCCTACCCTCCAACAGTCCCCACTATGGCCGATTCCCGCTAGGATTCCAACACCTTACTTTACCCCGTCGCAGGGGCGTTCGTCTCCCTAGCGCCGGTTCACGGTCACATGACCCGCTCTCGCGAGAATCCTGTCCCGCGAGATTTGGCGCTATCAGCGGCGTTCCATGCAGGACGCCGTCAGTAAGCATATTCAGGCCTTTAGGCGTACGGGGTGATGTGGGGGCCGAGAATGCGGGGGGAGATGGATCGAGCCTCCTCCGCAGACGATTTACCTCTGTAATAAGACTGTGAAATCGGCTTGGAAGGCGGGAAAGTGTGGGAGTGGGTGCGAGTGGGACCAAAGGGGCCATGTCGGGAACCTTGCCGGGAACCCCTCGGGGGTGATAAGGAAAGAGCGAATCTCAAGGCGCTGGGGGCCACGTCCAGGGGCCTGGGCGTGATGGGCAGAGGACAGAAGGCATAGGAAAAGGCGCCAAGCACTACGCCTACTCACACGTTCAGATAATGGACCAATCCGACTTCATTACTGCCAGGCAGGGAAAGAGTGTGCCAGCACGGATCTAATAGAGCGCGGCATGGTGACGTCCCATAACTTCATGCGACTTACACTTTTCACGAAAGTAGAGGAAGTGCGACGGCCACTAGGAGGAATGGGATCCTGAATCCTGAAGTAATTCTCCGGAGAAGTTCTGGAGAAACTTCATGCAATTTCAAAATGTCAATTGCACAGGGATTAACGACTTTGTATATCTTTCTTATCTAACAGGCTGCAATAGGCTGTTATGTCCGTTACTGTTCGGTGTAGGTGGTTAGGGTCAGAGGAGAGTTTATATTATGGCGCTAAGCACTATCCTGGGACGCGAGGGCTGAGCAGGTTAAAGAGATGGTAAATTGGGGGAAAATTGCCATTGAAAAATATGGAAATAGGGTCAAAAAAGAGTTAATATTATGGCGGGGACAATTCTCAAGACTGATTCTAGGAACTGGACCGAGTTCTGTACGCATCCACTGCCCTTTCCGGACGATCCCATCAAGTAATCTCCCTCACCAGTTGACCTCGTCTATCCTCCAGTAATCCGTTAAGAAATTCCCACTACTTCCTTCTCCGCGTCTTCCATAGGACCTTTTGTACTTTTCTGTCTAAATGTATTGCCTCATAGCAAGGCCATCACATCAATTCCGTTTTCCATCCTCTCATTACTACTTGACGCAAATTTGTTGATCATGAGTTTCTTCCCATATCCATATATTAGTTGGTGCAGCCGTATTGAAATCCTCAAAAATGTTCATAACTACCTCAGAGATGTTCAAAGTGCAGTCATTTGCATTATTAGGTTATATGAATTAGCCCTTGATGTGGGGGCGGGTGAGGGAGAGCTGGACTACTGCAGAACTGGCAGCACTCTAAGACTGTGACTGAAATACAAATAATGAAACTAGATGCATTGCTCGTGGGAAAATATATGGCTATCTTGTGCAAGATCGTTACGGCTTTGTGATTAAAACCAGCTACCTGTATTTAGTTGACAAAATGGCCACTTAATCCATTAACTGCAGCATTATGCCTCCAGGCATTCACCTGGCTATGGCAGCATGATGCCTCCAGGCATTCACCTGGCTATGGCAGCATGATGCCTCCAGGCATTCCCCTAGCTATGGCAGCATGATGCCTCCAGGCATTCCCCTGGCTATGGTAGCATGATGCCTCCAGGCATTCCCCTAGCTATGGTAGCATGATGCCTCCAGGCATTCCCCTGGCTACGGCGGCCTCCAGGCATCTTAGAGGCTTCATTGATGCTTATGTACAAAACACAATAAATAGAAAGATAATGGTTTGAATTAAAGGACTGTTTGACAAAGTATAAGAGCCATACTGACCTTTGATTTGATATAACAAAATATCATCAGTTACCAAGGCAAATTACTGTAAAATATTTAATAGGCAACAAGAAAGAAATCTTCAAACAGCAACAAAAACAACGTCTGAACTCATAGGTGACTGTTTCATTCGGTGATATCACAAGATCTTGAATGACATTATAGTTTCGATTACGACAATATTGACTATTATGTTATACGTATATTCCCCTAAAGGCTCCTATTCATTGATCGATTATTTTCTGATAAACACAATGATATCGTGATGGATGCTTCAATGTAGTTTCCGTTCTTAATAGAATAAGTGTGTTTATCTAATTCGCGTGTAAGTATTAAGTGTGCCTTCTTTACTGAGAAACTCCCATCTAATTGGAGCACACATGTAAGTGGTTTCTTCGTACTGCTCGCTGCCTGCATACATGTCCGGACACATGAGCAGCTCACAGATGGCCGATGGGTAACGAGATGCGTATACTGACCATCAAGGGACACCAATTGGATCAATAGCACCCACGTTGCAACGTGTCCGCAAACCGACCATAAACAGGTCATTCATAAAATATGGGGTCATCGCGTCTTATTGGTCCACTTACCCTGCTCCCGCCCACCCACCCATCCATACACCCACCCACCACACCCACCGAACTACCCACCCAAACTACCCCCCACTTCCACCCGCTGTCCTCACCTCCTCGTATTTTATGGCCCAAGCAAAGGTCGATCCTCGTATAGCAGGGTGAATGTGGCTGTGGCTGTGCCTCACTATGGTCACCTAACGCTAAGCACTATCCTGGGACGCGAGGGGTGAACAGGTTAAAGAGATGGTAAATTGGGGAAAAATTGCTATTGAAAAAATATGGAAATGTTCGTGGAGGCTTTACGTGAGATGGCATATGGGGTGTGTCCGATCACCCCTCTCATAAGATCTCACGCTCTCTAAGTGGTATTCTGTACAAGGTTCTCACAACGCTCTATGGGAGAGGAATTCTTAACGAACTAGGCTTAGAGCCTTGAGAATCCACTGGGTGGCATCATTGAGATTATAGGAATCTCGGGTTGCATTGATGTACGTCTTTAGCACGGGAGGCAGGCCAGTGGATTCTCAAGACTCTAAGCCTAGTTCGTTAAGAATTCCTCTCCAATAGAGCGTTGTGAGAGTACAGAATACCACTTAGCGAGCATGAGATCTTATCAGAGGGGTGTGTCTGATACAAAATGCTACGTGATGTCGACTAGGAGTGGGTAATTAGGAGATGTGGTCACTACAGGGGGAACCACTGACAGGCGCCTCCCGCTCATGCGCAATGCATCTATCTGTGTTAGATGGTCATTGAGCGTTGGCCATATGCTCGTATATATTAGTCCGAGAATCTTTGACTGCCTGGCGGACAGTCAGAGAGCACATCTGCTTATTCCCATAGTACAGGAAACCACTTCCTTGGTTCTAAGTAATCTGTCAATGTCAGTGCATGTTCATGTACCCTTACCTTCAGAGACGTATAATAAATCCTTTTAGATGATAAAAACTCCTATTTTGTTCTTTTGTGTCACTTTTTGGAGCCTTTTTGTACAACTCATTTAACCACTTCTAACTCATGTCGGCCATATCGGGTAAACTGATGCCTGGCATTCCCCTGTGTAGGATGCACTGTGCATTTGAAACCGCCATTTTGGGAGATCCTCCCACCTGTAGAATGTATTGACATGGATTGTTACTAACACTGGCTGTTCTATTTATTGCTCTAGAACTAATGCAAAGGTAGGAAATCACAGTTATTTTACTGAATCTTGTCACAGGAAACTGTATACTACAAAATCGGAAAGATTCAACCTCTATTTACATGGGCAACAGCTGCTGAGCCGAGTTTACCAATCTGTCCAAGTTTGCCTGGTACTCTATGGGGCTGCTCTCTGACTGTCTGCACTGCTAGACAGTCAGAGCCTCTCGGACTAGTATATATATGCTGCCTAGGTTATAGAGATGCTATTATAGACTTTTAGCTTGCTGAAAAAAGTATACCTTCACTATCTGTGTACCAACTCTGTGACATTTGGAAAGGTGCAGAGGGCAAGTATCTCAGTGTCTTAGAGGCTTGTCCAGCCGACCATGACCAATCACAAGAGACCGAAATGCCTCATTGACTTACTGGTGCTTGATATTTCTAGATCCTCGAAAGGTACACAGACTGAATTCAACGCAAACCATTTGACTGTTACTCTATTACATAAATCCACGCTCATTCATCAATAATAAACATACCATTTGCTCCTAGATATCCATAGGTTCCTGCGTCAGGAATGAACATAGTGGGGCAGTGATGTTTGTTTAATGATTTAGTGAATTCTCATAATGTTGAATACGAACATATATGTATATTTTTATAAGTCTAATTAACCTCATTATACTTTGACCAAGGACTCATTCAACCTCGTTATGTTTATCTTTGATTATGTAATGTTTGTCTAGTATTAAAATATGACATGCGCGGATCAGGTTACATAACCTCATTAAATGATCATGTTAAATGCATCAACCACTTACCAGGTTATATAATCTCATTGTTTAACCAATTTATAAGTAGTTGTTCCTAATTGTGACAACTTGCGCAGCGCGCGCCTTCGTAGTGTAATAAACCTTTTCCTCCAATGACGTTTCATCATTTAAATATATATATATATATATATATATATATATATATATATATATATATATATATATATATATATATATGTCAGGCAAGTGAGCAGTAATGCCTTCTCCTGCTGGTCTATGTCTCCATCTACGACAAGTAGGGACTTTCCTTCTGTGAAGTAATACAGTTTTTATCATTCAAGATTACATTTACAAGTGAGTTCTTAAGATTCCCCTGTGCCCCATAGGTGAAACAAGAACGTTTTTTTCCCTCTAGCTCACTCAGCTGTCTCATAAAGCCCGTAAATGCCATTTCCATCTGCTATTTCAGTAATATTCATTTTCCACTTAATCAAGTGCGCAGTAGAATACCGTTCCCTAAAGATCATAATAGAAGGAAGTCGTCCGGTTTTTTTAGTTGCTGCACGGAATAACATGACAAAAGCAATCGCTATCAGCCTCAATGTTTTCATAGTCTTCTCCATTTTGTTATGTCAAGATCGTCATGGAAATGATTCGCCGTAGAGCGCGCGTCAAAACACTATACAAATACTATCTTTTCCGTAGGACATAGAGGATAAGGAGTGCAGCCCGATGGTTTGTGTGTGCTCAGAAAGCCCGAGCGGCAGTCTAGAGACATACGGAGAACGCGGCTGTTCCAATGTTTACCCCCACCCCCCAACCTACATGTGTCTACAGCAGCAATACTTAATTTTCGAGATGCCCAGCGCGCACATTTCCCTAGGCAAGGCTGTGATGACTAAAGGATCTCAAATGGACGGCCTCCATTTAGCGTATACGCCTGGACTGCTATGGTGGCCTTCACAGTCATTAATCAGTCTAAAACCTTACTCGTAGGCCGCAAAGCTCCCCCGAGGGAGGAAAAAAAGCTATGCAAAATACTTTAACCCAAATATGTTTCGCTCGAATCAACTGTTGCCCTTGACGTGGACACTAAGAGCAGGACTAATGCTGAGCACAGCACCTAAAGACCATCCCCTATGTGTAGTAGTAATGTAAGGCACTGTTTCTATGGAGATTGACTGGCTATATGCTCTCATTTGCGACGTAGGATGACCTGTTTTACCCTCTAGTCTCTCCTATCACTATTGTTGAACATTCTTAGTGCACAGCCTCCATCCGTGTGTTATTACCTAGAAATCATTTCCTGGAAGTGTCACCCAGTCGTCATTATTTTAATGGCTCATCTTGTGGGTGGTGCCGCTTATTCGGACAGTTTACAGCCTGAGGCCATTCCAGATTAGCACGAGCATTTTGTAACCAGAAACTCCGTCCTGCCTATCATTTCCGAAGTATTTTATATGGTTGGTCGTAAGGCCCGGCGTCCACCTATTACGATATGGCTCTGATATGGTCTATGATGCACCTTCCGATAACAAATCAAAATCGCGTCAGAAGGTCACCTAATATCGGGGGAGTTGACCAGCTTTCTGCAATTAGACACCGATACAAACCCCATACAATGCACGGTGGATTGGCATGTCTAGACATATATGTCTACGATTTTGCACCTTCCCGATACGTCTCCGATATTTTCTTTTTGTATCGGTGCCATATCGGTAGGTCTAAATTTCTATCGTAGTAGGTGGACGCAACGCCTAACTGTTCTTTCAATTCTTACTTTTGGTCATCTGATCATTTAAAACTTGTTTATAAACCATTTCCATTGCATTATATATAGATCTGTCTTTATTTTCATGTTAGTACTGGAGCAGTAGCTTAGCTGTCTAGCTTCTAACAAAAACATCTAAGGTATTACTAGACGGTGTAAAGTCAGATGCAACATCCTCTTAATAACATTGACTCAAATCCAAATGACAAATACTACTGTTAACATTGTATGGTACTTTATATCACAATTCATATCCAGGAGACATAGGCCAACGTTGTTATGCACTAGGAGGAGGGAGCCCTTACTCTCCTCAGTCTATTTTGTTTGTCTATGAACATATATAATACTAAGCTATTTCAGTTTAAGGTCTTGGAAGTACAGGATGGAATTTGAACTAGATTTCAATTAGCTACCTAAACCTATTTTCTTTCATTGTGGAACAGAAAGTAGTCATTAGGGTTCTTTTGTGAGTTATCCCAAATATTCTTCAATTCAAAGACCCCTTCATCTTGCTGCCATGGACCACTAGGCCATACATTCTTCTAGAACAGCCCAACTGTACTCCACACAAGAGCCACTTCAAGGACAAATCACTCAGTCTATTTCTGACCCGCATCCCCATCTGTCAATCGTCTAGACTATGTCATTGAAATTACAAAGATATATTTATAAATATTTTCACTGTAGTGACTCCCAGACCACTGTAGTGACTCCCAAGCTTCTCATAGCGGTTGACTCGCAATGCTGATCTCTAATACGCTCTCCGGTTTTTGCCCATCCTCCCTCCTACTCGACGACTAAGGTTAAACGTGACCAGTGTTTCAAGTTTCCCTGAGTATGATTTTTCCTCTTTTTTCATCAAACTAAATAGGGAAACATTTGCATGTATAGGACTGAAGGTGTGGCTTGAGAAATGAAATACGTACATACATACGTGTATATATATATATATATATAAATAGAGAGAGAGAGATAGATAGATAGATATGATATAAAGGGAATTCCAGTTCCTCAAATTTGGATCTACGTCGAAGTAGTTGCTTGACACGCCAGGGTTGCACTACTGTGTAGATAAAATGAAGTTTACGTCACTCAAGGCCACTAGAGGGCAGGGTGGACAGAGGGGGGACGCCCTCTAGCTCTGCTGGGCCGACTCCAATGTCCGACACCCGCTCGGAATCCAATTTAAGATACAAATTGGTCGTCGCATGATGGTAGCGAGACATGTCCCGCGTTGTAATCAAATCAAATGTAAATGTAATTTGGGCCTAACGGTACGCCGAGCGGGGCCAGTGATGTATTGGTGGAGTAGAAAACGTGACATAACCAAACCTGGGCCAGCTGGTGGAATACCCGGAGCAGAACAGGAGCATCATGGCAGGGAGTGACCAACATATGCCCCGTCTGCCCTTCGTAATTGTAGGTTCCATAGATATAAGCACCACCTTATCTTGAGCATCTAAGCTGCTCAGGAACCTCGTTCATAACACGAAGCATGAGCTGGGTGGGCTCTAGTTCCTTATTGTTTCTTGTCAATTCTTTTTTTACTTACCTACATATTTAGTTATTTTGTTCTTTGGAAAATGAGCTTAGCTTTTTATTCTCAGAATGTATACACTGACGTGCAATCGTTTACAAGAAAATGCATTCAAACTAGTGTGCTCCTCATTTGACACAACATCGACATGATCAAAAACATTATTTCTTTTGTGAAGGCATATTTTTGTCATCCTCCATGATTATACAATTCCCGTCTTATGCCAAGTGCCCACTAAGTTCAAATACCTTTAAAATAGGCTTTACGTACCATGCTCCGCCTGAGGAAAAACTAATTTTGAAATCGCGTCGGAAGGAAAGCTATCACGTTTCAACTGTTACCTTACGATGCAGAGTGGCACTCGGTGAAATCAGTGATATATCATAGGGTGTCTATGGTGCCGATGTTTAGTGGATTGGAATTCACCGATTATAAAACCGATGTTTCTCTATGATACAAACCTTCCCGATGCGTCACGATTTGGGACATTCTGCATCATAAGCCCTACATTTGTATCGTAGTTGGTGGATGCCCGGCCTGTCACCTTGTCTGTCACCTACGTAGTTTTGGTTATATGCATGCACATTTAAGTACTACGTTGTGTAATAAAATATATTTATCGATTTTCCTCTTCAGTCAAGGATAAGAAGCATATATCCCTTCATCGATGACTAGTACCCAGCGAGGGCACTTAATGGTAAATGGCAATTCACTTGCCGTTTATCTTAAAAGTTCGTGCTAGGCCCTCGTGGTTTCACTACCAATCAGAGAAGGTTTCAACAAGTTCAACAACTATGAATCAAACGCCTTCATCACGCATTTCCCCAATAATCTGGTTTATGCTTTGACCGTTGAATAGTTAATGGTCGAGACGAGTTCAAATCCGGACAGAATAATCACGTTTCTATTTCTAATTGCAGTGAGCCACGCAGGTGTTCATTGCCATAAAACTCGTAACAATATGTTTTTTCACTAGGTTCCTCATTAATAAACCTGACATATTCCTATCCCTCATCTTACAATCAAGTGCCACTTGAAGCAGACGACAATATAGCAAGCCTTACTCTTGCGTTCATTGCCTAATAAATGTGCCAATCACACATGTTGGAAAACTGTAAGCCACAGATGGGAATATTAAAAGGATTTGACGTCAGCAACCGATGCGTGAAATCATGAAAGTAAGTTCCTATGTTTTACAACGTTTCCAGTCTGGATGACAAATCTAGTCCGAGTTGCTCGGAAATAACGTGCGCGCGCATGTGGGCAGCGTCACGTGGGCTTTTTGTCGTATGGACTTAAGACGAGAATCGTCATAAAACCCAGGTCACGTGCTACAATGTAAGCCGCGCAGCCAGACAGGATAAATCGCCCTGGAGTTTCTTCCTTCGCCTTGGCTCCAATTGTATTTGGAATTCGTGTTCACTTCTGATGAGGATTGTGTGTTCTGGCCGCGCGCATAAAGATACACACGCACCTCCCCAACACAGTACGTTTTAACTTGGGCACGCCACATCCGATTATAGAGATTTGGATCCAATCTCCAACTGACTCTGCGCCTCCGCAAACACTCGATTCCAAACAAAAGCACGACACAAGCCTGCGGATCCATGCGTCTATAAAAAATATATTCCCTCGGTGGTTGGATCCCACAAGGAAAGACGGTTAAAAGAAACGAGGGCAGGCCTTCATCTGGAAATTCTACGGATTTATCACACTACACCTCTTTTACTTTGAGCCTCTTGTGCCAAAAGTCATCCACCTCCAGAGGCTAGGCTGCTTTGTGCGGCGGTGATTGAGTAAACCGTAGGGGGAGGTTGTGGAATATTCATCACCCAGGTTCACTCCCACTGGGCGATATTAGGGGTAACATAGCGTTAGATCTCCATATTCTAGCGCCGTAATGTCATTAAGGAGCGGCACCAGTTATCCGCAATGTGTCCATAATCTGCTCGGCATGGATGCCCTTTCTGAGTTGTGTATATGCGACGCAAAACGCTCAGAAGGACATGATATCATCAGCAGGTATGCGCTGAGTTGCTCACTCCAGGGACGTTTGTTTAGGCGAGTCATCTATCTTACTTGCTCGGAGGAAAAGCGTGCTAATGATTGGCACGCACAATGGTCGTATGCCACTCCCAGCCTGTATCTCGCCAAGCAGGAAATGCATAAAAATAATATAGCATTGTCAAGCGTATGAAGAGAAGGGAGAACCAAGGGGTACGCAATTCCTGTGTGGTTTTATCATCCATCCAAACACACATCAATATTGGAGTTATTTTTGGTGCGCTTTTCTGACGGCCTGCAAAATCAATACATATAAGAAGAGACTGGGCAATAGCTGCTATTCCCATTATAAAGTACTCTGAAGGGCGTACTGACCTGTGGGCAGTAGGCACCTTATTTCTTGGACTCAACGCCGTTCGCTGCAAATGCCGGGAGTGGTTTACAGCTCCATTCATAACATCCACTGCGTTACCTTCTCAGAATCAATTATACCACCCCCGAGCCTCCCCAAGCTCTGCTGTTGCATCGGAACAAATACCACCATGGAAACACGCCAATCCAGCAATCCCTTCCCTTCACCAAAGAAAAAAATCCATCCCATGTTGGTAGAACCTTTGTTACTTTTCCATCGCCGTCGGAACAAATCCCGAGTAATTTAGTAATTTCTGGATACGAAATGAGGGAAGGAAATGCACCAGGCCCCAGTATTATTCTCTGCACGCTCACGTTCACTCCTCGAAATTAGGACGAGAGTTTTTCCTGTCTCTCAGGGCAACCTTTCATTTGAAATTGTCAAGCTAGACGGGCGCCAACCTATTGAAAGTGCCATGGCTGTTAATAAGCCCAGTGTTTAAGAAGGCACATTCTAGGTCTTTTCAATTATCAGAACAATACTGAAATTGCTGCAGATTAGATATCCTATCCAGAGCAAGATTTTCTAATTTTACGACAATTGGTGTAATTTAGTCCCGCCTAAGACCGAACGAATTTTAACATGAAAGGACTCAAGAAAACTCATGGTTCTGGTTAGTTTGTAGCTGAGGTTAAAAATCAATATTAGTTCAAACAAATTTGTTTTCGAAGTAGAAGTTGGTGTCTGTTGGTCGCCTCTTCACTTTTCGCCTTGAACATAAAACTACTTTTAAAAGCAGTGTATGTGGAAAATTTCCTTCACGATTTTTCATTTGGGTTCCAACAGTAATTTAGTGCCCTTCGGGTACTGTTACATTCTCCACATGTCCACAGGTTTACAAGGTCCTCTATAAACCTATTTTCCTTCACATCAATTGTTTAAGTCACAATGAATAAATCTATTACCACAGCCTTCCCCTTCACGGAAATTGTCGTCTCGAGAGAAAACGGAGGGAGGGTGTTGTTGTTTGTCGGCTGCCCCAGCCCTACAGGTAATAGAGGAATATAGGACCTGGAGAAACAAAACGTACATGAAAATACTTGTATGCTTTAGCAGATCACGTATTTGAGGTAAATATGAAAAACATGTACTTTACCATGTATCTGATATCAGGAATGAAGGTAAATGAAATATACGCTTTCTCTTGATAAAAGACTCTTGGATAGGCTCTTACATTCTCCTCTGGCGATTCCCTCCATTAAAGCCCCTAACAGCCTTAATTTATGATTTTACTTAGTAAAATTAACCTGAAACTCAAGCAAAACGCTAACAAAAACTTTGGGTACAGTACTTCGCATTAAATGTATTCTGTTCGCATATCCTTTCTAAAAATGTCCCCTTCTTGACAACGTCTGGAACAAATATATATGGTTTATAAGATTGTTCATATATATATATATATATATATATATGTACGGGCCCAGAGTCTTATTAAAATTACAATGTATAAAAGCCAGCGAGGCAGCCAAACTGCTATGGCTTGATAGTATTTTCATTGATTTATGTGAATAAACAACTCTCCATACATTTTCTAGAATAGCCTGTCGGCAGGGCGGCCATAAAGTGTGTCAACTAGAGTGAACATGCTCTATTTTATCTGCGTATGCCAACACAAAATAGCGATGCGGTTTTGGTTTACATGAACGAGAACTGACTAGTATGGGGGAGGCAAAGGGTGACCTTATCGTCGCGCGAGGTAAGGCAACGCCATTGGTGTGTGGGGAGAGGTCCACATCCCCTGCAGGCGTCTGGTAGCGCGGGTATCTGGGCCAAACATAAAGTCGCCTTTATCCCACAGGAAATTAACGCCTCCATCTTGTTTCCTGGGCGTCACGTCGCCTACAATTGGCCGTGGTCGCCTTGGTGATAATTGCATGTCGCTCCCGATGATGCTCGGTCCTCCCCTATCTCCCCCCCTCCCCTGCTACTCTCCCCAATCCTAACCCCTCCCAACCCTCCCTACGTGATTCCAAGCCCTCTCACACCCCTCCCAGCATTAACCTCGACCTTTCCTGCTATAGTCCCGTGAATGCCCTTAACAGACCCTGCTTAGTCCCCCCTCCCCCCCCCCTCCCCGCGCCATTCCACTGATAACAACACCTCCCACCCCCTCCTCCTCTTACCCATGTGCTCGGTATCGCTGACACCGCCGCCCCAAGCACTGCCGGAAGTTGCAGCATTGCACCCCGCTCCTGGCGCCCCCCTGAATGGGATCGTAGGAACTACAGGAGACGGCGGAAGCGGAAACGTCGGACGCAGTGTACTCAAGGTGGCTCACGGAAAGGACAGTGGGTGACAACCACGTAGGAAAATGAGGAGTCTACAGCGGGTGGTGCGACCGGCCTGACAGTTCTATCGGAATGGCTGTCAGCTAGCATATCCGATTGTCGGAGAGAGTAATTAGTGCAAGAAATCCAGGTGTAACAACCACTTCTTCGGGCTAGCACGCACCTTCATATAAGCTGAAATGTTCCCTGCTTTCCCTTAATTGGCAACCTTGATTTGTACCCAACAGGAGCTGTTCGCAGTCTACCTGTCTATCAATTTATCCTCTCTTATCAACTTACATATTGCGTTGGTTTTTGTTATCTTTAGGTAATATAAAGTTCATCAAATGAAAACTTTTTCATAGAAACCTAGTTGAGATGAGTCACACGGTAACGTAAAACATATTATACAGGCTAAGTGAAGAGAAGATATTTATCCTACCCCTAATAAAAAACGCCATGGATTTAACATTGACACAATGTATTTGACATAGCGTTGGATAAAGTGTTATTTATGCACCGAGGTGAATAAATAAAAAAAACCGGACCAATCAGGGACGAGATAACGAAAGTAGATCTGGCAGCATTGATAACTACTAACATGGATAATAACAAATATTCTCTGTATATCGGTGAGATGGGGTAGGATAAATATGAAACCGAACTCGAGTTAGCCTTGTCAATGTTTATACCACTCTGGTCCGGTCTGCTACTCACTAAACTCGGCTAACGCCTCGTGTAGTAATACACAACCTGCCCATCGTGGCATAAACATTGACAAGGCTAACTCTCGTTTGGTTTCTACTAGTTATATAAAACCACCTGACCATGCTGTACAAGCTACAAACCGAGATGCTAATTTACGCTTTACAAACCGTAAATTATCATCGAGTTTTGTAGCTTGTACAAGCATGGTAGGTCGTTATACATTTACTATATACCCGAAATTTAAAAAATAAATTAATTTTATTTGCCTTAACAAGCAATATTTCAATAAACGAGTATGTGTAGGTAGTCCGTATGATTGTGTACGGACCAGTGGTCCGTACAGTATATTTACGTTATATGGCGAAACGGTGCGTATTTACAGTATATACGGTAAAATTTGAGATGATATGGTTTGATAATCACTTGCAGCTGGAGCAATTGAGTCCAAAAGCATCCCATTTTACGTTCCTTTTTTCTATGATACCTCTACCTATCACGCCATATCTCCCTAATCGTTTGTCTGTCCCCTCATTTCTTCTTCTATCTATCTTTGTCCCATTTCTTGCTGTCCTCCCTCACTGCCTCTCTTTCTCAAGCTTAAATTCTTAGTAGTTGATCCTTGATATGTGTCCCCATGATGGTAAATCTGACCAGGGACGGCATGAAGGCCGTGCTCAATTTAATCTGGTATTCAGTAGATTGTGTCAAATTGAAGGATGATGTAGATTATCAAGTGGCATTAATCGTGTCTGGGGTTCCGTCTTGATTAGCGTCTGGTAGATTCCGCACTGATAATGAAGGAGATATTTCACTCCTCGTCAAGAATGTCGGACTGCATTGCCGGGCCTCGATGTTTTAGTATTTGACGATGCCCACAAACTGGAAAGGCATTACACATTGGATAACGAATTCATGCTGCTTTTATCACCTCGATGCATTTTTAGTTTTTATGTGGGTGTCAAACAAGTGGTTTAGTCTATTCCCGTAAGTGTACTAGTCTACAAATTGTTGTTAATTAAGTGTTAAATCTAAATATTCTAATATAATAACGCGACATATGCATTCAAACGAGGGGAAATGAATTCAAAGAAAACCACCAGCACAATCATACAAATAGCCTATAAGTAGATGTAGATAGGACGTATTTGCTAGATGATGAAGGGCTTAGACTCTTCTGGGATTTGAATATTCCTCTAAACTTAAATTCATAACTTGTATTGTGTCATTTCTATCAATGTATTGGGTCTTGTCTTTCTCGATAATTCACGTGATATGACGAAATAGATCAATTCCACAGTCATAGCAATATTCCTTTTAATGATGGGGCTTTAATGTCAACAGATATATATCCCCTGGAAAATCCCTACAAATATATCTAGTATGTCTTAATTATAGTAATTTTCTATCCCTCTGCAGAGCGCCTAGTAGCTGTCGTTTAGTTTAGCATGTAGTCGAATGACCCTTCCACAGGGATTTAAAACCTGACGTCAGCGTAATGATTAATGTAGCGGTTGTGACGTCATGTCATTAAACGCTAAAGCGGCCTTGTGCCGACGTTTGGCAGCTAGACAATCTGAATCGACGTTGTGGCGATCACATGAAAGCTTTAATGGCTTTCTTTCATAAAGCCACTGCCAGTCAGTTCAAAAGCCAGGCCAGCTTTTGCATTTAGGCCTCGACTTTGGGTGACTAAAGCCTCACTCTTGTTCATTTTTTTCAATGCCTGTCAATCGACGAGGGGTGAAATTGCCAAACGCACTTAAAATATCGCATGTTTGCCACCATATGTGAATGCGGCTGCCTCGAGGGAATAGCACCGGAACCCCTTAGCCGTACCCGTTCTCCTTCCCCTCCCCTCACTATTTTACATCCAAGAGACTCTGTAGTTCTAAAGGGGCGGGAAGGAGTGTAAGGTATGCAGGGGATAGAGTCTTTGAGGCAATTGTGTCTTGCAGGAAAGTTGCCAGGATAAGTGACTTGCTCGGAATCTTATTTGCGACTCGCATAGGTGGAATCACGCACTCGGCGCTTACCCGGTCCTTGTCCAATTTACTCTGCCTGGCGTAGTGTGGAGGGGAGTGAGGGGGGAGAAGTGGGGTGCGGGGGAAGGGGCGGAGGACGTTTTGGTGCCACTGCTTGTGTCACTTCTATATAATCTGTTCTTGCTGGTGCCACATATACCACGCGCCTGAACCAGGCCGGCCTTTCGGCGGCGCGCCCGGGGGCTTGTCGTTAAGTCAGCCCGCCGCCTGTTCAGGGTGATTATATTCAAAGTAAACCTAGCCACCAGGCGTCGCTGTAACACGGCAATACACAACGGTGTTCTCCGGGGAAGTAGCAGTAGTATACGGAGTCGGTGATTATACACAGGCATACCGCTCGGTTAGAGGCAGGACATATTGTTCCTGTTTCTTTTTCCGGGAAATACAACAATCTGAACCAATTACTTCTTCTAACGAAACATGAGTTCCACGTCCTTTTCATAATAGCAATGTGTATGTCTTGTAAGGCATGAGGACGTTTTCATTGTACGCAAATGGAAAGCATATATATAGTATTCCCAAAATGGGGTTCACGAAGCATGAGTCTATTTTCATCTTACCTTGATGAAGAGATGATACTGATGATATGTGATTCACGGAAATATACTGAGAATTCGCACTGACACCTGTGCTCAATAACACCAAAACAGCTTGGGTTTCAGGCTCAATACCTGCTGTTCACCATCCTAGTTTCAATACTTTGGTTACAATTGCATGGAGAAAATGTATATCGTACTGATATCATATCAACAATATTTATCAATATTCCTGTGTATTATATTCAATCGTCCATCTCGATGGAAATTGTGATATCTTCTTCCATAACCATCCAATATTCAGGAATGGGATACATTTCTAGGTAAAATTCGATATCACTGTGGTTCTACAGTTTATGTATTTATGTATCACATCCCATACGCCTAGCAAACCCACCAACCACCATTGTAGGTTTAACACTGACCCATCACTTCTGGCGTGTGGGCACAGCCAAGCATCTCCACACCAACATGCTCTGAGCAAATCACGAGGGATATGCTGCTGCAGCCGCTCCCTGAATGGCTCTGTAAACAGGTCGTGTTCTGTTTGAATACTAACGCCCCACTGGGTGAATCCGAAGTGGCCACAGTAGGTGTTTCACAGTGTGAACCCCGGCCCACAAAGGCATAGCCGAGCTTCTTAAGCACTGGCCGCTGTGAAAGAAACATGACCGTTGTACCCAGGTTCCACATGCATAGGGAACCCATTCTCCACTGGCATACTGAAAGTCCCGTGTGGGTGTGTATGAGACGTCCTACTCAGAGTACGTATGGGCGCGGTCTAGATACCTAAATCTGAACCAACCGAACCTTGAAAAACATAGTGACTTAAGCTTTATTATCCACCGTATACGAAGTCCCAATTTAAAATGTATGGGGTAACCAATACCGTTTGTTTAAAAACTGTCTGATACCACATCTATTGTATACGAATTTAAAATCCCCTGTATATTACCACCTCAAAGCCATTGTATACGGATGATAGACCCTTTGTGCTATAGAAAAAAGAAATAGTCCCTATTGCTCTACCCTTTAATTTGTCAATTCCTGGGTTTAATTTCCTAGAGAAGATAGATAATGAATACAATATTGTCTATTCATCCAAAGTCATCTATAATATCTCCCGCTTGATACCATTCTAAATGAGGGGTTTACATTACTAGATAGTATTCTCTGGGAGATCGGGTTCGAGTAACCCTATTCGCCCACTCACTCAACCCTCATCACTCAGTCTACCTTGGTACTATACATAATGGGGTCCATCTGCCACACTGGTTCCCAACCTACAGCCTAATCATTCACAGAACACGCGCCGGAGACTGACAGGCGTCATTGAATGGATCACGTGATAGTATCGCCTCCAGGGTGCATTCTCCTCCATCTGCTGACCCTCCTCCCACCCCCTGTACCTGCCTCTACTTCCTACTCCAGTGCAGAGAGTCCTACCCAAGCATCATCCATTCCTGTATGCACCGCATTCATCCAGCTTCTAACGGGTTACGACCCCAACCCTGACCTACAACCATAAACTGAAACAGGATTCCTTTCAACCCTTACACAACTATTCATTAACGAGTCCATTAAACGCCTTCCTAAATCCCTATACTCGATGCTTCTATTCGTACTATCGTTTTATGCCATCTGGTTCGACAATCTCTTAAATCATTTCACATGCAGGGATAACCTTCACATAGTCGTGACCTCAAGTTTCAAACCTGCATGTTTGCACTTCTCACGCCTGCACTGTTATGCCCTACCGTTAGTGCCCAAGCTAGTCCTCTTTCTGTGATTCCCTTTGGACATCGCCTGTCACAAATGATGGAGCTGTGTGTAGCGTGCATGCTACAGGTGGGAACATGCGGATGGAGGTCGAGCATCATGGACGTTTTTCTTCTCTGTCCTGTTCTTTGCACCTGCTACATAAGAATCAAGATAGAAATGTGCATGTGAGGGCACTACAGGGAATTAGACTGCGAAGAATGTCGGATATTTTGGACAATTTATTTTTGAATTTGTGTTTCTTTGAATAAGATAGATTTGTGTGTGGTGGGTGGTAGGATTTATAAAGACGGAAGAGAAGGTGTGTGTATAGTGGTTGGGGATGAATCATCATATATGATTCACCTATATTGAAATTCGAAAAATTGTAACTATTTTTGGGATTATTTATAGGGTCAGACGGCAGTATATTTTACAGCAATGACAATGTTAGAATGTTCCATAAGGCTCGCCTCCTGTTCTGCCTTTCATGTTTGTAATGGGTTACCATCCAACCCAGAAAAATATGCAGTCCCTTAGTTATATCCCATTCATCATACTGTAGATATTATGATGCAGGTACCTGAAATTATGTCACTATGCCACTGTGTCGTGATGATAACAACTGGTTCTTTGTATCTGGATGTTATTTAAAGTCATGTAACGAATTATAAAATCTATAAAGGCAGTACAAATACGGGTCATAGGGCTTTATATAGTGTAGGTTTATACTGATATATCATGACATTTGCATCCGATACCTTACGAAGTATGAATGCAACTCTGCAGGACACAGAAACGACAGGGACAATGGTGAGATGAGTATGGTTGTTCTGTGGGAAATGGAAATTAGGGTACTTTGAGGTTGGATTAATATGAGGGAAAATCCAGGAATAAAGGGTTTGGCATATCAGGGCAAAGGAGAGGCACATATATAGGGTATGTAACTGTTTTTTTAAATCCTGTTATTATTCTATATTTGTATTGATATTATTTATTATAGAAATTGATGGTTTTCGGGATTGTAGAAACTCTCAAGTCATTTGATACGTGAGACAGGGCTTTATCCAGGAACACGACACTGTGCTTATTTCTGACGCCGTTTCATCCGCTCATTCAAGATTCTCCCCGGCCGTACACTACACGATAAAAGGCGGAAATTGGCCGTCTTTGCTAAAGACTTCTCCTCGAAGAGATGGCAGCTGTCATTAGCATTTGGACACGTAGCAAAGCATACGGGTTGCAATGCGTAGAAAGTCGTATTAAGTTACATGGAGCTCCCTTTGGTATTGCCTGTGGGACACGCGATGGTGGCATTTCGAGTAGCGGAATATGATACCCTTGTAACATCTCACGAGATCCGGGCGAACCGTTCCCATTCAACCTCGCAAATACAGCTGCATCTTACGTGCAGAGAAGGACAAAGATTAATTGAAAACACAGTTCTATCCTGGACACCTGGGTTAATTCATTCATATTAGTATATATATATATATATATATATATATATATATATATATATATATATATATAAAGGCAATATCAATCACTGGATTTATATAAGTATAGAGATATGATAGTGTTCTAAACTCCCAGTAGATGTCTCTACTTATAGGCTACGGTGGTGCCACCCCTGGCAAGGACCAGAAGAAACAGACGCATGCTGAGGTTATTCACTTCTCAGTCAACCACACACCTGGACACACCTGGAAAAATCTTACTATATATATATATATATATATATATATATATATATATAATGTATATATATATTATATATATATATTATATCTATATATAATTATAAACCTGTGCGCAAATGTCTCACATCAGCTGATTAGCTCTATATATTTAATTCGTTACTCAGTGGCAAATGAATATCGACCATCCCTCTACAACAGGTATCGAGTGACATTCTGTCATTCCGAAATGTAAGCAATAGAATAACATTTGTTTTATTTAATTTATAGATATATATATATATGATAAGGAGACATGGTGAGGATTACCTAAAGGAAGTAGGTGTTAAGACCTCGTTCATTTCTTAACACACCTATTCAACTCGTAACAGATTCCTTTCGGCCACCCTCACTCTGACTCCATATAGTAAATTTGTAGCAGGCAAAAGCATGGCCAGTGTAACTCAAAGCATCTTCAGGCTTAAATACAGCAAATACACTCTCTAAAGAAACCGGACTTCACAATAGAAATCGACGTTTATATTCATTATCGACTTGTAACATGGCTATAAGATTGATGTAGAACCCTAGTGACTATCTCGGTGACATCTAGGACTCACTGGTGACTGGGATTGCACATCCAGACAGAGGTTTAAAGGGAACTGCTCAGTGTAGTTAGGGTAGGTCCTCAAGAGCTCGGGTTGACACACTGTTAGCGCTCAGCTTTGAGGTGTGAGCAAAAGCTTTGAGTGCTGCCCAATAGGATCTCCGGGGAGTGGTCCGGCCGGACCACGTAATAGGCTGTGTTCAATGGTGAGCAGCTTGGAGATACTTCGGCCAGGTTTGAGTACCTTTGAGCTGCTTGTCTCATTTTCCATGTCAGTATCATCACGGTTTCCTGACTTATTTCCCTTTCCTAGGTCACGGAAGCGGGCACTATGTACAGCACTATAACGTGGTGGTTCAGGATGAACGCGTCTGACCGCCTTACTTTTTATTCTCGGATATTCTCACCATCCTAGTTTGTTTCAGGCCCTAATTAGCCACTAAAAGGTAATAAAATGGGAGGTAGGGCTTATTTATAGGACATTTCCCTATGTAGTTATGGGCGGAGCGCACTAAAGCGACCGCTGAAATGGCCCGCGTGTGAGCATCTCGGAGCTGCTCTGGGAGGTAAGGGAGATATGCTCAACGTGGCTCAGTCGTGAGGGACCCTTCGCATGTGGACACTGTAACGATACACGGACGTAGGAGAAATGTGACACCCGTTAGCTACAGCACCAGTCGTGGGAATGGTAAAGTGGGGCGGGATACGGTGTGTATGGGCTAAGTGCAGCAGAGCAGATTGTGCTGGGAGACGAGCAGACGGCAACAGTGCAGCATGGTATACATAGGTATACTTCCCACTCTCCATCGTAGGTTCTGGTGATACGGGCCCGACAAATTCCCTAGGGATCGCTACGGACCACCCTAACCCGAAGCCTATCAGTGCGTACATATATAATGCACCAGACAACCTTTACACATTCCTATCCCAATCCACAAGGATCAAGGCTTTACACACCAGCAAGACGGAGAATAATTAGCCCTTTAACCGCCGCACGCCAAAATGAAGCGGGAATTGTACCTCCGCGCCCCCTACGCCTTTCCTATATACTACCGCTGCAGGCTTCTACCTGAAACACCCCTGAAACGCCGGCCATACCCGTCCATATGCCTGACTCGATCTGTGAATTATTTTGGGTTTCTCCGAGTTCTACTCGCAAATCAACATCTCCACGGCACTATATAGACTCAAAACACACAGATACATTGTTTTAAAACTGTTTTATTTAATAAGGAAAGTTTCTAACCCTTTCGTGCGTAAATCGACTGAAAAAGTGAATTGGAAAAGAAATTTGAGTTTATGATGCCTCAAGGCATCATGCGGCGGTTCACACGGGAATGCCTGGAGGCATCATGCGGCGGTAGCCATGGGAATGCCTCCAGGCATCATGCGGCGGTTCACCCGGGATTGCCTAGAGGCATCATGTGGCAGTGAAAGGGTAGCTAAGCATGCTCTCAGATTTCTAGTTGCCAGTATCCACTTTCTTTTCTGAATGAATTCAAAGCACATTTCACATGATCATTGCTCAGTGCGATAACCCAGAAATAAGATTGCTCCCTTTCCTGGAGAAATCTGGTCCATTGATTCGCCGAGCCATCAATCTTGAATCAAGGGATCTCACACAAAGGTAGTTAACGTTTATGTTCAGAGAGGAAATACGACAATGTAAAATATTCCGGGAGATTTGGGAGCCATCCCATCAGACGTAACTAATTGCAGTCACAACGGAGGGCCAAAAACTATGGGAAACTAAAAGTACTAACGGCCGAAGGAAAAAAAGAAAGCACACAATGTGAAGTTGCTTCTTTTGATTCTCATTTTTATTGTGAAACTCGGGACAATCGCGAGTTTATTTTGGCGCCAACGAGAAAAGTGGAGGTGACTAATTAGTAATTTAGCCAACTGAAAAATCCAGGATTGATGGGGAAATAATGGAACTGTTATTAAAAAGAACGGAAGCAAATGAAGAGCAACCGGAAAACCCACGCGATGGTGAGAGGAAATCAGAGATGGTAAAAAATTAGATAATTGAAGACCCGAAATAAGACACTTGAAGAATAAATAAGAGTAGTTGACTGAAAGGGGAATCTAGTGGCTGTTGTTTCACAGTGCAATTCAGTCTGATCAATAACAAAATTAGAAATCTATTTATAATTGTTGAAATTGTCTATAACAACCGCGTATGGCTTAAAGTAGTTTGATACAAAAATATATATCTCACAAAGCATATGGTTGTGTTTTGATTGCTGGTAATATAAGCAGGCCGAATAAAGGCAAGATTTAATAAAAAAAAAAGTTATTGAATTTTCTTCTGTGACAAATTCTTTTCTCTTCAGGCCCTTCCAGTCGCTCAATAAGCTCGGGGCTGGCAGCATTGCGGCGACAACCACGCCCCTCCCCCCTGGCGGTGACCTCCTGTGACCTGTTGCCTGGAGACATCGATCACGTGGTAGGAGCGAGTCTGGATCTTATCTGCGCTGACGGCGTGAGAACGTAGGGTGGTGATCGATCGCTGCTCGCCGTATTATCTGCGCTATCAAATGACCCAGTATCCCCAGTATAGGGCTCATTGCGCACTGCTCCCACACCCTGCTGTCCATACCCCACCGAGACTATTCCACCCCATCCCGTCCCCCCATACACACTCTCGCCCTCTGCAGGCTGTTGTGTAGTTGTAAGATAATTCTCTCGTGGATGAGAGCAGGTGTTTCCACTGCATGAGGACAGGTGTCGCACTAATCGTAGATCCGATATCACATGTGACCTGAAGGCTGCCGAGAATGTGCTCGTCCTGTCAATATCACAAATAATGAATCCTCGAGCACTACTCACTTTCTTATGTATCGCTGTCAATGAACATCTTAGATATTTGTGTATTCTATATTCGATTGAAGTATAGTCAGGTGGTGCAAAGGCATCGTCTCACTTTGTTGACATATCAATATGCAAATGAAGCAGTAGCATTGATGAATTTATCCTACCCTTAATAGATTTGGGATGGCGTGACTGTATGCCACGGTCATGCTATAAAATATTCAAAAAAGTCAAAAGAAGTTAAAAAAAACCCAACGTGATGTCTTTATTAACATACCAGGGAACAGAACAATAGCGAGCAGGAAAATAGTTCTGGCTCCATTGATAAAGTCATGCCCCAAATCCACTAAGGCGAGTGAATTCGTAGAGAATTCTCTTAAGACCATGCGAAAATGCGACCATACTCTGAATATTTGCGACCGTGCGAACACATGGAACAATATTAAAAGGCTTTAATTTTGGCGCATGTCGCTCGCATGTCCATGTGAATTCACATAAGACGTGCGACTCTCAAACGACCACCGTGCGAACGCCTGATCCACTGAAGCGAATCTTTCATGCGACCGGGAGAACTCCAGGCGAACGTGTGCGACCGCTAAATTCACCTTAGTTTGCATTACTCCTAAGTTTCAGAATTTTATGTCCCTTACTTTTAAATTAATTTAGGTATTGTATATCGTCCCGTTGTTATATTGTCTGTCCTTTTATGTTGTAATGCAAACACACAAAAAAAGAAAGAATAAAAAGAGCAAATTCGTTAATGATTACCTACAATAGTTTGATTGACAATAGTAATTATGTTTAATGACTAGTTCATATATGCAGTAACTTTTACGTAATGACAATGATGTGATGTTGGACTACTATAGTAAAACTAGACATATTCTATCTAAACTCTTTGTTCGACGTTGGATAGTTCACATGTCACTCAAGAATCTTATTTGTGCGCCGAGGCAATGAACACTTGTAATATATGTCCCAAGATAACTTTTTACTTTGAATAAAGAAGAGCAATGCTCGTTTTAAACAACAACAAAATTCGCCTTAGTGGATTTGGCGCTTAACTCAGTCAACAAAAAATGGCGTCCAGCGCACCCAATTCAATTTTTTTTTAGCAGGATACAGTAAATCATGAGTGATTTATGATATCAGCCTCATTTCAAAGGTCATTGTGATATCAAAGATATGTACACATTAAAGGAAATCGAGTTTTGATCGCGTTATTCGCGATGTTGACATGTTACTAAAGCATCATTGAACTTACTATCGTACTAAGATGACCGAACAACCGCAGCAAACTTATAATCTAAAATCGGTTTGCGAATGATACTTGCTCTAACCTTATGAATTATGCCAACATATTAGAAAATGTGTGTAAACTCATTGAAATTTAGATACGATCATGTTTTGCTGCACGTTAACATCAACTTTGTTTACCCCAACAGTCAGCAGACTATCGTAAAACTGGATGAGTTTTAATCTTGGCCACTGTATGCAACGACTGGAGTTTGGCAAAGTGATTTCACGAGGCGAAGCCGAGTGAAGCCAGGAGCCAAAACTCCAGGAGTGGAATGCGGTGGCCAAATTAAAACGAATCAGGTTTTGATTTTATCCTTCCCCGTCTCCTCGATTTTGGGATATTACGTGAAAACAATTCTGTATACCAATAGTGACATATAAACTCTGTATGCCAGTCAGCGTGACATACGGAAACTCAAAGTTAAGCCTATGGGATTTTATATTAGGGGTAGGATAAAGTCTGGGTCACACCTGACTCTACGACAGACTGACATCAAGCTTCAATCCGAATCGTCCGCAGTGAGCTGAAGAAAGATATCTTACCACAGTTTGGCCGAGATTCTAGATCTAGACTAGACTCTGGTTTACTCGGGCCGATCTTAAGTTTTGATGTTGTGATTTCGATTGCCGGGTTGTATCAAGCTGACAACTGCTGGCAGCATCAACATGAATATCTATCATAATACGTGTCCATCTCTTTTACAGCGAGCATAGGCGATTTTCCATGCGAATGCCTTGCAACAATATTCAATATATTGAATATCATCGCATGGGATTCGCACAGTCACATGGAATGCAGACGCATTTGCTTGGTCGCCTTAGTGGATCTGGCGCCTCACAGCATGACATTGGTGAGATGACATCAGAAAAGTGGCCCATTTACAAGTACCATTAGCAACATGGGTTGTTGATGCATTTAGCAACATCTGAATAGAGGTTTGATGGCTGAATGAATAATTCTAATAATTTGTTATACGTTAATAACAAACTTATTACACTATTTGCACACTTTTAAATTTATTGCCAAATTTATGAAGTAAATATTATTGATGTGTGAAAAATAGGCAGTAGTTAGCATTCATAAGTTTGTCTTTTTATCTTGTGAAATATTCGGTCAGCAGAAAAAAATATTCTGCTAACATACATCGGTAATCTCAAATTGTGAGAAAAGATCAGTTCTCCTGGTAACATACAAGTTTAAATATTGAACTAATAGAGGGAAACTATGTTCCGGCGGGAATAAGTCAAAGTTACGAGGTAAGGCTATCATAGCTTACACTAATATTGTACAGTATAGAAACTCAGCCGATACAGCTATTTTGCTTGTTAAAACTGTGTATATATGTTTCTATGTCATCATGAAAAAAGACCAAAACTGTAAAAGGAACTATTCTTATCTGGAGATGCGTTAAGACCAGTCCAATAGGACTGAGCGTCCTTCCAGTTTAAATAAACGTCTTAAAAAAAAAGGCTGGGAAATATTACTACCCAAGGCCTAGCCGCGGGCAGAGGTAAGGCTTGGAAAAAAAATTACTGCCCAAGGCGTAGCCGCGGGTAGTAATTTTTCAAAGCCTTACCGAGTGACCTTTACTTATTTCCACCAGTACGTGGTTTCCCTATTCCTATATACCTTCAATTGTCGGCTAATATCGATAAAAACCGAACGTCTCTGAACGTCAACCTTTGCAGTAAACGTCATCTGGGCAATAAACGTCAACCTTGGCAGTAAACGGCAACGGTAAACAAAAGTTATTCCACCCCAAACAGCGTTAGGTAATCATATAGGTTGTTCGCTCATAGGTATATATATAGGAATCCAGTTTACAAGCTATACATGAATCAGAAAACAGGATTGATTTCAAGCCAAACATTTCTCTGCAGTAGGCAATCAGGCAGTCTATAGAGTGCAATCAATTGGCTGGTTAAATATTTACGAGTGAGTCAATTTCCGAACCTTAATCAGACTATAGGGCAATTTCTGTGTGGGCAGGGTGACTAGGAGCGTCACCCATATTAAATCTGCGAAAACAAATCGTCAAGGCGCCACCAAACGGTAATCTAATGAACCCAGGGGACCAGCGACGCCACCCAGGTCCCAGATAGAGACGAAGCGCCAGAGATCAGTGAGGTCGCAGCGAACGAGATTATCGTATGGCAAACGAGAATCTCGCGAGACCAGTCACATTGCCATACATCACTTCCTGTCTGACCGTACCAAATGAGACGAATCTCAGCTGTGGGTGTTGGGCAAAGGGGGTTTGGACAGCCAGGGGCCCCGAAGGTGTTGTCGGAGGTTGTGCGGCAGGCGGCTATGCACAGGTTGCCTTTATTTAGACTTGACGCGTGCAGATCGATTTCTCTATTGCATATTATGCTGTCGCACGACCACTGGCGCCTTCTTATATGTCTACCGCTGTAGGAAATCATCAATCATTCTCTGGTTCAGGGAAATACGTGCTTTCTCTCCCCAGGAAAGGGGCCTGTCACTTTCGGAAAATACACGGCTATTTAGGAGTGAATACTGCAGTGGAGAGTAAACGCATACATTTGACTTGACTTCTCGAGGAGAATTTACAGTTGGCGCCAAAGGATGTAGGGACATTTAAGTGGGGCTACTCTATATATTTAGTGGCCCTTTTCACTGAACATCAAAGTTTTGGTTTTCAATTAGAAGTTTACTAGAATGTTAGGTCATTGATTCCCTGTGTTGTCTAGCAGAGGGAAAACAGACATTAGAACTAACAATATATATATATATATATTTTATTCTCTGCCATGGGTATTTCCTGCTCTCCAATTGAAAAGGAGAAACATATAATACCATATTGTATAAAAGAAAAATCGCTTAATACCCTTCTTTACCAGTAATCTTGTCTTGGTGGTGGAGGTGGGTTGGTGGGGGGGGGGGGGGGGGGTATTAGGTTTATGTATACCTTCACATGAACTGTTATCGTCTAATACCATCCAAACTCAAATAGTAGAAAACTCACTCCTTTCAATAATACAGAAAAGGCACTTTATCGTCATTACCATTTGTTTATGCATTTGGTATGTATATTCCCCACAGAACACCTATATGAACCAGTATATCCCCTGACATTGATGCTCGTGAAAAGATTTTGCTTTTTCAATGTTACATATTGGCGGTAATAGCAGTTCAAAGAAAAATATGTATTGGAATATGCTACGGGCACAATATCTGAAGACGAATCCAAGAAGTAAAACTCTTGAGGGCAAATATGAGACCAGGAGCAAAAATGTCGACGATAGGCCTTATATATTTCACCTCCCCATGAAAAATCAAAATCACATCTGAAAGAAAGTTAAAATCGTGGAAGATGATTACGTTTCTACGGTTAGACCCATCGCCCACCTACTACGATAGCAATTTAAGACCTCCCGACGGGCTAAAATGCACAATGTCGAAATTTTTCGGGGACTATATCTCACGCAAACGTCTAGGCTACATCGTCGTACATCGTAATAGGTTTTCAGGTACATAATAATGCCTATTGTAGCCTATTTCGAGCTCAGTGAACGCTTGGCCCAGCTTTATGATGCAGAACCGATATTTACGATTTGGGCCCGCTGGGAAGCTCAATCATAGGGTGTCTATATACGACATATATATAAACATTTTTTTATCGTGGCAAACCATCAACATGCATCCAGAGTGTAATCGGTGGCATATCATATGGTATTTATAATGCACATATTCAGTGGATTTGGCTTCGCCGATTCTGCACCAACGGTTAGTCTAGATATTTGTCAACAAAACAGACCTTCCGCTTCTACGATTTTGGACAATCTGAGTCGTAAGGTCCACATTTTTTATTTATTATTATTTTTTTTTTTATTTTTTTTTTAAATCTTTTTTTTTTTATCATAGTAGGTGGACGCCGGGCTTTATTGTAAGGACCGATTAAGATCACATAAAAATAAACTAATAACATTACATTACCATATCTAAACCGAGCCCGACAGGCGATAAAGCCAGACCCTGATTGATACGAATTTAACGTCATTTTAGCTCGGGGTCTCTGTCTTGTCTTTCACTAACAAGTCATAAAGGATCCCGAATGTCGGATATTGTAGAGTATAAAGAGACCCGTGACAGAGCTGCTGGTCACACTTAGATGATGGATAAATTCACTGCCTGGATTAATCTATAAGCTCCATCACTATGGAAATAGAAGCCAATCACCTGAACGGATGGCGCTTTGATGGGCTAACACCATTTGGATGTAACATTAATCATGTTGAGACATGGTATAAAGGCGCCCTCCCCATGTATGACAACTACAAAATTGCATCAGAATGACGCCTCTGTGAACCGACTTTCTAATGGCGTCGCCGTAGCGGAGTAATATAAACAATTCAGTATGCTGATAGGAGTCAGCATGTATTATATACAAAGGGAATATATTATGCGATGCAATTTCACAGTTTTTGCGTCTCCTTATTGCCTCTTGTAATGGGTATATCTCGCATTGAAACCTGCGTGTACTTACTACAATAAAATGGTCCATTATGAGGACATGAGAAAATAGCATCTATTTATTAATACTGCAACATTTTGTTGTTGCCCTGGCTACTTGTATTGCAGCAGGCAGGTCTGTTACATATCGTGATGTCATATTAAGAACTCATACTCACCATGCTTACGAGTACGGTAAGTTATTCTCAATGGGTGGTAAACAAATAGATAATTCCAGGTTAAGATAAAATCAAAAACATATTTGTGTTTGAGTCCCTGTTCGCCATCTTCTTTGGAGTGCTTCGGAATATTCGATTGGCCATCACCTCGTTAAGGTTACTTCGTGGTCTAACGTTTATGGCGTAGAGGGACACAGACCAGACACTTATCAATTTAATTCTCAATATCTTATCGCGAGCACCGAAAACAGAATTGCCAGATGTTTCTCTAAACACAAGAAGAAACCAACCAACAATGAATCAATCTATTGTTATAGGGTTATTAGGAAGATCCCCCGTTATTTAAATTGAACATTTTGCAGCAAATTCTTATGGCATTCTTTTATCTCTCCCTATTTCCAACCTAGCCGAGTACCTTGTTTTCCACGTTCCAATTCTATACTGTTAGCGTTAGAATTGATGCAAGAATCGACTTGACGAAATTACCAGAACAGTAAGAAACGAGTTACAGAACCTCTCCAAATACAGAAGGGACTAAATACATTTGCAATTGCGCCTTCCTAATCAATCTCTGCTGTAAGTGAATTTCTAGAAAGCTGGTTAGCTCATAGGCCAGGCCATTCTCGAGGATTCAATTTTTGTCCTTACTTGGCCGGCTTGGATTTTCAGTCCTGTGACGTAATGCAGTTTGCATTGCATTTCACAAGTGCTGAAGTATGTCAGGCTAATTTAGTTTAGCAAAATCATTTGATTGACCCTGCGCCAGGCAGGATATGAAGAGCTCAGAGATCTAATTTATCGCAAAGCAGGAGGTGCATCTCTTGGTGCAGTGGCAGTTGATTGCGTTTGCCTGGAAGACTTCAACAGGCCACTGGGCAGCAATTCATTTTGCACTGTTTGGGTGGAGGGAAAACCGACCGGTGTGCTTTGATGGCTACAAGAGGCCTGCAGGCGGAGCGCTACTAAGGAACAACGCATTTAATGGACCAAATTTAATAACCATTATAGACCAGAGCGCAGACGGGGCAGGCATTGTGCTTTACTGAAAGACACAATCTCTTGCACATATCATCATCCTGCCAACGTAACGCCGCTAGTGTATTGCTTGACTATATTGTCGTTGGCTTCAGAAGAAAATGTATGATTACGTCGGATTTGCGTGATCGACAATATCGATTCTCCCCCTGAGAGAAATGCCCATTTAATAGTGTTATCGAAAAGGGCATGAATAAATTGGAACAACGCTGATTTCATCACAGAAGTGGTGTATTCAGTTTTCCTCTGGGCGTTGTGAACAATAGAGAATATTAACACTGGCTAATTTGTGCATTGGTGCTGGAGATTGCTTTCCTTTAAGACATTGGCAATATGGTGCACCCCTCTCATAAGATCTCACTCTCTCTAAGTGGTATTCTGCACAAGGTTCTCACTACGCTCTATGGGAGAAGAATTTTTAACAAATTAGGCTTAGAGCCTTGAGAATCCACTGGGCTAAGATTCCTATAAACTCAATGATGCCACCTAGCAGGAATACTGTGTACTTGGCGCCCTAGTGGTTTTATTTGGACTGAAATACAGAATACCACTTAGAGACTGTGATATCTTATGAGAGGGGTGCACCGTTCTACGCTTTATCACGGTTTATATCTACATCTACACCCTTCACACTGCTAGGGATCAGTAGAGGCATTAGCTCCTCTTGAGCATTTCATATGGAGACTTATAGATTGCCTATGGAATAAGTCCCATGCTGATCCTTCATAGTTTTGCCTAATGTCCCACGCTTGCGGCTTGGGTGCCAAAAGGCAATATGGGCAGCGAGAACAAATCTGCAATTTTGCCGACTGTGCAATCCTTTGTGTATCGGGAGCACAGGTCACAGCATATAACTATTTATCATAAAGTCCGCCCGATCCCTGCGCCATGGGAGGCAGAGCCGGCGCCGGCGATGATTGACCGCTACGCCCAACGGGCGGTAACGGGAGGAGGGGCGAGGCAGGGCCGGTACACCGGGCGATAATGTGGGAGTTGGCCGGTCTGGTCGTAAATCCGCTGATTAATCCGTGTATCTAAAACAGACGGGGGTTTCCGCGTTATGAGACGAGGTCCACAGGCGCCGGGCGACCTCGATTGCCAATCATCTCTTACTTATTGGGACCCTAAATCAGGAGAACACCGCCTCTATCCAAAACCCAATGGCTCATAAACAAAGATCAAGTGGCAAATATTATAAAGATTCTGACCACTCTGCCCTGCAGTAATAAGCAAAGGGAAGCTAAAAATGTAAAAAAAAAAAAAAGAAAAAAAAAAAAAGGGAGGCATGTTTACGTGTATGGAGGGTGTTCCAATGGGGAGAGAGACAAAGAGGGAATCGAGGAGATCGAAGGATATGCACAGAGAGATGGAGTAGGAGAGAGAGGGTGGAATGGGGCGGGAGTATTGGGGATCGAGGGTAATAGGATGAGGGGGATGTCGGGTTGCTGTGTTGGGAATATGCTTCCACACATGATCTATGGAGGGCGTTGTGAAGGTGAAGGGCGTGGTCGCGGCGAGGCGGGAGGGGTCAACACCATCCCCGCGGGATAGATGTTTCTGTCGTAAGGAGTTCTGTTTTACGAACGACGGGGCAGTGACATCGGCCCGGTGCCAATGATTTATTCCCCCTGTCCCCCTTAGTACATACTGTTTTAATACATATGGCCCGTCTCCTCCTAACAACGAAATACATCAAATACTATGCTATATATCATTCAGAATGGAAAACGTCTGCTACGCAAAATGCATTGGGAAAGTGTCATTTATGGAGCACACGCTAGAGAGGTATTAGTAAAACAGAAACCGACTATTTGGTGAAATAATACTCATGGGGTCTATGTAAACAATTATCTAGCCACAAGGTACTTAATTGATGCAGGCGAATTGAAACATTAATTTCCCATGTGGCATCTGTGGTCATAACCAAAGTGGCCCCTATGTGTATTTGAGGTAAATGAGGTGCATGTTTCCTTTAATTTGCGATTAATGGTACAGCGGTGTCAATTCATCATAAACTGTTGTACACCACGACTGGATACCTCGATCTTCTGTATAACATCATATACATATAAAAATTGATGTCTCTTCCAGTATCTAGCAAAGGTGTCCCTATAGTGTACGTCGAAAATGATCGGTTCACAATGTTTTATCCAACAGATGATTCTATTTGTTCTGAGCATTATAGATAGTAGAACTCTTCCGATTGCACTAGGGATGCGGTAGTTCATGCTGACGCTTGGCTCAGTGGGCATTCTACATTTCAAAATAGATCAATAAAGGCCGCAAAATATTGAGAAAAAAATTGTTACATTAATCCAGTGGTGAGTATAACATGTAGATATCCAACGTTCATCTATTGTAAGAGGTTAGACTTAGCTTAGCGAGGATTTGTGTGACTTCTTCCCACCGTGATGAAAAAAGTTCACGAGTCTATTCTAAATTCAGGATGTTATATGGTGCATTCTTAGAATCATACATCATGTAACTGTCATCACATACGGCCAACGGGTTTTGTCCATCACTACATGATAGTAAATATGTTGCTTTTACATCCATCATGTTTTATGAATGTAGAATGAGTAAGGAGCATGGAAAATGGAATTCTTATGTGCGTCCACCAGTTTTGGTGATGTTCTTCTGGGATCGTTTTAATGGTCCAGTGTGGGAAGCACTAAAGACCATCGGTCACCTTGTTTACAATGGTTCTTTGCTGCTAATACTACCAGTGTTACTGCCCGTAAAGGGCTGCACATAAAACACCATCCGTAAACTTAATGCAGGTCTCTTGTTCGCCGTTTAAGCAAAACTAATCTAGTTCCACTTTAAACAAAGAATAACCATTTTCCTCCATTATAAATACAGAAAAAAACTATTCCATATTCAATTTTTCAAATGATAGAAGAAAGTAATTGCATTTCGTGCATTGAGTGGGTTTTTTTCTGAGTTAAATCTGAATCTTTTTAATGGATAAACGGTAGAGAAAAAATGACAAACGATGCATTGTCCCTTGTTGGCCTCATAAGAATAAATAAATTTACTTTTTTTTCTCCACGAGGCACACTAATGGTTGGCTGCCCATAGATTGTCCCCATTCACTTTTTGTTATCTTTCCACTGAATAATAACTGGCTATGTCAGAGACAGGTATATGAAACCTTAAAGAACACAGTATGACTGAAATGGCAAAGAATGATATTCTTTTGCTTTTACTAAGATCTTTGCCAATAGACCCCATGAGGCTCTCTCGGAATTCTAGCTGTGGAGAAGTGGTTCTGGCTGGACAGTCGTTCCTGCGCACCACAGTACACACAGTAGCTGCTATAAAGTGTGTTTCTGTAGCAAGGCAATGACCAGTACGGTACTGAGAATTCAGAACAGGCTGCAGCTTCCCGCCACTTCTACTTGTCTAGACGTTCGCAGTGTGGAAACGTACATAACGTGCGCCATCCAGCGCCACAGTCTCTGCCCGCGCCCACCAGGCGTCGCTGCCATCACCAGGACGGGCCAATAAACATGCGTTGGTTAAATCAGCCAGGTCATTTGGGTCAAGCAGACCTGTTCTGTAGGGAGGGTTTATTGGTCTACGAAACGATCGTTCGCGTGGTCGCCACCGACCATCCACCTCACCCCTTCACCTTTCTGGTATGGATTTGGTGTCGGGGAAAGAGACGAGGCCCTATGGGAAGCCATTATGTGGTTCATTATAAATATGACACTCTTTGCAGGTATATTGAAACTGTCGCGACTTTTTTTTCATGTTCTACATTTTAACAGTTGAATGAATTCTTTTCTCACAAAAATAAATACATGGCTGTATATATATATATGATATAGATAGATCTACGCTAATGACTAGAATAGAAATGGAAGGCTTTGAGATACGTAAACTGTGGCCACATGCATGGGCAGATGGAGAAAAATTGATAATACTAGAACATAGCACTAGATTATCAATTTGCATTTGACCTCGTATGTAGAGATCGAAAACAGAATTATTTTTACTGTAAGATAATAGGTATTATAGCACATGTGTGATAGATTGTGATGATAAGTTAAGTAATGAATCTGACAACAATTTATTGAGGATGAAGTGGGTTGCGTGTGGAGGAATGTCAGTCAAGTCAGTGGTTGCTTGACTTAGTAATAACCTTTGTTCTTATCCAAAGAGGTTCACATGTAGTTATGGATTTTGTTAAACTCGGCTATAAATCAGTGGCAATTGGTTTTACATGCATGATGCAAAGAATATCTTTTGACATTCACAATTTCCCAGACAGCATTAGCTAGGTAGAGACAAGTTGAGACATGTCCTGAACTTTCGCTTTTTTAATGCGGCAATTTACTTAGACAGTATCAGTTGGCTTCATGGCCTTTCAACGCTGAGGGTATGAACAACTCGACGCATGACTTTCATCTTGCATTTCTTCTTGGCCTCAATGACTATATTCAAATGGGTGCCCTATCAATGTTGAACTGAAGGAACTATATCTCCATTGCCGTTTCAAACAAACTATCTTTTTGATGTTGTGTCAACCATATAATCCAACAAATCGAAAATTAAAAAAAGACACCGAAAAGGATCTACCGGTGTTTGTTGATTATGTAATAATTCTCATAGTTTCCAAAGTATCCTTATCAAAACTATCAATAACAAGTATAATAGGTCGCCCTGTGTGGTAGTGGGTTCAAAGGTAGGAAAAGCCCGGTTATATCCTCAGCATAATGCCTTTTCTCACAGGTTAAAGTGCATATTTGACCTTTTAATTTTTGACAGCCTTTTTACAATGTGTGTGTTCGTGTTTTTTTGTCTTTATCGATATAAGATATTCAACGGTACCATCAGAATATCAAACTGACAAGAAATAGTGTTTCCAAAATTTCAATTGTTTCTCTTACAAGACCAAACACTGTCACGTGGCACTTCAGCCGAGCTGCTCATCCAACCAAGAATGTCTGAGGCTATCACAACTCTTTGCCTCACTGACCTCTGACTTGTATGTTGCCCAAAGTCTTATATATCTTCAACAAACATGCAAAGTTAAACAAGTACATCCATCAGATAGTTCTAGTCAGTAGTGACCGCAAACAACCTGTGGGACAGCCAAATGTCGGGCCTAATGTGGGAAATAGTGCGTGGTAATGACATGATAACATGTTTTATTCACTAATGCATAAGAACAATCTGTGCAAATCACAGTTATTGCACAGATTTGTGCCTGGAAAGAGACACAACTTTCCAAATAGGTTGATGTGAACGCACCATCGATCTACATTTAGAATAATAACAGGCACGTGTACTTTAATTCGTAGGAGCGTTGTATCTCATACTAAAAGACAGATGTGATGCAAGCTTCGTATTATAGAGGAAACCTATGATAATTTAGGGTCAAAACTCGTATCACATTGAGTTTGAATCGCATAGTAATTCACAAGGCGAATTACATAGCGATTCAAACCAGAGGGGATCGAGCTCTGATCATAAACTTGAATGGGTTTCTGAATTAATCTCAACCTTCATATTAACAAATGGGCTAACATTTGTGACATAATATTCCCCATTGGATATTTTTCCTAAATATTTCATGGGCATTGGATACAAGTTCCCAGTCTTAGGTATATGGAGAAAAAATACCAGGGATGTGATATTATCTTAGCCTGGATTAAACGTCAAGAAGCATAACATTAGGAACTTGTTCTCAACAGGCTTGCGAGTACGTTAACTCATTCTCAACGGGTGAGATTAACAGATAAATATTTCCAGGCTAAGATAAAATCAGAAATATTTTCGTGCTTTGTCTGCGTTCACATTCGCCATCTCGTTTGGAGTGTTTGATAATATTCACTCGGCTATCACCTCGTTCACATTACTGCACACTCCAAACTCGATGGCGAACGAGGACACAGACACCCATCATTGAGCTCTTTCAAAACCATAGACTTAACCCACGTTTTGAAACAGCTCCCAGGCTCTTTCTTAATACCAGGTGTAGGCCATGTACCTACGTGTACAGAAAGCACTGCTATAGCGGCCTATCTTAGTGACCAGGGCATTACTGCGGACAACGAGTATAGAGATACTCGTTGCTGCGGAGTAGAGCACCAACCGCCCCAAAAGGCGAGGAGGTCGGCGCCATTACGTGTAATGAAGAGACGCGAGATACCGCGAGAAGACGCGAGATGGAACGTGATGACGCGAGATAACGATCACTCAGTGCTCTACGTATATAAGAAGGGTAATTTGCCGGAGGCTGTAGGTAATCGTTTCCGGGTCAGAGGTCATGTATGGGGTTGGAATGGGGTATGGGGGAATGGGATTACCCTGACCGACTGGACGTGCGCGGAGGGTGGGTTTAGGATCTCACACGCACGGTGGCGTGGTGAGGCATCGTTTTGATACTGGTTGGTAAGGCCTGGCGTCCACCTACTACGATAGAAATTTAGACCTCCCGATATGGCTCCAATACAAAAAGTCAATATCGGAGACATATCGGGACGGGGCAAAATCGTAGACATATGTCAAGACATACCAATTCACCACGCATTGTATGAGGATTTTATCGGTGTCTAATCGCAGAAACGTGGTCAACTGCCCCGATATTAAGTGACCTTCCGACGCGATTTTGATTTTGTATTGGGAGGTGCATCGTAGACCATATCGGAGCCATATCGTAGTACGTGGACGCCGGGCCTAAGGGATCTACTCTCATCCCTTCTCCCACCCACTGACGTCACCGCAGCCATCACCATAAGCCGTTCAGCTGGAGCAAACAGCCGGCGGTCATTTTGATGTACTCTGTCCCTAATTTTATTACGGAATTATCCCTAATACCTTCCCCCATATAGAAGCTGGGCAGTGATCCCCCCAAACGTGCGCGCGACTTAGAATCACGGGCCAAGAGAAATCGGTTATAGGCATTCGCTGAACATATACCTTTATCATAGTCCCCCTCTAGGTTAGATGTACCGATCTGCATCCCAAGAAGCTATTTCTTTTTAATAAGATTCCAGCCACAAAGGTGCCGCAGACTCATATTCTCATCAATGAAGTGGGGATCGGCCGTACTATAGTACTGTGCGTGTTTCTATTTTCATAAATTTATTTTTCGAGTATTTCTTTCACGTAGTTGGTGTTTTACAAAGCACGAATATGTTAGAGAAGAATCAGTGCACATAACGTTCGTTCAAGTATCAAAATAATTGAGCATTTTTCATCTTCTCTTACATTATATCAAACTATTATTCATACACAGATTGGATAAGCTTTTCCACTCTTATACTTATCTTGCTTTACACAATACCGTAGCCTAATGTGTATCATGAAGCCAATTTAATTCTCAACCACACAATGTAGATAGGTTCTCCTAATATTTCCTGAAATTTGGTTCCACCTTGAATCATCTCAATTGGTCGCTCGACCACGATATCCTATATTTTACGTTATTCTTATTCATATATCATGAATTCTACAGATCACTAAATGGGAAGGCTTTGATTTTTTCCTCTCATCCCGACTTCAATTTACACATAGACATATTTCAGATAGTTCATGAATATAGTATTCTAATATATCACATAAAGCCGCATTCACACAACATTGAATAGATAACCAATATAGCTTAAGTTTCGCAAAGGGCGCCGATTATAGAATATCAGCTTTGCATATTTAGTCAAAGCGTCTAGACTGATAATCCTGCCTCTTAGTGTGAGAGTGATTAAAAGTTTGAATTCCCGTAACTGCTCAAGTAACGGTCATACATATATGCAAGCGCCCTTATACAGGAAGAGGTCACCAAGACTTCATAAAGCTTTTTTTCAATCGATTTGGAGCTATAGCTTCAGCCTATCTTTTCAACCATTAAAACGTTCCACCGTCCCTTTCCCCAGGTTATTGGCTACCAAAGCCCGCCGTGTCGAAGGTAACAATAGTGAAAGCCTGTTGAAGAGCCACCAGAAAGTAAAAGTGGGCTGAAATTGATCGTAATATTGATTCCCGGAGGGGAACTGTGGATGGGAAAAGCGAAAGCAAAGACCTTCGCATGGCAACACGTCTTCCTCTTGGCAAAGAGTATAACATGCCTACAGTGCCCTGTTTAATTCTGCGATAGCATTTCGGCAATCTCCAAATGCAATATCTAGGTAGGGTTGAAAGCAAGCCCCGGGAACCAATTCAGAGCAAGGATTATTGCACTGCAATTCTATACATTTGCACGTACAAATCCCTTCCCTCGGCTGTGGTGATTGACTCTCCTTAGCCTACCCCATCTTCTGCCTCACCATCACCTCATTATCAGACTCTACACCTCATTGGTCCCAGGTATTGGCCACGTTGGAGTTAGAACTACTCGTCTCCTGTAACCAGTCTCCTTTAACCCATTTGAGCCGGATGATGCAGTAGGGTTTCACCCAGTGCTGGCCCGGTGATACTACTGGGCACCAATTGGGGATGGCAAAGTCATGCCTTGAAGCATTATCTACAAAATAGAAAAAAAACGAAACTTTTGTCACTATAGATATAGTGGGATGACATAGCTAACAATGAATTAGAATCAACAATTACTTCAAAATAATCATTTATGAAATAATTGTTCTATCGAATAAAGCTAGAATTATTGGTTTAATAAACATGAAACTTTCATAGAATGTTGGTATAACATCACATATAATATTTTAGGGTGGAATGAAGAAATGATAATCACGTATCATACCACGTGAAATGTTCACAATCAGTCTCTAGTATTCCAAAGAGTATAGGCAACGAGTATACTCGTTGAGTATCCCAAGCCCTATTCACGTGCATTTGCCACCCAGCGCGATAGGGTTAAGCTTTGGTGAACGGCTGAGGTTTGAGGAACATGTGAGTGCCTTAGAGTTTGCTAGTCACGGACGACTTCACGTTCAGTTGATAAAACCAAGTAGGCGCGTGACGGTGGCATTCTGTATGGGCGGCGTGTACACCGTGACGGATCCCCGCGAGTAGGGGACACGCCCCCCGGGCCTAATGGCAGCGATCCCCGGCATGTTTCATCCCGCCTGCCCTGCGCCCGATAGCCGCAGATGACCATTTACTCGCGATGGCTCCCCTTCTTGAAGCTTGTTTGAATGCTACGCCACGCTGGCCGATCCACGGGCAGGGAAGACGGAGAGGCGGCTGAGTCGGCTCGTTAGGGGAGGTGGGCAAGGTGAGGGACAGCCATGGCTACTGAGACAAGGCGGCTAACGACCAGCCGTCGGTGCTATCTTTCCCTCTCACTGGCCGCCCACCCGGAGCCCGGGGTAATGCAATCCCTTCTCAGGCACGATCAGAGGGCAAAGAGCGGCTCATTACGTCTCAGTGAGCGGCGCAGGTCTCTACTGCCTGCTCTCCAAGCACAGGCTTCCTTCTGTGAGGTAAGAACAGGTGTACATGTGATAGGCTAACGAATGCGTATATATACTCACGTATTGAACTTCTTACTTAGTTTTAAAGTTTAAGTCTATCTGGAAAGTAGACGCCTGTTGGTCCAAGAACCGATTATTGTCCGTTGAAAAAGGCTTCACATGATAATTCAAGTCCATACATTGCTCAAGAACAATCCCCATTCCTGATACATTTGCTTTGAATTCGGAATATAGATGATTACTTTCGTCCGCATAAATGGTCGTTGTCTACACTGTAAAAAAGTTCACGTGAATTTTATGGTTTTTCCCTGGCAACTGGGGAGTTTCATCACTATTTGACTTTTTTATTGATGCTAGAATTATTCTAAGTGTATCTAATGTATCCCTACTTACTGTTTCTTACTGTAGATTGACCGTAAATTGGATGGTTTACAGTACTAAATACATTTACAGTGCAATACCGTTGTCTCATACCAAATATACGGTATGAAACTGTAGACAAAATTACGGTAATATACTATCCATGTTTATATAATAGAAATAATAAATAGAATAATGATAATATTTCTGTACTGGGAGAAACTTGCCATATATAATAAAAAAAATAACCTGATATAATAAAAAGGATTCCGGGTAGCCGTGACTACAAAAACTATAAACCTCGTAGTTATTGCCTATTGACCAGAGAGCGAGCAATTACATTTACCTATACGCATGAAGGTAAAATCTATGTGCTACGCAATATATAATGGGATTAAGTATCTGCGAAGGCATGGAGCAATTCCCTTTCAGCAAAACATCGCAATACTAGGTGTCTCGATTGCTACAGAATTATAGATCTGAAATGAAAAGACTGTATTTTATTGGCCATTTTGCATCTTTCGTATCTGTTCTCACCTTATTCGTTTTACACAATAGATTAGATCTATCTTTCCATTTAATCCTTCCGTATCTTCTTTCATGAATGATTTTCTTTAACATTACTATGATTTCTACCGTATAATCCCATTTTGGATTTCAACGAGGACAATATAAACCTCCATATCAGAATCAATCCTTACAATCCATGCCATACAAAACATTTAGATTACTTGAGGATATCAGGAACAATTCAGATATGACTATAGATTGGTCGGTTTTTAGAAATAAAGAACGGGACCAGTCTTTAAGGTTAATTAAACTATCTGCCGTGAACATAAATGTTCAAGGAGGCTGTAATTATTGCATCTTTTGCAACTTCCTTTCAGTTTGGAAAGATACAACGATTACCAAGAAAATTGTTATCTGCTAATAAAAGCTGAGAAGTATAAGTGAATGTATATATCATATATACACAACATATTCATAATGTGTTATAACAGCACGGCTTTATACATATATATATATATATCATATGCAAATATATATATATATGTATCGTTGTTTATTGAAACACATACATATACAAGTCCCTTTAATGTTGATAGGCGTGTCACGCGATTTCCAGGGATCCTGCAAGTAGTATATAAAAGGGCACTCTGGTTAAGCGAGGCACGAGCAGCGACGGCTTCCATTAGCACTCTTTCCCTACAGCACACATTAGCTGGTCACAACTAGTTTGGACCGATTCCCACCAGTATTCCCGTCCCCTAAACCCTTATCTTCACGTGCATCTCTCGCGTTCACACATCAACACACTGCGGCTCGCATCTACTTTTCGAAGACAACCCTTACATATAGGAGCTGGGTTGTAGGCAAATGGATGTGGAGGAGGGTTACGGCATGCACCACTGTAGGCTGCAAAGGGGAGCCCACAGTCAGTGTCAGTCATCTCCACGTCCTTGTAGGCCTTCTGAGACGGGTGTTTGACATGGCTGGGTTAGCGCGGCCGTCCCACCACGCGCCTGTTTGCCTGCAGACTCTACATGGAATACGTTTTACCCGCTCACCCTTTTAGCCCGGGGGAACTGAGTGGCACAGAACATGATTACATCTGAATGTAGTGATGGCTTTTCGTGAGAAAACCTGTCTCTGTTCCCATGGAAAGGAGTTTTCTGTAAGGAGGTGCTTTTTTCACCTCCGTCCAGTTGACGCAGCTGTGAAAGGTCATGTCTTTTTAGCAACACTCCTTAAAATACTGTCCAACGTCTTTCCAGAAAAAATGAATTGGAAAAAATGAAAGGGGCGAGAAAACTAGGAATAGAAGGAAGGCTGTAGAAAAAAGGATATTTGGCTTTATGTTTGATATCATTCATAAATTGTAGACCCAATAACACGACGCCTACCTTTCGGAAAGTAGCGATGAAGATTTTTTGTAAAAACTGCCTTCTTTATTTCTAATAACAGACGATCGTCGCACATCAAGCGTTATTTAGATGTCATGGTCAGAAATAGCTAACAAATGACAGATTTACATTTAAAGAAAACAACTTCTTTACCATTTTTTTTGCAACTGCTAGCTAATGGAAGTATTTTATCATTGTATATATAGTAATACAATAATAATCAAAGTGTGAGATTTAAATGAAAACCGGCAATCTTGTTTGTGAACACTTATGAGAAATAGGTTACTGACGGTGTAGAGTCCTGAAGAAGAAGATGAAATGCCTGGAGAAGAAGCTTTTTTCACAATGAAAGCCGATTTTGTTAATCTGCCTGAGCTTTCTCCAGGTGCAGTCTTCAGTTTTCTGGTCTGACTTGGATTACAAAAGGCTGTCCAGAAATAGGGTCTGAAAGCTATAGAGTTGAGACTTGGTATTTATTCCACCGACCTGCAAGTGTACAACAGTAGGATCTAATCTCCAGACACGTCTAGTACACCTGCGTGCATCCCTCTCATAAGATCTCACAGTCTCTAGGTCGTATTCTGTACGTATTCTGTACTCTCACTACGCTCTATTGAGAAGAATTCTGAACGAATTAGGCTTAGAGCCTTGAGAATGCACCGGCCTGCCTCCCGTGCTAAAGACGAACATCAATGCAACCCATACATTCCTATAATCTCAATGATGCCAGTGGATTCTCAAGGCTCTAAGCCTAGTTTGTTAAGAATTCTTCTCCCATAGAGCTAAGTGAGAACCTTGTAGATAATACGACTTAGAGAGTGTGAGATCTTATGAGAGGGGTGCTGCATAAAGGGGCGTACAACGGTCTTGTACACACAACGGAGGATCAGAAAGAAGACCGGTAGTTTTTTTTAAGTCTAATGACACAAGAAGGGCTATGCTTATAAAAAGAATCTATCTTCTGTAATGTCTGAATATGTTTTCGTGACACATAGCATTTCAATCCGCATACAAGTAGCATGTCTGTCTCGCATACTATTGGCATGAACCACTGAAGTTATCCATTGAATCGAGAAGCTTCATTGTATCCAGAATAATCTTTTTATGAATAATTCTGGAGGAATTCTATTAAGGGAGTCCCATGCAGTTCAGTTTTTAGACATCAGCTTTCTGAAATCATTATTTTTTAATTCATTCAGCAGACGATGGAATCAAGTCGAACTGACCCCAGTCACATTGATAGATCTTTTTACGAAGTGATAAGAGGCAGAGTAACCAACATAATGAAGCCTTCCCCTGCTTTCATGACTGAAAAAGATTTAGTTTTTTGTGAAGCCACACAATGAGGTTTTGCTGTCCAACCATTGCGCTTAAATATTAATTACAGGACACAGGAAACGGCGGAAAAATGACAAGTCACGCACCATTAGCATGTTTTTTTTTATCGCAAAGGGAGACCATCAGCCTTATCCAACTGATGTGCCAGACCCGAAAAAAAAGTCGAAATATTAAACTTCGCTTTTAATTAGAAACAGCATGCGAATCGTCACTTAAAGATACTGAAACATATGTACAGGAGTATCCATCTCTATTATGTGCTCAACTTCAAGTTCTTGTTGCTGAGGCGAGTAGCAACTGGCCACCGTGGAGGGTGACCGCCGACATTAGCCCTTTCCCTGAAGCACCCAGTTCCCCTACTTAGCATTACATGGCAGGCATTGCCTGCATAAACAACCCTGCTACAGCAGGCACCTTTTTTGGAAAATAGCAATGTCACATGATGTGTCATGTGATTTGAGTAATTTGTCTTGGTAGCTGATGATATTTTGCTATACCAAATCAAAGGTCAGTATGGCGTTTATACTTTGTCAAAATTTCTTTCCAACAATTATTTTTTGATTTATTGAATTTTGTATATAATTATCAATGATGCCTGGAGGTATCATGCTGCTGTAGCCAGGGGAATGCCTGGAGGCATTATGCTGCTGTAGCCAGGGAATGCCTAGAGGCATCATGCTGGAGTTAAAGGGTTAATGGTGAGGGGGGTAATTAGGCTCCTGCCTGCCCCTCCCTGTGCCTCCAGCGCCTGCGCCGAGCTCCTCCCTAGTCTCCTTATTTAAACCTCTATAAATATATCTGTTACATTAGGCCCAGCGTCCACCTACAACGATATGGCTCCGATTTTGTGTACGATGGACCTCCTGATACAAAATAAAAATCGCGTCGGAAGGTCACCTTATATCGGGGCAGTTGACCACGTTTCTGCGATGAGGCATGATAAAAATGGGGGTCTGCTTCCATTCCTCCAACGATGCAGAAACTTTTCTTTTTAAACTCTTATTCATTATGTGTAGGAAAGTTTATTCCTTTGCATATTTAAGAAATACACAAATCGCCAAACCAGTTGTCTTGTCTTTAGATTCAATGTGTCGGTCAGCAGTTTATATAGGTTTGGATATGATGCAATAATAATGCTGACAAATTCCCTGTCGCAATTCCTGTGTTTTTGGCAATAGCAAGCAAACGATAATTAGACTTGTCACACAGTGCAATTATCCTCGGGGATTCTGGGAATTAATCACCCACACTAACTCAGCTAATCCTATTGGAGCCACATTATTGAAGCTTTCTGACCAAGAATAACTGTCAGTGACTGAAAGAGTTCCTCTGCTAAATGATAACTTATCTGACATATTAGATTGTACGAGATATTGTCTAGAGTATATATTTATATACTGGTCCGTACACTAAAATACGGACTACCTTGCCAAACACGTTTATTAACATATCGGTTGTTAAAAATTAAATTAATGATTTTTTAAAACTTTTGGGTATATAGTAAATATATAACATATATAACATCCAACTATGCTTGTACAAGTCACAGAACTCGATGATAATTTGCCGTTTGTACGGAACTCGGCATAAATGCCTCGTTCTATACAAACCATAAATTACCATCTCGTTCTGTGACTTGTAAGGCATGACCAGGACGTTCTAATCACGAGTATAACTGGCGTTGATGACACTTGTGTAGGTATTTATAAAGAACGTCCTGACTAAGCTGTACAATTCACAGAACAAGATGGTAATTTACAGTTAGTACGGACCGAGGCGTTTACGCTGAGTTCCGTACAAACTGTAAATTACCATCGAGTTCTGTGAATTGTACAGCATGGTTGCACGTGATATATATATATATATATATATATATATATATATATATATATATATATATATATATATATATATATATATATTACTATATACCCGAAATTTAAAAAAAAAGAAAAAAAATTCATTTAGCTTTATATAATAACAACCAATATCTTAATAAACGTGTATGGCAAGGTGGTCCGTATTTTAGTGTACGGACCAGTGGTCCGTACAATATTTTTACGTTATATGGCGAAACGGTGCATATTTATAGTACAGACGGCATGAGTATATAGTAAGGTGTGAATAAGTGTATGGTACAGTCGATGACGCTAGGTGGCGCCTCTGAGCCTTTATTTGTGAATATACCAGGTATATTCTTAACATTAATTAAATCAATAACCGATATTACACTCACAAATATTCATTGCGGTGCTTATTTGTTGTTAGGCGTCACACCCACTCTTCCATGGAGGTTACCCGGTTACTGATGTCTCAATTATTGTATTCATAGTATTCATCTATATTATATCAATTACTTATTGGTTTCATAATATTATATATATATATATATATATATATATATATATATATATATATATATATATATATATATATTTATAGAGAACGTCCTGACCAAGTCGTACATGCTACAAAACGAGATGAACATTGATGGTAAATACGGAACGAGGTGTTTACGCCGAGTTCCATATTTACCGTAAATGTTCATCGAGTTTTGTAGTATGTACGAGCATGGTGGGGCGTTCTATATCTATTATATACCCGTAAATGTGGAAATTGAACCCGAAATTACTGTAAATATAACAATTACGTCGAATTCGTAAATCCACCGAAAGCGCAACGTCATCAGTACACTCTCATACGGGTTTGATCCTATACAAAGCAACCCATAGTCAACGTGTTCTATTCACATAGCAACGTGCGTCAACGTGTTCAATTCACATAGCAATGTGCATCAACGTGTTCAATTCATATAGCAACGTGCATCAACGTGTTCAGTATACATAGCAACGTGAGTTCAACTTGTTCAGTACACTGTTATAGGAAAACCCGTGCAGTATATTAATTTTACCTTTTACTGCAGAACGGTGCGTATTAACTATATATACGTCATGGGTATATAATAAATATATATATATGTGTATACATAAATATAAGAAGGACGTTATACAGATCACGCATTTAATACTGGGAGCGGTTCATATGCACTCTTCCTCTGGAATACAACTTGATTCACATCCGACCTTCTGACCTCCTACCATGGATGCCAGACGAGCAATAAAAAAGAAGGATCTCGTTTGTCGGTGCCACCTTCAAGGCCTGCGCCGATCTAATTAGCATTGACCGGAGTGGGGGTTGGTGGGACACGGAGGATTCTCTGCCCGGACCAAACCGGATTTGTGATGGCCTGGCATCATGGCTCTCCACATCAAACAGGGGATTAATCGGATGTCTGCCGGCACAATCGTGTTAGGTGTGGGCGATTGGCGCCGCGCAGACCGCTGCTGGGTTATGACGAGAAACGTGAAAGATAAACCGTGAGCTCTGATGTCTCATCCAATCTACATAATGGAGTATACATGGGCCAAGACTCGATCGTACATTGCTGCGTGCTAATCCTAATTACTTCTGTTATATATATACAATGACGTGTATTTACCCTATCACAACAGTATTACGCTGTTTGGCTTGAGGTATAATCAGATTCCCAACCTTGATTGGTGTTTAGTAATTGGATTGATCAGACAATGGAAAAGTACAATTGTACTGCCGCATCCGAGTTCAAGATCGAAGTCTGCCATAGCCTGCAACAATTCAGTAGAAATGCAGGAACGTGGAAATAGCAGTAATACAGTAATCTCTGGAAATCGTAATACACAAAAAAAACGTTTTTCTATGGGAAACCTATAGTTTTCTGTATGGGAAGGATTTGAATATATCACTTCTGAATTCATTGCACCTCCCTGTACATGCATGTCGGGAAGAATGAGAGCGTACTCAGGATAGAGAAATAAATACAAGGTGACAGGAAATAAATGTAGATAATATTTGTCTTTCTTGTAAAAACAAGACTACCTCAGATAATGTGTTCTTTGTGAGTGACTGTTTGATGGCCAATTTGTAATACATGCTATATTTCTAAGATGTTTGATTTACCATTTTGAAACTGATACTTAAGAGTAAAATGGATTGGGGAACATGATTTGATGAATATTAACAGAATGATATGAATGCTGATAATTATATATACGGACAAAAACCATATGGACAAAATAAATATGCAAAGAACTATTGTATGTTGAGACATAGAATTATGTGTGAAGACACTCAAGCACTTGTTCAATCTGAATGTTTTCATTTTATAGCTGGTTTGAAACGACTGCTTTAAGACCGAAACATACCAAGAAGCCTTCTGTTTCTTAAACGGCTAGCCAGTGATAAAAACCTCATCCTATCACCTGAGGTAAAGGAGGGGACACACAAAACAACAAGGACCTCTTGAGACACCATCAAAATATGGTAAATATGCCCGCTATCACATTATCAAGATTAACCCCCGATAAGTTAGTATCCCAGGGGGCCGTTGCTCCATGTCTACAATACCTTTGTTGGTCGTAGAATAGTAACCCGAGGCCCTTACTGTTGCTCCTGAAATTTAGCGGATCATGTTGCAATCGCATAGCCGCAGCGGCGCATAAAATATAGCTTTTACCAATATTTTTTATGTGGAACTTCACACCATGGCGGATCGTCCACGGATTGCATCACCTCGGGCTGTTTGGTTAAAAACGACTTGGTCTCACATTCTCAATAACGATGTATAGTGGAGCAATGTCTCCCACCGATCGTTCTTCGACCACGATACAACATGAATGTAGGGATACAATCCGACATTATGCGACCAACGCTTTTCCAGTTTGGTTATTAAAGTAATCGTAAAAATAGATTTGTGCTCCGTTTAGCGCTAACGATGCCACAAAAACAGGAAAAACGATACCAGAAGCAATTACCAGTTGAAATATAAAAGAATAGCTCACATACTCGGCACATTTTCCTGGCGACCCCAGAGATCTCTTCTGTGTTCTTGCAGCAGCGTTAGGTAAAATGATGATTACTGAGATCTGCCTCAACTCATAACACTGTTCGTGATGAGGCAACTAACCCTTTAGGTCATTGCACTCCCTTTTATACAATGATACTTATGATATTTAGATACTAATAATATCTTTCTACAGTTGATAGCTCAGTTGACAGTTCCTCATATACGTAGCTGTCGTCGAAACATGCCATGAGGCAGGGAGATTCTGTGCACTCTTTTTTTCTATGCACACCCCATGTCCACAGAAAAATAATTGTTTGCCTCCACCTGTATGCTGTTATAGTCATCAGGGGAGTTCAAGTGTATTGGTACATCGCTGTTGCTGGCACCCTTCTTGATGCCTTGTGGATGTTCCTGTATTATCTTCTTAATCACCCACTTGGCTTATCCAATTTTGCATGCACTTTTGTTCATTGGAGCTGTTGCATTTCACGTCAAATTTGGTCGGATTTTTTCTATTTGTTAACCTCATCTTCAGGTTACTGGTAGTGGTGAGGATTTTGGAATCTAAGAAATTGATATAGAAATTTCGAGGTGTCTCTCTTTATTAACAATATATAAGAAAAGATCTTGACCGATCTCGTAAATCGATATTTCACAAGGTAGGTGAAGACCTAGTATTGTAGAGCACGGGAGATGAGACATGGATCAATACATAGAGATTCATTGTTCAACGTTGGAATGGGCACATGTCACATAATGGACGCACCATTGTACATCGTTGGAGTAGACACGTGTAAAAGGGTTCATAAGCAAAAGCATGATTTACATGTATCGGATAATTTGATCAACGAATAGAGCAATGCTCGTTTATACAAAAATGAAAATTCGTTATTTATTACATGTGCAACTCATGATTTGCAAACATATTGCAAATTTGATCAGAGATACAGTTTCATAATGACAATGACAAACATCAACCAGTACAATGAAAACCAGCTAAAGCATGAGCATTGCTGATATGGTATCCCAAAACAACCTTTATTGGTGCGTTATCGTTTTTGAAATATTAATGTACTAAAAAGATGGAGAATGTCCTTGTGCAAACAATAAAAGTGACTTAAAAAAAGCTTATTTCCGAAAGCAATCCCGTGGAGCAATAACTCAAAACATTTATGTTGGATTGTACGTCCCTTGGAAGATCATTATTGTTCACCCACCTCAAGGCCAGCACTGTTCCCTGACCTCGAAGTAAGGCTGCCCATGGGCAGGTAGCTTCGTTAAAGACGGGGCTAGTTGCTTTATAGTGTGCCACTATGGGGGACGACGGATATCACCTCTTTATAGTCACATTGCAATGTGCAACAAATGTTTCTCTTTTTTGTATATACCTTAATCATATCTTGTTTTCAACAATGTCCAAAATTCATCAAAATCATATTTGTATTTCTTCATAGATATGTATACATTATTGTAAAAATGAAAAAATGATGAATTGAGTGGGATGATGCATCCGGGAATCATGCGTCGATGAACTGTTAAAAGGGAGCTCATACCTGTAAATCAGGCAGAATTGAACTAGTCTTGCCTATATTTTAATTCTGCTTACCGCAGAATGACACACTAACATTTAAGACAGAACACAAGCCATACCGACATCAGACAGATTTATGTAGAGGGCGACAACCTGCAAGATACAGATCTGAGATATTTACTCTAAACTCAGTGGGCGCATGCAATGCTGCCAATAAACACAGTCGAGATCTTAATCTTTAAATTGAACCGAAACTAACGATTAAAATAAAGTTTACTACTAGGGCGTTCATTTTCAAGGATGAGCATAAAGATGGAGTAAATCTCCGAGCCAGAAACCAATCTTCTCTTTATTGCCATTCTGGAGTAAAAGAAATGTGCCATCATTTATATAAACTTTGTCTCTGCTGGGCGTCTGTGCACGTATTCTCTTTTTAAAGTCTCCTGTTTTAAGGGGAAACTTTGGAAAGGCTTGGCATCAGCACCATCAATTGGATGCACCATCACACGAAGGTTTATACGAAAAGTAAAAAAAGCAATGTAAATCACCAGAACATTTACTGAAAAGCAGCAATTCCCAGTATTAGTTCAAATTATGCTAATCCGCCCCAGGACCTATTGCGTTATGATGTCGCTCGTCCAGAGATGAAGCATAACAAATAATTCAGGATGAATGGTATAACCCTAAAACAAGTGATATAATTAACAATTCCAATCACCAACCTTCAATAATGTCTTTAGTATTGCGATTGGTATTGAGCAATTTTTTGGTGAAAATTTATACAATCGCTTCACTCGATGTGTTTTGACAGTGACATTAATTGAGATTATATTATGTGTGTATTGCGTATTCGAATACTACACTCTGCTACTTCAGAGCTGAATGCAGATCCTTCAAAATAAGTCTTGTGTTAAACTTAGTTTATTTTTAGTCTGATGGACAATGAGATTACATTAATAAGATCTAATACGTAGATGAACCATTGTATAAGGGTAAAATCTTATGGGACAGCTGGGCATTTTTTCTGGGAATTATTGAAGCCTATAGTCCTGTGACAGTAGTGCATCTGCTACCGAAACTTAAAATCAGAATGTATCAGGTAGGAGTTATAAAGTTGTCATTCAATCCCATGTAAGCGCAAGATATGAAACAAAATGGTCACGTCCAGTTGTTAGTGGTTTATGTGTTGAGGTAACATCGGCAACAGGCTAGCACCTTTATGCGTGTGCTTGCCATTTAATTATTACTCTCCAACCACATTCTTCACTTAGTTATCTCCTATCGTAAAACAAAGACCTCTACCAGAAGAGGGTAAAGATGTCAACGCCTGCTATCAATAAGATTGACAGTATTTATTAACCACCTAATACGGAGTCTCCATAGGAATAGCATTGGGTGTGATTATTTTGCAAGCTACCAGGAGATTACTGAGGCCCGTAACCTCCTGCAGGAGATTACTGGAAATAGTTCCCAAAACGTCATCGGGCCCCTAGCGAGCGAAACACAAACTAATCCATGCACTGATGCAGTGGCAACAGCAGACAATAGGCCTTTTTCCACAGGTCGGTGTCGCACGTTACCTACTTGGATACACAATGCCTGCAGCCAAACGTACCCCTAGCAACGTATACTTTAGCATTGGAGCACTAAGTATATGCAAGTAATACGTTTGTATTACCCATGTATATTATTTCCAGAGACTTAATAATGATTGCATCGTATTCTATGGTATTCCAGCTCAAATCTGGTATGTCATACATGCATATTGCCTCAATAATACTTTAGATATAGTAGAGATAACATAGGATCACCGAAATTGAATACACCTTAATACAGTGGCAGGCCTAGCTATCATATGCTTATCTTTCTCCAAATTAAAACCAGAACAATTATCAACTATAAAGTTTAGACAGCTCAGACTCGTTGATACAATACCCTAGTTTGCTCCAACAATTTAATCTGTCAAAAAACAATACTCCTGTAATCACACCCACTGTTCAAACTTTAGGTGTGATTGCTGTGTGGCTCTATGGGCATGTGGCTGGAGTCGGCCGTGTTTGTCCGAGCGGCCGCATTACTACACAGTGGGCCGTTAGGCGGCGCTGAACGGCAACACCTGTATTACACAACGTAACAATTCATGTGAACTACAGAATAGTTCAAATTTAGTGAATTAATCTATCGCAGTGTCTCCCAAACTTCATAATCTGTCAGATTACAGTTTTCAACGAGTTCTTACCTTGTTTTATTTCCGTATTTAAGTGTAAAATCCATCCTCCGGTGACCATATAAAACCAACATGGCGAACTGATGTTCGTAATTTAATCGTTCCAGTAGACCCTGCAAGAGCGTTCATGGTTGGAAAAACAATTTTGACGTGGCATTTCATGGGGGAGGTTGTGGGTGGGGAGCTTGTGACAGCTAGCCGTACCTGTTGTCCATAGTGTTGAGTCCGTTGGGGGCGTTTGTCTTTAGTCGGTGAATCCAGTTGAATTTGATCTTGTTTCATAGTCTTGCTGCCTCTTTGGATTCTGGATGTCAGTATATATAGTCTAGTATATATACCTGCACATCATTCGTGCCATGATGTGTGCGCTGGTTGTAGTGATGCGGTACTTCGTTTTTCGTCAAGTTCTTCTTGATACAGTTCAGATGTTCTCTTATTCTTTCCTTTATTTTCCTCTTCGTCTGTCCTACATATTGCCGTGGATCCGGTAATGTCAAAATGCTCCCTGCCCTGACACGGTACTACCATGATCAGGACAGACACGACTTGACAGCAACACTGTCACACACACACACCTGGCTGAGGTTCCACTCAGCAAGGTTTAAAAACAATACTTACAGTGGTTTTCCTCCCTGCTCACACAGGGCAGGGCGACTGGGGGAGTCAAACAACCCCGGTAAAGGAGTTTACAAGGTTTAAACTCCATAGGAACTGTGTGGAATGACACATAGACACCATTCGACATCGTCGGTGGGCGACACGGCTGTGTCGAACGCTTTTGGTCGTACAAAACAACAAAGCGGTCACATGACGCACACGTGACGGATGGACCAATCAGAAGCGCCGAAACAGGTATGCAGCTGAGGCCGCGGGAACTTCCGCGGCCCGCTTCCCCTTTCTCTCTATCAGTGGTCGCATAGCGGTGGGAGAGGACTCATTCAGTTATGCCACGTCGGCGGGCGACAAAAGCTACTGAGTACAGACAATCGAGAAACCCAGAGGCAGGACAACGCCCATCGACATCGACGACGACGCGGGACCCAGATAAGGTAACCCCACTACAAGGAGTGCCACACCTCAGCCCAAAGCCTCAACGAAAGCCCAGAAGACACCGACAGAAGGCGATAGAGGAGTGCAGAGCAGAGACTGTATGCATCAATCGATGGGCGGCACTATCAACGGACGACAACGACCCAGGGGACAGAGACCCGACCAGAGATCCTGTTACTTGTTCTTCATTTTCTAATAAAGGTTTAAACTGTTTTCCCGATTTTGTGTCTTTCTTGGGTAATGACATAACTCTCCAAACAGCAAATCCTTTATCGCGAAATCCAGAGACCCCAACCCCATCCGTCCAACCTCAACCAAAGAGCATTTTGGTAAACCTTTCTGACCGTAAAATTTCCGACCTCGAATGCTCCATCCTAGAAAAGGGCCTCAATTTCTGTCCAACACAAGGGGGGCAAGGGGGGCAAGGGGATAGAGCTGGACAAGTTTCACCGTAAACTGAGAATCAGACAATTTTTCGACAACAACAACTCCAATCAATCTACGACGCGCGAACAACTCGGTTTCTTCGCACCAAGGTCAAGACATATACCTGACGAGAAGATCAAGGGCTCCCTACACCCTTTTGATGACAGGACCCACAACAGACAACTGCGAGGGGAATCCAAGTGGAAATCCCCAGTGGGTTCCCAAAACCTTGAGGGCTTTATCGCCCTTAATGAAATACAACTGAGTAGTGAACAACAGGGAAGGCACCGAAAGTACAACACTACAAAAGAACAGAAGGCAGCTCTAAAGAATTTGGCCAAGGACAATTCCATCACCATCAAACCGGCAGACAAAGGAGGAGCCTTAGTCATACAGAATACAACCGACTATGTAAAGGAAGCGGAGAGACAACTAAAGGACAACAAGGTCTACACGGAATTGACTAAGGACACGACCAACGAAATTTCTAAAAAAAATAGAGGCCAGAATCGTAGAAATGACGAAGAACGGGGAACTGAGCCACAACATGGCTGGCGCCCTAAGAACCGACAAACCGAGGGCGCCACACATCTACTTTCTGCCGAAAATACACAAGCCGGCAAGACCGCCTCCTGGACGACCAGTGGTATCAGCCAACAACTGCGCCATGGAAAAGATCTCAACTTTCGTGGACAATTTTATCAAGCCACTGGTTCCAACTATCGACTCTTATGTAAAGGACACCAACGATTTCATCAACAGAATTGAGAAGCTAGGTACACTAGAAGACAGAACGATTCTAGCCACGCTCGATGTAGGATCCCTCTACACCAACATCCCCAACGACGAAGGAAGGGATGCAATAAAGGATAAACTGGACCGTTTTCGAAGTAAGCGACTTAACCCGAGCAACGACTCAATAGAAGAACTACTTGAACTAGTTCTAAAAAACAACAACATCCAATTCAACGGCACCCACTACAAACAAGTCAGCGGCACAGCGATGGGGACAAGACTGGCCCCATCATACGCTAATCTATTTATGGAGAAGCTAGAAAACCAACTCTTAGCCACAAGCACCCTGCGCCCAAAACTGTGGCTCAGATACATCGACGATATCTTCATAATTTGGGAGCATGGAGAGGAAACCCTCAAGACCTGGGTAGAAGACCTGAACAGACAGCATGAGAACATAAAATTCACCTCGGAACACTCGAAAACCAATATTGCCTTCCTAGACACGAAAGTCAAGGTAGACGAAACCACCAGAGAAGTATACACCGACCTGTATACGAAACCAACGGACGCCAACACTTACCTGGACTACGAATCGTCACACCCGCCGGCAACTAAGCGAAGCCTCCCGTACTCACAGTTTCTACGACTACGAAGAATCTGCAAAAGGGATGAAGACTATGAAAACCACTGCAAAAGGAAAACTACGGAATTCAGAGACAAGGGCTACCCCCTGGAACTAATAATGAAATGCAAGGAAAGAGTAGACACCCAAGATCGCGAAAAGATCCTGGGAGAAAAAAAGACCACCAAGAAGAACACCGACAAAAAGGTGGTTCTGGTAACCACCTACAACCCCAACAACAAAGCCGTCAACGACATCCTGCGAAAAAATTGGAACATTTTGGCACGATCCACAACGAGGAAAGACCTACACAAGAAGGAAATCACAAAGGGATACAAGAGACCCAAGAACATCAAGAACTACCTAGTCAGAGCCAGAACGAACTACAAGCAGATAGAGACCAGCAACGAACAAGAAGAAAAGAAGAAACCTAACAACGAGACACCAGGAAACGACAAACGCAACAAATGCACGAAACCAAACTGCAAGTATTGTGACTTAATATGCATGAACGGCAACATTAAGTCTAAAACCACCGGCAAACTACATCAGACCAAGTGGAATGTCACGTGTAACAGTTCCAATGTGATATATTGCATTGAGTGCAAAACATGCGACATGCAATATGTAGGACAGACGAAGAGGAAAATAAAGGAAAGAATAAGAGAACATCTGAACTGTATCAAGAAGAACTCGACGAAAAACGAAGTACCGCATCACTACAACCAGCGCACACATCATGGCACGAATGATGTGCAGGTATATATACTAGACTATATATACCGACATCCAGAATCCAAAGAGGCAGCAAGACTATGAAACAAGATCAAATTCAACTGGATTCACCGACTAAAGACAAACGCCCCCAACGGACTCAACACTATGGACAACAGGTACGGCTAGCTGTCACAAGCTCCCCACCCACAACCTCCCCCATGAAATGCCATGTCAAATTTTTTTTTCCAACCACGGACGCTCTTGCAGGGTCTACTGGAACGATTAAATTACGAACATAAGTTCCTGTACACGTGGGGCAGTACAGGGTGGGAAGGTGACAGCTAGGGCTACAAATATAGAGAGAACCACAAAGACCTCGGACGATCACGATGGTCTCCAAGTGGGACTGCCATATCCTCTTCCCGCACTGGCTGCGGGAGGGAAGACCACAGAAGAGTACCTACCGCACCTATGCCTGATGAGACTGTTGATCAGTCGAAACCACGATAGCGACGTGAGGGTATAAATTCCCTCAATGAACTGTGTGGAACTGTGTGGAATGACACATAGACACCACTCGACATCGTCGGCGGGCGACACGGCTGTGTCGAACGCTTTTGGTCGTACAAAACAACAAAGCGGTCACATAACGCACACGTGACGGCTGGACCAATCAGAAGCGCCGAAACGGGTATGCAGCTGAGGCCGCGGGAACTTCCACGGCCCGCTTCCCCTTTTTCTCTATCAGTGGTCGCATAGCAGTGGGAGAGGACTCATTCAGTTACGCCACGTCGAATCAAATCAACATGGTGAACTGACTCAAATTAACTGCCACCTCGCGGGTAATCTAAAAACTACAGATGTATATTTTCACTAATGATAGGAGGCGCATCGGTAAAGTATCAGCAGAGCCTCGTAATTATTAGCAAGGAACGGTTGTTAATAAATACAATATAAACTGATTTCCGATAAAAGCGGCCGCAATCTCCTCGGACTAGACTCTTCGTAATCACCTCACTATCGTTCGGAGATTACTACGCGTCTTGTCCTCGGAGATTAGTGCCGCTTGTATCTGAAACCAGTTAATATTGTGTATATCTTTCAGATAATAGATGGTTTCGAACATCAATCTTTTAAGGAGGGGAAAAAACCTGGTACCAATACTTCGTCAATTTTGGAATTTATAGGCATAAACAAAGAAAAGGGCCAAACAATAAGAAACAACAAGATTAGATTATTTGGGTATCTGCCAAAATACTCCCCTGGGAGAAAAAAAGACCACCAAGAAGAACACCGACAAAAAGGTGGTTCTGGTAACCACCTACAACCCCAACAACAAAGCCGTCAACGACATCGTGCGAAAAAATTGGAACATTTTGGCACGATCCACAACGAGGAAAGACCTACACAAGAAGGAAATCACAAAGGGATACAAGAGACCCAAGAACATCAAGAACTACCTAGTCAGAGCCAGAACGAACTACAAGCCGATAGAAACCAGCAACGAACAAGAAGAAAAGAAGAAACCTAACAACGAGACACCAGGAAACGACAAACGCAACAAATGCACGAAACCAAACTGCAAGTATTGTGACTTAATATGCATGAACGGCAACATTAAGTCTAAAACCACCGGCAAACTACATCAGACCAAGTGGAATGTCACGTGTAACAGTTCCAATGTGATATATTGCATTGAGTGCAAAACATGCGACATGCAATATGTAGGACAGACGAAGAGGAAAATAAAGGAAAGAATAAGAGAACATCTGAACTGTATCAAGAAGAACTCGACGAAAAACGAAGTACCGCATCACTACAACCAGCGCACACATCATGGCACGAATGATGTGCAGGTATATATACTAGACTATATATACCGACATCCAGAATCCAAAGAGGCAGCAAGACTATGAAACAAGATCAAATTCAACTGGATTCACCGACTAAAGACAAACGCTCCCAACGGACTCAACACTATGGACAACAGGTACGGCTAGCTGTCACAAGCTCCCCAGCCACAACCTCCCCCATGAAATGCCATGTCAAATTTTTTTTTCCAACCACGGACGCTCTTGCAGGGTCTACTGGAACGATTAAATTACGAACATAAGTTCCTGTACACGTGGGGCAGTACAGGGTGGGAAGGTGACAGCTAGGGCTACAAATATAGAGAGAACCACAAAGACCTCGGACGATCACGATGGTCTCCAAGTGGGACTGCCATATCCTCTTCCCGCACTGGCTGCGGGAGGGAAGACCACAGAAGAGTACCTACCGCACCTATGCCTGATGAGACTGTTGATCAGTCGAAACCACGATAGCGACGTGAGGGTATAAATTCCCTCAATGAACTGTGTGGAACTGTGTGGAATGACACATAGACACCACTCGACATCGTCGGCGGGCGACACGGCTGTGTCGAACGCTTTTGGTCGTACAAAACAACAAAGCGGTCACATAACGCACACGTGACGGCTGGACCAATCAGAAGCGCCGAAACGGGTATGCAGCTGAGGCCGCGGGAACTTCCACGGCCCGCTTCCCCTTTTTCTCTATCAGTGGTCGCATAGCAATGGGAGAGGACTCATTCAGTTACGCCACGTCGAATCGAATCAACATGGCGAACTGACTCAAATTAACTGCCACCTCGCGGGTAATCTAAAAACTACAGATGTATATTTTCACTAATGATAGGAGGCGCATCGGTAAAGTATCAGCAGAGCCTCGTAATTATTAGCAAGGAACGGTTGTTAATAAATACAATATAAACTGATTTCCGATAAAAGCGGCCGCAATCTCCTCGGACTAGACTCTTCGTAATCACCTCACTATCGTTCGGAGATTACTACGCGTCTTGTCCTCGGAGATTAGTGCCGCTTGTATCTGAAACCAGTTAATATTGTGTATATCTTTCAGATAATAGATGGTTTCGAACATCAATCTTTTAAGGAGGGGAAAAAACCTGGTACCAATACTTCGTCAATTTTGGAATTTATAGGCATAAACAAAGAAAAGGGCCAAACAATAAGAAACAACAAGATTAGATTATTTGGGTATCTGCCAAAATACTCCCCTGGCTATCTAGAATTTAACCATGGGTGGGGTTTCATAGCCGACAGCGACAGGATGCTAGTATGAAGCAGATCCACCTGGCCCCGTTGCTCCACTTTTTGTGGTATCGTTAGCTATAAACGGATAGCAATTTTATTTTTATGATTACTTTAACGATCTGACTTAAAAAGCGCTGCTCCCGTAATATCGGATCGTATCCCTTTATTCCCGCAGTATCGCTAGTTTTTACGATGCGATAGCGATACAACAATTCAGGGGCACATATTGAATGAGACAGGGGAAGATTAATTAGTTCTTTAATTAAATACAGATGGCATCATAGTTAAAATTGATCTGATACCTTGTGGTTTGGATCAGTATCTCCTATATGTAGAAGAACAAACTTGTGGCAGGGGTCGGTGGTGCCACCATGGATCGTTATTTGAAATATCAGACAAGGCTGTATTTAACCTACAGCAATACGATCCGCAGTGCTGTGAAGGTCCGCGTAAAAAGTATCGCTAAAAGCAGTATTTTACGCGGCGATGCGCCAATGTGATACCGACGCGATCCGCAAAATTTCAGGAGCAACGTTTTGACCCTGGGATCGCTATTCTGCGATCTGCAGCCCTGTCGTAATCCTGGAGCAACTGGGCCCTGATGGAATATAAATTTCATTCTTCGTTGCAGATCCACCGCAGTTATTTGGTATCAACAAATAAATGTTGCTGGCTGCAGGAAAGGTCGTAAAAGCCGATATCTGCCGTAATGTAACTGCCGTAATGTAAATGTAAACTTTCATAGCAATTTCTTCAGACTAAAATCTCCACACTAATTCTGTAATGGCATGGTGCTAACACAGAATCATTTTGAATTTGTTACCTGATCTATTTCATCGACCTTGGTTACTTTAATCATCTATCTACTGTTTCTCATTTCTATACATAACATAAATTTTGCCTTATTTTATTTCTTATATACCTTTCTTAAAGATTCACAACAGTTTGTTGTTTTATTTTCAGCTCTATTATTGTTTCCCAAAGTTTTTTTTAATTTTAGTAGTAAACATTTGCATTCTAGTTTTAATTTATTTTATATCAGATGTTCGTTTTTTTTAATTGACTTCAGGAAGCATTTGATTGCGTGTGTTACTTAATATTGCTAAGAAGATCCTTTAATTGCTGAAAATACAGACATTAATGAATTAATTGAGTTGGAAAATTGATGCAGAGAAAGTAAAATGTTGATAAACGAGAAAAACACCATGGTTTGCCTAATTGGATTTGGATGTTTGTTGAACACTATTAATATGAATAATAATATCTTAGAAGTGGACCATACTGGAAGGGCAGTCTGTTAGAACTTTAACTACCTAGGATAAGCTCTGGATGCGAGGCTAAGCTGGGATTATACTAGTCTGGTCGGGGGGGGGGAGGGGCAAAAAAGTGCCAAATCAACTGGTTGCAAATGATACAAAACAGAGGTGTGAGCATCTGTGCGAAAACTATAATTAGAAAACTGAGTGTAGCAGATCTGCAATACGCTATATGTTCTAAATATTTAACTTTAAATTCCAAATTATGTAGTACATATATGTCAGCCATTTCTCTAACCTTATGCGGGAATAAAAAAAATTATAATTCAGATTTTCCAATTAATTTCCATGCTTTCACACTTTATCTTCCGCTCGTTCTTTGGTCAGTATTCCTTATAACCTATGATATTTTTTTCGTTACTCTTTAGATTTTATTGATCTTAGCCCAGGGATTTGAAGTATACAGTCACTGAGCACTCTAGTTCCATTTGTAGTTGTGTCGACTTCACAAATGAGTGTCCGGGGTTGTGGCAATAAGAGTAACAGACACCTTTGTTGCAAATAAAGTGCTGATTCTTTATTATAGTTCTTTTACTATGCATCATATTTCCCCCACTCTCCGGGACTCTTCCACATCTCTGACTTGCTCACAGATATTTAAATGTATATTTTGGTGCTCTACCACTAGAACATCTCAAGACACATAGCAGCAAATATGCATGTGATTATTCAAAACCTAGCAAGATTTAGCAAGACAACCAAATTGAGACTTATTTCGCTATATCTTAAGTGAGGCCCTATAATCGTTCTGTTTTTATTGGGGGAGATGGCATACAGTCGTCACGGTCTTCCATTTTCTATTCTCATGGAAAGTATTTGTCTACTATTTTATTTTGCTACAAACCATAGTTAATAGATTACCTTATATACATACTTTCTTTTAATGCAACCAACGAAAGAGAATATACACATACAAAAGCTAGCAAAAGTCATACTTACGACTGAAACAAAGGTTATAATGAATAAATACAATCGCGTACATGAATCTGCAACCTTTTTTTCAACTGTGGACGTTTACGATGTCCCGCGATCCATGAAATAAGAAAAAAACACACCAGAAGAATTGCCTTAATGTTTCCCACAAGAACGATCAGATTTAAATCAGAGTTAATGCCGTTAGTGCTGGCCACGTGGTGACACTGGCGAAACATAATCCCCTTCAGCGACACTTGAGAAATGGTCGCCATACGCTCTCGGGGCACACCAGTGTTAATGCCTCCAAAGCCGTATAGAAATAGAACAGGTGACCCGAATTAACAACAGACAACTTGCCCATTAATTTCAGCAACCCATTAGTTCCTAAATGAGAGCTCGCTGCAGGATCAGAGTCACAGATCCTATATTTTGGTGATGTATCTGTGGAAAACAGGTTTTCGGATGGAGCCTGCGGGGATGTAGTTCGGACTCCCGCCACCAGGACGAGGGCCGCGACCTGAGTCCCTCCACTCTCCTCCCAGATCTTTCACGGCACTAGCGATTACTAATCTCTGCCTCAACCTAACGCTGGTTCCCTGGTATCTAAATAAAAACAGGGGAACCAGCTATAATTTCAGATATAAAACAAGGCAACTGTCAAAAGTTTTGAAACTTAAAGAACTCATATATTATGAGTTGTGAAATGTGGGAATATTAATAGACAATACTGCTGTTTTGTTTTCAGTTCTAAACCAGTTTATTATGTGAATCCACAGCTGGTTAGACTGCCCCTTCAAGTGAGCACATATGTCATGTTTACAAAAGAAAACCCAATAACACATGAGGTGCTATATATGCTGTAGAAAGAAACCCCAGAGAATCTATCTGGTTGTATATAAATAGTAACAGAAATTAGTGTATATTAGTTACCAAATAAACATGTTCATCTCTATTTACAAGTAAAACACAAAATAACCCCCAAATCGCTGAGAATTAAGGATATTTGAAAAAAAAAGCGGATGGCACAGATTTTGTCCCAAACAGGTAGGTCGGTGCAGAGATACAAGCGGCCACAGGAAGTAGAGCGCAGGATATCTGCTAGGAGAGTGGAGTCCCTGAGGACTGTAATGAAGTTAGTTAGTGACAGGCAGACTGTAAGCCCAACCAGGCGCCCAACCAGGCGCTCCACCGACGCCCACGTCTCTCCACTGGATTACCAAAGGGCACTGTGTTGTTTTAGGTCTAATGGAAACAACTGCAATTAAACTGTGATCTAACATTGAAGTTTACTTTTTTGTGGATTGGGATCCACCCAATGGTGTCTGGTTTCCACCTCGCGCGTCAGGCGTTAAATCAGCAAGGTTACATTACATTCGTTAGGAAGCGGATCTTTCATTGAATCCCTCTTGTTCAACTTATTCTGGAATGGGTTCGTATAAAATATCTGTAACTGGTTTTCAACTTTGAAAGAACTTTCTTTTTATTTACCCGCATTTTAAAATAAGTGAACATTATTCTATGTACATGGCTCATGTTTCTAGAACAGATGCTATTCGCCTTGGGATCTTGCGTAGGGCAGATATCTGATGTCAACTATAAATAGGCCTTGTAAAGTGCAGAGAGTATTACGTTAAGGCCTACATCTACCAAAGTTGATGAATCCGTCCGTCAAGAAAAGTCGAAAAAAAAATTTAAAAATCGACGGAATTCAGTATCCGTCGGCAGTGGTAGCGTATTTCTCCGTCAACGTTTGCACTGTTCCGTCGGAAAAATTGTACGGATCTTTCATTCACTCTTCCACAGAGGCCGTCGCCGTCCAAAATTGAGCAAACCGTCAACTTTTAAATCAAATAACCTGTACGGAAGTTGGTGGAAGTCATTTTGTCCGTTCAACGTCCGTCTAAATACTTTAAATTTACCACCAGAATTCCAATAAAATGTCAATTCTGACGGACGGATCCAATATCAAACCATGTTTGATATTTTTTCCCCGTCGACGGATATCTGCGCATTCACCATTCACTCCGTTGTCGCCATCTAGTGTCAAATGTCTCAACTATTACTACGTTTCCTATCCGCTAGAGGTTGTGTTTGGCTGTCATGTGGCCTGATCATGTGACCAGGTTTGTACGGCTGAATAAAATGGCGCCCAAGGTACGCGGAAAGCGCTCCAACGCTGGAAAGAAAGAGCAACCCGCATCTAAACGTGGTAAGACTGCATCAAAAACTGTTGAGTCAGTAGCGGGAACATCTGAGGATAAAAAAGAACCAGTTAAACGTGGCCGTGGGCGTCCAAGGCGTAACTCCACCCCGGATAAAGTTTGTGTGCTCGACTCTAATGTCCCGGAAACAAGTAACGCAGCCCCCCGTAAAGCAACACTCGGCGGGCGGCGGGCGGTTCCTAGGCAGGACCCAAGCAAATCTGAAGACTGTGATGCTGACAAAAGTTCAATTGTTGATGTCCCTGACGGCGCTGACGGCACAGATGGTGGGGGAGAAAGTGAGTCAGAACTATTTGGAGTTTCCCTAAAAGACAAGAAAGCCATTTTAGCCATTATACAAAAATCTAGGGAGGATGAGGCAAATCTTAAAGTCAAAAGTCTACCAGAATCCGACCACGCTTCTGATGTAGTGAGCATAGACGATTCTGAAGATTTGGCCAGTGGCAGTGTACATGAAGATAGTCAGCTTACCATGGACGGTGCTCTTGATTATAGTAAACTACCTGTGGATGAATCCGATTCACTACCCTCGGACATTGAAGCACACGATGACGACGCTGGTACTTCGACAAAATTGAGGATGTCTCAATTGGATACTTCCATCTACGATGATCCTAACAAAAATCATGAAGATTGGTGGACGGAGGATCAGACACGGGAGGTGACCCTGTGCGAATTATGGGAAGACGAAACCTCATTGTACGACTTCAAACACAAAGGGTATCTTAATGCCGATGACAGGAATACGATAATGAAAAGATTTGCAGCTATACTGCAAGTACCACGTAAGTTATGAAATTGTACTTCTGAATATGTTTTGTAATTTCTTTGCCGGCGATCCATATTTTGCATGTCATCCTAATTAAATTTGCTCAAAAGATATTATCAACTAGTTGCACACTTTAAAATGCACATTTTGTCTGTAATACCAACCAAAAAACTTTAATGCCACAATATTTTACTTAAACTATAGAATAGTATTTAGCCATTAACAGGCAGAATATTATAAGTTGGTCCTTTAATTTGTCAAATTGTAAGGTCAAATTAGTTTAATGTTAGAATTAAAACAAATTATCACTGTAAAAAACACAAATCTCAAAATAATCATAAATCATTTATTTATTCCCTTGTTAATACAGGAATTTAATTATATTTGAATGTTTCTCTTCTTTCAGCTCACATCATCGAGACACGCATGGCCAGCCTTCGGAATCACTATCAACGTATGCACCGTTCCGTCAAAAGTGGCTCTGAACCTGAGGGAAGAACAGAACGTCAGCGAGAAATATTGAGCATGCTATCCTTCCTACGGCAGCACATTAAAACGTCATCCAGCCTGTCATCGTATACTGGGAAAAGTCCAGCTCACAAGGGATCCCTGAAAGTCAAAGAGAACTTAAAGTCAACTCCAAGATGTACTGGAAAGACAAAGGTATGTTGTTTGTAAATTAATGGTTAATACTAGCTACTGGAACATTATTTTCTTCATTACATAAAAGTCAAACATGCCATTGTTTCTATCAGCAGTTACATACTCGTACTTGGAATGTTGCCGGACGGTAAACACATTTCCGGGGAACAGAGACTAAACTACAATATAAAAGAATTTTGCGTCTGTAGTGACAATGGGCTGTAGCAAAAGGCTATGGCATTTTGTGTATCATTTCTTTTATTAGAATCTATTCAGTAAACAGTACTAGGTGTATAGTGTATAATTACAATGTAACATATTGATTGAGCCTGTAGGGAGTTAGTTGTCCGTCAATTTTATTTCAAAAATAGCCGTCGAGCCTGCGGTATGAAGCCATACTTTGTCATCAGTTGACCTTGTATGGGCACCCGTCTGCGTCTTGTAGATCAATACGTTCTCCAATAAATGAATAACAGATTATATTTAGCTAAAGTTTAAGTGAGATATCAAATTTTTAAAGCTATTGCAATCATGTAAAAGTTGGTATAAAGTCTAACAAATATATAAGTCAACACAGTCGGTCTATAGATAATTATTTTTTGGGACTTACTTAAACAAATTTTGACATTACACATTTGTTTGATTAAATGGTTTGGCACCAAATTAATACATTCAACAACGTCGCATGTATTTAACAAATTCATACTTATCCACATATTTATTATTTGATTTTTTAGGACATAACATCTGATGACGAAGCGTCGTTGGACAAGGAACTACCATGCGGCGCAGTGTTACTGGATAATACATTGTCACCGATACCAAAACCGCCCACGCCAACCCCATCCGAGGTTGGCAGTGAAATAGACTTCATAGTGAATACAAAACATTACAGTTTCAACTCACGATTGTCCGATGAGAAAGCTGTTGATGCCTCGATCAAAAGATCAGATCGACTGTCAAAAAAGACAAAAACTCAAAAAAAAACAGAAGACCCATCAAAAATTAAAAAAACCCATCGGGGCCTGGGTAGTGATGTAGGCGTCAACGTCGACACTGGTAGTTCTTCATGTCGTGATACAGCACCCCTTGCAAAACGTCAGTTGCTGAAAAAGACGTTCCAAAACAATACAAATGTCGGCCTAAAAGAAATTGAAAAAAAGTCTGGGAAAGAAGCCGTTGAAGGGATCCAGGACTCTTACGATCTGTTTGCTGTTAAAGCAAAGTTGGTGAAAACAACAGCGGCTGAACGCCGTCTCTTCCTGGATCTTCAGGCAGGAGACTCAACCTTGACAGTCGATAAACAAAAAAACAAAGACAATGTAAGTAATGTCAAAGAAATGCCGAAGCCGAGTACTACTAAGAAAACAGCCGCTGAAAGGAAAAAAGCTGCGATGGTTGACACAGCCCCAAAAGTTCAAAAGTCATATGATGTTAAACTTGACATGAGCACCTGGTTCAAGCAACAGGGTCCTTCCTACCGCTCAGCTCAAGAGGCAACTAAAAAAACGAAGGATAAAGAGAAGGAGAAGGCAGTGATGCTGTTCATGGAAGAAAAGAAAAAAAAAATGGACAAATTCCAAGAAGACATTTCTCAAATGGCAGCAAAGACGGAGGCTACAGCTGCGGCCGTGAACTCAGTTTCCCCGGAGCAGTTGTGGGCGGATTCACTCGTGCCTCAACTTCAACGTATGGAGCAGGATCGTCGTGATTTTTTTATGCATCATGTCTACGGACTTGCCTTGAAAGCTATTAGAGGAAAATGGCCGTCGGAGGATATGGACTAGGTTGTTGAGATAATCGATCATGTGTCATCATAATTATGGTGACTTTATAATTACTTTAAACCTGACTGGTGCTATGCAGATACTTGTTTTAGCTAGTAGTGTGTATTGTTCGTTTGTTTGACATGAGAGGAGTCTGGTACGACCCGTCCAAGTTTATTTAGTATACAAAAGGAACGGATAATTTTGTTAACCATGCTTGTATTCTCCTTTGAGAAAAGTTTGCAGATTTGTTAAGTTATTTTATTAGTAATAAGGTAGATGAAGTTTATTATATTTTTCTATTTTGAAAGTTTATTTTTACGGGTGTTCTCATATATTCTTTTTCATATATTTAATTTAATTTATGGTAGTACTTGTCATATAGGTATAGTTTGAATAACGGTGGAAATCTACATGTTGGTTATCATTCTCATTTAAAGGTACAAAAAAGATGTACTTCCTAGATTCTTCTATTGGAAAATGTGTAGTTCTAAGTCATGTTTTTCTTGCAGTATCGGAAAAGTTCTACCTGCATCTGCATTAATTACTCTGCGCATGGTCCATCCAGATTACTGTATTGGCCTTGGTGGATGTGCCTTTCAATCAAAAAGTGTTTGGATTTTTGTTAACGATAAATAACCTGTGACTGGAGAAGTGATCAAACTGTATCAAAAAACTTTTATTTGGATGGCATAAAGGAGATATTATGCTGACAATCAGATACCACCTTCATTTAAATAGTTGCTAGCTTTAATGTCAAAGATAGCATGACTATGAGTACAAGAAATCATTCCAGAAATTACATTTTCATGTTATCCAAAGCATAATTAGAAGTCCGTACGGTGGACGGAACAGTTAGTGTTTACAGTCAGTAGTCAACTTCATACATATAGATGACATCGGCAGGAGGCAGTATGAAATTGACGACTGGCCAAGAGCGAAATCCGTACTGTCCACAGTACGGATGTCTGTTTTATATTATAGGAGTAAATATTAATAAAAAATACTCAGAAAATTACAAATTTTTGCGTCACAACAGATAGACAGTTACGTACTATTTTTTATTTGTTGGCACAGATAAATACTTGAATGTGCTATATATACTCTTGTTTTTGTTGATACTACACAATAAAGTTGTTCTTTCACAGTTAAAAGATCATCTACATGTATGTTTTATTTCTTCCGGTAAAATAACATGATTGGAGTAGAAAGATTACTTTAATCTTAACGTTCAAAAAAGAAATCATGTTGCAGGATCACATCATACTGATACTGCAGTTCCCCTTCCTTTGTCATACACCAGTCGGCAAGGTTGTTCCGCATTTGCTTCACCCGAGCACTCCTATTTCTGATCACGGTCGGATCACCGCCAGCTAGGGCAGGTTCACCCCTCCAAATTCCCCTGTGTTGCACATAGTCACGGTCTTCCCAATCCGTTGCTTCCTTTGTAATATACACTTTGCCAGCACGTTCCCGTAGGAAGTTGTGAAGCACAATGCACGCCATGACTACTTCAGCAGCATGTTCAGGTGTCATATCAATCTCTCTTCTCAGAATCCGGAAACGTGTTGCCAAAATTCCAAAGGCATTTTCGACAATCCTACGGCAACGTGATAGACGGTAGTTGAAAATCCGTTGTTTCATGGTTAACTTGGAAGAGGGATACGGTTTCATGAGGTGCTCCGTCATCTCGAACGCATCATCTGCGACAAAATAGTATGGCAGGTCACCCTTGTAGCCCGGGAATGGGACAGCTTCTGGAACCCCCAACGGATTGCTCTCATCTTTGAGATCTTGCTGCAGGGAACAGAACTTCCACAAAGTTGAAACGGATGATCGTCCCTCAGCCCCAACGTCCCCGTACATGAAAGAGTAGTTGGCATCTACCATGGCGAAGAGGACTATACTGAAGAATTTCTTATAGTTGTGATACAGGGTTCCGGTTTTCTTGGGCTTTATTATGCGGATATGTTTCCCATCTAGTGCCCCGAGTACATGGGGCATGTTCCAGCGGTCGTGGAAATCTTGTGAAACTCTATCCCACTCTTCTTTCGTTTTAGGTGACTGAAAACAAGACCACAAACATTTAGCAAACATATAAAGTAATGATATTAATAATAAAGAATATTTTCATAATTAATACATAACATAAAGTAACAGATTAATTGTCCAAATAATAATATTTTACTTTTATAAACTAATAGGAAACGTTCTTTATGTGACAAAATTAGTAATTAGTGAACTATAATACCAAATTACATGATTCTTAATTAAGAGATACTATTATATACTTTAAATTTATAAGTGCATATTAACAGGACTTGTAATACCTTTAGAAATTCTTCATGTAGCACAGCGTAAAGGGCTTTGCAGGTGTCTCTCACTATAGGAAGGACGGAACTTTCACCGACGAGGTAACTTTGATGAAGAGTGGTGACACTGTCCCCTGGAAAAGTAATGCCGAAATTACAGTAAAAATTATGTAATAAATAGATAAAGATGATTTATGTGAAATAATTGGTTTATGATGGAACATTCAGAGGATTCTATTTCTTCATATTTATAATACAGGAATTTTAATTTGCTATTAGGAAAAGGCACATTAGGAATTTTGACGCTGACATATATTTTAAGGTAAATTAAGTGCACAGTCTAACTTATGTACCGGTATATATATTTTTTATTACTAATATTCAACCAACAAAATTATTATTTGATAATGAACACGTACCTCTAGTGAGATACCTGATAGTAAGGCTCAGACGCTCCTCTGGGGTTATTGCCTTCCTGTAGTTGGTGTCTTGCCTACGGATGAGGGGGGCAACACGGTCTAGTAGCTCCATGTAAACTGCTGGAGGCATCCTTGTTGTTTTTGTGAACACACTTTGACAGCCTAGCTGAAAATAATAATTACAGGAGGTCAATTATTATACATACAAGTTGATTATCTTAATAATTTCTTTAGTTTAACCAGCTTACAGTTCAAGCGTGCGTTAACATGTTTTTAAGGTTTATTATAAAATTTGGACGTACGGTCAAGTCTGAGCAGCCCGCCCTTTTCGGTGGAGGCATAAATACAAGTCGAACCATGGTTGACAGGGAGTGGGGTTGGGGGGGGGCTGTTCTAATTTAAAATATAAACTATAGTTTAATATGCTGCGATGGACTGACATGATCATTACCACAGTAGCTGAAGATGCTTGATGTATATATGATTTAAGATAAAGATTTATAAATACATACTCGCACAAAATCAGATTCGAGCTTTGCCAAGGTGTTCCGCTGTGTCACGTCTGTTCGTGGCTCGAGGAACGGGGACATCCAGAAAGCATGTTGGCGCGGACGTTTTATCCCTCCAACGATTAAGCAGTCGTCATCAGCATCTTCCAGAGCTATGCTTACTGCCAACGAAATCACTTTGAACCTGTTTACAGATACATCAGTTAGAAGCCTTTGGCGCTTCGACATGTTTGAACAACGTGTTGGAACTGCGTGTGTGCTAGAACGAAAGTAGTCAATTTGTTCATGCGTAGTACCCGATGTCACGTGACTGTCACATGGCTTTTCTAGGTCAGGTTTACTAATCCGTGACTACGGACGGGCTTCAATAAGTAGACGGACGGACGGACGGACGGACGGATGGACGGACGGATGGTTGGTGGAAGACGGTTTTTCCCGTCCGTCGGGTAACCGTCGACACATCTGTCGAGTTTTTTGACGGACGGCTCAATAAAATGACGGACGGATTCAATACCAACTTTGGTGGATGTAGGCCTTTACACGCCTTAGGACTCAAGTTGTCATTCAAGAAGGGTGGTGTACTGAACGTCAGGAAACCGGTAACTGAAAAGACATATTGCCTCGAACACGTCACAAATGTTTTCCTTTTGAAACGATATGGTGAAAGGCAAAACATTCATTCTTATTAAATGGCTGGATTCAAGTCAAAAGTCACCCTACACCATGTTGCCTTAAGAAAATACCTAAAAGGGACCAAAGCAAAGACATAATTTAAGTGAGCTTTTCAAGATGTGAGAGACCTTGGTGTTTCACTCTTTCTTCCTCCACCGGAGCTTTGTCAATAATTCATAAGGCCGAGGGCGTGTCAAGTGCTTCCTGTAGTGCTATGCATGTTTTAGATACCCAGGGAAAGATAAAGGGGGAGTGAGAATGTGGGTTTGTGCCGACAGGTGTGTGGTACACGGGTGGGAGGGTCATAGGTGCCACATTTAGGGTGCAGTTGAGTCGCAGACATTGATATATTTGACAGAACCGACAACACCTCCAGGCTCTAAGCAGGCCACTTGGCGTCCCACTGACCTGCATGTGCGTGCGCAGGCAACATACACTTCCTGTCAGCCCTGAGGGATTTTCTGCCACACGGTCATCCTTGCTCTCTCAGCTAACCTTCGTCCATGTCTCCCTGCCCCCTCCACTCTACCCTGGTTGTACTACTGAGACTAGGCAGTGGGAAGGGAGCCCATTTACATAAATATTCCGGGAAACCCTGCTACCCAAGGGATAAAGCCTCAAGTCATATTCAAACAGTTATTTTTCAGTTCGTATTATGAATCTGCTTGTTTACTTGGGAAACAATGTTTTCTGGTGCAATCATTCGAAGAGTATAGTTATTTAGATACAATAGATTAGGGATAGAGTAAAAGATTTTAATCTAAATTAACGGACTTCCTCGTCTATCATTTTAGTAATTTGCGTATAGATATATTGAAATTAATCACAAAATCCTGAAATAATGAAACTTGGAAAGCTATTGGAAAAAAAGCACTGGAGTTGAGATATTGCATATACAATCCTATTTCTCCAGCGTTAGCTCAAAGAGTAAGTTCGGGTTCGCCTCTCCTGTTTCTCTTTCCCGCTTTGCTTCACGTTATAAATGATCAGGTGTCATGTCTAGCATCGCTTACTCTGTGACGTAATGAGGTGCAATCAATTATAATCAATCAATGTCAGGGAGAGCCTGGGAAACATCACACTCTTGTTATACTACTCGCTACATGTGGCGGGATACGAATTCAGCAACATCCATTATCGTCGTGATAACCTGACACACAACCTAGAATCTTCTCCTGACCGCAGCCTTCAGGGCACCACTATTTTCAAGATTGAATTTTTGCTTCTCCGTAAGCTGCTTTGATGTCTAAAAAAACCAAAGTTCAATTTGGATGTGCAAAGGAATTGCTTTTCCAATTTGAGTCGCCCTTTTTCGCTACAAGGAAAATCCTCTACTTGGTTGTAAAACACCAACTACTCTGTCTCTCTCCCCTACAAAGTAATGTGTCGTCATGGAAGTTAGGTAGTTGGGTCACATCCCTGCGAAAGAGGGTGTAGTGGTGCTCTTAGGAGGTCCACATAAGTCTACCCCTAGATCCCTGCCAGGAATAATGCTGCCCTGGACGGTCGTTAAGCCAAATGAAGCACTAATGGAAGTGGATGTCACGAGGTCAAGCTGTAAGATCGACAGGATGAAGCCCAAGGTGTCAGGCTGCCAAGAGTAATCAGACTCCTAATTCCATTTACAAATGGTCGGCGCTGACCTCTCAGGACTAGACTGCCCCGTTACTGAACCCCACAAGTGGGCAAGGTGACCCCCTGATTTAGCAGGCTCTTAGCAGGTCGCTTCCACTTTGTTAGGCAGTGGACAGGAGACAAGTATTAAGGTGGTCTATACCTATTGGTTTTCATTATAAGGCCTGGTGGCCACCTACTACGATAGAAATTTAGACCTACCGATATGGCTCCGATACAAAAAGTTAATATCGCAGACATATCGGGAAGGTGCAAAATCGTAGATATATGTCTATACATGCCAATCCACAAAACATTGTATAAGGTTATAAATGTCGATGTCTAATCGCAGAAACGCGGTCAACTGCCCCGATATTAGGTGACCTTCCGACGCGATTTTGATTTTTTACCGGGAGGTGCATGGTAGACCATATCAGAGCCATATCGTAGTAGGTGGACGCTCGGCCTAAGGGTTATAGAAGAATATATCAAGTAATTACCAAGGAATATCAAGTTACTGCTGCATGATTTTGTATATTATGGCGTTTAAGTGATCTCCATTTTATTAAAGGTCGACATTTATCATCAACTCGGTGTCGACTGTTCAACTACGAAGCACGTCCGATGATTGCTTTCGTTTCTTTTTCAACAGCTATAGTTTGTGGGAATATGAAGGTCGTGAATGGCTAAAGGGCAACGCAGAATATTGTTCGTTTAATCTTTCCAGACTATGGGTATTTTACTCATTGTCATACAGCGAGTTATTACTTGGTGATGGGGGGACATAACATTTCACATACTGGATGTAGCATCGATGTATACATTGCATACTACCCAAATAAAAAATAATACATGACGAATAGATGTCAATATTCAAGGAAACACCGCAAAGCAAGATTTAAAAAGGAAATTGATAAACGAAATGCTAAATTGTTGATATAAGAAATGTAAAACATATGGAAGCACGAACGGAACGAAATGGAAATTTTGTGACACTACTTTAACTATTAAAACTAGAACCAGTGAAAATACATCAATTACTTAACAAAATAACTAACTAACTTTTTCTATTCCCTATTGCTATGCGTTTGTTCACCAATTATGGTGAAATACATGTAAATATGTTCTACTCAAACCGATCAACATTTGTTTGAAGAACAATGAATTGATGTGAATGAAGATCATTTTAAAAAACACACAGAAAAATTAGAACCCAGTCGAAGAATACGTTCATTTATTTATGGCTGAAATATGGACTTCCAGTAGGTATCCCCAGGTCTTATTGCTGTTTGTCGACAATATGGATTAACCAAGCGGGGTTGACAATCTTCCATTCAAGTGTCCTTAAGCTAGTTACACAGAAACGACAGCCATACAATGAGGCTCAGTCACCTGGAATGCTGTTGGTACATGGCCTCATCTAAAGAATAAAGTTGATATATCCACATCCATATCTGTGAGTAGCCTTATGATAAAACATAACTACAAAATTGTATACATACACATAGTCATAGTCATTCTGAACATACATTCTATCATGAATAAACACAAATTTCTATTTGTTCTATATTGGGTGAGGTATATTTCCAAATACAATAATTTCATAAATAGATACTCTTTGACCAGGATTTTGAACTGATTAATGTTAAGTGCATTTTGTATTTTAACATGGTAGAGTATCCTAGGCCTTCATGCCAAGATATAGATGTGCTGTGCCTTGACAAATTAAGATTATTATGCTGGTTGATTTACTAGTACGAGATACGTATCCTCGCCCGCCAGATAACCTGCCAATTCCCTAAGCGGTACAAAGTGAGCATTTTGTCAGGCGTGTAGTGGACGGGTGGGGACGAGGGGCGGACGCCTGGATAAGTACGTCTTCTGAGACAGGAAGAGAGGGGCGGAGGTCCATGACTCGTTAGCACGACATGGAACACGTCACTACTGCCTCAGTGATCTTTTGTCAATGACGGAAGGGGGAGGCTGCAGTGACCATAGACTTGCTCAAGTCTTTGATTATGAACATTCATTAAATGATTAAACAAAATCAGAATAAAGTTCATTATAGTATCTATCCTTCTTTGACTGGTCCATGAATCAAAGACTTGTCCATTATGAACAGTTCTAATCTCCTGTTTATGGCCCCAAGCCACTCCCTGTAACCCTATACCTCATCCTACCCCCCCCCCCTCCCCTCCTTCAGTTCCCTGGCCGCTTGTGTTGACATAGCAATAAATTCCACCTGCTCCTGAAAATGACCCGATTAAGATCAAAGTGAGAGGGTATCAATCTCCCAGCAGATATCCTGACTAGTAGCCAGGATATCTGTGTGGAGAGTGTTGGAAATCCTGGAGCTAAACAGCGCCAGTAATCCAACACCATTACAGATTGTACCAGTCCCTGTATCCCAGCGAGGAAGGTAGCCATAGGATGCAGGGACTGGAGCCAGTCTACAGTGACCAGTACGGACCTGGAGGGGCTAGCAGTAGGAAGGTGGGGGCTGATGGGGCATGGACGTCCACAAGCAAAGACAAAGTGGCAGCGTGGGCGTGGGCTTCAAGGTCACTTTGGCTATGTGCTGGTAGACAGAGGGGGCACGACCGTGGGAACAGAGGCAATGGTAAAGCCGGGTCGAGGGCTGATCGTTGCCTCTGGGAGTGGTGGGTGAGGGAAGTAGGGGTGAGATTCCGGGGAGCTGGGAACTTGTCATTAGGTGGGCTCAGAGCGGTGTGGTCGTCGATGGGCCCGCTCAGTCTGTCCAGGCGGCATTCACAGCTGCTCTTTGATGTCGTCCGCTAATAAGAACGATCGACGACCGCCCGTTCCCAGCCCGACATCACGGGGGCACCCCTGGGGGAGGCGGGGAGGAGGAGGGGGGCGTATGGACGTGCGGGGTGGTGGATAGAGCCATATTAAAGGTGCACGAATTGATGACGGCTTTGCCTCGCAGACCCCCTTCTCCACACCCCACTCCCAGGCACTTCACCCTGCTGCCTACACATCCCCTGGAATCCTACCCATAACATCCCCACGACTGATACCACTACAGGACCCTGTCGTTGATTGCTACCACCGACTGGCACTTCAAAGGTACAACTAAAGGCGTATCATGATACCGGCTGTCGATCCCGCCTTTTCCTGCTTTGTCAAGATCACAAACCCCTACTTGCTGCGGTGCTGGTCTCCCTATTGCTTCTCAGTTGTCGGGTCGATGACCAGTGTCCAGCCGGCCAACATAGCTATAAGGGGGGCGTCCACCAACCACGACAAGGCTACGACAATGTCTTTCCGACAAGGTCCATGACAGGCCTACGATTGGAAGTCTTATCGTAGCCTTGTCATGGTTAGTGGACCCCAGTTCCCGACAAGAGTCTACGACAAGGCCACGACAGGCTGTGACTGGAAGTTTGTCTGGGGCCTTCCGATAAGGTTACGACAAAATCGATTTTTCCCATGACTGGACCCTTGTCGTGGAGTGTCATGGCGTGTCGGGAGCGTGTCACAGAGGGCTGCAATAGGAAATTTTGGTGGAGTGTGCACTTTCCGATATGCCCCGACAATTCTGTCGTAAAGCCCCCCTTCTCATGACAGGGCTGCGACAAGGTGTCGATTGGTACTTTCTTGTCGGCATTTGTTGTAACCTTGTCGTGATTGGTGGACGTCCCCCTTTAAGGAGTGTCCCTGATCGTCTCTCCTGGCAACTGTCTGGCTAGAGTCCCTGACCACCACTACCACCCCCAGGGACCTGCTTCATTAGTTTTGTGACATGTCTACATGGCGTCTAGATGGTGTGTCCGGTTTCATAAGAACTAGACATTAGACTTCATTGTGTCCCTTCTTGCTTGCACTGTTGGTGCCACTTTTCATATCTGTCTCACACTTTTGTCATGAAACTAGTGAAACAGGTCCCATGATGTGTAGATTTGTCTAATTCTTATGTTTTGGGTCTGTCTTTTCCTAAGGGCAGCTACTTGTGTTGTCACGAAACAACACAACCCCAATGTTTGGATGGTGTCACAGACATGTCACGAAACTAGTGAAACAGGTCCCTGGTCTCCCTATAGCTTCCAAGTTATCGGGTCGATCAGCAGTGTCCAGCCGGCCAACATAGCTATAAGCAGTGTCCCTGATCGTCTCTCCTGGCACCTGTCTGGCTAGAGCCCCTGACCACTACTACCGCCCCCAGTACCACCACCCTCTGCCTCTCATTAACTAACCCAAGCCCCTGGCGCGCCTAATTGCCACACTAAACCGGCTGATCGATGTGGCAGAGGCTGCTTGGTATGCCGGCTGGGCGGCTGGCCGCAGGGCCGCTGACTGTAACCTGTACTAATGCTCCCATTATTGAGACAAGCCTGGCTTCGGTGTGGGCCAGTGGCTGGGGGTGCTCATAATATGTACGGTGTGACTTTCTACGGGTGGTATTTGGTGTAGTGGCAGGGCACACTGCTACTTTTTCCTCTCGTAGTATTTCTATGTAGAATGAATATTACTTGTTTGGTGATTGCGGGGATAAATAAAGGGAAAAACGACACCACGGAATGAGACATATTGGGCACTTATTTTGATACTTCAGATTTTGATACTGCACTTTTTTTTATATAATTAAGGGAAGAATATATATATAGAACATTGATGGGTCTATCAACTGAAGCCTGTTGTCTTAAAATGACTAACGCGGAGAAAGGGTGGAGAGGCTTATAAGGCTTGTCACGCTGCGCTAGCATCAGTGATTCAACACTAAGGTGAGAAGGCTTTGGCCTCAAAACCTGGGTGGGAGCTGAAGCAAGGGCGGGCCCAGGGGCCCCCGCGGCTCTGAGAACCCTAGGTTGATTATAATTAAACATCATAAATTCGTTTAATTATTAATCTAACCAGCGGGTTCTCTTAGGAGCCGCAAGGTGTCACCCCTGGGCTACTTCAACTCGTTCGAGGTCAAAACCGGAACACCGATAAGCTTGGAAATAACCAATAAACTGCTGAATTTCAGAGCAAACTTTATTGTACCAAAACGAAGTACAAACACTTTGTATTCAACAAAGCTCAAATTGTCCATGACAAACTTGTCAAATACAGACAAATAAATATTATGCGGTGTACCTGCATCGCTAAACATAACATAACTTAACTCATCTCATTAACCCTTTAAGGACGAATGATGCCTTAAGGCATCAACCAGCCCAGGCCGAATGATGCCTCAAGGTATCAACCGGCCCAGGCCGAATGATGCCTCAAGGCATCATTTCTCTTAAATCAATAAAATCGTTTTTGACGAGGAAATAATTTATCAATATACATGAAATTTTCAGGAAATGCAGCTATAATATCGAAATCAATATTGGTAAACTAAAATAAGTGAATGATTCTTGATTACCAATAATATCACAGGATGGATCATCAAATTATGACTTTATCAAAAATGTGTTTGTCCTTTGGAGATATGCACTATCACTAACAGCCGTCCTTATGGTGACAGCTCAGCCACAGATGGCCGTCCTTAAAGGGTTAATCAAATGTGGAATGAAGTTCGTCTTTGGAGTTGTCTTTGCAACCTTCCTATTGTAAAATCGACCGAAAACATTTTCTGAACTCCAACCCGCTGCTTTCATTATCGTCTCCAGCGGTACCTCTGCTCTCCTGGCCGCACTTGTGGCTGCATGTCTACAGGAGTAAGCGCTATACTTCCTATCAATGCCACATTCTACCAGTACAGACCTGATATACCTCGAGATTGTGTCTCTAGAAGCCCTTTTATGTGGGTTCCCCACAGTACAAATCACAAAAGGGCGGGCCATTAAGGATTTACTACTTTGGACATAAGTCTTTAAATGGCTGAAAACACAGAGATTTTCATTTTCATAAACTTCAAATTTTAGTACCAAACAGTTAACATTTGGGTCGTTTGATTTCAATCTGGAAGTGTAAACCACCGTGCATTCCTCTGCACTCCATGACATATCTGTGACTTTTAAAAGGTGAAGTGCTTGTAATCGTTGACCCGTAGCTAACATGAACAAAATACATAGTCTTTTCGTCAGTCTCTCAAAAGTAAGACTTGATATTGGTCCCCATGAATCCAACTGAGTCAGGACCAACATTGGATCCCAAGTGTCCGAATACTTAGGTTGTGCTGGTTGAAGTCTACACAGTCCTTTCAACAACCTGCACACCAGTCTGCATTCACCCAGTGGCTTTCCATCGAAAGAAACAAATACCGATAGGCAAGATCTAGCCGTAGCAACACTGCCATAACCCAAACCTGAATCAATTAGATTTTGTAGAAACAATAAATAGTCGTTCATACTAGGTTTCAACGGTTGGAAATCCTGTCCCTCTGCAAACCTAATCCATTTTCTAAGGACAACGTCATACTGCTTTATCGTCGCTTTCGACCATGAAGCCGACAATGTTCTCCAAACTGGTTCGGGGAGACCTAATCCTTCCCAAACCCCCCGAATAGAGGGATCGCTAGTAAATTGCACTTTCCTGCCAGGGGAAATCGTTTTCTCGGGTTTCCCGGCCATCTCAATGTTCCGGGCATCACTGGTATCTTGATCATTTGCTTCTGATCTCCTACATCTCTTAGCAGAGCAAACCACGCCTGTGATTCCCACTCCGGGCAGATCAGCATTCCCGACGGTCGATCCCGCAGGGTTTTCGCCACTGTCCTGCCAATCAAATTAAATGGTAGAAAAAAGAAGCCATTAATTCCAGACCAGCATAAAGTAAATGCATCAACTGCCCATGCATCTACATCGACAGTTAAAGAGACATATTTCTTACACCATTTGTTATATTTGGATGCGAACATATCCACCTCTGGCCAAACCATCTTTGAGCATAACTTTTCTACCACCTCATCACTTAAGGTCCACTCCCCTGAAGTAGTGAAAGATCGTGAGGCTCGATCTGCCTGTACATTCTCCAGAGTAGGGCAATATTGAACAATGAGATCAATATCCCATTTTCAGCAGAATCTCCAAATTCTCTCCGTTACTGTATTGCATTCCCTAGACCTTACCGAGCCCCCATTCCGAATACATGCTAAAGCTGTAGTGTTATCCACATACAAGAGTACTACCATTGACCTCACTTCCTTTGTGACATGTAGTAAAGCTCTCTCAACCGCCTTCAATTCCAAGACGTTAATATGGTCTGAGACCTCACCGTCCATGTCCCATGCTTCACCATACTCCTTGCCTCTATCTTCCAGATAACACCCCCACCCAGTAAGGGAGGCATCCGTAAATAGAGTAATCTCTGGTAATCTTTCTGCAAAACTACGGGTTGCCTCCGGCAACACATCTAACCACTCTTTCAGACATTTCTTGATATTCCCATCTAAGTACATGGGTGCTTCGAAATTTCCCTTACTTTTTAGTAATTCTTCGTTTCTCCGGATTTGTAACAGTTTCTCCATTATTGTTGCTTTATCATTACCCGGTGCCGTTGCCGATAGTTTACCAACTATACTGGCAAACGTCCTGATGCAAATCTTCCTTCTAGCAATATAATAGCGAAACAAGCCCAAGAGTTTCTCCAATTTCTTAGTTGTAGGATATGTTATGCAGAGAGACACGTCCACCACAAAACCCAGATATTCTACCCTCAACGAGGGCTCCAGATGTGATTTCTGGAAATTGATGGTGAATCCCAACCATTGTAGAACATTGATTAATTGCGTTACCGCCCTCTGCACTTGTTTGATTTCTTTACCAAATACCAGAGTATCATCTATGTAGAAAAACATTGACACTTGGAAGTACCGGCCCAAGAAACCTACCACGGTTTTCATAATTCTTGTGAAAATGCGCGGCCCTGGACTAAAGCCCATAGGTAAACAAGTATAACGGTATCTGTCTCCCATAAACTGTAACTGGAGTAAACTGCGATCCCGCACTTTAACACTCAGAGAATGGTAGGCTTGTTGTAAGTCAACACTGGCTAGGAAAGACCCAGGAGGAACACTATCAACCACCTTGCGAATGTGGTCCATCTTAAAATGTTTGTAGGGCGTAAATTTATTCAGAACTGAGAGATTCAAAATAGGTCGGTGTTCTCCTGAGTCCTTTTCCCTTAAAAACATGTGAGAAACGTGCTCGCGTTTACAAGGTGTAGTCAATTCTAAAATCTCTTGGTCTACCATCTTAGCTAATTGGCCCCGTATAACTTCATTTCTGTCCGGAGCTGTACTAGATGAGTCCGGAACTATCCCCTGATTAGGCACCTCCGATAATTCAATCGTAATTCCCTTCACTTGATCAAGGACCCACTTATCCGAGGTAATCTGTTCCCAGTTGTGTACACATCTAGAAATACCTCCAGCTCGAAATGGTCGCCCTACCATTGAACAGTCAATATCAAGGTTACTCACACAGTTTAATAATTCTTGCGAGGTTTGCCCCTTCCTCTTCCTGGGGTCTTCCTCCCTTTGTCGTTGTACTTTGTTTGGAACTCCGTCTCCATGTCCCGCGCCCGGTCGTAGTCCCTGTAATTGCGCCTGTTGTTGTTGTATGGCTGGTGGTCGTTTTTGTGGTCCCATGACCGGTACTGACCCCGGCCCCGGTGCTGGCCGCGTTGTCCGTTTCCCTGACGGCGGTTTTGGTAGTCTCACTCTCCAGTATGATTTGCAGATGTTTTCGTTTGAGTAAATAATCCCTTCACCGTCTTGGCCACCTCATTGCGAGCACAGATGTTATCCTTTAGGTTGGGCCCTAGCAGAAATTCGAACCCCTTCTTCCCATCATTCTTGGCGATAGAATGGGCCGACCCCTTTATATGTTGTTTTAAAGCAATTCTGCGCAGATTATTCATTTTGTTCGTTGCTCGACTTACCAGTTTCAGTGCGTCGACTACATTTTTAACTAACCCGTCTCCGTCAAAGTTTGAGCCCGGCTCCAGAATTTCTAGTGCCTTTACTAGTGGCCTAGCAGCGAACTGTAAGGCCCACTGCACCGAGGCAAACTCATTATCTCTGTTAACTGCTCGTTCTGGCAAATCGCTATCGACCATCTCCGAGTTTATACGGGTTTTGTGTAGTACTTCTAGGTTTTCCGGACGCGGAAACTCCTCATATAGGGCTGACACATGATCCTTGGTAAGTGGGTTTTCCCAAATCGTATCAATAATCTCTTTAATACTAGTTGAAACCGCCGGACTTACTGCATCCAGTTCTTGTTTTGGAGGAAGTTTAGCTGCCTGTAGTAGAAAGTTACTATTCTTCGTGGTAGCCACTGTCGTAGCGCTGGTAGACAGTGCCGCTGTCACGGTAGTGACCCCCGATGACAGTATAGACGTTGACGCCACGCCAGGTGTCACATGCATAGTACCCGAGGCTGAACTTGTTGTTGACACTCCCGTGAACACCCCCTGTGTCAAATTGGCCGTAGTTAAACTTCCTACTGCCCCACGAAAACAAGTTGGTGTTGCAGGGGCCGTAGCTTCACTATCTGACGATAAGGAATGATTCTTGTCCCGTTGACCGGGTTGTACGCTGTTATCCATCAACTGCTGTCCCTCCTCCGGTGTTTGAGAGTTTGTTGGTGACAGAGGTCCACAAACCGGAGCGTACACCATATCCGTCCGTTGTTTACCGCTGGAAGTGGTTATTCATCTTTTCTTCCGAAAAACCCATTGTTCCCACGGTGAATCAGCCTGTTTGGGCGATTCCACAACCGGATGGGAATCCACATGATCCATAGAAGCAGGTAGCAAATCCAGGCCTGAATGTAACGGAAATCCTATACCTGGGCTCGGCGATCGGAAAGACACCGACGCCGAAAACAAATCATCTGCAAGTGGCAGGCTTGTCTCCGTGCACTGCACTGTAGTAGCGTGTTCAGGATTCCTGCTAACATAGGCCCGCCTGGGGGTCTAGGCAAGGCCATTTTATCCTTGAAACTGGGATAAATGTGAAAGTCGCGGACAGCGCACGATCACTAAATCACCACACGTCCCTTACTCTATGAACCTTAGGGTGTCCGCCCGTTCAATAGATCGGAACCAATGTAAATCCTAGTGTGTCTGACCACTGATCACATGGAGACCTTTCCTCCTCCGCAGCTGAGAGCACACTGATGCTAGCGCAGCGTGACGAGCCTTATAAGCCCAGGGGCGACACCCCGCGGCTCCCGCTGGTTAGATTCAGGTAATGGATTACGATTGATTTATTGAAGAAGTAGTCCCAATCCGATTATTATTTAGTAATGAAGCCCTACGAAAGAGGGCAGGGAGAAAGAAGGGAGAGAGTCGGGTAGTCCGTCGGAAAGTGGTGGAAGAGCATTACTGCCAACACGCTGGCCACAATGTTACGACACAGATCATATCACCACTTTATGAAATTTCAGAATAGAGAGGCATAGGACCCCTTTACGATCTTTACAAACATTTAAACACAACTAATTAAATAGTATGAGATTGTGAATTAGAGATTCAAAGCCAGTAACATTGCTAAAATAGAGATAAGCCTTTTTTGAACATAGTCTTTAAAATGGGACAGAAACATTTGAGCTTGGAACAAATTTTTTTCATGCAATAATCGTCTATATTTACTCGTTATCATCTAACAACAATCTTCCGAAATAAATATGGATTTTAATCTGATTTAGTTGATACCTTAAACATCAGTATTATTGGGTATGAGCAATTTATGAAATTGCTCATACTACAAGATAATCAGATTCGCTGCATAACCCTGAGCTTGAAAGATGAAGCACGTCTGCTTTTAAAGCTGTGGCCCGCTTGTGTTCCGATAAAACAATGCCATTCGACATTTGTGGAGGGCTAAAAGCAGGGAGATTGCATGGCCGGCAACCGTCTCAGCACTGTGTCCAAGGAGGCATTTTGTCCTGAATAAACACCACTAATACCGGAGACAAACTGTCAACTGTAATCCAGCAAATAATCCTTCTAGACAATGCAAGATTTTTAAGCAGGCTTTTGTTTCTGACCTAAAAAGGAAACAGCGCCTGCGTGTTTTGTCATTTATCTCAACGGTTTGTGACTCAGAGAAAGACATGGGTTTGAGCGGTCAGTATTGTAATCATTGTAACTGAAAACCACCAGTAGGATAGGCTTACCAGCCCTAAAAAAGGGAAACCTTTATGGACCAACAAGCTTCATTGGAATTAATATTCCCTATGGAAAATGAAGGTTATTTAAAGAGAAATACAGAACAGACAAAACAAAGATCTAATGGGTATATTGGATTTCTCCCCATTGAAGTTATCCACACAGTGAGGATCTGTATTCATCATAGAAGAGAAACCTGATTATGATTTTAATTTTTCAATTTTCTGGACTATCTCAGAATCAGTTCAAACTCATGTCAGTAGGTTTATATCATAAAACCTAACTGAAATGTTAGAGGCAATTGATATCTCATTTCGTCAGAGGTATTCTGGATTAAGGCCTACGTCCTACTTTAGATTCCCTAACAGGAAGAAAAAAGAAGAATAACATAATTAAGGGCGGAAGAAGCGAATCCCATCGGCCAGATTATTGCTGCACAGAATGTGTTTTATCTAGGGACCTGTGTCACAGACCCCAAACATAAGAATTAGACAAATCTACACATCAAGGACCTGTTCCACTAGTTTCGTAACAAAAGTGTTAGACATACATGAAAAGCGGCACCAACAGTGCAAGCAAGAACGGACGAAACAAAGTCTAATGTCTAGTTCTTATGAAACCGGACACACCATCTAGACGCCATCTAGACATGTTACGAAACTAATGAAACCGGTCCCTGTTGTGATAGCAGAGATTGGCCTCATAAAAGATACCGTTATCGTACACGACCAGCTGAAATTACACTTCTGTGGTTAACATAATGTATAACTACTAAAGTATACAGATCATATGAATAATATGAATAATATCAGATTGGTAGAAAAATTCCACAGAAAACCAGACAAGCTGATTTTATTTGAAAGGTTTTATTGGGGGATAATTATACATTGAGATAGGGGCGGTTAGGTTATGGAATGTTGCGACGTTTCGTCTGATTTATCAGACTTCTTCAGGCAATGTTTATGAATAATAATACGCCTGAACATAAGTAAAAAGAATAAAAAAATCAGTGTGTAGTATGTGGCGGTCCGTGAAGTTGTGGGGGCTTGTACCTCACCCACTGAGTAGTTGAAGTGCGCCACCAGTCCTGGTTCCATCCACGCCATCTGGTATCAAAACTAGTCAGCTTTGGTTTCTTATATTCATACAAACGTTCCTTTTATATATCATATATATATATATATATATATATATATATATATATATATATATATATATATATATATATGATGACTGGCGCCAATAACGCTTGTCCAGGTGGGGTGTGGGTAATTAAGTACAGTCCATGACGCTAGGTGGCGCCTCTGAGCCTTTATATACGAATATACGCCGTGGTATATTCCTAATATATATATATATATATATATATATATATATATATATATATATATATATATATATATATATATATATGTATATATACATATTTATATACACACACACATATATCATTTTGTTTGAGCAGCGGGTACTAGGTTAAAGAATAATACTTTCAGAGGTGAGTGAGGGTTGTATATGATTTGCCCGGCTCACCCTGTCTCTCCGTGAGCCAACCACACATACACAGCCTCTATGTATATTTCTTTGTAATCTGGAAGTCACTGCAGGGCATGACTCCTCCCTCCACCTATTGTCACCGTCCTCCGTCACGACACTGGGCCGCTGGAATGAGATCAACTTTCGCGTGAGGGCCTCCCTACAACGTTTGCAGACGAGATTACTTTCCCGCGGGCAAGTCGGCCATAAACATGTCATGCGCCTGCGCACGGGAACGGCCACGCCCTCTAGAGTCTCGCGCCGGCAACCACTGACTGGGGAGATGGACGCATTAGGCAGCATTGTCAGATTTGTTGACTCTGGTCGATGGTCTCCTGTCAACTGCTCGCGGGTCGCTGAGCAGCTCGCAACTAGGACTGGAGATGCTCGGGCTGGCCCTGTCACCTTCATCGATCAGCCAGCAAGTCGCCTGACAATTCACCGACAGGGCCACTGAGAGTGACATCAGCAGCTGAATCGGAGAGTCTGTGTTGCCATTGTTGGCAGCGAAAAGGCGTGTTCTGGGAACTCCTGCTGAAGAGCAGTAAGGTGGAGGCCTGCCAATGACACTCCCGACCGCTGTATTGAAAAGATCGGCAACTCTGGGCATACAAGGCACTCCCCATGGGGATTTCTTTCAAATATTCATATCTTAGTGGACATTTGGAATCCCATGGTCACCTGCCTGTAGAGCTTGGGATTCTTCTTGGAGTCAGGGTCAATATGTCCATGTCGTTGTGAGCGTCTGTGGGGATTGCTAGATGACAATTGGAATACTCGGTATTGACACGCCAGACAGAGAAATCCATGAGACTCTAATAGATTTATCTCTGCGTGTCGCATCCTACCTTGTGTCTATCATTGACAAATAATTATATCAGCATTATTGTCAAAAGAAGTGAACTTCTATATAATTCATATTCCTCCACTCCAAGAACTCATTGAAAGACAGCTGATTATTTCACCTTTTGGGAATTTATGATAAAGATATAATGTATTCATGTTTGCTAACTTGGTATATATAAAGTTGAGGGAATTGGTTTAAGTACCAAGCACAAGTATAAGACATGACAAACGCTCTACCAAGGATTTGACCTGTTGGATTAAAGTCTATCTTTCTAATTATTTAAATGCTTAAAGTAAAGTATTGCTAGTATGATAAGTAGTTAGCATTTACTTTTATTTTGCTATTTTTAAAACTTTTCCAATTTATTGTTTAATTTTTTTGTTAAATTGTTAATAAAAGTGCCGACAATTGTTATTTCCTGAATCGGCAACAGTGGCAATCCCTTTGTTTCTCACATTTGATACATACAGAATATTGGCAGCTCTTTGAATGTAATGGCATTCCATGTATAGCCCATGCACGTCTCAACCAATCACTGTACAATTCAATCACTCTCTCCTCCATATCCCATTGTGGGAGCTCCATCAAGGTTATATGAATATGCGCCAAATACTTTGGGGATTTTGTAAGCTGCCAGCCTCATATAAAGCGGTTAAATATGCGGCCGGCAGGCGGGAGTCACATGTATACAGACAGGCCACACTCAGAGATCCAGCTGACCATGTCCCAGGTCGCAGGTGCGTCGGAGGGCGGGGGAGGGGAGTAATTTTGCGTCACCCGGCGTTTACACTCGACGATTATAGGCGGCCTTCTTGAATTTAACCCCACCTGACGAGTTTCAGCTGTAAAATGCAAGAAATCGTCTATAGTGTAAACGGCAAGTGGATGGTGACTACAGATCGTCTGATTACGTCAGATTTATCTAAACCACTTGATGGCCAACGACTATTTCGAGCCGGCTTGAATTAGTCGACGACTATTGCAGTAAAGATGATATTTTGGCTTTACAAAAAGGTATCTTGGCACTGATGCCCAGATTAATGCAACCAGCACATGGATGCAAATGTCAGTACATATATATATATAAAGGAAATACATATATTAATGGGAAATAGGTTAGAAATCGATGTTATATACATGGTGAGATTCGTATGGAAATGCAGGGAAATGCGAGTGTATCAAATCAAATTAATTCAGTGGTTATGACCTAGATCGCGTGCAAGAAATTTTCCGCTTCTACGCAATGGTCCTGCAAACATGGAAACATTATCCGTATTTCACTAGGCTGTGAAATATTGATGTCTTTTATGTGTGGACTGGTGAAGTCTAATAGCAATCATGTCTATGTTAACCATACCACTGTGAGTTTTCATACCTTACCACAATGTATTTTTTTCCAATATCATATGGATACTAAGAGTAATTCTTCTTAGAGGCTTGCATATTAGCATTCTAAATATATATACCCAGATTGAGCTATTGTCTCCGTTGTCACTATCCTGTGTACGGATAGTAATCCAATGATCATGACCTGCTTTGGAGAGTTATTCAGTTCACTTTATTGCACTATGTGGATGGATGAATTTACAATGATTAAGAGTGTGCTATAATTACGTAGTGTAGTGCGGGAAAAGTTGACCATGCACCTATAACCATAGCAAGCAGCTCTACCTATGAAGAGAGAAAGTTCTTGGACGATACAATGAGGCTGACTATAACACTAATAGATTACTGAGTAATTGAACGAACATCATCTCCCCTAGTCTTAATAGCATCTTTAGGGCCCGACAACGGTACATTATATTAGAGTCTATGATATATTGATAAACTTTTTGATGGAAATAAGGCCTGTATGTTTACCCTTACCTTACCCTTCATAAGTCCCATAGTTTTCGTTACATATTTAGTAGCAATTCCAATCTCAAGGCAATCATCTCACGTTTCAAAAGTAATTGTCAGATGATTAATGACACAAAACTGCTTTGTGAAATTCTTATCCTTTTCATTGTTGTGTAATCATCTCGAATGAATATAATTAACTTCATTGAAGGGAATAATTTCCATTACAACACAATGATTTTCAGGCCTGTAAGATACGTATCTTGATAACTTAATGGTATATCAGGGTTTTTCTTTTCGCAATGAACAAACTCAATGTATTGAGGCGGTTCATCCTTTGTTAGCTTTCATTGTCTTTCCAATTCAAATATTTTTCCTATTGTTATTCGTCTTTACCACTAGAAAGAACTTCCAACGATCTCCAATTTCTTTTTAGCTCACACAAGTAAAGCTATCGTTTTCAATCTGCATATTAATTGATGAGGACACGTTTGCCCCCTCCAGGCATGTCTGCCCGCCTTATGTTTTCCATCCGTTAATGGAACCAGCTCGTTAATCATTAGATGCTTTTGGCTCTCCTCCAAGTTGCTGAAATCTGGTTTATTCTGGTACTCGTTCACTGATTATCTTCAGATATTACCAGATTATCCTTTGGACAATCTGATCTACAGAAGTAATCCGTTTCCAAGATTATTCCTGTGGAACAATTCTCTCCAAACATATATCCTACAAATTACCTCTTTGTACATCCTTGTTCATCTCCTTGTACATCTACACGACTCACCTTACATGTTATCTATAGGTTAACCTGAAAATTGGATATAAATGAAACAATTTCTTGCTAAGAATAATCTCTCTTCATGGTTGTTTTTTTACCAATCCCTACCATGCCCATTATTTTCAACCATTTAGAAATGGGTTTCTAATACTGAAGTACAGATCAGCATAGATGTGCTTTTTTCTATAGATCAGCTTATTGGTTGATTCCATCAACTGTATCTAATAATATGATTAGTAACTTTTATTTTCAAAATGAGCTTAGCTCCTTTACTTTCAGATTGTTCGATTACATCATAATATACTCAATCATATTCAGTTGTGTTTCCCTGGTTTGAAAACTATAACTACATTATCGAATATATCAAGCATGTTCACCTTCATTGTTGATGCGATTCAGTTATTATCCTACCCCTAATATAAAATTCCATAGCCTTAACATTGACTTTCCGTATGCGCCCGTATGTCGCATACGGATAAAAAATCGCTCCTAGAAGCGTACAAAAAATGGACCAATCAGAGATCAGCAGCTGAAAGTAGTTACAAGCGCATTCAGAGCAGCAAGGAGAGCTATATGGAGGACTTCAGAAAGTTTTTATCGTGTATTTTGTTATCATCCTCACATAAAAATATTGTTCACAGGGGGTAGGATAAAATCAAAACCTTATTCGTTTTAATCTGGGCTTTTGTATGCGACTCCTGGAGTTTTGGCTCCAGATATCACTCGGCTCCGCCTCATGATATCACTACGCCAAACTCCAGTCGTCGCATACGGGAGCCCAGATTAAAACTCATCCGGTTTTACGATAGTACTCATTTTCGTCATCAGTATCAAGCAAAGAAGACATAAACAAAACGAAACATCCAAACAATGAAACAAATCTTTGAAACTCTTCGGCTAAAAACCTATATAGGTAATATGAATTCTGTTTACATCATGAGTATGTTATGTGATCTTCATAATAGGAGTATCCTTTTTCATAAGAAAGAGTGAAAAATGCTATATTTATTAGGTAATATGAATTCTGATACCAAGTATTATGTATCTTTGCCCTTGTCTTTGTCTATGTCTAAGTCTTTGTTTGTCCTGTTTAAATGTGACTCCTGCGGGGAAGAACGCCAATATGGCGATTGCTTGTGGTCGTTGAATTGTGTTACTGAAAAAAAAAAAAAAAAAAAAAAAAAAATATGACCACCTGCCTTTGAGGCAATGATATAATCTGAGCGAGCTATGCTAATATATAGGGAGAATAGGATGCGAGAAATAGTCATATCTGCCGATGGTAATTCTATGATATCCCAACGGAATGAAGAACTAGCGGATATATATCCATCAAATCCTGATAGACTTTACATAACCACGAAACCGCAAAGCCGGAAATGGGCATGAGACGCGGAAAGGTTACATCTTATGATACGACCTGACAGACACCACCAAGCGGAAGAACCTGGAACTTACGGAGATAAATGCGCCGTGTGAAGTAATAGTTTACTCATGCAGTCATTGGCGGCACCACCGTCGGCTTTCGGTATTATGATTGACTGGCTGTTTGCTAAGTATATACTTTATGAGGGAATTATCCTTAACGTGCCTTGGATGCCCTCGGTCGCTGTGAGATATGCTCTTTATAGGAAGTGAATCTGCCGGGGTAGGAAGCAACAGTGACTGGCCATACTTCAGTTTGATAAACTAGGAGCTGTGCTAAAGACTTTCCTCTATAACTTTTGAAGACATTTTAACACCACACAGATACACTAGGCACCTGTCCCACAATAGGATTGAACATTCAGTGTCAATTAGCGTGGCTTTATTAAAGGTCACACACGTAGGCCATATTGTTAATTGCCTACCCCTGGGTGAGCTTCTCTGAGAAATGGGGGTCATCCGGCCCGTTTGGGGTGCGGCTCGCTGTGGCTGAGAAACGAGAACTGCTATAGCATAGAACGCAGTGCGGAAGGGAACCCTTTAGCGTGCGCGGACTCACCGGATGTATAATGTCCGCCGCGCGCCCTGATTGGTGGACACGCCAAACGCCATCTGACAGATCGACCAATCAGAGTTCGTCTAGGATCTCGGGAGACGCGCCTTGCTTGCGGAACTGCTTCCTGCCCCCTGCCAGTACTCATTCGTCACCAGGTGGAGCCACCACAGGCACCGCGTCGCACCCGCCGGATGTGGACTTGTTAGGATCATCCCAATGTCTTAACCAAGAGGAAACTTTTCCGGACGCAAGAAAAGATAATACATTTACTTTGTTTCGCAGACGAAGTTATCTGACATGCCTCAACCAAAGATGCAGAGTTTTCTGTCATAGACCAGCTTTGATTTGTTAGTGTATTGTTCTATAACTACGTTGTGTTAACAAAGTCCCTCGTATTTCATAACAAATAAGAAAAGTTGCATAGATTATTCTTTTCAACCATCTGGAGTCATACTTGAAAACACTGGCAAAAAGTCAGGACAACTCGCTAACAGGTTTTATACACAGATAGTAAGAGACAATTCAGGATTGCATGATTTGTTTCCCCTGCAGTCTGATCTTTTTAGGACCAGTCAGTACTAACCTTTGTAAATAGATATGTTAAATGTTGGTGCATATATTTTTCTGCTATGCAACCTGTAATTTTATCTCACCCCGATATTTTCCTCCATAGGCTTAACATTAGGAACTCATGCTCCACGGCCGTGAAGGTAGTATACCCCAATATTCAATGGCGCATTGGGTGATTCATTTTATCAGTACTCAATGGCTAATTGGTTGAGTTATTTCATTGATTAATAATGTTCCTGATCATATATGCGGGGTGGGATGGAATCAAAAACCTACTTGATGAAAATAACTTGGTCCGTACTCCACTAAGTTTGACTACGGAACAATTCACGAAGCGGAGACGAGTGAATTACGTAGTAGTCAAACTTGGTGGAGTACGAACTAAGTTATTTTCATGTGATGAGTTTCTTTCTAAATATGTTATGATCCATCGTTTTCCATTAACAGTTAATCAAATCATTAATTCTTATAACTATCGACCTTTTAACAACTCGATAACCAAATGATGGCAATCTCCAAGATCTGTTGGGCAAAATGGAAAAAATGGCGACTGATAGAGTTCAGCAGAGTCAGCATATTACATCGACTTGCACTTACAAGGGTGCGTAATTTGATTAGGTATGCCGACGCAATATTCTCTACCTGGTTGTTACACATGCAATGCCGCTGTCTTGCGGTTGATTGTAATCAATGGTACTTGTTAGTTCTCCATAGGCACGGTGATAAGACAATGGGGTAGGGGCAAAGGGGACCATGGGTAGCCCCTACGGTTGTCAGTGATGGAGGTCAAACATGCCTTGCCCTACATTCTAAATGCCTTTCCTATTATTATATGGCATTGGAATGAGATTATCGAGACACGACGGGACCGGCTTCTTTCTATGGTTGATGTAAATAACAATTGAGGGGAAGGCAAAAACTTTATTCCGAAAAGCATGGAATCCTTTAGAGAAATATATAAGGTGAAGTAAGAAAGCAAAGATATAATATTGCAGTTTCAGGATAAATATGGACAACGGGACTAGGTGACAGCAGGTCTGACATATCTATGGGCGCGAAATCCGCTTCTAATCCGAGACAAAATACGAGATTTATCAATGCTCCATATGGAAAACTGTCAAACAGCGCTTTCTAATACGGGAGCCGTATGGGTTGACTATCAGGGTTAACATGCTTAGGTAAGCATGTACTCCAATCATCTCCAGCATCAAATTTATCAATCGATATCTACATAGAATTGCTATGAGCTTGAAAATCCTGTCTGAAAGCTTTCCTCCTGAAGGAGTAGCTGAAACAAGGCATCGCGTGATTTTCTTCACTCTGTCTCTCGCTTTCCTTATGAAAGTGGGTCAAAGACATTAGATCTAGGTAATTGAGAACCGTTGAGATACGGGTAAAGCACATCTTGATCTACCTTAATTAACCGCTAGGCGGCGGTGCCACGTGATCTGAGCCTCTGTAATTACCCACCAGGCGGCGTAATCATACCTACCTCCGCCGGAAATGAAGAGAAGGGGGTACTGCGACTGGCGACATGTCCCTCAATAATTACCCACAACTCACGCCTCACTGAATCAAGCCTTTTTCTTCTGTAGGCCAATTAACGACATATACTCGGCCGAAAAGATATAATAGGCCTTGTTATTCCGAGCTCATTTCTGTAAAGGGAAGTCGTTTCCTAGGCGACGAGGGGAGGGCTCCTTCAAGAAGAAATGACCAGCGTACATTATGTGCAGCCGGGGTTTACTGAGACTAGGGGCTGAATATAATAATGAGGATAATTTGTCACTAGAGTCATTGAGCTGATGAGGTTTTGGGTCATTTATGACGTCCTGGCTATAAAGGGATGTGGTTCTCTTGCAATTTGTTTGATGAAAGATACGTCTAGAACACCGGTGCGTATAGTATTAAGACAAGAGTTGCTTTCTATAAAATGTATACTTTGCATGAGCTATATGACAACTTTTCAATGTTTAATCATAGTAAACTAACTTTAATTAACTAGGTTCTTATTTACCTCTCACTCATGACTGCCCTAGTTTTAGGGTTTGTTGTGGGTTTTTTTTATTCAGTAAGTAACTATAGTACAGACTATAGGTTGACATGGGTCATGGTAAATCCGATGGTACAGTTTTCCATTTAGAGCCTTTTGCAGGTTCCTCTTCATTCCTGGGATATCTTGAAATTGATATGGCACAAGGGAGGGTGTTGGAAATTTGAAATATAATTTAGAAAAACATTGTTTATGTTTTTTAACAAAGATCTTTTACTGTCTATTGCATATTGTTTGCCTTATTCCAAGATGGCATTTTTTACCAGCTGTGTTGAGAAAACCCTATGCAATATTGTCTAAATATTTTTTCTAGTCTAAGGATATGTCAAATGTTGCATGCAAAGGATTTATACAGTATCGTCAGAACATTCACACACATACATGCACAATTAATATATATCGCAGACATGTACAATTAAGTCATTCGAAGAGCACAGGGGAACAAGTGGAACTTCCAGTATAGGTTTTACAATCACACAGACAACAATATGTTTGTTCACTCTCTGGTGTCAAATGTGTTTATGAATATAATCTTGTATGATTGATTATGCAATTTATACATATTAATCGATAGACTATACTGAAAATATGTAGTTGTGAAAGTGATTATTTAATACACTCTAAATCGGAAAGGAGAATCTTATCCAATTCATTATAAGTTCTATTATGTGACACCTTGATACAGTACGATTTACACGTCCACTCTATTGGCTGACTCCACCAGGCTCATTCCACTTGCCACAATATTTGAGATCCGCTACATATAGACAAATACAATCTCTGGCACTGCTTGGAAGTAATCGCTTTAGCATGAGGATACAGCAGTAAATTCCAATGGCTGCCATCCTTCCCAAATCACTCACTGAATATCTAGAAACGATAACTTCGCTACAAATATTTCCATTTGGAATTTGAACGAGAGGCCTCATTCAAGATGAAAGAAATCTTCCGTAACCATTTATAACTGGTAAACATCGGTCATAGACCGAGCGTTGATTAGATACTATGAATTGATACGCTAGTCATCTTCTTAAGCGCAGTTGCCTGCCGAGGGAAATCTGGAGAACTTTTGGTTCATTTGCCTCCTCACAGATGGCGCCCATTCCGCACAAAGCCTCTCCTGGCGCACGAAATGTAGATTGGCAACCAACCCAATGAGAAATGATGTGTTCTGAACAAGAGTCTAATGTAGTTGTACTGTCATGTTTGGCTATGTTGTATGGCAATTGTATGATCTGTGTTTTTTGTATGTGTACCTAGTACTCTTTGCAGTGCTAGGACAATACTGTCCTTCTTGTATAATGTAGAGTCTACTATTTATTTAGTTAGTGTCTTTTGGCTATTATATGGAAGAACGCCCCAGTGGCGAATATGATATGTCCTTTTTGTATCTATCATGTATAACTACTGAATAAAAAAAACTTTTTAAAAAACCTGTCTCCGACTAAGGGGTTGGTCTGGTCTGATCGCTTTCTGGCCAGAGAGCTCGAGCTAATTATCTCGAAGCAGGGTATATACTTTTGGCACATGGTGGAATATAAACTATGAAAACTCACTACAAAGCCTTATTAACTTAGGTAATTGATAACAAAGTCTAACTTCATTATCAAATTACACCAAAAAAAAAATAATGGACAAGGGGCTTCGAGAGTGCTACAAAAGATCTGCTGGCAGAATGATTCACTCTTCCAGCAGATATTCTGACTCTGGTAGTAGGAAGATCAGCTAGGCGAGTGCAAGTCAAAGTTGTTCAATTCGGATTCCACCAGAGCTAGCGTCAGTGTAGCTCTGGCGGCCAGAGTACACGAAATGCTGACCACGGACAACAAAGGGCCCTAGTGGACGCCCCAGATGGAGGGAACTCTTCCCGGTGGGTCCGACGTTCCTGACCGGACAACTGACGGCATTCCGGGGCCCCGCCGTCCCTACTGGGCGTGAGATTCAATTTAACACCCGCCGACAGTCCACGCATAGCCCGTAGAGCCTCCAGGGGGAGATGGTTCCAATGAGGTGGCACTTATGGGGTATAATGGCGACTGATGCACATGCACATACTGGAGGTGCAGCACAGGGACCCAGTGTATGGTCGTGGCCTTCGACTGCCAACGGGTCTTTATAAGCTTCACTGTGCGGGTGTGTGTGGTTATGTAGATGGCATTGCAATTGCTCAAATTGCCTCGACCTGCCCATCAGCCACACTTAGACATGCCTCATGTCTTGCAAATAAGTTCCCGCAATAATCTATCCCTTGCAACTGAGAGTAGAGCAAATGGCTTCACCCGACTGTGTAACGAGAGGCGATTCGGGGCGGGTTTTACTGCCCTGGGGCTCTTTATGCACTGTATAGTATTAAGTTGATATTTAGTGACCCTATACAAGTCGGGGCAGTTTGCATATTTTGGAACACTGGAATAATGAGTTACTGTTTATGGTCTAAGGGAATATTCAACGTCGAATATTATAGCGATAGGAATATTAGTCCATAGAGGAATTGAAAGAATGAGTGTCAATTTCAACCCATTTCTCCTGGTACTGAATATATTAAAACTGATGATTTTTGTTGGAGTATTGGTTGAAGTATGCATTGCTGCAGATGATTTTTTATCATTTTATTTATTTATCTATTTTTTATATTTCTTTATTGTTTTCTCTTGCAGACAACAAGTTTTTCAGAAAATTAAATTGACACCTGATAATACTACAACATATCATATTGATATGATAAAATAGAAAATCAGGTCCAACAGCTAATGCCATGGGGTCAAAGACCTGGTTGTAAAACCATGAGCCTTACCCGGCACAAAGGTTGATCTATAATCTCCACCTTTATGTAGTGTATGAAAAGAATACCCTTTGTGACGTAGTCCACTTTTACAGTATTATAGACTTGTAATGTCACATTGAAATCCGTTTTGTCCTCAAAGGTCATGTTGAAAAGTTCCTCATTTGTTACTTGGTGTCTTTGCGTGACCTTTTCCTCGAGCAATTAGAAAACGAATTAGACTGATTAGTTCCGGCCACACTGGAGTATTTACCCTCGAAAGGTTTTCTGGAACAATTAGTGACGCACAACTCAGGGAGTCTGACTCTATTACCCGAGAAGAAAGTGCAACCAAGTGTCTGAAGGGTGGATAGCACGCACTTGTCAATGTCTGTGTTGACTAAACCGATACATGTGCATGGAATACATTCACATAGGTGGTAAAGGTTTTACTGATAGCAGTGTTGTAGAATTAGTTTGTCTGGATGTTTTATCACTAATAACAATTTGATAGAATATTGTTTTAAAAACAAATATGAATAATACAAAGCATGGCAATCCTAATTATTATAGTCAAGCAGGCCTTAGAGACACGTATGTAAAGACAATTTTATACTTCGGATAGTACATACTAATTACTGTATTCGTGAACAATTCATCTGAACCTAGAGATGTGAAGGGATAAGGAACATGTTGATCAGCCCCTCCCCCTCCCCAAAAAAAGAAAAGAAAAAGAAAAAAAGAAACAACAACAAAAGAATGATATAAAAAAACAACAACGGTAAACATTAAATTGAAACGGAGCCTCAACACATAATCCGTATATATATTTTTGTTGTTGTAAAAAAGCAGCTTTTATTTCCATGAATAACAATAAACCAAATACAAGGATTGTTCCTCTACAAATCTTCGATGAAGTACATGATCTTATTTCGTTAGTGAAAGCTATACAGTAAACACGGTAGACGCAGACAGTCTTTAGATGCCTCAAAAGGTACAGTCCATTAAGATAAATGCTGCTTGGAATTTTTGGTGGAAATTGAGTTCCTTTATAGTAATAAGGGTCCACCTCAACATACGAAATGTTCATTCAAAGCAAGTAATTCATGACCTTTTAGGTGACGTTGAGCGTGAAAACTAATCTCATAACTTAAGATAAACTAGAGAGACCCAGTAGTACTTAGCGACATCATTGGACAATAAACGTTTGTGACATTTCTAGTAATCTGTATATATTTGGTAATGGATATACGATATGAGTCAAGATACAAATATACAATTATCATCTGTCCCAGAGTGAGATCGAAATAGAGCACTGAAGTTACAAAATTCAAATTCTCGTTTTCGTTAGCTGAAACCATGCTGTCATCTAATTACCATCGAGAAATGTGATAGCTTTTCTTTGAGATTATGACCTTAAATCACCTGACTGAAGTCTCTTTTATTCCGTCATCATTCCCGTTCATCAAGGAGCCTGAAGTACCAACCGTTATTATCATAGACCAAATCAAATATCTCACTATCCTGATGATAGTGAGGGGAAAAAATCCCAATTCGGCCAATACTAATTGGGAGAGAGTCTTATACTTACTACCGAATTGCACAATGTTTCTCCAGGAAATGACATCTATAGCCACTCAAATATCTCAAACTTCTTACACTCATAGAAAACATTTTCAGCAATAGGATACTATTTTTGCTCTGATCCATCCTAACTATGTTTAAATTCATTGGGATAGGTTCTACGGGTAAGGACATTCTCTATAGAGGGTCCAACGTCCGAATTGCTTGGGTTTTTGTAATACTTTTATTCATGCTGATTATCTTCGGCGATTAGCCGTTATGATTATGCATGCAGACGTAATACAAAATCCAATTCCATACTATTATTCATTTCGATGACATAACATGTTGTTCACTAATAAAAAAAGATCCTTCACTATATAGTGTTTAAATTATGATATCTTTATAACTTTTCCGGTCCTTGTTCATCATAGTGTTGTGTGTTGCTCCATGCTTATCTCTTATATCAGATTTTCACTATTCAATACAGTTTTGAGTGTTGTGGCATTCCTTCACCTATCAGAATACAAAATTATCTCATATGCCTCGTTTGAACATGATGATGGAAATTAAAGAACTGAATTGCATTTCTTAGAAGAAGAAAATCGGTCTCTACTGCTAAGTTTCATCAAACTTAGAATAAGGGAATAATTTAACCAATCATTTAGGCTAGGGTCAAATCTGCAGTCATTTCCATCCGACCCTGGGCTTGCTTACTTCCTCTAGTTTTCCCTGTAGCCTGTGTTATTGTTTTCCACTGGGTGTGAATTGACTGGAACTCCAAGTTTGAATGTCAGTCTCATTTCCGGTGCCTTGTTGGCACGAACAATGTAGTGCCCCATAGATGGCGCTACGGTTAAGCCACCAGATGAATTCGGGGAACGAGCTTTGTCAACAAGAATGGCAACTAATCCTTCAAGCACGGCGTTGGTGGGTGACAGATCGGCGTAATCTCTCACTTTTTCGGGGGAGGGTGTCTTCATTTATCATCCGGAGACAGTAAACATTGACAAATAGTTTCTTAATGTGTTGGTTCTCCGAGAAATGCTAGAAAACAGAGGCTGGATTTAAGTTGCAGAATGGCACTGCGGTTTGTTTGGGAAATATTTATTTTCATTTCCGCTTCTGACAGCCAGGTGGTTCAGGTGATATATTGCTTGAGTGATTGCAGGGGAGGTCAACAAAGAGGTCAGCTGGTCAGTCTGCAGGGTGGTGGTAATCAGGGTACAATGCCTTCCATGACTGATCATTACCACTATCAATTGTAACGACACTGCAGCATATCCAATAGCAAGCTGCCCCTCGCATGCAGGCCTATTGCATAATCTAGAATCGTACATGTAGACCCTTTTCTGTACGCCATAGAGACCCATGGACGATGTGGATCAACTAAATTCACTGCTAACGGATGGCCTTTTGGACGGCTAAGTATGTCTTAAGGAATGAGCCTAAAAACTATTGAATGATAAACCTTGTATGAGGTACAGAAAATAGTCTTCGTGTCCAATCCTAGATTATTCAACGGATCCCAGGACAAAGGTATAAACTAATTAAGAAAGCACAATCGATTAGACATATATGGACCTATTGATATAGGGGGGAGAGATTTCGCTTTTGGAAATCCAGTATTTCAATACCTATGTCACTTAGTTTTAAAATAAATTGCGGCATTATTTTAGATACTTTCCAATTGAACCTAATGAGAACTAAAATGGAAATGTTTATGAGTTATGAAAAGGCAGAGTTTATTTCTGAGAGAAATCAATTCACTATCGCTAAACTTTCTGCGTTTGGTTCTATTTTACATTAAAATGTTTGGAAGGTTTATGTATTTGACAAGAGGAACTTTAGTTGCATTTTTTAACCCGCAAATCCAAAAGATTGTTACTTCATCTAAAACCTTTCGAAATTGAGTTGACCTTCGTATGGTTATCATTGGGATGTTGTGTTCGATGAACTTCCATAAAAGCATTACTTTCTATCATGGGATGTGTGCATGATCACTCCCCCGAGTTCAGCAAACTGCACGGGAATATGAAATCATGAGGGATTTGCGTGCTATAACCAATCTGGAAATGGCGGCTGGGAAAAACCCAATCATTTTAACTGTATGGTTCCCACGGAGATCCACATGAATGAATAATCCCGAACCAAGTCCAGATCGTCACACAAAAGTGCCCTAATAAACACCTTCGTTCAATGGACCCATAATGCCAGCAGCACCCAACCTATGTGTATCGTGGGAATACTAAAACTTTACCCCGTTATCCTATATAGCTCTAACCTTAGTGTACTAAATCCACCATCGCCCTCATGCAGGAATTCGGAGGCCTCCGAGTTGTATCTAATGGGAAGGCCAAGGCCTAAAGTAGCCCTAATGGACGATTCGGCTGGGACCGGAAGGAACTGTCCCTCGTGACCGGTCCACATCATCATGTGACAGAACGCCCACCAAAGAGCTTGGTTTCTGGCACTCTCTTTATCTCCACCTCTGCTCGCAATGCAATAATATGTATATCTACAGTTGGATTTGCTCCCACCCCACTGCAACGGCAATAAATATCTAGGTTGTATTCAGTTGTTTGGTAGTTCCCTTTTTGAGAATCTGAAGAGATTTGAAACTTTTCATCAGTATCATGTCTGAGTTTTATTGGAAGAGAAACGGTGATAGTTGTGTGCATGTGTCTATTCAATTCTGCTACAATTTCGCACGACCCTAATGAAGGGGAAATGTTGTTCGTTTTAATCCTGTATTAGGTGGTTTAGATAATTTAGTTTCGACAGATACAGCAGAATTGTATTATAGAATGACCTGGTATAATCACGCATGTTCGCATGGATTCATTGTATATATCATTATTTGTTGTATCATTGTCGAAATTGCAAGGAAGAACGATCGTAATTTATCGAATGCATGAAGACCTTTTCAACAACAACAAAAAAAGATGAGAGCAATGTCTGCTAGTACTCCTCAATTAACCCTCTAAGGCCGAATGATGCCTTAAGACATCATCTGGCCCAGGCCGAATGATGCCTTGAGGCATCATCTGGCCCAGGCCGAATGATGCCTCAAGGCATCATTTCTCTGATGTTTAATATAACGATTCTAAGAAGGAAATAATTGATAAATAAACATGAAATTTTCAGAGAATGTAGGTATAACATCATATATCATGTTATTATCAAAATCATGTAAGATCTTATGGATTACTCATCATATCACGTGATGAAATCATTGAATTATGGCTTTAGCCAATAATGTGTTCGTCCTTTAGAAGTACACATTGACACTATCATCTGTCCATATGGGGGTAGCTCAGCCACAGACACTCGTCCTTAAAGTGTTAAAAGTGTTTTTGTATTTTTTATATTTCAGTGAACAGAGGTATTTACGGGCTTCATTACAAACTGGGTAAACAGTTTCCATCACAGTTTAAATCATATCTACAACTTTCAAATCAGAGAACAAATAAAACCTATATTTGCATGTTCCATGCTTGATAAAACCCGTTCCTAAAGATTACTATGTCGCCACTAGTTAGGCAGGCAAAATTAGGCAGTCATCTGTCACCCGCGTCATCTGTGACGTAGCGGCGTCAGGAGCTCTCTGCTCACTTCCCTCCGGGCCCTATACCATGGCGCCACCCAGCGGGCCCCGGATATATGACCAGAAGCTCTCCCAGCAGAGTTCCTGCACTCTACTTCCTGCGGTCGCTTGTATCTCTGCCCCAACTTGCCTGTTTGGGCTCAAATCTGGCTCCTACGCCAGTTTCTCAAATATCCTAAATTCTGAGGGCTTTTCGAGGTATCATGTGTTCTACTTGTAAATAGAGATGAACATATTTATATTGTAAATAAAATACTCTCATTTCCGTCATTGTTTATTTCAAACCAGACCCTGAAGGGGCAGTCTAATCAACTGTGGATTCCCATGATGAAATGGTTTAAGTATGAACAAGAAACAACCAGATAACTTTTGACAGTTGCCTTATTTTGAATCTGAAATGTTCGCTGGTCTCCCCTGTCTTTAGTGGATACCCAGGGAACAGGCTTTGGGTTGGGGCAGAGACTAAGCCAGCGCGAGCGCTGCAAAAGATCTGGGGGGAGAGTGGACCAGAAGCTGGCGGGCGCCGGACGTCAGGCACCGGGCACGTGGGCGCCTGGCGTGGCGCCCGGTGGACGTCTTTGGACAGGATCAGCCTTGAGGTAGATCCCAGTGGGGCCAAATCACACTCGGAGGGATTTCGGTGGACTTGGAGTCTGCGGGGCTCACAGTCGGGATGGTTGGATAGGATCCTGAGATCCGCTGTGCTGTGATATGGTTTGCCTACCAATAAACTTTGAGAGAAGGATATGAAATACCGGTGGGTATCCAATGGGATAAAATGGTGGTCCCAAAGGGATTGCTCAAGGGTTAGAGTACAATATTTGTATAAAGCAACATGGCGTTGGCCGATTTATTGGTGTTTGCTGAAGGCCCTATATCATTATATTTGTCTCTCAAATAAAAAATAGTGGCGTTCATGCCTGTTCATCTCTTATCAAACGTTGTTTCAACCTGGGTATATTGCTATTCGATTTCATAGATTTCACGCAATAAATTAAAGATAATCTCTTCAAGTCCACGTTAATCCAATTTCCCACTGGATCTACTTGATGGTCTTATCTTTTGAGTATCATTAGCATTATATTTTTCCTATATCTCAATACTGTTATTTGATAACCCCATACTTCATATACATTTGTATGCCTGTAAATCCATCTGTCCTATTTCAATTTGTCGCTAGGTGTATCTTCCTATATTTCAATGTAATGTTGGGCTATGTTAAAATCAAGAGTTATGACAGACCAATAAAATTTACAAAGTGGATGTGGAAATCACAGGTATAAATGTAAATTATCATTACATTGGCCAGTTGCCCAGCCATGTGGGCAGGGAACGCCTTTTCTCAACGGCATATGATGTGATCAATTTCAGCTGTTGCTATTTCTAGGTATTTGTCATTTTATAATCAAAATGTCTGTAAATTCAATCTTTTTTTCCCGAAAATTCAATCAGATGAATTCTAAATTATGTTCAACTGATAGGTGTTTTGCTACGTACTGGATTTTGTAAAGCCCTCTGAAAGAAAGACCCCTGAGTCGTTCTACGTACGTGCTTCACAGTATTCTCCAACAGTTTTGACCTTAACTTCGATAGCTGATAATAATCTGTTATCATAGAGGGAAAAAAACTCTCAGCCTTCTATTACTGAGATTTTAAAGTTAGCCTCATCGTCTCGGCTACTATTGATCGCCAGCTTCTACCTCAGAAAGCTCTCCCAACTTTCCCATTAGCTGGCGAACACTTGAACGCCCGATCCAGGCATGTACACGTCAGACCTCGCCGAGCCACGCGCCTTCTCGCGTGAAGTCACGTGGCGCGTCTCTGTTCTCACTAGAGGCGCCACTGGTGTAATACATGTGGGCGACCATGTTCTGCCCGACACTCGGCCAGCTCACTGCCACACACACGCCGGCCGAAGCACAAGAAGAGCCCGCATAAGGCCCGTTTCCATTGGCCGATCTCCCGTCACCGATCTACAGTCAGGAACCACCGACTGACTTTTGGCACTGCTGACCCAAAATCGGTGAATAGAAACGACCAAGCTCGTGAAATGATCCAGGGCTTTTTCTGCGTAGATTATGCAATGTGGCACAACCCACCACTCAGTGAAAGCTTGGTCGCTGAGTAAAATCTAATACCCTTCTACATAGGCGCAGGCAGTGGTACCACCGACAGACTTTCTGGGTAACTCAAAATATCTACACCATTTCCATTGGCCAATGGAAACAGGCCTTATGGCCCGTTTCCATTGGCCAATTTCCCGTCACCGATCTACAGTCAGGAACCACTGACGGCACTGCTGACCCAAAATCGGTCAATTGAAACGACCCAGCTCGTGAAATGACCCACGACTTTTTTCTGTTTAGATTATGCAATGTGGCACCACTCACCACTGAGTGAATGCTTGGTCACTGAGTGAAATCTACTACCATCACCGATTTTTCTTTACCGACGCACAGTCAGTGGCACCACCGACAAACTTTCTGGGTAACTAAAAAAATCTATACCCTTTTCGTCGGCCAATGGAAATAGGCTTATTATACTAAAACCAGCCTCTACTAGTTATTGAGGAAAGTAGCTATCTCAGTTTATCATTAAATTTGGATTTCCACTGCACCAAACATCGGTGAATATCATCCAATTCCACGGCCATTTATCTCAATAATCCACAACCCTTATCGTTGTCTTTATAGTGCAAGGGAGTCCTTGTTTTTGTTTGTTCTGTATTTTGTTTGAAGTTTTTTTTACATTGGAGTAGAGTTCAGTGTGAGATCGACTGGAATATCTTCTGTTTAATTATTTTAGGAGCTGTCACAACATGCTGCATGTTTTCCACCAAAGCGCCTATCAAACCGTGTCAAACTCCTTCAAAGCCTATCCTTATGTCCCCACGTGCGCGTACCTTATGTTGACAACCATATATCAATTCATATCGAAGTTATAAGACTGGCAATTATCTTTTATCGTTTTGTTCTCTACCTTTTTATTCAGCAAGGATTTATGAGGAAAAACTTACATTCGCTAAAATAAGATACATGAAATAAGTCGAAAATTTTGGACTACAGCCATCTCCCCTAGAAATCATGAGATCAATAAAATCATGATGATTTGTTAATCCTATCACTACGCGGCATAACACCAAATACACAGTCTGACATACGCAGCTGGATTAGAATGTTCACCCCTGTAGTACGCTGGCACCTTTCACAATATCCATTGTCGTCATAACATCACACCTCCATAATAATCCAAAATGATTAGGATGTTATATAATAGTTGTGATATTAATTATGATGTAGTTAATTTCGCATTATTTCATTGAAAAATAGCAATTACTTAAATTTCGGAAATGATGCTTCAAGGCATCATAGCGTACTACGCCCGAGAATGCCAAATGAAGCCACTAGGGTGCCAAGTACACAGTATTTCAGCTAGGTGGCATCATTGAGATTTTAAGAATTTTTAGGTTGCATTGATGTAGCATGGGAGGCAGACCAGTGGATTCTCAGTGCTCTAAGCCTAGTTCGTTAAGAATTCTTCTCCCGTTGAGCGTAGTGAGAACCTTGCACAGAATACCGCTTAGAGAGTGTGAGATCTTTTGAGAGGGGTGCACCCAATGGCGAGACTTAAGCCATATTTCCTGTAATATCCCAATATTATGAAGAGACGTCACGAGTTTGAGTCTGAGTTTATTTATGCCACACATTTTGTTGGCTCCATAATTTCACGAGTCGAAGACGAGTGACATTACGGAGTCAACAAAATGAGTGGCATAAATAAGCTCAAACTCAAACGAGTGGCGTCTAGATTCTATCCTACCCCGTTTCCATATTTTTTCAGTATCAGAAAGTAGTGGCATAAACAAAACTTTATGTCACACCCGTGACATAAAGATATCCCATGTTAAGCCTATGGCGTTTTTTATTAGAGGTAGGATAAATATCCAGCATTAGATTGTTTACTTACTCCCTCACCTTGTTTACCTTTGATCATACATCTGTGTCAGCACAGATTCTCATCGTCGACATTGTGGTGGCAGTTTCATTTCAGTTATCATTGAAATAGGATATCCGCAGTCTAGAAATCAGATAAGAGCCAAAGTAGCGACTAGGCCCAGGTGCGTCACAGGGCCCGTGGTTGATTGTAATGAAACTTTTTACAATCGTTTAATTATTAACTATTTTTTAAAGTGACACATTGGCTGAACCAAATTTAATATTTATCCACTGACAGCTTAATATTATACAAGACCTTCTGAATTCTGACTATACCCTACAGGGATCTCCATTTATCACATATACTGCTCACTAACTGGCACCCATCTTATCTTTTATATCTTAACAATATCCCATACAACGGTACATACAGAAATGACTGTCAGTCTCCACGGGGTTACACTAAGTTCCGATGATTTATACCTCTATCTACAAATGTCTGTTAAAGAAAGCAATTTATTGACAATCTCGTAGTAAGCCAATCGGTCGGCGATAGAGGTGAGATAAAATCTGACCCGCACTGATCTGTGGCTGCTGAAAATCCATTTTGGTCTGCTACATAATCCTACTCGGCTTTGCCTCGTGAGATTACTCTGCAACCAAAACTAATGGCATATTTTCAGCGGTTACGGATCCTGATACAGTTCCTTCTTAGTGTTATGGGAAATACACCTTTACATCTACACCGTGCTACTGGGATAAATGATAGGGCGATACTGGACATTACTGTAACAAAGCAGAGTATCTCCATGGAGGGGCATTTCAGATAGGGTAGCCTGTGTTCACGAGCGGTCTGTCGGTGGTATCCTATAAGAGTTGATGGTCGATGATTTTGGAGTATTTTTTGGTAGGGAAGTGAATGGTAGAGGGTTAGATGGAGTGGTGGTGGTGTCGGCGGCGTTGAGAGGTGCTGCATCAAAGAGCAGCTCCCGTGACTCAATATTGCCATTAGCTCGCCTATTCCCCGCCATAGAGCACGCATTAACCTGTCGCTAGGCGGCGCTGCTTGCACGTGAGGCGTGCACGACGCGTTGTACCGACACGCGTCATTGCCAGGTGGCGTGGGGTGGGATGCGGTCGGTGGCATGCGGTCTGTGCTGTGTCATGGGCAGCACGTGAAGGGCAGTGTGCAGTGGGCAGTATTTTGTGAAAATTGTTTGTGGATATTGTGTGATGGGCAACATGTGTTGGGATATGTGTGAGAAACTGGATGGGAAGTAGCGGGTGGCTAATGAGTGAATGGTGATTGTGCTGTGTTGGATGACATGGTGTGGTCAGTATGGGGTGGGGTCTGTGGTGGTTATAGGGAGCCAAAGTCAACCCGCTGAAACCACAGATACCCGTTTACAAAACATCATTTCCGGATATAGGCGCTCAGTACTTTGACTATGTAGAGTTCGAGATTAAATGTGTCATTCTTCAATCTTCTAGATCCATATTTTTGATAAATTTAACAACTGTCATCGTAGCTTCGAGACAGAGTTATTCAGAGATGATAGTAGTAAACTTCACTTCAAAAGTAACAAACGAGATCAAAAACAAAAGTCTAGCCTCAAAGCCCCATAGGTTTAGCACTAAGCCTCGTTCTTACTGGCCACCGGAAATCATGTTTTGTAAACAGGTATCTGTGGTTTCAGCGGGTTCACTTTGGCTCCCTATTCATTTATTAGAGGCTAAAATCAAGTGGTGAATAAGTGGTAAAGTGGTAAATAACTACCTTTATATAGTAGCGCCTGTTACAGAACAAATAACCTACATCAAGGATGGAATTTATGTTCCTCCTGTGATAATCAAATTAGTAAAATAAAGGGCTAAAGTAATGAAAATAAATTCAAAAGAACGGATAGTGGATCTTGAGAAACTATTCGAAGTAAGAAGACTGAGGAAACTAATACATAAAAAATTAAGGAGAAACAAATCAGTTATGATTACACGAGCACTGGAAGCACACACTGGAAACTCTAAAATGTTCTGGAGGACACTGAATGCCCTCTGGAACCCTTATACAGGCAAATATAGAAACGCTATGCAGGGAATTATTTTTGCAAATGACAAGTCAATTGAAATGAATGAGTACTTTACGACTATCGGGGTGACACTAGCGGAAATGTTTACAGGTGTGATAAAACAAGACTATCTTTATCTTGAAATACCGAAGATGGAGTTACTTGATATTCAACCAATTGAAATGGACACATGTGGGAAACTTATCAAGGATATCAAATTAGATAAATCAACTTGGATCGAATATATTAATGCTTGTTTAAAAAAATCTATTACTAGAACAACCCAACATTCTGAAGATAATAATAAACAGAATTATAGTTGATAGTGTTTTTCCGAAATCACTAGGTGTCGGGACAATTACAGGATTACCGAAACAGGGTTGTTTGAAAGAGTTTGGCAATTTGAGACCCAGAACAGTTTTACCATTACTATCCAAGTTAACTGAAAAGGTAATCCATAAGTGTATGATGCATCATATATCGAATAGTAATTTGATTGCTGAAAATCAATTTGGCTTTATGCCAGGGAGGTCTACGTCCCAAGCTATTTCCAAAGTTGTGGAATTACTTGAGTATAATAAAGACAACAGGAATATAAGTTCACGTGCCTTTATTGACCTAAAAAGGCCCTTGACAACGTGAGCCATGCGTTATTAATTGAATACTTTAGAAAGTTTCAGGAAACGAGAATACCATTATATACTTGGAAACGTACTTAAACGACAGGTCTAAAAACATTAAGCATAAATCAGTAGATATACCAAGCACCATTGAAGTATGTATGATATACAAGCATATACATGTATAATGCATCAGATGGTATAAATCGAATCATCCTTATTTGTCGTTCGGAGCAAAATATTACGTATAAATGCATCAATTTGAATCCTTATCCAAGTCTTTACTGACTGCATTTTTAAGAATATTATTTCTTTTACAGAAACCACCTGAATATGAATATTTGATTATACATTCTTTTGAAGATATGAGTACTGTGTTCTATTATGCAATGTGTGTGAGCATCCAAAGATTCTGTCTAATATTTTGTTCAGATTAAGCCATACAACCTGTTTCAGATTGGTATTATAGTTCGTCTTAGGATTGGTTCAGACACAAATACACACTTGTTGATGTGTAGTATGGATTTTAGAGAGCAGTAGGCTCTGTGAGGTCGGCTACCAATAACGAGCATACAATCTGTCTGTTATCGTATCTAAAAAGACTATGATGGCCTTTGATACGGATAAGGATCTCATGACACAGAAGGGTCATGAGTCATGGAAAGACAGAAAATGATAAAGACAATTTTTTTTTAGTTTTCACTTGGTAATGAATAGCTTCTTCGAAAAAAGAAGAAAAGAAATAATTGTACACCTGATAGAATATTGTTAAAATATCTATCTATGCATTATACTTACAAACATCTCACCACTCTATACTCATCGTTAGATGCTACATGGCCTATTCTCTAAGGTTCGAGTATTTAAACTAGACTATAACAAAGAGTGAGGCATTAAGAAATGAAGCAGACATACAGCTGAAAACCCTCCTGCAGGCCAACCTTCTGACGCCTTAGTTGAGCAGACATTTTTTATTGTTGTATTTTAATCCCCACTGGACATTACCCGTAAAGGAAAAGCTAAATTGAATTTAGCACCATCTAAAAATTAGTTTCTATAGATCTTTCCCCCCGGGGCAATATGGTACAGAATACTGCCGGCTTTAGTTTGCTTATCTGGAACCTGATCAAAGAAAACGATGTGCTCAGTGAGGTTGAAATAAAAAAAGAAAGTAAACTTTCCAATACTTACCTATGCTGACTGGATTAGCTCGCCTTAGCGTGTCTCCACGGTCCCCCCAACACACACTGGAGGGCACAACAACCTCTCCCTTAGACTTGCTCAAGTCTTTGATTATGAACATTCATTTAATCATTAAACACAATCAGAATAAAGTTCATTATAGTATGTATCCTTCTGTGACTGGTCCATGAATCAAAGACTTGTCTACTATGAAGAGAATCTCCTGTTTATGGCCCAAAGCCGTATCCTGAAACCCTACACCTCCTCCCACCCCTCCCCCTCCCCTCCTCCAGTTCCCTGGCTGCCCTTGTTGTCATAGCAATTAATTTCACCTGCTCCTGATTTTGACCTGATTAAGATCAAAGTATGAGGGTATCAATCTCCCAGCAGATATCCTGACCAGTAAGCCAGGATATCTGTATGGAGAGTGTTGGGAATACTGGAGCTAAACAGCACCAGAAATCAAACACGATTATGATTGTACCGGTCCCTGTATCCCTGTATTAAACACAATCAGAATAAAGTTTCTTTATAGTATGTATGTATCCCAGCAAGGAGGGCAGCCAGAGGATGCACGGACCTGGAGCCAGTCTACCCCTCCCCCTTCCTGCACAAACAGACGGCTGAGAGGTGAGGGTGTTGGTCTGGAGGGGTGGGGGTGTGTCAGTGGCCCTTCATGTCCCGACAGCCTCTGCTCAGCTTGTCAGTCGGGCCTTGTTCGCACGCAGAACAGAGAGTGGCATCAGTTCCACCCATCTGCGAATGCACGCGAGACGAGGGTAGGTTAACGGTATACAGGGCCTCAAGTTCACCTTTTAGAGTAACCACATTTCCTATATTCGCTGCTTCTATAGAACGTTCACACGCAATGAATGGTAGAATGGAAGTATAACAGCGTATACATCTATGAATATCAATCTTTGCTTCTAGAAAAGGTGTGGAGCTCACCAATGGGTTTTGATTTTTGTATGATCAACCTACTGATCATGTGACATGTAACTGGATGCTTATTGGAAGACGTACTATCAACTCTGAGAATTGTTGTCGGTGAAGGTAAAGCTCTGCTTTTTATCGCGGACTGATTATTAGTTTGAAATTACATTCCGCCACTGATTATTTGTGTTCTGGAAACATTTCATCATTGGGCTTAAAAGTTGTATTGCATAATAAAGACAAGTTTCCTTAGCTGTAACTTTAATCCACATTTCCACTTTCTGATTTCTTACAAAAGGTGTTAAGTAAATGATTGCGACCGGTTGTGTAAATGCCATACCTATTGTTTGAATCTCGATGGAATACGAGCTCTGACCCTAAACTTTCATAGGTTTCCTCTATATTTCCTTATAAATCTTCAAATAATAACATCAGCGTAATTTGTAATTGACTGTAGTGTGTGTGACGCTCTAAATTTTATCTCCTAGCTCCAGGTGTAGATGGACAGTGCAGTGGTAACTGTGGCGCCATCTGTATCCGATAAGAGAACTACTGAATCATCCTAGCTGCCTCATCCAATATATGCCACTGAAAGCGTTGTGTGGCTACCACACAGTACGCATTACTGATATTGTGTGAAAATAGCGACATAACATCATTCGATCCGATAAAACTGAAGTCATAGTTTTCCAGTTGGATTACTAAAATAATCATATCAAATAACTAAGATGTAAAGATGTCACTTCAAAAGATTTTGAAAATTACATATGACTGAAATAATGCTAAGATTATTTGATGATGATGTCACTAACTGATGTATATGTTGGAAGAAATTTCAATGAACACTGCAATTTAAAAAAAAATAGATTAAAAAATCATAAAAATGAATTTGCTATACGATTAGAGCAAACGATACCAAATACACTGGAGCAACGACGCCCTGATAGTATTGTGTATCAACATGGTTTATGCATACAAGAGAATATTGACATTGCGAAGGGAAATATTTGTACCATATCAAGTTGAATATCTACTAATCTTTGTAAGTAGTCTTGACTATGCCGCTATCATGAAGAGGTATCACTTCAGATTGGCCATCACCAAACACAGGTTCTATTTTACTTCCGCTTTCTACCGTGAAGTTTGCAGCAATTTACGAAGTGCATACTCTGCTGGGATATGGTTTTACCACTCATTTGGTAATTACGGTTTTCACTTATTTAGCGTATGTATGTTAGATAGTATGATGAATACCGGTATATATTCCGTGTGCATAATGAATGATTGTATGGGTAATGAATAAAGTGTTATAAAGACATCGGACGCATGGTTTGAAAAATGTTGCATCGAATGAACCGCCTATAGGTATCCTAGCACCCCTCTCATAAGATCTTACACTCTCTAATGGGTATTCTGTACAAAGTTCTCACTCCGCTCTATATATGCGAGAAAAATTTGTAACGGGCTAGGCACACAGTATTCCCGCTAGGTGGCATAATTGAGATTATAGGAATCTTTGAGTTGCATTGATATACTTCAGGAGGCAGGCCAGTTGATTCTTAAGGCTCTAAGACTTGTTTGTTAAGAATTTTTCTCCTATAGAGCGTAGTGGGAGTACAGAATACCACTTAGAGAGTGTGAGATCTTATGAGAGGGGTGCACCTATGCCTAACCCGTAAGCTGTGAGCTTATTAAAATGAGTGTATCCGATTCAGGAATTTTCGTTGTAATAGGGTTTGTTCATATATGCATGTCCTTCCCAACTATTGGTGTTAAAGTATGTATACTGAAGCATGACAATCAAAGGGAGCACTGAAGAATCGAATTTATATCATGACTACACAAGGCTGTTGTCTTTAGAACAATACTTGGTAAAGTATAAGGAGACACAATGCCAACTTCTCTGCGCGACATATTTACCTGTAAAACCAAATACAATGTACATGCAATCTACAACGCCTGTACACAAACTTCATGTTGTAAATGTACTTAAAAGAGATTCTTGGTAGTACATTATATTCTCAGAGAATAGAAAAGACTATATAAAGTTATCACGAATACCGTTCTTTTAATTAATCATCAATGATTAACAATAACCTAATTTCCAGGGCATGTAACTAGACAGTGAACCGTTAGGTGGCACTGAACGGCAACACCCGTATTAGGTGACCACATTTATAAATCTATATATAAACTCACTTAACCCTATCAGAAAGTGATCAAATTAGATATCACAGAAGATAACATAAGAGGTAAATTAGATGTATGTGCCTCAGTGGAAGATCTGCTATACCCAGAACTGACGGTTTTGTCAAATAAATAAAAAAATCAAAAAAAAATCCACAGAAGATAACATAGGAGGTGAGAAATCACACAGCCGTCCTCGCAGGCAGTACCTGTACCAGTGACTAGTTTAGTTTACTATACCGCTGACTTATGTTATATATAATTTGCTTGCGGAATCTATACATACTCATATCTAGTGAGCTCATCTGAGTGCCCTCCTTTACCCCCCAGTCTCTATAATGGTGCAACATAGCTAGATTTTCTGGCACATCCACAGATATAGGTTCTCTAAAGTTTAAGGCACTTTGTAAGGTATGCACTGTGGCTATTAAAGACAACTGCGGATCGCATATGTATTTCGAACGAACTCCAAATACTTGAGGGGCTTCTCTCCGTACCTTTCTCAGCGGTAAAATATTCAAACCCAGGATATCTGGATCTTTTGGAACCATCGGGTGATCGGAGAACTCCAGATGAAAAAAAGTATTACGAAAAATATACGAAGGAGAAAAACCTTTCGAGGCTATTATTTCCGCCATCATCTCATGCCAGTTTCTTGTATTCTTTGGCACAATAAACTCGTCCAAATCTGTGAAAACGAGATATTCGGATCTATACATATATCGGAAAAGGCAATCGTTTATTGCAGCTAGCTGCCCATAATAGTACACATCCTTTGACGGTGGAATCCAGTGGATCAGCTCGGCTAGGCCTTCTTGGATATATTGGTTGAGGGCTGGCTCTAGGGGTTTACCAACTGAGTGATTGTAGTAGACGAAACGGTCGGCACCAAATATTCTGTTGATCTCGACATGTTCAATAAATCTGGAGTTGCCGTATACTCCGGCGTGGTAGAGTGGGGCTACACAAACGGTGAAGTTGTGTCGGGGGGCGGTGCGGTGGTTGTCTGTCACCCTCAGGTAGTTCATCGAGGAATCAATGACACATTTCTTCTGTACGATGGAGACCCCGAGTGGGACGACAGGGGACGGGAGGCGACACGTGAATATCACAACCTGGAGACTAATAAGAACGATCGTATTAACTATAATGGGTGTAACTGAAGTATTAGGTATGGTATATACATTGCTATTGTCTCACTCGAATGGTGTTATTTTATCGGGATCTGCCAACTTCTAAATCTCAACGAATTAAATATTTACATGGAGCAATATAAACATTTTCCCTCAAACATAGACAAAAACAGAAATGTGTGGTATGCCCTAAGAACCAAAAGGACACAGTTTGAATGTATATTTGTCAGCAGGAACGTCTAAATAACACTTATTCTAATTTTGATTTTTCAAGGCACAAGGCAGGGTATTCAAACCAGAGTATACTTAACATTGCTAGGAAAGACCATTTATAATTAATATTTAGACAACAGCATTAAAGTTTACGTGGCAATCAGCCAGTTCCTTGACATTATACAATGAATCCAGTACCCGTCCATGCATAGACCGATAGCCTTATGCTTGAGATCTTTTAATTTTTTTTATATATAAAACTGTTTTGTATCACGTACCGACATATCTTCATTATAACTAATGGTCTACTTTAAAAAATGAATGAGGCACCACATATTTTCATCTATAAAGATTTAGCATAAGGTACATTATACCAATTCTGACGAGCTTTACTTTGTAAGCCACCAAATCCAGTCTCCTAACTCGAAACATTACAAGTAACTAATGTCCTTGCGGTGACCAACTGCCACCATCACTGCCACCATATGAAAGGGATTGAGGAAGTTAAATCTAAAAAATAATGAGGGTGTGTACACATTACAATGTAAACTGAAACTAACCTCATTCCGTGGCTCTCCTGTACGTGATTCAGCACAGCCGGCGTGGTAAAGATGACATGACTGACATACCCCTCTACGTCACCCTCACCCACCTGCTCGTCCTCTCTATAAACCAGGTGACAGAAATTCTGTCCATTCCACATTCCTTTGAGGCCAATCACCCTTACCACTCCCATGCCGTCCATTGTCGCTCCACTCCGCTCATCATAGAAGGCAGAGAATATGAACAAATTATCCACAGCCATCGTTAGCCATGTGTCCGTCTTGAGTGCCTCTGGCTGAACCTGGGGTCTGGCCGTCTTACACTGACTCACCCAGTGATCCGGATGATATGAGCGGTTAGACGAATCGCTGATAACGTGAACACGTGTTGGACTATAATCCTCAGTCTTATCAGTTCCCTGGAAATTATCGACGGCAAATTTTCTCCTGAAATATTGATGATCACGGTGTATTTTCTCCAAGAAGAGAATAGGAGTGAGGCACATTACCACAAGGAGGGCAATCGTGCAGCGAGTGTAACACGTCCTGCCAGTAAATCCCCATAGCTTCATGATGTGTGTTGTGTGAATGTATGACACCGCTAATAGACTACCGGGTCAGCACCATGCTCTCTGCGAACTCTGCGTCATGAGACGTCTGAGCACTGATAAACATGTAGGTTTCTTTGAGTAAAGTCAATGGGCAGGTAAGGCCTATTTTCACTGGCCGAGGAAAAGTTTGTTGATTTTTTTTAAGTTACCAAGAAAGTCTTACGGTGGTGCTACTCACTTTTTGTCTATATCGAAGGGTAGTAGATTTCACTCAGCCACCAACCTTTCACTCAGTGGTGAGTGCTGCCACATTGCATAACCTAAGCCGAAAAAGTTGTGGGTCATTTCACGAGCTGGGTTGTTTCCATTGACTGATTCTGGGTCAGCAGTGGCAAAAGTCTGTCAGTGGTTCCTGACTGTAGGTCTTGCTTGGTCACTGATTGAAATCTACAACCCTTACCGATTTTTCTTGATACCGGAGACACACCAAGCGAGAAACGCGGCGATTTCAGGAATCGTCAACACAAAATGGCGTGTTTGTTTAATAATTTAATTATTTAATCATTTAATATTTCACCGTAATTTGGCTTTGGAGATGCAAAATTATTGATGGGAGATATTACTTTGAAATGATATCACACATTTACGCCAATTTCTGTTGGCGACTCTGAAGTTCGCTGCCGTTACTCGCTTGGTGTGTCCCCGGCATTACCTACGCACAGTCAGTGGCACCACTGACAGACTTTTTGTGTATCTAAAAAAAATGTACACACGCTTTGTCGGCCAATGGAAACAGGCCTATAATATCGTAAACCGGATGAGTTTTAATCTTGGCTCCCGTATGCCACGACTGCACTGTAAAAACGGTGTTTGCTATCCACACGCCAGTGTTTAGAAGTTAAACACTTATTTAAACACTTTCTTGTCCCACTTTTCTAAACGCTTTTTTGGGGTAAACACGTTTAACTTTAAACATGTTTAGGTAAAAAGTGTTTAATTTTGAAAAGTGTTTAAATTGCAAAGCGTTTAGTTTGTAGTGTTTAAGTTTGGGAAGTGTTTATATTCATAGTGTTAGGGATTTGGAAGTGTTTACATACATAGTGTTTAACATTAGGAAGCGTTTATATAACAAGTGTTTAGCTTTAGGAGGTGTTTAATTACAAAGTGTTTAGCTTTAGGGAGTGTTTTATTACAAAGCGTTTAACTTTAAGAAGTGTTTATCATTAAGAAGTGTTTACACACAAAGTGTTCAACCTAAGGAACTCTCTAGAATATTTTATTATCATCTTCTTGTATATGATAATTACAGTTATACCATAGATATTGTATAGAAAACTGTGACAAAAGTACTTTGTTTTATATACATGTAGACTTTATTGCCATATATCAAGATCAAAACAACTAATACAATACAATCAATACAAATGGCAATACAAAGGACAGTGATTGCTAGTAACACTCATATGTTGATGGGTAGGCACTTGGATGGAGACTGAAAACAAATTAACAATAATCCCTGCATGATGTTTATGTTCTATAAATCCCCCCATGTAAAACCTATATTAGCCTCTCTCAGAGAATGAGCCCCCCCCCCTCCCCACTTCCACAAAGGGCACAGGAATACATTGGCCCACCTCCCCTGACAACGTTTCTTCAACCCAACACCCACCGGAAATATAAAAAAGGAAAAAAAAGTACCCCCTATGAATTTTATTTCCCAACATGGAAAATTGTATTAGAATTAGCCCCCCCCCAAGGAGATGGGTAGGCAGGTAGATGGATAGGCAGGTAGATGGGTGGGCAGGTAGATGGGTGGGCAGGTAGATGGGTGGGCAGGTAGATGGGTGGACAGGTTGATGGGTTGGCAGGTAGATGGGTAGACAGGTAGATGGGTAGGCAGGAAGTTGGGTAGGCAGGTAGATGAGTAGGCAGGTAGATGGGAAGGCAGGTAGATGGTTGGTCAGGTAGATGGGTAGGCAGGTAGATGGGTAGGCAGGTAGATGGGTAGGCAGGTAGATGGGTAGGCAGGTAGATGGGTAGGCAGGTAGATGGATAGGCAGGCAGATAAGGTAGGCATGTAGATGGGTAGGCAGGTAGATGGGTGGGTTGGCAGGTAGATGGGTAGGCAGGTAGGTGTGTAGGAAGGTAGATGGGTAGGCAGGTAGGTGTGTAGGCAGGTAGATGGGTAGGCAGGTTGATGGATAGGCAGGCAGATGGGTGGGCAGGTAGATGGGTGGGCAGGTAGATGGGTAGGCAGGTAGATGGGTAGGCAGGTAGATGGGTAGACAGGTAGATGGGTATGCAGGTAGATGGGTAGGCAGGTAGATGGGTAGGCAGGTAGATGGGTGGGCAGGTAGATGGGTAGCTAGGTAGGTAGATGGGTAGGCAGGTAGATGGGTAGGCAGGTAGATGGGTAGGCAGGTAGGTGTTTAGACAGGTAGATGGGTAGGCAGGTAGATGGGTAGGCAGGTAGATGGGTAGGCAGGTTGATTGGTAGGCAGGTAGATGGGTGTGCAGGTAGATGGGTGGGCAGGTAGATGGGTAGGCAGGTAGATTGGTAGGCAGTCAGATGGGTAGGCATGTAGATGGGTTGGCAGGTAGATGGGTGGGCAGGTAGATTGGTAGACAGGTAGATGGGTAGGCAGGTAGGTGTGTAGACAGGTAGATGGGTAGGCAGGTAGATGGGTAGGCAGGTTGATGGGTAGGCAGGTAGATGGGTAGGCAGGTAGATGGGTGGGAAGTTTAATGGGTAGGCAGGTAGATGGGTAGGCAGGGGGATTTGTAGTCAGGTAAATCGGCAGGCAGGTAGATGGATAGTCGGGTAGGCAGGCAGATGGGTGAGCAGGTAGATGGGTGGGCAGGTAGATGGGTAGGCAGGTAGATTGGTAGGCAGTCAGATGGGTAGGCATGTAGATGGGTAGGCAGGTAGATGGGTGGGCAGGTAGATTGGTAGACAGGTAGATGCGTAGGCAGGTAGGTGTGTAGACAGGTAGATGGGTAGGCAGGTAGATGGGTAGGCAGGTTGATGGGTAGGCAGGTAGATGGGTGGGCAGGTAGATGGGTGGGAAGGTTAATGGGTAGGCAAGTTAATGGGTAGGCAGGTAGATGGGTAGGCAGGGGGATTTGTAGTCAGGTAGATGGGTAGATGGGCAGGCAGGTAGATGGATAGTCGGGTAGATGGATAGATGGGTAGGCCATTTGATAGGTAGACGGGTAAATGGGTAGATGGATAGATGGGTAGACAGGCAGATGTGTAGGCAGGTAGATGGATAGGCAGGTAGATGGGTAGGCAGGTAGATGTGTAGGCGGATAGATGGGTGGGTAGGTAGATGTGTAGGCAGGTAGATGAGTAGGTAGGTAGATGGGTATAAGATGGGAAGTCAGGTAAGGTGGATAGATACACCCTACGTGTTAGCGCCTTGACCCTGTCTTGGAGGCCCGGCCATACCACTGTCCTTCGCCGGGAACAACGTGTATATATACTCGTTGCCGGGACTAACACCTAGTTGGTCCAGGGACCAACTGGCCCGGGACTCCGGTCAATCTCACTCTCTGTGGCACTGCGGTGTATGTACTGGTTTGGCAGTCTTGTGCACCTGCAAACACAATACATTATTAGATAAATTGTACAAGATGTGTTCACTCTCAACCCATGGCAAATCTTAGCAAATAATACTGAGATTCTGGAATATGTGGTAACCCCACATAGGTGTGAAAGCGGAAACAATGCGGTGATTGGGGTCATTAGCTGTCAAAACATATCCAGCTGATAGCTGTAGGTCCGGCCGTGTATGTGAATGCGACTTTTGCTTGACCTACATAATATGCTACTTTCTTACCTTGTATGTGTATATGTGAAGTATATACGTATATATATATGTATGTCAGATATTTTCTCATTGCATATTTCCCACCAATAATTTAGCATCTTGGAAGCAATAATCAGGTGAAATAATAAATAATAGCTCTGATACTTGCCATTTTGTGTTGGGGAATGCGGAAGTCGTTGTGGCCACCTCGCTGGGAAAGAGTGTGCTGCCATCAAAACGAGGCCGGGAGGGATACACACTGATATGTGTAAAACTAAACACTTAGTGTGTAAACGCTAAACGGCTAAACAGTTAGGAGCAAAGTGTTTAGGTGTGTAAAAAATAAGCGTTTAAGTAGAAGAACAAGTGTTTGAAATCGAGTGGTGTTTAGATACATGTGTGTAGATATTGTAAGCGTGCGGGAATTAAACGGTGTTTAGAGAGTCTGGTGTGTATAACCAAACACACTTTTTACAGTGTATCCGGAACCAAACTCCAGGAGTAGGATACGGAAGCCAAGATTAAAACGAATCAGGTTTTGATTTTATCCTACCCCTCTCTACAATATTTTAATATCAAAATCATGAATGAAAATCATCAATGTTAAGCCTATGGGATTTTATATTAGGGGTAGGATAAAGTGACCTCCTCATAGATCTAGTGTTCTTGTAAAGAATACGCAGCTGGTTTCAATATCCTCTCTTCTCGGGTACAATCAGTCAGATTTACATTCACATTCGCAAGAAAATCACTATTTAGTCCTATGTATATATCAAAGTATGTGAGTGTCTTCTCCACTCCAATAGAGGAAGCTGGTTTCAGAGCTATGCACCCATGTTTGCCAAACATTCACGTAGCAACGTATTCCTTAGCATTAGAGGATTGGGTCTGTGAGCTTAATTCATTCATAATACCCCTTGAGAGAAGTAATTGCATCATATTCTATGGCATATCAGCTACTAATAGATGTGTTCCATATTACATATCGCCTCAGTGATATTTGAGATATAGTATAGAAAACACAGGAAGACCACATGTGGGCCGAGCCGTCATATATATCGTTTCCTAAGGAACACCAAGACGATTATCAAACTCCGAAAGTTAGACATCCCTGGTGTTTGTTGCTCTGAGAAATGTATAAATACTGATGCAGTGGGAAGGGCTGGATTTCATCGCCTGGTTAGTAACTTTTATTTTTTACTGTCAGTGGTCTGCTCACACCCGTACACTGTACATTCCACAATGGTCAAGCTCTTCTATAAATCTTGGGTTGTGTCGACCTGGATATATCATACCCTTTAAGTTGCTTAATTTTCAAAGCTTTGATCTTGATACATGTCGATTGATAATGCCTGAAGCTACTTTTGACCTTTGGCTGGAGCATTTACATTGTAACTTAGATGAAATCTGCCCTGTCAAAACTAGGCTGTTGCCCATCTGCATGGGGTCGTGCAACCAGGCACCAAGAGCAGAATATCGTCAGTTAGCCCGATAGATAAATCGAGAAGTCTATGTCGAATTGTATTAAGAAGAACCTAAATACTAATTTGAGTAGTCCTAAAAGGTTCTGGCAGGAAGTCAAACATTTCTGGTCATCGACTCCTGGTAGTGTCACCTTCCATATTCAGAGCAGTCAGGCCGAGGTCTTTGACCCACCCATTCTGCCTGAGACCCTAAATGAGCACTTCATAAATATCACAGACAAAAATGATAAATAAAGCCGAGAAAATCAGTCAACCTGAGACCTATCTTGATCTGGAAGCCGAAAATGAAATTCTTTTCATGAGAAAGATGACCAGCAGAGAATCAAACTAATAAAGAAAGTAAAAGGATAAAAATTCTCAGGTCTTGAGCACATTAATTCGTGGGTCTTCAAAAAAGCCCTTGCTGCAAATCCGAAGGTCTTAAAGATATTTATAAATTGTGTTGCCTGCCAGCTTAAGACCTATCTGCAGCTTTCCAATTAACTCTAAGCTTACTGAGTATGCACTACTTAAACAACTGGCCCTGCCTACAACACACTGGAGCCTAAACGATTTTCAAGCTTACTAACTACTGCACTGTTTGAAGCCAGGGATAAGGGACATTTTTCTATTTGCGCTTTCATTGACTTACAAAAGGCGTTTGACTGTGTCAAACACAACCATTTGCTTAAGAAACTGGGGTTGCTGGGATCCAGCATAGAGGTCTTATCCGTAATAAAAATGTAATTTTAAAATTGACGGCAAGCAACTAGGGTTGGTTCTATCCTGTCAGATTATGCGAAGGTTACTAAGGGCGTGCCGCAAGGCTCGGGCCTTGGACCGATCCTCATAGTGCTATATTTGAATTACTGGAGAGCACGACCCAAAACATAATCGTCATAATTGTCAGGAGAACTCAACCCGTTTTGGAGAAATCGATTGGAGAACTCGACCTGTTTCAGATACTTATGAATATGACATTTTCATATAGAAATAAAGGTATGACTAGTTAGCCTAATGGACAAATAAATCAGTGGATATTAAATAAATCAGTGGGTATTGAAAATACAAGAGATCTCCTTTATACGTTGGTGTAATAGCGGTCCAAGCCTGTCACATTTTTAAATTCAAACTGAAGAGTGTCCCTTTTGGTGATAAATACCTGGTCGTACTAAGATAGATTGAAAGTAAATCAATAGTGTAAATTCATAGTCTGTGTTATGTTGTGCAAAATTATTTGTTTTGCCTCCTTTTTTACCCACCTTTTGTTTGTTATTGTACTGTCCTTGCCTATGTACCTCCTTGTTAACTGTATTTTCATATGTATTTGTATATGTACTAGCTACGATATCATTATTACTGATTTTATTTCATCAACTAAGATGATTAACCAAAATGCCATTTAGTTTGAGATGATGTACATGTATGATAGCATTGTCGCATGACGGAGTAGAGTTGAAGATCAAAACATTGTAGATGTGAACACTTTTCGTCTCAATAAAAGCTTCTGCAAAAATGTCTGAAAGGTGATGGTCCAGTTATAAAATATAGGACTAGATTAAGGGACAAATTTAATGCGTTAGGATACACTGATTTTAATAGCGGAAATCAATTTCATTAAGTAATCAGTTTCCATTTGTTTACACCCATAGAGTCTATATCCTGATTGATATTCCTGTTAATGATATTTAAGAACAACTATTAATCCACTTGTAGTGGAAGTAAACTTACAGGAAACAGACATAGTACATTCATCTTGAAAGTTCTTATTATTAGCCAAGATAACTATTGATGTACATGGTGGTATCAACAGTGGTGACGCCGTTTCGTACATCTTTAAGTGGGATTCACACGATGGGATAAATAGACCTGAGATTCATGTACTTCACACCTTTGCACCAGTCGGCTACTTTTTCCAGCTGGGTACAAAGTTTCACATATTGGGGTGTTCTACAGTCTCAGAGAAACATGGCAGATTCAATTCACATGGGAGACTTACCGGGTACATAGTCTTACCCCTACACCCCTATACAGGGTACACAGGGTACACAGTCGCCCACCCAGGGCACTTCCACGTGTGAATAGGTGTAATTTGGGACCACTGAGACTCACAGACTGGGGGAGAACGTGTGAAGTACGTTTGTCTCACCAAAGTGCCCCTCTAAATTTTAAACCTGTTTAAAGTTAAAATCTCATGAGATTATGTTCCTTGTGAGGGGTGATTGTCGCCGACAATTGCGTGGAAAAAAAGTCTCAGCAGAATGGCACCCTGTAATTCACACGAGGAGATTGTGTTCCAGTACCGAATCTTAACAGGATTTGTCTCAGACAAACGGCCTGTGAGGTATGTGAATCCCACCGTGTGAATCCCACTTTTGGCCCGGCGTCCACCCACTACGATGTGGCTCCAATACGGTCTACGATGCACCTCATAATAACAAATCAAAATCGCGTAGGGCCCCTAATATCGGGGGATTTGACCACGTTTCTGCGATTATGCACCGAAAAAATACCCTTGCGAAGTATGGTGGATTGGCAAGTCTAGACATTTGTCTACGACTTTGCACCTTCCCAATATGTCTCCGATATTTGCTTTTTGTATCGGTGCCATATCGGTAGGTCTAAATTGCTATCGTAATAGGTGGACACCAGGCCTTAATGTACTTCATCAGGTGATGAAATCCATTCTCTATGTTTATTGAAACATTCTTGATATTTCACTCTTGATCGAGTACAAAATGCTCGAATACATAATTTCTTATGATATTGTCTTACTCTTATTTGATGAAGTAATTTAGGTGTAGCACTCTCTTCCATTATCATTGGAAATGACATTAGAACCTAGTGTTTTTGTAAAGAAAGTTTTGGTACACACAGGAGAACATTACGAATATACTTCACTAGTCTAACTAGAAGTTCCCCCTGGAAATGTGGATATTTCTTCTATATACAAAGATGCGCTAAATAAATGATAATTCCCAGATGAACGTCTAATGTCAACGCGGTAGGCGTCACATCCTTGTCATTTTATACTCCAATTACGAAAATACGAGCAAACCGTTGGACATCATGACAACTGCTGGCGTGAGAGAGAATGACAACGACATTGTATTTATCTGCGTCTGCCTGCCGATGTCGGTAGTAGTGAATGTGAAGCTGATAACGATGCTCATGGCGTTATCTCGTTCTCATTTCCTGGTTGTGAGACTCGCTAGCAATGCGGTGGGCAATGCCTAACGCGCCGTTTGTCAGCGTGTTTCTGAGTCTTATCGGTAGGCATAGCGGCGTGTAATTGGATGGCAGCACTGATTATCAAGGCAATACTATTGTGACACCCCTGGTACATGATAATCACCAGTCACGGGTAGAATGCCAATTGTTGCTCCGGCAGGACTAGGAAGAGATTAACTGTGGTTTGTGGATATTAGTCCATGGTGGCACCAAGGCGGCTTAAAATGATGGCGACTCAGTCATTTATAAATGTAGATGTTTCGACCTAATCATTAACGGGATTGTATATGGATATTTGCTAATATACTTTTATTCCAAAAAATTGCCATTCTGAAGCCTGGTGTTCACCTTCTACGATAGGGATTTAAGGCAAACATCTTTTTCATTTCACCTTTAACAGGGAATCCTATTCTAATGGGATCTAAATCCTCGGTGCTAGTACTGGGATTTAAAATGTTAGATTTTTATTTTGCTTAAATACAGTGCAACAGAATCAACTTTTGTAGACGAATGTTATCTGGTGAATTACAACATATCTATGACTTGAAGGAACGACTCGTATCCAAGAACAAAGCTGTCCTGAGTTTTTCATTAACTCAATAGAGTAACAATGTTAATTTCTGCACAGGATAATTTCCAGATAGCCAGTCAGTGTCCAGATAAGCGCCTGTAACTTGGAACGATCTTCATGCAGTTTTCTCATACGAGATAAGTCATACTACATAAAGTGTGCGTTTGAATATCAATTATAGCTGTTGCTGTCTATGACATACTTCAAGATAGGCTTCGATTTAAAATGGCAAAATCATGGCCTATCCGGAGGTCTCCGATGATTCAAATCATAGACATGGCTGAAAATCGTACACAATATAAACGCCTTTGGAGGACTTTTTTTTAAATTTTTTTTTATTCAGTTTTCAGACAACATTTACCCTAGATAGGGCGTTTTTACATGTCGACATTTGTAACATATGTATATATATATACAAGGACGTAAGAACAAGAAAGATTGATGAGAAGAGAGGGTACAACGCATAGGACGATACAAGGTAGGGGAAATAGAGAATGAAAATCAATATACATGTATGGCGTTCGGACCAGCATATAGGGTGATGTGTGAGTGGACCTGTAAATAGATTTTACTCCCACTCAGCAGTATTTTCCAACAGGTAAGATTTTATTGAAATTTTAAAATAGGAACTATCATTAGTTTCTTGAACGCATGTAGGTAACTTATCCCAGATTCTCGTGCCAACGTAGAGTGGACTTTGTCTGTATTTTTCGGTCTTAGGATACTCTGTTTTTAGCCCTTTCTTTTCCTGACGCCTTGTCACTCGAGCTGATATTACGTGGTGGGAGGGGTCATCTGACCACCTCCATATGAACATCAATAGATGTAAATGTCTACGGTAAGAGAGTGGTCTGAGTTTACACTTATCATATAGCTCAGTAATTGAGTACTTTCGTTGGTCCCTTATTCCTAGCGCAGCTCTCATACATTGATTAAAAGATGTATCTAGTCGTCGTAGATTTTCGTGTGTTATTCCGGTGTAGATAAAGTCTACATAGTCATAGATGGGTAATATGGTTTGTTTTAAGATTGTAATCCTAGCATCGAGTGGTATTTGGTGTTTCAATATAATTAATTTCCCTAATTTGTTTCTGGCTGTATTTATTATCTTAGTTACTTGGTCCTTGAATATTAATTTCTTATCTATTATAATTCCTAGATAGTTGAATTTATCCACTATTTGTAAGTGTGTGTCGTTTATCAAATTACTACCTAGTTCATTGTTTTTTCTATTTTCACCTATCCACATTTGGACTGTCTTTTTCGTGTTTAGTTCTAATTTATTATCACTAAGCCATTGTCCAATGTTGTCTAAGTCTTTTTGCATTTTTTCTTTAGTTTGGCTTATGCTTGCTCCGGAATTTATTAGGGCTAAATCATCTGCGTACATGATGGTGTGGCCATGTTCTATAATCTTAAAGATGTCATTTATAAAAACGATGAACAATGTCGGTCCTAAGACGGAGCCCTGTGGGACTCCGCATGTAACCATTTCTTTAGCCGATTCTATCCCGTCGATTTTTATAGATTGTGTTCGGTTTTTGAGGTAGGACCTGAGCAGATTTATACTATCGACGCTCATGCCAATTTTTTTCAATTTTACAAGCAGAATTTCGTGACAAACACTGTCGAACGCTTTCCGCAGGTCAACAAACATACAAAGGGTCATCTGACCTCTATTTGCGTTGTTATGAACTGTAGTGAGTAAATGAAAAATTGCTTGTCCAGTTGACTTTTGTGGCATAAAGCCAAATTGCATTGGGTTTATAATATTGTGGTCATTTAGATGTTGCTGGATTTGTATTTGGAGGGCCTTTTCTATTACCTTTGAGACTGTTGGAATCACAGTTATAGGACGCCAATTTGTAAAATCTGCTAAATTTCCTGTTTTGGGGATGGGTGTGACAGTGCCGTGTAACAATGACTCGGGGAATTTAGAAGAGTTTATTACACTATTGATTAGGTTTGTTATTATGTTCGGGGTAACCATCAATATTTTTTTAAGATAAGTGGAGTTTAGCTTATATAAACCAGTGGATTTATCTGAATCTAGGTTTTTTATTATTCTTAATACTGTAGAGTCATTCACTTCGTAGAAATCAAATGAGTCTGTAAAGACTTTATCTTGTTCCTGCAGTCTGTCGTAGTCAATTTGGCCCAATTTATCTAGAATTTGTTGACCTATGCTAGTAAAAAAGTGGTTCATATTTTTTGCCTTTTTTCGCGTTTCAATTATGCCTTCTACAGTTTGATCGTTGATTTTTCTGTTTTCTGATGGGTTCCATAGATTATTTAGGCATTTCCAAAAACTTTTAGGATTAGACTTATTTTTGTGCAATTGGTTCTCTATTAGCTTAGCTTTATGCTTCAGAGTGTCTCTTTGTATTTTTTTCCTTAGTTTTCTGATGTTGAATAGAATTTGCTTATCCACGTAGTTACTTTTAGATAACTCCTTTATCAGTTGAGCCCTTGTCTTTATATCTTTTGTTATTTCTATTGGTAACTCCAGTCCTGGTTTAGTAATTATTTTGAATTGTGTTATGGGGCAGACTTGATTTAACAGATTATATATGTGATTTTCAAGACGTTTGTTCAGATCTGTATTTAAAGCTTCTTTATCAGTAGGAACGAATTTTTCCATATTATTTTTGATCATTTCGTGTGTTAACTTTTTGAGGTTTCGCCCTTCAATATAAGTCTCCGTAATTTTTTCGTTTTGGCATTTTCTTTGCGCATATATCGCGATATGGTCGGAGATATACATATTCAGGTTTCCCGATGTTTTCACGTGAGTACAATTCATATAGAAATGGTCAATTTTTGTTTTTCCTTTGTTATGCACAAGGGTGTCTGCTGTATCCAGCAATTTTAGGTTTGTTTTAGACAGGAAGGATCGCATTATTCTGTATTTATGGCTCATTCTTGATTTTGCATTGACGTTTAGGTCTCCCTGTATCCAAATTTCATTGTTTCTAAAAATGGGATCTTTTATGATTTCCTCGAGGTAGTCATAGCAAGCCTTTACATTTTTGTTGGGGGGTCGATAGACTGATATAATCAGTTTTTTCCGCTTATTTGGTTCCCTTATACTGCAAGTCAGTATCTCATATTTTGGTGTTGATGTACAATATTTTTCGATTTTTTCTAAATAGGGTCTTATGTTGTTCCTAGCATACATGGCCACACCTCCTCCAATTTTGTCAAATTCATAGCACCTGTCCATTCTAATTATAAAATGTGATTCTAGTTGCAATAGGTTATCGGTGTGTATATCTCTTAACCAAGTTTCTGTTATAGTGATGTAATCGCAAGTACTAAATACGTCTCTCACTTGGTCGAGCTTCATATATAAACTGTGTACATTTATATTTAAAAAGATCTCACCCTTCAATTTATCTAATTCTGTTGGGGTTCTGAAGGCCATAAGAGAGGTTCAATAATAAGTACTTTATTTATGTCCATATCACACATACACCCGGATCCGAACTTATCGCAAAAAACATATAACAGACAATATATAATTGTGCGGAAGTGCAGTACAATGGCAGCAGTTGTAACAAAATATTGCCATAGCTTTCTCGAAAAGTATTTCAGAAGCATGTTTCAAGTGTGCAGTAGTGCAGTTCTGGTTTGATGAAGTCACTGTTGTTGGTTATTTTCCTGTATAGTGTCACAATATAGGTATATATACAACAATTTATAAAGCAATGTTTGTCCTAGTTAGACAATAATGTCACATAGTATAGAGTTATTTTATAATATCGAATAAATTTATACAAGAGTTCAATTTAGAGTTCATAGGGCAGCAGTTCTTAGTATAATGAGGAGTTGTTAGCTAAATAAGTAAATAAGTAAATAAATAGGTAAATAAATAAACTGTCATTGTTCCGATTCCTTCATAAGGAAGGTGAGGAGGTTTGAGTTCAGGCAATATTCAGGTGACTTGAGTAAGGCTTTAGAGAGTTTGTTTGTTTGTGCGTCGGTCATATGACCAGACAATTGGTTATACTCTTGTGGTCATTTGACCTAAGATTACGTAGATGATAGAAAATTATGTTTCGCTTGGTCATGTGACCTTTTTTTTTTTTTTTTTTTAGCAAAAACTTTATTCAGCTTAACAAACATACAAGGTATATTTTCTTCAAGTTCATCTTTCCAGAATTATGACCATACAACATTTTCTTTTGGTCATGTGACCTTTGGTTACGTTCAATTCGTTCTCTGGTCATCTGACCTGACAATAATAATAACAAAACTGGTACTGGCTGGTCATTTGACCTAGCGGTGTTAAATATCTGTGAATCACACACACACATTTCGCACACAGACCATACAATCCGATCAGAGGGGGGGTACAGTACTCCTTTCCTGCATCTTTCACAGTTGGTCATTTGACCACTATATCATTGAGAGTTTCAGTAGTTCATCATGTCGCAGACTTGGTCATATGACCAGTCAGATATCATCATCCGTGACATTCATGGAACACATTCTTCTCGATGCAGTAGGAGATTAAGCGTGCAATGCCTCGTTGAGCTGTAAAGCTAGGGTGGATACCATCCGGCAGTAGATAGTAGCGCAGTACGGTGTTTCTGTTGGGGCGATTTCGTTGAATTTCTCGGGCGGAATATGGAGTGTAAACTCCTTCTGAGTCATTCAGTCGAGCAATCCCTTCGTTTATGGATACAATTTGTGCGTTCAAATTGCGTTGGTCCGGCGATATCAGACGCGTTCGATTGGCCCTACTAAGTGCTATCCCATATATGGTTCCTATCACTACAGGTATTCCTGGGGTAATTGCGTGCACTGCGAGCTTCGTATCTTCGAGGAGGTCCAGCGTATCGTGCACTGCGTGGTCATCATTGGTATTACGTAGATATATCTTTTTCGTGATTGGGTTTTTTGCAGTCAGGTTATTTATCCCACAGAAAATATATACTGCGGAATAGCGCTGTCGTCGTTCCCTCTTATCACGCAAGGCCTCCACGATATGTCTTGTCAATCGTTGTATAGTCGCCCCCGGGTAGTATTCCACATGATAATCGTTATCACGCCAGTGGTTTAGGTGCATTCCCATAGTCCTGAGTCTGGAATCCCCTATGATCAGGTAGCGTGCATACGACATGGTGATGTGCGTGTATATGAGCAAGTCACCTGCGCCCAGGTTGGTAATGCGAAGGTTATTCACACTTCTGAATTGTTTTCCATTAGTTATTTGATTGACAGGTGTTGTTTGTTGCTTGTCGATAGGAGACGATTGTGTTTGTGTTCTCCCGACGCAGATCGATTCTGATATTCATTAGGATGTTGTCTAAGGTATTTCTCCCGTAGAATTTACCGAGTGTGTACAACTCGTCATCTAAATCAGCGACCCCGCCCCAGAAGTTATCTCGTGTTCCCTCTATCAATGTGTGTGGATGGCTGGATAGTAGACTTGATGTTCAAAATTTGCGTCATTATTTCTTCTTTTTGTTTCAACCATTCTGAAGTCAGCTTGCATTGGTCCGCAGCCTTTTTGACGTATAGCCAGTTTTTGCTTTTTTAATTTCATGCAGAAGATCCGATCTTCTTCCGACCAAAAACATAAACCATGGTCACGATTGGCTCATAATTCAATTGGTGATTCAATGTAATTAAGGCGGGCATCCACCAACCACGACAAGGCTACGACAATGGCTTCCCAGCAAGGTTCAAGATTGGCCTATGATTGGAGGCCTTGTGGTGGTTGGTGGACCCTAGTCAAGGCCACGACAAGGCCATGATTGGAAGCTTGTCGGGAGCATTCCGACAAGGTTACGACAACATCGCGCATGTTCGATTTTTCCCACGACTGGACCCTTGTCGTCGAGTGTCATGGCGTGTCGGGAGTGTGGCGCAGAGGTCTACGATAGGAAATTTTGGTGGAGCGTGCACTTCCAGACACGCCCAGACAACGCTGTCATAAAGCCCCCCTTCTTATGACAAGGCTGCGACAAGTGCTGATTCAAACTTTCTTTTCAGAGCTTTTCATAGCCTTCTCGTAGTTGGTGGACGCCACCCTTTAGTAAGGCCATTGCTCAGACAAACACGGCCCAGTCTACACTGGGCGCCAGAGCTCACCCACATTTACAAGCTCTTGTGAAGTCTGATCATTGACCACCTTGACTGACACTGTCATAGCTGATGTTCTTACTGCCAGAATCAGGATCTTTGTTGGAAGAGGGAGTTATATGGCTCATTCCTGGTTGGAGAGTGCAGAACTCTCGAAGCCTCTTATTCGTGTCGTCATTTTCTTTTCGGAATATTTTGATGAAGAGGCTTAGAATTAAGACTTTGTGGTGAATTACCTAAGCTAATAATGTCTTGTAGTAAATATTCATAGTTTATATGTTTTCCCCCTTTTTAATTGACACACAACTCACAAATGTGAGATCTTCAATCGAGGGTTACAGAAAGTGGGATCTCGGGTAACAACCTGTAGCCTTTACATTTATCAAGCATTATGGAAATATTGATAATTATGATAATCGGTTCACATAATCTATGTTTATGATATAGCATGACTATGAAGATGCATCTGTAAAGCAAATGAAATGTGAAGACTATCATTTTACCTCCAATCAAATATTAAAAAGGCCGTTTTAATTACTTTTTTAAAATCCTTGTATTCCAGGAGGTATTCAGGACGGACTTATCCTACATTTCAATTCCTCTATTAAAAAGTGATCTATAATAGTATGCATTACTAAACACCTGTGAGCGAATGTAGACCTATGAAATAATACCCGCTGCTATGGCTGTAGAATAAATAACGTTCGCGCCCGCTGTGACCAACGTATGGCTTACTACTGAAATTCATCACGATAGCTCGAGAACAGTGTCAAAAAAACAAAATGGCAGTTCTTTCCTATTTGTGAGTTCGGTGGCGTGCTAAGACATACCCGTAACAACCAGAAGTGCGTTATACTGGATATTGTTCTTAAGGTAAGGCTCTAGGGATATAGTAAATGACTTGAATCCGCTAGAATTTGTACAGATTATAGCCTCAATACTTCTTCAATGCTTCAGGAGGTTTGTTCCAGATTAAGGAGCCCCTATAAGTAGGGGACTTCTTTAAAAATTCTGTATTGGGCCTAGGAAGTTGAACCATGGTACTCCTCCTGGCTCTTGTCATTACCTCCATACCAGTGTCTTTGATTGCAGTCGGTACTATAGACTCATGTATGCCACGTTTTGAGTGAACTCTCCTCCTAGTAAAGGTTAGTAGGCGTTCCACTCCTTCAGATCAAATGTATTGGTGACTGGTGCTCATGGAGTATTTTATTGCAATCGTCTGATACTATGGAGAGCAAATCAGAAATGGATCTTTGGAGTTTAGTTTTCAATCTTTGAGTATATTTGGGCAGGCAATCTGAATGTTTTGTCTTCTGTATCCTATAGAAATGGCGGTACTTGAATTATTGTACAATAACTAATGGCTATACCTCAGAGAGAGAAATAAAACGAGTATGTCTTGGGGAACAAGTTAAGGGCAAATGTGTACAAGTATAGATCCTCCTGGAAAGGGAGCAGAAAAAGTGAAGGCTGGTGAGACTCTTGGAAATTGTTATGATAAAAATACACCTTGGACAAATACTTAGTCAATTTAAAATAAAGACAAGAATACTTCACCACAGATTCATGATCACAAAGATGTTGTAATTAACATCCTGGGAGCCCCTGCAAAAATTGTTTTTGATGATTCGTGACGTTTATTAACCATTAATCCGAGCCAAATGAGGCCATGTTAAGTACCAGGATTTCCCTTAATAGTTTCAGCAGACGGTAGCGATCAGCAGCTACTTAAATTTATGGTTATCTCATGTACACCTTGCGTGACGATATGGAGTTCAACTGAAACGGCGAATGCTCAACTTTCCCGAAGCCATTTCCAACAACACGAGGCACAATAAACCAAAGCGCGAGAGGTTTGAACCTTGACACCGAAAAGAAAACCCCTTTCCAAAAATGATGAATGACGAATGAGAAAATTCTCATCGCCCCTCTGGTAATAAAGGAGGCAATAAAGGTGAGCGATAAAACCCCAATGAAATGAACACCTTGGTTCACTGCTCGTATTAAACAATTGTTTGACCTGGTACGTAAAACTTCATCAGGCACACCTTCCATGTGGCCGGTGAGAGGTTTCAAGATTGAGGTAGAGATGGGTGCCCAATCTAACATTTATGGTAATAATGCATTGCACGTTATTTAGGCGTTTGTTTAAATCTAGTGTGATGGAACTGAAATAAAGTGAGACCCATCTGAAACAAGAAAAGGTCAAAATTATGGTATGTACCTATTCAGAAATATACACGATAGTTTCATATCTGCCTAGAAACGACCTAAGAATGGTCGATTTGTTATTTATGTATAATATATTCATATTACTCAACATTGTTCCCCCCCCCCCCCCGTTTCACAAGACTTGTATTTCTTACCTATCCAAATTATAAGATGCAGAGCTCTTAGTAATGAGCCGTGTACGGCTGTGCGTAAGGTTATTTGAAGAAAGGTCTGGTTTAGGTGGACACGCAGTTTCAAATGACCTTGTATAACACTTTGAGGACGAATGATGCCTTGAGACATCAACCGGCCCAGTCCAAATAATGCATCAATGCATGAATTTTCTTAAATCTATGAAATTGGTTTTGACAAGGAAGTAATTTATCATTGTACATGAACTCTTCAGAAAATGTAGGTATAACAGTCAAATTGATATTAGTAAGTGTAAAATAAGTAAAATATATTGCTTACCAATAACACCATGTGATAGAACAATAAGATTATGCCTTTATCCAAAATGGGTTCGTCCTCTAGCCGTATACCCTATCACTAGCACCCGTCCTTATGGTGACAGCTCTGCCACAGGTGGCCGTCCTTAAAGGGTTAAAGGAATATACGGCGGCAACCTTGGCTTGGTTGAGGTCTGCCCGATGGTAAAAATGCCCTTCTGTTTGAATTCTGGTTGCCTAAGCTGTTGCTTTTGAGGATATCGAATTTCGAGAAAAAAGAACCAAGCTTTTACAGCTCCATCTATCATGAATGTATTTCTGTCCAGAAACCAAAACGTTGAATCAACCACTAATCCATTTCCATATTGTGAACTTCCACAACATTACTTATTACACAATATAGAATTTGATGTATCATAAGATCCCTTTATCTTCATGTCATTATATATTGTTTCTCCTTGTGACAAACATATGAGAGAACGTGAGATTTTTCCGAAAGATTATGTTCATATCGAAAAATAACCACCGTGAAAAAATGTTCTGCTAATTTGATAAGCAACAAAGGTAGCCGTATTGGAAACCAATTTGGAAGCCACGTGAGAAGCCATGTGGGGATATGGAAAGCCTTACAAGACGCCGCATGGGCAGAGTTGGGAGCTATGTGGAGAGGCACGTGTAGGGGGCCTCCGGTAAGCTATAGGCCCGTTTCCATTGGCTGACAAACTTTGTATAAATTTTTTGTGTTGCCCAGAAAGTCTGTCGGTGGTGCCAATGACTGTGCGTCGATATAGAAGGGTAGTAGATTTCACTCAGTGCTCAAGCTTTCACTCAGTGGTGGGTGGTGCCACATTGCATAATCTAAGCAGAAAAGGTTGTGGGTCATTTCACGAGATTGGCCGTTTCCATTGTCCGATTTGTGGTCAGTGGTGCAAAAAGTCTGTCAGTGGTTCCTGACTTTAGATCGGTGGCAGAGTTGAGAGCTATGTGGAGAGATATGTGTAGGGGGCCTCCGGTAAGCTATAGGCCCGTTTCCATTGGCCGACAAACTTTGTATAGATTTTTAATGTTGCCCAGAAAGTCTGTCGGTGGTGCCAATGACTGTGCATCGATATAGAAGGGTAGTAGATTTCACTCAGTGACCAAGCTTTCACTTAGTGGTGGGTTGTGCCACATTGCATAATCTAAGCAGAAAAGGTTGTGGGTCATTTCACGAGCTTGGTCGTTTCCATTATCCGATTTTGGGTCAGTAGTGCTAAAAGTCAGTCGGTGGTTCCTGACTGTAGATCGGTGACTGCAAATCGGCCAATGGAAACGGGCCTTAAGTTGGAAGCCACCGTCGTTCGCCACACATCGGCCCCTCTCCTATCCGAAAAGGCTCACCATTATCACAGACCACAGACACCTGAGACAGCATTTCCCTTCGGCGACCGACCACAGGTGGTTCAGCCGAAGCCTGCACAATATCCAGCCTATATTTATCTGTCTGTTTAAGGAGGGTGGCCTTGAGGGGCCCCGCATTAGTACTCCATCCATGCTGCTGTGAAATGTGCTGCGATAGTAAAAGGCAGAAAAGCTAAAAGGGTGCCTTCTGAAATGAGCCTTACTTCCTGACTGCCATGACTGCTAACTGCAGACGGTGTGCCTTTTATCATGATCCTAAAGGCAGCCAGTGATGATTTCACCTTTGTTCATTTGTTTTTGATCATATCGGCTTCAGAATTACTGTGTGGCATAATGTTTCCACTAACAGTATACCGCGGGCGTGTATGGTCGTTAAGATATGTGTTGTCGGCAAGAATAATTCCGATAATGAGAACATGAGCATTTTTTATAATAAACACAGATACCCTTGATAAATTTGAGGCATGAGGCAGAAATTATACTTCATTTAAGAAAATATTTGATTCGAGTATACAAGCTATTGGTTAGATATTTGTGTTATAAAATGGAAATAACAAGAGGTACATGTGTTTATGGAAATATTTCACAATGCGAGGGTGAGTTATGGAAGCGGATGTGGTTTGCGAAGAAAAGTTGAAATGAGGTTCTGTGTAGGGGATGAAGTGGAATGCTTTTGACACAAGATATTGTATGAATATTTGTAAATAAAAAAAACCCAAAAAGATACTCTCCGTCAAATAAGGGGATGAGGAACAAAGTGGGTTGCGCCTAAAGTTGTGGTCCAGTGCAGTCTCACTGCAGCCACCTGCCGTCCTCCAACATAACCATTTCCCCCAACAAACCTACACACAACTTTTACTCACATGCCACTCACCACAACGCTACATCCGTCTACTTCGTTCCATTTCGCCATCTTCAATCACTCAACAGCATATTTCATATTCCCACCCAACCATAACTATATGTTTATTGTACGTTTTTGTATCTTCACCTAATCTCTCATCCATGTATGTTAATCACATGTATAGGGGTAGACATAATCTGATAATTTATTCAACTTTATCAAATGTATTTTGCATACTCAATACATTTTCATATCTATATTTACTTCTCACATATTTTATAAAATATCTTACCAATAATAAATATTCTATCTACCAAGCCACGCCTTCACATCTTCTTTATACGGTAGATGTATGCAGTACTGAGAATGTGATGAATTTTAAGAGGTGATTCATATCAAATAATGTAAATGAACCGATGAAGATGTTGAAAATGGTCATCATAGATGGATGAACAGTATTTACACCATTTTACATATATATGCGCCTGGCGTATATAGGTATGCTTTTGTATATACAAGTTGACCTATTTTCCGTCATGTATACGCCTCATCTATAGACATATTCAAGCGTTCACATTGTAGTCATATTCATATACGTCATATAGACGCCTGATTCTGTTGTATTTACGCCATTATCCAATAGTTCCAATCTATGCCACTTGGGGACACCACTGTAGCATATTTCATTTGCCATTAGTCATTAAGTCCTTGGTATATAGAAAATCCAATGTTATATTATAAATTTTGATCATAAAATCTTTCTAAAACCCTAATAAGTATCATTTTATTAATTATATATGATACACCCAGCGTTATCAAGTTACATCAACAATTAGTTCTTTTCATTATGTTAAAGAGTTTTTTCTACAGAGGTTTATTATTCAAAAAAATAAAAAACAAAATGTAGGCCAAAAAGCTCGAATGAGAATTATGAAGGAACTGCATCGGGATTCATATGTCATACGTTTTGGTTGCGGATTAATCTCACAAGGCAAACCAATGGCGTATCACTAGGGGATCTATGGATCGAGTGTGGTTCAGATTGGATCTCAACCCTGGTTTACAATGTTAAGTCTATGGGGAAGGAATATCAGGGGTGAGTGTTTCAGTGACCTTTAAACAAAGCCATCCGTTTTCCTTGAACTCCTCACATGGGTGATGGTCTAGGATGGACACATCCTTAACATGGTAACAGAATCTACCTGGAAAGCTTTCAGGATGCAACTCCTTCGGGTACAATTTCCATCCACTCACCCTACGAACCACTCCACCTCTTTGCATGCGACAGGCTCCTCCATTCCCGTGGGTATATTTAGGCAGGGAGGAAACCTCATTCTATGTCAACAAGACTCATCCTTGCAAATGCGGAAGTTAGCCTTGGCTGTCGAAACCTTGCTCCTCATCCACACACTCCCCGCACCAGAAACAGGTGAGTGAGTGGGCGCGACCCGGCGAGGAGCGACCGGCTTAGCGCTCACCACGCCTTATACATCTATTCATGAGCAGCTCACGAGCTTATCGAGTAGCTCGTGTCTGATTGATTCACGGATTATGTGGCCGGGATTACGCCTGATGAGGTTGTCAGCAGGCGATAAGGGGCCCCCAAAATTATCTGCTCCAACATGGGCACCACATCAGTGTGGACTGAGTAGTTCAATACATCTCATATAGAGCCTGCTCTGTGTATTAAGGAGGGGCAGTATGTGTATGTACGAGGAACTCAGTAGTGGCTAGACTGGACATATACTCCACTGATGGGTCGATAAGTTATATATAGAGACATAGTTAGTGTGACTGAATGGAATCTGTTCAGAGATATTTTGATTGGAAATACTCACCGAGTTCGAAGAACCAGGTGAGTTTTTCTGACCAAAATATTGAGGAACAGATGGAATTCAGTCACACTCACTGTGTCGCTTTATTATTATATACCTAGAAATCATTAAAAATGCCATTCTACAACACACTAAACAGTAGAATGAATTGTTACGTGGTACAGAGGGACGTATAGATATTCTTTCGTCACTCAGTGACAAACAGAATTTTTACTACTGGTCAGTAAAAGTGAGACATTCGCCCATAGGTATATAGTAATATGCAAGTTACTTAACACAGGATCGACTTGAACATTGAGTCTCTAAGTGGAAACTAGTTTAATGAGCAAAGTATATTTAAGAGATCGTTGTGAAACGTATAGTGACAGCACTTCAATTTGCATTGATGAAGCCCCCCCCCCCCCCCCCCCCAACCGAAAAGTAGTTTTGACACTTGCTCGCCTGTACATACCATCTCATGAAAGCTAATCCAATTAAAAAAACAGGTGGACTAGTGGATGTTTCGAGTCTTATATGTTATGTGAACATGCGTTCTTCTTACCGTTTACGAGAAATAGTGACATACTGCACCTCAAACTATCAATATTACTAGGCGAAGAAAAAAGGGAAGTTCGACCCTCAAGAAATTTGCGAACCTTCACTAAATGATGATAGTATGATAGGGAATTTACTGAAAGTAGAAACGTACATGACTGAAGGTATAACACCGTATAAATCTAAGTTAACAGAAGAAGCGCTACTTAGAGCTAATAATAAAGGGATATTTAAAAGTATGAGTAGATGGTAATTGCCCTTACCACCTGTAGTAGAAATACGATCATTGCAAAAGGCATAAAAGAATCTTGTCTAAAACCTAATTACGGATGAGTTGAAGAAATTATATATTAGAGTGAGTAATGATTTGAGTATAGAATTGCTATGATTGTAGATGCACTGTGTAATTTAATGTGAGTGGTGTACTCTGTCCTGTCGTTGTCCTTACATGGGTTTTCAATGCAGTTTGAATGTTATATAGTCTTTGAATAAGTTAGGCTGTGCAGGGAAGAGCGTGTGGTCGTAGTATTTTCCTTTCGTGAAAAATGTCGATTGATATCCAATGATAACATTGTTAAGGGATTTCAAACATGAACCCTACTAATTACTGCTAAGAGCTGCCTCTTGTTATTCAAAAAAAAGCTGAGAGAGATTGTAACAATCATATTCAGTGAGAGCTAGAATGTCTGCGTGATCATATATCCAAATAGGGCATTTTAGTGAGCAGTAAGCGATGGTCGACTTTTAATGCTGGTATTTTTGTAAAAGCTTTTGAAGGATCACGATCGCGTGAGACCATGAACTTCAGGTAATCCCAGTAAATTACGTTTTAGTGTAGATAATACCTCTTAGCATTGCAATGGAAGGAAACTCTGTTAAAAAATACGGCATCCATCAAAAGTATCAACACGAAATACGCATGCTCATTAGTGAAAACCGGATACAGTCTCTTCGGAAGTTCTACCTCCATTTTTATATTCAATTAGACATGTGAATCAAGAGGAGACGAACTACAAGGTTATCCGGGCACATCTCTTGAAAAGTAATGGACATTTGGGAGACATAAACAAAGTGCACCCTTGAATATTCAATACAATTCACGTCTTACAGTAGATTATTGATACAGACATCATAGAGCAACTTCTCTTACCTATACCAGAGATAATTTATCTCACTTCTGGTACAAGTTTAGCCATAGGAATGACATTAGATAAAAATACTTAACGATCACCCCGTAAAGTAACAATACTACACCACAGCCGTGGCGTAGTAAATTTGAGATGACGTCATATGGATTTGCTGAGTATATTCTAATTATTGTGAAATTTTGATGATATTTAATGTCATAAAAAGGGGTGAGATAAATCCAGAACCGCACTCCAATTATAAAATGGACAAAACTCTACTCATTTGAATGGGCCACAATCGTCACTCGGCTTCGCCTCGATGACAATTGCGGCCCATCCAAACTCGTGGAGTATTGTCTATCTATACAATTCTCAATGCAGTTCTATATAAATACATCAAAGTTAAGCCTTATCAATGTTTCTACTTCTCTCTGAGACCATATTGGTAGATATTTAGTTGGGGTTGAATAAGTTTAAATCGCCTGACTAATTAAAGATTTCATAGCCACTTGCGACCTCAGGGTGAGTTGGAATCCTTTCCCTTTCACTTCCTGTGCCCACTAATTATCTGTCTAATTGAGATGAACTGTACTCAACGGCATGAGAGGGGTTTTCACCAGTCTTTACTGAAAGCAGTAGGAACAGAAGATTGCTACACTTGAAAAAGACAGTCATTATATGAATACTTTGACTCATATTATGTTCTGAGTAGGGATGTTTATATCCTTCGGATAGGAGGTTCCAGTATTTTACACCAATACAGTATGAACTATTCTAGTATTCAAGATATTAATGCAAAGTGGTCTATTTAGACTTCGTATTATAACCGAAGAGCCTTCATACACTTTCCTAACAAATGTAACGAACGGTTTGTTCATCATTGATGAATAAGATTGGAATTCTAAAGAGTAATACAAGTCGAGGGATCCATTATAGTATAGTATATCATATTATATTTCGATCTGTGGTGACTGTCACAGATAGTGAAGGGATTCTATATTTAATCTTTCCTTAAGTATTTCCTCTTTTGCTAGCATATATGCTGTAGCTTTTATACACCGATAACACCTAGGTTAGTGTGATGGTCAATTGTCTTTATTCTTATATATATGCCCTAGGACAACACGTGTTTCATACAGCTATGCCAGTAATCTAAATACCATCACTGACCCGATTGCATTCTATTACTCCTACCCCCAACACCTACCACTGCAGATATACGTAACCATAGCATTAGTCCCTATCCTTAACCTGGACAAAGGTTTATCACGGTTTCCGCCGCTACGAAGTATCAGAGAGAACAACACTGCCACCTTCTGGACTCTACAAGAACACGGTGCATTACGCCTGAGGCGTCTCCTAGTGGGGAAATCCATTACCACAATGCCGCTTGCAGTTCCTAACAGTCTGACGAGGACATCGCCAGTGCATGCAATGTTGGGGATTTTTTTTAATACTCGGGCTTTGTTAGAACTATATATATGTTCCATTCATTGATAATTATGTACCATTTCAGCGAAGAACAACATTTTGACTGGATATCAATTTTGTGTATGTTAACCGTTTCTATACAAGCAGGTTCATGAGCGGCTTTTGCTTCCGGGTATGTATTTGGGGAAGGATGCCTTGTGACATCTTTTTTTACTTGTCCCATGAACTAAACGGTGGTCATCAGGTTCCTGAATAATTATTTTTTTCAAGTAATACCCATTTCTCATTCAGCTCTTTATTGGAATATCTTTGAATTAGTAAAAGTGCATTAAATTCTATGCATTCTTTACGAATGTTTAAAGACGTGATGCTAACAGTTGTAACCACTACGGACACACTGCCTGATGGCATTCACAGCTGACAACAGACCAAGGACTAGGTTTTTTTAAAGACGTTTATTTACCCTGGGGTGCACTCAGTCAGTGAAGACTGGTCTTAACGTGTCTCCAGCAACGTTTTCTAATTAGGTCATAGGGACTTTTTCATAATATGATAAAGAAGAACAATTCCCCTGGCTGAGTCCCTCATCATATCTTCCCTTCTGTCACATAATATTCCAATCTGCAACCGGAACTTTACGAGCGGAAAATGTAGCAATTCTCTCATTGACAGCTCCGAAACAGAAGTGGTAATACTGTGTACAAAATATAGATGACGTAATCCTTTGCACCCATTCAGAACCCTGATTTTCCGGTCATTGATTCCAGATTGAAATATAGCACCTTTCAAAAGAGCATTCGAAAAGGTTTGAGTTCTTGCAACATACGACTAGGAACAAATTGTATTTTCATCATTGATGCATGCGGGTCGATTTTAGAAACACAATATAAGAAATAAAAGCTTTGAGTTATATTCAGCATATATGGGTCATTTGTTTAACCTACTTGTACCCTGTCGAATTTATATTTCTTCGTCTTCCTTTCTAAGATCCAAATATATCAAGCACCAGTGCGCCAATGAGGTATTTCGGTCTGTGGTGATTGGTCACTGTCAGCTGATAGTGTATAGCTGATAGATACTTCTAACCACGTACTTCAATCCAAGTACGTGCTCTAACCTAGGCCGTGTATATATGAGCGTGTGGCCATTGCCCAAAAACAGTCCTTATAAGTACTTCCTACCATTCCACCCATCCTTTCGATCGCTGGATAAGTCTGTTGTAATTTATTTAATTGTTTTTGAAGACTATACTATTTGTAACTTTGATATAAATACCTTCGTTGTACATCACATAATTCCACATATGCAATCTGGACAACCTGCAGTATCGTTGCATGTAACGAAATTGTCATTTGATTATGTAGCACACACGTGTGCATTTATAAGGCAAATTTGTTTATTTCAGAAATTGGTTGTGACAATGAAATTCAGAGCAAGTGTAATAGCATTTGAGGCTGGATTCTGCGGAACACCCTCTTGGCTACAGAATGTGTTACTAGAGAACACCTGAGAAACAAGGTGCCTCGGGATATTGAAGAAGCCATCCCAGAGTAGGATAATAACGTGGAGCGACAGATTGTTCCAGCAATTTCTATATACATGCAAATCTATCCAAAAGGAAATTCCATTAACAGTCCAATAACTGGAATCTGGTAATTATTCTCATTTCCGATGACATCTTGGATGCCATCATGAAAGGAATTATTCATGAATAGTGGAGCAATCCTTACATGCATACTAAGTTTGGTACTTCCTAGAAGTTTCCGCAATGCCGTATATATATACAAACGCAATACAAACCAGTTTCAGACACAAACGGCCGTAATTTACGAGGCATAGTTGCATAGTAATAGCCGAGCGAATGCGAGGTTATTGCATAGAGTCTAGTTTTTTTATATTTCATATTTTATTCATCATTCACCATCGCAAATTAAAGTTATCAAAGAAAAGACAAAATGACCGCATTTTCACGCACTATATGCATGCAAGGAACTTTTTTCCCACAATTTCCGCTTTGTGTAGGCCGGAGATTACGAATACATGTAATCTCTACCCGGTTAATAACCAATCCCTATTGGTTAAATATATGAAGACTACATATTAGGAGGTAATGAATACCAATATAAGTATCAGAAATGCGACTTTACACAGATGCAGATATCTGGACGTATTTCTAGATATTAGTGGATCACTTTCCACGAGAAAAACATGATTCTGTAAAAGATGTGTGAAATGTGAGAATTTTACTGTTGGTGGACGTCAGATCCCATTAGGCAGGGAATCCACTGAGCTCCAGACACACTACCTCCTAGCATGGAGTTGTCCCATTACACTAAGTCCATATAAGGAATAGAGTAGACCAAGTAGCCAATGACTGCATTCGCAGCAAACCCCGACCTTCACCCTGACCTCCTTACATGATATTTTCTAGCGCCTTGGTAGGGCTATACAGTCGACAGTTGACCTTGAATCTTAGGGGCCACAACCACCCTCCGACAAGCGATCCGACACACTACGATACAGAAATATTCTACCTCCCGACACAGCGACGATGCGGTAATTTAGATTTGTACACCGACATACTGTGAAACCAAAGTATTCAACATTTCATAAGGGCTATTATACAAGAATTTCAATTCATAATAACCATGCCATAGCCATATCGCAAGCGGTGGGTACTCGCCTTTATGCTGACAAATTATAGTGTTAACAGGTCTCAAAACATTGACAGGTGTCAGGTTTCCCTGTTTTTTAGGTGGTGCTGAGTGGTATTTCCATGGCCAGTGTCATTTCCCGCTACAATGCCTGTAAATGTGAAGCGATGTCAACAGCCGCCCGACGGCCTCCACTGGGTTACAATTTGATACATCGTTCTATCAAAAAGTATATCGCCTATCTATGCCAGTATGGTGAATTGAACGGATACGTTGGACTATCTATTCCAAAATATCAAACATATAGAAAAGGATGTCAGAATTTCAGAAAGCAGTTGAGATGGACAATTGTATATCTTAATATTTTGTTTGGTAGAATAGCTTTTCATTAAATTCTTTTAATTTAATGAATGGTTCCATGCTAGACCTTCACAAGTGCCTTAATCCTCTCGTTCAGTATTCTCCCCTATACTCACTTTGTTTCAACGAATCTTATAATGTGAATACTGTGTTGATATTATGTATATGCATTATTTTCAGGATGATTAAACATGGTACAGATCCATGCTAAATATGCTCGCAGCTCGCCATACAGGTGTTGCCGTTCAGCGCCGCCTAACGGTCCACTGTCTAGTTACGCGGCCACTCGGACAAACACGGTCCGCCCACATGCACATAAACATACAGCATTCACATCTAGAGTGTGAACAGACTAGGGTATTGTATCAATGAGTCTGGGTTATATAAACTTTATAGTTGATAATCATCTTGGTTTTAAGTTGAAAAAAGATAAGCATTCAATATAGCCAGGTCTGCCAATGTATTTGTATATATGCAGTTTCGTTGTCCCTGTGTTATCTAAGGTATATTTGAAGTATCATCTATGTGATATGCATGTATGCCACACCAAATTTGAGCTGGGATACCATGAAATATAATGCAATCAATATTGTTTCTCTGGAAATGGTGTACAAGGGTATCATGAAAGTATTACGCTCATACACTCAGTGATCCAATGCTAAAGAATGTGTTGCCAGGTGAATGTTTGGCTTAAGACGTGGCGTAACTAAGCAGATAAGGTGTGACACCGGCCAGTGGAAAAAATGCCTATTTTCATAATTACAGGGTGGGCTAGTAATTGTAACATGATGATATTACTTCATAGCTATATAGGGAAATTGACTGTGGTCATATGTATCAACATCTTCATGGATACCCTTCGACATTAATTATATTTTAATTATTATTGTAATATTGTTTCATTCTATATTATCATAATAATATACCATTCTGATTATCATCATAATATTCTTTCCTATATCTATTGATTTTTTTTAATGCATTCATTATTTCCTGAAATATGATGTAGAATACATATCAATAAGAAAAAGCTGCCATTTGGCACGACCGGTATGTCTATATCTTATTCTTGAAAGCTGGGGCATGTTTAATAATCTAGGACTGATCCTTCGGCGGGAAGATAAGACGTTGAAGTGCAAGGTGTTGTTGGATAAGATGTAATTTTTGGTTGACAGGACCATGGTACTGCTCAGGTAAATTTTCGCCATTTCATCACATTAACCTCATCTTATCAGCAATGGTGCAATACGCACCACGAGATGCTTTTGATCGAATTGTTCACCTACTACTTATTATGTGAAAAAGCCCTTAGAAGACACATAACCTACAAATAACAGAATGTCTTTGTACTGCCTTTTTGTGAAATAATAAAAAAAAAAAAGATCTAACTCACAATGAGGGATGTGAGGGATGATCGACGCTCAATTTCTTTTAATGATTATTGTCCTAGCACCGGACAAACTTTTGAGTTTACGTATGTATAATTTCCGCGTAGATGCGTCACCTCGGGCGTAGAAAAGGTCAACGTATTTGGCATCATATTTGCGCCTGCTTCTGGACACGTAGATTGTAAATCCTTGTCTACTCTATTTATACCTATCTACGCCACTATCTGATTATTAGTTTCAAATTAGTCCCGATCGGGGTGGCGGTATAAAGATACCTTCCCTCGATTAGTGGAAAAAATTTATCTGATTATTAACTCTGTACACCATTGTTCTTTTCATTTGACATTGGTTACTAAAGTCCTAGGAGTTTGGAAAATCCAATCTTATATTGCCAATTTTGATTGTATACCTGATTGTATACTATCGATTATTCAGACATAATAAACTGAACATTGGCTTTTAAAAAAAAAAATTTTTGACTTTCAAAATACCATTTTTCTGTGGGTATCAGCCTGACCTTGTTTATATAGCATAGATTCTTATTACCTTGTATAAACTGGGACTGTACGGGCTTATGTCTACGTTAGTAGACATAAGCTATACAAGCGTCTTCGCGATGGTGTAAATATTAATGAACCCCAATTTTCGTCCTGTGTAGGTTGGCTGTGATAGCCCACGTCGAAATGTTCCTAGAATTGACCCACATCATTTGTTAGAATAGGTCATGACACTTTAAAAACAGTGGAAGGCAGGGGGAAATAGTACCAAAAGATACTACAGGTGAAACCACCAGGTAAAAATCGTTTGGGTCTTACAGTCAGGCTGGACATGGTTACACCAGTTGTCAGAAAGAACCTCCTCGATGCTGCCATCTAGGAACAGAGCGTGGCACAAGTCATTTTCTATATCCCTGGATATTATCTGTCTACTTGTGTGCTACAGTTTTAATGTATGGACATAACATCCTCTCACATCTATGGAACACACGAAACCCTCCCTTAGAGCAAGGAATTGACAATATCTTTTTTTTATCCTACCCCCAATATAAAATCCCATATGTTTAGCATTGACTTTATGTATCCTATGCTGACCGGCATACAGAATTGTGTATGCCACTAGTGGCTTACGGAATTTAAATCACATGATCAAAAAATTAACCAGACAGCGACCAGAAATTTAGCTACCATGAAAAAAGTTCCGGTTGCGCTCCAATTGCCCATTCAAATATTTTATAGCTTTATAAAGAATATTACGACCACGACCATCCCAAACGCCATTTTTAAATTAAGAATAAGTGTACACTAAAGGAACTAGAACTACGATTTGCTATTTTGACATCTTGTTCAAACTTGGCGAGAAACAAAACATTCCCGTAACGCCATCTTTGTTGAGAGTGTCAAACCACAGACTTGTGAATCCATGGCCAGACTAAGACGACCTGACAGAGTACAGCACAATTATGATTTAAAATCAGCCTGAGAATAGAACCTGATCTGACCTTAAATGTATGTTAAATGCCATAGAATATCAGGAAATATATGTATACTCCCTGAAAGCCCCATATGATCACAAACCTGAGATTAGGTATCAACACTCCGCACACTACGATGACAGACTGAGATCTAGCCGGGGTAGCTTGCAGTTCAAATTTATTTGACGTTGTGGTGAATAAAGGGTGTGCTCCACCAGGCCGATTTCTCACCCGATCAATTGTTCCTGGGCCCTGTAGAGGAAGCTCACGTATTGTAATTTATTTAATTCTGATAATAATAGTTTAATAAATGACCACTTATATATGATCCAGCATATATATAACTCCCTTACAGGATCTCTCAGAGACACTGACAGCACTGCGCGAAAACCCCCACTTGTTTCATATATTATAAACACCACCTCGTAAACGCATTTATCCAACCCCTAATAGAAAACTCCATAGGCTTAACAATAGCGGACTGCATTTGGTCTACGGTTCAGAAAATGAAATTTATCGCTCTAGTGGGATACAGTTGTCAAATGATGTCATTTGAAAAGCGACCAATGAGCGAGCAAGATAAGAACGATTTCGAGAGTATCAACAAGCACACATTATGGATCGTTACGCAATCTTCACTGATTATCTGTGAGTTTTATGTTATTTCTTAAATTGCTGAAGTAATTTAGACAGGGTATGATAAATTCTAAACCAAACTCGAGTTAGTCGTGCTGTTATTTATCGCACGACGGCAATGTCGCGTATCACTGCACTCAGCTTCGACTCGCGCAGTAATACGCAACATTGCGACTAACTCTCATTTGGTTTCTCCTAAGTATCTGATGTACATTGGCATGCTTTTATATATATACGTCCACATTTCACCCCAGCGTATGTGGTTCTATTTGCCGCCAAGCGTATATGAGAAGAAATATTCTGTGCGTGACATGACACCTGATATGAATGGCATATATACATGTAAGTATACTGACAAAAAATAAAAAATAAGTTTTTCACCCTGTCTCCCTCCCTTCAATTTCTGACCACCTGTCTGTGCTGCAGTAAGTGTCGGTAGATTACCTGCCCTCCCCAATTCCCCCCTCCCACCTCCCTCCCTCCCCAACTCCTCCCATGCCCCCTACAGCCTCCCCCCAGTGTGTGTGGTCGGATGACTCCAAGTCCTCTGCCTCCACACATTATCAGAGTAGTGTGAAAGCGGCGATGTGTTGGTGGCAGTGTTGGTGGCGGTGGCAGTGGCTTTGGTGGCTGTTGTGGTGGTAGGGTGTACCTGCACTAACGCTGAAGCCCTCGCCAATGAAAGCCTTATAAGGGGGGATATCTAGATCCCTACAGAAGAGTGGTGTTCTGAGAGAAAAGTCTTTTAAAGAAATGGTTATAAAAACAAAAGAATGCTGGGTTGTTCTTTTTTTTGTAATTAATCAAAATATACTCAATGGCATTTTAGAAAGATTTTATGATAAAAATTTACAATATAATATTGTATTTTCCGTATACCATGGACTTGGATGGTTAATGGCAAATGAAATAAAAACAACAGTGGTGTCCCCTAGGTGCAGAGATCAGAATTATTGGACAATGGCATAAATACAACAGATTCAGGAGTATATATATGACATATATATGGCTGTATCATGGACACTTATATACACCTATAGATGAAGTGTATATACAATGGGAAATAGGACTAACTTATTTACGCAAAATCATGGCTATATATGCTGGACGTATATAAATGTAAATTAAGGTTTTTCGCACCGTGCAACTTCACGAGGGCCAACCCTAAGTTTTGATGGAATTTCCAGTCTATTGGCGGAATCTATTAAGTGCCATGGCAACGCATTTAGCAACGTCAAATAGAGTCTCAACAATGGCTTTAATGATCATTTATCATCTTTTACAAGTTGACATTAAGCTGATCACGCTATTTATACACTCTTAGATATTATAATTTGAATAAATACAGTGAAACCATTGCGAAGTATATCTTCTCCTACACCAGTTGTATAGGCAATTAACTTGGGTGCAAAACAGCGTGAACCGCGGCTTGCTCTGATAATAACAAGCAGCATATAAATGCATGCCGGGCATCTATATGAGACTGTTGTAAGGTTGATGTGAGACTGTTGTAAGGGTTATATGAGACTGTTGTTAGGCTCATATGACACTAAGACTTGACCCGGCAGCCATGTGCCTTACATTTTGGGGAAGCATGGCCGCCTTGGTCACCGTGGCTGAAAGTAAACGTAGCATATCAATTCACTACAGTTCCTCAAACGGAGTTAGTCATACTGGGTGAGCCATACTTTCTGAGTTGCCCTTTCTGAGTGATACATACTTCGGGATGACCCATACTGAGTGGCCCTCTCTGAGTGACCCCATATTGAGTGACCGTTACTTTCTGAGTGACCGTTACTTTCTGAGTGACCCTTTCTGAGGTACCTTAATCACATGTATATGTATCACATATTGATAGAATTCTCTGTTGAAAATATCCTTCAAATTGAATCAAACGCTTGGACGACAAATGGACAACATTTACAAAATGAACGATTTCTAATGCTACACCAGCTACAATATCTAAGGTTCTCGTATCGTCAAAAGCTAGTTCGCCTACAGCATATATTCCTATGCTACGTTTTGGCACCAACGAGAAGTGTACGAAATAATTATTTAACGGACCCCTGGACAAATGATTTAAAATTTCCTACAACACCCTCGTCGTAGGACCATCCTAGTACCTTATTCAACGGAGTGTTAGAGACGTGGACAACTGACCATGACCGATCCCTAGAGACAAAATACCTCGTTCACCAAATGTGAGCTCTTTTTAAAACTAGGAATGATAGAATAATTGATCCTATTTGTAGTCTTTGTTGCATTCTCGTTACGTAAAGTGATCCGTCTTTATGGAGGACAGTCTCAGAAGATGATCAGGAAAATACCTTTTTTTTAAAGTTTTTTTTAAATGTCACGAGTTGGGTTCAGTTCTTCACAAGAAAATGTCTTCCATTATTCCATTGAATAGTAAACAGTAAAAACTGCAAAAGATATCATGGAATTATGAGAACCACATTGAGAAAAAGGACTGACACTGTGGTCATGGTCACTATCACCTAAGGTTACTCCTAATCGTGACCGTTCAGCCAATATCATTCTTAATTCCAAGAACACCTCCTTGGTGGCTTGACATATTTCTTGTCTCATCTTAGGCTGTTGCATAAGTGGCAGCTTAACTGGGTGCAAGTGGGTCACAGAAGATGACCCATAGATTGAATATAACTCCAACCTTTTATCCTTTATTGATTTATAATTCCACTCATCAATGATAAACATACCATTTGCTACTAGTTCTGAAAGTAATTTGAGCAGTTACATTTAATGGTAGGTCAAACGGGGCAACGACTGCTAATAAAGGTATTCGCATGCGTATCTGGAAGTATAGATTCTGGCGATGTATAAGTCTGTTCACCAAAGTGGAACAGGTGCATGTTAGAGGTGCCAAGACTGGTGCCCTGCCCAAATGAAATATGAGATAGGTAACACCTTCCTATGTAATATTAGAGAACAACGTTGAACTGACAGTCATGCCAGCTCTCTTGGCTCTACAGTCTAAGTCTGCCCTGGTGGCATTCTCACACCATATCTTTCATTGAAATAGAGCACAGGATCTCTGCTAGGAGAGTGCCAGGGTGGTGCAATCCCACAATGAACCAGACAAAAGGAGGCGTTACCAATAATGTCTCAGAAAATGGCTGACGTTACCTGGCCTATAATGTGAGTGAGCACATAGGCCAGGCTTCCAGGTTAGAGGTGTCTCCATCATGTGGCCTAGTGGGCAGACTGGAAACTGTTTTGAAAGCCTGGCCTATTTGTAAACACATATTAGGTGAGGGATAGCCTGGAAACCTAACCTATGTACTCACAAACACACAGAAACAGAGTTTGCCATATGGTCATATGCAAAGTGGTGTGGCACTTGAAAATGGAGCACAACCAACTTTGGAAGTATGTCTGTCTAGAAATCAGCAAACAAACTATGTAACCATTGCATAATATTGTATGCAGTGTATTATGGACTTGCATATCCAGTCCATAAGCTCAGTATTAGCATACCATTTGATGAGCTATAGATGGAGCAGTTTGTGCTGTGGCATTAGAAACAGTGCAGCCTCGGTGTTTTTTTTTTTACAGATATACTTCCATAATCTGTTTTTTATGCTCACTAAAGTGAGACCCTGTTTCCGTGTATTAGGCCAGTTTGGTGCCACCATTTTTATGGTGTGTAAGATTGTACTGAGCTGGCTACCTGGCTAACTAGGAGCGAATGGTAAGTTCACCATTGATGAATGAGTGTGCATTTATAGATAGATAACAATTAAAAGGTTGGGGATATATTCCGTCTATGGATAATTTTCTGTTACTCACTTGCACCTAGTCAACCTGCCCTGCCTGGAGCTCTCTCCTTCCACAGTACCACAATGAATAGCACACAAATAGCGAAGGGATAGTTTTTGCAGAAAGCTGAAACTCCGACCTTCAGGCAAAGTATATAGAACGTGCAAGCACATTCCAAGGTTTCTATTGTGTTCTCATTCCAACATAGGTGGAAAGCATTTTTTCTTATTCAATCCACTCGATTTTTCTATCATGTGTGAGAAGGTTAGAAAAAATACATATATTTTTTTTTTAATTACTCTCTGCTTACAGACTATTCGGACGACCTCTGGTGAATAGTAATAGTACTATAGTCTAGCCCAAATGGTTTCTGATTAACCATTTCAAAAGGTTACCTATCGGATTCATATTTAGTATTGTCATTAACTTTTAACCAATGTAGATAAGTTATTGGGGCATCTTGTCAAATTTGCATAGTTCAAGGTCGATCAGCATATCCCTCTACCTGTCCTATTATTCATATAGACGGGGAACTCGTGTAGACGGGGGGTGCCTGCCAATAGAGCAGAAATCGTATTTGTGGGATGGTTAGAAAAGAAACGACTAAAATTTTATTACTATCACTTGAAATTGTGGCACAGATTGGCTAAAGGACCCTCCATGAGAAGTTGTGGTACTACAGTCTAACCCAATCAGTTTTTGAGGGTGGCTTCACGCTCATATATAGACTTTAAGGTGCTGCAAAAGCTATCCCTTTACTATCTGCGTGCCAACTCTCTGCCATTGGGAAAGGTACAGAGGCCAAGTGTCTCAGCGTCCTAGATGCGTGGTAGGCCGACCATGAACTATCCCAAGAGACCTAAATACCTCGTTGACCCACTAGTGCTTGATATATCTAGGTCCTGATAAGGCAATAATAGTAATGGCAGGTTGACTAATGCAAGTGGATTAGGCATGCAGAAAACGACCCATAATCAAAATAAAACCCAAATCTTATAACGCTCATCTATCAATGATTGGTATACTATTTGTTCCTAGTTAAAGAAACACTTTCATAAGTTTTCTATTATGTTTTAAAAGGCTGAGATTATTATTTCATATTGTCATAGAATTCAGACGAACGTAAATAAATTGTTTGAAGATTTCGCGAGGAAGAGAGGCTTGTTTTGCAAAAATTAAGGTCGCTCAGAAAATCCTTCTACCTGTCGTCATAACGTCTAGCTGTGCGCTGTACAAATGGATATTAGGACAGATAGCGCACTCTGCATATATATTAGGCCTCTATAGAATTTGCCTCAATTGAAGCCTCGTATTACCATACATATTGATCTGTCACTTTCCACAGGACAACTCTGGAGTACATGGTACTCTAATCACAATGTTTTATCTTCTTGACTAGTCAACCATATGGAAAATACTTTCATAGCACCTTGACAGTCCTTTGTGGTCACACACTTTCCAAAACCTCTGAATGACTGGTCACATATCATTGATTTATCTGAGCTGCCGCATTGGCAGGCTTATCGTAACGAGGGATAGAAATACATCCAAATACCTTTATACCCATGATAATTCACTGTTCGTAAAAAAACTCGGTGTAAATGGCTCGTTCTGTACAAACTGTAAATTTCCAACTCGATTTGTAGCTTATAGAGCATGGTCAGGTCGTTCTAGTTAAACTCTTGATAGTGTTCCAATATATCACCATCGAAAGATGTCGTCTGTCTATCAACTACACTGGACATAGATACATATATGTTAGTATGACCTATATGTGTTATAATTAAGATTGTAAGGAGGCAGTCGAGTCCCCCATACCATCCCTAAACTATTTTCCAAAACATAATAGACCACTAACTGTTCTCTAGATATATATATATATATATATATATATATATATATATATATATATATATATATATATATATATATATTAAATATGTACACATGAAGTATTTGGATGTCCGAGCTCTGTCATGAGTACACACCGCCTGTCTGTAGTACACTCTTGAAGCGTGCCATAACCCACTAACCTATATACAAGGGTCCCATCCCACCAGAAACTTTGAACATTAAAGGATAAAACAACCTATGTGTTTGACAAACTATACCTGTTGTAGCATTACTGCAGTGTTATGCGATCCCACGTAATGCTTATTCAAATATAGGGCTATTCCAACAACGAAATACTCGGTTATTGTACCATTCAAAAACAATTTATGATAGAAGTGATCTGCCTTGCAAAATCACGTAAGAGTGGTAACGCTTTCTGCAGTACATCTAAACAAAATGAGACAGTAGGTCGTTGTGTATTAAAAAGTTGTCCATGCAAGTGGCTCTGTTTACAGTCTTATCTAAAATTAGGCAAGAGGCAAGGATGCCGCAAAGCAATATGTTTATGGAAGACATTCCCTAAACTTAGATTTAAAGGAGACAAATGTATTGTATGAGTCCAAAGCACCCCCCTCATAAGATCTCACACTCTCTAAGTCGTAATCTGTACAAGGTTTTCACTGCGCTCTATGGGAGAAGAATCCTTAATGAACGAGGCTTAGAGCCTTGAGAATCCACTGGCACACAGTATTCCCGTTGCATCATTGAGATTATACGAATCTTTGGTTGCATTGATGTACGTCTTTAGCATGGGAAGCAGGCCAGTGGATTCTCAAAGCTCTAAGTCTAGTTTGTTAAGAATTATTCTCTGAGCGTAGTGAGAGTACAGAATACGACTTAGAGAGTGTGGGATCTTATGAGAGTACAAATACTCATCTAATTACACATCATATACTCACTGTTTAACACTATCTACTCTTTATGTATTTTCTCGTAAGATGAGAGATGCAATAAAGATATATAAAAGACAAAAACAACATTCACTTATCACGTTACTCAGGAAACCGTGTCATATGAATAATGAAAGTAAAAATTAAATTCCACGCATATCTTTCTACAAACTGCATCATCTTTCGTGTATTTATTGAGAAATCATTGCCTCAAATTTCAAAGTTTGTTAACCCAGCAGACACAATTTGCAAAGAGTCGATGTGGCAGACCAAGAGACCTGACCAATAATCATAGACGATTAGTGTGAGTGGGTAGGAATTCAAACTAAACTCAAGGTCAAAGAAGGTTTGTGTGCATCTGAGGCAGTGATATCGCAGTTGCTGGGATGAAGTGCAGAGGAAAGTTTACTGGGAACACTCCAGGGCCCCATTGCTCCACGTTTACGACAGAGTTGGGTCGGATTTTTGAAACCTGCTAAATTCACCTTTGAACCTGGGATAAAACACGCAAAATTTTTTTCTCCGAATAATACTTCTTTTTATATTTTATGTTATTCACCTACTAAGTACGTTCCAGAAAAATATTATTCCAACAAAATCAGATCAATGGTTTAGATTTGAGAGCCTTTTGAAGTTGTGTATAATATTGCATGTTGTCCAACCCCCTAAATATCTGAAATTTCAAGAAATGTTATAAATGCTTATAACTTAAGAATGACTAATATTATACGGTGACACACATTATATTTTATCCAAAATACCTTTTTCATATATTAGATTTAAAAGAAAAGCTCTAAACCATATTTGGGGTGTTGGGCAACAAAGGGGTGTCGGACAACACGAGGGGTGTCGGACAACACGTCAATAGAATTACTCAGAACAATGAGAAAAATAATATTTGAGGCTATAATACTTTATATCTTTAATGAAATGATAATAAGCTATATTTCACAAAGCAAACCACTCAATTACTGATAAAAACAACCCCAAAATCATAACTTGTAAAACAGTGTGTTGTCCGACACCCCGGGGTGTCGGACAACACGTATTCAGGTTTTGAACAATAAAAAGTAAATTTTTTTATTTAGAAAAAAAACAACCTTGGTATTCATGAGTGGTAGGGGTACTTAACATAACCAATGATATTTGTTATTCTATTATGATTATTTTTCCTTTTACACATCCTTTAGAGGTGTGTTGTCCAACAACCCATGTTTTTGGAAAAATATCATCATGGGATCATAATGTTCTGATATCAGGATGGATAATCCGATTGTGTTGAAACTTTCAGGTATCACAGTCAGGATTCTGGTCAACATTGTACAATAAAGAAAAATTAATTTCTCACTATATATCTCATTAGTATTTTCCTCTGAAAGTCGGGGTCTTGAACAATATACTCTATGGGTCTCTATGTTGGAAGATTTGAGGGTCCTGGATAGTTTTTACCATTTAAATATTTTTTCAATCTTTTACCAATTTCCAAAATTATATTGTCTACACTTCTCATGACATATGCTTTAAACATGTTAATAAATACAATTTGCTCGAAATTGTGTCTCCCAGATTTTGAACAAAGCAAAAATCAATAGAAAATCACAGTTTTTGTTGATTTTCGGAAGGAAAAACTCCTCAGAGCTCTACAAAACCCTATGTTGGAAAGAAAGATTATCAAAAGATACACCAAATAATTTCATTTTTACATTTGCCAGCAGTCTAAATTAGACTTGTGTACTTGACATAATTAAAACACGACAACTGGTGGCAAATTTATTCGATATTGTGAAGATGAAATATAGAAATTGTTTGATAACATGATTAATCTGATAGACACAATATTGGCGAAGGGTGGGCATGGGAGACCAGCCTACAGACTCAAACGCGATGATGAGGGCATCTGGGATTGCCATCCTGGCGATTTTGGGGAGGTATGGATTTGCAGGGGTTGGAAATGCCCACATCCCATGGGCGCAGACTTGGTTCAGAGTGGCGGCCATGTGTGTGGCTATGTGTGTCAGGCCTCAGCAAGCACAAATATGACTGTAATGCGAAGATGACAGCATTGTCGTAACTGCTGTGGATTGGGGGTAGGCGTGTAAAGGAGAGAAACTGCATTGGTTTGTTTTTTTTTAGATTTGTTTATTTAACTGAAACAAGCTTCGGCGATTAGCCGGTATGACTGCTTACTCCAGTGGTTCAAGTACAATCACTGAGTAGTTTACATGGTCAGGTAAAGTACAAATAACAAAACAAAAAATCAAAGAAAAAAAAAAAGGAAAAAAACCTGAAAAAGATCCTTTGTTTCATGGGGAGTTCAGAGGTGGCTCCGGTATTTTACACAGTTGTTATTAATGTAACAGAGTAATAGTGTCCATTCTGAACTCGGCACAACCTGTATCACAGTAGCTTTCGACTTAACAATGAATGTGTCTTATCGTTCGCTTATTCTTATTGTTCGGTTGTGGTGTCACCCATATATCGTTCTTGGCAGTCAACAGTTTTGGGAATAGGAAACAATACTAGCTCACAATCATGTCAATACATAGCAAAAGTAGAAGAGTATAGAATTACAGAACAAATATTTTATATACAGGCAGAGGTAACTAGGGAACCTGGGTGGGACGAGTAGTAAACAAGTTATTAAATATTGACAATCCAGTTTTGAGCCAGTGCCCAGGTCTTCTGGTATCATTTAAAGTTATCGTATGTTGGAATATTACCGGTTGATGCCGGTAGACCATTCCATTCCGTACTCCCTCTGTACAGGGGGTTGTTTTTAAACTTTTCGATAGTAGGTTTTTCCAGCTTAAACACTGGGCCATCAAACTGCCTAGTCCTGTTTTCAGGTTGGTTGACTAGAAGGTCTGGATTTCCCTTTTTCTTATACATGAAATTTCTCAAGTGGGTCAGGCGCCTGGCTTTCAGGTTAGGAGTTTTCGCTATCTGGTGTAAGTTGATAGTTGGCAGTTTTTTGTGAACCCTATACAGAGTCTCAAACATCTATTCTGAATACTTTGGAGTTTGGCAACAGAGGCATTTGTTCTCTCATCATAGGTGACATCACCGTAGTCCAAGTACGGCAGTATCATCTGTTTGTAAATCCGTAGGGCACTATCCTGGTCCAGAAACTTTCTTATTTTTGACAATAAATATAGTTTGTGAGTTGAAATTTTGATTGTCTGGTCAAGATGCTTCTTCATTGTTAAGGTCTGGTCCATTATGATGCCCAGGTATTTAAACTGAGTTACGTGTTCTATTGGTGTCCCATCCAATTTTGGTGGATTATAGGTTAGTTTTTTAGCTGTTGTTTCGTACCGAACACCATGTATTTGGTTTCTTTCTGGTTGATTGTTGATTTATTTTGGGTACACCAGAGAGACACATTGCTGATACTTTTGTCAATTTTGCTAACAACATCTTTAATCGTTTTGCCAGTTTGAAGGATGTACCTGTGGTGCATCCGAGGGAGTTGAGATGTAGCATTATGAAGTCTTCCATGCATAAACGGCATGCCTTAGAGACAAAGTAACGTGTTAGGAGTGGTTGTGATGGTCTCGTTTGAGGAGATGATAATGTTGTAATAGTATTGGGTGTGCGGGCCCATCCAAGATTTTGGATAGGAGGTGATCTCTGATGCCAAAATTCTCAAAGATTCTGAGTTGAGTATATTCCTTGAAGAAGGACATTTAGGGTTGTCACCTCCATTCCCTCTCCCAAGGATAACCAGTAGCAGCACATACCTTACTTTATCCTGGGTGATGATGCATTTGCCTTGAGGAGATGACTGATGAAGCTGTGGAGATGGGAGTAAGATCAAAGGAGAAACTAATCTTCAATTACTAGATATGCCATGTAAGATCCTGGCCAAGGGTTCAGATGTTTCTTTGGAATTTTGGAGCAGACAGCAGGCACTGTGCGAGACATAACTGAGGCTGTTGTCATATTCCACAAGCTACTGAGGATAAAGTTACCAGCCATCCCTGTTAATGAGTGGGACAATGATGATGAAGTACACAACCTGGTCCCTGCCTTCTAAAGAGATTAGGTGTGATTGCAGAACATTGGCACATAAACAGAAGGATGGTAGAGACATTCTGGATGAAAAGCAACATCGGGAAAACCTTGAAAGGCACTTAAACTCCCCTGATCTATATAAGATCTATAATATAAAACGATAAGACAGGTCTTGTAGCCTAAGAAGGATCCAGTATGAATAATGAATGAAATAAATTAATAACAATGATAAATACGATTAGTTTCTATCACATAAGATTGTACATTTTTGTGACAAAATAAAGTTCATGTCCATGGTTGTACCAGCGGCAATGTTCCCTCTGAACTCTATGGCACAACAAAGGATATGTACATGGCATATTTCACCAAGAAAATGTTGATTGGTCTGGTTTCTCTTTACCTTGATTGCTGACACTGCTAGACCTTCTATCTTGGCTAGCCTAGAAAGGAAGCTCTTCTGACTTTCGTCTGTATGAAAGATGCCTGCTGGAAGATTACTAACATAATGGTCCCAATAGGAACCAATAGGAACCAAAGTCAGTGACTGGACCACAGAATTTGATTAGGAACAGTGGCTGCAGATGCTGCCAAGGAAGAGGGACTGCTAACAGCCGGTGGTTATAGAGCCTCGTCACAAACTAGAGCAAGATCTGGTGGAACAGGGGGAGCAGTAGAAGACTGTAGTTTGGCACTGAAGGAAGACACTGACCTCCTTTGCACCTGAACAATGTGCTCCAACATGAACTGGAAGCACTGCCAAATCCATTGCCAGGTTGGGGTGAAGGGATCAGCACCTTGCCCTGACTTTGTGACAGCCTTTTCAGTTTCAGCCTTCTTTGAGCTAGGTGTGCATACTGTCATACCACGTCTTGAGTTCATGCAGGGTACAACCCATTATTCTGGTTATTATTACATACCTATGCACTAACTCAGTGTAAATACGTACTGCTCCTGGGGGTACAGTTATTACACACAGAATGCACTGTACGCCGTGAAATGTTGTACCGGTGCCTTTGGATACTGACAGACTGCACGCTTTGGGTGACAGACTGCATCCTTTGACCCTCACCGGCACGCTTTGGCTGACAGACTGCACCCCTTGAAGAAATAATGCATTTTGATTGGTCGAGAGGCCGACAACGGAATTCTAGGTGCCAGATTAAAAAATGGCGGATCCCTGCACTTCGCGAATTCTGTGGCGTCGTACAGTACCCACGGAGCGAGTTTGTGCGAAAACACATCAAACTTCAAGGTGGAATACGATAACGAATCACGTGATACACTTTAGATAAATATCGATTTCGATACGATCACGGGCCGAGCGGGCGACTCATCGATGTCAACAAATGCAAAACCCCTGTGATACCCTGCACCGCTCGAGTATAGCCGTCCGATAGGATGATCGAGCATAGCAGGGTGACCCTGCGTTAATCTATGCGGCGCTATAATGTATTCTCGCATGCGCGGTGATCACTTCCGCTAAACAACATCCGGCGTGTCTGCTAACGTACACATCGTGTTTGAGAGTTGTGCCAAGTCACTTCAACGTTGAATTACGGTCAGTTTTAGCTAATTAAGACCGATTTAAGGTATATAATAATATGAAACCATAGTGATGGTGACAGTACGGGGTAGATTTACTCGTTGTTTCGGAGAAATTCGTTCTGAACTTGCCGTGCCGGCGAGTTCAGAACGAATTTCTCCGAAACAACTCATAAATCTACCCCGTACAGTCACCATGACTATGGTTTCACATATTACTATGTCCACATCCAGTCCTTTGCTGCCACATCTTTGTACCTCTTGGCATACAAAATGGGGTTCTACTGCAGGAACTCAATCACAATCTCCTGCTCATCCTCAGAGAAATTGGTGACCATCTGTGACACTGCCCCCCTTTATGAAGGTGCACCTTTAGCCTTAGAAGACTCAGATTCTTTTTCAGAAACGGCAGCAGCAGCACACACCTCTGCATCTACATCTTGTGGAGTTAAAGGGTAAGCTAGTTCACACTGCTCCTGCTCCTCTACTATTGACACTGGAGCAGGAGGGGGTCCCCCATTCTCATTTTGGCTTCTTTGGCGGCATGATGTGTACTCTGCAAATGCTCAATGTGGAGTGAAATTCCCTATCACAGAGCATTCTTTATACACCCTCCTGGACACCAGGTGACCATACTAGAATGCAAGGAACTGTAACATACACTGACCAACCACCATCACACACTGAGACCCGTCGTAATAGAATGGGACGAAAAGGCAACCATTCTCCCTAGCGCATAACATAAATTGTGACAGAAAGTGTGAAATCATGTGGACACAGGGCAGAATGTGCCGGTCCCTGTTAAAAACGTGACATGTCGGGGAAGGCAAGAGTTTGCCATACCACCATGGGCTGCCTCTAAGTTGTGTAAAAGTCTACTGTGTTTGGTCATGTTACACCACATGTTATGGTGTTGACCCGTTTCACTGTGGCCTAGAACGATTCTCATTAGCAATGAGACTAACATGGATGATATTTTGATAGCTTAAAAATCTGCCACGGCAACCATAGTGATCAGGGTCTGTTTCATTAGTTCATGCCTTCACTTAGTTACTGTTCATTAGTTATGTCACGTCCCTCCCATTTTGTCCATAGTGCCCTGAAATGTGGTTGTCCTGGCCACTAGGAACATCGTGAAAATGTAAACTAAAGGATTGTTAGATGGTCGATCCGATAACTGACCTATATACTTGACCTTTTACTATTGATAGCTGCGAATTTAGGTTACAGACTTAACATAAACAATTCGCTGGAAGTCATAGTTAAATATATATAGGAGTGTATGCATGGGTAAGGCAGCCATCAGAGGGGAATCGATATACGAGAAACATAGATCCTGCTCTTCATTCCTTGTTTGCTATAAAAAGGTTGAGAGAAACCTCCCACGAAGTACACTCTTACCATACCCGCCCCGTCTTCTACTGGCACATGTATTTATATTTATCATCCATCGTATACAAAGCCCCCATTGGAAATATATGGGGACTCAGCAAACTACGATCCATTGTATAAAACCTGTCAGATATTATAAAGGTGGCATATGGATTCCAACCTGTGGTATACGGCCTCATAGCCATTGTATGTTGGAAAAATAGTCCCTTTTGCCACAGAGCAGAGAAATAGTCCCTATTGTTATAGCCTTTAATATAATAATTACTGGGTTCAATCTATTCGAAAAGATGGATAATAAATGCAACAAACGATGGTTTTGTGGACAGGCGAGAGAGAAAGAAAGAGAGATCGAGAGAAAGAGATCCTGCGTTTATTACCAATGCGATTTTGCATGAAACTCTTTGCACAATAGAATTGGTTTCTCTCAAACGACCTATAAAAAGTACACTTATAAATTCTGTTCCTGGAACAAAGCCAAAGCCAGGATGTGGCCAAGTGGTATCTAGGTTAGATTAGGTAGACTGACACATAATGGTATGGGTTTTGCGTGGTGACCCAGTAAACTTTGTGAAACACCTCGAAAACCCCGACTTATCTCAGGTATTGACTGTTGATTTATATCAAGAACGATCTTGACATGAGCGGCCAAAATATGTGAATATATTTGTAGGAAGACCATTATTTGTATAGACAATAATTAAAGGCTTTATGGACTGGTAAATAACTTGAGGTTAACACGTAGTAATATAGTAATACACGAAACGTTAGCTAGTACTTATATAGAGCGACCTGAACATACTGTATAAGTTACAAAACGAGATAATGATTTACTGTTCGTACGGAACTCGGCCTCGACTTCGTTCCGTACGAATTATTAGCGAGTTTTGTAGCTTGTACAAGCATGGTGGGTCGTTTTATATTTACTATATGTATACCCGAAATTAATGAAAATAATTTCTTCAATTGCCCAATACCTAATACTTTAGTTGAAGCGTATGGAGAAGTGTTCCGTATTTTGCCTTACGGAACACTGTTCAGGACGTACGGTATTTATACGTCAAATGGCGAAACGGTGCGGTTTTAGAGTGTTTACGGCATGGGTATATAGTAAATTACGACGTCAACCTTGAGTGGATTACAGAGCCATATTGAATCTTCAATACAAAGGGACTGTTTTCCAGTATACAGTCGCTTTGAGGTATGATATTATGTACATGGATTTGAATCTGTATGGTTGTGGTATCTGACAATCATCAAACAACGGGTATTGGTACACTGAGTCCAAAAATATTTTTAATGGGGAGTTTGTATACGATGGATAATGAATAAGAGACAGTCATGTCATGAAGAGAACTGGTAAGAGTGTAGCTAATGACTCCCAGCACGAACTAAAATAGGACAGCGTTATGGTGTGGAAAGACGGGGCTTAGCTAGAGTGTCACCTTCTCATATAGCGTTGCACAGCGTTATAATTTCGTCAGTGGATATTTAAAGAATGCAAAGATATTCCTCTTTTCACCCACAAAATGAAGGATTCTCTGTATAGTAAGGGCATAACAGACAATTTGCCTTGAGAACTAAAACCATGTACTATAGATTTAAGTTTTAAAGATATAGTTCACCGTCCTTGTTTTCGATTGAATTGAAGAAACCCATATTTCTGTGTATATATTCCTTTTGATTTGCGTATCAAATACGTGAAAACCACCGTTTTATTCATATATACGCCATCGCGGATATGCATGTATTGGCTGTAAATATACTTGTTTTCATATATATACGCCTGTATTTCACGCCAGCGTATGAGGCGTATACAAAACTGTTTCCTTTTAAATACGGACGCATCTTGGCTGTATTTCATACCTGGCGTATACGAGAGGAAATTACCTTTGCAAAGAATTATAATAAAAGAAAATTTTATGAAGTTGCATTTCACATGGTAATGTCATATTCCTCAAACTTTCATGGAATATAGTAGATTTATAGTACTACACATTTAGGTTTTAAAAGGTTATCGTCCTAGTGTTTGAAAGAATTTAAGAAAACCGTATTGCCAGTACATTTCCTATGCAAATCAAGGACATCTTGATTAGCCCATTTTACCTATTAGGATTAGGTAAGCTGGACAAAACGTTAGATTTAGTGAATTAACATTGGAATGAATCCCGCAGAACTAGTTTTAATTGATAAGTGAAAATACTTAAAAATCACGGTGGCGCCACCGTGATTTGTAGGATATGCCTTTAAGTGAAACTATTTGAGATCCCACTGGGAAACTGTTGTGATTTAGCTCTAGTGTCATGGGGTACATTTCACTTGACCATTTTACCAATGTCAACTGATACACTACAGTAGACACAAGAACACAAGGACAACCATACAGGACGGGTGTGGTGTCCATTTCATAATGAATCATCAACATAAATTTAGAAAGAAAAACACATCATAGAGAGAAGACACATCATAGAAATAGTTCGTTAATGAAAAACACCAAATATTACCTTTTGCCCTATTTAAATGCTGCCAAGTGAATGGCGTTCGATTTTTAGCTTTCGAGAGTATTGTCGAGACTAGACCATCTATTCTATGCCCAGTTCATCTTTGATTGAGCATGATCCGTCGGTCTCCATGTTACGATGGGGACTACCATGGCCACTTTACACTCAGGTCGATAGGAAGGGGAGGGGCATGTGCCTTGTTCTGAAAGCAGCACTTAACCCATCCCCGACCGCTGCCGTGAGGGTATGGCTACACTACTGGTGCTGCACAATACTCATTCCCATACAACCAGCAAAAGCCCAACCAAAAATCCATAATTTAACATGGGAGAAGTTCTGCGGCATATATCAACCTCATGAATATAACATTCCATCAAACATAGATACCATTATGGATCATGCTAATACAATGCCGATTATATGCGCTGCAACCCTTGATTGAAGGATTATGATGGGAAATATCTAAGGAAGCTACTCCCTTAAAATAACAGCTATTTTGGAACCCTTTAGAATCAATAAAATATCTATAACATTGGTAGCCCGAACCTGTTTGAAAGGTGGTGTCTCGGTCTTACTGTAATATTCATCCCATACCTAGTATGCACAGAGAGGTGATCACAATTTCCAGCGGGCCTACTCATTATAATGACAAGACATGCAGACAGTTCAATAACATCAGTGCCAGCAGCCTGGCAGGAACAGGAGAAATAATGTGCTCTGGGCTCACCAGGCAACTCCTAGTAAATTGTAACCTTGTTAACCCTTCAAGAGCCACACATCATTCCTCATGTACCCATACTATAGCAGGCACCAGAACCAATTGTGGCCTTTGTATGGCCGGCTTTTGTTGTCAATATTATTATAAGAAATTACAAATTTAAAGTTTTCAGTAAATCTGTATTTTATATAAGAAATTTTCGATATTTTAATGACCTACTGGCAACATTAAGCGTAATATCTCATGCAATTTTTATGATTCTGCGATAATTTTTCAAAAAGTTACAAAGGAACAAATACAGAGTGGTTCATTCATTCCATACGGGAATGCCATATGGCATTGTCCGGCCCTGGCCAGGGGAATGCCATATGGCATTGTCCTGCCATGGCCAGGGGAATGCCATATGGCATTGCCCTGCCAGAAAGGGTTCAGAATGTGGACTATGGACAAGCGCAGTTGCTGTGTCAGAATAGCGACAAGAAAATCTATCTGCCAATATCTACACCATATTCTGGAAGGCAGCCAGCAATATATCAATCTCCAGTCATATGAGGATGTATGTACTATCTAATGTGTCCTGGATACAGATATTTCAAATTGAGTGATACAGTATTCAGCAGATTTCCATCTATATATTTCAATGGCAGTGCTCTGAAGATTTCCGTTGGTTGTCAATCGGAATCCCAAGGCATCTACAAGCACAATGATTATTTCAGAAACAATGTTTCCTTTGATAGTGCGACCGCTGGGAGAAAGATTCATATCGGTAATGAAAGTTAAAGACCAAGTATTAGGAATATTCCGCCACATACCATCTGTGAGGCGTTTGATAATTCTTCACTTTACTTACTTAGAATTTAAACATGTACAAGTATATATATATATTGTAATCCACGAGCTGTAAAGTGCAGGATATAAGATTATTGATGAATTATTCGTTCTACCTAGAATTAGACATAGAAACTAAATAACTTGCCTCATATTTCTGTAATTGTAGGAATTGTAAACTAAGTTTCAATTTTAGATGTATAAAATGTTTAATACACAATTCAAAGAAGAGCAGGATAAACTCAATGCGTCAGAATCACGATACAGATGGACAAATTAAGTTTCATTTTGACATTATGTGAAAGAAGTTTTATATTCACATGAACACGGACAAATCTAGCAGAGGCAGGACGAAGACAGAATATAATTAAGTGGTAAGGCAACAACAAAATGACATCGTTAGGACAGGTACAACATAAAAACTAGAGTACAGAACACATGCAGTGGAGACGTTTGCATAGAGTTTCTAATGTATGCCGAGAGAGGTGGAGGAAAGAGGTAACCTACTGACATACATTAGTCTCCTATACGCACAATGTAAACAGGCCACACCACCAATCTTCATCTTAGTATAATAAACTAGCAAGAATGAGGAATTATGCTTCTAGGGCATTTTACCTGTATGCTAATTTCTGAGACATGATACACCTGTTTCTTATCATGAGTGTGATTTTTACTAACAACATATTTACATAATACATGTAAGGTACTGCAGGAGAAGCTCTAACAAATAATATATGGAACCATAGTTATGCTGCCAATACAGGATAGCTTTTCAATAAGTTATCACCAATAAATTAGTTCAGAATGAGGTGTTTACAACGAGTTCTGGACGAATTTATCGGAGACAACGAAAAAAGGTGGCCGGTACCATGGTTTCATATTATTACATAACTCAGTTTGTTCTTAGATAGACAAAACCTACCATAATGTGACATCAAACTCACTTGACATGCCATTCAAAGACGACACAAATCGGTGTAGACATGTCGGAAGCGGAATACAATGGAAGTGCCAACTGCGCAAGCATGAAGACATTAAAACCGCCAAATGAATTATTGAATACTCTTCCAGCAGATGTTTAGTTGAATTCTCCTGTAGGAATATCAGCCAAACATTGGCTGGGTGAGTTAATTAACATATTTTCATGCACGCTTAGTGATCACATCTGCCATGTTGGCCTACTGGCAGAGTCTTTTACTAGTTCAGAGACGTGTTAAAAATCCCTAACAACTAGAGGTGCGTTATGACCAAATATTGAGGTATCTAACGTGGGACATTCACCTGATACAGTTTAGATGGCATAAATATGCGAAAGCAATCGATAACAACAATTTCACTCGATGAGATCTGCAGTGGGCATCACAGAGATATAAAATGGCGATGTGGGGGCATGAGTGAATTTATCGTTATCGATTGATTTTGCATATTTGACTTATATTAACTGTATCATTTGAATACCTCATGTAGTATTAAAATATGACATGCGCGGATCAGGTTACATAACCTCATTAAATGATCATGTTAAATGCATCAAGCGCTTACCAGGTTATATAATCTCATTGTTTAACCAATTTATAAGTAGTTGTTCCTAATTGTAACAACTTGCGCAGTGTGATAAACTTTTTCCTCCAATGACGTCTCATCATTTAAGAGGTATCTTAACTGTATCATTTGAATGCCTCATGTTATTTACCTCAATATTTGATCAAACAACATTCTTATTCCTTACAGGGAGTTTGTAAAACAGCTCGAAATGCTCAAAGTAGTAGAAGACTAACCTGGTAGTCCAACATGCAGGATATGACCTTTGTGCAAGAGCGAAGAATTTATGTTATTAACTCTCCATTAGCAAAGCTGATATTTGGTCACTATTTGGTTTCCATGCAATTAATAGAGGATATGATTGGAGAGTAAGTGCTTTCGGCTACAGTGCCTTAGTTTTGCTGACTGACAGTTAGGGATTTTAGAGAGTGAACTTGTTGTCATCGATTGATTTTGCATATTTAAGCTATTTAAACTGAACCAAATTGAAAACCCACGTCATATAACTCAATATTTAGTCATCAGACATTGTTATTCTTTACAGGGAATTTGTATAACATCTATGAACTGACAAAATGGGTGACAGAACGACAGACTGTCAGTCAGCCTGCTTCATAGTTCACAGAATGTTGGAATGCTTGCCGAGTAAGTCTCGTTATAAATCGATTCACATATTTCAGCTATTTAAACTGTATTAAGGTGGAGCCCCTCGTAAGAATATCTGGATATTTGGTCAATACACAATCTTACGCTTTTCAGGGAGTTTGTAAAAGATCTCCAAACTAAAGAAGCGACAGCGTACCGCCATTTTGAAATTTTCCACTGATACAAGTCCTTTGGCCTCTAAGCCAATGAGAATGTGTTAATTGTTCAAATCGTGCAGCCTATTAACCAAAGCGTGCAGGATGCGTTCAAAGCGTGAAGTCTGTCAGCCAAAGCGTCTGTTGGTATCCAAGGCCACCAGTACATAAGTATATGGCGTAATAATAAGGAACTGCATCGAGATCCATAGATACTGAACATATGCCATGAGGTTTTGTTGCTGAGTAATATCTCACCAGGCAAAGCCCATTGGGATTATGTAGCAATATCTATCACTCACTAATTGGCTGACATTTGTGACATCTCCTATTTTTTTTTTTTTCAAATACTCCATGGTCGTTGAGTACGAGTTCCCATCGATAAGTCTATGGGGAGAAAATACAAGGGTGAGATAAAGTGCAATCTGTGTGCCATAACTGTACCCCTAGGAGCAGTACGTATCTACACTTCATACATAAGTATGGAAACTTCAGGTATATGATAATAGAGGTGAGGCTGGGAAAACTAGTGCCCAAGGCATTGGCTGCGGGCAGTAATTTTTCCAAGCCTCACCGAGTAACTTTGACTTTCTCTCTCTGGAAACTTGGTTACCCTATTCCTATATACCTTCAAATGTGGTTTAATACATAGCATTATTTGCTCACCCACCATCAAACCCGAAGCCAGATCTAACTTTATCACGTAACTAACAATCTATGTTTTCTCCCCATTGCACTTTTCATATGACTTTTGTATGAGACGATCGGATTTGTCTAAATCTCAACCTTGGGTAGTATACGACAACCTTAGGTTGTATACACCAACCTTGGGTAGTATACATAAGTTATTATATACCCGTGCACGAAACTGACGCCTATACTGTATGTAAGTATTATTTAGATATTATATGTATGTGCACGAAATTCAGTGTACGGGCACCGGGTGCGCGAAACAGGAAGTAGTTAACTTGATCCCGACCGTTTATTACACATACGAACCAGCGAAAAAATACGGAAGGCTATGTCTAAGTATCGACAGTAAATATACACAATTAATTCCTGAAAGTTGTACATAAAAACATTAATATATATATAAAACACCAAGATACAAGGTTAAAAATATAAATTAAATCGGCACACCATAGCGCCAGACACGATCGGCACACCATAGCTCGCAAAATGAAAACAAACCGCTGGCATCACAACGTCGTCAAGGAGAGTGAGATCTGTTAATATGGCGATCGCCCAGCATATGCTTTGTCCCTAGCCTTAATGAAGTAAGACAAAGAATGTGTATGGAGATTGACAAGTTGATGATGTCACAGGCTCCAGCCTTGCTTTCAGTTTAAGAGCAACGTCAAGGCGAGTGATAGCGCTGGTTATGGACAGCTCCAAACAGATTCTTGGTCAATTTGATTAACGCTATATCAGCATGGTGAGTGAACGTCGTTGTCGCGAAAACCAGGATTCGAGTACACGATGCTGTGCCCGGCGACTTCTACAATGGCGTTTTGGTAAATATTTAGCGATTTATAATGATTTGAGGGTATATAATAAAAAGAATACAGTCTAGGCTTCGATTGACATTGTTTTGTTCTTGGTCCTTGGCCCGATTTTATGTCCTTCGCTCTACGAGCTCAGGACGTAAAATCGGCCCAAGGACCACGAACAAAACAACGTCCACGAAGCCTAAGCCAGTATTCTCTAATTACTCCACCCCCCAGAACGTGGTGTAAGCATAGAGTGTACGGCCATATGTATATAGGAATAGTCTACCCTGTAAGCATAGGAGGGATATTTCACAGATAGGGAAGGCACACGCTTCTCATCAGGGACCTCACATAGACGCCTATGCTGAAGCCCATTTTTGCCACCTTGTGGCTACTTGTCTCAAGCACATATCGGCAACTCCTTATGAGCTGCGCATAAAAAGGTTCCATAGAAGTTTGAACACAGAAAAGGCTAAGTACATTTGATGGCAGATATATTGATAGCACTGCGGATTTGTAGGTTAATACTGTTAAGCTTAAAGTCTCACACCAAATAGATGTCATCAGTATATTGGACAATTTAGATAAATCAACGAGCATAACGCCAATATCAAGAGTCTGAGCAATTGAAAACCACGTATATAAATTTCAGTTTACACATACTCATGTTACTCATAGTTATGAGAATACAAAGAAATAGAAATCTGGACAAGCACGTGAAGGATGTGATATTAAGAGCAAGAAAAGACATTTTTATTGATCTGAGGGTTGGACCATTAGGACTTGCTTATGGGTTTCTCGATTTGTAAATATGAAATACTATAGCGTAAAACTGGATAGGTTTTGGTCTAGGTCTATACCACGATTTGTGGCCAAGCCGAGAAGAATTTATATCCATAGCTCCATTGGTGGTTTATGGTGACCTAGACTAAAACTAATTAGGTACTAATTCTATCCTAACCAGTCTTGATGATATTAAAATTGATATTGAGTCAATAATGTTGGCCTATGTGAAAGAAATACCAGGGGTGAGATAAAGATGGGAAGAAGGCACACAAGGATTAACTACCACAACAGTGTGTTATAGTGGAGCAAATAATAGAAAAAACATGCAACTGGGGATACAAGCACCACATTTGGTACAGTGATTCTCTTAGGTTTACTAAATAACTCTATCTGAAGAGCCAACTGAAAATCCAAGATGGGGGCCGCTTCTCACGATGACTGCCAAAGTGACCTACTGAGAATTAAGATCCTCACAGAAAAGCAATAACTTGGTTTATTTGAGTAATCTTGGTGTCAATTTGAATGTTTGCAGGGATGCTGGATTCATCTTCCTCAGTTTCAATAGCCTAGACTTATTATTAATCATCATTTTACCATTTTCATTTGTTTTTCAAGTTATTTTATTGCTTGATGACTTTTGATACCATACATACCTTCTGACTATTGGCATTTAGGATTTGGGAGAGAAATATCACCTTTGTTTCACCAATCAGCCACATTATTCAAATGGTCTATTGCCACTGATCCTCACTTAGCATAGTCCACACCTGAGTACACCACATTTTCAATGGGTTAAACTAGGTTAGGGAAGTGCACAGAGTCTTTGTGTGATGGAATATTCCTGGCACTACTTTCATCATGGTGCATTTAACAAACCAAGAAGATTTGCATGTTCTTAGAAGGTTTTAAAAGAGTGATTGTTGTGCACGTCCAGGGTAAAAAGAAAGAAAACATATACAGCACAATACCACCAGAATTGCAGGCTTCTGTTCAAATTAATCCCTCTTTCGAGAGGTGAGAGCAGCAGCAAAATATCAAGGAAAGTAAGAGATCAGAAAATGGTAGATTGCTTCTTGTGTAAGGGGGAAGAAAGAGGGTCACCTAAAAGAAGAAGTGACAATGAAACTAAATGAGAGAGTAAATGAATGTATGAAGAATCTGAGTGATAAGAAGTTACTTGTGTCATGTTGTGACATGCTTCAGCAAAGTTGAATAAAACATTCCATGATGGTTTTCTGTCAGAACAAGCTGTCTCTGCATCACTTCTGCAATTTGCGTATATGGTTGAATATGGTGCATACATAAAGTCCCAGCTGCAGCATGGTTGCATCAAAGTCTGATCTTGCTATCTCACAGCTCCCACAATACAACTGCTATGCCAAATATAAGGTAGGGTAACACGTTCACAGGCACTCAAAGGACAAATTCCTATGGCCATACACTCTATGCTTACACCATGTTCTGGGGGGTGGAGTAACTTATGTATACTACCCAAGGTTGAAATTTAGACCATCTCTTATCAAATTCATACGAAAAGCGCAGTGGGGAGAAAGCATAGAGTATTAAATTACTCGATAAGGTTGGATCTGGCTTAGGGTTTGATGATGGGTAAGCAAATAACCCTAATTATCATTATTAAACCACAATTGAAGATATATAGGAATAGGGAAACCAGGTTTCCGGAGAGAGAAAGTCAAAAAATGGTTGCATCAAAGTCTGATCCTGCTATCTCACAGCTCCCACAATACAACTGCTATGCCAAATATAAGGTAGGGTAACAAGTTCACAGGCACTCAAAGGACAAGTTCCTATATACCTATGGCCATACACTCTATGCTTACTAAATGTTAAGTTTACTACTCGGTTTAAACCTCCGGCGAAACGAGTTCGTAATCCGGAAACTTACAACACAGGAGTCCTGTTTCTATATAGTATGCCAGGCTAGAAGAGGTAAGCTTCACAGAGACTGTGGATTAAAGAGTCAGTATCACTTTGGCTGCTTATCATGTAACACAGAAAATGGGTTAACAATTGGAAGTCAGCATTGCATCTCTTCTTCCCTTGTTTCAAAAACAGCCTTATTTCTTTACAATAATCTAGCATACCATGGGGAAGACCCAAGATACAGTCGCTTCCTCTAACCAAGGGCAGATCCCATTCATAACAGATGAGCAACCACTCTATGCCCTAAAAAATATATCAAATGGAATTGGCCTGAGTATGGAGAGGACGAATTTCACATCATGTTTGGTGGACTTCATATCAAAATGACTGTATTTAGTCTAGCTGGAGTGCTACTAAAAAGCATTGGCTGGACTAGTGCCCATACTAAAGGTGGGGTACTTTCATCTGAAATATAAGAAGATGCCCCCACCTCAGCAAGAATTACAGAAGCAAGATTGGAGCCTGTACAAACTGTTGAAAGGTTTGCTTGTTTGTTTGGTCAGTTTGATGCCCAATATATTCTAGACTAGCTTTGGGTTTGATCAAATCTATGAGATGAAATTAGGTAGAAATCTCACCCCTACATATTTACCAAGATGAGAGTCCTTTTACTTCCCACACCACATAGAGATTGCATGAGAAGGATTGGTCTTTCATATAGCAGTAAATCCACCAATGCTGGGGTGAAGAACAAATTTGGCTGAAGTAGGACTCAGATCCCCAAAATCTGACAACCTTGGGATTATGATTCCAGTGCTCTCAACCACTGTGTTACTTCCCAACCCTGGTCGCTTTAGTTATTGTTGTATGCAATAATCTACCAGATCTACCTTGACCTTTGGGGAATGGTGTGATAGGCAGGTGCTTGAAAGTCCACAGTTCTAGTTCTGGATTGGATATGGACCTTGTCATGGTCACACTTATTCAGGGAAGGAGACTTTGATCAGTATTGTGAGGCACTCTCAGGTTTCATCCCCTTCTTTTTTGCAAACAACAATGTGATTTATGCTAGATGGCTTTCTATTCACTTCAGCTTCTGCTCAGGATTACCATGTACTACTTTGTGCAACTGTGTTTGTGAGCAATGAGATCTTTTTGTGAGAAGCTGGATGTTGGATTACTTGAGACAAAGGTCACAACTATATCACGGAAGAGTAACGATGTGGCAACATGTCTCTAGATATCCAAATAGGTAAGGATGAGGACATCAGACATTTCAGGGTCACATGACTGACAGTGTGGCTGAATAACTATAAGGGAATATTGCATATCATCAGGATTGTAAATGAAGACCCTTTTCTGTATCTCGTACAAGGGTTATCATATAATAACATTTAAATCTTTTTGCTAAGGCCGAATTGGCCGTCCATAAGGTTTGTTTGTTTGGTTTGATTTGTTGTCCAGTCAACCATTTTAGGTCATTACCAGACTTTCTCAAGGTTTTTTCACACCACTAGGGTGGTGATCGAATCTATGTGATGAATTCAGGTAGGGATCTCATCCATACACATTTACCGGGATGGGAGTTCTTTTACTTCCCACACCACATAGACATGGTATTAGAAGGATTGGCCTTTGATATAGCAGTAAATCTACCACTGCTGGGCTTGGGACATGGACCCACAAAGTACTACAACCTTGGGGTTACAATTCCAGTGCTCTAACCACTGACTCCCTACCTGCCCCCCCCCCCCACCCGTAGGTCCATGCAAGGAATTAGACGTGTTTGTGGAGGGTTGTGGTAGGGTTATTATTGTGGTATTCATTTGTGCATGTTATAGCACAAGAGACATGGACTTTCAGGCACGTCGAATTCGAGTGTACAACACTTTGTACAACACTCAAGGATTTGTGCATACTGATGTAAAGCTTAGATGTCTGTTGCAAAGGAATCACAACTCTCATCAGTAATGACCAAGAATTCTGGAACATCAGAGAACCAGTAATATAGTGATACATACCAATCCTGACAGAAGAATCATGTTTAATCTTTTGTATATGAGGACTCTCCTGTGTATGGGGAAAGCACAAGTTTGAATTTGTTGGATGTAAATGTAGAGAAAATAAACTGCAAAAAACCTTCGAAGTACACAAACCAAAGAATATACACAATTGTGTTATGAGTTGCACACCTTTTTATCTGCCACTGTCCTGCTCTGGTGTTATCTACCTCTTTGTGATTCCCAATTAGAGGTTTGACAATGAATCAATCACCATATCGGTACTTTCATGGTTGTAGCCAAATCATTAATGGACAAATTACTTATCATATCCACTTTCCATTATATCAACATTAACATGGCACAAATCCTGGAACATGGACATTTCCAGAACAGCATCGACTATTTTGTCCCTATACGGTGGGGTACAGGATGTTTTAAGCAATTCAAACTTTGAAGTATGTTGCTATCTATATTGGGATATCTAATGTAACTTGGTACGATCATACCCTCTTACGAAATTTTGTCCCAAAACCTTTGTCACAACGGTTCATCTAACATTACAATCATTTGATTAATCATCTGATAAAGGAAGTTTCATTCTATTATGAAGAGAACTAGGGCATCAGTCATTGTACATTTAGTTCAGAATAGTAGTCCAGTCTTGATAATAATATGACCATGAACGAGCAAATCTAGTTCAGGCCAATTAAACCTTATAATATATGGCATCTGTCATGTTAGTCCGAGAGGCTCTGACTGTTTAGCGGTGCAGACACAGAGTCGACCTCTAGGCAAACTGGTCGACCAGATTGGTATATTTCAAATCAGCAGGCGTTTTGCATATAAATAGAGGTAGAATCTTTCTAATTTTGTGGTAGACAGATTCCTGATGCAAAATGCAGTAAAATTTCATTGCATTAGTTCTAAATAATAGAACAGCCAAGGTTTGTGAAATCCATGTCAATGCATTCTGCAATTGGGTGAACTTACAAGAAGTTGGTATCAAATGTGTATACATCTATGATCCAACACAGGGGTTTGCCAGGAACCAGTTTTTCAAATATAGGTGACATGGGTTAGAAGTGGTGAAATGTGGTGAAAAAAGGCCCCAAAAAGTGACACAAAAGAACAAAACAGGAGTGCACAGACATTGACAGGATTACTTAGAACCAAGGAAGTGCATTTCTGTGCTATGGGAATAAGTGAATGTGCTCTCTGATTGTCTGCTAGGCAGTCAAAGTTCCTCGGACTACTGTCATGTCAATTGAGTGAGAATGGTATTTTTTGAAACTCAGAGAAAGAGAGAGAGTGATTGGGATGTTGAACAAACAAATGAATAAATGATGCATCATCATAGTTTTTCATATTCTACATCTGGTCATCCAAATCAATAGACGCCCCTACCACGAACAGACATATAGATAATTATTACGCTTAGAATACAATTAATGTCTATTAATTCTGTGATGTCTGGAAGATCTTTTTTTTTGGCCAAACATAAATTCTCTCATGAAAAAGAAAAAGAAGACATCCTTGATTTCACACATCCAAATCTAAATCTGCAATTAGGAAACATATCATAATTCAGATTGACAAGCAACCTCGGTGAAGAGAGGGGCTAGTTGCAATTAGTAAGAATAAATAGTTAAAACACTCACATGAGTAATGTTAATCGCATTTGATACCTTTATTGTACATTCAAAACAAGTAAGGTACAAACTTTTAAAGGTAGTACTCTGTACAAGGCATAAACAACGTAAGTTGCCAGATAAGACGGTATTTACCTTGATGATACGGTTTACCTTCATTGGAAGTATCAACAAAGGACGAATACATACATTTCATTCTTCATACATAAATTAAATGAGACTCATAATGTCTTGTATGTACTGTATATAAATATATGATATTTCATTTAAATACACTTATACGAATACCCGATGCTATAGGTGGCAAATAAATAGGACTCCTAGCTGCACTCTCAGGTAAAGCTAAGGTGAATAAATAGGAAAGACGTTTTATAAGCACGAACTGGCAGATCAATAAAGTCGTACTTTCGCACCTAACAGTATGTCTCACAACAGGGATAGTATGGTGACTACACCATGTTAAAAACGTAGGAAAATCGCATTATGGTTCACAATCAACCACACTTACCACACTAAGTGTTTCCTCTTCATGATAAAACATACCAATATATGATATGTGTTACTTTATATCAAGGTAAATACAAATACACAGGTATTTTCTGTGCTCCTCAAAAATTAGTTGGAAAAAGTCACATATTAGCGTTTGTGAAAATGAAGGCAAAACGGAACTATGCAATGAAAACTTGATATGTATTTTATGTGACTGGCAGTGTTAAGATAGCTATAAACAGTCTGAAATGTATCTACTGCTATATATCATTTGAAGGCAGGTATAAACCAACTTTAATTAAGTATGCACCATTATACTGCTACATGTTCCCTTTCATAAATACTACACACTACTAGTTACCCTAGGACTTTCTTACCATTTCATTGACACGATAGGATTACTTTCAGTATTCGTCCTATGTCCTATCTACTTTAGCTAGGTAGCCCCAAAGAGGGGATTGCTTGTCCAAATTTCTCCTATCCCTACTAAGTGTAGGACTTAGAGGAGGCATGACGGAGTCATCAACATCAACAGATTCAGAAGTGCTGACTTTCGAACTACTGTTCTCAAACTCAAAGGGCTTTACCATTGTATTTGCCATAACTTCTCTTTGGAGCACCTCTAAGATGCTTTCCTGATCACTGGCAGTATGCCTAGGCTTAGTCGATTCCGAATCAGAGCTTTTATCTAACATAACGGGAACAATGTTCGGAACTTTGTTCACTCTGACAGTTGACAACCCCGAGCAGGGTTCAGGAATACACTGTCCTGAATTAACACCTTTCACTGATTTGTATTGAACAGGACCCTTATTAAGAGAATAGATGAGTTTCTCATCTAGCTTTTTCAGTCCAACATACAATGTCTTTCTAATCAATAGCTGATTATCCTTCGGAACTTCATTTCCAATATATTTGCCATTTTGCTTTCCTGCCTCTTTCCTTTTGTCAACCGTCGTTATTTGTGTCCTGCTAGAAGTAACTATTATGTTAGTTTTGGCATGACTGTTTCGAATTTCGTCAGTCACTCTCTGCAGGTTTGAGGGTTCAGAGGCAGTTTCCTCTTTCATATCATTTTCACCTTCTAAGTTGTCCAACATTTGTTTGCCATCCGCGATGCCGTTATCAGAACACCCCTTATGAACCTCTGCAAGGCTGAAGCCACTCAATGTGCTACATGTCGATGTACATGTCCCTGAATCACGCTCCAATGTTAACGCAGTTTCATTTACTGATGCTTTTGATGTTTGACTGTTAGAGACAATATTAGTTTTGGCACCTCCACTGACGATCTCTTTTATGTGTACCTGACTAGAAATTTCTAGGGGAGGCTTTAACTGAGTGTTTCCCTCCTGTTTAGGTATCTTTCGATCGTCGGCTATACGTCTCGATTTAGGTTTGTGGTTTTCATTACATTCTAGTTGGGTTTTCTGACTTGGAATTCTCCCCCCTGTAGCATCAGCCTCTACAGTAGAAAGAGTTGATGTCGAACAAGGTCTTTTCAGGTGTGCATTTACCGTGTCTCTTACCTCCGCTATCCTCTGGGGGTTGATAAATTGGTTATGAACTGGTGTGCAGTTAGGGCTTTCACCTTTTATGTTAGCTGAGACAGGCAAATGTGTTGCTGATACATAGGTCTCTTGCAACTGAAGGAGTTCATTTTCAGATTCGACTTTCGAACTACTGTTCTCTCTAACAGGACCTCCTACATCACTTGGTGTGTTAGTGGTCTGTTGCAACTGTAAAAGTTCATTTTCAGATTTTACATGATCAGATTTTAGACTAGTAGGATCTCCCAGATTACTGGCTGAAGCTGTGGTCTTCTGCAACTGAAAATGTTGATGTTCGGATTGTACACTAACAGGATCTTCCAGATCATTTTTTGATGTATCAGTAGTTTCCTGCAACTGGAGAAGTTCATTTTCAGATTTTAAACTACCAGGATTTCCCATTTCACTGGCTGTGCCAATGGTCTCCTGCAACTGGAGAAGTTCATTTTCAGATTTCAAACTACCAGGATTTGCCATTTCACTGGCTGTATCAGTAGTCTCCTGCAACTGAAGTTCATTTTCAGATTTTAAACTACCAGGATTTCCCATTTCACTGGCTGTATCAGTAGTCTTCTGCAATTGAAGTTCATTTTCAGATTTCAAACTCGCAGGATTTCCCATTTCACTTGCTGTATCTGTGGTCTCCTGCAACTGAGGAAGTTCATTTTCGGATTTTATACTAACAGCATCTTCCATATGACTTGCTTGATCAGTGGCCTCTTCCAACTGAAGAAGTTCACTTTCAGATTTCACACAAACAGGATTTCCCAATTCACTTGCTGTATCAGTGGTTTCTTGCAACTGACATTCGTTTTCAGATTTCACACTGGCAGGATCTCCCGACTCATTTGCTGTATCAGTGTTCTCTTGACACTGACAAACCCCATTTTCAGATTTAACAATGACAGGGTCTCCCACATCTCTTGCTGCATCAGTGGTTTCTTGCAACTGAAAAAGTTCCCCTTCAGATTTTATACTATTAGCATCTCCCAAATTACTTACTGGTTCAGTCTTTTGTAATTGAAACATATCATCTTCAGATTCTAGCATTGTATGGCCTCCATCAGAGTACGCACTTGTTGCTGATGCGTCATCATCTGATTCATTATCTACACATTTAACTGATATCTGAAGCCTATTCTGCCTTCCAATGGTACTAATATCATCAGGTGTTTCCTTAGGTGGTTGAGCAACCTTTTGCACTTTGCTTCCAGTTTGTTCTAGCTTTGAAAGGGACTTCCTTTTCCTAGAGTATCCTTTAATCCTAGAGTTTGTTTTATTTGAAGAACACAACTGAATCCTTTGGAGAACTACAGAGCATGGTTTAATAAGCTTCTGGTAAAGAGAAGTATGATAAGGTACCTTTTTAGTGCATGAAGTGATAGGAAATTCCCCTTTGATTGTGACGTCAGTCCCCTCTGTAGCTTCTGTGGCATCAGCAGAATTTTTCTCATCAGCCACTGAAGTAATTTCTATGTCTGGAAGTTCATCAACCTCATCGAGTATATTGAAATCATCACCTGGTTTAATAGTTGTATCAGTTTTTGTTTTCTTTGCACTCTTACGCTTTGAAGAAAGAGAGGTTCTGCCTTTTCGTTTTCTTCGTTTCAAATTCCCACCACCTTTCTTCAAACTTGAATCATCTGATGTAGTCGAATGAACTTGGCTGTCATGCTTTTTACTATCTTGCATTGTCGTGTCCTCTGTCGCATCTAAAGGTACCTGAGCTAAATATGATGAAAATGATGGCAAATCTGAATCTGAATCTGAATTTGAATTTGATTCAGTCATCTCCGGTTCTGGTTGTTTGGATTTGACCGTTTCTGAGTAGACTGTATTTTCCTGACTAGCTTCCTTTGGATGACGTGTCTCATCAATCGATGTGCAATAGCCTTCATCTGCCGGTGGTTTGTGAGTCGCAATGTTATGATCTGTGTTAGGATCGGTTAGCGATCCTATGATCCTTATGCATACGTTAGATTCTGGTTGAGAGGATTGTTGATCACTACAGGAAACAATGTGATTAGCATCTTCCTCGTTTTGAGATACATTGTCGCCTGGCTTGATTTCTATCTCTTCTTTTATATGAACGCGATGTTTATTATTCAAAGTACTGGTAATGACAGAACGACCCACCTCAATATTGACCTCTTCGTGATGTTGTCTTGCATCGTTTTCAACTTCCTTTGGAGGACTCTTTCCAGATGACAAATCCGGATTACTCTTCCTTTCAGGACTTTTGTTTCTATGAGAGGCTTTGCACTCTTCTTTGTCACTTTCCTCTTTGGTTAAACCTATTTTTTCTGGAGAACCTTCGATGTCAGGATCCTTTGAATCATCATATTTGGTATTTAAACCATTTTCATCATCTCCTTTCTTCTTCGATATTTTGTCATTGTCATTGTCCTTCTGTGATGTGTTTATAAAGGGCTCCAGCTGACAAGGTTTCTCCTGTACATTTACAAGGTCATTTTTAGGAGGGGATTCCAATTTTGTTGGATCTTCGCTATTTTCATTTTGTCCAACACCAGCTTCTCGGGTTTCCTGACATATAAGAGACTCTGATGAGGAAAGCTTTAGGTTTGCCTCTAGTGGAATATCAGATACGATCGCACTATGAACATCAGCCTTCACTTCTGGGAGTGTTGTGTCACCATCATCTTGTTGCGTCATAGATTCAGTATTGTGAATTGCTGTAGTAGATGGAGTAGGAGATCTAGAGTAGCTTGAGGAACTCTCCTTAGAACGGCGTCTTTTGGGCATGTCATAATTAATACATGCTGAACAGCTGCAGGCCTTCTTGTAGGCTCCTAAACTAACTGTTGCTCTCTTTGGGCGTCCACTTTGCAACGTCTCACCAAATGCAGTTGATACATCTAAATGAATGGGAATCTGTCTCTTTTTATACTTTCTCTTTGGTTTGGCAGGGTCTCTAACCAAGTTGTTTTTCCTTATCTTTCTGACAGTAAATCTTCTTTTCCTGCTCTTTTTGCCTCTGAGTTTAGATTTACCAAGAGGTAGTGTTTCAGATGTTTTTTTCTGTCCATCTTTCTTATCATTTGCTAGTGTTAAAAGATTCAATGACATGCCATCATTTCCAACAGCTTCAACTTCAGGTACGCTTTTACTCTTTTTTGTAACCTTAATCTGATCTTTTGCTCTTTCCTGCTTTTCTGAGGCACATGCTCCCGATTGACTGACACTGTCGGATCGTCCATCTGCAATTTTCGCTTTCTTTTTTCTACCCTTTTTAGGTGTCTGTTTCTTATTCTTATTAACAGGTTTTGATTGTGGTCCACTTATCCTGACTGACTCTTGATTTCCGTTAGGTAGTTCATGATTCCCAAGAATATCTTGTTTACCAAGACTGAAGTCCACTGTGCTCGGGCTGACTGGTGGTTGCCCTACACCTAGGTTTATTGGTTTCATTGTGTTGGATGTAGTTGTCTCACCTTGACAGATGCTATTTACTTCTTGCTGTTTTACTTCATCTATTCTCGGGTTGCTGTCCTTCAAATTGAGATTAATATTACTGTCTGATTCTTTACTGGCTGTCTCTGTTGGAGATTTCTGTGTCCCAATTTCGAATGATCCCTGTTTGGATGATGAAGTTTCAGATTTATCTGCATGAATCAACTTCTCATATTTCACGGAAATAGGTTCAGGTTCGATCTGACTAGTCCCCAAGTCCTCTCTGGCAGCTTTCTTGCTATAATCAACAGCTTGGAATGTAAATTCAGCACCAGAATCAGAAGAATATTTTTCGTTAGTTGATTTTGAATCATTTTCCGTTGACTTCTGGGAACAAGAATGAGAATCTGTGTGCAAAGTGCCATTCATAGTGTTCTTGGCCGTCAAATCAAGGCCAACATCAACTTCTTGAGGGGGTGCAGCAGTCAAATCAAGTGGGGCTGCTTGTTGGACTTCGATAGGTATCTTAGAGTGAGCAGGCGGGGGAACACCTGTTAAGTGTTGGCAACACTTTTGTTGAAGAGTAACCTTTGGACAGGTAGAAGCATGTGAACAATGTGGAAACATCAGCCCATGAGTGTTGAGGTTAAAGGCATCATGTCCACAACATGATAAACACCTTTCCTTTGGATAATGATTAATAGGTTTGTTTACCACTGGGACATTTGGTATATATCTAGGAAGTTGTTGTGCAGATTTCTTTGGCTGTGAGTTGATAATTGGGATTGGTGCATTTTCTTCATTGTATGTTTCTTTGTTTGAATGTTGATTCTGAACATCAGATGGCATGGTACTGGTGCTATGCCCGACCTGTTTGAGGGACAAGGGGCTATCTGCTTGTTTACGAAAGGTAGTGTCATCCTGTACCTTGTCACTAACTTTATCTGATGATTCAACATGCGATCTACTTGGACCTCCAGCATGAATGGGTCCTGAATGAACAACAACTGATGGCCTGGAGGTTCTTTCCTCTCTAGATTTGCTGCCTGTGCTAGTCATACATATGGGCTCCTCTGAAATGGATCCTGTGTTATTTGTGGTCTCTCTTGTAGAGCTATTCTCCTTGTGTGTGCCATTTCGTTGGGGAAGTACATTTATGTGGTCTATAGGCAGTAGGTCGGGAGGCGCAGGCTCAATGTATATATCTGAAGAGCATGGTTTGGAATGAGCAGGAGGAGGCGTCATGATATGTGTCAGTCGAAGGGTCTCCCTGCATGGTTGTGTGTGTGCTGGAGTCTGAAGTGGGGTATTTTCATTTGTTTTACTGGAGCCTGCAGTAGAGTTCCTTTCCCCTTGTGATGGACTAGACACAGGTAGTGCCGGATGCACTGGTCGTTTTCTCAGAAGACTTAGAACTGTTGGGGCATGAACTGCAGGAGATGACTGTGGTCTAGGCTTTGATATGCCAGGCCCTGCACAATACATGTTCCTTGGAAGTGAAATTGGTGTATGAAACATCGATAGATTACCTTTACCTTTAGGTGCGACTTTAGAAGAATTACCTTCTTGTGAAAGCTGATGAGCAGAGACAGAGGTTTCTGAAGTGGGAAGGGAAGAACTCGACGGAAGCTCCCTTGGCGACCCACATGAGGGTACTGCTGCTACAGATATGCCTTCGGAACTCGCGACTGAATTTGACTCCTCTGTAAGGTCTATTATATGTGTCGACTCCTTGACCTTTGTAGAGGATACACTTTTCGAGTCTCTGTTTTCTGTTCCCATTCGGCTGTTCAGCAGTGCTACCAGTCTGGGTATCACATTGGCAGAAGATGCAGTTGGTATAGAAGAGGCGTTGTGAGTTGAGAGGACATTTGATAGGTCTGGTGGCACCTGCAGCTGCGATTTCTGTTGAGGGGTAAAAGTTGTTCTAGTATCTGCTGACAATACATTTGCTATAGTAGGCGTGGAGTATGGTGGTTGGACCGTTGTCATTGGTAGGGTAGTGCTTCTCCCATGTAACAGACTGGTGCTTACACATGCCACTGTGCTCTCTGATTGCGACACGGCAGAGTCTGCTTGATATGCCATAGAGTTGCACAGACCTGACATTTCACGAAGATGTGGTAAATAGTCCAATTCTATGCCTTTATTATTCCCTAGCCTTTTTCTTTCGGATAGTATGGATGAAATGGTTTTAGCCCTACTATACTTATGGGAGGATACCTGAAGCAGAGTTGGTTGGTTGATCAATGATTTTATAGTCGAGGAATCGGATAGCCACTTCTTTCTGTGTAAATCTGATTGACAATTATCCAATTTTGGAACATCTGTATAGGATGTTACGTTCAATTGGCAGTTTGCTTCTTTCACAGGTTCTGGAACAATGTTACTCAGAATATCACCATCTCTTTCTTGACCTATTTCCTCAACCTCTTTACATGGCACACTTTCTGGTGTATGACCTTGAACTTCATTTAAGTGTACAACAGTCTGACTGTCTCGTCTCCCTCGCCCCCGAGGTCTCCTCTTTTGTGGTCTACGTCCACGATGTGGTGAATGATAAATTGAACCTTCTCTATTTGATTCACCTTGATTATCTAGTGCATTGACTCTCGACCCGCCATGTCCACGCCTCCCTCTCCTACCCCTTCCCCTATCAGATACCCTGCCCGGGCCCCCCCGTGAGCCTCTGCCGCGACGTCTTGGTCGGTGCACATCTTCATCAGTGGTAGTAGAGTCTAAACCCTTACTTTTTAGAATGGTTGAAATAAGATTTCTATTTGGTCTCTGCCCTCTTGCACGAGGCCCTCTCCCTCCCCGCACTTCACGGTTATATCCCCTTCCCCTTCCCCGCAATCTGGAATGATGGACATCGTTATCTTTTGAATCTACCGCTGAAGCAATCGGGTTTAAAGGAGGGAAATAGGTTTCAGTTGTTATTATACGTTTTTCTTTCAGATCAGAAGGTTCACAGCTTTTGTTTTCAGTTGGTTTTTCTATGCTAGAGATCGTTTGTACCCTCCCAGAGGAGTTTGAACCAAAGCCAACTGGATCCGGTAAATCTGAGACATGAACCAATCCTAAAGCCTGAGCAAACTGATTTGAACGACATACATCAACCCCCGTTGCTACATCTGTGATCACCCTCTCTTGGAGTACAGGTGAAGCGACACCAGCTCCCATCTCACTGACGGAAGGGTTTATTGGGTTTATAACCTTCATTCCTTTGTCGCCAGTACTATTCCCTTCCTTTAAAACTCTATTTTCGATATAAGAGGCTATTGTAACGCAATTATCGCTTCCCACTGACAGTGGATATGAAGGCATCGCTTCATTTCCAAGCTTGCCCTTCTTATCCTTCGTCGGAATAATTGTTTGGGTCTCAAGAACATATTTTTCAAATTCACTTATATAGGTTCTAGAAATTTTAAAATCACATTTAGTATCTGATTGACTGCCTGCCAATTTCTTATCACTCTCTATTTCCAACTCTACAGAATCTTTCGGTAATGACTGAGGACTGGTTTTATCAACTTGACTTCTCATACTACTACAAGTTGAAGTACCACATGTTACCTGATCCTCAGGTGAATTGACAGTTGAGCAGTTCTTTGTTTGGGGCAGCTGAGTATTGCTACCACAATCCTCTGAAATATCTTCCTGAAAAACACCTCCTGCATGGTCGTGTCTCGTCTTGGCTCTTGAGGCGTCTTGCTTCGGGCCTGACTCTGATGATGTTTTGGGAAGGTCTGTTTCAGGTTGTGCAGGTTTGATATCATGAGAATCTGCACTCCTAGATATGTTAGTGATTGAATCACTTTGTATTTGGGGATTAGGTGTTTCTGTAATGGTGATGGCCTGTATGCCCGATGATGGTGAATGGATAGACACCAAGCTGCTTTGAACAGTTTCTGCTACCGCAGAATTAGCCAAATCAATAGAGTCTGAATGCATCTCCTCTTTCTCCTCAGCAACAGGATTGCTCTCAGCGTGTGTCACCATACATACGGTGGAAGATCCTAATCCAGGTTGAGAGGCACCTCCAGAGGTTAAACCTTTACTGTCATTCTTGCTGGGGTTGCCATCACTAAGTTCAAGTGAGCCCACATACTCTACAGATCTGCTTTGTTTAGTATCATCAACACAAGACATTTCCGGAATTATCACATCGCAAGATTCACATCCTAGTGTTGGAGATGGTAGAGCCCCAGACTCAGAGCACTTTGATGTAGATGCAGATGAATTAGAACTGTCCATTTCTGTAAGAATAAGACCCGACACCATTCGGGTCTGCTTCTGAAGGTTCATCTCTGCTCCAAATAGCATCAGGAAGAGAGAGTTGTGATGTCGTCATTTATCGCATGGCTTAGCAGCTGTGTAGGCCTACTGATTTGAAGGATAATACATTTTCAGCAGGTGGAACTCCTAGTGATCAACCTTTTGAAAGCCTCAAATCCGGTCCTTGAACATGAACTCCCTGCAATGATTGAAGAAAGGTTAACTCAGAAGATTCAATGCGATTCATTATAAAAGACCTTGTCAAATTCATACAATAGTTATCACTTCACCGAAGATTTCTGTATCTTCATTTATAATGATAAAATCAAATCAATTTGAATCATACTATGAAACTGGACATGTGACATTTGCTTCACGTCTATCAAATATTTTGGTTTCACAATGAATTAGAAATCATAGATCCTTTATGAAAAAGTAACCTCTAAAAATTGCATGATAATTTCAGTATAAGAAATAGGCCACGGTGTGGACTGTATTTAATTAACAAACAGTTCATGAAGATACCTGATGTCCTTTAGATAAATAGATGGGTTCCGAAATGAGCTTAGGATTACAACTCACGTAGCTAAGAATACAACCCAACTCTCACAAAGCGGAAAGGTATCTGTAGGGTTTGCTATTTCCTGAATTTATAAGGTGAACCTCAGGCTGACGACACAAATGAACACATATCGAAACAGATTTATTGATAACTTCGTCAATTCTAGTACGAGATATTTGAGTATGACTATTACGGTCTAGCTTGACTGAGAAGCTCCCTTCCATGGACCATGACTAAAGGTTTAACGTTTTCAGTTCTTTGAATAGCCCGGCAACATTCTCATAAATGTTAAATCAAAAATAAACAACTAGAGACGCAAATATATATATCATAGTGGTTTCAAAACTAAATCACTATGTAAGTGCGTAGGACAAATACGTATACCATAACCACTTGACCTATATAGGGGAAAGCGTCCAGAATGATATACTTGTGAAACAATACATACAGTGACACGTTTGATAATACATAGCGTCACCCATGGAAAACACACATTCAAAATTACTGGACCATATCAATATAAAAGTTCTACAACTGCCTATACAACAGTTTACCTTACAGGATATTATCATTTTGAATGTAGACAAAAAAGTCGACAAGAGCCATATACGTTACTACTTCATGTGGGTAAATGAGTCATCATATACATGAATATAATATGTACTTTGTGACTTTGCGTTGCTATCTCACCTGTCCTTTGACTGTTCATCGGATATATATTCGACCACACCTGAAATTGATGAATAAAATTACAAAACTCATTTGTAAAATGGTATAATATCTGTAGATAATAGAATCATTGTATAATATAAAGCTGTAGCACTTTCCCATATATATACACATATATATGATATTCATATATTATGTATGTAAACGTTGTGATCTGGTATAATGTCAATAAAATGTTCCATACCCCATTGCTGTACGGTTTTTCCTGTTAAAAAGCAGAGCATCTGGTATGGGATACATCCACGGGCGGAGGCCTTACCTTCTGGTGGGCTCACTGAAACCATTCCAACTAAATGTGGTAAGGCGGTGACCTAGATTACGCGTGTGTTCAGTCCCGACTTGCACCAGCCTGTTCAACTATTTTTAGACAGACCGATTGAATAGGAGATATCAACACAAAGTTCAATTCCTGTGTTCCGTGTATAAGGGACTTGCAAATTCTTGGTAGTTTTGACAGATTCCTGTTTCAAATATATACTTCCAGCTAAACTAATGAGTTCATTTTTCATACTGAACCCACTCAGCATAGAATGAGCGGTTGAGGACCATAGACCTTGGATGGTAATCTTTAAGAGATGCATTTATATTACCTAAATATGTCCGGGAAAGAAAGTGTGTCAATGTTAGATAAGGCAGTCAATGCTTCAATATGCTGTCATCATCAGTTCTGTTCGATAATTATAAATGTTCATCATATCCCTAGCTTTTTACGATTAAAACAGGGACGGTATTTAGAACTGAAATGAATATGAAATTATAAGAGTAGAACTGTCAAGTCACACTTGCTGGGCCGAGGCAATACTTGGAATCTTTTTGTCCAATCTACAGTTTTCCTGTAAGCCTGGCCTATGTACTCACTCATATTATAGAGAAGGAACGCCTGCCATTTTTTTTATGAATTACGGGTAACGCCTCCATGTTAACGCTGGTTTGCCCGCTAGAGGGCTTTGAGAAATCTGCTATAAACCGGGTGACGATGGGCAGTATTAGAATCTGCTGCCGCTTGTAATCTGCTGTGAGAGTGGAAGTAGGTTATGTTGGTTATCAGAGGAGGTACACAGCGCAGCGCCCTCTGCAGTGTTGAGCGATAATAAAGAACCAAAACAACACGCTACGAACACTACGATCCACTGCTTCCTAACAGATACAGAATCGCTTGTACAGACGGTTTTATAAGAGTTCTAGATGCGATTAAACAACCAACATCTCCCAAACACTTTGTTTTGTAGCACCAGTACTTCTTTTAGGAATGTCATCCTCTATGAATTAAGAATTCGATCTGGATTTCAGTTGACAGTTGAGTGAGACTCTCTTAGTAAAAATATGTCAAATTTGGCTAACTTTGAACAGCTACTGTGGGCAAACAACTTAATTTCTATCAAAGATCTTTTCATGTATTGATAGAGTGATATTTGATTTATTTAAAACCACCAAAGAACTCAATAGCACCTCCGGCTTTACTTGGGTTTTGTTTGTTTCATTCCCACAAAAATAGTCCATAGCATAGCATTATAGTTATAGCCCCAGAAGTGAGTGTATTTATGTGAGCGAAAATAGGGGTATTTATCAGTTCAGAGATGATTTCAATATCAAAACATAAAAGACAGTTATTTATCTAACTCTGAATACAATGTAAACACATATGCACATATAATCTAAGCATTGCTTATGACTGACACAAGCTAAGAACAGCTTAGTGTGTGTCAAACTGGAGAGCTCCTTCCCCTCTGCTGTCGGGTTTGAAAGTGGCGCTGTGAGGCTGCCGCGATCGCATAAATGCTTCAGGTCAGTATAGAGGGCGCTGCGCTGTGCACCTCCTCTGGTTGGTTATTCTTGCCACTGCAAATATAGAGGGAACCAGCGAAAGTTAAAAGTCGCAACTAGCTGGGTGTTACCTGTCCCACAATTCATTTAGGCAGGGAACCAGTCTAAGTAACTGTTTGCTATATGAACTCGATATGGACAGGTTTAATGTGAACAGTTGCCAACTAGCAAAATACGGCTCACTCATTCTGCATATGCTTTTTCCCTTCCCAACGTAAAGCAACATTAAGAATGTGAATGGAGATCGACATTCACACACGCCAGCCTAGCTTTCATTTCAAACCAAATGTGCCTGAGTAACACAGGGTTCGGTTAGTTCTAGTTGCTATCGAAAAAGATCCATCGGATGAAGCTATCCGATTGATCCATATTAAAAGTATCACACCATGTAGCACTCCAGCACAGCCAGAGCGTGCAGGTCAACCTCTGCCTGGTTGAAGTAAAGTCAGATAATGATGGACCTACAGCCATCTTCTGAAAAAAACCAACTACTGCAAGCCACCTCACCTATCCAGTTTGGGGTATGGAGTTTGCTCAGTCGTTAGGGCACTGGACTTGTAACCTCAGGGTTGTATTATTATATACCTATGCACAAAGTCAGAGTAAATACATACTGCTCCTATGGGTATAGTAACTATACATAGATTGCACTGTACGCTGTGAAATGTTGTACTGGTGCCTTTCGATATCAACAGATTGCACGCTTTGAGTGACAAAATGCACGCTTTGAACCTTACCTGCACACTTTGAGCTACAGATTGCACGCTTTGAGGAAATAAAGCATTTTGATTGGTTGAGAGGCCGACAACAGAATTCTAGGTGCAAGATTCAAAAATGGCGTAACGCTTCACTTCGCGAGTTCAATGGCGTCGTACAGTAACCACAGAGCGAGTTAGTGTGAAAATACATCAAACATCGAGGTGGAATACGATAACGAACCACATGATACACTTGAGAGAAATATCGATTTCAATACGTTCACGGACTCATCGATGTCAACAAATGGTGTGACGTCATTATCGGGAATTCCTTACGCTCTGGGGAATCCCGTTCCTCTGGGCCAATCAGAATGCGTTAAATTCTAAAGCCCAGAACAACGTAATCGCCACTTCCGGCATGTCTGCTAGCGCACACATCTTCTTTGCGAGTTGCAAAAAGTGACTTTGACATCGAATTACGGTCAGTTTTAGCAAATTAAGACCGAATTAAGGTATATAATAATATGAAACCATAGTGATGGTGCCAATACGGGGTAGATTTACTTGTTGTTTCGGAGAAATTCGTTCTAAACTCGCCGTGCCGGCTCGTTCAGCACGAATTTCTCCGAAACAACTCATAAATCTACCCCGTATTGTCACCATAACTATGGTTTCACATAGTACTTTGTCACCCCTAAACATTTACCAAGGTGAGAGTTCTTTTACTTCCCACACCACATAGACATGGTATGGGTAGGACTGGCCTTTGATATAGCAGTAAATCTACCACTGCTGGGGGTGAAGGAGAAAAGTGGCTGATGTGGGAATCAACAAAGTCCAGTGCTCTTTACCACTGAGCTAACTCCCCACCCTGGTCTCTTTTGTTATTCTTGTGTGCAAGCATATCCGGTCTGCACCACGAGGAGGCGTGGCGACCAAGACGGTGAACAGATTGATAATTGCTGTCCACCCCAGCAGACCGATTTAGCAGGTGACGATGACTTCAATGATCACGCCATGCATGGCCAAAAGCAGCCAGGGTGCTTGGCTCCAAGCTGCGGTGGCAGGATCCTCAGTTTTCCCATCATGGAGGTTCGATGCCACGATGCTATTGGTTTTAGAAATAGAGATCGTGGCCAGAATGATGAGTTGATGATGAGGCACCAATACGTTGGTCTCCGTGGAGATATCAGCCAATATAAGCTTTAAAAATCCAGATGGAGCAAGGGCGGCCCGACTATGCGTATGTTTGTTGTCACGTAAAAGATTTCGCATGGGGGTTTGCAGATGGCAACTCAGTTCATCTCCAAGACATATTACTGGAACCACACTAGTTCCTTTTTTGCCTCTGGAGTCACATAGACGGATAAGCCAACAGCAATGAAGCCTGCCACGAGAACGAATTTTCCCAAAAGGGAATGTAATTGGGTTTTCATTGCATACTCATGAGACATCCAGGCCATTGTGAGTTATATCCTAATGTTAATGGAGATGTCTCATAAGTGATGGCACTCGACCGTGCCTTCTTGGCAGTTTGGCTCCGGTCCCGCTACGTCATAGAGGTTGGGGATGGACCATATGCCCCCTCGGAGTGGTGATGGTAAAGAATCACACAAGTCTCCCTTTGACAGGCAATACCTGACAGTTCTGCACCAGATATCTCCAAGCAGGTCCTTTGCCACACTAGCCAAAGACAAATGTCCACCTGCTGGAGCTGTATGCCCAGGCTCCCTGATCAAGAAAGCGGACTTAGGATTGAAGGCGGGAAAACGCGCTGTAGAATAGCTATATCCAAATAGGTCTTAGACCATGGATCAGTGATCGCTTCAGCCCAACAGGTCTATGCAACACCAACTCCATGAAACACCTCTCAGGATCCAAATATATGAAGCATATGTGGGTCAATGAGGTATTTTTGTCTGAAGTGATTGGTCATAGTCTTCTGAGCATGCCTTTAAAACCCTGAGACACTAGCACCCTTCTCCTTTCCTCCAATCACAGTGAATAGCACGCAGATAGTGAAGGGATAGTTTTCCTGAAGCAGTTGAAACTGAGGGCGGGAAAACGCGCTCATACAAGTCACCAAGAGGTTAGAATGCGCACACAGGGTTCCAGCTTACTGTAAAGGAACTAGCCCTTCACTATCCATGCACCAATTTTAAAGGCCTGGTAAAATGGTCTGGTAAAATGGAAGTAGTTCTTATCTGTGACCACTCTAACCTTTAGGCAATGTACATAGGCGTGCAAGCACACTCTAATAACGAATCTTAAATATTTAGGATCCAGAATATAGGTAAAAGGATTGGGAATAAGCCATAATGTTTGTATTATCGAGGTGGTTGTTACGTGAGTCTAATGTACCTTAGAAGTACCGCGCTCATCCATTGTAAATAGAAATATCATTGACTCCTAGTCTAGAATAACCCCAGCAATCTCTCTGGCTTTCAAGCGGAAAAGTACTATATCGACACCTACTGCCCAAGCTTTGGTGCCAGGCTCTCGAGGCAATCTGCCAAAAGAAAACCTCCTCTGTGGTGGATATTCTTAAATCTCATGGGTTCTGGTCTCATGATTTTCTAGGGTGTTAGTCAACTCAAATAATGTGATGGAGTCAGACGTCTGCCATGACCTCTCTCTTGTCATACATACAAACTGTCAACATTGCGACAAAACAAACTCTGCAATGATCACATGAATAAAGTGTCAATACTACGCCATGGTCATGACGGTATAATGTGAGGTGAATTTAATCAACTGGCCATCAACGGCCAGGATTTGAGAAAGTAGGCAAGGCATCAACTTGAAGATTTGTATGTTCCTTATTGGATTTGTTTGAATTATTTGATATTGTGTTGCTGATTGCTATTCAATGTCCTTGGAATAGGTGAGATAAATCCAGGACCGCACTCAAATAATGAAATAAACAATCCCCCACTTGTTTGGATGCTCTATAATTGTCACTCTGCTTTGCCTCGTTGGGGATTACGGTGCATCCAAACTCATATTGTGTATCTTTAAGATTCTCGACCTGGTTCTATATAACTACCCTCTCAGATACCCTCAACGCGTTCTCTTGGACTGGGGCAAATCAGCTCTTGCTGATAAACCTATAGCTGAATGTTACATAATACAAGTTGGATATTTCAGAGCGTGCTTGTACGCGCTATATACATCGTCGCTTAGAGGTTAGAGTCGTCCCATACAGACTTTCAGGGTACTCCATAGAACTATCCCTTTACTATCTGTATGCTATTCACTGTGATATTGAAGGCCAGGCAGGGAAGCCAGTTTCACGGGGTCTTAGAGGCATACCAAGCTGACCGCGATCAATCACCCAAGACCAAAATACCTCAATACCCACTGGTGCTTTACGTGTTTGGATCCTAGAGAGACAGTTGCATAAATGGCAAGTTGAATAGGTGCAAGTGGGTTACATAAAACTATCCATATATTGAACGCAACCCAAACCTTTTAATTGTTATTCATTTGTAATTGCACGCTCATTCATCTATTATGAACATATTATTTGCTCCTAGTATTATATATGTTGTCCTCTTGCTCCAAATTGACTGTCGCGAACTTCTATCCGTCATTGTTAATTCCTCTTTCTCCTCCCTTTTATCTCTGGCAATGATTATTTCAGATTCTTTGCGAGCGACACGACAGATGAACTAAAGCTTATAAGTATCCACCTAATCAAAAGTAAGAACATCGGTCTTTTAAAATCGGCTATCCTCATATGCTTCTTCAAGTTCTTCAGTGGTCCGATCCCCCATCGCATAACGGTAATGATCTGCTCAACAAACCAGGTCAGCTTCAGACCTTCCTATGGTTCTGATTGTCCAAAACCTGTTTAGTTCTCATTTTAAGCCCTGTCCATGCATGGAATAACCACATCTCAGACGTCCCATCCCTTTAAAAGGCCCCACCTGCACTTTATCCGACAGAAGGCCTGCCACTGCTTCCCACCAAGTAGCAGTTATGAGTCTTCTTCTCACCACCCGGTTCACACTACACCTCCTTCACCACTGGAGTGCTAAAGCAGTAGCTTCAGGAGTCATGTGCAGCACCAAGGCAAGACGATCACCTCATTCAGATTCTCTTTTTCTTGTCTTTTTCATCACTCTTTCTTATCCGTAGGCACTCATATAATTTCCCGTTGATTACATTTAAGATTCGTTGCCAATAAAATAGCTAGACCGTCAACAGAGGTCGCCAAGCAAAATAATAACAACAATTCTGTGAGGATATGTTACTCTCCTTATACATAGGTCTGACATGAATCATGTGTAGTAAAAAGATCATAAAAGGAAAGTTTCTAACCATATTGAGATTCTTTCAATAGCAATAAAATATAAATAAACATGTAACCGCCATTTATGTCGCTAGGTATGTTTAGGAATCACTATATGCTATAAAGATAAATTGGTTAAACTATGTAGCTATAAAATAAAAATAGCTGAGCTCCATTATCTGAAGTTTGATTTCTCAAAATGTGGTTAGGTTTGCTCAAGCTTCAAGCCATTCGTATAGACAACCATTAGGAGAGTGAAATTAAGTAATCTATTTTTGTGCATGCGCAAAGAGCACATCCTGCGCGTTAGAGTTCAAGGTTGGTTGTCTCCAACTTCACGAGTTCGGAGATATTTTCCAAACCTCCTAGTCATTACGCACTTCTATTTGTTACAGGGGATTTCTAAATCGTCCCAGAAGCAGTGGCGGCGCCATTGGCGATATCATCTTGCCGTGGTTACTGACTTCAAGTCTTTTTGAGTGTTAACCGCCACGGCACACTGCATTGCTCAAGCAATCTACGGCAATTTACAAGCTTCCCCAGACATCGGAGACGTTTACTCATTACAAGGAGTTTATAAAATGTTTCCAAATTCCCAGTGTGGTGGCATCTGCCACTTTTAAATTTTCCACCAAAACGAGTGCTTCAGCCTCTAGGCCAATGAGATTGCGTTATTTTTAGAAGCGCGCAATATGTCATTCAAAGCATGCAGGATGTCCTTCAAAGCGTGAAGTATGTCAATTCCAAAGGCGACGCATATAAAGCTTGACAGAATGCCTTGGGTGTATGATATTATCATTATAACCCTACGAGCGTATTTGTGTATTTAAACTGAGTTTGTGCACAGGTATATATGATAATAATCTTTAGTATTGAAGCAGTATAGACTAAGCGCTACTTAATAAAAAATGTGAGTTGCTATAGAAGATTGGTACTAACACAGTATATACCCAATCACTTCTGGAAAACATACAAAAAAGATGCAGTGTTTCAATTATGTGGGCTTTGATACTAAAATGAGGAACGTAGTTTTATTCCTCACTCCTGAAATTCCCGATTCGATGCAAAGTTCCATTTCTAACCACTGTATAGTTTTGCACCTGGCGTTCCAGTAGGTTGACTTTGGTTCCAGATCAATCAGAACTGGAATTGTATTTCATGACATACATTTAACATTCAAAATAAGGTTGTTCCTTCCCTAACGTAACACATGCATATTGGCGTCTGGGATTCATATGTTTGTGTGTATAGCCATGAGTAATATATACATACCGGGATGAGCTATACATACTGTCTAACTGAGGAAAAGAATCAGAACATGCCCCCACCCCCTCGTGCTGAACAGAAATGTGACTCCTGCCATACATCTTACACCGAACCCCATTTTACTCGTCGGTTCAAGACGCAGTATCGTTCCCTTTTGCCTTCTCCAAACGTGGGCCGTGTTCAGCCTCAGTAATGAGATAGGCCAACGTTGCTATAGCAACGGCAGCGGTAGATATAGAACTCTTACATTAAAATGTGTAGTGTTTCTGAGAAAGTATATATCCTTGTTGAGGAATAGGCGTGAGAATTCTTTATAAAGAGCAGGTGATAGTGGTAATGAGATGTGTCGGGACAGCTGTAAGTGGTTATTACTGATGTTAATGGTTTTCACTACTATAATGCTCTCCTTCGTCATTGAAAATACATGATGATTGTCCTATCACTGATTTCCTTGAACTCTACTCGCTGCTTACTCCATCTCTCACCATTTCAGTAGTCTTTATGTCAGTCGTAATTGCCGGTGATTATTGTATTGGGCCTACCTTATACAATGCCTCATTGTTCTTTACACAAATCCTATAGCCCCTACATGAAATGATAGCTACAAATAGAGAGTAACAACCAAGGAGCATATATTACCAACCTCTCTAACTACATAACCTTGGCAAACTCGACATGTAGATCTACACCAGATTATTTCACGTGAACTGAATAGCCTAATCCATCATAGAGGTAACCCTATGCCGATCGTTATTGCATATACCTAGCTGACACAGCCGCACAGACTCATGTCTGCATCGACCTTATAGCTTATGATAAATACCTGTAAATACATATATGCTGACTGCAGTCACCACTTTGCCTTTGGAAATTGTTGAGGGGGCCCTAAGACAAGTGTAAGTTACTTACCTGCATTGAGATACCATACCATCTACGTCCATGCAAACATCCTGTGTAGAAATATCCTAATCGTCCCCTTATACCAGGAGGAATGCTAAGACCCGGTTGGCAGGCACCACCCCTAAAACGAGCTTTTCTCCGCTACTTTAGTCCCCTAACATTTGCCTAGGAGTCAGAGAGGCTAAAAATAGCCCGAGACGGCGACCTGATTACGTATGCACATATGATTATGAAACGAGGCAGGCCGTGCAAAGCGCTCACCGGTTCTGCTCCCTACAACACTCTGCCTAGGTGTGGGTAATGGCTGCTCGGAGGAAGGCTGCAAACAACAAAATATCCTCCAAGTAGACCTGCAACCGATGCACTATGTCCTCTGTATATATCTGTGCTTGATAGAGAGCACCTTCGACGTGCAGGTCCAGTCGCCATCTTTGCTTTGTATTCTATTTGACTTCTACATAATTGCGAGCTGCTCCCTAGCCTTGGTTGTCGCGATCTGCAGACTGTGCTTGGTCGGGACTGACCAGGCTGGCATAAACCGATGCCTCTGTGCTGTGATTCTTATTATAGTTCTTGTTCACTGTATAATAGATGCTGCTGTAGCATGTTCTCCCCAAAAGAGGAGCGGTTATTGCTTGTTTTGTCTGAGTATGAAACTGTGACTGGATTCCTAACCATATGTCGATCCTCACATAATGATACATACAAAGAATGTTCATAGTATCAATACAGTACCACAGACAATCAATCGCATGTAATGTGTTTGTTCATGAGGCTGGAATATATCTGCTGTATACCAGTGAATCTCATTCGTTTCTGGGCTGGCACTGGCATACCAGTAGGCAGCCATGCCTGTGTTACATATTGATGGATGCAGTGTACAGCCAGCGATAACACACATCATTATTCTCTGTACTGCAATCCCGTCAAATCACAAACCCATGCGTATAGGCTGGAGCAATTCTAAATATTGGCTAGGTCTCGCAATATCATGCTGACCATTGGCAACAATGGCTTAAAGGTCGCTGACTATTAATAGTCTAGTCATGAACTCAACTCAGGTCATATGCCTACAACGTGTACAGATAGCTGGCTACCATCTCAGGCTAAATACATGGGTTTGTATAGAAGTTTGTCTGTGGGTTTTCTATTCGCGCCGACTGTGATTTTCTCTCAAATGTTAGACACAGGCAAATATTAGACACATATAATATAGAGGTATGATACAAGTATGAATCGGGCCTTCCCGGAGGAAATATCTACATCCTATAAAACCGTTACGATACAGATACATTTCTACCATAAGCTTCACAATTCTTTCTGTGGAAAATATCCTGCCTAGTTTCTTAGATATCTTATTTCCGCTACGAATATCTCTTGATCTTACCAGCGAAGCAAATTATATTTTACATCAGTATGATTCCAGGCTTTATCCTACCCCTAATATAAAATCCCATAGGCTTAACATTGAGTTTCTGTATGCCACGCTGACTGGCATACGGAGTTTTATATGCCACTAGTGGCATACAGAATTGTTATCACGTAATATTCCAAAATCGAGGAGACAGGGTAGGATAAAATCAAAACCTGATTCGGTTCAATCATGGCCACCGCATTCCACTCCTGGAGTTTTGGCTCCGGACTTCACTTGGCTTCGCCTCGTGAAATCACTATGCCAAACTCCAGTCATGGCTTGCGGTGGCCAAGATTGAAACTCATCTAGTTTTACGATAATATGCCACTTTTGGCTCCACAGATAGATATAATGATGAGTCGCACAAGTAGCGAAAGCAGAAGGACAGTAAGAGAAATGTTGTAAGTAAGACTTGATAATTGTCACTGGAGATCACTGTACACACATATAGGTGAAAGGCTAAGTGGTTGACTGGTACATATAAATGTGGATAAAGACTGCAGGAAAAAAAGCGGTGCCCCAGTTGGCCCGCTTCATGAAATAGGATTCTCAGAATAAGATATTATTCAGAAAGAACACCGTGTGTTACTTATGTAGGCCTATACTGTGGAAAAAATTAACATCTACTCAACTGTGTTCCCACTCGCCTAGTTATCACCAGTTGGCAAATATTGTGTGATAAATTTTATCTGAGTTGGATGTTATCCATTAGTGATGGTGACTTCATGATTGATAGTGACAGTTAAGGGCTATTGTGGAATAAATAGACTGGATTTACAAAATGTGATGTACATGGATTGTTATGCAATTTAGGCTCTCTTTCATAATTGGAGTTTTGATCTACATGATTGTATGAACTAATGAATTGTCAAACATATCACTTTTGGGTCATTCTTATAATTATGAGTACTTTCTAATCATGGATTGTGAAAAAGTAAATGTGTGAACTTGAATTGACAGGATTCCCATATCATGGAATTGCCAATGTGATTTTGATAAAGATCTGATGAAGTTTGGTAAACACACAACAAACGATTGAATGTAATGCTTCCACCTGAATTAAAACGATTTGAAATTTGCTGAAGTCTGAATTCTTTGGTTAGTCATACCTCGTGTCAGTGAAATGCGAGGCTACCGAGCTTAGTTGCCACTGTACCTGGCGATTCAAAGAAGAAGAACAAAGCTCTATGATCTAATCAATTTAATATCAATGATAAATAAATGGATCAATGATAAGTGTTGGACGGGTATGAAAGAAGTATTAAAGTAAATTCTTAATTACAATAAATTTTACTATGACTAATTGACTAGAATACGAAGAATGACCAATACCGACGACCATTTCCCTAAGGGTAGCCGTTCTGGTTGCTGTCCAAGCCTCCGACCTCTTTGTGGCTCCCCTGGCTCCAGGGGTGCTCCTCACACCTTTTTTTCTTTTATCATTTCAGGAGGGATTTTAGGACAAGTTGCACATTCGCCATCCCAGTATTGGCGTTCTTCCATGACAAAGTCCGAACAGATCAAATAAGAGCAATTATAAAGGGGTTAAGGGGGGCCGCGATCCGCCAGGGCGACCAACTTTACCTCACGGTCTGTTCTGCTAAGAATATCAGCCGAGGCCATCCTCTGTTCCTGATCATCCTAGAGCGCAATGTCACCTGGGCAAGAGAGAGCATGGCTGTCCTATATGGCGGTTGTCCCTGCACGGCCGCTAGGCCCGTGTTTCTCTTTTGACCTGGTGCACCCCTCTCATAAGATCTCATACTCTTTAAGTGGTATTTTGTACTCTCAGTACGATCTATGGGAGAATAATTCTTAACGAAATAGGCTTAGAGCCTTGAGAATCCACTAGCCTGCCTCCTGTGCTAAAGACGTACATCAATGCAACCTAAAGATTTCTATAATCTCAACGATGCCACCTAGCGGGAATACTATGTGCCAGTGGATTCTCAAGGCTCTAAGCCTAGTTCGTTAAGAATTATTCTCCCATAGAGCGTAGTGAGAACCTTGTACAGAATACCACTTAGAGAGTGTGAGATCGTATGAGAGGGCTGCACCATGAGCCGTAGTTGATCCAGCGTAAGGTATCTACTCCAGAGGGCCAGTTTCCTTAACACTGATGCCATCACACCTCACTCCTTCAGGTAGAGGGGGCATGCTGCTTTCAGAGGTCCAAAGCAGGGGGATGTGGTCCTCTTCTGCGTCTTATCTCACACAATGACTGAATATTATGAGTTTAGTTTCCGTCTCTGTCATCATGCGTTACACCTTTTGTATACCATGTCATACCATTTCAAGGTTCACAGCTACATGCTAAATAAAGACACATTTAACAGAGTTCAAGTGTTTGTCAGTGATTACAAATAGTTCCCATGCTATGCCCTTTTCAGTAAGCAGGCGATTTTCTTACTTTGTGGTTTAGCTGATATGAGAGGAACTTAGGTTCCTTCAGTAGCTGTTTTGCCTTCTCATTTCTAGGCTTTCTTGGCTTCCACAAGACTGGCTTGGATCCTCAATAGGTTGGTTACACGTATATTATCCTTGAACTACTCTTTAAGCTTTATTTTGCATCCTCTCTAGCTTTTAGAGCGTGCTTGCACGTGCTATGTACATCATCTAGAAGTTAGAGGGGTCCATATAGACTTTCAGGGTACTGCATACAAAACTATCCCTTCACTATCTGTGTGCTATTCACTGTGATATTGAGAACAGAGCAGGGAGCCAATGTCACAGTCTCTGAGAGGCATGCCCAGCTGACCATGACCAATCACTCAAGACCAAAATATCTCATCGACCTACTGGTGCTTGATATGTTTGCATCTTAGATAGGCAATGCAGAAATGGCAAGTTGACTGGCTGCAAGTGGGTTACAGAAAACTATTCATGAGCCAAATCTCAAGGGATCTAACTCAAACCTTTTAATTGTTATTCATTTAATTGCACGCTCATTCATCTATGATGAACATACTATTTGCTCCTAGTTAGAGCGTGCTTGCATGAGCTATATACATCATCTAGAGTTTAGAGTGGTCACATTGAACTTTCGGTGTGCTTCCAGAAAACTATCCCTTTACTATGTGCATGCTGTTCACTGTGATAGTGAGAACAGAGCATGGAGCCAGTGTCTCAGGGTCTTAGAGGTGTACCCAGCTGACCATGACCAATCACTCAAGACCAAAAATACCTGATTGACCTACTGGTGCTTGATATGTTTGGATTCTAGACTCAGGCAGATAAAGAAATAGCACGTTGACTGGTTGCAAGTGGGTTACAGAAAACTATACTTAGGAGAAATCTAAATTATACCTTTTAATTGTTATTCATTTATAATAGCACGCTCATTCATCTATGATGAACGTACTATTTGCTCCTAGTTGAGCGCAGGAAATCGCGCTCATATACGTCATCTAGAGGTTAGAATGCTCACACAGGGTTTCAGCTTACTGCAGAGAATCTAACACTTCACTATCCATGTTCCAACTACAAAGGCATGTTTAGATGAGCAGGGGTCCAGTATCAAGTCTTACTATACCCCCCACCCCACTACTGACTTGGTTCCTTTTAATAGAACTTTCATGGCTGAGTGACCTTGTGATGCACTGCCATTAGTGCATCAAGCACTAAGGGGCTATTAGAGAGCGAACTGAGTGGCATAGCTGACCTGTTAGCCAGAGAAATAGGGCAGTTGACCAAGACCCTAATTCAGTCACAACTGTGACAAGTTGAATGTGATACTTAGATCCATATATGACTTGATTAAGAAACATTTTCAATGTATTAAGATACACCTATTTTGATTAAATAATCAGTTGCCATCTGTTGGCACATGTAGATTTCTATAGCATGATAAATATTTCTGTTGGTGATACTTGAGAACAACTATCAAATCTATTCTCTGAGTTTATTGAAACATTTTTACTTTTATTTAATGAAATGATTTAGGTATACCGCGCTCTTCCATTATGAATGGAAATACTATTTGCTCCTAGTATCAGAGTGTGCTTGCCCAACTATATACATTGCCTCAGGGATAGAGTGGTCATGTGTAGGCCTTCAGCGATCTGCAAAAGACCTATCCCTTCACTATCTGTTTGCTATTCACTGTGATACTGGGAAAGGAGCAGGGTGCCAGTGTTTTAGACGCGTGCCCAACTGACCATTACCGATCACACAAGACTAAAATAGCTGCTTGACCTACTGGTGCTTGATATATTTGGATCCTAGACTCAAGCACTTGAAGAAATGGCAAGTTGACTGTTGGTAGGTTACAGAAAACGACCCATAGACTGAATGTAACCCAAACCTTTCAATTTATATTCATTTATGTGCACGCTCATTCATCAATGATGAACACACTATTTGCTCCTAGTTATAGTATCTTGAACCCCATCCAATAAATAACTGCAGTATTCTACCACCTGAACTAAACACATTGTATAGATTTGAATGTAAGACCACCTGTAGTACTGCATCAATCGTTCAACACTAGCTCAAGGTAGATTGAGCAAAAAAATAACAAACTTACTACTTAAAAACGAAGGGAGTCTATAAAGAGGTTGATATTTCAGCTGACCTACATTTACGATTTCCGCATCGGCTCCCACTGGGTCTCGATCCGTACCTTGGGCCTGCTAGACAGCACTCTGGTTGAGACCCCATGTGCACCCTCTTCATATTTAGTGTAGAGCAAAGCAAAAAGGTCACACGAACACAACAACATTGCTTTTCCATAGGGCTCAATTCTTGATCTTGCTAAGAATTACATGTAGGATAGGTTTAAGGGAAAATGCTGGGAAGAATTTATCACAAATCTTTCCAAAGCTTTCTTTTTTTAGAAAACCAAGAGTTAACAATAAATAATGTATCGTTATTTACGTCGTGAATACATATATAGTAATTTCAGCCATATCAAGTTATATGCAACCCAGTTTCCTGTTATACCCAGGAGAAAATACGAGAAGCACAAAGTAATGCAGGTTCACGGATACAAAAGATTACCCCTTGATCTATACAAAGTTTCCAACACCTAATGCCGGATGTCCATCTACCGATTTTGGTATGAATGATTAGTTCCCAAATCGTATACGAGTCAGTCACCTTGTCGCAGGCAAATTACGTAAAACCTCGCTCGACCCACGACCCTCGAGGAGAGGGGGTAGAGGGTATTAGTCCTAAGCAAATCAGTCTACACCTACCGACAGAGATACGATTATGCACCCCTCCGATTGAGTTAGGGTTTGCGAACAGTGCCTTCAACGTTCCGTTGTCGCCGACAACATTTATCAACATGTTGATAAACTGATCCCCACCGATTTTGGAACTTTGAAACCACAACTTGTCGGCGACAAAAGGACGTCTGAAGGCGGTGGTTCACTAACCTGTGGGAAGCCTTGCCTAGCTGTGCTACATCTACCGACTCCATTAGGATGGGTTGCCTGAGACAAATTACCGCCCGTTTGTCGCCGACAAATGTACATAAATGTTCCAAAATCGGTAGATGGGCATTGGCTTTAAACGATAACTCATGCCTAACTTTATAATATGTCAAGATCTTACGAATGTCAAGGTACGACATAAATGAATATAACGTTTGATGGAATAAACATTGATTCATGGGCAGACGAGGTTGTCTACTTCAGTAAATTCATGGCGTGTTATATCTTTCTTCGATAAATACGAAAACACAATGAGACATTCCTAAACCGTCGAACAATCAATCATCTTTATCTGATGAATGATTGTACATCAACATACATACTATTTAATTCTTATTTGATATATGAGTTTAAGATCAGGTGCTGCACCTATCTCCTCTCAGAGATGCATGTCTAGATCTTCTTCTTGTAATAGACAGCTCACCTGTAGCTGGCTACCTCCATATGCAGCTACCAAAAAGTACCATATCCTGAGCTGAAGGTCAACGCCAGAGCTTATTTTTGTATAGAACTAGAAGCAAAAAATCTGGCGCGTGGGAGACGTAGTCTATCACAACAGCTTCTAACTTTCTAGATGAAGATGTAAACATTTGCATACACTTTATCTAAACATATATCATAAAGTAAGCTCAAAATCAATTGAAAATATATCTAGATCATGTTTTATGTAATATTTAATTTCTAAATGGAAAATAGATGAGCGCATTCCAGTGAGTGTATAATGATAGAATCCATTATTAAAGACATATAATTGAATGAGAGTTCTATTGACAATCATTATGACAAAACACATTTTGATGATCCAGATACACACTGATGCTTCGCTAGTATAAAAAACTTGGTGTAGCACTGCTAGAACTAATGTGCGGTTGTAGTTTTGATGTTAACTAGTTGGTGTATGTTCCATCATAGATGATGGTTCTTGGTGTCAGTATATAAAATCACCGAAATAATCATATTGTTGTTGGTCGTCCTCTATAATAATTCCCTACATGTGGTAGAGTAATTAGTCTACGACTTCAGGTGGGCAATTTTGACAGTTGTTGTAAAAAAGTTAAAGGCATATCCTACAAATACTATTGGTGCGACCTGATGAATTTAAAATATTGTCAATTATCAGTTTCATTCTGTTTCATTCTAATGCCAAATGAGTAGATTTAATGTTTTGTCCAGATTATACAAATCCCAATACGTAAAGTAGGCCAATTTACATTTGACTGATTTATATAGGAAATGTACTAAAAAACATGATTTTCTTCTATTCTTTAAAAAAAACAAGGATTGTGGCCTGTATTTCCTTAATTTTTTATCTCAAAATGTGTACTATTATACCTTTATTACATTTTGTGATAGTTTGAAGAAAATGACATGGGTTTTACTATATAAAACCAACCTTTTCGAATTTTTGTATATCCCATTATCATATTATCAAAATAATTATCTCTAGATCAATAACTACCATGATGAACCCCGATTTCCAAGTGAAATTTGTGTTTCAAAACGCCTTTAGATCATCGTATTAAACTTTCAGAAAAATTACTTGGGTTCTAATTTTCAAGATAAATTGCCTTTAAGCTCTCGATCCTAATAATAGGGGACAAGTAAAACTCAACAAGTATTAGAAAGGTATAAAAATGGATCTGTAGGAAATAATACCTTTGAAAAGACAGTTGCACGTCTAGTCTTGTGGTCTGGTTGATATGAAATTGTCACGTGAGACCATTCCTATTACAGCTCTGGACAAGATCTTCTGTCTTCTGACACTGAAAATCGTAACAATAAAGAATTTACATATCTGTGTGGTCATATAGTTGTTGCAGTGTTTCTGTGGTCTGTCTGTTGTATATCCATTTTTAATAGCAAAATATGATATGAGGTACACATCTCAACACATTACTTGAATCATAAGGATTATTTTGGATAGATATTAGTGTGGTGGTCGCCGCCTGACTAGCAGGTTGGAAGACCCCTTTCCGGAATGCTAGTTCCTGAAGGGATCCCACCCTACGAATACCTACGTAGGTTGGTTCGGTTTTCGGTAGGTTTGCACAAACTTAGTAACACAAAACACAACTCACACGTTTAACAAACAGGAATGTTTATTAACAAGTTACTTCCCGGAAAGATCTAGAAGATCTTTCCCACAAGTACAGTACCCCAGCACGGTGTGCCGGGTAACGCTGGAGAGACTAATCTAAAAGACTCGCCTAACCACCAGGAAGGTTACGAGAACCCGCCTGCAAAGATGAGGGTCCAAGGGTCCGCTCTTAGGGAAAGACGTGCGAGGACAGTCTCTCAACCTACTGCGAACGCTGAGTATATATATCCAGCGTTACATAATCCCGGCCTCCGACGCACCACTCTTGTGTGCAGCGTTGCCTGGAATCACTACACAGTAAGGATTGACTCTCCACGCCATCTTCCGAAGAACGTCCAAACACTGCTGGATTCCCGCCCCACTACATTAGCAAGGAAAATGCCATTGAATGACCATATTTTCAAAGAATTTTGAGAAATATGTGCTTTAATTTTGTTCCTTTTATGGGGAATACAAATTTACAGCTTGAATATGTATCTCAGGACCACGAAATATGTATAATGTATAATCCGTTTCAATTCTTTTCAATTCTATTACAAAAATGCAATAATTTAGTGTAAGTCACATCAACATGTGTATTAAATTTTGCTGAAAATATATTAGGCATATCAAATACATACTTCTTTTTCTTACTAGCAGGATACGATAGATAAGGCACGTGTAATCTAACTCAATTTGACATATATGTTTTAATTTCTAGATTCATGCTGATTCCTCTAAAGGTAACTACAAGAAAGTCTTCTGCATTATGAGATTTTCCTTTTAACCTTATCTAAATTAGTAACTCAGGATTAACAAATGACGGGTCTCTGGATGAAGTGTTGTTGGTGGTCAGATATAGAATTAAGATAAGCTGTTTGACCCGGAATGAACTCTAAGTTGAAGAGCATCGTTTCTCATTCTAGTCCATGTTTAGCTATCGGAACTCTTTCTTGGTATGTCAGACCCAAATCATATAAGCTATTGAATGAAATGAAAACCTAAGTCATGTCAGTTTGTATCTTAATTTCGCCAAACTTGATGGGAAGGTATTGTCAGCGATCATTATTTTGAAAAAAATTTTTGCTACGTTAGTACGAGTCCCCCACACCCCACCGGGAACGCGGAGACGCCCTAACCTACGCGAATTATATTTTACCACATATTGATCATCATTATATTGTTTCGTAATTCTACTTCTTTTACTACTGACAGCAGTTTTTCAACCGGAAAGGAGAATCCATAATAAGTGGGAATTTTAAAACGTCTTTCTGAATCACATATTCAGTTATCACTTAGAGGTACAAATCAAACATAGCGATTTCTACGTTTATTACAACACATTTCGCAGCAATATGTCATTATGACGGGCATCTAATATCACCTTAAACGACTGAGAGCCGGGAAAAAGAGAATGACGATGTAAGTAAATGCAAATCATGGTGTCAGGTTGTGTCCTAAATAGCCACTCAACCGTATCCAGTTTGCAATGTTCCATTTGGAGATGTATGTACTTCATTGGATTTGTGGAATTTCATGTTGGAAAAGTTGCAAACTTATACCTTTCATGATATATATATATATATATATATAAGCAATTACCATTGTCATTTCTGAAGTAATTTTATAAAAGCATAACAAGAAATACTTTGAAAGTGCATTACGTTTCCACTATATTCTCACATTCGGTCCCTCTGGGTCGCTGAATAAGTGCAGTCCTGATATACATAATTTGGTAATTGTACATACCACTAACTGCTTATGTATCCATGGACGCATTGTAACAGAAAATTGAAGCCTATGTTTACCTGCATCCAAGCGTTACCTGAGGTCTGGAGTTTAGTTTGTCTGACATGGCACGTATTTATTTGCACTTAGCAGTGGTCTGACCAAGAATGACGTGTAACTTTGTCCATATATGGGTCAATCACGACGCATTTTAACCTCCGTCCGTCCCCATGAACTATGACTTATAAGCATCGACTCGAGGCTCTCTACACTCACCTTTGATAGCATAAACATTACAAAAGTAGTAAAAGTATTCATGTATTTATATAATTGTAATATTCAATTGTAATATTTGGATTTTGTGAATACTTAATCTGTTAATAGTTTTCATCATTTAACATCTAATCATGCATTTATGGCGGACATACGTATACAAAGTTGGCTGTGTCAGACAGGCCTAAATCTGTTGGTCACCCTTTGGAAGGTTCGGGAACCTGTCAAGTCTGGTGTACACCTAACGTGGTTCCGTTTACAAACAATCTCCAGGAAATATCGATAACCAATGCAAACACTCAATACATACTTCAGTTGGGACTGGCACCACGATATCATTGGAGGGAGGGGGGATATGCCATATGATATCAAAGCTCCGCACCCACCAATACCGATATATCATGAGAAACCTTCCAATACACTACGATTAGAAATCATGGTGTATCGGAAGGTCCCCGAAAGGTTGAACTGCAGCCTTTCAGTGTGTCTAAGTGCCTGAAAATGGCTTTGGTGGCACAAAACAAGGAGCAGACTATCCGTCGTAAAACTATGGATCATTTCATGATTTGATTAACAGTGCCAGTAAATTGACAGTATAATCTACCCGTAAAGCCTAGAGGCCTAGACTAGCTAGATGTAGAGCTTAAGAAGAAGGGAGTAAGAACTCAAACACAGATGTACTAGGTACTACTATGAGTCAAGAAACTTCATTGCTTATATACAGACAGCAGGTGGCATCCTTCTGTAGGCTGAGCTTGCATACACTGTGCTGGGATTGGCTGCTGACCGAACAGCCAATGAGGATTGATCACTTCCCATTCTGGTCTGTCGCACATAGCAGAAGGGCCAGTCATTTCACTGACAGGTGTCATATCAGCGATTATGAGGATAAACTTGCTATTTACTACATGGCCACTGTACAGTAAACATCAAGTCAGAGAGGAGCTGCTATAAGATATTAGAGGAAGGGATCATCAAACCTTCATCCTCCCCCTGGGTCAGCCCAGTGATGTTCATACCAAAAAAGGATGGGCCCGTCCACTTCTGTGTGGACTATTGAGTGCTCCATGCAGTAACACAGAGGGACACCTATCCCCCACCCACATTCAGTATATCATGGACTCATTGGGTGGTGCTGCCATCTTCTCTACCTTGGATCAACCAAGTCTGGCTACTGATAGGACCTGATGGACCCTGGTGGTATAGAGAAGACAGCTGCTGCCACACACCAAGGCCTGTTTCAGTTCTGGGGGATGCAATTCAGCATCGTTGTGCCCCTGAGATGCTTTATGATTGTCTGCTTGGATGATCTTCTTCAAGACTGAGGAAGACCATCATGAGCATGTTCCCCTAGTGCACTAGGATTATGGACTCATCATCAAAGAGAGTTAGGGTCATTTTTGCATTGGGGTATGTTGTCAGCACTGACCCTGAGAAAGTAGAAGCCATATGTGAAATGCCCCCCCCCCCCATAGGAAGGTAAGGCTGTACTGCACCTTCCTGGTTCAGCAAATTACTATCGTTAACTAATTCATAATTATGTGGAAATGGTACCTCCCCTAACAGAGCTGACCAAGAAGTTTGCAGTCTTTGAGTAGGATTGAAACCGCCAAATGGCGTGGGATGACCTGAGAGAAGCCCTTACAAATACAGTCACACTCGTCACCCAAACCCTATGAAGCACTACAAGCTTTACATATAGACCAGTGACTACACAATTGTTGGTATCATGGTGCAGGAGGATGGCAATACTGTAGAATTGCCAATCCACTTCCTTGTCAAAACATTTGACGGAGGTGAAGTGGAGGTACCCATCATGGAAAAGGATCATTATCTTCGCCTTGACTTGCAGATCATTAGTAGAAACCGAACGAGAGTTAGACCTGACAGTGTTTATGCCACGATGGGAAGGTCGCGTATTACTACACGAGGCGTAGCCGAGTGTAGTGAGGAGCAGACCTGACCAGAGTGGCATAGACATTGACAAGTCTAACTCGAGTTCGGTTTCGTATTTATCCTACCTCTATGCTTTTGTATTACTAAAAGATAAATATTGAGTCAATGACCAACAGAACTATTTTTCATAGTAGCTGACATCCTGCTCTCTGATTGGTCAATATTGTTATTACTCTAGTGGCATAAAAAACACTTTATGTCACGGCCTGCCACAATAAATTTCCCTATGTTAAGTCTATGGCGGTTTTTTATTAGGGGTAGGATAATGACTGATCACTGCCTGCTCAAGTGCTTGTTCACCGGTAAGACATAAAAAATACCCATTTGCAGAGATGAGCTGTACACATGGGTGAGTATGCGGTCCCCGTGGTGTATTTTGCCGGTACCAAGAGGGTGTGGGCGGAAATTGTGTCATGTCTGAGAGGTCAGGATCTGTCAACCTTGTCCCAGGAAGTTGCGGCTGTAGTACTAGTAATAAAGAGACTACCACATGGCCTTTCTTTATGCAAAACTCGAGAATATCCCAATCATTTTCAAACCCTTGATACGCATTATGGGTATACTGTGGTTGTAATTCACTTTCATACGTTTTGCAGAGACAATCAAAGCTCTTGTGACACTTAAAATCATATCTTACTGTCAGAGACCTGAATGATATTACTTCCACTTCTATGACTGTTTAGCCTGGGCTTAGCCACCAATAGCTGTTGTCAGAAGTTTATCCAGACCCACAAATCATTTGCAATAATTGATGATTACCTACCATATCTAAAATACTATTATTTTGGTCGGAATTGATTGGAGTTGTTTTCGCAGAGTGAACCAAACTTAGGCTTGGAGACTGAAGACCCATGAGAGTGAGAATCTCGTGGTGGATGAACCTTGAACCTACTCTTCATTTTTGTACTTATCTACTCAGATGTGCTTGTTCTCTAATGATATTATTCTAGCCTTACCAAAAAGAGAGTTTAATGGTGTGGTTTTCTGATGTCCTCACCTTGAGAGAAGCCTCTGAGATCAGAATTCTGCTGGTACAATAACAAAATAGGGAGACAAACGACAAATGACTTTGTTTAGCAAGATCAACCAAGACAGTATAAATTTGTTGTGAAATAGAACTGAAGGTGACCTCTACGCAACCATGCTGATGGAGGAACAATGATCTGCTGGGTTTGCTGAATGCCTAACAGCTACAATAATTAACAGAGCGTAAACCTACATGAAATAACACGAAGCGATACAGTTATGTTCGATCAAGGTTGAATCATCAGCAAGAGACTGTAAAATCAATCTTAACCTCTGACTTAAATACTATCAGAAAAAGTTGAAGTTTGTTTACTGATAGTAGATGTCAATATATGCTATGCACACATCAATATGCTTGCACACATTAATCCACTAGTATTACTAAATCATGTGGAAGAGTGTAGTATTTCATCTAGGTGACCCACTGACCCACTGACCACTCTTCATGTACCATATCAGATTTAAGAATGAAAAAGGAAATTTAAGATGACATCATCTGCTCCTCTTGCCCCATAATATTCCACCAGATAGCAGCACGTATGTACGCTTCACTAATCTAACAGCAGATTTTAAAGAACATGCACTACTAGAAGGTGAAATTATTTTTATATGGATTATATACAAATCGATGAAATGAAAATGGCGGGTGCATTTGTTCTACTAATAGTAATCGGCATGTACTGCGAAAATTATTGACTCAAAATAGCAGTAAAGATCACTATTTCCCAATGATTACTCTACAAAGATTACAAAGTCAAAAGTACAGAAGTTCCATTTTGGAATTCATCTCCAGATATATAGTCAATACAATAGACCAGAAATATTTTTGCCTGTTGTTTTAGTGAACAATTGCCTATTTCTTTATAAGTTAATATATAAAAGTATACAGATATGTGTGTCCTTTGCCAGTCGATTCGTGTTGCGCAGGTATTGCATATGCAGACATATTTGTACATCAGTGGAGTCTTTGAGAGCTGTCTTTGTGTGGATGACATGTATAACCTGAGACCGCGTGGTAGACAAGGCCCATGCTCTAAATCAGACGTCATGCTTGCGGAATCAAAGGAGGGCAGGCATTTAGGTAACGAGCCCACTTGAGAGGGGGAGTGTGGCCGCCCGGTGTCTGCTGATGGTAGACAGCCTCCTGTGTCCTACTCCAGTGTATCTGAATGAAGGGAATATAGATGAAACAAGTTACACTTTACCTTTCCTTTGTTTCACCTGAAGGGCTGACTCAGTGCACGTCTCCCGTGTCTAAACGAACCTTGTGAGATATGGTTATATGACGAGGGTGCTATCTCTCAGATATGTATCTTAGGTATCACAAAGGCAGCATTTTAACTCTGTGTGTTGGTGCTGTACGCGCGCAGAGAAATAAGCTCTGACCTACTTACGCTTGGAAGTAGGACATCTGACTCGACTGGGCAGGCACTGGAACAATATACGCCCCCAGTATTAAACAGTCAGGCTGCTTGAAGGTCCACAGGGGAGGATAGAACCGACGTAATAAATCTAACATCTACCATCATCATTTTCCCGACATCCTGATTCTCTTAATATAGCTATGTAGGTCAAACCGATGACAGAAGGTTGTGTCGTAATGAATCCTAATCTGCTGACCTATAATATATAAATAGAAGCGCGGAGCATTAAGGGAATCTCAAGGATTGCTTTATTTACTCATTGAGTAAACAGAAATAGTTCTATATCTTGAGGTTGTCTACTGTGCTGTGAGTGTCATTTATAACGACATTCAACATCGACTGCTTTAAAAGATATATTTATAGTGCGATTTACATAGCAGGCTTTTTCAAAGCATATAGTATAAGAGTTTCAAAATATGACTAGTGGCCCACATAGACCCTATTGAGGTATCCCAGAATTCAGTCTGTTTACACGTCCCGGTGTCCGCTGGTTACCGACGTGGTATTCACCACTTGCACATAAGCGTGGCGCTGCGATCGGGTTGCGCTGGTTGCATGTGGCTAGCCACTGCTTTCCGGGAATCAGCCACAGACTTGGATTCGAAAACGAGGCGTGATACGTTACCTGGGTCGGCAGCATGGCTTCACAACCATAAGCACAGAGTTAACTAAAAATGTAATTTGTTGTTGTGTCGTGAATAAAAGGCTGAGCTTTATAAATAAAATATTATTAAAAAGCCAAAACTTGGGCCTATCTCTCGATATAGTATCATATATCTGTGTTATGGCTAAGATTTCCAGTCATGGATTGAACATCCAAATTATTTTGGTGAAAAAAGAAAAGTAAACATGTCACCTTCCTGTTTTCACAGTGATTTAATAAAAAATCTATCGCGGTGACCTATGGAAATTGATATCCTACCTTCTTTAGCATTTCAAGACTAATAAAATGATACCAATATTACCAGGTTTTGACACAGAAAAACGCTAAGAACATGATCTTCTGATATCTGTCTTAATAGTCCATTATCCAAGGAAATATGTAGTTTTGAAATATCATATTTTTCCGAAATATCTATCAAATATTATTTCATTCTATACATCTTTGATATCTAATGTCTATACATAAACACTAGATATCAAAGATATATAATTTGTTGTTCGATACAACATATATCAATGTTTTCATGCAGAACAGAACAAGACATGAGTAGCCATTTTCTGACAAACACATGTCTCTTTCTTTAAAATATGATCAGGAAATATTCATCACAGCCTGGCAATAAAGGTATCATATCAATCGTCATGAAATACCGAAGAATATAGGATGTTTATTTCTACAGGTCATCGCGATAGATTTTTCATTAAATCAGTGTGAAAACAGGAAGGTAACATGTTTTAATGTTTTCTCATTTAAACAATTCCGATTTTCATTCTATGACAGGAAATTTTATTCATGAGACAGGTATATCATGTATATCCTAACAGATAGGCCCAAGTCTCAGCTTTCTAAAAATATATTGTTTATACAAATCGGCCGATTAGTGTAGATGTGAGAGCGATTTCCATTTTTCATGTTAGAGAAACACTAGTATTTTTATCATTGCTCAGGACTCAGTGGAGAGGGCTCGCCTCGTTTTCGATTGACGTGTATAGGCGGCCATTACAAGATGGCGCCAGTGTGAAGAGGGTCAATGGTGATAGACCCTTGACCCGTAACCCACAATCATTGCTTATTATCGGTTTTTATAAATCTTCAAATGGGAAATCCGATGTCAGAAATGGAAATTTCAGCTGTTTCTACATGTAAACCCGAAATTATATTCAGATTACTCAAATATAAATGGGAGAACTGTGGTTCATGTGAGCGTGGTGTGTCCAGCCACTTGCGAGCGGAACTTGTGTTTACCCTGGGCGATGATCGGGAGACGAGTAACCTCTGGAGGGCGTGTAGAGGTCCTTTGGTTTCACCCTTTCCGTACTGGTGATGGCATATGGCATTCCCCAGCGTAGATCCGGTGATGCCAAATAACATTATGGGGGATAGAAGAAGTGATGCCATTTGGCATAATTTTCCGTTATTTCACTAATATTGGATGGTTTTATGTAGACAAAATTAGATGGATTTATGTGATCTATTTAGAGTTGATGTAGAACAATATTAAAAATGTAAAACAAAACTAAGATTACGACTTAAGAGGTTTTTTTCATTTCTTTGTTGAAACATTTATTTTAGCTGGGTCATACTCACTCCGAGGACTGGTTTCAATGTATGCCCAGGCCCAGGTTACTCTGAGTAGAATTGTTGTTGTTGCTTCATTCTTCATAAGGAAAGTGAGAGAAAACTTGTAACATATGTTCAATAAAGCAGTTGTTGAATTCACTATGACATACATAGAGTCAACATGCGCTTCTAATGCCCAATGTTAAGATTTAATGTGGGTGGGAAAGAGTAACAATCTCCTAGCAGATGCTTCGACATGACATGTTAGATCTCTTCCCATCACTTCAGCTATATCTGTGGTGCACTGTGTGCCTGCCCAAAAATGGGATAATTACGGCAGAGTTTTTTTGGTTTTTTTTCTTTGGTAATATTTTCTTTTATTGAACTGTAAAGGTTATATCTATATCTCTTCTGTTGTCATACGACACTCATGGTCATTTGGTTTTCATAACATACTCGACGTTTAAGTCGTTTAACTTGAAGTTTATATAAGTGTAAATAGTGTCGGTTGTTGAGTAATAATCTATGTGTGAAGAGTGACTCAACGGGTAAAGTTGAACACAGTAAAAAGAGAGTCTGGGTTTGGAGGATGAGATGTGAATCAATGGGAGTGACCCGATGCTTTCAGAGGGTAATGGAAAGCTAGTGAGACCCCTCCGGTAGTGCTTGGTCATGTGATAAGGAGGCATTGAGCCTATTGGAGTTGGTATCAGACTCAGTGTTGCAGTCAGCAGTACTCCGTCCGCAGAAAGACATGGTTTGATAAGGAGTGACGAGTAACGTTCAGCGCCGTTCAACACCGATCCCGGTTCTGGCCGATCTGCTCCCCGGCAGGGATGCTGAGCTAAGCTGAAAGGATTCTACAGAGTGACTTGGAAAGAGAGTTCAACAGAAAACCAGCTTCATGCTCTCTTCCAAGTTATATTAACAAGCGGACTTAGAATCATCCACGGGGTATGGAACACAGCTAGTGAACATCAAGACTGTGAACATCAAGACTGTGAACATCAAGACTGTGAACATCAAGACTGTGAACATCATGGATTACTGTTTAGTGTGAAACAATGTAAGGTTTGTGTATAATTACAACTGTTTGTGTTTGAAACCATTACCACGAGGGACTAATCATACTATTAAATAATTGTCAATTAAATTCTACTACGGCTTGTCATCTTTGTGCCTCAGTACCAGTGGGGTGTGAAGTATCGTGCCCAACCGATACCGCTAAGTGAGTTACAGAGAGAGTAACATCAATGGTACAGTAGACCTCACCTCACACTCTACTCAAAATGAGCAAATCCAAGAACAAAACACCAGGGAGAGAGAAGACACCTCAGGTAAGGACGGAAACGGCATCTGCAGCAACAGAAGAGCTGTACATATGTAGAAGCTCAGTTCACCTTAATAGAGTCCACCCCTGAGACGATCCTCAGACAAAATCTAGGGTCTGTCCTGGAGGACACAGAAGGTGCGTTTAAAGAAGAAAGTTGATATGCATCCTCCAGTCAACATGGTGCACCAGCCTCCAAGTCTCACCATGGCTGTTGTCATTGATACTCGGTCACATCTACTGTGAACCAGTCTGCATTTTCACTGTCACATAATGTAGCCACGTCTTTTACACTGGCTAATGCAGTGACAAGAAACAAATCTGAAATCTCTTCAAATCCACTGCTAATAGAAAGGAAAGAAAAACATATTTAAAACATACATTTGAATTACAACGTGTATAGTTGCGTACAAACTCTCAATAGCATGACTCTTCATTCATATCCACTGCTCTTGTAGGGAGTTCATAAGATATAACAGTCCCCCTGGAAGTTGTACATAATTGTACTAGCAGTATATCAGTTGTCGTGGTACGCCTTTAGTGCCTGTTCCACCGGAATAACTGCATGGCCACAAAAGACATTGAATGGCTACCTTATCAAGTAGGTATAGAAATCAGTATTTCTTGTACAATAGTAATCCCTAATAAACTTGTTTTCAATATAAAGTGCAGTGGGGCAGTCCACATGTGTGGGCCTTACAGGTGTGGAACAGGCGATAGCTAATGAAACCTTATGAAATAGCTTTTATTTTGTACCTGCAAATGGCACATTGAACTTCACCTTTTGGGCATGTAAGATTTCAGCCTATAAGTATATTTAGCAGAAGACCGATGATATCAGATTCATGGTCAGACCAGTAAAATAGGCAGTGCCCTTGGTGATTGTCCAATTTCTTGTTTTCCTTAACTTATTAATGGAAGGAGATCATCCTAAAGCAGAGAGGTGGGGAACGGCTGTCCCCAAGGCCAGAATATGGTCATGATCCATGTTCCCTCCAGTGCTTGCGTGATAGTAGACCACTATTCTTACTTCATAATCTGTAGTGAAGTCCTAATTACAGTACATGCTTTAACCCTTGCATAGCCAGAGCCCCCCGACCTCCTGGCTGTAATGGTAGTTCGATTTCTGGTTGGAGACAGGAGTGGCTACCTGCTATGGCGTAGGGGTAGGGGCAGTGAAATAAAGAAAGGGCCTCCACTGCTTGCAATATGGTTCCCACATGGCCAAGATATAGATATGAATCAAATTACTGCAACATAGGCTTTTCAGAATGTTGAAAAATTGGGTTTTATAAAATGTCAGAGTACAAAACTGTACTACTGCATCGTCGCTGTGTCGGGATGTTGAAAGTTTGTGTCGAATTGGGTCAGAACGCTTGTGGTAGTGTGTTAGGAGCTCAGTGGGTTCCTGGCCATAAGATCCAGCAACTATCTGAGACACATACCTGATAGGAGACACCCTGTGTTACATTAAGTGCTGTCACATCACCCTCCTACACGAAGATGGTGTTTTTTACATATCATTATATACCTGTGCCCGCATATCTCATGTATACACCCTAGTAGTAATGATTTCATTGGTCCACACTGTGGCGTAATATATATGATACTACCCTCCGTACCATGTGACCACTCATTCTTCTCTTTAATGAGTTGTAGAAATGCATTCTTAATGATTTCTAGGTATATAATAGTAAAAAGACATAGTGAGTGTGTCTGAATTCCATCTGTTCCTCGATATTTTGGTCAGAAATACTCACCTTATTCTTTGAATTCGGTGAGTATTTCTGACTAAAATATCTCTGAACAGATTCCATTCAGACACACTAACCATGTCTTTCTATAATACATTACATGAATCACCTATGAGACCTATAACTGTTCATCAGTGCATATACTGTCTACACCTCACATGTGAAAGGGAACGACACATCAACACCGAAATGTTGTAGAGCCAGCACCAAAGCCAACATTTCTTTCTGTAAAGTTCAGTAGTTCTTTTGGTGACAATGGACTTCTTCGAAAATCAGTATACAGGATGCTGTACAGCATTATCATCATTTTGCGATAACACTGCATCAACCCCATGGTCACTTGGGTCAACTATCAAAACAAACTGCTTGCACCATCAGAACAGGTTCAAAACACAACGTAGATTTCACTTCATCGAAGTTCATCAACATACTTTGGAACTTGTGAACTTTTGATTCTTCATTAACTAGTTTGTAAGTGGAGCAGTAAAGTCAGAGACATCTTCATAATATTTCTATAATATTCAGCCATACTGAGAATATTCATCAAACTTCTCCTGTTTTATGGAATTGGAGATTCAACAAAACTCCTATTTTTGGTTTCAACTGGAAAAACCTGTCATACACTTCCACACCTGGCAGACCTTTTAAAGATTCTATCATATTGAAATACAAATTTAGGTAGTTTCCGAAAATTAGTACAAAATCAAGTTTGGGTACAGGTACAGAATGTGATAACCAAGCACTGTTACTTGGTTCACTGCTGTTGTTCTCTTGCATATATTGTTTTGTCTTATTGTTTGTTGCAAAGATGTTGTAGTTTGAATATATATAACATCAGGGGATTCATTGTTTTCATCGTTTTGTGCATTAATACAGCAGCCGATAGGTTTTAAACTATCAGAATCATCTCTGCCAAAGTAGGCTTGATGTTTCACAACTCAGTAGACTGTCTTCAGCCTCGATTTTCAAAATGTTGTTCACATTACTAAGTATTTTGATTACCTCTTAGAACCACAAACGAGAGCCTTAAGAAAATGACCAGTAATGGGCAGCAACGCCAACACCTTGTCTTCCACATGTTAATTCAGAATCAAGAACTATCCTGTTTCTAATTTTACAAATATAATCCAAGACAAAGATGCTTCTGAATAGTATAGTCGGGAAATCTCATAAAAGCAAACATAGTTGTAAGCAAATGCTGATTGCCAGATTAGGTTTTGTGCAAAGGACCGACACAGTCAATTACTAGGAGCAAATAGGATGTTCATCACAGATGAATGAGTGTGCAATTATAATTGAATAACAATTAAAAGGTTTTAGTTAGATTTAGCCTATGGATGGTTTTCTGTAACCCACATGCACCCAGTCAACTTGCTATTTCTGCAACTGCCTGAGTCTAGGATCCAAACATATCAAGCACCAGTGGGTCCTGAGGTATTTTGGTCTTGAGTGATTGGTCATGGTAGGCTGGGCACACCTCTAAGACCCTGAGACACTGGCTCCCTGCTCTGTTCTCACTATCACAGTGTACATCATGCAGACAGTAAAGGGATAGTTTTCTGGAAGCACACTGAAGGTTAAATGTGACCACTCTAACCTCTAGATGATGTCTCTAGTGCATGCAAGCACGCTCTAATAACATGTCTAGACTTTTCTCCCACTGCAAAAATGGGCTATGCTGCAGATATTTTTTCTTCGGTTCCCTAACCATTTCGCATGTGAGGCAAGTTGAACAAAAGTGGGTATGATCCCGCCTTATCTTAGGCTAGTAGTAATGCCTCATATGCTTTTCAGAGGTCTTATTTATGCTAAATGGATCACCCATATAGGTAGCTCTAGTGCTACATTAATAGTCTGGCAGCCAAAGCCCAAGTTTAGGCCTAACCCTGACTTCTCTGTTCCATTTTTTTTCTCTGCTGATTATTCATCTGAGGGTTGTATATGATGAGATCTAGGGTGGTGTGGAGCTCTCACCCTTGAGCAATTTTAGATATTCAAGATGGCGTCCTTGATGCTTGCCCTGAAGGACTAAATTTTGAAAAGTCACATTTTTCCATTATTTACTACTCCAGATCTATGATATTTTGGTCAAGATACATGTTTTAGGGTCCAGAAATTTTGATGGAAAGGGTTTTTGAAGAATTGGACTTACCGTTGCCATAACTTGCAGGAAAAATGTAAATAAGTGTGCTGCTTTTTCATCCTAGCTGGATATTCATGGCTCAAATATATCAAATAAATGTATTTGATGAGTCACATTTCCTGTTGCCATGGTTAACAGCTTTGGAAATAGAGGTAATGATACACAACTAAAAGAATACAGATTAGGTTAGTTGAGTGCCTCCTAAAATCATGCTGGGATAGTTTTTGTAAATAACCTCTTTTTGTGGTCATGGTAGCCACAAAGATGCTACCATGATTGAATCCTGTAATGTTTTGAAAAACATGGATCTTTTTACTGATTTCCAATTGATTGATTTTTCAGATAATCTGATGATGAGTATAGGGTTGAAATAACATGATGGATGTACCTTCTTTCCTTACAATTTCAAGAAAAACACTTAATCCATATTTTATTTCTTTGTTTCAATTTAGAGCTAAACAATGGAGAGCGGCTGCATCTTTATGTTCTGATATGGTGCTGAATGTAATGAGAAGAAAACAGTCTCAGAGGCTACAGGTGTAGCACGAATAGAAACAATTGCTAATGCAAGCAAAATTTATGGTGATACCTTGCATATAGAATTTGAAAGACAGCTTGCTGAAAATGATCAGATTCCCTACTACAGAAATTTTGTGTCTTGGTATACATCAAAAACCAATCACTAAGTACAAAAATTATGAAGTTTTCCCACCAGCCAAAAGATTATGATGCTCACTGTCAGTATTTGACTTCAAACTTCATTGCCTGTACTGTGGCAAAGACTTTGATGTAAACAAGGAGCCATAGAATCATGGAAGATGGAGACCACATGGAGGCACATCCAAACAGTTTGAGTCAGATGAAGCCTTGCAGCTTGTAATAATTCTACAGGCTGACAGAAATCAGATTTGAAACTGAATTGAAATTTTCAAGAAGTACCAGGATAATAATGGCTCACTCAATTGTTCATACCTCTTAGATGAGTTGCAACAGTGCTTCACTGATGATCTGGTCATCCTTATAACTCCTAGTTATGCCAGCATAATTACATTCTACAAGAATACTGCTTTGGCACTGAAGATGGTTAAGGGAGTTGATGAGAATGATGACATTGAGAGGAGCATTAGCATTTTGTCAAAACATGTTGTGTAGGAGTGTATTACTTGTGACAAGTCTTCATATCAAGTGCACATTGATAAGAACATTGCTACTCAGTATGCATCTCCTACATTGATAAGGTTACTGGCTGCCCTGTCTATGAAACTGGACCAAACTTAACCAACAATGCTGATTGCCAATATCATCACTGATGTAATAACAAGCAATCCAACTCCCTTACAAGTGGTACTTGGAATACTTTTGAGGGGCTCCAAAGCAGTTATTGGTCACATGTATGATTATCGTACCACATGGAGCTATGATGATTTACTGTGCTTTAAGACCTCAACTGCTGTTGCTGCATCTGTTGAGCCTGTGAAACTGATGCAGCAAGGATATCTGTGCCAAGGATGGTCTAATGCAGGTTGTGGCTGACAATTTTATCACTGACATAAGTCCCAAATATGGAAAGCTCTCCACACACTCGTTGGCAAAGATTATCATGCAGCAAACCAACAAAGATGACACCCCACTAATTCTTCACCTCAAGAAGAGTGAACTGGCTAAGTCATTTGAAGGAGGACAGGGGAATGATTTTGAAAATGTCAAAAGAAACTAACAATGGCAAAGCTCTATATCTTCTCTCTCATCAGATACCCAATATCATCAGGATGTGTCAAGGAAAAGAGCCACTGATAATGATTTTGCATTTCTTCAGGATGTTGTAGCGGTTGCCCTCTAGTCGCTGAAAGTGTGTGACCACTTTCCGCGATTGTCAGTCGACCAGAGGTTCCGAGACTACCCTGTACTTACCGTGCCAGTACAGGTGGGTTCGGTTTTACCCACTGGAAAGGGTAGGGAGACGCAGAGTCTACCAACCACCGCTTATCCGCGAACAGAAAACCAGACTCCGGACTATTTCGGTTACCGATCTTTTATTACGGTATTAAATGCAAGTACAATCGTTGGTGCTACGGGGCACCAACTAGCACGGGAAGAGATCTGGTCTCTTCTACGTTGAAAGGTGTATCAACACAACCTAACCAGCATGTGAGGCTCCAGGCATTCACTCTATGCGGAGGAACAGCGAGAAGTCCTGTCGACCCGCTGTGGACTCAACCTTATATAGTGGTTGAGTTACGTAATGCGGGCGAGCCCGTAGCATTTGCATACCGCGGGTCCGCCGGCTTTACCGCACAGCAGGGATCGGTCTTTGCGTCACCTAGCGTAAAGTAAAACAGACACTGCATGACTACCCTGACCCCTAAAATGTTATATCCAATGACAAATGTCCAGAATTCAATGGCAAGAACAAGGTCATTCATTGGCACCCAAGACGAAAGTTGTTTATCTTGCCACAATGATGACAGCAATGATGAAGGCAAAACAGATATCAGAGGCTGCTGTGTAGAAATACACAATCCTCACACTAGACCAGCAACTTATAATGTGTATGGCTATGCTGCATTGCATATTCTCTGGGAGAATGAAACCAGGTTCCAGAACTTCTATCTTAGACTGGGTAGTGTGCACCTATTGATGAATTACTGCTGTTGCATTGGTACACTGATGGCTGACACTGGCATAGTAGAAATACTGAGTTCTGCCTTTTTTGCATTTTATTGAAACTCGTCAGATGTTGTTGCAGTAATGAGATCCTCTGCAAGACATAGAGATGTGGTTGCAACAGTGCAAACATTGCCTGCTCATATTCCTGTGCCTTTCAGGGTGTCTAGGACAAAGCAGGCTCTTCAGTCAGATGATGGTGATGAACTCAATGGGCGATAAACAGATAAATATGTCAAGGCTAAGCTTAAACCATAAACATATTTGTTTCCTGTTCTTGTGCACCATCTTGTTTGGAGTGCATTGGAATATTCACGTAACATAACTCTGCAATGTTTCGTCTCGATACATGATGCTTAAGTACAGTCTTTGATTATTAGCTGTTTTTTTACACCAAATTAATATGTACATTAAGTTTTATTCCATTCCGTATAGTGTACTGATTTGTATAGGTAAGACAAGCTAATGCAGAATAGATAAATAACAGATTGGGGAATTCACCGATGTAATTATCTGTTACAGCATTTCTAATAACTAATGTAAGTACTAGTAATAAGGGGTATTCAAAAGTATTATATTCATCAAAATATGTAGGTTAGAAAAGGGATCATTAGAGGTCACAGAGCCTTGGTCGCATATTGTGTAATTGTGCCCTCTAGCACAATAATTGTAGACGTACTGTTATCATAATGTGGTGCAATTAACGTCTCATAAATAGCAACGTCCACTATCTTGTACAGCTTCACCCAGGAACGAGTAGTAGCATAGACCAAAATCAATGTAAATATAGAATTATGTTGCATGATATGCGCACTATAGGTCGGCGACCCCGTGTAAATCGCGTGGTGGGACCACGTAGCCAAAACTGTTGAAGTAAATGTAAAATCATATCATAAGGAAAAGGTAACTGAGTATATATAATGTATTTTAAGTAAAGATGAGAGGCACACAACGTATAATTGTATACATGTCCGCGAATGCGAAATCGTCTAGAAGCTGGTTATGATTACACTCTATGTACCTTTACCACACGGTCTATAAAGTGAAGGATATTCTTTTTTATTGTTCTCTACATGCAAGGACTGTGGCGAAGATATACGGGTGCTCGTAATCTCTTCGCTACACAGAGCGGAGATTGTGGTAAATAAAAAGTCCCTTGTGAACGAATTAGTGCCTGAGAGGATCCGTGGTCATTTTGTCATTCTTTGACAATATAAATTTGCAATGCTGAATGATAAATACAATACAAACTAGTTTCAGAAAGATGCGGTGGAAGACTCCTCGGACTAGACTCTGCCAGAGATCGAACTAGTATCGAGAGGATAAGTATTTCACTCCAGTATTAGGCAGTATACATACACAATGTTACCATGATTTCGATCTGAGTGGCTGTATTCTCTGCGTAGTTGACGCGAAGTAAAACTCCGAGCGATGGGGAGAAGTATTACGTAGCGTCAACTACAAGGAGAATACGGACACATAGTTCGAAATCATGGTAATGTTTTATTTATTACTCACCTTTCTAGTAATTATTAGGAAAAAAATCTTGTAAATTTGATGCAAGCGCCGTGCATTGTTTATATGAATTAGTTCCTATAATGCCCGTCAGGTGGCCATAAAAAGCCGTATTCTCCTGGGAGATTCCGGAGGTCCGTATTCTACTCAGTAGCGATCTGTAACCTTCATAAGCTTAGTATGGAAACTCCGTTTTCGGTGGGTAATAACTCTCATTACCGCAAACATCAATGGCATTCATGAAGATCCACTACAGTCATTCTCATTCCATTAATTTGTATCCTAGGCTTTCTGAGTCCGTGAAATATTCAATTAACTCCACGTTTTTCTTAGTTCCTCAATTACTTGATCATAGTTTTATCAAGTTCATCCGTGGATATGATACGCATTCAGTGTTGATGTGGACATATGTTCTATTTACCATCAGTGAATTTTTTCAATTATTCTCGTCTACATATGAAGTGGGACAAGAAAGCAGTATAGTGCCATATCAGCGTAACCTTAGCTGTGTTAGCGGATTCTGAAAATGTCAGATAGGTGATATTGTTGCCGTCAGCAGCTCAGAATGCATTTGGCAACACGCTAGTGAGGGTGAAAGGGCGCCGAGCCTAACACCGGCAACAGATGGCAATGGCATTTGACACAGAAGCAGTGCTCAGTATTTGCATTCACATCTGGATCACTGAAATGTTCTTCAGGCATAATATTATGAAGATGAGTCGTTCGCCTGTTGCTGAAAATACACAGATGCACATTAATACTCTGGATCTAGAATTAGAAATCTGGTGTCAACCTTCCAACACCTTGACCTTTTTATGCGTCTAGTTTCCTCATAATTTCCTCAGGACAGGTATGACTTTAAGTGATTGTAAAGAGAGGAGTAATGCGGTCATGGTCAAGGCAGGATGTGATCTCTTCTCACTTATGAAATACGTTTCTAATAAACAGTGTTAAATGTGTCTGATTGACTGATTTGGAAATATTGATAATTAGATCTGTATCAAGATCCCAAGATGTCAAATAACATTTCGTGGCATACATCTTTTTTTATAGATGCTTTATTTAGACTGAGTGGTACATCGATGTGGGTATCGCTATGAGCATACCGCTCAGTGCATTGTAGTCCCATGACTTTTAAACTTGTTTCCCATATCTCAAACAGTTCTGGTCGTATTATGACCATACATCACAAGTGAAATACCTAGTTATTATCCTCGTGGACAACTAGCAGGTGTTCACTCTGTTAGATAAATATATAGTTCTACTTAAGTGGGATTCACACGGAGCGACTCATGTACTTGAGACTAGTGTACTTAACATTTATTCCCCAGTCTCCGATAATTTTCCCTTTGACCGTTCAGCTGTATGCACTCCTCAGCTAGCTATTCGCAATCCATACAGTGTAGCAATAAACCGTCGATGAATTAAAATAACATGGTCTATGAAAACGAGCACCAATTTTAGACAACGAGCAATAAGCCATGACATGTCAATGCTCTTAAAACAAAGGGGATTTCAGCTGAATGTTCATGCACTGGGTGTTATGTAGGGCTCACACATGATTTTAGTACAGGGCGATCAAGGCCCGTTCTGGGAGAGTGCCCAACGTTTCTGATATAACTCGAAGGCACTTTTACTGTCAATGTTTCTGACAGACGTGGGAAACCGGTTCCAGGCTTGCGACCCCAATAACAAGTATTTTTTTTAACGATTCTATGTTTGGCCTATCTATAATAAAAGACACTGCGTTATGAAGGCTTGTAGGCCGGTCCCTCGGTGGATCTACCCAGTTCCCATTGGATTTTTGGGTAAGCATATAATTAAGCAAGTGGGTTTGCCTCCTGACTTTCAAGCTTTGTGTTTTCTACATCCGGTGCAGCGATGTGAACAGAATATAGAACAGATTGGCCAAGCACGTCCATGCAAGCATTGATTTTGAATTGCCTGCGTTTTCTTTAGCTTACCTTTCGGTGCAGTCATAGACAATGGTGGCGAAGTCCATGTATGGTAGTACCATTGATTTATACAGCCTAATAACAATTCTTTCACCAATAAAATCTTTAACACAAGTGTGTTATGGGCAGCAATACAGGCACTGCACAAAAACCACCATTTTATTCATATATACGCCATCGCGGAAGTGCATGTACTGGCTATATATTGACTTGTTTTCATATATATACGCTCATGGTTTATATACGGACGCGTCTTGGCTGTATTTCACACCCGGCGTAAATGAGAAGAAATATCCTCTCCCCCGCTGCCTCCCACCTGTTTGTGTTGGTAGAAGTAAAGGTGTCCTCAGTAGGAAGCCCTCCCCCCCCCCCCCCCGCCACCCCCCGCCACCTCCCGCCCACTCTCTTTGAAGCCCTCTTCACTGGACGCTTACATCCGCCTACAGAAGAGGCGTATATATGCGGGGAATAGGTCGACTTTATATACGCAAAAGTCATACTTCTATACGCCGGGCGCATTCATATGTAAAATGGTGGTTTTCGTGCAGTGAGGTGACCGTATCAACATGTGAGGCCATGATCAGATTCTGGTCAAGACTGACTCCCAGATACATGAAGGGGTGGACTCTAACAATAACAGTAACATTGATCTTTAGTGATGATACAGTCTCAGAGCTCTTCATCAAGGTTTGCTTTGTGCCAAAGACCATATATTTTGTTTTACGCTCGTTTATAGCCAATTGGTGCACCCCTCTCATAAGATCTCTCACTCTCTAAATGGTATTCTTTACAACGTTCTCACTACGCTCTATGTGAGAAGAATTCTTATTGAACTAGGCTTAGAGCCTTGAGAATCCACTGGCACACAGTATTCCCGCCAGGTGGCGTCATTGAGATTATAGGAATCTTTGGGTTGCATTGATGTACGTCTTTAGCTTGGGAGGCAGGCCAGTGGATTCTCAAGGCTCTAAGCCTAGTTCGTTAAGAATTCTTCTCCTATAGAGCACAGTGAGATAACAGCATACCAATACAGGTGTTTCCGTTCAGCGCCGCCTAACGGCCCACTGTCTAGTTATGCGGCTGCTCGGACAAACACCGCGAGTCCGGTGGTATTCACAGAGACACACAGCAATCACACCTAAAGTGTGAACGGTGGGTGTGATTGCAGGAGTGTTGTTTTTTGACAGATTAAATTGTTGGAACAAACTAAGGTATTGTATCACCGGGTCATGGCTGTCTAAACTCTATAGTTGAAAATTACCTTGGTTTTAGATAGGAAAAAAGATTTTAGGGAAACTAGTTAACCTAATTGGGAGGGGTCCTCGTACCGCGTTTCTTTCGCTAAATCTACCGCATGAGCTCGTAGAGCGAATGCGGTAGATTTAGCGAAAGAAACAAGGTACGAGGACCCCTCCCAATTAGGTTAACAAGTTTCACTTGTACTATACACCTCTAATAATTCGTAAATAATCAATAACTTACCAAAATAAGTCGACGTCGAAGCGAAAGTCAAACTCGACTGGTAGTGCGGAAGTTATTTTCTACTAGGCACTATGCGCATGTTCAATATCTACTCTCCAACCAGAGTCTTGAACACAACTTACTGCAGAACATCTGGGAGGTGACTGCTTGGTATTCAAAGTATAGTGGTACGTCGTAATAACGGCACAGTATGTGGTACATCGAAACTACCACTTGCATAGCAGAGGTTGGTATTTGGTGTATTTTAAGGCACAGGTGTATAGTACAAGCATATAACAGCTAGGTCTGCCAATGTATTAATGTGTATGCAGTTTCGGTGTCCCTTTGCTATCTAAGGGATATCTAAAGTATCATTTAGGTGATATGCATGTATGACATACCAAATTGGAGCTGAAATATCATAGAATACGATGCAATCACCGTTTTTTCTCTGGAAATAATGTGCACGGTTATTATGAGCGTATTACACTAATACACTCTGTGAATCAATGCTAAACTATATGTTGCCAGGTGTTTGTTTGGCTACAGGCATGGCGTAACTAAGCAGATAAGGTGCGACACCGGCCAGTGGAAAAAGGCCTATTAGAGAGTGTGAGATCTTATGAGAGGGCTGATTGGTCAGAGTGACACAAGTCGATCACCCTGGTTAAATCAGCTGGAACATTTTCCAACACCTCGTTTAAGTCACTCCCCGAAGTGTAGATCTCAGTGTCATCAGCATACAGGCGACACCCCCCAGTTCTCAATCACACATTCGAGATCGTTTGTATATGTTGATAAAAAAAGCCCTGAGATAGATACCTAAGGAACACCAAGAGAGGTTACTTGTTCTTTAAATGTCATACCATTAGCCATGGGCCTCTGGGATCTGTTGCTCAGATAGTCAGCAACCCACCAATTGATATTTTAAGTTTTAAAAATAAGATTTGGTGATTGATCATATTGAAGGCCTTCTTGTGATCGATGAAGACTGCGAGTGTTGCCTTCTTTTCATTTATGGCACGATAAATTTCATGTGTGAATTGAGCATTTGTATCAACAGTACACTGTAAAATATTTCCCGTGAATTTTACGGTATTTCCCTGGCAACTGGGGTGCCAGGGAAATACCGCTAATTGTACGGGTGACCGTAAAATATTTCTGACTGTAAATTTTAACTGTCCTAAACTGTATTTTGATAGCGTTTTAAACCTGTAATATATTTCAGACTGAAATTTTACCTGTATTAAACTGTATTTTGAAAACGGTTCAATTGATGAACCTATTACTTCCTACTGTTCAACTTATATATATATATATATATATATATATATATATATATATATATATATATATATATATATGGTTAATCATTTGGACCAATAATGGGTTCAGTAGGCCATATTGAAGTAATAGTCTCTTTTCTGTTTCTGCCTCCGTGTACATGAGAAGATCAATTTGAAACTCTCATTTGGACTTTTGCAAAAATATAAATAATGATGCTTCTTTGTTTGTTTTACATTAAAAACATATTTACTAAAGGAAGGAGTGTGAACAAGATTTCCTGTCTAATATAATGAGAACTTGAAAACTAAATATATGGAAGATATCTTTTTCCCAGAGTGTGACATTTTTCCATAAATACTGCAAATTTGTCTAAATACCTCAAAAATTTTGAAAAAAATATGTACATGTTGAAGGACATGTCCCCTACAACTAAGGTTAATTTCAAGGATCAGGTACCATTCAACAGAGTGCTATAAAATATTGAAGGGTGTACACGGAGGTAGAATCTGTACACGGAGGCAGAAACGAAAATCTTTAACTTGCTCTGTGCCCTACAAATATGGCAATTTCTGAATGTTTTCATACGGGAAATATCTGTATATGTGTGTGAGGTATACTTGGCATAGTTTTATTTATTACTGAAAGTAATTTTTGTTATGAAAATTGATCTTTCTAGAAAGTTGTAATATCTTTTTTTCCTTATAATGTCTGACCAAGAAAATAAATATTTTCCAAGGATTCTTTGATCCCATACGATGCCTGTGTATTGGTCCATGATGTCTAGGGTCTCACTTTCATTCCACAGACCCATTTTCATTATAAAAAAGATGGAAACACATGTACACGGAGGTAGAAACGTGTACACGGAGGCAGAATCTGCATCCATGTACATAATTTTCCAGTATAACTCCATAGTGCTTTGGTAGATTTTCATAGAATTTCACACAGGAACAGGTGTGGTCCTACTATAGATATATTGAATCCTATTTAAATTTCATTAGCAGGTATTATGGAAATATTGATGAATATTATGTGTACACGGAGGCAGAAACACATTTTATCCATTGTCTTGCCACCAACACTAACACCCATCAACATCAACATCCAACAGCACCCATACTTATAAAACAACTCCCACAGTGACACCCACCAATACTAAGACCAACAGCAGGCCTATTTTTTGTTTCAAAAAGGAGATAATACATGTACACGGAGGTAGAAACATGTACACGGAGGCAGAAGTACATGATTTACCAATATCTAAATCCATAGTGTGTGTGGGGATTTTAATGTAATTTCACACAGTGACAGATGTGAGTATACCATACTCATATTATATTCTTTTCAGTTTCTATGAGCAGATCTTATGGAAATATTGATAGATATATGTGTACACGGAGGCAGAAGCACATTTTAGCCATTTTCATTATTTCTCTATGGCTCCCAGTACAAATATTCCTGATCAATTTAGTTTGCACTATTATACAGAACCATTTTTTCTAGATCTAATAACTACAAAAAATATTTTGTAAACCAATGTTTAAGCACTATTTCACTCCCTTGAACAATGTACACGGAGGCAGAATTCCATTTAAGCCAATGCAAATATTAATGGAAATGAGGGAAATTTCATTCCCCAAATCTTGAAAACTACATTGTTACTTACTCTGAAATGTTATTTTATTTCATAATTAGTTCAGTAATGAAACTAAGTTGGGTTTTTTTAAAGGAAAGGAAAACATAGAATAAAAATGCAACTTTATATTGAAAAAATGGCTATTTTTCATGCTTTTGGGGCTATTATAGGTCAGATTTTGCTCACAGACAGGTAAAAGTATATATGGCAGGAAAGCTCTCGTCGTGATACATGCAATGATCATAAGAATTCATAAATACATTTGTTTATATCAGAGATACAGCACTGGACATCTCTAAAATGGAAGTGCTGTCAAATTCTGAATATCGACCATATATCATTAGAACATCAGGGCTAATGAAGGATTAAGTAGAAATGTTGTGCCCGCCCATGCAGAACACGCGTATTTTTGCCAAAACGAGAGGTAATCACCGACTGAGATTTTACAGCACCACCAGTTGTTAAGACTAATTCAAGCCAGATTTAAATAGTCATCTTCTATCATCTGTCTCTAGGTGATGCCTTATTGCATCATCCGCTGTAATTAGACGTCATCAAACGATATGTAGTTTCCATGCACTTGGCGGTTACACAACACGATTTATAGCCTTTTACGGCCGAAAGTCGTCAGATGATCTAAATACAAGAATCCCAAAAGAATTTCTTCTGGGAGAGAATGACGTCTCTCCAAATAAAGTCGCAGTGAGTTGATGGGAGAAACACTATTTCGTAAGATTAATTTTGTACTAAATACAAGAATCGTTGCCTGTAATCGTCTAGTGTAAACGCCGGGTAAGGCGCGCAGATGTGTAAACGTGAGAGGCGTCCCTGCCCTGTCCATGCTCTGATTCTGTCGTTATGACGCTAAATTCATGCTTTTCCAAAGACATTTTCTAAAAATAACTTCACCTGTATGCTCCATTTCCTGGTGTTGAATTTGATGGAGATGTGATGATACAGTTAAAAATAGCATGATTGTTTCTAAATCCCTAGATTAATGGTTGCGGATAAAGATCTGCTCCAATTTGTCTAAAAAGTGTCTAAAAAACTGAGATGTGCAGTCATACCTCGGATTCAATGCACGCCCCGTCAAACGATACTCCTAAAATTAGCATGATGTTATACTTCACGTAGAACGGCTTTCATGTGAATTATCTTTTTTCTAAAATTATTACGTCAAACTGATAGTGTCAAACTGAACGGATGGAGCAATGCCCAACATGTTGCAGGGGGGTGTTAGCACACTTGCATTAGAGAATTTATCTATAGCAACAATTTATGGTTGTCTGACTCATAAAATACTAACAGAGACATTGATTTCATCCTCTGCATATTGTTCATTGCTTGTAGGTTTCCCAAATAATGAAGGACTTTAATCTACCTGAGTCGTAATTTATCTCCATGATATTTTCAATAAAGCTTTAGATTTGTCCACCCTTTCTCGGCATTAGTCATTACACTCTGCATATAGACTAATTTCATCTCTGCATGGACGACAAGCTTCTGGTGTACTTCTTGATTGCCCAGAGCGATACGATCTAATAAACCCCATGCACTCAATTAAATCATTATATCTGATGATATATCTAAAAAAAATAAGAAGATGGCGTTAATTCATATCGCAAGGGATTCAGTGAAAAGCCTTGGGTTTGATATATATGATAACATACCTATAATTGAACGCCACGAATGTGATCGTTGCCTGTCACCGTCTGTAAAGAATAAAATTGTACAAGGATTTTACTGTTATTGAACATCGATACAAAATAGATAACCATTTCCAAACAGAACACCAAGATAAAGAAACTTAAGCTCTGTATATATGATCTGAAATATGTAATACTACATATGTATTGTACACGTCTGTTATACTCTGCCTTGTACACCCTCGTCAACTATGTGCCCTCCAGCATTCATTGTATTTTTCTTTTAAGATTGTCAATGATGATATAAATGAAAGGTAAAACTGGGAGAGAATAAACAATAAACCTAACAAATACACGAAAATATGTCGTAAAAGACGTCTAACACTGGCATTTTTGCAAAGAGGAATTTAGATTTCAAATATTAACAACAAAGTATTGAATAAATTCCCTCAAATGCATGCCTTTTCTTGTGCCTTATCTGTAAATATTATGTAGTGAGTAGTTCCTCTTAACGTTCCAGTTGTGTAGTTATCTAATGGTGCACTGTGTGCTTGTATGCAAATTAATAATGAATTTTGTATGATTGAAGATGTCTTATGATGCAGTGTAGTGTGAACGAGGTAGAGATATGAAGGTGTAGTGGAAAGGTACTGGAGTTAAGTATAAGGAGTGGAGAATTACAGTTATTCTGTATGAGGAAGTGGTCAGTCACATGATTTCTAGACAGCTGGACGTGAGGTCAGTGGTTTGAGTATTTATATAGAACGTCCTGACCATGCTGTACAAGTCACAGAACGAGATGATAATTTACGGTTTGTACGGAACGAGGCATTTATGCCTCGTTCCGTACAAACCGTAAATTATCATCGAGTTCTGTGACTTGTACAAGCATGGTTGGACATTATATATTTACTATATACCCAAAATTAAAAAAAAAAATTAATTCAATTTTTAACAACCGATATGTTAATAAACGTGTTTGGCAAAGTGGTCCATAATTTTGTGTACGGACCAGTGGTCCGTACAGTATTTTTATGTTATATGTCAAAACGGCAAGTATCTACAGTAAATATGGCATGGGTATATAGTAAATCAGGGGTTTGCATGCTGAGAGCGGAAGAGTAGGAAGGAGCCACCTGGACAATAAATAAGGTGAGCATTGCTCCCTGTTCTGCAGGGATAGGAATGCTCTGCAGGTGCTGGAGGCTTCAGTTTAAGTTGGATTGGAGTTGGCCTGCTGGTTGGTGTGTGCGGAATTACAGGTTTGTTCCGTGGGTCCCTAGGATACCAACATTCACAGGACTTGCTCTTACTGGAAGAGCACATGGAGTGAGCAATTACCAGTACTCATAGCACTGTGAACTGGAGAAAGACTTCATCTGGACTTTATGAACTAAAAGGATTACATTTGAACAACACTTGAAACTGTAAACGAATTACTTCGGACTGTGCAACGAGGAAGTTGAACAGGGTCTATCTGTGTTGATCAGTAACGGTTTAAAGTACAGGGTGTTTTATTTGTTATACTAGTACACAGTAAACCATTACTTAGGATTTCTAATTTTGACATTTGTGGATTAGTGGTATTCTACACTTCCTCATTCTATGTTACCGATAGAAAAGTTAGTACCATTTGCATTTTCAGAGAAGTGCTTTCACGGTTATGGCTAGTCCGAGAGACTTTGACTGCCTGGCAGACACTCAGAGAGCACAACCGCTTATTCCCATAGTACAAAATATCAGGTCCTTGGTTCTCTGAAATACTGTCAATGTCAGCACATTTTTATGCTCCCTTACCTTCAGAAATGTATAATAATTCCTTTTTGATGATACAACTCCTGTTTTGTTCCTTTGTGTTACTTTGAGAGCCTTTTTGTACAACTCATTTAACTACATTTCAACAGTTCCAACTCATGTCGGCCATATTTGATAAGCTGGTTCCTGGCAATCCCCTGTGAAGGATTTCCTGCACTTTTGAAACCAGTTTTTTGTTATTTTTGGTGCCTGCAGAATGCATAAACATGGATTTTACAAACACTGGCTGTTCTATTACTTAGAACTAGTGCAAAGGTAGGAAATTACTGTCATTTTACTGCATTTTGCCTCAGAAAACTGTCTATCACAAAATCAGAAAGATTCAACCTATATTTATAAGAAAAACGGCTGCTGAGCTGAGATATACATTTTTGGTCGACCAGTTAGCCTAGGCCTCTATGGGACTGCTCTCTGACTGTCTGCACCGCTTGCCAGTCGGAGCCTCTCGGACTAGGTTATGGCGTACCTCAGGTATTCGTGTTAGGATCCCTGCTTTTCATTTATTTAGTGTATGATATCTGTAATATAATAAAGAAATGGTGTATACAGTCTATCAGTCCTCCTGATACTCCTTTCAGTAATTGCCCAATGTCTCCTTAACTCGTAGATAGAAATGATCCACAAGTGGTGTGATATGGTGGTAGCAGTCATCGATCCCTATTCCCTCCAGTGCTACGATAGTAGCTTGTCGAGAAGTCCTACCCCCAGTATGGGTCCCTGTTTTGGTATAGCTTAGAGTCCTATGGTGTTCCTAATATAGGCTCCTCACTAAGTGGTGGTAATGCTTAGCAGTTCTGGTGATGTTGATGCCTTGGTGCTGGGTGAAGATTAACTGATGTGTGCATGGCTGGCTGATTATACCTTCTGGGTGGGTCAGTCCAAACGAAGACAGGGCACAGTTCAAACCTAAGGGGTTCCATCTGAAAGAGCTTTCTTCATTAAAAGATGTCGAAAAGCATATAAATAAAAGGAAATGTCCAAGCAGTTGGGCCTCAAACACTATTTGGAATACCTTCCTATTAGGAAGCACCCTGTGTTACTCTAAATGCCATGCTACAGGTGCCATCTTTTATTATTCAAATTTCTGCTTACAGTGGTATAGGGCAGGAATATCAAACAGTGGTTGTTGTAGTAAGTATACATGTGCATATTTTCCTCGGAAGACCGATCAATATATATTTCAATTTCCCTTGTTAAATTCCCATACACATTCAAACAAGCCTTTCGCCTAGGTATCGGTAGGGATCTAATTGGTTAATGGGAGTGGGATTTCTGTGATATAAAGAAATGTCTAATGCGGGGCTTACGGAAAAGTACACTAAATATTTTGACGTAGACTACCTCCTTCATTCAATAACCAGTTGTAGATAACACATATCACACGCTGTTCAAAGTAACTGTAGTATTTCAATGGTTTGTTCAATGCCATTTGTAGAACAAGTTCAAAATATTTTCTCATTGCAGTTTTTACGCAGTTCTACCGTGGGCTATTCAATTGCATTGGCACAGCGACATTTTGAGCTTTATTCTCAACCCATTTCAGACAGTCTAGTAAAATCCTGCTTATCTACGGCATGCCGAGTTTCTGTATTGTGTATTTGTTACACTTCCTGAGGCTACACTTAGTCTTATTCTTCTATTCAGCTGTGTATATAGAAATTGACCCACAACATGTTGATATACACTTAAGGTTTAACATCGATTTCCATGAGAAAGCTAAGCCTTCACTTCAAAGCAATATCGAAGGACTTAGCTAAGATATATATAATCTCCTGGATGCGTCACAGAGAGTTGCATTGATTATTAGATCAATATATAACTTCCGAAACTTTGAAGGTTAAATTCGAATTGCTTCCCTACGCCCCATTTTGTCACGCTGACCATTGGCCAAACCTAACAAATATCGACAAAAGGAATTTACAAGGCTACCCGTTTTTCCTATACATATATATGATATAGATATGATACAGTATACCAATAAGGGCCTTATGATATTGATAATATCACCGAGAACATGTGTGGTAAGCGTATGATAGAAGATTCATGTATAATAACAATACACATGTCGGTCCTTATTGAACTAAAGAACAAAGCAAACATCTTCCTCGGCTATAAATATCCGATGAGCATAATGGGAATGCGTCTCTTGATTTGGATATGAGTGGCGTTTCACTTTCATGTGATCACTTTGTGAAGAACCGATGTTCTTTCAATATGCTCCCTAGGATCAGTGAAGACAAATATGTATTATGTATATACGGACGATTTATTATTTCACTAGAAATTCTAACGTGGAGTATGCCTGGTAAGAAAAACTTATTATTTGTTTCTTGATATTTGTTCTGCAACTCATCAGTTTCATGGTTTCCTTAATCATCAAGAGTGTCATTTCCATCAAGGGTTTCCTCTATTATTTGTGCAATATCTGTACGCATCCGTTTTTCTATCCTAACTTCGTGTCTTTACTACCTGAAATTGTGGATAAACTGCTGCCAAGAATGCTTCCTTGTATATTGAAGAAAGCTTGTGAAGGTCAAGTGAAAACCAATTAGGACATCAGAGGGTTCTATCAACCTCTGAAGAACAATCAAGGTCAGGTATTTAATATGAGGAACGATGATGCGACGTCACTATATCGCACCCTCGGTTTGAGTTTTCCTGGGAAGTTTACATTTTTTTTTGTTACTGATCATCGTGAGGTTTAAGAGAACGGTTTCCTGGTTGCTCGTCGGTGGATACCCACCTTCCTGATAAGGTAAGGGTCTACGTGAGAATTCACTTTCTTTCAGGACTATTCTTTAGAATACTGTTTGAGATTCAAATATCAATTTCGGTTTTTCTCCCCAACTATATGAAGTCAATTATTTTCGGCGGTTGTCATGAAACGGTCGATATCCATAATATTAGTAGTAAATGTACACATCTTCATGATTTTGTCACTAATATATTTTATAAAAGTGTCTTTATTGTTTGGAAATCAAAGCCCTACAAATAAATCCATATATCGAAGATGACACCATCTGTTCAATGAGTGAATATATTAAAAACTTTCGTAAGTAAAGAAAAATCATATCCCGAAAACGGTAATGGAATCATGATGTTCCTCAATTATCGTTTGTAAATGTAGGAATGTGATTCCTTGATTTAAGATAGAAAGTCTACAAAATTGGCAATGAAACTGAAATGGCAAAGGTCTAATATCAACTTTCTAGAAAAGAAGATTTCACTTATGATATATATTTTTCTGAAGATAAAGATATCAAAATTGCAGGCATTTTTTTTGTTTTCATCATACGATTTCTATCACACAGGATGGGGCTTGGTAACACACCGACAGTGACACCGATAGGTCGACTCAGTGCCTCCTCAAATGGACGAACTGAGACACCAGTGTTTCTGACACCCATCGCTGATAAAACCCCAAGACAAAGTGCAACCCCAAGCGCACTCTCCAATGGCTCCTCGCTGTTCGGGACCACCCAAGTCACACCGAAAGATAAGAAAACCCTTCAAGAAACTACTAAGGTTTCCTTAGTCTTACTCTTCCCGATGTTAATGCTGCTTGGGATGACAATCAATGCCCTCACTGGATCTCTGCAGTCATTGCATGACACGACGGAGACCAAACTCTCCATAAACAAGTCTCTAGACATTGCTGAACTGGTGCGGAACCTGCAAATAGAACGAGGAAGAACATCCATGTTCGTCAGCTCCAATCGCTCCAACATGGTGGTTTTTGACAACCTCCTGAAGGCGAGGGACAACACAGACTACGCGGCACAGGTTGTGAGGGACTGGTCTTTTGTCAAGATCAAAGTCCTCGAGAATTACACTGACCCCATCTCCATTGCCTTCACGAAAAATCTGGGCAAATTCCGGAACCTCGCTGACATCGGTAAGATCCCCGTTGATGATTCGGTTCGTTTCTTCAGCAACCTCAACGCCCAGTTGCTCCGTATTCTCTTCAAGGACGTCCGAGCACCGAATGATTATCGCTTCTTGGTGGCGTTTGATAATTTCGGCCGGGCAGCAGAAGAAGCTGGGATCATGCGAGCAGTAGGTGCAGCTTTCTGGCTCCCCTGTGCTTCCCAGAATAGGATGTGGGTGTTGGAGTCCTACTCTAACCATAAGAGTCTCCTCGAGTCTTCTTTCATCTACTACCCTCCGTTGCTGGACGAGTATATGCGCTACCTGGCCATGAATGGGCCGCTCAGAGAGGACATCGACGACATGGTTAACTACCTCGTCGCTCCAGGGATGACAGAGGACTGCCTACAACGCCCAACAGCATGGCGTCTTGAGATGGGACTGCATTGGTTCAACAACATGACAACCTTCATCAACATGCTCGCTAAAGTACGATTAGTACTCACGGATCGACTCAGCACCAGTCTCTCCTCCCAGATAACGTCAGCTAATCTACAGGTAGGCAGCCAGCTCATGGTTTCACTATAAACCCATCCATAATATGAAGAGACGTCACGAGTTTGAGCCTGAGTTTATTTATGTCACGCATTTTGTGAGCTCCATAATTTTACGAGTCGAAGACGAGTGATATTGCAGAGCCCACAAAATGAGTGACATAAGTAAACTCAAACTCAAACGAGTGGCGTCTAGATTTTATCCTACCCCGTTTTCACGATTTTTGAATATTAGAAAGTAGTGACATAAGCAACACTTTATGTCTCGCCTGTGACATAAAGAAATCCCATGTTAAGCCTATGGCGGTTTTTATTATGGGTGGGATAAATACACTGTATAGATATGACGGTCTGTATTGATACTGTGTCTAAATTTAGTATTTACTACTTCTATCACCCCCTGGTACTTTTGTCCCATAGGCTTAACATCCGAAACTCGTTCTCCATGCCCCTACTAGTATTGCAGTCAGTTCTCCATGGTCTATATCCTTTGTGTCATCCATTCATCTAGTGTGTACAGGGTGTGATGAATAAAGAAAGCAGCAAGTTTTGGCCAAAGCCGTCGTTCTCCATGAATTTGAATCAGAGTTATATAAACGAGATTTATGTAAAATGAGAAAATTCTATCGTGGCCCTGGATCCCACTGAAAATAGGTGCTGCAGGAGATTTTATCCTACCCCTGTGAACGGTATTTTTATGTGAGGATAATAACAAAAAACATGATAAAAACTTTCTGAAGTCCTCCATATAGCTCTCCTTGCTGCTCTGATGGCGCTTGGAACTACTTTCAGCTGCTGATCTCTGATTGGTCCATTTTTATACACTCCTAGGAGCGATTTTTTATCCGTATGGGACCTAGTCAATGTTAAGCCTATGGGGTTTTATATTAGGAGTAGGATAAATATCAATGCTCTCCTATTGATCACTCTCCTTTTTCTCTAATCAAATATATCGCTTATCTATATTGTCTGTTTTCCTCGTCTGGGACCACACGATGTCAGTTTTCTTCACATACAGGTCACCATCTACTCGTGTATCATGGTGCTAGTGACAGTCTGCACTTTCGGCACAATGACCATCGTTTACCGACTGACCAGCCGTGTGCAGAAGTATGCCTTGGACATTTCCAGTAAGACTGACGAAGTGGCGGGTGAAAAACGGCGAACTGAGATGTTACTCTATCAAGTGAGTTATAATCAGATCCAGTTCAATGTCTCGTGGTTTGCGATCTGGCTGCTTAGTATGTATAATCATCCTGGTTTGTATGCTATCCACTATTTTTTTGGAATATCTGCATGAATAAGAGGGACACATAGAAAATGTGAAACTATTCTAAAAATATCTTTGTGTACTATATAGGTCATGTAGTAAAATGATATAATTGAGTAGGAGTGTTGCTAAGTAGTTAAAGGAATCACACACTCATGAATTACGATAGTGGGCTGCAATATGTATGTGTCAATTATGTGGTGATAATCAGGGTTGGCCGACTTCTTTCTAAATGCAATTTTCACAAAAGCGCCTCTATTTTCAACCGTCCTTACAAGTTTCACATTTTATAATATAGATTTGCCAGTATATAGAACCTCGTTTTGAAACCTTCTATTCCATTGCCTAATTCCTTCTCTCCAATGTTTCTGGTCACATTTCCTTCGACCCCAGCTTGAAATATGGGTGATTAAAGGATTATGTTGAACACACTCTGCATGATGAATGTGCATGTCACCTGCCTTCCCCAACCACGTGTGGTTTGCAATCCCACGGGTCGATCAATATAAGTTATATGAGAAAATGTGGTTATTGAGCGCATGCAGGTGGCCGTTCGAGGTCACTTGGTGAAAAAATACGGCCCGATGCCGCAGGCGTGAGGGCCGTATTTGTTCATCAAATGAACAACAAATGACATCGTACAAGCTCAGTCACTACGTTTCCTTAATACTATTTACCTCCTTAAAAACCCGTTTTATTAATTATTCCTCTTTACGAAAAGCGACTGCGATTCACTACGGCCCGCTGTAACAGCAGGCGCGAACATTATTTATACTACACCCCTAGCAGCGGGCAGTATTTCATAGACGTTCGCACACAGGTATATGATAGTATCCTACCCCTAATATAAAATCCCATTGGGTTTCCGTATGCCACGCTGACCGGCATACGGAGTTTTATATGCCTCTAGTGGCATACAGCATTATTATCACGTAATATTCCAAAATCGAGGAGATGGGGTAGGATAAAATCAAAACCTGATTCGTTTTAATCTTGGCCACCGCATTCCACTCCTGAAGTTTTGGCTCCGGACTTCACTCGGCTTCGCCTCATGAAGTCACTTTGCCAAACTCCAGTCGTGGAATACGGTGGCCAAGATTAAACCTCATCCAGTTTTACGATATTATACCTAAATTCATAAAGACGTTGGTATTGTTGGACAGATGATGCCTCGCGCCGTGGCCGACCAGCTCCTGTGCGGACAGCAGGTGCAGCCCGAGTACTTCGACAGCGTGACTATTTACTTCAGTGATGTTGTCGGCTTCACGTCCATCTCCGCCCGCAGCAGTCCGTCAGAGATCATCGACCTGCTCAACGCGCTCTACGGGTGAGTACAGAGCTTTATCCTACCCCTAATAAAAAGTCCATAGGCTTAACATGGGATTTGTTTATGTCACGGGTGTGACATAAAGTGTTATTTATGTCACTACTTTCTAATTCTGAAAAAAATATGGAAACGGGGTAGGATAAAATCTAGACACCACTCGTTTGAGTTTGAGCTTATTTATGCCACACATTTTGTTGGCTCTGTAATGTCACTCGTCTTCGAATTGTGAAATTATGGAGCCAACAAAATGCGTGGCATAAATAAACTCAGCCTCAAACTCATGACATCTCTTGATATTATTACCCACCTAGTATGAAGTCTCCACGCTAAGCTTATGGAGATTACAGATCGCTACTAAGTAGGATACGGACCTGCGGAATCTCCTAGGAAGATACGGATTTTTGGGCCACCTGACGGGCGTTAAAGAAACTAATTCATATAAACAAAGGACGGCGCTAGCGTCGAATTTCTAATAATATACTAGATTTTTTCCTGATACTTACTCGAAAGGTGAGTATTAAATACAATATTACCATGATTTCGATCTGTGTGGCCGTATTCTCCTTGTAGTTGACACTACGTAATACTCCTCGCTATCGCTCGGAGTTTTACTTCGCGTCAACTACGCGGAGAATACGGCCACTCAGATCGAAATCGTGGTAATATTGTGTATTTATTACCCACCTAGTACGGAGACTCCACGCTAAGCCTATGGAGCTTACAGATCGCTACTGAGTGGAATACTGACCTCCGGAATCTCCTAGGATATTATTACATACCTATGGCTGAATGTCTATGAAATACTTCCCGCTACTAGGGGTGCAGTCTATATAATGTTCGGGCGCCCGTAGTGAATATTCGGGCGCACTGTGACCATCAGGTACATTTAATAAGTATCTAGATTGGCGAGTTTTTTTTTATTTAGGTATGTAATGATAAGAAAGCGTAGTGACTGAGCCCGTAGGGATACCATTCTCGGGCTCAGTAACCACGTTTTCTCTTAATACGGGTTTCCGGCCACCTGATGGGCGTTATAGGAACTAATTCATATATACCAAGCATGGCGCTAGGGTCGAATTTCTAATTATATACTAGATTTTTCTTCCTGATAATTACTCGAAAGGTGAATGACAATACTCCTCGCTATCGCTCGAAGTATTACTGCGCGTCAACTACGCGGAGAATACGGCCACTCAGATCGAAATCATGGTAATATTGTGCATGATTTCTCCAGCAGGATATTTTTATTGCCTGGCAGGGTTGGTCTCTGACTTGCAGCATCTGGCTGCATCTAAATGGATCATATTAGACCTTGTGAACACCTGTACGTGTGGAGAACCTGTCATCCATCATGGGAGGTGTTCTAACTGCTGCCATCCAGCCAAGCAGGCTCGTACGATTGATCCTGTCTTAGGGGCCATCCATAAAGTACGTACGCAGAATTTCTGAAATTTTTGGACCCCCCCCCCCCCCCTCACCCCCTCCTGATTTTGTACGCAATAGAATAGAGAAGGAGCATACGCAAAATTTCCGAAATCCCCCCCCCCCCTCCCTCAGTGTGTACATACTTCATGGATGGCCCCTTAGGGAGTCAACAGCTGGGCTTATTATCTCACCCCTGGTATTTTTGTCCCTTAGGATTAACATTGAGAACTCGTCCTCCATGCCCCTACGAGTAGTCAGTTATCCATGGTCTTATCCTCTGTGTTGTTCATTCTTTTCCAATGAACAGGGGTGAGATAAATACAGAAAGCAACTCGTTTTTGTCTAAGTTATGGTTCTCCAACTCATTTGAATGCTACATGATATTCACGAGGCTGTCACCTCGTTCATATCATGCCGCATCAAACTCGTGGAGGCCGACGACTTTGACCAAAGCTTGTTGGTTTCTTGTTTAAGTCGGAGACACACCAAGCGAGCCACGGCGGCGATCTCTGGAATCACCAAATACAAAATAGCATATATGTGAGATATCTTTTCATAGTAATATCTCTTACCGATAAGTTAGTATATCAGAATCAATAATCAATAGAAATATGAAATAATAGCTCACATACACGCCATTTTGAGTTGGAGGTTCCAGAAATCGCTGCCTTTCTCGCTTGGCGTGTCTCCGGTTTTAGTTCGCGCGTCCTGGTGGAATCCTCGCGTAATAGATATTTTTCCATGGGTCAGGAATGCGCCTTATCTGCATGGTTATGTAGCACTTTCAACTCATTCTTTAGCATCAGACGACTGAGTGTAGGAGGGCAATACTTCTATGATACTTATAAATTAAACAATCTTCAAGGAAAATACAGTGATTCCATCGTCTTTTACGGTATCCCAGGTTTAAATTGCTGCTTTAAACATGCATATCGCCTTATCATTACTTCAGATATGGTCTAAAATCACAGGAATACTGCAGATTGGTACGACAGAGCACATTACCAACTTTTGCCAGCACGCGATTATATTTATTTATGTGAAACTAAAACAGTTATCAAAAAGACAGCCCATGCTCGATATTAAAGCACTCTAGTATATATCTGAGGGGGCATATCATGCATGCAAATAAGTTAACAGCTTGCTGCAATCACACTAACCGCTCACACTCTAAGTCTGATAGTGCCTTATTCCAAAGGTATGTCAGAAATGTGAAGCCAGAATAAGCGTTCTTTGGCCTATCCATGGCCTCATCTATACCTGCAAGGCGGGCTGGACGGTTACTCATGTATTAAAGCTACCTGCCCCCCACTACTGAACAAATAGCTACCCAAATGAGTGTTGAACATGTCAACATTGAAGAAACTAAAAATGCGAAAGAGTAATGATAGTACACTAAATCTAACTGTTCACGCTCCAAATGCAAGGGCAAGAAAGCGCCCCAATGGAAACCAGTGCATCTTACATTGACGACATGCCCATTTTAGTGTTCATAACAATGCAACAACCAGTATTACCAGCATAGTAACAGATTCAATGATCATTAAAGAAATTCTGTATAAAAATGGATCTGTTCATCTGTGGTAAGCGTCACGTGTGCCATATAATGTGGATTATAATGGTGCAGGGGTTAAAATGTGGCCTATATCATAGATATAGTTTTATTTGTTAAAGGGAACACCATAGACAATAGTTCCAGCCTATTTCCTGCAAACCAAAACACAGGGGTTTATCCCTTATCATATACTTGATAACAACTCAAAAGAATGGGAGCGATTTGAGCTTTGTTTTTTTATTTTTCCAAGCGATGGAGACTTTCGATAATAATATTAATCGGCAATTAAATGTAAGAACCTTGAATTATTCCAGAATTAATAGTTTTCAAATGCTTTGAATTGTATGATTCCACCTAAAAATAATCCTATATGAGCTGTTTTCGTGAATAATCATCGTTACCCCTTACAATGTGGTATCTTGCCTTAGATATTTAGTCACATCTGACACTGACCAGGTTGTGAGAATCCTCTATTGCAAAGCTAGATATTACAATTCAATGACTTTCAAAGTCGTCACCTTGGGATAGATATTTAGGTAGAGTATCGTTATAATCAACTGAATTACCGAGACATTAATCTTTGGTTTTTGTGGCCAGGCGGTTAAAACCGCGAATGATTGGCAGGTAGTAATACACGAGCGATATCGGGTGTATATTTTGAGGCTGACGTTTTAGTCCAAGGCTGAGTTTTCGTCCTGGGCTGACCACGTGATATAAATCGACGATATGATTGGCTAACGGACCGTATTAAAAATGGCCACGCCCCTCCTTCAAATCGACACCCCGCCCCCCCCCCCCAACGGCAAAGGTTAAACGAAATGAACGGAATTTGATATGCAAATGTTCAAAATCTACATCCGTATATATATATATATATATATGTATATATATATGAAAATAAATGAATGAATATATGAAGTCTAAAAACATCAGTGTGGGGACAAAATCTAAAAGCAAAGTATATAAAGCAACAGAGACAAAGTAGCAGCTACGATAAATCTATCAAAATGTCAACATACATATACATCGCAGCGGCTATGACGTCACGGTGACGTTGTCGCCCAGCAATTTGCATAGCAACCTGCATGGTTGCTAGGAAACGGGAGGGAAATGGACGGGTCGAAAACATAGCGGTTGGAGTTACTCGATAAGGGTAGGCATGGCTTCTGGAACTGTTGCAGGTAAAGTAATATCCGAGCATATGCCAGGATATTGCGTAGAGTCAACTCCGAGGAGCATACAACCGTTTTTATCTGAAACCAGTCTATATTGTATTTATTAATTACCTTTTCTGGGCAAGTGGCATGTCAAAATCAGTTCATTTGAATTACGCACTATTTTTCCGTATGCGCCACCTGGAGCATACAACATATCTGCATGCTCCGGGTATGTCCATACAAACTCCCTATGTGTTTTCTATGGACACTTTGTATTAGGTGGATAATAAAACCTAATCACCTACTCCCCTTTCAGGACATTTGATCGAATTTTAGACAAGTACGACGTGTACAAAGTGGAGACCATCGGGGACGCCTACATGGTCGTATCCGGGCTGCCAAACCGGAATGGCGATCGCCACGCTGCAGAGATCGCCCTAGTATCGCTCAACCTGCTCCGTGTCATTCCCAACATCTCCATAGCTCACCTGCCGAATGAGACACTCAAACTGCGCATCGGCCTCCACTCAGGTAAGAGTCATCATACTTTGATAATTATCTCAAACTAATGTCTAGATAATCAGATCTAGAGACAATTCTTATGAAAGGGAGATCAGATTTGGACAGAGAAAGGCCAAACGTGATTGATACATTCATGAGTTCCCCTTATTTCAGAGGTTGTTAGGTATGTGATCAATGCTCTTCAAGCTATAAAATAAGATCTATCGGCATTACAGAGAAATCCTTGAGAAAATGTTGGAGAATCAATTGTTGTTGTTGCCAGCGTGCCATGGGGGTGTTTCTTTTTTTAGCTAGAAACGATAAAATAATTGGTGTTATGCTGGTCTTTGCTAATTTCCCGTCACCTAAGGTGATTTGTCTTTATGAAGGAGGGTCTTACAAGATGACTAGACACATAAGTTTATTTTGAGGTGTTTTTTTTAAAGGTCACAAGATTTATCCTTTTAAGGGCCGTTGCTATGTGGCTGCAATCCTTCATGAAAAACCTCATCCACTAAGAAAAGGTAAACGATAAAAACTGCTAAAGATGCCCTGGAATTCGGAGAAAGACATTTAAAAATCGGACTGACACTCCGGTCATGGTTACCATCGCCCGACGTTAGTCCAGGCCGTAATCGTTCAACTAATATCGTTCCTAGATTTTAAAAACACCTCCCTGCTCTCGAGTGTATAACTTAGATGAATGTAATGAATCATAATAGCGGGTAAAAGTCTGATGAAGTGCAGGGGACCCCAAAGACTCGGGCAAAGAACTTGAATCTATTCACTTCGCACCTGCTCCCGTGCCTATCCACAACCTAAGGATTGGTCCACCCACCCGCCCTACATAAAAAAAGAAATGAATTTGGTCTGCACCATACGGATTACTGTGATGAACTATATCTTCAACTTCATATCTCTGTAAACTCTCGTGATCTATTTTGTACAATACATTTATTACCCACCAATTACGGAGTCTCCATAGGAAATGTATAGGGCAACTGGAATTAGCTACCTGGAGATTCTGGCATGTCAGAATCTCCTACAGGAGATTCCGGAAAAATAGTCCTATCCATAATGTTGAATCATCATACATACTTTGAAATAAGTCTAGAATCAATCATAATAATCTCATTTACCATCAGAAACCACTGTCATAATACACTTTGCCTGCTAAAATCACAGGTTAATGGCGAACTATATCATTGGTGTAAGTCTACACCGATTTACTGCTACGCTTGACAGTGCTGTGGTGTCTGGAATTGAATAGCTTACAGAAACTTTTTAATTGTAATAGACTTGTTATTAATCTTGTAGATGGGTAATAGATACAATAACAACTGGTTTTGTATACGATTGACCATAATCTCCTCGTAGTTGACGACGTAATATCCTCGCTAATCGCTCGGATATTACTGCGCGTCAACTACTCGGAGATTACGGCCACTCATACACACAACTAGTCATTATTGTGTATATATACAATTTTATGAAATACAAGTAAAACTATTTTATCTTCTGAAATGTCGTTAAACCTTAAATGCCCTGCATGGGTGTTTAGGACATCACCTAGAAAACTTAGTTGTATAATATGCAAGCTGTTCCTACCCTACTTCCCCAAAACTGGGCCGTCACATGAAGCACACACAACTGTGCCTTCAATGTCACCAACACAAGTGTTGTCCATGAAAACATATTTATTTCTTCCATGAAAAAATGATTCATAACTTTTTCCTGCTGAAATGTATGACTTTTCAAAGGATCTAACATGTGCATAAGAGGGTGTAAATTATATATACTGTTGAAATTTATCAATTGGTGTCAGGGGATCAGGAGTAGATGACGGCAGACAGGTAGCCGTAGCCAGGGTAGCAGATGGACTGTGGTGTCATTGTCTCGTGGTTGGTGCAGGACAAGAGTACGGTTGGCAGAGGGGGGGGGGGGGGGGGGGGCAGCAGATGGCAAATTGGTGGTGTTGGGGAGGGCTAGATTTGCTGAAGATGTGAACAAGGGGTGTATGTGAAGGTGATTGCGATAATGTGTCTGTAGTATGTATGTGAGGGCGAGGGGAGGGGGAGAATGTGTCATGGCTATAGGGCTGTATAAGTGGTTTTGTGTATGAGTGGTCGTAATCTCCGAGTAGTTGACGCGTAGTAATATTTAAGCGATTAGCGAGGTTATGACGTTGTCAACTACGAGGAGATTACGGCTACTCATATACAAACCCAGTCGTTATTGTATTTATTACCCACCTACAAGATTAATAACAAATCTATTGCTATAAGAATGTTTCTGTAAGACATTTAGTCCCAGAAACCACTGCACTGTCAAGCATGGCAGTAATTCGGTGTAGACTTACACCAATAATATAGTTCACCATTTCCCCATGATTTTAGTATGCAAAGCATGTTATGACAGTGATTACTGATGGTAAATGAAATTATTATGACTGATTATAGATAATCAATATTGAATAAACATTCAAGAAACTTATTTTGAAGTATATGATAATTTGACCTCATTTTGAATGGTACTTTTTTTTCCAGAATCTCCTGCAGGAGATTCTGACATGTCAGAATCTCCCGGTAGCCGATTCCAGGTGCTCTATACATTTTCTATGGAGACGTATTTGGTGGGTAATAAAAGGGTATCAGAGTTTCACTGTGAGGACGCATGTGTCCGAGGATTATGTCTGAGGGTGAGATTGAGGAAGTCTAAGGCCGAATCCTGCCTCAGTGCGAGGATATTGCTGAGATTGAGCCACTCCTGAAACCCTTACAGTTACACGTATATATTCATTGTAGATATACATTCTTAAAGGCCATCATACAACACAGGTACCTAATATTTAAAGAGTTAGATGGAACACCTTTGATATACATAATAAATATACTAAGGGCAGCTTGGAACTCACTAGTTGAGGTTTTCTGATGACAAGAAAAGGCCTATTGATTGGAACTTGAAGTATGTTGTACCGGTGTTACATTTACAGAAATACCAGCACATACGTGACTCATCAGAGTAAAATAACCCAGTTCAGTTCACATCAGTCATGATCAACTTGACAGTTTGATTGGTCGATAGAGGCCAATGTTACCCCTGGGTTAGACTTTTAAGCGGAATGTGAGGAAGTATATTCATAAGAATATAGCCACATAGGATTTTGCAGAGATCGATGTGTAGTAAAACCGCACTTCTGGGACACCCCGCTTAAGGGGTCAACTTGCTCATAACGGAAATTTTTCTCTCTATTAAGAGTTTATTAACCCCGCTTAAGTGGACAACCTACTTAAGGGGACAGCCTGCTTAAGTGGACACCCCACTTAAGGGGTAGCCCGCTTAAGCTTTGGAGGGATAGCTAGTCAAATCTGATGGGACAGTGTGAGGACAACTCTCCAGTTTATCTTATCCTTTTTTACCCCGGTATTTATCTTCATAGGATTAACATTAGGAACTCGTACTCCACAGCCATGAAGTTCGTGGACCCAATAGCCAATGGCTAATTGGATTATTCATTTTATCAATAAATAATGTTATACAGGGTGAGATAAAATCAGAAACCCACCCGATAAAATAACTTGGTCCACACTTCACCTCATTTGACCGCAGAGTAATTCACTTTGCTTCGCTTTGTGAATAACTCTGAAGACAAACTCGGTGGAGTACGGACCAAGCTATTTTTATCTCATAGCCTAATTATCCACACACTGAAGACCCAACATAAGGGGTCGCCCTGCTTAAGGGATCACTTTGTCCCTTAAGCGGGGTTTTGTACTGTATACACAAAAAACAGGGTACTATTTCAGGGAGCGTAAAGTTCAGGGCTACTCTGCATCTATAAGTCAACAACACAACCTGCAGCATTTGTAACTTATCAAATAGGATGCAAATGCTGTGCTCATGGACTTGGATATGCAAGTACGTACTGCTCTGCATAAGACATTATTGGGTGGCTCCACAGTGGGTTTGCCAATTTCTAATCAGATATACTTTCAAAGTTTGATTATGTCAATATAAGGCAAACTCTGTTTCCATGTATGATTAAATGACTAAAACGTATCGCATGATCCTAAACAAAAACGAACAAGTACTGCATAAAGTATTGCAGATGTGCTAGTATGAGTCAACAGAACTTTATACAGAACTACATAGTATGAGATTTATCAATGTCTACAAATGTATTATAAATGTTTGTGGTATGGTTGGTTGTGTTGTCCTTAGTATATATGTCTATTCGCCTGTTAACATGCATGTGAAGGTTCGCCCTATCAAGAAGTGAATACGTGCTGTCGTCCCATGTGGTTGAATGAAGAAAATGTATATCATTCTAGTGAGTTGTAGAATGGCATTTTTAATAATTTCTAGGTATATAATAATAAAGAGACACAGTGAGTGTGACTGAATTCCATCTGTTCCTCGATATTATGGTCAGAAATACTCACCTCGTTCTTCGAACTCTGTGAGTATTTCTGATCAAAATATCTCTGAACAGATTCCATTCAGTCACACTAAGTATGTCTCTATATATTACCGCAATTCACTCTCACTATGTACACCGGCACTGCGGTGGTTAAGGTATACAACTGAAGGTTTGACAACATGTCTGTCATTTGAAACCAACAGCTGTTGTTGCCTTTGTGTAACTGTCACTAGGCTCGTCCGTCTGAATCATCATTCCTATCAGTTACTCCTATCTGCCACATATACCTGAGTTAAGGTATTCACCCCATCTCATCTCATCTCATTCAAAGCACGTTAACCGTACTATCACTTTATCATTATATAATGGTCCCTAAAATGAGTACTTTTTTTGGCGGTCTCGATGTATTGTGCTTCCAATGAACCACCAGTGGAAGAACTGCTCTTCGTAGCAGAACTGATGGGAATAAAACTAAAAAAATACAAAAAAAACATAATTCATCCAGGGACGCCGAATACATACTCAGTATAGCCTATACACAATATTACTATGATTATGATCTGCATGGTCGCACACGATGCACAGTGTCAACTACAAGTCTGACATCATTATATACATGTGTGTGAATATCACTCAAATACAACCTCTCATGGGGGTGTAGTATGTATTGAGTACGGCCAATTATGGTGCGGTTCTGCGAACAAACAAATTTTAACATTGTCATGACGAGAGTAACGAGATCAAGGTCATCGCTGAAAGTTTAAACATGGCAGACGCCATTTCTTTTCGCAACTTTGGAGACGTTTTAGAAACTCACAGAAGCGAATTAATTACATATTTTTTTGCACATGCGCGACAGGCACATTCAACTTGGACTTCTGCGTTTGACAGTGTCCACATGAAGGGTTGCGAGTAATGACTCGCCAACTTTGTAACTATGCAAAATAGTTTTTTTTTCATTGAATTGAGGTAAATAATGATAATAAGAAAAAGACTGTTGGCAGAACCTGTCCCTCTGAGGTACAATTTGTCGCCGAGAAAATGTACCCTCCACAGGGGGTGGTACCGGAATCGCAGGGCTGGAAATCGCAATGCTGAACCCACTGTGCGATGCGATTTGGGGGGACCATATATCGCAGGGAAAGGCACAGGAATTGCACAGTGGCTTCAGGCCTAAGTTCGAGGTCAACTATCGCCGATATATATGTCCCCACGCCGCAGTATTCTACTGAGGAGAATGTGTCTTTCCGAATTCTATTCAGTAGCGATCTGCAGGCTACATACGTTTAATATGAAGACTCCGTATTATGTATGTAATAAAAGAAAAATCATCGTCTTGTGATTTATAGATCTGTTTTGGATAATGCAACATTAATTTTTTTTTAAGTGAGTTTGAGTTTATGGCATAGTTCTAAGGGACACCATCCCCATGGTCCTCTTATATCGTCTCTCTAGTCTTGATGCGAAATCACTTATAAATAAATCTCATGTCTTTTCTATCCCATTGAATAGTTGTTTACAGTGATTGATAATACGTGCTGCCCTTGTGATATTTGCGAATCATTTAGGTCATTTCATGAAGAGGACATTATAATGTAAACTGTGATTGCTGACATTGCCTGCGTGATTTCTATCATTACACTTCTATCATCCTGATTTAAATACTGACCTGACATCCCAGGCCACCAGTTCAACATATATTCGGTACAGAGCAGCAGATCTTTATATATATATATATATATATATATATATATATATATATATATATATATATATATATATATATTTATCCTACCCCTAATATAAAATCCCATAGGCTTAACATTGTGTTTCCATATGCCACGTTTCCATAGGTGGGATTCTACTGTATACCTACACTGACGATTTAGATCTGAGCTTACACAGCTCTTTTCGTTCGAGGATGTAGGTTGTGAAACCTATTCCTACTACTACAGCTCTAGGTCCATCTTTTTTCTCTTGGATTCAGTCAGCCTGCACTTTTTCAAAATCCTAGGTTGTAATGTTTAACAATTTATTCGTTAAATCAACAAGATATACCATGATTTCCTGTTTCCTGTTCACATAAAAACATATATATCATGTGGACTTGAGGCAAGACAAGGCAAGAAAATGAGTATAATTTCCATACTCGATGGTGTGATTATCATACTACGCGATGGATATGTTGTAATATTGCTTAGGTTTCCGTACAACGGATACGCTCTACTTAATCTGGAGTCCCACTTACAATCTACCTAGCTGTGGTCTGTCCTCAATGGGTCTGTGGCGATCAGACTGTTGTCGTAGGACAGGTGGAAGGAACACCATGGTGTGAATCTAGGTCGACAAGAAAAATGAATGCATTTCCTAGCACCGACGGGTTCCAAAGCGTACACGTTTTTTTTCTGTTCCTTTTTCGGGGGAGTGGGGAAGTTATTGAGCGATTCGCCTGATAAATTTTATCGTCCTGAGAGAAATATCAAAGGCGTTAGTCATGCCAACTAAGACATACATTGCCAGATATGTATAAATTTAAAACTTTGACTCACATCCCATCCCACTTACAAACTGAATACTTAGATCAGAGTGGGATAAGCTGATATCAAAGAAAATGTTAAGTTATAAATAGTGACTTGTATTTCGCAGACAATCCACACCACTTTACACACCAAAGGCGTCTACACGTTTCCCGCAAATAATTTATTCCTAAGGCCAAAAAAGGTGTGTTTCTGGTTACCTGACCCAAAAACATAGGTAGGGAGCAGACGCCCATCCTTAAAGGGTTAATATGTTACTAATGTTCTCTAGTTCTGATACTCATGTTGAGGGGAAGAACGAGAGGACTCTAGCACTTTAGTGACCAGCATGTCAGGTTATCATATTTTTGTATTTGGAACAGGAACCGTTGCTGGATTTTTTACTTGTCCAACCATCTGTTATAATCTTTCTAATACTACTCCTCCCAAAATCCCTCATGTCAATTCTCTGAAATTGGGTCAAGACAGTCCGTTTCACCTCATCTACAACCTCATTAGATATTGATTCAAGAAGGAAATGGTAAAATGAACTTTTTATTTTCTTCCTTGTCAACTGTTGAGTGTGTTCATTCCTCTACAAGCTCAGGTACACTTTGAATGGGCTTTTGGGAAACTGTCAACAAGTTGCACCTTTTCAGTGCAACATCTGTCTCAGAGCCTACAGGGTCCTGAGGCAACATTTTGATAGGTGAGGTTTAGATTTGACATGATCCTTTCTGTTTGATAACATGAGCTTTATATTGGTGCATGTTCTGATGTTATACATAGATCAGTGTCAAGCTTCCTAATAATATAGATCTTTAATCAATGATCCAACACCTCAGAGAGATTTCATACAATTCTAGGATTTTACACTTTAAAAACACCAAGAGTGTTAATGATGTTTTTATGATCCTAGGCTGCAGACAAGGAGCATGATGGCACTAGTAATTTGTTAGCGCTCCAGTGGAAGGTACTCTGAAGGTGTTTCTGGCTCTCCAATATTTGTTGTCACAGAAAACGGCATATAAGCTTCAGATTTAGCTCAACATACCCACTTAACTATTCTAGTATGTGACTAAAAATGTGAAAAGATAACCTCCCACATCATCGATTTCGTTTTCTATATTTACAAATTTTATCAAAAGGTCACATTTTATCAAAAGGTTAATACTTCATGAAATATTGAGTTCTTCAGACATATTGCAGATGCTATAATTACATCTAGAAATGAAACAGGTAGATCGAAATCGAATGTTTTAAGTAATTAGCAACCAGAAATTGATTGTTAAATGATGAGACCAGGGACAAGAAGAACACACAAAGAGTAAAATTTCTGGAAAACTATGTGTTAAACTTCATATATGAATCATGACTATCAACCATTCATGGGAAAACTGCAAATGGAAATATCCTTTTCATTAATCGTTCACTGAGAGAGAATGTTACCCCATCAGAGCTGTGGTTTATTTAAGCTCAGAAATTCTTCCTCATAGCAGAAGGGAAAGAATCCTCGCTGATATAAGAAACGTACCCACAGGTTTATGTTTATGTTTGGCAGGGTTCTTTTTATTTTGACTTTCCATTTGTCTTTTAATTATTTTCATCCTTTTTTCCATCCCATGATAAACTACAGACTGGTCTGGGGAACCCCTCGAGACATTGCGCATGGTGATTGCTCGGTCTTTTATATCTTGGATGAATAGGCGCTTTCACCTGGGTGACGAGATATTTAGGTCAGCCAGGCTGCCTCTGCCATGCCACAGTGTGCAATATCAAAAGACCACCTCTTCAGAAAATGTCTCAAATTACAAATAGAAAGTAAATATGGGATATTTTCCAGTTCCCTCTTCTGAAATCTAAACGTGTGCATATCATAGGGTAGTTGTATTAACTATCTACCTAATTTTGGAATGTAATAAATGTTACAAGAGAGTAATTTATAAATCTTTATTTGCGGAATAGGGCTTGCGATTTAAACAATGATATGCTTCCAATCACTCGTTTAATTCATACTAAAAGCTATGATGTAACTGGGATGCCACCATACCACGCTCCGAGTCAGTATCGCCCTAAATAATACGGAAACCTTGGTTCGTGTCCTGCCAGCACATCCTTTCTCTCACCTTAATATTTTGGACCACCTGCTCAGCACTATATCAAGCGTGCTTAGGATTTTCATAGACAGGAGAAATAGATTCAGATATATGATTAAAAACGGCACTGCTTGGAGAGATATGTCCTCTGTCCTTTTCTGGTTGTTAAGCCATAACCCTATGTGTGTGAAGAAGCTACAAATTTCAAAGATCTTTCTATCTCCTTTTGGGTAGACCTTTTTAGCTTAGACTACCCGCAACAAGTATGATATGACTCACTTAGACCGCTCTTTATACGTCTTTCCTAACTTTAAAGTTACTTGATTACCAGCCATATGGCTCTATATAAATCTGAGTTAATGAATAAGAAAGGCTGAAAGGGGCCGACACTGTCTGTCACTTCATTGAACTGGACTGAGCAGTAAGGTTAAAGGTGTCACTTCGGTAAGCCCAAGGGCTTTTCTGTAATTTCTAAAGAATCTTCACCTATACAACTTTTTTATAACCCCTGTCAATCGTGCCATGACTGTTCTGATACCTAATTATGCCTTCTATTATTTTTTAAATATCCATTAATAAATTGAATATGATCCAGCCAATAGACTCCCAGTGTCAAACGGAAGGAAATAATTCTAAGGCAAAATGTTTCGTTTTAATGAGCCTAAGAGCGAAACCGTAATATCTAAAAGTTTTTCGCCTGCATATCTTCTGATTCAACATGTTTGCGTCTTGTCCTGTATATTCGTCAAAGTAATCCTGGATCCCTAGTCCTTGTCTACACTGATGTGCCATGGCGCTGTACAGCACCTAGAGACAGAGAGTGAGAACACATCCAGACTCAGGAGTGTATATATACACAATATTGACTGGTTTCAGATACAAGCGGCTGTGTGCTCCGAGGAGTTGACGCGTAGTTATATCCGAGCGTATGCGAGGATATCGCGTAGAGTCAACTCTGAGGAGCACACGACCGCTTTTATCTGAAACCAGTCTATATTGTATTTATTATCCACCTTTGCTGGACAATATCAGTTGACATCAGTTCGTTTTAGTTATGCACTATTTTCCCTCACGAACTATTTTTCCGCATGCGCCACCCGGAGCATACAACATATCCGTATGCGCCGGGTATGTCCATACACACTCCCTATGTGTTTTCTATGGACACTTTTTATTGGGATTAATTTTTTTTTTTTGTTTACTTTTATTTTTATAAGAAAAATAAACCGATATTGATATGCCACTTGCCCAGAAAAGGTGGATAATAAATACAATATAGACTGGTTCCAGATAAAAGCAGTCGTATGCTCCTCGGAGTTGCCTCTGCGCAATATCCTTGCATACGCACGGATATTATTATGCGTCAACTCCTCGGAGCATACGGCCGCTTGTATCGCTTGTGTCGGGAGCGTGTCGCAGAGGTCTACAATAGGAAATTTTGGTTGAGTGTGCACTTCCTGACACACCACGACAACGCTGTCGTAAAGTCCCCCTTCTTACGACAAGGCTGCGACAAGCGCCGATTGGAAATTTCTTGTCGGCGCTTGTCATAGCCTTGTCATGGTTGGTTGATGCCACCCTTTACTGCGCCTTACTGGCACCACGTGGCAAGAGTCAAGAGAGATCAATTAACCTCTACCATAAGATCTGAATAGGATTTTGATGCTAAAAAGTGCACGAATACAAGGATATGTTAACATCATTAACCAGAATACATTCTAATAATCATCTGAGCTAGCTTACTCCCTGAATTGAGTAAAATTGATATAACACGACACTTAAGATATGAGATTGAGGGTACTCCATGACATAATTTGCCATGAACAGGGAATATATAAGTAAAGCCAGTTATAACAGACAACGTAAGGTACCATTAACAGGATCCACAATGGTACACTGATATGACAATCTATTTGTAAGCTGTTTGTAGGTTTTATGATGATTGACTTTCTTGCTTAAACTGTTAAAGCTCGATCTTATCTCACACATACCTCAAAGACCTATTTAAGGTTTCAAAAAAACCTAGCAGCCCAACCCTGATGGCTTGACCACTAGATGAAATAACTGTACTACGCATTCTCGCGATTCATCTGTATAAGATTGCCCTTTTGATCATTCCTTTTATTACTGTCATTTTTCAGGTACACAAAATTGACAAGTACAAAGTGTTTGTATAATCGGAGATGACAGTGAAATAAAAGGGGCCTTTATTGCGTCAGCTTCTTAACAGCTGGTTTTCATCACTTAGGCCTAGCCAATACGAAGATCAACACAATCGTTTGCTCATCACATATCGGACACTGCACGAAAAGCACTATTTTACATATATATACGCCATTGCTATAACGCACGTATCGGCTGTATCGTGGCTTGTTTATACTTGTATACACCTCTTATACGCGTCTACGTTTCGGGCGTCTACAAGACAGTTTCCATATGTAGACGCGCGCAACTTGGCTGTCTTTCACGCCTGGCGTATTGAAGATAAAATATACTCTGCGCAACATATATATACAGCAGGCGTATATATATGATACCAAAAAAAAGTGCGACCCGCGGCCCACCCGGGCCTGTGGGTGTTGGTAGAGGATACACAAACACTGACCCGCCACCCGCGACCTCCCAACCCCACCCCCTACCGCCCCCCCCCACCACCCCACGCCACCCCTGACCTCCCAACTCCACCCCCTACCGCCCCCCCCCCCCCACCACCCCACGCCACCCCCAGCCAGCCTCAGTGAGAAGCCCCCCGCTGCCCGCCGGCCACCGCCCACCGCCCACCGCCAGCCGCGTTTGTACAGGTTGACTCAGTGGGAAACCCTCCCCCACCCTCCACCGCCCGCCCATGCCCACCGCTGCCCGCTGCGAGGAGTTATGGTGTCGGCGGGGGCCGGGTAGACATGTGGTCGCATTCACACCTGTGCGGTCGCATTCGCAGGGGGTAAGATGATTTCAGTAGTTAGCTATAACCTTGAAGAGGGTGCTTATATGCTAAGCCAAGATTGACCACACATAGGCATGGTGTTTTAAAGTCAAATCTATTAGAAAAACGCTAAAAAAACAACAAATACAGGGTTTATTATGTGTAATTAATCAATTTATACTTAATAAGGTTTTTATAAAAAAAATTGGTAATATAAGATTGCAATTTTCATATAATACAGACTTGGATGGTTAATGGCAAATGAAATATGCTACCAGTAGTGTCCCCAAGTGGCAGAGAATGGAACTTTTTGAGATTGGTGTATATACAACGGAATCAGGCGTATTATATGACGTATATAAGACCGCACCATGGACATGTATATACGCCACTAGATAAGGTGTCTACGAGACGGATAACTGGTCTAACTTCTAGACGCAAAATCCTACTGTTAGACGTGTTTCGCATACATATGTAAAATAGTGCTTTTCATGCAGTGGGAATTCCGTAACTACATCATATGAAGAGTAAAAACTAAGAACTTGCCATGGTCAATCATAATCAGCGTTTTCTTAGCGAAAATTTGTAGGTTGAGATACAGAGTATATGTATATAAATATATACATAATATATATATGGGTATTTAACGATACCTTGCCAGACAAGGAAATACACTTTATTCAAGCAATTTGTCCAGGCACAAAGTGTGGCGCTCAGTGCTCACTTACACAAGACTACTGTCTAGATATTATTATTCTTGTAATGAGAATGTCTTTTCACTTCAAGACGCTTTACAGCTTTCTGAAATAAACTCTGCAACTAAAACAAAAACACAATAGATAAAAAAGGAAATTGCATCAAAAGCCATGTACATGTATGTGTTTATGTAGTGAGCAGGAAATTTGGCATTTTACTTTAAGGTCATGACTAGAACTGGTGTTCTAATATCTGTTCTACCTAAACCATGGTCTTCACCTTCCGACCTGCTGGGAACCCGAGGGAGGTTTGATGCCATTGGCCTTGGTTCTTGACTAAAGTTTCTGGAGATTCTTCTTCTTAAAATAAATAAACCTCTGGGCAAGACTAGCATATCGTTCATGTTATGGCACCAACGACGTTAAAAAGGTTAGCTTAGAAGGAGGTCAGGACGTCTGAGTCATCGCGTCTGTCTACCTCTCCCACATTAGCCACGTTTCAGTGAAACATGATATATTGTATGTTGATTTTACCTATAACCGTTCCGAGCAACCTTGAGGCACTATACCCGTAAAACAAGACATAAAGGGTAAATCCATATACATATTTTCGATTGCAGGCTGATGTTGATTATTTACGTGTGTTTATTTATGAGAGTACTTGTGTGGACTGTTCCACATGGACATGAGACATATGGGTGATTGACAGGTTTTGTATAAGTGTCTTTATCCTCTTGAGAAAACATGTAGGACACATGGTACCCTATATATGTCCATTAAGTAAACAAAGCGGCGTACTACATTTCAGACTCAATAGCAGCAGCCTACGCAGGCTGTGTCTTATACTATTAAACTGACCAAGGTTGAAGTGCGTTAGTGCCTCCACCTAGTGGTATGTGCTGTCGCCATAGGATTAGGAAATCAAGAGGTTACCATCAGAGGAGGTGTGAAGCGTAGCGCCCCCTATTGTTTTGGCATGGTCTCAAATGACAGCTGAATGCGGATTCCTATGCTAAATTAGGCTAACTAGTAACAGCTACTACATACAAACTGTTAGAGCTCTATCAAAAATCTTTTCAGATATTGATAGAGTGATATCTAATGTACTCCAAACCACAATAGAGCTCAATAGAGCTCCACGTTTTATGGCTGTTTGGTCTTGTGGAATACAGCCTTATTTCTCATAGGCTATGGCTTGCAAGCCTCACACAGTCCTTTCTCAAGAGCTTTTTCCCCTCTGCTGGCAGGTTTGAAAGTGGCGCCTTGAACCTTGCCGCGATCGCATATATGAGTTGGGTGCCTATAGGGGGCGCTACGCTTCACACCTCCTCTGGGTAACCATATTACGGTATCAACTGTAATGAATTGTAAGGATTCATATTGAACGAGGTGTCGTATTGGGTATCTTATATCGGTTAAAAGATGCCGGACACAATATTGAGCTGATTTTTGTTCTAAAGTTTCAGAAATGTCCGGTCAGGGTCCGGAGTGTGTCTTTTGCTTCTATTTTCTTCAAGTAAGAAAGGGTAGGGTAATCGCCAAAATCGTATAGCATTTTGTATATTTTAAACCATTTTACCTATTTGTAAAGTAGCATACAGCCATGCCTTTCCAGATTTGAATGGAATATGTGGTTTGGTACCATGTCGAAGCACTGGTTTTGTAGCGCATGTCAATCAGGCTTTATATTTCGTAAGTGGTCGCAGAAGAAAATACTAACACACTCACATCATTCCCACCCTCATAAATTTCAAATTGAAGATCTATGATCTTGATGTAACTCTCCATTCACTGGAAGAACTGTTAAACCAAATAGAAGTGAAATAAAGACTTTATAAGAAAAAATATATATATCGTTCAAAATGATATAACATTTTTTTTTTTTTACTTCGATATATTAACACCGCAGCCGACAGTTTGGTGAAGGATCTAAGTATCCATAAAACATAAGCAGCAATGATTTCATCATAACTCTTTATTGTTTGAATTTGGATGTGGCAATTGTTACTATCTGTTCTTTCTTTAACGTCTTGTAGAAACTATGTCAGGATATCCCATTGTAATTGTCTCTTTTTTTCTTTTTATGTCAATAAATGCTGCTATTAAAGAAAAGAGGAAAACCACCACAGCCGACATGTACAACTTATACAGCTGTAGTATACGCTTACCTTTACACACGAGATGGGAAAGTAACATAAAACTTTGAATCTACGTTATCAAAATCCTTATCGCAACTACGAAAATCTAACACAAAATAATAAACTGAATACACGATAATACCTCCTCAACATGCACATATCAATAGATAAATCGTTATGCTCTGTCCTTGTTTCCACAGGCTCGTGTGCGGCGGGTGTGGTTGGAATCAAGATGCCGCGGTACTGCCTGTTCGGCGACACGGTGAACACTGCCTCGCGGATGGAGTCTACGGGCGAAGGTGAGCAACTAAGGCCCGGCGTCCACCTACTACGATATGGCTCCGATATGGTCTACGATTCACCTTCCGATAGAATTTCAAAATCGCGTCGGAAGGTCACCTAATATCGGAGCAGTTGACTACGTTTCTGCGATTAGACACCGATAAAAACCCCATACAATGCGTGGTGGATTGGCTTGTCTAGACATATGTCTACGATTTCGCATCTTCCCGATATGGCACCGATTTTGACATTTTGTATCGGTGCCATATCGGGAGGTCTACGATTCTATCGTAGTAGGTGGACGCCGGGCCTTACTGTGCTTTTTTACAGCGACGATTGGAGTAGTATATTCATTTCCCAACATTTTGCATCGGCGCTGTTCTATCAGAGACGGATGTTTATTTGCTTCCCGTTACTACAAAGCACAGAGTGATTGCTAGTTCTACCCTCATTCACCGGGAGATTGTAAGATTGCGCCATTGTAGTTGTGTGTGTGGTCAGGGACTTACTTATAAGATAAAACATTTATCGAAGATAAGAACTAAAAAATAAGGTAATCACTAAAGCACAAAGAAAGTCTCCTTTTTTCAGTAGATACATCCAATCAGCTGACAACTAACTCATTTGCATGAAATGTTTGCAAAATGATGCCCACACTCTTTCCCATGAATTCAAGATATATCTTTCTCCTACAATTGTTTGTTTACCATGTATATTCCAATGTTATTCCCGTTTTCTTTCAATATAGCTCATAAAATTCACGTGAGCGAAGCTACCCTTGGTCTGCTCGAAAAAGAAGGAGGCTTTGAAACGGAAGTCCGAGGGACAATTGCTGTAAAGGTAATACCGTTGTCGTATTAGAATACAGGGCCGAAATTATAGCTCGGTGCCTGTATGCATTTTTTCTGACAATCAAATAAATTTTATGTAATGATTATAAGCCGGTGATAAATAGTTCAAATAATATCAGGTTTAGTCCATCGTATCATTCTTATATAAGTATTTTGATATATAGTTTCCACTTTAACAGAAATTACACATTTTTCAAGTAATACAATGTAGTCATCGGCAAATACTGCTTCGTTATTATACTGCCATCACAGTATATTATATTTTACATGAGTGATATATCAAATTTAACAGATGATATTTCTTTAATGTTTCAGGGTAAAGGTACCATGACAACTCATTTTGTTCTGTCACACGTATCAGAGAAAAAGGTCGAAAATGAGCCGGATGCGTCTAGCGAAGTGATTATCACGGATGAGAAGGACAAGAAGGATATTGACAATGTGGATATGTGATTTATACAGACGGTGAAGTGCTCAGGAAAGGTGAATTAACACCGACTCTTATATCAAGAAGGATTGTCATCAAATAGAATGGATAAGGGATAAGGCACATTTGTTTGAAAAATGAAGGTATACAAATTATCTTGTTGTAATCCTTATTTCAACAATGCAGTGTCTATTCCTTTCCATTAATTTTTCCATAATACTCCGTTGTAATAGAGGTATGTATAGGTGCATCTCACGATCGATCAGGGAGTGGCAGATATTAATATGAAGCCATGCATTAACGATCTACACGCATTTGTTCTACCTACAGCATTATATTATCGTTGCCTTAGCCGAGTCTATTGCAATATACTAGACAGAATATATCTAGTAGGCCCCCTTATTCAAAACGCATCGGTTGATACTGTTCAGACATCAATGTGACATCTTTCCCATTTTATATGGTACAAAATCTACAGTCCTAATTTATGTTTTCAATATGGGTAGAAATATATCATAAGAGAAGAATCCCATCTGAGTCTAGCACTCCAAAATGGAATACCAGGATTAATTTTCTCACATACGAGAATCTCACTCTCGTGGCCGTTTACTCTCCAAGCCTAGGTTTCTATCTGCGGGAGAATCTCCAAGCGGATCCGACAGAATTTACATGTTTTATATGTGATAGGTAAACAGCGTCAGTGCTACAGAGACTTCCCGTCAGGGTGCACCACTGAATCTACAATGATGGCCGTGAGGCTTGACGTTCCCAGACACCAGGTGGCGGTAGTGAATGGTCCATGGTGAGCTGCTCACTGAGGGACCAGGAGGACGCCGACTACCCGTGTCAACGATTGCTCAGTAACATGTTTTTCGTTATATCACCATGAAAACAGAGGATGGGCACTCACTTTGAAGCACACTAATTGTTACAAGGTCGTTTCGTTTGACATGGTATATGTATTTCTCTTTCTTATTTAGAACGTGTATGTCTTGAGAATAATTACAAGTGTTCTAACAGAGATTGAAACTGGTCTCACATCTCTGCATATTCAATAGCTTTGTAGTTTCTAGATTCCTTTTAAAAACATATGTTCTCCATATCTGATTAAAGATGGTTCTTTTATGAAAATAAATTCAGTACGATGATAGTCAGTAAAAGGAAACTTCCGAAATTCATAAAAATGTTTTTCTTTATGCTATGTTTACACCTGTTTCCCGGCAGTCCCAGTAGTCTTGGTAGGTCACATCGTGACCCACTCCTGCCATACCAGGAGCCTGTTCAATAATCTTGGATCGCATATATATATATAGACCCTTTTCTGTATGCCAAAGAGACACAGGGACGATGTGGGTAAACCTTATCCAACACTTATGGGCGACCTTAAGGATGGCTAATATAAGACTGTTTTAGCAAACAGACTTGAATATTATAAAACGATAACGCTTGCACGAGATACAGAAAAGGGTCTTCATGTACGATCCTAGATTATTCAACAGGCCCCTGCATTTTTACCTTTGGTTGACTCAGCCCATATCAGGGCAGGTAGGTTGGGGTCTACAAAGGTGCACTACAGTGCACTGTGATTATGGGGGCGATGTACTGGGATACCGGGAGGGTGTTGGCTACAGATTAGACTAGCCCTCTCATCCAGTCCCTGCATCCTATGGCTACCCTCCTCGTTGGGATACAGGTTCATGGGCCAGTCAGAGAAGGACACATAATGAACTTTATTCTGGTTTTGATTGATCATTTAACGAATGTTCATAATCAAAGACTTGATCAAGTCTAGCTACAGATCGATCCCCGTCCCAGGCCGACCCGCTGCAGTGCCTTGCAGCCTTCATGATGGTGTCCCACTGCCCCACGGTCACTGAGGGCCTGCTTTGTCTTGTTGGCCGGTGAGCTGCCGGTAAGAACTGGTGCAGCCCCTGTGCGGCCCCGGAGTGCTGTGGTGATACAAGTACATACCAAGATGCCTATATATATATATATATATGTGTGTGTATTTAATTGAACTCATTCTCTCCCTGCGACTGTTTGAATTTCCTGGTGTGTCACATCGAGGAGGGCCGGCACAGGTTCCCATAGGCCGGAGTTCTAAACAGAGGTTCCCTGTGAGCCCCGGTATTGAGGCTCGGTGAATTATGGCCAACGCGACCCATCGCGGTCAGGCACGGCAGTCCCGATTCTCGCACGCGCTAAATACATCATCCAGAGTTTAGAGGGGTCCATATAGACTTTCAGGGTACTGCGTACAAATTGTCCCTTCACTATCTGTGTGTATTCACTGTGATATTGAGAACAGAGCAGGGAGCCAGAGACACAGTCTCTTAGAGGCGTGCCCAGCTGACCATGACCAATCACTCAATACCAAAATACCTCAAGACCCATTGCAATTTGTTTACAGAAAACTATCCATAGGCTATATCTAACTTATACCTTTTAATTGCTATTCATTTAAATAATAGCACGCTCATTAATCTAGGATGAACATACTATTTGCTCCTAGTTTTACAGAGCGTCACACACGCCGGTGGCACCCCAGTGGTGCAGGTGAGTGATGTTTTACGCTCTGTTAATTAATCCTAAAAAATAAGCCCCGCCTTCAGCATGCACAGAGCGAGGCTAGCAGGTCCAATTCTCAGCTGGGAGGAGTGTAGGTTGTCTGCCGACCTTTGCGACACAGTCTCTTATGAGTACTATTCTGCTAATTCTGAAGCAGTCTGCCCTGTCTCAAAACGGGACGACCCTCTTGGGACCTCTACACGGGCATATATAAGATCAGAGACTCTGCAGGAGATCCATTCAAGCCTGCACATAGGAGAGTGTAGAGACCTCTACTAGACTCTAGTACAGTCTGTTGTCGCCAGGGCCAGGGCGCACAGGCTAAAACTCAGACTGTTATGTGCTGCCATTTTGAAGCAGGAATTCCTGCCTCCACTGGTACTCAGCTATAGCCTGAGTGATTTGCCAGTAACCAGTGTGTTACTCTTCAAGCATAGGTCCTAGAGTAGCTTTTACTGGGCATGTACCAAATAAATCAGCTTGGAGAGTTATAATGATTCAAACAAATATAACTATATTGCAGTTATAGATTAGTTCTAAACATGTTCCCTATTAGATGTATTCTCATCTTTCTTTACCCTGCCCGGTTTATAGTAATTCAAAATATTCATTATTGGTAAGCAGCAGAACCGCTACGATACTCTGTCTATGCGGTGCTTCACGGAATTTGGACTTGTTTGGCACCAAAATAACATACCAAAATAACCACGTGGGAGGTGTGAAATCCCGATAATGACGTCAGGCACCCGCACATGCCTGGCCAATTAGACCTTCAAGTACCGTAACCCAAAGGCGGCGCGATGCATGAACGGACTAGACCTCTACCTGCCCACACAAAGGGCTCCGTGATTACCGACTCTGACAGCAATAACAGCAGTACACTGACCACAACAAGAAAACATGGTAACTAATACACTATATGCACAATATCTATGTATATCTGTGTATCTATATGTGTATCTGAATGTCTTTATCTGTCTGTGTATCTCTTTGTGTCAGTGTATGTATCTTTGTGTACCTGAGAGTGTATGTCAGTGTGTGAGTGTGGGAGAGTCTAAATGTTTTTGTCTATCTGTGTATCTGTGTATCTCTGTCTGTATCCCTGTATCTCTGTGTATCTAAGTGTGTGTACGTAAGTATGTGTATCTCTTTGTAAACCTGCTCTTCAAGACTACTACACTCACTGTGAATCCATGTCAGGTATTATGTATGAGTTGTGCATGCCCCATCTGACCAGTGCTCCCAGCCCCCCACACACTAGTGACCATTGACCCTCCCAGCGTGTTAGGTACATCCCCACTGCCTAGTCGCAGTGAGGCGTAGATACCCTCACCCGTGATCTGTGACAGGTACCCTCAACTCCTGCTCTCTCACTGTGTGGGGCGGGCCTTATATATTTTTTAGAACATTCGCGATGAGTAATTACTTCATATAAGCTTTAAGAGGATAGATAGTTAAGAATACATTGAAAACCCAATAGTCTCATGGAGAGAGTGAGTGTCGACGGCTGCCTAGCGTGGTCGTGACGTCACGTGAATGGGTGCAGGTTGTTGAGAACGCTAGGTGGCGTGTGTGAGCAGCGGGTGTGTCGTTGATGCGTCGAAACGTCGGCTTGCGTGAGTGAATGTGGGCGTGGCTGGTGTTGACAGAACTCAGCTTTGCCATGAACACTCACATGTTCGTCATAATTATATCTTCGGGCTGAACTGGAATTATGAAAATATATTCACCTAGTAGATTTTAACGATTTAAAGGCATATCACACAATTTGGCTTGAAAATTAAAACCCATGTCAATTTCCCGAAAATTGAATATGATGATCTCCAAGTGTTGTGGAACACATATCTAACTTGAAATGTCGGGGTGACCGTGCTAGTTTTTGATTTATAGATCAATGTGATGATAATTTTATTCAGAATATATAGAAATTCGAAAAAGTATTTTTTCACATAGTAAAACCCATGTCATTTTCCTCAAACTTTCACAAAATATAGTACATATGTAGTACTATATAATTAGGTTTTAAAAACCATAGGTCACCGTGCTTATTTTTTTAAAGAATTGGAGAAAACCGTATTTTCAGTACATTTCTTATGTAAATCAAGTAAATGTAAATAGGCCTATTTAACCTATTAAGATTGGATAAACTGGACAAAATATTAAATTCACTCATGTTCAATTAGAATGAATCCCAAGAAACCAGTTTTGACTAATAATTGACATTATTTAAAAATCACCAGGTGGCGCCATTGTGAATTGTAGGATATGCCTTTATAGACTGTATGAGGAATAATACCTGGGCATGATTGAGACAAATACCAAGTGAGCATGACCCAGGAGGGGAGCAACGGCCCTCTGGACGGGGGAACACTAGGAATTATGCTGGGTGATAGTTTGTAGAGGAAAGCCTCCCCCAAGGGGTCCCGGTGCACCCTTTCATAAGAACTCACACTCTCTAAGTGGTATTCTGTACAAGATTCTCACTACGCTCTATGGGAAAAGAATTCTTAATGAACTAGGCTTAGAGTGTTGAGAATCCACTGACTTGCCTCCCGTGCTTAACACGTACATCAATGCAACACAATGATTCCTATAATCTCAATGATGCTACCTAGCGGGAATACTGTGTACTTGGCGCACTAGTGGCTTTATTTGCACTGGAATACAAAGTATCACTTAGAGAGTGTGAGATCTTATGGGAGGGGTGCCCTATCACAAGTGCATGATGCACCACTCCCTGTTTGATGCCAGTGCATCAACCCAATCTATGATGGAGAAGACGAGAGGCCGAACCGGGAATTGGACGCCTTCAGCCTTTTGCCGTCTGAGCCTCATGTCAGCGCGAAAACGTGGACGCCTTGAGCCTACCCTGTGGACGCATTGAGCCTACCCCATTTTACTTCCGATTGGCGGGTTGTGGTTAGAAAAGGGTTGGGTAAGGGTTAGGGTTGAGTATATATGACTAGAAACCAGAATAAGTGCACTTTTCAAAGTTTTTACCTCTAGAGGCTCAAGGCCACCAAAACGGGGTAGGCTCAAGGCGTCCACAGGGTAGTCTCAAGGCGTCCACAGAAAGGCTCAAGGCGTCCAGGGCTCAAATCGTCCCGGGCTCAAGGCGTCCATGAACCGGCCGAACCTATAGCTAGGAACTGAAGGTCAGGATGTGAGGAGGAGGCCTGATGATAGGCGAGATGGTTGGCATCCAAAGCGGTGATGTCGGAGCCGTGTTGTTCTTGAAAGCGTGAGAGGAAGTAAAAGCATCCCCCTGTAAGCATGGAGGGAGCTGTGGTGTAGCGATCCTTGACTTGAGAGTGGTCCTGTTTGAGGATATGATCCTGGATGCACTGAGCCATGGAGGGACAGGAATGTCATTGCAGACGGGGCGAGGTAATGTCTTGTGTTGTGAGGGTGCACAAACCTTCGACTCGACGGGGAGGTTCTAGCTTATGAGAGGTTTGGTGGCTTTTTAAGGGGATATTGTGTTACAACACAATCACCGAATCCGGCTATATAGCCGGTCTCCACTCGGGCCCTAGACTCCTACTCCTCATTCTAATGGCGGGTATTAGCCGAATGGGCAGTGGGTACCATTTTTGTGTAAGTCTTTGGTATGACCCAACCGGGGTTTGAACCCACGACAACTCACATGGATGGTCAACGACGGTGTTATTCACAGAACTGGGCCAAAACCCTGTAAATAGGCGCCAAACCCCATCTTGTCTTGGGTCATGTAAATCATGGTCAGGCTGTTCTTTGTAAGTATTGCTTTGATGTTCTATCTATCTAATAATGATATTCCCCAGCTATGCAATATGGCTGATATCCTAGGAAATAGATTGAGCAAGCGAGATATAGAAATAATGGACGGTGGGCATCGGCTTTATGCAAAGATTATTTCATCCTTTACTAACATAACCTCTGGAGCCTGCGTATTTAACGGGGAAGATAAATACCTCGTGTTAGGACCTTTGCCTAGTCAAACATGTAATTCTGGTAATTGCTTGTCGGTCAGATGTGACAAAGGGGCTGGCTTTTGTGGTGTCCGCTGGGGGTCCCTTGAGCTGCTCTGATGTTGATATGTGGTGGCTCTTTAGATGTAATCGATGGACATGGGGGACCTGGGTTTACCAACAGAACACACTCAGCTTTCTCCATATCTTGCCCTCCACATGCGCTACACCGAGCTTATAGGAGTATTGCGTTATTAAATATTACTGGCCTATTTTTTGTGTTCCTGGAATGTTAACCCATTCATATCGTATTGTGGATTAGCTATCATTAATTATGCAATGTTTTTAAGTACCATAATTCCTATGTAATTATCGCATATACGTACATTGGAGAATAAGATATGACTAACACCTAAGATAAGCTTTGGTCAATTTATTTAAAGAAGATAAGGTAAAGAATAGATATATATATAGTGGAAGGTATATGATTGAAAGATACGCACAGTATTTGAAATATGTTCTGGTAAAATTCAAGTAATTATCGTAATGGTATATGCCGAGAACTGCGTTACGAAATTTACATAAATTTGTGGTGGGCGAATTTCAAACTTTGTTGTTATCTTTTGTCATATATATATATATATTCATTATGGCAATATGATTATTGATGTGTCTAAAATAAGGAGACGACTGAGTAGCTGCGGTTTAAAACATACAAAAATATTACATGGCATACAGTAGAATGTTATTTTGTTTGGATGGTGGGTGGGAAATTTCAGAGGTCTCCATTAGTGAAATTTGGAGAGCAGAGTGCCGAATGTTGGTAGTGATGATCCTCTGTAAGTGTATACGTTAGGTGGAGCCACTTTCCAATCACTCTTAATGTTCTATTACGTGCAAATATACATGTTTTAGTCAAGTACCTTGAAACTCTATTTACATAATATTTCCCTCATCCCTTGACTTTTCCTGCAAACATATAAGAACCCATCATTGCTTTTGATTACATTATTGTACAAAACTCACCAACGAGGATGATCTTATATTGTGGCCAATGTGTTGGTGGTAATGTGTATAGGAGAGGGTTCAACTCTCCAACCATTTCTCCCCCCACATTCAGGAGAGGTCACATGACATGGCACTTTTTGGCAACAATTAAAGCCGTCCATTGTTACTGTCCTATGACATGGATAATTTTCGTGAACACATTTTTCATTTGGAATCTTGCTCTTTCATTCTGGACCCCACTCTCCCTCACTCTCTCTCTCTCTCTTTCTCTCCCTCCTCTCTCTCTCTATCTCTCTCTCTCTCTCTCTCTCTCTCTCTCTCTCTTGCTGTGGTTTATCAAATCTCTTACAGTATAGCATATTCAAGCAACATCTGTTTTTACACTCTATTTCGTATAGCAATTAGTATTAGCGTTAGTCCATGCACATACACAATATTTGCTTGTTTCAGATACAAGCGTAGCGTCAGCTCCTAGGAGTTTACGCGTAGTAATATCCGAGCGCAAGCGAGGACATTGCCGAGAATCAACTCCAGGGAGCATACAACCGCTTTTATCTGAAACCAGTTTATAATGTATTTATCATCAACCTTTACGAAACTGGTGGCGTGCCGATTTTAGTTCAATTTAGTTATGCACTATTTTTTTTACCTCTAAAGGAAAGCAATTGTCTTTTCGTTTCAACTGAAGTTTACTTCTAGGAGCGCCTGTTCTTAATACATTTATAGCCGTCTTACGACTCCCTTTGATACGACAGATCAGAACTGTTGAGCCTTGAAACTGAATCTACGGACACTCTGATTCAATACATCTCACTACCAATACTCTTTAACTCCTAAAGTGATACCTTTTGCTATCTATTCTTTGCCGATAGTAACGCTCTCTTATCGGGATCGTCACTCAGTGACAGTATGTTCCCGAGGCCCGATCCCTAGGGATCCACCTTGGACAGTCCCGTACTTCTATAAAAGCCGCAGTTTCATTGGTCACTGTTTCGTTATCTTGTAAAGCAACGTCTGACTGGTGAACCAGTCTCGCGTTCGGCGTGAGACTGAACGAGGTTTTACTCAGATAGAGCTGAGAAACGTGAAGGAGTTGGGAATAAAAACGCCTAATCTCACCCCCGGGAGGGAATATAGCAACTCTAACCTTTCCCTCCGATTCATCAAATCTTACGACACAAACCATTAAAACGCTGCCAGTCGCCCCTCTATATTATTATGTTCTAAGGCCTGTGATCCCATTAAAAGGCTTCCCCCTATAGCTGGGACGGGCTCTGCATTACAGCATCACTTTTCAAGAATTGGAAACGATCATGTTACCTAACGATACATGGAATAACGGACCGATAAACATCATATTAGCCTAGGAAGAAGGGTCTGTAATCGAATTATCATAATTAGCCTGTCATAATCAATTCTCTGGTGATATGCTCTGACAGTAGTGCCCAACCCGATGGGCGTTGGCCTACCACAGGCATCCGTCCGTATGTTTAAAATTATTCGAAGATTTTGTTGAGACTGGCGTACCTCTTGCTGATAAGGAGGGTCCTTTGGTCTCAGTGGTGTGCCTTTTCACGGGTTCATACGGGAAGAAGGCTCTGCACCAGAGACTATGTAGCCTGGATATGGGTACTTGAGTCTCAAGGAAGGCATTCAAACAGGAAAAAAAGTGCAAGCCAGAGATGTACTTTTGGAGAGAAAAATTGTCTAAGACTATGTACCTTATATGTCCTTCCATGTGAACCAGATCTGCCATTTTCCTAAAGCGGGATTCACACGATGGGATATATGTACCTTACGCCCAATGGCCATCTACCGAATAAGGGTTGAACGATTAGCTCGCAAATCGTCTAGGAGTCGGTGAACTTGTCGCAGGCAAATTGAGTAACCTCTCGCTCGACCGGCGGACATCGAGGAGAGTGGTTGGTGGGTATTAGTCTTAAGCAAATCAGTCTACTAATTGGTGGCTCACCCTTGCCTAGCTGTCCTACATCTACTGACTACGGCCGACTCAGTTAGGATGCCTCGGCTGAGACAAATTACCGTCGGTTTGTCGCCGACAAAGGTACATGAATGTTCCGAAATCGGTAGATGGGCATTGGGCTTTAGAGAGCGTTTGTCTGAGACAAATCCTGCTGAGATTCGGTACTGGAACACAATCTCCTTGTCTGAATTGTATGGTTCCATTTTACTGAGACATTTTTTTTCTTTGAAATTGTCGGCTACAATCATCTCCAACTAGGAACAGAATCTCATGAGATTTTGACTTTTAGCAGGTTTAGAAATTATACGGGCATTTTGGTGAGACAAATGTATTTTACACTTTCTCCCCCAACCTGTTAGTCTCAGTGGTCCCAAATTATATCTTTTCACAGGGGAAGTGCCCTGAGTCAGCGAATGTGTACCCTGTGTTCCCTGTGTACCCTGTGTAGGGGTGAAGAGGTAAGACTATGTACCAGGTAAGTCTTGCCATGTGAATTGAATCCGCCATGTTTACATGAGACTGTAGAATACCCCAATCTGTGAAACTTTGTACCCGGCAGGAAATTGTCGGCGACTGGTGAAAAGGTGTGAAGTTCACCAGTTTCAGGTCCATTTGTCCCTGCTCAATTTCAGCATTCTGCTCTGAGATTATTAGACAGATGAAAAATTATCGGAGACTGGGTAAAATATGTAGAGTGCACCAGCATCAAGTACATGAGTCTCTCCATGTGAATCCCACTTAAAGGTTTAAGATGAGAGACATTACATTGTATCTCCTCTTTCCTTGGTTTTGTTGTTGTTTTGAGTCTTTTTGTTGATACTCTCGATCGGGATCCATCAACTGAATAGCCAATTATCCTGTCACTTAACTGTTACGCACAACTAGTAATCAAAGACAGTTTTCATAATGTATCTTCAGGGTCCTATTAACCCAGGCTCATAGTCTACTTCAGAAATGAATTGATTATTCAATAGTAGTTTGACGTATCTGTGAGGACAATCCCGTGTTTGCTGAAGAGGATGGGTAAGGATAAAGATCGGATCAATATTGTGTACTTTAGGAAGATTCTATAGCAACAGACATCCCCCTACCTTCCCCAATAACGGTAGAGACCATTCTCTATATCACACATGACTAAAACCAGTTAAGATACTTGAATTAAGTCATTACAGTAGGTTTATTGCATAAACACTTTCGACTTTCAATGGTCTTGCCTCACATAGACTCTAGGCCAAAACCCAGTTATTTCAACAGGTTGGGGTGTTTCTGTTTCAATCTATATGATGCCACTAAAAACAAAGGACAACCACATTTACCATGCAGCATTTCCACAATACAGATCACACAATTATGCTTAAACCCAGTTATTCTAATGGGTTGGAGTGTTATAAATAGTAAAACTTTAAAAGAAATCTAACATTTGTAGGGATAGGGGGAGGGGCAACTTGGGATCTAGCAGTTTACTTGAGCATATCAAAAACAAAGCTTCATATCGTTAAAGTTTCGAGTTACACTCGCGAAATCATGACATAGTTCTATATTATGGAACTCACTCTACCATAGGGCAGACGATGCAAAGTCAATGAACAATAATTCTTCTACGATGCAAGGGATCTATTAAGCCCAATGCCCATCTACCGATTAAGGGTTGAAAGATTAGTTCGCAAATCGTATAGGAGTCGGTGAACTAGGGCCGACTCCGCTAGGTAGCCTTGGCAGAGACAAAATACCGTCCGTTTGTCGCTGACAAAGGTACAAAAATGTTCCGAATATCTGTAGATGGGCATTTGGCTTGAGGCTGAAATACTGACTGGTTATCCATCCCTTCCTCTCTTCGTTTCTTTTTCTTGTATGAAATGTTCCTTTTTATCTCTCAGGTAAATTGGACAAAGGCACAATGAAATACGTGAAGAAAATAGATAATCCCCCCAACCGATGAGATTAATCATGTGACTTTCTATGTAACCTTAAAGGATGTATACCTTATATATGTTTGTGTTCAATGTCTGTTTTTAATATGTTTCATGTCTTAAACAGGATCTGTAGCAAATACTAAGAGTAATTTCAAAACATAGATGAGGCCAAGGAAACTGACCATGAATTAAGTCCCTTTTTTTGAGTCTAAAATATTACAATTTTAATTTTTTTAATGCCAATAGTCTAGGTGATCAGGTGAAAAGGAAATCTGTTTTTCCAACGACCCGACAGGAATTTGGCATATGCTATTTACAATGATAGGTCTCAACTGTGGTGTAACGAGTGTGGTGTGGGAACAGATGTTCCTAGCTAACGGTTCCTCGAGTTCTAGAACAGTAACTATCCTGATCGGCAATTCCTTCCCCATGAAAATTATTGAATCAACGGAAAATGATGAAGGCAGATACCTTGTTTTAAAATCACAGGTTGAAGAGGAAATAATTTTTATAGCTACACTCTATGTGCCTACTCAAAATAATTGGGTCGAACAGCTGAGGGTATTTAAGGAATTTCGAACGCACTTGGATTAATTCAGAGGGTTCCACCATATAATAGCAGGCGGTTCTGATGTACCACTAAATGCATAACGTATCATTCTTGAATTGACGATACCAGAGGCTGGCAGTATTTGGGAAGGTGTTATGCGATATCATAATGTCTATTTATCATTTCACTTGCATAACAAGCATATTCAAATTAATTCCTCAGATATAATTCCACTCTTGGAGAAGCGTATAGAAGTATTTGTCTACTACTGGAATCCCAATCACGATACTGAAAATACTTTACTCGGGGAAATACTGGTGAACAGTGTAAGGATAGTCACAAACTGAATATGAAATATCCTAAGGAACGAGTACAATATTTCATCCTATCTCTCATATAAATCTCCGTGGACTTAACATGGTGGGCCTGTATGCCACGGTTATGCCATGAAATATTTATATGCCACTGGTGACATATGGAGTTAAAAACATGTGACAGGGTAGGATAAAATCTAAACACCACTCAATTTCATATAATTGTTTACATGCTATTTGTTGTCTTCCATTACAGATATCACTCAGCTCCGCTTCGTGATATCATTCCGCGAAGACAACTCATGCCATATAAACAATTATATGAAATTTTGTGATGTTTCATGATAATGCACTATCGTACTGACAACATACGTGTATATATATATACACAGGGTCCAAACAAGATGGTTTCCAATTTTCTTTTGCAACCTTATTGAACAGATACCCCAGGCTCCCTGATAAAATCCTGTCTCACGTGAGTCACTCCTCCTGAATCTTTAAGAGGCTCAATATCTTTTTATAACATTTACCTTGCTTCTTTTTTCACTACCCTTCCTATGTAGTTTTTCCACCATTGACTACCGAGCGGCTCAGTTGACAACGCTTATCACTAGAGCAGGTCTGAAGGTAGACTGGCCTCAGGGCCCCGTTGCTCCACTTTTTGTGGTATCGCTAGCTATGATCGGATCGCAATTTTATTTTTACGATTACTTTAACAATCCGACTGAAAAAGCGTTGCTCCCGTAATATCGGATCGTGTCCCTACATTCCCACGGTATCCTTATTTTTTACGATGCGATAGCAATACAACAATTCAGGGGGCACATATTGAATGAGACAGGGGACAATTAATTAGTTCTTTAATCAAATACAAATGGCGCCACAGTTAAAACTGATCTGACACCTGGTGGTGTGGATCGCTATTTCCTGTAGGTAGAAGAACAAGTGTCGGGGGTTGGTGGTGCCACCATGGATCGTTATTTGAAATATCAGGTAAGGCTGCCTTTAACCCACAGTGATACGATCCGCAGTGCTGTGAGGGTCCGCTAAAAAAGTACTGCAAAAATCTGAATTTTACGAGGTGATGCGCCTATCGATTACGCTGTGATTCGCAAAATTTCAGAAGCAACGTTTAGGCCCTCGGATCGCTATTCCACGATCCGCAACTCTGTCGTAAACGTGGAGCAATGGGGTCCAGTCCCTGTATCCTCCCCCCCCCCCCCCCCCACCCTCACCCCACTTCTGAGTGATTCATGGGCCAGTCAAAGAAGGACAGATACCATAATGAATTGTATTCCGATTTTCGTCAATCATTCAATGAATGTTGATAATCAAAGACTTGAGCAAGTCTATGCTGAGGGGTCTGGGCGGGGGACACCACAGAGCGCGCCATTTAGAGAGCAGGCCAAGTGGACAATCTGTAAACCTGCAGGCTGATTAAGGACAGCGACTGGCGGGGGCTGGAGGCGGGGGACCGGCCGATGGCCTGTCATACGTATGTGTGTCCTGGCGTGCCATGCCATGCCGTCGCTTGTCCATTAGCCTTTACCTCCCCAACCCCAATCTCCTGCAGGCCAGAGGGGAAGGTCTGCTTCTGTTGTGACTATGCTCCTCTCAAAGAGCCTTAAGGTCTGTGTGGGAATCGATCTCGTCCTTATCTTGCATGACAATGACTTGACTCTTTGCGGGGGTGATCCTGTCGCGTGGTAACTGCGAAGTAGAGTCACCTGGTATTCCGATGCCCCACCGATGTTTAATATGGCTAATAGCGAGACGTTTTCTTTTGTTGGATATTCTATAGTTACTATATTAGAAAAGCATTCTCGTACAATGTCTACCTGTACACAAACGGTTTTTATATAATTAGGAGCTGTATATCTACTCTCACTTTGTTGTACATGGAGAAAGATGATATTCCTAGTTTTTTTCCCTTTGAAATAGATTCAATATAGTCTGTTCATTCAAAGGAGTGCATTTGGTATTGGTTAGGGGTGACAATTGCAATACAACACGAACCAACACACATAGAACTCCGTTCTTCATCAAATGAATTTCTGAAGCTATATGAAATATCATATGGCGTGATAAAGGTGATAAGTTACCTGATCTTCCTCCAAGACTTAACTGAAACTTATTCTCAAAGAAAACACCCTCCCCCCCTCCCCCTTGCCGTCCCGATCACTTGCCGACGCCTCAAGGTGACACAAAGCGATATTTAATCAAAGCACAGGTTTTATATGAAGGCTGTATTGCTGGCCTTAAGTAACCCTTTAACGATTGTTTTGAATTATTTTTATATGTATGCCATGTAGGATTTAAAAGCGGCTGATAGTTGTTTTTGATCTTATATACTAAAATGATTATATATATATCGATCTCTTAAACCCTCTCTGGGAATACTCTACTGAACGCTCGCTCTGATGGTTAAACGGCCTGTTCCATCTAGTTGACAGTACTTTCGTGATCTTGGGCTTGGTCCTGGCAGAATCGGCAACAATCTTATGTTAATTATTGGTGAAAACAGGCCTAAAAACTTCACTCTGGCAGCATCTGGTATCATCCTTTTCGATTCTGACACCAAGCCGATAGTACCCCGAAATGTTAGAAATCCCTGACTTCACCCGGTAGCAATCCTGTCTGAGTTCTACAGTTCTGGACCTGTAGACTGTAATATTGCCTATTCTTTTTCATGACAATCATAATAGATAACCTTAATTCATCCGTAAAACACACCTACCTTCGAATAATCACTTTGAGTAAATATGCCAGGGGTCAAGGTCAAGGCTGTTTGTTCTAAGCATGCGCAGACGCCAGAGGACGCCACCAGTAAAAAAGTCCTAGCGGAATGTAGGTGTTCTAATATCGGTGTGCGTTTGACTTATGGAAAAAGTCACCCAACAGCAGCCGACAGTGGCCGACGGCAGCTGACGGTGACCGGCCACGCCGATCTCATCAGGTCAGGGCGTTCCATTAAACCGATGGTACCCAAATGATAAATGAGACACTGTCAGAATCGTGTTTTGGCTGAGAATTTGGCCAAATGGAACAGCTCCTTTATAAGCATTCAGTATTGGTGATCTATAAGGAATAATTTCTATTTTTATTCCTATTGATATTAGTGTATATTGTTCGATTTATCATCATTTTCATTATTGTAAGTATAGCTGGTTTTTATTATTCTTGTTTATGTGACTACTATTATCAAGTCCATTGAACTTTGAAGATTTGGAATTTTGAGTATAAAGTATGGATAATTTCTGTTTGCTGATAAAAATCTATTTTGATTACCCTCTTGCTCCCAAATATATATGTAATTTGACATAAACTACCTTCCTGAGGTCACAGGTCACATTGTGCTTCGTTCCCAGTCAATCACACTCTCTAGAGTTCATGTCTCAGGGAGGATCGTCCCCCGGTTTTAATCTGAAAGCACACGGAAACCAACTCAGTGCAATCTCTTTAGAGACAAGACAAAGTGCTCCTAGAGCGTCGTCTATTTCCATTTGTCATTGTAAGCCGTTGACGTTAGGTAATTACATCTCCAAGATCTGTCAATTGCTAAACTTCGGGTTTGGGCGCTCTGAGCATTTGTGTCCTAAAATCAGTTATTACCATTCTTATCTTAGTAGAGTATTGATACAGAGGGTTTATTCCATTTCTTTTATTGAAAAAAAAACACATCCTTATTTATACAATGTTTCGGGTACATTTCGCCAGGTGTTTGTCCTCCTTATGTGACAAACTTTACTTAGGATTATCAACAATTCAACAATAAATTTTATGTTATGTCTTGATTGTTACGATGGGGCTGCCGCCTATCGGAAAAACGGCGAAGTGCTTGTATCAGTGTGACATACTACTCGTCTCAGCCAATCGGAATCTTTTGAACGAACAGAATGCATGCTAAAATCAGGTATTCCGATGCCGATTTTACCACATTTAATTTCAACATAAAGCTATGACATGGCTACAAATCCACATTCATGCATATTAACAATATTGGAAGGGTAAGGGGGGCGACCACCAGGCTGCGACTGGAAGCTTGTCGGGAGCCTTCCGACAAGGTTATGATTTTTCCTACGTCTGGACCTTTGTCGTGGAGTGTCATGGCGTGTCGGGAGCGTGTCACAGAGGTCTATGATAGTAAATTTTGGTGGAGCGTGCACTTCCCGACACCCTCCGACAACGCTGTCGTAAAGCCCCCCTTCTTACGACAAGGCCACCAGAAGTGGCGATTGGAACTTTCTTGTCGCCGCTTGTCATAGCCTTGTCGTGGTTGGTAGACCCCTCTAGTTATTTTTTTCTCAGCTACCGTTGTCGAAATATGACAGCCTATTAGTCTAATGTTAGCCATTAAAATCTACACGTATGTATTCGGTAACATACGCCAAACAACATCTTTAATTAGAATATGCCATGCAACTTTCAACAATAGGTGCTGTGTATATATACTAAATAGTTGCACTTATGGTTTATTTTGTATCAAATACACTTGAGCCCGGGTAAAATACAGGTAAAGCGTATTACCCTGGTTTGCGCCAAACAGCCAGCCATGGCTTTAAAACCCATTTCCGTAGAGTTAATGGGAGGTGAAATACTATCTTATCATAAAAGCTTTAAATCGAGTTTTCTTGAATTTCGAGATCTAATGAAAAAAAGATACAATAGTTTCCGACTAATTCAAAATCCCATTTCCGATGTGAAATGCCAAATATCAGGTTACTGTCAAATATACATTTACTCTTGAAATATCTAAAAGGAGTTAAAAATGGTCCACCAGGGTTGTCTTCTGCATATCACAATAAATAAATATAAAGATTGTAAGCAGCGCACATCACGTGGTTTGACAGCTGGTTCCCGAGATGGGTTTGCAGAAGGCTGATACCATGGACAGGTCACGTGTCAGCTCTGCATGGGGTAGATTTCGGTCAGATGGAGGTCAAGTCGGCCTCAAGTGACCCAAGGAGAAGGTACTTGAGTAGTTTCCTCGCCATTTGTATTCACATTCGCAAGTCCAATGGTCTGTGAAACGCGTTTTGCATGTTTAGGTGTATGAAAGGATTGTTAAGTGGCTCAAGAATTTTGTAATGGTGTCCAAACTCACAGCCCATCGAACTTTGATGCTTACTGGTATGCATACCTGAAATGGTCCTAAAATCGATGCCTTCTTGTTATTAGGTGTACTGATGGTTACTGATTTATCAGAAATATCGGGAACGAAATTGTATGATGTTCTTCGAAATTCTCCGAAATTCCCAGAAACTATCCGATATTTATTCTTTTGCGGTGGAATCGGCCCTTTAAACTCTGTCCCAGCCGGTTTATTTATTTTTGTTCGAGTGTTGGTGATTTGGTATCAATCACATTCATTCTACCTGTATTCCTTCGCATGAACCATATGCAAAGAAAACGAAATCATTAAAATGGATATATATTTGTTTTTATAATGCATGTCCGATGGAAAAGGAGTTGATTTAATAAAAGACAATTGGCATTGCCCTGTTATAGGTTATATATATATGCTGGCAATGGTTAGGGCGTAACGATATAACTCAAACACAAAGACAATCATGATCTAAACGTCTAGTGTTTGTTACCCATACACAAAGCGCTTGCAGATGTATCATGACAAAAGCATTTCCTTTTAACCTCTTGTGTGGGTGGCTTTTTAACATGTCAGGTAATCGATATGTATAGTATAGAAATAGCATCGTTCATGCAGCTAAGGTTGGCGTGTCCCCTAATCTGCTTAGTGATGATCACTGCTGGCTGTTCAATCACATCGTCTGTGTCCTTGAGAATCATAAAGCACCGACCTCAGAATCGAACCGCGGGTATTGAGTACCTCAGCAGACAATAGTTGTGCTGGTCTCCAGCGTGCCAGTCGTTCGCCCGCCCGCTGCGCGTACAGCACACGCCGGGAACCAGCCAATCGCAGTCCCGCGCGCCAGGAAAGCAAATCTCGGGAATTCTCGTAGAAACCGGTCCATCGCCACGTGACCGCCACCAGGGGGGCGCGCTTCTAGTCACGTGGAGCGGACGCATGCGCAAAGCCAACAGGAAGGCTTCTGGCGAAGTTGGAACATATGAGTGGAGGGTTGTGCGTTTTGACGCGGAGAAATTGAGCGACGAAGAGCGAGAAAGAAGCAGAGTGAGTGAGTGAGTGAGAGAAACTGAGAGTGAGAGTGTGGGGGAAAAAATACCACAGAAAGCATCACCACGAAATAACAAGGGTAAAAAAGTACCCTGGTGCCCAGCCGGACGTGAGTGTTTGAACACACGTAGACGTGGGACCCGGTCGGCGAACGATAGGGGGCCGTAATTAATTGTGCTTGCTCTGTGATTAGCTGTTCTCTTAATCAGTGCTACAGAAGAGCACACCCGAAAGGTCGGCAGAGCAGCGCCAGCAGGCAATGACTCTTGTCTGCTGTCAGGTGGCCGCAGACGGATTTTACCTGGAGTAGGCTGGAGATGATTGGTCAGGAGATGCCCAACGCCAGATAAGCACAACACGGTGAGTAACATACAGCCTCCTTTATACTCAGTACGCACACGCGCCACTGCTTTGTTATTGTTTCTTTTTACGTGTGAGTGTGTGTGTGGTTTTTTCTCTCTCTTTATTTTACATTAGTAAACCAATGCACTCCCTGTTCTGATCACGTTGTGACTCTACACACCGGCACCACACCCTGCACGTCCGCATGCCTGTTTGTGTGGTCTCCATTCTTTCTTCTCACAGACACATATGCATCTGTTGAGACAAAAAAAAACCCAACATTTTCTGCACTTATCCTTCGCCCTTAGGTTAGCCTTTCTAGGGACGTGCTCCATGGCAATGCTACAGCAGGGAAGACTAATAACTGCCTTGCAATCTACATACAGGCATCATATGCTTCTGCGGAAGCTATATGGGTTCATTTGCCTATTTTTAGTCGTAACAACAGAAGTCACGAACAGGTGACACGAAAGTTGATATATCCTGATTACAGGTGCACGTGGAGCGCTGCTGTTGTTAAAATTGGTGCAGATTTTCCATGAGATTTATTTAACATTATCTTCAATGTTTAGTTAGGAATTCAGGCTATGCTAATGTGGGTTAGAATAGTGTTCGATGAAATATTATATTCTGTCTTTTTCCTCAATAGCGCACCTTTGATATTAGGTTCTTTTTAATTGACATTCCTCACACATTTATAGCTTTCTTATCATACCAAACGAGTTCATTAGGTATGGATCACGGGATACCCGCCAGGTAATCCAATGCTATTAATGTGGTCCCAGGAATTATCCTAATCTTATGATGTTTAACGTCCCGCGTCTATGGCCATTACAAATAGATAACCACATGCATACTATGTGTTTAGTGTGCGCTTACCGCACTTGGCGGCCACATTAAGATAGCACCTGGCAGTTACATGATGTACGTGCTATGCAGTGGTAATACACAGAGACAGCGACCCGTCTTTGAAGGGTTAGGAAGCTTCCTGTGGCACCATTAAATCGTCATGAGCACAAAGATTGATGGACAATGGCCAGCATTGGGTATACTCACTGTCTGAGATATGCCAGCCTCAAATCCCATTCCCCATCCATGACCCTCCCTCTGTGCTATCAGTGCGCATGCCTGACTCTCCGGAAATCCAGATTATCCACCAGTTCCTTTGAATTTCGTTTATCCTGGTAGCGATGTTTCATCAACCCCCCTCTCACACACACACTCAAACATAGTAGCGGAAAAAATAGTGTGATTTATGGTTTCTGGGTTTCCTGTGGAGGGGCCTATCACTGATCCCTCCGGGGCGATGGATGTGGCTTGCTGGGTCAATCCAGGTCGCTCTCCAGGGTTCATCAAGTGGTCATATATCCCTCTCTGGTAGTGCTAAGGACTCTCAGGTCCATCTGGAGTGATGGACCTGCGGAACTGGAGGATCTCCACTGATGGGTATTGTTTCGAGTTGAGAGACAGAGAGAGACAGAGATAGAGACAGAGACAGATAGAGAGTAGTAAGGAACGGAAAGGGTTCGGGTTCAGCAGGGGAGACTACATTCAAAGGGCAGAGGAGACCACATCGGTAGGGAAGCAGCAGGGATAAATATATTTGGAAGTATATTTTAAAAGAATAATTTCAAATTCCCTTTATAAACAGGTAGGGAAGTTAGAACGAGGACCATACTAATCTTCATGTAAATTAGCAAATAGTTCTTGAAATGTAGGTATTAGTAAAAGTGTTAATGTTAAACAGGTAGACAAGGAGGAGAAAGCCACGAAGGAAGTAGCAGCTGAAAGAGAAAAGCCAGCCAGAGGATGCACAAGTACAAGGAAAGGAGGGGCGTAGTAAAAAAATGAAGAGATGACAGGTAGAATAGGAGGGCGAGGCTCTGTGCACAGACAGCATGGACCTAACTCTCACCAATAACTTGTGATGAGAGATTTTCGTCTCAGCCTAAGGCCCGGCGTCCACCTATTACGATGGAAATTTAGACCTACCGATACAAAAGTCACTATCGGAGACATATCGGGAAAGTGAAAAATCGTAGACATATGTCTAGACATGCCAATCCACCACGCATTGTATGGGGCTTTTATCAGTGTCTAATCGCAGAAACGTGGTCAACTGCCCCGATATTAGGTGACCTTCTGACGCGATTTTGATTTTTAATCGGGAGGTGCAGCGTAGACCATATCGGAGCCATATCGTAGTAGGTGGACGCCGGGCCTTACTTCAGATGAGAGATTTTCATCTCAGCCTAAACTGTTGGCCCACCATTACCCATCATATCTCCCCAAAGGGAGTACACACTCTCCAAATGCCGGTCTGAGCCCGCAGCAGTCTGTCCAGACTCTGGGAACCTTCCCGACAAGCTGTCTTTACTGTGGAGAGTATCTGTCAGACCCTGGAGGAGGCAGCAGGAGGCAGACACAGGCGGCCGGAAGGCATTCTTCAGCTGTCTTGTTGACACACGTGTTGACTCGTTGACCCTGACGCGAGGGAGGCGGAGAAAAGCCCGCCCTGTCCTAATGACAAGGAAACACAGGAGGCCAAGGCCCTTCCCCCTTATATCCTCCTGTAGGTTGGCTCGGTCTCCGCCGCCTTTCGATACACTAGTGTGCATGACCTTATCCCATTCAAAGGTGGCTCCCGATCCCCGCGAATCAATAATGGAAATGGAATACAAACATCAGGGCCCAATTCCTAAAATCTGTGTCAGAAATCTTCTCTACTCGGACACAGTTAATATCATATTCTCATAGTTCATCCCGAACTGAATTCTGAAATAATTTAATATACGTTAAATAGTTGAATGAGAATCGAGTTTGTATCTTATATCGTCATAATTAGTAATATATGAATATATATATATGCCTGACTGACTGAGATAACTGAAAAGCCTCCTGCTGTTCCGGAGATTGATTTTAGGAGCAGGCCAGAGCAGCCCAGGAGATTCTTTCACTCACTTGGCCCGCTTTATTAGTGGCGTACTTCTTATCAGGATCGACTAAATGTCAGTTGGTTTTATGATGTGCCCATTCGGATCCCACTTCGCAGATCCCAATTCACCGACTTTACGGTAGGATGGTCGAACAAAGGGAAGATAGCGTCGTTCCCCTCGGTGTCATTCCTTCATCCTATGTGCTCTCAGATAAGACAGTTTTACATCAACAACAATAACGAGCAGAGCAACTGAATGATGGCTATGTGACCTTTCAATTTCGGCTGGATTGAAATGGCCTTAGCTAATTGCATCCTCAGCCAAGTCAGTGGCCAACGCAGACTGCTCCGCCTAGCGCCTTTTAATGACAATGACATTACGGACTGTGAATACATTAACAAAGAAAAGAAACCCTTTCCCCACCAAAAATCACTTCTCCTCTACGCAATTAAGTTGCCCACTAGACGTGATATCCGCGTTTCACATCGAGGTGCCCCCTTAATATTCCTATTTATCTCAGTGGGCACGAGAGTTATATTCTGCTGGTCTCCCTGACAACGTCCACTTACTGCCTATTTGAAATGTTATTCTGTCTGGGCGATCCAGTACCGCCAAAGTCGTTGTAATTGCACATTTGTTATGGGACCAATTAGGCTAGACTGTACTGGCAATAGTATAATACTAATTTAGTGCCTGTGGCAGATGATATAAAAATTGGATTACGTCATTTGGCATTCACAATAGAAAAACAGAGAATTGAACAGCTCAGCAAAATCTTTTGCAGGGAGGCTGTTTGTGGGAAGTGACTTCTCAGAGGTACGGCTGAAAGGTTGATTTTCCCTGAGAGATGTGTCATCTCTTAGTTAATAGACAATGTATTCTACTTTAATTAAAGGATATCGATTATAAGGCAATTATGTATTTATATCGATTTCGGTTGGCTTGATATTTTCCGGAAACTCATAGATTATCTACTGCATTATAACCTTGACAGTATAAGAAATATAAAAAGAAGAAATATTTTGCATATAGCATGATTTGTTACAAATTACATGAGTAATTCCTTAATCATCCTACTGTTACAACCCGTTATGTTGGTACGTGACGTTAACTTTTAGTTGTTGATGCAAAAAGAACCATAGAAAAACCAATGTAAAATAAAACCAAATGCATACCTTTTTAATTATATGGTACTCTGTAATTTGAAGAACGGAGCAGAAATACTGTTTCACAGCAACCAGAATCAGAACATTTTTTATTCTTAGAAAAGCAAATTGATCTACTTCAAGAAAAACTTTAAAAAGGTTCCATAATGGCACAAAGAACTGTCTTTTCTTTCATCTCACCATGTGGTTTTTTTTAACTCCGAGGCCCCTGCCACGCCCATATAGGCCAATGAGAACAATAAGGAAAGAGTATATCTATGTTAACAAAATCATAAAGAATGCGAATATATAGACAATATTTACAGGTTTAAGACACAAGCAGCCGTAATCTCCGACTGCTAGATGCGTATTAATATCCAAGCATTGAGAGGATATTATATAGAGTTTATTCTGAGGAGACTACGACGGCTTTTATCTGAAACCAGTCTTTATTGTATTTGTTATATTATTCAGCATTGCAAATTTGAATTATCAAAGTAATTTTGTGCAAAGGGGACTCCTTTCGGTAATCTCCGTTTGTTTAGGCTGGAGATTACATCCACCTATAATCTCCGCTTGGTGAATTACACACTCCCTCAAGGTTTAGAATGGAGACTCTATTAGGTGGATGATACATAAATATCCATATAGAATGGAAGCTTTGAGAGAATGATAGGCAGGGGTATGTTAATGCTAACAGGATAGATTAAATTAAATGAGTCAGTTAAAGACATTCTCATTATATAGTCATACACGGAAACCGAGTTTGCAATATATGGTCATATGCAAAGTGGTTTAGCACTTGAAAAGGGAGCGTAAACAAACTTTAAAAGTATATCTGTTTAAAAATTGGTAATCCCACTTTGTATCAATCGCATAACGTTTTATGCAGAGCAGTAAAGACATCATATATAAGTCCATGAGCTCTGCATTTGTATTCCATTTGATGAGGTACAAATGCTGCAGGCTGTGGTGTGGCATTAGATACAGTGCAGCCTTGGTGTATATTTTTGCACAGATATACTTCCATAATCAGTGTGTTTAAAATAAAACTCTGTTTCTGTGTATTGCTGATCAGTGCTAGCATCGTGGAGATGGATGTCCATTATGTATGTGTGCGTGTTGTTAACAGATGCTCTGTCCGTCAACCTGAGCGATTATCGGGATGGCCCACTGACCTGGTAGTCCAGGGAGCATCTCAGGATATGCACTCAACGAACTCACTATGCTCCAGGGTCACCCTCTGTCACAACCTCCTCTTTATCATTTCCGTCAATACGAGTTAATATATCAGCGGGTCTGATCGCACAGAGACAGTTCTGTGGATGCAAGGCCCAAGCTCACTGTACTCTCCGTAGTAGATCAAAGACATAGCGCGCACCTGAAGGCTTCATCTTTCTGAGGTTTTATGGGTAGGTGCCAGTGAAGTCACGGGGTGTGAACCATGCCACCTCGGGTTGTCTGTACCGACTCACCTGACGTTGGCGCGGGCGTGGGCTCCCATTCCTAAAGAGGATGCTACCCGTATCACCCCTCTCATAAGATCTCACACTCTCTAAGTCGTAATCTGTTCAAGGTGTGCTCTATATGGGAGAAGAATTCTTAAAGTACTAGGCTTAGAGCCTTGAGAATCCACTGGCACACAGTATTCTCGCTAGGTGGCATCATTGAGATTATAGGAATCTTTGGTTGCATTGATGTACGTCTTTAGCACGGGAGGCAGGCCAGTGGATTCTCAAAGCTCTAAGCCTAGTTCGTTAAGAATTCTTCTCCATAGAGCGTAGTGAGAGTACAGAATACTTCTTCTCCATAGAGCGTAGTGAGAGTACAGAATACGACTTAGAGAGTGTGAGATCTTATGAGAGGGGTGCCCGTATACCCTTACCGTCATCAAGGGTTAGAAATTCCCCCAACACTTCAAAGTTCGTTATATGTTTTGAGCAACCCCCATCTTTTAGATGCCATAGGAGCCATGAGGCATGTATAAGCTGCTTACTGTACAGTTCGATATGCATCCCGAAGTGGTCCGCCCCTGGAGGAAACATACCCTTTAATATTGGGGTTCTTTAAACTTGTGTATCCTTAGATGACTCCCTGGATGAAAGATCGATCCAGTAGTTGGTCTGTCAGATGTGTTCTTAAATACAGACTTAGCATTATTTACTGCGGACAATGCTCGTAAATCAAGCGCAAGCCTGACTAGAATGACCTCAGAAGTCAATGCAAATACGGCAAAAACCTCAATCATGTTCTCAGGGGACATTATATCTCCAAACACGATGGTCGGACAAGACCGTCAAATCAATAGTTCTGAAAGTGTTATAGCGATTCAAAGCAAGCATGGTTAACTCTGACAAATAACTATTAGAATTATGCACATTTATCAAATTGAACTGGAATTTATAGATAACACTAAGCTTGCAAGCCGAGATAAGATCAGATCCGTGAAAGTACATTTATTAGCCATCATGTTAAATTTATATTGCAATAGGCAAGATTGTAAAAAGTAGATCTTCCCTTTTCCTTTTATTCTAATGGAGGTAGTATAGATCTGTAATACGTTTTTGCAATTATCGTATATTTTCTTGAAAAGATTTATCTCATATCTATGGAAGTCTTAAACTAGCATTTCATTAAGGTAAGGGGAGATTACGCAGATATTCCATACTGTCAAATGCCTTGATTTACAAAGGTTTGTAGTCAATCGTTGGCCCAATTGCCAGAGAATAACTGTAAGATCTCTTGCCCCTCATACTGGTGACAGTGGGATTAACTCAAGATTTCTCGCAATGATACCATAGCGATTTTCCGATGCACCAGTCACATGAAAGGGCAACAGGGGGTAACTGTGATGAGCCCATGAGGTCACATGGAGAGTAGGGGTCTGGCAGGCCAGGCAGGGATCAGTATACCGCTTTACTTTCAGACACTCTCTAAAGCTGGAGACACTCCAAGAGAGAGAGGTAGCGATTTCCGAAATCGCCAAAAGGAGATGGCGCGTAAGTGAGATATAATTTCATATTTCACCTGAGTATTGTTTCTGGGACGCTGGATTATCGGTGGGAGATTTTACCATGAAATGAGATCTCACATACACATTATTTTCTGTTTGCGATTCCGGAAATCACTTGGTGTGTCCCCAGCTTTACAGAAATAGGCTAGTTGTATCTAGAAACTACACCTTTATGTCTCAGAAGATTTATATGATAAATTTACAGTTAGAATAAAATATTCAATAGTTCATAAAGTTGTTCCTCTAGCATAGTCACCATTTCTATACAGCATCCCTATTTTATTGAATCTGCTTCACACTATATAGCTGAGTGGTAAAGTGGGTGTGATGAAGCTCAACATCATTTTGATAGTATACACCCCTACATTCATAGTATGTTGATTTAGGATCATATATGTATATGAATGTCTGAGTGAGATCGACAGACATTAAAACAGGTTTGCACAGGTTCTCGAGGGTTTTGAAAAACATGTGAACCTGCTTGCGGATTTTATGAAACAAAAAAAAGTGTCACCCTGCTTTGAGATTATCATACTGGGAGAGAACTGTCTGCTACCTGCGAAAAGGTGTGAAGTACACCACTCTCAGGTACATTAGTCTGTAGGTGTGAATGTCGCTTTAGAATGTCCCCTACCTTCGCGGATGGTGACGAGCACAGCAGCAGAGAATGGCAGGTGACGCAGCAGGTGAGTGGGGAGAGTGGGTCAGGTAAACGTGCTGACAGGAGGCTCTCAGGTGGCCAGAGATTGGAGCAGTGTCAAGGTGCCGCCAAGGCCTGCCAGTGGATTGGGGAGGGTAGAACGGCATCATCATCCCTGTGGTAGGACAGAGGTGAACAGCAATCGGATGTGCCTGGCATTCACATTTCATAAGCAGTCACACTGACTATTTGTCTATCAAATTGAATTTATGGAGGTAGACACAGCTGCTACTATCAAGCAAATAAAATTCAGAATTGAGACACAATTCTCAAGATTTACGCTGAGATATCTGCGATACCAACGTCTCAATCACACCAGAAAAAATACCAATCAAATGAAAAATACTCTAGAAATTGTATATTTTTCACCCTGTCACTCCATATATTCCACAATAGCAACTGCTTTCAAGGTAGCTCACACTGAAAAGCTTAATTCCTTCATCGAATCAGCAGAATAGGAGCTCTACGATGTAAGCTCAGTGTTTTCATGATACAAGCATGAATCTTCTCATAAACATTTTATATATCAGCTATATTTACCAGATCATTTTAATCTTATCTAATTCAATCACCAGCGACAAATTATAGGAGATTGCAGGAATTTGTTGCAAATGTTGGAGATGAAACCTTAAATGTGTTCTCTATATTACAGCTCCTTTTATAGGTGCTATTCTTCTCGAGCAAACGTTTTCTCAATGCGCCATCAGAAAAAATCACATACTTGTTAGGAAATTCTAGACTCAATTCTAATAACCGTATGCTGGGTGCGTTATGAAAGTCATAGTCGCCAGCGTTGACGCTACCTGGTGGAGGCATAAATAACATCGAGGTTCGTGGTATCGACTCACTTTTATCCCCTTTAACCGTAACACGATGCCAAGCACCATATGAAGGCATATTTGATATCTATATACAAATCTCGATAGATGTTACGCTTGAATTTTAAAAAGGATAAGACAAAAGTAAAGGGGCATGTTGGGCTTTAATTAAGTCCAACAAAATATCATCAGTTTCTACAAAGAAATACTCAAATCACGTGACGAATCACTGCTGTTTTCGGGATAGAATTTTCCCGTGCTAGGAGGGGTATTATTACATACCTATAGCCGAACGTCAGTGAAATACTACCCGCTCACGGGGGTGTAGTATATCGCGACTACGGCCCACTACACTGCGCTTTGTTGCACTGCACGATTCTAACGTGTATGTAACTAACTCGCCGCACCGCGCTAGGCGTGCGTATTCGACGTCATCGCGACCAAAGACAACATGTTGGAGGACGTCGAATCGCGACTTGAAACTCGCGATACACGCCCCCCGTTACGACTACAAGTGCATACTGACCAAATATCGAAGTAGCTAATGATTTGGATCCACCAGACACCATTTAAACTGCTCAAAGATGCGAAATTCATCGATAATAACAACACGATCCGCAGCGGGGGACGCACAGACACGCTTACGCTGGTTCCCGGTTTGTCCGCCTCCACACACGCCTAACCCTCTCCAATCGTATCTTCTGCTAACCGCACTCATACCAAATAGCAACATGGAGCGGTTGTGACTTAGGAACTCGATAAATGGCGTGTTTCTGATCGAATTAAGGTATGTAATAATAAGAAAACGCCCAGACTGTGGCCAGAACTATGTCTTAGTTCTCGGTCACCTATCGCAGACGTTCGCCCCTTCGCCTACGGCGTCGGGGCGAACGTCGGCGATAGGTGACCTCGAACTAAGACATAGTTCGGCCACAGTTAGGGCGTTTTCTCCTATTACTGTCTGTAATGTCTGCGGTGTAATGCAGTGCAAGGGCATTCGGTGCCGGAAGGAAAGGGTTTAATGTTCCTATTCTTCTCACACTAATGATGGCTTAGAGGATAAAAAATAATGAAAAAAAACGAGCAAAAGGGAGCAATCTGTTAATTACCATCAAAAAGAATATGGCCAATGCTGCAATCATTATATGTTCTGAAATCATGTAACACACTGGAATCGAAGAATACAAATTTGGCTAAAAAAATAAATAAATAAATGATTATAGCCCGAGGGGGTAACAATTGGACCAGATCCATCTCCCTTCTTAGAATTTCCACGAAATATATTCTGACTGATTCTTCACTTACCATTCTGTAAACACAGAATTAGGGTGTGTAGTGTTATGGCTACATGTATGAAAGAACTCTAGTTCAAGTTTCCTACATACCCAACAAAAACTATTCTGATTTGCCTCTGCAATGATTGGTCAGATTTCCTCTTGGCGGTATAAGTTACAGGGTTGCGCAATTAGCTGAATTTCATAAATGAGCTGGTATGTACGTTAAATACTACTGAGGTTCGCGAAATGACTCCAGTTGGAACTCTTCCATGGATATTCGCAGTGCTGACTACAGATCGCTTAATGTTAATTGCTATTCATTAAATCCCATTAGGTCTCTGATGTTTTACTATGCGAGATTTCACTGAGAATATCGGTATGCTTGCATTCTTGGATAATCAGTATTGAATGGTCAGCGTTTTGTAGCTCTGTGAAGGTACATACATTTAGCCAATGCCATCTTTTTAATTCACTACATCCGTCATGCTTTGGCACCAATTTGACAATCCGAAGTTATGTATTCGTAAACATTCCGCTGGTCGAGAAGTAAATATGATAGGAATTCAAGCATCAAATCTTTAAAACAATGGCTGAGGTTTAAAGTCATGTTGATGAATTATTTTCACCGTCTACTATCATTATAATGCCAGGCATTTTGAGCCATCCTCCAGATCCCAAGTCTTTATTTCATGGCTGTACCTAGCTTTAAAACACCAGTTATATATAAAGTCTATTGGTGTTGGTTTTGAATTTTTTTGATACTTAGGCGAATTCCCTGGTCGAATGTAGAATTCAGAATTCGCAGCAGCGCGTCATTTCTGTGCTGATTTGACAGAAATGACGATATCAATTAATGTGATAATGAAGCGTTTTCTTCACTGAGGCATCCATTGGCGTGGCGCCGTTTCGAGCCGTGGTAAAACACGGCCGGATGAAAACCACGGGCGGCCACATGACACGGGGCAGTCACGTGGGTGCGGTCAGCACGGTGCAAGCGGAAGGTCAGCACGTGAGGGCACTGCCGGCGTGTCACGTGCTCTCAGATCCTGTTTGCCCGGACGTCACGGGCTTTAATTGTCAACAATTGATTGCACTAATCGCCATGCCATGTGTCCAGGTCTATTTAATGATCCCCGGAACATTTAACGCTAGGAGACGGTTATTTCGCGGGTCATTGGTTGGAGAGTGAATAAATATAACCGAGTCTGAGGCAGACCATACAGTAAAACCCTGCTTAAGAGGTAAAATGCGTTTTGTGTTACCCAGCGGTAGTGGTACATTTTACTCGGATAGAAAATTGACCCTTCTATCAAACGTTTAGTTCTAAGTTAGAATAACCATCATAATGCATAGACATGTTCACTCAATAGGGCATGGTTTATAATTTGTCGTCTATAAAGCATTATTACTTTTTTTGAATAAAAGATGGACTACCTTCATATCGGAAACTCCAAACAGCATAAAAAGCAAATCCCTCACGCATTATATTTTGCTGATTATCATTCGAAACTAATTTAGAAAACAGCTCCTAGATATCATATATAGAACAAACATTATCTGCTATTAGGAATTGGGGTTGCCAGACCAAATACCCGGGAGGTATGTGGTATCTCCCTATAAACTTGCTCAAGTCTTTGATTATGAACATTCATTAAAATGATTAAACACAATCAGAATAAAGTTCATTATAGTACCGGTATATATCCTTCTCTGACTGGCCATGTATCCCAGCGAGCAGGGTAGCCATAAGAAGTAGGGACTGGAGCCAGTCTAGTCTCTCCCATATGGACGGTATCCCGGGGACAAATCCCTATCAAAAATTGTATACAGCAGACGATTACACCGATCCCTTAGTGGAGTGAACCAGTGTCTCTACTGTATCTGCCATCGAACTGATATGTGCTAATCTTAAAATTGTAGGGAAAAGCAGGTAGATATGTTAAATTTGCTAGTGGAAACATCGGCCTAGGCATATATATAGAAGTAAAAGTGCATCGCAACGATACCGTCAGCGATACTCGTATGAAGTTCAGTTTATCATCACCCAGATTCAAAGTTTCATAGTTGAAAGTACCATAGGTCCTTGCCAAATCATCGCATAAGGAAGATTTAAAAACGAAAATACGCCTGTTCTACTGAGATGTGGATGTATTTTCCCCCTCCATCGCCCGTGTTAAATCTACAAATTACTACATACGGATATACGTATTTTTGATACACAGATGTATGTGCCTGTAGAGCGTTAACAAGTACATTGCTCCCCGCCCTTGTGGGTAGACGGAAAGGATAGTTCAGGCATCTTCCACTACGTGGCATCTCTGGCGTGGTGCATTGGTGAGGGTGTGGCGTCTCAGGTGCTGATCACCCGCACTGATGTACACTGTTCACCGTATAGTACGAGAGGAGGAGAAGGCCCTGCTGTTCTGAAACAGTTATTCTTCTCCAGTGTGATTTTAGACTTATTCACTACAAAGGCATCAAGTACAACAAAATATTAGCAAATCTAAAATATGTCATGACCTTGAAACAAGAGCGCAACTCTGTAGAAACATAGGTCCAGATGGGAAACGGGACATGCTAGTATGAGAGACTCATTGGCGCACTTAGTATTTTGTGTGTACGTCTGCCAATCGATAGAATATATGTACATTCATGAAAGGGTTCCTCCTGGCGCATTATTCTCGGTCGTACATATCTTTTTCAATGTCCCACATGCATTCACCTGGCTCAGCTGACTTTGACGTGATTCGGTAAAGGAAAGGGAGCGCTGATGAATTCCAGGTGTGATATATATCACATACATGTATTATTTATTATATACATATATATATGTACGTACATTTATGCTGTAATTGAGTTATAAAATGTGAAATGGTGCAGTTCCTATGATGTAGCCATATCTCGGTGATCCGATAGTTCATGAGAATGATATCATTTACATGTCTTACAGAACAATAACATATGATACAAATATTTTGATGAGGCTGTGTCTTAGGTTTCCATAGCAAGGCACGCTCCGAAGTCATGGATATCAGCTGCATAGTTTGTTGCTCGTTGTGATTATTGATAATGGGCTTCACCCTCAGGTTTCCTGCTGCCAGTACATCTATCAAACATGAATAATCTCTGTGTAAAGGGAATAGGATTAGACGATTCCCTTAGTGGGCGTCTTTCCTGCTATCATAAATTGTTTTATGTTTTTCTATAATTTCAATTAAACAAAAATAGGAAGGTAATTCCCACTATGAGGAGTGAAAATGAGGAATGATGTGAACATCTATTGCTGAGATTGCTGAGACAATTATTTTTTATCACCTGATGAAGCTCTCTGAATTTGCGCGAAACGTCGTAATCCCAGATTGATATTTTCTGACACCTTTTTGTTGTCATCTTGGTCAATACAACAACACTTCTAATCAAAATAACTGTGTCTGTTTTTTGTGATTTTACCTTCACCTTTTTTTAAATATAGTTGCAAGTGGAATTTTATCTTTCGTGAAGGGCCAGCAGTAGTTATCCATGAAATTACATGTACGGTTAAAACAATGGAGGTTAACCAGAGGGCGTAACCAGTTAGTTATGAACACCATACAACAAGCGTAATTGGAAGGATTCCTCAACTTTTCTCTGTTAAGGTTCAACCACATCGTCCGTTTTCAGAATCTCAGATTTTCTCCAGATGAGATCATTATAACCAGCTGAAAGATCTCAAAGTGGTCTACAAGCAAAGTCGTTCTCATCCTAAAACATAATCTAAAATAATCCTCCTCGGAGAGTCACACCTGAATTCGCTCTAACGACGCAACCCCCTCTCAAAAATAAGTTTAAAAATTCTTTGATTCTATTACATTGAGACCAAGCTCGGTATTGTATTTGCATCTATCTTGATCAATATTGATGATTATTTCAATCATCTTGACTTTCGGAAGAAAGTTCCTGATACTGACTTAGGTCCTTGGTCAAGATGCTATTAAGCCCCCCTTATCATAGTTACTGCTGGAGCCGGTAGTTTCACAGGTGGAGAACCTCCACACTCCTCCAGCTGACAGCTCCTTGACCGCGGCTGGCATCACTTCCTGGTGTTCTGACACACGTGGTGGGTCCTGTAATCGGTCATGTGTTGTGAGAGTACACACCTTTCTGTCTCCAGGTGAGGAGCTGAGCACTGGAAGCATGGGAGGCTCTATCTGACGGCCTGCGAATTTGTTTCTCCACGCTGACAGCTGGAGGCGATGGTCTAAGTACGTGGCCGACACACACGCTGATGATATAAAGAACGAACAGATGGTTTCTACTGCCCACGTAGATACTAAAGATGTCAGGAAATTTATACTGCTGACTCATTACCATTATCTTTTTTTATTGTCACAACATATGACAAGGAATACTCACTATCCAATGTTCAAAGGGATGATTACATATCACATATTTATAAGTGTCTATTAGGGGGCGTTGTATGCCTGTTCCTTAAAGAAATGCATATTACGAAGGAAATGCATTGAGATCCATACCCTCTGGGAATATAGCATGAGTTCGAGATGAAGAGTTATGTCACGATGCGAAATTGTGTGTGATTACATAGCTGACCAAAAGGAATGGATTATTCTCAGCGGTTAGGGATCGAAGTCCTTCAGTTCAGATTGTATATATCTAAGTCTTATCACTGACTGATTGGCTACGTTGGCGTAGTCATCGCTCAATGAGTATTTCTTGACGATACTCAATGGCCATTGAGTACGAGTTCACAATGTTAAGGATCCTTGAGATTATCTATGTTTTCAACCTTGATTTATTTTCCGTTCTCTCAGCAACTTCCTTTTTCATAGTCTGAGATACAGCACAATACATTTCAATTCATGGCTATTAGAATTCTCATTGCACTGTATAATGATGGGATGAATACCTTTTTATAGCTTATGCTGATTGCATTACTAATAAAAATAATATCGTTAGCTATAGTTACTGAATTGCACTTCTTAAGGTATAAAACATCACCATCGCTTATCAATACCTATCATACTTTTTATGCACGACCCTTTCTTCATCTCCCTTATCTGCTGCATTCCTATTTCCGGATGTATTGTACACAGAAGATTTGGCTGAAAAGGTTGATAGCTGACACTGATCAGTTATAACTATAACCTGTCAGAAATCACTGAGCTAGCCTGACTACAGTCTAGTCGCTGGGTGCACGACCTCGACTCTACCCATGTTCAGGGTGATGGTTAGCATCAGTCGACCGGCAGGGCAGGGATATTGCTTAGTAAACAGTCATGTATCTGACTAGTTGTGATCATCTGATCACAAATATTACGAGTCGCAGCAAAATGTTCTTTGCCTATAGGCCTATACAGGAAAGCCTTCGTATGCAAACATCAACCATCCAATACTAGAAATACGATTATTTCCATTTGAATGGCATGTATATACACACTGCCTGTCTGGAAACACGATATAAATGATGATCGAAAAAAAGTACGATATATTGAGATAAAATGTATAGTCACAAAACATTTGTATTTCCGTGGATGTTGGCTCATTCTTGTGGTTCCCATACTATTGTGAAGTGTGAGCTAATATCCCCATCTCTGGGTCTCCTTTCTTTGGGTCTCATTCGATGTTTGAACCTCATTACGTGATTGCAGTAGTCAGGAAACATTGTTACTGGCACAGAAAAGACGCTAAAAAGACCAATTGAAGCATTCAGACGTCGTGCGTTCTTCATCTACCATGTGCCGTTCTGGTATGAAGAGAAGTGGCCTGGGCAGGGTCAGGGTGGATGGGTAGCATGCGGGTTCTCTCCCCAGGAGAAAAGACCAGGTCCCAGATCCTAAAATAAATCCTGAGAACAACATTTACACAGGGCTAGCTTGCAAATTATAATCTGATATATAAAATACCCGTCTAAAGTCCTTTTTGGAATACATTCAATTATCAGACATTGAGACTTAGCTCAACGGATATTGCTACGAATTTGAGTAACAGAAATATAATTATTGTCAGGGTTGAGACCGATTTTCTTATATATAGAATCTTCGGGATTTGGATTTAGGAACCCGGCCCCTGATTTCCCCCACGCGAGTTCCATTGAGCATTCCTCCGAGGAGCGCACATTGGTGGCGACACCGTGCGATGAACACAGCTGCCAGTACACACAGGCAGATGGGTGGACGCCGACGTTCATTGACGACTGCTCGCAATGCACGCAAATGCTTTGGTTATTGGCCTTACGGTAGTATTATTCTATGAGAGGTCCATTGCCGCTCCGAAGCGACATTTCTATATGCTCATTTCCTGGAAGGGAGTTGCTCACCACAATAGTCATCTTTGTTTGTGGCTGCTCTTATTTAATGCCATGGCGTATACTTCCCAATGACGTCTCGGCCGTTTCCGTCCACCGCAAGGCGGAGACCTTTTACTTTGTTTATTAGCCATAGAGGGCGCCCCAATATCGTTCCACCGCGACTTCTCGTCTCTCGCACCCTCTCGGCGTTTTCGAGAACCAGGGCAAGTAGTTTCCGGTTCTTGAAGAGGAACAATTAGGTGTTTTTATCTTCGTCAAGATTCTCTGCCAGAAACTAGAAGATATATCTCTGCGAGGACTGATTGTAAGCAGCATGTATAGAGTGGTTCTCCAACTGTGTATGTCTGAGGGCCTAAATGATGTGAACGCAATGATTTGAGGCAACAACAGTTTAACGTTACATGGAAAATCATATTCGCAGGTTGGTTAACAATTGTACCACCCTAGCTGTAGTAACAAACCAGTAGTACTAATTTAGAAGTATGACGGCGAACGGTATGTCTGCCTTTCCTGAATAAAAAGAAATTAAAAAAATATATATATATAACTGTCATACCGAAGTATTCCAAGGTACTCTCTACCATCCATTATAATTCTATGACAAATTTGTGTTTTCCACGTTTATATTTGCTATGAAAGACATTTTATAAAGGAGCTAGGTTTGTCATACTTACTCAATACCAAATACATGTACTTCTTTTTACCTTCAGTACAGGCGAAGTAAGCGACAGCTAGATGTCTAAATAAGAATGCTGATAACATTGTAAACCTTCATAGAAATCAAAGCTGCTCATATAGATAAAAAAAACATTTACGCCACGCTGAACAATTAGTTTGTAAAGTGTAATGCGTTCGCATGAAGAAGATAGTATAATAAACCTTCAAGAGAGATCCGAGATGGTGGGTGGTTACAAATTCTTGCAACTGCACAAGATAAAAGGAGTCGTGCTCTGCATTGTGGGTATCTAAAAGAAGATTATAGGTGGCGCTTCTGTAGGACAGATAATATGCCCAAAAGGTGGAGGGCTTTGGTGCCCCAACATTTTCTACAGTTAGCCCCAATGATTGGGGGCAACAGTAGCTTATCTTAACATTGAAAATTGTATTTACCTGATGATAAACTTAGTCGATAAGCGCAACTTAACCCCACGCAATTGACTCGCATATGCTCGGATATTACAATGCGTCGACTGCTCTACAACCATACGAACGCTTGTATCTGAAACCAGTCAATAATGTAAATATTGAAGATATATATTATATATACAAAAATAGCTATATATTTGTTATATTGTTTACAGTTTATTTTCAAAAAGAAACCGTTAGATTACCAGTTCCTCATTTATGCCAAAATATAATTTGTGACAAACAAAACACACAAGGTTTAAAAATACGCTCAAACAGAGGGCAGTGGGTACACAGTTTACAGGCAGAGCTCTGTCGTTCATTCCATTGTATAGCCAACTCATTTCTATGGCCATAGCCTTGGTCAATTCTCATTAGGGGAACACGTAACCAATGCACCTTGGCTATAATAGGTCGTTGGGCTCATTTCGTGACCGGTTTTTGCAGGTCCATGCCTTCCCTCACCCTCTAATCGGGGCTATTATTTGCAAAAACAGTAGCTCATAATCGCCCCGATATCGCCTAATCAACAATTCGATATTACGTTAATTTACTAATCATTCACATAGTTCTCAAAATAACAGTCTAGCTATCTTAATATTAGCTTGTTACCTTATCAAATATCCTACGATTTTCGACAGTTTAAGATTGTAAAACCAATATTATTCTTTCGCGTCCTGTATTTAATTCATCATGGTGATAGTTCAACTGGTGGGGCCAGCTTGCCTGAAAGAGAAATAAAAACTTAATAGCTTATAAGTGGCTAATCTCGAAGATTACACACAAAAAGACAAACGCACCGAGAAAAAGATCTACAGCAGCTCCTGTCAGGCAAACGCTCGTGTATAGTCTGAGCTTGTAATAGGCTAGATTACTCTGCGCGTGATCTAAGATAATTACTCTGAAGATTCACGCGATGACGGAACACAGGCGCCGGCAGATCCCAGGAGATGGCAGTCCTGGATGCCGATGGGGTTTATAGTTCCATCGGTGTCCGGAGTAGGCAGTCTGGTACTTCTCCATCATACCCACCCGGCTCTCTCTCCCTCCCTCTCTCTCTCCCCCTCCCTCCCTCTCTCTCTCTCTCTCCCTCTCTCTCTCTCTCTCTCTCTCTCTCTCTCCCTCCCCCCCTCTCTCTCTCTCTCCCTCTCTCTCTCTCTCTTTCTTTCTCTCTCTCTTTCTCTCTCTCTCTCCCTCTCTATGTCTCCCTCTCTCGTTCTCTGTATCTGTCTCTGTCTCTTTTTGTCTCTCTATCTCTCTGTCTCTCTCTATATATCTGTCTCTGTCTGTATCTCTGTCTCACTCTCTCTCTCTCTCTCTCTGTCTTTCTTTGTTGATATACTTTATTGTCCTCTCTCCTTACAGAAGTTTTTCTGGGCAATAGGCCGAGACGGGTAATTCGGTCGGAATATGAACATGAGCTTTTTGATAAAGCGGGTTAGTAGTAGTGAAAGGGAAAATGATGGTGAAGATGCTGGATGTCTCTGTCTCTGTCTGTCTGTCTGTCTCTCCCTCTCTCTCTCCCTCTCTATGTCTGTCTCTCTCTCTGTCTTTGTCTCTGTCTCTCTCTCTCCCTCTCTCTCCCCCCCTCTCTCTCTCCCTCTCTCTCTGTATCTGTCTCTCTCTCTCTTTCTGTCCCTCTATCTCTCTGCCTCTGTCTGTCTGTCTGTCTGCTTCTCTCCCTCTGTCTCTGTCTGTCTGTCTGTCTGTCTCCCTCTCTCCCTCTCTCTCTCCCTCTCCCTCTCTCTCTCTCTGTCTCTGTCTTTCTCATTGTAACCACACCACCAGGACTGCATTGGAGGCACTGGGGGACGTAAGCACTGTCTCAGACGAAGCTGCAAGAACGACGATAGCCATTGAAAAAACAGCCCCCGCTAATTTCCGTTCGTCTGCCACTTGGTACGCCAATCACGGGAGGTCCAAAGCAAGATGTATCAGTCCTTTGGAACCCAAGGCGGTAGGCATCAAAAGTAATAATTAAAATCAGCATTGTCCTATAGTCTACATGAGTGATGGATAGAGGAACGTGACTATGCCTACTTCAAAATATGGTATGAAAAGGATGAACGAAGTCAGGAGAAAGGAAAACATTGCCGTAACGTATCAGTAATTGCTAGCAAACAGCGTATCCACTTACAAGTGATACCGATAGTAACTGCTAACGTTGATGGAGAAGAGGACGAGGCATTATCCATAACCCTGGAAATGAGTAGACTGTACATGTGTACTCGATTATTTCTTAAGGGGCGCGTCCACCAACCACGACAAGGCTACGACAAGTGCCAACATGAAAGTTCCAATCGCAGCCTTGTTGCAGCCTTGTCGTCAGAAGGGAGGCCCTGTGACAGCATTGTCCGGGCGTATCGGGAAGTGCACGCTCCACCAAAATTTCCTATCGTAGCCCTCTGCGACACGCTCCCGACACGCCATGACACTCCACGACAAGGGTCCAGTCGTGGGGAAAATTGAACATGTTCGATTTTGTTGTAACCTTGTCGGAAGGCCCCCGACAAGCTTTCAGTCGCAGTCTGTCGTGGTCTTGTCATAGACTCTTGTCGGGAACTGGGGTCCACCAACCACGACATGGCTATGACAGGCCTCCAATCATATGCCCGTCGTGGACCTTGTCAGAAAGCCATTGTCGTAGCCTTGTCGTGGTTGGTAGACGCCCCCTTTAGACGAGCGGCCGTAAATCGCGTAGTGACACACGAACGATAGTAAGTGTAGTGTGTTGCCAACCTGAAGTGGTTTACAGAGCCGACCGTCCACCGTCCAAAAACAATCAATTGTTGTATTTCTTACTCATGTTCACTAATAATAATTTTTATTCCTGGAGATTTGATGATGGGTTTAGAAAAGCTGTAAATTATTTGTGTGGTTTACGGCCACTAATAAACAATAGATAGTGGTTTACCATCGACCCATATATTTTCAATGGGGACTTCGTGACTCATGGGTAAGAAAGGCGCATCTTTAGCAAGTAAAATTTATTTGAATTTCATTGATATATTTGAATAATAAAATTGATAATGATTACATATTAGAATTTTGTTAATGATGAAATAGATAAATATTGATCATACAAAGTTGAGAAATGAGAATATTATTTGCATTGATGATGGGTGGGTGGATAAGAATAGTTAGGTGTGTATAGTGCAGTTGATGAGGGGTGGATTGCGATGCAGGTACCAAAGGCCATAGGTTACCTATTTTCCGAAAGACATTCCTCCCTTTTATTTGACTGCTATAGGGCTACTCTCTGAAGAAGTTCTTTATCCGACCTCGGTTCCTACTGTTTTCTATAAAAAAAATAGAGGAAACGAAAAAACCATTGTGAGAAAAAAAACATACTGTATGTGAAGACGGTCACAAGAGTTTGATCGGAGTGTTGTACCAGTGAATCAGACCCAATTTAAAAAACTATCCCGGGCCTAATGGGGTCGCGCGTACGAAATATATGATAGTCTCTTTGCAATACCTTTATTGTTGATGATACAATCTGGTTCATTATCTTGCTCTGACTTTATTTGATTTAATTACATTGAATTGTATCACATATCTACCTACACCTGTCCAATATTATATTAAAGCAGATTTGTATTCTGACAGGAGACCGTAGTAAGGCCTAGTTACAAGATTATCGTTTAATCTCTACACCTTCTCCTTATTTTATTACAAAGAGAATACTTTCGTGGCAGGGTGAAATTATTCCTGTGGGATCCTAAGCAGGGAAAATAACTTAAGGACTGTGTTAAATATGTACGATAACGTATATTGAAAGCTAGGGCGTCTAAAGACCTTGTTGGGAGTTTTTTAAAGTTCTTTCTATTATACTGGCGGGTCCTGCTAGGTCTCTGTCCACCTATCCTCAACAGCCTCCAGTTCGCTCAGTTCAAAACTATTTCGATTGTCCAAACCATGGACGTACAGACGGATGTTCTAACGTAAAGGGGGGCGTCCACCATCCACGACAAGGCTACGACACTGGGTTCCCGACAAGGTCCACGATTGGCTTACGATTGGAGGCCTTGTCATGGTTGGTGGACCCCAGTTCCCGACAAGAGGCTACGACAAGGCTATGGCAAGGCCACGATAGGAAGCTTGTTCGGAGCCTTCAGACAAGTCTACGACAACATTGAACATGTTCGATTCCCCCCCCCCCCCCCGACTGGACTGGACCCTTGTCGTGGAGTGACATGGCGTGTCGGGAGCATGTCGCAGAGGTCTATAATAGGAAATTTTTGTGGGAATGCACTTCCCGACACACCCCGGCAATGCTATCGTAAAGCCCCCCTTCTTACAATAAGGCTGCGACAAGGGCCAATTGCAACTTTCTTGTTGCCGCTTGTCGTAGCCTTGTCGTGGTTGGTGGACGCCCGCCTTAACACTCACATTTGCAATCTGATATCTCTAGTGTACATCCGTTTAGCTCTTATCACGTACAATTGTCATACAGTACATCATGATGACGTTTCAATGTATAGTAAGAATTTCACCCTGGTAGGCTTAGGATAAACACAAACTTCCATCCACCTCGGATGATTATATAGCTCAATTTCTCCTCTATATATACTATATCTTATGACTAGTTGTGGATTGGGTGTTCACTTTATAATCCATAGCCCTTACGTTTGTTGACTAAACGTTTTTTTAGTAGAGCGATGAAAGCTTTCTTGGTTGTCGTATTTTGGGTTGAGCTGTCTTCATCATCCCAGACCTGAGCTGAGTGATGTTATATCAAGAATAATACCAATCTGTTAAGCAATTAATCCAATCCGTTAGCCACAGGGAAGTAATTGATTAATTCTGATGTTGTGGAGTGGATAATGTCATACGAAGGTAAACCTTGTCACAAGATATATTACAACAGCCATACAGCCATGGTTCATCTGTGTAATTCATGAAGGGTACTATGTATGAACAACCTGACAGTATTACTAACGTCATTATTGGCTACAGGTTCTCACACATCAACGTGTACCATTGACCTTGTGACAGAGGGAACCAACTATAACAGCTCCCATTTTGCATTTGCACGATATTTAACATGCTAGGTATATCATTGGTAATTAGGACGTAGTTAGAGAATCTAGGGTCCAAACATCATATCAGATGATAAATGCAGTAATGCTGGAAACACATCTGATTTATACATGTGAACTAGACAGTTGAAGCCAGTAGTTGGTCCAGGGCAGCAATCAACCCTTGATTTTGGCTGCATTTGTTCCCAAGTGGAGTTTGTTATTTAGTTTGGCGCGGGGGTCATATTTACATAGTGGTTCTATGTCTCTACTGGCGTTAATTGCATTAGGCTACTTAGAGTCAATACAAACATGATGCAACTGACGGTTGCTCACTTTGAAGTACTCTAAAAATTGGTCACAAAAAAATGTCCGTTCTCTTACAACGCCATACGTACTAGATATCGTCTATGGTTGATGTTACTCACAATAAAGCACCAAGTATTTTGGGAAGGTACATCTATATACCTTTTAATCTCACCCCTAGTATTTTTCTCCATGGTCTTAACATTGGGAACTCGTATTTAACGCGAATTAGATATTTAGGAAAACTATCCAATAGGAGATAATGTCACAAATGATAGCCCATTAGTCAATGTGAAGGGTGAGATAAATTCAGAAACCCATTCAAGTTTAACGTCACAGCTCGATCCCATTTCGTTTGAATCACCAAGTAATTCAGGCGGCTTCGCCTTGTGAATTACTACGTGATTAAAACTCGATGGGATGCAAGCTAAGACCCTAAACTCTCCAGGTTTCCTCTATAGTATATATATATGCGTGATTTATAAATACATACTCATAAATATATACTTTATTCATACACGCATGTCAACTGCGTGATCCACATATGTGATGCAGACGTCTTGATGGCAAAGAATGTTTCCCATTGTCAAAATTAGTGTTTCCTTTTTGCCTAACGATGATATAAATGCTAATCTGATTAAAGTATCACCCCCGTGTTACGGGTAACATAAAAGTCTCGTGAGTCTTGCTCTGGTCTGGACGGATCAATCACGCTATTGAGTAACTACTACCGCTTTTTAATCCAATACCAATTATCGAATTTTGTTAGATTGAATGTTCTCCACTGTTCAACAAATGGGAAACCCTTCAGGAGCCTACCACCGAATCTCGTACCAAGAAAACATTCACCTTTGCGTCATTCCCAATCTAAACACTTTCCCGAATAACACCCTAAGCTTACATTGTAATGAATTAGATTCCCCATCAAAGCCTATTGCTTCGTTATTCATGAGATTTATTCAGTGCTTGATTGGGAAGGCCTTGATCCGATTTGTAGGCCGTAGTTTGGAGGAGTCACAACATTCTACCATCCAGTGTCATACATCAATTAATCATAGGTGCCAGATCAATATCTCCATTGGGAGATTCCCCTGCACTTGGCTGTGTAATATATCAATTTCGTGTCATAGAATCTAGTCATGTTTCATTAAGAAGGATACATACAATTCACAAGGGACTAAGATAACATATCTTATCATGGTTTATATCTAATGCATATCTTTATAACTACTAAATCATCTAGGTCTCTAATGGATTTTTTCACCAAATATTCACTTCAGGAAATACCCATAACTCGCACATACCCGCTAGGCCTTTATTGAATCAATGGTCAACACTATGATGTTCATATTTCCTTGGCAATTATCACAACATAAGTCTCTCACTATACTTTTGTCAGTATAAAGGGCAACAATCACAATGTGATGCCACACATCGGTTACATGTTGTATTTGATTGTCTGTTGTGGTTACTAAAGTCACCAAATACACATACACTCACAGACATTGTTTGCTAAAGTATACATGTGTCATTATTGTGACTGCTTCAGATCTCTTGAATGCATATTGTTCATCGTGATCATACATTTTTTATTATTTCTTTTACTCATTTTTATTTTAAATTTCTAAACGGAATCTTCATTGCCCATCCGATAATGAATAAAAGAATTATGAAAAAAAAATTCAGAATAACTCTATGAGATCTAGGGAGGATAATATAATCAAGCATGAGAGTCATTTGCAGCATCATTGGTGTCAATATCATAATCAGGACAATCAACACTTATGTGCATTTGCCATGTGTTTTCGTTAAGCCTGCCTACCTGAAACTGAACGGTTAAACGCTGTTCATGGATAATTGCATCGATTATTTATTGGTAGCTTAAGTGGAGGCCAAGTCTCACTGGTTCCATCTTATCAGCAATTGGGTCCGGGGAGGCGATGGCGTGTCAGATATCGCTGACTTGAGCAAACAACCTGTGCTCTACTGCCACCTTAAGGGCAGGCAAGAGAAAGCTCACGCCCGTGGAGTTGATTCTTAAAGATGAGAGCGATGCCAGCTTACTCCTTACCCTGCCATTTAACACAGATCGCCAATCCTTGCTTTATTCTAGTGGCGCGGAGCACTTTCCAGGAAGCATCGCCCCAGTGTCAGTTCCCATCCCACCACCACCACCACCACCACCTCAATCACCACCACCTCTACTACCTCTACCACCACCCCATCCCCATCCAGCACCTCCCAGATTCCTCCAGGTGAGGTCAGGTCAGGAGCAGCATGTCGGACACGGACGAGGACACCGACTTCAGGGCGCGGGATAACGTCTCTATGGAAACCACCTTCTACTCGGATATACGTCGGGACAGTGAGCCGTGCCCGCGACGCTTCAGCGCTAACGAGGTCGACGGTGAGTCGCTCAGAATGCATGTGGCCGCTACTCGTGCACGTGGTTTTTGTACATATAAGTTGTGTCACAAATCTTGGTTATGTTGTGTGTGAAGAAAAAAAAAGTGAAATTGTACGGGCCCGGCGTCAACCTACTACAATAGAAATTCAGACCTACCGATATGGATCCGATACAAAGAGCAAATATCGGAGACATATCGGGAAGGTGCAAAATCGTTGACATATGTCTAGACATGCAAGTCCACCATGCATTGTATAGGGTTTTATCGGTGTCTAATCGTAGCGACGTGGTCAACTGCTCCGATAATAGGTGACCTTCCGACGCGATTTTGATTTTGTATGATTTTGCTCTAGCAAGAATACCAAACCGATCAATGCCTGATGACTCCTTTATTGATGTTTACAACAATTCAAAACTCCGAATCTTGTAAACTTAGAGGATAATCAATATTAATTTTATTTTACAAGAACTGTTGAAGAAACGAATATCTGTAAAATATATAGTGATATTTATAATGCAAATATAAAGAAAATAAATGCATACACAATAATCAATGGTTTTGTGGACAGGCGGCCGTGAACCACAAGAGGTTGACGCTAGCATTACGACGTCAACCTCGATTGGTTTACAGAGCCGCCTGTCCACATAACGATCGTTTGTTGCATTTATTATCTATCTCTTCGAACAAATTAAACCCAGTAATTGTGATACTGAAGAGTATGATAATAGGGACTATTTCTTTGCTCTATAGCGCAAAGGGACTATTTTTCCCGTATACCATGGTTTTGAGGCTGTATACCACAGATTCGAATCTGTTTACCACAGTAACTTATGGTATCTGACAGGTTTTATATAATGGGTTGCGGTTTGCTGAGTCCCTATACATTTTCAATGGGGTCTTTCTATACGATGGATGATATATATCCGTAATAACTGCTCAATCCCAGTCTCAACGGTGGGCATGCCTTAATTGTAGACCTGTGATCACATATACACTGTTTCTCTGTTACGTTTTATATATATTCATCACACTCTTTCTCTGTACAGTGATTACACACCTGTTCCGTTGCAGATTCTCTCATATAATTGCCGTATGATAATAACTGAATAACAACGATATCTCAATGTAAAATTTCATCTGTGAGATGAGTTTTCACCCGTCAACTCTCTGCGAGTTTGTTGGGGAGATGCCATTCTCTTGGACATTTTTTTGTTAAGCGTTACATCCCTGTCAAGCTTCCGATATTTCAATTAGTTTTCTCTGAGGGTGAAAATGTGGGTCTTGTACGTATTGTCTCCACTTAATCATTTGTTGCAGATTTCACTCATTTAACGAAACCCCCAAGGGCCAATATGTTAATTCTGATGTTACACTCAGAATTCCGCGGTTCTTGTGTCGTAGTGTGTCGGTACCTATGATCGCTACTTTTTGGGTAACCAGCAGTGTCGCAGCGTGGCGCCGCCATGTCTGCGACAGAACCTCCCGACATGCTGCGACACAGAAGTTCCTACAGATAAGGGAATCTTGAATACTAACATCTGGTTGGCTTAAAATGTGGCATGTAAGAATAGAGTTATCAAGAGCAGCTTGGTCAGAAAAAATGAGAAGAAACATAAATCTAAATGATATAGTTATAGTTGTCAGAGGTATTCATAGAACTATATTACTTCTGTAATATACCATCCTCAACTGTAAAGGTCTGTGAGTTGGGATGTTAGGTGAGAAGACACGCAAACTCTCTCTCATTTCAGCCGTGGTTGGACGTAATGCTTCACAGGGCCCCGTTGCTCCTGTTTTTTTGTGGTATCGCTAGCTTTAATCGGAACGCAATTTTATTTTTACGATCACTTTAACGATCCGACTGAAAATTCCCGCGGTATCGCTATTTTTTACGATGCGATACTGATACAACAATTCAGGGGCACATATTGAATGAGACAGGGGAAAATTGATTAGTCTTTAATAAAATACAGATGGCACCACAGTTAAAACTGATCTGACACCTGGTGGTGTGGATCGCTTTTTCCTATAGGTAGAAGAACAAGTGGCGTGGGTTGGTGGTGCCACCACGGATCGTTATTTGAAATATCGGATAAGGCTGTATTTAACCCACAGCGATACGATCCGCAGTGCTGTGAAGGTCGGCGTAAAAAGTATCGCAAAAAGCAGTATTTTACGCGGCGATGCCCCTATGCGATTACGACGCATATATTTGTTTCATAATCATGTGTGCAGAGTGTGGCTATATTACTTTATTTGTCTGTGACGTGGTATACGTATGTGTTTATATTCGATTATCTTTTGCTATTTGGGTGACTTTTTTACTAAATGATATCAGTATTTTCGTATCCATAGCATGTCATCGATATCTGCTGTGGTATTGTTGATATCATTAAAGCCATGTATGGTTTTTGTATTTTCCCCACCGTAATGAAGAATTATCGTATTATTATATACCTGTGGCTGTATGGACTACGTATACTGCCCGCTCCTACCCATGGCGTATTTATACCCGTACGCCACACTGTGACGTACGGGGTATGTGATCACATGACTAGGTACATTTTCGCCAATTTTAGGTATATGATAATACGAAAACAGGCTGACTGTCTTCGTACGTCAAAATACTTGGTAAAATTGTTGATCACATACATCCCGATGCCGTAGGCAGAGGGATGTATGTGATCAACAATTTCACCGCGTATTTTTGACGTACGAAGACAATAAGCCAGTTTCCGTATAAAACTGGATGAGTTTTAATCTTGGCTACCGTATGCCACGACTAGATATTGGCATAGTGACATTATGAGGCGAAGCCGAGTGAAGTCTGGAGCCCAAACTCAGGAGTGGCATGTGGTGTCTATGATTAAAACGAATCAGGTTTTGATTTTATTCTACCCTGTCTCCTCGATTTTGGAATATTACTTGGTAACAATTCTGTTTGCCACTAGTTGCAAATAAAACTCTGTATGCCAGTCAGGGTGGCATACGGAAACTCAATGGTAAGCCTATGGGATTTTATATTAGGGGTAGGATAAAAGGGTCATATTTTATTTTCACGAGTTATGATAGATCACAAGAGTCCCAATCCCCTGACCATGCTGCAGCCTACATGCTACAAATCGCGATGGGATTTGACGTTTATTTGCAGAACAAAGCCTTTGGCCGGGTCGCGTGATTAATGTTAAACACCATCACGTTTTGTAGCATGTACTGGAGTTGTAGTTCGTTCTATATCTATTATACCGGTACTTTATAATATCTTACCCCAATTTGGTGTATGAACCATTTCAAATTGAATACAAAACTACGGCGATGTCTCAATATGTTTTGTATACCAGTGTACGGAATACGTTGCCGTACATAGTATATGTATAAATGTCCATAGGCTTAACGTTAGGAACTCGTTCTCAACGGGCTTGTGAGTACGGTTACTCGTTCTCAATGGGTGATAAACAAATAGGTATTTCCAGGCTAAGATAAAATCAGAAACATATTCGTGCTGGTGTAATTCCCCATTCGCCATCTCGTTTGGAGAGCTTCAGAATCGCCTCGTTCATATTACTGAACACTCCAAACTCGATGGAGAACCGGGAGACAGATCAAACACTCATCAGTTTCTTTCTTAGGGAGTAACGGTAAGTTATTATCAAATATACTTGCGCGGACCCGTATATAATAAATAACTACATGTATATATGACTAAACAAATAACATCAATTTGGCTCAAATGGTGCCTTTAATACCATGGTTTAGGACATTTCTTTTAACTGAAATACGTTATTTGCCTCAGACACATTTGCTCCAACACCAAAACAAGTCAGGCGGTTCCACAAGAAGCTACGACATTGATACGAATGGTTTGTGTAAAGCTGCTTCGTATATCCCATGACCTTTCGCATTGCTGGGTCATCATTTAATGCTCTATCAGTCCAGGAAATCGTTCTTATCAGGATTGCTTCAGAGTTGTAGACAGTCAGTCTATGGGGTGCTTGCGAAGTTTTTATTCTACCGCCCATTTGGCGTATTGCTTCCATCTGCTTCAATCTTATAGCATCTGGCAAGCTGCCTATCATTAGCAGAAACTACATAATGCACTGTCATTCATTAACCTATGCATTGATGATCTTCAAGAGCCACTGATCTGTTATCCAATGGGTCATCCGTCTGAAAGAAATTAATTGAGTTAGGGTGGCAATCAAACAAAAGTAGAGAACGTAATAGTTAGCATTATTTATATAAAAAAAGGTCCCCAGGAATTCTGGTATAATCGGGAACAACTAGTGGTGGGGGAAGATATTTGATCGGGTTTGTGGAGCCATTGCTTAAGGCATCACTACACCACAATTGGTCAGAAATAATCAGTTGCAATCATTGTTGATGTAGTGTACCTTAAAACAGTAACCCGATTTATATTAAAAGGAATTGTCGCTGTCTGGGGAGACCCGTGCCATGTGCTGCCCCAGTCACACTGGCGAAAAACGGCGTTTTTCCGTGTACGCACGTCTACGTTCTTCTATGTTTTATGCAATCTACAACTACGTTGTAAAACGCCGCAAAACGCGGAGATACGCAGACGAAAGTCGGAATGCGTAAAGGAGCGTAAACAAAATGCGGAAAAAAAGCGGGGTCAGAATTACTTTAATTTTTTTTAACCTTATCTCTACGCATTATGAGTGCGTAAATGAACGCGGTAAGTTGCCACAATACGTACAGAAGCGTAAATACACGTTGATGAACGTTGACAACATAAACATAAAAGAAAGTAAACAGAAACGTAGAGAATACGTAGCTAATACGTAGTAAAAACACCAGAAGTTACGCCAGTGGTGTGACTGGACTGCGTACTCAAATATAAAAGCGTTGTATTTGCGTAGTAAATACGCGGAACTCGCAGCTTTTCAAATAGGTAGAAGAAACGCCAAAATTTACGCCAGGGTGACTGGGACATAAGTGGGCCCTCATAGAAAATGATGAATATCTGTTTATCTTTTGATCCAAGGGAGATATCAGACATCCAGAGCTATCATAGTGGAAGGGTGTTTAAACTAATATGCTAATCAAATGCCCAGTTAGAATCAGTAAAAGTGCCTACATCAAAATTTTCAAGTTGTGCACAGTGTTTGGGTAAGAAATCGCATCGGTGAAGTTCGTACATTGACATTGACTGTCACCAATTGTCCTCGTTTCTTGCCGATTATAGCTTATCACGAAAATCAGCATGTCGTAATTCTAAAAGGCTAACCCACATGTGAGTAATGACCGATTCCCGTCGGTGGGGCATAAAATCCTGCCGATGAAGTGCATACATCGAACCAAAGGTTGATGTCTCAGGGCTTAAGTCCCCTATTAAAGATTGGTTCTTAGACCTGCCCTCTTGCCCTTTTTTAAAATTTTCATTCAGAGAAAAAGAAAAATGACACAATACAATCGCCTTATGGCGGCGTTCTTCCTTGCAAGGTCCAGAAAAACTTAGTGCAAACGACATCACATGACAATGGTGGAGTTGACGCAGTGAAGCGTAGTGATATTATTGCTATACTTTCGTACTTATTTATAGCCACTAGGGCTTACCTCTAAGTTAACACTGCTGGTCTAACTTTAATCTTGACCAGGCGATACATGACAGAACAATACCATGAACAAATAGGACAGACAAAGCGATACAGATAGTAGGCATCAATACTTAGTCACCATTTAGCATCAGTGCAATCATATACCACAATTTTGGCCGAGGACTGAAATACCCATCATAGTAGTATCTTACAATAATTTGTTTTAGATAGAAGCCAAAACTGTGTCCTTGAATCCTACTCTTTCGACCTATATTGTGTAACACCAGCTGATGTTCATTATAATAGTTTCCACATTTCAGCTCCAAAAAATGAAACAAAGCTAATTTCCGTAGAATGGTCTTTAGACATACATCTTTGCTTTATGTGTCCTATACATCCAACAGATATAACTAGAGCTTCGCTATAGCAAAATGCCTATGTCAGTAATTATCTTTGTCACTAACGTATGCCAATGTGTAGAGTATTCAAAAGTGGGTTCGAAAATAGCTTAATCAAGCTCACTACTTTACTGAGGTTTGATCGAGGGACTATGACCATCCCACCTGAGGTAACCATGCGTGTTATATGCATAATAGACGGAAGCCCTGAAAGCTGATTATATTGCTATAAGCTAACCTAGGATTTCAATAACGATCAACACTCTCAGTAACGCACTTGTACTTCTGAATTGTCACTAGAAGAAACGCCATATGCTCTACATACTTACTACTGAGCACACCAATCTTCAACGGGAATTTTCTGGACTGCTACTCATAAGGTCAGATCAAAATTGTAACTTTGATTTCTGGTCGTCTGCTGGAATTCACTTTTCTGCTGTCTTATAAACATTCAAATGCCAAAACTATAGTATACGCATTAGAATACTATAGCCTGCAGTTAGACGGTATCAAATATTTTGTGTATACTAAGTATTCTTCCGGGCAATGACAGGCATGCATTTGGACTACTAGCTCGCTTTCCAATGAAGCTTAAAGTATGTGTTCACACTAATCATATGCAAACACTGTGTGTATAGGAAAATGAGCTGTATAGATAAGTGGACACTTATTATGCAATCTCACTCTCAATATTCATTATCAGTGTGATGATTAGTGACATGTAGATGGACATGCATCATTCAATAAATCAAACAGATATAGTAGCATCAACGGTGAAATCCACACAGCAAATATGTTATAGAACATTTGAATCATTTACCATCTAAACTACATGAATCATAGGCTATTATAAATTATACTCTTTTTGTAAACTTACAAACTTATTCGACTACATTCGGAATCCCTCACTCAGATATACAATATAGAAATGCTTGATACATTTCTTTTAAAGATTCCTTTATTGCTTGTGGTTGTTTACATTCACTTTTTACATCTTTTTCTGCATAGTTTATAGCATAGTATTTAGTCGACAATTCTCACATAGTATCCGTTGATCTTAAAGAGCATTAAAGGTGGCATAGGGCTTCAACCCTATTGGATTGGCATTCTAGCCATAGCCAAAGTAGGGTCCTAGGTCTTGCATTTTACTCATTGAGTTCGAGCCAAGTCGGTATCTTAAGTTTTCTTGGCATCACTGCATTGACAATTACCCTGCAAATCATTTACATCCGTGGAACATGCACCGAAGAACAACGATGCTTAGGCCCGGCGTCCACCTACTACGACGGGCTACGACGGCCTACGATTAGGTCTGCGACAACGGCGAGTGTCGGCGACGGCGTCGGCGACACTCGCGACTGTCGCAGACTTAATCGTAGGCCGTCGTAGTAGGTGGGAGGCCTTATTGCGGCGACAACCTGCCACGCTCTGCGATTAACCTTCCGACGGCCTACGACGGGCTACGACAGCCTACGAAATTCAAACATGTTTGAATTTCGTAGACCCTCTACGATTAACGTTTCTTTGTTGTAGTGCGTCGTAGCCCGTCGGCGCGCAGCGAGTTTGTCGGCGACAAATCCTGACTAATTGAGGAGTTTGTAGGCGACACCTCTACGATTTTTCCAGTTTGTCGCCGACACGGCAAAAGGGTTAATCGTAGACTTAATCGTAGTAGGTGGGAGGGACCCCTAAGGCCCGGCGTCCACCTACTACGATATGGCTCAGATATGGTCTACGATGCACCTCCCTATATAAAATCAAAATCGCCACTGAAGGTCACCTAATATCGGGGTAGTTGACCACGTTTCTGCGATTAGACACCGATAAAAATCCCATACAATGCTTGGTGGATTGGCATGTCTAGACATATGTCTATGATTTTGTACCTTCCCGATATGCTACCGATATTTGCTTTTTGTATCGGTGCTATATCGGTAGGTCTAAATTTCTATCGTAGTAGGTGGACGCCAGGCCTAAATGTGATTAACGATATACCTTTATAAATGCTATAATTTCCAGCCGGGGCTAGTGGCGCTACACTTGTACCAGTCAATGGCCAGCTGTGTCCTTATTTAAACGCACGCCCAGTGAGCGTGTACTTTCCCCCAGTGGATTGGGGAAGCGTAACGGATCCATTTAGTACCCGCGCATTAAGTAGCCAGCTGGCATAGTGCTGATCCATACTCTCAAGGTGTTTGATTTCAAAGGGTATTACACTGGCAGGAGCTGACTTGCTGAGGTCTGCTTTTTTTGGAGTATATATAGCCTATGAATGGGAGCAATAACAATACTCCATGAGAAATTGAAGCCCAAACAATCTGTGAAAAAAATTTAAAATCAATATATATGGGTTATGAACGGTGCACCAAAATTATTGCATAATTTTTATGGTTCAATTTTTTTTTTTTGTCAAGTTTATTAGGGTTTTCATCAAATACAAATGTATGATGTCCAGGCTCGGCGTAGCCATTCTTCCGCCTGGTCCCTCAGGTTCGGAGGTAGAAAAAAACAGGATTATGTAGTTGTCGACTGAGTAGTTGACCTCGGGTTTACAAAGACTTAATAAATGAGATGAGATGAATGAGTTCTGTTGTCAAGTAAGTTCAGATGTTATACAAGTTCAAGACATGTTTATAATAAGTATAATACTCTCAGTACCAATCTCAATGGCGGAAGACCCTGCGGCTATGTTCACCTGAAACTACAACCCCTCATCTTATACACCCTCTATGGTGTGTAATCACCGAAATGACTAATTAATCCCCAACTCCAATCCAGAAGACGGGTTGCTATAGAATGGGGATTCTGGAGGGAGTGTCTTCGCTAATGGGTGGTGAGAAAGTAGTGGTGGGACTGAGTGGGACCCGCATATAGTCGGTACTTTCCGGTCACTTGTGAAAGCAGATCAAGCTTGAAAAGAACTGCCCGCGGCTTGCCTGTGAGGCGACACCGCTAGGGGCGCTGGAGGTTAGGCCTATACTTATTAAACCAGTCATAGAGGCCTGCTCGGTGGGCTTGCTGCCTCGGCGCGACTTTGGTGTCCTCGCTCTTTCTTCTCCTGCTCTCTATTGCTGAACGCCAGCCCCCCCCCCCCCCCCTACTTGCTGGTGACCGATCGATATGCAAGGTACGGGCATTGACTAGCTCCCAAATTGGAGCTGATGCCTATGTTTTTCCTATACTGTTTTTTGTTGTTTTATCTCCTACGCGGCCGTGAACACCCCAACCCAGTAGCAGTAGAGTGCCCGTGTATACATATAGGCGGGCAGTTGGTGAAGTCGGCTCCCACTGGAGAGGACCACGGCTGAGTCTTTATCTCGACAATCCACTCCTGTGCATATTGGCGTGGGGCTGACGTTGACGGACGGCGAAAACGGGAGAAAGAAAACCAGACGAAGAGTAAGAAATCAATGCCTGCGGGTTGCGTAACTAACGCAGAGCAATGACAATAACTCGACGGCCCTGGAGGAGGTAATTTGGTGAGCCCCTTCTTGCCCCGCCCAGGAGGGCTCCGTGTGGGAGAAATACGACTGGAGGGAGGGTTGGGTGGGGACAGGGAGGGAGGGTGGTTGGGGGGTTTTAGAGACCGGTCCCGGGTCCTAGAAGCCCGCCGCCCGTTCGCGCAGTGAGTCCCCACTGCTGGGTACTACTGCTCCATGCGACTCTCCAGTGCCAGGATTCATGGGTCCGGCCACGCACGGCCACAGGGCAGAACACGTGTGTCCTACCCCTCCCGGCCTCCCCACGCCTGCCAGCCGCCACGCCGCCACGCCGCCCCAACACAGGCACACCCGGGGTGATTGGAAAACAGAGGCGCGCGACCTCACATCCCGTTCGTCACTGTTTTGTGCGAGCGCCCAGTTCTCGTAGGAAGGCGCCTCAAGTCACGTGTACGTCGGGAAGCCAATGGTCACGTGCTACTTTCAACACCATAGCGCATGCGTGACGATGCACAGAGAGAGAGAGACACTCATCAAGGGAGACGCATTCAGTACAAAACTAGGAAAAGCGACCTCCAGAGTGGTTGGAATTGGGAGAAGCCACAGTGAAACGAACTCCCATCGGAACTTGTGTTTTACTTTTGAGAAGTGTTCATCGTTAGAGTGATGCAAGATTTTTCAGGACCTACGCATTTAATCCACAGAGTTCTGGCGATGCCTCTGATTGATCACCCTTTGTGAAGTCACGCGAAGCCACCAAGATTTATGATATGCCATGTGGAGTTTAATAATGCCATAAAATGATATCTGTCGGATCTGTGTATACTGGGAAGAGACGGGCAGTGTGTAGCACCTCAGAAACATTTGATTTGTGAAGCCACTTGAAAGGGACAAGATCCTGCCGTCTTTGGATACATATGAATTAGCCGGAAAGTGCTTCTGACTCTATTCATGATGTAGAGGTAGAGTTTTTGTGCTCGCCTTGCCTTACTCTACGGAAGATTGGATGAGGTCGTGATCTCATTGCATTGATCTAGGCAGGCGTGTCGCAGTATCGGACCAGTGGGTGTTTGTATAACACGTCCTGCACACCAGATTGCTGCTCGCCATTCGCAGCCCAGACGGCCGGCCCTATCTGCTCGGGTCATTAAGCCTGTTCGGACTAATCACCAATCCGCTCACTGACGGCCGAGCTGGGTCTGATGTAACAAATCAACGGCACCAACCACCCGACCTATGGCCCAGTGGCGCTGAAGCCGCATTGCATAACATACATGCGCCCCTTTCAGGTGGCTTCAGATGGTATGTCTGTGTGGTATCATAATCGTTCCGTTTCCTCATGAACCGATCAGCGTTGATGAAGTAGGATACTTCCAGTTCCCTGATTGGTCTGCCCATCGGGGGATCCTATGGTGAACAGCCAGAGGGGTGATTATTACTGGAAATAAGTCTGGATCTAAACGAGAACTGAGGATTGTGTACTCCCGAGTGACCTCCCAGTGGATACAGTAGGTCTCTACTTCAGTACGGTCAACCCACGGAACCCCGCCTAGCCCCGGCCGCTGTGTCATCCGAGTTTGGGACGTTGCTGCCCCCTCGCACTAAGTCACCACGCTTAACACGCACTGCAGATTATCTTTGAGCTGCACTTGACTGCGGCAGATCAACCAGGGCCGGTTCGTTGAGAAGGAGTGAGGGAGGGTACGTGTGGTCGATGGGGAAGGGTTCTGTGTATATCACTTCTACCAGGAGACGTATGTATTCATAGCCCTGTGGTCAGTGGTCTCCAGGGAGTGTGCCGGGAGCCCCGCCGACCGGCGCCCGCTCGCTGGCGGCCGTCAGACGCGCTAACACCCGCCATGGCGTCAGAGATTACCCGCGAGGAACTGCTCCTGCTCCGACGCCCCAACAGGGGCAGAGGTAATGTATCCAAACATCGGCCTCCTATTTTAGCCCTGCTTTTGTCACTGTTTAAAGTGCGTATTTATCGGTTTCCAGGGAACCACTGACAAGGGAATGGATAAGGATAACAACGATGTGCTTCATGTTGAATTGTTTGCGGGATAATTGAGTACCGCGATCCACTTAAGAACATTGTCAATGCGTGCAGAGCAATTAACCCATTTGTTCCGTTTTTTATGATCCTGCAGAGGAGGATATTTTGTATTGATTCTTCGATATGCATAATAATGCGTCAATATTTAGCCCGGTAGGTTTATGGTTCAAAAGTGTAACCCTCTCATGGTGTCTAGCATGGCTTCTAACCACTTACATCTTTCACCTAAGACTATTTTGATAAAAGAAGTCTTGATCGTATTCTTAAAGTAGAATTACACAGTTTCAATATTTTTTGTGAATCTTGTATATAGCTTTACCGTAAAAGTAAAATTCACCGTTAGAAAGTTTTTTATTCCCTTATTGTGTGGAACTGGCGACAGATATTTCAATGGAGTTGACCCTCCAGCCCATGTGTTCTTAGGCCATCTGGATTGGGCCGCCGCGAATGCAAACCTATACTGCACCATGGAGTTGTCCCATTACACTAATTCCATATAAGGAATAAAGTAGACCGAGTAGTCAATGACTGCATTCGCAGAAAACCCTGACCTTCACCCTGCCCTCCTTACATGATATTTTCTCGCGCCTTGGGACGGCTCTTCAGTCGAGAGTTGACCTACAATCTAATGGGCCACAACCACCCTCCATAGGTCACCGCTACCCACATAGCCGGCGTGTACACTTAACAACTGAAAACACAAAAATAAGATCGTGCACGACAGAATATCAGTACCAATAATCGTCGATCGAAGACGTCCTTCCAGCATTGAAACCGACGATTTATAATTAGTAAAATGAGTCCCTGCTTTTCAATATATAAAGAAACTGGGGCCCGTTTGATAATCTAGGATCGTACGTTTAGACCCTTTTCTGGACCCCAACAAGACCCAGGGACGATGTGGGTAAAATTTATTCAACACGTATGGAGGACCTCATGGACGAGTAAGGCTGTCTAAGCGAAAAAGACATAGATGTTATTTAATGACAGCCATTGAACAAGGTACAGAAAAGGGTCATTTACGAGCCTCGATTATTAAACAGGGCCCTACCTAGTGTGGTCCCAAGAAACTATCGTAAAAAATGATGAGTTTTAATCTCGACCACTGTATGCCACGGCTGGAGTTTGGCATAGTGATTTCATGAGGCGAAGCCGAGTGAAGTCCGGAGCCAAAACTTTAGGAGTGGAATGTGGTGGCCGCGATTAAAACGAATTAGGTTTTGATTTTATCCTACCCTGTCTCGTCGATTTTGGAATATTACATGATACCAATTCTGTATGCCACTAGTGGCATATAAAACTCTGTATGCCAGTGAGCATGGCATACGGAAACTCAATGTTAAGCCTATGAGATTTTATATAAGGGGTAGGATAAATGATGGTCTGGAGATTAGCTCAGCCTAAATTCAGCTGAATGTGCATATTTCCCATAAAAAATGGCAGGGAAAAATGGGTTATGGTAAAAATCGTGATCGTCTGATAAAATGGCACATTTTCCCCAAAAGTAGATGTGCCTGACGACTTTAATGGCCTTTTCATGGTTGTGGCGTATGTCTTCGACTGTTTCAAGTGGCACCAAAACTTTCAAATAAATCCTAAGTGGTACGCCATTTCATCGGGAAGAACAATCGTATCGCATTTTTACAATTTCGCTATTTACGTTAGACATTTGTTGTAATCTTGAACGTGAATTAATCGTTAAGAGGTGCGGAATTCTTGAAAGGTGGCCAATAATCGTGTACTGTAAACGCTGGGCATGAATAAGAATAGAACTACAATCTACGATCGTTTAACGTATACATATACGGTACGATAATCGGTGAGGATTTTGTCGGCCTAATAAGGAAACGCCACTCAGACGAACATATTGGCTGGTCTTCCGAGTATGTAGGCCCTATGCCAAGATAAACCTTTCTGAAAACTATTGTGTTCCCTATTGGGAAAGGTTTATGATTCTATTAACGATAAATTTCCGAGAGGTACTTCCATTAACTGTCCATTGACTTCTGCTATTGTGATGTATATTGGAGCAGCTAAGAATTTGTAATTTTAACATCCAAAGGATTACAAAAGAGTAGGTGAAGTCACATTTAATCGGGAGCACATCACTGATAATATATGTTCCGAGAATACTTAACCTAAGAAGAAAACTAATCCATAAAGACTGATATTGCCGTGTAAATGTATACAATAACAAGGCTTGGCCATGAGTATGGTGTTAAAGGATATACGATACTCCTATAAACTACCACCACAAGCCGCGGATACCCCAGACATGGCCTTCTACAGGGGGCGGTACACATGCGGCACACCACAGAAAACTGCTCAATGCAGGTAACAACCTCAGAGGAGAATTGAACAACCGTTGGGGGGAACTAAACAGGAAAAAATCTATAAGTACCCACTTATAGCAGTCACAAGGAGACTGCAACTATACAAGTTCAGATGAATTATCACAGTGTGAGAGGAAAGCAGTCCCACACGGCCCCTGGATGATTTAAGAGGTTCTATTTTTTGACTACTTTGCCCATGTTTTCGACTTCGAACGAGATCAAACGGTATGATAGAACTTTCCCGTATACGATCGCTCTGAATTAACCATGAAGCATATTTTTTAGAATGTGTATACATTTTATAGCAAAACATATTCATTCATATGTATACATACTATATATATATGTATATATATATATATATATATATATATATATATATATATATATATATATATATATATACATACTGATCACCTATATATATATATATATATATATATATATTTATATATATATATATATATAAACGCAGAACAGATAAAAGTGTCCAGAGGAATTGCTGTTTATGATACGGACCAACTCCATTATATAACATCAAATTGGAGGCACACTTCTATGCTTGGTCCCGTGCTTTCTATTTGGTTTGAGGAGACGTCTCTGCTGCATCAATTGCCCTTAGCCCCGCCCTTCTCATATATAAACTGCCCAATCTAGTCCCTGCTAGACAAACGTGCTTGTTTCTGTTTTTCTATTACGTACCTCATATAGGGATTCCAGAGACGATGCAGCGGAGTTAGGTATAAATCGAGGAGTTTTTCATCCTTAACCTACTACGAAGAAAAAGACCCTGACACTGATGATCACTCGCCTCCAAACAGTGCAGGTTTTTGTGATCTATACCTGTGTCGTTGTTCAGGAATCTTCATTGTCCAACACTATAGTTCTACTGATCACCTGCTGCTAGCACCCCTCTCATAAGATCTCTAAGTGATATTCTGTACTCTCACTATACTCTATGGGAGAAGAATTCTTAACAAACTAGGCTTAGAGCCCTGAGTCTTATAGTCCTCTAGTCTCAATGATGCCACCTAGCGAGAATACGGTGTGCCAGTGGATTCTCAAGGCTCTAAGCCTAGTTCGTTAAGAATTCTTCTCCCATAGAGCGAAGTACTGCAGAATACCACTTAGAGAGTGTGAGATCTTATGAGAAGGATGCTGCTATTGCATTCCGGAGGAGATGGTCATTGTACATGGGAGCAGCATAGATATAAGGAGAGTTTAGTTGCTGCTCCTCAGAATTTTTCGATTTTAATGTCTGTACCTGTTTCACTATACGGGTCAGTATTAACACATTGTAAATTTACAAGTGCAATGCAAAATGTCTACAGCCGAATATTCACAGACGGTTCTGTAAATCTCCAAATGTCCTCTTCGTGTGAGTATATAAATAATGAGGAAGAGCTATGGATTATGAATCAATGATGGTTAGATAGATCAGGTAATTATTGAGAAAGAGCCCGAAATCTAGGCATTTCTTATTGTAATTGCCTTGGGCTGCGGCACTACAACTTGGGCTAGTGTTAAGTGCTGTCAAGATCTATATTTTGCCCGAGAAGGAATATTGATTATAGTATTGATAGTACGTGTTTTCAAAACACCATGGTTCCAACCACGTGCATGGAGTAGGAGGCAGCTCATGACCCATTATATCACCTACTTGCTCATAGACCCGTCCGACGGATATAAGGAAATGGCGTGCATGATAATGAAGATATCAATCTATATCAGTGTAATGATTTTGCGTCTGAACAGAAATTACACTGTCAGATTATTTGATGATGCAAAGGGGCCAGAGGCTAGAGACATCTGGAGGAACCGTTGTCTCCCTGATGGTCTGTATTCCGTCTCACTATCTGGAAGGTATGGTATTTGTGTCCCCGGGACCAGGTTTCGCGTCAGTGATTGAAGAGCGAGCGATCCATATTATGAAAAAGTCTTAACAGGGCAACATTAAGTGATATCCTGTTTAGATTACCATTAACCTCCAAGTCCATACATCTATTCTATGACTATGAGAATCTAGGGCATTTCATTTCGTATTGGAAAGAACTATGGGTCATTTAGGCCTGGCGTCCACCTACTATGATGTGGCTCCGATATGGTCTACGATGCACCTCCCGATAAAAAATCCAAATCGCGTCGGAAGGTCACCTAATATCGGGGCAGTTGACCACGTTTCTGCGATTAGGCACCGAAAAAAACCATTAAGATGCGTGGCAGATTGGCATGTCTAGACATATATGTCTACGATTTTACACCTTCCCAATATTTGCTTTTTGTATCGGTGCCATATCGGGAGGTCTAAATTTCTATCGTCGTAGATGGACGCCAGGCCTAATGCTCAGACATGAAAAGTACATATATATATATTATGAAAATATTATATATGTATATCATATATAATATATTATTAACAAGAAAGTGACGTCACAGCGCTATTACCACGAGCAGGTGTCACAACAGTGACGTAATAATTACCAAGGAGCAGTGAAGACCAGGGTAACAGCATAGATACCAGTAACACTTTTTACTATATACCCATGCTGTATATACTGTAAATACGCACCGTTTTGGCATATGACGTAAAAATACTGTACGGACCGCCGGTCCGTACACTAAAATACGGACCACCTAGGCATACACATTTATTAACATTTTGGTTGTTAAGAAAAATGAAATTGATTTTTTTTTTAAATTTCGGGTATATAGTAAATATATAACGTCCAACCATGCTTGTACAAGTCACAAAACTCGATGATAATTTACCGTTTGTACGGAACTCGGCATAAATGCCTCGGTCCGTATAAACGGTAAATTAGCATCTCGTTCTGTGACTTGTACAGCATGGTCAGGACGTTCTATATAATTACGGAGGGCCCTACAACATATGTAAATAGAACGGGTTATACCCCAGTATATGTATCCAGTAGTTCACGTGTGAGAGTCACCTTGGATGCCAACTGCAAGGTTGGTTGCCATTATAGTAGACCACAAATCCCAACTGACGGCCTCCCGCATTGATCATATGTAAAGGCAGAGATGGGATAAGAGTTCGGGAGTTGCCACTCATTTCGCTGTATTCTCACTTTATCAGCGCAGACGAACCAAGAACTGTTTATTCCCACAGGCCCCTTAAGTTTACATATACAGATAAATATGTAACCTTCAGGAAATTGCACTAATATCCATGAGAATATGAACAATTTCAAATATTTCCATTAGAAAATGTTCTACATCATGGGGAGTCATTATTTTTCAGTAATCAAAGAAAATACTTGTCATGCTTTTAAGCTCTGATAATTGATGCTTATTAGAGAAATCTTCATCCAATAGATCCGACTTAGGCAAAGCCATTTCTGAAGCCACAAACGCAGGTTTGATTCTAATCCGATGCAAATGGCATATAAACCTGGTTTCATGATAATTCCCGCATTTGACAGATTCGTTGTCACAGAAATGCTATTCATATTCAACTGGCAATTGGCCAAAAGGCCATTGATATACCAAGCGTGAATCTATGTCGTGTATAATACCGAGCCAACAATACAGGGATTTCTATCTGCCTGTGTAGATTAGAAGCCATTAATTGGGTGTCGGAAGTCATGAAAGCAGATAAGAGGTAATAATTCTGCATACTTCAGCCCTAAGACGCATTTAATTGGCTCGTCACTCAATGATATATTTTAAGATTGGCCAAGATAACCATAAGCCCGCGAAAGTCCAATGTAGAAATGTCGTACACTGTGTAAAAACCCTTGTGTTTTCTATTCTTCCAAAATGTAGGAAAATCCACAGAAAAACAGACAAGCTGATTATTAATGAAGTTGATTTATTGGGGGATAAGAATACATCGAGATAGGGGGCAGTGGTGTAGGAGTGGTTGCAACGTTTCGTCTTATTTGATAAGACCAAGGCAGTAGTTTTCTATTCTTATACGAAAGATGGATGGACTAAACCTTATTGGCACGTGGAGGCGCGTGGGTTACGTAAAGTTTAGTCAGGATCTTACCCCAAAACAACTCTGTTGCCACTAATCAATAAATCAATTTTCAGCGATCGGATTCGCCGCGTTACATAGGTGCACTTTGAGTAATCACCTAGATTTCACTGCCAGCCATTTGGGAGAAAATATACTTTAATCTCGCATAATCTCATTCGCTTTTTACAGTGATGAGGGACCAGAGAGAAATCCACTGACTTAAGCTAGAAGGAGTATACATACCAAACGTGATGCATACACAATGGTGTCATCCGAGTGCATCTAGGAGCAACCCTGGATCAGCTCATAGAGCAACTCCCATACACGGTCAGACCGAGGAGCACCTGCCTACCTTTCATCTTAGTACTGTAGCACAGGTAGGAGTGTCGAAGGAGATCAAACAATCCATTGCATCTACTTACACCCACACTCATCCGACTTTGCTATTTGCCCTCGCAGAAACACCGCTAATAGAAGAGCAACTCAATAAGTCTAGTTATTATATATCAGTTTATTTGATATCATATATCTGTTAAACTAGTCTCGTTGTTGCCATTACAATTACCTCTCTATTCAGTGTGTTGCATGTTTTGATCATTTTTTCCACCATGCTGACGTGCCGTTGGGCCTGTCAGCGTTGTCTGATAAAAGTTTCTTTCCATCTTTTTCGTGGAAATTCTTTATTTTATTTTTCTCTATCTAGTGTGCTCAAGGCAGTATTTCTGGTCATAAGGAACGTAAATTTCCTGCATCGTGACCTCAACCAGGTAAAAATGACAAGTATAGATCATTATCAGGCCAAAGTTTCAGCACCCGGTCTCCTTCTCTCCATACGCACTCCCGCCGACATTGTATGCCATAAGTTTCTAATTGGTTTCATTGCATTTATTTTCTAACTGCTTTCATTGCATTTATGACCAGAAGACCGTTTTTAAGAGGAATTATGTAGTTTTCACGATATCATTAAGGCCCGGCCTCCATCTACTACGATATTGCTCCGATATGGTCTACGATGCACCTCCCGATACAAAATCAAAATCGCGTCGGAAGGTCACCTAATATCGGGACAATTGACCACGTTTCTGCGATTAGGCACCGAAAAAACCCATACAATGCGTGATATATTGGCACGTCTAGTCTTACTACGATTTTGCACCTTCTCGATATGTCTCCGATATTTGCTTTTTGTATCGTTGCCAAATCGAGAGGTCTAAATTTTTATCGTAGTAGGTGGACGCCAGGCCTTAATCTGGATATGTAAATATGATGAAACATAACTTTGTTAAATATGATGTAGTTTACATGGAACTGGTTATGCGTTAAGACCAGTCCTCCGGGGCTGAGCCCTAATCAGTATAAATAAAATTCTTTAAAAAAGTGTTATAATAATCCGAGGAGGATGGGTACATCGTTTAACCTTACATGTAATAATAAAATTTGCTACTTGAGCATACTATATTGAATGACAGACAAGACAGGGTATTAACCCGTCCGGTGATGATACAGGGACTGCGGCTACCAGAACACTTTAAACATATGATCTGATTAGATTTGATATGAAAGCCTAGGTGTCGCAGGGTCCTATCATCTCTGTTATTAGCCATGGTATTCAACTTCTCCATAGAAAATGTATGGGGATTCAGTAAACCTCTACCCATTCTATAAAACCTGTCAGATACTATAACTATGGTATACGGATTCAACTATGTGGTATACGGTCTCAAAGCCATTGTGTACAGAGAATTAGTCCCTATTTATCAATAAGGCAATTCCTTGGATTAATTTTCTCGAGAAGATGAATAATAAGTACAACAAACGTGAGCAGGTGGCTCTATAAACCACTCGAGGTTGCCATCGTAATACACTCGCTATCGCTCGTATATTACTACGCGACAACATCTCGTGGTCTACGGCCGCCTGTCCACGAAACCATCGTTTATTACCTATATACACATATATACACCATTAGTTCCACCCAATCACAACTACCCTTAATCACCCTTTTCTCTAACTCTGTCATGCGGTGGCTATGTTTTTTTGGGTTTTTTTTACTATTATTATTCAGGAAAATGACAAAGCACAATCACCCGTAAGCGTTCTTCCATGTACAAGCCGAACGAAATAAGGTTAGGTGCAAAGAGACGCACAATACAATATGTTGTGTTGTGTCTATCTTTGTGTTGTGTCTATCCTTTTTTCTTTTGAGCTGGTCTCGACTTATTGACCGGAAGAGCTTCTGTTATGGACAAAGGACAATAAAAACTGATAGAAAATCCCCTCAGAACCCACACCGACCGTTTGAAGGTGGTTGGGCCTATATTATCTTATTTTTCCTGGACAAGCTATGGCTTCTGTCACTGGATCAGAGGACTCACATCAAGGATATGATCCGGATATAGATTTATAGCCTGCTCAAGTGCAGGTGTACAGATTGATTCACATTCCACGTATCCGATAATCCACCACTCCGCCACATGCGCGAAGGTGAGGCCTATAAAAAAGCACGTAGGCTAAAGAAAGTTTTCAACTTATCTCACCCCTGGAATAAATGTTCATAGGCTTAACATTGGGAACTCGTTCTCCATGCCCCTAAAAGTATTGCAGTCCGTTCTCCATGGTCTATATCCTGGGTGTTGTCCATTCTTTTAGTGTGTACAGGGGTGAGATAAATACTGAAAGCAACTCGTTTTGGTCAAAGAAGTCATTCTGTAACTCGTTTGAATTCTACGTGATATTCACTCCGCATCAAACTCGTGGAGAACGACGACTTTGACCAAAAGTTGTTGGTTTCTTCTTTAGTACTTCTGTACGAACTTGGACAAGGCATACAGAATATAAGGACATACCAAGAGGCCAATTTGAATAAAGTATACTCGGCTGGTCCCTCTTCTGAGCCAAATCCATTTTACCCTAATCCATTCCATCCCACTCAGCCCCTTCCTCATTTGCGTTTTCTACATGACAGCTTGGTAAGAAGTATAGAGGATTATGTCTTGTATTGCCTCCATTCTATATATAGGACACTATGTAATATGGTTCAGAGTAAAGGAGTTTACTACATTGTACTCGGAAAAAATGTGGATTTTCTCCACTACTAATGAGTTCTTGGTCTATGCCTTTCACAATGAGAAGGAGGTGAAACATATTGAAGTACACGATTACAATGGCAATGGTTTTCACGGTTATCCATTCTGCACATGAAGTACAAAGAAAAGATAGATTCAGTAAAACCTCTAGAATAATTATACAGTTTACACTCTATACATCATTCATGTATGGAAATTCATTGATGTTACCATAGTATATTTCAATCAGTCGAACGATCTTGCCGCGAAGGTCCTTCCTTAAGTTCTATGCTGTAGATCAGTGAGAAATACAATCTACTGACAGCTACCATTCTATAAGGATGACCTCCATCTGGTATCCCTGCTCAATACACCTCATCTCACACTCATCTCAATGCTAACACTGGCCATTTCCACTGAGACGCATTGTAAATAGCCAGTGAGGCCCAAGTGGGGGACCACGAGCTGTGGCAAAGTCAATGTCCATTATCCATAAAGTATTTCATAGAAACAGAATTCTGTTTAGCATTGCGATGTGAAGGATTTATAGCTGGACACCAATATACTGTGTGTAGATTGGTTGTTCTGGTGAAACGACGGGCAGAGATAAACCGTGGAGGGTATTGAGATCTCCAAGCTCTATATCTAATTTGGCGAGTCCATCGTGTAGTCAGCAATGCACCAGGGGGCATTGTGCCCACCGCCTACTTTGCATCAGTCTGCATTTGAGGCGTGTGATCCCCAGAGTCAAATATTGCCTAGGATGTTTCATCACACATCGTACATCATATATATAATATTGTATATATATATATATATATGTAATATAAATATATTTGTTTATTATACATATATGTATATATACACTCGTATATAATAAATGCATAGGAAGATTGTATTCTGGTTGATTATACACTTTCTATCCATATGCAGATACAAATTTAGAAGCATAATTTCAATTTATTTTTCAACTTGCAGTTTTCCCCAACATGATTATTTTTAATATGAAACTGATATCTAAACCTAGAGGACTTTTTCCTAGCAACACAAGTGTAATCATGACTGAGCTACCCCCTTCAGGACGAGTGCTGCTGGCAGTTTGTCCCGCTAGGGGACGGGCACCTAATGATTAAACTCATTATTTGAATGTTTAATCACGTGATACAAAACATAATCCCCAAAATTTAATTTCTTCTGAATAAATATACTGACTGTGGTGTTAGACCTACATTCTGTGAAAATTTGATTAATATTGTTCCATTATTTCCTTGTTAAAAACGAATTTGTGTGTTTTTGAGAAATGATGCCTCAAGGCATCATTCGCCCTGGACTGGATGATGCCTCAAGGCATCATTCGCCCTTAAAGGGTTAACCTTTACATTACTCCATATATCTTCGGGAATCAATGGTTAGTGTGCAATATGTAACGATAGGAAAAGAAATGAACGTGCTTGGGATCGACGATGGTCCAAGAAATTCAGGTCAACTATAGACTGTAGAACTATCCCAAGGGGCTATCAACACTATGTAAGGAGGTCGGGGGGAAGGTCTTGGTTTGCTTCGAATGCAGTCATTGGCTGCTGGGTCAATCCATGCCTTTTCTAATCCTTATATGGAAGTGAAAGCATAGAGGCATCTCCATTCAGATTGGGTCTTATCCACTGTTATTAATGTCCTCAAAGTGCTTGCACTGTGACAAGAGGAGTTCAGTTTTTAAGCGTGTCTTCCACCGGCACGACGTATTTACCTGGTCGGGTCTGGCAGCGTCTTGCACTGCCGAGCCGGATCTGGTCGGATCGTGGTAAATCCTACAGGGTTTGTTTTGATGGAACTCGTACTGTTTCGACTTCTCCACCAAACAAATCCAGCTATGTCTGCGAGCGTGAGTGATGACCTTATCGTTCACAAACAGTGGCCACAGTGTCAACCGTGCCAGTTTCAAAACGGTTTCCCTACCCAAAGGTATATGCCGTACCGTTGGCATCGTAGCCAAGTGCAATTTAGAGCCAATTCTGGTGCTTTCTAACATGAGTGCATACAAGTATACACAGATATTTCTCCACTTAAGCGATGATAGATACACAATATGTTGAGAAACTCAGAATGTTAGTCTATTGGACACGGGGAAAACCCTCAGAGTGTTCCTTTTGTCTTATGTTCCAGGATGAATGCTACAACTCGCAACATTGCCTGCTTTCAAGCTCCCCTCCTCTACCAGCGCACACTCACCCAACAGATACTCTTACTTTCTGACAAATACAATATCCGTGTGCGCAGGGACTGATACAGAATGGTGGAGTAGGCAGAATTAGTAGAAACCGAACGAGAGTTAGACTTGTCAGTGTTTATGCCACGACGGGAAGGTCGTGTATTACTATGCGAAGCGTTTGCTGAGCGTAGTGAGGAACAGACCTGACCAGAGTAGCATAGAAACTGAGAAGTCCAACTCGAGTTCGGTTTCGTATTTTTCCTACCCCGTCTCCACGACTTTACGACATTAGGAAAGTCCGACTAGAGAGTCCATCCATGTCAGAATTTCTGCTCTGCAGCCGTAACTATTTACACAGGTTATGGCATGCAACATAAAATCTGCCTTTGTTAAATCAATGAAGGTTTTTTTTTATTAGGGTAGGATAATATCCAAAATATCAAACCTGTGATTGGAATAATCGGCATACGTATACAAAATCTAGCAAGGTAACTCATGGCAGTTAATTCTTTGACACACCAGTCATGATCGGGAACGATCGATAATAAAGAGATTGGTCCAGTGGAACAATTCTGTTGACATACAATCTAGTATGATAATTGCGGCGTTTCAACGTAACAATTTTGGCCAACGATAATGACATTTAGAACAACCCATCGATGATTTGACACTTAAGGGGGGCATCCACCAACCACGACAAGGCTACGACAATGGGTTCCCGACAAGGTCCACGACTGGCCTACGACTGGAGGCCTTGTTGTGGTTGGTGGACCCTAGTTCTCGACAAGAGTCTAAGAAGGCCACGACAAGGCCACAATTGGGCTGCGATTGGAAGCTTGTCGGGAGCCTTCCGACAAGGCTATGACAACATCAAACATGTTCGATTTTCCCCACAAGTGGAATCTTGTCGTAGACTATCATGGTTTATTTGATATCACTGTCGTAGTGTGTCGGTCCCATGGGCGTCTTTTTTGGGGAACCAGCGATGTCTATGACACGCCCCGACAAGGCTGCCACAGACCCCCCTTCTTACAACAAGGCTGAGACAAGGCGCCGGTTGGAACTCTTTTGTCGGCACTTGTCATAGCCTTGTCGTGGTTGGTGGACGCCCCCCTTTATGGACGTAGCCCGACCAACCATGATCTAACACAATGAATCTACAAAGGCGTTTGGTCAGACCAACTCAGAAAGCCATTCGTACGCAATTCATCCCAACCTAGCCAGTCAACTACGCCCAGGAAGATTGGCTTAGATTATGCATCATTGTGGAACATCATGTATAGGCAAAATGAATGATACCCTCACACATAAAGTAGCTCAGTAAATGCTCACTAGGTTTCTTTAATAGGGGAAGGCGATCTTGTGTGAGAAGAGGAAACTATCATTGTGAACCAGCTACTGGATACTTTATGTAATCCAAAGATCCTGGACTTGAGAGGTGTTACTTCTTGAAGTTTTTTACGAAAGATTTTATAAGATTTTATTGACGGTAAGTTCATACATAAAATATATGATTTTTCAACCTGGCTGTCTAGTGAAAATGAGGCCCGGTGTCCACCTACTACGATATGGCTCTGATGTGGCTTCGTAAGGTCATCTAATGTTAGGGCAGTTGACCACATTTCTGCGAATAGACACCGATAGAAACCCCATACGATGCGTGGTGGATTGGCATGTTTAGACATATGTCTACGATTTTGCACCTTCCCGATATGTCTCCAATATTGACTTTTTGTATCGGAGCCATATCGGTAGGTCTAAATTTCTATCGTAGTAGGTGGACGCCGGGCCTTACATACACAATAGTAGACGTATACAGTTGAGAAAAGACTCTTATTTAGGACCATTAAGGGGACCAGCTCCTCAGCTAGGCGATTGGTTATTGGTTAGCTCTACCTTCGGCTCCACACGTGAGACCGGCACTGGATAATACTACAGCAGAAACAGGATCATAGATATACAGCATTTCCATTGGCCGGCAAAAACGGAGTAGATTCTTTTAGTTCTCCTAATAGCCTATTTATGTTTTGAGTCAGCAGTGCTAAATGTCCGTCGGTGGTCCCTGACTATATCGGTGATGGCCAATGGACATTGGTTATTAGGAGAATTAAAAAAACACATCGTTTTCGTCGGCCAATGGGTACAGGCCTACAGGCTTCATACCAATACATATAAATTGGCACATGACGTGATATGGACATGGCCTTTGCCTACACATTAGACAACATTATCAATACAATTTATCTCATTTAAGCCCTATTTATAATTTACCGAAAACGATGCTCTAGGGAGTTACATATATATCAATTTGGTATATAGGTTTTCAAAGTAATGCATTCGGGAATATGTATGCTTATCGTAGAGAAGGAGGTTGATGAAGTGTTATAGTTCAATCCGTTCCCCCATTTCCTTCAACACAACATGTGCTTTTTCCTCCCAGGCAACCTGCTGAACCACAAACCGAAGCTTTCGCTTTACCAGACCCATTGGTGAAAAAGAAAATATCCCGTGCAATTTACTGTTGCTCTTTGGCGCAGCCGCAAGTGGCAAATCCAATCATACGTCTAAACTCCATTTCCTAGAGTGCTCTGAATGACCATTAAGAAAATAAAGTGCTATAGCTTGTTTACCCGATGTTTACTTTTCCACAATGCGCTGGGCTGTATATATGGCCGGTCTAAGCACCCCCTGTGTCCATGTTATGTCCCTGCCATGTTGGCATTTGTAGGCAGTTCCTATGTTTTCGGACGCAGTGGCAGTAAAAGTAGGACTGGTTTTGCTGATGGGTGGACGGCGGTGCCTTGATTTAGGACTGATTCAGAGATTCAGGGCGGGTCTAGGAATCCCCGGAGTGTCGTGATGTGGCCGGCAATGTTCTGCGTTGGTCAGACTCTGTGTACAAACTGAGGACTGCTCCTAGTCAAAATGTATCGGAAATATCCAACAATGAACCGAAAGAGATTTCACCTACGTTCATTATTGAATGTAATGGTTAGTAAAACGTTCTCAATTATTACATATCAATGAAAACATACCACTGGCAGAAAAAGGGATCTATTGTTTGAAAAATACCAAGAGACGTCAAAGGTTTGAGTTTGAGTATATTTGTGTCACGCATTGTGTTGGCTCCGGAATCTCACGAGTCAACATAAATAAACTCAAATGAGTGGCATCTAGATTTTATCCTACCCCGTTTCCACGATTTCTGAATATTAGAAAGTAGTGGAATAAACAACACTTTATGTCACACCCGTGACATAATCAACCCCCATAGCCTATAGTGTTTTTTTTATTAAGGGTAGGACACATATTATGGCGCATTTAACTTATTCATGTTTCAAGACGGCTTTTAGATCCTGTACTCCAGTAAAGACGATAAGCGTCCGTTCTACCTCAGCGAATTTATCTACTCTATATTTTTTGTTCAACAGTACCTACATTACTGATCCCACCTCGGACCTGCAGGCACGTAACGATACTTGACATTTCCATAGACCCAGTGAAATTTCCCCTATAGATGTATGCGTTTTTAGTATGCGTATTTGATCATGGAGATTTCGAAAATAAAGATCCTTGATGCTTCCCAGCAGCTGTTACATCTATCGAGTTGCCCAGGGTGTGTGCCTGTGCTCGATACCTCCTAACCTAGAAGTCAATGCAGCTCCGTTTTACCGAGGAGACTTCCATAAGTGATGAGTTCCTATTCTAGCAGTTGTCGATAGTTCCTTATGGGCGTGTTCGATCGTCAGTAACACCGTATGCTAGCACTCATACCCTGTGGCATGTTCGCACAACGGATCGCGGAGCGTCGTTATTTCGTCTTTGGTTGAACCAAAGTTATGAACTTAGAAGAAGGAATTTGAACTGAAGAAGAATTGTCTATTTGTTTTTATTAGAGGGCTCTATTGACGCAACAAACATATTGATGTACATGTGTGAAAATCGTAACTATGAATGAGTTTACTCCATGTGCGCAGATTTGCTAGATCAAGCGCAAGAACTGTAAATCTTACGAGTTACAATTGACCTGCGATTGATCTGTCGTAAATCATTAACACTTCAAGATGTGCGATGCGAAGTCAGGTTCTACCAGTGCGACTATTGGGGATGAGATGGACGCCGCAGTGTTTGTGACACTTGCCCGATGTTTATTCGTCGAGTCAACCTGGAAGTAGGTGGCGCTTCGAACCCCCTTCTAGCCATATGCGCAGCCATCTTGGCAGAGCACCTACGTAATGCCAAGCCTATGACGAATTCGGACATTCATTTCTGATAGTATTCAACATGTTGGGATATGTTAAATAATCCTCGAGCCTTTCTCTTGAAAGAAACTACACTACTCTTGCAGTTTCAGATCAAATGATCATATGATAGCCTCAGTTTAGACCATAAACTCAACGTCAACAAATCGTCAAAACAACCGATTTCCTCGAGATGGCACATTTAAATAATGTCTGGATAACATAAACAATCCTATTTCAACTACTGCATGTAATGATTACACACAAAAGGTAAAATAACAACTATATTACACCATTTTACACTCTGACAGCGATTTGTTGTCACCAACAAGATGGCGGACATGTCCGTTGTTAAGGGGATTCGGAGGGTATTTTAAACCGGAAGTTGCCAGATGACTCAGAGAATTACCTTTTATTGACGTCTGACGACCCCGTTACATCAGTGGCGCCGGGGCTTATATAGTGAATGGGAACACACGCATAAGAAACTATGGACTAACCTTGGCTCCAGTAGATGTTGTAAGATTTATAGCCAAAGAATGTAGGAACTTATTTATACCGAAATAATGGTTGGGCTATGACAAACGACGACATGGCCTCTTGTTCCTATTCCAAAAAGACATTGCGTTTACCTTTGAGATCTCCTTTAAGAAGAAATGCATAAAATATATATCTGTATGTGGACCACCTGAGCCTCTCTTACCACTGCTATCATTCAAGCTATTCGTTATCAGTTATTTTAGCGTGAAGCACCCAGCATACATTGGTCTACTCGTCCGTGCGCTGACACGCCTCGAAAGGTCAGGAAATATGGGTCTAGAAGTGTAGGGTAAACTAGCACAGCGGCCCTGCTCTTAGACCACGTAAACCGGAGTAAGACTCCCGGCAGACGTCGGATAAACCCTGTAACTCCTACTTGTTTTGTATTTATTAGAATTCTGCAAGGCAATGCTTATAGGCCCGTTTCCATTGGCCGATTTCCCATCACGGATCTACAGTCAGGAACCACCGACTGACTTTTGGCACTGCTGATCCAAAATCTATCAATGGAAACGATGCAGCTCGTGAAATGACCCATGACCTTTTCTGCTTAAATAATGCAATATTGCACCACCTACCACTGAGGGAAAGCTTGGTCTCTGAGTGAAATTTAATACCCTCCCCGATTTTCCTAAACTGATGCACAGTCAGTGACACCACCGACAGACTTTCTGGGTAACTCAAAAAATCTACGCCATTTCTGTCGGCCAATGGAAATGGGCCTTATGGATGCGTGCGGGAGGCAGTTGGTATCTAAAGGCGTGACGCCCCATTCCCACTGCCGCACCATAACATAAAGCTTAATTGTGAATCTGTCAAACTAGGCTGCTATGTTGTGTTTTCATCTGGCGGAATCGATGATTAAGAAGGATATTGATGAGTGTTTGGCCTGTGTCCTCGTTTGCCATCGAGTTTGGAGTGTGCGGTAATGTGAACGAGGCGATAGCCGAGTGAATATTCTGAAGCACTCCAAACGAGATAGTGAACAGGGATTCAGACCAAGCACGAATATGTTTCTGATTTTATCTTAGCCTGGAAATATTTATCTCTTTATCACCCGTTGAGAACGAGTTACCGTTCTCGTAAGCCTGTGGAGAACGAGTTCGTAATGCTAAGCCTATGGACGTTTATATCAGACTAAGATCAAATTACTGAGTCAATATCCTATGATAGCTCTTAAATGAACAAGCAAACGCCTTCATTGAAGGTCCTGGTTGGATGATGTCTAAGTGTCAACAATGTCTGGTATAATGAGAAGAATGTTCGAGGCTCTGTATAATTAGTCTGAAGGCAAATTCCCGTCTCATTCCAGTTGTGTTTAACAAGAAACGAGGAGCAAATGGTATGTTCATCATTGATGAAGGAGCGTGCACTTATAAATGAATAACAATTACAAGGTTAGGGTTACATTCAGTCTATGGATCCTTTCTGTTACCCACTTGCACGTAGTCAACTTGCCATTTGTACAACTGCCTGAGTCTAGGATCCAAACATATCAAGCATCAGTGGGTCTTGAGGTATTTCGGTCCTCAGTGATTGGTCATGGTCACCTGGGAATGCCTCTGGGACCCTGAGACACTGGCACCCTGTTCCTTTCCCAAGATCACAGTGAATAGCATGCGGATAGTGAAGGGATGATTACTTTGCAGCACGCTGGAAGTCGATATATGACCACTAACCTTCAGGCAATAAATATAGGGCGTGCGAGCACCCTCTAACATGGTGTTGATTGAGAGTCAAAACTAGTAACCGATGATAATATCATAGTTACACAGACGACACCGGAAACACAAGCAAAATTATCAAGCAGATATTCCCATAGCAGATCGGTTTATTTAAGAATCACACAGGATTTGAGATGTTTGTTGTGTGAGAGTATGACACCATTTGGTCAAATATCTTTATAATTGCACTATGGGTAAATATGCACTAACCTTAAATTGACTTCAATCGACATATGTTTTTTTACGCTGCAGTGAATCTGTCAGCTCTTGAAAAATGGTTTTTGATGGTATATTTGTGTGGCTTTGACATCCCCTATATCAAGGTGGTGTGTGGTATTGGTAGACTTAACGGTATGAACTATGTTTCGAAATATGAACTCAATCACAGGTCGAAGGTCAAATTCAAACAATAGGTAAACTGTAACCTGTCAATATCTATCGAAGAACCTTTATGAAGTAGAAAAGTGTAGTGGTAAATCAGGTAGCTCATTGTATAGAGTTTGACTAGAAGTGCCTTGCTTTGTTGGAACAGCGCTCTGAACTTATCATCATCGGCGACAAAAGTATCTGGAGTTCTTTTTCAGGCCAGTTATCTGGGAGCGAATTGTCCTATTTTAGCAAATGAAAATAATACAGGAGTCATCTGCATAGCAGGTGTTAGCGATTTCATCTGTTTGCAAACTATATAACAGGACCATAACTAGTCTCATCTTGTATACCAATGTTACGCACGTATGAATTTACAATATTACGGACGAGGGAAATGAATATACAGGTATACATGAAAACACATTCGTAGATTCGACAAAGAAATTTCTATTGCCGAAACATCTACGGTATCTTACATAAGATAACAAAGAATGTTTGTGTTAATCGCCAATTATATTATGCCTAATATTACATTATAGTACTTCCTAATTCCATGTTTAAGTGCTGATATCACCAGACTAATGCTTTATCAGAAAGTTCCTGGTCTCTTTGTAATATATCAAAGAACATCTTGTATGGCGAGTGTACTCGCACGATAAATCGTATTAGCACCTGAAATTACCAAAAGAAAGTGCGCGCTTCCACCGCCAGCTATGCTTATCCGATATTTTCCGATCTCCATTTCGGCAATTTCTGTTGCTTTGTGGAACCAGCGATTTATACAGAAACATCTATGGAGAACAATATTGTATATATACGACCTTCCACTCCATGGTCTCGTTTAACCCTTTAACCGCAACATGATGCCTCCAGGCATTCCCCTGGCTACATCAGCATGATGCCTCCAGGCATTCCCCTGGTTACCACAGCATGATGCCTCCAGGCATTCCCCTGGCTACATCAGCTTGATGCCTCCAGGCATCATAGAGGCATCATTGATACATATATACAAAATTGAATAAATACAAACATAATTGCTTGAATTGAAAGAATTTTTGACATCTTATGACAATGCCATATTGACCTTTGATTTTGTATAACAAAATATCATCAGCTACCAAGGTAAATTACTCAAATAACATGACTCATCATGTGACCTTGTTATTTAAAAAAAAGTGCCTGCCGTAGCAGGGTCTTTTATGCTGGCAATGCCTGCCGTGTAATGCCAAGTAGGGGAACTGGGTGCTGAAGGGGAAGGGTTAAGGACTGTCGGAGGTATTCCGCTTTTAGATAAACCGGTCATTGATGTTGTTCTTATGCTGTAAGTGGCGACAGCTGTCAAATGACAGCCCCGTAACATAACAGTTACCTGTGAAAACAGGCATCTGTATGTAAGCCGACGCAATAGACCTGTGGTAACACACAACGGCCTGACCGTCCACGTGGCTACAATACCATCTCCAGCATGCTAAAAGCCACCAGACTTTTATGAATGAACCAAAGAATATAGAGGTTTAGTGAGCCCAAAAGACTCCAATTACTGGGGAATTGACTTATTTCTGCAGTATTTCCAGTCATCTCGAATCATATATCAAATTGGCCGTGTTATGTGTACGTTTGTGGATCATCTATTGGTATTACTGGCATCAATGAACCAGCCGCATATATGGGTATATCTATACAAATCTTTGATCATGCCTCTCCATTATGTCTACAAAACCTTTACACTTGTGCGCGTCAGTGTTCTAAAAGGAGCGCCATGCAGGCCCTTTTAGATATCGATCTGCCGATCGCCGGCATCACTCTCCAATTAAAGCCACGCCACAAGGCAGCTTCCCTGTTTGTCGTGCGCGCTCCCTCCAACTTGCTTGGCGCCTTTGGTGTGCCCTCTTTTCAGTGGGTGCCGAAATATCAATACAGACCTCCCGAAATGGGATGAATACGACGAGAAAGGTGTGGGAGGGAGAGGTACGGGCGGGTGTAGACTGGCTTCAGCCCCTGCATCCTATTGCTATGGCTACCCTCCCTTCTGGGTTACAGGGGAGAGGGGAGGGGTAGGAGGAGGTATAGGGTTATGCACAGTGAGTGGCTTAGGGCCATGAACAGGAGATTGTGTTCATAGTGGACAAGTCTTTGCTTAAGTATGAGTCACTCAATAAAAATTATAAAAACAGACAAAAAAAGGAGCAAGACCAACTTGAGGTAATGAGACTTTGTTCACTTTACAAGATGATCGGTTTTATGATACAAATTGCACATGGTGAAGCATAACGCAAGAACCTTTGTAAAATGTTTGGACTTAATAAAGTTTTTGCTCCAAAAAAAAAAAGGGCCAGTCAGAGAAGGATACATACATTCTTCAATGAACTTTATTCTTATTGTGTTTAATCATAATCCAAGACTTGAGCAAGTCTAGGGCGGGTGTTATGAGTAGCCGGTCCCGCTCACACCGCAGGGGGCCCGACTCTCATCGCATCCCGTGCAAATGCAGTCGGCGTTGCTTGGTCGAGCAGCTCGGAGCGACTCTAAGTGCGGGAGGTAGGACGGTGCTGACATGTGGATCTGGCGGCGATTGTCAAGGGCCCCATCTATCAGAATGCTTAATGGTGAATGCTCATAGCTTCGGCGGAGATGAAGAGGTGGCCGCGATGGCGACAATGTCCACAGTCTCATCACGCCCATGACCACTCCTATGGCGCCCCCCTCTTTGCCGACGTGGCTTTTACCGCGTTATGCTGTTAAAGTACAGCGCTATCCTTATGGGTAAGCCAATGAATTGGATTGGCTGTTTCGAGAGGAGGGAAAGTGGTTTGATGTAACGGAAGGAAGGATTAGGTTTGATCAGATTGAATTGTGCTCCAACTGTAAATATCATCTATATATATATATATATATATATATATATATATATATATATATATATATATGTATGTATATATATATATATATATATATATATATATATATATATATATACATATTTAGAAGGAAACCCACGAGATGAGAATAACTTGGTCCGTACTCCACCGAGACTGCGGAGTAATTCACGAAGCGAAGCTGAGTGAATTACGTACCGGTCAAATGAGGTGGAGTGCAGACCAAGTTATTCTCATAGAGTGGGTTTCTGATTTTATCTCATCCCGTATAACATTGTTAATTGATGAAATGAATTACCAAATTAGCCATTGAGTATTGGGTACACGAACCTCACGGCCGTGGAGTACGAGTTCCTAATGTTAAGCCTATGGAGAAAAATACCGGGGTGAGATAAAGATATATACTTTATACTGCTAGGGGACGGGCACACAGTCGTTAAAACCCATAAATCGGTGAAAATTTCATTGATGTTCCTCCAAAATTGTTTTTTTTTCCAAACAATTTTGTAGAATTTTGGGAAATGATGCCTCAAGGCATCATTCGCCCTGGCCTGGATGATGCCTTGAGGCATCATTCGCCCTTAAAGGGCTAATCTACACAAAACGTTGCAAGATTGATATGACCGAAAACAACGCTATTGTCCATCACTATGGGCCACAACAATCAGCTCCTTTGAAATACGATATGATCGACATAAGTACTCCTGGTCCCCTCTTAAAGCCAATACCCACTGAACGATTTCGTTTCCACCGATTAACTCCCTGAATCGTCAGGGTTATTTAACTTGTCTCAGGCGAATATGTACATCGCGTCGACTATTCCCACAACGTTTATGGCAGCCATTAGCATGAGTTAATCGTAAGCAAATTCGGTCCACACTGGACGACGGACTGCGTAAATCGTGAGCGATTTAGGGCCACCGATAAAGGAACAAGTAATAAATCTCAGTATATGGGAGTTAAATCAGTGAGCTGGCCTCAGTCTGTGTGTGGCATGGGCATTTATGCTCACCCAGCGACTGATTAAGGGCCATAATTGGTAGGAACCACGGGGGATATTTCTTAAACTCTGTTGTCAGCGACAATGGGAAGGAACACGTTCCTTAATTTATCTGTCCCGATTTCGGAACATTGGACTGCAATTTGTCGGCGACAAAGGTACATCGCCATGGGGGGGATTTCCAAATCTTAGGCAAATTACTGTAAGGGGGTGTCACATTGGCCGACACATTTTCTAGGCCTCGCCTGAGCTTACGATTGTTCTTTTGTCGCCGAGAAAGGAACATTCATGTTCCGAAATCGTACAGTGTGTATTGGCTTTTAAGCACTGATCATCATCTCAGGTCTATGTGTTTTGGCATTAACACAGTCGTTCAATCCGTAGACCGTGTCACCGTCTTCTGTTTTTACAATACCGATCTGGGGGAAAAGGCATCCCAGCGGAAGACCTGTCCGCCGTGGTAGAACTGGTGTGTTGAACAAAAAAAACCCAAAAAAACCACGTAGTCGGCCCTAGTCGGTAGATGTCGGGCAGCTAGGCCAGGGTCAGCCAACCATTAGTGACCCCCCCCCCCCCTTGAGATGTTCTTTTGTCGCAAATGAGTTGTTGCTCGATGCTCCAAAATCGCTCGCCAAAATTTATCAACATGTTGATAAATCCAGTCGGTGACAATGGAACTTTGGAAATATCCTCCGTTCTGGTGGCGACGACGGGTTACGTAATTTGCCTGTGACAAGTTCACAGACAACTTTACAATTTGGAAACCAATCGTTCAACCCTGAATCGGTAGATGTGCATTGGACTAAAGGGCTGATCACCATGTATAACTCGATATTTTGTATGTGCATCATGCTACCAGCAACCTTGTATCAGGAAAACTCGTTATTTCGAGAGATAAATATATATAAATATATTGGAAATATAAATATATATGATATATTGTCCCCACATCTACGGCATACTACATAATTACACAGAAAATTTTTGTGTTAGCTGCCGTTCGTAGGGCCTAATATTACATTCTTGTTCTTCCTAATTCCGTAAATCGGTATCATACAGAAATATCTATGGAGAATGATATTGCATAAATGAACGACCTTTCACAACACCGATCCAGGGAAAAGGCTTCGTTAGATATATAATAGGCTGATCTCGTAAACATTCTAAAAAGACTATTTTGATATCATAGAATATACAACATACCAACTCCGCAAGTACTCTCCCTTTCCCTCTTTATCTTCCATTATCATTATTCTATTATTTTCTTCCATCATTATAAGTCCCATGGGACTGTAGATGAGGTTCCGTGGTTGCCCAACCACAAATACCCTTTCGATCTTCCTAGACGCATCTATTACAGGTTGAACAGTAGACTTGCTCAAGTCTAAGTTGATTATGGATATTCATGTTTAAAAAACATTATGATAAAGTATGTTGCAGTGAGATTGGTCCAGGAATCAAAGACTTACCCATTAAGAACGAAACCTCCTGTAGATTGCAAACCCAATCGCCCCTTGTAACCCTACACCTCCTCCTACCTCTACCCCTCCCCCTCCTCCAGTTCCCCGAGTGCTATGTTATCAGAGCAATAAATCCCACCTTTGGACGACCTTTGGACCCTGTACTGAGGAGAAGGTGGAGGGGTACAGGGACTGAATCCAGGGGTGAACCTAAAAAATCTCCAAGCAGATAAATACAGACCAGTAACAAGGAACTCTGAAAGGAGAGTGCTGGTCGAGCTTGGCGCTAACGAGCGCCAGAAATCGGACACCATTACCGATTTGACCAGTCCCTGTCTCAAGGAGAGGGACTGGGGCCAGTCTAGTTGAACAGTAGTGTGTGACATTTATTGATGGAACCTGCCAGGTTTAGGGGAGATTGAATTACCGTTAGTCATCAATAGATACCAGATGGTGACAAGGTTACCCATCAAACGTTATGTAGTGTACAGAATATCGAACAGAATGAGTAACCTTGTTTGGCTGATGAATGATGACCAATACGAGTCACTTGACATCTTCATCACAAACCTAACCTCCTCTCGTTGAGGTTTTGTTTTTCACAATATGTTCTCTTTATCAGTGAATTCGCAAGGAGTACTCAATCACGTCTATGTCTATCGTCCTTTCCTATATTCTCCATTTGATGTCACATCTGCGCGACATTTCGCTGATTGGGTGCTAAATCCTTTTCATGTTTAAATCCAGCTTTAGATATGTGGCATTTGCCTCTGTAATATCAAAATATTCTAACTATAATGGGCCCTCCATTGTAATGCATTGACTTGGTCTGTAAGGCCTGGCGTCAACCTACTACAATAGCGAGAGTGATATCCCGGCAGATTACTCTGCGATGCTCCCGACTAACCACCGCCATTTAATCATAATTAGATGTCGTAGAGACCCTACGATATGTTCTTTTTTCATCGATAGACTCCCACTTTGAATCGAGGTCTAATCACAGAGAGGTGATCAACTGCCCCAGTGATGGGTGTCCTTCTGACCCAATTTTCATTTTTTTATCGGACGTGCATTGTAGGGTATATCGGAGCGTATTGGGAGCTCAGTAGACACCGGCCATAACTGATACCCTTTTTAAGATTGTCTGGAATTCCTTTAGACCCCGCACCCACCAACGCCGACGCGAGCCGACGCGAGCCGATACAAAATTACCATATCGTAGCGCGTCGGCTCGCGTCGGCTCGCGTTGGGGCGCGTCGTAACGTGGTGGGGAGGGTGCATGAATAAGATACCGTGGTCCCGATACACCCCGATATAGATCACGACACAACCAGCATGATTAACAATATTTCCTTTATAATTCCAGAGATAATGCATATTTATGGTTGATATTATACCTGTAAATACAAAACAATAGTATTGCCTAATAATATTTAATGAAAAAATCAATTCCCAGTTAAAGTATAAATTGATCGATTTAAGACCCTTATCTACCTTCAACTTTCACCATTTTTGCAGAGCCGCATCAGCATCATATATTCTAGGTATCCTGAAAATTTCATAATTTTTCACCTATTATTTCATATTATTTCCCGTTTAAAGTGTCATCTATACATACTAACGCGCACCGACGCGGCCCGACGCGCTACGACAATCGATACATGTTCGATTGTCGTAGACCCTCTACGATATCATACCATATGCTTTAAACGAGAAAAACGATCAAATGTGATTCAACTCCATCAAGATGCAAGAACTCCACTCTTAAAGGACAGAGTTGATATGCATCTACTCAACTTTATGTTTAAGCTTAAAGAAGACAAGGACCTTATCCAGACTCCGCGAAGAAAGACACGTCAAAATGTTGCTGTTGTTTTCAAATCAAATAGACCTTATTGCGAAAGATATAAATCGGGAACATTATATAGAGGAGCCTTACTCTGGAATACATATGATACCCATTTAAGGAACATTACAGACTATAACACATTTAAAACAACTCTAAAACGTAAGATTTTGGCCAAGCTGTGGTCCTGATTTTCTTAGATTTTTGTTTTGTTGTTGTTTTCTTATACGTTGTATTTTAAAGGTATACGGGGTGACCTTGTCGATGTGTCCTCCCCGCTGGGCCTCTCCCTATTCAGTGTTGACATGCAACCAAAACTTATGAAAGTGTGATGATTTATTCTCTTGTATTCTACCTGGATGTTTGAAGAACAATCGGTTAAAAGATCAAATGATCCTGGAATGTTTATGCTAGCTTAATATTTTATATATGTCTAAATGGGATTTCTCCCCAAAAGAATACCTATGTATGTTTACCATAATTGGTGTTATCTTCAGAAATTATGTAATATGATTTTGTGTAAGTGTTTTTGGTCTTGATGAAGCAAAACAAGACTCTTACATCGTTTTGGATTGCCCTTGGGGGTAATGGTTAGTCTGGCTAAAATCCAAGCTAGATATTGGTTGTAACCCTGTGACTGCCTCCGCGATCAACCCAGCTATATATAGTTGTGCGGGACGGCAGTGTAAAAATCGAAGATTAAAAAAAAATAAAATAAAAAATATGTTTTTTTATCGGTTCGCGTCGTAGCGCGTCGGGCCGCGTCGGTACCGTTATCGTAGAAACCTGACCAACTGCCCCGATAAGCTCTACGATATGGATTTTGTATCGGGAGGGCAATATCGGTGCGCGTCGGTTCGCGTCGGGAGCTTGGTGGACACCCCCTCTTACCTCTTCTTCTTTTCGGACTGATTTGGAATACAATGTATATCAAATATATGGATAACATATTCATGACCCTCTGTCATAAGGATGTCTATGATAAAATAAACTCAGTGTATTATGAGGGATTAAAAAAGAAACTGATGAGTGTTTGGTCTCTGTCCTCGTTTGCCATCTCGTTTGGAGTGCCCAGTCAAATGAACGAGGCGATAGCCGAGTGAATGTTTTGAAGAATTCCAATGATATGGCGAATGGGGACTCAGACTAAGCACGAAAATGTTTCTGATTTTAACTTAGACTGTAAATATGTATATGTTTATCACCCGTTGAGAATGAGTTACCGTACTCGCAAGCCTGTTGAGAACGAGTTCTCAGCCTATGGACGTTTATTCCAGGCTAAGATAAAGAGTGCTTACACACATCATCAACCTTCATGTACATATTATTGGCAGGCTGGACCTCATAATGAAGTAGGGGCTAATTGGCCGGGAATTGTGTTTGTGCTCATTTATTTAATCAGCACTAATCGCCTGCGCCACGTTTCACGGCAGCTGCCCCTGTTTAAGGCAAGGCTTCTTCGCAGAAACCCACTATATAACAGTTAAGCCTTTTCTACTACGCCTAGTAATATACCATCCAGATCATATAGCTGAAGACTATATTATCATATACGGGTGCACGAATGTCTCATGTTTACGCCCCAGGAGTAATGATTCCATTCATCCACACTGTGGCTTAATATATATAATACTACCCTCCGTACCACGTGACCACTCATTCTTCTATTTAGTAAGTTTTAGAATGGCATTCTTAATGATTTTAGGTATATAATGATAAAAAGACATAGTGAGTGCGTCTGAATTCCATCTGTTCCTCGATATTTTGGTCAGAAATACCCACCTCATTCTTCGAATTCGGTGAATATTTCTGACCAAAATATCTCTGAACAGATTCCATTCAGACACACTAACCATGTCTTTCTATATTCAAGCCTGGCCTGTTTAGACATACTTTAACTTGGCATTGTAAGATAAATACATGCTAATTGGCGTGGACAACTCGACAATATTTACTAACTAGTTTTGGGTTCCAAGGAACGGGTCCGGCTTTCTTCCTAGTCGTGCCATAGTGTAGCACGTCGTGCATTTTTAAAGCTTACTCAATAGCGTGCCTGGGCCCAACCCTCTTTTACACACACGATACCCCCTAGTAAGCCATGGAGTACCGTCTCCAACTGGACACTCGGCGATTTGATTGCACTCACGCACAAAGCACATTGATTCCAAGGCGGTTGCACATGGGTACGATAAATGACGTACTGACTTTTGTATTAAGGAATAGATCCCATTTTCGCTCATAGAACTTTAGCGATCAGGGAAAGTTTATTGCAACTTATGACTTAGTTGCCTCCATGTGTTTTGATTAGGGGCCATCCATAAATTACGTACGCAACATTTCCAAAATTTTGACCCCCCACCCCCTTCCCGATCCTGTACGCAATAGAACAAAGAGGGAGCATACGCAAAATTTCCCAAACTTTTTTACCCCCACCCCCCTCGATGCGTACATACTTTATGGATGGCCCCTTATTAGACTAGATAAGAGATAAAATCTCGGCGAGATTCTTCGTTGGATTTGCTGGGGATTCCTTGGTATTCAGGTCTATCCTAACGAGGATTTACCCTGCATATTTAACGAGTACACTGAGCCACATACTGGTGTCCCCTGACCCCGTGGTTCTCAGCTACCTGAATGGAGCCCACTACACAGGGTAAGACTCACAAGAGTACAATACAGTAAAATCTCCGGCGGAAATTTCCCCCGAAGTAACCACCTGGCAATAGAACACATAGCTATTGTGCAATGGAAGCGGCCATCTTACCCCCGGACGCCATCCAAAACACCAGGTGGCGGGACCCATTATTAATGGATTTTATAACGAATGTTTTGTTGGGCCTGCCATGGAGGAATTTTAGCGTCTTTTCAATATTATCTATAGAGTATAACAGTAGAAAATAATGGTTGTCCCCCGACAACAGTGGCGCTATCTTACAAGTTCCTGGTGGATGATGGTGGGACTAGCAATCACTCTGTGCCCTATACTTCGATCTTCAAATTACAGCTAAGTAATATTATACAAATTCCTCTTCGTCCTTTTTCGTCGGAAACGGAATCGAGGTTATCGAATAACTTACAGGCACGTTCCTAACACCTGGATACTTTATTCTCATATCAGCTTTCTGATTTGTTATTGGAAATGGCAGACACAGATTATGTGTTTATGACATTTATGATAATTTTCTAGGGTCGACACAATAAAATGGCTTTGCAAACAAGGTTGTTTGATGCAGGTGAGACTGACAGTCTTTTGTGAAAACCTGACAATAAACATGCACCTGTATTGCCTGCGTGTGAGCTACCTGATTAATCACACTCCCAGGTGAGAGGTTGTAGCGCAAAGAGGTGTCTACACACATTCTTTAACCCTTTCCCTGCAGCACCCAGTTCCCCTACTCAGCATAACACGACAGGCATTGCCTGCATAAGCGACCCTGCTACGACATGCACCTTCTTTTTTTGAAAATGCCAATGTCACATGATGTGTCATGTGATTTGAGTAACTTACCTTGGTATCTAATGATATTTTGTTATACCAATCAAAGGTCAATATGGCGTTTTTATTATGTCAAAATTTTATTTATTGAATTTTGTATATAAGTATCAATGATGCCTCTATGATGCCTGGAGGCATTATGCTGATGTAGCCAGGGGAATGCCTGGAGGCATCATGCAGCAGTTGAAGGGTTAATAGCAGTATTTGAGGCGTCAGGCAATTATGGTCCGCTGGGCGTCGTCTAGCAGTGAATGCAAGATCCTGAAATTAAATATAAGAGCTGTGGTCTATCGTCATTTTTGCATCCATATTTGAACCTCATATAATGTAGCTGACTGCTATCACCATATTTCCGAACTCTAAATCAATGTTGTTGTTTTTTTGTTCTTTAATAGCAGCATTTATTGACTTCAAGAAGATTCAATTACAATGAGAAATTATGATAACATTTCAGTAATATGTCTAAGGAAGAACAGTTGATAATAACTACCACATACCAGTTCAAACAATAATAGGAGTGGCTTGGTACATTCATTTCGTTTTATCACATTACATTCTCTAAGATACCATACCTCTTCTTTCATTATTTGCTCTAACTTAATTCGTCTCACTTTGGCTGACTAATCTGACAGCGGAAATCCCTTTAAATAAAACTTTAAAACATCCAAGAACGCAGACAACGCCCAAAGTCCTCACACACTACGCTACGAGTCTCCACGTGGATCATGTATGCATTATACATAGACAAAGTAAATTTGCATAATGACTGGTATATAGACTCTCATAATGAGCTCCTCTGAGTAGTTCTGAGTAGCTCTAAGTAGGGACTGACACATCCGATCAGGAGTGCCCCGTACATAGAGTTAGAACCCCGTGAACGCACTCCGTGGACACCAAAGAACCCGAGAGTGGAGGCATGCAGGTAAAGGCCTTTTTCCTTTGGCCAACAAACACTGTGTAGATTTTCTGTGTTCCCCTAATAGCCTACTTACATTTGGCGTCAGCAGTGCTAAGGACCGTCAGTGGTTCCTGACTGTGTATCGGTGATGGCCAATGGAAATAGGCTATTAGGAGAACACAAAATAATCTACACAATGTTTGTCGGCCGATGGAAACGGGCCTTAATTGAGATCCAGGTGGATCTTCGCCAAGTTGGCCGCACCCTGACCACGTCCACTGATGAAATCAGGGGTTGACATTGATGTGAAGGGTGGCAGGGGTACAACCCTGGAGGTGGTGGTCGTAGCGGCAGAGCACAGTCCTTGTCCTTTTAACCACAGCTGCTGCAGATACCTCACTGGAGGTACGGGAGGCTTGAGGTGGTCGCGGAGGTGGTATAGTATATACTGCAGCAGCTTGCGCAAACTCGTCAATGAAAATATTGATTGATCGCCATGGCTATGCGAGGGGCAGTGACTGATGTACTACCCCCTCCACACCAACCCCTCCTCCTCCTCCTACATCTCCCGAAACCCCCTCTAACAGGAGGCTGTCCTGTGAGGCACACAGGAGGAAAGGTGTGGTGTTCAAAGGACCGGTGTGTAGTACAGCATAGTAGAGTGCCTCCTGGTGGTACCTCCTGAGACGACATTCCCACGTAAATCTCTCTGTAGTACTCCACCTAGCGGTGCTATATTTGTGACTTTTTTTGTTTTATGGCGCGCGCGGCTACGCGATGAAGACAGGCCTGCGCTGCGGGCCACCAGCAGCGTGGCATGTTGTACTTACCACACACATACACACCCCTTCCGGGCGTTTTACGGCTACAGGAGGGAACAGCAGACACTGGAGGAGAGCCGGGAGGGGACTGCGGAACCCAGGAGGAGGGGTGATGTAGGACAACGGAGATTGCCTTGAGGTACATACACACACCCCACCCCTGGGTTGCAATGACAACGCTGGAGTCGTTCGTTGTCAGTTGACCAACTTCCTCCTGGGTGTAAAAGGATACCCTAGGTGCTGACCCCTAAGATATAGTGGATGTGGAAGGCAGGCATCACCTGGTTATCCCCGGCCCGTGACCGCGCGGAGCCCGCCACTAACGACGGAGATTCACCATAAGACGCGTTTGGCGCCAATGGACCATGATGCTCATTCGCTAGTTATCAGGACGCATATATATATATACATCTACGTGTGTATGGGAGTGTGCGTGCGAGCCCTCATACAGCTACCAGTGCGTTCAGATTCCGGACACACACCAATGAGAAGCGAGGCCACATGTTAAGTACAGGCACTGTTACCAAAGCCTATATAGAAAATTCGAACCTATAGATGCGCTAGACGAATACCATTTAATCATAACTTTTATCTCTATCGGATTACCTATCACGGATCTCACTTTGGATTCCCAGCCATGTGGACGCGAACGGATATGTGATTTTTTTTTTTTGGAGGGGTAGCCAGTTTTTTTTTGTCTGGATTTTTGGACCATTACCTCTTCCGATCACGAAGCAATGAGCTGCGAACGACGCCCAGCCACAGAGATCTCCATTCCCGTCCCAACTTCCTGTCTCCAGTGGTGGTTTTATCGACCAAATTGAAGGTCTTTATTCTTGCCGATACCATTGCCGGGTATTGTTTAGAAGCACTGACTCTGTGAGGCCACGAGAGAGAGGGGGGAGCAGAGAGCAATAGAGGAGTATCAGAGTGGTGAGCAGTAAGGGGGGAAATTGCAGTCTGATGTCCCCAAAGTGGGCTTGTGTGACCGGGCTGCAGTCAGCTGTGTAGGGACACAATGAAGCCCCTTCGACACGGTCGTTCCTCCCAGTACCGCCTCCGTCTGTCCGCGCCCACCGTGCCGCCCTCAGTACGACTAGAGATGCTGCCCGACACAGGTAGGTGGTAGTTTGGCGACCAACCCCCTTCTACGATATAGTTGTTGGTCGGGTTAAATCATACACGGGATCACTCTAGTTTTGTTCTAGGTAGGCTCTAAAGTCAGAAATACTTATTATTAGGTAAAATTTATAGCTTAACAAATTGATAATGAAATTTAGCTTTAGGGTGGATTTATTCCAAATATATACACACAGAAGGAAATACCAAAATGGTATATTGGCTTCGAGGTTATGGCGTAAGACACTCGCCAAGCACGACATTGTCTACGACCGGGTGAACGTCACCTCCGACCGGGAACGTGGTTTGCGGTCAGTGGTGTATGACCGGCAGAATGGATATATATCATACACACATCTAAAGGGTTTGCTTTAGGCCCTTTTTCCATTGGCCAGCAAAAATGGTGTCGATTTTCTGTATTCTCTTAATAGCTCATTTACATTTTGCGTTAGCAGTGGTAAGGGTAAGTCAGTGGTTCCTGACTATATCAGCGATGGCCAATGGAAATAGGCTATTATAGGAGAACTAAAAAAATCTACACCATTACCCCTTTACCCGCAACACAAAAGTATAAAGCAGAGGTTGGGCAAATAAAATTTATTTTAATTTTATGAGCGGAGAGAGAAGATATTAATAAGTGATAGTAATATCTTAAAGATAACAAGATACATATGGAAGATATGTTATGTTATATGATAACATATTGGTAGATATGATACATATATGGTAATATGTTATATGTTATACGTGATAAGGTATAATGTATTACGTATGTTGATATGTAATAGTATAATACATATGGATATACATGTATAAAGTATAATGGTATATATGAATATACAGTGTGTATAAAAACGCCCTATGAGAGTAGGAAGATAGAGGAGAGGGTGGGTGGGAGAAAATTGGAGTGCGTCTGAACGTAGTGAAGTGCGAGAAGAGAGTGAGAGAGAGTGTGAGAGCGTGCTTCACCACGTGACCTAATAGTTCACGTGATTCGCACGAGGGGGCGCGCAGGGAGCGCGAGTACAGAGGGAGTGCGCTAGGTGGAGCAATGACCGCCCCTGACCCTACGGCCATGGGCTACCCATTACCCCTTTACCTGCAACACAAAAGTATAAAGCAGAGGTTGGGCAAATAAAATTTATTTTAATTTTATGAGCGGAGAGAGAAGATATTAATAAGTGATAGTAATATCTTAAAGATAACAAGATACATATGGAAGATATGTTATGTTATATGATAACATATTGGTAGATATGATACATATATGGTAATATGTTATATGTTATACGTGATAAGGTATAATGTATTACGTATGTTGATATGTAATAGTATAATACATATGGATATACATGTATAAAGTATAATGGTATATATGAATATACAGTGTGTATAAAAACGCCAAAAAACCCATGAAAAAAGTGGCGTGGAGGGTGGGAAAAGGTTCGAGTCACTTGTTAATTGACTTGATCAGAGAGTCGTTAACCTGAGTGGCACTCGACACTCGGATGTAGCTCCTGTGAGCGTTCGAGCGCCACCCCCCGTATCTCTGGATGGAGAGTTCGGGGACCCCGGCCTGGAAGGCCTGAGTGGCCGCGGCCTTTCTCAGGCTGTGCAACGTGTAGGTTTTCGCCGGGATCCCCGCCAGAGCCGTAAGTCTGTCCCATTCCCTCGTCAGCGACCTGGTCGTTATCGGTGACCGATCAGCGTTCATCAGGAACGGGTCTCGGTCGCTAGACGTGGGAACGGCCGCGATCATCTCTCGCACGGCTTGCATAGGGCACGACCTCCGGTCGGGAGAGGGCTGGAGAGCCACATGCTTCTCCTCTCCAACACACTGGAGGTTTTTCGCCGCTTTTACCCTGACGGTGACGTGAGTTGACGTGACTTTCACGTCCCCGCGAGTTAGGTGCCTGTCCGGATCGAATCCTCGGACGGATGGTGGGGCGACCTCGCTCTGCCGCAGGGCCGCGAAGAACATCAGCAGGCAGGCCGCTCTGGTGGACCGGTCGAGGGGCGTGGCCGTTAGTCCACCGAGGACGCTCCTGAGGGCCTGCATCGGGATGGGCGGTTTGATGTTCGGCGTGTAGGACTTGTCCCTCTTCATTGCGTCGATGGCCCTCTTTACTCTCGCGTCCTCGGTCGCCGCGACGTTGCCCCCGGACAGGCGCAGGTGCGACCGTAGGTGCGACAAGTGGTTGGCCACGGTCGCGGGCGAGGGGGCGTGGTCCCGGACGTACTCCAGATACGACGTGACGAGGCTGACCGACGGCTGCTGCGGGTCCGTACCCGTCCTCCGGCAGAATGCGATGTAGGTTGATACGGCGCTTCGCTGGTTCGTGACCGTGCCGGGGGCACGCGCCGCGGCTTGCCGCGCAGATGCCCTCTGCTGGAGACAACGTAGCGCCGGATCTGCAGGAGAGCCGGAGGACAGGCACAAATGAGGCGTGGTTACAAGGCACAACAGGCATGAGATTATGAAATGACATGTAACGTTCAGCTCTAGCATTGTCTCTGGAGGTGAGGTGCGACCGGCTGAGGGCGTCCGCGACCGAGTTGAGGACCCCCGGGATGTGTGTGTACAGGAGGTCCACCTGTAATTTCGCCTGTACCATCCAGGCCTGGCGCGCGCACTCGGCGAGGACCCGGTTGCGTGCCCGCCCCGACGTGAGCGCCTGGACAGTCCCCATATTGCCGCAGAACACCTCCACCCTCGTGCCTCGGTCCCGGTCAGTGAGGAACGTGTTGAGGGCGTAGATGGTATTGAGGGCCTCGAGCTCCGAGATACACTCCACCGGGTCCCCGACCGGGCAGACCTGACCGGAGTACGCTAGGCGGCCGTCCGTCCCACCCACGCCGGTGAGGCAGGCGTCCACAGTGATACACTTCGTCGGGGGGCCCCTGGGGATCAAGGCACGTCCATTCCACCCGTCAGCGAATCTCGAGAACCAGTCGAGGTCCTGCCGCATGTCCGACGAGATGTTGATGTAGAAACCGGACATGCCTCGCAGGGCCTCGAGGAGTTTGCTGACGAATGCCCTTGCCGGCCGGATGCACTTTGCGACGTGTAGTATTTTCCCCAGTATCGACTGGAGCTGCCGCTTCGTGAGGGACCGCTTCCGGGAGACGGCCGCGACGTGTTGCCGCACATCCTGCAGTTTGTCTTCCGGGATCGATAGCGTCATCTTCGCGGCATCGATGTCGATCCCTAGCCAGCGGACCACCTGCGACGGTTCCTGGGCTTTGTCCCGGGCCTCGGGGAGACCCAGCTCGCGGAAGAGCTCCCGGGCGGTCGCGAAGTCCGCCGCGGCTTTCTCCTTCGACGGCGATATGATGATTAGATCGTCGAGATACATCGCTCCCTCGACCCCCTTGCCGGCCAGAATCTCCACTATGGTATCCGCTACGCACTGCATGTGGTACGAGGACGCGCGGGCACCGAACGGCATGGCCGTATCACAATAGTACCCGCCGTCCCACATGAAGCATAGGAGGGGCCAGTCCAGGGGGTCGCATCGAAAGTTCTTGTATGCCCTCGCGATGTCGATCGAGGCCATGTAGGCCCCGGGGCCCGACCTCAGGAGGCGGGACACGAACCCGTCGATGGTAAGGAGGCTGTGCTCCCTTTCCTCCCCATAGACCGAGTTCTTCATCACGAAGGCATTGACGCTCTGTTGCCGCGGGAACGTCATGTCCGTTATTACTCTCCGGGCCTCGGAGTCCCGCTTCTCCCGCGACATCAGGGGAGACACGTGGCACCACGGGCTGAACGGGGCGTCGGAGAACGGGCCGAGCAGATTGGAGAACGACAGCTCCTTTTTCACAAACTGCCCTACCTCGGTCGGGTACCCGGTGGCACTGGGGTGGTTAGGCACCCCTCTGGTATCCGTCGCGGGACCGAGGTATCGTAGGGGGAAGCCGTATCGTATGAAGCCCAGCAGCTCCTGCTTCCCCCGCATGCCCGTGAGGTATTTCTCCCACGCCCGCAACCGTAGGTCCGTGGGGAGAGTAATCTTGGTACACATCGCGTTGGGCAGGCCCGAGGCCCGCACCGCCTCGTAGATGTGGCCGTGCGCCGGCGGGGCGCCGTCCTGCATCCGCGGCCATTCCGCGCGCCGATGTGCCCTGAACGCCTCCGGGTCCGTACGAGTCCCGGCGGCAATGATCCCGGTCCAACACACTTCCTCGAGCTTAGCGAAGTCCGGGGGCGCGCACGGAGGGGGTCCGTCCTCGGCCCCGTGGCCGGTCGCGCCCGGGTGGGGGACGCCCACCGGCACGGCCATGTGGACCTGCGGAGTCGTGTTGTTATTGTTGTTGTGTATTGCCTCCCCGTCACGTGGGGGAATCCTTACTCCGTGTGTGACGTCACGTGTCGGGGTGGCCTCACGTGGGAAGGTGCCGACCGGGAGTCGGCCGCTGACCACCTGTGCCCACGTGGCCGTTGGCGGTTTCCTGTCCCGTGTTGTTTCAGCACTGGACGTCTCTGTGATCTCACGTGCCGCGTACCCTCTGACCCCGGGAGCCCGGGTGGGGGGTGCACGTGAACATCCTGTAGTCGGGTGCGCTCCGGTTACTCTCGGGGCGCACCGTGCCCGTTTTTTGCCGGCTGCGGAAGTCCATGTTGGTAGAGGGCATCCGGTCCAGGGTCGGCCGCCCTCATCGTGTATCCGGCCTGCGGGGTGTATCCGCCCTGCTGTCCGCGGCGTGTTGGTTGAGGGGCTACCGGCTGGGACTCGTAACCCATGGTGTACCCCAGTTTGCGGTTGCAGGCATGGAGCGAGTGCCCGCACTGTTTCCCCACCGAATCGCAGAACGAGCAAATGTGAACCCATTTCACGGGCCCGTCCTCGTGCCCGCTCCGATGCCTGCACCCTCTCTCCGAATTAAACTGCCGGCACGGCAGCTCCCTGGCTTTGTCTTTCCCTGCGTTATCCGGTCCGGCCGACCGGGTCGAGGTCGTCATGGCGAGCCGGACCCGCTCCTCCTGTATCAGACCGTAGTCGGACCAGCTAAGCCTGCCGGCCTCGATTTGGTCGAACACAAATTGGCTCCATCGCCTCACCCCGGCCCACGGTCGGGATTGGGCATCGATGGATACCTGGTGGAGATGTTTAAACATGTGGTCCCGGTCCGCGGGCTCCACGGCTCGGTCGTCCCCCAGCAGACCGAGGACCCCCGCACCTCCAGCTTCTGAGACAGTGTAAATACGCCCTCGCGGTCCACAAACATAAATGGCTTCGAGGTCAACCGAGAGATGTTTAAGTCCGAATGGAGCTTACCCGTAGTCCTGTCGTGTCTGATGGCCTCACGGTCCAGCTCGCGTTGGATGTAGGAGTCGGCCGCATACCGCTCCCTCAACTGGCGTGGCGGAGGCAGGACCCGTGCGGCCTGGTCCTCGGCCCACTCGTTGGTGCGTCGGTCCACGGCCGACTGGACGGAAGGTGGCCGTGAGGCCCGGTCGTTGTTCCTTTGTTCCGCCAGCCGGTTGATGGCGGCCAGGACTCCCCCGATCTGATCTTTCATGTCCGTTTTGAAGTCGGCGAGGCCTTTCTCCACGGCCACGAGCCTAACCGTCTTAACACTGCCTACCTCGGAGGCCGAGTCCACGTGCTCCTCCGACGGCCGTTGGGTGGATTCCGACGTTACTTCAGCCTCCGCATCGGCGTGCGATGTGCTGGGGCCTGCTCGTGTCTTCGGCATCCTCACGTTGTTCTGGCAGACAATTAACCGTACTTTAAAACCTTAACGACCTCGGGCCGATACTCGTGGAGTATCCGGTGCCGCGAGCGATGTAGGCCAAAAATAGCGGAGAAAATTGGAGTGCGTCTGAACGTAGTGAAGCGCGAGAAGAGAGTGAGAGAGAGTGTGAGAGCGTGCTTCACCACGTGACCTAATAGTTCACGTGATTCGCACGAGGGGGCGCGCAGGGAGCGCGAGTACAGAGGGAGTGCGCTAGGTGGAGCAATGACCGCCCCTGACCCTACGGCCATGGGCTACCTATTTTCGTCGGCCAATGGAAACTGGCCTTTAGTGACATATGTTCGTTGCTCTTGCCATTATTGTAACCTCTTTTGGAGGGTATGGTTTAGTGTGCGTTACCTTTTTGTATTTTTTTTGTTTTAAAGGAATGCATTGAAGTACATTTGCCATTTAATCTGAGGAGCAGTTTTTTTAAGTTTATGCCGCTGCACCATATGACCTTAATCATATTCCTGCAACCTCTTATACATTGGTCTCCTCATGCTACTATACCTTAGCGGTGCCAACACCGTGACTCCTGATGTATGCATCTTCACCTGAAAATGTACAATTCATAGTATAAGTTCCGTTAATTTCTGATGAAAGATACTCAGAGTATCCTGCCATTCATTAGATATGGGCAAAGAGAATAATCAGTGAAGACCGAGGATGGCAGTAGAAGTTGTGAACACATTTTGTTTGAGGAAGTCTTATTTCTAACTGTTGCTGGTAACTAAAGTGTGAAAGATGACGCACAGTAAACAATTATCCCACTCCCTAGAAATATTCATGAGGTATTCCCGAACCATATGAAAACCAGCACTGACATTGATTTAGGATTACGTTAGGTATATGATACGTAAGAGCGTACGCCTACTACTCTGCGGTCAATAAAATAATGATTATGAAGTGCTCAAGGCACAGGAGATGGTAATGCATATGATGTATATATGGATATATATATATATATATATATATATATATATATATATATATATAAAGTGGCAATCCCTCATATTTCCATTCTAGTTCAGAGGGTTTCATTCAATTTAATGGATAGCATAACTCGATGCTTATTCATTATTTAAAAAAAAGAATTACTGAGTTGCACCACAAGTGTATTAGAAATGTGAAGGTTGATAAAAATTTACCATTGTCTCACTATAGAGCGGTTGTATATTTATCTATACTTTATTCCTTTTTTGTGCGATTCTCTACATCCAATTACACTGAATCCGAATCACTAGCAATTCAGCAAGAGTATAGATATAGATACTGTCACATTACCTACCCCCGGCTTCCGGCTTTAGATGAATGGTTGTAGCCTCTGATTAATTGCAATAATTCATATATGATGTGATTATCTTTGCCGTTTCCCTTTAGATCCATTGCTTCCTATTGTCAAACTTCGCCTTCCATCCAAACATATACTGCGTAAACCCAAGTTCCCAGACATGTAGATTGGTATGCTAACTACTCTAAATTCTAGTTTCAGCTAATTCTGACCGCAGCGAAATGATAGTCATTATTCATATTTAGGAGTTTTGTAATTATAGAGGTAAGATGAACTGAATACATAAACATGCGGGCTTAAATGATACAATATATGACTACGCCCTGTATATAATAGATTTGACTTTAAGGGACTCACTTAATGTATTCTGAATAAATTACCTCCTGTATACCATATTATACCTTATTTCTGAATATATGGTTTATTATGTCAAGGCCCTCGCCCACCAGTCTCCGAAGAAACGGATACACCCAGAGCCTATACCCGCGCAATACTCATCTATACCCATTTCTTAATCTATGAGTTATTGGTCCATATTGCATATTTTGAAAGGCTCTGGCAGAAATCCAATTGCCATCTTTGACCAATTATTTGTTAGGGTAAACAGATCATTAGAATAACTTCACATGTGGTCAGAGTTTGACATGTAATCTACTGGCTAGACCACACTATGTATTGTCATCTATGCCAAGTCACAAGAATAAGACTACAGAAGGATGATCGCACCTTATAACGTCACATTGTGGCATCCTCAGTAAGGAATGCTAGTCATTTTACCCTGTTCACCTCTTTGTTGTGTTTCCGTTCAATGTATCTCGTAGATATCTAACATTGCAGATTGATGTACCAAACGTTATTATCCGTTTCATACCTTATTATCAGTTTCGTTCTGTGTATTGCAAAGGGACTTACTTGTATTGTTTTGCTATGATTCTACATGAGCATTTTTCTTATGTTAGGTTCAGTTCGCCGTTTCCCACCATCCTGTTTTAGAAATGGCACTAGATATCATCCTAGATTAATTTACTGCGTATTTACCGTTTTTTAGATTTGTAGTGAAACGAACACAAAGGCAACTGTAGTGAATAAGTAGTGATTATAATAATGATAGAGAAAAACTTAATTATGATGATAATGATAATGATAACACAATGACAAGATTCTCACTATTCTTCCAACATGAGATTAAAAAGCTTTGTCATAAACTCATTTATTTACCATCATGTAATTTCTCGAAAAAGGAGAAAAGGAAAGATTAGGTGCCCTGAACTTTAGACTCTCATAGAATATCCGCCCGTGATATCTTCATACTTGTATTGCTGCGTTTCCACCTCACGATTCATGACACTGCAGGTGTTGCCTTTCATCAGCACCTAATGATGTGTTGGTTAGTTAGGCCATTGCTTGGACAAACACGGCTGAGTCTGACCTCATGCTGATAGAGACACACAGCGATTCCACCAAGTGTGTGTACAGTGGGTGTGATGCAGGAGTGTTTTTTCTTGACAGATTAAACTGCTGAAACAAACTGTTTCAAAGAGTCTGGCCTCTCTAAACTTCAGCGTTCTTAATTGTCTTGGTTTTCCCTTAGAAAAAGATATATATATGGTAGAGTCCCATCAGTGTATTATTGTATATTCAGTCCGAGTGTTCCTGTGTTATCTACGGTATACCTGAAGTATCACTTAGGTGATATGCATATATGGCACACCAATTTTGAGCTGGTGTACCATAGATTTGGTGCTGACGCAGGCATACCCTTTTCCATTGCGCGATGGTATCCAGACAGAGACCAGCTATTGGCCAGTGCTGGTAGCAGGACTGAAACTGGAGTACATCCTGACCAAATCGGGAGTGAAATCGACTGTATGGAATCAAGCCTTAAGCTGCATGGAGTTGTCCCCCTGTATTAACTACCATATAAGGAATAGAGTAGTCCCAGTAGCCAATGACTGCATTCGGAGCAAACCACGACCTTCACCCTGGCCTCCTTATATGATATGTATAGCGCCTTAGGACGGTTCTACAGTCGAGAGTTGACCTAAAATCTAATGGGCCACAACTACCCTCTAAGGGAAGGGATAAATTCTAAGAATTAACTACCCACCGACTTCTGTATAGTAACTAGATAATCGTTGCCTAATTCGACAGTAGGTGAAAACGCTGCATATCAGCCTCTATACGACTGTTTGCTAATGTTAGATGCACGTGTCTGAGTATGCTAATTAGTTAGACGTCATAAGATATCCTTTCTTAAAAGCCCTTGACTTAAGCTTTAGCTCTCGTTCTCTCCAAAATCGTATCTAGAATTTAATGCTTCAGTCATGAAATTAATATGAAATATAGATATAAACGAGACTAGACAATAGATTTAAACTAAATTAGAGATATAAACTCTCAGAAAACCCCACTCTATTTTGTGTGGACAGAGAAAACACGAAACACAAATCTACATTGGCCGCCAACTCTGTCGCCACTCTGTACAGACTCAGAGGTTGGTTTTGTTCAATTTGTGTCAGTCCATGGACATCAATCTTGGACGAAGCAATTATGTTCTATGTAGGTTCCGAAAGCCGAAATTCTTACTAAGAAACATCACAATATTGATAATAAAGTCTAACTTAATGATATTTTTATATAAAAAAATGCACAAAAAAGGAAATAAGAACATGGGACAATGGGTTCAAGAGTACGAAATGACACTCTCCAAGTGGTACGAAAGATCTACAGGGAGAGTGATAGACACTTACAGCTGGTGGGTCAAGGTGGCCGAAGATTTAACTAGACCAGAGCTATCATTGTGGTAGTCAGTATAGCATTAATCCCGCTCATCACCAATATTTACCGAAATATATCCACAGCAAATTCACATTTCCATGCCGGAAATGAGACCTAGAAGGACGGGCAATCATGAAGAAAATTGTTTCCGATCTAAACAAATGTTCCTTGTTTGGATTCATGGTGGTAAACCTTACACAATGCAGAGAGGATGATGGGAGGTCAGAGTAACTATACTCGTTAGTCAGAAGGAGAATTCATCATTCATTACATACAGTTGTACAATTCCGAAAAGTCTGAAGTGTGTATGGATGGCGTTAAGGACTAGATGCAGAGGTTTGTCTCTGAGTATTTTTCATGATGATGAATGTATATAGAATATTTTGTACAAGATGAATAATTGTTTGATATTTTACAATATTATGGATGATTATTATATCAGTTTATGCAATAGTGCATTCCATCGCAGAATATCACATTTGATTATGTAAGATCATTGGACCACTCATAACCATAATGGTCAAATTGATGGAATGAGGTTAAATAGGACTGGACAAGTAGGGGTTGAATTATAAGAAAATGTGTCATTAAAGCAAAGCTAAGGCCGGGTATACACTGCTTGCGATGTGACTTCGATATGGCTACGACATAGCTGTGAATCAAAATTACTGTATCATAGCCTTTTCAGAATGATGAGAATTCCGGTTTTATTGAATGTCAGAGTACGAAACTGAATCACTGCATTGTCGCTGTGTCGGAATATTGAACGAAAGTTCTGTATCATATACAGTGTATTGGAACGCTTGTCGTAGTGTGTCGGTAGCTCAGTGGGTTCCTGGCTCAAAGTGGAATTCACACGGTGGGATTCAAATACCTCACAGGGTCCAAAATCTCATGCGACTCTGTTTCTTTTTAGGGGATAGTGTCGCCGACTTTTACAGGAGAAAAAACATGTTGCAGGGAAATGGAACCCTACAATTTAGATGAAGATATTGCGTTCGAGAACAGAATCTCAGCTGGATTTGTCTCAGAAAAACACCCTGTGAGGAACGTGAATCCCACCGGGTGAATCCCACTTTAGTGTCTTCAGTTCGAAGGAGCCGTCCATAGAGTCCATACGCAAAAAGATTCTGAAGAATCTTATCCCACTCTATTTTCATCTTGTAAGTAATAGATTAAAGAAGTCCTGAATAAACTCACATTATCCAAAATATGATTCCCCCATCTACCCCCCCCCCCCCGGCTTTCTCACTGCGTATGTTCCTTTTGGATGGCTTCGAAGCATTTTCTATCATGACATATTACTTTCCAGACATTCTGCAATAATCAGCACAAGAGATGGTTAGGCCTGGCGTCCACCTACTACGATAGAAATTTAGACCTTCCGATATGGCACAGATACAAAAAGCAAATATCGGAGTCATATCGGGAAGCTGCAAAATCGTAGACAAATGTCTAGACATGCCAATCCACCACGCATCTTAAGGGCTTTTTCGGTGTCTAATCACACAAACATGGACAACTGCCCCGACATTAGGTGACGTTCCGACGCGATTTCTTTTTTAATCAGGAGGTGCATTGTAGACCATATCGGAGCCATATCATAGTAGGTGGACGCCGGGCCTAACTCTTAGACCAGCAGTTCGCAAAATATTTTACTACCTCTTTTTTTCTAATTTGGTCTAAGCTTCTGGTTCTTCCCAACTCCCAACAGAATCATGTCTGCATGCGAAGCAAGTCTTTCTTACTACATGTTCCTCTCCCACCACAAAATAAAACTCCCTGTAAATCCTAAAGCAACCATCTCTTTAGCCCATGTATAACCAGGTCCTGGCCCTTAACCCCTTCTATAGTGATTTATACCAGGCTCTTATTGAGGTGAAGCGCTTTCATTATAGGCCAAGGTAATGGGTGTTAAATTGCATACTACCCTGTCTGCTATTTTGGTGGTGGAAGGGGGAATTGGGACATATATTAAGGTAGTGGTGTCGTTTTTCGCGGACATTGTGTCACCTTGGGTTACATTTAACGCCTACTACTAATGTGCCATCACGTAAGCTGCCCAGATGGGCGTTAAGTCTCAATAGATAAGCCCAGCCGTTTCAATTAATATTTGAATCCTGGTACTATACCTCAGCGTATTAGATCATATCGGCGGAATGAAATATCCCTAATGAAGTGCCTACGTATAGGGATACCCCTCAATGTATCCACGCATTACCTTATTTGACGTGACGCAAAGCCGATTCTGGTTCCAATCAGCGGGTCCTCTATTTGGGTTTCCCGTGACGTCACTCAGATTACATCAAGGGCATATATTGTATTATCGCTCAGCCAGAGGGTGCCTGGTAAACATGTCGACAGGGGAACCATGCAGGGGGCTGCTCACGAGCTACTCATGATAATGTGTACCGAACAGGGGAGAGCTTGTTCGTATATCTATAGGTAGAGACATGGTGTGACTGAATGGAATCTGTTCAGAGATATTTTGGTAAGAAATTCTGAGTATTTTGAGTATTTCTAACCAAAATATCGAGGAACAGATGGCATTCCGTCATACTCACTGTGTCTCTTTATTATTATATACCTAGAAATCATTAGGAATGCCATTCTACAACTCACTAAATGGAAAAACGAGTGGTCATGTGGTACGGAGGGTAGTATTATATATGTTACGCCACAGTGTGGATGAATAAAATCAATACTACTAGGGCGTATACATGAGACATTCGTGCACCGGTATATATGTAAGACTATCTATTATACGCATATCGCGCCATGTTATTTTTGCTCAGCTTAAACAATGTTTCTAAGATAACAATCCGATTTCAGTTTTGTATGAGCATAGGCAAGATTTGCAAACTTATATGTTTATGTGTGTATATCTATTTGTACGCTGCTGACCGAACTCTAACTGATATTTGGGACAATGTGCGTGTTATACATCTCTCTCTTGTCAATCAACCGATGGAAATGCATCTATAATACGGTGGTACATAGAATCAACATGTAGTCATAATCTAGTCTGGATTCCTGGAATAACTAGCCCACTAAACTAAGAAACAGCATTACTCCTGAAGGTTTGCGGTATAACTTTTAAAAGACTATGAAAACTAAAAGATTGAGATACAGCGATTCGCATCCGTTCTATATTAATAACCCATTGTTCCTCTATGCTGTCATCTTCTACCTGTAGTACTTTGTTATCTGGTTGACCCCTCCCAGATGTGAGGGATGGAAGTGTACAACGTTAGTTACCTGCTTTCCGGTCATATGTATAAGTATATATCCTGACTTAGCATGTATCAAACCTCCACCCTTTCTCAGGAGCTCTTGGTAGTGCAATTAGCTGTATTAGATCCGTCGGTTCCTTAGCAGAGACGCCATTTTATCTATTTCTCATTTCTGTGTACTGTTTTATATCCATGGTGGACCTTTACCTGCTGTTCTTCACTGTCAGTAATCGTTTGTGCATGAATATTTCCTGCCTGGAGCAGTGTGGAAATAGGCGCAATCGAGGCTACCGTTTACCTCCAGCTTAAATTACAAAAACTTGAAAGAAAATATAACTGTTCGATAAATGTGGTGGGATATTCACTGAGAAGATATACAGCATATTTTACGTTCCTCCCTGCATAACTCGTTTGTCTTTCTGACAGAGACATTATCGTAAATCAGTCTGCCCTACTCGTAAGAGACTCATCCTATAGAAGAAGTCGTACCATAGGTAATTAACCCTATGTAGACCTATGCTGATTGCTGTTCACTTCCCAGACTGTCTGTTTGAAATTAGGAAAAGGTTTACCGGTTTACGAAGTGGTTTAACCACCACATAGATACCTTCAACGTTCTAAGGTGAGAATTCACATCACGAGCTGGGATAGAACTTAATGTGTATGTCATTTATATAAATTCTGCAAAGCGCCGATTCAAAATCTGGAATCCCAATAATTCTGCCATTTTAATGGATTTCTGTGTAGACTACTCGTATTTATTTCTAAACCCATTTTACAGTGTACGGATATTGTTTCCAGTGACTGCCCCACATTAAATAATCTGGTAACTTAAATTAATGGAGCTCTGATTCTTACCGCTCAATGTATACGTGGGTCTATAGATTCAAGATGAAAGAAAAAGGTGAGCTTTAGCATAAGATATGTACCACAAGCTGATTTGAAATGTGTTGAAACATAGTATCAGGATATATGTATGCCACACTATAGAGAACCAATAAAGATTGAAATTAGAAAAAACAACTGTGAAATATATTTCAAAGCCATCATTAGGATAGATAAACCCATTCCCTGTTAGTTTGCAAATGTACTTATATTTCCCTGGAACTCATTCTTCTTCCTTGCCGGAGTCACCACCTGGAACTTAGGAGTATGTCGTTATATATACGACTCCCTCATAAATGTCGGTTTTCGAAATAGGATACACAAATTCTATTTTTGTGGGTGAAATATAAAGAATCTGGAGGTGTCCTTGATATATAGGATAGCAGTGGGTCTGGTCCCTTCACTGTCACATTGTTACGTGTTTTACTTGCACTATTCATCCGCCATTGTGTGATACGGAAATATCAACCAGCCAGAAAAAAAATCATATGATTCCGTTACTTATATGACATTGATATAGGGAGCCACACAAATGAATTTTTTTGAAACAAAACCTCCTTATATGACACTTTTTTTTAATAATTTTTATTCAAGTACGAAAGACATACAGTTCACCCTAGCTGGGCGTTTTTAAATGTAGTCTCCGGTATACAGTAAAACATGGCGATGTTCATGGCGGTGTTACAGAACACCTCTAAGTATATACATTTACATTCTTGATTATACATCGGTGCTAATCATTCTTACAATGAATAGACAGGGATAGACAATGTAACATGTTACAGAACAAACGGGACAGTACATCACGCTCCGATGATTTGGTGCCTAGTAATATCGGAGCGCATGAGAGGATATTGCCCAGAGGCAACTCTGATCAAGATATATACACAATATTACCATGATTTCGATCTGAGTGGCCGTATTCTCCGCGTAGTTGACGTATAGTAATTCTCCGAGCGATGGCGAGGAGTATTGCGTAGCGTCAACTACAAGGAGAATACGGACACACAGATCGCAATCATGGTAATGTTGTATTTATTACTCACCTTCCGACTAATTATTAGGAAAAAAATCTTATGAATAATTAGAAATTCGAACCAAGCACCGTGCATTGTTTATCTAAAATAGTTCCTATAATGCCCGTAAGGTGGCCGAAAAAGCCGTATTCTCCTTGGAGAATTCGGCTTTCCGTATTCTACTCAGTAGCGATCTGGAGGCTCCATAGGCTTAGTATGGAGACTCTGTATTAGGTGGCTAATAAAGTACTAAACATGGAGGGATGTATGTGATGGCCGGGCTAACCAGTTTAGTACCATAGGTTTCATCCAGAAATGCTTTGAGTTTCATTTTATAGTGGGTGCTATCCCTAATCGATTGCACATCTTGGGGCAGCTCATCCCAGATCGCTATACCTTGATACAATGGGGAATTTATATATTTTTCTCTTTTAGGGTGGTCTATTTTGATGTTTATTTTTCGATCTCTTCCAGTTATCTGAGATTCTTTCACTTTTTGGTGTGTGTATAACATATTGTGGTTATCTATTTGCGCAGGTGCTGGACGCTACCAGGACTTCCGGCCCATGATGCTTCGTCGCACGGAGCGCGCTGGTTCCCTGAATGCGTCCCTCGATGGCCAGGAAGGCGCCATCCTCAATGGCGACCGCGCCACCAACCGCAAGACCCGCAAAATGTCGCTGTCCTGCCTGGCCAACTCCATCCTGTCGCTGGAAAAGGGGCGGCGACGCGCGGTAGGAGACAGCGAGGTTTATATAGCATGCTTTCTATGTCTTTTCAGTAGCTCTTGCTTAGCTTGATCACGCAATATGGTCTCCGGGATCCAATACATATGGAGACAGGGTTAGGGTATCTTAGTGAGGTCTGTTTCTTAGATCTTTTGGTGTGTTTAAATGTACCGAGTTCGAAGAATACGATACGGCTAAATATACCATAACAACGAGGAATAGATTTGATTTAGGCACCCTCACTCTGTCTCATTATTGTATACCTGAGAGTGATTAAAAACATGATTTTATTGCTTTCTAAGATTTTTATTTAGACTGGAGGTGTCAGCTTGGGTGAAAAACACCCTATCTTCCGCTGGCTTACAATTTTCAATACAGGAATTCACGTGGTAAAGAACAATGAATCATATTCTTTTTGTCACTGAGTGATGAATAACACTCATACACCTAACCAGTAAGTGTAAGACATTCGCGCATAGGTATATAATAGTATGTGTATAGGATCCTGAAGGTCACGCTTTAGTATACTAAGGACGAGAGGCTTCCATTCGGAGTTACCAAGAGGGAGATCAAATTCTCCTTTGAAGATGCGGTGAGGTCATATTGTCCGTCAGTGAACAGAATGTTTATGCTTTGGAGGATCAGGATAAACATTTGCAGAATTTCTAGATACCGCTTACACAAGCAGTTTTCGTACCATGCACTTCAATACCTCGCCTCTTCTTGGTCACCTCTCTCGCCCTTAGTTGATATTAAATGGCCTATTGGCACCATATGTTAACGGCTTGACAGTCTCTGAAATATAGCTGATGAAATGTACGTGATATGTAATTGTGGCTGTCAATGCAATATGTGCACTGGATCAATTGAAGATTTTATGATGAATCACATGTATCATATACTTCTCCTATATAGCTCTGCCAGGAGAAGCGAGGTTTTGATTCAGGTGCATACTTTATCTAATAGGAGTTAGCTTTAAAATATCCACCCAGCTATATGTAATGGAAAATGTTATATTATGGCTCTTTGCTAGATAGGAGATACTCTACCCAAATTAGAGAACTTTATCTCACCCCAGATATTTCTTCTCCATAGACTTAGCATTGGGAACTCGTATCTAACGCCCATGAGATATTTAGGAAAAATATCCAATGAGGAATTAAGTCACAAATGTTAGCCCATTAGTCAATGTAAAGGGTGAGATAAATTCAGAAACCCATTCAAGTTTAGGGTCAGAGCTCAATCCCATCTCGTTTGAATCGCTATATAATTCACGTGGCTTCGCCTTGTGAATTACTACGCGATTCAAACTCGATGGGATACAAGCTCTGACCCTAAACTTTCATGGGTTTCCTCTATATATATAATATCCCATTTCCAGTTATTCAAAGAGGTATGATAGTACAGTGGGGATAATCAATTATGGACGTAAACAGACCGAGAGGAGTCACGTGTATCCCGTGCGCTTCCGGGTTTCTAGTACTATCGTAAAACTGGATGAGGTTTAATCTTGGCCACCGTATGCCACGACTGGAGTTTGACATAGTGACTTCATGAGGCATAGCCGAGTGAAGCCCGGAGCCAAAATTCCAGGAGTGGCATGCGGTGGCCAAGATTTAAACGATTCAGGTTTTGCTTTTACTATATACCCATGCCGTATTTACTGTAAATACGCACCGTTTTGGCATATGACGTAAAAATACTGTACGGACCGCCGGTCCGTACACTGAAATACGGATCACCTAGCCATACACATTTATTAAAATTTTGGTTGTTAAGCAAATGAAATTGATTTTTTTTTAAATTTCGGGTATATAGTAAATATATAACGTCCAACCATGCTTGTACAAGTCACAGAACTCGATGCTAATTTACGGTTTGTACGGAACTCGGCATAAATGCCTCGGTCCGTATAAACGGTAAATTAGTATCTCGTTCTGTGACTTGTACAGCATGGTCAGGACGTTCTATATAATTACCCTACCCCATCTCCTCGATTTTTGAATATAACGTGATGGCATATAACACTGTGTATGCCAGTCATCATGACATACGGAAACTCAATGTTAAGCCTATGGGATTTTATATTAGGGGTAGGATAAATGTCTATATCGTGAGTTGAGCCGTTTTTAGAGTGTGCTTGTACGAGCTTCATACATTGGCTAAAGGTTAGAGTGATTACATCTAGACTTCCAGCGTGCTGCCAGAAAACTATCCCTTGACTATCTGCCTACTATTCACAGTGATAGTGAGAAGGGAGCAGGGTGCCAGTGTCTCAGGGTCTTAGAGGCATGACCAGCTGACCATGACCCATCTCTTGATACCAAAATACCTCATTAACCCACTGGTGCTTGATATATTTGTATCCTAGACTCAGGCGGTTGCAGAAATTGCATATTTTGAATGGGTGCAAGTGGGTTACAGAAAACTATCCATAGACTGAATGTAGCCCAAGCCTTTTATTTTGTATTCATTCATAATTGCACGCTCATTCATCAATGATGAACATACCATTTGCTCCTAGTATTAGCTGGACTGTCTTCATCATTAGCCTGCAGCGTACACTCTTTATGGTTTCCAACAATAAAACCCACTCCCCTTCTCTTGAGACCTAAATCTACCCGCTTATAATGAACACGATATATTGCCGGTGTATGTACATATTTTGTCGTATCACACCCTTGCTAGTCTGACCCAAGGCCATTAATTGGTGGCAGGCGTCGAGGCGGAAGGTTCGTGAGAGAGTATGGATCTCCAAAGTATGAGCTCACACGTATCGTACAGAGTTCACGCCAAATTAATTAATAACAGGTCGATTATGAGGCGGCTTCAGTTTGAATTCATATCGACAGGGCGCAAAGGCTAATACGGATCTTATATATGTACACAGAGCCCTGGCTCCCGTAGCCCACTCCAGGTTAGTATTAATAATACCAACCTTCAGCAGGGTATTTATTGTAAGAGATGGCAGTGTTGTTCATCTCTTTATCTCACCCCTGGTATTTTTTCTCCATACACTTATCATTGGGAACTCGTGTCTAACGCCCATTAGATATTTAGGAAAAATATATCCAATGGGGGATGAAGTCACAAATGATAGCCCATTAATCCATGTTATGGGTGAGATAAATTCAGAAACCCATTCGAGTTTAGTGTCAGAGCTCGATCCCATCTCTTTTTTTTTTAACTTTTATTTATACTGGAGGGTCTACAAGGGAAGCACCCTGTTATGTTTCTTCTATAATAAGCATCGGTTCATTAGATTTTTCTCACCCCGGGTATTTTTCCTCATAGACGTAACATTAGGAACTTATATGAAACGCCCATGGAGTATTTAGAAAACATATTTAATGGGAGTGGGGTGAGGCTCATGTCACAAAGGTTAGCCCATTGGTCAATGTGAGGGGTGAGATAAATTCAGAAACTGTTCAAATTTAGGGTCAGAACTCGATCCCTTCTTGTTTGAATCACTTATAGTTCACAAGGCGAAGCCGCATGAATTATGTAGTGATTCAAACGAGATGGGATAAGCACTCTGACCTTAAACTTGAATAAGTTCCCTCTATATTATGCATCAACGCTACACAACCATGTATACGTTTTAGTGTAGAAAATCTAAATTACATTTTCAAAAATGCTTATAAAAGTAAGTCAGTTATTAGTATGATTAAATACCATTTCAGGCATATCCAGGCAGATGCTTCAGTCACACTAATATAAAAAGAAACGGTGTTTACGGTGTATGCACATTTACGCTTGTTTAGGTATTTTGAATATAAAAATGTGCGGTTATGCTCAGGAAAACGCAGAGATACGTAATCGTAAGTCAAAATGCGGAAACGAGCATGAACAATACCTGGAAAAAATGCGATGTCAGAATTACTTTTCAGAACTTTTAACTTTTCTCTACGCATTTGTGTGCCTAAATGAATACAGTGATCAATATGCCACAATACTTACAGAAGTGTAAATAAGACTCGATAAACGTAATAGAAAGTTAGAGCAGAGCAAACAGATATGTTCTGATCCGCAGCCTATACGTGGCGCCCGCAGTCTCAAATACATGTACATCGTAAAAAGTCAGAATTTACGGAAGTGTGACTGGATTGCCTACTAAAAGATCAAAGCGTTAATGTTGCGATGTCAGCGTTCTAACTGGCGTAAATCTTGGCGGGTTTTTTTTACGTAATTGAAAGGATGAGTTCCGCTTATTCACTATGCAAATCCAACGCTTTTAGATATTACGACGCAATTCAGTCACACTGGCGTTAAATTCCGCATATCCTATACACATCAGAAGAAGGTGGACACCACGTAATAGCTACATTTTCTCTATGTGTTTATTTATTTTATTTTACATTCTTTTACGCTTCCTAATTGTCACCAACGCTCATTTGCGCTTCTGTATGCATTGAAAATGAGTACTTAGACATGAGATCAAAATTTCAAAAAAGTGATTCTGACTCCGCATTGTGTCCACGTTTTGTTTACGTTCGTTTATGCATCCCAACTTACGTCTACACTCCTCCGTATTTTCCCGCGCGTTGCTGCGCATTTTCATCTCTCAAAATATGTATAAGAACGTAGACGTGCACACACGGGAAAACCTCATCTTTTTTTACGCTAGTGTGTCTGAGGCGTTAAAGAAATGCCAAAGTATACGCTAGCGTGACTGAGGCATAAGAAAATCTAATACTGACATGCGTCGTGAATTATTGGGAAACTAATATTGGCTGCTGCTCTTTTCACACTTCACACAAAACATGATTCACAGTCCTTGCTGCGCCGATAGGACAGCACAGAGAGCAGTCTACCATGCCTGCCAGCGTCATATTGCTGACATAGAATAACTAATAGCAGGCCCCACTGCCCATAGGGCAGTCTATAGACATAAAAACAATCTAACCAGGTCGGGTACAAAGGGATATAAGACTGCACTGATACACTGAAAAAGTAACACGGTAACTCTCACTTCAGCGAACCAATATAGACTCTGTCATACAAATCTATAGGGGACAGAGCCATTGTTAGTTCATGAAGCAGTCACTAGGTGGTCGGGGGACAAAACCTGTATTCTTGCTCTTTGTTCTTAGGAAATTTTAGCTGCCTTTCAATGTTTTATCAAGGTTCCTTTGACTCTCTACACCTATCACAGAGCAGGAAGATATAATGCTAAAACCCAGGACATGATGTTTTTCACATGGAACACTTTATTTAGATATGTGAGCAAGGCAAGAAAAGTGACATTTCCCAATTATCACTCACTTCTTTTGCACCTCCACTAGTGAAGAACAGCTACTTTTCCACCTCCTTTGGTGAAGAACACCTACTCGGGGGGGGGGGGGGGGGGGGGGGCGTCATGGCAGCGCCCATGGATCATAGGCTATTTGCTGTATACCAATATAGACTCGCATTGTCCAAGGCCTTCCGACAAAAATGAAATAGATGAATTTTGAATTTAATCTCCATTTCTGCAATTATTTGATCTACTGATCTAGCCTGAGTCTCAAGTCGTGCATATTTTAAGCTTATTCATATTGATATCTCTGTTATCATTTTACGTGTATATCACACAGCCCTATCTAATATCCAATAGTGTATTAAATCCACACATTTAATGAGGGCAATAGAATTATTCATGGTAACAACTAGACCTCATATACATTGATGCACATGTGTGCGTCTCCACTTTTATAAAGAAAATATTGGAAATAATATATACACACACACACATATATATATATATATATATATATATATATATATATATATATATATATATATATATATATATATATATGTATATATCAGTTCCCAATCAATCATTTGTTCTATTAAACCACCTCTATTATGAATTGTCACTCAAAACCTCCAAAAGCCGTAATCGACTTCAACAAGATAAGAAAATGAGTAAAAACTGGTGGAGGGAGGGGTACGTCGTGGACTGATGATTATAGAGGGCTCAGTTGAATCCACTGGGCACCTCGGACATTTTAATCTCCCGGCAATCACACCTCAGTGAGCATTGAAATCGATGGCGACACATGAGGTCCGAGTCTACTCCTACCAGAGAGACCCGTCTGCTGCAGTCACAGTGAGGTCTGACCGGTGTCATGCGAAATTCGGTTACCCTGGGAAAAATGGTAATTATCGCCCACTAGTATCTTGTATGCGCAGTGTTGAAGTCCACGATTGGAGAGTGAACAATTTGCCGAAATTAAGCATATCACGACACATCACAACATGTAATTCTTATGTCTAAATACTATTCTTTTCATTCATTTACATTAAAATCACATCAAAATAGTAGTACGTCCAATAGTCTGTGATATCTGAATGGAAGAACGTGTCCAGATGCATTCTCTGATCCGGCCAGGAAGGAGGTGGCGCTACGAACCCGCTGGGTGGCCATTTTGGAGAATCCCCTACGCAATGCTAATCCTATGGAACCATTCGGACGTCCATTTATCATACTATTTAATGTGTGAGGATATTTTAAGTACTTCTGAAGAATTCTCTTGGTCAAAATTAGACTTCCCTGCAATTTCAGATCAAATGAGTATGTGATAGCCCTAGATTCAACTATAAACGTGATGTCAACAAATCGCCGAAACAACCGGTTTCTTCGACTTGGCACATTAAAATTATGTCTAAATAACGTAAATAGTCCTATGGCAATTATTCCATGTACAAAATTCACAGGAGAAGGTCGATTGGTCTATTTTTTCGCCATTTCAATCTCTGACAGCGCTTTGTATTCACTAGCAAAGATGGCGGTTTGGTCCCTTGTCAGGTGAATTGGAGGGTATTTTGAACCCGAAGTGCCCAGCCGGATCGGAGAATGCGCGTACTGGGTGGGTGATAATTACCATCTTTTCCCGGGGTAACCAAATCTCGCAGCACACCGGCCCCGTCACACCAAACGGCGTCAGTCCAGGGACATGTCTGTGTCGTTTACAGAGGCCCATGTGCCGGGGTGTGAGGCGTCGGCCCTACTCCACAGACCGGCATACTAAAGACGCCCATTCGTCACACAGAAAGAGCACCATGCACCGGTATATACTGCACCGACTCGCACTTTGACGGTGCTTGTAGGAAATGCTGCGCCAGCACAAGTAATATTGTCAGAGCCTGTCCTTGTATATTTTGTTGGCATTCTCCTAGTGCTTTTACCGTGTGACTACAAATGATAACTGGTATACATACAATTCAGAGTATGAGCAAGAATTTGTATAACAATATTTTGTATCATCTCCTTTATGAACTTGTTCACCATTTATTGTTTTCGAATTCTAGTCGACAACAACGGAACATTGGAAATAGCCCCGTTCGGGTTTCCAACAAGGGTTATATAATTAGCCTGCGACAATTTCAACGATGTCTATACGATTTGGGAACTAATCATTTAACCCCGAATCGGTAGATGTGCACTGGACTTTATCATTTCTTCCCAACCATTTCCCTTAATTATTTTCGTCATCTCTGGTGTTTTTTTGTGTTTTTTTTAAATTTATTGAAAATTGTGACTTAAGTACACTCCCAATATGGCGTTCTTCCACATACTAGTATGTGTCCTTAACTGGATTATGCTGGTGCTGTTTCTTTGAGTTTTCTCTGACTCTTTCCCTTCTTTCCTTCCTCATGCCTACTTTCCCATGTCATTTATCATTCATTGTATGGACCCCACAGAATGGTCCCCACGAACCTACAGACTCAATAAGTGGGATTCACACGATGGGTTTCATGTACCTCACAGGGCGTTTTTCTTAGACAAATCCTGCTATGATTCTGTATTCAAACACAATTTCTTCGTCTAAATTATAAGGATTGATTTCGCTGAGAAATATTTTCCTCCTCGTAATTGTTAAAGACATTTCCCCCTAAAAAGAAGCAAAATCGCATGAGATCTTGTACCGTGTTAAGTACATGAATCCCATCGTGTGAATTCCACTTCAGAATCCACCTAAATCCAGTCACACACTCTACGAGCCGCGTGTTCTATCCCTGATGATGTAGTTGCTCTTCTTTTCTTCCCCTCCTCCTCCTCGGGAACTTTGCCAGTCCAAGCAGCGGGACCAGGAGCTGCTACAGGCGGCGGAGACGGGCGATGTGGCCACCCTGCGCCGGCTCATCTTCCTCCAGGACCGCGATCTCCTCCACGTTAACTGCACCGACATGCTGGGCCGCACCCCGCTCAACCTGGCCGTCGCTAATGAGCATCAGGAGGTGAGTTCTTCCCACGTGACTTCAATGGGTAATGCCAGGGACACGTGAAGATACGTAGCATAAGAGTAAAAAAAAGGGGGGGAAATTCCCAGAGTAATCGAGATTGTTTTTGTGAAAACAAAAGAACCACGACGAAAAAGGAAAATTTGTTTTTACATATACCGTAATACCAGGGCCAGGTTCCATAATTCGAGGAATTCCTGAAGCTGGAGACACGCCAAGCCAGTAATGCAGCAATTTCCAACACAAAAAGATTATATGTGAACTATTATTTCATATTACACCTCATTATTGCTTCTGAGATGCCAAATTATGGGCGGGAGATATTCCTATGAAATAATATCTCACATATATATGCTATTTTGTGTTGGCGATTCCAGAGATCAACGCCTTGACTCGCTTGGTGTGTCCGCGGCATGAGGGTATATTTAAGATTCGCATTTCTTTAGAACACCACTCATTGCTTATCATATATGCCAGGGACACATGAGAGACGTAGCATTAGAGTACAAAATTAAAGGGGGAAAATTCCCAGAGTAATCGAGATTGTTTTGTGAAAACAAAAGAACCACGACGAAAAAGGAAAACCTGTCTTTACATATACCGTGGTACCAGGGCCAGGTTGCATAATTCGAGGGATTCCTGAATAACAGATATTTCTTATGTATGTTAAGATTCGCAATTTCTTTAGAACATCACTGATCGCATATCATATTAATATGTCAGTTCAGGGTGTTGCCTCTCTTTTTGATGATTAGGCCAGGTTTCTATCAACACAGGAAAGTCCTTGTACAGATTGGAGAAATTGGTTGCCCATGGCCTATGGTCAGGGGTGGTCATTGCCCCCCCTGGTGAAACCACTCTGCACTCACGCACCCCTGCGCCACCTCTCCACTCTCGGCCGCACTAGACATCAAAGTGCGCGAGTCCGACACTGTCCTCTGTCTCATTTGCTTCACTGGTCTCCTACGCTCAACACCTATTTTTTCTATCGCTCCTTGGCTTATCGCCCTCCGTACCTTCGGTCTCCGTATTCCCCTGAATATCGGCAGACGAGGACAGGGATACCAAGCGATTCAGTGGTTTAAGGAATTATAGTCTAGTTATGTTGACCAGAAGCGCTGTGGCGGCATCCGCACCCGCGGAGGCCGAGACGGACTCGGAAATAACGATACGCCAGCCGGCGGCCGAGAGCGACCACGTGGACTCGGTGTCTCAACAAGGTACGAGTGCAAGCGCACGGACTCGGGCTTCGCGCATCACAGCCCTGGAGGCCAACCTCGGAGGAGTCAGGACGGACGTGAACGAGGTAAAGACGGATGTCGGAGAAGTAAGGACGGATATGACGAAAATATCGCGCCAGATGGACGGCATGATGGACGCGATCATGCAAATCTCCAGGCCGGCCTCGCGCCGGGCCGGCTCACGGGCTTCCTCAGCGGCCGAACGGACAAGAGACTGGGCCCAGGATCAAAACGAACGCCTACTCCCCGCTCCCAGGGCACTCCGAGAGGCCTATACAAGCGAGGAACACCTCCAGCGTGAATTCGGCCGTGAGGCCATGCGACATGACCGCACAACGGGTAAGAGCCTACTTTCTGATATTAATGCCCGGAGGCCGACGGCAAAGCCGTACATGTTCATGGACAGAGATGGGGTGTACACGCTGCACCAGAAACTGGACCTACGGGCGAGCCTCGGGCCTCTGGAGTATATTTCATGTTTTGTGGCTTTATTGAATGATGAACGCGCCTTGCACCCCGAGGACAAGGAGCATATGTTCAAACACTTATACCAGGTGACGGTTGACGCGCAGGCACGGCCGTGGGCCGGCGTCAGACGCTGGTCAAACTACGTTTTCGACCAGGTCGAGTCCGGCAGGATGCGGTGGTCGGATCACGGCCGGATACAGGAAGAACGTGTCCGGCTCGCGATGACCACTGCCCACACGTCTAACAACAGTCAAAACACGGAGACCGGACGTGCCCGGGGGAGCGAGGCCCCGTGCCGGGACTTCAATGGAGAGAGGGGGTGCCGCCACCGCAGCGACCACACAGAAGGGGGCATCCGGTGGTTGCACGTGTGCACCTTTTGCGACTCAGTGGGCAGGAAGTGCGGTCACTCGGTGCACGCCTGCAACCGAAAGCTCACTTACGGCCACGGGTTGAAAACACGGCGGCTCCCCCTGTACCCACACCACGGCGGGTACCACAGGCGGGGTATCAACTCCAGCCGACTACGCGGCCGGCGGCAGCCCAGAGTGTGGTACACCAACCCCAGGCGAGTTAAAAAAACGGGCAGGCCGCGCCCCACCAGTAGACGAGGCGCGAAGCAAAGATGAAAGGGGGGCCGGCGGCACGGAGTGTTATGTAACGAAGCCGGCTCCCCCACGTGACGTCACCGATCACGTGACCCCCTCGGCACGTGGCCGAGGGGTAGCGATAAACAACAACAACGACAGGGGGAATACACTCCCGGAGGAGATACGCCCCTTTCTCCCGGCGGCGGTCGCCCCCGGCCCTGTGAAGGACGATGGTCTCAGTCGCTTGCCGGGTGTTAGTGTTAGTGCGCCGGGTCGAGATCAGGAATCTAACACTCCCGACTTCAAAGCTCTTAGGGACGTCTGCGAAACAGGAGTCCACCGGGAGGGAGTGAGGACAGACCCGTTAGCCTTCAAGGAACATCGCCGGGAGACATGGCCGGAGTTCACGGCCGTGGGGCCCGCCAGGCACGCGGAGATATACCGAGCCGTGCGTGACACGGGAATCCCCAACGCACTCGGCGCTAGGGTCGAGGTGCCTTCCGACCTTAACCTACCTGCGTGGGAGCATTACCTAGGGCACGTGGAGGAGGCGCAGGAGCTCCTAGGCTTCCTGCGATACGGTTTCCCCCTGGGATACCTGGGACCGGAGAGTGATACCAGGGCGGTGGCCAACCACCCCAGCGCAACCTCTCACCCCGTGCAGGTAGAGAAGTTTCTGACAAAGGAGGCAGGCTTCACCAATATGATGGGCCCGTTCGCCGAACCGCCTTTTAGCCCGTGGTGTCACGTGTCGCCACTCATGACACGGGAAAAGCGTGGGACGGACGACCGGCGCATCATTACCGATATGACTTTCCCGCGGGAGTGCAGCGTGAACTCGTTCATCATTAAGAACTCGGTCTACGGACTGGAGCGAGAGCACGGCCTCCCAACGGTGGACGAGTTTGTGGCCAAACTCGTCAGGGCAGGCACGTCGGCCTACATGTCGTCCATCGACGTGTCGCGTGCCTACAAGAACTTTAGGTGCGATCCCCTCGATTGGCCTCTGTTATGTTTCACGTGGGAGGGCGGGCACTACTGCGATACTGCAATGCCGTTCGGTGCCCGCGCCTCCTCCTACCACATGCAGTGTGTGGCGGAGGCAATCGTGGGGATACTGTCATCGAAGGGAGTCACGGCCGCGATGTACCTCGACGACCTCATCATCCTCTCCGAGGACCGAGGTAAGGCGGCCGTGGACTTCAGGATCGCGCGAGAGCTTTTTTCGGAGCTGGGCCTCCCCGAGGCACGTGATAAAGCTCAGGAGCCAAGCCAGTCCGTCACGTGGTTGGGGATTGAGATAGACGCCCGTACTATGACTCTATCGATCCCCACGGCCAAGCTGGAGGACATCCGTGGTCACGTGTCGGCCGTAGCGAGGCGCCGGACGTTGACAAAACGACAGCTCCAGTCGGTGCTCGGAAGGATAATACACGTGGCGAGGTGTATACGTCCGGCGCGGGCATTCGTCTCGAAGTTACTCGAGGCCCTTAGGGGGATGAGAGGATTCTACATGAACATCAATTCTGAGATGCGCCAGGACCTGGATTGGTTCGTGCAGTTTGCCCAGGGCTGGAACGGCCGCGCTCTCATCCCTCGAGGCCCCCCGACGCGGAGGATCACAGTAGATGCCTGCCTGTCGGGCGTCGGAGGAACCGACGGCCGCTTCTCGTACTCCGGCCAGGTCTGCCCCGTCCTCGATCCCGTGGAGTGCATCTCGGAGCTCGAGGCCCTGAATACCATCTACGCACTCCACACATTCATCACCGACAGGGATCGGGGATCACGGATTGAGGTGTTCTGTGATAACCTCGGCACAGTACAGACCCTCAATAGTGGGCGTGCCCGTAACCCAGTCCTGGCAGAGTGTGCCCGCCAGGCATGGATGGTGCAGGCATGTCTGCAGGTGGAACTGGTCTTCAGCCATATCCCCGGGGTGCAAAACGTCATCGCAGATGCCCTGAGTAGAGCCCATCTGTCGAGGACGGAATACGATAAGGCCACTTCCCTCATTCACCTTCATGAGTTGTACCCTATCGTACCATGTACCCATGCCTCATTTGTACCCGTACTCCGTCTCTTCTGCAGATCGGGCGCTTCTCTTACTCCAGGCGAAGGCATCTGCGAGGCAGTCAGAGGCGCGTGCCCCAGGTACGCTCGCCAACCAGCGATCCGCAGTCACCACCTACCTGGCGTTCTGCAACCGGATGAGAACGGACCCCCGGGCACCGACCGTGAGCCTGATCACGTCTTACCTGGAATACGTGGCCGACCACGCCCCCTCGCCGGCCACGGTCGCCAACCAGCTATCGCACGTCCGGGCACATCTCCGACTGACGGGGGGGGACGTGCGGCCAACAGAGGATCACCGGGTGAAGCGTGCCCTCGAGGGCATGAGGAGAAACAAGCTTTACGTCCCAAACGTGAAGGCCCCTATACCAATGGATGTGTTCAGGGCGGTTCTCGATGCCCTAACGGGATCGCCCCTCCATACGGCAATGAGAGCGGGCATGCTGCTCATCTTCTTCGCGGCCCTACGGCAGGGGGAGGTGGCGCCGCAGTCGGCTCGGGCATTCGACCCGGCTCGGAACCTCACTCGGGGGGACGTGGTCCTCGGCCGCCGGCACGTGACAATCACCATCAAGGCGGCCAAAAATCTACAATACGTGGGGCAACAGAAAGTGATGCGCCTCGAGGCCGCGGACGATATCCGGGTGTGCCCGGTAGACGCGGTTCGAGGCCTACTACGGGCGGCCCCTACGGCTTCACTGCGGGACCCTTTTCTGACACTGCCCGATGGGACGACCATCACATCACGGGTCATGACCAACGAATGGGACCGCCTCCTACAGGCCACAGGCCAAACTGTGAAGACGTACACCCTCCACAGCCTCAGGAAGGCCACCGCCACTCAGGCCTTTGAGGCCGGGATACCTGAACTTAACATCCAGAGGTATGGAGGGTGGAGGTCCCAGGCTCACAGGGACTACATCAAAGTCTCAGACCAAGAGACTGTCAACAAGTCTCTCATTGAGTCTCTCTCCTTCAAAAAGTGACTATAACAAACTTTCCCACCCTCCTCTTCCCTTTACTATTGGCTTCTTGGCTATTTCTATTATTTTATTATTACATGTTATGTTTAACTATGTAATATCACATAATCTTCATTTATCTTATCTCAAATATTATCACAATTGACAAACACATATCTATGTCAATTTCAATATTTGTCATATTGTCACAAATCTTATCACAATTGACAAACACATATCTATGTCAATTTCTATATTTGTCTTATTATTGATACTCATGTATTCCTCTTATTCATATCAATAAGACTCATAAAATTAAATAAAATTTTATAAGCCCACTACGGCCTTCACTCTGTTTCATTGGGGATCTGGGGTAATGGGTTGCCCATGGCCTATGGTCAGGGGTGGTCATTGCCCCCCCTGGTGAAACCACTCTGCACTCGCGCACCCCTGCGCCACCTCTCCACTCTCGGCCGCACTAGACATCAAAGTGCGCGAGTCCGACACTGTCCTCTGTCTCATTCGCTTCACTGGTCTCCTACGCTCAACACCTATTTTTTCTACCCACCCACCCACTCCTTTTTCTCTCCTACTCCTTACACTCGTAGGGCTATTTCTATTATTTTATTATTACATGTTATGTTTAACTATGTAATATCACATAATCTTCATTTATCTTATCTCAAATATTATCACAATTGACAAACACATATCTATGTCAATTTCAATATTTGTCATATTGTCACAAATCTTATCACAATTGACAAACACATATCTATGTCAATTTCTATATTTGTCTTATTATTGATACTCATGTATTCCTCTTATTCATATCAATAAGACTCATAAAATTAAATAAAATTTTATAAGCCCACTACGGCCTTCACTCTGTTTCATTGGGGATCTGGGGTAATGAGTGGCAATTAATGTTTCTTGAAGTCTGAACTCCAAAATAATTGGTTTACTTATACTGATTAAACGTCACCATAGTTTCATATATCAACTTGTTAAAAATTGTCTTTTCGAGAACTTCCTCTTTTATAACCAGACAACGTCTAGTATACCGCCAAGTTCCTTAAATATTAAAGCATTTGATATTAGGTCGATTTGATCTCTGAACTGTCTCGGCAGCTGTTGGTCTGGTTGGGAGCTACTTCAATCTTGGCGAGGTGTCTGGAGCCATAAGATGTAAGATGAAGTACTCGTTCACAAGTGTGTTACGCCATATCGTCTGAGGAGATGAAGAACCACACTCAGTCACATCCTGTGGGTGACAAACTTTATGTTATTTATATTTTGAATAAAACGGTTGGTTAATATGAGGTCTTGAAACCGACCTGCTTAGGTAGCTCAGCTGAGTCCCCACTCTTGCTATCTTTGTGGTATAAAGATTATTATCAGCGAGACTTTCTTGTTTAGTGTTCCTAAAATTAGAGAAATTAGATATCAGATTAGTGAGAGGAATCTTACGACTGGCATAGCGGGTTTTGGAACCTGTTTGAAGTAACAATATCAGCCTAGACATTTGGTATGTGGATTATGTTCATTTTCAATCCAATGCACAAAACATATCTAATCGTCCATCATATTTAGTATCCATTTAGTATACAAATCTGTGATTGGACTAAACGCATATCAATTAATGAGCATACTGTTCCAGTGAAACTATGCACAGGACAGATCAAGGAATCGTAAGTGCTAACTAAATGCCGGATACATTGGTGAAAATGCAATGCTAATTGTTTCACTATATATGGATGCTTTGCAAATGTGAAACATACATGGGAATCAGCTCCTATCCGGTTTCAACAGGATCTATAGATCCTTCTGGAAATAAACCCATCACTAGAGTGTTGGTAATTATTGGTAATAGAGAGCAATTACTTGTGACTACAAACCGTTAGGATATATCTGTGGCAATTAATGTGATTGACAGACGATATGATTGAGTGTTTGTTGGAGATGCACATCGATTGTACTAATGAAGGAATTCGGAGTATCTACAAGGTGAACTGAATGCCTACATGTTTGTGGTATCTGGCTCTATGCCCAGGTCGATCCTTGAATATCCAGGATATATCTGTCTGGGAAGAGTAGCTCGCAATGTTTTGCATAGTGATGTGCTTCTGGAATCTATTCATATGTAACATGGGCTCGGCGAGGGTTTTTTGGGTGGCGTGCCTACACAACTTTAACACCGTTTGGCCTGGCGTCCACCTACTACGATAGAAATTTAGACCTACCGTTATGGCACCGATACAAAATGTCAATATCGGAGACATCGGGAAGGTGCAAAATCGTAGACATATGTCTAGACGTCCCACTTTACCATGCATTGTAAGGGTTTTTTGGTGCCTAATCGCAGAAACGTGGTCAACTGCCCCGATATTAGGTGACCTTCCGACGCGATTTTAATTTAGCTGCATCGTAGACCATATGGGAGCCATATCGTAGTAGGTGGACGCGGGGCCTAACTTTATTCTATTCACTGAGCCCTTTCCTTACCAATGATGCCTGAAGGCATTCCAGAGTAGAATACAAATGAGGACCATCAATTCCAGCTGATTAAATGTGAACACTCAGATTTGTCCAGAGATTATATCAAACACAATAATGATGTTAAAAAGTAAAGACTTCTTTATTCATCACATGGAGAAATTGACAGACATCTTTAAAATTGCGCAAATCAATCCATCAGTTGTAGCTCCGGCCTACACAACAGAGGTGGTCAGGCGTCAGGCGTGCAGCAGCTGATGATGTGCCCCTGCTACCAGGCTCAGTAAGGAAGACGTTATCGCCAATTATCACTGATAAAAGTCTTTTCCACAATCCCGTCAGATCGGCATAAATCGGAACTATCTATAATACTCACTTAACAGCCCCGATATCTTTTATGATTTCTGTTGAGAATCAGCCGTAAAATCCTTGTATGCACGAGCGCAATTTTAACGTACTGTAAATGGCTTTAGCCGATTGTGATCAGACCATTTGGTTACTGTTGGTGTTTATTCACTGGTGTTATATGTGCGTTATAATATAAACCGAATTGAAGAGGACACGATCAGGCAAATAGAGTTTAAAGCAATTTCCTGATATCTTAAATAGATCGTAAATTATTGCTTTTTTATTATCATTTTCTTTTAAGAACCCAAAAGCCGGGAAGCCACTGCTTCCGACTTGACATGGTTATGACATGGCTACAAATCAAAATTCATGTAACAGAGCAATCTCGGAACGTTGAAAAATTTCTGATCTCAGTATGTCGGAGTCTAACAATAAATTCACACATTGAAGCCGTTGAAAGTCCGTGTCGTAGTGTGTCGGAAGCGTGTCGGACACTGCACGAAAACCACCATTTTACATATATATACGCCATTGCGATAACGCACGTATCGGCTGTATCGTGGCTTGTTTATACTTGTATACACCTCTTATACGCGTCTACGTTTCGGGCGTCTACAAGACAGTTTCCATATGTAGACGCGCGCGACTTGGCTGTCTTTCACGCCTGGCGTATTTAAGATAAAATATACTCTGCGCAACATATATACGCTAGGCGTATATATGATACAAAAATACAAAACAAAATTGCGACCCACAGCCCGCCCGGGCCTGTGGGTGTTGGTAGAGCATACACCAACACTGACACGCCACCCGCGACCTCCCAACCCCACCTTCTACCGCCCCCCCACCACCCCACGCCACCCCCAGCCATCCTCAGTGAGAAGCCCCCCGCTGCCCGCCGGCCACCGCCCAGCGCCCGCTGCCAGCCGCGTTTGTACAGGTTAACTCAGTGGGAAACCCTACCCCACCCCCCACCGCCCGCCGCTGCCCGCCGCTGCCCGCCGCAAGGTGTTATGGCGTCGGATTAGCGGCCGCTCGCCTTGTGTAAGATGATTTCAGTCCTGAGGGCGGGCGGCTGGGCGGGTGGCTGTGAGGGTGGCGGCCGCATTCACACTACTTCTAACAAGGCGGGGGCGGAGTCGGAGTCGGAGTCGGGAGGAGGACTCTGTCAACCAGAGACACTGGGGGGAGGCGATTATATAGTAAGGCTGACTGTCCACACATTGAAATGGTGTTTTAAAGTTAAATAAATTATCAGAAAAACGGTAAAAAAACAACTTAATGCAGGTTTTTTTTTATGTGTAATCAATCAATTTATACTCAATCAGGTTTTATAAAGGTTTTATAAAATAAATTGGTAATATAAGATTGCATTTTTCATATAAAACAGACTTGGATGGATAATGGCAAATGAAATATGCTACCAGTAGTGTCCCCAAGTTGCAAAGATCGGAACCTTTGGATGTTGGTGTATATACAACGGAACGAGGCGTATATATGACGTATATAAGACCGCACCATGGACATGTATATACGCCACTAGATAAGGCGTCTATGAGACGGATAACAGGTCCAACTTCTAGACGCAAAATTCTACTGTTAGACGCGTTTCGGATACATATGTAAAGCGGTACTTTTCGTGCAGTGGGAACGCTTGGCGTATTGTGTCGGGAGCTCAGTGGCTCAGTGTCTGGCTCGGCCTGACCCGCGATGCAGCCTTTATATCCTATTCGCGTCCCCGGACGAAGGTATCGTCCATCGACAATTTTGAAGCCGCTCCATCCAGATAATCGGATCGGTATGAATCGGGGCAAAATTTAAAATGTATTAGATCCTGGAATGGCAACAAACATTAATATACTGATCCTATCTAAAAACGAATATAATAAGGCCATTCGTCATTGCACACTGGGAAGTAATAATAAGGATTACAGTTCCGAAGGTTATCTTCTTATGGTTAGAAACATTTACATGCAGTGGGAAATGCTCTGAATTCTAAAGTGAAAACTCCCTCGTGTGAAAATCCAAGTAAGGGATCCCATTCTCGTGGCATATTCATTTTCGTGTCTTTTTTAAAATTCTGAACTGACTAAAATTGTTAGGACCCTGACTTACGATATAGACACGGACTTCTGAGAGCTGATAATAACTGCCAGCGTACTTCCATCATTAACAACAGGTGCGCTCAGCCCGAATGTTATCTAAGAGCCCCATCCCATCAACCTTGATACAATTTGACGTATTTACTGCTAGTTCACCATATTTTACTCTAGTGGTTACTATAATGATGGATTATTTCGAATTCCCTGCAATCAGTAGCAGAACATACTTATTGAAGATTTCTATGGCTCATTTCTCCCAACCTTTATCTTTTTTACAATCACACCAGGCTAAGATACAATGCTACAAATTAACATCTTCTTAACGATCTTCAATTGTATTTTCCTGTAGGTTGTGCAACTGCTCCTGGATCACGTGGACACGAAGAGCGCGTACGAGGCCCTCCTACTGGCCATCAAACTGGGTCATGACGAGATCGCCGAGATGATCCTGGAGCACCCGAAGTACGACGAGATCAACGCCGAGCTTCGGAAGGACTCGGACTTTTCCGAGCGACTCAACGACCATTCCCAGTTCACAGACGAAACGACGCCCCTGATCTTAGCCGCACAGAACAACCGTTACGAGGTGGTGATGGCGCTCCTCATGAAGGGCCAGTTCATCGAGAAGCCACACAAGTACAACTGTATCTGTTCGGAGTGCTGTGAGAAGCAGAAGAAGGATGAGTTGAAGTTCGCCAAAGGGCGGCTCAATGCTTACAAGGGAATGGCCAGTGAGGCTTACATCTCTCTGTCCAGTGAGGATCCTATTCTGACGAGCTTCCAGTTGAGAAATGAGCTGCATGAGGTGGCAACTGCCGAGAAGTACTACACGGTGAGTCCCTTTGAGCTGCTCCGGCCAATTCATTCTTAGAAAAGAGGAGGTATGCCATACCATTAAGTAAGGATGTATTAGCTATAGGGTGCAGAATGATTGCTAGTTCTGCCATCATCCACCAGGAAATTGTAAGATAGCGCCACTGTTGTCTTAGAGACAACCACTATTTTCTGCTGTCACAATCTATAGATAATCGTGAGACATGGCTAAAACCCTTTAATTGAAAACCAAAAATAAAACTTTTAATTAAATTCATTGATAACTGGACCCACCACCTGTTGTTTTTTTCCGTCAGGGGAAAGGATGGTCAACTCCATAACACAATAGCTATGTGCACATAGTATAATTGTATATACTGCAGGAAAGGTTTCTTTTATTGTCCAGCACTTCTCCCATTTTTTGTTGTAGCTTTTATAAGGAAACTATATCTATCGTTTGATCCGCTCTGGAGCATCACATAGAAAGTTAAGTGACTGTATTTGCCTTCGCTAACTTCTTGGCCATCTTATTTAAGTGATGATACCATCGTACGACGAGACCTAAAAGTTGTGTTTGACCATCCAAGTTAGAATACGTCTAAGAAAGCCAATGCATTCGAACTATGTTTTTTTTGTGTTTTAAGAAGTTAATTAGATTTAATTTGATTTACGTTTAAGGTATATTATGTGGAATGATTCACATTTTTGATGAAGGGTATGTTCGGCTCAGTGTGTGGCTCTGAAAACCAGCCACGGGCGGAATCGCCAACACAAATGGGCGTGTATGTGAGATATCGTTTCATAGGAATATCTCCTGTCTATAATTTAGCATCCTGGAAGCAATAATCAGTGAGATATGAAATGATAGCTCATATATAGGCCATTTTGTGCTGGCGATTACGGAACTCGCTGCGTTTCTCGCTTGGAATCTCTCTGGCTTTATAATAGCTACAAGAAAATTTCCAGAAGTGCTGGACAATAAAAGGAACCGTTCCTGCGATTTATACAATCATACATATCATTGATCTGCATTGGGCGGTGGTGTTATCGCACCTTTCTCCTCACACTAATTCTATTTGTACTGGATCGATACGGGAAGTGTGTACCGTCATCTTACATCAGTCCTCCTTTGTTTATACTGGCGTCTTCGTTCAATTATGGCGCTGCTTGTGACTCGCCCGTTCTGCCTCCTCACTGTCTGCCCCATTACATGCGGCTAATTGCATGCGGTGGATTTTTTCTCTTGTTTTGCCCACAGGCGGACTATAATGAACTATCGGGCCGGCTGAGTGAGTACGTCGTAAAACTCTTAGACAAAGTCCAGGGCAACGAGGAACTCAATGTTATTCTACACAATCAGGGAGGACTCGATAAAACGTTGAACAATAGGACTCTGGCAAGACTACAGTTGGCTATAGGTTATAAGGAGAAAAAGGTGAATATAGTTTTTTACATTTTGAATTTGTCATTTGTACTGTAGACACAAACTAGGTCACAAATTAGTTTGCACTGACAGTGATAACTTTATGTTCTATGTCCTTTTTTCGTATTTGATGAACTTGTTTATCAGTATTGTTCGATTAAAACATTTCCACCGTTGGTTATCAATTTATTTTTTTCATAATGGCTATTAACTTGATTGTAATTAAGAACGTGAGGTGGCTGCTTCCTTCCAATAGCCTACGGAAGAATCTGTGGGTATTGTCAGAATACTGTGCCTTTAATTCCGAGTAGGAAGTATAAATCAAAACAGTAGCCATTCATGAAAGTTAATTCCCATTTCGTTGAACAAACACCCTTTCAAACCATATTACCATCATTGCCCAAACATCTCCTTATTAATGTGATTTTGTTATATAAGTCGATTCTGATTATATGTTGGAATATTCATTTTTCAGTTTGTTGCACATCCAAGTTGCCAAAAAAAGCTAACAACGATGTGGTACTCCAACTGCGAGTGGCTCAAGAATAGAACGTGGGGCGTACGAATGGGGATCATATTAATGATAGCAGTCGCTTACCCCTTCTTAGCTATCCTCTACATGATTGCACCAAAATCTAAGGTAAGTTCAATTTCTTGTTTTTGACACTTCTACTCATAAAAAGCTGTCCTTACAATGATAGGTCTTGGCCAGCCTAGCTTTTCGTCCCCTGCAATATGTGCCATTTGGATTACTCTTTTTTTTCAATAAATTTCTTGATAACAAATACAAAACTATCAGACTAATTTCTTCCCTTGATAATGAAATATATTATTGATAAAGCTTTTCTATTTCCGTAAATCTTATCAGAATTGTATAATGGTAGTTCAGATGATCAATACTTTGGTACATCACAAACATGTGCCTAACCATATCGAATAAATCGGTATATTGCCCCTCATCGTAGGACATATCTCAGGGAACGAATGCATTTTGACCTATAAGAGAATAAGCTAAACCTCCGAGTTTGTTCAATAGTTAACAACAATGATCTGATTAACCCTTTAAGAACGAATGATGCCTGGAGGCATCAACCAGCCCAGGCCGAATGATGCCTTGAGGCATCATTTCTCTTAAATCAATAAAATTGTTTTTGATAAGGACATAATTTATCAATATACATGAAATCTCCAGGAAATGTAGCTATAACATAAAAAATCAATATTAGTAAGCTAAAATAAGTGAAATATTATTGATTACCAATAATATCACAGGATGGAGCATCAAATTATGACTTTATCCAAAATGTGTTCGTCCTCTAGAGATATGCACTATCACTAGTACTCGACCTTATGGTGACAGCTCTGCCACAGGTGGCCGCCCTTAAAGGGTTAATATTCTGACTGCCCAAGGTCAGGAGAGGTGAATTGACCGGGGTCAGACTGGGGTCGCATATTTCCCTACAAATTCATTAGCATGAAACCCGTTATTGACATACTCATCCCACTTCAGCATGAACTCATCAGTAATGGCAGCTGTGAATTGGTAGCTGCCATTGATCAGCTGAAAATGCCCCCTAGAGGATACGGCAATCAAAACTTTAAATGTGTCCTCTGCTAAATTACTTCGTGGCGAAGAAACTTCGATATTTGACCAATACTTGATCTACAATTGAACGGAAATCCTTTCCCACATGTTTCCAAGTGTAATTGGAAATAATCTATAACTGAAGAGTGTTTTGAACGTTATTGACGATATGTCCAAGGGCACCCGAACCCGAGGAGGCTCTTGAGGCTTTATGGCATAAATAAAATCTATATTCAGTTATGTCATTCTGGATCAAATTCATTTATCGAGAAGTAGACCTACAAGTAGATGAGGAAAATACTGTCAATTCAAATATGTTTAAAATGTGGTCAGTCAATGTGTTGAAGTCCTAAAACTTTCCCATGAGTTTCATTAGGGTTTTGCATATTTAACAGGGACGTATACCTAGGAGTGTGAGTATTTTTCTATGACTCTAGGATGTATTTAGGATATTGTTGATGTGCTATTGTCTGTTGGAACTCTATTACTAACCTCGTTTGTGTAATCGTCATACCAGTCGTGTTGAAATAGTGATATAAGTTTCGTGCTGTGAGGGAAACTGCATATGTAAAACCATGTCTCACTGTAAAATAAGTTTTTAGTGCCTCATAATATCCGTTTTATTGATGTCTCAATAACATAAACGTGGTTAACTCGTGGTTTTAGACTTTTATAAACCTTTCTACACTTTCTAAACTTTGATTCTACACTGCACAATGTTTCTATATACATATTTCTATCAATTTTCCATACATCCTCACATTCCCCACTCTCATAGGTCAGCATATATATAATTAAGCACCGAGCCATTATATATTCTGGCTCTCCCTTCCATTACTTAGATTTTTATCAATTCCCTATGATAAGATACACAATGATTGAAGAGACTTCAAAAGATAGTTAGAAATATTGCACTCATCTTTTTGCCAGTAGGGACTGACTCACTGACCCAAACTTAGTTGTATTTTCCTTCAAACACCTGTGATGTCATAGTTCTGTCTCAATGAGTTGCAAGGAAGAGTAATAAGAAATTGTTGATTGCAATAAAACTCTAGAAATTAAGTCTAAGCAAGGAATGTGAGTTTTATTCATAGGTGCATCAAGCACACCACTGATTGAAATATAGGGTGTTTTTTTCGGTTCAAATCTCTAAGATTAGAAATAAAGTCGGCGTAGAACTACACATACACGGATTAATAGACGATTGCCGAATAGAGTGGAGTCGCGGGATTATAAATGATAACATCGACTGGTTAGTTATTATGGAGGGTTAATAGTGGGAATTATATATAAATGTGGTTACTAAACGTCATGGTTTCATTATTGTTTGTACAATTTCTTTATTGAAACAAAATTATTACAATTTTATCGTCGTACATACGTGAGCAGCGTTTCTCTCAACAAAGAGGCTGAGGCCTCCGCCTTTTTATAAGGCTGGTTTCAACTGCCCGGCCATAGTCTTTAGCTGTAGTCCGGCATGGGTATGCTCTTATAAAAGTCTCTAAAACTATAGATTCATATACCCAGTAGGATCGGAACGTTCAAGAAAAGAACTTCACTCTTATACAAGTATAACAATAACATACAGTCATAAGACATAAACAATTGAGGACGGAGTATTATCTCACCCCGGTATTTTCCTCCATAGGCTTAATATTAGGAACTCATACTCCATGGCCATGAAGTTTGTGTACCCAATACTCAATTGCTAATTGGGTGATTCACTTTATCAATAAATAATGTCATACGGGGTGAGATAAAATCAGAAACCCACTTGATGAAAATAACTTGGTTCGCACTCCACCTCGTTTGACCGCAGAGTAATTTACTCAGCTTCGCTTCGTGAAATACTCTGCAGTCAAACTTGGTGGTGTACGGACCAAGCTATTTTCATCTTGTGGGTTTCCTTCTAATGGTTTTCTCATACATTTTCTAAATGTCTACAAGTTCTCATGATCCTTTCAGGTGGCTACATTCGTCAGGACGCCATGCATTAAGTTCGTGGCCGAGACAGCCTCCTTCTTCATCTTCCTAGCAATGATCGTCAGTAACAGTTTCGCCGAGCGACAAAGACTCTGCGACACGACACTCCGCGACAACGCTGAGATCTCTCAGTACTGGAAGTCCTTCGGGGAGAACATCACACGACGATTCGCCAACGTGGGTATTGGGACGATGTGTATACGGACGCACCGCACGGCCCCCATACAGATGTGTATAGGCACCTGGATATTTGGTGAGTTGGTCACATTAATGTAAGACTTCACACGATAATCAAACGCACTAAATATGGATTGGATTATTAGACTTCTGAAACCAGATATTATACGGTACTACCATATATTGTGAATATATTCTCTTTGATAGTACACTGTGATGATTTTGTTATCTCTCAAAATGTTTTTCAACATGGCTAGAAAAAATTATGTTTGTTTGGTGACTCCGACAATATTAATTTGTGTTTCTCCTACAGAACTGTTGGACATATTTGTCTAGTCATATCTCATAAACATTTTTCTATTTACTGTAACAACAGATATATAGTATACTGGGAGAGTTACATGTGAGACATCATTATTGCAAAAGCATAGAGCTCTATTAGTATATACCTGTGGTAGTATATCCTACACATACGGCCCGCTTCTACCCATGTCTTATTCATATCCGTACGGCACCTGGGTGACGTACGGGGTATGTTTGTGGCGTACGGGGCATGTACGGCTGCGAAATACAAAAACTCGCCAAAGAGTAAAGGTAAAAATTCCACTTGGTAGAATCGACGATAAAACGAACCTCTGCCTTCGGCATCGGTTCGTTTTATCGTCAATTTTACTGCGTATTTATCACGTACAGCCACAGTAACCCTGTTTCCGTATAATCAAACATTTATATATTTCTATAGTTTCCACAGAGGTTGTCCACATATATATGTAGGCGGTGATTTTAATGACATTATGACACAGTAACTCTCCATTCACTAACTACTTTCCACACACAACATGTTTTGATAACGGTTATTTCCCTTTGTTACAGCTTTGCTTTGGCAAGAACTGAAACAGCTTTACCAAGAAGGCGCCATGGGACATTTCTCCAGTGTTTATAACCACATGGACTTCTTCATGCTCAACTTCTACATTGCTTCCTTCACACTCCGTTTTGTCACCTATCTCAAGGTGAGCTGCTTCTCCTAACATGTATGCGTCACGTTGTTATGATAATGCTCCCACTGCTCAATCCCATTCCCTAGATGACTCGCAGATTTCTCATCAGGGAATTTTATCTGCTTTATCTATATTTCTCATATATGATATACATATATATCCGTTAACGTGATATGTTATCATGTCTAGTCTTGCTTAAGCCTTTAATTATGAACATGAATGATTAAACAGAATTAGGATTAAAAAAAATGTAGTTGGGATGCTTCTAACCATTAGCCTCTTGATGCCTTATTATAAACAGTAGAACCCCACTTAAGGGTGCCTTACTATATACAGTAGCACCCTCCGTTCCGAGCACATTGACCGCTTATGCGTGGTGACCCCTTAATCAGGGTTAAGATTAACACTAAATAGAGAGAAAAATATCTGTTCTGAGCAAATTGTCCGTTAAGACAGGGTTTCACTCTATATGGTCCTACATTGACTAAACAAAGTACCACAATAAAGGGGGGCGTCCATCAACCAAGACAAGGGTATGACAATGGCTTCCCGACAAGGTCCACGATTGGCCTACGATTGGAGGCTTTGTCATGATTGGTGGACCCCAGTTCCTGACAAGAGTCTACGACATGGCCACGACAAGGCCATAATTGGCAGCTTGCTGGGAGCCCTCCGACAAGGCTACGACAACATCAAACATGTTCAATTTTTCCCAGTACTGGACCCTTGTCGCGGAGTGTCATGGTATGTCGGGAGCACGTCGCAATGGCCTATGATAGTAAATTTTGGTGGAGGGTGCACTTCCCGACACACCCCGACAATGCTGTCATATAGCCCCCCTTCTTACGACAAAGCTGCGACAAACGCAGATTGGAACTTTCTTGTCAGCGCTTGTCGTAGCCTTGTCATGGTTGGTGGACGCCCCCTTTAAACTAAACGTCATCTAAAGTTTCATCTCACTTTTCTTTACGCACAGACATACTATGCTACTCTGCACTTCCTGAAGAAAGAGTCGTGGTTGAAGCTGATCAACGAGGATCCTCAGTCGGAGTACCTCGTGTACTGGCTGGTCCCGGACAGGTTCTACTGGGACACCTTAGACCCGACGAGCGTGTGTGAGGCCCTCTACTCTGTGGCCAATGTCCTCACCTTTGCTCGGCTTTTCTATCTACTCGCCATCAACGAGCACCTCGGGCCGATGCTCATCTCGTTGGAACGCATGATAAAGGTGAGTCCTCTTATCTCGTCTTATCATTATATGTTTGTACTTTATATATAATATATACATATATATATATATATATATATATATATATATATATATATACATACATACATACATACATACATACATACATACATACATACATACATACATACATATATATATATATATATATATATATATATATATATATATATATATATATATATAAATTCCTCGCCTTCCTAAATGAAATAACAACAAATAACAGCATAGTAGTTTGGCGTTATATTTGTATTATGAGGGACTTTTCACTCGATGAGACAATATCATCCCCCATTCCAATATACAAAAAAAAATTCGCAGCTGCTGAGTTGGTGTGTGATCCCGGCAACGGACTGGTGGTGAGTGAGGCCCTTCCGAGTGTCCCGCTGTCCCTCGTCACCTTTCTGTGGTCCCTCTCGCGGTTCCGCCAGTAACCAATCTCCGCTCGCAGCTCCCTCTCTCGTACGGCTGACTTTATACTCTCAATAAAGCCTTCTGCCTTATTGGTCCCATATATATATATACTTTTTCTACAATCTCAGCTAGATCTGTGATATATATTTGTACATGGACCGGTCTGATCATTGCTGTAATGGAAGACCATCTCATTTGAGGTGAATTACCTGCAAAATAAATTTGGAAAAAAAAAGAGTAGTACTATGAGAAAACGTGGTTACTGAGCCCATACTGATGGCCGTTCAGTGTCATTTTTTCATCAAATGACCGAAAACGGCCATCCGTAGGGGCTCAGTCACTACGTCCCGATCTACTCCACCCGTCAGTGTTTCTAGTTCTAGAAACCGTCAACATATATTGAAAAATTGAGAACAATTATCAAATGACAGATTGTGGGTATTTTTGTGTTTAATGTCACAACCTGGTGATTCGCTCGGCTTTATCTTATCAATTCATCCTAGCATCTTCCACGTATACCTTGACAGCGCATTAGCCACGTTGAATTCGCAGTGACCTTCTGTTAGGGTGGTCCAGGGATACTTTAGGCGTAAAAAGAAGATAACGGACCTACATTAACTTTTAAATGTTGAGTTGCTCGAGCAATGGTGGTACTCTCAAATGTGAAGCTACATGTACAAAATGTCACTTGACCAAGAACGGCTCGACACAAGGCCAACAAGGACCAGCTCTGGCACAAAAGTCAAGTTCAAAGTGTACCGGCATAAAACGACGCATTATGAAAAGTCCCCAATGTATTGGGGAATACAAATCTGGAACACCCTACCCTGTCACATCCAAAAAGTGACTTTGTATTTCACCTGTTATTTTGTTCCAATGGAAGAACTACTTATGTAGAAATTGGAATGTCAATAAACAACAACAACAGCAAAACAAAAAAAAACCTCAGATGAGTCATACCATCATTATGCAATATTGCTGTATATATTTCACCCGATCTTCAATCCTACCACATACACCGAAAGCCGTGAGAAAGCCCGAGGTCCCTACTCGTTCAGTCCCAAAGAGCGCGTGGATGAACTGGAGGTCACAATTTACCCAAGCTAATGCTTACAATTGATTTTGTTCAATTGAGTAACTGCACATTATGTGGTGTTCAGTCTTTGGCGGTGTCCCTTGACTGAACCCTATCTTGGATACAATCAATTACCTCATAATTTAATGAACACCGACCTTAATTGAAATAACAGGTCATTGTTTACGAGATAGTCTACCGATAAACAGTGACCTTATTGCATACTGGTCACTCTATTGTAGTCCACCAAGATAATAGTTTAAGCAGTATGAACTTCAGTATTTGCATCGTCTATTTAACTTGTTCAACACTGCTCGGCGCACATTTTGACCTTTTCGGTGACCACATAAAAGAGCTAATTTAGATTAATTAGCATTGTTATTTTAGCGTCACCTGTGTGTGGTAGAAAGTCTTCTGCAAAAGACAAAAGGAATCGAAGGAACCATACCGTCATGTTTAGGTTTGAATCGCCACCGCATACTGATTGTTTTCTCCTCATTAAATATTCCCTTACTGTCTTATTATCAAACATGTGATGTATATTATCTAAATCATATAATTATCAAAGGCTATATGGAGCTGCTTTGGGAAGAACTTTTATTATTATAGCAAACGTATTATGCATGTCGGTTACGATTTAATGATGATAACATGGGCATGATTGACTGTTTGAAAACCTTTTATAGACCAGATGAATATGTTTTAGAGCTGGTGAGGGATCATATGGGACAATTCACCTTGACCTATTCCTGAAAATTTGATATGATGGTCTCCAGGAGTTGTAGAATATGTATCTAACTTAAAATTACGGGTCACAGTGCTAATCTTTGGTTTAGGGATGAGTAGTATGTTAACTTTACAATACGTATGACTTATAAAAGGTTCGATTTCACAGATCAAAACTTATGTATTTTTCTTCGAAGTTTCACAAATATATATAGCAAATGGGAATTTAATACATTTCAATTAAGAACTATTTGGCACCGGCCTTCTATTAGAAGGAACTGAATAAGACCATATTTTTCGTTGCATTTCGTAAATCAAGCCATTGCAAATTAGCCTATTTACCTAATAGGTTAGGATGAATTGGAGAAACCGTTAAATTTACTCATTTGGCATTAGAATGAATCACAAGGATCCAGTTTTTATTGATAATTGCTAATATTTAAAAATCACCAGGTAGCGCCACCGTGAATTGTAGGATATACCTTTAGTAAAACCGAGATGATTCGCAGCATACAGTGTGACGTCAGGGCTAGTCCATATACTACCCTGTAGAGGCAGCACTAAGTAATCCTACATCTTCAATGCTGCATTATTTAGAGGCTCTATGTAGTTAAAAAAAATTCATTGCAATCTATGGACTTTGTATACGCATTTACAAATATCCACAGCTTTACTGTTAACGATCTAATTCTGGATTGAAAAGTCTCTATGATTTATGGTGTGTGCGACATTACAGTCATAAAAAGAGAATAACCACTCTCATTTCATGTTCATGTTCTGATTCTGCCTGAGATACTTTCAGGATTTATTAGTTATAGAACAGGCGTTTCTTCTAGAGTATCTCCCTTTAGGTGATCTCTATCTATTCACAATTCCTTGCAAATGACTTGTTTAATACCAAATTAAACTGGGTTTATTTGGTACTGCCTGAAGAGGATAACTCACTTTGACGTTCAAGGGTATCCGACCGGGCACTATTGCGACAATAACCGGCAACGAAACGCTTCATGATTTGAATTTAATTGTCAATTTAATATGGATCTGTGTTTATGTCGGATATTAATTTCAACAGTCTCCTGGTAGCTGAATTTTAGAAATGATACGTGGGCTGCTTTTGGGGATTTCCAGAAACGCAGTAGTTGGTTGATATATGGAACTAAAGAGGTATTAGTAGAGCCATTAACTAGTAGTATTTATGCTGTCTTTTTTTTCTGAATATTGTGATGATATTGTTCATATACAGACGTATGGTATACATACGTAGATATACATACGTATAGTATACATATTTTGTTGTTCTACCATCTTGGGTGGCATGTGGAGACTATAAGTGAATGTTATCATTCATGAAAGACCGCTGTGTATCGGCGAATTATTTGTCGTTACGTCTGTTTAATGAAATAAAAAAATGTCCTAAGCAATAACATAGATATTCATTTCACTATCCATGTCCTGTTTTCGTATTCCATTTACAGCACCCAGAACTGAAAGACTCATTTTGGATGGATTTTCTCTGAAACAGTCAACGGTTTATAAACGTACTATAGAGAGATATGATCTAAATACATATTAGATGTTAAAGTAGAACGACCATAATATGGGTGGCAACTTACCTCTAGAAAGGAAGCTAGTTAGAAAAAATGTTAGGGGATATATATCTCCCTGCTAGACTATATTATTAAAAACACACACACAAAATATTGGGAGCATGTACATACAACAGAATGAATGTATGGATATATTGCTATTGTATGAAAACCTTTGAGATATATGTTTGGAGGAGAGTGATAAAACATGTATTGATAGAGAAATAAACATTTGCTACAGCAACAAAAAAAACATAGATGTTCTGGTAATATCCAAGAGTTCTTAGTTCTGTATGTGTACTCTTTTCAGGACGTGATGAAATTCATGGTGACATTTCTGCTGATCTTCTTGGCCTTCATGGTGGGCCTGCACAACCTTTACTGGTACTACGAGCCGTCCATCCGTGGAACCGTCGAGATGAAGGACCACGAGATCCAGACCAGGGCCGAGCGTAACTTTGGCACGTGCGTACCTTGAGTTGCTCATTGAGTGTCTCATTGCCTATATCGGGCGTGAGTTGTTTGATGCAGGCTGCTAAGCTGCCTGCAGACACCAAAGCCTATTGTTTGATTTCCATTGCATGGTATTTGTATATAACTACGCCACAGCATACATATAGAGCTGCTCCAATGAGTTGCTCTCGTTACCCGCCTATTTGAGTTGTAAAGGATAATCTCAGGCCTGAATTGGCTTCTTTTGTTCATACGCTCAAGATGAGGCGCTCATAGTAAGGCTAGATGAGACCAGTGTGCCACTGCATATGCTTTCGCAGGTTTTTTTTTCTGAAGCTACCTAATCAGGTCAATTTTGCTGATAAGGACGTTCTGATTTAATGCCAATACCTTAACTTTGATTGATTTAGGCACTGACGTGTGTACAACAGTAGCAGCAAAATATCATTCATATTGTCTTTTGATCATCCAATGAAACAGGATCTATATTTTGTTGTACTCTGTATTCAATGTGTATCTTGATGCATCTATAATTAATGAACTCCTCCCAGATATTTTGTCTTTGTAATGCGCAATTTGATTTCCCTCTGATTTGCTGGCCGGGTCGTGCGTGGGACCATAGAGCGCAATGCTGCATCCCTCCTTTTAGAATAACCAAACTGGTACCAATTAATGCCTGACACTTTCCTTTATTTCTGCCAGAGGGAAACCGACCTGTAACGTCGGCAACAAAAACATCGGCATGTAGGCACGGGTTTGATTCATTGTTGAGCATGCAACTTATTTATTCTTCCCACAAGACAAGGGTCCTGCACATTTTCATAGCCACAGTTTGTTTGATTCTTATTTCTGCACTTGTATTGATATTATCATTTTCCCGGAAATGTTTCCTAGTAGTCTTTTCTGTTCAAGCTTAGCTATTTTGCATAGATATGTTGGTCGACATGTGTGATATTATGCGGACTTTCACTATTGACACGTTTGGGGTTTTACATATTGTAAAGATAGCAGGACAGTTGTTTCATACGTCACGTGCATAATGCATTTATAAGCTGCCATATCCCAGTTGCTGAGAGGATGATTATGTTCAAATAGCTACAGTGAACAATTGGGAAGCCTCAAGTGAAATTCGTATGCCCTTTTCATTTTCTCCCCGGTGATTATATAAATAGTTTTATTTGCTAGAACATACTGAAATACCACATTAAGCTACCCGTGAAGGAGATCCCCTCAAAAAACTTTATTAACAGGAAATTCTCTGGAGTATATCTAGTATTTACAAAACGATTTACATACTTCTCTCGCATAAAACTGATAATAGATGAAATTAAATAATTTTCGCGTGCCACGCTTTCACGTGAGTGAAACGCCGCAAACATTACACGCTGTATATTGCACGATATGCTTCCTTTAGTGAGTCTCCATTAGGCTTCAAAGGGTCCATAGACCTATTACCACCGGCTGAGTGATTGTGGACCAGAAGGAGTTGATACGAGACTGTTAGGTGTCCACACTAGCCGCTGCCAGTCATAGTATTTACACAAGATATCGTGCTTTTGGTTGGACCACCAGTGAGATACATCTTGGGCCTAATCTGTTCCCTACACAGTCATCCACTGACGTTTATTTGTTTAGGAGTCCTTCTTTGTCGGCGGTCGATGTTACTCTAAGATAGTTCTGTATGTGGTGTTTATCATCCTGTTGGGTGAGTCGCCCATTTTGTTACAGAGACCTGCTTCTCTTTGTCACAAGATGGGGCGAGGTGTCTGTGTATCTACTGGAACTGCCTATTTGAATATCTCACTGCCTGCCATTTCTCAAAGTGAACCATTTTAGCTTTGTATATCTCACATTCACTTTTCACGGTAGAGCAAAATCACTTTTATTGCATCCAAGGACACGAGTTATTGAAATATATGATCACTTCTTCATCCCACAGTATACTATCATCCGATCTGACTATACATTTAGTCTTTTGATAAAAAAAATTGTATGCACAGTATGTTTTTAAAGCATTATGAGCAAGGCATAGTCCTTTGGGCGTTTGAAGAACTAAAACGTTTAAAGATCCTCTTGTAATTGCATAAATTAATGCACAGATTGTCTAAGGATCCCTTTCCTTGCACAATTTCTGATTAACACTGCTTAACTCAGCTGTATTTCATGGATTATAATCAAGCAACTTGTGAACTTCGACCAGATATCGAGTAAAACTGCAGGAATATTCTGGTGACTTTCTTGTAGGTTGGAGTACACATTTAGGACCGTGTTTTGGGCGTTGTTTGGCCTGTCGGAATTTCGAGCGGTTGAAATCGGCCAGGGCTTCCAGAGCCGCTTTACAGAGAGTGTGGGCTACATTGTGTTCGCCGTGTATAACTGGGCAGCTGTTATCATTCTCCTAAACATGCTCATCGCTATGATGACCCGATCATTTGAGAAGATAACGGTAAGTATCTCATAAAGTCTAGACGATAGGATATTATGGTAAAACTGGATGAGTTTTAATCTTGGCCACCGTATGCCACAACTGGAGTTTGGCATAGTGACTTCATGAGGCGAAGCTGAATGAAGTCCAGAGCAGGAGTGGCATGCGGTGGCCAAGATTAAAACAAATCAGGTTTTGATTTTATCCTACTCAGTCTCCTCGATTTTGGAAAATTACGTGATAACAATTCTGTATGTCACTAGTGGCATATAAAACTCCGTATGCTAGTCAGCTTGGCATTCGGAAATTCAATGTTAAGTCTATGTGATTTTATATTATGGGAAGGGTAAACACTACTATAAGAACTAGTACTGTCAGACATCTTCTGAGTCTATATTCTGTTTTAAAGTTGTTATATAAAATGGTCCTTTAACAAATGCCGTAGCTTGGAAATGGCCATAAGAGACCTATCTTAAGGCCCTTCTATTTCTCTACTTTAAATCAATTCTACTGACCAATATCAAAATTATTTCAACTCGCTTCGAGACAAATTGCTTCCAATCCCAGGCGCAAAGAGACTGCATACGAATTCGACCACGTGTGAAGTTATAGCATTCCTTTGACCATTAACCATAGATTTAAAATTCATCCTGGCAAAGCTCTTACTTGTGGCAATGTTAAACCTTCCCTATTTGCTAAGATAGGAGACATTCTACCATAATAGGATGTGAGCAATTAAAGAAACAGCAATTTAGTATCGCTGATATATGTAGGTAAATTTGTATATTAAACTCTAAATATCAGAGAATGTAAGCCTGGACCTTAGAAGGAAAATAACTATGATCAATATCAAACAAAGGAAAAAACCTACCATGATAAAGTTGTCGCTCATAGTTTAGATGTAACTTAGTTCAGTCTTTAAAACAGTCTCGGGAAAAACAATAGGTTAGGAATGCTTCAGCTCTTCTAAAAAAATCAGTAATGTTTACTTTGCCAATTATTTCCAAAATCATAAAGAGAGGGTTTTGATTTCAGAGGGAGCAAGATGTTGAATGGAAATTCGCTCGCTCGCAGCTCTACATGGAGTACATAAAACAAGGGTCGACATTACCCGTACCTTTTAATGTTATCCCCACTCCTAAGGCCATTGGCAACGTTATCAAAGGCATCTGTCGCGCAGTAGGTCAGCTCCTGTGCCGCCGAAAATACTGTAACGAACAGGAGGACGATGGTACTGAGATGAACGGCATACTGGGAAAGAAAATGGGCAAGGTGAGAATCTCTTATTATTAAGATAATTGTCAGACTTTAGTTTCTAGGATATAACATAGACCCTCTTAAGACAGTCGATCATTTTGCACAATTTTATATAGTGGTCTTTGAATGATATTGGCTGGGGCTGATTGTTAATATTCACCATACTAACACCTCACAACTATGTTGGAATTATATCGTGTATATAGTCAGTGTAATGGTTACAGTATAGATCTAAATTTAAAGGAGAAGCACAAGGAGGATGGTGAAAGGAAGGAGGAGGAGAAAGAGGTACCAAAAGAGCTACTAGGGGCACTTTTATAAGCACCTCTTTCTAATTGTAAAATATATGTTATTCTAGTACCGAATTCATTGTATCAACACTAGGCCATAACTAACGAAATTAGTACCGAATTCCTTATATCAACACTAGACCATAACTAACAAAAACAGGCCAGATTATCTATATGCTCTAGTGTACATGGATTGATGTTGAGAGCCAATTGAGAAATATATATCCATACATATTAGCTCTATAAGGGCAGGCATCAGCGGTGGAACTGCCAGCATTTGTGTGGGTGCTGGTGTCAGTGTGAGCCGCCTGGGGACGTAACGATGGGCACATTGTCAACTGAACTCATGACATGTTACCCTTAAAGTCGTTATTGTTCCTGGAAGTATTTATCAACTGTAATGGAATACCTACATTCTGTAATGAGTACGTGTGTGATCATCCATTATTTCTTTTAAACAAAATTTCATGAATATTGGAAAAAAGAAAGCCTCAGGCAGACGTCGCCCGTCCTTGAGGGTTAAGAAACAATTAGGAGGAATTAGGAGTACAAATATTATAGAAAAGTAATGATAACAGATAGATGTGTCCACGTATTAAGCTTTAAAGGACAACCCATTATTGTTTCATGTTTAAATCCCCAGCAAATGAAAAGTCAACAAGTATCGAAGTAGCAATAGCAGTCCGCCCCATGTTGCCTTACTACTCAAACATCGCCCCAAGCCAGTCCATCCAGACTGCCGGGTCCTCCTCCGCTCTCCCACCGCTACCCCTTCAAGCTAAATTTACTCATTTTCAAGGAGGAAATCCCCATAAACTCTCAAAATAGGACGCTTCGTGCGTTCTGTGTGACTGGTGGAATTCTACCCTGTAGCGGACTATTGGACAACACGCTTTCCATTTCCTGCTACAATTAACGGGTGTGGTGTGGGGGATCTGGAGGGCTGTTTGGTGCGTGCTGTGGGCTGTATGCCGTGTGCTGTATGCTGTCTGCTGTCAGCTGATCGGTTCTCTGTCATAATTCTACATCAGCACTACAGCGCCGACTGCGAGGGCCGCAGTAACTACAGCGAGGACGACACAGTGTTTGTGCCGCTACGAGAGGTGAACGTTGACAGAGATCCGCCGTCAGAGGGAGACACTGGCTGTGGATACAAAGTATATATTCCTGAATACATACTACCGTATACATTACTGTCTCTTAAACTGCTCTGCCTCATTTTCAATATACCAATTTGACGCTGCCCAGATTGACTATTCGGGAAATAATTCTTTTCTTATTAGCATATTATTTTTTTAATATCTTATTGCTTAAAAGTCTGGAATACCCAAATTTCATATTTCACCATTTTTGTGGTTATTCCTGAAAATGCTTCAGGGCGAATATTAACAATAACTATCTATTGACAAACTAATATCTACCATTAGAATACGCACCAATTATCTATGTATCTAACAGTATTAGAATCCATGATAACCCATTAGAATCAAGGTTCCTTAATCTAATCTTAAGTTTCCCCTCGATCTATAATGCTTTCTGATATATATATATATATATATATATATATATATATATATATATATATATATATATATACCTATATGCATATTGTTCTTCTGCCAGCATAACTGAGCAAATATCTTTTATATCAAGTCTCCTGTGCTAGTTTATAATACACGTAGAATTTAGTCTTTATCTTTCAAATCTCAAGCTAATATGATCATCGATGCAAATATAAGGTGTGAGAGCGGCTGAGTCAAAGGCCGCATCTATCATTAATTAACCCTTCAGGAGCCACACATAGTATGTAGTACCCATACTACAGAAGGCACCAGAACCAATTGTGGTGTTTGTATGGCCGGCTTTTGTAGTCAATGTTGTTAAACAAAATTTCAAATTTGAAACTTCCAGTAAATCTGTATTTTTATCAGAACTTTCCGATATTTGAAAGACTTACTGGCAATACATAGCCAAATATGTCTTACAATTTTCATAATTCTGCGATAATTATTCAAAAAGTTACAAAGGAACAAATTCAGCATTATTCTTCCATGCCTAAGAGAATGCCACATGGCATTGTCCTGCCACAGCCAGGGGAATGCCATATGGCATTGTCCTGCCATGGTCAGGGGAATGCCATATGGCATTGTCCTGCCATGGTCAGGGGAAGCCATATGGCATTGACCTGCCAGAAAGGGTTAAGTAGAACACTGAATAATCATCCTGTTTGACCGGTGTTGTTGTATTATCTCCATCGGCCATTTGTAAATTATCTATTCCGAAAGGAAGGTGATCCAATACTGCAAATAAATCTTAAACGCGTTTTCCAATGTTTTCCACATGTGATGTCATTGTCAGTTTAACTTTTAAGACAACCCACTCAACCAATTCATTTTATCTTTTTCAGTCAGTCGTTAAGAAGGTTGTTAGAAGATATATATTTGAGAGGTTACAAGCAAATGCTATCTCAAATGAAGGTAAGAGATACATTTCAAGTTATATCAAAATACCACCATACTTACTGCTATATACCTCATGAGCTTCAATACCCCTAAAGTTGCTGTGGGTATGTAATTCCTATCATCTTCAACATGAACTTTTACCTTTCACAAATTTTGAATCGGTACAACATATGACCATTAGTTATACACAAATCTATACACTATATAATTTGAAAGATGATAAAGATATTGTCTCCCCTAACGCCTCCAAACTATCCAAACTCGAGTATATATATGGTTGCATTTCAATTTCTGTGTCCAAAATTATATACAATTTCCAATATTTCAAATTGTGATACTTTTTTTTATAATTTTTATTTTCAGAATGTATAGACTGTAGTTTATTCGTTTAAATTATAATATACTAATCCATATCAGGTATTATGTTGCGATATACTTTGAGTCTAGGATCCAACATATCAAGCACCAGTGGGTTAATGAGGTATTTCGGTCTCTAGTGATTGGTCATGGTCGGCTGGGCATGCCTTTGAGACCCTGAGACACTGGCACCCTGCTCCTTACCCACTATCACAGTGAATAGATAGTGAAGGGATAGTTTTCTGGAAGCGCGCTGGAATTCCCAATTTACCACTCCGACCTTTAGGCAATGTATTTAGGGTATAAGCACGCTCTAATAACTAACAATGCCTATCTTAATTAAACTAGTAGAACAAAGAAAAAAGGGGTTTAACCACACAAAAGCAAACTCGTTCCAATTCAGTTGAAAACGTTTATTGATGATAAAAGATGAGTACAGGCAATGCTGATGAGATGGATGATCAGTGATGAGAGTAAAAACTCAACGTTTCGATAAACTTAATTTATCTTCACCAGGAGTTGGTTTTGTAGAAGCTAGTAGAAGTCTCAGTAGACTTGCTCAAGTCTTTGATTATGAACATTCATTAAATGATTAATCACAATCAGAATAAAGTTCATTAAAGTATGTATCCTTCTCTGACTGTCCCATGAATCAAAGACTTGTCCACTATGAAGAGAATCCCCTGTTAATGACCCAAAGCCACTCCCTGTAAGCCAACTCCTGACTGTGACCCGATTAAGATCAAATTGAGAGGGCATTAATCTCCCATCAGATATCAGACCAGTAGCCATGATATCTGTGTGGAGAGTGTTGGAAATACTGGTGCTATACAGTGCCAGATACAGATTAAGATCAAATTGAGAGGGCATTAATCTCCCATCAGATATCAGACCAGTAGCCATGATATCTGTCTGGAGAGTGTTGGAAATACTGGTGCTATACAGTGCCAGAAATCTAACACCATTACCGATTGTACCAGTCCCTGTATCTCAACGAGGAGAATAGGGAGCCAAAGTGAACCTGCTGAAACCACAGATACCCATTTACAAGACACCATTTCCGGTGGCCAGTAAGAACGAGGCTTAGTACTAAACCTATGGGGGTTTGAGGCTAGACTTTTGTTTTTGGTCTTGTTTGTTACTATTGAAGTGTAGTTTACTACTATCGTCTCTGAATAAATTTGTCTCAAAGCTTTGATGACAGTTGCTAAATTCATCAAAAATATAGATCTAAAAGATTGGAGAATGTCATATATGATCTCGAATCTACATAGTCAAAGTACTGAGCGCCTATATCCGGAAATGGTGTTTTGTAAACGGGTATCTGTGGTTTCAGTGGGTTCACTTTGGCTCTCTATAGACATAGGATGCAGAGACTGGAGCCAGTCTAAAGTCTCAGTTGTAATGCTGTGTCTGGTGTTTCTTTCTAGGAGATATCGATGTGATTCGTCAGTCAATGGCGTCGTTACAAGAGGACGTGCGCCAGAAGCAGAAGGACCTCGACGTTCTGCTGAGTCAGCAGTCCGAGGTTCTCGCCAGTGTCAACTCCATGCGCGATGGACTCATCTCCGTACAGCGCACCACCAACCACCTCAGTGACGTCATCGAGGAGTCACGTGACCGCTACGAGACGTCACCCAAAGCCACGACGTCGACGATGACGTCAGTCCGGGCCTCGTCGCCTCCGGGCTACGCTTCCGCCGTGTGCTCGGACACTCACGGTAGCGTCTCCCCGCCGCCAATGACGTCATCACCGACGGTGACCACCATGACGTCGGCAGATGGCGCTCTGAGGAAGCGCACCACGGTGCTGACGACGCCGAGCTTCCTGGGGCCTGTGACGGAGTGCACCTTGGAGGATGAGTCTTGACAACGTCCTGCCTTCGTTGTACCCTGGATGTTGTGAGCAGTCTCCCCACCCCTCAAACCACCTCCCGCTGCAGCGGTGCTGCCACCTTTGGGCAGCGCGTAGCATTGTACCAAAGCCACATGCAACATAGATTGGCCGCCACCTCGGTCTTCATTCTGTTCCGACTGAGAGGTTCGTGTGGTTGGGTCCAGGTCTTGTCCTACATTGGCCGCCACCGTTATCTCCATTCTGTTCTGACTAAGAATTCTTGTCCATGAATTCATACTCTAGTACCAAGCAATTTTGCTATATATGAGTTCTGAGAGCTGAAATTCTTATTAGGATATATTTATAGCTCGTAAAGTTGAAGATAAAGGCTACTTTTATGGTCATTTTATTCGAAATACACACAAAAGGAAAGAAGAACATGAAAAAATGGATTCAAGAGTAGGAAATGGCACACTCTCCAAACGTAGGTCCAGGTCATACTAAGGATCTGTGGGGAGAGTGACAAGCACAAAAGGAAGTGGGTTGCAAATTTAACCCCACCAGAAGCTCTGATGGCCAGTGTACGTTCGAGAACGCATGGTGGTGGTGGATGAACTCGCTACTTACACAGAGACAGTAACAATCAGATTTGTGGTGTTAACTCGAAATAAGGCGATAACGTCAAACAGCCCCATAGGAGGGCGCCACTAGCAGTACTTACCCCTTTTTACATGGCGGCTGGTGATCTAGAATACGCGCTGCAAAATGAATGAGATCTCACTGGACGAGATGTCCATAACTCGAAGTGCTTCTTTTACAGAAATTTGCTAGAGAGAATGTCTGTTTATAAAGACTCCTTTGTTTGTGTACATAGTCCCGGGACCTACCCAACGTCTATTAACGGAGTGGGCCATCAGGAGTCCCTTCGGTTGCTTTGTGCGAATCAGGAGAATAGAATGTGGCAATTACAGACTCAATGTTGATAAATAAGGCCCATGCAGGTTCCATGGGAGACAGTGTTCAAGAAAACGGATGCAAATAAAGTTTACATGGGACTTAATGAGATTTGGTAGTTCAGCCTTCACAGTACCCTGGTGGGCTGCAGCAAGTCAACAGAGCTATTTGAGTACAGGGCACACTTGAAAACAATGCCTATCTCTCAGACCATGCAGTCCTGTTAACCTAACGCCTCCTCTCTGTACATTTACACCTGTTTACTAAGTTCATATATGTGTTATAGCTTCTTTGTTATTGTTTGTTGAATATGACATTTTGTGATTTGAGAAAATAAACTTGTTACATCTATATGTAAATACTACTTCCATGAGTAGTAAAGTGTTGTGAATGCTGTGTATGATGTGTCCATGATTCTATTCACATCAAGAACAAATATCTAATTTATGTGGCCCACTTCCTGCCACATGTGTAGGCACTGGAGAGGCAGGCTCCTCCAGGTTGCTCCACGGTGCCAGAGGATGGCCAGGCTGAATTGGCAACCTTTCAGGATGTAAGGAGAATGCCCGATTCTCAGGTCAAGAATGCACGGGATGTGATTCTGAGTTTACGTCTGTTTGTATTACGACTATGAACACATACATATATCATTTAGGTTTTATCTAGCAAACCAATATAGATCTGGTTATACTTGATCACTGTTTGGATTGTCCCCTGTTAGAATGAAGCCAATGAAAGATCATAATGTGCATAATATTGTTTTAAATTTTGCTTTCCCTGGCAACATAATGTCTTTAGAAAACACCAAAATCTGAAATTTTGAGATATCTTTGTTGCTTTTGCCAATTTTCCATTAATATTTGGCATGATTAAATTTCCTTGTAAGGCGCATCTATCATAACTAAGATTATTATAAAATGGAATGTGTTTGTGTTGCCATTGCAACCAAATATACAAAGCTTAACAATACCTAATACTAACATATTTTTATACACATGCATTGTACTTCAACCTTCATATTCTAAATACTAACGTATAGTTCTTAAAACTAACATTCACTTTTAGTATGTTTTGTTCTCCACCAGGTGATCCATCGTTTCTTTCTCACGACAATGAGGAGAAATCCCAAGGGAGAAAATCAAGGTGTGTACAGATATGTCTAGAGATATTCTACCCACCTCCTGCTGGGGTTACCGACTCCTGAGCAGCTCTTAGCACCGACTTTTACCGCTTCCCACCCTGCTGGGTTAGCAGCACTCCCTGGCGATATTTTTGGGTACAGAATCATAACCATTCCTCAAGGAAAATGTTGCATAGTGTGTGATGCCCTTAAATACTTTGACCGAAACCACTGAATGCTCTTCAGACAAAAATGAATGAATCAAACAATTTAATTCCTATGCCATTACAAAGAGCATACATAGAGGATTAATTTGATGTATGATATGCCATAGATGTAAAAGGCCAGCATCTTGAAATAACTACACTACAAAACTAAATTCATCAATTCTCTGATCCACCTGAGGACTTCAGGTTCAATATAGATTATGCAAATTAACTGTCCGAATTCCTATTTATAAGTAAAAGTTATGCTTTGCCTTATATGACATGATCTGGATTAGAGAGGAGTATTATTTGAGTGCTTTTTGCAAAATCTATGCATCATTATTACAGATTTCCCAATCAATATGCAAATTAACTATGACATCATCAATATACATGAAAATAGATATCTCCATTGGATTCAGTATGTGACAATATTCCTGTATGCTAAATATCATGGCCCTATCATCGATATCAAGAGATTTATTCTAATAAATCTGTTCATCTGTGCTAATCCTAGCTTAACAAGCCCACCTAAGGGCCAAAATCAGTATTCTGTGGCTACGAGAATAAATTTCATATCTGTAATTAGAATCATCTATGCAAAAGATAGCCGGGAAAGAGAGGATCCCAAAGATATTGGGATTTTATAAATCGGTCAAGGAGTTCAAGAATTATGGAGGAAAGTCTAGTCAGATTAGTTGAATTTGAGGAACTCAAGCCTATAGAAAACAGTAGAAAGCATGGCACCACATAATGATTACCCCTTGTTCACACTCTATTGTGATCCTTCCTTTTATATTTGTCACATGACTAACTGTATGCTAAATATCACGATCCTATCATAGATATCTAGAGAGTTATTCTAATAAATCTGTTCATCTGTGCTAATCATTATGTGGTTTAGTTTTTCAGTGTAGTTATTTCAAGATGCTGGCCTTTTACATCTATCAAACTATGGCATATCATACATCAAATTAATTCTTAGAATCAACATCCACTTTTAGTATGTTTTCATTCTCCACCAGGTGATCCCTCGTTGGGATTTCTTTCTCACTACAATGAGGAGAAATCCCAAGGAGGAATATCAAGGTGTTTGATAAATTTATCAATTCTTTGATCCATCTGAGCACTTCAGGTTCAAGATAAATTATGGAAATTAGCTGTCCAAATTCCTATTTACAAGTCAAAGATATGCTTTGCCTTATTTGACATGATCTAGATTAGAGAGGAGTATTATTTGAGTGCTTTTTGCAAAATCTATGCATCATTATTACAGATTTCCCTATCAATATGCAAATTCACTTTGACATCATCAATATACATGAAAATAAATATCTCGAACGGATTCCGCATGTGAAACTACCCCAGTATGCTAAATTACATGTCTCTATCATCGATATCTAGAGAGTTATTCTAATAATTCTGTTCATCTGTGCTAATCCCAGGTTAACAAGCCCATCCAACAGCCACATCCAACAGCTAGGAGACTGGATTTCATATCTATAATTAGAATGATATATGCAAAAGATAGCTGGGGAAGAGAGGATCACAAAGATATTCGGATTTTAAAAATCGGTCAAGTAGTTCAAGAGTTACGGAGGAAAGCATAATGAATGCATAGATTTTGCAAAAAGCAGTCGAATAATACTCCAAACTAGCTGTCCAAATTCTTATTTACAAGTCAAAGATATGCTTTGCCTTATATGACATGATCTAGATTAGAGGGGAGTATTATTCGAGTGCTTTTTGCAAAATCTATGCAGTCATTGAAGGATAATTGTTACCTACTATATCTAAAAAACTATGATTCTGGTAGAATCCGCTTGAAGTTGCTCCCGCACATAAAGACAGAGTGAACACGACCTATGTTTGGAGAATGGGAGCCCACGAGAGTGAGATTCTCGTGCAGTGAAAAACTCGAACCTGTTCTTCTTTTTTGTATTTCTATACTCAGACAAACTTCTTCTCTTATGATTCATTTCAAGCCATTCCAAAATCTAAGTTCGGTATTGTAGTTTTCTGATCTATTTTTCTCTTGAGAAACCAATGAGATCTCAACTTTCGCTGGTCTCTGTGGTAGCCCTTTCAAAACTCCACTGGTACCCTCAACCCCACCCACCACCACTCCAGCCACCACTCTAAGTATTGGACCCATGTCATACATCTAGCACTAAGGAGCAGTCAGCAAAGTGTTCGGCTAGGGATGCGGGTGTAGGGAGTTCGATCCCCGTGTTGGCCTTGACTTTTCGTTTTTTTGTATATTTTACTGTACAAAAAAGATCTGACTGGCGATCGCTGACATAACCTAAAGGTTTATGAAAAGGATCTAACTACGTGGAATAACATACATATTCCAAAATGGGCAAAACAAGACAAAAATCGTCTTCGCAGGTCAATCCAAGCACACCTGTACAAGTTACGCACTCTCCATTCACATTCTCATTCCATTGAGAGCATGGGGATTGTAGCTAAACCTCTGCAAGGGAGAGTGATACTATGCTTCATACAGTATCCACTAGATGGCGCTCCAAACCCAATTCTAAACCTTTTTTACCATATTTTCCTGTGTATGAGTTAAATCAAGTGTCCCATAAATGTTTACGGTTTGATTGAAACAAAGCTATTATAATCACTTCGGGAAAGTTGTTCTACTATGACTCAACCATTACCTGTTTCAGTTGTGTGTTTATTTATTGAGAAATACAGATTTAGAGACTGACATTTACTGAAGAGAGAGAAATCTCTCAACTTCAAAAATTATTTCCTAAGGCGTGGTTAGTCACAGGTCATCAAACATCCATCAGAATTGAACATCTATATCTTGTTTAATGACGACTAATGTGTCATTGCGATACTTTCAAGCTGAATGTGTTTTTTATTGATTTTAAGAAAATTGGAGAATTTTTTTTTATCAGCTTCGTCTAAAAAATTAATAACACCAAATATATACCAATCTGATCAAAATTTTAAACAAGATCTGAAAGCCAACATATATAGCTATCATTTAATTCGTTAGTTATGTCTCTATTTTGTTTTATAAGTAAATGACACAACTCCAAAGATTTGACCTAGTTTTACCATTTTTCAAAATCAATAATTTTCGATTTTCTTACATTAAATCATGTCATATACATGTCAACTGGTATGGATGAGTCCAGCTAGAAACGCTCGATCCACCTGTGAAAAAATCATTCAGAAATTCCCATCCGGTCCGAAGATATTTGAAAAAATATGATTTCAAGAGAGTGAGAGATTTGACCTAGATTCAGCCTCAACTTTTTCCGCTGGTCCGTTTTCGATTTTGCCAATGCGTACTGGGGTACCAGATTCAGTTTTTACTGGATTCTCAGTTCAGCTCTGACTCAGCTGTGAAGCCTCATGCCCGACTTTGGCACCAGGGGTCTCTACTGGTACTGATTCACTGTACAGTATAGAGATATGCATGTGGCCTCTGCTACACTGGCCACCAGAGCCACACTACGTTAGCTCTGGTCGGGTTAAATAAGCGGCCGCCTTGAACAAATATTGAATATTGTTTCTTACTCTCCTAATAGATCTTTAGCACTGATTTGGGAATAATATCATATCATCTCTATCAACATGTGTAGCTCTTTGAAGAATGTCATATACATGTAGATTTGTGAAGTAATGTCAGAAATTGTACTTTCACATATAGATCTTTTTATATTCAAACATATAGTACTGCATATTTATTTATTTATTTGCAAAATCTATGCAGTCAGTGAGGATAATTGTTACCTACTATATCTAAAAAACTATGATTCTGGTAGAATCCGCTTGAAGTTGCTCCCGCACATAAAGACAGAGTGAACACGACCTATGTTTGGAGAATGGGAGCCCACGAGAGTGAGATTCTCGTGCAGTGAAAAACTCGAACCTGTTCTTCTTTTTTGTATTTCTATACTCAGACAAACTTCTTCTCTTATGATTCATTTCAAGCCATGCCAAAATCAAAGTTCGGTATTGTAGTTTTCTGATCTATTTTTCTCGTGAGAAACCAATGAGATCTCAACTTTCGCTGGTCTCTGTGGTAGCCCTTTCAAAACTCCACTGGTACCCTCAACCCCACCCACCACCACTCCAGCCACCACTCTAAGTATTGGACCCATGTCATACATCTAGCACTAAGGAGCAGTCAGCAAAGTGTTCGGCTAGGGATGCGGGTGTAGGGAGTTCGATCCCCGTGTTGGCCTTGACTTTTCGTTTTTTTGTATATTTTACTGTACAAAAAAGATCTGACTGGCGATCGCTGACATAACCTAAAGGTTTATGAAAAGGATCTAACTACGTGGAATAACATACATATTCCAAAATGGGCAAAACAAGACAAAAATCGTCTTCGCAGGTCAATCCAAGCACACCTGTACAAGTTACGCACTCTCCATTCACATTCTCATTCCATTGAGAGCATGGGGATTGTAGCTAAACCTCTGCAAGGGAGAGTGATACTATGCTTCATACAGTATCCACTAGATGGCGCTCCAAACCCAATTCTAAACCTTTTTTACCATATTTTCCTGTGTATGAGTTAAATCAAGTGTCCCATAAATGTTTACGGTTTGATTGAAACAAACCTATTATAATCACTTCAGGAAAGTTGTTCTACTATGACTCAACCATTACCTGTTTCAGTTGTGTGTTTATTTATTGAGAAATACAGATTTAGAGACTGACATTTACTGAAGAGAGAGAAATCTCTCAACTTCAAAAATTATTTCCTAAGGCGTGGTTAGTCACAGGTCATCAAACATCCATCAGAATTGAACATCTATATCTTGTTTAATGACGACTAATGTGTCATTGCGATACTTTCAAGCTGAATGTGTTTTTTATTGATTTTAAGAAAATTGGAGAATTTTTTTTTATCAGCTTCGTCTAAAAAATTAATAACACCAAATATATACCAATCTGATCAAGATTTTAAACAAGATCTGAAAGCCAACATATATAGCTATCATTTAATTCGTTAGTTATGTCTCTATTTTGTTTTATAAGTAAATGACACAACTCCAAAGATTTGACCTAGTTTTACCATTTTTCAAAATCAATAATTTTCGATTTTCTTACATTAAATCACGTCATATACATGTCAACTGGTATGGATGAGTCCAGCTAGAAACGCTCGATCCACCTGTGAAAAAATCATTCAGAAATTCCCATCCGGTCCGAAGATATTTGAAAAAATATGATTTCAAGAGAGTGAGAGATTTGACCTAGATTCAGCCTCAACTTTTTCCGCTGGTCCGTTTTCGATTTTGCCAATGCGTACTGGGGTACCAGATTCAGTTTTTACTGGATTCTCAGTTCAGCTCTGACTCAGCTGTGAAGCCTCATGCCCGACTTTGACACCAGGGGTCTTTACTGGTACTGATTCACTGTACAGTATAGAGATATGCATGTGGCCTCTGCTACACTGGCCACCAGAGCCACACTACGTTAGCTCTGGTCGGGTTAAATAAGCGGCCGCCTTGAACAAACATTGAATATTGTTTCTTACTCTCCTAATAGATCTTTAGCACTGATTTGGGAATAATATCATATCATCTCTATCAACATGTGTAGCTCTTTGAAGAATGTCATATACATGTAGATTTGTGAAGTAATGTCAGAAATTGTACTTTCACATATAGATCTTTTTATATTCAAACATATAGTACTGCATATTTATTTATTTATTTGCAAAATCTATGCAGTCAGTGAGGATAATTGTTACCTACTATATCTAAAAAACTATGATTCTGGTAGAATCCGCTTGAAGTTGCTCCCGCACATAAAGACAGAGTGAACACGACCTATGTTTGGAGAATGGGAGCCCACGAGAGTGAGATTCTCGTGCAGTGAAAAACTCGAACCTGTTCTTCTTTTTTGTATTTCTATACTCAGACAAACTTCTTCTCTTATGATTCATTTCAAGCCATGCCAAAATCAAAGTTCGGTATTGTAGTTTTCTGATCTATTTTTCTCGTGAGAAACCAATGAGATCTCAACTTTCGCTGGTCTCTGTGGTAGCCCTTTCAAAACTCCACTGGTACCCTCAACCCCACCTACCACCACTCCAGCCACCACTCTAAGTATTGGACCCATGTCATACATCTAGCACTAAGGAGCAGTCAGCAAAGTGTTTGGCTAGGGATGTGGGTGTAGGGAGTTCGATCCCCGTGTTGGCCTTGACTTTTCGTTTTTTTGTATATTTTACTGTACAAAAAAGATCTGACTGGCGATCGCTGACATAACCTAAAGGTTTATGAAAAGGATCTAACTACGTGGAATAACATACATATTCCAAAATGGGCAAAACAAGACAAAAATCGTCTTCGCAGGTCAATCCAAGCACACCTGTACAAGTTACGCACTCTCCATTCACATTCTCATTCCATTGAGAGCATGGGGATTGTAGCTAAACCTCTGCAAGGGAGAGTGATACTATGCTTCATACAGTATCCACTAGATGGCGCTCCAAACCCAATTCTAAACCTTTTTTACCATATTTTCCTGTGTATGAGTTAAATCAAGTGTCCCATAAATGTTTACGGTTTGATTGAAACAAACCTATTATAATCACTTCAGGAAAGTTGTTCTACTATGACTCAACCATTACCTGTTTCAGTTGTGTGTTTATTTATTGAGAAATACAGATTTAGAGACTGACATTTACTGAAGAGAGAGAAATCTCTCAACTTCAAAAATTATTTCCTAAGGCGTGGTTAGTCACAGGTCATCAAACATCCATCAGAATTGAACATCTATATCTTGTTTAATGACGACTAATGTGTCATTGCGATACTTTCAAGCTGAATGTGTTTTTTATTGATTTTAAGAAAATTGGAGAATTTTTTTTTATCAGCTTCGTCTAAAAAATTAATAACACCAAATATATACCAATCTGATCAAGATTTTAAACAAGATCTGAAAGCCAACATATATAGCTATCATCTAATTCGTTAGTTATGTCTCTATTTTGTTTTATAAGTAAATGACACAACTCCAAAGATTTGACCTAGTTTTACCATTTTTCAAAATCAATAATTTTCGATTTTCTTACATTAAATCACGTCATATACATGTCAACTGGTATGGATGAGTCCAGCTTGAAACGCTCGATCCACCTGTGAAAAAATCATTCAGAAATTCCCATCCAGTCCGAAGATATTTGAAAAAATATGATTTCAAGAGAGTGAGAGATTTGACCTAGATTCAGCCTCAACTTTTTCCGCTGGTCCGTTTTCGATTTTGCCAATGCGTACTGGGGTACCAGATTCAGTTTTTACTGGATTCTCAGTTCAGCTCTGACTCAGCTGTGAAGCCTCATGCCCGACTTTGACACCAGGGGTCTCTACTGGTACTGATTTACTGTACAGTATAGAGATATGCATGTGGCCTCTGCTACACTGGCCACCAGAGCCACACTACGTTAGCTCTGGTCGGGTTAAATAAGCGGCCGCCTTGAACCAATATTGAATATTGTTTCTTACTCTCCTAATAGATCTTTAGCACTGATTTGGGAATAATATCATATCATCTCTATCAACATGTGTAGCTCTTTGAAGAATGTCATATACATGTAGATTTGTAAAGTAATTGTCAGAAATTCTACTTTCACATATAGATCTTTTTATATTCAAACATATAGTACTGCATATTTATTTTTTTATAATTTTGAGTTTTTAATACAATCATCTATCACTCATACCATCAGCTTGTCTGTACTCATCACTTATCATCAATAAAATTTTAATTGAAACAGAATGACTCAGGTTTTGTGTGGCTAATATCCATCATACTGTTATAACATTGTTATATTATTAATATCTAAATCAAAAACTAGCATGACGACCCCCAATTATTAAATTAGATATGTGTTCTACAATACTTGGAGATCTTCATATTCAATTTTCAAGATATTGCCATGGGTTCTAATCTAAAAGGAAAATTGTCATTTATTCCTTTTATTAATTAGAACCGCAAAGACAGATGATGAATTTTATGAATATCAATCATTATTAGACTCAAATAGAATAATGTACATATGAGAAAATTCTCTCATCTTAACTAATACAAGTCAAAACACCAGTTTTACATGGGCAAAGTTTTATTCAATAGGAATAGCATTGCAGTTGTAAAAGCAATACAAAAAAACATGTCATGTTTTACATGAATGAACCCATCTTGTATACTCGAAAAAAGATGAAACTCTGGCTGCAGCCCCCATCTCAGTAGTTACTGATTTTCCCAGGATATAAGGGGTGGCGCTACTGGTATTTTCAGACGACCGTACACATTCTATAGCATATAGCAAAGTATTATGGTATTACATTGATAATGCCCATTTAGATTATTATTTTTAAGGAAATTATCAGTGGGACTCAAACTTTATGTCAAACCACTCAAATTGTGGCACCAGTGATATCTTTAAATATTGATAATCATGTCCAAACTATTTCATTCGGATTAAAAAAAAAAGTTTATTAAATGCTTTATGGGTTTCCTTACCTAGTAGGTAATATAGGTCATATCTGTAATTAGAATAATATATGCAAAAGATAGCTGGGGAAGAGAGGATCACAAAGATATTCGGATTTTAAAAATCAGCCAAGTAGTTCAAGAGTTATGGAGGAAAGTGTTTTCAGATTGGTTGAATTTGAGGAACTCAAGTATATAGAAAACAGTAGAAAGCATAATGAATGCATAGATAATGCAAAAAGCAGTCGAATAATACTCCAAACTAGCTGTCCAAATTCTTATTTACAAGTCAAAGATATGCTTTGCCTTATATGACATGATTTAGATTAGAGGGGAGTATTATTCGAGTGCTTTTTGCAAAATCTATGCAGTCATTGAAGGATAATTGTTACCTACTATATCTAAAAAACTATGATTCTGGTAGAATCCGCTTGAAGTTGCTCCCGCACATAGAGACAGAGTGAACACGACCTATGTTTGGAGAATGGGAGCCCACGAGAGTGAGATTCTCGTGCAGTGAAAAACTCGAACCTGTTCTTCTTTTTTGTATTTCTATACTCAGACAAACTTCTTCTCTTATGATTCATTTCAAGCCATGCCAAAATCAAAGTTCGGTATTGTAGTTTTCTGATCTATTTTTCTCGTGAGAAACCAATGAGATCTCAACTTTCGCTGGTCTCTGTGGTAGCCCTTTCAAAACTCCACTGGTACCCTCAACCCCACCTACCACCACTCCAGCCACCACTCTAAGTATTGGACCCATGTCATACATCTAGCACTAAGGAGCAGTCAGCAAAGTGTTTGGCTAGGGATGCGGGTGTAGGGAGTTCGATCCCCGTGTTGGCCTTGACTTTTCGTTTTTTTGTATATTTTACTGTACAAAAAAGATCTGACTGGCAATCGCTGACATAACCTAAAGGTTTAAGAAAAGGATCTAACTACGTGGAATAACATACATATTCCAAAATGGGCAAAACCAGACAAAAATCGTCTTCGCAGGTCAATCCAAGCACACCTGTACAAGTTACGCACTCTCCATTCACATTCTCATTCCATTGAGAGCATGGGGATTGTAGCTAAACCTCTGCAAGGGAGAGTGATACTATGCTTCATACAGTATCCACTAGATGGCGCTCCAAACCCAATTCTAAACCTTTTTTACCATATTTTCCTGTGTATGAGTTAAATCAAGTGTCCCATAAATGTTTACGGTTTGATTGAAACAAACCTATTATAATCACTTCAGGAAAGTTGTTCTACTATGACTCAACCATTACCTGTTTCAGTTGTGTGTTTATTTATTGAGAAATACAGATTTAGAGACTGACATTTACTGAAGAGAGAGAAATCTCTCAACTTCAAAAATTATTTCCTAAGGCGTGGTTAGTCACAGGTCATCAAACATCCATCAGAATTGAACATCTATATCTTGTTTAATGACGACTAATGTGTCATTGCGATACTTTCAAGCTGAATGTGTTTTTTATTGATTTTAAGAAAATTGGAGAATTTTTTTTTATCAGCTTCGTCTAAAAAATTAATAACACCAAATACATACCAATCTGATCAAGATTTTAAACAAGATCTGAAAGCCAACATATATAGCTATCATTTAATTCGTTAGTTATGTCTCTATTTTGTTTTATAAGTAAATGACACAACTCCAAAGATTTGACCTAGTTTTACCATTTTTCAAAATCAATAATTTTCGATTTTCTTACATTAAATCACGTCATATACATGTCAACTGGTATGGATGAGTCCAGCTTGAAACGCTCGATCCACCTGTGAAAAAATCATTCAGAAATTCCCATCCGTTCCGGAGATATTTGAAAAAATATGATTTCAAGAGAGTGAGAGATTTGACCTAGATTCAGCCTCAACTTTTTCCGCTGGTCCGTTTTCGATTTTGCCAATGCGTACTGGGGTACCAGATTCAGTTTTTACTGGATTCTCAGTTCAGCTCTGACTCAGCTGTGAAGCCTCATGCCCGACTTTGACACCAGGGGTCTCTACTGGTACTAATTCACTGTACAGTATAGAGATATGCATGTGGCCTCTGCTACACTGGCCACCAGAGCCACACTACGTTAGCTCTGGTCGGGTTAAATAAGCGGCCGCCTTGAACCAATATTGAATATTGTTTCTTACTCTCCTAATAGATCTTTAGCACTGATTTGGGAATAATATCATATCATCTCTATCAACATGTGTAGCTCTTTGAAGAATGTCATATACATGTAGATTTGTAAAGTAATTGTCAGAAATTCTACTTTCACATATAGATCTTTTTATATTCAAACATATAGTACTGCATATTTATTTATTTATTTGCAAAATCTATGCAGTCATTGAAGGATAATTGTTACCTACTATATCTAAAAAACTATGATTCTGGTAGAATCCGCTTGAAGTTGCTCCCGCACATAAAGACAGAGTGAACACGACCTATGTTTGGAGAATGGGAGCCCACGAGAGTGAGATTCTCGTGCAGTGAAAAACTCGAACCTGTTCTTCTTTTTTGTATTTCTATACTCAGACAAACTTCTTCTCTTATGATTCATTTCAAGCCATGCCAAAATCAAAGTTCGGTATTGTAGTTTTCTGATCTATTTTTCTCGTGAGAAACCAATGAGATCTCAACTTTCGCTGGTCTCTGTGGTAGCCCTTTCAAAACTCCACTGGTACCCTCAACCCCACCCACCACCACTCCAGCCACCACTCTAAGTATTGGACCGATGTCATACATCTAGCACTAAGGAGCAGTCAGCAAAGTGTTTGGCTAGGGATGCGGGTGTAGGGAGTTCGATCCCCGTGTTGGCCTTGACTTTTCGTTTTTTTGTATATTTTACTGTACAAAAAAGATCTGACTGGCGATCGCTGACATAACCTAAAGGTTTATGAAAAGGATCTAACTACGTGGAATAACATACATATTCCAAAATGGGCAAAACAAGACAAAAATCGTCTTCGCAGGTCAATCCAAGCACACCTGTACAAGTTACGCACTCTCCATTCACATTCTCATTCCATTGAGAGCATGGGGATTGTAGCTAAACCTCTGCAAGGGAGAGTGATACTATGCTTCATACAGTATCCACTAGATGGCGCTCCAAACCCAATTCTAAACCTTTTTTACCATATTTTCCTGTGTATGAGTTAAATCAAGTGTCCCATAAATGTTTACGGTTTGATTGAAACAAAGCTATTATAATCACTTCGGGAAAGTTGTTCTACTATGACTCAACCATTACCTGTTTCAGTTGTGTGTTTATTTATTGAGAAATACAGATTTAGAGACTGACATTTACTGAAGAGAGAGAAATCTCTCAACTTCAAAAATTATTTCCTAAGGCGTGGTTAGTCACAGGTCATCAAATATCCATCAGAATTGAACATCTATATCTTGTTTAATGACGACTAATGTGTCATTGCGATACTTTCAAGCTGAATGTGTTTTTTATTGATTTTAAGAAAATTGGAGAATTTTTTTTTATCAGCTTCGTCTAAAAGATAAATAACACCAAATATATACCAATCTGATCAAGATTTTAAACAAAATCCGAAAGCCAACATATATAGCTATCATTTAATTCGTTAGTTATGTCTCTATTTTGTTTTATAAGTAAATGACACAACTCCAAAGATTTGACCTAGTTTTACCATTTTTCAAAATCAATAATTTTCGATTTTCTTACATTAAATCACGTCATATACATGTCAACTGGTATGGATGAGTCCAGCTTGAAACGCTCGATCCACCTGTGAAAAAATCATTCAGAAATTCCCATCCGTTCCGGAGATATTTGAAAAAATATGATTTCAAGAGAGTGAGAGATTTGACCTAGATTCAGCCTCAACTTTTTCCGCTGGTCCGTTTTCGATTTTGCCAATGCGTACTGGGGTACCAGATTCAGTTTTTACTGGATTCTCAGTTCAGCTCTGACTCAGCTGTGAAGCCTCATGCCCGACTTTGACACCAGGGGTCTCTACTGGTACTAATTCACTGTACAGTATAGAGATATGCATGTGGCCTCTGCTACACTGGCCACCAGAGCCACACTACGTTAGCTCTGGTCGGGTTAAATAAGCGGCCGCCTTGAACCAATATTGAATATTGTTTCTTACTCTCCTAATAGATCTTTAGCACTGATTTGGGAATAATATCATATCATCTCTATCAACATGTGTAGCTCTTTGAAGAATGTCATATACATGTAGATTTGTAAAGTAATTGTCAGAAATTCTACTTTCACATATAGATCTTTTTATATTCAAACATATAGTACTGCATATTTATTTTTTTATAATTTTGAGTTTTTAATACAATCATCTATCACTCATACCATCAGCTTGTCTGTACTCATCACTTATCATCAATAAAATTTTAATTGAAACAGAATGACTCAGGTTTTGTGTGGCTAATATCCATCATACTGTTATAACATTGTTATATTATTAATATCTAAATCAAAAACTAGCATGACGACCCCCAATTATTAAATTAGATATGTGTTCTACAATACTTGGAGATCTTCATATTCAATTTTCAAGATATTGCCATGGGTTCTAATCTAAAAGGAAAATTGTCATTTATTCCTTTCATTAATTAGAACCGCAAAGACAGATGATGAATTTTATGAATATCAATCATTATTAGACTCAAATAGAATAATGTACATATGAGAAAATTCTCTCATCTTAACTAATACAAGTCAAAACACCAGTTTTACATGGGCAAAGTTTTATTCAATAGGAATAGCATTGCAGTTGTAAAAGCAATATAAAAAAACATGTCATGTTTTACATGAATGAACCCATCTTGTATACTTGAAAAAAGATGAAACTTTAGCTGCAGCCCCAATCTCAGTAGTTCCTGATTTTCCCAGGATATAAGGGGTGGCGCTACTGGTATTTTCAGACGACCGTACACATTCTATAGCATTGGATGATTGAAAGTATTATGGTATTACATTGATAATGCCCGTTTAGATTATTATTTTTAAGGAAATTATCAGTGGGACTCAAACTTTATGTCATACCACTCAAATTGTTGCACCAGTGATATCTTTAACCCTTTAAGGACGGCTGCCTGGGGTCCAGCTACTCCCATAAGGACGTATACTGGTGGCAGTTTGTCTGGCTACAGGACGGCCACATAATAGTTAAAACTGATATATAAGTTTGTAATCATGCAATATGATACATAATCATAAATATTGTATTTCTTTTTAATAGAAATACTAAATATTATATTATATCTACATTTTCTGAAGATTTCATGAATATTGCTCTATTATTTCTTTGTTAAAACATTTTTCTTAATATTGGGACCATGATGCCTCCAAATGAGAATTCAATAAAACAAAATTGAATTTAAAGTTACATTTTTTTTATTCAAAGTAAAGATATATATATATAATGGAATGTTTAATACATCATCAATTTTTCATCCTCGGGTTCTTTCCCTGCAGGATAGTAATATATATGTACATCAATTATCTCCAAGAGAGTCAACTTATCACAGTAATTATACTCATCATCTCGATTCTATCCTATATATCTAATATTGATATTCCATTCAAAAATCCCAAGGATAATAATCTTTGGGACAATATGCATCACAATAAACCATTAAAATGTACTCTAAATATCAGACCGCCCATATAAAACAGGTATAATGCTAGTATTGTACAGGCAAAATAAATGTTACTTATGGTATATATAAAGTGAAATAGTTTAAAATCCCGTAAATAGGTGTATCGTGATTTCAGATTATCAAAATGACTGCGTGAGCACAAAGATCCAGTCAGATTATCAAAAAGCTTACTTTAATCGTTATTCAATTTTTTTTTTTTATTTGGTTATCACTCAAATTTCTATCTAAAATCATGCCAATGACTTGTCATAGGGATGGTTGTCATAGTTCTTGGCCACACTTTCAAATGATTGATGCTCATTTGTCTAAATACATTAGCCGTAACTAACGTCACACTCGAAAAGGAAAGTCAACTCTTCAGCTACGTCAGCAAGCTGGCATAATCTTGTGGCCTGACCTTCAACATGTGTGAATTGCGTGAGTGATGGGAGTGGAATGCTAAGATATATTCTAGTCTTATGAAAACATGACAAAGACCTCCTGACTTTAAGGTTATAGCGGATTAAAAAGTTATAGACTATTGCAGTATTGAGGCACTCGTTTCATAATTTTTAAAATAAAAGATTTTAAGGTTTTTATTTATCTTGGAGTGAAAACGCTGAGGGAATATAAGTTTCCCTATCTACCAGCGGCTCCAGTACCAACCAGATCTAATGGAACATCTAGCAAAAAACTAGATCAAATCTCTTAGTAGATTACTAATTTCAGAATTCTAAAAGGTACAATGGTTATATCACCTTCACGACTAGATCTCTTTTCTGATCAAAGTAGTATGCCTCCTAAAATCTCAGACTTGAATATTTCAACATGATTTCTTCTTAAAACCTTTGCCATGTCCTAAGCTTAGGTAATTTTGAGAAAAAAAACGTGGATTCTTGTTTAAAACTTTGAAATGAATGGATGTGTTTGGTTTACAATACAGATAATAAAAGCATTAATCTCGTTTAGCGTTCCATACAGGTGCACCGTGTGTGAGGTGCGGCCGGTGGTGGTGTGGTGTGGTGGTGGTGGTGTGGTGGTGTGGTGTGGTGTGGTGTGGTGTGGTGTGGTGGTGTGGTGTGGTGGTGTGGTGTGGTGTGCAGTGGAGGTGGGCAGTTTGTACGCAGAGGTAGCTGAGTCGCCTCTTCTCATGTTCTTCCCGTCAACAGTCCGCGTGAGTCTTCAAGCAGCGATTCGATGCGCGCCCGCTGCAAATACACAAAAACACACACTTAACAAGGGGTAGACGAGGCAAAGCCAATTGTTCACCATGACCAAAAAAACGGACCTAATATAGCAGCATTTATTCCTATTTCTTCATGGTACAGAGGCTATGGATAGGAGAGAGAGAAGTATGTCACAATGCTCTGTTCCTAGGTATACCACATAGAGGTCATATATGGGCCTATTCTCACGGCAGTGCACGGGCCCTGAAGGGGTGTTTTTGGAAAAGTTTGGAGTAGACATGAAACTTTTTTTATGGTAAATATATATGGGTTGGACTATAAGAATGTGAAGTGGTAGCATCCTAATATAAAAACGGTTGCCATGACAACCATCCAAAGGTGAGTGGCCCTCAAATGTGTCCGATTGAGTAACCAAGGATGGGTTTTCTTGGATTAGGGCCTTTTTTTTTTTTTTTAAGAAATAGTGGTTGCAATTCAGTTTTTTGGCATTTTCTATTGGGAAAACATACACTGGCAATGATTTAGATAGTTTGGGCTATATATTAGCCAGGTTTTTTTTACATAATGAAGGGAAACCCAAAGAAAATCACCTCAAATTTTACATGAATTTTCATGCACAAAAATTTAGCCCATAGTAGGCTAGATAGAGGGGTGTGTGGTTACTCAGGCGGACAAAAAAGGGAAAATGTGAGGGCTTTTACAGTATTCTTTCCATGTGTTTGTATGATGCTATGGGGGTTATTATATGTATATTACCACTTTGTATGTAATCTTAGGGGTATTTTGAGGGGGTCATTTACTACCCAGGCTAGCTCATTTATGCTTATATAGGCTGGAAGGGTTACTCGGCAGACATTTTTCATATAGGCCTATTGAATCATATTGCCCCTTGCCATACTGCCTCTCACCATATTGCCCCTCAGCTTAACTGCTCCCCTTGACCATGCTGCTCCTCACCATACTGTCCCTTAACCATACTGTCTGTCACAAAAATTGCTCCTGAATCAATTTGCCTATCTACCATACTGCCCTTCCACCATATTTCCCCTAAACGTTACTGCCCCTTAACCATACTGCCCTTATACCATACTGCCCTTGAACCACACTGCCCCTCAACCATACTGACCCTAAATCACACTGTCCCTCACCATAGTACCCCTATCAGGGGCAGTATAGTTTATGGTAGAGGAGGAGTATATTGTGAGGGCAGTGTGACTGAGAGGCAGTATTGCTGAGGACCAGTATGGTGGTTAAAGGAAAGTATGGGTGATGAGTAGTATGGTTGAGGGGCAGTATGGGTGTGGGGGCAGTATGCATGAGGTGCAGTACGGTTGAAGGGCAGTATGTGGGGGGCAGTATGGTAGAGGAGGAGTATGCTAGAGGGGCAGTATTGTGGAAGGGGAGTATGGTGGTGGGGGGGAGGTAGTATGGTGGAGGGCCAGTATGGTGGAGGGGCAGTATTGTAGAGGGACAGTAAGGTAAAGGGGCAGCATTGTGGAGGGGCAGTATTTGAAAGTGGCAGTGTGGTGAAGGGGCAGTATGGTAGAGGGACAGTATTGTAGAGGGGCAGTATGGTGGAGGGGCAGTAGGGTGAAGGGGCAGTATAGTGGAGGGACAGTATTGTAAAGGGGCAGTATGGTAGAGAGACGGTATTGTAGAGGGGCAGTATGGTGGGGGTGGGAGTCAGTAGTTGGAGGGGCAGTATAATAGAGGACAGTATGATTATGTGTCATGGTTACTCAGGCAGACACCCACTTCCCAAACGGTTTTTTTACCTCCAGAAGTGAAAAATGGGGCCAGACACCCTGTTTTGGGCTAAGACAATACAATTGGTTTCTAGGGAAAATTAGTGGAAGTTGCATACCTCTAGGTATTTCTTAGAAATTCAGCAGAAACCACCAATGTTAACATGCCAAGACCCACTTTGGGGCCATTTTTAGCCCTTTGGAGCCCCCTGGCAGGCCAGAAAATCGTTGATTATCTTTGGGATCCTCTCTTCCCCAGCTATCTTTTGCATATATCATTCTAATTATAGATATGAAATCCAGTCTCCTAGCTACAGAATACGGATTTGGCTGTTGGGTGGGCTTGTTAACCTGGGATTAGCACAGATGAACAGAATTATTAGAATAACTCTCTAGATATCGATTATAGAGACAGGTAATTTAGCATACTGGGGTAGTTTCACATGCTGAATCAGATGGAGATATTCCCAGCTATCTTTTGCATATATGATTCTAATTACAGATATGAAATTTATTCTCGTAGCCACAGAATACTGATTTTGGCCCTTAGGTGGGCTTGTTAGGCTAGGATTAGCACAGATGAACAGATTTATTAGAATAACTCTCTACATATCTATGATAGGGACCTGATATTTAGCATACAGGAATATTGTCACATACTGAATCCAATGGAGACATTTATTTTAATGTATATTGATGATGTCATAGTTAATTTACATATTGATAGGGAAATCTGTAATAATGATGCATAGATTTTGCAAAAAGCACTCAAATAATACTCCTCTCTAATCCAGATCATGTCATATAAGGCAAAGCATAACTTTTACTTATAAATAGGAATTTGGACAGCTAATTTGCATAATTTACATTGAACTTGAAGTCCTAAGATGGATCAGGGAATTGATAAATTTAGTTTTTCAGTATAGTTATTTCAAGATGCTGGCCTTTTACATCTATCAAACTATGGCATATCATACATCAAATTAATCCTTTATGTATGCTCTTCGTAATGGCATAGGAACTAAATTGTTTGATTTATTCATCTTTGTCTGAAGAGCTTTCAGTGGTTTCGGACAAATCGGTCACAATACTTAAGGGCATCGCACACTATGTGACTCCTTTCCTTGAGGTATGGTTAAGATTCTGTTCCAAACATATTGCCAGGGAGTCCTGCTTACCCAGCAGCAGGGGAAGAGGTCAAAGTCGGTGCCAAGATCTGCTCAGGAGTTCGTCACCCCAGCAGGAGGTGAGTAGAATATCTCTAGACATATCTGTACACACCTTGATATTCTCACCAGATGCTGGTGGATAACAAAAACATACGAAAAGTACATGTTAGTTTCAACAACTTTGAATTAGTATTTAGAAAATGAAAGTTGAAGTACAAAGCATGTATTTGATAAAATGTAAGTATTGGGTATTGTTAAGCATGAAGTAGAAATGTACAATAATGTGTGAGAAATATAATAGGACATTGTTTTGCAAATCGGTCAAGTAGTTCAAGAATTATGGAGGAAAGTCTAGTCAGATTAGTTGAATTTGAGAAACTCAAGTTTATAGAAAACAGTACTGTATTCAGTGTGTTGATCTCATGTGCTGGTGCAATAGTCTCTTTTTTGGTTGATTTCTGGTTGCCATGGTAACCAAATTGTCATAACTACTATACAATTAGTCTAAGGGGATATATCTCATTCAGATCTTTGATGAGAGATACTACATTAATAAAGTTTATGAAGAAATGTTTATATTAAGGAAGATTTGCTAGTGAAATAGCCCTTTTTTAATTTTCGGTTGCCATGGTGACCTATTTGTCATGACAACCACCAAAGGAGACCATTCTGATATTCCTAATAGGAAATACTATATGTATGTCAAAAATGATTTCAATCAAACTGCCAAAGCTGTCAAGCCTATTCTTTGGGTGTAAAGTCACTCTCAGTAGGTTAGGATTTACAGGGACAGGCTATAGATTGTTAAAAATCCAATGTAATATTTCCATGGTTACCATCAAATTATCATAGAAAATGCATAAATATGTACATGAGCTTATGAATAAATGTATATCTCTATAGATGTAGTAATTTAATGGCAAAATAGCTTAATTTTTCATAGTTTTTTGGTTGCCAGGGGAACCAAATTATCATGACAACCTCAAAACTAGTGTGAGGTGATGTATCCCAGTGAGACCTTTAATTTGAGCTACTACAAGACCATATAAATGAAATAATGAGGATTTTAGTAAAGATTCTTTGATCATCTTGTAGTGGGGTGGGAATCCAGCAGTGTTCGTGTGTTCTACGGAAGGTGGCGCGACGTGCCGTTCCTTACTGTGTAGTGATTCCGGGCAACGCCGCACACGAGAGTGGCGTGGCAGAGACCGGGATTACGTAACTCTGGGTATATATATACTTAGCGTTCACAGTAGGTCGACAGGCTGTCCTCGCGCATCTCTTCTACGGAACAGACCCTTGGGCCCTCACTTTGCAGGCGGGTTCTCGCAACCTTCCTGGTGGTTAGGGATTCTCAGTGAATGAAAGGGGCTGGTATAAAAACCAGATCCCAGGCTGCACAAGAGAGCGAGGATGAGGAGGTAACTTCTCAACCAGCTCTTTCGGTCCGGAATGACGAAACGTCACCTAAACCAGAGGGAGGGGGTAACACCCAGAGGTCTGGTAAAGGGAAATCTCGGAAGAGAACCACCGCTCAGAATCTGAGTTCAACGGTCCTGAAGAGTTTCAGCCTGACAGCTGGCAGCCAGAATAGCCCCGCAAGGGATCTGGAGGGACTCAGCAAGATTGGGTCTCAGACAGATAGTCCTGGAGAGTCAAGTACTCCCCGGGATGGTGAGGAGGATACCTTCCAGGTAACCTCCAATATGAATCCTGAAGGCCTTCTTGGGTCAGAGCTCTTAGCCGAGATGGATCGGAAAAGAGAAGATCGAGAAATGTTTTGGGAATTAGAGGCTCGGAATCGAGAGGTCGCTGAGGAAGTAGCCAAACGGCACTATACCTTGGAAGAACTCTCAGCTCGCAAAGCTGAGGCTCTGGCAAGGATTGAGCAATTGGACCAACATGTGCATTACATGAAGGACCAGGCTCAACAAGTGGAGAGGGAACATCCAAAAGGATGCCTACGTCACAAGCTGGCTGGAGCAATGTTAGGGATCATCTCTATTCCCCTCCCGGGAGGACAGAAGATCCTGAAAGAACCCCAACCAGATTCGCATCTGGAGTGAGGGGTGCACGGACTCCTCTGGTAAGCTTCCGGCTACCTTCGGAGTCAAGATCGGGTTCTCAGAGTCCAGAACATATTAGCAAAGCTATAGCCGAGTTAGGGTTCAGCTCTGTTGACCAGGTAAGGGAGCAAGATCAGGTATTTAACTTGTCAATGACACGAGCCGACAAGGTTCCGATCATGCGACCAGAGAACGCAGCCAGGAGGAACGCTGTGATTCCTAAACCTTACGGAAAAGGGATGGAGTGGGAACACTGGTTCACAGGATTTTGTGAGGATATACAGTGTAACGGCTGGAACAAGATCGATGCATTGCCATACCTCAAAAGAGTGCTGCGAGATGGACCCGGTGAAGCTGCACTTCGCGCTTTTCGCCGTTCCGGTGGTGCGGAATGGGATGAGTTAGTGGAGGTAGCCTTATACTACTGTGGTCAGCTGGTAACGCTGAATCCTAGATCAACTTTTTTAAAGAGGATCCAGGGTTGGGAAGAAATAACTTGTGCCTTTGGGCTGGCTCTACAACAAATGTTGATGGAAGTCTACCCGGGAACGAGACTAGATTCTCCCGCACTGCACGAAGATCTACAAACTCAGTTTGTGAAAGGGCTTCGAGATGATGACGTGCGAACGGAAGTTATCTCAAAATGGGAGCCTGGAATGAACTTCATGCAGGTACTCTGTACTATTCGGGAAGTATGCTAATCCAGGAAAAACTTCCAGGATTAACGTGATAGGCTCTTCTTGGCAACAAGGAGAAGATGAAGATACCTACGAGTGCCAGGAGACAGAAATAGAGGACATACTCTCCAATGTTCGTTCAATGGTGCTTGGAAGGGGAGGTTTCCATCAACGGGGACGTGGACGCGGTAGATCCTCTAGCTTTGGAAGGAACAGCGATGTACCTTCTGTGGCAGCGGCTAAACCCAAACCTACAGAACCGGAAGAGAACTCATCCAAGGTAATGAAGTTGTTAGCTAAAATCAACGAAAGACTGGGCCAGGTGGAGAAAAACCAGCTGGACGTCCGACGTTGTTGGCAGTGTAACAAGATGGGACATATCTCTCCAGATTGTTCAGAGTCCCAGAACGTATCCACAGTGGAGACACCTTGTGGTTTACCCGCGTTGCCGGTTGCTTCCAGAAGTGAACCGGAAAACGAGGGAGGACTGTAGAGAGTGGCGACACTACGGTCCGGGAAGGTGTGTGCCAGGGGACACAGACCAGTGAGATGATAAAGAAGGGACCTGTCCCATCCTTACTAGAAAAGGGCAAGATACGAAATGCAGTCGCAACGATCTGTAGTAAATATCTTTCACCCGGGCATCCTTGTCTGCAATGGCTTTGTCAACACGGATGGGACCTCGGAACCTTGGATGGAATCTCACGGTTTATACGACAACCGTCTCCCTTAGGTGGAAGACGCTGGTATGTGCCGGCTAGAATTCAGGGAAGAAAGATAGATCTGTTATTAGATACTGGCGCAAGTCGCTCGGTGTTGAACAATGGACTCTATCAGTCTCTCGGGTTCGCCCAGGAATGTCATGTTCCTGGAGCCTCGGCAAAAGCTGCTAATGGCGCTCAAATGAGATGCTATGGCAGTGTGATCATTCCAGTCTTAGTAGGTAACACTGAATTCGTGTGGGGTCCCATACTAAGTGATATCGAAGAGAGTGGAATATTAGGAGTAGATTTTCTCACCCTCTATGGAGGCTCTGTGGATCTACAAGATGGCACACTCCGACTCAAATATCCTGAGTTAATGGAGGTGGAATGTAGCTGCCGGCGGATTTCTTCAGTGATTTCTGTTCGACAGGATGTGGGGATCCCACCTCAGCAGATGGTTAATGTCCTGATAGCTGGGGAAGGTGATCTGCCAAGAGGAGATGCGCTATTCGAACCAAACCCGGAATTGTTTTCCTAAAAAGGGATATAGGCCTGGGATACTTTGATCGATAATGCGAGAGAAGAATCAATTCCTATCATACCTCTGGGTTAATTAAATTGAAGAAAGGTGATACATTGGGCTGGGCAACCCTAGCTCATGTAGATGGCCTAGTAGACTCCGGTCCACAGGGAATCACACCTATTCCAGTTTCCAATATAAACGGGGAAGATATAGCATCCGAACCGGGAAAACTGGACTTCGAGGGACTTGGTTATGAAGAAGTTTGAGTAAGTGCTATTGATTCTGGAACAGGATACATTCCAGTTCCAGATCAGCTGCATGAAACTCTGGAAGCCTTAGTTCAGTCAGCAGACGCACTAAATAGTGGGGAACGTGAGAGAGAATAGTAATGATCAGCCCAAAACGGCTTTCACTATTCATCAATTTACAAATTCACCGTAATGCCGTTTGGCCTCTGTAACGCTCCTGCGACATTTGAATCCATGATGGACCAGATGTTGCGTGGCCTACAGTGGAAAAAGTGTCAGGTTTATCTGGATGACATAATCATCTTCGGAAAGAATTATGTTGAATGTCTAGAAAACCTGAGAGAGGTATTTGAGCGGATTAAATCCTATGGGTTAAAACTCAAACCTCAGAAGTGCAAACTGTTTCGCAAGTCTGTGGAATACTTGCTACGGATCGTTTCCAGAGAAGGAATCCGGGCAGATCCTTCCAAGTTGGAGGTTGTGGCCAACTGGCCCCGCCCCCAGAATATAAAAGACATAAGGTCTTTCCTAGGATTTTGTTCGTATTATCGCGACTTCATCCCGGGTTTTTCTGAAATTGCACATCCCATGCAACAGTATGTAGTACTAGATGAGCCAGGGAAGCCGAAAGAGATCCAATGGACTCCGGAAGCCGAAGTTGTTTTTCTGGAACTAAAAAAGAAATTTACGGAGACTCCCGTGTTGAAGTACCCTCTGCCCCAGGGTCGGTTCATTCTTGATACCGACGCTAGTAATGAGAGTATCGGAGCGGCATTGTCTCAGATTCAGGATGGTGTGGAAGTTCCAATAGCCTTTGCCAGCAACAGCTTAAGCAAGAGCCAGCGGAACTACTGTACTACTAAGAGGGAACTCTTAGCAGTTGTGGTGTATGTAAGAAAATATCGACACTTCTTAGCGGGTGGAGATTTTATCTTACTTAAGTCAGGTTTGCCAGAATCGCTCTAGATATCATTCTACACAAAATATGTGCAGATCTATCCCCTTAAGAATCACAAAGCGCCCACTTGTGCGGAAGCTTTAGTGAAAAATTGGATGCTGCCTTTTGGAACTCCGAGTGTGCTACATTCCGACCAGGGACGGGAATTTGAATCTCAGATCTGGAAAGAAATGTGTAGGATACTGGAGATTAAAAAGACACATATAAACCCATATCGTCCCCAATCGGATGGTATGGTGGAAAGGTTCAACCGGACATTGATCCAGTGTCTTCGGACTCTGGTAGATGAAAACCGGAAGAACTGGGATGAATTGGCACCATTTATAGCACACGCTTATAATGGAACCATTCATTCTAGTACGGGGTGTTCACCTAACTTAGTCGTCTTTGGCGAGGAGATAGTAATGCCCGCCGACATAGTCTATGGTGTTCCAGGAATGTCCACGGACGATCCTTGTCCCATAGGGTGTGTTGAAAGACTCAGGGAACGCTTTGTTGAGGGATACTACCTCGCAAGACGGAACCTGGTGAAAGCTGCTGAGTGGCAAAAGACTGGACATGATGTGAATCTTAAGCCATGTATGTTCCGGGTAGGAGATCGGGTAGTACAGTACCACACACCGTTGGTAAATGTCAAGCTCGCTCCTAACTGGGATGGACCATTCCGAATTGTTCAAGTATTGTCAGATATGATGGTAGTGATAGAGGATGAATGGTCATGAAGGCGTTACAAATCCCATGTAGCTCGATTACGACTCTGGGAGGGCAAGCGCGAAGGTTCCGGCTTTGAAGTTTCACACCCTGCTACCATGCGGGAGGTGTCACTGAGCACGGGCCCGACCTGTAAATCAGGGAGGCCCCGGATTCAAAGAGCCGGGAAGTCGGGTGTCAAAAGCCCCGTTCACAGAGCGGAGGCAGACCCCGACTGGGAAGTCCCGGTCAAAGGGTACCGGGGTTCCGAGTGATGGGTTCCCATCAACACGACGGAGACCGGGGCGGCCACGGATGGTGATTCCTACTTACACTAACCTCAAAGGGAAGGTGTGGGTAGACGAGAAGCCTGACGCGGCTAAGTCCACCATAGCTACGGATCGATCTATGTATAATAAGCATGGTTCGAGAAGTAGAAAGAAGCCTGTAATAGGCTTAATTAAAACCCCGCCGCAGCAGTTGACTAAAATCGAAAGCTGTGGTTAACTACAAAGAGTAGTGGTGCTGGGGTTGACCATTGGAAGTCAGTATCATGTCAATTGAACATGAGAGTTGATCAAAAAGTTACCTTAAAACTTGTCGTTGAGTGCCGCAGCCCAGACGTTGCTCTAAGGGATCCAGTCGAGGACCCTCTAGAGGCTGCAGAATTGCCGAACGCACAATAGGTACGATCCTCTCATGGGAAATTGTACACAGCCTCCCATACATCTAACGTAATACATGACGGCATAACGAAACCCCCACGGGGTGGAGAACTTGGGGTGGAGCCAAAAAAGGGCTTCCCCGGGTTACGGAACCTACGCTGGGAGATTGAGGTGTGAGAGCGAATCAGGTCAAGCGTAACGCTGACCCTTGGCTTCTTCACGCATGCGGTGTTGAGACGCTCAAGATGAGCCAGTCTTGACACGGTTGATTGGTTCATTAGAGTGAATCTGGGTCAACTAGGAGTATATAAGGCCCTGTTTTTTCAGTGGTCTTCACTCTGTGTTCGGAGTGGTGCCTAGCACCACAAGAGTCGGGCGGTAGCAGCATGGCTTACCGTACCCCCGTAGTGGAGGGTGAGAGCGAGAGCTCCCCTCAACGCTGCCCGGATCCTCGGGGCTGAGCGGGGGGCAGACCTGGACGATGATCCTTTGCTCATCGGGTCAGACGATGGTGACTTCGACCTGGAAGGGGACGAGTCTGAGGACTCTGTTCTCCTTGGGGAAACCCAAGTTGAACGACCCGGACAGGGAAAAAGTCATAAGGGGAAGAACACCAAGGCGGCTTCTGCTGCTTAGGGTTCTTCCGGTGCACGTCCGAAGACAAGCTCAGTGAAAGCTGAGAACTCCGACTCGGATGTGATTATGGTAGAGGCTAGAGGTTCCGAATCGGAGATCGAGACACCGAGGCGAGGCCGAACCCGCCCGCGTCGCCGTTCTCTGGGGAAGACCTCTACCCAGGAAGAATCCGGGCCCGTGGTATCAAACCAGAGCCTAGAGGAAATGTTGGCGGGGATCCCAGATCCTCAGACGCGTGCCATGGTGAAGTCAATGTACCAGCATTGGACTCCTCCCAAGGGGAAGCCAGCAGCTGCCGGGACCTTTTTGGCCCCGGGACTGGTGGCTAAACCTGAGAGGGCCGAGGCTGGGGCAGAAACGGCCATGGAGACTGACTCGTCAGTTGGGGGTGACTCCCTAACCGCGGGGCCGTCCAGCAAAGGTGATACACCGGTGTCAAAACCGGCTAAACCTGAGCAGGGGAAGAGTTGGAGTAAAGCTGAGATGCCGAGGGAATGATTGGAAGATGGCTGGCAGCTCTTTCCGAATTCGGATTGACAAACTGTCAGATTGAGCACCGGGCTGGAAAGTCTCACATTAATGCGGATTGTCTCTCAAGGAGACCAGTGCGGAAATGTGGGGGGCCAGATTGCAGGGACTGTGGCGAGCATAGAGCTGTAATAGCTACCCTACGCTCCCAGAAAGTAAAACCGCCCCAGAACTATCAGTGGACACTAGAACAGATTAAGGAAAGTCAACAGGCTGACCCAGATCTGTTCCGGTTAACTAAACTGGTAGCTAACGGGCTCCATAGACCTACAGGGCCCGAGATCTCGCCTGAAAACCGAGAATTTCAGAATCTATGTGGTCAATGGAAAGAACTAGAGGTCCAAGATGGAGTATTATATCGATGGAGAACTACGTTGCAACCACTTAAACGTGCTCTGCAATTAGTAGTCCCTCGAGAATCATGTTCCGGACTAATGACTCTATGTCACGAACATAGGAGTGCAGCTCATCTAGGACCGAAAAAGACGGTAGCCAGAATAAGGCGTCGTTGCTACTGGCCTGGAATGGGTGCAGATATTAGAAGGTGGATATCTGGATGTTCCGTCTGTAGCAAAGTCAAACCCGGGGTAGGACTCGGAAAGATGCCGCTACAGCAGGAGCTATTTGGTGTCAGGTTTGCCAGAATCGCTCTAGATATCATATCTGGTATCGACGAGTCTGAGGAAGGGAATACCTGTATGATGGTGGTGATGGATTACTACACAAAATATGTGCAGATCTATCTCATGAAGAATCACAAAGCTGCCACTTGTGCAGAAGCTTTAGTGAAAAACTGGATGTTGCCTTTTGGAACTCAGAGCGTACTACATTCCGACCAGGGAAGGGAATTTGAATCCCAGATCTGGAAATAAATGTGTAGGATACTCGAGATCAAAAAGACACATACAAATCCATATCGTCCACAATCAGATGGTATGGTAGAAAGATTCAACCGGACATTGATCCAGTGTCTTCGGACCCTGGTAGATGAAAACCGGAAGAATTGGGATGAATTGGCACCATTTATAGCTCACGCTTACAATGGGACCATTCATTCAAGCACGGGGTGTTCACCTAATTTACTCGTCTTTGGCGAGGAAATAGTAATGCCCGCTGACATAGTCTAAGGGGTTCCTGGAATGTCTACGGATGATCCTTGTCCCATAGGTTTTGTCGAAAAGCTCAGAGAACGTTTTGTAGAGGGATATTACCTCGCGAGACGGAACCTGACAAAAGCTGCCGAGTGGCAAAAGACTGGCCATGATGTCAATCTTAAACCACGTAAGTTCCGAGTAGGAGACCGGGTTGTACGGTACCACACTCCGTTGGTAAAAGTAAAACTCGCTCCTAACTGGGACGAACCATTCAGAATTGTTCAAATATTGTCAGAAATGACGGTAGTGATAGAGGATGAATGGTCAAGAAGGCGTTACAAATCCCATGTAGCTCGTTTACGACTATGGGAGGGGCAGCGCGAAAGTTCCGGCTTTGAAGTTTCACACCATACTACAACGCGGGATGTGTAACTGACCACGGGTCCTACTGGGGTACCAGAGAGGTCCCGGGCTCAAAGAGCCGGGAAGCCTGGTGTCAAACCCCCGTCAACACGGCGGAGGCAGACCCCGACAGGGAAGTCCCGGTCAAAGGTTACCGGGGTTCCGCATGGGTGCCCGTCAACACGACGGAAACCGGGACGTCCGCGGAAGGTGATTCCTACTTGCGCTAACCTTAAAAGGGAGGTGTGGGTAGACGAAAAACCCGACACAGATAAGTCTGAATTTGCTACAAATCGAGCTGTGTATGATAAACATGGTTCGAGATGTAGAATGGAGTCTAAAATAGACTCTAAACCCTGCCGCAGCACTCGACTGAAATCGAAGGCTGTGGTTAGCTACAAAGAGTAGTGGTGCCGGGGTTGTCGAAAACACAACGAGAAGCAATGGTACGGAATGTAGATCGTTGATGGTCAGTGGCGTGTCAATTATACGTGAATGTTGATCAAATAGTTACCTTAAAATCAGTCGTTGTGTGCCGCAGCCCAGACGTTGCTCTAAGGGACCCCGTCGAGGACCCTCTAGAGGCTGCAGAATTGCCGAACGCTCTTTAAGGTCTGATCCATTTATATGAAAGTTGTACATAGTCTCCCATACTATCGATGTGATACACGACGGCAATAAGAAAACCCCACGCGGTAGAGAACTCGGGGTGGAGCTCAACAAGGGGCTTCCCCGGGTTTCGGAACCTGTGCTGGGCGATTGAAGGTGTGAACGAATCAAGTCGAGCATAATGCTGACCTTTGGTTTCTTCACGCATGTGGTGTTGAGACGCTCAAGATGAGCCAGTCTCGACACGGTTGATTGGTTCGCGACTGCAAATCTGGGTCAACTAGGAGTATATAAGACCCTGTTTTTTCAGTGGTCTTCACTCTGTGTTCGGAGTGGTGCCTAGCACCACGGGAGTCGGGCGGTAGCAGCATGGCTGACCGTGCCCCGTCTACGGAGGGTGAGCGCGAGCTCCCCTCACCACTGCCCGGATCCTCAGCCTCGGCTGAGCGGGGGGCAGATCTGGACGATGATGCTTTGCTCATCGGGTCAGATGATGGTGATTTTAACCTGGAAGGGGACGAGTCTGAGGACTCTGTTCTTCTTGGGGAAACCCGAGATGAACGACCCGGACAGGGAAAAGGTCACACCGGGAAGAAGTCTGAGGCGGCCCAGGCCACTAAGGGTTCTTCAGGTGCCCGTCCGAAAACGAGCTCGGTGAAAACCGAAGTCTCTGATTCGGATGTGGTAATGATGGAAGCCGAAGGTTCCGAATCAGAGCGCGATATGCCGAGGCGTGGCCGAGCCTGCCCGCGTCGTCGTTCTCCGAGGAGGTACTTCGAGCATATGGAGTCCAGGCATGAGGTTTCTACTCAGAGCCTGGAACAAGTGTTAGCTGGGATCCCAGATCCCAAGACGCGAGCCATAGTACAGTCAATGTACCAGAATTGGACCCCACCTGAGGTGAAGCCGGCGGAAACCTGGACCTTTTTGGCCCCGGGTCTGGTAGCTAAACCCGGGAGGACCGAGGCTGGTGCGGAGGCAGCTATGGAGACTGATTCGTCAGTTGGGGACGACTCTGTAGTAACACTGAGGTGTCAAAACCTCAGGATGCTACCAGGACTGAGCCGCAGCTGTCGAAACAGCAAAGGAAGCGACTCCGTCGTGCAGCCCGGGAGCGGGCTGAGGCGGAGTTAGCAAAGAAGGAAGGTCGGCTGGAATCGCGTGACTCGGGTAAAAGGAAACCTAAACCCGGGAAGCAAGAGAAGTCTAAGGGGGCTGGGTCGAAAGGCTCGGACAAACCCGCGGCGCAAGCTGGACCGAGTGCGGCTGTCGCTACACCGAGCACCTCAACAGGTGCCACGGGTGGCGAAGATGTCAAGTGTTGGGGAGCAGAGATGGACAGGGCTAAACCCCTGGCCAAATCTAACCCGGACAGTGATGGCGGTGATTTCCAGCCTGGCGTAGAGCGGGCTGGGAAGAGAACGGTGGCTCGACAGCTACCCGCCTCTTTGCTGGGCAAGACTTATACTTGCCTAGAAGATCTCGGCCATGGAAACCGACATTACATCCCAGATGGTGTCGGTTTAGATGGAACGTCAGACGACGAGGAATGGTTGGTTGACGAGGGTTCTCCCAACACCTGGTACGTCGACCGGGTGAAAGGAGTGTCCCGAGTCAGTCGACTGAAGTACGAGGATCAGGTCAAAGACCGGATAGCATGCGCATGGCACAAGTTCGGTAAAGGCGTTAATTGTGTCTTTTTGAGTTGCCATGGGAGGGACAAGAAATTGTCACCGACCTATGCGACTGCAGGTCATTACGCTAGGCACCTCGTAGAGGTACACTTAGCTGAGCGACCGTGGCTACAGTGCCTCTGTAAGAAGGGTGGTTCTTGCCAGGCCGGGTGTGCCAGTTTGCGGCGATCGTGTCTAGTCCGACACATTGCCCGGGAACCCTGGACTGCTGGTGCTGCAGCTCGGGAACGGGTCATGAATCTGTGGCAGAGATTCATTGACTTAGGTTCCGATGCTCAGAAAGGCAAGCCCGAGCCCGAAACTTGTGTGACAGACGGTCGATTGTTTAAGATCGGATGGAAGAAGAATCCTGGCTGGTTCAGGAGTCTGATGCTATCCGCTTCGAACCATCGACGGATGTCAAAAGAGTCGAGGAACAAACGGTCCCATAGCCGGGAACCGTCTAGGGGTTCCTCGAAGGTTAGACGACAGGTCAAGAAGTTGTCATCGTCCTCGTCCAGCGAGGATGACACTTCTGGGCGATCCAGTCGGAAGCCGAAGAAAAAGTTGGCTCCTAGTAAGCACACCATCGCTGACGTGGTGGAAGCTGCTTACCACGCTGCGCCAAGTTTGACTGAGGGACTAAAACTCCTCTCAGCCAAAAGTGAAGGGAACGTTCCAACGGCTTCTAAAGCCAGCGGACCCGTGGAAAAACCAGCTGGGACTCGTCCTAGCTTAAGTCTCCCGGGAGTTTCCCCGATCAGTAAAGGTGCTACCCAAGCACCCGGGAAAGTTGTGGATGAGGAGGCCTTTCCGGCACTCCCACCACCAGCCAACCCGGTTGTTGAGGTGAAGAAGAAACCGACGACACAACCACCCGTTGCGTCGAAAGTAACTTCCTCTCCCTGTGCGATATTGGTTGAATACGTCCAACGGGCGGATCAACTAGAGTCGCACATAGGTGGCACGTTGGAAGGCAGCGTCCGAAGGGGCGCACAGTCTCTCCATGAGAGCCTCGTTCAGGAGCTAGTTAACCTAGCCCGGTTTGAGGTGAAGGAAGCCACGAAGGGCGTGGCTAAACAATACGCGTTGGACCTAGAGGACGCGCGTATTGCGAAAACCACGGCCCAATCGAGGTTTGCCCGGGCGGAAGCCCAGACCCATCGCCAAGATAAACGTTGTCTTCGGCACTTGGGTATGTCGCTCTATGACATCGGTGACGACCCGCAAGCCCTTGAGGAAGCGTGGTTGGCCCGACAACGGAGCCGGGGAAGATTTCTTCAGTTCACCACGGAAGAATCAGATCCGACACGTCGGCAACTCGCCGGCATGTTGGGGTGGTCATCCGTGGAGGAAACTTCCCACCAGGACACTACATCCAGTACGGCCCAGCCTATGGATGTCAGTGTAGACACTCTGCTGTCGGGACAAGGTCAGATCCAACAGGATCAGACTGAAGTCCTACAGCCGAGGATGCCTCCCGCCGTGACGCGCGCTGAAAAATCAGCGAAGCCCTCCCAGGCTAAGCCGATGGATCAACCTGAGGAACAGGGTGGGGCAATGGGGGTGAATGCCAACATCATCCCGTTGGAGTCCGGAATCTTTTTAGATACCGGACCGACCTCTCTGCAGCAGTTGATGTCTCAGTCCCAGCCTACGTCTGCACTGAGTCCACTGCGACCAGAGAGGACCGCCCCGGCAACGTCGGTTCCACCGACGGCTACCGCACCCAGTCAGTCAGAAATTCTCGACCTGAAGATATCCTCTGACGAGGATATCTAGGGTTGACAACGGCCGGCTCGATTGGTGCCTAGTAGGCCGGGAAGACGCCGTCTAAACTCGGAACCGGCAGAGTCAACAACTCTCCTGGATCCGAAGTCAGACAGGTATGGGAAGTCCCGGGGAGGAAATTTTTTTTTCCAACCTAGCTACTTCCAGGATGATCTATCGAGATTAAGTAATTTTCCTCCATAAGCTGGGTGGCCTCCTAACCAGAATTCTGCACTTTTTTCAGCGAACCGCAAGGATCGCTGGGAGGGGTAGAGGAAAAGTAAAGAGCGACCTATGATAAGCGATCCTGGGTTTGGGCTGAGGAAAGTCAGTAAAATGACTTCCCCAAGGCACAACCCTGGTTTCAGACGGCTGAAGGTTCTCTCGATGGTCAGGCCCGTAATAGGCCCCCATCACGAAAACCTCCGGCCTGTGGTGTGGATTCTGTCCACACTAGTCTCTGGTACCGGGTAAGGAAGACTATGGACTTTCAGGTATGGAACTGACTTACCAGGTCTGTGTCGGAACTGAGTTCGACGACTCGATAATGAGATAATAGACGTAATACCTGTTCTGTTGGATTACGCTGACTAGTTCTACCTTGGGTCGATGATCGTAAGTTCTGAATTCGGCTTTAAATTGGGGCCTTAATTGATACTCGATTTGAGCCGAAGGAAACTATGCCAGTATAGCTGGAGCCAAATAAAAGAACACTGATACCACACACTCTTACCAGGTGGATGGAGAATTGTTATTGCCTTTTTGGCCGTTATTTCCGTATTCGGAAACTTTCCAACTCAGAAGGTGTCGAGAGAGGCTGACCCTTTTTCTACATATGGATGTCTTCCAAACTGAAGAACAGTGGGAAGCCCAGCACCCGCCGGTATCGGGCTGAATGTAGTAGGTCTGCTACGCCGGTGGGCCAGCTGGGCTCGATACTCCAAGATGAGAAAGAGAACGACACCTCACTCGCCGGGAGCCAACAATGGACTTCAACAAGATCTGGAACAGCTGGAGAGTGCTCGACAGGCCGGGCTGACCACCTGTAGGTCCGCGACTGTCGAGTCTTCTCTGCCCAACGCTCAAGAATACGCTCCCCGGCTCAAGAAGGGTGAATATCACATTTATTCAAGGTGCTAGCGAGGCTAGTCCTTAATTCTTCAAACGTTGTTTCTTCTTTCCTAAATGTTGTATCTTCCATATTTTTAATATAACTTCTCCGTCTTACAATTCCACCTTTTTCACTTATACATTGGTATCAGTGAATTCTTGTGAACACCAGGAAGCTAGAGAGTAGACCAAGAACTGCTGGATTTACGTTGTAATTTTTAACTGGGTTGTCCCCTAGCAGCATAATGGCTGCCTTGGTTCCCCCCTTAGTAAAAACTGGGAGGGGTAATGTAGTGGGGTGGGAATCCAGCAGTGTTCATTTGTTTTACGGAAGGTGGCGCAACGTGCTGATCCTTACTGTGTAGTGATTCCGGACAACGCCGCACACGAGAGTGGCGCGGCGGGGACCGGGATTACGTAATGCTGGGTATATATACTCAGCGTTCACAGTAGGTCGACAGGCTGTCCTCGCGCTTCTCTTCCACGGAACAGACCCTTGGGCCCTCACTTTGAAGGCGGGTTCTTGTAACCTTCCTGGTGGTTGGGCGAGTCTTTCAGATTAGCCTCTCCAGCATTACCTGGCACCTATGTGCTAGGGTACTGTACTTGTGGGAAAGATCTTGTGTGACTAGGTCTGTGCAAACTAACCGAAAACCGAACCAACCTACGTAGAGTGCGTAGGGTGGGATCCTGCCTGGAACTAGCGTTCCTGATTGGGGTCATCCAACCTGCTAGACAGGCGGCGACCACCACACTTCGATGCCTGTACAGATTTTGCTCTGTGGCTGGCATTTACACCAGTTTTAGGACGGTTGTCAGTGGTCTCAGCCTGTCTAGAAAACCTTTCCATGATCTTAAAAGCTCCATCCCTGTGACACTGGTTGGAACAACTGCTCCCTGGATGCTATTTAAGCAGTACAATGGACAATTTGAATGACCTCACTGGCCAAACAGATGGGCTTCAGGCAGCCGTGGTCTTATGTCTCTGCCATGCCGCCCCCAGGAACCGGCTATGCCTCAGAGGCGCTCACACATACTTACATTGACTCATGACAACCACTCACAGGGATGCCTTTTAAATGGAGTAAGGAGCTTTATCCTACCCCTAATAAAAAACCGCCATAGACTTAATATAGGCAAATTTTATGTGGCAGGCCGTGACATAAAGTGTTTTTTATGCCACTAGAGTAATTACATTATTGGCCAATCAGAGAGCAGGATGTCAGCTACAATGAAAAAAGTTCTGTTGGTCGTTGAGTCAATATTTATCTTTTAGTAATACAAAAGCAGAGACAGGGTAGGATAAATACGAAACGGAACTCGAGTTAGACTTGTCAGTGTCTATGCCACTCTGGTCAGGTCTGTTCCTCACTACACTCGGCTACGCCTCGTGTAGTAATACACGACCTGCCCATCGTGGCATAAACATTGTCAAGTCTAACTCTCGTTCGGTTTCTACTAAATATATAGTTGATGTAAAACAGTCACATTGATCATATTTCCTGGCCCCTATTACTCAGTCTGAGCCTCCACCTTCATGATTTGCGCGGCACCACCAGCATCAGGCATGTCTCAATTTTGGTGGCTCCGCTGGCCAACTCGACTCAGAGTTTCCTTGCCTGAAACAAGCTAGAGTCATTAGGGCCCACAGCTCTCGGGCTTGAGTCTTGTTATCTTTGCAAGCCTTGCAAAGCTGTCTTTCTCCACACTCAGGGGTGTCAAGGACAACTCACCCCTCAACATATGGACATAAGTGTTGGCTTATTTAATACCTCAACACTCCGAACAAGCAGCGAAGCTTCTGGGACTGCACAACGTCACAGCCTCTAGCGGTTCCTGGAAGATGGCGACACCAGATGCACCAAAAAGGAGCATATCTCCTGCTTACCCTGATGCATTTACTCTCCTCCCACCTACTCGTCAACACCGTCCAGTCTACGAGTAATGAATGTTGGGACGGCATGCACGCTCCTATTCCCTGTGCACAGATTTTTCTCTCCAACACTACAAGATAGCTTGTTTTATGAAAGGGGTGTTGCTCCCAGTGGGCATGGGATCTTATAGATCTGCTCAGAGGAGGTACACAGCGCAGTGCCCTCTATACTAACGTGACTCATATATACGATCGTGGCTGCCTAACGGCGCCACATTCAAACACGACAGCAGAGTGGAAGGAGCTCGCCAGTCTGACCCATACCACAGAGTAAAAATAGATACCTATGCTATGCACTAATTTTGTGGAAATGAGCTGTATTCCAACAAACAAAACCCAGGTAAATCCGGAGGTGCTATTGAGTTCTTTAGTGGTTTTAGATATTTCAAATATCACTCTATCAATACATCAAGAGATCTTTGATAGAACTCCAGTCGTTTATGTACAGTAGCTCTTCACAGTTAGGACAATTTGTCATGTTTTTAGTTAAAAAGTCTGACTCAACTAACATCTGAAACCCAGATCGATTCTATAATTCACAAACAATGACAGTCCAAAGAACAGCAGTGGCACTACAAAACAAAGTCTTAGGGAAATGCTGGTTGTTCAACCCTATCTAGATCTTCTGTAAAAACGTCTGTAGAAGCGATTCTGTGTCTGTTAGAAAGCAGGAGGTCGTAGTGTTCGGAGCGCTTTGTTTTGGTTCTCTATTATCGCTCAACACTGTAGAGGGCACTGCGCTGTGCACCTCCTCTGAGATCTGCGCTGGGCATGCTAGACCACTCCTTCCATCTTGGACCATCCTGTCACTCACCCAGAGTTTGTGGTGCTTTTCTTTCCCAAAGGTGTGACTCACCCGAGCAGCTGATCAACTTGCCATCTCAACACTGCTCATCTCTACAGGCCTACTCGCTCCACAGCCCTTCCCAAGTGCATGACAGAACGTAATTCTCCAGGGCACCTCCTTATTTTTCTCTCCAACGCCAATACCTCCATTTTCCTCCAACCTCTGTAGCTGAGACTCTCATGAGTTTGGCATCCTTTTTCTCACCTATTTACATGAATTGTTTACTGCCATTTACACTTTTCCTTACCATCCCTGGACTCCCTGAATGAATTATCATTGTTGCGAAATTAATATTCAAAACGCGGGAGGGCCCGGTGACTACCACGCCATCTGGTGATTTAAATTCCGCCAAGTGCGACGCCACTACACTGGCGACCAGAGCTACAGAAAGTTAACTCTGGTCGGCTTAGGTGAACGGCCGCCTTGATCCAGTAGTAGGACCTGTTTGTCACTCTCCTACCAGATCTTTCGTGCTGCTTGGGGAGTGTGTTGTGTCATAACCTCCCTTTTCTTATTTCCTTTCCTGTGTATTTTTTCAAAATTTATTGATTTTTAGCTATGACTATTTCATATCCGGTATGTTGGCTTTAAGAGTATACATAGAACAAAACTACCTGGATCGAGGCGCACCCCAAGTGATCCCATATGGGATTTAACCCGACCATCCCCTATATTATATCAGGGGTTGGTTTAGATCGGCAACCAACCCCTGTCTTCGCTGAGCTATGATATAGGGGTCGGTCGGGTTAAACCACACAGAGTATTCCTTTGTGTTCGCCCCCAAACCAAGTAGTTTTATTCTATGTATACTATAAAAGCAGATACTTAATATGAAATATCCATTGCTAAAAAATTGACAAAGAAAACAAGATTTACGTTCAAAATATTTAGAAATAGTACACAGGAAAGGAAATAAGAGAGTGAATAATTGGCTTTGAGATTATGACATAACACACTCTCCAAGCAATACAAAAGGTCTGGCAGGAGAGTAACAAATATTTCCAACCCTGTACTGTGGCCAAGATTCACCAGATGGTGTATTCCTTTCTGAAGGTATAACTACTACACAGGTGGGAACCAGCCAAGGGTCAAGGTGAACTTTGGATTTAACCTGACCAGAGCTAACTTTGTTTAGCTCTGGTTGCCAGTGTAGGGTTGGTTGCCAAACTACCTCCCCACCTGATGGCTCACGAGAGCGCTCATGATATCACCACGCCGCGCCCTCACCATCATGCCTGCACAGATTTTATTCCTCCCACCCACGCTACATAGTAATATTAACAACAACAAAAACAGAAGAAGTGGCATATCTTATCTCACCTAAATGAACTGTTCACCAATGTTTACACCTGTTCACCAACTCTGGACTCCCTGAATAAATTCTGTCAATATTCCAGCCCCTCCCACTTTGAGTCAATCATCATACATGTACAAAACAGATATCATATTGTAAATTTGTTATTCTGGTGTTTGTTTTATCCTTTATGCAGACTATCAACTATAGTAATACTAATATATGTAAAGCTAGTTATACCTTTAAACCTCTGTAGGTTTGCATTACATAGTGGGTCATCGATATCAATTAGTCTTGCTGAAATTACATACTGAATATATATGCCAGTATATGGCTGTCCCATCTACCGTATATGTTTCTCCTTGACAAGGATGACAGTTCCTGATTGCATATCATAAGCAAGAGACGAAATTGGCCTGTCATGATGTGCACATATTAGTAGGTCGGATATGTGTGCCATGTATGTTTCTTCAATAGACAGGTCTAGCTGTTAGTGGGTTGAGTCTATTAGTCAAACTTGTCGAAGGAGCCATTATTTATCAATTACACATTCACTATGTGTACGTATCATCATGAACTGTACACCCAAATTACATTGATATGTTTTTCAAGAAAAGTCCATTTATCTCACCCATCCTCATTCTCTCATATGAAGTGCAAGATAGTAATAAATAAGCAATATAGTAATGGGACAACTGATCCCTTTAAAACTCGTTAATTGCAGCATAATGCATACAGACATCCCACTGGCTCTGGCAGCATGATGCCCCCGGGCACCTTAGAGGCACCATTGATACTTATATACATAATTGAATAAATAGCAAAATCATTGTTTGAATTTAAGGAAATTTTGACAAAGTAGAAGAGCAATAACTATCAAGAAAAAACCCCAGTAAAATTGGATATCAATGAGCAGGAATACCTTAGTAATAAAAAGTACCCTCTACTATGAATTCTGAAATAACTGGATTAAGTTAAGTTGTAGTTCAACATATTAACAGCATCAAAAGCACCAAAAGGGAGGAAAAGGAAATACGACCACCTCAGCAAAATTGTAAAGAGGTGCCTTACATCATTAATATGTTATCATTTATGATCTATAATTTAAAAAGAAAAACACCTGAAAGACTATGATGCAAACTAGGCTACTTATAATTGTGTGTGAAATAAAGTATTTTACTCAATTAAAAGAAAAATAAACTACAATCATAAGGAAAAATATTAAGTTTTTTTATAACATAAATCGTCAGGAACATAGAGAAGGGGGGATGGAGGATCTCTATGGTATGAAAGACTGAAGAAGGTTCCAGGACTAGGAAATGATCATTAAGCAGCGGCGATCCTCCTTGAGAGAGATTCGATTCAGGTGTGGCGGTCACAAGGTTGCTTCTGAGAGATAGTGTGTCACCTGTGCAGCCTTTCTATCCTGATGCAGACGCACCTGCGCTGCACCTGCCAAAATGCCTACCAAAATACAACCTCCATAGGCATAACCCTTTGGCAGGAGCAACATTTAGGAACCACTGTGAAGAGCAACTCTTAGGTCGCCACCAATGGGATATCTGAACCATGAGAGGTCGAAACCCAAATCCTGCGTTCCCACTTCTGTGGCTGTAGAAGGGCTACATTTAGGACAATTTGGGTGCACTCCCAAGAGGCATTCGGCGCCGTATGAAGCAGATTTCACCTGTCAACCGGGGATATTGGATTCTCAGTTTGTCCATGTCAGTCAATCTACCTAGGCCCATGTGCAGACATTTCCTGGCATGTATTATATTTCTATTTATCAGAAGGTACTGATCAGATTTGCACTAGTGTTATGGTATCTACAAACTGTTGAGCTCGGTTGTGAATGCAAAATGCCCCCGTTGCTGTTTCCAGTAGTGTCCACTAGCAAAGTTATTCAACTTCCATAATGTTTCAGATATCATACCTTAAAGACATCCATATGCTAAACACACTACATCTTGAATAACGGCATTTATCCTACCCCTAATATAAAATCCCATAGGCTTAACATTGAGTTTTGGTATGCCACGCTGCCTGGCATACAGAGTTTTATATGCCACTATTGGCATACAGAATTGTCATCACGAAATATTCCAAAATTGAGGAGACGGAGTAGGATAAAATCAAAACTTGATTCATTTTAATCTTGGCCACCGCATGCCACTCCTGAAGTTTTGGCTACGGACTACACTTGGCTTCGCCTCATGAAGTCACTATGCCAAACTCCAGTCGTTGCATACGGTGGCCAAGATTAAAACTCATCCAGTTTTACAATAATAGTTTATTACTAGCACTTACTGAATTGTGTTCTATCATCCAGGCCTCATCACTGACAAGAATGTGGTAGTCATATAACTCGTATCTTCCAAAATATTTGTATATGCGTTAAACGACGTCATATATTAATTGCACTGACATTTATGATATCCACAGAATGATACAGGTGACTTACTAAAGATGCCAGGTAGTTTCAATATCCAAGTTTTCATGTGAGGGCACTGTCAGGAGATAAACAATGCTGACATTACAAATATTTTTTAAACGGAATCCATTTGAAAATTTACTCTTAGATGAGTCCTTTCAATATCCCAGTTTTCATGTGAGGGCACTGTCAGAAGATAAACAATGCTGACATTACTAATGTTTTTTAAACGGAATCCACGGGGCGGGGTTTTAGAACAATTTTATAATCAAAATTCATAGTATAACATTGGATTTTTCCATATACCAAGTACTTAAAGACTAATGAGAAATGAGATAAGCTACAATAGTGTCCCCTATGTGCAGAGATCGGAATTATTGTATAGTGGCTCACGAAATTGGGCGACAACCTTGTATACGCAAAAGCATATCTATATACGCCGGGCGTATATATATGTAAAATGGTGGTTCTCGTGCAGTGTTTTATGTTTATACCATGAGATAGGTGAAATACGTTCAGCGTTGGCCGCAAAACATTTATCTAGCAATATGGCAAATCATCATATCTATGTTGAGTAAATGTCATAAGAAGGGAATTCTTATGTATCTTGCTTATCATGGTTTACTAATCCTTACAAAACATTATAGATGGAAAGATTGTGGACGCATTAAACTATGACACCCTTAACTGTGAAAGGGCATATAACATTAGTGAATAGAAAAGAAACTCAGATTGGAACCCTTTACGAAAGGATAAAAAACTCAAAGGTTTTTTAGAAGTGAACTTTTTATTGACGGAATACCACGTCCCGACACACACACACATAAAATGGACAGAAATACAGATGTGGCGTAACCGAGTCAACAATACTTTGCGAGCGGTCTTCTCACATAGAGCTCTATCTATGGATCACCAGAATAGTATTCTTACATGGATGCCTATCCTGCTCGTCAGACCACCAGACGTCCTCCAAACTGCGCCTTAAATGTAGAATCTATCCCATGATGGGAATACTACAAAATATTGAAACTGGCTTGCTCCCTTGATACGTCAGAAATAAACGTTAAAGTAAATTCCAATGCCGAAGACAGAGGAGTATATCTTTTAATCAATAATTTTAACAAGGATATTGACGTAAGAAGACAGTATGCCTGTTCTCGTTTTATTACATACCTAAAATGGCGGAATTTTACTTAGTCACGTGATCTCAAATCCCGTTCGTCACAGTGAGACGTATTTTCATAAATACGACATGGGTAGGAACGGGCGGTATACGTAGGAGATACGGCCACAGGTATATGATAATAACTCCACCCTTCTGTAGGGGAGCTCAAAGAGGTGAGGCGCAATGTTAGCTTCGTATTATGTGTTGGTAAATACTGAAATCCATTCAGAAGCCTAAGTTGACGTTTCCAGATACAGACGTCAACAGGAACATGACTTATATCTTGAACGGTGGTCTAACGTTAGGTGGATGTTGTCATATATGCCGCACACAAGAGAGAAATGGGTATTTCGTGGTAAATATAGAGTTGCACTAGTAACAAGCCAACACAATGGGACACTAACTCATAACAGTGTGGCCCCAGAATCTTGGACACAACCGCCAGTCATCCCAACCAGAGATCAACAAGGATTATCCTAAGAACCCGTTTCTCTATTGGGGGGAGCTATTATATTCTGAGAACGGAATCATTGGTAAAACAATGCTTAATGGCCGTTTTGGTTAGCTGCCGGGTAGAGATGGATGCTTTACGATAATGGCTATTTTCCAACAGACGTAAAAGGGAATTTCCACATCGCCGGATGACTGTGGTCGTTGGGATACAATCTGTGCAGTTATTGAAGAGGAATATTGGCACACATAAAAGATGTCCACTGTCAGGTAGCTAGCAGCCTCAGGGTGTTGCACACACAAATCCTATCTTATTCATGCAGAATTTCCAACCGGGCCAAAAGGACATTTTACTTCCATTGTTAAAATATCAAATATTCTACGTTTATAGTGTAAATACCAAAGGTCTTTATTCTTATCTCAGCCTTGTATAAATAGCCATAGGCTTAAGGTTAGGAACTTGTACCTGTCAGGCTTGCAAGTACGGTAACTCATACTCAATGGGAAATAACCAGTTAAACTTACAAATCCAGGCTAGGATAAAATAGGAAATATATTCGTCTTTGGTCTGTGTCCCCGATTACCATCGAGAAGGTATATTGGGGGACACGTACCAAACCTTCGTCAGTTCCATTCCTATTATTTAAGCCTGGTATAAATATCCATGATATGCTTAACATTAGAAACTCTTACTCAACAGGCTTGTGAGTATGGTAACTCACACTCAATGGGCAATAAACAGATAACTATTTCCAGGCTATGATAAAATCAGAAACATATTTCTGTGTGGTCTGAGTCCCCCATTCGCCATCTCGTGTAGAGGAATATTCACTCGGCTATCGCCTTGTTCATATTAATACACACTTCTACCGCGATGACGAATGGGGACACAGACTCATCGATTTTTTGTCTTAATACCGAATGGTGCTAGTTTTAGTATATATATTCAGTTCAAACTATTCGTGATAAGGTTTTCGTGCAACGACCCCGAGCGTAGGACGTTGCACGCTAGCCCTACGTTATGGACGTGCGTCTTGGCGTTCACAATTCGTTCACTATTTCCTGAGTCTATTCGGGTCCCAATTGTATAACTTGACTTAGTGATTATCCTAATATCACACGTGCATACATACCATCAACCATGCGTGTCTCTGAGTATTGTTTACATTAACCTATCAGTAATTAAATATAATTGACCATACTGGGTTTTCAAACGGTATCTACAGGATTAGGAGTGATTGTAAGGGTTGCTGAAATAGCCATACATTTGTGAAAAAATAGAGATTTCTAAGCGTTGTTGCATGTTCAAGTTATATATTATTTCATACGGTAGCTACACATAAAAATGTCAATGTCCACAGTGATATTGTAAATTATGCCGGTCACTAAGAGGCTATCCCGGAATATCGACCAATCTGACGGACAATGGGTAACTCAAAGCCGGTGGACACTAACATAAAATATGGCTTCTACAATTAACTGAGTATCCCTATCAATATAGATGATCAACACAATATAACATGACAACACATGATTAGTCGATCCCACTCGTGTGTGGAGTATTGATTATGACAGTGCCGCAGAAATTGCCACGGGCATTTTGCTTGATGAGATGAATGCATTAAGAAGGGGGTTGCTCCCTGGCTCGCTCTGCACCGTCGGACGGTAGACAATTCCGAGTTCTCGCGTTTTCTCGCGTATTATCGGCCGATTATTCCGCACGAGAGCTCCGGTTGCTAGGGGGTGGGGTGGGGGCAATGTGCCGCGCAACCTAATTCCGCCCCGGGTGGCGCAGAGCTCGTTCGTCACTCACTCTGTTTGCCAAAATGTCATTTTGCAAACACACAAAAAGAACCTGTGCACACAGTGCTCCGTGCACTAAAAGGCTCCACCCCTTGGCCTTCCATGAACCGGGACAAGGCCCCAGTGGAAGGCTGCATTCGGTCGTCTGCCCGGCGAAGTACATTTAACGTCGACTGGGGCTGTAGATACCACGTCCCCTGGTCCAAATACACTTCCAATTCCACTTCGTCCCCTTTGTCACTCCATGTGGATAAACTTGCATACAGGCTCGAGGTAACAAATACAGAGGGGCACAAGGTATTGCCGTTGCCAAGGCAACAATAGCCAGTTCGTTGTTGTTGTTTCACAAGGCCATGGAAAGAAAACCAACCATGTTCATTCATCCATGCAGATTTTTACACAAATGGATTTATGTTCATGTATAGACTATAGCTATAGGTGTGACCAACTATGTGTTTCTATAGGAAAAATAGCTCGTGCATGTATGCAAGCCACTGTTCTGTAATGGCATTCACCAGACTAACAATGTGGTAGATGGTGGGTCAATGACATCTTTGCTGTTCAACCCTTCAAGTCATAGCATCACTGCACCCACATTGTGCATATGCATGTGTGTAGTTCCTAACTCCGTCTTAACATTGGTCATCACATCCATGGTGAATTGTACTGCATGTGGAAAGTATACGAACATGATAAAGTGGCCTTCTGGTCCCAATTCTCTGCCAAGAGTGGGATTTGGACCCACATTTCGTGGATAAGGCAACATTAACCAATGGCGGCATAAACCAAGTTCACAGTTCGGACATTAGAACCCATGCCTTTTCTCAATGTGCTGAGCATTCTTCCGTAGATATCGATGGCTGCTTTCTCGCCTATCAGGGCATGATACATCCATCCTGCACACCTAAACATGGCTACACCTGATATTGCCTATTGCTCATTGTTATAGTATAGTCGTTGTATGTCCTGGTAGTGACCTCTGATGAAAGGTGTCACAGAGACGTTTTAAAAAAAAAAACATCTCAAGGAACTAAACGGAGATCGCCAAAATCAACCTCAAGTTGTGACATAAGTACCATTCTACTTTCAGCGCACTATTTCCTACTGGTGTCCTCCTTTGCTCTCACACCCTCCTCGTTACAGTAAAATTACTGCTTCTCTGCTCATCATCATCATCCAGAATCTCTTCTTGCTATTCAGTTTTCCCGTGTTTCAGGCACACACTCAATGACCAATACACTCGTCACTCCACTCCGACCCAGGAGGCATTGTGTACCACCTGTAGACGGTCCTTACAGGAGGGCGACACGTTGTAACGCCTGGAGGAGCCCCAGGAGGAGCAGGAGGAGGGGGAGGGACACGGGGAGGCCGGCGGTGGTCGCCGACGAGATGCACACCGGCGCCGCCCGGGGACCACATATCCGATCCTTCCGCTGGTGTTCGTAGATGATCGCCCCGAGGGACCACTCTGTGACGGAGAGAGAAGAGGAAAGCATTTGTACTTAGCAAACGGTCAGCTAGCACAAAATGAAGATGGAGAATGAATACTCATGGCGCCACCATGAAGTTATGGCCAGTTCACACTATGCGTTTTTAGGTACATAGGCACGCCAAGTCTGAGACTGGGCGTACACTCGAGCGCCACATTCACTAAGGCGACCAAGCGAATGCGTCTGCGATCCACGCGACCGTGCGATTCGCATGCGCTGATATTCAATATATTGAATATTGTTGCAAGGCATTCGCATGTCCATGCGAACGTCTGAGAACGTCTGCGAACGTCTGCAAACGTCTTCGAACGTCTGCGAACCCAAATTCGCATGGAAAATCGCCTTGCTGGATCTGGCGCTTTAGGCGACCAAGCAAATGCATCTGCGATCCACGCGATTGTGCGAATCGCATGCGATGATATTCAATATATATTGAACATTGTCGCAAGGCATTCACATGTCCATGCGAACGTTTGTGAACGTCTGCGAACGTCTGCGAACGTCTGCGAACGTCTGCGAACCCAAATTCGCATGGAAAATCGCCTCAGTGGATCTGGCGCTTCAGACTGGGCGCACGTGGTACGCCCAGTGTCAGACTGGAGGTTCCTCATGTACACCCAATCTCAAGTTTTTTTGAATATCAAACATGTTTGATATTTGGTACTGCTAGTCTGAGACTGGACATACCTATGTACCTAAAACCCAAGCACTCCAGTCGCAAGGGCGGGTAGTTCAAGGCCAGTTCACACTGTGCGACTTGGGGGGAGGGCTTGCGAGCCGGCACGGCCAGTTACAAGAGTATGAAGTGCAAGGAACGCAGCGCACAGTGTGAACTGCATTTCCTTGCGACTGGAGGTACATACAGTACACCAAGTCGCAAGGAAGCCGGTACCGGATCGCAAGCAAGTACAGTTGCACAACGTAAACTGGCCTTAAGATTGGCCCCAGTCGGTCTTGCAAATAAACATATACTAGGGCTGCTTCCTAAATATAGCCTTCAGAAATGTACAAATAAACTATTTTTCTTGATATTTGATTTAAGGTGGCAATCTTTGAGTATCAGAAACAAAACTTAATAAATCTGTATTTTGCAATAGTTCAAGGTAAGGGTCTTGGTTGGATGGCTGATTTGGGGTAAAACCATTTCACATATCCTTCGCCTTGGAAAATATCCCTTTCTAATGAAATCACCCCCCCTCCTCCAAAAAAACAAAACACGCTAATTCAACATTCGTTATAAATTATGATTTATCTCAGTTTTGTGAAGAGACTTTTTTTTTTATTTTGGAGAGTTGGGAAAAGAAGTCTTCGAAATGGCTTTCAAGAATGTCTTGAGACTAAAACTTGGAAGCAGCCCCTGGTAAGATAACACCTGCAGCATGAAGTAAGCAGTTATACATCAGACACCTACCCGCCGCCAGTGCCACCTCCTGAGGGATGCTACGTGGTAGGGCGTTATGCTAAGTCTCCAGAGGGTGATTGCTTTATTAATGGGGCAGCTGCATGTTGGAAACTGTATGTGAAATGATGATCTAAGGCCTGTACCTCACTAGATCTTATAAGCTTTTGTATTCAAAGTCTTCTTTAACCACAGTTCCCCCATATATCATCCCAAGGTGAACATAAGTATGAATAGCAGTGGTAAATTACGTATATTACGTATTTTACTGTGGAATATCGCTTATAATATATCGACAGCTAGGGATCCCAGATGATAACTGACATTACTCTAAATGCCAATAAATGTCAATTCTTGTCTGAAAATCTTGAAGTATGCTATGTTCAAAAACCACAGTATTAGTCTTTCATTATTCAATGCAATATTAATATGCCTCAATCCCTAATTAGATATTGAATTCTGGAATATTTCATAATAACAAGTGCTGGATAAGAATAAAACACATCAAACCAAGAAATTGAGTTGATTCGTTCATTGAAATCAGGTCTATGGAATAATGATTAATTTTCTAAAACACACAGTGACATGTTATTTGACTGAGGTCGATAATTAAGATCCGTATATAATACTCACCTAAGGAGGTATCCTTTAACTTCTTCACTGCTATAATTTGTTGGGTATCTTCTGCAAATCCATACCCTTTGGTAAACAAGGTAGGCATGTATAATCCCATCAAACAGTTAGATGAAAGGTAGTCTTCATTACCTCCTATTTCCTCCTTCACTTGTGAAAATGACTGAAATATTGAAGAAGAAAACGGATATTGTAGAGCAACTCACACCAACAAATCAGTCTACAACCACAGCAACACACTCGTCCCAAGATGGAGACGACCATTTGAAAGAGACACAGTAATGGAAACATTATTTCTCAAAAGACGATAACGATTTAAGTATCTCCATCCGCTCATTAATCAACAGCAGATAATAGATACATCCTACCCACTGAACCAAAACAGCTACAGAAGGCATACCCATGAACGTTGTGTCAATACGTTACCAAATGTGCACAAACAAATGCTTATCTAACTTCACACGAAAAGAAAAAATATTGTTATTGTTGTTTTTGTGAAACGTTCTCTAGAAGGATATTATAGATATTTGAGGAGTGGTATATTGATTAATGACTATGCGTATGGATTACGTAAACCACTTCACTGCAGTGACAATGCCGTCATACATTCATCTAATTTCTTTCTACTAAAAGGCTGGTTCCACCAACACGATTGCTTTGCCGTAGTATAACTTGCTATATCTTACAGTGTCGCAATATGTTGTACCTCCTTTGTTGCGATATGTCGCATGCAATGGTATGCGTAGTTTTTCATGAAATCGTGTGAATACTTTGGTGCTCCACCGCCGGGACACATCAAGATACATTGCGGCAAATATGCACGTAGTTATTCAAAATGCAGCGAGACACCCAAATCCTGACTAATCTTGATATATCTTGTGTGTTGGTGGAAGCAGCAATTTATTGCTTCAATCGGCGATGTTTCTACATCCGTGTTTTGACGGGTCTGGAAATCGTATGTCTGACATAAAGGCTGCACTTTACTCCGAACTTGTTCCTGATTTTGGATATACACAATCTCCGTCATACTTTATCACCTTTCCCGTGTAATTAGCACCAATAAAAAGTACAGCAAAGGAAATAATAACAATGAAGAAGTGAGTTGAGTCAAGACAGCCAAGGGTCCTTTGGTGCATTCTTCTTATTGACATGTAACATGTTTACCAAAGTTCTAAGGGTCTCCTTCGTTCCTTACAATAAATCAAGCAATGGTATTCCATTCGGGGACTTTAGTCTATCATTATGGCTACCTCCATTGTGACTGTGTCATCTATCTTCTGTACCCTTCTCATAAGATCTCATACTCTCTTAGTCGTAATCTGTACAAGGTTCTCACTGCGCTCTATGGGAGAAGAATTCTTAACGAACTAGGCTTAGAGCCTTCAGAATCCACTGGCACACAGTATTTCCGCTAGGTGGCATCATTGAGATTATAGGAATCTTTGGTTGCATTGATGTACGCCTTTAGCACGGGAGGCAGGCCAGTGGACTCTCAAGGCTCTAAGCCTAATTCTTTAAGAATTCTTATCGACTACGACTTTTTATGAGAGGGGTGATCTTCTGTAGGTCTGGAGTCTTTAGTATAACTTGAAAGATTTCTGTCTTGTAGAGTATGAGCCTTTGCCTTGTTATTCGTCTGATTAAACCCATGGATTCGGGGTGGGAATGTTTCGGGGCAGTATGTACGCAAAGGGAATGCCTTAACCCTATAGATATACCTGGTCAAAAATGAAGATACGGAAATATGCTACAGTAGTGTCCTTTTTAATCGTTGTAGTATGTTGCCGCTTTTGGCATTAGCCAATATGACGTTATTTAACAGCTTTCTAGAGCTATTCAGAGTTGACATCGACACATAGTGACATTTCACTGGTATTCTTTAATCATATTAGCTGTTATATAGTTTTATATGGGTTGGGAAATTATCATCAGAATATTTGCATTGATTCATTAAAGAAATAGCAATTACCGAAATTTCTAAACTATGCCTTGAGGCATCACAGCGTGCTAGGCCTGAGAATACCGCCAGGCATCACACCATAGACCGCATTAGTCCTGACGTCATTTTGGTGCCAAACAAATCCAAACTCCGAGAAGCACTGCATAGACGTAGCATCATGACATAGTAGAGTTAAATATACTGTAGAATTAAAAAATTTGAGAAGTCTAGATGCCGACTCCTGCACTTATGAAGGGATATCCCCTGGGATATTCCAATGTTTGGCACCAGAACACAGGGATACCCCAGTCAAATGACGTCACACTAATGCGGTCTATAGCAAATGGGTAAGGGCACTGTGTATGCCTTAAGTTTCCATTGGCTAGCCGATAAAGGCTGCAACGATTTTTTTAGCTTCGCATAAGGCCCGTTTCCATTGGCCGATTTCCCGTCACCGATCTACAGTCAGGTCCACCTAGGGGCCTTTAGCACTGCTGACTCGGTCTATGGAAACGACCCAGCTCGTGAAATGACCCTCGACTCTTTCTGCTTTAGATTATGCAATGTGGGACCACACACCACTGAGTGAAAGCTTGGTCACTGACTAAAATCTACAACCCTTACCAACTCTTCTTTACTTATGAACAGTCAGTGGCACCACTGTCAGACTTTCTGTGTAACTCAAAAAATCTACACCCTTTTCAGCGGCCAATGGAAACAGGCCTTAAATGTCTGTCAGTGGTGCCACCGATAGTGTGTCGGTATCTGGGATTATCATGACTGTAATACAATGTGGTTGCTTACAACTGCACTTGTAAGCTGCCAGAAAGGAAAAGAAGGAAATGACAATGGTTTATAGTCACATGTACTTGGTGCAACTGTGCCAGATAATACTAATGCACATCTTTCTAACCCTGGCAGGCGTACAACCAGGAACAAGGACAGTATACTTAATGCTCACTTTCTGAACCCTAGATCCTTATTAAGGCCCGTTTCCATTGGCCGACAAACATAGTGAAGATATTTTGTATTCTCCTAATAGCCTATTTCCATTGGCCATCACCGATACACAGTCAGGAACCACCGACGCACCTTGGCACTGCTGACGCCAAATGGAAATAAGCTATTAGGAGAACACATAAAATCTACAGTGTTTGTCGGCCAATGGAAAAAGACCTTTACGATATACATTCAAATGAAAGGCACCTGAATAGAAGGCTAACATTTGAAAGACTTGATGACATGGTGATTATCTGCGGTTAATATCATACTAAACAAAGGTAAGTAAATATATATTAGTGCACTTATATCACACTGTTTGTCATCTTTTCCCGTGGTGAAGATTAGTCATGATATAACGAGAACACAAGCCAACATGTTGGTCAGACTTATCGCTCTGCCGTCAATTTGGGCATCATTTCCGGCAGAAAATGAGTTGCTTACTCAGGCTTTCAGGCAGTGCTGTCCAACTATGAGTGTGATGTGTGCACACAGAAGGCAGGGTATATCAAGGGAGAGTGTCGTGTATTTAGAATATGAATAGAATATTACTACAGCATGCTACCACTGGTGCGTCACTAATAGGATGGGCAAAAAGTGGTACTACATTTTACGCATCTTATATGTATATTCCTGCATTGTTTTATATTTCTTATATCAGCAAAACAGTTGCTAGTAGATTAGTGGTATGATTGTTGGAGTAGCAAACTGTGGGAGTGGTGGAAACAAGTCAGTGAATTTACGTTTCTTTTCGATAAATTGAAGCAATTTTAAAACTTTATTAGTACTAAAGTGGTAGCATGGAGGTTGAAGTAAAAGCACCGTATAGTAGAAGTTCAGTTATTGCTTTATATTTTAGTCTTCATAATGAAGTAGACCTTCAAAGTGTATTTCAGATGTATTCACGATTATTGATAGTACAAGTGGGCTTAGTTTTAGGCATATCATGAAATTATTGGCATATCTAGACATCTGTCTACGATTTTGGACCTTCCCAATATGTCTCCGATATTTGGTTTTTGTATGGGTGCCATATCGGGGGGTCTAAATTTCTATCGTAGTAGGTGGACGACAGGCCTAAGACAGCTAAGTCTATACCATGTCTGGTATTTTCCTACGACGTCGAAAGAGACTTATAAGGTGGCACCTATTCTGGTTTTGCGGTTCTGTGTGGTAAAAGCCTAAAATGTACTGATATCTTCGCTAGAAATGACATTTCGGAGAATAGCCGAGTTTCTATTGGAGAAGTTCTAAAGTCACCGATAAATCTGTTGCTAATTTTATTGCACTATTTAAACACTATCGATTTGCCAATCACGCAGATTGATTTGAGTGCTGAAAAGTGTCAAACTTTGTCGTTGAGGAAATAGCTCATGGCTCACAGAATTGGACCGTAGGCAAAAACAGTCGATGAATGAAAATTAACCGACCCCAAAAGGACACACTTTGTCAGTGAAGAAATTGGTCATGGCTCCTCAATTTAGACTCTAGGCAGGAAATCTGTGACTAGATAATCGGGATCACCGATAAACTTTATACCGACCTTTTGAAGCTTCACTATTTATCGATTTCTTATAGGAAGGGTATATACATCATCGAGGTCTTTGTCGGTCATTTGAAATCTCGCTTATTGCTATTAGCATTTTTGTCCTGTCACCAAACACGCTATTCAGAATGACCCTATCAATCATTCCGTGAAAAAACGTCTATTTTTTTTGCTTTGGAACTGAAACAATATAGAAATTAAAACACGATCTTGAATAAAGATATTCTCAATTAACCTCTATTGGAAACTATATAAATGAAAAGGAAAAAGTGAAAAATAATAGAAAAAGTAATATTTTACCTTTGAGCAATAGCTCCTTGCTGCTGCTAACGTCCCTCGGGGGGTAAAGTTACCATTCGCACCAAGGGCGCTAATATCGCGAAGGTTGAATCGGAAGGCGGACAGCGCATAGAACTGTTTGGTAGACTTTATAGTAGGCTGATAGACAGTACTTATGGCACAAGGCTTGGGGTGGCAGTTGTATTCCGCAGACTTGTATACAAACAGGTTGACCACTTTCTGGCAGCCGTCTGGGTCACTCGTCCCTATCAAAGTCACTTGACGACCCAGATAGGTCTCAGTTTTGTTATCTCCTGTGAAGAAAAAAATAAAATAAAATTCAATTATTTGAGATTAGAAGATTAAGAACAGAACACTCATATAGTTGATCCTCAATAAGATTATTGAACACATCGTTTCTTCAGTGATACAAAGGTGATACATTAATAACATATAGTTGCTCCATTAATTCCTTACATTCCTAACTATTAAATAAGTACAAGAAATGTTATACTCTAGAATGGAAACTGTTTAGACTTGAAACAATATGTATCTATGACACTGACAGAACGACATAATAGGTAAGTCAACCACTGCGCTTTGCAATTGATTTTCTGTTCAATCACTAAGGTTGCACCTTGTATGTGATTGATTATTTGACTGTCTTTAGTAATGACGATGTTTGAATTACCCCAAAGCATGACTATTTAGTATTGCATTATAAAGGGGTATCTTTCTGTTCTAGAACATACGAGTCCAAGCCAAATGGTGACTACTTTGCATTATTTTTCAGAATCGTTTACTGCTTAGAAAACTATATCAGATAAAAGCCTTGAATACATGCATTGCTTCGTTTTTTAAGGCTTTAGTATCTTCTGATATGAAAACTCCGTAGTACTGTCGGTGGCTCACTTAGGTGTAGACTGATAGGTCTATAGTTCGGACCCTGGAATATCCATTGAGCCACATTACTCCCTACAGTTGCATGTAGTGTGTCTCATCATATCGAATCAAATTTCACGCTTTTTTTAACTTTCTCTTTAAAAAATACGAACCATCAGTTAATGTATTACTCGATAAAAAAAAGAGTAAAAGTATCATTAGTTCTTCCAGAATTCCAGAGGACGAAAACTAAAATTCCTCATGAATGTGAAGTAAAATTGTTTGTGACTGATTTCGGTAATTTGGAATAGAGCAATTCCTTTATGCCCATTTCCGAACACTCTATAGTTACATACCGATGCTGGGGGTGCAGTAATTATGAGTTATGTAGTGAGGGTGATGTTTTCGTCCTGGGCTGATGTTTTCGTCCTTGGCTGACCATGTGATATAAAGAGCGCCAGGACGAAAACATAGCTGTTGCAGTTACTCGATAAGGGTGGCCATTTTCTTGGGGCTATCATAGGTAAAGAAATAACCATTTTTATCGATATTTGAAGCAAAAGTCAAAATATTTTTCCTACCATGGACTACAAATTGAGTCCCTTGGAACCGAAAAAAAATACACCACACTCAGTGAGGACCGGAAAAATTACTGCCCTGGGCAGTAATTTTTCCGGTCCTCACCTCGTAACTTTGAACTTTTGCTCACCGGAACATAGTTTCCCTCTATTCTACATCCTGCAGAAGTTCCATAGTAAGCTGAAAGTACAATAGATGCCCTTATCCTCAAAGCAGCTGGTATGAGTTCCCCAACTAGTGGACCAAACGGCACCAAATGAAGTGCTACTTTATCAGCAACCGACATCAGGCACAACAAACGGCTGCCAGCGGGCGCAACTGCCAACAATCACTGCTAACATATCCACATCTTGAGAGGGGCGTCTGCCGACCAGAGCGCTGACACGAGCCATATGGCCTTCGCAAACACGTAGATGGATACATGACGTAAGACAGATGAGAGGCAATTGCCGCAAAATCCACTGCAGTACTTAACGTTTGGACACTTATACCATGGCGCCGACTTGGGAATACTCATATAGCTCATAATGTTTACCTGAAGCTTGACATCACATTATCACTTCTTTTTTTAAATTTGTTTATTAAGAACTCTCGCTAAAAGCGAGGTTTTCAGTTCCAACATAATACAGCTTCATCAAAACAAATTTGGTAGAAGCAATAATCAGTGGGTATCAAAGATTTAAGTACGAAATAGTAGAAAAAAAAACCGAAGTTGAATTTTGATGTTGTACGATATATTTTAAAGGGATCCCTAACAATCTCTCGTCACACTTTACGAATAGAAAAGTAGTAAACCTTAGAATAGTGTTTGAAAAGATCAGAGCGTTTCTTATTGATATAACACCGAAGAAAGAAAACAGGGTTTCTTTCATAGCTCAAGAAAAATACAGAAAATCTATAAAATTGTTATCAATCGTGGTGGATTTCTCTACGGTTATATTAGTATCCATCTACTTTGATATATGTCGCGGAATTCCTTCCCTCTCTCGGTGGGTCCCTATCAACATTTTGCCGTCTCCATTTGTCACTACCACCTAGCTCTGTCTTACTTCAACTTGAATCTTACATGAGGTTGGTCAAGGCAGGGTGGTCTAGCAGAGGTGAGTTTAACACATTGATGGCACGATTCAACTTGACGTGATCACACGAGGCAGGTCCACACCAACAAGCTTCATGGTGCTCGGACGGTGACCTTAAATGGGATTCACACGATGGGATTCATGTACCTCACAGGGTTCAAAATCTCATGCGATTCTGTTCTTTTTAGGGGGAAATGTCTTTAACAATTACAGGGGGGAAACATGTATCAGGGAAATGGAACCCTATGTGAGGTACATGAATCCCATCGTGTGAATCCCACACTAAGCCCAATACACATCTACCGATTTCGGAACATTGATGTACCTTTGTCGGCGACAAAGGAATAATAATTTGTCTCAGGCAAGCCATCCTAACGGAGTCGGCCCCAGTCGGTAGATGTAGGACAGCTAGGCAAGGGTTCGCCAATTATTAGGCCACTCAAAACGAACTTGTTTCTCATCACCGCGCACATCAGAAAAAATGATTTGAGAAGATTTCTCATGGCTTGGTTTTTTTTTGAGTGGCCTTAGTGAAACCCCCTCTTTGAGATGTTCTTTTGTTGTCAACGAGTTGTCATTCAACTTTCCTAAATTGTTCACCGAAAATTTATCAACATGTTGATAAATCCAGTCACTGACAATGGAATGTCGGTAAATTGCCCCTGATTGGGTAGCCGACACGGGCCTAGGGGTTATGTTATTTTTCCTGCGACAAGTTCACAGGCCTCTATACGATTTGGGAACTGATCGTTCAACCCTGAATTGATAGACGTGTATTGGGCTTTATGCAGCGTTTCCACAGGCCGATAATGACCACCGATTATGGCATTTCGCATCGCTGACCGATTAGTGACAGATGTAGTCCAATAATCATCAGTTGGAAACAGATATGGTCAACGGATTTTCTCCCCTGCCTTATGCAATATGGCACCATCGACCGCCTTCTGCACCCACCAATGAAATCAAAGTGCATTGAATTATTCAGTGATGGTCAGCATTTTACTATAAAAAGCCGGTCGCACGTTTGCAGTGCAGATCACCGATTATGTACTACCGATCTTTTACTAGAAGAACCACCGACCAACTTTTTACAGCGTGAAAATTACCGGTGGGTCTTGAGTCGGTAGGTGGAAATGTCGCAACAGTCGGTCAGATTCCTTTTAAGAATTCCAGCGAGATCATAAGAAACCCTCTATTCATATACATAACACAATCAGAGACCCTGGGAGCTGCTTCAAAACCCCCTGCTCCCTGGTGTTTATATAATACTATGCGCTTAAGCCCCACTTTGTTTTTCATATATATAATGATTTTTAAAAGATGATAATAGATAATCACAAAAGGTAGGTGAATGTATAGCTTCGGTGACTATCTTATATCAAAACAACACTCCTAATTAAATTCTAAAAATCAAAATCTAATAAACTAATTTATCTCGGATTCCTAAAAACGGCGACCACAAGAAATCGGTTGGCACTATCTTTCCTGGTAGTCTATGGGTTTGTGTGCTATAAACATAGGTACCAGAGGCCCGACGCTGAGACTAAATAATATCGTCAAATTTACGGGCGCCAATGGAACACCCCCTTAGAGCATCAAACCTGCCCGCCAGCGTAACCTCCAGCGCGCCCTCGTGACCTTCACACGCCGCTTTGTGCATTACACCTTGCCCTAAGAAGTAGAAAATGCCCGCTACGTGGCACCCCACGCGCCAGCCACCTGGTGGCGATAGGGGCGGGCCACTTTACCTTTCAGCATGCATGGATTGATGAGGTGCGTGGCGTTGGCCGGGCCTGATCGCACGAGGTACTCCTTGGCCCACTTCACCGTCAGCTCCTGGCCGTAGTAAAGGTAGCTGTGCACGTACAGTGCGTACGACTTCTTGGCGATCTTCATGGGCCACTTGTCGGCCAGGATGGCGCCCTCGGGAAGGAAGGCGATCTGGGTGGAGGCTCCGCCCAGTTCCAAGATACCCGCACTCTCCACATTTCCTGAAAAAGAAATATTTATCGGAATATAACATTTTGTGTTATAATTATTATCCTTAACTCTTTTAGTCATAGCAGCCTGGAGGCATTCCAACCCAGGGGACGACGATTGTCTCCAGGCATTATTTATGTGTCCTCATCACATACGTTATGAAAAATAATGAATAGATTTACACCATTTTCTCACAATGAATAGAGCATACTTTGATCATCATTATACTCTGTGGGCATTCGATAAGAAACTTGTATCTAAGGTTACTAAGTGACCCCCATACACCTAACAGACACCATTGTGGCAATAGTCTCGTCCTCTTGGGGTTTATAGCGGTATTACACCTCGTCCTACAGTGCACACGATTCCCACTCAGGCTCGAACAGAAAGAGTTAATGACATATATTACAAAATGCACTTGTATTATACTTGTCGGACTGCCCTATAACCTGTTAAAGTAGTATTCGGATGTAAAGCGGGATTCACAGATTAATGAGACTGAAGTACCTGGGACTGGGGTACTTCACACCTTTCAAACTCTCATGGCAAGGTGCTTTTACGAGTCTCGAGGAAATGTGGCGAATATCTATTTATCATACCTACCCCTAATAAAAAAACTCCATAGGCTTAAGTTTATCTAGCCATAAGCTTGAGTTTATCTATGTCACTCGTTTTGTTGGCTTCGTAATGTCACTCGTGAAATTACGGAGCCAACAAAATGCGTGACATAAATAAACTCAGACTCGAACTCGTGACATCTCTTCATAGTACGTGATCTAAGATACAATTACCAGAAGGAACATTTCTCGGTGACTATGGGACGGGGGTTATGGCAGGGACAAATCGCTCAGTGGAACAGAAAACGTTGGCGATTCTTGGACCGCCCCCCACTGAGCACATCCCACTGTGGAGGTCGACGACCTGTGCGATAAACTGTCTCTCACGGCGAGTTTGGCGAGTCCCAATACCACAGGGAGATGTATCGTACTCCACGGCCGTAAAGGTAGTGTACCCAATACTCAATGGCTAATTTGGAGAGTTATTTCATCAATAAATTATGTTATACGGGGTGAGATAAAATCAGAAACCTACTCAATGAGAATAACTTGGTCCACACTCCACCTCGTTTGACTGCTTCTAGTAGGGTCGGATTTTTGAAACCTGCTAAATTCAGCTTTGAACCTGGGATAAAACACGCAAAAAAAAATTTCCGAATAATACTTCTTTTTATATTTTATGTTAATCACCTACTAAGTACGTTCCAGAAAAATATTGTTCCAACAAAATCAGATCAATGGTTTAGATTTGAGAGCCTTTTGAAGTTGTGTATAATACTGCATGTTGTCCAACCCCCTAAATATCTGAAATTTCAAGAAATGTTATAAATGCTTATAACTTAAGAATTACTAATATTATACGGTGACACACATTATATTTTATCCAAAATACCTTTTTCATATGTTAGATTTAAAAGAAAAGCTCTAAACCATATTTGGGGTGTTGGGCAACACAGGGGTGTCGGACAACACGAGGGGTGTCGGACAACACGTTAATAGAATTACTCAGAACAATGATAAAAATAATATTTGAGGCTATAATACTTTATATTTTTAATGAAATGATAATAAGCTATATTTCACAAAGCAAACCACTCAATTACTGATAAAAAACAACCCCAAAATCATAACTTGTAAAACAGCGTGTTGTCCGACACCCCAGGGTGTCGGACAACACGTGTTCAGTTTTTGAACAATAAAAAGTATACTTTTTTATTTAGAAAAAAACCAACCTGGGTATTCATGAGTGGTAGGGGTACTTAACATAACCATTGATATTTGTTATTCTATTATGATTATTTTTTCTTTTACACATCCTTTAGAGGTGTGTTGTCCAACAACCCATGTTTTTGGAAAAATATCATCATGGGATCATAATGTTCTGATATCAGGATGGATAATCCGATTGTGTTGAAACTTTCAGGTATCACAGTCAGGATTCTGGTCAACATTGTACAATAAAGAAAAATTAATTTCTCACTATATATCTCATTAGTATTTTCCTCTGAAAGTCGGGGTCTTGAACAACATACTCTATGGGTCTCTATGTTGGAAAATTTGAAGCTCCTGGATAGTTTTTACCATTTTAATATTTTTTCAATCTTTTACCAATTTTCAAAATTATATTGTCTACACTTCTTATGACATATGCTTTAAACATGTTAATAAATACAATTTGCTCGAAATTGTGTCTCCCAGATTTTGAACAAAGCAAAAATCAATAGAAAAACACAGTTTTTGTTGATTTTCGGAAGGAAAAATTCCTCAGAGCTCTACAAAACCCTATGTTGGAAAGAAAGATTATCAAAAGATACACCAAATAATTTCATTTTTACATTCATGAGATACGTTTATACAACATGAACCTTGAATAAGCTTATTTTGGCAATTTAGCAGGTTTTAAAAATCCCACCCAGTATCGCACAGTGGGTCACGGGCTTTATGCTAGATTGGATTTTGCATCTTCATGAAGGGATGTAACCAGAGATTGAACCTGATATATGTTGAATGCTTCAACGCTTTAAAATCAGTCATAGTAATCTCAATCCCCATCAAATATAACTGTCATACATCATCTTGCATGCTAAAACATGGGAAAAACAGCGAACTAGGTAGTTGGCGTAAGTCTATACCGAATTACCACCTTGTTTGACAGTGCTGTGTCCTTATCGAATGTGCAGTCACTCAAGACATGGTCCATTTTTGTTCTTAATCGTAACGACGATAACGACTGGCTTTGCATACGATTGACCGTAACCTCCTCGTAGTTGACGATGTAATATCCCCGCTGTCGCTTGGATATTACTATGCCTCAACTACTCGGAGGTTGCGGTCATCTATACAAAAACCAGTGAGTAAAGTTACAATACTGCTGCAGAAGGTGTCTTGTGACCCGACTAGAGTGTTAGTTAGGCCTGGCGTCCACCTACTACGATAGAAATTTAGACCTTCCGATATGGCACCGATACAATAAGTCAATATCGGAGACATATCGGGAAGGTGCAAAATAGTAGACATATGTCTAGACATGCCAATTGTATGGGGTTTTTATCGCATTGTATGGGGTTTTTATCAGTGTCTAATCGCAGAAACGTGGTCAACTGCCCCGATATTAGGTGACCTTCCGGCGCGATTTGGATTTTTTATCGGGAGGTGCATCGTAGACCATATCGGAGCCATACCATAGTAGGTGGACGCCGGATGTACTCACATCGCGTGGGATCGTGGTGAGTTTGAGAGCAGCTCACGTCGTTCAAGGGTCATTCAGAGAATAGCTCTTAAAACTACTCAGTGCGGGGCAGCGACCACTCCAGCTCCTGCCAGCTTCCGAGACACCCCAACCCAGATGGAGGATGGATTTATCGTGTCGAAGAGGCTTACCCGCCTCCACCAGCAAAGCACCACTTCACAAAGCTGAGGTCTGCCCTCCTGCTGAGCCTCCAACGTGCTGTGAGCTACTCAGAGATAACATCTACGGGCATGAAATACCTGCGACCCAAGTGCCTTGTTCTCCACTCAAACACCTGTTGGCCGCCTTGAGGAGCTCCGCCTAGAGAGAAAATTCAATGTCTCCCGCTTATTATGCCCTATGTGTCTCTATAACTCATATAAGGCCTGGCGTCCACCTACTACGATAGAAAATTTAGACCTACCGATATGGCATCGATACAAAAAGCAAATATCGGAGACATATCGGGAAGGTGCAAAATCGTAGACATATGTCTAGACATCCCAATTCCCCATGCATTGTATGGGGTTCTTATCGGTGCCTAATCGTAGAAACATGGTCAACTGCCCCGATATTAGGTGACCTTCCGACGCGATTTTGATTTTTTATCGGAAGGTGCATCGTAGACCATATCGGAACCATATCGTTGTGGGTGGACGCCGGGCCTAACTCATGTTTCCCTAGTCACAGTGCAATCAGCATGTACAATGTGTAAAACCAAGACAGTCTGTCAGAAAGAAATTGCAGAAATATGAAGGTCAGTTTCCTCAAATCTCAAACATTTGACAGCAACCTTTCCCTTCAATTCAGACTTAATTCAAACGTTTCTCTTCAGTCAGACTTCATTTAAACGGTAAGGTTTCTCGCAGTTAAGGTCCATTCACACTTTCACTGCCTTGCGACTAGCGGTACCTAACTTGAGACTGGGCGTACCTCGATTTACAAATCGCAAGGTACACTCAAATCCGTGTGAGAACTACTGTCTCTGCGACTAAAAGGCCTGCGACTGGGCGGGGTGGAAGTACCGTTATTCGGCGACTAGCTGTACTAAACATCAAACACGTTTAATGTTCAAATAGCATTAGACTGGGCGTACCTTGGGTATCTGTAGTCGGTGACTAGCGGTAAACACCAGGTGGCCTGTCCAGTTATCGATGGGTTTTTCAAAAATGATTGCTTGGGTTTGCCATGAAAGGGTCTTAGCTTTGTCTCACAATCATCTTTAAATCATGACAGCAGAAAATAGTGGTTGTCCTCCGATGGCGCTATCTTACAATTTCCTAGTGGATGGTGGCGGAACTGGCAATCACTCTGTGCCCTGTACATGTTGAATGTGAACAGTTTCAACACGGCTTAATTCATAAGCAAGAGTGAATGCCGGATGCTGTATAAATGTGTGATGCAGGCCGTTTTAGTACTTGACGAAGCGGAAACTCCTGCTCTTTAGATCACATGTATCCTGGATGGGACACTAAACAGCAAATGGAAATCATTCAGGAGGTAATCTTACTCAAAGGGCTGGTGCATTTTCTTCTTCCTATTGTGGAATCTTCCTGTGGCTTGTTAGATTAGCCGGTAGACGGTTATTTCCCTGGTGACCAGGCTCTGGCAAGCTACACTAATCCCACCCGATGAGACCCTTCTCCACCCATGATTGAGGTAATGGTGACTACTTGCAGGCCAAGACAATATTCCTCCCGTCCAATAATTACAAATGAGTCACCCAAGTTTTAGCACCAGTTCATAGAGCAATGACTGTACAAATGACTACTACCTATATATGGAGCAGCCTGTAAAAGGTTCAGATAATTCCCTGAAAAATTGTGAAGAAACATTTTCGATCGTGGCACTCACAGGATGATTGGAATTATACTCTGATTATAGAAGATAAAAAATATATTATCTGACCTTAATGATTAAGACAGGATGACATGTGTGGACCAACTAAGTTAGAGGTGATTGGTCTTTAAAGGGGGGCGTCCACCAACCACGACAAGGCTATGACAAGAGCAGATAAGAAAGTTCCTATCGGCGCCTTATCACAGCCTTGTCGTGAGAAGAGCAGTGTCGGGACAGTGGTGTCGGGGCGTGTGGTAGACGTTGCTGGTTGCCGTAAAAAAGGCGCCCATGGTTCCGACACACTATGACAGTGATATCGAGGAAACCACAACACTCCACGACAAAGGTCCAGTCGTAGCAAAAATCGAACATGTTCGATATTGTCGTAGCCTTGTCAGAAGGCCCCCAACAGGCCCCCGACAAGCTTCCAGTCACAGCTTTTGTGACCTTGTCGTAGACTCTTGTCGGGAACTAGGGTCCACCAACCATGACAAGGCTACGACACGCTTTCCAATCGTAGGCCTGTCATAGACCTTGTCGGAAAGCCATTGTCGTAGCCTTGTCGTGGTTGGTGGAAGCCCGCCTTTAGCCAGTTATCGATATCTAATCCCCTTAACACTCGTACTGCTCTTTATCAATCAAATATGCACTACCTAGTAACTTAATAGAATAGCCAATTGATTATATGCTCCTGAGAGTTTAATTTACTGTAGGATGTTGACACAATTCAAACGAACATGTAAAGAATATCTTGAAGGTGGTTTTTGATTTGATTTTAGAGAATATGTCATATGAATATGCTTCAGTTACACACATTAGGCCCCGCGTCCACCTACTACGATATTGCTCCGATATGGTCTACGTTGGACCTTCCGATACAAATCAAAATCGCGTCGGAAGGTCACCTAATATCGTGGCAGTTGACCACGTCTCTACAATTAGGCACCGATACAATTGTCACATAGGGTGTTATAGCAGATCGCAGACTTATACTAACGTATAATACCTAATAAAAAATATATAAAAAGTTTAAATGGCAGTGCCTAATCGGGAGCATCGCAGAGTATTCTGCTGGGAAAATTGCTCTCACGGGTGAAATAGTGGTCAGAAAATTATGAAAATTTGCAATTAAATATAACATACATATACCCGTATGCCCAGGAAATTTGGTGAATTTTTTTATTAGGTTTAAGTGTCTGAAATCAATATTTTCTTAGTTTGACTTGTAACAGAGCTTTTAGTGCATGAACAAAATACATTATTGTTCTATGTATCCCAGTAAACATTATCGATGCAAAATTTCCTGAATTATAGTGTATCATATATCTAAAAATGAAAATAACACTTAAAGTATGCACATTAGCCCTGCTAGCCCTGCTATTTTGGGGCATATTGGGACCATGATCACCTAATTTTTACCAGTGAACCCCTTACGATGCCTGGTGAATTGGCATGTCTAGCCATATGTCTACGATATTGCACGTTCCCGATATGTCTCCGATATTTGCTTTTTGTATCGGTGCCATATCGGTAAGTCTAAATTTCTATCGTAGTAGGTGGACGCCAGCCCTTACGGTAAACAAGTTCGTTAGGGAACCCGCATGCTTCTCATACCTGGCATATGTTTACGTTGTCTCATGATGACTGATTTACGTAAAACGCTTACTAACCCGGAACTGATGCTTAACACCCTCATTACTGCACATTTACACAGGAAAGTTGTACCAGCAAATTCATAAACAATTTAACGTACACCCAGAGAAGCATACGTCAGCGGTTCACTACTTGCACAGGAGACAGTCAGATTGTCGAACTGAAGAACAAGCAAGTCTCAGAGTTTGAAGGTAGGAAACACTTCAAACAAAAAGTAGGAGCAAATGGTATGTTCATCATTGATGAATGAGCGTGCAATTATAAATGAATACCAATTGAAAGCTTTGGATTACATTCAGTCTATGGATAGTTATCTGTAACCCATATGCACCAATTCAACTTGCCATTTCTGCAACCACCTGAGTCTAGGATCCAAGCTTGATGCCACACTGACTGGCATACAGAGTTTTATATGCCACTAGTGACATACAGAATAGTTATCACATAATATTCCAAAATCGAGGAGACAGGGTAGGATAAAATCAAAACCCAATTCGTTTTTAATCTTGGCCACCACATGCCACTCCTGGAGTCTTGGCTCTGGACTTCACTCGGCTTCCCCTCATGAAATCCCTACGCCAAACTCCAGTCGTACCATACGGTGGCCAAGATTAAAACTCATCCAGTTTTACGATAGTAACTGCTGTTTCTATTCACTACGGAACTTTCCTGTTATCCTGGGGCACCATTATAGTGTCCTAGGCTCGTAGGAACATCGATTCCCCTTCAGTACAAGGTGGGTACCTCGGGTAATTAACTATACTTACCTCGACCAAACACTCCCCTGAGGTAGTTGACAGCGAGCCAGGCGAAGGACCCCTCCTCTTCCCCGGAGAGGATACGAGTGTTTCTGGCTTCATACAGGAACGGGTTCAAGTCAGGGTTGAGCATCAGTGAGTTGATCTTGTGTATCACAGCGTTAGCGTTCGGCTCCAGGAGAAGCCGCATACCTACAAGTAATGAGATAAACTCTGTGAGTTCAATTACCATAATATTAACCATAGACGCATCGATATTTGCACTATATCAATGCTATAGTTAGATGGATACTAAATATATTTGTGAGTCTAATTTTTTTTTAAATAGTATACCTAGAATAGGAAGAGATGCATAAGCTACTTCATGTCAGAACAATACATTCAATCATTTATGAATACATAAAGCAATTTTATCATGTCATGGAGGCTACAAATCAAGCTCTGGATTAGAAGTTTCCGAATTCTATGTGTAAATTCCTCTTATGATGATTTCTGTAAAGTTTAAATCATGTGTATAGAATATGAAGAGTCAGCCCTGTGAACTAATTTAACATGTGCCGTTTTCCCAACTTTTGTCACTAGCCACAGCAAGCTAAAGAATGATTATAGTTCCCTAACACCATTCTTATAACGTCTTGTAGAGTGGGGGTAGTGTTTTACCATGAACAATTCGCCATTTATTAAAACTTAAATGACAGACTGCAAACAGTGCATGGAACAGATCGGCTTCACACTCACTTTCCCTAATGCGAAGGGATCTCGATCGATAACGGATGTCAACTTATAGCTTATTTTGTGAGAGTGCTCATGGTTCTGCGTGTGGTTCTTCACATTGCATGCCAAAGAATCCTGATTGTATTGGGGATTTGCCTATAAAAAGTATGACTCCAGATAAAACTATTCATATGCATCTATAGTCTATTACTATATACCTGTGGTAGTATATCCTACACATACGGCCCGCTCCTATCCATGTCGTATTTATATCCGCACGACACCTAGGTGACGTACTTGGTAAAATTGACGATAAAACGAACCTCTGCCTGCGGCATCGGTTCGTTTTATCGTCAATTTTACCGCGTATTTATCACGTACATGCACAGTAACCCTGTTTCCGTATACTATGTCTTACTGATGTAATCATTATCTGGAAATAGATGTACGATCAATATAGCTTTAGGCACTGGAGTCTAAGCCAACTCAGCCTTAGAACACTATAGATGTATTATCTAAACTATACTGCTGAGATGGATACGAAATCCCATGGTGCAAGGCTATAAACCTGTCATTACCCAATAACTGTCGTGTACTGCACTACGTGTCCTGTCCTCTGTGTTTTGTCAACTCACCCTAAGGCAATATGTGTTGAAAAGTATGCGTATTGTATGAACCATGACATCTATAGATAATCACTAGAAACAATGCAAAAAACAATGAACCTTCATTAAGACATAAAGATATCGCTAATTTTCTTCATTTGTAGATTCAAATGTAGAGTTATGATGCAGCTACCATATATGAGACTTCTCAATATTTTGGAAGCCTAGTTCAAAAGGCAACACCGTGTTCTGAATTATATCTAATATCACATACAAATAATTGTATTCTGAAACTATAAGAACGTATCACGCCATAAGAAAGACACTAGTATTGAGTAGTAAGTATGATGTGAAAGGTACAGATGATGTCTTAAAAAGGGCAGATCACATACTAAGAGGCTGAGCATAGGCTGATCAAACTCATCAAAAAGTTAGGTTCTTAGAGATAATGAATGATTGACAGAAGAGACTACATGAAATACATCAATGGAGATAACTACTTAATATCACCCCTTCAAAACATCAAATTAGAGTTTAATCAACAAGGAAGATTAGCATTCTCGTCATTTAAATAATCGCCTCTAATCACTGTTATGATGTCCCACTAACCTTAGGAGGTAAAAGGAAAAACGAACAGTTCAAAGAAAACTTTACGGCAAAGTGCTGAAACGTGTTACAGAAAAGCCATCACACTGTCTTGTATTGCGCTGGCCTTCGATTGGAAAGGTCAACAGGTGTTTTCCTGATCTGGGCATAATCTATGTCGACTGAAAAAAGGCCGTAGGTTGAGGACGACTTATTAAAGGTAATGTCAACCAACGGGATCCCTTCTCGTTTCCCGCCTTTAAGGTGGTGGGGCGTGTGACCCCAGTCTCTCCCAGCACAAACAACCAGAGCCAAGGTGAAGGTAGAGTTACCAAAGTGTACTCTTAATCAGTACCCTGTTTCAATGGGCGATATTGGAGATACCATCACAGCATGCCAAGGTATTAGAAATTAGGATCTCGTAGGGCTTCTGAAGATATCAAATACAGGACATGAAAGCAGGTATTGATTACTTTATATGATGTCAGGCATAACCTGCGATCATAATCTTTGGAGTCGTTGTCGTATAGATGTTGAGTATTCAATGTTTTTGGGACATTTATGGCATATATAATTACGGGTTATTATATGGATATATATTCCTAGAGACACTGACTCATTAATATTCATTAGATCACATGTTGTGGTCACATGACTTTTCCCGGGCCTTCACATGTTTCTGCCCGCCATTACTGTCAGCTGTCTCCCAAATTTTTTTTTTTAATTTGTTAGACTTGACTTCAAGTTTTGACCTATGTTTTTGGTGCGCAGTAGTTGTAGCCTTTAGGGCACTCCTACGCAAATCACATTATACCTTGTCACCCCACACCTTAAAGTACTCACATGTCACTTTCTATGATTGGGGGATACTTTTGAACATACATTCCTCAAAAACAATACAATTTAAGGAGAGGATTGTAAAGGTTCCCATTGTCAGGGCTAAGGGTTCAATATTTTGTGCACACACTTATCTGCAATTGTTGATAGCACAGGTTTCACACACCGACACTGATTTCTTGTTTATCTATAAGATCAAGGGTAAAACTATCCCCCTATCTTACCAAGTTTTTGAGAAAAAAACTTAAGGAATTGACTTCTAAACTCTCCATTTTAGGTATCACCTCACACAGCCTTAGGCGTGGGGGTGCCACCTTTTTACACACATTAGGTGTGAATTTGATAGACATAAAGTCACGAGGTGACTGGAAGAGTCTTTCGGTACTCCTGTATTTGAATGAGTCTTTGGAATCATCAATTATCAGAGACACTAAGGTTTCTCAGAGCCTTCGTAAGTTCTAATAAGAAAAAAAAAAAAATTTAATACACACTTATTGTTACTCTTGGCTGGTTTTGGCCGACGATTATGTTTATATAGATCCTGAATCGGCAAGAGCGCAATTTCGTGTGTCCTCGTTGTTCAATATATGGCATATATAATTACGGGTTATTATGTGGATATATATTCCTAGAGACACTGACTCATTAATATTCATTAGATCACATGCTGTGGTCACATGACTTTTCCCGGGCCTTCACATGTTTCTGCCCGCCATTGGGTCGGATTTTTGAAACCTGCTAAATTCAGCTTTGAACCTGGGATAAAACACGCAAAAAAAAAATTCTGAATAATACTTCTTTTTATATTTTATGTTACTCACCTACTAAGTACGTTCCAGAAAAATATTATTCCAACAAAATCAGATCAATGGTTTAGATTTGAGAGCCTTTTGAAGTTGTGTATAATACTGCATGTTGTCCAACCCCCTAAATATCTGAAATTTCAAGAAATGTTATAAATGCTTATAACTTAAGAATGACTAATATTACAAGGTGACACACATTATATTTTATCCAAAATACCTTTTTCATATATTAGATTTAAAAGAAAAGCTCTAAACCATATTTGGGGTGTTGGGCAACACAGGGGTGTCGGACAACACGAGGGGTGTCGGACAACACGTTAATAGAATTACTCAGAACAATGAGAAAAATAATATTTGAGGCTATAATACTTTATATTTATAATGAAATGATAATAAGCTATATTTCACAAAGCAAACCACTCAATTACTGATAAAAAACAACCCCAAAATCATAACTTGTAAAACTGCGTGTTGTCCGACACCCCGGGGTGTCGGACAACACATGTTCAGTTTTTGAACAATAAAAAGTATATTTTTTTATTTAGAAAAAAACCAACCTGGGTATTCATGAGTGCTAGGGGTACTTAACATAACCAATGATATTTGTTATTCTATTATGATTATTTTTTCTTTTACACATCCTTTAGAGGTGTGTTGTCCAACAACCCATGTTTTTGGAAAAATATCATCATGGGATCATAATGTTCTGATATCAGGATGGATAATCCGATTGTGTTGAAACTTTCAGGTATCACAGTCAGGATTCTGGTCAACATTGTACAATAAAGAAAAATTAATTTCTCACTATATATCTCATTAGTATTTTCCTCTGAAAGTCGGGGTCTTGAACAACATACTCTATGGGTCTCTATGTTGGAAAATCTGAAGGTCCTGGATAGTTTTTACCATTTTAATATTTTTTCAATCTTTTACCAATTTTCAAAATTATATTGTCTACACTTCTCATGACATATGCTTTAAACATGTTAAAAAATACAATTTGCTCGAAATTGTGTCTCCCAGATTTTGAACAAAGCAAAAATCAATAGAAAAACACAGTTTTTGTTGATTTTCGGAAGGAAAAATTCCTCTGAGCTCTACAAAACCCTATGTTGGAAAGAAAGATTAACAAAAGATACACCAAATAATTTCATTTTTACATTCATGAGATACGTTTATACAACATGAACCTTGAATAAGCTTATTTTGGCAATTTAGCAGGTTTTAAAAATCCCACCCCATTACTGTCAGCTGTCTCCCAACAAATTTTCCTTTTGTTTATATATTAATTGTTAATTTTCATAAATAAAAGGGCCGACGATTATGTTTATATAGATCCTGAATCGGCAAGAGCGCAATTTCGTGTGTCCTCGTTGTTCAATATATGAGTAGGGTAGGACAACCAATTGAATATTTTCAAATCATATGTTTTCAATTAATGTGGTTATCTACAACTGAAAGATCATACCTTCTTTTCCAAATGGAATGATAGGGTTGTGTCAGGTAGATATAATCCTTTATCCTACCCCGCATATAAATCTCCACAATCTTAACATGGTGTGACTGTATGCCACGGTTATGCCATAAAGTACTTATATGCCACTGGTAACATATGAAGTTAAAAATATGTGACAGGGTAGGATAAAAATCTAAACACCACCCAATTTCATATAATTGTTTACATGGCATTCATTGTCTTCTGCTACAGATATCACTCAGCTCCGCTTTGTTATATCATTCCTCAAAGACAACTCATGCCATATAAACAATCATATGAAATATTGTGATGTTTCATGATATTATTATCGGTCGTATACAAAGACACCATTGAAAATGTATGGGGACACAGTAAACCACGACCAATAATATAAAGCCAGTCAGATACCATAACTGTGGTATACAGATTCACACCTATGGTATATGGACCCAAAACCATGGTATACGGGGAAAATAGCCCCTTTGTGCTGTAGAGCAAAGAAATAGTCCCTATTGTTATACCCTTTGACATGGCAATTAGTGGGTTTAATTTATTCAAAAAGATGGATAATAAATGCAACAAACGATGGTTATGTGGACAGGCGGCTCTGTAAACAGCTCGAGGTTGAGGTCGTATTACTACGCGTCAACCTCTCGTGGTTTACGGCCGCCTGTCCACAAAACCATCGATTATCGTCTCTATATGTATTAGTATAAAAAGTGTAGGAATTCTTTTTTAAAGCTTTTATTCATACTGGAGGACCGGTTAGGCGAACTAGCACCTATCTTCCACCCTGTCCAGTTTTATTCTGCTTTACTACGTCCTTGCCCATCTAGTGGGCTTACATGACGAGTTTTTACACAACGAAACAATGTTAAGTACGATTTTGTATAACAACAGGGGTAGAACAATATATATGGTTGAAGTAACAAATTCCCATTTCAGCAGGACTCGATATAAGGAAAAAATTTGGTATACATTTCCTGGTAATAATCTGTCTAGATTTGTTGCCACACATTGGCAATATCCACCACCATCCTCATTTTCCCCAGACAACGCTCCTGTGCCTGCATATCTCATACCAGATGCGTTTGTGAATTCCAACAATAAACAGAACTAATGTGCGTTAATAGCCGCCAAAGCTATCTCTTATCGGGCTTGTTGTATGCACGTTACATCAGTATTATAACCACTCTCACTGCAATGTAACCTCACATACCATCTAGTAGATTCCAGGTTCACATTAGTAGATAAGAGAATGCATATGCTTCTATCAAAGTTGATATGGATGGCATAAGGAGGAAGGTTATGCAATGAGTTAATGCACCCCCAATATGCCGTGACAGCTGTGTACTGTGAGTGTAAACTATGCCTCATGCCGCTGTGAACTGTTACACCCAAGTATTTGTGGACAGAGATAAATCTTCTGAGTAAGGTTTGTAATGGTTTATTTCCCTGCGTAGGCTTTGCCTGTGTTCCTTTTGCCCGACATATAGCATATGGCGCTACTCTGAGATATATTCATCTTGACATACACAACGGGTTCAGGCCTGGCGTCCACCTACTACGATAGAGATTTAGACTTACCGATATGGCACCGATACAAGAAGCAAATATCGGAGACATATCGGGGAGGTAGGAAATCGTAGACATATGTCTAGACATGCCAATCCACCACGCATTGTATGGGTTTTTTATCGGTGTCTAATCGCAGAAACGTGGTCAACTGCCTCGAAATTAGTTGACCTTCCGACGCGATTTTGATTTTGCATCGGGAGGTGCATCGTAGACCGTATCGGTGTCATATCGTAGTAGGTGGACGCCGGGCCTTAGAGTCAGTCTGCTCATTATATATATTACAGTATCCGCTAGATTAGTATCTTAACATTGATAATCCGCCTAGGTCTCAGCATCCCGGTAAGATACTTTCTTAGCAGTAACAAAGCAGTTTTTACTTCAAAGTCATATTATTGCATGTAACGTAATTGTGAGCCAGATATGAGCCGATAGAAAGCAATCATATCTTAACATCAAACACAGATATTCACATTCCCATCGCAGGTTACATGAAATACATGCTCATCATGCACCCTTTTTCAGATCCTTTTAGTGATCAAAACTTGTTTTCTTATGATTCATCTTATACTAGGATAACAAACTGTTTAAAATTTGAAAAAAACCATTGAAAACAACATGTAAGATAGCGCATAAATAGTATGAATATAACGCCCCGATTTTGCCTAGGTAAGTAAATGTATTTCTCAACAATCAATCATTCGATTATGAATCACAATATAATCAAATATGTACACCGTACGCAGACACTGAAAGTATGTATGACTTCCGAACGTGGAGTGGAAAATCCTTACACGAAAACACTAATGATTAATAGTCGAAAAACACCATCTATATAAACCTCCTTTCAAACACTGAATCAACTTTAGTATACAGATCACAGATATTGAGTGCTGTAATGTGGAGGGTTTTAAGTGTTGATCCTTGATCGTAAGGCAATTACGTGTGGGTCCTGTACGTCCGTATTACGTAAGTGATTAGGACCACGCAATGCGTCAATTAACCGTCTTAACTACTAACGGACCTCACCCGTCGCGGATACCGCATTCGAGGCCTCTGCTTACGTTAGAGTATCTGCATTCGTTATCTGGTGGTCTCGATAAATATTTGCACTGAGCGTGTCGTACAAGGATGTATAGATGAGGAATTAACGAGATGTGGTTAGTTCTTAAGTAATAAGCAGGATATAAACCCCAGATCCCAACTTCCGTATACCAACGCCCTCACGTCTGTGCGGATAAGGATTTAACATCAGGGATGGTTCAGGTGAAGTAAGTAATGCTAGAAACTTAAATCTAGGACCTTTTTTTTCACCCACGTACAATAATCACATGTCATCCTTGCCTTTCTTCTTACTTGGTTTATTTGCGAAATTAATAAAGAATGACAGAAGAAATATCATTTATGTCATGATATTCGTTGGTGAGAGGTACTAACTCACAATGAAGGGTAGATGTAGCAGTCCACCCTATATCCCCTGCAATTCTAAAAGATCACTTGTAACATTGTACTGAGATACATACACAATATTGACGGGTTTCAGATACAAGCGCCCGTATGCTCCGAGGGGTTGACGAGTGGTGATATCCGAGCGCATGCGAGTATATTGCGTGGTGTCAAATTCGAACAGCATACATCCGCCTCTATTTGAAACCAGTTTATATTGTATCTATCATCAACCCTTATTAGACTGGTGGAGTATTGATTTTAATTCACTTTAGGGATGCATTATTTTTTTATGCACTGTTTTTTACGTATGCGCCGTTTTTGCAGCCAGGGTCTATACAGAGTTTCAGAAATGTTTACTATAGGTTTACTTTGAAAAATTGCATATGTAGAAATTATGTAGAGTAAGTTGGAACTTTGTATAATTTGATAATAAAGACGAACAATGCTCAATGGAAAAAAGCATTTCTCCGTCCTTTTGCATCTACCAAAGTCCAGCGTCTTACCCACTTTGGTTCTAGTGGCATGGGAAGTGTTAGGCCCTCATGTACATATCTGACATACGTTAACTGATAGACTCTCTAATTGGCCAAGGATGTTACCACGCAACGGTTGATTCAAACTAAAGCAAATCTTAAGTACCTTGACAGTCTCCCAGCAGAGTGTTTATTCTACTTAAGATAGGTATGTGGTAGTAATAGACTCAGACTAAAATTATGCTTGGAATGCAAGACTGCTCATTCTCAAAGCAAAGAGCTAGTTGTGATTATTATGATGATTTAATACAGAGACTTTTATAGAGATTCCAGCCTTGGCCGTATAATTCTGCATATAAAATCTTTAAAACTGGAGTAGGATTGAAGATAGGCCGATAAAGCCTTTATCCTGATCTCCAGTATAAATAAAAAACTTAAAAAAAAAGAAAAATCCTATCACATATCCACACTATGAAATATGACTTCAACAGTGATGATTCCTATCCCTGGAATCTTTCTGTTATTATTTTTTTCTGTTCCCGAGAGGAGAAAATGCAAAACAATGTGGTGTTTTCTAACCTCATCATATCGCTCGACCAGTCACGTCACGTCCGATTGTTATGACGGATTGTGCACGTGCAAATTCACAACCACTCCGTCAGATTGGACGAGGGTTTTCCAGATCAAATGTCTGTCAATGATTGGGAGGAGGGAGAAAAACTAATTAAAGAAAACAGTCCATAAATAAGAGCCATATCAAATATAATATTTCGTAGTTGACTTGAAGCGGTTATGCTGTGCTCACAGGTTGAGCATGACATGTTGTTGGATGCACCCTTCATAATTCTGCAGCAATTATTTTCTCCAATTCTCTCAAAAACAAGGACCTATGATTTTTAATACCTAAATAAGAAGTACTCTATACGTACTATATTTCTTGAAAGTTTGAGGAAAATGACATGGGTTTTACGATGTGAATAAATACTTTTTAGAATTTCTTTATATTTTAATATAGAATTATAGTAATATTAATCTATAATCAAAAACTAGTGACCCCCAATTTTTAAGTTAGATATGTGCTCCACAACACTTGGAGATCATCATATTAAATTTTCAGGAAATTGACATGGGTTTTAATTTTGTGCGATAAGCATATAAACACTACAAATGAGAATCTGACAAAATGGTTACTTCACGTAGCTAATTTGGTCAACTGTTCCAAGTTTATTGTTTCATATGCACTGACCAAATTTATGTCTATATGAATACCTGAGTACTGTATCATATCATTATCATGATAGCCGCTTTATTTTCGTGAAAAAATAGACAGGAAAGAGGCGTGACGATTTTCGACAGATTCACCTCGGAGGGGAAGTCCAGGAAAAGAAGGCTAAATCTCGAAGACTGTTAACCCTTTAAAGGCATATCCCACAATCCGCGGTGGTGCCACCAACCGTTTTCAAATATTGTCAATTACCAGTCTAAATCGGTTTCTTGGGATTCATTCTAATTCTAAATGATTAACATTAATGTTTTTACAGTTTATCTAACTTTAATAGGTTTTATAGGCTACTTTAAATTTGCTCAATTTGCATAGGAAATGTTCTGGGAAATATGGTTTTCTTCAAATCTTTCAAAAACAAGGACGGTGACCTATGGTTTTTTTTAAATTCAAATGTGTTGCACTAGACAGATACTATTTTCTGTGAAAGTTTGAGGATATTGACATGGGTTTTACTATGTGAAAAACAACTTCTTAAAATGTCTATATTCTATTATAGAATTATCATGATATTGAGCTCTAAATCAAAAACTAGCACGGTTACCCTCATCATCATATTCAAATTTCAGAAAAAATTACATGGGTTTTAATTGTCAAGCCAAGGGTTAGAATTAGCAGTGAAGGGAGTTACGGACCTCACTGATATGGCCAGGGTTGAAGGTATGGAACAGGTGTAAACACCAATGGAAACAGATATTTCCATAGTTCTAATAATCCCATAACACAGTACAGGAAGGAGGTGGGCGTACAGGTGATTGACAAGTCCCGTATCAGTCTCATTCCAAGAGGGCCTGGAGCCCCTGTATCAGTTTTCCTGGGAATGACTTGGTGGTATCGAAAAGGCTCGGGCAGAGAGTCAAATGTCCAGCGGCGTGAGAGGGTGCCAGATAGGCTACATGGGGGACATGACCTGGTCCTGTTGCCGTGCTGGAGGGTGTAGGTGGCAGTAACACAATGACTTGTCACTGTTGAGGGAATCAGCCCGACAAGTTGACGCGATAAACACCAGAGAATCATTTTAAGATGAGGGAATTGGCAGCAGACCTGGATCTAGACCGTCAACAATCCGGGCCGGGCCCCCGTAATGATGGAGAGTGTACCCCTCTGACCTAAATCATCTCTGGTGATTACTTTTTTTATATTTTGTTTCTAGATTCTTTGTGTTCTACGTTTTTCTTCCAATATTGCCTACCATTTTCTGTGGTCATGTACATCGCTAGGTAGATGCTGCTATACTCATGAATATGTATATATAAATAGATATTATAGAGGAAACCTATGAAAGTGTAGGGTTAGAGCTTGTATTCCATCGAGTTTGAATCGTGTAGTAATTCACAAGGTGAAGCCGCATGAATTGTGTAGCGATTCAAACGAGATGGGATCGAGCTCTGACCCTAAGCTTGAACGGGTTTCTGACATTGACTAATGGGCTAAAATCTGTGACATAATCCCCCATTGGATATTTTTCCTAAATATCTCATGAGCGTTGGATACAAGTTCCCAAGTTAACTCTATTGAAAATAAATACCAGGGGTGAGATGAATTTACATATATGAAGCTGAACCAAGTATTTTTTTGAGAAAAGCTAAGGTGAAAATGTAGAGGAACCTTTAAGAAAAATTAAGGAAATGCCTTAAGTTTTGTAAACAGCCATGTTGCCATAGAATCTATTCAGTCACCTTAACAACAGATGCAACTTACACTCCTCCTTCTTCGAAATTATCTTTTGGAATAGTATACTAGGCCAAGGTAGAATGAGTAAATGGATGGTGACTACAAATATGGTAATTTTCACCATATATTAAGGAGATGGCCAGAGAGCACCAGGAAGCCAGCTAGTTAAAATTCAATAAATTCAAATATAGCAAATCAGCCTTTTTCACTGACACATGAATTATAGCCTTAAAAAACAGAACACATTGCATTAGGTTTATGGCATGCCGTGGGTCTGAACTATACTACAGCACCTTGTATGGGATAGCGTCAGAGGTTGTCAACTGTATATCACTTTTGGGCGTGGTCAAAGAATTTATCAGTCACCGACATGGCGTATGTGAAAAGAACCAGCTGGAGGGAGTGGGCTTCTCTGTGTTTTACACTTATGTACTATGGACAATCACCACTGAAAACACACCATGTGTTTCACATCGCGGGCAGAATTGGTTATTTACAATTCCCGCCTGTGTATGTAAGCCATTTTCCACTGGCCGACGAAAACGACACTGATGTATTGTGTTCTCCTAAAAGTCGGTCGGGATTTGCTAACGACTGCACGTCTGTGTCCAAGAATTGGTGAGGGTGCACTGTAAAGGCCTATTTCCATTGGCCGATTTTTCTACACCGATCTGCCGTCTGGATCCCCGACGCAAGATCGGTGAATGGAAATGGCCCGGCTCTTACAATGCCTAATTTAGCAAAGATTATGCTATAATACCACCACCCACCGAATCCATCGGCATGCACCTGTGGAACACATGATATCAACTGCACCCTCACCCAGTATGTGTCACTGACGTGGAGTCAGTGGCCACCACCAACAGACTTTCTGGGTAACCTGAAAAATCCACGCGGTTTTCTTCGGCCAACGGACACGAGCCTATAGCCTTGTTTCTGCTGCATTTGACAGGTCCATACTGAAGCCGTTCGGTGGTGGCCTTATTGCATAATCTATGCCCAATTAATCAGGGAACACTTCTTTGCATGCCTGTTTCCATTCACCGATCTGGCATCAGTGGTTCCCGACTGCAGATCGGTGGCGAATAGTCGGCCAGTGGTACGGCTTTTAAGGTACGGTACCAGGACAGCAAAGCAGTCCAAGACTGAAATGGTTCCCATTTAAGGCCTGTGTTCATTGACCGATTTCCCGTCACCAATCTAAAGTCAGGAACCACTGACAGACTTTTGGCACTGCTGACCCTAAATCGGTCAATGGAAACGACCCAGCTCGTAAAATGACCAACAACTTTTCGTGCTTAGATTATGCAATGTGTCACCACCGACCACTGAGTGAAAGCTTGATCACTGAGTGAAATCTACTACCCTCACCGATTTTCCGATACCGACGCACAGTCAGTGGCACCACTGACGGACTTTCTGGGTAACTCAAAACATCTCTGCCGTTTTCGTCAGCCAGTGGAAACAGGCCTATATAATACGGAGTGTGACAATGATGGGCACCTCGTGAGGTCAAGCTGGTTGGGCTTTGATAAAACTATTGTGTCAAAGATCACAAATAAGAAGAATAATCTAGTTGATTATGTCATCCAACAGGCGAAAGTTACAAAACACTACGTTGCGTCGCTACTACGCTGCGGAGACTATGGTATGCCGCGGTTTGCCATGATTTAATGGTGAAAACCCGAGACAAAGTTATGCTTTGGCGATTTCTATCAGACGCATTGGGGAAAGATTTTGTAAAGGTATGTGTGATATTCCAGAGAGGTTGGCATTGTTTATATCGTATTATTAGTCGCTGTGAACCTATTGAATGAATGGGATTTTCCGCAAAAAATATAGCATGTTGCCAATGTTGCCAATGTGTCTAGATATCCAACTGGTTTACCAAACCACAAAGCGTACCTTTACTGGCGAGACAGGAATTTGTCTGGAATGGCATGTACAGTGTAAATTATGTGTGAAACTCCTTGAAGATTAATACATTAGAAGAGGCTCCTGGCAAAATAAGCAGCTGCACTAAGTGACGAGTCGCCACATACCAGAGATACTGAGATGGTTTTCTGAAGTGGTAGGGATTTATTAATTTCCATCCTTGATATTGCATTTTAAATACATCCTCGGTAATTCTAATTCTGGCAGTAAACTAGACCCAAGACTGAAATGATTCCCATATTATCCAAGCCCCTGTTATCCAATCCCCTATTAGTCGGTGAACTGCTGCGGACGGTAGACTTTGTTACAACTACTAAACCTGTATGTTAATTAGTAAATATTTTGCATCGCCTCGAAAATGTTATGATTTGGTCGAATAATTCAGCTACATGTATAGGGGTTGTGTGATGTGCCCAATGTGTTTAAGATACAATTAATTGATGTCGTTCATACCATTACATCTCATTATTACCTCTGCAAAGGTCACAATTGTACAACTAAGTTTATTATAATCTAGTTCAGCCACAAAAACAGGTTATCCGATTGATAAAGGGACCGGGCGGAAGAACGCCTTCCAAGCCCGGGTATGTCTGAATAGATATTTTGAACCCTAATAAAAGTCATCAAAAAACGAAAAAATACCCTGGGGCCCGTTGAATAATCTAGGATCGTACAGGAAAACCCTTTTCTATACACCAAGGAGACCTAGGGACGATATGGGTCAACTTAATTCAACAGTTATTGATAACCTTATGGATGGCTAAGACTGTCTTGGTGAACAAACTTTAAACTTATTAAACGATAACCCTTGTATGAGGTACTATAGAGGAAACCCATGAAAGTTTAGGGTCTGAGCTCGTATCCCATCGAGTTTGAATCACGTAGTAATTCACAAGGCGAAGCCGCGTGAATTACTACGTGATTCAAATGAGATGGGATCGAGCTCTGACCCTAAACTTCAATGGGTTTCTGAATTTATCTCACCCTTAATATTGACTAATGGGCTAACATTTGTGACATTATCCCCCATTGGATATTTTTCCTAAATATCTAATGGGTGTTAGATACGAGTTTCCAATGTTAAGTCTATGGAGAAAAAATATCTGGGGTGAGATAAAGAACAGGGTCTTCATGTACGATCCTCGATTACTAAACAGGTCCCTGATGAGCTCCAGGAACTATGCCTCACTGAGAGATCGATCATGATTAACCCTGACAATTATGTCATAGCCTCCTTCCACAGATCACGGTTTATGGCACCATCCACTCTGCTCTTACTGCAAATGGCTGCTGCGGGCAGGGCTTTATCTTGGCGTCGCAGCTAGCAATAGGCTATTCGTTATGTGAATGTTGGTGGTCAGAGCAAGATGTTTATGTTCCGTTTCCTACATCCACAGACCTCGCTATGTATGCAGGGCCGGATCTACTTTAGCCCAGGATAAACTTTGGACCCGGATCGATAAACGATGGCTTCTTGTTGGACCCTCGTAAAGTGGCCATATGATCACTTGTGTAGACTCAACACTGTAGCGGGAAGGCAACAGTTTACTCTACTGGTTGGCGTGAGATGGGTTGATATTCGCAGATGTGTCAGCAAGTTGGAAGATGATATTAAATCAGAGCGGCTAAGAAAATAACTAATGGTTGTTTGAAAATAATGCTGGGACTGTTTCATGTAAACCCCTGGACTTAGATTGTTTGAATTGTAAATGTGCAAGTAAACCTTTCAGCAAATATGCCAGAAATGTGATTTATTGAAGGCGAAAAAGATTTGTCATCAAGAGTTGTACCAAAACCACAGTACTGTTATTTACTAACCCTGGTACAAGCCTAGCCATAGAAATAACATTAGGAAAAAATACCCAACGATCACCCCCGTAAAGTGACAATACTACGCCATGGCCGTGGTGAAGTGAATGTGAGATGATGTCATATTGATTTGCGAGATAAATTCTAACTATTTTGATACTCTGATGCTGTCTAATGTCATAGAAAGGGGTGAGATCAATCCAGAACCACACTCGAAATGTAAAATAGACAATATTCCAGTCGTTTGGATGTGCCATAATCACATTATATATTTGTATACGCATATAAACCCTGATTCTGATCTGCATGGTCGTATTCTCTTCGTAGCTGACACATAGTAATATCCGAAGAAATACAAGGTTATTGCGTATTGTCAACTACAAAGAAAATAGGACAATAATGCAGATCAAGAAGATTTGTTATCCAGCATTCCGAATATAAGTTATAAAAGAAAACACGAAATCGCTATTGATATTCTCATGAACTATTTTACATAACAGGGACTCTCTTTTTCTGTACCCTACTGAGTCGGATATGGTTTTCCGTATCCTACTCAGTAGCGATCAGTTGGCTCGATATGTTTAGAGACTCCGTATTAGATGAATGTTAGGTGCTGCTTGGCTTTAGGACCTTCACTCATCCACCTACCACACCCCTACTCGCCAGGATTCGTTGGTTAGTCAGGGGAAGGTTTTGTGAATTTCATTGAATCATTTAATGAAAGTTCATAATCAGAGACTTGAGCAAGTCTAGCTGCCGTTGACTCTGGTATGGTTTCTCTTTAATATCCCAGGTATTTTCAAAGCGAAAAGACCGTCGTGACAAATTAGGAAAGATTATTCTGCTTAGATGATTCCTGCTATAGGTATAGGAATGTCACTGTATTAAGTAGTTCGCCAGGCCCTCATAAATCTACAAACTGTTATCTCTGGGGAGCACTGGGAACTGCGGAATCTATGTACCATATAGAACATTAAAAGGAAAAGTATCCAGTGAGTATCTAGCAAAGGCAAGGCTCGTGAAGATCAAATTGTATTGTATTAAAAGAAAGATAATTCAAATGTTTAACTCGTAAGTAATACACAATAATTCAGCTATTATCGCTGCCACATTCGGACAATTCACTAAATCGATAAAACAGGCGCAATATTTCTGGAGAATAGCAGCCTTCCTTGAATTACAAATTTAATGAGAATAAAACTATACCGGGGCTGAAAACACCTCATCATTTAAATTTTCAAATTAAATGATACAAAACCAGAATTGCTGCTCTGCTTCCTTATCGATCCTCAACTGTGGCTTTGGGAATTTATGTCTGTGCGTTGGGAGATAGCTCTGGAAAGATTTGTTTGAGGAAATCAAGTAGGGATCCAGGAAAACACATCCCCAAATGGCACCAATCAGGCGCCGTACCAATTGTCGTTATCTAAATGATTATTGTACTGAATTGGATCTCTAATGATACAATAAATGGCCTCTACAGCATGGTTGATGTACCGGCAATTACGAGAAGTGAGTTGTGGTTTCACGAGGTACTAACAGGCTTGATAATTTGGCAACCCATACAGTCTGATTCACGTAGAAGGATATAGATAGAGGAACTATAAATAAGGATATAATGTGTGCACCCTCCTTGTGACTCTGCACTTAAAGCCGGAGACACACAAAGCGAGTCAAGGTGGCGATCTCTGAAATCGCCAATACAAGATAGCATATATCTGAGATATCTTTTCACAGTAATATCTCCCACCGATAATTTAGCGTATCAGATGCAATAATCAAGGGAAATATGAAATAATAGTTCACATACACGCCATTTTGTGTTGTCGATTCCAGAAAATCTCTGCCTTTCTCGCTTGGTGTGTCTCCGGCTCAATCGATGATCTATGCAATCGAAATTAAAACATTTTCCTACTTGTCTGCAGTGGCTATTAGAACTTCATTTCTACTTCACTGAGGCAACTCCTCGACAACGAACTTGGGTTTATTGTGGATTGCACAAATAACAAATAGTCATATCAGTTATTTGATATGCCTTTTGTAAGTAATATCGAACGTCATACAATTGCCATATTGGGCGTTTTCCTTGTATAGTCCGTGGTGAGCAATGTCAGTAGAAGACATTACAATTAGACAAGTGTAACGTTCAATCTGTTATAAAGTTTTTATATGTGCAGACCATTATAAGTGTTCCACATGAAGGTGCGAAAACGTATTGCATGGATTTGCCTACTCTCTACATTATAAAAGATACATATAATCCATCGTGGAATTCAATAAACCTTTGATATCTAATTTGAATATCTAGCATGACTGCAAGAGCTTATCAAAATGTACAGAAGTGTGTCCTATTGATAGTGAAGACCATCTATATATTTAACAAGACGAAAAAATCACATATGCAAGAAATACTGACAATCTAACCACCTGGAGCTAGACTCTCCTTTCTGGGTAAAAGGTCTGCCCTAACCAGTAATGCTCTATATTCTAAGCAGATTTACGAAATAAGGATATACTAGGCATCATTCTCATCTGTTGTGGTTCGATGGAATGTGAATATTGGAATGGTTGAAATCGATAAATTTCATGATGCTCTTAGGAAATGGCCCCTGGACAGCAATAACGAAAATCAATGGTAATCTTACATATATTACAAGTCAGATTGGTCGGACACCTTAGACCTGTGCGTAGGAGTATATCTGTATCCCACTAACGATGACATCACCAAGAAACAAGATATTCAGGAATAACGCAGTTGGGTCCATGTGACAGAGTCATGTGAGGTTATAGTCAGCTCCCAACATATACATGTATATATACATCGTGAAACCATGCATACTACACCCATATCCTACACTAATATGTACGAACAAGGAATAGAATCACGTGCTATGAGTTACCTCTTTCATCTCATGTTTAGATGAACTTGGTAACCATTAAATGAAAAGGGGTCATGTTTCACTTACACACGAGGGATATATTACTAATGCTCGAAGGCATGGTTATTCATTTATCAAATGGAGTAAAGAGTGTAATACATACTCATCACGCGGGGACATCATAGATTCCATGACAAAATAAATATTTTGGAGGATTATGACTCATATTTCCCAAGAAAAAAAGGAAATGCGCACAAGTTCCTGGACTCGCGTAATGGGTAGTATATTGAAATGAATTAATTTTCATCGCGTTCTCTTTCGCCATCTGGCCAGTAGATATATGTAAAAGTATCTCTAGGGTGATATCAAAACACACTGATTCATGCACAGGCACATACACACATTCTCTCAAAAACCCTCAAAAGCATGGTATACGGGGAAAATAGTCTCTTTGTGCTATAGAGCAAAGAAATAGTCCCTATTGGTATATTGGTCCCTTTAATATGACAATTACTGGGTTTCTTTCATTCGAAAAGATGGATAATAAATGCAACAAACGATGTTTTTGTGGACAGGCGGCTCTGTAAACCACTCTAGGTTGACGTCGTAATGCACTCGCTCACGCTCGTGTATTACTACGCGTCAACCTCTCGTGGTTTACGGCTGCCTGTCCACAAAACCATCGATTATTGTCCATATACACACATAATCATATATTTTACATGTACATATATGGCGCTTTTACCTGTATGTAAGCAGATACGTGCATTTTATTGGATATTGCCCCTAAGGTTCCATGTCAGATTACGTTACACAGTGTGCTTTCCCCTTATAGCCTTTGTAGCTGAAACACATCTGACTCCTCCCTTTATGTGTTCACAGCATGCCGTTATTCATTTTTTATATTTTTGCTCATTCCATGGAAATATTCCATTACATTGCACACTGACTGCTCGGAAGACCCACTGTTCTAACTTTTGCAGTTACGATGTTCCGGACCCTGTTGAATAATCTAGGCTCGTATTTGAAGACCATTTTCTGTACGCCAATGAGACCAGGTACGATGTTGGTCGACTTTATTCGACACTTATAGACGGCTAGCGAACGAGCTTAAATATCAATAAACAATAACCTTTGTCCGAGGTACAGAAAGGGTCTTCATGTATGAGCTTAGATCATTCAACAAGATGCTAGAGCGCCTAGCAGTTGAAACACCGGCGTCGCATCCCCTCCTGGGTGTACGTGGTCGATGTAAAAGAATTATTCAATTATACAATAAAATAGCATAGGGTTTATTGGAAGGTGGTTTTTCTCATGTATTATTAGAGCGTGCTTGCACGCGCTAAATACATCATCTAGAGTTTAGAGGGGTCCATATAGACTATCAGGGTACTGCATACAAACTATCCCTTCACTATCTGTGTGATATTCACATAGCAGGGAGCCAGTGTCTCAGAATCTTAGAGGTGTGCCCAGCTGACCATGACCAATCACTCGAAACCAAAATACCTCATTGACCTACTGGTACTTGATATGCTTGGATCCTAGACTCAGGCAGTTGCAGAAATGGCAAGTTGACTGGATGCATGTGAATTACAGAAAATCATCCGTAGGCTGACTTTAACTCAAACCTTTTAGTTCTTATTCATTTATAATTGCACGCTCAGTCATCAATGATGAACATACTATTTGCTCCTAGTTCTTTAATATGGCGGGCCTCCCGGTTCTGCTACCCTCTCCCTGATGCCCAATCACATGGAATAGCTCTATAATCTAACTTTGGTTAAAGCTGATAACAAGCAATTACTCCTTGAGAATTATTTAAAAAAACATAAGGCCCGCCCCTCACACAGTGAGAGCCGGGCTGTGTGTAGTGTGGTCAGTCACACATCACTGCTGACCGTCCCCAGGCCGCACCGCGGTCAGTGAGTGGGGATATACCCAACAGGCTAATGATGGCGTCAGTGTCATTAGTGTAAGGGGTAATGGGCATTGCACAGGTGGGTATATGAGGCATATGAGGTATATGAGGAACAGGACTACACGGGTTTACACAGAAATACAGAGATATACAGAGATACAGAAAGATATAGATACACAGATACAGAAAGATATACACAGACAGAAAAAAGGATTCACAGCTCACACATACACACTGACATGTACAGGTACATACAGATATGTACACTGACACAATGAGATATAAAGACAGGTAAAGACACACAGATACAGATACATGGTACTGATGCATGCCTCCCCCCCCCCCCCCCACCTACACACAAATCCTGTTTATAAATAGCCTATACAGGATCAGTACAACCTTGACCCTAACGTCAATGCTCACTGATCTGCCAACATTCTCTCACCTGGCCTTGCAAATAAATTCATTACCAAACGTACAGTGAGATTGTCCTGTGTAAGTACAGATACACAGATACAGATATACATAGATATTGAGCATATATTGTATTAGTTACCATGTTTTCTTGTTCTGGTCAGTTTCGCCTGGTCGGTAATCACGCCTGTGTGTCAACAGGTAGGGCGTGTTCACTCTCCTACCTGCAATGCTTGACTCGATCACCAGCCAGAGGCTCTGGCCTGATATGAGGGTGCTCAGGGTGCTGAGGACGCCTCAAGTTTGAGACTAGGAGCAAATAGAATATTCATCATTGATGAATGAGCGTGCAATTTTAAAAAGATTATTAAACGGTTTTGGGTTACATTCAGTCTATGGATCGTTTTCTGTAACCCACTTGCACCCAGTCAACTTGCCATTTCTCTAACTGCCTGAGACTAGGATCAAAACATATCAAGCAGCAGTGGGTCAATGAGGTATTTCGGTCTTGGGAGTGATTGGTCATGGTCAGCTGGGCATGCCTCTAAGACCCTCAGACACTGGCACCCTGCTCTGTTCTCAATATCACAGTGTATGTAGCACACAGATAGTAAAGGGATCATTTTCATGCAGTACTCTGAAAGTATATATATGGAACCCTCTAACCTCTAGATGATGTATTTAGCGCGTGCAAGCACGCTCTAACAAGGTGGCCCATTCTGTAGCATTACACGTCGCACTCATACACGACGCAAGGTCGCAAAGGTCGCCAGTGTTATAAAGGCGATGTAGGCTGCCCGTACACACAGCTCCAAACTGCCCCCAGGTGATAATTGTACCTTCTTGCCCCGCTACACGCATGCTCACATTCATGCTGGGCGGGGTTTTCTCTTTTGGATTCATTAACTGAGCATATTTGCTTTTTATTATCTTTAAACATTTTAACAAGACATTCTATATTTGTTTCTCTGCTGCTAGGTTCTAGTATGTTTTCCTTTTCCAGTTATTGTTCAGCGTTGGAGTGAGAAAGTGTGGTTTATTGAATATACAATTGTGTATCGATGGATTGTTGACATGTTCATACAGAATTGATGAGTTACTAATTTGATTATGTACATGATTTTTTTCTGGATTAATAAACAGAGTTCAGCTCTCTAAAAAAGACTCACTAACGAGAGAAGTAGTCCGAAGGAGGTCTTCCACTAGCCCGACGGTATTTCCGGGAATGTCGGTATAGGTCTGGTTTCATCGGTTACAATCTTTTGTGGATCTGTTATCAATTCTGCGTGAAAACTGGCCTAAAATGACGACCCTAATAGCATAGGGTGTCATCTGGTGCCGCAGCATTTGTACCTATAGATATTCGAATTCTCAGACTCAGCCCCCTCGCAATCCCACCCCAATTATCGCAGTTCCGAACCTGTAGGTTGACATGAATACAGTCACAGTTTATTTGTTCTAAACCGCCATCTACATTCAAATAATCGCTTAAAGTAGACACCCCAAGGTCAAGGTTGTGTAGCTGGTTCCCCATGACATCAGCTGGGATCAGTAGTAGAGACACCTAGCGCAAAATGCATGTACTAGGCTATTTACAGATCGGTCAACATCAGACACTCAATCCATAGTGGAGCAGTATCATCCGAGATTAGCTAGGCACATAGGTGGAGCTCTACACTGGCTCCAGTCCCTGCATCATATGACTACCTTCCTCGTTGGGATTCATGGGCCAGTCAGAGAAGGATATATACTTTGATGAACTTTACTCTTATTGTGTTTAATCATTTAATGATTGTTCATAATCAAAGACTTGAGCAAGTCTAGTGGAGCTCTTCCACGATGTGTCACTTCCAGATTAGTTCACATATACAAAGCAAACGCCTAAAACCTTATCGAACAGCATCTTTCGGCTGATAATTTGGTCCGATGGAATACTCCCCTTATTGCGGTGATTTGACCAGGCCGAATTCTGATTTTCTGTAATTTTCTTTTGTATATTCGTTAGGATTTAGCGGGAAGTCCTCGAAGATTTCCCCAGACATAAAAGCCTCAGATTCTGCTAGATTAACGCAGTCTATGGCTGATTTAAGACTACCCTTTTGAAAAAAAGTATCAAATTACAGAAATCAGAATAATAACTGAGAACTGAAGTTCAAGAGATCCTATTAGAATACATATCTACTCTATATATAGATTTTTAGATAGAATCTCTTGAATTTCAGTTTTCAAACATTGTTCTTACTTCTGTAATTTTTCTAAAAAGTAGATCCATATACAATTATTTTTGGCAATGCCGGTTGAAGACCCGCCCATTTGTATTCTTTGTGTGGGTGAGTTAAACCTACTTATGCGCTGATGGGAGAGGTCATATGGCAATATATCTTTCTGCTTTGTTTTATAACCTTTGCCCTTGCAGCTGTCCTCTTCCTCTTGTTTTGGTTTGGGCTGGAGTAAAACTGTTGCAAAACAAATATAACGAACGTTCTTGAATTACCCTTATCGTGATAACTATTGCAGGTTTTAGACTCTTTGCTGTCAAAGTATAGGGCACCTGTGAGCTTCTATTCATAACGGGATCACTCAGTAGGGCAGATAATTCGTATTTAATATGATCTAGGAACATAGCTGGCGGTAAATCGGTTCTATCCATTCCCTATGGAGAAAAGCATTCTTCATCTTGTCACTTGCATCAGTATCTCTTGTCAAAAATACTTGATATATTTTTCCTGAGGTCCCTGACGAGTGGTCGTGTCACAGTTCTTGTTATGAACGTGTGTATTGACCTATACCATTCAAGACTACGCAGATTATAAATAATCCTCGCAATGGCATTCTTTGTGACCATATTTTGTGACCATATGGTTACATGTTGATGGATTATGTTATAAGATGGTGGTGAATGATGGATGGTGAAGATGGAGATTGCTCCATATAAGATAAGATTCATAAAGAAACAAGAAACCAGAGCACTTTGGGTAAGCGCTCAATACATACAACAATACTATTATGGTGGTTAAGAGGAATGTCCAGTTAAGGAAGCCCCAACGCCAACTACTGCGGAGTATGTCAAGCATATGTGACTTTACGTGACCCACAGAAAGGCCAACAATATAGGCCCGTTTCCATTGGTCGACGAAGATTGCTTAGACTTTTTGAGTTACAGAGAGAGTCTGTCGGTGGTGCCACTGACTGTGCGTCGGTATAGAAAAATCACTGAGGGTAGTAGATTTCACTTAGTGACCTAGCTTTCACTCAGTGGTGGGTGGTGCCACATTGCATAATCTAAGCAGAAAAGGTCATGGGGCATTCCACAACCTTGGTTGTTTCCATTGACCGATATTGGGTCCACAGTGCCATAAGTCCGTCGGTGGTTCCTGACTGTAGATCGGTGACGGGAAATCGGCCAATGGAAACGGGCCTTATTGATGACTTGATTTGTCGTGAAGATAAGTCAGTGTTCAGGTCGTTCGGACACTGAGAAGGTTCTGAATACGTGTCAAGGATAGGAGTAATTATGGTCGCAATTCCATGAATGTAAGGATATCAATATATCATCTGTGTGATATACACCATACCAAAAAATTCAACTTTACTAGAGTCGGATCATATAGAGGAAACCTATGAAAATTTAGGGTCAGAGCTTGGATCCCATCGAGATTGAACCGCATAGTAATTCACAAGGGGAACCCGTTTGAATTATGCAGCGATTCAAACAAGATGGGATTGAGCTCTAACTGAAAACTTGAACAGGTTTCTAAATTTATCTCACCCTTCACATTGACTAATGGGCTAACCTTTGTGACATAATCCCCCATTCAGTATTTTTTCTAAATACTCAATGGCCGTTGGATACGAGCTCCCAATGTTAAGTCACAGACTTGGAATATATATAGGTCCGTGGTTAAGTCTATGGGGAGAAAATACCAGGGGTGACATGGAGGATTCTGTTGTCCCTTCTAAACATCCATCTCATAGACCGCATTAGTGTGACATCATTCTGCCTGCCGAGAGCGGGCTTTCCCTACGTTCTGGTGCCAAACATTGGGATATCCCTTCATAAGTGCAGCAGATGATGATCCGAGACATCTCAAATCTTTTAATTTTACAGCATATTTAACTCTACTATGGCACTAACAAATATGTTTCAATGTGATAACGTCTTCTTGATCGAACTCATTAGTGTTGACACACTTTTGAATATTGAAAGAACAACTCGACTGAGTTATTGAGACTCGACTGCAAGGTTAGTACCAGTGTTATGAAATCAAATATGGGTCTGACTTTAGTCTTACCAGCAAACATACCAATATTCCAGTCACAGCTCAGCTCAAAAATATGTTTCCTGCTAAATACATTCTCAACTTTCTTCATCTTTGCTGGCTTACCACTGAAAACGTTTGTTTATTGACAGCAGGACACTCGCGCCCACACATCGTTTATGCGGTGCTTCGCTGAGTTTGGACTTGTTTGGCACCAAAATGCCATGTGATAGGTGGGAAATCCCAATAATGACATCAGGACTAATGAGTCTATATCGTGCTGCATGCTGTGTTCATGTTCGATGAAATGGACCCTATACATACACCTAAGCTCCATTATACTCCAACTTTCTAAATACATGGGTAAACCCCCTCTCTCCTCTACATGGCAATGGTGTACTTTTTATAATGCAAAATCGAGTCTCATCGTGTCTCTCTCAACCCACCAAGGAAACTTCCTGCCCTGTGTTGGTGCAGTAAATTCAAATCCCGATTAAACTCAAAAGCACTTCTCAAGTTACACTGATGCTACTTCAAGTGCGTTGCCCGAGGAAATAGCATTGGAATATGGACCGGCTGGTCTGAATATCCCTTTGAAATGTTGAGGACTTCACCTCTGTCCTATATATATACTACAAACCGTTCAGGCACCCCTCTCATAAGATCTCACACTCTCTAAGTGGTATTCTGTACTATGGGAGAAGAATTCTTAACGAACTAGGCTTAGAGCCTTGAGAATCCACTATGCCCGCATCATTGAGATTATTGGAATCTTTGGGTTGCATTGATGTACGCCTTTGGCACGGCAGGCAGGCCAGTGGATTCTCAAGGCTCTAAGTCTAGTTCGTTAAGAATTATTCTCCTATAGAGCATAGTGAGAGTACAGAATATCACTTAGAGAGTGTGAGATTTTATGAGAGGGGTGGTTCAGTTGGCCTCAACTTCTTTACAATGAAGCAGTTAACACGACGTTTCCAGACGGAAGGTCTCAACTTTATCACATGGATAATGAAAAATGTTTCACCGTTCAATATATCTGTCCTGAAAACGAAGGTTTCTCACAAACGACACTGTTCGTTTCTGAGATACTACAGACTAAGCAATATGAGATATAGGTATAGGATTTACGGATGTGTCTATTTCATTCTAATTAGGTTTATTGTCACCATCATGGATATGAGGTTTTTGAGTCACAACATCGTTTCTCTTACATATACATCGACTCACATATCATTTTCTCTTGTTTATAAAAAAGTTATTTGAGAGAATATGACCTGAAACAAATCTACTATCGTAAGGCCGGCGTCTACCCACTATGATAGATATTTAAGACCTCACGATGCACTACGATGTCAAAATTCATATAAGATCGTGATTCTCCTTATCGTACACAAACTTTTAGACTAGGTGCATCTAAATTGGTCTTAGTTACATCGTAAGGCCTATCGTAGACGATTTGGAGCTTAGTAGAGGCCGGACCTCAAGTGGAATTCACGCGTGGAATTCATGTACCTCACAGGGTATTAATCTGAGACAAGTTCTGCTGAGATTCTGTACTCGAACACAATTTCTTCGTCCAAATTGTAGGGTTCCATTTCCATGAGACATGGTATCCCCTGCAATCGTTGGCGTCATTTACTCCTAGAAACCGAATCCCATGAGATTTTTAACCCTGTGAGGTACAGGAATCCCACCGTGTGAATTCCACTTTACATTTACAAAACGATCATACTATGGTGAGGAGTGATCTAGGGTCTCTTAGGCGCTTCAAAGCTGGTCATGTAAAAGTATCGAACGAGAGGAAGTGGTATTAAAACCACATATCGTGGTATGGCCGTGATGAAAACGTCCAGGCACTTCACGGGTAAAAATACGTGCGAACGTATCGTGTTGCAGCCCCAATAACAACCTATACGCGTGCGACACTGATGTAATGCATCGTTGCACGAAAATCATAATGTGATTTCGCGTGTTTCAAATTCTAATCCGCCACTGGCGTATATAGAAATAAAGGCAGGAATGGTTCCCACATTGAATATTATAAATAAGTCCCTTTTTGCTGTAGTTTGCGTCATGGATTCTGTTTCCGATAATTACTGCGTTTTCAATGATATAATCTAGAGTAAAAAAGGTGTTATCATTGCTGTTAGTAAATGAATCGTGTCATTTTCCTAAGATTTCTTCCTGCTTTCATTTGTTATGAATTGCATTATCAATAGGAAATACATCATACATGCCTTACAACCTCCTTCATGAATGTGATGCTCTAGAAATCTTACCGGCTTAAAACCCAAATCCAAATTACGGAAAACGTCACGAACGTGACAGTAAACCCCCATCTGCATGTATACATTCCTGGAGAGTTAGTAACCTACAGGCTCAAATTTAACTATAGTTCCCTCCTGATGTTCTGTGTCATCAATTATATTTCAACAGAAGTGTACATCTTCCTTTGGAATGTTATCCATTCAACAGTAGTTTTCAAGCAGGCGTATTTCCTTTTGATTAGTATACGACACTCTCTGTGTAAGCTCATTGAAGATTTTGCCTCTCATCCCGGAACAGATGCATTTTATCAATTACATACTACAATGAAAACATTTTATAGAACAGAGACTCCTACTATCATTCATTTGGTAAACTGATAATTTTTATCAACAAGCAGGTTTGTAACTTTAAGTATTCGGCAATAAATGGTCAGTTGTATTGCGTTTGTTGTAATCATTTAGGGTATTGGTGAATTTGAGTTGTTTTGGAAGTTTGTCCTGTAATGAGGATCAACTTGCAAGCCTTACGCCAAACATCTGTAAAGTTCATCACACATCTCCTCTATTTATAAACGCCCTGAGTCCCTACGAGGAACAGAGAAAGGTATTTCTGGACAGGTAGTACTTCCAAAATAAATGCTCCTCATGCAATGCTATGGGAAAATGAGGCTATTCTTGCCATTTATATTACAATAGGGAGATGTTGATTGATAAACAATGAGAGTAATTTGAAAAGAGAGCAAATGTGTTTATTAGGCGCGTGGTTCCAACAGACAGACACACTGTGAGCTGCCACGCTTTAAAGGCGTATCCCACTATCACGATTTGAGCCTCCGACACACTACGATAGCCTTACGACAAGCGTTCCGATGAAAAAAATGAAATTTTTTTCGGAAGGAACGAGTCTAGCTTTCACGATGGACCCGTTCCTTCCGATACAAATTTCATTTTTTCATCGGAACGCTTGTCGTAAGGCTATCGTAGTGTGTCGGAGGCTCAAATCGTGATAGTCGGAGCCCGCTTTTAAGGGGGGTACCCACTTCCCGACACACTACAAAAAGTGCTGCGATTGGGCTACAATAAGAAATTTTCCAATCGTAGAGCTATCGGAAGGGCTCTGTCGGAGTGTGTCGCAGTGTGTCGGAACGGGTTTAGCAGCATGTTCGATTTTGTCGGAAGGCCTACGACATGGCATTTCTATCGTAGCACTATCGGAGTGTGTAGGAGTGTGTCACAGTACTCATCGTAACACGAGTCCCACTTCCATAATAGATCCGTTCCTTCCGACACAAATCTTATTTTTTCATCGGAACGCTTGTCGTAAGGCTATCTTAGTGTGTCGGAGGCGCAATTCGTGATAGTGGGATACCCCCTTCAATCCTGTGCTCACTCTACGTTCATTCTTTGAATAGTGTTGCTGCCTAGCTGACCATGGACATTACTGATCCACTGGTTGAAATGTGTTGACCTAATACATAGACAATAATTGATGGTTATGTGAACAGGCGGTCGTAAACCACGAGTGTTTCACGCGTTGTAATACACGAGCGCTAGAACCGCCAGTCCACATAACCATCGTTTGTTGCATTTATTATCTTTTATTTATTATCATCTTTCCGAAGAAAAAAAAACAGCAATTGCCATGTTAAAGGGTATACAATAGGGTCTATTTCTTTGCTCTATACACTGTAAAAAGTGTGTTTGGTTATACACACCAGACTCTCTAAGCACCGTGTAATTCCCGCACGCTTATAATATCTACACACCTAAACACCACTCGATTTCAAACACTTGTTCTTCTACTTAAACGCTTATTTTTTACACACCTAAACACTTTGCTCCTAAATGTTTAGCCATTTAGCGTTTACACACTAAGTGTTTAGTTTTACACATATCAGTGTGTATCCCTCCCCGCCTCGTTTTGATGGCAGCACACTCTTTCCCAGCGAGGTGGACACAAGACTTCTCATTCCCCAACACAAAATGGCAAGTATCAGAGCTATTATTTATTATTTCACCTGATTATTGCTTCCAAAATGCTAAATTATTGGTGGGAAATATGCAATGAGAAAATATCTGACATACATGTATATACTTCACATATACACATACAAGGTAAGAAAGTAGCATATTATGTAGGTCAAGCAAGAGTCGCATTCACATACACGGCCGGACCTACAGCTATCAGCTGGTATTGTTTTGACAGCTACTGACCCCAGTCAGCGCATTGTTTCCGCTTTCACACCTATGTGGGGTTACCACATATTCCAGAATCTCAGTATTATTTGCTAAGATTTGCCATGGGTTGAGAGTGAACACATCTTGTACAATTTGTGTGTATAATTTCTTCGTTCCATTGGAATTCCATACGGATTCCGTGGTTGGAAAAACACTAACGGGCGATGTGCACACATCGAACGCAGCCGGCCGTACAAACGACAACACGGGTCACATGATACTCGCGCCGACCAATGAAAACACCGCAACGGGTATGTTAATGAGGCCGCAGCGTCGTCCGCGGCCCGTTTCCCGCTTCTCTCTATTCCGTGGTCGCAACATGGTGGGGAAAGAGCTCGACGCTAGGCCCCGTGAAAACACACATCTTGTACAATTTATCTAATAATGTATTGTGTTTGCAGGTGCACAAGACTGCCAAACCAGTACATACACCGCAGTGCCACAGAGAGTGAGATTGACCGGAGTCCCGGGCCAGTTGGTCCTGGGACCAACTAGGTGTTAGTCCCGGCAACGAGTATATATACACGTTGTTCCCGGCGAGGGACAGTGGTATGGCCGGGCCTCCAAGACAGGGTCAAGGCGCTAACACGTAGGGTGTATCTATCCACCTTACCTGACTTCCCATCTTCTACCCATCTACCTACCTACTCATCTACCTGCCTACCCATCTACCTACCCACCCATCTACCCGCCTACCCATCTACCTGCCTACCCATCTACCTGCCTACCCATCTACCTGCCTACACATCTGCCTGTCTACCCATCTATCCATCTACCCATTTACCCATCTACCTATCAAATGGCCTACCCATCTATCCATCTACCCGCCTATCCATCTACCTGCCTGCCCATCTACCCATCTACCTGACTACAAATCCCCCTGCCTACCCATCTACCTGCCTACCCATTAACCTGCCTACCCATTAACCTTCCCACCCATCTACCTGCCCACCCATCTACCTGCCAACCAATCTACCTGTCTACCAATCTACCTGCCCACCCATCTACCTGCCTACCCATCTACATGCCTACCCATCTGACTGCCTACCAATCTACCTGCCTACCCATCTACCTGCCCACCCATCTACCTGCCCACCCATCTAGTGATGTGTTTGTATTTTCATGGTGGCAGTGGACTTATTTTGATAACTTGGAGGGGGGCAGGCTAAATTTATTTTCACTTTTCCAGGGGGAATTCAAAAATATTCATGGGATACAGATCCTTTCTCTCTTTGATATTTCCTGGGGTGGGGGGGGGGGCTTCTTATAAAAAGTTTTTTTTAAATTTTCATGGGGGGGGGGGGGATTTATATTGCTTACTCTGTCGGGGAGGGACTTATTTTAGCTTTTTTCTATGGGGGCCCTTTGTAAAAAGAATCATTGGATTGGTGTAAGCTATTTTTTCAGATATTTCTTGAAGGGGGGGGGGGGTCTTTTGAAAAAATTGGGGAAGAGCAAGTTTTTTCAGGTGCCTCTTTTGAGGTTGGTTGGTATTTTTTTGTATTTTCATGGGGGCAGTGCACTTATTTTGGTTACTTGCATGGAACAGCGACTCATTTTATTTCAGTTTTTCCAGGGGGGGGGGGGGTGGCTTTTGTAAACAAAATTCATAGGGGTACTAATTTTGTCTCTTAGATATTAGTAAACTTTCCCATCAACCCACCTATCCATCACTTTACTCAGCCATCAACCTGTCCACTGATGAACCTACTCACATAAAACCTGCCCATCCATTAACCTGCCCACCTGCCAACAACTCAACTACAAATCAGCCTGCTCAACAATTAATCTGCCTCCATCCAATATCCCACCCATCAACATATGAGTGTCACCAACAATGAGTGTCCTTTGTATTGCCTTGTTTGTGGTTGGTTGTTGTGATCTTGATATATGACAATAAACTCTTATGTGTATTCAAAAAAGAGTACTTTGTCACAGTTTTCTATACAACTTCAATATAACTGTAATTATTATTTATAGGCATATGATAATAAGATCTAATGAGTTCATTAGGTGAAACACTTTGTATTAAAATGCTTCCTAATACTAGACACTTAAAAGTTAAACACTATAGGGTTTCGCATATACGCCGGGTATAGCACAAAGGGACTATTTTTCCCGTCTACCATGGTTTTGAGGCCGTATAGCACGGATTTGAATCCGTATACCACAGTTATGTATCTGACAGGCTTTATATAATGGGTCGTAGTTTACTGAGTTCCCATACATTTTCAATATGGTCTTCGTATACGATGGATAATAAAGGTCATCCTAGTGATTCCGTTATAGAGATACGCAAGCACGAGTATACGGTCATTAGGTTGGACTTATCGAAGTATAAAGTTGGGACTCTCATTCTACCTCCCTAGTACTAGGCGCAAGTGCCAGATCCATGTTCAATGAAAGATCATGGCATTCCCAAAGTTAAAGCATATATATATATTTTTTTTAAATTTATTATTATCCAAATAGTGTCCATAGAAAACACATGGGCAGCGTGTATCACCATACCCCCAGCTTACAAATATGGTGTCTGCTTCGGGCCGCAAAACCCGGCGGAAATGAAAAAAATAGTACGTACCTAAAATGAACTAATTTGGGTTTCGCACTTGTCAGGAAGAGTTGGATGATAAATACACTAGTGACTGATTTCCGATAACACGCGGTTGTATGCTCCTCAGAGTTGACTCAATATCCTCTCATGCACCCGGATATTACCAGGCATCAACTCCGTGTTACATACAATCGCTTGTATCTGAAACCAGTCAGAATACATGCATGCACGGAAAGATAATACACTGATTCTGGCACCCGGGGTGTTATATTTAGAATACCATGCTCTTCCATGGATATATATGAAAATGGACTTAGTACTTGCTCCTAGTTCTAAAGTGTGTGAGATTATGTACCAACTGTGTACCGGTTAGAGGTCTGGAACGATTCAGGCAGGATCAGATCTTCCAACAAAAAAAGAGAGCAAAGTGGATGAAGGTAGACTGATAGGTTACATCGTTTAATGGAACTCGGCCCACAAGGGCTTTCGTGAAACTAATCCTGCCCTGGGACTGGGATCTGGAAGTCAGTAATTGTGTTGTTACTCTAGAATTATTTTGTATTGACGGGGAGAGGATACAGTGACAGTAAGTGTAATTGCACTGTGGGAACGACCGAATCTCGATAGAGTGCTTATCTGCCTGTATCGCTCAGTATGTTTGCATACAAAGCCCGCAGTTGAGGATGCATTTCGAATGTAACTCGAGGTATCTTATATTATCTCACCCCAATATTGTTCTCTATAGGCTTAATGCTAGGACCTCATACATATTGATCAATAATGTTTCTGATCATGTATATGGGTTGAGATAAAATCAGAAGCGCCCTCATTGAAAATAACTTGGTCTGCACTCAACCTTGTTTGATCGCTTTGTGAATTACTCCGTTTCGAACTCGATGGAGCATGGATCAAGTTACTTATATCTGATGAGATTCCTCCTAAATATTCGGTAGTATGATTCTGTCACATATTGATCCAGGTAATTATCTATAAGCTCTCTAGTTTTTGAGGGATATTACCCCTTTTCTCCATTATTTTTTTAGTATGCATGATAGAATCATTTAAAAGGACACTCCTAGGTATTGATCTGATATATTTTAAGCCGAATGATCTCGAGCATTTCTTGAATATCAATGGGAATCGATATGCAAGAAGTCTGATTCCTGGGTAGCTTGCAGAATGTCCAATTTCCTTTCCTTGGGCAATCTACAGAAAAACTCTTATGTTAACATAAAAGATGCACAGAAAAACTCTTATTTCAAAAAGATGCACCTAACCCTTTAAATCCAAGTAAATAAGAACAGAGTTGAAAATGGGGCGGGTCACAAACTAAATTGTATTTCACGTTTCTTCAAATTGTACATTACACGCTGTTTCTTTAAAGCAATTATCATAATCATTTCCAATATCTTTTAGCCACTCGAACTTAGAGAATCCAATAGGACACACGATAGTGACAGAAAAGGTTCAATCTGAACCTGAAATCCGCTTATTACAAAAACCGTCAAGAAACTGAGACTTTTACACTCTTATCTGGCAGTAATGGAGTTTCTGTGGTAGAGCAAAGGGTCAGCTAAGGAGGGGCTTTGTCTTAGGTCACGCCCACTGGGGCTCCACCAGTTCCACTATTTGGTAGATCAATCCACTTGGCGACATAGTAGCGTTGACAGCTTCCGTTTCACTCCCCTCCCGCTCAACACGTCTTACTGCTGTCAGGGTCCTTAACCGTTTAACTGCAGTATGATGCCTCCAGGCATTCCCCTGGCTATGGCAGCATGATGCCTCCAGGCATCTCACTGACTACAGTAGGAAGATGCCTCCAGGCATCTTAGAGGCATAATTGATACTCATGTATATATACAAAATTCAATAAGTAAAAAGATAATTGTTTGAATTAAAATAAATTTTGACAAGGTATAAGAGCCATATTGACCTTTGATTTGGTATACCAAAATATCATCAGTTACCAAGGTAAATTACTCAAATCGCATGACATATCATTTCCCCCCAAAAGGTGCCTGCCGTAGCAGGGTCGTTTCTGCAGACAATGCCTGCCGTGTAATGCTGAGCAAGGGAACTAGGTGCTGCAGGGTAAGGGTTAACATTGTAACATGACGAGGTCACTTCATCAGATCAAGTTGGAAGTGATGGCAGTGCTTACGTATACTTTAACACTGAGGACAATCCCATTGAGGTTAATCCCAAAAGTAAGTCTGTTACCAAAAGGTGATTCTGTGATTGTGATTTCCCAAGAGGTACGACATTAGAATAAATCTTTTTTTCGGACATCAGATGAATCTATTTTGGGGCATCAGATTCGAAGGTTGGTGTTTGCGTTATTACTTTGGTAGGTGTTTTTGTTTTTTGTATTCTCTCATAGTTTGACATCATTGTAAATATATTTATGTATATTGTATAATTCGAGGGTTATTCATAGTATTTACAAATGCGTGACTTGTCAATGTTTAATGTCCTCCTGACGATAAATTCCAAAGTTGACAACAGAACTTTGTCGCTCCGGCTCAAACAGCCATTATACCAATGACATTAGGCACTCCACACTATCACAGCGCTACAAAATCTACCAAATTGTATCACAAGTGAGTGGCTAAATCTCTGATCAGCCCCAAGCCCTGTCACACGCGACACCAACAAAGATAAGGTCATAGGGCTTTTTGATAACGAGATGTCGCCTATTCCCCGTTGCCAGGCTGTAGATAAGACGGGGGCAGTCACTGACGTATGAAGCATTGTGTATGCATTGTAGCTGTACCTGGTCCTAGGGGCATGAATCATTCTGGAGCAGTGATGGACCTGAAAGCCCAAGCATGTGAACTTAAAACAGGATTGCCAAATCTCTCGAACGATAACCCCTTCGGTGGATGTACCAAGAGCGTGAAAATCTTTCTAGACTGGTACCCCGTGGGAATCCTCTTGGAGAAGTCATCCTATGAACTAGAAGCCACTTGGCTTCTTCGTCTCTCTGGGCAAATCTCCCAGACCTATAGTTATATGGCTATGAGATACTTATCAAGAATAATATCCAGGGACCTGAACCCATTAGACTGTAATGGTATCATTAGCTCTTGTAGCAAAGGGATGAGCAGACTTATGTCCCATCCTACATTCCCAAAGGAATGAGCCATACAGTTAAAGACCCAGCGTACTTGTTGGTACTACTATGAGTTAGGCCCGGCGTCCACCTACTACGATATGGCTCCGATATGGTCTACGATGTACCTCCCGATACAAAATCAAAATCGCATCGGAAAGTCCCCTAATATCGGGGCAGTTGACCACGTTTCTGCGATTAGACACCGATATAGACCCCATGCAATGCGTGGTGGATTGGCATGTCTAGACATATGGTCTGCACCTTCCCGATATGTCTCCGATATTTGCTTTTTGTATCGGCACCATATCGGTACGTCTTAACTTCTATCGTAGTAGGTGGACGTCAGGCCTTAAGAAGCATAACTGATTTTAATGACGGATTCTACATCTTATATACAAACAGCAGGTGGCATCTTGCAGCAGGTTGAGTAAAATAAGTGTGCAAACTTTGTGGTGTGATTTTCTGTTGAACCAACACCCAATGAGTGTTGACTAGTCTCATTCCAGTCTGTCGCACATACCAGGAAGGCTACTCCATCACTAACAACTCAGGCGTCATGTCAGCATGCCCTGCCCCCATGTGGGCGGACCAGGAACTAGAGCAAGCGATAATTAGGGTAAACTTGCCATTCATTACATGGCTGCCATATGGTAAGGTTCAGGAAGGAGCTGCTACAAAATGGCAATTGTCTTAATGCAGTTTGTTCTGGTAATGATTAATAAAGATAATCTAGATGACTAATCTCTCAACACAGAAACCAGCATAAGTGATCACGCTAGGAATGTAGAAACCAGAACTTTACGTAAGGTCATATGACAGTGATTTTTAACCTATAGGGTAGAATTGTCAGGCTGGAGGCCACAGTCTGCATTATATGGAAGTATGTAAACGTGGGGTTCACAGTCACATTCGGTTCTATCAAAATATGTTATGATGCCCCCTACCTGTATGGAGTGGACTGACGAAAATCAATGTGTTAATTAGATACCTCACCCCTGTATGAATTTGTTTTATGGGTGTACTGTGCACTATCCAGGCCAGGTGATATCATTAATGACCATGAAAAGTGACGGTATTTATCTATAAGACAGGGCATCAAAGTAATTCCTTCACATCATATGAACCTAAGCTGTACCATTTCACTTTTATGTGGTCCAGTGCCAACCAAGCAATCGTGAATAGTTTGTACGGAAGATCGGCTCACCAGAGGAGATGGGTAAATATTTGTCAAAAAACACTGAAGAAAAAGAGCTAGGAATATCATGCAGCTTATTTGCGACATTCAAGATTCAATATATATGTGTTACTGCGACGATACAACTCAGAGAAAATCACAAACAAACATTGAGAAATATGGTTTACTAATGCTACCCCCTTGTGACTTTCCAGATAGCTGAATTTGAATGGCATTTGATTTGTAATAGCCAGAGGAAGACATTATTTTGCTTATCTATTATAGATACCTTTTTGTGTATTCCAACATGTTAAATGGTTCATCTCATTTGTTAAAAAAGCACACAATATAGATTATGTTTCTGGTTAATTTTGTTCTATTTACATTGTCATATAAACGATTCCCTTATACCTACTTTGACTATCATAGTCTTATCAAATGTTACAACAAAATACGACATATAGCAATGACCAATAAGTGTTGGATTTGGAGCTACTGCTAATATGGTCAGATTATATACTTGTCTGGAGAGATGGAGGGAGGCTTTGGGACCATCGCAATTCTTGCTGGTGTTGCAGTGCTACTTAATATTACACACTAATCTCTGCAAATTCTGAGAATATCGGATAGACTAAATCGCAATCATTCTAATCGTTAATGCAATCTGGTTGATTTATAGAATTACAGGGTATTAGACTAAGATAAGGGGATTCCGAGCCAATCCCCCATAATGAGCAACACCCACCCCACCCCCCTCACACCCACCCCACCCCGCGCCCACCCCTACTGTTATCTAGCAGTGCATAGATTCAGCACCAGGCTCTGTGGTAGATACCGCCTCGTCCTTGCTGGTATTTTACCATGTATTGGTTTTTAGTCTCTCATTGATCGTTGATTTATCTGGTGGCATACAGTGGTTGATATAGGTTCATACATAAGATATAACTCATGAATACAAGGGTATGATTGGCGAAGGGCCGGAGTGAATCTGACTAGGTTTATAATTGACATGAGGGGCTAGATTGTGTAGGGGGAGTTTAGGCAAATTTAATCTTTATATTGTACCCTGCAATACATTCATGTTAATAGTAGGAATATTGTCTTATGATGGGAAAGGGTAACAGTAAAGAAAAAACACGGCTCGCATTGTAGGTAGTAGGCAGACTTGTTAGCTGCCAGACCCAGCATAAGCAAATATATCGATTGCAAGCATAATGGTTTTAATCATGCTAAGTAAAAGTATTCATAGCTTCACATTCAACCCACACCAAGAACACACACACACGAACAGACCGAAGCAAATAGACTACCAGCCAGCAAACAAAGCAACTTTTATTCAATAATGCCTGACTCTATAGACAAACATTTCATACACATAGCATGAATAAACTTAAACAGGTCCGAGCTGCCATACTTGTAGACCAGCAGTGTCCCATTAAACAATGCGATTTAAAGCTATTTTCCACCGGCCGACTATTCGCCATCGACCTGCAATCGGGAACCACCGATCGATTTTAAGGGTATACCAACGCCATATCGGTGATTGGAAACATTTATTACCCACCGAATACGGAGTCTCCATACTAAGCCTATATATGGAGCCTACAGATCGCTACTGAGTAGAATATGGACCTCCGGAATCTCCTAGGAGAATACAGCTTTATCGGCCATCTGGCAGGCAGTATAGGAACTAATTCATACAAACAACGCACGCCACTAGGGTCTAATTTCTAATTATATATACAAGATTTTTTCCTAATAATTACTCAAAAGCCGAGTAATAAATAAAACATTACCATGATTTCGATCTGTGTGGCCTTATTCTCCTTGTAGTTAACTCTACGTAATACTCCTCGCTATCGCTTGGAGTTTTACTTCGCGTCAACTACGCGGAGAATACGGCCACTCAGATCGAAATCATGGTAATATTGTGTATGTATGCAGAGAAGTGCTCACCAATGGATTGTGCATAGATCATGCAATAATGCGACTTTTTCACCTTTTGACAGAATCAAAGGAGTTTGGAATCGTCGGTCATGGTCATTGTGTTTGGAGGACAATTCAGTTGGTATTGACTTTCAAATTCATAAACGAGGCATACAAAGCACCCTCACCGACTTTTAGACACCGACATGCAGTCGTTGGCCACCACCGCCCAACCTAAAGTAATCGGTGGCATTTTCGTCGGCCAGTGGAAAATGGCTTTTAGGGGCAGACGTATGATATTTAACGCCAGTATAGGGTAAATTACAGTCACGTATAGACAACAGCACGAATAGGCAGAGTTGCATATCCCTAAACAACTGACAGTTCGATTACAATAATGGCTAGGGAAGTATGTCAATGCCATTTGTGTTGTATAGTGTTTACTGTTGAAGGGCATAACTGTGAGAGTTGGTAGCCACATTGAATCCGTGTATTATGGGAGCCTGTTGAATGCGTCACAGTATTAAGAGTAACCGCAGTTACCAAGCCTGTAGGGATGGACGTTCGAGGTCTTTTGTACCAAGATAAATACGTCCCAACACCAAAGGTTGAAGAATTTATTTATGGTACAATAGACTGAGAACGGCATCCCTACTTACTCACTCACCATGTTTTCTTATCATCATATATATGCCTAAAATTGATGAGAAAACGCTATTTTATTCATTTACTAAGTCAACGATTCATGCTGATTCACTACAAATATTGTGCACCTTATAACCTCAGCAATTAGATTTAAAATGGTTCGCCAATGAGTTGGGGAAGGCATATACCCTCCTATTGCCTGTCGAAAATGTATGACAAGTCCCGTGTGAACGCGTGGAGTCACATGTTTGATTGCGCTGAGGGTGTAGTGTGATGTATCACCTATGATACATAAACATTGATTTAATTGAAAAGATGGATAATAAAAATGCAACAATCGATCGTTTTGTGGACAGGCGGCCGTAAACTTTACTTACTTGCATACTATGTTATATTGTGTGGATGCTGACTTTGTAATGGCTGGCGCATATTGTCGCAGAGGAAGATATATTATTACAACGTCAATCTCGTGTGGCTTACAGAGCCGCCTGTCCAAAAAGCCATCGTTTGTTGCATTTTTATCATCCATCTGTCGAATAAATTAAACCCAGTAATTGCCATATCAAAGGGTATAACAATAAAGACTATTTCTTTGGTCTATAGCACAAAGGGACTATTTTTCTCGTGTACCATGGTATAGAGGCTGTATACCACAGATTTGAATCCGTATACCACAGTTATGGTATCTGACAGGTTTTATGTAATGGATCGTGGTTTACTGAGTCGCCATACATTTTCCATGGGGTCTTTATATACGATGGATAATAAATGTATTTATTTGAGAGACTTGAGAAAACTTCCAGCGACTACTGATGATCAACCATGCCACTGATTACAATAGCTCAGCACTTTTATTTCAAATTGATGAGATGATAGAGTTATTCCTCTCACCTATGTCTGACCATCGGCTGGCACTGTGACCTAGGTTGACAGTCTATATCTCGTTGAGATTAGAAGCACACGAGCTATCAATAGAGATGATCCAATAGGATTAGGCAACAGCCAATATCATCGTGACTCTTTTAGCTTAAGGTAAATAGCACGTCAGTGGGGTCACTCGAGTTCCTGGTCAGATATGACATAATTCTTTTCGTTTAATGATTGACTATGTCTGGTTTCTATGTCGTAGACATGCCGTGTATTTCAAATCCAATATTCACAGTTTAATTTGGAAAATAAAACTCGAAAATGTAACATGACACCACAATTCCCTTACCCTATAGTCCTTTCTTTTCATGCTATTGTAAAGTACCTGTAGACTAAGGCCCAGTGTCCACCTACTACGATATGGCTCCGATATGGTCTATGATGGACCTCCTGATAAAAAATCTAAATCGCGTCGGAAGGTCACCTAAAATCGCGGCAGTTGAACACGTTTCTGCGATTAGACACCGATAAAAACCCCATACAATGCGTGGTGGATTGGCATGTCTAGACATATGCCTACGATTTTGCACCTTCCCGATATGTCTCCGATATTTGCTTTCTGTATCGGTGCCATATCGGTAGGTCTAAATTTCTATCGTAGTAGGTGGACGCCAGGCCTAATACCAATTTTGCACATCACCTTTTACTCAGACACTTAACCGAACCTCAGTAGTGCTGAGCCACCTCGTCGAACACTCGTCCTGCCTGTGAACTCAACTGAACTGCATTCCTCTGGCGTATGATCGTCAACAGAGATGGCGATCGGGGTGGAAGTATGCGCAATTATGAGCATATTATAACGACTGTATAATTGCTTTGTACTTCGTTCTGTTATGCCAGTCTTGTGGCCCTCGGGAGCATGTCTGACACCATTTAAACCCACCAAATGGGACCGGAATGTGTAGTCTGTTCCGTTCACAAAACATGGTTAAGTACCTGGGGGAAAACGTTATGGAATATAAAACTAACTGCAGAAATTCATGCCACTGCAATCATTCGTTAAAATTTTATTTTCGCCAGATCCAATTCTTTTCTTTAGCCTTTTCGGAATTGAAAGGGAATTCTGCGAATGTGTTCCTTATACTCAATAAAGATTTTATCTTAAAACTTGCCTGTGCAACTTGTGGTATGTGTCAAGGTCTTTAATTGGAGGGTGGTCTAAAATTCAATGAAACTGGTGTGTGTAGTAAAAGCTCTGTATATAAATTTCAGTCCCGCACCCAAAGTTATTTTTGTAGCCTAATAGAGGGAAACATTTTATGAGACTGTATTATTTGAATTGACACACACTCTTCAACTATCATTACTTCTGTACTATTGTAAAATCGAGAAGCCTAGACTAGCTAGGTGTAGACCTTAACCCATTCAAGCCTGGTGATGCCTTGAGGCATCCACCAGGGCTGGACGGGTGATGCCTTGAGGCATCATTTACAAAATATACGGGGTTTTTTTCTCGATAAAATCAAAAATGATGATTAAATAAACATGAAACTTTCAGAGAATTTTTCTAAGTGAAATGAAAAATACTGATTAATATCACGTGTAATGTCACGTGATCCAAAAATAGAATTTTCACAATAGGCCTATGTACCCGGCCTCTAGCGGCATTCATTGGCACTAGTACCCCGCTCCATGACTGTAGCCCTGCCGCGGGTACCCGGCGCGAAAGGGTTAAGAGTAAGGGAGTAAGAACACAAACACAGATTTACCAGGTACTACTATGAGACAAGAATTTAAGCAACTTTCCTGACAGATTCTTCAGCTTATATACAGACAGCAGGTGGCATCTGCAGGTTGCTTGCTGTGATTGGCTGTTGAACCAACAACCAATGAGGATTGACCAGTCTCGTTCTGGTCTGTTGCACATGCCAAAGGAGGCACCCATGTTACTGGCACCTCAAGTGTCATGTCAGAGCGCCCTGCTCTGATTTGGGCAGACCAGGAACTTGAGCAAGCGATAATGAGGGTTAACATGCTTATCACTACATGGCTGCCATGCGGTCAATATCAAGACAGTCTTTTCGGTGCTAATTGATTGGATGAGCATCCTCTTCGCATAAAAATAATTTAATTGGTCACGATAAGGATGTAGAGACAGATTCTTAACACTATGTCAAAGTAGCCCACTGTCTAATTTGCAGACTTAAAATCCCTGTAATAGGAAGCCGGGTGCAACCAGTGAACATACCCCACTGACCATTTTATGCTACTGAGTTTTTGCAACTATATTTACTCAAGATGAAAAGAGAAAACACCATACTATTTGTAATGGAAATATCTGACAATAGAAAACACTGCTTTGCCTAGGGCTTCGGATTAGGATCGCGACTTAAAGCTGCCATAATGTTGTGAATCCTGTTCATGGGATTTCAGAAAATCACCCCTCGTGAGCGGCCGGGTCTGTCTGTTAAGTGGTCTATACACACTTCATGCATGCAAGTACTAAGGATCCCCTGCAGTATTAGGGTCCGTTGACCACAGGTTAACGGTTATCGAGCTCGGTTATCACCAAGGATATATAGTATGATTTGTACTATATATGACAAACTTTCTTTTTCTGAAACACAAGGCTTTGAGAAGGCATAGATGTCATAATGTGATGGTAACATATGGTTTAGCTATTCGGCGAATTTTCACGAAGGACATGATGGGCTATTGGAAATGAGACTATACATACAGTTACATAACGTAGTTATCCACTATGGCACATCATTGCAGGGCATGACAGTCACCTGGCAGATATACGTCATCTATTATCATATAAAACCTGGCATTAATATCTAAACGATTATTTATATTTATGATATTTTCGGATAATAGTGTTAGCAATCAGATTTTATTTGAAATACCCTGTAATTCTAAATCATATCTCTCTGTCGTCATTGAGTATTGACTTTTATAACGAAATGAATGGGATTAAGAAAGAATCTGATAACCACCAGATGTTTCTTATACATTGTCTACTGCGAACCACATCTACTTATGTTTTGTCCACCTACAACATGTATCACAACGCATGAAGATAACATCATTCAGAACAAACTTAACAAGAAACATATTAAATTTATTCCCGTCTGGTAGAGGTCTGGTGTACGTTAAGTCGGAGTCTGGTCACGTTCATACTATATAAGAAAATACAGCTTGCTTTGACAATATCCTCATACCTCTTTTTTATTAATGGACAATGGCTACGTCAGATGCATACTGATACCTCGTGAATGGAGGTATTGATAGACGTTATAAGAGCATCTCTGGTACATATGTGAAAGGAGGAATAGGACAAGATTTTACATTGATCCTTAGATAAGTGCCAGTCCACATTACTCAGATCTGTAGCCCAGAGGGTAAGCAATATAGTGTTGTGGAGCGGCTTGGTACCAATTATACAAAACCTTGAGAATCAATTCTAAGTCTATTGCCTTGGGCCTGTTTATGTATTGATTAAATATAAAATGAAGCACGATCGAAGATAATTACGCGGCATTGTTTTAAATGCAATCAGTCTGCTGCCACCCACATTCCATGATTTGTATCTCGTGCCAGAACATGTATGTTAAATATAGCCTTATTTGAGTGAATTGATTGTCTCATTATTGTGTTATTCTATACTAGCTCCCATTGCTATATACAAGAGTTACACTGCTTTGGAGACCTACAGTTGTGGTCATGAATGAACCAAATGATCGAAATCTTGGACATGAACTTAATCTGGTGTAACACCACTATTGGACTAAAGGACTCAACGTATTGACTTGCCGGCTCATGGAGCGGCACTATTATATTGAATTATATACATATGTTTAGAGACAAATGAGTGACATGGTCACTACAAGAGTCATGTTTACTATACGATTTATTATGGTCGTGCCAAAGATACTGTAAGGGTACTCATACCGGCGCAAGCTGACGTCCTTGGAGTCTAAATACACTAATAAAAAGAAAGAAAGAAAAAAAAAAAAGTAGAAAGATTGTTGATAAAAAATTACTAGATGAACAATGTATGTCTCAAAATCTCTGCAATTCCGTTACAGATACGAAGAAGCTGCTGGAATGGTCAATTCCCGCCATTCGCGCTTCTTGTAATTCCATTGGAGCTTGCATTATTCTAATTCTATTACGTACCCGAGGGTCCTAAAACCTTCTCACTTGGGAAAGATGATGTGCCCATAAGAGCGAATTAAAAACTCACTTCATTTGTTTTAATAGAGAAATGGAACAGCTCTCGATTTTAATCATTTTTATCCTGTAAAAAGCGGCGAGTGGAGGATGAATATGAGGCGGTGCCGACGGCTGAATGCATGTAACCTTCCGCCGTCGCACTTCAGGTCGCAAACAAACGACATAACTTTGACATCAACTAGTTTTTTACTATAATATATTCTTACTTAACTCACTTCAAATCTTATAAGACTGGTAAACGTGAATAACCTGAGATCGACAGCTTTTTACTTTGCCATGATGAACAGAAAGGAAGATTGTCAAATGGCATTTTTAAGGTAAGGCAAATATGAATGTGACAAAGATCTTTCTCTGGGTAGAAGAAGATAGAACATTCGCAAATATTGAATTACCTAAACCTGATCTTATCAAGATTTCTACCACTTTGCATCATTTTAACAATAGCTCAGCACCATCACGGGGTATTCTGTAAGTTAAAATGCTTATTTCTTTCCTGCCCACATATGTACAAATCCTTTCGCCTATGACTTCTTAATACTATACCTACTTATATAATTAGTAATGAAAGATTTCCCACTCGTTCAATTAGTAATGAAAGATTATATGGTAATATAATGAAATATACCGCTATCTTGATAAAAAGAATCTTATTTTATCAGAGAACAGTGAACTGGCTGTTATCACATGTGAATATGGGTAATTAATCAACTTAAAGAGCCCATGATAGTAGTGCGTCATAGTTAGGAGTATTAGACCGACTACTACATTTCAATTCTTAAAATTTATCAGTGATACAAATCCAGATTGGGTATTTCATCTGGTAATAAAAGGTTCCATATAGATACTCCAAAGCCTTGAAACTTTCATTTTATTCATATATTCCAATTGATATATTCTTTATTGACCTTAAGCATTTTCTCTTGTGAAACATCACACAACTTAACTAACTGTCACGATCTATACTACCATCGCCTAATGTCGAACCAAGCGAGGGCCCGTTTAATTATCTAGGATCGGACATAAAACAGCTTTTCATGTACCTCGTACAAGAGTTATAGTTTTAATAATATTTAAGTCTGTTCACAAAGACAATATTAGCCGTCCATAAGGTCGTCTGTAAGTGTTGAATAAAGTTGCCCAAATCATTCCCGGATCTCTATGGCAGACAGAAAAGGGTCTCCATGTAAGATCCTAGATTATCAAACCGCCCCCAGATCACGTAGCAGGGATAGACAGTGGGGCATTCTTCTGACTGTCCATATGAATAGCATTCTTCACTTATAAACTCTCATGAATGAGCTCCCAACGTGTGCATTCAGACCCCCATAAACACCCACGTGTACTCTTACACCACATCCACCTGATAAATATTTAGAATCCAATGTTTAAATATTGGCAGAGTAACCCAAGAAAAACACTCCGCTCAAAAACATGGCCTAGATATTGACGTACATAGTTGACGCGTTTCTTTGGCAGGGATTAGTCTTCCGATACAATATTTATGTGCTAAGATTGAACGCTTTACATACATGTTTATTCACCTCTTTGTGATTAGCGATTAGATGGAATGAGTGTTTGTAATTGAGTAATTAGCCTGTTCGGACCAATTAACTAAATTACATGATTTAGAAGGGACACACTGTTTGTGAAGGAAGCAAATCATCTGATGGGTACAAATGACAAAGTTCTGTCCTTAGCTGCCAACGTTATACATCATCAACCTCCATGTGTTTAGTTTAATTCCAACTGGGTTGATGTCATTGGGTTGCAGTAATGAGTGGTGGCTTTCACTGCACCAATATAATAGTTTGTATTGGCAAACGACCCTTAACTTGTGCTAAAGCTGAGCCAAACATTGATGTTCCACAAACCCCGATCCCGTCTGTATAAGGGATATACCAGTACATCGCTGGCATGGGGCTCTGTCAACAGTGGCTATGTCAATGGTACGGCTATGCAAATACTGGTCATGATATGATATGTAGTACACTACATGGTGTCAGTACTAGGTTAACATGTGCCTCTGTCAGTAGTGTTATCTTAAAAGACCGAAGGCTACATGATTAGTAGAGCTAATATTTCATGTAATCTATTTGCCAGCTCAACGTTATCCATGATCATGGTCCTGTTTTTTGGAGCAGGATTTCATAACATGGATACATGTGTTTTTGCAGATCTATTCCTAAAGATAGGAAGACGATGAAGGTATTCTGACTAATAAAAAAAGCCGGCTGGGACGGAATCCCCAACATGAATGAGTAAATATTGAAAGTAAACTGAACAAGGAGGAACCATAGTATATCTGTTTCGCTGGAATTCCTCTGAAAAGTGAGAAAATATTTGCGTTGGTTTTTCCTTTTTTAATATTTAACATTCACCGCCTACTCTGTCCTCTCCTGCTCCTCGTCCTCCAACAAACCTAGTCCGCACTGGCCAACCTTTCGCCCAGCAAAGTGCCTCCCACAGCTAGAACACAGGCACAAACACACTGATGAGCACATGGGCTGAAAACTGCCATGCGTCATCTACTCCGTTTGCATCGCCAAATCAACAGGGCGAGAAGCCAAGTCATACTCCATTCCCACCGCTCCATAGGTCTCTCCGTCTCCGCACAGTTCACGGTAGTTTCCGTCACTTAAGGACATCCCTTTGTTTACTAGTAGGTCTCCCTACTCGACCGCGGCTCATCTTATGCCGTGGGTGGAACTCTGCAGCCACTGTAGGTCATCTTTTTTAACTGAGTAAAAAAATATTTAAAAAATAGAAAGCCATGCTTATTGCTCACCACTTGTCATTCGGCTTATTACACCTGCCATGTCTGCCCGTAGGGGGAAATGCTTTGCATGCTGTTCTAGAATAGGGTATTTCATATATCAACAAAGAGGTATACATGCGAGATTTCATGATAAATTGATGTCGTAAGGGTCTTCGTACGCAGGTATTTTGAAACTCTAGGAATGTAGCAGCTGATACAATAATGTGATGGTACTATACTTCGGAATATTTTGTAACCTTCGAGATACATGTTGTGCACAGCAATGTACTTGAGTAATCCTAATGTTGGATATGCTACACCTAGACAAATCATTGTTGTTACATCTATTCCCAATATCGCATTCCCTAGTAGGTACTGCTTATGATTCCTAATGACTTATTTCCTATAACTAATATGGTCTAATTGAATTTAGATTACATGGATACATCAGAATAAAGGTATTTCCGCTTTATTCAACTATACAAGCAAAAGCTTTTCATTTCCGTTTAACAGCTATTATTCCTTATTTCTTAAAAAGTAGAGTAGAGAGTTCTATATTGAATGATTAAAGGATCTGCACGGCTAGGATCGTCTTCAAAAGATCAAGAGTTTGTTGTTATTCCTATATACCTATGAGCGAACAACCTATGATTACTTAACGCTGCTGGGGGTGGAATAACTTTTATACACTGGCCAGGTTAAAGTCACTGCCCAGGTTGACGTTTACTGCCCAGGTTGACGTTTACTGCCCAGGTTAAAGTCACTGCCCAGGTTGACGTTTACTGCCCAGGTTGACGTTTACTGCCCAGGTTGACGTTTACTGCCCAGGTTGGCGTTTACTGCCCAGGTTGACGTTTACTGCCCAGGTTGACGTTCAGAGACATTCGGTTTTTATCGATATGAGCCGACAATTGAGGGTATATAGGAATAGGGAAACCACTACCAGTAGAAATAAATCAAAGTTATGAGGTAAGGCTTGGAAAAATTGGGCAGTAATTTTTCCAAGCCTTACTGCCTTTCCAAGCCTTACCTCGTAACTTTGACTTATTCCCACCGGAACATAGTTTCCCTCTATTCCTACCCATGTACGAGGGCGTGTCCAGCATAGGGAACCTGTCTAGCCGGTGAATTTAACAGCTGGTTTGCAGGAGTATATTTATAGTATAGGGCCGAGCAACTCACATTTCCGCTCCTACATAGTCCGGCTATTCTGAGAATAATCAAAAATACCGTTTGCTTCATGCGTTTGTGTTATTGCCAACACAATATTCAAATCTTATATAACTTAATGAAAGTGTTCCAAGGTACTGATTCCATCTATACAAATGGTGCCATCCACAGAGGCCACGCCTTATAAAGTGTCCAGTGTTATAGTCCATACATTCCAATCTGCTTGCTGAAAATCACTCCACAAAAATGTATAAAATCTATGACGTATGACCTTTTATCTCACGCCTGGTATCTTTTTCTCCATGCACCTAAAGTTGGGAAGTCATACTCAACGCCAATAGAGTATTAATAAGAAATACTCAATAGGGGATAATGTCACAAATGTTAGCCAATTAGTCAATAATAGGAGTGAGATGAATTCTAAACCAAACTAGTTCCATAGCCACTGGAAATATGTTTTGGTTTACTAAATAATCTCACTCGGTTTTGCCTCGTGAGATTACTCCACAACAAAAACTCAAGGCATATTTTTCAGTATCTATGGATCTCGAAACAGTTCCTTATCATTGGAAAACTTCACAGATCTTGCGTTCATAGATTATTAATTCACAAATATCATATTTGCCACTTTAATCTATCTTCATTGCTACATTTGATTGTAAGACCTTCTAAATGATAAATTCAAAGTGTTCTCTCTAAGAATAGGTTAGCCATTTCGCGGTCTTTGAGTTTTCATCCTTTGAAATGTCATGTCATATTGAGAATACACGATAGTCATAACATGATCATGATTTACGCAAGTAAAAAAGTTAGATTCTCATTTATGTCTTTAGGAATCTATTTCTATTGGACCATGCATGGTCCTGTCCTTTAACATGGGGACTAAACCCGTTTCCATTGGCCGACTATTCCCCACCAATCTATGGTCGGGAACCACCGACACCAGATTGGTGAATGGAAACAGGCATGCAGAGCAGTGCTCACCGATTAATTGTGCATATATTATACATTGAAGCCACCATCAAATGCCTTCAATCAGTATGGACCTATCAAATGCAGCAGAAACATGGTATACACTGCACTCTCACCGATTTATTGATACCGACGCACAGTCTGTGGCGCCACCGACAGATTTTTAACGCATGTTTTCCATTGACCGACGAAAACGTTGTAGATTTTTTGTGTTCTCCCAATAGCCTATTTCCATTGGCCATCACCAATATACAGTCAGGAACCACCGACGGACCTTGACCACTGCTGACGCACAATGTAAATAGGCTATTAGGAGAACACAGAATATCTACCCTGTTTTTGTTAGCCAATGGAAAAGGGCCTTTGGGCGAAATTTTTAAATCTCTGCCGTTTTCGTCGGCCAATGGATACGGGCTTATGGAAGACCCGTTTAAAACACGTTATGCTGTAAGATTACTGTGATCAGCAATGTGAGCAATTGCGGTGTAATGCGAAAATTGGTTACACTTCGAAAAACTTGTTTTGTCGCCCGAAAGTATCTTGTGCACATGCGCGAACATGCGCAGTGTTGAAGTCCACGATTGGAGAGTGAAAGATTTGCCGAAATTAAGCATATTACGACATATCACGACATGTAATTCTCATGGTGAAATACTATGTTTTTCAGTTATTTACATTAAAATCACATCAAAATAATAGTACGTCCAATAGTCCGTGAAATCTGACCGGAAGAACGTGTCCAGATGCCTGGGCGATAAAACAAGTCTTTCGCAGGGTAACCAATTTTCGCATCACAGCGGCCAATGATCACGGGCGAGCTGCTCACAGACCAATGGTCAGTCAGTCCAGACAACGATGCAGCTGGTGGCACTTAGCCTGACCGTCCTTACTCACCCATGCTGATCAGAGGCACAATGGAGGGGCCCTCTGTCCTAACAAGACACTGAGTAATCGGGATAACCATTCCATTCAAGATGACCCTTGTCAGCCCGGAACTATGCCCAGGCTCTTGCACGAGCGAGGAGCCCTGTAGAGACGGGGTGTAATGGGTTATGCTGAGGCTGATTGGGGAGAGAATGCGTAGAGCGGGGGTCGACGAGAGCTGGAGGGGGTTAGATGGGTTTGTCAACTCTCCAGCTACAGTTACATGCACGCCAGCCATATCGATTGCCCATGAGAGGAGTGTGGGGTGTGTGTGGTTGAAAGGGTTGGGAACTGGGGTTGTGACTGTTGATCGTCGCGGAGGAGTCAACAGAGATAAAGGGTATATTGTCGTCTGCTCCTGAGTCACGTGACTGTGTGTTTGTATGTATGTAAGGGCATCTGACAGATACAGGGTTCTGGACAATTGCCATAACACCCCATACAACTACCCTCCCATGATGCATGAATGTCCGAGCTTAATACTTTAGCGTTGTTTACACGCTCAAATACTTTGCAACAGTAGTGCATAGTAGAGACTGCAGACTGGACTTCCTATTGAAAATAAATATAACATCAGCGGTTGGTTTTAGGAATTTTCCTTAAGAAATCACCTCATGGAAAGCATAAGAGGCGACGTCATTTGAATTGGTCCTAGGTTAAACAAAACAATGGCGCCAAGATTTGAAAAAAACTTATACATTAGTGCATTAAATGTGTTATTCCAGTATTTGGCATTACAAACGTTCTCTACTCTCGAAATGTGCAGGGAACTCATAATCAATAGGCAGGTCATTGTACCTCAAGATGATTGATGTTATACGAGGTTGGGCCTCTCTTTAAATCTGAGATGATTCATATCAAATTCGGGTTCCTACCATCAGTAATTAGTACCTTCTGAGCACCATACCACTTCCACTCCATCTATATATGTACATGTATATGTCATATTCCTAAAATTCATATAGAAGACTACAAAATAAGAAATAGCTCTTACCAAAAGATAGTGTGAATGAAAATAAAGCAGATCGAATGAATATGGATTTTGTTCCATGTATACCCCTAAGGAAGTAATTGTCCTGGGGCAATTACTCTAATTAAGGGGGCATTTGTTTGGCTAGCACATACTAGGGGCAACTCGTCATAGAAGGCAGTTGTCCTAGGAGGCACACGCATAGAGTTGACCCCCTAGGTGGTCACCCTCAGGGGGGCAATAATCAAGAGGGCAATTGTCCTTTAACTCAGACATAAATATATCTAAGCCAACCTCACTATACGGCTGAAGCACACACCAGTAGACCTTGATTAAAGAGACCATAGAGGAGGGGCAGGTGAGGGGTGTACTAGGCCCTGGATGAAGCTTCCTGGGCCTTGTGTGACGGAGAGCAGGTGGTCTGCGATGCACAACAATCAGAGCCCCTGGATGAGGGTAGGAGAGCGTAGGGGGTGGGTGTAAAGAGGGTGGGCCGGATACGGAATACTCGTATGTCCGGTTCAGGAAGGTATGACTTCCTTAAAAACCAGCTGCCTTGTCTAAAAGCATATCTTACGTTCCGGCCCAGTCCTCGGCTCGCCGTCTGCATTAATGTAGTCCATTTTACTACTATCAACGCTGTTCTGTTATCAGAATAAAGAGGTGTGGCATCGCCAAGCGACCATAGGAAATGTTGCTTTCCTATATTTTATAAGAGAAGTAGAATGTAGAGTCTTTGAGTGGCTTTGAGACAGCATCCTTTGACCAAGGTTTTTAAGCTATCATTAAATAAAGAGTCCGCAAAAATAGTTATGAAGTATATCTTAGAACTCAACAATAAGGAAAATCTCAGTCTTTTAGAAAATCTAGATGGTGATACTTAAGGACGGAATGATATATATATGTAACTAGCAACCCTAAACATCCTTCCAGCAGCCAGTGGTTTTCTATGGATCTATATATGTATTCATATACCTAGTCAGAAAAAGTGTAATTCATAGTAACAACACCTAATCTCGTCCGACTATGCTATACCAACCACTGCCTATCTAAAAACATTAGAAAAGCATTGATCGGGGAAATTGATATAACTATAAATAGAAATCCATCCTGCGGTGTGGCCTTGCTGTGACGTTATTTGGGAAATACAGTGGCGGATAAAACAGATCTGCGCTCCTGTTCCCCCACATCTAACAGCTCCTTGCATCCATATAATGGTTATTAATGCTAGTTTCCGCACAGTGGAGGGGTGCAAAACCATTTGCATTAATGGACCGTGTATGAGGGCTAGCGGTGTTTAGAGAGATTTGCATGGTAAAAACACCATATCGGTGCGTGACACATTAATAAAGCAAATTACCGGTGGCATGGGAAGCAGCGAGCTGCTCATGTAGGGCCGCAGGGAGTGTTGAAACTCCGATAGTTTAAATGATGGAAACTGTATTCTTCACCTTGCAGTGTTTAGGGTCTGTCAGAGTGCAAAGGGTTAAAGTCTATGGACACTAGCCGGACCTCATATCAATATAGGCCCATCACCACAGAGCCTGTGTCACCACCTCTATGACTTATTGATGTACTGGGCTGGGACATGGGTCTCTCTCCCTGCCTCGCCGGTAAAATAGGATACGAGCACTTAGGCAATACTGAAAGGAACAAGCTGTGATGGAGATGGACAGAGAAGCTGGCAGAGAGCCGCTCGGAGCAAGGAGAGAGTGCTATAGACACAGCGGATAGGATATGGATGGGAAACTGACCCCCTATCACGTATAGACTCAGTGTTGAAGCAATGCACGTTCGTGTGTATGATAAAAAATGGCACAATGAGAAAATTAAAGTAGAAGACGGGTTAGTATGCAGCACAGGTATATATGCATATTGATGCAGACCTCCTACGTATGACAGGACAGGTCTATGTATCTAGGAGGCCGCAAGGACAATATGTTATTAGCCACCCTGTCTAGATGAACACATGGCCTGTATGTAACACAGAAGAAAATAAAATCAATGTCAATATAATATACAGTGGGCAGACAGCTTCTTATATTTCGGAAATAGATTCAGTATGAGGGCGAAATCCTTAAACATTGTTTACAGAGAGGTGAGTGACGTGGTTTCTTGGTATTTGGATTGTTTAAAAAAACAACTGGAAAAGATATGAATATTTAGTAATCGATGGGGATTTGAATAGCAGATGAGGGAGACAAACTGTGGTAGCTGGGGGCATTGCAGTTTAACCTGATGTACTTTTGTGCAGTTAAGATATAACTAAATTATATATATATATATATAACATAATATAAATATATGCGTATTTATGTGTATATATGTCCGTACACTAAAATACGGACCACCTTGTTATACACATTTATTAAAATTTTGGTTGTTAGGAAAAATTGAATTGATTTTTTTTTAAATTTCGGGTATATAGTAAATATATAACGTCCAACCATGCTTGTACAAGTCACAGAACTCGATGATAATTTACGGTATGTACGGAACTTGGCGTAAACGCCTCGGTCCGTACAAACCGTAAATTAGCATCTCGTTCTGTGAATTGTACAGCATGGTCAGGACGTTCTATATAAGTACATTAACATCAATTACTATCTATCTACCAGTGACATTTATACTATATATGTATATATGTATGTATGTACATACACATTCAATGGGCACAATGTGTGTACTACAGACACATACATGTATATAGCATACAGAGATAAGAAGAAAAAAACAACTTTAGAGCATGGCAGTGAATGCAGACACGCGATACCGGAGGCAGGAGGCGATCAGCAGAACCACAGGTAAACATGTAGGGTACAGATACCATAAGACGACAAAAGATGTAGAGACATGAGATAGAAGGGGAAATGATAGACATATATATATCCAAGGACTCTATATGGAGCCCGATGTGACCCGGTGAAGCGCACCTATAGAGACATGACCAGACAGTGAGTTTTTTTGCTGGCCCACCACCTTGGCGCACATACACACACAGACGAAGGTAGCATGCAGGCACGATGTCTACCGGCCGCCGTGTGAACCAGACAGCTGTCAATGAGTCCCACAAGCGGATTTCCCCCAGCGTTCAGCTCCTTCCCCATCCCCACCCCCTCACACACACCTTACTGCAGCACGTGCCCATAGTTCTGGTCCGCTCCAACACCACATCTTTTCCACTCTCCACCGGCAATTTCTTTTACATGTAGCTGTGCCTAGTGAGATATTTTACAGAATATTTGGTAGACACCTTCGGTAATTATCTCATATGGAGACAGATTATATGGACGTTTACAATACATATCTAAGCCGGAAATTCAAATTTCATACCAGAATCAGTGTACTGTTGATTGACAGCTTCATTCTAAAATTACCCATGCTGTTTTGCAATCGCAATTGTCATTGTAGCAATGGAATCAATGTTATGTTATGCAATACTCATTAGATGTTTCCCAATTAGTAATAATATTTGTGACAGATACTGTTTCTTTCTTTTATATATCCATATATGTAATGCATTGATAAACAAAAAACGTTTCTGTGTAGAGACGGATTCCATTAAGAAATATGGGTATAACGAGATTCTATTCAAAATCAATGGATGATATAATCATTTTTATATGAGCAATAGATGTTTGTAGTCGAACACTATGTCTCTCGTAACTCACTGTATGTAACTGTGAAAATGATGATGTCTCTAAAATGGCTCTTCATTTATTTTCAAATGATAGTTCAGGCACCATTAAAACAATATTTTTTTCTATGTATGTAAAAGTAGTGTAAACCCTGACTAATTTTATTGAAACACCTCTAGTGTGAATTTGATGCCCTCAGGACCTAAAATGGGAATCTCATAGAACTACCCATGAAATGAACAATTAGTACTATGCCCCTATGTTAAATAAAGGGCATTCTAAGTCGAACATTTTTATTCTATTTGCATCATTTTGCGTTGTAAAAGTTACGATGGACCTGTGGAATGCCATTGGAAAAATCAGTGACTACCTCATTATTCCTTACTTGTGGAATCAAACAATGGGGGTCCATAAGCAGGTAGAATGTTTCAGTGATTAGTTCTGGCCATTTGATGAAATAATTTGAGAATCTTATTCTCAGAAGTTATTAGTGGGGTGCGGGAGTTACACACTAGTCTCTCAAACACTTCAGAGAACCGGCACGAGCACCTGGAGTAGCTCAGTATATATAAGGAGGGGAGGCTGCTGGTAGATGGACCGACGACAAGCTGTTGTAGAACATAAGGTTATTACCGCAAACTATGGGCAGTGTTTTTACTGTCTGAAATCAGAGACACAGAAAAAAATAGATAATGATGGGAATCCACTGTTTGGGCGTCGCTGTGATATATATATATATATATGTAAAACATATAACTTCAGGTATATGTGTATATATATATATATATGGGGCGTGGTATGATAAATGAGCAACTCACCGGCAGTGGCCATGACGTAGATGGGCGTGTTCGGGTAGTATGCCAAGTCCATGGACTCCTTAGCAATGCTCAGCAGTGCGGTCATGTAATGGTCCAGCCCATCCTCCTGGTCGACAAAACTAGTGATTCCTGGGGTCGTCTTCTTATTGACCACCTCCTTGAAGTCGGGCAGCTGCGTGCAGTTGCTGCCCTCATTCCACTGGTAGATACGCATCCTGGTCCCCGAGCTGCCCGCATCGATGACGATTCCGTATTTCACGGGTCCCGCTGCCCACTGCTCGGCGCGGCAGGTCGGCAGGAGAAGGGCAAGTCCCACCACAACCGCCGCCCAAAATGAGCCCCAGCCCGGCAGCCAAGTCCTGCAGGGGCCTGCCGCCTGCAACGCCCTGAAGCTTTCCCCTCTACTTCCTCTGGTTCCAATTCCTCCAGCCTCCCCTGTCCACATTGATCTGGACCCGCTGGTGTTTCCCTGGGGAACCCCGGCGGAGTACGTCGCCGTCGAGCCGGTGTCAGGGTCGGACCCAGCCATGCCCCTCTGTTGCCCCATCGTCGACAAAGCCAAGGAGGGTAAAAAGAAAAGTGTAGAGAGCGCGTAAGGGATTGTGAATCAAACTTACCGCCGTGTCCTCCAGTCACTGCCCTGGATGGAGTAAGGAGGGGAAACTGTTGGTAGATGGACCGGTGACAAGCTGTTGTAGAACATAAGGTTATTACAGCAAACTATGGGCAGTGTTTTTACTGTGTGAGATCAGAGCCACAGAAAAAAAGAGATAATGATGGGAATCCACTGTTTGGGCGTCGCTGTGATCTTCTGTGGTGCTTGTGGTAGCAATCCTGATGGCCGTGATAGTTGATTGGGAACAATATGAAGAGAACAACTATACATCGATATACACATGTGTGATGTATGTATATATATGGACAACTATAGCCAACTGTGTCAGTGTCTACTCCTTGCCTGTGGAAACTGTGGACAACAAAAATGGGTGTGTGGAGATTCCAAGCGTAGATCGTGCTTCTATCACTCTTGTTGTCAGTTGTAGTAGAACGAGCAAACAGGGAATAAAGATGAGTAAAGGAGGAAGCTGCCACACGCTGCGGCCACACCACACTACACTAAACACACCATTACATGTGCGCATCCATGCCTTCGCCCCCTCTCTCTCTCTCTCCCTCACCAGTGCCTCTCGCTCTGCTGGCGTGCCCACGGTGTGTGTGCACGTATGGAAGACCGACGTGCGTTTGGATGGGTATCTGGATCTCCGCGAGTTACTACCACCTCCTCCTCCTCCTCCCCCTCCTACTCCTTCACCTCCTCCTCCTCCACCACCCCCTCCTCCTCACGTGCCCAGCGGGTGGTGCTCGAGCTACGACCGCCGCCTGGAGTAAAAGTTGTGCCGACTTTGCGCCGCGACCACTAGATGTCATGACACAGATAGTACGGTCAGAATGCGGGTAGGTCACGGCATACACAGACACACAGAGGCACACACACACCCACAGAGAGAGGGTTGGATGCGTCCGCTCGCCCGCGATCACTAGGGTACTATAAATACGGCGGACTGGCCCGTGCGAACTTCTCCATGCTCCTCCTCCATGGTGTGGGTAGAGTGAGTACCCCGGAGTGGATCCCGTCCTAGTATTCGCCGCACTGTGGTGCTGGTGGTCCTGGTGCTGGTTGTGATGGTGGTAGTGGTGGTGGTGGCAGTGAGCCACAGTTCTTTCAGTTCTGAGTTCCCACAATTCGGGTCCTTCCACCCGCCTACACAGACGTCGTGCTACATATACAACGACAACGCCACCGCGACCGCTTCGTGGGGGTTGTCCAGCTTTTCCCGCCACCCCACGCCGAATGTCGTCTGCCTGCTGACGCCGGCCGGCTGGCGGCGCGCTCTACTAGCGTCAGGCGCCTACCGCCAGGCCCCGGGCGCCACACCTGGAGTAACCCACGGCGGCTCGGCGCCTCCTGGGCCTGCCTGCCTGGTCGGCGCCCAACCGAGGCACGCCTTGGAGGACTTGCTAGTTTTCTTGGTTTACAGTTAGCGCCCTCGACAATCCAATACAGGTCTGGTTCTGCATGGGCAAATATGAGGCTATACACGTCGATAGTTTGTTGTAAACCCACCAAAAGATGCTGACCCTACAGAGCAGCAGCAACAGTTGTGGGCACAAGCTTACGTTATCATCTACCTGTCGTTATATATTGCTGTCAGTATGGTGCCGTGGCTCGCAGGCGGCCGGGGCATCGTGGGAGAATGGGAGATGTGATGTGGGGGTGCGTTGTGGGTGGTGGTGGGTGGTGGGCGGTGGGCGGTGGGCGGTGGGTGACGGGTCGGTGATTCTCTATGCTACAGTATTACCAAAACTACCATTACATCCAATACACTGCAGATTGAATTTCCTGTCCGCTAACTGGACACTACTGTGGGAGTGCGACAGACTCATCTTCAGAGAGATGGCCAGTGTGGGTGTGAAGCTGGTGAGTGTGTGAGTGAGTGACAGGAGGGCTGACTGGGCGAGCAAAGGCGTGGCCGCCAACGGGAAGCATGTGAATGCCACCACCACCACCAACCGATCTCCACTTCCCTCCCCCGCCCTTTCTCCTCCCGTCAAAGTGTATTAATACGCCCAGTACCGGAGCGCTGCTTCCGGGGCCTCTTCCTGTGTTTCCGGGGCGCCCCGCCCCCCGTGCTTCCTCCTCCCCCGCACTCCGGCTCCCGCCATTGGTGACCTATACCTGTCCGCACGTCATGCACTAGTACGTGACTGTGTGCCATCCTGTTCATATTTTAGTACCCCCGTGAGGGTGGAGTCTGTCCGCTATTCACTTTTTTTTCTCGATTGCCCGAAGTTTCGTTTGATTACCTACTATATCTAAAACGGTAGAATTCCGTCGAATCCGCTTGAAGTTGCTCCCATACATTGAGACATAGTGAACCAAACCTGGGCTTGGAGAATGAGGGCCCACGAGAGTGAGATTCTCGTACATTGAAAAACTCGAACCTGGTCTTCTTTTTTGTATTTCTATACTCAGACAAACTTCTTCTCTTATGATTCATTTCACACCATGCCAAAATTAAAGTTTAGTATTGTAGTTTTCTGATCTATTTTTCTCGTGAGAAACCAATGAGATCTCAACTTTCGCTGGTAGCCCTTTCATACGCTGGTTCCCTGGTCATCCGCTAGGGGGCTCGGCGGAATTGTTAGGTAGCCAGCGGCGTACACAGGCGGAAGCCTGCGCATCTACTCGCGTCGCGTCGCTACGATTAGTAAGGACCGGAAGGACCGACTGAAGATGTGCAGGCTACCAGCGTGGGCACCAGCCAAGCCCTTTCAAAACTCCGCTGATTCCCCCCACCCACCAACAGCTTAAGTATATGGCCCCTTTATCGCATCTATCATTGTGGAGCAGTCGGCAGGGCCTCCGGCTTGGGATGCAGACTTCGGGCGTTCGAACCCCGCTCCGGTAATTCTTTATTATATTTTTCATACTCGGACTCGACGAAGTCGCTAGTATACAGTAAAACCCCGCTTCTGGGACGCCTTATTTAAGGTGACAATTTTCTTGGAACAGACATTTTTATTGAGTTTGTTTTAACCCCGCTTAAGGGGCCACCCCGCTTAAGGGGCACTTTGCTCGGTACGGAGGGTGTCCCCTTAAACGGGGTTGTACTGTATTCTCATAAAGCGATACAATAGTGATACATATGTATTATAGGAAGACGGAATGACTATACCGAAATGGTAGATACCCGTTCCCGAAACTATACTTCACTAGTGCATACAGGGACATTGATTAAGGAGACAAAGTGACCATATTGAGTGGGAGATACACCCCCTTTCCAAACCCTGAAATTCTGGCGGAACCTGGAGGTTTCAGCTATGAGTGGAGGCTTGAAGCTATAGAGTCAGAGTTTGGGGTTATGGATAGAAGCCATAACGAGAATTCTTAAATACAATAACTTCGATTTAAAAGAATATGACTTAACACTGGGGTTCTATATACTCTAGATGCATTTGAGGTTTTTGTAATAGGGCAATCCATAAAGTACATACGCACTGACGGGGGCGGGGGCGCGGGTTGGGGGTGGGGGGTGCTCCTTCTTTGCTCTATAGCGTACAAGATTGAGAGGGGGTGGGGCCAATGTTTCAGAAATCCTGCATACATACAAAGCAGTATGTGAGTGTAGTAGAGTTGGCAACTTTGGCGAAGTTGTAGGACATAGCATCCATGGATTCACGGCCCTTTATCGGTGTCACAATTCCTTTCAGCTACCTCCAACGAACATCACACTGGTCCATCCGGAGTTGGGGTGGGATCAAAACCCACTTCCTCTGCATTTTCCCTGTCGTCAATACAGGAATACTCTGTGTCGTTGGCAACAACAGTCTCCTTTCATTGCAAACTACGGAATCCATAACCGTTTCCAAAATCCTAGGCTTACCTCAGCAAAATTGTTTCGCCACGTAAATTCCACGCTCGATGGAAAATAACATAAGGTTCTGACACGATTGAGTGCGCGCATACTTCCTTGGAGAACCAGCGGGTGACCATTGTGGTGGTTCCCATGAGTGTTTTATTTTTAGTCTTTTGTAGCCCTATTCAATTGACCTTGAATAGGCCCTTATAGAAGTGTACCCGGAACCCTATGTTGTTTTATGAATGTCCACAGTAGTGAATGGGGATGGAGGTGGTATCCTAAAACCGTGCACGTCCTGCGGTACCGATCCATCTGTACAGATGGTTACATTATAGGCCTTCTGGTTGAAGGTATATTATCTTAGCCTGGAATAAACGTCCATAGGCTTAGCATTAGGAACTCGTTCTCAAGAGGCTTGCGAGTACGGTAACTCATTCTCAACGGGTGATAAACAGATAGATATTTCCAGGCTATGATAAAATCAGAAACATTTTCGTGCTTGGTCTGAGTCCCCATTCGCCGTCTCGTTTGGAGTGCTTCAGAATATTCACTCGGCTATCGTCTTGTTCATATTACTGCGCACTCGATGGCGAATGAGGACACAGTCCAAACACTCATCAGTTTCTTTCTTAGGCCTTATGATTAAATTCTCGATTCGAATGAAAAAAAGAATGAATCATTGCCCGTGGTATTTCTATTCGTAACTTTATTGTATAAGGAGAATCGCTGTTTGTATATTCTATTCTATTCTAAGACCCATCTTATCTCATTAGCCAACTCATACATGTATATAGTGCAATGGCACTCATGGCGTACAATGCAAACTGATTGTATAGTGTGACCTCAGAAGACACACAATACCTGCTTACGCAGAATGTCTTATGTATATCTTCGTGAAATAAAAAATAGAATGTATCGGGAGGTATATCCTGGTAAATCCGGCGGCAGTTAATTAATTGGTGTATGGTATTAAACACTGCAGGGGAACTGACAAAGTAAAGCCCTGCACCCACAAACGCCGATTCTGGTCCCGATAGGCCTTACGATTGACTTCCCGATTGCAATCAAGATTTTAACGGGAGGTCAAACAAATCGTAGCAGTTTACCACACTTCTCTGATTGATTCACCGATATGCCACGATTAGCTCCCGACAGACCACGATTGAAAACGCCAATCTTAGGCCTCCCTATAAGATCTAACATGTTGAATTTTTCGTGTGTATTGGGAGCCTATTTGGCGGAAGAATCTCTCGTACGTAGATATGATATTATTTGGGTAAATCTAACGTTCTGTAATTAAAAGTTTCATATCGGATTTACGCTTCTATCAAAGTCATATTTTTCAATTCAATAGTTTTAATGTCTGCGAAAATGATAAACTGATATGTTGTAGATACCTGTAAAATATTCGGATTCATCAAATCTACACTGTTTGAATCGTGAGCTAATCGTAACCGTGTCCCACCAGGCCATTCCGATGCGCATGATACCCACCGATAGGTTACGATCATATGATTTTGCAATTTCAAATCGTAGTGTATCGAGAGGTCTATCGTGGTGAATCGGCTTTGGTGAGTCTAGGGCTTTAAGCCGGATTCCCACTACTGCGATTTGGTCACGATCATCCTTACGACAAGCGATCCGACACAGAATAAACTTTAATGTCGGCCCCACCCCACTCCATACCAATGCCTTTATATGTATCTGTAAACAGTAGAGGGAATTCTGTTCATCTCACCCCTGGAATAAATGTCCATAGGCTTAACATTGGGAACTCGTTCTCCATGCCCTTACAAGTACTGTAGTCCATTCTCCATGGTCTATATCCTGTGTGTTGTCCATTCTTTTAGTGTGTACAGGGGTGAGATAAATACAAAAAGCAACTCGTTTTGGTCAAAGAAGTCATTTTCCCACTCATTTGAATGCTATGTGATATTCACTTGGCTGTCGCCTTGTTCAAATCACACCGCATCAAACTCGTGGAGAACGACGACTTTGACCAAACCTTGTTGGTTTCTTCTTTAGTATGCAGCCTCATACAAATAAATAGTCCATGAGGGAAAACCAGACACAGGAAGGGATGACAAGTTGAAGGGAATGGTGACACAGAGTAGTAGCCTACACTGATGCAGAAGAATTATGGAATTCGGTCGACACCAGCTTCACATGTCGTTATGGCATTCGCTAATACTGTCTCCAATCTAGGCCAACATCGCTAGAGAAGAGAGAGAGAGAGAGAGACGATGCATGTGATCACACGTACTAATCTCCCCCTCCCCTGCGGCCAAGGCCACACAGGGATGGATTACCATTAATTCTGGCGTTGTTCGTGAGGTCAAATGGCAGTAACAGAGCTCTACACATCGCTATTCATCCTGCGACTGGGACGAATGGGTTCCTATATCAATTATCAGTGTAGGTTGTATTCAAAGGCAGGGGACCAGCCATAAAGTACGTATGCACTTGGGGGGGGGGGGGGGTTGTGTGTGCACTTTCTTTGTTCTACTGCATACAAGATTTGGAGGGAGGGGGTCCAAAATTTCAGAAATCCTGCGTATATGATTTATAAATGGTCCCCAGATATCCATTGTGGCACACCATCCTCACAGAAATTCGAAGAATATAACGTTGATTTTATGTTATTTGTTGTTTATAACATAGTGTACGTCTAGATCAAGGTGATTAGATTTTTTTTCTCAGAAGAATTTGGACACCAGTTAAATGAAGACGAGGAACAATTTGGTTTTGATATATGACCACAGGTTTTCAATACAAATTTGGATTTTGAATCGAGAACAATATTCAGAGCAAAAATTAGACCATACTCAATACAGAAATAGCATAAACATATTCTGTCTCAGTCCCTAGAGTATCTGTTGTCAGGGTCAATGCCCCTTATATCCCCTTACACTTATTCCCCCCACTTATTTCAGCATATACATCTAACCGTATATCTAGGCATCATTTCATCTATAACCAATGACGAATGTAAACTTCAGCAAGCAATTCACACTCAAGGAAGTCTAAGTGTGAACATTATGGCTTACTGTTGGCGGACTAGTGGCTACCCTGGTTTCTGTCTCTACTATTCGTTCACAAATTCTCACTTGATTGTTTGAATGCAAGTGTCTTATAGTATAAATAAGACGCGAAGCCGAGCAATAGTTCAAAATTTTAATACGGTAAAGTTGAATATATAGAGTTGTAGACATGTAAATAATTATTGACTTTTGAAGTTAAAGTAGTACCAGAAACCTTTTTTAGGAAAGTTTTGTACTTCATAAAACGAGAGTTTATAAAGTTTGGTGTGGGTGGGTGGGAAATTTGTTGCCTGAGAAGAAGGCAATCCTTGCGCGCGTGAGTGGTGACGTGTTGATCACGTGGTGTTGACCCCTGGTACGGTGATGATCCGCTAGGTGGCAGCACCTAGCCTCGTCTACTGTTCAAAAGTTTAATATGGTAAAAAAGAAAGTTTAATATTTTTAGAGTTGCAGGCAGGTAATCAGTTGCTGAAATTTCAGGAGCCAGGAAACTGACCAAACATCATGGAAAGGGTGAAAGTTTGGGCGTCGAGAGGCCTGTTTGATAATCTAGGCTTGACCCTTTTCTATATGTCAAAGAGACCCGAGAACGATGTGTGTCAACTTTATACAACACTTATGGACGACCTTTTGTCAGGTAGCCCAGTCTTAGCTGAACGAGCTTGAATATTATTAAACGATAACCCTTTTGAAAATACAATTACGCATCTAGTGGTAAAATGCCATGAGGGTCGATGCAGCCGGTGTGACAGAAGTCGAGATACTGAGAAGCCTAACGAGCCTTGTACCTGCGAGTAACTTTTTTTTTTTTTTTTTTCAAATTCTTTTTATTGGTTCATTTAGTTACATCCATATTGGTTTCATGTTTTGTTGATAACAATCCAATAAAAAACGGGATGTCATCAGCCCTTGTTGGCTGGTTTTCTTTGACATCACGCGTTATAACATGATAGTAATAGGATTTTTTGCGTAGCATTTTTCACATATATCATCTTTGCGTTTCATCTCTTTTGTACACTTATCAGTTTTGTTGCACTTACTTTACAAATTAATCATCATTTGTGCTCATCAGATATCACAACTGGGGCGGATGCTATAAAGAAGGACCTGACCATCCTGGTTTGGAGTGGAGACTTGGTACCTGGGGTTTCAGGAGAGGGAAGAATGCATCAAGAACATGCTCGTCTTGGATTATGGTGCGACCATCGTGAGTCGTTCTGCTAAGGCCCGGCGTCCACCTCCTACGATTTGGCTCCGCTATGGTCTACGATGCACCTCCCGATAAAAAATCAAAATCGCGTCGGAAGGTCACCTTATATCGGGGTAGTTGACCATGTTTCTGTGATTAGAAGCTGATAAAATCCCCATGCAATGCGTGGTGGATTGGCATGTCAAGACATATGTCTACGATTTTGCACCTTCCCGATATGTCTCCGATATTTGCTTTTTGTATCGGTGCCATATCGGGAGGTCTAAATTTCTATTGTAGTAGGTGGATACCAGGCCTAAGCGTGGCGGGGCACCTGCTTTTGAAGGGCGCTGCTGGGATGTCAGTGATTTCGTCGGCCAAATTTATAATGTCAATGTCCAGGGACCTGTTTCACTAGTTTCGTGACATGTCTAGATGGGGTCTAGATGGTGTGTCCGATTTCATAAGAACTAGACATTAGACTTCGTTTTGCACTGTTGGTGCCGCTTTTCATGTCTGTTTAACACTTTTGTCACAAAACTAGTGAAACAGGTTCATGATGTGTACAGTTGTCTAATTATTTTGTTTGAGTCAGTCTTCTCCTAAGGGCAGCTACTTGTGTTGTCATGAAACTAGACAACCCCAATGTCTGTATGGTGTCACAGACATGTCACGAAACTAGTGAAACAGGTCCCTGAATAGAAGCAGCAACCCAGATGCGACATGTGCAATGTGCGACGTACTTGTCATGCGTCTTGTCTGAATTCAATTCTTTGGTAGCTCCTTAAATCTAAAATTCATTTTCTGGGGAGAAGGCAATCCAGGTGCTTCGTATCAGACATTTATTTAGACATTTGTGTTGCGGTATCTGACCTCTATTTTTTTTTTTTTTTTTTAAAGTTCTTTATTGGACACAATTCGACAATTTAGTCGGTTTTAAAGTGTGACCACCACTATGTTATTACATTTGTCTTGGTTTCTTGAACTCAATCCGAAGATTGTTAATGTACAAACATGAAAGATGAGATGAATACAATTAGTATGAGGACATATGAGTTGATACAGTGTTGCTGCCAAATTGCTTAGTTTACCAGGTTTGGTTGTGTTTTTTGAGCTTCTGCAGAGCATAGCGTTTTCAGTTTTGAATACGATGCATTACAGTATCTAGTAGCTTCGTTTTCATCTGATTGGTTAGAGAGATTGGTCGTACAGGGTATAGGGTATGGGAGCAGTAAATGGTAAGTAGTTCACTATTTAATATTGATTTTTTTTCAGTTAGAAAGTCATGTCATTTCCTTTCTTGTGGTCTGCTCATCTTGGTATTTCAGGTAAGGCTTTTAAGTACTTTTTAAATGAGTGTTTCGATTGGCATATTTTCAACTCTTCCGTCTGGGAGTTCCAGAGGTGTTTGCCTCTGTAACTGGGAGATTTCTTATAAAACTCAGTTCTTGGTCTGTGCATATTGAAAAGTAATTTGTTACTGGAGCGTAGAACTCTGGTTGGTTCTTTGTCCAAACAGTCTTCGTTGTTCTCCTCTCTATGTTCAGGGTCATTTATAGGACCAATCTCTCTAATATATATTCGTCTCATGTACGTGAGAGTGATTTCTGCCCTTCTCCGATCTAACGTAGGCATTTTTGTTCGTTTGTGAAGTGCGTCGACAGTGTGCACCATGGCGGTGTCCCCCACTACTATTCTCAGTGCTCGGTTCTGGAGTCTCTGCATCTTTGCCAACACAGCTTTATTGGCGCCATCAAGTAGTATACAGGCATAATCAAAGATGGGTAAGGTTGCAGTCTTATAAACTTTACAGGCAATCTGCTCAGTCAAAAAATGTCTATTTCTGCTCAAAAGTTTGTGTGATACTTTTTTCAGTATCTGTCTACACTGTTTCTCTAGGTTTAAGCATGAGTCCATCTGGACTCCCAGATATTGATATGTTTCAACTCTATCAAGTTTACAGTGTCCTATATAGAGGTTAAGATGATTTACAATATTCCTTTTATTTCTTGACATGAACCAGCAATACTTAGTCTTTGATACGTTCAGTGTGAGTATGTTATCCTTACACCATATGTTAAAGGTGTTTAAAGCACTTTGTATTCTGTCAATAACTACATCTGGGTTTCTATCTGAGGTGGTCATCACCAAGTCATCAGCATAGAGTACACTGGATACATTTTCTAACACAGACAGTACATCATTAATATAAAAAATAAACAGCAGAGGCCCCAGAACCGAGCCCTGAGGCACGCCATATTCGACCCCCATCCAGTCTGATTTTACTCCTCCTATTTTTATGCGTTGCTTACGTTTGCTTAGGTAAGATCTAATCCAATTTTCAATATTACCAGGCAGTTCTAAATTTGCGAGTTTACAGAGTAGCCTCCCATGATGCACACTGTCGAACGCCTTCTTTAGATCAATGAATACAGCACAGGTCAGTTCTTGAGAGTCACGGGCCTTATAGATACCTTCCACTACATTATATATGGCATCTAAAGTGCCTCTATTACTGCGGTATCCGAACTGAGTATCGGATAAAGTGTGGTTGTTTTCTAGATGTGAGGACAGGATAGAGTGAACAATTTTCTCGCCCACTTTACCGGGAGCCGGTAAGAGGGATATGGGTCTCCAATTTGCGGGGTTCTTCAGATCTCCTGTCTTAGGCAGTGGAGTTACGTCAGCGACTTTCCACGCCTCCGGGAAAACACCACTACTCAAACTTCGTTGATATAGATATTCATGTTTGTCTAGGGTTAATAGCATAAATTCTTTTAATACACTTGTTCTGACGTTTTCTAACCCTGAGGGCTTGCTGGTTGATAACTCGTTTATTAATTTATATAGTTCTTCTTTATCTGGTTCGAAGTCAACACAGGGCTCAGTTATATTATATTTTGGTATGCTATCGTCAGACATACAATTGTTGAGGTTTAACTTTACTGCCAGTTTTTCTCCTATTGTTCCAAAATAAGTGTTTAGTAGATTAGGTGATTCGTCAATCGTAACTAGGTCTCCATTCTCTGCTCGCAGTACTGGTGGGTCAGCGGTTTGTCGTGGTTTCATAAGTTTATTGATTTCCGCCCAGAATTTCTGTGGCTTATTTGAGTTTTCTTCAAGCTTGTCTGCGAATAGATCAGCTTTTGCCTTTCTAATTTGTGATCTAACCTGTCTCCTAAGGCGTTTCGCCCTTTCTAGGTTTTCTATGTTGCTTTCTTCTAGATATTCTCTTAAAGCTAAATTACGCTCGTGTATGAGTGATCGAATATCGGGGGTCATCCATGGGTTCCTGCGTTCTTTAGTAACCCAACTTTTTACCGGGCAGTAATAGTCTAGGTATTCGTTAAGTACCGAAATTAGGATTTCCCATAGTCGATCAGGGTTATTTTCGTTCCAGTAGTCAGTCCAATCACAGTGAATTAGCCATTCCTCCAGTTTCTCACGTGTGTGATTTCTATAAGTTCGTCCAGTAACTGTTTCTTTCTCATGTTTAATTTTACTTCTAGTTCTAAATGCAAACACTGGGAGATGGTCGCTGCTATAAAAATTCACCACTCCTGTTTTTCCCAAGTCTTTAGTATTGGTCAGTATGTTATCTATACACGAGCCTCCTATGTTGTGAGGCCTTGTGCATTGGTTGATCAGTCTTTTCATTGTAAAATCTCTACATAGGTCTTTAATTTTTTCGATGTCAACTCCTGTTGGTTTAAGAAAATTTGTGTTAAAATCCCCTAATATCCAATATTCGTGTTTGGCATATTTACTATTAGTGATTATTGAGCGTACAAAATCAAGGGCCCTATCTAGATTGCCTCCATGGTTAAAATATATAACTATAACCAGCATTGGTTTCATATGAGGAACAGTTATTTCAATTGATAAACTTTCTAAATCCGGGGAAATAATACTATAGTTCTCAAGTAGGGTAGAGTGCCAGGCTATATGGTTTCTTATGTAGCAGGCAACTCCGCCTCCAATCCTATTCTTACGATCAACTCTAAATAACCTCCTATTTGGCCAGTCAGCCATTAAATCAGTATAATTATCATTTAGCCACGTTTCGCTAAGTGTGGTTATATCCGACCTGTCAAGTGCTGTAAATACATCATCAAACTTATTGCAGATGCTCTGACAATTCAGATGCGTAATGCACAAACCCTTCTCCCTGGCCAGTTCTTCTGGTAACGTAGTCATGCAATCGGGCAACAAACAATAAATACAGAAAGAAAAAAAGAACAAAACAGACAACAAACAAAAAAAATGTACCTGAAAAAGTTTTCTTAACTAGGTCAGGTTGAGAATGTGGCAATATTCATTCACTATAAATAGTGTGATGAGATTGAAACATTCGTGGGTAAGTAATAATCAATTCATCGGGAGTGCGGGCGATTAACCTACATTGATGTGAAAAATTAGTCAGTTCAAGTTTAGTTCATGAATATCTAAACAGAGATAGTATATACATGGTGGTTACTCACAGTTCGATTTGGTGCGATGACAGTTCGCTTATACCTTTTACCATCTGCTCTTGTGAAGCTTGTCCTAGATTTTATCTGTACATTGTATATACAAAATATGCATCAGTTAAGGCTCAGACATCATCTGACTGTGTGGTAAGTTGTGCAATCAGCCTAAAGTCTAAAGTCTATCCGTTGAATGATGGATACTGGTCAACCTGATGTCTTAGGTTGGGTAACCATCATACATGTGGCTTTTCCCTTTCAATGTCGTGACATCGTGTTATATTTTATAGCTCTGCCATTGATTCTGTCTGTTTAACTGGTTGGTGTGTAGATAGTCCATATGGGACATAATGGTACCATCATAAACTGGTCTAGGCTGATTCAATGTTTTAGTTGCTCTCCGCGGCTTTTGTTCTGTTGTAACTAGTGAGGTGTGATATCATAGTGTGCTTTGCATTCTGTGATCAGCCTGGTGTCTTAGGCTGGACAATTATCGGTAATGCTAATAGCTCAGGCCTACGTTTTCGAAAGTTTCTTTACTTGAGACGAGAAACTCCCTACAGCATACAGTATGTGATCAACCTTGTATCTTAGGTCGGACATAGTGTGAGATGTAGGTGTAATGTTCGGTTTTATGATTGGAAAATTTAACGATGATAACGGGGATGTCACATTCAGATGTTTACTATTTCCGCGATTTGCAGCTTGTGATCAGCCTGATATCTTAGGCTGGACAAGTGTGGTCGAACATTGGGAGTGTGTTAGTGCATCTGATCTGTCGAGGAGAGACTTGTACAGTAGTTACATGTATGGTTGTGCCCAACTGCTAGAAGTCTGCAGTATGGGCGGTATGTTCACTCCTTGCCGATTTTTGACATCTTGCCCTTGATTACGGCTTCGTAGCGATCCGCGATTTTAGGAATAATGAAATTCGATGGATGACAGCCATCGTAGAGGTTTGTGTATCGTGTAGTGTATTTGATAGCACCTTTTCTGTTTTTGAATTTAGATTTGTTCCTAGTTACGCAGTGGAAGACATGGTCAACTCTTGGGACTTGTTCTCCTCTTTCATAGTTGTAGTGGACCAAGTCTGCATTTATGCCTCTGACAGCTTCGTCAATCTCTCTTTGCTTTTCGTCTGTTGGTTTTCGTTATTTAGATTGGGGGCTGGGAGTTTCATCTTTGAGGATTACTTTCCGTTTTTGTTCCTTGTTTGGTCCAAGAATCAGTATCCTGTTGTTGTAACGGTACAGGTCGAGTCCATATATCGTGGAAGCGATCACGGCCAGACCAGGGAAAGCTCTTCTGATACTATCAAGTGCATCTATTATTGTTTCAGTCACAGTCTCTCTGCACTCGTTGGCGGTGTGGAAGGCGAATTCAAACCTACGGGTAGAACTGGGGTTGGTGACTCGTTTTGTTATATCGCATATTCCTCCACAATAGATGAGAACTTTAAACCCTGTCTTCGCTTTATCATTCACATCTGGAGTACGATTGAGTTCAGACATAATCGCGTCGCAAAGGGTTACTGTCTTAGGATGATGGCTGATAGAGTGTACAATTCACACACTTTGTTAGGAACTTTACTTTAGAGTCACTGTCGGTTCTGCGGGTTCTATTATCAATCGAGTCTTGATTCTTGGAGAGCTTAAACATCAGGGAGAGTCAAAGTGGTCAAACCGAGTAATTCTATGGAGGTCAGAAACTCGTTGTCTGTAGATAATTTGCCCCTGTACAGTGCGCAAGCCGTGGCTTTGGACAATTTGGAGTTTACTTTCACTGTTAACAAATAAAGCCATCAAAAATCGATTTGAGAAGCTGTTGGGTTGTACTTGTTATACCTAAACTTTATTGTTTATCAATTTCGTTTGAACAAGTGCAAATACGCATTCTTCACTATATCGCTTACTTGGTCCTTAAAGTTGGAATCAATTATAACCCCTAGGTACTTATACTTTCTTACATCATTAATTTTCCAATTTCCACAGTCAAGCCCAAGAGGTGGTAAAATTGTCTTTTGTGACTAGAGGCGTGCCACACAGTCTTAGTTGGTGACGTGTGGAGCGTCATTGGAACCACACCAGGATGACACTTCATGTAGGACAGTCTGCAGGTTGGACAGGGCTAATTAGAAGGAAACCCACGAGATGGAAATAGCTTGGTCCGTACTCCACCGAGTTTGACTGCAGAGTAATTCACGAAGCGAAGCTGAGTGAATTACTCTGTGGTCAAACGAGGTGGAGTGCAGACCAAGTTATTTTCATCGAGTGGGTTTCTGATTTTATCTCACCCCATATAACATTATTTATTGATGAAATGAATCCCCAAATTAGCCATTGATTATTGGGTACACGAACTTCACGGCCGTGGAATACGAGTTCCTAATGTTAAGCCTATGAAGAAAAATACCGGGGTGAGATAATAGTATTTTATTAGAGGCAAACGTTGGTTTTCTCTTTTATATCTATGGATAAAAGTACCAGGACTGGAAAAATAGGTGTACGGTCCAATAATTGAGCAAAAAGGAATTACCATGTACAGCACAGTCTCATATAACCATACATCCTGTGCACTTAGCCTGTGCCTAGCATTAGACGTGGGGTGCGGACGACACGAGTTCCTATATCGGAAGCTATGATTAACGGTTAAGAGCAACAGACGCCAGAGGTAATAAGGCACTAAGCGAACCTGTATAATCCATACTCTCAGTGAATGTCAGATGCAAGATGCAGACTGCACAGAGGTAGATTAGGCTCTAATAGCAAGTTACCCTTTTCATCAAGTCCCTCAAGAAGAGATACTTCCCGACAGGCTAGGTGTATTAATTAAGGTGTTTTGCACGTGGCTATAGCTGCGTATTATTCCAATTCTTGTTCATTTAGTTTCTGATCAAGTTTATGTATATCAAGTTAATCAGCCTTAAAGTTATGTACACAACGATGTATATGTACATATAATTCCTATATGCCTATTGCCGAACACTCTATGGTTACACCACCCTACGGGACGGGGGGGGGGGGGGGTAAACTATGTTTACTACCCAAGGCTGACGTTTACTACCCAAGGTTGACGTTCAGACCAATCAGATCGTCTCTTACAAAATTCATATGGAAAGCGCAGAGGGGAGAAGACATAGAAAGTCAAGTCACTCGATAAGGCTGCTTCGCATTTGATGCCGGGTGAGCAAATAATTCTATTCATCACTATCAAACTACATTTGAAGGTATATAGGAATAGTTTCCCTCTAATACATATCTGTTGATCAATATCTTGGTATATAGATATGTGTATTTCAGGAGTCATAACCCCATTCTGTAAAAGTAAAAAGCCGTCAGCATGGCGAAATCGATTTATCTCCAGGAACGTAAATAACCATTCAAAATGGTTTTGTTCTGAAGGTTTTAACAGACTCATACACTATTTATTCATCAATGACCTTGTCAAAGGTCAATGCCAAATACTAAAACGTATGATGCATGCCAGTGTATTTTTAGGGTTGATAAAAAGGTTTGAAATTTGCCTCAACTTCCATACATAATATCTAGATGAATATTTACCATATCACTAATCAGTTCTTCCAAATATTACATCAATATTATCTGATTTCTGCTGAAAGTTTTAAAAGGGAATACTTATTAACATAGGGCCAAGATTATAGCTCTGAACTTGAAGCCTGCATGATGCAGAGAATGTTATGTGAACCGTGAAATGTATGTGCTGTCAGAAAAATTCATACGTTTATATGGCACATAATTTCTGATCAATTAACCCATTGCTATAGACCTTAAATGTTGCTTGGTTCGGCCTATATCATAATGTTACACCCTGTTCCCATAGTTCCTATGTTAATTATTCCATTTTCCCTGAGTTTTGGTAGAATAAAAGCTCTAGCCCCTCAACCTTGTTCAGTGGAATCAATGCAATCACTACCCTCTATGTCTATATTGACTTTATAATTTTAATGTCATATCATTGTAGAACCTTATTCAGTAAATGTCTCACTTTTACTCCAATGCCCCCACAATTTATTGTATTTCCCTCATAATTCCTCCCTTTTCTCTCAAATCATCCTCATCCTCATTAGTCCTCCATTTTATCTAGAATATTCCTCATCTGCCCCGTTACACTGCTCTTGTTTTGGTTTTAACCCATTGCATAAGGTCGTTTAATTTCTTCTCGTGGAGTCATCCAAAAACACTGCTCTCTCTCTGTTAGATTAGGTAGAGTTATACCTGCCTTCTTTCCCTGCTTTTACCTTCTCCTACTCCTTCCTGGAGAGAGCTTTCCTGTTGAGTAAATGCTTCCGGGCTTACCTTCCTCATTCGCTTATTTTGTCGCTAAATGTCATATGCTTTCAAATGTCGCAGTCGGTCGTTTCAATTGAGTCATTTTTTAAGGGAAATCGGTTTTCTTTTTTTAGCCACCCCGCTATTTTAGGCAGCGCCGACTTCCTATTGTAATGTCCGTGTGGTCCACAGTCTGTCAGTGCCTGTCTGACTCCTCTACTGTAATTAGGATAGAAATAAATTACAACTCCTACAGTCTTGTAACGTGTCATTAAGAAATCTCTCCACAAGGCATGGAATAATCATCTTCTATTACTACATATACATCCAAGATTTGAGAAAAATAGATGAAGTCTATATATAAAAAGCCATTTGATATGACTGTTGTCGTATATGATATCCACATATATCTGAACTTCCTATAGATAATGTCAGTAATATTATTAGAAGCCGGTGTAGTGGAATAGGAGGATTGCCCACGCATTTCTTCTCGGGACTGTGGTTATTTCGGGTGATCGACTTTTAATTAGGGGCTTAAACAAGTCCGGGAGCATGCTTCCCTCGCCCTGATGTGGTGTTCGTGGCTCACACAAAACACGCCGTTGTGTCTTCAAGGCGGACCACACCTGAACATTCCCAGCTAATCTAAAATGCAGGGAACGAGGTTTTTATATCGGTGTGTAGCATGTTATCCCTATCCTATGGGGAGAAAGGGTCACTTGCTTGCCAAATAGAAGGACTAGTAAACAAAACGTTATTAATGGCGCTAGCTGATGCTATTTGTATGTAGCAGCGGCCGCACATGTTTGCTATGAGCTCCTTCCAGGATTTATGATGGTCTCCGATTCGATATCCATCTTGTACAGAGTCTCTAAACTAAACTTAGAGAGTCTGTAATTTGTAATTCAACGGATGGAGATTACGGGAGGTCGTGTAATCTCCGCCTTACAAAGATGGCGATTATGTAGACTAGGAGCAAATAGAATGTTCATCATAGATGAATGAGCGTGCAATTGTAAATGTATAACAACTAAAAGGTTTGAGTTACACTCAGTCCATGGATCGATTTCTGTAACTACTTGCACCCAGTAAACTTGCCATTTCTGTAACTGCCTGAGTCTGCCTATACAATCCAAACATATCAAACACCAGTAGGTCAATGAGGTATTTCGGTTCTGGTGATTGGTCATGGTCAGTTGGGCATGCCTCTCAGACCCCCAGACACTGGCTCTCTGCTCTGTTCTCACTATCACAGTGAATAACATGCAGATAGTGAAGGGATAGTTTTCTGGAAGCACACGGGAAGTTCAATGTGAGCACTATAACCTCTAGATGACGTATTTAGCGTGTGTAAACTCGCTCTAAAAAGTCCCTTGCATGCAAAATGATTGGTACCTTTTCCTAGAGTAGAGAATAAAGGTGACTAAACCAGAGAACTAGAATCCCTAGAAGTCCCACTCACCGTGCAGCGCTTCTGACATGTCCGACTACATCTGCTAATAATGTACCCTGGTACCCGGGATATCCGCTAGTTGTCCTAACGGCCAAATTTTACATTTATCGAATGGGCAACCGGATGTCCAACTCACCTCTATCTTGAAAACAAGTTCGTCTCATAGGCACAACACTGAACGGCCGTAAGTGGGCCATCCAGGGATTCTGGTTCTTTGACTAAACGATGAGAGACTGAAGACTGAAAATATTGTTAGAGTATAGGGATTAACAATCGTTTATAATAGAATGTTGTTTATTTTTCTCAGATCTATTTACCTATGGCACACATGATGTGAAGTGGAAAGACTATAGATGAATTATTGTTTTGGAATTTATGTAAATATATGTGAAATTACATAGAAAATGAACTTAGAACTTGTGGCCATGTAGAAATTCATAGTTTGTATCAATCGAGTTAGACCTAGTGACGTTATGTTATGTAACTCGGGTATAAACGAACGGTCAGAGGTATCAAATGGCCAGACCATTAGCATGGCCAGTAATAAACATGTTTAAGGGGATTAAGCAACCAAGCATAATTGAAATGGAGAGACGGAGTCAAACGAGACCCTAATGGCTAGACTTGTAAACAGATCCACGATTAGCCTCTATCATATTACAAACATACTTCTGGGAGAGAGTTTGGGTCACACGAAGGGAGAAGGGATGTGACCACCAAATTGGGTATAGTTTGAGAGCCGAGAGGAGCCCAATCGCAGGTTGATATATCTATAGTTCTCTTCCAATTCATGTATTTTAAGAAAGACTTCATATTTTATTCTCTACATTTTTCTGCATTTCTATAATTTCTGTCTGGTATTGTGCAAATCGCGTTTCTAACGGAATGACATCCATCCATAGAATACCAACATCTGGATAAATGAGTGAGTGAGTGAGTGAGTGAGTGAGTGAGTGAGTGAGTGAGTGAGTGAGTGAGTGAGTGAGAGAGAGAGTGAGTGAGTGAGTGAGTGAGTGAGTGAGTGAGTGAGTGAGTGAGTCAGAGAGTGAGTGAGTGTGAGTGAGTGAGTGAGTGAGTGAGTGAGTGAGAGAGTGAGTGAGTGAGTGAGTGAGAGAGTGAGTGAGTGAGTGAGTGAGTGAGTGAGTGAGTGAGTGAGTGAGTGAGTGAGTGAGTGAGTGAGTGAGTGAGTGAGTGAGTGAGTGAGTGAGTGAGTGAGTGAGTGAGTGAGTGAGTGAGTGAGTGAGTGAGTGAGTGAGTGAGTGAGTGAGCGGTGGTCTTGTCCTGTATTGTCCTGTAAAGATACATGTTTTGTCTCCTGTTGACGCCAGCGTGAAAGATCGTCTGGAAACAGATGAACGTTTGTTCCGTCGTAAGGGGCCGGGCGACAGAACAGCCGACAGACTGAAACTTTCCCTGCCAACTCCCCGACAGCCAAGTCAACCTACGATTTGCAGTCCTGCGAACCCGCAAATAGCCATTGAGATACGGCGACACCATGTTGAGGCTGTCCGGACTGTCAGGGTGATGGAGTAAATGTAGCATTAGTTTAGAAAGAAGGTTGAGACAGTAAGTAAGTTGGTGCTGCTGCTGCCAAAAGTTAAATGTCTATTTATGGACACACCATAGATCATGATACCAGCTAGAAAGTTTCATCATCACAATTATTAGTCAACCACTATATCCCTTCTATGGGATCTCTGCCGGAAATTGTGATAAAGTGAAGCTAAGAGTGTTGAGCGGTCGGAAGTTTGGCCCCTAACCACCACCTTGTGTCATGTATCATGTAGCAGAACCTGCCCTAGAATAGGTAATATATCAGTTTGTTTGGGAAAGCATCCTTACATATGTCACTGGAATTTTACTATTACTTTCCAGATTTTCATTGCTTACATTTCCTGCAATTATTCAAACAATTCTATTCATGCCACCATATCATCATGTAGTGTTAGGTACTACTATTATGTATCTCCCTCTTTGAGGAGGCAACATGTTCCGAGGGAACTACGTCAATTCCTCTTAAAATTGAAAAGGTATCGATTTACAGGTTATTAGCAGTCTGAACTGTGGAATGACAAAGGTCATATATATTCAACATGACAAATTAGAATGATGTGCTGATTCTAACAGGCTGGATTTTCAGCAGTTATAATAAATGTCATATGATCGCCATGGTTACATTCGTCCCCAGGCCATACGGCCACTCGGTTTATGTTCAATTTATGGCGGAACAGCACCGCATGTACACCATGGCTTTGCCTTGTGAATTACTACACGATTCAAACTCGATGGGATACGAGGTCAGACGCTACACTTTCATAGGTTTCCTCTATAATAACTCATTCTTTCCAGAATGAAAGAGGTCACATAGTACGGAGGGACGTATGAATATTCTCTCGTCACTCAATGACGAACAGAATCTGTAATCCTCGTCAGTAAAAGTAACACATTCGCTAACGGGTATACATAATAATATACACAAAAGTAAAACCATCAACATGATTAAAAGGGTCAATCTTTGATGATTCAAATTACATTCACTATCATTGATGAGATTTTCTTAGATATTGCTGCGCCTGAGTTTCACACATTATCTCTACCAATATTTGGGTATCGCCGCGTGTTTTTGCATAGAGAGGGTTTTAATTGTTATGAATGATGCCTGAAAACAGCTGTTGTGCTTTACTCCGCGCGGTAAGTGAGGTTTAACATTTGTGTGTCCGGCTCTGACGCTCTCCCTAAAGACTATGACCACCTAGAATGACATTATTCTGCTAATATTTCAGCCAATCAGACCTTTAACAGATCAATTCTCGTCCTTTGCAATCTAACATTTAACTAAGGTAATTGACAATTACACAACTCTGGAAAGTAGGAAAGAAAACTTGCTTGCTTGGGTTATGCAGATCAAAGAGAAAGCATTAAAAATGGCAATTGCAGTTGTTGAAGCAAAACAAAAATGCTAATTAACTCTGAAAATGTTTGTTTTACCGCAGATTGCTGAAAGAATGATGGATTAATCAGAAGAAGCCACTTCAAAAGGAATTGCATCGATGAGTATTCTGTTTTGCAGTTCAGTCGTCAACACACTGACCATGGGACCTAGACATATAGTTATTATTAGCCATTGTGTCACAACATGGCATAATTGATTCTCAAGTTTACTTAAGGAGTCATGGTTGCCAAGTATGAAGGTACAGAGCCCTGTGTGAGTGTTTCTTTTATCTGGCGGGCTGCATGGAAATGAGAGGTTGAACTGAGGGGCGTCGGAAACTATGATTCTCTCAGACACAAACATCAAATACCACTATGGAAATGGGTGTGTGTTGGCGGTGTGGTTTGTGTGGCCGGCATGGGCACTGCAAATTGACGTCAATGTACTCAGTGTCGGCTGACACGTAATTAAAGTGTCACACGCGACCTTTCGTACGTCGTCGCCGGATCTAGATGGAAGCTACTCACCGCTTGGCATTCTGGTCACACTTACCCGCAGCCTTTCTCGAAACCACGGAAAAAAAAAAAAAAAAAAAATGAAATGGGGCTTGTATTGAGATATTGGGTTTAACCTGTGCATTATTGGAAATGCCGGAGTGAGCGTAAGTGTACTTTAATATGTGCAATAGAAAATCTGGAGAAGTGAGTTGCTCATGTTGGGGGACTTACTTGCAAGGGAAACTTGCTTGGACCTTCTGTTGTTGTTGCTGTAGACTTGCTCAAGTCTTTGATTAGGAACATTCATTAAATGATTGAACACAATCAGAATAAAGTTCATTATGGTATGTATCCTTCTCTGACTGGACCATGAATCAAAGACTTGTTCACTATGAACAGAATCTCCTGTTAATGGCCCCCAAACTGATCCCTGTAACCCTAAACCTCCTCCTACCCCTCCCCACTCCCCTCCTCCAGTTCTCTGGTCGCCTGTGTTGTCATAGCCTGCTCCTGACTGTGACCCAAGTGAGATCAAAGAGAGAAAGGTATCATTCTCCTAACAGATATCCTCGCCATGATATCTGTATGGAAAGTGTTGGAAATACTGGAGTTAAACAACGCCAGAAATCCAACACCATTACCAATTGTACCAGTCCTAGACTGGCCTCAGTCCCTGTATCCTACCCCTCCACCCCTTCTGAGTGACACAGGGACTGGTCTCATCCGTAATCGGCCGTGTAGACTGGCGCAATTTTGCGCCACACTCCCAAAGCAGAGGTCCTAGCTACTGTCAGGATATCTGCTGGGAGATTGATACCCTCTCACTTTGATCTCAATCGAGACAGAGTCAGGGGCAGGCGAGATTTATTGCTATGACGACACAGGCGGCCAGGGAACTGGAGGAGGGGAGGGGGAGGGGTAGGGGGAGGTATAGGGTTACAGGGAGTGGCTTGGGATCATAAACAGGAGATTCTGGTCAGAGTGGTCAAGTCTTTGATTCATGGGCCAGTCAGAGAAGGACACATACTATAATGAATTGTATTCCGATTTTCTTTCATCATTTAATGAATGTTCATAATCAAAGACTTGAGCACCCTGTATCCCAATGAGGAGGGTAGCCGTAGGATGCAGGGATTGGAGCCAGTCTATTGTTGCTGCTGCCGCTGCCGACCCGTGGTATTAATCAGGAAAACAAAACGAGGATAAACACCACACACTCAACATGGCCGGAACATTGATCATCGCCGCACGAGCGTGCAGAGCGAGTGACTCGCATCTGCTCAAAACAAAACAAAGCTCCACGTGAATCATGCGGACTGTGTTCATTCCTGCAAGTTCACCTCTCGTCCCTTACTCTCTTTTTCCTTCTCCACCGGTCGAGGTGAAAAAAACATCGATGGTGGGGCAAATTGTTGTTGGTAAGATCGAGTGAATCATTTGTCTGACGAACCAATTAGGCCAAGTGCTCGAAAGCAAAAATATTGATGGAGAGAAATTAAGACCCAATTGAAAAGCACTTGCACACTCGCAATCTTTGAGGTAGCGATGGAATTATCACAAACAAATTGCTGTATTCAATGTTCATGCGAACAATAATATGATTATTGGTCCCATGCAACACAGGATGTTATGGTTTCAATTAAACAAATGCTCTGGCCGCCCTGGCAAAACACATTCAATGAATTTTTTTCTTTTGATTTCTGTTCATACCTTATTCCTTCATCTGGTGCGATGGTACAATGGTCTCATGTCTGGGATAGATTCGCTTAATTATATACAAAAATATAGAGAGTTCAACTGTAAAGTAGAATTATATAGGGGAAGTGTGTTCATAAACGTCCCAGACTATTTGCAATTCATAATCATTATAAATAAGTTTTTTACCATTTGTGTTTATTAACTAGATCGTCAAAGGGAAAATAGTTTTTTTCTTAATCTTTGGGTATAGAATACACAATAGCAGTAATTTTTGTTATCTAATAATAGGGGATCATGAGAGTCAATATAAGGTAGGAGAAGATCCTGCAGGGATTTAGAGGTAATTGGTTATTGATTCTAGAAGTAGAGCTACTGATGTTGGAACTACTGAACCTGATGTTTGCGGCGTATCATGCGACAGAAAACCAAGAGTAAATCCTCTGTTGATTACATTTAATCAAAAAGAGGAACCTAACAGATGCCGTTCCTGTGTCTTTAGCCACAAGTCAATATTTGATTCATCATTCGTATTTCTCTGAATAATTAACATAGAAACTATAAATAAAGCCTGGTTTGTAGTTAACAACATGTGAATTGATGATAACAACATGATTTTATACATATGATGATTCATTGTGTTCCGCAATGCAATATGCTACAAGTGTGGAAATATCGCATGTTAATTCTTCAATGTATTACATATAGGCAATTCAACTTCTATTGCAATATTGAATACTCTAATACTATTTGCCTTTACAAAATTGATATGAATAAATATTCTCATGCCCTTGGATTGCACTATAGACATAATATCAACAAATAAAACCGATAGTTAAGTTTGTTATACCGAGTATAATCCTACACGTCATTTTTTCTACACACTGTACGCCTCAATTCTTTACCTTTCTATCAGCAAGAGAATCAGTCCAAACCCTCAACAGAGTTGTCCTCTAGCGGGCCATTGAGCTCCGCAGTGCGAATTTCCCTCATTACCAAACACCGCCTTCGCTGGCCGCTCGCTGCACAACGCGTCACATATTTTACCCACCCACCCACATCCAACTATTCATCTCTTCTCTTTATATCAATTTCACATGAGGCATTTTATTACAATTCACACCAATTCTATCAATTAATCTTATCATATCAATCTGCAATCCTAATAACACTATCCAATAATTATCATCAACGTTGACTCCATAAAATCTATACCATAAAGAATAAAAATTGTATTTCCCCACAACTCATCGTGTTCTCTTCATTCCGCGCCGCGAGTAGGGCAATGGGGAAATCAGATTGATAGGTATTTTAAAATGATAAAATATTGGACATTGATGGATTTATATGAAATTACCCTGGACACAAACCCAGACGGATCCCATCCCTGGTCATCCCTCACTCAGAATTGCTGTCGAGTCCAAAGATATTTTTTTACAAACTATCAAACTACTCAGACATTCCCTGCTCGGTATCAAATGTAAGTAGATTCGGGAGACGAGACGTACAGCTTGAGCGACTGCTTGAAAAAAAATTCCACTGAAAACGCGACACAGATCCCGCCAGATCACCATACGTACACAGTAGAAAGAATTTTACTTGAAAGTAGTCCGTATATGTCTCAGGTGATCGGTGTCCTCAGCCTTGACCTTTTACGGAACTCCATCTAACAGGCCTACATGTCAAGTCCAACAGATATTTAGCAATATACCCCCAGGGGGACGATGCTCTTATGGCAATAGTACCGGAAGAAGCATTTAATATACATTGTCTTAATTACATATAATACACTCACACTGAATAACCATGCCCATAGGGTTTTTAAATTATTTTGAAAAATTTAATGATCTATCTTTAAACATCTATGAATTTTGTCCCATAGAATACTGTTTTAGTAATGGCACCCCAAAATGCTTTGAGGCATTCATCGTCCCCTGCCTGGGAGTACCTCAAGGCATTACTCGGACTGATAGGGTTAATAGAAGGAAAGCCCCAAGGTCTGTCGTCTGGGAACCCTGCCAGGGCCCATTGAATAATCTAGGATCGTACATGAAGACACTTTTCTGTACATCATACAAGGGTTATCGTTTTATGAATTTAAAGTTCATTCGCAAAAACAGTCTTAGTGGTCCCTGAGGTCGTCCATAAGTGTTGAATAAAGTTGACCCACATCGTCCCTGGATCTCCTTGGCGTACAGAAAAAGGTCTTCAGATACGATCCAAGGTTATTCAACGGGCCACAGTCTTCAGAGGTATAAAATAAGTTTGCATCTCTTAACTTACGATCGCTGCCATTATCACATATATCCAATGGGGTATAAAGAGAGGCTTACCAACAGTCGCTACAGCAGATCGAACGTCTTACAAATTATAAAGAGAATTTATTTGTAAAATGGTCTCTTTAACCAAGATCTGTCCTCCACTATGATGAGCTATGATAGATGTAGCAATGTTCGGAAGTCTGGATTTTTGACAATTGTTTCGTAGGGTAGCTAAGGCTAAAATGGGGTTCACACGGTGGGATCCATGTACCTCACAAAGTGTTTGTCTGAGACAAATCCTGTTGAGATTTGGTACTGGAACACAATCTCCTCGTGTGAATGACAGGGTTCCATTTTGCTGAGACAACTTTTTTCCCTTGCAATTGTCGGCGACAATCACCCCTAACAAGGAACAGAATCTCATGCGATTTCGACTTTAAACAGGTTTAAAATCTATAGGGGCATTTTGGTGAGACAAATGGACCTGCTGCGACCATGTACCTGCCTTAGCCAATAGGAGGCCAGCAAGCATAATTACATGTTTGTAACACCCTTCACATCAAAGGTAATTGAGTCCCAAGGTGAGTGGTCACTGTGACTATGTCTGAGATTATGTACCAGGTGTGTCCTCCCATGTGAATCAAACTCGCCATTTTTCCTTGAGACTGATAAAAGTTCTTAGCCATGAGAATATTTTACCAAACGAGAATTATCTGAGACTAGAGAAAAGGTGTGAAGTACACCAGTCTCAGGTACATGAGTCTCTTCGTGTGAATCCTACTCCAAATTCTTTCCACGGCACAATTTTTACACCAAATAACCTTCCAGGAGAAGCCCTTTCCCCCGAGGAGAGACCACTCTTCGGAATATCTTAAAAGATTCCTGCTCACTCAGTATGGGTCTCAGTTCCTGTGTAGGCTCGAGTCCTATGGTGTTACAGCCTCCTTACTTTTGTGGTGGTATTGCTTTTAGGCACCCTTCTCATAAGATCTCACACTCTCTAAGTGGTATTCTGTACAAGGTTCTCACTACGCTCTATATGAGAAGAATTCTAAACTGATTAGCCTTAGAGCCTTGAGAATCCACTGGCACACGGTTTTCCCGCTAGGTGGCATCATTGAGCTTATAGGCATCTTCTGGATGCATTGGTGTACGTCTTTAGCACGGGAGGCAGGCCAGTGGATTCTCAAGTCTCTAAGCTTAGTTCATTAAGAATTCTTCTTCTATAGAGCGTAGTGAGGGTACAGTTAGAATACCACTTAGAGAGTGTGAGATCTTATGAGAGGGGTTCTTTAGCAGCCCTGGACATGTTGGGGTGAAGAGTGCGTGAGGTGTACATGGCTGGCTACGTATACATACTTCCTTGGGAGGTGAGTGCCAACAAAGACAGGTCACGGTTCACGGTTGGACCTCAACCACTACCTGTTAGGTAGCACCGTGTATTAGTCCCAGTGTTATTTTACACAGTCAAACGTCGACCGTGGCCTTAAAACTCAATATGATTTGTCCATTTGGACAGAAATGGCTCCAATAAACAAACAAAGTTGTTTAGCCTAGGTACACATTGTCATCTACAAGATTATGTCTTCCACAGCTTGCACGATAAATAACTACGTAGATGAGGATCTTTGTGACATTAGCCTGGGAGAATCTTAGTGGTAGTCAATGTTTCATTCTTTGATTAAAACACCCTCCAAGTCCATCTAATATTTCTTAGTTTTGTATGCAATGCTATAGTATTCTCTACTGGTAGATCTAGTAGTGAACATTCTCATTTTGAGGAAAACCGATAAGGCCGAGAATTTCTCACACATAAATATCATCAATGGAGGGTTTTTTGTAGCACATTAAATCCCCGGACGGTATTTCACTCTACCGAAGGAATCTCAGAAGGACTTTATGAAAGTACACTGTCTGAAATATCCTGAAAATAAACATAGTGATCACCCAGCAACCTAGTCACTGTCTTTGGGAGGATGAGAGAAAAGGATCACCAATAAGTTGGTTATCTATTACACACAGAAAAGCCGCCAGATCATGAAATGCCAGCGTTCCATTCTCAGTATTGAGTATCACTAAGAAATGATTCAAACTTGAAGCATTCGCTTCTTCTTATTGAGTCCTAAATGCTTCTGCTGGAGCGGTGAACCTCTGGAGCTTGAAATAAATGATTCCATTACTGAACAGACATGTTGGTAATTATTGTGGTCTAAAAAAGGCCCAAAGATTTATAAGCTAGTTGATTAGAACTCTGGTTGAAATCATGTTGTTTTATACGACCGGCTGAAAGATGTCAAGGAGAAGACAGAGACAGAGATAGAGTGGAAGGGGGAGGCAGACAGAGACAGATAGACACAGAGAAAAGAACTTAGCTGCAATGTTGCTTCGTGACTGCAACTGCTATCATAAGGGATTACATAAATTATGTTTTATATGTGTATATTACCTGGTCTAAAATACTTGTGAATGTGAACAGTTCTAAAGAACTTATACACTCTCATACTACTATCTGCCTGGTTGCACATCGCAGGTTATTTATTTACCAAAAGTCTTTATCGTAGACGATAAAACCAATTAGTTGAAACAACTACATTTCCTCATGCCTTTGTGAAATGATATGAAGGTAGTAAGAAATGGTCTTAAACGGTGCAACTACAAAACTCTATTGAAACATATTCGGGATTCGTTACAAGTATTTATGAATACTGCAAATTTAATTCATCTCATCCCTCCTCTCATTGTTCGATATCATAATGTGCTATTCTACCAAGATGTTAGCAATCCTTACTGTCATACCTGATAATTGACGGCACAGAGGGCCCAAGTGGAAGAACGGCAATAGTGCCGAACTCGGGGTTAATGTGAAACGCATTCCCTGAATAAAAACTTGCCAAAAAGGAATACGGAGTCTTTTAGTTGTGAAGAACCGCTAGTCGCAGGTTCTTCCTCGATGCCGCAACACTTGCATCATTTGGCATGGTGACGTGCTACACTGGCCGCCAGAGCTACACTACGTTAGCTCTGGTCACGTTAAATCCGTGACCGCCTTGACCCATTAGCTGCAAGAGTTTGACACTCTCCCTGCAGATTCTTGTCTCACCTATACCTATGCTTGGGGAATATGTCCATTCTCACTCTTGAAGCTATTTTTCCATGTTCATACTTCCTTCTGTGTGTCTTTTGGATGAAATAACCATAAAGGTAGAATTTATTATCAATTTGGTGAGCTGCTAGTATTTCATGATAAGTGTTTCTGCTCTCAGAACCCACATATAAAGGATATGACTTGGTTTGAGAGTGAGAATCCGTGGACACGTCCATGGGTTAACGTTTCCAACCTCTTAGTTGGAACGTAGTGTAAACAGAGGTGCGGCCAATCTAGGTGACGTGCTTGCGTGACTATCTAGCATAGCCAGCAGGTGGCGGCAGCTGTTCAGGTAGCTGGTATAGCCTGGAAGCCTGGCCTAGTTAGACTATAGGCCAGGTGACGGTTTCCAGCCAAACCACTAGTCCATCCCTGAGTCCATCCAGAACCCTGCTTTGAGAGCATGAGCACCCTGGCCCTAGCGACAATGGGACGTACTACAGTCTAGTTGAAGGACGTAGGTACCCGTTCCCTGCCCCTTATTTTATTAGGGCAGGGAACCAGTCTAGTAGCTGGTAGTCCGTTCACGCACCGCACCACCTTTGGGTTACGGTACGTGAAGTAGCTATGCGAATGAAAAATTGAATTTTATATCTATAATTAGAATGATACATGCCACAGATAGCCGGGAATAGGAGGATTACAAAGATACTTGAATTTTTAAAATCGGTCATGTAGTTCAAGAATTACGGAGGAAAGTCTAGTCAAATTAAGATTTAATGTGAGGAACTCAAGTATATAGAAAACAGTAGAAGGACATGGCACCACATAATGATTAGCACAGATGAACAGATTTATTATAACTCTCTAGATATTGGTGATAGGGACAAGATATTCAGCATATAGAGGTATATTTACATGCTGAATCCAATGGAGATATTTATTTTTATGTAGATTGATGACTTCATAGATAATTTGCATATTAGATATCAGAGAATTGCCAAACTCAGTTCTTCAGTGTAGCTATTATAAGATGCCGACCTCTTACAGCTATCAAACTATGGCATGTCATAGATCAAATTAATCCTCTATGTATGCTCTTTACAATGGTGTAGGCACGGAACTGTTTTATTCAACCATGTCTGTGTGACAAGCGTTTCCTTCTTTCAAATGGGTGCTTGATCAACTTATTTTGGTCATAGAAATTTTGTATTAGCACTGAAGGGAAGCTCAAAGTGTCCTTTAATTGACTAAAATATTGTTTTTGTATTTAAAGTGGTGTAACCTATCAGCAAATGATTGAACTAAACACTGTGTCTGGTAGAGCAGGTGCCATGGACCAGGGAGTAGGCCCAGGCCAATTCCTTTGAAAACAAGTGATAAATCTAAATAGATTATTCCTCCATTATTCTTATATCTATATTCACAGGGAAGCCCTGAATCTGAGCCTTCAGAAGGTGTATTTTGATCTTAGATATGATGAGCGGGCGCTTGTGGAAAACCATTTAAGTGACAATAAATGAGATTTGTTGTTTGTCACACTGAGTGACGGCCGTGCGCGCGTTGCTACGTGAAGGTCTAACAAAGAATGGCTTCCATTGGCCAATCATCTTCGGTGAGAGGAATATCAGGATTGGAAGCTCTATTTAAAGCATCAGTTTGACAAGTAGAAAGTTATTCTTGGAACCAGTGAAACTCTCCAAGCAGATCTATTTGGTACATGCCCAGTAAAAGCTATTCTAGGACCTATGCTTCAGAGGAGCACAGGTTGCCCTGCAACACATAAGGTGCTTTCCACTTTAGAAAGTAATCCCAGAGGCGGTGTCTGGTTTGAAATAAATAATAACAGAGATGAGAGTATTATATTTACCATACAAATATGTTAATTTCTATTTACAAGTAGAACACAAAATACCCCCAAAAACCCTCAGAATTTGGGTATTTAAAAAACTGGCGTATGGGCCAGATTTTGGCCCAAACAGGCAGGATGGGATAGAGATACAGGCGACCGCAGGAAGTAAAGCTCAGGATATCTGCTGGGAGAGAAGATAAAATATGCATAAACCCTCCAGAGCAGAGGAGGTGCACAGCGCAGCGCCCTCTGTAGTGCTGAGCGATAAAAGAGAACCAAAACAACACGCGACGCACACTACGACATGTTGCTTCCAAACTGACACAGATGCACTGATAAAGGTGTTTTTTAAGAAGTTCTAAACTAATCTAAGCAACCAGAACCTTCCTAACACGATGTGATGTGGTCCAATCGCTTGTTTGAGGAATGTCATTATCATTATATTATGTAAATCGATCTGGGTTTCAGGTGACAGTTGTGTCAGGCTCCATCACTGAAACATGGCAAAATGAGGTAACTTTGAACAGATACTGTGTGCAAAATACTCAAGTTCTATCAAAAGTATTCTGATCTATTGATAGATTAACATTTTATGTATTTAAAACCATCAAAGAACTCAATAGCACCTCCGGCATTATCTGGGTTTTGTTTGTTTCATTTCCACAAAAATAGTCCATAGCATACCATTGGTAGTTATAGCCCCAGAAGTCAGTGTATTTATGTGAGCGAAAATAGGGTTATTTATCAGTTCAGAGATGATTTCAATATCAAAACATAAAAGACAGTTATTTATTTAACTTTGAATACAATGTAAACACATATGCACATATAATCTAAGCATTGCTTATGACTGACACAAGCTAAGAACAGCTTAGTGTGTGTCGGACTTGCGAGCTCCTTCCCCTCTGCTGTCGGGCTTGAAAGTGGCGCCATGAGGCTGCCGCGATCGCATATATGGTTCAGGTCAGTATAGGGGGCGCTGCGCTGTGCACCTCCTCTGCCTCCAGAGGTTACTAAACTCCCTAATATCGCCCAGGGTCAATACAAATTCCGGTCGAGACAGGCTGGGCACACCACGACCACGAACCATAGTTTTTCCATTTATATTTGGGGAACCTGAATATAATCGGATTTCCCTTTTGAATATTCATAAAAGCCATTAAACTGCAATAATTGTGGGTTACATTATATTACATGACAGGACAGAACTGAAGTAGCATGAGTTAAAGACTAACCTCGTAGGCGGTTTCAGATAGTAATCAATCTGGCATCTCCTTTGCTGCTCTTTCTCCGACTTTTGGCCACTGAGACGTCATCCAGAAGTAGGTGGCGGAACGCCCCTGGTGGTGGGGTAAACGGCGGGTTGTGAGAGGATGTAGTGCGGCCAACTTTCACCAGACGGCATCGCAGTTCCTGTGTCAGAGTCTCCGTGTGCGCCTTAGATTGGCAACGAACCCCTTTATCTCACCCCTGGAATAAATGTCCATAGGCTTAGCATTGCGAACTCGTTCACCATGCCCCTACAAGTATTGCAGTCCATTCTCCACGGTTTATATTATGTGTGTTGTCCATTCTTTTTAATGTGTACAAGGGTGAGATAAATACAGAAAGCAACTCGTTTGAATGCTACATGATATTCACTCGGCTGTCGCCTCGTTCATATCACACCGCATCAATCTCGTGAAGAACGACGACTTTGACCAAAACTTGTTGGTTTCTTCTTTAGTCTCTGACTTAGGAGTTGGTCTGGTCCGATCACTTTCTGGCCAGAGAGCTCGAGCAAATTCAAGGTTGTCTGGTGGTATTGGTGGTTTGTGGTGGTGGTAGCGGAAGGAGATATTTATGGATGAACTCTGTGTATCATATGTGTCTTGATATCTGCACGTGTGTACAATGTGTATTTTTTGTGTGTAGGGTATCTATGTGTTAGTGTACATGTGTCTGTGTGTGTCTACTTATCACTCTGGTTATATCCCAACATTTCTTATACTAAATGAAACAGCTACAATTTCTATGACAATTTCAAATAGGATGTTATATATATACATATTTTCAAAACTTACAACAAAGTGATGCATTTAGAATCAAGATTAAGGAAAGTATTGTCTGTCTGTAGATAACTTTTCTGTCTATCTGTAGAAAATGAGCAAAACGTGTGGCGTCCTTGCTCTGCCCCTTATATGTCTGTAGTACTTGTTCGAGTTCAGGACATGTTCATATAAGATCATCAGCGCAAATTGGTGAATGAATTTGTAAATACAATTATTTTAAAAAGAACTCTTTAACAAATCAAATAAAATTCCAGTCATCACTAAATGAATTGAATACATACATCAAAATTGTTAGCAATTTCAAACAGGATGTTCAATATTGATTTCTTTTAATCTTTTTTTTTAATTCAGGTTTTAAGGATATTGTAAATCACTTTTCAATCGAAGTGCTCTTCCATGTACATGTCCTAACAACAAACGGGCAATCACAAATATATTCCATCAGTTAATATAAGCGTGGTGATATGATACTAGTAAGGCTAATAGCATTGTTCATTGTTCATAGTACTGGTCATTTGACTTCATTTTAAGTCCATGAAATTAAATTTCTCTAAAATATTCCCCAGGGTGGTATTGGTTCCAGCTTGCCGGATGGTATACAACAGTTACAGATAGTGATAGACATAGACATAGAAAACAGGTGTAGACAACAGACAGGAGAAACTCAGGATTGAATTGATATGTTTTTCAGAGATACAGTAACATGTCAATCATCGTAGTGATGCCACCATGTCGCTTTCATAAATTTGCAATACAGCAGGACAGACAAGACTGATCCTTCAATATTTCTGCGTGCCAGGAGAAAACTGAATAGAGGGAAAATATGTTCCGGTGGGAATAAGTCAAAGTTACGAGGTAAGGCTTGGAAAAATTACTGCCCAAGGCGTAGCCGCGTCCAAGCCTTACCTCGTAACTTTGACTTATTTCCACTGGTACGTGGTTTCCCTATTCATATATACCTTCAATTGTCGGCTAGTATCGATAAAAACCGAATGTCTCTGAACGTCAACCTGGCAGTAAACGTCAACCTGGGCAGTAAACGTCAACCGGGGCAGTAACTTCAACCTGGGCAGTATACAAAAGTTATTCCACCCCCAGCAGCGTTAAGTAATCATAGGTTGTTCGCTCATAGGTATATAGGAATATAGGAGACGTTCATAGTTATAGATAACATTATAAATATACCATTACATCACAAGCATAGTTGTAAGGACATTGAGTGGAATGCACAGACACCAATGACAAGCAAGAATAGCAAAACCTTTATTTATAAAACAACGGGACAACGCTAGTAATCACCACAATGGTAATTAAATATTTATGTCATCACACATATCTTTCAGTGACTATTTCAAAAGATTCAAACGGTGGAAATTACAAAAAAAAATCAGACACAGTCAAATTGATTATAAAGATGTTGTTATAGAAACCAAGTGGTACAATATGTGGTTCATACAGTCTACAAGTTTAATTCACACGACGTCTCGCATGTGTCAAACCCGCTTCTCCAGGTGCATGCAAATATATAGCAGGATTTACCTAGATTTATCACTCTAATTTGATGAAATTACTCAGTCGTACAGTTAGACTGTTGAGACATAAATCGTTCTTCATCTAGATATTACAAGCGTGGGTCTTTAATGTCACGCCTCACTCCCAGATCAGGTGTTGTGATGCTTTTTTATTTCTATTTGTAACATGAAACAATTTGATCCTCAGGGGAATCAAATGATTATTATCAAATACAGACACGTTTCCCCGCTAAAGATAATATCGTGACATGTTTATTAGTTCACTAGCTGGTGTCCATTTATTAGTGTCTAATATCAATGGTGATAGCATATGCTAGTTCTCCAAATAACTTATTATAACAATGTTATCAAAATATCAAAATCATACAATCTTGTTGGACTAATATAATGTGCTGTAAAAACAGAGCTCATCTAATCAAATCATGATATTGACCATGACAAAACATCAGTTGTAATTGATTATTATATATTATATTAGTATATTATATTATATCTGTATATCTCATTAGGTTATTTGATAGATAGTGAAATATCACTTGTTTATATTCAAATGTATCTTCGTGTTTATTCATTTGTAATGATGTGATCGATGTAACATATTGCATGAAAATGTCTATGATATGTAATTTATCTTGTTTGAGCTAAACAATTAAGTATAATAATCTAAGTATAACATTAATAGAACTATGTAGTTGATACAAAGTTTGTTCGATATACCTAAAAAATGTATTATTCAAACTGCGAATGGAAGTACATGACGATCCTTGTAAAATGAACTGTTGGCACATAGAAAACAGCCGATACACGGGCTGAGTGCTGCACAGGTTAAATAAAAGTATTAACAAAAAAAATGCACTCAATATAAAAAGCTGAATGATTATGCTTCTACCAGTAACAATAATAAAACAAAAAATTACAGGACACACTTGGGGAATTACTTCCAATAACTGCAAGCCAAAATAAACATGATCAGATATTCATAGGAAGCATGCTTAATTTCATGAAAAAATATCCTGCATAAGAGACCAAATAAACCAAGATTCCTCTTTATGCTCACACACTTGTGATATATGGAATGCAATCTTATTATCAGAATATTATTTCATCGTTATCCTTTTTACTTCTATATATCACAGCAAATAACACTCTAAAGCTATTTTATTTTACCACAGCTGAGAGGCCATACTCTTAGCATTATACAAGAGGCCTATATCATTGTATCAAAGTATCACATATGTCATCCTCTTTTAGGAATTTACTCATAGTAACTGTGACCTTTCCCTCACTTTTTCCCTCCCTCTTCACTCCAGTCTGGCTAAAGTGTGATTCACATTATGGGATTCATGTATCTCACAGGGTATTTATCTGAGACAAATCCTGCTGAGATTTTGATCTCGAGCATAATCTCTTTGTCTAGCTTTGACGGTTCCATTTTCCTGAGGCATATTTTTTCCCTGCAATTGTTGGTGACATTTACCCCTAACAAGGAACAGAATCTTATGAGATATTGAACCCAGTGTCGTACATGAATCCCACTGTGTGAATTCCACTTAACGAAAGACCACAGTTTAATTTCTTTTGTCAATAGACTTTTATTACCAGAGACTTGAGCAAGTGTAGCTGTAGTGTCCCCTCCTCCCACCCGCATGGGCCTTCCACCCTAAGGCCCGGCGTCCACCTACTATGATATAGCTCCGATATGGTCTACGATGCACCTTCCGATAAAAAATCAAATTCGCGTCGGAAGGCCACCTAATATCGGGGCAGTTGACCACGTTTCTGCGATTAGGCACCCAAAAAGCCCTGAAGTGGGATTCACACGGTGGGACAAATGGACCTGAGACTACCAGGTGTACTTCACACGTTTGCACCAGTCGGCTACAATTTCCGGGTGGGTACAAAGTTTCAAAGATTGGAGTGTTCTCCAGTCTCAGACCTGGCGTCCACCTACTACGACAGATATTTAGACCTACCGATATGGCATCGATACAAAAAGTCAATATCGGAGACAAATCGGGAAGGTGCAAAATCGTAGACCATTACAGCGTCACACTGGGCGCATGGGGAAATTTCACACTGTAACTAACACGTCTTTATGAACCTGGATACAATGACATGCCCAAACTAATATTATTTCAGCTTATCTTACTGCAATTGTACAAAGGCTCAGAACAACAACACGATTGAAGCACACAATAAACGGCCTCAAGTAAGTAAAATTACCTTGACAGAGCCTCATATATGGAATATAAAGGGCATGTAATTATTTATTCTATATAAGAAAGATACAAGAAATAATGTATGTCACACAACCAAAATGGCTAATCAATCTATCAATTCCATCGCCACGTACTGTTACAAAATACACTCAGGCAAACGAAATAAAAGGTAAAATAGCAGTGTTATTTTAAAGTAAAGTCGCATATTTTCATTGTAGATGTAATGATAGTTTATTAACTTGATAGATATAGGTAATAGCAGTCTAAAGACAGATCCCACACCTCCTAGTGGCACCACCAGCTGATGATAATTTGCCTTGAAAATTAAGACTAATGTCAATTTCCTGAAAATTTAATATGATGATCTCTAAATGTTGTATATAGCACATATCTAACTAAAAAGTCAGGTGCAACCATGCTAGTTTTTATTAGAGATCAATATCCTGATCACTCTATGCTAGAATATATATCGACGTTCCCAAAGGTTGTTTTTCACATAGTAAACCCTATGTAATTTTCCCCAAATTTTCACAGAATATAGTAGGTGTATAGAATTACACATTTAAGATTTAAAATCTATAGGTCACCGTCCTTGTTTTTGACCGAATTGAAGAAACCCATATTTTTCATTTCATATCTTTCGTAAATCACGCAAATGTAAATTGGTATATTTTACCTATTGATATTGGATAAACTGTACAAAACATCAAATTCATTCATTTAGAATTAAAATGAATCAAATTTGACTGATAACTGACAATATTTAAAAATCACCAGGTGGCGCCACTGTGTATAGTAGGATATGCGTTTAATGAATTAAGGCAGTCACAGACTACAAACCTTTCTTGTCATCATTATAATTCCAAGTTTCAAATCAATGAATATGTTCTATAGCATAGCAGCTTTAGTATTAAGGTGATGGTACACCATCAATTTGATCCAAATTACAATATGTACAACTCATCTTCTTCCTTGGCTGCAGGTAGTTTAGTTACGTAAAAAAAACAGTTTTCCCCCACTTTCTTGAGGCTTCCTCTAAGGCGACTTGTGGGGTTGCGAGCTAGCCTGTCATATATTAGTTTCTTAAGTGGAAAGCGCATTTCCATAAGCAACACATAGCTAAGCTTGATTTGGATCCAGTGTTGGTTGACTATTTGGTACACACGCTGGTAGGTGTTTCCTAGCATAGAGATAAGCATGTTAAGTAGGACTAAATTCACCATATAAACGAATAGAATATAGAGAATTATACCATTGGGTTGAAAGCGTGACTCCGTTACATAATCTACATCGCCAAAACCAAAGCCCATCTGGAAGAGACTCAATGGTGTTGGGATGAATGTGTCATTTGGGATGAATGTGCCATTGTCTTCTGCAGTCACTGGGGGGATCTGGTACACAGTGTAGGTGGCTGTATAAAGCCCTAGCAGTGCAACCAGAAAGACCCACAAGAATCCTGGAATTAGATCCTTAACGACACATTGATGCATAATTACCGGAAACATGCCAAATCTCTTGAAGGCAGCCATTCGGGGGATGAAATTTAACCAGCCTGTCAAGAGAGCGATGGCTAGCACAATATCCTCATTCTCGTTGCGTAGAAGTCGTAATGCCATAGCTATCAAGGATGATGCAATGACAACACCATTCGCATATATGTAGAGTTCATATCTAAGCCATGGTCTCGGAAAGCGTCTGACGACTCGAAGGTCTTGGACCGTGCTGTAGATAAGGATACCGAGGTATAATAACACAAATAGCTCGCCAGCCGTGCGCACAGAATCCCCTGGTGATATTAGAACGTCCGATGGGTTGTCCATGTCTATTGGACGGAAGGCTGCACATAGCGTGAATATTATCATAAATACAAGATAAGTGACCATCATTGCTATGTAGTAGCGTCCATAGCATTCCCATTTGTCATTAATTGTTGACCTCAGTGGTTCCAGATTGAGTATTGGACCAATCAGCTGTGTCGCACTCCGGCGGTTTAATTCCTTTATAATGACATCCAAGCCATCTACCAGAAAACAATTCTGTGTATGTGTATCCATATCTTGACGTCTGAAGGGAGGGTTTTCTAGAACTCTCTTCATGACCTCATTGGTTCCATATTTAGCCAAATATCCAATCGTGGTCATGAATCCATTCTCTTCTTCCCCAAGTAGCAGTACATTCAGGGCATATCTTGTATTTTTGTCGTGCTTCGCATTCCTTTCTGTAACCTTTTCAAGTCGAGCCCATTGCCTGATGATTCTAGGCTTATATATGTGGTCTATCATCATCAGAAAGGAGTTGTCCACCTTTCCTTCTTGCTCCCCGGACTGGAAACAGAGATAGATTAGCAGCTGAAATACTTTTGCATGTTTAGGTTGTGCATTGATATCCCCCTCACGAGCTCTCCTTATATCAACGCCAACCAATAATTCTTTGAATTGATCAATGTTCCTCTCTCGAATTGCTTCAAAAATATCTTTCAGTTGTTTCTTCTTCTTGGGCGCGTCTTGATGCAAAACGTTATCATATACTATATTAATATAGATGACTTTCTCCCCTACAGGATCTGCCCCAGGATCTTTAGTATCTGACTTCCCAGGCTGTTCTATGGTAGGAACGTCTGGCTTGATATAGTGAAGCAAAATTGATGTACACCGATAGGCTCCCCATGATATTCCCATAATGATCAGAGTGTGGAACACATCTCGTATTGCCTTTATGAAATGTTCACCATTCGCACTGTAACTTGTCGTAGCCTTGGGTATATCATTTGAATTAACATGTACACCTTTTGATGTGTCCACTCTCTTGGTATAAACTGCATCGGGTATTTCGTTCATCAGAACATCTCTTAGCATTTCATCATCATCGGTCTCGAAGCATTGCACCATCGTCCCAAAGGCTAACCATAGTTCTTTGTGGGTTTCAGGATTGGAACCAGATGCATTAAGTAGGTGCTTTCCCCTTTGACAGAGTGCACATCGTGGACACTTTGGGTTCACAGAGTACATGTAGGCCTCATGCTCTTTGGTGGATATATTCATTCGCAGCCAGGCACACAAACAGAGCATTTGTTGTTCTCCATTATCAGGGTGTTTTTCTTTTAGAATGTTCAACCTTGATATCAAGTCTTCATGGACATCCTTGATACAAGCTATAACCTCACTGTTATCTGTGGAGCATTCACAGTGTATGTTCAGACATATCTGTTTTAGTTCACCAATTAGGAGGACTATTGTTTCGATGTCAACCTCATCATCTGTTGGAATTACTGTATCCATGATGACTGGAGGAATATCAATGTTTGCCAGAACCGTCCTTTCAAAAATAGGCAATTTCTCAAAAATGGACACAACTTCTGGTTTTCTGAATTCTAATGTTTTTCTATCTATATACTCTATCACCTCTAGGTTTCTGAATTCTAGCTTTGGGGAAGGTTTTTGATCTATATACGCTACCACTTCTGGTTTTCTCAATCCTAGTTTGGGGGATCTTGTTTGGGTTGATTTTTCTAGATTGGGGAATCCTATTTGGGTTGATTTTGAGAATGTTTTTGGGGTAAGTTGACCCAATTGTGTGCCTACATCTACTGTTTGGGTGGATATTTTGTTTTTTCTGAAGATTACTCTCATCGAACTGGCATAGGATGGCCCAGGAGATGCATTGGGTACTGTTATCACTTGTTCATCATATGTGGACCTGTCTTTTGTGAAGGCCTCATTATCGGCTGATACTACACAGTGCACTTTATGTCTGTTCTTCAAAATCGATACTTTTTTATTTTTCAGTCCCTTCCTTCTCTTTAAGATGCTTTGAAGAATCTTCTTTGATCCCCCTGACCTCGGCGTCCGAGCCATTGTCTATGAATGTTCATTGCCATCAATGAGATATCTTCGTCCCAGTCTATAAGAAGAAGAAACATATCATAAGCAATAATTTATATACACTGATAAGAGTATTTAACGATTGTTCAGTTATCGATCAGAAATTCATGTGAAAGTGGTGATTGTAAAGGAAAATGTTTCATCATGGGATATATATTCATCAATAGTTTTTTCAGAAGACCAGTGAATTGAACAGTTTAATCTAAGATAAGTAAATTAATGTTGATTTGTTTTTAACATGTCCCTGGAGCTTCATTCATTTTTACTTCCTGTTCCTAATAAACGCTTAAATCAAAATGGCCAAATTCTCTCCCGATGTGATGAACATGTACTCCAGTTTCAGCCCTGACGCCCACCTAAACTATTGTATTGTGGCGATAGGATCCAGCTGGGCCACTCTGACCCTTTCACATGATCTCTTTTCATCGATAATAACCCTTACAGACGGCAGGGATTAGACGAATTTAAATATTTCACACTATTATACTGAGTAAAATAATTGTTATAATCTTTTTTTTAAATTTCCATGTCGGGAAAAAATATATTAGGACTAAAGTATCAAGGGTAATGGGCGCAAGTAACACTTCCCATAGAGGGCATTGACAGTCAGATATCGTATGAGACCATGTAGAATTATCAGAGGTGCAACGATGTATGTATGCCTTATAAAAACAAATTACTTAATATGCTGGTGGGAAGTTGGTTTTACTAAATGTACTTCTCACTCAATATGTAGAGGTGAAACATTGCTCTTCATCAATTTTGTATTCTTGTAGCAGAAGCTCGAGGTTGGTTAGGTTGGATTGCCCTATACCTGCAAAGATAAATGGATAAGAATATGGAATTAGACAACCCTATTAAATCTGTTTCGTGAATGATATTACTGCCAGAAATACTCGACCTTCTAATCCTCGCCTCAAATACCCAACTTTTACAATAGTTATAATTGACTCTAGGAACCTTTTTTTTTGGGGGGGGGGAGAGAGAAAATTTTAATAGTGTCAATCATTATTACAATAATTTCCAGGCTCGGCCGGAGCTGTGTGGCTACCGGTCCCTCCATGTAAGCCTATTACATTTTATAACTTGGTATTCCAATACAATTAGATGAAAACCCATGATTTTCAAGTCTTAAGTTGAGAAATTCGTTAAAACTTAATTATCAAACACCAATGGGGATGGGACAGGATGCCTATGTAGGAACTAACTGTTCCATGAATAAGGTATTATCTACTACATTTTCATTGTGCCTGTCCCATTGTTCATTGGGGCAGGGAACTAGTCTATCGATCTACCTGAAGTTGGGAGAAACAAATTTAGACAGCCACACAGATTACAGTCAATTACAAATTAGATTTGTGTGATATGTGACGCTTGCTTCGCGACTACTGGGCAAGTGACTGTACCTGCCGATCCAAGTTTGGCAACCAACCCCTTCTACGATGTAGGGGTTGGTCGGGTTAAATCACATACGGTATCCCTCTGTGTTCGCCTCAAACCAAATATGTTTGTCCTATGTATACTCTAGAAGCAGACATCTTTAATGTGAAATATTCATAGCTAGAGCTATGTGATCAAAGAGACTGCCCAAATGAGGCAGCCCTAGATTGCAACTGGCAGCTTCAGCAATCTCTTTCCCCATAAGGCCTGGCGTCCACCTACTACGATAGAAATTTAGACCTTCCGATATGGCACCGATACAGAAATCAAATATCGGAGACATATCAGGAAGGTGCAAAATCGTAGACATATGTCTAGACATGCCAATCCAACACGCATGGTATGGGATATTTATCAGTGTCTAATCACAGAGACATGGTCAACTGCCCCGATAATAGGGGACCTTCCGACGCGATTTTGGTTTTTCATCGGGAGGTGCATCGGAGACCATATCGGAGCCATGTCGTAGTAGGTGGATGCCGGTGTAGTGCCAAAATTGCTTATCCTGCCAAAAATGGTAATTATCGCCCACTAGTATCTTGTGCACATGCGCGAACATACGCAGTGATGAAATTTGCCGAAATTAAGCATATCACGACATGTAATTCTCATGTCTAAATACTACTCTTTTCTTTAATTTACATTAAAATCACATCAAAATAGTAGTGAAATCTAACTGGAAGAGCGTGTGCAGACGCATTCGCGTATAGGCCTTTTTCCACAGGCCGGTGACGCACCTTATCTGCCCGGTTACGCAATGCTTGCAGCCAAGCATACACCTAGTAACGTATTCTTTAGCATTGGAAGACTGAGTGCATAGGCGTTTAACATTTGTAGAATACATTTGTATTAACTTTAGGGACAATACCTTGATTGCATCGTATTCTTTGGTATTCCAGCTATAATTTGGTGGGTTTAATATATATATTGTCTCAATAATAATTAAGTTATTGTTTAGATAAGCTCCTTTATTGAAGAAATACCATCAATCTTACATATGAAAATCTACCAATATATACCTCTTATCACATTGGGAATGTCATATATGTAATGTACATGTATGTTTATACATATATGTACAAAACCTATGTATATATGTAATGTGTGTATTTATGTATATGTGTATATATACAAATATATACACATATATATCTATATGAATATATGTATTCATTCGGAAAAATGGCTTTGTAAATTAAAATGATCGGAAACATATGTAATTTATATATAAGAGCAAAACAGCAATAAAAGAAATGGCTAAAATATGCATCTGCATCTGTATACACATGTAATCTTTAGCCTAAGGCTTAGGGAAATCCTTTCATTTACAATAAGATCATTATATTATGTATATGTATATATAATATATATATACATATACATATATGTGTATAAATATATATATATATATATATATATATATATATATATATATATATATATATATATATATATATATATATATTCATGCCTATAAAGCAGTGTTTTCAACCCCCCAGACACCTCCTTCAGCCCTAATCCATAGTCAACAGTGAGGTCTGTAAGCAACTAAACTATGTCTAAATCTGAGACAATAATCAACTCGGAAGTGTGGACAACCTGTCCTGTTTTGAGAGTGTCCTCACTTGTTCTAACACTCTTATCTGGAAGAAAACAACACCTCTGCTCTCATACCTGCCACTCACACCCTATGTGAGAAAGCCACAGCACAGTCGGACAGCGCAATGTTTGGCCGAATGGCCGCGTTGCCATGCAACATGACCGCATGGCGGCGCTGAACGGAAAAACAGCTATTGGGTGGGTGATAATTACCATATTTGGCAGGGTAACCGATTTTGGCACTACACTGGGCCTAACTGTGCTCTGTGAATCCTGGTGCCGAAGGCACTAGTTTACCACTAAAAACATTCAATATTAGACAGCAAGGGACCCGCTCTGATACATCGTTTATGCATTACTTCGCGATTACGACGTGATCCGTTAATTTTCCGGAGCAGCGTTAAAGCCCTCGGGTTGTTATTGAGTGATCCGCAAGCTTGTCGTAAACGTGGAGCAACAGCCTCCTGGTAGCCGTAGCAACGTAGGGTGGGCAGAGTGCAGTACAAAACATTTCCTATAAAGGTTGTCACTATATAGGAAGTACTATCGGGTTCTATCAAACCTTGGTTGTCTAGCCAGCCGAGCACCGCCATAGTGGAGTGGTAGTCCACGTAAGCCTGGCAAACCAAACCTCCATAATCATCAGAACAAAATCGATGTCTACAACTGTATAGATCAGATTGCGGCTTGAGACCAACCTGCCTTGTTTTTGTAGCAACTATCAATACCCCTAAATATTGCAGGAGTTTCCAACAACATGTGTGTTGAATTACATGATTATACTCTATAATCAATTGGGAAAAAACCATCAGAGCCTTCAGTTACAGTTCTGAAATTTCAGAGACTGAACCTGAGTCCTCTGAGGTGGGAGATGCCCCCTGCTCTGCATCGGCCGATGACACACATTGTAACTAATTTCTCAGAAGAAGAGGAGGAAGCCGCTATCGAATTTCTTCAGCATTATCAGCTGCTTTATGCCAAAATGTTTTAACAGATCAATCACCATGTACCCATACTACAGCATGCACCAGAACCAATTATTGCATTTATATGGCCGGCTTTTGTAGTCAATGTTGTTAAAAAATTTACAAATTTGAAACTTCCAGTAAATCTGAACTTTTATCAAAACTTCCTGATATTTGAAAGAGCTACTAGCAACACTTAGCCTGATATGAAATGTAATTTTCATAATTCTACGATAATTTTTCCAAAAATTACAAAGGAGCAAATACAGCATTGTTCTTCCATGCCCACGGGAACGCCATATGGCATTGTCCTGCCACGGCCAGGGGGATGCCATATATAGCACTGTCCTGTCTAGGCCCGGGGAATGCAATATGGCATTGCCCTGCCAGAAAGGGTTTTAAACATTCTTTTCTCTTTCTATGTGTGTAGTATCGAGCCCGTGGGGTCCTTCACTTTTCACAGAAAGGTCTTAGACTTTTTCTTTTCCAGAGAAAAGAATTGTCTTTATGCCAAAAGACTGTCTGGTTAAAAGAATACCTGTGCATTGTCCATCAGTGGTACTCTACCACGGGTGCCTGTACGGCCCAAGCCCCAACCACAGAGCTCTGTTCACATCCACCCAGCTGAATGGCTTTATACCTCCTGATGTGAGGTCTGACTCCTTCTCTTCCCTGTTGGACCACTTACCAAGCACCCTGCCAGAATTTGTCACATCTTTATACTTTAGAGATTTCAGATAGATACACATAGCTATGACTCATTTATAAATTATAAACTTTATCTTAACTGCATAATCTCAATTAAATGGCTATGGCTAGAGATATTTGATATACCATATCTTGTCTTATTATTCTCTATCTCTTTGACTTGAGAGTTCTATTAGAAACATGGTTGCAACTTGAGACTTGTGTAAAGATTTATCCATGACTATAATAGATAATATGATAACATGACAAGCAATTCTCTACGAAAATAAATAGGTTTTGTGATAGTAGAAACAGTCACAGTTACAAACCAGCTATTTGTAGTAATATGCACACCAAAAGGCAATGGGTGACAATGGAGCGATGATCACCAATAGAAGACACAATAAAATCAGGATGTAAAGTGTTGAATTGTCTATATGTGGTAAATGACTGTCTTTGAAATATTCAAAAACCAACAATGCACAGCACAAAAATGCCAGTGGACATCCAAAACCCTGGAAAATGTCTAGTGGGAATTAAATATCTTAGTACTACTCTAAGATAACGGATTCATGTTAGAGTGTTCGATATAAATAACATAGCAGGCTTGTGATCATCACCTCAATATGGATGTTTAAACTTTTCAGAATGATTTGTCATGTATTCTTCAAGGAAATAACAATTTACTTTGTCTGTAGCAAATGAAAAAGCATAACTATATTCTGCTTTTGCGTGACATTCGGGGGCCCACAGTCGTTCTTGCACGTTGCTATACATTCTTCGCGGGTGTTGCCGTGCTAGACGTTTATTATGTATCATTTACGTCAATATTGATTTCGTATTGATGACCAATAGGATCAATATCAGTTTGCCTTTGACACTGCGTCAATGCGGATGTTAGACTTTAATTTTTAATTTTCAAGTAACTAAGTATCGTACAGTGTCACACTTGATTGGGGCTGGTATCTGCAAGCCCGTTCAACTGGCATATTTTTAGCACCAAACCATATTTCACTTGTTTTAGTTATGCATTTATTATAATGCATGCAGTCACCTAGGACAACTAGTCATGGATTATTTCTCCAATTATGCATTGATAGGAAAAAGCGTCACACGGAAGCACCAGTAATATCAAGGAATATATATATTCAGGCAAGCTGGCTTCAAGCTACCCACACATGTATTTAACCCTTTAACAGCAGGAAAATGCCTCCAGGCATTCCCCTGGCTATGGGAGGAAGATGCCTCCAGGAATTCCCCTGGCTACAGCAGGAAGATGCCTCCAGGCATTCCCCTGGCAAAGACAGGAAGATGCCTCCAGGCATCTTAGAGGCATCATTGATACTTATATACAAAATTCAATAAATAAAAAGACAATTGCTTGATTGTTGAATTTCTTACAATGTATAAGACCCATATTGTCCTTTGATTTGGTATAACAAAATATGATCAGCCACCAAGGTAAATTACCGGTACTTGAATTACATGACACATCTTGTGACATTGCTATTTCAAAAAAAAAGGTGCCTGCCGTAGCACGGTCGTTTGGGTAGGCAAAGCCTGCCTTGTTATGCTACGCAGGGGAACTGGGTGCTGCAGGGAAAGGGTTAACTAATATGTCTGATAAAAAGCTTCTATATTTTTAAACTCACGCACAATAGAGTAGAACAAGTGAAAACGCGAAAATATCATATTAGCTGAAGCAGTTTCAGTTGCGATCAAGCTTAGGCCTACTTCTTTGATAGGCAACTTATCTGTACTACAATGTTAGCGTAGACTTCACATATTTGAAAAAAAAATCGATCAACTTCATTTTCGAGTCTTTATGATTGTTAGATAAAATGATTTAAGTCGGGGATTGGTGAAAGACGCGAGGTTACGAAAATTCAAGCTACTTCTGCTAACATTTTACCGTACGCCATAACCCTAACCCTAACCCTACAATTAACTGAATTATTCATAATTATAAGTCCATTACGTTTTTAATACAGTGAAATAACCTAGAACGTCAGTAATTTATGCCCCGCAATAAGTCCCAGTCCCATACCTTTACTACTTTCTTTTCATTTTACTTGACACCCTTTACCCTCCTATTGTCTGAGAGGTGAGACATGGAACGGGGCGTTTATAAACTATCGTATCTGGATCTACTCTTGAGATTAGGTAAAGACCTACCTTCTCTTGATGTTAGTCTCTACGGGGAAGAACTGTGCGTGCCACGTATTGAACAGTTGCTGCCACACCAGCCCCGCGTGTCTGTCTGGTCTCGTTGGCGCTAAATGGTTGAGGAATATAGCAGGTAGCCTCGCTGTTGCCGAGATACCACCAAACAAACTGATAAATATTGCAACTGTCCAATGAAGTAACAGTTCACAGAGCATACAGGATCGGCCACTTAGCTATTAACCTTTTTTTTCATCCAACGTTAATCTTCTGACTTCAAAAGTTTGTGCTCATGAATATATATGTTAGGCCATGTAATTACGTCTTAGAGAACTGCGCAGTGGCGTCAGAATTGGGGGGCAGGGGGGAATTGATTCTTACGGAGAAAATAATCTTGGATTATTGTATATGTACATGAAGCTTTTAAAAGATAAAATCATTAACAAATAATGTAAAGTAAATGAAATTCCAACTTTTCAGTCGTTTCACATAAGAACTATAAAGCCATTCAATGTAAAGAAACATGCCAGAAATGCCGAACAGCTGGTACGGTACCTGATAAATAAACAAAGAGATTTTGTCTGATTCCAGCAAACGTTGACCATACGCCGTCCTTTGGAAGTATGTTTCCTGGTAGGCTGTGGGTGTGTATGCTTTAAACATGTGTAAAAGAGGCCCGACGCTGTGCCTACGGACTGGCCATCTAAATCCATGCTGTGACCAATGTAGTCAAATTTACCGGCGCCAATGGAATTTACCCACCCCCCTTAATGAAAACGAAATGCAAAGTGATGGAGTAACCTGTAAATAAGATTTTAATAATTTCCTCAATATAATATTGTTATTAGTTTGCACAGTTATCTGTTATACCAGTGAGAAAAAGTGATGACACGTAGGGTGGTTCTAAAGAAGAAACCAACAAGTTTTTGTCAAAGTCGTCGTTCTTCACAGGTTTAATGCGGAGTGATATGAACGAGGCGACAGCCAAGTGAATATCACATAGCGTTCAAACGAGTTGGAGAATGACTTCTTTGACCAAAACGAGTTGCTTTCTGTATTTATCTCACCCCTATACACACTTAAAGAATGGACAACACACAGGATATTAACTGTGGAGAACGGACTGCAATACTTGTAGGGGCATGGAGAACGAGTTCCCAACGTTAAGCCTATGGACATTTATTCCAGGGGTGAGAGAAGTGTATATACAAACATGTTGCAGCGTGTGATATTCATATTTGAATGAGGTGTCAGCCATGCAAGACTGCAGTCAATAGGTATGCTAATACTTATTAAAACATTGATATCTGCTTGGCACACCTTTATTCATTCCTTGTCACTGTGAAATATAAATGATATATTACCCGAGGTACTTCCTAGTACTGAAGGGGTATTGTTGTTCTTGTAAGCCTAGGCACTAGAGTGCCTGGGAAGGACAGGGGATTGTGGTAAGACATCTTTACATGACTATGGTCTTATATAGAGCTGAAAAAATCGCTTTATATTGTACTTGTGGTGTCCGTAGTATCTTCCATCTATCATTCAACCTGTGAATTTGCCATTGCCTATCAAGTTACCAACCGCCTACCTCCAAAGCTACAAATCTTGTCACTCCAAACTAGCTAAACTGTGTGCTATCTGCAATCAATCCATTCAGGATGCAATAGATATAAGACATTTATGGAACCCAACTAAACAAATTATCATAAATCAAGCATTCGTTCAAAGGGTAAATTCTTCAGATGGCGGCCCTCCTCGAGGATAATTGTCCTAGGTGAGCCAGGGGGGGGGGGGGGGGTAGAGTGGCAGTCATATGGTGGGTGGGATTACTGGTGGTATTTAGGCGTTCTGACACCAGCTGTCAATGGTTTGTTGTTGTGGGTTGGTGTTTTTTGTGTGTTTTTTTTTTGGGGGGGGGGGGGGGGGGGTCCTTTGAAAAACCTTTATTGGCACAAGAGAGTTTACAAAATCTCATTACATGGTTACATGCGTTACATAGTCATACCAATAAAAGAATACTATAGATATCCTCTCAACTATGGCTGTAGCCTGCGTTGGTTTTCAGCTGATATCCAAACTGATTGATATACATTTTTTTTTTTTTTGTTTGTTTGGATAGTTTAACGTCCAATTTGTTCAATTAGACTTGATTGATATACAATGCCGCATTTAGAGTGAGTACACATTTGTTATTTTCTGATTCACAAATATAGCATTATGCAGATTGAGTGAAGCGGATTATGAGTATACATTATAAAAAAAACGTTAAGTAAAAGTGTAAATTGTAAGATTTCAGCGCCTATTTTGTTACGTTAGCGGATGTGTTTATGTATTGGACAAGTGTTATGCGAGTCCGTGGTCTAAGATTTCAGAAAACGTCAGTATTTTTGTACACTAATACAGCATAATCCAGGGAATTTACTGCCTCAGGGAGACTTTAAGAAATGGAAAACACAGCGTTATTGGCGGTGTGTGGGGGCAGGTTTGAATACCTGTTAACAGTAGCATGATGCCCCCAGGCATTCCCCTGGCTACGGCAGGAAGATGCCTCCAGGCATTTTTGAGGCATCATTAATACTTATATACAAAATTGAATAAATAAAAAAGTATTTGTTTGAATCTATAGAAATTATGAAGGAGGTAAATTCACAAAAAAACAGACACAGTAGTTGTTGTTAACAGTGGTTGTTGTATTTGACCAAGATAACAATTAACAAGGTGGTGTCATATATATCAATCATAGATCACGACGTTTCGCGCAAATTCAGAGCGCTTCATCAGGTAATCTATAGAAATCTTGACAAGATATAAACGCTCTGTTGACCTTTGATTTAGTATATCAAGATATTATAAGTTACCAAGGTGAATTACTCAAATCACATGACACATCATGTGACATTGCTATTTACCAAAAGAGGTGCCTGCCATAGCAGGGTCCTTTATGTAGGCAATGCCTGCTGTGTAATGCTGACCAGGGGAACTGGGTGCTGCAGGGAAAGGTTTAACTCTTTCACACTACTTTAAGGTCTGCGTCATTACCGGCTTGGCATCAATTTATGAATTTAGGTCTGCATGGTACATATTTCGTCGAGATACATCCCAATCCCTGAAGCTAAGATCTTACAGAAGAATAACAGAAACTAGAATCATGAACAATATACATGTAGATGCTTCTAGGTGTTTTGTTTTATTCATAAGCGGAAATATCAGACTTGCAGTAGTTGCGTCCATCCACCTGGTATAAACAATGGGAATACAATATAGATTAGACTGCATCATTTACCTACAATTGTTCCTGACTTGATATACTGAATTATATTCAAGAGACACACTTTACTGTCTCTCTTTAATGGTGGCATGCCGATCTTAGTTCACAGCACATTTACATTTCTAGGCGAATAATTAAATGAACTATCACAGCCATTGCTTGAATATATTAGTCCAAGGAACACTATATGAGTGCTTTCAGACATACACCAATGGCAATTTATGGCATAGCCTCTATTATGTTATAGAGTGTTCCAAACATTTCTCTGGGTTGGGATAGGGTAACCCAAATTTGGCACAGACGCGGCGAAGAGATTGTTCATATCGTCGATTCAGCTGAGCAGACTGCTGCAGGGCAAACTTCAAATCTTCAATCTCCTCAAAGAATCCCTGAAAGCAAGATAAAGTACCACATAATTGACAGCATCAGACATATAAATAAACAATATTGACGGGTTTCAGATAAAAGCTGTTTCAGATTTTAAAAAACTCTGAGGAGTTGATGTGTAGTAATAGCCGAGCGCATGCGAGGATATTGCGTAGGGTCAACTCCAAATAACTCTTAGACCAGTCCATATTGTATTTATCATCCACCTTGATCTAACTGGTGGCCTGCCGATTTTAGTTCACTTTAGTTCCGCATGATTTGTTCCTACACACTATTTTTCCATATGCGCCCTTTTTTGTTTCCCAATATTTATGTTCGTATCTGAAGGCAGTTGCCAATCGAATATGAAAAACGTGTGCAGGAAGCATTACGGTGGCTACTTTAGCATATGATTAGGCTCTTTTAAGATGATAAAAGCTTATACATAGCAAATCATTTATTCTAGATGTGTTCCTACTTACCGCATCTAGGCCCTTGAGTTCTGCTTTGATCTTTTTATTATCTGCACAAACTTTGCTTTTCTCCTTTCTTAATTTCCTTATACTCTCCTTTAAACGTAGGACTTCGGCTGAAACACACATTTATATGAGAATGTAAGGGAAAGTGATGGGAACCAAGCACCAAACCGGGATGGTGTTAAGACAATTCTATCAAATCCTTATGTTACATAATCACCTGCCCTCTCTTATTGACTAAATCAATTTTTCACATTATATGCAAATATCTGAAACTATGTACAAAAAAGTCAATAAAAGAAATTTTGAAAAAAATCCAACTGTTCCTTTATTGCCCCATCTCTGCCAACCTTTCAACCTTCGTCAGGCATGGGACAGGAATTATAGAGAAATACTAAAACATAAAGCTAGCTAATAATAGATTAATGATAGTTATCATTTTAGTGCTTATTTGTTAGCGCTAACTTGCACGTTTTTTGTTTTTCAGTAGATAGTTACTGATATGGTCAGCATAGTCTATACTCTTCACCTCGTTAGGAGAATGATTAATGAACTTGTACAATTCATTTTCTATTGAGGACTTTGTGTTAGCTTTTTTGGACATCCTCATTTTTAAATAATTCCAGGAGTGATTGTTTTCTCTTGAATTCTGGTGACTGTAACTATGATTTATCCTTAAATCTGAATTTCTTGATTTGTATCCTCTAATCATTGCCTGTTATCAACAATTTCCGATCAGTTGTATAATTGAGACTAAATTCCTTTTTAACGATGTTAACCCGAAAGTAAAAAGTAACCAAGAGTACATACTGTATGATTATCATGGAGTTTTTTTTTAACAATTCACTTTAGTTAAGTTATGTTCTAACGTCAAGGATGTTGTGACGCCCCCTAGAATAATAGAGATAATAACACAAAAACTCAAGTGATTAAGAGGTAAGCATGGCTATTGTAGTGACGGCCAAAAATAAAGGAAAAGCAAGTTGTTACGTACTTTCTTCATCAGAAGAGTAGCCGGGGCTTCCCCTGTATCTTGCGCTGCTGCTCCGCTTATACCGCCGTTTGCTTTCTTCTTCTTGCGCTCGCAATGTTGCCTCTTTTAATTTTTGTTCTAATGAATTTACTTTAAGCTAAGGTAAAAATTAAAGAGGAAACAAGTGGCTCATTATGTAGAAATTAAGTTACCAAGTCTATTTTGGTTATTGAATTAAAAAAAAAATCTGAATCTGCAATGCATTGTAAGTTTGTGACCCAACTATGCTGAATTTCATAACACATGTCTTTAAAAAGGTCTATCTACATCTAGAAGTTTGAAGTATCGTAGCCTCGTACATTTTACTTTATAATTTGGCCATATTTGCAAATAAACATGTATTAATTAGGAGCCTGCCATCACTCCAATATGAAGGAAATATTACAAACTGAACCGACATTTCTTCGCAGTGTCTAATAGTTACTAAATTCCTAGCAGTTCAACAGAGAGAATTGTTATGATGTATGTTAAGTTTGTGAGATAAACATAATTTTAATTGATACATTAAAAGTTGACATTATTTTTCTATATCTACGTGTATGGGTTATAATTTCAACATAATGACAGAAATTCTTTAAGTTAAAGACACAATTTGAATTTGACGATTGACATGATGCAAGAGGGTGGTTATGACATTGATAACTTTTGACACAATCAATGCTGACATTGTTTGTTCTACGGTAACTAATGGAGGGTGGATGGGAGTTCTTACCTGCAGTTCCGTTATTGTTTCAACATGTTGCATTCCTGTCTTCAGTTCTTTTTCATATCGTCTCATCAGACCATTATGCATCGCTAACAACCTATAATGGGGAAATGCATGAGAATATAAAAATAAGGATGTTAGTTGGGATCTTTAAAAAAATGGAAATATTTTTCATTTGTAATTTGCTCCTTCTGAGATACCGAAAAATGAGAAAAACAAGTCGGTGTCGGCTTTAACATGGGGCTGAGGGTATGTGGGGTGGTTTAAACCACTGTTCTATTGGCGTGAATGAGACTCAATTTATATTAGCTTTGTTTTATATAGGAAAAGTGAGTTTTATATACTGAAATAAAAAAAGTGGATTTCCTTATAAAAGTGGAAATCTGTCATGTCTGTAGGAAATACATGCTAACATTATTCTGAAGAGATACAAATCAAAATCATCTTCCAGAACGAAATTGTGGTTGATATAAACAATATTGCCATGTTCTTACGGCTACGGCTTTATTCATACTAAGTTATTGTAAGTCCCTACTAGTGCGACGAGCTAAATACATTAGAAATTCTCAGAGTGACTTCTTCCTAATTTATTTGTATTTGCATTACTGATTATATCACCACTGCTGTTCTGTTATTTCCTTTGTTTTCTTTTTCAATGTTTGAGTCAAATAAACCGTCTTCTTATGGATACAATAAAATTCATTACATAGATAAGACCGGGAGAGTATTAATCATACCTGTGGTATGTGAGACATGCTGAGGGATCGGTCCCCTGCACACCTTTACTTAAAGATGAAATATCAAAGGTTCTGGGGTAGTCTGACTTACTTATTTGTACGTTCACTTTCCAGTTGTTTTTCCGATTCTTTTTTCCGTTGTATTTGTAGACTTGAAATGGTTGCTCGGTTTGGTTCAGTCTGAGTGGACATGCTAGCAAGAACAAGAAGTTTTAAAAATCAAAAAGAGAACAATCCCTATGATCTAACGCAAGCTGCCCATGATCAAATGGATGTCCAATCCAGTATTTTGAAAAACAAACACTTTGTATTTGGTCATTACACACTTCTAGCTGTTACGGCGAGTTTTTAAGATGTCTCCGAGCAGAGGAAGTGAGGCGTAGAATCTATGCTGGGAAAGTGGCTCTCAGACATCAATGTTAGTTGTTACGAACAAGATCACCTATGGTGAGTTACATGGCAACACTTCAGTTTAAATATATCATGTATCCATGAATTAGAAGGTTATACGATGAATGGAATTAAACTTAACGGTTCAATCATAACACGACTGTGCATAGGCGACGGATGTGTTGAGGTTTCCCAATAGAAGATCGCTGGTAGTATATTCAATGTATTCCAATTAAGGTAATTATTCACAGACTATTATTTGCCGATTGCATTTAGTAATAGATAATACCTAGATCGAAGACTAGCCTGTTTCTAAAATGCACTTCTGCTACTTACTTGTGAGTCGTAACATATTGGCGCATGAGGTTTTCTATCTTTTGTTTTTCCGTTATTTCTTCCAGTTGCTCTTTCAATGTTTTGTTTTCATTCTTCAGCTTGTGTAGCTTCTTCTTGAGCTGTGCATTTTCCAGCATCAGCTGCGAATAGAAAGGGACAATGAAGCGAGGGTGTTTTCTCAGCACGTCGTCAGGACTAGATCTAGATCTAGAACTCTAGACTGATCGAGGCTCTACAATATCGATAAATGACATGGCGCCAGTCATGGATTGACTAGTCGTCATATATTTCTAATTTACAGACGAATGAAATTTAACCAAAGAACTATACAACCTGCAAATGATAATGACTGAAGTAATTAGCGTAAAGCTGTCTTCAGACTCAGGGCCACCAGTAAAATTTCAGTTGCTGCCATCTAGGGGGATATCGGTACATTAAACACGGTTTCTTAAATACAATGCGTGGTTGTCTACACATGGGCTTGTGCATAATTCTTGATAACCACATACACGTGATCGTAATTTTCATAAATGATACATGGCATTTGGCCTCAGGTCCTTGTAACTTGTAGTTGCTTACATGAGTCTGACAAAAACCACGTCAATAATTTTTATAAACAGCATTGTGGTGTCACCTTGTGGAATAAGTGTGAACTTAATTTAAACTGGCAAACTTCAAAGACTACTCTAAGTTTGACAACAAATAAAACTGTATTCAAGTCCGTCATTTGCTCTTTTGGGGTAGTAGTGCAGGCCTATTCATCGGATAATATCTCGCCTAGGAATACCATACAATAAACTTACTACAGTAAGATGATCTAGGGTCTCACCACCCCTCACCGACACCGTAGCCGTAGGCGCAGAGCTACATTTCGATTAATAGGTGCTGCACTCTCTCTACATTTGTTTTAAAATTGGTAATGAATTGCTTACATAAGTACACGAATGTATATCTGGAACGCTGTCCAAACATCTAGACGTCATCTGTCTTCATAGATCAGAAGCCCATAAAGAAGTCAGTCTTTTCGTTGTTTTGGTTGTTCGTGTTTCGACGTGATCCAGAGGCGCTCGCTGTTTACAATATTTCAGGGTCGACAATGCAGTTTTCATTTTGATTAAGACATATCATTTTTTAAGTGCATCATTCATGAATTTACGAATAGGATTATTAAAAAACATAGTTATACATTGTAATATGAATAACACTACCTTCGCTTCTCAGCCAAAAATATATGCATAATAAAATAGGCAGTTGTAAGTATTTCGCTACTAAATATCATTGTGATACCATTCACTTGTGGCCAAAACAAGTGTATTGCACACACTCGTGAACACACGTTCATTCATCGGTTGTGGTGCAACTTCGAAAATTTCTGATAAATTAGGTGGATAACGATCATCACGGATACAAATTGACAACCATGCTAACGCTTACATTAGTGATCCATTATTTAGGTAAGTATCATATCTGTTATTCGTAATACATGTTGTTGCATAGTGCTGTGACAATGTGATTGTGAATGTGTGATATTCATTCATTTATTGATTTAATATTGTTGGTTTAATACACTGTCCATGTGCCGGTAATGACATGTATATATTAAATAATGGTAAATACAGTGTAGTATTTTAAACTAGTTTATATAGTAGTATTTCGTTGGATACCGGTACTCTATAAGAATCACAGTTTGTACTGTGGTATTCCAGTACCGTACCAAATGTAAAGCCATTTAATAGTAGGTAAAAATTCTTTCTCATGTGTGCGTTACGTGATCTGGCGGGATTTGTGACCGCGTTCAATTTGAAAAAAAGCCATTTATAGTCTTGACAGTGGAGGATTTGTAGCTTGGTAAAACTGCAGATCCGTGGCCTCTAGCTTATAAGCCTTTCCCGGCCCGATACGAGACCGCAAAGTGACATTTCCTATGCTTACACGCTAGAGGCCACGGATCTGCAGTTTTACCAAAAAACTCCATAGGCTTAACATTAGCAGACTGTATTTAGTCTATGGTGCAGGAAAATGAAATTTATCGCTCTAGTGGGATACAGTTGTCAAATGACGTCATTTGAAAAGCGACCAATGATTATCACTGATTATCGGTGAGTTTTATGTTATTTCTTATGGTTATGGGGTAGGATAAATTCTAAATCAAACTCGAGTTAGTCGTGTTGTTGTTTATCGCACTCTGGCAATATCGCATATCACTGCACTCGGCTTCGCCTCGTGCAGTAAACGCGACATTGCCGTCGTGCAATAAACAACAACACAACTAACTCTTGTTTGGTTTCTCCTAAGTACCCGGTACTAGTAAGAGGTAGAATTATAGTAGACACATGGAGTGTATGGAATGGGGGTGATGTTTATGTTTTGAACACCCCCTCCCCCCCCCCCCCCACACACACACACCTACCTCCTCCAATGTTTTAGCTCTTTGATCCTGCTCACCCCCATATTTACCTTTACAGTACCTTACATTTTATAAAGGCTGTGCTGCATTGCACTGATCCACTGGAAATTGATTTGGTCACCGACCGATCAGCTCCCATTCGCCGATAGTGGAGCTGTAGTGGAGTTAGTGTCCCAACCCCCACCCCTGACGGTCGGTGCTCAAACTCCTAGCGGTGCTCCATACCATAGCGGAGATTGAGAGCCGATCCCCTGGGACTGGGAAAAACCTGGTGGTCAACCAGTCACAGAAGTGGAGCAGCAGCGCTGACCGGGGTCAGATCAAGGGAAAAACTATCAGGGAACAGGAGAAGATAGGGTTAAGATTGCTTGGCAACCATCAATCTCCAGTGGATCGGCGCAATGGAGCACAGCCTTTAGAGCTGGTTCATTGCCTTGTGGCCTCGCCGGTGTGTGTGTGACCTGCTCCTTTGCACCAGTCTCTACACTTGAGATAACGCTGTGCAGCTGCCGCATGGGTGTCATATAGGCAATGCAATGTGTTCTTTTCATGCCATAATGTCAGTTTTGTGGAGCAAGCCCTTTAGCCATATCTAAGCATAAGATACTGCCGCACATTCGACCTCACCCTCCACATAATATGAAGAGACGTAACGAGTTTGAGTCTGAGTTTATTTATGTCACACATTTTTTTGGCTCTGTAATTTCACGAGTCGAAGACGAGTGGCATTACAAAGCCAACAAAATGAGTGACATAAATAAACTCAACCTCAAACGAGTGGCGTCTAGATTTTATCCTACCCCATTTCCACATTTCTTCAGCATTAAAAAGTAGTGACATAAACAACACTTTATGTCACATCCGTGACATAAAGAAATTCCATGTTAAGCCTATGGAGTTTTTTATTAGGGGTAGGATAAGACATATATACTCACCTGCACACATCAGTAAGACACTCCCCTCAAACATATCCTAACCTCGTTGTTACACATTCACTGTCAGATATTTCCTCATCTTCAACCCCACCCACACCCCCAGGGACATTTCACCCTCTTTTATCTGAAACTTACTCCCCTTTAACTTCACCTGCTAACATCAGGTATCTTATGTTTAGATAGATGACTTTGAAACTTGTTGGCAAAACTCACATGAGGCTGTAACCAGTGTGTGCCCAAATTAGATTTGCAATGGCTCTGACAGTTGATATAAGGTAAATATGTTAATGTTTTTGAGGTATATATAGAGTAATGAGAACTGTAAATCTGTGTTCTTAATCTTCTGATACCTCTCCTGTGTTCGCTGATGTTTAGAACCTGGTCTTAAGACCTCATTTTAATCATCTGGGGAACACAGGTTCACAGATAATGGAAGATTACTCTACAGGAATACAGTTTCGCCATAATCTACCTACACAATAGTCCTGGGCGTTTAATATGTGACAAAAAACTAGTTTTTTCTAACTTGAAAAAGGCGAATCGCTGTTGTGTTGTGAATAACGGGGCGACTTTTGTAAACAAAACATTGTTAGAAAGCTAAGACTTTGGCCTATCTATTGGTATAGTTCTGATATACCTGTGTTATGCAAAGAATCCGAACTACCAGCTAGCCAAATTTTAGCAGGTTATATATATATATTGAAAGTGAGTCCGCGTAATAATCGCGTTATGTACAGGTATGCAAATGGTGATGAGGCCATAAACTTTGACGCTGACCATATACTTGATAAAATCTTTCAGTTATTCAAGGGAAGACATGGTAGAGTTGAAACAACCTACCGTGTATGTTTCGGGGAGGGGGGAGAGGCCCTTTCGTGAGTGTCAGGGATGAGTTCATGGGTATTAAAGGTAACGCTAGGCACATCTAGGTTTTAGCTCATGTGTAAACGAGTTCCAATTGGATAAGTATACACCAGGTGGCGATCCGATAAGATATGAATATGACCAAAGATACCCAGCCCGGAAAGTGCAACTTCATATATACTGTCTTGTCACAAGAGTCTATGTAGACTAGCTCCAGTCCCTGCATCATATGGCTACCCTCCTCGTTGGGATACAGGTTGATTCATGGGCCAGTCAGAGAAGGATACAAACTATAATGAACTTTATTCTGATTGTGTTCAATCATTTGATGAATGTTCATAATCAAAGACTTGAGCAAGTCTAGAGTCTAGGACACAAACTCACCCTATACTGTATGACTTAAAATAGAGTCTGTGGCGGTATGGTTGACATTTATTATTTTATTATTTTGCACTGTAGAAGGGAACATGTAATCGCCCTCTCCTATCATTCTGTTAACAAATCTTGACCACCAAGTCTACAAATAAAATAATTTACCAAAATGTAGCTGAACAGGAATGAAAGACACAGAACCATTATTGGAGTTCATTTTCTTTGATACCAGTCCACCTCGGACGTGAGATTCCGCTGGCTGTTGGGCTCTCACTGTATACTATGTTCTGCCTGGGCTTGTCTGGTATCCGATATCTTGTAGTGCGTATGGGGTATGACTTGGTTGGTATCAGGATAGGATTTATAATCATGTTGATCTAACAGTGCAGACGCCACCTCCTTACGGCGGTGACACAGATACCTGACCTCTATTATTGCAACGATAACAGACAACATGCTCGTCTGTGTAGTAAATATAAGCTGTGCTTACAGACGTCAACATAGGTAAGATCACTTCAGTCTGTTCTTAAACCTAGTAAACCTAAACCGTGTAGATTCTCTGAAACCATTCTAGTCCTATCATGAAAGATGTCAGATTTGCGTTTGTTTTTAAGTCTAATTGAACAGATTGGACGTTAAACTACCCAAACAAACAAAATTACGTTTGTTTCCGGGTCTTGATTATATTAGAGATAAATAGTGAAGATAATCAGGATCCAGATATTTTCCGGGTCTTTTTCCTAGACCTCACTGACATCTCTGTATTATAGACATTCGATAAAGTTAGATATAGGAAATACTTCTTTGTAAGAGCGAACAGCTGCCGAATGAAACAACGACTATAAAGACGGCAGTGGTACTTGGATAGTGTATGATTTTGGATATTTTTAATCCATGTTATCCTTGGGTACTCAGTAGTGCCCTAGGCTCGTGAGAATAGCAATTCTTCTTCATGTATTACTAAGGTAAGTAATCGGGTAATATGAGGAAACGATCTTAGAGGCGTGATAAGCTGTAGTCTCATAATCATCATGTAAGCGATAGTTGGGTAGCACCATGGTTGCGTGACCATGACTTCTGTTAGTATATGCGCATATTGGTTACAAGTACGATGGCTGGACTTGATTGTAAAAAGCTATATATCTGCCTTATCTCCTCCAGGATGAATAAAGCGATCTATTAAAAAAAAAAGGAAAAAAAGCAGAACTAAAGCGATTGTGGTTGGGAGTTAACTCAGTGGGAAAGAGCGCTGGACTCGTAATCTCAAGTTTGTCAGACTTTGTTGGTTTGAGTCCCACTGCAGCTACTTTTCTCGGTGAATGTGTAGGGGTAAGATTTCTACCAAAATTCATTTGATAGATTCGGTCAAACCCAAAGAAAGTACAATAGAACATATCGGACGAGTGTTAAGCCGAATGGGCAGTGGGTACCATTTTTGTGTTAAAAGTCTTTGGTATGACCCTACTGGGTTTGAACCCACTACCTCCCATGCTCGAGGCGAACATCCCTACCACCTGGCCACCAAGCCAAACAAACAAACCATATTGCCCCAGTCACACTGGCGTAAAAATCGGCGTTTTTCCGTGTACGCACGTCTACGTTCTTCTAAGCATTTTGAAATCTACAAATGCGTTGTAAAACGCCGCAAAACGCGGAGATACGTAAAAGAAAGTCGGAATGCGCAGGAAATCGCCACAGTGCGTACAGAAGGGTAAAGAAACGTTGATGAACGTTGAGAAGCGTACTAAAACGTTAAAGAAACGCAAACAGATACGTTCTAAATCCGTAGCTAATACGTGGTCCCCACCAATTCAAATAGGTAGAAGAAACGCCAAATTTTACGCCAGTGTAATGCCCCAGTCACACTGGCGTAAAAAACAGCGTTTTTCCGTGTATGCACTTCTACGTGCTTCAACGCATTTTGAAATCTACAAATGCGCGGCGATGCGCGGGAAAACGCGGAGATGCGTAGACGCAAGCCGAAATGCGTAAACGAACGTAAACAAAATGCGGAAAAAACGCGGTTTCAGAATGAGTTTAAAATTTTTAAACTTATCTCTACGCATTTTAAATGCGTAAATGAACGCGGAAAAACGCCACAATGCGTACAGATGCTTAGATCAGCGTTGAGAAGCGTTGAGACACGTAAAAGAACGTACAAGCTATGAAAATAGAAACGTTCACAATCCGTACCAAATGCGTCTAAAATACGTACTAGATACGCCAGAATTTACGCCAGTGTGACTGGAATGCATACTAAAATATAAAAGCGTTGTATTTACGTACCAAATACGCGGAACTTGCATCCTTTCAAATGCGTAGAAGAAACGCCATTTTTTACGCCAGTGTGACTGGGGCATTTCTGGGGCATAACTACTCTATCTCCTACACTCGCGCGCTTATACCGTATGTATTTACCGTCTTAGATCCACGCATACAATATGATGTCAGATAAGCGGAATGCCCGCCAGGTCACGCCCACGGAACACAGCGTTTACACACATCACGTTGAGATAGCCTACTAGACTTGTTCAAGTCTTTGATTATGAACAGTCATTAAATGATTAATCACAATCAAAATAAAGTTCATTAAAGTATTTATCCTTCTCTGACTGGCCCATGAATCAAAGACGTGTCCACTATGAACAGAATCTCCTGTTTATGACCCCAAGCCACTCCCTGTAACTCGATACTTCCTCCAACCCCTCCCCTTTCCCCTCCTCCAGTTCCCTGGCCACCTGTATTGCCATAGCAATAAATTTAACCTACTCCTGACTGTGACCCGATTAAGATCAAAGTGAGAGGGTATCAATCTCTCATCAGATATCTGACCAGCAGCCATGATGTCAGTATGGAGAGTGTTGGAAATACTTGCGCTATACAGGGCCAGAAATCTAACACCATTACCGATTGTACCAGTCCCTGTATCCCAGCGAGGAGAGTAGCCATAGGATGCAGGGACTGGAGCCAGTCTAATAGCCTACAGATATGGATATGATATTATTAGGACGGTACAAAGGTAATATCCTGGTTCCTAAACGTATCTTATTTTCCTTTCTTTTCCAGTTGAATTAGTCCGAGGCGCATTGCCGGGTCGACCTCCAGCCGTCTGCAAGGAAAGCTCATTGAAACTTGACCCCCAAATCAAGTCTCTAAGTGCGAGTGATGAGAAAGAGGAGGAGATACAGGAGTTAAATAGGACAGACACGAATCATTCCATACAGAAACATTCCGAGGTGAAGGAACCGCCGCCACTAGAGGAACCCACCCAGTCCGCAGGCAGTGATGACACCGTCCATACTAACACCGTCCATACTGACACAGTGAGTTCCGCAGAGAACATGGCAACACATACAGACTTGAACCAACTTTTCAGTCGTCTGGGAATTCAGCAAGATGAGCGAGCGACGACTTCGGACGGGCGGGTGTCCCGGGAAGGTCAGCGTCAAGGTCAAGACCCCAGCATCACGCGAGAGATGCGGAGAAATAATAAGTTCGCTTTCCTCGTCCACCCGCCTACTGTGGACTACGTGAGACGGTCTCGGGCCATGTTCGTCATGCGTGGCCTGCCGGGGTCGGGGAAGTCCACCGTGGTCAGGCTTCTCATGGAGACCTACCCGGAGTCCGTGGCCTGCTCCGCCGACGACCACTTTCTCCAGCGTGACGGCTCCTATAGGTAAATTCAAATACCGTAAAACCCCGCTTACAAGCCGATTTATTTAGGGATTTTTTAAAATGAATAAATCGGCATATATATACATTTTTGTCAAAGTATTGGGACGGATTATAACCAGTTTTTTTTTGTTTTTTTTCAAGAAATGATTTTTGAAAAGACTCAAATTTGTCAGATAGCATGTGATATCTTATATTGGTACAAAAGTTCATTGAAATGCTCATATTCTATACCGTAAATTCTACAAAAATTTGTGAGTGGAGGGATGGGGGGTTAGGAGGGCCAGGACCCAAAAGTGGGGGGTCAGCTTTTATAACCGGGGTTTTCCTAAAGTTGAAATTCCGCCAGAATTGGCTTATAGTGTGGGTTGGGCTTATAACTGGGGTCGGCTTATAAGCGGGGATTTACGGTAGTTTTTTTCAGGTTTTTATTCATCCTGGAGGAGGATTTTTTTATATAACCTTTTGTTAGTGGGAGACAAGAGTAGGCAAGACAAATTGTATCTATTTACATCTGGCTCTAACGAGCCTGTAAATTCCAGCACCACAGGTAGTATATAAACAAGTGAAGATGGCAGTAGGTTAACACAAGAACAAAAGAGTAGTCGAATTTCACAACAATATACCACTATTTGTTACCTAATCAAATAATTATGACACTAAATTACGTAAAAAAGATTCGGTCTCCTACTAATCTCATCATTTGTACACCACACCATGTATTAGTAACTACGGACGTTTAACACACGATGTATCCATTTGTTGAACGTTACTGTCAATCCCAGTGGAAGATCTAACTCAGGTTAGAACTGGAGTTTATTGAATAAAAAATAAAAAAAATAAAAAAATCACCCCGCCGTGACACCTTCATGTTTTTAAACATCTCCAGGTTCAGACAGGACAAGCTGTCGGAGGCACACGAGGAGTGTCAGAGAAAGGCGTGGGAGGCGTGTGAGCGGGGCTCTCCCGTGGTCATCATAGACAACACCAACGTGCGTATGTGGGAGATGAAGCACTACACCAGCATGGCGGCCCGCCACGGTTACGCCGTTATCACCGTGGAGCCTCGCACCCCGTGGAGGTTCGACGCTAGAGAGTTGGCGAGACGAAACAAGCACGGAGTGGGCGAGGATATCATCAGAAAGAAGCTGCAGTCGTACGAGGACGGCATCCCTCTGTATTATGGGTGGTTCCTCAACCGGGCTTATAGTGGTCATATCATGGAGATGGCGGAGAAATATTTCAGTCTGCTTAAGAAAGCTTGCCCGTCCTATCAAATGATGATCAATGATATAACCGGAGTAGGCCGTAAGTATTTTTTTTATATCACGCTGTCCTACATATATATGTAGTAAGCCCTATGAATTATCTAAATGTATGTTTCAAGGTATTTCAGTTTAGGTAATTCAAGTTATAATTTTTCAGTTATCATAGTATCATCTCAGATTTGGGAAAACGGATTAATTTATACAAAGTCTCATTTTAGCAATCCATGTGTCATTTCGCTTCTCGCATATGTCTTGTATATGCATTTAAGCAGTAGGAGAGCGTAGCTTTCTGTTTACTGTGTTCAAACAAGCCCTCCATTTATCTCCTTATCAAAGATGTTCACATAGAAGTAACATTCTAGTAAACGTGATATAGACTGGGCGCAAATCTCCAGTTATTCTCAAAGAAGTGCGCATTTTGTAATGAATCCGTACTAAATTATTCATGTTGTATGTCATCATGTTTTTGAGCTTGTATACTTTTCTTTCACCAGATGTGTAGATGTCATTTTCAAAGTAGCATCGGTTGCGTTTAGAAGTGTCTCTGCCTCGTATTCATAGCAAACAACTTAGATAGTGATATTTAATACAGCATTGTTGCTTACACTTTATACAGAACGAACCACCCTGGCCTCGATTTACGGGCGCGAAGGCAGCAGCTCCAACAACCTCCACTGTACGGCCTTCTTCTCTAACCGCGGCCGCACGCCGACCTCCGGCGAATACCGCCTACAGCCGCACGTGGTGGAGGCCCTCGGGAGGACCTTCACCATCCACGTGGTGGGCCTCATGTTCACGCGGCAGACCGTCGGGGCACGCGTCCGCCTCGAGCCCAAACTCATGCCGCTGTGGGGGAAGGACGACTCGGAGGGCATGGCGGCGGCGGCGGCGGCGGCGGCGGGGAGAGGGCCGGTGTCCGGGCGGCGGCGGCCGGGCCGGGGGCGGCTGACCGACAACCCGAGCAGCTCCCACTACGACCGTACGAGCAGCTCGGGTGGCGGCCGGGATGTGTTCGAGGAGGAGCCGGTGTTGAGCCAGTTCAGGCCGGTCGTCGGGGATGGCAGCCGGGCGCACCTCACCATCGGCTACACACGCGCGTGTACTGCGGTGCAGACTGGGTTCGACCTCATGGAGGTAGTGCGGCATGAGCACCTCCTGAAGGACGAACGTCAGCCCAAGGGCATTGTGACTGTGGACGGGGCCGCTGTTCGTTGCTATGACGGCACACACTGGGTGGTGTACCTAGATGAGCCTGTGGCCTTAGAGACACTCTTCTCGGGACGTTACTGTTGATCATTTGTCATGTATCATGAGGCCACTTAAAAAAACCCAACTTGTTTCTCATCACCAAGCCATGAAAAATATGACGAGGGCGCTTCTTTTTTTCAAAGATGGTTTTTGAAGTGTCATAAAATGGGCCTCAGACATACAGTAAAACCCGGCATAAGCGGACACCCTCCGATCCGGGCCAAAGTGGCCGCATACGCGGGGTGTCTGCTTACGTGGGGTTTCCAGATTTTTACTGGCTAAACATTTAATGCATCCCTGACATCAGGAGCTTTAATTTGATACTAAATACACATACCTTCATAATTTCTATCAAGGTTCCTCTATTTAAAAAGAAAAAAAAATCTTCTAAAATCGTTTCTTCTGATGCGCACGGTGATGAGATACAAGGTTGTGTTTTTTTAGTGGCCTTACAAGCTAGTTTTATTTACCTCAGAATACCGGTGATGATTCAAGTTGATTGTGATAGCATCCAGCCATTAACTATGTGTTTTATACCCATACCCAATGTGATAACTATTGTTATTAACTAATGAAATTTGTTAGCAAATGTGCCAGGCGCACGTAGCAACTGTCGATGACAGGGAAAGGTCATAAAGCATACTTGAGATACTCATCCTTAATGATTGTAAGATACTGCTTTTCTCACCTATTGTTTCATCTTTGTAAATAGATTTTCCATCGCCATCCATAATGGCAGCCAAAAAAAGGTAAACGTTGAAGTGGAAATTATAATGGGGAAACCCCCAATTCATCGCTTTAGTTGCTATTGATATAACAAACATAATCGGCGATTATACAAACCGTTACAGGTAATAGTCAAATACATTTTATAGATAATATCCAAGAGGTGCCTTGATATAATCGCCACGGTGCGTACATATCCAGCTATACTGACCTCATTAACTCGTTGCCAAACCATATGGATATATCTGCAAGGGATACTGCTATATATATATATATATATATATATATATATATATATATATATATATATATATATATATATATATATATATATATATATATATATATCCATTGTGTAAAGTATATGTTCACGTATTATTTACTGGCAGCTATATGAATGTGTTGTATCATGCGGTTAGCTTTTATACATGTTGTGAATGGTCAGGTGGTGTGTCTGAACGGTGATTATTCTTGTTGCTAGTCCTTACACAGAAGATCAGGGTGCTTACCAGCCCCACAGGAATCTGCAGCTATAGGTATTTAGCCAGAACTAGCCAAGCCACATTGTGAAGTCGCCAGTGTTCCCCAAAGCAGCCTCCAAATATGGTACTTATTTCGTGGCACTCTTTATATACCATTTCTGCTACAGATCGAAACCAAACATTTCCAAAGAAAATGACTTCCTATTTTTGCTACGACTTTTGCTACGACCAAGGCAGTATTGTAGCTCATGGATTTATTCCCGGTTTTATTTTGAACCTCACTGGGACACCTCTAAGACTTACTTCTAAGTGGAAGCACAGGAACGCATTAGGAAATGTGTAAAATGCTATGCTCCCATGAAATATTTCTAGTCTGAACTTCAGTTCAATTTTATTTGGATGAGGACCAAAAGGTGCCCCCTCCCCCGGCCCCACCCCCTACCTCGCCTAAACATTGCGTTGATCTGTATACGGGTATTTCAAATTTATTTTGCCATACGCCGCAGATCACATGATCCCCGTTCTTACCAAAAGTCTAGTTATTTCATAAATTATTTGCCTATAATGTCGGTTTTATCTTTACTGAAGTTACTTATTTGCGTGCATTGTATTGGGTGTCATGGATTTATGATATGTACATACGTTTTGAGTGATATTTTCAATGTATATGTATCGAGTAATTATACTTTGATTTCCTGTTAATATGTTTGTACCATCACCAGATGAAATACCTTTTGATGTCTGGATCGCTTATTCTTGCTTACAATTATCAAAAGGTTGCTTACGAATACGGAGACTACTTTGCCTACGATTATTAAAAATATCTTTTCTGCAGCTCTTTTGGCGGTATTGATAAAAATAATTTTGTTGCAGTCCTTTTTCACTATCATCCTATCGTGTTTTGATGAATATTCTCCTCTTAGATACCCTTAGAAAATCCGGCTGAGCAGTCTCATCAGCTTTGGAAAATTACCAGAAACTAAAAGGAAAACTTTATTTGAACTTTTGAATCCAAAGTAATCTTTTAAAATTTATCAGTCTCTTATCATAACTGAGGACAAGTCTGTGATAAACTGCTATACGTAAAGATATCTGAAGAATATAAAATGTCTTCTATCTTTGATAACACCTTTAATAGATGTTAGGGCTGACAGATAAACTAGCCTTTTTTCGCTGAAATTAAAGACAAGTGCTGGTAGTTGGGCGATTTCTAAATTCTATTGATTTTTGCAAATGACTCAGGATAATGTAAGTTCCATATATCAGGAAATAGAAAATGCAAAAGAATTGGCATCTCACCATGCTAACTTCTATGGGAAGGCCATCTGAAAATGTAAGTGCTTAACTATTGGTGTCTATGAGGAAATGCAATATTTTGACTTTGTTGCTAAATGACACTGATGTTCTATTGCTATCTTCAAGTAATTCTGGATTATGATAGATGGGAACATGTACAAATGAAAAATGTTAAAAAATACTATGTCACCATGCTAATTTCTATGGGAAGGTCATCTGAAGAAGGTAAGAGCTTATCTATTGGTGTCTGGGAAACTGCTACATTTTCATAAAACCAGATGGTGCAGATGGCAGGACCAGTGTTAAATTGAGTAGATACGGGGCGTTGCGATACCTACCCGCATTTGTCTTTAAGGATAAGCCAAGAGTACTCTAAAGAATAAAATTAAGCAAAATATAAGAGCTGCTTACAGTGTGAGGGTGTAAGCCAGATATTTACAAATTTTCAATTTTTACCACTAAGCACTTGACTGTAGATGACAAAATTATTAGTGAACCAGCACTGAACTTTTAAAATGAATCATTATTAAAATATAAAAGAAGGAATGTAGAGGAGAATCCTTGAAGAATAATCCGTTCCTCATCATTTAGCTTTTCGTTTCTATGAGGTGGGCTCACCCCTTAGCGACATGGAACAAGAGCCCATCACTTTTCTCCTATCTGCATTTACCAAATTTCTCTCTGTCAGGACTTCCCAGTTGATGTTTGTCATTCGCCATTCTTCTGGTAGCAGGTTCAATCATTCCTTGTGTAACCTCTACTCTCTGTCCACATTCCTCTCTTTGACTGCTATTGTAAGTTTCTCCTTTGCCTCATGGGGCATTTCTTCAGACTTCAGAAAATCTTCTGACAATTTTCCTCATCTTTCTCAAATGACTCAAAAATCCTTCATGACAGAATCTAGTTTCTTCTCATGCTCAAGCCAAAGTATGCTGTTCACTATTCAGTGGCTGTCAAGAAATCCCATGCATGGTAACCTTGAGTTTAATATCTGCCCTCACACTTTCCTTTGTGTTCGACTGGGGTCTGAAGCCTCCAACCTTCGGTCAGAATCGGCCAGGCCCTATGTTGAATTCACCATAAGGGTATCACAGTGAGCTGAAAAGATCGAGCCTTTCAGTGTCCACAAATATACTCTACTTCAGACTAAACCGATCTTCTGCAGTGAGAGGGGTTACATGGTTATCCTGACAACCTTGTATCATTCTTTATTATCCATCGTATACAGTAAACCACTATCCATTGAATGGTACCTGTCAGATACCATAACTGTGGTATCCGGAAAAATAGCCCCTTTATGCTATCGAGCAAAAATATAGTTCCTATTCTTGTACCTTTTAATATGGCAATAATTGGGTTTAATTTGTTGGAGTAGATGGATAATAAATACAATAAACGATGGTTTTGTGGACAGGCGGCTCTGTAAACCACTTGCGCTAGCTAGCGCTCGTGTATTACAACGCGTCAACTTCTCGTGGTTACCGGCCACCTGTCCACAAAACTATCGATTATTGTATATTCAATTACCTGATACCACAAGGCTGCTGTACGAATCGGGTATAAATAACTACATGTAGTCCATGACCATATAGTGTTTGATTCACCAGCAGAGAAGTATATATATATATGTAATGTACGGTATCACAACAGTGAGTGTGTATGTATATCTAGTCGAGTTTCCATGTTGGCTGCATTCAAAATCAAGGATACCAGTTTTCAATGTTTCCATTGAAATTCATGTTTTCATTTTCAGAATAAAACATAATGCCTCGTAAAAAAAAATTCCAACGCTGCTATCGTATAGAGAGAGCGAACGAAAGAAATTTCTTCAATAATGCCTCGTTCAATATTGAAAATACCTACTGCTGAACCCACAGTCTATGATCCCCCACTAAACCCCCTCTGACCCATCTAAAAACGTAAGCTTTCCCTTGATTCCCCATTGTAATGTGTATGTAATGCGTAAATCCTGTATTGCATTCTGTGTATAGAATTCCATGTCATTTCCCATCATTTGTTCCCTATCTCTCCACCTGCCTTGGGTGCGTGTTGGTGCTTGAATGTTGTAATTATTGTTTTGCTGCTTTTACCAATGACTGATTCTGGAATCCGGGTGGTGAGCTTAACTCCGTTTAACCCTTTAACTGCAGAATTCAATAAATAGAATAAATATTGTTTGAATTGAAAGAAATTTTGACAGTCAAAACGCCATATTGACCTCTGATTTGGTATAAAAAAAATATCATCAGCTACCAAGGTAAATTACTCAAATCACATGACACATCATGTGACATTGCCATTTTCCAAAAAGGGTGCCTGCGGTAGCAGGGTCGTTTATGTAGGCAATGCCTGCCATGTAATGCTAAGTAGGGGAACTGGGTGCTGCAGGAAAAGGGTTAAGGACTGACCACACGTAGTGTCAGCTGTATTAGAATTCATAGATGATACTGTATTTTTTGTAGTTTATATGCAGATGTTTATTCATTTAGCAGGATATTTTGACGACATCCTGTCGCTAGAATATGCTAAAAAATAAAGGCTGATTTAAAAAAAAAAAAAAAAACGCACTTGCATTTTAGAAAAAATATATTTTCTTAAGGACTACTTCGGTGGCATAGAGACGAAAAGAACATCAAACAATTTCTTTGTCTATTTTTAATATGCTTTATTAGAAGATGGCTACACAAGCGCAAGCATGTTGAAAGTATGCTGTTCACTATTCAGTGGCTTCCATCCTTTTCTCAGATACGGCCTTCCTAATTGCATCTTGTTCCAAGGGTATTGTCAAACCTGGACTAGGATGGCATTGAGAAAAAGCTACTACATCTTCAAAATACAATAAACAATAAACACTTTTAAGCACCAGACTTTGAACACTTGCCTGTTTTAATTAGATTAAAATAAGATCAGACAAATAGGGTTTGGATGTAGCACAAACGGTAAGTGGCTGGGCTTCAGTACACGCGAACCACATTCTAGTACGTGTTTCACCGTATTATACATTTGATTTCATCTCTCATATCCTAGATCTCGCAATGACATACTATATGGAGACATTGTTAGGATGCATGAATGGTATCCGCCACGCATTGTTTTGTGCCGGAAATACGAATCGAGTTCGAAGAACGAGGTCTGTAAATCTGAACAAAACAAGGAATGTATCCAATTCAGGCATCCTCACTATATCTCCATATATTACTATATACCTATAGGCGAATGTCTCACTTTTACTGACCAGTAGTACAAATTCCATTCGTCACTGAGTGACGAAAGAATATCCATACGTCCCTCTGTACTACGTGGCCACTCATTCTATTATTTAATGAGTTAAAGAATGTCATTTTTAATGATTTCTAGGTATATAATAATAAAGAGACACAGTGAGTGTGACTGAATTGCATCTGTTCAGAGATATTTTGATCAGAAATACTCACTGAGTTCACTAACTATGTCTATATATTACTATATATCTGGAAATCATCAAATTCTTTTTCATCGAATGAAAACAATTTACTTAGTACAGAGTTTAAGTTGACAAATTAAATCTGTACAGCCGACCTGTATTTGTGAGTCATTCGCGCACAGGTATATGATAATATAACGTAAAGCAGTATGCAGGCTAAGATGAAAGAGAAACCATGCCCAGCCTCTGTTCCCCGAAAAAACATCGACAGATCATTATCATAAAGTTTGACTTTACTCCAATCACGCCGAATAACAATATCACATCTGAATCTAATAGAGACAGACAATCTGCACTCGCACTGCGTGAAGACCACCATCTTAAATTCATATATACGCCATCGCGGAAGTGCATGTATTGACTGAATATTGACTTGTTTTCATATATATACGCCCGTATTTCACGCCAGCGTATGAGGCGTATACAAGACTGTTTCCTTTTAAATACGGACACGTCTTGTCTGTATTTCACACCAGGCGTATATGAGAGGAAATATCCTCTGTGCAACCTGTATACGCCGGGCGTATATATGATAAAAAAAATATAAAAAAAGAATCGCGACCCGCCGCCACCCCCACACTCGTGCGTGTTGGTAGAGGTTGCACCAATACTGACCCGCCACCCCACGCCACCCCCGGCAGTGGTGCCCCCTAGTTGTAGAGATCGGAATTATTGTGTATATATGACATATATATAACTGCAACATGAACACGTATATATACCAATAGATAAGGCGTATACACAACAGAAAAAAATATCAACCTTGTATATGCAAAAGCATACCTATATACGCCAGGCGTATACATATGTAAAATGGTGGTTTTCGTGCAGTGTCAGTATGTCTTTGGAGGGTGTGCACCAGGAGAAAATCCCCGTCCCCTGTTGGCTTGTACAGGCGATTATATGAGCAATTCTGTTTATATACATCGTGTTTTTAGTCTTAACAGAGGAATAATGTCGCTTGGACCATCAACATGAACATACACATTATAGAAATGAATCAGTTGGATAGGGATGTCGTATAGCATAGCAGGTCTGTGAATATCATATCAACGCTTTTAAAAAGGTATGGTATAAAGATATTGATCCTTGTATAAAGAAGATACTCATTTCATGATATATTGGCCATGCCATGCATTTGATTTTTAAGAGCTATGACGGGATGGAATAAGGTTTGATATGAAATAGTCGCGCAGGTATATCATACAGAAATATGTATTTACTGCTTTTAGGCATGACAAACAAATTTGCAAAATGACAAGTTGAAATAGGGCCATCCATAAAGTACGTACGCAGAATTTCTGGAATTTTTCTTACATCCCCCACCCCCTCCTGATTTTGTACGAAATAGAACAAAGAAGGAGCATACACAAAATTTCCGAAATGTTTGCCCCCCCCCCCCCCCCCTCAGTGCTTACGTACTTTATGGATGGCCCCAAAGGGACAGTGTTGGACCGGTGATTTCGAAAAATGCAATAATTCCTTTCCCAAATAGTTTCTTCAGGAGCAAAAATATTTTGAATGAACAACGATTCTTCTTTCGGGTCAAGCTTTTATCTGAATGGAGAAACAAAACTGCTGATATCCTCCTTCATGCATCTTTCCTGGGACTGTCGTGAGATGGCGTCAAGGTTGTAGAGGTCAGATAACTTCAGGTAGTCCTGCAGTATCCATGGCAAATTTGTCTCCTTGATCAGTTTCCAAATGGAGTAACCTCTTGATTGCCTCCTTAAGACCCTCCGTATAGCGACCCTACTCTGGATCTTGAGACTGAGAGGAATCTTCCTGAAGTTCACAAGCCAGTGGTAATATTTGTGGTCCACTGCAAAGAACCAGGACTGAATGGCGTCAACCTGTCGCTTCAGATCGCCACTCTCATTCCCGGAATAGAAGATCAGTTTAAGTATGTCAGGTAACCAGGAGTAATCATTACCATTGACGTATACATGACCCAGTTGGGTGAGAATGTAGTCATCGCATGCTCCATGGGAGACAAGCAGAGCTAAGTAAGGATGCAAAGAGCCTTGGTTCTCCTCCCATGCTAGTTTGAGGGCTGTGCCCATGCTGGATGAAGCCTCCAAAGGGGCACTATGAAGAAGCATAACATGTAGCGCTAGCTGGTTGGAATGTGTACTAGTGATGCATAGGTGGTGTGGCATCAACTGATACCTCCGATCCTTAACGTTCAGCTTGGCACCGTGGATCAGGAGCATTTCGATCACGTGGACCTGCCCATAGAGGGCAGCACAGTGTAGCGGCGTGTAGTGTCTCGTATCCGCCATGTTGACATCAGCGCCACCTCGCAGCAGCCTCTCAATGACCAGGAACTGCTGCTGGCAGATGGCGTAGATCAACGGCGTCGTCCGCGAGTGATCTCTGGCATTCACCTTCGCCCCAGCTTCCAAGAGTGCGCTCACAATCTTCGGATTGCCCTTTTCAGCAGCTTCATGCAGCAGCGTGGACTTCTTGGCTCCTCGATGCTGATTTATCCCCAATCCTTGCGAGAGCAGCAGCCGCATCAAATCCGCATCGTCATCTTTGTTCGCCAGTGCACAGCACGTGTCGACGGCCCGGCCTAGCTTGGCCCCGTACCGCAGAAGAATCTCCACCGAGGACGCTCTCCGGTATCCGGCCGCCATTTCCAGAGCGGTGCAACCCACGAACAATCGCTCGTCGTTTTCTTTTCGTCTGCGCTTCGAGGTGTCGTTCAGGCATTTGAAGTTCTTGTCCTCCAACAACATGAGCAGGGTGTTGCTGCTGGAGACGCAGGCAGCCACGTGTACAGCCGTCTCCCCGTAGCTGTTCTTGATGTTCACGTCGGCCGAGTGTTTGAGCAGGAGAGACACGGCCGGCTGGTCATCGAGCGCCGTAGCCAGATGCAGACCAGTACCACTTGGAGGTTTCCCCATCTGGGCTCGTTCACACCTGTCATAGATAGAAAGGGGTGTATCTTAGGTACGCAGAGCAGAGTTTTTGCGCTTTTCCAATAAAATCCTCTTTTTTTTTCATTTCCAGTTCATAAAACTATTTTTCTTATATAAAAAAAAGACAAATACAGTATAAATGGAACCTCGGTGGTTTAAACCATCCTACACACCCTCAGTCCTATTCAATGCCAAAATTTAAGGCATATCCTTCAATTAACGCTGGCACCACATGGTGATTTTCTAAGATTCCAATTCATCCATTGAAATTGGTGATGTGTGGCACATTCTAGACTCAAAAGAGTTGAGTTTTGTCTACTTTGACCTAACCCAATAGGTAAAATAGGACCATTTTCTCATGCTTGATTTATATAGGAAATGTACTGAAAAATTCTTTCAAAGACAAGGACCGTGACCTATGATTTTTAAAACCTTAATAGGTAGAAAAGGTTTTCACACCAAATTGTCCGATATGCCTTTAATATGTTTTTGTGATTTTTCAGTCTCTCTGAGGCAGTAAATTCCAAATAAAAGATTTTTCCACTTTTTTCCTTGACCCGAACTGACATCCCTATGAATATAGCTGCATAAATCAGTAATAGTTGTAAGACTTGTACTCCATGTTATTAACGGTATTTATCGTGATAAAGGGGGTATAATACATGTGTAGAGAGGATATGACTAACATTGTGAAGCAAGATCTCTCACATCAGTATAGTCTATTGCGATTTTTATGATATATACCTTAACTTTAGAAGTAACGCGTGATTATATCATAACGAGAGTTTATTGTCGCGTATTATTTAGAAATCAAGTAAACATATAAATCTTGATTTTATTTACAATGAAATGGTTTTTTCTCAAATATGTAGTTAGTCTTTTCAAGGGGTAAAATACACGAGCATGAAATATACAGTTAGTCTTTTTTTGGCGTGAAAACCTTTTCTACCTTTTTTTTGCTCGTAAAATACACGAGCTTAAAGGCGATGGGTAGTTCTAAAAATGAGCATGAGAAAAGTGTTAAAGAACAAAGACACCAAAAACAGACAATTAATACGACAGAGAAGTGAAGAACCATTGCCAGCTGCTGTTGACTCATACAGCTCAACAACGTGGACTATTCATGAATAGCTCAATACTCACCACTTGACGTTTGGATCGACCCCTCTCTCCAGGACCTTCTCCACCAGGGCATGTCCTGAGTGAGTCACTGCAGCTCGCATGCACGCGGCGTGAACACTGGGGTGCAGGGGGCCCGTCGTCTCCTCCAGCAGGCTCTCCAGCAGGTACGGGTTGAGGCCGCCTTCCTTGGGCGGCACGGGCGTACTGGCGCCATCTTGTGGCGTGCAGCGACACTGGTAGCCGGGTGCCAGTCCTTTATTCCCCATGATTGTTTACAACCCGAGATACATGTTGTGCTTGGAAGATTTCCCAGGTGAATGACATGGATTATAATAGTCGTAAATCTTCATAGTCTATAGACGACCTCTATCTGAATTGATTCTAGCACCGAAATGATATAATCTTGCTCTCAGCTTAAGAACTGATCTCAAAGTTTGTTTGGTTTGGGTAGTTTAACGTCCAATTGTTCAATTAGACTTTGATCATAAGAACTGATACTCCATTACTAAGGCATTAGCCTGTGACTAACTGGGTTCAATGTTGATTATGTCATACTTCTCCAGGTTAAATTGCCTGGGTCTATCCACCTTTTCCGCATACTACTCACTGGAGAAACAGCTGACCCGTTCGCGAGCAAATCCTGATGGGAGCCATCGACACTCCTCAACCCATGTCGCTGTGCAGTGGCCGATCAATCGATTTCCACCGCAGCATGCTGTGCTCGGTATCGCCAGAAACGAAGTCGGCCCCGCTGTAACTGTTTCTCCTGTGTTGATGAAGAGCGGAGCGGTAATGGAAACATGATGTTGGTGTCTTGGTCGGGTTATCTCATTGCTGTTGTTCGTCTTCATCATATCTTCCGGAAGGAAGGAGTTGGGTCCGGCTGAAACCGTTGCCTGTGTTGGGAACTGGGTTGTAGGGAGACCGTTAGAACGGGTAGCAAAGTCATTACGCGCCCAGCAGAGTTGGTCGCTTAGTTACTGCGTTGTTCGCCAGATGGGGTGTGGCGCGACTGGGCGGCCAAGACCTGCATATTTATTTTAGTTTTTAGTATCTTCATGAGCATCGGTTTGCTTGAGGGGAATACCCTCTGTTCCGAACAAACTGTTCCCTTAAGCGGGGTATCCCCTTATGCGGGGTTTTCAGTCCGCCGATGGTTAGGCTATGTAATATATATATATATATACTATCTTCATACAGTTGATCGGCCTACTAAGGCATAGGGACACTGTTATAACCACACAGACACCCCACAGACACCTACCTGACGCCTAAGGAGCATACACGGACCTTTGCCTGGTGTCTAATTGTCTAGATACGAGTTTACCCACCTCATAATCACATGATTAGGTGTCCCTCCAAAGTGTACCCTTAACCCTATAACAGTAGGAAGATGCCTCCAGGTATTCCCTGGCTACGGCAGGAAGATGCCTCCAGACATTCCCCTGGCTATGGCAGGGAGATACCTCCAGGCATCTTAGAGGCATCATTGATACTTATATATAAAATCCAATAGATAAAAAGATAATCGTTTGATTTTAAATAAATTTTGATAATGTATAAGAGTCATATTGACCTTTGATTTGGTATAACAAAATATGATCAGTCACCAAGGTAAATTACTTAAATTACATGACACATCACATGACATTGCTATTTCCAAAAAAAAGGTGCCTGCCATAGCAGGGTCGTTTCTGCAGGCTATGCCTGCCGTGTAATGATGAGCAGGGGAACTGGGTGCTGCAGGGAAAGGGTTAAACGAGGTTTAGAAGCATTCTGTATCGAAATAACTGTCCCCTTAAGCGTGGTGTCCCCTCAAGCGAGGTTGAAATATATTCTTAATAGAGGGAAAAATTTCCGTTCCGAGCAAATTATCCCCATAAGTGGGGTGTTAAGCGGGGTGTCCGAGAAGCAGGGTTTTACTGTAGTATATTGAGTTTATTCAGAATCTTATCATTTGCCAATGGAAAAAGTGACATCCTTGTTTGCACATTGAAAGGTCAAGACTTTTTCTTGTACAAGAATAGAACGTTCATGAACTAGACTACCGTTCTACAAAATCAGACTATGACATTTACCAAATTTAATGTAAAAGATCAGCATTTTTGGTTCTGAGTTCCACTGAAAGGTAAAGTGTTTTTACCCCATTGATTCATTAGGACTTGAAGCTACTGACTTCTGTTGTGGCCAGCAAATCAGTTTTGGGGATGGGCCAGTCCCCCCCCCCCCCTTGCCACCTCTCCCCCCTTATTCTCACGCCACTGGTATTCAAAAATGTTAGAACGTGGTTCCTCCCTTTCTGATGTGATGATTGTCGTAGTGATCTCCAACCAGAGTTACACAACTGAGTCCGGCTTGATTAAAGTCGAAATCTCTGCTTGAATTTGATTTTCGTTTCCGCTGTGGCACATGGTACAATGTTCATTACACATGCAAAAAGGTCCTGTGTCCCTATTCCTATGCTTCAACTTGATTAGTTCCTACCTCAGTATCTATGGTCAACCTACCTCGACCAGCGATAGCATACTTCTGGGCGGGCTTAGACACATGCTAGCTCCAGAAACTCCCAGTGTTTTTTGTCCAAAAGCTTGAAATAAACTGACTTCAAAAATATCTCTTTTTTATGTTCCAATGTGTTTTATTAAAACTAATCCTTTTTTTTCTTCTTCAAAATCATGCCAGTCTCCCCTCTATAACCCATAACATCATCCTGAAAAAATGTACTAGACAAACAGAGAAAATGTGATGCTGGTGAAACTAATGTGCTCTGATATAAATAAAATATTAGGTTATTCATATAAGAACGTGTTCATTAAATCATTAAAATGCACGAACATCTATTTATTTTACGGATTCTAATTCCTGCCTATTTTTTTTATTCACGTAATCATACAAAGATACAACTGACGTCCATGACGTTTTTAAAAGAGCACCGTTTTATATCTAATGAACCTTGAATGACCTTGAAATCAACTTGTGACATTCAGAACGATCGTGTCGTCCCATTGTGGACCGAGTGGCGAGCTGGCCTTGACCGCCAACAGTCAACGCGGCCCCCTCAACCTATCACAGCCTCCAGGGGCCCTAGTGCTCGCAAGGATCCCTAGGGTTCCCATTGACCCTCGACTCGGCCTTTGGGACCTACATTGAGGTGCTGGTGTGGTAACCTATGGAGTTATTGGTATTGCGAGAAATGTTTGTTCATCATTCTCAATAATCAACATATTCAGCAATTGAAACTCCCTCCGAAATTCCAAAATGGCTTAAGGTCCTACGCTTGGTAATCTAGGCAAGTTGTTTAGTTCTTCCCCCCCCCCCCCCCCCTTATTTTGTTTAGATACAGGTTTCTCGCTATACTGCAAGCGATGCTGAAGTGTATGGCACAGGGCCAAATGGCACACTTTTATCAATGACAGCTCATGATTGAGACAACCAATGACACTCGCTGATCAACGCTTGACGTCAGAGACTCTATTTAAGGTGTACATGAGGTTGTAAATAACTCACGGAAATGACATGATTGGTACACGAGTGGGAATAAAAATAGAAGCAGTAATTTGTACCCCAGTTATGCATGGTAGCCTAACGCCCACGTCAATGTCAATGGAGCCACGCCAGAATTAGTGCTGCACCTGAAGGTCAAGGTCAGGTCTCCCGTGTTTCCTGTGGAGAGTGCAATGCTCTTGATTTATCGAAAACTAAATTTTGGACATTTTGCTCTTCTTTCCCTTTTAAATTCGAGGTAAAGATAAACGTTCACTCTTTTGGGCGTCTTTTTACATGCAGTTCAATAGAATATATAAACATTTAATTTGATCCTAAATGATTGCATGCATATATTGACAGCATCGTTCGCCTTTTCATACCAAATCATACATAATTCATCATCCTGGTATATACATCTCCATACCACAAATTTAGTGAGAAAAAGATTAAAGAAAACGATATGAGTAAGATGCAGTGAATAAAATAGTTGACATAGATAACATAAAACATGTTATAAAACCAATTATGCAATGCTTAGATATGTTATAACTAATGAATCAATAATCCCTCCGGTATACCCTTCATCTCCTAGAACACTGCATGAGATGCGCCTTCCGCGATTAGAAACCACCAGATGTTGATAGAATGGTATACGTCCATTATGGTATGTACTGTGGTACTCAGATATTTGACCCTCTCACCCTTAACGCTGTATTCTTCTTCTTTTCTTTTTATTCGCACAAGTAAAGTACAAAAAATTGCCTCTGCCAAGGCAGGTATTCTGGCCATTCTGATGACAATCAAGTGGCAGGTTAGTAATCCAATGGCAGGTCATTAGACCATCATTAAATGACAGTCGCTCAGGAAGCTCATGAATATTATCCTACGTCGATTTTCTGCCCTTCTCCTACTCACAGGTTATCAGAAGTGATATCTGTGACTATGAAAGAAACAAAGGGTTTTCAATCCATGTCCTGCTGCGCCTAATTCTCTTAAATAGCATACAACATCATTCCTACTCGTAGACCTTAAATCCTAATATATGGTGACTTAAAGCATACAGAAAAGTTTGTTCTGTAGTTATTAAAGTTTATAAGTAATTATCAACGATGGCTTGAGGACTCTGTGGTACACTCTGGGCACATGCAAACACCAAGCAGCAGTATCTCTGGGAACCTGGAGGTATCGTCGTGCAGGCTTAAAGAGGCTTACTAATGCTTCATACAGCCTTCTAGCTCTTTCATGATGAACGTATATCTACCTGCACCTCATAACCTCCAGCGAAACCTTTTTTTATTGAGTAATAAAGGCATACAGTTCACCATACTGGGCGTTTTTAAATGTATTCCTATAAAATGACGTAGAGACTATAACAGTACAGATACAGTTGCCGAGACGTTGGTAAACTTGCATGATATATTTCGGAAACAGCTACATGTATATGAATCAGGTGAATGCATGAATTAGAAAATAATAACTGGATGAGATACGCTGATGTATTTGAACATATTACAAACCGCGTGTTTTCTTCCTTTGGGTTAGCGGGATGGAGGTGGTTTTGGACCCTCATTCAGACGGATGCTACATTATCTCTCCCATGTGTTTTTCTCCATAGGCTTAACGTTAGGAAGTCGTGCTCCACGGCCGTGAAGTTCGTGTACCCAATACTCGATGGCTATTGGGTGATTCATTTTATCAATAAATACTGTTATATGGGGTGAGATGAAATCAGAAACCCACTCTATGAAAATAACTTTATCCGCACTGCACCTCGTTTGACCGCAGGCGTCAACGGGCGTCTTCAGGAATATAATGAGCTTCTTGATTCCAACTACCTTTATTGGAGTTTCTACATGACAGACCTGCTCATGCTTTCTCTACAATAAGAGGACGTTCGAAATTAGCATTTTTGGTTTCGAAATTTACCGGTCAATACAATATTAGCCCTGCCTTAGACGTTCGATTTTCAATAATATATCTACCTATACCTAATTGTAATGCCCAGCTTTAGCAAGGATTTGTTTGAAAAGAATTTTCATATGTCCTCAATCTTCGCCCTCAGGCCATGCTATTACTTGTAGAATGGCAGTCCTACACTGACTCAAGACATCGTACACTCAGTATGCGTATCAGTACACCCACGTGTTCAGGGCCTACCCGAGCAGAAAGACGTACCCGTAGTAGTTGCTGCTAAGTCATACACCAATAACCAATAAAAGAAACCAATGAATTTATAATCGAGAGAACGTCTCAATGATAGACCACATCTTCAAGAAAAAATCTTACGGAGAAAAACATTGACTGGACTTCAACACCCTAGCTGTCAGTTTCAGTTTCTTGATGGCCAACCTACAATACTTCGCTTGATCTGAGACCAATTTCATGCACGTGGATTTCCGTGAGTTACCGCGAGATCGACGATTGACGTAGGCACCGTTGGACACGTGACCGTAAGTGGGTGGTAGAGGTGGGGGAGATGGTATCTATAGGGCTTAGTAAAAGGTCATCTTCAAGGCAAGATGACCTCTTTACCAATATCTACTCCAAATTCACAAAGAATATGCCGGTCGTTTCTTTATAAAGCTAGTGAGATTGAAATAGTGCAACTACCAAGAATAGATAACCGTTAGATGTAGGCGTTTATTGTATGGAATCGACGTTTGTTAGTATTATAGCAAAACTGTTATCTTTCACTAAATACCATACCATATTTTGTCAGGAATATCTATTATTAGTTAAGAGTGTTAACCCTTGGCGTTTTCATAGTGGGAATCATTGAGTTTGTCTACAATTCACAGATACCAGCCACTGTCTGATTTCATCCATTCTGGAATCAAAGGGAAGCTGATAGATAAATTACTTCAGGACGAAATGATAATCCTAGCCATCCATAATGCATAGACCTGACTATACACTTTAAATAAACAAGATTCTATGTAATCTCTATAACCCATGAATACCTATAGCTACAGCTGCTATTGAAGCTACAAGGACCGTTAGACGCTAATGATTGTAATGACGTCATTGTGACGCTGCATAGGTGACGTTGGGCTGGGCAGGACTAGGCAGGCTAAGTGACCACTGAATACCACCCCTTGATGGTAATATCCATCGATGAGGTCAATACGTTGCCAATATACGCGTCTATGTATAGGTATGATAGATGGGCACTTTTAAAGGGCGAGGCGCGACTGGAGGTGGCAATGTTAAACGTGAACTTTATGGGGGACGTCGGGATATTACCAATATTAAGGTAACCAGGACCAGGCAGCAGGGCAAAATAGTTGTCGTTTTGAAGCGTCCGAAAACCTCTTTTTTTAAGAAGAGTCCTATACAATTTCTATGAGTGCATGGAATGATCTTCCTCGAGAAGTGCAGACGGGCACAATGTATACGTATAAGAAGCGTATGAAATTGAAACTGTACGACACTTTTGTATGAATGTATTCCTTCTGTTATCCTGTATTATCATTTCTCATCTACATCTTCATCAACTTGTAAATAATGTATATCTACAATGATGTGGTTTAATAACCGAATAAGAGCTTGTTACAATGGTTCCCAAGATGACCATAAGATCTGCTCTTCAGAGGTCATTCATGTACACACTTTGTTCCTTTCGTGTGACAATAAAAAAGGGTGGTGATGCTACAATGTCCCTTCTATAAAAGACACGAACCTTAAGTTATTTAGAGATGACACTTTAAGTGTCGAAACGTAGGTTCTACCTATACTGTAAGAGCCTAACCAAAACCAATTGGTGGACTAGTGGTTGTTTTGTGTTCAACTCACGTTATTTAGAAATGTTATGCTTACTTTCGGATAAATCAATTTACAAACATGCCATAAGTCTAATTGAAGACCGACTCTGTCATAATGGAAGACCCTCTGTAAGATGAATTATGTGCTCAATGAATAAATAAAAATTCAGAATATAAATTAGATACAAAACCAAACGTTGCGTCTCAATAAAAAAAATGGAAGTATCATAATAGCACTATAACATGTGGTACCCACACTAAATCACGATATTTACTTAGATCTAGATGAGCGCGGCGCAGTGAGAAGCACACTAAGCTGCTTGACGTCACCAGAAGCCAGGCGCTTCTCGGTCCGAGCTTATCGGAATGGCCGGGTGGTGGTGCTGTTGCTGGGGACCATTGTGAAAGCGAGGCTGTGGCTCAGCCTGCAGCGTTCCCTGGTGTCGAAAACCGATGTGGTGGAGGGCGACCCCAACAAGTGGTCATTTACTTTTCGCAAGCGATCAATCACCTGTTAGGCCAAACGTTTTGCGTCATCGGTTTACATCCCCGTTTCATTTCCGTACAGATTCAGTTGTTGTTGATAGGATGCTTCCAAATATCAATTCCCATTCCGCCCAAATATCTAGGGTTCTCCCAAAGTGGGCTACCTTTGCATAAGCATTGTTCAAAGGCATATCTGATAATTTAGAGTTGCCTTCATTTCCAAGTGGATCTTTGTGAATTATTATAATGCCATGGATAGGAGTAAAGATCTGTCCAGCTGGTCCCAACCAATAAGTGAAACCGGGCTACAACGTATTGAAAAATATGGGTTTCTTCAATTCCTTGATAACCATATACAGTTTTTTTTATATTTTTGCTATTGGGTCTGATTCAATAGTACAATGACTCCGATCTTCCATCATCCCCTGGTCCATGTTATTTTTACTGTATTGTGCGAGATGCTTTTGTTGTATTTTCAAGGATCCGGGAAACATCGCCTATTATATGGTAATGAAAACAAAGGGTCATCATGTTCTTCAGATAATGTGAAACACAACCATATACACACTACTTTGCCTGTCCCTGGAAAGTTGGTATTTCTCTCGTTAAGAGTGTTGGCTCTTAAGAACGTCTATAGCTGCATCCGTATCTAGAGGCAGGATTTTCAGTTTACGTTTGAAATTTTCATAGAATATATGATGGCTGAGGCAAAAATAATATAACTCAATCAGTCTTGTACCTTAGCAGTTGCGGTAAGCACAAATCCTGAGTATAGTTTTGAAGCGATCTGGTAGAAGTCACCTATATGCATACAACTACATATAGTCGTATGCACTAAGCATATATCGCCAGGGTATCCAGGACTTCCTTGGCGACTAGTATTCTAACCCACAGTTAATTAGAATTATATCATTGTTGTATGTTCTCAAGGTTTCATGAAACTTTATAAATGAGCTTTGAATATGAAAAAAGCCCAGAAAGTGCCGGGAGGCATCTTCAGGACTCGCCAGAATAATCCCTTTAGTCATTATCAGGACTGATTCAATGGCTAACGACTGTATAGGGCGCTGATGTACCCAAGCAAAGAGATGATTGGTGTGGCCTGTAGGAGACCATATATACGCGGTTAAGGCCTAAATCAGGTCCATGTGATGGGTTTCAGAGGTGGCGCTGTGGAGATCCCAATATGAAGACCTGAAGAAACTGGGGAAGAGCAGAAAGACTCACAAAAAACATCTTTCCTGCGGCTATCAGGCAGAGATACATGCAGGTCCATCCGACACGAGGTGGGGTGGTGAGACTGGCGGTGCCCGTCAGGGGCTGTGAGGGTGGGCGACCAAGACGTGAGGGGTGGCTGCTGGGGCCAGGCCGCGACATCAAAGGCGTTTACCCTGGAGGGTAAGGGACATTCACACAGGAGGAGTGAGGGTCTGGACCCAGAGGAGTCACCTGCCACTCGTGGACGAATGCCCGCTAAGCGAAGACTCCACAGGAGTTTTACTCAAGAGGGGCCTCCAGTTGAGATACCGGTGGATCTCCTATAGGTTACTACAGGTAAGTCAATTTATATTCATCAACATTGTAAATTGGTAGATCAGAGACAAACGGGTATTCATAGAAAGATGAGGTTTAGGCCTGGCGTCCACCTACTACGATATAGCTCCGATACGGTCCACGATGCACCTCCCGATACAAAATCAAAATCGCGTCGGAAGGTCACCTAATATCGGGGCAGTTGACCACGTTTCTCCAATTAGACACAGATAAAAAAAACCTACAATACGTGGTGGATTCACATGTCTAGACCTATGTTTACGATTTCGCACCTTCCCGATATGTCTCCGATATTTGCTTTTTGTATCGGAGCCATATCGGTTGGTCTAAATTTCTATCGCAGTAGGTGGACACCGGGCCTTAAAATCCGTCGACATGTCTTATCCATTTTGATATTCTGAGACTAGGAAGGACATGACAATGCTGGGAACACCTCCACTGGTTTTGACTCTCTTTTAGAAAGTCCATTGAGAGCAAAATATTTTTCAAACCAATGTTCACTGATAGATCTAGAAAACCCGAGGCGTTTCTTAAGTACATGTTCCTGTAGTCTATATGGAATTCATATTAGAGAATATCTGAAGTAGGTATCGCGAGAAGTCACAAAGCAGTTCGAGGCTGGGGTTACTTCCCAGCATAACCAGAGCGATGCTATAATACATCAGTGGTTTGATCTATCTATCGATAGCTGTCATTGATCCTATTAATTATTGCACTTTAATATTTGAGGTGGCGAGAATACAAAATACACATGTAGTACTTTCAGATGGATATGACAAGAATAGATTAGATCGACAAACAAGAGTCAGCCTTACAAAATCTAGAATGAAGGTATTGGAGCAGTCATTGAAATAAAGCGGTGTACACTACGGAACTGGTACAATCCGAGTTTGCCTATCCACGTGTAACTCGAATATATCATAGAGAAACCCTGAAATATGTGAAGTAGAATCGTAGAGGCATGTCTGTTGAACAATCATATTTCAGCTTTCTCTTGTATGTGGTGTTATACACGGAACAATTATGTCGATATTTCATTTGCGTTGATATAACACAAATGATGTGCATGGGGAAACTCGCAGCCAAGGCATATATATATATATATAAGCAATATTCCACTGGCCGACTATTCACCACCGATCTGCAGCGGGAACTACCTACACCAGATCGGTGAATGGAAACAGACATGCAAAGAAGTGTTCACCAATTAATTGTGCATAGATTATGCAATGAAGACACCATTAACTCATTTGGTCAACGGCCAACAGAATCAAAGAGGTTTAATTCGTCGGTGATAGTAATTGTGTTTGGAGGACAGTTCTGTCGGTATGGGCCTGTTAAATGCATCAGAAACAAGGGATATACAGTACCCGCACCGATTTTGAGACATCGACGTGCAGACATTGGTCACCACTGACCGAATTTTAGGAGAACTCAATTAATCAGTGCTGTTTTCGTCGGCCAGTGCAAAATGGCTTTATCTCGTCCTTTGGGAATGTCGATTATAGTTGGAACATGGCAGGTTGAATTTACTATTCATTTACTATTAAAGGAAATAGTTCTATTGCAAAAGATCAAGTTTATCGTTGCAATGATTACAGATGTTCGCACCTGTTCATAGTCCTATGGAGGCCATCATGCTGATTTTCCTGGTGGTCTCGACCCAGATGAGCCCCGTTATATCATGGTTAGGTAAGTCAAAACTTGTCAATGCAGAATCCTTAACATTTATGACAAATACCTTATTTCAAATTCGGGCTACTCTCAATTCAACTCGTGTTGAGACATAAAATGTGGTTCGGAACATTTATTACACACTCTATAATCGATGGTGGCCATATGCCACGAATCTTCGGCGCGTCGTAAATAAACAAGCGACAGCGAGTCTTCCGAATATTACCAAATGTCCTAGATCTCTGATTGATGACTGCATCTGTAATCATTGAATCTGAGGCCCGTAATCCATGTTACGCATATGGAGTTTCTTTTATTAGGGGTAGGCTATAAGCTCTGACCCTAAACTTTGCATAGGTGTCTTCTATAAAAGTCATTATATACAGGAAAATACTCCCTATTGACCAAAAATAGTCCCTATGACCTTTGATTTAGCAATTCCTAATAATATATTAACATACGATGGTTTTGTAGATAGGCGGCTCTGTAAACCGCTCGAGCTTGGCGTCGTAATATATTAACTGACGCTTGTGTATTACTTTTCGTCACCCTATCGTTGTTTGCGATCGCCTGTCTAGGTGCACCCCTCTCATAAGATCTCACACTCTCTAAGTGGTATTCTGTACAAGGTTCTCACTACGTTCTATGGGAGAAGAATTCTTATCGAACTAGGTTTAGAGCCTTGGGAATCCATTTGCACACAGTATTTCCGCTAGGTGGCATCATTGAGATTATAGGAATCTGTGGGTTGCATTGATGTACGTCTCTAGCAAGGGAGGCAGGCCAGTGGATTCTCAAGGCTCTAAGCCTCTTTCATTAAGAATCCCTCTCCCATAGAGCGTAGCGAGAGTATAGAATACCGCTTAGAGAATGTGAGATCTTATGAGAGGGGTGCTACATCGATTATTATTTATATATCTCATCATTGGAGTTAACTCCCATTGCTTCTTACTTAAGACATCAATACACGTGGCCTTTCAGCTCACGTGCCGGGATGGGACGTGCATGTCAGTGATGACAGTCACGTGATGAAGCGCGTCCATGGAGGTCACGTGTCCTCGGCTAACCAATGGCCGTGGGTGGTGGCGGTGCGCGTGCGCGGGTCTGACGGTCACCTGACCTGTGGCGGAAGTGTCATCGCCAGACGCTGGGTGCTCACAGCCGCGCACTGTTTTGAAAGAGAGTAAGTTTCTGTTTTAGGAAAAGACACTTGAATTTCGTGCCAATTTCTTTTATATGCATAGTGCCCATTTCTCGATATTATATTCATGTGAAATCTCTGTCTAAAGGTTCAGCTATTTCTGTACTATGCTGCACGCATGATTTGTCTACTGGCATCTTTTTCTTTTAATTTTTTTTAAAAAGATTTTTATTTATACTGGAGTTGTCGGTTAGGGATAAAGCATCCCTATCTTCCACCGTCTCCAGTCGCGATATTCATGATTTCACCGATGCCCAGATTATGGGCTTACATGGTGGCACTGTCCATACGTCTAGACTTCACATATACATACATATATATACAGATTTCTTAGCCTATAAACTTATAACCAAAATACAGTTTTTGTTACCATACCAAGCTCCCGCTGGTCTAGTCATCTATGTTTCCAGATTCTCAGTTAAGCTTATGGAATTTACAAAGTCAGAATGCTTCACCACTGTTATAACTATGATCATTTATGTGTCTACCTTTTGACAATAATACAGAGAAAAAGACAAACAGGACAATACGAAGACATATAAGGGGTAATGGGATTGAGGATGCTAAAGGCAGAAGGGACGGGGTATTTTGCGCCTAAGCGATTTCGAAGGCAATTCTCGTGTACCCGAGTGTAGGCTTCCGAATAGAGCTTGAAATGTGTCCACGGGCCTGGTGACCTCCTCTTAGTTTGGCAATTAACCCCTCCAACAATATAGAGGTTGGTCGGGTTCACTCGGGGTGCGTCTCAAACCAAATACTTTTGTTCTATGTAAGCTCTAAAAGCAGAAATACAGAACAGGTAAAATTCATAGCATAACAAATTGGTAATGAAATCTAGCTTTATGGTGGTTCTATTCTAAAATACACACAAAAGGAAATAAATAAACATACCCTCCACGCAGTACGAAAAATCTGGTAGAGAGTAGCAAACTGGTCCCGCTACTAGGTCAAGGCGGCCGCTTTTTTAACACGACCAGAGCTAACTTTGCGTAGCTCTGGTTGACAACATATAACCTTTTCGGGTCAGTCCGTAGCGTTTGCGAAAGATTCCGCCAGGTGGCAACGGGGAGGGGCACTAGATAAACTGCTCGTATGAGTGAGGATTGGAGGGGTCGTCGATAAGTCTAAATAACCTGCTCAGAGACCTGCATAAGCACTCCTGATTCTTTGTGTCGCCAAACTTCCATATGAAATATTTAAGCAGGGAGCATTAATCCCGATTCTCTCTGTCCCGCGCGCGGAAAGCCCTTTCGAAACAGAGCATTAGATAGCAAATTGATGAGACTTAATCTAGAGTAAAATGTTTATTGTATTAGAACTCACTTACAATAGCTAATTCGTCACTTGTATCAATATTTCATAACATTTGACCAATACATCAATGATATTTACAATGGAAAAGATTTGGTTGTAAAAGTAAAAATGTTTGGAAAGTTACATACGGGAAATTATATAATGACTTCCATGCAATAATTACCGTGTATCTCTAGCTATTGACATACATTGTATGTGCATGCATTTTCACACTTACAAAAACATTGATTTGATTGATATTTATGACCAACTATTATGTCCAAATCGCTTGCGAAATAGGGTTTTATTTTGTATTGAACACCACTCAAATCGGTGTTCCCATGTTTATTTATGTCATGCATACAAACATTATATATTCGTACTTTATTATAATTCGTCAACCCACTGTATGCTATTTTGATAGCTGTGGTCACTTATACCGGCAGAGTCCAGGACTGGACGCCTGCAGTGGCTCACAGACGGGTATCCGTGAGCCTCGGTCTGCGAGCCGGAGATGTGCGGCTCACCGGAGGTCCCGTCTACACGGCAGACAGGGTCATCTTTTACCCACTCCGTTACCGTAAGTACACCTGAAAGAGTCTCTCCATAGACTATACAGTCCAATCCTATACTATAGGGTCATCATTTTGGATTCACTACGACTATCAATTTGAAAATCGCCAATGATTTGTTTGTTTGTTTGGTTTGATTTAACGTCCAGTTAACCATTACAGGTTCTTACCAGACTTTCTCAAGGTTCTTTTACTCCACAAGGGTGGTGATCGAATCTATGGAATGAATTTAGGTAGGAATCTCACCCCTACACAGTTACTGTGCTAGTTTTTTTACTTCCCACACCACATAGGCATGGTATGAGCAGGATTGGCCTTTGCAGTAAATCTACCACTGCTGGGTATGAAGGAGAAGAGTGGCTGCAGTGGGACCCCAACCCACAACCTTTGGATTACATGTCCAGTGCCTTAAACACTGAGCTAAATCCCCACCCCCAATCGCCAATGAATATGAAAACTAAGGAAGATACAAAACAGAGTGTTAATCAGCAACTTGTGTGGCTACAGATCAGGACTTTCTAATGTGGTAATTTTCAACATTGGTCTGCCCTTTTTTTAATTATCAAAGGGCATAATACCCTGGCATATGCTCAAAGCTACAATGAACTACCTTTTCCTTCTATATGAAAAGAGGAGCTCAGCCATTCAAAACAAGCCATTCAAAGCTCCATAGAGCATGTATCAAATCAGGAAAATTCACTGCCTTAGAGATTACTGAGATCTTCCTGACACTAAGCCTATGGCCTTTGTTCGATCTAGATTCAAGATATTACAATAAATTACAGTGCTGAACTAATCTTCCTCACGAGGAAGGACAGCTACTACAACATATTTTTAACCCCGTTTGAAATCGACTTACAAAAATATTCTTATCAAGAACGAATCTGACATTGGTTTCGTATTAGTTCCTATTCCATGGAAACTAATTTAAATATATAGGTGTAAGTTCTGTTTTACAATGACGTACCTCCCAATTATCAAAGAATGATAGTGATGGAAATAGATAAGGTGATCCTATTTACATCAATACTGAGATTGACTTCATTTAATGAGTTATATATATAGACTTGATAGGCCAAATTCTTCCTGGGGTGGGGTGGGATGTTATATAAAGAACAAACACACACCATATATCACTGTTATTGAGCGATTATGCTCAAGTACTAAGGACTTTGAACTTCTGGTTATACATATGGATAAGCCAAATTTTAGGAAAATGTGCATTATTGTAGCCTACAAACCCCCACCTTCATCAGCCAAAATCTTCTATGACAAACTTGAAGACATGCTTCGAGATTATGATGTTGCTCCGCGTGAGATATGGGCAGTAGGAGACATCAATGTGGACTTGAAAAAAAACCAATTCCACTGATTATAAACATGCGCAAAAATTCATACGTAGCACTGGGTTAAAGCAGTATGTTAATGAGATTACTAGACCAAACCCACGAGGTGGTACCATCATAGACCATGTCTATTCAAACAGTCCCCATGTAAATTTTGTTAAAGTTGTCAACGAGTGTGTCAGTGACCATTTGCCTACCATTGCAAACAGAAAAAAGTCCAAACGAGTTAAGGTAATCGCTGAATTTGAAGGCCGCAGTTACAAGAACTTTGATGCTGAGCATTTTGAGGCCTCCCTTTCCGCCCATAATTGTGATGCATTCTACTTGTCTAATGACGTGAATTTCCTATGGAATGTACTATTAGAGTCCATGATCAATTATCTTGATGTATATTGTCCGAAGAAAAGAATGAAATACAACGACTGTAAACCCGACTGGATGAGTAGGGAACTGATCAACCTGATACACCATAGGAGAAACCTAGTTAAAGTTTTTAGAAGTACGAATGACTCGCAACTCTTAAAAGAAATAAGACGCATATCGCGGGATATAAAGTCACTAATAGTGAAAGAAAAGTGTAATTATTGCAAGGAGAAACTAGAGAAAAGTAAAGGCCAACCAAAGAAGTTTTGGAAAAATATAAATGATATAATACACCCGGAGTCCAGAAACGATCAATGTGAACTGGTTGTAGATGGTGATCAAATTCCTTCGAATCTTGTCTCTTCAACTCTCAATGATTTCTTTGCTACCATTGGCAATCTCTTGTTCTGTAACTTAGAACAAACAGAGTTTGACAGTAACCTGGAGATGTTGAAAAAACAAGCATATCATCCACTAGTTGACTGTGATGTAGAACTTACCACTGACAATGTTTGTAGGGCCCTTGTTGCGGTAGATAGCTCAAAATCTAGTGGCATCCCAGATGTCAGGTCTTGTATTCTGATTAAGGGTCTACTATCACTGTCATCCCAATTTGTTAAACTTCTGAATGTATCTGTCAAGACTGAATGTTTCCCGGAAAAATGGAAAATAGCATGTGTTGTCCCCATCCCCAAGTCTGGAAATTTACGCTCAATAGATAACTGGAGACCCATTTCCCTACTAAACCTGCCCAGTAAAATATTAGAAAAACAAATGGATGCTATTATCTATGACCTAATCCAACATGCCAATTTTCTTAATGACCATCAATATGGCTTTAGACCTAACCGCAGTACTTCTGATGCTATTTTCAAATTTTCCAAGCACCTCTACTCAGCACGTAACGCAGGCAACTATGTTGCCTGTTGTTACATTGACTTCAAAAAGGCATTCAACAGTATCCACCATCACCTTTTATTGTTAAAATTAGAAAAACTCCTGTGTATGCCCCGTAATATTTTAGAATGGATCAAAGATTATCTCAATGACCGTAAGCAATATGTTTTCGTTAATGACACCACCTCTCCTATGGTAAACATCACTTTTGGTGTCCCCCAAGGCTCTGTCCTTGGCCCCCTTTTATTTGTATTGTTTATCAATGATCTTGGTAACTGCCTAAAATCTGCTCATTTTCTTCAATACGCGGATGACCTGGTCATCTTTACACAGAATACCAACCCTGTCATTGCCCGAGATATGTTACAACAAGACTTAACAAAACTAAGTCAGTGGTGTACCGCTAATGGCCTAACTGTGAACGTATCAAAAACGAAATCCATGTGGTTCGCTTCTCAACCTTTACTCAAGAAATGTCCAGACCTGGATCTGTTTATGAATGACAAACCGATCTCCTGTTGTAGTCACTACAAATATCTTGGTATAAATTTTGACTGTGGCCTCACATGGGCTACCCATTTTAATTGCATGACAAGAAATATCAGTGGCCTTTTGTTCAAATTTGGTAAGCTTAGGAAATGTCTGACTTTTGAGGCTGCAAAATTAGTGTATACATCCAACATTTTACCTTTGTTTGAGTATTGTGCGTTTATAGCATATAGTTTCCGGAAACAGGATCAAATAATGCTAGACCGCCTGCACCACAGGGGAATGCGTATAGTACTCAAAAGACCCCAACGACATACATCAATTTCTGAACTCCAACGGGAGTGCAAATTGGAGACTCTCTACAAACGCAGAAAGGTGCAGCTCGTTGTGCTTATGTACAGAAATAAGTATAATGAGGAATGGCTAGATGTCAGTGAACGTCGCACGCGATCCAAGGACAAGATCAACTTTAAATATGAGCATACGCGCAGTTCCATGATTCAGAACTCACCATATTACCGTGGACTAAAACTTTGGGATAGCCTCCCTGCATCGATCCAGCTATTGGATACTCTTCATGAGTTTAAGAAACTGGTTATCAAATTTGTCTGAAAATTATCCCACTGAATTCGATTTGTCTTTTCACTGAGGTCAGTGTTTTTCCATCTCAATTTCATCCTTCTCATTTACAATCACCTAGTGTTAATAAAGTTATAATACTGTTTTTGTAGGTATTAGAATGTTTTGATTTAGATGTATCATCACGATATAGAATGATGTAATCCCTGCCTTCCAGATTGTATCGGAAGAACTCATTTGTATGAGAGATACTTTATGTTAACTCAGCTAGACGTACACGCAAGTTTCTTTTCATTGGTTTTCAGATCATTCCAAGGGTCACTTGGGACCTCACGATATTGCCTTGGTCCGACTGCGACATCCCATTAAGGCAACAGATGGAGTCTCAGCTATTGGTTTGCCAGCTTCCCGGCAGGGGGCGGCAGTGGGACAGAGATGCTACGTCGCTGGTTGGGGGAGAGCACACGTATTTCAAGGTAGGTAATGCCAGACTTTCAGCCTTTCAAGTCCAGTTCGCACATGATAAAAGTAGTAGATTCCTTGTCCATCTTATTGATATCCAAACGTACTATATTACTTGAGATTAGCCACCATTCTATATGTTTCTGAGGGCGGAGAAAGGATCTGATGGGTTTTTTACTGCTTGAATTGAACTGATGGGCCAATAATGACAAGGAATATTATGAGGACTTGTTAGGAAATAACAAGAAAAGGGGAGCTACAACTGTCCTCTTTCTGAAAATTAACTATGTGTAATTATTCATATGATGAAGAGTATTAAATGGGAAAATGATGACTGAAGTCAATTATTTAAATCAATCTTAATCTTATCGTCGATAACGCTGTTTGCAATAGCGATGCATAGCAGAGAGATTAGATAGAAACTATCCTTAAATATGTGCATAAACCGTCTTTAAAAGACCAAAATGAATTGAGCGTGACCTAATTAGTCACTCAACTGTAAATGAGTACGGAGCAGTGCCTCAGAAAACCTCAGTGATTCTGTCAGATCAGACTGTGCCCATATCGTACAGAAAGCTCCCTCTCACTATTTTGGTGTACTTAGGGCCCGGCAGCTTCTCTGTTCATTGCATCAATTCAGGCAAGATCAATCGAACCCGAATCTGAGTTTGAATAGTGAACTGAGCAAATACCCAACTAGGGCTCCAGAGTGAGCACACACATTGGTGCGCGCCTTTGAACAGTGTACGGGCGAACATCCAGGTGGCAGCTACAGTGCACAGATTCGTCCAGCTCCGGGTTTCTGTCTTCTTCAACTCTGTGCAGCGAGCTTCTCAAACTGTGCTGCTCGTTGTGCTTTAAGTGGCTTTGATGCTATGAGAGTGCCCACTAGGCTCTGAGAGTGGCAACTGTGATGCCAGAATGGCCATGATACTAGCAGGAGAGTTTGATTTGAGAAGTTAGAGTTACTCTGGTATGAGAGTTGCCATGGTATAGTGATTGTGTAATGTGCTATGAGAGTGACCACTCTTCCAGGTTTATGCTGTACACACTATATGCCAGGATATAATGTATTTGCTGTACTGTGATAATTTTGCCATTTGCAGTTTCATATACCATGTATTTCTGATCAATCAATGCTTTAGTGAAACGTATGAACCTTGTTGGGACTTCCTCTCGTACCACGTTTCTTTTAATAAAGATATTAAACGAGCAAGTTTGATATTTTGATTAAAAAGTACAAGGTATCGAGGACATCCCAAAAAGGTAGATAAGTTCATCTGTATTATATACTTGTAATTATTGACTAATCAAATATATACAAAACATGACAACATCAAACTGCTATTCAAAGTCTGCTGGGACCACGCTGTACTCTAGCGATCTATGATTCCATAGCATCATTGTTTATGTTCGTTTTATATAAAACTTAGATTGCTTTCAAATTGTCTCTTTTTATTCTTTTACAATACTCCTAGTATTATTCTAAACTTTTTGTATAAATGTGGAGTCCTTATCATATCATTATGTGACCTCAACACTATTATGTCATAACTAAGTCAGTCATTTTTCCTAGCCAATCAGAATGCATATTCAAACTCAATTGGTATTTTTACATACCAGCAAAGTATGCTTGTGTGTATGAAGCAAAGCAGAGGTTTGTATCCGTAGTATTTTCCGGCATAGGTATATAATACAGCTTATTACTGACCTTCTAAAAATGATATTTTCAAAGCCAAGCCATGGTCATAAATTATAGAACACGAGTTAGCACCAAATGATTACAAGATCAAATTGTGCGTAAATGATAACAAAGTAAATACAACATGAAAGTGATTATTGTAGTGTCAATCTTTCCCGTAGTGTGGTGCCTGGAGGAAAAATGGGACCTCATTGTGGCGAAAGGATTTGTTGGTCTCATCTTTCGCTCGGGAAAAATGTTGTGATTCTATTGTAAAAGAAGGTAATGCACCGTTGAAACACAACTGCCTTGCTAACCTTTTTACTAAATACATTTTATTAAGGTGTCAATCTGGCCCTCTCCTCTGAGAAAAAGACCCATTGTGGCCAACTTGTTGCTTTTCATGTGCGCGGGAGAGGCTAACACTCTCCTCTCACATTCTTGCCGGGGAGATCACGTGGCACTCACCTGTGCCCTCCACTCTCCAACGGATGTAAAGACTGCTCTCAGCACACAAGATTTTGTCCGTTGGAGGTAGTCACAGGGCCGGAGACCCCACTGGGGGTTCCACAGATAGGTACAGCACAACCAGGGACCTGTTTCACTAGTTTCGTGACATGTCTGTGACACCATACAGACATTGGGGTTGTCTAGTTTCGTGACAACATAAGTAGCTGCCCTTAGGAAAAGACACACCCCAAACATAAGAATTATGAACAACTTTTTCGTTTGCTCTCCGCTTGCAGATATCAGCATTGGAAAAAATTATACAAATCTACACATCATGGACCTGTTTCACTAGTTTCGTGACAAAAGGGTTGGACAGACATGAAAAGCGGCATCAACAGTGCAAGCAAGAACGGCGAAAACAAAGTCTAATGTCTAGTTCTCATGAAACCGGACACACCATCTAGACGCCATCTAGACATGTCACAAAACTAGTGAAACAGGTCCCAGAAGCTATACTGGGAACGCATGTACCCTTCAACAATGCGCAATGTACGGCATGTGTTTTCCCTCACGGGTTTGTTACGCGTGGTCTAAAACCCGAGAAAGAATGGTGCACCCCTCTCATAAGATCTCACACTCTGTAAGTCGTATTCTGATCTCTCACTACGTTCAATAGAGAATAATTCTTAACGAACTAGGCTTAGAGCACTGAGAATCCATTGGCCTGCCTCCCGTGCTATAGACGTAGGCTACATCAATGCAACCCAAAGATTCCTATAATCTCAACGGTGCCACCTAGCGGGAATACTGTATGCCAGTGGATTCTCAAGGCTCTAAGCCTAGTTCGTTAAGAATTCTTCTCCTGTTGAGCACAGTGAGAACCTTGTACAGAATACGACTTAGAGAGTGTGAGATCTTATTAGAGGGGTGCAATGCTAGCCTTGTTCTCCAACCACTGTGGGGCGCCACTGTCCAGTCAGATAAGATGAAGTCTCATTGAGTGCGTTTCTTGGTAGTTTATTTCTCTGATTATATGGAATTGCAATATTGCTTCGCCAAAACCTAACAAGGAACGTTGCATCATTTATGGCCTCTTGGGAATATTGGATTAATGCGATCATGGAGGGAAATCTATAGCTCTTAGAGGGTCTATAGATATATCATTCATTAGATTGGAAAACTTTTTTTATTCCATATGACTTCAACAGGAGCGTCAGCCGTATTACGTCACGTGGAACTGAGAGTGACGTCACGCAGGGAATGCTCAGAGACGCTAAATGTCGCCATCCCTTCTACTCAGCTTTGTGCGATGTCTGTTCTTGGTTATGCCACCTGTAAGGTAAGTGTGTCTTCAGAAGAATGTCACTGTTAGGACTAACTGAGCACTTGCATGCATCTCGGCTGAGTCATTAGTAAGATTCTCAAAATATGTTTGTGAGGGTCTGTGTACTGCAACATTAATCTAAATCTGCCCCTGTGGCACCCCTCTTCTCCCTATTGCTGGTGCTAAACAAGAAGGAGTGTGTCTATTACTTTTTAGTCATGGTAATTATATAGAGGGACCAGACGGAAGATCGGCTAAGCCGAGTTTGGTATAAATGTTCAATGTAATTGTACTTATTGCCCTAATAAACTCATTAAAAAAACACACAAAAAACACGACCTGACCATGAGGTACAAGGAACAAAACGAGATGATAATTTAAGGTTTGTACGGCATGAGGCGTTTACGCTGAGTTCCGTAACTGAAAATTATCATAAAGTTTGTAGCTTGTACAAGCATGGGAGGTCGTTTTATATTTACTATATACCCAAAATCGATAAAATGATTAACATAATTTGGCTGATAACTAATATTCTAATTAATATTTCAATCAATCCCTAAATGGAGAGGAAAATTTCTGTTCCGAGCAAATGTTATCCCCTTAAGCGAGGTGTCCCCCTTAAGCGAGGTGTCTCCCTTAAGCGGGGTGTCCCGGAAGCGGGGTTTTACTGTACTCACGAGTAGAGTTTACTTTATATTTGGACCGGACACATTGCCAGACGAGGAATAATCTGAGTGTTATATCATCAGTAGCTGAACATTTAGTACAGTATTTTGGAGAAAATAACTTCCCAAATACAAAGGAGATTGCATATCAGACGCCCATGATAAATAATCAATAGAGCTCTAGTTACTCTTAGGGGGTGCGTCCACCAACCACGACAGGGCTGCGACAACGGCTTTCCGACAGGGTCCACGACAGCTCTACGATTAGAAGCCTTGTCGTAGCCTTGTCGTGGTTGGTGGACCACAGTTCCCGACAAGAGGCTACGACAAGGCCACGACAGGCTGCGACATGAAGCTTGTCGGGGGCCTGTCGGGGGCCTTCCGACAAGGTTACGACAAAATCGAACATGTTCGATTTTGGTGCCGTGTCGTGGTGTGTCGTGGCGTGTCGGGAGGTTGTCACAGAGGTCTACGATAGAATATTTAGGTGGAGCGTGCACTTCCCGACAGGCTGCGACAAGGGGTCACGACAGCCCCCCTTCTCACGACAAGGCTGCGATTGGAACTTTCTTGTCGGCGCGTGTCGCAGCCCTGTCGTGGTTGGTGGACGCACCCCCTTAATCATGCATGGATCGTGAAATATCCGATACTCGTGAACAATCAGATCTATGGCCCTGAGTGTTCTCAACATTAACATCTCGGATTCTCCAATTGGATTGTCACTGCACTCCAATACTAATGGGCATGTCAGTTTTGTTTCTGATGGCTGATCATATTTTCAAACGATAAACATCCTTCTTCTCGATCTTAAAAAACTACAACGTTAATGAAATGATCTTCCTTTGATAGCTGTCTCAATCAGAGTCATATCATGTATCACTTTTGAAAGACCTAAAGCGATATAGTCTACATACAAAACTCATGATTCATTACGTTGTTGACTCTAACATGGTCATACTACACCTACGAGAGGCTTCCCTAAGCCCCTGGAGTGAGATTGACATTTGTGTCTGGCACTGGGTATGGCCTCATATATATGTTCTTAAAGGCATATCGGACAATTTGGCTTGAAAATTAAAACACATGACAATTTCTTAAACATCTAATAGGATGGTCTCCAAATGCTGTGGAACACATGTATATATCTAACTTAAAAATCGGGGGTCACCATGCTAGTTTTTTATTTATAGATCAATATCATGATAATTTTATATTAGAATATATAGAAATTCTAAAATATATTGTTTCACATAGTAAAATCCATGTCAATTTCCTCATACTTTTACAGAATATAGTACATATATAGTACTGCTTATTCAGGTTTTAAAAACCATGCTTTTGAAAGAATTGAAGCCTATTTTACCTATTAAGATTGGATAACCTGGACAAAATATCAAATTTGCTCATGTAGAATTAGAATTAGAATGAATCCCAAGAAACCAGTTTTAACTAATAATTGACATTATCTAAAAATCACCAGGTGGCGCCACTGTGAATTGTAGGATATGCCTTTAATGGGCGCCCAATTATATGTATGTTCGGAAGGGTTATATGAAATTCGGAGGAACTGGTGATTTCTAGGATGTCCATGGACAAATACTTTTGAGACAAAAAAGCAAACAACTAAATGGCATCCCAGTGACATTAGGGTCGAGTGTGAAATCTGGACCAAGCAGTTACCATAACATATGAGATACTCGTGCATGTCACCCTTGAAGAAGGTAGAGACCAGTTGCCCGGAAGACCACTCCGATATGGCGTAGAATAGTGATGAATGATAAAAATCCTATTTGATCCACATTGACGCACATCAAAGCTGATTTAAGGGTTGATTGCACCAAACCGACAAGGGAAGATTCATGTTTTGCTATGATCAGCTGTGATCTATATCAGTCATTCAGGGCTATTTTCAATTTACTAGAATTACGTACCTGTTCCACCGCACCGATCTGACGCCGAACTGTATTGCCTATCGTCCATTTATGTATCTAATTCTGCAATCTTCAGAGAACATCCTATAGCGTTAAATTCTCGTATCAGGTTTTTTTATGTTGTGCCTTGCAATATTTCATATTTTCGAATCCCATCTTGAAATATATCAACATATTATCCTATGGGGACTAGTAAACTATAACAAATTGTCGCTGAAAACAAAACATACTTTTTACAGGATTTTTCATAGAGTATCTCTATCCCAGCTGCCCCCCTCCCCCATCTGATATCATTCTGGATGGCAATCCATAAGGAAATTACCTCTCACCGAATGAGAAACCAGTTGATAATGATATATCACATATCACGAAGCACAATATCAAAAACCATTACTCAGCATAATAAAATCCAAGTACTCCTGGACCCCCCTCCCTTGTCATCATCGTCCAACGCCTCATCAGTTTAAACCCTAATTGTACCTGACAACACGTTTACTTATTCATACCTGTTTTTTTCCATTGGGCATTAGGCTTACTGGCTGGGCTGTGCGTGGACAGTGATGGAGTATGGGCTGGTGGAGGCAGGGTCTAGTTACAAGGAACAAATCTGAGAAATCCCCTGTGTAATCCGGCGCCCGCGCCCCCCGCCGCCTTCTCATTAGGGCCCGGTTGTAAATTAGAGGCCTCGCTCTCCAGTTATGACCCGATTAGTCTCTGTTTACAGTCAGGTGACTTACGGACACCCCTCCTGCCTCTCCTTCTCACTCAGTGTTAGGTGTAAGGGTAGCAGACTCACGATTGTATGGCTGTCTCTCCGGTGTAAAACTTAAGGCCTGTTTCCATTGGCCAACAAAGAGTGTGTAGATTTTCTATGTTCTCCTAATAGCCTATTTCCATTTCTGGTCGGCAGTGCCTAGGTCCGTCGGTAGTTCCTGACTGTATATCGGTGATAGCCAATGGAAATAGGCTATCAGGAGAACGTAGAAAATCTACACACTGTTTGTCGGCCAATGGAAACAGGCCTTAGGGTAGGAGATTCATTGCCTGGCTCACAACTGTATGCCTGCCTCTCCTTATTGTTCAGGAGTATTCCCTGTTTATGTGATTGTACATCACCTGCACAAAACTGAATTGTGCTCAATACCCCAACCTGCTAGTAGATGACAAGATAAGGCCGTTTGATGATTCATGAAAAATAATTGCATTGCATAACTGCGAACAAACTTTACTTATGATAATTTTCCAATTCTTCTTTTTTCCCTCTTGTCAAAAAAATTAGACCCTTTTTACATACCTTAGCTCCTTTTTATTTTCTATTCCATATTCATTAACATGGGCTTATCCCGTGCTGTACATTTGGCTATCCCTCATTTGGACATTTGACATTCCATCGTTGATCATAAGGCCCGTTTTCATTGGCCGACGAAAACGGCGGAGATCTTTTAAGTTACCCAGAAAGTTTGTCGGTGGTGCCACTGACAGTGCATCGGTATTGAAAATTCAGTGAGGGTAGTAGATTTCACTCAGTGATCAAGTTTTCACTCAGAGGTGGGTGGTGCCAAATTGCATAATCTAAACAGAAAAAGTCGGGGGTCATTTCACAAGCTGGGTTGTTTCCATTGACCAATTTTGGTCATATTCTGTATGTAAAGAGTATTCCAATGCAATGTGTAAACGATACAAAGTATTTCGACTTATGCTGACCCCCTATAAACTCACAGCCTATCTACTTTTTGATAAATTTGCTGTTTGCAAGCTTGCTTGCCCAATGCATATTTATCGACAGATTTTGATGGGCTAAGTATATTTTATAGCGCTGATGGTAATTTGCTGGAATCCAATGCTATGAATATTAAATTGCCGAATCGAAGTTTTACGCCTCTGGCCCCTGTCAGATAGGTGTCTCTTTACGTTGACTCTGAGGGTATTTAGAGCGCATCAAAAGCCTGGTTTATGAATATCCTCTTGTAATAGGGTCTTGTCGGCATCCGGCCTCGTGTCGTTGGGAGAGATTACAATCCTATCATCATAAACTAGCATCTCCAGAATTATCCTGCACCTCAGAGGATGGCTCCTATATGGATTGCCATAACCTGAGTTCTGCCTGGGCAGGTGCGCTAGGCCAGGCTGGGACCACTCTCTCTTGCTCACTCTTCAATAGGCAGCTAATGAGTCGATGCCTGAAGCTAATGTACCAATCGCTCATGGCATACTGAAACAAAGGCTACTTGGCCTTGTGCGATAACGGTATTAGCGAGCCCTTCTGCTTAAGTGAGTGCTTGCAGCTGATTATCAAATAACCCTCTCCGTTGTTGGCACCATACAGGGCTATCTACAAACCTCGCCTTTGTCCAATGGGTCGGATCGAAGCCCTGATTGACCAGCACTACAGTACCAGCCTTATGTGACTTATCCAGCTTGGACCTAATTCCTGAAAATCTAAACTTCCTTTTTATGACATAAAATATAGCCATTATAATCGTTCATGTTATTTCTCAGTGATTATGGTAGATTACTCGTTGGATGATTTGTACATTATACCCCATCAATTTTGGAATCCAAGCATCTTCCTATTTAGAAATTACGATCATTCCTCTTAACTCGACTATTAAAGTCAAATCCCTTGCATGCCGAGTTATCTTCTAGATATATATCTATTATCAATATGATGAACCCCCCACTCGTTATCAGAAATAGGCAGACAAGGACAAGTCAAAGATACCACACTATACTTTTACCCATCAGCAGGCAAATAGGGAGCTTAAGTGAACCTGTTGAAACGACAGATACCCGTTCACAAAATGCCTTTTCCTTAGTACCTTTACCATATTGCATACGCGGTGGGATAGGACGTGAACAGCTAAGCCTCGTACACAATCACAGATTTACCTTTACTATATAGTTTCGAGATTATATATGTGTCATTCTCCAATCTTTTAAATGCATATTTCTGATACACTTAACAACTGTCATCATAGCTCTGATACAAACTCATTCAGAGACGATAGTAGTAAACTACACTTCAACAATAGCAAACGAAACCAATAAGAAATTCCAGCCTTGAACCCTATAGCTTTAGTACTAAACCTCGTTCGTACTGGCCTCAGGAAATGCAGTTTTGACGCTGTCTACGGCTTTGGCGGGTTCACTTTGGCTCCCTATGTCTGTACCACCTTAAAGCCCGGTGAATAAGTGTTGTTAGTACAGCATCCCACAGGAGCTCCCTCACTGAATCTTTCACAATGAAGTGGTAGAATTCTTGCACCAATCCTGACAGAGCAAGTACTGAGAGTGACAATGTGTTAACCGGACCACACCCTAAACCTCAGCCACCAATTCCCTGTACCTCGTGTCTTTTCCGATGATGAAAGCCACTTATCCGGTGCATTTCAGCTAACTATCGGATTTCATATACATTTGTTAATCATCGATTCTGTTACTGCATGCATACCCTCTTCTAAGAGGTGCTCCAGCATAAAGATGGTACCATTAGTATACGTAGTTGCTTGTTTGAAACTGTACTTCATCACATACTTGCACCAAATCTATCGCTCCAAACAAGGTGTATTGTAAGGATTGCTGAAGGGAGGTTCTATATCTTGTGTGCTTGGACTGTTATATCCCGAGTTCTATCAATGCTTTTAACCCATTCGCAGTGTGAGCTAATGAAATCTGGTAGTACGCGTTGTGATAAGACAGAGGTAAGAAGGATAGCATAAAAATAAGCAGAAACCGAACGAGAGTTAGACTTGACAATGTTTATGCCACGACGGGAAGGTCGCTTGCCAGTAATGTAGCAATCGAAGTTTCTATGTCCATATTGGATTACTCTTAGTTTGTTCATGAGCGTGTCAATATATATTCTTCAAACAAGCTACAACGATTATACACCATGGGCCGTGTCAGGGTGCACACTATCAGGTATCATGGATTCTGTCCTGTATGTATGCTGGATAGAAGGAGGACGAGGAGAGATGCAATTATGCCTAGCCTGATGGGAAAAGGATCACCAGAGCAGAACAATCTTTGAATACAAAACATCAATTCTGAATAAGAACCGGACCACAAAATTGAACCATGTTTCATTTCCTGAGCCCTTATTCGGTATACATACATATATGAATCCGAACTTTCATATCTAAATTCAGACACTTATCTATAGCCATTCTGTATCTTAACTTCTCCTTTTCCCAGTCTCCTTCCCTTTTCTTTTCCCCCATTATCCTTATTACCCTATCCTCATAGTTTACTTGAATTGGCAGGATTCCAGTGTATGCCATAAAATTGGTCCAAATGTCTATCGCCTGCGTTGCAATTGAATGTTCCATTCAATGAAAAAACAAGTAATTAGCATTAGAAGCCAATGCGAAATCGAATTTTTACAATTGATAACATTCAGCTGCTGTGGGCCACAGTAGAAGCATCTTCATAGTTTAGGGTATGCGCAGGGGTATGCGTCAAGCTTTTAGACCTCCTTTACTTAACTGGGAGTTGCGTACGGAGGTCAAAGCACTACACATTTTACCGCTGTTCTCCAGGAAACAGCAGAAGCATGTAGGGATGGGAGACCATCACGATAAAATCTTCTAATGGCATGTCGTCACCGTGCAAATGTCTTATTTTCTTCGGGCAATGATTAGGTTTTTTTTTGCTCTGGCACTTTGCAACCATCATGCGCTTGGGAGAAAACATGCAAAATTACATTCTCATTTATTCCATCAAATTGAGTCTGAAAGGAGAAGAAAAAAGCTTTCCATTATATGAAAGTGGTTAAATTGGAAAGACAATCAGGGATTGAGTTGGTGGGAATCAATGTGAGGCAACTGAAATTATTTTGAAGTACAAGACGCAATCTCAGAAATTCGTTCTTACACGGGATCAAATCAGGGTGAAAAAGTATGCCTGTTGATTACTTCCCGAAATATTTCATTACCTGAAAATTAGCTGAATTTGCAGAAATGTCAGGCTGTATCATCCCTTGGCCACATTCACAAGTACAATCCATTAAATGCGTCGGTGTTTAAGAACCCCACCGAAAGTATGGAATAATACTTTATACAAGGCAAAATAGCATCGCCTTGTGGATATTTACATCAATTTAAGATTACACATGCCTAATCTATTCTATTAAGCCTTTTGAGAGGAGAATTTTTTCGATCAGTGGAGAAAGTGTGTTATCGTAGTTATACGTGGGCGAAAATATGATATGACATTGAGTATGATGACAATGAGTGTATAACTATTATTCCATTCATTGTTCTGATATAATTTATGTCCTCTTACTAGTTAGTGTATTCAACGACTGGTATAACATGAATCTCATTAATCATTTATGTTATCCCAATCTGTGCACCTTAGTATATCTTTAGGCAAGAATTATAAATTATGTATTACATTTATGGATAACGTTCACCCTGCAAGGTATGGTGTGATAAAGGTTTCGGTATGTGTAAAGAGTAATTGTCTTTGAAAATTTAAATATTTAGCTTGATTTTGTGCATACATATATATGTATACATAGTGGAAGATTACTCAATCATCATTCATATTCAATTTGGCACATTAAAATAATACCCACCTCAATAAGAATATTGCTGAATGGTTAAAACACTTTATGTTAATTCAAAACATTCAGCTTTTCATGAAGCGTTTACTGTTCTATAGCTCTGCAGATATCCTTTTGTCAAAATACAGAGGTATTCTAGTCAATGCAGGTGCTATAGTTGTCAGGCAGTCTGCAGCGGGAACATGGCTAATCCTTGATTCATATTCCTGTGATTCATTTAGTAGGCTGTATAGAGACAGCGCTGTCATATAATGAAACAATAAAGGATGAATTGACTGGAGAAGCGCCTCTATATAAGCATAGAAATTATAGATTCTGGGCATGTCGTGGGAGTTGTCGTGCCAACTGCTGCAGACCTATCCCTACTATATCCATTCTACTCTGTGAAACATCTCATAGCCTTTTAGACTTTGGACGCCTGGGGTTAACTATAGGCAGCTTCTCATTTCAGGACTTCATTCAATTCTGTCATGAGATCTTCCATGAATGGTGATACCAACGCAATAACTACAACCTATAGGTTTAAAGTGCAAACTGTTGGTGAGATATGAGGTTGAATTTCAAGGAAACAGATCACAGTTATTAGTGATTAGAGAATTTGACTTCCATTGCGTATTTCAATGCTTTTAGTAGGTAATATTTGATTTGCAAGTTCAAGGTTTTTCCATAGTGTTATCCCCTGTAAGCCGGGCTTTTCCTATAACTAATGGTTTGAAAAGCTTGCTCTGGTAGATTAATTTCTAGATCATTACATGTTCCCTTTAGTGTTGTGTCAAGATTCTGTACATCACCTGAAAGCTTATACATCAAGCTGGAGAGCAGTTTTGCTCTTCTTACAATCAGCCTTTCTACATGGCAGTGTAAATGCAACGCTTCTGTGCTCATATCGGTTGAATAAAATATAATGTCAATTGTAGATATATAAAACCGAACCTGCACAGTGCGCAGATATGACGACGTTGTGCGATGCTTAATCGCCAACATACTGTAGACCTCACGACCTGTCAGAACAACCATATTGCTTTTTTTGTTTTATTGGTAATCATAATCTCAGTATACATTTCTTTATATTGCAACAAAGGTCAATCAATAACATAGACGGACATCATTTTACCTACATAATGATAAAGACAGATGTGGACATTCATAGATCAGGTTTCTATGCGATTCTCAGACACTGAGTTTGGGCTCGCTGTTACTTGTCAAGCATGCATTTTAGGGCATTATAATACAATAGGTCCCCGTTATCAAAATACAAAATAATAAAATATTTGAAAATTCACAACGCTGTCATTTTATCCAGGAACGGTGGTGATTTGTTTCTTTGATATGTGTGACAAAGGTCAGAATCGGATCCAGATTGTAGCCTAGGTATTTATAATTCTACAACATTTGTCAGCTCTATCTGTTTGAGAAAAAGTAAAACATCTGTTTGCACTTATAATCTGATCCAAATGTCATACACTTTGTTTTCTTATGAATCAATAGAAAATTTGTTTTGTTCAGACTCAAACTTGTCGAGAGCGGTTTGTAGTTTCTCTTGAATCTGACAATTGTTTTCTCCTTCAAGATATATAATGATGACATCAGCATAAAGTTAAATATTTATGTCAGGGATTCATGCTATTACACCATTTACAAATAGTATAAATAAAGAAGGCACAAGGTTTGAGCCTTGAGGGACACCGCAGAGCACCCTATCCTGACCAGAAAATTTTCCATTTACTTTAGTTCCTTGGGTTCTGGGATCCAAGTTGTTTGTTATTAGTGATAAATTCTTATTTCTAATACCATGATTAGCTATAGATAATTCAGATAGCATGTAGATAAGTCATCTTATAAAGCCACATCACTGGTAGCAATGTGTGGCTGTCCTGTCATATTTAAAAAAAATTATCATTTTTCACGAAATCAAGAATGTTATCCATGTTCGGGTAATGAATGTGTCCTATATCGTACCTGTAAATGCTGGCAGAGGGAAATTGAGACATCTTTTAAAAGTAAAATTTTATGAATTAAAACTTAAGTATGAAATTTGCCATTATCGTAGATACTATATCAATCAATTGCTTTCAATATTACTTTTATGGCTGAAAAGGATTGAATTTCCGCGGTTATCCAGCTGTCATCTTTAAAAGGCAATCTGGGCATCCTTTTACGGTAATTTATTATCAAACACTAAATTTAATCCCGGTTGGATTGAGTGAATGTCACGTAAATCGAGCGTGGAATCTAATCGAATTAATCTCGCTAATATTTCAATTAACGCCCGCTCATCTATCATTAAGATGAGGGGGGATCACAGCACAAAGACTGCGCGTGGAGAGTGGAGCTGCCAATTGAACGCTTTAAAGGCACCTGAGCGAGTAACAAAACCACCTTGGGTGTGAATTTTTAAAGTTTTCATTTTCTCCTCCTGTAACAGGGCGACTCCGGCGGACCTCTGGCTTGCGTCTCCCGGGACGGGGGTTACTGGCTGACCGGGCTCGTCTCCTACGGGCCCCCGTGTGGTGTCTATCCCGATCCCGCTCCCACAGTGTTCACAGACGTCACTAGCTACGTGCCCTGGATGAGACGAACGATGGCCAAGCACTACTCGTGACCTTGATCTTTGACCTGGGGGTTAGCCTACAGTCTAACCTGCTCAGTCATCATGAAGCATACAAAGAGAAAATCTGCACGCTAGGGCTCCATTTATATGAGTATCCCGTGCTATGACTAGTATTTTTCTCTCTCTCTCTTCTGTCTCTTATGATATGGCAGGATGAGAAAGGCACTGGTCCGCTGGAGTCTCAGTGCCTCTCATGTGTAGGTAATAGTTGCGGTGGTATACCATGAACTACAGATACAACATGGTCTGAAGAAGATGGAATCAAATTGCAGATATGAGTGAAATATGAGTGAATGCAATTGCATGTTATTTAAGGTCTATGTCCTTCAGAACAATGGGAACTTACACTAGAGGACTGGGCCAGGTAAGTCACAAGGCACGATGATGCCTACACATACTTGGGATTTAAGTGTACAATAAAACAGATCAATAACAATTTGACTTCTATTTCTATCTGAGAGATGTCAACCCTTATCTCGTGTGTCCAATGATGGTTAGACCCGGCGTCCACCTGCTATGATATGACTCCGATATGGTCTACGATGCACCTCCCAATACAAAATCAAAATAGCGTCAGAAGGTCCCCTAATATCAGGGCAGTTTACCACGTTTCTGCGATTAGACACCAATAAAAAACCCATACAATGCGTGGTGGATTTGCATGTCTAGACATATGTCTATGATTTTGCACCTTCCCGATGTCTTTTTGTATCTGTGCCATATCGGTAGGTGTAAATTTCTATCGTAGTAGGTGGACGCCAGGCCTTAATGGATGATGGAACCACGCATTATCAAGTATCACCGTTCCCTAACGTCCAATTTTCACCACTCTGTTTGTAATCTGTCATCAGTGATAGTTCATATTAATTACCATTTTATATTCATCTCATGGCTAGATATAAATACCACCGATAAATACCGCCTATTGCAAATGTTGCACACTGAAGGTGGGCATCCATAACTCACAATATGCAGCCGGGGGTAGGGGGTCCAGTCTCCATGGTAATAAATAATAAGAATTATTTTTAAAAAGCATGACTAGTGCTACATTTCTATAAGTATCCTGTGCTATGACTAGTATTTTTTTTCTCTCTATTCTCACTCTTATGATATGGCAGTATTAGAGAGGGACTGGTCCGCTGCAGTCTCAGTGCCCCTAATATGTAGGTAGTAGTTGCGGTGGAGTACCATGAACTACAGATACCACATTTTCGGAAGGAGAGATGGAATCAAATTGCAGATATGAGTGAAATATGAGTGAATACAATTGCATGTTATTTAAGGTCTATGTCCTTCAGAACAATGGGAACTTACACTAGAGGACTGGGCCAGGTAAGTCACAAGGCACGATGATGCCTACACATACTTGGGATTTAAGTGTACAATAAAACAGATCAATAACAATTTGACTTCTATTTCTATCTGAGAGATGTCGACACTTATCTTGCATGTCCAATGATGGTTAAAGGATGATGGGACCACGCATTATCAAGTATCACCGTTCCCTAACGTCCAATTTTCACCACTCTGTTTGTAATCTGTCATCAGTGATAGTTCATACTAATTACCATTTTATATTTATCTCATGGCTAGATATAAATACCACCGATAAATACCGCCTATTGCAAATGTTGCACGCTGTAGGGGGTCGGGGGCGTCCATAACTGACGATATGCAGCCGGGGGTAGGTGGTCCAGTCTCCATGGTCATAAATAATAAGGATTATTCAACAAATCATGACAAGGAGGGAGGATAAGAAATGGTGAACAGCCTCGAACAATATTGACAGCAATAAAATGAATCTACTGAAGCGGCAGCAACCCGCATTCAAAATAAACCTTTCAGCGGAGTTCAGGGGGGCCCTGTCTCCGAAGGTGCTCTTAAGAACACGGGTATCTGCTGTTTCGGCTTTTTTAAAGACCTCTATTTTGTTTCTGTTATATTTACCACTTCTTTCAGTGAATTGTAAAGGGTTGTTAGAGAAGAGAAGCAGGAGAAGAAGATCCCCATTAAGACCCGAAAAAATGCCAATTAGACAAGCCTCTTGGGTGTGCTTTGAGTGAAATAATATTTACATCTAAATAGATATTTCTTAGCTCTCAGTCAGATACAGCCAAATTATGACATAAGGCCAGTTTCCATTAGCCGAAAAATACTGTGTAGATTTTCTGTGTTCTACTAATAGCATATTTCCATTTTGTGTCAGCAGTGCTAAGGTCCGTCGGTAGTTCCCGACGGTATATCGGTGATGGCCAATGGAAAAAGGCTATTAGGAGAACACAAAAAATCCACACCGTGTTTGTCGGCCAATGAGAAAAGGCCTTAACTCCTATCAGCTCATTGTTAGCACATCCCATAATCAATAAAGATTACATAGATATTTCCAAGGTTACGTTTTAAGATCGAATTTTCCTGTGTTGATCCTATATGTACAGGATATTACTAGATGATTCCAAATCAATGTTCCCAGAATAGCTATTCGTAGTTCAATTTTTAAATTCAAGACCTGAGATTCGTATCAAATAGAGTTTCTAATTACTAAATTTGCCTAGGGCATGTGACGTCGTCTTGACAAAAATAACATGCAACAGTAAAAGAAACAAGACAATCCGACCGAGATTCTGAGTCTGCCATCCGAGACACGGAAAACAATAACAAAAAGCAGACGTCGCAGAAAGGCTGGATCAATTTGCTAATTGGACTTGGCTTCGTCTCACAGCGGCATTTAGTCACCGATTACAACCACAAAACATGCCATTGCTTGTTGTCGTGCATCCCTCGTGCATGCTCAACTGAGAGGACTTACCAACGATCGGATCTATGAATCTGTAGAATGACAGAGGCAATTTGATTTTTCTAGTTTATAAGCAATGTGTTTCCTCAAGCCAATATATTTTGGTTAGAAATTGTATAATTATAAGGGTAACACAAATTTACTGTATTTTGTGTTTGCTGGCTTCCACTCAAATGCCATAAGAAAGACTGATGCTGAGACAATGTTAATATTTCTAGAAAACAATGAGAGAAGCTGGTGGTTCTTGTATTGATTATGTACCTTGTACTGTAAGGACAGACCATACCGGCTGATTAGCCGATGTTCTTGTAGGATAAACAACTAAAATTAAAAAAAAACAAAAAAACGGGAGGATACGTGTCTTGCATGCATACTTAGGAGAAACCAAACAAGAGTTAGTCGAGTTGTTGTTTATCGCACGACGGCAAAGTCGTGTATTACTGCTCGAGGCGAAGCCAAGTGCAGTGATACATGACTTTGCCAGAGTGCGATAAACAACACAACTAACTCGAGTTTAGTTTAGAATTTATCCTACCCCATCTAAATTACTTCAGCAAATTAAGAAATAACATAAAACTCACCGATAATCAGTGATAATCATTGGTCACTTTTCAAATGACGTCAATTGACAACGGTATCCCACTAGAGCGATAAATTTCATTTTCCTGCACCGTAGACCAAATACAGTCCGCTAATGTTAAGCCTATGGAGTTTTTTTATAAGGGGTAGGATAAAAACCTTATAAAGGGCTGGTATTGAAAAGTGGCAATTCTTTTTGTAAAAGCTCTGCAATCGAATACCTTAGATATAGAAGCCAAATGTCAATTTCCACATTGTCAAGCAATGTGAACATGGCGCTTTGTGGGCGAGTCAAAGGGCTCAGATGTTTCATTTCCTTCTCGCTTCATGAGGATAGTGGTCTGCTGTATGGATCATGCATCTCATATGGTCGACATGGATTGTTTTTTTTGTGCCCAGGGAAAGCCTGGAGTTTGCTGACGCATATCATATGTACATGCATAAAACTAGGTGTTGCAAAGAAGACGAACTCGGTGAGGGAAAGAAACTCGATCATTGTTTGAAGTTAGTTTGCATTCTCAGGATGGTCCAATAAAGTTCAAAACCAATATTTTGTTCTTCTTATAAAAAGAACCCTCATAGGACTTAAAGAGGATATCTGATGGAACTCTGTGTTAATACGCAAATATAAGTCCTTTGCGGCACAAGCGGAAAGAAGGAAAATAAAACAATGTGAAAGGCTGAGAAATAGAAACGTTGAGTGCAGGGGACATCTCATTCAATTATATGTGATTCTCAGCAATCAAACCTTCTACATACAATCCATATGTTATTATAACTTCTGGTTTAGTCAACAATTCCAAAGCGTGAATCAAAGACATGAACAATTTATTCAAAATGGTAAAACGGAATTCTACTTTCTGTGAACAGTGTTTCACTTTAATTGATAATAAATGTCTGAAGTATTCGGTTAAAAAGCGCCTAAACCTAACTTTTCAACTAGATGTGGGATTGAATGCATGAGACAGGTGGCATATGCTAGAAGAATGTTACTGGCTTCCGCCCACATTACCAGTAACTCAGTCAGTCCCAACGCGCTAATTTTATTCCAGATTCCTCGCAAATAAACCGGAAAAAATGGGCAGAAAAATCAGCCTATATGCTCATACCCAAAGTAAGCCTATGTGAGTACACCAAAAATCAGCCTATAGGCGCTCATCAAACATCAGCATATATGCCAACACCAGACAGTAACCCATGTGCTCACACCATACACCAGCCTACATACTCACACCATACATCAGCCTACATCCTCACACCATACACCAGCCTACATCCTCACACCATACATCAGCCTACATCCTCACACCATACATCAGCCTACATCCTCACACTATACATCAGTCTATATATGCTCACACCATACACCAGCCTATATGCTCACACCATACATCAGCCTACATGCTCACACCATACATCAGCCTACATCCTCACACCATACACCAGCCTACATCCTCACACCATACACCAGTCTATATATGCTCACACCATACACCAGCCTACATCCTCACACCATACATCAGCCTACATCCTCACACCATACACCAGCCTACATCCTCACACCATACACCAGTCTATATATGCTCACACCATACACCAGCCTACATCCTCACACCATACATCAGCATATACTCACAGCCTAAAGGAGTAGAACAGGAAGGTAGAAACAGCAATGAGGTGATGAGAACCGAAGGATGTACACGTATTGACAGCTGCTAAAATACTCATTAGCTGCACACTTATTTTGTTATTCATTTCTGCAAAAATACGCCCAATATGTGGAACCAACGACGAGCTATATTTATATATGATAAAATAAAATACATGAGGCTTAGAAACAGGAAATCTTTCTAGTGTGTAACTATAGGAAGTAGAATTACATGTCAGAAGGGATGAACAAAAATGTAAGTCTTTACGGGGACGAAGAAGTGTCGAGGGAAATCGCTAATCTAGATTCACCCTATACTTTCTTCCCGGCACATTTTCGGTTCAGGGGTCTCTTATTTCTCCTATTTACGCTCAGTTTGTTCGGCGGCCGAGTCGATGCTTCGTCCTTGATACAGTAGACGTCCACTGGAGTGCGTTAATTGACGGATAGTGCTTGCAAACGATGTCTGCCTACAGCGCGGATTTTAGTTCAATCCGGACTCATATTCTCCCTAATTTCTCAGTTCGACTCGGATGTCGTTCCTGCTCTTCTCGCTCATCCATCACAATACCTCCTGACGGCAGCCATCTTGTTCCAACGTGCCGCATGTCGGCTCGGTCACGTGGTGTAATCAAAGGCTCCCGTAGTCTCACAGTATTACGAGAGATTATAGTTAAGTTTGTTCTTTGTGAATTTTATAACTCAGGATGGCTTCCAATTTAGGTTATTTGTCTGGAAAGGAGTAGGTAGGATTAATTTGGTTCCCTTCCGACAGATTTTATGTGCATTAAAGCCAAAGTAGTAACGATGATAGAATTCTGCAGCGCCTACTACATACAATCCATATGTTATTATAACTTCTGGTTTAGTCAACAATTCCAAAGCGTGAATCAAAGACATCTACATTTATTGAAAATGGTAAAACAGAATTCGGATGTAGTAACGATGATAGAAATCTGCAGCACCAGCATTTTCTGCATGAGATTCCATACTGAAGCAAAAGGTCACAGAGAAAAAGTGACCAAAATATACCTTGGGGTCATCGATATCACATAATGTTTCAAGTTACTGAGATTACACTATCCAAAAGTAGATCAAAATTATATTTTACATAACTAGGAGTCGATACCAACATAGCAAAAGATTTTCTGCAATAATACGGGTCGGTTGATATTACAAATAACAATATCCATTGGATTGCATGAATAACATTAAATGTGAAAAAAACCTCTGAGGGAGAAGTGTGCCTCCCATTCTGAGAAAATCATTATGTGGCGCAGCCTCTCTGGGTTTTTTTGTATGTTTTGGTCAATACTTTATTCATCGGGGTATCAATAACAGAAACACAAGCCAAACTCATTAGCTTTTGGACAAAACGTTGTGAACCGTCATGGATTGGAAATGGGATCATTGAATAGGATCCTTTAAAATCTACATGGAACTCATTAGAGACAGTTGATGGACCTGAAACACGTATTTTGTGGCATTCGTACAGATTTGCAGGATGAAAGTTCCACGACTGAAGATACTTTTACATTACATTTCAGATCAGTTTTCATTTCTTATCATCAGTCGATGTTTTTTGCAACCTTTGCCAGAGAGATCCCAATCCAAACTGCTGACACGGGACATCCTGTTTTCTCTAGCAAGAATCTGCCTATACTTTGGGAATATGCAAAAGCAAATTTATATATAAAAGCGGTTACTTATTAAAAAAAAAAAAAAGGGCTTTGGTCCGCTCTAGGCTCCATGCAACATCCTTTATATAGCAACAAGGGGATATCTGTTCATGCTTAGCTACTTGCTTATGTATTGTTAATTGCAGGTATTTCCTGTGAATAAGGGCCCATGTGTTCTATGATCAGTATTATATTTATAGGGGAAATCCGAGGATTAGGAAAATAAATATTCAATTATTAATAAATGGATTGATATGAAAGGGACATGTTTTTCTGGTTCTTCCTTGCTTTACAATAAAAGTAGTTCAAACCGCGAGAAGTTTTGTCTTATTTTAATCAAGATTTACATAGATAATCCAACTTGCAGCTCACAAATTAAATCTATTAAAATAAAGTTAAAAATCAGAAGAATATGCCACTGAATGTTGCCTGCTGTTTTTGCAGTAGCCTGCCTTCAGTTCAGGAATTAATCCTCTTACAAGGTAATCTTCAGTTGTTTGCAAGTCTACTCCAGCAGTGAGCATGACACACCACTCAACCAGAGAACATAGAGTGAAAGCATTTCAGAACATCACGAAAACTATAAGCATCTACAAAAACACAAGCAGAGAGACAAAGCCAAGAGAAGGTCATCAAACGGAGAGACTGTATAAAAAAAACACCCATACGGCTGTGGCTTTAAAGCCAGAACTCCCAGTTCCCTCATCTTTGAAGGTCATAGTACGTGTCACGTGATCGTCGTCACATGACATCTAGCATCACGTGACTGATGCCGTACTGGCAGAATGGCGGCCTCGCTTTGGAATGGATGATGCGGCGAAGCTGATTCTTTTGGTGCCCCTCCCTTTTCTTCAAAAGGCGTTGAGAATGGTGGCTCGGGGCTGTATAAAAGATCTGAGGCTCCCAAGTGGCCCCTCACCACAGCGAGCAGGAACACCATCCGGGCCATGGGCCTTCTGATCGCGTTTTATCAATCCCCTTTGTAGTGGCTTGAAAAGAGAAATGTGATTTTGTTCTAAGAAGGGTGACAAACACCTTGAGGGGGAAGCTTTTCTGTTGGTTAGTGGTGGGAGGCAATAACCCTCGACACTAGGATGGCAGGCAGAGACGAATGAGCAACTTTGTGGTAGGTAAAGGAGCTAAGTTATTTACTTAGTCATGGCTTTTGGACGGCTCACATATCAAGTGGACATAATATCGTAAAACTGGATGAGTTTTTATCTTGGCCACTGTATGCCACGACTGGAGTTTGGCATAGTGATTTCACGAGGCAAAGCTGAGTGAAGTCCGCAGCCAAAACTCCAGGATTGGCATGCGGTGGCCAAGATTAAAACGAATCAGGTTTTGATTTTATCCTGCCCTGTCTCTATATTACGTGATAAAAATTCTGTATGCCACTAGTGGCATATAAAACTCTGTATGCCAGGCAGCGTGGCATACCGAAACTCAATGTTAAGCCTATGGGATTTTAAATTAGGGGTAGGATATTACACTATCCGTTTGAAACTTACTTAAGGTATGTTGTTCATAGAAGCTATGCCATGTGAGGCAATACCTTGTACATCGGTACTATGATACTGTAGTGTATGTTAATAGTTAATAGTGAGAGACGGAATGTCGTCAACACCTACACATTGTGTTATATATCAATCTTTGGTACAGATTCGGTATCAAAGTGCAACCTGTAGTTAAAAGCGACTTAGAGTGTCATAATACCGAGATGTGTAGTTCAGACAAATTATATTTACTAATCATGGAATGCATTCTTCCAAATGTCACAGAATACAGGTCAGACGTCTGTATCTGCACTTTCACATTTTCAATCTGTAATGCAGACAATACTGGTGTAATTCATAATTGAAAGTGAATTTAGGAGTGAAAGCAGAAGGATGGATTCTAGGTGGTTCACACAATAGTGTACTGGTGCTCGTTTTGATTTCTACTCTTGCACGATGAGGAAATAACAGTCAGGACGAAGGAGACCTCCGCGAACGACACATTCGACGAGAGCTCGTCAATCGCGTTTTATTACCACTATCGTCCATAAGGAGTGACGTCCTCGTTCATAGCCTCTATTGAGTGACCTGGGGGCTGTTGAATAAAGTTCGTTCGTTTCTGGTGTTGGTGATGGACAATGTGTTAACTCCAACAATAAACGACATCCTGGACCATTGTTTTCCATTCATTATTTGTATACAACAGCTTGTAAAAGCTTTAGGTTATTTTTATGCTATCGTATGCTTAGAACACATTAATTTATACAACACTATGTCCCTGAAAACAATTCTAATATACTTTTTTGTTGTTCGTAGCTTATTTAGGACTCCTGAAGACAAAAATTGGCCTTTGGGAAAGGCTTGAACGAGGGTTTGGAAAACAAAGAAGGAAAGTGTCTGGAGCGGCTGAAAGTCGACCTGAAAATGGCGTCGAAATCGCTCCCATCATTTTGCGGCTGTTGATTTAAATTAGCTCGACATATACACAGGCATATAACTGATAGACTTTTATCAACATATTTCTGTAGAATAAGGCAAATAATGGAATAGGTGAATTACTGGTCTGTTATCTTTTTATCCAGATTTTACTGGTATTTCTGGCGCTAAATAATTAAAATTTCTAGATAGGCAGTTTCCTAGTGAGTTATGTGTATATGATATATAAACAGCACGGGTAATGGGGATCTACTGGTAGTATTTGTAAATATGATGATAACAATGCTGTATTGTATCCAGAGGTCAAGGCGTGGTGTGTAAACTACCTTTGCATGCGGGTCACCATACCCAGTTATAAAACATTTTAAACATTTCAAATATGGGAAGGGAATATTGACAGGCATAAAGCGTCACCAGAAATTCCCATATTGGGACCGAAATGCTTTTGGTTTTATTTTCATATTCACCCATTTAACATTGGATCAGTAGTATATGAAAACTGTATTCCTGCGGAGTACAGTAAAACCTCGCTTGAGAGATAATTTCCCCCTTAAGCGAGGTGTTCCCTTAAGCGGAGTGGTCCCTCAATAAGCGTTAGAATATACTATTGATAAAGGTGCGTCCTGGAAGCGGGGTTTTATTTTATCGCTCCGATAGAAAATTGGCGTGCCCTAAAGGTTTAAGACGAGGTGTTCACACTAAGTTCTGAACGTCCGGGGACAGGGTTGAGGTATCATGATATACAGTTTTCTTATTATTATATACCTAAAGTACATTAGCAAATTTATAGTATCTTAGACGTAGGAGCCATATCAATTCCGATATAGGCACATAATTGTCAAAGCTTAAAGTGAATTCCGACGACAAGTTTCAAATTCCGACGTAAAGCCTCTCCCATTGTCAATTGATGGGATTCCCCACATCTACATTCAAAGCGAGGCTGACCCGTGACATCATTCTACTCTAACCTTACACCTAGCGTCGTTTTAATCTTATTTGTATGGGGTGCATAGAAATGCTTGAAGAATGATGACAAAAACCACAACGCTTTCTGGTGGAAGTTGATTGCAATACTCTAAGGTACCATTTTTGGAACTCAAACCTTAAGGAGTAGCTTGCGATATATTCATAGATAGGTGATACGCATCCATTCAACTCTCAAAAATACATTTTATATTTCAGTTTCGTCTAAATAATATGGTGTCTTGTGTACAGAATTACTCCAACATACTTCAAGGTTCCTGGGCACACATACGTAGCATGCGTTGATCTCAGTCAGGTTACGAAGTGAATGACGTCACACACGACAACGCATCGATAGGTTCACCAGGTGCACGACTAGAGCAATCAGTGTTAGCTATCACGTTTAGCAGTGGACATTTGAAGCGATGAACTTTCCAACTGACAAACAACAGGTTTGTTTTACTTGAAATATGTTCGCTCACACTGAATCATAATAAGGTGTGTAGTATCTTATTCTTATAGGGCACAGAGTGATTGCTAGTTCCGCCATCATCTGCCAGGAAATTGCAATATAACGCCCTTGTAGTAGGGGGGGGGGCAACCACTGTTATCAGTTACGATAATCTGTAGATAATATTTAGACAAGGCTAGGATTCCTCCATGGCAAACCCTACAAATATTTTTGATAAAATCCATTGATATTTGATCGCGCCACCTGGCGTTTTGGATGGCGTCGGGGGTAAGATGGCCGCCTCCCTGGCACAATGGCTATGTGCCCTATAGTATCATTAACAGCGGGCGGTAAATTTATACGGAACCACCGGTCGTAGGTATATGTAATAAAATAGACTGACGTTAGCCCCTTCAGAGTTCTGTCTGAAAGGATTATAAGGTGAGGATCGATGTGGACCTTTACCCCTGATTATACTCAATCGATGATCCAATGGGTCCTTGTGAACCTGGATTTCCTGACATGCACAGACTCGAACAATACAGCAGCTCAGAGCGAGGAGAAATGAGTAAGGCCTGGCGTCCACCTAATACGATATGGCTCCGATATGGTCTACGATGCACCTTCCGATACAAAATCAAACTCGCGTTGGAAGGTCACTTGATATCGGGGCAGTTGACCACGTTTCTGCGATTAGGCACCGAAAAAAAACCATTGAGATGCATGGTGGATTGGCCCGTCTAGACATATGTCTACGATATTGCACCTGCCCGATATGTCTCCGATATTTGCCTTTTTTGTATCGGTGCTATATTGCTAGGTCTAACATTCTATCGTAGTAGGTGGCCGCCAGGCCTAAGAGTGACCTAAAGGTTGAATGTGAAATGTTTCCAGATATCTTGATGATATTTAGGAGATATCGAAGTTAGATATCAACTTTCGCATGGGGCCTCAATTTTACATCTTATATCTAATTTTTAAAAAAAACAAAAAAAACCATTGTACCAGAGGACCTTTTTGTGTTATATTCATAACTCATTTTGTTGTGATTGGTGATGACAGGACCACGGCTTAGGGCTCTCCGATGAGCCATTCCTCTTTCAGACCCAGTTTTCCTCGATTATCTGTATTCCTCCCCTCTGCTCGTCTAATAGGATGATAGTCTGGAGTAGAAAGTCGACTCAGAGAGCAGCGTGGGACGGGGGGATTATCCCCACCCTATCCCCGCATCATGCGCGATCCGCCCCGCCCGGGCAGGAACCGGAAACGACCTATCGATCCTGAAGGTCAATGTACTTCCGGCGGAAGTAGGGGGCGTGACTCGATCACTGGTTACCCGGAGGTTATCGCTAGTGACATCTGGTGGCGGTAAGGGGGGGGGAGGGGCTATGGTGGAGCTGCTTGGTGAAGGAACATGTGAGTTGTACGGAGAAGAGCTGCATACGTGGAGGAATATGAAGAGAAGTCACGAGTTTGAGTCTGAGGTTATTTATGTCACGCATTTTGTTGGTTCTGTAGTTTCGAAGACGAGTGACGTTACGAAGCCAACAAAATGAGTGACATAACTTTATTCAAACTCAAACGAGTGATGTCTAGATTTTATCCTACCCCGTTTCCACATTTTTTCAGCATCAGAAAGTAGTGACATAAACAACACTTTATGTCACACCCATGGCATAAAGAAATCCCATGTTAAGTCTAAGGAGATTTTTTTATTAGGGGTAGGATAATATGCGATCCTCAGACCTGCAAGAACTGAGTTCGTATTTTATTTCAGTTTCATTCATGTCGGTTACATTTAGACTAATAAATCTGTATTACAATGTATCACTTATCCCCATCAGAAAGGCACAGCGATGAAAACTAGCTTACTTGTTAAAGTTGAAGCATGTATACAGCCACTGTATTGATGACTATGTGAAATGATTATTATACTTGTAAGTTTTGAATGTAAAGAGAGATCGATGAATAAAGATATTTAAAAAAAAAAAGATGTTTTCCATCACCATCAAGCTTATTCTACTGGTTGTTTTATTTTAATATAAATTCTTTTCATTGGTTCAAGCTTATAACAAACATCTCCCATTACATATTTTATAAGATAAGGGGCCATCCATAAAGTATGCACGCACTAAGTGGGGTTGGGGGAGTAAAAAAAATTCAGAAATTTTGCGTATGCTCCCTCTTTGTTCTATTGCGTACAAGATTGGGAGAGGGGGTGGGGGGGGGGGGGTCCAAAACTATTATCTTGTTTTGTATAATAATTACTTATGTTCTGTGTTGCTCTCTTGTGTAGAAAGAATAAATTCCTTTTGATCGATGAACTGGGTATGTAGCTGAAACGCTAACAATAGACTCACACAAAAGAGTGTGCTCCAAAGCGACCTTGACGTCATATCAGCCACTTGGCTGGCGTCAGTTCTGTCTGCTCCTACCTCGAGCCTTACCATGGCTCCTCCAATGCGCCATTGTCCACAAGAGGGGCAGGTGTACGCATCGACAAAAGAACATTAGATTAGAGCCACTCCCACCAGTAACCCCCTCTGTAAGCCCCTCTGCCTCACAGGTAGGTAGCTCTCTAGAAAGTACTAACAGGAATGTGCTGTTGTTTAGAATCAAAATTACTATGGCGACGTCATACCGATTAAGGAAACTGAACATTTAGTTTTCCCATGCAAGAACACAGATTATCGAGACCTCAGAAGCTGTTGGCGGTCCTGGATATAGTCGTTTTTTTTTAAATTCTTTTTTTTTAATTGATCAATCCATTTCTGGTCGGATGGCCAGATCTTCCAATGGTAGTACAATCAGATGAACATAAGTAATTATTATACAAAACAAGATAATAGTTATGTGATAAATGTGCATAGTAAAATAGTGTGCAGTAGACAGTTTGAACATGTTAGCTAACATAAGTAACCGTATTTACGATATCCATAGTTCTTTTACAGACCGTTTGAACGCAGATATTGTGTCTCTTAGCTGTATTTCCGGAGTTAAATTATCCCACAATTTCCTTCCTCTGAAAGCTGGGGAGCGATCATACTTAGACCCTTTATGCTTGATCACTTTAAAGTTAACCCGCCGATTCTGTCGCGCATCCCTAGGGAGCTCATACATATTCTGGGTGATTTTCGAGGGTTTGTACATCAACTTTGCCAATTGGACTTTTCTACGACGCCGTAGGCTTTCCAGCTTGCGTTCTAGTTGTATTCTCGGCGGAATAAGTAGGACCCGTGAATAAAAGATCTTTGATATAATTGAGAAATATACCCTAGAAAGTTAACATGCTGTATCATAGGTATTGTGTACATAGTTCACATTTCAGAAATTAAGATGGGTTTGAAACGTCCCATCTATTCTTTGTCGCTATAGCCACATTAATATTCAGAATCAGACGGAGTTCGAATTGGTGTATTAAGGATGCATGTGGTGTTATTGAATCTTGACTATGATTTCAATGAGGATGGAGTAGCTTCACACTCTGCACATAGTGATTTGGTCACAGTAGTCTCCTAACATATCCAATGTTTTACAGAACACTGGGTAATGATATCTCTATTATCAAGAATCACTATTGATACCAATTTTTATCCTACCCCTAATAAAAAAACGCCATAGGCTTAACATGGGATTTATTTATGTGACGGGTAGTGACATAAAGTGTTGTTTATGCCACTACTTTCTGATACTGAAAAAATATGGAAACGGGGTAGGATAAAATCTAGACGCCACTCGTTTGAGTTTGAGTTTGAGCTTATTTATGCCACTCATTTTGTTGGCTCCATAATGTCACTCATCTTCGACTCGTGAAATTATGGAGCCAACAAAATGCGTGGCCTAAATAAACTCAAACTCAAACTTGTGACGTCTCTTGATAATTACCCACCTAGCACGGAGTCTCCATGCTAAGCTTATGGAGCTTACAGGTCGCTACTGAGTAGAATGCGGACCTCCAGGATCTCCTAGGGGAATATGGCGGCTTTTTCGGTCACCTGACGGGCGTTATAGAAACTAATTCATATAAACAAAGCACGGTGCTAGGGTCGAATTTCTAATAATATGCTAGATTGTTTTCCTGATAATTACTCGAAAGGTGAGTAATAAATACAACATTAGCATGATTTCAAACCCTGTAGTTGATACATCGTAAGACTCCTTGCTATCGCCCGAAGTATTACTACGCGTCAACTACGCGGAGTATACGGCCACTCAGATCGAAATCATGGTAATATTATGTATGTATGGGTGTAATTTTCTCGTTCCATTAGACTTCCTTACGGTGTCCGTGGGGAAGGAGCTCTGCGCTAGGCCCCGTTCAAACACAATATTATGTATGTATGTCAATATCATGAGGTATTTATATCAGTAACATAGCGTTAAGGGGCATCAATGAAATTCTCAAAAGCTTTGAAAAAATGACCCCACATCCTCTCTTTTCATTTATAGTCTAAGTAAGTGGTGTACGAGATACTCCGAAAATGTGTCTTGTCCATGCCCCCTTCCTCACTACGTACGGTATGTATGGATGGCCCCTAGCCAATATATGGTAACCGTATTCGCTCTCCAAAGCTTAATGTACAACATATATTCTTTGACATTGGAGCATATAGCATTACTTTTGTTCAATTTCTTTAAGCTGGAGAACTGTTGCTATATCAAAGTCCTGCATACAATTAGGCGATTTTGATTTCTTCATGCATTAGATTGTGTTAGACTTTTAGCATTTCTGTAGCTTCAGGATTAATTTTGAAGGTGATACACTGACGAGCTGGTATTTCTTTTTTTACCAGGGGCATGGAAAAGCATTTCTTTGAATGATAATCAATGAACATACCTGGTCCTTAATGCACCTTCCAAACACATACTCCTTTGAAGACATATGATCTATCATCTTCTTTCTTTTCATGCGGGTCTTCTTGTCCGTTACACATTATCGTCCTTCAATGGGGAGCTATTCATTGCTCAGGCTGTCGAATAAGATTTTTGAATCTTTTCTAATGCAGTGTTCACTCAAATCAAAAACGGTTGGCATTTGCCTCAGCATATTTAATTTGAAACTTTATGAATTCGTATTTACTAGGTAATAACATACCGACCAAACAATGGATACACATTGCTACCAGGGTGTGCTTTGTGCATGATACCTATATGCTGTACATGATATGCCCAGTTTCATTTGGTGTGCGTAAATATAGATCCTACTATCTTTTTCTATAGTCTAGAGCCCAGGCCGAGCTAAACTAAGGTGGACCTTAAGAATATATGTATAGTGCTGCGTTGGGTGGTGTTTTGTGGGCCCTGAGCTCCGCCGTGAGTGTACAGTATATGATACTTTAGACTAGGTTGGTCAAATACGATGTTGTGTATATGCAAAGTTCAATGGATGGTTTATCTTCGTATGTTTGTATACTTAAAATATATACTAATGATATTTGCTGAGGGAGTAATAAAGAGCATTTGTAGATGAGGTGTTAACTCATGGCTAGTATCGAGTTACACTATCAAATCTATGTTGGAGGAACCGCACCGACATGAAGCGGTGCTGGGTATTGTAAGAAGCAACGTGTTTGTAAATTTCCGTACTGTATATTGTACTGTATTTACAATGTCCAATGGAATCTACGTGAATCATGTAACCAGCTGTCCCTGTACGCAAACCAGCCTTTTGTGGCTGATCAGGGGCAGGATAAACAAAGAAAATAATTTTTTTTTAAAAGATGAAGAAAAAAAAGGGAGTCAAATCTCGGACACAAGAGTATGTGGAGGAAAAACTACAGGGCAAGAGAGGATCTTATATGAAAGCGACAGGAGGCATCCTGCTGCAGGCTGAGCTTGCAAGCTCTGTGTTGTGATTGGCTGTTGAACCAATGAAGGGTGACCAGTCTCATTCTGGTCTATCACACATGCTAGGAGAGCCGCTAAGGCCGCTGAAAGCTCAGAGTGTCATTGTCAGAGCGCCCGGCATCCATGTAGACAGTCCAGGAACTAGAGTGAGTCATAATGAGGGTAAATGCAATCATTTACAGGGCCTCCATACTGTAAACATCAAAACAGGGAGGATGCTAAAACGGGCATTAAATACGCACACCTTGACGACAAAGCGACATGTAAAACTCACCACAATCAAGACACTACAAGTGATTAGAACTAGAATATCATATTGTGTTCTCTGCCTTATCATGTACCAAGGCAGACATCCGAATATCTGTCATCTGTTAATTGTGTTTTTGTGGCGATGAATGGTTTGGTTATAAATCTTTTAATGGAATTCAAGCCCAGCTTATAAAAGTTTAATGATAGTTCTAGATCCTTCAACCATAGTCTAACCAGGATCTCGCAGCTGTGGCTGATATCATATCTATCATGAAATTGACCATATCTCACATGCATATCCAAATGGATCCGAAGTAGCCGATACACTACACTATGTTCACAATATACAACCAGAGCTTTGAAATGTTTTATTTACGGAGCCAACAAAAATGCGTGGCATAAATAAGCTCAAACTCAAACGAGTGGTGTCTAGATTTTATCCTACCCTGTTTCCATATTTTTTCAGTATCAGAAAGTAGTGGCATAAACAACACTTTATGTCACGCCCGTGAAATAAACAAATCCTATGTTAAGCCTATGGCGTTTTTTATTAGGGGTAGGATAATATAGCTTCCGTTAATCCAATTGTGCTGTTATGCAGAGTTATGCAGCTGTTGCCATTTCTAAATGGTGTTTGTCCATACGTAGAGACGTAGAAAGGTGTAACACCTGGTATCATATGAAGCAATATCAATAAACCGAGGCGCAGCAGGAGTCTGTGACTAAGTACCCAGGTACCCAGTACCATATATATACTGATGAGTGCAATTCCAGGTGGCCACTGGAGCCTACCGAAGACAGGGTCTAGTTACCCTTGTAGTAACGCCAGGATAGATTAAATCTTTTTTTGTGGGGCTATATGCATGTATTTTAGGCTTTGGTGTAGCTACACAATATTGACTGGTTTCAGATACAAGCGGCCGTATGCTCCGAGGAGTATACAGCCGCTTTTATCTGAAACCAGTCTATATTGTATTTATTATCCACCTTTTCTGGGTAAGTGGCATGTTGATATCAGTTTGTTTAGTTATGCACTATTTTTCCATACGCACTATTTTTCCGTATGCGCCATCCGGAGCATACAACATATCCGTATGCGCCGGGTATGTCCATACAAACTCCCTATGTGTTTTCTATGGACTCTTTGTATTAGGTGGATAATAAAGGCCTGAACCCTCTGAACTCCGAAAAATATCTACAGATCATAGCAGTGTCGGAAGGTTATAGAATTTTGTGTTAAGAGTGTGTCCGAGTACGAAACTAGATTCCCGCATTGTAGCCGTGTCGAAAGGTTGAAAATTCTCTGTCGTAGTGTCTCTGAAGCACGTCGGAACGCTTGTCATAATATGTCGGGAGCTCAGTGGGTTCAGGCCTTAAACATGCTGAATTGATTTTGCGAACGAAGGAAATATGCTCCTTACCATAGTGGTTAAAGAGAAGTACACTTCGAAAGAGAATGGTCAACTGCTTGTAGATCAATGTTAAAAACTGGCCCATGTTTTTCTCATGGTATTGAAATTTAAAACACAGCCCTCAAAAAGATACAAACTAATGATTTCCAAATGGAATAACTATTACTTCTTTTACCCTTTCCTGGTCGTTATTTTATCAACATATCAAATCATTTCTATAATTAACTAGTTGATTTTCTTTTTAAGATAAAATTCATCATTGGAAAACCATAATGAGCATTTGCCCGCCATATCTGTGTGCATGGGGAGGAAAATCCAATCCCCTTTTTCTAGGGAACTACTTTGTGCTGTGCTTAGCAGTGCCGAGAAGGTGAGGACTAGCCTGGCCCATGGCGACGACGATTGCCCACATAACGTAGTGCCTCATACAGTGATATATTCTCCCCATCAACGGCCCACGGCTTATCAGAAAACAAGGTCTCGCGGTAGAACCAGCGACGGACCTGCAGCTTCACTAGACTAGTCCTGGGGCTCCACATCTTATCATTTTTTGTGCCATTTGCCCCGGCAGCTTTTTGGCTCTAAAGGGAAAAGCGTATAAAAGATTTATATTCTATTTCTAGGATGGTTTCCTTTTTTACATCTCCAGCTATTGGTGTGGACATTAAGATAAATGGTCTGGGGGTATATATATACATACACACACACACAGAGTGATGCAGTACTGTTGGTATCAGGCCTGGTATTTGATAAAAGCGCTGTTTGTATGCCGAACTACTTTTCCAGTCGTGTATTATTCTGAGATGTACATCACAGACTCCTTGATCCTATATCAGATGATACCGTGGGCTTTAGACTGGAAAATCTCTTTAAGTAATGCAAGTATAGTTCCGACGGCTGTACGGCATTCCGCTCGCAATACACGTATAAAGAATAGAGACCCTCATATCGAGTAAAAGATCAGCATCCCTCAAGCAGAAGTAGGACTACAAAGAGCATATAGGTGAGCTGTGAGGTATGCACGCACACTGCATCGAGCACTGGGCTTCGTACTCAGCAAAGGATTCACCACAAAGGCAGAAAATATATACTGCTTATACTTCAGGCTATTTGGTGAAGGGTTCAGAGCTGAAAAGAAGAGAAACGGGAGAGATGGAGGAAGAAAGCCGCTGGCGTTGGATGTGGAGGTGGTAGTGGCGGAGGCAGGCGCTGTAACCCGGCGTTTACACTAGACAACTAAATACGTGGCGACTGTAGGTCGTCAGTCCAATAGCGGTCAGGTGGGGCAATGTCCACTGTAAAAGTCGTCGAGCTCAGAATTTCCTTGAGCGTTCAAACTGACGACACAGGGTCGCCGTTCATGTAGGCGACTCACCCGGCGTTTACACTAGATGATTATATGCGGCGATTCTTGAAGCTGACGACTTTTAGCCATTAAAGTCTAGAAACCTTCTAATGTAAACGCCAAGCGTATGGCGACTGCGAATCATCTGATTACGTCTGATTACGCAATTTGGCACCACCTGGCGACTACAGGGACCTGTTTCACTAGTTTCGTGACATGTCTAGATGGCGTCTGTGACACCATACGGACAGATCACAAGATTGCAATCGATGACACACAGAGTTTCACTCACTTCTCGTAGGAATTAAGCAATGACACTTTAACACGAGTAGGGGATTCATATAATCTATAATCGTTCCAAATATGAAGAAGATTGGCCACTTCGATCTTCTGATATTTGCTAGTCTTTTTCTGCTGTTGCTTGCTGTTGATGTCTGTCTAGGCCTAATGTCACAAGACTACTGAAACAGGTCCCTGGTCACGCTCTGATGCCGGCGGCTATTTCAAGCCATCTTGATTTAGTCATCTAGATAGGCGGCGACTCTGGGAAAACTCAAGAGTTGTCAGTGTAAACGCTCAGCTATATCCTGAGGTCGACGACTTTTGCGGTGGACATTGCCACCGCCTGGCGACTATTGGCTGACGATCTACAGTCGCCACGTATTTAGCTGTCTAGTGTAAACGCCAGGTAATTTAAACCGGTTTGAAATAGTAGCCGGCGTCAGAGCAGGTCTGAAAGTCGTGAGGAGGTGCCGAATTCTATAATCTGACGTAATCAGACGATCTGCAGTCACCATGAGCTTGGCGTTTACATTGGACGATTTCTAGCTTTTAACCGCTGAAAGTCGTCAGGAGGTGCAAACTGCCAGAATCGCCGGCGAGAATCGTCTAGTGTAAACGCCGGGTAAGGTGGAGGCCGTGAGAGGGCCAGCGAGCGGCAGCGCGAGGAGAACACGGGCATTGTTTTTCGTGGCCACCAGCCACAAATCAGTCCCGCCGACCGCTCTCTTCACTTGCCTCGCCTCACATAATCACAAAGTTCGCATTTCTTCTTGGATGACGCATGCGCATGGGCCTACGAGTCTGCGCGTTCGTGTGTTCGTGTGTGTGTGTGTGTGGGTGGGTTCAGAGGGGAAAAGGAGCGAAGCCATGTCTCTGGGCGTGCGCAATAAACACTTCCGGTTAGGGGCACTGATGGGGAGACTGTCGTAAATCAGAGGTTGTCCTGCGTAGTAAATTAGAGGCCGACCGACGACCAACTATCGTCGTGTATGTGTGTGTGGTGGGGGAGGAGGTGAGGAAGGGGGTGGGAGGTGAAGGCTGGTGGGGGTGGGGGAAGGCGGTAGTGGGTGTGGCTGGGTTGGGAAGGGGCCACCAACCCGTCAATAGGTAGACTGGATACAAATGGGTAATACCAGTCAAAGACTAGATCTCATGCATAATGGCAAGGGTTGCCCAGCCAATTCACCCCACTTTAGGTGGCCATTTGCCTTTTTATCGATATTTCCAGCGGAACATCATGGCGGTGGTGGACGTGAGGGGGAGGAAAGCGGCTAAGTGCATTCTGGGTATTCTGCCGAGGCAGTGGGCGATAATAAAGGCAGCGGGACAGGGTTAAGGCTGGGCAGAGGGTGGGGCCGATAGAGACGCGCACGGGATCCAGATAAGAGCTGATAAGCCACCCATGAATAACAAAGGCTGGAGATGATCACGCGGGGCCCGGCTGACCGGAATGACGGCATGGGGCGCGGGGGAAGCCGGCAGCCGGCGGGAGGAGGGGCGGGCAGGCCCGGGGGCGGGTCTCCGCACCATGCTGTGGCCTCAAGACAAGTTGTGGTGCAGAATTATAGCCCTAGGCTCCTAAACATCTTGGCTGGACCCCGGCACATAGCGCCCTGAATGGGGGAAACCGCTCGTACATCAGGATACAATTCTTTTGTGTCTTATCTGCTGCTCCATAATTCCAGCCTCGGACAAAGTGGTGAAGACAAACACTCAGCAGTTAAAGGAGGGAGGAGCCTCTTCTTAACGATGGCCGAGACGATAAATCTACGCGATATAAAATAGGTTTCCACCTCACATCATCTTGCGGTTCTTCCCTGGGTTTTTATGTTGGCAAGCGCCGATGTGAGAGTGGATAAACGCACCTACGAGGAGAAACTATAATTGGCATTCGTTGCAAGAGATTGTATATGTAGTAGCATCAAAGTGAAATGCTGAGCATTGATTCTGAACCAATGTAGTGCCAATTAGTGTTAATTAGTACTGCATTGTTTTCTTGAATGCCCCATCCCCATACAATCCTTGCGATCAGGCCTCACCATGATCCCATCTTCAACTGATCCGCTATACTGCTAACACTATAGCCAATTTAACTCTCATATACTCATGTACTCAACCTTTCTTTATAATCATTCCCTTCTGGTGTTCATATATGAGGTTTAACAGTGGGATGAAGGATGTTGATTTATAAACAATATTACCATGATTTTGATCTGCCTGTTTGTATTCTCCGCATCGTTGACGCTTAGTAATATCTCATAGAATCCGAGGATATTGCAGTGTCAACTACGAGAAGATATACGACCATATACAGATCAAAATCATAATTTTGTAATTATTATTTAGCATCCAAAATATAAGTATCAAAGCAAAGCCAAAATAGCGGCCAAATTTTTTTTTTCTATTCCATTGGCCATCACCTTGAGCACTGCTGACCCAAAATGAGAACGGTTTATTAGGAGAACTAAACTGTTTTCGTCTTCAAATGAAATCTAGCCTTCAGGTAGCTCTGAACAGCAACACCTGTATCAGACGATATTCAATGGAACTTAATGACACATATTACCTTTCAGTGCAGAGCTGCAATACTAGAGACAAGAGAGGCTTAGGAGTGCAAGGAGACAATCTCTATGATTAATTCTAGGAATCAGTCTTGGATTTCAGTATTGCTGGCTTCGCCTCTCTTGCCAGAACCGGTTAACGTGTTTAATTATTGCCATTGTGCTCGAGGACTTGAAATGTCTTCCCTGGTGGTGTGAGTATCTCAAAGGAGGTAAGGCCATTACTCCTAATGCCTTCTGAACAATGCACAAGGTATTCCGCCAAACAAAACTAGTCCATTAGTCTTGTTGGTCGATGATGATTCTGTTTCAGTTAATATCTGCTGTGGTTAATGTCTGTTGGAAGAATCATTTATTGCAGAAACTCAGTATTCACGGAGAGACAGGATAATGGCCTCCTGTGTGAAGACATTATTTACTAGATCTGCCTCATTGTTTGCTTTGAAAATATGTAGTTTGGAAGATCTTACAGAAAGGACAAATCTTAGTTGGTATATATGCCTAACTAGTTAGAGCTATATTTGGATAGATATAGGTAAATACTAGCCTGTGCAGATGTACATCCATTTGTATCATAATGTTTTATTGTTAACATGTTTAGTTTATGTTCGAAAGTGCTTAATTGTCAGCAATACTTGTGATCGCAGAGAGCGAAATGTAAGACCGTCAAATATGGCCAATTTTGTTTGTTAAATAAAGAAAAAAAGTACAAGTTGGGTCGCTGTTCAGTTGGGAAGAGGCAACAATAGGTGCGCTATGATACGAAATTTCAAACGAGAAATTATTAAAGTCGAACACTGATATATCCTGAAAGGGGTGATTGACTCAATTGTACAAGCAAAGATTTGGGGACAATATACATGTATTAGGTGAGGCGAAGGACTATTCAACATGGAACACCACCTAATACACCTTCTGCTCCAACTCCCTAAAATGAGAATAGAAATCTGTGGAAACTGATCGGATGTCTGACGCCGATGTAGTGCCCTGCACAATACGGTGTGAGGGGATGTGGTGCTGTCTTATAAGACCGATTTTACACCCACCGATTATGACCACCGATTCTTATAACCACCGAAAAAAAGAAATTGCATAGTATTGAATATATTGTTTGATGTTGAGTGTCCCTTTGTCATGCAAAGCACCCCTCTCATAAGATCTCACACTCTCTATTTCCCGCTTCTCTTTGTCTATAGGTCTGGCAAATCAACCGGGAGTATTTGGTACATGTGACACCACAAGACCAATAAGGTACAGGTTGACAAAGGACATTAACATAATTTTCCCATTCTCCAAGAGAATGTGAAAGCAGTCTAGTCACATACCAACAGTCGCTACAGCAGATCGAACGTCTACATACATATTCTGTACTCTCACTACGCTTTAGGGAGAATAATTCTTAACGAACCAGGCGAAGAGCCTTGAGAATCCACTGGCCTGCCTCCCGAGCTAAAGAAGTAATCAATGCAACCTAAAGATTCTTATAATCTCAATGATGCCACCTGGCGGCAATACATAGTGCCAGTGGATTCTCAAGCCTCTAAGCCCAGTCCGTTAAGAATTCTTCTCCCATAGAGTGCAGTGAGAGCCTTGTACAGAATACGACTTAGATAGTATGAGATCTTATGAGAGGGGTGCTTCAAATGTCCTATTGTACTTTATTGAACTAGAATCATAAATGGTCAATCAATGATTGTTCAACGTCGCGCATAGTGTACCATCTAAAAGATGATATCATTTGATTTACACCATCATATACTACATACAATGCAGATATCACACGGCCAATTAAAACCTCATCATTTTTATCAAAATCATACTCCATTTCATCCAAACTGCACACACTTCCCATTTCTATATACTACTCATGCTTTGAATTGCACCGTTTGCCTATGCTTTATAGGTCCTACAATTATTTCCCATTCAAGTCAGTGTCACGTTATCTTAGCCGCTACATATCTCGTCTTGTATGGAGCGATCGCGTTTAACGCATTCTGCCTCATAATTAGGCCAGGGTCCATTTTTTCATGTCGTACCAGAGAACTCCCACACGCAAATGTTAAGGACAGGGCTTCCTGTGTGGTTTTGTGATTATTTCTTTTATCCTTCACATATTACCTTTCTATAGATTGCATTAGATTAATTTTGCCTTTTGTATTGTAAACCCTATAATCTATCCATTCCATGTTGGTCACATTTTTTTATCACTGTTAATCAGTGTCCACAGTTATATTGGATTTACTTCAGTTGCATTTCAAAATCAAATCATTAACATCAATACCTTGTTCTCGCGGGTTCTAATTGATAATGGTTATCTATGCTGCTAACCCATATGTGATTCAGTTCATATAGGATCTGAAAATCTCTCACTTTGTAACAAAATAACTGATGGAATTTAGTGTAGAGCCACTGTAACCAATGACCAAAGCTAGTGTTATGAACATTTATTAGAAAAATAAAATATATTAGGATAATAGACTGAGAATCAAGTCAGACAGACAAAAAGCTTTCAGTACGCAACTCCTCCTTCAACCCTACCATCCCCACTCCCTTTTAGTCCACATTCCGAGTAGCTATTATCAGAGTCTAATCATCCGTGCAATGTGGCAGTGGCATACTCCTGATGACGGACGAAAGTGGAGAGGAGGGAAAGGGAAGGGTGAAAAGGGAAGGGAAGGGGTGCGACTGAGAGCATGGGGTCAGACTAAGATAGAGTGTGCACCTGGAGCATACGGCCTGATTTATGTGAGTTCAGATAGTTGTATGCCATGATTTATGAACTACCCACCTTGGAAACAACTCAATACAAATGTCTAGAATATCCTCCTATGACGGTAATATTTATGTATCGTCAAACTCACATGTTCCAGATTGATGGACTACAGTTTTTATTATTATGATCACTGTCTTAAATAATTGCATGTATACTGTAGGACTACCATGAATATTCTTATTACCATAACCTGTATACAAAATAAACCTGCCTAAATCTGTCACGCTCTCTCCTTTTTGTTCATATCGGCTTGTCCCTTTCTCCCTTTTTTCACATAGGCCAGTTAAATGGCTTTAACAGCATGTAGAATGGTGTGTTGACTGTTTGTACTAGGAATACATGCTGGCCATATGAATGAAATCAAGCTAATACTTACCAATCATCAGTATCATAACCCTCTCCTTAGAACTGTATTTTATGTTATTTCTAGCATAATTACTCCATATTATACTTATATTCTCAACTATTGTATATCTCATTCATGAGGTAACTTTGTGGCAAGAGTTTTGTAGGTTTAGGATGCATGTTACATTATGTTACAGTATAGATACAAAGCGACAGAATGATACATACTTAAGTAAAAATGTAGTTGTTAAAATGTCACATAGGTAACTTAGACAGATCGGAGTCTTTTGTACTAACGAATCGCATCCAATAAAAATCTATTAAGAAAACAAAAAAAAACTGGCCTGATCACGACACCCATTCCTTCATGGACAACTCTTGCGACAAATCCCTTTGATCCCCTGCTTTCCTGTTCACGCTTGGTCACCTCCTTCTTGTTCAGTAAGCCATCAGCCAAATCTCACATTATCTATGGTCTCCGCCTGCCTTTACCATGTTTCTCTGTTGACATCCATCTTATGTTTAACCCTTACACACTTACTTCCTGATATATTAAGTTGAGTAACGCAAAACAACCTCAACTGCACCTTCTCACATCTCACATCACTCAAATTGCTTTTGATTCTCCCTTGCTATGCACCTCCCTTCCACCTGCTCTATACCATACTTAATTGGTGAATTTTAGTTGTCTTCTTTTCGAGGAAGATTCTTTATTCGTATCAAATTATGTAAATAGAAAGTGAAACACCTGTTGGAAATAATTTACATAGAGGTAGGTCAATAAAGAATGTTTCATACACTCCTGAACCTGGATCCAGAGCAGCATGCGATTAATTGGTTAGCAACAATACTAAACTGTTATACGACTTCTCGATTATACTCCACGAGTGTGAATAACGCAAACAAAAGCCCAACTATCGAAAGTGGGTTGAGTGAAGTATAATCGAGTAGTCGTACAACAATTTGTTCGTATTATTTCATTCTATGCCTATCACTTTTAGAGAGCCAATTTATTTATGTTTTCATCTGAAAAGACAGGTGCATCTTCCCCGACAGCCATCTTGGGTACTATCTTCATTCTGTCTACTCCCAATGGTTTTTCTTTTATTTTGACAAGATATGCGCAATTCCTGGGACAAATTGTATTAGACTGTCAATCATGCAAGAAAAGTGAATATATTTATGGATTTTTCATCAACATATCTGTGTATTAGGCGCTAAATACATCATCTAGAAGTTAGAGGGGCCAATATAGACTTTCATGGTACTGCATACAAACTGTCCCTTCACTATCTGTGTGTTATTCGCTGTGATATTGAGAATAGAGCAGGGAGCCAGTGTCACAGGGTCTTAGAGGTGTGCCCATCTGAGCATGACCAATCACTCAAGAACAAAATACCTCAAGACCCACTGGTGCTTGATGTGTTTGGAACCTAGATCTTAGGCAGTTGCAGTAATGTCAAGCTGACTGGGTGCAAGGGGGTTACAGAACACTATCCATAGGCTGAGTTTTGACTCAAACCTGTTAATTGTTATTCATAAATAATTGCATGCTCATTCATCAATGATGAACATACCACTTTCTCCTAGTTATTTTCAGTCTCTACCCGTATTGCCGTTGTCGTTGGGTATTCAAGCAAATACCCGGGAGCTATCATCAGTATAAGCATTATCCCCTACCACTGCAGATTACGGTAGTGTGCCATAATTGAATCCTGGTCATTCTGCTGCGCGACATTTCCCACCTGTCACAACATGGATTTGACCTTTTTGTTGTGATATTAGCCAGGCAGCTACTGCGATGTGAACCAACACTACTTCACCAAAAACAATGAAGATATTAGGCCAGTTATACTATTACGAAATAGAAACATCGAAAGGAACAGCTTTCATAGAGTTATGAAGGAAAATTCCAATATATGCTCAGTGATTCTGTGAATTTACCTGAAGAAAAGCATTCATTTTTGTAACTTCACAATTTTATGGCCATTTCCATGATTTACTACAACGTAAATCCACTTCCCCGTATCTGCTCTTGTTTGTCAACTTTGCTCGGTTATTCATATTTATTCTTGTCTTAGAATTTACTCAGAAGATGAATTAATATTCTATATTATCTCCTAATATCTTATTTAGTCCGAGTTCCATTATGAATTATATCCAGTATAGTAACGCAGAAACGGTATAGTAACAAATATTGATTTTTAGGAAGTGTAAAATGCGTCATCGTATTCAAATGTATACTCAGATAAGTGTATATTTTTCCTTGATTATCTTGTTTCTTTAATACCGCGGGTATTTCCGAACAATGTTCAAGAAATGTCTTTCTCTTCCATCAAGAAAAAATATAAAGTATACTGACAGTATACTCAGGTAAGGACCAGGGTCCTCTTGAATAATCTAAGATCTCACAAGAAGACCATTTTGTGAAGGCAATCGAGACCTTTATAATTCAACATTAATGGTAGTCGTGGTTCTTTTAACCCTTTAACAGCAGGAAGATGCCTCCAGGCATTCCCCTGGCTACGGCAGGAAGATGCCTCCAGGCATTCCCCTGGCTACGGCAGGAAGATGCCTCCAGGCATTCCCCTGGCTACAGCAGGAAGATGCCTCAAGACATTCCCCTGGCTATGGCAGAAAGATGCATCCAGGCATCTTAGGGGCATCATTGATACTTAGATACAAAATTAAATAGATAAAAAGATAATTGTTTGATTTAAAAGAAATTTTGACAATTCATAAAATTATATTGACCTTTGATTTGGCATAGCAAAATATGATCAGTCACCAAGGCAAATTACTTAAATCACATGACACATCACATAACATTGCATTTTCAAAAAAAAAGTTCCTGCCGTAGCAAGGTTATTTGGGCAGACAATTCCGTGTAATGCTGAGCAGGGAAACAGGGTGCTGCAGGGAAAGGGTTGATAGTTTGCTCAGATTGGACACAATTTTCGGTTAGCAACCATTCCGTCCAATTAGGATCCAGCACGTTTACAACCATAACAACATACTTTACAGTGGTAGGGGCAAATGTTCTGCCTATAGATCAATTGAGTTTCTGATTTAATGAATTGTGTTTCTGATTATAAACCACAGATACACAAAGGTCGTATGAACATTGACGGCGAATCAATAATAAGTGAAAGCTCTAGACCATGTATGCTGATAAACAGGTATTGGATCACTATGGACACACCTTGCTCAAATTACACCAACGAAGCACCAGAGGATATTTTCTTTTTCCAGAGAGAGACCTTCTTCTGTTCGCTCTCTCACTGGATTAGACACAGACTAACGAAGTCGCCCAAACAAAAGCGCTCCAGTTGGGCCAGTGGAACGCTGAGTTTTTAAGTGCCCACTTCCTGCGCGTTCCCACTGCCCCCTGGCGAGACGCCACATATCTGGCTGATCACGTGGGTCGTCTGCCGGCCATGCGCCCGCCGCCCGCCGCCCGCCTATAGCCCACATTCCATGCCCATCGATGGGAGCTCATTAAAGTTCCATTATCTCGGTGTAAATGCTCCAGCCGCGAGGGCCAGGACAGGGCCATTAAAGGACTATTTACTCCTGCTGGAAGGCCTGGATGAGGAGTGAGGGCTGCGTGGGCGGGCGGGTGCACTATGAGGATGTGTGTGTGTGTGTGTGTGTGTGTGTGTGTGTGTGTGTGTGTGTGTGTGTGTGTGTGTGTGTGTGTGTGTGTGTGTGTGTGTGTGTGTGTGTGTGTGACGTAGGGAGGGGAGGGGGTAAATTGGTGGCGTAGGAACGGGAGAAGGACGAACAGACAGACGGAACCGGAACCACTAAAGCGCGCCGAAGCAGGCATCGTCCATCAAGAAATGACATTTTAAAGATGAATTGTAGAAGATGGGGCTCTCTTTGAAGATTTTCTTTTCACTCTCAGTCGACCTGCCACCCGCTCTGCCGCTCACCTTTCGCGTCGGCCCTGCTTCTTTTTAATGAAGGGGTTGGGGATTTACCGCGCAGGGCCTCCAGTCGACGACCATTCCTAAAGCCTCTGTCTCCGGCCCTCTCAAGGCGGGTCTCCGAGTAAATACACTTGGGTCTTATGTGCCTGATACCCACCAAAAGCAGAAGGAAGACACCTCCACAGTACTCTCCGTGTCCCAAAGCCCGTAGGTGGTGTAACAGGATGGCAACACACGGGAAGAAGAGGCAGGGCTCTTATGTGTGAAGGCAGTGTACCTGTGGAGGCAGATAACCCCGTCGGATACCGATGAATAAGGATTTTTTTAAAGAGAAATCCCCCCTGACCCTTCCTGGTCCCATATAAACGAGCGGAACTGACTGAGGGACTGGTTCCTGGGTGGGAAGGGAGGGGGATCTGTTCAGTATAACGTGAAGTGACTAGAGATGGCTTCTGTGGATATAATATAGCACCCATATCATGAACACCAGACGACATTTTTCATGTCTATCATTCAAATATTGTCTATGTTATTTTCTCGCATCTAACCTAAAGTCTAGATGTATATATCCTATAATCTTATAAATGCTCATGGCACACGTACATACGCAGGCCTGTGAATTATATCCTCTATTTTTCAGATAAATTATACATGAATCATAGGCTTCTTCGTCTGAGATTTGAACAGAATGTGCATCATAAGTCAGTGGAGTCCCCTCATGCTAAGACTGTATTGTCACGCACATTATGTCTCATGTTTGTTATGGTCACGTAATCACAGCAGCCCCATGCGCAGAGAACAAAGTACAGGGGAAACACCAGTTCGTGCATTCCTAAGCAAACATGCCGTGATTGAGATAGGTAAGCATAAAATATCATCTGTGTAGCTGAAAGGTCATGCTTTCCTGCAATACCCTATTCCCTATTCTATCCAGTTCCCAGTCAGTCATCATTGAGAGTCTACTGAACTTTCCATGGATATAATACATGAAGCAATAATAGAAAATACTCTCCTGGCCCAGATCTATCACCGAACTGTACAATATGATGCAATCAGTCTTTCTGTGGCACTCCCTTTATTGTATAAATTTTTGTGTTTTAACGGAATGCGCAGTTTCTTTCCAGTTTACTCTTAGTTAAAACACCGCCGTCAAATGATTAATAGACTATTAGATGTGTATTTACGTAGGCTTTTTACGGACTTAATTCCTGCGCTTGACGTAGACTGCAGACATCTGTGTCGCTTACGGCCGCGTGTTACCGTGCCTTCATACAAAGGCGAAGGACGGCTTTGTTTACAACAGCCAACATTCCTTACAGCTTGATGCATTAGAGTTGCTTATTATGAACGAGCTATGTCGACTAATCGGCCGTGGGTGAGTCCATGCTGCTCAGCTTATATCCGAGCAGCTCCGAGCATCTCACTAAATGCTCAGTCACATTGAAGCCAACGAGGTGCTCGATATTCACGCCTGGACCCATTCATATAGGACAGGCATGGGATGGTGGCTAAAACGCAGCAGCTTTGCAGGAGTCCATACGAGGTGTAGCTTATAGTAAGGCTTCATTTATAACCATCATTTTTGTCGTGTAATCTATCTATCTAAATTATGGGAATTAAAAAACATCCCGATAAGGTCTGATCAAGTAAAGGTAATCTTGATAACGAAAGTTTTGCTGTGTATTTCATCTATCTGAATTCTCGGAAATAAATGTTATACCTGATTCCATATGGGGATATCCATATTACTATATACCTATATAGGCGAACGTGTCACTGTTACTTACCAGTAATACAAATTCCGTTCGTCACTCAGTGATGAAAGAATTTCCATACATCCCTCCGTACCACGTGATCACTCATTCTACTATTTAGTGAGTTGTAGAATGGTATTTTTAATGATTTCTAGGTATATGATAATAAAGAGACACGGTGAGTGTGACTGAATTCCATCCTCGATATTATGGTCAGAAATACTCACCTCGTTCTTCGAACTCTGTGAGTATTTCTGATCAAAATATCTCTGAACAGATTCCATTCAGTCACACTAACTATGTGTCTATACATTACACAGTGACTTTTAGAATAATCCCCATCATCTGAATGAACTTTTGCTACTGGGTGCACTGCCTACAAATGAAACAGCCTTAAGGACGTCTCCTATTGTGGAAACATTACCCTTTCATCTCTGTTTAATGCACACTCGGGCATAACTCTGCCCCTTGTTATTCCAGTTAATGTTCGTCTCTTTCACACGAATTGAACACTCAATGACAAAGCGGCCATCGCGCAGGCTCCTTGACACATCAATCATCGTATCATACCGCTGATGTTTTGTCATAGACGGACGGCCTTCATTTAATTAGATGGGAAATAATCATTCAATTAACAACCGAGGGAGGACAATGGAACCCGGAGTTTGATGAAGAACATGACGTTCAGTAAAATACGCTTTTGAAAATCCCCCTGAAAGAGGCAGATGTCAAGTCTTGGCCATTTTCAGTACTTTCAATACAAGCTTACACTGCCGGGAAGGCCTGGAACCCCCAATGCCGACGCAGAATTCAGAGCTCCCGATGCACCCTGATTTCCATTCAATTCAATTGAATTGTGCGTCGTAGAGCGCACTGTAAGGCGCATCGGTATGAATCAGAAGCCCAGTGGTTTCTGTACTTCAATTGTCCGATTTCACGTCCCCGATCTACAGTCAGGAACCACCGACGGACTTTTGCCACTGCTTACCCAAAATCAGTTAATGGAAACGACCCAGCTCGTGAAACGACCCGGCCTTTTTCTGCTTAGATTGTGCAATTTGGCACCACCCACCATTGAGTGAAAGGTTGGTCACTGAGTAAAATCTACAACCCTCACCGATCTTTCGATACCGACACACAGTCGGTGGCACCACCGACAGACTTTCTAGGTAACTCTAAAGGTTCACACCATTTTCTTCGGCCAATGGAAACAACAGCGAAGCCTTAACATGCTAGATTGCCGCATATCAGTGGTAGACAACCTTATGGCCAGTTATGGCTGTCTTAGCGAATAAACTTAATTATCATTAAACAATAACCCTTGTATGGGGTACAGAAAAAGGTCTTTATAGACGATCCTAGCTAAGAGTGTCTTAGGGAACAAACTTAATTATCAATAAACAATAACCCTTGTATGGGGTACAGAAAAAGGTCTTTTTAGACCATCCTAGATTATCCTCCGGGCCCCTGATGCAGTGAATCCAGTGGTTTCTGAACCAACGTTTGTCTATGATATAAACCTCCGCATTGCGTCAACGATTCTGGATATTCTACCACGTAAGATCAACATTTTTTTCATTTTCGGAGATGTATGATTCTCTGACGTCACAAGTGTCAGTTAATTGGCGACGTCGAGGGTGTTTGACTGCTTCCTGGTCTCACGATCATGAAAACTGGTTGGTCTCATCCAACAGGTTGATCAGGTATCCAGGATGCACATTTAACGCAAAGAAACCTGCAAGAGAGCGCCTCAAGTGGCGTTAATGATGTGACCTAGTTAATTGCCACCAGATGAGCTTCTCAATATAGACACGGAGGGAAAACGTGAATTTGTCATCAAATCCAGCCAAGATGCTGCCGTCGTGTTCAGATGCCATATCAGGATAAATATATATTGGGAATGTAATCGTCATTTATTAAAAGGTGTATACAACCTTGGAAGGGTATGTTGACCCCTCGGAAGGGTATATTGATATCATTTTATATCTTTAAAATTTCTTACCCAAAAAGTGAACGATTTATGGACATCCACCATACATTACGTGGTTTATAGAATATCAGTTAAATTCCTTCTTCGTTATTTGCTTAGATCTGTATGGTCTTTTCTTTTTCTATCGTTTTTGAATTATTCTAGATAACGCGGCTTAGCTAATGATATTTAATAACCCAACTGCTTCTCTTTGGATTCAACACATGCTGTCCAATTAAACCAAAGACTATAAGCCATTTTCCACTGGCCGACTATTCGCCACCGATCTGCAGTCGGGAACCACCGAAGACAGATCGGTTGATGGAAGTAGACATACAGAGAAACGTTTACCTATTGATTGTGCATAGACTCCCTTATGGTCATTGTGTTTTGAGGACAGTTCTGTCCGTACGGACCTGTTAAATGCGGCAGAAACAAGGCATTCACTACACCTTTACCGATTTTCAGATATCAACCGACTTCTAGGAGAGCTCAATTATTCGGTGCCTTTTTCTTCGGCCAATGGAAAATGGTTCATATACACAATAATGACTGGTTTTGTGTATGAGTGGCCGTAATCCCCGAGTAGTTCATGCGTAGTAATATCCGATCGATTAGCGAGGATATTACGTCGTCAGCTGCGAGGAGATTACGGTCACTTGTATACAAGACCAGTTCTTATTGTATTTATTACCCACCTGCAAGATTAATAAGTTTATTGCAATTAACAAATTTCTGCCAGACATTTAGTTCCACACACCACATCACTGTCAAGTGTTGTAGTAATCCTGTATAGACTTACACCAATAATAGGTAGCCCATGGCCGTAGGGTCAGGGGCGGTCATTGCTCCACCTGACGCACTCCCCTCCTACTAGTGCTCCCTGCGCCCCCCCTCGTGTAGGCCACGTGAACCACGCGGTCACGTGGTACGCCACTACACTCGCCTCTTCCCATTCTCCTGCTTTTCTTGACCACGTACGGACGTACTCTACAATTTCTCCTTTTTGGCCTTCATCGCTCGCCGTCCCTATACTCCACGAGTATCAGACCGAGCCGTACGAGGACAACTACGGGTGATTTGAACGTGCAGACACAGTGAGGAAAATGCCGAAGACACGGGCTACGCCGGGCCCCTCGCAAGCCCAGGAGGGAGACCAGGTCTCCGAGTCGACCGTGAGGGCCAGCGAGGACCAGGTGGAATCCGTATCACAAGGGGGAAGCGTGAGGTCCACGAGGGCGACGGCCGTTGACGCGAGCCTCGCGCAGATGAGAGCGGACATCAATGGCGTGGTGCAAGCAATAGCCGAACTCACCAGGGCGCGGTCCCAGGACCGAGGTTCCCAGGCGCCCTCGGCACGGTCGGCAGCCACACGGAGAACTGGGCCGAGGACCAGGCCTCCCGGGTGCTCCTGGAGCCGAGACAACTTAGGGAGCGCTACGCCCCGGACGCCTACATCCAACGGGAACTGGACCGGGAGACGATACGCCATGACCGTACGGCCGGTAAGCTTTATTCAGATCTCAATATTGCTCGCCTTACATCAAAGCCGTACATGTTCCTGGACCGAGAGGGAGTGTACACTCTCTCTCAGAAGTTGGAGTTGAGAGGGAGTTTGGGACCGATGGAGTACGTCAGCGCCTTCATCGGACTTCTAAGCGACCACCGAGCCGTGGCCCCGGGGGAGCGGGACCACATGTTTAAACACCTACACCAAGTCTCGGTCAACGCACAGTCCCGCCCGTGGGCCGGGGTGCGTAGGTGGTCGCAGTAAGTGTTCGACCAGGTCGAGACGGGCCGACTCGCGTGGAGCGATTACAGTTTGATTCTAAAGGAACGGGTGCGACTGGCCATGACGACCGGGACCACCCAGGCTAGACCGGACGCGGGGAAAGGAGGCTTAAAGGATCTGCCATGCCGGCAGTACAACTCGGACCGGGGTTGCTGCCACCGGAGCAGCCACGAGGACGGGCCGGTAAAATGGTTGCACATCTGCTCGTACTGCTTATGTAACGCCCCCCAATAAAACGCGGGCCAGGACGTGGGCTGAGGTGGTGAGCGGGCCCGGACCGGATGCGGGCCCAATGGCTGTGCCCCCCCGGGGCACGCAGGCCGGGCATGGCAGGACCAGTGACGTCAGCCCCCACGTGACGGGGAGCGTACGTGGACCGGACAACAACAAAAACACAAGCACCACGTGGCAAGCGGCCACGCCGGTGGGTGTCGCCCCCCAGCACGTGAGGAGTGTTAGTGTTTCCGCGCCACATCGAGTACAACAGACTAACACTCCTGATTTCGACACACTAAAAGAAGTGTGCCGCACAGGAGTTGTTCCTCCCGGAGTCCAGACGGATCCGGAGGCCCTCCTACATCACCGCCGTGCGGAATGGCAGTCTCTCCACGAGGACGCGCCCGCGGCGTACGGGCATATCTACAGGGCCGTTCAGGCGTCCGGGCTCCCAAACGCTATGTGTGCCAAGATTACACTCCCCACCGACCTGAATCTACCGGCGTGGGAGGCGTACCTGACGGGTATGGAGGGTAAGGCCGAGCTCCTCCGATTCATGCAGTACGGCTTCCCCCTCGGCTACCTCGGGCCGGCCAGCGACACTCGGGACATACCAAATCACCCTAGCGCCACTGCTTACCCTGTTGAGGTGAGCGACTTTGTGAAAAAGGAGCTAGGGTTCTCGAACCTCCTCGGGCCGTTCACGGAGGCGCCATTCGGCCCGTGGTGCCACATTTCTCCCCTGATGTCGCTGGAGAAGCGGGATTCCCGAGCGTGGAGAGTCATCACGGATATGACCTTCCCTAAGGAGTGGAGCGTTAATGCCTACATAATGAAGAATGCAGTGTATGGCGAGGAGAGGGAGCACAGCCTCCCTACGGTCGACGGCTTCGTCTCCCGCTTAGTGACCTCGGGCACCGGGAGCTACATGGCGACCATCGGCATCTTGAGGGCGTACAAGAATTTCCGCTGCGACCCCCTTGACTGGCCGCTGCTATGTTTCTCCTGGGACGGCGGGTATTTCTGCGATATGGCGATGCCGTTTGGTGCCCGCGCGTCGTCCTACCATATGCAGTGCGTCGCCGAGACCATAGTGGAGATTCTTGCCCTGGGGGGTGTCGAGGCCGCCATGTACCTCGACGACCTCATTATTCTCTCTCCCAGCAAAGAGAAAGCGGCATCGGACTTTGCTGCGGCCCGCAGTCTACTCAAAGAACTAGGTCTCCCCGAGGCCCGCGAGAAAGCGCAGGCACCCAGCCAGACAGTACGATGGCTGGGGATACAGATCGATGCAGCCGAGATGACGCTTACCATCCCCGAGGACAAGCTGGAGGAGGTCCGACAGCACGTCGCACTCAGTCGGTCCCATCTCTCCTCAACAGACTATCGAACGGCGGCGTATTACATGTCATTCCATAATCTTGTCCATGTGGTACCCTGTAATCACGCTTCATTCGTCCCTATTCTTCGGCTTTCGTGCAGATCCGGCGCTACGCTTTCTCCAGCAGAGGGCATCTGTGCGACAAACCGCGGCTCGTGCCCCAGGCACGGTCGCAAACCAGTGAAGCGCCGTATCGACATACCTCGCGTTCTGCCGGAGGATGGGGACGGACCCCCAGGCACCGTCCGTGAGTTTTGTAACGGCCTACCTGGAGTACGTCGCCGACCACGCCCCCTCACCAGCGACCGTGGCGAATCACCTCTCCCACCTACTGTCGCACCTACGGCTCTCCGGTGGGAACGTCGCGGCGACCGAGGACGTACGGGTGAGGAGGGCCTTCGATGCCATGAAGAGGGACAAGACCTACCAGCCCAACATCAAGCCGCCGGTCCCGATGGAGGTGCTCAGAGACGTCCTCGCCGAGCTCACGGCCACGCCCCTCGACCGGACACTGCGCACTGCATTCCTGATACTGTACTACGCCGAACTCCGGCAAAGCGAGGTCGCGCCGCCAACGGTGGGGGGTTTCGATCCGGTACGACACCTTTCACGTGGAGACGTGGCAGTCACGTTAACTCACGTGCTCGTACGGATCAAGGCTGCCAAAAACCTCCAGTGTGTTGGAGAGGAGAAACGGGTGGCCCTCCAACCCTCACTGGAGCCGGCCACATGCCCCATCACGGCCGTAAGGGAAATGACCGCGGCAGTCCCCACGCGATCCGATCAGGACCCGTTCCTCATGAACGAAGATAGGACGCCGATAATGACCCGGTCATTAACTAAACAATGGACTAGACTTATCACTGAGGCCGGCCACCCCCCTTTTTTTTTTTTAACTGAGTAAGCTCTTTCTTTATTTCATTTCAAGTCTCATCTTTCAGTACAACAGGAATATTGATTGAAACACACCGTAAGCTATTTCCTTTTGGGATTTTTGAATCAATCTTTATATTCTGCTAGTCCAGGTGATTCATGTGAAATAGAGCATCAACAACAATTTCAGACCGCTGTAAATAGAATTCATGAAAATATGGGATGAATTGATATAAGTTTCTTATAAAAGTGCGTGCGCAGGTAACGTTAGCTCACTCGCCTTTCACGTCCTTTTATTCTTTTAATTTTGTACTTTCTCAGCGTGTTGGATTTCATGGCTTTGACAATTCTAGAGCTGAATTCCTCGATCACGTGGGGAGTTCTTGTATCAATGACGTAATACAGGTTCTTCAGTTTTCTTTCTCTAGCGTCATATTTCAGATGTTGTAAAACATCCGTAAAACTCTTTTATTTGGAAAGAACTGCTACCTATCTTTATCATCAGTACTCAAATATCAGATGCAGAGAACTCCCATTTCATTACTGGAATGCGAAGATGTAAGGAGATTACTTTTATGATCAAAGGCAATTCCATCAAAAACATCTCCTTAATGTAGAAAACTCAATGAATGAGACTTTGTGGCCACTTCCTTCATTGAATTAGCCCTTACAAATATTTCATTTGGTTGTATGATGTAGAGCCTTGTTCTTGTGAATTGATTAACGCATCACTACCTTCTGTGGGACATGTCTACAAATGTCTCCTCCACTGCCTGTCACTTGACTTCATCCACTTTTACACCAGATTTCTGTATGAGAAGGGTTTACTTTTTTGAGTGGGGCATGGGAAATTAAGCGTTTGTGGGAGCTAGATTGTATCTCTAAATGTTTAAATATGTGTGACCTAAGTTAAAATGCCCTCCAACGCTTCAGCGTTCGACAACGGGCTCAATTTGAAGCCCGTCGATCCTACTTTTACGTTAAGGACTTTTTAGAAGAAGCCGTTCTTCTAAACACGAGTTTCATGCTCACTACCCGCATTTGACTTTAATTGAATAACAAGTAGCTATTCTATCATTAATTTCATTTATGTTATCAGGACCTAGATTTGGAGACATCCTACATAATCTACGCCTACGTTTTTGGCTTCCTCTTCGAACCCAATCCCTTTACTAAGTTCTTCAACGTCACCATGTAACTGTTTCGCAGTTTTCCCGGTGTGGCCTACAGCATGTGCGGTCCAGTGCATGTGTCGGTGACATGTTTATTAGGTAAAACTAAATTAATTCTTTAAGTATATGTGTGTGGACGTGGCGTTACGAATTGAGAAGTCCAGTTACCCACCGCTGTTGCGACCACGGATAGAGAGAAAGGGGGAAGCGGACCGCGGAGGTTACTGCGGCCTCATTCTTTAAGTATAGTTCTTTTCTTTAATCAAGCCTTTCTTATTTATTTATAATATCATTTTATATCACTCTCTCCTTATCTAACTGGCACTGTAGCCATTTAACTTTTTTTTGTTTGTTATCTCGGTGTAGGTAACCATGGCCTGAGAACTATGTACAAGTAGGATACCGACAAAGCGTCCGAAAAACTCAGCTAGATGGAGAGATTACTGGCCCGGTTCCATTTGTAGAGGTAAGATATAAAGGGATTCGTTGAAAAAAAGCAATGTCTCTTCATGATCTGAGCATATTCATGCTAGATAAAGATCTCTAGGATCTCCAATTGATTTTTTTTTATTTTTTTTTTTATTCAGATGAATAAATGGAAACATACAATCGCCGTATTACTAGTTGGCGTTCTTCCTTGCATAATCCACAAGTATGAACAAACAAACAGGTATATAATTGTTGTTATAAAGTTTTACACATATATCGTTTTGATATCCGCAGCTAACTTCATATACAGGTCATGTGACTCTGATTGAAATTTGCGAGAGCTTAGGTTTGAGTTGTCTGTTTTTTGCCATTCTTGTCTATTACACATAAAGTGAGTATATTTATATACCTTATCACAGGACAATACAGGACAAATACATCATACAACAGGACTGTACAGTAAACAATGGGAGATACTTGGTCAGTAGACACTACATATTTTTATAAATCATGAACCATGTCTGCCAAGCATATATAGATGTTGATTAACTCGTCTATGTCAGCTATCGGTCATGCGACTCGTTTACCTTAATCACCTCTCCAGTAACGTGTACATGTCTGGATCCAACAAGAATATTTTTACCTTTTCTTTAAAAGTTTCACTATTTTCGATCAGTTGTATTTTTGCTGGGAGTTTATCCCACAGTAACATGCCCTGATAAATAGGGCTGTTCTTAAACCTCTCAGTCTTTGGCCTTTTTACTTTAATTTTAAGTTTGGTACTAGATCTTGTTTCTACAATGTGTGCATAATCCTTGATAGTGTTGTCTTTTCGTCTTGCCCACCAGTGCATTATATTCAGAATATGAGTTGCTCTTCTAAAATAAAGTGGTCTGATTCTGCAGTCTTCCATTAGGCTATTTGTACTGTACAATACATGTCTTGGTATTTTTCGTACACTTCTTAAACAGTCATTTATTGTGGTTTGTATTTTTTTTCTCTGAGTTTTGGTGTATAAGTAATACTGATAGTCAGCATACTCTGCTTTAGGCAGTATCATTTGTTTCATTATTGCATTAGCTGTTTTAAAGTTGATATATAAGCGCATTTTGCGCAATTTGAAAAGCTTCTGTCTCAAGTCCCTTAGTGTAATATTTGTTTGTTCATTAAACTTCAATTTCGTGTCAAAAATGACACCTAGATAATTAAATCTTATAACATTCTCTAATGTCTTTCCCTTTAACATACACGATAAAGGTACCAGATTATCACTCTTGGGATTAAACCACATCGATTTTGTTTTGGCAATATTAATGGTTAGGAGATTTTTCTCAAACCAGTAACTCATGTTGTTTAAATCCTCCTGCATTCTTGTTTGTATAGATAGTTTGTCATACCCACTGATACATAACACCAAATCATCTGCGTACATAATCGCATCTACATGTTAAAATATTCTAAATACATTGTTCACAAATATAATAAAGAGCACAGGGCCCAAAACTGAGCCCTGGGGCACACCATACGTTACCTCCTTATAAGCTGTAATCGTATTATTTGTTTTGGTACGTTGTTGTCTTTTACTTAGATATGATTTGAAAAGATTTATAGCATCTAGCGTTAGACCTATAGAGGCCAATTTCTGAAGGAGTAAGGTATGGTTCACAGAATCAAAAGCCTTAGATAAATCCACATACACGCATAATACACTTTTTTTATCATCTAGATTACTTGTTATTAGGTATAGTAGGTGAAATACCGTCGACCGTTTTGGCATAAACCCGTATTGCGAATCATGAATAATGTTATGCTCCAGCAAATAAGCCATAAGTTGTTTATGCAACAATTTTTCGATAATTTTTGAGATACAAGGTAGTACGCTTATCGGGCGCCAGTTCTTATACTCATTTAAGTCGCCTCCTTTGGGCAGCGGGGCGATTGTTCCATATTTAAGTGAATCCGGGAACTTCCCCATATGTATCATTCTATTAAACATATCCTTTATATATCTTGGGTGGTGTATTAATATATTCTTTAAAAAACTTAATTTAACATAATCTATTCCTGTAGTTTTATCATTATCTAATATTCGAACTATTCTAACAACTTCTTCCTCTTTAACTCTTTGTATTTCTAGGTTTTCTCGATCTAGTATTACTTGATTATTTTCATCTTCAGTTATACTTTCATTAGCTATTGCTAGTGCAAGATTTTTGCCAACATCCGTGAAGTACTGATTTAGTTCTGCCGGGTTATCTATTTTGTTCGTATCATTACTGTTTTTAGTCATCGTTATTGGATTCCAGACCTCATGAACCACTCGCCAGAACCTCTTAGGGTTATTGCTGTTATTAGCCAGGTCTTGTTTTATTAAACCCGCTTTGTGGCGGTTGATCTCAAATGTAATTCTCCTCCGCAGGTGCCTTATATCAGTATAATTCTCTAAAGTCAGTCTACCACATGTTTTCAGATTTGTTAATATCTTGGCCCTTTTATCTATTAATTTGATGATATGCTTCGGTAACTCTATACCTCCTTTCTCTGTTATTTTGTATTCCTGCACTGGACATTTTTTATCGAGATAGTTAACTAAATAGGTCTCCAAGGTCAAGTTGTCATCATCCTCATTTACATACTCTTCATAATTGAAGCTTTGTAGATATTCATTAAAATCATCATAATCAATTTGGTTATAGTTTCGCCCTTGATTACCTTTTTTTCGATTTTTTTGTTTTGAACTTTACGTATGGCATATATTGGAATGTGATCAGAAAAAATAGCATTTAAATTCCCACCCTGTTTAATATGACTACTATTTGTATAAATGTGATCGATCTGGCTACTGCCTCTACGGTGTAAAAAAGTATCTAGAGTTTTTATTTGGTTTAACTTGTTTTTATTTTAAAATGTTTTAAGGATACAATATTTTTTGCTACTTGTAATTCGGCTATTTAAGTTAAAATCTCCCATTACCCAAATTTCCTTATTTTTAAATTGCCTATCCATGAGTATATCATTGAGTTTATCATAACATGCAGAAATGTCGTCATTAGGGGGTCGATAAACTGAGACTATCAACAGTTGTTTGTGATTTGGTTCGTTTACCGTTATTGTTAGGATCTCATATTTTGGTGTAGAGAAACAGTATCTCTCTATCTTGGTGACAAAATTAGCTTTGGTTACATGTACAAATATACCCACACCACCTCCTATCTTTTCGTATTCATAGTTGCGATCATTACGAATTAATTTCATTTCTGGAATATATATCATATTATCATCATATTTTTGTCGTAGCCATGTTTCTGTCACCGTAACAAACTTGCAATTAGAGAAAATATTTCTGACCTCGTTCAGTTTTCTGAAGATACTTCTAATATTACTTGTAAGGAATATGTCACCTTTAGTGCTGAACAATTCATCGGGTGTTACCATAGTCATGTCAAAAAATAGTACAACATTGTCAATGAATATAGCAGTATCCCCGCCACACTACCTCCCATATTTACATTAGACAACACACATATTTTACATAAATAAATACATAGAAATATCACAAATAGTGCATCACAAACAGTCATGATCGATTGTTCAAATGATGACCGAACCTCCTCTCTACCGAGATTTGAGGTATAGTTACAAGTGCTTAGTGAACATACATTTAAACTAGTGTCAACGTTATGATAATAGCTAATTTTCATAGTTTATTTATCCCATGTCTGTAGCAGTTCCAACATATGTGGGCATTAGAAGAAGCCCTTCTCTATTCATTTATTGGTTAACCATTCTTACTAGTTAGAAAAAAGATTCCATGTACTGTTATTATGCGAGTTCAATATAGTTAGAGTTTGTGAGCATATACAGTACTACCGATTGAAGAACATTGTTTTATTACTCATACTCTTAGTATTCATATGACATTATACTAAGTTGTCCAGCTCTATTTGTGATAGCCTGACACAATGTTCTTGTTCAGACAGTTATTGAGCAGTCTGGCTATTTTGGTCTGAGTTTCGGTGTTAGGATGAACTCCATCATAAAGGCGTGTGTATTGATGTACGGTTTCCCGGTTTGGTCGACTTCTATGCACCTCTCTCGACGTATATGGTGTATATACCCCCTCGTTTGAGTTAAGGTTGCATATATCAATGTTCATGGAGCAAATTATTTGATGCATGTATCAAGTTATCATGGTTCGCTTGTGAGAGAGAGACGCCATATATAGTACACACCACCACCGGTATACCGGGGTAAGTGGCGTGAACTGCAGCCTTAGCTTCGATGAAATAGTCAATAACTCTACTCACAGTTTCGTTGACACTACCTTGGCGCAGACCTATTTCACCTGTTCTTCAGTTCTTGTAGGTGATGTTATTAATCCCATACATCAAGTAAATAGCGCTGTACTGTTCTGCTTCGTATCTCCGTTGCCCAAGTTCGTAGATCAGCTCCCATTTGATTCTTCCTATCGTAGATTCTCGGGAACGGAACGTTCAACCCAAAACGAGGCAAAGGGTTAAACCAATTTTCGGAACCCTAGCTTTCTGTTATTATCGCTCGATCGACGAAACGTAAATCGATGTTTGAACTTTCTGTAAATGAATAATATGCATAATCAAAGGTAGTTTGATGTGTTTCTAGCAAGATACATAAATAAACTCTGTGGGATAGAAGTTTGAATGTCTGAATCTGCACATTTATGTACTTTTGAGCAAGTTTTTATTTTGACATTTGTAGCAGCCTGTCATTGCATTTTTGGCAGATTTCTGGAAAAAAGACCAAATAAAACAATCATTGCAAAACAAATTGATAAAAAAAAAACCAGCAAACACCTTCCCCTACTCTTCATCTCCATTCCATTTTTTGTTTGATGTCTCTATGTTTGATATCTACTGAGATATTACCAGAGACAAACAGTGAATTTAACATTGGTTGCTATGGAGTGAAAAGTTGTTTAACCCTTCGCGCGTACGAGACCTACCCGTTACTACGTTGCGTGACGTCATCGCCGCTCCCGAGAATCCCGGGTAGGTGTAGACATCAAAGTCAATTGGTCTCAGATTTCCTAGGTGAAAATCTAGGTGCCTTGTGCGTGAGTCACCTATTTAATCAGGTATTTGACGGTTGGGAGTGGCAAATAGGCCATGATGCTTTAGTGTCGCCTTTTTTCTTTGATACTGTATGCAAGGTTGTTTTCTGCTCGGTTGGTGCCGGTGTTCTGACCCAAGTCAGGCGCATGCGCTTCACTTAGTGACCCAGTATCCTCAGTGCACAATTAGGAGGTTATGTAACGCTCCACCTGTCATTGTTTACCTTCTCTCCGTAGCTCAGTTCGTAGATTCGTGAGTATAAGTCCCAGCTTGTTTTGGCCAAAGAAATGACCCAGATCATAAGTATCGTCGCTGAAATCTTCTCCACCTCCCCAATACGAATCCTGTGTGCCTTCTATCAGTGGTTTAGGGTGAGTGCCTAACAGTTCGTTTCTTATTTCTTGATTTTGGTGGAATTGATAGGTAGGTTAAAAACATATTTTATTGATTTATGTGATGATTTAGATGGACAGCGATCCTAATGGCCAGTTCACACTGTGTGTGTTTTAGGTACATATGTACGCCCAGTCTGAGGCTGGGCGTACACTCAGGCGTGCAACGTGGCAAAACGTACAGTGTGTACTGCAAGTTTCCCGCCAGTCTCAAGACTGGAGGTACCTCAGGTACGTCCAGTCGCGGGCGTTTTTGAATATCAAACATGTTGATATTAGGTACCGCTTGTCTGAGACTGGACGTACCGATATCTGAAAACGCAAGCGCTCCAGTCGATATATGGCGGGTAATTTAAGGCCAGTTCACACTGTGCGGCCGGGGGGAGGGGAGGCTTGCAAGCCGGAACCGCCAGCTGCAAGGGTACGAAGCGCAAAAAAACCTAAAAGGTACCAAAAAACCCAAGCGTTCCTGTCCCAAGGGTTGGTAGTTAATGCGGTACGGCCATACCCCCCCCCCCCCCCCGCCCCTCCCCCCACGGTCACACAGTGTGAACTGGCCTTAAGGAACTAGACATGTATTGTATGTAAAATGCGCTTATACTATTCCAGCGACCTAACGGAGCTGTATAGATCAAGATAGGGACGATAAAAACGACATGAACTCGAGACCTCTGTGCACACACAACTTAAAGTCATGAACTCTGATCTATGCAATCAAATGAAAGTCAAAGTCTAAGTCATCAAAAGCTAAGATAATCTTGTAAAAAGGGTGGCAATTGTATTTATATAAAACGGCTGCTAGTCAGTCAGGTGTTAGATAAGGAACGCTTTCGTTTTTTACGCAAGTGGGATAGGAGCTAAAGAGGACAGACCAACTTTAAAGACTATTTATTGTTATAAATTTTGATTTATTTTTGTTTGGTAAATGCTTTCATTTCATTCTGTTGACAGCAGATCTTCCATAAAATATAAGTGAAAAAATGTTATTAACAGTACACAGGTAAGGGGAATATAATTTAAGTATGGGAGTTATGAAATTAAAGTAAACTCGTTTATTTCATTGTCGCTTTGAGTTCCTCTATTGTCATTAAAAATATCATTTGGATTTTGAGATAATTTTTTTTTTAAAAACAACTCATGAGCTCTTCCCAAGTTCTTTAATGATACAATTTGTTTGCAGAAATTCTGCACTGCGATTTCTGACATTTACAATTTGCACAATCCATAATCCTCTGTTTTGGAATCTCTGTAAGGCCCTGCGTCCGCCTACTACGATATGGCTCCGATATGGTCTACGATGCACCTTCCGATAAAAAATAAAAATCGCGTCGGAAGTTCCCCTAATTTCGAGGCAGTTGACCACGTTTCTGCGATTAGACACCGATAAAAACCCGATACAATGCACGGTGAATTGGCATGTCTAGACATACGTCTACGATTTTGCACCTTCCCGATACGTCTCCGATATTTGCTTCTTGTATCGGTGCCATATTGGTAGGTCTAAATTTCTATCGTAGTATGTGGACGCCAGGCCTATCTTGTTCAGGTGGGATGTGTAAGCCCCATAAAACAAGGAGCATGCATATTCCATGACTGGTCGTATGGTACTAGTATAGATGATCCTGGACACATCTGTGAAATTTAACTCCGCAATATATATAACTTATACAACCTAGAATAGACTGTCATTTGTACACGGTGCATGTATGTTCATTTAGACCTAAGATTGAACCTAGTTGTATACCTAGCTATTTGTATATAGTGCAGTGTGGAAGTTGTAAGGAATGATGTATGTAAGAGAAAGGAATGAAGATGATGTATGTAAGAGAAAGGAATGAAGATATATGCTTGTCGCACAGATACAAATTCACAAAATAAATGTACAGTAAAATCCCGCTTAAGGGAACACCCTCCGTTCCGAGCAAAGTGGCTCCTTAAGCAGGGTGTCCTTTAAGCGAGGTGTTCCAGAAGTGTTTTACTGTATCTCCTGAAAAGAAAAATAAAGTTCAGGTAAATCGTTATTACCTCACGGGATGTGCCAAGTAAATACAAGACATAAATTTACGTGTCCCACAGGTAGATTTCTTATATAAACATAGAAATGTTAAGGTTTACTTTCGTCTGCAGAAGGTGTGGTAATTTTAGGTAATTTTACGTCAATTCAGGTAATTGATGTTACGTTTATTCACTTAAATTTACACTTATGTGTATGAATTCACGTTTATGTTCATGAATTCATTAGGATGGCATTGCAGCAAGAACATGTTAAAAACAATAAACACGTTGGACATGTAAAATGCCATTTAAGTAGAATTTAGAAAAAAGGATTCAATTATTTTTATTACAATAGTATTTTTCCGTACATAAGTCAAGGGACAATACAGAACGACATTACAGGGCATAATGCAGTCATTCATACGATCTCATAAATACAAAAGTTACATGTTTCTGTTTGTTGTACAGGCGTTGATCTTTCGATCGTGATGTGAAATTTCAAGTTCACACTAGTATTCGTAATGAAGCGGAAATACATATAATGATTTTATAAATGATAGTGAGAGAAAACGAACTTACCCGTACACAACTCTCTCATTTCTATGAACATTTTATTTTATGTTAAAGTGCTTCAATTAAAAATAAAACCTCTAAAAAGAGCCAACAATTTATACATTTGTGCGTCATTTATTTTTTTGTTAGGTATTTTTTTTCGGTTTTTGTTCCACACGCACAGACACAAAATGATTGATATTAAATATCTACCACTCCTTCCCCAGCTGCAGGCGACTCCACACTTGCCCCACGGCCACATGCACCCACCTTGGACCTTCCTGTGTCCACACGTGCAAGCGCGTCATGCCGGTCATGAACATGCACATGTGGCTGCATGCTGCACACAGGTAGTACTGGGGTTAGACTGGCGCCAGTCCCTGCATCCTCTGGCTACCCTCCTTGCTGGGATACAGGGACTGATACAATCGGTAATGGTGTTAGATTTCTGGCGCTGTTTAGCACTAGTATTCCAAACGAAAATGACGAATTTAAAAAACTGACCAAAACCATAATGCTTGAGTCAATCCTATAAAAGGAAACTAGTGATTATTGCTTACATGAAAGGAGTTCCCTTTTATTGCTGAACATGTATTTATGTTGCCAAACTGTTAACCAACCTCAACTTAAGAGCACCTAGTGAAATCATCATGATTATGTCACAACTATATTCCTTAGCTGATCTACGAAGTGTATAGTGCCCATGTATTTATCTAATGTTAACGGAAAGCCTGAAGAAAACCAGCATAGGAATACTCAGCAGCTGAGAGGGCGTTCACCGCCGTCTTTTATTGGCCGGAACTATGTTTCTAAGATATCAAATCAATCAATGAGTGTGTCAAATGTAAACAAAAGACCAATAAAAGAATTTGAAAAAAACCCACCAAAAATAACCAGATATCCTTACAGATATCCTGACTACTGGTCAGGATATCTGCTGGGAGATTGATACCCTCTCACTTTGATCTCAATCAGGTCACAGTTAGGAGCAGGTGAAATTTATTGCTATGACAACACAGGCGGCCAGGAAACTGGAGAGGGGAGGGGGTAGGGGGAGGAGGAAGTATAGGGTTACAGGGAGTGGCTTGGGGCCACAAACAGGAGATTCTGTTCATAGTGGACACGTCTTTGATTCATGGGCCAGTCAGAGAAGGATACATACTTTAATGAACTTTATTATGATTGAGATTAATCAGTTAATGAGTGTTCATAATCAAAGACTTTAGCAAGTCTATACTGGGGTGGGCGGAGGGAGCGTGTAGGAGGGCGTGGTTTTGCCGCGCGACCACAGATTCCACATGGCGCCACCATCGACGTCGGGCAGGCGGCTGGTTGGCTATTGGCTCGCTCCGGGCTGACAGTGGTGTGGAGAGGACCGTTGCAGGGAGGGAGGGTTAGGGGAGAAGGATGGGGGCTGGGAGGGCGTCGGGTAGTGTGTGGTGGTAGTAGTGGGGTTGAGAGTGGGTGGGTGGGAGGATGGGTGGGTGGGTGTATCTGTAGGAGACTTGACTCCCATGTGAACGCTCGTCAGTCGGGGTCGTCGTGAGCCTCACGCCGCTGGATGGATCAGAGCCCGTCGTCGTCGTCGTCTCGGCGGGAGCAGGTGGCAGGAGACACGGGGCGTGAAGTGAGCGCGGGCCGCGTGTCGACGCCTCTTTAACCCGCAGTGACAGCTACAACTCTCCTCCAGCGCACACGTGCGTTTACAAGCACTGAGCAGCCACTCGGTCATGCATACACCACTCAAGACACCAACAACAAACACCAAGTGATCTCCACGTGACCAAAGATAGCCGGATAACACACAGGGGGATAATCAACTCTCACAACGTCTATGGATTCCTTGAGGGAACAGTTCCCCCATTGTAGGACCATCATGCAGGTAGCGGTACTTAACTTCGCGGAGGGCCTAGAACTACCTTTCAAAGCTGGTGGAAAGGGATCTCCTACCTGCAGCCGGGTGCAAGTATAGGACTGTAAACATGGAATAAAGAGGGATTGTTCGGTCAGCAAACTGGACGTGACCTGGTCGTCACCCAACTTAGGGTTAACATTAGATAAACAGAAAAAAGACCCCAAGCAAATTAGTCCGTATTACTATCACCCGTTACAGGCTGGATTTTTATGGTTTGGTGGGAGAGCCAAGGGAATGCAACATGTGTTGAGAGCGGTCGCTTGGTGTGTATATAAAATGCGATAGTTGCTTCCGGGCTAGGAACACAAAGAGCAGCATTCACAGAAAAGGACGTCTATAATGCTCAATACTGACGGCAGTAAATGGATACACCGACAATACATGAGGACCACTTGAGGGGCGCCTGACTGTGGGAAACCTGAGAGACTGCCTGCTGGGGACGCAACTCCACTGACGATGACGTGCAACCGACGGAGGGCAGTGTGGATAAAAAGATAACCCTCCCGCACTGCGGGAACACAGAGCAAATGATCCAATAACCACCAGGAGGATATTTGTGTTGGTAGGTGTGACTGTGTGTAGGTTCTGCTTATGATATAGTATATAACCGACATGAGAATGAGGGGCATTTTGTCATATATGTCAGGTCTGTGCTCCCCGCCAAGGAGAGGGAGTACCACCTGGAGGATATTTTACCTTCCCATGTTAGTCTTCCTCTCAGGCTTCCTGTACTTTTATGTGAGCCTCATGGACAACGTGCCTCGGTATTACGTCATAGATGGCGCCCCCTCCTGGCGCGGGATAGAAGCCTCAAAGACGCCGGAAGTGATGACAGAAGCTCGCCGCCAGTGGACGCTACCTAACCTACATAAGACGCACGGGATGTTCCCGCCACTGAAACAGTTAGAATCCCAAGGAAATTATAAAATGTCGTCTGCTTTGGGTAATAATTCTAACAAACATCCAGCAGGGGGAATGATACGTTCCATTGGTGCTCGTAATGCTGAAGTTCTTAAACCGAAACCTGTTCCTACGATTCCCTTTTTGAAGAAGTGGAACTCGGATAAGGTTGAGGGCTGTGGCGGACGTTTCGTCGGTTATTCGGGGAAGATGATTTTGCTAAAGGACGTCATTGTTAACCGATCCCTGGCGACTGCCGGTGCAAAAGGCGGAGAGAATATCATGTCTGTTAAGAACCGTCCAGAAGAATCGGAGAATTACTCATATGAACGTGGTTTCTTTACGATTACCTGCCCAGAGGGTATGGCATGGGAAAAGTTTAAGATCGACACCAACAAAGGTTATTTAAAACCCTGGTATGAGACGCTAACCGTTGCCTCTAAAGAGAGCGCATCTTTTGATGACGTAGATCGCGAGGAACGCTTCAGTCTCGCAATAACTCGCTACGAGTACGCCAACCTATACTGGACGCTAATGGATATATACGACGCACTGCTGGCCTTAACCTTTTTCGGTGAGAAACCAAAGACCACGCATATTGTTTTAATGGACGCCAAACCGTGGAGCCATCTTGACGCTCTGTGGACGACGTTCTTCGGGTCGGTGCGGCGCCTCAGCGACCTGAAGCCGGTCACAAATTTCGCCCAGATGGCGTGGAGTTTCCAGCGAGCCCACAGCCCGGCGTTAAACCGCCAGCTGCTGCCGTTACACGCGGAGTTCAGGTCGCAGATGCTGAGCTCCTTCAACGTGTCCCAGACGCTACATCCACCTGGTGGTCGGTATGGAAACAACTGCTCCTCCACCACCCTCCAGCAGCTCCCATTGAACGTGCTGATCATCTGGAGACGAAACTACGTCGCCCATCCTCGCAACCCGTCCGGCATTGTTTCACGGAAGATTGCGAACGAGGAGGAACTGCTCAATGCTACCACCCACGCCTTCCCGGCATACACCGTACGGGGCGTCCAGCTCGACAAACTGCGCATGCGCGAGCAGCTCGAGCTCATCGCCGGAACTGACGTCATGATCGGTATGCACGGAGCCGCCTTCGCCTTTGCTTGGTTTTTGCCCAAAGGCAGTGGTGTGATCGAAATGTTTCCCGCCAATCAAGGCGGAAACTGGCACATGCGGCATATAGCGGAAAACAATGGTGTCCACTATGCCATGTGGAAGAATAAGAACCCGAGAAACGAGCTCTTCCACTCAAAGAGCACTATCATCCCACCCAGTGATGCGATACGGGAAATACGTAATATGGTGGAGAGATTGTGTTGGAATAAGAATCCGCCAGATGAAGGTAGAATCATCGTACAGCAAGCTGCTAATATACGGCCACACATCACAAACCCCAAAGTAAAATTACCAGCATTAAGAAATAAACGGAAAAAGACTTAAATCAATTAGAGAAATATCATATTATGTATAGACAGATATATAGTACAATGTATATAGATACATAAGATACAGATATGTATTTCTATATTCATATGAATGCATACATTCGTGCTTTGGTTTAAAACTATCGGCTGCTGCTAAGGAGGGATGGGTTGTGGGGAAGGTATGACTCGATCTGTGATAGATTCATTTCTAGCTGCTGAACAAGTCCTTGTTTGGATAAAGATGACTATGTACATAGGGAACACATTTTTATAAGGCAATTATGGTGGTACGAACCTGCTGACTATAGTCCAAATCGACGTATATTTCTGTATTGTATTATACAATTATCATATGGTTATGACCATTCATAGGAATCATCATGTGGACGTACATCTTTCGCTTTTGGGGCTTCTTTTAAGCATTAATTGTTTGTGGCTTATGTTTTAAGGGTTCAAATCAAGGGTAGAGGTATGGAAACTTTAATATTATCAATATAGATCTATTTTTGAACACAATTGATACATAAAAAGTTACCCATACCCATGTGTATAAGAAGAAATCCACAAAAATAAGTCACGACCAACATCTCTGTGGACTAGAACTGTCGTTGAGCTCTCGTCTTTCCCATTTAAATGCACGCCGTACATACATATCCCATTTGGGAGAAATATTCATTATGAATGCTATTTTGACTTTATTGACAATAAGCAATTCTCAGAAGTATAGTGATTTTCGATCAATATCGTGAAATATTAGTTTACAATAGGACGTGTGATAAACAATCACCCAGAGATGACTACGAGTCGCACAACTCTGACTGGAAAACGGAGGGTTATGGCACAAGCTCATGTTTATAGCCAATTTGATGATGGAGATCCTCTGAGGAAATTGATGTTTTGTTTTCCATTTACAAGGAAATTGGCCAGGGAAATAGGCTGTATTTGTGTGATGTTTCAATAAAGAGTATTCTTCTAAGTTTTATCTTTTTCTATCAATTGTGGGAAAATGTTATCCACGATTGATTGCCATTTGAGTCTGATGATAGTGTAACGGATTTTTATTTCTCTCGACACATTAATTCTAGTTGCCTTGGGGGGAATTGTTTATGTGTGTTGCACCGATTACCCGTAGGACACGATATAGTGTAATATTTCATGGCCGATAATCTTTGCGGTGCAGGTTACATGTGATTCATATCACAAGTGAATTGTATCTATTGCCCTTTCCCCCAAGCAAACAGAAACGGAAATGATAAGTAAACGAGTTGCTGTTGTTATTCTAATAACGTTATTTAGGCTGTCATACGATATGCCATTCTTGGTATAGTCGCGTTGCATCGTATGATTGGAGAAAGGTGTATTAATATATTATTTGATAAAGATATGTGGAAGTAGGTGTGAGGAATTACAGCAGCACCATAATAATACTTTATATTATTGATATAAGTGGGCTCAAAAGTAATTGCTCATCTGTTTAATTGACTATGGTGTTTTTAGGCGATATATACACAATATACATTAGGATTTTCTCAAGCGATCCAGAAGTTCAAAAATACACTTTCCTCCATTTTCAGAAGCTCGATTTGGAAACTGTGTCTAGATTCAAATCAAAATACGTGTTTTGAATTGGCTTATTTTGACGATTTATCTATTCGTCTAAAATGTTGAACCTTCTTGTAGATGAATACATATACAATAAAGACTTTTTTGTACGAATGTTCGAGTAGTTTACACAGAGTAGTATCCGAGTGACAAGAGTATGTTACGTCGTCAACTAAAACTAGTCGTTATTGCATCTGTTAAGGCCATAACACACTGTATGATTTCAGAACATGAATGTGCTGATAAAACAACAATCGTAATCTTAGGAGAGGCCTTGAAGCGGAGTCAGTCAGTGAGGTACCCCCCTCCAAAAGTTTGCCGAAAGATAAGAAAATATACCCTGTGGACATGTACCTTTGTTGCCCATGAATTGAAGTCCCAAGTTCCGAAATAGGGATCGATAAATTAAGGAACTGTTCCTTCCTGTTGTCAGCGACAACAGAGTTTAACAAATACCCCCATAGTGCGTACCAATATCGGCCTCTAATTAGCATATTTGATCACAAGCTGTAGGAGTTATTGGGGGTGCCACACAGAGGTAAGTAGTCAGATCCTCTACCTCGCTGATTCGTGCCCCCAAGTTGACTAACGACTGGACCTTAACACAGTCGGTGGGGTAGAAAATCGCAATGCTACTGGGCATTTTGATGAGACAAATGGACCTGCTATGGAGTCGCTGACTAAGTACCTGCCATAGCCAATATGAGTCCAGCAAGCCTGATTACATGTTTGTAACACTGGATGAAACTAAGAGATTCTAAGAGATTTTATTTTAGAACACCATATCTATGTATGGTCACTCTAGGTGTACTATATAATGGCCCTGTTCAAGCTTATTGTTGACTCCTGAAATCATCTTACCCTAGCCTATCCCCCGCCTAACCCGGCCGATCTCAGCCACTCAGGTCAGCGCTCAAGTCTCAAGTCCGCGCTCAGATGCATGCTCAAGTGCTGAAACAACACATTTGGATGGCTTTCAACATTGAAGTCACTGCCTTACCACGGCCTAACGCCTAACGGGAGCGGTAGCGATAGCGGGAGCGGACATCTCTCCATATAAAGGATTAGGTGTATGGACAAGGTATGGTTGAATACGAGGCGTAGCTGTGTGCACCTTCTACTCCTACCGCTTTTTCCAACCACGGAGACTAGAAATAGACTCCGACGGAACGAAAAATAAAACCGTATGGACAAGGTATCACCCGACCTCTCCCTACACACGTGTGAATGCGATAGTATCTCTGACACCATACAGACAGATTACAAGACTGCAGTATTTAGATCCAAAAACAAGCATAGTATTAAGGAACTTCATGATATGGCTTAAGTACCTTTCCTGCCTGAAAGAAGGAAAGCACACCTAGCTAATTCTATCTACAAGATGAAAGGAGATGATACCCTGATAGACCCAAAAATAAGAAATACGAGGTCAGATGAGGGCGTTAGTTTTAAGGTGATTAGACCTAAGGTTGAATGTTTCAAGGCAAGTGTTTTATATCGCGGAGCATGTCACTGGAACTCTATAAATCCGAAGATTCAAAAGATTGATTCCTATGAAGCCTTTAAAAAAGGCAGAAAACGTTAGCGTTATATCCTGATTAAGATCACAAAGGTCGGCATATGAACTTGGTTAATACTGTATGACATTATATATTCTTAAAAACTTCCTCATACCTTGGAAACGGTTTCATATTCTTGATGTATTTAAGAAATGTATGTGTTAATATGTTAGACTGAATGAATCTTGGAACACAGGTCCTGTATTTTATTTTAACAGATTTTATTGTCAAGGTGTAACACAGGAGATGTCTTGTGGCAAGTTTGCTTCTCTTTTCCATAAAGGAACTTCATTTGGGATGGTGAAAACACCGAATCATAAGAACGAACACAACCAAAGACTATGGCAATCACTGATTGTCAAGAACGCTGAAAATTTGACATTATACATGAACAAGAACTTTCTTTTTAAATTGTAAAGCAACAAAAACTGTGATTTTTGTACGAGATTTAACCTTGGATATATCTATATTTTTGAATAAAACCATGAGTCGAGATGGGTGTACCAAAAGTCTGTAAGGGCACTCATACCGGCTAAACCCCGATGTCCTTACAGGATAAACAAACAAATAAAAAATATAAAAAAAGTCGATGACACATGGAATTTCACTCACTCCGTGTAGGAATTAAGTAATGACATTTTAACATGAGTAGGGGATACATATAACCTATAATCGTCCCAAATATAAAGAAGATTGGCCGCTCCGACCCTCTGATATTTGCTAGACTTTTCCTGCTGTTGCTTGCACTGTTGGTGCCGCTGTTGATGTCTGTCTAGGCCTAATGTCACGAAACTACAGAAACAGGTCCCAGGTGTGCCCTTGGATGTGTTCCTTGAGACTGGTGAAGACACCTTCCCATGAGATTTTTGTACCAGAAGAGAATTAGGGAGACTAGGGAAAAGGTGCGAAGCACATTCGCCTCAGGTACATTATTCCCTTCGTGTGAATCCTGCTTTAGCAAACACTGTGCGTTAAACACCCAGTGGTCTATAAGAGAATATTTGACTAACCCGATGGGATCATACTACTTGTTGAAGATTTATTGGTATAGCGTAGGTAACAACGCAGGAGTGACTACATAATATACTACATGATATGAGAAACGTACTTTCCGTGGGCGAATTGATGTCAGTATCTGGTCTTTTTACCCAGAAATACATCCCGATGCCTAGTACTACATATATATATATATATATATATATATATATATATATATATATATATATATATATATATATATATATATATATATATGAAAATCATTAAATAAAGGGGACCATTTTGATAACTTACATGTTATCTTAGCGAACATTGTTTATACTGCACCCCTTGCAGATGGTAATATAGAGAAACAGGCTTACTGTCTCCGTACGGATAATATACGCGGTAAAATCGGCGATCAGATGAACTGATGCCGAAGGCAGAGGATCATCTATTCGCCGATTTTACCAAGTATGTTATCCGTATGGAGACAGTAAGCCTGTTTCTCTATTATTATATACCTTAAAATATCCAATTTTTAACCTTGCTTCTGGTGGAGTTTTTTTATTTCGCCGCCGTACATGCTCCGTACGCCACATACATACCCAGTACATCACCTAGGTGTCATACGGATATAAATACGACATGGGTAGGAGCGGGCAGTATGTGTAGGATATACTACCACAGGTATATAATGATATTTCGTAGATGTTCGACCCTAGTACCTAATTAATAAATGCTTTAAACGAGTTCATTTTGTATCAGTTTTGATCCCTTATCAAACGTTCCACTAGGCCATTACATATAACTCTGAATATTTACTCGAGTTTACTCTATGAGGTGGTGCCTTGTATAATCCATTACGACGGTATTTTCAAGGGCGATTAGAAAAGAGTCCGAGGACAAAGCAGCGAGAAGAAAACATCATATATACATTAAGCCCTGAACGCTAAGCTGATATGCAAGGGTCGTCAGACACAGCTGAAGGGACCTTGTGTCGTTCTTGCTTGCACTATTGGTGCCGCTTTTCATATCTGTCTAACACCTTTGTCACGAAACTAGTGAAACAGGTCCATGGTGTATATGACCCACGCGGCCCGAGTAGGATGCACATTCTATAGGACTGGTACAGGCCAGGAAAGTAGGCTGTAATTAGAAGCTGTTAGCAGACTTAGTCTTCTGGAACTTTGTTTGTGTGTGCAAATTGCTTACATTGAGGAGAAGAAAAGGCTAACCCTCCATATAATGTTAGAAAATATTAAGAAGGGAAATTCATATTAGACTTTCACCGCATTCTTCTCCTTATTTCTAAATTTCTAATTGTGCAAGATTCTATTTCATCAATTTACAGTCAATTCTCATGATGATAATATTATATAAAAACAAGTTATGACGCCTATACGATGTTACTTATTCGAGGTGTATGACAGAATTTGTTCCGAACGAATTCTGTCATACTCCAAGAATAAGTAACATGGTATTTGCGTCATCACTGTGTTTTTTTATTATTATATACCTTATTTTGGTTATAATCCTCCGAAATCGACTCTGTTGACACTCTCACTGTCCATCAGCGCGGCAAGTACATCATCATACTTAAACGGAAGTTAATCGCGCCTGCGCGAGTTAAGTTTGCTCTCCAAACAGATTTTTTATTCGAATCGATAGCGTGAAACGACCTGAACTCTGCTTGGAGAACATGAAGTTATCCGGATTCACTTTTAACATCACCAATCGTATATCTGCTGATTGTTTGTATGATTAAACGGAACGGAATATCGGCTTCGGAGAGTGAATTAACATTTTCTAGTTACCATGGCGCCTTGGTTCATAGTGCCTCAATTCGCATGTTGCAATGCGTCCGACACGTGCAATGCAACGAGTTATCACGTATATTGACCAAATATCGAGGCAGCTAAGGTGTAGCTTTAACCTGATACCGTTTAAATTGCTGAAACATGCGAGATCAACCGCTAAAAACACTCGCCGTGAAGTTACGCCGACTGGCAGTGCGGCAGCCGATGACGTCATCGTCGGGATTTCTTACACCCCTAAGAACAGTAAGTATTTACACTGAGTTAGTGCATAGGTATATGATAACAAATGATACGTACAAATTGACTTGACGTACAATTTCTCCTATTTCGAATTTTGATATAATGTTTAAACGATACACTGAGCTAGTGTTAAATTATTCCTTTTCTGACTTTTCCTACCAATACCTAGTTGCCACCCTTTAAGCTTTTTTGAATGATATCATTCCTTTCTTTATTATGGTCTATATATCCTTAGTCCGTTCCTATAGTACTTCTCTGTTTAATTGAGAAGAGAGAAGCGAACACCTAAATAATTGACGCAACATGACAGAACTAACCGAAATTATAGGACAGGGCACTTGACATGATAATATGTAAACAATACTTAATTCTTAGCGCTACATCCACCATTGCTCATGTGGATCTTACAAATAAAAAGGAAACTTAAAAACAGGTGGACTAAAGCAGGTGGTAAGTGGAAACGCCTTTGAATCACTACCGGGAAGTGTTGACGAGTACTATACACCTGTGCCTTAAAATAACCCAAATACCGCACTCTGCTATGGAAGTGTAATTGAAACGTACCACCATACTGTGCCGGTATGGCGCCGTACCACCGTACTTTGATAACATGATCTGATTGGTTAATAAAAAACACTGACCTATTTATGACGCGATGCGTCAGACGTCGCGATGCCGTACGATGTGGTGGCCAAGAAGGGGCTGATAAATTAAAAGAATGGATGTATTAATCAAATTATCAGACAAAGTACCATAATTTATAGAAAACCAGGATAAATAGGGTCAATAGTGAATAAGAATTACCTAGCGAATGAAAACAGGCTATATGTATAACAGATACTCTACACAAAATATTATGGCACATAGCAACGCGATTACGCTATTTGAAAGAAAATACGAAAGTAAACGGGAAATTATGACTGAATTGACACTGTAATGATGTAGAAAAATACAGAATAATATTGTGTTAATAATAAAAAAATAATAAAAAATTGATTTCCAATAATTTAAATTTCTTGTACGAAATTAGGGCTGAAAATATAGCAGTGCATTGCGTTGTCAACAAAGATAGTTCGTCTGCCACGCGCTATGGAAGACGATGGGAGTGTAACTATTGACATAACCGATCTTTTCCCGGTTTTCTGGGAAAACAATACAGATACTCCTGAAAAGGATGATAATATAGATCTGCGAGGATGTACTCCTCGAATACATAGATAAAATGACAAGTGCAGAAACAAAGCAAAAAACACGAAGGGAAGTAGAATTATTCCAAAAGTGGCTGCCTACTCAGAGAGAGAATCGCGATATCGCCGATATCGAACCAACTCGCTTAAATGTGTTAATTTGAACATATCTGATACAGATAAAACGACTAGATGGAAGCGATTATGAGCCTGACTCCCTCAGAGGGATATTCGGAAGCCTGAAGAGGCATTTAGAAAAATGTGGTTACAGTGAGAATATGATATCAAGTGCGATATTTAAGAGCTCCCGCGATGTACTCTCCGGACGCCGACGTGAGCTGAAAGCGGCAGGAATGGGTAACAAACCCAACCGGGTAGGTAAAATCAAATAAATACCTATATTAACAATAATTTTAAAATATTTTAAAATTTATCGAGTGCAAAAAATTAATTTAAATGAATTTCATCAATTTTTAAAAACATTTTGTATTTTTTAAGTGGATCCACTAACAAGGGATGATGAAGAGGCGCATAGTTTCGCTCCAAAAATGTGGGAGAACGTAGAAGAACGAGGCCGCTGTCCAATATTCTTGATCGAGAAGTATGGAAGACACCGACCACAGTCCATGCTCAGCCCCAACTCACCTTTTAATCTCGCTATAAATTATAAGCGAACCGCAGAAAGCGATATTTGGTATCAACGTCAAGCTATGGGGGTTAACGAGTTAGGAAAAATCATGCCCGACTGTGCTAAAGTCGCAAATATCACAGGAAAGCGAGTCACAAACCACTCCGTAAGGAAAGCGTGTTGCACAAATTTGCTTCACGCTGGTGTCCCCTCAACTATCGTAGCACAACTCAGTGGCCACAGAAATTTAGATTTGTTAAAAAGTTATGCGACTGCAAGCGAATTCCAACAGAGACAGATGTATAACGTACTGAATCAGAAAGAAAGATCGTTTGGGAACTCACCTGTGGCAGTGTCGACGTCCAGGCTAGCGCTTGAGGTAGGAAAAAAATATATATTTCCAGGTTTGTTAAAAAAAAAAATCCATGTTGTAATATTCATGTTGATAATCCAATTGATAAATTTAAAGTATTGATATATCAACACTCTATCACACAGAACACATCCAGCGAAGACAGAGATGAAAGTGTCGGGGGTGGACAGTATCGGCGGTTGACAGGTACGGCACTGACTCCAGCAGCTCTCAGAGCACCCACGATACAGACTCCTTTCCCGGTTAGTAGAGTAAAAAACAAAACAAAATTCCTTGGTTAATATGAATTGCCATTTATATCCTTCTGGTTTGGATTCATATCAATGATTTTCCTTTATATATCACAGAACATATCAAACACCGACAGGGTGCAGAGTGTGTGTGTGGGTGGGGGGGGGGGGGGGGGGCAGGCCCCTTCAGCAGCTCTCGGAGCACCCCTGATATGGACTCCTTTCAAGGTGAGTAGAGTAAAAAAATAAAAAATCCTTGGTTAATATGATTTGCGATTTACATCCTTCTGGTTAGGATTCATATTAATGATTTTCCTATATATTTCACTGAAGAGATCCAGTGACATGATCATACACAGTGTGTGTGTGTGGGGGGGGGGGGACGTCCTCACTCACAGGCTTCAGCAGCTCTCGGAGTAGAGCCCATTCAGACTCCGATGCAGGTAAGAAATATTGAATATTTCACTATTTCCTGATTTAAAATAATCCAAATGATGTGTTCTTGTTGTTTTTGATGATAATTTTACATTGATTACTACTTTCAGACGATGCAGACTTGGAGAAGGAGAAGTGTGTCGGATGTGTCGTCCTCGTCAAACGTACCAGGGAAGCGGCCACGTCTTAAAGTGGATCATGACACTGAAAAAGTAAGTAAAGAGAAGTATTTGGGGGGAAAAACAGATTTGAACTTGAAATATTTAGTATGTTTTAAGAATCATTTGCTAATAATTACAATTGATATATTTCCAGGAGATGATGATTCCAGAAGAATTTGTGGCAGATCTAGACAACGACGAGTTTGGACTAGCAGTGCAAGCAGGTGGAGACGGGACTACTATTGTCGAGAAAAATAGAACAAACATGGCACAAACAGAAATAACAAAGGGTTTATTTGCAGGAGCGAATATTTCTGGAGGCACCTTCAACATAAATATTAATATGTAGTTTGTCTTGTTTCGAAGGGTTATTAATCTATGCCTTTTTCCAGTAGAACAAAGTTTCCCCTATACTGTTTTATACTATAGACCCTATTGAGGTATCCCGTAATCCAGTCTGTTTTGCAAGTTCCGGTTTTCGCTGATTACCGACGTTTTATGGTGATTGACCCGTGACCCGTAACCCAGAATTAATGCAGTTTAACGGCTTTCAGAAATCCTCAAATTGAAATTCTGATGCCAGAAATGGAAATTTCAGCTATTTCTACATAGAAATCCGAAATTATATTCAGTTTCTCCAGTTATAAACCAGAAAACTGTGGTTCATGTCGTCGTAGTGTGCCAAGTCTATCGGGAGCGGAACTTTGCTTTACCCGGGCGATAATCGGGAGTTTAGTAACCTCTGGGGGCTCTATAAAGAATGCCTCTCCGTTAACCTACATTTTTAGAATTATTATTACTTGTTTTTTATTAGTACTTTTATCCAGGAGGAGGCATGTAGATGTTCTCCCCTGTTGGGCGTTTTTAAATGTAGTCTTTACGACTTGTAATGAATTCTGATTTATATCGGGATGAAAATTTATAGAAGTACAGCACAGAACAGACAGGACTAGACATGATATACATATTGTCGTAAATACCTGCCAGAGGGTGTCTACGAAATTAGTCAGCTATTAGTGCACAAATACCAGTGTGCCATTATACAGCTATATTATTCTGCTTCCAAATAGGCAATGTGCAACATGTTACAACCAATGCCATATATCCAGATTGAATATCACATTTAATGTGATGCTTCAGAATAAACATGGTATCACATGGGCCTGAATGCTATTATATTCTAAACATAATTGTATCTGACTGAGGAGTGCTGTCACAGCCCAAGAATGGTGGGATATAAACCAGATAACAAGATAGACAGACAGGCAAAGATACTGAGATACACACGATATATAGATACATATGACACACAGAGTTTAATATATACCTCCCCACACACACACCAGTACAACCTTGACCTGCCATGCCTCACTGCCCCTGCCACCTTTCTCTCACCTGGCTTTGTAAATTCGTTAGAAAACATGCACAATGCAGTAAGACTATCCTATGAAACTACAGATACATGAGACATAGATACCAGATAGACATATAGAGATACATAAACATTGTGTATATTGTATTAGTTACCATATTTTCATGTTGTGGTCAGTGTACTGCTGGTATTCCTTGTCATAGTCGGTCATCACAGAGCCCTTTGTGTGGGCAGGTGGAGGTCTCTACGCTCTCCTACGTGTCAGGCTTGAATGGATCACCTGCAGAGGCTCAGGGACCTGTTTCAGTAGTCTCGTGAGATTAGGCCTAGACAGACATCAACAGCGGCACCAACAGTGCAAGCAACAGCAGAAAAAGACTGGCAAATATTTGAAGATTGAAGTGGCCAATCTTCTTCATATTTGGAACGATTATAGATTATATGTAACCCCTACTCATATTAAAGTGTCATTGCTTAATTCCTACGAGAAATGAGTGAAACTCCGTGTGTCATCGACTGCAATCTTGTGATCTGTCCATATGGTGTCACAGACGCCATCTAGACATGTCACAAAACTACTGAAACAGGTCCCTGGTGGTCTTATATATGCCCGTGTAGAGGTACCAAGCGGGTCGTCCCGTTTTGAGACAAGGCAGACTGCCTCATACTAGGCAGTATAATACTCATAAGTGACCGTGTCGCAAAGGTCGCCAGCGTTATACAAAGGCCAGCGGCCGGCATATATAACCCATGCCCCTCCCAGGTGAGATTTGAACCTATAAGCCCCGCCCATAGGCGGGGCTTACTCTTTAGGATTAATTAAGATAGCTTAATTGCTTTATATAAGCTTTAAAGTTAAAAGACTCCTTCAATCTTCACATCTTCAATATTCCTCAAACTCTTCAATAAACCTTCATTTCCAAATCATCCTTTGCGTCATCATTACATGTATTCTTTTTTTTAATCCAGAGACTCGAAGCTTTGTAAGCAGTTCTTCCATTTGTAGATGTGCAGACGACGTTACCACAATGTTGTCATCTCTAAAGAATACAACCTGTGCACTATTTAGTAATCAAAAAGAGAAACCAACATAGGGTGCTTACATACACAATCTTACAAGGATTTTGATCTGAGTGGCAGTATTGTCCGCATAGTTGACACGTGGTAAAGTGCCAGATCCACTTAAGCCTATAAGACACCGACCCGACGGCTGTGCCCGATTCTACCTTATCCCGACGGATCCGTCGGGTCTGTGACAATCTGCATCAATCTGGTCGGTGTACGCACTTCACCGACCCGACTTTATTGCTTTTCCCGACGCGTCGGGCATTACTACCATGTCAGATATGAACGACTGTCCCCGACCTTAAGATTTCGGTGTACGCACTTTCACAGATTGTTACCGATCCTGAGTTGGCCATTTGAATAGCGATGCTACCTATCCCCTTATATCGATTGTAGGGGAGACAGAGGCGATTATAAACCTGAAAACCGTTTCCCGATATCTTAATTGGATCCGAAGTTATTAAACTTTGAATTAATTTCTATGATTCCACACCAGCCGCCCGTGGCTCACCCCAGCTCGGCTCCCGGCGGCTCTCTTTGATCTTAACCCGGGAAATTTACGAGGTTATAAAAGGAGGAGATGTCGTCGGAAAGAGTGAAGATGTCGGTGTGTTACAGGTATAAGACACCGAAATTTTATTCCTGACTCTCAGGGATGAATCGGGAACAAATTTCGGTGTCTTATAGGCTTAAGGCGACCAAGCGAATGCGTCTGCGATCCATGCGAATGTGCGAATCCCATGCGATGATATTCAATATATTGAATATTGTCGCAAAGCATTCGCATGTCCATGCGAACGTCTGAGAACGTCTGCGAACCCAAATTCGCACGGAAAATCGCCTTAGTGGATCTGGCGCTTTAATAACACTCCAAGCGATAGACAGGAGTATTGCGTAGTGTCATCTACAGGGAGAATACGGCCACACAGATCAAAGTCATGGTAATTTTGTTTTCATTACTCAACTTTTGACTAATTGTTGTTTATATCATTGCTAGTTCGTACCATCGTGTTCTAGTATGGTTAAACCTCATTGCCATGAGGTGTTGTTTATATCAATGCTTAAGGCTCGAGCAGGAAGCTAGGTGTTAATAAAGATGAAGTACAGAAATGAGTCTTAATGATAATTTCATTTAAAATAAATACCCGCCCCTCACACAGTGAGAGTACGGGTCGGTGTTGTAGAAGCTGTCGTGACCAGTCAGGTCGGCAGCAGAGCCAGTCAGGGGGCATATAAGGCAGGTGGGAGGGGGTCTACAGGCCACTTCTGAGTAGGGATCAGAACAGGTCAGAGGTAGGCCATGTGAGTGCAGTGTTGGGATATAACCAGAGTGATAAATATACACATACAGAGACACCTATACACTAACACATAGATACACAAAAATAAACATACATGCATGCAAATATCTAGACACATGATACACAGAGTTCCATACATATGTCCCCCCAGCACTACCACCACCACCAATCACCAATCACCACTCCCACCAGTACAACCTTGAATGTACCTGTCATGGGTCACTGGTCCTACCACCTCTCTCTCTCTCTCTCTCTCTCTCTCTCTCTATCTATCTATCTATCATTATCTCAGTCTGTATACACATAAGAAAGCATGTAACACAAAGTAAAATCATCCTGTATAAATATTGATGTACTTACACTAAATGTAGGCCTTGTAATGTTGTTTTGTATGTATACCTCACCATTCACAGTGCTCTGACTGCTCTGACTGCTCTGACTGCCAGGCAGTCACTGACCCATAGCATTGGAGAGATCTAGTTATACCCCACTGGACCCCAGTAGGCGGATGTCAGGTTGCCCTGAAACTAGTACTATGACTTACAGAGCAAGCAGAGCTGTCATTAGTGAGCTCTGCCTCAATGGGAACCAGTGTAGCTGAAAGTAACCTGTCAGCCCCGTTCCGCACGTGGCCGTGTGGGCGGGGCATACTCTTTAGAATTAATTAATAGAGATTATTTGCTTTGTATCAGCTTTAAAGCCTGGCGTCCACCTACTACGATATGGCTCCGATATGGTCTACGATGCACCTCCCGATAAATAATCAAAATCGCGCCGGAATGTCACCTAATATCGGGGCAGTTGACCACGTCTCTGAGATTAGGCACCGAAGAAAACTGGGGGTCTACCCCTGTCGATGCATGGTGAATTGGCATGTCTCGACATATGTATACGATTTTGCACCTTCCCGATATGTCTCCGATATTTGCTTTTAGCATCGGTACCATATTGGTAGGTCTAAATTTCTATCGTAGTAGGTGGACGACAGGCCTTAAGCACGGCGTCCACCTACTACGATAACTACTTAAGACCTCCCGATGCACTACGATGCATGAAAATCATAGATGTCCAATTGGGAATATATTTTGTTTCACGTTTTTGTTTGGCAAAATGTAGATTAGGTCCTTCTCCTGTCATTGGGAAAAAAACAAGGAACATCAGTGTGCATCGAAATCGGTTTTTAGGTATATAATATACTAAGGTCTATCGTAAAAATTTGGAGCTCAGTGGACGCCGGGTCTTATACTAATTACAAGTTTATATTTCTTCGCACATGCCCTCACCACCAGTGATGTGATATTACTTTGATATTTTCTAGGATGCTAGCCAATATCCTGAATAGACTTCAGATGGTCGAGAGGTCCCATTAAATTGTGGACGCAAGTCATGTCGAGCGATCAGTGATTCGTTTGACCCCCACTGCACGGAGACCATGGGTCTATTTTTACCCCCGATGATGGGCGTCCTGGCTGCTCCCAGAGGCAACGCTGCATTCTGAAACGGTGTCTATACATGTACCTGTTTAGTTATGCAATAATATGTATCGTAGGCCTGAAAGAATTCACACACAGTCCCCAAATACAGATCCTAAAAGCTGCCATGGCTAGGGATAATTGCTTATAGGATTATCTAAATATGGTCCTGTTAGGTATGATTCATAATCGTCAATTATTTATTACTAATGTACTTTCCACCAACGAAATGTCTGAAATATAGTTTACTCTGGACAATGCCACTGTGTTAAAGTGTGTGTGTGGGGGGGGGGGGGGAGGGGGGAGGGGAGAAGTCCACCTACAGTGATTTTGGCATCGGGAGCGTATCGTAAATGTTCTTGATGAAAGATAATATTTCAGTGCATCGGGAGGTCTCCAATTTCATTTGAAGTAGGTGGACACAAATAAATGTGAATCTGTCGACTAAATATGTAGGGTTGTGAACAAATGTATGGTTAAAGACATTAAAGCTGATATCCAGAAATTATTCTAGATAATTTCATTAAAAATATAGACCCGCCCCTCACACAGTGAGAGAACGGGCCGACGTGTGTATCACTAGTCATGACCAGTCAGGTCAGCAAGACCAGTCAGTGGGGGTATATATAAGACAGGTGGGAGGGTGGCCTACAGCTCATTTACATGCAGCGATCACAACAAGTCAGAGCTGGGGCATGGAATAGTAGAGAACATTCATTCCCTGTGAGTGTACCTTTTTAATTTAGTGTGAAGAATGGTGAGACATAAACCAGATCAGGCAGACAGGCAATGATACAGAGACACATATACAGATATATAGATACATATTACACACAGAATTTCATATACACTTCACCACACACACACACTAGTACTACCTTGACCTCACCTGTCATGCCTCAGTGCATCTTTCTCTCACCTGGCTTTGTAAATTCATTAGAAAACATGCAGATACAGATACAGAGACTACAAATACAGAGACACAGAGGCACAGATGGACATATAGAAATACATAGAATTAGTGTTTATAGTGTCTTAGTTACCATATTTTCTTGTTGTGGTCATTGTACTGCCTGTAGTGCGTGTCATGGTCAGTAGTCACGGCTGTGTGTACTCTGCTGAGTGTCAGATCTGACTGACTGCCCTCAACTCTCTAGGTGTCGGTTTTATAGCGCCATTCTGATACCCAGCGCAGGTAGCGATGCCCTAACACTACTCCCATGCTTTAGCATTGGAGCAGTGCTCCTATAGACGACCTTTGCCTCAAAGTTGTCCAGGGTCCATGTACACGTGGTAGCTCCGCTCTGTGGAGGGCGGGGCTTATTTTTTTGGATTGATTAACTGAGCTTAATTTTCATCGCTGTAGAGCGCTTTCTCTAGAGCGTATGTATAACAAAAATATGATTTTATGGTTCGTAACGAACTAGGCTTAGAGCCTTGAGAATCCACTGGCACACAGTATTCCGTTTAGGTGGCATCATTGAGATTATAGGAATCTTTGGTTGCATTGATGTACGTCTTTAGCACGGGAGGCAGGCCAGTGGATTCTCAAGGCTCTAAGCCTAGTTCGTTAAGAATTCTTCTCCATGAGAGTACAGAATACGACTTAGAGAGTGTGAGATCTTATGAGAGGGGTGCACCGACAGCCTGTGGTGGCGCGAGTGAACTGCTTGTTATCGAATGATTTTGCATATTTGAGCCATCTAAACTATATAACGTTAATACCCCACGTTAGATACCTCAATATTTGTTCATTGCACACTTATAGGGATTTAATTCAAATACTCTATTTACATACAATCGGAATCGATTGCTATGAATCTTATTCCACCTGCAGTCTATTAGGCCTGGCGTCCACCTACTACGATAGAAATTTAGACCTACCGATATGGCACCGATACAAAAAGTAAATATCGGAGACATATCGGGAATGTGCAAAATCGTAGACATATGTCTAGACATGCCAATCCCCCACGCATTGTATAGGGTTTTTATCGGTATCTAATCGCAGAAACGTGGTCAACTGACCCGATATCAGGGACCCTTCCGACGCGATTTTGATTTTCTATCGGGAGGTGCATCGTAGACCGTATCGGAGCCATATCGTAGTAGGTGGACGCTGGGCCTTACAGACAGACACAGGCAAATTGTACAAAGCGTAACATAACTTCAATGTATATGCGCCATAATTGAAATTGAGCTGTAAGCACTTGTACGTGACTAATGTATTACTTTACAAAGGCTCCTTGTATAAAGAAAAAGACTATTAGCATGCACTTCCATGGCATCCTTGTACCTACGTGCAGCTGTGTTCTGAACCTACGCGTTTTATCTGCCATTGTTGCACCAGGCAATACCTTTCTCTTTTTATTCGCACGCAATGCTATCTCACGCGATGGTGTATTCCCTTGTATCGAGTATCGAGACGTGGCGTATCCCAGAGAATCTATCACATCCGCCCACCCCATACACCTTACACCCGCCAGTAAGGATTTTATCTCTGTTACTGAAATCGTTCAAAATGTTCTACTTTATTTGTTGTATTTTCTTTTCAAATACATACTTCTCGGGTTCTATCTTACATGGGTGCCGTTATTTGGACAAATCATATCCTTGATTGTTTTCTGTGAGAAAGAAAATGACAACTTCGTGTAAACATTAGGAATAGTAATGATGGTCATGACGACCATAGAGGTATCATAGACCAAGGGAAGCCTTAACCCTTTAACAGTAGGAAGATGCAGGCATTCTCCTGGCTACGGCAGGAGGATGCCTCCAGGCATTCCCCTAGCTACGGTACGAAGATGTCTCCAGGCATCTTAGAGGCATCATTGATACTTACATTCAAAATTCAATAGATATAAAGATAATTGTTTGATTTAATAGAAATTTTGACAATGTATAAGAGCCATATTGACCTTTGATTTGGTATAAAAAAATATGATCAGTCACCAAGGCAAATTACTTAAATCACATCACATGATATTGCTATTTCCCCAAAAAAAGGTGCCTGCCGTAGCAGGGTCATTTCGGCAGGCAATGCCGTGAATTGCTGAGCAGGAGAACTGGGTGCTGCTGGGAAAGGGTTAAAGATGAAATATAATAATTACTCTTTGAGAATACTATCAAAAAGATAAGAGACCAGCCCATCACGCATGAGAGTAGGCCTGTGTGTAGCGTAGTCAGTGCACCTGCCACACGCCACTGGTGACGGTCCCCACACTACACAGCAATGAGGGGGAATATGCCCTACTGGCGATGTGGCCTGTTGGTCATAACTGCATAGGGCGCCCTGCTAGCCTCAGGTGGGGCATGTGCAACTTATACGTAACATGGAGTTACAGTAAGTGTAGTAATTGCATCCTGTACGAAGAGTAGAATCGTTTGAATCGCTACGTAATCCACGTAGCCTCGCCTTGTGAATTACTATGTGATTCAATCTCGATGGGAAACGAGTTCTGACCCTAAACTTTCATAGGTTTCCTCTATCATATATACAAGTATATAGGACGTTGTCATACCCGCTGAATAGGGGTAGGGAGTTAGATCAGTGGTTAGGGAAATAGACTTGTAATCCCAAGGTTGTAGGACTTTGCGGGTTCGGGTCTGACTGCAGCTACTTTTCTCCTTCATCCCCAGCAGTGGTGGATTAAATACTATATCAAAGGCCAATCCTTCACAAACCATGTCTATGTGATGTGGGAAGTAAAAGAACCTTCACCTAGGTAAATGTGTAGCTACATTCAACTCATAAATTCGATCAAACCCAAAGTAAGTCCCATTGAATATATTGGATGTTAAACTACCCTAACAAACAAACCTGCTGAATTTAAAGCTCGGTGGCCAAGTGGTAGGGGTGTTCGCCTCGAGCATGGGAGGTCGTGGGTTCAAACCCCAGTCGGGCCATACCAAAGACTTACACAAAAATGGTACCCACTGCCCATTCGGTTAAACACCCGCCATTAGAATGAGGAGTAGGGGCAGGGGCCCGAGTGGAAGAACGGCTCTATAGCAATTCGGTGATTGTGAACACACAATATTCCCTAATAAAAATTGCCAAAAAAAAAGTCACTGACCCATAGCATTGGAGAGATCTAGTTATACCCTACTGGACCCCAGTAGGCGGATGTCAGGTTGTCCTGAAACTAGTACTATGACTTACAGAGCAAGCAGAGCTGTCATTAGTGAGCTCTGCCTCAATGGGAACCAGTGTAGCTGAAAGTAACCTGTCAGCCCCGTTCCGCACGTGGCCGTGTGGGCGGGTCATACTTTTTAGAATTAATTAATAGAGATTATTTACTTTGTATCAGCTTAAAGAATTCCTTATTGTGACACAGTGCATATGGACCTATCGATTGGCTGAGATGTGCCGCAGTAGACCTATGTGAGGTGCATGATGGAGGCTGCAGACTTACATTGAGCACAAATTAACCATCAAAGGCCGCTGTAGGGTGACAGCCAGGCCATCATCATCTCCCCATTTCCTCCCAATAGGCAGATGCAGCCACCCACAGCGCTTGAACCAAATGAGTCCAAAGGATGCCCCTGAACATCGCCTAGGTAATCACCTGTTAGCATGAGAATCTGGTAATGGAATAGCCAGAGGCATGGAAAGTAGCAAATGTGTCTGTAAAAGTTTTATACGGCTATACCCTCTCGGATAACTAGAGAATGAATGCTTTCCAAAACTCGCACTGATTCTACTTCATTTCGCCTTGCTGCGTATCACTAATGGGAATAGAACACCACATCATAGTTCCGTTTCTTTTTTTCAATAGCGGAACTTATTTTCTTTCATTGCACAGAACAGTCCAGCAGTCATGATATCGCATGTACGATGCGGCAGTATTCATAATGCAAGGAGGGTGATCCTATTGATTAGCCTACTTCACTCCGGGAGGTGTCGTATGATGATGCTACACAGAAAGCCGTAAATGGGTTCTTTGTAAGTGCCCTCTGTCGGCTGGCGAGGTGACTTCCTTCTCCGGCTTCTGCGCAGATCAACCATATTATCGCCCACATGCCACAGGAGCATTTCCGTGCACGACTGGGGGGTATTAATTGGCACTCTGAACACGACCTCCCTCCTTCCTGTAGTCTTTTTCATGTCTCCTGCAGGTTCCTTTCTCGTATTTCTCTCACCATCGGGCAAATGTAACGGATAGTTATTCTCAATTTTTCTTTCTGCTTATTCGCGTGCAATAAGATGTAATCTTACCTAAATGTGGAGAATCGGGTGAATATCTCTCAAACTTGGGCTCTGACTCTGAGCTTTTAGCAAATCGCATTTAAGTTGTATTCAGTGCCATTTTTTTCATTACAAATGTAGTAGAGGAAGACTCACGGCAAAAAGCAGGACACAGTGCAATATTTTTATTTTTTCTATTATTAGTCATGATGACATTTGGTGTGCATGGTGGAATCCACAGTAATCACGTTTCGTATACACGTTTACTTTACTTCTTCAGGTGATGATTTAAAGGTTGAATTGAATCAGTTGATGTTATACCTACATCAAAGATATGTTTATACCTGAATGGCTAGGATATATCCGCTAAATCTGCAATTAAAGTAAGTGCAATACTGAGAAGTGTTATTAAGCCTATGATTATTGATATGCATCGCATCATCACTACTGAAATGTTTCCTTTTCTTTCCCTTACTTTCAATCGCCCGTTGTTTTGCTGATTAAATCACACAGAACATGGAGTAATATTGGCGTGCCCGATATGTAATCTAAAAAAATAACCATCTATTATTTATTCTTTGACCTGTGCGTGCGCTTCCCAATATATAACCATAAGAAATGTTCCCCTGGTGTGTTGACGCTCTGGTTATTCCTGATGTGACACCTGTTTGCAGCTGGTATGTATGGGTGTTTGATTTGGGGCCAGTGTCCTTTGTCGTGGATTGAACTTTTAACGTTACCACCTGTCCTCCCTACATCAACAAAGGGTATAGCCTACCAATTGTAATGCCATTTCGTGTTTACTATTTCTCTACCAAATGTCTTGCACCTCGGTGCTAGATAAATACGAATTTAACAGCCTTTATATGTTTGTCATGCATTAATGAAACAATTTCATTTAGACTGTACTAGACTGGACGTACTCCTAAAGTGGTGATTCCATCAACACACAAGATAAAGCGAGATTAGTCACGATTTGGTTGTCTGCTAAATCTTGCTAGATCTTGAATAATCGCGTGCATATTTGCAGCGATGTATCTTTAGGTATGATGGTGGTGGAGCACCAAAATAGACAAACGACATAGTGCGCTACGTATCACGACAACGGAAGTATGACACATCGCGACACTGTAAGATATAACAAGATATACAGTGGAAAATCCATCATGTTGATGGAACCAGCCCTTAATCATATTTCCAAACTCCAAGCAAAGGTCTGACAGAACTCTGGAGTAATTTACAGTTTATTCCAAATTACCTCATGTTGTATTTGGCGTAACTATTAACCCTATAACAGCAGGAAGATGCCTCCAGGCATTCCCCTGGCTATGGCAGGAAGATGCCTCCAGGCATTCCCCTTGCTACGGCAGGAAGATGCCTCCAGGGGTTTTTGAGGCATCGGTGACACTTATATACAATATTCAATAGACAAAAAGATAATTGTTTGATTTCAATGAAATTTTGACAATGTATAAGAGCCATATTGACCTTTGATTTGGTATAATAAAATAAGTTCAGTCACCCAGGTAAATTACTTAAATCACATGACACATCACATGACATTGCTATTTCCCCAAAAGGGTGCCTGCCGTAGCAGGGTCGTTTGGGTAGGCAATGCCTGCCGTGTAATGCTGACCAGGGAAACTGGGTGCTGCAGGGTAAGGTTTAACAAATGTTGCTGTAAGCTATTGTCTTTCATAATCAACGATCAATTGCAGATTCGCAGAGTTAGCTTACGTGAGCTCGCTTTTTACCACTCAGTAGGAAAGTCAAGTTAGGTAACCTCGATGCTCATTCCTAAAAATACACAATGAAGTCCCGAGAAATCCTCAACCCTCTCAATGTGCACAATCTTTTATTTCAATCTACCAAGCTGAGAAAGAACAGGTCCCAGTGCTTTGTTTAAAATATCGGGGAATATAATCCACAGGAACAGTGAGGGTTCTTCACCTTTTAACAAATAGATTCCGCCACAGATTTATGTCGGAGGCACGAACGATAGAGCCAAACCTATGCGTGGGAGAGTTTCGTGTTTTGTAAAGTCTTTATCACTTTATCTAAAACCAACGTTCTGGCTTCCGAGTACCTCCTAGTTCTATTTTTTATTCAAAATGTCTTTGCCTCTAGAACACGTTGTGTTCTTATCATTGTATCATGATTCATAGTTCTACACAATTTACCATATATTCAAGGCTGCGTTGCGAAACTACGTGCTATCTATCATTCTGAGTTGGATAAAAGACCTCAATACGTCAAATTTATTGACAGATAAGAAACGCTGGACACAGACACCTGTCCCTTTATCAAAGACATGCGTCAAGTTTACCAGATTACAACAACAGAAGAAATTGAGTGTCTATATGCAATGCATGTACAATGCAATTTATTTTGCCTCTCCAGAAATATATTTGAATTGCCTGGAGGCAATAACTACATGACGCCGCAAAAATGCAATCTACCTGGATGAGTGTGCTGAATATGTACTTGCGATCATGAAATGTAGGGAAAAGCATAAAGCTCTGCGGGATTACGTGACTTGCATGACTGCTGCGCTGCTGCGTGGGGATAAAAGACATGTCATTCTACCCGACATCATCTCGTAGCTCTATGAACGTACTCAGAACGCGAGATGTCCCCACAGGTCAATACCACGATTAGTTTGACTTGGTGTGGCCAACACGATACCTGACAGAGGCATTCCTATAGGGCACATAGCTATTGTACTATGAAGGCAGCCATCTCTTCCCTCCCCCCCCGACCCCATTCAAAACACCAGGTGGCGGGAACCAGTAATCGATGGATTTTGTCAAATTTTAGCCTCATCTTAATAATATAAAAAGAGTTCATAGATCCCACCAGATCGCGCAACGCACCCGGGAAAGAAAGATTTTTAGCCAAACTCATCTTAATATCATCTATAAATTATAACAACTGATAACAGTAGCTGCCCCTCGACTGTAGCGACGCTATCTTGCGATTTCCTGGCGGATGATGGCGGAACTAGCAATCACTCTGTGCCCTATAGCTTGTATTGAAATGGAGGAATAACTGCATAAATATCTCTCACACCTAGTATTGGGGTGGATGAGATGAGTACAGTATATTTCCCTTTTGTTTTGGATAAAGTACAATAAATGTCCATTGTAAGTTGCATTGAGATGGAAGAATAGCTAATGTAAGCGTCTTTCATATTTTGTGTTGAGATGAGTAAGTAAGTGAAATAAATGTCCCCTATATCCTGTGGTGAAAGGATTTGATACATAAGATAAATTCCCTTCATATCTGGTAATGAGATGGAGTATTAAGTACGATAAATATCCCTTGTAGCCGGCATTGGAATGAAATAACAGTTCATTACCATTATATCTGGCATTGGAATTGAGGAATAAGTGCAGCAGATGTCACCCATATCTCTCATTGGGACGGAGATATAATCTTAAGCTATATGTCCCTGTGTTGGAAGGAAATCTATTGTTAACACCATCATAATGAATGAAATTGAAGGAGTAATTCTAGCTGTGCCAGGCCGAATGATCCAAGTCTGTCACGTTGATAGCTGTGGTCGAGGGACTTCTGAGAAACGTTCAGAGAGGCAAAACGATGAGTCTCTCACCAGTAGAGTTAAAGCCGGATGCCCATCTACCGATTTAGGTTTGAATGATTAGTTCACAAATCGTATATGAGTCGGTCACCTTGTCGCATGCAAATTACATAACCCCTGGCTTGACCAGCACACTGATAAAATTGGTGTATGGTCCACTAATCTCTGGGGGAGGGCAAAAACCAAAGAAACCGAGTGTGGCACCCCCGTACAACCCTCACCAAGCAAAGTCTGTATCTACCTATCAACCCTCCTTTCCCAACGTTCCGTTGTCGCCGACTACATTTATCAACATTTTGATAAACTGATCCCCACCGATCTTGGAACATTGAAACCACAACTTGTCGGCGACAAAAGGACGTCTGAGTAAGGTGGTTCAATAATCGCTTGTTAGCCTTGCCTAGCTGTCCTACATCTACCGACTCCGTTAAGTGGGATTCACACGGTGGTATTCATGAACCTCACAGGGTTCAAAATCTCATGAGATTCTGTTCCTTTTTAGGGGGAAAATGTCTTTAACATTTACAGGGAGGAAAACATGTCTCAGGGAAATGAAACTCTAATTTAGACGAAGAAATTGTGTTTGAGTACAGAATCTCAGCAGGATTCGTGTCAGATAAACACCCCGTGAGGTACATGAATCTCATCGTGTGAATCCCACTTCAGGATGGCTTGGCTGAGACAAAGTACCCTCCGTTTGTCGCTGACAAACGTACATAAATGTTCCGAAATTGGGATTTAAAGACGGGCATCAGGGACACGTATTCAGAGTCAAACGTTAGTCTCCCTACTTACCGAGAACATATCTGATTACCTGAGTATATTGACAATATGCATATTGTAGATGGAAATGAGTCCTGTCTGGTTGAAGAGTTTAACTTGATGACCTCTGGATGCATAGAGACACAACTACAGCAACCAATCATCACACTCCAACCACAACTCCCCACTCCCCTTCCATGTAGTTCTGTATGTCCTGTAATAGTCCATAAGTGTTTAATGTATTGTTAACTAGACTACTTGTAAAAACCCGTAATGAAGGTGAATCGTTTGTTTTGTACCTGGATGAAAAAGAAATCTAACTATAGGGCTCCAATCTTACCTTGAGCTCTCTAACACCCGTCCAGAGATGGACCCCAAGTCGTGGCTATTGCCTTTGATATATCGAAGTGAGGGGCAAGTGAGAAGAGGTGGTGTCTGATGGATGTTGGTGGGATCCAATGGCTGGATACGTGAGGAGGGAGAAAGCGAGTCTGTCTAGGCTGTCAGTCCATCCAGGCTATAGTCTGGTCAGGCTGTGAGCCCGTCGAGTCTATCAATCCATCCAGGCTGTTAGTCTGTACAAACTGTCAGTCTGGCCAGGCTGTCAATCTACCAAGGCTGCCGATCCATACAGTCTGTCAGTCAGTCCATCCAGGATGTTAGTCTGTCCAGGCTGTTAATTCATCCTGGCTGTCAATTAGCCCAGATTGTCAGTTCACCCAGGCTTTTAGTTCATCCAGGTTGTTACTCTGTCCTGGTTTTTAGCCTGTCTAGGCTTTCAGTCTGTCCAGGCTATAAGTCTGGCCATACTGTCAAATTGTCCAAGATTTCAGTCTCCCTAAGATGCAAATTGGGTTACTGGATGAGCTAAATTCCTAACCAACTATCCTCCTATTATTCATAAAAGGGCAGAATCATAACTTTGGTTGAAAAGTACACTTTCAGCCAAATTCACTCGAAAATAAGTCTGTTTTGCAACCGATCCCCATCGGGTAGAATCGGTCGGTTAGGAATTTCACTTTGGTGGAATTCCCACTTGATAATGATGAGCCTGTGCCAGGTAATGACAGTCATTATGCATCACTGGTTTATTGTAACATCCGCTGGCCGCTCGGACAATTACCATTCCATCACGTCCATTGGCCGCGGCCATCGCACGCGCTTATTGAACTGTGCCCGCGCTGTGATGACAATGGTGAGCGCCTACGTCTCCAATAACACCTTTTCTCCGGTGCGCTGATCCAGCTGGTCTCTGCTCATTGATCTGTAGTCGGGAAGACTACACAGGGATAGCTTCCTGCTAATCAACAGCACACATGATACGGGCGATATTGAGGTGATTGGACAGCTGACCATATATGCTTTCATTAATAGGTATCTGGGAATCCTCATTCATAACTGGAAGTATCACAGCATGATGGAAAAAAATTTACATATCCCTCTGTCTCTGTCTCTCTGTCTCTCTGTCTGTCTCTCTGTCTCTCTGTCTGTCTCTCTGTCTGTCTCTCTGTCTGTCTCTCCCTGTCTCTCCCTGTCTCTCTGTCTCTCTCTGTCTCTCTGTCTCTCTCTGTCTCTCTCTCTGTCTCTCTCTCTCTCTCTCTATATATATATATATATATGTATACATATTTTAAATATATATACATGTCAGCAAACACATCGGTAATATCAACATGAGAGGAAGCACTGCTAGATCATTGAATCTTTGCAAGTCGTTCTGTTTATCAACGCCCTAGGACAATGTTTCACATATAGTTTAAGTACCTTCAATATGCTGACGACCTGCGTGTTTTGTGTTGCCATCAAAGATCCCAAATCAGCCTCAATGTAGCTACAAAAAGATCAGCCTCATTGTCTAATGAAAACATCATAACTGTTAAAGTAAAGAAAACAAGATGTATGTGGTATACCACTAAGCAGATCATTGCGAAAATGTCCACCTCTGAAGTTAATCCTGAATAGGGATGTAATTGTATCCTGCATTGTAGACTCGTGCCTGAACTGTGTACAGTCAATCACCGAATACTGTCCTTTCTTTTATGACAGTTAATAAAAAAGCCGAACAGAAAGGTATTGAAAAAAATAAATCTCGAGGACTAGAGATTGCCCTGAATAATAAGTCCAGCTCGAGATGCTCAAGTGGAGAGTTGTTATCTAAGTACAAGCTGGAGAGACGTGACACAGATGTGTGCAGAAAAAGGCAGTAATTGCTCATAATGTATAAGGGGACAAAATTTCCAGATTGGCTAGACAGACGAGAGTGCAGGATGTGAACTAGTAATAAGATAAAGCTCAAATTACAATGCATAAAGAATTACCTATTCTGGATATTGGACCTAATAGCATCCCATGTCCAATTTTGTGTAAGGAAAACGAGTCAAGGTGGCGATCTCTGGAATCGCCAATACAAACTAGGAGCCAAAAGTATGTTCATCACAGATGAATGAGCGTGCAATTATAAATGAATAACAATTAAAAGGTTTGAGTTAGATTTAGCCTTTGGATAGTTTTCTGTAACCCACCTGCACCCAGTCAACTTGTCATTTCTCCAACGGCCTGAGTCTAGGATCAAAACATATCAAGCAACAGTGGGCAAATGAGGTATTTCAGTCTTGAGTGATTGGTCATGGTCAGCTGGGCACACCTCTAAGACCCTGAGACACTGGCTCCCTGCTCTGTTCTCACTATCACAGTGAACAGCATGCAGATAGTAAAGGGATAGTTTTCTGGAAGCACACTGAAAGTTCAATGTGACCATTCTAACCCTGACTCTAAGCTCTAGATGATGTATTAAGCGTGTGCAAGCACGCTCTAAAAAGCATATTTCTTCATAGTAATATCTCCCACCGATGATATAGCATATCAAAAGCAATAATCAAGGGAAATATGAAATAATAGCTCACATACCCGGCATTTTGTGTTGGCGATTCCAGAAATCGCTGCCTTTCTCGCTTAGTGTGTCTCCGGCTTTATGCATTTAATGGGGCAAAGAAGTCATATACTCAGCATCAGTCCTATCACTATCCACATAATATAGAAAGACATGGTTAGTGTGGCCGAATGGAATCTGTTCAGAGATATTTTGGTCAGAAATATTCACCGAAGTCGAAGACTGAGGTGAATATTTCTGACCAAAATATCGAGGAACAGATGGAATTCGGCCACACTCACTATGTTTTTTTATTACTATACACCGAAATTCGATTAAAATACCACTTTTTGTACTTAAGTTATCAACCTATTTCAACCTCCGAAATAAGCAAGGCAAGTATGAATCCCCGAACATTCACCTTGATGGATAGTTCACGGGTGCGATGACGTCAGAACGTTGTTATGGAGAGTGATAGCGGGGGTTGTAGCAGAGATTAAAGTAAGCGCTAGCGCCAGGAAAGTCCTGCTGGGAGAGTGAGCGGTAGTAATGACGTCATATAGTAACTTTTGCTACGAATTCAAGTGTACTGGCGGGGCGTTTTTATATATATTCTCGGGTGATAATGTCGTCATTGGGTATGTATTTGCAATGGTTGCTACTAGTTTGTTTATTTTATGTTGATTTCGGGTGAGTGTGTAATGCTGGGCGACCTTACTTTGCAAATATATTTCCGAATGGGAAACGTCCGCCATTTTGTTTGTTTACTTTTTGTTCCGATAATGTCAACAGATCACGTGGTACAGTGTGGCGTAAAAATATTTTACGCCATGGTGCGGCCGAACGGAATTTTTTCTACTATTGCGTAAAAGTGAGACATTCGTGCACTGGTATATAGTAATAACGAGTATTAGTTTAAAACATTTTAATCTCCAAATATTTTGATGCTGAACAATATCATATCTGAAAATTTCACCTAGTGTGAGAGATGACAAGAAAATGAATAACAACAAAAACCAGGATTGCGTACGTAAAACTTTCTCATTGAAACTTTCTCCAGAATAGTTTGCTCAATTATCATATGAATATTATTTATCGAAATATAAATACTCCATACTGTACTTTAGGCTTAGAATCCTCATCTGAAATTCAAATACTGCTGTATCATCGAATCAAATCATTCTGCTTTTCAACCTTAGATGGTTATGTCCTGATGCTTCCTTATTTTTCAAAGGGTAATAAAAGGAAATGAATTCAATAATGGAACAGATGGCAAGAGTAGCGATGCAAGAGGTAACGGTTTAATAACATATTTATAATGGTGGGTACATATCATTTTTAAAATGAACCCGTTTTTAAGTGAATTCAGGAATTTAACGTGACAAAATGAAGGCATCCAGGAACGGTCTAAAACCTGGCCCCAAGAAATGGTAGTAATCCTTAATTTCCCCTATCCTGACATCTAGATTTCACAATGCAGCACCAGATATATGCGTCTTTCATTGTACATAGACATCCTATGATAATAAGCCTGCACCTCCCCATATCTATCCTTGACAAAAGTCAATGAATTCGATCTTCATTATCTGTTTTAAGATACATTATGCCTTAATCTCAATGTGAGAATCCTGAATATGTTATCATAGGTCTATTTCCATTTGAGACCAGCTTTCGAGATAAATAGATGATAATATATCGTAGGTGATAGCTCAGGTTGTTGACAACACTCGCAGGCTCTTTCCAGCCAGAAGAGACCTAAGGCCCGGAGGTATCATTCTCTCTCCTTGCTTTAAATAGCTCGTGGACTACAGTAGACATTGCCTATAACTGTCAGCGACTCCAGTCTAGAGTTCTCATCAATATAGGGAATTTTACAGGTCTTTTGGAGTTATCCATCTGGGCAATGATTGAAATGGCAGTAGCGGACACTACATGTTTACACATCTATATCGTTGATTTGATTGGCTGCAATATGGGGACTTTGCATAAAGCAATGGTATAACCGTTCTCTTGACTCTTCCTGATTCAGAATTACATTAATTCTTGCGGCAGTTCTCCAGCTTTAAAGTATAAACGTATAAGTTATTTATTGTAACCACTCTTTTGAATTTGAAGGTAAATGTTGGTGCAAGGAAATATGCAAAGAAATTATAAAGATATAATAACACTTATTTTACGAAAACCTAACTGCTTCCTTTGGACAGAAGGGCATGTCCGGATCAGATGAGAACTTGAAAACATCATTGGATCATATACAGTCTCGATGCTTTACAGGGTATTGCTTTTGGATAAGTACAGACAATACTATGGAAGGAATATAGCTATTTCCCGATAACGTTATACAATTGTAGTGTCTGGATGGCCAACAAAACCTTACAAATCAAGCTAGGTACGAAATTAAAAAATGCTTTCCGACAGCTGTTAGCGGAAAAGGGATGCTAGATGTGCACTCTCATTGCTTTCACTGTATTGATGTACGGTCTCATCAGCACAAGAAAGTTGTCCAGGGGAAAATGGACCCGTCACTCGCCTTCGTTCTACAGCCTCGGGCTAGGGATGATGGTTTATCTTCGTATAGCAGCCACGCTAGACACACACATATGTAGATGTATACTCACATGGACAGGCAATCCATTAAATGCCTGTCTCTATATGTCTGTTATATGTGCGTATCTAAGCTCTCCCTTCAGTTCTCATGACATTCTTTTTTTTTTTGTTTATTGCACACAATTCATCACGAGGATGGTCTTCCTTCGTGGTTTCTCAAAGTAATTACAATATTTTTCTCAGATCCTTTCCTGTGTTTTGCAGAACACCCGCATCGTTCCAGGAATACATGAGATATCGGATAACAATGTATATTTACGAAAGAGTTTGGGTCAAAGGTTCATTGAAGAAATGGAAACCCTCCACCATAAAGAGATAATACAACAATTTTTACCAAGAAAATAAAGGATGTTAGATGAATGTGAATGATGATAGAGCTCACAGTATCATATTAAACAAGTGAGATCACACTATGTTCAGGCAAGCATACACAGAAGTTTCTGATTGTGCAGGTGATTCTGTAATAACATCAGTAACAAGAGACATGCAGTATAGCATGCTTATAGGTATACCTAAGATAAGATAATATATAGCAATATATAACATCAACCCGCCAGTTTATATCAATATAGTTTCAAGTATTTTTAGTCTGGTCTTAAAGACTTCTTTGATAGGAGCTGTTTTAATCTCCAGCTTTAGTCACTACCTCAATCACTAGATAAGATGCTTTTACTATAGTACGAATTGCATATACTCAATAAAACCTCCCTTACTCTTTTTCCTGTTTGTTCGGTGCCCCTATAAACAATAGAGGGAAACTATGTGGTTTAATGATGATAATTATCGTTGTTTGCTCATCAGCCATCAAACACGAAGCCAGATCCAACCTTATTGAGTAACTTAACACTCGTATAGTAGTATACATAAGTTACTCCACCCCCCAGGACGTGGTGTAAGCATAGGGTGTACGGCCATATAGGTATATAGGAATCGCTTATTCCATTCTACGGTTGGCTATTGATGATATAAGTTTCTCTCATTTTACTTCATTACTATATACCTGCCGCCGTAAGTGACGTAATTACAACACGCTGCTATCTTAAGTTACTGTACAGGTGTGCATCAATTTACTGTATGTTTCATAGTGTTGACGAATCGGATGACATCAATTTTCAAAAAGGGCCGATGTTATGTATCCCTTGGACATCAGTAAAGCCAACGTAACAGTACACAAAAATAAACACTCAAATATATGAAAATATACACATGGATTCTGTAAATACATGTAGTTACAATAGCAAAACGTAAACGGATATCGCAATTGCCTTTAAACAGGACATTGACCTTGTGAAACTTGAACGAAGTGTGTCCGAAACAAACTTGTGTCCTCTCAGGTCGCGAGATGACGTCACGGGGTCACGTATTTTGATCGGTAACATTACATTTACAGGAAGATCGTTTTATTATATTATTTTCAACCTAATTCTTTGTATAATCATTAATGACACTGAAGGGTAATTGTATCGTGCCTGCTGACGTTAGAGTGAATCCTATCCGAGACGTATATTCAGTAAAATGACTTTTTCCCAACAGATAGGGAGTGTCCCATCTGTTTAGAGTAGATCTTATCTCCCCTTGTATAGTTCACGGAAGTCACATTTATACTGAAACTATAGATCGTTGGGATACAGCCAAGAATAACTCCAATTTTCTAAGGTTCTTCCATTTACTGGAGGAGTAGCATCTACTTTATGTTTACAGTAGACATTTGAAGCCATTCATTTGGCGATGTCTCTGAACAATTTGTAGAATATACGTTGTTCGAACGACTCGATGTCACTTTCCAGTAAGACAGCGTTTTCATTTCATACCTGTATTCAACGAGGAAAATGTTGAGTGTATGGTATGTAAACGTACGTGATAGAGATTCTTTTTTATTATCATTCAGTAATTACACATTTAACGACATAATGTGATCGCCCTAATTAGCGTTCTTCCTCACATTAGTCACACATGTTTATATAATGTAGGGAAACTATGTTCCGGTGGGAATAAGTCAAAGTTACGAGGTAAGGCTTGGAAAAATTACTGCCCAAGGCGTAGCCGCGGGCAGTAATTTTTCCAAGCCTTACCGAGTACCTTTGGCTTATTTCCACTGGTACGTGGTTTCCCTATTCCTATATACCTTCAATTATCGGCTAATATCGTTAAAAACCGAATGTCTCTGAACGTCAACCTGGGCAGTAAACGTCAACCTGGGCAGTAAATGTCAACCTGGGCAGTAACTTCAACCTGGGCAGTAAACAAAAGTTATTCCACCCCCAGCAGCGTTAAGTAATCATAGGTTGTTCGCTCATAGGTATATAGGAAGTATTAATACGCATGTCGACATGTAATTCGAAAAAATATAAGCGCTCCTTGACAAGAAAATAGAACAATGTTGGCGTTGCCATTAGATTTGCGAAAAGTAAAAGTAGAATATTACAATTCCCTCTTTCAGAAAGCCAATTTTTAAATTGTCTGTAACTTCACCACAGTAAAAAGCACCAGATCCACTAAGGCGACGTAATTTTCAAGCGAATGCGTCTGCGATCCATGCGATTGTGCGACTGCGCAAATCCCATGCAATGATATTCAATATATTGAATATTATCGCAAAACATTCGCATGTCCATGCGAATTCGCATGAGCCATGCGATCACTAAGCGAATTCCATGCAACGGCCTCATCCACTGAAGCAATTTTTCATGCGAACTTCATGCGACCAAGGGAACGTCTGCAAACCCAAATTTGCATGGAAAATCGCCTCAGTGGATCTGGTGCTTAACCCTTTAAAGACGGGGGTCTATGGAAGAGCCCTGTTGGTCGGGGCGGGTGGTTTGATCGGTATAACTCCAGAGGACGGGCCAATTTTTGTCTAAACCCATATTCCATTATTTGTTCACGTGATATGACCAAGCGAATGCGTCTGCGATCCGTGCGACTGTGCGAATCCCATGCGATAATATTCAATATATTAGATATTGTCGCAAGGCATTCGCATGTCCATGCGAACGTCTGCGAACGCCTGCGAACCCAAATTCGCATGGAAAATCGCCTTAGTGGATCTGGCGCTTTAGAATACTTCACGGACTCGAGCCACGGTTTATGCCTTCGTTACGTCTATTGTTCTGCGTCTTACCGGTCAGGATGCCGATAAACCAGCACAAGGAGAGACTCACAGGGGCTTGGTAGCACAGTCTATGTCGACGCCTAATGACTACTGGGATGACCTCTACAAATGACCTCCACGCTGACCTCTAGGCTCACCTGGCAGCTCGGTGCCATCATTACCTGCTGCTGCATGCCCCCCAACAGACAAGGTCGGGGCTACTGGGGTGTGGGATCAGCAGCAGAGACTGATCAAAGAAGACTGCCTTCAGATTTACGGGATCTCAGACAGTGGCCAGACTGCCTCTGAATATTCTATCATTTTAAAACATCGGCGAGTGCTCTCTGTGAATATCACAAAGGCAACTTTGGAAAGAGGGGGCTTTGCAGAGTCGTGCCAATTACCATGGATTTGGAATAAAGTATCATATTATTTTTCAAAAAATGATGATAAGATGATATTTTGGTAAATGTTTTCACTTCAAGTTTTATCAATCTAGAAAAATCTCTTCAGAATAATGTATTGAAATGTAGACCTCTAAATCCCGGGGGAAAAAGTAGGTCTAAAGGTAGTATATTTTCATATTTAGCATAACTAGAGAACATAACATAAGAAGAGAATGAAAACCAAGGTTCTACTTGAATTAAATGTAAGGTTGTGCATTCCCGGAATACATGGCATTTTGCGGGACTTGTACTACACTCAGCCGTTCACGCTATTCTCCTATTCTCAATTTACTACATTCGCTATATTCTCCACTTCAATACCTCTTGCAATGGCAACGTTGAGCTTTGGTAAGAAATACTCCAGTATGGCAGCCCTCCAGACACAGTATAGTAGACTTCTCAATATAAAAATGCACTACTGTATAACGGACAGGGCATGGATATTGCCTTACGGATATCCCTTACAACATCCACCCTCTACAACTTACCGGTAACTGGCAAACAGGCTTCGAGTGTCAGGTATAGTCTGACGATGGCCATATATCTATTTACTCGCGCCATTTAACATTTGTGATATGTAAAGGTCAGAATGTGGCATTTGGTTCACCTGTAGGACAGTGATTCCATACTCTGGGGGTAATATGGATAGATCTACGAACGAGCTATAACTTATTAATTGTATAGTGGACGACGTTGTCCCCAGAATAGATAAGATAGAATGATTTTAATGTATACCTGGTGTTGTTTCATCAGCCAATTGGATAATCAGTGGTGTATCAGGGTATCAAGAAAGATCACGATGGTTTGCTTAATTTGTCTCACTTCATCAGGTCATAAATCTTTTTAATATTTTCCATAAAACAAACCTCATTCATAATCCGATATAAATCCTGCAATGTTCGAATCACGTACTAATGTTTAAATGTGGTCTTGTGCTAACCAGCAATATATGTACGTTGCGGATTTGTTATGTTCTCTGTGGTGTTACATAGTTAATACGATACGTTATGATGAATCTTTATAGTTTACATATACCAATATTGATATCTTCTATATATGAAGTAGCACAGTCTACATTCCATGTTAGACATCCAGGCTCCATGGCTATTCTGTGGGGAATCATATCAATTAGCCCTGTAGAATTGACATGGTTTCTCTACTGTAACCAGGCAGCGGACATGTATTCAGACGAGCCCTGAGGTAGAGGGCAGCACCAGGCTTCCGGCCAGGCTCCCGCTCTGACAGTGGTAGCGTGCAGATCAATTGGGATTTGGAACTGAATGTCATGCGTTTGACATTCAAGAAACACAATAGCAGGATCTGCGGCAGTTATTTCTGCATGATAAAGAAGACTTACCTCACCGCCCTTCCTTTATTTTAACTAATTCTAGGAAGGAGTAGGTGGTACATGAAATAGATTTTTAGTCGGCCAATGGTGCTTATTAAGGTGTCAAACAAACTTTGCCAGTTCATATCTGGTTCCTCTTATTTCAGCAGTTAAAAGAGGTATTTTACTGGAAGGAATGCATGTGTTTGAAGAGTAGCTGACCATTATGCTACATAACTTTACCTAGATTCTCACCAAGCTCCATTTAGAATTGATTACCATCATCTCGATATAATGTAGTTAGGTTTTGTATGTCTGGCCTTCTTTTGCAACAGAGATTAGTTCTCTTGATCAGTCGAATAATGCACAAGTATTATCCCTTGGTTGATCTTTTTTTTTATCAAAATAACTGTCTTTCCCATGAGTCTTGTGTACAAGAATAAGAATTGTCATATTCAGTAGTTCAATTAATTGGGGCAGTATGTGAAGGCCATTCTGTGTGTTGGTATTTCAAATCTCTTCTTTCAATCAGAATAATCACATCCGATCTTATATATTTCTAACCTACTTAAGTTTACAATAGGGATATAGTCACATAGGAGGAGGTCAGAAGGTCGTTGCTCCTAGAAATGTAGGAAAAGTATGGCTCCAATAATATCGGACCGTGTTGTGTGGTATTGTTATCTTAAAGTTGTACTGTTACATTTTACAATACCACATCTTCAGTGACACACTGGTGAAAGGTTCATAAGTTTCATAATTGAATACAGATGATACCTCGTTATGACGCGATCCACAAAGAATCTGGATCAACAGTTTCGTCCTCGGATCGCTATTCCGCGATTCACAAATTTAACGCAAACGTGGAGCTATTCGATTAGGGATGAACTCTTATTCTCGGATCGTTGTATGTGTTTACCTTAGCCTTTGTTAAAGACCTAGACTACAGACTATTTCTGATTCTCATCACTCGCCGGTGGCCTGGCCCCTACCACCCATTCTGAGAACGTCTGCTATCGTTATGAATATATCATGACCACATTTTCCTGGCATCTACTTTGGGAATAACTAACTGGTTTTGCTTGTCATGAGCGGTCCCTCCGAGGGACAGTACACAAATGTTTCTTCTCATTAAAAACACAGCAAGCTTTGTGTTTTATAAGCCTAGAAGGTTTCGTTCAATTTGATTTATCATGAGATCTGATACTTTATGCTCTATCAATATACAAATATTTCTGTCAGGAAAGGAAAGGAATCTTACAGAGAATGATAGTGATTGTTTTTTTCATAAGAGAGCTGAACTCCGTTTATTAATCCAGAAAAAGCAGGTACATAGTCAAAGTAGTAACTTGTCTATTATGAACGAACATGTGAACAATCCACCGATGCACAATTGTATATCCAATAGACCACACTTGCTCATTCCAACAATGAACAATAACTGGAAAAAGGAAAACATAGCAGAACCCCGCGCCAGAGAAACAAATATAGAATGTTTGCACACAGTTCTTGCAATACCTTGAAAAACTCGGAAATGAATGCATAATAGATGCACAAAATGCAACACCAAAAACATCTATCCATCGGATAATAGTGATTCTTGTTTCTATCAATAGTTGTTAAAGTTATATTTAATTGAATTCTTCTTACATTTTATAATGCTTTTATGATTCTTCATCACACATGATTGTATTATATGAATTATGTAATATGTCAAGAGACTAACAGTTACAGCATTGAACACTGTGTTTCTAACGTATTGATGCAGACTTATTAGATGCAGAGAACTGAAGGGATTTTGGCGAGCGTACTATCTGCATTTGCTAATTGTGAGTATACCGTACTCTATTGATCTGTGCGCTTTGCTACGCAAACATACAGCTGATATTATAGTCATAAACAAATAACGACCTTTCCTTGTTATAGGAACCAAAAGCTATTACTAAAGCTTCCATTTTGTTGCGTTCTGCAAATGCCAAACAAGAACAGCTAACATTGATGTCCTCAGCATGATATTGTCATTATAGATAAAGGCCATTAGCGTACATTTCTGCTAGACGCCCATATAGTTGGTTACGCCATATGATCTAGGAGCAAATAGAATGTTCATCATTGACGAATGAGCGTGCAACTATTATGAATAACAATTAACAGGTTTGAGTTAAACTCAGCCTATGGATAGTTTTTGGTAACCCACTTTCACCCAATCAACTTGCCATTTCGGCAACTGCCTATCAAGGATCCAAACAGATCAAGCACCAGTGGGTGTTGAGGTATTTTGGTCTTGAGTGATTGGTCATGGTCAGCTGGGCACGTCTCTAAGACACTGAGACACTGGCTCCCTGCTCTGTTCTCAGTATCACAGTGAATAGCACACAGATAGTGATGGGATAGTTTGTGTGCAGTACCCTGAAAGTCTATATGGACCCCTTTAATCTCTAGATGATGTATTTAGTGCGTTCAAGCACGCTCTAAAAACTACATTTACACTGTAAAAAATTTCCCGTGAATTTTACGGTATTTCCCAGGCAACTGGGGTGCCAGGGAAATACCGTAAATTGTACGGGTGACCGTAATATATTTTTGACTGTAAATTATAACTGTCCTAGACTGTCCTAGACTGTACGGTTTAAACCTGTAATATATTTCAGACCATGAATTTTCACTGTAATAAACTGTATTTTGAAAACGGTTCAGACCTGTAAATACAGAGGAGCAAAGCTGTATGAAATATACTATATGCACAGCCCGTCGTTATACATATACCAGACATCTTTTTATTGAGGTTCTTGAGAATTGTTATATGTAGAGGGCCACCTAGAGGGCCACTTAGAGTATGTATACAGAATTTCTGAAATTTCAAACCTCTAACCCCTCCTCCCAAACTTTTATGCAATTGATCAAAGAAAGAGCATATGCAGAATTTCCTAAATCCTTGACCCTCTGGGACAATTCCCCCCCCCCCCCCCCATCAGTGCACATGGCATTTTATGAATGGCCCCTAGGAGATTATGAATATTAAAGGGAATATTTTGTATTGGCTACCATCATATTTTCTCTATTGGCCTATTGGCTTATCATTAATAATTATTATCAATGATATTTTAACATTATGTTTTTGAACTCTAATGTTATTAGTGCAAACTATTTTACAGGAATACTCATCAGAATCTGACAGTACAAGGCTGCATTTGATATAGTAGGATGAAGTCAATCCTACATTTGTTTTAGAAATGTCCTATGGAAGTGGTGTTTAATCCCCTTTATGATATTGATGTCATGACAACTTGAGAATAAATGTGCTCTAAATGGCAGTAACTTCACAGGAGATCGATGAATATCTATTACACATTTTGATGAAGTTAACTCTTGCATTTTATTCTCCACTTTGATTTTTTGCTGATATTGAGTTAATCTAAGTGTATCTGATATGTCCATATTTACAGATTTACACTGTTAACTGACCGTAGATTGGGTGGATTACAGTCCTGAATATTTTTACAGTTGAATACCGTGTTTTTTATATCAAATATACGGTATGGAAATGTGAGTAAGATTACAGTGATATACCGTCCATGTTTACAGTAGTATACTGTATATTTTACGGAAATTTTTTACAGTGCAGTTAGTAGAATACCGTATGGGAGTCACAACGTTTTCTCAATGGTAGAACCCACCGTCCCACAATACTGATGGATTTCTGTGTAACAATACCCAGTGGGCTATATGCACAATATATAAAGTCAATCCGCTAATATGAAGGGCTTTCTCTGTAATCCCGTTCAAGTCATTAACAAGGATGGAAAATGAAAACCGTGTCATGTATTGCTTACCATTTTATAGGCAATTATGGACGTTAGTAGTACATGGAAATTTGACTATCGCTATGGCGGCATTTCCCACATAGATCATATGAAATTATCTTTGCTTGAAAGGGCCACTAGAAGAAATTACAGTTTTGGGCGCTCCTTTGAGTAGGAGAAGGTAAGCATAAGTAAGATTAATATATATTCTTTATAGTTACTGCCCAATGTGTTACGCATAGTATTAAATAAAGGGACAATAATCGATGGTCTGTTGGACAAGCGGAGGAAAACCAAGGGAGGGTTTTTATCTATTTTGGAGTGAGACTTGGAGTAAGAAGCAATTGACGCGTCGTAATAGTCGCCTGTCCACAAACCATCGTTTGTTGTATTTATTATCTCCTCAAATAAATCAAACCACTGAATTGCCATATTAAAGGGTATATCAATAGGCATTATTCTTTGGCTTTAAAGCACAAATGGACTATTTTCCCATGATCAATAGTTTTAATGACGTATATGATGGATTTGAATCCGTATACAATGTTTACAGTACATGACAGTTTTTAAACAAAAGGTAGTTATTTACTGAGTCCCCATACGTTTTCAATGGGGACTTTGTTTACGATAGATGATAAAACTCACGCCATGTGCACCTCAAAGGTGGGTGCATCGAATTAGTGTGTACACTAAAATTATGTATGTACACTACAACTTAACAAAATAACTGCTATGAAATCTCGTTCCCCCATGATCAGCAGATGCAGAATCAGACACAATGTTGGGAGAATTGAATTCATGAGCCAAGGGCGAGAGCAACATTGACGCATGCTGTCGCCGACCTCAATGAATATTTATGCAACGATATGAATGTATAATCATGTACTCGTGGGCACAGTTCATATCGGTGTCATAATCTTGTATCTAGGATTATATTCATTCCAGCACAGCACATCTCTGGTATCCAAATACCAGCCTGTAAGGTTCTATGATACATTCGTGACTTGGTTATAGATATCCGTAACGTTGTCGTTAATCGCCTACCTGACATTGATCCTGACACATCTGTGTATAACTAATCTGTGAACAATTGTAATGTATGTGTGTTTATGCTATCCCTAATATAAAATCCCATAGGCCTATCATTGAGTTTCCATATGCCACGCCAACTGGCATGCGGAGTTTTATATGCCACTAGTGGAATACAGAATTGTTATCACGTAATATTTCAAAATCGAGGAGACGGGGTAGGATAAAATCAAAACCTGATTCGAAAAATCTCACAGCAAGTATTGAAAGTTGAATAACATCCTAAGCACTAGCAGGGGCAGATCTCAGGCTTTGCTTCAATCATATACGATTCTGATCTATCTATGATCTTCCATCTGGAAGAGATTTTAAACTTGAGTGGAAGTCAATAGTCTATTCCAAGTACGATATTACCCGTGCTCAACTGTTCGGGTCAGTGAACCTAACCTGTCCCATAACATACCAGGCCTTAGTTTCCCGCAGAATTGCCTAGGTCGAAGATGATATTGACTTTTCATCAGAAGATTAATAAATCAGTTTTTATTAGGTTCTACCATTATAATTTTCGAATTTCGTAAACATGTGTGCCTATAACTATGGTAGTTCCTGTTAACTTTGTAGTATTTAAATGTATATATTTTAGATAATCGAGCTTAAGAGTAGTAACTATCGCATCGGCTCATTTAGAGATATTCCATGGCTTCATAGAAGACTTTATCACTTAGGCCCGGCGTCCACTGATCTCCAAATCATCTACGATTACGATGCACGCTGATATGCTCAGTCTAACTACGAACAGATTGTAAAGTTTCTAGGCTATACCCATAGCGGTTCTGTCCCTAGCGGTCGATATACGTTAAATAAGGTTTGGAGTCAACGCATAGATGTTGTAGGTAGCAGAATCCAGGTAAGACTGAATACTCTTTATTCTGGGCCCCGGGTTTATATACCATCGAAGCGCCTTTGTCTCCAGGTGGGGGACGCTTATACGGGCGGTCGTGTTAGGCGCCAGTTAGCGTCACCTTTGTAACAACGAGCGCGCCCGCATCTCCAGGAAGTTGGGTTAACAAACAACCGCCGGCCAAAGCCGGGTTCAAAGGGGGGATTATAGCTACAGCAGGAAGGACCAATTAGCCTGGCCAGTGTCGGCCATCTTGGATTCGGAGGAAAGAATTTAGAATAGATTGAATATATATATTATAATTAATAATGCTGCTTTTTCAACGCAAAAATACCACAAAGTTAGAATTATCGACTGCAGATCTTTACAAACGTCCCTCACTCTGAGTTCGAAGAGCAACGGAGAACTTTAAAAGAAAAGAAAAAGATGTGCAGTCACTAAAACCAACCTAACCGCCTTGCTCCGTCTCAGAGCAGTCGTGCGGCTGCTGAGACCAGCGCGGGAACGGTTAGTTCGTCGAGCGAACGCGGAGGCGCCACCAGCGCGCGCTCACGATCTCTCGACCAATGAAAAGGCAGCAATTCCCAACTTCCGGTCACCACCCAGAAACAACAAAAATGGCAGCGCCCACATCTCGGCGTGCTAAACAAACGGGTCTTACGCAAACAATGGCGGCCATCGGGTCTTCAAACAAGGTAGGTTCAACCATTAACACATATAGATCACACGGGTAAAGAGTAACAGAGTTGATAACAGAAATACAGGTTATATTTTGAAAAAATGTCACTGCGGCCCGCTCGGCGTCAGAGCTCCGACCGTGTCCGGGTTATAGGTACTCAGCTGTACAACCAGTCGCGAGTGTAGAAAATGGCCAGCGAATGTCTTTATAAAATATAAATGCATAGTCCATTTTGATATAAAGCTGGGATACGAGTGTCTGTATCCTGTTGCTTCAGGATGTTGGTTATGAATGTAAAAAGGGTAGATCACAGGGATCTCACAGTGGATGGCGAGCGGTCTTCGGCGTCAGTGTCTCTTGGTTGACTCGCTCGCCAATCGTAGGGGTGGAGTCAATCGCGCTAAAACACACTTTAGCACGATTGATACGATTGTTACTCTTGTAGAGGTATATACACGTAGGATCGGCCTGTCAAGTGCAGAACACACATTGTTCGTTGATGACAGGTCGACCACGACGGAACTCCGCGTCCCGGGCTACCGAAGTGCGACAGCTGGCGGTCCGAGCGTAGGCGCCAGCCCGAGACCGCCGCCCACGCGAAGCACTTCGCGGGAGGATCGGAGCCCGTCATGTCACAATCAGGTCATAAAAGGGTTATAGAAAAATAGATGTGAGTCACACGTACTCAGTTCACACGTAGGTTACACGTTTTCCTCAATAAAAACGGTAATTCAACAATTTTACACATCTCAGGCTCCTCACCAGCGCACATCCTGGCAGCCATTTTGATAGTACTAGAAAGAAGATAATATCGCCGTGAAAGGCATGACATATAAGTAGCAGCGGGGTGCTCAATGATAAAAATAGACAATTTGGCGCCGCTGAGGGCGGTAAACATTACGATAAAAAAATGGATAAGGCGGTAAATGACACAAAAAGGACGAGCTCCCGTAATCTTGATAAAGATTGTAGAAAATATGCTTGTGGCCGTATTATAAACATATATGTACATGGTGATAAAACATAATATTGGCGTTTTCAGCGTGGATCTGAGTAATGCGTTAAGGCCTGGACATCGCCATTCTACGTATAGACTGCAGCTAGCGCCCGGTTTCTGGTGACGACGGGAGATCAAGCCGCGCCACCTCTATCCACCTGACGTTCGTCTGCCCCTACCCGAGTCTACTCAAGTTACCGAGGAGTGGTGAGATAACACTGTGGCCTAAACATAATAAATCGTAGAGCCCTCCCGATTAACCCCGATTTATAGAAATTTTCAGCGGCCTAAAATATCGGCCCATCTCCAGCTATTGCATACCTAACCGATAGTAACTCACTGTATCACTACTTGTCGCCTAATTTAGTGTCTAGAATCAATATAAACGATATTTCTCGTTATTTACTTAAATTTTCTGTAATTTCTGGGTAATACTTACTATTCGCACGCGGTCGGTATGCACTAGATGATTATAATTTCTTAAATTTTTGGTTTGTAACTAACATTTCTACCTGTCTCAGATCCACCTTGATACTAACCATGTCGCCTCGTTGGGCTATTCAAAAAGCACATAAAATAACATTTGAGATTACATAATAATATTAAACAATTCTGGCCAATAGACTAAGGAACCGACATTAATTAAGAGAATCATTTTAGAATTAAGAAATACTTAGCGCAGGGCTGTGATTGTAGTATGGTCGGTTCCTTATAAAATATAAAGCATAGCATATTATATATAGGCAGGAGCTCGTCAATATAAATAAATAGGTGTCATTGCTATACATTGTAAATTAAAAAGGAAAATAATGTCTTGCTGCGTGGCCACGTTATGTATAGGAACAACCCAGACATATAGTCGTGCAGCGTGGCCACCTTAAGTATATAAGACTCGTGCAGCGTGGTTATTAAAAAATAGGGGGTTGTGAAGCAGCTGAGAGTGGTTCCTTCTAGAAAATTGCCAAAAATTTCAACCGGTGCCAGGGGATACGTAGGCATCATACGTACTTCACTCCCCCAACACTCTAAATTTTGGCAATACTCAAATTACTCTAAAAAATAACTCAACCACTCTCTGCGTGCCCACCCAAGAAGAAAAATTAGCGCGGCAAAGCACGGTAAGTAACATGTTTGATATATGTAAAAAAAATTGTTTTCAGACTAGTAGGGCAGGCCCCATCATGGACTCCTCCCTGGGCACATAGGCCCTAAAAAATCGTTCCTACGATAAACGATAAAAACACAAAGCGATATCGTACACACACGATATTTAGACAAAACACACACAGACGATTTAGGCTGAGCTAGGCCGCGGACCTCTCGTGCTCCTCGTGCCTCTTCAAAATCGTCGTTTCTCCACATAATCATCCTTCGGCCAAAGGGTCTGGGGCGAAGGGGCTGGCGATAAGGCCTTTAAGGCCAGCCTTTGACCGCCAAACACAGGGCCAAGGTCACTTCGAATAACCAAGGCCCTTACCGATGGCCGAGCAACACTAAAACCCCGTGGGTCTCAGCGAGGCTGCAAGCACCCCACGGGTTTCACCACGCAATCGATCCTATCCATTCATCAATTGGTCACAATCGGAGGTCAATTCCTTATCGTCAACGTGTCATTCATAAAAAAAAGGTCTTACACGGGGGGAAGCCGGGGATATATATCTTGGGGGCGTAAGTCCGCGAAGGAACCTGCTAACCGCTCCAGGGTTGGGCGTAAGCGGAGAGGGGGTATGGGGGCGGTCGAGGTTTCTGATCGTATAGGGATTACGGGTAGGGATTGGGGGGAGGGTTCAGTGGGGGGATCTTCGCTCACGATGGTGGGGGCAGGGAGGGACAGAAAGGGGGATGCTGGTGCTGCCTGTAGGCTCTGTAGGCTGATCTCCTCGCGTGGGCGGTCCTCTTCAGCCGACCTCGGCGGACTCCGCACGCAGATCAACCTACAACACCAGCGAGTGACGGGGATACAACAAAGCTTTTTGTATCGCACGCAACAGACCGTCAGGAGGATAAGGACTATTAGCAGGGTCACAGAGGAGGTGGACACAAAGGGGACCGAGGATAAAATAGAGGTCGGGGAGCGTAAGCCCTGTAGGCGGCCTACTTCCATTACGGGCAGGACTACGCGGGGGAGGAGTTTGAGTGGTTCGGAGAAGGTGGGAGGAAGGGTGCGGGGCCAGGATATGTTAAGGGGGGAAAGCTGAAGGGGGCGCCGGAAGTGGAAATTGAGGGTATGGTGCCCAGCCGCGATGCCGTGTAGGCGCCACCCACACGACTCCAGCGAACATCCTGGGGGTAGGTCGACGAGGGTGGGGCCGCTGACGAGCAGGTTCACGGGTGGGCGGCCGGTGCAGAGGCGTAGCACGGAGGTCGACTGGTAGGCTATTACCACAGCTTGTCGGCCTCCGGCCTCGGGCCTCGACACTACGGTCGTTGCGTTGTTCCGGGCGGTGATGGCGATGTGGCACGAGGTCGGCTTAGTCCCGCGCACGAGTGCCGACTCGCTGGACCGTTCGGTATACACCACCGTAGGCCTGCACACTCGTGGCTGCCGACCTACGCAGACATCAGGGACGAAGGACGTGGAGGACGACGAGCTCACGGCCAAACGGGGCCTACCCTGGACCGTCCGCAGGTGGGACGCGTCCAGCTGCACGCGGAAGTACTGCAGCTTGTACACCAGGTAGGCCTCGCTCGTGAGCCCGGGAACAACAACACGGTAGATCAACTCCCGTCCCTCCTCCCAGATGGGGTCGATGTCCACGTAGTTGTAGTACCACATCGCCGGTAGGGTGTGGTATCCGGCGTCTCGGAGGCGGCGGAGGACCTGGAGCAGGTGTTCTCGGGGGAGAACGTCCTCGGTCAGTTGGCCCCGCTCCAGCTCCATCCGTTGATTATGGAATTGCACTCGTCGAAGCTCGTGTTGGCGCACCGTCTCCTCCAAGATCCGTAGGCCCAGCTCGATCTGCCAGGCCATCCAGACCTTGTTCACCTTTTCGTCGGCCCCGACCGCGATCGTACCTCCGGCTTCCGCGAGGTGGATCGCGCGGGCGGCCTGCTCATTTATTGTGGCGATGTTATCGGCATTCTGTAGAACGCCTCCACGAGTGGCGTTTACTACCGATACCATCTGCTCCAGGTGGTGGGCTATTTGCTGCTGCTGGACCAGCGTGTCGCGTGCGACTCCTCGCAATGATGCGACGTCGCGGTCAGTCGCCAGTCCAAACAGAGCCTTTCCAGCCCACCCCACAATATTAAGCAGGCCCCGACGCCGTCGGCCGGCCTCCGGTCTGCCGTCGGTTACTATCCGACTTGCCCTTGGTAGTTCGGACAAGCGGGTTAGCAAACGCGACAAATGCCGGCGCCAGTAGGGGACGTGATTCGGCTCCATCACGTCCGCGACAGCGTCAATGGCGACAGTTAGGTTGTGTACGAGGTCATCTACACAGGGAGGGGACGGTGGTCGGATCGTGACGGCGACAGTCCAGGCGGCCGCGACCGCACGCGCACGACCGTCCGTGTAGACCAACACGCCATCGTCCGAGAACAGGTCCGCGTCGAGGAAGGGGGCGTATAAGCATAGCAGAAATACGGGCATCCACATGATGATAACACACAGTTGGATCTACTCACTGGTTTTTAGACGTGTCGGGGGCGACAATGCTGGGCGACGGCTGCAATGCACAGTCGCTTCTCCGCTTGTACCTCGGCCTCGTCCGGTGGCTGGAGGGTTTGGCGTTTCGTAGTCTCTGCTTCCAACGACCGGGTGAATGAGCGCGTGATACGGGTGAAGTGACTGAGCGGGGCCGCCGCCCGTCTTTTAAGGTCGTCCCGCGTCGCGTGGGTGGGTCGGCCCGAGAGCGGGAGGGAAGTGACCGGACCACGCACCAGTGGGGGGGGAGGGGGTGTCTCGGGTTCAGCCGCACGTTTACGATCTCGGCTGACATCAGGGGGATTAGGGACATGTGGTACGGGAGTGATGGGGTGGATTACCGGGATGGGGGTGTTAGCTCGAGGAGTGGGGGCGGCCGAGGGCGCAAGGGAGTTTGGACCCGTAGGGGGGAGTGGGGGCAGATCGATGGCCATGTTGTTGGAGGAGTTAGGCCGGGTCGGGACATCTGTGGGAGTTGATTGCATGGGAGTTGCAGAGGGGGGACGGGATGCGTCGTTGCCGGGGATTAGCTGCATGGGGGACGCGGGCCGGGTTGGTGGGATAATTGGGGTTTGAGGATTAGCGTTTACAGCTGGCACGCTGGGGTTGGGTATCCAAGCAACGCGCGTCTGGGGCGGCCGGCCGCGTGGCCGTGGTGTGGACGGAGCCATCGCAGTCGGGGGGCGCGTCCGCTGGGCTCGGGTTAGGCGTGGGCGTAAGCCCTCCCAGTCGAGGCCCGGATCGGCCGCCTTGACATGACTGCGATTAACCGTCCGCCGTTTGTTTGTTGGGCCCACCACGTGCACCACGTTGCCGGATGCCCGCGTCACGAGGTATCCGGGGTCCCAGCGGGGGTCCAGCGGTCCGGGCTCGTGGACTCGTAGGAACACTTTGGTACCGGGTTCTAGGGGGAGGGCGTTGGCTTGTTTGTTTAGGCGATTAACGTTAGCCTGCCTCGCTACCTCCGCGTTGTGGGCGGCCTCCTTCAAAGCACGCGAGTGCTCGTCCACACGGAGGGCGAGGCGGGCCGACGAATCCCCTAGCGGGCGATCTCGGAGGTGGGAAAAGGGGGGAGGAGGGCAACAACCAAAAAGGAGGTAGTAGGGGGAAAAGCCTGTGACGTCACTGGGGGTCGTCCGGTGGGCGAGGAGTACATCCCCGAGGTGGTCCTCCCACTCGCAAGCACGGGCGTTTACCACCTTACGCAACATATCCTTTAGCGTGCGGTGAAAACGCTCTACGCGTCCGTTGGCTTGCGGGTGGTAGGGGGTGGTGTGTCGCACCTCGGTCCCGAGCTGTCGCAGGTAGCCCTCCACTGTCGCGTTTTTGAACTCTAATCCGTTGTCCGTTAACACGACAGAGGGGGGGCCGTAGCGGGGAATGTACTCCCGGGATAGGGAGGTATAAACCGATTCAGCGGACTTATCTTTGAGGGGGAAACAATCTACATAGCCAGTGGCGTGGTCTATGATTGATAATAGATAACGAGCGCCGCTGCGACTCATGGGGAGGGGGCCGGTCAGATCCATTGCGACGACTTCTCCCGGGTTTTCGGCGACAGGCATAGGGGCTGGGGTTGGGCGTTCTGCACGGACGCGATTGGCTCCGCAGGGGGCGCATCGTGCGAGAACGGAAAATACCTGTCGCTTCATTCCTGGCCATTTAAAATGGTCGTGAAGTCGTCGCAAAGTTTTCCTCATACCTTGGTGGCAGACCTGTAGATGGGCGGCACACTCGTGGCTGCCGACCTACGCAGACATCAGGGACGAAGGACGTGGAGGACGACGAGCTCACGGCCAAACGGGGCCTACCCTGGACCGTCCGCAGGTGGGACGCGTCCAGCTGCACGCGGAAGTACTGCAGCTTGTACACCAGGTAGGCCTCGCTCGTGAGCCCGGGAACAACAACACGGTAGATCAACTCCCGTCCCTCCTCCCAGATGGGGTCGATGTCCACGTAGTTGTAGTACCACATCGCCGGTAGGGTGTGGTATCCGGCGTCTCGGAGGCGGCGGAGGACCTGGAGCAGGTGTTCTCGGGGGAGAACGTCCTCGGTCAGTTGGCCCCGCTCCAGCTCCATCCGTTGATTATGGAATTGCACTCGTCGAAGCTCGTGTTGGCGCACCGTCTCCTCCAAGATCCGTAGGCCCAGCTCGATCTGCCAGGCCATCCAGACCTTGTTCACCTTTTCGTCGGCCCCGACCGCGATCGTACCTCCGGCTTCCGCGAGGTGGATCGCGCGGGCGGCCTGCTCATTTATTGTGGCGATGTTATCGGCATTCTGTAGAACGCCTCCACGAGTGGCGTTTACTACCGATACCATCTGCTCCAGGTGGTGGGCTATTTGCTGCTGCTGGACCAGCGTGTCGCGTGCGACTCCTCGCAATGATGCGACGTCGCGGTCAGTCGCCAGTCCAAACAGAGCCTTTCCAGCCCACCCCACAATATTAAGCAGGCCCCGACGCCGTCGGCCGGCCTCCGGTCTGCCGTCGGTTACTATCCGACTTGCCCTTGGTAGTTTGGACAAGCGGGTTAGCAAACGCGACAAATGCCGGCGCCAGTAGGGGACGTGATTCGGCTCCATCACGTCCGCGACAGCGTCAATGGCGACAGTTAGGTTGTGTACGAGGTCATCTACACAGGGAGGGGACGGTGGTCGGATCGTGACGGCGACAGTCCAGGCGGCCGCGACCGCACGCGCACGACCGTCCGTGTAGACCAACACGCCATCGTCCGAGAACAGGTCCGCGTCGAGGAAGGGGGCGTATAAGCATAGCAGAAATACGGGCATCCACATGATGATAACACACAGTTGGATCTACTCACTGGTTTTTAGACGTGTCGGGGGCGACAATGCTGGGCGACGGCTGCAATGCACAGTCGCTTCTCCGCTTGTATCTCGGCCTCGTCCGGTGGCTGGAGGGTTTGGCGTTTCGCAGTCTCTGCTTCCAACGACCGGGTGAATGAGCGCGTGATACGGGTGAAGTGACTGAGCGGGGCCGCCGCCCGTCTTTTAAGGTCATCCCGCGTCGCGTGGGTGGGTCGGCCCGAGAGCGGGAGGGAAGTGACCGGACCACGCACCAGTGGGGGGGGAGGGGGTGTCTCGGGTTCAGCCGCACGTTTACGATCTCGGCTGACATCAGGGGGATTAGGGACATGTGGTACGGGAGTGATGGGGTGGATTACCGGGATGGGGGTGTTAGCTCGAGGAGTGGGGGCGGCCGAGGGCGCAAGGGAGTTTGGACCCGTAGGGGGGAGTGGGGGCAGATCGATGGCCATGTTGTTGGAGGAGTTAGGCCGGGTCGGGACATCTGTGGGAGTTGATTGCATGGGAGTTGCAGAGGGGGGACGGGATGCGTCGTTGCCGGGGATTAGCTGCATGGGGGACGCGGGCCGGGTTGGTGGGATAATTGGGGTTTGAGGATTAGCGTTTACAGCTGGCACGCTGGGGTTGGGTATCCAAGCAACGCGCGTCTGGGGCGGCCGGCCGCGTGGCCGTGGTGTGGACGGAGCCATCGCAGTCGGGGGGCGCGTCCGCTGGGCTCGGGTTAGGCGTGGGCGTAAGCCCTCCCAGTCGAGGCCCGGATCGGCCGCCTTGACATGACTGCGATTAACCGTCCGCCGTTTGTTTGTTGGGCCCACCACGTGCACCACGTTGCCGGATGCCCGCGTCACGAGGTATCCGGGGTCCCAGCGGGGGTCCAGCGGTCCGGGCTCGTGGACTCGTAGGAACACTTTGGTACCGGGTTCTAGGGGGAGGGCGTTGGCTTGTTTGTTTAGGCGATTAACGTTAGCCTGCCTCGCTACCTCCGCGTTGTGGGCGGCCTCCTTCAAAGCACGCGAGTGCTCGTCCACACGGAGGGCGAGGCGGGCCGATGAATCCCCTAGCGGGCGATCTCGGAGGTGGGAAAAGGGGGGAGGAGGGCAACAACCAAAAAGGAGGTAGTAGGGGGAAAAGCCTGTGACGTCACTGGGGGTCGTCCGGTGGGCGAGGAGTACATCCCCGAGGTGGTCCTCCCACTCGCAAGCACGGGCGTTTACCACCTTACGCAACATATCCTTTAGCGTGCGGTGAAAACGCTCTACGCGTCCGTTGGCTTGCGGGTGGTAGGGGGTGGTGTGTCGCACCTCGGTCCCGAGCTGTCGCAGGTAGCCCTCCACTGTCGCGTTTTTGAACTCTAATCCGTTGTCCGTTAACACGACAGAGGGGGGGCCGTAGCGGGGAATGTACTCCCGGGATAGGGAGGTATAAACCGATTCAGCGGACTTATCTTTGAGGGGGAAACAATCTACATAGCCAGTGGCGTGGTCTATGATTGATAATAGATAACGAGCGCCGCTGCGACTCATGGGGAGGGGGCCGGTCAGATCCATTGCGACGACTTCTCCCGGGTTTTCGGCGACAGGCATAGGGGCTGGGGTTGGGCGTTCTGCACGGACGCGATTGGCTCCGCAGGGGGCGCATCGTGCGAGAACGGAAAATACCTGTCGCTTCATTCCTGGCCATTTAAAATGGTCGTGAAGTCGTCGCAAAGTTTTCCTCATACCTTGGTGGCAGACCTGTAGATGGGCGGTCTGGACCAAGTTGGCGCGAATTTCCGACGGGGGGACGAGGCGAGGGTAAGCCGCGAGACCCGAGGGCGGTTTGAGGGTAAAGAGGAGGCCATTACTGACCAGATAATCCTCCTGTTCCTCGAGACCGTACCGGAACTCAGGCATCGCTGCTTGTCGCACTTTCACCTCCGCCTCCGTCAACCCGTACGCTTCCCACGGCAACTCCCGCTCTTCCTGGACCGAGGCGATCTGTGCGACCTCCAGCGGCAGCTCGGCCGGTGAATCGGACCGGAGGCGCGAGAGCATATCCGCCCACACATTTTTGGCGCCGGCGAAGTACACGATGGGTGCGGCGTATTCCGCAAGGAGTACGGCCCACCGTTGTACTCGCGTATTCTTCATTTCGGCCAAAAATAAGCTTTTGAGGGGCTTGTGGTCGCACAGAATCTGGAAGGTCGCACCGTACAAATACGCCCGTAAGCGCGTAAGCGCAAAGACTATCGCGTAGGCCTCCTTCTCGATGACAGGGTATCGGCGTTGCACCTCCGTAAACTGACGTGAGAGAAAGTGTACGGGTCGCTCGATACCCTGGTCATCTTCTTGTACCAAGATGGCGCCGAGGCAATAATCTGAGGCGTCGGTGTACAGTTTGTACGGGCGACCGGGGTCCGGGTAAGCGAGGGTCACCGTGTTCACGAGGGCGTCGCGCAACTCCTGCCACGCGGTCTGGCACTCGGAATCCCAATGAAAGAGGGCATATTTCTTTGTCAGTGCGACGAGGGGTCGGACAATATCGGCATATCTGGGTATGAGCTGCCGATAATAATTGGCCGACCCTAGCAGCCGTCGCACCGCCTTTACGTCCTCTGGTGGCACCATGTCGCGTATGGCTTCCACTTTGTCGGGATCCGAGGAGACGCCGTCCCCGCTGACGACATAGCCAAGGAGTTTCACGCGGTCGACCCCGAAGTGGCACTTCGATTCCTTGACCACGAGGCCGTATGAACGAAGGGCCTCGAGGACGGCCGCGATGTGGTGGTGGTGTTCTTCCTCGGTCCGGCTGTAGATCACAAGGTCGTCGAGATATACCATAACGAACTTACGCAGCGGGGTGATAACCTTATTCATAAGCCTCTGGAATGCAGCTGGCGCATTGCACAAGCCAAACTGCATCCGCTTAAACTGAAAAAGGCCCCGATGCGTCGCTATGGCCGTCTTCTCGACGCTGTCAGGATGCATCGGTACCTGCCAGTACCCGGACTTTAAATCTAGGGTCGAGAACACTTTCGCACCACCTAGATTATCAACAATGTCCTGGATACGAGGCAGGGGGTATGCATCGCGACGAGTAACTGCGTTCAGTCCTCGGTAATCTACACAGAACCGGACCGAGCCGTCTTTCTTAGGGACGAGGGTGAGGGGCGAGGCCCAGGGGGAGGAGCTGGGCTCGATTATGCCTTCCGCGAGCATCTTGTCCAGCTCGCGGTCGACGACCTCGCGCTTGGCGAGGGGAAGTCTGTACGGTCGTTGATTGATGGGGGGGTGATCGCCCGTATCGATCCTCATGTAGACCTCGGTAGTGCATGTGAGGGGGCGGCCGGTGACCGGGAACACATCGGGGTATTGCCGTTTCCAATACTCGGCCTCGTATACCAGCTGACCGATGTGTCCCTCGCGTCGCACCGACCGTCGCACCGCATGGCGACGACCACAGAGGGTTACAGATTTATCAGGGGAAGCATAGTCCACGATCGCGTGAGTAGCCTCCAACGCGTCGTCCCCTAATAAAAGATCGTGGGACATGTCACCCACCACATTAAAGTCGCACGGTCGGCCGTACAGCTTCAGGTTAACCGCCTCGCGGACGGAGATGCCGTGGCCGGTGAGGGACTTAAGTCGCGCCGGGGGTCTCGTACTCTTACCCACCGCGCCCACCTGTCGCAAGGCATCCGCCGCGGGGACGGACACCAGGGAGCAACACGCACCCGAGTCGACGAGGGCCTGCAGTGCCACGCCTCGAAGCTCGAGGTCAATGCAGGGTCGTCGGTCGGACGCGCGTTTTAGTTTCCCTGGGTCGCGGCGGCTACGACTTGATCCTGGGAGTGGGCCAACGACCGTGCCACGTCCCGGGAGGCCTTCAGACTGGGGCATCCAGCCACATAATGGCCTCGTTGATTGCACGCGTAGCAGATGATGTCGCTGATGGGCGTCATCCGCCGGCCGGAATTACGCTGCCCCGGCGCGACGGCTGCTACGGTGGAGGCGACAGTTGGGGGCGGCGGAGCTGGGACGGTCGCAAACAGCGGCTGGGGGGCGGGAACGGGCGCGGGGGTCGGCGCGAACACAATCGTGGATTGTGGTGGCGCTGCCGCGGGCATCACGGCCGCGACCGTGTGGCCCTTGTTCCCCTTCTTCGCCTTCAACTCCCCCTGTATGGATTTTATTGCCTGCTGCATCTCCTCCATCTGTCGCTGGTGGGCGGTTGGCGCGGGGTGGTTGGCGGAACGGGCGGCCGTGGTCCTCGAGCCGACCGCGCCCACCTCCATGGCCTCCTCGATGCGAGTGTCGTCCGAGTGGGCCTCCTTCTCCACCGCCTTCGCCAACGCGTCGACCCTCGAGAGAGCCTCCGCGATAGTCGTTGGCGTGTTGAGATTGAGGTCCCACCGCAGGGGGCCTCGCGACAGGGTACTCACGAACTGTCGCATCGTCGGCCGTAGCACAAAGGGGGAGGCGAGTTCCTGGGCCGAGTAGGCTTTCTTGGCCGCCAACCAGAAGTAGACTCTCCATTTCCTCCATGCCGAGGAGCGTTGAAGTTATCTTTCGTTCGACGGCCTCGAAGTCGGTGACGCCGTCCTCGAAACAATCGTAGATTATCGACTTGAGGCGCCCCGCTGAGTAGGCCAGGGCCTCCGAGATCAGCTTCTCGTCGGGGGCTTTGGAGACAAAGCGCGCCTGTCGCACATCGTTCAACCACGTGCGGAGGGCGGCTTTATCTTGACCGTCGACGGTCGGCAGCGCCCGAAACAGCCGGATGAGCTGCTTGACTGAGGCCAACTCGTGGGTCTCGGGCCGCGACCGGGGGGCGGAGTCGATAATGATCGCGCGGGCCTCGGCGAGCTGTCGCGCCGCCTCGGCGAGCTCCATGGCGTGCTGCTGGGACTCCAGAGCGTGTTGTTGGGCCCGTAGGTGGGCCTGTCGCGTGAACTCGGCGCGAAGCCGCTGCTCCAACTCGTAGATAGCGACATCTTTCACCTCCTTGCAGGTCTGGGCCAGGTACTGCTTCCAGAGCTTGGCCAGTAGCTCCGTGTTGGCGACAGTAAAGTCGGTCGGAATACTCCCCGCCAACTTCCCAGCGTTGAGCCACACCTGGAAATCCTCGGGCAACACACTGGGTTCGGCCATCCTCCCGAATTGCGTAAATAACTACACACGTTATATACGTCAATTACCTATATGGCACGAACTGTTGCGATTCCCACGTGCGACAGCTGCTGGTCCGCTCGGTCCGACTGTCGCTAGCACAGAACTACCGGCATCTGGGGGTTTTCACTCCCACATTAACAGTCACTGCACAACAGAAATACACTTTCCTGCTCGGTTCGTCGGTGGCCGTGTCGTCGGTGGCCGTGTCAGCGGCGGCCGTGTCGGCAGCGGTGTTGGCGGCAGCGGGGGCACGGGACGGCGGCGGTGAGCGGGTCTTCACGGACGGCCGCATCCTCACACTCCGCCGTGTCCTCTTCCCGGGCTCTCCCCGTATGGCCGGGATCAAACTCCCGACTTTCCCACGCTCTCAGCCGTCAGAGACATCACAACAATATATATATAACTTCAGAGCATTGTCCAGGCTTCCAGCATTATACAGTTTACTATAAGATACACTTCCCTGCTTTTAGCGTTGCGGCAACGTGGTCATTCTCTGGTTCTCTGGCCGTCTAACTTGAATCCATCAACGCTGACGGCGGCGGCAGCAACGGCGGGTCCCGTAGGCATCTCCCGGTGTCAGGAGTTACTTCATAGTCTAACTGATTTCGAATCCAATCGTCTCGTCGTGGTCACCAATGTAAAGTTTCTAGGCTATACCCATAGCGGTTCTGTCCCTAGCGGTCGATATACGTTAAATAAGGTTTGGAGTCAACGCATAGATGTTGTAGGTAGCAGAATCCAGGTAAGACTGAATACTCTTTATTCTGGGCCCCGGGTTTATATACCATCGAAGCGCCTTTGTCTCCAGGTGGGGGACGCTTATACGGGCGGTCGTGTTAGGCGCCAGTTAGCGTCACCTTTGTAACAACGAGCGCGCCCGCATCTCCAGGAAGTTGGGTTAACAAACAACCGCCGGCCAAAGCCGGGTTCAAAGGGGGGATTATAGCTACAGCAGGAAGGACCAATTAGCCTGGCCAGTGTCGGCCATCTTGGATTCGGAGGAAAGAATTTAGAATAGATTGAATATATATATTATAATTAATAATGCTGCTTTTTCAACGCAAAAATACCACAAAGTTAGAATTATCGACTGCAGATCTTTACAAGATGTTCTACATTCTGCGCTGTAGTGCACCAGGAGGTCTTAAATTTCTATCGTAGTAGGTGGACGTCGGACCTAACATGCGCATCAGTCCGTAAAGCCTATAAGACACCGATTTCTTTCCCCGATTCATCCCGACCATCGGCTCGGTGAGAGTCTGGAATAAAATGTCGATGTCTTATACCTATAAGAGACCGACACGATGACTCTTCCCGGCGACACCTCCTGCCTTTATAACCTCGTAAAACAACCCGATTGAGATCAATTGAGCGGCCGGGTGCCGGGCCCAGCTGGGCCCCGGGCCGGGTGATAAGTATATAGGCAATAATGCAAAGTTTAATAACTTCTGGTCTATTTAAAATATCAGAAAACGGGTTTCAGATCTATGATCGCTTGTTTCTCCCCTACACATCGATATAAGACACTTGTAAATCGGACTGAGGGATAGATGGAAACGCTTTTTAAATGGCATGCTCAGATTCGGTAACAATCGGTGAAAGTGCGTACACTGGAATCTTAAGGTTGGGCAGAGTCGGTCATATCTGACATGGTAGTAATGCCCGACGCGTCGGGAAAAGCAATAAAATCGGGTCGGTGAAGTGCATACACCGACCCGATTGATGCAGATTGTCACAGACCCGACAGATCCGTCGGGCAAAGGTAGAATCGGGCACAGTGGTCGGATCGGAGTCTTATAGGCTTAATAACAAAAAATCTGCAGGAATGAGATCTGATAACATTATCTAACTTCTAAGTTGAATGACTAGCCATATGCAGGCTATCCACCTGCCAAATTTATGTGCACCGATTATTTGAGCATCGCAAAACTGCGTGGGAGGTGGTCCTTGAGGCTTTATTCTTGTCAACAATTGTGGACCCTAAAATAATCCCCCTCTTTCCACCTGACGACATCAATACAACGCCGACAGATGAAGACTTTGAGATTGCATTCTGCCACCGATTACCTCTACCCTTATAGGGGGCACCCACCTACCACGATAGGTCACGACATGCTTCCCGATCGCTACGATTTGAAATGGCCAAATCGTGACCTATCGGGAGGTCCCCGATAGGTCCAACTGTTTGAAATCGTAGAGCGTGGAAACGCCTTGGGAGGACCAATAACATAAACGCTGACCACGATAGCTCCACGACGAAACCAGCGGCTGCACACATTTCCGGAATGATTTGCAGAGACTTGTACAATGGATATCGAAACTGTAGTTCTGTTATCTGCTTTGGTCGGTGTTGCAACCTATGTTTTTCATGCGAAAGCTGAGAAAGACAGAGAGAGAAATGAAATACGAAGGAGAAGAAGACATAGCTGCTGGGTAAAACTATGGAGGAAGCGTAGACTCGCTAATGAAGAAAACACATTCTACAAACTGCAGAACTCCATGCGATTGGTACGTATTTATGAATCGATTTATTTATATACTACATTATATTCAAAATGGGACTTTATAAATAAAAGAGTGGCAAATGCTTGTGATATGAAGTGGGACATAATATTGTGCTATAAGTTGTTAAATTAAACTGGTTTTTAAAAATTTCATGTGACTTCCAGTTCAGTTTAATATTTCATCGTAGGGGAATGATACCTTGTCCAAAGTCCAAAGATCACTTTAATACACCCAAAAAATATTCTGCCATGATAATTTTGTTTATACTTTCTCAGGTTTCAAGATCTTTTAGTTTTTGCCACATTTTATTAGGGGCTATCACTACTTGCATGGTGGGCCATGTCAGGTCAACAGTGGTGAGTGCTGGAAGCTCGAATGCACTTTATACTACATTAATAATTATGAAATATTAATTAATATATTAATTAAAAACAAGTATATGTTTTAAGAACTTCCAATATTTATTTATTGCAGAAAGATAGACATGAGTTTAGGATGATGTTGCGGATGTCTCCTGAGGTATTCGACCGTATCGTAGAGGGGGTTAGGCCTCTGATCTTCAAAAGGGATACCAACTTTCGGAAATCCATATCGGTAGAAGAGAGGGTCAGCATAACCCTTTACTTCCTAGCTACAGGTGCTAAGGTTAGAACGCTTCAATATGCCTTCCTGATCGGTATGACATCTGTGCGTAAAATCCTCCATGAAACCACAAGAGCCATTTACAAAGTGTTCAAAGGTGACTATCTGAAGACACCAAATACACCTGATGAGTGGGCTTCCATCGGTGTAGGGTTTAAGCAGCGGTGGCAATACCCGGCCTGCTTAGGTGCTATAGACGGAAAACATGTGCGGATCATAAAACCTCGACGTTCAGGATCATTATATTACAATTATAAGGATTACAATAGTGTTGTCATGCTTGTAATTGCGAATGCGAACTATGAAATTATATATATTAGTGTTGGATCCGAAGGACGGTTATCCGATGGAGGAATATGGAAGAATTCTGATATATACAAGCACCTAAAAGAAAATGATGACGAGCTACCCCCTGACCAGGTTGTGAACGGACATGTTGTACAGGCACATTTCATTGGCGATGACGCCTTTGCAATGGACACACGACTGATGAAACCCTACAGCAAACGTGCTTTGACAACGGAGGAAGAGATATTCAATTATCGACTCAGTCGTGGACGTCGAATTGTTGAAAATGTGTTTGGCATTATGGCTTCACGATTCCAGGTCCTGCAATCTCCAATTTGGACAGCTGTAAAGAATGTGAACTTCTATGTGTTGTCTTGCGCTATACTACACAACATGCTGAGGAGGGAATGTGGACGAAATTATATTGCCTCTGGATCAGTGGACCAAGAAGATGTAAATGGAGACATTGCCCTCGGGGAGTGGAGAGATAATATACATCTGCAGGATCTGCAGGTTCATCCCCGTAATGTCAGTCAAGCAGCTAAAGCACAGAGGTTGGTGTTAACAGAATATTTCGGTACACAAGAGGGTGAGGTTCCTTGGCAATACGACCGAAATCGTAGGCTGCTACAGAGGAATATGTTTCGTAGACAAGCAAACACAGCCCAAAATGAAGAACCCATATGAAACACAACGATCACGAATAGATGATGCTTAAAATGTGTTTTTATTGTTTAGACATTTATCATAAATGATTTACAGACAAAGTTATAAAATAAAATACTTTCAAATAAGCATCATAAACAGTATATAATGATGGCAATTTTTGTTTATTTTTTACCATTTTAAATGACAATGTTAACCAATGATTGGTCAAATCCAATACTCTTGAAAAAAGCATAGTCAAAACCAAATACCAAATTATCGTTATTTCGAAATAGGCACGTACATACTTTCACGTCATTAGTAGGAAGCAAGCACCATAGACTACCATCAACTACACTGTGCACTACGACATCTATATCTACTAAATGCAATACTTCGCCTATTTCACATAATACTTACGAACAAATTTCAGCTGTAATCGTTGCATACTGTGGTAAATAAAGGATTATATATTTTTATTTTTTCTGAAAGGTAACTTTTAAATATCAAACATTATAACAAGAACATCTAAAACTATGAAACCATATAATTTTTAACAAAACTGTAATATTTTTAGTTCACAAAGTACAAAATATGATTTAAACCAATTCCATGGCATATGAACAATCAACTAATACAAAACTGTCTCCATCGTAATGGCTTTATTTTTTTGTGGGAGACAGGTCAATTGGGTTTTCTGTGGCAAAATTAGATATTTCTCTCATGACCTGACTCAATGGTTCCATGTTTTGACCCATACTTGGAGTTGGTCTCATCGCATACAATGAATAATCACTTTCAGAAGTACTTCCTTGTACATACTTAGGAACTTGATATACTTTTGTCAAATCGGTGGCCATTGTTGTTGGTTTAATCGTAGGGCGTCTAGGCACAGGTTCTTGACCAATATTTCCTACAGAACCGGGTAGTTTTTTTCCACAGGACATCACAACGTCGTAGAAATCATCAGCAGTCAAGTACCCTAGAAAATATAAAAAATATAACTACTTATTAGTATTGTCTATATTTTATGTATAAATCTGTAATCATATTATACATTTATTACATATAACATGGATACCACATATATATAAATAATATAAAAATATCTATAAATATCTTACATTAATAAAATATTATATCTAAATATTATTGATAAATATCATTCTATTTTATATACCTTTCTTTATTTTTCTGAGGGCGGCATCAAATCCAACGCGCGCAGTATCTTGGTCCTCCTCCGATATTGTTGACAGGTCCCTTGCAAATAATTCTGACCAGATCTCTGTTCTAGTTCTCTCGGTCTTCTTAGCAGCCATTACAGATTTTACCGAAGATGAAATATCTTTAAGAATTTCCAGCGGTTCTTGTGTGCGTTGGCGCCTACTAGCCGATTCTGTTGGATTCACTTTGACTGTTGGACCCTTGCGTTTACGCATTGTTTTTGTATTTAACTGAACATCGTCATCAACTTTTGTAGGCTCATTTGAAGTTTCAGGTGTGTCAATCTGTGAAATATATAGATATTAAAATATTATAAACAATTATTAACATGGAAATATGACATAGATGAATACATTTCATATTTTCTGCCATCAGCCGGCAGCTAATTTTAAGAGACCACTGTAGTCGGGGGTCAAACACAATTATATGGTGTTATAATACATAGCCAATATAGAGATGTACCTTATAGATTTTTTATAGTTGTAAAACAACACCTATAGATATTTTTATATGAACATATGTAGAAACATTTTTGATATAAGTCTTAAATCATCATGATATGAAATATAATCTCACCGATGAAACAATATTTGCAACGTCGGCATCGTCGATGTCAGAGGGCCCATTATCATCACTCCCTTGAGCGTCTGGAACATTTTTCGCACATGTTGAAGGAGAAGACGGACTGTCTTCTATAGAAGTCACTTCAGGAACATCTATCTCCTCGACCAGATCATCATCCTGTAGATAAAAATTTGATACATTATAATATATATGTATTGACACAGTAAAAATATATTGATACTAATATACAAGGCTAAGCATGATTATGGTGCCAATCGGCCTTACGATTGAAATAATAACAACACAAATACAAACTTTATACATTAAATATTACAAAATTATATAAAATAATTTTCATAATTATAATTGAGTACTAAACTAGTTTATATATGATACAAAATAACTATCTATCATCTTTAATCATAGTTCTAATATACTTACATCGTCCATTAATGAAGATATTGTTTTCTTACGGGCCCGTATGTGACATCGGAGAAAGTTAAGGCGTGCATTCATCCACGATGTGGGAGCGACAGAAGAACGGCCACTGCCAGATTTTTTTTCAACCTTGCGTCCATACGTAGTTCTGAGTGACGCCAATTTTTTTTCCACTTCAGCAACTAAAATTATAAAAGGTATGACCTGGTTTAGAATTTTGTATATATATCTTTTATTACACACACAAAACATTTTCATTAATTGTGCTGGCAGTATGTTTAATAAAAGATAAAATAAGAGTGTTCCATAAATATTTTTATTTAGCTATTTCAAACATAGGAAAGAGAATATCTATTAACTAACCTGGAATTTCCAATGCAAAACCCATGTTTCTCACAGCCTCTGCCTTCAACTGGATGTTATAGTAGTTCTAGTGACTGCGATCGTAGAGAAAGTCAGCTGCCTCCCACATTTCGATCAGTTTGTTGAGCATAAGATCTGTCCATAATATACGATTAACGGGTTTCTTTCTTTTACCGCTCGAACTGGCAGGTCCACATCCTCGTGAGGTTGGTGGGTTGGTTTCATCACGATCATCGGGACCAACTTCAGTGGTAACTGTCGGCTGCGATGGCGAAGATACTGAATCTAGGGAACGATTAGACTTGTGTGTGGACTCAGGTTCTGCGGAACACTTAGAAGTACCTTCTCCATGACCTTCATCAAGTTCTCTATCATCAATCTCTTGTATCTTCCCTTTTTTTGTTGGTTTTGGCTGCTTTCCTTTCTTTGCACGCCCCATGTTGTTTGTAGAAGGTGAAGGTCACCTCACCTCAATTCTCATTGGCTGTCAGCAGCAAGCCTCCGATCTGGAGAGTGCAGGAAACAACCACAAGACGGCATGACTGTAACACCAGCCGTACTGCCATCAAGCGGTATATGGTTGAACCCGAGAATCGTAGAACTCTGTCGTGATCCAAATGTGAATCATACGCGCTGACCACGATATCTTCCCGATAGGCTACGATACCCTACGACAGGCTACGAAATTTCCAACATGTTGGAAATTATCGGGACCTCTACGATTGGCGTTTTCATCGCAGCCTATCGTGAGCTGTCGTAGACGGAATCGCAGAAACCTGTCACACCTACCACGATTTTGCAAAACCTCACGCTACAATCGGAATGGTGTCGGGAAGGCCGTCGTAAGGCCAATCGGGACCAGAATCGTGGTAGGTGGGTGCAGGCTTTTAAGCTGGAGACACACCAAGCGAGAAACGCAGCGATTTCAGGAATCGCCAACACAAAATGGCGTGTATGTGAACTATTATTTCATAGTTTACATTGTCATTTCTTCTTAGACGCTAAATTATTGATGGTAAATATTATTCTGAAATAATATTTCACATATTTGCCATTTTGTATTGCCGATTTCAGAGATCGTCACCTTGACTCGCTTGGTGTGTCTCCGGCTTTAAGCTGGAGACACACCAAGCGAGCAATGCAGCGATTTGGGGAACCGCCAACACAAAATGAACTATATGTGAGCTATTATTTCATTTTTCACCTGATTGTTGCTTCTGAGATGATAAATCGTGGGCGGGAGATATTCCTGTGAAATAATATCCCACATACATGCTATTTTGTGTTGGCGATTCCAGAGATTGCCACCTTGACTCGCTTGGTGTGTCCCTGGCATAATGGCCAAAAAGTCGCTTAGTGGGATCCTGCGGTATTGGGGAGAAATCGTATTATATTGTTTTCACCTGTCTAGTCTTGTACTCTGTCTGGTACCTGTACGGCAGATCATCTAATGTCAGACGAGTACACGTTACTTTTTCTAGCAAATAATTTACATGTCTTGGTAAAAGTAAAACTGTAATCTTCATCCCCATTCTCACCACTTAACCAAAAGTGGTAACTAGTGGGTGATCATAAGTGGTGCTAAATGCCATAGTTGTCGCCCTGAAATCTCTATCCACGTTTCCGCTTGTCGATTACAGCCCTTAAAGTGGCTTTACAGTTACTGGTCCGCAGGCGGTACCAGTGGAAACTCCTTCTACTCATGTCCTCAACACCCAGCTAGATCCACAGTTCGGTGCTTTATCATATACCTGTGCCAGTATATTACACAAATACCAACCTCTGCTAGGGTTTTGGTATTAAATATATATATATACCAGTAGAGTATGATGGTATAAAATGATGTACCACCCTACTTTGGAAACCCATTTTGATTGGCTGGAAAAAAAGACTGATCTACTTATGACATACTGACAGTAACTTGCAGCACTCTGCTAAGCTATGTGTTCAAAGGATCATGGGAGTTGAAGCTGCAAACTCTAAAACGAATATCAGGAGACATCTAGGGTTTCCTATAGAAATGTTGCTTTTGTGCATTTATCCAGCTTACTTTTGTATTTGATTCAATTCTATAGAGAATGGACTCTATAGAAAATGGACTCAAAAGATAACAATGCCCGTCGTTCCATACAATTTTCAAAACGCTTAAGAATCTTTTATTTGAAATGACCTTGAAAGATGTGGGGTAGACATCTTAACTGTCGCGTTAGCTCATATCATCTATTTTCACAATTGTCTAAAAGCAGAGAACTTGGACATTTTATGCTACCATCGCTGAGTTTAAAGCCCAATGCCCATCTACCGATTTCGGAACATTTATGTACCTTTGTCGGCGACAAACGGAGGGTAATTTGTCTCACCCAAGGCATCCTAACGGAGTCGGTAGATGTAGGACAGCTAGGCAAGGCTACCCAGCGATTAGTGAACACTCGGTTTCTTTGGTTTTTGCCCTCCCCCAGTGATTAGTGGACCTTACACCGATTTTATCAGTGTGCGGGTCGAGTGAGGGGTTATGTAATTTGCCTGCGACAAAGTGACCGACTCCTATACGATTTGGGAACTAATCGTTCAACCCTAAATCGGTAGATGGGCATCCGGCTTTAGATAAAGGGCATTCAATATGTTTACTGGTTTTAAGCTTCTCTAACGAGCAGAACAAATATGTATACAGTAGAACCACTCGTAAAGTCCAATGCCCATCTACCGATTTCGGAACATTCATGTGCCTCTGTCGGCGACAAACGGACGGGAATTTGTCTCAGCCAAGGCATCCTAACAGAGTCGGCCGTAGTCGGTAGATGTATGACAGCTAGGCAAGGGTGAGCTACCGATTAGTGAACCACCTCCCTCAGATGTCCTAATACTAATACCCACCACCCCCTCTCCTCGATGTCCGCTGGTCGAGTGAAGGTTATGTAATTTGCCTGCGACAAGTTCACCGACTCCTTTACGATATGCAAACTAATCGTTCAATCCTGAATCGGTGGATGGGCATTTGGCTTTAGCCGACACCCACCAGTCCGGGCCAAAGTGTCCGATAACCATTTATGCGGGGTTAAAACAAATATCTATGAGAGGCATCCGTTCCGAGCAAAGGTGTCCGTTAACGCGGAGTTAACTCTTACACTGGGTGACCGTTAAGCGGGGTTCTACTGTATGTAAATGAAAATGGAACTATAAAGTTATCTTACTAGAATTTCTAGGAGGTACCCTCACACAAGGGATGTTGCTGATGGGTAACATTCTATACGGTTGTAATCTAATAAAGATTGCACTAAAAAAGAAATCACCTACTACTCAATCTCGATGTAGATCACTGTTGGATCACAAGAACTTGTATACTCCTACAAAATAAAAATAAAAACTGTTTTAAATTACAAAAAAAGGTCTTTATTTTTTTCCATACCTGAGTCCTCTTTTCTAGGGTCAATAGACATTAGGCTACTAAACATGATAGCCAATTTTCTTTACCCTGTCCATGCCGACGGGAGTCAGTCCTCATGGTCCCACACGGTGGCACCACCGTCGGGTGGACGATAATTGGGCTGCTAACTGGGTATCACATCCCTTTAAATATTCACCAATATCCGCGCTACAGATGTGGCTTCGCTTGCGGCTGGCCTTGCGTTGTGGCATCCATAAATATTGTTTCCCCGACTTGGCGCCCAGTGCTGCTGACTCTTTTTAGCGGTGCTGCCCGCCTTCCCATTTCCCCTGAATGTGCCCAGCCCTAGAAGCCATTTAGTTAACAGGTACACTTTGGTTTTATCTGTAATCCGTGGCAACATCGTCCCATTTGTCACTGTCTCACTTCCACAACTCTACTTAAGGTGCTACAAAAATAGAATTGTCGCCAAGATTTCTTTATAGGTTCCTCCTTTTTAAAGTTAGATTCAGGAAATGTGATTTGATAGTGTGAGACCTTTTTTGTTATTCAGTAAGTACTTCTATCCTCACTTATTTTAATTGGTGACCAAATCACCGATCGGTATATAAGTCGATCTATTCCTTTAGAAGTCTCAACCATTCAGATACCTCAACACACATGATAAAAAGCTTATGTCCTATACTTAAATCTCACCGAATATATAGGTGTTAAAATGGAACTATAAGGTATTTAGTTACAAGAAGTAACTGCATCGAGATCCAGTTCTCCTGAAAATATGAGTTTTGGTTGCGGAGTAATCTCACGAGGCAAAGGCGAGTGGGATTATGTAGCAAACCATAATGAATGGCATATTTTCAGTGGCTATAGATCGAGTGCTATTCAGATTTTGTATCACCCCTATCACCCATATAGGCCTATTTCCATTGGCCGACGAAATGGGTGTAGATTTTATGAGTCACTGAAAACGTCTGTCGGTGGTGCCACTGACTGTGCGTTTATATAGAAGGGAAGTAGATTTCACTCAGTGACCAAGCTTTCACTCAGTGTTGTGTGGTGCCACATTGCATAATCAAACCAGAAAAAGTTGTGGGTCATTTCATGATCTGGCTCATTTCCTTTGACCGATTTTGGGTCAGCAGCGCCAAATGTCCGTCGGTGGTTCCTGACTTTATTTCACCCCAGATATTTTTTCCCCATTAGATATTTAGGTAAAATATCCAATGGGGGATAATGACGGGACATCGGCAAATGGAAACGGACCTTACCAACGATTAGCTAATGTTTGTGATTGGTTAAAGATAGGTAATATCACGGGACAGTCCTACGAGAGCAGAAGGATATCATCATTATAGCATTTCTAGGTAAAGGTACCCGTGAACCCTGTTATAAGGCTTGTATGTGGCAGAAGACGACGTTATATACACTTAGGGCCCGGATATTACATTTCTTAAGGTAATTTTGTTGAATATATATGGCACATAGATCTGCCAATTGTATAGTATCCAAACGGTGGCTCATATTTCTTTGACTGACACTGTACAACAACATAAATATGGCAGCTGGCAATACGCTGTGACATATGTCAGCAAGGCACTATTCCTACCTTTACAGGCTGCGACGGAAGGATAAGCCACAGCAACGTAATATCTACTTATAAGTAATGAACTTCGACAGAATGGGTATTTAAGACTAAACACATTTGAATTCACTGATAGAATTCTGGATGTATATAAGGAAATACCATTGATTCCATTATGTGATACACTAAAGTGTATATGAACAAAGAAAATCCGATGTGAATGTAACTATTTCGTCTCATTCATTTCCCACATCATTTGTATTTCATAATACCAGCTTCGCCGTTTCCATGACTTAAGACATCTAGCATCCCAACCAAAAAGAAAATTCTATAGTGTTGAATATTTTGGTAAGGCATGTCGCAGCAATATACTGTGTGTGGTTTCCCTTGGTAGGGGTCAAGCCTGGGACTCTTGTATAACGGCACTAGGGCAGGCAGAGGTTGATTGGAGAACACAGCAGTGTATAGGGCAGAGAGAGAAAGAAAATCAAGAAAATGAATAGAGCGCTCTGACATTCTCTCAGTGATATAGAGGGGGGGAGAGAGATGAAAAGGTCTGGTTGCTGTGTACATAGCTTAAGGATATAAGCTAGGATGCACCTGCGAGGTCTTGGGCCAAGCAGCGTACATTGCTTTTCTCAGTGAAGATATGGATCAAATTATAACGCTTATGTTGCTTTCGCTCTTCCAGATACACAATAAGTGAGCAGGACAGGATAGAAATATCAAATATCCTCTTTGCCCAGGAAAAGTGCACTCGGTGCAACTTTTTAAACATCAAATATTTCAGTGACAGACAAGCAAATGCAGTATCCAAACTAGAAACGATCTTCAGGACTATAATCTCTATAACGTTTTCCAAGTCACAGTTGAGGTGAGCGAAGAGGTGCAAGACTGGGAAGTACCACATCCACTACTGAGAGCTTTGTACGTGTTATCAATGACTGCACCGAGATACACCGACACTCCACACGAAAAGTCAACAGTCATACTTAGAACTCCACCAGAATCAATATTATTGTTAAAGGCGATACAGGGAAGCTGACAGAATGCTAACGGAGTATCATATCAAAGGGTTTATTAGGAAAAATAGATTTCTGATTATTTGAATATAATTCACGAATGCTACAATCTGCACTTGTTTATTCGAGGGCAGTCAATCGAGAAATATAAAGTTATTGGAATGAATTGTTTTTGGGCGATGGCGATATCATGTTTCCTTTTATTATCTATACGGAGTTTCTATACCAAACATATGGGGCCTACAGATTTCTACTGAGCAGGTTACGGAAATTAGTATCCAACTCAGTAAATTACGGGAACGAGTCCATAGAGTGCAAAGTAGTGTATGAGAATATCGACGGCGATTTCGTATTTCCTTTGGAATGCTGGATATTTATAAAGAACTGCATCGAGAATCGTACAAATACACAATACTCCAAAAGTTTAAATGGGCTACAATCGTCATTGAGGCGAAATTAAGGCCCATTAAAATGAGTGGAGTATTGCTTATTTTACGATTCGAGTGCGGTCCTAGATTTATCTTACCCCTTTCTCTGTTAAACCGTTGAAATCTTTTGTTTTGACTTGTCATCTCTCTTAAATCCTGGCCGCTGATCGGCCTATCGCCTATGACGTCATCTCGTGTTCACTACGCCACGACCATGGCGTAGTATAGTCACTCTTACCGAGATCGTTGAGTTTTTTTTCTAACGTTATTCCTATGGCTAAACTTGTACAAGGGGTGAGATAATGGATACAACATTACGAGGCAGTTGCTATATATGTTGGTATTTGCCATATATGTTGCCACATATATGATATATGATGTGCAAAAGCAATAAACCCTATTTAGACATCCATAAGATTGTACGTTGACAGTACATGATCGAAAATAAAATTTAAACATCTCATTATATTATGTTTTATCATATTGTGTTCAATTTCACATTTGTTATACTATGCAGAAATCCTCCGTTCTCTCTTGAACCTTTTAGACTTTCATACATTATTCAATAAGCTTTTCCCGAATATCCCACTACCATGGCCTCTTCCTATAGTCCTCTTCTCAAAACTCGTCCTAAAATGAACTCTCTCTAAAGTAAGTTGTGGATCCATATATATTTTGTTCTTTTTTGTTGATGATGTGACGGAGGATGATTATTGTCTTTCTGGCCTATAAAACCTCTCAATACAATTATAAACGCCAAAATTATCAATATGTCTCTGTGTTGTTTATTGAAGATAGGACCAATGAGTTTTTATATAAATATATATGTTGTTGTTTTTTCCTTTTGAATTCTTTTATTGGATCATAAAGTTTACATTCTTTCAAAGGTAGTTTGCGTATAATCGTCGTTCCAATAAAAGAGATACCATAGAGATCTTCTCAGCTACAGCTCAAGGCTTGCGCTGGTTTTCAGTAGATATCATATACAGAGTGATACACAATGATGTGTTTGTGTGAAACATATGCTCGAGTCCCAGACTCATAACATTAAAGGTCATGTTATACCTTAAGTTTAAGTTCACCAACATATATATATATAGATATTATCATGAAACATCACGAAATTTCATATGATTGTTTATATGGCATGAGTTGTCTTTGCGGAATGATATCACGAAGCGGAGCTGAGTGATATCTGTAGCAGAAGACAATGAATGCAATATAAACAATTATATGAAATTGAGTGATGTTTAGATTTTATCCTACCCTGTCACATGTTTTTAAATTCATATGTTAAAAATGGCATATAAATATTTTATGGCATAACCGTGGCATACATTCACACCATGTTAAGTCTATGGAGATTTATATGCGGGGTAGGATAAATATATAATATATATGTAGTTCCTATAATCTACTACTTCATCGCCTACATCCATTCCTTACGTACTCTGATAAGGAAAGAGTGTCATACACTATTCTATGTGCCATGGATCTGGTGCCTTTGGTGACGGCTCAATACTCTTCTCGTGATGGAGCACGTCTTAAGGGTGAGGGATAAAGCCAGCAAGACCTTCTGACAGTTGTTGAGTCTGTTTTGGCAGGCCTTCAGTCATTGTTTAGGGCACGCAGCCAGTGTAGCTAATCAGGCTCAGTTTATGGATTACCTCTCTGGAAATCCTCCTGGTGCTCGTACCTTGAGTACTGATTGCCAGAGGAGACAGAGCAACAAATAATGTATTTCTCCATCAGGAAGCATGTACCAAATTGATGTAGTATATGAAAAGGACAATGCGCTCAGGCTCTGTCCTCGCTAATTATGGAGGTGGCCAGACTCTTGTATTTCATATTTCATGGCCCTTTTGACATAATTATGGTTAATGTGATGGATTTAGGGTACCATTCATTCTGGTACATTTGATAAGTGCATCTTGGATCTCATTACTTAAAACCCATACTTTGAAGTAAATTCATAATTCATTCCAAACCGGAGAGCAACCCTCTAGTGCAGAGCTTCATATATACATTTATTACCCACCTATTATATTAGAAACTGTTCAGAGCAAGCCTATAGGAACCCTACATATATATGCACATACACGGTTCATACGGATATATCTATATGTTTTAACCCTTTCCCTGCAGCACCCTGTTCCTCTGCTCAGCAATACACGGCAGGCATTGCTACGACAGGCACCTTTTTGGTGAAATAGCAATGTCATGTGATGTGTCATGTGATTTAAGTAATTTATCTTGGTGACTGATCATACTTTGTTATACCATATCAAAGGTCAATATGGCTCCTATACATTGCAAAAGAATTCTTTTAAATCAAGCAATTATCTTTTTATCTATTGGATCTTTTATACAAGTATCAATGATGCCTCTAAGATGCCTGGAGGTACTTCCTGCCGTAGCCAGAGGAATGCCTGGAGGCATCTTCCTGCTGTTAAAGGGTTAAGGTTCTCTTTCTGTCATCTTTATTTGCCAAAGCATACCCTTCACGAAGCATATATCTGCATATAAATAAACAAATTAACTTTACTTTGCTCAAAGAGAGAATAATGTTACCTATTTTCCATTAATATATTATGTATAGCATACGAGAATGGGAATCCTTCACCACAATACAACGACCATTTCTGTATTACACAGATATACACGGTAATAAACTTACATCATTCCATGCTTCTACCCATCGTGTATGATTCTGCCCTGATAAGGTTCGTAAATGCACATTGCATTGTGAATTGACTACAACTTATGAAACACTTGGAATTTTCAGTAAAGGAATGAAGGGAAACTGGTCTCTGGAGAAAGGATGTCAAAGAGGTAAGAATTGAAAAAAAATCTTCATTTGGATTTCAGAAAACATCAGGGAACTTATGAAATGAGAGACGTCTGCCAATTTTTCCACCAATTTGAGTATCTCGGGCGCTCAGCCAATCAGAATGCATTATTTTGCAAAGCTTCTCAGTATCTGGAATAAGTCTGTTGTCCACTCAGACCATTATATCCGTTGATTTATACGTTTAATAGATATCGAGAATTATGTCAATGAAAGCCAGACAAGATAATCACTGCATATTGTGCGGCGCCGGTGTGAAATCTAATAATGAGACAAATGCTTGCTATTATGGGACGACCAAACATTCGCGTGCGTGCGTTTGATCTCTAACCTTTGATCTTTGTGATCTCCCATCATTAGTTAGTTGACTGTCTGTCTGTCAAAAACAAACCCCTGCCATCCTACTCTTTAATTGGGAGCTTCCATGTCATGTCCACTGGAAACACCCACCCCAGGTGATGTCTCCATCATCCAGCCCCCACACTCTCTCCAGCCCCTTGTCTCACTACCTCACACTGCGCGAAAACCACCAGTTTATATATTTATCCTACCCCTAATAAAAAACGCCATAGGCTTAACATGGGATTTGTGTATGTCACGGGTAGTGACATAAAGTGTTGTTTATGCCACTACTTTCTGATACTGAAAAAATATGGAAACGGGGTAGGATAAAATCTAGACGCCACTCGTTTAAGTGTGAGCTTATTCATGCCACTTATTTTGTTGGCTCCGTCATGCTCCAGTCACACTGGCGTATAAAACGGCGTTTCTTCTACGCATTTGAAAGGTCGCGAGTTCCGCGTATTTAGTACGCAAATCGAACGCATTTATCTTTTAGTACGCAATCCAGTCACACTGGCGTAAATTCTGGCGTTTTTTACTACTATCTGAGGTGGTGGGAACCACGCATTAGCTACGGATTGGGAACGTATCTGTTTGCTTTGCTTCAACGTTTTAGTACGTTTCTCAACGTTTCTCAACGCTTGTCTATGCTTCTGTACGCATTGTGGCGTTTTACCGCGTTCATTTACGCATTTAAAATGCGTAGAGATAAGTTTAAAAATTTAAAAACTCATTCTGACTCCGCGTTTTTTCCGCGTTTTGTCTACGTTCGTTTACGCATTTCGGCTTGCGTCTACGCATCTCCGCGTTTTCCCGCGCATAGCCGCGCATTTGTACATTTCAAAATGCGTAGAAGAACGTAGAAGTGCGTACACGGAAAAACGCCGTTTTTTACGCCAGTGTGACTGGGGCATCATGTCACTCGTCTTCGACTCGTGTAATTATGGAGCCAACAAAATGCGTGGCATAAATAAACTCAGACTCAAACTCGTGACGTCTCTTGATAGTATACACCCGGCATATAGGTATGATTTTGAGTATACTAGGTAGTCCTATTTTCCGTTGTGTATACGCCTCATCCCCCCGTTGTCCCGCACACAATATTTCTCTTCATATATATGCTTTGCGGCAAATACAGCCATTACGCTGACATAAACCAGCCAGACAGGGCTGACGACATCCCGCTTTTATTGGGATAATTTTATTGGAACCAATATGTATGTAACTAAATGGACCAATAAAAGAACTTGAACAAAAATAAAATATATATATAGACGAGGAAACGTGTCAATATACAGCCGATACATGCACTTACGCGATAGCGTATATATACGCCATCGCGTAATATATATGAATAAACTGGTGGTTTTCAGGCAGTGTCAGTCATGGCCACTAGCATGCATCCTGTTAAAACATACACTTTTAGCTGTGCTTATTTGTTAAGGCCTCAACCTCCCTTTGAGTATTATCTGTGAGCTAGTGGAATACACTCACATCAACTTCATTTTGTAAAGTGCCTTTCTCCCTCTGTTTCCCCACATTTCCAGATTTATTTGATGCTCTATAGTTTCCTATGTGCCTTGAAGTAGTCTCACATGATCAAAGGTCAAGAGCCTTTTCTATGAATGGAATAATCATATAAACTACTTGGAATCTCTCAGCCAACTTTGTCTGGTCTATGTCAACTCTATCCATGTCTTATCACTGGCGTATTCCATCATGATAATACACTATACCATATAATGGTGTTCATAATACGGTGGTGCTGGCTACCTACCTACCTATGGCTGGTGACCATTTTTTTTAACCCCTGGAACAAATAATGGCCATAAGAAGAACATAAAAAATGTATCCTACCAGAACCTGCAAGTTCAATGGTATATATTCTCCCTAAAATTTCTGAAGAACATGTATACACCAAACTCTGTAAATCATGTTCGTTCCTTTATTAACCCTTTAGCTACGCTATGATGCCTTGAGGCATCATTATCAAAATGTAAGTAATATAAAACTATATCACAGTTAGTATCATTATCATTACATACCATCCTAATTATTTTGGATTACTATGGAGTTGCAATACAATGATATCACTGTGGATATTGTGGAAAGAACCAGCGTACCACAGAGGTGAAAATGGTACTGCAGTGGCATGTTTCAGGGTGAGAATTTGGTGCGATGCAGCATAGTGAAAGGGTTAAGTAAAAATAATAGAGGCGGCATAGATTAGAGGCAGGCACCTATATCATGTTGATAAATGAGTTCAGAGAGACACTTTATGGTATAAAATCCTCGTGATGAAAATAAGTAACCCACGGCTTCAGTGTTTGAGAGTGATGATTTGTTACCAGCTGCTTAAAAACATGTATCAAGTGGTGCCAATTTAAAAGTTGATAGTGGTAATAAATTCAGGTGTGGTGAAGGTCCGCAAAATCTGGATTCTTGGTGATATATATATTGGAATGATTCGGATAAAAAGCTCTTGTGGATTAAGGCATCTTATTGATGATGTCTTACCGCATTGCATTACGATTTGAATAAATCAGGAATGAATCCCATCTGTTATTGTCATTCCATCTAATATCATCTGTACTCTATTACATTAACCTGCCGCTACCATAGTTTGAATTGAAAAACGGTGAGTGTCTTCTGATCATGTGAACGGTAGGGAAACTGTAACCTTGCTTACTCGATATGCCTATTTGTTATATTGGTTATGAAATGCTGATAAGAATGTATATGGACATCTTATGTCCTCAGCATTCCTTCGTTACAATATTCTTTTTACTCTCGAATTGAACTGAAATTCACATCATTTATGAACTAAGCTAACAATACATGGTGATAAATCCAGATAGATGTTCTTATCAGGAATGTCATATAGACGAACAGTTGATACAATTATCCTAATAATTCTGTCGAAGTTCTTGTGAACCTATGATATAGGCAAATTCCTCGTAATTCCTCTGCGGCAAACATTCTAATGATACATGAAAATCGCACTCAGCGATCTACTCATGATCCTGCCAGCTTTATTTGATATCAGAAAATATCCCACACAATGGCGTACGCGTAAGTAATTAAGTTATTTGATGAAGTTTGAATGAATGACGCAAATCTAAAACAGTTCGCAAGCCCCGTTTAGTAAGAAATTTAAATTTAAGCTGAATCATTTTTAAAACATAGTACTCGAAAATATTTCATAAAGCTTCATGCCGATTTTTCTTTCATTTTTGATATAGCAGCATTTGTACATCACTCTCACTTGAAATCATGTTTTTTGGTGTGTAATTCATATAAATAATAATTGTTCTCTTTATCTTCCACTTTTTGAACCCCCTGTCTTCTCTCTCTCTCTCTCTCTCTCTCTCTCTCTCTCTCTCTCTCTCTCTCTCTCTCTCTCTCTCTCTCTCTCTCTCCTTTCTTTTTCCTTCTCACCTTTTCTCGCTTGTTCTCTCTATTCCCCTCTCTCTCAACATGCGGCTCTATTGCTGCCAGTGAAGTGATTAGAGATTTTCCAAGCAGTAAATCCTGCTCTAGATTTACCTGGTATATTGTAATCAGCATCACTAAGGCTTCCTGTAATGTAGGAGTGTTCAAGCAGAGCCGTCACATTCTTGAGCGGTTTATTTGGAAAATCCTCTGTAATTAATGTTCCAGAGACCGAACATTGTGGAGCGAAGTAAAAAGGACCTCTCTGATTTATTTACCTTACAGGAACATAATATTTGATGATAGATAGCAGGCTTAACTATATTCATTAATGTCATTGGTGTTATGGCATGTGAGCCAGTATGACGAGGTCTCCTTATGAATAGTGCCTTGAGTTATACTTTACATTTCACGCTTAAAAAGTCATTTGATGCTTATCGAACTGAATAATAGAAAAGGTCACCTGGGGTTTCCGAACCAATGGGAGTAGGATCAGGTTTTCTGGACCTAAATTCAGGCCAAGTTTAATGCAGTCTGCCTGTTTTGCACCGATCCTATAGCAGTCACTTTCATTGCCACTTTGAACAGAAATCCTAAGTGTGCTGTAACCTAGACTAGAAAATGGACAACTACGGAACCATAAATGCTGCCGATTTGGAAAAGGAAAATGCACGACCTTGAAGCATTTATAGCCTCACTAAAACTCCCATCATTGAGGGATCTAATGTATCTTATTAGATAATTCAGTGTCAATCAGAATGAATTATTCAACGATTTATGTTTTGCAAATGGCGACAATACCTTTAGGCAATCGGTGCATCATCGGCAAAAGTCGGCCAATGTAAACGCGGCTCGTAGCCAGCAACAGAAGGAACGTTGCAGTGAGAAATGGTCAGTGTTGCTGATTCTCAACTGCCCAAAATTGAAATTTAACTATGCTTGTGAAAGGCACTCAGTTTACTGAAGGCCTGATGTTACCTAGTAAATTGACTCCCAGGAGATAGCGAGATCGCAATTAAGTGGATTCAGGAAAAGGGGATATTAGAAATTTGAGAAGCAAAAAGGGAGAAACTTCTAGTTAGATTGAAACCTTTTAAACAGGACACACAATACGTGCCACAGAGAGCAATACAAACCTGGTTAATAAACATAAGCTTTCTTTCACTGTTTCAGAGGATAATACGAGATTTACATAAAGTATTTGTAATGTTCTGTAATATCACTGGGTTTCTTCCTTGATCTTATAAGGAAACAATTGTTATGAGTTACAATATTGATATTTCAACATACAGTTTCAACTGAACAACATCAACCAAAATAGCTGTCTATAGACATGTCGGATAATGGGGGAAATCTGAGGGTGTTTATCTTTTATACTGAGAATACAGAGGCTTTGGTGGGCAGCATCTTTTGTAAACAGCCCTTGATGAATCCTAGTTGATTTGCCCGCAAGGAGGGGATGTCTATGTTCTTAGAAGCAATCTTTCTATTCATTGGATATAACTGGAGTCCTGCTGGCATGAGATATGTTTTTGTTCCTGGTAGGCTGCAGTATATGGGTAGAATAGCCCCTTATCCTACCCCTAATATAAAATCCCATAGGCTTAACATTGGGTTTCCGTATGCCACGCTGACTGGCATAGGAGTTTTATATGCCACTAGTGGCATACAGCATTGTTATCACGTAATATTCCAAAATCGAGGAGATAGGGTAGGATAAAATCAAAACCTGATTCGTTTTAATCTTGGCCACCGCATTCCACTCCTGAAGTTTTGGCTCTGGACTTCACTCGGCTTCGCCTCATGAAGTCACTTTGCCAAACTCCAGTCGTGGAATACGGTGGACAAGATTAAACCTCATCCAGTTTTACGATAATGCCATTGGGAGGACCTATGATTACAATTGCACCCTTCAATTCTATAAATTGGCATCGTGATATGGAACAAGAAGGCCCGGCGTTCACCTACTACGATATGGCTCCGATATGGTCTACGATGCACCTCCCGATACAAAATCAAAATCGCGTCGGAAGGTCGCCTAACATCGGGGCAGTTGACCACATTTCTGCGATTAGGCACCGGAAGAAAACACATTGAGATTCATGGTGGACTGGCATGTCTAGACATATGTCTACGATTTTGCACCTTCCCGATATGTCTCCAATATTTGCTTTTTGTATCGGTGCCATATCGGTAGGTCTAAATTTCTATCATAGTAGGTGGACGCCAGGCCTTAGTTGGAGTCAAGCTGGCATGAGATATGTTTGTGCTCCTGGTAGGCTCCAGTATATGGGTAGAATAGCCCCACATACCATTGGGAGGACCTGTGATCACAATTGCACCCTTCAATTCTATAAATTGGGATCTTGATATGGAACAAGAAGGCCATTAAGATGCCTCCTGTACTCCTGTGCCTCATGTTGGGAGAAAAAGACAGTACCAATATGGTATGTGATGAATATTACCATTTCAGTATATTTTTAGACCATATCAATGTAAGGCCTGGCGTTCACCTTCTACGATAGAAATTTAGATCTAACGATATGGCACCGATACAAAAAGCAAATATCGTAGACATATGTCTAGACATGCCAATCCACCACGCATTGTATGGGGTTTTTATCGGTGTCTAATCGCAGAAACGTGGCCAACTGCCTTGATATTAGGTGACCTTCTGACGCGATTCTGATTTTTTATCGGGAGGTGTATCGTAGACCATATCTGAGCCATATCGTAGTAGGTGGACGCCGAGCCTAATTATCCCAGATGCCCTTTAGGAACGGATAATTAAATCAATCTTCTGAGCAAAATATGCTGCTAGAGACCGTAGACATCGAAGCATATTTCCAGTATGCTTTACTAATACACAGACACATGTGACTTATCCCTCAGCCTCTCTGCGCTTTGCTAATGCATCCAGGAAGTGATAGTCGAAGGTTTTTGTGTTTCCCTGAGGCTAGATGTGTTGAGCCTTGTCAAGGCTGTTAATGTATCCTCTTGGGTTGGAGGTGATTGATGCCAAACTGAAATACGTGTACGTCCCTATTTGCATCCTCTAAAAGCTTGCCCGATATCCCAGAAGAATCGCGCCACTCTCTAAATCAGGCGCATTTGAAGGTATTAGTGAGAGAACAAGTCTAAAAATCGGAAAAGTTTATTTATGATCTGTATGTGCAGAAATACCCATGTGAGAGTCATAATGTTCCAGAAGGAAAAGACTGCAGCGTATCCGGGGGGTTAAATGTTTGATATTTAGATTTGAGAGCCGCTTTTCTTCCTGCTAGATTCAATCATTACGTTTATTATCACAGGAAATCAAAGCTAAGGTGCATGTCTTTCCAAGATATCGCTCGTATACCTAATACTAATATTAGTACATAATCCAGCTGATATCTGCATTGAAATCTTACGTTCAAAATGCTAAGCAGAGCTTAACTTTACAAAAGAATATCCCAGGTGCAGAGAAGAACTGATAATGTTATAAAAATATATGGGTACTGCTCCTAGGAATTGAAAGCTCATTTACAACATTTTTTTAAATACACAATATTTCATACATACATATGTAGACATTCTCAGTCCCCATTCTCACCCTTCTCATAAGATCTTACACTCTCTAAGTGGTATTCTGAACTCTCACTACGCTCTATAGGATAAGAAGTCTTAAACTAGGCTTAGAGCATCCATTAACCTGCCTCCTGTGTTAAAGACATACATCAATGCAACCCAAAGATTACTATAATCTCAATGTTGCCACCTAGCGGGAATACTGTGTGCCAGTGGATTTTTCAAGGCTCTAAGCCTAGTTCGTTAAGAATTCTTCTCCCATAAAGCGTAGTGAGAACCTTGTACAGAATACCACTTGGAGAGTGTGAGATCTTATGAGAGGGGTGATTCTCTTTACCCTGTCAACATACCAGTTCCTGTTCTAGTATTCTTATGTATTATCTCACCCCGGTATTTTTCTCCATAGGCTTAACGTTAGGAACTCGTACTCTATTGTACCCAATACTCAATGGCTAATTTGGCGAGTTATTCCAGCAATAAATGATGTTATACGGGGTGAAATGAAATCAGAAACCCACTCGATGAGAATAACTTGGTCTGCACTCCACCTCGTTTGACCGCTATGTAATTCACTCAGCTTCCCTTCGTGGATTACTTCGCAGTCAAACTTGGTGGAGAACGGGCCAAGTTATTTTCATCTCGTGGGTTTCCTTCTAAGTATTGTGGTGGTAAACGTACCCGCCGGCAAAGTCACTGGGACGGTATCCGTGTCTGCCGTCTCATAGTCCATTAATATCGGAACTACCTGAGGGTGCTTAGAAAGGCTTTGCGGTCATTCCTCCATAGTAACAAGATCAATGGTGTGACATGAACTTAACGTATGATCTTAAGTTGAAGGTCGGCCTTTGTCCTCTATGCTTTAGAGACATCGTGCTGTAAACCTACATAAATAGGACAGCAATCGTACCGAAGATTAGGTACTGATCTCTTCTTGTAATTATCTTAAGTGTTGAACGCGAACCATTGAGGTAATAGAAATTCTAGCTTATAATTATTTTAAAATAAATCATTTTTATCAAATTGATTGATTGATCTGTCTTTTAGAAAGAGTGTTAGAATTGGGAAACAGAGTGTCTGTCACCTGAATTTATTTCTTAAAAGTCATGGGATTCCAATTACTTAATTGGTAAGCCATCAAAACAAGAACTGGAATGGAAGTAGGTTACAAAGCGGAAAGCCAAACCTAGTCACCTCCAGAATTTGACTTTGAGTGGAACATGTAAATATTACCATATGACGTTTGGGATGTAAGGTAATAATTCTTTCTGAAACTCATGAAAGATTATAGTCCTATTGTTGTCATCATGCTTATTAGCATCCTGGAATGTTGGTAGATAGCCTGACCTTATGCTATATATGACTGTATATCATATAGTAATCTGCATATCAGAAAACAGACAGAGTCCATAAATACATCGTCATGGATTTTGGGTCATGGTATATTCTGTATAGTTATGTCATACCTTGTCATTTTATGATTTGCATGGAAGAACGACTCTATGCTGTCTATTGCAAAGATGATCAGTAAAAAGGGAAAAGAAAATGTAATACATCCGTTGAAGATAATGAAAACCAGAAATCTTTAAAGAAATCCAAGAGATTGGTACTGATTGATCGTCACCAAACACCTTCTGTAATGTAATTGGATGCTATTAAAGTTATCGGGGAACCAGCCAGTTTTTTCTTTTTTGATTTATCTTATTATTCAAATCACCATGGGTGTAAATAAGAACGTGTGGGAACTATTCACCATATCATTGTAGGATGATATGTGGTTCGGTATAATCCTACGTGTATCAAGGGAGCTGTTACTTGTGATACATACTAAGAAAAATGTTTGGAAAGGTGTGAATAGTACAACTACCAAGGATACCGTATTATGTTTAAGGCGTTTATTATATAGAACCGACGTTTCGACTATTATATAGTCTTTTTCAAGGTTATACTATAATCTATTTAAGGTCCTGAGGTACTCTGTGAGTCGTTGGTGTTGCTCTTTGACTCATGGGTCGGTTAGAAAAGGATGACTGAGTCAGGTTGTGGTAACATAAACTTTAATGTTTAAGAGTATAAGTTAATCACTTAAATGTGATTCAATTCGGTAGGTAATATTTTAACAGTAATAGTTGAAATTTATGATTATTTCCAATAATTTAATGAAATTATTTGTAGTTCATTAATATGTAGGTAGAGATGATTGTGTCAGTACATGTCTTAGTTCCTGATAGTTAAAAAAACCCATCGTACAAGTACGGGTGTTGATTTGTCCAGCTCATTTATGGTGATTGTACCGTTTATCCCCGTGTGATCATTGCATTTCTCATATGGTGACCCACGAATGGGTCACATTTATTGACTATGGTGAATAAGTCGAACATAACTTCTGCAGTGGGCAATGTTTTTCTTGGTCTAGGTGGGTTATCGTCGATTTCGTAATTTGAGTTGCGTGTTGGGTTATTGTTCTTTCTTTTCTCTAAGTCAGTGCTTTCAATACTAAGAAAAATACTGATGAGTGTTTGGTCTGAACAGGGACTCAGATCAAGCACGAATATGTTTCTAATTTTATCTTAGCCTGGAAATAGCCTTGAGAACGAGTTACCGTTCTCGCAAGCCTGTTGGGAACGAGTTTGTAATGCTAAGCCTATGGACGCTTATTTCAGGCTAAGATAAATGGTTATATTGTGTTAATGGCATTCGACTGAGGTTATGGCAGAATGATAAACGTTAAAAAGTGCCCTTATATATAAGGCAATAAGAGATTAAAACAGGTTTGTTATAGAGGGGAGAGATTCAGAGGGACCCAAGAGACCAGGCAACAAATACCTGCCGGGACAATGTTCCTGTAAGGATGCGGAACGAGCAGCATGGCCCCAAACCCCACACCTACCCCTTACCCCCTTCCCTGCAGCACCCAGTTTCCCTGTTCACCATTACACAGCAGGAATTGCCTACCCAAACGACCCTGCTACAGCAGGCACCCTTTTGGGGGAATAGCGATGTCATGTGATGTGTCATGTGATTTAAGTAATTGACCTTGGTGATTGAACCTATCTTATTATACCAAATCAAAGGTTAATATGGCTCTTAGACTTTGTCAAAATTTCTTTTAAATCAAATAATTATCTATTGAATTTTGTAAATAAGTGGAGGCATCTTCCTGCCATGGCCAGGGGAATGCCTGGAGGCATCTTCCTGCCGTAGCCAGGGGAATGCCTGGAGGCATCTTCCTGCCATGGCCAGGGGAATGCCTGGAGGCATCTTCCTCCTGTTAAAGGGTTAAGCATATCGTTGATAACATTTTGATGTGACATTGAAATTACTCTTATTGTATCGAATTAGCTCAGAAAAACGTCTGTATAGCAGGGAGAGCCTTATAAACCAAATAAAACGAATGTGTTTGGACACGAGTATCAGAAAATATACCTGTAGATCAAGACCTGTTGACAATCACCATTTTGATGTAATGGCTGTGTGTAATATTGCGCTCTACTTTCCTTATCTATTAGAAATGATAGATAGAAGTATCAAAAAGTAGGCGGAGACTTACAAGGGCAAAACGTATATACCCATGGGAAACAACTATGTGCTAGCGAGAGCTTTACTTATTCATACAAGACAAAGAGGTATAATGAGAGAGGAGAAATGACAATGACAATGGGAATGAGAGAACCTTACTATTTATGATTCCTCCATTGTTTCCAGGATGCAAAGCAAAAAGGAAACTAAGACTCATTCCTTTTATTCACGAAGTGACAAATATAAGTATATTGCCTCTGTTCTTGCCTCTTTTGTAGCCTGTTTATAGTTCTCTATATTCCAGTACACCATAAGTCGTATATTCAGACCATTTGGGTCCCCTCCCTTGCCAATTCCGGGTCCCCCTATAAATGGCAAGGTTATAAACTGTAGACGCAATCAAGTGTGTGATGCAGACACACACCCCGGAATAGAAACTTGCATCTAAGCTGAGAATTCACCTTGAAAAACATTGAATTGGAAGCATCTGCTTTATGTTACTAATAAGAAGCACCCCCTCACTGCCCAGTGATATGTCATGCTGTCTAAACTCTAAGCAGATAATCAACATGAAGCATGAGAGTTTTCTAGATAAGTAAATGGTAGATCATTGCTAGTGTCATTCGTTACCAGCCAAAAGGGCCAGCAGAGCAATATTCTAGTTACCTTAATGCCAGTCCCACATTATGATGATCTCAAACCAGATAATGAATATCTCCCCCATGAACATTTAATGGCTGGTCGTTGGCCTTTCCTCTGCATGAGCTCAGACAAGGAAAACACTTCATTAAATAAAAGTCTGTGTTTACTGGGTAACTATCGCCCGTGGCCCGGTCACCAAAATATCAGCAACCTTTCCACCACCTTCCCAGTGTAGCACACAACGATTCCGGGTGTGACCTTGCATATATGTATAGGAGTGCCGACGAGATTAAATACGGAATCAGAGGGCCGCAGATCTACCACTGATTTATTTGTAGTCGGATGTATAGGATCGATAAAGCCTTTGTCCGTTCGAGGGAGATTTCTGAGCTTCTATTGTTGACTTGTGGTCGTACAGGTAGGAGCAACGTGTCAATGCCAGAAACGTGAGGATGACTGTACTAGTATTTGCCGTGATTAAACACTATGAATAATCCAACATACACCAGTATCCACATTCCTAAGAAATGCATCTCATGTACATGATTCTCATATCGGTAATGAAATAGAAACCGTTTTCCTGTATCATAATATCTTAAAACGTTTAATCTATCTTTGCGTCAGTCTTAACAGCTCGCACCCCTCTCATAACATCTCACAGTCTCTAAGTCGTATTCTTACTATGGAGAAGAATTCTTAACGAATCAGGCTTAGAGTCTTGAGAATCCACTGGTCTGTGTCCCGTGCTAAAGACGTACATGTATCAATGCAACCAAAGGTTCCTATAACCTCAATGATGCCATCTAGCGGGAATACTGAGTGCCAGTGGGTTCTGAAGGCTCTAAGCCTAGTTTGTTAAGAATTCCTCTCCCATAGAGCGCAGTGAGAACCTTGTACAGATTACGACTTAGAGAGTGTGAGAAGGGTGCAACTCTAGGCCAAGCTGCTCGCGTCCAGAATTAGCCCACATCAATTCACCTGGCGTTCACAGGGAAACGATTTGTCATCCCCACTTCACCTGCAAGGAAAGTAGGATGAAAATTGGATGATCTTGGGACAGTACCATGGCCTTGAATCACCGATACGCTGCCCCTGTGTCGTGGTTCTCTGGTGGGTGTGAGATCCTTCTATAACAGGATTCTCCGGGCTTTAACGTGGCCTCTATTCAGGTCTTGGATGAGGTACGAGGTAATTGTCACACGACTGGCATCTTTTATGACTTATTCTAAGCATTGATCGTGCGGTGATTCTCAGCGTTATAGTATTATACGGAAACTGGCTTACTGTCTTCGTATGTCAAAAATACGCGGTATAATTTTGATCACATATATCCCGATGCCGTAGGCAGAGGGATGTATGTGATCAATAATTCTACCAAGAATTTTGACAGTCAGTCTGTTTTCGTATTATTATATACCTAAAAATGGCGAAATTTTACCCAGTTACGTGATCACATACCCCGTACGTCACAGTGTGGCGTACGGGTATAAATACGCCATGGGTAGGAGCGGGTAGTATACGTAGTTCATACTACCACCGGTATATGATAATAAGAAGGAATCCCACGAGATGAAAATAGCTTGGTCCGTACACCACCGAGTTTGACTGCAGAGTAATTCACAAGGCGAAGCTGAGTGAATTACTCTGTGGTCAAACGAGGAGGAGTGTGGACCGAGTTATTTTCATCTTGTGGGTTTCTGATTTTATCTCACCCCGTAGAACATTATCTATTGATAAAATGAATCACCCAATGAGCCATTGAGTAATGGGTACATGAACTTCATGGCCCTGGAGTACGAGTTCCTAATGTCACCTGTTACAAGGAACATTCCTATTTACAAGGACTTTAAAGGCATATCTATGACTTGTATGAATGAAACAACCCAGGTCTATGCTCCTGGATGGGAGACTATTTTGAGTCATGCTTACTAGTTTAAACTATGGGTTTGAGACCTCTTTTCAGGCTTCATTGTGTACTGGAGTATTGAATGTGATCTTCTTGTCTTTCTTATGTAAAAAACCAGTCACTGACATGAGACAGTTACGTATTGCCAAAATTTCGTTAATCTGTATCTATTATGATGTTTAGTCGAATATTTCTCCCATTATTAAGGGCGACCAAGCGATGAAAAACAGCCTACCATAAGGCTGACGCAACCGGCCCCTTTATTTGATACATTAGATATCAATTGCTATCTTGTACTGAAACATGTGTATGTTTGGCATCAATAAAGACATTTTGGGGGGAAAAAAGCCTATGGAGAAAAATACCGGGGTGACATAAAGCGGGGAGACACATCATCCTGACCGAACCACGTCTATTACCTTTGCAGCTTCACTCGCCCTGCGGCACCAGTCTACTTCCAAAGACACAGACCCTAGAGAGCCATACGGTCAGATTTGAAATTCAACCTCCTAAAGGCTATTCCAGCCAGTACAAATGCAAGCCCCAATTACTTCCAATTCTATTCGACTTTATATTCTTAACTGAGAGATTTAACTGAATGAAAAAAAATGTCACTTGTGTTGTATCACAACGTCCCTGCCTACACATCAAGATATATAGGAAATTCTGGAATTACACATCTGGGTACGATTAAAACGTGTGTACAGGATAACGAACAGCAGCAGACTGACCGTTTCGCGGAGTTCATAACCAGGGAACCTCATAGTTACCTGGAAAACAAATGTGACGTGATAGGAGGAGCTCGAACCCCGAGGTGAATAAACTGTGAGTAGCATATTGGCTGTAATTTAAATTTACGTAACCGGGGTTATATATATATTATCGTAAAACTGGATGAGGTTTAATCTTGGCCACCGTATTCCACAACTGGAGTTTGGCGAAGTGACTTCATGAGCCAAAGCCGAGTGAAGTCCGGAGCCAAAACTTCAGGAGTGGAATGCGGTGGCCAAGATTAAAACGAATCAGGTTTTGATTTTATCCTACCATGTCTCCTCGATTTTGGAATATTACGTGATAACAATGCTGTATGCCACTAGTGGCATATAAAACTCCGTATGCCAGTCAGCGTGGCATACGGAAACCCAATGTTAAGCCTATGGGATTTTATATTAGGGGTAGGATATATATATATATATATATATATATATATATATATATATATATATATATATATATATATATATATATATAATATTAATAATCCAATATGTTGAAGAGATTGGTACTATGAATCATATATGATAATGAATGACTAGAAAACGGGTTTGGTGGAAATATATATATAAAAAACAGGCTTTATTCAAAAATTGACAATGGGACTTACCCCCACCTATACATCGAAATTTACAGGAAGCTAAGGTTCAATAACCAGGGTAAGACTAAAATGCGTCTGATACCTGTAACAGCAAGCAGCAGATTAACTGTTATCGAGCCTGGTAACCAGGTTACCCGTAGCCAGTGCGGTAACCCAGTAACTATGAGAGAGATAAACAAGTGACGATTAATAACAACAACAGTCACAGATTGAATAATTACGATTATACAATTGGATAATAATTTATATACATATAACGTGGTTGATATTTAGATATAATATTAATAATCCAATATGTTGAAGAGATTGGTACTATGAATCATATATGATAATGAATGACTAGAAAACGGGTTTGGTGGAAATATATATATAAAAAACAGGCCAACAACCCGCCAAACACAATTGAAAGTCAATTCAATGTTGAGAGGTATCTTCATAAAAATGCTCTCCATCACCGAAATCCCATATCAAACCTTGGAATTTAGTCTAGTTCCCTCGAATATTAACCGATCTGTATGCGGATTCAATATCAACGATACTCATGTAATCGCCCTTATTAAGACTCTCTACCGCAGAATAGACACTATTAATATAAGTGAAAGATTCATATGTCGTATTCATGTAATTATTATTACAGGAACATCGTTTTATTACTGTACTGATTTTTTGTAGTAGAGAACAGTCTGTAATGGGACGTAATTTCCCATTACTTTTATAGACCGCCCCTAAAGAATGAATACATTGAGATTCTTTTTCGGCTTGGACTACCTTGCCTGAGTTCAACTCGTCTTTGAGTATGCTACCCATTTCCTCATACTAGTCATAGGCTTTAGGCTCCAGAATGGAATTATAATTCACGCATCTATAAGATGAATTACAAGTATTATCAATTATTTTGAAATCTTTTACTATGCCAATCCAGATGAAATCTTTATCAAATTCTGTCATTTTACTTTTAGGATTTCCATTTCCTAAGTATTTTGCAACCCTACATGGTCTCAATTTAGACTTACTATCGCCTATGTAGTGTTCACAACCGCAAGTGCCTAAAATACATTCATTTGAAACCTGTATATCTTCAACATTGTTTCGAACATCATACAACTTTTGTTTTAAAACTACATTGTTTTCAAAAACATTTTCATTTGGAACGAGTGTTAACTCATGATGGCTATCTGAGTTTTTAATGGTTTCACTCTCGTTTGAATTTTTACCGTTTAAATTCAAAATATCATATTCAAAGGCTATATCGTCGATTACCTCTTCGACTGATTCATCTACCAACCTTGTAGAACCCATGCTTCCCGACTCCAGAAAGCGATTATCGTAATCCATGTTATCAGTTTCTTTGATATCTGCATGAGCGTTAATATTTGAAAAGACGTTAGAATCACTGTACTCCGTGACCTGACCTAAATCCATACGACCTGTGACCTGACCTAGATCCAGAACAATGTTGTGAATGACGCTCTTTCCATAGCAACTACTGTTTTCGATACATGTATCCTTATCAACTTTGCAGATATCGTTAGATAACCATCATTTTTGCCTGTTCTCTGTAGAACAAATGTAAGACCCGTGAGATTTTGACATGCAAATATTACATGCATGTAGGTATTTGCATTGGGTGAAGGTACAGCCACCTTCGGATGCATTGTAGGCGTTACAAGTGTGCTTATTTTGATACGTAGGTTGTTTTAGTTTGATACTTTGTTTTGAGATATGTGCTGATATTGTGCCATCATACGAGAGGTGTTTTACTATATCACTTGGGTCTATGATATCAAACTCCGATAAGCCATTATCGCTTGCGCGTTCTTTAACAGAAAAATCATATTTAATGAGGGCATCGTTGTGAAACACTTCGGTTCTAGCCTTTTCAGTTAGCAAAATCGCATGATTTAAAATCCCAGTGATATCTTTCTCTTTGTTGTATAAACTCTTTATCATTTTCAAATTCAATAAAGTGAGAGACTCGAAACTTGCAATTATTTCACTCTTTCCCATGAAATTTGAACAGTGATATTTACCACGTTTCTTCTTCTTTGGAGATTTTGATCTGCTTCTGGAGACTGAAGAGTCGCAACTTGAGTCGGAAGAGGTGAATCTTGATTTTTTCTTGGCCTCACTTCCTTTTTCTCTGGGACAACTTGATTTTCCCTTTTCTTCCGAAACAATTTTGAGTATCGTCGAAATTGAAGATTCTAGCTGTGATAGTCTTCTTTCAGTCTCAGTATCACAGTCCTTCGCATTAGTCCTAGAAGTCGCCTCAGCCTCGCCCGAGTGGTCCGACATCGAAGTAGTTGCTGTGGCTCCCATTGTGTGAGCCTCCTCCGCGGCAGCTGCCCTGGAATCTGCTTTAAAATCGTCAAAATTCCCCTGGAAATCTTTTTCAGACGATTTATCAATATCTTTTTGGTTTTGGGGAGATTTCCCCCCCGAAACCTTTTTCCTAGCACGACCCATGTCGATGCGATACAGGAAAAAACAACGAAAACAGGTCCAAGACTAAAATGCGTCTGATACCTGTAACAGCAAGCAGCAGATTAACTGTTATCGAGCCTGGTAACCAGGTTACCCGTAGCCAGTGCGGTAACCCAGTAACTATGAGAGAGATAAACAAGTGACGATTAATAACAACAACAGTCACAGATTGAATAATTACGATTATACAATTGGATAATAATTTATATACATATAACGTGGTTGATATTTAGATATATATATATGTGGGTGTGACGCCAAACAACAAACTCTAGACCGCAGTGAATAATTGTGATTATATTATTGGTTGTAATTTATATTTATATAAACGTGGTTATAAAATGATATATATATATATATATATATATATATATATATATATATATATATATATATATATATATATATATATTTACGCTGAGTCCAAGAAACCTTTCAGGGTAGTGGCTAAAGGCCAGTTCTCTGTCAATGATTGGCGCTAAATTCTAATAACAACTCATCTCACCTTACTTTATCCCATTATATACTAACATTTGTTGTGAAATATATCTCTTGTAGAACTGTTGGTTGATACTTCACCTACTCTGATTTTACAAGAGGAATTCAAAACTCTGGTAGAATAACTGCCCACATGGTAGAGCCAGTCTGAATGAATTAAGTATGAATTTAAAAAACGACTCAGAAGTAGACTAACAGAACATTCCATTATGTAATAGAGACTCCATAGACAACAGGTCATATCTTATGTAGTATTCCGGTGTACAGGTGCAAGCTACGATGCTGTACAGATATTAGTCTATATTTTATTGCAGGCAGCCGCCATATTCAATTTCTACTTCTCTCAGGGTGGTGCTGCAAGTATCATGGTCCAGATCGAGTTACTCTTTACATCACAATATATCTTCCCTGGGAACAGAACCTGAATTCAGTTGGTAGTAGCTGCATGTATAAGATGCACTCATACATAGGGGCACTCATAGGGGTATCGATTTTTTTTTTTTTAAACATCTTTATTAAGCTGAATAAAACGTCGGCAACACGCCGGTATGAGTGCTCTTCCAGGTTTCAAGGTACTCTCTTACATTCGGTTTTATAAAAAACAATAACAAGTGTATAAATGTAGAGTTTACATAATTACTGGCTCCTGAGTGATGACTCTACAGTTAACGATTAACGACGCCCTAGGGCATGAATAAATAAACATTTATTGAAACAATTCAGAATGTACCTTAAATATGCCAGGGCACAATAAAATTTCAAGTATTCAAAATAAAGGTAGCACTATAAAACTGACGATAATGTATGCGACAGATAATCCACAAGACAATGGCCGGCATTGTAGGGCATTGTCTGATGCATTGTCTGAGGTAAAAATATTCAGATCCATCCTGCATAATACATGAGATTTTTTCTAGTTTTCTAGTTCCTTTTTACATTTCCCTCTTTGTTCTCAACATTTCTTGCCATATCCTTAAGATTTAGGAGGCATTCCAGTGGCGTTTCCTTCTTCCCAGCTCCTGCCTTGCAATGATCATCCAAGTCAATTTACGTTGCTCGGGTGTCTGGCTTTACACTGCCTTCCGGGCCCTGGAGCCATTGCGAGAAGATACCGCCGGGGGAGGTGATGGTTCCCACGTCTCCTATAAAAGAGTTTAGTCGTCTCCAGCCCTGGAGAGAGCAAGAAACACGACCCGGCGCCGGACACGCCTGCCCCGGGGGCCGCCCACGGTGACACGGCCTGGGGCGGGGATACCTGTCCGACGAGCCGGCCAGCCCGTTGATCTATGGAGCTTTACATCTCTGCCAACTGCTGACCATTCCTTTTGGCCTGTCCGCGGAGGTTGTATAGAGGCTGAACTGCCTACACGGTGCTGACTTCGATGGATTACTCACTAAGGCCCGGGTGCTTTATCTTAACACGTTCTGCTCGGCGGTGTGATTTGCTTCTGCATTTTTTTTTTTTTTTTTTCGTTTTTTTTTTTTTAAATCTTACCTCATACAAGTCCTATATACAAAAAAAACCCGCGTTGAAAAAGAAGACCGACCTCTAGACTGGTCCGGGTGCTATGTTTATGGTGCTTTGATTGGGGCTGCGTGGGAACACGCCCGCTAGTCGGAGCCAGGTGTGGACTAAACGGAGGCAGTGTTAAATGATGTGTGGCCTGGCAGTAAATGGTGAGATGTTCGCTGAGCCCGCCCCATTCAGCCCCTAATGGCATGGCTCAGGCGAGCACCCGACTTGACCTCTGACGCTTTGACCTCGGTTGTGACAACCAACAGCCATTGAGACAGCTAGAATTATAAGCACTAGAAGCAAAAAATCCATGGGTGATGGAATTCACCTAATTCAGTTGCATTGTATTGATTTGTACAAATTTATATAACAGACTGGAATTTATCAATGAACACATTGTACATTCTAGAGGCCCAGACTAGCTAGGTATAGATCTTAAGAGGAGGGAGTAAGGACTCAAACACAGAGGTATTATGTACGACTATGAGTCAAGAACCCAATGGATTGATTGAAAAGATGGGTTCTTCTTTTATACACCTAGCAGGGGGTCGACATGACAGCCTTAGCATCTGTGAGCTCTGTGCTCTCATTACCCTATCCCCGGATGAAAGTAGAGAAGCAGTAGCTGGGAGTATAAAATTTTATTTAATTTTATGTAGTAAAATGCAGTAAAATCTTTATGGCGACCTTACTGGACGACATATTAAAATGTAATGTGAATATGAAGGTAAGTAAAAGTAGATAAATGATAATTGACGGTAGAATGGATGTCAATTATTAAAATATTAAAATAAGATATACAATAGAGTTGTATAGATAATAAAATGTAATTGTATAATATAATGAAAATGCCATACGTGAGTAGGTGAAGAAGAGAGGTTGTGGGTGGGTGGGACGAAAAATGGTACTGTAGTACGTGCGTACTGCAGGGCGGGTGAAGGAGAAGTGAGGCCGGGGTCTGGACCGGGCTGTACCACGTGACTGCGTGGTAAGTGTGAAAGCCGCGAGGGGGCAGGAGGGGCGCCCGTGAGGCGCGGTAGAGGGGGACACCGGGGGGAGCAATGACTACCCCTGAGCAAAGCCCATGAGTAACCCATTACCCTATCCCCGGATGAAAGTAGAGAAGCAGTAGCTGGGAGTATAAAATTTTATTTAATTTTATGTAGTAAAATGCAGTAAAATATTTATGGCGACCTTACTGGACGACATATTAAAATGTAATGTGAATATGAAGGTAAGTAAAAGTAGATAAATGATAATTGACGGTAGAATGGATGTCAATTATTAAAATATTAAAATAAGATATACAATAGAGTTGTATAGATAATACAATGTAATTGTATAATATAATGAAAATGCCAAGAAGGCCAGTAAAAGGTGAGGGGGGGTGGGGGAAAATTATGAATGTTTGTTTAGGGACCGGATTAGAGCAAGGTTAACGGCCTTTGCATCAGTGTCCTTGATGTAATGTCGGTGGGAATTAGACCTCCAGCCGCCATAGCGCTGGATGGATAGCTCAGGCATACCCGCCTGGTATGCCTGAGCGGCGGCAGCCTTCCGGAGGCTGTGGAGGGTGTAGTCGGTAGGCTGATTAGCGGTGAGTAGCAACGCTTTCCACTCCTTGCTCAGAGTTCTGGTCGTTATTACTTGGCCGTCTGCCAGGAGTAAGAACGGGTCCTCGGGGCTGGCCGTGGGGGCGGCCGCGATCATCTCCCTGACCGCCCGCACCGGACACGAGGACGGTTCGGAGGACGCCTGCAGGGTGACTGTCTTTTCCTCCCCCACCATCTGCATGTTCTTTGTCGCCTTGACGTGTATCGATACCTGTCTGGGCGTGACCACGACGTCTCGGCGTGACAGGTGTCGCGTCGGGTCGAACTTCGTCGCAGATGGTGGGGCGACCTCGCTTTGTCGCAGCGCCGCGTAGAATATCACCAGGATAGCGGCCCGCAGAGCGATGTGTAGGGGTGATTCGTCGAGGGCCTCGAGGGCAGCCCTGAGGACGTCCATCGGCACCGCCGGCTTGACGTTCGGTTGGTAGGTTTTGTTGCGCCTCATAGCCTCGAGTGCACGTCTCACCCTGAAATCCTCCGTCGGCGCGACGTCGCCCCCCGTCAGCCGCAGGTGCGACCGCACGTGGGATAGCTGGTTCGCGACCGTCGCCGGCGAGGGGGCGTGGTCCGCAACGTATTCGAGGAACGCCGTGGTAAAGCTGACGGTAGGTTTCTGGGGGTCGGCGCCCATCCGGCGGCAGAATGCGAGGTAGGTCGCGACGGCGCTGCGCTGGTTCGCGACCGTTCCGGGGGCACGCGCCTCGCATTGCCGAGCAGATGCCCTCGTCTGGAGCGATCGTAGCGCCGGATCTGCAGGTGAGACGTAACACAGGGTTGAACGATACATGGGTACATGGCATGACCTCGACGAGGGAATGGAATTTCAGGTACCTAGAGGCCGTGTCAAAGTCCCTCGAGGTTAGGTGTGCCCGGCTGAGCGCGTCGGCCACGGTATTGAGGGCACCCGGGACGTGTGTATACACGAAGTCTACCTGTAGTCTGGCCTGCACCATCCAGGCTTGACGGGCACACTCGGCCAGGACGGGGTTCCGGGCGCGTCCCGACCGGAGTGCCTGGACGGTGCCCATATTATCACAGTAGACTTCCACCCGGGTGCCGCGGTCACGGTCGGTTAAGAACGTGCACATCGCGTATACCGTGTTGAGGGCCTCGAGCTCCGCGATGCAGGTAACAGGGTCGTTCACTGGACAGACCCGGCCGGAGTATGAGTACGTCCCGTCTGTACCCCCGACGCCGGACAAGCACGCATCCACGATCAGGCACTTGGTCGGGGGGCCTCGCGGGATGAGGGCGTGGCCGTTCCAACCGTCGGCAAAGCGCAGGAACCATTCGAGGTCCTGCCGCATCTCGGAGTTGATGTTGATGTAGTACCCGCCCATCCCCCAGAGGGCCTCGAGCAGTTTACTCACAAAGGGGCGTGCCGGCCGGATACACTTGGCTACATGTAACACGCGCCCCAGTATGGATTGCAGCTGGCGTTTGGTCAGCGACCGTTTCTGGGCGACCGCCCTGACGTGCTCCCGGACCTCGTGTAGCTTGTCCTCGGGGACGGAGAGCGACATGTCTATTGAATTGATCACGATACCGAGCCACGTGACCACTTGGCTGGGGGGCTGAGCTTTTTCTCGGGCCTCGGGGAGGCCTAATTCCTCAAAAAGCCCTCGGGCTATGGCGAAGTCCGAGGCCGCCTTTTCCTCGTCGGGCGAGAGGATGATAAGGTCGTCCAGGTACATCGCGGCCTCGACCCCCTTCTGGCTGAGGATCTTAACTATTGCATCTGCTACACACTGCATGTGGTAGGAGGAGGCACGGGCACCAAAGGGCATCGCCGTATCACAGTAGTATGCCTCCCCCCACGCAAAACAGAGCAACGGCCAGTCGAGGGGGTCGCACCGGAAGTTCTTGTACGCCCGGGAGATATCGATGGTCGACATGAAACTCCCGGGCCCCGAGGCCACCAGGCGGCCGACGAACCCATCCACGGTCGGGAGGCCATGCTCCCGTTCCTCGCCGTAAACCGAGTTCTTGACGATATAACCGTTGACACTGTCCTCCTTGGGGTACGTCATATCGGTTATCACTCGGCGATCGGTGGTCCCTCTCTTCTCACGTGTCATTAGAGGCGACACGTGACACCAGGGTAGGAAAGGGGGGGCCTTGAACGGCCCCATGAGGTTGCTGTACCCCTTCTCCTTCCTGATGAATTTATCCACCTGCTCCGGGTACCCCGTTGCACTGGGGTGGTTGGGTACCCCGCAGGTATCGCTGACCGGCCCGGCGTAACCAAGTGGGAAGCCGAACCGGATGAAGTCGGTCAATTCCTCCTTGCCGGGGATCCCGGAGAGGTATCGGATCCGTGGGGATCTCGATACGGGCCCCGAGGGCGTTGGGTAGGCCCGTGCGCCTCACAACATCATAGATGTGGGCGTGGTCCGGCGGCCCGTGGGCCACGAACTGCGGCCAGTTGTCCCTCCTATGTCCGGCGAACGCCTGGGGGTTGGTCCGGACTCCGGCGACTGGGATCCCGGTCTCGCAGAATTTTCTCACGGCAGCGAAGTCGATGAGAGTGGGTTCGCGGCCGTCCTCCCGGGGCAATTGCCGAGCCAATTGCTCCGCCTCCCCGCTAACACTACCACAGGCGGGAGTGTATTCCTCGGTGGGCGGGGCCGCACGCTCTGCGCTTCCCCCCACGTGCGCGGCACGTGGTGTTGTTGTCACGTGGGGGGTGACGTCATCACTCCTGCACTCTTTGATCGGGTACCCCTCGCCAAGTGCACTCGTACCGAGGCCGAGGGGTGCGTCTCGCGCCACGCTCACTCGCGGGGCGCGTCCGGCCCGTTTTTTTAAGCCGTTGCGTGTTGTTTCTGCACTCCTAGTTCGGTGAGGCGGACTGTGTGTCCGGCGTGCGGCGTCCTCCGTTGGGCGGGTGCGGATGTTGGTGCAGCGTTGTCATAACCCGCACCGTACACGATTTTCCTGTTGCACGCGTGTATAGAGTGCGTGCACATCCGCCCCACCGAATCACAGAACGAACAAACATGGACCCATTTGATCTGCCCGTCCTGATGTCCGTTCCGTAGGCGACAACCTCGCTCCGAGTTGTACGCCCGGCAGGGGAGCTCTCGGGCCCCGTCCCTTCCTCCGTCTTGACCGTTAGGGGCGCTGGTGGCGGCCGTCATGGCTATGCGTACGCGTTCGTCTTGAATGCGCACGTGATCCGACCAATACACACGGCCGGCCTCCACCTGATCGAAGATGTAGTTAGACCACCTCCTAACCGCGGGCCACGGCCGTGTCTGGGCATCCACTGTAACCTGAGAGAGGTGCCTGTACATGTCCCGGCGGTCGCCCTCGGGTATCGCCCGCTCGTCCTCCATCATAAGCAAGAACGCGCTCACGTACTCCATGGGTGCCAGGCTTCCCCTAACCTCGAGCTTTTGGGACATGGTATACAGGCCCTCACGTTCGACATACATGTACGGCTTAGAGATCAGTTTATGTACGGTCAAATCAGATGAAAACCTACCGGCCGTGCGGTCATGACGAATGCCCTCGTGGTCGATCTCTCGCTGGAGCAGATCCTCGCTCAGGTAGCGTTCCCTGAGTTGTCTGGGTGTGGGTAGCCTCGATGTCTGGTCCTGGGCCCAGTCTCTTGTCCGATCCTCGGCCGTGGAGCGTGCCTCTCGTACCGTCGGTTGTGTAGCCCTCGTCGGCGACCGTTGGCGTGCCATGGCCTGCATCGTCTCAAACATACTCTCCATTGTCCTACCCATCTTTTCCATGTTGGACTCGAGCTTCGAGATTCTAGCCGTCTTTACCGTGCGCCCGCTGTCCGAGACCGACTCGATGTTCTCGTTGGCGGACTCGGCCGTTTCCTGGAGAGTGGCCTCCGACTCCGCCGTGGATTCCGTCGGCTTCGATGTGCTAGGCATCGGGGTATTCCTTGTCGTCGCACCCATTTCTCCTTTCACTGTACCGTATCGCGTGTATGGGGGTGCTAGCCTGTACTCGGGGAGTATGAGGTGAAGCACGTGGCCAAGAGACGAAAAATGGTACTGTAGTATGTGCATACTGCAGGGCGGGTGAAGGAGAAGTGAGGCCGGGGTCTGGACCGGGCTGTACCACGTGACTGCGTGGTAAGTGTGAAAGCCGCGAGGGGGCAGGAGGGGCGCCCGTGAGGCGCGGTAGAGGGGGACACCGGGGGGAGCAATGACTACCCCTGAGCAAAGCCCATGAGTAACCCATTGACTGTTGTACCAACAGCCATTGCGGATCTCTCATTGACTGTTGTACCAACAGCCATTGCGGATGACCAAATCATTCCAGCTGAGCGCCCGTTCCGGTCTGTCAGACATGTCAGGAGGCTGCTCAGGATACTGAGCAACTCTAGGTGTCATTAGTAGAGCGCATGTGCACATGTGGACAGGCTAGGAACTAAAGCTGAGTGATAATAGGGGTATTATATGCCCTTAAAGGTATGGCAGCTGTACGGTAAACATCAGAGAGGAGGAGACTAACCAAAATGGCGACAACACTTGATGCTGACAATGCAGTGATAACAACCCACACTGTTAATAACTTGCAAAGGGCAATAACTAAAGAACAGAACATTGGTACAAAAAACCTACTTACTATTAATGTGGAAAAGACTTATTGGATGACATTTGGGAGTAATGATGTACTAAATGAGAACAGCTTCATAATGAATAAAACAAAATTCGATAGAGTCAATTTCTTTAATTATCTAGGGCTTGTTATAGATAAAATGATAAAATTATCAGAACATACAAGTACCACTTCTAAAAAGGGTCTCTGAAAAAAATATATTTGCTTTCAAAAATAAGATTTCTAGTAAACCCGGAAACCGCAACTGCGATATACAATTTTGCTGTATCTAGACTATTGCAACATTATATATAACAACCAAACAAATAAAATCTCTTATGAATACCAACTGCTCTAGAACAAAGCTCTTCGAATTTGCCACAATATTACATTAGGACAATATCAGGCTTTAAATACCGATGATTTACACATCCGCTTACGTACTTTTAAGACCGTAGACAATTTCATTCACTGCTTTATCCTTTTATGTTGCAAAATGGCTGCAACCAAGTCAAGTAGCAAACCAGTTTCTCATAATGGGTACGACATACTTAGATTGTAACTAAGTACAACTACGTAGTTCTCCCAGATTGTGGCTGCAACTAGGTTATGGTCATGAATGGTACAAGGTATATCCGAATAAAACAAAAATCCCTATCCCTGGCTATGAAAATTAGTAGCATATAAGTGTCTTTCCCACCTCAGATGGTGATTATGACTGAGATCTTCAATTATAGTAAGTCTATTACCTTTGTATATCATATATCATATTATATCAACGATGTATGAAATAGTTTTTATGTCCAAATGACTAGAATATTGTCATATTATAACCATCACCACCTATCCTATTGGAGAAAAGTGGACTTAACTTTTTCGAACCAAAAAAGGAATCAAATATATTGCACTATGTCTCATACTGCTACAATTAGAACCTCAAATGATTCTGTTGGACATTGTAGTTCATTTAAGGCGACCTTTCCAGGAACAACCTATGATATTCTGTCAAATACATCACCATTTTCCATCTTGTATATTCCAATTCGCCGAGTATCATATTCTTTATTCTTAGCATACAATATCTTTAGTATCTTACATAGAAAGTGCCCCTTTATATTCATCTTTAGATTTTAGTAGTAAACTATTGTTTTTATTCTATGTTTTCATAACACCTATATAGTATCTAGAGACATACTGCAAACCTAACCAACCTCTATTTACTTAGGCCTGGCGTCCACCTACTACGATATGGCTCCAATATGGTCTACGATGCACCTCCCGATAAAAAATCAAAATCGCGTCACCCAGCATCGGGGCAGTGGACCTGCGATTAGACACCGATAAAAATCCCATACAAGGCGTGGTTGATTAGCATGTCTAGACAGATGTCTACGATTTTGCACCTTCCCGATATGTCTCCGATATTTGCTTTTTGTATCGGTGCCATATCGGTAGGTCTAAATTGCTATCGTAGTAGGTGGACGCCAGGCCTTAGCATACCATATCTTTAGTTTCTTACATTGAAAGTGCCCCCTTTATATTCACCTTTATATTCTAGCAGTAAACTAATGTGTTTATTCTATGTTTTCATAACACCTATATAGTATCTACAGGCATACTGCCAACCTAACCCACCTCTATTTATTAAGAGTATGCAGGCGATTATATGTAACAGATGGGTTTCATTCTACGTTGCAGCAGACGCCGGAATTTTATTGCTCAAAGCCCTCCACAATGTATGGCCAATAATTACCAGGCGTGGTCGAGAAACGGGACATTGAAGCATGTTCTTGGTTTACCGCCCTTGATTTTATCGCATTCTTGCCAAGTGCTGTAGATCATAACCATACATAAGCCGTTCTTCTGGATAATGATTTGAAAATCTAACTTCAAGTAGCTTTAACGATCAAAATGTATCCTTGTCATGGATTTTATATCTGTAAAGCCTCTTTTTCCTCAGCGATACGAGACAAAGATCTTTGGTTGGCCTGTGGAGATTTAAGTGCCCAAGTGACATGATTAAGTCGTTTCCCGCGATTTACACACAAAATACGTTAGGATACCTTTAAAACCTTAGAGATACTTCTTCGCTCTAAGAAATGAAGCTCAGGTTTTATTCAAGCAACAGAAGTCTATAGCAGTTGAATGTGCGTAGAACAACACAAAAACATATCCAGGGGAAAGAGAAGCTTTTTATTGTAGCAGGAAGTTAATGCCTAGGTTCAGGTGTCTCAATCTGTTCTTTAAAAAAGGTCAGTAACAGGTAGCACGGGCTGAAGAACTGAGATATAAAAGAAAATCTTCATTTCTATAACAGAATTCATGAATGTTTATGTAATGTTTGTTAATTTCTTAGAAAATATCCCATTGCCTATGTATAGAAAATCATATTTGGTACTAAATACTTATCAAGGTAAAATGTAAATAAAATCAAGCATAGATTATTTTTTAATCACTGTAGAAATTAGAATATATGATAGATAAGAATAATACATATATCATATGATTAGCAAGAATTAAGATTAAGGCAATTGGCGATTACATTTATCATGAATTGCTTACTGAAATTAAAATAGAAATAACGATTGCATTTGACTACAGTGCTATACTTGCATTCAAAAAATACCATAGATTTGAGGATTTACGTTAAACGTACCTGTTGATGGACTGTACGCCAGTCTCTGATGAGGCGTTCATTGAATGACACACAGATCCTCGACATCGCCGGTTGTATGGCCTCGTAACCGAACTCTAGTATGGCGAGTCGGGGGCGGAACTGCTCAAGGATTACCCGGATTCCTTTATTTGATGAGTCTAAAGCCTGGCGTCCACCTACTACGATAGAAATTTAGACCTACCGTTATGGCACCGATACAAAAAGCAAATATCGGAGACATATCGGGAAGGTGCAAAATCGTAGACATATGTCTAGACATGCCAATTCACCATGCATTGTATGGGGTTTTATTGGTGTCTAATCGCAGAAATTAGGTCAACTGCCCCCATATGAGGTGACCTTCCGACGCGATTTTGAGTTATATCAAAAGGTGCATCGTAGACCATATCGGTGCCATATCGTAGTAGGTGGACGCCGGACCTTACATTGCAGACATTGCAAATGGAGATTTCTACAACCCTCTCGCTCTTCTTACACAGCAGGCGTATTCAGTGTATGGAGTAATGGAATTGCCACCGAGCACTCTTTTATTACCACATGAAACATCGTGATTCTTTACCTCACCGGTTAATGCGAGGAGGATGCTGCAGCATCCAAATGAAGTACACGACACTGGCGTCATTAACCAGCATTAATCCGGCCTCCTATGATGACTGGCGTGGCGGTAATGACTTCTAGCCAACATTAATTTCCCAAGGAACGTGAGAGGTGGTAAATAAAAGCTGCGCGGAACAATAGCAATAATTACAGACCTCCGGAAACAAAGACGTGTACGGCTGACGGACTTGTATTGCATTTAGAAAGAAAATCAGGTATTTTTCACCATTGGTCCCTACATGTGTAGAGCATTGTCATCGCAACTCTAAAAGGGCATATATATCCAGATACAACACAATTATATTTATATAAACTAACAACCACTAGCATCACTCAGATTATTGTCTGCAGTGTACTATATTCCCTGTTCTGCTGTTCACATCTATAGTAAACATGCTGGTATCTATATATCGATTGGGTCACCTTGATTACAACTGGTTGCTTACATGGCAACAAACATATAACGTATAGGGGACAGAGCCATTGTTAGTTCATAAAGCAACCACTAGGTGGTCGGGGGACAGAACCTGTATTCTGCTCTTTGTTCTTACCAAACTCAACTGTCTTTCAATGTTTTACCACGGTTTCGTTGACTCTATACTGCACCGTAGTGGGGGTGTAATTATTGACACTTTAGTAGTTGTTAAGGTAGCTAGCTCATTGTCTTATATTCTTCTGTCTTCTTACTTATGTAGAGAGTTTTAGGGGATAGAACTACTTGCTTAGCGGAGTCACCGAGACACGGTGACCTCTCATCTCAATGACCTGAGAGGAGGAAAGACGAACACTGCAATTAAAGTTAATCGCTTTAATCTCCTGAGAGCAATCTGTGTTATACAAATACAGGCAGTATTATCCAATGTGATGTTTTAGTCTCGTTGACCATGTTGTACAAACCATATAATAAAATTTCAGCTTAATGTCCGTAAATGTTCTGTTTCATTCAATTGTTCATAGTTCACATCTTCCATGCAGTTGTTCACTTCAGTTCCTATGTTTTAGCTGGATTTAGTTGTGAGTCCTAGTGTTCCTGGGTAGATGTTATAAGTTCAGTCCACGCGTTCTGTGTTCTCTCTACTGAGAGATAGTTACTCACACGTCGGTCTGTAGGTAACTCACAGAACAGGGAATCTGCACATTGCATGTCTATAGTAGGCGACTCCACTCCTCATAGGATGAAGTCTCCAGCGCCTAATCCTACTCCAATGGGAGCATGCTTTTGTAGCTCAGCTAGATCTTATGCCTCGTACCTCAGTGCTGCCTCAGGCAGCTGCAGCGAAGGTGTACTCCTCCGCTGCTTACATCATTAGGTCACACGACCAGTTATACCCTTATACAGGTGGGCGCTCTCGAAGCTTCCTCCTGTTTACATTCTGCTACCGAACATTCATGTGCTTCCACCATCTCTATATGATGTTAACTGAATAAAGAATAACACAATCTCAGACAAGCGCGTTGTGCAATACACCTATCACAGAGCAGGAAGATATAATGCTAAAGCCCAGGACATGATGTTTTTCACATGGAACTCTTTATTTACATATGTGAGCAAGGCAAGAGTTGTGATATTTATGTGGAACGTGGCTGACAGCTTAGAGCGACTGCTGGTAAGTGACCGGGTTTTGTTTTCTCTACCTGGAAGTCAGGTGAGTTAGTTTGCCGACCTAGTTTGCGCCTCTCCGATTGGTCTGTTGTGAACATGTGACCATGCGTTCGATTTTATTGGACATCGCTTGACCTGGGTGTTGGTCATTGGTTTGTGTACGGTTAGTGTTGTGTAGGTTGCTGACCTCTAGTGTGGGGCCTGTGTACCTTGTTTTGGTGTGTCCTGCCCTCTGTGGGGTTTCGTAGGGAACGTGTGGGAGTGTGTGGGTTGAGTTTGATTAGGAGAGGCTTGTTTTGGGCCTCCCCCCTTACCAGCAGTTTCGAAAAATCTCATCAGGCTATGATTGGCTGTATATTCTCCTCTGTATTTTGTGTCAACTAAACTATTTTGTTTGGTTGTCACCGGCTTTCCTGTTGGTCGGTGTCCAGGTCACTTACATCACTTGGATAACCCCCAAAGGTATAACATTTGGTAGTAAAATCTCTCCTCTCGGTGGCGTTGCGCGATCTGGTGGGATCTGTTAACTCGTTCGAACAGAAAAAAAAAATTCTGTTCGAACGCGTTAACAGATCCCACCAGATCGCGCAACACCACCGAGAGGAGAGATTTTAGTACCAAGAGTTGTGATATTTCCCAATTATCACTCACTTCTTTTGCACCTCCATTAGTGAAGAACACCTACTTTTTCATCTCCATTAGTGAAGAACACCTACTCAGGAGGCGTCATGGCAGCCCCCATGGATCATAGGCTATATGCCGTATACCTGTCATACTGTACTTGATACTAAAGCTGGAAGGTCTATTTTAGTCTTACCTAATGTATTTATCTAGATATGGCATGTTTATGAGTTTTTCCCCCTTGTATCTTTAACTGAATAAACCCCGTTTATCCGTGGGCCACACGCCCATGCACACTGCCCTGTTTTATCTTTTTGCATTTTCCTCTTTGCCGTGATGGCCAATGGAAATAGGCTATTAGGGGAACGCAGAAAATCTACACAGTGTTTGTCGGCCAATGGAAACGGGCCTTTAGTGAGACCTAAGGGTTCTGCTCACTTCTCATAGATCACTTGTGGTTGTATCGCTTTACCGCGTTTCATAGCTATCCATATACTGAACATATGCTAAAATAAGTCTTTTGTATTGACGTATTTTCTGAGAGTTCTCCCTGTGAAGTTTCAGTGTCCCCTTCACTATAGATTTTTCTTTTATTCAGGTAATCTAGACAACATACAATCGCCTATTGGCGTTCTCCCTTGTAGGGTCTTCGGATAGATACAGACAAAGCACAGGACATTACAATTATTATTCACATTTGCTCTCAGGTCATATGACTCTGAGAGTATTATCTGGATAATTACTATTTCATGTATTCACATACAACACGCATTACATACGACGACAACAGACAAATAATACAAATATTACTTCAATGTCATACTGTGTTCCCTTATAATCAGTCATCTTTGCTACAATTTCTATAAAGATATAGACATATATGATGTGCTCTCTTAAGCTCGATGAATGAATGAATCAGGTGGCGCCTCATTGTCTGCTTTCACCCGCCGGGGGAACTTCGTTGTTTTATCGACTCCAATTTAAGTTCTCTTTGTGTTTGATATAAAACTCCCTGAGCAGCTCATTACCAGAAGCCGTCTCTTTATCAAATTGAGGTAGTTGCCAGAATCGATGAATGGCTGTTGAATTAATGGCCCTATTTCATTTCAGTGTGATTCACCACATGAAAAGGTATTCAAAGAAGGGATTTTCCTCTTCAGTTTCTATAGCTAACAATGATGGATTCAATCGGATATAGCAGTGTCGCCTGCCTATTACCTCTGATGTATCTTTCATATTATAAAAACAAGGGAAATAGTCTTGAACAAGATATACTCTCCTGTATTATTAACCCTTTAAGGACGGCTGCCTGGAACTGAGCTACTCCCATAAGGATGGGTGCTGGTGGCAGTTTGTCTGGCTAGAGGACGGGCACATGGTGGCTAAAACTGATAATTCAAGTTTGCAATCATGCAATATGATACATAATCATAACTAGTTTATTTCTTTGGAATAGAAATATTAAATATAATGTTACATCTACATTTTCTGATAATTTCATGAATATTGCTCTATTATTTCTTCTTAACATTTTTTGTTGATATTGGAACGATAATGCTTCAAGGCATCATCCGTCTTTAGTGCGGTGATGCCTCCAGGCATCATGCGCCCTTAGAGCGGTGATGCCTCAAGGCATCATGCGTCCTTAAAGGGCTAATCAATAATATGTTATTTCAAAGGAATATATTATGCTTAGAGAAATGATGTCAGACATACAATACGCAATAGACGTTGGCCCATACATCAGTAGGAAAGAGAACAAACATGTCAGAGCTTTAAGACATGACGTATGGGAGTTGAGGTAAGCGGCTTTATACGTGAGAGGGGTTATTAATTTTCCCCATCATTACTGTCCGCGGATCTAATCTTATAGTTTTAATTTGTAGCCATTGTATTAGCGCCAATGATTATTATACCTCGTATACTCATAAACATTATATGATATAGATATGAGGGTAGGAATATTAATATACAAATGAAATCAGCATCCTCATTATTTCGATTCAGTTCAAATGGTTCTAGTTGTGATAGCGTAACCGTAAGTATAATACGATTGTAACATGGTCTACGGTATTTCATGCCATCGTTACATAATAGATCACATGTTTTCCATCGAGAAAGTGTCGATCGTGTAGATATCCAACTACAAATGCGGTTTCTGTAAGACATTTCTAGTGTGAAACATATATTTTGTATAATGCCCCAGTCACACTGGCGTAAAAAACGGCGTTTCTTCTACGTATTTTATAGGATGCAAGTTCCGCGTATTTAGTACGTATTTCCAACGGATTTACATTCGAGTATGTTTCTTGTACGCTGCTGTACGCTTCTCTATGCATCTTGACTTATTTGCACGTTCTTTTACGGAAAAAAATGCGTAGAGAAAAGTTTAACATTTTTAAAAGCTATTCTGACACCGCGTATTTGGTACGTATCTTCTACGTTTGTGTACGCATTCCGACTTTCATTTACGTATCTCTGCATTTTCCCGCGCATTGCCGCGCATTTGTAAATTTCAAAATGCGTAGAAGAACGTAGAGGTGCGTACACGGGAAAACGGCGTTTTTTACGCCAGTGTGACTGGGGCATTACTTATATGTTTGCTGAAATAAGTAGAGTATGTCCAAGTACGTCAAACTAAAGCAGGACTATGTGTTAGATGAACAAGTTACACAAACCTGGGGCATCTCAGCCAATATAGGGCTGGAGGTTTTTCTCATGGTGCCACCATGCAATGCATCCTCAAAGCCATGATGGCCCCGTCATACTTTTCCAACGTGCGTGCTGTACACTCTGGGCAATGGAAGACCCCTCTACCCTGAATTGATCCAATGTAAAAAAACTGTTTTACAAAAACTACTCGCAGTTGTTCCGGTTATTTTGTATAGACTATTTAGATCATTCCCTTTCGTTGCCATTCCCTGTGCATAGCATAGCCTATTATATATATCATGCAGAGATGCCTAGATCTTCCTTTATCAAGTTACAGTGGACCTTCTGAAAAGCCAACAAGAAAGTAGATTGTTACAAGTCCAGACTTTCCTGTCCATGAAATGTGACCCCAAGTACATAAAGCTGTAGCTTCTTAGCCAAGGTTTTTCTCATGGTGCCATCATGCGATGCATCCTCGAAGGCCCTCCATGCCTTTCTAACGGGTGTGGGATACATGTCTTATCTGATAATACCTACACAATATTGACTGGTTTCTGATATAAGTATCCTCCAATGAGTTGATGCATATTAATGTCTGAGCACATGCGAGGATATTACGTAGAGTTAACCCAGAGGAGCATATGACCGCTTTTATCTGAAAACAGTCTATATTGTATTTTTATACACCTTTTCCAGATAGGTGGCATACCAATAATACATGCTATATTTCAGTAGGCACTATTGTTCAGTATGCATGCTTTAAAGCAATTAGGTGCATACAAAATATCTGTATGCAGCAGGTATGTAGATACAGACTCCCCTTGTATTTCCTACGGACACTTTATATTACGTGGATGAGAGAATTCATAAATAAATGAAAGGTGTCAGAAGTGTTGGGGGGATACCAGCATTCATTTACATTTGACTATTTTGCAACTAAATGTTGATGATGTGACCACACTAACTGATTGGTGAACCCTTCTACCTATTGGGAGACATATGTAGTGGGTTTCATGGTCATTTGGTGTGAGAAGTTCAAACGTGGTCTTCTCAACATATGTACAGGAAGTACTGTTGAATTATATGGACATCGTGTTACTCTAAACGAATACAAATTAGCTTTAACATTTAAGAGATAGTTGAAAGAATCATCTAACAAGCAAGCTATGAATAAACATATTGATATCAACAAAGATACAAGAATATGCTCTTTGTAACTTTCAATTCTCTTTTTTTTGTACATTGCTATGTAGATAATTTGATGAAAGCATTGTGTCTGGTTATATTGAAATACAATAGTTAAATGCGTGTGTAATTGTCAACTGTATAAACACATTAAAACGCTCTGCTTCAGACATTGTGATTGTACCTTTAGCATTCGCAAAAAAACTATATAACCTCGATGTCCACCCTTTATTAAAGGGGTTATATTCTTCCCCCTTCATTGGCACAATTACATGGTTTCCTCCTTTATGAATATTAGTCTAGCTAGTAGATTTTATTCTACTGAAATGGACTTGAGTTTGGATAAAACTCAGAGATTTAAAGGCGCCGTTGTCCCTTTGTCTAGCACCCAATGCTGCAGTTCACAAGTAAAGCGTGCCATCATGTAAATAAAAGGTTCCTATTTCTGTGCGCGGTGTGATTAAATATTGACGAAATATTTATACCACACGGAATGAGTTGCCATAAGGTCGTAATGGTGAACATGGAAATACTTTTATGTCGGGAGATCCGCACGCAACGGTAACTTATTATAGTCCTACATATCTGACTCGTACGTAGCTGTAGGGAGTTGCTGAGCCGGATTTATCACCGTATGTGTGTAAGTATTTCAGGGATAGGAGCAAGTGGCATGAGCCTTTATCTCACCCCAGATATTTTTTCTCCATAGACTTAACATTGGAAACTCGTATCTAACACCCATTAGATATATAGGAAAAATATCCAATGGGGGATAATGTCACAAATGTTAGCCCATTAGTCAATATTAAGGGTGAGATAAATTCAGAAACCCATTCAAGTTTAGGGTCAGAGCTCGATCCCATCTCATTTGAATCACATAGTAATTCATGCGGCTTCGCCTTATGAATTACTACGTGATTCAAACTCGATGGGATACGAGCTCAGACCCTAAACTTTCATGGGTTTCCTCTATATTATTATGTGATACTGAACCAGTGCATCTTATAGTTTTTGAAGATTGATCAGATAGAGTGTAGAGAGTTACCCTCTTTCCATTATTCTGTTAACACTGTTACAATGTAAAATACACCTGGAGTACAAAATGCTAAGAATATGTAACTGGGATATGTACACTATTTTCATATAAATGTACGAAATAGTATGAAGCTACGATTGTGCCACAGTGTACGTATCAGTGAAATAAAAAGTTCTGAAAATATTGAAATATAGCTCGAGAATGCAATGAAGTAGAAAGATCGAGTGTTAAGTATTGTGTAATATTCTAATAAGGTATTTCAATTGGATTGGCATCTATTCAGCATAGAGTTCAATAATTAAGAATGTCTTATTTCGTATGTTCCCCAATTTACCTTTGCTTCTATGTTAGGATAGCAATAATATACCGTGAACCACAATACTCCATCACATGCAGCGATGAGATTTGGTAAAGTCGTGAGAATTACAGCTTGTCAGGTTTCTATGTAGGAAAGGGCATAATAAACACAGGTGTTTTTAGTTATAGTAGAGCAACAAATATAAAAATGCGATGTAGGAATCCTAGGCTTAGGAATTTCATAATCTTACTGAGTGATACCTCAGTGTGTTACACTTGGCTCATCATTGCCATTCTTCGTGTCGAAACATTCCCCATAAGGAGTTTATTGCAGCAATTTCGCCGAACTCCTCTTGATGGCCATTATGACGCCCACTGCATGTTCTCTCTAGAATAGATTGTATTTTACTTTTCAGATGAGTCCTTGAGTCAAACATCCCACTACATGTGCATCACGTTATTTGAAATGCAATTAATTATCTTTGAAATATTTCTACTAAGGAATGTTATTGTGGTAACACTGTTCCGCCAGTCGCTGAAGGTGCTCTATGCGTGGCTAAAATAATGGTCTAATAGGCTGCAGCAGACACTTCTGTAGGCCTTCTGTAGGCACTCAGCAGTCAGTCGTGCCGTCAATTTATGAAACAGTGTGGCCCTTCACAGGGACCGTATTAGGAGCTCGTATCTATTGACGTTCTGACACGATATTTCACACGAAAGATGGAGAAATCTTCAAAGTTCATTTAGGTACACTGTATAATTTAACGAGTGCCAGAATGAGGGGATTTTCAATCAATTATGGCCACAATAAGGCTTCGCCAGTATAACACAAGTGATGACGTTGTTTAGATCCGCGTAGTTTCCTAAAATATCCTCTACAGTTAAAGATGGTCGCCTGCAGCGCCATCCAACGGAAACAGGTGTGAAATCAGATGCATTAGGCCCGGCGTCCACCTACTACGATATGGCTCCGATATGGTCTACGATGCACCTCCCGGTAAAAAATGAAAATCGCGTTGTGGGTTTCTGCGATTAGACACAGATAAAAACACACATACAATGCATGGTGGCTTGGCATGTATAGACGTATGTCTACGATTTTGCACCTTCCCGATATGTCTCCGATATTTGCTTTTTGTATTGGCTAAATTTCTATCATTGTAGGTGGACGCCAGGCCTTATTGGAAAATCCAAAGAATCCAAAGAGAGCAACCCATTAGCACCTATGTCACTCTGAGTAGGTGGGGGAAGACTCTGAAATAACGCGTTTTTCAAAATCCACCCGAGGATGGCACTGACGGCCAAATGTCTCCTACATAGAAGCTAAATTTCATCAAAATTGTCCCCTCTACACAACCAAGGTGAGATATGGAGGTTCGGAAGTCACGGTCACGGGACTATTGATTTTTACCCAACTAATAGCCTCTAACTTGTGGTGCCTCGATTTCTGTATACTACTCACATCGGATTTCCTTTGTTTTCGGAATGACAGATACAATGACAGATACAATGACAGATACACTCGGTTCACTGTGGGCTTTACCCTCCGCCTTGTCTAGAAGCAAGACTGTGTGACTGACCAGTTTCTCCGATGTTAAGCAAACACGTATACTAAAGTCCTCTACAGAATATTCCATGTGTCTTGCGAAAGTGCCGTTTTTTGGATGTCTACGTGGTAGAGGTCCTAGCACTACCTGGAATAACACAATCAGATCATAACATCACCTGTGAGCCAACCTCCATCGTAATCGTTTTTAGACAGCTGGTACATAATGTTGTGCTTAGATGCAATCTCTAGATCCATCAACTTCAGGGGAATCCCTTACCACTACAAGGGATGCAATGTTTGATCTATCTACAGTCTGTGCTCACCGCTAACGGGATATGGATGATAAGGTCCTAAAAGCTTATTCCTGTCAGAAATGAGGCTATCACTAGCAGGGCTTAAAGAAACATCTTTGAATCATTTGATATAGCTTTGTTGGCCTAATGCATATGGCAGTGTTAAAGGCCTTCCGCGAGCAAAGCTCGGGATGCATCCATTTGCCGGCAAATTATTCTTCATGTCCGCATCATCTAGGAAATGTGTACACACTGATAGGTTTAAAAATTTTAAAACTGGTTTCATCTACTCTATCTGATGGATGTTATTTCTCCCAGCACATTATTGTTAGGTCGCCATTGGCAGACAATTGACATATCAATTCGGCTTTCCCCATTTACCCAAGACCTTTATATACTTTATCATTATTGATAGATCCTCCTAAGTTTCCTTCCTAATTATCAATACAATTTTGTGTTATTCAAGTTGCATCTGCACATACACTGGACAAAAATCATAAGACGTCGACAACAGAAGTTTTGTTCTTAGGGGAGGGGGAAATATGATTTATAATTACTAAACCGTTTATGTGCATTTCTGGTGTATGTCTCTTTCTTTCTCTTTGACATTCCTTCAGAACCACCCGCCCACCCTACAAAACCCTGTTCTTTTCTCTCTCCTCACCCTTCTCTCTCGGGCCTTTTAATAACTCGTGACACTCCTCTTAATTACTCTACGTTTTCTTTCGTTATTTCATAAACTCAATAACTCAATAAAAATGTTTCCAATAGTAGACTCGTCTGTGTGAGTCATTACAAAATAGATTGAATCTGAAAAAAATATCATTTTAAATCAGTGATCTTCTTCATCAGGAGCGGATTATTAGACACTCCTCAAAATGTCCAAAAGTTATAGTTCTTATTTCAGATCAAGAGAATTAGTTCAAGTGATGTTTCATATTACCTTTAATTTGCTTGACGCACTCTCATTGTAGAAAAATATACCCTAGTTATTAAAGGAACGTTAACAGCGATATTTAAAATGGATGAAATGATTTGTGAATCTGCAGAGACTGTCTTTTATGGATGCTGAATAGTTCACATAGCCATGCTCTGTGGAGGCGGCCATCTTGCCCCGCGACGCCATCTAGGTGCACCCCTCTCATAAGGTCTCACACTCTCTAAGTGGTATTCTGTTCAAGGTTCTCACTACGCTCTATGGGAGAAGAATTCTTAATGAACTAGGTTTAGAGCCTTGAGAATCCACTGGCACACAGTATTCCCGCTAGGTGGCATCATTGAAATTATAGGAATCTTTGGGTTGCATTGATGTACGTCTTTAGCACGGGAGGCAGGCCAGTGGATTCTCAATCATAGATTGATTAAAGCAACTACAGTGGTGCTATCTTACAATATCCTGGTGGATGATGGCAGAACTAGCAATCACTCTGTGCCCTCTAGATCACTCCTGAAATGACCCTGTGAGAGTCTAGTGACGGGATCCTCTGACCAGCCCGGAACCTGCCTGGAGCGATGAAGTGCGAATCATTCGCCTCAGTGGCAGGCATAGTAATTGGATTCGCATCTCACTCTCGCAGGTGGAGGCACAGGGTTTATTTTGGATTACAAATGGATTTCATGCTAGACTATTCGCCAGTGCTTGATAGGAGTCGTTGTCCGTTGGTTTGGATGACGCGGAGCGGTTGAATTTCTTCTTTACAGGTTTCTCCAGAGTACTTCTTACTAATTGTGCATCTGTATTTGTCTTACTGTGAGAGATTGATATAATATGAAGACATGCATATAGTTAGTGTGTCTAATATCAACAACGAAAATATATAAGACAGACACACTATGTTTCTTTACTATTATATACCTGGAAATAAATAAAAATGCCATTTTACAACAAGTCACATAATACGGAGTGAATGAACTATTGGTCCGAACACAGTGTGCAGAGCAGAATCCATATAGCTTGCCAGTAAGTATGAGACATTCGTGCACAGGTATATTATAGCAGTGATCCCGTATCTTGCACACCTAGTCTGCTTGTTTAGTTCCACGAGAAAATTGAAGATCTATGAAATATCAAAGTATATCATGTGACCACTACAGCTAGTTCACAAACCATATTCAGAATGTTCATAGTGTACAGACGTTCCTATACGGGGATTTCATCCAGACCAATAAACTTGTGGTCTTTTCCTCTATATCTTACTTCCTGATCGTAGGAATGTCCTCCATAAAGAGGATCATATTACGTAACGAGAATGTAACAAAGATCATGTGCCCGTTAAATAATCTAGGCTCGTATATGAAGACCATTTTCTTTGTCTCGAACAAGGATTGTCGTTTAATAATATTTAAGTTTGTTTGCTAAAACAATATTAGCCGTCCAAACGCCGTCCATTAGTGGTGAATTAAGTTGACCCACAACGTCCCTTGGTCTCCTTGGCATAAAGAACCAGGAGCAAATAAAATGTTCATCATTGGTGAATGAGCGTGCAATTTTGAATAAATAACTAAAAGGTTTGGGTTACATTCAGTCTATGGGTCGTTTTCTGTAACCACATGCACCCAGTAAACTTGCCATTCCTCTAACTGCCTGAGTCTATCTATAGGATCTAAACATATCAAGCACCAGTAAGTCAATGGGGTATGTCGGTCTTGAGTGATTGGTCATGGTCAGCTGGGCATGCCTCTAACACCCTCAAACACTGGCACCCTGCTCCTTGTCCGATAGCAAAGCGAATATCACGCATATAGTGAATGGATAGATTTTTCTCAGCACGCTGAAAGTGTATGTGACCACTCTAAACCTTTATAGGCAACGTATATAGGCGTGCGAGCACGCTCTAATAATGATGTATGATCTTAAATTATTCAACAGGCCCCATGATGACAAGATCAATTCTTTTATCATTCTTAGGTTTAAAAACACCTCCCATGAGCCCGCGCTATGACCCACAATGTCTGTGGTAATGCAGGATAATTCACACTGACTCTGCGTTGTGGTGCTCCTACATTAATTTCTGAATAATTCTTGACATTTGAGGTCTATGATAAGAGAAAAACAGGTCTGGCATTTGTATTTGGAAATAGATACTCACTCCCGGCCTAATGGCTTCGGAGCAAGTATTTGACCCTCCGGAAGTTCGCATTTATTTCCTGATACAACTCCCAGTCAGTTTTCCTATTACACATGTATATGAAATATTATTAAGGAACCTCACAATGAGTAATCTGTGGTTAAAATACTCCATATCTCCAAGGCGTAGCCGAGTGTGACCACGTATCAAAACCAACGAGTAGAATATACTGACCATAGATTTCTGAACACAGGAGAGTACTTCCCACCCTAATTGCTAATACATATCAAACTGCGTAACAAGAGACTCTCTATATTGCCATCTTTCACATATAGTCGATTGCATGTAGTCGGCATGGCGGCTGGAGAATTGCAGAGGAAACTATGACTTATATTCGGATCACTTGCTGATATTCAATGTTGCAAAAATATACTAATGACGTTAACCAATTGATAGGCTTACAACGGAAAAAATAACCTAGAATTATCAGTATTAAATTATACAAAATCTTAGTATGATACGTGCAAACATAAATACCTTGTGCATCTAGCCTGACAGCACTTTGATATCATGATTCCTGCTTCATGTTGCTATTTCCTTGGCTGGATTTATGTACACATGTACACATTGTGTGTGACGTCAGTGCTGAAACGGCACAATTTTTTTATTTTCACTGTCTGTGTCTAGATGTTATATTACCTTTTAATGATACAAGATGTAAATAGAAAATATATCTAACCTAAGATCCTACTATTTCATACTTATTTTTCTGTAAACTGATTCTTTGACAGTAATCTTTTTTCCTATATTCGCAGCTACATCCTGAGTTGTAAGGCAACTGTGCCATATCCCAGTGTACGGCTAGAGAAATGTAAGAATAATGTCGATGCACATTAAAGGTGTTTGGACCTTATACTCTACGTGTTCAACCAACTTGTTGCCTTCTACTCCATATACTGGAGTACAATTTGTTTTGAAATACGTTAGCGGACAGTATTCATTCATTTGGAAGTATATGATCAGTTATATGCACTTTCTCATCCACTAAAGGATATATCTCAGAACCTTTTACGATTTAACCAGTTTTCTAGTCTTGCTGTTGCAGAAAGGCATCAAAGGCATTAGCTCATTTTTATATTTCTGCTATGTTAATGGATTGTCCACCAAGGGAAGGGCATTTGACTGATTCTTGTACTAGTGTTTCTATAGTTAAAATTGTAAAATTTTCTGTGGTAAATTGGAGATGCTGGCATTGCTAGAGACAGCTATGACATAATCTAGTTCAATGCAAATTTGTCCTTTGCAATGAAACCGCATTATACAAGGTAAAACAAGCAGCAACTGATATGCCTTTATATGAATATTTCAAACGAACAACAATGTATCAAAAAAGTTAAGCCAATGAAATGAAATCCATTAAACTGCTGAAAAAAGGTAAATCAAATTTAATCTGAATGTTAAGACATTATAACAATAACGCAATAATGATGAAATTTTATCTATACCTCCTGAGGTAATAGTACTTGATGTCTACTGTACAGTAGGATATCTACGATATGTTTATACGGTAGTCCCCAGTGAGATATCATAGGACAGGGAGAGTGGGAGAAGGCGTACTGTTGGTGAAGCTGTTACTGTAGCTTGTAATAGCCTCGGGCCTATCCTTTTATCCATTTGATAATTTTGCAACACGCACTTGGGAATTAGTGCTCTAAAACCTCTACGGCTGATCTAAAGTTACTACCATTTGAACGTGTATTTCCAGCCAAAACCTGATCCGAACCTTTTTCAAACGGATGTGAGAACGCACTGTCAATGAGTATACATCTGATGTAGTATGGACTGCTATCACACACATATACAGACACACATATTAACATATGTATGTAAGAAATACATTCCCAATGTATTTATATACTAGAAGCAAGTAGAATGTTCATCATTGATGAATGAGCGTGCACGTTCAGAGGAGGTGTGAAGCGCAGCGCCCCCTGTAGGGACCCAACTCATATATGCGATCGCGGCAGGGTTCAAGGCGCCACTTTCAAACCTGCCAGCAGAGGGGAAGGAGCTCTTGAGAATGGACTGTGTGAGGCTTGTAAGCCATAGCCTATGAGAAATAACGTTGTATTAGACAACACCAAACAGCCATAAAACGTGGAGCTCTATTGGGCTCTATTGTGGTTTGGAGTACATTAGATATCACTCTATCAATATCTGAAAAGATTTTTGATTGAGCTCTAACAGTTTGTATGTAGAAGCTGTTACTAGTTAGCCTATTTTAGTATAGGAATCTCCATTCAACTGTCATTTGAGACCATGTCAAAACGATAGGGGGCGCTACGCTTCACACCTCCTCTGGTGCACGTTTAAATGAATAACGATTAAAAGGTTTGGGATACATTCGGTCTATGGATCGTTCTCAGTAACCACTTGCACCCAGTAAACTTGCCATTTCTCTAACTGCCTGAGTCTATCTATAGGATCCAAACATATCAAACGCCAGTAGGTCAATGAGGTATTTCGGTTTGAGTGATTGGTCATGGTCAGCTGGGCATGCCTCTAACACCCTCAAACACTGGCACCCTGCTCCTTATCCAATAGCACAGCGAATAGCACGCAGATAGTGAAGGGATAGATTTTTCTCAGTACGCTGAAAGTGTATATGAACACTCTAACCTTTCAAAGGCAACGTATATAGTGTGTGCGATCGATCACGCTCTAATAAAGACTAGGGAGCCACTTGCCGTCATTTCACTATACTACTATCAGCACCTGCGCGTGCTACAGGTAGGACCCATTTCCTCAGCTGGATTCTTTTTCATTTAATCCAGTTTCAATAGTTTAAATGTGCAAAAACAATTTGATAACAACAAGTTCACTTCGCGTGAAAGGGTTAATTTTCGGACACTTCGGCCTGGAACGGAGGGTGTCCGTATACACGGGGTTCTACTGTACATGATAATATTATATATAAACGATACATGGTATGAGAACTTCCTACAACTTGCTCATTGTAACAATGTATAATACATTACCAAAGTTCATGTGTATCGAAATGTCTTTTACAATTATATGAGACATACTTTTGTCTATGCAGGACTTAACGACAATTACTGATGGACATATATTAAAGATACCTCCTTCCATTATCAAAATTATAACGTAAAATACAATAAATATTGATGTAATGACATGAGGGGAATAGAGACTGCTTTATCCCCAAAATAAAGACAAAATTATTGTGTCCTTTATCTTTTGAGGATTCCAAAATATAATAGTCTTAACATGATCAACATCTATATATCAATATCTCATGAGAATGACGCGAATATCTAATCGCAGCAGGGTGGACAGTCAAGGTGAGGTGGTACAACGGTTTCTCTTCTATAAAACAATGAGTATACCTTTCCCTGATACGATGAAGGATTACGGAATCGAGGCGGAAAGCCTGAAAACCGCCAACGTGTCAGATTGCACTTAAAAGGGGATAAATTGTTGATAAGATCATAAAGCGCTGCTTATACAGGAAATTTATGAATATCCTGCAAACATGATATAGTATCTCAACTATACACTGAGCCCACCAATCGTGCAAGATTAAGAAAGAAATTGATGAGTGTCCTCGTTCGCTATCGGGTTTGGAGTGCACAGTAATATGAACGAGGCGATAGCCGAATGGATATTCTGAAGCACTCCAAACGAGAGAGTGAACAGGGACTCAGACCAAGCACGAATATGTTTCTGATTTTATCTTAGCCTGGAAATATTTATCTCTTTATCACCCATTGAGAAAGAGTTTCCGTTCTCGCAAGCCCGTTGAGAACGAGTTCGTAATGCTAAGCCTATAGGGAGCCAAAGTGAACCCGCTGAAACCACAGATACCCGTTTACAAAAGACCATTTCCGGTTGCCAGTAAGAACGAGGCTTAGTGCTAAACCTATGGGAGTTTGAGGCAGACTTTTGTTGTTGGTCTTATTTGTTAGTTTTGAAGTGTAGTTTACTACTATCGTCTCTGAATAACTCTGTCACGAAGCTACGATGACAGTTGTTAAGTTTATCAAAAATATGGATCTAAAAGATTGGAGAATGACACATATAATCTCGAACCTACATCGTCTAAGTACTGAACGCCTATATCCGGAAATGCTGTTTTGTAAACGGGTATCTGTGGTTTCAGCAGGTTCACTTTGGCTCCCTATGGACATTTATACCAGGCTAAGATAACACTGTATACAAGATAACTTTCGGCATTTTAACGAATAAGGAAAATATTGCCCTCGCTTCTACCTCGCTTTACTGATAGGATAGACTGTCACGCCCATGGAGTGGGAGTAGCACCATACACTGTGTAAATCCCCGGCCTGTCACCTTCAGTTGGCAGGAATCATTGATAGGGAATAAGGATTCCCATTTACGGCAGACACAGGTATGGTCGGATGGCCGCCGGCGGTGTATTACTACCGGGTCCCGATGCTACATCTGGCGATTCCCACAAAAACATATTGGTTGTAATATGACTGAATATCCCCCATATTGCAGGAAATGAAGGTATTACGTAGTATGTTGGCACTCTAGTGTGGTAGCGCTGTGAAAATCGGAGGTATTTTTTTTAGAAGTGGATTTATTTTGTATCAACATATAGAATGGTGGAGGGGGGAACCTTATCAGGCCGGATTTGGACGGGCTTGGCAGAGGAAAATATATTTTACATTAAGAAATGGCACCTTTAGTGATACACATAAATTGACCTGTGAAATATATCTAGTCCGGACTCCATGATATTTGTTAGTATTACTGATATAAAGATATCTAGGGGTACTGCCTGAAGGGCCGACATTTTTTTTATATGGTATGGGTCGAGTTCTTGTCCGGCCCCAGGCAGAAATCGCTATGTATTATCTTACTATGGGTTGATAGAGTGTATAATGTTTGTGGGGTATTATAGAAACATACAGAAATACCTTACATTACATTGCAAAATTAAATAAATGTGGCTACAATATAGATTCTCCATCTAGCTTCCTGAATTGGCTCCACAATGTATGCCGATGTCTATCAAAGGCTAAACACCTGTTGTGTAGAAGGCCTGCAATTGCTTCTTTTTTTGTTATGTATGGCGAGTGAATATAATTTGCCTCCTTCTGAGGACATAATTGTGTCTTATTCCATACGTCTGGCGATTCATAGATGACTTTCCCCATGTAAACTGACGAGAGGATATTCCCAGAAGTCTACACCTTCAGGAATAGTCATATATCAAAGGCAGGCAACATACATACACCTAATAGGAAAAAGATAGACTGTACCTCTATTCGACAGACCCTGCCATAGGGAAGACACTTTGATTCATGAGAGGTCATCAAGGTGTCAGTAAGTGATATGTCCGAGCCCAAAGAGCTGCCGGGCACGTTGGGACTAGGCATTTCACGCTGTATTTGGTAAGTCCTATCAATATGTCATATCCAACGCTCATATAACGCCAACGGTCGACTCCCATCGCACCATCATCCGAGTCTTATGCTCTTAAAAAAAGGTCATTGATGGCAACGGAATACACACCATTAGAAACTATCCGAGAAGATGCAATAATACCAGAAAGCCTCTGGTGTGCAATGCCTTAAATATGACTGAGGTGCTTTATATACCAGATATTTGTTAGCTTTAAAGACCACCTCTTGTATCATAGGTCTCAAATATACAGCATATAGCCTATGATCCATGGGCGTCGCCATGACGCCCCCCGAGTAGGTGTTATTCACTAATGGAGGTGAAAAAGTAGGTGTTCTTCACTAATGGAGGTGGAAAAGAAGTGAGTGATAATGGGGAAATGTCACAACTCTAGCCTTGCTCACATATGTATATAAAGTGTTCCATGTGGAAAATATCATGTCTTGGGTTTAATTCTTATGTCATCCTGCTCTGGGATGGGTGTAGAGAGTCAAGGCAATCATGGTAAAACATTGAAAGGCAGTTGAATTTCGTAAGAACAAAGAACCAGAATACGGGTTTTGTCCCCCGACCACCTAGTGACTGCTTCATGAACTAACAATGGCTCTGTCCCCTATAGATATTCCCTGGTTGTATGATGTTTGAAGGATCTCAAGTGAAATATGAGGATCTTCAATTAAAATAACTGCAGGAATGCCAAGAGGTCATCCATCCAGAACCAACCACAAAAAGAGAATGTCATACTTCTTCATAAAGGTTCTTCTCTGATGAGACAAGCGACGTAGAAATGGCAATAGCGTGCAGTAGTTACACTCCTCCACCAAATGCAAAGAAATTATTTTAGTTTCTAAAATTTCTACTTGATCAATATTAGTGTTGGTAAAACGAGCTGTCGACTGGCAGACGCTCAGATATCGTTTCAACAGCAACGTCAATTTCCGTCTGTAGTTTGTGTTTTAATTGTATGCAGTTGCCATCTTAAACAGGGAAAGGACGGGGTTTTAAGTTTCAGTTCCTTCAAATAACCAATGTCATCAAAATAATCAATGTCATCAGTGTGGTTAGAACGGAGAGAAAATTGGAAATATGAAACTTCTCAGTTGCATAGTAGATTATTTAGTAACTAGATGAAATCGATTTCTAATTGGATAAAGGGTGAAATAGAAATGGTAACTGACTGAAATGAGGAGTATATTGGAAAAATATTGATTCAAATTCAAAAATTAAATTTACATTTGTAATACGATATCATGGATTGTGAGGATATCAATGAAAGGTAGAAGTGAATTGGACGTAGGCATGATTAGATGTATTCGGAGATGATAGATAGATGAGGTTTCAGTCTGGCCTCGAAAAGTTCCTATAAGTTATGGATAAGGAGTGAAAATGCCGATGTAACACCCGATATAAAGTCTACGTAAATACTATGATGCTGACATTTGAGAATTCTTTATTGGTTCATTTGCAAATTGACAATGGTATTTGGCGGATGCATGAGGATTTTTTAGTTCCAATAAAGAAACAGCCATCAGGGTAAAGCTGGTTTTCGTTGGCTGCTCAATGAACCAAGCGTTTTAACAGTATATGCCAATGCCAATATTTCTTATAAGCGAATATATGATGTCAATTGTATATTATTGTGATTGAATAAACAAAAAAATACATAATGTATAGTTTTTACTTCATTAATGGATAATGACTTACCAAACAATATGCGAAATGTAGATGAATATAAAGAATTTAAATCGATTACCAAGAAAATGATGTTAGAGAGTATACCAATGTAATATGACAATGTACTGCAAAACAGGTTCCCATTAAAACGAACAGGATAGGGATACATGTGCATGTGCTATGGATAGGGTAATTGGTTACAAAGTAAGATATGTGACTTTGTATGGCGGGAATGGGACGATGGTCAAACAATCATATGACAAACGGATATATTGGCACCTGCTGAAAACCAGCAAGGGCTACATGCCAAAGCTGACAAGATGCCAGCTTTGTTGACAATTTGATATATTTTATGTAAAGTAACATACATGTAAACAAAGATTAATATGACAATAAAGAAAATGTATCCAAAAATATATATATATATCTATTAGAGGAATCTATATAACACATATTGAGTCATCCAATCCATAGAGTTATAAAATCTATACATTCTACAGTCTGCGATTTGTTACTCAGGGCAACTGTCACCAAGGGTGACTAACCTCGTTCAAATACATCGTATACATGGAAAAATACATGTTTTCAGTTCGAATTTTGAGCTAAAATTCAACAGATGAACTCTCTGTGCTTGCTGTAGTGTGATGTGATACTTTCTTATCATGAAAACACAAATTAGGGAATGGCGCGACATTAGTCTAATGTCAGGCTGGTCTCTTTGATGCTATATGAAGCTCGGCAAGTTGGCAGCCCACCAAATTGCCTGCCCCCCAAACCTTCGACCCATCACCTTGCCAACCCCACCCCACCCCACCACCCCAAAAATAAACAGAAAAACAAGCAAACTGCCACCAACCTACCAGCCAACCTGCAAACTGTCCAGCCACCAACCTGCACAACAACCAACCTGCATACCAACCAACCTGTCTAGCAATCAATCTTCCCACCCATCAACCTGCCAACCCTGCAAACTCCTCAACCACCAAGCTGCCAACTCTGCAGACTCCCCACCCATCAACCTGCCGACCCTGCAAACTCCTCAACCACCAAGCTGCCAACTCTGCAGACTCCCCACCCATCAACCTGCCGACCCTGCAAACTGCCCAACCACCAAGCTGCCAACCCTTCAAACTCCCCACACACCAACTGCCAACCCTGCAAACTCCCCACACACCAAGCTGCCAACCCAACCCACTCCCCACCCATGAACCTATCCAACCTGCCTACCAACCAACCTGCCAACCCCACAAATTCCCCAACCACCAACTTGCCAACCCTCGAGGTAAATGATGTTGGACATCCATGTATTACACTTTGAATAGCTCAAATATACGAAATCAATCGATAAGAACGCGTTCACTCGACGAAATCTGGAATTGTCAATCGGCGTAACTAAGGCAATGTAGCAGAGAGCACCCGCTCTCCAATCGAAGCTAAAATGAAATGAGTTTGTATAAAAAATTGTCCGCAAAGAAATATAGTGTTTCCTGTGATTAAGGGGGATGAAATGTCAACATTTCCTATTTGTTCACCCGAGACTGCATGTCTCATTTTGGCCATTACCCATTCGGTTACAGTCAGAACGTGATATCCTTCTTTTAGCGACTGTTTCAGATCTCCACGTAATTTTGCCCCAAATATCTTAATCTGAAGACTTAAATCACTTTACTTTAAAAGCTCAACACATGAAAAAGTCATAGGCCTAAAATGATAAAAACCTTGAGAACAGTTCATTGGTTCATTGGTTCATCCTGACATCCTTCGGTTGTTCACCTCGAGATCCCATCTCCTATTGTCCAACCTGCTCCTGGTTCACATCCCACACATGTTCCTTCTCACCATCGTATTTTTCACGAAGATGCACATCTGTCAGGAGACTCATGCCATCCACACACACAAAAACGAGATCTGCTAGAAACGTGGGACATCAAAGGGCAGTACAATTGTCTCCATAAATACATTTATGTCTCCTCTATTTGGAATAGATGTAAACATTTCAGCTCAAGTGATTATTGTGCAGTTCCCAAAGTGTACAATGCAAACAGTAATGCTTTGAAGTAAGAAATGAAGTATATGACAGTAGCTGCAAAAGCTCTCTCCCCTGATGCTCCTAAGAGCAGATTTATTATCAACGATACGTACGTTTTTTATGTTGCCGGTCTATGTTAAGTGCATAGGTTTCTCTGTGCGATGTATTATGCGACTAACAAGATGCATGCTACATTGTCGCTATAGTGTTTTAAGTTTAGTAGATGTAGGGATAGTATGTTTCAATATTATTTGAGGAATTATGAATGAACAATACTTTTTTTTACAATACATCATTTGCTTTATTCATTCGATGAAATTTTCAATTTCTATGAGTACATTTACAGATGTCTAGAAATAAATTTTCTGGGTAACGCAATTATGATTTCTTCGAATTTTGCAACGGACACATGTATACTAATTTATCATACCTGCCCTCTCATAAAATTTGATTTTGTGACGTCTCGAGTTAAATTTAGACTGCTTATGGCAACCCGTGTGCATCATTCCTGTAATGTATACTGTAGATTGCCAATTTCAAATTTGTATCATCACATCAAGCATTTTCATCGAGAGCTACATACAGGTATATGCTCTTTAGGGGACCTCAATCTCCATCTTTTGTGCCTGAGTTCACATATTTAATTGCAATTCCTGTCACATATTTGCTTATTCGTCTAAAAACATTCAGCATATATTTAGAATACTTCACTCTCTATATGATCTGTGTTCATATGTATAGTGTCATCTCGTGCTACATTTTACATGCATTTCTGTTTAACGGTTTGTCTGTACTGCTAGTATCACGATCCAAATGTCCTTGTGGTGAATTGAACAGTCGTTCGCAGATTTATTCACCCTCAGGGTAATGACTAACAAAGGAGCACGGTAATGGAAATACAATTCATTGAGTTACCTAATAATACGAGATAAATTTATATAATAATTAGAATATAAAATGTAATTAGAATATAACAGAGATGTCACGAGCTCTTGAGAAGCCCTATGAAGTAGGTTTTTTTTGAGTAGATGAGAGTGAAGAGGTTTTTTTGTAGGGTGGGTGGTTCCTCTTCGGTTGGCGTCCCAGGTTGAAGTGGAGGGAGACGGGGTGCGTGGTAGGGTGGTCACGTGACCGGAACCATGTGACCGGGACCACGTGAGTGAGCGTCCGTGGCAAACGTCTTCTGTCCCGCATTACCGCCAACTCTTCCAGTTAGCCCTAATGATTGGTCCCTGCCTGAGTTACGTTGACAATGATGCGTGCAGTATGTATGGACAGATTTTTTTGTGTATGCGTCTACCATATAGAAAAAACTCCAGCTCATTTTTACAGCGACGATTGGAAATTTTCACTGTCATTGCAAGAGGAATCTTTCAAAATTATCACGGCATGTTGTATGTATATAGGATTTCCAGAGGGACTTTGCCGAATCTTCAAAGGAATAGGTCAAATACCTGTGCACTGACACCAGCTGCTATTGGCTGCGACCGCTCTCCCAGCAGATCTTTCGCGGCCTAGCAAAGTTGGTATTTCATGGGATCTATGCTGGGGCAAAGGCACCTGCGTTGACTGCTCCCCTCCGATACCCCAACGAACGCGGTCAACATGAACAGGTGAGACCCGGGTAAGCCATGACCTTTGCATAGTAGTTCTTCCTGTCTAACTTGGCGGTGCCACCGTCCATGGCAAATCCGTTACAACTAGAATCGCGTAATGACCAAATATTAAACTAAATAACGTGAGGCATTCATGTAATATAGTTTAATTAGCTCAAATATGTGAAATCAGTTATATAACAACTGGTTCATTCGCCGAGATCTGCAGCGGGCGACACACAGACAGACTGTCTACGTGAGTATTGACTGAATTGACTGCTAAAAGAACCATTAAGATTTTACCATATTGAAGATCCATGAATTGTAGAACAGATCTTAATTCAGAGATGGCAGTTTTCCTATTTTCCAAGGAAATCCTAATTTTCATTTTCACTTTATAAAATGCTTTTCACAGAATAAATTGAGCCTCATTTACACCAACGACTACTCACACCAATAAACAGTTGTTAAAATCACTGCACATACCCCAGCCCCATTCCATGGACAAAAACTATTTATATTTCATGTTTTCTCAGTCTCTCTGAGGCAGTAAATTCACCATGAGAAATGTTTGCTTTTTTATCATGACCCCAACAGGCATCATTTCATAAAGATATTTCCGCTTTCTTTCTGACCCCAACGGATACCCTTACCATAGACATCTCACCATGCTACTGTGTGATTTAGCATACTGTCATATCCCTGTGGGATCTATATGTGGGAATAACCTATGCACATAGGTCATTCCCACATATAGATCCTACATGGATCTGACAGTATGCTAAATCACAGAACAGACATACTGATGGCTGTATCTACATCTTAATGTTCAAAGGGTTATTGTTAACCGCAACAGAATAGTCTAGTGAGGACAGTAGGGGTCGTTGGAATTGAATAGAAAGTCCGTTTGATGAAATCCACAGCATGGTACTAACGGGGCTAAAAGGTGGTCTATTGACATGCTCCAGGATCTATCTTGCATTAAATATGGTACCATGTGTATCTTTTCTCAAATTCCAATGGCTATACCAAACCTTCTGTATAGGCCTTTGTTACATCATGGTTAAATTGATCAATGAATACCTTTTGGTTGAACTATAGGGCCCTGTACACTTTAGATATGTTATATGAATATTGGCCAATCAGCTTACAGTATTTGGAAATAGTTCCGGTATGCAATGTCGAGAATGGTGAAGCAACAGGTGATATAGCTTTGACAAAATGGCCAACAATATGGTAAAAGGGGTATTTTATGAGTGTAAATGGCTCATTGATATGATATTTAACCCACACTCACAAAAGTAGGTCTCCCCAATTAAACTCGGCGAGAGTTGACGGGAGAAAACCAAACTCGAAAGAGAAATTTTACATCGAATATATCTCCGGTAATACCTGACCAATATTTGTCACATTTTAGGGAAATATAGGGACATGCTCATTCTATAACTTAAGAGTTCTAACTCCAACATTTCAACTCACACTAACTCCAAAAGAAAATTAACAATTGGTTGAAATATCAAATAATACAGGTTGATTTATTTCCTACTTCTTCCTTCGGCGCTGTTTCGTCAATGACGAATGTTTATCTCCTACTTGTTCTCCTAATACACATAACATCAGTATCCAAATAGCTGCCTCTGGCCCTTTTCCTATCTAGAATCTGTGTGAATAGGTTTGTATGGCTTCTAACACGGCAGTGGCTTGATCTGCAAGTCGGGAATTACAAATTCATTATCTGACCTAAAACTTTCAAATTAGATTTGAGAGACCTTATCGTGCCTTAAGTACCTTACTGATAGCCTTAGCGTATGGGAATGCCTTCTTACCCCTGCCAGGTTCTGGCCGTGCTTAAAGACAAATGCGGGTAGGTATCGAAGCGCCCCCTGTCTCTACTCAATTAACACTGGTGCTGTCATCTGGTTTCATGAAAATGTAGCAGTTTCCCATAGTCACCAATAGATAAGCACTGACCTTCTTCAGATGGCCTTCCCATAGAAATTAGCATGGTGACATAGTATTTCTTTAGCATTTCTCATTTCTACATGTTCCCAACTATCATAATCCATAATTATTTGAACATAGCAATAGAACATCCGTGTCATTTAGCAACAAAGTCAAAATAATATGATTGCCTTTTCTCATAGACACCAATAGTTAAGCACTTACATTTTCAGATGGCACTCCCATAAAAGTTAGCATGGTGACATGCCATTTTTTATTCATTTCCTATTCGCTGATATATGGAACTTATATTATCCTGAGTTATTTGCAAATCTCAATAGAATTCAGAAATCACCCAACTACCAGCATTTGTCTTAAGAGCCATAGTTTCACTCTCATATTCGAGCAATTCTGCTGAGGACCTCAGACTGCCCTCTCGATCCCGCAACTGGAGACATTTATAATTCAGACACAGAGAGTTGACAAGTCGGAGCCCTTCAGGAATTCTCACAAAGGCATCGAGGCAGCTGGATTCCTCCCCTTGAGGCAGTCCTGCAAACAATTCGCCCCTTATCTATTCAGGTCCCGACACCTGACCCTTTGTAAAGAACCCCTACGAAGTGCAGACATGTCAGCCAGGCTTCTGAGAACTAAATTGCATTATTCATCCCGTTACTTCATTTCTTCTGAACACATTAAGCTGAGGAAGTCCATTAGTTAGCACCTGCATTACACTGGGATAGTTCACTAGTTCACAGTAGATTGTATGTAATTCATCATTAGTCTAGTTTTATTATTTCAGTAGTTTTCATTTTATCAGTTGCATTTTCATGGTTTCCTTTTTATTAATTCATCCCAATTACTAATCAACATCTAAACGAGATTTATCGGAACCAGATGCAATTTCTTTATGACAGCAAGCAATCGGAGGAGAACACTAAAGAGAGCATAAATCTGAATGAACAGCGCTCCAATACGAACTCTGATGAAAATCTGGTAGATTGGCTTTTAAAAAATCAATACAATCAGGTAGCCATAAACAATAAAATATCCGTACGACAAAATGAAAATTAAATGAAATTTAGTCTTCTTAAAAAATTAAACCCTTCAATAATTCCTCTTAAATAATTAAAAGGATAGGTTATATATGATAATTTATATACTCATTATAGATATCTTGCTCATTGTAGAATAGTTAAGATTCTACTACATTATATCCAAATTCTACTACATTATACACCCCAATTATTTGAACTACTCTTGCCACAAGAGTTAGGTATAATACATGTAATACACCACAGGTATCGCCACCTTATACACAGGTGGCTCCCCCCGTCGGCCAGGTGTGCGCACCCTCTGTGCCGGTCACCCCACACACCGGTCACACACCTGCTGACTTACCGAGAGGAACGCACCTACACACACTCACACACCGCCAACTTTTTATTTTTTCTTAATAAACTGGGGGGTAAGATAATTCTGCCCCATATACCCAATACGTTGTATGCTTCATCATTATCTTCTGCATTATATGTATATATATAATACTTCTATTATACCATTATCTATTGCTCCTGAGTGGAGACATTATTATATATTATTAAAAGAATCGGTGTCGAAGAAATTGTAAGGCCCGGCGTCCACCTACCACGATATGGCACCGATATGGTCTACGATGCACCTTCCGATGCAAAATCAAAATCGCGTCGGAAGGACACCTAATATCGGGGCAGTTGACCACGTTTCTGCGATTAGAGACCGATAAAAAACCCATACAATGCATGGTGAATTGGCATGTCTAGACATATGTCTACGATTTTGCACCTTCCCGATATGGCACCGATTTTGACATTTTGTATCGGTGCCATATCGGGAGGTCTACGATTCTATCGTAGTAGGTGGACGCCGGGCCTAAGTAGATTTAATGAAAGTTCTTAGCCAATATAATTCATTCAAGCATTTGTTGGGACGTTAAGTTCATGGGGAATTTCATGCGATTCGTGTAACCCACTACTTCATACCATACTCTTCAATTCAAATCCCATCTTTCGATTAATTCAGTGATTCCTCTCATCTCTACGGATTAACTTTGTGTTTTAATGGCGACTAAACCTGTCGTTAATAGCGTTTTGTTTGTTACTGAGCCACTAAGCGATTTGCATTTAAGCCAGTGATTAATGTGAGGCATTTGACAGCAATTTCCCCTCGGAGTAGCATAATGCTGATAGAATCTATGGCTAGGTTTAATTTGGCCTCCAGTCACTGTGTGCCTCTAATATCACACAGACATTCGGGAACATAAACCATGCAGTCAATACAGCTGAGGGAATATGTAGTCAGTGGTTATTCTGGCTTACATATAGCGCTGCTTATTAGATTCCACTGGTGACGGTCGTCTTCTGACTATTGTATTTGTCGTTGTCGCTGTCGAAGGGGTAGTCGTTGTAGACATCATCATTACCCCATATCCCTGGATGAAAAAGAGGAGGCCGTAGTTGGGCAAATTAAATTTTATAATGGAGATAAGGGTTTTAGTGGTCCTTATGAAATATTGATTATTAATTATGAGATATTCATATGAATAATCAATGATGTATGTGGTGATAATTGACTAATAGAGTAATGAGTTTATTATGAATATATAATATAATAAAAATATAATAGAAAAGGCCTACGAAGGAAGGTGAAGTTGAAGAGGTGTGGGCGGGTGGGTGAAGAAGTGAGAGAGAGGTGTGTGTTGTGTGAAGGGAGAGGCGAATATGAGGCGGATTGATAGAGACCGGAAGTGGAGGTGGGGTGCCTGGTGCAGAGGGTGGACACCAGGGGGAGGCGCACGTGTGGTGCTAAGTGAGAAGGTGAGACACCGGGGGGGGGAAGCAATGATCACCCCTGACCATAGGCATGGTCATGATAATAAGCATTGTGGTGATGGTATTGTGTTGGGGTGCCCGGTTATGCTGATTTGTAGGTCTACTAGTTAAGTGGTATTTTTATTGTGAATGAGTAAGGTCTGATGGTCGTTTCCAAAGCAGGGGATCATGCTGACCTTTACCTATATAAACATGAGGATGAATTTTGAGTATGTCATCTGATTAATAATCATTGGACAAGAAAAAGCTAGCTTAAAATTGCAGGCATAGTAGGGAATATAACGGATGAATGTCAGAAACAAACTTTCTTACTTCTGCTACATACTTGGAGGTTTGATCATCTGTGAATTTGACCTTGAAATGTATTTTAAGATCACATATGAAACTTTCTTTTGTCATGAAAATATGTGCTCATAGATCTGTGTAACTAATGAGCTCTTTGTCTACTGTGTTCGATATTTTTTGCAACCAGTCATCACAACTATGCAAGGTAGATGGCTATGTACCATCTCAACCTACCCCACCCAGGGGTAAGCAACATGCTCAGGTCTTGAGGCCTCTCTATCAAGAGAATTACAAATGCATCCTTTAGGTGCTTTGCAGTTCTAGTTCTAGAGCAAAGTGTAAATGCTGATGCAGGCTCCAAAGTCACAGGAATAACTGCATTTACAGTCTACAAATGCAATGATAAGATGGATGGTAAAAGATATGAGAAGTGTCGTCGCCAGACATTTGCTATCACAAGCTGGTGTTGACTAATGTGGCATTGAGTCAACAAAGGAGTTAACATCACAAAGAATCAAATAAGACCTAGAAAAGACTCTTCTAGGCTTCCAAGCCAGTATGAACCCCTTTACTAAGAGGTCACAAGATCAAAACCTTTACTGTGTAAGGCTGTATCATCTTCAATAAATGAGGATCTGTTACAATGCATAGAAAAAGTTGAGATGCAAGGATAAGATGGATGGTAAAAGATATGAGAAGTGTCGTCGCCAGACATTTGCTATCACAAGGTGGTGTTGACTAATGTGGCATTGAGTCAACAAAGGAGTTAACATCACAAAGAATCAAATAAGACCTAGAAAAGACTCTTCTAGGCTTCCAAGCCAGTATGAACCCCTTTACTAAGAGGTCACAAGATCAAAACCTTTACTGTGTAAGGCTGTATCATCTTCAATAAATGAGGATCTGTTACAATGCATAGAAAAAGTTGAGAGGTGCAGAGAATTCAGACAAGGGTCCTTGTCTAAGAACAACAAATCTGAGAAGCCAGTTCTAAGAAGGAAGGTGCAGAATTTCCTTACAGAGGTCAGAAAAGTCCAGCTGAAAGAAGAGAAACATAAGCTCGAATGGCTTGATGGGCCACGAGAATATTTTGATATTGTTAAGTGAATCATCTGAGGAATCGGAGAATAAATATGAATAAAATATGAATAAATAACTAGATGATAATCTTCCAGAAAAACATCCAGATATGAAGATTAAATAATGTAGTATTGATTATGAAGTTATTTCAAGTTAAGTATCCATTACAGGCATAAAGAAAAAGGATTATTGTAAGTATTTTGATTGATTATTCAACTATTTTCTAACTGTTTATCAATAACATAACTATAAAGGCTAAACACACAGAGGCCAGTTAGAAATGGCTTTACGAAATTAGAATGAGTTTCCGCTTTAGAAACAACCATTAGACCTTTATGGTCATTCGCAACAAAAATCACCTCCTGATCTCCTGGAACTAGTATGAGAGCAAAACATGTACCAAGTGATCATCGGCAAACTGCCCACCTCTACATAAATTCTCTGCCAAGACTCTCGTAACATCTCTCCAGACTCCTCAAAGGAGGAACAGACGTGTCGTTGAGGCAGAGAAAATAACCGCGAACTGCCATAGACCAGTTCGATATCTGTGTGGCTGCAGCCTGGTCATGACCTCTGAAATGCGTACCGCCTGCAACCTCTGCGGACAGTGGATGGTACCAGGCTGAATAAACCTAAGACGGTTGGATAAGGAACGAGCTTCGTGTCCCAATAGCAATTACTGCTCAGTCAACTATGACTGCACGACCAGTCAATGGGCGGTACTTAGCGGACAAGCACCATATACGCTGAAGTCCCAGAGGCCAACAGAAGCAATAACAAGTCCATGCAAGAGGCCGATAAAGACGTTAATCGTCCTGATGAGCCAATCTGAAGCTGGCGATGATGATGTGTATGGACTGGCATCCACTCTCCAATCACTGTACCATAAGACACACTTTGTAGGGACTTTGAGGAGGAGGGGTTTTGTGCATATGTAGAAGTATCCATTCACGATCATGAAAGGCAATGGTATCTTCAATGATGCAGGAAGGGAGAACTATTTTGTGACATAAAGGATAACGTTATCGCCAGTGAGAACACATCGAAAGTATGATTATAGTGGCCTGTATGACCAGCTTTGGCGCCGAGACTGAGATATCAAACATTTCCACCTCTTAGAGAGCAGAACGTTATCGAAGATCGCACTGATCGTGATGCGAATAATGAAGTCGTTAAACTGTTTTCTGAATAACAAAAAAAAGAAAAATGGCATGGGATGACCTGACTATGATTACAATGTTAGGATCGGAATATGGAAGTGATAACAGCGAAACGGTAAACATATCATTCAATTTTTCAAATATCGCTTTAAAAGGTAGCATGATAATGTATATTCTGGCCATACATGAAAACCAGCTATTACTGTGCTGAGCATTGACCAGCTTTCATTAAATCTTTTAAAAGGGTAAAAGATAAATAGATCTGCTACAAACGCAGACTCATATGTCTAAGTATCATTGAGTATCCCTTAGAAAAATCCGCTATACAGATTCTGATTGTACCTGGTGATGATCTAGCGACATATGGAGAATATTTCTCTAAATATCGACAAATGCCCACAATATGGTTTAAATCTTTTCAAACTCGAGGGTGATTGATATGTCGACAGTGTCATACTATAATGGCAATCGGGAACAGCACCAGATGGATATGCCTGCTACACTATTAAGCAGAAATGTCTTTAGAAACGTATTTTGAACGACTACGCCACGAGTTTGGATGCGTAGTATAGGCTCGTGACGATACGGAGCATCCAAACGAGTGGGCGTAGTCGTTCAAAATACGATTCGAAAGCGGTTCTGTTTTCATCTCACCCCCAACACGGACCGTACAGTCGATTACATGTCGTAAGCCATGTTGCGGCAGCTCTGGTTCAAACAATGGCGCCTGAACTTTTTTTTTCCGCGACGTTCATTGGTCACACCATACATAGATTCTCCGCCACTCCAATGCAGAGAATTGACACTATACCTAGGTGAGCGTGGCATATTTTATTTCAACGTTAACTCAATGGCACAACCTGTACCAGGGGTGAGATAATTGCTCATACTTACACCTGAATGCGCTAATACATCCTGAAATGAGACAGGTAAAAACTCAAAAACACTTCTCGTATTCTAGCTCTCAACCTCGGCAGTTCCATAAAATATATATTTGTAAAGGAATTTCCTTTGCACATATTTCGCTTTGATGATGAGTAAGAAAAGGAAAAAAGATCGCCTGCGGTTGGAGAGCATTTCGTCAGACGACTGAGCCGGGTGATAATGTGTCATAAAGCGATGAAAATGATGGACTAGCTCTCCGCGGACAAAATATCGCTGATCAAGGCTCAAACTGAGCAGCAGCGGCGGCGTCGCCAATACCCTCAAAGTGACGCCTCGTGTAAATGAGAATGAGGCGTAGACAGGCATCAGAGAACCGTGTAATGAATTACATTGACGACGTCGATAATTGGAAGGGGCCGGAGATTTGCCCAAGCAAAGCTGGCTAGTACTACAAAGCACTGACGTTAGGGGAATTGAATATCAGTCTCCGGCAGCTCATCACTCTGTAGATTGCTTCAGCAGGTTCCGAGGTCTCTAACATTGGTTCCCGAACTGGTATCACATCGCTGAATTCACACATCCGGTCAGGATTCCTGAACATCGGCCTCGGGAGATCCCCTCAAAGGATTAAAGTGATTTCTGTTAAACTCAAAGATTAATCTGCAGTCTCCAGTATGGCGGGGAATGACCCAGTGAAGTTGTTTAAAAGAAACGAGTAAAAGAGTAAGATTATGAGTAAAATGAGTAACTTAAATGACTCAGTATAGACCTAAGCAGACCTAACATACACAGATTAACCTTGATAAAGACTATGTAATAGTCGAAACGTGGGTTCTGAAATAAACGCTACTACATTATCACCATGACTATTTCAGTGGTTGTATTATGCTCTTTAACTTATCTTTTTTGTTTAAAAGAAGGTAAAATCCGATGTAGATCCTCCATGTTCGAAGGTTTACTCGCACTAGCTAACCGCTGAAGATTGTCCCAATGAAAATAGGGTCTTTTTAATGGCATCCTAATCATGGTGCTGCAATTTTATCTTGCCCTTCTTTTCCCCCAATAGATTTAAAGATTGGAACTCGCATTCAATGACCACGGAATATTATAAAAAAAAATATATTTATGAGTGATGACATGAGATTAAATTTGAACCACAGTCAATCTGTAGCCGCTGAAAATATTCCATTCATTTCAGTATGCTATGTAATCTCACGCATCGTTGTCTTGTGAAATACCTCTGCAACCGACATTCATACTGATCCCAATGCAGTTCCTTCACAATCTGCCACTTATTGAACTTGTGCCCAGAGCTGATTTTAGGGAGCAGCCCCTGGTGTTTCTGAGTATGTGCTTGCGTAAGTGATGAAGGTTACATACTGTTTACGTATAGAACGAAACCGATATCTAATTACTCATTTCAGCAGTAATCCTAAAAGCTTGGTAGTTTCTGTCTACATGTCTCGCCTATCACCTAAGCAATAAAAGTAACCACAGACAGAAAAAGAACACAACAAGAAGAGCAACATAAATAAGTGAAAAAAGACTCTCTAGTAGCAACAAGCTTATCCAAGCCATCATTGCATTTTCGAAAATTTATACTAATGGCCGGATAATAGATTATCAACAATATATAGAAGACATTACGGTTTCCATCAAAAGATCCATGTTAATACTGACACTCCATGCATGTTATCATTAAAAGAGATTAAACAATTGCAAAGGAAAAGATCCCTCAGGAAACCAATGCTTCTTTTCAATAGAGTATTCCCTGTGGTACCAACCCCACAGTCACATTGGGCGGACTCACTGAAACGTAGGGACAACACATCCTAAAGCATCGATCATCTCCTGGAAACCTTTTCCCTATTGACACAGCCATCAAGTGTATTGGGAGGATGGGCGGGATTGCCCCATATTTACACAGTGTCCGATATGGCTAGATGCTCAAACACTGCTTGCCTGTATCTCCCGACCCTGAACCTGTGCATCATTCATCTCAAAGTAGGCCCTACCTGATTGTTTTCCAGAGCCATCTGGCCAGATTCGTGTGAGGAGAGAGATATATCTATCAATACTATTACCTCAGAGGGTGGAGCGAGGCACTCTCTGTGATAGAAGTATAGTATTGCAGAGAGCAGTGTGATGGGGGAACGCAGTATGGTTATTTATATGAAGGATAGAGGTTGAGTTGGAGTAGTCGCAATGTGGAGATATCCAAAGCACTTAATTCTCAATGAATGCATTGGATGCGGCAGCTATCGTAAGGCGCCTTTAAATGGCATATTGTAGCAGTAATATGGGAGAACTATGTTATTATACTTGTACGGAATGATTACCGACTTTCAGATCGGTCAAAATACCCACCGACGTCGGAGACGGAGGTGGGTATTTTGACCGATCTGAAAGAGGTAATCATGGAGTACAAGTATAATCACGTTGTTCTCCTATTATCATATACCTTAAATTTTTCGTAAATAGTCTAATTTTACCGTAATTGGCGGTTAAACGCACTCCTTCTTTGTCAAGTTTACTCCGAAAGGTGCCCTGTACAAGAAATTATTAACCGGATATTTACGCTAACCTACGGTGCATGCGCAGTCGGCCAAAACCTTCTCCTATCACATTTTATATAGATATCGGTAATGTCTCGTAATGACGAGTATAGCGGCGCGCCTCTGCTTGGAGATTGAGAAGTGTACAAGCCCATAATAATACGGCCTGGAACTAGCCTGGACCTGACGAGTCGAGGCCGACATCCGCCATTTTTAAATTACCCGCTGCCCCTTTTCTGACAAACTCTCGTCCAATCGGATTGCGTTATTTCACGTTGAAAGCACTCCGTATGGTCGATCCAAAGGCGAGCTGTACAAGAAATTATTATATACCCGTGCACGAAACTGACGCCTATACTGTATGAAAGTATTATTCAGATATTATATGTATGTGCACGAAATTCAGTGTACGGGCACCGGGTGCGCGAAACAGGAAGCAGTTAACTTGTTCCCGACCGTATATTGCACGTTAAAACCAGCGTAAATGTGAAGATATCGACCGTAAATACAGACAAAGAAAAACCCAGTACGTGCCATAATAATTCATAGAAAATATAAAGAAATGATAATATGCAGTGGAATTCAATTAATAAACAAACACTTACCTATACAGGCTATGTGAATTCGCTACGAACGGCCGATACGAATTCGCTACAGTCAACCTGCAAAATGTAAACAAACCGTAAAAATCAAGAAAAAGAACATAGAAATACATAGAAATACGGTGAAATTTATCAAGAGTAATAAAAATAAATATTAACAAATGATTTACACATAAATTTCAATTTTAAAATCATTTTTAAAAGAATACGAAACAAAGTGACTAACAATATACTATATGGAACTACGATGACGCGTAGATCTACGATGACGCGTTGACAACGCGTCCTGCTGTAGAAAAAATGGACGTTTTTGATATTGTTGCGGCCATCGCCGACGTTGAAAATGTATCAGAAGAAGAAGATAACGAATTAAATGAGGAAAATGTGCAGCCTAACGTTAATGCAAGCATAACGAGTTTGAAGGAATATATTTCAAGTAGACGCAGTATTGAAACAAGGAAGAAAACCGACCGTGATGTAGCGAGTTTTCACAAATATCTTGAAAAGCTGAACGAATTCCGTAGAATTGAGGAAATCGATCCTAAAATGCTCAGTGTTCATTTAGGCAGTTATTTAATAGGAGCAAAAAGGAAAGATGGGACTTGCTTCCAGCCGAATTCGTTAACTGGAATTTATTCCAGTATCAAGAGATATTTAGATGCCCACGACTACACGGAGAATTTAGCGAATTCGGAATTATTCAAGACAACTCGTGAGGTCCTGAGTACGAGAAAAAAGGAACTGAAGTCTGAGGGATACGGAAATCTTCCTAACAAGGTAAATACAATTCAATATAAATGAATAATAACCGCAAAAATAAATATAAATATATTTACCATTTAAATTATACTATATTGAATATAAATGGCTAATAATTTTCTCGTATTTTTTAATATATTTTCAGTGTGATCCGTTATCGTCAGAGGACGAGGAAAGGCTATGGGCGTCGGGCGTATTTGATGGCAATGATCCTAAGGGTTTACGCAACTCGATATGGTATATAACCACGAAGTGTTGCGGAATGAGAGGGCGACAGGAAAGCCGACAACTACAGTGGGGAGATATTACTATAAGCACCAGCACAAATGGCGAAAAATTCGCTAGCTTCAACGAGCGAACCACAAAAACTCGCCAAGGCGATATTTCTAATAATCGAGCTTTTGTCCCCAAAATGTGGGAAAATAAGAAGAACCCGGAGAGATGTCCTGTGCGATTAATCGAGAAGTATGAATCACATCGACCTTATGACACTCTAACGGATTCGTCTCCCTTCTACTTGTGTATAAACTACAAACGATTACCATACAGTAAATGCTGGTACACGCGACAGCCCATGGGGAGGAACGAATTGGGTAAAATAATGAAGGAAAGTGCAGATAAATCCGGAATTCGCGGAAAGAAAATTACGAATCATAGTGTTCGTAAAACACTTTGCACGAATTTATTACACGCCGGAGTTCCGCCGACAATGGTGGCCCAATTATCAGGTCATAAAAACGTATCCAGTTTAAATAGTTACTCTGTAGCTTCGGACAACCAGCAGAGGGGAATGTATAATATATTGAATGACATTACGAAGACAATCGCCTTACCTGCTGCCGATATCCCAAGTTTGGAACGTGAAGAGGTACGTAAATCCCATGTGTTACTGTCATTTATTATTCCTGGGTGACGATAAAAAAGATAATCCAGGGTAAAACACAGTCCTTTCGTATATTTCATACTTCACATTTGAATGTTTTGTTGATTTTGCACATATATAATCCAGATTCTTCCTATTTTGTTCACTATTTGCGATAGATTCCGGCTTTGATGACTGCTCCAGGTTCTGCGGATGTACATGCTTGTCCAGCGACAACACGAAAACGTCCACCATCATCGACCATAAGTGCGCCAACACCTACGAAACGTCAGTCTGTCGAGGATTCTGAAATGGTAAATATAATATTTTAAATAAAATGTATAACTAGTATAATAAGCAAATACATTGTTATGATACAGTTTAAAAGTTTGTTTTACTTATATATCGTTTCAGGAAGGAGTATTGACCCAAGAAATTTGTGATGATCTACTTCTTGAGGATATGCCAATGCCAGTGGCACGAGTAGAGGAATCGAAAGTTATCGCGGAGTCGAAAAAACGAGATGTAGATCAAAAGCTTCAAGTGTTACAGCAATCCGTGAATAATAATGACTTAATACGAGGAATGTTTGCGGGGGCCACAGTTAAAGATTGCTCTTTCACGTTTAACATTAAACTTTAAGTTAAATGAATCGTATATATCTATTGAAAGTATGAATTTAAATCTAGCTATAGGTTATGTGCGTCCCTCCCAGATGGACTCGCGAAAATGAAATGCGGGAACGGTGCGTGGATATGTTATGACAGTATGTAAATAAATACGAATAATGTTGAAATAAAATGGAGTTGTCATTCTTTAAAATGTGGATTAGTGTGATCTATGAGTCTTGTAGAATACATAAATATAAATACATGGTTAAATATATTACTAGAACTTACCTTAATGTCGATTTGGAAATGACTGAAATTTCGCCGCTCTGTCGGGTTCTTCTTCTTCTTCTGCACACGACGTAAAATTTGCACATGGCACGCATCAGAAAAAATATAAATCTAAATCTCCAAACAGATTCTTGGTCAATTTGATTAACGCTATATCAGTATGGTGAGTGAAAGTTGTGTTCCGAATCGTAGCCTCGCAGTCATACACTATTAACCTGAGACGAAGAATGTGGTGGGAGAGTGAGAGGTTGATGACGACATAGGCGCAAGCCTCGCTATCGTATCGATAGCGACGTTGTCGCGAAAACCAGGATTCGAGTACACGATGCTGTGCCCGGAAACTTTGATGATGGCGATTAGGTAAATATTTAACTAATTAAAACGATTTGAGGGTATATAATAAATAGAATACAGTCTAGGCTACGATTGACGTTGTTATGTACTTGGTCCTAGCTCCCGTTGTACGTCCTTCGCTCTACGAGCTCAGGACGTACAACGGGAGCTAGGACCACGTACATAACAACGTCCACGTAGCCTAAGCCTGTATTCTCTAATTATGGAGTACCTTGCCCATATGGTAGATATATTACACCCATAACAGCAGTCCGTATTCGTAGAGAGTTTGTGCATAGGTATATAATAATTTAGAATACGCCAATTCGATTAGTTTTGAATAAACATATGAAAATGTTTGTAGGAACACTGAGTACATCACAAGGTGAATCGCTGGATTGCTTACAACTATGGACAACCTTGGACCTCAGATAACTCACAAGATGATGGCATTCAATATCGCCGGCGATTGAAGAATTGCCGCATTCGTCTTGAGACTGAAAGTGCCTTTATTAAGGTGCAAAAACTCCAGCTTCACAGAAATGGATGAACCCAATATTTCATTCAGAATTGAGGCATTAATGTAGGTTTGATAAAAAGGTGATATGATAGACTTATTTCATTTGTCAAAAAAACTTTTAGGTCGTGCAAGCTCTATTCCTTTGCTATCTGCGTGCCAACTCTGTGAGGGGAAGATGCAGTGGGACAGTCTCTCAGAGTCTTGGAGCGTGCCCAGCTGAACATGGCCAATCATATTTAGATCCTAGAATGGCAGATGTAGTAAATGGCAAGTTTTCTGGGTGTGAACTTGTGGGTTACAGAAAATTACCCATTGGCTGAATAAAACACAAACTTCTTAATTGTTAATTCCCTAGGGAATATGTCACAGAACCAATGAACACCAGTGAATTATATTCAAAGACATTGGATCGTTTAATATGCTTTGATGATGGTTTACAACTTTTAATTTATTTTCTCATATCATTTCTCATTTATCATCTCATATCACCCTAATCATGGATGATGATCATCTCATTTGTTCTTAGTGCTTTCTTGAAATGGTAAAGAAGAAACCAACAAGTTTTGGTCAATGTCGCTATTCTCCAGGAGTTTAATGCAGAGTGATATATATGAATGAGTCAACAGCCGAGTGAATATTGTTAGTGTAACTTTTTCGTTCCTATGGAAACCCCGTAAGGCTCCGTGATAGGAAAACAATTTGCGTAATATTCAAATGAATTTGCTTTGATCATTTCTGTATTTATCTCACCCCTATGCACACTAAAATAATGGACGACACACAGAATTTAGACCATGGAGAATGGACTGCAATGCTCATAGAGACATGGAGAACGAGTCGCCAATGTTAAGCCTATGGAGGAAAAAATACCAGGTGAGACATCAGAGCGAGCTAGAATGGAGGAATGCTACAGTATAGCAATATAGGCGTAGTGTTGGGCAAGTAGATGCAGGGTCCAGAGTGAGGCATGGCTGGGTGTGGTGGGGGCGGGGTGGGACGGGACAGCTCACATGGACGGGGTTAGGCTGGGCAGAAATTGGAGGAATGAAGTTGGCAGTGGCGTGCCGTGTGGTGGCGCCACAGGTCGTCCAGCCGATATTCCCACAACTGCAGTGTGACTAACGTCATCAGACGCCCGCGCGTGCGCACTCAGCCCCGGCAAATAACGTTAGAACTGCTGTTTACACCCTCCTCGTAACATTCTTTTATTTGCCACCGCGTTGTTTCTTTCTCGTTTACCCACCACCGCGGCCATTAAATTCTTATTTTTCACCAATATTTGCCAGGACAATGTTTGCTTAGTGTCCTGGGGTATTTGATCAACACTGTGGGGAGTGGGGTACCGCAGCAAATAGTTGCAGACGACTATTAGCCAGCGTCCATCCGGGTCACGCCGGATCAGGTGATTCATGCATCATGTATGCATTGTTGGGGGCTGGTTTCCATGGAGACACGCTCACCTTAATCTCAGGAAATAGGGAGATGATTGGGCCCACTTTACTCCTGGTATCTGCAAGAAGTGATACATGTTCGTTGCTAACTCGGAATAGGCACCTTGTCTCGAGTTTATAGGTATTTGCAGATGGTGGCAATAGAAATTTACGCGTGAATTGAAGGAAATCGATTTGTTGTCTCTAGGGAAATCTCAGGGTGAAGACAACTAAAGTCCGGCAAGAGGAGTAGGCCCAATAGTTCTGCTGCTTTCTGTTAATAGTGAATTGCACCCTGTAGAGCTTAAAAGCCAATGTCAGGATTCATCTTAAGACAAATAATTAAAGATTAAATTCTGTAATAGGTCTCCGCGAGTTTCTGTATACTGATAAATACACAATATTACCATGATTTCGATCTGAGTGGCCGTATTCTCCGCGTAGTTGACGCGTAGTAATTGTGTAGCGTCAACTACAAGGAAATTATGGTAATGTTGTATTTATTGCTCACTTATTTTTAGATTTAAGCAATAAATATGATCGTTAGAAAACTTTTCAACGTAATTAAGAAGTTATGTTTGGGACTACTTTCATCTAAAAAATCTGTATCCTCCTAGGAGGGTACGGAGCTCCGTATCCTCCTCAGTAGCGATCTGTAATCTCCATAGGCTTAGAATGGAGAATCCGTATCAGGTGGGTAATAAAAGACTGGACATTCCTTCAGTGCTTTGAGATGGAAGGAGAAACAGCATCTGCCATCTAATTTAAAAAACGAAGGATTTAGCAGGATTATGCTGCAACTGAGTAGGGTATGTGTCCAATATACCGCAAGTTCTAGTGTCACATTGGGCTTTATTGAGGTATATATTATCCAGAAATTATTTAGATATTTTGTTCTAGGTGATGGGAATGCTTGTTCACGCCAAGAAAATGCGAATGCCTTAAATAATGTTTATGCTAATTCTGAATCTAAACTGAGGTAAAGTTGCCTATTAATGACCACGGAGAGGAGAAAGATAACAAAGCTCAGAGAGAAGATTGGAGAATAATAGATTTATGGTAATGATGATATGGTGAATAAAGAAGTGGCTTCTGTCAAGCAAAAGCAAGCTTCAGCCGCTGGTGCTTTGGTGGGGGAAACAAACTTGTTTTTAAAGAACACAATAAATGAAAAAGTAATATACAGTGTAATGTAAATGATATTGAAATTTATTGAGAAATATATCACCTGTTGTGAAGTATATGCTTTATTACTTTTCGGGTATTTGTGAGCAGAAATTACATTATATCATACCTTGATAACCTTTGATAGTTTGCTAAAATCATGAATATTTAATTTAATTTAAATCCACCAATATAAACAGAGTATTATCATGATGAAAAACTAAATTATGGCATGGGTTATAAAATTGAAAGATACGTCATTGCACCTTGGATACAGTGATCAAACAAACATGGAAATGTGGTTGGTGGTATTCCTTTTATATCGTCCATCTAATGGTTTGTAGTTATAATAGATTTATATTTGATATGGCCGCGATATTACAAAGTGATCCAACTGATAAACCGTGATCATGGTAAACGCCCATCATGTGGCTCGGTCGTTTAGACTGATGAATTAACATAAATCTATCGCCCAGATATGGAATTCCTCATCAGCCTTTAACATCAATCAACCCGTTTTTACGTTGCCAATTTGAATATCACATCAATGCGATCCATGCCTCAAACTCTGCGTCCAGATTTTCTCACTGTATGTTTCTTTGTTGCCATGGAAGCAGCTCTCTCATATATCATGTCTTTCAAAACCTTTCTCTCATATTGCGTCTTGTTCGTGTAGCTCACAATAGGAGAGGGACAAGAGATGACAATGATATTAGGTTTGTTGAATACAATTTCAAGTGTATGTGATTTAACCCTTTAACTGCAGCATGATGCCTCCAGGTATTCCCCTGGCTACAGCAGCATGATGCCTCCAGGCATTCCCATGGCTACCACAGCATGATGCCTCCAGGCATCATAGAGGCATCATTGATACTTACATACAAAATTCAATAGATAAAAAAATAATTGCTTGAATTGAAAGAAATTTTGACATAGTAAAAATGTCATATTTACCATTGATTTGGTATAACCAAATATCATCAGCTACCAAGGTGAATTACTCAAATCGCATGACGCATCATGTGACATTGCTATTTTTTTTTTAAAGGGGGGTGCCTGCTGTAGCAGGGTCATTTATGCAGGTACTGCCTTCCGTGTAATAGTAAGGCCTGGCGTCCACCTACTATGATAGAATCGTAGACCTCCTGATATGGCACCGATACAAAATGTCAAAATCGGTGTCATATCGGGAAGGTGCAAAATCGTAGACATATGTCTAGACTAGCCAATCCACCATGCATTGTATGGGGTTTTTATCGGTGTCTAATCGCAGAAACGTGGTCAACTGCCACGATATTAGGTGACCTTTCGACGCGATTTTAGATTTTTTTATTGGGTGGTGCCTCGTAGACCATATCGGAGCCATATCGTAGTAGGTGGACGCCGGGCCTAAGTAGGGGAACTGGGTGCTGCAGGGAAAGGGTTAAGGAGTTCCCTGTTGATCATGGCATGTAGCTGTGGAAGAGCCTACATTCATGCACAGCACGAACGGAAATTGTGGCTGATAGCTATTCTTTCATAAATGATAGCTGGAAATTCCACGGACAAACATTATAAAGAGAAAAATGATTAACGTGTCAATGAAAATGGATAACTATGTCTGTTCCAAATATATCAGGCCATCGGAAAACATAAAATCTTGATGAGTTTCAGTAGGCGATATGATTCGACATCCAAATGATACGGGGGAAGAAATTTGAGCACGACCTGATTTAAAACCACTCAGCAGCCATTATTATCTGACTGTGTTTTGTCTTTTGAATACTTTATCATAGCCATTATAGAACACGTAGATACTCAATGTAAAAAGAGGAAATAACCTTCGGATCACATTCACATTATTTAATTCATATATGTAGAGGGACGTCTAAATAGCTTTGGTTACCTTTCTCTCGGACTGAAATTTCATCGGTGACCCATGGCCGTTGGTCAGGGGTGGTCATTGCTCCCCCCTGACACTCCCCCCGCGCACCCTGCGCACTCCCCCCTGGTATCGGTCACGTGAACCCCGCGGTCACGTGGCCCACCGCCGCTCTGACCTCCTCCTCATTCTGCTCCTGTACTTCACTACGTACACACGTACTTTTCTTTCTCCCACATTTTGGCCTACTCTCCACGCCGTCTTCGATACTCCCCGAGTATCTGACCGTGCAGAGACAGTGTCTGAATACGGGTAAAGTCTAAGTGAAATAGAGGACAGATAGGATGGCACCACCAACCACACGCGCGCAAGCGGGCGCCTCCACGTCCACGGATCAGGCCTCGGAGTCAACCGTGAGGGAGAGCGACCACGTGGACTCCGCGTCTCAGGCCGGTAGCCTCCGGTCGGCCCGCTTAGTGGCCGTAGAGACAGGACTCTCCGATATGAGTAAGAAACTGGACGCACTCATCCAACTGCAGACTCAACGGTCGGCGGGACGGGCATCGCCCCCTACGGTTCGGTCAGTCGCAGAAGTAAGGACTCGAGACTGGGCCGAGGAGCAAGCCGCCCGCGCCATGCCTTCCCCCCGCCAGCTACGAGACCGCTACGCAGGGGACCCGTATATCCAACGTGAGCTCGACCGTGAGGCCATCCGCCACGACAAGACGGCTGGTAAGCTGCAATCCGATATTCACGTTACTCGTTTGATCAGTAAACCTTACATGTTCGTGGATAGGGAAGGGGTATACACGTTGTCCCAGAAGCTAGAAGTGAGGGGAACCCTAGGACCCCTGGAGTACCTGAGTGCGTTTATTGGCCTGCTCGGGGATGACCGTGCGGTCGACCCCGTGGACCGTGAGGCCATGTTCAAACATTTACATCAGGTTTCAATCAACGCCCAGAGCCGGCCGTGGGCCGGAGTCAGGAGATGGTCGAACCACGTGTTTGACCAGATCGAGGCCGGGAGGTTGTCGTGGTGCGATTACTCGCGGATCCAGGAGGAGCGAGTCCGACTCGCAATGACGACCGGGACCCTCACCAGCGGCGCCGACACCGGGAAGGCCCGAGGACGGGAGTTGCCATGCTGGCAATTTAACTCTGAGAAGGGGTGCCGCCATAGGAGCGGCCACGATGACGGACCCGTGAGATGGCTGCACGTGTGCTCGTACTGCGACTCCGTGGGGAGGCAGTGCGGGCATTCGTTACACGCGTGTAACCGGAAACTTGGATATACAATGGGATATGAGAACGGACAGGCTGCGCCCACACCGGCACCCCAGCGAGCACCCCAGGCCGGACACGCACCCCAGGCCGGACACACGCCCCGGGCGGTCGACCCGAGGGCGGATATGCTCCCACAACAAGGACACGGGGCAAAAAATGGCTACGGTGCGCCCCGCGAGTGAGCGGAGCGCACCCGCAAGCAGTCACAACACGTGCCCCCCTCCCCGGGCCCGGGGTCGTGGGGTGCAATCAACGTGATGTACCACCAGCGGGCCCTGTGATCTCGCCCACCGCCAACAGGATTTCCGGTGACCGGACGTGGGCGGAGGTCGTAAAAGGGGGCGGCCCGGTGACCACTGCGGACCCCCACCCCCTCACGTGGAGGGGGGACAACACGGGGGGTGCACGTGACCACAACACGAAGGCCGGCCGGCCACGTGGTTGGCCCCCAACCCTAAACAACAACAAAGAAGGGGGCGGCACCCGCTACGTGGACGACAGACACACGGGGCGGCCACCGCAAGGCTCCTGCGGTAGCACGAGTGTTAGTGTTACCGCGCCAACTGAGGACATAACTAACACTCCGGATTTCGGGGGACTAAAAGAAGTCTGCCGGACCGGAATTCCGTCGCCCGGACTCCGCACAGACCCGGAGGCCTTCATGGAACACAGGCGGGCCGAGTGGCCCCGCTTCACCGACGCCGGCCCCCCGGCGCACGGCCACATCTACGAAGCGGTCCAGGCCTCGGGCCTGCCCAACGCCCTGTGTACCAAGATAACCCTGCCGACGGACCTCAAACTACGGGCGTGGGAGCGCTACCTCACGGCCATGGAGGGCAAGGGAGAACTCCTCGGGTTCATAAGGTACGGGTTCCCTCTGGGCTACCTCGGGCCGGCCAGTGACACTCGGGACGTTCCCAACCACCCCAGCGCCACCGGATTCCCGAAGCAAGTCGGGGATTTTATTCGCAAGGAGCGGGGGTTCTCGAACCTCATGGGACCGTTCACCGAGGCCCCCTTCGAGCCGTGGTGCCACGTTTCGCCGTTGATGTCCCGGGAGAAGCGCGGATCCGAGGCCCGCCGCGTCATAATGGATATGACCTTCCCCCGGGACCGTAGTGTCAACGCCTACGTGATGAAAAACGCGGTATACGGAGAAGAACGGGAGCACAGTCTCCCTACGGTCGACGGTTTCGTCGCCCGGCTCGTGGCCTCGGGGCCAGGGAGCTACATGGCGACCATCGACATCTCGCGCGCCTATAAGAACTTTAGGTGCGATCCCCTCGACTGGCCTCTGCTGTGTTTCATGTGGGACGGCGGGTATTATTGTGATACGGCCATGCCGTTTGGTGCCCGCGCGTCCTCGTATCACATGCAGTGTGTGGCCGAGGCCATCGTGGGGATACTCGCCGGAAAGGGTGTCGAGGCCGCCATGTATCTGGACGACCTCATCATACTGTCGCCATCTCGGGAGAAAGCTGCCTCGGACTTTGCTATAGCCCGGGACCTGTTCGCCGAGCTCGGCCTCCCCGAGGCCCGGGAAAAGGCACAGGCACCTAGTCAGACCGTGCGCTGGCTAGGCATCGAGATCAATGCGGCAGAGATGTCCCTCACCATCCCTCAGGACAAGTTGGAGGACGTGCGGGAACACGTTAGGGCGGTCGCCAAGAAGCGGTCCCTCACGAAGAGACAGCTTCAATCCGTCCTCGGGAAAATCCTGCACGTCGCCAAATGTATCCGCCCGGCGAGGCCGTTCGTCAGCAAACTGCTGGAGGCCCTACGGTCGATGGACGGGTTCTACATCAACGTGAGCTCGGACATGCGACAGGACCTCCAGTGGTTTCTCAGGTTTGCCGCCGGGTGGAATGGACACGCCCTCATCCCTCGAGGGCCGGCCACCAAGTGTATCACGGTCGACGCCTGCCTCTCAGGCGTGGGGGGAACCGACGGCCGTGCGGCCTACGCATGCCAGGTCTGCCCCATCAACGACCCCGTGGACTGCATTTCCGAGCTCGAGGCCCTGAACACCATCTACACTCAGTAGGGCCCACCTGTCCTCGAGGGATTTTAATAATGCCGCATGCCTTATGAGATATCATGATCTGTGGTCCGTGATGCCTTGTAACCATTCCTCATTTGTGCCTGTGCTTCGGCTGTCCTGCAGATCCGGCGCTACGCTCTCTCCAACGGAAGGCATCTGCCCGGCAGGCCGAGGCACGTGCCCCAGGCACGGTCGCGAACCAGAAGAGCGCCGTGTCCACCTACCTCGCCTTCTGCCGACAGACGAGGACCGACCCCCAGGCACCGTCCGTGAGTTTCATCACGGCCATCCTAGAGTACCTCGCGGACCACGCCCCCTCGCCAGCGACCGTGGCCAACCAGCTGTCACACGTGAGGACCCACCTACGGCTCTCCGGCGGGGACGTTACGGCTACCGAGGACGTGAGGGTCAGGAGGGCCCTCGACGCCATGAGGAGGAACAAGGCCTATACACCGAATGTGGAGCCTCCGATCCCCATGGCCGCCCTCCAGGCGATCCTCGATCAACTGTCGGACACGCCCCTCGACCTGACCCTACGGGCCGCGTTCCTCCTCTTGTATTACGCCGCACTGCGGCAGAGCGAGGTCGCCCCACCTACGGCCAGGGCGTTCGATCCGGTCCGCCACCTATCACGTGGGGACGTGGTGCTCACGGCAAATCACGTGACGGTCCGCATCAAGGCCGCCAAGAACCTCCAGTGCGTGGGGGAGGAAAAACACGTGAAGCTTCAATCCTCCCCGGACCCGAGGTCGTGCCCGGTGACGGCCATGAGGAATATGCTCGCCGCGGTCCCCACGATGATACCGACGGATCCGTTCCTGCTGAACGATGACAGGTCGCTAATAACGACGCGGTCGCTGTCAAAGGAGTGGGAGCGGCTCAACACCTCAGCAGGCCACCCCCCTAAGACCTATACTCTACACAGCCTGAGAAAGGCCGCCGCCACTCAGGCCTTCCAGGCCGGGGTACCAGAACTCTCCATACAACGATACGGGGGGTGGCGCTCCAATGCACACAGAAATTACATCAGAGACTCGAACGCACAAGAAGTAAATGCGTCCCTCATACAGTCCCTCAACCAGTGACTCACTCATCCCTCACAAACATTTTTCCCTCCCACCTCGCCTCACTTTTCTGGTCTTGGCGTTTTTATACTTTATACTCATATTGTATAACCATATATACTCATTGTTATACAACCATATATACTTTTACCAATTGACATATCATTATACCTGTCAATTACCAATATCTATCTTAAACGTAATTGACCTCATTATATATCTGTCAATTACTATATACCTTATATCATATTAATATTTACCGTATTAATATTCATGTCGGTGAAGGTTTATAAAATTAAAATAAATTTTATTATTCCCAACTCTCGACTCTTACTTTTGTGTTCAGGGATAGGGGTAATGAGAGATTGATACAGTTTATGGTCGCAACCATCGTATTCAAAACTCAGGTTACTGGGCGTTGAATGCTCGAATGAATTTGAAATTGACTATTTTGCCTTTGATTAAAAAGGTCTCGTCACCTGAGACTCCTTTGTAAAAGTAGAATATGAACTGTGTGATTTAGTTCTTGTCATTGCGCATCAGACTTCATGTTGAAAGGCTCAGTTAGATCGGCCATAGTGTGTAATTCATCATTATCAGTGTCCGGGCAGCAAAGACAATGCCTGGCACGACTATCAAATTATCCTGTCCAATCTACAATGGAAAGCACTAATCTTCAGCCCATGGATGTTGGTTTTTCATCTTGGCTTCATCCGCGATGCTTTCCTGTGGGATGATTGCGGAGAGATCAATAACTTAATGACACAGGATTATAGGACAACGGCACAGACAGGTTTTACCTCAGGCCTTTCTTCCGTCAATATAATAGAGCCGTGAAATCACAAGCATAAAAAATATAATTTGCCCTACACAAACGGGAGATTCTATTCTATTAGGATGCTGTATTATATTGGACATCAAACAGACAAAGGAGACTAGCCCAAGGGCCTAGGACGTCACTATTGAAAAACTCTTGAATGTATCAGCTATCAAGGTAGGAACACAAATCAGAAATGGAATAAATGATATATTAATTCCAATTTATTTCGAATGATTGTATAAACAAAAAGACATTGACGACTATATCCTAGAGTCAGATGGATTCCGAATCCAGTATCTTATATCTTATACCTATCATACTTATCAGAAAGAAAAAGGGTACTTTAGCGTTATATGTTTCTGGCTACTCTGATATTTCTTTTGACATCAACATTGCCTTTCCGTACACAAACTATAAGAACAAACCAACGTATATGGATTGTAGCTCGTGCAAGGTTTATTGTATAGGAAGATGATATTTTGACGTGTTGATGTACATACACGGAAGAATACGACGCTGAGACCCATCAATGGTAAACAATATAATGCTAGGATTTATGGGAAGATAAAGATGCACAAGATACAAGCTAGACACAATGGTTTGATTGGAAGGTGTCTTTTTTTCCCTTGGGCTCTCTCAAGTACGTTTCATAAATCGAGGTAGGACATTGGTCGCAATGTTCCCTATTTGGTCAGTACTGTTACCAGAGGGGACTCAGGGGTCTGTATTTCATCACCAGACTCTGTACTGTATGTGACCAACAGACCATAGGCCTGTATCCATTTTCACATACACACATCTGTCGTATTATTATATACCTATGTTAGTATATCATACACATACCCCCCTCTCCTACCCATGTCGTATTTATACCCGTACGACACCTACATGGTGTATGTAATGTTATCACTTGACCGTAACAACGGTCGTACACACGGAACGTCTTGCCGCAAATCACTCTCCAGGCACATACTAGGGAACGAGCATTCAAGATGGCCGCCGCTACTGTCGAATCGACGACTCAACACAAATTGTGGAAATCAGAAGTAATACCGTAAATAACATCATGATTTCTTGATACAAGGGCTAAACTTGAAATATGTTGAGAATAAAATGGAAATAGAGTACTTACCGACGGCTGATGCACCGGAATGGACCGGAATCCAAAACCGGAAGTGAGATCTTGAAAATATAAACAATGCGATTAATTTAGTAGGATGACATTCTGCATGATAAAAATATAAACAAATGATGCAAACGTTACAGGATATTTATGGAAATGAAAGAAATAATAAATTGAGCAATCGTTTTACAAAAAAAATGAAATTTAATAATTAATTTGAATACGAAACGATAAATAACTGTCATATGTTCGAAAAAAACAAACGCTGTCAGTGTCGTCTGTCCAAAATATCCGAAATAGGAGATGTGTCTACCTACACGGTGAATTTAGATGATTTTAGTTGCGAGAAAGACCTAACAAACCCGGTAAATGACGAAAACAATGAAGAACAAGTATTAGACAAGATACTAGGGGATTATATTAGTTCAAAAAAGAGTCGCGAAACAAGCAAGAAGACGGAACGAGACATCAATGCATTTAAAAAATGGTGCTCTGATAATGGAACTACTACAGCAGTTCTCGTCCTAAAACCCGAAAAACTGAACGTCTTGCTTGGTACTTATTTTATAACAATCCAGAAAAAAAATGGCGAAAACTATAAACCGGACACTTTGTCTACGATTTACAGAAGTGTGAAATGCTACTTAGATGACAATAACTACGGACATAACATCACTACGAGTGAAATATTTAAAACATGCCGTGGTGCCCTATCAGGTCGAAAACGCGAACTGAAGAGCGAAGGTATGGGAAATAAGCCTAACAGGGTGAGTAAATAACTTTTAAAATATTCATATAGTTGACAAGTTTTTTAAAACCTACAATGATATACAAATTAGTAAACTGTAATGTGCTAATGCTGATAACTATTAATTAATTAATAAATTTCTTTCCAGATTAAAAAAATAAATAAAAATAATAAGAATTTTTTATTTATTTCTCTACAGTGCGATCCCCTAACTGCTGACGAGGAGGACTTACTCTGGAAAAGCAGCACCTAAAGGACTGAGAAATAGCTTGTGGTATTTGGTTACAAAGTGTTTCGGAATGCGCGGGCAGCAAGAAGCAAGACAGTTGCTGTGGGGCGACCTGGAGGTAAATACCGAAACCGGAGGAGAAACAACAATTGTCTTCTACAAGAGAACGAGCAAGACGAGACAAGGGGACAACAAAACCAGCCGTGCTTTTCTCCCAAAAATGTGGACAAATAAATAAAAATCCTAAAAGGTGCCCTATCGAGTTACTGGCCGAATATACAAAACGTCGTCCCAGCGATATGAACTCCCCAAACAGTCCATTCTATCTGACAGTGAATTACAAGAGAACATCTACGAATCCTATTTAGTATAGCCGCCAAGTGATGGGTAAGAATGAACTCGCCAAAATCTTAAAAGAAAGTGCCAAATCAGCCGGAATAACCGGAAAAAAAATTACTAATCACTCAATCCGGGAAACCACATGTACCAGCCTAATTCATGCAGGGGTCCCACCAAACCTTGTCGCTCAATTGTCCGGTCACAAAAATGTGTCAAGTTTGCAGTCATATGCTACGGCTTCAACAGAGCAGCAGCGTTTAATGTACGAAATATTGAATGAGGGGGAGAAGAGATTCAACTTACCTTCGTTGAACAACACCACTCCAGCGACGACAGGACTAGCGGTAATTATCCAATTGAAAAATATTCATAAATTTAAATATAAATCCAGGTAAAAAAACAAAAATTCATTAATAATCCAGCTCCAGAAATGTGTGATTCCTTTCTCCTATGTTTGTGCACACTAGCGTACGAAACGCTTTAAAAAAAATGGAGCTTTGAGGCCGTAAAAAAATCCATGAATTCTTGATCCTTTCCTTGAAAGTTGTTAATAAATCCATTGAATTCGGTTGAATTATAGATCGCTCCAGCAGAGGTGTCCACATCGGGTATACTTTCAGTGCCAAAGAAGAAGAAGCTGCCGTTGACTGCTGCGTTGGGTCACCCCCGAGGAAATTGGTTCACGAGTTGTCAGAGTTCGATGAGACTGAAACGGTAAATATATATTTTGATTAATAATAATGTTATTACAATGTGAAAAATAACATAAAACAGACAGTAAATCCTATAATTGCTTTATATATTTCAGAGCGATTTCCTAACCCAAGAATTCATTGACAATGTCTCTACCACCAAAATGGTTTTCGAGTGGGCCAAGTTCAGCCATTGTTCCCGTAGCAGCCTCTACCCAAGTGTCAATCAAGAATTCAATGACCCGAAATGATCTAATAACTGGCCTTCTGTCCGGAGCAAACCTGAGTGGTTGTACCTTGAATATTAATGCAGTATAATCCCAGTGTAAGTTGTCCGCCTGGCATGGTGTGTTAAATTGAAGCTTCGCCTTGCTCGATTTGAAAATGTAACTCTCCAGCGGAGTCTTAGACGATACTATTGATTAGAATATATGATTGAAAATCGATTACTAAATACGTTAGATGACCTTGTGTCAATGTTACATAGTTTAGCTATATGACAAACCAAACCTCCGCAGGGGAGTGTAGATTTATTAGGCGGTCTCTGATTGGATGAGGCAAAACGGTCTCGTCCGATCATATTCTATCTTTTAAACGTGGACGGCAACTGGTATGTTAGTGCCAGGAACCGTACGTACTGGACATGGTAGTGAAGTCCAATAACAATAACAAATTGTAAGTTTCAAAATGGCTAAATTAATGTATATAATAATAGAGAAACAGGCTGACTGTCTTTGTACGGGTAAAATATGCGGTAAAATTTGAAATCAGATTCACCGATGCCGAAGGCAGAGGTGAATCTGATTTCAAATTTTACCGCATATTTTACCGGTACGAGGACAGTAAGCCTGTTTCTCCATTAAACAGGATGGGTTTTAATCTTGGCCACCATATGCCATGACTAGAGTTTGGCATAGTGATTTCACGAGGTGAAATCGAGTGAAGTCCAGAAGTGGCATGCAGTAGCCAAGATTAAAACGAATCACGATTTGATTTTATCCTACCCTGTCTCCTCGATTTTGGAATATTACGTTATAAAAATTATGTATGCCACTAGTGGCATATAAAACTTTGTATGAAAGGCAGCTTGGCATACGGAAACTCAATGTTAAGCCTATGGGATTTTGTATTAGGGGTAGGATAGATCAGTTTATTCAAGTATTGAAGTAGAATTACAATAAATATATAACCCGCACGGATTTCAAAACATACGCAATTCTAAGTTGTTCTTCGCATACGAAAATTAGCGGGATTCCCACGATGGGATTCATATACCTCACAGGGTGTTTGTCTGAGACAAATCCTGCTGAGATTCTGTATGCGAACACAATTTCTTCGTCTGAATTGTAGGGTTCCGTTTCTCAGAGACACATTTTTCCCCTGCAATTGTAGGTGACATTTAGCCCTAAGAAGTAACAGAAACTCATGAGATTTTCAACGCTGTGAGGGACATGAATCCCACCTTGTGAATACCACTATACCCACAATCTAGCGCCCATGCCGTCTAACCATAGAATATATATGCCGGACATTGGTCTCATTTGGTCCCTGTATAGAAATTAGGTAATCATGCTACAATTAGGATCTCGCGCCATGGTGATCATACCTGAATACGGTGGACAGGTATGATGATGACAACCAGTGAGCTGCGAGGTCACACACACAAACACACACATCTGGCAAACCTCCCGAGGCAGTTGCCTAATCACCTGGACCCAGTTCCCTGTATTCCCGAAGAGAATAATTATCTCCATTACCGCTGGCCATCACCCGTTACATGCCTTATCCTCCTTTTCTGTAACCCACTTATACCCAGTCAACTTACCTTTCTGCAACTGCCTGAATGGAGGATCCGAACATATCAAGCACCAGTGGGTCAATGAGGTATTTCTGTCTCAAGTGATTGGTCATGGTCAGCTGGGCACACCTCTTACACCCTGAGACACTGGCCACATCGATGCAAGTATATAAGTTACTTTTGTGAATTGTCTGGACTGTTTGTGTGTGCGGCCAGTTAGTATGCAGAATTTTTTTCATTTCTGATCCCTCCAATCTTTTACGCAATCATTGAGCTACACGCACCGCGAAATAAGTAAGAAGATGTGAAGTTGGGAAAATAAATTTTTTATTTTTGTTGGTAAAATTTTATGATGTACATTTTAATAATCATGGATATAGTGTGATCATTAAAATGGTGAATATTGATAAGATAATTGACTAGAAATGAATATTTATAGTAAAATGCCATGAGCGAATAGCGAGTTTTGAATGAAAGGATGTGGGTGGGTGGGTAAAATGTCTCTGTGTGGTGTGTGTCGTATGGGCAGCGAGGCAGGAGTGACGTTGGTGTATGTGCGCAGTGTGTATGTGGTGCAGTGTAGGTTTGTTTGTGTTATTTCGCGCTGCGGAGCTCAATGACCCGCCAGAGGCCAAAACCTCTGCCGAATCAAAACAAGGAAGGAGCATACCCAAAATTTAAAAAAAATTATTAACCCCTCCCCCCTCAACCCACCTAGCCCCCTCAGTGCGTACGTACTTAATGGATGGCCCCTGTGCTGGGACGATATTGCTTGTGAAGACGTTAAAATAGTCGCGTGGAGGGTCAAGGCAATTGTATATATCCGTGTTTACCAATATACAATGCAAATTCCACTCACACCGCAATCATTCAATCTATCCAAATTCTAAAATTTGATTTCACACCTTCCATTCTTTACTAGGAACAAATGGAATGTTCATCATAGATGAATGAGCGTGCAATGATACATGAATAATAATTAAACGGTTTGAGTTACATTCAGGCTATGGATAGTCTTCTGTAAGCTAATGGAACCCAGTCAACCTGTTTTTTCTGCAACCACCTGAGTCTAGGATCCAAAAATATCAAGGTCAAGCACCAGTGGGTCAATGAGGTATTTCGGTCTCAAGTGATTGGTCATGGTCAGTTGAGCATGCCTCTGAAACCCTGAGACACTGGCACCCTGCTCCTTTCACACTATCACAGTGAATCACATGCAGATAGTGAAGGGATAGTTTTCTGGCAGCATGCTGAAAGTGTATATGTATGTGACCACTCTAGCCTGTTGGTCTATAGATGATGTATATATATAGGCGTGCAAATACGCTCTAATAAAGTCAACACTGCATGCCTTTCGTCTCGTTGTCCAGATGTCCCCTAGTAGAGCTTTCTTAGTCAAGCTTTCTTTGTCTGCTTTTATCATACTGTAACACACTAATGTATACCGTTGGTCTTTGTAATAGAAAGAATATTGCATACTTTCTGTAGTAGTGGTATATTACTTTGCAATACTCTGTGTTGATCACATATGTAATAAATACTTCTAAATCAGCACCGGGTGAATGGAAGAAATATTTGGGAAACAGGCGTTCAGAAACTGAAAACAAACTAATATAATTGGAAACCGTAGATACCAAAACAAAACACATCTACTACATTCTAGTGCTGTAATTGACAGGATACGACTCTCGTTCGTATGTGTAAAGAGTCTGAGAAATGACACGGAATAAGGTCGATTCCAATTTCCTCGACTAAAGTGGCAGACGACTTTGAGAGCTGTGATGGAGGAAGGCGGAGTGTCTGTGTGCCGTTACATGTAGACAGCTGACGAACAGCCCGACATAAAAGACGAGGAGGAGTTCATGGACTTCAATGGACCACTGGTGGCGCCACCACCTGGAGAAAACCTTTGAACTACGATGAATAAAGAATACATACACAATATTCCCATGAGTTGGATCTACGTGGTCGTATTCTTCGCGTAGTTGACGGGGAGTATTGCGTACCAAGTCATGGTACCGTTGTATCTATTACTCACCTTTCGACTGGTTATTAGGAAAAAATCTTGTAGATAATTAGAAATTTGACGCAAGCGCCGTTCATTGTTTGTTCCTATAATGCCCATCAGGTGGCCGAAAAAGCTGTATTTTTAGAGCGTGCTTGCACACGCTAAATATATCATCTAGAGTTTAGAGGGGTCCATATAGACTTTCAGGGTACTGCATACAACTTATCCCTTCACTATCTGTGTGCTATTCACTGTGATATTGAGAACAGATCAGGGAGCCAGTGTCTTAGTACCTTAGAGGCGTGCCCAGCTGACCATGACCAATCACTCGAGTCAAAAATACCTCAAGACCCACTGGTTCTTGATTTGTTTGGATCCTAGATAGGCAGTTGCAGAAATTGCAAGTTGACTGGGTGCAATTGGCTTACAGAAAACTAGCCATAGGATAATCTAACTCATACCTTTTAACTGTTATTCATTTATAATAGCACGCTCATTCATCTAGGATGAACATACTATTTGCTCCTAGTCCTAGGAGAATACGGCTCTCCGGAATCTACTCAGTAGCGATCTGTAGGCTCCATAGCCTTAGTATGGAGACTCCGTATTAGGTGGGTAATAAAAGTATATATTATATTCATAATGTGCTAGAACACGTGGATGTAAGAGAGGCCATGAAGATTAGGTCAGAACGTTGGTGGATTGCACGTCAAGGCATTGTGCATGTTAGTAAATTAAATTCACCGTTTTCAGCAATAAAGTAGTTTGCATAATATGAGATCGTTTATTGGGCACCGACAGGCAATAGAGGCCATGGCTGCGCGCATACATTTACCATACTTCCTATATTAAACCTATAATAGCAAGGTGGTTTTCTTGGGCAAGGGCAGAAGACAATGAATATGGACTGCCAAGAACCAACTCTGGTTTCAATTTGCCATATTCTGGTATGCAAAATGGAGATCAAGGTGATTCAACCACGGAAGGAGCTATAGGAAGCGACAATGGGAGAGAGCGTCAACTAAAAGCATCCATATATGCTATACAGTCGATTTTCGGAGACTAATTGTACCATTAAGCCTTTTGGGGCTCAGGACTTCACAATTATACAGCCGTGTCGTTTTTTTCCTATGTTTATGGTGATCCCACAGTGGCACTACGCCCTCTGGCGTTCCATGTACATTTACTTCTGGACAAAACACAGCGCCTCGTTTTCATGTATATATGCATCTCCGAAAGACTTTGCTAAACGAGTCCCTGTAGTTTCATCAGGTTCGCGTCGCTTCTGTATGAAGACCGATGTGACTTTGGTCAGGCGGCGGGTGTACAGGGACGGGCGGGGTGGGGTGGGGACGGGGGCGGATGTATACACGTCGAGGGGAAGCGCGGGCTGGAAAGGCAGCAGACTGGTGTCTGATGTTCTTACATTTATAAGGTATTTATTCTGTAATATATACTTAATTTACAGTCAAATAAATAACATTTCCTGACGCATTAATTATATAATATCTAATATTAATATATATATTAATATAATCAATCCTAAGTCAAATAAATAACTCTAAAATCCCTAACCCTAACACTTACCGGGTTACCCTATCCTAACCCTGCCCGACCCTATTCCTAACTCTATCCCTAACCCTATGTTTTCCAAAAAATTCAACCTAAAAAATCAGTGGTGTATGGGGATTTAATTTCATGTCCCTGTGATTTCTGAGGAAAAATTTTTTTGAATCAAATTTCGAAATAAACAGGAATCAAATTGAAATGTCTAACACTGCTCCTGTAGCTTCGAACAATGATTCTAAAAACTTTGAATCAAATTTCGAAATAAACAGGAATCAAATTGAAATGACAACACCCTATGGGAATCTGCCTGAAAACACTACCAGTGCACACCCACACCCAGCCAAAAGGCATAGCTTTCCGATTAAGGCTCCTGATTTAACACTGCTCCTGTAGCTTCGAACAATGATTCTAAAAACTTTGAATCAAATTTCGAAATAAACAGGAATCAAATTGAAATGACAACACCCTATGGGAATCTGCCTGAAAACACTACCAGTGCACACCCACACCCAGCCAAAAGGCATAGCTTTCCGATTAAGGCTCCTGAAACGAAGACAAATAAAATGAAAAATGAAATGAAAGTTGAAAAGAAATTAAAACTTAAATTCGATTTTCCACAAAAAAACGAAAACCATGAAACTGTGTCAAATGTCTCCCTCTCTTCCACACAGGTACAAGACGAAGGCCGTCTACCATCCGAGGCATGGCCCATCTTCCGACATGCAAAGATCGCGAAACTGGAGGCGATGCGGGCACAACTCCGGCGTGACTGGATGGATGAAGCCATCGATGGGGGATTCACAGAACCCTGGTGCTTCGGGCTCGAGCGAGTTCCGAAAAGCTTCGAGGGCACCGAACTGGCGAAACGCATCGTCGAAATCAGACGCCAGGCTGCACTCGACATAATGAGGGAAACAATGTTATTCAACAATGACACTGCCGTAAAACATGTAAAAACAGCTGACGGGTATATTCATGGTGTAGAGAACATTCTGAAACGTAGTGACCCAAACGCAGCAGAAAACCAAATGTTAAAAGCTAATGAAAATCTCAACACTCTCCTGATAAGTGAGGAAAAGAAAGAAAGGGCTGCACTTAATGCAAAAAGCAGAAAAATGGCGACCAACCGGGTCAAGGACCAAGATATCCTTGACCCGGCGGGCTACCTCAACACCCAGTTCTATCGAAACCAGCAGAAAAAACGCGATCAGGACGAACAGGGTGGGGCACGTATGTCCACCGAGGGCACTTCCGCTGGAGGCAGCGTCCTCGATCGCAACAGGGCTCCTGATAATCGTCCTTCTTTTCAGGGGGCAGGCAACAGGGGCCAGGGAAACCAGAGATGGCGCGGCCCAGCGCGCCGAGGTGGCAGAGGGTACGGCAGGGCAAAGCCCAGGTACTAGCTAACCATAAAGAAAGCAAATGTGAAACTAAAGAGGTCAGTGACAACACTGCACCCAGAAATTGTGTTCAAAAATGTGTTCAAACAGAAACCAGTGCTTGTATATCCGAAGGTAATAAAAACAAGAGAAGTGAAGAAAAACCTGTGTCAATGTCTATGTCCAGTGAGAACATCTCGGGCCAGAAAATAATCAACCTATCAAAACATGTCCTAAATGCAAATGAAAAATCAATCTTAGGCAAAGGACTAAAATTCTGCCCTACGCAAAACTTTGTCGAAAAAGGTGAACTAAGAAAAGATCTGGATAATTTCTCAAATAGACTACGAACTAAACAATTCATGGCAAAAGTAAATGAAATGAAACCAGATAAGTACAAGAATCAAATAACAGTTCTAGACAAAGTGAGCCCATACGGCAACACTGTAGACTTCATCAAACTGAAAAAACAAAGCTTGTGGAAACCCCCCCCCAGGGTCCACAAATCTAGAAACATTCATAAACAACGTAGAAACCGATATCACCAAGTGTAAAATAACCAGAGTCAAACAACAAAATGTAAAAAGATCAGAAAAGGAAGCACTAAAAACCTTGAAACAAAACAAGGAAATAGTCATCTTCCCAGCAGACAAAGGGGGAGCAATAGTAGTACAAAACACCACTGACTACATAGCAGAGGCACATAGACAATTAAAAGACGAGAAAACATACAGGAAAATAGAAAAGGACCTGACGAAGAGTCATGCAGAAGAAGTAGACACCTTAGTGGAGGAAATGGTTCAAAATGGCGACATAACCACGAAAATGGCGAAAATGATCACTGTAAAGAAACCAAAAACCCCCCAAATCTACTTTCTCCAAAAAATACACAAAAAAACAAAACCACCACCAGGTAGACCCATAGTATCAGCTAATGACTGCCCGACCAAGAGAATATCAGCACTAGCCGACATATTCCTCAAACCACATGTGGTGAAAATGAAATCATTTGTGAAAGACACAACAGATTTCATCAACAAGATAGAGAGCACTGGTAAACTAAAAACAGACACGATCCTAGGCACAATGGATGTCACATCCCTATACACAAATATCCCGACCGACGAAGGGATTGAAGTAATACGGGAAAAACTGAACACATGCAGAAATAAAAAAGAAAAACCGTCGAATGAAACCATATGCAACGTACTGGAAACAGTACTCAAGAAAAACAACTTCCAATTCAACGGAGAAAATTATCTGCAAACTAGCGGAACAGCGATGGGAACAAGAGTGGCCCCCTCTTTCGCAAACCTGTTCATGGAAAAAATCGAGACTGACATCCTGAACAAACCGGGTCTGAAACCAAAAATATGGTACCGATATATAGACGACATCTTCTTCGTCTGGGAACACGGAGAAGATGAACTAAAGAAATGGATGACCGAAAACAACAACCACCATCCAACCATCAAATTCACAACGGAATGGTCAACGGAAAAGATAAATTTCTTAGACACATGGGTAGTGAAAAACGAAAAAGGTGACCTATACACAGACCTGTATACAAAACCAACAGACACAAACTCGTACCTGAGGTACGAATCAGCCCACCCTCCCAGTTGCAAAAAGAGCTTGCCAGAGAGCCAGTTCTTAAGAATAAAACGAATTAGCCAAAGAACGGAAGACTATGAAAAACACATAGAGAAGAAAACAACTGACTTTCTAGAAAGGGGCTACCAACTGGAAATAATCAACGAGGCAAAAGAAAAGGTAGCAAAGAAAAATAGGAGAGACTTGTTGAAACCAAAATCAGAAAACCCCAAGGAAGAAAAAGAAAAAATCTTCCTCACTACAACTTTCCGACCAGGAAAGAAACATGTCCAAACAGCAATACGAAAACATTGGGACATACTAGGAAAATCAACCACCACAAAAAAACTACATCGTGCAGATCTAATGATGGGCTACAAAAGACCAAAAAACATTAGAGACCACGTTGTAAGATCAAGACTTAACTACAAACCAAGCGACGAAAACAAAAAAGAAGAGAGCAACAACAATAACGAATGCAAAAAGGCAAACTGCCACTACTGCAAAATGCTAACAAGCAAGGGCAAATCAAACACAAAAACAGAACCATGGAATGCAAAAAGAATATCACATGCAACAGCTCAAACGTGATCTACTGCATAGAATGCAAAAAATGTGGAATCAGATATGTTGGGCAAACCAAACGAAAAATAAAAGAAAGAATACGAGAGCATATGTATGCGGTCAAAAAGAACAAAGACTCAGATGTAGCATACCACTTCAACAAAGAGACTCACGAAGGCATCACAGACATGAAAGTCTACATAGTAGACTTCATCTACGAACACCCAGAAAGTGAAAGGGCAAAAAGACTCAGAAACACAATAGAACACAACTGGATCCACAGACTACAAACTGTAGCACCATATGGCTTGAACACAATGGACAGTAAATATGGATGAGAAGCCCCACACAGCCACGTCAAAAAAATTTTTCCTCAGAAATCACAGGGACATGAAATTAAATCCCCATACACCACTGATTTTTTAGGTTGAATTTTTTGGAAAACATATTCCAATCCACTTCTCAATCCAGGCTGACACCTAGACCAGGTAAAATCAAGAACACTTTGATAGACAGGGGGAGTGTACAACATCAGACACACCCCCTACAGTACACACACACTGTCAACAGTGTCAACACATAAAGAAATACAAACACTGGAGACACATTTGGGGATCTACAGAGATAAACAAACCCCTAAACCTAACTCACCTAGTCCCACAGGTGCCTGACGAGCCAGAAGATGGCGAAACTGCACAAAAAACAAAAAAGTTTAGGCCACATAAGTCTGTTTACAAACCTGATGACCCCAGTGAGGGTTCAAGGCTGACAGTTCAGGTCACTTCCTGTAGTTGGACCAACCACAGGCCTAAACAACACAGTGTATCAAGTAACCACAGACAACCAATGTATCCTCCAATGACAGTGGAGATACAAACGGAAGTAAGCAGAAAATGCGCGAAATTCTGTGGTTCAAAACACCTACCTGGTCATAGTGCAGTCGTACAGGGACTCAGACACACGCCTCGTTTCACAATCCTCTATCCCTAACCCTAACCTAACTCTAACCTATCCCTATTCATATCCCTTACCCTAACCCTAACCCTACCCAACCCTATACCAGACCGACGGGCCGGCCAACCTGACCGCCCCACGGGCAGGTGGGCCCGGGACCGTAGCGGTATTGAATTCACCGTATGTGACCGAATTCACCGTAGAACGGAAGAATACTGGAGAACTCGACCCGTAATGAACTCGACCCGTTTTAAAAACTCGACCCGTAACGAACTCGACCCATTTTAAATCTTCCCAACTCAAGTAATTCAACTGTGAGTAAATACTATAGTGAGTAGAAAGTATGTAATCTTAGCCTCAAATTCTATCTTTTCTGGGGAAGAAAACAAACAGAACACCCTACCCTTATCCCTAACCCTAACACTATCCCTATCCCTCTCCTTATCCCTATCCCTAACCCTATCCCCATCCCTATTCCTTTCCCTAACCCTATCCCAACCCTAACCCTAACCCTTCGTCTAAACCTAGCTGGACCTATTTTCTATAGCCACTGATTTATTTGTCTAAAATCTAATCAGACCTTTCCTCCTATATAAAAATGTCTTATTCATAAGTATCTGAAACGGGTCGAATTCTCCAACAGATGTCTCCAAAACGGGTCCAGCTCTCCTGACAACTGCGGGTCGAGTTTATTTCGGGTCGAGTGCTCCAGTAACCGTCTGGAAACTATAGTCAAACACGTGTCTCCTCTCCCAGCTCTGCCGCTACACGGCTCGCCGTGGCCATCCGCTCGGATTTTATCTTTCCGCAACGGCGCCTTTTCTCCGGAGAACGCCCGGCAATGCCGTCTAGTGGCCATACAGAGAATCACCTCCGGGTTGTGGGTTTTCTAGCGGGCGTCCTATTCCGCAATTTTTCCGCGTCCAGCTGCGGAAGCCATTCGGCCGTTGGTATTGAAACGGCATCGGTGCCCCTCAAACGCGCTCGAGTATTAAGCTGATGCAGTGTGTGTAGTATAGAGTAGGCGGAAGGAAAGGGAGAGTATAGGGAGGGAATTAATAGAGATTCGGTGGGGAGGAGTGTGGTGGTGGTGGTGTGGGTGGTGGTGGTGGTGGTGGTGGTGGTGCGAACTTGCAAGAAACCACGTGACATCAAAGACAGATGATTGGCTGTGACCAGGCATGCGCAGTGATAATTCTGGAGGGCAGTTAATCACGTCACTTCCGCTGCAGTGCGTCTGCGCGGAGGAGGAACGCTCGTCGGAGAAGTTATTTGTGTAGGTCGAATTAGATCCTTTTATGACCAGGCAATGCCTCCTCTTCCTCCCCCTCTAGGATATGATTGATGAAGAGTTGGAGAGTGAAATCATTGAACAGCTTCCGTCTCTGAGGTTGGAGAAATGGTTCTACCTACTACATGCTGACTCGACAATAGATGCGAAAGGGGTCTGGAAATCATTTTTCGTGAGTGAGCTGTTACTTTGATTATCATGGCAAGTTAATGAGGCGAAGTGTAAAATGACCGGGTAGTCAATTGAAAACACTAGACGCCTCTCAAAAGGGCAAAGCATTTTATTCATATTCATTGGAACGGACATTGGAAAGCCACTTTTTTCCAGATCAGCCTTTGACACATCAATTATTATTTCTTTTGATCCTTCTTTAGAAATACCATAACGGCATGATAAAGATGTTTGCAGGCATCACCATGCACTCCTTTACTTAACAGGTCATTTCTGATTGCACCAGTGTAGAGTTTCAAAAAACACATTGATTTAGTTACTTAGGCCTAAGCCTGGTACATGCTTTGTCATGGAATAGAGGGGCTGCATACGAATGCTCAGAGGCAGTTATTTATATATGAAACCGAGTCTGTGTCACCGTTATAGTCTTACAATACAGAGTGGCACCACCTGGTGATTTACAAATATTATTAATTATGAACTCCAACCAGTTTCTTTGACTTATTCTAATATACCAAATGTGTGAAATATAAAATATTATCGAGTTTGACCAAACCCAATCAGCCCATTTATATTATAAGAGTGATTTACTTAGAAAATGTACTGAAAAATATAGGTTTCATTGATTTATAAAAAAAACAAGCAAGGTGACATATGATTTCTAAATCATAATGTTTACTACTATACATTTGATATATTCTGTGAAAATTTGAGAAAAATTACATTGGTTTTACAATGTGAAAAACGACATTTTTTTTATAACTTCTCTCTATTCTAGTATAGTGTGTATCTCTGTATAGCATGTATCTCTAAATAACAAAACATAACAAGGTGACCTCCATTTTTTAAACTAGCTGTGTGTCTTTTAAGTTAATCACATGTTCACTTTCAGATATATTTACATGGGTTATCATCTTCAAGGTAAATTGTCTGCTAGGTTTGTACACGAGACACCTACCACGACCATCGATCACAGTAAGTGGTGAACCATCGCTCCATATGAAGCTATAGGCTGACGCACTGAGGCCATCTAGTGTATTCACTCACAGTTACCATTTCACTCAAACTACAAATCGCTGTACCTTACCTCACTTCCGTCCGCTTCATTTCAATCGCCACACTTCACAACGTCTACCATACATCATTTTTGCCCACCCACCCATATCTTCTTTTGTAAGTTTATATATTTTATAAACCCATATTATCCATAGGGTATATATTTTATTTCCCATACTTAATATTAATTATTTTTACAAATATCATATCGAATGTTTACTAATACATGTGATTTCATAATACGATTGTATTTTTCCAAACCAGACGTCTCTCTTTTATCTACGATATGGGATTCCGTCGGTGAACAAGATAATTTCCAAATCTACGATGCAACATTTAATGAAACGGTGAGAAAGTAGGCCTAAATGATTGATTTAATTAATTGATTCAATATATTGTAGGAACTGTACTTGTCTCCATAAACGAATAAAGGCCTTAAATGAAAACAATTGTGAATTACACATCAAACCAGAATTTACCTGACTGATGATGTTTACGGTTCAAAGAATGTACATCTCATGAGAGTTATTAGTTTTCTAAAATCATAAATCATAATAAGGTTATCATTATACTTAACACACAATATATAAGTTTGATAAACTGCGATACTTATATATTACCAACTGAATTCTTTACATTACAATCCGACCTTTTCGGAAATTTGATAACAAATACGCATACTTGTTTATTGTTCGGTGCATTGCCCTTATATTAAGTATCAGAGTACCAAAGGTTTCGCTGGACCATTAAGTGTGCCATCATTGAAGTCATACTCAAGGTCTCCTGCGAGCAGTCTAACTTCATCTGTCTTGGCTATTTCAGGAAGTTCATTCACAGCTTGCAGCTCCGACGGAACTGGGGTGTTTTCAAACGTTTCAAATCCCTGTGCTGGCCAATGCCTGGAGCAGGATAGCTTATTGAAGGCCTCCTTCTTTTGTGCCATCTCCTTCGCGGATGCCCAGGCTGCAGGAACCATGCAGACGAACACCACATAGCGCCACCTCTCAGGATTCTGGCGCGTTACCAATGGCGGTGCACCTGCATGGACAACACGTGAATCCCAGAGCACCATGCCACCTTTGGGTACAGGGATACGCTGAATGTCGCACCCACGTTCTTTGTACCATGCAATTTCTGCTTCTGTCAGTGGCCGAAACTCTGAATCCGGCCGCGGTGGGGTTGTAGACTTTGGACGAGGTTCCGAGTTAGAATCAGCAAAGAACTCATCATGGTGGTAGTGTGATCGTGACATGACAGCGAGACACCAGTCATCCTCATGGGTCTCCTCCAGGTAAACAGCACCCTGGAAAGCATGACGGCCTTTTTTATCTCCACCTTGGTCAAGATGAAGGTTCCGTGCCCCTTTATTTGGTGGCATTGCTGGGGCAGGAACCAATGATCCATCCTCTGGCAATACTGGTGGCCTTCCAATGGCTACGCCGTCAAAACTGGATGCGAGCTTCTCTGTGCCAAAGAGTGACTGAAAAACATGTGCTGCCTTGAGGCGCACTGACCAAGCCACTGGGTGATGTGCGATGTTGTAACTGTGGATGAGTGACCCTTTGTTGTCTGGGAAGTCATCGCCGAATTTAGCGAGCCATTTGTGGAGCTGGGCAATGTTCTCCTCACATTCCTGAGCTGTCAGAACTCCAGGTAAAACTGCAAAACCATCCTTCTCCAAGGCATGTCTTATGGCGGCTAGCCGATCAGTTGACCTAATGAAGAAATAAATAAAACAGGTTTTTTTTTCAAATTTATGTTGTGTAAAATCAGCTCATCTTAAATTGTGAATATGGAGACCTCATTTTAACTGCATCCACCATTAACACTAACCACAAGCAGACAAACATATACATATATGTATCTATAACTAATCCTATTTGACTTTCTTTGACGAATAACTCAACTGTACGTCATCAATTTAAAGTACATGTATTTGGGAATAACAGATTTCTTCGATAGACACAATAGATAAAATTATATATGACAGGAGCATGACTAGGGCAGTTAAGGCTTTTGACCTATTGGGATAATGTCACCCGTATCAGCAACTAAAACTAGACATTGGAACCAGATTACTGATAAGAATATAAGAATGTGCCCAATTAAATTTCGAGAAGATATTTTGTTTTATGCTTTAGATTGTAGACTCGGGCATTTAGCATCTAGATTATCACCTTAACACTTTCAGTCCGACCACCTTGGAGGAGGCCTACATGCCAAGTCCAACAGATATGAAGTAATATACCCCCAGGGGACGATGCTCTTATGACAATGGTACCGGAAGCTATTCAACAGGTGCATTTGATATGCGTTGTCTTAGTTCCATATAGAACACCCATACTGAATAATGATGCCTATAGTGTTTTTCAATCATTTTGAAAAAAAAGAAAGTCTTGGAATTTTGTCACATAGAATACCGTTTTTAGTAATGGCTTCAAAAGAAGCCTGGAGGCATTATTCGTCCCCTGCATGGGAATGCCTCAAGGCATTCATCGTCCCCTGCCTGGGAGTGCCTCAAGGCATTACTCGGACTGATATGGTTAATAGCCTGAGAGGGCAGGATTATGATCTAAAATGCTATAAGGGAAAAACGACAAACCGAACACCATTATCAAGCTCTATGTATGTCTTATGTCGTGCAAACAACCTGACCTATAAGCGAGGACAAGACGGAGAAATTGGACTGAGTCACGGTAGTGTAAAACATTTCACTATGAAATTAAAAATATCTATGCGTGACACGAAATCCTAGATACACATTACAGAGATGTATTGGTAGTATACGTTATTACCCACCGAATACGGAGTCTATGAAGCCTATGAAGCTTACAGATCGCTACTGAGTAATAACTACTCAAAAGGTGAGTAATAAGTACAACATTACCACAAACATATATATATATACGTAATACTCCTCGCTATCGCTCGGAGTTTTACTTCGCGTCAACTACGCGGAGAATACGGCCACTCAGATCGAAATCATGATAATATTGTGCATGTATTATATGGAGTGTCCCTCAGTCAGGCAAACTGGAGCAACGCAATATTTGCTGACAAACCAACACTAAAGACACCATCAGGCGTGTAAACGAGGAAATCTCTCTCGTTAAAGAGGGAGTGAAGACACCGTACGTTGCTAGGGAGAGACACAGAAGTCGACATTGCACGACTAATCTCAGATACTCTCAACCAAAAATATAGTGACCGAGTGACACACATAGATCGCCAAAACAAGTAAGATCGTTCCTGATCGTTCCTGTCTGTTGATGTTTAATATTGAATTACCAAGAAATTGATAGAAAAGCAAGCCCAACTATTAAGAAAGATATACAAGAATAGTGAAGTAAATAGAGAAGATTTAGTAGAAACAAGAATATTACGTACTTTAATAAACAAGGAAATAAGAATCTTCAAAGCAAGAAACTATGTTACAGGGAAAATGTAAAGAGTTCTAGCAGGTAGCACATTAAGAAACAGAGTCAACTTACTTGTGGGGTTCCCCAGGGCTCAGTTCTGGGTCCTGTACTATATACAATATTTATTGATGGGCTATTTGATGTCTTAGAATTCTTCACACCGACTATGTATGCGGATGACCTCATCTTAATCACAGAAATCACAGAAGGCGTCACCCGGCTGAGGGCGGATGATGCCTTAAGGCATCATTTGCTGCATATTTATTTATTGTTTATCAAAGGAAATATTTTAGAAATAAACTTGAAATTTGCACATAATGTAGACCTGTGTAACATTATATATTTCAATTCGAGATACTAGATATACAAATATCAAGGATAACTGGCATTCAACACGTGTCAGCAACGGTGATGAAAGACTGCATGCTCATACTAAGTGATGAATTTGAACACCTATATAACATATCTTTCAAAACAGGTAAGGTGCCTAGTACCTGGAAAATAGGAAGAGTCACTACGTTGCCCAAGTCAGGTGACAGCAAGAGTGTCAACAATTGGTGACCAATAACTAATCTGAACATGCCGAATAAAATAATGGAGAAAATTGTGCATAGTAGACTGTATTCATATGTAAACTTGCGTGGTATGATAAATATGAATCAATTCGGATTCAGGCTAGGCATGGGTACTGCCGATGCGCTGTACCAGTTCACAAATGACTTACATGAATCTTGTGACAAAGCGTATGCTACTGCAGTATGTTATGTTGATGTGCGTAAGGCTTTTGACTGTGTTCCACATGAATTACTCTTGAAGAAACCTCAATTTTCGCCTTCCCATGGACCTACTGTTGTGGGTCAGTAACTATCTCCACCATCGAAAACAAATCACAGTCGTAAATGGCCTAACTTCATGCTTGGCTGATGTCACCTTTGGGGTCCCACAGGGGTCGGTGCTGGGCCCGCTGTTATTCATACTGTATGTTAACAACATGTGTGCCGGTGTAACTGATAGTGTCCACGCCCAGTATGCGGATGACCTAGTGCTCTACAGCTCTGACATCAATAGTGGCATAGCTGCTTGCAAACTGCAAGAGTCAGTTTCCCAAGTCACAAAATGGTGTGAAGCCAATGCACTAACTATTAACACTAGTAAGACAATGTCCTGCTGGTATAGTACTAGGGCAAGGGTAAAGAAGCTCGAACCGCTCAAGATTACATGTGGTGGAAAGGTCCTTCCTACTTGTACAAGTTATAGATATCTCGGAGTTAGCCTTGATACCACGCTAAATCTAAACGAACATATGAAAGTAGTACAGAAGCAAGTCAATGCGAGGCTGTTTAAATTACAGAAGGTGAGAAGCAGACTATCTGCTGATGTGGCCGAATTGATCTATCTAAGTACAATATGACCGCTAATGGAATATGCCTGTTTCCTTTTTGATGGGGCTAGTGCAACGCACTTAATAAAGCTACAATGCCTGCAAAACAGGGCACTGAGGATTGTCAGGTGTGTCGGTGTCAGAGCTGTGGGAGTTGATGAACTTCATACTGCGTATAATGTTGAAAAGCTAAAGTTATGTAGAACAAGGCAATTGATGAGTATCATTTATAAGAGATCACAACATAGGGAAAATATTGATACTGCTCTCAGGGGTACACGAAGTGATGGTAAAGTAAAACTCATTGGGTTCAGGTTTAAGACGAACGGGTACAAGAATAGTCCGGCCTATAGAGGGAAGGTGGTGTGGGATAAGTTGCCTGTGAACACCCAGAAAGCGGCATCCAAAAAAGAATTTAAGGCATTACTGCGGAAAGATCTAGTGTGAATGGCAATTTGAATACCAAATGGGGTATCTACCCACTGCTCTAAACCCAAACGAATATATGAAAGTAGTGACCTAAGAGCAGACACAGTGTTATTCCATCATTCATCCTTCATCCCCTGTATATATTTGACTTACTATAAGTACTGAATATTCTATTACTGTTGTATGACGATGTGCAAACATCTTATTTCATGGAAGATCTGTATTAACAGAATGGAATAAAACATATAAGAAAAAAATAAAAAATATCACATCACGTGATAAACCTTTGAATTCTGGGTTCAGAGGTCCCTAGAAGTGTACATAGTCACTAGTAGCCGACCCTTGTCGTTCTGCTATAGATGGCCGTCCCTAAACGGTTAAGGGGCTTTTAAATAATGTTGTAATTGTGACTGGTATCAGAATACCCTGTCTATAATACTACTATACAAACCCCAGGGAAATAATCTGAGGCTCAAATATAAAATGTTCATTTGTGCGCAAGTATAGTAGTGTCGAGTCGATTATCTGCCATAAAGCATGACTCTCGAGATTAGAAGAGATAATCCCCTCCTTTGCTCTTGATAAGTTAGGGGTGCGAGCGCATTAATCCATCACCTACCACAGGTATAAAACACAATCACATTACACAACCTAACCCGGCGTTAGACAATTATAGGCGGCGATTCTTAAAGCAGTATCATATCTATTATGATTTATGTCCCCAACACACAACATTTATATGGCAGCTATGTCAGTTGGAGTGGGGAAAAAACAAGGAAATGATTTTCCCTGGCAATACAGGGTTTAAACACCAAAAACATCTGAAATAATGTAAATCAAATACAATAACATTATCATTTCGAAACACTTTCTAAAGGAAACAAAAAATAAAAAAAGTTTTCGTGCTTAACCTTTTAAAAATAATGTGGCTAATAATGTAAACTAATTAATATGTCTCTTTGATATTTCTGCCTCTGTGTACATATGTTTATCAATTTAAAACTCTATATTAGGCTTTTATGATATCAAAATGATAAAGTTTCTTTGTTTGTTATGCATAAAGAACATGTTCAACTAGGACAAGAAAATGAAAAAGTTTCCCTATCTCATATAATAAATATATTGGTTACCAAATATATAAAAGATATTTTTTCCCAGAGTTGGGCGTTTTTATATGGATACTTCACTTATTTTGAAGGTGTATCTTAACCTGAGAGTGTGGATACCTTAAGGTGATGCCTTGTGTTAGGGTGAAGATGTGTATTTATTATCCAACTAATACTATTACAGTAGAACCCCGCCTAACGGACACCCCACGTAAGCGGACACCCCGCGTTAACGGACACCTTTGCTCGGAACGGTTCCCTCTATTAGATGTTTATTTTAACCTCGCGTAAGCGGACACCCCACGTAAGCGGACACTTTGGCCCGGAAGGAGGGTGTCCGCTTACGCGGGGTTCTACTGTATTACATACCTATAGCCGAACGTCAGTTAAATACGACCCTCTCACGAGGGTGTAGTATATCGCGACTCCAGCCCACTATGGTGCGCTTTGTCGTACTGCAAGATTCTAACGTGTATGTAACTAACTCGCTGCAACGCGCTAGGCGTGCATATTCTACGTCATCGCGACCACTGTCAACATGTCGGAGGACGTCGAATCGCGACTTGAAACTCGCTATAGAGGCCCCCCGTAACGACTAGAAGTGTGTCTTTGTAAAATATTGAGGTAGCTAACGAATGGCTTGCACGTACAACAGTTTATATTGATCAAATATTCGAAATTCATCGATAGTAATAACTCGTCCTGTCCGCAACGGGCGACGCACAGACAGAGCGAAGATATTCGTTGTGCATGCGCAAAGTTATCTAGGTTAACGTCACTCTCCTAATCGTAGTAGATCGTCGTATTCCGCTAGCCGCTTACGTCTAGTACTACGGTTCGGAGAGTGAAGCTTATTGAGGTGCATGCGCAACAAGCACATCCTGTGAGTTGGCTTCCGGTTAGTAGCAGACAGTGTCAACATGAAGTGGTTGTGACTTGAAGACTTGATAAATGGCGTTTTAGGATCGAATTAAGGTATGTAGTAATAAGAAAACGTCCTGACTGTGGCCAGAACTATGTCTTAGTTATCGGTCATCTATCGCCGACGTTCGCCCCTCCGCCTGCGGCATCGGGGCGAACATTGGCGATAGATGACTGGGGATCGAACCGGGGCGGGGATCGAATCGGGGCGGGGGTCAAAGCGGGCCGGGGGTCAAAGCGGGCCCGGTTGCCGGGGTTTTACACTCCTCCTCCTCCTCCTTCTTCTACCCAGTACAAAAATATTCACCCGGGCCGGGCCGGGCCGGGCCGGGGAGCAAACCAGACCGGTGATCAGACCGGACCGGTGATCAAACCAGGCCGGTGATCAAACTGGGTGTGTCCGGGCCGTGTGCGGCCGGGTGCGGCCGGGCCTAGGATCAAACCGGGGCGGGCCGGGTGCGGCCGGGCCGAGGGTCAAACCGGGCCGGGCCGGGTGCGGGCGGGCCGAGTGCGGGCGGGCCGGGGGTCAAACCGGGCCGGGCCGGGCCGTAATTCCGCCGAGCCCCCTAGCGGAATACCGGGGAACCAGCGTACAATACACAGAAACACGTAGACTGGTTCCCTGCCCTAATGAAGTAAGGGACAGGTAACGGGTTCCTACGACCTTCAACTAGACTGTAGTACATCCCGTTGTCTTTAGGTTTGTTTTGTTTGTTATAGGAGGTATAGGTGTGCATAATGATAAGAAGAACAAGTTGTCTAGGCGGGTAATAAACCAACAATGTTTGGATAAATTTGATAATTGATAACTAATCACCTTTCTGTTGAAATTATGTTAGAGTGAGTAGTCAGGGAGAAAAACTGATGTGAGGTCGTGCGACCAATAGAAAGCATAAGAAATTTGGAAAAAACTGGAAAAATATTAGACTCTAGTACAGTCTGTTGTCGCCAGGGCCAGGGCACACAGGCTCAAACTCAGACTGTTATGCGCTGCCATTTTAAGGTAGAGATTCCTACCTTCGTTGGTACTAAGCTGCCCTGATTTTTTTGCCAGTAACCAGTGTGCTACTCTTCAAGCAGAGGTCCCAGAGTAGCTTTTACTGGGCATGTACCAAATTAATCAGCTTGGAGAGTTATAATGATTCCCAGAATAGTGCTATTCTCAGGCTTGGGTATGCACTAAAATTAAAAACAGCCAACCAGGAAATTTCTTTTTTCAATGAGGAACTGGCAAATCAGAGCTGTGCTCTGTTAGACACTTACAGACCTTAAGCAGACTAAGCGCCTGTCGGTATTCCCCTTGTCAAACTGATACTATAAATAGGACAGCCAACCACAACTCTCCTCTCACTAAAGGTGGCTGGCCAGTCAGACCCATACTCTGTTAGACCTTCACGTACCGTAACCCGAAGGTGGTGCGGTGCGTGAACGGACTAGAAAAATATATGTAAAGGCTTGTTCATCATCAAATAATACTGGATGAAATATGTATATTATCATATGGTACTTTAAAAGAATGTCATTATCATTTAAAATCTATATGTAACAAACTTTACATGATTTGGTTATAAGAACTCTGTTAAACCTTGTATTATAGTCGTGCGACTATCCCTTTGTAAATCACCTTGGAATGGTGAAAGAGATTGTCGAAAAATAATTATTATATAAAAAAAAAAAATGATAATAAACATGGCATGAGAATGATGGCCTTTGATAAAACAGTAAATCTAGCACTGCTGGGGGTGGGACTCGAACCCACAAAGTCCTATAACCTTGGAAAGATGGAGGCGTTACCAATAATGCACCACGAAACTGGAACCCGTTGCCTGGCCTTTAGTCTAACTAGGCCAGGCTGCCAGGCTAAGAAACACGGAGGCGTTACCAATAATGCACCATAAAAATGGAACCCGTTACCTGGCCTATATTCTAACTAGGACAGGCTTCCAGGCTACCCCTGGGGGCGGCGATTCTGGGATAACCATTAGTCGCCAGTGTGAACTCTCGGGTACATTCTCAGGTCGACGACGTGTGCGGTGGACATTGCCACCACTTAGCGACTATTGGCTTGACGATCTACAGTCGCCACGTATTTACAAAAAAAGGCTAGGAGGCTGTTTGAAGTTGTGTGATAAAAGGTGAGTAGAACCGTGTTATATACAATTTCCTTACAAAATATGTAGCATTAACTGGGAACAAGAGGTTGACAGATGACTGAACAATAGTTCATTGCCTGAATTATGATATTACGGTGTTAGGTTATGTAGACTCTGATCTGTGTCAGGAACCAAACAATGGCTATACAGGAGGCCGAGAGGCAGCTATCTGCTTAAAGGAGCTAGAAACTGGTTACCCATTATCTGCTAAATCCCCGAGAGTTTATCACTCTCCTGGCTTAGGACATTTAACCTACTTTCAGAGGGTAACGTTAGTAAGGATATCAGCTTGGAGAGTTGGATGACCTAAATACCATCAGTGACTCACACACACGCCAGGCACAGACCTGAGGCCTGAGCAGAACACTGTGAGGGGTGTGAACCATAACAACACACTACAAACTCGTGTATTTGAATGCAAGCAGCTGGCAACTAATACGTTTTCCACATGTTTTGAAGGGAATTATAATATAAAATATGGTGCCATCATATTCCTAATATTCTATTGAGTAAAGGTATTATTTGTTTTATGAATGTCATTGCCTGAAAATCATATGAACTACCAGTATTTCAGTTGAGAGTTCAGTTCAGTGAAATAGAGTCATGTCATGTGGTGCATGGTATAGTGTAAGGTGGTGCAGTATGGTATAGTGTGGTGTAGAGTGATATAGTGTAGTGTGTACATTCCCTCCACCATACTGCCCCTCTACCATACTTTCCTTCAACCATACTGCCCCTCCACCATACTGCCCCTTTCCCACACTGCCCCTCCACCATACTGCCCCTCTACTACACTGCCCCTCTACTACACTGCCCCTCCACCATACTGCCCCTCTCCCATACTGCCCCTCCACCATGCTGCCCCTCCACCATACTGCCCCTTTCCCACACTGCCCCTCCACCATACTGCCCCTCTACTACACTGCCCCTCTACTACACTGCCCCTCCACCATACTGCCCCTCTACTGCACTGCCCCTCCACCATACTGCCCCTCAACCATACTGTCCCTCCACCATACTGCCCCTCTCCAATACTGCCCCTCTACTACACTGCCCCTCCACCATACTGTCCCTCAACCATACTGCCTCTCCACCATACTGCCCCTCCACCATACTGTCCCTCCACTACACTGTCCCTCCACCATACTGCCTCTCCACCATACTGCCCTTCTACTACACTGCCCCTCCACAATACTGCACCTCTATCATACTGCCCCTCCACCATACTGCCCCTCGCCCATACTACCCCTCTACTATACTGCCCCTCCACCATACTGCCCCTCCACCATGCTGCCCCTCTACCATGCTGCCCCTCCTCCATGCTGCCCCTCCATCATACTGCCCCTCCACCATACTGCCCCTCTATCATACTGCCCCTCCACCATACTGTCCCTCCACCATACTGCCCCTCTATCATACTGTCCCTCCACCATACTGCCCTTTTCCCATACTGCCCCTCTACTACACTGCCCCTCCACTATACTGCCCCTCCAGCATACTGCCCCTCCACCATACTGCCCACCACCATACTGTCCCTCCGCCATACTGCCCCTCTACTATATTGCCCCTCCACCATACTGCCCCTCCACCATGCTGCCCCTCCACCATACTGCCCCTCCACCATGCTGCCCCTCCACCATGCTGCCCCTCCATCATACTGCCCCTCTATCATACTGCCCCTCCACCATACTGCCCCTCTATCATACTGTGCCTCCACCATACTGCCCCTTTCCCATACTGCCCCTCTACTACACTGCCCCTCCACTATACTGCCCCTCCACCATACTGCCCCTCTTCCATACTGCCCCTACATAAAACTGCCCCTTTCCCATATTGCCCCTCTAAGTATTACACTGCCCCTCCACTATACTGCCCCTTCACCATACTGCCCCTCTACCATACTGCCCCTCCACTATACTACCCTACATCCTACATCTCCACATCCATACATCCTACATCCCTACATCCCCACATCTCCACATCCATTTTTTCTACATCCCTACATCCTACTTTCCCAAATCCCTACATCCCTACATCCCCACATCCTTCATCCCCTAATCCCTACATCCTACATCCCCACATCCTACATCCCCACATCCCTACATCCCCACATCCTACATCTCTACATCCTACATCCCTACATCCTACTTTCCCACATCCCTACATCTGCACATCCCTAAATCACTACATCCCAACATCATTACATCCATACATCCCCACATCCTACTTCCCACATCCCCACATCCCTACATCATTACATCCATACATCCCCACATCTTCTTCCCAACATCCCACATCTCCACATCTATCCATCCTACATCCCCACATCTCCACATCCATACATCCCCACATTATGTGGGGATGTATGGATATATGCATGTGGAGATGTAGGATGTAGGGATGTAGGATGTATGCATGTGGAGATGTGGGGATGTAGGATGTATAGATGTGGAAATGAGGGGATGTAGGATGTGGGGATGTAGGATGTGGGGATGTAGGATGTGGGGATGTAGGATGTGGGAAGTAGGATGTAGGGATGTAATGATGTAGGGATGTGGGGATGTATGGATATATGGATGTGGAGATGTAGGATGTAGGGATGTAGGATGTAGGATATATGGAGGTGGAGATGTGGGGATGTAGGATGTGGGGATGTAGGATGTGGGGATGTATGATGTGGGGATGTATGGATGTGGGGATGTAGGGATGTGGGAAAGTAGGATGTAGGGATGTAGGATGTATGGAAGTGGAGATGTGGGGATGTAGGATGTAGGGATGTAGGATGTAGGGATATAGGATGTAGGGTAGTATAGTGGAGGGGCAGTATGGTAGAGGGGCAGTATGGCGAAGGGGCAGTATAATGGAGGGGCAGTAGTAGTGTAGTGTGGTGTAATGTGATGGTGTAAGATTTAGTGTGAGTAATTGGATGGTGATGTGGAGTGTATTATGAGGTGGTGTAGTATTGCATAGCGTGAGATGGTGTAGTGTGGTGTAGTGCAGTATAATATGAGATGTTGTAGTGTGGTGTAGTATGGCCAGTGTCAGATGGTGTAGTGTGGAACCATAATAACCACACTGCACCGCTAGAGTAACCTACTAGGTTTTGCGGCACAATAAACCGGAGCGGCGCAGTGTGCGTAATAACTGGTTAAATAGTTTTCCAATCTCCTTGCCCTGAGAAAACTAGGAGCAAATCGAGTGTTCATCATTGATGAATGAGCGTGCAATTGACCTACCGCCCAGAGGCCTTTAACCACGCCCCCACTGTTTTATGACCCTGTCGCCACGCGGGTCCCCCAAGCAGGGCGCACAGCTGGGGGAGCTCAACACTCTACATAGTGTAAAACAGTGAAAACAATGTCTTTTCCTGTCATTCTGACTGCATTTCCAGGATATTTTTTAAGGATATCTCATTGACATCCCTACACTGAGAAGCATACTTTCGGTCAACATGTTACTCAGAAAAGAAATATTTATATTTGATTGATCTAGCAGAGATTTCAAGGAAAACCTTGACCTGGATGCTCAGAGAAGCCAGATATATGTCCATATGTATGTGTGTAGGTTGTCTGTCTATATGTATGTGTGTATGATTGTGACTTGCATGTATGTGTATCTCTGTCTCTATATGTGTGTGTATGACTTAGTGTAGGGGTGTCTGTCTAGATGTCTGTGTGTATTACTTAATGTAGCAGTCTCAGTGTATATCTATCTGTCTGTGTGTATGACTTAGTTTAGGTGTGTTTGTCTATATATCTGGGATTGTCTCCATCTCTATATCTCTGTACAATACTCTATATATGTATGTATCTCTCTGTGTATGACTGTGAGTAGGAGTGTTTCCATCTATAGGTCTGTGAATGTATCTGTCTGTATATATGACTGTGTGTATGAGTATCTCTATGTCTGTCTTTTGGTATGTTCTGTCTATATATTTGTGTATTTGCCTGTGTGTAAAATTGTGTATAGGTATGACTATGCTGTGTGTCATTGTATGTAAGACTCTAGTGGAGTGCTTATCTGTATTTCTGTGTATGTCTGTGCGTGTGTATGTCTGTGTGACTTTTGTTTCATATTCAAACTCTGGAAATGGTTAATAGGTATGCCTGGCAGACCTGTAATGGTCCTAAAAGGTATTCTGGAACCATTTGTGGGTTATCCATTGCAATTTTGCCAGAGATAGTAACATTGTATACCCCCACTGCCTACAAATCTCTATGTGTAAGTAGCTCCCCAGACACAAAGTTTGGGGTCACTTTGGGGGTAGACTGAAACTCACACCACGTGCAGGCGACCTGTTGACACAGATCTGGCCGCTGATAGGCCCGCCGCACCCGTCACGCAATCGCCGGCGGTAGGTCAATTATGAATGAATAACAATTAAAAGGTTTGAGTTAAACTCAGCCTATGGATAGTTTTCTGTAACCCACTTTCACCCAGTCAACTTGCCATTTCTGCAACTGCCTGAGTCTAGGATCCAAACATATCAAGTACCAGTATGTCATTGAGGTATTTCGGTCTTGAGTGATTGATCATGGTCAGCTGGGCACGACTCTAAGACACTGAGACACTGGCTTCCTGCTCTGATCTCATTTAGCTAACAGCATGCAGATAGTGAAGGGATAGTTTGTATGCAGTACCCTGAAAGTCTATATGGACCTCTCTAAACTCTAGATGATGTATATAGCTCGTGCAAGCACGCTCTGATAATAGTCCTACACTGGTTCCCAGGTCATCCGCTAGGAGGCACCAACTACTAGACTGTAGTACATCACGTTGTTGCCAGGGCCAGGGCGTTCCCCTATAGTTTGCGTAGATTGGCTACCACCTCTGTCTCCACTCTGTTCAGACTGACAGGCTCAGGTTGGTCGACCAGATAGCGCGTTTATAGGCGCTAGTACTTTCATAAACGGACACAGCAAAAGCTTTGATGTTGATGACTATCCAGCACCACGATAGATTTACGATTTGGGAACTAATCATTCAGTTCTCAATCGGAAGAAGTGCATTGGACTTGGAGTCCGTTAGTATACCGAGCCATCGCTATTGGGTGAATGTTGCGAAGCATAGCACAGCTAAGCAAGAAGTTACACTGCCCGGTATGGAGATAAAAGCGAATTCGATGTTCTATAAGTGATGAGGGTTTATTTAATACCAAGAAAATAAATCGAATGATTATTAGAGAAGTGTCATTTATCTAAGCCTGGTATAAACTTCCATACCCTTAACATTAGGAATCCGTTCCCAACGGGCTTGTGAAAACGGTAACTCATACTCTATGGCCGATAAACAAATGAATATTTCCAGGCTAAGATAAAATCAGAAACATATTCCTGGTTGGTCTTTGTCCCTTTTCGCCATCTCATTTGAAGCACTTTGGAATATTCACTCGGCTATCGCCTCGTTCATATTACTGTGTGCTCCAAACTCGTGGTGAACGACCATACAGACCAAACACTCATCAATTTCTTGCTTAGTTTTTACAGATTTCTTGCTTACCCTAGGGATATTTGTGGAGTGAAGTCCGTCTGTTCAGCCATTTCAATAACTTATCCGTGTTAGTAGGTGTGAGTCTAGTATCATGGTCCCTAGGTGGCTGTTCTAGCTGCTATCGTGACCTTTATTACGTACAGTAACCATCACTTAGTCACAACGCCTTGTCAAGTCGGCGTTAGACAATAGCCATAAACATAAACACATAATGCACTAGAGATAGCGCCGATGACATAATCACCGGGCAGTGCTGGCTTGAAATTGAAATGTAGGTATAACAAGATCATTTACTCATAGTCATGCGTTCATGTAACATTTATCAAAGAAATAAATTTCACCATTACAGCAAGGGGTATTCTTTCCATGTGATAAGACTAAAACTAGTATTCTTTAATAGGTAACGTTTATAAAAGATTGGACTTTCTATTGTTCATAAAACACCTATATGTGACCTTTACAATGGAGAAACGAGGATTATAAGACACAGGTGGAAAAGGTCTATGGGAGGTGTGGCCAGCAAAGGTGTCGTCTCTTTGGGTAGGGGTGAAGAATGGCAGATTCACCCAATTCCAAGACTTTAGAGGCAACATTTTAAGACTTTAGAGGCAACTTGGCCTATGCTGGAAAGGTGCTGGGAAAAGTATGATAATACGCAGTTATGGATGGATATTCTGTTAAGGCTGCATACATAGTCAAACACCCAAGGAAAAAGGCAGCCAAATAGGAGAATATCCAGATCAAGGAAAGTCAGTACATGTGCTACAAGTGGTTAAGTGTAACAGCAGAGAGTGCTGTTACACTTGGTAGAGTTCCCTGTACTCAAACATGAAAATATTAATGCATGTATACTCCCTTTATATGGATTATGTGTAATGCTTGAAAACTCTGAGATAGGATTCAACAAATTATGTCTAATTGTATGATATATAACAACTGGCTACATGGAAGAACACCCACTGTGGGTGAATGTTACCTTTTGATCTGAATAAAAAAAATTGAAAAAGTTCCTTCTCTAAAGGGCATCACACACTTTGCGACTCATATAACGGTTCTCAGTTGTTGTTGAGTAAGTTTTCTTGGTAATATAGTTCATTGTGATTTCTGTATGAGTGGCCAAAACTTTGGGTAGTCTGGTATTTTTCTTTGAATTTCTTTTTTGTGACAAAGATTGCCTTGTGGTCGCTTACCTTGAGACTTAGAGTACAACTATTTGTAAGATTGAGGATAAAGCAAAGTCAATGGTGTTATTTAGTCTTGTCTTATCAGTTATGTCAGTATGGCCTAGTATTGTTTCAACTGTTAAAAAGTAATCGTGACAGGGTCATTTGCTATTTGGTAGAGTAAGTTGAAGTCTCTGGTTAGGACAACCTCAGCACTTGGGTATTTATCCTTATTTATATATATGGCCCTTAATGCTACATACATTATGATGCAGTATATGTAGTTCTTGGCCCAGGGAGCTGTTTCAAAAGTTGGGAGGGTGCTAAACGAGAGTACTCATCGCCAAAGCCAAAACGAGAGCTACCAATGGCACCTTGAGGCATTGCTGTCGAGGTGGAGGTGCCGCTCACTATTGGGTATTGGTAGCAGTTTTGCTGCCGCTTTGATTCAAAGCGCCGCTCGCTGTTGCGGCCTCCCGCAACTTTTGAAACAGCTCCCAGAATCGCATTCATACCAATCTTTATTGGGATTTTTAGAGGACTCTGCAAGCCTTACATTACCAACTCAATCCATGCAGTTAGTCAGCCATTCAGCCACTTCCAGGTTCTGATCCTGCTGTTGTGTTAGGAGCACAAGTTTCATAGGGCGGGCTGTTCGAACGCCAGGTTTCAACTCACACATCTTCCCAAGTCTAAAAGCCCAATTTGTAAGAGTGTATGGATATGACAGATTCATAGGTGAAAATAAACTATCTAGTATTCATCCAATTCATCATTTAGTCTGAATGAATCAAATATCCCATACAGGTCTGGCAATGACAATCCTGTATGAGGCCATAGGCAAAACAGCCACGTATCTTTTTCGTATGTATGGATTTAATACAATATTGAAACGATGAATTGAAATTAACCAATTAGGGTTTCAGGTCTAGTCATATACTTACTTCATCAGGATTCTGAACAAAGATTTGTACAGTATGCAATGTATCTTTCACAATTTATTTTTTACAGAAGCCAAGCCATCAAAAATGATGAAGTACTCTGAAGCCCTATTCTTTCTAAAGGACAAGCTGGGAATTACTGAGCCTGAAAGCCGTCTGCAAACTAACAAAGCGGACCTCCTGGATGACATCATCCTGCGATACCAGCATGTAGTTCCTTTCCATAACCTTGATCTTTTGGCTTTGGGCAAAAATGAGAAGGGTATTCCAACATTGGAGGAGAACATCAGCAAATCATTTAGCAGGGAAGGTGGAATGTGCTGGACTCTCAATTCAGTCATGTGTGTCCTTCTACAGACACTTGGATATGATGCCTTCCCTGCATTATCACGTGTCAATCTTTCTGGTCCAGGGAAGAACAATCATGTTGTAACCATTGTGAGAAATCTACTGAAGCCCAAGACTCTACATCTTGTAGAAGTTGGAGTGTGTGCTCCAACATTTAAGGCTATTCCTTTGGACTTTGAGGATGAAAGCCCTGTTTATGACCACTCTTACCTAGCCTACAAACTGGTAAGAAGAGATGGAAGAATTATCAGAATGAACAAAATCAGTCCAACCAGCCCATCAGAATATTTCTATGTTGAGGGAGAATGGGGTCAATTATTAGATTTTAGACCTGAAGAATGTGAATGGGATGTCATAAAGGCCACCATCGATGACAGTATATATTCAGATATTGGTTCTATCTTCAATACAAACCTAAGAGTATGGATCCTTCATGAAAACAAAGTCGTAAATGTATGTAATGGTACTCAATTTGTAGAACAGGAAAATGGCAAAATGGATGTAAAAACTCTGGAGGATGATCAAATTGTGGATGTTGTAAGTACAATTTTGCCACAGACAGATAAAAGCATTATAGAAAGAGGTATAGCAGCATGGTTAAAGATAAGAACCATCTAAGCTATTCTTATCCAGATGATAATGCAGTTTGATTGAAGTGAAACAGATACAACCCTAGAAACCTCTAGGAAGTATGGTTTCATAAAACCAGTATCATTGGAAATGTGCAATAGTGAGTATCTAAGTACAGACCATTAAAGATATTAGAGGGAGTGTGTATTTAAGTGCAAGGTCTATACCGGTCAGCATAATTTGGCTAATTACATGATGTATGAAAAATAACATAACAGGGAACATCCATAGATACATAATCTTTTACGTTTTTATAATGATAAGTATAAAGCAATTGTTAACCAGATCAAGGTCATCATTTACAAAGAGACAACTGATTCCATTTTTGCAAGTTTCTCAAATAATGTTCTTTTTATAATTGAATACATTTAGGTAAGTGGAGTTACACAGAACAACTTCACTCATACTCATATGAATGACCATACTCCATGTTTGAAATGGAGATACCTGTTCTGGGTCTAGGACTCCCAAGAACATGCTTGATTGATGTTATATTCCAAATACTCATCCTGGTCATATAACACCAGTAGGAAAAGCATATTGGTAAAGGTCAACTATTAGTACCAGAAACAAGTAGCAGTCTTTTAACTCTTAGTCTTGGAAACATAATAGTTAATGTACAGAGCTATGTGATACTGAGAAAGGCACTCTAGGAATATTAACTTGGAAAATTGAGAGTAAAGAGAGCAAATAATGATGTATTATGCAGCCTGTATTATGCACCTGTGAGTTTGCTGCCTAAACACATTCTATGTATTTTTATGATTGCTACCATATGGGTTGTCTGATCTATTGATTTGGTCTAATATATTTCAGGTTCTCTTTGTCATTGTACTGTGCTATTAAACGGTGTAAACAGTAATATTTTGATACAATATGGATTAATTTGGAATGTAAGCAGAGTTTGTAAATAGAGAGTTTTATATGCCACTAGTGGCATACAGAATTGTTATCGCGTAATATTCCAAAATCGAGGAGACAGGATAGGATAAAATCAAAACCTGATTCGTTTTAGTCGTGGCCACTGCATTCCACTCCTGGAGTTTTGGCTCCGGACTTCACTCGGCTTCGCTTCATGAAATCACTATACAGCTCAAAGGTTGAACTATATAAGTATCCATCTCAAATTTTATATTTATAGACAGAACGATCTCTCCTTATATGCTTGGACACTGAAATTCAGAGAGAAATTGCGTATGGAAAAATATTTGTGTTATAAAGGTGGAAAATTCTCCAGACAAGTTCAGGAAATGGGAAAGTGTAGCCCTCAACATTGCTTAATGCCCATGCCGGTAATCTGTGTGTTTCTCCAGAATGCTCAGGAAGCCTGCCATGCTATTAGCAGGGAATTCAGTTCCCCTTCGATTGGGATCAGTTTGCTCACACCAAAATGGTGTGGTCCTGTCTTTGTATGTTCTGTTCTTATGTTACCTGTTCCATTGTGTGTTTTGGTAAATGTCAGAAGAAAATTGATTGTTTGAGTTACTATCCCTAGGTTTTTTCCGCAGTATGTACTGTGATCGTTATATATTTGTCATGTAATTGTTTGGTACGGTTTGATATCATGTAACTGTTTGGTACAGATTTGATATACGATCTATCTCTTCTCATGCTATATGTCACACAGGATATATCAGATGTTATAGAATATCCCTATAATGATTTGTCTCTGATTGTGAAATATTTCATGTAAAACAAAATTTTAAAAAGCAGTTTTCCAGTAGAAGCATCTGAGATGTAAAAATGTCACTTCGAAAGATTTTGAAAATTATGACTGAAATAATGCCAAGATTATTTGATGGTGCTGTCACCAATTGATGTATATGTTTGTATATGAAATTTGAATAAACACTGCAATTATAAAAAAAACTCATCCAGTTTTACGATAGTATGCAGCAATGAAACAACGTTCTGATGCTGCACTGCAGCCATACGGGCACTGCCGGCTTTTTACCTACTATATTTAAAACGGTAGAATTCCGTCAAATCCGCTTGAAGTTGCTCCCATACATAGAGACATAGTGAACCAAACCTGGGCGTGGAGAATGAGGGCCCACGAGAGTGAGATTCTCGTACAGTGAAAAACTCGAACCTGGTCTTCTTTTTTGTATTTCTATACTCAGACAAACTTCTTCTCTTATGATTCATTTCACACCATGCCAAAATCAAAGTTTAGTATTGTAGTTTTCTGATCTATTATTCTCGTGAGAAACCTATGAGATTTCAACTTTCGCTGGTAGCCCTTTTAAAACTCCGCTGATTCCCCCCACCCACCAACAGTTTATGTATTTGGCCCAATTCTTGCAATTGTGAATTGTGGAGCAGTCGGTAGGGCCTCCGACTTGGGATGAAGACGTCGGGCATTCGAACCCCGCTATCGGTAGTTCATTATTTCATTTTTCTATATTTTTCGTACTCGGACTTGACGAAGTCGCTAGTAACAGACAAAACTATGTCTGAGTAAAACCGATGACGTGAAATGTGCCTTGGTAGAAAGGTTCAATAAGCCTCTGCAAGGAAAACTATGGCGATACTTTACTAACAACAATACCCTGCGTTACCTGGATGTTTTACAGCACCAGGGACCTGTTTCACTAGTTTCGTGGCATGTCTTAGCTGCCCTTAGGTAAAGACAGACCCCAAACATAAGAATTAGTCAAATCTACTCATCATGGATCTGTTTCACTAGTTCCGTGACAAATGTGTTAGCCAGACATGAAAAGCAGCACCAACAGTGCAAGCAAGAACGGACAAAACAAAGTCTAATGTCTAGTTCTTATGAAACTGGACACACCATCTAGACGCCATCTATACATGTCACGAAACTAGTGAAACAGGTCCCTGATCCACTCCTACAACCGCACTGTCCATAAAACTTTAGGTATACCACCCGCACACATAAACATTATTTAATAGAAGAAACCCCCTATCATCGCTAATACACGGGAACTACAGCGTGCCCACGTTAGTCTGCAATGCGGCCAACTCTCACCAGGAGGCGTCGTTCATGCTTCAGTTGTGCTGCATATAGTTGGGTATAATTGTACATCCAACGTTCGCCAGTAACCTAAAAACTACGGGTATATGGTCCAGTGATCCAGTTGAGGATTCTAACAGTGTTCCTGATATTGCAAGTGATTTATCACAAAAGGTTTCAACAGTGTGATCCTATCGGGCTACCTTACCTTGGCTCCTTGTCCAACCCACATTCCGCATCAAAAAGTGTCAGAGCTAAAGTGGATCACTTGTTAACGTCAACGCTTGTACCGCGACTTGCCTTCCCTGCTTGCAGCTACGAGTGGCCAACACACCCATTTACCATCGACTCTTCGGTCTGCCTCTTTATCCTACCCCTAATATAAAATCCCATAGGCTTAACATTGGGTTTCCGTATGCCACGCTGACTGCCATACGGAGTTTTATATGCCACTAGTGGCATACAGCATTGTTATCACGTAATATTCCAAAATAGGGGAGATAGGGTAGGATAAAATCAAAACCTGATTCGTTTTAATCTTGGCCACCGCATTCCACTCCTGAAGTTTTGGCTCTGGACTTCACTCGGCTTCGCCTCATGAAGTCACTTTGCCAAACTCCAGTCGTGGAATACGGTGGCCAAGATTAAACCTCAACCAGTTTTACGATAGTAAGTATATATCTTATGAACTTGACAGTCAGTAGTTTGCATAGTCCCACAAGCCTGGCTTACCGTCTCCTTTGACCCGTTTTAATTCTATACGAAAACTAGATCGAAAAATATTCACCCCTCATCTCCCATCGAAGTGGCTTAGTAGCAGGGCTGGTTCTACTGGATAATTGCATTACTTGATGATAGTAAGCCTAATAGTCCACATATTCGATGTAGAGCTAGTTGATAAATTGGTATAAAAGGTACGGAATTGACACGATGATAGAAGCCTGTTCAATAGGAGACAGAGAAGTCCATGTCTTGGCTACTCGGGCAAAACGCCCTATTATTACAGCGTTGCTCGCATTGCCTAAATGTTAGAGTGGTCATATATATACTTCCAGCATGCTGCAAATTGTCTATCCTGCACTATTTGCATGCTATTAACTGTGATATTTGGAAAGGAGCAGGGTACCAGTGTCTCAGAATCTTAATGGCATGCCAGCTGACCATGACCAATCACTCAAGGCCAAAATAGCCCCACTGGTGCTTCATATGTTTGGATCCTACACTCAGGCACTTGCAGAAATGGCAAATTCACTGGGTTCAATGTATATGTGGATATTGCTATCTACATGTATATGATTCTTACATATTTTGCTTCCACCGCAATGTATATATGTATATATATGTAAGCAAGTATGAAAGGGAGGCCTCAACAGTATATAGTTTGAATATGAGATAATAGGAAAGGTGATGTATACATCCAGGCTTAAAAATCTTACAACTAGTAATGAGGAAATGACAATGACGAAAAGTAATAGTATCTTTTCTACAATGGCTCAGTAATAGGCTTTTGTTCAGATTCAGTTCGTTTGGTCTAATAAGTTGAAGTGACGCTTCCTTCAGCTTCGTTGATATACAATAAGTGGTTTTGTAGTCTTATTGAGCACGGGAAATCGCGCTCATATACGTCATCTAGAATTGAGAATGCTCACACAGACTTTCAGCTTACTGCAGAGAATCTAAGACTTCACTATCCATGCACCAACTATAAAGGCCTGGTAAAATGGACTGGGGCCCAGTATAACAGTCTGACCATACCCCTGCCCAACTACTGACTTGGTTCCTAAAAATAGTTCAAAACTGATGGGACACACCTAAATATATTGTATTCAAAGTGTCACATCGTCAGATATATTCCCTACATGGCACAGAGCCAGCAAACCTGTTTGACCAGTTATTCACCCTTGTGCTTTAAGTGACTACAGACCAACCCCCTCCCTCTGCCCACTCCCACCCCCACCCCGACACCTACTCACTGACTTCTACTAACAATCAGAAAATGATGGGACAGATTTCCTACAGGGCACAGAGCCAGAAAACCTGTTTGACCAGTTATTAACCCTTGTGCTTTTAGTGACCACAGGCTGATTTAAGACTGTTGTAAGACTGATACAAGACTTGTAAGGCTGTTGTGAGACTGTTGTGAGACTGATGCAAGTCTGTTGCAAGACTGTTGCAAGACTGTTGCAAGACTGTTGCAAGACTATTGTAAGACTGTTGTAAGGCAGACACAAGACAGTTGCAAGACTTTTGCAAGACTGTTGTATGACTGTTGTAAGACTGTTACAAAACTTGTTAGGCTGCTGTAAGACTTGTTAGACTGTTGTAAGACTGTTGCAAGTCTGTTGCAAGGAAGATATAGAGACATACAGATAAAGTATGCACACATAGAATCACACAGGTCGACATTGTGTGTGACAGACACACATTTATCATCAAGAGGTTTCTGCGTGTCCAATCATGCAAATCATCCAAGCCACTTTGCAAGGTGGCCGATATCTTTTTACCACAATTACCGTCTTTATAGATCACAAGGTCATCTGCATTAAGTTTATAATATGATAATTCATGTGATCTAATAGTTGATGTCATGTCATTGTGGGACTCCTAGTTGGTTGAATACTCTCACTAGGATAGGAGTTTATCCATAGCAAAGTGTCTTGGGCAATATTTAACTTTTTTTAGTTTCTCAATGAGTGTCCCGTGGTGCACACTGTCGAAGGCCTTCCGAAAATCAACAAACACAGCCCCAGTTAGTAGTGATTTGTCCCTACTAGCATAGAGATCATTAATCAGGTCACTAATCGCATCGATGGTCCCAAATCCTGTCCTATACCTATAGTCCTATAGTTCTGAATCTATTAATTTTTGTCATAACATAAGTAAGATAAGAGCGCATCATTTTTTCTATAAGTTTCGACTGGGTTTGGAGAATAGAGATAAGACACCAGTTTGATGGAACTGATAATGTTCCTGTCTTAGGTATGGGCGTGACTGTCGCCCCTATCCTAGACCTAGGGAAGATGCCATTTCTAAAACTAAGACTAAATTAAAGATATGAACTAACTGTGGTGTTAGCTAACTGTGGTGCTATATATCCTTGTTCTCAACTGTCCAATCATGGACAGTGTATTGTCCATGATGAAAGACTATCCGCTGCAGAGAGGTTCAGTATTAATGATGTTCGCGCCCTAGGGTCGTAGGGAATGACCGCTAGCATGTAAGTTACTAAAATGGTGTAGTACTTTCCTTATGATTTCATGTATTTGATGATAAATAAACGACTTTACTATTTCTTAAAGATGAAGTACAGAAATGAGTCTTGATGATAAATTCATTAAAAATAAAGACCCGCCCCTCACACAGTGAGAGTACGGGCCTGTTTGTGTGAGAGCGTTCGTGACCAGTCAGGGCAGCAGCAGGGCCAGTCAGGGGCATATAAGGCAGGTGGGAGGGGGTCCAGAGCTCATCCATATGCATGGTTCACTACAGGTAAGAGGTCGGCCATGTTGGGATACCTGTCAGAATTACTATTTCCTTCAATATGAGGAATTGTGGAACATATATATTCAGAATGATAACCAGACAGACACAGATACACAGACACAGATAGGAAGATATAGAGACATACAGATACAGTATGCACATATAGAATCACACAGGTCGACATTGTGTGTGACAGACACACATGTGCTCCCACAGTCCAGTCACACACACAGTCACAGGCAGGCATCTCTCTACATATACTGGTAAAATACATACAGATTTATACAGTATAATGGCCCAATTCAAATCTATAAGGTATAACTTTTATATATTATAACTTATTATACTCACTCTAACAATATGTGATGTTGTGTATTCCAGTCTCACCCTACTAAATACAGCCAGGTGTATGTGCTCTCACTGAGACTCAGAGAGTCAATGAAGTGTACACAGTGCTCAGAATGGTTATATAGTGGTCTAGGTCAGGTCGTCGCGACCGGACCCTACACCTCACCCGATGTATGCACCTGTAGGCCCCGATCCACACGTGGTTGAAAGCTGTGTGGGCGGGGCCTAATTTTTAGAATTAATTAACAGAGCTTAATTGCTTTATATAAGCTTTAAAAGGTGTTCGGTTATGGTCTGGCGTCAGGTACAGAACGACGCCGTAGGTCGTTTCGTCAGGAGTAGTTTTCTCATAATTTTTTTTAGTATAATGTTTATTCTGGAGTTTAACTACTAGGACTGAATCGTCCTATTTTCAATAGGCTCCAGGGCCATTTATGTTCACCATGTTTCTTATATGAGGTATACTAGTAACTATATACATCTCGGATATTTCTAGTTCATATATTTGCTAAAGTAATAATAATAATAGTACAGTTTTTCCATTAAAGGTTGTGTCAATGATATATACAATGATATTATTATTATAGGTTGTTCTCCTGTGTGGGTAGGGTCTGGGCTGGAGTATCGTTCAAATTTCTCAACTATAGTTTGTTTGAATAACTCATTATTTTGTATTCTAACTGTCTAATATTCTAGTTGTCTGGCAAGTAGACGCGCTTTAATTCAAGATGACAACGCCTGCCGCGTGACCCGTATTCGGTGATGTTCACAACGACTCCCCCCCCCCCCCCCCACCCACCCACCCACCCACCCATCAACATCTCGATCACATACATCAATCCCTCCCCTCTCAGGTCGCGAAACCGACATTCCATATCGATGCAACGAGTATACTCTATACTCGCTGATCTAGCCATGACGCAGCATGCTTTCCACCACTCTCACTGGTAGTAGGGACGCTTGAACATGGCCTCGTAGTTATGGATGGGTATTTTGGGGTCTATGTATGCCCTCTCTAGAGGCTCCTTATTTAGCACTAATGAGCATTGCACCTTTCTATACTGGGAGCAAATAGGATGTTCACCATTGATGAATGAGCGTGCAATTTTAAATGAATAACAACTAAAAGTTTTGGGTTACATTCAGTCTATGGATAGTTTTCTGTAACCACTTGCACCTAGTAAACTTGCCATTTCTTTAACTGCCTGAGTCTATCTATAGGTACCAAACATTACAAACACCAGTAGGTCAATGAGATATTCCGGTCTTGATTGATTGGCCAAGGTCAGCTTGGCATGCCTCCAAGACACTGAGACACTGACACCCTGCTCCCTATCTAATAGCACAGTGATATTGAGAAAGATAGATTTTTCTCAGCATTCTGAAAGTTTATGTGACCACTCTAACCTTTAATATGCAACGTTTATAGCGCATGCGAGCACGCTCTAATAAGAGAGAGAAGGAAATACCTTTTCAGGACGAATTTTGCGCTGGCCTACGGTTTCAACCCCTGAGTGTGCTAAAGATGGACATGCCTCAGTGCGTACGGTGGTATTTAGAGTGTGACTACTTACCCACCAGCCCACAATACACTAGGAGCAAATGGTATGTGCATCATTGATGGATGATAAATGAATATGGATCGTTTTCTATAACTCACTTGCCATTTCTCTTGTCTGAGTCTAGAATCAAAACATATCAAGAAATAGTGGGTCAATGAGGTATTTCAGTCTTGAATGATTGGTCATGGTCAGCTGGCTATGTCTCTAAGACCCTCAGATACTGGCACCCAGCTCCTTATCCAATAGCGCAGCGAATAGCACGCAGGGAGTGAAGGGATAGCCTTTTCTCAACAAGCTGAAAGTGTATGTGGCCACTCTAACCCTGACTCTTACCTGATATAGGCAACGAAATTAGGGCGTGCGAGCGCGCTCTAATAAAAGCATGGTTTTGATGTACTTCGACTATACAGATGTATTGTATCGATGTGCTGCAAAATACAAAATGGACAACTTCCAAAGTATTCAAAATCGGTGTCTCCGAACTGTCTTTAACGCAAGAGAGTACATACCTCTAATTATCGTGTAAAATTTCCTCTTCTGAGTTGGGTTTTCTCCCGTCAACCCTCTGCGGGTCTATTGGGGAGACGTCAATTCAGTGAAAAAATTGAATGTACTTGTAAGCTTGAAGAATGTACTTGTAAGCACTAAGAAAGCTGAGATATATTCTGGATACCGAAACTGCTGTAGCGATTACCAAAACAATGATTTTGTCGAAAATTGAGTATGGAGACTTTATGTCAGTGACCCTAAATGCTGCACAAAGAAATGGTCTCCAGACACTGATAAATGACACAATAAGATGCAGTTTTCGCGTCAAGAGAGCGGACCATGTCACAATAGAACATAGCTTATGAAGAAAGGCCCCAAGTTACCCGCTGCTCAGGTAAACTCCCACTATATGTGGGAACACAAATGTGGGATAAGCTGAGGCCAGAGATCCAATGCATATATGACAGGGATGAATTTAACTAGGAGCTAATGATATTTCCATTTACAATGGATGAGCGGGGTACTTCTAATGTGCAATAAACTCTTGCATAATAACCACCTTGATAATATAACTATTTGCAAACATTATGGCTTAGTCCCAATCATTCTTCCTGTAATTGTGGTTACATGGACAGTAAGAGCACAATGGTCAATAATCCACCGAGCCCCAACCTTGGTCCGACATTGTTTCTATTATACATAAATGATGTAGTTGAATATCTGGATAGTGTTAAGATGAAATTGCAAGCTGACAATACTATTGGCATACTATCATAGTGTAATCAAAATAAATTAACAATGAATGCCTCTAAAACAAACAGGTTTGCTGGCTCTGTGCCATGTCGGGAATCTGTCCCATCTGTTTCTGATTGTTAGCAGAAGAAGTCAGTGATAAGGTGTGAGGGTGGGTGTGGCAGTGGGCAGGGGGAGGGGGTTGGTCTGTAGTCACTAAAAGTACAAGGATGAATAACTGGTCAAACAGGTTTGCTGGCTCTGTGCTATGGAGGGAATCTGTCCCATCTGTTTCTATTTGTTAGTAGAAGAAGTCAGTGAGTAGGTGTGGGGGTGAGGGTGGGAGTGGGCAGGGGAAGGGGTTGGTCTGTGGTTTCATAGCACACCAATATTCTTGCTGGTTTTCAATATGGCTTTATTCAAAGTTATTCAAATTTGGTAAGTTGAGGTTATGTTTTATACCTTTAGCCACATGTTGTATATATGTATCAAGCATCCTACCATACTTTGGATATTATTCCATTGTAATTGAATGTATGCATAAATCTGGTCAATATAGCTTGGATAAATTACACAGTAGAGTTACCTGCCAAACTGCTTTTCTGTCAACTTGTCCACTTACCTGCCCACCCCTCTAATGATGAATCTATCTATCTATGAACCTGTCAAGCCAATGGATATAAGCTAAAAGTAACCCGTTTTTATATTGTCTTATATATATATAAGCCTGTCAAGGTCAATCCTCTTGGAGGCCATAAGCGAATCAGCCATGTGTAGCCATCTAATCTGTATTGATTCAGTACAATATAGAAACAATGAATTTAAATTTACCAATAAGGGTTGCATGTCTAGTCTTATACATAATTTGCCAGTGTTCTGAACAACAACCTTGTCACAGTATGCAATATATATTTTACAATTTTATATTATAGAAGCCAAGCCATCAAAAATGATGAAGTACTCTGAAGCCCTATTCTTTCTAAAGGACAAGCTGGGAATTACTGAGCCTGAAAGCCGTCTGCAAACCAACAAAACGGACCTCCTGGATGACATCATCCTGCGATACCAGCATGTAGTTCCTTTCCATAACCTTGATCTTTTGGCTTTGGGCAAAAATGAGAAGGGTATTCCAACATTGGAGGAGAACATCAGCAAATCTTTTAGTGGGGAAGGAGGGATGTGCTGGACTCTCAATTCAGTCATGTGTGTCCTTCTACAGACACTTGGATATGATGCCTTCCCTACAATATCATGTGTCAATCCTTCTGGTCCAGCAAAGAACAACCACATAATCACTATTGTGCGAAATCTACTGAAGCCTGGGACTCTACATCTTGTAGAAGTTGGAGTGTGTGCTCCAACATTTAAGGCTATTCCTTTGGACTTTGAGGATGAAAGCCCTGTATGACCACTCTTACCTAGCCTACAAACTAGTAAGAAGAGATGGAAGAATTATCAGAATGAACAAAATCAGTCCAACCAGCCCATCAGAATATTTCTATGTTGAGGGAGAATGGGGTCAATTATTAGATTTTAGACCTGAAGAATGTGAATGGGATGTCATAAAGGCCACCATCGATGACAGTATATATTCAGATATTGGTTCTATCTTCAATACAAACCTAAGAGTATGGATCCTTCATGAAAACAAAGTCATTTCTATATGTAATGGTAATCAGTGTGTCGAACAGAAAAATGGCAAAATGGATGTGAAATCTCTGGAGGATGATCACATTGTAGATGTTGTAAGTAAAATTTTGCCACAGACAGATAAAGGCATTATAGAAAGAGGTGTAGCAACATGGTTAAAGATAAGAAACATCTAAGTCATTCTTATCAATATAACAATGGAATTTGATGAAAACAAAAAGAGGTACAACCCTAGAAACCTAACGTATGGTTTTATAAAGCATGTATCAGTTGAAACATGCAATATCAAGTATCCATGTACAATTTCCCTGAAAAGTCCATTAAAGATATTAGAGGGAGTGTGTATTTGAGTGCAAGATCTATGCTGGTCAGCAAAATCTAGCTAATTATATGGATACATACTCTATTATATTTTTATAATGATAAGTGTATAGCAGTTGTCAACCAGCTCATCATTTACAAAGCTTTATCTGAACGTGGTGTGTGTAAAAGGGACATAAAATGATAACTGATTTTTTTTATCGTTTTTACAAGTTTCTCAAATAGTGTTCTTGTTATAATTGACTACATTTGGGTAAGTGGAGTTATACGGAAGAACTTCATCAATACTCCCATGAAGGACCATATTCTATGTGTGAAATGAGTAATTTCAGCTTGTGTGTAATAATCATATATCTAGCTATCCAGATATATAGGTTCTTGGTCTAGGACTCCTGAGGACATGCTTGATCGATGTTGAATATCAAATACTCATCCTGGTCATATAACAACAGGTGACCTGTTAGGAAAAGTATATTGGCACAGGTCAATTATAAGTCAACAGAGATAAGTAGCAGTCTTTTATTCTTTTCAGTCTTTGAGAGAGTGATATGATAATGAGAAATGCACTTTAGGAATATTAACTTGGAAAATTGAGAGTAAAGAAAGCAAATGATTATGATATTTTCAGATCCCGTGTATTAAAATGCAGATATTTTTAATTCATACAGATTGATTAGATACGGAACTTTTGATACATTCCCATTGGCATTTGGCAAGTATTGATGTATCAACTCATAAGGGCTAGGTCGACAATTGAGAATGTGAATAAATTCTGTGAGTTGTGATCAATTGAAGCCATTTTACCATGAACATTTTCATATTTCAATATGGCAGCCAAACCAATGTAATGGATTGCAACTTTTGAAATATGAAAGACACCTATAAACTGTTTGGGGGTATAGTGATGGGCAATGATTAAAGACCTGTAAAAGGAGAAGGTGGATAAGTGTCATTTAGCAACAAAGTCAAATTATTGCATTTCCCATAGACACCAATAGTTAAGCACTTACATTTCAGATGGCCCTCCCATAGAAATTAGCCTGGTGACATGCCATTATTTTTGCATTTTGTAATTGCTGATTTATGTAATTTATATTATCCTGAGTTATTTGCAAAACTCAATAGAATTTAGAAATCACCCAACTACCAGCATTTGTCTTTAAACAGTTGTTACATGATCTTATGTGTTTCCGCATGGGAAATTGAGCTAAATCATGGTATAAACAACTTTAATATGTTAGAAAAATATCAACAAAGAAAAGTATTCAACAATAGATGAGAACAATTAAATTGTTTCAGGGTACCTTTTAAGTCTCTAAATGTATTGAGTTTTAGACACAACGGTTATATATTAGGGCAGGGAACAGCAGTGTATTTTTCTGTTATTAATGATTGTATTACCTATGTATGATCTAAATATTAATCTATATTCAACTGTTATTCCACTCTATCTGTAGTGTACTGTATATGACCTTATTCAAGTCTCCAGTATGAATAAATGCTTAGTGATTGTATAACTATGTATGACCTAAATATCAACATATAATTGACTGTTTCCCCATTGCATCTTAAAGTAGCGACAGTATATATGATCTTACTCAAACCTCCAGTATAAATTAAAAAAATATTTTCTAAAAGACAAAGATTGTGCATAAGCTGAGTTGGGACACTTTCTGTATTTTCCAGACTTCACTAACACTTCTTCAATATATCTATGATAGTTATAAATATGAAAACAATACTGCAACTTTGCATGTCTTGGCTTTTGTTTTTCTTTTCGGGACATATGAGCACCAATTATCCCTGGTCTGCATGGTAGATGTACAATTCTTTTGCCAGATACAACAACAAGATGATTTCCAGATACAGATCAAACTTGTTACCAAGGTTTTCACAAAAGTTTAACGCTCTCCATGAGTTTTCGTCAAAGATTTAAAGTACTTTAAATCAGGAGTATTTTTAAATAATGTTGCCAGGAAAAATGGTGAACAGCTCCAGTTGGGTTTGTGTAGTCTGATTAACCTGAGACAGACTTGGGGGCATCACGTCCACGTGGACAAACTGCAAACATATTAACAAATACATAAGGCCAGATGCTAGCGTGTGTCCCTCTAGGAGACCTACGCCCAAACTCCTAGGAGCAGTGCTATATGTAGGTGCTGCTTTCCTTATCAGAAATATCGTTTTAAAGGGGGTGTTCCACTGGACCGACGGTAGCCGATTCCCTAGCCAGGCAATCGCCGATTATTATCGGATGCCCTAGAATTTCTCAAATCTTTGAAAATGGTCATTTTAAACTATCATTATCAAAATTAAATGAATTACAATACGTGAGCTTCCTCTTAAGGGTCCAGGAACAATTGATCGGGTGAGAAATCGGCCTGGTGGATTCACCCCTTAAAATATAGACGATGCTCTGACATAGTAAACATGCACACAATTGCAAGTTCATCCTATTCACAGATTGATCTGGGTGGTTACCCTACGTACCAATAGTATGTGATTGTAATAAATTGTAACCCTGACAAAAACAATTTGTTATAAGTCCATAAAAACTATAGTATAAAATCAAAAAGGAGCCTTGGATAACAGACGAATTGATGGAGCAGTATTGGATAAGAATAGATTATTACAAAAAAAGCCAAACAAAAAAAACACTAAACAAAATAGAGAAAATGCAAGGAAATCACAAAACCTCATTAATAAATTAACAAAACAAGCCAGACAGAATTACATTAGAAAATAGCGATGGAGACCATAAAAAATGTTGGCGAATAATAAAAACGATTTTACCAGGGCACAATCGGGAAAATTACCAAGCTAACACAAAGTTCATTGATGAAACACTGCGAGTAAGACTCCAACTTAGGAAATTCCAAATGCTATAAATAAATCCTTTACTGACATAGGTATTATTCTAGCGGCAGGAAGGACAACACCTCCGAAGTTTTATGGTACTAAAATTGTGTAAGACATGCCTCCTTTTACAGTGGATGAATTAGATCTTTTAAAATACATTAAAGAGATAAAATTGGTACCCACCAACCTGCTCGCCTGGAAAGGGCTAGAAATCCTTTATTGGTGGTTCTGTTTAGGAATATATTTAAGACATGCGCCATACCTATAGACTGAAAAAAGCGCTAGTTACTGGCGATTCTGGGTGGATTCTAGATACGTGAAAAAAATACCCAACTATGAAGTCATCTCGACGAACATAAGATTATCACGACATGCCAGGATGGCTTTAGGAAAGGCTTATCCACCATCGATACATTGGCATCGTTCACAGACGATTTCTGAGGAATATCAATGTGGGTAAAATAACAACCACGGTATTTATTAACATGAGGAAGGCCGTCGACACCGTGGACCATCCCATCCTACTTGAAAAACTAAAATCATATGGTATTCGAAATAAAATGGTCTGCAAATTATTTGAAAAACAAACACAATTTAATGACGACTCAACATCGGTGGAGGATGTCGTGGTCTGCGGTGTCCCCCAAGGATCAATTCTGGGGCCCACTTTGTACCTACTTTACGTGAATGATTTAATTGACTGCTTAGATGCAGTGAACTGCACATTGTATGTGAAAGAAATCTCACGGAAAGTAAACCACGGCCTATACCATTTGCAGCAAATGAGACCATACATAAAGTATAATATCGCATTGAAATTGTATAAGTCGACACTTCTACCACATATCGACTATGGTGATGCCCTGTATCACAGTGTATCGAACCATTTACTGGACAAAGTACAAATTCTACGAAATTGATGTTTAAAAGTAATTCGAAAGCTTAACAGACGTACCAGTACTGATGCGATACATGCTATGACGCAAATGCCATATTTGTATCATAGACGAAACGCGAATGTTTTGTTCCTAGCCTACTGCAGAACACAGGTACCGGATAATTTAGATGGAAGGCTAGCTAGAACAAGGCAAAATATTGCCTCAATGTGAAAAATAAGGCGGCTTCGCGACTAACGAGCAAGTTGCTGATGTTCTCCAGTGGAGATAGAAAGGATACATACCACAGTCTCAATCCTCAAACCCCATTGTTTCCTAAAATCTTCAGAGAGAAAAAAGGAAATAGGAAAAAATATTTATACCAAAAAATATTGCCTCAACGTTGAAAATTTGGACACCCAACACACAGGCTTATATGAACGGTCCGGAGTATATATGTGGAGTTAATTGGAATAGCCTACCAACAATAACAAGGGAAACCAAAACTCTAAAGGAGTTTAAAAACTTAACTAAGCAAACAATGTTGGGGTCTGTTCCATTGTTCTGTATGTAATCTGTGGGACATATTTATATAACAAGCCTTGTCACTTTGATGCTACTTATTAATGTCCTAAGAATTGACCAACATCTAGTTTGGGGATTCTGTAAACAGGTTGAAATAGTACTCAGTGATTATGTCTCTTGATGTATATGTACTAAAACTATCCTTTCCCTGAGGGAACATTTACCTTCAAGTCAATGATCCAATCTGTACATAGGGATCCAATTGAAACCAGCCAAATATACTATGGCTGACGGATATGCCCGCTTTTTGTATCAAGAAATATGCTATGTCTTCATGCTATACATTGTAACTGAAACAAACGAGATACAATAAAGAAATGTTAATAAAAAAAGTTTACCTGTGCTCCATGGTATGTTGAATACTGCTGGTACCTAGCAAGGGTCTTATCGCTGTTGCCCAATTCCATGGAACATAATAGACTTTAGGACAAACTTCACCTTCAACCAACCTATGAATATGACAGCTTAATAGTATTGTAAATAATTAGATGAATAGTTGATTATAATATTAGATGATATTTTCACAGGTTTAGACGAGTGCTGCGACATAAAAACCATAATGTGAATACAGTAAAAAAACATTAAAAGAATCATGTGGTCAGCCTAAACCCTGGATCCTCAAAAACAGCCTTTTAAATCATATTAGTGACATAGGTTGGTGTGAATTGATCAAATACAGTAAACAAGTAGATCCAGAGGCAGTTCCATGTACCCTAAATGAGTTGTTTGCCAATGTTGGGCAAGCCCTGTTCTGTAAGATAGAGAAGAAAAAAGGCAACCATTGTATGACAGAACTAAATGAAAACCCAAATTCTAACTCAAGTTTCTGGAAATCTATTTAGAATTTATAACACAAGATGTACTAAAAAAATAAAAGAAATAGACTCAAATAAATCAAGTGAGGTACCTGACGTAGGCACAAGTATCATTAGTGATAGCATTAAATTACTTACTGGTTCATACATTTATAGAATATATCATTTAATACAAAGAGATTCCTGGCTAATGTATATAAGCAAGCATGTGTGTGGCCAATCCCAAAAAGGGGACATGTGAAAAGGATAATTTGCATCCAATTTGTCTCCTTACTTTGCCCAGTTAACTGTTGGAATAATGTTTCATAGAATTGAAAAATGTATATTTGATACAAAGCCAAAAATACCAAAGCTTTGATTCCTAACCCCAAATGCTCTGATAACAGTATCAACCATTTACATCCCTGGCATATCAATTTTAATACTGAGGCTAGATATTGTTACATGACCAACCTTGAAACCTCTTACATGCTCTAATTCATCGATTAAACTAGATTAATTACATATCCTCTATATGCCTGGCAAAGACAACCATAAGCGAAAAAGCCATATGTAGCTGTTTCACTTGTGCAAGTGCAATATTGAAACAAATTGAAATGAACAAATGAGGGTTGCAGTTTTGGACATCATATACATAATTTACCAGTGTTCTGAACAATAACCTTGTTACAGAAGGCAATTTATTTTTCAAATTTATTTTATTACAGAAGCCAAGCCATCAAAAATGATGAAGTACTCTGAAGCCCTATTCTTTCTAAAGGACAAGCTGGGAATTACTGAGCCTGAAAGCCGTCTGCAAACCAACAAAGTGGACCTCCTGGATGACATCATCCTGCGATACCAGCATGTAGTTCCTTTCCTTGATCTTCTGGCTTTGGGCCAAAATGAGAAGGGTATTCCAACATTGGAGGAGAACATCAGCAAATCTTTTAGCGGAGAAGGAGAGATGTGCTGGACTCTCAATTCAGTCATGTGTGTCCTTCTACAGACACTTGGATATGATGCCTTCCCTGCATTATCACGTGTCAATCTTTCTGGTCCAGGGAAGAACAATCATGTGGTCACCATTGTGAGAAATCTACTGAAGCCTGGAACCCAGCATCTTGTAGAAGTTGGATTGTGTGCTCCAACGTTTAAGGCTAATCCTTTGGACATTGAGGATGAAAGCCCTGTTTATGATCACTCCTATCTAGTTTACAAACTAGTAAGAAGAGATGGACAGATTATCAGAATGAACAAAATCAGTCCAACCAGCCCATCAAAATACTTCTATGTTGAGGGAGAATGCGGCCAGCTAAACTACTTTACACCTGAAGAGTGTGAATGGGTTATCATAAAGGCCACCATAGATGAGAGTATATATTCAGATATTGACTCTGTCTTCAATAGAAACCTAAGAGTATGGGTCCTTCGCGAAAACAAACTTATTGCTGTACGTAATGACAATCAGTTTGTAGAACAGGAAAATGGCAAAATGGATGTGAGACCTCTGGAGGATGATCACATTGTGGATGTTGTAAGTAATATTTTGCCACAGACAGATATAAGTGCTATAGAAAGAGGTGTAGCAGCATGGTTTAAGATAAGAACAATATAAGTCTTTCTTATTAGTATAACGATGCAATTTGATGAAAGTGAAACAGGCACAACCCTAGGAACTTCTAATGTATACAGCCAGTATCATTTCAAATGTGTAATAGTGAGTGTCTGAGAACAGCTTCCATAAAAGACCATTAACAATTTTAGAGGGAGTGTGTATTTCAGTGCAAGATCTATACTGGTCAGCAATATTTTGCTGATTATATGATGTAAGAAAAATTACATAAGAGGGAATATCCATGGATGTACTCTTTTACATTTTAATAATGATAACTGTAAACAAGATCTTTATTTAGAAAGCTTTATCTGAACATTATATGTGTAAAAACAATGAGAAATGACAACTAATACCATGTTTACAGGTTTCTCAAATATCATAGTTGAATACATTTGGGTAAGTGGAGTTGAATACTGAATGACTGCACTTGTACTCACATATAGGACTATTCTCCATGTGCCAAAATGGAGTAATTCCAGCTTGTGTGTAATTATCATATATCTAGCTATCCAGATACATAGGTTCTGGGTCTAGGTTCCCAAAAACGTGCTTTATCGATGTCATATATCAAATACTGATGCTGGTCATATAGCACCAGGTGAACTGGTATGAAAAGCACATTGGTAAAGGTCAACTAATAGTACTAGTACTACTATTAATAATAAAGGTGAGTGATAAATAGAACACTACCATGATTTTGATCTGTGTGAGTGTATTCTCCTTGTAGTTTACACTATCATATTTTAGCATTACGAAGCATCAACTATGCGAAGAATATGACCATGCAGACCCAAATCATGGTAATATTGTGTGTATCTAGCTACCTATATAGGTTCTGGATCTAGAACTCCCAAGGATGTGCCTGATCGATGTTATATATCAATTACTCATCCTGGTCATATAACATCAGGTGAACTTGGTTAAAGGTGAAAAGTATATTGGTACAGGTCAAGTACTAATACCAGAAATAACAGCAGTCTCTTAACTCTTGGCCTGGGAGACTTAATAGGTACCAGGTACCAAGTGATATGATAATGAGAAATATACTTTAGGAATATTAACCTGGAAAATTGAGAGTAATGAGAGCAAATGATGATGATATTTTTAGATTCTGTATAAAAATGCATACATTATAAATTCAAGCCTGCTTGAACCTTCAATATGAATAAAAGATATGTTTATGAAGACAAGCTTTGTGCATTAACCGAGTTTGGACACTTTCCTTTTTTTCCAGACTTCACTAACATCTCCTGAATATATCTATGATAGTTATAAATATGAAAGTAATACTGTTACCTATTATCATATACCTACGGCAGAACATTTATGAAATACCACCTGCTGCTAGTGGTACAGTATCAATAATGTTCGGGCACACTGTACACAAAGTGAATGCCTTGGGTCAACAGGCACATAAAATAAGTACAATAACGTTTCCCCCCCATAATATTTAGGTATACAACAAGATGAAACCTTAGTGACTGAGCCAATAGGAGGGTGGTTGTGGCCCATTAGATTTTAGGTCAACTCTCGACTGTGGAACCGTCCCAAGGCGCTATAAATAGCATGTAAGGAGGTCAGGGTGAAGGTCGTGGTTTGCTCTGAATGCAGTCATTGGCTACTGGTACTACTCTATTCCTTATATAGTAGTTAATACAGGGGGACAACTCCATGCAGATAGGGTGGCTTCCAGTCTGGACCTCTCCCCCCCATATCCACCCCTACTGCATGACCTGATTTATGGACGACCCCTCAGAAAGACTTATATTTGCATGGGGGAGCAGTATCTTAACGAATATGATAACTTGAATTTATATCTATATATTGTCTGCAATTAATAAATTTCACATTTTTAATTCAAATTTAGTAATCATACAGCATGTAGATGAATAAAAGATATCAGACCTTTTCTTAAAAACAAAAAACCTGAATCCTGTGACAACCACGAGATAGCGCCACAGATTATCGTCCCACAAGGTTCCGACATATATATATATATATATATATATATATATATATATATAAATTACAGTGATAGTGCCACTACTACTGCCTTTTAGTTTGACTTAAATCAGCACTTACTCTGTTATTAATCATTTTGAATCTGAATTTCGCAGTCATTAGTCAATGCCAGTTTATCCCTTTTTTTCTTAAGGCTTGTTGCTAATTAGTACGTGGGGTGTTATATCGGGACTACAGAATAAAAATTACAAGACAGAAACTTTCAGATATTCCAGTAGGACTAGATTAAAGTAATTTTAATTCATATAGAGATTGGTGCAGTGGAGCAGGTCACACATACCAGCGGTGGCGACATACGGCAGGGTACTGGTAAAACCTATTATCCTACCCTTAATATAAAATCCTATAGGCTTAACATTGAGTTTCCGTATGCCACACTGACTGGCATACGGAGATTTATATGCCACTAGTGGCATACAGAATTGTTATCACATAACAATCCAAAATCGAGGAGACGGGGTAGGATAAAATCAAAACCTGATTCGTTTTCATCTTGGCCACCGCATGCCACTCCTGGAGTTTTGGCTCCGGACTTCACTCGGCTTCGCCTCTTGAAATCACTATGCCCAACTTCAGTCGTGGTATACAGTGGCCAAGACTAAAACTCATCCAGTTTTACGATAATAACTTAGGTTTCGCCAATTGGCTTTGTACGCAAAAGCCATGCAGCCCTCTTTGGATGCAATACCGCCTGCCTAGTCAAGCATGCCCTTAAATATGTGCCTCAAACAGGGGCTGCGTGCTTAATCATAATAGAAGTCAGGGGAATAAGTGTTAGACTTTATTCAAATACAGTAAGTTTCAGTATTTCCTGAAGGCACATAGGGTATGAGAATTTCATACCCACATACTCATATACATCGTAATATAGTTTGTTCTGTACAAGAAAATAAATTAATATAAGTTTTTTAATGTGTATTTACAATCACATTTAGAATATACTCAATCTTCCCACACATGAGAAGAGTTCTTATTGCAACAATTATATTTTCTTAAATGACCAATACAGTGATGCCCTAATACGGCAGAACATGTGTCATTCATTATGCTTTGATGACACATTACCTGAACGACATATCTACAAAGTACATGACAATTACTTTAAAAATATGTATATCTTCTATGACAGTCACCTTACTGACCAGTCCAAGTTTCAGAATGCATTCTGAAATAGCCTCAAACACGTCACAATTCAAAGTTATGAATAACAAAAAAAATATTACGAAAGTTTAACATGTGTGTCCTTTAATTCCTCAGATGCGTGACCATAACAAAGTTATCTGACGGTTAACAAAACACTCGATTAAACCTATCCACAGAATATTACTCAGAACACCATCACAGCAAACTAACACTGTTTAAAGGAAACAGAAATAGAGTAGAATTATTCACACACATCTGATGTATACAGGCTGTGATTACTGTTTTTTTAGATATGTTTATTTAAGCTGGAAAGGTTAAGGCAAGTTCCCTATTTTCAAACCCTAGCAACGTTGTGGACATTGGCTCATGCCTAGCTGACTGACTAACGCAAAAGGAGTTGTATGAGAGGGCATATACAATGAATAATTCCTCATTCAGTTTTATAACTGATGCATATGAGGACATATACAATTGAAATTTCCTAATATTAAGAAGGAAATGCATCGAGATCCATGGCCACTGAAAATATGCCATAAATTTTGGTTACAGAGTAATCACGGGGCAAAGCCAAGTGAGATTACAAAACAAACCAAGATGAATGGTATAATTTCAGTAGCTATGGATCAACTGCAGATCGGATTTTATCTCACCCCTATCAGCGACTAATTGACAAACATGTGTGACGTCATCCTCCATGGAGTTGTATTTTTTTACAATACTCTATGGGCGTTGAGTAAGAGTTTCCAATGTTAAGTCTATGGGGAGAAAATACCAGGAGTGACATAAACATTGAGAAGACTTACTCGAGTTCGGTTTAGTATTTATCCTACCCCATCTCACCGATATACAGAGAAAATTTTGTAATTATCCATGTTAGTAGCATGTTGACATTCATCGGAGGATGGCCACATTTATCAATGCTGCTGGATCTACTTTCGTTATCTCGTCCCTGATTGGTCCGTTTTTTTTATTTACCTTGGTGCATAAATAACACTTTATTCAACGCTCCGTCAAATACATTGAGTCAATGTTAAACCTATGGCGTTTTTTATTAGGGGTAGGATAAATTCCTATTCTTAATCCAAGATTGCTGTAATGATCAGACAACACCTTGCCACGGCCTGAAGATGATTAACATTAAGCTGTAATGAGTTGTGTGGTTGGTGAACTCATAGGTATAGAAAAGTCATGAATGTGTTACTACTATCAACACGGTATGACATATAACTACGATACATGGTGAACGATGAGTGCCCAGGTAACTGAGCGACAGGAGCTACAGACTCGTGCAGAACCTGAGGACCTCCAGTAAAGCAGGCAGACCGTTAGAAAAAAAAGGTTCATTTTGTGGTCTGGTAATGGGACACTATTCTAAAGTAATCAAGAATCCACTTGCAGAGGGAAAGGACCATGTACATATAAGCACAGGGTAAGGGAGATGTATATGCATAATACAAATCATAACACCCATACATAAATGCGGTTTATACCTTAATTGTGAAAGTAGTCTCAACACTACATGGCACAACTGCGGAACACAGTCCCTCATTTAAACATACGTTCATTAAAACAGTGATATAAATTAAAAATATCATTTCAGAGAAACGCAAGAAATCTGTTATGTTCCGGAGCATATGGGGTTTTATACATCTGTATTTCTAGGTAGATCTAAATGACATTAAAATGCACGCTGCAGAAACAGGTAATTCCAACTACATGTAACTTACTAAATGAGAGTGATCAGCTATCTTACAGAATGACTAGTTCATGAATAATTAAATCATCTACTCCGTGTTGTCCTACTAGATAGAAACCACTGTCAAAGGAATGAGTACGAGAGTGTTACAAAGCACGTAGATGTGCTGTGTTTTGGTTCAGAAGCACAACAGGTTTTTATATTGGATACCCATTCTGCGCATTACTACTGCATAATATACACCTCACACTTTACCAGTCATGTACATATATATATGAAACTCCAATCACTTCTATACAAAGTACACCTTTAAGCACGGCCGTACACAATCAAACTGAAGAAATTCACGTCATGGTTAAACTTGTCGGGCTTAGTCTTTGTCCTCTTTTGATTTCCAATTCAAACAAAATAACACATTCATTGGGCCCTCTTGAAAAGTAAGATATTTCTAATGTTTGCTTGTTCTAACTGGTTTTTTTTTTCTCCATTTCTGAATAGACAATCATTGATTTGGAATGTGGATTTGACACTACGGCTATAATACATCATACTGTGCTTGGGAAGGTATACATTACTGGCAATATCAGTTTTCTGCATCTAATCTAATCAGGTTTGTATCTACCGTTATCGCAGCTTATAACGACTACCTTACTTCATCGCATTTAATGACAAATGAACCTATTAAGTATATGATATCACCAGGCTTTACTAAAAGGAAAATTTTCATTATACCTCCAAGCGCACAAAAATAAGGACCCATCCTCTGCCCCAATACAGGTCATCTAATGGAATAAATAAACGACAATGGTTATTCGTGAATATTTTCATATATGGTAAATTCACCAGAAAATAAACAAATTTGGCTGAGTTCAATTAGAACAAAATTAAAATTACGAAGTCTCTAAGGGGTTATCTGATTTACCTTGGAGGTCAATATCTATTGCCTAAATTAACCATTTTCCGCCATAACCATCGGCTACATTTTTAATTTAAGTATTACTTAACTGATGCCTCTCATTAGAGGACACATCATATTCCACAAGAAGACAATAATATGGAGAAACCAAACAAGAGTTAGTTATGTTGATGTTTATCGCACGATGGCAAGATCGTGTATTACTGCGCGAGGTGAAGCCGAGAGCAGTAATATGCGATCTTGCCAGAGTGTGATGAACAATAACACAACTAACTCGCGTTTGGTTTAGAATTTATCCTACCCCGCCCATCTGAATTACTTCTACATTAACAGATGACGTCATTTGTCAAGTGTATCCCACTAGAGCGATATTTTTCATTTTTCTGAACTCCAGACTGAATACAGTGACCAAATGTTAAGCCTTTGGAGTTTTTTATTAGGGATAGGATAAAGCAAGGATGCCAGTTGGGCTCAGAAAAAGTTGAAATATTTTTCATGTGGAAATTACTGCCTCGGAGAGATTGAGAAAACATCAGTATCGGTCATAGAATAGGGCTGCGGGTGTGTTGAGAGGTTCAAAAACACTGTTTTATTGGCGTGAAAGAGGCTCAATTCAGGGATGAAAGTCAGGACTGAGGAAAAGATCGGAAATTTAAAACGCATTTAAGAAAGAATAATTTTAACATTATTTTGGAACAGAATGGCTATGAATCGATATATATATATAATGCTGATTGTTGTGTTGCCGATGTATATGAAATATCGGAATTCCCTCATTTGTCGGAAAACTTGCATCCCTGTCAATTTATACTATTTTTCTTTTATACAAGAAAAATAAGTCTATAAACTCGAAATGAAAACATGTATTTCCATGGGAAAGATGAAAATTGCTATCACTGAATTAAAGTACCCGCACTGTATGCATACATAAGAAATGCTTTAATAAAAGAAGACAAAATGCTATACGCATCGGTCTAATAATCGTATTTCCCTTAATTGTTGTGGTCTTCCTTTAACAACCATCGCAGGCCTCCCACAGCATGGCTATTAATTAAACAGATTTTCATAAAACCTTACCATATCGAAGTGGCCATAACCACACCGCACATAAAGACTGAATCCTCGTTGTCCAGAATGGTTAACTCCTTAATGTGGAAGACTATTGTACCATGTCAAACACAAACCTATGACCTTCAATATGTCCATTTGGTCCGCATGACCCTCCGTAATGCATACAGAGGACGTACCACGTTATCGCAGTGTGTCGGTGTAAGGAGTTTGGTTTAACAATACAGGAGACAGGAGCGCCTTACATGGCGTCAAAGTGGAACTTGTGCGCCTCCTGTCGCTTCTCCTTCATGTCTTCACGCTGAAAGAAGGACGTATATATATGATGCATGAAGGATGTAATGGCAGGAGATAATATACACAGCGTTATACGCATGTCACTGAGGTTTATTCTCAAATATTTGATAAATGTAAAAAAAAATTAAAGAACTGTCGTGGAGTGTTATCTCGGGACTATAGAATAAGAAATTCCAAGACAGAAACTTTCAGATGTTTCAGTAGGACTAGATTATAGTAATTTTGATTCACTTAACATTAATGAATCCCTACCTTTCCTATTGATATCTGGAAAATTATATTAAACCTTAATAAAAAGCTCTTAAATATAAAACTTGTTTTCTGACTGGCTTGTTTTTCCCACGTCTCGATTATTCTAGGAAATACAAAAGTACCCAGCTCGGCTGTCAAATCGGTAAAAGATACAGCCAGGGAAATAGAAACAAAATTATTGTAGCAAAAGTTTCCATGATAAAAACACATACCCGCTCTTGCCAGTGTAAGATTCCTATGATTCCGGCCACAAAGCCGCACGTGCCTAGAAGCGCAGCGCCCGTGATGAGTACTGACTGACTGGGCGTGACGAACAGCTTGACCACCCAACTACAACACACACACATCAACATGATACACTTCAAGTTACTGTGTATTTTTCCAGGGAAGAAAGTCAGAGCTGAGAAAAAATATCGGAAATCTAAAACACCTATAAAAAAGGATCATTTATGACATTATTTTCGGACAGAACGGCTATGGCTCGATATTCTCGGGAGCGGCGCCGACGTCACGCAACGGAGTAACGGGTACGTCCAGCCTCAAAAACGGACACTGCGTCGCTCGGTTTTCTCACTTTGCAGTTTATTTTCCCGAAAGCGGTGTAGTGCACTCTCGTACGCACGAAGGGTTAAACAACTTTTCACCCCATTGAAACCAATGTTAAATTCACTGTTTGTCTCTGGTAATATCTCAGTAAATATCCAACATAGAGACATCAAACAAAAAATGGAATGGAGATGAAGAGTAGTGGAAGGTGTTTGGTGGGTTTTTTTTGTATCAATTTGTTTTGCAATGATTGTTTTATTTGGTCTTTTTTCCAGCAATCTGCCGAAATTGCAATGACAGGCTGCTACAAATGTCAAAATAAAAACTTGCTCAAAAGTACATAAATGTGCAGATCCAGACATTCAAACTTCTATCCCACAGAGTTTATTGATATATATTGCTAGAAACACATCAACCTACCTTTGATTATGCATATTATTAATTTACAGAAAGTTCAAACATCGATTTACGTTTCGTCGATCTAGCGATAATAACAGAAAGCTAGGGTTCCGAAAATTGGTTTAACCCTTTGCCTCGTTTTGGGTTGAACGTTCTGCTCCCGAGAATATATATTCTAGTGTTGCCAGTGTATATGAAATGTCGGAATTCCGTCATTTTTTTAAAAACTTGCATCCCAGTTTCTCTACTATAGTAAAATAGAAATACATTTTGCTGTCAAAGTCTCCACAGCAGCATTAATCCCTAAAGATTGTGAGGCTAAAACCGTGCACCCACTGCCGCCAATTCACAACGTAGGCTTCCCGATACGCTACGATTAGAAATGTCTAACACTATGGCAAATGAATCAAATTTTGGATTTAAATCGGAAAGTCAATCGCAAGGCCTATCGGCGTGTATCGGGAGCGCAGTGGGCACACGGTTTATGAATTAATAGTAAATACATGACTGTGTTCCAGAAATCTTTGAATCAGTCTACATTTTACGAACTACAGAAAAATTCCAAACTGGAACTATGGAATATATTTCATCATTACTTTCATCTGTTAATTTTTGAAATTTTAGATTATTCTGTATCTTTATTTTTGCAAATCTATTTTTTTCTAGTCTATTTATTCCTACAGATTCTTTCTTGTGAACGACTTTGAGCTCAGGTCTATAGAGAAAATCGTGATTTCGTAGAAACGATGGGACATTACCCATAAGGGGTTTATTATTATATACCTGTGGTAGTATATCCTACACATACGGCCCGCTCCTACCCATGTTTTATTTATATCCATACGACACCTAGGTGACCTAAGGGGTATGTATGTTCCGAACGGGGCATGTACGGCAGCGAAATCCAAAACCTCGTCCAGAAGCAAAGTTAAAAATTGGATATCTTAAGATACATGATAATACGAAAACAGGTAAACTGTGTCTGTATGTGATAAATACTTGGTAAAATTGACGATAAAATGAACTACTGCTTTCGGCATTGGTTCGATTTATCCTCAATTCTACCTCGTATTTATCACATACAGCTACAGTAACCCTGTTTCTGTATATTAGAAGTTCCCACTTCAAGGTGGAATCAGTAGTGTAGGGGAGCTGACCTTTCAGGCTCGTCGTTGGGGTACGGGATGACGACAAGCTGGGCGTTAGGGATGATCTGAGTCCAGTCACGCTGCTCAGCAGTCTGCAACACCAAACGTAGCTGGTAGTGAACAACTGACAACACTTGATAAGGTTTCCCATAAGAATTTTTTTTAAACTGTCACTTTCAAAGTAGCATAGGCTTGCCATAGAGGTGTTATTACCACATCATCTTAATCTTAGTCCCTATATACCCTCAGGGTCCCCTGGGACGTTAAACCTCAAACAAACAAACAAACAAACAATCATCTTAATCTTCAAGGTTTCTCATTAGAGACATATATATTTTGCACGTGGACTTACCCATTTTACATGGGGTGAACAAGGTGACATGGGAATTAGGATTGTTGTTGGTTGGTTGGTTTGGTTTAACGTCCAGTTAACCATTACAGCTTTTTACTAAACTTTCTCACGGTTCTTTTACACCACAAGGGTGATGATCGAATCTATGTAATGAATTTAGGTAGAAATCTCACCCCTACACATTACCGAGGTGGAGTTCTTTTACTTCCCACACCACATAGACATGGTATGAGAAGGATTGGCCTTTGATATGGGAATTAGGAAAGTCACGATCATGTTATATTGTTCTTATTATCACCCGCATTACTTGAGTATCTAGGAATAACATAAATGCATTTTCCCCTGGGGAATTGCCATATAAATGCTCAATGATATAATAGCTATCAGTAGGCCCTGAAACTCTTCTAGAACATTTTTTTTTTCTTTTTTTAAACGATCCGCCAAGTGACTCGCCTAGAAACGCACAGATCGGCAAGGGAAATGTTCGACAGTAAGCGTACGATGACATCATCGCGCTGTCACCTGACAGCTCATTCAAGCGGTAGCTACGACCGAAACAACTACAAGCCACGTTTACTCTGAATTTTTTCTCCTAGAACTTTATGATTTAAAACGGAAGAAGTCCAGCACTGCCTGTTGTGATGAAAGCAAGTTCAACTTGAGTTGCCGTCTGACACGATAACATGGTATTTTTTCACTGAACATAAAATCCTTTCTTTATATTTTGTTTTCTATTTGTCAGTATCTGAAATGACATAAGTCCTCCCAGCTGACTTTTTTCACATTCTATACCTAAATCTGAAATCACATGGTTAAACGTTGAAGTCAATGTAATATTTGGTAATGGAATGACGATGAAGAGCGAAAAGAAAACGGATTTTGAAAAATTGAAGAGAGAAAGAAAGAGTAGTGTTTGGAAGGTCAGACAGGCATGCTGCCTTGCTCAGGGATGTCAGTTGGGGTCAGGGAAAAAAAGTGGAAATATATTCCATGTGGATTTTTCTACCTCAGAGAGACCGGGAAAACTTGGATAACATGTCCTTGTCGGCCATGGCATGGGGATGAGGGTCTGTGGTTAGGTTAAAATAGCTGTTTTGTTGGCGCAAGGAAAAGCAATTACATAAACTGAATATGGAAAAGTGGATTTCCACGCAAAAATGGAAAACTGACACGTCTGCAAAAAGTTGCTCCCGGCCGGGCAGCATTTTTGTACGACTCTCACTCACGTTAGTTTTCTTGTCTAGGACAGGTATGCCCACACCGACTGTGTCGACAAAGTTTGGCGTCATGCCTAAACCAAACATGACGAAAGGCAGCTGCAGGGCAAAGTTCGCCGACTGGGGTAGTTGTGTGGCTGAAAGAACAAGGAGACACATAGAAATATGCGGCAGTCACAGGATATATTCAATCAATGTTGACTTGTTTACATCTCAGTTAGACCAACGACGAGGTACAACCTAACGCAGAATCATTAACGTAAAGAATAGTACAATTATATAGCAATTAAGAACTGAATCAATATAACTGTACCCTATACATCGATATTATTATCAATAAATGTAGGCATACACGATTCTTGCTTTTTATCTTGCATAAACCTAGCAGATATATTCGCCAAGTTCTATATATCTAACATTCTTAATCATCTCATAGTTTTGTATGAGATCTCCCTATGCTATATATATTCAATATTCCTAGTATGCTCCCACTCTTATCATACGATTCTTAGATTATCAATTTAATAGATGCCTCTCTGATACTTTGATACTTTTTTAATGTACTTCTCTTCCAATTATTGAACATCCAAACAGCAATGTCCACGTTCCATACTACCCTTCCCATGGTCCTATACATGTATGCAAATTCAAAAGATATGAATTGGATTAAAACTCCCCGTGAATTATAACAAAAACAGTGTATTATAGAGTAGCTACCTGAGCTGGCCTGTTTGTCGCCATTGACACTGACGGTTCTGTACTTGACCACGGGTCCTGGCACATTCACGCCATAGGGCTGGAATAAAATCACGATTAAAGAATAGTGAATAGGTACGCGTTTTTATTTACTTTTTTTTCTTAAGGTAGCATCGGTTTGAGATTTGTATTTCGCCACGTATCTTAAATCCGCATTTTTTATTTACTTTTGTTTGCGAAAGGGTTCATGAAGGGTAAATTCAGACCTCTCACACATCACTGAGAACTGTTGCGCGTGTGCAAAATCTCTGTATAAGTGGATCGTTAACTTTTTACAGGCAGGGGACTGTGGTAGAGCCGCGCTGGTCGGGATGGATAGTAGGGTCAGGTACTAATGTCAGAGGATGGGCCAATTATCCACTGGACCCATATTCGATTATTTGATCACAATATGTGAAACGTTACCCTTAATCATTTCATCTGTTATAACTAGAAATATTTAATATGATAGCATATGTGCATTCTCCGCAAATTCCATGTCTATTGAACCAGTATTAAAGAACATAATCTTTAGCAAATAAATGGATTATCAAAGCAGTAAAATAAGTTGAGGTTTCTAACGATCGGCGAGTTAATTTCTATCAGAAGAAAATATACCCTTCAAAACGCATGGCATCGTAAAAAAAAAAAAGTTGTATACTGCGCAATAAAAGATGATCTATAAGATAATATTGGGGAGTTCAATTTAGCTTAAGCATATAACAACCATGTACCAACCTCAACCCATGACTTGGTAGTACTAATTATGGTGGAGTCCCCTATTGACAACTAACAACTGAACCAATCAGCATGTATTGTCAACACTCTTCCCATATTGTACGATAAAATCTGTTCATATGTTTCCCAGACTGAACCTCAAGTCAGCGTTAGTAATAAAAGGAATACACGACAAATAATAACACTGCCTGAACCAAGTCTTGGTTTCTTGAATACTCACCTTTGTATTGGGGCATGGCCCTGTTGTACACCATTCCTATAGATGTGCAAGTCAATGAGACTAGAGAATCTGTTTACATATCTTTCGCAATTATCTGCATTTGCAATTACCAAAAGGGGAGGAAGGGGGTGGGGATATACAAATCTATTTGTTAATTGGTAGTGAGAGGTACTCTAACGCCGACTAACCCATGAATGCCGCTTTTCTGGAGGTTCCCCATTTTTCGCCGAGACACAGGTATCATTTCTGGGGCACTTGTTATTTCTGATACCTACCATTTTATAAATTTCCCAACTTTAACATACAGTGTTCGGCATTGGATTAACTACAATGAGGAATAAAATTCTATTTGAGAAAATGAGAAGATTTGTTTTTATGTGCGTTATGTGATTATTGGTAAAATATATCCACAACTAACCTGTCGTATATCAAGGCAATCCTTGTAGCACAACCCGTTAGTGACTGAAATAGTGAACACAAAAAAAAACATGTTTCAACTGATCATAACAAAATCACAGGATTAAATCACAGATTCCATAAACTCAAAAGGCAACTGATTGTATCAACCAAGACTTCTGGATATACATTTGTAATTCTTTTTCCTATTGTTTTGAGGTATTGGGAAGGAAAACACCTTTAAATTGCTTAAATTCTTTATTCTCAAAATGTAGGAGTGGCCATGAAAAAAACATATCTACCTTCATCTGTTAACTGTTTAAATCAGTAAGGAGACATTGTGAAGAGGATAAGGAGATCAAAGAACAAACGAGATTCACCAATACATCGCAGGTAAATGACACCTACATCTGATGTTATGTGATTCTGTACTGAGGGCACGTACTCACCAGTGATTTTGATGAAGCACGTGTCAGTGGTGGAGGTCTGACGGATGGCACGTAGCACGGGCATCCGGGTTTTATTCTTAGCCTCCGTCATCGTCACCAACAGGATGTCCAACAATCCCTACAGGATAACACAAACAGGATATATTCATAATGAGAAAATTAATGATACGTGGCATATACACTTCTAACCACAGCCAAATATTCATAATGAGTACAACCCGGAACCTCAACTTGAATCTTTAAAAAAAAAATATATAGTAAATATGTAATAAAAATAAAGGAGAAAACACAGTAGCTTTTATGGAAGATGTTATATCATCATCCAAGGTGATTGGATGTGGTGTCAAAATATCAACATGAATCATGTGCAACGTTTGGTGTAAGTTCAAAGCTTTTCATTAGGTGTGTAAAATATTCAAGGGGAAAAAAAGGAACATTTCTCAAAAAAGAAGGGGACCCCTGATTATCTGCATGGCCTATCTTTCGCGGCAAATTTTCCACAATACAGTGTATTATTTTTCTTCTTCTTTTCATAATTGTTTTTTTTTTGTTCAAAGTATTTGAATTACATTTCATTTCTTTTCAATAAAGTGGGATTCACCGTCAGCGTTTATCTCGTATTAATCTATCATGTATTGTAGCACGGACTTGAATCTAATTTAATGTTGGTTTTTTTTCTATTTATTAGTCACAATACAGCATATTTCCTGTGGGAATTTAATATTTTTTTCACTACGGGGTTGGGGGTGTGGGTTGTCCCAGGTATAAAAAATTTAAAATCGAATTTAAGCCGTGGTTATAACTTCAGTTGCGTCGGCTCATGATCGAAGAAAACTATCGCTGGGGAACTCACGTCTTCGTAGAGGTCGAAGAAGGAGCCGAGCACAGCGCCTGTGTACGCGTTGATCTCCGTGTTCACGTCAGGCACGAAGGTGCGGTTCAGCAGACAGTAGCGCGAGCCGCCCGCGCACGCCACGTTCTCAAACAACACCGCCTTCCGCGTCGGCGGGGCGGGGGTCTTCCTACGTGAGCAAAAGTAGCATGCATGGAATTAGACATAGGAAAGGTGAGACCAGTGATTTTTTTTTTGTAGATGTTCATTTTCAAGGTACCATCGGTTGTGTTTAGAAGTGTATCTGCCTCGTATTCTTAACTTCTTTTTGTTTTGATGGAAGGAGGGGGGATTTATTCTATTTGTACAGACACATCCTTGGTATCCAGGTTTTCAAGATCACAAATGATAATTAAAATAGCTAAGATATTCTCTGAAATACCCTAATCACTACTTTCCAGCACTGTTATTTAATGTTATATAATTTGAATACAACTCTAACAAGACGATTTTTTAATACAGGGAGTATATCTAATGTCAATCAAGCCTATACATTTAACGGAGATCAATCTGTACTGTAAAATTAATGTTAAAACAGACGAAGTATTTCAACAGATTCAATTTTCCCTGGCAATACATAAATCATATCAAACACGAGGCCCCGTAGAGATCACACCAAACTCTGGTAGTTGGTATGGCATATCAGTCTACAGATTCAGCACCGTCTGAGGTAAGATATGGACTTAACAGGAAACCCACAAGATGAAAATAGCTTGGTCTGTACTCCATCGAGTTTGACTGCAAAGTAATTCACGAAGCAAAGCTGAGTGAATTACTCTGCGGTCAAACGAGGTGGAGTGCGGAACCAAGTCATTTTCATCGAGTGGGTTTCTGATTTTATCTCACCCGGTATAACATTATTTATTGATAAAATGAATCACCCAATGAGCCATTGAGTATTGGGTACACAAACTTCATAGCCGTGGAGTATGAGTTCCTAATGTTAAGTCTATGGAGAAAAATACCGGGGTGAGATCATGTGTAGAACAGGTCTACTTACTCGGGATACTGCAGGAAGAGGAGCATGTCTGGAAACCCGTCCATGTTGTAGTCGCCGAAGCGCAGAGTAATGGGTAGCCACGGCCAGGAGGAGGTCGGAGGGGTGAACCCCCATAATTTCCCATTAAAATTGAAGTTGTTGAAAACAGCCCTCATCTGGAAAACATCCAGTATTGGCAAAGATATTGATAAACCTTTCAAATTTAAGCACATATTCTGAAGTAAAAATGGGCATTACTATACGTTTTTCGAGGTAGAATCTTGCTGGGGGTAGTACAAGAGATTCTTCTTTCTTTTTTTAGATATTGCAAGACATTAATGTAAAAAACCTTTCGCTTTGATTAATTTCAGTTTCTTCACGATAAATTTTTAACGAATGAAATTCACATATTTTGATGCAGTATATTTGTAATACCACTTCGAAATTTCTTTCTTTGCAATAATTGATAACTTTCTTGAGGTTTTCATAAGAAAGAAAAAATGAAAAAATGTTTTCATAAGAGGGGAATATAGCTCTAAAACTCAAGTCTCTGATATCCAATGTTAGGGTTAACTGTACTCAATATACATTTTGGAAATACGCTTAACACCATTTACGCTTGCGGTTCCTTGTAAAGCAGTCGCTCAGAACTAACGTTAGATATAGAGGGTGGAGATTGCTTACCGTATCATTGGGACCGGCGAGTCCGTAGATGGTGCTGTTTATACACCGACCGTTTGACATCTTACACACAGGCACCAAAATGTTGGGCAGGCCATCCTGATCTGTCAAGTACAAATTTCACATCGATATAATGAGCTCTCTTCCGTCGTAATATCCAATGGGGCTTCATGTCTATTACAAATCAATAGAAATATATAAAACGTGTAGAGTCGTCACTACGAAGATCATAACACAATCCATGGTGACTACCCATAGAAATTCGGTAAGGTATTCTTTCTATATATATATCATTTTTATTTTATTTTTTTAGATTATTTATTGGTCATAGATTCAAACATTACATTGGTGTTATATAAACACCAATATCAGTAGCAGTTACCTAAGTAATATTCATGAAGCTTATCCCATCTTCACTTATGCTTTTGTAACATATATTTTGAATGTATATATTTCCAACTCTTATTTAGCGTTCATATGTTACGTATCCTAATACATTTTACTACTCAAAGGGAAAAAATTAACAAGAACAACGGGTTCAGGGTTTAGTTCCCGGGGATGTGAAGTTAACTTTATACGGATCTTCATCATATCACATTAAGGAATCACTTCTATTGATAACGATTTTGTCACATTCAAGGTAGCATCGGCTTGCCATAGAGGTGTTATTACAACGTCGTGAAAATTCTTTCTATCGATAACGGAGCTGCCATTTAAGATGTTAAAGTCTCTTACCTAAATCAGCAAATGCGACTTGTCCAATCATCCAGTCGGGCCCAACCTCAGGAGGAAGCTTCACTGTGTAATTTAACTGATAATGACCGCCCTATAAAATAGAGATACGTGATTTAACTGATAATGACCGCCCTATAAAATAGAGATACATGATTTAACTGATAATGACCGCCCTATAAAATAGAGATACGTGATTTAACTGATAATGACCGCCCTATAAAATAGAGATACTTGATTTAACTGATAATGACCGCCCTATAAAATAGAGATACGTGATTTAACTGATAATGACCGCCCTATAAAATAGAGATACGTGATTTAACTGATAATGACCGCCCTATAAAATAGAGATACGTGATTTAACTGATAATGACCGCCCTATAAAATAGAGATACGTGATTTAACTGATAATGACCGCCCTATAAAATAGAGATACGTGATTTGGGATTACAACTCTTTGCTATGATCAGAAACAAAACAAGCATATTCGATATGTAGAGGGTGGTTTGGGCCCAAATGGTTAAAGTCAGGAACCTATACCAACTGTATAGGAGGTCATATATTTTAACGGTGGTGCCACCAGTAATTCTAACCACATAGCAGGATTAAAAGTTTGTTTATCCTTTATTTTGGTTTGTCGATTAGGAGGAAAAGCTCGAACTCAATCTCAACCATTAAATTCCCCATCGGCCAATAAGGCTGTATCGAAATATTTTCTGGGATAATATAAAGTGGTGATTCCACAGAGACACGAGATTTAGCGAGATAGGTCACGATTTGGTTGTCTTGCTACATCGGGCGAGGTTTGAATAATTGTTTACCTATTTGTCACGATGTGTCTTGAGGTATCACAGTGGTGGAGTACCAAAATATACACCCGACACTGCACGGCTACGTTATGCGACAACAAAGGTACGATATATCGCGACACTGTAAGATATACACAATATTGACTGGTTTCAGATACAAGCGGCTGTATGCTCCGAGGAGTTGACGCGTAGTAATATCCGAGCCTATGCGAGGATATTGCGTAGAGTCAACTCTGAGGAGCATACGACCGCTTTTATCTGAAACCAGTTTATATTGTATTTATTATCCACCTTTGCTGGACAAGTCGCATGTCGATATCAGTTCATTTTGGTTATGCACTATTTTCCCTCACGGACTTTTTTATCCGTATGCGCCACCCGGAGCATACAACATATCCGTATGCGCCAGGTATGTCCATACACACTCCCTATGTGTTTTCTATGGACACTTTGTATTAGGTGGATATTAAAGCACAAGATATACCAAGATATATCACGACAACTCCATCGTGTTGGTGGAATCAGCCCTTTATAGATTTTAAAATGCTGGAGTTGGTGATGTTTTCTGACCTGATTGAGCAGGACCTGGTAGCCATCCTTGGTACAGAGCACCAGGTCGGCCAGGTAGTCCCCATCCATGTCTATAAAGGCATTAGACTGGTTCCTCTTGATTGGGTTTGCTTCTACGTCCTCACCTCCGTAGTGGAAAACAGATTTTGTGAAGTTTCTGTTACGACTGAAAAATACAACAGAAATAATGACATTCTAGAACTATTTTCCTTCAATAATAATGGCAATTCTAACAGAATCTATTCTTCAATATTTAATATAGAAAACATATATAAATTTGCTTGTTACTGTGGATTCGTAAACTATAAGCATGTCTGGTGGACGTCGGATACCGTCGGATTCACGGCTAGCCCAATGAAAGACCCCCTTAAGAGATATAGCTGGTATAAATAGGATCAACTTTCCTGATAATTAGTTTTCTGTTCATGACTCATTTATATAAATCGTTGGGTATCAAACTATCTAATTTATCAAACCCTGTGTAGGCACTATTCCTTTAACCTAAACAGGATATGCATAATGATAATAATAATGATATATACCAAAATATTTACTTTTATAAGACATTTGTACTACCTTTAAAAAACCATATTCGTTTTTCAAGTGATAAAAGAAAAAAATGAACATACCTGAACACTACAGCCACATTCTGATCTTTTTCTGCTACCAATAAATCAGTCTGCATATCTTGGTTGTACCTGTAAGTGTAAAGTTACAAAGTGAAAACTGTCGTCGTAAAATGCGGGGGGGGGGCTATTTTGGTGTATTATAAAATAGTTCCTCGTCAACTGGAAAACAGCTCCTTAACCAATTATCAATAACATTATTGTTGACAGATCTAAAATTGACACTTTTTTCAATATTGATGTATTCATGTTTTATTCATGTGATATTTATGGTTCACAACTGTAATGCTTACTCAAATAACGTTGGCTGATCTTGTGCTTCCATCACTTTGTCTGGATCACCTGCAAATATAAAGTTAAAATACTCTCACTGACAAAGTACAAGCTTTAGATTTGATAGATCCCTTTGTGTAATTAATTTAAATCAATGCTAATACAATTCTGACATTTGGGATCTACTTCACTTCAGATGTTGTATTAGACATTTGCTAGAGGTAGAAAAGATGAGTACCGGTATACTTTAACATATTTAACAAGAGATTATATTTACTTGAATAGCCAAGCAATTTTAAACTTTAAAATATCACATACAATTATATGCTTGTTAAGTTGATACTTTTAACTGATTAAGATTCCTAGTACAGAGACAAATAAAATAATCCATCTGTTCCTGTTTGTTTCTTATACATCATCGATTTTACTTATCACTGAACCAAAGTTCTACAAAGAAATGTATAACAATACATACTGATGCCCTGTTCGTGTTTATGATCTGTGCCCCAGCAGACGTAGATGGTGACGCTACCCTCGGTACCATTATTATTATTAGGGGCGGTGACAAGTACATCCATCAGGGCATCACCATTGAAGTCTGCAGGCATGACGGACGTGATGGTCCAGCTGAATGTGTACAGTGTCTTCTGGGTGTAAACGTTGTTATCCTGGGCCAGCAAGATGTCCAGCCTTTTTCCTTGGCGACAAAGCAACACAATCAGGTTAGGGAGCAGCAGAAGGACAGACAAACGAGATCGTTTACATATTATTCATTAGTTTCTGCTTCATTTGAAATATAGGGGTTTAATCAATGCATTTTTTAATGACTAGAATTCAGTTATGACTGCATGGAATACGAAGTGTACAGAGTTTTCATTTAAATACTTTTTGGATAACATATATGATGTGTGTCCCACTGATACTTGGTGATGTTCTCGTTCTGAAACTGTGTCTCTGTGTAGGACTACCCTTGAAATTATCTAAAATATCCACCAATAATCTCCAGTGATTGGCAAGGCTGATTACAGTAGATAAATTGCCATTTGATAGCTAAAAACATATGGATTTTAGTAAACAATCATTACAATGATGTATTCACACTACTCATATTTAGTCATAATCATAAGGCATAGGGTATGATTGTTGTTAGTAAGTTCGATCTATGCCATCACTTAGAACGCCCATGATATTAGAATATAACATTAACTAAGTTCCATGCAATCGTGGCCGATAGTCATGCCATCCCATGGGTCATTTCTGGAACTCGTATTTATAAAGGTAGGTAACATGTTCACGCCCTCAACAAAATAGGTGATCGCCTATGTACCGAGCGGTATCTAATGTTACATTTTTAGACGGAAAAGAAATTCAAGTTTTCTAATGGGTTTATCTAATGTGAGTTTACATAGTCCAACACAGTGTCACTATTGTTGGTCACAAGGGAGTGAGCTGGTATAACTGTCAAGACAGCGAGACGGGATTCATACCTCCATCAGTGAGGACAAATATATCGATGAGTTTGTCTGCATTGTAGTCTCCATATGCGCTTATAACCACCCCGTGTGGTATATTCCCAGGAAACAGAGTTGATGTGACATCTGAGAGTTCCGTTCCGCCTGCTACTTTTATGAGGAATAAGATTCCTGTGATAAAATAACAATACACATTTGTAAACATGACTGCCGATCTTCTGCTATCATCCTCTACTTCCGGGTATGGATGCGCATGCTCGGCCGTATTCAGGTTCTCTCTTCCGGCGAATGTCGTGAAATAAACATGTCAGCCAGCTGAAGGCAAGGGTGGAGATGTCAAGTTGGACAAATCCAGTTCCCATTCAATTGGGCAATTCGTGAAGTAACATTTATTGTCAATCGTCTAATTTTAGTATTTATAGTCACTCCTTTGTAATTGAAGAAACAGTTCGCCTAAAAATGCTGTGTAGACCGACTTTTGTACTTGTTTCTGAATTTTATCGTTGCTCGGGGTTGGCACTTCTCGTTAAACACGGACTTTTACAAGTCCATTGATTAAACTATCTTAAGCCTTAATTTAATTATAAATATTTTACCTAGCCTATATTTTACCTCATAGTTGGGTGAACATAACCTTTTATACTGGTTACAGTTAAGTCTCAGATTAACTAGTAGAGAACTAGTGAATACAAAGTTATTAATTAATGAATAAGGTGTGATTGTTTGTTTGTTATTATAAGGTCAATTCAGAGAACTAGGGTTCTGGTTCTTTGGTCAATTGCAATATTGGTCAATGATATATATGTCCATAGACAATGGAACACATGTAGATAGAGATGTATGCTAAAAATTATGCTCACACACAATCACAGTATATAAAATGTCGCGGTGGAGCACGTCGGCCCTATATACACCCATTAGTGCATTAGCGACAGTGATACAGACATGAACTATCAAGACCTAATATTATACCGTACCATAGATTACCAGTCAGTTACTAGCTGTCGGCGAACGAGCCAGTGGGTTTGTATACGGTACCATACTTAAAGCGCGTGTTCCACCAACTAGGTGAAAACGTGGTACACCAACCAATACAGGGGTACGGAATTTGCCAGCAGAGCTGGCCTCCATGAGGTGTTGGCCTGTTTGGTGGAACAGCTTGCCAGTGGTTCCAACAGGTGCCGGGTCTTGGTTGCCAGGTGAAATCCGCTCCTGATAGAGTTTGTTGGATCATCGCCTTGAGGTTGCTGAGCATTGGCCAGGGCTCCAGGCCACCAGCCGGCTGAAAGAGTCATTCCACCCTGTTCCCCAAGCTAGGTTTTGAACCCAGGATCCCAGCATCCCACCTGGTCTACATATTCTTGTCGGCCTGGTGGGATTTCTCCCACCCAACAAAAAATAATTTATCAGTTTTTTTCCGGTTGGAACTGTGCAGCTGGCTGTTAGGTTTGATGATAGCATGGCACCAGGCATGGCACACAGGTTGACAGTTCACAGCCGACACTACCATGGAAGCCGTCAGAGACCCTGGGCAATACCTGGGAACAGCAGTTCAATAGTTTGGGCACAGTTTTATCACCAGAGCGTGCCATTCACATTCATAACATCAGTTCTTATCTTTATTTACCTTTGACATTGGATTAACTGCAGTATTCAGCAGATATTTGAGGATACGCATCCGTGAGTTTCCCCTGCACTAGCATCGACAGCATACTCCCAACACTGCAACAGATGGCATCAACATGACTGGGCAACACCCACAAATCACTAACCCATGAGCAGAGACTGGAAATTCCGACAGTTTGGGTACTCTAGGCAGGATTTTAGCACCAGAGTATGATATACCCATTCATCAACAACAGTATTCCTTTAACTGCATTATTCAGTGGAAAATAGATGAGCTCTCATCATTCCCGTACAAATCGCAACATGGCGGCACACTGCTTTGCTTGATTTTCAAGTTTTGTACAGCCTGATGGTGTAGTGTGTGGAGGAGCGTTCAAGGTCCCCCCAATTGAATGAACGGGAAACTAGCAAAGCACCAACATCCACCAGACTGCGCCACTCTCCACTCACTGCTGCTGTGCCTCCCTGCCGCCGGGTCTTAGTGTATGGGCACTGTGTGGCCATCAGCTGGCTAAAATAGTAGGGTTGATGGAAGAGCATGGGGAAAAAAACATTTTTCACCAGCTGGAGATCAGGTGCTGGGTAGGAGCTCGGCTGAGAGGCTGGTCTATCATTGGAAGAATGCCTAGTTGGTGCAACACATGCTATAAGCAATGGCTACTTCGTGCTCAATTGTTGTTATACTGCTGGCCCGGTGGAAGATGCTCATCAAGTGAGTGATCCACTGGGCTGGCAGATGGCATGAAAAGTGTGGCAAAGAATAACTGTATGGCACGATGTGGCAGCATGCCACCTATGTGAGCTCACAATATATAGACGGGCATGGAGGAGCACTTTGGCCCTACCAGCCCACCAGCAGTAGCCATATTGTCACGAACTAGCAATCAGCCAGCACTGAACCATCAAAACCTAATAAACTAGGTGTCGCCAGTTACTGGTTGTTGGTGGTGACGGGACTGCTAGGTCCAAGCAATATAAACAATGCTACGCTGCACTCACACCGTCAGAGTCTCCACACTGCCCTGCCAAATTTGATAAGGTGTCCCACCAAAGTGTCTGTTTACACAGGGTTAAATGACTTTTTGTACTGAAATAATTCTGTTTACGCACTTGCATGGAGTGTTCCCTTCACTGGGTTAAAATAAACCCCTAATAGAGGGGGAAATTTCTGTTCCAAGCAAAACTTTTCATTAACCAGGGGTTGCCACTTACACGGGGTCCTACTGTAATTTGATATGTTAAATGATATAGATAGTATATGTAGTTAAACAAGGCAATTTGGGATTAGGTTATCTTCATATTCGTCTAACAATACATATTAACCAGTATCTCTTCTCGATTTCAGATTATAAATTTGGTGGAAACTGCTAGCTATCACTCAGTCACCATGGCACCCTCAGATTTCAACTATGAAGACACCAAGCGAAATTTGCTGAAATACTACAAGTTAGGTAAAGTTTATTCCCTTTTTGCTAACTTTCGGATGGCCACTGGCAGTCTTGCCCCATCTTAACCACTATCTTGCCCATCCCACGTGTAAAACTAATTTATTATAGTATTGCCAAGTTGTCCAGACGTTGCCACCTCCCCATGAGCCTATCTTTTTTAAGCAATCCGACAGTAGTATAAGTAGAGAAAAGATATATTATGTTCACTTTTATTATTAACCAGAGTAAGTATAACCCTGTGATATATGACATAAAAAGACAGACCTATTTATATCACATTTTTTAGATATCCGTCCAACCTGATTGATGAAAATTTCAAACTTAGCAGATGTTATCCGTATATATTGAACATGTCCGCTTGATGTAGCTAACCTTAAATCACCTGGTTGTAATTTCCTAGTGTAACCTTTAAGTGCACTGAAGCTTAAGTTCTTTCCTATATTGTTTTTCTAGTAAAACGTCAACTCCTCAGATACCAGAGTCCTACAACTGGTTTGTTTCCCTGCGATATTTCTTCCTCTAATCCTGTCGAAGCACACGTCAGAGATTCCATATACTGTGCCACTGCCGTCTGGGCCTTGGCTCAGGCCTTCAAGTGAGTATAAGCCAGATTTAGTATTTCCTGTGTTTTAATGGATTTTGATAGTGATGTGTGAATTTAAGACATGAGAGATATTAATAAGATGATGCCAGTCAACATTTATCTTCTAGAAGTAACAATTGTGTATATTTATCTTCGCCATACACCATGGATCCTGCCTCAACCTGCGAATGTTGATTTCACAACTCCCTCAGTCACCCCAAGTTTACCCTATATTCAACCTAGTGATTAAAATTAGCGGCTTCGAATAGATCACAATTTCTATTAGTTTGAACTTGTCACTATATGATGTATATCTTAGTTGCCATTTGTTAGATACTAGCAATATTCATATGACTTTTCAATTTGAATATGTCTTGCAATTATTCAGGCGGATAGATGATGATAAGGGAAAAACCCACGAGTTGGCGCAGTCGGCAGTCAAAACCATGCGTGGAATTTTGGCCTGTTGGTTACGACAGGCAGAAAAGGTAGATATGTTTTCAACTGTTTCTAACTTGATGGGACTTGTGTAATAATGGAGGATAGGTATGCGGCCACACACTTATCAGTATATACTTAGTTTTCTAGCACGTTGTTAAACCTTTGCATGGCACTAATTGTAAATATCATGTATTTAAGTCCAACTTAAGTTATATTTGATCTATACTATAACTCAAACATTGAACTTAAATACAGGCCCAACAAAACCTCGGATCTGTTAAAAAAGACCGAATGCTCAAAACAAATCAGTGACACCATAAACCGCTGATTAATTGAGATATTGCTGATTGTTTTATGATTATTGTATTTTTTTGACTAACGGTAAATCTTTTCCTCAGGTGGAGAAGTTTAAGAAAAATCAGTCACCTAAACACGCACTTCACTCACGGTTCCACCTACTGACGGGGGACCCCGTCTACAAAGACGATGAGTTTGAACATCTCCAGGTAAAGTGTTCACGAAGGCGAAAACCCATATAGAGTCTGCCTGTATAGCTATTACCAGAACAAGGTTTCTTTTTTTAATCTTCTTTTGCATCGGCTTGCCATAGAGATGTTTCTGCCACGATATATTAATCAAAATAAGATAGTATGATAGCTAGCATATGGGCGATAATGATCTGAAGAATACTCCATTATTGTTGAACTAAGAAGAATAACTGAATAAAAACAATATCTATAGAATAGTTAGTTGGATAGAGGGCAACATCTATAAACACAGATTCACGTTTAATATTATGAAAACAAGTTACTATTGTTCACCACTCCCTTAAAAATGTTAATTTTTTTAACACTAACCACAAAGCCATAGAGTGTGAATCTCCATTTCATTGACCATTTTACAATGGTATAATTGTTTTGGAAGATGTCTAGCTTTCAGCGACGTTTCGGCATCTGGTAGCACCTTCCTCAAAGCCAACTAGATTGCAATAGAAAAATGTATGACAGATACAACACTAGGTTTACTGCAAATTACAGTTAGCAGTCATATATGTATCTAAAATGTTCGCAAAGAATGGAAGAGTACAGTCCATAGGAATCAGATAGCTTGTTAACATGGACAACTCAGTTTGAGACCTGCTTTTTCTTTCATTGATTTGATGAGTGCCTGTGTTCCGTACCAGATTTGATATGATAATTATCTTTTTTCCAGATTGACTGTGTAGCTCTGTATCTCCTGTCCCTTGTCCAGATGATTACCTCAGGTCTACAGGTACGAGAACTTATTACTCTCGCTAACACATACCAACACATCTTAAAGTCAGAAGTGCAACGGCAGTGTCCTTCGTTTTATCTAAAAACAAATGTATTCTAACTCTACATGATGATAATATTCATTATTAAGTGAACGGAAATAATTCACAAAACATCAGTATATATTTTCTGGCTACTCTCTGTTCCTCTCTGTTACACTCCCTGATACTATACAGTAAAAAAAACACGGAGGGTAAACTCTTATGTGATTGTGCGTAAACACAGGCTATGAATAGACAATAAGCGACTGGCGGTCGTAAATCACGAGATATTGACGCCTAGTAATACACGAGCATTAGCGAGTTTATCATGAAGTCAACCATGAGTGGTTTATAGTGCTGTCTGTCTGCAAAGCTATCGTACACTTTTTGTATTCATTATCTATCTTCTCAAATAGATTAAACCCAGGAGTTGGCATATCATAAGGTATATCACTGGAGACTATTTTCTTGCTTTCCAGCAATTTAAAGAAACTAATATCGTATATAATGACTATTACTTGTACATATATTTTCCCATAACCAATGGCTTTTAGGCGGTAATCAATGGTTATGATTTCTGACAACAGAGAAACAATGGGTGGTGGTTTACTGTGGCCCCATACATTTCCAAATAGGACTTTGTTATCGATGTATATTAAATGATATGCATCCCGATTGCTCAGGTGATCTTCACGACGGACGAGGTGAACTTCATGCAGAACCTGGTTTTCTACATAGAGCGCGCCTACCGCACCCCAGACTTCGGCATGTGGGAGCGTGGCAGCAAGTACAACAACGGGTCGAGCGAGCTGCACGCCAGGTGAGCGGCTCCTGCTGAAAGTTCTACTCAGGTGCAGTCAGTTACAAAGCCTGGTCCTATTCTGTAGTGACCATCAGGAAAGGGTTGGCTCCAGACTTTCATGTTATATCAATATGTTGTCTGTTAAATCAAATTTTCAGCACAAAGATGCATCTACTATGTCTCTTAAGGCGTGTGATCCACCAAATCGACGCTCAGAGATGGCCAGCGGCAGCCGGCTGGCTGGTATTTACACGGCCAGCTGGCCAGAGGCGACGACCGCACGGGTGCGGTCGTCAGGGTCCTCAATGGCGATTCCGGCCGATTTGCTAATCCACCAAGCAGATTGTCCAAGCCGATCTGAGCCGACGAACGATTTGGGCGGCCAACGTCCATATTCCCTCCACATGGTCATCGTCCGGCCCTAACTCACTCTTGGTGGATCACGTGCTTTTAGATAAAGCAGTTCCCTATGCCAAGTAAAATTAAGTGGCCAGTTTGATGACTTGAATGACATTCTGCGTAATCTGCATATATTAGGGGTTTGTGCTACTCTTGATTAGAATAGATTTTTAAACCCTTTTTTGATATCGTCATTAGATGAAAGAGTAACTGCCATTTAATGTGACTCTTGTACATAACAATTTCATCAACACTCTGCATTCAAATCACAAAGTATAAGTCTACTCTTACTACACTGACACCTGGATGAACCTGGTAAGACAAGACAACACTGACCTTCAGGTGCTTTTTGCATAAAACAATCTATGATAGTAATATATCTTAATTTTGTGTATACCATTCAAGCCAGAATAGATGGTATTGCACAAAATTTGCACGTGTGATATCTGTTATCCTTAATATAGGCAAGGAAGATATGACAGCGTAACCGGCCAGCTTTGCCTTTACCTCTTTTATTACCTTGCCATGCCTGTCTATCTGTGTAGACGGGATAGATTCGATTGTTATAATATTTTCTTTTGATCATAGTCCTCGAAAATGTACCAAGTATTGGGGTCCTAAAATGAACTAGCTTTTTTTACTGTCATAAGATCAAGAAAGTCTATAGAACTAGCTCACCAAACATTGAACCTATTATTGTATAAATTCGCAATTCCGTTACTTTCTTTTGAATGGCTTTTGCTTTAGGCTATTTCTGAACATATTTGATTAGAATAATGATTATATTACGGACATGCTCATTCACAACTGCAGTAGAACCCTGCGTAAGCGGGCACCTTCCATTCTGGGCCAAAGTGTCCGCTTACGCATGGTTTCAGCTTACACGGGGTTAAAATAAACATCTAATATACGGCATATAGCCTATGATCTATGGGCGCCGCCATGACGCCCCCCGAGTAGGTGTTCTTCACTAAAGGAGGTGAAAAAGTAGGTGTTCTTCACTAAAGGAGGTGGAAAAGAAGTGAGTGATAATTGGGAAATGTCACAACTTTAGCCTTGCTCACATATGTATATAAAGTGTTCCATATGGAAAATATCATGTCTTGGGTTTAGTTATTATATCATCCTACTTTGGGATGGGTGTAGAGAGTCAAGGGAACCATGGTAAAATATTGAAAGGCAGTTGAATTTTGTAAGAACAAAGAGCCAGAATACAGGTTTGTCCCCCGACCACCTAGTGACTGCTTCGTGAACTAACAATGGCTCTGTCCCCTATAGGGAACCATTAAAGGTGTCTGTTAACGCGGGGTGTCCGTTAGGCGGGGTTCTACTGTACGTTGTATAGTACATGCTAGCTGTGAGTGGCGGAGGTGGTGCTACCCATACTGAGGCGGACCTCGGTGAGGGTGACAATGACTGTGTGTTATGTGTGTTGTGGTCATGTTGTATCTGGTTGTAGCTCTATCGGCATGGTGAAGGCAGCCCTGGAGGCCATTAACGGCATCAACGTCTTCGGGCAGCACGGTGCCAACTGGTCCACACTGTTCATCGACATCGACGCACACTTCAGAAACAGAATCAATTTCGATTCCTTCGTACCACGTGAATCACATTCCAAGGTAATCCGTTGGGGAATGCGTTTGTCCTTTCTATTACCGGGACCAATGGTTTTTTATTTTTTATTCCTTTTATATTGATATTTTCTTGTTTTGAGATCTCAACATATCATGTTTTATGTTTTTTGTTACCTCACCCTCACTGCCCAGAAAGACTTCTCGCGGACGCCTTGCACCGTTCCATGTGTCCCTATATTTGCACTGGTTTAACCGCCCTTGCTGCCCTCTAGTACACTGTCAGAGCACTATACATATGGCACAAAAAGTCTGTTCAGGCATGTGTTATACTGTCATGTGTCAGAAGATTGAGATATTTCCGAGAGGGGAAAACAGAAATGCTGTCTATTTACTCCATCATTACTGCGGGTTTACTGCGGTCTAGAAAGTTTTCCTTTGGTCATCATGATAATCATTCTTTTCTCAAAATATGTTTTTCTCAGAAAAGAAGTAATAGCCACATGGCTGTCTTATCTAATCTATAAGAAATTATCCTTTCCTCATTATTTAGTTTAGATGTATTTTTTTTAATTTCGCATGCATTCATATGGAAAGCTGAATGATGTATGCATTGGTGGTAAATGTGCCTGACTGCTTAGCAAATGTGTGTAGCTCTACTGGTGTCTAACTATGGGGCACCAATGTCGGAGGAATAACACCACCCACCCCACCCCCCCCCCCCAAAAAAAAAAAGAATAAATAAAAACCAACAATTTTTCCCCAAGAAAATGAAGCAATATCCAAGGGATTCCAGACACATTTTACCATGTTATAATATTTCGTTTGTTTTACAGGACACCACTCCTTTGACACAGTTCCGAAGACGTGCAGCAATTTCTAAGGAACTGCAATTACTTTTATATTCCTTTTTCCTTATCAGAAAGTGATGTTGGAACATGCGCAGTCTCCGAGATCCGGTAAATACCCGAATCTCACCAGGATCTCTGTATGTTCTGTCATCGGGACCAACCCTGGGGCTATCCTTGTTATTAGATCTGGGGGGCATTGCTTCACGTTTTGCAGATCACAGAATAGCGACCTGAGGTCGAAATCATTGCTCCAGATTCTTTGCGGATCGCATCATAACTATGTTGCCATCTATATCCAATTAAAAATCTAATGAACCTTTCACCTATGTCACTAAAAATTTGGTGTTGTAAAAAGTAGCGATACAACTTGAAAATAACAATACCACATGATACGATCCGATATTACTGGAGCAATGCTTTTCCCACAATTCTAGGAGCAACGATCCTCTGGCGAGACATCCCTGCATCGCGACACTCAAAAGTGTTAGCCCACAGGTGTTAAATGGAAGAACTACCCTCTCGGGAGGTGCGCATGCATACATGCCGTGCTGACGCTAACGGCGGGGTTCCCATGTTTCGTTATTTCAGCTCTATCGGTTTTGTGAAAGCCGCGTTAGAAGCCATCACTGGGGAGAACGTGTTTGGGCTGCAGGGGTCTGCCTGGACGGTCATCTATGTAGACATTGATGCGCACCATCGTAACCGTACAATCTTTGACACCATCCTGCCCCGCGAGTCCTTCTCCAAGGTAGAGAGGTTGTCTCACGTAGAGCAGTCATGTGTTACCGTAGTTGCCCAGCCGGTCAGTGATCTAGCCGTGTCCGTGTCTGCTTTTCTCAGGCTATATTCGTGTAGCTACGTTGTCGCTGAGACTATCTCGCTGTTGAGTAAGATGCTTCTTTTACGTTAATGTTTATTGATTGGTCTCATAATGACTTCAGCATGAAACAATAGTTTCCCCTTTGCATGTGTTCCCCAGTTTCAGCTGGCACTTTGATGTTTTGTGACAACTCATTACAGCGAGGCTAGCCATCCCTGCCTCTTCTGTGTAGCAATTCAAAAAAAAAATCACCAAATGATTTATCTCACCATTCAGCTTCTGAGGCATAATCACTGTTGCAATTCAAATTGCTGCTTGTATTGGTTCTAGTGACCGCTTCAATGTAAATGTTACCGAAAAATGCCAGTAGATGCACCAATCAAATTGCAGAGCACTTTCTACCAAGAGTCATTTCAGATAATTCCCTCTGTAGTTCTATTAGAACAGGTTAAGTCATAATGAGATCAGTAAAGCATCCATATATTTATACTTCCATATCTATTTCTACATACTTATACTTTATCTATTGATTTATGGGCCTGCTCCATCCTCCCGGCAGTGTCGCATGAAAAGAGGACTGTGTGGCTGCCACATGGCACTTATACGGTGGCTGTGCAGTGCCCATCTTACCACAAATATAGAGACCAGCGCGGTGGAGCACGTCACACGCCCACTGCACATGGTGATGCGCTAGCAATGAATTGACAAAACCTAATGAATTAAGGGCCGATTCCACCAACAGGATGGATTTGCCGTGGTATATCTTGGTATGTCTTGTAGTGTCTTACTGTTTTGCAATGTGTCGTACCTCACTTGTCTCAAAACGTAGGCGACTGGTATTGGGTGTATATTTTGGTGCTCCACCACCGCGACACCTCAAGACACATCGCGACAAATAGGCACGTGATGACTCAGTCCGAGTGCGATCTAGCAAGACAACCAAATCGGGCCAAATCTTGCTACATCGTGTGTGTTGGTGGAATCGGCCCATTAGGTTTCGTCAGTTACTGGCCAGTTACCAGTCAGTGGCCAGCGGCAGTGACCGGGCCAGTGGGTTTGTACACTATAACCAATGGCCATGTGGTGCTCTTTTGATGCCATACCTTCAGCCTGGTGGAGCACGCCCTTAAGATTCAGAATGTCATGGCTTGTGGTAAAAAGCTGGAAGATGTACATTCACATACACGGTTTATACACAAGTGTCAACAGGAGGCACTCTCCCCCCAGATCTTTCGCGGTGCTAGCGCTGGCTTAATCTCTGCCCTAACCCAAAGCTGGTTCCCTGGGTATCCACTATAGACGGGAGACCAGCGAACATTTCAGATTCAAAACAAGGCAACTGTCAATAGTTATATAAGTCAAACAACTCATATATCATGAGTATGGAAATATGAGTGTTAAAGGAGCTTCACAGACAATCCTGCTGTGTCTTTTTCAGACTTAAACCATTTTATAATGGGAATTCACAGTTGATTAGACTGCCCCTTCAGAGGAGCACATGGGCATTGTTGACAAAACAAAGCCCTGTAACACATGAGGTGCTTTCCACTGTAGAAATAATCCCAGAGACTGTGTCTGGTTTGAAATAAATAATAACAGAAACGAGAGTATTTTATTTACAATATAGATATGTTCATCTCTATTTACAAGTAGAAAACAAAATACCCCGAATTTAGGATATTTAAAAAATGGCGTATGGGCCAGATTTGGGCCCAAACAGTCAGGTTGGGGCAGAGAGACAAGCGACAGCAGGAAGTAGAGCACAGGATCTCTGCTGGGAGAGTGAACAGGAGGATGCACCCAGCGCCACCCATCAGGTCACGGAGAAACTACAGCCACCCAAATGCATGTTGATGAATATTATGTCATAATACTTGTCATATCCTGTTAAAGGTGTCTATAATATTGTGCTTTATTTTCGTATGATCTCGTGTAGTGTGGTTTATTTTGAAATACTTAAACCACACTGATGTTTGTCGCTCAAATAACATGACCTACGATGTGGACTGTGGTACTAGTAACGTGTCTCTGTATGTTATGATTGGATACTTGATTCAGTCTTGCTCCTAAACACTACAGTTTACAACTATTTCCAAGTTTTCATATTAAGTAGGTTGTCAGTTGTTGAAGTTGTAGGGAGACTCACTTGGCTACTTAGCTAGCCATAATACCTAAGCTAGCATGAGATTATTATGCATGCAGCCATAGTAACGGGTATATTTTTTAAAATGATCTTTATCTGTTTTTAAATGTGGTTACATTGCTCTTTCAATAAACGAGGGTAAACTGAGGTTTTTATTTGTTGTACCACGTTTCTTTTTAATTTTGATTTTTTAATATTTATTTAGGTAGGGATGGTTATACTGGGCGTTATCAGTTTCGAGTTTTTGGCCTGTCACCGCTATTGTAATCACCATTAAAAGACCTTTCCAAATTTCTTTAACAAATTTGTGTTCCCCTGCATTATATGGCAATGGAGAAGTATAATTTATTTTCTTCCGTTGAAAGAACATACTTATGTAAGCTACATTGAAAATGGATTGAATACCTAAAGAAACCTAGTACTTTACTCATACAGGATGAATTTGTTTATTCAACCGTGATTTATGAAGTATCTTTGTTCTAATCAATTCATTATAATTAACTTATTATTTTGCATCTTAGACAAATGTAAGTCAGAATTAAATGGGGTTTGATCAATTTCATACTTTATAATCATGGTTTCCCCTTGTTTCACGAAATGTAGTGCCTTGCTACACGGCACCTCATTTCTGTTGAACTTAGAATTTTTCCTTTCAGTACATCATTTTCAAATTGATAATTGTTCAACTCCTATCTAACCTACTAGATTAGATCTAATGGCCATCATCAGGTTTAAGACTTAACTGAGCCGGTCTAGGCAGGTTACCCGCAATATAGTTCTGTATGACATTATGGGATGGATAGCCTCTTTTCGAAAACATTTTTTATAGAAAATCGAAACTTTGTCTCTAAGCAGACGACTTTTTGACCCACAGAACACAGACTCGTCGCTGATCCCGACCGTCAGCTGGCCCGCGTTCGCCATCCACGAAGAGACGCTGGTGAGACGCACCATGGACAAGATAGAGCGGAAGTTAAAGGGTAAACATGGCTTTAAGCGTTTCCTGCGAGACGGATACGGCACCGAGATGGATGACCGGAACCGGAAGTACTACAAACCTGCCGAAATCAAAGTGAGACTTCTTTATTGTCTGTCATGTTAAATGCCATAAAAGGGTTTTCTCAATTCGCTGTCCACAACTATGATAGACATTGCCTCGGAACATTGATAACTATTAGCTGAATTTATGGAGTGATGAAAGGCAACTTGAAAAAGATATATTTAAGAAGATTTGTTTAAATAATTGTTTATTAGCCCTTTAAACTGAAATGAGTTCTCAAGTGCATTGCATGCATTGTAGAGTATCCAATTCACAGTGGGGGTATTTTGAAACATAGGAAGGGCCATCAAAATTCGGGTTGCTGAAATTATTTTTGGAGGGGTGGGTTACCCAGTCTATAGCTGATATCCTGATATCTGTTACAGAATCGGGAGGACAAAATTTCATCCAGAGCTGAACAGATTAAAGATAAAATTCTAAAAATCTGAGTAATTATTAGTACTTCAAAGTATTGACCATTTCTCAATCTAAGATAACATAGGGGTATTCATACTGTAATCGTTGACGTTACTTTAACCAATAGAACGATTTTCCTTATTGCAGGGCTTTGACGGAATAGAGTGTGAGTGGCCAATGTTCTTCGCCTATATGATCATCGACAGCTTGTACCGGGGCGACACTGCCAAGGCTCAGATGTACAATAACAAGCTGCAGCCCCTACTCCGCCTCAGTGAGACAGGTAATGATGCTGAATGTTTAGAAGGTTTAGTCATTGTTTTGTCCTACCCATAATAAAAGCCGAATTCACCCGTTTAGAGATAGCGAGTTTACAGCGCTATCGAGTTCACTCACGGACCGAGTCTGCCACGGTAGCGAGTCCATTGGTATTCTTGAATTCTATAGGTATGTTGTTTCCATTTTTTGCGGCATAGGAAATAATTACTTACTTGAAAAACAGTTGTCCATGTTCATGAGACACTTTATCTAACTAGCAACAGTTAATTTATACCAGTAGAGAAATTGTCCGAGTGGTCCTCCATCGAGGAAAAGTCGAGTTTGTCGGCCTTTTTCATCTTCATCTTTGGTAATATTGTATTCAACTCGTACCTATTATTATATACCTGTGTTAGTATATCCTACACATACTTCCCGCTCCTACCCATGTCGTATTTATATCCGTACGACACCAAGTTGACGTATGGGGTATGTATATGGCTTAAGGGGGCATGTACGGCAGCAAAATCCAAAAAGTCGCCCAGAAGCAAAGTTTAAATTTGGATATTTTAAGGTATACAATAATACGAAAACAGGGTTACTGTGTCTGTACGTGATAGATACTTGGTCAAACTGACGAAAAAACGAACCTCTACCTTCGTTTTATCGTCAATTTCACCGCGTATTTATCATAAACAACCACAGTAACCCTGTTTCCGTATAATACGGTAGCTACTTTCCTACAGTGAGTGGATTCATGCGTGAGTGATTTGCTCCAGGTCCCATCATACCCAAGTACTACTACGTGCAGCGGGAGCACATCGAAGCGGAACGTCTGAACCCGGGCAGTCAACCACGAGTCTCCAGTAACGACCACGACGATGAGAACATCTTCCTCTGGGGACAGTCCGTCTACCTCATCTCCCAGCTCCTCCGTAAGTCATGCTTATTCACACTCATCAAGGCTGAGTGAGCATTCATGAGAATCACAGGTTGGAGAAATTATTTTTATTGACAACATGATTTTACAAAATTGTTCTTCATTTTTGAGTGGGTGTGCGGTGAGTATATAATCAATGCCAACAGGCAAGTAATCAATCCATTTATGGTGAATTTACAACTTGGTGCGGGAAAAACACCCACATAAATTACTTTGATTTATCAACCAATATCTACAAAATATATTTATTTAATTCCATTTACCCAGACTTATTATTTCTCTTTTTTTTTATTGGCGGTGATTGTTGCCGCTTTGCCGCAAATAACTTCAGGGATTATTTAAGGGTTGCTGATACCCCTGGTGTATCAAACAGAGTTGTGTTGGTTGTTCCAGTGTCTGGTTTACTGAACATCAACGAGCTGGACCCCATACGGCGCTACCTGCCGGCGGCGGAGAGACCGCGTCCGTCCAGCCGCTACTCCTCCTTCCAGGTACGTCCCGCACTTCATCTCACCCCTGGAATAAATGTCTATAGGCTTAACATTGGGATCTCGTTCTCCATGCCCCTACGCGTACTGCAGTCCGTTCTCCATGGTCTATATCCTGTGTGTTATCCATTATTTGAGTGTGTACAGGGGTGAGATAAATACAGAAAGCAACTCGTTTTGGTCAAAGAAGTCATTCTCCAGCTCGTTTGGGTGCTATTTGATATTCACTCGGGTGTCGCCTCGTTCATATCACACCGCATCAAACTCGTGGAGAATGACGACTTTGACCAAAACTTGGTGGTTTCTTCTTTACTCTCTCACCTCACAGCACTCGCATTCTCTGTGCCAGTATTAAATCGATGAACACATCGAACATAGTGTGTGTCTGTTACATACGATTATTTCAGGGATGACAGTTTTCCACTTTTCCATGGAAATCCACTTTTCCATGGAAATCCACTTTTCCATGGAAATCCACTTTTCCATTTCCAGTTTGATAATTTATTTTTCTTGTATATAACGAACAAAGTGTAGATTGAGCTTCAGTCACGCCAAACCCCCCCCCCCCCCCCCCCCCCCACATAAAAGCTCCTCTCAGCCCTTTCCTTGGCAATAGTAATGTGTTTTCTATGTTTCTCCAGTCTCTCTGGGGCAGTAAATTCCACATGGAAAATATGTCCCCTTTTTATTCTTGATCACAACTGACATCCCTGTTGTTTTGTGAAGAATAATCTGACCTGAGGCTCGTATTAAAATCATATTTAACAGAATTGGCAGTTCTCCGCTTTTCCAAGGAAGTCCTTCTTTTCGTTTTCAGTTTATAAAAAAAAAATCATGTGTAAAATAAAGTGATTCAAACCTCCTCACACACCCAAACCTCTTTACATAGCCAATAACAATGTGTTTTCCATGTTTTTTCAGTATCTCTGAGGCAGTATATTCCACATGAAAAACATTTCCTCTATTTTTCCATGACCCCCAATTGAGATCCCTGATTTGTTATTACCGCACCGAACTTTCGTGAAATCTGTTTACTTTTCAATCTCTCGGTTAACCCCTTCGATTACTTAGAGGTACCAGAACCCAGCATGCGAGCTTACTGGTCCACAGTATACTCTCCTAGCAGATTCGCCAGGCTACTTGGTCTGTGCGTTATATGATATCTACTAGTAAAGTGAAAATCCTTCATCTTCTTTAAAAAGAATATTTATTAAGTTGTATCGGACATGCGCATATGACAACCATACACTCATGCACTGATACTTTTAGGCCCCCGCCCACCTACTATGATGGACTGTTATGCGCTAGAATTAACCTTACGACGCACTACGATGTCTACGACACGCGTCGCCGTTGTCGCCGACATCATAGCATATTAGTGTCGTTGTATTTTTGTATTGGCGTGCTATGCGACAAAAATAAAGCACGATAACACTTTCCAGTATCTGTTTGGGGTAGCATCTATAACATCTGTTGTAATTCCAGAAATAATGCATCGTTATAATAGATTGTTTTCAAAGTATATGCGTAACAATACCATATTGTTTTTCAGACAATAAAAACTCAGTTGCAAACTAAACTATGAAATGTTTGACGAGTTCATTGTTGAGCGTTGGGAGCAAAATCGTAGTAGGTGGAAGGGGCCCCTTACAGTCGTACATCCACACCACCATAACATACAGACTGTCATAGTCATATACTTACAAACTCACTCACATAGTCATGTACCCACACACTAATACAACCACACACCTACATGTCCATGTGCTCATACTCATATACTATCGTAAAACTGGATGAGTTTTAATCTTGGCCACCATATTCCATGACTGCAGTTTGGCATAGTGACTTCATGAGGCGAAGCCAAGTGAAGTCCAGAGCCAAACCTCCAGGAGTGGCATGCGGTGGCCAAGATTAAAACAAATCAAGTTTTGATTTTATCCTACCCAGTCTCATCGATTTTGGAATATTACGTAATAACAATTCTGTATGCCACTAGTGGCATATAAAACTCTGTATGCCGGTCAGCATGGCATACGGAAACTCAATGTTGAGCCTATGGGATTTTATATTGAGGGTAGGATAAATTGATATACTTGTACACCGATAGTCATACACTTGATATAGGCGATTCTCATCCAAGTGTTGGGTGTCTGGTTGATGGCTTTGTTTCCAACATTTTGCTTTAAAGACGTATCATAGCAGGTAGCACAACGCTGACAGGATGTTTTAACAATACTTGTTCGTCTTTATTTCACATTCAGCGTGGATGGGCTGACCAGGTAACTTTAAGTCTTGTTACCATGGTAACCGTACCGTAGCATGTCAGTATTCCTCACCTTTCGATACAATAAGAAATCACACTCGGCTTCTAGAGATCACTTTTAGTCTCTTACTTATGGATATTGTTTGTGATACAAGTGTAATTTATTTGGTTGAAATTGTGATATTATTCCGGATCGTTTCCTGATAGCATCTTCATGTTACCGTTGTACCAAATATGTACATAGAGAGTCTTGTCTTCCTGTCTCGTTTGAATTTTCTTTGAATCTTTCCACTACCCATTTCCATAGTGATTTATCTTTAATTAACAATCTAAATTACCCACTGACTTGTATACATTTTACAAATCGTTACAACCGACTTTTATCAGTATATGGTGAGAGATAGTAACATACAATTGTGGCTTAATATTTTGTGTGATTACAATATAATATTCAAGCAATTCTATTTAAAGTCAAGTGTTTACTAAAACAAAGTACACAGCCTAGATCTGACAACCACATTGCAATTGCAAAACACTAATAGTAATCATTTTTGCTATGCCTAATCGGCGGTACTATGGCCTATCGTTATTGTCAATATTCTCGAATCGGGTTTCGCCTTTGGTATTCATAAATAATTGTCCATTCATCCACAGTAAATTGCTAGTTGAAATAAACTATTTTCATATGATGATGCTATAGATATTCTTGGATTGCTGACAAGAGTGACTATCAGAAAATATTGATTTATTAACTAGAGAGAACAAAAGGATTTTCTTTATGTCCACGTACAGTACTCGTTTCAACTCTAAACCCAAAGTGCAGCGATTCTTTCGCTATATGACTAGCCTTCCGGCATTAGTGGTACACAGTCACAACCTTTAATGGAAGACCATCTCCTGTGAGGTGAATTATCTGCAATAAACATAAAAAAATGTATGTAGACTAACAATGAGACTTGCCTGCAGTGTAGAAGATTTTCAGAGTGTCGCTGAAGAGTACTTTTCGTGATGGTGAATGCACTATCATTTTATGGAGCTACATCTCCTTTATTTCACCGCTATTTATTTTCATATTTTGCTAAGAGGTAGTGTTATCAGGTGACGAGCGTTAACGTGGGTGGTGTACTAACTGTAGAATTTAGTTTGACGCTTTACCATACATTAGTACGAAGAAAGAGCAGTAGAGTAGTCATGTTAGTATAAGTGTAATAGTCTAGACAAGTATCAAATACTTTCTGAGGTGTATAAAGTGCTGATTCCACCAACACACAAGATATAGCGAGATAAGTCACAATTTGGTTGTCTTGCTAAATCTTGCTAGGTTTTGAATAATTGCGTGCATATTTGCCGTGAAGTGTGTCGCAGTGGTGGAGCACCAAAATATACAAAGGAGGTCCAACATATCGCAACACTGTTTGATATAAGATATACCAAGATATATCACTGCAAATCCATCGTGTTGGTGGAACGAGCCCTTATAACACACAAATATGGATTTCTAATGGATTTCATGGAATTCAACTTATTCAGCACCATGAAGATTGGGATCGATAGGCATTGTTTATGTATAAAATGATACTTAACAGAAAATTATCGTCCTGTTTGTTATGTTTTGTCCATATCATAAAGGTGACGACTGTTGGTAAAAGATATGAGATTCCCATCTTGATTTCCAGTGCAAATACTGTGATGTAGATAAATATGAAATATGATATGAAAATGTAAAAAGGTGTTAGATTTGGAAAACTTGAGAGACAGTTATGTCTATGTAAAAATTGCATGCCGCGTTATTTTTCTCGCTTCAGTGTTCCAACTTCAGAGCAGTGCTATTACTTATAGCATGCTGATTTGAACTTACTGCCTACAGTGCTTTTTATTAAACTATATTGCGCTTTGAGTTTTCTGATACAATAACGCCAATCCATGCAGAAATCTAAAACATGTATGGAAAAAAAAAAAAAAAATTATGGACTTTCCAGAGAAAAATATTCGGCATACACTTGAGTACGGTATTTTTCCTGTATTGTGTAATAATTAGGTAATAGAATGATAACACACTTAATGGTTGGACTGTTTTGTATGGTACCTAGCCTTTGCACAGATGTGATGCTCTATGCTAGCTTTATTTCGCTACGACAATCCCACGCTGAAAGCCTGGACACTCCCGTGACCTGTAAGATTACGTGGACGGTAGACGCTCAGGCCGCCAGCGTGCTACGACCCCTAAGTTGCCGGACTTTGGGGAGTACATTTGCGGAATAATGATATTGAACTGCACCAAGAATCGTATAAATACACAATACGACACGATTTTGAATGTGCCCCAATCGGCATCGAAGCGAAGCCGAGTGACGATTATGGCACAACCAAACGAGTGGAATATAGTGTCTTTTTTACAATTCGAGTGCGGTTCTGGATTTATCTCACCCCTTGCTATGACATTAAATAGCATCAGAATATCAGAATAATTAAAATATACTTAGGAAATCCATATGACGACATCTCACATTCACTACGCCACGGCCGTGGCATAGTATTGTCACTGAACAGGGGTGATTGTTGAGTATTTTTTCCTAATGTTATTTTTTTGGCTGAACTTGTACCAGGGGTGAGATAATACATATAATGAGGTTAATATTACCTCAGTTTGTATTAGTAAGTTATTTGTGGAACCTCGTGAGGGAGAGAGGTTATGTTGGTTATCAATGCCACTGCAAATCATTTGGGAACCATTGAAATATGTTTACCACCGAACAGCAGGATACATTGGAGAGAGGGTTCCTTAAAACTGTCTTCAGAGATTCCCCTCCCTTTGCACAGTGTCATTCAATAGTTAATCAATGGGGCAGCACAGACAGATATAGATTAGGACAAATCTCCAGTTTTCCCTATCCCTCTCCCTCATGGAGGTGTGCGTGATATTTCTATCTATAAAAAAAACAGACAGATATAAAATCTAGGAGCATGTGGTATGTTCATCATTGATGAATGAACTTGGAATTATCTTTTTAAAACGATTAAAAGGTTTGGGTTATATTCAGTGTATGCGCCATTTTCTGTAAACCCACTTGGTACCCAGCTAACAGTTACTTCTACAACTGCCTTTATGGGAGAAATAAACCCCCAACGGGGGAAGGTTTATTTTAAGTATAAACGCAGAACTAGACGCCAGAGGGACCCCTTGGGACCGGTGGTAAACATATTTCAATCAGGGTATATTGAACACAATCTTGTGAAATTTTCATAGTGTTTTTAGCTAATGTGTAAGAAATAACCAATTCTTTCACCCACAGCACTAAAGCTAAAATAAATAAATACATAAATAAAACTGAAACTTGCATAGTTGATGCATTATTGTTTGTTTTAGGTCAGCAAATTTGTCCTGCAAATATTCAACATTTTGCCTTTCCGGCAACATTTGACAACATCTAACCTGTGACCTGCTTTGTGGTGTGAATTATCTCCCTGTGTGTGTATCTTGCGTAGATTTAGATCATGTAACATCTGAGGTTCACGCTGGTTAGGGCATTTCATGCTAGAGGGAAAACTTCGCTCCACAAACGAACTTTGAAGTCAGACACCAAAAATTCTGGCGATCTCCCCATCACTTGTTATGTTCAAATAGTCAAGTTCTGATATTTCCTTCCGTCTTAAAAGAGATTTACGACGATTCAAAACGATTGATAACTTTGCAAGTGTCCACACTAAACCTTATAGTTATCTACATTGCTATGATTTAACCAATTCCTAATGGTAATGAAGAATATTATACTAAGATGTCAGTTTTCCTATTTTCCGAGGAAACCTTTTTTTATTATTTTCAACTTATAGAATAGTGTTTTAGTGTTTTCTTGTGTAAAACAAGGAGAATTAATTTGACATCATTCACACCAATAAACAGTGGTTCAAACCTTCCTACACACCTCAGCCCCATTCCCAAACCAATAATTAATGTGTTTTCCATGTTCTCCCAATCTCTCTGAGGCAGCAAAAAATATCTCCTCTATGTTTTTTTTCATGACCCCAGCTGACATCCCTGATTATATATATTTATCACGGAAATGTAATCCCATGCAACTGTTTTAGGATCTATGAGTATATATAATTCAGTATCATACTTCATAAAAAAAAACTTTGTTGAAACTACCCTACCAGCGTGAACGTTATCGGAATGTATTGCTTGTGTGGACTCACAACAAATAACCCTCTCATCTTCACCAGCACCCACCCTCTCCCTACATCCTCCTGCGTGTTAACCTACAACTTGTTGTGGTCTCAGAGCTCGCCGTCCGACCTCGTCATCCAAGTAGCCCTCATCTCGGAGAGCGTGCGGCTCCAGCAGATGTTGGCCACGTACGGCATCCAGTCGCAGACCCCGCACCAGATCGAGCCCGTGCAGATCTGGCCGCCCAGCGAGTTGGCGCGCGCCTACGAGCAGCTCGGCGTCAACCAGAAGCTGGGCCTCTCTGGCCGCCCGCCCCGCCCCATCGGCGGCCTGGGCAGCGCCAAGGTGATTTACTGACTCAGATGTTGTAGATTTAGGCCACTCAAAAAAAACTTGTTTCTCATCACCAAGCCATGAAAAATATGATGAGGGGCTTTTTTTTTTTTTTTAATTTCTTGCGGGATCAAAGATGGCTTTTGAAATCACACTGCATCGCTCCAGTTTATCACTCCGCAAAACCTGTCTTTGCATTGATGGACTCTTTGCAATCATAGGATTTTAAGATGTTCCCTCCGCACCTTTTTACGGGGAATGTAGTACTACCCAAGAGAATGTAGTTTCTAGGTGTGTAGTGTGTCTAGTAGTTCTTCCCGCAAGATTTGTAAATAATATTGATATCTTTATTTCAATTACTTAAGTGGCAACCTCTTGATCACTATTGAAATTATATGATTAGATCATAAGAGTTTTCGGATTTGAAGTTAACATTCAACTGTCATCTTCTGAACTGAGTAACAACATCTCTAATTTCTTGTTTCTACTGAATATAAAACTATGCTATATCACTCAGAAAGATGTAATGCAAAGTAATCTTGCCCAGAATTGATGGTTCTAGCGTTGTCACACTTTAAGATTTATCAAAATAGTTTGGGTTTGAATTGACAACAAATCTCCGTCTAAAAGTAGTTCCTTCCCAGAAGCCTATCATTGCAGCAACGAATTTTCCATATGTTGCTCGAACGCTGCAGTGCGTTTTGAAATAACAATTACCATAGTTCGACAATAGGTAGCAGCACAGAAGTATTGGTTGTGTAGGCAGTATGAAGAGCGATATGAATACCACGGTTTGGGGAATACCTAAGTACACATAATACCGCGTTGAAATATTTTTCCGTTTAAATTTGTATTTACACTCCAGTAAATAAGATGTTGACATTTGTTTAAATCCTAAAAGTTTGGCCCTGTTTCAGTCGAAAAGATTGCTCTATGACACTATGACAATTCAGATTGTATAGAAAAAGTTTATATTTGACAAAAATTCACCCTATTTCGAACTTTTCTTTCCTATATTTTTTTACTGCTGAAGAAACTGCACATGCCACGTCCTATCTTATCCTTTTCGAACATTTTGTTCATGTTATGTAGTTACTTCAGTGATCATTTTATTTGGCAAATAGATGTAATTTATTGGTAGATTAATCTGTTGATGTATTATAGATCTATAATCCTCTCATCTGTACTCTGCCTTGCGTGTAGATCTACCGGGCGTGTGGCTCCATGTTCCTGTGTTACGGACTGCTGTTTGAGTCCTCTGACTTCTACCTGTCCTTCGACATGGAGCTCCTAATTGATGACATCAAGGTAGGTCAATACATAGCGTATGTATTCTACATGTATTTATCTCCACCAAAGGTATTTAGGAGAAACCAAACGAGAGTTAGTTGTGTTGTTGTTTATCACACGACGGCAATGTTGCATATTACTGTGCGAGGCGAAGCCGAGTGCAGTGATAAACAACATGACTAACTCAAGTTTAGTTTAGAATTTATCCTACCCCGTCTAAATTACTTCAGCAAATTAAGAAATAACTTAAAACTCACCGATGATCAGTGATAATCATTGGTCGCTTTTCAAATGATGTCCTTTGACAACTGTATCCCACAGCGATAAATTTCATTTTCCTGCACCGTAGACCAAATACAGTCCGCTAATGTTAAGCCTATGGAGTTTTTCATTAGGGGTAGGATAATAGAGCACTATCTATACTAGGACTTGTGTGTGTAGGACTAGAGTCTTCTCGTTGATGAAAGAAAATATAAGCAACACTAAGTAGAACAGAATAGGTTCTAATAAGAGCCCAACAGTTATAAGCATGGGTCTGTGTACATTTACAAAGGATAAAAATCATATAAAAGTCCGTGATGTGATATATGACAGGCAAACATGATTTGTGATGACCATTTTGGTTTTCAGAGTGATCTCGCGTTTCTTGGGAAGTGCTGGAAGTTGGCTGGACGTCCAACGTTCTGTATGATTCTGCGCGAGGATTACATCAGGTATATATGACACCTGTCATCGCTTTCTGCAAATATCTTAATAGAACCAGCTGATGCGTGTAACATGTGACGTGATTTTTAAAAACTGTCTCGATCACGTAAGAAGGCCGTGTACAAATAGGTAACAAATAGGGAATAAAATCATGCTTCCCTGTAAATTGGGAGGAAAGAGTGTCATGTCCTGTTTCTTGGTATTTTGTTTTAATTCAATCAATGCTCCAGATAGTCGTACACAGTTGTAGTGCGACTGTCCGGTGGTGGTGACGTGAATCACCGAACATGTTGAGCTGCCCTGAGAGTTAGTTGCCCCTTATCTTTGACCTAGTGGATGATAGTATTTCAGAGATGTCAGTTTTCCTATTTTCCAAGGAAATCTTGGTTTCATTTTCAGTTTATAAAATCACTTTATCATGTGTAAAACAAAGAGAGAATAAATTGGGCCTCATTCACACCAATAAACAGTGGTTCAAACCTCCCCACACACCAGCCCCTTTCTATGGCCAATAATGATGTGTCTTCCATGTTTTCTCAGTCTCTCTGTGGCAGTAAATTCCATGTGAAAAATATGACCACATTTTTCCCTGACCCCACCCCGTTATGATGATACTCACATTATTACTTAGAGATGACAGTTTTCCTATTTTCATAGATAATTCATGTTTTCATTTTCAGATTTCCTTTTGCTTTCCTGTGTAAACCAAAAAAATTAATGAATCTTTTCATTGCCCCAATTGACGTCCGTGTATTTGGTTGCTGGTGGTTTCAGAGGTCAGGACACGACTCACCTGTTTAACCTGCTCGCCCAGTTTAAACGTGGAGACTGTGATGGTATCCGTATACGACTCGGGCGTCTGCAGGTCAGTCGCAAACCTCTGTGTTCATAACATGCATTCTGCTAATTATCTCACCCCGGTATTTTTCTCCATAGTCTTAACATTAGGAACTCGTACTCCACGGCCGTGAAGTTTGTGTACCCAATACTCAATGGCCAATAGGATGATTCATTTTATCAATAAATGATGTTATACGGGTTGAGATAAAATCAGAAACCCACTCGATGAAAATAACTTAGTCTGCACTCCACCTCGTTTGACCGCAGAGTAATTCACTCAGCTTCTGTCAAACTCGGTGGAGTATGGACAAAGCTATTTTCATATCGTGGGTTTCCTTCTAAATACTGTTACATTTAGAATACCGGTTCTACATGGTAAAATGGTCAATACAGACACTCTGTGAATTTAGATATGTTATGATTTTAGTAACTATGGAGACATATTTTACTTATTGAAAATGGCATTAACTAAAATGTAATAAAAATGTCATTGATTAACAAAGTGATGTATGAAATCTGTATTCTTTATATTGTTTGACAGCGTTGGTACCACCACCTGCAAAAATTTCTTAGATGACAGATTAGGTATACTACCTGTAATATTCTCTTCGTTAACACAGTTATGTGTTACTTTTACCAGTTTATTCTATTTTTATTCTATTTTTATTTCATTTTCGTTCTGAAGATTTTCCTGGGTAAAACAAAGGCAGAATAAATTGGGCTTCATTCGCACAAATCTGATTCAAACCTGGCCACATACGCCAGCCTTATTTCATGCCCAATAACGATACGTTTTCCAAGTTGTATCGGTATCTCTTAAGCAGTAAATTCCCCATTGACAATTTTCCTATATTTCTTAATGACCCCGACTGACACCCCTGCAATATGGGGGTGTCTCGTAACTGGGTTCTACCGTAGTTGACAGATTAACATGACGGACCTGATCCCGTTGATTGGTTGAACACAGACAGACCTGCAGTATGTCTTTGATTGACAGGAGTTCATCTCGTCTGCGTGCATCGAGCACCTGGACTTCCTGCACCTGGACCCTGACGAGGAACACACCATCCAGCCGTTCAGGGAGAAGGACGCCAGCACGCAGTTCCGCAGTCTCACCCACATCTCCCCGCAGAGCTCCCAGACCAACTTCGAGGAGACGTGGTCCAACCAGACCGTGAGAATATTACCCATCGTAATCAATCTACGCGGGGGTACATTGGGAAAAGCATTGAATTAATATATATTAAGATTTTTTTAATTGAAATTTTTATCTATTTTTTTTTTCATTTTCCGTATATAAAATTCAACAATTTTGTTTTTTATTATAAAATCTAATCAATTTTTTATTTTCAATGTATAAAATTCATTTTCCTTGTGTTTGCCATTTTTTCTCAGTCTCTCGGAGATAGAATATTCAACATGAAAAATATTTCCTGACTACACCGGCCATCCCTGTATTTTTAAAGTTATATTATGAAACATTGCAACAGTCTGGGAAGTGAATGGTTTGTGATTCCCTGTCGTAGGAAAAATGTTATATAAGATGTTTATTTCAGAACCGCCTTATTCAATCATATAGACGTTCAATATTTCATTGATTGGTTGTTATGAAAAACTAGTCAATGTATGTACTTTAATAAAAATCAAAACCCAGCAGAATTAAGTAATATTTCTAATTCTAAGAATCTCTAGTAATCCCTTATTTTATCTCACGCCGGGTACAAGTTTAGCCATAGGAATATCATTAGAAAAAAATACTGGAATACCATTAGAAAAAAATACTCAACGATCACCCCAGTAAAGTGACAATACTACACCACGGCCGTGGTGTAGTGAATTTGAGATGACGTCATATGGATTTGCTAAGTATATTCTAATCATTCTGAAATTATGATGATATTTAATGTCATAGAAAGGGGTGAGATAAATGAAGAACCACACTCGAATCGCAAAATAGACAATACTCCACTCGTTTGGTTGTGCCATAATCATCACTCGGCTTCGCCTCGATGACGATTGCGGCCCATCCAAACTCGTTGAGTATTGTCTATTTATACGATTCTCGATGCAGTTCTATACAAGTCCTGCATGGAGACTCATCTCGGTAGCGGTCATTGATTGAGGAGACTCCCGTTTACTCCGTACAGGACTTACAGGAGCAGTCCTCACACGACCTGCAGCAGCTCTTCCAGCAGACAGAGAACATGTACCTCCAGGCGCAGATACTGCAGCTGCTGCTCAACAAGGAGGGCCTCTACCACCGTGTAGACGACATGACGGTGGAGGAGCGACTGGAGGCGCTGCTCCACCGCGCCGGAAACCACCAAGTGTGGTAGGTGCCAGTCCACATTCACTTTCAAGTTTTTTCTGAAAACGTGGCTAGGGTTATCACTCTACGAAAAAAAACAAAAAAAAAACACTTTCAAGTTTTTTATCGTTCCGCTGGAGCTGAAACTCAGAATTAAAAGATTTCATAAAGGAAGTAAGGATGGTCCCCCGCGCTATAATGTTGAACGTATAGGCAGCGGGACGGCAGCAAGAGACGTCAGGTTTGATTTCAACCGCTGAATGATTACTCAATGCCCCTTTATAGTAGCAGCTAATCAAATCCGACATAGCCGACTTCAAAGCATGACAAATTTGCTTTGACATCATCAAAAGACTTTTGCAGCCCACCCTCAGCTCCATTCCATGGCCAATACAGATGTGCTTTCCATGTTCCCCTGGTCTCTGTAGCAGTAAATTTCACTTGAAAAATATTTCCATTTTTCTCCCGACCCGAACCTGTTATGATGATACTAGGTGACAGTTTTCTTGTGTTAACCAAATAAAGAATAAATTGGGCCTCATTCACACCAATAAAAAGTGATTCCAACCTCCACACACACCCCAGCCTAATTCCATGGCCAATACTGATGTGTTTTCCATGTTTTCTCAGTCTCTCCGAGACAGCAAATTCCATATGAAAAATATTACCTATTTTTTGTGATGACCCTAGCCTGGCTCCAGTCCCTGCACCCTATGGCTACCCTCCTCACTGGGATACAGGGACTGGTACAATTGGTGTTGGATTTCTGGTGCTGTTTAGCTCCAGTATTCCCAACACTCTCCAAACAAATATCCTGGCCACTGGTCAGGATATCTGCTGGGAGATTGATATCCTCTCACTTTGATCTCAATCGGGTCACAGTCAGGAGCAGGCGAAATTTAATTGCTATGACAACACAGGCAGCTCGGGAACTGGAGGAGGGGAGGGGGAGGGGTAGGAGGAGGTATAGGGTTACAGAGAATTGCATCGGGCCATAAACAGGAGATTCAGTTCATAGTGGACAAGTCTTTGGTTCTTGGGCCAGTTAGAGAAGGATACATACTATAATGAACTTTATCCTCAGGCATGGCAGTTTTCCTATTTTCCAAGGTAATCCTTGTTTTCATTTTCAGTTTATAAAATATCTTTTTTCTTGTATAAAATAATCGGAGAATAAACTGACCCTCATTCACACCAGTAAACAGTGGTTCAAACCTCCCCAGACACCCTAGTCCCATTCCAAGGCTAATAATGATGTTTTTCCATGTTTTCTGCGTCTTTCTGAGCAGTAAATTCCACATGAAAAATATTTCCTCGTTTTATCATGATTCCAACTGACATCACTGTATCCTAATTGAGTTTAATCATTAAATGAATCTTCATAATCAAAGACTGGTCTCGCACACAGGGCGGTGGTGCGCTTCTGCTCGAGCCTGCTGGGGAAGACGGTTGACAGTCTGGCTCCGTCCATCACGGCCATCTTGGTGCGCGGTAAGCTGATGACGGTCGGCGTCTTCGGGCTCGAGGAGGAAGTGATCGACAAGCCGCTCTCTCCGCAGGAGATCAAGAACGTGCTCTACAGCCGCTGCTTCCACCACGACCCCATCAGCGCCGTGCTGCAGCAGGAACTGGTGCTCAACATCGGCAAGTTCATCTCCACCAACCCGCGTCTATTTGACGGCATTCTCAAGATCCGCATAGGGTAGGGATGCCAGTTTTCAATGTTTCCATTGAATTCAATGTTTTCATTTTCAGAACAACAAAATGATTCCTTGTGTAATATTGATATACCAACTGCTAAATAGCCCAATACAGCCACAGCCCAGAATCCCCTGCTGAACCTCCCCACTGACCCATGTAAAAACTTGAGTTTTCCCTTGATTCCTACTGTAATGCATGTGTAATGCATAAATTCTGTATTGCAAAAAAAAATTTCAATGTTTTTTTTCTTACCCCCACTGACAACCCTGATAGGGTAAGTGCACCCTCCTCTCGTCACCAACGGGATTCGTATGTATCAGTGGGCAGAGTCGAGGTTGTATTTAAAACAGAGATGTCAGTTTTCTACTTTTCCGTGGAAATCCACTTTTCCATATTCTGTATTTGTAATTGCTTTTCCTAAAGTCAAACAAAGATGATAATGATTTAGCTTCATTTCCGCCAATAAATCAGTGGTATGAAACTCTCGACAGACCCTCAGGCCCATGGCATGGTCGACAGGGACATATTACCCAAGTTTCTATGGTTTCTCTGGGGCAGAAAAAATCCACATGAAAAATATATTTACTTTTTTCCCTGAGCCCACCTGAGATCTCCCTGGTATTAAGATAGATATGAACAATTTTTTTCATATGATTTATTTTTGTCTAGAAGTGTTTTCGCCTCGTTTTCTAAATCGTTTTTATATGGACACCAGTATTTTTTTCAGGGTGAGCTATAAATGGCTATTTCCAACAGTTGTAGATCTACTGCTATATCAAAGGCCAATCCTTCTCAGACCATGTCTATGTGGTGTGGGAAGTAAAAAAGTAGAGGCCATTTCTCTTCAAAAGAAGCCCCTCATGATGTTGTGTTTGAAAAGGAAATGTTCATTATTGCAATAACCTACTATAACACATTAAAGTACACCTCTACTGGCGATTTCAACAGGTGGATCATCCAGGTGCTAAAGATGGAGCTCTCCTTTAAGGACCCGTCTCTTCATGAAGGTCACCTCTACTCCATGTCACCTTCCGCCATCAAGGCCCTCCTCCTGACGGTTCTCCGCAAGTCTGACAATGATGGCACCCCAAGGTAGGCGCCACCTCGGTCGTAATCCACACCCCATGCATCCTGGAGTTGATTTAACAGCTATGGGAAATATTCTTTATTCATACGTGATAACCGGATTGGCTCAGAAATAAAATTTGTGTAAGCGAAAATCGTCAATTTATTTGAGTATGACGGAGATAGTCGTTTCTTTCTCTCCATGATAAGAAGTAGTGATTTTTTTTCTTCAAAAATTGTTATTGGTTCATCATGTTTACTGTAGAAAATATAAAAGGACCAATAAACGGCATCATCAGCCATTTAAATGCATACATACGGAATATTATTATATACCTGTGGTAGTATATCCTACACATACTGCCCGCTCCTACCCATGTCGCATTTATACCCGTACGACACCTAGGTGACGTACGGGGTATGTATGTGGCGTACGGGTCATGTACCGCGGCAAAATCCAAATATTCCCCCAGTAGCAAAGTTAAAAATTCGATATTTTAAGGTATATAATAATAGAGAAACAGGCTGACTGTCTCCGTACGGATAAAATACTTGGTAAAATCGGCGATCAGATGAACCTCTGCCTCCGGCATCGGTTCATCTGATCGCCGATTTTACCGCGTATTTTATCCGTACGGAGACAGTAAGCCTGTTTCTCTATAATACTTATTAAGGTATGCTACATGGATTTCCTGTGTCTTTAAGGAAGGGAATTGTTGACTCTATTGCTATGTAGACGGACTGTCTACAACCAAATAAGAAACATAGCTGCACACCATTCATTCAAGTGTGAAAGGGAAGAGAAACTGTGGGGATCTAAGTCGTAGTGAAAAAGTGAATTTGACCCGTCTGAAAATAGGTCACTCTAGACTTACACACTGATACCTCCTGAAAGGAGAAAATCGTCCGTTATACCTACCATGACTGTTCCCCATATCCTGCTGAACTGTCAAAGGGTACAATTAAATATCGTCTGAGACTATTCCAATGTTAGATATAATCAGCTTTTTGAAACAGACAAATCTTTTTAATTGTTTATAGACAAATAATCTATAGAGATAAGTGTACAAAAGTGAAAAACTTAATCTTTGATGGTCCCTATATCATATCCCCAGGGTCCTCAGGGGTTCGTTGCTCCTAGAAATGTGGGAAAATCGTTGCTCCAGTAATATTGGATCATGTCATATGACTCGTTATTTTCAGATTGTATCACTACCTTTACAACTCTACATTTTCAGTAACATAAGTGAAAGGTTCATTGAATCTTTTAATTGAATATAGATGGCGACATAGTTATAATGTGATTTGCAAAGAATCTGGAGCAACAATTTACTGATATAGACCTGTCATTTCAACATAACCATTTATATATAGCTAAGCCAGAGTACTCTGATTGACCTATGTAAGGCGATGATAACTACTGTACGCACTTCTGGAGGGACCAGGTGGCAGATCGGCCGTAGCCGAACCTGGCGTTACTTTGTATAAGTTATACCCTAATAAAACTATTAAAAGAAAAAAAAAAATCAACCTAGGGTCACTATTCTGCGAACTGCAAAACGTGGCGCAACGCCCCGCCTTGGATGCTAAACCAAAACCAAACACTGAAACTGGCTTCCATGTGATGATATATCAGTAAGTGTGTGGCTGAGTGCTGTGAGCCTGTTGTAATCTGCAGGTCAGTTGTGTGGAGACGACAGCTGGACGGAGGACTGAACCGTGTCCCGCCCGACTTCTATGACCGGATCTGGCAGATCCTCGAGCGATCCCCGAACGGCCTCAAAGTGGCTGGTTACATGCTGCCTCCGGTAGGTATCCCCGAATCTCATCGTAAGTCTGATCTGTAGCTGGATAAAGCAGAGATGGCAAGTTTCCACTATTCCATTGAAATCCAATGCCTCCCTCAGCACCATCCCGTAGCCGACACTAACGTGTTTCCCACGTTTTCTACAGGCAAAGTATTTCCACTTTTCTTTCTTACCCCAACTGAGATCCCTGACTAATTCTAATAAAAGTATTAGATACATCTAGCACGGTATTTTCACGTTTACACACATAGTGCTTCGGAGTTGTTTTTCCCCCCAAAATAAATGTATGGGATATACTCGTTGATATTGTAGTTAAACATGCAATGGCCCATTTACCTTTAGCAACCGACGCTGTCTGACATGACGCAGTACGAGCTCAACTTCTCCCTGCTCGTGGAACAGATGCTGAGTAAGATTGTCGACCCCACCTATCGCCAACTCATGGTCGAGGTACGTCGCTAAAACCTACCACATTACTTAACGTGTCCATCAGTCACTAAGTGAAATATTGACTTTAAATGGTACGAGGCGAAAACCCTCTCATACACTTTATGAATATAAATCATTAAAAACTCTTTACTCGAATAGCCTAGAACTTTGTAATGCAAAATGTAGTATGTATTTTTATCCTGTTTCGTGATCTGTCAAATTTGGGTGATGGCTATTGCCTGCCTACTGAGTCTTTTGCAATACTCAAAATTACGGTGAATGATAATAATAACTGTAATTGTATTTTCCATGATTTATACGGACAGAACACACAGAGTCATATGACCTGTATAGACATTTGGCTGACAAGCTAATACTGAACTGATGAAGTCACCAATTCTCACTTATCCTCTTTATGTGTAACACCTGTATTTCTTGTTCAATCTGCATTGTATTTTTTCTTGGTTTTTTTTCGCAGCAGGATGTGCCTCGCCCCTTGTACGAGACGCATATTCTCACTTTAGTCACATTATATTTTCACTCACCTCTGCAACATTTATACAGTTAGCTGTAAATATTACACGCCGAATTCTCTAATTAATCCACATTTGTTTGTATCCTTCTATAGAGCTTCATGGTGGTAGCCGTTATTTTGGAGCGGAATCAGGAGCTATCCTTCCAGCGACCAGTCGACATGGACAAGGTATCCATACTTAGCATTCTTTTATTTCTTCCAGTTTCACCTTAAACCATGTACATTATTTGACCGCAGATCATTGTGTATTTCCTCATATAAATATTATACTTTTGCTTCATGTATTGATACTATATCATAGAGTCAGGATTTCTTATTGACATCCTGAAAAATAGTTTTACATTGTTCTATTCCTCAGCTTATAAATGTACTTCAAGTCTTTTTCATTAGTGTCTTACTATGACAAAGATTCAACAGGCTCTTATGTGTACTATACATATGGCAATAGTGTTTCTAAAAGACCTAACACTAAATGACTAAATGCTAATAGGTAGCAAATGATTACGAATTGATAGCTTTGAGCGACTGTTGGAGTACCACCAGCCACAGTTCTCTATGAGCAGCATATCATTTATGCAGGGATCCTTATGGCTCTACACTGATAGGCTATCCCTGTCATGAGGAGGAATTTCCAGTTCATTGGTGCAAGGGTGGAATGAGCAAACCTATGCAGGCTCTAGTCCCTGCATCTTATGGGTATTCCTCCACCTACCTCATCGCTCCTCGCGGGGATTTGGGTCCGGGGCCTAAGAGGCGTCAGGGGAAGTCTTAATGTTGTAAAGTAGATTTCTTTCTAAATAATGTCCATGATAAAAGACTTGAGCAAGTCTAGGGCCACCCCTGACGCTCATGGTTGATTTGTGCTTCACAAATAACAATTTCACTCAAAAGGGAAAAGAATTTTTATTTGTTTGTTGTTGTTTTGGTGGGTTTTTTTTACAATTTGTCTTGTATTCAGATACCCCTCTTTTTCTTAAGCATGATCAGTGACATATCTGACAACATTCTGATGACATTCTACCTCGTTGTGTAGCTGCTGAAGACGGCGCAGGAGTTGTTCCAGCGGGACCGGCGCGCGGCGGGCGAGGTGGCAGACGACATTCACGCCTTCTACTGCACGGAGCCCAACGTGCGGCGCGGCACCACCAGCTACATCGCGCGCGCCATCGTCGACCACCTGCTCGAGGGCGAGGTCAGCGCCATGGACATCACCGGCTGCTCCATCTCCTAAACCGCACCTAACTACAGCGATGTCAGAGTTCAGGGAAATCCCTGAAATCATGGGTTTTTGTTAAACCATAGAACTAGAACCCCTGGAAAGCCCACTCGCGGCCGTTCAGCGTTACGCCTATGGGACGCACTTGTTTTCAAGATACAGTGGAGGTGGACTTTCGGTTAGCCATTTGACAGTGGCGTAGTATATTTCCGCCATGACCCCTAGCGGATACCCCGGGAACCAACATACACTATTAGCAGATCTAGTCGATCATGATAAAAGCGTGTACCGGATGTTTTGCTACCCTGTTCTTTAGTAAAACTGAGAAATTATGTCTCACTATTTAAAATCCTTACTAAAAACCTGTTTGCCATTCCCATGTTGTCTTTAGAACTCCATTTATCCGCCTTCATTATAAATGTGTGTTTCCAAAATCAATAGGGTTTATCCTGACAAGTTTCCAATAGGTAAAACATGAATGAAAATCCCTGGAATCCCTGAAACCATTAGGCAGTTACCATACAAACCACTTTGATTGCATAGTTAACACCAGGAACCAGGTTCAAACTACACTCCCCCATGCACATATTTGGTTTAACATCAATAGGATATAAAATATAGGATTCTGCTTGGAGAGTCCAGACTGAAGTACTAGTCCTACTCATCAGAGGACACTGTTTTCATAGTTTTGAGTAAGCTCATTCATCGTTGTACGGGGGGGGGGGGGGGGGGGGGGAGTTAGTCCCAACAAATAACTTCAGGGATTTTCCTCAAGGGCTGCTGACATCCCTGTAACCACCTTACTCTTGATGGGTTTGCTTGTTTCTTTACTTGTTGATGTTTTGGGTGTTTGTTTATAGTGATTTATATTAGCTTCTGTATTTTTTCTCCAATCTGTAGGCCTACTACAGTGTTTGACCCATGAGAAATATTTTGAGTACCTTTTGGGGGGCAATTTCCTATAAGTTGTGATAATGGGTACATTTTTTGCATTCAGTGCATTGTAGAAATAGGAATATTGACTGAATGTTATTGGAATATTAGTCAGGATTGATAAATGTCGACATATATCGAATGCAAGTCAGTAAATGATTTTGATTAGTATATTTTTAATAATTCCTATATACAGGTATTTCGTTAAATTCCCAGATCGTATCGGTATGTGGAGATTTCTGCTGACATATGGAATGACAATGTGCTGTATTAGGGTTAACTCTGGATCAGGTATTTGTGTCGCCGACTGAATATACTCAGAATCCTGAATAAAATAGCACCATCTGTAAATATAATCTAGGAATCTAGTCTTGGGGTACTATGTACAACCACGGACGTTTGTATGGTCATTCAAGTCAGTATGATCAGTAGGATAATTGAAATACGAGAAAATAATGAGAAATGAATTAGTTTTCTAGCTCCGTGAAATCTTGCATGGATTACACATGTACACAATTCAGTTAAACCCGCATAGATGAACTGTTTCGGTTTAGAATCTTTGAGCAGAGATAGATATCACATAGCATGGTGGTCAATGGTTATTCACCCAGAGTGTAGAACAAAGCAGGGGCTCGCATTTGATTTGGACAAACCTAGGGTAAAATATCAAGTTTTGGTCTCAAATGTTAAAACATGGAAGAGACGTTGACAAATATGATAGATCGAAGAACAAGAAAAAGAAATTACAGTAGAACCACGCCTAACGGACACCCCGCGTTAACGGACACCTTTGGACGGAACCGATCCGACTTTGGACCGGAATGGAAAGTGTCCGCTTACGCGGGGTTCTACTGTAGTTACATTTGCCTATTTGTAGAATGATGAAAGTAAAACTGTAGTACCGGTAATAAGGCAAACACAGGCATATCTCAAGAGTGATGTAACTATATAGGAAAACCTACAGAAAATTATGAAACACAAAAGTAGATATTACTTTTGTGTTTCATAATATACTGTATACAGTGTAGCCTATAAATGTGTGAATCTATGGAAAAGATAAATCCCCAAAAGAGAGATATAGTCACTTATCCCAACAGTGATGTAACTATATAGGAAAATATACAGAACATTATGTAACATAAAAATGATATCTACAAACACAGTGTAGCCTATAAATGTGCTAATTTATGGAATAGATAAATCCTGAAAAGGAAGATATAGTCACTTAACCTGAGTTAAAATTTAAAGAAAAAAATATACAGAGTCGAATGACGAGTAGGTCGTAATTGATTTTTTTTTGTAATTGATATGATCATAATTCAATCCTCGTGTATATTCGTGTCGTATAGGATTATTGAATATTCTCAAAAACCTGACGTTACTAAATTATTGATTAAGATACGTGATTGAGGTTTTATCTCTTTTTAACAAATGGACTGTGCATTTGTTCTTCGATGATGACGTGCCAACATTTACGTATCCTGTACACATTTGTGTTGTGTATGATGTAGGCCGTTATTGGCAAACATCATCATTTTTTTGTGATTTGTTACCTATTGTTATACTTGTTATTACAACTGCCCGCTGTTGTTGCAAAAACCAGTTACCCATTGACCCTGGTCACTGGAGATCAAGATGGAAAGTCTGAACCCTCCAGTATAAATAAAGTCTTATAAAACAAATGTGCCCCTTGTGTTTTCTCCACGTTAAGATGAGTTTATCATGCGATGCCTGACCCGCAGAAGTGTTTAAGTAATGGATTCGGCCACCAAGTCAATCCATTGCATAATTCCAACATAGATTGTTCGGAAAAACCAGATTTCCTCATAATCCTCCTACAAAATATATAATATGGTCAACAGGTCGCCTTAGTCCGTCTCCAGACCGCACCCGCCTTGAGACCCTGGTGACAATGGGACGTACTACAGTCTACACGTCGCCTTGGCGTGGCATCATTTCTCCAGTATTTATTAGATAGTTTTTAACATGGAAGTAATAGATCAACAATCAGGAAAATTTCACATAATGTATATATAACATCGTACATTCAGTTTCCAGACAATGAAATATATCAAGGATGAAGAATTATGTCACATTACGATGCAATCCAGATGAGAATGTGCTCGACCCCCTAGCGGCATACACTGACACTAGCGCCCTCCTTTCGCACCGTTCCAAACGGTAGGCACCCGTCCATAAGGGGTTAAATACAAAGCCTTTCAGATTTGACCACATTATACAATAACATACGTGGCTACATGCCTGTACACATTTTTACACTTTTTTCAAGTTGGTGCGTGCGAAAAAGGACTCCAATGCCTAGATATTTCAATGTTTATTGCTGCAGATAATCATTATTTTCTTTTTGGTCAAAATCTCTTTTGGTGTGCAATGATTTTTATGGAAATTGAAAAATATTACACGTATCCTTCAGGAGCAATAGGTCCTTGCCAGCCTAGACCTTATTGTATAAATCATAAATATTTTTATTTTTTCTAGATGTAGGCTGCAACCCAAGCACTGTAAATAATTGTATATGAGTTTTTTCTTCTATTTTTCCCTTTCATTTTCCAAGGGACTCCATGCCTTGAATTGGGATGGGCCCAAGACAAAATTTTGGCCCCTAAAAATTGACAAAATCACTTGCCTTGATTATAGCCATAGATTAATATGCCGTATGAGTCCGAATTGGATGAAACCTTGACCACCCAACCTCCCTGATCTCTTTCTATTAGGCTGCAACCAAGTAAATTGCTTGGAAATGCACTAGGACAAACCACACTATGTTTGGAGAGTGATGAACGGATCTATGATCTGTCTTTATATTTGAGCTATACGTTGTCAACTTGGGAAACACAATTTTGGAGACACTATAAGGTACATAGCTATTATGCTATGGAGTCGGCCATCTCCCCCCCCCCCCCCCCCCCCCCCGACGATATCTAAGACACCAGGTGGTGTTACCAATTATCCTTTGACTTAAAAAGATATATTTTGGGGCTTGCCATGATCTCAATATCATCCATAGATTATAACAAATTATAATAGTGGCCCCGACTACAGTGGCGCTATCTTCCAATTACCTGGCAGATGATGACAGAACTAGCAATCACTCTGTACGCTATAGCAAGACGGTTCAAAAACTGACCGGAAATCTTTATATTCAAGGTAGCATTGGCTTGCCATAGAGGTGTTTTTGCCACGTCTTGTTAAGACGAAGTAACATCGAGTAAAGTTCAGCAGAGACAAATATCTACATCAGAGATCTCGGGCTTCTGGTATATTATATCAATTTTTGTGTCATTTTTCCACGATCTGCAAATTTCTGTTCGAACAGTGTTGCTATAACGACGCTAACACAAAATTACAATAGTAATATAATTTGAAGGAATCAGTACAAACAAAGTTGAATAAGTTTCTCATTTTTTATTGCCATCATAATACACATTTGTGTGTGTCTGAATGAATGGAAGAATACATGATCAGTCTTTCTGTACATGTCTGATTCAGCCTGATCCCTCGAAGACGAGATCAGTTCTCAGGCATATCAGCGCAACAAACCCGGACTGTATAATGAATGTGTGATATGAACTTTGTATGACGGGCTGGCACCTGCATGACGGCTTACAAGCTAGTGAATGTCATTCAGTATACCATAGTGGCAAAAAAGGAGAGGGCATTCTACAAATACCACGTTAAGATCATCGGTTCTGTTAACCTTAAATACTACGAGGATAGATACACAACAGCCTCTTGTAACCAATTGAAAAAGTAAACAATAACTTAAGGACAATTTTATACACGAATTGGATTTCACATGGGGGAAAAACATACATGAGAAGTAGCGAATGGCATTTTGATTTTCTCCCTTAGGCATCAAATAAAATCCTGTTAGCACTCACAGAACAAAGTCCTAGAAAGTATGGAATCATCCCCTAAATCATTTCTAGGTGTTATCAGCTGCTAAGTAGCGAGTTAGTTATATATGACCCATTAGACTTCATGGCGAATAGTCTGCAGGGGCATCGTCAAAGGTGTCAGCCTAAGGAGCATTCTGCCCATTCAGCTCTCTCTAACATACATAAATAACCTTATGCCAAGCATCTAAGATCTCTAAAATCACAGTGATCACATACCAGTGTGCTTCATGTATTGATATCATTTTCTGCGAAAGTTAGTTTTATAATACATGTATAGGACTGATAGTCGTTCCAAGCATACAGAGTTTCATAGAATATGGTGTTCCTTTAAGGACAGAGACAACTTTCATAGAAGCTGGATAAAGACAAAAAATGTAATTTCTGTAAACCACAAAGTAGTTCGCCAGATTAAGAATGATCATGATTTTAATAGATACCCTGGGCACACGATAGTTATAAATCATTACCAGGGATCTTGTGCAGCCAGTAGGACACCTCACTAAAACCCTGTATGCTATGTGTCTCCATTTCATGGAGGATGGGGAAGATTCCTAACTAAAAGGCACCATCTTCTATTACTGACACAAAAATAAACAATGTCGACTGATATTGCTACCCAGAACAATAATAACTAAGTACAGTATTCCTGAATGAAAACCAGGATTTCTAAACAGAAGTTAGGATGAAAGCACTGTCTTCATGAGTGACTTTGCAAACTACAAAATGAGGTGCTTGTAATAAATGTCCCGCCCGGCCTCTAGAGTACCCACCGTTAGAGAGCGTATTGCCAGCCAAGTGTGCACCCTGTTCCCCATTCCTATCGGTGTCAGTCGAAAAGTTCGCAAGCGATCGAAATTTGAACCGAACCTGCAAATCGGTGCCATATTTCAGCAGGTGTTCCAAAATGCGGACGGGGAAGGGTGTGTTACATGGTGCGGCTGGAATCTATGTTACAGTAACGGAAACCAACGGGCGGGTTTTTGGCACCCCTTCAATGATTAGTCTAGATCTGCCAGCACCTAACTCCTACGGGGACTGGTCGTTATGGCAGCATTACCGTGCCCACTCCCAAGAGGGTACATTAGGCACTATACACTATCAAATTTGGTACGAAAATTGATTTCCTCTATTGAGTAATCATCCCCTGGGCCTTTATTCTCTGTCTAAGCGTGAGGGAAGTATTGACTTTAACCTCAAGGTCTTTGAGGATCACCGTTGTATTCAGAGACTACTCATTTGAAATGAAAGTTTTCAAGCAGCCTCTATGAACACACCTTTCAAAGACTACGAAAGATTATACAGGGAGGGGATTTGTTTGTAACTATTTGTTGTGCACTGTGGTTTATCGGGTATACAGACTGCTCCCTACATGTGGCTATGAAGCGTTAAAAACAATGGCCTTTTACTCACCCAGCAAGATCATTAGTATAACAAAAGCGATGATGAACTTGGCAGAGTACATTGCATTGTTATAACAGAGATGATTTCTAAGGATAACCAATCAATGTCTTGGTGGGGATTGGGTGTGTGATATGATATTCAATGGTAGGAGATTCTCAACTTAAAGTTAACCTTATATTACAACCTAGCACCATAAATATTCAATAAGGCAAATAATTATCGGGTCAAAAAATCGAACATAGAGGAAGCAAATTATCGTAAGAAATTGAATTGGTCATAAAACAAATAACGTATGTTTTTAAAACGAGGTAGTTTGCGCAGTGGGCCCTAACTATTAAAAATTAAAAAGATCCCTGCAAAGGCTTTTTACACTGGTTTGAACATAGGTTCCGCGCAAAAACAAAGTATCTGGAATGGATCGTAAGTGTAGCAAATTACTAGCAACAGTAAACAAGATTCGCTAGAATTTGTGCATTTTTTTTTTTTTTTTGCAAAAAAAAATCTTAATCTTTAAATGCAAATCGCATTCGTAATCAAAACAAATGCTTTGCATTATTTTTGTTTTCAAATCAATATAAAGCAGTATAAAGCATAACTAATCAGGATTTTTTTTGGTTTTTGTTCCTTTTGTATATCATACAAACGAATAGGACATGGAATCCTGAACAAAAAGCTGCAAACGAATCAACCAAAAAGAACTTCATGAGACCTTTCAAACCACAAAATAAAATGTGACAGCAGAAGAATAAAATGGCTTCACCAACGTTCGAGTTGGAGCACGATGATCGTGCACACCCCTCTCATCACATCTAAAGGTTTGATTTTCTCCACTAAACAAGATCCTTTAGGCAGAACACACTGACCAGCAGAAAGCAGACTCTGGGCAAGTTGCGGCAGTCGCCTCACACCACCAGCATAGCACCATGCCTACAATACGGTTATCCACATCTCAAAATGACATTATTATTAAAAAAAAAAAAAAATGACATAACGATTCACCGTCTTCAGAATTACATTTCTCAGCGAGAGCGCTGTTTTCTCGCCACAAAGACATAATTTTCCAAGGGACTCCATCCCTTGGAATGCTGGAAACCGACCAATTTCGTCTTTTTCTTCTTCAACTGATAACATTAGCTGACCAGACATGGGCCATCACAATCACACTCCACGGGTAAGAACTTGTGCCAACTTTACACGTGTTGAATATCGCTACGTGGTGATGTCCTGATTATCTAGAGTGCACATACAGATTTGATGACGTCTCGATCACGGGTCTTCCCAGTGGCAGGTCTGGCTTCAATCAGGATTCCTTAATAAACCCATAAGAGGGAATCCCCACACTATCACAAGCGTCAGCATGAGTGACGTCATAGAACGTCACATGACGTCTTCTGATCTATTCCAGCATTGACATAGATCTCACAGCACCAATCGTTCTCTGTCGCTATCATCAAATTTGACAAGACCCCGCCCTGCGGGAGTGATACAGCGTCTTTCTATGTACACACAAACGGAGATTTCTCTGGGTTTTTAGACAAACGTCTGACTATGGCTTCACTGTATCAAAGGTCATCTCTTCGCCCATCCCCTCAATGTTCAGGTTCTGCAGTTGAGACACAATGACTGTCATCCTGACGACAAAGACTCCATTCCTGCTGCTGAACCATTCGCCGTCGTCCAACGACGCTTCGTAGGGTAACACGTTGTGAATATATTGCTTGCCACGACAAAAAACTGACGTCCACAGAGCAGTGGCCTGTCCCAGCAGGTCCTTCTAGCACTGCCCACCTCTCCCGGCCCACCGCCTCCTTTATCACAGACATACCAGGGGGCGCCACCGGTCAGGAACGCTGAGCGCGGGACGCTGGGCCCGGACGCCCCCCTCCCTCCACCCATTATCGCCCGGTCTCAGACTGGGCAGGACACTGGCTGGCCGGTGGGTGGTGACCTCCTCTTTCCCGCGTGTCCGCCATCTTGGCATCAGGAGGCCATAGTGCGCAGACTCGGCAGGAAGATGTGCTGGCGCTGGCTGATTGGCTGACGGCACAGCGGGCAGTCGGTCACCTGGTCGGCGCAGCGGGAGCAGCAGGCCACGTGACCACACGGGCAGAAGACCGTGTCCACGTCGGCGTCCATACACACCCGACACAGCAACTCGTCCTGCAGCCGCTCTAACTTGGTCTTCAGCACCTGTAACCAAACACAATGTCATACTGGTCAGATGAAGGTCAGCTACGGATCAGTACATGGAAGTGACCGGGGTCTAAGCCCTTCACTATTGTAATACTATTTCAGTCAATTCTATTCAACGTTTACAAATCTCTTATAAACAACCAAAGAGAACTATCTTCTTTCAAAAACACGATGATATATTTCTTTGGAAAAGCCTTAAACAACGTTTTCATGTTGTTCCTATCTTTTTAAGCACTTTCTTCTATTTTCCTGTACCCTTGGGCATGATGTGCTGAAAAGTTATAGGCACGTTGCATAATTGACATAATGAGAGATTTTCTTATTGCAGGAGGTATTCGTGTGTGACCTATTCTCAGACAGGCTAACTTCACTTGTTCACTACGATTTGATAAGTTTTCAAGTTATGGGCAATAGATGTACAATTATATCCTAATTAAGTATTGATGCGTTGTAATATATGAGGATTCCATGTCATTATCCTTAAGATCATACCCGCAATATTCACGTTATTAGATTATAATAGGCATTTGTAAATATCAAACACGTCGCTGCCTTCCTTGGTGTGCTCTTAAGGTAGCACTTCCGCTAGGTAACCGCAGTTATTTTTAGATATGACACGAAACTGGCGGACGGTAAACATACACATCTTTTCTTTTTGTTTGTACTGAAATAATGTGGGGAAAGCCGGAATGATAACGGTTAATATTTATGACATTGTTTTCCTGTAAGTACTGTCAGCTGAGTCATGTGTGTAAACAATCACGAGTATCTCCAACGATAACAGGAGCATGATCAGTGACTTAGAGGTCAGGGGTGTCAGTTGGGGTCAGAAAAAAACAAGGAAATATTTTCCCCGGCAATACATGGTTAGACATGAGAATTATATATACACCAAAAAGACCTGAAATATAGTAGATACAAATAACATTATCACTACGGAACATGGGTTTGGAGGCAGATTAAGGTTAACAAAATACGACAATAAATCTTGAGCTTGGTATTTTTCCTAAGGTATTTTCCCTGGTACTTCACATATAGGGTCCATCTTTGTATGCTCGAGTAGAGCATCCTTTCAGTATTGCACATGATCTTTTCTGAAAATACGTTAAACGTTTGTCGGCTTTCGTTCGCTAAGCCAGAAAGTTTGTCGGTTATTGTTTGCTAAGCCAGAATGAATAAAAAAAAAAGTCGGACAAAGATGCGGGCAGACCACTTAATAACTTATTCCCTTAACGAGGATTGCTGGGGATACTAGCGGGTAATCCGCACCTCATATACCACAGTAAAGGGGCCATCAAAGCAAGAATAGCTTTGAAAAGCACTTCCCGACGTCTTAAGGGTGTGTTCCACTGGACCGATGGTAGCCGATTCCGCAGCCAGACAATCGCCGATTATTATCGGATGCCCTAGAATTTCTCAAATCTTTGAAAATGGTCATTTATTAAACTATTAGTTCCAGAATTAAATAAATTACAATACGTGAGCTTCCTCTTAAAGGCCCAGGAACAATTGATCGGGTGAGAGATCGGCCTGGTGGATTGTGCCCTTTAATCATATCTATGAATATCTCACTCAGCATTCTATCATATGCGATATACACACATGAAAATCTGTCTATGCCTTTTAGGGAAAAATAGTGTGGCACTGATAAACGAGTTTCCGTGAAGTTATCTGTAGTAGTAAACAAAGGGGCGATGTTTTTAGTTGAGTGATTTCTTTTAAACCAGAATCCGGTCATGAATACCTCCGCCCTCTCCACTCTGGCGTGTTTCAGATAAGGGCGCTCTTTACATCGTGTTTCACTCTTACCTTACAAGACTGAAACATTCACATAAAAACAGGCCTGGATCGTCAAAAAGACAGCTCTGGGTCGTGACTCAAGTTTCACCTACCGACCTACTTGTTACAAAGTCCGTTCTCACATGGGGAAATCCACTGAGGTAAGAACCGACTTGGAAAAACCATCAATCGATCAAGTGACATCAGCTAATGCCTGTTTTTTTAATTCATTGTTCTGGACCGCTTCATGACGTAAGTGTTCATGTAGTAGAGTTCCTAATTGTTACACTATTTAAGTATGCGTCCTCCGGCTTGCAGCAGGTCAGATTAGGGCGAGAACAATAACGAAATCGTTGAACATCGGTACCCTTTTAATAAATCTGGAACATTTTCTATACTCAAGCAGGTAGACAAGGCGTAGCAGATCAGATACACATCTCTCACCCACCGCTTTGGCAATTTTTTCCCAACTAAGACATCCTCCATAATGTCAATGGAACAAAAAGAATTTCACCACAATTTTCTTAACTCAAGACTAAGTCTCGTCCCACAAAATATGTTTTCCTCTGAAAAGGTGCTGTAGGAGCCAAAGCCTGTCCCAAACGATGTCAATTCCATTGTTTTCAGCTAAAAAGAAAAAGTAACTTTCCTAAAAAAGAATTTCCCGAGACTTCGTTTTTGGAAGCTGTGGCCAGCCTTCAGGCTGACGTCAGCTGTGCAGTGTGTGTGTGTGTGTGTGTGTGGGGGGGGGGGGGGGGGGGGGGAGGTCTGAGTGACCTCATCTCACAGGTAAAGCTCACACAGGTAGCACCCACCTGACAGTCTCTCGTCGCACACAGGTTGGCAGTGCTCGCTGATTTGGTGGCCGCCATTTGCAATCCCCGGCCGGCGGCGAATGGTGAACCAGGCACCGACTGGGAACCAGCGTCGGCCGTATAGAGTTTCCGGCGCGCATGGTCGTAGGCCTCGATGAAGGTCCGCTGAATGTCGAACTCGTACATGATTCCTGCAACACAACCATATATTCATATAATAAAACCGTTTTACAATAATTCCTGTGAAAGAGTACTTCCTGTAAGGTCTTTGTTGTTTGTTTTGTTTTACAATATATTCTATTATACGTATGAGATAGATCAATTGACGCTCGAGATAGATCAATTGTGGTTTAACGTCCCAGGGGGTCGTTGCTCCACGTTTTGCGGATCGCAAAATAGCGATCCGAGGTCGAAAGTGTTGCTCCAGATATTTTGCGGATCGCATCATAACTATGTCGCTATCTATATCCAATTAAAACCCCAATGAACCTGTTACCTATCACACTGAGAATGCGGTGTTTTAGCGATACAACGTGAAAATAACGATACTACACGATACGATCCGATATTACTGGAGCAACGCTTTCCAGGAGCAACGACCCCCAGGGGACCCTGAGGATATATAGGGACCATCAATGATTTAGCTTTTCACTTTTGTAGACTTATTTCAGTCAATTTTTCTTGTAGTTTTGAGGAAAACCGGTACAGATAGATCATGCAGTTTAGGCAAAGGACTGTCACTTACACAACAAACATATCACCAAGAAGGTCTCTTAGGGGAGAAACTATAAAAAATAATCATCCATTAAAGAGTATTTCAAACTTTATTAGAATAAGTGGATTGGTTTTTTTTTTGGGGGGGGGGGGGGGGTACTTGTGCTGATTTTTTAGAAATTCATTTCGGAATGCAGGTGTATGGTTTATTTGTGTAGTTTAACGTCAAACTTGTTTAACTAGACTAAGGTTTGTAGTAATTATGGACTCACCAGCTGTCGTGTTTTCATTGAAGAGCGACGCCAACGTGCCCTTCAAATCTCGGCTGACCTGTGATGCCACCGCCCGCCGCACCGTGTCGCACCGGTAGAAGGAGTGCATTTCCGTGACGCTCCTGTAGAGGGCGTTGGCGGCGCGGTCGGTGACGAGCTTCAAGTTGAGTATGGACGACGTGCCGTCATCGCGTATGGCATCTATCAGAAGACTCCGTCCGGAATGGATCGCCTTCTTCACTGTCGGGTAGGGGATACTGTCAGGAAAAAAGAGGAGAAATATATATACTGATCTATTGACCTGGTAATAAAAATAAAATATGATGAAGCGCTCTGAATTTGCGCGAAACGTCGTGATCCCAGATTGATATTTTCTGACAACATTTTGATTGTCATCTTGGTCAATACAAGAACACTTCTAATAAAAATAACTGGGTCTGTTTTTTGGTGATTTTACCTCCACCATAGCAAAATAAAATAACGAAATTATCTATTTTAATATCAATGAAGAACTTTTCAATATCTGTGTATTTCCCCATATCCCCATAGGAACGCTGGGAATCTCCAGATTACAACAACGAAATCATTTTTAAACAATCAATCAAGATTTGTTTGATCTTTATTAGTTGGATTATTGCTGTCTTTGTTAAAATCGAATATGTACTTATTCCTGTTCGCAGGGATATCTTATTATGTGTATATTACTCTAATGTAATTACCTCATATCAAATCACGCCCGCTGATTGAAAAAGATATAACGATAACTTTTATGTTAGAGTACCCTATACACCTTCTCACTGGGACCCTAATAAAATATCTAACGTTCTCCAATATGCTGTACGCCCTCAGCGACAGTGGGAGACACGGGATTTGTCTTTTGAGCTAGGATACAGTGCTTTATGTACTGTTCAGATGTAAACATAGAAGGGTCACCATAGCTCCATTGATCAGTATCTGAGGTAACGTATCGAACCTGTCTGATGAACTGAGTTTGACATTTCCATCATTTCCTCTCGCCGTACAGCCGTAAGAGCATAACACGCCCTATGGCGCCCTATGGCAAGGGATACAATCTACATATGTGTTAAATCAGGATACCGACATTTCGTGGCTGCTGCTGCTGCTGCCGCTTCTGCTGAGATTTGTGCTCGCCGTTTGTGATTTAATGAGACTGGTTAGATTGGGAACACACTGTGCGCCTGGGTCACTGCGTGCAGACTGCTTCTCGGCCCCGCCCCGCCCCAACACGGGCTTTCTGCTCACTGCTCTCGGGCTGGCGTTTTATGACCGCGCGGTCAATAACACTCCGCCAACTGCCTCAACACGCCGTCAGGAAACAAGGGGAGGGGGGGCGTAGGCAGCTTGTAGGGGCAGGAGACCCGCAGGCAGCACTGAAGGCAGCAGCAGCAGCAGAAGCATGGGCAGAAGTAGCAGCAGGAATAGCAGCAGCAGCAGCGGCAGCAGCAGCAAGGTACCCTTGTACCTTCTAAGTACGCCTGCACTGTGGGCATCCTGCTCACACAAATATCAGACATCCGGCTAGGTCCCCACAGCGGATGAGCTGGGGGCAGATTGTGATCCGCCCAGTCTCTCATTCCCCATCCCCATCGTACATTTCATATGCTCCACCCCCTCCCCCCGTCATTCCGAAAGATATAGCAGAATCCTGTTCGTATTTATAAACCCGAAAGAGAGGCGTAGTTGGGTATGAAAAGAACAGTCCACCCTCATTTATTTCCCAGAATGGTGGTGTTAAATGTTCACAATAACGCTGGCCGTGCTGATGCTGATCAATGTGTCGATATTGGCACGCACTTCTGACTATGGTCGGACTTATTGATGGACGGCTTTGTTCCTTTGTTGTGCGTTTTAGGCGCCCGCAGGATAAACTGATGCGCAATAGGGCACATTTGATACGGCCTTTTTTTCCATGAGAGGCTCGTATTTATCACTGATGGAATTCTATGTGTTGCCAATCACGCCTGCCAGCTGAACCAGGATGTTCCAATGTGACGCTATCAATCATGTATGTTATTTGGAATACCATTCTGCATCTTTTATCTTTTTCTAAAGATTAATGCTTTATTCGGAATCTTTACTTGTTTCGTGTTCACAACGATCAGAGTTCCCAATAAACGTTCATAGAACTCACTTTGTATTCGTGAACATTGGTAGATATAGCGAGAAAATGGGAACTGTTTCTTGAAAATAGGAACTGTTCCCAAACAAAGAACTAACTATGAATAACGCAGAACGAAGACAATAGCTTTCGTTACTTAAAAACATCAGATACTTCTTTTTTTAGCATTGTTATGGGGGTGGCGAACATAACATTCCTTTTTCCGATAAGCTTTTTTTTCTCTGTTAAGGCAGCCACTGTATCGAAATCCTTTAGCCATACGCCACATTTACTCTCAAATATTGGACACAAATATTCTTACTGAAAGAGAGGTGCCAGTTGTAGTTTTATGAATACACAATACGCCGGTGTCATGCCTATGAGCGGTCTATTGTCTGAGCACGTTGTGGGCAAACCACAAACAATCCTGTTTACACTGGCGCACATCGCACTTCCTCACGTTCACCCATCACATGTCTCCACCCACGTGCTCCTTACATCAGCTGTCACTAAAATTCAACCTGACAGTTTATTATTCTTAGGTTGTTTTCGCTCTCATATCACATGACGGCCTTGTGTCAAGAGGAAACAAAAAAACCACATCGGCATGGATACTTTTAACAAACAACACTTCATCAATCATCAAATGGCAGTAGATGACTATATCCATTTACATTGGTTGTGTATAATAAAGGAGATGTTTTACAGAGAGGATACCAAACAAAGTTCTTGACACTTGTAGAGGCAAGGACGGGCCGTGGAGAATATGACTGTTTTTTATTCGGACCACCTTCTCTGCTTACTTAAATGGCGTTCAGAAACCGTATGAGGTGGTAATGGAGTTACCATTGCAAACGATGTTTTTAAGTCTAGAAGAGTTACGACTTTGCCCTGCAGCTATCTTCTCGCAATACCAATATGCTTCCTGCTGCTTGCCAGCTCGAGCTGTTTCTCTTTCATCATATAAAGTATCATGGCCATAAGAGAATACACCACGTCCCTACCTCATCATAGGAAAGTGCGGCTGTACCCTGGCAACAGCAGGAGGAAGCTCTTGGAGGCAGTGACCCCTGTATCAGTACACGTGCCAGGACTAGGGGATTAATTCCCAAATCTCGCCAAGGCCCCTGGAGTAGACCTGGAGCCTAAGAGCCCACCTGGAACCTCCCTCCCAGCCAGCCACACGGATTGCGAGTCAATAACTCAGTACACCGGGGGGCAAGGGACTCCCACATGGAAACCTTATCAAAACAAAGTTTACATTCGGGGAATCCATGAAGTTCACCGAGTTCCTGGAAACGTCATCAGCTATGATGCCATACACAGCAAGCGGGCAGAGCTTGGGACTGTTCTAATCCTGCTTCAAGGTAGCATCTAGCTTGAGGTAGATCTGCTTCAGCTTCGCCTATTGCATACGAATATTAAAGGGATAGCAGTGATGACACTCAGTCAAATTTAAATAGTTTCCACATGAAATTACACGTGTACTTGCAAATGGCATTTTCTCAAGATGATTTGTCTTTCCATCATCTAGCCCCTGGGTATGGCACTCGGGAGTTCCAGGAAGATTAAAAAACACCTCTGACCCCCTACACCCCTAGCACCGTTACCATCTTATTTATCCCAGGAGTATTCGTAAGATCCTACTGGGAATCTACTTAATATTTCCTTGAAACTGCGAGCACCTAGGCAAGCATGTAAGATATCCACATCTTCCTCATCTTCTCCAATGATAGAAGGTCAAACATGAAAAGCGTTCAGTATCTAGTAATTATTTTCTAATGAAAAGAGCCAGTCTTTCACTGACTCTGTTCTAACAATCTGAACGCCTCTTTGTTCGTGGTTGCAGCACAGGTAGTAGAGGTCTAATTACAGAGATCGGAAGTGGGGTGGCCTCATTAGCTAAAGCCAACCTAGAAATTCCCCTCCCCCATCCGACGTTCGCAGTTCATGGGTTGAATGGTACACTGTTTTCAGAAACAAGGCACAATAGGCGCATTATGACATGTCTCTCTACTGAAACTGGTCCGGATTCGTGCCAGCCTTCTATTTCAGATGTGGGGTGGACCCTATTAGAGGATACTAACTAACATGATTTTTTCAATGGTTTCTTAATTTATCTCACCCTTCACGTTGACTAAAGGACTAATATCTGTGACGTAATTCCCCATTAGATAATTTTCCTAAATATCTCATGGGCACTGGATACAAGTTCCCAATGTTAAGTCTATGGAGAAAAAATACCAGGGGCGTTGGATACAAGTTCCCAATGTTAAGTCTATGGAGAGAAAATACCAGGGGTGAGATAATCTGCATGAACCCTATGCGGCTCTATCACAGCAATGCTTTGTTTCCACTACAGTAGTTGGTACTAACAATAAATTTCACATGTCTCACGATCTATGGAGAAATCGAAGATTTACTGACTACGTGACGTTAAACATTTATCCAGTTCTGTACAAGAAAAAAAACCGGAATGAAGAAGTATATGTTTCCTGGATATTATGCAAGGAGTGGTGGATGGTTGGCTGAGATGTGTGTACGCCCTCCCTTTTCATCATTATCATTGGATCCGACCCCGCATATATTGACTTGAGAGCGGAGACCGGTAACCATAGGGGACCGGCATGGAGCCCAGTGCAGGCGTACTCTCCCACCGTCCGACATAAACAGTACCTCCTCCCACCACCCACCCACCGGCACACAGGTGGTTCGCCTGGAAACAACACACCTGCCCTGGATCTAGCCTTCTTTCTGTGCCCCAAAACCACCGACCTTTTTTTATCAACAGCAGGAGACAGAAAGGAGACAAATATATAAACTAAAAACACACCCTAGACCACTCTTTTGGATGGCACCCGAGGAGGTGTATGGCAATAACACCGATCAAACGGACAAGCTACCCATCGCAATTACTCATCCCGATTACCATAATCAACAAAACCACGATGTTGTGCACTGTAATTTTTATGTATCTTTATCCAATATCTCCCCCTTCTTTGTTATTGAAAGAGAAAGCTGAGTATTAAGTAGAAACGAGTTCATGTGCTTAGTTTGGCGTAGGTTTCTTTGATATTTATTTTCAAATTGTGTTTGGAAAAACAAGTCCATCTAGGGACGTATCTTTTTTGACGGAGTTGAATAAATAGCTGTGTGTGAATCTCTTATTTCTCTACGAGGGACAACTCTGACACGCCTATTAAATATACGTAGGTTACTCATGAGAATAAACACTGCGGGATGCGTCATGGATCTGTGGTGGTGGAGGTGAAAGGGCGGGCACCATACCTTTAAGAGCCCCCTTCTCTGGCAATAAATTCACACCCCTTCTACTTTATAATCGAAAAGGTAACCAATACTACAGTATTTGAAGAGACCAACCATAAAAAAAAACCTATTCGTGAAAGAAACTGCCCGGATCTGATCTCAGTATATTTTATATAAATATTCAAAGTATGTAAATGAATTTACCGACACCTACATGTATCCAGGGGAATTTTCAGCAAGCGCCAAAAAACCTGGACTAGAACCACAAAGGGCATGTTAGAAGATATTATTTCTTTCTATTCTAGAATTGTTATATCACTTCCACAAATGTATGTAATTTCCAAGGATCAGACAAACACTGACGTTTCTTGACAGATGATGGCATCTTGCCATTATTAGGTTTAACACCCAGTCCTAGCTATGAGGAAGATTTATTGTGTCTCAAACGTTATTCGCAGCTTTATCTCACCTCTGGAATAAATGTCCATAGGCTTAACATTGGGAACTCGTTCTCCATGCCCCTACTATTATTGCAGTCCGTTCTCCATGGTCTATATCCTGTGTGTTGTCCATTCTTATAGTGTGTATAGGGGCGAGATCAATACAGAAAGCAACTCATTTTGTTCAAAGAAGTCATTCTCCAACTCGTTTGAATGCTATCTGATATTCACTCGGCTGTCGCCTCGTTCATATCACACCGCATCAAACTCGTGGAGAAAAACGAATTTGACCAAAACTTGTTGGTTTCTTCTTTAATATGGTGTGTATTGTTTTCTTTGTTACAAACACCGACCTCCAGGTTAGGCTGATGTTACTGACCTGCATGTACCTGGCAGAGATGTCACTCACTATGCCTGTGTGTGACGGACAGGGGGGAGGGGGGATCGTGATTGTGTATGCATGTATAACACCCAGACCTCATATCCTCCACCTGACCACATAACACCGACCTACATCTTCCAAACGAACTCATCAGTGGATCGAATCGGGTCACAATAACAATACAGTTAAAGACTGTTTCTCGATGACCGACATTGATATTAGTATGTCAACATCAATCCAAGGAGAATGTCATGGCAGAGCACGATATAATGTGTCACCCCTGGAGCATACACGCAATGCCGGACAAACATAGTGAAATGTAGCGTTCTCAGTTCCCATGCACTGCTCACGACCGAATATTTGCCATTTAACACAAGGAAGCTTCGGCATTGATCCAGCACCCATCTTTGATCCTGCTGTGGCTACTGATATTCAAATAAGTAATAAATCTGCATGTAATTAAGAGATGTTAAATATAAGGATCACGTGTCATAGTAATGCGAGCTTTCTACGCCTTGCGATATTATTTCCAATGCGAAAAAGGGAAAAACGCAGTCCTAAATACTAGTGAATGTGGACGAGGCGTTTGGTCTTAAAAAAAAATTCGGATAGAGAAAAATATGTCTAAGAGGATCTCTATCCCAAAGAAATTGGATATAGGAAATATATGCAGTCCTAAATAATACATTAGTTTCATTTAGCAACGAAACAAATTTACTAATGCACTATTTAAATATCCCCTTCAAAAGAGTATGTACATGTATGTATACTCCAGATTGTCCAGCAGCTTTCTGCAGGGAAAAACTGCACAATAATGTGCCCAATACTCGACCTAGATTTGTGTATTCACTGCGACACGAGCCACTTACACCGACCGGCGCTAAGCGGAATCGATAACGATCAATCACAGTCCGGGATCGCCGAGACACCTCCCGCCTCGTGGTCACATGATGACCCAAGTCAGGAGCCATCCGCGACCCTCCCCTCGGGCCATGCGGCATTCAGTCGAGATGAGGTTAATAACACAGGTCGCCTTACACACACAATGCCTCCCGTGACCTGGTGCGACTGGCGAAATAATAACAACCCCGGACCAAGTATCCCCAGGTCACTGCCCTGAGCCTGGGGTCGAGCAATGGTCAAAATTCTCAAACAATTCAAAGACCTCGTATTGGGAACCGGTTATATTATCAAAGGATCAGGTGGAAGAGTAATGCGAGCTTTCTACGCCTTACGATAGTTCGTATGCCACTAAGCGCAGGTTTTCATTGGTTATGGCGCGATCAAATTCATTGTTGATGCTATAAGGATATTGCTCAAAATTCTCCTAAAAAGATGGATGAAGTTTATTTAGTATCAAGATATTGAGGGAATAATAGAATAACCACTAAATGAGGGTAAATTCTGTTCTGCACAAGCATATGAAAAGAGGATTTCGTTGTCCCTACACACTACCTCACATTGTTATACCCGCGACACAACCTCCTAAATCATAAGGCGCTATGCTGCCCAGGGATGCAAGTTGGGGTTAGAAAAAAAATATTCAAATAGTTTTCATTGCAATATGGGAATTACGCATGATATATGCATTACACTTGAGAATCAAGGGGTCAAGAGAAAGCTCAAGTATTTACATGGGTCAGGGGGAGAGGTTCAGTGGGGGATCATGGGTTGTGGCTGGATTCGGTAATTTAGCAGTTGGTAAATCAATATTACACAAGGAAAAACTATATGGCATCCTTAAAATGAAAACATGAATTTCAATGGAAACATTGAAAACTGGCATCCCTGTCACTCAGTCCCGCTAGGTAGGAAAAGTAGGCGGTGACTTACTTTTGCACGAGCTTCCAGTTCATGTCGTAGAGCGCGGTGCCCTCGGGGCCGACGCCGATGTGCAGACTGGTGCCGGCCGTGTTCTTCACCACGTGGTACTCCACGCCGTAACTCTCGAGCGAGGCGGCCGCCTTCAGCATGCGGTACTCGGCCGTCTCGCGCGCCGTGCCCGTGAGCCGCGCGTGCTCCTCCGCCACCTGCGTCAACAACTGCGGATGCGCCTCCGTGTCGCGGTGTCGGGGCGGAAGTAGCGCCGGGTAGCAAGCGGCCACCGCCGGGTGGTCCCGGAAGTCGCCAACTTCCGCCTGCGCGATGCACGCCGCCATTTGCGCCACCGTGGCCTCGGCGTCGCTGGGCAGGCGCAGCTTGTCCTCGTAGAGATCTTGACGTAGTTGTAGGAAGAACTGGTGCCTGGAGGAGAGAGCGAGGACGGTAATTAATGGTAATGACTTAATTGGGCCATCGAAACGCAGTAAACTTGGCACATGGCCTCGAGGAGAAGTTCAAGTTCGGGGACCGGTTCCTTATTTATGTGGACTTTCCTTTAAAAAAAAAGAAGTAGATTGAAGTCCTGTTACCACATTTTGACAGATTCTGATGAATATTGACCACAAAAAAAATTGATTACGTTACTATAGTGATGTTCATTCCTCCCTCAGACCTCCCCCTAAGTTCCGTGGTTAGGTCTATTCAACTCTATAAACGTACATGTGTACATAGTCCGTACACGTGTGAAGTGTAAGGCCATAAATACGACATGGGTAGGAGTGGGCGGACATTTGTAGGACATAGGGCCACAGGTATATGTTACAGAGGATTCCTATGAAACTTTATGGTCAGAGCTCATATCCTATTGAGTTTGAATCGCGTAGTAATTCACAAGGCTAGGCCACCTGAATTACCTAGAGATTCAAAGAAGGTGGGATCGAGCTCCGACCCTAAGATGGAGTAGGTTTCTGAGTTTATCGCACCCTTCACTTTGACTAATGGGCTAACCTTTGGGATATAATCCCCCATTGCATATTTTCCTAAATACTCCATGTGCGTTGGATACGCGTTCCCAATGTTAAGTCTATGGGGGAAAATACCAGGGGTGAGATGATAATATGTATACACAACACTTTCGGCGTTCAGATATAACTGTTAACCGAGTATGAATTCCATGCATGAAAACTTGCATTAATATTCAAGCCAGCACTGAAGCCTAAGCAGTCAGGCTTAACGCAGCGATACCCCACATCCCCTGCAGCTGTGACTGTGCTGATGTCATATTGCTTTCTTCCCCAAACTGGTCGTGCCTGGACCCAGATGAGCGATATATATATATGTTAAGTGATTATTAAAACAGGCCTGGGCGTTGGGTTTTAATATAGCTTTAGATGCGCTCACGCAGAAAAATAAACTAAGATGGTATCAAGTAATCTAGGAGGTGGCAGTGACATTTTGACTTTGAATTTACAAGGTGAATATAAAGGCAAGGCAAATTTCAATATGGTGTGTGTTCACCAGGAAACTGATTAAGAAATTTGAAACTTTTATGCGAGCATCGCTTTATCCCTGGGGTCATTTACTCGTACGTGGGTGTCTGGGCAATACGCTACATAGTCAGCACGCTTCGTTTTTCGAATGTATGTCAGAACTATGTCAAGAATTGACATAGGAACTTCAAATAAAGACCAGTAGGTAGCGAAAGATGCGCGGAAAACAGTTTGTATATTTAAATTTCGATTCACGATAGGCAAAATATGATTATTTGCCGTTCTTTGTTATGTGATTAGCCGTGAGTGCGAGAACGTCGCCTTCTGAAAATGAAGCGTATTCTCGTCCAATTTACGAAGTGTATCGTCCAAAACGCGCTGGCTCCTGAGCATATCGTCCAGTATTCAATACGTGATGGGGGGAGGGGGTTTGATATGTTGTCGTAGGACCCACTTGAACTCCGAAATGTTTCAGAGAAACTTAGCCCTATCAGCACGAGCAGGTGTTTCCCGCACGCACAAAGCTGACTTCATCTCAAGACCTGAAGGGTGGTCACAGTCTAAGTGGTTCACCACGTATCTCCCATTATCTTTCATAGTGAGTTCATATCGAAGAACCTTGAACTTCATACTTGGACTTTACACTTAGTTTCCCTATCGAAATGCTCAAAATCTTATCTCCTATTATCTTTCATTGTTATTTCATATCTAAGTGTATGCCAACACCTCCTGCTACTTCACAGATAAGCATTTTAAAGGAATGAAAGATAAAATAGGATAGACTAGAAATATTCCCGCTAACTAGGTGTTGGGCTTGGTCCTTTCTATTAGGAATAAATCAATTATGAGAGTTGTTTACCGACATGTTTCGAAAAATATTTCAGTCCTTCATAAGGGTGTAGGATAAACTATTAGCAGTATGGATCTACATAGTTTGGAAGTCCATAGGTTTTGCGTTCGCGATGACTGTAACATATAATAGGTAAGAACAATATAAATGTACCGACATCCTAATGATGTATATGTTCTAATATAATCTATACACCGCGATACAAAAACAGTACGAGTCATGTCCTGTCGAAAACTTATAATCCATCAGATGTAATTGTACAGGATCTTCCTTTAAATACTATATTCCACGTGGAAACAAAGCATTCGTCAGCGATGCCCAAAATAGATCTTACGTTAGCCTTTCTTGTTCAGTTTTACAACTCACATCCCTGACAAGGACACTTGTGGGTGGGCGGTTGGGGTCAAATGGATGGATGGGGTCGGGTGGGTGAGGGTGGTATGGTAGGCGTATTTTTACTATTGTGTCTGATAATGCCCCCCTCCCACTTCTCATCAATGAACATCCAGAGATGACTCAGACTGTATTCGGAGAAAGCCTAGGAACCACCATCATATTATCCCGGACATTGCAGCTACTGGAATAACATAACCCCAATGCACTAGTGCAACCGGGTGCAGTATGACTTCCACTGAATATGAAACTATAATTATCTGATATCCTGCGATAATGATGGTTGTTACAGATGACAAGAAATACTATGTCAAATATCATAATTAATCCCCTTTTTTCCAGACTGTCACTCAAGGTAGCATCGGCACAGGGAGCAAACGTCGCCTCATCTTCTTTTCAAATATCATAATTATAGGTGCTTCAAAATGAACTGCCTTGAGAAAACAAATGGTATCATTTACCGAACTCTGATGAGACATACTCAAACTGCACGTTTTTGACACAGGACTCCGACAGCGGGCAGCCCAGTAAAGCCTAAAAGACATCGACACGCCGACCCTTCCCAATCACACATTTTCCAGACGTACACATTTTCCAGACGTATCCGTCGGGTCTATAAGAAGGGGTGTCCTTCTAGTGATACATTGTATATGTACACACTTCACAGACCCGATTTTAAATGAGTCGGTTATTACTAGCGTGGAGGGTATTGACAACTCTCCCCGACTATAAGATGAACCGGGAACAAAAAATTAATGACGCTTATCTTGGGGCACACTGACAAATGCATGGATTGGATTTCCAATTTTTACATTAATTCCTGTTCCATCCCTATAATATAGACATAATATACACTATCACCACTAGATTGAAAACCTTGTTTATCCCGTTAGTGCACCCCACAACAAGGGGCGCTCGGGCCTGTGACTTGAGGGTGCCCCGGGTTCTACTCTAAGGTGTAACTGAGAAACTGAGAAACAATCAAAGATAGGGGAATCTAGGATGGAGGAAAGGTGGGTGGAGGTGTGAGTCATCATCATAAGCTAAGAACGGAGCCAAAAGAGGGACAGAGTGAAGGGGGGAGGAGTTGGTGGGAGGGGGGGGGCGAATGGGAAAGCAAGTCGGATGACGTGGAAATAAATAAGAAAGGAAGAAGACAAAAAACATCTTATCAGACCAAAAACATCTAAAATTTAAATGAAGTACAGATATCCTTGGATCTTCAACCCTGGCCTAGAGATAGGGACTGGTATCAAGGCATACATGGGACTAGAACAACTAAATCATATATATATATATATATGAGCATACACCCCTGGTCGAGAGGTAGGGAGTGAGATTATGTATTGTAAACAACGATACAACAACACAGAACCAGTGTATCATGTACAGCTTACATGTCTCGTAAAATTGCTATAATTTTTCATCAACCATACAACATCCTTCACCCGTTATCTTACCCATGGTATTTTCTCCCCATAGATTTAACATTGGGAACTAGTATCCAACGCCCATGAGATATTATCGTAAAACTGGATGAGGTTTAATCTTGGCCACCGTATTCCACGACTGGAGTTTGGCAAAGTGACTTCATGAGGCGAAGCCGAGTGGAGTCCGGAGCCAAACCTTCAGGGGTGGAATGCGGTTGCCAAGATTAAAAGGAATCAGGTTTTTATTTTATCCTACCCCGTCTCCTCAATTTTGGAATATTACGTGATAACAATGCTGTATGCCACTAGTGGCATATAAAACTCCGTATGCCAGTGAGCGTGGCATACGGAAACCCAATGTTAAGCCTATGGGATTTTATATTAGGGGTAGGATAATTAGGGAAAATGTCACACAAATGTTACCCCATTAGTCAATGTGAAGGATGAGCGAAATTCAGAAACCTAATCAACTTTACGGTCAGAGCTGAATCCCATCTTGTTTGAATCGCTATGTAATTCATGCGGCTTCACCTTGTGAATTACTATGCGATTCAAACTCGATGGGATGTGAGGTATAACCGTAAACTTTCATAGGTTTCCTCTATATCATCTAAATGTACCATAGTAGATATGAAGGACTGAATGCACAACAGGAAGAACTCACTCCTGCCAGCTGTTGGCAATCAACTTTTTTTTTTAACTGTGGCGTCAAATGTATCTACCTGGTAGTCTCCTGCAGTAAGTAGTGTGGCGCGACAAAGAACTTCACCCTGAGGCGAAGGCGGTACGGCGGCGAGCCGCAGAGCTGGCGGGAGATTCTGTTCCGCATGTTGATCCACAGCTGTTCGCCTTTCGAACCCGCATACTGCAGTCCAAAGTAGTCAGCTTCCACGATACCCAACTGCTGACACACCTGTGCAAAAATATACGCCAAACGTATAGATTTAAGTGTTTTGTTCAATGATTTGTACTATGTTTTCTAATGAAATGAACCCATTTATTTGGACAAAACATGCCCTTTTAGATCATTCAATAAGCACAATTAACATCATTTTGCAATGATCTGGCCATGATTACTGCGATTACACAACACAGAACCAAAAGCGGCAAACGAAACGTGTAGGTCCTAGGAGCAATGAGTATGTACTCATTGTTGGAAGTAAGCCTACTTTCAATAGCTATTACTCATTTACGGTTAAAGTCAAAGGTCATGAACTTAATCTTTTAGTTCTAGAACTTAGAAGCAAGACATTGGATGTATTTATAGAGAAAGAAAAATAAGTAATTACCTTATAATGTGCTACAAGTTTCGCTATTTAACGAGCCTTGGCTAAAGTATCATATATATCGACATGAACAATGATGTTTATTCAAAATTTCTCAAATTTGTTAGAAAAGATATTATATTCATTTCTTCCCATTCTAATCCCAAAGAAACGCATCAAAATAATATGTGAATTTAATGGGAACCCATCGATAAAGTGAAAAGGTAAACTATAACGCTTCGCGTGATCCAGTCACCAGCTGAGAGAGATGTTGTTGCCCTGTGCTGTGAGTGAGCACGCAGGTTCATACCTCCACCAGCTGCTGCATAAGCAGGCCATAGCCGAGAGCGGCTGGGGACAACCAGGTGCACGTGTACTTGGCTCTGGGTTCGGTGCGCCCGTACTCTGACAATGGATTTGCCCAGTGCATCGTCCACTGGTCATCGCTCTGGCAGTGTCCACCCTGCTTTCCAACTGCCCACCTGATCTAAGCCTTTAATATAGTTTATTAGCTTAAGGGCTATACATATTAGTACCTACAACTCTGGTTATTTATACAGTTTCAGCGAAGGCTCCGCTGAAATGCGACTGGTAGTGGTAGAAAAGCTCGGCTAACAGTAACAGCTGATCGAGTTGGCGCGCTAACCGTAGCCCAAAACGTGGTTGTCAAAATTCACATTCGCATTACAGTTTTCTCTGAAGATAATCAGATTCTATCTTTGGTAGATGTGATTCTGATGTACATTAGACACAATCTTACTGGGTTGGAGTTTGCAAATACGAGTCAATAATTGACAATTGCCATACAAATATTAGACACCCCGCTTTGAAGCCCGCCGACGGCCCACGCTGTTTCTAGGTCACCCGGCATTCCAAAAGACCATGATAAACAAACTCCTCAACCCATGTGAATACAACCTGTCCAGTTTACTGAAGTCACTATATCACCCAAACAGTGAATGGACAATCGCACATTGCAACATGACTTGATCATCAAAAGAAACCAACGAAATCCAGCTGACACAAGAGCCAGTGGTGAACCACAAAGAGTTGGATCTAAGTACATTTGCACTTACCTTGTCAAGACATTCCTCTCCTTTGGCTTTCGGATCTAATTCCACCTCTAAAACCACCGAATTAGGTTGTGTGACAAAACACCACATCTTGAAATCTTATGGTCTACCTCGCTGACAATTATTATAGCTAAATTCTCTCTCTGGTCTGACGTAAACACGTTGTAGCATGATGCAGTCCAGCAGTACACTTCGCTTCTGAACACAGCACGCGAAATGGTGAAATAAATCCTCCAGTAACTGATCACGTGGATGACGTCAAGCTGAACCAATCAAAATCCAACAATTTGCATATGACCCAGATTCTGCCCGATCGCAGTGGAAGTGGGCGTGTCGTAACCTATTTAGTGGAGCTGTCAGCTGGCCATGTTGTTTACATCCGTGATACGCTTCTAGTGTAGCTATATTTCTACATCTGAAACAAATTATTGACATGCCATTCATCTTATTATTACACAATAATCGTCACAGAGGCTGTAGGGTAAAGTGACACACTTTTGAACTATCGTAATTCGCGTTCAAAGATGGCAATGCCACACTTCTTTGTTATCTGACAGCTGTCCATTTCTGCATAAATCTCATTGACATTCTCTCTGATTGGTTGGCTCTGTTCTAGTAACAAATCACATGCCTATATCTAAAAATAGCTACATCCTACAACAACACATCCGCGTGAAAGAATCAGGACTGAGTGACATTACCAGTGTGACAGTACCGGTAACAAAAAACTGCATGGATGAGGACCAAAACAAAATCAAATATGCTTTTTTATCAAGGGCCAACTTTTGCCATGCCAATGGAAATGTCAATTGTTCTAACAGTAATATCTTTTTTAATTAGATCATAGATTCAAACATTAGCCTACATTTGGTTTTCAATCCAGATTTCACTTTAACAATACACTAAAGCTTGTTACAAGTACCTAGCACAACTTTTGATATTTTCATTGCGCATATTTAAGATCCATATTGAAAAAGCAAAAAGCAAATAACCAGGAACATGTGGAGTCAATATTGATGTCAACAATGATATTGATATCAATATCTTTAACTTTAACTACTTGAATTCTTTAAATACAGAAATTATGTAGCAATTCCAGGCTATACCTTTGTTAAATGGTATATACCACTGATTATATACCGTGTGCTATGTGCAGCACGTATCGATGTGAATTTACAATTCTTTTGTTAGTCTACCTTTGGTACTGCGTAGAAGGTAGGAATGCATAAGGAGAATTGACCTAGGATAGAGATAGCACATGCCCCATATCAGTAACACTTGTACTCTTAAGCGATATGATACTTTTGACATTATATACGAGGGGAAAACACAAAAAGAGAACGTTCATAGAAGTACTCTTCTCAGAAATAACAGAGATAGGACAGTGACTCTTACAATAACTATTAAAGTATAGAGACCATGCTGTTATCATGACAAGGACAAGTAAGTGATCTTGATACATGTACGATGTCAGTATGATACAGAGAACTCCGTATAAAAAGACAAGAATACTAAAACATTATCTCACAGTTGTTATGAACATATCATAATATGCAAAACATTGAGAGATACATAAATATATGTTAAACCTTGAAACCACTCAAACTGTGTCAAGCCGTGACTTTTTAGTCTAATCCGTTTTCATACTTATCTCACTCCCTTTTATGCCTAAATATGCACCCATGCAAATCTGTCACGCCCAACATCAACGGTCATTCATCTTCATTACAAACCTCAAAAATTTTATTTTGATTACACCCTTCGTGCCCTACTTATTAACTCCCGCCATAGGTAGCTATTCCTCCTGACTTCAGGATGGTGCATGCATTCGTCTGTCAAGTTGCCAGACCTAGTCTTTCTACAGATGTCTTCTACACTGCAACTATCTACACCTTTTCTACAACTGTCCTCAACTCACCTCTAAACCACCGTTACCCATTAATGATTCACCTGAAACAGTGGTAGATCTGGAAGGGTAGGAGGCGCAAATATAGGCTTATCCTCCTTTACGGCCCTAGGTAGGGGGGGGGGGGGCTGTTGGATTTTTATATAGAGACATAGTTAGTGTGACTGAATGAAATCTGTTCAAAGATATTTTGGCAAGAAATACTCACGGAGTTATTTCTTGCCAAAATATCTTTGAACAGATGGAATTCAGTCACACTAACTATGTCTCTTTATTATTGTATACCTGGACATTAAGAATGTCATTCTAACACACACTAAATAGCAGAATGAGTGGTCACGTGGTACGGAGGGACGTATGAATACTCTTTCGTCACTCAGTGACAAACGGAATTTGTACTCCTGGTCGGTAAAAGTGAGATATTCGCCCATGGGTATCTAGGCCTAACAATATCGTGAATTCAGCTATCCCCACCGATGGTGCCCCTCTTTTGATATCTGTCAATAGTGCACCCCTCCCCTTGTGGTCCCCTGCAAGAGCACGCTCCCTTTAAAAGATAATTCTTAGTTTAGAAATCTTGGATCAGCCACCTTCAGAAATATTTCTTTTCAAATTAAAGGAAATAGGGTCGGTGGCATAGATTTTGTTTTAAACCCCCCACTGCTCTCCTCCTGGGTTCTACACAGGACGCAGACTGAGGAACTGGGCCATGTTTTTCAGTCGAGACGATCGCTAGCTGAGATCTGCTGAGATCTGTGAGCGATCCTGAGACCGTTTGGGAGATCAATGGCTGCAGGTGTTTTTCAGTCATGGTCTCAGCGCGCCATAGCGGATCTCAGACGGATCTCAGGGGGATCTCAGGTTGTGATCATTTAGCTAAGAACCCTAGCGATCATTTCCTGTCAGGTACAAGATTCTGTGATCGGAAATTATTGATTTGAGACACTTAAACTTATTCAAATTATACCATATTTACAGCGAATAATTTTCCATGTCTATTCAATCGAATCCTAAGATTTCATAATTTTCTATTAAATATTTCAAGAGTAAGATATGATTTACTTTGTGAATGGGTATGAAGTGACCTTGACCCTACCCTGCTAAAATGAATTGAGCATTACAGTAGGTATACACAAGCTGCCTGAGAGGTGCAGTGCCTGCATTTTTCAGATTTCCAGACAAACGTTTATCACGGTCTTAATAATCACAGGAATACAATGAAATTTGGGATATAGGTATGTCAGATTGTTAGTACCATCCAATCAAAATATCTTCAAATTTGAATAAGTTTTAGCATCTGAAAAAAATAGGTTATAACAAGTATCAATTGGTCTCAGGTTGAGACCTTTTGGGAGATCATTTCACTTGAGATCCCTTGAGATCATCACAACTGAAAAACATTAAAATCACCTGAAACAGTCGCATCTCAGTCTCAGGCTGAGATCCCCAGAGATCGTCTCAACTGAAAAACAGTTTGGCTTACAAACGGTCTCAACTTGAGATCGTCTCGACTGAAAAACAGGGCCCAGGGGTATAACTGCTGTCCGTTTACAGGTTCATCCCATTAGGTCAAGTATACCTCAGATAGAGCCGATCTTTGTCCTGCCTAGGATTGGTCATTGACAACGGCCGAGTGGTCGCTAAAAGCTTATTTGCACACGTTGTTCCAGATCTACGACACGTTGTTCCAGATCTACAAGGAGTTCCCTTACCTTTATGTGTGTGTGTGTTAAAGTCACACACCTTTCCTGTTGAACTATGGACATTGGACAGAACGTCCAATCCGCCCCTTGATTGCCATTGTTACGGATATCGCAAATAAACACTAGAAAATGGACTTTAAATGCCTTTCGAACTAGGTGGAGATATGCGTCTGATAAATATAACAGGAAATACTTCAGTTTAAACATTTTTGGTTTTCGATCTAATGGTATACATTATAGTTGATTGAATGTATTGCTAAAGAGGACTTCTTTCAAAATGAGCTTGCCTCTCTTTAGTCAATCTAGGGGCATAGGCCTAGCCTAGATGTACTCCTCCATTGATAATGGTTTTTTTTGTAATCCATATCTGTGTGTAGGCACCATTGTTTACATATCATCTGAAACGTAACATCATTTATGTTCAAATAATTCAACCCTATACTTTCTAAATTTTCGGTGACAATGATTCGCAGGACTTATTTATTAACATACTAATGATATATAAATTACTGATAATTAAAAAAAACCAACAGTATTTATAAAGCATCGGCAATTTCACGAAGAAGAAGAAAGGTGATAACGGCAATCAATTTTGAAGAGTCGGTCTTATTTCAAAACACGTGTTTAGACATTATGCTTGCTTCAAAAGCTACTTCATTGTAATTCATAATCATTTGGCAACTGCACATATTTCTCATTTACATTGAAATATTCATCGTAGTATTTCAAACATGAACCTTGTTCATCATTATTATTATTATTATTATTATTATTATTATTATTATTATTATTATTATTATTATTATTATTATTATTATTATTATTAATATTATCAATATTATTATTATTATTATTATTATTATTATTATTATTATTATTATTATTATTATTATTATCATTATTATTATAGGGGTCCTGGTCGTCACATGTGAACACGTAAACTACGGCACGTGTATCGACATGCGGGGAATCTGCGCAGACCACTGTAACAAAAAGCTCAACCTATATTACAATAGACATCCGCAAACACATGGGCTCACATGGCGGTAGATCAATATAGAAACTATGTAATCAACAGAGGGCGAGATGTATCTGTATGTTCCGGGTGGTGGCCCCTGGTCAGCACGGACGTAGCCTGCAATCTGATCGTCATCCAGGCACGACAATGAAACCCGGTTCTTTCTTTGTCTATGCTTATATAAGTATAAATACAGAAGCGTGTCATACAAACTAGGTCTTTCAAGTTCCAGCTCAACCTGTATTCCTGAAGGAAATAATCAACCGTGTACTGGCTAGTAGAATTTTTTAAACTGAATTGGCTTAAGCCATATTAACCCCAATTACCGAAAGAATCGCAACTCGGATATTTAAGAGTGACCTCTAACGTTTCCGCCTTAAAATAAACTGGTCGACTATGAATTTAATCATCAGCTGTTTTGTTGTTGGAGGCACAGTGTCCATAATGTTCAATACAGGTTTCTGCCGATGGCAGATTGTCCTCATGCTACGATACTCCCCTACTGAGTGAAGATCCAAATTCAGGCAAGAAACTTAAAGTGTCATCGAAGGGTCATCTCTTCAGTCACGAGGGAGATCAAAGGCGTTCAGCAGGGCTCAGTCTTGGAGCCAATATGCTTTATTTTGTATCTGAATTATCGCATTGAAGTACATCAGTCATACAAGTTGCTTTACTCTATGAAGACAAACCGGTATGATCCTCATAATAATGGGGAAAGACGGCAACACCATTACTGTCTTGATGCAAGATGTCCTCTGCAGCTGAAATGCTTGCTTCCCAAAAATCTTACTCAAGAAAAAGGACAAGATACAGAATTTATCCAGAAATGTTCTTCTATACTATAACTAGCACATAGCAGATAATAGAAGGTACCAGAAATAATTAAATACAAATACATATAACGTAATGTATGCTATTCTCTCAGATATTTCAGAGTCAATAATCAACATATTACTGGCTGCTAGGTCTATTTTTCTCCACCCGGCTTCGTATACTCGAGGAGTATGTTTGCCTCTGGTTTATGGAAGGTTCTTTCCATCTCCTAAATTGGAAAACAAATTGCACGTGCTCGATAGTCGTGGTAGCAGCCTCGTGCATTAACCATATTACTGACTGCTACTTGAATATAACAACCTTATATACTTTTTTCGAAGAAATCGGGGCCCGGTTTACGGAAATCGTCGCCCCGATTTCCTCGAAGGAGTTCCCCACAACTTTATATAGCTTCACCATAGAAACCCTTATTAACCCAGCCGGTTTTTACCCATTGTACTGCGGTTTTTTTCTCCTTGCATATGTGAAGCTTTATCAACGTCGTAATGTGAAGCTTTATTAAGGTCTGTACATGTAAATATGTTACCGTTCTTTCCTGAAACCAACGGCCATAGTTTGTAAGTCCACTCTGTAGACATGTAGATGGCTCTGAACCCAAGCTGGAGTGCCAGGAAGATAGGTCCCTGACGGCACCTATGGCATTACTCCAGGGTAAATAAAAGTTTTAAAAAAATCAAAAAAATCTTGTAATTTCACTCCCTGGTTTGCAAAAATAGTTAATTACTTTCTCCATGACTAAGTTATTGTAATCAACAGTCGAGCCATAAAATCAAGTTACATGCACTCTTCATACAATCGATTTTGCTCTTAGCTAGGTTAGTGGGGTAGAGGGGTGGGGGTGGGGGCATCAGGGGGGGGGGGGTAACGGTATGAGGTGATCATGACATGAGGTGTTTAGTGTACACTCTATGCCATCTTTTTAAGTATAGATAAGGAACTCAGGCACTGAATAGGCTTCGATAAAGATTCCCAGTTCTTTACATCCCTCCATTGCCCTCCAAAATGCAGTGCATGTGGGATACATTTTGCAGTCTACATAGATCTGAGCCCGGGTCATGGCACACAACTGACTCCTGGTGTAGAATACAAGAACCACAAGGCAGCTTCCCATGACGTGAGACAGTCAGATCTGCTACCTGGTGTTTATAACAAGAACCAAACCATCATGCTATATAGGTGTGATTGTGTAGTTGTTATCAAATAAAAAAAACGAAAAAAAGAGAGCAAGCTCATACAATAAGAGGAAAGTTATCATGTAATCCATATCGAATACCAGTCAAAGGAATTATAACCAATACAATGATAAAATACAATCTTAGTGTATCATCATACTGAAAACACAGCTAGGCTTTCTATTTGAACTAAAATACTAAGAAATATAGAAATCTTTGATGGATGATGTCATCTTTGAACTATGTGGGATAACACATGTAAACTACGAGGGAAAGTGACATGTATAACACAATCTTCTGAAAAATACTGAAAATAAAGAGAGCTAAGCTCAAATTAAAAAAAAGGAGCAAAGGTCTCAGTCACAGATCCTCATTGTGTTATATTCACTCGGTAACTGAAATCTGGAATGCTCATGGAGCTGAGACACAAGAATTACCGAGAGGGGATCACTTTAAGACCAGGATGAAAGAGGAGTTATTGCATATTCAAAGTATTATATATGGCATATAGCCTATGATCCATGGGAACTGCCATGACGCCCCCCGAGTAGGTGTTCTTTACTAATGGAGGTGAAAAAGTAGGTGTTCTTCACTAATGGAGGTGCAAAAGAAGTGAGTGATAATTGGGAAATGTCAGAACTCTTGCCTTGCTCACATATGTAAATAAAGTGTGGAAAACATCATGTCCTGGGTTTTAGCATTATATCTTCCTGCTCTGGGATGGGTGTAGAGAGTAAAACATTGAAAGGCATCTGAATTCCATAAGAACAAAGAGCCAGAATACAGGTTTTGTCTTCCGGCCACCTAGTGACTGCTTCATGAAAGCATATGGGTCTGCAATTCTAATAGACTTGCCATCATGAGGTGCATATACAAACCATGTCTGATTTACCCACCATATACATACAAACCAAACTGAGATTCTAGGTAGAATTCATCTATGTTTATGGATGAAATATTGCCTACATTGCTTTGTTCATGTTACAAGGGAGGTGCTGGTTTGGATTGTATCTGTGATTTGATCTTCATCTCAATTATATCAGGATTGCATCAAACCATGAAATCAGACGAGGTGGCCGAGTGGTTAAGGCGATGGACTGCTAATCCATTGGGCTCTGCCCGCGTGGGTTCGAATCCCATCCTCGTCGTCTATTTTCCTGTCAGAAATCCTGGATGTGCCTAAAATAATGAGAAACCATAAATGACCGTATGACAAAATCATATGTATCTGAACTGGACCTTCAAACAGGAAGTGCATATGAAACCAAGTCTGACTCAATGACAACATAGATGGAAATAGAACTTAGATATGGAAGAATGATTCGATTTTTATGGATGTAGTATTGTCTTGATTACTTTGTTCATGTCACAATGGAGATGCTAGGTGGAAGCCAGTGCCTGTGAAGATAAAGTGACTTTGGTATACTTCATGAGGTTGTCACATGGATAAATGATAGAATTCACTAATTCATATTGGAAGAGATTTATCCTGCATCACCTCTTAGCATCCTCCCACATGGTTTAGATTGTATCTGTGATTTGATTTACATCTCCATTATATTAGGATTGCATGAAACAGGAAATCAGACGAGGTGGCCGAGTGGTTAAGGCGATGGACTGCTAATCCATTGGGCTCTGCCCGCGTGGGTTCGAATCCCATCCTCGTCGTCTCTTTTCCTGTGAGAATTCCTAAATTTTCCTCAAGCACTGAGAAAGCATAAGGGTCTGCAATTCTAATAGACTTGCCATCATGAAGTGCATATACAAACCTTGTCTGATTTACCCACCCTATACATACAAACCAAACTGAGATTCTAGGTAGAATTCATCCATGTTTATGGATGAAATATTGCCTACATTGCTTTGTTCATGGTACAAGGGAGGTGCTGGTTTGGATTGTATCTGTGATTTGATCTTCATCTCCATTATATCAGAATTGCATCAAACCATAAAATCAGACGAGGTGGCCGAGTGGTTAAGGCGATGGACTGCTAATCCATTGGGCTCTGCCCGCGTGGGTTCGAATCCCATCCTCGTCGTCTATTTTCTTGTCAGAAATCCTAAATGTGCCTGAAATAATGAGAAACCATAAATGACCGTACGGAAAAATCATATGTATTTGAACTGGACCATCAAACAGGAAGTGCATATGAAACCAAATCTGACTCAATGACAACATAGATGGAAATAGAACTTAGATATGGAAGAATGATTCGATTTTTATGGATGTAGTATTGTCTTGATTACTTTGTTCATGTCACAATGGAGATGCTAGGTGGAAGCCAGCGCCTGTGAAAATAAAGTGACTTTGGTATACTTCATGAGGTTGTCACATGGATAAATGATAGAATTCACTAATTCATATTGGGAGAGATTTATCCTGGATCACCTCTTTGCATCCTCCCACATGGTTTAGATTGTATCTGTGATTTGATTTACATCTCCAATATATTAGGATTGCATGAAACAGGAAATCAGACGAGGTGGCCGAGTGGTTAAGGCGATGGACTGCTAATCCATTGGGCTCTGCCCGCGTGGGTTCGAATCCCATCCTCGTCGTCTCTTTTCCTGTGAGAATTCCTAAATTTTCCTCAAGCACTGAGAAAGCATGAGGGTCTGCAATTCTAATAGACTTGCCATCATGAAGTGCATATACAAACCATGTCTGATTTACCCACCATATACATACAAACCAAACTGAGATTCTAGGTAGAATTTATCTATGTTTATGGATGAAATATTGCCTACATTGCTTTGTTCATGTTATAAGGGAGGTGCTGGTTTGGATTGTATCTGTGATTTGATCTTCATCTCCATTATATCAGGATTGCATCAAACCGTGAAATCAGACGAGGTGGCCGAGTGGTTAAGGCGATGGACTGCTAATCCATTGGGCTCTGCCCGCGTGGGTTCGAATCCCATCCTCATCGTCTCTTTTCCTGTGAGAATTCCTAAATTTTCCTCAAGCACTGAGAAAGCATAAGGGTCTGCAATTCTAATAGACTTGCCATCATGAAGTGCATATACAAACCATGTCTGATTTACCCACCATATACATACAAACCAAACTGAGATTCTAGGTAGAATTCATCTATTTTTATGGATGAAATATTGCCTACATTGCTTTGTTCATGTTACAAGGGAGGTGCTGGTTTGGATTGTCATCTCCATTATGTCAGAATTGCATCAAACCATGAAATCAGACGAGGTGGCCGAGTGGTTAAGGCGATGGACTGCTAATCCATTGGGCTCTACCCGCATGGGTTTGAATCCCATCCTTGTCGTCTATTTTCCTGTCAGAAATCCTAAATGTGCCTGAAATAATGAGAAACCATAAATGACCGTACGACAAAATCATATGTATCTGAACTGGACCTTCAAACAGGAAGTGCATATGAAACCAAGTCTGACTCAATGACAACATAGATGGAAATAGAACTTAGATATGGAAGAATGATTCGATTTTTATGGATGGAGTATTGTCTTGATTACCTTGTTCATGTCACAATGGAGATGCTAGGTGGAAGCCAGTGCCTGTGAAGATAAAGTGACTTTGGTATACTTCATGAGGTTGCACATGGATAAATGATAGAATTCACTAATTCATATTGGGAGAGATTTATCCTGGATCACCTCTTAGCATCCTCCCACATGGTTTAGATTGTATCTGTGATTTGATTTACATCTCCATTATATTAGGATTGCATGAAACAGGAAATCAGACGAGGTGGCCGAGTGGTTAAGGCGATGGACTGCTAATCCATTGGGCTCTGCCCGCGTGGGTTCGAATCCCATCCTCGTCGTCTCTTTTCCTGTGAGAATTCCTAAATTTTCCTCAAGCACTGAGAAAGCATAAGGGTCTGCAATTCTAATAGACTTGCCATCATGAAGTGCATATACAAACCATGTCTGATTTACCCACCATATACATATAAACCAAACTGAGATTCTAGGTAGAATTCATCTATGTTTATGGATGAAATATTGCCTCCATTACTTTGTTCATGTTACAAGGGAGGTGCTGGTTTGGATTTTGTCTGTGATTTGATCTTCATCCCCATTATATCAGAATTGCATCAAACCATGAAATCAGACGAGGTGGCCGAGTGGTTAAGGCGATGGACTGCTAATCCATTGGGCTCTGCCCGCGTGGGTTCGAATCCCATCCTCGTCGTCTCTTTTCCTGTGAGAATTCCTAAATTTTCCTCAAGCACTGACTAAGCATAAGGGTCTGCAATTCTAATAGATTTACCATCATGAAGTGCATATACAAACCATGTCTGATTTACCCACCATATACATACAAACCAAACTGAGATTCTAGGTAGAATTCATCTATTTTTATGGATGAAATATTACATTGCTTTGTTCATGTTACAAGGGAGGTGCTGGTTTGGATTGTATCTGTGATTTGATCTTCATCTCCATTATGTCAGAATTGCATCAAACCATGAAATCAGACGAGGTGGCCGAGTGGTTAAGGCGATGGACTGCTAATCCATTGGGCTCTGCCCGCGTGGGTTCGAATCCTTCTCGTCTTCTATTTTCCTGTCAGAAATCCTAAATGTGCCTAAAATAATGAGAAACCATAAATGACCGTATGACAAAATCATATGTATCTGAACTGGACCTTCAAACAGGAAGTGCATATGAAACCAAGTCTGACTCAATGACAACATAGATGGAAATAGAACTTAGATATGGAAGAATGATTCGATTTTTATGGATGTAGTATTGTCTTGATTACTTTGTTCATGTCACAATGGAGATGCTAGGTGGAAGCCAGTGCCTGTGAAGATAAAGTGACTTTGGTATACTTCATGAGGTTGTCACATGGATAAATGATAGAATTCACTAATTCATATTGGAAGAGATTTATCCTGCATCACCTCTTAGCATCCTCCCACATGGTTTAGATTGTATCTGTGATTTGATTTACATCTCCATTATATTAGGATTGCATGAAACAGGAAATCAGACGAGGTGGCCCAGTGGTTAAGGCGATGGACTGCTAATCCATTGGGCTCTGCCCGCGTGGTTTCGAATCCCATCCTCGTCGTCTCTTTTCCTGTGAGAATTCCTAAATTTTCCTCAAGCACTGAGAAAGCATAAGGGTCTGCAATTCTAATAGACTTGCCATCATGAAGTGCATATACAAACCATGTCTGATTTACCCACCATATACATATAAACCAAACTGAGATTCTAGGTAGAATTCATCTATGTTTATGGATGAAATATTGCCTACATTGCTTTGTTCATGTTACAAGGGAGGTGCTGGTTTGGATTGTATCTGTGATTTGATCTTCATCTCAATTATATCAGGATTGCATCAAACCATGAAATCAGACGAGGTGGCCGAGTGGTTAAGGCGATGGACTGCTAATCCATTGGGCTCTGCCCGCGTGGGTTCGAATCCCATCCTCGTCGTCTCTTTTCCTGTGAGAATTCCTAAATTTTTCTCAAGCACTGAGAAAGCATAAGGGTCTGCAATTCTATTAGCCTTGCCATCATGAAGTGCATATACAAACCATGTCTGATTTACCCACCATATACATACAAACCAAACTGAGATTCTAGGTAGAATTCATCTATTTTTATGGATGAAATATTGCCTACATTGCTTTGTTCATGTTACAAGGGAGGTGCTGGTTTGGATTGTATCTGTGATTTGATCTTCATCTCCATTATATCAGAATTGCATCAAACCATGAAATCAGACGAGGTGGCCGAGTGGTAAAGGCGATGGACTGCTAATCCATTGGGCCCTGCCCGCGTGGTTTGGAATCCCATCCTCGTCGTCTATTTTCTGTCAGAAATCCTAAATGTGCCTGAAATAATGAGAAACCATAAATGACCGTACGACAAAACATATGTATCTGAACTGGACCTTCAAACAGGAATTGCATATGAAACCAACCGACTCAATGACAACATAGATGGAAATAGAACTTAGATATGGAAAAATGATTCGATTTTTATGGATGTAGTATTGTCTTGATTACTTTGTTCATGTCACAATGGAGATGCTAGGTGGAAGCCAGTGCCTGTGAAGATATAGTGACTTTGGTATACTTCATGAGGTTGCACATGGATAAATGATAGAATTCACTAATTCATATTGGGAGAGATTTATCCTGGATCACCTCTTAGCATCCTCCCACATGGTTTAGATTGTATCTGTGATTTGATTTACATCTCCATTATATTAGGATTGCATGAAACAGGAAATCAGACGAGGTGGCCGAGTGGTTAAGGCGATGGACTGCTAATCCATTGGGCTCTGCCCGCGTGGGTTCGAATCCCATCCTCGTCGTCTCTTTTCCTGTTAGAATTCCTAAATTTTCCTCAAGCACTAAGAAAGCATAAGGGTCTGCAATGGAACATTTTCAGTAATTCTAATAGCCTTGCCATCATGAGGTGCATATACAAACCATGTCTGATTTACCCACCATATACATACAAACCAAACTGAGATTCTAGGTAGAATTCATCTATTTTTATGGATGAAATATTGCCTACATTGCTTTGTTCATGTTACAAGGGAGGTGCTGGTTTGGATTGTATCTGTGATTTGATCTTCATCTCCATTATGTCAGAATTGCATCAAACCATGAATCAGACGAGGTGGCCGAGTGGTTAAGGCGATGGACTGCTAATCCATTGGGCTCTGCCCGCGTGGGTTCGAATCCCATCCTCGTCGTCTCTTTTCCTGTGAGAATTCCTAAATTTTCCTCAAGCACTGAGAAAGCATAAGGGTCTGCAATTCTAATAGCCTTGCCATCATGAAGTGCATATACAAACCATGTCTGATTTACCCACCATATACATACAAACCAAACTGAGATTCTAGGTAGAATTCATCTATTTTTATGGATGAAATATTGCCTACATTGCTTTGTTCATGTTACAAGGGAGGTGCTGGTTTGGATTGTATCTGTGATTTGATCTTCATCTCCATTATGTCAGAATTGCATCAAACCATGAAATCAGACGAGGTGGCCGAGTGGTTAAGGCGATGGACTGCTAATCCATTGGGCTCTGCCCGCGTGGGTTAGAATCCCATCCTCGTCGTCTATTTTCCTGTCAGAAATCCTAAATGTGCCTGAAATAATGAGAAACCATAAATGACCGTACGACAAAATCATATGTATCTGAACTGGACCTTCAAACAGGAAGTGCATATGAAACCAACCGACTCAATGACAACATAGATGGAAATAGAACTTAGATATGGAAGAATGATTCGATTTTTATGGATGTAGTATTGTCTTGATTACTTTGTTCATGTCACAATGAAGATGCTAGGTGGAAGCCAGTGCCTGTGAAGATATAGTGACTTTGGTATACTTCATGAGGTTGCACATGGATAAATGATAGAATTCACTAATTCATATTGGGAGAGATTTATCCTGGTTCACCTCTTAGCATCCTCCCACATGGTTTAGATTGTATCTGTAATTTGATTTACATCTCCATTATATTAGGATTGCATGAAACAGGAAATCAGACGAGGTGGCCGAGTGGTTAAGGCGATGGACTGCTAATCCATTGGGCTCTGCCCGCGTGGGTTCGAATCCCATCCTCGTCGTCTCTTTTCCTGTGAGAATTCCTAAATTTTCCTCAAGCACTGAGAAAGCATAAGGGTCTGCAATTCTAATAGACTTGCCATCATGAAGTGCATATACAAACCATGTCTGATTTACCCACCATATACATACAAACCAAACTGAGATTCTAGGTAGAATTCATCTATGTTTATGGACGAAATATTGCCTACATTGCTTTGTTCATGTTACAAGGGAGGTGCTGGTTTGGATTGTATCTGTGATTTGATCTTCATCTCCATTATATCAGGATTGCATCAAACCATGAAATCAGACGAGGTGGCCGAGTGGTTAAGGCGATGGACTGCTAATCCATTGGGCTCTGCCCGCGTGGGTTCGAATCCCATCCTCGTCGTCTCTTTTCCTGTGAGAATTCCTAAATTTTCCTCAAGCACTGAGAAAGCATAAGGGTCTGCAATTCTAATAGCCTTGCCATCATGAAGTGCATATACAAACCATGTCTGATTTACCCACCATATACATACAAACCAAACTGAGATTCTAGGTAGAATTCATCTATTTTTATGGATGAAATATTGCCTACATTGCTTTGTTCATGTTACAAGGGAGGTGCTGGTTTGGATTGTATCTGTGATTTGATCTTCATCTCCATTATGTCAGAATTGCATCAAACCATGAAATCAGACGAGGTGGCCGAGTGGTTAAGGCGATGGACTGCTAATCCATTGGGCTCTGCCCGCGTGGGTTAGAATCCCATCCTTGTCGTCTATTTTCCTGTCAGAAATCCTAAATATGCCTGAAATAATGAGAAACCATAAATGACTGTACGACAAAACATATGTATCTGAACTGGACCTTCAAAGAGGAAGTGCATATGAAACCAACCGACTCAATGACAACATAGATGGAAATAGAACTTAGATATGGAAGAATGATTCGATTTTTATGGATGTAGTATTGTCTTGATTACTTTGTTCATGTCACAATGGAGATGCTAGGTGGAAGCCAGTGCCTGTGAAGATATAGTGACTTTGGTATACTTCATGAGGTTGCACATGGATAAATGATAGAATTCACTAATTCATATTGGGAGAGATTTATCCTGGTTCACCTCTTAGCATCCTCCCACATGGTTTAGATTGTATCTGTGATTTGATTTACATCTCCATTATATTAGGATTGCATGAAACAGGTAATCAGACGAGGTGGCCGAGTGGTTAAGGCGATGGACTGCTAATCCATTTGGCTCTGCCCGCGTGGGTTCGAATCCCATCCTCGTCGTCTCTTTTCCTGTGAGAATTCCTAAATTTTCCTCAAGCACTGAGAAAGCATAAGGGTCTGCAATTCTAATAGACTTGCCATCATGAAGTGCATATACAAACCATGTCTGATTTACCCACCATATACATACAAACCAAACTGAGATACTAGGTAGAATTAATCTATGTTTATCGATGAAATATTGCCTACATTGCTTTGTTCATGTTACAAGGGAGGTGCTGGTTTGGATTGTATCTGTGATTTGATCTTCATCTCCATTATATCAGGATTGCATCAAACCATGAAATCAGACGAGGTGGCCGAGTGGTTAAGGCGATGGACTGCTAATCCATTGGGCTCTGCCCGCGTGGTTTCGAATCCCATCCTCGTCGTCTCTTTTCCTGTGAGAATTCCTAAATTTTCCTCAAGCACTGAGAAAGCATAAGGGTCTGCAATGGAACATTTTCAGTAATTCTAATAGCCTTGCCATCATGAAGTGCATATACAAACCATGTCTGATTTACCCACCATATACATACAAAACAAACTTAGATTCTAGGTAGAATTCATCTATGTTTATGGATGAAATATTGCCTACATTGCTTTGTTCATGTTACAAGGGAGGTGCTGGTTTGGATTGTATCTGTGATTTGATCTTCATCTCCATTATATCAGAATTGCATCAAACCATGAAATCAGACGAGGTGGCCGAGTGGTTAAGGCGATGGACTGCTAATCCATTGGGCTCTGCCCGCGTGGGTTAGAATCCCATCCTCGTCGTCTATTTTCCTATCAGAAATCCTGGATGTGCCTGAAATAATGAGAAACCATAAATGACCGTACGACAAAATCATATGTATCTGAACTGGATTTTCAAACAGGAAGTGCATATGAAACCTAGTCTGACTCAATGACAACATAGATGGATATAGAACTTAGATATGGAAGAATGATTCGATTTTTATGGATGTAGTATTGTCTTGATTACTTTGTTCATGTCACAATGGAGATGCTAGGTGGAAGCCAGTGCCTGTGAAGATAAAGTGCCTTTGGTATACTTCATGAGGTTGTCACATGGAGAAATGATAGAATTCACTAATTCATATTGGAAGAGATTTATCCTGCATCACCTCTTAGCATCCTCCCACATGGTTTAGATTGTATCTGTGATTTGATTTACATCTCCATTATATTAGGATTGCATGAAACAGGAAATCAGACGAGGTGGCCGAGTGGTTAAGGCGATGGACTGCTAATCCATTGGGCTCTGCCCGCGTGGGTTCGAATCCCATCCTCGTCGTCTCTTTTCCTGTGAGAATTCCTAAATTTTCCTCAAGCACTGACAAAGCATAAGGGTCTGCAATGGAACATTTTCAGTAATTCTAATAGCCTTGCCATCATGAAGTGCATATACAAACCATGTCTGATTTACCCACCATATACATACAAAACAAACTTAGATTCAAGGTAGAATTCATCTATGTGTATGGATGAAATATTGCCTCCATTGCTTTGTTCATGTTACACGGGAGGTACTGGTTTAGATTTTGTCTGTGATTTGATCTTCATCCCCATTATATCAGAATTGCATCAAACCATGAAATCAGAAGAGGTGGCCGAGTGGTTAAGGCGATGGACTGCTAATCCATTGGGCTCTGCCCGCGTGGGTTCGAATCCCATCCTCGTCGTCTCTTTTCCTGTGAGAATTCCTAAATTTTCCTCAAGCACTGAGAAAGCATAAGGGTCTGCAATTCTAATAGACTTGCCATCATGAAGTGCATATACAAACCATGTCTGATTTACCCACCATATACATACAAACCAAACTGAGATTCTAGGTAGAATTCATCTATTTTTATGGATGAAATATTGCCTACATTGCTTTGTTCATGTTACAAGGGAGGTGCTGGTTTGGATTGTCATCTCCATTATGTCAGAATTGCATCAAACCATGAAATCAGACGAGGTGGCCGAGTGGTTAAGGCGATGGACTGCTAATCCATTGGGCTCTACCCGCATGGGTTTGAATCCCATCCTTGTCGTCTATTTTCCTGTCAGAAATCCTAAATGTGCCTGAAATAATGAGAAACCATAAATGACCGTACGACAAAATCATATGTATCTGAACTGGACCTTCAAACAGGAAGTGCATATGAAACCAAGTCTGACTCAATGACAACATAGATGGAAATAGAACTTAGATATGGAAGAATGATTCGATTTTTATGGATGGAGTATTGTCTTGATTACCTTGTTCATGTCACAATGGAGATGCTAGGTGGAAGCCAGTGCCTGTGAAGATAAAGTGACTTTGGTATACTTCATGAGGTTGCACATGGATAAATGATAGAATTCACTAATTCATATTGGGAGAGATTTATCCTGGATCACCTCTTAGCATCCTCCCACATGGTTTAGATTGTATCTGTGATTTGATTTACATCTCCATTATATTAGGATTGCATGAAACAGGAAATCAGACGAGGTGGCCGAGTGGTTAAGGCGATGGACTGCTAATCCATTGGGCTCTGCCCGCGTGGGTTCGAATCCCATCCTCGTCGTCTCTTTTCCTGTGAGAATTCCTAAATTTTCCTCAAGCACTGAGAAAGCATAAGGGTCTGCAATTCTAATAGACTTGCCATCATGAAGTGCATATACAAACCATGTCTGATTTACCCACCATATACATATAAACCAAACTGAGATTCTAGGTAGAATTCATCTATGTTTATGGATGAAATATTGCCTCCATTACTTTGTTCATGTTACAAGGGAGGTGCTGGTTTGGATTTTGTCTGTGATTTGATCTTCATCCCCATTATATCAGAATTGCATCAAACCATGAAATCAGACGAGGTGGCCGAGTGGTTAAGGCGATGGACTGCTAATCCATTGGGCTCTGCCCGCGTGGGTTCGAATCCCATCCTCGTCGTCTCTTTTCCTGTGAGAATTCCTAAATTTTCCTCAAGCACTGACTAAGCATAAGGGTCTGCAATTCTAATAGATTTACCATCATGAAGTGCATATACAAACCATGTCTGATTTACCCACCATATACATACAAACCAAACTGAGATTCTAGGTAGAATTCATCTATTTTTATGGATGAAATATTACATTGCTTTGTTCATGTTACAAGGGAGGTGCTGGTTTGGATTGTATCTGTGATTTGATCTTCATCTCCATTATGTCAGAATTGCATCAAACCATGAAATCAGACGAGGTGGCCGAGTGGTTAAGGCGATGGACTGCTAATCCATTGGGCTCTGCCCGCGTGGGTTCGAATCCTTCTGGTCTTCTATTTTCCTGTCAGAAATCCTAAATGTGCCTAAAATAATGAGAAACCATAAATGACCGTATGACAAAATCATATGTATCTGAACTGGACCTTCAAACAGGAAGTGCATATGAAACCAAGTCTGACTCAATGACAACATAGATGGAAATAGAACTTAGATATGGAAGAATGATTCGATTTTTATGGATGTAGTATTGTCTTGATTACTTTGTTCATGTCACAATGGAGATGCTAGGTGGAAGCCAGTGCCTGTGAAGATAAAGTGACTTTGGTATACTTCATGAGGTTGTCACATGGATAAATGATAGAATTCACTAATTCATATTGGAAGAGATTTATCCTGCATCACCTCTTAGCATCCTCCCACATGGTTTAGATTGTATCTGTGATTTGATTTACATCTCCATTATATTAGGATTGCATGAAACAGGAAATCAGACGAGGTGGCCCAGTGGTTAAGGCGATGGACTGCTAATCCATTGGGCTCTGCCCGCGTGGTTTCGAATCCCATCCTCGTCGTCTCTTTTCCTGTGAGAATTCCTAAATTTTCCTCAAGCACTGAGAAAGCATAAGGGTCTGCAATTCTAATAGACTTGCCATCATGAAGTGCATATACAAACCATGTCTGATTTACCCACCATATACATATAAACCAAACTGAGATTCTAGGTAGAATTCATCTATGTTTATGGATGAAATATTGCCTACATTGCTTTGTTCATGTTACAAGGGAGGTGCTGGTTTGGATTGTATCTGTGATTTGATCTTCATCTCAATTATATCAGGATTGCATCAAACCATGAAATCAGACGAGGTGGCCGAGTGGTTAAGGCGATGGACTGCTAATCCATTGGGCTCTGCCCGCGTGGGTTCGAATCCCATCCTCGTCGTCTCTTTTCCTGTGAGAATTCCTAAATTTTTCTCAAGCACTGAGAAAGCATAAGGGTCTGCAATTCTATTAGCCTTGCCATCATGAAGTGCATACACAAACCATGTCTGATTTACCCACCATATACATACAAACCAAACTGAGATTCTAGGTAGAATTCATCTATTTTTATGGATGAAATATTGCCTACATTGCTTTGTTCATGTTACAAGGGAGGTGCTGGTTTGGATTGTATCTGTGATTTGATCTTCATCTCCATTATATCAGAATTGCATCAAACCATGAAATCAGACGAGGTGGCCGAGTGGTAAAGGCGATGGACTGCTAATCCATTGGGCCCTGCCCGCGTGGTTTGGAATCCCATCCTCGTCGTCTATTTTCTGTCAGAAATCCTAAATGTGCCTGAAATAATGAGAAACCATAAATGACCGTACGACAAAACATATGTATCTGAACTGGACCTTCAAACAGGAATTGCATATGAAACCAACCGACTCAATGACAACATAGATGGAAATAGAACTTAGATATGGAAAAATGATTCGATTTTTATGGATGTAGTATTGTCTTGATTACTTTGTTCATGTCACAATGGAGATGCTAGGTGGAAGCCAGTGCCTGTGAAGATATAGTGACTTTGGTATACTTCATGAGGTTGCACATGGATAAATGATAGAATTCACTAATTCATATTGGGAGAGATTTATCCTGGATCACCTCTTAGCATCCTCCCACATGGTTTAGATTGTATCTGTGATTTGATTTACATCTCCATTATATTAGGATTGCATGAAACAGGAAATCAGACGAGGTGGCCGAGTGGTTAAGGCAATGGACTGCTAATCCATTGGGCTCTGCCCGCGTGGGTTCGAATCCCATCCTCGTCGTCTCTTTTCCTGTGAGAATTCCTAAATTTTCCTCAAGCACTGAGAAAGCATAAGGGTCTGCAATTCTAATAGCCTTGCCATCATGAAGTGCATATACAAACCATGTCTGATTTACCCACCATATACATACAAACCAAACTGAGATTCTAGGTAGAATTCATCTATTTTTATGGATGAAATATTGCCTACATTGCTTTGTTCATGTTACAAGGGAGGTGCTGGTTTGGATTGTATCTGTGATTTGATCTTCATCTCCATTATGTCAGAATTGCATCAAACCATGAAATCAGACGAGGTGGCCGAGTGGTTAAGGCGATGGACTGCTAATCCATTGGGCTCTGCCCGCGTGGGTTAGAATCCCATCCTTGTCGTCTATTTTCCTGTCAGAAATCCTAAATATGCCTGAAATAATGAGAAACCATAAATGACTGTACGACAAAACATATGTATCTGAACTGGACCTTCAAAGAGGAAGTGCATATGAAACCAACCGACTCAATGACAACATAGATGGAAATAGAACTTAGATATGGAAGAATGATTCGATTTTTATGGATGTAGTATTGTCTTGATTACTTTGTTCATGTCACAATGGAGATGCTAGGTGGAAGCCAGTGCCTGTGAAGATATAGTGACTTTGGTATACTTCATGAGGTTGCACATGGATAAATGATAGAATTCACTAATTCATATTGGGAGAGATTTATCCTGGTTCACCTCTTAGCATCCTCCCACATGGTTTAGATTGTATCTGTGATTTGATTTACATCTCCATTATATTAGGATTGCATGAAACAGGTAATCAGACGAGGTGGCCGAGTGGTTAAGGCGATGGACTGCTAATCCATTTGGCTCTGCCCGCGTGGGTTCGAATCCCATCCTCGTCGTCTCTTTTCCTGTGAGAATTCCTAAATTTTCCTCAAGCACTGAGAAAGCATAAGGGTCTGCAATTCTAATAGACTTGCCATCATGAAGTGCATATACAAACCATGTCTGATTTACCCACCATATACATACAAACCAAACTGAGATACTAGGTAGAATTAATCTATGTTTATCGATGAAATATTGCCTACATTGCTTTGTTCATGTTACAAGGGAGGTGCTGGTTTGGATTGTATCTGTGATTTGATCTTCATCTCCATTATATCAGGATTGCATCAAACCATGAAATCAGACGAGGTGGCCGAGTGGTTAAGGCGATGGACTGCTAATCCATTGGGCTCTGCCCGCGTGGTTTCGAATCCCATCCTCGTCGTCTCTTTTCCTGTGAGAATTCCTAAATTTTCCTCAAGCACTGAGAAAGCATAAGGGTCTGCAATGGAACATTTTCAGTAATTCTAATAGCCTTGCCATCATGAAGTGCATATACAAACCATGTCTGATTTACCCACCATATACATACAAAACAAACTTAGATTCTAGGTAGAATTCATCTATGTTTATGGATGAAATATTGCCTACATTGCTTTGTTCATGTTACAAGGGAGGTGCTGGTTTGGATTGTATCTGTGATTTGATCTTCATCTCCATTATATCAGAATTGCATCAAACCATGAAATCAGACGAGGTGGCCGAGTGGTTAAGGCGATGGACTGCTAATCCATTGGGCTCTGCCCGCGTGGGTTAGAATCCCATCCTCGTCGTCTATTTTCCTATCAGAAATCCTGGATGTGCCTGAAATAATGAGAAACCATAAATGACCGTACGACAAAATCATATGTATCTGAACTGGATTTTCAAACAGGAAGTGCATATGAAACCTAGTCTGACTCAATGACAACATAGATGGATATAGAACTTAGATATGGAAGAATGATTCGATTTTTATGGATGTAGTATTGTCTTGATTACTTTGTTCATGTCACAATGGAGATGCTAGGTGGAAGCCAGTGCCTGTGAAGATAAAGTGCCTTTGGTATACTTCATGAGGTTGTCACATGGAGAAATGATAGAATTCACTAATTCATATTGGAAGAGATTTATCCTGCATCACCTCTTAGCATCCTCCCACATGGTTTAGATTGTATCTGTGATTTGATTTACATCTCCATTATATTAGGATTGCATGAAACAGGAAATCAGACGAGGTGGCCGAGTGGTTAAGGCGATGGACTGCTAATCCATTGGGCTCTGCCCGCGTGGGTTCGAATCCCATCCTCGTCGTCTCTTTTCCTGTGAGAATTCCTAAATTTTCCTCAAGCACTGACAAAGCATAAGGGTCTGCAATGGAACATTTTCAGTAATTCTAATAGCCTTGCCATCATGAAGTGCATATACAAACCATGTCTGATTTACCCACCATATACATACAAAACAAACTTAGATTCAAGGTAGAATTCATCTATGTGTATGGATGAAATATTGCCTCCATTGCTTTGTTCATGTTACACGGGAGGTACTGGTTTAGATTTTGTCTGTGATTTGATCTTCATCCCCATTATATCAGAATTGCATCAAACCATGAAATCAGAAGAGGTGGCCGAGTGGTTAAGGCGATGGACTGCTAATCCATTGGGCTCTGCCCGCGTGGGTTCGAATCCCATCCTCGTCGTCTCTTTTCCTGTGAGAATTCCTAAATTTTCCTCAAGCACTGAGAAAGCATAAGGGTCTGCAATTCTAATAGACTTGCCATCATGAAGTGCATATACAAACCATGTCTGATTTACCCACCATATACATACAAACCAAACTGAGATTCTAGGTAGAATTCATCTATTTTTATGGATGAAATATTGCCTACATTGCTTTGTTCATGTTACAAGGGAGGTGCTGGTTTGGATTGTCATCTCCATTATGTCAGAATTGCATCAAACCATGAAATCAGACGAGGTGGCCGAGTGGTTAAGGCGATGGACTGCTAATCCATTGGGCTCTACCCGCATGGGTTTGAATCCCATCCTTGTCGTCTATTTTCCTGTCAGAAATCCTAAATGTGCCTGAAATAATGAGAAACCATAAATGACCGTACGACAAAATCATATGTATCTGAACTGGACCTTCAAACAGGAAGTGCATATGAAACCAAGTCTGACTCAATGACAACATAGATGGAAATAGAACTTAGATATGGAAGAATGATTCGATTTTTATGGATGGAGTATTGTCTTGATTACCTTGTTCATGTCACAATGGAGATGCTAGGTGGAAGCCAGTGCCTGTGAAGATAAAGTGACTTTGGTATACTTCATGAGGTTGCACATGGATAAATGATAGAATTCACTAATTCATATTGGGAGAGATTTATCCTGGATCACCTCTTAGCATCCTCCCACATGGTTTAGATTGTATCTGTGATTTGATTTACATCTCCATTATATTAGGATTGCATGAAACAGGAAATCAGACGAGGTGGCCGAGTGGTTAAGGCGATGGACTGCTAATCCATTGGGCTCTGCCCGCGTGGGTTCGAATCCCATCCTCGTCGTCTCTTTTCCTGTGAGAATTCCTAAATTTTCCTCAAGCACTGAGAAAGCATAAGGGTCTGCAATTCTAATAGACTTGCCATCATGAAGTGCATATACAAACCATGTCTGATTTACCCACCATATACATATAAACCAAACTGAGATTCTAGGTAGAATTCATCTATGTTTATGGATGAAATATTGCCTCCATTACTTTGTTCATGTTACAAGGGAGGTGCTGGTTTGGATTTTGTCTGTGATTTGATCTTCATCCCCATTATATCAGAATTGCATCAAACCATGAAATCAGACGAGGTGGCCGAGTGGTTAAGGCGATGGACTGCTAATCCATTGGGCTCTGCCCGCGTGGGTTCGAATCCCATCCTCGTCGTCTCTTTTCCTGTGAGAATTCCTAAATTTTCCTCAAGCACTGACTAAGCATAAGGGTCTGCAATTCTAATAGATTTACCATCATGAAGTGCATATACAAACCATGTCTGATTTACCCACCATATACATACAAACCAAACTGAGATTCTAGGTAGAATTCATCTATTTTTATGGATGAAATATTACATTGCTTTGTTCATGTTACAAGGGAGGTGCTGGTTTGGATTGTATCTGTGATTTGATCTTCATCTCCATTATGTCAGAATTGCATCAAACCATGAAATCAGACGAGGTGGCCGAGTGGTTAAGGCGATGGACTGCTAATCCATTGGGCTCTGCCCGCGTGGGTTCGAATCCTTCTGGTCTTCTATTTTCCTGTCAGAAATCCTAAATGTGCCTAAAATAATGAGAAACCATAAATGACCGTATGACAAAATCATATGTATCTGAACTGGACCTTCAAACAGGAAGTGCATATGAAACCAAGTCTGACTCAATGACAACATAGATGGAAATAGAACTTAGATATGGAAGAATGATTCGATTTTTATGGATGTAGTATTGTCTTGATTACTTTGTTCATGTCACAATGGAGATGCTAGGTGGAAGCCAGTGCCTGTGAAGATAAAGTGACTTTGGTATACTTCATGAGGTTGTCACATGGATAAATGATAGAATTCACTAATTCATATTGGAAGAGATTTATCCTGCATCACCTCTTAGCATCCTCCCACATGGTTTAGATTGTATCTGTGATTTGATTTACATCTCCATTATATTAGGATTGCATGAAACAGGAAATCAGACGAGGTGGCCCAGTGGTTAAGGCGATGGACTGCTAATCCATTGGGCTCTGCCCGCGTGGTTTCGAATCCCATCCTCGTCGTCTCTTTTCCTGTGAGAATTCCTAAATTTTCCTCAAGCACTGAGAAAGCATAAGGGTCTGCAATTCTAATAGACTTGCCATCATGAAGTGCATATACAAACCATGTCTGATTTACCCACCATATACATATAAACCAAACTGAGATTCTAGGTAGAATTCATCTATGTTTATGGATGAAATATTGCCTACATTGCTTTGTTCATGTTACAAGGGAGGTGCTGGTTTGGATTGTATCTGTGATTTGATCTTCATCTCAATTATATCAGGATTGCATCAAACCATGAAATCAGACGAGGTGGCCGAGTGGTTAAGGCGATGGACTGCTAATCCATTGGGCTCTGCCCGCGTGGGTTCGAATCCCATCCTCGTCGTCTCTTTTCCTGTGAGAATTCCTAAATTTTTCTCAAGCACTGAGAAAGCATAAGGGTCTGCAATTCTATTAGCCTTGCCATCATGAAGTGCATACACAAACCATGTCTGATTTACCCACCATATACATACAAACCAAACTGAGATTCTAGGTAGAATTCATCTATTTTTATGGATGAAATATTGCCTACATTGCTTTGTTCATGTTACAAGGGAGGTGCTGGTTTGGATTGTATCTGTGATTTGATCTTCATCTCCATTATATCAGAATTGCATCAAACCATGAAATCAGACGAGGTGGCCGAGTGGTAAAGGCGATGGACTGCTAATCCATTGGGCCCTGCCCGCGTGGTTTGGAATCCCATCCTCGTCGTCTATTTTCTGTCAGAAATCCTAAATGTGCCTGAAATAATGAGAAACCATAAATGACCGTACGACAAAACATATGTATCTGAACTGGACCTTCAAACAGGAATTGCATATGAAACCAACCGACTCAATGACAACATAGATGGAAATAGAACTTAGATATGGAAAAATGATTCGATTTTTATGGATGTAGTATTGTCTTGATTACTTTGTTCATGTCACAATGGAGATGCTAGGTGGAAGCCAGTGCCTGTGAAGATATAGTGACTTTGGTATACTTCATGAGGTTGCACATGGATAAATGATAGAATTCACTAATTCATATTGGGAGAGATTTATCCTGGATCACCTCTTAGCATCCTCCCACATGGTTTAGATTGTATCTGTGATTTGATTTACATCTCCATTATATTAGGATTGCATGAAACAGGAAATCAGACGAGGTGGCCGAGTGGTTAAGGCAATGGACTGCTAATCCATTGGGCTCTGCCCGCGTGGGTTCGAATCCCATCCTCGTCGTCTCTTTTCCTGTTAGAATTCCTAAATTTTCCTCAAGCACTAAGAAAGCATAAGGGTCTGCAATGGAACATTTTCAGTAATTCTAATAGCCTTGCCATCATGAGGTGCATATACAAACCATGTCTGATTTACCCACCATATACATACAAACCAAACTGAGATTCTAGGTAGAATTCATCTATTTTTATGGATGAAATATTGCCTACATTGCTTTGTTCATGTTACAAGGGAGGTGCTGGTTTGGATTGTATCTGTGATTTGATCTTCATCTCCATTATGTCAGAATTGCATCAAACCATGAATCAGACGAGGTGGCCGAGTGGTTAAGGCGATGGACTGCTAATCCATTGGGCTCTGCCCGCGTGGGTTCGAATCCCATCCTCGTCGTCTCTTTTCCTGTGAGAATTCCTAAATTTTCCTCAAGCACTGAGAAAGCATAAGGGTCTGCAATTCTAATAGACTTGCCATCATGAAGTGCATATACAAACCATGTCTGATTTACCCACCATATACATACAAACCAAACTGAGATTCTAGGTAGAATTCATCTATTTTTATGGATGAAATATTGCCTACATTGCTTTGTTCATGTTACAAGGGAGGTGCTGGTTTGGATTGTATCTGTGATTTGATCTTCATCTCCATTATGTCAGAATTGCATCAAACCATGAAATCAGACGAGGTGGCCGAGTGGTTAAGGCGATGGACTGCTAATCCATTGGGCTCTGCCCGCGTGGGTTAGAATCCCATCCTCGTCGTCTATTTTCCTGTCAGAAATCCTAAATGTGCCTGAAATAATGAGAAACCATAAATGACCGTACGACAAAACATATGTATCTGAACTGGACCTTCAAACAGGAAGTGCATATGAAACCAACCGACTCAATGACAACATAGATGGAAATAGAACTTAGATATGGAAGAATGATTCGATTTTTATGGATGTAGTATTGTCTTGATTACTTTGTTCATGTCACAATGGAGATGCTAGGTGGAAGCCAGTGCCTGTGAAGATATAGTGACTTTGGTATACTTCATGAGGTTGCACATGGATAAATGATAGAATTCACTAATTCATATTGGGAGAGATTTATCCTGGTTCACCTCTTAGCATCCTCCCACATGGTTTAGATTGTATCTGTGATTTGATTTACATCTCCATTATATTAGGATTGCATGAAACAGGAAATCAGACGAGGTGGCCGAGTGGTTAAGGCGATGGACTGCTAATCCATTGGGCTCTGCCCGCGTGGGTTCGAATCCCATCCTCGTCGTCTCTTTTCCTGTGAGAATTCCTAAATTTTCCTCAAGCACTGAGAAAGCATAAGGGTCTGCAATGGAACATTTTCAGTAATTCTAATAGCCTTGCCATCATGAAGTGCATATACAAACCATGTCTGATTTACCCACCATATACATACAAAACAAACTTAGATTCTAGGTAGAATTCATCTATGTTTATGGATGAAATATTGCCTACATTGCTTTGTTCATGTTACAAGGGAGGTGCTGGTTTGGATTGTATCTGTGATTTGATCTTCATCTCCATTATATCAGAATTGCATCAAACCATGAAATCAGACGAGGTGGCCGAGTGGTTAAGGCGATGGACTGCTAATCCATTGGGCTCTGCCCGCGTGGGTTCGAATCCCATCCTCGTCGTCTATTTTCTGTCAGAAATCCTGGATGTGCCTGAAATAATGAGAAACCATAAATGACCGTACGACAAAACATATGTATCTGAACTGGACCTTCAAACAGGAATTGCATATGAAACTAACCGACTCAATGACAACATAGATGGAAATAGAACTTAGATATGGAAAAATGATTCGATTTTTATGGATGTAGTATTGTCTTGATTACTTTGTTCATGTCACAATGGAGATGCTAGGTGGAAGCCAGTGCCTGTGAAGATATAGTGACTTTGGTATACTTCATGAGGTTGCACATGGATAAATGATAGAATTCACTAATTCATATTGGGAGAGATTTATCCTGGATCACCTCTTAGCATCCTCCCACATGGTTTAGATTGTATCTGTGATTTGATTTACATCTCCATTATATTAGGATTGCATGAAACAGGAAATCAGACGAGGTGGCCGAGTGGTTAAGGCGATGGACTGCTAATCCATTGGGCTCTGCCCGCGTGGGTTCGAATCCCATCCTCGTCGTCTCTTTTCCTGTTAGAATTCCTAAATTTTCCTCAAGCACTAAGAAAGCATAAGGGTCTGCAATGGAACATTTTCAGTAATTCTAATAGCCTTGCCATCATGAGGTGCATATACAAACCATGTCTGATTTACCCACCATATACATACAAACCAAACTGAGATTCTAGGTAGAATTCATCTATTTTTATGGATGAAATATTGCCTACATTGCTTTGTTCATGTTACAAGGGAGGTGCTGGTTTGGATTGTATCTGTGATTTGATCTTCATCTCCATTATGTCAGAATTGCATCAAACCATGAATCAGACGAGGTGGCCGAGTGGTTAAGGCGATGGACTGCTAATCCATTGGGCTCTGCCCGCGTGGGTTCGAATCCCATCCTCGTCGTCTCTTTTCCTGTGAGAATTCCTAAATTTTCCTCAAGCACTGAGAAAGCATAAGGGTCTGCAATTCTAATAGCCTTGCCATCATGAAGTGCATATACAAACCATGTCTGATTTACCCACCATATACATACAAACCAAACTGAGATTCTAGGTAGAATTCATCTATTTTTATGGATGAAATATTGCCTACATTGCTTTGTTCATGTTACAAGGGAGGTGCTGGTTTGGATTGTATCTGTGATTTGATCTTCATCTCCATTATGTCAGAATTGCATCAAACCATGAAATCAGACGAGGTGGCCGAGTGGTTAAGGCGATGGACTGCTAATCCATTGGGCTCTGCCCGCGTGGGTTAGAATCCCATCCTCGTCGTCTATTTTCCTGTCAGAAATCCTAAATGTGCCTGAAATAATGAGAAACCATAAATGACCGTACGACAAAACATATGTATCTGAACTGGACCTTCAAACAGGAAGTGCATATGAAACCAACCGACTCAATGACAACATAGATGGAAATAGAACTTAGATATGGAAGAATGATTCGATTTTTATGGATGTAGTATTGTCTTGATTACTTTGTTCATGTCACAATGGAGATGCTAGGTGGAAGCCAGTGCCTGTGAAGATATAGTGACTTTGGTATACTTCATGAGGTTGCACATGGATAAATGATAGAATTCACTAATTCATATTGGGAGAGATTTATCCTGGTTCACCTCTTAGCATCCTCCCACATGGTTTAGATTGTATCTGTGATTTGATTTACATCTCCATTATATTAGGATTGCATGAAACAGGAAATCAGACGAGGTGGCCGAGTGGTTAAGGCGATGGACTGCTAATCCATTGGGCTCTGCCCGCGTGGGTTCGAATCCCATCTTCGTCGTCTCTTTTCCTGTGAGAATTCCTAAATTTTCCTCAAGCACTGAGAAAGCATAAGGGTCTGCAATTCTAATAGACTTGCCATCATGAAGTGCATATACAAACCATGTCTGATTTACCCACCATATACATACAAACCAAACTGAGATTCTAGGTAGAATTCATCTATGTTTATGGATGAAATATTGCCTACATTGCTTTGTTCATGTTACAAGGGAGGTGCTGGTTTGGATTGTATCTGTGATTTGATCTTCATCTCCATTATATCAGGATTGCATCAAACCATGAAATCAGACGAGGTGGCCGAGTGGTTAAGGCGATGGACTGCTAATCCATTGGGCTCTGCCCGCGTGGGTTCGAATCCCATCCTCGTCGTCTCTTTTCCTGTGAGAATTCCTAAATTTTCCTCAAGCACTGAGAAAGCATAAGGGTCTGCAATGGAACATTTTCAGTAATTCTAATAGCCTTGCCATCATGAAGTGCATATACAAACCATGTCTGATTTACCCACCATATACATACAAAACAAACTTAGATTCTAGGTAGAATTCATCTATGTTTATGGATGAAATATTGCCTACATTGCTTTGTTCATGTTACAAGGGAGGTGCTGGTTTGGATTGTATCTGTGATTTGATCTTCATCTCCATTATATCAGAATTGCATCAAACCATGAAATCAGACGAGGTGGCCGAGTGGTTAAGGCGATGGACTGCTAATCCATTGGGCTCTGCCCGCGTGGGTTCGAATCCCATCCTCGTCGTCTCTTTTCCTGTGAGAATTCCTAAATTTTCCTCAAGCACTGACTATGCATAAGGGTCTGCAATTCTAATAGATTTACCATCATGAAGTGCATATACAAACCATGTCTGATTTACCCACCATATACATACAAACCAAACTGAGATTCTAGGTAGAATTCATCTATTTTTATGGATGAAATATTACATTGCTTTGTTCATGTTACAAGGGAGGTGCTGGTTTGGATTGTATCTGTGATTTGATCTTCATCTCCATTATGTCAGAATTGCATCAAACCATGAAATCAGACGAGGTGGCCGAGTGGTTAAGGCGATGGACTGCTAATCCATTGGGCTCTGCCCGCGTGGGTTCGAATCCCATCCTCGTCGTCTATTTTCCTGTCAGAAATCCTGGATGTGCCTAAAATAATGAGAAACCATAAATGACCGTATGACAAAATCATATGTATCTGAACTGGACCTTCAAACAGGAAGTGCATATGAAACCAAGTCTGACTCAATGACAACATAGATGGAAATAGAACTTAGATATGGAAGAATGATTCGATTTTTATGGATGTAGTATTGTCTTGATTACTTTGTTCATGTCACAATGGAGATGCTAGGTGGAAGCCAGTGCCTGTGAAGATAAAGTGACTTTGGTATACTTCATGAGGTTGTCACATGGAGAAATGATAGAATTCACTAATTCATATTGGAAGAGATTTATCCTGCATCACCTCTTAGCATCCTCCCACATGGTTTAGATTGTATCTGTGATTTGATTTACATCTCCATTATATTAGGATTGCATGAAACAGGAAATCAGACGAGGTGGCCGAGTGGTTAAGGATATGGACTGCTAATCCATTGGGCTCTGCCCGCGTGGTTTCGAATCCCATCCTCGTCGTCTCTTTTCCTGTGAGAATTCCTAAATTTTCCTCAAGCACTGAGAAAGCATAAGGGTCTGCAATGGAACATTTTCAGTAATTCTAATAGCCTTGCCATCATGAGGTGCATATACAAACCATGTCTGATTTACCCACCATATACATACAAAACAAACTTAGATTCTAGGTAGAATTCATCTATGTTTATGGACGAAATATTGCCTCCATTGTTTTGTTCATGTTACAAGGGAGGTGCTGGTTTGGATTGTATCTGTGATTTGATCTTCATCTCCATTATATCAGGATTGCATCAAACCATGAAATCAGACGAGGTGGCCGAGTGGTTAAGGCGATGGACTGCTAATCCATTGGGCTCTGCCCGCGTGGGTTCGAATCCCATCCTCGTCGTCTCTTTTCCTGTGAGAATTCCTAAATTTTCCTCAAGCACTGAGAAAGCATAAGGGTCTGCAATGGAACATTTTCAGTAATTCTAATAGCCTTGCCATCATGAAGTGCATATACAAACCATGTCTGATTTACCCACCATATACATACAAAACAAACTTAGATTCTAGGTAGAATTCATCTATGTTTATGGATGAAATATTGCCTACATTGCTTTGTTCATGTTACAAGGGAGGTGCTGGTTTGGATTGTATCTGTGATTTGATCTTCATCTCCATTATATCAGAATTGCATCAAACCATGAAATCAGACGAGGTGGCCGAGTGGTTAAGGCGATGGACTGCTAATCCATTGGGCTCTGCCCGCGTGGGTTCGAATCCCATCCTCGTCGTCTCTTTTCCTGTGAGAATTCCTAAATTTTCCTCAAGCACTGACTATGCATAAGGGTCTGCAATTCTAATAGATTTACCATCATGAAGTGCATATACAAACCATGTCTGATTTACCCACCATATACATACAAACCAAACTGAGATTCTAGGTAGAATTCATCTATTTTTATGGATGAAATATTACATTGCTTTGTTCATGTTACAAGGGAGGTGCTGGTTTGGATTGTATCTGTGATTTGATCTTCATCTCCATTATGTCAGAATTGCATCAAACCATGAAATCAGACGAGGTGGCCGAGTGGTTAAGGCGATGGACTGCTAATCCATTGGGCTCTGCCCGCGTGGGTTCGAATCCCATCCTCGTCGTCTATTTTCCTGTCAGAAATCCTGGATGTGCCTAAAATAATGAGAAACCATAAATGACCGTATGACAAAATCATATGTATCTGAACTGGACCTTCAAACAGGAAGTGCATATGAAACCAAGTCTGACTCAATGACAACATAGATGGAAATAGAACTTAGATATGGAAGAATGATTCGATTTTTATGGATGTAGTATTGTCTTGATTACTTTGTTCATGTCACAATGGAGATGCTAGGTGGAAGCCAGTGCCTGTGAAGATAAAGTGACTTTGGTATACTTCATGAGGTTGTCACATGGAGAAATGATAGAATTCACTAATTCATATTGGAAGAGATTTATCCTGCATCACCTCTTAGCATCCTCCCACATGGTTTAGATTGTATCTGTGATTTGATTTACATCTCGATTATATTAGGATTGCATGAAACAGGAAATCAGACGAGGTGGCCGAGTGGTTAAGGATATGGACTGCTAATCCATTGGGCTCTGCCCGCGTGGTTTCGAATCCCATCCTCGTCGTCTCTTTTCCTGTGAGAATTCCTAAATTTTCCTCAAGCACTGAGAAAGCATAAGGGTCTGCAATGGAACATTTTCAGTAATTCTAATAGCCTTGCCATCATGAGGTGCATATACAAACCATGTCTGATTTACCCACCATATACATACAAAACAAACTTAGATTCTAGGTAGAATTCATCTATGTTTATGGATGAAATATTGCCTCCATTGCTTTGTTCATGTTACAAGGGAGGTGCTGGTTTAGATTTTGTCTGTGATTTGATCTTCATCCCCATTATATCAGAATTGCATCAAACCATGAAATCAGACGAGGTGGCCGAGTGGTTAAGGCGATGGACTGCTAATCCATTGGGCTCTGCCCGTGTGGGTTCGAATCCCATCCTCGTCGTCTCTTTTCCTGTGAGAATTCCTAAATTTTCCTCAAGCACTGACTAAGCATAAGGGTCTGCAATTCTAATAGACTTACCATCATGAAGTGCATATACAAACCATGTCTGATTTACCCACCATATACATACAAACCAAACTGAGATTCTAGGTAGAATTCATCTATTTTTATGGATGAAATATTGCCTACATTGCTTTGTTCATGTTACAAGGGAGGTGCTGGTTTGGATTGTATCTGTGATTTGATCTTCATCTCCATTATGTCAGAATTGCATCAAACCATGAAATCAGATGAGGTGGCCGAGTGGTTAAGGCGATGGACTGCTAATCCATTGGGCTCTACCCGCATGGGTTTGAATCCCATCCTTGTTGTCTATTTTCCTGTCAGAAATCCTAAATGTGCCTGAAATAATGAGAAACCATAAATGACCGTACGACAAAATCATATGTATCTGAACTGAACCTTCAAAAAGGAAGTGCATATGATACCAAGTCTGACTCAATGACAACATAGATGGAAAAAGAACTTAGATATGGAAGAATGATTCGATTTTTATGGATGGAGTATTGTCTTGATTATCTTGTTCATGTCACAATGGAGATGCTAGGTGGAAGCCAGTGCCTGTGAAGATAAAGTGACTTTGGTATACTTCATGAGGTTGCACATGGATAAATGATAGAATTCACTAATTCATATTGGGAGAGATTTATCCTGGATCACCTCTTAGCATCCTCCCACATGGTTTAGATTGTATCTGTGATTTGATTTACATCTCCATTATATTAGGATTGCATGAAACAGGAAATCAGACGAGGTGGCCGAGTGGTTAAGGCGATGGACTGCTAATCCATTGGGCTCTGCCCGCGTGGGTTCGAATCCCATCCTCGTCGTCTCTTTTCCTGTGAGAATTCCTAAATTTTCCTCAAGCACTGAGAAAGCATAAGGGTCTGCAATTCTAATAGCCTTGCCATCATGAAGTGCATATACAAACCATGTCTGATTTACCCACCATATACATACAAACCAAACTGAGATTCTAGGTAGAATTCATCTATTTTTATGGATGAAATATTGCCTACATTGCTTTGTTCATGTTACAAGGGAGGTGCTGGTTTGGATTGTATCTGTGATTTGATCTTCATCTCCATTTTGTCAGAATTGCATCAAACCATGAAATCAGACGAGATGGCCGAGTGGTTAAGGCGATGGACTGCTAATCCATTGGGCTCTGCCCGCGTGGGTTAGAATCCCATCCTCGTCGTCTATTTTCCTGTCAGAAATCCTAAATGTGCCTGAAATAATGAGAAACCATAAATGACCGTACGACAAAACATATGTATCTGAACTGGACCTTCAAACAGGAAGTGCATATGAAACCAACCGACTCAATGACAACATAGATGGAAATAGAACTTAGATATGGAAGAATGATTCGATTTTTATGGATGGAGTATTGTCTTGATTACTTTGTTCATGTCACAATGGAGATGCTAGGTGGAAACCAGTGCCTGTGAAGATATAGTGACTTTGGTATACTTCATGAGGTTGCACATGGATAAATGATAGAATTCACTAATTCATATTGGGAGAGATTTATCCTGGTTCACCTCTTAGCATCCTCCCACATGGTTTAGATTGTATCTGTGTTTTGATTTACATCTCCATTATATTAGGATTGCATGAAACAGGAAATCAGACGAGGTGGCCGAGTGGTTAAGGCGATGGACTGCTAATCCATTGGGCTCTGCCCGCGTGGGTTCGAATCCCATCCTCGTCGTCTCTTTTCCTGTGAGAATTCCTAAATTTTCCTCAAGCACTGAGAAAGCATAAGGGTCTGCAATTCTAATAGCCTTGCCATCATGAAGTGCATATACAAACCATGTCTGATTTACCCACCATATACATACAAACCAAACTGAGATTCTAGGTAGAATTCATCTATTTTTATGGATGAAATATTGCCTACATTGCTTTGTTCATGTTACAAGGGAGGTGCTGGTTTGGATTGTATCTGTGATTTGATCTTCATCTCCATTATGTCAGAATTGCATCAAACCATGAAATCAGACGAGATGGCCGAGTGGTTCAGGCGATGGACTGCTAATCCATTGGGCTCTGCCCGCGTGGGTTAGAATCCCATCCTTGTCGTCTATTTTCCTGTCAGAAATCCTAAATGTGCCTGAAATAATGAGAAACCATAAATGACCGTACGACAAAACATATGTATCTGAACTGGACCTTCAAACAGGAAGTGCATATGAAACCAACCGACTCAATGACAACATAGATGGAAATAGAACTTAGATATGGAAGAATGATTCGATTTTTATGGATGTAGTATTGTCTTGATTACTTTGTTCATGTCACAATGGAGATGCTAGGTGGAAGCCAGTGCCTGTGAAGATATAGTGACTTTGGTATACTTCATGAGGTTGCACATGGATAAATGATAGAATTCACTAATTCATATTGGGAGAGATTTATCCTGGTTCACCTCTTAGCATCCTCCCACATGGTTTAGATTGTATCTGTGATTTGATTTACATCTCCATTATATTAGGATTGCATGAAACAGGAAATCAGACGAGGTGGCCGAGTGGTTAAGGCGATGAACTGCTAATCCATTGGGCTCTGCCCGCGTGGGTTCGAATCCAATCCTCGTCGTCTCTTTTCCTGTGAGAATTCCTAAATTTTCCTCAAGCACTGAGAAAGCATAAGGGTCTGCAATGGAACATTTTCAGTAATTCTAATAGCCTTGCCATCATGAAGTGCATATACAAACCATGTCTGATTTACCCACCATATACATACAAAACAAACTTAGATTCTAGGTAGAATTCATCTATGTTTATGGATGAAATATTGCCTACATTGCTTTGTTCATGTTACAAGGGAGGTGCTGGTTTGGATTGTATCTGTGATTTGATCTTCATCTCCATTATATCAGAATTGCATCAAACCATGAAATCAGACGAGGTGGCCGAGTGGTTAAGGCGATGGACTGCTAATCCATTGGGCTCTGCCCGCGTGGGTTCGAATCCCATCCTCGTCGTCTATTTTCCTGTCAGAAATCCTGGATGTGCCTGAAATAATGAGAAACCATAAATGACCGTACGACAAAATCATATGTATCTGAACTGGATTTTCAAACAGGAAGTGCATATGAAACCTAGTCTGACTCAATGACAACATAGATGGAAATAGAACTTAGATATGGAAGAATGATTCGATTTTTATGGATGTAGTATTGTCTTGATTACTTTGTTCATGTCACAATGGAGATGCTAGGTGGAAGCCAGTGCCTGTGAAGATAAAGTGACTTTGGTATACTTCATGAGGTTGTCACATGGAGAAATGATAGAATTCACTAATTCATATTGGAAGAGATTTATCCTGCATCACCTCTTAGCATCCTCCCACATGGTTTAGATTGTATCTGTGATTTGATTTACATCTCCATTATATTAGGATTGCATGAAACAGGAAATCAGACGAGGTGGCCGAGTGGTTAAGGCGATGGACTGCTAATCCATTGGGCTCTGCCCGCGTGGGTTCGAATCCCATCCTCGTCGTCTCTTTTCCTGTGAGAATTCCTAAATTTTCCTCAAGCACTGAGAAAGCATAAGGGTCTGCAATGGAACATTTTCAGTAATTCTAATAGCCTTGCCATCATGAAGTGCATATACAAACCATGTCTGATTTACCCACCATATACATACAAAACAAACTTAGATTCTAGGTAGAATTCATCTATGTGTATGGATGAAATATTGCCTCCATTGCTTTGTTCATGTTACAAGGGAGGTACTGGTTTAGATTTTGTCTGTGATTTGATCTTCATCCCCATTATATCAGAATTGCATCAAACCATGAAATCAGACGAGGTGGCCGAGTGGTTAAGGCGATGGACTGCTAATCCATTGGGCTCTGCCCGCGTGGGTTCGAATCCCATCCTCGTCGTCTCTTTTCCTGTGAGAATTCCTAAATTTTCCTCAAGCACTGACTAAGCATAAGGGTCTGCAATTCTAATAGATTTACCATCATGAAGTGCATATACAAACCATGTCTGATTTACCCACCATATACATACAAACTAAACTGAGATTCTAGGTAGAATTCATCTATTTTTATTGATGAAATATTGCCTACATTGCTTTGTTCATGTTACAAGGGAGGTGCTGGTTTGGATTGTATCTGTGATTTGATCTTCATCTCCATTATGTCAGAATTGCATCAAACCATGAAATCAGACGAGGTGGCCGAGTGGTTAAGGCGATGGACTGCTAATCCATTGGGCTCTACCCGCATGGGTTTGAATCCCATCCTTGTCGTCTATTTTCCTGTCAGAAATCCTAAATGTGCCTGAAATAATGAGAAACCATAATTGACCGTACGACAAAATCATATGTATCTGAACTGGACCTTCAAAAAGGAAGTGCATATGAAACCAAGTCTGACTCAATGACAACATAGATGGAAATAGAACTTAGATATGGAAGAATGATTCGATTTTTATGGATGTAGTATTGTCTTGATTACTTTGTTCATGTCACAATGGAGATGCTAGGTGGAAGCCAGTGCCTGTGAAGATAAAGTGACTTTGGTATACTTCATGAGGTTGCACATGGATAAATGATAGAATTCACTAATTCATATTGGGAGAGATTTATCCTGGATCACCTCTTAGCATCCTCCCACATGGTTTAGATTGTATCTGTTATTTGATTTACATCTCCATTATATTAGGATTGCATGAAACAGGAAATCAGACGAGGTGGCCGAGTGGTTAAGGCGATGGACTGCTAATCCATTGGGCTCTGCCCGCGTGGGTTCGAATCCCATCCTCGTCGTCTCTTTTCCTGTGAGAATTCCTAAATTTTCCTCAAGCACTGAGAAAGCATAAGGGTCTGCAATTCTAATAGCCTTGCCATCATGAAGTGCATATACAAACCATGTCTGATTTACCCACCATATACATACAAACCAAACTGAGATTCTAGGTAGAATTCATCTATTTTTATGGATGAAATATTGCCTACATTGCTTTGTTCATGTTACAAGGGAGGTGCTGGTTTGGATTGTATCTGTGATTTGATCTTCATCTCCATTATGTCAGAATTGCATCAAACCATGAAATCAGACGAGGTGGCCGAGTGGTTAAGGCGATGGACTGCTAATCCATTGGGCTCTGCCCGCGTGGGTTAGAATCCCATCCTCGTCGTCTATTTTCCTGTCAGAAATCCTAAATGTGCCTGAAATAATGAGAAACCATAAATGACCGTACGACAAAACATATGTATCTGAACTGGACCTTCAAACAGGAAGTGCATATGAAACCAACCGACTCAATGACAACATAGATGGAAATAGAACTTAGATATGGAAGAATGATTCGATTTTTATGGATGTAGTATTGTCTTGATTACTTTGTTCATGTCACAATGGAGATGCTAGGTGGAAGCCAGTGCCTGTGAAGATATAGTGACTTTGGTATACTTCATGAGGTTGCACATGGATAAATGATAGAATTCACTAATTCATATTGGGAGAGATTTATCCTGGTTCACCTCTTAGCATCCTCCCACATGGTTTAGATTGTATCTGTGATTTGATTTACATCTCCATTATATTAGGATTGCATGAAACAGGAAATCAGACGAGGTGGCCGAGTGGTTAAGGCGATGGACTGCTAATCCATTGGGCTCTGCCCACGTGGGTTCGAATCCCATCCTCGTCGTCTCTTTTCCTGTGAGAATTCCTAAATTTTCCTCAAGCACTGAGAAAGCATAAGGGTCTGCAATTCTAATAGACTTGCCATCATGAAGTGCATATACAAACCATGTCTGATTTACCCACCATATACATACAAACCAAACTGAGATTCTAGGTAGAATTAATCTATGTTTATGGATGAAATATTGCCTACATTGCTTTGTTCATGTTACAAGGGAGGTGCTGGTTTGGATTGTATCTGTGATTTGATCTTCATCTCCATTATATCAGGATTGCATCAAACCATGAAATCAGACGAGGTGGCCGAGTGGTTAAGGCGATGGACTGCTAATCCATTGGGCTCTGCCCGCGTGGGTTCGAATCCCATCCTCGTCGTCTCTTTTCCTGTGAGAATTCCTAAATTTTCCTCAAGCACTGAGAAAGCATAAGGGTCTGCAATGGAACATTTTCAGTAATTCTAATAGCCTTGCCATCATGAAGTGCATATACAAACCATGTCTGATTTACCCACCATATACATACAAAACAAACTTAGATTCTAGGTAGAATTCATCTATGTTTATGGATGAAATATTGCCTACATTGCTTTGTTCATGTTACAAGGGAGGTGCTGGTTTGGATTGTATCTGTGATTTGATCTTCATCTCCATTATATCAGAATTGCATCAAACCATGAAATCAGACGAGGTGGCCGAGTGGTTAAGGCGATGGACTGCTAATCCATTGGGCTCTGCCCGCGTGGGTTCGAATCCCATCCTCGTCGTCTCTTTTCCTGTGAGAATTCCTAAATTTTCCTCAAGCACTGAGAAAGCATAAGGGTCTGCAATTCTAATAGACTTGCCATCATGAAGTGCATATACAAACCATGTCTGATTTACCCACCATATACATATAATCCAAACTGAGATTCTAGGTAGAATTTATCTATGTTTATGGATGAAATATTGCCTACATTGCTTTGTTCATGTTACAAGGGAGGTGCTGGTTTGGATTGTATCTGTGATTTGATCTTCATATCAATTATATCAGGATTGCATAAAACCATGAAATCAGACGAGGTGGCCGAGTGGTTAAGGCGATGAACTGCTAATCCATTGGGCTCTGCCCGCATGGGTTCGAATCCCATCCTCATCCTCGTCGTCTCTTTTCCTGTGAGAATTCCTAAATTTTTCTCAAGCACTGAGAAAGCATAAGGGTCTGCAATTCTAATAGCCTTGCCATCATGAAGTGCATATACAAACCATGTCTGATTTACCCACCATATACATACAAACCAAACTGAGATTCTAGGTAGAATTCATCTATTTTTATGGATGAAATATTGCCTACATTGCTTTGTTCATGTTACAAGGGAGGTGCTGGTTTGGATTGTATCTGTGATTTGATCTTCATCTCCATTATGTCAGAATTGCATCAAACCATGAAATCAGACGAGGTGGCCGAGTGGTTAAGGCGATGGACTGCTAATCCATTGGGCTCTGCCCGCATGGGTTTGAATCCCATCCTTGTTGTCTATTTTCCTGTCAGAAATCCTAAATGTGCCTGAAATAATGAGAAACCATAAATGACCGTACGACAAAATCATATGTATCTGAACTGAACCTTCAAAAAGGAAGTGCATATGAAACCAAGTCTGACTCAATGACAACATAGATGGAAAAAGAACTTAGATATGGAAGAATGATTCGATTTTTATGGATGGAGTATTGTCTTGATTATCTTGTTCATGTCACAATGGAGATGCTAGGTGGAAGCCAGTGCCTGTGAAGATAAAGTGACTTTGGTATACTTCATGAGGTTGCACATGGATAAATGATAGAATTCACTAATTCATATTGGGAGAGATTTATCCTGGATCACCTCTTAGCATCCTCCCACATGGTTTAGATTGTATCTGTGATTTGATTTACATCTCCATTATATTAGGATTGCATGAAACAGGAAATCAGACGAGGTGGCCGAGTGGTTAAGGCGATGGACTGCTAATCCATTGGGCTCTGCCCGCGTGGGTTCGAATCCCATCCTCGTCGTCTCTTTTCCTGTGAGAATTCCTAAATTTTCCTCAAGCACTGAGAAAGCATAAGGGTCTGCAATTCTAATAGCCTTGCCATCATGAAGTGCATATACAAACCATGTCTGATTTACCCACCATATACATACAAACCAAACTGAGATTCTAGGTAGAATTCATCTATTTTTATGGATGAAATATTGCCTACATTGCTTTGTTCATGTTACAAGGGAGGTGCTGGTTTGGATTGTATCTGTGATTTGATCTTCATCTCCATTATGTCAGAATTGCATCAAACCATGAAATCAGACGAGGTGGCCGAGTGGTTAAGGCGATGGACTGCTAATCCATTGGGCTCTGCCCGCGTGGGTTAGAATCCCATCCTCGTCGTCTATTTTCCTGTCAGAAATCCTAAATGTGCCTGAAATAATGAGAAACCATAAATGACCGTACGACAAAACATATGTATCTGAACTGGACCTTCAAACAGGAAGTGCATATGAAACCAACCGACTCAATGACAACATAGATGGAAATAGAACTTAGATATGGAAGAATGATTCGATTTTTATGGATGTAGTATTGTCTTGATTACTTTGTTCATGTCACAATGGAGATGCTAGGTGGAAGCCAGTGCCTGTGAAGATATAGTGACTTTGGTATACTTCATGAGGTTGCACATGGATAAATGATAGAATTCACTAATTCATATTGGGAGAGATTTATCCTGGTTCACCTCTTAGCATCCTCCCACATGGTTTAGATTGTATCTGTGATTTGATTTACATCTCCATTATATTAGGATTGCATGAAACAGGAAATCAGACGAGGTGGCCGAGTGGTTAAGGCGATGGACTGCTAATCCATTGGGCTCTGCCCGCGTGGGTTCGAATCCCATCCTCGTTGTCTCTTTTCCTGTGAGAATTCCTAAATTTTCCTCAAGCACTAAGAAAGCATAAGGGTCTGCAATGGAACATTTTCAGTAATTCTAATAGCCTTGCCATCATGAGGTGCATATACAAACCATGTCTGATTTACCCACCATATACATACAAAACAAACTTAGATTCTAGGTAGAATTCATCTATGTTTATGGATGAAATATTGCCTCCATTGCTTTGTTCATGTTACAAGGGAGGTGCTGGTTTAGATTTTGTCTGTGATTTCATCTTCATCCCCATTATATCAGAATTGCATCAAACCATGAAATCAGACGAGGTGGCCGAGTGGTTAAGGCGATGGACTGCTAATCCATTGGGCTCTGCCCGCGTGGGTTCGAATCCCATCCTCGTCGTCTCTTTTCTTGTGAGAATTCCTAAATTTTCCTCAAGCACTGACTAAGCATAAGGGTCTGCAATTCTAATAGACTTACCATCATGAAGTGCATATACAAACCATGTCTGATTTACCCACCATATACATACAAACCAAACTGAGATACTAGGTAGAATTCATCTATTTTTATGGATGAAATATTGCCTACATTGCTTTGTTCATGTTACAAGGGAGGTGCTGGTTTGGATTGTATCTGTGATTTGATCTTCATCTCCATTATGTCAGAATTGCATCAAACCATGAAATCAGATGAGGTGGCCGAGTGGTTAAGGCGATGGACTGCTAATCCATTGGGCTCTGCCCGCGTGGGTTCGAATCCCATCCTCGTCGTCTCTTTTCCTGTGAGAATTCCTAAATTTTCCTCAAGCACTGAGAAAGCATAAGGGTCTGCAATTCTAATAGCCTTGCCATCATGAAGTGCATATACAAACCATGTCTGATTTACCCACCATATACATACAAACCAAACTGAGATTCTAGGTAGAATTCATCTATTTTTATGGATGAAATATTGCCTACATTGCTTTGTTCATGTTACAAGGGAGGTGCTGGTTTGGATTGTATCTGTGATTTGATCTTCATCTCCATTATGTCAGAATTGCATCAAACCATGAAATCAGACGAGGTGGCCGAGTGGTTAAGGCGATGGACTGCTAATCCATTGGGCTCTGCCCGCGTGGGTTAGAATCCCATCCTTGTCGTCTATTTTCCTGTCAGAAATCCTAAATGTGCCTGAAATAATGAGAAACCATAAATGACCGTACGACAAAACATATGTATCTGAACTGGACCTTCAAAGAGGAAGTGCATATGAAACCAACCGACTCAATGACAACATAGATGGAAATAGAACTTAGATATGGAAGAATGATTCGATTTTTATGGATGTAGTATTGTCTTGATTACTTTGTTCATGTCACAATGGAGATGCTAGGTGGAAGCCAGTGCCTGTGAAGATATAGTGACTTTGGTATACTTCATGAGGTTGCACATGGATAAATGATAGAATTCACTAATTCATATTGGGAGAGATTTATCCTGGTTCACCTCTTAGCATCCTCCCACATGGTTTAGATTGTATCTGTGATTTGATTTACATCTCCATTATATTAGGATTGCATGAAACAGGTAATCAGACGAGGTGGCCGAGTGGTTAAGGCGATGGACTGCTAATCCATTGGGCTCTGCCCGCGTGGGTTCGAATCCCATCCTCGTCGTCTCTTTTCCTGTGAGAATTCCTAAATTTTCCTCAAGCACTGAGAAAGCATAAGGGTCTGCAATTCTAATAGACTTGCCATCATGAAGTGCATATACAAACCATGTCTGATTTACCCACCATATACATACAAACCAAACTGAGATACTAGGTAGAATTAATCTATGTTTATCGATGAAATATTGCCTACATTGCTTTGTTCATGTTACAAGGGAGGTGCTGGTTTGGATTGTATCTGTGATTTGATCTTCATCTCCATTATATCAGGATTGCATCAAACCATGAAATCAAACGAGGTGGCCGAGTGGTTAAGGCGATGGACTGCTAATCCATTGGGCTCTGCCCGCGTGGTTTCGAATCCCATCCTCGTCGTCTCTTTTCCTGTGAGAATTCCTAAATTTTCCTCAAGCACTGAGAAAGCATAAGGGTCTGCAATGGAACATTTTCAGTAATTCTAATAGCCTTGCCATCATGAAGTGCATATACAAACCATGTCTGATTTACCCACCATATACATACAAAACAAACTTAGATTCTAGGTAGAATTCATCTATGTTTATGGATGAAATATTGCCTACATTGCTTTGTTCATGTTACAAGGGAGGTGCTGGTTTGGATTGTATCTGTGATTTGATCTTCATCTCCATTATATCAGAATTGCATCAAACCATGAAATCAGACGAGGTGGCCGAGTGGTTCAGGCGATGGACTGCTAATCCATTGGGCTCTGCCCGCGTGGGTTAGAATCCCATCCTTGTCGTCTATTTTCCTGTCAGAAATCCTAAATGTGCCTGAAATAATGAGAAACCATAAATGACCGTACGACAAAACATATGTATCTGAACTGGACCTTCAAACAGGAAGTGCATATGAAACCAACCGACTCAATGACAACATAGATGGAAATAGAACTTAGATATGGAAGAATGATTCGATTTTTATGGATGTAGTATTGTCTTGATTACTTTGTTCATGTCACAATGGAGATGCTAGGTGGAAGCCAGTGCCTGTGAAGATATAGTGACTTTGGTATACTTCATGAGGTTGCACATGGATAAATGATAGAATTCACTAATTCATATTGGGAGAGATTTATCCTGGTTCACCTCTTAGCATCCTCCCACATGGTTTAGATTGTATCTGTGATTTGATTTACATCTCCATTATATTAGGATTGCATGAAACAGGAAATCAGACGAGGTGGCCGAGTGGTTAAGGCGATGAACTGCTAATCCATTGGGCTCTGCCCGCGTGGGTTCGAATCCAATCCTCGTCGTCTCTTTTCCTGTGAGAATTCCTAAATTTTCCTCAAGCACTGAGAAAGCATAAGGGTCTGCAATGGAACATTTTCAGTAATTCTAATAGCCTTGCCATCATGAAGTGCATATACAAACCATGTCTGATTTACCCACCATATACATACAAAACAAACTTAGATTCTAGGTAGAATTCATCTATGTTTATGGATGAAATATTGCCTACATTGCTTTGTTCATGTTACAAGGGAGGTGCTGGTTTGGATTGTATCTGTGATTTGATCTTCATCTCCATTATATCAGAATTGCATCAAACCATGAAATCAGACGAGGTGGCCGAGTGGTTAAGGCGATGGACTGCTAATCCATTGGGCTCTGCCCGCGTGGGTTCGAATCCCATCCTCGTCGTCTATTTTCCTGTCAGAAATCCTGGATGTGCCTGAAATAATGAGAAACCATAAATGACCGTACGACAAAATCATATGTATCTGAACTGGATTTTCAAACAGGAAGTGCATATGAAACCTAGTCTGACTCAATGACAACATAGATGGAAATAGAACTTAGATATGGAAGAATGATTCGATTTTTATGGATGTAGTATTGTCTTGATTACTTTGTTCATGTCACAATGGAGATGCTAGGTGGAAGCCAGTGCCTGTGAAGATAAAGTGACTTTGGTATACTTCATGAGGTTGTCACATGGAGAAATGATAGAATTCACTAATTCATATTGGAAGAGATTTATCCTGCATCACCTCTTAGCATCCTCCCACATGGTTTAGATTGTATCTGTGATTTGATTTACATCTCCATTATATTAGGATTGCATGAAACAGGAAATCAGACGAGGTGGCCGAGTGGTTAAGGCGATGGACTGCTAATCCATTGGGCTCTGCCCGCGTGGGTTCGAATCCCATCCTCGTCGTCTCTTTTCCTGTGAGAATTCCTAAATTTTCCTCAAGCACTGAGAAAGCATAAGGGTCTGCAATGGAACATTTTCAGTAATTCTAATAGCCTTGCCATCATGAAGTGCATATACAAACCATGTCTGATTTACCCACCATATACATACAAAACAAACTTAGATTCTAGGTAGAATTCATCTATGTGTATGGATGAAATATTGCCTCCATTGCTTTGTTCATGTTACAAGGGAGGTACTGGTTTAGATTTTGTCTGTGATTTGATCTTCATCCCCATTATATCAGAATTGCATCAAACCATGAAATCAGACGAGGTGGCCGAGTGGTTAAGGCGATGGACTGCTAATCCATTGGGCTCTGCCCGCGTGGGTTCGAATCCCATCCTCGTCGTCTCTTTTCCTGTGAGAATTCCTAAATTTTCCTCAAGCACTGACTAAGCATAAGGGTCTGCAATTCTAATAGATTTACCATCATGAAGTGCATATACAAACCATGTCTGATTTACCCACCATATACATACAAACTAAACTGAGATTCTAGGTAGAATTCATCTATTTTTATTGATGAAATATTGCCTACATTGCTTTGTTCATGTTACAAGGGAGGTGCTGGTTTGGATTGTATCTGTGATTTGATCTTCATCTCCATTATGTCAGAATTGCATCAAACCATGAAATCAGACGAGGTGGCCGAGTGGTTAAGGCGATGGACTGCTAATCCATTGGGCTCTACCCGCATGGGTTTGAATCCCATCCTTGTCGTCTATTTTCCTGTCAGAAATCCTAAATGTGCCTGAAATAATGAGAAACCATAATTGACCGTACGACAAAATCATATGTATCTGAACTGGACCTTCAAAAAGGAAGTGCATATGAAACCAAGTCTGACTCAATGACAACATAGATGGAAATAGAACTTAGATATGGAAGAATGATTCGATTTTTATGGATGTAGTATTGTCTTGATTACTTTGTTCATGTCACAATGGAGATGCTAGGTGGAAGCCAGTGCCTGTGAAGATAAAGTGACTTTGGTATACTTCATGAGGTTGCACATGGATAAATGATAGAATTCACTAATTCATATTGGGAGAGATTTATCCTGGATCACCTCTTAGCATCCTCCCACATGGTTTAGATTGTATCTGTTATTTGATTTACATCTCCATTATATTAGGATTGCATGAAACAGGAAATCAGACGAGGTGGCCGAGTGGTTAAGGCGATGGACTGCTAATCCATTGGGCTCTGCCCGCGTGGGTTCGAATCCCATCCTCGTCGTCTCTTTTCCTGTGAGAATTCCTAAATTTTCCTCAAGCACTGAGAAAGCATAAGGGTCTGCAATTCTAATAGCCTTGCCATCATGAAGTGCATATACAAACCATGTCTGATTTACCCACCATATACATACAAACCAAACTGAGATTCTAGGTAGAATTCATCTATTTTTATGGATGAAATATTGCCTACATTGCTTTGTTCATGTTACAAGGGAGGTGCTGGTTTGGATTGTATCTGTGATTTGATCTTCATCTCCATTATGTCAGAATTGCATCAAACCATGAAATCAGACGAGGTGGCCGAGTGGTTAAGGCGATGGACTGCTAATCCATTGGGCTCTGCCCGCGTGGGTTAGAATCCCATCCTCGTCGTCTATTTTCCTGTCAGAAATCCTAAATGTGCCTGAAATAATGAGAAACCATAAATGACCGTACGACAAAACATATGTATCTGAACTGGACCTTCAAACAGGAAGTGCATATGAAACCAACCGACTCAATGACAACATAGATGGAAATAGAACTTAGATATGGAAGAATGATTCGATTTTTATGGATGTAGTATTGTCTTGATTACTTTGTTCATGTCACAATGGAGATGCTAGGTGGAAGCCAGTGCCTGTGAAGATATAGTGACTTTGGTATACTTCATGAGGTTGCACATGGATAAATGATAGAATTCACTAATTCATATTGGGAGAGATTTATCCTGGTTCACCTCTTAGCATCCTCCCACATGGTTTAGATTGTATCTGTGATTTGATTTACATCTCCATTATATTAGGATTGCATGAAACAGGAAATCAGACGAGGTGGCCGAGTGGTTAAGGCGATGGACTGCTAATCCATTGGGCTCTGCCCGCGTGGGTTCGAATCCCATCCTCGTCGTCTCTTTTCCTGTGAGAATTCCTAAATTTTCCTCAAGCACTGAGAAAGCATAAGGGTCTGCAATTCTAATAGACTTGCCATCATGAAGTGCATATACAAACCATGTCTGATTTACCCACCATATACATACAAACCAAACTGAGATTCTAGGTAGAATTAATCTATTTTTATGGATGAAATATTGCCTACATTGCTTTGTTCATGTTACAAGGGAGGTGCTGGTTTGGATTGTATCTGTGATTTGATCTTCATCTCCATTATATCAGGATTGCATCAAACCATGAAATCAGACGAGGTGGCCGAGTGGTTAAGGCGATGGACTGCTAATCCATTGGGCTCTGCCCGCGTGGGTTCGAATCCCATCCTCGTCGTCTCTTTTCCTGTGAGAATTCCTAAATTTTCCTCAAGCACTGAGAAAGCATAAGGGTCTGCAATGGAACATTTTCAGTAATTCTAATAGCCTTGCCATCATGAAGTGCATATACAAACCATGTCTGATTTACCCACCATATACATACAAAACAAACTTAGATTCTAGGTAGAATTCATCTATGTTTATGGATGAAATATTGCCTACATTGCTTTGTTCATGTTACAAGGGAGGTGCTGGTTTGGATTGTATCTGTGATTTGATCTTCATCTCCATTATATCAGAATTGCATCAAACCATGAAATCAGACGAGGTGGCCGAGTGGTTAAGGCGATGGACTGCTAATCCATTGGGCTCTGCCCGCGTGGGTTCGAATCCCATCCTCGTCGTCTCTTTTCCTGTGAGAATTCCTAAATTTTCCTCAAGCACTGAGAAAGCATAAGGGTCTGCAATTCTAATAGACTTGCCATCATGAAGTGCATATACAAACCATGTCTGATTTACCCACCATATACATATAATCCAAACTGAGATTCTAGGTAGAATTTATCTATGTTTATGGATGAAATATTGCCTACATTGCTTTGTTCATGTTACAAGGGAGGTGCTGGTTTGGATTGTATCTGTGATTTGATCTTCATATCAATTATATCAGGATTGCATAAAACCATGAAATCAGACGAGGTGGCCGAGTGGTTAAGGCGATGAACTGCTAATCCATTGGGCTCTGCCCGCATGGGTTCGAATCCCATCCTCATCCTCGTCGTCTCTTTTCCTGTGAGAATTCCTAAATTTTTCTCAAGCACTGAGAAAGCATAAGGGTCTGCAATTCTAATAGCCTTGCCATCATGAAGTGCATATACAAACCATGTCTGATTTACCCACCATATACATACAAACCAAACTGAGATTCTAGGTAGAATTCATCTATTTTTATGGATGAAATATTGCCTACATTGCTTTGTTCATGTTACAAGGGAGGTGCTGGTTTGGATTGTATCTGTGATTTGATCTTCATCTCCATTATATCAGAATTGCATCAAACCATGAAATCAGACGAGGTGGCCGAGTGGTTCAGGCGATGGACTGCTAATCCATTGGGCTCTGCCCGCGTGGGTTAGAATCCCATCCTTGTCGTCTATTTTCCTGTCAGAAATCCTAAATGTGCCTGAAATAATGAGAAACCATAAATGACCGTACGACAAAACATATGTATCTGAACTGGACCTTCAAACAGGAAGTGCATATGAAACCAACCGACTCAATGACAACATAGATGGAAATAGAACTTAGATATGGAAGAATGATTCGATTTTTATGGATGTAGTATTGTCTTGATTACTTTGTTCATGTCACAATGGAGATGCTAGGTGGAAGCCAGTGCCTGTGAAGATATAGTGACTTTGGTATACTTCATGAGGTTGCACATGGATAAATGATAGAATTCACTAATTCATATTGGGAGAGATTTATCCTGGTTCACCTCTTAGCATCCTCCCACATGGTTTAGATTGTATCTGTGATTTGATTTACATCTCCATTATATTAGGATTGCATGAAACAGGAAATCAGACGAGGTGGCCGAGTGGTTAAGGCGATGAACTGCTAATCCATTGGGCTCTGCCCGCGTGGGTTCGAATCCAATCCTCGTCGTCTCTTTTCCTGTGAGAATTCCTAAATTTTCCTCAAGCACTGAGAAAGCATAAGGGTCTGCAATGGAACATTTTCAGTAATTCTAATAGCCTTGCCATCATGAAGTGCATATACAAACCATGTCTGATTTACCCACCATATACATACAAAACAAACTTAGATTCTAGGTAGAATTCATCTATGTTTATGGATGAAATATTGCCTACATTGCTTTGTTCATGTTACAAGGGAGGTGCTGGTTTGGATTGTATCTGTGATTTGATCTTCATCTCCATTATATCAGAATTGCATCAAACCATGAAATCAGACGAGGTGGCCGAGTGGTTAAGGCGATGGACTGCTAATCCATTGGGCTCTGCCCGCGTGGGTTCGAATCCCATCCTCGTCGTCTATTTTCCTGTCAGAAATCCTGGATGTGCCTGAAATAATGAGAAACCATAAATGACCGTACGACAAAATCATATGTATCTGAACTGGATTTTCAAACAGGAAGTGCATATGAAACCTAGTCTGACTCAATGACAACATAGATGGAAATAGAACTTAGATATGGAAGAATGATTCGATTTTTATGGATGTAGTATTGTCTTGATTACTTTGTTCATGTCACAATGGAGATGCTAGGTGGAAGCCAGTGCCTGTGAAGATAAAGTGACTTTGGTATACTTCATGAGGTTGTCACATGGAGAAATGATAGAATTCACTAATTCATATTGGAAGAGATTTATCCTGCATCACCTCTTAGCATCCTCCCACATGGTTTAGATTGTATCTGTGATTTGATTTACATCTCCATTATATTAGGATTGCATGAAACAGGAAATCAGACGAGGTGGCCGAGTGGTTAAGGCGATGGACTGCTAATCCATTGGGCTCTGCCCGCGTGGGTTCGAATCCCATCCTCGTCGTCTCTTTTCCTGTGAGAATTCCTAAATTTTCCTCAAGCACTGAGAAAGCATAAGGGTCTGCAATGGAACATTTTCAGTAATTCTAATAGCCTTGCCATCATGAAGTGCATATACAAACCATGTCTGATTTACCCACCATATACATACAAAACAAACTTAGATTCTAGGTAGAATTCATCTATGTGTATGGATGAAATATTGCCTCCATTGCTTTGTTCATGTTACAAGGGAGGTACTGGTTTAGATTTTGTCTGTGATTTGATCTTCATCCCCATTATATCAGAATTGCATCAAACCATGAAATCAGACGAGGTGGCCGAGTGGTTAAGGCGATGGACTGCTAATCCATTGGGCTCTGCCCGCGTGGGTTCGAATCCCATCCTCGTCGTCTCTTTTCCTGTGAGAATTCCTAAATTTTCCTCAAGCACTGACTAAGCATAAGGGTCTGCAATTCTAATAGATTTACCATCATGAAGTGCATATACAAACCATGTCTGATTTACCCACCATATACATACAAACTAAACTGAGATTCTAGGTAGAATTCATCTATTTTTATTGATGAAATATTGCCTACATTGCTTTGTTCATGTTACAAGGGAGGTGCTGGTTTGGATTGTATCTGTGATTTGATCTTCATCTCCATTATGTCAGAATTGCATCAAACCATGAAATCAGACGAGGTGGCCGAGTGGTTAAGGCGATGGACTGCTAATCCATTGGGCTCTACCCGCATGGGTTTGAATCCCATCCTTGTCGTCTATTTTCCTGTCAGAAATCCTAAATGTGCCTGAAATAATGAGAAACCATAATTGACCGTACGACAAAATCATATGTATCTGAACTGGACCTTCAAAAAGGAAGTGCATATGAAACCAAGTCTGACTCAATGACAACATAGATGGAAATAGAACTTAGATATGGAAGAATGATTCGATTTTTATGGATGTAGTATTGTCTTGATTACTTTGTTCATGTCACAATGGAGATGCTAGGTGGAAGCCAGTGCCTGTGAAGATAAAGTGACTTTGGTATACTTCATGAGGTTGCACATGGATAAATGATAGAATTCACTAATTCATATTGGGAGAGATTTATCCTGGATCACCTCTTAGCATCCTCCCACATGGTTTAGATTGTATCTGTTATTTGATTTACATCTCCATTATATTAGGATTGCATGAAACAGGAAATCAGACGAGGTGGCCGAGTGGTTAAGGCGATGGACTGCTAATCCATTGGGCTCTGCCCGCGTGGGTTCGAATCCCATCCTCGTCGTCTCTTTTCCTGTGAGAATTCCTAAATTTTCCTCAAGCACTGAGAAAGCATAAGGGTCTGCAATTCTAATAGCCTTGCCATCATGAAGTGCATATACAAACCATGTCTGATTTACCCACCATATACATACAAACCAAACTGAGATTCTAGGTAGAATTCATCTATTTTTATGGATGAAATATTGCCTACATTGCTTTGTTCATGTTACAAGGGAGGTGCTGGTTTGGATTGTATCTGTGATTTGATCTTCATCTCCATTATGTCAGAATTGCATCAAACCATGAAATCAGACGAGGTGGCCGAGTGGTTAAGGCGATGGACTGCTAATCCATTGGGCTCTGCCCGCGTGGGTTAGAATCCCATCCTCGTCGTCTATTTTCCTGTCAGAAATCCTAAATGTGCCTGAAATAATGAGAAACCATAAATGACCGTACGACAAAACATATGTATCTGAACTGGACCTTCAAACAGGAAGTGCATATGAAACCAACCGACTCAATGACAACATAGATGGAAATAGAACTTAGATATGGAAGAATGATTCGATTTTTATGGATGTAGTATTGTCTTGATTACTTTGTTCATGTCACAATGGAGATGCTAGGTGGAAGCCAGTGCCTGTGAAGATATAGTGACTTTGGTATACTTCATGAGGTTGCACATGGATAAATGATAGAATTCACTAATTCATATTGGGAGAGATTTATCCTGGTTCACCTCTTAGCATCCTCCCACATGGTTTAGATTGTATCTGTGATTTGATTTACATCTCCATTATATTAGGATTGCATGAAACAGGAAATCAGACGAGGTGGCCGAGTGGTTAAGGCGATGGACTGCTAATCCATTGGGCTCTGCCCGCGTGGGTTCGAATCCCATCCTCGTCGTCTCTTTTCCTGTGAGAATTCCTAAATTTTCCTCAAGCACTGAGAAAGCATAAGGGTCTGCAATTCTAATAGACTTGCCATCATGAAGTGCATATACAAACCATGTCTGATTTACCCACCATATACATACAAACCAAACTGAGATTCTAGGTAGAATTAATCTATTTTTATGGATGAAATATTGCCTACATTGCTTTGTTCATGTTACAAGGGAGGTGCTGGTTTGGATTGTATCTGTGATTTGATCTTCATCTCCATTATATCAGGATTGCATCAAACCATGAAATCAGACGAGGTGGCCGAGTGGTTAAGGCGATGGACTGCTAATCCATTGGGCTCTGCCCGCGTGGGTTCGAATCCCATCCTCGTCGTCTCTTTTCCTGTGAGAATTCCTAAATTTTCCTCAAGCACTGAGAAAGCATAAGGGTCTGCAATGGAACATTTTCAGTAATTCTAATAGCCTTGCCATCATGAAGTGCATATACAAACCATGTCTGATTTACCCACCATATACATACAAAACAAACTTAGATTCTAGGTAGAATTCATCTATGTTTATGGATGAAATATTGCCTACATTGCTTTGTTCATGTTACAAGGGAGGTGCTGGTTTGGATTGTATCTGTGATTTGATCTTCATCTCCATTATATCAGAATTGCATCAAACCATGAAATCAGACGAGGTGGCCGAGTGGTTAAGGCGATGGACTGCTAATCCATTGGGCTCTGCCCGCGTGGGTTCGAATCCCATCCTCGTCGTCTCTTTTCCTGTGAGAATTCCTAAATTTTCCTCAAGCACTGAGAAAGCATAAGGGTCTGCAATTCTAATAGACTTGCCATCATGAAGTGCATATACAAACCATGTCTGATTTACCCACCATATACATATAATCCAAACTGAGATTCTAGGTAGAATTTATCTATGTTTATGGATGAAATATTGCCTACATTGCTTTGTTCATGTTACAAGGGAGGTGCTGGTTTGGATTGTATCTGTGATTTGATCTTCATATCAATTATATCAGGATTGCATAAAACCATGAAATCAGACGAGGTGGCCGAGTGGTTAAGGCGATGAACTGCTAATCCATTGGGCTCTGCCCGCATGGGTTCGAATCCCATCCTCATCCTCGTCGTCTCTTTTCCTGTGAGAATTCCTAAATTTTTCTCAAGCACTGAGAAAGCATAAGGGTCTGCAATTCTAATAGCCTTGCCATCATGAAGTGCATATACAAACCATGTCTGATTTACCCACCATATACATACAAACCAAACTGAGATTCTAGGTAGAATTCATCTATTTTTATGGATGAAATATTGCCTACATTGCTTTGTTCATGTTACAAGGGAGGTGCTGGTTTGGATTGTATCTGTGATTTGATCTTCATCTCCATTATGTCAGAATTGCATCAAACCATGAAATCAGACGAGGTGGCCGAGTGGTTAAGGCGATGGACTGCTAATCCATTGGGCTCTGCCTGCATGGGTTTGAATCCCATCCTTGTTGTCTATTTTCCTGTCAGAAATCCTAAATGTGCCTGAAATAATGAGAAACCATAAATGACCGTACGACAAAATCATATGTATCTGAACTGAACCTTCAAAAAGGAAGTGCATATGAAACCAAGTCTGACTCAATGACAACATAGATGGAAAAAGAACTTAGATATGGAAGAATGATTCGATTTTTATGAATGGAGTATTGTCTTGATTATCTTGTTCATGTCACAATGGAGATGCTAGGTGGAAGCCAGTGCCTGTGAAGATAAAGTGACTTTGGTATACTTCATGAGGTTGCACATGGATAAATGATAGAATTCACTAATTCATATTGGGAGAGATTTATCCTGGATCACCTCTTAGCATCCTCCCACATGGTTTAGATTGTATCTGTGATTTGATTTACATCTCCATTATATTAGGATTGCATGAAACAGGAAATCAGACGAGGTGGCCGAGTGGTTAAGGCGATGGACTGCTAATCCATTGGGCTCTGCCCGCGTGGGTTCGAATCCCATCCTCGTCGTCTCTTTTCCTGTGAGAATTCCTAAATTTTCCTCAAGCACTGAGAAAGCATAAGGGTCTGCAATTCTAATAGCCTTGCCATCATGAAGTGCATATACAAACCATGTCTGATTTACCCACCATATACATACAAACCAAACTGAGATTCTAGGTAGAATTCATCTATTTTTATGGATGAAATATTGCCTACATTGCTTTGTTCATGTTACAAGGGAGGTGCTGGTTTGGATTGTATCTGTGATTTGATCTTCATCTCCATTATGTCAGAATTGCATCAAACCATGAAATCAGACGAGGTGGCCGAGTGGTTAAGGCGATGGACTGCTAATCCATTGGGCTCTGCCCGCGTGGGTTAGAATCCCATCCTCGTCGTCTATTTTCCTGTCAGAAATCCTAAATGTGCCTGAAATAATGAGAAACCATAAATGACCGTACGACAAAACATATGTATCTGAACTGGACCTTCAAACAGGAAGTGCATATGAAACCAACCGACTCAATGACAACATAGATGGAAATAGAACTTAGATATGGAAGAATGATTCGATTTTTATGGATGTAGTATTGTCTTGATTACTTTGTTCATGTCACAATGGAGATGCTAGGTGGAAGCCAGTGCCTGTGAAGATATAGTGACTTTGGTATACTTCATGAGGTTGCACATGGATAAATGATAGAATTCACTAATTCATATTGGGAGAGATTTATCCTGGTTCACCTCTTAGCATCCTCCCACATGGTTTAGATTGTATCTGTGATTTGATTTACATCTCCATTATATTAGGATTGCATGAAACAGGAAATCAGACGAGGTGGCCGAGTGGTTAAGGCGATGGACTGCTAATCCATTGGGCTCTGCCCGCGTGGGTTCGAATCCCATCCTCGTTGTCTCTTTTCCTGTGAGAATTCCTAAATTTTCCTCAAGCACTAAGAAAGCATAAGGGTCTGCAATGGAACATTTTCAGTAATTCTAATAGCCTTGCCATCATGAGGTGCATATACAAACCATGTCTGATTTACCCACCATATACATACAAAACAAACTTAGATTCTAGGTAGAATTCATCTATGTTTATGGATGAAATATTGCCTCCATTGCTTTGTTCATGTTACAAGGGAGGTGCTGGTTTAGATTTTGTCTGTGATTTCATCTTCATCCCCATTATATCAGAATTGCATCAAACCATGAAATCAGACGAGGTGGCCGAGTGGTTAAGGCGATGGACTGCTAATCCATTGGGCTCTGCCCGCGTGGGTTCGAATCCCATCCTCGTCGTCTCTTTTCTTGTGAGAATTCCTAAATTTTCCTCAAGCACTGACTAAGCATAAGGGTCTGCAATTCTAATAGACTTACCATCATGAAGTGCATATACAAACCATGTCTGATTTACCCACCATATACATACAAACCAAACTGAGATTCTAGGTAGAATTCATCTATTTTTATGGATGAAATATTGCCTACATTGCTTTGTTCATGTTACAAGGGAGGTGCTGGTTTGGATTGTATCTGTGATTTGATCTTCATCTCCATTATGTCAGAATTGCATCAAACCATGAAATCAGACGAGGTGGCCGAGTGGTTAAGGCGATGGACTGCTAATCCATTGGGCTCTGCCCGCGTGGGTTCGAATCCCATCCTCGTCGTCTCTTTTCCTGTGAGAATTCCTAAATTTTCCTCAAGCACTGAGAAAGCATAAGGGTCTGCAATTCTAATAGCCTTGCCATCATGAAGTGCATATACAAACCATGTCTGATTTACCCACCATATACATACAAACCAAACTGAGATTCTAGGTAGAATTCATCTATTTTTATGGATGAAATATTGCCTACATTGCTTTGTTCATGTTACAAGGGAGGTGCTGGTTTGGATTGTATCTGTGATTTGATCTTCATCTCCATTATGTCAGAATTGCATCAAACCATGAAATCAGACGAGGTGGCCGAGTGGTTAAGGCGATGGACTGCTAATCCATTGGGCTCTGCCCGCGTGGGTTAGAATCCCATCCTTGTCGTCTATTTTCCTGTCAGAAATCCTAAATGTGCCTGAAATAATGAGAAACCATAAATGACCGTACGACAAAACATATGTATCTGAACTGGACCTTCAAAGAGGAAGTGCATATGAAACCAACCGACTCAATGACAACATAGATGGAAATAGAACTTAGATATGGAAGAATGATTCGATTTTTATGGATGTAGTATTGTCTTGATTACTTTGTTCATGTCACAATGGAGATGCTAGGTGGAAGCCAGTGCCTGTGAAGATATAGTGACTTTGGTATACTTCATGAGGTTGCACATGGATAAATGATAGAATTCACTAATTCATATTGGGAGAGATTTATCCTGGTTCACCTCTTAGCATCCTCCCACATGGTTTAGATTGTATCTGTGATTTGATTTACATCTCCATTATATTAGGATTGCATGAAACAGGTAATCAGACGAGGTGGCCGAGTGGTTAAGGCGATGGACTGCTAATCCATTGGGCTCTGCCCGCGTGGGTTCGAATCCCATCCTCGTCGTCTCTTTTCCTGTGAGAATTCCTAAATTTTCCTCAAGCACTGAGAAAGCATAAGGGTCTGCAATTCTAATAGACTTGCCATCATGAAGTGCATATACAAACCATGTCTGATTTACCCACCATATACATACAAACCAAACTGAGATACTAGGTAGAATTAATCTATGTTTATCGATGAAATATTGCCTACATTGCTTTGTTCATGTTACAAGGGAGGTGCTGGTTTGGATTGTATCTGTGATTTGATCTTCATCTCAATTATATCAGGATTGCATCAAACCATGAAATCAGACGAGGTGGCCGAGTGGTTAAGGCGATGGACTGCTAATCCATTGGGCTCTGCCCGCGTGGTTTCGAATCCCATCCTCGTCGTCTCTTTTCCTGTGAGAATTCCTAAATTTTCCTCAAGCACTGAGAAAGCATAAGGGTCTGCAATGGAACATTTTCAGTAATTCTAATAGCCTTGCCATCATGAAGTGCATATACAAACCATGTCTGATTTACCCACCATATACATACAAAACAAACTTAGATTCTAGGTAGAATTCATCTATGTTTATGGATGAAATATTGCCTACATTGCTTTGTTCATGTTACAAGGGAGGTGCTGGTTTGGATTGTATCTGTGATTTGATCTTCATCTCCATTATATCAGAATTGCATCAAACCATGAAATCAGACGAGGTGGCCGAGTGGTTAAGGCGATGGACTGCTAATCCATTGGGCTCTGCCCGCGTGGGTTAGAATCCCATCCTCGTCGTCTATTTTCCTATCAGAAATCCTGGATGTGCCTGAAATAATGAGAAACCATAAATGACCGTACGACAAAATCATATGTATCTGAACTGGATTTTCAAACAGGAAGTGCATATGAAACCTAGTCTGACTCAATGACAACATAGATGGATATAGAACTTAGATATGGAAGAATGATTCGATTTTTATGGATGTAGTATTGTCTTGATTACTTTGTTCTTGTCACAATGGAGATGCTAGGTGGAAGCCAGTGCCTGTGAAGATAAAGTGCCTTTGGTATACTTCATGAGGTTGTCACATGGAGAAATGATAGAATTCACTAATTCATATTGGAAGAGATTTATCCTGCATCACCTCTTAGCATCCTCCCACATGGTTTAGATTGTATCTGTGATTTGATTTACATCTCCATTATATTAGGATTGCATGAAACAGGAAATGAGACGAGGTGGCCGAGTGGTTAAGGCGATGGACTGCTAATCCATTGGGCTCTGCCCGCGTGGGTTCGAATCCCATCCTCGTCGTCTCTTTTCCTGTGAGAATTCCTAAATTTTCCTCAAGCACTGACAAAGCATAAGGGTCTGCAATGGAACATTTTCAGTAATTCTAATAGCCTTGCCATCATGAAGTGCATATACAAACCATGTCTGATTTACCCACCATATACATACAAAACAAACTTAGATTCAAGGTAGAATTCATCTATGTGTATGGATGAAATATTGCCTCCATTGCTTTGTTCATGTTACACGGGAGGTACTGGTTTAGATTTTGTCTGTGATTTGATCTTCATCCCCATTATATCAGAATTGCATCAAACCATGAAATCAGAAGAGGTGGCCGAGTGGTTAAGGCGATGGACTGCTAATCCATTGGGCTCTGCCCGCGTGGGTTCGAATCCCATCCTCGTCGTCTCTTTTCCTGTGAGAATTCCTAAATTTTCCTCAAGCACTGACTAAGCATAAGGGTCTGCAATTCTAATAGATTTACCATCATGAAGTGCATATACAAACCATGTCTGATTTACCCACCATATACATACAAACCAAACTGAGATTCTAGGTAGAATTCATCTATTTTTATGGATGAAATATTGCCTACATTGCTTTGTTCATGTTACAAGGGAGGTGCTGGTTTGGATTGTATCTGTGATTTGATCTTCATCTCCATTATGTCAGAATTGCATCAAACCATGAAATCAGACGAGGTGGCCGAGTGGTTAAGGCGATGGACTGCTAATCCATTGGGCTCTACCCGCATGGGTTTGAATCCCATCCTTGTCGTCTATTTTCCTGTCAGAAATCCTAAATGTGCCTGAAATAATGAGAAACCATAAATGACCGTACGACAAAACATATGTATCTGAACTGGACCTTCAAACAGGAAGTGCATATGAAACCAACCGACTCAATGACAACATAGATGGAAATAGAACTTAGATATGGAAGAATGATTCGATTTTTATGGATGTAGTATTGTCTTGATTACTTTGTTCATGTCACAATGGAGATGCTAGGTGGAAGCCAGTGCCTGTGAAGATATAGTGACTTTGGTATACTTCATGAGGTTGCACATGGATAAATGATAGAATTCACTAATTCATATTGGGAGAGATTTATCCTGGTTCCCCTCTTAGCATCCTCCCACATGGTTTAGATTGTATCTGTGATTTGATTTACATCTCCATTATATTAGGATTGCATGAAACAGGAAATCAGACGAGGTGGCCGAGTGGTTAAGGCGATGGACTGCTAATCCATTGGGCTCTGCCCGCGTGGGTTCGAATCCCATCCTCGTCGTCTCTTTTCCTGTGAGAATTCCTAAATTTTCCTCAAGCACTGAGAAAGCATAAGGGTCTGCAATTCTAATAGACTTGCCATCATGAAGTGCATATACAAACCATGTCTGATTTACCCACCATATACATACAAACCAAACTGAGATTCTAGGTAGAATTCATCTATGTTTATGGATGAAATATTGCCTACATTGCTTTGTTCATGTTACAAGGGAGGTGCTGGTTTGGATTGTATCTGTGATTTGATCTTCATCTCCATTATATCAGGATTGCATCAAACCATGAAATCAGAAGAGGTGGCAGAGTGGTTAAGGCGATGGACTGCTAATCCATTGGGCTCTGCCCGCGTGGGTTCGAATCCCATCCTCGTCGTCTCTTTTCCTGTGAGAATTCCTAAATTTTCCTCAAGCACTGAGAAAGCATAAGGGTCTGCAATGGAACATTTTCAGTAATTCTAATAGCCTTGCCATCATGAAGTGCATATACAAACCATGTCTGATTTACCCACCATATACATACAAAACAAACTTAGATTCTAGGTAGAATTCATCTATGTTTATGGATGAAATATTGCCTACATTGCTTTGTTCATGTTACAAGGGAGGTGCTGGTTTGGATTGTATCTGTGATTTGATCTTCATCTCCATTATATCAGAATTGCATCAAACCATGAAATCAGACGAGGTGGCCGAGTGGTTAAGGCGATGGACTGCTAATCCATTGGGCTCTGCCCGCGTGGGTTCGAATCCCATCCTCGTCGTCTCTTTTCCTGTGAGAATTCCTAAATTTTCCTCAAGCACTGAGAAAGCATAAGGGTCTGCAATTCTAATAGACTTGCCATCATGAAGTGCATATACAAACCATGTCTGATTTACCCACCATATACATATAAACCAAACTGAGATTCTAGGTAGAATTCATCTATGTTTATGGATGAAATATTGCCTACATTGCTTTGTTCATGTTACAAGGGAGGTGCTGGTTTGGATTGTATCTGTGATTTGATCTTCATCTCAATTATATCAGGATTGCATAAAACCATGAAATCAGACGAGGTGGCCGAGTGGTTAAGGCGATGAACTGCTAATCCATTGGGCTCTGCCCGCATGGGTTCGAATCCCATCCTCATCCTCGTCGTCTTTTTTCCTGTGAGAATTCCTAAATTTTTCTCAAGCACTGAGAAAGCATAAGGGTCTGCAATTCTAATAGCCTTGCCATCATGAAGTGCATATACAAACCATGTCTGATTTACCCACCATATACATACAAACCAAACTGAGATTCTAGGTAGAATTCATCTATTTTTATGGATGAAATATTGCCTACATTGCTTTGTTCATGTTACAAGGGAGGTGCTGGTTTGGATTGTATCTGTGATTTGATCTTTATCTCCATTATGTCAGAATTGCATCAAACCATGAAATCAGACGAGGTGGCCGAGTGGTTAAGGCGATGGACTGCTAATCCATTGGGCTCTGCCCGCGTGGTTTCGAATCCCATCCTCGTCGTCTATTTTCCTGTCAGAAATCCTAAATGTGCCTGAAATAATGAGAAACCATAAATGACCGTACGACAAAACATATGTATCTGAACTGGACCTTCAAACAGGAAGTGCATATGAAACCAACCGACTCAATGACAACATAGATGGAAATAGAACTTAGATATGGAAAAATGATTCGATTTTTATGGATGTAGTATTGTCTTGATTACTTTGTTCATGTCACAATGGAGATGCTAGGTGGAAGCCAGTGCCTGTGAAGATATAGTGACTTTGGTATACTTCATGAGGTTGCACATGGATAAATGATAGAATTCACTAATTCATATTGAGAGAGATTTATCCTGGATCACCTCTTAGGATCCTCCCATCTGGTTTAGATTGTATCTGTGATTTGATTTACATCTCCATTATATTAGGATTGCATGAAACAGGAAATCAGACGAGGTGGCCGAGTGGTTAAGGCGATGGACTGCTAATCCATTGGGCTCTGCCCGCGTGGGTTCGAATCCCATCCTCGTCGTCTCTTTTCCTGTGAGAATTCCTAAATTTTCCTCAAGCACTGAGAAAGCATAAGGGTCTGCAATTCTAATAGACTTGCCATCATGAAGTGCATATACAAACCATGTCTGATTTACCCACCATATACATACAAACCAAACTGAGATTCTAGGTAGAATTCATCTATTTTTATCGATGAAATATTGCCTACATTGCTTTGTTCATGTTACAAGGGAGGTGCTGGTTTGGATTGTATCTGTGATTTGATCTTCATCTCCATTATGTCAGAATTGCATCAAACCATGAAATCAGACGAGGTGGCCGAGTGGTTAAGGCGATGGACTGCTAATCCATTGGGCTCTGCCCGCGTGGTTTCGAATCCCATCCTCGTCGTCTCTTTTCCTGTGAGAATTCCTAAATTTTCCTCAAGCACTGAGAAAGCATAAGGGTCTGCAATTCTAATAGACTTGCCATCATGAAGTGCATATACAAACCATGTCTGATTTACCCACCATATACATATAAACCAAACTGAGATTCTAGGTAGAATTCATCTATGTTTATGGATGAAATATTGCCTACATTGCTTTGTTCATGTTACAAGGGAGGTGCTGGTTTGGATTGTATCTGTGATTTGATCTTCATCTCAATTATATCAGGATTGCATAAAACCATGAAATCAGACGAGGTGGCCGAGTGGTTAAGGCGATGAACTGCTAATCCATTGGGCTCTGCCCGCATGGGTTCGAATCCCATCCTCATCCTCGTCGTCTCTTTTCCTGTGAGAATTCCTAAATTTTTCTCAAGCACTGAGAAAGCATAAGGGTCTGCAATTCTAATAGCCTTGCCATCATGAAGTGCATATACAAACCATGTCTGATTTACCCACCATATACATACAAACCAAACTGAGATTCTAGGTAGAATTCATCTATTTTTATGGATGAAATATTGCCTACATTGCTTTGTTCATGTTACAAGGGAGGTGCTGGTTTGGATTGTATCTGTGATTTGATCTTCATCTCCATTATGTCAGAATTGCATCAAACCATGAAATCAGACGAGGTGGCCGAGTGGTTAAGGCGATGGACTGCTAATCCATTGGGCTCTGCCCGCGTGGTTTCGGATCCCATCCTCGTCGTCTATTTTCCTGTCAGAAATCCTAAATGTGCCTGAAATAATGAGAAACCATAAATGACCGTACGACAAAACATATGTATCTGAACTGGACCTTCAAACAGGAAGTGCATATGAAACCAACCGACTTAATGACAACATAGATGGAAATAGAACTTAGATATGGAAAAATGATTCGATTTTTATGGATGTAGTATTGTCTTGATTACTTTGTTCATGTCACAATGGAGATGCTAGGTGGAAGCCAGTGCCTGTGAAGATATAGTGACTTTGGTATACTTCATGAGGTTGCACATGGATAAATGATAGAATTCACTAATTCATATTGGGAGAGATTTATCCTGGATCACCTCTTAGGATCCTCCCATCTGGTTTAGATTGTATCTGTGATTTGATTTACATCTCCATTATATTAGGATTGCATGAAACAGGAAATCAGACGAGGTGGCCGAGTGGTTAAGGCGATGGACTGCTAATCCATTGGGCTCTGCCCGCGTGGGTTCGAATCCCATCCTCGTCGTCTCTTTTCCTGTGAGAATTCCTAAATTTTCCTCAAGCACTGAGAAAGCATAAGGGTCTGCAATTCTAATAGACTTGCCATCATGAAGTGCATATACAAACCATGTCTGATTTACCCACCATATACATACAAACCAAACTGAGATTCTAGGTAGAATTCATCTATGTTTATGGATGAAATATTGCCTACATTGCTTTGTTCATGTTACAAGGGAGGTGCTGGTTTGGATTGTATCTGTGATTTGATCTTCATCTCCATTATATCAGGATTGCATCAAACCATGAAATCAGACGAGGTGGCCGAGTGGTTAAGGCGATGGACTGCTAATCCATTGGGCTCTGCCCGCGTGGGTTCGAATCCCATCCTCGTCGTCTATTTTCCTGTCAGAAATCCTGGATGTGTCTAAAATAATGAGAAACCATAAATGACCGTATGACAAAATCATATGTATCTGAACTGGACCTTCAAACAGGAAGTGCATATGAAACCAAGTCTGACTCAATGACAACATAGATGGAAATAGAACTTAGATATGGAAGAATGATTCGATTTTTATGGATGTAGTATTGTCTTGATTACTTTGTTCATGTCACAATGGAGATGCTAGGTGGAAGCCAGTGCCTGTGAAGATAAAGTGACTTTGGTATACTTCATGAGGTTGTCACATGGAGAAATGATAGAATTCACTAATTCATATTGGAAGAGATTTATCCTGCATCACCTCTTAGCATCCTCCCACATGGTTTAGATTGTATCTGTGATTTGATTTACATCTCCATTATATTAGGATTGCATGAAACAGGAAATCAGACGAGGTGGCCGAGTGGTTAAGGCGATGGACTGCTAATCCATTGGGCTCTGCCCGCGTGGGTTCGAATCCCTTCCTCGTCGTCTCTTTTCCTGTTAGAATTCCTAAATTTTCCTCAAGCACTAAGAAAGCATAAGGGTCTGCAATGGAACATTTTCAGTAATTCTAATAGCCTTGCCATCATGAGGTGCGTATACAAACCATGTCTGATTTACCCACCATATACATACAAAACAAACTTAGATTCTAGGTAGAATTCATCTATGTTTATGGATGAAATATTGCCTCCATTGCTTTGTTCATGTTACAAGGGAGGTGCTGGTTTAGATTTTGTCTGTGATTTGATCTTCATCCCCATTATATCAGAATTGCATCAAACCATGAAATCAGACGAGGTGGCCCAGTGGTTAAGGCGATGGACTGCTAATCCATTGGGCTCTGCCCGCGTGGGTTCGAATCCCATCCTCGTCGTCTCTTTTCCTGTGAGAATTCCTAAATTTTCCTCAAGCACTGAGAAAGCATAAGGGTCTGCAATTCTAATAGCCTTGCCATCATGAAGTGCATATACAAACCATGTCTGATTTACCCACCATATACATACAAACCAAACTGAGATTCTAGGTAGAATTCATCTATTTTTATGGATGAAATATTGCCTACATTGCTTTGTTCATGTTACAAGGGAGGTGCTGGTTTGGATTGTATCTGTGATTTGATCTTCATCTCCATTATGTCAGAATTGCATCAAACCATGAAATCAGACGAGGTGGCCGAGTGGTTAAGGCGATGGACTGCTAATCCATTGGGCTCTGCCCGCGTGGGTTAGAATCCCATCCTTGTCGTCTATTTTCCTGTCAGAAATCCTAAATGTGCCTGAAATAATGAGAAACCATAAATGACCGTACGACAAAACATATGTATCTGAACTGGACCTTCAAACAGGAAGTGCATATGAAACCAACCGACTCAATGACAACATAGATGGAAATAGAACTTAGATATGGAAGAATGATTCGATTTTTATGGATGTAGTATTGTCTTGATTACTTTGTTCATGTCACAATGGAGATGCTAGGTGGAAGCCAGTGCCTGTGAAGATAAAGTGACTTTGGTATACTTCATGAGGTTGCACATGGATAAATGATAGAATTCACTAATTCATATTGGGAGAGATTTATCCTGGATCACCTCTTAGCATCCTCCCACATGGTTTAGATTGTATCTGTGATTTGATTTACATCTCCATTATATTAGGATTGCATGAAACAGGAAATCAGACGAGGTGGCCGAGTGGTTAAGGCGATGGACTGCTAATCCATTGGGCTCTGCCCACGTGGGTTCGAATCCCATCCTCGTCGTCTCTTTTCCTGTGAGAATTCCTAAATTTTCCTCAAGCACTGAGAAAGCATAAGGGTCTGCAATTCTAATAGACTTGCTATCATGAAGTGCATATACAAACCATGTCTGATTTACCCACCATATACATATAAACCAAACTGAGATTCTAGGTAGAATTCATCTATGTTTATGGATGAAATATTGCCTACATTGCTTTGTTCATGTTACAAGGGAGGTGCTGGTTTGGATTTTGTCTGTGATTTGATCTTCATCCCCATTATATCAGAATTGCATCAAACCATGAAATCAGACGAGGTGGCCGAGTGGTTAAGGCGATGGACTGCTAATCCATTGGGCTCTGCCCGCGTGGGTTCGAATCCCATCCTCGTCGTCTCTTTTCCTGTGAGAATTCCTAAATTTTCTTCAAGCACTGACTATGCATAAGGGTCTGCAATTCTAATAGATTTACCATCATGAAGTGCATATACAAACCATGTCTGATTTACCCACCATATACATACAAACCAAACTGAGATTCTAGGTAGAATTCATCTATTTTTATGGATGAAATATTACATTGCTTTGTTCATGTTACAAGGGAGGTGCTGGTTTGGATTGTATCTGTGATTTGATCTTCATCTCCATTATGTCAGAATTGCATCAAACCATGAAATCAGACGAGGTGGCCGAGTGGTTAAGGCGATGGACTGCTAATCCATTGGGCTCTGCCCGCGTGGGTTCGAATCCCATCCTCGTCGTCTATTTTCCTGTCAGAAATCCTGGATGTGCCTAAAATAATGAGAAACCATAAATGACCGTATGACAAAATCATATGTATCTGAACTGGACCTTCAAACAGGAAGTGCATATGAAACCAAGTCTGACTCAATGACAACATAGATGGAAATAGAACTTAGATATGGAAGAATGATTCGATTTTTATGGATGTAGTATTGTCTTGATTACTTTGTTCATGTCACAATGGAGATGCTAGGTGGAAGCCAGTGCCTGTGAAGATAAAGTGACTTTGGTATACTTCATGAGGTTGTCACATGGAGAAATGATAGAATTCACTAATTCATATTGGAAGAGATTTATCCTGCATCACCTCTTAGCATCCTCCCACATGGTTTAGATTGTATCTGTGATTTGATTTACATCTCCATTATATTAGGATTGCATGAAACAGGAAATCAGACGAGGTGGCCGAGTGGTTAAGGCGATGGACTGCTAATCCATTGGGCTCTGCCCGCGTGGGTTCGAATCCCATCCTCGTCGTCTCTTTTCCTGTGAGAATTCCTAAATTTTCCTCAAGCACTGAGAAAGCATAAGGGTCTGCAATGGAACATTTTCAGTAATTCTAATAGCCTTGCCATCATGAAGTGCATATACAAACCATGTCTGATTTACCCACCATATACATACAAAACAAACTTAGATTCTAGGTAGAATTCATCTATGTGTATGGATGAAATATTGCCTCCATTGCTTTGTTCATGTTACAAGGGAGGTGCTGGTTTAGATTTTGTCTGTGATTTGATCTTCATCCCCATTATATCAGAATTGCATCAAACCATGAAATCAGACGAGGTGGCCGAGTGGTTAAGGCGATGGACTGCTAATCCATTGGGCTCTGCCCGCGTGGGTTCGAATCCCATCCTCGTCGTCTCTTTTCCTGTGAGAATTCCTAAATTTTCCTCAAGCACTGACTAAGCATAAGGGTCTGCAATTCTAATAGATTTACCATCATGAAGTGCATATACAAACCATGTCTGATTTACCCACCATATACATACAAACCAAACTGAGATTCTAGGTAGAATTCATCTATTTTTATGGATGAAATATTGCCTACATTGCTTTGTTCATGTTACAAGGGAGGTGCTGGTTTTGATTGTATCTGTGATTTGATCTTCATCTCCATTATGTCAGAATTGCATCAAACCATGAAATCAGACGAGGTGGCCGAGTGGTTAAGGCGATGGACTGCTAATCCATTGGGCTCTGCCCGCGTGGGTTCGAATCCCATCCTCGTCGTCTATTTTCCTGTCAGAAATCCTGGATGTGCCTAAAATAATGAGAAACCATAAATGACCGTATGACAAAATCATATGTATCTGAACTGGACCTTCAAACAGGAAGTGCATATGAAACCAAGTCTGACTCAATGACACCATAGATGGAAATAGAACTTAGATATGGAAGAATGATTCGATTTTTATGGATGTAGTATTGTCTTGATTACTTTGTTCATGTCACAATGGAGATGCTAGGTGGAAGCCAGTGCCTGTGAAGATAAAGTGACTTTGGTATACTTCATGAGGTTGTCACATGGAGAAATGATAGAATTCACTAATTCATATTGGAAGAGATTTATCCTGCATCACCTCTTAGCATCCTCCCACATGGTTTAGATTGTATCTGTGATTTGATTTACATCTCCATTATATTAGGATTGCATGAAACAGGAAATCAGACGAGGTGGCGGAGTGGTTAAGGCGATGGACTGCTAATCCATTGGGCTCTGCCCGCGTGGTTTCGAATCCCATCCTCGTCGTCTCTTTTCCTGTGAGAATTCCTAAATTTTCCTCAAGCACTGAGAAAGCATAAGGGTCTGCAATGGAACATTTTCAGTAATTCTAATAGCCTTGCCATCATGAGGTGCATATACAAACCATGTCTGATTTACCCACCATATACATACAGAACAAACTTAGATTCTAGGTAGAATTCATCTATGTTTATGGATGAAATATTGCCTCCATTGCTTTGTTCATGTTACAAGGGAGGTGCTGGTTTAGATTTTGTCTGTGATTTGATCTTCATCCCCATTATATCAGAATTGCATCAAACCATGAAATCAGACGAGGTGGCCGAGTGGTTAAGGTGATGGACTGCTAATCCATTGGGCTCTGCCCGCGTGGGTTCGAATCCCATCCTCGTCATCTCTTTTCCTGTGAGAATTCCTAAATTTTCCTCAAGCACTGACTAAGCATAAGGGTCTGCAATTCTAATAGACTTACCATCATGAAGTGCATATACAAAGCATGTCTGATTTACCCACCATATACATACAAACCAAACTGAGATTCTAGGTAGAATTCATCTATTTTTATGGATGAAATATTGCCTACATTGCTTTGTTCATGTTACAAGGGAGGTGCTGGTTTGGATTGTATCTGTGATTTGATCTTCATCTCCATTATGTCAGAATTGCATCAAACCATGAAATCAGACGAGGTGGCCGAGTGGTTAAGGCGATGGACTGCTAATCCATTGGGCTCTACCCGCATGGGTTTGAATCCCATCCTTGTCGTCTATTTTCCTGTCAGAAATCCTAAATGTGCCTGAAATAATGAGAAACCATAAATGACCGTACGACAAAATCATATGTATCTGAACTGAACCTTCAAAAAGGAAGTCGTATGAAACCAAGTCTGACTCAATGACAACATAGATGGAAATAGAACTTAGATATGGAAGAATGATTCGATTTTTATGGATGGAGTATTGTCTTGATTATCTTGTTCATGTCACAATGGAGATGCTAGGTGGAAGCCAGTGCCTGTGAAGATAAAGTGACTTTGGTATACTTCAAGAGGTTGCACATGGATAAATGATAGAATTCACTAATTCATATTGGGAGAGATTTATCCTGGATCACCTCTTAGCATCCTCCCACATGGTTTAGATTGTATCTGTGATTTGATTTACATCTCCATTATATTAGGATTGCATGAAACAGGAAATCAGACGAGGTGGCCGAGTGGTTAAGGCGATGGACTGCTAATCCATTGGGCTCTGCCCGCGTGGGTTCGAATCCCATCCTCGTCGTCTCTTTTCCTGTGAGAATTCCTAAATTTTCCTCAAGCACTGAGAAAGCATAAGGGTCTGCAATTCTAATAGACTTGCCATCATGAAGTGCATATACAAACCATGTCTGATTTACCCACCATATACATATAAACCAAACTGAGATTCTAGGTAGAATTCATCTATGTTTATGGATGAAATATTGCCTACATTGCTTTGTTCATGTTACAAGGGAGGTGCTGGTTTGGATTGTATCTGTGATTTGATCTTCATCTCAATTATATCAGGATTGCATAAAACCATGAAATCAGACGAGGTGGCCGAGTGGTTAAGGCGATGGACTGCTAATCCATTGGGCTCTGCCCGCGTGGGTTCGAATCCCATCCTCGTCGTCTCTTTTCCTGTGAGAATTCCTAAATTTTTCTCAAGCACTGAAAAAGCATAAGGGTCTGCAATTCTAATAGCCTTGCCATCATGAAGTGCATATACAAACCATGTCTGATTTACCCACCATATACATACAAACCAAACTGAGATTCTAGGTAGAATTCATCTATTTTTATGGATGAAATATTGCCTACATTGCTTTGTTCATGTTACAAGGGAGGTGCTGGTTTGGATTGTATCTGTGATTTGATCTTCATCTCCATTATGTCAGAATTGCATCAAACCATGAAATCAGACGAGGTGGCCGAGTGGTTAAGGCGATGGACTGCTAATCCATTGGGCTCTGCCCACGTGGTTTCGAATCCCATCCTCGTCGTCTATTTTCCTGTCAGAAATCCTAAATGTGCCTGAAATAATGAGAAACCATAAATGACCGTACGACAAAACATATGTATCTGAACTGGACCTTCAAACAGGAAGTGCATATGAAACCAACCGACTCAATGACAACATAGATGGAAATAGAACTTAGATATGGAAAAATGATTCGATTTTTATGGATGTAGTATTGTCTTGATTACTTTGTTCATGTCACAATGGAGATGCTAGGTGGAAGCCAGTGCCTGTGAAGATATAGTGACTTTGGTATACTTCATGAGGTTGCACATGGATAAATGATAGAATTCACTAATTCATATTGGGAGAGATTTATCCTGGATCACCTCTTAGCATCCTCCCACATGGTTTAGATTGTATCTGTGATTTGATTTACATCTCCATTATATTAGGATTGCATGAAACAGGAAATCAGACGAGGTGGCCGAGTGGTTAAGGTGATGGACTGCTAATCCATTGGGCTCTGCCCGCGTGGGTTCGAATCCCATCCTCGTCGTCTCTTTTCCTGTGAGAATTCCTAAATTTTTCTCAAGCACTGAGAAAGCATAAGGGTCTGCAATTCTATTAGCCTTGCCATCATGAAGTGCATATACAAACCATGTCTGATTTACCCACCATATACATACAAACCAAACTGAGATTCTAGGTAGAATTAATCTATGTTTATGGATGAAATATTGCCTACATTGCTTCGTTCATGTTACAAGGGAGGTGCTGGTTTGGATTGTATCTTTGATTTGATCTTCATCTCCATTATATCAGGATTGCATCAAACCATGAAATCAGACGAGGTGGCCGAGTGGTTAAGGCGATGGACTGCTAATCCATTGGGCTCTGCCCGCGTGGGTTCGAATCCCATCCTCGTCGTCTCTTTTCCTGTGAGAATTCCTAAATTTTCCTCAAGCACTGAGAAAGCATAAGGGTCTGCAATGGAACATTTTCAGTAATTCTAATAGCCTTGCCATCATGAAGTGCATATACAAACCATGTCTGATTTACCCACCATATACATACAAAACAAACTTAGATTCTAGGTAGAATTCATCTATGTTTATGGATGAAATATTGCCTACATTGCTTTGTTCATGTTACAAGGGAGGTGCTGGTTTGGATTGTATCTGTGATTTGATCTTCATCTCCATTATATCAGAATTGCATCAAACCATGAAATCAGACGAGGTGGCCGAGTGGTTAAGGCGATGGACTGCTAATCCATTGGGCTCTGCCCGCGTGTGTTCGAATCCCATCCTCGTCGTCTATTTTCTGTCAGAAATCCTGGATGTGCCTGAAATAATGAGAAACCATAAATGACCGTACGACAAAACATATGTATCTGAACTGGACCTTCAAACAGGAATTGCATATGAAACTAACCGACTCAATGACAACATAGATGGAAATAGAACTTAGATATGGAAAAATGATTCGATTTTTATGGATGTAGTATTGTCTTGATTACTTTGTTCATGTCACAATGGAGATGCTAGGTGGAAGCCAGTGCCTGTGAAGATATAGTGACTTTGGTATACTTCATGAGGTTGCACATGGATAAATGATAGAATTCACTAATTCATATTGGGAGAGATTTATCCTGGATCACCTCTTAGCATCCTCCCACATGGTTTAGATTGTATCTGTGATTTGATTTACATCTCCATTATATTAGGATTGCATGAAACAGGAAATCAGACGAGGTGGCCGAGTGGTTAAGGCGATGGACTGCTAATCCATTGGGCTCTGCCCGCGTGGGTTCGAATCCCATCCTCGTCGTCTCTTTTCCTGTGAGAATTCCTAAATTTTCCTCAAGCACTGAGAAAGCATAAGGGTCTGCAATTCTAATAGACTTGCCATCATGAAGTGCATATACAAACCATGTCTGATTTACCCACCATATACATACAAACCAAACTGAGATTCTAGGTAGAATTAATCTATGTTTATGGATGAAATATTGCCTACATTGCTTCGTTCATGTTACAAGGGAGGTGCTGGTTTGGATTGTATCTGTGATTTGATCTTCATCTCCATTATATCAGGATTGCATCAAACCATGAAATCAGACGAGGTGGCCGAGTGGTTAAGGCGATGGACTGCTAATCCATTGGGCTCTGCCCGCGTGGGTTCGAATCCCATCCTTGTCGTCTATTTTCCTGTCAGAAATCCTGGATGTGCCTAAAATAATGAGAAACCATAAATGACCGTATGACAAAATCATATGTATCTGAACTGGACCTTCAAACAGGAAGTGCATATGAAACCAAGTCTGACTCAATGACAACATAGATGGAAATAGAACTTAGATATGGAAGAATGATTCGATTTTTATGGATGTAGTATTGTCTTGATTACTTTGTTCATGTCACAATGGAGATGCTAGGTGGAAGCCAGTGCCTGTGAAGATAAAGTGACTTTGGTATACTTCATGAGGTTGTCACATGGAGAAATGATAGAATTCACTAATTCATATTGGAAGAGATTTATCCTGCATCACCTCTTAGCATCCTCCCACATGGTTTAGATTGTATCTGTGATTTGATTTACATCTCCATTATATTAGGATTGCATGAAACAGGAAATCAGACGAGGTGGCCGAGTGGTTAGGGCGATGGACTGCTAATCCATTGGGCTCTGCCCGCGTGGGTTCGAATCCCATCTTCGTCGTCTCTTTTCCTGTGAGAATTCCTAAATTTTCCTCAAGCACTAAGAAAGCATAAGGGTCTGCAATGGAACATTTTCAGTAATTCTAATAGCCTTGCCATCATGAGGTGCATATACAAACCATGTCTGATTTACCCACCATATACATACAAAACAAACTTAGATTCTAGGTAGAATTCATCTATGTTTATGGATGAAATATTGCCTCCATTGCTTTGTTCATGTTACAAGGGAGGTGCTGGTTTAGATTTTGTCTGTGATTTGATCTTCATCCCCATTATATCAGAATTGCATCAAACCATGAAATCAGACGAGGTGGCCGAGTGGTTAAGGCGATGGACTGCTAATCCATTGGGCTCTGCCCGCGTGGGTTCGAATCCCATCCTCGTCGTCTCTTTTCCTGTGAGAATTCCTAAATTTTCCTCAAGCACTGACTTAGCATAAGGGTCTGCAATTCTAATAGACTTACCATCATGAAGTGCATATACAAAGCATGTCTGATTTACCCACCATATACATACAAACCAAACTGAGATTCTAGGTAGAATTCATCTATTTTTATGGATGAAATATTGCCTACATTGCTTTGTTCATGTTACAAGGGAGGTGCTGGTTTGGATTGTATCTGTGATTTGATCTTCATCTCCATTATATCAGGATTGCATCAAACCATGAAATCAGACGAGGTGGCCGAGTGGTTAAGGCGATGGACTGCTAATCCATTGGGCTCTGCCCGCGTGGGTTCGAATCCCATCCTCGTCGTCTCTTTTCCTGTGAGAATTCCTAAATTTTCCTCAAGCACTGAGAAAGCATAAGGGTCTGCAATGGAACATTTTCAGTAATTCTAATAGCCTTGCCATCATGAAGTGGATATACAAACCATGTCTGATTTACCCACCATATACATACAAAACAAACTTAGATTCTAGGTAGAATTCATCTATGTTTATGGATGAAATATTGCCTCCATTGCTTTGTTCATGTTACAAGGGAGGTGCTGGTTTGGATTGTATCTGTGATTTGATCTTCATCTCCATTATATCAGAATTGCATCAAACCATGAAATCAGACCAGGTGGCCGAGTGGTTAAGGCGATGGACTGCTAATCCATTGGGCTCTGCCCGCGTGGGTTCGAATCCCATCCTCGTCGTCTATTTTCCTGTCAGAAATCCTAAATGTGCCTGAAATAATGAGAAACCATAAATGACCGTACGACAAAATCATTATGTATCTGAACTGGACCTTCAAACAGGAAGTGCATATGAAACCAAGTCTGACTCAATGACAACATAGATGGAAATAGAACTTAGATATGGAAGAATGATTCTATTTTTATGGATGTAGTATTGTCTTGATTACTTTGTTCATGTCACAATGGAGATGCTAGGTGGAAGCCAGTGCCTGTGAAGATAAAGTGACTTTGGTATACTTCATGAGGTTGTCACATGGATAAATGATAGAATTCACTAATTCATATTGGGAGAGTTTTATCCTGGATCACCTCTTAGCATCCTCCCACATGGTTTAGATTGTATCTGTGATTTGATTTACATCTCCAATATATTAGGATTGCATGAAATAGGAAATCAGACGAGGTGGCCGAGTGGTTAAGGCGATGGACTGCTAATCCATTGGGCTCTGCCCGCGTGGGTTCGAATCCCATCCTCGTCGTCTATTTTCCTGTTAGAATTCCTAAATTTTCCTCAAGCACTTAGAAAGCATAAGGATCTGCAATGGAACATTTTCAGTAATTCTAATAGACTTGCTATCATGAAGTGCATATATACAAACCATGTTTGATTTACCCACCATATACATACTAAACAAACTTAGATTCTAGGTAGAATTCATCTATGTTTATGGATGAAATATTGCCTACATTGCTTTGTTCATGTTACAAGGGAGGTGCTGGTTTGGATTGTATCTGTGATCTGAATTCACTAATTCATATTGGGAGAGATTTATCCTGGATCACCTCTTAGCATCCTCCTACATTCTCTCTGTCTTTCTCCCTGGCGTTGTCCCTGTCTATATAACTCTCTCTGTTCATATTTTTGTTTCTGTCTCTGTCTGTCCATATGTATGTCATACTATATCTTTGTCTATTTCCCTGTTGTTTGGTATGTATGTTTGACTATTTGCTTTGTATTTGCATATCTGTCTCATTGTCTCTGTCCCTATCTGTATATGTCTGACTCTCTGTCTGTTTACCTCCCCTGTGTGAGTCTCCCTTCTGTCTCTGTTACCATGTGCATCATTATCTGTCTCTATCTGTCTCCCTCCCTGTCTATATGAAAATCGATGATCAACGGTTTCAGCAAGTCTATGGTCATGTCGCAGCTGCAAGGCTTGATGACAGGGTTTAAGGGAGTAAAACTGGTTTGTCAGGTCTGTACAAAGTTGGTCTGAATACAGTTTATTTACATGTGTCCCATCAGATCCGACCCTCTGAATACCGTGTATTTAGATGTGTCCCATCAGATTTGAAATGTAAATACCACATTTAGACAATATTATCATCTAACAGTTTCCTTTTCTAGTAGCAGATTACAGTAGCCATAACTAAGTGTTTATTATTTAATGAAATGATAGACATAGTGAATATTTTTGTCTTTAGGAACCAAGTCAGTAGTGCGGCAGGGGGTAAGGTAAGGCTTGCTACTGAACCCCTGCTCATTTAACCAGGCCTATATAGTTGGGACATTGATTGCGAAGTGTTAGATTCTCTGCAGTAAGCTGGAAGCCTGTGTGAGCATTCTAACCTCTAGATGACATATATGTCTGTGTTTTCCTGCGCTCGAAAAGAGTGGGTCCATCTATCAATTGGCACGAGACCCTGCTGATCATTATACATGAAGCAGGGGGCTGTTTGATATATGAGAAAACCGTTCTTGCATATTTCTTTTCTATTTCCACAAAAACATAGAGGTACATTCATGGTATTCAGCGCCAATAGCGTGAATACACTTAGGTTTTGCGGCCAATCCGGCGAATTGTTACTTATACTATATGATATAACTAGATTCACTCAGCTAACTTACATTAATGTACAATTGGGTGAGGTAAATATTGGTGAGTGTATATAATTTAAAGTGGGAGTCACATGGGCGCCTTCATGTTCCTGACAGGCTGTTTGTCTGAGACAAATCCTGGTGAGATTCTGTACTCTAACACAAGCTTTTTGTCTAAATTGTAGGGGGAAACTTTGACTTCCTTTCACCGGAACATAGTTTCCCTCTATTTCTCACCAAGTAATTTTGCCTTTATAGCCTACATAGAACAAAACTACATGTTTTGAGGCGAACACAGAGGGATACCGCATAGGATTTAACCCGACCAACCCCTATATCGTAGAAGGGGTTGGTTGCCAAACTAAAAACCAAGATGACGAATTTATGTGGCGGACGATCTGGTAGAGGACACTGCTATCAGTCATGTCTATGTCTCTTTTTTCTGACACTTTAACTCTTGTTTACAAATGGGACAAGTAGTGTATCACGACAATTACTCTCGAGCTGGACTGGCTCAGTAACAGGCCTAAAACGGTGAATCTACAAACATGCCTTCCAAAGGCAGCTGCCAGTGCAGACGATGAGGCGGGAGATAGAGTAGAGCTGCGGCAGGAGATGGGGCTGGCCCACGCCGTGTCTGAAGCTGTTGCTACACTGGTGCTGCCATCTAGTTTCATGAAAATGTTGCAGTTTCCCATAGGCACCAATAGATAAGCACATACCTTCTTCAGATGGCCTTCCCATGGAAACTAGCATGGTGACATAGTATCCTTTTAACATTTCTCATTTGTACATGTTCCCAACCAATATGATCCAGAATTATTTGAAGATTGCAACAGAACATCAGTGTCATCTAGCCACCAAGTCAAAATATTGCAGTTTCCCATAGACAACAATAGTTAAGCACTTACATTTTCAGATGGCCTTCCCATAGAAGTTAGCATGGTGGAGATTCAGCACTGGAACAGAGTCTGCTTGTCGATAATGTATGGTTCCATTTCCCTAGTAACTAGTCGGTACGATAGGATTGGTTATTCCTATATACCTATGGCTGTACACTCTATGCTTACACCACGCTCTGGGGGGGTGGAGTAACTATCTGATACTACCCAAGGTTGGTATACTACCCAAGGTTGCCGTATACTACCCAAGGTTGACATTTAGACCAATCAGATTTTCTCTTATTAAACCACATTTGAAGGTATATAGGAATAGGGAAACCAAGTACCAGTGAAGGGAAGTCAAAATTACTCGGTAAGGCTTGGAAAAATTACTGCCCGCGGCCAGGGCCTTGGGCAGTAATTTTTCCAAGCCTTACCTCGTAACTTTGACTTCCTTTCACCGGAACATAGTTTCCCTCTATTATTTCGCCGAGCCCCCTAGCGTATACGGGACTGGTGAACATACTCTGGCCAATTTAGCATGAACACAGGGCGGTGTTTAAAAAAAATAGAACGACACAAAAATCGATATCATCATGATCTTTGTTTTATTCTCGTTACCTAAAGTGATCCGTCTTTATGGAGGATGGTTTTACAAGACGATCAGCAAAATATCTTTATTTTCATTTTTAAAAAGGAAGACAGGTTTTACCATTTTTCAGGGCTGTTGCTAGGTAAGATTTATCCTTCATGACAATACGCCTTCCACTATGAAGGAAAAGGATAAATGAAGAAAATGACAAAAGAATTCTGAAAACCATTTTTAAAAATGGACTGACACTCCAGTTATGGTCACTATCGCCTGAGGTCAGTCCTAATCGTAATCATTCAGCCAATATCATTCTTAGTTTTAAAGACACCTCCCAGGTTTTAGCCTGGAAACCTGGTGCCCGTTTAGCACTTTAAGGGCGAATGTTGATATATTGACTGCTAAATTACCCAATTCAACCACAGTCCATGATAGTCCACTGAACCTCCCCAAATGGCCTATGTAAAAACTTTATCTTTCCCTTGATTCCCCACTGTAATGTGTATGTAATGCGTAAAGGCTGTATTGCAATAACAAAAATATTTCATTGTTTTTTTAACCCCAACTGGCAACCCTGCTCAACTATTATGTATATAAAAAATGTCAGGGTTGGGCTGACAGGTGTAGAGTGTGTCAGGTCCCTGTTGGCGCTCGCAGGCACTGGTGGTGGTGTGGTAGTAGGTGAGATAGACGACAGGTGGCGCCTCTGTTCCTTTATATATACATATACCTGTGAGTTATATGTTTTACATATATATATATCTTATTTAGGAGACCGCAGAAGAGCTCATGTATTAATAAACCTAATATGACCCAGTCGAGGGAATATCTTTGCGCCCCATGCAGGGAACGTGCAAAGCTCCCCTGGCCCACTAAAAGACCTAAACCCCTCACTAAACTTTATTTCATAGAATGCCAGAGTACGAAACTATAAATGACAGGATCATGACCGGAATGTTGAGAAATTCTGTGTCGTAGTGTATCGGAATACTTGTCATATAGTGTAACGGGAGCTCAGTGGGTTCCCGGCCTTACAGTAATTCAGAACTGCATGTATCAGCTGTAAATGGACCTGTTTTCATATATGTATACGTCGATATTTCGCGCCAGCGTATGAGGCGTACACAAAACTGCTTCCTTTTGAATACGGATGCGCCTTGGCTGTTTTTCACACCAGACGTATACGGGAGGAAATATCCTCTGTGCAACATGTATACGCCGGGCGTATATATGATAAAAAAAAATATTAAAAAAATTGCGACCCACCGCCCCCTTGTATACGCAAAAGCATACCTATATACGCCGGGCGCAGTCATATGTAAAATGATTGTTTTCGTGCAGTGAAAGCTCCATCAATTGTCTCCATGGATGAAATAGATCAATAGCTAGGGCTATTGACAAAACTAGAGTTGCTCAACTGAGTATAACTATTTCTACGAATCATATATTGATACAGTAATGGTATGCGGATTGTATAAATGAACAACTCGATATATAGTATAGTTTACCACGAATTGCTGTAAGGGTTAAAAATACCGGCCTATCCAGGCTGAAGACTTTTACAGCTTAAATATAAAAAAATAATAATAAAAGAAAAAAAAGAAGCTCCACATATCAGTCATTAGATACAGCCATTCCTTTTAGCCTTCGTCTTGAATCGTCCATTTGATTCAATCAATTGAATATCACCTGACAGACTGCTCCGCAATACATTTCCTACATGTAAATGCGATTGTCTATATTTTTAGATCTCGGTTTCGTTATTATAAACTTCACTTTTATTTTTGCTTTTAGATAGTCCATCAAATATGTGTCTTTCATCCGAACTCTCTATACCACTGCCCAAACTTAGCAGCCCTTAAAACATCTTAAAACCCTCTTAGGCCTTCTAATCCAAGAAATATGCTGTTGTAGTATTCTTCCTGCTCCCCCGGTTATCTGCTTTGCAATACATGCCACCAACAGACCGAGATGAAGGTGCGTCAAATAGCTGGGCTAGGTTTTAGCCTGTACTTTGGCCTTTTAGAAAGGACACACAGGCCGCTATATTCGGAAATATACAACGGATTATCCAGATCGCGGTCAATGACCTTGGTCTGTATTCAATCCTCTCGTAGCTACATATTACAGAGGAAACCTCTGAAAATTAAAACCTTGTGAATTACGTAATGATTGAAACGAGACAGGATCGAGCTCTGACCCTAAACTTAAATAGATTTCCGAATCTGCCTTATCCCTCAGATTGACTAACATTTGTGACATAATCCTCCATTGATTGTTTTCTTATAAATACTCCATTGGCATTGAGTGCGAGTTTCCAATGTTTTACACATATGGGGAAGAAGTACCAGGAGTGAGATGAAGCTTTCATGCACAACAAGTATATATACATATAACTGCCTCACTGCCCACTACCATATCGACAGTTTTGAAAATCTTGAGTGTAAAGGGGGGCGTCCACCAACCACGACAAGGCTATGACAATGGGTTCCCGACAAGGTCCACGATTGGCCTACAATTGGAGGCCTTGCCATGGTTGGTGGACCCCAGTTCCTGACAAGAGTCTACGACAAGGCCATGATTGGAAGCTTGTCGGGAGCTTTCTGACAAAGCTACGACAACATGGAGCATGTTCGATTTTTCCCATGACTGGATCCTTGTCGTGGAGTGTAATGGTGTGTCGGGAGCGTGTCGCAGGGGTCTACGATAGGAAATTTTGGTGGAGCGTGCACTTCCTGACACACCCTGACAACGCTGTCGTGAAGCCCCCCTTCTAACGACAAGGCTGCGACAAGCGCTGATTGGAACTTTCTTGTTGGCGCTTGTTGTAGCCTTGTCGTGGTTGGTGGATGCCACCCTTTACTGGGGCCGGTGACGCCTTACACTGGCGGTCAGAGCTACACTATATTAGCTCTGGCTGCGTTAAATCCATGGCCACCTTGACCCACTACCTGTTTGTGTCTCTTACTCTCCCAGCAGATGTTTTATGTCATCTTGACCTATGGTCGGAGAATGTATTCAATTCTCACTCTTGAAGCTATTTTTCCATGTTCATATTTCCTTTTGTGTGAATTTAAAATCAAATAAACATAAATGTAGATTTTATTATGAATTTCTTGTACGGTGGATATGTGGTATGTGTCCGAGGTCAAGTGGGGACGAGGTGGTCCTTCCAGGTAAGGCTCGGATATTGCTTCCTCAAGTGACCTCGTCGGAAATTGTCGGGGAAGGTTCCTTTTTGATTTATGTTATTGAGAATTTTGAGACGTATGTATACATTCATCAATTTTCATCTTGTTTTTCAATATATCGTCTTCACAAGAAAAAAACGAAGAAGCAAATGGTACTCCTCATACAGACAAGATAAAAACGACAATACTCGAGGTTGAATATACATACAAAGACATGCAAATTCCTGAATAAAAAAAACAACAACAAAAACCAGTAAACTAGGGCTTGTGCGTTGAATAACCAGTGTACTGTGACTGTGTCACTGCATGGGGCCTGTTTTATAGTCTACTATAATTGAACTTCTACTGAGCCTGTCAGTGTGGCTCTGTTATGTGTTATGTGTCTTGTGGTTTGATATACCTTTACCAGTATCTCATCAGGTGTGTGGCTATCATTCGTGACCTAGGTTACGAATCAAGTTTAGTTGACTGATCTTCAAACCTCACTTGGTTTGAAAAGAAAATCTAATTTTCAGACAAGGAGATTATGGCTGGCCGGGTTAACGAGATATCGACTTTAAAACCACTTCATAAAAACTTTCCACCATAAATTGGGGCCCCGATTTTATTGAGAAAAAATTTCAACGTGGCATTCTGGATATTTACTAGCCATACCGGTTGTCCATTATGTTCAATCCCTGACTGACTGACTCTTTAGGCGATCGATCCAGTTACACTCCTCCTTGTTCCTTACGATTCCTGACCTATTGCTCTGTGGATGGCGATATATGAAGTCCAGTACATGAGATTTTACATCATCTGTCCAGTTGTGATCACACTGGCTGAGGTGGATCGACATCTCGCTTTTAGTTGCGGCTTTTGAGATGTTGCAAAGACGTTCGTACATCTGGGCTCCCAATTGTCGTCTGCTTTGTCCCATGTACTGCTTCCCGAATATCTTGCAGTTGATGCAGTATATGATGTTGGAGCTATTGCAAGTCACGTTCAATTTGGTATTATGTTTACACTGGTTAGGGGCGGCATCTACTGAGCTCCCGATACGCTCCTATAAATATATACATATATGCCCTACAATGCACCTCCCGATAAAAAATCGAAATCGCGTCGGAAGGTCACCTCTCATCGGGGCAGTTAAACACCTCTCTGCGGTGAAAGATGCGTGGCAAAGTGGATTGTCTACAGTCTAGACATTTATGTCTATGATATGGCCCTCACCGATTAGTCCACGATTTTTACTTTCTTGTATGAAGTATCAGAGCCATATCGGTAGGTCTAAATTTCTATCGTAGTAAGTGGATGCTGGACCTAACTTTGCCTCAGTGTTCATTTGTTTGCAGTCCTCGTAATCCTTCCGGTTACAGACGTTTATGTTCTGGGTCATTTCTTTGTCCTGACCGTTATCATCCTTTTTGGGATAGTTTTGCTCTCACTATAGGTGATCTCTGAGATTCTCGCGGCTCCCTGCTACCTCGAGTCGAGGCTCAAGAAGCGCCATGCTGTTGGCCGTCCCTGCCGTTGGTGTCCATCCCGGGTGCACCCCTCTCATAAGATCTCACACTCTCTAAGTGGTATTCTATACAAGGTTCTCACTACGCTCTATGGGAGAAGAATTCTTAACGAACTAGCCAAACTCTTTGAATATAAACACTTGTCAATAGCTACACATTATAGAACTGAACAACCTTTGTTCAAAAGTTTCTGTTTTTGACAGAGCAGTATTTATACATTACAGTTGATCTTTGGTTTCCTTCTAACATTTGTTCGTGACAAGAAAGGGGCCAGTGACATAAGCTGTTTAAATACCGCTGATTTTGATTGTCAGGCCTTACACTTAGATGTATACGGTACCAACACCCAAGATTAGGCAAAAATCTCGATAGTAATATGTATCATACTTTTTCTTTTTTTATTCACTCAAAAAGAGTACAACATCTGTACATCTGCCATCTGGCAGGCTTTCATTGTAGTGTGAAAAGTATACACTTAGAAAAATAATATCTTCATCCTCTCACAGGAGTGGTACAATTACATTACTTAGACTCTCATTAAGGGAAAAAGTGTGACAGTTAGGAATCGGTATACTTTTATACTGCGATTATGAGTTTGTCTACTGACAATACCCACACTCATATATAAATAGTTTCAGGTGATGGTTACATCGATACCCCACACTGAGGTATTGTGTAGCAAAACGTGAGACACAATATACAAGGGTCTCTTCTGTAGAAATCACAACAGGGTATGAGGAGTACAATAGAGACTTGCTTATTTAAAGGAGTAGGCCCTACTACGACCAAGTAAGATTTTTACTCGATAGGAATCTGATCACGCCAATGATTTTTCGTCAGATTTAGCCTATGATTAAACACTATCACGAATTAACCACTGTTTGCCAAAACATGTCTAAAATTAAACATGTTTAACCAAGAAAGTGTTTAGAAATGTGGGTCATGAAAATGTTTAAATAAGTGTTTGACTCCCAAACACCAGTGTGCGGATAGTAAACATTGTTTTTACAGTTTACTATGAAACATCTATGCTGTCATATCTACTTAAGTCTGTATCCAGGTGGGGGAGAAACTCCAAGCAGATTCCACAAAATTCTACCTCGTCATATATATATATGGTAGGTAATAAGCTTTGTCGGATCTGCTTGGAGTTTCAGCTCCACATTGAGACATTATAACCAAACGAAACCTGTGCATGAGGATCCAAGTGATTAAGATTCTCGTTTACAAATAAAAGATACCCTCAGATCTGCTATCCTTTTCGTAGTTACACGATAAACAATCTGTAAAAAGATTAATGCTCTAATACCGTCAAACCTTTGTTTACACTCCCGGCACGAGTCCCTCCCCCACACGCCACCGCGCGCTATGACCATATATGGCAGACCGGTATAACGCCACTCTCTTAGCAGAGGCCTTGCACCACACTTTCCTGTGTAAGCCCATTGAAAGATCTGCTGGGAGAGTGGTATGTCTTAGGCCCTGGGGATATCGCATCCAAACACGTTTACGGCACGCAGAGCCTGAATGGTCACAGATGTACACCCTGCGCCGCTCCGGTTTATTGTTCCGCAAAACCTATTTCCCACAGGTTGCTCTAGCGGTGCAGTGTGACAGATGTAGAGCGCGTCCCGGCTGCGTCTGGATCACTCCAACACGCGTTCTCTCCGCAAGCAGACGACATTTCACGATGTGTATTTACACGACGCACGCAACGATAGCTTATCGTCCTAGATAAGAGCAGTCATTTATGTATACGCCACACTTTCTAAAACTATCACTTCTACTGTCTACTACAAGACGAAAGAAACACCAAGAAAACACATCCAACCAAAGTCCGCCAGGAAGTCGGGTCAGATTTCACCGGCGAAGTACTGCCACAGGTCCAAACACACTGACTTAATTTACACACAAAGCGTGGACGTAAAAATGGAGAGTACGGAGGATAGGATCAGCCTGGGCAGCGGCAAAATCAGGCTCCGCAAGGAGATGTCTCTCGCCCATGCAGTGTCGGTTGCTATGGGGGTGATGATTGGTTGCTCCATCTTCCTCACACCCACTTCCGTGTCCTCGCACTGCGGTTCTGTGGCCCTGTCGCTTATCGTCTGGGCCGTGGCCGCCGGGATTATGCTCCTCCAGGCCGTGTGTTTCACCGAGCTCGCCGTCACATTCCCCAGCGCAGGTTTGTATTGATTTTCTGGACGCACAGCTGTTTCCATTGGGTAGGGTAGAGCGGTGCGACGCGCTGCCTGCTGGCGGAGGAAAACGACATGCCAAATGCTAATCACTGAAATGAGGATAGAAGGGAGGGGGGAGGGGACAATTATGTTTTATATGTGTATATGTGTGCTCTCGCTGCATGTAAATTCTTAATGTTGTTCCTACTCCGAAACTTGTACCATGTATGTATATATACATGTATATATATTTATCCTACCCCTAATATAAAATCCCATAGGCTTAACATTAAGTTTCTGTATGCCACGCTGACTGGCATACGAAGTTTTATATGCCACTAGTGGCATACAGAACTGTTATCACATAATATTCCAAAATCGAGGAGACGGGGTAGGATAAAATCAAAACCTGATTCGTTTTTATCTTGGCCACTGCATGCCACTCCTGGGGTTTTGGCTCCAGACTTCACTCGGCTTCGCCTCATGAAGTCACTATGCCAAACTCCAGTCTTGGCATACGGTGGCCAAGATTAAAACTCATCCAGTTTTACGATAATGTATATAAATATATATATATATATATATATATATATATATATATATATATATATATATATATATATATATATATATATATATATATATAAACCATCCAGGTGACAACCCTGTTAATTAGATGCTGTCCATTTAAAGGCACTGGCCTTTAATGTCCAACTGAAAGTAATAGCGACGCTTGCAAAATAACTGAATGCTCCTATTTCTAGACTACCTCCGAAGGTAAACATCAACAATAACAGCTGTCAGATTTGATACACAACATTCAATGGGTAGCTTTTAGGATCTACTCTGTCTGTCCTACCTGCATTTAATTGTAGATATCGATGTGTGTCGGACTAGCGTTGTATCTGGAACTGTTAAAGGCATACACGTGACGTATTCATATGTAAAAAAAAAAAAATTATTACTGAAATTTTCCCCTCTATTAGATGTTTAATCTAAAATCTAACCCCGTGTTAGCGAACATTCCGCGTAAATGGACACCCCGCGTAAGCAGACATCCCATGTAAGCGGAGAGTTATTTCGGTACGAAAAGGCCAAAGACCCCGAGTAAGCGGTCACTTCAGACGAACACCCTGGCAAAATTGGCTTATCAGTTTGGGGACAAGACTCCGGATTACCGATGTTAATCCGTTCACCTACAGAGGTGGGACAACAGAAGTGTGTGGAAGTTGTCTAGCGGGTCTGGGCGGGCATTGTGAGTGGAGGAGGCAGTTCATGGCGGGCTGGAACGGGTAGGTTTGAAACCTCTCGTACTTGGCGGGTGGTAGGTGAGGGGGCCCGGACAGGCTGCAGGTGGAGGCATGGGGCGGGCTGGGTGTCAATTTGGCAAACAGAACATGTACATTTGTACATTTTTACAAATATTTATCAATTAATTCATTTAATTCAGTCTTTATTCTAGATGTTATTATATGGTATTTGAAATTACACACATTTTCATAACGGTTCCATATAATAATTATTGTTTATTCATACTTATACTATAGAAATACATCTAATAGGCAATTCACCACTATATAACTAACATAATTAGTGGAAACCAAATGAGAGTTAGCCTTGTCAATGTTTATGCCACGATGGGCATGTTGTGTGTTACTACACGAGGCGTTAGCCAAGTATAGTGAGTAGCAGACATCACTAGAGTGGTATAAACATTGACAAGGCTAACTCGAGTTGGTTTTATATTTATCCTACCCCATCTCACCGATATACAGAGAAAATTTGGTAATTATCCATGTTAGTAGCGTGTTGACACTCATCGGAGGATGGCCACATTTATCAATGCCTGCCGGATCTACTTTCGTTATCTCGTCCCTGATTGGTCCAGTTTTTTATTCACCTTGATGCATAAATAACACTTTATTCAATGCTATGTCAAATACATTGTGTCAATGTTAAACCTATGGCGTTTTTTTATCAGGGGTAGGATAAACCTCAAGCTTTGATTGGAGGTCTAACTGTGTGGCTTTCCTTACATTAATCGTAATGCCTTTCTTTTTAGGTGGAACATATGCATACCTGAGGGTTATTATGGGTGAACTGCCTGCCTTCATGTATGCCTGGTACTTCTGTGGTGTGTGTCAGCCTGCATACATGTCTTACATAGCCATGATGATCTCCAATTATCTGCTCATACCGCTCTTCCCAAACTGCCCTTTACCGACAACGGCTACTACTATCATCAATGTATGGATCATAGGTATGTGAAATTCTTTAATATTATAGTACAGTAAAACCCCGCTTAAGGGGTCACCCTCCGTTCCGGGCCAAGTGCCCCCTTAAGCGGGTTTTCAGTCTGCCAAGAGTTATAAAATAGAGAATACCTACAAAAATGAAGGAAACGCTGGTTATTAGGGTAGAATATTTATTAATAACACATTGATAATCAAATAAATGGAAAATAGATATAAAACAGGTCTCAGGTGGATATGCCTACCTTGTGAAATTTGTTCCTTTTTATATCCCCAGTCAATGTCCCCTCCACAACTTCTGAGAGAAATCAGCGCCCTATAAGTGACTCACTGTGAGCCGCACAGAGCCGCGACGGCTCACTGAATATCGCGCCTTCAAAGAACCGCCAACCTGTAAGCGGGCCTCTTACCCGCTACCTTCAACGGGTGCGAAACTCACTGGTACTAATATCCACTCACTGTGGCCCGCCCAGAGCCGCTAGAGATGTGGGGATTACTGTTCAATAAGTGGGGTGTCCCGGAAGCAGGTATCTACTGTAATAGTCTTCCATTCTAGTTCCAGATGTCTAGTATTTTGTACCAAAGCATATGATATTTATAGCGCCTTGGGACGGTTCTAAAATCTAGTGGGCCGCAACTACCCTCAAACAAACTGCTTTGGTACAAAATACTAGACATCTGGAACTTAGTGACCGACCCAACAGGGTGTAGTGTCCATCGTTAAACCCAAAGAAAGTTAGAAACCGTAGCACACTGAAAATGAAGCGAAAGTGCCCCGATACCATCGTTGATACCCCTTTTGGTGCACCCCTCTTATAAGATCTCACACTCTCTGAGTGGTATTCTGTACTCCCACTATGCTCCATGGGAGAAGAATTCTTAATAAATTAGGCTTAGAGCCTTGAGAATCCACTGGCCTGCCTCCCATGCTAAAGACGTACATCAATGCAACACAAAGATGCCTATAATCTCAATGATGCCGCTTAGCGGGAATACTGTGTGCCAAATGATTCTCAAGGCTCTAAGCCTAGTTCGTTAAGAATTCTTCTCCCATAGAGCGTAGTGAGAACCTTGTACAGAATACCACTTAGAGAGTGTGAGATCTTATGAGAGGGGTGCACCCCAGGCTCCACTGAACTTTTCATCCGTTATCTCTTGTATGGTGTGGAGTGTCTAACGTCTTTTCGTCGCTGATGACAGTGACGTTTGTCTATTTAAACAGTAGATTTCTACGCTGGGTCCGACGAACGCAAACATTTCTCACGGCTTTCAAATTTGCTGCCCTCATCGTTATTGTCATTGTGGGATTCATCCAACTTGGTCAAGGTAAGTTTTCTATTCATTTCCTCTTGAATAGATGATTCTCTATTTTGGCTACTTATTCTCAGTCATCGGCCACATTGTTGAAGGCCAATAGTACTAAAGTATTACCAGCTAAACTTGGTTGCAACAAAGTAATTCTTTCTGAGTGAATTGCTGATTTTGCTCAATGAAATTAAATATCTGAACAAATATATATAATTAATGATCTGAAACCCCTAATATCATTTTGATTTTCCAAAGTACTTCAGTTCTTTGTTGTATTCCTATGTTGTAATGCGTATAAAGACTGAAGCCTACCTTTGTTGCCTACCTTTGTTGTCTATTGTCCCATATGTCTCTATCTATGGGAGAGATACATGAAAAAAGTATTTAAGGGGTTTTCTACAGTTTCTAAGACTGTATCGATAAAAAAAACTCTGATATAACAAATCTTGGTCATAACAAAGTTCAAGAACTTTCTAACGAAGTTTTACTGTAAATAATCACATAGTGTCGCTGAATGAAATTCATTCCGTGTTGTTTTCTGGAAATACCCACTGAGTTCGTACAGCAAAACTTTCACCCATCCAGATCCCATTTTCCATAATATAGTCATTGTTAATAGTGGGAAGCCCTGTCAAAACCTCAATTTACGACTCTCCCATTAGCTGAGCAGACATTTGCTACTATTCTGCTGGCCCTATTGAGAAAGTGACAAATTTCTTGGAGAAATTTCTGTCTCTGTACCTGAAGTGCTAGGTCTGCACTGGTGATCAATATAGGCCACCTATGAAACCTTATGGTCATCATAAATTGAAGGGCCATCAAAGCTTATTTTCACCATATAAACAACATAAACCTGAAATTTGTACAGAATGTAGCCCTGATATAATGTTTCCCATTTCTTTATAGTATAGATAAGAATATTAGGGATGACGTATCTCATTTCATGATGAACCTTTGAATTCTGAGTTAAGAGAACAATGCCCCCGTCCCCCAGAATTATAGGCAGACACACGTAGCCTCCCCCATCATGCAGTTCTGCCATAGGCGGCCCTCCTTAAAGGTTTAAAACATAAATCATTTAGTAAACATCCAATAAGAAAGAACAAAGGATTTCTGGTAAATGTTACCTTCCAGCCCCACTTTCCATCCTGTATAGATTAGAACAAAGAGAGCTTGTATACACCAATTTCTATGACTGCCTACATGCTTCAAGCGGGTGCAGTGTGGCTGTATTGTGGAACATATCAGCCTTTATCCTACCCCTCATATTAATCCCCTAGACTTAACATGGCGTGTACCTATGCCACAGCTGTGACCTAAAAAAGATGTATATGCCACGAATAAGTAACCTTCATTATGACATCTTTTTATGGATCTTTGTTCCATTTTGGAGGCCATATTGAATTTCGGTTTATAAGTCGAATTCCCCACACTTCCTAGACTTTGGACCCAGATAGAATGAAAGAAGAAGAAAAAACTGTCCTATAAATAATTCTCAAAAATCTGTAGGCTCAAAATGATTATAATAAATGGGGTTGATTAAGTGACCCTACTGAAGGTGGGTATTTCTGAGTAAAACAACAGCGTTTCCAGAAGTCTTTCGAATGCTACTCAGCTTCAATCTAGGCTTCATTTACATGTATGGCCTGGCGTCCACCTACTACGATAGAAATTTAGACCAACCAATATGGCACCGATAGAAAAAGCAAATATCGGAGACATATCGGGAAGGTGCAAAATCGTAGACATATGTCTATACATACCACTTTACCACATATCGTCAGGGGTAGACCCCCATCTTTCATTGGTGCCTAATCGGAGAGAGATGGTCAACTGCCCTGATATCAGGTGACCTTCCGACGCGATTTCGATTTTGTATCGGGAGGTCCATTGTAGACCATATCGGAGCCATATCGTAATAGGTGGATGGCGGGCATATATCTACAATCACCACAGAAGACAAAGTCTGGTCGATGAATCTTGATTCTGTCACTTCTGCTCGTTTAACACCAAAGTTTCAAATTTCCAGGGAAGACGCAAAATGTGAGCCAGGGGTTTTCAGGCTCAAAATGGGAGGTCGGGCATTTGGCGACAGCGATCTATACTTGTATGACTAACTACGCGGGTTGGTGAGTACGAGTTTGAATAAAGTGAGCATTTCATTTTGGAATCTAACGGGTGAAAATCGCAGTATTTCCCTATTTTCTTTAGTGTCGCGTAAACGTATATATACATGCAGCTTTCTACGATATAATGTGAGCATTGAACATTCTTGATTAGACTTTATATATATATATATATATATATATATATATATATATATATATATATATATATATATATATATATATATATATATGGTCATTATATTTCTCTCTTGTATATTGCCTGTATAGTCTTGTTCTTGTTCCTGTGAACACCTGGGAGTAAAAGAAAGAGCGATACTGAATCAATGATTAAGATCACAGTATACATGGGCGATACTGGAGAAGATCTTCTTGTAGTTAGAATATTCAAAGGTAATGTTAATGTTGAAGGAGCTTTTAGAGGAGTGTTTGGTTAAACGGTTTATATATTCCCAGATACATACTGATTACATATATTGAATAATATGAGTATAGGTATGTGATAATCTATCCATGATCGTCTTGTAGGACGCCTTCCATTTTAACAAGTGGCAGATAGATTTCCGTCTTAGACGGAGAAGCGCAGAATATTAAATGTCATTGGAATTAGCGGTTATGTAACTGGTGGATCCGCTACTGCCTTGTATCGTCAAGGCCTGGCAGCATGTGCCGCCCACAACTGGTCTCACACTGAACGTTTTCTCAATGCCATATGTGCCACCCGCTCAAATAGGGGAGGTGCCTCTTCGCACGGACACCACCGACTTCACAGCACGATAAATTTGCTTTGACGTTATCAAAACACTATTACACTCTCCTCATCCTTTCGTAGAGATATAAAAATCCTCCTAACGTATGATTTTGATGCCTACAAGCGCAGAATACCAACTCTGCTCCAAAAACTGAGAATACAACAAGGGTCGTGATACGATCGATTCTGTTATTGCTCTTTCTTTAAAAACCGCCTCACATTTTATATATATATATATAGTCCCTCCTCTCTCTCTATATATATATAGTCCCTCCTCTGTTTTTGTCTGTTTCGCGCTGACGCTATCAGAAGATATCAATTAAAACAATTTGTGTTCTAGGGAATACCTTTTGATGCTTACAGAAGAAATAAAAAACCCAGAAAAGTAAGTAGTCCTGGAAAAATTGAATTGAAACACAAAACCTAAATATACATTGTTAATTTCATATACCATTATTGTTGAGTCAAAGTATGTTCTTCAACAGGAACCCGGCCTAGCTGCTTGTACCTTTGTGATACTTTATTAACATTCTATAATATGATTTATATATTCAAGTCTGCAGTATTCATTTGTTAAATATTCAGCAATTTAAAGTGCATTAAATACACCTTTAAGCACACAAGACTACAATAAGGAAGCTTACCCACACCAGCACTTCCTGCTTTCACACCTGTTTATTCTGGCTGTGTCAGCAGTTCCATTCAACCGGAACAGGGACATGCTACATTTGTCCTCATAATGCCGAGTTGACATTGTATTCACACTGGACAGTGGGTAACACTTCTCTGGCTGTAAAACTATTCTCAATGTAACCAGGGGCCTGTTGAATGATTTAGGCTTGGACATGAGGACCTTTTCTATATGCCATGGTTGATGTAGTTCAACTTTATACAACACTTATGGACAGCCTTGCGTCAGCTGGGACTGTCTTGGCAAACGAGCTTGAATATTTCCAAACGATAACCCCCGTAGGAGGTCTCCTTGTACCCAGTACTTTCGCAGACATAAGTTATTCAAGAGGGCCCTGGGTTTTCAATCTAGTCTTGGACCTAACTCTGGGTGCACCCTTATGCACCAGTTTGAATATACTATACAGCATTTCCAGTTGAACGCAGCATCCACATCTTTCTTCACCTTTAAGTCTCCATAAATAACATGAATTTGAAACTCGATGTAAATGACTTATTCTATATTTTTCCCTGTTTTTAGAACAGTACCTCGAGCTATTTACAGTTCGTTTGCTGCAGTGGGAGTAGTATTCGTACTGACCAATGTTGCATACTTCACAGTGCTGTCCCCAGCTGAGATGACTGCTACTGGGACAGTCGCGGCGGTGAGTAAACCTTGTCAGAGCATGATTGAATATCCTATATATACATTGCCTAGAGGTTAGAATGGTCACACTGAACTTCCAACATGCTTCCAGAAAACTATGCCTCCACTACCACTAAGCTCGGTGGCTAAGTGGGTTTTTTAAAAAAGAAGATCTTTATTGTATTCAATGTTAAACATTGTTCTTCCACACAATGATGATCAACATACGGAACCAGACATACATACAAATCTCTACAATATGAATTCCTTCAACAAGAAGGGTTATGTAGACATACATATACATAAGTGGTGGGGTGTTAGCCTCGAGCATGGGAGGTTGTGGATTCAAATCCAGGTCGGGTCATACTAAAGACTTACACAAAAATGGTACCCCCTACCCATTCGGCTTAACACCCGCCATTAGAATGAGGAGTAGGGGTCTAGGGCCTGAGTGGAAGAATGGCTGTATAGCCAAATTCGGTGATTGTGTAACACAATATCCCCTTAGAAATTGCTTTAAAAGATTGCATGCGATTCACTGTTATTGTGAGTGCATAGCAGGGAGCCAGCATCTCAGGGTATTAGAGGCATGCCCAGCTGACCATGACCAATCACTTAAGACCAAAATACCTCAGACCCACTGGTGCTTGGTATGTTTGGATCCAAGATAGGCGGTTGCAGAAATGGCAAGTTTACTGGGTGCAAGTGGATTACAGAAAACTATCCATTGACTGAATGTAATCCAAACCTTTCAATTGTTATTCATTTATAATTGCACGTTCATTCATCAATGATGAGCATACTATTTGCTCCTAGTTTCTCTTGGCCATCGAAAATGGCACTGATTTTCTTGGCTACCCTAAAAGTCTGCCGATGGTGACCACTGGCTGTATATCGGTATACAGCAAGAATACGCAAGAGTGCAGTGTAGCTTGATTTCTAATACATTTTCTGGGTTCGTACCAATGAAATCAAAGTGTTTTAATCCTGACGGCTGTTGGTGGTAGTATTATTGCGTAATCTTGATCCAAAATGTTGTTGACCTCACAATAACGGGTCGTTTCCATTCACCGATCTTGTATTCATGGTTCCTGACTGTAGATTGCTTTGGAATAGTCAGTGAATGGAAACAGTTATTATCCTACCCCTAATAAAAACGCCATAGGCTTAACATTGGATTTGTTTATGTCACAGGTGTGACTTAACGTGTTTTTTATGTCACTACTTTCTGATGCTGAAGAAATTAGGTTAGGATAAAATCTAGTCGCCACTCGTTTGAGTTTGAGTTTATTTATGTCACTAATTTTTTTGAGTCAACAAAATGCGTGACATAAATAAACTCAGACTCAAACTCGTGACGTCTCTTGACATTATCTATACCCTCTGTGAAACGAGGAACAAATGGCATGTTCTTCATTTATGAATGAGGGTTGTATGATACATGGATGAGCTCTTTGTTCTCGTGCTGATATTTGGGTCCAGATAAATTTGTCGGCAACCACCGTCTGATTTAAACTAAACCCATAATAGGAGCTTGAAAAAGTGTTGGCAACCATTATTATTGGGTAAAGGGTCCAAAAGTCAGTCGTCAAGTGGAAGCAGACCACCGATACGCAAAATAGCTGATTTCTTTTGTGGATATTTAATACCCACACCAAACCCCCGCTTTTTCTATTTATCGAACTGAAGATTCCTAGCAATTGAACATCAATATATAAGGTGCTTTCAACATAATCATAATGTTTAACTCAAATGAATCGTAATTATTGTGTTTAGAGTATAAACTATATCGTTCTAAAAACCAGTGTACATATATGGCATAAAACAATAATGTAAATGTGTAATGTTCAACTCAATGATTAATGAATGATTAATGAATGGTTTATTAGGCACCTTGAGGAATGTCTCATATCAGGTTTTATTTTGCTTTTCACTCTGTGAAAAATCCCTGTACATTTAATGATGTGTTTGTTGACATATTTCTTTGTTTGTGTACTTAGTTGGTGGGCATTTTAAGATTATAAACAATCAGATGATATAATTCTAACAATAGAAATCTGAAATGTCTAGAAATTCAATTGGATAATTACCTTGCAGACATTCGCCGAACATACCATGGGGGAGTTTTCATTGACGATTCCGCTGATCGTGGTGTTGTCTTCAATAGGAGCATTAAATGCTGTCATCATGGGAGGTTCAAGGTATAGTCTTCTATCCTTTCATTAAGGGGGGCGTCCACCAACCAAGACAAGGCTACGACAATCGCAGACAAGAAAGTTCCAATCGGCGGTTGTCGCAGCCTTGTTGTAAGAAGGTGGGTTTTATGACAGCGTTGTAGGAGCGTGTCAGGAAGTGCACGCTCCACCAAAACATCCTATGGTAGACCTCTGCGACATGCTCCCAACACTCCACGACAAGGGTCCAGTTGTGGGAAAAATTGAACATGTTTGATGTTGTCATTGCCTTGTCGGAAGGCTCCCGACAAGCTTCCAATCGTGGCCTTGTCATAGACTCTTGACAAGAACTGGGGTCCACCAACCACGACAAGGCCAATCGTGGATCTTATCGGGAACCTAGTGTCATAGCCTTGTCATGGTTGGTGGACGCCCCCCTTTAAACCATGCACCCACTGCACCGATTTTCCACAATAGACCTCCCAATACACTGCGATTAGAAATATCTAACACTATGGCCAATGAATCAAATATTTTATTTGCATCGGGAAGTCAATCGTAAGGCCTATCAACGTTAGACTGGCCTCAGTACCTGTATCCTACCCCTCCACCCCTTCTGAGTGACACAGGGTATCCTACCCCTCCACCCCTTCTGAGTGACACAGGGACTGGTCTCATCCGTAATCGGCTGTGTAGACTGGCGCAATTTTGAGCCACACTCCCCAAGCAGAGGTCTGGCTACTGGTCAGGATATCTGCTGGGAGATTGATACAATCTCACTTTGATCTCAATTGAGACATAGTCAGGAATAGGCGAAATATATTGCTATGACAACACAGGCGGCCAGGGAACTGGAGGAGGGGAGGGGGGAGGGGTAGAGGGAGGTATAGGGTTACAGGGAGTGGCTTAGGGTCATAAACAGGAGATTCTGGTCAGAGTGGACAAGTCTTTGATTCATGGGCCAGTCAGAGAAGGACACATGCTATAATGAATTGTATTCCGATTTTCTTTAATCATTTAATGAATGTTCATAATCAAAGACTTGAGCAAGTCTATATCAACGTGTATTGGGAGAGCAGTGGGTGCACGGTTCTATACTGCATGGCTGTAAAGGACAGACTGGTTTAGAATGACCTTAAAGTCGGGCACCCACGACTTTCTACCTGGTTCCGATATGGCTGTGAATCAAAATTCCTGCATCATAGCCTTGTCAGAATGCTGAACTTTATAGTCTTATAGAATGTCAAACTAAATTGCCGCATCGTTGCTGTGTTGGGAGGTTTACAAATCCTGTGTTGTACTGTGTCGGAATACTTGTTGTAGAGTGTCGGAAGGACTCTAAGATGCACATTTGCATTGAATTGAATGTTTTACGATTGAATAAAAAGTCTTTTCATTGGAGCAGTATAGCTCTTGTGTTTGAAATCATACGGTTCCTCGGGTTTGACATTTCCTTATTATTCTTCTGTTGAGTCTCAAAACTAATTTCTTTTATCGAAACGTATTTATTGACCCAGCTCATATCACCTTATTAATACTGTTTTTTATGCCTGGAGTCATTCACTTACACCAGTCTTTCAGACGAAACAGCAAAGTTTATTGTCATTAACTCTTCACATTTGTGTATTAGGCCTGGCGTCCACCTACTACGATAGAAAATTAGACCCACCGATATGGCACCGATACAAAAAGCAAATATCGGAGACATATCGGGAAGGTGCACAATCATAGACATATGTCTAGACATGTCAATCCACTGCGCATTGTATGGCGTTTTATCGGTGTCTATTCGCAGAAACGTGGTCAACTGCCCCGATATTAGGTGACCTTCCGACGCGATTTTGGTTTTGTATCGGGAGGTGCATCATAGACCATATCGTAGCCACACCGTAGTAGGTGGACGCCGGGCCTATAATATGACCAGATTGTGATAGCATTTGTTTTTCAAAAGACATGATTATTGTAAAATACAATCTAGTGTCCGTTCTATAATCATGATAGCAGAATGTTAACACACTGTTTTGTAAACATTCAAGGCAGCACAAACATATAAAATCTTTTGACCTTTTAAGCTACTATATTGCTTCCATGATGTTTTTGATGATATGTGATGTAAACTGTAAAAAGCAATATATATATACACCCATTTCCTTAAGTGGAATTCACACGGTGGGATTCATGTACCTCACAGGGTTCGGAATCTCATGAGATTCTGTTCCTTTTTAGGGGTAAATGCCGACAACAATTACAGGGGGAAAGACATGTCTCAGGGAAATGGAACCCTACAATTTCGATGAAGAAATTGTTTTTTAGTACAGAATCTCAGCAGAATGTTTCTCAGACAAACAGCCTGTGAGGTACATGAATCCCGTCGTGTGAATCCCACTTTACTTACTGTTCTGCCCTTATTGAGGTACATCCATTATGTACGCCATACCGTCATAGAACGAATAGACCTCTATGATACCATCATGGTAAGCTTGTTTTAGTACATTGTCTTTGTAAATCTTTCAGGGTGCATTTTGCAGCTGCCAGAGATGGCCTATTTCCATCAATGTTATCGATGATCAGTGTCGATTATAGGACCCCCATACCTGCAGTTTGTATGACAGTAAGTTCGCATATTATTAAATACCTATGCGCTAAATGAGTGTAAATATGTACTGTTCCTCGGGGTACAGTTATTGGACACAGCTTGCACTGTACGCTGTGTATCTTTGAACAGGGACCTGTTTCACTAGTTTCATGACATGTCTGTGACACCATACAGACATTGGGGTTGTTTAGTTTCGTGACAGTACAACTAGCTGCCCTTAGGAAAAGACAGACCCCGAACATAAGAACTAGACAAATCTACACATCATGAACCTGTTTCACTAGTTTTGTGACAAAAGTGTTAGACAGATATGAAAAGCGGCACCAACAGTGCAAGCAAGAACGGACAAAACGAAGTCTAATGTCTAGTTCTTATGAAACCGAACACACCATCTAGACGCCATCTAGACATGTCACAAAACTAGTGAAACAGGGACCTGTTTCAGTAGTTTCGTGACATGTCTAGATGGCGTCTGTGACACCATACGGACAGCTCACAAGATTGCAATCGATGACACGCGGAGTTTCACTCACTTCCCGTAGGAATTAAGCAATGACACTTTAACATAAGTACGAGATACATATAACCTATAATCGTTCCAAAAATGGAGAAGATTGGGCACTCCGATCTTCTAATATTTGCTAGTCTTTTTCCGCTGTTGCTTGCACTGTTGGTGCCGCTGTTGATGTCTGTCTAGGCCTAATGTCACGAGCCTACTGAAACAGGTCCCAGGTCCCTGGTGGCTTTGTCCGTTCATGAGAACAAGTATTCACGCTCTCTCATAAACAGCACAGCAAACCAACCCTGTTTGGGTACAGGGCTGGGTACACTGACTACCAGTCAACTTGCCGTTCTTCAACTGCCTTTCTAGGATCCATATATATCAAGTACCAGCTATTTTGGTCTTTAGTGATCGGTCATGATCAATTGGTCATGCCTCAGAGACACTGGCCCTCTGCACCTTTCACAAGGTCACAGAATTGGCGCTCAGATGAAGGTCTATATGACCTCTCCCCGATACCGGGGACACACCAAGCAAGTCAAGGCGGCGATCTCCAGAATCTCCAACACAAAATAGCATATATATGTGAGATATTATTTCATAGGAATATCTCTCACCGATAGTTTAGCATATCAAAAGCAATAATAAGGTGAAACATGAAATAATAGCTCACATATAGGCCATTTTGTGTTGACGATTTCGGTAAATACGGACCGTTTCGCCATATAATGTAAAAGATACCGTACACTGTTCCTACTCGACCTATCTCTTCATAAAGCCATATCTGTTTCTGTTGATAGAAATGTTATCAATGTGTATTCAGGTGGCACTTTGGTATAGACACTGATATAACCAGCCTAGAGATGCCTACCAAAGAGGTAAATCTTATCATGCATAAACCTGATGACCATAAGAGTACAGGTATGGATTACGTAAAATCTGATCTATTGAAAAGAATAATAATGGTCAAAACTGACTTGTAGAGTTTATCAAGAAGGTTTTCTCACAACTATATATTCCAGATATCCAGATAAACAGGTATAATAAGCCTGATCCTGAAGGAGGGTAAGCTTAATGAAAATTGGAGACAAAATACAGTCCTCATTATGATCTCAAAGATTTTTGAAAGAATTATACATAATTGTGTCCTCTGTAATTTATTTAAGAATAGATTTATTAATAAAGAACAATATAGAGTCCTCCCAGGCAGATCTACTGGGCAAGCAATATTTAAGTTATTAAGTGAAGTTTTGTTAACAATAAGAAAACACTACCAATAATAGAAATATATTTTTGTAAAGCCTTTGACAGCGTAAATCATCTTTTATTAATACAGAGGCTGGTTGAACTAAATTTGAATTTAAACTTGATTGAGATCTTTAGAGATTACCTGAAAAGAAGAGAGTGTAACTAAGTTTCAATTTGTGATATCAGATATTATAGTGTATACTGTGGGGTGTACTGTGGATTGTTTCTGTCGTGTCTTGTCTGTCCTGTATCAGTTCAAGACCTCAGTGTGGAAGATAGCTCATGAGAGCGAACATTGTTGTCTATAAACCTTGTCCCCTGAATTAAAAAAAACCTACAAGGACCTACAAGGGCCCCCACACTGTCCCGTCAGATTTAATAAGGTTCGCTCCAAAGTGCCCCCTTTAGCGGGGTATATATAAAAGCGATCTGACCCGAAATGCCTGTCCATTTACGCGGTGTGCCAAATTTCGTGCTAACCATAAACCAGGGTGAAAATAGACATTTAATAGACCGAAGATAATTCCGTTCCGAGCAAATTGTCCGTGAAGACCAATACACACGGGTTCTCACCTTAAGCAGGGTGCCCCGGAAGTTTGGTTTCACTGTATATCCACTGTATATTCCACGATATACTCCACTACTTATCTTATTCCCTCATTCGGCACCCCTCTGGTATTTATACTATTATACACACACACACCTACACACACACACCTACACACACACACACACACACACACACACACACACACACACACACACACACACACATATATATATATATATATATATATATATATATATATATATATATATTCAAATATACTTATAATTTTTTTCACATAGTTTATGATGTCATAGTTATCTTAGTCTTGAAATATCAATTGCAATAAAATCTATCATACACATACATATGTTGCTAATAGGTATGTAGTCTCCTTACCTTGCAGATTAAAGCGTCATATGCAATGTTCCCAATCTATATCAATTGCATGACATGACAGTTTTCAAAAAGATGTAATTTGATCTTTGAATCTTCATTTTCTGCTTTTGCAGTGTATGTTGTCCTCACTATGGTGCCTGTGGGGAGACCCCATCGCTGTGATAGAATATTTGGGCTTCACTGATGTACTAATTAATGGATTTACAATGTGTGCTCTCCTCTACATTAAGATATATCGTCCTGATATACAAACACACTACAAGGTATGCCACCTTTTTTCATATTTTCCCAATGTGTGATTGATGCAGGACACAGAATACTTACACGACTTTTTAAAGAAGTATTGATTATAAAAACGTACATGCATATGGGTACTATTACCTCCGACATGGTGATATTGTGCCATCGATAATACCGTTCTGTGGCGGTTACCTACTCCCTTTATACACATTTGAAGCATATCTGCATGCTTTAGCGCTAATGCTATTAACTGAAATATTATTCAAATCCTGTCCTCATGTTAGACCCGCCTAAAAGGTTTATATTAGTTGTTATGTTCTTCTCAGAATTCGGCGAAGTGTTTACTTCCCTCTCATATGTCCCTACGTTAAACCCACCTAAAAGTTCAGGTCTATGTATAGTTATGTGCTGAGAATTCGGCGAAGGTCAGTCACTGGGTGAGAGCAGGTAAACAGCTGTCTAGAATTAGCCACTGTTGCCAAGTCGTTCAGCAATTTTAAAGACAAGTATATACTCGTGTATAGGGTACATTTGACAATACGTGTTTACAGTAGTCTTTTATGCAATATAATAGCCTAAAATGCACCATAAATACGAGTATTCAATTATATTATCATCTACAACTCATCTATGTATAGAAAATATGTACAAAAGATGTGCAAAAATGAGTGATGAAAAAGGAGTAGGAAAACAGATTTGTCTAGAATGAACGATATTACAAACCCCACCCCACAAAATAGGACTTAAAGTTTTGTTGCTTTTTTTGCACAGAACAAAATTGGTATTTCATTAACATTTTTCAAATTAGTGTTCTGATTTGCAATTTTCTTACATTTTTTATAGTTCACCATGGTGTGTCATTTCATACACCAGCACATCATGTCTAGAGAATTGTGGTCTATTCACATTGCTCCCTTTTTAAAACATTTTTTCAAACATAGATCTGAATGTGTTATCAATATATGAGGGACAATTAACAATAATCAGCATTTAATCATAAGGTTATTTATATCTAACACACCGTTGATTTATGATTGTCTAAAACTTATGATGTAAATATCAGTTACGACCCAATGAGCCGGCAGCTCAAATTCTACATTTAGTATGCGTGTAAACATTCATCAAAACTTAAATCTTTAATGCTGCACAATATTTTTTTTTATATATATGACCTACGCTTTCTTTATTGATGACAAAGTGGTATACAGTTTCAATTCACTGACGGTGTGAATCTTAAATCTTAGATTTTCTTTTTAAACATGTGAACACTCCAACGTAGCATAATGGTGTATCCCTTAGGCAACATGTGTACTCTATTGATGATATCAATGATAATTTTGTTTGATGATACCTAGGTTCATATAGTCTGGCCTGCGATATGCATACTGATACTGGCAGCACTGGGCATCATCGGTTTAATACAGCATCCCGTCCAGAATGGATTAGGACTAGTTCCAATTGCCTTGGGGCTTCCAGTCTATGGAGTTCTACTTCTTTCTCGAAACAAATTCTCACCACTACAGAAAGGCTTCGGTAATGTTACCATTTTCTTATCATGACTAGGAATACCTCTAATGTTCTCAATGTACACCATCTTTGACATATACCACTATTCATTATATGAATATATGATAATTAAATGTGAAATTATCCATCTTTAGATCTGGTACTATTGATGCATCTTCCTTAATATACAGTGTAGATTTGTGCTCATCTGATCGTTTTAATACTTGCAAAAGTAACACTTAAGACGTTGTCTGGACGGCAGTTCGCTTGACCTCCTCCTTTGAGGGGATGACTAATCTGGCTGGCTATCCTTGTCCTCTGTTTTATTCTTGGTAAACCTTTTTGTCAATATTTAGCTTCTACCTGATATATATAGACTCAAAACGTAGACTGCCGAGTCTAGTGGTTTTCACACTCACTCGTGTAGAGGGATCGTGTACCAGCTTGTTCCACTCGATAGTGAATACGTCGAGTATTATCATTGTGATGGAATGAAAGAGCGGATTGTGAAAAGCCTTAACTAGTGGTGCTCTGAAAAGAAGCTAAGAAGCAACCAACTGAGTTGGTTTTCACTTTGACGTATTCATCACCACTGTACTGTTTATATGCCTAGACTTTTAAATAAAATGCTTACAGAACTGAATTGAAAAATAACTATTTTTTATCTCTTATTGCAGATGAGGGGACTCGCTTCCTACAGAAACTACTTTTTCTTGTCCCAGAAGAAGATTAATCATAACAATAACACTCGTGTTATAAAATGCATCAAATAGTCGAAGACTATTGTGAAATCACGAGGCTTGGCTGTAGCACTTCTGACACTAAACGCGTTCCGACCACGAAATGAGGAAGACTATTTTTGACAATTATAGTCAATCTATTTTAAGATGTGATCATCCTACCTGGCACCAGATAACAGTAACTCTTATGTGAGAGTGTAAGATAAGTCCACTGTACACGAGAAGACTAGGACATTCACTCAGCATGATAAAATGGTGGACCGTGGAGGAATGTCATACCGTGAAGATGGACGTAAAACGCGTAGTGTGGATAAGATGAAAGTGAAAATTCAGTGCCTGAATGCTGAAACCTTAAAGACTTGTCCATGTATGTCGGTGCAATACAATAGAATACACTGCCAATCAATATACAAACTTTGCTTTAAGAGAATGCCTTCAAAGCTCACCTAAATGGATTAGTGGCAGAGCTCATAGATTCCATGGACCATGAAGAGGTTGGCAAAAGGAACCGATATTAGTCTTGCAGTTTAAACGAACACTTGTAAATATTGTGGCGTTCTGTATTGTCTTTCTATGTATGTGACTTCAGTGTTGGTGATCGCCTCTAATGTCGGATGAACACTGTATGTCGTTAAACTTTGAGTCAATAAAAAAATGCAGGGTATATATTTGTGATGACGAATGATTGGCCATTTTATTACAAAACTTTATATAATGTGTAAGCTGAATAAGCTGACTTTAAACTCAGTGAAAACAAATGAAAGGTGCTTATTTATTGTTCTTTATCCTTTCACTACGCTGCAGAGCACCAAATACATTCCCTGAAATATGCTGCTGCAGTACCATTTTCAACCCAGTAGCACGCTGGCACTTTTCACAATATCCACATTGAAAACATAGTAATTATTTAATATTTGGAAATGATAGTGTCCTACGCCCGGGAATGGCTCCAGGCACCATGGCGTATAGCTAAAGGGTTAAGCATCATAGTGTAAAATTTGATGTTTCGTAGTAGACCTGTTGTTTCATTTATTTTGTCTGAATTGCCATTGTGAATTGTACATCATTCTTTGGATATGAACACTTATTTGGATCATTTACACTTTTTTTGTGTGTGTATAGGTGCGTAGGTGTGTGTAGGTGCGTATGTGTGTAGGTGTGTGTGTGTGTAGGTGTAGGTATGTGTGTGTAGGTGTGTGTGTGTACATACAATACAGAACTTCTAATGCTTGTGCACTTGAATTACTTCTTGTGTCTTCATTGACGTACGTTCAATGACCTGCTGGGATATATCCGGATAATACCGGAAGCGGTTTATCCCGCCACTGTACACGTGATGATGTTTCACTAAGTTCTCTTTAGGGACAAAGCATATATATTGAAGTAGGTCAACGTATTTCCTAGGCATATTCTCTAAGGTTAACTTACTGGGTAATCCCCATACGGATACTGGTAAGCCACTTCGTAACATTTGGGCCTGAAGGAGGACCCCTTGTGAAAGGATTTTGTCTTATTCCATCCAGTTTATTTTTAGAGTCAATTGCTAGTATTTGTAGTAAGTAAGCTCTGATTTGTCAATTCACGTAACTTGCCCATCCCAGTCTGTGACTAGCATGAAAGAGGATGCATTTAGGGACGGAACAAGGTTATCAGCATATAACTCAAGACATCTATTATACATCAGGAAACGTAAAAATAATTCATGTTCGTGTTTATATGGCGTGAATTGTCTTCATGGGATGATTTTACGGAGCGAATCTGAGTGAAATCTGTAGAATATCACAAAGAAGCTGTGTCCCATGATTTTGTGAGAAATTTGAAGTATATCATCACTATACCTTACAATGAAGAGCGGGGATTTAAATAGCGATGTGCTTCCACCTTTTATTTCTATTAAATGTGAGTTATCGTATATCATATGTTAACGCATACCGACTATGTAAACAAGATTGTACACCATCGAGGTGGAAGATCTAACCATGTGTTAGAACTTCTTTTTTGAAATAGCAAATAAAAAAAACACCTTTCATACTGGAACAAATACTACAGGCTATGCAGGAGTAGAGGAAAGCCACATACATTGATACCGCAAGTTTGTGAAAATACACCCGATGTGGAAAACCACAGATGAACAGAATCAATTGGAATATCAGATTTCGTTTGTGGCTAGATGGAGAGGTGTGTTTTGAATTATTTCCTGCAGTATTTTCGGGTACCGCTGTACGATGACATGGACAGACAAAAATCATCTCTAATTCAAAAATGTTATTGTTTGCAGATGATACTGTTGACTAGGTTCAGGGAAGAATGAATGTGACATTGTATAATTCACTACAAAAAGATCTTGATATTATTTCTACATGGTGCCTCCAGAATAAACTGTTGATAGATATTAAGAAAACCACGTATATGGCTTTCTCTTCAAGGAGTAAAAATCAACCAACACCAATAGCTAAAATATGTGTTGAGGCAATACTACGTGTAATCCCGTACAAATACCTGCCAGATATTCTGGATACCATGTTAGATTATCGGTTTCGCTTTAATAATATAGTTAAGAATGTGTGCTGTAAGATATATCAGCTAATCAAATTGCGACCTTTTTTTACCAAACACGGCAGCACTAAAGATTTATAAATCATCAATCCTACCTTATAGTGATTATGGATATACTAAGAAATACTTAGATAGATATAAAAAAAAAACTCAAAATAGAGTAGCGTGTATCCGTCTAAACTCCCCTTATCAACCCCGGTTATAAATTCACACAAATTATCTGATATACTGTTTTTGGTCAGTAGAAGAGAGGCTCATGTTTTAGAATATATGAACAAACGCAGAAAGAAACCTGAATTTTTGAACAATGTAATGCACCAGTATTGATTATCAATAGACCAAACTATTCTGCATAATATATATATATATATATATATATATATATATATATATATATATATATATATATATATATATATATATATATATATGTATACGTGGTAAATCATGGAATCAACAACCAGCGAACGTAAGGAATATTGGATGTTATGAAATGTTCAAATCATTGACGAAAAGGAAAACTCAACAAAAAGTAGCTGATACCCCATTCATAGATGTACAACAAATTTAAGGTAGTACTCTCACGTATTGCCCTTTGATTGGGAGAACCGTAATTAATGTATTTGTATCTAGATATAAATATCAAGTTGACAGTCTTTTCTTTAAATTGTATATGGTACAGATTAACATATAATTTTGGAAATGCAGACTTTCTCTGGTATAAACTCTTAAAGACTTTACAACTATGCCAAACTGTACTCTATGATGACTGCATGGCATTGCCATGAAAACCAATTGCGCTGTAATTGAGGCAACTGCCCCTTTTTTGAGCGACTAATGTTCTTGCTATGATATATTGGATACAGATTCGTTGAGCACTGCAGTAGGTTGTGCAAAAGCAGAGTGGTGCAGTGCCCGCAGTTATCAACTAAAATAGGTTGGTTTAGAAAAAAATATGTCCACATGTTAACATGCATAAGGCCAGAACAGGTTTTATTTTCAGATTGATTATACAGTAGTTATAATCGTGCCGCAGTGGATTGGCCATCTCAGTTTGACAGTGTCAACAAAAATGGCGCAACAGGCAAGCGTCGGTGAATGGCCGACGCCAACAGAATGTCGAATTAGCTTAGAATATGATTATAACTAGGTTTCATTAAGTGGGTATCTATTTTTCATATCATAATGGTATTTGAGAAGGGACTGGTTTCATAAATCATGAAAATCTATGGTTTAACTGCATAGGAACCGCTGGTAAGAGTGGCTGCCATGTTATCTTTTGCTATACACAAGGCTACGTGCGAGTACCATGTAAACAAATACCTATACTTTCATCTATTCCCAATAAGGAGGGTGGTAGACCGCAACAGCAATGTAGCGAACCTTGCCTGAATAAAACAAAACAAACATAAAATTCATTTCAATGGGAGCTTTGAGTGTACTACCAGAACTATTTCTTGTAGTAGCTCACATTCCGATCGCTGATTGGTAATTACCTTTTATTACCCCAGTTGCATAAATGAACACTTTATTCTGGGGCCCATCCTATACAGTCACTCCTTGCCTATGGCGTTATTCATTAGAGGTAGAATAATGTAGCGATGCAATGGAAAATGAAAGAGATAGAATCACTATTGCAAGTTTCCCTTTGTATCGCGCTTGCATGGAATATAATTGCGACTAGTACTGCCTAGACCCGCCAGGGAACTCAGATTCTCTGTAAACTGGCGACATCTATGGTCACGATGAAAATAATTATGAATTCATGTGTTAATTGCTCCCTTTCCTTTGAAAGCAAGGTAGGCTGGAATTATGGCATCGTGTATTTAGGACTGTATACCTTTTAAATACATGTGAGCATTGTTTCTTGAACCTGGGGTCTGTTTAACATCGTATGAACGAGACTTTGAAAGCTCGTACGGGGGTCGTCCAGCCAGTCTCGTTCAACAAGTGTCTCGTTCGTCCAGGGACGAGCCCCGTACGATAGGAGAGACCTGCCGTGAGAAAGTCTCGTTCAACAACAACCTCGTCCAAAGGAGAAATCTCGTCCACACTCTCCTACATCGTCTCAAAGGCTCGCAAACGGACGACACCCCAAAGGGGTGTCTTAGCTGAAACTGAAGCAAGTGATAGTGGACTTTGCAAGGGACTGTGATACGGTCTGACACACTCTGACACGCCCCAACATGGCCTGGAGGCATCACTACACTATAGTTTATTTATTGTGAGGCATGATGCCTAGAGGCATCATTGTTTAAATATTTACAAAAATGTTTTAAGAAAGTACTAATAGAGCAATGTTCATGAATTTTTTTTTTACAGAATGTAGATAAGATAGTTTTAGTATTTCAATACCCCCCTCATTCACTATTCCACACTCACCAGTCCTGACTCACCAGTTCACACTCACCAGTCCTCACCCACCAGTGCTCACTCACCAGTGCTCACTCACCAATCCTCACTTACCAGTCCTCACTCACCAGTCCTCACTTACCAGTCCTAACTCACCAGTCCTCACTCAACAGTCCTCACTCACCAGTCCTCACTTACCAGTCCTCACTCACCAGTCCTCGCTCAGAAGTCCCCACTCACCAGTATGCACTCATCAGTCCTCACTCTCCAGTCCCCACTAACCAGTCCACACTCACCAGTCATCACGCACCAGTCCTCACTCACCAGTCATCACGCACCAGTCCTCACTCAACAGTCATCACTCGACAGTTCTTATCTTACAGTACTCACTCACCAGTATCCAACAGTGGTCTCTCACCAGTACACATTTAACAGTCATCAATCACTAGTCCTCACTCACCAGTCCTCACACAACAGTTCTCACTCAACAATGTGCACTCAACAGGGGATTAAGTAGTAAAGGTAATATAATGTAGGGAGTAGAATGGTAACGTGGTAGTCTGGTTATATAGCATATTGTGTAATGGGGTTAGAATGGTAATGTGATTAGAATGGTAATGTGGTATTGGTGTTAGAACAGTAATGCGGTACAATATTATGGTAATGGTAATGCTAATAACATGATAGCGGGGTTAGAATTGTAATGTAGTAAGAACATTAACATGGTAATGGGGTTAGAAAGGTAACACAATAATCGTACCACAGTAAAATTAACGTGTTGCGGAGGTGTAGAGTATAATTTCAGAAGAGTTATGGAAGACAATCAGACGGGTAACGGAAAGGTTGCGGAAACGTTACGAAAGCGGTGAGCATATATCCTACATCCCTACATCCCTACATCCTACATCCCTACATCCTGCATCTCCACATCCCTACATCCTACATCCTACATCCCTACATCCTACATCTCCACATCCCTACATCCTACATCCCTACATCTCCACATCCCTACATCCTACATCCTACATCCCTACATCACTATATCCTACATCACTACATCACTACATCACTACAACACTACATCCCTACATCACAACATCACTGTATCCTACATCCTACATCCCTACATCCCTACATCACTACATCCCTACATCACTACAACACTACATCACTACATCACTATATCCTACATCCTACATCACTACCTCACTACATCACTACATCACTACATCACAACATCCCTACATCGCTACAACACTACATCACTACATCACTATATCCTACATCCTACATCCTACATCACTACATCCTACATCACTACATCCTACATCACTACATCACTACATCCTACATCACTACATCCCCACATCCCAACATCCTACATCACTACATCTTACATCCCTACTTCCTACATCACTACATCCTACATCACTACATCCCTACATCCTACATCACTACATCCCCACATCCCTACATCCTACATCCTACATCACTACATCCTACATCCCCACATCACTACATTCTAACATCTGCACATCCCCACATCCCTACATCCTACATCACTACATCCGACATCACTACATCCGACATCACTACATCACTACATCCTACATCACTACATTCTACATCACTATATCACTACATCCCTATATCACTACATCCCAACATCCCCACATCCCCACATCCCTACATCCTACATCACTACATCCTACATCACTACATCCGACATCACTACATCTCAACATCCTACATCACTACATTCTACATCACTATATCCTACATCCCTACATCCCCACATCCCTACATCCTATTGAGTGAAGACTAATGTCACCGCATTTTGGTTGATATATATATCTTCAAATAACTATAATGAGGGAAGTTTTTTTCAAAAATTCTTTCTTAAAATATGGTGTTAATTGTTTGCGGGTTTTGCAGGAATAAAAAGAAGACCACAGTACTGACACATGCCAGGATTCAAGAGGTGTGCCAATGCAAATCTCAGGCAAACAATTGATAACATATGACGTACAATGTAGATATATCTGTGAAATGACACTTGATATCACTTATCATTTCCATATGACATGATGTGATACATACATTCCGTGGAAGATTCATATAGATATTGATAGATTAATTGAATTATTTCCTTTTTTTATTACCGGAAAGTGGAAAGCTGTTGTGACTGGGCATTTTTGTATGGATGCTCATAATAGTAATATACATTGTGTGAAAAATTCAACAAAAAGTTGTGAGTGGGGGAGGGGGCGAGGGGGGAATGGGGGGATGGGGATAGTCCGTTTTGCCTTTCAAAACGGTCCCGGAAGTTGATATTTGGTGCGGGATTCGTCCACTAACTGGTCCCCTTCCTGACACGGTCCCCTCCAGCGGACGACCTCTCGTCTGGACTCATATGGGTCAAACGTAGGAGAATCTGTGCGAGCGATAGACCCTGCCCTGGACGAAATGCCTTATTGAACCACATTGGACGAGAATCGCCCAGAACCTCGTCCCTCGCCTTGAATCTCGTATCGTCCAGGTACAGTCATGCTCGTCCTATATTAAACAGACCCCTGGTTCGTAGAAAATGATTTATACTGAATCTAGTTTCTTGTGTTAGTCCTGATGATTGCACAGCTGCATGACACATTATCAGCCGACCTTTCAAAAAGTTGATGAAATTTTCCTTACCCTGTAATTATCTTTTTTCTTATTCAATTAAACATATGCAATACAATGTCGAACCATACGGATGTCGAAAAGGGACAATGTATAAGACAAGACAGGGCGAGAACAACTAAACATCAGAATTTCATTATTCTTCTTTCAAAGTTTCTATGAACAGGTTTCCCTTTGTTCATGATTATGTAGATACCTGAACCTTTTCCTTTTTAAGGAGCTTCCAATATGAAATATAGAATACACTTCTTTGGCCTTTTTACCTTCAATTTTTCTTTTCTTTCTGAGACTATGGTATTATTGTGTTCATTTTGGTAAATATCATCCAGTGTTTCTCTCCAACGTCTTATCATTGATATTATATGTGTGGCCTTTTTCATATTTGACGGTCGAATATCACTAATACTAATCAAATCTTTGTATCAATGTCGACTTCCGTTTCCCGTTGGTTTAAGATAGACGTCAATGACGTTGTATATGCGAAGATGTAAACAATCAAAGTACAAACATGCATGGTATAAATGCTAGTCTATTAAACCACGTGGTTTTAAGGCATAATTATTCATTGACCCCCTCCCATCTCACCCGCCTCCGCGCTAAGTACAGCCTTGGGAGGTTATAGCTTATAGCATGCCCCCTAATTATAATAAACATCCCTCAGTCTCAGAGCTTCAGGTGAAACAGACAGTCGCACAGCATGTTATGAGAACCACCATGGCAAGGTTTCTGATCTTCACACTCATTTCTCTGTGTGTCCCCAGTCCTAGAATTGTCCTCTCAGAAGCACAGAATGGGGAGGATAAACAGACAGTGAGAGATAGGAATCATAGTAGAGACAATGACCACCAGATACCAACAGAGGACCATGTCTGGAACTGGGCAGGCCGTGAAAAGGGATTCTACAAAGCACCGACACTCAATGATAGACCTATCATAGGTAAGCATTACTAAGCCCAGCAGCTATTAGTTATCTGTTAGATTTAGCTTTTATAATCTAATGCTTTAATATTCTGATTGAATCGATGATACAGTTATAGGAAGCAGGCGGAGTCTAGGATTCCATTATGGAGAACAGATATATGCAAGAGCTGAGGTAACATGATTGAGGCTGTGGAACACAGCAACACCTCCAAAGGTCATGTAGATCAGATATTTTCTAAGAATGGCCGTGTGGCTTAGAGCTGAGCGACTGAGAAAAACATCCGTGCCATATTTTATTCTCAACCCAACATTTCACCAACTGAACTGCAATGACCAAACATATCATAGCCATCTCGTGATAATGCAACCAATTATTGTGTGTGTATTATATACTATGTGCTTGAAAATACTTGAAGTTGTCATCCAATTGATTATTGTAAATGATAAGTATATGACACCAGTGTAATGCGTTAACTTTATTAGGATGTCAATTCGTAACTTGTTTCTTTCATTTTACTGAAATACCTGCCATTACACATGGTGTTTTAAGGCGTTCTGGCGGTGGAGACGTTACCAGAGAGGAGGATGTACGGAGACTCGTACGTCATGTCGTCATATGTCAGCTTCCTGGAGATGGCTGGTGCCAGGGTCGTACCTATCAGGTAATATACGAAAACTGGCTTACTGTTTTCGTATGTCAAACCTATACGCCGTAAAATTACTGATCATTGGTGGGATAGGGCTATGTATGAAACTCTGTGTATCATATGTATCCATTATCTGTATGTGTATCTGTGTATCTTTGTCTTTATTCTACCCCTAATAAAAAACGCTATAGGCATGGGATTTGTTTATGTCACGGGTGTGAAAGTGTTGTTTATGTCACTACTTTCCCAAATCCAAAAACCGTGTAAATCAGGTCATTCTCTGGTTATGACCCACCACTCCTGACACTTTATGAAACAGCTACACTCACAGGGCAGTGCACAGGGAATCCATGTTCTCTCGGGGATACCTTTCCATGATCCACCTCTGACTTGTTGCGATCCCTACAGATATATGGTCCGTAGTCATCCTCCCACCTGGCTTGTACACCCTGACTGGCCCTGCCGACCTGACTGGTTGCGACCGTTGCCATACACACCTGTAGGCCTGTTCTCTCACTGTATGATGGGAGGGTCTATATTTTTTATTGAAATTACCATAAGGGCTAATTTCTGTAGCTCAACTTTAAGTGGGATCTAAACCAAAAGACTAATGTATCTGGGACATGTATACTTCACATGGTGAATTGGATTCACATGGAAGGACATACCTGGTATACAGTCTCAGACAAAGTCCCTCCGATCACTCGCCTTGTGACCCAAGTAGCCCTGAGGTGAAGGGTGTGAAAAATATGTGATCCCGCTTGCTGCCATTTTTTTTTTTTTTTTTTTTTTTTTATTTCATGTTGATAGATACAAGACAGTCTGCTAAGATAGCAGGCTTTATATGCCTTCTGTTGGCGATATAACATAGTTTTATACAGGAACAATTCAATCCAAACAGCGAATGTTACATATATTACAATGTACAGTTGATGAAGTAATGGTATGAGATGGGTTTTGATCTAGAAATATTCGGCCTGGGTAAATACGGTCGTTTGCTGTACACTATCTGGAAAGTATTTTGCATTTCATCTTCACATGTTTCTTGTATAGATATGCTGAGTAATTCTGTACTTCACAAGGTAAGTCATTCCATTCCATTCTATAGGCTATGTTGGGTGTTAAGTTGGCAACTCAGCAGTGGGTACATTTGTCTTACCAAAATGCCTCTATGAGTTTTAAGCATGTTTAAAATCAAAATCTCTTGAGATTCTATACTTCAGGAAGGTAATTTGTTTCTGACAATTACACCTATCAAGTCTCAGAGAAATGAGTCCCCACCATTCAGACAAGGAGGTTGTGTTCCTGTACAATATCTCAGCAGGACTACTTGCTGTATCTATCCTTGATTGTTGATTGGAAGAACTGCAACCTCTCTACATATATGAATAAAAGCATTTAACCAAAAAGATGCCATTTGTACAGATATTTGCATACATAATTAAAACCACATCTTTTCTATTCATTACAGAATTGAAGAAAAAATGGATTACTACATATCTCTTTTCAACAGCATTAATGGGTAAGTCATATTCTTACCGACTACATGCATGTTTTACTGACTACCTTTGAAATATAGAAACCAAAGCCTCACACCACAGTAGAACCCAGCGTAAGCGGCACCGTCCGTTCCGGGCCAAAATGTACGCATGTACGCGGGGTGCACGCTTACACGTTTTTTTGTCTGTCAATGGTTAGCATATGTAGTATAAAATACCTATATACAGGTGATACTCTGGCATAGATACACTGTTATAACCACACGACACCCCACAGACGCCTACCTGACGCCTACCCGACGCCTGCTGGAGCCTACACAGGCCGGTAGACTGGTGTCTGGACAATCAGACACCAGGCAATACACATCATAAACTAAGAATCAAAATAATCTGGAGTTTTGCTATGTGTACAAGGCTGCTATGCGACTAGCGAGTAAGTGACCGATTCCAAAGCGGTTTGCTGTGTTCTTGGCGCGAATTTTCGCCTAGAATTTTCAGAGAGTGACCGTGGTTGGTTGATTTTGGTCAGGTGACCTAGATCCAGTGTTTTCTTTGGTTGCTTTTGCAGACAAAGACACTTGAAAATATGTGTTGTCCAATCCTAGCAGCTGTTGTTCCCATGTTTGTAAACAACACCGGTGGCGCCGCCACTCTGTGGTGAGTGGTGGTGGCCTCTGGTGTTGTATGTTGGAACTAACATCTAGCTGTTACTCCTGCCCTCTTGGGGGATTTCGTGGAGTTTCTCTGAATGTCTCTTAGAACATATGGGCCACATCTTATTTGATCTGGCTCCTACTTACTCGTTAGTTTCGACAGAATATGTCGCATCAGGCATTTAGTAGCATCCTTTCAAGGTCAATTTGGTGAAGTGCAGTGTGTTTGCTGTACTTTCGCCTTGTTGTCCTGAATTAGTCATTGTTCAGAACTGTTCTTTAAACAGATAACCGCATGTTTTTGCTTGAATCAGTCACTGATAGTCGACTATGGATGTATCAGAACTTAGTGGATAATGTTTTTGTAAAATTATTCGGTAGAGAAGGGTTCTCTCTCTTCAACTCTTTGCGAGTTTATTGGGGTGAGTTCATTCTCTTATGGAAAAAATTTTTGACATGGCATTGGTAGTTCTCATCCATATTTGCTATCCATGGTGTTAAGCCCCCTGGGTGCTTGGCACTTGAGACGGTGAATCCAGTTGTATTCTATTCTGTCTCGTAGGGAGCTTGCTCTTTTGCTCTCTGGATGTTCGTATATGTAGTCTACCACATATATTTGAACATCTGTTTCCCCGTCGTGGTCCGGCCTGTTGAAATGTTTCGGGACATCGTTCGTGCCCGCATTCTTACGTATGGACCGTAAGTGTTCCGCAAGTCGCTCTTTTAGTTTGCGTTTTGTTTGTCCCACGTATTGGGCACCGCATGTTTTGCACTCTATGCAGTAGATGATGTTGGAGCTATTGCATGTGACTTCATCTTTGCATTTGTGCGTGGTGCCCTTAGTTTTGGACTGGATGGTTTTGCTCTTTTTGATGTACGGACAGTATTTGCAGTCCTTTTTGGTACATTTGTTGTTCCATTCCTTTTTGGTGTTTTTGTTCGTAGTATCTCCCTTGTGGAATACTGTTCTGGCTCTCACTAGGTGGTCCCTTAGGTTTTTGGGCCTCCTGTAGCCTTTGATCAGAGTTGACCTGTAAAGGTTTTTGGTAGCACCCGATTTTCCGAGTATTTCCCAATTCTTCTGTACGATCGAGGCTAGGTTTGTATGTCCCTGCCTGAATGTGCTTATGAGGAAGACTTTGTCAGTTTCTTCCTTCTTCTTGATGCTTTTTTGTAGGGCTTCTGCCCTTCTTATTTTGTCCACCCTCGACTTGCATTTATCCAGTAGTCCAGAGGGATATCCTCTGTCTTTAAAGTCCTGGATCTTTTGTTTTGCCTTTTCTTCGTAGTCCCCAACCTCCGAGCATATTCTTTTTACTCTCAAGATTTGTGAGTAGGGAATACTGTTCTTTTGTGAGGCCGGGTGGGCTGAGTCATATCTCAGATATGTGTTCTCATCCGTGGGTTTGATGTATAGATCAGTGTAAAGGGTTCCTGTGGAGTCCACTTTCACTGTCGTGTCAAGGAAGTTCACATGAGTTTTGGATATCTCTTTGGTGAACTTGATACTGTGATGTGACCGATTGAGGTAGTCTATCCACTTGGACAGCTCCTCATTCCCGTGTTCCCATATGAAGAAGATATCATCAATATATCTCCACCATACTTTGGGTTTAAGGTGGTACCCCTCTAGCAGTTCTGTCTCTAGAGCTTCCATAAACAGATTCGCGTATGACGGGGCTAATCTGGTGCCCATAGCCGTCCCGCTGATCTGTATATAGTTAGTACCATTGAACTGAATGTTGTTGTTTCTTAGTACCAAGTCTAGTAAGTCTACTAGGCTTGGGGTACTTGGTTGTTCTCCCTTTTTGCGTGTACTCAAAAGCTTCCTTCTGACGACCTCTATACCTTCGCTGTTTGGTATATTGGTGTACAGGGCTCCTACATCTAGTGTGCCCAGTATATCGTTCTTCTCTACTCTGCCCACCTTCTGGATTTTATCCAGGAAGTGGGTAGTATCTTTGATGTAAGATTCTATCTTGGGGACTTCAGGTTTGAGGAAATGATCTACAAATTTAGAGATTTTTTCTGTCGCACAACCATTTGCAGAGACCACAGGTCTCCCAGGGGGGGGCAGTACTCCTTTGTGTATTTTCGGTAGAAAATACACCTGGGGTGCTCGCGCCTCCCTTGTTTTGAGGGCCTCTCCCATTTTGGGGGAAAGTTCCTCATTCTCAACCATTTCATCTACTCTATGATTGATCATAGAGTTGAGGGTTTTGGTTGGGTCCTCTTTCAACTTGCGATACACTTTATCATCTCCTAGTTGGCGGTGTGCTTCTATGACATAGTCAGTGGTGTTCATGACTACTGTCGCACCCCCTTTATCTGCTGGTTTGATGGTGATATCCCTGTCCTTGGACAGTGATTTCAGAGAGTTGCGTTCAGTTTGTGAGATGTTTTGCTTAGTTCGGGTCCTATGGGTGTTAGCTATAGAGAGGCTGAGCTCATTAACTGCTATGAAACCTTCTAGGTTGGAAGAACCTTGTGGGGCTGTATAGGATCTGTTATCCTTGAGTTCTTTGATAAGAGTTTGGTTGGAGTAGGACACAATACCAGGTTTATGTTTGGTGGTTACCTGTTCTGAAGTCAGACTTACCGATTCTTCAGTGGCTCTGCTGTTGTCTTCCTCTCGGTTGTGGTACCTGAAAGTCATTTGTGATTTCTTTTGGAAGAACTGTTTGAGTCTAAGATTTCGATGAAATTTATCTAGATCTAACTTAAGATCTCCTTCCTCCGCTTTTTTTGTAGTGGGGCAGAAATTCAGACCTTTGTCGAGTAGAGATAATTCAGATTCACTTAGTATCTTGTCAGATAGGTTGACTACTGTGCCAGTTTTCGAGTATTTCATTGTTACCTTATCGTTAGCCTTCAGAGATGGATTTGACAAGTTATCGCTAGTAAGTTTGTTAGGTTGACTTGTGTTATTGCTATCTTTATCTAAGAGAGAACACAACAAGTGGTAATTGTTAACAACTTTACTTGGAGTAACAGAAACATCATTCAGTTCAGATCGGGTAGACATGCATGAGTCGTCTTCGTTGGTCACTGTTCGTTTTGTCGGATTCACAGTTTGGTAGTCTGGGAGAATCCCCCCTTGTACTGTCCCTTGCCGCGTTTCTGACCCTTTTGTCCCTTGCCACCCCTGCCTCCGCGGCCTCGGTTCTGGGTCATTGGGGCGGGGGCCTGCGGAAAATCCGCCTGGTCAGTTGGTTTGGTGGATGGAGTACTGTTACCCGTGGTAGATCCCTTCGGGTCCAATATAGTGCTCTCCTTGGGGCATCGTGAGGCACGTTTTTGTAGACGGTCCTCAAGGATGCTTACCTCCTTCATGTAGTCTCGCTTGACTGTGAGTTCTGCATGGGCTTTAACTTGTCGCATGGTTTCGGCGATTTCGTCTGCATCCGTATTGGCGTCTGTCATGTTGACGATCATCAATTTGGCCATCTGATCTCGGATCTGGTGCTCTACTTCCTCTCTGTTTTTGAGCGCTTCTGCGGTGAGCTTGGTTATCCTCATCGCTGATGCCTTACGTTCAGACAGTATTTGCTCCCTCATGTCTTTATCCAGGTATCCCGGGAGGGGAGCAAGGCCCACTGTCCATGGTTCAATGTGGTTCAGTCTGACGGCATCGAAGTAGAATGCAGCACGTGCTTCCGATTTCATCTGTTTGCCGGCCGCGTCTCTCATCTCCCTCCAAGTACGGTGTAGGGAGCGGGGCAGCATGGCGTCGATTATCTGAAAAGATGTGAAAGTTTTGTCAGTGTCATGAGCAAGCTTGTTTCTTTCAGGGTCGACGGTTTTATCTAACGAGTCTGGTTTATTGGTGTTACCCATGGTGTTAGACTTGTGTGGAATGGTGTTACTTAGTTCTGAAAGACTAGGTAAATGGTCAGTCAAATGGACCGGACTGCGTTTACTTGTCTGGTCATTGTGACTGGAGTGAGCATTGGCTAGGCGTTCACCTGTATGTGAAGTGTCTTCGCCGGTAAGTTCACAGTTATCATTGATGTCAATTAAGTCATTAAGAACTGCCAAGTTTATCATGTCCTGTGCAGATGCCGTAGTACCGGGTTTAGTTCTGCATTGTGGTTCAGGGGTCTGTTGGCCGACGGACTGCGTCTCTCTATTCGAGAGGCTGTGTTGCCGGCCGGCGCAGGCTCGGACCCCCGATGACGCTGCACCACCGGCGGGCCGTGTACGGTCCGACGGGGGTGAGGTGGAGCCGCACACCGCGTCGCGGTATGTGGTATCTGGCATAGATACACTGTTATAACCACACGACACCCCACAGACGCCTACCTGACGCCTACCCGACGCCTGCTGGAGCCTACACAGGCCGGTAGACTGGTGTCTGGACAATCAGACACCAGGCAATACACATCATAAACTAAGAATCAAAATAATCTGGAGTTTTGTCCCAACACCGCCCAGCCATATTTGATAAGGCGTCCCTCTGAAGTGATCGCTTACACGGGGTTAAATGCCTTTTCGTATTGAAATAGCTGTCCATTAACGCGGGGTGTTAAAATAAACATCAAATAGAGGGGGAAATTTCCGTTCCGAGCAAAACTGTCCGTTAACGCGGGGTGACCGCTTTACCCGGGGTGTCCGTTAGGTGGGGTTCTCCTGTATTTATGTTTCTGTCAGCAAATGGCTTGTAACTGTTCAAAATTTCCCGCAAGTCCCTTAAACCTTGCAAAATATTCTAACAATTAATGAAAATAAACAGGTGAGCATACCACTTAAATGCCATAATTTTCGGGAAATATCAACTATTGATTAAGTCTGAAAAGGGGATGGTTATGTTACGTTTAAGTTAAGATATCAGTGATTCAAATATGCGTTTAAAAAGTTTAGAATACATCCAAATGGAAACATGTCTGACATATGAGTGAGAATCTGCCTCTTAATTGACATTTCTGAGAGATGTAAATTTCTGCCGTATCATGGTTCTGAATTCTCAAATGGAAATCTCAATAAAGTATTAACCTCTTTCCCGCCTTCCCTATAGTTAAAATGCTAGATTTATAAACCAGTATTGCACTAATGACAATGGACGCATAATTATGTCCATTATGCATATCCTTTTGTCCTAATTATCAGACATGTAATTGACTATTCAAAAAACAATTATACACTTAGTCACGACTTTGTAAATACATTTACTACGTAGGCCAATTCTTGAAGCTCCATACAAGTCAGGGGGTCGCATTTCAAATCAATGTTTTAGCTCAGGCTATATGCCTATACTATAGTCTCAATTCAGATAATTGAGCATTAAGTGAGTAGATGATGATGTGAACATGTATTTACATTTCAACGTGACTCATGTGAGGGTGTAGGTCTATGAACAGATAGATATATGCAGGATTTCACGTATCAACGAATTTGTCTAAAAGTACGTAATATCCAATGTATCCACCTCGTTACGATACTCCTTTCACTGAGTTTCTTTCTATGAAAATATTATATGAGCCCGGAGATCGGTTCGAACGAAACAAGGTACGAACAAGGTAAATTTACATGATTCACTTGTATTACATACCTATGATTATCGATAATTGTAAAATATTTACCAAAATATAAAGACGTCGGGCTGCTATTTAAAGTGTGCTCTGAGGGCCGATATAGAAAAATATTTTTAAAAAAGCACACGCACAGCAGAGGCTGGTTTATGTATTTCCATGCCTCGGTATATTTAGTTCACACGGTAGCGGCACCATTGGTGAAGGAGTTGAACTAAGTAACTCTCCCTGGGAGCTCATGGTCTGCGTACATTTTCATTTATTTACTAATGTGCACCTTTCACTTCAAGCAAATCTTCATGTACTTATCAATGTTCAATGTACACATTCACCTCTAATCCAAAGCGACTTTGTTCAAAGATCGGTGTAAAAGAAATACCTTTGTCAGTAACCTCTTCAATGGAAACAACTCCTAGAGTCTCCTTCATGTCACTGTGTGGGTTTCTCATGGCTTCTGGGGACCAATAACAGATTCGAAAACGAAAGTAGAAACCCCAAAAGCTGTATATGAATAAACATCTGTCAGACATGAATCATACATTTCTCGCAGGTGCATCTAGGTTTCCTTCATCTTTTTTCAGGGCACTATTTCCCAGCGGGAGTGAAGGTGGCATCGAGAGGAAATATCGAAAAGCTGCAAGAATTATCTTTGAGTTAGCAAAACAGGTAATATCACATTGACAATATACTGATGACAGTATATACTGCGGCGTCTGTTTTACACGTATTCAATATCTATCAATCACATATCTAAATATAGAAAAGAAATGCACCGACAATTGAATCCTTTACATCAGCTCGATGCATGTCCTGCTTGTCATATATATAAAAAGGGATATAATAATGTTTAACCTAATTGACATGTCACTGTTGGTATATCTGCCCATGTTGTAATCTGCCCATGTTGGTAATTGCCCATGTTATCATTTGCCAATGTTGGTGTCTGCCCATGTTGGTATCCGCCCATGTCGGTATCTGCCCATGCCGGTATCCGCATATATCGGTATCTACCCATATCGGTATCTGCCCATGTTGCTATCTGCCCATGTTGCTACCCACCCATGTTTTCATCTGCCCATATATATTTTTTCATCTGCCTGTGTTGGTATCTGCCAATATTGGTATCTGCCCATGTTGGTATCTGCCCATGTTGCTATCCACCCATGTTGGTACCTGCCCATGTTGTCATCTGCCCATGTTGGTATCTGCCCATGTTGGTATCTACCCATGTTAGCATCTGCCCATGTTTGTATCTGCCCATGTCATTATCTGCCCATATTGGCATCTGTCCATGTTGTTATTCACAGGCCAACTCGGTCGGGGATTACTTCCCTATCTTCGGGATAGCTCGTGGTCATGAGCTGCTCGCGTCCCTGGTCAGCAGGCAGGACGTGCTCACTGAGTGCCACGCAGAGGGACTCCTTCTCTCACTCTACCTCACATCAGGTACCCTACATTATATTACAGGGGCGTTCCTTGGTTACAATCAACACAGTCGCCCCCACATGTAAACGCAAAATTAAGCTTTAGGCAGCATCTATATGTATTGCCAGGCAGTCCGCAGCTAGCGAACATTGCAGTAACACCAGCAATAAAGCCTGTAACGGGATGAATTTTTGGAGTCACTCATTTAGATAACAATCCCCAAACATGATAGTAACACTGGTGAAAACCTCCTAACAATATGGTCACCTTATTTATATGCAGATTACCGGGAAAGTCGTCTCATGAAGGATGTGCCAGGAGATATCCTGAGATCTTTGACGAAGAATATAACGACTCACAATCACCGACAGTGTATAACAGTGGCAGTACGTAAACCCTTTGTCATTCTCATGAAGATTCATTTTTAATATTAATATAAGATGGTGCTTTATTCCAGCTATCATTCCCAGTTATAGACCACTGGAGCATTGCGGCATGAAATCAGAAACAAATACAGTCAATTAAAAACCGTTATATCTATTAATACAAGGGGAAAACATTTCTGACTAGCTGATACTAATAACGCCACAAGATGGTGAGAGAATATGTTTCATGTTTATACATTGAGAGGAAGATATGTACATATCTAAAAAGTTAATTTTTGTTCAATTTTGTACTTTACCCTTTGTCCTAGAATTTCTACAAAAGTGGACTGCACAACTTCTTTCGAGTTGTGTCTACAAATAAAGATTTGCAGGGAAGAGTCTTTGTGTCCATGATGGAAGGTTAGTGGATTGTATATAGAATCAAGAAATCGTCGCAACTCCGGTCCTTGAAAGTTCGGTTTATATGGTGTATCAAATGACATTGTTACATATGAGATATTAGGGGTTATATCATGTTCTTGGATATTTTCAAGTATCTAAGTGATTTAAACTCTATTCAAAATCAATCTTTGAGTGAAACTGGAATACAACAATTTTGGACACGGTGCTGTATATAGAATCCTCATGATTAGAATACCGCCTAGCACCATAAGGTGCCAGATGAAAGTAGTGTTAAGAGGGAATGAAAATTACTTTTAAGTGATAATTCTTCTTTTGACAAACCATTAGTCAATTAATTCAAATTCTTGACTCATAGAAGTACCATATATTCTTGTCTTCGAGTTCTGACTCCCTTCATCTTAAAGTCCAGTTGCATAAGCTGGGGCCTAGATTTTACAACAAGTTATCGATGTTCCTCCAAATACAGGCAAAAAATACCCGTTCTACGGCAGTCAGTGGCAGCCCCAGGACATTGCATTCTCCAGACACAAAGCCTATCCCGTCGTCCATACCAGAGAGGCAGTGTCTGTCAGTCAATACTTTGCAAATTTCTACGTTGGAGAAGGTATGGTATTGTTCTAATTATACTTTTTATTGGTGTAGATTAACATTAGACCTAGTTTCATATACATGAGATAAAGAGCACGGCAGATTTTTATGTTTTTTATTAAGATAATTAGGGGGTGAATAAAAAGAATTCGAAATTTTGCAAAGGTCCGATCTTTATTCTATTGCGGACAAGATTGACAGTGGTGATGAGGGGGGGGGGGGCATTATTATCATTATTATTATTATTATTATTATTATTATTATCATTATTATTATATATACATTATTATGTCTATAAATACTCAGCGATGTGTACTTAACTTTCCATCAGGAATTTCTTCCATCATATACCATGTGGTCTATCACTGGCAAATTCTTACTTTGAAATTGATCTTCAGTATGAAAGACGTTTGGCAATTCACTTAGTCTAGTATCTAAGAAAAGAAGCCCCTGTGATAACAAAGTAATTTGTTCATTATTATTATATATACCTTTTTATGTCTATAAATACTCAGCGATATGTACTTAACTTTCCAGGAATTTCTTCCGTCATATACCATGTGGTCTATCACTGGCAAATTCTTACTTTGAAATTGATCTTCAGTATAAAAGACGTTTGGCAACTGTGATAACAAAGTAATTTGGGCGAAGTAGCAAGTTTAGGAATTATCATCATAATTTTTTTTCCCATTAAGAATCTTTCTTTTATTATCATACTGTAGCTCGCAAAAACCACCATCGGTTCCCTGATGAGAAGTCAGAGGGGGAGGCAGTCTTCCAGAACTGCGAGATCATGTTTCATGGAGCACCGACCTTCCACTTCAACTACTACTTCGACTCGCCCATCTCCGTAGAGACCATGATTAGGATGTCTTGTTTATGTATATTTGTCACAGCAATCTTCATTCTACTCTTACTCTATTTCTACAAGCTAAAAAGCGACCGGACCAAGAAATATGGCGCATTGTGTACTAAATATGGGGATATATGAGCTAGACGCGTTTTTTTATCGTTGCTATGGTGAGAACCCTCCTCATGTATAGTTTCTATTGTTGGGTACTAGACTTCCTTTGATACAGGGATATGAAGGCAGTCCAATTTACTGCTTTAATTCCTTATCTAAGTTTTAGAGTCTTTTTTGTTTTGTTTTTATTGAACAAGGAAAAAGTGTACATATTCAGGCCTCTGCATAGCAGTTATTATGGCTGTCCATGAGCACAGATACATAATAGGTCTCTACAGAACAAGTTTCACTTGAAGCTACTTACAAAAATATACAGTAGGGTGAGAATAATGGTAATGTGAATGAAGAATGTGTACACCAAATGGTTTTTGTATTTTACGTGAAATATTTCCGTTTCACATACGCTTTATATTTTTTATGGTATCTATCTGGATTTCTTTTGGTAGTTCCTTCCAAGGATGCCAAGGAGTTCTACTGAAGAGTAAAGGGCCAATTTTGTTTTAAAGTTCGACCCGATGTTTAGAATAGAATTGGAATATTTACATGGTATCCATCGTTATCTAATCACTTCATGGAATATGGAATATGGAATGCATATGATGATATGAAAACATATGAACAGCCTTATGTCGAATTTTAGGATGTGTATTGAAATAGCTGACGATTTATAGATCATTCCACAGTTCTTTAAATTTGCATATGTACATGAGCAAAATGAATAGATTTGAAAGCCGTATATTAAACACAATATGCTTATTTTGAACTTTATATCATTCCATGTATGTTTTTCTTTTTTTTACAATATCATTACAATATGGAAGAAATATTGATCAAATGGAAATCATCACAAGTCCTTAGGGGTAATATACCATAAGGAAAAAGGAAACATACAACATTCATATATGTGTTTTATTCTGTTCTACATCCATAAAATTAGATATCCAGAGCCATCGAGTTCATATATTCCACAGTTGCAAATATTGAGCCCTCTATGTGTAGTCCACAATCACAGACTTAGGATTCATTAAAGTGATATTATATCATTTTCTTCCTAGTTTTCAATCCTACAATGTATTACCATTTAAAAAAAATCACTTTCGGGCATTTATGAATTTCTAAATTATGTTAATACCAATGAGGAACTGCATCGAGATCAAAATCTCACGAGGTAACGCTTAGAGAGATTATATAACAGACAAAAACGAATTACTTATTTTCAGAGGCTACGGATCGAGAATAATTCAGATTTTACCTCACCCCTATCACTAGTTGATTGGCTAGCGTTTATGACGTTATCGCCAATAGAGTATTTTTTCACAATACTCCGTGAGCATTGAGTACGAGTTCCCAATGTTGTGGCTATGGGTAAAAATACCAGGGTAAAATAAATTCCAGCCATAATATAAATATCAATAGATTTTTTCAACATGCATATCATAGAGATATGCTTTCACCAATGCCAAAATTAGCAAATGATTTATTGGTAGCAGGTTATACAATAAATATGTAAATAGTACAATTCACAATTAGACACAAATGAATAAAGCGAACAATTTATGACCAGACGTGAGGCTATAGAAAGTCACTGTCTCCGATCTGCAAAATTATAGATTATAATAGAACGAGTAGTTTGACTCTCGTTATCAGGTCTAAAGTGAGGAAAACCGTTATCACATATGGCTAGATGCTAAGAATAATGTTTTAAGTTTTATAACAAACTTATTATATAATTTTTGTTTAGGGGTTATTGATTCATACGCTCTGGAAAATACCAAAAGTTCAATACAAGTTCAAGTTATATGTTTAGCCCATATACATTATGATTGTTATGAATCGCTATTTCCTTGAAATTGAAATGAAATATCATTATTAATTGATATTGTATATGTATAATATCTCTTTTGAATGACTACCTTGTTGTTTGAGAATAAGAACATGATAGACAAAGGCATTTGATTATCTTCCAATGGGAGAGATAGGGTTTTCATGGTCCTTTTTCTAAATACCTCCAGGAATAGTGGGAGGGAAGAAAAGAAAGTATCACTGCATATATCTCTTTAATGATGTCCTTCTTATAACTTAACCTGCAGCTGTGACACTGTTGTCATTGCTGCCATCCCTCCTTTTGAAATGCTTGAATATGTGTGCCACTGCTGCATTACATCTGAATGTGACATGGGGGCCATGGTGGTGTGGGTACATATGTTGATGATTGGGCTTCTTAATGAACACCTTCACCGGAGCACGTCCGCGATTATCCGATGAGCTTGACCGACCCATTGACGGAGCACTGGTCACACCGTCATCTGAACTCTCCGCTACCGAGTCCTGATGGGTGATATGCACATGATGGTTATCTGTATTACATTGATAGTCTAACGATACAGGTTTCTGTTTGGAATGGTGGTGATGGTGGTGGGCGTGATGGGCATGGTGGTGGTGACCATGGTGTCCGTACTCGTGATGGCCGTGGTTATGATGACCGTGGTGATGATGACCATGGTGGTGGTTGTGTTTGTTGTGATAGTTACCATGGTGATTGTGTCCATGGTTATGATGTCCATGATGGTCATGGCCATGGTGGTGCTGATGGTTTTGGTGGCCATGATTGTGATGACCATGCCCTCCGTACCCATAATCGTCAAGCAAAGCATTTCCATCTTCATCGGTTTCCCGCGGCTTCCAGTATGGACTGCGCATCAATACTCCCTCTGCTGGTTTCATTCTTACATACTCACTCTCAGAGGATGAGTTGTAGTTATTTACATGGGTTTCTAGAGAGGTATTTAACATATGTTTGACGATAGGATGTATCATCATGTTCCAGGTCCATCGCATGACACTAGGAACAGGGACACCTGACTCCGGCTCCATCACTTCTTCCTCTTGGCTGGTTTCCCCCGGAATTGCTGGAACAAAGATGACAGATATGATTCAGTAAATTTATATTATGATCATGACAGATTATGTTAGATTAGGCTTCCGTTAAGTATAGATCCATTTGTGTATGATGTGTACCATTATCTCTACACTGTGCTACATGGGATTTGACAACTTTGATACAATCATGTGTTCATCAAGTTAAGTTTTATTGATATCTTAATTTACTCCATCATGTGTAAATTTAAAGTTACCGAGGTATCGCCTAATTCAAACCCATTCTGAAGTATCTCGCGACGCTCAGCCATATGGGGTGACGGGCAAGTTTGATGTGAAGAGGAGCTTCAATAGTAATGATGATAATAATAATGATAACACCACTTCTAAAAGTAGTGTCCAGGAAGTGGGCTTTTTCTTAAATACCAGGAAATGAACCAAATTGAGAACTAGCTATCGTTTAGATGCCTTTACTCATTACTAAAGGTATTAGCCATCTGCAAAATAAAGATGAAGAGTTGTGAATAGATTTGGGTAAACACAATTTATCTGGATATATGATAGATTTGATTGAGTTGGATTGTTTTATATAATCAAAACGATTAAATGTATAACTAATTTTGATAATAGAGGTATTTGGATATATGAGGTATAGAAACGAAATGAAAGTGGCACACAGTATTCCCGTTAGGTGGCATCATTCAGATTATAGAAATCTATGGTTGCTTTGATGTATATCTTTAGCACGGGAGGCAGGTCAGTGGATTCTCAAGGCTCTAAGCCTAGTTCGTTAAGAAGTCTTCTCCATAGAGCGTATTGAGAGTACAGAATACGACATAGAGAGTGTGAGATCTTATGAGAGGGGTGCACCAGTAGGTCATTGGAAAAAAGGCCAAAGCATTATATTATGATTTAGTGTTATTTTCATATGGTCAGTATGATGATAATCAATGTAGAACTTACCAGTTTCTCCATCCTGTTTAATAAAATGGCCTTTGTCTCCGATTATTAAATATTTCTACATGATTCATCCAGCAAGTCTTATAAAAAGTATATGTTTCAAGTCTTTTATAAATCTCTCGACTTATTATTATATTCAGTCCTCAATAGTCCTACATTATATTAATTATAACAGCATATTAAATCGAAGATGATAAGTGGCTGATTAAAATGTTCGCCTATAATACCACTGTATGTCTGTGCATACATACTAATGAAAGCGTCTATATTACCATCATATTGAACCACGTCGATCATATCAATATCAAAATTAGAAACATGTTTCTGAGGCAGCCATATCTATATTGTAATCTTACAATTACCGAACACATGTTCAAAATTCACTTTGCCTTCACACGTTGTCACAACAGAAATATCTTACTGCAACATATTGTGAGTTATTGAATTAGGGGTAATATGCCATTGACTAAATGCAATTATATTCATTAATCCGACGGACAGCAAGCACCAGAAAGACAGGCTCTGTTGTTACTGTATACCGGTAGGGGACGGGCACAACTCAATCAAAATTTATAATTCTATTGTCTAACCAGATGATATAATGCTTCTTCCATGATGTTCTTTTTTTCCAGATAAATGTTCGACAATACATCATTCATCTGTGCATATTTCATCCATTTTAAATATGCATATAACATACATAATATTGTACTTACAACCTTCAGCAAAAGTTCAGTTAGTATTGCTTCACTATTTTCTGTTAAAAATAATTGGACATATGATGCCTCAAGGTATCAACCGTGCTAGGCTAGTTGATGCCTCAAGGCATCATTTGTCAATGGCCGGCATCAACCGTCGTTAATCAAATGTCTAAATCTGCATTAATGACCTTAGTATTGATGTTCCTGTGTGCAGATAATCCCCCCACAGACAACCGTCTTTCCCTATATAGAAGTGCACTCATCCAGCTGCTGTCACACTGTCATCACTGGTTGCTCTCCTCTTTTTGAAATGCTTAAATACATGATGATTGCCACTGTTACAACGAAACGACACAAATGGCCCATGATGGTGAGGATGGGGGCCGTGGTGGCGAGGCTTCTTAATGAACACCTGAATCGGTACTCGCCCACGTCCATCATTCGAGCTCGAGCTTCCAACTGAAGGTGCACTCGTGACTCCATCAGAACTCTGCTGCAATGATTTCTGAATCTTTATCGATTCGTGATGTGAAGGTGCATTGCAACCGAAGTCTAACGATACAGGTTTCTTGTGGGTGTGGTGGTGGTGATGGTGTGCATGGTGACCATGATGCCCATGTTGGAAATGTCCATGATGCTGATGCCCATGGTGATAGTGACCATGGTGACCATGATCGTGGTGATGTCCATGGCGGTGATGGCCATGGTGACCGTGTTTATGATGGTGATGGTGACCATGGTGATGGTTATGGTGCCCATGATGGTCCTGGTGCCCATGATGGTTTTGGTGCCCATGATGGTCCTGGTGCCCATGATGGTCCTGGTGACCATAATGGCCATGACCATAGTCATCCAATGGTAGGTTTCCATCTGCATCTCTCTTTATCCAATGCTTACTTCTCTTCATAATAGTTGAAGGTCGCATATTCATATACTCAATCTCTTCCATGGTTACATTTTGGGGAGTCTCATTATCATCTCCCTCAAACTGATCTTTGACGTGTTTCACTATAGGGTGGATAACCATGTTCCAGGACCATCTGACAAGGGTTTTTAAATTGCTGTGGTCATGGTTTATTCCAGCTGGTTTCTCTATTTCTTCATCAGACCTTATGGCGGATGAAGCTGAAAATAAGTGAGATGAGTGAAATCATCGCAGGAACATTCATGGAAGGTCTTACTCAGACGTTTCATCATCTTTTATGACACGCTTTATAGCTGGGTGCATAGCTCTAGCCTACATCCATTGTGATAGAAAATGCAAACAAATTCATATCATTGGGATACAGATAATTTATCTTAAATGATTAGATTCAATAATGAATCAAATCAGTGATTTTTAACTACACTTTATATCTATTTCCACTAATCACAAGATGTTATGGCACCATTATTGGTAAGATTTGTTCGTTGGGTAATTCAACATTCAATAGATCTATTAGACTTTTGGTGATATAAATATGTGTCAATAATGTATGAAATTGGATTATTTGATTTTTCTTACCTATGTAGGACTGATGGTTCGTAGTAGTGAATTCACATATATGTTCAAATAACTTCTATCAAGTATGTTATTTTAATTCACAGACACCCGATTGGTTTTTCATATCTGGTATTTTAAACTCCGTCATCACATAGTAATAGTAAACACTTGGTGTATAATACATTTTATTTCAAATCGCGACAAACTCCAATTGACGATACTGGTTTATGATGGATTGGCCTGTTAGATGTAAAATAAATAAACAGTAATACATAAAATCAAAATGGAATGATATACATGCTACAGAAGATCAAGCAAATCCATTTGAATGGTCTTAGTCTCCTTTTTATGAAACCTTGGGTGGACAGGTACCTTCATTATGTGCACCCAGTACATAGTGTGATGTAAAAGTTGCAGTAAATATTTTGGTTCATTATCCAGTAATTATAAATTTGTACAGTTTAAATACTTCACACTAGTTTACACCTCATCCAGCCGCTGTCACACTGTCACTGCCACTTGTTCTCCTGTTCTTGAAGTGCTTGAAGATGTGATGATTTCCACTATTACATCTGAAAGTCACAGATGGACCATGATGGTGAGGATGGTGATGGTGGTGTTTCGGCTTCTTCACGAATATATGCACTGGGCGATTACCATTGTTGGATGACGAACTTGATCGTCCAACTGAAGGTGCACTTGTGACACCATTTGAACTCTGGTGCTGAGAAGCCTGCTTGGTTATGTGCTCATGGTGTGTGTCTGCATTGCAACCAAAATCTAATGATACTGGTTTGTGATGCACTGGTTTGTGAAAGTGATGATGGGCATGGTGTCCATGGTGATGGTGACCATGGTGATGGTGACCATGGTGACCATGGTGCCCATGATGTCCTCCCCATCCCCAATCATCAAGAGGCATGTCTGCATCATTAGCATCCTGTACTTGCATCACATTACCATCCTTATCCGTTTCCCGAGGTGTCCAATGCTTACTGCGCCTCAGGTAGATGGGTCTGTCATCTACTTCTTCTATGGTGAGATTGGTGTCCACTGGGTTACCTGAAAGACCTGACCTACCACCTTGTTGTACGATGTGTTTGACAACTGGGTGAATCATCATCCCCCACGTCCAGCGGATCACTGCTGTCACCTTATTCTGCTGATCGGAGCTGCTCACCTCCACGGAGTAGGAGCCATGCTGCACCTCAACGTCACCGGGCTTCACTGAAACAAATCAGTTCGAGTGCACGAGGCACATTGTAAATACAGCTTAAGGGAAAATGTGGGACAGGGTTCCGCTATAGGAGCATCCAGGTATCGAGGAGGGAGTACTTACACCAGGTTGTTTTGTTTTTGACAGGTGTCCCTTTCCTTACATCAGAGGTAGCTTGGGTGAAGTAAAGTTATTTTGGGTGAATATAGAGGTATAATTAGGTGAAGGTAGGTGGTACAAAGGTTCACTGGGTAAAGTTATTCTGGGTGAAGTCAGGTCATAATAAGGTGGTAAAAAGGTAATGTGGCTGCTGCCGGGTACATCCAAGAGGGATTACTTATATGAGGTTTTCTTTTCAAAAGGGGTTCTTTCTGTTCATCCACAAAATTGTATCTTGGGCGAAGTCAGATGGTGTGACGTTCCTTTGGATGAATTCATACACAATATTACCATGATTTTTCAAGGTTCTCATCTCAAGGTTGATGCGTTTTTAAGGCCAAGCGAATGCGAGAAAATAGCATAATTCCAACTACTATGAGAATATGACCATGCAGACCCAAATCATGGTAATGGTGTATTTATCATTCAGTATTCCAGATAGCAGTTATCAAGGAAAGAGAAAATATCCGCCAATCTCGTCATGCACTACTTTGCACGCTAGGGACATTGTCCCTTATTCTCCAAAGCCAAAAAACAGCATTCCGTATTCCACTCGGTAGTGATCTGCAGGCCATACGGGTTTAGTATGGAGACTCCATAGAAGGTGGATAATAAAGGTCTTCACAAGGTATAAGGGGTGAGCGCAGGTGGTACAAAGGTTCATAGGGTGAAGTCAGGTGGCATACAGGTACGTTGAGTGAAGTTTGGTAGTGCTAACATATTTTGGATGAAGTCTGGTATACAGAGCATCCATATACCAAAGAGGGATTATTCACACCAGGTTTTCTTTTCGTCATGGATTTCTTTCCGTAAATCCACAAAGTGATATCTTGGATGAAAGTAGGTAAAACACAGGTATCTTGGGTGAAGTCGGGTGATGCGAAGTTATTTTGGCTGTCACCAGGTCGGAATACGGCACATTAGGCGAAGGCAGGTGGTACAAAGGTATACTGGGTGAAATTGAGTAGAACACTGGTGCCTGGGTGAAGTCAGGTGATGTGAAGTTATTTTGGGTGAGGTCAGGTCGAAATCAGGTGCAATAGGTGAAGGCAGGTGGTAAAGGTTATACTGGGTGAGAGTAAGGTAAACACAGGTGCCTTGGGTGAAGTCAGGTGGTACAACATATACTGGATGAAGTCTGGTATATGCAGCATCCAGATATCGAGGAGAGGTCATTCACATCAGGTTTCCTTCTGAGGTTTATTTCTGTAAGTCCGCAATCTTGGGTCAAGGTAGGTTAAAAAGAGGTATCTTGGGTCAGGTCAGGTGGTGCAAAGTTGGGTGATATTGGGTGATACTAAGGTATATTAGGTGAAGCCTGGTGATCCAAACATATAGGATGAAGTCAGGTGATACAAAAGTATATTGGGAGTTCCAGTTCTTGTTATAGGGAGTACCCAGGGATCCGTTGATGGATTACGTACACAAATGGTTCAGGGTAGTAAACAGGTACCCTTGATGATGTCAGATGACATGCAGATATACCTTCTCAGGTGATTAAGAGTTATATTGGGTGGAGTCCGGTGTTAGAAAGGTATATCAGGTCAAGCCAGGTGGTACAAAGGAGCGTCGATTGAAATGATATATGGTGAAGTCAGCTTTGTAGTACAATAGGTACAGTAGGTGAGGTCAGGAAGTACAAAGGTATATTGACTGGAGTAAGAGGGTATGAAGATATGAAGGTACAGTGGATAATTTTGTTAAGTTAGGTATATCTAGAGAAGTCAGGTAATGGAAATCTATTTCAAATGAGGTCGGATCCTATTATGCCAGGTAGAAAGACTTCCTGGTTGTCTACCCGTTCATTCATCGTGCATATTCAAGGGTCTATCGTCTTAGGTTGGATGCCAGATGTCTCAAGGGATCTAATGTAGGAAAGGTGCAGGTTGGGCATCATTGGAGTCCATTCATCATACCATCTACCTTTAAAGGTATGAGGATGAGGGTGTAATATAAGGTGCAACCTGCTCTTGGTAATCATGCATTGACAGGTGTAAGTCTGGTGGATATTATCTCGATGTACCAACTTTATATATCAGGTTTTAATACCCCTAAATTTGGAAGATCTATCCAGAAACGTTGTGGAAACAGATTCACTTAACTATTTCTATGCTTAGAAGTAAACTTGCGTTAGCCCTTCTCAAGATTACTGATAAATTGCTTTTTATTGTCATATATATAAATCATTATCGGAACTCTTCCAAATCTGCCATCTTCGAATTTCATGTTATAATTCAATTCCTCTGTACAGTGTTAACTAGGTGTTTGGATACTGTCCTTTATTATGTAGGCAGATAATACTTCGGGAACCCATGTCTATCTTACTCTGATAGTGCAGATATTCTAGACCTATGTATCTTCTGCAAAGGGTCTTGGAGAATGGGGAGGGAGGGCGGTGGTAGAGCAGGGGAATGATAAAAAAGAACCCTACGTCCCTCCTATACACGTGGTTACTCTACTTACTTGACAATGATACCAAACAAGCTTTATTTGCTGAGGTATTTCAGGATAAGTATTCCCCTCGATATCAATAACCTATAGTTCTTTATTTGGTATGAAATAAATCTGTATCGTCAAACCTTTTAATAAATACCTTTATATCTGAGGCCCTAAACTCGTGGTTGCTCATGCCTACGGTACGAACATATTGCAAATATGCAAATGTTCACCAAATATGATGAGTTACGGACAACTGTTTCGCACCTTACAAATTCTGCTACAAGATGGTTGGCGAAAAGAATTAGCCCTCTTTGTGACGAACAAGCCACACAATCTAGTCTGGAAACCGTAAATGAAGTTTGGGGTCACTGATAGGAATCTTATATTCCTTCCCCCATCCCCAATTAAGACACTCAGCACTACAGTGGGAGGAATGCCATATAATGACGCTAATGCAGCTATGACAATTCATGCGATAATAAGTAATGGTACATCTTCTTCTGTATCTATATCTATATATCGCTGTTACATGATTATAGATAATCATGTCACAGTATATTCCTTCATTCACGGACACAACTTTCAGAACAACTCTAGCAGATCCATCTGTAAAGCTATTTTTGGGATACTGTCTACTGGCAGTAGAGACACCTTATATCTTAAGAAGTGGGTAGTCCAGGAAAATATGGATAGATAGTTTCATATTTTTTTGATTATTTATTTCATTAATAAAGGCATCTGCTATTTATACATGATGATGGTTCTTCCTCATTTCGATATAACACTATGCACATCACATTTTATTAAATAAATCATTTAATGATGTGTTTCAAATTATCCAATATATTTACTTAACATTGTCTTTATTGAGCAGACGTGTAGTGTGTATATATTGTGCATTTCATGCATCTTTCAAATAGTGCTTTAATGTATGGTGATGACTAGTTCAAATCTCATGTGTCGCTACCATCGATCATCTCAATATAAACAATCGATCTTTGAATATTCATGGCACTTGTAAAAAGTATTGTTCATCCCATCCCCTTTGAGTAACATTTCAACCAGCTGCTGTTACACTATTGTCATTACTGTCATATCTCCTCTTGAAATGCTTGAAGATATGGTGGACACCAGCATTACATCGGAATGTGACAGAAGGGCCATGGTGGTGGTGTGGCCGGTAATGCTGGGGCTTCTTAATGAATACATGAACGGGACGCTGGAAATTGTTTGATGACGAGCTTGACCGACCCACTGATGGAGCGCTGGTCACCCCATCTGCCGAGCTACCGACATTGGAGACCTGGTGAGTAATATGTTCATGGTGGTTATCAGTATTACATCCAAAATCTAGGGAAACTGGCTTTTTATGAGAATGGTGATGATGATGATGAGCATGATGCCCATGGTGTTGGTGACCATGGTGACCATGATGACCATGATGACCATGATGACCATGATGACCATGACCATGACCATGACCATGGTGACCATGCCCACCCCAACCATAGTCATCAAGAGGTTGGTTTGAATCATATTTTGGCTCAATAACATTCCCATCTTCGTCCGTTTCTCTTGGTTTCCAATGTTTGCTGCGAATCATAAATCGCGAACTCGGTTTCATATCACCGAAGTGCTCTTCGCCTGTGGTGAGGTTGGCATCTTTTGCCTCATGTAAAGTGTGTTGATGTTTCATAATTGGATGGATCATCATCCCCCATGTCCACCTGATCACAGCTGAAATGCGTGTGACTTCTTCTCCGGGTCTTTCTGAGTCCTCGGATGGAGTTGCTGGAAAATGAGTGCGAGCGCACAAGGCATGAAGTGAGTCGGAGGTTCCATGGTCCTGCTGATGCTAGAAGTATATGGAATTAACCATCGCCAGGTAATCCAGGAAGGGATAGATTACAATCAAGTTGTAACCTGTACAGGCGGGGAAACCAGGGCGTAATTAAAGCTACATTGGTCGGGGATTGGTATTTTTTGCTATAGTAGATGCGGTAGTTTTGCACTGGAGACTTTGAATCTATGGGATGAGGTTAAATGTATGGTGCGTGGTTTGGTAGGCAGGATGAGGTGATAGAGGTAGCACAAGACGTAACGGGAAACTAGCTCAGGGGGTTCAAGACTTTCGAGAGTGGGTGGGTGGGATATCTCGTTTCGTGCAGGTTGGACCCAAAAGGAAAGGAACAAAGGTGTATTTGAATTTGTATGTTAGGCAAGAGACCAAGGTCATTTGCTTTCTCCACGAGCAAAAAAATTTCATGAAGCAGAACCGAGTTCCCGTTTACTTATCACTCTTATAAGGTGAACAGTTCGTCCTCATTGACTCTAAATGGCTTATTAGGACACAGATTTGGACAGTCTGTACAAAACCCAGCTTGCCCCATTCCTCTCCCAACACCCTTGTTCTCAATAGCACGTCATAAGCACCTACTGAAACTAATCAAGTTACCTTCTACCTTTGCCTTACTGTAATTCTTCAAAGGAATCCACATCTGTATTGTCAACATTACATTAAGTCCGATTTCTTTTCATTTTTCTCTTTTTCTTTTTTTAATAATTCAGCCTTCCACAATGATATTACGATGGCTCTTGACCCCTTGTGTCTCTCACATGCCTACTGTCGTACTGAATGTTGAGAAATAATTATAACTGGCAATATATGTTTCGTTTTGTTATATCGTAGCTTACTCTGCGATTTGGAAAATACTGTAGCCCTATGGAGCCATCATTCTAGACCTGTATATAGTATGGAGATCTTTTAGGCATATCGGTGTGGCCAAAGAGTAACACCTATCTATGTCTTCTGTTTTTTTGTCACTGTTATCACAATTCGTCATTGTATATCTTGTATGATCAGAATTGCCTTGTATAATTTTCCTACCGTTCAGACCACTCTAGTGTTACTATCACGATTTATGGATAGTAATCTCAATACATGACTCCAAGATCTGGTTGAATTTGAGGATTGAAGAAATAAACTCCAGCATCATGATGCTAGACAACATAAAAGAATAATTCAAACGTTACTCACAAAATCGCCATATTTGGTTTCATGAAGCTGTGGTAGTTTCATGCACTTGGCCAATACCTAACATGTGGACCCAGCATGGTGTGTGGGTTACTGGAGAACTTGCCCCGAAACGAACTCGACCCGTAGTAATTAGGAGAACTTGACCCGTGTTGGAGAACTCAACCTATTTTAGGTACTTATATATGTACATAAAAGGAATGGTCTGAGTGGTTAACCTTTATCCGAATAAAACAGTGGATTTGGAAAATAAGTCCTGTTAGGTTTAGGTTATGGTAAGGGATGGATTTACGGTTAGGCTCAGGGTTCGGGATAGGGCTGAGGTTATGGGCGGGGGTTTCTGTTTGTTTTCCTCCCCCGAGAGGACTAATTCTGGAGGACTGCTGTAAGTCCCAAGCCCGACTTCCTCATATTCATCCAAATATGTTTTCAAAACAAGAGAGTCAAAGACGTATGCTTTGTAGTGCGTGACGCTACCACAAGTGTTCTCCTCACGTATTCCGTTTTCATAACAATGTCGGAAGATTCTGGGGATACTTCGTTTCTGGGCAAGCTCCGTAAACGGGCCGACTTCGTTTCTGGGCAACTAAATTCGCGGGCGACTTCGTTTCGGGGCGACTTCTCCAGTACATGTATTCAGTGTGCGTAGGGGTGGTAGTGTCGGTAAAAATATCCCCAAGTCAGCTGAAACTGATTGACCATTCATGGGAAGTCACAATTTTTATGCCATCATTTATGTTTTATTTATCTTCGTTCTTCTGAATGGTATGTCCATGGTGGTTCTCGATGATACATCCAAAGTCATAGGAAACTGGTTGGAGATGTTAGTAATTGTAATGGCCAAAATACATGATCATAACTTCTGTGGAGTTACCAGCTTCTTCCATCACTCTCAGGTTGGGCTTCATCTTGCCATGATTTCTTCATCTATTGATATACTTGCATGCTTTGTGAATGAGGTCCACTATATATAACTAGGGTATATACCAGCTAAAAGCCTTAAACTTATCAATTGCATAATCATCTGAGACTAAAAATCTATAAGCTTTCGTAAAGGCCTACTCAGATTTTCCTAATCGAAACTACTGAGAAGCCTTGGTTTTTAAAATGAAAAAAAAAACATGAGTGCAGAACCAACATTTTCTTTATGAAAGGAAAAGGATGGGATTGCATGTTATAAAACCAGACCCACCCACTGCGCCAGCAGTAGGCCTGGCCTATGGAGTGTAGACAGACAGGGGACCAGTCCCCAAGTCTCACACAAGGTTGAAACACACCCCCACTGGGCTTAGACTGGTTCCCTGCCCCAATGAAATATGGGCTAGGTAAATGGGAAAGGTAACTCCCAGCTTGTGAGCGACTTTGAACTTAGTCCGTTAACGCACCGCGCCGCCTTAGTCTTACGGTACGTGAAGGTCTAACCATGGTCACTATTGGCCAGTCCCCTTCAGTGAGAGGAATATTGAGGTTGGCTGTTCTATTTAAGGTATTAGTTTGACAAGAGAAATCCGCAAGGCTGTCCAGGTAGAGTTATAACTCTCCAAGCTGATCTATTTGGTAAATGCCCATTAAAAGATACTCTAGGACCTATGCGTGACACTGGTTACTGGCAAATCACTCAGGGTAGCAGAGTACTAGCAGAGGCTTGAATTCATGCCTCAAAATGGCAGCGCATTACAGTCTGAGTTGAGCCTCTGTGCCCTGGCCCTGGCGATAACAGACTGTACTAGAGTCTACTTTGAACTTTGGCTGGTTCCCCGCTTATTTTGCATTGGCAAGGATTGGCTTGTTTCTGCCTTTTACTATTCTGCCGAGCCTCCTGGCGGATAACCGGGGAACCAGCATATGGCAAGGAGTATGGCAGATTAGTCCGTTCACTCACCGCGCCGCCTCCGGGTTACGGTACGTGAAGGTCTAACAGAGCATGGCTCTGACTGGCCAGCCACCTTTAGTCAGAGGAATTGCAGGGTTGGCTGTTCTATTTATAGCATCAGTTTGACAAGAGGGATACTGTATCATATTGCTGGTTACTGGATCGCAATACACACAAGGTTAGAACCAGCGATCTGCCATTTTCCAGGTGCATGTTGGGAAGAAGGTAGGAATTCCCACCTTAAAATGGCAGCGCAAAACAGTCCCAGTATGAGAGCCTGTACGCCCTGGCCCTGGCGACAACGGGCTGTACTAGAGTCTTATGACAGATTTCACCACGCCCTCTAGCGGGTAAACCAGCGTAAAAATGGAGGCGTTACCCATAATGCACCAAAAAATGGCAGGTGTTACCTTCACACAAATATTGTTTGTTTTCTTCCTCACTTTCCTCCCTCATTCCCTAGCCTTTCCTCGTTTTCATGGACCTTTCCAAATATTGACCTCTTTGCCAGAATATCTCCAATGTCAACCATCTTCTCCAACTATCCAAAATAAATCTTTTCCTATTATATTTATCGAAATTCTGTCTCTTTGCATATAATTTATCCCCATCCCCTATTCTTGATTATATCTCCTTTCGCAATTCACACTCATTTCTTTTCTTCGTTCCCTTGCTTAACTCAATGGATAGATTACTAAAATAAATTTTCTTATTAGGAAATGGATTAGTATCAAGTATGAAATATACGTAGTAGCAACTGTTACTAATGTTTCGAGCAAATGTTTTTGTAAGGTTGCCGGATTAAAGTTATACATCATTTGACAAGTTTTAATGTTTATACCAATGATCTCTTCGTTATACGACAGTGCATTAACAAACGTGATTTGTGTTAGTATCTATAGACACATTTTAAGATCGATTTTTTGACAGGGTTTTGATATATAACCATTTAAGGGTTTACAAATATTCAATTACTCATTTAGTGTTGAACTTTCCATCGAATATAATGATTTATGGGTTCTTTTCAGATGCGAAATATAATTAAATGGGAATAGTTGTGTTAGTACGTAAGCGAAGGGGGAAAACATGCAGATTACTCAGTTAAATCTTAGTTTCAGGCAAGGAAACGGTAGGATTTTCAGAAGTTGCGGAGGTTTAAGAAAGAGCATACGAATACTTATGATCAGAATTTTAGATTATATTAGACCAATACCATAACTAAATCAATTGTGTTGTGAAGTTTCACTTTAAAGGTATTTATACTTCTTGTTATAATTGGTTAAAGCTAAACGGGATTTTAATACATATATATTTTTGTAAAATATAGTTACGAATCCGATATAACGAACTCTTGATTAGGATCACTTCTCCGATTGAATATCATATTCGTTACGTATTAACGATTTAACATTGCATTTTATCCATATAGAATTATGGCTACACATATACTTCTCCTCAGTGTGTGTAAGTGAATATTGTTTGATGATTTAAACAGATTATGAAATGGCTGCCCACCTGTTACATGCTCTGCCTGACACTGGTCCTCCTCCTGGGCCGAATCGTCCACCATGGTGCCCGGATAGACGCCGTGGTTGATGATCGTCCTGACACGACCCTCCTCATCACCAGATGGCGTCTTGGTGGTTATCTGAAATCTCCCCCCGCAGACGAGCATGAGAACGACGAGGCAGTGGATCTTCATCGTGTCCTCAGTAGATGTAAATACACACCTCCTTCCTCTCCGAGTGGCTCAAACTTAGAGTAATTCCTCACGTGTTCTTTAAATAACTCCCTAGTTTAATAATAAAAACTGGAAAATAACCCAGTTTCTAATGTGATAGCTATAGTCCGCAACTGAAGATCATATGATATCTGCAGTCTGTAAGGGGATATCATATGATAGAGTTCATTGCCGCTTGATCTTAGTGAGACTATAATGTAAGTATGGCAGCTGGTAGAATATTGTATCTGCGTTGTCGTAACGTCAGTGGCAGTAGTTGGCCATCCAGTGTATCAGCAGCTTGTGTTTACCGCCTCTTCTACAAGCGACTATTAGTATCCCCGTTCTACACCTCCTTCCCGTGCGTACGAGCGGAAGGCAGAGCGATTAAAGCATGTCCGCTTCCGCTGGATTTGTTTGCCCCCGTTGTGATGGCAACCCTCTGCCCGTCGTCAATCACGCCAGGTTACGACCACACTGGGCCCCTGCCCGCTCGGTACAGTAGATTACCATGTTTCCTGGTACCAGGTGCCAGAGGACCGTAAACACAGGTTTATATCCAGTAGAAAAAGGGGCGGTCATAAACATGTCACGGGATTTGTTAATTTGTCTAATTTACTCCTTCTCTGAATGCCGAGGAACGATTTGTAACAGTCAATAAATTGTCGTAAATTCGTTGTTAGGTTCTCCATAAATTACCAAATGCTAACGAGGCCTTATGTTTGTCGGCATATACAGAAATATTATATACGTTTTTGCCTTGTTATTACCTCAGTAATGAGGAACCCATTTGTGAGGGAACAAAGATATTAACTGATGTTGTTTCTGTATAGTTTAAGGTTGGCTTACTATAGCTGACACACACATGATCATAAGATCATATAGTACTCACAGGATAATGCATGAAGTATCCAATGGAACTAAATGTTATATATAAATCATCTAGTAGTATTAATAAGGTGTATGTGGTCGTTTGTATTACGTTATGACCTGTCCTGTCTATTATTGCACTATGTGACTGTCTTTGTCAGCTGTTGCGGCACTTGTATGGAAGAACGCCAACTCACAAATAATCAGTACATTATGATCTTGTCTTTTCGAAAGTGTCAGCGATTTATCTTGGTAATTGTATTTTCGCAGATCAATTGAACCGATCATCTAAGGTGGATAAAGGATATGAGAAAAGAATAGAGGAAGATACTTTCCGAGAAAAAGATTAAGGAGATACAAGAAGTGGATCCTCGAGAATCAAAAGACCGATATGAATGTATGGAATTGGAAGAACAGTATATTGGACAAACAAGACATGGTGGCGATCCAGAATAGAAAGACCTGAGGGTTGTAGTCCAGCTAAAGGCATGAGTGTTTTTAGGTTGTCCTTCCATGTGAATCAGATTATCATTTTTTCCTTGAGACTGGGAAAACCAAATACTGGCACCCTGCGCTGAGACTTTTTATACCACTGAGACTGGTGAAAAGGTGTGAAGGACATCTGCCCCTGGTACATTAGTTCCTATAAATATATGTATTTATCTTAGCCTGGAATAAACGTCCATAGGCTTAACATTAGGAACTCGTTCTTAACTGGCTTGCGAGTACGGTAACTCATTCTCAACGGGTGATAAACAGATAGATATTTCTAGGCTCAGATAAAATCAGAAACATTTTCGTGCTTGGTCTGAGTCCCCATTCGCCATCTCGTTTGGAGTGCTTCAGAATATTCACTCGGCCGTCGCCTCGTTCATATTACTTCGCACTCCAAACTCGATGGCGAACGAGGACACAGATCAAACACTCATCAGATTCTTTTTTAGTATGTGTGTCTGAATCTCACTTCATGTAGTATGTAAACGTTGTCGGTCTGAGTTTCAAGTAAAATGCTGAATTCGGCATCAGATTCTGCCGTGGTCGTTCATTGGGAATAATATGATCTGGTATATCCCATAGGAAACACATTATCCTCGAAACAAGTGTGAAAAAATCCTTTTATGGAAGAATGTGAACATCTCCCAGGCCCGTATGGTCACGGCCACAATTCATTACAATATGATGAAGTATTTGAATCCATGCCGTTAATAAACAATCCTCTTGACATGCTGTTATTGTCGTTCTGATAAAGGTACGCGCGAATTATTGTCATAATCAATCATATGTTTACGATCTCCGGTATTTTTACCGGTATCATCCCCTGATGGTTGTGGCAGGTGCAAGGCGATACCATAGGCACTCTACTGTATATAAGGCCTATTTCCATTGGCCGACGAAAAGGGTGTAGATCTTTTGACCTTCCCAGAAAGTCTGTCGGTGGCACCACTCACTGTGCATCTATATAGATGGGCAGATTTCACTCAGCGACCAAGCTTTCACTCAGTGTTGGGTGGTGCCACATTGCATAATCTAAGCAGAAAAAGTCGTGGGTAGTTTCACGAGCTGGGACATTTCCATCGACCGATTTTGGGTCAGCAGTGCCAAAAGTCTGTCAGTGGTTCCTGACTGTAGATCGAAGACGGGAAATCGGCCAATGGAAACGGGCCTATGATAGGGGCTAGTATTGTTACTGTGCTCGCAATCCGCTCTGTTGCATCTCCTGTATTCTCATCTACTTGCAACGCCCAACTACCTAGTTCCACTCAACATCCTTAAATTTCCTGTGTGCACTAGAGCAAGCTAGCATTACATGTCTCTATCCACTATTTGTGTGGAAGTTTTATGAGAAACCATGGAAATTTACATCACGCGCCAAGGGTAAGTGTCAAAAGTCCCTTCAAGCATTTTCAACCTCAAAATGTTTTCAGGAACTAAAAGCTTAGTTCCAAGTCAAACTAAGAAAGTACTGATTTGAGGCACTAAAAGCTATTCCGCAATCACGAAATTTGCAAGGCATAGGGCATATAAATCGTCTATCTAATTCCAAAATGACATAATTCTAGCATCAGTATGTCACACGTGAGCTTGATTTTCCCGGCATTATACTCTACGATGCTCCGGACACCGCCGTTTTAACATGTTTAATCGTCGTAGACTCCCTATGATCTGGGTTTTTTAATCGGGAAGAAGTCGTAGACCCCCATTTTTCATCGGAGCCTAATCGAAGAGACGTGGTCAACTTCCCCGAAAAGAGATGACCTCCGACGTGATTTAGATTTTTTATCGGGAGGTGCATCGTAGGGCATATCGGAGTATATCGGGAGCTCAGTGGACGCCGTCCCTTTTATCATACCTTCTCCGCATGACTTTTCATGGACCTTTTCTACATTTCTGTTTCGCTATCAGTAGCAATTTATTACTATAAATGAAAAATGATCTAATTACTAATCAATGTAAAATCAAATAACAACTCCTTTAATGACTATTAATGTTATTTTTCCTCCCTCTGGATATTTCAATGTAAAAATACGACATATTTCATGAATAAACCCATTTCTCCTTGAAAAAAAGAAAACCCTGGGATTGCCCTTGAATACGTTCATATCATTTGGTCCCTGAATGGTAACGAGTACGATGGCGCCTTAAGGGAAGTCATCCATTTTCCATCATCACAATTCTATATGTTGTAAACATTTTAAAATTAAAACAAAATAGTACATGTACCAACCTTTCAAAAGGACATACTTATATATCAATAACGAGCAGTAATGCAGCACTCGAGACAATCACACATGTCATTTATCCAAACGTGATCGTTATATCAAAATGAAATATATCAAAAACTATCAGAATATATAGGAGCGGGGATAAGACCCCCTACGATGTTTTTTTATTGCTTTTCATGTACTCGGCAGTGACATTTCGGTTGTAGGGAAACACACGACCAGTTATATGTTTACGACCAGTTTAATGACGGTAACTGTAACCATAAAAATGAATAACCCGACTAAGTTCATTAAAGGCATATCCTACAATTCACAATGGCGCCATCTGTAGATTTTTACATCTTGATAATTAGCATTCTAAACCATTTCGCTGTGATATAATAGATCTAGTCCCAAATGAGTGGAAAATAACATTTTGTCTTGTTTGACCTAGCCCAATAGGAACAATACGCCCAATTTCATTTGTTTGATTTACACATGTATATAGGAAATGTATTGAAAAATAAAGTTTTCTTCAATTCTTTCAAAAGCCAGGACGGTGATCTATCTATAGGTTTTTTAAAACTTAAATGGATACTATAGGATATTTTCAGTATTCCGTATAAGCTTCAGGAAAATGATTTGGGTTTTACTATATGAATTTTACTATATGAAAACTATTTTGTTAGATTCTCTCTATATTCTTTTACGATGTTATCATGATATTAATCTAAAATAAAAAAGGCACAATGACGCCTATTTTTGAAAATAGCAATGTGCTATATAACACTTGGAAATCATCATGATACATTTTTAGGAACTTGACATGGGTTTTACTTTTCAAGGTAAATTGTCCGATATGCCTTTAAATGTCCCATACCGAAAGCTCGAGACGAAACAGCTTTGCTACTGCATTAGGACTGAGGAGGTGGCTAGCGAGAGACTGGAAACTATAGTCGACTAGTGTAAAATAACAATGTAGGGTAAGTTGTATATCACTTTGTAATTGCATCAAGGACATTCTATTGCAGGCATTGTTATCATAGCTTTTCTTATGTATATCAAGTTTTTTTCATATCATGAAAAGACAAATGTGCCAACAAATCCCCATGGGAAAGTGAGGTACAATATGTCAAATTGAGAAAGAAAAATATCCTCAAATGTCTTATTACACCACCTATCTTTTATAATCAACAATTTATCTTCTCAATCATTTCTGCTCAATCCTAAAACAGCAACTTTGATTACTCTATTCTTTCAGATGGAAACTGCACTTCACCAAAGGGTCATTCTTAAGGTCTCTAAAGCATGGATCAAGCTATGGATGAATGTCTCTTCTTCGTGAAAATGCCAGATTCAAAAAACAATGTACACAGGCCAGCTTTCTGGTGTAGCATCTGCTTGTCCTTCTATGCAATCAATCTAATTGGTTTGCTGTGCTTATCAACTCTATTAGTCTCTTCTTACAACAGCAACATCAGGAACACACTCCAAAGTGTATTTAATCCCACAACACCTGAGTCAACAGGTCTGTCTAATGATGAAATGAAGATATTTGCACAGCCTGATAAACATAAATCCCCAACAGCTGAGAATACCCACATTTTCACTAGGAAGAAAGTAATCATTTACACTACTTTTCGCTCAGGATCCAGTTTTCTGGGAGATATCTTTGCCCACCAGCCTGGTGTGTATTACATGTTTGAACCCTTACAGACCTACCCACCGCCAGTCACCAACAAGAACACGACCTACTCACAGCGTAAAAGGAGGCGCATTGCCCAGAAAGGTGCTGGCTTCCTTGAGCAGCTCCTAGACTGCACCTACTCGTCATTTATCAGAGACGTGATTGGGTTTAGCAGTGAGGGCTACGACAGAGTGACCTCCTGGGGAAGGAGAGTGTTCTGTAGGGACTACCAGGATGGCTTATCCTTCCCCACTAGCTGTGACCCACATAGGGCAGATAAGCTGACGAGAACCTGCAACGACCATGAGATTATCGTGATTAAGACTATCGTTCTACACAACCTAACCGCCCTCATTCCGCTGATGGCAAAAGGGATCAAGGTTTGTGTTTTTTTCTAGTTTTCTTCATTAGACAAACTTCGCCAATTCTGGAGGTTTTATATTTTCTGTTGTACACAACTCCATCTTTACATTTCACCATTTTATTAAGGTCAATGAAGAGTTAATACTCACATTATTGACTAATACTTGCCTAAGTGGTATGGAATCTATATATATCGAGAAATTATTATTAATCAACATAGGTCCATTGAAGGAAACAAAATGAAGACAATGGAATCATATGGGATGGAAGAGCAAATGTCAAACAAGAGATTGATCGAATCTCAACATCAATGAGGCCCGTTGAATAACCTAGGAAACTAGAAAACCCTTTTCTGTACGTCAAGTAGACCAGGGATCATGTGGATCATCTTAATTCAACACTTATTGAGAACCTTATGGACGGCTCAATCTTAGCGAACAAACTTAAATATTATTAAATAACGAGGTACAAGAAAAGGTTCTTCATGTACGGTCCTAGATTATTAAACAGGCCCCAGGTATTGTTTTACAGCAACAATTAGAAATCATCGCTGTAAGCCACGCTGGCTAGCATACGAAGTTTTATATGCCCCTAGTGGCATACAGAATTGTTATCAAGTAATATTCCAAAATCGAGGAGACAGGGTAGGACAAAATAAAAACCTGATTCTTTTTAATCTTGGCCACCGCATGCCACTCCTGGAGTTTTGGCTCGGACTTCGCCTCATGAAGTCATTATGCCAAACTGCAGTCGTGGCATACTGTGGCTAAGTTTAAAACTCATCCAGTTTTACGATATTGTTGGCTACTTGTTACCATGGTTTGTCGCTTTGTTCCTTAGGTCATCCATCTGGTCCGCGACCCACGTGCCCAGGTGGAGTCTATACGTAAACTGCCTGGAGGGACCACGAAGACCTCATCGGAGTGGGCCCAGATAAGGTGCGGTGACCTGCGGCGGGACCTCACTGACAGCCACCACATCAACACACTCTCCAAGCAGATACGCGACAACTACCAGCGAGTACGTTATGAAGATCTGAGCACTGATCCTGTGCGGGTATCAGAACGGCTGTACGGATTTGTCGGGATCAGGATGCATAGTCTGGTCAGGGAGTGGCTGCAGTATGCTACGACGACCCGGAAACGCTCTGCCTGGTCCACTGTGCGCATGTCCAATGAGACCATGAGTGCCTGGCGGAAGAGCATCAAGTTCCACGCGGCTCGCTGGGTACAAGCACAATGTGGTGACGTCATGGATATCTTGGGGTATATCCCTGTTAGAACTGTTGGGGAATTACATGACAGAGGAAAGCCGCTATTCTGATATTTTTTATGTAAAATTCATATAAAGACGTGTAATTTTACCCTCAAGGGTGGTTGACATGGAAGAACTCCAAGGGTCAATTTCATGACTGATTCTATTTTAAGAACCAAGTGAAAAAGAACGTATTAGGCTCTCTGTCGATGAGCCTTTTGGATGTTTGTGAGCGTTAAATAAATCTCAATGTAAAGATCGTCATTAGATGATCTATCATCTCTGTGTTGCATGTTTTTTTGGGTTTTTTTTCATGTCTTCATTCGTTTTGTATATATCTGGGAATAACGTCTACGGAAGACAGTATGTACCTATTTTCTCTTGTGAATAAAAAAAGAAGAAAGAAACATGTAAGGGATGTCTTCACTCTTCTTTTTAGCCATCAGTGGAGCATTACGTTCATTGATAGTGTTCTCATAGTTTTAAATATGATTGCCACCCTTGTATTTTAGAGTTAGAGCATAGCATCTAGATTCTTACTGTCTATTGACCTTGGATCGTAAACACTAGGGTGCAGGTCGGCCATAGGCCTAAAATATTGAGAAGTCCATACTTGGAAAAGGCAACAAGATTCCAACCTATAACATTTGTGTCACAATTCATGTAGACTGTCCTGAATACTTCAACTTTTAGCTGTCATGATTCGAACGGTGTACTGTAGTATCCTAAGGCCCGGCGTCCACCTACTACGATAGAAATGTAGACCTACCGATATGGCACCGATACAAAAAGGCAAATATCGGAGACATATCGGGAACGTGCAATATCGTAGACATATATCTAGACATGCCAATAAACCATGCATCTCAATGGGTTTTTTTCTGTGCCTAATCGCAGAAACGTGGTCAACTACCCCGATATCAGGTGACCTTCCGACGCAATTTTGATTATTTATCGGGAGGTGCATCGTAGACCATATGGGAGCCATATTGTAGTAGGTGGACGCCGGGCTTTAGCCACCATATATTATGATCAATAAAATAGGACCACGAGAATAGTAAACAAATAAAAGTACAGTTTCAAAGGCCTTTATTACAATATAAGTTCTGAGATTCACATATTCCTTGAATTCAATATTGCCTTGGACGATTTCAGATTGAATAAGGTTCTATCAGGTTGTACTTTTTCTTTGCTCACTTTGGGATTCAGAGATGAGACAAAAGTAAGCAATGACTGCAATCGTTCTCTTTCCATGGTAAGCATAATAAATCTTGTTATTACGTGCTGTGCTTCGGAGCAATGGCGGCAAGCTTCATACAGGTTATAGAGGGAAGAACACATACACAATATTGACTGGTTTCAGATACAAGCCGCCGTATGCTCCGAGGAGTTGACGCGTAGTGATGCGCAGGGGCATACAAACGCTTTTATATGTAACCTGTCTATATTGTTTTTAATATCCACCTTTTCCTGACAAGTATAGTGCCCCTATATTAGTTCATTTCGGTACGCATTATTGTTTCATATGCACTAGCATACAACATATCTGTAATTTCCGGGTATGTAGATACACACTCCATATGTGTTTCTATTGACACTTTGTATTGGGTTGATAATAAATTTATGGACCTTAGCAGCAAGTTCAGACTTCATAGGGTATTTAAATGGGTGACCTCGCAACCTTTTCAATAATTCTAACATCACTTAGTCGATCGAGGAAATGTGCCCCTCCCACAAAGAGTAGTGACTTATAACCTTGAGGCCCGGCGTCCACCTACTACATAGAAATTTAGACCTACTGATATGGCACCGATACAAAAAGCAAATATCGGAGACATATAGGAAAGGTGCAAAATCGTAGACATATGTAAATCCACCACGTATTGTATGGGGCTTTTATTAGTGTCTAATCGCAGAAACGTGGTCAACTGCCCCGATATTAGGGGACCTTCCGACGCGATTTTGATTATTTATCGGGAGGTGCATCGTAGACCATATGGGAGCCATATCGTAGTAGGTGGACGCCGGGCCTAACATGAATTTCGATATTCCCACACTGAGGGATGTAATAAACCTGCAGCGAAACCGAGAGGGAAGGTGTTGGGTGACTGCTGGCGTTCTCTAGTTTTTAATTGCAGAGAGATGACAGAGAAGCTCTGGTATCATACCATAAACAGAGGAAATTAGGTGTATTCACAATTAAAGAAAAGGATATGATATTGCTTCGGTCACATAATTATCCTCATGTAGCAGAGTTTGCATTTTTAGCAATTAGTTACCTGTTAGAAATAATACGTGCAGTTTTGATATACAATAGATCAAAGGGTGATTATGACATATCGAATTAGATAAATTGGACTTTTACTCACTAATATGAGTCATTATAAATTAATTCACAGTTAGAATAATTGTAGCTGAATAATTGGCCTGTTCAGGTGGTACAATAGTCACAGTGACAAACTTGTTAACACATAGAATATGCTCTTTAAGAATATCCCAATTTTCCTGTGAACAGAATCTAAACACTATCTTTTATTAAGACCCCTGAGATCAAAGTCTTGAGTGTAAAGAAAAAGGAGAATATTACAATATGTTGATCTTGATATTGAACACGATGTAAATGATAGTTTACATGCTTACCACTGAAGTGGGCTATTAAATAGAAATCCAAATAATTTTTAGTTTAACTCGAGCATAATACAGGCAGAAAAAGACTGTCAAAGCAATTGTATAATCAATGTTACAATGGATGTATCACAACATCAATGTTGGAATGCCTTAGATATATATCTCTCATGTGATGCTACAAAATATTTCATAACCCGTTTGATATTGAAGTCAATATCTAGAAGCAAAATCAAAGTATCATGGGGTACCAATCTGGTTAAAAAGCAAAAAGTACATAGATATTTTACAAAATTCAATGAGATGCATCCCTTTCAATAATGCCCAATTAATTCACTATGCCAATTCTATATTGAAGACAAAGACAGAGCAAGCTCATATAAGTTAATCATGTAAGCAATATCAAATACCAGTAAATGCATTAATAACCATAACAATGATAGTATGCAGTCTTAGGTTATCCACATAGTGAAAACTCAAAATTTCTATTCTAACTGAAATGCTAAGAAATATAGAAATCTTCAATGAATAATCTCTAATTCGATCTATGTGGGATTGACATATGTAAACTGCAAGGAACAGTCACATGTATACTACTTTGGAAAGTCACATGTATAACACAGTCTGCAGAAAGAATAATGAAAATAAAGAGAGCTCAGCTCAAATTAAGAAAAGAAAAAAAATGATCAGTTACAACGCACACAGCTCGAAACCTTTTCATTCAGAAAACAAAATAAAGTTCATTAAAGTATGTATACTTCTCTGACTGGCCCATGAATCAAAGACTTGTCCACTCTGAACCAAATCTGCTGTTTAGGGCCCAAGCCACTCCCTGTAGCTCTATACTGAACCTGTCTCAATTGAGATCAAAGTGAGAGGGTATCAATCTACGAGCAGATATCCTGAACAGTAGCCAGGGTATCTGTATGGAGAGAAAGCTGGAGCTAAACAGCGCCAGTAATTCAACACCATTACCGATTGTACCAGTCCCTGTATCCCGGCGAGGAGAGTAGACATAAGGCCCATTTCCATTGGCCGATTTCCCGTCACCGATGTAGAGTCAGAAACCACTGATGGATTTTTGGCACTGCTGACCCAAAATCGGTCAATGGAAACGATCCGGCTCTTGCAATGACCCACGACTTTTTCTGCTTAGATTATGTAATGTGGCACCATCCACCGTTGAGTGAAAGCTTGGTCACTGAGTGAAATCTACCATCCCTCTATATCGACGCATACTATGTGGCACTACCGACAGACTTTCTGGGTAACTCAGAAAATCTACACCCTTTTCGTTGGCCAATGGAAATAGGCCTATAGGATGCAGGGACTGGAGCCAGTCCACCGACGCCCCCATACCCCCATCATGAATGCAGGAGGCCGCGGTCATCTGACAGAGGAATCTTTCAGTCATACAGTAAGTTATATTGTATTGACATTTTCGGAATGTGTTCTGGGTGTTGCAAATGAAAGGAAAGATGAGAGTGTATTCAAAATATTTCCCATTCTTGCTGCAATATTCTGTAGAGCACTTCCCAACAGTGAATATGTTATCGGTAATGAAATTATTACTTTGAGCATTGGAGAACTTACCATTGTATAATAACACATCAGCAGATATAGTTTCCCAAACCGACTAAAATATGTTATTAATATCAGGTACAGAATTTCCGGAATGGTAAAAGCAATGTGAAGAAGACAATGACCCGTTAAAAGCCAAGTCATCATTGTCTCTTTGTTAACACTGCTTGACATATCTGAACCCCGGGAAGTGAATTGCACTTGAAACGTTGCCGATTCCTTCAATCGGATGATGATGCGTACACAGAATATCAAACTTGCACTCCAGGGAATGACTTGGACGATGGTAGTCCAGACTAGAACTGGAAATTTATTCCCGGTCGACCCTGATATATTCATATTAGCAAACAGCATACACACGTCAGGCAGTTGACTTCCCGTAACAAGCATCGATCTTGAGTAGAGAAAGATGGACATCGCAAGAACAGCTGATAAGAACGCAATTCCAATGGATACCTTTAGAAATAACAATATGGGAAATACATTATGATAAGGTTATCTATCCTACTGCACATAAATAATCTCAAGAGACTTAATATGGTTAAGCCATGAAATATTCATATGCCACGCTTGACATACGAAGTTAAAAACATGTGGCGGAGTATGGGGCCATCCATAAAGTATGTACACAGAATTTCTGAAATTTTTTACACCCCACCCCCCTCCCGATCTTGTACGCAATAGAACAAAGAGGGAGCATACACAAAATTTCTGAAATTTTTTACCCCCCCTCAGTGCATACGTAATTATTGATGGCCCCTATGATAAAATCTTAACGTCACTCGATTTCGCAGGATAGTTTACATGCCATTTGTAGTCTTCTGCTACTGAGACCTGTTTCAATAGTTTCGTGAAATGTCTAGATGGCGTCTGTGACATCATACCGACAGATCACAAGACTGCAATCGATGAAACGCGGAATTCCACTCACTTCCCGTAGGAATTAAGCAACGACACATGAGTAGGGGATACATATAACCTATAATCGTTCCAAATATGAAGAAGATTGGCCACGCTGACCCTCTGATAATTGCTAGACTTGTTTCGCTGTTGCTTGCACTGTTGGTGCCACTGTTGATGTCTGTCTAGGCCTAATGTGATGAAACTACTGAAACAGGTTCCATATATCACTCAGCTCCTCTTCATGATATCATTCCGCAAAGCAAAATTATGCCATACAAGCTTAAGCAATCATATGCAACCGTTACGGTTCTTGATATCATTTTGTTAACATGATTGACTGACCTTTTCCATGTGCTATAATTGTAGGTTGGGCGAATCCTCAATACAGATTATCAGTAATGGCGGTTGAGAATTATTTGACAAATATATGCAAATTCAATGTAAATTGGATAAATCATCAGATTTCATTCTAACCTTCAACGTCCTGTAAGGGCTCTTGACTATCCTGTATTGTAATGGATGGCAGACATATTTGAACCTTTCCACAACCTGATAGGAATTTAGAATTCCAAGAAATATCCTTGAAGTCATAAAAGATATCGCTATGATCTCACATCGTATACTCTGGAATGTGAACATATCACCATACCTAAAAAGTAGAGGAAGGTATGAAACATATGATGAGAAATCTATAGTTGTAGTCTAGGCCATCTACTCAAATTTTGGGGATTACATTGATACTATCGTTTGTGCGGATGGTAAACTAAATGAGCGACTCCAATACTTCTTCCCTGTTACAAGCTTTATTGCTGGTGGTACAGCAGTGGACTGGCAACTGACTGGACTGCTGAGTGACTAGAGGTACAATTAATAAAGACGTCGCAGTCTTGGACCTGGCCATGGGCTCATGTGATGATGCAGGGGCCTGTTTTTTAGTCGTGACCATTTCCTATAGTGACCAGTTAGTGACCGTTTGGAGACCTTTGGGTTCCAGAGATAAGTCATCATTACATGTGCGACCATTTAGAGGGGTAAACTGTCGTGGTCACTGTTTTGGGTTCCAGAGTTGTGACCAGTTGGTGACCATTTAGCTCAAATGGTGACATATTTCATTTGATACACTTCAACAGTATCAAATGAAACAATATTTACCGTGATAAATCATCTATATCTGTTTTATCTAATTCCCAAATTTCACAATTTTCTGTTGAGTAATATACATGTAAGACATGCTTTTGTTTGTGAATGGGCCTTGGACCAACAGTGATCATAACAGCTGAACAGTGACCGGGTCTGAGGAACACTTTTTAATCATAATCACTGGTTTGCTCGGCCAACTGGTCACTCTTTTGTGATCACTACAAATAAAGACGTCGTCTTTATTAGTTGTTATCAAAAAAGGGTGATGTTTGGGAGACCAAAGGAGTGATCATGACCACAAAGTGTTTCTCAGAAGCATTCACTGCTGGGCTGTTATTCAATAACAAAAACATGTCTCACATGTATATTTCTCAACAGAAAATTATGAAATTTGGGAATTAGATATAACAGACATGGATAATTCATCACAGTAAATATTGTTTCATTTAATACAGTGAAAGTGTATAAAATGAAATATGCCAATCAAAAGTATGAAACTATCTCATCAGCTTCGGTTCGAGTACTGCAGTAGGATGTAGACAAGGCAGTCAAGCAGAGCAGTGTGAGCAGTTGTGACTGGCTTTGGTGAAACAATGCAATAGAACAATCATTGGCAAATCATTTAATTTAGATAAAGGTATGACATCCAGTTAGAATCCTCCACTGCAAATATATTTTAGTTTTGATATGTTTTGGTGTAAATATCCTACCAGTATGATATGTCTGACCCTGTCACTATTTTGGAGACCATTTGGACTAAATGGTCACCAAATTGTCACGTCTCTGGGACACAAAACAGTGACCAAGACCGTTTACCCCTCAAAATGGTCACTATTATTATGACCATTTGTCTCTGGAACCCGACGCTCTCAAAACCATCACTAACTGATCAATATCACATATGGTCACGACTGAAAAACAGGCCCCACGGGTTGCCTCGAGCGGCCTTTACATGATCCGTTACACTAAGGGATAGAGCCTATATGTTTCACATGCAGATGATTTGGAACGTAACAATATCCCCAGACAAAACGGAAAATTTGATTACAATCAACCCTCAGGACCTAGAAGTCATGGGGTGCCTTGGCCTGCCCAGTCATTCTATTCATCTCCCTGTGAATTCATATACCTTTAATAATGTTTAAAAAAAAACTAGATTCATGACACTTTTGCGAAGAGCACCAAAGTCCATGCACTCTGTGACCTCCAAGGTTGACTATGATTAAACTTCCATTTCAATTGTTCAAATTTTGATTACCCACAATTCTAAGGGATTTTTAGGGCAGACCAAAGGTTGTGATAATAGGGCAATGCAGTGAGTCATGAAATTTTGTTTGTTGCAGGATATAAGCTCTCTGAATTTCATTATGCGTCCATTCAAAGAGTGAAACTCATCTACAAACTTGAGAGGAGTCGTATGTACCACCTACCTTGGTGGAGTTAGGAATACAGTCTTCGGCATATCGATCAAAAGACCTGACGCAATTATGTAGATAATCTCTCCTAAAGATGAAACTATGAGGTTGTAATGTGAAATCCTAAGATCAGGCTGGGATAGGACTCCAATGATCTGGATAAATGAACTCGATGCTGAAAGAAAATATAGGTAAGTTATTTTCAGTTGATATTCTGTTTTTGCATACGTTTATGAGATATTTCTAGAGTTTCGCCAGGAACGATCGGCTACGATACAGAGTACGCTTGTCATAGTCCATCGGAAGGAATCGGAATGTAAAGCTAGAAAGGGCAGCTAGAAATCTGCATCGGTATATTTCAATTCGAGGCCATTAGACCCTTTCAGATAATACCTTATTTAAAAAAAATATAGATCCTCTATACTCTTTACCTAATTCCGACATTTCAGAATTGTATATTAAGTATTTCATATGTAGGACACTTTTTTCCTTTGCAAATGCTCATGATAATCATAGAGACCCTGCGACGCACCTTTTGTACCGTAGTACGTCGTTGTCCATCGTAGACCATATTGGGAAAACCTGATCTATTACTACGATTTCACATTCTTTCCGACGTGATTTCATTGTTCATCAGGTACCTCCACGATACGTTCTAAATGCCAAAATTGGTAGGATTGGGAATAGGCAGGCAACCCCTTCAAATTATATTACAAAAGGAGAGACTATCGGTGTGGATCATAAAGAATTCCTCTGTCATGTGCGAAATACTCAGAGAAAATTATAAAATTATGTAAGTGACATAGGGGTAGTTCTGCAGCGATTGTGATTTTGCTCATGTCTCAGATAAATCATTCAATATTTCTACTTGGTACCGATATACGTAGAAAAAAATGGTTGTTTTATTAATACTGGTAAACATTATTAACAGCCTTGCAATATTTCTTGAATTTTAGAGTATCATTTATTCAAAGATAAAACATACTATACAATTCCGATTACTGCATCTAGGGAACACCACTGTTGTTTTATTTCATTTGCCAATAGTCATCGAAGTATGTGGTATATAAAATATTCAATTCTATATTATCAATTTTGATTATAAAATCAATCTAAAACCCTAGTGAACATCATTTCACTAATTATATAGAATAGACCAAGCATTCTTTTGTAATTTTTACTGTTTTTTTCTAATAGATTATACTTTCAGAACACTATTGTTCTGTATTGTTCAGGATGAGTATGTATATGAGGTACCAGATTCATAGGCAGGGGCTTCAGTGTTGGTGCAGGTACACCCTACCACTGCAACTGCCGCCACACATCTGCCGCCAATACCACCGCCAACACCTCTGCTGCCGATGCCGCTTTCACACCCGTTGCTTTCACACCTGTCTGCACACAGCCATGCACCCGCCCACCCATACACAATACTCTAATAATGTGTGTAGGCACAGGACTTGGGGAATGGCAGTGGGGAGTTGTTGGGGGAGGGGAGTTGGGGAGGGGGTGGGTACCCTACCGACACAACAGCACTGATGAGTGGTCAGAAATTAAAGGGGGGGGGAGACAGGGTCATGGGCGCAGGGTGGTTGGGTGGCACAACCTATTTAATTTCTTACCAGTATACATACATGTATATAGGGAAAACGTATATGATTTGTATACGACCGGCGTATAGATATCATGCACAGGATATTTCTTTTCATATATGCTTAGCGGCAAATACAGCCATTATGCATCTGTATACATAGATCAACACATTTCTATACACTGCATCTGCTTGCGTGAAATGTGGACATATACAGATAAAGTTTACACTTCAATATACATCTGATACATGCATTTACGCGGTGGCGTATATATGAAATAACCGGGTTTTTTTGCAAATGTATAATTTTCGTAGGTTTGAATTTGTATAGATAACGTATGTAAATATGGTCAACCTATTTGATATTTACCTATATTTATTATCAAACCTTTCTAAAACACGATTGGTTGTTGTTTGAATAATCATGATATAAACCTATCATTCTTGTGTTTCTCTTAAAGTTTTTGATAGTTTTTACTTTCAAAACATCATTGTTCTGTGTGGTTCAGCCAAGCTTCGTTTATAAAGCACTGGTTATCATTGGATTAGAATGATAGGCAGGGAGTTGGTCTAGTTAGAGGTGGCGAGGATGGTGTTGGGGTCAAGGTCGGGAGCACAGGCTTCAATGTTGTTGTTGTTGTAAGGAGCACATGGGGCAGGCTAGACTGGCTCCAGTCCCTGCATCCTATGGCTACCCTTCTTGCTTGGATACAGGGACTGGTACAATCGGTTATTGGTGTTGGATTTCTGGTGCTGTTTAGCTCCAGCATAGCTAATAATCTCCATACACATCCTGGCTACCGGTCAGGATATCTGCTTGGAGATTGATACACTCTCAATTTGATCTCAATCAGGTCACAGTCAGGAGCAGGTGAAATTTATTGCTATGACAATACAGGCTGCCAGGGAACTGGAGGAGGGGGAGGGGGAAGGGTAGGAGGAGGTATAGGGTTACAGGGAGCAGCTTTGGGCCATAAACAGATATATTTACCTATATCTATTATCAAACCTTTCTAAAACACGATTGGTTGTTGTTTGAATAATCATGATATAAACCTATCATTCTTGTGTTTCTCTTAAAGTTTTTGATAGTTTTTACTTTCAAAACATCATTGTTCTGTGTGGTTCAGCCAAGCTTCGTTTATAAAGCACTGGTTATCATCGGATTAGAATGATAGGCAGGGAGTTGGTCTAGTTAGAGGTGGAGAGGACGGTGTTGGGTTCAGGGTCGGGAGCACAGGCTTCAATGTTGTTGTAAGGAGCACATGGGGCAGGCTAGACTGGCTCCAGTTCCTGCATCCTATGGCTACCCTTCTTGCTGGGATACCGGGACTGGTACAATCGGTAATGGTGCAGGATTTCTGGCGCTGTTTAGCTCCAGTATTGCTAACAATCTCCATCCTGGCTACTGGTCAGGATATCTGCTTGGAGATTGATACACTCTCAATTTGATCTCAATCAGGTCACAGTCAGGAGCAGGCGAAATTTATTGCTATGACAATACAGGCTGCCAGGGAACTGGAGGAGGGGGAGGGGGAAGGGTAGGAGGAGGTATAGGGTAACAGGGTGCAGCTTTGGGCCAAAAACAGGAGATTCTGTTCATAGTGGACAAGTCTTTGATTTATGGACAAGTCAGAGAAGAATATATACTATAATGAACTTTATTCTGATTTTGATAAATCATTTAATGAATATTTATAATCAAAGACTCGAGCAAGTGGAGCAATAGGGGCAGGCTAGTATCCATCAGATATACTTTTGAAGAGTTATACATGTTGTTTTGTTTGTTTCTTATCAACCAGCCCATTAATATATTGATAGTTTCAGGTTGCCTCTTTCTCCACAATGGAAGGACTCTTTATCCACAATGGAAGGTTACCTTAGACTTAAGTCTTTCATACGGTCGTGGGATGAATTTCTTTTGGTAGGCCGCTGGTTGAATTAATGTTTTAATGCAACTCATACCCCCGGATAAGGAGAGAGTTGCATTATTATCAATCAGATAAACTTTTGAAGTGTTTGCTCATGTCTTCTTTGTTTAACCTGGACTGAAATGTTACTAAACGGAGTTGGAATAGGAATAAGTGAACCAGAAAAGTACAGCGAAGTCACCGTGAAAATTGACGGATTCCTAGTAAATGACAAACGCTCAGCTTTCCTTTTTAAATTATAATAAAACTATTTATATGACAAATGAATTTGCAAACCAATTGCGTGTGTTGTAGGTATCATGCTAGACTAAATTCCGCCTTAATGAAACAAATTGAGATATGAATGCTTTCAACTTACCTGACAGCCCGATTCCCCAATATAAGCCTGTTACTATACTTGCCGCAGTAACATCGTCTATAAGGAATTGCATATCAGTCAATATTGGTGTAGCACATTCCAAATGGTCTTGAGCAACGGAATAGATGATCTCCATGTCGTTGTCCATCTCTTCTATATATTTGTTGAAAGTTTCTTTGCAATGATTCCTATGAAAAAAAACAAATATGATTTGACTAAAAATAGGGCTATGCAATATTGGAAAACTAAAGGACATTACACTTCTGGTTGGCAAACACCAGGCGATTCAGCGTGAAAACTTTGTTTTTGATCTCGTTTCTTACTTTTGAAGTTTAGTTTACTACTATCGTCTCTGAATAACTCTCTCTCGAAGCTACGATGACAATTGTTAAGTTTAAGTTAAGCGTGTTTCATTGGCATCCATGAATATGATGACATTGGTCATAGTGACTTGACTCTGCTACACATGTTTAAAGTACACATAATAACAACATATATGACATTTTGTGCTCACTGTTTGCAGGGATCTGACATAAAATCAGATTTTAATCTTTATTAAGTCAGTTGGTACAATAGTAAATTTTAAGAAAAGCTACCCAGCATCTGTAATAAACCAGATTTGTTCGATTGTATGGTACACTGCACGAAAACCATCATTTTACATATGAATGCGCCGGGCATATATGAGTAGGTATTTTGCATCTACAAGGTCGTCTTAATCCCCATGTGTATACACTTCATCTGTGGGCATATATATAAGCGTCCTGTGAACAGGGCTTCACTGAGAGTGGGTGGGGGGAGGTGGCGGGGGGTGAGGGGGTGAGGGCTTCCTACTGAGGACACCTGTACTTCTACCAACACAAAGGGGCGGGAAGGAGTGTGGGCAGAGGGTATTTCCTCTCATATACGCCGGGTGTGAATTACAGCCAAGACGCGCCTGTCGTATATAAGGCCTGGGCGTATATAAATGAAAACAAGTCAATATTCAGCCAATATATGCACTTCCATGATGGCGTATATATGAATAAATAAGACGAGAGGCGCGACGGCAGTTAGGAAATTTATTAGATAGGTAAATGTAAAACAGGTAGTATAACAAGGTATACTTTGAACATGGAGTATGGTAGGATATACTGAGAGACCTGTATAATAAAGGAATTCTGTAAACATGAGTCCGGAATTTATCCTGGTCGAAGGACCAACAAGAAATGTTTTTGGTGTGGGTGGGTGGGTGGGTCAAAGTTCTTGTTTTAAATCCTGGGGCGCGCGTGGCGGCGTGACGTCATAGGGATACTTCATCAAAAGTAGTGTCCCCTCACACCAAGAGGGGGCGTGTCCCAGGTTATCCGGATTTGCCGGCCTCTCGCTGACTTATCCTTGTGTACTCCTCCTAAAACGGTGGTTTTCGTGCAGTGGTACAAACGCTCCCTATTTTCTGAATTATGATTATTTTGATTATATGACCTATTCGTCTTCATTCCCGTACTTATCCCCAATAAGATGGCTTTGGAGTTGACAGATATCAAACAAAAACCTTACCTGACATAATCCGCCAGCTCTTCTTGTGTGTTATTCTTTTGGAGTTCTACGTCTTTAGGTATACAGTAGCTTAGAAACTGCTGAACGTCATCGGCTTTCAAACATATGACCTGCAACAGATTTATTGTATAAAAATAAATTGTGCGATCACAGATTGATGCTCAACAAATGAAAACATTCAAAACACAAAAGTTTGTTACATTTTCAATCGAGTTTTAATCTCAGGAAAACAAAGCCAACAATCTTAATAGCTCTGGTCTAGTTATACTCTAGTCAATAGACATAGTCTATAGGTAGGTCAATAGCATTAAAACCCTTCCAGAAATCAATGTTTACAATAAATATACAGCGAGAGGGTTGAAACCTGCCATGGCGGCATAGTGACACATTAATACAAAAAAAGTGGCAGAACCGACCCATCAAGTGCTGGTCTGCTAAAATTTGCTAAAGGTAAATATCTAGCTACTCCCATTCCATTAGCCTTTATAAACTCCTATATCTAGGGGATATCATTCAGAACATTCTGGCTCGTTTGCGAATTTATGCAGAAAAAACCTGAAATTATAGTCCACTCAGTAGCTGCTGCTGGACTGGAAATGCTCTCAGAGTTTAAGCATATTGATTAGTACAACTAGCGATAAAAGAAAACGTTGTTCCTAAGCCCATAGCGATGGCCGTTCGAGGTCTTTTGTATTACATGGAATAGGTCCCGATGTGGGAGGCAGAGGGAAGTATTTAAATGTTACAAAGGGTCGAGAACGCCCTGCCTAATTCTGGCAGTATTCATAGACAAAGATTGGCGGGAAAGCCTCTGAACCAATGATATTTCACCTTCTATGCTGAGTTCGGATCTGTGGGTACCAGTGGGACCATGGTCGACAGTGTGCATAGATTGGCCACCAACCCCTGTCTGTGCTGAGCTGTGACTTAGGGGCTGGTATGGCCCATCCCCAGTCGTGTCAACAAATTCTCACTCTCAGACCAAGTTGTTTTTTTCTGCTTAGGTTCTGAGAGCAGAAATACTCACAATAATCAAGAAACAGTTCCAGCTCACCAAATAGATAATAAAGTCAACCTTTAAGATAATTTGATTCGAAATACATATAAAAGGGAATGAAAATAAGTGGAAATGGCTTCAAGAGTGAGAAATAGTGTGCTACTCTGGCCACCAGAGCTACACTATCTTAGTCCTGGTCGGGTTAAATCTGTGGCAACCTTGACCAAGTAGCTGGGACACTCTCCCAGCAGCGATCCTGTGTTCTACTTCCTGTGGTCGCTTGCATCTCTGCCCCAACCTGCCAACCTGCCTACTTATAAATAGAGATGAACATATATTTGTATGGTAAATAAAATACTCTAATTTCTGTTATTTTTTATGTCAAACCACCGTCTCTGGGGATACTTTCTACAGTGGAAAGCACCTCATGTGTTGCAGGGTTCTGTTTTGTCAACAATGCCCATGTGCTCCTGAAGTGGCAGTCTAATTAACTGTGGATTCCCATTATAAAATGGTTTAAGTCTGAAAAAGAAACAGCTGGATTGTCTGTGAATCTCCTTTAACAATTCCCATATGCTATCAATTATCTAAGCTAATAATGTTTTGTAATGAGTATTCATAGTTTAAGTTTCACGATATCCAAAATGGTAGTCTGCTTCGAGATATTTGCATCGAACTCTTGGTCTAGGAAGTGATCTGACCAACTTCTAAGTTGGAGACAGAGATGTGGCCAATCTAGAAGGTGAGGTGATCTGCCTGCCCTCTGGTGATATGGCGGTGAACTATGTTCTGTATGTTTCTATGAATAAAAATATTGTTCTGTCGTTTTCTCTTCTTGCTCGATAGTTCCACCTATCTGGTTTCGTCAGATGATTATAGCTAACCTCTTTGCGTCTTTTTTCACCTTTCTACGCCTTTCCTTGAGTTGAAAGCCCGATAGATCAACTTTTGATCGATTTATTCTGAAGAAGAATATTTCTATACACGCATATTTTCCTCTACAAATAGAATGAACATTCTATTTTCTCGTAGCCGATATGCTCCATGAGTAATAGAAGTAGGATGGAAAAGAATTATGAATATTCTTTGGATAGGTTGGCATATTATTGTCAAAAAGACCTATAGTCAAAATGTTTCCCCACCATATATGTGATATGTTGTTCATGTCCAAACATCTGCAAAGTCACGAGTTTCTAAAGCCAGGACTTCCACTCCATTCTATGCGTTACGTTTCTATGGTGTCGTACCTTTTATCTCACCCCTGGTACAAGTTTAGCCATAGTAATAACATTAGAAGAATATATACTCATCGATCACCCTAGTAAAGTGACAATAATACGCCACGGCCGTGGCCTTGTGAATTTACTAAGTATATTCTGATTATTCTGAAGTTGTGATGATATTTAATGTCATAGAAAGGGGTAAGATAAATCCAGAACCACACTTGAATCGTTCTGGCTGTGCCATAATCGTCACTAGGCTTCGCCTCGATGACGATTGCGGCCCATCCAAACTCGTGGAGTATTGTCTATTTATATGATTCTCGATGCAGTTCTATATAAGTATTCATGACATACTACACATAGACTTATTGTGAAATATGAAGCTATTACCTGATATCGTGTTCTATAAATCAATTGCTGAGTATCAGGATCCTTTTCTGGTAGTCCACACTCTTCATCGGAGGCAAAGGAGAAGAGGTCCATCAACAATGGATCCGACATAGATAGATGAATATCTGATAAACAGGACTGAAAATAAACCATATCTATGACTCCAAGTGGATACGCCTTCGCCTTGATATAACAAGCGAGAAGTTCAATTATAGCTGGGTGCTTGAAGGTCTCTGGTGTTGTAACAATCTTCATGCACTGATATATATTAGATAAATCAACTCCGGTAGAATTATCAAGCGGCGTTGGTGTCCCTAAAAAGAGAGGTACACATTATATACATATATGCGTTTCATACATGAATACATTTCATTAGAATCTAATTCGATTATCATCTCTAATATAAAAGACATAATCAAAAATATGTAAGTTAGAAAATAGTGATATTTGCAATGGCGTCAGAACCTTTTGAAAGTTTTCATTCTGACGGTCTCTGTCGGTGGTGGACTTACGTGGTGGTGTAACATAATCTGGAGCTCACCGAAGACAGGGTATCCTCACCCAAGTGGATAATCCAGTATAAATAACACATTCTTTTTTTTAGATCTATGAAAATTAATCTTTGAGCATTCTCTGCAAACTTCGTTTCTTTTACCGCAACCGATCTGGCATCGGAATACCCAAAGATTCTATCGGTTGTTCCCGACTGCAGATCGGACAAATCTGGTGTATTATGTGAAACCATAGTTATGGTGACAATACGGGGTAGATTTATGAGTTGTTTCGGAGAAATTCGTTCTGAACTCGCCGTACCGGCTCGTTCAGAACAAATTTCTCCGAAACAACGAGTAAATCTACTCCGTATTGTCACCATAACTATGGTTTCATATTATTATATACCTTAATTCGGTCTTAATTCGCTAAAACTGACCGTAATTCGATGTCGAAGTCACAAAGACAAAGACAATGTGTATGTTAGCAGACACGCCGGAAGTTGACAACCGGAAGTGATCACCGCACAGGCGTGAATACATTACACCGCCGCATAAATTAATGCATGGTCACTCTGCTACGCTCGCTCGAGCCGTCGGACAGCTGTACTCGAGCGGTGCAGTGTATCACAGGGGCTTTGCATTTCTTGACATCGACAAGTGGCCCGCTCAGCCCGTGAACGTATCTAAATCAATATTTCTCGCATATCTAAGCTATCTAAAGTGTATCACATGATTCGTTATCGTATTTCACCTCAATGTTTGATGTATTTTCGCACTAACTCGCTCCGTGGTTACTGTATGATGCCACAGAACTCGCGAAGTGAAGGGATCCGCCATTTTTGAATCTGGCACCTGGAATACTGTTGTCGGCCTCTCGGCCAATCAGATTGCGTTATTTCGTCAAAGGGTACAGTCTGTCACCCAAAGCGTGCAGGTGAAGCCCAAAGGATGCAATCTGTCACCCAAAGCGTGCAGTCTATGCAGTCTATCACTATCCAGAGGCACCAGTACAAAGATTCACGGCGTACAGTGCATTCTGTGTACGATAACTGTACCCCCAGGAGCAGTACGTATTTACACTGAGTTAGCGCATAGGTATATAATAATATGCATAAAGTATGCGTAGAACCAGTGGCATAGTTACTTACCTGTGGTATTTGCCTCATAATTCATCGTGGTCACACACCCATTACAGCGTGGCTGTTAGAATGAAAGACCGATATACTCATACGTATATGTGCACACGAATACACACGAAATATACATTTAAAATATCTGAAATCATATGATTTATAAAGGTTTATGCCGGTTTTAGGCAGCTGGGATAGAATTGACAGAACAACACTATGATATTTTCTAAAAGAATTGAATGTCATCCTTGAAAGTCTTATCATGAAAGACAGGAACTCCCCACAAAGGGTTTAAGCACCTTCTTCAATTCCTCATGGTTTCTTTATCTTTATGTGTTTCATTTCACACAGAATTAATCTAGATAGACACAGATCAATGTATGTACATGTTTCCGTAATACAATCTGTGATAGCACTGTAGCAATGGTCTTAAAGCTGTTTGCACTAGATATTCTGGGATGTTGCTAGTTTCATATGCTGATAGCTAGGTTTTAATGAATCGTACAACTATAGGTTTTACTAGAATGCAAAACTAAGTAAGACGTAGTCATCTAGCGCCTCTTCATATACATTACTAAAAGCGCCAACTGCATGGAAAAACTACATTATCATACATCTTGAAAGCAAAGTTTGATACCACTGGCTTTTCTTTCCTGGAAAAGCAGATTCATAGACCTACCTGGCTTACTTCTGACCCTGTTGCATTATCCGGAATCTGATATATAAATGTGGTTGCTTCTGTTGAATTGGTTCCCTGGGCTACCAAGAGGCCTCCAGAAGTGAAAAGTACAAAGGCAATGAGAAGGAGCATAGCTGCAGACCAATGAGGATATCAGTGTCATCTAGAATTTGTCCACTCTTATATATGCCGCATAGGTGTATCTAATGCAGCCACACCCATTGTGTAATGACCGTGGAATAGAAGAACCCTCTCATTACGTACGAACAATATAAGGTAATAAAAGATATGCGTTTAGTGTAAGGTGATAATCATCTGCAATTATCAAAGCATGATGAGGTATTCTGATATTTCAGATTGCTAGGGATATTATTTCACCCTGACATGTGCCTGTAAGTACAAGTATATTTTGCCAAATACAGTGATGTTCTATAAGGCGGTGATATCAACATTTATTATAAACCCATGCCGTATATATACGTAGCGTATAACGTAATTCGGCCATACTGACCAGTGGTCCGTATTTTCCTATATGGCACACTTGATGGACACATTGCTATTCCGGTGAATTTAGTTTCAGTGCTGTACCAGAGATCATCAACTTGATGTTTCTATTAATATATTGTATGTTTCTTTTCCGAGCACCTTTTTTTTTATTCAGAAGGTTGCGTTGTAAAATTTTAAACCATTCCCAGTGCGCACCTGATATTATAAGAAAAATATCAATGATTCTATAAATCTTGGACAATGATGCCTCAACGCACCACCCGATCTGCCAAGGCATCATGAATGGGTTAACTCACCATGTGGAAAGTGACTGACATAAAAGAGAAAGAATGCACAAAACAGATATCCTCCCTCAAACAAATAATGAAGACTCGAGGCGGTCCATCCTTCATCCCATTTCATCCTTCGTGGAAATCGTTGCGGGAATGGATGAGCTTCTGCTCACCCAAACCAAACTGCAATAATCGGGAAAATCCTGTATTCTGCTCCAAAATTCCTGAATCAACAGGAAAGATATTTTTAGACCCACGTGGGGTCGACTTGGTTTTAGGCTTCCGACTCATTTTGACCGGGAACTTTCCAAAGTCCGCCAAGATAAGAGGTTTTTTTTAGCATTCTAAGTGGGGGAGGGCAAAAATATTTGGGGTTTTCCAAGGGGGAGCAATTTTTTTTGGGGGGGGGGGGGGGGGTATTCCCATGGGGGGGCCAACTTTTTTTTTACCGTTCGGTGTTCCCAAAACTGTGCCCCCCCCCCCCCCCATGTTGAAAAATCAAGACAGTTTCCACACTTGATTGAGTTAAATTTTAAGGTGCTGAATTATTTGGGGCTGGCAAAAAAGTGGGTGCCCCCTCTATTCTGACGCCACTGATTGGGGAACAGTTTCCGTCGCTTCTCCCTTACACATTGTTATATAACAATTGTAACTCAGGCTGGGGAATTGTAACAGCAGAGAAAACAGGTAACCCCTGCGTAAGGGGCCACCTTGGTCCGGAACGGTAGGCCTATGGTATTCACTGACGCATGGTTCTGCTCAAAGTTCTACTGCATATCAGCCAGGCTTCCAGCACAGTTCCAGTAGTGATCGAAACACACGCATAACTAAATATCTGCTTTGAGATTGCGCACGCACGTCGCTTGTTACTGCGAGAGAGCTTTGACTATAAGGGTACCAGTGCGTTGTTATTGACTGGTTGGCGTGTTCTGGACTCCAAACATCGTGACGAAAACAACGCAAGGTAAGTTGTATTATCTGATTTAATGCGGGCCATAACGGCATTTTCGGGCTGCCATGGCTTAACCTTCATGGACAAAATCCGGTAAAACTGCAGATCCGTGGTCTCTAGCGTGTAAGCATAGGAAATGTCACTTTGCGGTCTCGTATCGGGCCGGGAAAGGCTTATAAGCTAGAGGCCACGGATCTGCAGTTTTACCCAAAATCCAAGTTGAAATGTTGTGTGTCATAGCACACGGGTTACCGGTGCAGTGTTTATCACCTACTGACCTACCTACAGTCAAAGAACTCTAACCCAAGAAGCCCAACCCCCATGTTATGACGTGACACTGCGTGGACGGTGGCGCCGCACGGTGGTTGGCCTGCATGAACTAAAATCCAGCATAGCATTTGGTATGGGAGACTTGTTGAATGTGCGTGATATTCAAAATATATCATGTTTTGATACTTTAAAGACCTAGAAAATAACATGATACGTAACTTATTTCTTGGTATTTACTTCTGATAGCCTTAGATTTTCAAATTATTATGCTTGACTAGCAAAACCTGGGTAGTAAGTATTTGCTCTGGAGGCCAGTGTACCATGGCAGTGACATAATCTCACAGCAGTATCTATTTCATATGATAATTTAGCATGCATACTTGCTATACAATTACTAATGAACATTTTGACAGGATTAAATATGATTTCTTGTGACTATTTTGTCAATATTTCTAATTATTCAGGTACTGACTTAGGTTAGAGGTTACATGTCATGCGGTACACTGCCATGTGCCGTTCGTGAGCGGAAACAAATGCAGTAAAATACTTTATTTCTGTCACATGCTGTAGAGAATGGGCTTGGTTTTGTGAAAACCTTGAAAGGTTATATGTTTTATACTGATTTCTCAAGATTTAGCCTTACAACTTTAGCAATGCCTATAATATAGAGCATCTAAAGGCCAACCACTGTGAGGCGCCACGGTCTAGTCAGGTAACCGGAAGTCCCATAAAGTTGTGCTTCTTGGTCGTATAGTTCTTTGCTACAGTGCACACTTGTGCAATCGTTATCCAGGACGGTACGGTGTGGTGCCAAAATTGGTTACCCTGCCATTAGTGGTAATTATCGCCCACTAGTATCTTGTGCGCATGCGTGAACATGCGCAGTGATGAAATTTGCCGAAATTAAGCATATCACGACATGTAATTCTAATGTCTAAATACTATTCTTTTCATTTATTTACATTAAAATCACATCAAAATAGTAGTACGTTCGATAGTCCATGGAATCGGACCGGAAGAGCGTGTGCAGACGCATTCGCATATTGGGTGGGCGATAATTACCATTTTTGGCAGGGTAACCAATTTTGACACCACAACGGTATTGCTGTAGCTAGTCTTTCTTACAGACCGCTAGGAGGCACATAAGGCAGCCTCCAATGTCTGTAAGAGAGACTATGCTGTAGCAGGCATCACTGGCCGCCAGTGTTAGCTCTGGTCAGATTAAATACGTGGCCGCCTTTAGTCTAGGCCTACACTGGCCACCAGACCTAGACTATGTTAGTTCTGGTTCGTTTTAAATCATGGCTACCTTGACCCACTATCTGACACAACAGAATTGAACGACCTGGATTTAATAGAAACACAGCCGCGGTGGCCTACTTATGATCGTCTCGCTATAGGGAGCCAAAGTGAACCCGCTGAAACCACAGATACCCACCTACAAAACACCATTTCCGGTGGCCAGTAAGAACGAGGCTTAGTGCTAAAGCTATGGGGGTTTGAGGCTAGACTTATGTTTTTGGTCTCCTTTGTTACTTTTGAAGTGAAGTTTATAACTATCGTCTCTGAATAACTTTGTTTCAAAACTACGATGACAGTTGTTAAGTTTATCAAAAATTTGGATCTAAAAGATTGGAGAATGAGACATATAATCTCGAACCTACATAGGCTAAGTACTGAGCGCCGATACCCGGAAATAGTATTTTGTGACCGGCTATCTGTGGTTGGAGCAGGTTCACTTTGGCTCCCTATTATTGTTCTCCAATTAGCTGTAAGTTCCCGTATTAGCTGTAAGATGGCACCACTTTCACACCTGTAGTATCACACCTTATCCACCAGGTGACATGCAGAGTAGGCAGGGGTCTATTGCCCAACCAGCTATAGTATATAGCAGCACCATACCTATGTTGTCATATGCATGAAACATAACTTATATAATCAGCATATACTTATATTCTTTTTTGGTGATCAGTATTATCTGGAATTATATAAAATCAATAATTATTTCACAGACAACATATAATGTGGAAATGATATCAAAATCTTGATTTTTCCATACCTGATTCTCTAAATATTAGGGAATTTTAGATAGAATTTAGAATTCTCTCATTTTCAAGAGGTGGAAATAATATCAAAATCTTGATTTTTCCATACCTGATTATCTAAATATTGGGGAATTTTAGATATAATTTACAATTCTCTCATTTTCAAGAGGTTGGCATGGGAAATCAAGATTTTCAAATTATTTCCACCTCAACAGGCCTTAATTAACTATGCTCGCAGGAACCTAGAGATCTAGAGGTAACTGAAGAATTTGATTTGCAAAATCACCCCGTACTTTCATACTTTTAAGGACTATGAATTATTCCATGTTCATTAGACATGTATATCAGTCCACGGTTATATTCTACCAATTCTACGTCAATAACCTATATACATTTATCAGGGTTAGGGTAAGGATTATGGTTGTACATATTACAAGTATAGGAACCATTTTTATGGTGCCGTGCGAGTTGATTATGGGGCGCATTCTCTAAACAGGGAGAGTTCACTGCGGGGTGAGTTCTCTTTTCCAGTATTCGATCTTGAGACAGTTGTGACGTATACATTGGGTCTAATAGCCATCATTTATACGAACTAATTATATGAGTGGTATGACACAGAAATAATTTTTAGGTAGGATAGAATAAATATAATTATTTATTAGGACAATTATAACTTCCTCAAGGCCTCCCCCAAAAACCCAAGCCATCGGATTTTATAAAGAAATATTTCTATTAATACTAAAATTTCACCCCACATTTGTGTAAATGGACAAAAACGTAATAAAGACACCGCTTGCTAAGTCTCTTTGTCTGCAGTCTTGTCATAGTATCTTTCAGACCTCGAAAGGTTTTCCAATGCATTTTGAAAAGGTATTATAAGGTACTTTCTTCTTTTATAAGACCTCAAAAAGGATTTCTTGATGTTATTCTTTTCTGTAATAAGCGCTGATAATGAAAAAAAAAACCAATGAAAATAATGTGTACTGACACATGATAAATAAACAGTAGTCGTATATATACAGGTAACTTGTATTTCTGTTTACATTTTTTTCAGAAATGAATTAGATCAACGCCCGAAATACCTCTAGATATTGCGGCTAAATAAATCTATATACTCAAGTACCATGTTTTGTGTAGTGTGCATCGTCATTCTCCTAGCGCCCTTTGCCTTCGTTTTATATAACCTCCTCGGGCGCAAAACTCTGCTGGAGAATGTCACCAAACGCGCCGTGTTCATCACTGGATGTGACAGTGGTTTCGGTGCTGCCCTCGCGCGGCGCCTGGACGCATTAGGCGTGCCTGTCTTCGCTGGTTGTCTGACAGAGGATGGGAGTACCCAGCTTCAGAAGGATACGTCATCGCGTTTGCGTGTCGTCATCATGGACGTAAGGAGGACAGAGAGTATCCAGGCAGGGTACGACACTGTCAGGGCCAGTCTGCAGCCAGGTGAAGGTGAGTGAGGGCATGAGGGTTTACTGTATGTTTACTGTACTGTCCTGTTCTCTGAGGTGTTTCGGTCTCAAAAGATTGGCCATGGTCAGAGGGACACACCTCAAAGACCCCGGCTTTCTGTTACTTTCACAATATGACACACTGCACGAAAACCACTGTTTTATTCATATATACGCCATCAGGGAAGTGCATGTATTGGCTGAATATTGACTTGTTTTCATTTATATACGCCCAGGCCTTATATACGACAGACGTGTCTTGGCTGTATTTCACACCCGGCGTATATGAGAGAAAATACCCTCTGCCCCCGCCCCCTCCTGCCCCTTTGTGTTGGTAGAAGTACAGGTGTCCTCAGTAGGAAGCCCTCCCCCTGAACCCCCCCACCCCCACCCCCGGCACCTCCCCCCGCCTGCTCTCAGTGAAGCCCTGTTCACTGGACGCTTATATATACGCCCACAGATGAGGTGTATACACACGGGGATTAAGACAACCTTGTAGACGCAAAATACCTACTTATATACGCCGGGCGCATTCATATGTAAAATGATGGTTTTCGTGCAGTGACAGTGAAGAGTGTCATGTTATTGTTTTGTTTGTGTTCTGAGACCTACACCTATGTTCTGAAACCGAAACTAGGGGAATGTACACTCACTGCACTGCACTAAATGAAGTCAATGTAGCTACACCCATAGATGATCAAACTAAGATCCATGTCCTACAGGGGGCTGGGAGTTAGCTCAGTGATTAGAGCACCAGACTTGTAACCCCAAGGTTGTAGGACTTTGTGTGTTTGAGTTCCACCCACAGCAGTAGTACATTTACTGCTATATCAAAGGCGAATCCTTCTTATACCATGTCTATGTGATGTGGAAAGTAAAAGAACTCTCACCTCGGTAAATGTGTAGGGGTGAGATTTATACCTAAATTCATAACATAGATTCAATCACCACCAATGTGGTGTAAAATAACCTTGAGAAAGTCTGGTAAGGACCTGCAATGGTTAACTGGGTGTTGAATCAAACCAATCAACGAACCGTTACAGGAAATTGACATCAGCCAAGCAACCATACACTCAAATTGTGTGCCGTGAAAATGTCTGGGCTTGTGAGAAGTTCAACCACTGTGTGGCTTGGAGAGCTTCTGTATATTTACCAATCACATGCCGCTAGTTCCCCTTATCAATGATGAGGACTTGGACAATGTCCCACTCCGATGCCAACGTCGTCTTATGAGACTGATGAGATACAACGCCACTTTTAAACACATACCAGGGAAGGAAATGTATGTGTCTGATGCATTGTCCTGGAGTCCAGTCTGTTATGATACAAGTACAACTGCAGCTGATGTTGACCTGCATGTTCAAGCAATAAGAACACTTTTCCCACTTCTTCAGAGAAGAAAGGTGACTTAAAGATAGCCACCCAAGAGGAACCATTGACCTATGTCAGCCTAAAGGCAAGGATTTCATTGTCCTTGTAGATTACTACTCTTCGTGGATTGAAGTCTTTAGTCTTTGGTTGAGGCAAAGACTGTTTTGCTCGATTTGGGATTCCAAAAAAAATGGTCAGCGAAAATGGTCCTCAGTTTGTTGCCTTAACTATCAATAAGGACTTTGCCAATCAGTACAACTTCATCCACAACACTTTTAGTCCCCACCTGCCTTATGCCAATTGGGGAAGCTGAATGTGTGGTTCAGACAACAAAGCACCTGTTGGACCAGCCAGGTCTGTTGTTAGCTCTGCTCACTTACCATGATACACCAATTGCTGCAACTGGATGTAGTCCATCCCAGTTGATGATGGGACACTGTCTCAGGACAACTCTTCCAGTATTGCCATAAACACTAGAGCCATGATAGCCTGAACAAGGGACGGATCCAGCTGTGAAAGCAGCTTTTGCCAAGAACTATGATGACTATCATGGTATGAGAGCATTACCACCCTTGCTAATAGGCCAGAAGGTCACCATCAAGACAGACAAAGAAAAGGGTCAGTCACAGCATGGTACAGTGATAACAGCAGCTGACATACTACAATCATACATAGTGCAGATACCTTCTGGTGTGAAACACAAGAATCATCGCCATCTGCAGCCTACACCAGCAATGCCTATACCTGACAAGAAACCTCAGTATAACAAAAATTTTCCTTTCAGAGTTATAAAAGGCTTTTAAAGTATCACTTTCAAAGTGTCTATTATGAGTAATGATCTAGTGTCCTTTTGTTACAGAAATTACAAAGACTTTGCTACAGACAAAGGACTGTCATATATAACGTAGCCCATAGTTTATTCATTATCAACCATTTAGTTATATGCATCTATTATAGATGTAAAAGTCAAACAACTTATATTGTTCCCAACTTGCCAAAGACTTAACAGTATTTTCAAAAGGGGGAAGATGTCATATTATTGTTCTGTTTGTGTTGTGAGACCTATACCTGTGTTGTGAAACCGAAACTAGGGGAATATACACATTGCACTCTACAGCATCATTGTGTCTGACCTCTTCTTTCCTCACTCCCACAAATAATGAAAAATACAGCAACAGCAACAGCAAGCATATAATGAAGGGATAGTTTTTGGCAGCAAGCTTCACTCTAACCTATAAGCAATATATATATATAGGGCATGCATGCACGCTCTAGTAATCTATACCAAATTAATCTGTGTGCTTTCTCTGCAGGTCTTGTTTCCATTCAACGATCTGACTTCGATTTATACCAAAGAAATCTATTGGTGGGTCCTGACTGGAGATAAAGCAGGATAATTGGTCAATGGAAACGGGCATATATATACAATCAGATCCTTTTACAACCTTATCAAAATATAGTCGACTACTCGATTTTCCCGAAGTCTTGGGCTCACGCCACCATAATCCCAATACCTAAGGTTAATAACTCTGTGGACCCTGGAGACTGGAGACCAATCTCCCTTCTACCTATACAGGGTAAAATGTTCGAACGGATTGTACATCAGCATATATCAACATATATTGAAGATAATAAATTTTTTAACAATAACCAGTATGGTTTCAGAGCTGGACGAGGGACGACGGATGCGATTATGCATTTGGTCAACGATCTTTACACTCACAGAGATAATAAACGTCTGACTCCTTGTCTTTTTATTGATTTTAGTAAAGCTTTTGACCGAGTTAACCGAAATTTAATTATTGATAAGCTTAGTAGGAAATTTAATATAGGACCTGACTTGACCAAGTGCATAGAGAGCTATCGAGTCCATAGAACGCAGAGTACTAGTTGGCAGCTCTCTGTCCTCTAGTCTTCCTAATCGCACCGGAGTCCCCCAAGGTAGCATACTTGGACCTCTGTTATTCAATTGTTTTATTGATGATATTAAAGACTTGCCATTTTTATCAAGTCATATATTTTACGCTGATGATCTTGTCCTATATACTAGTGACAATAATGTACTGAGTAGTTTTAATAGATTGCAACATGATGTAGGATTGCTAGAAAGATGGTGTTATGATAACTATATGAAAATTAATGAAAAAAAAAAAAAATTGTGCATCTATGGTTCTACGCCACTATTGAATAGTTAGATCAATGACCTCCTGGATCTTCATATTCGTGTGTATGATAAAAATATACCTCGCTGTGAGTCGTTTAAGTACTTAGGGGTTTATATTGACTGCACACTATCGTGGAAGCATGCCATTAATGAAACTGCTCGTAAAGTAAACCAAAGGTTATATCAACTCGTTAAAATACGTAAGTATACTACTGAAGAAGTTTGTGTTAGAATTTATAAAACGTTAATAGCTCCAATTTTTGACCATTGTGGGTATTTTATCAATGGTGCAACGTTAAACTACATCAATAAGTTGCAGAAACTGCAGAATCTAGCACTACGAATTTGTACCAATACACGTATACGGGAAATCAGCACAGAAGAACTACACCATAGATGTAACATTGATGAGCTTGCCATCCGACGTATTTATTTGAAAATGGTTTATATGCAACGATATGCAAAAAAGATTGAGAAAGACTCCCAACCGAAAACAAGAGGACAGGGCAAACGGAATGTAAAGCTGAAAAGGCCCAGAACAAGTTTTTTCCGCAAAAATCCATTATACGAAGGTATGCTGTTATGGAACGATCTACCAATCGAAGTACAAGATTCTACCACGATGTACCTATTTAAAAAATTTGTGAAAGCTAAATGTAAAATGATCATGTCGGACAGGTAAAATGGAGTTGTTCGATAGTAATGTGAGGGTCACACATCTCATCTCATTAGCACATTTACTCGTTCATCTGGAACTCCAATCATAACTGTACATAGTATATGGACTGGTATGGTTTATGTTCTACAATGTCTAGTCTGACTGCTGACTGGCACACAAAACCTGCTGATTGCAGACTGCCTGTATCTTTGTTATCTGAAATAAAAAATTTAAAAAAACCTCGTTTGCATTCGCCGACGAAAACGGCGGAAATATTTGCAGAGCTCCTAAAAGTCTGTCAGTGGTGCCACCGACTTTATCTCACCCCAGATATTTTTTCTCCATAGACTTAACATTGGAAACTCGTATCTAACACCCATTAGATATTTAGGAAATATATCCAATGGGGGATAATGTCACAAATGTTAGCCCATTAGTCAATATTAAGGGTGAGATAAATTCAGAAACCCATTCAAGTTTAGGGTCAGAGCTAGATCCCATCTCATTTGAATCACATAGAAATTCACGCGGCTTCGCCTTGTGAATTACTGATGGATTCAAACTCGATAGGATACAAGCTCAGACCCTAAAATGGGTTTCCTCTATAGTATGTCAGTATCAATTTGATGGTGAGGGTCAAGTGTATGCACTGTATCTACTGTATTTTCCAGGTACGCATATATTTTGCGTCATAAAATCTGTTGAGGGTGTCCTTGTTACATAATCTATACCAAATTAGTTGGTGAGCATTCTCTGCAGTTCTCATTCCCCTTCATCTATCGGTCGCTTCCTACTGCAGAACGGTGCAGAATAATCGGCAATGGAAATGGGCTTATATGATAGACAGACTGTTGCAAAATCAAGTAGACTGGGTGCAAGTGGTTTATAGAAAATTAACCATAGACTGAATAAACCCAAACATTTTAATTGTTATTTTTATTATGCCATGCTCATTCATCAATGATGAGCTTGGCACGTGAGATTTCGACTAATACTCAGGAAAGGCTGACTTTGAATGCATTTCCATATATCAAAACCCTCTATAATTAAACGAAATCTTTGCAAATTAAAAAAAATCAATTTTGTTTTCAGAGCTATGGGCAGTGGTAAACAATGCTGGAATCAGCTCGGCTGGTGGACCGTTAGAGTTTCTCAGTCGTCAGGACTTTACATCTGTCTTCGAGGTGAATGTTTTTGGCATGGCTGAGGTGTGTCGCATATTCCTACCACTTCTAAAGAGGAGTAAAGGGCGCATTGTGAACATGACGAGCATTGCTGGAGTGCAGGCATCGCCGGTAGATATTGCGTACTCCGCGAGTAAGTACGCGGCTGAGGGTCTCTCAGATGGACTAAGGTTAGTCAAAGACTTTATCATCCATCAAATACGGAGTCTTCATACTAAATCTATAGGGAGTGTATGCTTCATCTGGTGGAGATTTTCTTGAAGATAAGTCCGAACGTCTTCAAATGACATAGTACAGACTTAGCATTGTCAGATTACAAGACAGCCATGTTGGTTGGAACTCTTTAATAGGGAGGGAGTAATACACTTAAGATCATGTGACCAATATATATCATGACAAACATCAAGAAAAATATTAAGGAAGATATGGTGTGAAAAATACACGGAAAGTTATTTTAAAGAGCTGAAAATTGTATGATGTATGGCTATGTGGAAAGATTGCTATGTGAAAAGATTGCTTTAAAAAAAAATAAAGAATTTAAAGAAAATACTAAGGAACAGTAGTTGTTAACTATCGCGTGTGCGGATAGATGACCAAATGATAAATAAGGCTTTGTCCCGTTACAAGCTTCATTGCTTGTGTAACTGCAAAGGCCGCTAGATGCAGACTGACTGGGATACATTAAGATAAAATTTATATCCTGGCCCTGTGTTTACCTCATGGGGGCGACCGTGTTGATCATAACCAAGGGTCGCCTCCAACAGCCTGTTTCATGGAGCCAGCATAATTAGTTAGGCTACGGTAAAGTGACTATGTTTCACATACAGAGACATTGGAATGTAACAATACTTAAACTTACAAAAACAGGGGATGCAAAATAAAATAGGAACACATTCTGTGCCATTTAGTTTGTCCTGTTGTGTGATTGTTTTGTCAATTTCTGTACATGATAGTTTTAATAAGGCATACAGAAGATTGATCCTCTTCTAGTGCTCAGCAGTGGTAGATTTACTGCTATATCAAAGGCCAATCCATCTCATATCATGTCTAAGTGGTGTGAGAAGTTAAAGAACTCTTACCTCGATAAATGTGTAAGGGTGAGATTTATACCTGAATTTATCACATTGATTCGATAACCACCCTTATGTGGTTGAATAACCTTAAAAAAGTCTGGTACGGACCTGTAGTGGTTGACTGGACGTTCCCTCAAACCAACGAGTGAAACTCGTTAATTAAACCAAAAATCAAACCAACAACCTAGAAATATGCAGTTATCATCATTGTATCATTTTTTTCTTCAGGCGAACCCTCTATGTGTGGGGCATCAGTGTGCACATAATTGAACCTTCGTTCTTCAAGACGCCTATCGCAGATAAAGGACGATTCCTGGGCACGAGGAGGGACCAGTGGGAGAATCTTCCTGCCGAGTTGAAAGAAGAGTACGGTGACGACTTTCTGGGTAAATGTGAGTATGGCAAGGCATGCCACCTAGATTCTAATACATAGAGATGATTTATTACAATTGACTACTGCACTCATATATATATGTATTGTTTACTTTGTGCTAAATATAGACCATGTCTCGAATAGTACCATAGACGTAGCTGGCATTTAGATTACTCCGGGTGATAATTTCAGAACGTATAGAAATGTCAGCAATAGTGCTTTTGGAAAATGTACTGGATTTCATTTGTGTAACACCTTCTGATATGCAGCGTAAGTTTAAAAAGATGTCTGGCACATCCTAATTAAAACATTGTGTTCAGTGAGGATGATCGGGGAAGGTGGAGTTGTAGAGCTGCCTTGGCGCATCTGGGGTTCTCAGTGACCCACGCAGCACTGGACTTGTAATACCAAGGTTGTCAGACTCTGTTGATTTTTCCCACTGCAGCCACTTTTCTCCTTCACCCCCAGCAGGTCTGCTGGGGTGGACAGCAATTACCAATCTTTTCACCCTCTTGGTTGCCTCGCCTCCTCGTGGTGCAGACCGGATATGCTTGCACGTAAGCATAACAAAAATGACCAGGGTGGGGAGTTAGCTCAGTGGTAAAGAGCACTGGACTTTGTTGATTGGAATCCCACTGCAGCCACTTTTCTCCTTCACCCCTATCAGTGGTAGATTAACTGCTATATCAAAGGCCAATCCTTCTCATACCATGTCTATGTGGTGTGGGAAGTAAAAGAACTTGCACCTGGGTACATGTGTAGAGGTGAGGTTTCTACCTGAATTCATCACATAGATTTGATCACCACCCTTGTGGTGTAAAAGAACCTTGAGAAAGTCTGGTGAGAACCTGCAATGGTTAACTGGACGTTAAATCAAACCAATAAACAAAAACAACAAACGGACCCACGCTGATTCCCTCGCTATCCACATGGCTACGATTAGCGCAGTTACAGCACTCGCTGGTGCAGACCATAGAGTCAAAGTGAGCTTGGGAATCAGTGATGCAAATCACGTATAAGGAAGTACGGTGCAATACCAGAGGAGGTGTGAAGCGTAGTGCCCCCTATCGTTTTGGCATGGTCTCAAATGACAGCTGAATGCGGATTCCTATACTAAAATAGGCTAACTAGTAACAGCTGCTACATACAAACTGTTAGAGCTCTATCAAAAATCTTTTCAGATATTGATAGAGTGATATCTAATCTATTCCAAACCACAATAGAGCTCAATAGAGCTCCATGTTTTATGCCTGTTTTTCTGTTGTGGAATAATGCCTTATTTCTCACAAGTATTGCTAGGCTTTGGCTAGACTAGTCCTACAGGCTCTGACTGTGAAGGCAATCCGCAAGGCAGTCAGGGTTTCTCGACTAGGGCTAGACTGGCCTCAGTCCCTGTGTCCTACCCACCTCTCCTTCCGTTGCCTACCACCACCGCACGCGGTGCTTTTACTATCGATGTCAGATTGAAAGTGGGGTACCTGAGGCCGTCGCGATTGTATATATGTTTCAGGTCGGTATAGGGGGCGCTGCGCTTCACACCTCCTTTGGTGCAATACAGCCACCACTGCGCACACGTACCCACACACACTCACTCTAGCCGTTACATTGCCCCTCAAAGTCCCTCAATACCCCTGAAAAAGTAGCTCTGTGCCTATCATTTAAGCCCATTCCCACTTTGTGAATCCTGCCCCTTAGACTACTGCTGGACAAAATCGCCAGGAAACAGCCTGTCTTGAGGCCCAGACTAGCTAGGTGTGGACCTTAAGAAGAAGGGAGTAAGAACTCAAACACAGATGTACTAGGTACTACTATGAGTCAAGAACTTAACTGTTTAATCAAACATAAAACATCCGCTTATATACACACAGCAGGTGGCATCTGAGTTCAGGTTAAGCTTGAAAACTCTGTGCTGGGATTTGCTGTTGGAGTCACAGCCAATTAGTTGGGCATTAGTTGGCGACCCTGCCCTAATACATTTCAAACATATTTAAAATTGAATTGCAAGAGACTGGTGCCCTTTTTAGATGGAATCCAGTCGCAGAATCAAGCCGGAACAACGTGGGGTAGGGCAATAGGCGCCGACGATTTTGCCATTTTGTGTTCCAAATTGGGCACTGAGCAAATTTTGGCTGATAGTCACCTGCAGGAACCTCTGGATGCCAAAAAATCGCTTAGTGGGAACCGGTTGGGATGGGAGAGATGTAGGCTTCCAGTGTGGACACGACCCCACAAGACAGCTGCTTCATGGTTACACCTAGACACGTTCCCTGTCCAAATAACTTTGAACTTGAATTTTGCAAATCTCTCTCACATGATTCCCCAAATAACACATTTACATTGGTTTTAAATGAGAGGCAATGCATAAGATACTGATGTCAACATTTCAACATAAAATAGATAACTTATCTAAATGTTTCATTAAAGACGGACAGCGTTGTTACTGTGTCCTAAATCAAAATACCTAGTATTACTTTTTTATTCACATTTTCAGCTTTGGAATACGCGAGCAAGCTTCTAAACTCGGCCGATCCTGCTATTGAGTTGGTTATAGATGCCTACCAACACGCATTGCTGGCCAAACACCCCATGCAACGATATCAAGTTGGTGGAGCTGCCAAGCTTCTCCATTTTCTCATGTTTTTCCCGCCTATTGTTATAGACTTCATCATAAAATGGAGTGACCCTTTACCTCTACCGAAGTCGGTGCTGAAGAGAGAATAGATCAAATCTACTCCATTTGTTGTAATTTGACCGAACGTGTGTACAGTATGACTGAACAAGTAATTTTGATTAAATATGATTCATCTTATGTTTATGTGAATTTGCCTGTAATGCAGTCACCTGTAAAGCAGGTATATCACGCTGGAAAAAAAACTTGCGTTAATGTGTTATTGTTTCGCCGCATCTTTTACACAACTTTCAGAATCAGCTAAAAGATGATGCTAGCACTCAGCATAGATCCTTGGAAAAAATTGATGAGTGTTTGGTTTGTGTCCTCGTTTGGTTTGTGTCCTCGTTTGGAGTACTTCAGAATATTCACTCGGCCATCGCCTCGTTCATCTTACTGCGCACTCCAAACTCAATGGCGAACAGCGACTCAGACCAAGCACGAGTATGTTTCTGATCTTATCTTAGCCTGGAAGTATTTATCTGTTTATTTCCCGTTCAGTATGATTTACTGTACTTGCAAGACAGTTGAGCACGAGTTCTTAATGTTATGGACCTATGGACGTCTATACCAGCCTAAGATGATGCGCAATACTTAATGTGCCGTGCCGCGAAAGATCGGCTGAGAGAGTTAGAAAAGCAAAGCGGGTCACGTCAGCGCTCGGCGATCTGAAATCCCTCTATATATATATATAACAACCGTCGCTGTAAAACCCTACCTTGTATTTAAGACTAGGTCTCATGACCGAAGTTATCAAATAACATCTGAGCTATGTATATATAAGAAGCACATTTTATCAGTCAGTCCAACTATATGGAACAACAATCCACTACATATACGAGCCTTAGATTCCCATGATGTTACTCAGTGTGTAGATAATATTACTATCCTTACTAATACCTACTATTCGATTAAAAGACATGACAAATTATACTAGCTGTATTCAGTGGTGTCAGAATGGGGGGGGGGGCAGGGGTTGGCCATCCCCCCCCCATCCCCACCCACTTTTTTGTCAGCCCCAAAAAAGTAAGCACCTTCAAATTTAACTTAATCAAGTGTAAAAACTGTCTTGATTATTCAACATCAAAAAATGTCAAAAACTAACTTTTTAGCATGCAATTTTGGCTAAGCCTTGATTTTTCACTGTGGAAAAGAGTCAAAGTCTGACCTATTAGTGTGTATCAATGGCTAGGCCTTGACTTTCCAACACAGAAAAATGTCAAAGTCTGACATTTTAGAATGCAATGGTGGCTAAGCCCTGACTTTTCACCATGAAAAAGGTCAAAGTCTGGCTTTTTCACGTGTAATTAAGGCAGAGTTTTCGCAGATTTACGGTAAATCCAGTGGAACAGGCCAATGTCAGTCTGATTTCATACCAAGAAAAAATTCAGCAATTTTTCAGTTCGCCCCCCACACCCCTGTTTGATCAAGACTAGCCTTTGAATATGTCCAGTATGAATGAACAAATTTTTAAAAAAATCAAAAACATTTTGTTTACTTATAGCAGGCAAGCAAGGTAGCTCATAAATTATGTTGTTGTGAAATCTTCATCCAATTCTGCGTTATCGTTGGACGCATGGATCAATTGTTCTTCCTTTATTCAGGGTCCACCTAAGTTTACAGCATTGGTTCCCCCCCCCCCCCCCCCCGTCGGGAAATGTTTAATAAATCATTAAACACCTCCCACAGCTCTGTCCTCTTCCCTCCCTCAGGCCTCCAGGGGTTGAGTTCCACTGATGAAGCCCGTTTCAATTGGCCGATTATTCTCCACCGATCTGCATTTCAGAACCACCGATAGATTTTTTGGGTACACTGATGCCTGATCGGTGAATGGAAGCGAGACCCGCAGAGAATGTTCCACGATACATTTGGTATAGACTGGTTCCCTGCCCTAATGAATAAGGGACAGGTAACGGGTTCCTACGTCCTTCACCTAGACTGTAGTATATCTCCGCCGAGCCCTCTAGTGGATACCCTGGGAACCAGTGTATCTGGTGGTCTGCCAATGGAGGCGTTACCAATAATGCACCACGAAACTGGAACCCGTTACCTGGCCTTTAGTCTAACTAGGCCAGGCTTCCAGGCTACATTTGGTATAGAGTATGTAACAACGCCACCACTGACGGATTTTCTCACAGAAAATCTGTGTGTGCATCCTCATTGACAAATTGATACCAACATCCAGTCGATGGCACCAACGACAGACTTTTAGGTTAACTCAAAAAACTAGGTAAAGCGGGATTCACATGTAGAGATTAATGTACCTCACTGATATACTTCACACAGTATCCCAAGTCTCAGACGATTCTCCTTTGGTAAAAAAGATCCACATGGCAAAGTGCTTTTATGAATCTCAAGGAAAAATGGTGCATTTGATATACGTAGAAACAGCTGGTACATAGTCTAAGTGAACAACCACTTAGGTACTCAAGTACCCTTGAAGTGAGGGGTGTGACAAACATGTGATCATGCTTGCTGGCCTCCTATTGGCTAGTTTAGATACCTAGACGGCAACTTAGCAGTGGGTCCATTTATCTCACCAAATGCTCCTGTAGCCTAAATTTGAAACGTCTTTAAAATTGACGCCGACAATTGCATGTGAAAATACTTCTCTCAGGGAAATGGGAACCTACAATTCAGACGAGGAGACTGTTCGAGTACAGAATCTCAGCAGGATTTGTCTGAGGCAAGCATCCTGAGAGGTACATGAATCATGGACTGGTTCCCTGCCCTAATGAAATAAGGGACAGGTAACGGCTTCCTACGTCCTTCACAGGCACGACCTTAAACTTTGGCTGGTGCCCGCCTGTGGCTAGCGGATACCCTGGGAACCAGCCTAGTGGTTTGGCTGGTATCCGCTTGTTCCTACTCTGTTATCCTGGGGCACCACTAGGCTCGTAGGAACATCAATTCCCCTTCAGTACTAGATAAGTACCTCGGGTAATTATCTATCATATACCTAATTCCGCCAAGCTCTCTAGCGTTACCAATAATGCACCACAAAACTGGAATCCCTTACCTAGCCTATATTCTAACTAGGCCAGGCTCGAAAAAAAAATTTCCTCAAGAAACACTACGATTTTTCCGTAATGCGTCAACAGGAAAGTTTTTACAACACCAGTGCCACAATATTGCAGAAAGATTGCCCTCCTTGCAGACAGGTTAGTACGACAAGCTCAAAGCACAGACATACTTTTTTTAATCTGTGCACCCCTTTTCCACAGATATATAATTCGTAAACTGCGTGGTTGAGTGACCTAGAACACTAGTGGCAGTGAGACAGGTGTATCACATCGTAGCTAGAGCACATATACGCGCCCAAACCTAACAGGTTGGGAGGATGGCCGAAAAAGACACCTACAATATTCGCCTTGGGAGAAGGGATGATGTGAAGGAAGTTTATTCAATGGCAATGGATCAAGGCTGGAATACCCCAATAGAAGAGCTGTTTTTTCAGTTCGACGTTTATCCTGATGGAATATATGTGGCAGAGACGTCTCACGGAGAAATCATCAGTAAGTAATAGATAGGTCTCTTGATATTACAACTTTGAATTAACACAGATAAACTCATATATATTGGTGATGTAACCTGCGTGTCTCCACTTGAACACAGAAAGAGTTTTCTATGCGTTTCACAATATAAATGCCGTTGACCTGAGAACATTCTTGGCATAACATTGTGAACGTTTAAAGGGGAATACATAGACACTGGACATATCTTATGATAGCCACACTATCTTACACGACCTAAAACATAGATCTAACCTTTATCTGATAGCTATATATTATCAGTTAAGACCCACACATATATGGGAAAGAAGACTCCGTAGAACAATATGAATTTGTATGTGCTTCTTCTTTTAGGGTTCAAGCGAGCAGAAATAACCCCTCTTCCAAAGGGTGGGGACAAGAAGTTATTCTCTAATTGGAGACCAATTAGCGTTATTCCGACAAAAGCTAAGCTATTAGAGAAAATTATACATGGGCAGTTCATGAGGTATCTGCAACTTCATAATGTGATACATTGAAATCAATACGGTTTCATGGGGCTGGTCCACAGCTCAAGCTATTTTCAGAGTATGTGTATATATATGAAACAAGTTAATATTCAGCCGATACATGCACTTTCGCGATGGCATATATAACAACTAGGAGCAAATGGAATGTTCATCATAGATGAATGAGCGTGCAAATATACATGAATAACAATTAAACGGTTTGAGTTACATTCAGTCAATGGATAGTTTTCTGTAAGCTAATAGAACCCAGTCAATCTATTATTTCTGCAACCACCTGAGTCTGGGATCCAAAAATATCAAGGTCAAGCACCAATAGGTCAATGAGGTATTTCGGTCTCAAGTGATTGGTCATGGTCAGTTGAGCATGCCTCTAAGACCCTGAGACACTGGCACCCTGCTCCTTTCACACTATCACAGTGAATAGCATGCAGATAGTGAAGGGATAGTTTTCTGGCAGCACGCTGAAAGTGTATATATGTGACCACTCTAACCTGTTGGTCTATAGATGATGTATTTATAGGCGTGCAAGCACGCTCTAATAAACTGGTGGCTTTCAAGCAGTGTCAAGTACTTGACAAGAAAACTTTTAAAAGTGAAGTGACAAATATTTTCCTAATAGACAAAAACTCTAATGAGTTTGTTAATAAAATTTACTGCATGATCCCCTGAGTCATCTGACCAGGGAGAGACTAGAGATATATAATGTGCATGAATTACTTTAATTTAGGAAATGAAATGTACTGTGTTGTCTGTCTGTGTCTGTGATTACTTTCGTAACTTGTATTGTATCTGTACTGCTACTGTAATGGTGCCGTATTCGTAGAACTGTACCATAGCACCTAGAAGCTTATTTCAATAGGTACAAATGCTTGGACAATATGAAGAGACTAAGAAAAAGTGGAGTCAAATGACCCAAACAACTAGCAATCTAACCAATTAAGAGCATTGAATGAAACTATGGATGTGCTTCAACATAGATGCTGCAATGTGTTGCGGTTCACTGTCTATCACGCCATTGTATCCCGTTACACTGTGTTCTGTTTATTGGATCGGTGTAAGGAAGAACGTCTCTTGAAGATGATTGCATCAAATCCCACTTTTCTGATTGAAATTAAGCTAACCAACAGGTTTTACTCATTGCAGGTTACTGTGCAGCTCTCCCTTTGGATGAATCAAATGGTTATCTCAGCTATTACATCACAAAAAAGGCCTTTCGAGGCAGGGGCATTGGAAAGAAATTATTTGATCTTACCTGTGGGGCCCTGGGAAGCAGGAATATTACCCTCAATGCAGCCTGGAATCGTCAAGCCATGTATGCCTCCAGTGGATTCAAAGTGGCCAATTTTACTATAGTGAAATATATTTGCCTCATGAAAAATATAACTCTCAACAAATGCAATCTCGGGTGTGAGAAAGTCTTTGAGGTAATTCCTATCAAGAACAGCAATCTGGGGAAGATCTTGGTTTATGACAGGAAAATTCATCCAACAGAACGGAAAATGAAAATTGAGTGGATTGTGGGTTTCGCTCGTGTGTGTTTAGCAGCAATTGAGGATGGGCAGGTGATAGGTTGGGGCAGTCTCTATACTGCACGTCGTGGCTATCGCCTGATGCCAGTATATGCTGACTGCCCAAGTATTGCCCGGGTTCTTATCTACAACTTGCTCAGAGAGGTTTCTGATGAACCTGAGACCCAGATTGAGGTTGCGTTTCCTTCTGACAACCCCGCAGCTGAGAAGATCTATGAAGGTTTTGGGGTTACAACAGGAAGACAGATCAAAAGCCACAGAATGTTCACACAGAGAGATATACCTATCCCAAGTGATCTGGTATATTCGGTTCTTAACTGTCTTCATGGTTTGACTTAGTTCAACTGATCATTTATGAAATATGATGGAAATGTAAATCCAAATGTAATTCCACATTTATATAGAAATATATTTACAGGTATATCATCAAATGCATTTCCAAATACCCATAGAACTTAAGGAAAAGGGAAGGTTTGAAATTATAACTATATAACTATATAATTATAACTATATAAACGATATAAGGAAAAGGGAAGGTTTGAAATTTATAATTTTTGAGTACTTCAAACTTGAAATTCTCCCTGATGTATATTGCTACACCTCCTCTTATTTCAATTTCCCCCTTGTTATTCTTCCCTCTCTGATCGTTTCTTATTAGAGTATATCCAGGCAATACGAAGAGGTTAATATCACACTCCCTGGTTAATCACATATCAGATAGACTTACTATCTGTAGATTTGACTTCTCAATATCCACCTGGACTGATTTACAAAGTATTTCCATGCTAGGTTGTCCCTTCATGACACATATTCAAAAGGATTTTTAGGATGGCTTGCACACGTGCAGAACATGGTGCAACTAGTTTGCACCTCACATTTACCTACCTCAATCGAGTTGAATGGTATTAAACTTACAGTTTGGCACCGGTCGTTTGTTTTTGCTTACTCAAGAAGTTATTTTTAGTTGGTATGCTGTTTCCACTTTCATCGTTTGTTTCCGTTCAAACAATTTATACCTCACTTGTAGGGCATAAGGTTCCTCCATCTAAACATACGCAAATTTCAGCAGAGAGGGAATTTAGTGCATAATTTCTATTATGATCAATCAACCATGGAGTGAACCATTTGAGCAAGGAATACATCTGCAATTTAAAAAAAAACTCCCAGAATGAAGGTTAGAGGCAGGGACTAGGGTAGAGAGTAAATGTGTGACAATGCCCAGTCATTGCCATGAATCAATTTCCATTGGATCAGGGGGCAGCTTGCTATCCAAAGGGTATCTCCCTTTATTATCCACCTAATACAAAGTGTCCATACAAAACACATACGGAGTTTGTATGGATATACCCGGAGCATACAGATATGTTGTATGCTCCGGGTGGCGCATACGGAAAAACAGTGCGTAGGAAAACATAGAGCGTAGTTAAAATGAACTGATTTCGACATGCCACTTGCCTAGAAAAGGTGGATAATAAATACAATATAGACTGGTTTCAGATAAAAGCGGTTGTATGCTCCTCGGAGTTGACTCTGCGCAATATCTTTGCATATGCTCGGATATTACTATGCGTCAACTCCTCGGATCATACGGCCGCTTGTATCTGAAACCAGTCAATATTGTGCATGTACTGTCATATGACAGACCGGGGATTGTCCTGGAATGGCCCCTGTTTGATAAACATGGATTTCCTCCCAAAGATCAACACAAAGGACGGATACTTGGAATTTTCGTCCAGGCTGTTTGATAGAACTCTTCTAATCCTGACCTCGATCCTGAAGGATATCATATACACCGTTACCTTCATGATATTGTCTGCATAGAATGGTCGGATCATTAATAATGTCGATGAAATTGCAGCCGATAGCCTGAGCCTGTTTCATTTAAAAACTCGATTAACCCTTGAGCACAGAATCTCCTTTATTATTCACGAATTAAAAGGGGTCAGTCACACCAGCCTGCTGTCTGGGCTTCCCACGGCAAGTACCGCTTAATATTCATCGAACACGCTTAGATAGAAATGTTATCAAGCCGGTGATATTATATCTCTTAAAGAGTATAAAACATTAGACTTGTTTCGAGATATGTCCCTACGAATACGGGGATCTGGAAAGTCCCAGACGGCTAAGGGGAGTATAAGTATTACCTTGGAAAATCAAGAGGGCCTGTAGAATAATTCCTTATTTCCCTTTGTCCTACACCTATGGAAATAACGCCATAGACTTACTATGAAGTGACTGTATTCAATTACAACTTTTTTTTTACAATATTACTTAAAAATGAATAAGATCAAAAGATCAATGTGAGAATATGAATAAAAGTTGGTAAACAGTATCAACATAGTCATTATTTACCAGGTAAGATAATAGGATACGAATGGAAATACATGCGATTATAGTTGATAAGAGTACAAAAAATAAACCCAATGGTTGTCAGTGGGAGGTGAGAATACATGTGAACTGGTCTGGGTGCAGAGACTGAGGAACAAGAAAGCTGTGAGGTCATGTGATCCACGGTTCTGCACGAGAGAAGTTGTGTAATCATAGGTTACCATATACGTGAGAAATAGAGTGTTGCGGCGGTGTTGTCTGGTCCTGAAGTTTGGACAGGGCTCGTCAATGCTGACGTCTGGTGGACAAACAACACACCACATTATACAGAATACCACTTAGAGAGTGTGAGATCTTATGAGCCGGTGTTATTATTCTCATATGATCAGGGGCTCAGACGGCAGCACAGGAGGGAGCATTGGGCGAGGATCTACAATGACTCTGGACATGGGGTTCTGATGCCGTCTATGCCTAAAACAATATTGACAGTCATTGATTGTATCTTCCTTGGTAAAAGAACATATATCATTTTGTCACATATCCACAAGAAGAAATTTCTCTTACTTTATTAACAACCAGTAGTCCACTGTTTCATTGTCATGCAAATTATGATAAACATTTTTATCGACACCACACGTCCATATCAGTTATGCAAGGGAATCCTACTTGAGACCCCTCAATTATATGGGAAATTCAGAACGGTAGTATATTTAGTTGTTTCGGCAGATAATCACTAAGAGTAGTTAGTTCCTTTTTCAGTTTGCAGAGGGGTTTTATTCCCCACTGGCCGTTGACTTAAGGCGCACCACGTTGAGTTGAGGCTGCTGTAGGTCAACGTGGTCTTTTCAGGGTCTGGTCGACATGCCACTCTTGCTCCACCATGCATTGACTTATGTCTGGAGCAGAGCAGGTTGCCGATGAGTTCACATTGATGTACGGCCACTTACGTCAGTCACAATTCTGGACCTGTTCACTTATGATTACTTATGTAGGAGTCAGGGCAGTCGAGCAGCATTGTTTCACTCTAGAACTAGGTGGCGCGAGTGCCGATCCCTGCTGTGCGATATGGCCGGCGGACCCGCAGTATGCAAATGCTACGGGTTCACCCGCATTACGTAACTCGGCCACTATATAAGGCCGAGTCCACAGTGGGTTGACAGGACTTCTCACGGTGCCTCTTTACGGAGTGAACGTCTGAAGCCTCACGAGTTGGTTAGGTTGTGTTGAAACACCTTTCAACGTTGAAGAGACCAGTATCTCTTCCCCCGCTAGTTGGTGCCCCGCAGCACCAAGGGATTGTGTAAACTTTCCTGTAATAAAGAACGGTGAACTGAAATAGTCCGGAGTCTGGTTTTCTATTCGCGGTTAAGCGGTAGTTGGTAGATCTTGCATCTCCCTGCCTTTCCCAGTGGGAAAAGCCGAACCCACCTGTATTGGCATGGTAGGTACAGGGTATGGACTAGTCTCGGAACCTCTGGTTGACTGACGATCACGGAAAGTGGTAATACACTTCCAGCGACTAGAGGGTAACCGCTACACTTACAATGGAGTTGAGTTAAGGCAACTTAAGGTAAGTTATGGTTGTTTATCCTACCTCTAATAAAAACACGCCATAGACTTAACATTGGCAAATTTTATGTGGCAGGCTATGACATAAAGTGTTTTTTATGCCACTAGAGTAATAAAATAAATTGACCAATCAGAGACTAGGATGTCAGCATAGTGGCTTGCTCCGACAATAACAAGTACCTGGTAGAAAACGGATTTCCGGCACTCATTTAAGGTTGGTCGTTGAGGCGATATTTATATTTTAGTAATCCAAAAGCGCAGAGATGGGGTAGGATAAATACAGAACTAGTTTTTAAGCCACTCTGGTCAGGTCTGTTTTTTACTACACTCGGCTATCGCCTCGTGTAGTAATACACGACCTGCCCGTCGTGGCATAAAAACTACTCAGGCTAACTCTCGTTCAGTTCTATTTAAACATGGTCCCCCCCCCCCTTTTTTTTGTGGCCTGACATCTCCATGGCAGCTTCCTGACAGCGCACTCAATGTATAAAAGTGCGCTCTACAAGGCTTCCTCAGTGTCTCCCAATGTGTTTGCCAAGCAACATCCCACCTCACCTCACCTGCTGTTGTAGATTGTCTATAATCTATATTGTATGAAATTAGTAATAATTCTGCATTAGATATTCAGTTAAGTGTTTTTCAATTCCAAGTTAGACCTTAAGTTATTTGATTTGATTCTAAGTAAATCAAATAAGTTAAAGTTTAAATTGGAAGACGAGGCGTACAGCTTTAGCGACTGCTGGTAAGTTAAAGTTTAAGTTTAAGTTAAAGTTAAAAATGATGAACAGGAAACCTGACAAGTTGAATGAAAATGATTCAACGTACTGGGGCAACTATAAAATGAGAGTATGTTGTGTTATCGGAATTCAATTGGTTTTACTACTTCTATTTATTTCTAGATTTTAATGCATTATGGTAAGATAGAAGTGACTGAAGACCTACAAATACAGGTGACATTTGAGTTTCAAACTATAACCAAACCTTTATTTTGGAAAGACATGAATGTGACATAATCGTTACATTTGCTTAATGTTTTTATTAACATGCATTAGAAAAGTATTGGATACTATTTTTTCAGATTCACCGTTTTGTAAATATGTAACACAGTGGCAGGATTGGAGGTTGTTAAGTCACTGGCCATCTTTTTTTTTTACATTTTAATGCATTGGGAAAGGATTGTAGTGAGTGAAAACTTGTAAATACAGGTGGCATCTGGGTTTCAAATCACCAAACCTTCCTTTGCTGGCGTGGTTCTTTCACCTAATTCATCTTATTTTCAAGAAGCAATGTCAAGCAAGGCCAACCTCAGTCCATCACTGGCTGAAAACCTAATTGGGTTGATATTGATCATGAGTGATTGTAATTGGTTTCCCATTTTTAGAAACCCAATTCTTAAAGAAAATGAGGGAAATTAAAGGAAATCGCAGCCTCGGAGGTGTTACACCTCTGACCTAGCGTACCGCTCCATTACCATTAAGTGGTCTCTTCTCCAGGGTTTTGCTTTCCATCAACATCGCCTTCCAGATAGTGTAACCTCGATCCCCTGAGTAGCCGTCACTAAAAGGCCGTATCAATATTAACCCTATCAGTCCGAGTAATGCCTTGAGGCACTCCCAGGCAGGGGACGATGAATGCCTTGAGGCATTCCAATGCAGGGGACGATGAATGCTTTGAGGTACTCCCATATAGGGGACGAAGAATGCCTCCAGGTATCTTTTGGGGCCATTACTACAAATGGTAATTTATGTGACAGAAATTCGTATACTTTCTTAAATTTTTCATAATAATTGAAAAACACTATAAACATCATTATTCAGTGCAAGTGTTCCATATTCTACTAAGGCAATGCATATCAAATGCACCGGGTGAGTAACGTCCGGGACCATTACCATAGGAGCATCGTCCACTGGGGAAATTTGTGACATATATGTATAGGACTTGGCACGTGGGCCTTCTTCTAGGTGGTTGGACTGAAAGTATTAAAAAAGACATAATAGTTAATTAGGAATTTGGCAGCAGAATACATACCATGTTTTGTAATTTGGAAGTTTGCTTTTTACTGACTTGTCGTGTCAAAGGTTTGGAGAAGTACTAACGATAGATTGTATTCAAATTCAAAATGTCACTTTTATCATTCATAAATACAATAAAAGATCCTCAGCCACCAAGCAGTAGAACTAGTACGTGCAAGTCAACACGACAAGTTTATGATGTTAGAATAGATCAGTGTTGTCCAAAAGCACATTACGGGAGTCGGAATTGTTTTTAATTATATGGAAATCTGGATATCTATACTGTTCTTCAGGGGAGTGCAAACATGCATGAGTAAGATCTTTATGATTGCATCCTTATGGTCAATAAAATAAGTAGCTCGCCTTGAAGGGGGAAACAAGTAGCAGATGAATAACCATCGTTGACAGAACAGCACCGATGCAAGAAGTAGGTAAAGTAATATACTAATGTCTCACAAAAGTACCACACATGGCCCACATGGTGCCCGCTATAGGCACCCAGCGACCGCTTCCACCCAGCTGGGCAGATGACTGGTGCCGACAGGGCGATGGTTCCACGACGCCGTCTGGTGGATGTTGGTAGCATTATTGTGGTTTGCTCATTTCTTGTTCATTTGATAGGGGGTGCATTGAAAGTGGTCTGTAGAACTCGGCCATTCCGCCATGTTGGGTTTTGTAAGTATCAGTGAGAGCTCTTCAATTTTTCGCTAAATTCTGTGGTCAACGCAATAATGAAGATAAATAAAGATAAGAGGTGATGCTACGAATGTGAATAGCAAACTCTGGTGGTAAAGTTCTCTGCGTTTTTTCTTTTGAAAATGTCTAAACTTTCAGCCTCTGCTCGTGGGTGTCACCCGGAGTCCCTGACCATGTCTGTTGCAGTATAGGCTGTGAGCAGTCAACGGGAATGCTCACGGATGTGCACAATCAAATACCAACAGATTATTATACAGATGATGATTCAAATATTTATCAAAAGGTAGCAATATCAAACCGATCTTCGGCGTGTGCTGGGCGGGTGGAAGTGACTTTCTGCTATATGCGCATGTGCGAACGTCACTCGACGGTATGTTTACAACCTCGTTTTCGACAACAAAAAAACACACTAAAACACTTCACTTTTTGTTTGGAATTATCTATTATCATAATATTATTTTGAAATTTTCCGGTATGAATTGTTGGACCATATAATATGTATTTATCTCACCCCTGGTACAAGCTTAGCCATAGAAATACCATTAGAAAAAAATACTCAACGATCACCCCAGTAAAGTAACTATACTACGCCACGGCCGTGGCGTAGTGAATGTGAGATGACGTCATATGGATTTGCCAAGTATATTTTAACTATTTTGATGTTGTGATGCTATCTAATGGCAGAGAAAGGGGTGAGATTAATCCAGAAGCACACTCGAATCGTAAAATACACAATACTCCACTCGTTTGGATGTGCCGTAATCGTCACTCGGCTTCGCCTCGATGACGACTGCGGCACATCCAAACTCGTGGAGTATTGTCTATTTATACGATTCTCGATGTAGTTCTATATAATTTTATTTTTCATTTATGTATTTCTGTGTTAAGTGCTGTTACACATATTCACATTGTTATTTCTCGTTTTGGGCAACCGTTTACATGAGACATAATGATGTCTCTGGATTTGTATTATAAATAGGTTTTAATTCTATTAACCAATCAGACTGTGTATTCAAAGTATGGTAGAACGCCGCCATACTGGCACAGTATGGTGGTACGTACCTCTACCACAATTTCAATTTGTGGTGAGGATCAATCCCTGACCGCACATGCAGGTACTACAGCAAAGGATCTTGTATTGAGACACAATCCAGCTTAAATATGCTACAGAAAGGCCAGTAGATTTGGTCTCCATTTTCAACGAATCATTCAAGTGCTAATGTGTGAGATTCGTGAGACACAAAAGTCTTTTATTTCAAGATAAACTCTTCGAACCACCAGAACTGATCACAGAATAACATTAGCAGATCACAATTATATCTATCATATCTGCTTATGATGGTACAATTTACTGTACGGTTTTACCACCAAAGGAGATTTTGGCATGTGAAAGGAAATTCTCGAAACCGTTTTGGGAAATGTATTCCAGATGGGGGTGTTATCAATCTGAAAGAACTGGTTCCGATGGAACAACTCTAACAAAGCGCACGGGAACCACCCAAAGTGATGAGAATGGAAAACTGTCTTTCTTTTTTAGAGCAATGCATAACACGGTCGTGGCACAGGATTGCTATGCAATCCATCTTGAAGATTAACTGGGAGTTTAGTTCTGTCTGGGTTATTTTAGATGTCATTGTTACCCCAGCTAATCATTGTCCTCAGAACCAAAAGACTCAGAAACAGAGCCTCGAAGACTGAGAAACACCCTAGGACACAACTGGATTCAGATACTACAGATGGTAGCACCATACGTCTTAAACACAATGGATGAGAAGCCTTAACAACCACTTCAAAGATTCTTTTTCTTTCAACTCTAAAGTGGTCAGAGTAATATTCTGGTGACTGTTGGCTCCAAGAAGGATTTTGCAAATAATAATTCAGTTGCTTTCCAATCAAGGCTGACCGCCAGACCATTGTCAGATGATAATTAATAGAGAGTATTTAAATTCATTCGCTAGGACAGTATCAGCCATCAATAGGGTCGGCCATAAGTGTTGAATAAAGTTGACCCACATCGTCCCTGGGTGTCTATGGTATACAGAAAAGGATCCACATGTAGGATCCAAGATTATTCAACGGGCCCCTGTAGGCTGGTCAGTTGTGCAGTCGGACTCGATACATGCCCCGTCACCGATCTCTTAAGGAACTCATCGATATACATAATATCGCTAAGTCTACAAATTTATTAGGATATACAAACCATGCGAGGTATAATTTGGAACTATAGGCTATCATACCCGGACCCTTTTCAATGTTTTCTAAACATTGATAAGGATGAGTTCCAGTGGGAAGCGTTGTATAAACCTACTATCACCCAGCTCCTCCAGAGAGTCTTTCTTGTCATTAAAATGATGTACATCCCTTTCTCCTCCACATCAACCAGTTACATTTTAAAGTGATTACACTGAAAGTAGCAGCTTATCATGCTACATTTTAAGAACTAACTACGTGTATGACACTCCCTCTAGCTATCCTTCTGCTTTCATAGTCTTGAACTAGTTAGGATTATTTGGAGGATCAAAGATTCCTTCACGAAACGACTTTTCCCCTCCTAGGTTTGATCATATCCTTCAACCATCCTGGGTATATGATAGTTATATTTATAGAACGACATCTATCCGAGGATGGACAAAAGATCACCCTAGTTTATGCTGTTGACACTACAGGTGTTGCGATCATTGCAGTGCGGCTTCACATGGCGTCTTTACACATCCCTCACATTACTGATTGAGCCACAATCACGTCCTGCACGACAGACAGATAGATGTATGAATAGGATATGCTGTGTTAATCTATATAGTCGCATCTGTTACAAATTGGATTATTGTTTGTGTGGTGAAAAGAGTTGTGGTAGCAGTGGCAGCGTGGGTGGACGTCTTGATTGTGGGAAGAATTGAAGGGGATATAATAACGATTCGTGAAGGCCAGTTAATAACCCATTCATGCTGTCAGAGAATCTTCACAATAGAATTCCCCCATCCTCTCAGTAGTATCCCCTGTACCGCCTCCTCCCATGCTTATTCTTACGGGCCAGCGCACGCCAATACCACCAGAACATTCCTTTCTTCTACCTTTCAGCTCTGCCGACGGGAGACAAGAGGGCTGGGGAGGTAACCCAACCCAGAAGCCAAGCTACGGGCCATTGTATTTAACCAAAGACCGACTCTTCTGCCTGGCTTCGCTGCTGATGCCACTTTCCCGCGTTTCATTCCCACATCACACGCTCGGGGTCTACCGCGGCGTAGCAGACGACATTTGTGTCGGGTCTGGCGGGAATGACATGATTTGGTTAGATGGTAATGACACCTTCTCTGAAGAGGAAGTCATCATCGAGGTGGGCCCCTCTGTCTATGGTTGTTCCTGCTACAAAGGCCACCATTCTCCAAAGGGGATTACTTGCCCATCAAGACAATCACCATCAGATATTCGCAACAGCTGAAGGACAAAGGAATTATATCACTCAGATTCTTGTCTCTTATCATCAGCGATGTCTGCAGTATCCTGTCTGTAAAGTGCTCCTTATGGGGGAATGTTGATTTATCGGACAATTTAACTTGTTCACGGGTCGTTCAGAACGAATTTCTCCGAAACAACTCATAAATCTACCCCGTATTGGCACCATAACTATGGTTTCACATAATATTAACTTTTAAGAGACACTAAAAAAGAAGGACTACGTATACGTCCTCTTTTAAAATCTAAATATATTTTGTTATGAAAGAAATACAATTATATCTATGTACCTTACTTTAGGCTAATCTTTTGAATTCAGGATTACTGCTCCCAGAGCTTTATCTCACCCCTGGTATCATTACCCTTATAAGACATTATATTAGGAATTTGTACTCAAACGCCAGAGAGTTTTGCAAGGAAAACTCAACGGGCGATGATTTCACATACATTAGCCAATCGGCCAGTGATAGGAGTACGTCAAACTTGAACCACATTCGATCTGTAGCTGCCGAAAATCTGTCGCTTCCCTTGGCATTGCCTTGTGAGATTACTCCGCAACCAAAACTCATGGCGTATTTCAGAGGCTTAAGATCCCGCTGCAGTTCCTTCTTGGTATCTCATTTCATCAAAATAAGAGAACATTGTATATCCTTAAACCTGCAATACACCATTCCTTAACTCTTTCAGTCCTAGAAATGCCTGGAGGCATTCCAACGCAGGGGATTAGGAATGCCTCCAGGCATGATTTATGTGTTATCATCACAAACGTTATGTTTTATAAGAAATAATTAATAGATTTACACCATTTTTTTTACAACAAATAAAAAATACTCTGTCCATCATTACACTCTGTGGGCATTCCATAAGTAACTATATTAACTTGTATCTTCAGGTTACTAAGTGACGTCCATATGACAAACAGATGCCATTGCGGCGATAGTCTCGTCCCCTTGGGGTTTATAGAGGTGTTATGCCTCGTCCTATAGTGCGTGTGCTCCCCACTCAGGCTCGGACAGGAAGAGTTAAATTCCTTAAGCAGAGAAAAGATAACGGTCTTTACCTCTCTCTTCTTTAACTCAACAGGTTAAATAATTCACCTCTCATGAATGTTGGCAGTCTGTTATAAATAACCTGCCCGTTTGCATTTTGGATTGACGTCAACATTTGCTCTGTTGCTTAACAAGCATATCAAGGAATTGATTCATGTTCGTTATTTTTAATTAGAACTTCTGATTACCTTCATGTGAAAACGAATAGGACATTAATGTTTAAAAAGAATTGGTTTTATATCAATTCGTACAAATCATTTTTGCCAATTAATCCGAATTTCTGAATATTTTTATATAATTCCTATGATTTTAAGTTTATCTGTTTTCCCTTGGAGGTGTTTCTATGTACTTTAAGTCACGAAGGAACAATTTGTCTGGTACTAGTAAAGTTCACACGGTAATCAATGGGAGCTCAGTCAATGTACTATATATATATGACTAATATATTAAGTATGTATACACAGAACGTTCTAAAGCGAGTATGCCACCATGCTGCGACCAATTTAAGTCGAAGCTGAAATAGGCGACTGAAGAGGTGGTGGTTCAACATTGATATCTCGCTGGAAATTGGATCGGGCTATTTATCATAAAAACAAAAATTAATCTCATTATGCTATCTTAATATATCTCAACTATGTGCTTGTTGACGTGATATTGAGTGTAAGGCTCACAACCTACAAACCCCAACAGGAACAACTGGGGCCCGTTGAATAATCCAGGATCGTACATGAAGCCTCTTTTCTGTACCTTGTACAAGGGTTATCGTTTAATGATATTTAATTCTGTTCGCTAAGAGAGTATGAATTAGCAGTCCATAAGATTGTCCATAACTCTTGAATAAAACTGACTAACATCGTCCTTTGGTCTCTATGGCATACAGAAACGTGTCTACATGTACGATCCTAGATTATTAAACGGGCCACTGGTGTTATCATTTGTTGAGATTCATTAATTACAACATTGCTATGGGTTTTATCTGATTTGTCGTATTCCTTTCATATAGCTGATTCTATGCAATATGTTCTCCTTCGCTCGCATATTACTGCGCGTCCACTATGCCGACAATACGACCGCGCATGTCAAAACCATGGTAATATTGTGTATCTATAGATCGCCCATCCCTCCCACACAACCTTTCCTAAATCTTACCCATTCCAAGTATTCCCTCGCCCAGCCCTCATGTTTTTGCCCTATTCCAACACCTATATTTCCTCGTCTATCCCAGCATATTGGAATTCTGCGGACACCCTTACCCCTGGCCTTCTATCTTCTCTATACTCAACGTAACCTTCATTGCAAGCACTGTGCAGTCTGCTAGTGACTCTGATATTTGATTATCTACTCCTGGATTATGCGGTTTTACATCTACTGCTTATAAATCAGTGACCAGAATCCCTTTACCCTCGGGCATCTCTCGCTTTTCACCCCAGGAATTCATCTCTACTACCGTACTTCATCTTGATGAGCCGCCATATTCCACATTTATCTTCAGGGTAAGTCTCTCCATATGCTTGTCTCACTACAATGTACGTTCTTTTTATCATTTCCATCGCCTCAAAGCTTGACTCAGTCCATCCGTCAATTAGCAAGCTAGACTTCAGATTATACCATTGATTCCTACGTGCTTGAATAGAGATGGTATATAAAACCGTATACTATTGAATCATCATATAGAAATCCGTTATTCCTCCGTATTTGTCTTGATATAAAACATGAACCCACAATAGAGCCGCACTATGTACACAATACTAAGGCCTGGCGTCCATCTACTACAAAATGGCTCCGATATGGTCTAGATTGCACCTCCCGATAAAAAAGGAAAATCGCGTCGGAAGGTCACCTAATATCGGGGCAGTTGACCACGTCTCTGCGATTAGACAACGATAAAAACCCCATACAATCTGTGGTGGATTGGCATGTCTAGACTTATGTCTACGATTTTGCACCTTCCCGATATGTCTCCGATATTTGCTTTTTGTATCAGTGCCATATCGGTAGGTCTAAATTTCTATCGTAGTAGGTGGACGCCGGGCCTGACCTGACACTAGTGGACGTATCCTCCCCGTTGTTCACAAATTGTAATATCCGAGCATGGGAGAGGATATACTGCATAGAGTCAACTATAAGGAGGATACACACACTAGTATCAGAAGCTGGTTAATATTGTATTTATCTCCAAATCTTTAGGCACCTGGTTTCAGATAAAGATCCAATTCCAGAGTATTTAAAATATATTGTATTTATCATCCACCATTTGAGTTATCAAAGGAGAAAGGAAATGTCCGCCGATCTTCTCACGCACTATTTTAACTTTCTTCTGAAGTATCCCTAGGAGAGTAAGTCTTAATCTCACCCCTGGAATAAATGTCCATAGGCTTAACACTGTGAAATCGTTCTCCATGCCCCTACAAGTTTTGCATATAAGTATCAAATACAGAAAAGCAACTCGTTTTGGTCAAAGAAGTCATTCTGCAACTCGTTTGAACGCTGTTGCCTCGTTCATATCACTCCGCATCAAACTCGTGGAGAACGACGACTTTGACCAAAACTTGTTGGTTTCTTCTTTAATCTCTATTCTCCGCAGTAGCGATCTCTAGGCCCTTTACGTTTATAATGACAGGTTGAATCTTCCCCTGCTAACCTAATGGAAAGACAGATAACTTATACGTGATCTCTTCAAGCACCGCCTTAGCCCACATCTCAGATAAGACCCTATCGTTGCCTAGTAACCTGATCCCAGACCAGACAAACAAGTACCCGTACGTCTTTATCCCCCTGCCGTCCCCTCCACAGCCCCAAATACCATCTATAAGGGCGCCCTGAGTGGTATCTAACAGCTCAACGCTTGTGGCTTCCCTCTGGCTTCGACTTTGGTTTCCCTGGTTAGACCAAAGTGTATCTCAGCGAGGGACTAGCAGCCACTAGGTAGATACAGGGGGCTCGAGGTGGCTTCCCACTGATCTAGACATAAACTAACAAGAGCAGTACCAGCCAACGTAAAGCCGGCAATCAATTCAAACACCCTTTGTGGACTATTTAAAAAAAGGTCTGCATGGAGCTACTGGACTATATATGTTACAGAGGATAGTTTTTAGGATTTCAGGGCGAAGACAAGTTCGATACTAAGGGCAACTTATAGACGGTAAGTGATACCTATTATCCATGCTTTCTCATAAATGTAGACTCTGATAAGGTTTATTGTACAATATGAATGTCAGTATGGACCCAACAAAGGGAAATGCTTCCCGGGAATTAACCTATAAAACTTTATCACCAGTTAGGAAAACATATAACTTATAATCACCCCAAATATGAAGAAGATCAGCCCTTCCGACCCGCCGATATTCGCGTTTGAATTCTGTCGTAGCAAACGTCTTCTCTTGTGGCCAGTGTAGGCTTATTCAAGCGGTCGCTAATTATGCAGCGACCTCGACATTGGGTGGGGAGTTAGCTCAGTGGTAAAGAGTACTGGACTTGTAATCACAAGGTTGTTGGGCCATGTCTATGTGGTGTGGGAAGTAAAAGTAAATGTGTAGGGGTGAGATTTCTACCTACATTCATCTCATAGATTCAGTCAAACCAAAAGTAAGTCTAATTGGACAAATTGGACGTTAAACTACCCAAACAAACAAACAAATTATTTATTTAAACGCTTTGCAAATTCTACAATCTGGTCTGTGCGGAAATCTCCTTCACTACATATCAATAAGAAAAACTGAAAACGTTATTTCAACAGCTAGGTTAGCTTAGTATTCTCCCAGGTTTTACTATTGCTCATTAGCATTGTTCTTTACTTGGTGGGGATAGAATATGCATCAGATCCCAGCAGGTCATACAAAATGAGCCTAATGAGACGAAGCCCCTTCTCGCTGAACCAATATTGTAAGTAGGTGGTGCTTGTCTTATCCCAGCTATCCCCACGTGGCTACTGGTCCTGAAACTTGCCTGCCTCTACGTTAAGTGTCATGTATATTCATCACAGCTCCTACATATTATTTCTCACCATCTACACGAGCAGCCTGCTACCCTTTGCTCTACACCTGTGCCTCATATTTATCATCATGACCACACACGTTTCAATGAACATTATATCTATCATCTCCCCACGTTACTCAACTAAGGGCGGTCCAGTAGACTTTATGTGTTGATAACCCATTTGTAACGTTAAAAGATTAAAAAAAACAAAAAACCTCATAATCACCCAGAGTCTGATAGTAGATCAGCGAACCACACGCTAAGCCTCTCGTTATGTCGGTCATATTCATAAATAATTTTTACCTTAGCAGCTCTAAAAAACAGCAATGAACCTAGGTTCTGAAGCCAGACAAACCCTTGTCAGCTTCCTCCAATAAAGGCTTTCCAAGCGCTGCCTTATAACAATTAACTGTCTGAAGCAGCGATAAAGTACCTCGTCTGCATGTTATACACGTTCATATTTCAGAGTATATAGAAAGAGGTGTTCCTTCTACACGTATCTGCGTCAGAGCTCTTTTGTTTAGAACTCCGATGATTACGACGGAATACACTAAGGAGAGAAAAGATCGCCATCATATATTACCTTTTATAGCCAGAGCTTAGTGGATCTTTTATCTTTTTGTGTAATATCCTGTGATAGAATACCCTTGGCATGCAGGAGAGGCATTTTTGATGGGATTAACTGATGTACACCCTTCAAACTTATGACTAAAGAGGATTATAAATGTTAATCACTGCTCACAGATCCTGAGAAACAGATAAACATGTACATTAGGATGAAAAATGCGAGACTTAAATCATATGTCGATTGTAAGTCTTCATTTCCATATACTTGTAAATAATTCAGTAATAAGATGTCTGGTGTATGTAAAGTATCACGTAAAATCTCTCTTGTCAAGTGCTAGATGGTGAATTTATCCTACATCTAATAAATAAACCTCCATAGGCTTAACGATGGGTGACTGTATTCAATGGTCGTGACATGTTTTATATAAAAACAGATGCAACTCTTCATTTCATATAAAAGCATGGAGACATGGTAGGATAAACTTGTATTAACCCATTGGCGATGGGAGATGCCTCGAGCCATCACCAGTCAAGTTCGGCTGATGCCTCGAGACATGATTCTTTGAAAGATTTACAAAAACGGACTTCGTATAAAGAAAATTGTTTTCACTGGAAAACCTTTCCTCAAAATAACCTTCCAGTAGGAGCCTCTTACCCTCACCGGGGTGAGACGACTATATACAGAATTTCTCTCCACTTTGTATAAAGAAAAACAAACATGAAATCTTCACAGAATGTAGGTTGACATGGTTATCAATAAATATGCATCGAAAATGAGAAAAAAAGGTGGTCATATAACTGGGTGGTATCACCCCTCCAACCCGCAAACATGGAGGGTTCTGACTGTCGGGGAAAGATGTTCTGGTTGATTTTTCTATTTTCTAACCATCCAAAGTGAACAAAATATATACGAGAATAAAGCTCAAAGTGTGGAGAATATACATATCTGAGATTTAATTTTTAATCTTCCAATCGTCCAAACTGCTTAATATTCATACTGGAACAAACCTGAGAATGTTTGATTTGCTTCTATAGTTGTCATTTCATTTGTTTAATGTTAAAAGCCCATACGAAATGATTTTAAAAATGATATGTTACACTTAGAACTCTTTGATAACCCATGTTCCCACTAGACTCCATGTTGAAGCAAGTTAAAATATCCATTGTAAAAGGCAAAATTATCATATAGAGATCACACTCGGAAAACTCAGCAGGCTGTGCAGTTTCCTCCAGTACAATCCATTACTGATGTCATAACGTCTTGCGATGGTAATTAAACCAAGCCCTGAGTGCATTTATAACACGTAAGGGGTAGCTCTTCCACCACGGCGATCCAGCCAGGCATTCTCACACGATTCATCCCAACCTAGCAAGTCAACAAATCGGCCAGGATCGGCATAGAATGCACTTTAAGGCCCGGCGTCCACCTAGTATGATATGGCTCCGATATGGTCTACGATGAACCTCCCGATGAAAAATCCAAATCGTGTCGGAAGGTCACTTAATATCGGGGCAGTTGACCACGTCTCTGCGATTAGAAACCGATAAAAAAAAACATACAATGCGTGGTGGATTGGCATGTCTAGACAGATGTCTACGATTTTGCACCTTCCCGATATGTCTCCGATATTTGCTTTTCGTATCGGTCCCATATCGTTAGGTCGAAATTTATATAGTAGTAGGTAGACGCCAAGCCTTACTGGCTCATTTCAGCGAGCTTCGAACAATGAAATATGCCAAAAATATCAGAAAAGATAATATTTAAAAAAAAGGATAAATCTCCCCAGCCTGTACCATTAGATGATATCTTACTGATAGAACACAGGTTTTCTTCAATTCCCCCATAATTGTGAGTGCCATGCTCAGCCTCTGTGGAATTTTAGTTAATCTCACAGATGAGATTAACTGTGTCCATATTCCCAGAGTAGCTCATGGCCCTCTGTGATATAGAGCATCAGGGACAGCTATCGGATTACGAGCATGATTGGTCCCATTCTCTAGCGGGTACTTCTGTTGGTTCATTATCCTTTATGTCAATAGCAGCTCTTATCAAAAGGGCAACAGACTCTAATTTTTGTAGTGGGATCATTTCTCAACTGCTCACACCCCTCTGGCGGTATTCCGGCGAGACAGATCACTTCTATGGGCGGTTCCCCTTCTTTATACCTCTGCAGGCAGATACAAACCTGGTATATATAGATAATAATCGATGGTTTTGTGGACAGGCGGCCGTAAACCACGAGGGATTGACGCGTAGTAATACACACATATACGAACAGTTATAATTAATTATATATATATATATATATATATATATATATATATATATATATATATATATATGAATAGTTATAATTATATATATAGTTCAAGGTTGATGACGGAGGTCAGTCTTTGATAGTTTGTTTCAGTTTTATCACTTTTCCACGAGATGGCCAACCGTTGCCTTATTGCGTTGTCCACCAGAAAGCTTCAGTGATTGGACAAGACATATAACCGACGCCTGTGCGTCGACCCAGGAGGCAAGGCAGCTACAGCAGGACAATGCCCTGGAGGTGACAAACTGTTCTCATCAGAGTACCTCCCAGTAGGAGGTCGGCTGAGTCCTGACCGCCCCTGAGCAGATATAGCAGGGGGGCCTAAATCTCCCTGCAGGCGCATCATTCAGTATCCACAGTTTGATTTAGGTAGCTGGCCCTTGTTGGTGAGTGATGGGGCTCTGAGATACATTAGGCATGGTCAGATTAGGTGAAGCTGCCTACCCAGCATGCAAACCTGCACACTTACAGTGAGAACTGCTACTGCTGTGAGCATCAAAAGGACTGATAGCTGGAAAAACAGGAGGCTGATAAGATTTACATCCCTGGTCGTTGCCTGTGTGATGAATGGAAGGCCTCCCCAGAGGGAGCCTGTGATATCTCCATACTTATCCCCTTCTTAATCCTTGTGTACCTCATAGTTTATTGTTTCATTAGTCCTTTGATATTCTATAGTTTATCCCTCCGGAAACACACTGTGCATTGACGATCAGACATTTGTTTTGTTTCGTTTGCTTTGTTTAGTCATTCATGAGTATTTAATCTTGGATTATCTTCACAGAGCCCTCGGCTGAGTGGTTACATGCAAAGCCTGCTCGTGTTTCGTATGGAGGACAGAGATATTGTTGGTTCATAAAGCAGTCACTAGGTGGTTGGGGGACAGAATCTTTATTCTGACTCTTTACTTGTACGAAATTCAGCAGCCTTTCAATGTTTTACCATGGTTCCCTTTACTCTCCACACCCATCCCAGAACAGGATGACATAATAATTAAACTGGGGACATTTTATTTTTCACTTTATATACATATATGAGCACGGATAGAGTTGTGACACTTCCCAATTATCACTCACTTCTTTTGCACCTCCATTAGTGAAGAACACCTGCTTAGGGGGCGTCATAGCAGCACTCGTGAATCATAGGCTATATATGCCCTATGTATGCGCCATGCAAAGTTCTGGTCAAAGCTCTTGGTTCAGTTGTCTCCAGTGTTTTACAAGAGGTTTGCCTGGGGATAACTACATGTAACCCACAGACTTGCTCAAGTCTTTGATTATGGACATTCATGAAGGAAACAAGTTACTTTTAAGTATTTTCATTTCCCTCAAGGCCTAACAGCCCTACCCCGGCGAAGCGGGGCGGGGTAGTTGGAGGGGTAGGCACATTATACAGGGACTGAAGCCAGTCGATTAAGCCAATATTTCTACCTGCCAATCAAATAATCTGCAGTTTTTGGGACCACTCGTTCTAATATGCAAATAAGGGACAGTGATGCAGATGATGATTGTCATTATAATATCAATAAAAATCCAAAGATGGGCGATATTTTTATCGCTGATCTATTTCCACCTGCCCACTGCTTTTTGATCCCTCCTAAACTTACACTTCCTGAAAAAATTGGAGTTGAAACATAAATAAATCACCGGCTTTTTACAATTTTCTGTTTCGACTTGTCCTCTTACAACGTTCTTAAAGATCCATTGGTGGTGACCGACAACTTCATTGGAACCAAAGGTTGGCAGGTGGAATATGACTGAAATTCTGTTCCTCTCGTATCAAGATTGTTCGATCAGTAGAAATCCAGGAATATCCTTTTAGCTCTTCAAGGGCGGATGGTCCTTTAAGACAGATAGCCTTATTCCCTCAAAACAAAGGCAAAGATTTCAATAAAACAAAGTTTTATATCCAAATCAGCAAGCAAAGCGGGGCGAAGCTCAATCCCAGTAATGTAGCTTATTGCATGTCATTGAGTTATGGTACAAGGGGGAAAACACAATTTCAAGTTGAATAGCCTAGGTTCAGCCACTGAGAATAAGGACGTCTCCACTTTTTGAGATCCCAAGTCGGTCCTTTTTAGAGCGTGCTTGCCCGCGCTAAATACATCATCTAGAAGTTAGAGGGGTCCATATAGATCTTCAAGGTGCTGCATACAATCTATCCCTTCAAAATCTGTGTGCTACTCACTGTGATATTGAGAACAGAGCAGGGAGCCAGTGTCACAGTCTCTTAGAGGCATGCCCAGCTGACCATGACCAATCACTCAAGACCAAAATACCTCAAGACCCACTGAAACTTGATGTGTTTGGATCCTAGACTCAGGCAGTTGCAGAAATGGCAAGTTGACTGGGTGCAAGTGGGTTACAGAAAGCTATCCATAGGCATCTAACTCAAACCTTTAACTGTATTCATGTATAATTGCATGCTCATTCATCTGTGATGAACATCCTATTTGCTCCTAGTTCAAGGAAGACCCATAGCAAGAGACCCGTCATCCTGCTGAAGACTCAGTCTTATATACAAGGCAGGTGATACAATCCAGGGCAGACACATGGCACTTCCATGCATGGGCTCGACCAAACTACCACACAGCAGGAACTTGACTGCAATGTCCTCTAGCGAAGAATCAAACCACCATTTGACACCAATGCCATCTACATTAGCAACTAACCATCGCAATGTGAAGTATATTGTTGTGCTGTCTTTCTACAAATCATCGAAATATATTGTTGTTTTGTTTCGAAATATTCACCTCGTTCTTCGAACTTGGTAAATAATTACGACCAAAACAACTCGGAACAGATTTCATTCATGCACACTAACCATGTCTCTATATAATACTGCACACTATCCATATAATACTGCACATGATATTTTAGAAACAGCTCCATGATAACCGTCCTCAATGTGTTCATGCCAGCACTGCAAACTGCCTCAGCATAACTTAAACTAGTTTTGATGAATACTTCGGCCGTAGCTGTATCACTGAGAGCTGAGTGGATCCCTGATGAGATCCTAGCAGAACCGACTATTTAAACGTCCCTTCCCAGACGACCCTCACACGTAATCAGAGCCCAGTGTTCCCCACGACCGTGCTCCCGTACAAATTCACACTGACAATTCATGAACTGCTTCACAATTTTTTCTTACTATCTAGCTGCGAGACACTGCGGCTCCAATAGGTCGGAAATCCTGCAGATCGAGCCACTAGACTGATTTGGCGGGAGCATGCTCCTGTGGAAGTAAAATGAAATTAATTTTGAGGTCTCTAGCTAGGAGATGGAGCTAGGCGATAAAAGGATATAATTCATTTAATCTGGAGAATGGATCTTTTCGCAATTTTAATCCACCAAGGTTTTGACCGCTAATTTTGAAGTTATTGAACAGTATGAATGCCTCAAATTGTCTAATAAGCAATATAGGCTTGTCAGTGGAGAATACCAATCGAAATGAATATTGCAATAACAACATACCTCAAGAATGTGCCTCGTATGTTAACATTTTCAAGGAAATGGCTCCAATCAGTCGGGAATTCTGAATTTACCACAAATCTAGTTGCAGATCGAGCCACTAGATTGAATGGGCAGGAGTATGCTCCTGTGGAAGTAAAACAAAATTAATATTGAGGTCTCTAGCCAGGAGATAAATGCATTTAATCTGGAGAAGGGATCCTTTCGTGATTTTAAGGGTATTATTCGCATAGCGGAAAATCCTGCAAAATATAGAGCTAAGAGGTGTTTCCGTGCTCCACAACAAGGTTCGCATTCATCAATACCAGCTACTCCAAGTCAAATATCAATACAATATATCACCGTCTGAAACCATTAGTTTCTCGATACCATAAGAAAGCTGGCATCAAAGCATCCTATATATTTCAAACCTGTACATTCTTCAAAATCAACACAGTTTGTCAAATACCATCAGCTTCCGTATCCCTTAATCTTTTAACTGCAGTATGATGCCTCCAGGGATTCCCCTGGCTACCGCGGCATGATGCCTCCAGGGCATCATAGAGGCATCATTGATACTTATATACAAAATTAATTAAATAAAAAAATAATTGTTTGAATTGAAAGAAATTTTGACATATCAAAAACGCCATATTGACCGTGGCTTGGTATAACAAAATATCATCAGCTGCCAAGGTGAATTACTCAAATCACATGACGCATCATGTGACGTTGCTATCTTCCCCTGCCGTAGCAGGGTGTTTATGCAGGCAATGCCTGCCGTGTAATGCTAAGTAGGGGAACTGAGTGCTGCAGGGAAAGGGTTGACAATTCAAGGCTGGTACTCATCAAACCCAGCTGTCTAAACCAGACCATTCTTCCGAACTGAGCCACTCAAAACACAAGCCATCTCCATCTGATGACATTAGTTTTTGTGTTTAGCATTACAAGTAACTTCCTGTTTCCACTAAGGAACATCTGCTCATCGTAGCGAATATGAGGTACATACCCCAGCATCCAGTGACCATTTAGCAACGAGTGACCATCTAGGAATTTATGTTATTAGGAAAAAGCTTAAGGCCTGGCGTCCACCTACTACGATAGGAATTTAGACCTACCGATATGGCAGCGATACAAAAACCAAATATAGGAGACATATCGGGAAGCTGCAAAATCGTAGACATATGTCTAGACATGCCAATCCACCACACCTTGTATGGGGTTTTTATCGGTGTCTAATCGCAGAAACGTGGTCGACTGCTCCGATATTAGGTGACCCCCCGACGCGATTTAGACTTTTTATCGGGAGGTGCATCGTAGATTATATCGGAGCCATATCGTAGTAGGTGGAAGCCGGGCCTTAAGCCCAGAAAAAGATGATATCCTGTTACGGGCGCGCATCTAAGAATTATTGAGGAGTTGGAGTATGACTGAAATTAATTTTATAAGATATCATGCCCAAATGAAATGTGGGCTGAGTTGCTGCATGTCATAACACATGAGCTAGACAAACAATGTCCTCACGGAAGATTCACAGTAAAAGAGGTGCGTAAAAACTGGCTGTCGAATGAGTTGATAGAAATTATCAAAGGAAAATACTGCTCAAGAGAGCTAAAAACGTCCAATAACAATCGTGTCTGATTACTGGCCAGACAGGCCAGAAACAGAGCTAATGCTTTAATAAGACAAACTAATGGTAACTTTATCAAGGATTTACTTGAACAAAATAAGAGTGACAGTTCTGAAGATTACTTTCGAAAATTCACATCACTCCTTTATTTCGCTTACACACGATGATGTACAAATTGAACCAGATGACAAAGCATCGTTTATTAATATCCTTTTTTTATTTTGGTAAAGAAACGTTTATTGAGATTATAGATTCATCATAAACAATGACGATCCTTCATCTAAATGTCCTTAAATCTAATACATCAACAACTACAGGAAACACAAGACAAGATACAGACGAAGCAGACAAAAAGCAGTAAATATCAATGTTAAAGGAGGGTACATATATAGGTAAAAGGACAAAAACAGGGCAAAACTCTCCTCTAGACATTTTGTTAATATTGGTCCCAAGTTGGGTGCTGAATTTGACGAAGAATGGGTCAAAACTCTCAACCCGAATCTAAATATCTACATGGATAGTACTGGAGTTCTGGAATACGAGTACTGTTAAACGAAGTATATATATGTATATACTAAATCATCGTACAGGGTATTAGTAGTACGATCATTTCAGCATTGTTTGCTCTACTGCCCAATTCTTATAGGCGTTATAAGGTTTGACTTATATAGTTAACACAATTGTGGATTTGGGTTAGTAAATGAGATTGATGAAGATAGATAACGTCAATACAGACCTAGAAAAGAAAGAATGACACTCGACATCTATTAAGTTCTGATACATTCATGAATCTTAATTACTGGACTTTGGCTGATTAAACTCAAATATGGGCTTATCAAGTGTAAGTAGGTTACATAAAGAGTTTTAAATGCATTCTTGGAGGGCAACTTCTTCGCATCTTGTGCGAGATAATTTCATAATTTTCCCCCGCGATACTTAGGAAATTTCTTGTAAAACAATTTTTTTAACGAGTCATATTTTAAATATAAATCTATCCTGTGATCTCAAAGTCCCACCTATGGGGAAAAGGGCCCCACTTTCCAATTACTACACATATTTCTGGGTTTTTTTTAGTACGGTTCTTGAAATTAAGGTTTTAGATAAAATCATCTGTATTGGTATTGGTAAAAGTAATACCCCGAACTGGCATCTCTGTGTCAGCCTTTATTGGGAGATTGCAAATACCAGGCAGGGGTTCCCTATCTAATACATGAGTGGAGGATTTATCATAATTCATTTTCAAACCCGCATACAGGCGAAATCTTTTAATAATATATAACAGCATACATAGAGATTGTGCATCTTTCATAATAATATAGTCATAAAGCTATCATATCGTCAACATATATGTAAGGAGATCTTAATTTCTTTCCTGTTGATAAGGATTTAATTGATAGTGCCAAAATTCCTATCACCACAATGAAAAGGTATTGGGAAATCCAAGACCCCTACCTGATGTCCCCCTGGTAAGAGAGACCCAATGTGAATGGAGACCATTGCTTGTAACACAAGTCTCGACTTATTCATAGATAATCTTAACCCACTGATGATTACACGACAGTTGGATTAACACATTGTACAACAATTACTTAATAGAAATAAACGCTTCTATTCATCTTCTTTTTTTCAAACCAGGTTGAAATGCATTACAATTTGTACCCTTCCTCTGACAGCCCCGGGAATAAAATGTGTCATGGCGAAGAGGGATGGGGTAGTTGGAGAGGTACAGGGACTAAAACCAGTATAGATGAGCATGGAATACTCATCTATGAAATCGGCTGTCAAGATGTTAGAATCTTTATGCCACCTCCGTGACATTGGTAGGGTGCAGAGGACCAACGTATTGGTCTCAGAGGCGTGCCCAGCTGACCCATAACTGTCACCATAGACATAAATACCTCTACTCATTAACCTACCCATGATTGATCTTTATTTTTAGAAATGGCAGGTTGGCTGGGTGCCAAGTTGGCTACAGAAAAATACCCAATTCCACGCTCATTCATAAATGATATTAAACATACCATTTGTTCTTAGTGTAGATCATAGATTGCCTTTCAGAAGCAAATTCTACTGTTGTTTTCTTCCGAGGATTGCGGAACGTCTCACAGAGATGAGTGTCTTATATCTCTGCTGTGGAAAAATGCAAGTAGAAATCAGGGGACAGCAGGCAAACTATATATGGCATTTAATCAGCGGGTGTTAATTGTATCCTGCAACCCTTGTATGGGGCAGGCAGAGGGGATGGTCCTATGAACCCTATTTGCCATCTCGGACCCTTTCCGCGATTACCTGCCATATGAGATCATCTTCTGGGTTTTGAATGTGTTGATTCTTCTCCCATCGGAGAAGCCTCATACTCCCATGTAGATTTATATGATTGTAATCAGTTTAGGAAACAGAATGTATCTGTTTAAATGACTATGAAACAGAATGTCTCTATTTAAATGATTGGCCATGCGGTTAAAAAAAATACTCCGATTCATTCTGAGAGGAAGTTTATTATCCGATCTTGCTTCTTGCCTTCTTGTAGTCTGGGGATGATTACGAGAACTTGTCGAGGGGAAAGATGCTTTTGGAGGATTCTTTACCTTGGAGTCCCGTAAATTGTGGAAATGTATAGCTTTGCTTGTACTGATAGGCACACCCAACGTTTTGCACCCTTAAAACACAGGGTTTAAGCCAGAATATCGAGCCCCAACCTCAGCACTTTAGTGAAACGTATTCATCTTGTTGGGAAAACCTTACACATACCCTAAAGCGCGAGTAAAATATTTTCATTGAGAGAAGCGGGGATAGGTATCTGTAGGATTTTCCGGCATTAAGAAAGAAACTGAAGAGACGGCGAATGGGGACTCAGACCAAGCATGAAAATGTTTTTGATTTTGTCTTAGCCTGGAAATATCTATCTCTTTATCACCAATTGAGAATGAGTTACTGTACTCGCAAGCCTGTTGAGAACGAGTTCCTAATGTTAAGCCTATGGACGTTTGTTCCAGGCTAAGATAAAGGTATAGAAAACATAGTAGAGATGGGAAATAACTGTCCTGAGATCTGACGACTCATGGGACTAATGTCCCTCTGTCAGAGGGTGATTTCTCATTTCCTTAACACTGTCTAAAACACATAAATTGCAGGTTTATAAATTAGTTGGAGAGAAGATATTACATAGCGGGTTTAATTGCATAGATATACCAGGTTGGTCTTTTTTCTTTTCTCAGTCTGCCAAGCTGTTTCTGTATTCATAGATTATGGTTTTTATATACCTTTTTCGGTCTCACATCTAGAGAGGAGACTAACTTGTTTAGCATCTTTCAATAAGCCTGAATGAAGAATTGTAGTGAACTAGGAAAGAACGTTGCACCCCCTCTTTATAAGTTTCCCCTAGTCGCGATGTTGTATTGACAATATCATAAATTCTATGATTGAATTGATCCCAGTATACATCTATAATAAATAGATCTATGCTTACTCTATGCAATTCTAGTTCTGTATATCGTGATTTTTTTTAATGATCTTGTTTCTTGTTGTTGGTTAAAGCAAAAATTGATTATATCTATTCTCTTGCTATAGTTGTCTTTTTTAATCCAATACTCGATGACCTGTTAATTCAATGCCATTGCTTGATAGGATTTGATATGCAGAATACCATCGCAAAACTCTAGTGAAACCCAGGGAATTCCACACTGTAAGATAAATCTTAAATAATCTTCAAAATGGATGTGTCATAAAATAGGAAACGATATAGATGTAAACCCTCAATATACTGATCCTCTTTACACAGAAATGCTTCTATACATTTTAGTGTCTTTTTATCCAGAAATGTCCAAGGACATCATCAAAGGTTGACAGATGTCCCTAATGGGAAATAAGCAGCCTCAGCAGAGATCTTCACTCAGGGTCGTACGAGTGGCGTAGGCCTCTTGCTTCATCTCGGAGGAATCCAGCGAAACCTTAGTGCCGATCACATGAAGCACTTGGGTTCCTGCAGGGCCTCTGAACACTCTCACAGCGGAGGTGAGCTCTGCTCTGAAGACTCTCATAGCGGAGGTTAGCTCTCTGAGGACTGCCAGGAAAGGATTAGTGTCTTTCGAGGTGGTGACTAAGAAGACGTAGCTGCTTAAACCCCAATCTATTCAATCTTGTCACTGGGGTGGATTCGTGTGAGTAATGTTGGAATTTTATATAAGAGGGAACTGTGCTATTATTATAAGGCGTCCACTTACTATGATATCGCTCCGATACGGTCTACGATGCACCCCCCGATACAAAATCAAAATCGCTGGTGGTGTGGACAGGAATTGCTGTTCAAACCAAGCCCTTGTAATCGCTGTCAATCTCTGCTTGTTAGGCTCAGCATCCACCTACTACGATATGGCTCCGATATGGTCTACGATACACCTTCGGATAAAAAATTAAAATTGTGTCGGAAGGTCACCTAATATCGGGGCCGTTGACTCGTTTCTGCGATTAGGCACCAAAGAAAAACCCTTCTGATGCATGGTGGATTGGCATGTCTAGACATATGTCTACGATTTTGCACCTTTCCGATATGTCTCCGATATTTACTTTATGTATCAGTGGCATATCGGTAGGTCTGAATCTTTAGTAGGTGGACGCCAAGCCTTATACTTGTGCATGAATACCTTAGATTTAGTTTCATTCTGCACACTGTGCACGAACTAATGATTCGCGCACTACATATGAAGTGAATTCTTCTGATCTTTAATTATTTACAGGTATGTCATATCAAGGAGACACAGTGAGTGTGTCTGAGTTACATCTGTTCCTTCTTGTTCTGGTCGGAAATGAATTCAACTCTTAGAACTGGATGAATAATTCCGAACAAAACAACTCGTACCAGATTTCATTCAGACAAACTAACCATGTCTCTATATACGGGAAAGCGAGATAGGCGTATGATGTTTTATCCTACCCCTAATAAAAAACGCCATAGGCTTAACATGGGATTTGTTTATGTCACGGATAGTGACATAAAGTGTTGTTTATGCCACTACTTTCTGATACTGAAAAAATATAGAAACGGGGTAGGATGAAATCTAGACGCCACTCGTTTGAGTTTGAGCTTATTTATGCCACGCATTTTGTTGGCTCCATAATTTCACGAGTCGAAGACGAGTGACATTATGGAGCCAACAAAATGCGTGGCATAAATAAACACAGACTCAAACTCGTGACGTCTCTTGATAATAAAGTATACATTTACTCAGAACGCACCTAGCAACCTGTGCTCCCCCTGTTTGATTACGCATCCGTTCTAACAGATAGTACTTCTAAGCATTGGCAAAACAAGATGCACAGAATGCAGAATCCAGCCCTGCGGTTGGTGTTGAGTGACTATTTCGTGGTGTACACTGTCAAACAGTTACACATTCTAACAGCTGTAAGATCTTGGCCACCTATCAGAAGACAACAAGAAATGTCCTTGTCATTCATGATGAAAGTTTATATCAAGAGACACGGTATTACGATCACAGGAATACAGGGTGAAGATGGTGACAGTAAAAATAATGAGCATCGTGTATCAAACACTACTGTGCTTCGATCAGAATCAAAACACGACTTCTCTTTAATTCGCCACCGAACTGAATTCTACAAGAAGTCAACAGAATATTGGGGCTATAATTTCTGGAATCCACAGACAACAGAACTGAAGGAGCCACCAAGAAAATGTGCCTTTTAAAAGACAAATTAAGTCTCTCCCCCATATCCTAATTACATGGCCCTCATTATATTTTCAATATTAATTTCAATTACAATTTCGATGACACTCTCAGTTCCTATTTTCCTTAGGACTTTTAGATTACGAAACTATTGAATAGGCTAAACCTTATAGAGCCGAATGACCTCTTAGCTTGACACTTATCATATCGTTACTTGCATTGATTATGCCCAAATGATAACAAAGACAATAGCTAGTAATAGGCAAGAAATCAGTCTCATCTCCTATCTATCTCATATTGTTAATATCCTGTAAAGTAATCAAATGTCATTATAAAAACAATAAACTAAAGCAGGCCGCATTGTGAGGCTATATGAATTGGAAGTCAGTTTGAATAAAAGGAAGTAAAAATTGGTTGACGATGTTGTGAGACCCTGTAAAAATCACCAATTGTTACTAGATTTCTAGTGAGAATTCCATAAACGCAATCTAGAAATTCTATATCCATCTCATCGTTTAAAGCAGGCCACTGAATACTTTTTGATTTACGTGTAAGTGATGTGAGAGTAACATGACAAAACCATTCAGCGCGTATGTCGTGTGATGCCACAAGGCATTGGCCACCAGTCACTCCAAAAGGGTCAACCAGGGGCAATGTGCTTTAAAACTTCAGAGAAATATGATTCACGGGACTGCCAGCTAAATCACCACCCTGTCATATGAGGCTGACTTATTACAGGGGCGATGAAATGTGGGCGATCAGGATCTAATTACAGCATAGCTTTTAGGCACAGGTGAGCAGGACGTATCGGTTTATTAATGTCACAGGGTAAGAGGCCCCACTCACAGGTTACACGACAGAACCGGAAATACAGGTACATGGTAGCCTCTGACGCCACCAGGTGGTCGTTGCTTCTAGAAATGTGAGAAAAGCAGTGCTCCAATAATATCGTATGGTGTCGTATCGTAATGCCTGGCGTCCTTCTACCACGATAGAAGTTTAGACCTACCGATATGGCACCGATACAAAAAGCAAATATCTGGGGTATATCGTAAACGTGCAATATCGTAGACATATGACTAGACATGCCAATCTACCATGCATCTCAATGGGTTTTTTTCGGTGCCTAATCGTAGAAACGTGGTAAACTGCCCCGATATTAGGTGACCTTCGTACGCGATTTTAAATTTTTATCGGGTGGTGTATCGTAGACCATATCGGAGCCATATTGTAGTAGGTGGACGCCGGGCCTAAAGCTATTAGAGGCCTAGACTAGCCCAACTAGCAGATCGTATTTTTCAGGGCCTTTCCATTAGGATTTACCAATTTTTGAAATAAATATCACTGCATGAAAACCACCATTTTACATATATATATGCCATCGCGATAATGCACGTATCAGCTGTATCGTGCCTTGTTTACATTTGTATACACCTCTTATCCGCGTCTGCGTTTCGGGCATCTACGAGACAGTTTCCATATGTAGACGCGCACGACTTGGCTGTATTTCACGCCTGGCGTATCCAGGATAAAACATGCTCTGCGCGATATATATACGCCAGGCGTATGTGTATGTGTATCGAAAATTAAAAAGGTCCGCTACCTCTACCATGCCCGTTGTTGTTTTTAGACCCGCCGACCTCCATCTCCTGCCACCCCCTGTCACCCCCCGACTCCCCCCCAGCACCCCACACCACCCCCAGCCAGCCTCAGTGAGAAGCCCCCCGCTGCCCGCCGCCCACCATAATTAAGTTTTCATAAAATAAATTGGTAATATAAGATTGCAATTTTCATATAATACAGACTTGGATGGTTAATGGCAAATGGAATATACTACCACTGATGTCCCCAAGTGGCAGAGGTTGTAATTATTGGATACTGGTGTAAATAAACAGAATCAGGCGTATATATAACGTATATAAGATCGCACCATGGACACGTATATACGCCACTAGATAAGGCGTCTACGAGACGGATAACAGGTAGAACTTCTAGACGCAAAATCCTACTGTTAGATGCATTTCGCATACATATGTAAAATAGTGGTTTTCGTGCAGTGTATTCTTATTGTTTTTATATAGACCATATAATGGAGGAGGAGGAGGAGGAGGAGGATTTCCAAAGGCACCTATTAAATGCTGTACCATATCAAGCATTACAGATATTTCGATAAATTGATTTAAGATAGATATTAGAAACACTAGAAGGTAGACTACCAGGACACATATATGCCTCAGTTAAACACACTATTCATGTTTGTATATGATTCAGAAGTACATTTCATACCTTTGTGGTGGTTCAGAGCTCGTTCTGATCCCTTTCATTATTGACTGTAACTCAGTAAAACAGAGGACATTTAATTCGAAGAGTGTCGTCCCCTCACTCCTCTTTCCCAATAATGCGGCGGTTATATGAGGATTAGGCAGACAGGTTCACCATTCCAGATGACTCGCAATTAATTTTTAGCCCTTCATGCCTCAAAAGAACAAACTGTAACCCATCACACTTCATAGCATGAATGTATTCAGGGAGAAATGCTACACTCTATGACAGAAGGTTCCTAGGAGCTAAATTCAAACTGAAAAGTAAAACTGCATTACATAATAACGCAGAAATAATGTTACAATAATGGAAATTACTAGCGATAAAATTATTGCTGGACAGCACTGCTTTGACTGGCTAATATGTGTTAAATTGTTCCCGAAATGATTTCCGGATAGCCCACATCATGACCAAACATAAATTACTTTGGTATGAGAAATTCTTAGATGAAAGTTTTCTGATTTTGATTGATAAATAACGAGTCCAAGACTCTGGGGAGGAAGACCTGTGAGACTGAACCTCAGAGACTGTAAGTTGGGTGCACCCCTCTCATAAAATTCCACACTCTCTAAGTCGTGTTCTGTCCTCTCACTATGCTATATGGAGAAGAATTCTTAACGAACTAGGCTTAGAGCCTTGATAATCCTCTGGCCTGCCTCCCGTGCTCAAGACGTACATCAATGCAACCAAAGATTCCTATAATCTCAATGATGCCACCTAGCGGGAATACCATGTGCCAATGGATTCTCAAGGCTCTAAGCCTACTTCATTAAGAACTCTTCTCCCATAGGTAGAACGCTGCCTAATGGACACCCCGTGTTAGAGTCTACCTTTGCTCGGAACGGATCCCTATAGTCCTGGAGAAAATCTTGCTGTCTTTTCTTTGAGAACTTACACTGGCAATGCTGAATAATAAATACAAGTTCAACTGGTTGCAGATAAAAGCCAGAAGCATCCTTAAGGCGATTCGGGGACGGATTGATACCTTCCTACTTAATCGTTAAATGGGAGGCTTAATGGATACTTTAACACCTATGGGACCGGGCAACATAGCAAACACTCACAAACAAGGATCTACATGGAACATGTTATTTTTTCAGCTTCACGCTGTAAATGCTTTATCTCCATTAAGAAGTGCATGCGGGTATGTTTGGCAGCTGACGCCGCATAGGGAGTGTGTGATATGAGTAGTTGTAAGCAGGTGCTAGATGGACGGTATGGATGGCGGGGTGTTAAATAACACAGCCCCTGATGAAGGCTGAGTACAGGAGGGAAGAGGTAGACTAGCCTCAGTCCCTGTGTCCAAACCCTTCGCCTCTGTGGCCACCGCTTCCCTAATAAAGCCTGGTTCCCACTAAGCGATTTTGGGGCATTCATAGGGCACACATCGCCGACTATCAGCCAAAATTTCTAGGAATTTCATGAGTCGCCAAGTGGGAACACAAACTGGCAAAATCGTCTGCGACTATTGCCCTACCCCCCGTTGTTCAGGCTTGAGTCGGCGATGGGATTATCTCTTAAAAGGGCACCAGTCTTTTAAGATTCAATTTGAAACATGTTTGAAATATATCAGGGCACAGTCGCTGACTATGCCCTCCCACTCGCTGTGCGACTGCGCTTTCCCGGCGATCATGCCCGGCAGTAGTCTCAGGGACAGAAATCGCCTGTTTCCATTGGCCGACGAAAATGGTGGATATTTTTTGGGTTACCCAGAAAGTCTGTCAGTGGTGCCGCTGACTGTGCCGTTATAGAAGGGTTTTAGTACAACATTCCACTCAATGACCAAGCGTTTAAATCACTTAGTGGTGGGTGGTGCCACATTGCATAATCTAAGCATAAAAAGTTGTGGGTCATTTCACGAGCTGGGTCGTTTCCATTGACCGAGTTTGGGTCAGCAGTGCCAAAAGTCTGTTGGGGGTTCCTGATCCTAGATCGGTGACGGAAAATCGGCCAATGGAAACGGGCCTTTATCTGCCCTCTGTACTCTACTTAGCCACCGGACACAGTAGATTCCGGGACCTGCTTTGAGGGAAGCTAAGTATTTTCGCCAATTATTTCACGCGCAAGAGATATTTTACCAATATATATAGGCTCCCAATAGACATCGGTAGGCTACGAATATTGCAATATGTTGGATCTTTTCCAATCGTGGCGAGTCGGGAGGCAATCGTGGGGTATCGCTAAGTTAATTGTAGACATGTGGTCCACTGCCACGATTTTGTCTTACCTCCCCATGAAATCTTGATTCTAATCAGGAAGTCAATCTCATAGGCCTATGGGGACCAAAATCGGTCTTTGGTTGGGTGCAGGTCCTTCCACTAGACGACTGCAAATGTAATTCCTTGATCAAAACGAGTCGCTTTCTTTATTTATCTCACCCCTGTACATGCTAACAGAATGGATGACACACAGGATATAGACCATGAAGAATGAACTGCAATACTCGTCGGGACACAGAAAACGGGTTTCTAATGTTAAGCCTATGGGACAAAATACCACTGGTGAGCTTATGAGCAAGTCTAGCAAGGAGATAGAAGCGCTGGGTCGAGGCACTTAGCACCTGTTAACCTCCTCGGGGTAATTAGTTAAAGCGAGTCACTTAGCGCCTTCTATCCACAAACCCGTTACTCATTATGAGAGCTGCTCATAGCCCCACCTGGTGGACATACCAGGAACGTGCTACTGCTCCACGTTCCCAGTAGCGAGGCCTATTTAGCTTATTGGTTGTTTCAGCTCAGCTGACAGTGATTAGCAAGATAGACGTCAGATATAGGGAGGCCTCCAGTGCACCCCTCTCATGAAATCTCACACTCTCTAAGTGGTATTCTGTACAAGGTTCTCACTACACTCTATGAGAGAAGAATTATTTATGAATCAGGGTTATCGATTGATTGACAAATGATGGTGCACATTTAATATACATGGTAATTTATGAGTAAAACCTATCTATGATTGGATCTAGATACTGTAGCATGAGATGAGTGAAGCCTTTGAAAAGAAAACTAGGACAAGTGAGGACCACATGGTGTGTGTGATAAGAGAAAGAAGAAACGGGAGTATTTTCTAGAGGACAACGTGTTTTCGGAAAGCGATAGTAATATTACCAGTCTTTTGTTTCTCCACACTCTAGACGCCAGATATATATATATATACCCTAGTGAATATAGAACTCATTTTGCCATGAAGGTAAAGAAATGTAAATGCACAGCGCGAAGATTAATGGATTTAGAATATAGGTTAACACTAATCGTTGTCATACTTTCCACCAGGGATTCCTTTCACCCGCTCAGGAGTAGTATCCCAAGGGTATCCAGCATTCATTTTGAAATATATACCAAATTCATATGACGGATTCAAAAATCTGACAATAATAATCAAAGCCACTATCCCGTATTCTCGATAACTACCTAAATAATAAACCGTTTTATTAGGGTTAATGCTAAAAAGCGTGACAGATTGAGGTATTGTAAGCTGCAATGCTAATCACTCCCTGTGGTACTACCGAGTCATCAAAGCTAAATACCCAAGACAAAATAACCCAGCCTGACTGATCTTCCTCATGTGAAAGCCGGAAAATGAGAAGCACATTAACAGCCACTCGAAATTAAAAAAGCCGCTGGGAGAACTGATGGATGGAAGATTCAACAAGTTCTGCCCAGAAGTAATTCGTTTTCCAGTGCAACATGGAATTCTCACACAAAGAATAACAATCAGAGCAGTATCAGAATTGTCAGAACATAGGCAGGATACCATCCATCTCAGAGGAGAAATGGCAAACATTCAACCTCTTCTTGGGCTTCAGAAACCTCTTATGCTTTGTCTTCGTAAATTAGCAGAAATGGGCAAGAGCAAAAACCGAGCTGATCATTTCTGATTAGACTTGATCAAGTCTTTGATTATGAAAATTTATTACGTGATTAAAATCAATCAGATTGAAATGCACTACATTATACACTATATATTCCTCTGAGAGGCTCAGGAATGTATCAGCCAGGCAAATGGGGGTATAGGGGAGGGGTAAGACCGGTGTGCGTTGGCGGCAGGCAGAGAGGACTGGGACACAGGGACTGAGGCCAGTCTAAGTCCTGACAGGTAATGAATAAGGCCATTATATTCACACCAGAACCCATGAGTGCCGGGTTTCCCCAAGGATCTGTCCTAGTTCTTTCAGTATTTATTTTTTATAAAAATGACCTTGCAGCTGCCGTCCATTGCCTTCAGTTGAGATAATGCAGGGGATTCATATTTACATTCATCCCCATGTCCACCGCTGCGAAATGTACTAACAAGACTTCTCAATAAAATCAAAGAACAGAAATACCAGGGGATAGAAATCTAAATCCTATATCCCTAGATCACAATTCATTAGCAAATTGGAAACAACGTAGACAAATACCAGAATCGTACCCTTTTCTTCCACAGTGCTTTGTAACTATATACTCTCAGATTGTATTCTAATAAATACACATCATCATAGAAAATTGTTTTGTAATTCTGAGGCAACCAACAAGATGTACCAAAAGTGAGGCGGCACGATTGTTCAACACCCACCATTTAATCTTGTACTTCTTATACTGTATATTATAATAATGTGCATGCGGTATTATCTAAAAGCTACCTAAAATTAAGAATTCTTTTATCCTGTAGTTATTTTTTATCATTGCCTAATATTCAATACCTAATCCCAAGGTCAAGAAACATTCCTGACTCTTTTCAGATATAAAGGTCTTGCACTAAAAAAATCTATTTTGCCACAAGAAGTGACAGACAGCTGTCATACTCGTTTGGCATGTTAATATATTTACCTGCCATTTTTTCTGAATAAAGAAGTTTCATCTCCACGGTGTTACATCTCAGTCTATTCCTCTCCTATACAGGTCAGGTAGGAGCAGCTCTGTTGTGCCAGTTTCCCTTTGGGTCCCTTATTGCAAGGAATGCATGATTATCACGCTTCGGGGCGGACATAAGGCTGCTCAGATGACGCCATGTATGTGTAGAGTAATGCTCTTAGACAGCTCCGCACGTAGTCCCCCATAGAGCCCGTTTCCATTGGCCGATTATTCAGCACCGATCTGCAGTCGGGAACCACCGATCGAAATTTTCGGTATACCGATGCCAAATCCGTGAACGGACACGAGAATCACAGGCACTGCTCAAAGATTAATTTGGTATGGATTTTGCAACAAGGATTTTCTCATGGACTAACAGAATCAACATTTTTATGTCTGACATCATCAGGATTTTAATGCGAAAAATAAATCGGCATTGACCCAGAAAATGCAATAGAAACAAGGCATACACTGCATGCTCACAGATTAATTGATAGCAACATAAAGCCCGTTTCCATTGGCCAATTATTCTGCACCTATCTGCAGTCAGGAACCACCAAAGGAAACGCCATCAGTAAATAGAACAAGACCTGCGGAGAATGCCCACTTATCAATTTGGTATAGATTATGTAACAAGGCCACCACCGACAGATTTTCTCACAGAAAATCTGTGTATACCTGGAAAATACAGTAGAAACAGTGCATTCACTATACACCATCAATGGTTCTTTGATACTGACATACAGTCAGTGCCACCACGGACAGACTTTTAGGGTAACTCAGAAAGTGGGTACCATTTTTGTCGGCCAATAGAAACGAGGTTTATATTGCCTCAGGCTGATTGGAACCTGCTCATTACCTTACCTTTGGTGGGGCTGAGCCAGAATTCGCTCAGAGGCTCATAGTCAAAGGTCAGAAATGTGTTATAACAAGGTCTCCCATAGCCTGCAGGAATTAAAAAATACCATATGATATGACATTCTCCTATAGCTTTTCAATGTGGAGGTATGAGGCGTAATCTCTAAATGAAAAAGAAAATGCAACAGGCATGTTTCTTCCTGGGGCTGCTGTTGCTTTCTCATTTTCACTATTTGATTACGTTTCACTTCAAATACGCACCAATATGAGAGTTTCCCCTGAGCTAAGGTACTATTCTATAGTGCTTATATATACTACCGGTGTGTCACAGAAATCCAGCCTTGCTTGCCAACAGCCATGAAAACGTCGCTAACATGATGCTTTAATACTGGAGTTGTGACAAGTGATACATAATTTGTTGAATAGAAATTTAGCCATTCTCCCATAGTAACTTCAGGTTGATTTGCAATATCAGTCTTTTAAAATAGATGTGTGATACATTTACCAAATATTTCACCGGTACCAATACATTATCGTAAAAGACATGTCTTTTTTTATTCACAGGACACGATTAACTATTCATGAATGATTAACTTCTGCACAATATTCTAATTTCTCGGACCACTTACTTTTTATGCATGTTTATGAACACAACGCCTCTCACGTATAGAATAGGGATAGATTTGTACCTTTTTTATGGCTCAATGTGTCAATTATGGCTGAGCTGATGGTCAGGATATACCTCTTCTTGTACAGAGACACAGCTCTTCTCATCTTGAATTATTTAACTGCTGCCAACCTCCTCCTGGTCAGCACGCCACCTATTATGGGCCGGAGGAACTAGGGTCACGTGACGAACTGCCCCTGGCGTCTACTACAAGGCAAATGGCGGCGGTTTGCGACACTTTGGAAAAGGATCCGGGTGGCACAAACAGCTGCCATGCTCGTCTTATCTCCTGTTGTTCAGAATAAAAGAGGGACAGAAAGTATAAAAGGACTCTACATGCAGGACACCCATTGGTAAGGCGTGTGAGATGGCTTTGCAATGCCAAATATATATCTTAATCAGGAAGAAAAAAGGATTGATGGAACTGGGAATAAATTTAAGAAGATAACCTCTATGGTTGAAATATTCATATTATAAAAAGAACAAGAGAACCCGTTTCATTTAGAACTCTTCCTGTACCCCTTAGTATCAGCCAGAAAATATAGCAGAAGTGTTTTGCACAAAACAACAGCCCTTTCTGGCACTAATTACTGGGCTCACCTAATTGTAAAGGTTACCAGGAAGGTTTCTCCATAAGGAAATTCTTGCCTGGAGCTTTCCTGCAGAAAACCCTTCCTATGGACCCCTTTGTTGGGTCTGTTCCTGTCTCAGATGATTCAGTAAAATGATAGAAATAGAACAAAAGGTAGTTCTTGTACACGCGACCCTGGCAGTGGGTATACATGTGCTGTGTAAAAGTGCACCACCCGTCGCCTTCCATTTGTCTCCCAGAATGTGACTCATTCATATTCTCTCTCCCTCTCTCCTGCTGTGGATCTCTCTTGCTCTCTCTTACTCTCTCTCTCTCTCTCTCCTTCTCTTTCTCTGACTCCCTCTTGCTAGCTCTTACTCTCTTCTCTTTTCTCTCTGTGACTTTCTCTTGCTTGCTCTTGCTTTCTCTCCCGTTCTCTCTCTGACTCTTTCTTCCTTTTCATTTAGATACCTGTTTATCGGCCGAGCACCTATTAGTACAGAGTCCAATATTTCGGCACCTAGTTAATGTCCTAAGTGACTAGTATGAAAATTGTTCTCTGAACTATGCAGTTCAAGGCAGGTTGGGAGATTTGAAGTTGCTCTGAATTCCAATCATTATTGGGAATAGGACAAAAAACATTCCAATATACGTTGTGAAACAACATTGCAGCATTAACAAAGTAGATTTCCCATTAAAACAGGACCTACAGAAAAGGCTGCCAGATGTCCAAAGTTGTCATGAAGGCCAAAGTTGTCATGAAGGTCTGGTGCATCTCACATGCAAATTCATGTAAGCCACATCTGCAATACAAATCACACGATAAGAATCGTGTGAACTTTTAACCCTCCATATGGTATACCCATGGCCGTGACAAGAAAATGCCATATGGCATTGAACAACCGTATATTTTGTTCTCTCGCAATTTTCGGATATCATCATCGAGTTATATATATTACCTTGACAGTTCAGCTCAGTACTATCTGTAATTCTATAAGATTATCAGAACTTTAAGATAAGTATCTGTGAATTACTGTTAGTTTTAGATTTGTAAATCTACTAACAACATGGACCACATACAAATGTCACAATTCATGACGCTGCCTGCACTAGTAGGCCTACATGTGCACGGTGAATGATGTCCAGCTGTTAAAGAGATCGCCATGGAAAGTGTAAAGATAGAAGATTTGTCCTTGAAGATTCTTGGAGTAACGACGTAACATTGTTTTGAGAATTTGAATTAAGAAACTGGTGTTTTAGAAACATGATATATGTATATTACTAATATAATGTGCACAGTGCCCGTGCAAGTAATTGCTACTAATGAAGGACAAACAAATTGTAATTGCTGCTGCCGGTGGGTCGCCACTTACGTCACATACGTCGACATAATTATCTGTATATAAATAACAAATTAAAAAAAAGGTTTACCCACAGTCTACTGTACACACAACCGCCACCAAACCGCCGCCACCGCTGCCGCCACTGTCACTGCTACTGTCATTGAGACTGCCTCCCGTCCACTCTCGTGTGCCCACACTTGTCCGCCCATCCCGGTCTGACCACTCGTATATGATCCAAAGACAGCTTGTGCTTCATATAGCAGGCTGGGTTTAACCACACAGAACAATGGTGGTTTGAAAGTAACATTCATTAAAAAAAAGTAAACAACAAAAGAATGCTGGGATTATTATATGCAATTAATCAAAAGATACCCAATAGGGTTCTAGAAAGATTTGATAATCTCCTATAACCTTCTATAATCATTTCAGGTCTATTTCTGCCATTGAGACTGCCTCCCGTCCACTCTCGTGTGCCCACACTTGTCCGCCCATCCCGGTCTGACCACTCGTATATGATCCAAAGACAGCTTGTGCTTCATATAGCAGGCTGGGTTTAACCACACAGAACAATGGTGGTTTGAAAGTAACATTCATTAAAAAAAAGTAAACAACAAAAGAATGCTGGGATTATTATATGCAATTAATCAAAAGATACCCAATAGGGTTCTAGAAAGATTTGATAATCTCCTATAACCTTCTATAATCATTTCAGGTCTATTTCTTTGGCCCGAGCCGTTAAGTCAAACCAGCCGCCACCTTGTAATCTTCATCACTATTCTTCATTTCTGTTCTACTGGAGTTACAGCTCTGGAGCAGGTTAAATCGTGTTACCCTAGGATGCACTGCCTCCCTCTGCTCACCCTCCAGCAGGGTGGTAGCGCAGTCCTCTTGTGTCTCTCATTTAAACACATATATTTTCATATATCTCTTTAAATTAATACTTCCATCATTGCCTAATTCTACGATTGGTAGGCGTATTGAATAATTTTAGTAGAGGTTAACAAAAAAAAAATAATGTAAATAGAAACTATACGTCGACAATATTTTCGAAAAATCTTTTTACAGGTAAAAATTCTTTTTTTTATGAGATGATAAACTGAATCGACACTAGAGTTGCCAAAGGTATTACACATCGGCATCTTCTCCAAAATTATCTTATCATTCGAATATGCAAATGCTTTGTCCCTTCGAACCTAATGTAGCATGAAACGTGTATAGTAAGTCAACGACAACTTTGTTCTAGGATTACAGTATAAAGGTGTGGTTTTTTTTCTTTTTTGTAAAAAATATTATTTCGTTCAGGGGAAAACAATGATCCCTTGTTGGAAAAAATCTACACCTCTCCTACCTTTACAGTATAAAGGTGGGAGAACTAAACTACGCCATGGATGCAGTGCATGTACAATGCATTGGCTGGCTGGGGATTTGGCTAGATGAAGGACATGGACGGTGAACTGAGTGATTGGATGGACGGATTCATTGGGTTGGTTTGGGGGAGCTGACGTTATGAATAGCTGTTGTGGATGGGTGGGTATGAGTCCTCTACCGAGACCTGTACAGTCACGTAATCGTCTATAGGCGACTTCCCGCCAACAGCCCCCTATCGGAGCTACTCGCACGTTAATAGAATCTACTCGACATTTGCACGCATGCACTGTCAGCACTATCACGCTATCTGTCTATCAGCAAGAGGAAATCTGTTTTTAGACTCCATAGAATATCGGTGATCCCAAGAAATCTTCACGCCAGTGTCAGGGCTTCATCTTTTTTCGGCGCTGGTTTCGGTATGTTTTTCCTCGCTTTTTCTCCATGCTTATATATGACTGGGTCCTTTAAGTAATTGCTGAGGGATGACGCGTATCGATAAACGAGGTCAACCTCGAGTGGTATACAGCACCCTTCTCATAAGATCTCACACTCTCTAAGTGGTATTCTGTGCTCTCACTACGCTCTATTGGAGAAGAATTCTTAATGAACTAGACTTAGAGCCTTGGGAATCCACCGGCGTACATCAATGCAACCCAAAGATTCCTATAATCTCAATGATGCCACCTAGCGGGAATACAGTGTGCCAGTGGATTCTCAATGCTCTAAGCCTAGTTCGTTAAGAATTCTTCTCCCATAGAGCGCAGTGAGAACCTTTTACAGAATATCTCCTGTCTACAAAACCCCCGTTTGCTGTATGTATAATCTTCTCAAGTAAAGTCATTCTAGAAATTGTCATAATAAAGGGCATATCAGGAACTACATTTTTGCTCTATAACACAAGGGGACTATTTTCGCATATACAATAGCTTTGATGCCGTATACCATGGATTTCAGTTCGTATGTACACAAGTTGTGGTATCTGACTGTTTTCACATATATGGGTAGTAGTTTACTTATACATTTTCAATGGGGACTTTGTATACGATGGATAATAAAGCACGATGATGGCCAACACATCAGTGTGGAGTGGTCCTGGTAGACGGGATATGTTGACAAAAACCACAAAGCTAAGGCTGTATATTCCACTTAAAGACAACATCAACCAACGGGGGATGGACTTGGCTTGACTTTCAGCTGGCTTCAGCCTCATAGAAAAACACTCGAGTGAAAGCAGGAAGCCACAGAGCCAATTTCCTAATGATTGCCTCCCTCACCTCCATTCTGTTAAGGGAAATGTAGTCCCACCACAGTTCTTGGACCAATCACCTTTACCCTTTTCAAACTGGTGAAGCTTGTGTTCTAGCAATTCCAGTTTTTCTTTTAAATACTCAACTTCAAACGATAGTACAAGCAATCTATCTAGTAAATTTCTGATGTTACTGTTGATGATAGGATATCACTCAAATTTTTAATTAGTTCTGTTGAAAGTATGACACTTGGGATTAGTGTAAAAAAACTTTGACAATAGTCTGTTCGAATATTCATATTCTTGAAAGCTGGTACCCTTACAGTGGAGAAAAGTGTGAAAAGAATTGCAAATATTTGCATTTATCTTGCTGATATGTCCTTATATGTCCCTTACTTCCCAGGCTATATGGATAAGCAACAAAAGTGAGAGAGAGCTTTTTCCTTAGTTTCCACTGTATATATGGGCTACCCAAATTGACATTGGATGCGTCAAATACAAAATTACCTATTTGATAATGTTTGTATAGGCAACTATGTCCTGATCCTAAAAACAGCCATTTACTAGTATGGGAAAGTCCTCTGAATACTGACAACAAAATCATAAGTTTCCTTCATCCTGTTTTATCACTGGGAATCTAAACATACGCGCTAGAATTATCGCATGTGAAGATCCCCACCTGCTCACACCAGCATTATGATAGTTTCACATATACAAATTATATATAAAATATTTCAATTAGAAACCAGCCCCATCTCAACCATCATTCTAATATCAACAATAAATACACACTAAAGATTTCGCGTTATAATTGCATTATTTGCCATTTTGACATTTTGTTTTGCAATCGCCAATTGACGACCCCTAACACAGCGCGTACGGCTTCCAGTTATTTTCTGTGATCTGCAATCAACTAGGATTTTAAATGCCACAAAACTAAGGAGATATACATGTGACCTGAATGTAGATACGGCATCTCTGTACCTCACTGGAAGAACTTTCTTTGAAAGAAGGAAATAAAGCTTTTATAAAAAAAACCAATCTCAAATACCTATCCCAGGTTAAAGTTTCAAGAATGTGGGTTAATATCTAGTGGACGCGCCGAGAGCATGAAAAACAGTTTCCTCTTAACCAAAGAGGGGAGTGTAACAAATATTTTTTCGTAAGCTTTGGGGATTCCGGATTCCAACATACCTGTTCCTGGAGGTTCAAATCCTTCATCTGAATCTGAATCCTTCAATAGGGCTAACTGGAAGAGTTGGCGGTAATGCGAAACAGAGCACGGCCGCTACGGACTCCGACTCACGTTTCCGGTCACGTGGTCCTGGTCACGTGAAAACCCCACTCCGCAACCCGCCTGCGTCCACTTCAACCCTGGGACGCCGACGAGGAAGGAACCACCCACCCACTCTACAAAATCTCTTCAATCTCATCTCCTCATTTTCCTACTTCGTAGGGCTTCTCAATAGCTTGTGGACTATCTTTTTCAACGTGAAATCTTTGAGCGAAGTAACCAAACAAATTTGGATAAAATCGGGGTGCCGATTTTCTCCAGGAGAGTTTCCACACGAAGTAACCCCACAGCAAGGCCGGCACCGTGAACTCTCTTTTATATCTTAATTATATGTTGATTATGGACGCATAAAATTTACCTCCTACTTCAACTCGTACTCAATACATTTTATGTCTATACTCGTGCTTCTGTGTTAGTCATTAGATCTGTAGTTACAAGGCGAATAAATCAAAACGGCGGAGTGTCAGTCTCCAAGGTGATATAGAAATCAGGTTATAAAATGGTGATTAAAAATTATTTTCAGTAATGTGAAGGCCCTGTTTTTTATGAAAAGTAAAGTTGATTGCCGACTGAGTCTTTTGGAAAATCTGTGTTCCATCCCTGACGATTTGAAAGCACTTTGAAAATCATAGACAGCCTCCAAACTCGGTGATGCCATGTTACACTTTTTGGGGTTGAGAAATCGTTGAGCATGTTTTCATTATTGTCGTTTTCACTTTTATTGGGAACGTGCAAAAATCGGTCGGTAGTGCCAGAGTTTTTTTTATCTTTTTGACCATACCGTATCTCTCACCAGAGCGAATTTTTAGATACAAGGACTGTACATGATTACAAATTCAGTAACAGAATGATTATACTTCTTCACATACCTAGGGAACTAAGCAGAAAAAAGAACATTCAAGAATTCTATAACAGGTGTTCGTAATCGGGGTCTTATATGCATCATACATATATAACAGTTACTAACATATACCTGTACAAATTATAAGAGAACTGGATACTTCATAAACATCACGGTTTACCAAAAAAAAAAGTTACATATTCCTCACAGGCACAGCTCATCACAGCTGCCTCATTCTGAATTTAATTAATCCCTTGATACATCGGATCCGCTCTAAATGGAGATTCTTTGGGCGCTTAGCTGCAGTGCCCCACCCCCTCCCTCCGAAGACTTATCTCTACTTAGTAGACATATGTTGACTCCATACTATACAGGGGTTTCGGCAGATGTACGTACGAGATAATGCGGCTATACAATTTGATGAGAAGTAGCACTGTGCCCAAAACACCAGGTGGCTTACTTTGGGTCTCCCTTGTGTTTAATTGAGTAAACTCTGGCCAGGATGTGCGGATAAAATCAGCTAGATTACTATCATTAAATGATTTTTTATAAAAGCCATTCTAAGTGTAGATTATCAAAACTGTTTATTGAATACAGGGGGAGGGCATAAGGGAAGTTATTGAATCAAACCTCAGGGTTAGAAAGTTCTGCTGTGGGATTGAAATCACGGTTTATCATAGTGTTTTCTTTCCTCTAGCGGATAACTTACCTGAAAGGCAGGTGGTTATATATAGAGTCCTATGCCCTATAAAACCCCTCTCATAAGATCTCACACTTTCTAGGTGGTATTCTGTACAAGGTTCTCACTACGCTCTATGGGAGAAGAATTCTTAACGAACTAGGCTTAGAGCCTTAACAATCCACTGGCACAGAGTGTTCCCGCTAGGTGGCATCATTGAGATTATAGGAATCTTCGGGTTGCATTGATGTACGTCTTTAGTACAGGAGGCAGGCCAGTGAATTCTCAAAGCTCTAAGCTTAGTCATTAAGAATTCTTCTCCCATAGAATGTAGTGGGAGCACAGAATACCACTTAGAGAGTGAGAGATCTTATGAGAGGGGTGCCTATACCTATACCCCAAAGAGTCTCCAAGTGTTTTCGTATTGTTTAGATGTTTGGTTCAGATTTATGTTTTCTTTGCTTATCGATAAGGGCGGAAATTAGTAACGTTTTAATTACATCAGCAATAATGATGAGAATAATTTGATTTATCGAAGTTTTTTTTAATCAGTCTATATTTTATCATTATCCACCTATCATTATCCACCTTTGTCGAAATACTCTCTTATGCAACACAGCATAACATAACAGTTATTGCAACTTTGACAAAAACTACTGTAATAAACCATAGCTTTAAAGGGAGATACTATATGTGACAAAACTCCTGATTTCCTAGATCACTGAAAAGCTATTGATACTTTACTGAAGTAATTGTCAACCAATCATATGCTGTGCTGAACTTTTGATCAAGCATAAATCGGACTGTGCCTTGGCATATGGAACACAGATTTTGATCGGGTTAAATTGGTTTTTGACCCTCAACCTCTGTTCTGAAAGGTCAGATATCTCCCATCTTTGGTGGGAATGAATTTGAGACCAATCCAGAATGAGGTTTTGTTCTGTTTTGGATTGTTTCAATGGTGCCAGTGGGTTTATGTGCGGCCTCCTGCTATATTTCGCGTGTGAGCTGTCCAAAGGGGGACATATTCACTAGTTTTGATAATCAATAATGATTATACTTAAAAAAAAAAGAAGACTAAGTACCATGAAATCCTTTACCCTTTTCCACCCTTATTGATATGGGAAGTTTAGAATGATTTTATATATACTGGGCATATATAGAAAACGTTGGTTGTCGATGATATTTATAATGTTGTAGAGCCTTCTAACAAAATAGTCATTTCTGTAGACACAGCCAGTACCTACTCCTCAGTAGCTAATGAATGTCCTTGACATTTAAACACACACAGAAAATCATGCACCCATAGGGGCAGTATTTAGGTAATCTCTGACCTTTTCTCGGATACCGCCCTTCCTGCTCAGGCCTGTGTAATTTACCCGTGTCGCATATAGCATTGTTGTATAGGTCCCAGACGTTGTGAACACAAGACACGATGACGGCCATTTTCCATTGGACGATTATTCGGCATCGATCTGCAGTCGGGAACCACCGATCGATCTTTTTTGTTTATTATATACTCATGCAGTATATGCTGATGATTACATACTGCTGCTCCCTATGTAGCATAAATTATATACTGAACTCTGCGCAGTACTGAAGAAGAAACCAACAAGTTTTGGTCAAAGTCGTCGTTCCCCACGAGTTTGATGTGGAGTGACATGATCAAGGCTACAGCCGAGGGGATATCACATAGCATTCAAACGAGTTGAAAAATGCTACTTTTACCAGAATGAGTTGCTTTCTGTATTCATCTCAACCCTGCACGTACTAAAAGAATGTATGAAACGCAGGATATAGACCATGGAGAACGGACTGCAATACTTGTAAGGGTATGGAGAACGAGTTCCCAATGTTAAGCCTCTGGGACAAAAATACCAGGGGTGAGATAGACTGTTATAGAGGGAAACTATGTTCCGGTGAGCAAAAGTTCAAAGTTACGAGGTAAGGCTCGGAAAAATTACTGCCCAAGGCCTTATACCTTCAAATATCGATAAAAATGGTTAATTCTTTACCTATGATAGTACCAAGAAAAATGGCCACCCTTATCGAGTAACTGCAACAGCTATGTTTTGGTCAGCCCGGGACGAAAACTTCAGCCCGGGACGAAAACATTAGCCCGGGACGAAAACATCAGCCCGGGACGAAAATGTCACCCTTGCTACATAACTCATAATTACTGCACCCCCAGCAGCGGTATGTAAGTATAAAGTGTTCGGAAATGGGTATATATGAATACTGCACGCGTTTGAACATCAGCAATGTGTGGGCTTTTACGTTGATATGTCTTCTATGTCAATATATATGGTAAGGTTTGATTAATTTTTGGTATACGATACATATATAACGACCCACCTTGCTTGTTCATGATACAAAACTCGATGGGAATTGATGTTATTTATGTAACTCGGCCTGGGACCTCATTTCGTTAAAAAGAACAATTCCCCATCTCGTTTTATAGAATGTACAGCATGGTCAGGTCGTTCTATATAAATAGCGACATCAGTCAACGGCAACAGCCTGGTATCAAATGGTCACCAGGTCGAAAATCACGAAATAGCAGCAACTACCCAAAAAATCAAATCTGAGAGGATCATTAATTCCTTTTGCAAATATTATCTCTATATATTAAAAGACTTATGTGCGAAATTGGGAACGCTAACTACCATAAATAGCTTTAGCACAGGGCTAATATGAAAATAAAAACGTCACGTTACGACCCCCCCCGACCCCCCCCCCCCCCCTTAGATCTGGTCATTTTCAGATATTATGCCCACACCCCCACCTTGGACTGGGCTGACAATGGGGAAATGCTTTTGATCCAAAGAAAATTCATTTCTATCATTTTTGTTGCTTTCCCTGGCTTTATTTTCACCTGGGGGGGGGGGGGGGTCGTAACGTGACGGGGGTCGTAACGTGACGGGGGTCGTAACGTGACGCAAAAATATGTAGGGCCTCATAACTTTTTTCTAGTAAAGATAGAGACTTCATTCTTTCGACATTTTATAGGTATATATGTACCCAACACAGGAACACTATTTTTACCTTTTTCCTGACCCCACTTGTCCCACTGCCGGTCGTAATGTGACGGGGTCGTAACGTGACGGGGTCGTAACGTGACGGTGTCGTAACGTGACGAAAAAATACGTTGGGGCTGATAACTTTTTTTCTAGTAAAGATAGAGACTTCATTTTTTCGCCAAGTTGTAGGTATATATTGACCCTTTAATACCACACAAGAATTATTACTAATATTAAAGGGCACCGAAGTTATTAATAGTTTAAGGGGTGTCGTAACGTGACTACCTAAACTACACCAAAATAGCACAAATTGAGTTTGATATGAAGAAAGCTATGTAGGCCAATCATTTTATGCTGGGAAGGTACATATATGAGAGTAATTAAAAACTGTGAAAACTATTTGATTCTACCTCTTTTTTATTTTATTTTATGCATGATTTTATGCCAGTGTCGTAACGTGACGCCCTCACGTTTTTAGCCATAATTTCTCTAAATATTGGAGTTATGTGGTATTTATGGTTCTAGACTCTGCCTTACAATGCCCTAGATGCATGGGAACCATTTAAACTATTCCCCCAAAAGAACTTTTAGAAATATTCAAAATATAGAGTAGTTGCTGCCATTTCGTGATTTTCGACCACCAATTATTTTGGTCAAGTGGCCACCCCCGACCGACTTTTCAAAAGACCGACTGAATAGAAATACTTTGATTGCGAATTTCACCATGAATATTGAATCGGTAGGCACCAATAAAGGAGAAATAAGGTATCCATGGCAACCTCCCCAGCTATTTGACACTGCCTTGCAGTTTATGGCACCACCGACAGATTTTAGGAGAACTCACATAATCGTGCCCATTTTTAGGGTGGGTTGATGATTTTATTCCGGACAAATTGCAGGGATGAATTAAAATGTGAACAAAGAACCAGATACTTTCACGATCAGCTGAGCCACACAAAGTAGATTGGTGTGGAATTCATTGATGAGAGTTCCCACTTTACATTTAGGGATGCATTGAGGGCCGACGACGCGGGTTTGTAATCGTGTCTCCTGGGTTGCCATATAATCCGATAGATATACCATTGGATTGGAATTAACGCCCCAGGGTTAGAAGGAAACCTTGTTTTAGATTTGTTTCCACGCTCGGTGAATTATCAAGCTTGGGTGTCAGTCTTTTTAAGTCAGTTTTTTAATCCACTTTTATACTGGAGTGGATGGTGCATGGGGTGATGCAGACACCCATCTACCAACGGCTCCTGTGTCGGTGCACCCCTCTCATAAGATCTCACACTCTCTAAGTGGTATTATGCATAGGAGAAGAATTCTTAACTTACTAGGCTTAGAGCCTTGAGAATCCACTGGCCTGCCTCCTATGCTAAAGACGTACATCAATGCAGCCCAAAGATTCCTATAATCTCAATGATGCCACCTAGTGGGAATACTGTGTGCCAGTGGATTCTCAAGGCTCTAAGCCTAGATTGCTAAACATTCTTCTCGCATAGAGCACAGTGAGAACCTTGTACAGAATACCACTTAGAGAGTGTGAGATCTTATGAGAGGGGAGGTCCTTTGGTAAATGCAAGTACCTAAACAATTGGTCAACAGTGGCGGTTTCCGCCCGGTCGCATGAAAAGTCGCACCAGAATTCACTTCACTAGATCAGGATTTCGCATGGTGGTCACTTGGAAGTCGCATGTCTCATGCGACCGGCATGCGACAATATCAAGTCATTTTAGTCGTTATGAAGTTCTCGATTACGCAATATCGACCACAACGGACATCAGCCCGAGAATTTCCTGAAGCCTTTACACATTTTATGTAACGATGTCTAGCCAGCGAAAACTAAAAGTCGTCGAATGGCCGCCTACAATTGTCTAGTGTGCACACCGGGTAGGTGGATTTGGCAGCACTGGTTTTGGTGCGAGGAGGGGGGTGTAGTTTCTTTTAGATGCCATGAGAGCCTGAAGCGCCAGATCCACTAAGGCGATTTTTCATGCGAATTTGGGTTACAGAAGTTCGCATGGACATGCGAATGCCTTGCAACAATATTCAATATATTGAATATCATCGCATGGGATTCGCACAGTCGCATGGATCGCAGACGCATTCGCTTTGTTGCTTTAGTGGACTGGCACTATACGCTCTGTTCAAAGTATACTGTACAACTAACCTTTTTTTAAATTCAGGTGAAACATATACAATCGCAAGCAGTTGGGGCTCTTCCTTGCATGGTTCAAACTATATGAAAAGGAAAAACATATTGACATATATGAGGATACTGATATTAAATATATACAAGCAGAGTATGGTGGTATAAAATGAGGTACCTCCCTACTTTGAAAACACATTCTGATTGGCAGACAAAACATCACACTGACCTACTTATGACATGTTGACAGTGACTTGCAGCACTCCACTAATTTATGCGTGCAAAGGATCACAATAGTTGAAGGAAAAAATAGGGGGGGAAATGTGCTTGGAGAGTATTCCATGCTATACTCCCAGTAAGATGTCAGTAGATATCCCAGCACACTTTGAATCCAGCTCGGATGTCACATTTCCATATGTAATTCATCAAATACTTATATTTGAAGGTATATAATAAATCAAAAATGTATTACCTTACTCGTGATCTGCGAGCTCTTGAAATATTTTTATCGAAAGAAATGTGATACGCGAGTAGGTACCATTAAGGTATTTACTTTTTATCTTATTATTTTGTGGAGAGCTTCGTATTGGTCACGCTAGTTTGTGTGCCACAGGGACTACTCTAACTTACCTCTCCATACGTGACGGTTAATAATCACATACTCACTAGTCACTGAGCGTAAAAATAAACAATCCGGTTGCCAGTTTATATTGAGCCTCACAACGGAGGATTATTTCTTCTTCACATCTCCCTAAAAAGAGAGAAATATTTTCTCGCGCGAGGCCTTGATTAAAAGGTAGACCATAGGAAAAACACTCGTTTGATCTCCGCTTATAAGTGTCAAGGGAACATAAAAGCTATTGCTAAAATGAAAAAGGTGGCCCGTTGCTTAGCAACACACTTAAAGCTAATAATCAGCCCTGGGGGTGTTCAGTGGCATGGATGACGATTTCTTTGAGACTGGATGTTAAGTGGAGGGAGGATAGTGACTTTTGTATATTTGCAGTAGGTCCTTTCCGACATATCAGATATTGTGGTCTGATATTCTTCCTTATTTCTCGGATGAATTTACTTGTAAACCTATAGGCCCGTTTCCATTGGCCAACAAAATGGTGTAGATTTTTTGTGTCCTACTAATAGCCTAAATCCATTAGCCATCACTGATAGACAGACAGGAACCGACGGACCTTTAGCACTGCTGACGCAAAATGTAAATAGGCTATTAGGAGAACACAGAAAATCGACACCCTTTTTGTTGGCTGATGGAAAAGTGCGATATGTGAGATGGCTCCACATTGATAATAGTAATGGGTCCTAGAACTAAATACCATACAGCTACTACCACTTACCATCAGTGAATATACCTGGAGAGATTTTAAGAAATATAAATATCACGGAGAATATTCCACCAAGATGGTATTTGACCACTTCTCCTGGCTCAATTACAATTAGTTAGAATTAATCGTATTCTATAGGAAATTAAAGTTGCTGTTCCTTGCATCTATATTTGGGCAACGAATTAGGGGTGTACTAGTGGTCCACACCTTTTTAAGCAGCATTGGTAGCTGATAAGAATCACAACGTCAAACTCCATACCATACACAACGCTAACTGTGGAGGGAGAAAGCCTGTCAATGTCATCGTAGTCTGGCTATTGTTTCGGCGGACGTGTCGCCTCAGGTTCGGACCGTTCTACACATATTTTCTTATATTCTTTGGCGTTTACCATACAGAAGGTTAGGACAGGTTTTATTTCCAGGCTGATTCTAAATCATAATCATGATGTCACGTGATAATAATTCCGTATGCAACTGGTGGTATATAAAACTGTGTATGCCAGTCAGCGTGGCATACGGAAACTCAATGTTAAGCCTATGGTTAAGTGGAAAATAAAAGAATATATGTCCATATATATACTCCCAGTAATAGAGGCAGGCTTTCATAAACTTGCAGATAAGGTGAGTAGTTGCTTACTAAAAGTGCCATATTTTTGGCGGACACTGAAGCTCGTCTGACCAGTAATTAGAGTCCCTGGTGAAGGGTTGATGGCCGGAGTGTGTAGGTGGCAGGTCACAAGCTGTGCAGCTAACCGCCGGAGGTGCAGCTCACACCCGCCACACGACCAGCTCGTGATAAGGTTTCCTGCCCGGAGCTGTTGCTAAAAACACCGGCAGAGGTCGCTGACAGCGGGTCTGGGCTCCATTTAGCTGCCACGCTTGTCACATGGGTCGCCTACACGGGGTACGGAGAGAAAATAGCAGTGACCCGCATAGCACTGTAGACGTTGGTGTCGTAGCTACTCTGAAGGTACAATATGAGGTTCGCTCATATTACCATGTTGCTTTGGGTTGTCATAGATATATCTGTATTCTCTGAAGGTTCAATCTTGGGCAGTTTCCCTCACACCACTGCATAGCCTCGGATGTAGAAGTTATGTGCTCTGAAAGGTACAATATGGGATAGATTCTCCCACACTCCCACAGAGCCTTGGATGTAGAAGTTATGTATTCTGAAAGGTATACAATGTGGGACAGTTTCCCCCACACCACTGCATAGCCTGGGATGTGGAAGTTATATGCTCTGAAATCTACAATGTGGAATAGTTTCTTCCACACTCCTGCAGAGCCTTGGATGTAGAAGTTAAGTTCTCTGGAAGATACAATATGGGACAGTTTCCCCCACACCAATGCATAGCCTTGGATGTAGAAGTTATGTACTCTGAAAGACACAATATGGGATAGATTCTTCCACACCACTGTGTAGCCTTGGGTGTAGCTTTTTTGACAGTAGGTACTGTATGAAGTTCCCTCATATCATCGTGTTGCTGTTAAATAATCGGTCCATGAAAAAATGGCCAAATGTATACCTTCCAACGAAAAATGCACCGATCAAATTCGGGGAAAATTAAAGGCGGTCGGTGGTGCTTTCCAATAAAATATCAGTATCCATTATTAATGTCACTCCTAGTCGTTGAGGCATTTACACCTAAGGGCCAGGACGGGGATCAGATAGTGGAACGGCTCTGATGTTTTACATCAACTCTTACAGGGGAAAAATAAAATTTTCGTTTATATATTCACCATGAAAGATGAGTTTGGTTCGTGTATTTATCAAGTTATGCTACATTATTTACTTCAATAGTTGGGTTCCCATCTAGATGTACAAATTTCTCATTCAGAATAAAGATCCGACAGTCCAATTAAAGACGTATCTAATTCCTTTCAGTGCTAACCTAACAATATACTTGAGAGGCCAGATAAAAATGCTCCTATTACTTGCCACATCACTATACCTTATTCTTTCATCTTACTGATAGTTAAAAGTGTTCCTCAATAGAACCAAAGCCCTGTAACCGTAGGAACGATGTCTTAATTCTAATTGTAGCCCCCTTTGATTAATTGCTGCTATTTTCATGTTGTTCCTTTGAACCTGTTTCAAAATCTACAATAGTTCTCTTGTATGTTTGTGAATGAAAACAGTTAATGGATTCAACAAGAATTAATGGCTACTAGCCTAATGGATTTGGCCGAACAGCTAATGGATTTGGCTTAATGTGTTAGACAGGCAATAAAGGTCTTCATCTAGGTTTTGAATTTCGTGTTTTATAAGTGCATTTTCGTATCGTCCTGACCACTACATAATATCGTGCGGAAACCATTTGGTTAAACTAAAGCATTTGTACTTCTGGTGTAGAGATGCAATAATCTTAACTCACAATATTATCGAAATAATTCATACATATTCATTCGAATAAATGAGCTTTACACAAGTTCTGATTTGTAAAATTCATACAATAAGTAGTTCATGAAATAGAACTTTTCCACAGGCCGGTGCTGCACAGTGGTTACGCAATGCCTGCTGCCACGCAGACATTTGGCAACGTATTCTTTAGCATTGAATGACTGAGTGTATGGACGTAATACGTTTATAATACCCAATTAGGTTATTTCCAGAGAAAAAACAGTGATTTCACTGTATTCTATAGTATTCCAGATCCAATTTGCTTTGTTAGACATGCATATCGCAGAGGTAATACTTCAGATATGGCTGAGATAACACTAAAACAACACACATGACTGCACAATAACACAAAGACAAGCCTATATCTATTATACACCTATATTTTCCCAGGGGAAAACTGAGTCAATTATCAACTCTGACGTTTAGATCATAGACGGTGTGGATAGCAAATGGCAGCTATTGTACGCTAATACTAGGAGCAAATGGTATATTCATCATTGTTGACTGAAAAAATACCAATTAAAGGGTTTGAATTATATTCAGTATATGGGTCATTGTCCATAAACCACTTGCACACAGTCAGCTTGCCATTTCCGCACCTGCCTGTCTAGGATAAAAAAATCAAATACGTGTGGGTCAATGAGGTATTTCAGTCTCTAGTGATTGACATAGTAGTTGGGCATGCCTCTAAGACACCCTCTGTTCCCGGCCAAAAGATTTGTAGCTATGTTAATATATTTCCTGTAGGTGTCCTCTCGATAGGAACACTTTCCCATGGGTCTGTGGGAAATTGAATTAGGCACTGCCACCTCCGTGACACGAGGTGACAGATAGATGGGTAGAACCCGTCTTTTCTGGGACTGACCACGCGGGTTCCTGACAGGTGCGCAACCCGGAAAATGAACGTAGAACTGTCACAGCCCTCCCAGTGGAATTCTGAGTTGATAAAAAAAGCGGCCCTGCTGGTCTGTATTCATTCTAACCCGTAACCTTGCAACCTACAAGACTCCCTTGTTCCTCTGATAAGGCCCGGTATAGATATATTCTTTAGTTCTCCTAATATCCTATTTATATTTTGAGTCAGCAGTGCTATTCGATATTTAGCGAAAAATCATGAAAATGGATTAATTATTTGTTCAAATCTCGCTTGTTAAAATAACGTGGGAAAAGATCCCTCAGGGCATCTTCAGGACTGACTGAGTTCTATACGATGAAGATGATGGGACTGTAGAGCGGTAATGCGCATGTCGGTCACGTCCTTCAATATGCACCGTCTTATCGCTCACCCTATACATGCCTACCCTCTTAAGGTCAACACAGATGCCTTGAAATCTCTCCCAGATAACCTCTGCCCTATCCAGTATCCACTGCCATATTGATATCGATGCATCATTCCAGTGAAGTAGATATCGTATTCCTACGACATTGAAAGGCTTAATTCCTTTCTTTTTTATATTCAATTATTTTTTTCTCCCGAAATTCATTTGGCGAGATGGGGATACAGATGGATAGGTCAGGTGGCTAGCGTTAGTTTTATTGGCGGATCTGGGTTGAGTTTTAAAATATAGAATCAACGACTACGATTGGAATCCACATATACAAAGATCTCCTTGTAGTTGCGTTATTTGCAAATGGTCAAATAGAAATAATTAAATGTTATTGTGGGAGCCTGTCCAATTGTAATAGAGAGTCAATCTTTGGGCAGGATATTTGCAAAATGGAACGGCTATCTACTAAAGATGGTATGTATATTCCTTAATATTTACCATAAATACCAGATAATGTCAAATTGCTGCATGAAATATGAAGGAGAGGGACGATAGCAAATATTAAAGGAGTCAAGATTAAAAGCATGTACATTTGTTGATAAAACCACCCAAATTAGAAGTAAAGATGTAGTGAACTCAAAAGTAAATCGGTAAAGAACAGACAAATTCAGAAACTCACTATATATATATATATGTGTGGGCGAAACTGTTACTCTAGTGCCAGTATTAATGTGATTATCTTGAAATTGGAGATATAATAATGAGATTTCAGCCAATGTACATACGATCTTATGTAGTGTCCTGTGATGTCCTATAGTAGTCCAGTTGTGGCTTCGATATGGAAGATTGCTTATGAAAGAGAATATTGTTGTCGTTAGATTTGTATTAAATGAAAAAAATATTGTGAATGATGAAAAGCAGGATCTGAGTGCATGAAGTAGGAGTAGTGGGGTCTTCTTTTTTGGAGTTGAAGGATGAAATAAATGACAGTAAATAGGGTGCTCGAACACACTGAGGGAAATCATAGGCATCAGCTGGTTACAATTTGATGACGATTTGATTCGTCGGATTTGAATGAAATGCCATAAATCTACACTTTATTATCAAATTGTAATGCTAAGAATATTTCATAGTCAGCAGTTCTGCTTTTGATACGAACACAGAACCAAAGTACCCGGTTTGAGGCGCACACAGCAGATACCATATGTGATTTGACCCGACCAACCCATACGTTGTATCTCAGAGGGGGGTTGGTTGCCAATCTAAGCATGGCATATTGTTCACATCAGGAGGGAACTGCTACAAAATGATGACAATTTTGGCGATTAATCTGTTCGCATAGAAACCAATAAAATTGGTGACGATAGGGATGTAGAGACCAGAACTATAGAAACTGTCACCCGGGTAGCTAACGGGGTAGTGGAATATTGACACTTTATCTATGGCTGACGTCAGGCAGTTAACGTATGCACACACCCGACTACACTGGACGCCAGAGCTACACTACATTAGCTCTGGTCGGGTTAAATCCAGAGGCCTCTTTGACCCTTGGGTGGTTCCCGCCAGTATCATAGGACTATTTAGTATACCTTTAGCCATGGATATGCCATCTGGTAAATGTTGGCCACACTACAGGCTAGGAAATGTCTGTTTCTCTTCTGCCAGAACTTTTGTACTGCTTGGAGAGTGTATTATTTCATAATCTCAAAGCCACTTTTCAATTTTCTTATTTCCTTTTGTGTATACAGTGGAACCCTGCCTAACAGACACATCACATAAGTGGACACTACGCATTAACGGACACCTTTGCTTGGAATGGTTCCCTTTATTAAATGTTTATTCTAACTCCATGCAAGCTGACACCTCGCATAAGCAGACACTTTGGCCTGGAACGGTGGGTATCTGCTTACGTGGGGTTCTTCTGTATTTATTAAATACAATGAACATAAAGCTAGGTTTTATCATCAGTTTGTTTAGCTTTGAATATTCCTCACCAATATTCCTGCTTTTAGAGCCTACATAGAACAAAACTACCTGGATCGGGGCGCACCACGAGTGATCCCGTGTGGGATTTAAGCTGACCAACTATTATATCGTAGCTCAGTACAGAAAGCACAGCTGTACTGCACAGCTGTACTGCACAGCTGTACTGCACAGCTGTACTGCACAGCTGTACTGCACAGCTGTACTGCACAGCTACCCGGTTGATGGACTGGCCACCACCTCTGTCTCAATCTGGTCTGATTGTTTTTGCACCAAAGAGCTCGATACAAATATCTCTAAGCAGAGTACAACCTTGGATCTTGTGAAATGTAAATTATGCCTACTCTCTACAAGACAATACTTTTTAGCCCCTTTATCTAAATACTCAAAAAGGAAAATGATTTCATGAATAAGGGGCTTTGAGAGTATTGCAATCTCTAACCACAATAGCCTGTACTGCGAGAATAAATCCACGACTAAAGATCTGCTTGAAGAATGATTCAGTCTTCCAGCAGAGATTCTGATTTTGGTAGTAGCTTATAGGAAGATCAGCTCAGAGAGTACCAGTCAAGGTGGCCAGATAGGATTCCACCAGACCTAACGTCAGTATGCTCTGATGGCCAGAGTACCCGGGTGACAGCCTTTGCCTTCCCAGCAGCGGACAGCGGTTGACAGCCGGCTGTCTTTTAGCCTGGTGGAAGAGGCCCTTGAAGGTAAAAGTCACGTGGGGACTGGAGTGGTGCGGTGTTTGGGGAGGTGAGACACACTGCAGAGCTGAATGACCCTCCAGGAGACCAATATTGGATATTTCTCGGAACACCCATCTATCTACCTGTATCATGCGCTCCACTCCTACAAGCAATATATTCTTGTTTCGAGTAGCTATAGTGTGCTAAATTAGAAGGCATGGTCTTAGACAAACAGGTCCCAGCGATGGTACATGCCAAACTTCAGTCATTTGAAAGGCATAATTGTATCGGTAACCTTTATAGATTTAACGTTAAAGGCTATGAAATATTCATGTCTCAGTACTAAAGTCAATGAAATGCCCCCTTCTCTCCCAGCTGTTATTTGAAGTGTAGACAGTTTCTCGTTTCATTGCCTAGGATATTGAAGTGTTCTCTTCACAGTAGGTTCCAGCCCATGGTATCAGGAAACAAATGAAAAGATAAGTCCATGCGGTCCTACCATTTATCATTCATGGTAAACAAAGTACCCCTCGAAAACGTTGGGTACTCAGGTAACCAATACCTAAAACTATCAGATATCATAACTATGGTATACAGATCCAAATCAATGTTATACTGCATGTGTATACGGGAAAATAGTCCAGTTGTGCTATAGAGCAAAAAGATAGTCCATATTGATATTATCGTTAATATACCAATCGCCTGTCTATAAAACCATCGTTTATTGTCTATATTTATAATCGTATAGTGACGTTTATCTCACCCCTGGAATAAATGTCCATAGACTTAACTTTGGGAACTCGTGAGAGTGAGTCACGTGGTTTGCCTGGTAACGTGGCTCTAGTAGATACACCCGGAGAGTAACACCTACACCTCTCCCGCCCGCATTTACTACCAACGAGTTGGGGACAATGAACGGATAATGTGTGCAGCATAACGGGAGCCTGGTCTCACGTTCAGGGTGACATCACGGGCAAAGTTCTATCAGCTGGAATTGTAGATGACTTTACAGATCGTTGTATCATTATGAGGCCATTTAAAACGAACGTATTGTAGTTTGTTAAATGTGATTTGGTAAAGTGAGTAAGTACATTATATTACCTGATTGGACTAGGGATCATGAACAGTAGATAACTCTTAGTTCCGTCGGTATAGTAGACGGTAATGATAGAGAGCGAGGTAAATAATGTGAGAACACAGTAGAAAGCGTACAATGGGGAGGTTTAGGTCCTCTAAGGGAAGAGAGTTGGTGGTTAGGTAATCCTATAACATATTTTCTTAGCAGAATTCCTTTATTGACCACTAAGAAGTTCCTTTGTGATTACATAGACCAAACCATGGACTTGGATATAGGTCCAAGACCAAACTAGCCAATAAGGGGGCAAGTATTGGTGTCAGAGAGAGTTAGTCTGTTTACAGACCGCGCTGCCTAAGGCTTACAGTCTGTAAGGGTCTAACAGAGCACAGCTCCCATTTGCCAGTTCTCTCTGCATGATGGGAGAAAGGAATTTTACGATTGGCTGCTCTGATTTTAGCACCAACTCAAGGCTGAGAATACCACGGTTTTGGTGAATCATTATAACTCTCCAAGCTGATTTATTTGGCACATGCCCAGTAAAAGATATTCTAGGACCTATACTTGGAGAGTAACACACTGGTTACTGGCAAATCACTCAGGGTAGCTCAGAGGCATGAATTCCTGCCTCAAAATGGCACCCCATAACAGTCTTAGTTTGAGCCTGTGCGCCCTGGCCCTGGCGATAACAGACTGTACTAGAGTCTAAGAGAGAGTATGTGATTTTCAGGGGTTGGGGGTGCAACAATGATACCCCCACCCCCCAAACCCCCATCCTCTTCTTTGCGCGCTCACAAAGGCACAACCAACAAATCATCACAACGGTTGTAGAACTGGCTGTGTTTATTGTTGTTCTTCCCACTGTGTCATCCGAGATGCATATCACATTGTCACCTTCTGGGGCAACCTTCAAAGCCGTCTCGTATTCTATAGTCGCCTGTCGTGGACGTTTCGTCATGTCCGCGGCTCACGTCCTCAGTGAGTGACACGAGATTCGGGGGCGATAGAGACTGGAAATGGGCGATTATTTTGATGTATCATTACAGTGTTATGGGCGATTTATGCACAGTGAACAATTCTTTGCGGTTTATGCGTGGTCATTCGCCCATAGGCTGAAATTATTCTATGCTATTGCTGATATTCAATTAAATACATATTCAGTATGTTAAAATTCTCAAATATCTGAATATCTCTGTGCTCGAATGTGTTATCTTGATATATCTGTGCATGAATGTGGTACCTTAATATAACTGTAACTAAATATACCTGTACACGAATGCGACAATATATGGATATATCTGTCATGATGTGATATCTGAATTTATGATCTACCTAATTTTAACTTAACATTGTATATGTAGTCTCAATATCGCTACTGATGAGCTTACGGAAGAAAAGTCCCTCGCACGCAAATAATGATTTTATTTTGTCTTTCCTTTGATAATTTATATTTGCAATGCTGAATAGAAAATACAACATGACCATGGTTTTAATCTGCAGGGTCATATATATTTTCCTCGGAGTGGACAAATACACAATTTGCACAGAGGCAACTCAATACTTACAGCCGCTTTTTATCTGAAACCAGCCTATACATGTATATTGTATTTGTTATCAACCTTTTCCTGACAAGTAGCTCACCGATATTAGTTCAATACGCACTACTTTTTTTTCCGTGTGTGCCGGATTTTGCAGGCCAGAGCATACAACACATCCGGGGATGGTGATACATATTCCCCATGTGATTTTTATTGACACTTTGTATTAGGTGGATGATAATACAGAATATCCTCGCATTCTCTCGGATGTTACTACGTGTAAGCTTCTTGGGGAAAACAGCTGCACGGATGCGGCGAGTTTATCATTTATGGCTGCGTAATGCCCGCCATCTTTGCTCCAAGAATGGATGTGGAGTGCTAACGGGAAGAAATCCGCTTTTTCTCTGAACCCGAGGGTATAGGCTACTTGTGCTATCCTGGGGGCCGTTGAATACTATTTTGTCGTCCGTGAGGCTGGACGATACGACATATCGAACGGTGAACGACATTGTAAACGACCTTTTTCATTCAGTGTAGCATAAAACTAGGCATTAGCATCGATAGTAGCGTTCAGTACATTTTCTATATAAATGCTGATACAAATCGAGCGATGCAGTGGTATTTCTGAGAAAAGTAGGCCGAGTAGTGCAGTACCTGTATTTCAATTCGAATTGTAAAATGTTTCTCACAAACGATTTGATCATTAAAAAATGATGAAATTTGGTACACATGTGTCGCATACATATTGAATTCTCTGTTCAAAATATATTTTAAATTTGAATGAGATTTAGTGCATGGAAAACAAGTATCACATGGGCTGCGACACCTCTAGAGGTGTCTTCCAGGGCGATAAATGGACGACAAAGTGGACACCATTTTCAGAATTAACGATCTTTCATGCCATACCAGCAACGACATTTCAGTTTCTCGTATCGTCAAAAGCTCGTTTACCGACGACACATATCTTTATGCTACGTTTTGCCACCAACGAGACATGTAAGATACTTTTTTATCATAGATTTTTTTATTCAACAGGGCCCTGCCCCTTGTGCTGCAATGTTTTCACGGGAAACTGCTGGGAGATTGTTGCCCAACGTACTACATTCGTCACTCGGCTGAGCGGCGGGGTCATATGTTTTACACTGGTGTTTTTGCGGTCCCAAAAGCGTCCAATATATATGGCCGACCATTGAAAAGGAAATTGCTGTATTTATCGCTAGGTGGTGCACAGGGAATTCCCTGTCCTGCACCCTACACTTCTTTTCCTGGTGGAGACTCTTGTTTGCTATTGCTGTCCGTAGTGAATGGTCGCCTTCCTGACAGCGTGCTCAGAAGGGACGAATAAATTTGAATAGATAGCCGGTATAGACGATAGGTCATGCGCCGGACTGCCAGGTACTAAAGCCAGGAACCCACCAAGGCCTAGGCAGAAATTCAGACCTCCCATTTTAGGATTACGCTTATATGTAAAATCCACGTACAGTCAAATGTCTGAGCGAGAAAGTATTCTTTTTGGTTATCTGATGTTTTATAATCCTTAACTTTAGCTCCATGTTGCTGTAGCTTGAGGATATTGTTTGATTGTCTGATAGATCAAGTTCGTGCTCATGTCCTAGCTCATTCCCTGCAGTGCCTGATTTCCCTGATACTGCATCCAACCACAGGCATTGCCTGCTGTGCTGTCATTCTAACCCCAGACATCTAAACCACACAAACCGGAATGTCATATTTCAAAGTTCGGGGGTCTGTCTAATAATCAAGGATCGAAGATGTGCACCTTTTTTGTGTGCCATCACCATGGAGTTGTCCCATTACACTAAGTCCATATAAGGAATAGAGTAGACTGAGTAGCCAATGACTGCATTCGCAGCAAACCCCGACCTTGACCCTGACCTCCTTACATGATATTTTCTAGCGCCTTGGGACGTAGACATCAGTCGAGAGTTGACCTACAATTTAAGGGGCCACAACCACCCTCCCATGGAGACCCAGGGACGATGTGGATCAACATTATTCAACACCTATGGACCGACTTATGGATAGCTAATACTGCCTTATACAGACTTATTAAACGAAAATCTCTATACTAGTTACAGTAGAGGGTCTTTGTCATCTAACAACCTACTTTGAAGGTCTACCCTTGCTGAGGCTGGGCTTTAGACTTTACAATATGATATCAGTATTCTACCATAGCAGGCGGTCGTAGTTCAATGTATTGAATCGGCCACCGCTATGTCCGATTGACTCCTAAAAGTTTTAGGGATTTCAAACAGTTAAATATGTATAATTATTAGTGGTGAGTGACTATTAGTATGTTAAGATTTGGCCTAGTAGACCAGCAATATCCTAGTCATCCCTTATTTGTTGTTGGTTTGACAGCCAATCATAGCGCAGAGCACACAAGCCAAACCTGCAGCGACTGACTGTTCTTGTCTGTATCTATAGATTCCTTCAGACTGTCAAAAAAAACAGTCCCTTTTGGATGATAGTTGTACTCAGGCTATTTGAGTTTTCACTCCCTTACTCTTTAAGGTCTACACCTGACCAGTCTGGGTCCTAGACATAATAATGGTGACCACGGTGAGACACAAACTCGCTAGTGCAATCTTCTGATTTGAAGTCCATTTCGGTTATTACCACTGTAATTATCAGTATCAGGACCTTGAGGCATCATCGTGCGATACCCATGAGAAATTATCCTACCCCTAATAAAAAACTCCATAGGCTTAACATTGGGTCACTGTATTCAGTCTGGAGTTCAGAAAAATGAAAAATATCGCTCTAGTGGGATACACTTGACAAATGACGTCATTTGTTAATGTAGAAGTAATTTAGATGGGCGGGGTAGGATAAATTCTAAACCAAACTCGAGTTAGTCATGTTATTGTTCATCGCACTCCGGCAAGATCGCGTATTACTGCTCTCGGCTTCGCCTCGCACAGTAATATCGCGATCTTGCCGTCGTGCGATAAACAGCAACATGACCAACTCTTGTTTGCTTTCTCCATAGTCTGAAAGCATCATGCTGAAACGATCATCGTGAAAAGGGTTAAGGATATAAGTGTGTGACAAATATACAGAGGAAACCTGGAATCGCATTACGTATATCCTATAGGGAATAATAATTCTAACACAGGAAATGTCCCTCCCAATCTCCTACCCGGTTCTGTTTTAAGTAAATACACCGCTGTCGCTGTCTTAATACGTGTTAGATACCTGCAGAGAGGAGAGTGAAGATGATGGTTGTATTAATACGTGGGGTAAAACATCGGAATTCCGGTTAAATGAGAACCAAGAAGCATGGATTAGGAAGCTAAAAGGCTGATGGGGTGTCTGTGATGCAAGAGGAGAGAGATAGTCAAAACACAATGTAGGTTTGTAAGGATTGGAGATGGTGTGACTGTTACTGAGTCGTGTGCTAATTCCGGAAATAATTATCTTCCCTGTCATTTTCTAATACCATTCGCCAAGTCCTTAAACGAGTGAAGAAAGCTTTTGAAGCCCATAAAATTTGATGGCAGTCGTGGAGGTGTGGAGGATAAATGGAATCTGGTGAATTAAGGTGCAGGGAAGGGTTTCACGTCAATCTAGTTAACTGGTGATTAATCTAACCAGTCTTCCAGAACAACCCTATTCACCATGAGATAACCCTTTGATTACTCAGTGGTAGAACTGGCTCATAGCTGGACTGAATAGGCATTTAAGTAACTAAAAACGAAATTAAATCGGGCAAAATAGGGGGGGGACGTATAAGTATGTCTGGCGGTGGAAGTTCCCTTTTTCTGGTCATTTCGGGTGCTAACATGATTTATCTTCATACATAAAAAATTTGAAGATCTAATTTTCAAACTTTAGATGTTATCCAAACATTTGAAACCATATTCTACTGAATCAAACAATTTTCAACAAACATAATTTCTGTTTTTTCACTTTACCGCTTGTTTGTCCTATCTACATTTTTCTTTATCTGAAACTTGGGAATATCTATATATTGGTCATTTCTCTTTCTCCATCCCTTGAATAAGTCTTTAATTCCTTGGTCTATAATTAACATTTCATAACTTTAGCTTTTCAATTGGAACGTGGTCCCTATAAATGGGAGCTATAGAAAAGGGAAGGTGTATCTAGTATTTTCCACCCACACATAATATCGATACTTACTGCAGATAGAATTGATGTAGAGAAATGTGCGTGTTTAAATGCACCCCCCATTCTCTACTTTTCTCAGAAGCACTTCAACCCACAAGACCATTAGCGCTGTCAACAGGGCTGGCCAGAGGCAGCTTGTTGACGCCTTAAATCATTACGTGGGAGGGGAGACCTGAATATAAATGTTTCCCACTTCTCCCATCTCCCCGCAACCACTAAAGTCCTTTCTTTTTTCATTTTGTTCACATATACTTCACCTGGAGATAGGTGGCCTTCCATTATAAGAATACAGAATCAGGACTACTTACAAATATCAATGTAGTCAAATCCAAGTCACACAAAAGATTACATAAGTTGATACTTAGTGGTAGGATTAATTAGCTGATGAGTTCACGCAAATTGATTTATGACACACAAAATTGTGAAACCAAGATAAGTGATACATGTATAAGAGGTAGAACGATAATGAGTATTAAGAATAATGAGTACACTACAAGGGCTACATCCAATTAACCGTGTCAGTTATAGTTATAGCTGCTATGATGAGTTAGTTGGAGTTCTCAAATATATACTTCATTTAGACAGGATCTATGACTGCTGGTACCACCCGCCGACTATCAGAGGGTACATAATCTCTCAAGTATATGAGAACAGGGATTATGAACATTTTGATGGATTTTCTTTATCCCCGTATCATGTATCTCACAGTGTCTAGACACTGCCTAACGTTGTAATTTATTTCAAACAGCTACAATGAGCCAGTTCTCCTACAGTAACATGTCCTCGCAATATTCCATGTCAACTCACCAGTTTCTACTATAAGTATAGTGTATTCCATCTTGGTTTTTCTTCTATCCTGGTTGGCACTCAATGTCAACTGAGCAGGAACTTGGAGAAAGGATGCATTATCACTTAAATACGGGTGTAGAACTGCCCTATTCAATGTTCATTGTAATCAACACCCTCTCCTTAATTTGGCTATAAAACTACTTTGATTACTGAGTTTAAGGTCCAGTGTGTGTATTGGCTCTATATTGACTTGTTTTCATATATATATATACGCTTATATTTCACACCAGCATATGAGGCGTATACAAAACTGTTTCCTCTTGTATACGGATGTGTGTTGGCTGTATTTCACACCAGGCATATACAAGAGGAAATATCCTCTGCACAAAATATATATACGCCGGGCGTATGTGTGTACCGATAGAAAATAAAAAAGGTTCGCCCTCGCCGCCTCCCGCACATTTGTGTTGGTAGAGGTATAGGTGGTCTCAATGAGAAACCCTCGCTGCCACCCGCCACCAACCGCCTCCTACCCGTTTGTGTTGGTAGAGGTATAGGTGGTCTCAGTGGTGCCTCTAATGTATCACAAGGCTTATAGCTGGAGAAGTCCTAGCCTCCGCTGCCCCAGTTGCTCGTGCTCGCACTCCTGCTGGAGAAGTCCTAGTCCCACCGGTTGCCTTGGATGAAGTCCCCCGTCCTCCCCCCGGCCGCCCCCAAGCCGCCCCCGGCACTCTAGAGCACTAAGTGGTGTTGGTTGAGGTTGGGATAATATCCTTATTTACACACTCACCTTGAACCCTACAGAAGAGTGGTGTTTTGAAATTAAATCTATTTAAAAAACATTTAGAAAAAAAAGTAGGCTGGGTTTATTATATGTATTTAATGAAGAGATAATAAATAGGATTTTAGAATAATCTTATAATCAAAATTGATAATATAACATTGGATTTTCCATATACCAAGGACTTAATGACTAATGACAAATGAGATATACTACAGTGGTGTCCCCAAGTGGCAGAGATCAGAATTATTGGATAGTGGTGTAAATACAACAGAATCTGGTGTATATATGACGTAGATATGACTGCGGCATGGATCTTATATACGCCAATAGATAAGGCGTATACACAATGGAAAAAGGTCAACCTTGTATACACAAAAGCATAACTATATACGCCGGGCATATACATTTGTAAAATGGTGGTTTTCGTGCAGTGAATCTACAAGTTGTCACTTAACCCTTAAAGGACGGCTGCCTGGGGCTTAGCTACTCTAATAAGAACGGGTGGTGGTGGCAGTCTGTCTGGCTAGAGGACTAAAGAAGAAACCAACAAGTTTGGGTCAAAGTCGTCGTTCTTCACGAGTTGATGCGGTGTGATATGAACGAGGCGACAGCCGAGTGAATATCAATCCGCATTCAAACGAGTAGGAGAATGACTTCTTTGACCAAAACGAGTTGCTTTCTGTATTTATCTCACCACTGTACACACTGAAAGAATGGATAACACACAGGATATAGACCATGGAGAACGGACTGCAATACTTGTATGGGCATGGAGAACGAGTTCCCAATGTTAAGCCTATGGACATTTATTCCAGGGGTGAGATAAAGGCACATAATAGTTAAAACTGACATCCAAATTTGTAATCATGCAGTATGATACATAATCATAAATATTTTATTTCTTTTTAATAGAAATACTAAATATGATGTCATATCTACATTTTTTGAAGATCTCATGAGTATTGCTCCATTATTTCTTTGTTAACCCAATCGACCCGGCACCCGCAGCGCGGGAAATGTTCGTGGTGGCGGCCCCCTACGGGACTTGTATATACTAACGCCTGAGGTCATCGCGCAGTCGCAGTGCGTGAGGCCTGCGTGCTATTAGCAAGCGTGATGGCGAACAATATGTTTTTTGAAAACATCTCGCTGTGAATAAAACAAATGATGACAACATAATTAATGAATAACATTATACATAAAAGATTCTGGGCTTTCCGATGGTGCCATTTTTATTAGTATTCTTTTAAATATAAATGTGTGGGGATTCGCTGAAAGCGAGTAAATGTGTAGATTATACGATTTGTCGAGAGGTCAATTCAAATGTCGGAGACGCTAGGCCGCTCGAGTCTGGTTTATTCGTTGGGAAATATGAAAATATGCGAAGGATATTAATGCACTTCAACAAGGAAGATGCTGGAATACATAGAAATACATACAGATTCCAGTGAGCTCAAGCGTATACAGTTTAACCATATATTTACCGAGCTACGGGACGATGAACACGGACAGTGAATCAAAGGAAATGTGTGTCAAGTCTCAGCTGCTACTTTAGACGTTGAAGCCAACGTAACTTCTCGAATGGATTTATTTACCCAAGTTCTGCAGCCGTTCATCGGGATTTCTAAGCGATAGGAGATGTCCACATCCAAAGACGTTGATTAAATGTACAGTGTCTATTTCCTATAGGATTATTAGAGTGTGACAATCAACGGCGACAGAAATATATGGATATTACTTCGGGGAATCAAAATGTGTGGAAGTGAAGCCACAGTGACAACAATGGCGGGCTAGGCATAGGAGCCTAGCCTATGTGTTATGGTATTACTATTAATTATTCAAGTGATTGTCATCATTGGAGAAATGTGTACAGACAATCCAAAGTAATACCAATTACTGAAAAAAGTTTCCATAATATATGGAAATTTGTGCAATATTGAATAACTGCCGCAACCACTACCTTGTCTACCGAGTTACAGAACTTGATCGAATTGACAACACAACGCAAGTCAGGTCAGTTTACTTTTGTCATATATCAGGTGTATTTATTACATGTACTCTTGTGACTTTTGGGTTTCAGATTGCAGGTTCTAGGCTACATAATATAAATATGTAATACATAAAGATTCAAATGTTCACTCTTCTGTTAATGCCAAAGCCCCAAAATTCTCGACTGTGTGATATATGGTGAAACATTTCGGTAAGCAAAGATGTGTATTACAGCTAGTACAACCGTACCATGTTTGCTTTCTTTTTTCTAAATTGCCCTTAGCACAACGATGATAGCACACTCTACAGTAGGATTTACGTAATAAATCTCCAGGAAGACATCTGTTATTCAACCGATGTGTTTCAGATTTGCTGGAAAGCGTACGGGGTAGGGTAGATTCAACCTGGGCAGAAGAAATAAATTCTTGAACCAGTTTAAGCGAGTAGTCATAGAGAGGTATTTGTTTTTTGCGTTCAAGATTAAAAATAACATAGGAATTTAATTTCATTAACTCCAAAACATACCAGAATAATTTAAGTGTCCATTTTTGTGATTTGCGTCCGAAACAGTAATATTGGTATAATTGGTCGGCCAAATCTACCCCACCCATGTACTTGGAGTAATCACGGACCATGGCTGGGCAAGGAATCTCTTTTCTTCCGAATTTACCTGTAGTGTCATCTTTTATACGACGTTCACAAGTGTCCATAAGTGATCCATGTATTGTGGATATTAAATGAACTATTTTTCTATCATGCCATACACAGAGAAGTACATCTTTTGATTTTGAAAATATCGACTGTCCACGTTGAGTTAACCTGGGGTGCTTTTTCACCATCAATTGCTTCGGCAAATGCTTCCTGTTTCGTCTGATTGTACCACAACAGTAGGTTCGGAATTTATTAATCAAATCCGCAAACATGATTACAGATGAATAAAAATTGTCAAAGTATATATGATGGTAGCGACCGAGGACATTTGCTGAACGTAGGAGCCTAAGAACTATATCTTCATATGTACGGGTTGATCGCCGATCGTCTCGACCAAAATAAGGGAAAGCCTGGACAACATAACCTGAAAAATAGAAAAATAATACTTTTAGATAATTCATATATATATTAATAACAAATACAATAATTCACATATAACATAGAACCTGTAGATCAAACATGAATGATTTTCATTGTCTATGTAAGGAGATATTAATATTTTTCCATGATGACAACAATTGACATATTTTGACTCTGACAGTGACACTGGCAAAAAAGCTAGGGTAGGATTGATTTGTACTTCGATGACAGCTGATTATTGACCTCCGCAAATGAATATATATATATTTATCATATGAATATTTTTACAGTGTATTTATTAGTGTTAATATTGATCTATATAAGTCTTATTAGAGTTTATATATAAATGAAATACTTGCCTGATACACTTTCAGCCATCACCCAAACTTTAAGCCCCCATTTGGTAGGTTTTGCTGGCATGTATTGAACGAATCTGGATCTTCCTTTATGCTTGACCATGCTTTCATCGATAGCTAGATCACGTTGTGGTTGATATACCTTTGTTGAAACATTGTTCAAAATCGAAAATAACCAATTCACTTTGTCAACCGCTGCTGAAGGTTTGGGTTGATTACCAGACGGGGGTTTAGCACTCGTAGCATCGGCAGTATCAGTGGTAGGTGCCGCAAAGTTCAGATATCTGTAGGATTATAATAAATGGGGAAAGTGTTTAGCAAATAATAATTTATATACTATATGAATGGCACAGAGACAACAGTATCCAAAATATATCAAAATGAGTTATTTATAACACACTAATACGATTTTACATACAGGCTAGGATGGAACTCAAAATATAAACAAAGAAAACCTACCTCAGGATGTGCATAAACCTGTCTCTTGACAGTACCTTACGGAAGAATGGCCTGGCTATTTCTGCAGTGGTTGCCCAGTAATCCTTTACCCTTGGTTTCCTAAGTAAACCCATAAGGAGGCCTAGACCTAAGAATTTCTTCATCGTTGGTAAATCGACAGGAATCCATTTATGCTTGTGTTTGTCAGGATTAGCGGTTCTCGACTGCTCGGCGTACAGGTTGGTGCACTCGACCAAACGTGTGAGAAATTCCAATGAAAAAAAGAGATTAAAAAAATCGAGCACATTATTTAGCTTCGATTTATCAATTTCTGGGCTTATCCCACATTCTTCATCGTCAAATTCGGCAACAGGGGGGTTTTTACGTAATCCTGAGACCATACGTGTCCATTTTCTTTCTTCCAGTGTCAATGTCGATGTCGATTTTCCTTTTGTTGTCACTGTCGATGTTGATTTTGGAGTCGGAGTCGTAGTCGATTTTGGGGGCGGAGTCGATTTCACTGTGTTTTCTTCAATTTCTGAATCAGATGATGACGATTCTCCATTTTTACCATTCTCATAATGTGAAAGGATCTTTAGTGTGCTAAGAGGCAGATTTTCTTCCCAGTCTGAGTCGTCTTCCGATGAAAAACCATCCATCCTAACCAATACCGCAGTAGGAGGAGGAAGGAAATCGCCGACCGTAATGGCGGCTGGTCCCGACGCTTCCTAATTCATTTGTTCTACGTCATAATCTGTTGCTATGGTGATCTTTTTTTCTTTTTCATATGTATATTTATAATAATCAAACCCTTATGTATATTACTGGCAAATTTCAGACATTTTGGTAAAATATTTAAGGAAATATATGTATAAGTAATTAAGGAGACCGGATAATGCCTTGAGGCATTATCCGGTCTCCGCGGGGGAATGCCTTGAGGCATTATCCGGTCTCCGAGGGGGAATGCCTCCAGGCATTACCCGGTTTCTGCGGGGGAATGCCTCCAGGCATTATCCGCCCTGAAAGGGTTAAAACATTTTTGTTGATATTGGGACAGTGATGCCTCAAGGCATCATGCGTCTTTAGTGCAGTGATGCCTCCAGGCATCATGCGTCCTTAAAGGGATAAAGGCAAAGAGCGATTGTCAGATGTTAAAACTAGAATCCACTGAAAATTCTAAATTTCGATGCATTGTATAATATTGATATACATAGAGAATTAGTTCTGCTGATCGCACGACAGTGACTAATGCCATAATTGCAGGTACATCCATCATAACATCCAAAATATGACACATTCGAAATTCATAATTTTCCACATGTCTCCACTTGTTCTATCAATCGAGGCAAATATGAATTATCGTAATTTATATTTACATAACCTTTATATTCCTAGTGCTACACAGAATCCACCACTCAGAATGCCAGTTCTTTGATTCTCTTGCACACCCCATTACTGTTAATCCGCTTTTAACCATGCTTCATTGTGTGATATTGAAGTCGAGGATGTTCCTCGTCTGATCATCTCCTATGTATGACGGAAAACAAAAGCTGCTTGTCAATTCGTGAACACGTTACAGAACTCGCTTCCATGCTCTACTGGTGAGCGCAAAAGCCTTTCAGCTGAAGCCGCTTCCAGTTTAATGTACCATAATGGCAGTTTAAAACAGCAAAGAGTGATTGAATAGGAACTTCTAAGTCAAATTCTGTGTTCAACCGATTTGACAATTTTCAAATTGGCATATGAGGCAGCGGAGGTTGTGTGGAATACTCCTTGTTGAAAACTGATCTTCTTGCCCAAAGCCCGCCAGCAGAATACCATATCGGAAATGTGTATGTATGTGGATTGACAATCCTCCCGATGAAATAAAGCCAAAGAGAAATGGATTACTTAGGAAATTGCAAGCTTTGTTCGGGAATATCTGCCGTATTAAAAATCACTGTAGCAAATCACTCCGCCAATGAAGCAAACATAGATACAAATTCCTCCACTTTCACCAGTATAGCAGTTAAATAAGACAGGTATTGAATAAATACAGCAATAATGTCCTTCTGTAGCAGTGGAAAGCCGTCGGGAAAAAATGAAACCACAATTATACCCATGGATTTATAACGGTTATTAGTTTTTTATAACCAACTTCCACTTTCAAATGACCTCCAATAAGACTATATCGTGGTGTAGAATGGGGAGGGGTCCTCTAATATTTAGAATGCCACTAGTCGAGTTCCCGGATTTGGCCTTCGGCGCACGGTGTCTAGAGATACGAGGAAAAAAGTGGAACTTTGTTTAGCTGTTGGATGCGTCGAGCCCACCTGCAAAGTATAACTTGGGATTAAGGCCTGGCGTCCACCTACTACGACAGAAATTTAGACCTACCGATATGGCACCGATACAAAAAGAAAATATCGGAGACACATCGGGAAGGTGCAAAATCGTAGATATATGTCTAGACATCCCTCTTCACCATGCATTGTGAAGGATTTTTTCGGTGCCCAATCGCAGAAACGCGTTCAACTGCCCCGATATTAGGTGACCTTCCGACGCGATTTTTATTTTTTTTTCGGATTAGAGCCTTGAGAATCCACTGGCACACAGTATTCACACTAGTTGCATCATTGAGATTATAGGAATGTTTGGGTTGCATTGATGTACTTCTTAAGCACATTAGGCAGGCCAGTGGATTCTCAAGGCTCTAAGCCTTGTTCGTTAAGAATTATTCTCCCATAGAGCGCAGTGAGAGTACAGAATACCACTTAGAGAGTGTGATATCTTATGAGAGGAGTGCACAATAGGCCTTTTTCCATAGGCTGGTGTCGCACGTTATCTACATGGTTACATAATGCCCGCAGCCAAACATTCCCCTGGCAACACATACTTCAGCATTGGATCACTGAATGTATGACAGTAATAAATCTATAATACACATGGAAATCATTCCCATACAGATAAAAGTTATTGAACTGTATTCTAAAGTATTACAGCTCCAATTTGGTGTGTCATACATGCATATCAACTCAATAATACTTTAGATATTGCTTAGACAACACAGGTATTCCCAAACTGTATACCCAATAATACATTGACGAACCTAGCTATAATATGCTTATCTTTCTCCAAGTAAATACCAAGATATTTTTCAACAATGAAGTTTAGACAGCTCAGACTTGTTGATACAATACCCTAGTTTGTTCCAGCAAATTAATCTGTCAAAAACAACACTCCTGCAATCACACCCACCGTTTACACTTTAGGTGTGATTGCTATATGTCTCTATATGAATGCAGCGGACTCGCAGTGTTTGTCCGAGCAGCCGCGTTACTAGACAGTGGGCCGTTAGGTGGCGCTGAACGGAAACACCTGTATAGGGACGGCGGTTCCTCTGGTGCGTCACTTGTGGCTTCAAGCTTGTGGACAGATGAGCTCAGCTTCCGGACTCAGCCTCTCACCCCTTCCTGGCTTAGTAGTTCTAGATTATTACAGTACTGATGCGTTTGCACGCCGGGGGTTACCCGTCGAGTTGAATTGATGTGACATTATATGCTTGAATAGAATTCTCATCAACACTTGTGCACTTGTTGGGGTGGCAGGTCAGTTCAGGGAGCAGTCCACATGAGATTATCAGTATTTGCCTATGAATGTAACACCAGGGACCTGTTTCACTAGTTTCGTGACATGTCTAGAAGGCGTGTTCGGTTTTTCCGGTTTCATAAGGATTAGATATTAGAGTTCGTTTTGTCCGTTCATGCTTGCACTGTCGATGCCACTTTTGCCACGAAACTAGTGAAACAGGTCCATGATGTGTAGATTTGTCTAATTCTTATGTCTGAGGTCTGTCTTTTCCTAAGGGCAGCTACTTGTGTTGTCACGAAACTAGACAACCCCAATGTCACAGACATGTCACGAAACTAGTGAAACAGGTCCCTGCTGTTGAAAACCCCAGCGGTCATGATTTCTTCCCGATAGGTCGGATTTACTAAGTGTCCCTGCCCAGGAAAAACTCGCTCCTTGCTGCTCCGAGCTGTACCACCATCTAAAACCGAGCTGACAGCCCACAACCCACATGTCGTCACCCCTGCCATCCTCTTAAAGCCTCCGCTCCAGATTCGTATTCGTCAAGTGCAGACGACCGTAGATTGAACGTGACGTCATCTCCGGTGAATTGGCATCCCCAAGGCGAGACCAGTCGCCGGCGTTCTGTTTACATGGTCGCGCTTCATTCTGTCCCATTTATCAACAGGATCATTCCGAGTCACATCTTCGACCTGATCAAACTTACAAGCATGCAGTATATATACGTTGCCTATAAAAGGTTAGAGTGATCACATACACTTTCAGCGTGCTGAGAAAAATCTATATCCCTTCACTATCTGCGTGCTATTCGCTGTGCTATTGGATAAGAGCAGGGTGCCAGTGTCCGAGAGTTTTAGAAGGATTCCCAGCTGACTATGTGGAATCACTCAAGACCAAAATGACTCATTGACCCACTGTTGCTTGCAATTGATTTTTTTTCTATCCTAGACTTAGACAGTCAGAGATATGGCAAGTTGACTGGGTGCAAGTGGGTTAAAGAAAACGATCCTTAAATTGAATGCAACCCAAACCTTTTAGCTATTATTCATTTCAAATTGCAAGCTCATTTATCAATGGTGACCATGCTATTTGCTCCTATTTATCCAGCTAAAAGGAAGTCTAAGTAGAGAACCTATAGGAACTCTGCATGGGCATTCCCGCAGCCCCCAATGTGAGTGTAAACATGAAATGATGAAATTTTAAGCTCTACCCGTGTCCATGGTGGGTGGAAGGTCAAGTTGAAACCTTGAGAAGGTGACAGGAGCAAAGGTCGTGACGTCACCGTCGGAAGCGGAGGCTGATAGGTGACGTGGCAGTCCCTCAAGGGCTTATTGGATTTGGGGTGAGTATCTTTGTTCAAAGATGGATTGCGCACTTAAAGTCATATCCTACAATTCACAGTGGCGCCACCTGGTGATTTTCAAATATTGTTAATAATCAGTCAGAACTGGTTCTTTCTGATTCATTCTAATTCGAAATGGGTATATTTAATGTTTTGCCCAGTTTATCCAATTCTAATATGTAACAAAGACCAATTTTCATTTTCTTGATTTACATAGGAAATGTACTTCAAAATATTGTCTTCAATTCTTTCAAAACAAGGACGATAACTTTTATGTTTTTCTAGAACTGAAATGTGTAGTACTACACATCTACTATATTCTTTGAAAGATTGAGGAAAACGACATGTTTTTACTATGTGAAAAGCGACTTCTTAGTATTCATATAATGTATATTTTCTGCTATAAAATTATCATAATATTGATCTCTAAATCAAAAAGTAGCACAGTGACCCCTGATTTTTAAGTTAGATATGTGTTCTACAACACTAAGAGATTACTTTAGTCAAATTTCAGGAAAATGACAGATTATCCAATATACCTTTGATCAGCTTTCATATCATGTTCTACAATGGATAGCACACATGTAGCTAAGTATGGATATTTGATTGTTCATCATTGGATTGTCCACCTGTTAACTCCATCCACATTGATGCTTAATAATATAAAAAAAGGAGCTAAGAGGAAGAAAACTATTCAAACAATAAATAATACAATCTGAATAGCTGAGCGACTGGTACACTTGTCTTAATGGTTTATCTATATACGCCAGGCATCTCTCTCTTTTAAAGTTGTCTGACGTTTTCTGAACTCCTTGAAACGTCAAAATGTTCATAATGATTATATACAGAGGTAATTCACCTGAGACATTGAGGAAATTGGGAAATAATTTATAATTACAAATAACACATATAATTAATACTTGAACAAAGGACAAAGTAGTGTCACTGAGCATGAGCTATGGGCAGAGAAGATAACGAGGCAGCTTTGGGAAAAATAGGGTTGTTATTATCATTACAACAATTTACTTGAAGAGTAAAATGAATGATGAATAACAATAAAATGATAATAAATTAGTGAATACCTTATAGGTAATTGTAGTGATCAATAATACAACAAGATTGGTAACAAAACATTGATTGATAAGACAATTTACATAATATAATATTTGAGTATTGGATCAAAAAAAGTGAATAAGTGCCCTATTAAGTACAATAATTCTAAGAGAAAAAGGTTGTGGGTGGGTGGGAAATGACATGTGTGTTGTTGGCTTGAGAGTTGGTGAAGAAGTGGGAGCGAGTCTAGATGGTGAGAGTGAAAGGTGAGGCTGGAGAGAGTGTGATATGGTATCCACAAGACTTCAGCAGTGGTCAGCCCGTCCAAAACGGCAGGACCAGATACTACTACCGTCAAAATTCAAGGTTGCTCACAGCATCCCTTCACCATCCTAGTTATTCATTTGGCCAGCGAACCAGTCACCAATTTCTTTCTCTTGATCCTTCTTACTCTTCGCCACTATTACTCTCTTTCCCCCTTCTTTTATTCTATAAATCATTTTTTGAAATCCTATTCCTCATATCAAATTGTTTAAACATTTCAACTGTACTTATCTTATGATCTATTGAAGACCAGTTATCTGTCTGTCTGTGTAAGTAAAAGCAGACATACTCAATAGGAAAAATCCATAGCTAAGAAAATTGATAAAGAATCCAAGATCGTGTTCACTATATTTTGAAAAATACACTTGAAAGGGATTAAGAAAATGGAAATTTGGCTTCGAGATTATGAAATAACACACTCTCCAAGCCGTACAAAATGTCTGGCAGGAGAGTAACAGACATGTCCCTATAGTGGGTCACAGATTTAACCCGACCAGAGCTAATTAACGTAGTGTAGCTCTGGCGGCCAGTGTACCAAGTGCAGTGCTCTAGAAGCCTAGAGGGACTTTGATGGCGTTTTAACGGGAAGAGAGTGCGTTGGTGTGTTTGTGCAGCGGTGGCTGCATTTCACCGATCTGCATACTGATGCCGAGGACACACCAAGCGAGTCAAGGCGGCGATCTCTGGAATCGCCAATACCAAATAGCATATATGTGAGATATTCTATGGTAGTAATATCTCCAACCGATAATCTAGCATCTTGGAAGCAATAATAAGGAGAAATGTTAAATAATAACTCACATACTTGCCAATTTGTGTGGGCGATTCTGGAAATCGCTGCATGTAGATCTACACCAAGCGAGTAATGCAGCGATTCCCGGAATCGCCAACACAAAATGCCCTATATGTGAGTTATTATTTCATGTTTCACCTTATTATTGCTTGTGATATGCTTAACTATAGGTGAGAGATATTCCTATGAAATATTATCTCACATATATGCTATTTTGTGTTGGCGATTCTGGAGATCGCCACCTTGACTCGTTTGGTGTGTCCCCGGTATTAGTGTGTCTCAAGCTTAACATTGACCCTACAGTCTGGGCCACAGGGCTCTGTAGCTGAACTAATCGTATAGGCCAGTAAATAACGTGGAAATGAGCATGATGAATTACAAAACCCCACCAGGAATCAGCAGCTGCTCGGGACTCTAACAATTTTGAAACTCACACCGACTCCGAAAAACCTCTGACTAATCTATTCTGGCTTTATTTGACCCATGGCATACCCTCATGGTATCAAGGCACAATTCTTTCTCAAATTAAAGTTGAAAGTGACTTAAAAATTGTAATAATACGAAAAATGTTCCCCAAGTCTGCCTCAGTGTTAATTGATATGAAACAGGAACACAGTGCATGTTGCGGAATGCTTTGTCTATCATTGTACTGGTAAGGCTTTTCTTTTCTGATTGCTCCGGTGGGGAAGTTGTGCCCCATTAACACCTTTGTTGGACGCCACTGCTGCGTTTCCAGCCGTCATTAACCTTAGTGTCGAAAGGCGGTCCGATCTAAAAACATTTTGTTTTCTTCCCTCCTTTTCTCGTAATATTTTTTTATTCCCTCCTCCCTTTTTTGTCGGTACTTTGTTTCTCTATTCTTCTGCATCGCTTTCCTGGCGGTGGGTGGGTGTCTCTCCTTCTACTCCTTTCCATCTCTGCCCCTTTCCTTCCTTCACTACTTCCTCCCCTCCCTCCTTCTCACCAGCCTTCCTTCTCCCACCCCTCTTCTCATTCCTTCATTTCCCCTACCATCCTTCCTTCTCTCAATCCTCCTCTCCACCTTTCTCCTACTACCATAGTTCCTTCTCTCACCCACTGCTTCCGATACACTCCGACAAGGTTTACAACACACTACGACAAGGAAAATCCCTGTCGGAAGGGCTCTGTCTGAGTGTGTCGGAGTATGTCGTAAGGCCTTGTCGGAGTGTGTCGTAACGGTTTGGTGGGAAAAGAAAGGTTGCCACGGTACCGACACACTCCAACGCAACCAGCTCATTTGGAGGGCTTTATCAATATAGGAAACGTTCGATCCTGTGTCGTAACGCTTGTCGGAAGGCCTGTCGTAGTGTGTCGTAGTGTGTCGGGAGCTCAGTGGACACTCCCCTTTATTGCTTTTATCACTCCTTCTTACCCTACCATTATTCCTTCTCTCACCTCTCCTCATCCTACCCTTTTTCCTTCTCCCATTCCATCCTACTTCCCTTCCATCCTTCCTTCTCTTAATGCCCCTTCTACCTCCTTCTCACCCTGCTATTCCTCTCATCCCTCCTCTTCTCTCCTACCTCTCTTCTACCTCACCTTATACCTTCTCTCTCTTTCCATGAAAACCCTCTCTCCCATCATTAATTCTCCCTCTCCCTCTCCCGCTCCCTATCTATCTCTTTCTCTCTCTCATGGGCGGTTTCTAGACTCACCCAAATGAATAGGGCGCCATTCACATAACCCATCACGAGAGATTTAACTACAGTTCCTTTTAGGTTAATTGAGGTGACTGCCTGAAGAGGTTGTCTGTTGGTTAATGTGAAGACAATTATGATTATGTTTCCAATTGACGAGCCGTTCCTTGGTATCATCTTGAGAACCTTACTAGAGTAAATGTATTTCTTAGGTTACTCAAGTAACATTAGGCTCCATGAAGGAAATTGTCTGTGAGCTTCATTTAATTCATTGTAGAAAAAAAACTTTCATGGCCGCCAATTCACTTCGACACATAACAACATTATTGTTTCCTCTGTACAACTGTAAGACTTAAAGAAAATAGGAACATTCTTGTCTTTGATTAGATTATGTAGAAGGGCTTCTTTGTTAAGGGATCTGGAGATCTGTATTTGTGGAAACAATCACAGCGCGAAGAACCCTAATTTTACATATTGTCCCGCCGCCATTATGGTAGCCGGTAGGGGTGACATAAAACCCGAGTTTAAGAAGACAAGACACATCTAGTCCCATTCACATCCGAAGACCAAAAGCCTCCTCTTTATTCCAGTATATATTCAAGTCTCCACATAGAAATGGGCCAATGCGCATGAGCAGTTAATGTTTACATATCATCAGATAAGACTGCAGCAGGGGAATGTGATATCACCTCTCATTGTTTTAGAATTCGCCAGAGGTATTCATAACATGCAGTACATGCTGATAAAAGCATTTTCAATGTTAATAATATTTTGTCTGCTATTAGAAACGTTCCCACAGTGTCTGGGATACCAAGAATAGTCTTGCTAATACCTTCACAACCTTGCTAATACATTCACAACGGTACATTACCCCACCAACTTATTTTAACTTTTATTATATAAAAGTTAGAAATTATCTCATTGATCAATACCTTAACCACATTCTGCAAAACTTTGGAACGCTGTTCTCTTCATACCCACTTCAACAGGTCTCGGAACTTCTTCCTTACAGTCCTTCGTTCCTACTTCAATATCATTGTTTCTCTTAATCTTAAGTTTCCGGCATTTTCCTATAATGAACTTCCGTGCATAGCACACAATTATACTCAAGATTCCAACAATAAAAATCATACCCCACATCAATGACTGTCTATAAGTTTGGTGCCAAACTGTACGAGTAGGCAGTGGGTCAAGTGTCATCTTCACTGAATGGATAGTAGCACGATCAACTACCTTCAGATGTTCCAGTAACTTGCTATGAAATTCATGCGGTATTCGGTAAGTCACATTTGGGAACGTTATGACATGATAACGCTGGTCTAGCTTAGAAGTAAAGGTACGAGCTTGATATGTAATAATATCTGAAGAATGCAGGTTACACCCTTCTCTCAAGTGCCATAATTCAATTCCTTGAATAGTATACGAGAAAGTCTTACCACTATTACAATAAACCATAACACTATTTGTAACTAGAGATTGCATAATATACTTATTTCTAGCCCAGGGATGAACAACAAGGTTACGTGCTACTTTAGTAACTTCAATAGGACAAGCGGAAACCGACTCACCTAATAAATCAAGTTCACATCCATTTTGTTCCAACACTCTAACTTCACATATTTTGAAAGATCTACCTTTACAGTTTTCAGGTATAAACATTTGTGTCCGTTGAGTGTTTATAGCTACTTTATTTTGAGGCAAAAGTTTTTCAGCATAATCATGCTTAACTATAGGAAATGTTACAAACCGCCATAAGTAGTAAATAGAAGGTTCAGAAGCCCATAAACATACTTTATAGATAAGTCTACGTGGTTCAGCAACAACTAATTCCACATTAGTATTCTGATAATACCAAACCAGATCCTGAACTCTACCATGTTTAGACAAGTGATGCAATATTTCACTTAGATGAGTGGTAGATAGTATGTCCTCTGACAACTGACCATACTCCAACACTCTCCTAGCAAGCTTAAAGTGTGAGTGTTCCTTTTCATATTTATCTGCAGCTAACTCCAATGCAGAAATCCACCGATCAAAGTGACGCGCCACTCTGACCTGGATTACTGCTCTGCGAAGATGGTCCGTGTTTTCAGTCATTTGGTTTAACCGTCCAGTCACTTTCTCTGCATGTTTCTGAAGTCGCTTAATGTCCTGTCGATTTTCTATGGAGTACTTATGAGTTAAGTTCACAACACTCAACAGCTCCTGTTGATTATGATATACAGTGTCAACACTCTTCACTGCCTCGTCCACCTCAGCCTTCAGTGCGTCCACTTCAGCATCAGTAGCGAGCCCAAACAATGAGTGTCCTACATCACCAATTAGATCGATGAGACCGAGAAGTTTCCTATTTCCACCAATATAAGATGTTGTAGTTGTTGACAACTCAACTTTATGGCCACTAAAGTTGATGTCAAGTCGATCAAGTCTTCCCATAGTGTGGTTGAGATCACCTTCAGCCAACCACTTCCTGTCAGAACTAACATGCGTTCGGACCTCCTGAACCCACGCCGGCATGGGGGGTTGTACTGGCGCATGGATAGTAATGACTGCCGTCCATTCCGCTTTCATAACTCCAGCCTCACCAATCTTTTCAGCAATGACTCCATTCGTAATCGGTTTCCGTATAACATCAGCTTCAACAGAGACAAGCATGTACAAGGTAAGTCCTATAACTGCGTACATCTTGGTCGTTTAGGACCAGTATAATCAATAGCCCAAGGTCTTTTCCTATTAGACCTCCGAATTCCGTGACTCTCAGACTCAGCTGGCACATCAATGTCCATTGACTCCTCAATACCGTCTGTCAACTGAGTGGTGTCATGAGTGGATGGTGCAACAGGAGTAGGTAAATGCGCAATAGTTGGCGGTGGCACATCTGAAGCAGGCGGTGTCACTGCGTCAGGATGTTTTGTCTGAGGCTCCTTTGTTGATGGGGCTGGTTTAGGAGCTGTTTTTAATTTCTGGGGTCGAGTTCTGTAGTACCGTGTGACTCTTGGTCTAATTGATATCCAGTCACCGTCTGTGTCAACATGCTGTAGTTTGTCACGATTGTATACCTTTGTTCTTTCTCCCCCATTGATAGACTTGCACCACACCACATTTCCTCGTATTCTTGTCACCTCTTTCGGCATATCCCATTTTGAGTCAAAAGGTGCCCGCTCATACGCCTTTGGTAACACTCGATCTCCTACCTTAAGTGGTAATGCATTAGCCTGTTTCGTAGCTTCAGTGATATAACGTTCTTTTGATTTTTGTGTGTTTTTACAGGCATCATGCAAAGCATCTCCCATCCTCTCGAGCCGTTGACCCAAGACAGTTGTTGATTCAGGAGCTCGATTGGAAGGATACCGAGCCCGTCTACCATATAGGAGGTAGAATGGCGAATAACCTGTAGTTTCAGACACAGACTGTCGGTATGCTAACAACGCAGACCCAAGATGCTCCTCCCATGTTGATATGTTATTGTTTACCAACTTCCGTAAAATGTCCTTTAGACTGCGATGCCATCTCTCCAACTTCCCATTAGTTTGTGGATGATATGGTGTTGTACGTCGCACTTCCACTCCTAATTGATGTAAATAGTCCTGCAACGTGGCATTGGTGAACTCAGTACCGTTATCGTGGATAATAATGGCAGGAACACCATGTCTAGGAATATAATCCCGGGAGAGTTTTTGTACAACCGCTTCTCCAGTTCTGTTGGAAATGGGATAGGCCTCAGCCCATCCCGTTGCGTGATCTATTAAAGTTAATAGGTACACATTGCCCTCTACCGATTTAGCCAGTGGACCAACCAGATCTATTCCAACCATTTCTCCAGCATAAGTCGCAGTAGGCATACCTACTGGTGCTGGCCGTGTCGTACGTGATTCGTTCATTCGACACGTTGGACAGTGAAATATTGCTGACCTTACTGTATCTCTTTGTTTCGGCCAATAATATAACTCTCGGATCCGTTGCAAGGTTTTTGTTTGTCCTTGATGTCCCACCTCCATATGAGCCTTCACAGTGATGTCACGACGGTAGTCTATTGGCAGCACAAGCCGTGGGTATGGCAATTGATCAGGTAATTCTTTTGTACACCACAATAAACCATCATGCCGATGATAGTAACTACCTTCATTATCTGCCAAGTCCCACTCATCCATTTCATGTTGTTTTTCACGTACCTCATCTTTGTTCAGTCCATCCCAACGCCAGGGCACTTCCTGCGCGGGATTTGCTTCAATGTCAACCCAGTCTGTTGTATTGCATTCTCCTACTTCAAGGCACGGGTTACGGGCGAGCATATATGCACCTACCTCATACCATTCCTCATCCTGAGTTGAGGGTACAATCCGTGAGAGCATATCAGCCCTTACATTGTTTTTTCCAGCTCGGTGCAGTATGGGTGCTCCATACTCGGCAATCAGGGAGGCCCAACGTTGTACCTTTGTATTCTTGACCTCACCTAAAAACAGGGCCTTAAGGGGCTTTTGATCTGTCACGATAACCAGTTCTGCCCCATAAAGATAAGGCCTAAGAGTCTTTAGTGCATGAACAATGGCATAGGCCTCTTTCTCAATGGTACTCCACTTAAGTTCAGAACCTCGCAAAGTGCGTGATACATATTGGATCGGCCTCTCTACACCGTTGTTGTCTTTTTGCACTAATATAGCCCCTATTGCCTTGTCCGAGGCATCAGTGTAGAGAATATATGGGTCCCCGATAGACGGATGTGCCATAACATCACTCGAAACTAGTGCCATTTTTAGTTGATTGAAGGCCTCCTGGCATTGTTCTGTCCAAATCCAGGGTACACCTTTCTTCGTCAGGTACTGTAACGGTTCTGCAATGGCAGCATACCGACAGATCAATTGACGATAGTACCCAGCCATTCCTAGGAACCGGCGCAACTCAGACACATTGGTTGGAGGGTGTAGATCATTGATGGCACATGTCTTCTCAGGATCGGCAGCAATACCATCCCCAGACACGATATATCCTAGCAGAGGTAGCTGCCGCTGTTTGAATTGACATTTCTCCTTCTTAACTACTAGTCCTTCCGCCTCCAGACGGGCTAGCACTTCCTGGACATGTTCCTCATGTTCTTCCTGTGTCTTGCTGTAAATCACTATGTCATCAATATATACCATTGCGCAGCGACCTATAGCATTTCCCAAAACCCTTTGCATTTCTCGTTGAAACACAGCGGGCGCATTTGTAAGTCCAAAGGGCATACGTACCCACTCGTACAGGCCATTGTGTGTAACAAAAGCAGTCTTTGGAATATCACATTCCTCTACCGGAATTTGCCAATATCCAGATTTTAGGTCGAGGGTGGTGAACCATGATGCTCCTGTGAGGTTATCGAATATATCTTGTATTCGCGGCAAAGGATGGGCGTCTTTGCGAGTTATACTATTTAATTTGCGATAATCTATGCAAAAGCGAATACTTCCGTCCTTCTTGGGAACTAGAGTCACAGGTGATGCCCAGGGTGATTGGGATGGACGTATCACCCCTTTTTCTAACATCTTTTGGATTTCTTCTTCTACCACTTTTCTCTTGGTCAGCGGCAAACAATATGCCCTCTGACGGATAGGAGGATGATCACCGGTATCAATGTTGATGTGTACTCCATTAGAACACCCTATTTCACTTTGAAACACCTTAGGAAATGCCTTTGTCCATCTAGAGAGTTCAGTCTCACCAAGTTCAAGGTCACTTACTTCTGGCAAGGAACTCTCATATAGTACACCATTAAAGAATACTTTCCCTTTTTCACAGTCTATCACCGCCTTTAGTTTCTTCAACGTGTCCTGGCCCAGTAACAGATCGTGTTTAATGTTGTCCGTTATAATGACATCAATTCTTTCCTCCATCAAGTTAACAACAGTTCTGCCTTTCACAGGGAGACTCTCACCTGATAGGGTAACCAGATTTTCAACAACTGGTTCCAACAAAGGAACTCGTCTAGTTTTGTCACACAACGCTAGCCAGAATGATTGTCTCATCAGGGTACACGCCGCACCCGTGTCAACCAGAGCAGTGGCTTCTTTTCCGCTGACATCTACCACTACTCGAAGTCGGCCATCGAGTACGGCTACTGGCCGTTTCCCTTACCAGAAGCTTTGTACTGGCTACAAGCCTTATCCTTGGCCATGTGTCCGGCTTGGCAACAATTATAACAGACAGGTTGGCCGTCTGTTGTCCAGGCAGGAATCCCCTTTTCCTTTAATTTTTGTGGCCCTTTACCGCGACCTCGGCGTTTCTTATCCAGCTGTTTCTGCATCTCAGCCATTTGACTCTCTAACTTCTGTACAGTATCCATCATTTGCTGGAGACCAGTACCGGAAGCTACTTGATTTACACTCACCGGATTTTTCAGGGCACCTATTTCCATTGGCTCCTCCTTTCGCGTCACACCGGCAAGGTTTCGTGCCCTATCCATGGTCATGGCACGTTCGTAAGCTGCCTCTAGAGTGAGTGGTCGGGTAGCATGAACCTGGATGCGAGTTTCACTTGACTGAATACCAGCAATGAAGGTACGAGTCAGTCTTTCCAAAACCACCTCCACCCCTAACTCCGCATCCGTATATGCCCGATGTACTGCTTGGTCGAAGTCGCGGGCATATTCTCGTACATCTTGCAGGACCCCCTGTTTCATTTCATCTACGGCTTTCCTGAGATATTCATTTTCGTCAGCACCCAGAAACTCTTGCTCGATTCGTTTCCTAATGCGCTCCCATGTAATGGGTTCCTGGTCAGCTGGTTGTCGGCGCCCATTTTCTTCATCATATTCTCTTATCCATCTGCGCACTGCCACATCCAACCTTCCTTTCACCAAATAACCAACTGTGGCTAATGTTACCTGATGGGTAGCAGCACACCATTCCTTAGCGCTGGATATTTCCTCTACCCATTCCCGTAGGGCAGTCTTGTTTACACCATCCTGTACACCGATACGTTTAGCATGATGTTCCATTAGTTTTTGTATGGCCCGACCATCAATCCCATCTTGTGGATTTTGCCCATCCATCTTGTCAGTTCTGTTTAACTGAATAACTAATTCATGGGAGTATCAAAACTCGATACTGCAGCGCCCAAAACAGTTATATCAGTGCCCAGAATTGGCAACTAAATCAGACATACCTGTCCTACATTCAGGTGTTTCCTCCATTTTAGGTGTTGTCCTTTTATCCAGAGGTCTTGTCCTTCTATTTAGATGTCTCGTCGTGGTCGCCAAAAATATGTCCCGCCGCCATTATGGTAGCCGGTAGGGGTGACATAAAACCCGAGTTTAAGAAGACAAGACACATCTAGTCCCATTCACATCCGAAGACCAAAAGCCTCCTCTTTATTCCAGTATATATTCAAGTCTCCACATAGAAATGGGCCAATGTGCATGAGCTGTTAATGTTTACATATCATCAGATAAGACTGCAGCAGGGGAATGTGATATCACCTCTCATTGTTTTAGAATTCGCCAGAGGTATTCATAACATGCAGTACATGCTGATAAAAGCATTTTCAATGTTAATAATATTTTGTCTGCTATTAGAAACGTTCCCACAGTGTCTGGGATACCAAGAATAGTCTTGCTAATACCTTCACAACCTTGCTAATACATTCACAACGGTACAATATGTATACATCTTGCGTACATATAGCTATGATTTTGCATAAATAAGTAAGTTATATTTTCCATCGTATATATCGTCTATAGACATATATATATATATATAAGTGTACATGTTACAGTCATATATGTCATATATATACGCCTGATTCTGTTGTATTTACACCACTATCAAATAATTCTGATCTCTGCTCCTAGGGGACACCACTATTACATTTATTTCATTGGCCATTAACCTTCCAAGTCTGTGGTATATTAATAATACAATGTTATATTACCAATTTCTTTTATACAACCTTTATTAAAACCTCATTGGATATCAATTGTTTAATTACACATAATAAACCCAGCATTCTGGCTTTTTTGTTACAATTTTGAATAGATTTTACTTTGAAAACACCATTTTCCTGTGGTTATAATTCTGGTACTGTAAATAAAACCCAAGGTCTCATCAGAAATCACCCTAACACGGCAACCGCTGCTACTTAGCAGCCGCCGCCGCCACCACCGCTGCCACCGACACCAACACCTCTTCTGCCGCCACCATTTTCACACCCGTCACTACCTGTCTGCACAAAGCCATGCGCCCACCTGTCAATAGATGATAGTCTCAAGTCTGATAATGTGTGTAGGCAGAGGACTTGTTTTAATCCATCCACACACACTGGGGGTAGCCTGGGAGGGAGACTGGGGGAGAGTGTGAGGGAGTGGGGGGGTTAGGCTGACGAGGGGCCGGGTGGCCGGGTGGTGCCCACCCAATGTTCTTTTGGTGTGTATAGACATTATATTCATATTTATTATATATTTAACATGTACATGCCAAATGTCAGAAACGAGAAGGTGACATGTAAACGACCATACGATACATGTCACGCAAAGGGTATTTCTCCTCAAGATCAACAGATCAATATGCATTATATACGTGCGTTGAGGCGGTGGCGTATATAGGAAATATCTTGTTTCGAGGAGTGAACATAGGAAAGAATGTGCGACAGATTTCAATTTGGCTTTTTGCCGTTTTTTGGCAACATATCTAGACAGATTTGTCGCGGATAAATTCAACATAGGTCGATTCCGTCGGGGGTGAATAAATATTAATTATTGAGCTCATTATGGGCGCCAGGGTCGGGAACCGGGAGGGCATATAAGAACAGAGTCACGATATTCAAAGTCCCTGATCTATAAAATTGTGCAGATATTTTGCACACGCACCATCTCCCCTTCATTTGAATATCAGAACGAGTGCTTTCTTAAGATCGCCGATGTCATGTCGGCAGGTTGAAATAGGCCTAGAGTCTGTAAGGCGATCTTGACATATATGCCATTTAATTACCGGTAAGACAGGGTGCTGCACGGTACTAAGGCCAGGTACTTTATCTAGTTATTGTCAATTACCAGACTCGATTTCAGTCACGGAGTCGGCAGTCTGGTGAACTGGCTTTTGCGCTGAAACCTTTGGCAAAAGGCGGGATCTGTGGTTCAGTACCAGAACTACTACCACAATATCTTTACGCTACGTTCATCTCATCAATGACAACCATACGTAAAATGGTACAGTTTCTGCTTCGAGTTTCACCCCCACAAAGAGATATAGCTAATCCAATGAGTAAAGTCCTCTTAAAGGGGGGGTGTCCACTGAGCGTTACGGCACACTCCCACAGAGCCCTTCTTTACTCGTTGGTTAACCAGACCTAGACTTTGAGATTGAAATGCCATGAGAGTGAGGATTTCGTGGAGAGAAAAACGCAAACTTGGTATCATTTTGTACCTTTTCTCTTATGGCTCATATCTAGGCAGATGGCCTACCGATAAATAAGTCTCCTTACTTGAGAGCATGCAGCCTCCTGACACTTTCAAATTGTCGGAAATTTCTCGTGGTTTAGATTACACTGTAGTCCAAGATTACATAGGCGATCGTCACTGAGTCACCAGCTATGGACGTGCTCTCAACCCATCACAGCCTGGCTGACATATTTAGCTCCTGGGGTAGACGGGCTCCAGTCCCTGCACCCTATGGCTACCCTCCTCGCTGGGATACAGGGACTGGTACAATCGGTAATGGTGTTGGATTTCTTGTGCTGTTTAGCTCCAGTATTCCCAACACTTTCCATACAGATATCATGGCTACTGGTCAGATATCTGCTGAGAGATACCTTCTCACTTTGATCTCAATCAGGTCACGGTCAGGAGAAGGTGAAATTTATTGCTATGACAACACAGGCGGCCAGCGAACTCGAGGAGAGGAGGGGGAGTGGTAGGAGGAGGTTTAGGGTTACAGGGTGTACCTTGGGGCCATAAACAGGATATTCTGTTCATAGTGGACAAGTCTTTGATTCATGGGCCAGTCATGAAATTTAATTCTGATTGTGTTCAATAATTTAATGAATGTTCATAATCAAAGTCTTGAGCAAGTCTACTCCTGGGGATATCAGGTGGGTTGAGAACCAGTATACGATGGTGTAGTCCCTTTCACAGAGACTTGGAGGGCTGACAAGGTTAGCTGCCATGTGGGCGGGAAACAAGAACAATCTGTCACATGTCAGATCACCTTTCCAGCACGATCCCTTGAGTTTTCCGTGCAGACTGGTCAAAAGGTTTCCATCCGCCCACACCTCAAAAATACTGGGGGGGGGGGGGCAGATTATAATATTTGAGAAGGCAATGTGGGAACAACACTCTGGCTTATCTAAATGACTTGTCTGTGGTGTGTGTCTGGCGCATAGACTGGTGTATAAACAATCAGGGGCATATATATATATATATATATATATATATATATATATATATATATATATATATATATACACATACATTTTTAGAATATTCTTCATTGGGTAAATTCACAACAATCGTTTTCCATTGTCCCCGAAGTATATCTTGTAATAATCGTTCCTTACCTTGTCAGTAGTATAAAATAGTCAGTGTCTCACTATGTGTGTGTATGCTTGATGGGTGGAAACACCGTGGAGTTATCTATATATAGTTGTGATGCCTCGCACACACATATACGAAATTGCCTCGCCGAACTATTAAAAAGTTTATATTCTGAGGAGCTAGCTTACATTTGCTCAGGTGTTCGAAGAAGGACATCTGTGATTAAAGAAAATCAAGATAAAGTATGTTGCAGTTTGACTGGTCCAAAAACCACAGAGAGGAGGGCAGTAGTAGGTGGAGGGGTGCAGGGACGTAAGTCAGTCTAGAGTTAGCGATATAGAGAACTACCAACACCGACTTGCTGGTATCAAGTCAAATCCCCCTATATCAAACATCTAACCTTTGCAAATTTAAATAACAAGAATTCCAAGAACATGCATTCAGATCAAGGTAAACCATAGCGACACACATTTGCGGCGCCAATAATTTCTAATAACCAGATTTTGCAGTGCTACCGAAGCTATAAACCCAGAATGTGAGGATGGCATGCCTCCGAATGAGAAAAGCACATAGCTGCAGTCTATGACTCGTAGAGATACAGCCTCGAACGAGCACATCTGACAGCCACACCTCCCTGAGACCACCTCCTTCACATAAAAAGCCCATAGAGAGCAGCTCGCGGATTGCATGTCTGAGCACAGTGTATATAGCGATATCTGCAGGAGAATAGAGGCTGAATCTTTGTGGTATGTCTGCTTCGGATGTGATTACATTCATCAGTGTATCATAGGAGTAGTAGAGAGGAAAGCACTCTCCTAAGGCATTCCATGGGTGTATGTATATATATATATATATACAAATGAGTATATATATATATATATTAATTTATATGCTCTTTTTCTTCTCAGTTTGTTATGGATATAAGTCCTAAGAATACATTTGTTCACTTGGTTACCATAAACATAGTCGTTCAAGGCGAGGTTCAACTGCATATTTAGGGGGTGCGTCCACCAACCACGACAAGGCTACGACAAGTGCCGACATGAAATTTCCAATTGCAGCCTTGTCGCAGCCTTGTCGTGAGAAGAGCATTGTCGGGACAGCGGTGTCGGGGCGTGTCGTAGACGTTACCGGTTTCCGTAAAAAAGGCGCCCATGGTTCCGACACACTACGACAATGATATAGAGGAAACCACAACACTCCACGACAAAGGTCCAGTCGTAGCAAAAATCGAACATGTTCGATATTGTCGTGGCCTTGTCGGAGGGCCTCCGACAGGCCCCCGACAAGCTTCGTGTCGCAGCTTGTCGGGGCCTTGTCGTAGCCTCTTGTCGGGAACTATGTTCCACCAACCACGACAAGGCTACGACAGGCCTTCCAATCGTAGAGCTGTCGTGGACCTTGTCGGAAAGCCATTGTCGCAGCCTTGTCGTGGTTGGTGGATGCACCCCCTTAGAGTATATACATTCGTCTGTCGGGCTGAGAATATAGCGGCATGCCAGAGAGAATGTATATGATTAGCGAAACGACTACATTCGTACTCCACATATCCTTTTGCCTACTTTTTATTTCTTACAAAATGAAATATCATTTCTAGTTTAGGATTCCTAACCGAATTAACCAACCTGGAATCTCCGACACAACAGCCATTTCCGTTGGTTCAATTATGACAAATATCCATTCCTAATATGATGGGAATTTCTCCTAATTGCCATTAAAGAAATTAACTAAAATAAATGAGGACATTAAGAGAGCCAACTAATCTGAAGTCAATGATATTAGAGACGGTTCTGCAGGATCAGTTCTGGAATAAACATGTTTTTCTCCATGATATAAACTAGATCTCATAAGTATAGTGATATATCGGTAATATCTTTTTAATATCATGATTAGTGTGTCTCGCAATTACCCGAGTTTTTCTGATACATTGAAGTGGAACATAAGTACAGAAAGTTGATGAAAATAAAGGGAATAAATTGGGCATATACTATTTAGGATGATAACACCACGATGATTTACCTTTAGTGTTGGATTGAAAGAAGAATCCTGCTGGTTAGATATAATAAATATGAATGTGGTAAAGTAAAACCCTTCTTAAGGGACACCCTGCAAAGGAGTAAAACCCTGCGTTAACAGTCAACTTGCCCGGAACGTCCATTTTATCCCCTATTAAGCGTTCAATTTATCCTTGTGTAAAGGGTCACCCCACGTAAGCGGGTACCTCGTGTTAACAGTTTCTTCATGGTGTGTGGTGTTGATTGGTGTCTTGACAATAAGACTCGAAATACTCTAGGCAGAACCACACAACTCCAACAAGTAAGACTAGGAGTAAATGGAATGTTCGTCAATGATGAATGAGCGCGCAATTCTAAATGAAAAACCATTAAGATGTTTGGGTTTCATTCAGTCTATAGATGGTTTTCTGTAACCCACTTGCACCGAGTAAACTTGCTATTTTTCTAACTGCCTGAGTCTAGGATCCAAATGTATCAAGCAACAGTGGGTCATTGAGGTATTTCAGTCTTGAATGATCGGTCATGGTCAGCTGGGCATGCCTCAAAGACCCTCAGACGCTGGCACCCTGCTCCTTATCCAATAGCACAGCGAATAGCAAGCAGATAATGAAGGGATAGAATTTTCTCAGCACGCTGAAAGTGTATGTGACCACTCTAACATTCAATAGGCAACGTATATAAAGCATACAGGCATGCTCTAGCAAAAGGAGGGGTACAGGCTGTTGTGTTGGCCCGGGCGGACCAGGGACCTGTTGCATAGTTTAAGCTCTTACTTTAAGACTCTTTTCTGTACCCCAACGAGATCCAGGGATGACGTGGATCAACTTTATTCAACATTATCCCTGGTTCTCTATGGCATACAAAAAAGGGTCTTCATGTACGAGCCGAGATTAGTCAACATAGGCCCGGGAACAGAGAGTGATCCATATTTGGGTTTTACTGTTTACTGATTTTGATAAAATCCTCGTTATTCTATTACCTTCTGGACAAAAGTTCTAGACATAGCAATTCATAAGTGCACTTATAAAGTTGTATACTTTGCGTGTGAACATTTGCATAATAATGCAGCTTATATCCTAATGACCTCTCACATTGTGAGAATATGACTATAAGGGGCTGTGATGGAGGTCAGCTTGACGACCCTGACGTCCGGATTCCTCTATATTTAGCTTTGTGGTCTGGAATCTCGACGTCAGATTGGTCTACAGCTAACGTTGGTGACGGGGGCGGAAGCGTTGGTCGCCGTCATGGTCGCAGTCAGATTGCCCGGGGTTGGCATTGTGACGGGAAACAATATAAACATGTAATAGTCTCTGCATGCTCCCGGCTCTGGGCTTGATTGGAGGGTGTGTGCGCAGTCCTACACCGGCTCCCAAAGCTAATTTATTTTTGTAGGGGTGTGAGCACGCACATCTTTCTGTGGGTTATTAGACTGGACTGGTGTGGTGTCAAAGTTTATTCTAGACACCCAGGAGGATGTTTCTAACTGATCAAATCAGTGAAACGTGAGCCGTTTTACATTGTTGTGACGTGACGTAACTGGTCCCACCATTTTTTAAAAACTTTTTTTCAGCAAAACTTTTATTGAGTTCAATGTAGTTTTCTTGTTTTTATCTTCTCTGTCCGAAGTACATTTGATCTGTATAACATTTCAACGGCACATCGTTCTATTTGGTTACAGCGCAATTTTGTTTGCTCCCCTTTCTTTTTCTTTTTTTAGCAATTGTCGTCGGAACTGTGTTCAGTCTTCACATGTTTAGAGAAAACATATAGGGAAGACTAGACTCTGGGTCATTTGCGGAAGCCCACTTGGCAACCAGTCAACAAGACAATTCTACATCTGTTTTATCAGGTACACATTATATCAGTCATCACTGGGCCATTAATGAGGTACTTTGGTCTCTCTTAATTGGTAATGGTCGCTGGACACACCTAAAAGATACTAGGATTCTAGTACACTGCACCTTACCAATGTCACAGAGTTGGCATGCAGGCAGTGAAGGGTTAGTGTCTGTGTCATACTGAAAGTCTCTATTTATAACCTCTCCCTAAAGTGGGATTCACCAAATGGGATCCATGCATGTCACAGGGTGGTTGTCTGAGACAAATCCTGCTGGGATTCTGTGCTCGAACACAATTTCTTCATCTAAATTTTAGGGGTCTATTTTTTCCACCTGCAATTGTTGATGACAGTTACTCCTAAAAAGGAGCAGAATCTCTTGAGGTTTTGAACCCTGTGAGGCACATGAATCACTCCGTGTGGTTTCCTCATGAACTAAACAGCGTGGCCCACACTCAATAAGAACACAATTAAAATTATACAGGTCTATCATTACTATTGTGTACCCACCACTTCTGTTTTCTGAGTGTGCTCGCGCAGATTATATATACGGTGCCTAAAGGTTAGAGTGGTCACATATGGACTTCCAGCCTGCTACAAAAAAACTATCCCTTCACTATGTGCATGCTATTCCTTGTGATATTGGGAGAGGAGTACAGTGCCAGTGTCTCAGGGTCTTAGAGGGCCAATCACTCAGGACTGAAATACCTCAAAACTCACAGGTGCATGATGTTTGGATCCTACCAGGCAGTTGAAGAAAGGGCAAGTTGACTGGATGCAAGTGGGTTATATAAAAGGACCCATAGACTGAGTATATCCAAAACCTTTTGATAATTCCACGCTCATTCATCAATGATGAACATACGATCTGCTCCTAGTTATTGTTATATATCACTCAGACAGCATGCTATGCCATCTGCTGAGCCAGCAGGTATTCTTGACATTCTGATAGCTTTACGTAGGTATGACTGTAAGGCTGCCATCAAGATATACATTAATATTAAGAGACGTCACAAGTTTGAGTCTGAGTTTATTTATGTCACGCATATTGTTGGCTCCGTATTTTCATGAGTCAAAGACGAGTTGTAACATTACGAACCCAAAAAAATGAGTGACATAAATGAACTCAAACTCAAACGAGTGGCGTCTAGATTTTATCCTACCTCGTTTACACGTTTTTTCACCATTAGAAAGTAGTGACTTAAACAACACTTTATGTCACACCCGTGACATAAACAAATCCCATGTTAAGCCTATGGAGTTCTTTTTATTAGGGGTAGGATAAACATCCGTACATTAGGCTGATAAAAATAATGATTTTCAGATGAGGTATTTAATACATTGTAAAATGATTTCTCATAGAAATTACTTTATTATTAAATTGGTAACTTATCATGTATATTTTTCTTAAAATACTGAACCATACTCAGACGAGTTTCTCTATTTAGTTCATTCCACAGATTTTTCCCTCTGCAAACAGGGCTTCGTCGGAAAAAAAACTTGTCTTGGGTCCATGCAGCTTTATAATCTTCACTTCTCAAGCCTTCTTACGGCTCTCGGCCATAGGCAACCTTAATGTAGTTAAAAGAAAACCAGCTACTAAGAACGTTTTAGGGACTTAGAAAGAAAATGATTCAAGGAATCTCTCATCCAGAAGGTTTAATTAGCATCTTGTGACGCGAGATTTTTTTCTACTCAGTCCTACAACCAAATACATTATAAACCTAATCTAACCCTCACAATCTATTGTTTTCACCATCATACAAAAGAGTTTTAATTTCTTGAATCGGCCCCTAAATAGCTTTTATATAGTTTAAATTCATAAGTTGTTTTTTTACATCTTGGGCTCATACATCTCCTCTAAGCAAAACCAGCCAGTATTTATTGTATCATAACCACACCTCCGGCTGAAAGGGTTAAGCCCTGGAGGCGGTGAGGAAGGAGTGTGACTACATGGTGGCGAGGCCTGACCTTTTCACGTCGTCCACAGATCCCCTTCTCATGGCACTCTGGTGGCGACACCTGTTCGTAACAACCGGTCACCGTACCTGTTACAACGACCACGACATCACTTCCTGTCGCCCCGTCTGACATGAAACAAGAAGTCGGTCACCTTGACGGCTCTCAGGGCTTCGCTGCACTCTAAGATGCGAGCGATCTTTTATAGAGAGCCACCACAATGAGGAAGCATCAACCACACAGACCTAGGGGCTGTTGAATAATCTGCGAATGACAAAAAAGTATCCTAGAATTGTCTCTGGGACCATAGTGTTGTATAAAATAATGTGTTTTAAACATGAGATGTTTTGAAGTTGAGAGAAACTTAAATCAATACAGGGTGTTGTGTGATTACTCATGTAATTAAGAGCAGTAACTGCTTCTTTGTGATGCAAGCCATGTGCTTGGATTGATTATTAGAGCGTGTTTGCAGGCGCTAAATACATCATCTAGAGGTTAGAGTGGTCACATTGAACTTTCAGTGTGCTTCCAGAAAACTATCCCTTTACTATCTGCATGCTGTTCACTGTGATAGTGAGAAAAGAGCAGGGAGCCAGTGTCTCAGGGTCTTAGAGTTGTGCCCAGCTGACCATGACCAATCACTTAAGACCGAAATACCTCATGACCCACTTTTGCTTGATATGTTTTGATCCAAGACTCAGCCAGTTAGAGAAATGGCAAGTTAACAAGTGGGTTACAGAAAACTATCCATAGACTGAATAGAACTCAAACCTTTTAATTGCTATTCATTTATAATTGCATGCTCATTCATCTGTGATGAACATACTTTTGGCTCCTAGTTTAGTAGACTGTATCTAGTGTCCCCCTACCTTTGTGAGGATGTCTTTGACACTAACACGCCTATTATGTACCCTATTACCGTGCACCAAGTCCCCCCTTCACCTGCATGGTAGCTATCATTGATAAGATATACCTTTATGATACTAATATTAACGTTTTCTCTAACTCTTACACAGGGGCTTGTTGAATATATGATGGACTTCTCCTTGTATGTGGTTCTCGTTGTTCAAACAAGGCCGTCTCTATTCAGAACCAGAATTCTCCATATTAATTCATAGGGACTGCGTAATTCACAGGGCGGAGATTACGCACGCGGGTACTCGTAATCTTTGTATCGATGCCAATTAATTGGCCAGTAGAAGCTGGTTTTATGTAGGTGTGCTCCAAGCTATCGTCCTCCCACACTTCAATATACATATATGTTTATATAGAAGCGGGAATATCCATCATCCAGACATTGGTTCATCTCAGGAAAGATTAATGCCTAGGAGTTGATACCAAATTATCAATTTTTGAATTGCAGGAGGGCGTCTAGGAAATCTTGCACCTTGTGGAAGGATAATAGACTGTAGAAGTTACGTGATCCAGCTTCACATTGTCTCCTTCTGCGTGTAGTTTAAATATGGGAAGGTGTCTAGATGAAGCTTCTGCAGGAGAGAGAGCCTGACAACCAAGATGGATAAAAAGACATTTCCCTCTAACGAAAAATGAGGCATACTGCAGATATTCAAGTTTCTATGTATTAGTCAAAGTATTTTAATGCGGTGTCAAGTTATATTATGCAGTATACTAGCAAAGCACAGACACAGAAAGAGGCATTGAAAGTCTCTGTTGATGGCTATGGAATATACTTAATAATTCCTGTGAAATTATATCACAAATGGAAAGAATAGAATCCATCAGAACGTTCTGATCCAAGACGGATTAGGGGTGGTAAATGTAGTTTTGTGTTTTATTGCGTCTTGTCTTGTGTCTACTGCTGAATAATTAAAGTGCGAGCACCTCAGCTGTGGTTAACACATGATTTTATCAGAAATCAAGGCACCCCTGTCATAAGATCTCACACTCTCTAAGTCGTAATCTGTACAAGGTTCTCACGGCGCTCTATGGGAAAAGAATTCCTAACGAACTAGGCTTAGAGCCTTGAGAATCCACTGGCACACAGTATTCCCGCTAGGTGGCATCATTGAGATTATAGGAATCTTTGGTGGCATTGTACGTCTTTAGCACGGGAGGCAGGCCGGTGGATTCTCAAGGCTCTAAGCCTAGTTCGTTAAGAATTCTTCTCCGTAGAGCGTAGTGAGAGTACAGAATACGACTTAGAGAGTGTGAGATCTTATGAGAGGGGTGCACCAGGACGTTTTCTCACACAGGGAATCACTAAGTGTACGCACCTCTACGTACTTCTACGCATTTTGAAATCTACAAATGCGCGGTAATGCGCGGGAAAACGCGGAGATACGTAAAAGAAAGTAGGAATGCGCCGGAAAACGCCACAATGCGTACAGAAGCGTAAAGAAACGTTGATGAACGTTGAGAAGCGTACTAAAACGTTAAAGAAACGCAACAGATACGTTCCAAATCCGTAGCTAATACGTACTCCCCAACAATTTAAATACGTAGAAGAAACGCCGAAATTTACGCCAGTGTGACTGGGGCATAACATCGTCGGGCGTCCTCCAAACATGTTTATTCCACCAAGAAAAATAGTGTCCTGCGGTCACATGTTTCAGGGATCCGGCAATATCTTATATATTAGATTTTCCGTTGGCCGACGAATGCGGCACATATAAATTGAGGTCGCCTAAAGGTCTGCCAGTGGTGCCACCAACTGCAGATTGATATGAAATAATCGCAGAGAATGCAGAGGATGCCTTATTTCTGCTATATTTTTCATGTCCATATCGATTCGAATTTCCCCTAAAACCTTGACCATGACCGATGGAATCAAGGCGTTTTGATTCATTCAGTCTGTAACAAATCGGTCGGTGACGGCCTCATTGCATTATCATCACCAAAATAATTGGTGACCATTTCAAATACCAGGATACGATTTATACCCATGTCCACTATTTGAGTCGATGACCGATCTATTTTCAGATATTTGGCAATGTTTTGCACCACTTCCCAACAAATTGGTCATCGATGAATTCATTATGGATTAATTTCGTCAATCCAACGAGATGGGTCATAGAAAGGTGGTCACCAAGTGGAAAAAGCAGCGATATTTAATGTATCTAAGTGTAATTTAAACTGGCACCATCTTCCCCATACTTGCTTATTCTAACGAGTGGTTCCGGAAAATCTTTTCAGGCAGCATTCAAAGGTGACATTATCTGAACAATAGCAAATGATCTCCCAACTCTACAATTGATATCGATAGAAGATACACGTGTAAGGTGTATAACGCGCAGTGAGGTTTTATAGAGAACGTCATGATTACAGATACTGGGGTAGGTCTACTTGCATGAACAACCATGGAGCCTGTTTAATAATCTAGGCTTGTAAATGAAGACCCTTTTCTGTACGCCAAAGAGACCCAGGGACGATGTGGGTCAACTTTATTCAACACTTATGGACGGGTAAGAATGTTTTAGCGGGCGACCTTGAATATTCTTAAACGATTACCCTTGTAAGAAGTACAGAAATGAGTCCTTATGTACGAGTCTATATTATTCAACTATCCCCTGGTAGAAACTGAACGAGAGTTAGATTCACAGAGATATACTCCTATGTAACGAGGCAAAGTATTCCTAAATATTTGTAAGAGGGATTAGGACTATTTCTCGGTTGTCAATATAAAGACGATTAGCCTCATTTTGCCTTGTTTTCTTTTGTGTGTCATTAACCCTTTCTACGCCGGTAATGCCTTAAGGCATTCCCCTAGCGTGCGCCGGTGATGCCTTAAGGCATTCCCCTACTATACGCCGGTAATGCCTTAAGGCATTCCCCTAGCGTGCGCCGGTAGTGCCAAAAGGCATTATTTTTTGTAATTATGTTAGAAAGTTTTCTATCTTTGGCAATAATGTTTTTACACACAAAATAACCCCAGAATCGTTTTCTCCATACCTTTTTATTATTATTAAAGTAAAAAAAACATTATGTCATCGCGATGAAAAAAAAGATACAGATCTTCGTAACTGGCACAGTGCTGTATTGAACCTAGCCACAGGCTTGTGTCAATGGAGGGGTCTTCCTGCACTTGGAAATATTAATATAATTATTGAATATCGATCTAATCAATAATTAATGGTATGGAAATAAAGCCTGAAGTCTCTTCTTTTTTTCGGTATCATTTAAATTATCTAATTATTTCTCTAAGTTATTTAAATTTGATAAACAGTAAGGCACCCCTCTGCGGGTTTAGCCATTTTCTAACGCTTGTGGAATGGGCCGGCGTATGAGAGGTCAGATGCGTCAGACGTGCGGCGTTGTAACAGAGACTCCCGTAGTGGGGCGCGGCGCTGAACGACATATACGCGCGCCAGGCCCGGCAAGGAAAGGGTTAACAAATGACTTATACGCAGCCAGAGACCATGGCGAGCTCACACCTGTAGTGTTCGTTGACTTTAAAAAGGCCTTCGATAGCGTACATCATGGTCGACTAATAGAAAAATTACAGAAACTAAACTTACCAGAGAACTTACTATATTGGATTAAGTCGTACTTACAAAATAGATACCAGCGCACATGTTTTGGCACCTCATCTTCTTCCTATGCACCCATTGAGTACGGAGTACCACAAGGCTCCGTACTAGGTCCTCTTCTTTTCATATGGTACATAAACGACCTTGCAAAACTGGTAAAAGACCACGGCCTCTCGGTGAAACTATATGCAGACGACCTCGCAATATACATATCTTCTGATAATCCTGACGAAGCGGCTACCAAAATACAAGAATGTCTAGACGTGATCCATGAATGGACACAGATGAACTTACTCACCATCAATGTTTCAAAAACCAAAGTAGTATGGTTTGGATCTAGAAATAAAATGAAAAAGTTCAAAACGAAAATACCGAAGGTATATCTTGGGTTAAACACCCTAGCGGAAGTTAACGAATACACCTACCTTGGGGTAATTCTTGATTCTCAATTAACTTATGACAAAAACGTCAGAATGGTAATAAAAAAGGTAAACAGGAAACTGTTCCTCTTCGCCAAAATTAGACAATACATGTCAAGAGTAGTAGCGATAAAGGTGTATAAGCAAACGATAGTCCCAGTGGTAGACTATGCATCACAACTACATGGTTCAGGTCTGAAACGCCTACTAGAAAAGTTACAAAGAGTTCAAAACAAAGGGCTTCGCATGTGCCTACTCGAACGTATAGGAACAACCAACGTCGAAAGACTACACTCACTCTGTAATATCCCCACCCTTGAAAACAGGAGACAAGAGCTCATGTTGTGCTACATGCGCAAGATAGCGTTGAGAAAGGGTATTATTAGTGAAACAGAGATATCGGACACAGCTACGGATCAAGAAAAAAATCAGTACAGCACCACTTAGAGGTGACACAAGTATACAACCTGAACTACGTTCGGATGAACAGGATGACAACCTCCAACTTTTAAATGACCCAGCCCAAACCATCAGACTGACTAGGCGACAACTAATGTCCGTCCTTGACTTACCGAGACCCAAAACTGAATTCCGTAAGAAATCCCCTCTATACAGAGGCTATCAAGCTTGGAAGGACTTAACTGAAGCAGAAAGGTCTGCCCCTAGTAAACGGAATTTCAAGTGCGAGATACGGAAGGGATTAGTAGGATTAAAATGAGTGGAAACCTACTCGCTAAACGCAGTTCTGTTCTGTTAATTAACTAATGTAAAAACTAATGTCTTACCTCTCGATACACTACACTACACCTCTTACCGCTACCAATACACACATATCCGCCATCACTTCCCCCCCCCCCTACCCACCTCCCGCTTTTTTCCTAATCTCCCCACTAGCCAATTTCCTCAATTTGAATTTGAGCACGTTTTCCGATTGGTTGAAGTGAAGAGACTACCTGATCGTGATCACAACAGCACTTCCATAACCATTACTGCATCATTCCATCAAAAGATAACAAGAGTCGTTCGTGGCTCACCCTTGTTAATCATTGGATAAGTAATCTAAAGAATCATCTTTGTTTCATCACACTTTGCATTGTGTTTTGTTTATGTAGTATGATTTTTCCTCTTGTAATACCTTATACAATGTCATATTTTATCTAGATGTAACAAAATGATACCTAACGAGTTATAAGGCCAATGGGTATAGTGGTAGACCGCTTAACTTGTACTAGCAAACTATATTCCAATAAAACCTTTAAAAAAAAAAGAAAAACATACAGTGAGAACAATAATGGGCCAAGTATTGAGCCTTGTGGTACACCATGTTTAATAGATAAACAACAGATTATTTACTTTTACCCTCTGCTTCTGGAAACTTAGATAGTTTTCAAGCCAGTGGTAACAGCTACCCACGATACCATAGTTTGACAGTTTCAGCAGAAGAATGAAGTGGTTTGGTTTATGTAATTTAATAGATGTTTATAAACAAGCTTTCCCATATACTTATGTGTAACAGGTAGAAGCGAGATAGGCCCTAAATTATTTGTTCGATAGGGATCATCCCCTTTTAGAATAGGCACAATAGCTGCAATTTTCAATATCATTGACTGCTTATTCGGGCTAACCTTTTTAAGAACAGTGATCATTTCCTAAGGAGTAGTAACTATAGACTCAAAAACTGACTGCCGAATTTCCTCGTAGGGCCTTTATAGATGCTAACTGTGGCCACCGCTTTCGTCGATCGTTGAACTAAATCTAGCCCAAGGCGTCATAGTCCGACTATTCTGGTTTGACATGGCATACTCCTCTGATAGCATGGTTGCATTTATGTATAATCTTACTCTGAATGGGAGGAGATGAACACACCTTAACAGTCTGTTACAGTACACAGTGTGTCAGGTTGTCTTAGTTTGACAGTGTCAACAAAGGTGGCGCCACGGGCATGTTTTGTCTCTCGCCGAGTGTCAACAAGATGTTAAAATGGCAAATAACGTGTTAATAGCTCTATTTCCTTTAGTGTATACTTAGTCTTGATATAAAAATGGTGTTTTGGATGGGTCTGGTTTCATAAATCACTCGTAATATTCATTTCCATGTTCACAAATATTTGGATGGGCGCTTTGAGTGCAACCAGAAATATTTACGAGAATAACTCGTGCACTGGTAGCTGGTTTTAATGTCTCTTGTGGCATAAAGCACACTTTATGTCACGGAATACCACATAAAAGTTGCTTATGTTAATTCTATGGCGTTTTTTTATTAGGGGTAGGATAAACAACATATCTGTATGGGCCGGTTATGTCCATGCACACTCCATAAATGTTTTCTATGGACACTTTGGATTAAGTGGATGATAATAAGCGATAACGAGCGATTAAAGTCGATTAGGGAGACAGGTTGACATAGACAATTGCCCTGGCGAATTTTTCGGTAGCTAATTTTGAATTGTCACAAATTCGCCAAGGGTTCATATTACTTGTTGCTCATATTTTGTTAGCCAATCCAGAAACCGCTCATTCCACTCGCTTGGTGTGTTTTCAACTTCAGCAAGTTTTGCATTTGTGATGCTGGTAGAGTGGGCTTTGGGCTAAGATATTCAATCGATATTTAACCTATATTATCGGTTAGATGAACCATGCTCACAGAAGTGTCATCCTCAGCTACGACAAGGTTCATCGTATACCAATTTACCACTTCACTGTCACGTCAACACAAGCCGACCCGCTTATAAGTGTGATGGATGGAGGTTGGCGTCTACACTACACTCATGCCTCTGAGACTCCATTTCTGAAACAATTCATCTTGGAGGCTTTGTTCTTCTCAGGGCTTCATATTCAGAATAATCACGTCGATATCGCGGTTCAGAGTCCCTATTGCATTTTCATTGTTTCCACACTAGGAATATAAGGCGTAAAATGTTTATGATCGATGGGTAGGTGTCGACTATATCTCAGAATTCTACTGGAATACATACCAGATACCAGCCTTTGGGAGTAATACGGTGTAGATGCTCATCCGTCTTTTTTCTGATTTCTGATTTATCCACCTGCCCATGTTGTTGTAATGTGGAAAAATAAGACTGGCTCACCAGGCTGATATTCGCAAGTTGTAATTCGTTTCCATTAACTATACCAATTATAAACAGGCATGTATTTTGAAATTGTAGCTGTATTCAAAATTTACCCAGTACCAGGCATACCCATTCAATGCGTCCTTTAATATATTAAGTTCCACAAGTTCCTTTTGCTTTTTTCTGTAAGTTTTCTTTATTGATATATAATCTTTAGATACACATATTTACAAAATCATTCAGGACGTTACTGCACTAACTAAGGTGAATAGCAATAGAATCACTTATCGATTATAAATACATTTTACATTAAGATATTTTCATCTTCTGAGAGGATAGAAAGCAATGTGTGAGCCAGTAAAAATAAATTACAGTTACGCAGTGAAGTGGTTTACAGATTATTGAAAAAACATATTTTACGTTGTCTAGACGTCGTCTCTAGTCTAAAGGGATCTGTTCAAACAAAGACGATAATGTAATAGATTTGAATTCCCTGTGGGTAGAAGTGTTTCTGAGAAGTGGCGTTAATTATAAGGCAACAACAGATTTGCAGGTAAAAGGATCTTTTATCATTTTATATTAGACACCTTTTAAAACTAACCGCATATGATAGAGTGTGTTATCAACATCACTTAAGTAACATCAGTCAACATCATGATATATAATATCCAATAATGCACATTGGAGTACCCGTATAGGAATAATGTGTATAGGGATGGTGGGTGGGAAACGGTCGTGCTGCGTGGTCACTGAGTGAGTGGAGAGGGGTGACGCTTGTAGGAGCCGGGCTGTTATATAACGACCGCAGCATGCTTGCCTCGCAAGAGATTCTGTTTTTAGTTGCCTCAGAATTTAACAATTAATCAACAATTCATTCCATACAGTAAGTACTGAACGTGTTTGCACTTGATGCCTGCCATTACAATGACACTTCCACGAGAGAAAAACCGATATGTATATATATTACTATATAACCACGCTTATATAAATATAAATTATCAACCAATATAACTCTCACAAATATTCACTGCGGTCTTGTTGTTGTTGTTGTTGTTGTTTAGGCGTCACACCCACTCTTCTAGGTATCCCGGTTACTGATGCGGTAACCGGAGGTTACTTGGTGACGCCCCTGGTTTTAAATACTCATTCCGCTGTGATTTGCTCAACCGAGCAGTCCATTTTTAATCTTTCTCGGAGAGATTGATTTCTTTGCCAATATGGGCAGAAATAAAAAGAAAACTTCTTCGGATGAAGGAATGAAGGAAGCACAGAAGGCCTCAGGGGCGGATACCTCTGGGGAGAATTTGGGCAATTTTTCCCAAACTTTAGCGGAATCAAGGGCTACCACCACGGAGATGGACGGGCAAGCCGGCGGGCAGTCGACCACAGGAGCAGCCTACTCGGAGGGTGTAACGACCGAGTCGTTTTCTTCAGCAGGGGCGCAAGACGAAAGAAACTCGCGACTGGAGGGAAGGATGACGAGTTTGGAGAATTCTATAGCGACAATATTGAAGATGGTTTCTTCGAAAGAAAGTTCGTCATCAAAAACTCGTTCAAGATCTTCTGTGACCAAGAATCACCGTCAAAAAGCAGCTACCGCTAGATCTCTTTCAAGTTCTTCTTCATCTTCCGCTAGCTCAGACGATAGCTCGCGTTCAAGGAGCAGAGAAAAGCGAAAGAAAAAATCTGGTAAATATGATTCTAGCAAATACCTAGAAAGAGGGGAAAAAATCTTAACTTTCGAAAGTCTGACATTAGTTAATCTAAAAATGATGAAGGAAATGTTAGAGAACGATAAGGATATCACTGGTATTTTGAATCATCACATTATGATTACAGAAAAAGCGAAAACAAAAGTTTTTCTAAGCGAGGCTTTAGTAAAATATGATAAATCCGTTAAGGATCGCGCAAACAAGAAAGGTAGTGACTCCTTCAATACTATTGACCCTAGTGATATTGTCAGGTATCTTTCGTATGATGGCACGCTAAACTCAAGAAACTCACGACTAACTAAGAGTAAAGTTTCAACTCAAAGTAATGCTCATACCTGTAACGCCTACAATAAAAGCGAAAGCGGTTGTACTTTCGTTAATTGTAAATATCGACACAATTGCAGCATGTGCTCATCTTCCAGCCATGGCGCTTACTCCTGTCAGGGTAGGAAAACGAATTCTAAATGAAACGCAAAACATGGTAACCGTAGTGATACTTATAGCGAAACAGATACTTTGTATCAATGTATTAATAGTACCCACGTGATTAGCCGCATTCCTGAAGATATAGGTCAGGTCAGGTCAGGTCAGGTCGCGGAGGATGTACATGATGCAGGTGTTTCGACGGTTACCAGTGGTGAAGATGATCAAGTATCAGATGTTTTTATTCAGGGTGATATAGTGTATCAAAGTTTGGATAACTTACCTGTTTCGTATCAAAAGGTCGGTATTGATGATACTTTTGCCAGTGATCTAGTTGATCACTCTTGTTCCAGTATTCAAAATGAAAAAACCGTTACGGGTATCAGCGGTAATTGTTATTTCGAAAAAGGTTCAGAATTCGATGTTTCGTTGGTTAATGAAACAATTCCTTTTTGGAGTGTAGAGAATTCGTTAATTGGAAACGAAAATAGTTGTTTTAACAATGTTTGCGAATGCGTTCATTATATAGGTGATCACGAGGCCCAGCTTAGGCCGTGTAGAATTTATCGATATCTTTGGGGAGATGGTAATAGCAGTGAGCTTACCGAATTCGATAAAAATTTTGTCTGGGATGGATTCGTTAACGGTTTCAGTATAGTTAACGAGGATTGCGATACTAGTTATCGTTGTGAAAATTATAATTCCATTCTTGATCCTCCCATTTATCGGGAAATGAGTAAAATAATTGAAGATGAATTGTCAACCGGCAAAGTAGCCTATGCTTCAGATAGACCTAAATGCGTTCATTCCCTGGGCGCGGTAATTAAATCGAACGGTAAACTTAGGCCTATAACCGATTGTTCTTGCCCAGATAAGATTAGCATAAACAATTTTATGAGTGATACCTACGAATCGTTTTCATATAATACTGTATATGATGCTGTAGAAGATTTACAGGAAAACGACTTTATGAGCGTTGTTGATATAAAATCCGCCTATCGCTCAGTTAATATCAGAGCAGATCAAACCACTTTTCAAGGTTTTTCTTGGGATTTTGGAGAAGGTTTATCGTATTTTGAGGATAAACGCCTATGTTTCGGCCTAAAATGTGCTCCTAACATATTTACTAGAGTATCGAATTTAATGGTGGACATTGCAAAACAGGAAGGTATTTTAGGCATTACAAATTATCTCGATGATTTTTTGGTGATAGGCTCTAGCGAAAGTGAATGTTTAACGAAACGTGATGGGTTAATCAGAATTCTTCAAAATATTGGGTTCGAAATATCGATGTCAAAGGTAACTGAACCATCAAAATGTACAATTTTTCTGGGTATTTTAATCAATTCCGAGGATTTAACGTTATCCTTACCAGAGGAAAAAATAGTGAAACTGAAAAACGCTGTAGAATTATTGAAAGAAAAATCGCAGGTGACAAAGAAAGAGTTGGAACAAATAGGGGGTTTAATTTCCTTTTGTTCACAGGTGGTGAGGGGGGGTAGGACATTCAGTCGCAGAATCTTTGATATGTCCTCCTCTATCCCTAGAAAGGGGAAAACTGCGATAACCCAAGAACTTCTGTGTGACTTAAATTGGTGGTCTGATTTTTGCAGACTTTTTAACGGAAGAGAAATTATCCAAAAGGATTGCGAATTTTGCCCTATTGTTTCAGATTCATCGATGCTAGGCTTTGGGGCCTGGGCGGGTCTCGATTATTTTTATGGATCCTGGGATGATATCCAATGTCCAGTAATTGAGGATTGCCATTTTGAATTATCTCCTAAAATGGAAGTGATCGAGGAAAATATAAATCTGTATGAACTCTGGCCTGTATTGGTTGGTGTTAAGCGATGGGCTAATAATTACAAGAATCGCAAAATAAGCATCGTTACCGATAATATGCAAGTATTAGCGATGATTAATACAGGCCGAAGCAAAAACAAACAATGTATGAATTGGCTCAGAGAATTGTTTTGGGTGTGTTTCATTAACAATTTGAGTCTAAAAGCATCCTACATTAGGTCAGCTGATAACGTTTTGGCAGACCAACTTTCTCGTTTGGGATACAATGGTGTATCGGAAAAAATTTTAAGGACTTTGACAGAAAAGGGCATGTCTGGTTTTTGTTACAGATAAAATTTTGCAGGCCTTACAGGATAAACAAAGAATTGTTTTGGACAGTTGCATTTCGGAAAACACCAGGAAGGTTAGGTCTAAACAACTTTCTTGTTACTATCGTTTTTGTGACGAAAGGGGTTGGGTTTGTTTTCCTTCAACAAACTCACATTTGTCTTTATATTGTGTCTATTTGTCACATTACCTAAAACCAGTTTCAATTAAAAACTACATTTCAGCGGTAAATTTTGAAAATAAACTACTTGGGTTTCAAGATATGTCGACTGATTTTCTGCTGAAAATGACCCTAAAGGGCTTAACTCGTATGGGAGATACAAGTATTAATACTCGTTATCCAATTACTATTATTGATATGAGATCAATGTTTGATAAAATGAATTTATCTTCTTTTGAAGATTTGGTCTATTGGTTGTGTTTCCTTTTAGGCTTCAGAGGTCTACTTCGTAAATCACACTATACTCTCTCCCCACACACTCTTAAGAGAGGGTATTTAACTTTATCTCATGATCATCTACAGATCAAGATAACCTCATCCAAAGTTGACCAATTAGGGACCAAACCAAAAATTCTTAGGTTTGATCGTATTCCTAATTCGATTTTCTGTATAATGAAATACTTTGAGATGTATTTTAATATGTTTAATCCTGAGCCTAATGACTATTTAATTCAATTACCTACTGGCAGGGTGTTTTTGCCATTAAATTATCAAAAACTCAATAATAAACTGAAATCTCTTTCCAGAATTTGTGGGTTTGGACAAGATAAGGTTTCTTGCCATTCTCTGAGGCACGGGGGAGCGACGTTTTTAAAGGATATCGGTGTTGATATCGGCGATATCAAATCACGGGGTAATTGGTCCTCTTCAGCAGTATACACTTATTTACATGAGACCCCCCTCACAGTCGCTTCCTCAGATAGAATGGCCTCTCAGTTTCTGAGTATAATTAATTGAACTCTGTTGTGTCTGGCGGGTTTTTGCCCTGTTTTATTAATTATTCCGCCATCCACGCCTCCGTGTCAATTATTGTTCATATTATTCTACACATTATTCTACCACTAATTGGTTCCATGATATTATATTACTATATAACCACGCTTATATAAATATAAATTATCAACCAATATAACTCTCACAAATATTCACTGCGGTCTTGTTGTTGTTGTTGTTGTTGTTTAGGCGTCACACCCACTCTTCTAGGTATCCCGGTTACTGATGCGGTAACCGGAGGTTACTTGGTGACGCCCCTGGTTTTAAATACTCATTCCGCTGTGATTTGCTCAACCGAGCAGTCCATTTTTAATCTTACTTCGATATATAATTAGTTGTTTTAATCTTAGGCTTGTATACCTTGATGTGTAGGACTGGGGTTTGTCCCAATGTATTATTGAATAAACCCTGTTTTATTAATTATTCCGCCATCCACGCCTCCGTGTCAATTATTGTTCATATTATTCTACACATTATTCTACCACTAATTGGTTCCATGATATTATATATATATATATATATATATATATATATATATATATATATATATATATATATATATATATATATATATATATGAGTTTAAATGGGAGACGAGGTAACCAGGGGAGGGGGGGCGGGGAGAGGGGGCGGGGAGAGGGGGCGGGCCCCCCACGGAGCAAAGGCAGGCTCAGATATCCACCTCCCAGGCTCCAGTCACTCACGCCCACGCAGTCAACACGTGCACTGCGTTACACTCCACCTCCCTCCCCTGCCTCCATTTTCCTCCTTAAGGGAGAGCCGCCATACCTCACCTCTCCCTCAGGGAATCAGAGACTTACACCTCAGCCCTTCAATGCACTGACTAACCTTTTAACAGTTTCTCATCAATTGTTGTTTCTCCTTTCTTTGTCTCCCACTAGTTGTCTATGCTTTTCATCTAATGGTTTACATTAGCGTTACTCTCATTATGGATTATTATCCTTATCTTATTTAGATTAGTGGCAACCTTTTCTTTTTTTTGTTTCAGATCTTTATTGGTTCATTTCGTATGTGACAGTATTATTTGTAGGTTGTACAGTAATTATGATTCCAACAAAGGAACAACCATCAGCATGAAGCTGGTTTTCTTTGGTTGTTCAATGAACCGGACGTTATAACAATACAGCTTGTGTACCTGCTAAATCACATTTAATACATGGGCGATATATGCGTATAAAGACACAAAAAGGCACATAAAGGCTCATATTCCAGTATTGTTAGTTTGTATAGCAATGTAGTGTAAGGCCACTAATATCATGGTATAGACCTAATCTCAACCTTGTTTGATCTCCTACTTGCGCTGCACGTACCTTACTAGTACTATCAAACCTTGTTTATCGCCACTTCAGTCTCCTTGTTTAACCCTTTCCCTGCAGCACCCAGTTCCTCTGACCACCATTGTACAGCATAAACGACCCTGCTACAGCAGGCACCTGTTTTTGGAAAATAGCAATGTCACATGATGTGTCATGTGATTTGAGTAATTTACCTTGGTAGCTGATGATATTTTTATTTATTGAATTTTATATATAAGTATCAATGATGCCTCTATGATGCCTGGAGGCATTATGCTGCGGTAGCCAGGGGAATGCCTGGAGGCATCATGCTGCTGTAGCCAGGGGAATGCATGGCGGCATTATGCTTTGGTAGCCAGGGGAATGCCTGGAGGCATTATGCTGCTGTAGCCAGGGGAATGCCTGGAGGCATCATGCTGCTGTAGCCAGAGGAATGCCTGGAGGCATCATGCTGCTGTTAAAGGGTTAACAGGAGTTTATAAATGATGGATACCAAGGACAGATTGAAATATGATTCCAGGACTGTTTAGTCACTGGTGGCTGACCTTGGGTCAGGACAGTTCTCCTCCATCACTCAATTACTTCACCTTATTGATTTCTGTCTGTGGGTATAGCTAGGTACCTTTTCCTCAGCCAGATGTTATCACTGGGTCAGTGCCACCTTCACATCTGGTCGACCATTTGTTATCTGTTTATTGATTCTCACAGACGAGCATCCAGTGCCGTAGACCCCAGTCTAGCCTTACTTACAGTGTACTCGGTTTTAGGTGTGTCATATAGACAATAATCAATGATCGTTTTTGATCGGCGGCCGTAAACCACGAGGGATTGACGCGCAGCCTTAAGTGGTTTACAGAGCCGACCGTCCAAAAACCATCGATTTTTCATTTCTTGCCCATGGTCCTTGATAAAAATTTCTATTTCTAGAAATTCGATATCTGGTTTGGAAAAGTCGTAAACCATGGGTCTAGTTTGTGGTGACTGATAACAAATGGGTAGTGGTCTACTGTGGCCCCATTTATTTTCAGTGGGACCTTCGTAAGACATATATCTAGAAATCATAACCATTGAATACAGATTTAAAAGCTATTGAATACTTTCCCTAAGTCATTTTTGTGCTGCAGAGAAAATAATAGTTCTTTCCGATATACACTATAATATGGCTATTGCTGGGTTTAAGTTATTAAGGTGGATGATAAATACAACAAACAACGGTTTTGTGGACAGGCGGCTCTGTGACCACTTCAGGTTAATTTCCTAAAACACTCACTGAAGCCCGTGTATTACTACGCATTAACCTCTCATTGTTTATGGTCGCTTGTCCATAAAAACATTGATTATTGTCTATCTATAGAGTACTTGTGGACTTCAAGTTTCATCCTAGAGATCCTCTGGCTGCACCCCTCTCATAAGATCTCACACTCTCTAAATGGTATTCTGTACTCTCACTACGCTCTATGGGAGAGGAATTAGAGCCTTGAGAATCCACTGGCCTGCCTCCCGCGCTAGATTCCTATAATCTCAATGATGCCACCTAGCGGGAATGCCACCTTCTCAAGGCTCTAAGCCTAGTTCGTTAAGAATTCTTCTCCCAAGGAGCGTAGTGAGAACCTTGTACAGAATACCACAGAGGGGGTGAGATCTTATGAGAGGGGTGCACCAGTGGTAAGAAGGTGTGGTCCAGGAAACCACCAGTGTCGATGCACTGTTAACACGGTAGTGCCCCGCGCATCACTCATCTCTCCTTGAACTGACCTTGGGTGAAGGTTATACTGGGGGCTCCTGCTTCAAGCAATGTATTCCTGGATTATCTCATCTGTCGCTGATTGGCTGAGATCAGACGCACACTTATCCATCTGGCCAATCTTAATTGCAGAGATTGGCTTGCAGTGCAGATCGGTCTTCCACTTTGTAATTTGGTACGGTCAACATGTTATCTCGTAGCTATATACTAGAGGGAAACTGATTTCGGGTGACTGAACTCTTGAGTTTCAAGTCGAGGCTTCCGGATATTGGATACCGAGTCCTTGGCGCCTAGATTAGCGTTCTACATTGAATCTATCCCTCACTAGCACAGATGGTGCTCTCGAGATTCCTCGTATATAATTTCTACGTAAACACACCTGGTTTGCGGAAATATCAGCCAACGTATTTCCGTCACTTTCCGCCAGTGTGCCATGGAAAATCGTATTAATTACGTCAATGTCTGCTATTTCCGATCTCTGCATAGAATTCATAGGAGACAACTAATTGCTTTTATTTGTCATTCGTTAGACTGTGGGGAATCTTGTATCAACGGTTTTGAAGTCTTTCCAAAACCTGATTGCTTATCGTCTCATTCATTGAAGTGAACGTGGTTAACTATAATGGCACGGGAGGGCGCTTCAAATGCGACACTTTACATGAGGGTGTCATAACAGATATGTTGAAGAAGGCAACGCAGGAAACAAGAATAACCTAAAACAGAGTGAATATTTTACAGTTAGCACCTAGCCGACCACAGTAGCTGTACATGGTGTAATATAAGATATAGAATATCATTATTTAATAAGGATATTGTCCTGTTACGGAACCATTAATACGAGTTCCTCATTTTAGATCATGCCTTTCTCTCACGCCTCCCTCTCAGATTGGATCATGCTGAGATACTCCAGTGTCTCTTTAGCTCAACCTCCATCCTGCAGATATGAGGTCAGGTGGAAATATGTCCAATATTGCCTCCGTGACTAGGAAGATAAGCTCCAGGGTTAATAGCAGCAGGCGTGGGAAGGCAATAACAAAGCAATGTTGTGGGCCAGCTTCTACAAATCCCTTACTAAACGTAATCTATCTTGTAGTATGGAGCTTCGGGCTATCTGGGAACTATGTATCACCTTATAACCCGAGACATGAGGGGTATACACAACAATTCCTGCTCTAAACAGAATAGAACACTTGGGATATATGTTTGTGAGACCCAAGCCATGTTGCACACTGCCAATGCACTACAGCAATTGACTCTTAAAGACAAATGCTGGTAGTTGGGTGATTTCTAAATTCTATTGATTTTTGCAAATGACTCTGGTTAATATAAGTTTCATATATCAGCAAATAGAAAATGCAAATAAAAAGGCATGTTACCATGCTAACCTGTATGGGAAGCCCATCTGAAAAGCTAAGTGCTTAACTATTGGTGTCTATGAGAAACTGCAATACTTTGACTTCATGGCTAGATGAGACTGATGCTCTATTGCTATCTTCAAATAATTCTGGATTCTGATAGTTGGGAACATATAAAAATAAGAAATGCTAAAGAAATACTATATCACCATGCTAACTTCTATGGGAAGGCCATCTGAAGAAGATGATCTTAGAGGAAGCCTTGTATGGGCGCGTAGAATGACGTCACACTGATGTGGTTTGTATCAGGCAGAAAAGGAAATTGCTGCTATTTCTCTCCATTCTTTCTCTCAGTCATGGCTTATGGTGTTCGTTTACCATTAAACATAATCAAGATACAGTATCCCTTCGAGGTGTCCGCCTTTGTTTTCTTCCACCAACCCTGAGTGAGCCGGATGCAAACAGGGATCTACAGGGCTTGTCACAAGGAATCTGATTGGTCAAGATAAATGAAGGCGGTTTAGGGCGTATATGAATGATAGACTGGTTCCCTGTCCAAATCAATATTAGGGCAGGTAGTAGGATATTCTGAGCAACCTTGAACTTTATAGATCAAGAAAAATCTATTTTGTTGACCAGTGTTCCGAGCCAGCGCTATCCCATAGTGCACTTCACAAAACGGCAGGCGCAACCTGGCCTAGACTGGTTCCCTGACCAAATACATGAATATAATAGGAGAGGTATAGGGATATTCTTAGCTACCTTGAACTATGCATATTAAGTCTCCCTTTCATGAGACCCAACTAATAACGTATTTACATTAGTCTAAAATGAATGACAATACAAAATAAACTAATATCAACCTTTCAAAATATAAGAGATAACTTATAGGATGTTTCATTAAAGACCGACTCTGAGACACTAGTCCCACTACTTTTCTGTTGTTTGATACCACAAGCAAGTGGATTGGATGAGAATGAAATGTGGTCCTGTAATATGTGTTCACAGGCTGATATATATGGTAAGTGGCGAATAACGTTATCCTACCACGATCTTCATGCAACCGGACCAGACCGCTCGTCCACAGGCCTCCCTATGCCATGCTCAGGCCCTCACTATATCAATCACATTAGTCAGATTTCAGCAACAAATGTCTGTTCTCTTTTATTCGATATATATGATCTTATTTAAAACTAAGATTATACAAGCATGACCAAGTTATACACGACTCTGTGATTGTATCAGAGAAACTCGTATACGCTAGTGATGCAAACTCTTAAAGAAATAATTGATGTGTTCTCTTTGGAGTGCTTTTCTGGATAGGAATTTACTCAGTTGAAGAGGTTGGGGAAAGTTTTTAAAAAATCTGCAAATATTTGTTATCTAAATGGGCACACAAACCATGCAGACTGATTCTGCAGATGGGTCTCACGCGTAGGAATATACCCCAGAGGAAGATGACACCTTCATAAGAGTTCAAGTAATATTAATAACGCGAATGATTAAATGAGAATCTTCACTAATGAACACAGCGCAGCATAATCCATGAAACCATGAATGAATGATGATTTCACCTGTGTACATAAATCATGTTTTTACTGAAAGCATACAGCCAAATTAATAACGTTAAAAGGGGTTAAGAGAGTACAAACATGCGGCACTTACAGCACCAGTCGAACATGAGGCCATTTTCCATTGACCGACGACAGCTGCACTGATTATAAGAATTCTCCTATAAGTGTGTTGGTGGTGCCACCATCTGCACGTCGATATCTCATGCTGGAGACACACCAAGCAAGTAACTCAGCGATTTCCGGAATCGCCAACACAAAATGGTGAATATGTGAGCTATTATTTCATATTTCACCTGATCATTGCGTCAGAGATGCTCAGTTATTGGTGGGAGATTACCATGATATAATATCGCACATAACCGCAATTTTTTGTTGGCGATTCAGGAGATCACTGCCAGTATTCGCTTGGTGTGTTTCCGGCATATCAAAGATTCGGTGATGCCGGAGACACACCAATTGCAAGCAAGTAACGGCAGCGATCTCCAGAATCGCCAACATAAATTTGCGTGTATGTGCCATATAATTTCATAGTAATATTTATCTTCCACCAATAATTTAGCTTCTCTGAAGCAATAATCAGGTGAAATATGAAACAATATAGCTCATATACACGTCATTTTCTGTTGGCGATTCCAGAAATCGCTGCGTTTTTCGCTTGGTGTGTCTCCAGCTTAAAGCTGGAGACACACCAAGCAGGTATTGCAGCGATTTCCGTAATCGCCAACGCAAAATGACGTATATATATATCTGACCTATCGTTTCATATTTCACCTGATTATTGCTTCTTAAACACTAAACTATCGGTGGGAGATATCACTATCAAATAATATCTCACATATACATGCCATTTTGTGTTGGCGATTTCAGAGATCACTGCCTGTCTCGCTTAGTGTGTCTCCGGCTTGAGGGTACCTATTTCTTCTGTATTTTAGGTGCCTACCAATTCACTGTTCATGCTGAAACCTTGAGCCCCACCACTGAAATCAAAGCATTTCGGCTGTTGATTAATGACTGGCCTTATCGCATAACTTTTGTCAAATTAATTGGTCGATTGCTGTGCTGTCTCCATTCACCAATCTTGCATTTGTGTACATAAAAAGTCGATCGGTGGTTCCCGACTGTAAGTCGGTGGCGAATTATCGACCAATGGAAAATGGTTTATATTTAGTAACTAAATAAGATGGGGTCTGTTGAATAACTTATGCCTACAAGAGTACAGGATAAAACGAGACGTCGTACGAGGGTTATCGTTTTTCAATGTTAAAGTTCGTTCACTATGACAGACCTAGCTGACGGAAGGTCATAATTCAGTGTTAAATAATGTTGACCCACATCAACCTTGGATCTTGTGACGTACATGAAGACACTATCATGTTCGAGCCTAAATTACCTAACAGACCATGGGTCCCAAAGATATATATTAGTTTTACCGAGAAACGCTATGATCAGAATACAATGAAATAAATAAAAAATACCGAAATGTAGGATTTTTTAGCTTGTGGCTCCATGACTCATTACCACAAAAAAATCACGTTTTTATATGGTTTAACTCGACAAATCGATATATAGAAGACTAAGAATTGCGCTAGGTAGGGATTCCTTTAAATTCGGCTTTTATATTTGTAATGTAGAGCTGTTTGTTAATTGCTCCGTTAATGTATACCTAGAGAAAGACGATTGATGCTTCTTTTGGGCATATTTAGGAGTTTGTTTCATATCAGTGCTTTTGATGTAAAACAAGATATGTGATCGACTTGATCGGCAGATAAATGTAACGCATCCAAGAAAGCAAATCACCTATTTATATTGGTCTTCTTATCTAGAACAAACTATCGAGAGGATCTCAATGTGGCTACACTGACAACCTGAAAAAGGCCTTCCGCCAAGAATCGCTGTAATTTATTAGGCAATATCTATGGACTTTAGTTTTCTTTATTGGACAATAAAGAAATCCATACATGAACTGACATTCAACCCGGGACATAGCCCTGCTGGATTTATGCCTATGACCAGAAACATTACGCACCCTATATACTTACCTATTTGCACAATGACTGTGTGTAATGACTAAAAGTCAGTGAAAGTGCTTTTTACTCCTTGTTCAAGGTCAATACTGACTGAAGTCGTTCAGTAGTGGCCTCATTGTATAATCTATGCACAATCAATCAGTGAGCACTGCTCTGCATCCTTTCACTTTTTTTTTTTTTTTAAAGTTCTTTATTGCGTTCGGCTTTTACAAGTCGCTCTTCCAGGCAATACAAGGTGCATAACACAACAACAACAGACACCAGATCTGGATCCGATGGTTCCGGTGGGGAACAGTTGGCCAGTGGAAAATGGCTTATGCACGTTGGTTTATGAGATAAGATGCTCTCTAATCCACTGGCCGTGTTAATGTAGAAGGCATTAACGGCGTTATATGCCGGTATGACGGCGGAATATGGTAGTGCCTGGCGGCTTACTGGTTACCTCTGCATTTTCTGTCGTAATAAGCAGTACTATACACGGAGGCAGCTTTAATTATGTTCCTATGTCTAAGCCTAGCAGACCTGTCTCCCTTCATAAATATTGACGTTGCAATATATGGAGATCTTCCAGGCTCTTGGTGTGGTACATTTAGTCTCAAGGAGGTATGTAGAACAGATTTACGATAAAGTAGAGGAGAGTACCCTCCGTTGTGAGCAAAGTGCCCCGTGTTGCGGGATGCCCCGCCTAATGAACTCATATAAACGTGAAAGGGGGGATTCTAGTTGGGTCAACTTACCCCAAGTTGCAGAGTGGCCCCTTTTGCGCAGCTGTGTTTACTACATATCTCTATCTGCCATTTACCACTGGCCGACGGAAATGTTCAGCACCGATTAACTGAGTTCTCCTAAGTGACGGTTGGTGGTGGTGACTTTATTTGAAATATTAACCATCAACTTATTTTTCATAAGGTACATTGTTCAGTTAGTTTGAGAAATGAATAATAACAAATATTCTGGCATGTTGTATTTCAAGACTAAACATTCTAAGCTAATGAATTAGGTGTGCAAGGGCATTTCCACCTCAAGTTTGGATCTTGGACCCGTTGTCCTTGGTTATTGGTGTGAGGGATCTAAAACGTAGAGTACTATGGTTGTTCCCTAAGTTATCATTAAAGATATTTGGTATTTGTAAAAAGAGTCTTAGTGTTTGTTTATATTGCATTAGCTGTGAAACTTTAGTAACAAGATGCTAAACATTTCCTCCAAGGGGAGCCTGAGACGGATTCAAAACTGAACTCAGTATCTGCAAAGTTGAAGAATGCGCGAAAAATGGGATGAGTTCACTGCCAGCTAAGGCCTGGAACACACCAACGCCGATGTAGAATTCAGACCTCTCGATGCATCCCGACGCCCTTTTAATACACTGCGCGAAAACCACCAGTTTATTCATACATACGCCATTACGTAAGTGCATGTATCGGCTGTTTGTTGACACATTTCCTCTTCTTTACGTCAGCGTAATGGCTGTATTTGACGCAAAGTGTATATGAAGAGAAATATCGTGCACGGGACATGTATACACGGGTGGTATCAATTTTACGCGTCTATAGATGAGACGTATACACAATGAAAAAAAGGACTACCTTGTATACGCATATATACGCCGGGTGTATACATATATAAACTGGTGGTTTTCGCGCAGTGATACCATGTAAAACGCCTAACCCAACGGGCATCTGATAAACGCCAACGCGCCCTATGACGCACAGTAGCATTGAACTGAATGGGCGTCGGGGTTCATCAGAAGACCTGAATTCGTGTGTCTGTGTTGGTAGGTTCTAGGTTTAAAGGCATATCCTACAATTCACGGTGGTGCTACCTGGTGATTTTCAAATATTGTCAATTATCAGTCAAAACTGGTTTCTTGGGAGTCATTGTAGTTCTGAATCAGTATATTCAATGTTTTGCCCAGTTTATCCAATTTTGTCATAATATCGAGTTCTAAATCAGAAACTAGCACAGTGATCCTCCAATTTTTAAGTTAAATCTGTTAACTAGAATACTTGGAGATCATCACATTGAAATTTCAGAAAAATGACATGGGTTTTAATCTTCAAGCCAAATTGTCCGATATGCCTTTAATTATTCGTCGTAAGGCGCGTCGGTGTGCAACAAAGGTACCATGGGTTCAGCCTTCAGTGCTCTTACAGCTCACTAGAGGGGGTATGTTAGTCACCAGCTGCCGAACTCATTTACATATGTATACACTTCTCGCAACCTCATATAACAGCAAGTAGATATAGATTGTATAAGATACATTATATAGGGGCCAAACGAGAGAATTAAATGAAGATGAATCTATTCAGTCACAATAGTTACTAGCCAACTCTCGTGGGATCTGATAATTATTGCAAAAGAAGATGATATATCGATCATTTCAGAAAGCCATCTGAAAGAGATTATATATTACCAGCTGGCAATTTGCTATACATGGAATCTATTTAGTGCCTCCTAACTTTCAATTTTCAAACTGTTATACAATAGATTCTGGTTTAGTTCATTGTTTGATGGCAGTCATTTGAAACTAACGACAAGGACGGCTGCTTGTCTAATAATTAAAGGACCAAATTCAGATGATAAAATTCCTTGGGCTTAATTAATTTCCGTAATTCAAACTGACATACAAAGGAATACAGAGCATTCCGCATTCATGAGTTACTGTGAAATCAGTCTGTGATGTAGAATTGCTGCCTGGTTTGATATTGAATACTTTAACCAGTGGTCCTACTTTCATGTGTCAACAGTTGCGTCCTGTAAGGAATATGCATTGCTAATTAACGAAGGTAGTAGATGTAATGCATAGATATACTTTACATATTTACCTTCATTTTAATTAGTAATTAGCATAAATAGCTTGGTACTCTGAAATGTAAGCATTGTCAATGCTATCTTGAATTGATTTAATGTAAGCCAGAGGACGTGCAGGAACCTGAAATATTATTTAATGCGCTCATGTCACGGTCACTATGGGACACAGTACGAGTTCAGATCAAAATACTGTAATAGGATAGATTCAGAAAGCAAGTAATGTGAGTTGAGGCATGCAAATAAGGAAAGATAATACCGAATCCAAGTGATGGGAGGGGTAGTAGAGTACTTCAGAAACAAGACGGAGGGTGTTTTTTTTTCGTTTTTTTTTTATTCAGAAAAATAGACAACAAACAGTTGCCTGCTTTACAAAGCATGACAGGGCTGTGGAGCGTGCGCCATCAAATATGGCGTCAGATTAAGCGACACTGACTAGATTGGTACACTGTCAATGAAGGCTGAGCACATGAAAAAAAATATGACAGTATCACTTCCAAAAGAAATGCTGAATAAAAGTGTGGAAAAAAAGAAATATAACAAAGGAGAACGTACTCAACCGTGAGAAACGCATACAAAGTTCTGACTAGACTTCAAGGAACCAAGTACGGGGAACTTTAGTGAAGCTAGGAGCAAATGGTATGTTCATCATTGCTGAATGAGCGGGGAAGTATGAATTAATAACTATAAAAGGTTTGGGTTACATTCAGACTATGGAGTCTAGGATCCAAACATATCACGCACCAGTGGGTCAATGAGGTATTTCAGCCTCTAGTTAGTGAGTCAGCTGGGCATGCCTCTGAGACCCTGAGGTACTGGCACCCTGCTCCTTTCCCACTATCACAGTGAATAGAATGCAGATGGTGAAGGGATAATTTTATGGAACCACTTTAACCTTCATGCAATGTATAAATTTAGCATGTGCAAGCACAGGGATAGGGGAAAATGTAAGACTAATAACAGGAGGTATTAGACAGTAGCTGAGAATTGCCGAGTAATTTGCGATCACGACGCCCTCTGGAGTTATCCGCCTTAACAACCCCGCGTGACGTCAGGCCGCGGAATCACTCGGGCGGCGCGCAAAAGCCTGACAAAACAGATGCTGCAAAATAAGAATCAACCATCAATGTAGTGAGTGAGATTTTGTACCTCACTGGAAGAACTTTCCTTGAAAGAAGTGAATAAAGATTATATAAAAAGAAAAATATACCTGTAACTATGTTGATAGATAGAACCAAAGGCTAATTCTAAGGATGAGGTGGAACCAAACTGAACAATGAGGTCTATGACAAGGTTCATATTTCAGGCATGCTGTTCATTGTTAAGGGCTAATTAAGCCTCCTAGTCAGTATAGGGCGGGTAATGATTGATACCGTCAATAGACAGTATAGGGTATCCTTGTACTGGAAGATGTCTTCTATTCACTTACGTGCCTGGGTAGACCTAGGCAGTAACAAAGCATGGCATCTCACACATCGAGGGACTGGAAGGACTCAAGGTGTAGGAATATAGAACAGGGGCCCGTTTCGTAAAACTGATTTCGTCTGGTTCAGATTGATTCCGTGGACGGAATATGGACGAAATGACAATGTCCTTCACAGCGTGTCATATTCCATTGACCCATCCTGCGTTAGTTGTAGAAACAAAGTCGTACGGCGATTACCGAATACATATCGGTGCCGAATAATAGGCTAATGGAAAAGTGATGATAAATGATCCGATTCATATTTCAGAAAGTAATGCGTTTGTAAAGAGGCAAACAAAATGACCGAGTGGAAGTGAGCGATTCCGACAGATGTTGACTTAAGAAAAAAACATTTGGGATCCACTATAAAGTACATGTACTTCCCATACCTTGTAGGACAGTAGACCTTTTTCAATAGGCCGAGACTGCGCATAAAGTGCTTGTTCCATCAAACCGATGGTGGCATCGGCAAATATCTTCAGCTCATTTCTGGTGGAGGCAGGCATAAAACATCACACTTGAAGTATCTGGTATCATCTGACAGCCTGCCGATAATTGCCCGAAAATGAGTTCTCTGACTTTCCTCGATCGACTTTCCAGGTGAACAAATCTAGTCCTGCAGTCTGTAATATGGCATGATTGCAATTATTAAAGACAACCATGATGCACATGCTTTTTTAACCTCGATACACAACCTACCTTCGAATAATCGCTCTGAGTAAACAATCCAGGGGTCAATGTTAGGCCTCTCAAATTGTTGCAAACAGACACCAGGGACCTGTTTCACTAGTTTCGTGACATGTCTAGATGGTGTCTAGATGGTGTGTCTGGTTTCACAAGAACTTGACATTAGACTTCATTTTGTCCGTTCTTGCTTGCACTGTTGGTGCTGCTTTTAATGTCTGTCTAACACTTTTGTCACGAAACTAGTGAAACAGGTCCATGATGCGTCTAGATTTGTCTAATTCTTATGTTTGGGGTCTGTCTTTTCCTGGGGGCAGGTACTTGTGTTGTCACGAAACTAGACATCCCCAATGTCTGTATGGTGTCACAGACATGTCACAAAACTAGTGAAACAGGTCCCAGATGACATCCCCAGTTAAGTCACCTAGCGGAAAATTGGTGTACTGGGATTGGCGTGGTTCTGGTAAATGGAGTTACTTTCCCGACATTGCCAGAATATGCCCGAAGCCCCCGGGTTAGTATGTTGTGTGCTGTTCCATTGTACCGATTGTTCCCGAATAGCAAATTAGACACTCTCAGAATCGGAGCAGACGACTAAAACACGATCATGACGCATCGTTCAGCTGGGAATTCAGCCAGATGGAAAAGCCTCTTTATAGAGAACCATAGTGAACACGCTAAAACGGCAAATACCCATCCTCTAAACACCATTTCCGGAGGCCAGTGAGAACGAGGCTTAGTGTTAAAGCTTTGGGGATTCGAGGCTCGAACTGTTTTTTGTATCGTTTGTTACTGTTGAAGTATAGCAAACTACTATCGTCCCTGAAAAAGTCTGTTTCGAAGCTACTATAACAGAATGGATGTTTCATATGATATAGATCATGGAGAACAGACTGCAATACTTGCAGGGGCATGTAGAACGAATTCCCAATGTCAGGCCTATGGGACTAAAATAAATACCAGGGGTAAGATAAATTCTAGATTGAGCAGTGCTTAACAGAGCCACGGCCTAAGTAAATCTGGCTCCAGTCCCTGCATACTATGGCTACCCTCCTCGTTGGGATTCATGGACCAGTCAGAGAAGGATACATACTAAAATGAACTTTATTCCGATTGTAATTAATCATTTAATGAATGTTCATAATTAAAGACTTGAGCAAGTCTAGGTGGGGAGGTGGGGATGAGGGGAGGGAGAGAAAGGAAGGCAAACCCTGTATTGAAGGAGCGGAGGATTAAAGAGAGCCTATAGCTAAATGTTTCCTTGTATCAAACACAGTGCGCTGGAGGCTGTGCCCGTGTTATAGATAGCCAACGGAACCCCAAACAGTGTCATAAATCTGTGAGACAGTAAAGCACGGATTCGATAGCTGGACATTACCCTTATCGCATCAATGCCGTCATACCAAGCACAAACGTAATGGTCGTCAAGGGGTGAGGTTCTTATCCCATTTGGATCTCTAGTGCCTGGATCACTTGGGTAGCCATGTCGCTATGTTATGATTTACGCAGATAGGCAAACTCACCGCCACCGATTAATTCAACCGGGTTTTATTTCGTTACTGGCGTCCAAAGTTGGTTGGTGGTGCCATATTGTTTCCACCCAACGGCTTTTGCAGAAAAGTATCACTCTAGGGCTGTTTTCTATTAGCGTATGAAAACGGCACCAATTGATTGAGTTCCTCTTATATGCGGCGTTTCTATCTGCCGATAATGGTATTTCGCACGGCCGACAGATTATGCGACACATTCCGCGCAATAATCGTAGGGTGCATTGAACCAGAAATGGTCAACAATTTTTCTGTCCTTCCTAATTGTACCACCGACCGAATATGAAATAATAGCTCACATATAGGCCATCTTGTGTTGGCGATTACGGAACTTGCTACGTTTCTCGCTTTGTGTCTCCGGCTTTAATGTATCGTTTCCATTCACCGGTAGTGTATGATGGGTCAATTGAAAATGGCTTATAAGCCTATGTATGGCAGAAATCAGTGGTCATGATCAGCCACCGCATAAGATAATGATGGGAAATTGTTTTAAAATAGACTTTGACATATTTTACCTCTTTATGTGTTTTTTTAAAATGTTATCACCTTTTTTATTCTAAACAGTATTCACTGTGGGGCGGAGGGCCGGGACTCGAAGGATCCCGCACAATCCTCACCGCTTTATAAGCTCACCACGCAGTGTTTCCAGTCTCACTCATCTCTGCCCACCCCTCTCGTAAGATCTCACACTCTCTAAGTCGTATTCTGTACAAGGTTCTCACTGCGCTCTATGGGAGAAAAATTCTTACCGAACTAGGCTCAGAGCCTTGAGAATCCACTGGCACACAGTTTGCCAGTTTGGTTTGCATTGATGTACGTCTTTAGCATGGGAGGCAGGCCAGTGGATTCCCAAGGCTCTAAGCCTAGTTCATTAAGAATTCTTCGCCATAGAGCATAGTGGGAGTACAGAATACGACTTAAAGGAGTGTGAGATCTTATGAGAGGGGTGCTCTGCTCGGCAACGCTGACAGAACGAGGTTCTCCGGCCCGCCGTCCCCGACAACTCCTGCTAATCTAAATTCTCTTTTTAGAATAAAAAAGTGCCCACTCGCAGGGCAAGATTGTACGTAACGTTGGTCTGCAAGCAACCATGCGAGACGTGTTGATGTTCAAATTTTAATAAAGTCTCCAGATTGTTTACTGATGATATAACAATAAATATTTTATCTACATTTATGCGTCTGTTTAATTAGAAGCACAACCCTCAACCATAAAGCCATTTTCCATCGGCCGATTATTTAGCACCGATCTGCAGTGATGGACCACCGATCGATTTATTGGTATATTATCGCCAGATCAGTGAATAGAAACAAGACATGAGGAGAAATGGTCACCGATTGATTGTGCATCGTTTATGTAATAATGCCACCACCGACCGACTGTTAAATGACCGACTGAATCAAAACGCCTTGATTTCATCGGTGAGGCTCAAGGATTCACAGCACCCTCACCGATTATTTTATACTGACGTGCAGTCAGTGGCACCACCGACAGACTTTAAAGGAAACTCAATTAATCGCTGCCGATGTCGTTGGCAAAAGCAAAAAGGCTTGTGATACCAAAGCTGGTATGTATAATGGCCCGTTTCCATTGGCCGACGAAAACGGTGTAGATTATTTCAGTTCTCCTAACAGCTCCTAACATTTTGTATCAGCAGTGCTAAAGGTCCGTCGGTGGTGCCTGACTGTATAGTAGTGACAGCCAATGTAAATCGGCTATTAGGAGAACTAAAATAATATTTCGTCGGCCAATGGAAACAGGCCTTTAGGCTTGGTCTGTGGGCTGGTTGCAGGCTGTGGGCGGCGTAGGATGATACGAAGTGGGCTTTCCATATTCCCACGGCATCGTCCGCTGGCACCCTCCCTGGACCTGCGGTCGGGAGATAGCAGGTTTCCTTCAACGTGTACACACAAAGGCTCTGATGTGTTCTTTTAGCTATACCTCCAGTAAGCTCCTCCAGTACAGTGTAACTCTCACTGCTTGGGCGAACTGGACCAACAGTGTTGTTACATATTCGAGGCTAAGCAGATTATTTGGGGTTCCATTTCATTAAATTGCCCTCATTACATGGATATACTTTCAATCAATCTACATGGATGTGGTTATTGTTAAGTGACATACATAAACAATATTGCTTCAGATGCAAGCGGCCTTATGCTCAGAGGAGTATATCCGTTATAACCGAACGTAATATCCGAGCACAAGCGAGGATATTGGGTAGGGTCAACTCTCATTATATCTATTAGCCACTTTTATCCGACTGGTGACTGAAGATTTTAGTTCACTTTACTGATGCACTATTTCTTTTCATTTTCACTATATAAGCGTTCTTGCGTGCCCTATATACGTTGCCGAGGGGTTGGAGTGCTCATTTGGACATCCAGCTTGCTGCAAAAAAACTATCCCTTCACTATCTCTGGTATTCACTGTCATTTTGTGAAAGAACCAGAGGGCCAGTGTCTCAGGGTCTTAGAGGTGTTCCCAGCTGAACATGACCAATCACTTGAGACCTAAATATCTAATTGGTCTACTGGTGCTTGAGATATGTTTGGATCATACCCTAGGTGGTTGCAGGAGCGGCAAGATAACTGGGTGCAAGTGGGTTATATAAAGTTCTTAATAGACTGAATATATCCGAAACCATTTAATTGTTATCTATCTTTAAATGCACGCTTATTCATCAATGATGAACAAACGTATACCATTGGCTCCTAGTTTAACGTATGCGCCGTGTATGCAGCCTGGAGCATATACAATATATCTAATTTATATGCGCCGGGTATGTCTAAACATACTTACATTTACTCTGGATACTTTGTTTTGGGTGAAGTGTCCAGATCCTTCAACAGAGAGAGAATCTACAAATACATCTTTTAAAGGGCATAATGACTATCGCTATTTTGGCGTGTATCTTGACTCCTCGCTAAGCTTTAATGAAAATATGAAACAAATAAGGAAAAGTACCAATGTTCGTCTCTATAAATTTGCTAAATTTAGATCTTGCATGACAAGGGACGTAGCACGCCTGGTATACCTACACTATAAAAAATTGCCCGTGAATTTTACGGTATTTCCCAGGCAACTGGGGTGCCAGGGAAATACCGTAAATTGTACGGGTGACCGTAATATATTTTTGACCGTAAATTATAACTGTCCTAGACTGTATTTTCCTAACGGTTTAAACCTGTAATATATTTCAGACCATGAATTTTCACTGTAATAAACTGTATTTTGAAAACGGTTTAGAACTGTAAATACAGAGGAGCAAAGCTGTGTGAAATATACTATATGCACAGCCCTTCGTTATATATATATCAGAAATCTTGTTATTGAGGTTCTTGAGAATTGTTATATGTAGAGGGCCACCTATAGAGTATGTATACAGAATTTCCGAAATTTCAAACCTCCAACCCCTCCTCCCAAACTTGCAATTGATCAAAGAAAGAGCATATGCAGAATTTCCTAAATCCTTGACCCTCCAATCCCCCCCCCCCCCCCTCAGTGCACATGGCATTTTATGAATGGGCCCTAGGAGATTATGAATATAAAAGTGAATATTTTGTATTGGCTACCATCATATATTCTCTATCAGCCTATTGGCTTATCAGTATCATTAATAACTATTATCAATGATATTTAAACATTTAAGATTTTCAACTCTAATGTTATTAGTTCAAACTATTTTACAGGAATACTCATCAGAATCTGACAGTACAAGGCTGCATTTGATATAGTAGGATGAAGTCAATCCTACATATGTTTTAGAAATGTCCTATGAAAGTGGTGTCTAATCCCCTTTATGATATTGATGTCATAACAACTTGAGAATAAATGTGCTCTAAATGGCAGGGACTTCACAGAAGATCGATGAATATCTATTACACATTTTAATGAAGTTAACTTTTGCATTTTATTCTCCACTTTGATTTGTTGCTGATATTGGAGTTAATCTAAGTGTATCTAATATGTCCATATTTACAGATTTATACTGTAAACTGACCGTAGATTGGGTGGATTACAGTCCTGAATATTTTTACAGTTGAATACCGTTTTTTTTGTATCAAATATACGGTATAGAACTGTGGATAAGATTACAGTGATATACCGTCCATGTTTACGGTAGTATCCTGTATATTTTACGGAAATCTTTTACAGTGTAGGCATCATACGCCCGGTAATGGAGTATGCCTGTTTTTACATGATAGAGCAAACCAAACTGATGTGGCAAAGTTACAGAGGCTTCAAAATCGAGGCCTGAGACTGATTGATAGAGTTTCGGTCACTGATGTCGGAGTAGATCGCCTGCATACTGACTGCAATGTAGAGAAGCTCTATGTTAGAAGACAGAGACAGCTAATGAGCATTTTCATCAGAGGTCAAAGTCACTTGCAAACATCGTATTTGTAATTATAGGAACTCGCAGTGATGAAAAGCTACTCTTTGTGGAGCGCAGATTCAAAACCAATGGATACAAGGGGAGTCCTGGCTACAGGGGTACACGCATCTGGATTATGTTAAGTGCAGAAACCCAGTTTGCACCAACAAAACAAACTTTTAAACATCTAGTAAAAAAAGAACTGAACTGTATACAACTATAATGAGCCTTTAGACAGTTGGGGGCCATCCATGAAGTATGTACGCAGAATTTCTTAAATTTTTTACCCCCCCCCCCCCACCCCCTCTTATGATTTTGTACGCAATAGAACAAAGAAGGAGCATACGCAAAATTTCCGAAATTTCTGACCCCCCCCCCCCCCCCACCCACCCACCCCCCCTCAGTGCGTACGTACTTTATGGGTGGCCCCTTCCTCACATTTGTGTCATTTAGTGACTCTGTCGTAATTGTATAATGATCAAACATGTACCATTGAACATACTGTTGTACTTATTCATGGAAGACCTGTCGCCAGACAGATTGAATAACAGCTTTTTCAACCAAAAAATCACAAAAAACCTATCAATTGATGATAACTATTTCGAATTAGTGTATAGCATCCACTGATATTTGCCGAATGTCATAACAATTACTTTGAAAGAATATTTCTATGACAAGATGGCTTGCGGTTGTACATCTTGATAAGAGAACAAAATTCCTGACGAGTGCGTATGGCTAGTTACGTACGCACGGACGTCATTGAATTCATAAAATTTCTACCTTTAGCTGCTTGCACCTGGCCTCATGAAATGACATGCAGCAGAAAGGATCGCTCTCTCGGTGTTTACACTAGACGACTAAATACGTGACGACTGTAGATCGTCAGCCAATAGTCGTGAGGCTGTGGCAATGTCAACCGCAAAAGTCGTTGAGCTAAGAATTTCCTTGAGTGTTTACACTGACGACACAGCCCGTTTCTTAATCTAAGATCGTACATGTAGACCATTTTCTGTAAGCCATAGAGACCCAGGGACGATGTGTGTCAGTTTTAATCAACACGCATGGACGACCTTATCCATGGCTCACTAAAACGGTCATAGCGAACAGACTTTGTTATTATTAAATGATAACCCTTGTATAGGGTGCAGAAAGGGGTCTTCATGTACGATCCTAGAATATGAAACGGGCCCTAGGTCGCTGCCCCTCTAGACGACTAATTCAAGGCGGCTAGAAATAGTTGCCGGCGTCATAGCGGGTTCTATAGTCGTGAGGTGGTGCCAAATTGCATAATCAGACGTGATCAGGCGATAGGCAATTGCCACACGCTTGGCGTTAACATTAGACGATTTCTATCATTTTACTGCTGAAAGTCGTCAGGAGCTGTAAAATCCCTGGATCGCCGCCCAGAATCGTCTAGTGTAAACCCCGGGTAACAGTATTATAGTCGGGCATTAACGACCAGCGCCCTTCAGGCATGCTTCATTATCAACTAGGTTCAAGAATCCAAGGCACGAAGGCCAACATTTTTATCGAATACTCTGATGGAGAGGCACTGACTATTACATTCCACTGAAGCCTGGAAATAGTATATCTGCATTTTGTTTCTTGGCTTGGCCCTGAAGTATATAGAAGAAGAGTGTGTTCCAGTACAAAGTTGGTGTCATCCAAATAGTGGGTCATGTCAAATTCAGCCTTGAAATGACAGCATTAACCACCGAGGGAACGGTTCTAGTTGTTGGAGTCAATATCCCATGATATATCCCATTATAGAACTAAAAGGGACTGCCCTAATTAATGACTAATTGTCACCAAGAACCTGTGAAGGAGTCACACCAGTAAGACTTCTGATTATAACAGATGACTGGGCAAGTACAAAATGCAACAACAGTACATGTATGTCCTAAATACAAAAATGTGACGAATGGACAAGCTGGTTTATCTTTCTTCCTGCAGTATGACTATCAAACCAAGGAATACTAAGAACCTATGAAAGAAATCCTTGATTCTAATGTTACTGAAGAGGTGCACCCTTCTCTAAAACAGCAGATGGCAACGGAGCCTCACTCATATGACAACATGAATTTTTTTAAATGCAGTCAAGAGACGTTTGCAAGGTCATGGTGAGGGAAGAGTGATTAGTCATCTAACCAATTATGTTGGCGTTAAAATACCAGGGACCTGTTTCAGTAGTTTCGTGACATTAGGCCTAGACAGACATCAACAGCGGCATCAACAGTGCAAGCAACCGCAACAGCAAAGTCTAGCAAATATCAGAAGGTTAGATCGGCCAATTTTCTTCATATTTGGAACGATTATAGGTTATATGTTTCCCCTACTCGTGTTCAAGTGTCATCGCTTAATTCCTATGGGAAGTGAGTGCAATTCTGCGTGTCATCGATTGCAGTCTTGTGATCTGTCCATATGGTGTCACAGACGCCAACTAGACATGTCACGAAACTACTGAAACATGTCCCTGATGATAAAAATCAGAATGTAATGTAGGCACCGAAGGAGACGACACCTCAGGACAGTTAAACATTTTGACGTCCCAGCCACTTTAGGATATAGTGTGAGACAAAGTGGAGAGATTATATTGCCACCAATACGCCATACTTGTTCCCGTCACTTTGTAGCCTCAGGGGAATATACCTCACTGTTTCAGGTTATAGGGCAGCCATGAATAGCTTAGGCCTTAAGTGGGCGTGTGGACTGGGACTTGAAAGAGTTTACTGGTCTAAAGTGAAAACAAACCCTTCAGCAGATTGTATATATATATATATATATATATATGCACCTTGTGGATTAAGGCGGAGACACACCAAGCGAGTCACAGCAGCGATTCCCGAAATCGCCAATACAAAATGGCGTGTGTCTGCCTCTCTCCCTGCTCCTGTGTGTGTGACTCTTAAGTCCGGCGTCCACCTGCTACGATATGGCTCCGATATGGTCTACGATGCACCTCCCGATAAAAAAATCAAAAATCGCGTCGGAAGGTCACCTATTATAGGGGCAGTTGACCACGTTTCTGCGATTAGACACTGATAAAAAACCCATACAATGCATGGTGGATTGGCATGTCTAGACATATGTCTACGATTTTACACCTGCCCGATATGTCTCTGAAGGGGGGCGTCCACCAACCACGACAAGGCTACAACAATGGCTTTCCGACAAGGTCCACGATAGGCCTACGATTGGAAAGCGTGTCGTAGCCTTGTCATGGTTGGTGGACCCTAGTTCCCGACAAGGCCACGACAGGCTGCGACTGGAAGCTTGTTGGGGGCCTGTCGGGGGCCTTCCGACAAAGCTATGACAATATCGAACATGTTCAATTTTTGCTATGACTGGACCTTTGTCGTGGAGTGTTGTGGTTTCCTCGATATCACTGTCGTAGTGTGTCGGAGCCATGGGCGCCTTTTTTACGGCAACCAACGATGTCTACGACACGCCCGTCACCGCTGTCCCGACACTGCTCTTCTCACGACAAGGCTGCGACAAGGCGCCAATAGGAACTTTCTTGTCTGCTCTTGTCGTAGCCTTGTCCTAGTTGGTGGACGCCCGCCTTAACTCTCTGTTTCTGTCCTTGTCTGTCTGTTTTTCTTTGTTGTTTTTTTGTTGTTTATTAACTGGATGAGTTTTTGAGACGCAGGCAAAGCGTTTATTTGACACTTTGTCTGTATACGTCTCTCTCCCTGTCTGGATGTGTGTTGATTCTATGTCTGCCTCTACCCCTCTCTGTCTGTACATCAGACTGAATCTCTGAATAGTATGCCTATCACTGTCTCTGTCCCTGTCTGCCTTTCTATATGTTTCTGATCGTGTCTCTCTGCATATTAGATATATATATATATATATGATTTGGAAGAGCTGATTATGTATGGGACTCTTTCCCTGTATAAGGAATATTGTCTACATGTATGATTAAGTATTTGATCTTGGAACCAAAGATGAACACTCATCAATGGACGCATGATAGGATATCATTTTTATTCTACTAAACTGAGTGTGAAATTTGTTAATCCACACTGAAAACAAAGCTTGTTGCTGGAATGTTCTTATGTATGGGTGTACCAATAATCACTGTAATGACACTCATACTGGTTTACCACCGATGTCTTTGCAGTATAAATAAAACAAATATTTTTTAAAAGTTGGCTTGAATGCTATGTAGGTGAGTCAAGATATGATCTGGTTGTTTCGTGGGGCATATTGGGACCGTGATCATCCTTTCATTTTCCAGCAGAACCCATGCGTGATGAAATCACTTTCTTAAACATTCATCTAAGATTTGGACCTCCCCGATTAATCTACGATTTTTACTCTTTGTGTCGGAGCCATATCAGTATGCCTAAATTTCTATCGTAGTAGGTGGACGCCGAGCCTTAAAAATCACCTAAAACTCGATACTTTGAGCTGTGTTAGCTATTCGGATTGACATTCATATCAAACATTTATATCAAACATCACGTCTAATGGATTTCAACTGCGAATGTCGATGGGATCAAGCTAGATGTCAGCCAGTCATCATTGTATGGCAATTGCTTGAGCGAACATGATCGTGTCGAAAGTGTCCCAGCCTCAGGTTCTGTTAGTTTGTGATCATATCAGGATTTCTGTGAATTTACACAAATTTCGTAATATTCTAATTCAACTTCTTCAACACACATAGTGTTAGAACAGGTATTATTCAGAGCTGATTTTGAATTATAATCGTGCTGCGAAGCATAAGGCCTGGCGTCCACCTACTACGATAGAAATTTAGACCTACCGATATGGCACCGATACAAAAAGCAAATATCGGAGACATATCGGGAAGGCGTAAAATCGTAGACATATGTCTAGACATGCCAATCCACCACGCATTGTATATGGGGTTTTTATCGGTGTCTAATCGCAGAAACGTGGTCAACTGCCCCGATATTAGGGGATCTTCCGACGCGATTTTGTTTTTTTTATCGGAAGGTGCATCGTAAACAATATTGGAGCCAAATCGTAGTAGGTGGACGCCGGGCCTTATGCAGTGTGCCAGGGGTTGTCATAGTTTGACAGTGAAATTCAAAATGGCACAAACTGCATCGATCGGCGAGTGTCAACAAGAAGTCAAAATGGTTAAGAACGCAATCCTCATTCGATTTCCTTGAGTGTCTTGATTTCCTTGAGATGGGACTGGTTATATTACTCACTCGTAACATTCTGTGTCAGGTTAGCAAACATTTGAATGGGAGCTTTGAGTGCAACCGGAGCCTTTTCATATTAGCTCACGTTCTGGTCGTTTTTGTATTGCCACCAGTGGCATGGAAGACACTTTAAGTCAGGGTATGCCGCATAAGATTAGCCAGTTTTAAGTCTATGGCTGTTTTTTAGGGGTAGGATAAATATAGAAATTTATAAATGATGGTCACACTTTGCATGGATAACTCACACAGAGTTGATGAGAAGAAACCAACAAGTTTTGGTCAAAGTGGTGGTTCTTCACGAGTTTGATGCGGAGTGATATGAACGAGGCAATAGCCGAGTGAATATCACATAGCATTTAAACGAGTTGGAGAATGACTTCTTTGACCAAAACGAGTTGTTTTCTGTATTTATCTCTCCCCTGTGAGAAGGGACAGCACATAGGATATAAACCATGGAGAACGGACTGCAATACTTGTAGGGGCATGGAGAACGAGTCCCCAATGTTAAGCCTATGGACGTTTATTCCAGGGGTGAGATAATTCCCCATCTTGATCACCAATAGCCACCATAATAAGATTGACGAATTCGCTTCTTCCCTCTCTTGTAATTTCCTTGGTTAGGAGGCACACAATACTTTTAGTGGTGCATGTTATACCTGGATACCAGTGAAAAACTTCATTTTGTTATTTCCGTTTTTGGATGATGGCACGTTACATGATACGGAAGGACAAACTTAATTCATTCGTCACTCTATGGTGAATGAGATCCATACAGCTGACAGAGTGTGGCAGACTCACGTTTATCCTACCCCTAATATAAAATCCCATAAGCTTAACATTGAGTTTCCGTATGCCACGCCAATTGGCATACGGAGTTTTATATGCCACTAGTGGCATACAGAATTGTTATCACGTAATTTTTCAAAATCGATGGGAAGGGGTAGGTTAAATGAAAACCTGATTCGTTTTATGATAATATGGTAAGGACATATTAGTTTCGAGTCCACATACCTGTTCTCATTACCTCTTACGTATGCATTATGCAAGAAATCTTTGCTGACGTCAATCGTTCTTTTGCGATAAATGTAAATGCACGGAGGGATAATATTCAGTTAATTGGTAGATCCATTTAATCAGCTAATCAAATTCGGAACGTTATTGATATCTCCATTGCTTGAATCAATCTCTCTCTTCGTATAGACTAAAAATAGCACGGATTTCCTTTGTTTCAGTTGAGCAGATATTCCACAATGGGATCAAACGGAATCTATATTAGAAAAGAAATGGTTTGATTTTGTTAGGACCTGTCACCTGAACTATAACTCTCTATTTATAAAGTAGGGAGCCTCAATGCCAAATGACCGAAAGTTCCTATAACTGCCATCAAGGAAGTAATATTAGGAAACGACGTTACTGTTGGTGCAGTATGAAAGGGCTTCTATTCGTGGTTTGTTGTCAGGTCTATCCAGACTGATGCCACACGTGGAGGTCTTTATAGACTTGAAAACCGACCGTGAACGGAGACCATAACGCCAACAGTCAGGTTTTTTTTTAAAACATAGTGACGAATCGTGAATAAATAACAATTAAAAAGGTCCTCAATTGAATATTTCTCTCAAACCAAACAACTCCGGAATTTTTAGATGATGTCTTTTTACCCCTAAAACGGAACAGAATCGAATGGGATTTTGAACCCTGTGACGTACATGAATCCTACCGTGTGATTCGGTTAAAAGGTTTCGGTTTTATTCAGTCTATGGGTCATTTTCCCAGCGAACCTGCCATTTCTACAAATGCCTTTGTCAAAATTCATGAATCACAACTGGGTTTATGAGGTATTTCGGTCCCCGTGAAGATAGTGATGGGTTATGTCGGAGACACACCAAGCGAGAAAGGCAGCGATTCTTGGAATCGCCAACACGAAATGGCGTGTATGTGAGCTGTTATTTCATATTTCACCTGATTATTGCTTCTGATACGCTAAATTATCTGGCTTAAAGCTGGAGACACACCAAGCGAGAAACGCAGCTAGTTCCGTAATCGCCAACACAAAATGGCTTATATGTGAGCTATTATTTCATATTTTACCTGATCATTGCCTCCAAGATGCTAAATTATAGGCAGGAGATATTCCAATGAAATAATATCTCACATACACGCCAATTTGTGTTGGCGATTCCAAAAGATCGCCGCCTTGACTCGCTTGGTGTGTCTCCGGCTTAAGGCAGCGTATCTGAGTGTGAATATCCCAGCTCAAACAGTAGACCTCCCGCTATCTGAGGTCCTCCCCTCTAGTGACCTGAGGGACCCCAGCCTCTAAGGGAGTATCCAAGGCAGGGTCATGCTTCCTGCCCAGCTGATTGGCCAGTCGACAGGTCATGTGACAGACCACGTGACAACAGCAGTCCACTCGCTGCAGTGATCACGCCATCTCTTGTGTCCTCCGGGTAATAGCTTTCAAATGAGAACGTATCTCTCCGTTTACCTCACCCAAAGAAGGTTCCGAGTAAACCCTTTCGCTACGCTGCATAATGTAATCTTTCTTGCTCATTCGGTCTGTTTTTAAACGGTCTGCGAGAGAGGAAATCCCCTCCCATGTCGTGAGGAAAGCGAGTGCAAATCTTCTGCTTCACTTTTTTTCACCCCACTTCGTCAGTTCTCAACTTTAAATGGCGTCTCGTGAAAGGCTGCGAATGTTCTCAATGCTGTTTATTCATTGAAGGTTAATTTCAGTGTTTGTTTTGAATTGGCTTGAAGATGCGCATGCTATCAAAATGTGATAGAGCTTTAAAGGTTGCGTCAGTAGCTTTATGTATTTACACCAATTTCCGATAGAACTGCATACAGTCTGGCTTCGTTTAAAGTTTCTTTGCCAGGTTAGATTTCATACTATTTTTAGTGTAATTTGTCTTCTCTTGAATGGGCTGTCATATCAATTTCTGGTCATGCAACAAGTTCACAGCTCTTTTCACACATTTGATCCAACATTATATCTCTTCTCTTCTTTTTTTTTCTTTTTTTTTGGGGGGGGGGGGCAGGTTATTCCTAATTCCAAGGGAAGCACAACAATTGTGTCCCAGGAAGTGGGTAATTCCTCTTCTACACGTTATACCTTCTATCGTAATCATTTCATATCCGATTCATGAAATCCGATTGTTTGATTGCCGATGCTGGGCTCCACGACGTAGCGATATTGTGAGAGTCCGTAGCAGAGTCTCAACTTCTTACCAAAATACCCAGAGAACTATCGATGGTTCTGTGGAGACGAGAGGTTGATGCGTAGTAATACTGCGTTAAGCAATTGTATTACGACGTAAATCTCAAGTGGTTAACAGAGCCGCCTATCCACAAGACCTTCGTTTATTTGATTTATTATGAATGTTCGCGAGTAAATTATACCAAGGAATTGCTATATCAAAGGGTATCGTCTTTTTGCTCTACACCACTAAGGGGCTATTTTCCCCGAGATTGACTGTGAGACCGTGTTCAATGCATTTAAAACCTTATACAATGGTTATTGTGTATGCCAGCTTTTAAACGATGAGTAGTGGTTTACTGAGTCATGTTCAAACACCTATCAATCATAGCGCTGGGGGCGGGGTGAGGCCTTGACCCGGAAAGTACGCCCACACATGACCCTGGACAATAGGGAGACAAAATGAACCTGCTGAAAAGCCAAATACCCGTGCTCACAACAACACTTCCCGATGTGGGTGTTTTTAAAATCCTTTGACGCTATGTGGTTCGAGATTATACCTCTCATTCTCCCATCGTTTATTATGCATATATTCTTACTGCACGTATGAACTGCCATTGGAACATATTGGAAGAATTACTCATTTACGATTGCAGTAAAGTGTTCTTCAATAGTAACAAAAGAGAACATAAACGAAATTGTAGTCTCACATTCACATAGCTTAACCCTTTCGCTACGCTGCATAGGACTAAATAAACACCCTGAAATACGCCGCTGCAGTACCATTTTCACCCCTGTAGTACGCTGGCCCTATGCACTATGTCCAGAGTGATGCCATTATATCACAACTCCCTGATACTCCAAAGTAATCAGGATTTTGCATAATAGTGATGATGTAAACAATAATATAGTTTTACATAAGTAGGGAAAATATCATCAAAATATCCACATTATTTTATTTTTAAAAATAGCAATAACCAAAATTTCGGAAATGATGCCTCAAGGTATCATAGCGTTCTACGCCCGGGAATGCCTCCAAGCATCACGGCGTACTATGCCTGGGAATGTCTCCAGGCATCATAGAGTAGTTGGAGGGTTAAACACTAAGCCACATTCTTATTTGCATCCAGAAGTGTTGTTATGAGCACAGGTATCTGCCATTTCAGTGGGGTCACTTTTGCTCCCTATTAGTGCCGGTCTCAAGGAACCCGCAGGCGGGGAAGCCAACCTAGAAGAGGAAGGGCGCAGGCAGTCATGGATGTCCCTCGTGCATAATTGATAGCATGATGGTAATAGCTTCTGATAATAGCACAACAGATGTTGCAATTTCCTTTAAAAAAAGATAAAGTCAATAACTTCCTATGAGAGAATGAGGCAAGATTCTATAAGAAAGGATTCGGCGCAATAAGCTAGATCTTCCTGTCCCAATACACAAAGCTGCAAAGAAATACACTCTCAAAAATAGTTAATTGAAAAATATGTGCTTCTCGTGCGACAAGTAATTGGATGAATAGATTGAACGGAGTGTATATTACTTGATACCTATGGCCGAACACTCTATCATTACATCCCGCTACTGGTGGTGGAATAACTTGCGTATACTGTCCTAGGTTGACGTTTACTGCCATAGGTTGACGTTTACTAACTAAGGTTGACTTTTAGACCAATCAGATTGTCTCTTACTAAATTCATATGAAAAGCACAGTGGGGAGAAAACATAGACTGCCAAGTTACTAGATAAGGTTGGATTTGGCTTCACATTTGATGGTGGGTAAGCAAATAACGCTATTTAACGTTATTAGACTACATTTGAAGGTATATAGGAATATGGAAACCAAATTTCGGTAAGGCTCGGAAAAATTACTGCCCGCGGCCACGGCATTGGGCAGTAATTTTTCCGAGCCTTACCTCATAATACTGACTTTCTCTCACCGGAACATAGTTTCCCTCTACTCCATTTTATGGACATACCCACGATAACGCACTGAATAAATGTCAACTAGTCAGGTTTTGTTACCCTTCATGATTTCGGTTTTTTCTCCCACCTACTAGACAAGCAACATGCTCGTTGTTCAACTTAAACAACATGCATGGGTCCAGGATGATTTATTTTTGACCATGCAGTTTGACCACGTTTGTTTTCCGAAGCATACCACAGATTATTACATAACTATGGCCCAAGGAATGCAACACGCTGCTAGAGGTGCAATAAAATAATTGTACTGTCTCACTGAGATGAAGTGAATTGGCTATGACTCGATGACTTAGTAGTGAATAAAATGACGTTTTTCTCTTATTTTTCTGGGTATGTAATAATTAGAAAACGTAGTGAGTGAAACCATAGCGATTCCGTTCTCGACCGTTTGTCATATTACGGCCCTCCGCCTCTGGCATCAGGCCGTAGTTATAGGACAAAAGACCCCATTGCTACGGACTCACTAACTACGTTTTCTCTCATTACATAGATATTTGTGAGTGGTGTTTCCTTAAGCAGTGAGTGCGGGTTGAGTAATCGAAAGTGGGGGCAAATTGCTAATAATACTGCGGCGTGAGAGTGCTCTATGGTCCCTCTCTTCTGCCCGAGGCTTAGGTCGCTTTCTTGCTACTACTCCAGTTTTCCCGCCACAGGCCAAGCTTTCCTCGAAGATCATCAATTCAGTTCCACTCCCACATCACCTGTCGAGAGTCCCAACAGACCCTGCTCTGCTGCGGGCCTTATTATCCCTGCGAACAAGCCAGCAGCCAGCACGCCCACACTGGCTCAGAAGACCCTCGGATGTGCGATGTCACCCACCCTTCACAGCTCGGTCACTCAGACTGAGAACTGCCAACTTTAAGACGTCGAAAACGCAGAGCTGATTAAATCCCAGTGGACGATTTGTCGCGGGTTTTCCTCATCTTATTTTTAACTCGCATGAGGTGGTTTATAGTAGGCTGAGAAGCTGTTTCCTCAGAGGCGTGTCCTTCTCTAACATAAAGACGCTAGGTACACACAGACAGACTACCTCGCTGGTTCCTGGGCTTATCACGGCAGGCCATAGTTTACGCTGGTACCAGCGCTGTCGTCTGCCGCGACCCCGACGCCCTGTGCGTCCACTCTCCAATCGTGTTGAAGTCGGAGTGTTGCGCGGCCAGCGACGCGCGCAGCTGACGGACGCCCTGGCGCCGCACCGCCGCCTGGTGAGACGCGGCCGTTTTGGCGCGGTTCGGGGCCGCGCGCACAGTCTCGACCCAAATGTCGTCTGGAGTGTGCGTTGGTAGTTCCCGGCTTGTAGGAGCCTGTGGATCTGACGGAACAAGCTGATAGGGTCTCCGTTCTGTTGTCTACTGTTTTGTGATAGGAGACTTTGTAAACAGGTAGGTCTTCATCTAGATATTTATCATTAATATGAGAAAAAGTTGAATTTCATTTTCAGGATTCGTTATATGCTGCACATGGATACTTTTTCTCGCCATATTGGATGTTATTTCGGAGAAATATTCTGAAGTATGGTGAATGATAACGTCCTGCTTTATTGGATTGTTTTAACTTAATTTAATACAATTTACCCTTTTTGAATATGATTCTCTCTTCTTAACTGTAAACTATTAAATAGATTTGCGCCACAATCACAATGCTTTTACAACAATCAATGTTCCTCATGCAAAATATATCTGATGAAAAATAACGCGTTTCTTAGAAAAACGCAATCATAATTACTGACAAATGGCGCTGACCCTTTTAATTTTACAATTAGTTCGATTTGAACCACCAGAAGTGATGAATCCAATATCAAGTCAAAAACTTTGGTCCTGTGGGATTAGCATCTCTGATTACAAATTGTTTTATATGATTTTACCTTTTTTTAGTGCCGTGGCTCCGTTTGAAATTATCCAATTACCATTAATCAATCTACAAGATTAAGAGTCTGTCGGATTTAAGCAGTTTTTGTGCAGCCTTGTAGTGTATGGTAATGTTTTTTGGAGCTGAAAGGGGAATTCTTAGGATGGCCGAGACCGCCATGGCGTGGCATTACCATGTGGCAAACCATGTTTATTGACCACAGAAGCCATCACTTAACATTAAACCAAAGATGGCATGCCGCATTGCTTGTCGGGCTCCCGCAAATAGTTCTGGCTTTTCAAAGGCCTTTATTGGGCCCACACGCTCATATACGCTGCCTAAAGGTTAGAATCCTTACATAGACTTTGCTGAAAAAAAACTAGTCCTCCACCATATGGATGCTAGCACTGTGAGATGAGGAAAGCAGGAGAGGGCCAGTGTCTCGGTGTCTTAGAGGCATGCCCAGCTAATCATGACCAATCATTAGTTCATCAATATCGATCCAATATACCGGATTTGGAATAGCCAAAGTATTAACTGTATAAAATTGCTGCTTTACTAACTTATATAGGATTTCGATTAGGCAGTCTTTAGACTATATGGCCAGAAGGCTTTGTTTAGGTTGGATGAAACCCATCGTGAATAAATGCATTCTACGTAGGGAACACGGACTTGTATTTCCTCCGTTTTGCCTTTGAGTTTCCAAAATAGTAACAATATTCACATCGGTCAAGAGAAGAGACATATAATTTAGTCTCCATGGGGCTTGTCGTTCTGCTCCTAACAATCCCAGCATTTAAAAAAATGTAAGCTATAGATGGGAAAGAGTTACACACTCATAATCATACTCTGATATCAGCTCTGGAAAGCACAGCTTTTGCCTCTTTAACAGTGGCTTATGTGTGTATAGACCCCTATTCCTTACGTTGGACACACTAGGAAATGCACAGTGAATATTGCTGTGAACATTGTGGTTGTAAATATCTTCGATCGCAGTCGTGTGACTCTTCACGAGTGTTTTCATGTTCATTGTTCATTCAGTGGCACTTCAGTTATGCTATTATTGCCCCGAACACCAACACATCCCTGAGAGATAAATGCGGAAACCTGTTTCCTAATATCTTCGTTGGAGACCATTTTGAGTGTGACTATTCGAGCTGAAGATTCCTCTCAATAGTTGAGTGCTTATTTGCTATTAAGTTACAATTGTTCAGTGAATCTTCTGCAGCAGTATCCTCTGGGACTACAAATAGAAGGCCAAGTTATAACATCAAGAGACTTCCACTGCTCCCTCAGCCTCTATATGTTACTGAAGTGCAGTCAGTGGTTACCACTGGCAGCCTTTTAAAGGAGCTCCCATGGAAACGGGCTCATGCGCCAACTCATATTTCAAACCTTAGAAAGACCCGATCTTTTTGTGAATGAGCTTAGCTCTCCTCTCACTTTCATATCTTACTATATATACCCATGCCGTATTTCCTGTAAATACGCACCGTTTCACCACATAACGTAAAAAATGTTGTCCGGGACAGTATTCCGTATGGGAAAATACCTTCCCATACACGTTGACTAAAATATTAGTTGTTAGGCAGAGTAATTCACGAAGCTGAGTGAATTACTCTGCGGTCAAACGAGGTGGAGTGCGGACCAAGTTATTTTCATTGAGTGGGTTTCTGATTTTATCTCACCCCGTAAAACATTATTTATTGATAAAATAAATCACCCAATTAGCCATTGAGTATTGGGTACACGAACTTCACGGCCGAGGAGTACGAGTTCCTAATGTTAAGCCTATGGAGAAAAATACCGGGGTGAGATAATAACTCATACCAGATAAGTGGTCCAAAGTATCTGGTGTTCCTTTTATAAGTGGCGCACTTACAATACCGTATAAAGCAATGATATCAGCGTAAATTTTTAATTGACTGTTGTCTGTGTGACAGACTAATTTGTTTCACCTACATTCAGGTAGATGGACAATGCAGTTTTACCGATGGGGCCGTTTATCTCTGATCACAGAACTACTGAATCTTCCTGTCTTATCCGATGTGTACCCCTGAAGGTGCTTTATCGCTTTCACGTCGTAAAAATTATTGATACCGTGTGAATATAGATATACATTCCGATACTATGAGGACAACGCTTTTCCAGTCGGGTAGTTAAAGTAATCGTAATAATAAATTTGCAATCCAATTGTAGCCAACGATACCACAGAATCAAAAGCAACCACCCCCAGATAAGAGTAAGATTACCTAACATATAAAACAAAAATGAAGTGTAAAAATCATAGAAAAAAAGACAGACACAGTGATTTTGTTTAAAGGTGGTATATTGATAACCAAAAAAGTATATAAAAAAAACCCAAGAATTCTGTCGGATCCGCTTGGAGGTTTTTTGCCCACATAGAGGCAGAGTGAACAATCTCTAGGGTTGCTTTCTTATAAGCTACACAGAAAAGAACCGATGTTACGGTACGAGTGCCCCAGTATCAGCACGAAGCCCAAAGCGGCGACAGGTTGTCCAATCCCATGCTGATCTCAACAGTTTGAAGTGCCTGTGTTGTGCCTCGCAGGGCGTCAATATTGCCTGAATGTGACGATCGTGATTGGTTCCTGGCGTGGGGTAGCCTCCAGTGACCTGCATACAGTGAGCAACCCACACTCGAGCAGCTCATGGGAGCTACTCGCGATGTGGCCTGAAATACCCCCCGCTGGGTACTTAGAACAGGGCACTCAACTACACCAGGCTCTTCACCTTGTCGCCCCGACCTGACACACGCAACTGCTCCCAGAGATCACCAGACCCATTTTTCCTCATGGATTTGCTGTACTTTGGCAAATTATTCATGTTTCACAGTTGTACCTAACACCTGTGTAAACTAGTAAGGCCCGGCGTCCAACTACTACGATATGGCACCGATATAGTCTACGAGGCACCTCCCGATAGAAAATCAAAGTCGCGTCGGAAGGTCAAGTAATATCGGGGCAGTTGACCACGTTTCTACGATTAGGCACCGAAAAAAACAACATTAAGATGCATGGTGGATTGGCATGTCTAGACATCTGTCTACGATTTTGCACCTTCCCGATATGTCTCCGATATTTGCTTTTTCTAAATTTCTATCGTAGTAGGTGGACGCCAGGCCTAATTCTCAAACAAAGTATTCCACCACTTCAACCAAAGAGATCACCACGGAATAGAAGATGTATACCCTTGGCATAGCATACTCTCAATGTTGTTATTATTATCAACATGTACAATTCATTTATTACCATATGTTATATTCATCTTATCTATCTCATGTATATAATTAGCAATCTAATGATTGAGAAAGCATGGAAGACTTAGAAATCCACTCTGACATAGATGTGGTCGCGATTGAAGACCAACGATGTATGTTGAATTATGTCAAATGAAACATATAAGAAAAAGATGTAAATGTATACATCCTAGACTACATCTACAGACACCCAGAAAGCAACGGAGCAAGTAGAACAAGGAACAAAATCGAATTCAATTCACAGACGGATAACACATGCACCAGAGGGACTCGTTATGGATAGTGTATTCACCATAACAATGTCACATCAAATTTCTTTCTCTAATTTTGGCTAATGCTGAGCACTTTTCTGAAAAAAACGAGAAAATGTACTACACCTGTTTAAGATGGTGAGACATTGGTACAACACTTCTGGGAAGAAACTATATAGGACCTGCTGAATCCACTCACCTCCTTGGTTACTGGAGGGGAGAAAGACCACTTATATAGATACACTTACCGCACCGCACCTGATGAGACTTGAAAATAAAGTCGAAACCACTAAAAACCAAAAAAATCAAATCTAAAAAACAATAGATAATAAAGGAATCGCGGTACGATAAGTTCTCTCTAATAGGAAACAAGTGCATAATGCCCTATGCGCATGAAACAAAATCATGGACAGCACTGGACAACAGGTTCCAGTCACAGTACTATCACTATGCATAGCACACATAAGGTTCATACACTTTGAGCTACAAAGTTGGAGAATGGGAACGCAACAGGCTCCACATTCTTACCAACAGGGCAACATATACACATACGTTAGATGTTTACTCTTCGTCTTTGGATCATAGTAGCTGTCAACTAATTATTATGCACCTGATATACACTAACCATAGGAAATATAAAGACAGTGTGTATTGCTGATAATGAAGAATACGGTATGGTCGGAATCCATCGACTTTTTATAGAAATATACGACTTCAAATTGAAATTGAATTCAAGTACCAAGTATGAAATAGGCGACAGAAATCAGGCGCAGCTTTTTTTTATGTACGAGCTTCGCTCTGTTTTTATTGATCATCATAGTATTCACTTTTGCAATTCTCTTTTTTGATTGAAATCTGTACTTTCTCCCGATGAACAATGGGTTATCCAATCTCAACATGTGGTGGTCAAACCTTGAACATGAAATTGGGGAAATATCACACATGACTTATCCAACTTTGAACAATAAAACTTCTGAAATACAAGCAAATCAGGTTGCAGATTAACAGAGACTGACCTTCAGACTTCACTAGCCAGTGGATTTTACCTTTAAAATCTCTTATTATATAATAGCTATAGATCATGACTGACGTTTAATTAATACCAGGTAGTCGCACGTGGTAGATACAAAGTGCTTTGACACAATCATAGCCTCATTTGTGGCATGCCCCTTTAGATATATTGAGTAATACATCCGTGCATAGAACACCGGAAGGCTCTCTTTAACTCCGTAATTAGACACTGCCAGGTAGTTAAAGTCTGTTGTGACGTAAATCATGTATGCTCAACCCTATTTAATGACAGGTATGATATCCTAAGATGGTGCAAACATACCTCTATTTATTATCCAATTAATACAATGTGTCCATAGAAAACACATAGGGAGTTTGTATGGACATATCCGGCGCATACGGATATGTTGTATGCTCCGAATGGTGCATACGGAAAAATAGTGCATACGGGAAAATAGTGCATAACTTAAATGAACTGATATCGACAAGCCACTTGCCCAGAAAAGGTGGATAATAAATGCAATATAGACTGGTTTCAGATAAAAGGGGTTGTATGCTCCTCGGAGTTGACTCTGCGCAATATCCTCGCTCACGCTCGGATATTATCGTAAAACCGGATGAGTTTTAATCTGGGCTCCCGTATGCGACGACTGGAGTTTGACGTAGTGATATCCAGAGCCAAAACTCCAGGAGTTTTGATTTTATCCTACCCCCTGTGAACGATATTTTTATGTGAGGATAATAACAAAAAACACGATAAAAACTTTCTGAAGTCCTCCATATAGCTCTCCTTGCTGCTCTCAAGGTGCTTGGAACTACTTTCAGCTGCTGATCTCTGATTGGTCCATTTTTTGTACGCTCCTAGGAGCGATTTTTTATCCGTATGCGACATACAGGCGCATACGGAAAGTCAATGTTAAGCCTATGGGATTTTATATTAGGGGTAGGATAATACTACGCGTCAACTCCTCGGAGCATACGGCCGCTTGTATCTGAAACCAGTCAATATTGTGTATGTATAATACTAGAAACTCTGAGGATGAACCTTGCAGACTGGCTGTAAAACCTAATGCCCCACACAGGCCGGATGTAGATCTAGTGCTACATTCACACAGGCCTAAATTGTTGGCGAATTTTCTGCGCGTCAAAGGTTCGTGGTTCCCTTGTAATTACGGCGTAAATTAAACGTATCTGCCGTTTATTACGTGATTCCAGTCACACTGGCGTAAAGTCTGACGCTTTTACTAGGTATTCGAGACGGTAGATACCACATAGAGCTGCGGATTAGGAACGTTTCTGCTTGCTTAGCTTTTAAGTTCTATTATGTTTCTTACGCTTTCTACCGATTGTGACGTATTACCACGTTCATTTACGTATTCCAACGATATCGGAACTACCCACACTTCTTCGAAAAACTCTTGACCCTCATTTCCTCAATTTCCCCTACTTTGTAGGGTATTTCAATACCTCGTGACATTTTCTCTTATATTTGTTTTAGTATAAAACTTCTGTCGTTGTTTATTAAATTGTAACTCAATAAATTGTACCCATTGTACATCTGTGTCAGTCATTAACCTCACATAAAACCGGTACATAACGGAATAGGTTGATGAAACTATTAAAAAACTTAAGGTTGCCAAATCCTGACATCGGAATACCATCGTTAGATATTAAACCACACTTGCCAACGATTCCCCGACCACTTTATTCTTCTCCAACCAACTCTTATTGGTATGAAAATCAATTCTCATCAACTCTTATTGATATGAAAATATTTTGATCCAACCATCTACAAATAATTTTTTTATGTTCATTATTGTTATTATTCGTCTCCCGCTGTACTTGTTTAATTATCGATTGAATTGACAATGTTTCTATTTGATTTGTCTTTAACACTCTCAGTCCTGAAGATGCCTGGAGGCATTGCCACGTAGGCCCTGTAAATACCTCCAGCACGTTGTGAAGTGTTATTTCAAATAAGAAATAAATTACGCTCCGTATGAGTGTGTGATGCAGCTGCCAATGTGTAGGGCGAATGTGTTAAAAAACTATCATAAATATTATTCGACCAACCTCTCCTTTCATCAGACTTGGTCGCCGGGAAGGGGTTAAATTTCTGGATGGTAGACGGTGGGAATGGAGTATTTACTGATTGAGGTGGGTTAATTAACATGATAGCCTGCATAGAATCCTCCAGAAATGCATCTTTTATTGCGTTTCCAACTGACGATTCTGGCTACCGATTCTGGCTTTTGGCACCACCCGCCGGCTCTTTGCCGCTCTTGCACATAATGGTCAGGTGGAACAGTCATTAAGAATTTCAATTTGACGATTTTTATCCCCAACATTACACAATCCGGCACTACGTGATGACCTTTTGGCTCACAGATTAAATGTAACAGGATACACTTTAGACTTGCTCAAGTTTTTGATTATTGACATATACGATTCAAAAAAGTTAAGATGAGGTATGTTGCAGTATGACTGGGCCAGGAATCAAACCTGTATCAAGGAGCGCAGGGGTGGGGTAGTTGGAGGGATACAGGGACTGGGGCCAGTCTAGGTATCCTAGGTACTAGGATGATTCCCACTCTGGATCCAACAGCGGCCTTCCTTTTGTCACTGCAAAATAAGGTGATTGTCTGGTTGACACAGACGAGCCATAATCGAATTTTTTATATTTTGTTTTAGGTACTTTATTTATCCTGAGAAATACATAGGCATAAAAGCCTTTTTGAGCGTATCTCCCAGCGAAGATCTTACATGTAATTTCACCTATATTTTAGATCAAACAAATTCAGGCGTGAGATAAAATCTGAAATAGGAGCTACACCTTAAGCACAATGCTATAGCGAAAATCTTCCGTATTTTACAAAATAGACTATGAAGTAGGTCCATCACGCCTTTGTTACATGGTAAGCGATCCTGGTAACATGAGAAGGTATGGTATTAAACCTGTGTAAAGCCGTCAACGGGAGAGCATTGTGGTGGGATAGGCGGGGAAACCGTATACAGCATGTTGCCAATCTCCCTGCCATTAACCTGGACACTGTCACTACAAAGCAGCATTGTTATAGCGCCCCTCTGCAAACTTGGTGGCCATCTACACTGGAGGACTGAAAACGTGGCGACTGTAGATCGTCTAGTCAATAGTCGTCAGGTGCTGCTGGATTACGCAATATCGGCAGCAATTTTTTTTAAAATTTAAATATGTCTTTATTGAGTTTCTGAGTTCAAATTTTCTCATTGCGTCGTCCCGTGGCTCTCCGTGACAGGCGCTTTGGTTCGATACTTCGAAGAAATTTATTTTATTGAGTTTCTATTGGTACAATAGTTCTTCCAAATCAATAGTCGTCGAGCCAAGAAATTCCTCATGCGTTTACACGAGACGATCTTTTACAGAAATGTATGACGATGAGTTTTTACAGAATTGGCATGTGTTCAGGCGAAAATTTAAATGTCATTTAAGTCTGAAGTGGGAGCGAAGACTGTGTGTCACGTGATCAAAAGTGGTCTGATGAACGTCCGATAGAGGGGGTGGGTGTCCTCGCAAGCGCCCTCTGCAGCCATTACTACTCACCACGTTCGCTCTAATTCAAGAAGGATTGAATAGTCGCCAGCGTCAAAGCACCTGTTATCGTCCTCAGGTGGTGCCGAATTGCATTATCTGATGTAATCAGCCGATCTGTAGTCATCACTACTTTGGCGTTAACAGTAGATGATTTTTTAGTCCATTTACGGCTGAAAGTTATCAGGTGTTGCAAAATCCGAAAATCGTGGCCTATAATCGTCTTGTGTCAACACCGAGTCAGACTTTTATTGTTAAAAAGGTAACCGAAGAAGTTTTTTGAAATCTCACGAGGAATTAATATAATGGTATCATCTTCATATTGAATCAATGAGGATATTTTTGAATATCTCATAATTCATATGAGATGACGGGCAGGTTGAAAGAGGTATACACAGCAATAATAAATATTATATTTGAAATGAGCTTTCATATTGGATTCAAATAGCAGACATGTCACAGATATCACCTCTGGCAGATTGTGTCCCTCTGATACATATACCTCTATTTACAGCATCTATTCGAATTATGTAAATCAATGGGAAAATAGAGATCAATCATTATCAATTATACGAGTTCAGATTTGTTACTATCCTTGGTAAAAAAATAAATTCACTTTACTCAATAGAAATGACCATGTTGTATCCTAGATGCACTCTATGGTATCAAAGTTTCTGTACTCAAGATATGTCAAAAAAATAAATGGGACCAGACAAATCTCAATAAAGTGCACATTGTAACCAAGTTTCTTACAATGAAGGGTTAATGTACCTCAGACCTTTATCCATAAGGCAGACCTTTATCCATAAGGCATTTGCAGCCATCATAATATTTGATAATTTGTAATTTAAGATAATGCTTGTAGCTATACACCTGATATTCCAAACTCAATTCTGAAACAGTATTTATTCTTCCACCATTTCTAAAGAATTTCCAAGAGTGACGCATACATTTCCTATGGCAATGAGGGCATGTGGGAACGTGGGCAGTGAAGCGATCTCAATCCCAAAGTCCTCATAAACCACATCAACATACTGCATGAATGCAGGCCACTGGGCACTAAATCCGGTGCAGTTTTCAGTGCTACCCTATATATACGCGCCAGCCATTGTCCTGTGCTGCATTGGATATTACATCTCAGAGTCTAACTCCATCAGAGGTCAACACTTAAGTCATATTTTACTGGTAAGTCGAGCAAAAAGCAACTTAAGGCTATGGCAGCCAGAGAGAGAAGTAATGGCCTGAGGTACCGGATATGGTAAGGTTCCCCGCCTACACTTACTCATATTACGAATTGCCTATCAGTACCCTCCAGTGACTCTCTGTGACTAGAAGAAGATACCCCGTAACAGCCAAAAGCTCTGAGGTAGCTCACTGTAGAGCTTCAGCCTGACGGGCATGTGGGTCTGGAAATGTCTACTCTGGCCACCTGAGAAGCTAAACTCTTCTATGTTCCTTCTTTACAATGTACTTAACAGATGTACTAAAAAATCCCCATCCTAGAATGAACCTTTCATAATGACAATATTTCATTTCTCACTAACACTTTATATACACTCTTTAGCTAAGCAATATTTTGACTGCAGCATTCTTTCGAAAATTAATGATATCGATAAGATTTTTTCTAGATCGGATATAAATAGAGCCTGCTATGACACCACTCAGGCATGTTACAGCAGAACGAGTGAAGCATGTACTCGTGTTTTGTTCTGGACCCCCTCCCTTTGGATAATGAACCGGAAGACCGAGATGAACTTCTGAGCTTGTAGAGGCTCATCAGGTCATAGGAGGAAAATGGAGTCTATTGGTTGCTTGTGGCAATATTGCACTAGATGTATGACCCAAGTTGATATTTCTTTGAGGAGATTCTCCAGCAATGTGTCTTTCGTTGTGATTATGCCCCACTCCCTTCTATAGTGGAGAGGTTATGTAATACCACTTCTGTGCACTGGTCCAACCACGATAGCCTCGCAACAAGAGCCACACCTATGGCTTCACCTCAGGTAGAAACGACCTACCATCACTCGGTTTCAGCAGTTAGAAGGTTAGAAGTAGCCCGAAGGTGAATAGAGACCATCAAAGAAGACACTAGGACAATGTAAGGTCTCTCTTTGATGGCCAATCTAATGGAAATAATGGAAAGACTTGCAGTCTATTTTCTTGGTATACTTTTGCAATGGGTTGAAAGAACTTCCAACAGGAACTATGCTCAGCGCTACTAGGGTGACCTTTAAAGACAAATGCGGGTAAGTATAGAAGCGCCCCCTGTTTCTACTCAATCAACACTGGTGCTGCCATCTGATTTCATGAAAATGTAGCATTTTCCCATAGACACCAATTGATAAGCACTTACCTTCTTCAGATGGCCTTCCCATAGAAATTAGCATGGTGAAATACTATGTTTCTATCATTTCTCATTTTTATATGTTCCCAACTATCATAATCCAGAATTATTTGAAGATAGCAATAGAACATCGTGTCATTTAACAACAAAGTCAAAATATTGCATTTTCCTATAGACACCAATAGTTAAGCACTTACATTTTCAGATGGCCCTCCCATAGAAGCATGGTGACATGTCATTTATTTTTGTATTTTCTAATTACTGATATATTGAATTTATATTATCCTGAGTTATTTGCAAAACTCAATAGAATTTAGAAATCGCCCAACTACCAGCATTATTATTTAACGTAGATAGTCAAGGCTGTATGCATCGAGGTGAATCAACAGAGAATATGGAGAGTGGCCTCCATCGACCGGTAGCCCATGACCTCTGTCATAGAATATAGCCTGTCCATATTGAGCACAATAAGAACAGCCTGTTTCTTATCTCACCCCTGGTATTTTTGTCCTATAGGCTTAACATTGGGAAATCATTCTACATGTATGTCTCTACGTGTATTACAGTCCTTTCTCAATGGTATATACCCTGTGTTTCATAAATTCATTTGGATAGTGCAGGGGTGAAATAAATACAGAAAGCAACTCATTTTGGTCAAAGAATTTGCTCTCTAACCCGTTTGTATGCTACATGATATTCACTTGGCTCTAGCCATTGGGAACTCGTTCTCCATGCCCCTACGAGTATTGCAGTCTGTTCTCCATGGTCTACTGTGTTTATTTGGATAGTATAGGGGTGAGATGAATACAGAAAGCAACTCATTTTGGTCAAAGAAGTTGTTCTCTAACTCGTTTGAATACTGAGTACTTGGTATTCACTTGGCTGTCGCCTCATTCATATCACTCTGCATCAAACTCGCGGAGAACTACGACTTTTACCACAACTTGTTGGTTTCTTCTTTATTCCTCACCACCAGGAACCTATGCGGTACAGAAACACCAGAGTCAAAATCCCATACAAATACCATGATAAATGGGGTTATTTCGTTTTAACACTGCTCATCAAATTCCCTCAGATGATGCAAATCTGATCAGTTCCGAAGTGGTTGGGCTTAAATAAGAGGTTTGCGCTCCTCGTTGTTGTTATTGGTCTTTTAGCCTCAGGGTGTGGCATTCATCAGTGGTAGTTTCAACCCGAGAGGCCACACACTTAATGCCATTTAAGACCATTATTCCCAGAAGGGCCCTCACACCTTCTTACCAGTCCAGCCCATTGGCGACCACCGCTCACCCGTCAGAGCTTAGGCATACTGCATGGAGTTGTCCCCCTGTATTAACTACCATATAAGGAATAGAGTAGTCCCAGTAGCCAATGACTGCATTCGGAGCAAACCACGACCTTCACCCTGACCTCCTTACATGATATTTATAGCGCCTTGGGACGGTTCTACAGTCGAGAGTTGACCTAAAATCTAAAATGGGCCACAACCACCCACCATAAGATGGAACTGCATCAAGTAGTGCCAAGTCATATACATCTTACACTGTACAAAAATTCCGTAAAATATACAGTATACTACCGTAAACATGGATGGTATATCACTGTAATCTTACTCACAGTTCCATACCGTATATTTGATACCAAAAAACGGTATTCAACTGTAAAAATATTCAGGACTGTAATCCACCCAATCTACGGTCAGTTTACAGTATAAATCTGTAAATATCGACATATTAGATACACTTAGATTAACTCCAATATCAGCAACAAATCAAAGTGGAGAATAAAATGCAAGAGTGAACTTCATCAAAATGTGTAATAGATATTCATCGATCTCCTGTGAAGTTCCTGCCATTTAAAGCACATTTATTCTCAAGTTGTCATGACATCAATATCATAAAGGGGATTAGACACCACTTTCATAGGACATTTCTAAAACATATGTAGGATTGACTTCATTCTACTATATCAAATGCAGCCTTGAACTGTCAGATTCTGATGAGTGTTCCTGTAAAATAGTTTGCACTAATAACATTAGAGTTGAAAAACTTAAATGTTGAAATATCATTGATAATAATTATTAATGATACTGATAAGCCAATAGGCTGATAGAGAATATATGATGGTAGCCAATACAAAATATTCACTTTTATATTCATAATCTCCTAGGGGCCATTCATAAAATGCCATGTGCACTGAGGGGGGGGGGGGTTGGAGGGTCAAGGATTTAGGAAATTCTGCATATGTTCTTTCTTTGATCAATTGCATAAAAGTTTGGGAGGAGGGGTTGGAGGTTTGAAATTTCAGAAATTCTGTATACATAGGTGGCCCTCTACATATAACAATTCTCAAGAACCTCAATAACAAGATTTCTGGTATATGTATAGCGAAGGGCTGTGCATATAGTATATTTCATACAGCTTTGCTCCTCTGTATTTACAGGTCTGAACCGTTTTCAAAATACAATTTATTACAGTGAAAATTCATGGTCTGAAATATATTACAGGTTTAACCTGTTAGGAAAATACAGTCTAGGACAGTTATAATTTACAGTCAAAAATATATTACGGTCACCCGTACAATTTACGGTATTTCCCTGGCACCCCAGTTGCCTGGGAAATACCGTAAAATTCACGGGAAATTTTTTACAGTGTACCTTATATGATTAGGTTAGTTAGTTAGTCAGTTAATTAGGCTCACGTTTACAGCCCAATCAAACTGTGTAACCCGAAGCATAAAAATGCTGGTATTGATCCAAAACAGGCATAAAGTTGCCTTTTCAACACCAGGATAAATAAACTGATACCAAAAAAGAAAAGTTCCGTAGCGGCTGCAAATATGGCATAAGTTTTGGTCTCTGATAGTGTAAGGTAACTAGCTTCTTGTCAGCTGAATTCATTGGCTTTTCAGATTTAGTCTTTTTTCATTAATGAAGCAGAGGAAATTCCCCATAGTGTATAAATAATGCAGAGCCACCATGTCCTGTCATGATCATGGTCCACTGCCTAGACGGTGGACATCCATATCTATGCAAACCGGTGTGAAGGAATTGCTCATAACGTATCCCTAGGGATCTACATTACTGAATGGCTTGATAGCTGGCTGATGTACAGCGTATTATGGGACTTGGTTATAGACATCTGATATTTGCTCACCAGAATCCATGTGTATAGGAACTTATATAAGGCTAGTGCGAGGGGGGGGGGGTTAATGTATATCATGGTATTTGTCTGGGCAGCGCGTTTCATTTTGAGGTATTTGTCTGGGGGTGGTGATCATTTGATTTTACCACCTTACCATAGTAACTTTTAAAATTGAGCTCTGCATGGTAGATTTTCTGGTAAATCTCTCTTTTGACTGTAATTGGTTTTTGACAAATTCTAAAATAATGTACATTATGTCGCATTGTCCGTGTGACATTTACTTGTCGGATGTAATCCGATTTGGTATTTGTTGAACAAAGTTCAGTGTTAGAAATAAGGGTGATGGAGCGGATGCAGCTGTTACTAGCACAGGGCTGGACCTGTTCGCATCAGCTTCATCTCTGCCCTTAGGCATGGATTCACAGAGCGACTGATCTATTCCAAAACCTGTAGAAAATGGAGAACTTGCAGGATCGTAAAAAAACATAACAAAATTTTAAAAGCGTGGCTCGCTCTGGAACCACACCCAAATCCTTTCTGAAAGTTTCGGGTGCTACTAACAATGTCTGTTAGATTCATAAAGATTGCTTTCACTATACAATATCCATCTATATATTCCGAAGAAGTCGACCGCAGCGTCTTCGTCTAAACCCGCCCTTGGCCTTTACTGTTAGATGTGCACCCCTCTCATATGATCTCACACTCTCTAAGTGGTATGCTGTACAAGGTTCTCACTACGCTTTATTGGAGAAGAATTCTTAACCAACTAGGCTTAGAGCCTTGAGAATCCACTGACCTGCTTCCCGTACTAAACACGTACATCAATGCAACCCAAAGCTTCCTATAATCTCAATGATGCCACCTAGCGGGAATACTGTGTACTTGGCGCCTTAGTGGCTTTATTTGGACTGGAATACAGAATACCACTTAGAGAGTGTGAGATCTTATGAGAGGGGTGCACCAGGTGCATGGTAGGCAACTGGGTCCTGTGAGGTGTTTCTAAAACTAAGATAAACGAATTGATCTTATCGTGGTCTTCGTTGCATTCCCGTTACCTAAAGTGATCCGTCTTCATAGAGGACAGTCTAACAAGACGATCAGTGAAAGTATCGTTATTCAAATTCTTGAAAATGTCACAAATTCTACTGTTTTCAGGTCAGATTCTAGGTTGGTTTGATCCTTTATAACAAGACATCTTCCACTAAAACAGGAAAAAAGCAAACAATATAAACTGCAAAAGATATCCTGGAATTATACAGACCACGTTTAAAAACGGACTGGCACTCCGATCGTGGTCACTGTCGCCTGAGGTTAGTTTAATCGTAATCGTTCAGCCGATATCATTCTTAGTTTTAAAAACACCTCCCTGGTGTGAACCTGTCCTTGGTCTCTACCCGTACACAGGTGAGTGGTCAGCCATCAGCTGCTATTGACCTCCCAACCCTTTCACTAGAGAAGTTTGGCTTGCTAAACCCTTTAAGGACGGCCGCCTATGGCTGAACTACACACTTGGGGAAGGCTTCTAGTGTATAGTTCTAGGGGACGGGGGCATTGTCCTCTGAACTCTAAATTCGAAGGTTTATCACGTGATATAATATGCTATTATTAATATTTTTATTTCTATTATTTGGAATTCAAGAATATGATGTTATACCTACATTCTGTGAAAATTTCAAGTTAATTGTAAAAATATCTCCTTTTGAAAAACAATTATATAAATATCCAGCAAATGATTCCTTAAGGTATCATGCGCCCCCAGTCGGTTGATGCCTTTAAGCATTATCCCCCCTGGCCGGATGATGCCTTATGGCATCATCCGGCCTTAAAGGTTAAGATATTACGTAGAGTCTTGTTCGAGGAGATTACGGTCGCTTTGTATCTATTATTCAGCACTGAAAATTTGAATTATCAAAGAAAATACAAAATAACCACCGATCTTCTCTTGCACTACTTTGTAGACAAGGGACATTTTCCCGTAATCTCCGCCCTGTGAATTACACAGTTCAGTATGAGGACTCCGTAATCGGTGGATTACAAAATGGTAGCGATATACATTGTATTTCAACTGTATACCAGAATATATTTTCATCAGACAGCCTTTAATGAAGGGAGCCAACTCCTTGATGTTTTATCTACAGATGGAAGTATGTGATACCCTGACTGGGACACCTTTTGAATACTTGTGCAAGAATTTACTCTGGTGACACATGGTGGGGATTTTTGCTATGTGATGTCAATTATAAAGGTTTCATATAGTGTTTTGTTCAATATTTTCATAAAAGCTTGAAGCTAGAGAATATAATGCACCTCATATTCCCTCGGCGGATAACAATTCATTTCGATTGAAAATATATAAAAAACAAAAGATGTAGGCGTAGAGAGAGGGCTAAGATGGTTGATTTATAAATACGCTCTTCTCGCGGATATATCAAAACCATGGTTAATATCTTAACCTGAACTTATAGGTTTCACTTTACAATAGCAGTTGTCAGTAGGAAAGTGTGATTAAGCTCACAGAGCAGGTCTTGCCTGTGCATAATGGAGAGGTCTGTTTCACGTTTATATAGATGGCACCATTGAGGGGTTGCAGGGCCTGTGGAAGGGACTCACTCAATCAGGCCAGGCATGCGCACTCCTGCTTAATGCATCACCGAGTGGCATATGGAATACTCAACTAACGAATCCGCCTGGGGGCGCTGTCGCTCCTATCCTCACACATATATCTCTGTCCGGCTGCAACTTTTTCCATTCGATCTGGTGTGTGTCAACGAAAATGTTTCGTTGATAATGTTCTTTTGGAGACTAAACCATATGGGTTTCATATTGGATGCTATCTTTGATATTATGCACAACCCATACATATATATATATATATATACAGTAAGTCCACCTACTACGATATTGCTCCGATATGGTCTACGATGTACCTCCCGATACTAAATCAAAATCGCGTCGGAAGATCACCTAATATCGGGGCAGTTGACCAAGTTTCTGTGATTAGGCACCGAAAAAACCCTTATGATGCATAGTGGATGGGCATGTCTAGACATATGTCTACGATTTTGCACCTTCCCGATATGTCTCCGATATTTGCTTTTTGTATCGGTGCCAGATCGGTAGGTCTAAATTTCTATCGTAGTAGGTGGACGCCAGGCCTAAAACCCCGCTTAAGGGGTCTCTTTAGTAGGGTGTCCACTTAAGCGGGGTTAAAATAATCTAATCAAACATTTTTGTTCCGAGCAAGCGAGGTGTCTCGGAAGCGGGGTTTTACTGTATATCATAAGCATTAGATTTCAAGAGTTATGGTATTGTTCTTCTATCTTTATCGCTACTAGGCCGTTTTTTCTGTTCATTAGAGAGGGAGACTCCGTTTACACTTTGTCCTCAGGGTTGATAGATAAGTCGGCTTAGAGTCTGCCATTGTAAGGAACATAGGCAAATTAAATTTGTAAGTTCGATAGATGTGCATCTTATGAGGATGGGGTAAATAATGAGAAGAATATGCCCCCTCACTTTGTTAGCATAATCCAGTGTTTCTTTACGTGTGTAAGTCCTCCGGAGCAGTGATTTGAAAGAGTTATAGTTTTATTTACTTAGCAATTCTGTGCGCTCATTTTGATAGACTTGAGGGTCTTAAATCAAAAGTTCTTGTATTGATTTCCAAAACAAAGTGGGGGATGTCTGGGATGTCCTTTCTCTAGAGGTGTACTATAACAACAGGAAATGTAAGAGTGAAAGATGCTTCAATAACATTGGATGAATGACAAATCCATAGAGATGATATTCTTTGTCTGGTGTTTTTATCTGGCAACGTTTCGCTTGTTAGGCCCGGCGTCCACCTACTACGATATGGCTCCGATATGGTCGACGATGCACCTCCCGATAAAAATTCAAAATCGCGTCGGAAGGTCACCTAATATCGTGGCAGTTGACCACGTCTCTACGATAGGACACCCATAAAAACGCCATACAATGCATGGTTGATTGGCATGTCTAGACATATGTCTACGATTTTGCACCTTCCCGATATGTCTCCGATATAGACTTTTTGTATCGGAGCCATATCGGTAGGTCTAAATTTCCATCGAAGTAGGTGGACGCCAGGCCTTATATGTAAATGAGCGGTTCACCATAAATCCCAATGTACATACACATGTGTGATGATACTGATGAAACTTTCATTGGTTTACAATCATCTTAAATATTCGTCCTACGTCATAGATTTCAATAACACATATTAGAGTAAACGGGCGTTCACCCTCGAGGACTAAAAACGTGACTTATATAGAACTGCATCGAGAATCGTATAAATACACAATACGCCACAAGTCTGGATTGGCCCCAATTGTCATCGAGGCGAAGCGGAGTCACGATTATGGCACATCCAAACGAGTGGAATATTGTGTATTTTACTATTCAATTGCAGTTCTGCATTTATCTCACCCCTTTCTTTGACATTAAATAGCATCAGAATATCAGAATATACTTAGCAAATCCATATGACGTCATCTCACATTCCCGATGCTACGGCCGTGGCATAGTATTGTCACTTTACGGGGGTGATCGTTGAGTATTTTTTCCTAATGATATTTCTATGGCTAAACTTGTACCAGGGGTGAGATAAGACGTCAGGTGGTGCTCGATCACGCAATATCGGCCACAATAGTCGTCGACCCAGGAATTTCCTCGAGCGTTTATACTACGACACTTAATGGAAATGTTCCGCCTTGCAAAAGCCGTTGGTGTCAAAATGTCTGCATAATCGCCAGGTGCTACCTAATTTCATAAGGAAATTCAATATGTAAACTGTTTAGTTCAGACTATCTAATCAGACTTTTTACAAAGATCTATGTGGAACTTGAATAGCACAGCGGCTCCAGAAGGCCGATTGATCATATTTTCAAATATATGCCCTTCTCTTGAAGCTGCAGCAAAATATTGTGCAACCAGCTTTGTCCGACTAAAAACTTGATAACAGCTACGACAATCAAATTGTAAATTGCTTATACATTGGGAAATCCGTCATGTACCTGTCCAATAAAATCCTCCCCAGATTATATTGCAGCTATTCTCGCCATTCTTATAATTTGCTTACGGGTTTGCAAGGCGAATAATGATTCATAAGGCTCAATGAATGTGATTTGTAATTCCATACCTTTTATTGAATCCGATATGTCATTCCCCTGGTAGAGGGGTCTGACTTACAGATGGGGTGTTCCTATGGAGGTCACGTTGGGAGATGATAGCTATATTGTTAGATCTGTCAAACTATAGGCAGCTTTTCATATCTTATTCATAGCGGGAAATTACATACTATCGCCATGTCTCCTTCTGACGGTTGGTGATAGTCTCAGCATAAACTGCTATTTGAAAATTGTATATCACATTTCAAACGATGATTGAGATACGATATTTGTTGGTGATAGTATCAGCATGAATTGCCATTTAAACACTGTATCTCACTAGAGAAACCAGAATTGAGCTATTCAGAATGTCTCAAAGTTGCAGAGTTTGCTCAGCTAAAAGCCACACAGGGAAGGCAAACTTTGTGTGCGTGTTATAAGTAAGATTCTCATAATCTGCTGACATGTCAAACATTACGTCTTTTTTTCATTTTTCACTTAGACAAGCTAAACATTAACATGTCTTTATTTTTTGTTCAGACACCATTTTCTTGAAACTGCATTGGATTTGCACACCGTTGATCCAGATATCATATAACTAGTAATGCAATATGATGGTTTCTCTGTCATATGAAATGTCAGGTATTCAATGCATACACAGCATAGAGTGTTCCCATACCTATTGTGGACATATCCTGACATTTCATAAATAATCTATGGCAAGGGAAGTAAGTAGTCATGGACAGTCGCCTAATGGTTCTTTCTCCAGTGAGCGGAAATATGATGCCTTAAGGCAGCTAAGAGCATACACAGGATGGGAAATGTGGCGTTTCCACCTGCCAATGAAAACCCCCACAGATTCTGTACACCCTGTATAACGTAAGTCGGTGGTTCTCCTTGATAATTCCTCTGTGATAATAATTATTGATACCGAAGTACACACTCTGTTTCCACCTGACGTCCGATTATGTGTTCCGATTTCACCGATTTTATAATATATAAATTTATTTTTCGACTATTCCATTCGCCAATGAAGGTCTTTTTCAAAGTGACAGTCGCATGACTATGTTACAATATGGAATAATGATACAAAAAACAAGAGGTAGCCTCTTTTAGTTAAGGTTTCTGGAATTTTACAATTTAATTCTAACTTAGTGTTTTCGTCAATGGTGATCTATAGTGAATTATAAAGTTCGTAGTCACTTTAATCAATCATCCACGAGAATTCAAATAATCGCACCATTTCACTAGAAATTACACGTCATCTTTCCAGGATTATCAACTCATCAATCATCCAAGGGTAAAAGTGTAGGTCGCTCGACCAATATACTAAACCCATGTTCTTCATAACTAAAACAAATTTTAATCTTCCAGTGATTGATTCAACCTAGTTTGATATCATCGCTGGCCTCAAAAGTCAGTCGGTGGTGTCATATTGCGTAATGTTGGAGAGAAAAATCGTTAACCCTTTTTTGTTTCCACCCGACGATTATTGCACAAAAGTATCACGTAATCGGTCGGCGGTGCTAAATGCCAAAATCGGTGTTCACTATCGGTAGGTGGAAACGCCACATAAGATGTCTTGAACAATGTGCCCTCCTCATTGGCAGTATGGTGAGAGCAATGAGTATTCTTGTGTGATGAAGTGTGTGATGAAGTGAATGGCTACGCCTTGTGAAGGACTAATAACACCTCTCTAGAGATAAGCTTAGAGCATCCTCAGAGCAACTTGATCGTTAACTCATCAAGAGCCATGGATCTCAACTGTCTCAAAGCGAGAAGTAGCAGGAAGCTAAAGCCTCGCACATTGTCGTTCTGGCCTTGGTATAAGGAGACACCCTGTTATGGCCCATTCATATACATACACATCCCCTTCTTTCAGATACAAGTGGCCGTAATCTCCGAGGACTAGATGAGTAGTAATATCCGAGCGAATGTAAGGATATTACGTTTAGTCAATTCCGAGGAGATCACGACTGGTTTTTTTTCAGAAACCAGTTTATATTGTATCTGTTATTCAATAATGCAAATATTTATCATCAAAGTAAAAGACGGCCGCCCATCGTACTCATGCACTATTATATACTCAAGAATCCTTTTTCCATAATCTTTGCTCTGGTAGGCCGGAGATTATGACTACCCGTAATCGCAACCTACGTGGTGAATCACACACTCTCCGTTTAGCATGGAGACTCGCGTATAATAAAAAGCATTATTAGCTTAAGTTGTATATATTCAGCCCAGCTTGACTGCACAACATTCTGATTTATCTTCCAGTTTGTTGGATAATGTCTGGTTGTGATGAAGAGGAGAAGAGGGGCTCAAAAAGGAAGACCGAAGTCCTACAGTTCGGTTTCACAGTGGCTGGGTCCATTTCTGGTGTGCCATAATCCAGTTATGAGTTGCTACTTGGTCCTATTTTCCTGACGCAATGCAGACCAGGTATTTTCCCCTCTAATTTAGGTAGCAGATGCTGCGTTTTGACAGGAGATGTTTTTGTGAGGTTGTTTGTTTTATTTAATGCTACTTTTGTGGCGTATTTTGAATATGCAGAAGTATCAGTCCACACACCTGTTGGTGCCAATGGTATTCTGGCAAAGTTAGGTTGGGGTTCTTATAAGGATGTTAGCAAGGGATTTCTATCTTTAAGATTCAGCGGAAATTGATTTAGTTACGGATTGACATGTGCTCGTGTTATACTTTTGTGGAAGTGGGCGAAAATAGGGCCATACCGGAAGTTATTCGTTGCGTTTCTCGCACCATTTAAAGCGCTGTTAAACTAGGACGCATGAGCTAAGCTATTCCTGGCCGACTTGTTGACTGGCAAAGTCGGGATAAATCATGTGTGCATGCTTTGAGCGATAACAAGAGTCGCAAAGAGGGGTATTGATCAGGTATTACCAGATTTAAGATTGTCCAGCAAGATGCAACCAGGGACGATCCACGGTAAATCACGTTTGATAAATGGTGGGTCGTGGGTATACAGTTAGATAATTCTTATGAATGGTCAGACCTTTTTACATATATCTTTTGTCACGATTGGCCATCATTGTTATGCAGCGTTGGGGTACCAGTATGAATATGTATCAATAGGTACGCTATGCTGACATCAATAGTAGTTCCATTGAGTAATATCAGAAAACGTGGTTACTGAGTCCGTGCGGGTGTACGTTCGAGGTCATTAGATGAAAAAATACTGCCCGATGCCGAAGGCGTGAAGGCCGTATTTTTTCATCAAATGGCCGAGAACGGACACCGAACGGGCTCAGTCACTACGTTTTCTTATTACTATATACGTACTACTCTTTTAAAACCCGTTTTATTAACTTTTCTGCTCTAGGAAAAAACACTGCGATTCAATATGGCCCGCTCTTACAGCGGGCGCGAACATCATTTATACTACATCCCTAGCAGCAGGCAGTATTTCATAGACATTCGCACACAGGTCTATAGTAATATTTCCTTGTTGTCCTGAACTTATAATAGATAAGTTACTCGTTTCTCTTAGTCAACAGTCAATCTTCACTGAGAGTGGGGGGAAGGCCATTGGGCCCTTTTGACTTACTATTACCCCAAAATCTTCTGCTGTATTATCTTTTTTATAAACTTTCATATGAATCTCTCATGCGTACATCAAGACTTGGTTCATTCAATAATACCAGTTGACTGTCTACTTCTTCAAAAAGGCCTACACGTACGATTCTAGATTATTAAACGAGCCCCTGGTACTGCGACCCATGGCCCGACCCTGCCAGCCCAAAAGAATCACGTAGATGGAACCAGCACTTTACGTTGGCTCCCTTTAATCCCCGATGCTCTAACCGTTCTGTAGTTGTGTTTGGGGTCGTGCACTATGTGTGAGCACTACCGCTTTGATATCCGGATGAAGAGCTCATAAAAGCGTAAGAACCTGTTCACCATTGATATCAGGTGCTTATCAGTCAGGCGAACGGGTTGTTGCCGTTCTATTACTAGGGGATATGATTCATCATAATATCTTGTCTCTTCTTCTGGTGCCGGTGGAGCATGGTCTAACCGCAATTCTCATTCTGAATTTTCCCCCCTGCTAATTCAGGTAGTATATTGCCCTAGAAGGCCACATTAAAGGGAGATCAGAAAACAAGTTATGCATGGATAACGAAAAATACAATATCTAGTATTTTCAGAGATTTAAAATGAGATTAGAAAAGAAATCATGCATGGATAACAAAAACACATTATTTAGTATTCTCGGAGATTTAAAATGATATTAGAAAACAAATCATGCATGGATAACAAAAATACATTATTTTGTATTCTCGGAGATTTAAAATGAGATTAGAAAAGAAATCATGCTTGGATAACAAAAATACATTGTTTAGTATTCTCGGAGATTTAAAATGAGATTAGAAAAGAAATCATGCATGGATAACAAAAATACATTATCTAGTATCCTCAGAGATTTTAGAAATGAATCCAATAAGAGGCGTACGAATTGCAATTACGTCTGGGTGCATAGGAGACACAACATAAAATATATCCTAGTCGCTGAATAATATCAGTCAGTGTATTTGTGTATATGCAACAGTCACAAATAAAAGCAAATAGAATCTTCTGTCTCTGGAATCCTATTTCACCCTTGTACTGTATTTCATTAGCATAGTCGATGGAAAGAGGAAACTCAGAGCTAAGTAGCTTTATTTAAGAAAGGACTAATTTTAAAAGGACACTGATGCATACATTATTTTAAAAAAACACAAAAATGCATGGTTATTATGATAATGCCCGTTTTTAGAATTAGGTAGAGTGGTACCAAATTTTCATGGTTAAGTATTTAATATTTTTTATCAAACAGCCCAAAGGTAATTGGCGGGACACTAGGGTGCCCTTCAACTAGGCAATTGCCTACTTTTCCGCGGCACGAGAATATGAAGAATAACAATTAGGTTTTCTGGTGAGGTCCATTTTTCCTAAGGAAACCAAAACTCAGTAGGCAATCTTGCCGTCCTCCTCTGGAAGCAAATGCAGCTCTCATTGAAGCTGACAAGTATCATTAAACCTGGCAGAAGAACGTCGTTAAACCAGAAGGGAACAATTGATTGAAAACACGTGGGATGCTGACAGTTTAGTGCAGCTTGGAGAGTGGCAATAAATGACCCGACGTTAATGAAGTCATCGGAGAGCCTGGCTGGTCGCTTCCCATTAATTACCCCGACCACGTGACCACCGTCAGCCTATCCCCATTCGGTATACGCCACAAAAAAATCTCAAGCGCGTGTTTTTGCTTAGTGGTTTTAATTTGTATTATATTTATAGTCTGAGTTTAAAAGTACTTTCACTCGCGTCTAACACTAGGAATCTCGCGAGAAATCCGCGAGATGATCTTGTTTGTTCTAGCTCTAGATTTCCCATGATGCCTCATCAAGATTTTTTCTCGAGATGATAGTAGACATTGTCACACTCCATCATCGGAAACTTTAACTACCATTCATCATCTGTGCATAAAACAGCCTCTACAATGTCAAAAGTTATTTCATAGTAAACAAGTTTTTCTGGAGATATCCTCCACGGGAATGTTGGCAGAGAAACTTGAAACGATATGTCTTTACGCAGTTGGGATTGATTACCAGACGTCTGCCCTAGGGTGCGTCTAATGTGGGGAGGGTGTACATTTGTCAATACGCAGAGGTGAAAAATAGTGTCAGGAAATCCTGCCTGCTACAGTAGCCTGCAAATTGAGACATCTATTAGATTAACCAGACCTTCCATGGTCTCTCCTTGCCCCCCTGAGGGCTACAGAAGCGTTAACGCTCGATTAGAGAAGGCATATGCGGCCCTTATCTGTCGCCACTACCAACTTGACATATCAGGCATCAATATGAGCCATAGGGGATGTTATCTACACTGCTTAGATTCAGCCATATATTTCCTTTAAAATTAATGTCACCCGCAAGTTTAATCATCACAGTTTTACCCACGATATATTAATTATTTTGAATAATTCCCGTTAGAGCATTAACAGGATGAGTGATTATAGCATACGGAATGGTTTTCGGCTGCTTGTGATATCTTTATCTCCTGATTTGTTTTAAAGAATATTGCACAAGTATCGTGGTATTTCCAACAATGAACATATTTATAAGAATTTTTTACAGAGTTATCATGATTAATTTCTTTACCAGTGTAATTAATTCAATAGCTTGACAGAGGTTATTGTATGCCATTCTAAAACCACTGATGATATATTACCTTAATATGTTATAAATCTCTGATATACCTCAGATAACGGAATTAATTCAGAATTCTTGGCTACCATTATGAATTTCATCAAGAACACGCGAAAATTAAAAACCAATCCCAAATTCTAATATTTGATTATTTGATTAAGGATCTAATTTGATGACATCAAAGAGCATTGGGTTCATTGTGGACTTGTTACAACAGACAACCACAGCAACAACCAATTAATTTCAGCGGTTAGAATCACTTAAAGCCATTTTCCATTGGCCGATTATTCCCCACCGATTTTCAGTCGGGAACCACCCATTGGTGAATTGAAACCCTCTACAGTGATCACAGCAATTGAAATAGTCGCCAATTAATTTAGTGAACGTTTGTTGAAAACATGCCAGCACCGACCGACATAGTCAACTACCAACCAGATCAATATGCTTTGATTCCATGGTGAAATTCACGAACTTTAAATTGGCATCTGTAAAATTTAGGAGAAACAAAGTACACTGCATCCTCATTGATTATTAGATACCGACGTGCAGTCGGTAACCCCACCGACAGACTTTTAGGAGAACTCCAGTAATCTGCGCCGTTTTCATCAAACAATGGAAAATGGACTTCAGTTGTGCAGTCGTACTTGAACCCATCTCACCTCGGTCAGATATCCCCATCTCAAACTCTAGCCTCAAACCCAACACAGCCTGAAGCTGGAGCCACGTCAAACTCGGCGTTTACATTAAATGTTAAATACATGGCGACTGTAGATCGTCAAGCCAGTTGTCGTCAAGTGCTGGCAATGTCCACTGCAAAAGTCCTCAACCTCATAATGTATTCGAGCATTTATACTGACGATTAGGTTTTCACAGAATCGCCGCCCGTCTAGACGACTAATTCAAGGCGGCCCGAAATAGTCCCTGGCATCAGAATGTGTCACATAGTCGTCAGGTGGTGCCAAATTGCGTAATTGGACGTAATCAGACGATCTGCTGTTGCCACACTCTTGGCGTTTATATTGGACGATTTCTAGCTTTTTACTGCTGAAGGTCGTCAGGCAGTGTAAAATGCCAAAATCGCCGGTCAGAATCATATGGTGTTAACGCCGGGTTAGTTGTACCTGTATTGCAGTCAGTTCTGCTGTTGCTGGGTCTGCTTTTAGGCTGTCCTGTTAACTCGAAAAGGTTTGTTCAATCTCTGTCTGACCTCAATCTTAAGGGATGTCAGTTGGGGTCAGAAAGGAGATGAAAATATGTTTCATGCCTCGGGGCAGACCGTGAAAACATGAAAAACAAATCAGTTTCGGCCATAGCGCTGGGGCTGAGGATGTGTGGAGAGGTTGTTATAAACGAGGCTCTATTGAATTAATCTTATTTTCATCTCAAAGAAAAATATTTTGTTCTACTGGCGAAGTAAAAATGGATGTCCTTGGAAAAGTGAAAAGCTGCCATCTCTGAATTTTGCTGTTTATCCACCCTCAAACACCATTGACCAGCATTAGTGCACTGTCCTCAGAATCAACATTAAACGTAAATGAGTGTGACCAGGATAACGGTAATCACACATAGCATTAATGACCCTGGTATGCCTCCAGGAGGCTCTTACGATGTGGTTCTTATTGGTCGGGAGTTCTGCTTGCTCTGGTAACTTGTACCTGTTACGGGAAGACGCTCTGAGGAAACGGAAGGAAGGTAGAACAGGTGTGCCTAGTAAGGCCCGTTTCGGACCAAAATAGGCGGAAGCTGCACCCCACTAATTGGCCTTCATTGATGGAGGCATATAACATTTCAGGGATAAAAACTCAGAAAACAACCACGAGACCTTCCTTATTAACCAGTAACTATTACAATATTTACGGGAACCTGTCCCTCACACAAGTAAAGAATCTAGGGGAAATAAATCTTCATATTCAATTTCCGTTATATTTAACTACTAATTAGATGAATTAAGGATATCAATCAGATCTTGACGGACATAGGAGAAAAACACTTATAGCTCGTACTTCCGGTAGCGAATTCGGTTTGCACAATCGGCTCCTGAAACTATCAGCCTATTTTATATACTACTAGAAGCCATTTCTACTTGACGACTATTCGCCGCCAATCTTAACTCTGGAGCCACCGATCGTTTTTTAGGGTACACTGACGCTGGATCGGTGAATTGAAATGGATCACCGATTAATTGTGAATGAATTATGCAATGAGGCTACTACCAAAGCAGTACGTTGCTTGATTGAATTTTAGCTTTTTGATAATAGTTGTCGGTTTGGATTGAGGGAGGGTGTGGCTGTGGGCCGTGGAAAAGTGTCAATTACTTTCTATTCATTCAAAATTCAGAGTAACTGCCCATTGGACATTCTTCCTTATTTATTTTGAAATTTTCGGTGTGATTTTTTTGTTTTGTTTTCCTAGAGTGTTCTGAGATATATTTGCGTTTAGTATTTAGGAGCAGACAATCAATTTGTTCTCATGATTAGTTCTAAAAGAAGTAACGGTAGATCGTTGGCTAATTAAGGGAGGATGATTACTGCAGCCAAGTCCCTACAGAATCTATTTTGACGGTCTAATGATGATGATGGAGAACTATAACACTTCCACACAAAAACAGAACTGTTGTCTCAATCTTCTATAACTCTGTTTTTAATTTACAGTGTTTATTCATTTCTAAATTTCACAATCCAGTTCTTCCATTGACCAACCTTGTTGTTGATTATCTATGCCGTTTCACTCAAATAATTGATTGAAAAGGTTGTAAATAAACAAGATACGTGACATATGCTCTACCCTAACATGACCTGATTGAATGTATCACGAAGAAGAAGTACCTCTTCATTCCGTTAAATGGCCCCCTCAATCTTGCGTACATTTCCGCCTCAATGGAGCAGCTTTCCCGGGAATAAAACGATAAAGCCAATAACAGCCAATAAAACCACGGCCCACCAAATCCTATCGGACGTAGAATTATACTATCACGTGACCTGCTATCCCGGCTTATAGGGACGTCTTCCTCTCTGTCTTGCGCTTTGCACATGCGCGCGGGCGAGCCGGTGTAAGCGCGGGTATTTGCCAGCAACCCGCGACAGGGGTTTCCTTACGGCGTGTTTGATCTGCACAAATTGTTGTCTGCTTTTAGAAAGCGCGGGCTTCACACGGTGTTTACACGAGACGATTATAGGCGACGACTCTTGAATTTAGCACCAACTTCGTGGGAACATATTACCTGGCGATTACAATAGACGCGATTATATTTTGCACCTCCTGACAATTTTCAGCAGTAAAATGATAGAAATTGTCTTATGTAAACGCAAAGCGCATGGCGAGTACAAATCATCTGATTACGTCACATTACTCAATTTGGCACCACCTGACGACCATTGGGCACACTCTAACACCAGCGACTATTTCAAGCCAGTTTGAATCAGTCACATAGATTGGCGGCGATTCTGTGAAAACATGGTCATCAGTATAAACACTCGAGAATATTCTGAGATTGATGACTTTTGAAGTGGACATTGCCACCACCTGATGACTATTGGCTTGATGATCTACAGTCGCCATGTATTTAGACGTCTAATGTAAATGCTGCTTCATCGAGAAACTCAGCAGTTTCCAGAATTACCGAAAATAAATGACGTGTATGTGAGGTATTATCACATAATAATTAAGCATCTCAGAACCAATAATCAGGTGAAATATGAAATAAAACCTCACATAAACGCCATTTTTTTGTTGGCAATTTCAGAAGTCATTGCATCTTTCGATTGGCTAGAAATGATCTAATATAAACGCCAGCCGAGTGACGACCATAGATCGTCACTTTACGCAACTTGACACTGCCTGGTGATTTCGCCGACCATTTTACGCCCACGACTATTTCAAAAGGGCTTGAATTAATCGTCGAGACACATCACGATTCTGTAAAAACTTAGTTGTCAACCCCTCACCTTTTGGCTAGAAATGGGTATTTTGTGTCGGCGATCACAATTCTTAACTTTACCCTCTGCGACCTGCGTTTTTCTAGTGGGAAATAATACATTCAGCCGTAGTTTAACCATCGTCGGCCATATTGTAAAGGCCGACTTACCTGAACAGCAGGAAGTAATATAGTCCCCAGTTGAGAGATGATAATTCGTCTAATGTAAACGCTTGATGCACTTCTCGAGTCGACGATTCTTGGCGACGACTCTTTTTCTAGGCGATCTGTAGTCGTCACGTTTTAATTGTCTAGTGTAAATACTGAGGCAGACAGCGTGCCGATCCTTCCCTTGAAGACACCGCCTGTAGGGCTTTCCACGTTCCTGTGTTGTCGCCGTAGTGCGTGGTAGTAAGATTCCCTTTGTTATTCATTACCTTTTTTGACAAGAACCAATCCCTTCACTGTATACCTCCTATTTTCCTTTATTTCTGTATTTTGACAGACGATGATTGCATGGCACGAGCCGTATTCTAGACAGAGCCGCTGGGATTCGAGGCAGGGCAGTGTGGAGAACCAATAAGATGTATGTGATTGGTTGAAGTATTAGCTTAGAATGCCAAAATCCTGTTGCTTTTTCTTTAAGCAATAAGTTGTGCCAATAGTTTTGGGGCTGACCAGCTTAAGGTACCCTAAAGCCATTCACTAACATTGTTACTTGACCTAAAGAATCATTGTAATACATAGTCTCTATTAGAATGATATGTTGGTTTACAAACATTTCCTTCCTTATTTGATGTGACCTATTTACTTGGTCTTTGTATTTATTAAAGAAATGTTGAATTTGTTATGTATCTAATGCCTTAAGGCATACCCCAGCCCCCCTTCCCTGTGAAAGTAAAGGAGAAGGGTGTAGTTTGTGTAAATACTATTTATTTTTGGACGGTATACATATATACTATTATGAAACTTAGAGTAATGACCCACCATAATGCCCCTTTCCATTGGCCGACAAAAACGGTGTAGACTTTTTTAATTCTCCTAAAAGCCCATTTCCGTTTTGCGTCAGCAGTGCTAATGGTTCACTCCTCTGAGCCCTGTATGAAGTAAGTAGATCCATGACGGCCAATGGAAATGGGCTTCTAGGAGAACTAAAAAAAATCTACACCGTTTTCGCGGGCAAATGGAAACGGGCCTATAACTCATACGCGCCATCGTGAGACCATCCCCGTGAAGAAGCCTGAGTGCCTGTCAGGCATAGTCTGGATAGATCCGACCATAATGACCAGTTTTCAAGCAAACAGGAACCCAACCCGTGTATACATGCAGGGTATGGTACAACCCGGACGTCCAGGCCCTGAAAGTCCAGAAAACTAGAGCTTACATAGAGGGGTTTAGTTCAACCCCTTCCACTCTGAACTATAACGTAGCAGCTGTAATATATAGGGACATAGTTAGTGTGACTGAATGGAATCTGTTCAGAGATATTTTGATCAGAAACTCTCACCGAGTTCGGAGAACGGGGTGAATATTTCTGACCAAAATATCGAGGAACAGATGGAATTCAGTCACACTCACTGTGTCTCTTAATTATTATATACCTAGAAATAATTAAGAATGCCATTCTACAACGCACTATATATCAGAATGTGTGGTCATGTGGTACAGAGGGACGTATGAATATTGTTTCTTCACTCAGTGACGAACGGAATCGGTACTACTGGTCCGTAATAGTGAGACGTTCGGCCATAGGTATGAAGTAATATAATTTAACCCCTTTCCAAGATAACGGCAGTTCATTTAAAGTTATCCTACTTGAGTACAGTAACCTTCAAGGTTTTGTCCATGTCCTAGTACCATTGGCAAAGATTCTATTGTTCCGTGTGGAAAAATATGCTAATTTTGGGAGCTAGGGATCCGACTTATATGAAGAAAGTAGAAATACAGCACTATTCTCCCATGTACATTCCGGTCATAAGAAGGAGGAAAAAACACATTTGACGTACGTGAGGTCCTAAACATGACAACCCTTTGATGAAATACCAGCTGCCGACTATGGGGAGCCCGCCTATATATAGGGAATGGGTACATTAATCGGCTGCTTGTGTTTTATTTGGCATTTATCTGTGGGTAGGTACCAACATCAATGACATGGAGAAACCTGTGAAAAGCCACTTACTGACAAGTGCGTCGGAGCTGTATCGGTGAGAAAAGATCGACAGAGGGTACAGCAATGGTCGATAAATCGCTTAATGGGTTCGGGCTTTTACACTTAAGTGCGACCGCGGAGTGAGGGTCTCCCAGTCACAGCAGACCCTAGAATCTGCAGCTGTGAGTGAAAAACACGGCAATAATATACAGAAACGGGGCTACAGTGGCTGTAAGTGATAAATCCACGATTAAATTGGCGAAATCCCCTCTCCCAAGTACGTCAGATGGGAGGGCATTCATCCAGACTCTATACCCACTAAAAGAACGAATGACAAATTGGATATGTATGAAGTCATAGACCATGGAGAACAGACTGTAATACTCGTAAGGGCATGGATAACGAATTACCGATGTTAAGCCTATGGGAGAAAAATACCAGGGGTAAGATAGGAAGTCATGTGTATTTCAAGTTACCTGCAGGCAACTCCGTATGACACCGGATACACGCCATTTTGGCTCATCCTCTTTTCTTGCCACCCGCCTCCCTTATATATACGTTATCTACACCATATGGTGCAATAAAAATCACCTCAAATACTCATCTACACAAAGACTGATTTTATCACCAACTACTCTCATTATCCTTTTTTTACCATCTTCTCTTTAACATGTAGTAACTTGTCGTTTTACACTGTATTACAATTCTTACCTACATTATTTTCTGTTATTACATGAATTATCTTATGGTACTCCAAACTCTAATAATTCTTTCTACTAAACGTATTCGTTGCCTCCTATTTAATGAAGAGTGTTAGGTAGAGAGAAGACAATCATACGCGGCGATTCTTGAATTTAGCACCACCAGATGACTTTCAGCAGTAAAAGGCTGGAAATCTTCTAGTATAAACGCCAAGCATGTGATGACAAAAGATCATCAAATTACATCTGATTATGCAATCATTCACCATCTGACAACAGAAACAAACGCTTTGACGCCGACGACTTTTTTAATCCAGCTTGAATTAGTCACCTAGACACATGACGATTTTGTAACCCGCTTTTGGAACTTCCTGCGGCTGATATTGCGTAATCGAACACCACCTGACGATGAAGGCCCATTTCTATTGGCCGACGAAAAGGTTGTCGATTTTTTGTGTTCTCCTAATAGCTTATTTCCAATTTGCGTCAGCAGTGTTGAAGGTCCGTCGGTGGTCCCTGACTGTATATCAGTGATGGCCACTGGAAAAAGGCTATTAGCAGAACACAAAAAATCTACATCCTTTTTGTCGGCCATTGGAAATGGGCCTTATATTGGCAAGACGATCTACCGTCGCCACGTTTTTAGTTTAGTCTGTGGTAAACGCCGTGTAAGGTAGATTCATCACGTTCATTGTACCACGCTGATGCAAGCTGTTTATATTCTATGTGAAATGCGCTGTTGACCCTCGTTCAGAACGTGCGATCTTGTGTTTGTTAAAGGGATGTCAATGATGGCCCTACCCCGAAACCAGACCAATGCCTTGTGCATGCGAATTTGGGAATGTGCATGTGTCACCTGAGTGCTTCCCTTTATGATGCCTATTGAGCGGGGTGACTCGTATACCTCACATCTCAGACATCGGCAAACTGCAGGCATTTATATCACATCTTACAGCTTTGTAGCCTGTACTCATTTTTCTCACATCTTATAGCTCTGCAAACTGTCCCTACACAGCTGTTCCCCTGTGTAGGACCCTGTTAACTATCTTTTATGGCACAATTCCTCTTTTATCTATTTTCACATAATTAACAATCTTGTCATTACAAAGATCAACTTTTGTTCAGAGCCATCGACAAATATTGTTTTGAGCAGTGGAGATTTTTCAAAATTCCCTCTAGTTATAATAACGAAATTCTTCGAACCAACTACTTGATGTTACAATAGTATCTTGTATGTTTTTCCATATGCTGTCATCATTGAGTGTATGAAACATACTTTTATAGAACAATCAATTAAACAATTTCGTTACAAATCTCGGTCGAGAAATACAAATGGATAAAAGGAGATACTATGTAGAAGCAATCTGATCACATTCAACCTTAGCTATACAATCAAGTATTAAAAAAATGTCTAGTATTCGTCTTAATTGTTGTCATATTTCTTCCTGGGCTGGTCTTCTATTTTTTCATCAATAAAATCATACCCAAAAAATGACATAAAAAACATCCACATTTTCCTGCAAATAAAGCTGCGGCATGTTTTTCACTTTAAACCACCTTAGTTATCTATAATCTAAGAACCTCTCGGCGGGTAAAGATATACAACTCAATGACCCTATCCCTTGCGCCTCGGTAAACTTATCAGTATAAGGTGAACTTGCCCGTGGGGTGAATACCTTTCAGACTGTACCACACTGTTCACTTAGACGGCCCTGGGGACGAAGTAGACGCCGCAGTTAGCACCAAGGTGTGGACACTGACAGGCCCGACTTAATGGGGTGTGTCTGAGAGAGTCAGATAGGCTCTAACTTCCAGCTCCTTCCATTGCCAGTCTCCAGGCTGCAGTACGCGATCATGTCTCAGTTCATCGCCGGCAGACTAATGCAGTATTATAACTTCACGAGGGAGCGCGATATGGATCCGGCTTCTAACATAGCCGGTGAGCAGGAATGGGGTTATTATCACCAGGGAGCTACGTCATATGAGTAGTCTGCTGACACTGGTGGCAGGAAGGTGGTCGGGCGATAGTGGCAGAGCGGTACACAGAAATTGAAGGCCAGGTCAGCGTTGGTGTAAGGAGTGTGTCATCCGATAATGTTTGGATAAATTTGGATAAATACACAATAATACCATGATTCGGATCTGCGTTGTCGTATTCTCCGTGTAGTTGACGCGTAGTAGTACTCTGAGCAACAGCGAGGAGTATTGCCTAAAAATAGAAAATAGGACAGTCGCTGGCTGTTTTGTTTTATGTTTCCACTTTGGAAAATTCTGAGGTAAAATGCCTAATAATCGGGCAGAGGTGGCCTACAGATTTATCTGGAGCCAAAGATCCGCAAGTTGATACAGGCCTTCTGATGGAGAATTGGGGCTAATATAATATATAACTGGAGAGTTGACTGTAATGCGAAGAGAGCACGGCTGTCTAGGACTCTCATCGGTCACTAGGGACTCTCACTCACGTGGTTCTGGTCACGTGGCCCCGGTCACGTGACCACCCCCTCCAACCCAGCGCCCATTTCAACCCTGGGGCCCCAACGAAAAGGAACCACCCATCCACCCTACAAAAACTCTTCTTTCTACTCTCCTCAACTTCTACTACTCCGTGGGCCTTCTCAATAGCTCCTCAACTCTCGTTTCTCCCTTAATTATATATATTATTATGAACGGATAAAAGTTATATCGTATGTCAAGTCTACTCAATAAATTTTATGTCCATACCCGTGCTCTGCGTTAGTCGTTGCCCCTATGTGAAGCACACATCTCCAAGCCGATACTGTATACTACATTCTCCCCTCAGGCATAAAAATAGCATCTTCTAAGCGGACAGGATTTCCTACAAAATCCCTTGTCTAGAAAGTGGCCGCTGTCTAAGAGCGATTGGGCATGCATGTTCTCACTCTCCATACAGAAATCTACCCTTTTGCGGTCCACCTACTAAACCTCTGCCGGGGAGAGTGGGTGGACGACTATTGTCGGTGTCGACGTCTCTTTTACAATGTCTGATTTCCCTCGTCTGAGCTGTCGCGTCTATTTTTCTTTGAAAGCAAGTATCGTCTGCGGCCCTTTACTTAGTTGACAGGATGCAAGGACTTGAGTAAAGTCTCTGGTAGTATCCGTGGATTTGCCTTCTGTAGAGAGATCGAGGCTGCAAAAGGTCGGTGGTTGTACTCTGGCACTGTGTGGAGCTTTCTTTGGGGTTCATTTCTTCTTGTAAACCGCTCCACAGGGGAAATACATACAATGTATAAGGTAGGAAGAAAAAAGGAAACTACTTTTAAAGCAAAGGAAGAATTCTTTCGGCAGCAATTTCGTCCGCGGAAACAAAGCAGCTTGAGTGTGACTGATGTTCGGCGTATACAGCTGTCCCCCTGTGTAGGACCCTGTTAACAATCTATTTTTATTCATCTTAACCAGGGACCTGTTTCAGTAGTTTCATGACATGTCTAAATGGCGTCTGTGACACCATACGGACAGATCACAAGACTGCAATCTATGACACACAGAATTTCACTCACTTCCCGCAGAATTAAGCAATGAAACTTTAACATGAGTAGGAGATACATATGACCTATAATCGTTCCATATATGAAGAAGATTGGTTGCTCCGACCCACTGATATTTGTTAGACTTTTTTCGCTGTTGCTTGCACTGCTGGTGCCGCTGTTGATGTGTGTCTAGGCCTAATGTCACGAAACTACTGAAACAGGTCCCTGGTGTTTAAGTGTGGTGTCCACCAACCACGACAAGGCTACAACAAGCGCCGACGAGAAAGTTCCAACCGCTTGTTGCAGTGCTTGTCGCAGCCTTGTCGTAAGAAGCGGAGCTTTATGACAGCGTTGCCCGGGCCTGTCGGGAAGTGTACGCTCCAACAAAATTTACTATCGTAGACCTCTGCGACACAGTCCCAACATGCCATGACGTTGCATGACAAGGGCCCAGTAGTGGAAAAAATCGAGCATGCTCGATATTGTCATAGCCTTGTCGGAAGGCTCCCGACAAGCTTCCAATCAAGGCCTTGTCGTGGCCTTGGTAACCGGGGTCCAACAACCACGACAAGGTCTCCAATTGTAGGCCAATTGTGGACCTTGTCGAGAAGCCATTGTCGTAGCCTTGTCGTGGTTGTTGCATGCCCCCTTTACACAAGACGACTAAGTATGTGGCGCATGTAGATCTAACCAAAAGTCCTCAGGTGGTGATCAATTATGCAATCTTGGCCATCATAGTGATCGACTTAAGAGTTTCCTCATGTTTACACTGGATGAATTATTTTAGGAATGCACCTCGGTGATTGATCGCCACCTGTCTAGGCGACTAATTCTAGCTGGATTGAAATAGTTGCCAGCGTTAGAGCCTGTCGCATGATTGCCAGATGGTGGCAAATTGTATAATCTGACATAATCAGATTATCTGCAGTCGCCACACACTTGGTGTTTACACGAAATAAGTTATAGCCTTTTGCAGCTGAAAGTTGTCAGGTGGTGCAAAATTCAAGAATCGCCTCTCACACATAAGAGTTATTTTAAAACAATATTCATGTTGACAAAATTAAATAGCCACCATACAGCAGGTCGTCATGAGTTATATGGATAAAAAGGTTATTTTATCTTTACAACAGAAACTGTGTGTGGAGTATTGGATGAAAATAGATGAGACATTGTTTTAACTGTTGCTTGTGCTCATACATGTGATACCTTGTTGCATGATAGTTTCATTTCTGAAGCTTTCCATATCCACGGATATCTGAAATCTGGATATTTCTACCTCCTAGAAATCTTTTATTCTAAAAATCATTACACCCTAAAACCATTTTTAGTCTTCATCCTGGTGGTGTTGAGCTAGGCTTGTGTTTAGACACAATCAATCGCGCCTAGAGATTCTGAACAACTCTTTATAGTCTTTATGTCAGATTACATTCATCTAATTGTTGAATATTCTAGAGTATACAGGGCCAGTCTGCTTACGGGAAACCAACCTAAGACCTGTCTATGGTGACACCCCACTCAAGTGGACAGCCCACTTAAAGGGGCACCCTGCTCAAGGGAACATCCCACTTAACGGGACACACTACTCAACGGGAAGCCATGCTTCAGGACAAAATTCAGCACACCACTTAAGGGGAAGCCCCACTTAAGTGAATACCCTGCTTAAGGGGACATCCTACAATAGTGAACATCATACTCTAGTTGACACCCAGCTCAAGGTAGCACACCACTCACGTGGCCACCCTGCTTGAGGGAACGCCCCACTTCACTGGCCACCTTGCTTAAGTGGGAACTCCTTTCATGGGGACACCATGCTCAAAGGGGAACCCTGTTCAAGGAACACCATGCTTAATGGAAAACGCTGCTCACTAAAGGGGACACCCTGCTTAAGGGCAAACCCTACCTATAGCGACACCCCCCTTCGAGGAACACTTTGGCCTGAAAGAGGGGTGTCTCCTTCAGCCGGTTTATACTGTATTTCCAGTGCTTGATTCTCAGTTATTTATGTACGAGTGTACCCATATCTTAAATAGCATTCGAATGATATTCATTTTTCATGGTCCCTGTCCCCTGGTCTTAATCTGAGTTCTCATCCATCTTGTCGCTCTATCATGGGATATCTCATAATAGTCACACGAAGATAGAACGACAGAGACCAGTATGCTCTGATACCCAAAAAAGGCATGACCAATGAATTCTTACGAAAGCGATATTGCCATGTTTTGTATCATATTATATTTCAAACAATGATAATGCTGCAAAAAACCTGTCATTGAATGTAGTTGCTATACAGCTTGATAAACCAAAGTTTATTAATATACTCCACGTGATAGATTGCGTCTTATTTGAATTAATAACTTGTGTATGCTACTAGAATCAATTTATCACTTCATTCAGTTGCTATTTAGATTAAAAATAAGATATTCAAATATGAAAGTTTTCCGACTCAATCTTATTTCCCCGTTGGTTATTTACATAGCCAGGGATGATATATTAGGGGGTAGGGTTAGAGATAGCATTGCTCCTCTTCCATTATGCCACATACTAATCAAAGTTCAGCTTAATTACCATACGATACATCTCCGACAGTATCTACAGCTCACTTCACTAATGAACTTACCCTGATTGCATTTTTAGGTAGATAGGACAGTTATATAGGTACCGGGTTGCGTGCAGCCCATGGTGTTTTACGACAAGGGAACTGCCTATATAATTGCAGGTACAGATATAAATCTCTAAGCTCCTATATTTTGTGATGGAAAAAAGAAGGGCTTAATTCTTACAATAATATCTCGTGACATTCGTGGCAATGTCGAGGGGAAGCATCAGAGGGAACATAATTGGTTCGACAGCTTCAGCGATGAAGACTCTAATGCCCCAAGCAGATACTGCTGCCTTTTACAGATTAATGAGAGAAAATATCTTCCTTCATTTCTACAATCCATAGTTAGTCTACCGGATATGGCACCATCGAGCATCCAACGCATTACACCGTCATTTAGCTTTTATCATCTTAGCGTTAGGAAGATCTTCTGATGAATGGAGTGCTGTTCTTAGCTTTTTAATATGTAAAGGTTTCTCCCATAGGGAATGTAATTGCCACTCTCCATAGTTAAGGTACTTTGAGTAAAAAGAGTTAATCAGGATTTCCATATCAGGAAATTGAACTTAAAATCCAGTGAAATCCACAAGGTTTAAAGGAAGATCTGGTGATATGACACTTGGCTGTGATATGCCAGCCTAAGCATCTTATATTATTCTAGAGAATGTGACAACCATCCAATATAAATTCATGTATTTTTAAGTGAAAAATATGACATATTCCCTTTTCCGTATACGCCAACAAAACTAAGGGATGATGGGGATCAACTTTATTTAACATTTATGGCCGACTTAGCTTTAATTTTATCAAATTATAACCCTTGTACGATGTCCCCCTTATACCCTTACTTTAGTAGGTATAAGCTATTCAACAGGCCCCATGTTTACCAAGACGGGACATCAGCGCGGAAATTAATATTTTAGCAGATTAGATGTTATTGTAATTTGCATTATTTCTCATGGAGAGTAAACAAACCTTCGCTCGATGGAGCCCGAGCTGGATGGAAGGCCTTCCAGTAAAATATTTGGGAATCACTTCTCGACAGCGGCAAATATGGACATTCCCGTTTACTTTCCTCACGATTAAAATACTAATCGTGTGAAACTATTTCTTCGTGATGTGAAGGATTCACGGTAATGGCGTTCCTGCATTTACCTTTTTTCACCAATGGCATGGTCCATAAGTGCCACAACATTCTCTGGATCATTGATGGTGATGCCGGGGACACACCAAGCGACTCAAGGCGGCGATCTCTGGAATCGCCAATACAAACTAGTAGGAATGTGAGATATTAGTTCATAGTAATATCTCCCACCTATAATTTAGGGTCTCAGAAGCAATAATCAGGTGAAATATGAAATAATAGGTCACATATACGCCATTTTGTGTTGGCAATTGCGGAAATCGCTGCGTTTCTCGCTTGGTGTGTCTACGGCTTCATGAACTTTCCTCTGTTTGCAACCCCGCAATTTCCTCCAGCTCAGGAGGCCGTCTGATATCTAAAAGGTGTCCTTACTATCATATAACAGTCCTTAAAGGTACTTAAATATGGATTGACCTTTGAAATGACCAACTACTAGCCACGAAGGACAATCAATCACAGGAAGGCTTACATCATGAACTTCCGAGGAATTTAGGTCAGGAAAGGGAGAGAACTGACGAAAGGATAGGACAATACGTTACGGCAGTGGTTATTCAATGCGATCACTCGTATAGATCCTTGTTATTGTCTTCTCACGAACCCTCCCATCGTTAGACAACGATATGAAATCAGCTCCATCAAAGAAGTGTTACAAGACAAGACTAAAATCTGGAACAATTGTCCCCTAAGTTTAATATAGTTTGATATATATATATATATATATATATATATATATATATATATATATATATATATATATATATATATATAAATATGATGGTCATTGTTCCCAACTTGTTGGGTTTAATGTGCGCGGGAAGGATTTTTCCCCTCCCACCGGACTCTCTCACGTGACCACAGCGTCCCCACGTGACCACCGCCTTATGTACTGGTTATGGGACTGTTCATTACCCATCAATGTAACCGTCATTGATAAAAAATACTATGATATCATGACTTTTCTAATCTAGATGTAGCTAGAACAGCCATAAACCGAAGACCATCCTTGTGATGAATTTGTGTGAAAATAACAAAAACGTTGTCCTGATCTTTCTAACCTTTGCTATGTACTTTCGTGGTACTTCTAACCAACTAAGTAGAACACATTAATTTTGTGGAGCAGTGGTGGAGCTCCCTCTTCCTCAGTGGGGTGTGTATAACCCTCCCCGGGTGTCCTTAAGTAGAAAAACTTGTGTATGACCTTGGAAAAATATTTTCTTTTTCGAAGTCTGTCCCGAAATAACATAGTTGCGCCTAGAGCTCTTGATCTGCTTCTGTCACATCATTATCGGGGTCTTCTGAGACAGTAATCTCGAAGTTGTACCCACAAAGACACACAACATCTGCTTTTCACTCAGAAGGTGCCACGGCATAACTATACAAACAAACGTTGCCTTGAAGCATCAGAGATGGTGCTAGGGGGATAGAAAGCACTGGCCGTGGTTGAGATGTGCAGATTCGTAACCCTGCTCAGGGACTGTGAGAGAATTCATTTAGCTGCTACTTATTGCAGGCAGAAACCCGGACTTGGTCTACTGAATGTGTCTATCAGTGAGTAACTAACTCAGTTAGGAGGTGCTTACTCTATCTCATTCCGTAGCTGTAACCTCCTGCCCCCTCTCTGGGCTGGGCACACATAATGCACACACTTGCAGAAAAGATGAAGAAGAACTGTATCGAGATCTGTAACCACTGAAAATATGCCATGGTCTTTGGTTGCAGAGTAATCTCACAAGGCAAAGCCCAGTGAGATTATGTAGCAAATCTTGATGAATCGCATATTGTCAGTGGCTATGGATCGGATGCTGTTCAGGTTTTATCTAACCACTATCACTGACTGATTGGCTATTTTTTGTCATATCACCCATTAAGTATTTCAATACTCAATGGGTGTTGAGTACGAGTTCCCTATGTTGAGTGTATGGGGAAAATGTACGAGTCACAAGTCACGAGTTTGAGTTTGAGTTTATTTATGTCACGCATGTTGCTGTTGAAGACTCGTGAGATTACGGAGCCAACACAAAACGACCCATAAATAAACTCAAACTCAAACGAGCGGCGTCTAGATTTTATCCTACCCCATTTCCATGAATTTTGAATAATAGAAAGTAGCAACATAAACAACACTTTATGTCACACCCGTGACATAAACAATTCCCATGTTAAGCCTATGGCGTGTTTTATTAGGGGTAAGGTAAATCAAATTATCAAACTGGAACTGTCGTATGAGATCTCCCTGGACCTTCATACTCTCGTCTGAGGGACATGGATCCGTGCAGTATTGGATTACTTTCACGACCTACGAGTCGAGATGTAAATTTTCCTTATACAAGAAGCATCGCACAGCAAAGGTTTATTAGGTGACCGTTTACAATGACGCCACGCACTATTGTCCCTCGTTGCACAAACTGTTTGAGCATGGAAATGAGGCTATACATAGCGAGCCTTCTCCTTAATCCTCCTGTTGACAGAGCCACATGACATCATCAGCCTACAGACAATGACAGGGCCTGCACAAACCCAGCTTGATAAACAGTACTAATGCCAGGTCTAGAGATCCGCCAGGTCGGGCAGTAATAGGTGACAAGAGGCGTTTACTTCCACCATAATGAAAATATCATCAACTCCTGTTGCATGAGATAATTCAAATATAATGAGATAATGTAATCATTTTTGTTTCTATATACAAGTAACTCTGGCATTTAATACCGCCGCCGATTGTGTGATACTTCTGTAGCAATAATCATCAGGTGGAAGAAAAAATGGGTAAATTATTTCTTTTTCAACATTACACAATAAAGCACCACCGACCGACTTTTTAATACCAGCAATAAAATGCCTGTATTTGAATTAATTTGTGGCTGAATGAGTTTGAGTTTCAAAAGTCATACAGAGACAGCTACTAGCGACCCCCATAACATTCATTGTAAACCAGCGTTTATTCTTATTGCCACCGATTATGCGCACCGATTTTGTCTCAAACAGAACCACTGACCGTATTTTACACAGGTTGCATATAATCAGTGGCAACACCACATTGAGACTAACTAAAGAGTTAGTGGTACAGCGACTAAGCAGTCGCTAAGGACTCGCACCGGTCGCTAAGGACTCACACTCCCGTGGTTCCGGTCACGTGGTCCCGGCCACGAGACCACCCCACTCCAACCCGCCTGCGTCCACTCAACCCTGGAACGCCGACGATAAGGAACCAACCACCCACCCTACAAAAACTCTTCAATCTCATGCCTTCAATATCACCTACTTCGTAGGGCTTCTAAATACCTCGTAAACTCTCTTCTCTTCGGATTTATCGTATTATGGACTTATATGAAAATTATCCGTACTTCTATCGTACTTAATAAATTGTTATGTCCACACCCGTGCTTGTGTTAGTCATAACCTGCAGCAAACGCCATATTACCTGCAGGAAATGGTCCATCAAGCTCTGGCGTAGTGCAGAATGCTCTTCTGTCAGGTCCTCTTGTCAAGGCAGACGATAGCTGAGACAGGCAGACGGGAATATTTACGTACTTGCATTTGTCGAGTCAGATAGTACTGAGTGCTCCAGCTATATCTTATGTTAAAATTCAGCTCGCATTTTATAAAAAAAAAAGTAGTTCTCATCTCCGTCGTTTCTTTTTCCTTTCGGGGGAGTGTTCTATTGTCATTCACTATCATATCTTTTTCAATTTTATGGTTTTTATCATTGATGCTAATCCACAAAATAATCCTTTGATTGTTTCAGTACATATACTTATTTCAGTTATCAATTTACCTGGACTCTATTTATCTTTTGTATTCTGTATTTCAGGCTTACACACGGACACAGAAATTCTCAATCCATAAACTACGAACGGGATGGAAATTGCTCCCACAAGGTAATATACCATTCATTACTTTAAGTGCATGATCTCTATGCTTAGAGTTATATTTAGCGTGGAATATTGGAATACTGGGAAAGCAGGTTCGTACTGGGAAAAGGCATTGCCCTTGTTAAAAGGACATACAATAGAGTAGTTCCTCGTGTGTTATATGTGTATTTAGACTTAACAACTTTCATAATGGGTCCAAGTCACTTTGAAAAAGAAGCAAGGACGGTGACCTATATTTTTAGGAACACTAGTTATGTTCTGTGAAAGTTCGAAAAAAAGTACATGGATTTTGCTATGTAAAAATCAACTTGTTAGAATTTCTATATACATTTTTTTTTATGATATCATCATTTAATCTCTAAATCAATACCTAGCACTGTGACCCCCTATTTTCAAGTTAAATATGTGTTCTCCAACACCTTGAGATCATCATATTCAAATTTTAGGCAAATGGCATGGCATTTAATTGCCATAATATCCGATATGCTTTTAAATAGTTTCTAATAGCACTCTCTTATTTCAAATCAGCCAACGCAGGTATTCTGTTAGGGTTTACTAAGTGGCTTATGTGCAAAAATAATTACGTTCTTCACCTTAATCAGGAGATTTACATACTAAACCAAGAGATATTTTTGTCAATATTTCATTTTATCTTAGATTCAAGGCAGGATTGTGAATATCTCGTTATGCAACAGATGCCTGTGGATGTGGCCAATGTTGGAGTAAGACAAGTCCCTGTAATTGGAATGGAAAGGGTGTTGGGGGAGGGCGGTGCTCCCAGCATATGGAATGCCTTGAGGAATTCGTAAATTGAGGACGGTGTTCTAATGGACTGAGTCTTCAGTGTGTTACCTAATAGACTCTAATTCATTGATGATGCATAGTGTTTCACTGAAATTCCCTTCCCCAAAGGCGAACTAGCATCTATTTTCCATCAAGGATTGCCTGGATGGGATCAGCTCTGCTCATGTGCCAGCGATTAACAAAGGTCATCGGGGTCATTAAGGCTATCAAAAAGTCAATAGCTGCAGTAATATATTTCCAGTACTAAAAAAGGTTCGTGGCCAACGAAGCTGTCACTGATGTTTTGAATCACCCTAATCCGGAGTTTACACTAGACGACTGAAAACATGTAAACTAGTAAATTAAATATTCTACCCAATAATCATCAGGTGGTGCTCGATTGCGCAATATCAGCTACAATAGTCGTTGAGCCAGGATATTCCTCAAGCGTTTACACTAGACGACTTAGAAATGCTCTAGAGTCTAGATGACTAAGGCCCGGCGTCCACCTACTACGATATGGCTCTGATATGGTCTACAATGCACCTCTCAATAAAAAATCTAAATCGCGCCGGAAGGTTACCTAATATCTGGGCAATTGACCATGTTTCTGCGATTAGGCACCGATAGAAATCCCCATACAATGCGTGGTGGATTGGCATGTCTAGACATATGTCTACGGTTTTGCCCCTTCCTGAGATGGCACCGATTTTGACATTTTGTATCGATGGCGCATACAACATATCTGTATGCGCCAGGCATGTTCATATAAAACAAAGTTCCTTTGACACTTCGTATTCGATGGATAATGAAGGGAACAAATTTAAAGTGAGTGAAGGCAGCGATCTCTGGAATCGCCAACACAAATGGGCGTGTATCTGAGATATCATTTCATAGGAATATCTCCTGCCTATAATTTTGCATCTTGGAAGCAATAATCAGGTGAAATATGTAATAATAGCTCACATATACGCCATTTTGTGTTGGCGATTACGGAACTCGCTGCGTTTCTCGCTTGGTGTGTCTCCGGCTTTAGCTTCGTCCTTTGTCTCTATCATTTGCCATGAGGCGTTTCCATTCCTTGTACTCTATTACACACATGCAAGCTGTTTCAGATAGAGCTGTCCGCTTTTAACATGCCACCTGGTACTGAATTAACTTTTGTTCTGTCATGAGAACCCTTTGCATTATTCTGCTGCTGTTTCTTTGCTGTCGGGGAATACTATTAACATTCGACTGAAAGGTGAACAATCGCTTTAAAACATTTTCCACTAGCCGGCGAAAATGGCAACCAATAATTGAGTTCCTCTAAAAGTCCTTCGGTATCAAATAATCAGTTAGGTTGCAGTGGATACCTTATTTCTACTGCAATTTCAATTTTAAAAAAAGTCTTGAGTTTCACCGATGAAATCAAAGCATTTTTATTCTGTCGGTTGTTGAACGAGTCGGTCGGTGGTGGCCTCATTTTTGCAGTAAAGGTTACCAAGTACGTACCACCGGCCTTTAACAAGGAGAACCACTGACTAACTTCTGTACACCGTGAAAATCATCGGTAGGGTTTTAGTCGCAGGTGGAAACATTAGCCAAGTTTCCAATGGCCCACGAAACCGGCAACGATTAATTGAGTTCTCCTAAATGTCTGTCGGTAGAGCTACCAACTACACGTCGGTATATCAAATAATCTGTGAGGGTGCATTGTATACCCTTGGTTCTTCTGCATTTCACAGGTCTATACCGATTATATTTTCCTGACAAAACCTTGAAAATTCAAGGCGTTTTGATTCTGTCAATCAATGACAGTGGGTGATGGCCTTATTGCGTAACCGTCACTTTACTGATCAGTGAGCATTCATACAATAGGCTGTTTCTATTCAACGATCTGGCGTCGGTTTAAGGGGGGCGTCCACCAACCACGACAAGGCTACGACAATGGCTTCTCGACAAGGTCCGCGATTGGCCTACGATGGGAGGCCTTGTCGTGGCTGGTAGACCCCAGCTCCCGACAAGAGTCTATGACAAGGCCACGACAAGGCCACGATTGGAAGCTTGTCGGGAGCTTTCTGACAAGGCTACGACAACATCGAGTATGTTCAATTTTTCCCACGACTGGACCCTTGTCGTGGAGTGTCATGGCGTGTCGGGAGCGTGTCGCAGATGTCTACAATAGAAAATTTTGGTGGAGCGTGCACTTCCCGACACACCCCGATAACACTGTCGTAAAGTCCCCTTTCTTACAACAAGGCTGCGACAAGCGCCACCCTTTACACACTAAATCGATCGGTGGTTCCCGACTGTAGGGGGGTGCCATAAAATCGGCCAATAGAAAACGGCTTCTAACCCCTTTGTATTTTGGGCAAGTTAACAAAGGCTGCTAGACTAGTGCAATGAGGCATGTTTATAGGGCATTTAGCCTATGAGCCATGGGGGCGGCCATGACGCCCCCCGAGTAGGTGTTCTTCATTAATGGAGGTGAAAAAGTAGGTGTTCTTCACTAATGGAGATGCAAAAGAAGTGAGTGATAATTGGGAAAAGTCACAACTATAGCCTTGCTCACATGTGTAAATATTATGTTCCATTTGAAAAAAATTATGTCCTGGGTTTAATCATTATCTTATCCTGCTCTGGGATGGGTGTAGAAAGTCAAGGGAACCATGGTAAAACATTGTAAGGCAGTTGAATTTCGTAAGAACAAAGAGCCAGAATATAGATCTGTCCCCCCAAGGGGCCTGCCATACAGCTGGCCACCTAGTGACTGCTTCGTGAACTAACAATGGCTCTGTCCCCTATAGGGAGGTGGTTCAGCCCCAGGCTGTTACGGTGGGCCCATAGAGACTAAAAAAAATTTCCTTAAAGGTTGGAGTTTAAAACCCTTCGGATATGGGAAGAACACATCTTGTTTAGAATGTGTCTAAAATGTGGTCAAAACTGATCATGTATTATACGGAAACTGACTTACTGTCTTCATACATCAAAAATATGCAGTGAAATTATTGGTCCCATTCATCCCAATGCCATAGGCAGAGGGATGTATGGGATCAGTAATTTTACCAAGTATTTTGACGTACAAAGACAGTCAGCCTGTTTTCATATTATTATATACCTAAAAATGGCGAAATGTTACCTAGGCACGTGATCACATACCCCGTAGATCACAGTGTGCCGTACGGATATAAATACGCCATTGGTATGAGCGGGCAGTATACGTAATTGATACAGTCATAGGTATATAATAATAACGGAGCCATAGCCAAAAATGCAAACGCCTATAGACTTCAAAGTTAAGGAATGCATGTTATATTTGTGTGACTTCCTAGAGGACCCGTTGGCTTTGCCGAATCTTCAAAGGAATACCTAAGCGTTGACATCACCCGATATTGGTTACGACCGCTCTCCCAGCAGATCTTTGGTCGCGGCCCGGCCGCATTGCTCAATATCTATGCTGGGAGAGTCCATCTTTTCATAAATAAGTCATAATAATAGACTCATGATAGTACACAGCTTGTTCCTTTGTATAAAGTTTATTAGGGCTACACACTCCGGCATCAATCAAGGCCAATCATCAAGAAGCAAATACATACATCCAGGCCGTAGTATATAGAGACATGGCGAGTGTGCCTGAATGGAATGAATCGAACTCGGTGAGTATTTTCGACCAAAACAATAAGAACCAGATGTTATTAGAATATATTCATTATGTCTCCCTACTATATATCTGGAATTCTTTAAAAACGCCACTTTACACCAATTCACATGGTACAGAGTGCACAAACGATTTAGTGTATGCACAGTGTGTAGAATGAAATCCGTGTAGCTGCATAAGTGTGAGGCATTGGCGCACCTTAATAAATGAATGAAAATAAGTAGATTCTCAATTCCTTGTTGAAAAGTTATTGGAGCAGTCTGAAGAGTGTAGAGCGTAAGACATATTCACGGAAACACAAATCCGATGCATCCTGACTTCACTCTCTTTATAAAAACTTTACACTGAGACGGCTGTTTTATAATGCATGATAAGCACCTACTTGGCTTCTCCCATAGTGTACCTCATGTCTAACGTGTGTTCTTTAACATTTAACCTGGCTTCACTGCTACACCACCTTGCTCCTGTTTTTGTGGTATCATCGACTATAATCGGATCGCAATTTTATTTTTACGATAACTTTAACAACCCGATTGAAGAAACATTGCTCCCTAAATTCCCCTGGTGGTGTGGATTGCTATTTCCTATAAGTAGAAGAACAAGTGGCGGGGGTTGGTGGTGCCACCATGGATCGTTATTTGAAATATCGGATAAGGCTGTATTTAACCCACAGCGATACGATCCGCAGTGCTGTGAAGGTCCGCGTAAAAAGTATCACAAAAAGCAGCATTTTACGCGGTGATGCGCCTATGCGATTACGACGCGATCCGCAAAATTTCAGGAGCAACGTTTAGGCCCTCGGATCGCTATTCTGCTATCCGTAACTCTATCGTAAACGTGGAGCAATGGGGCCCAGTCGCCTTCAGATAGGACGTGAATTGCACAGCGTATCTTTATTTGCCGCACTTGTCACATTCCTTGCATAGAATCTACTGTACACGATATTAGCAACGTCTGCTATACTGATAAGGAAATCTGGATTAAGCATAATATACCTTTCACGTTATCAATTGAGCGAGAAACTTCATCTGGATTTAACAGCTTCCCTTTTTGTTAAACCAAATTCACAATAATTCTTGCCGCCTGGATAGTATCCATCGCTTGATTAGATCAGGTCGAATTCCCAGGTAAATCGGAGAGAACCATCCTACTCGAACTATCCATTTGTAGGAGTACGTTGGCCAGGGAAGCCGACGAAAAAGTCACCATTTCTCTCACTAAACCCATCCTCGGAGCTGATGCGGAAGAAAGCCCTAATCTGATTGGCTCCGCACATCTGCCAATCACGTCCTTCTTGCGGCGTTCATGTACCGCCCCCAACAAGAGTCCTAAGGAGGTCAGGTAATGAGAGTCCGTAGTGAGTTCTACTCAGCAGACTTTGCGCGGCTATTTGCCTGGTTATTTGGTCGGAATGGTTATATCCTCTCTCCCATGGAGACGATAAGAACGCAGACCCGCAGCTGAGACCGGGATCTCGGTGCTGAATCACACACCTCTAAAGGGGTTTCTATTCTGCCTGGTTATCCATTATTTATCTGGATACTATGGTTGATCCTAAGGGACACCTCTCTAGATTACTAAGCAGGGTTGTTGTGAGCTGCTCAAGCCCCTATTTTCTCGAGTAGCTCAGGAGCCTCGGTGAAATCTCGTATTAATTAAATTTGTTCTAATTCTCGAATCCAGCCTGGAAATATTGTAAGAGGTAATAGATATCAATTTACATCTGGTTTTTTTTTCTCGGAATCAGTTCGATGAGCAAAGATGAATCCAAATTGAAAATTTGAAACGCACTGCCTTTTTAGAGATTGTAAGGAACCCATCAGTGTGATTGGACATAATTCGGTTTGTAACATAGACGTTATGATGCAACATGATTTGGAATCTCAACTCAGGAAACTATCCATGACCTTGTGCGTGGCTATTTCGAAATGGTGAAATGTTGTGTTCTGCGACTGGGACAATGAAGAAGGCCCCGAAAGGTGGTGATTGTTGTACGTCGTAAAATCAATTTAATAAAAAAAAATATCAAAGTTTGACCCTCTCCATATACATTTAACACTTATGAGTCGAGTTGTACAATCTTTGGTTTAGTTTTCTAGATTGGGTTGATTTAGTGTCCAATAATGACAATTGATAATTATCAGACCTTCTGTGGCTCAGTGTTCTAGTTATACTCTACAAAGATGAAGGTGTTAGCCACAAACACCATGGAGCAATTCTTTGGACACATCCTTTCGATGATCTTGGTTTTGGAAGGAATTCCCCAAAATCATTCTAAGCAGTGTTATGGAGAACACTACTTTTTTGCATTTTGGGCGGGAATTTCTCCATCCATTTCTTTGTCACCTGACAATGTATTATGAGATTTCTGCGCTCAAAGGAGTGCTGTATGATTAGCACACAGGCAATTTAGTGTGACGAGTCTACGGATGGGTCAATTTCACCATCTGTGTAGTGCTTAATTACTTTTCTGCTTGGTCTGCAGCTTGATTGCCCCCAATTCCAATTAGGCTAGGCACCCTGGTGATCTACCTATCTTTGTAAATTTTCTTCTTTTTTTTTGGGGGGGGGGGGCATTTCATTCAATTGCATCAGCAGTCTACCACCTTCCCATGGTAATTGAATACAGGTGTTGCCGTTCAGCGCCGCCTAACGGTGTGTTGTCTAGATACGGGGCCACTCGGACAAACAAGGCATGTGTCCGGCCACATGCCCATTGAGACAGACAGCAATCACACCTAAAGTGTGAACGGTGGGTGTGATTGCAGGAGTGTTGTTTTTTTGCAGATTAAATTGCTGGAACAAACTAGGGTATTGTCACAACGGGTCTGGGCTGTCTAAACTTCATAGTTGATAATTATCTTGGTTTTAACTTGGAAAAAGATAAGCACATTATAGCTATGTCTGCCAATGTATTAGTATGTATGCAGTTTCGGTGTCCCTGGGTTATCTAGGGTATATCTATGGTATCATTGAGGTGATATGCATGTTTAATACATCAAATTGGAGCTGGAATATCATACAAATCGATGCAATCGCTTCTATTTCTATGGAAATGATATACATAGGTATTACAACCATATTGCGCTTAATACACTTAGTTATCCAATGCTAAAGTATACGTTGCCAGGGATATGTTTGGCTTCAGGTATGGCGTAACTAAGCAGATAAGGTCCGACACCCGCCTGTGGAAAAAGGCCTATTGGCACGTGGTTACTCGGATATAGATAGAACGTAAGTTGATGCATTCTTTCACCTTTCTTGAGATTTTATGTTATAGATAAACAATAGTACAAGTTACATAATACTATGAACAAGAGACATTATGGTGATTATTGAACAATACAAATAAAGTACATTTGTAAAAGGAATTAACACATGATGATAAAATAATGATTGAGTCACTCGGTTTGTCTTTAATTATATGAGTCTTACAGTATATCATCAATGATAGATTCATGAAATGATGAAAATTTCTATTGGACACATAGCTAGTGTGCTATGGATGCGGCTATCTTGCCCCCCGACGCCATCTAAAACACCAGTTGGCGGGACCAATTATCAATGGATCTTATCAGAAATATTTTGAGGGGCTTACCATGGAGGAATTTTAGACTCGTTTCAATCTTATCTATAGATTGTAACAACTGATAACTGTGGTTGCCCCCGACTACAATGGCGCTATCTTACAATTTCCTTGCGGATGATGGCATAATTATCAATCGCTCTGTGCCATATAGCGATACAACCAGTGGATCATCCTAGGCCCGTTAATGCTTCCTGCTAGGCAATAAGATGTGTAGGAGATCTGGTGGCCCAGATGATTGTAGTATGAAGTAAAGTCAAAGCAATGAGATGATTATTGGATGTTTCATGTAAAAGGCTCAACGTTTCGATATAATTTGTATTTCTTCGTCAGGAGTGTATTTAATTGTTGTCTTCCTGTGTATTTATATTTCTATACTTTCCGTGACGTCATCTCATATAATTAAGCATGCTGCAATACCACCCCGCTGCTGAGAGTGCATCCGAAAGGCGCAAGTCATCAAAGACAAAACGAAACTGTCTCTATTGTCCCCATCTAAGGAGGCATGTAATCATAGGATTTCCACTACAGAGTTACCAGTTCTGTTTTATAGCCATTTTCTAGGCTCTATCTGAGTACGAGGAGGAACTCTTATGATGAAATATGTACACGCCCCGCCAGACCGACCAAATAATTCAACAGTCATTTGACCTCGTCGCGCCGTCGCCATTCCACAGATGAATTTGCATCTTATCCCACCTACAAATTACTCCGATTATGTGTGACGTGCCATAACATAGACAGGACTTACAGCAGGGCTAGGGAAAAAGTACGGAAAGGAATAGAAAGATATCCCAGACTAATTTGACAGACTAATTCCGCCAAGACCCCTAGCGGATACCAAATGAACCAGCGTAAGACAGGGTACCGGTCAACCTAGATTCTGCCCAATCTAGCCAATAATGTGGCTGGAAATGAAGTGGAAATTTTAGATTAAAAAGAGCCAGTCGATGGCCAACAAGCACCAAATTAAAGGCCCGTTTCCATTGGCCGACTACCTTAACAATTTAAAATCCTAAATAGCACCGATCTTTGCTTATTCGGGTTAGCCAATAATGTGGCTGGAAATGAAGTGGAAATTTTAGATTAAAAAGAGCCAGTCGATGGCCAACAAGCACCAAATTAAAGGCCCGTTTCCATTGGCCGACTACCTTAACAATTTAAAATCCTAAATAGCACCGATCTTTGCTTATTCGGGTTACTTTGTCAATGGAGTCAATCATCAACAACTTGAAAAACTTCGAACACTGCAAAACAGGGCGCTACGTATCAGTGCACTAACGAGATTAAGACAATCAAATACCTTAAAATTACATGGATATTCTGGTATCGACCTACTCCAAAAGAAATGGGCATTATCCAAGAACTGGCCACCGGTCTAAGGTAGCAGGCCGAACAAGCCCTTTTATCATCCTACCCAATGTGTTGTGTATTCTTGTTATTTAACCTGAGACATGTATAGCAGTGAAACACCTTGTTACGGACATACCCACAAAGATTTAATACTCGCCTAAGATTATATTTTACCTGATGCTAAGGACTCAGCACAGTACAATTTATAACTTGATCAACTTGGACCTGTAAACCACACCTGTACTGTGGATAGGAGATGTTCAAAAACTTTTTAAAACCACTTACCTATAAGTGCTTTGAATCATGTAATCAATGTAGACCTCCATTTAATCAGGTCTCAAACCCTCTATAGAAGGTAATACTCTGATGTAAATCGTCCGTGTTCGGAGACTCACTCATACCAGCTAACCGCTGAAGATTGTCTCAATGAAAATAAAGAATCTAATAAAAACAAAACAAAAAAGATTAATGTATATAAAGTTGCTATTTAGGAGACGTTTTTTTATGTCTCACACTAATCAGTGTTTAACTGAGTGATTTTCTAACGAAGGGACACACCGCTAGGCCGCGCTGAGCAGTAAAAACAACAATTCATCAGAAATTGAAAGTCTGTAAACCTGATAGACCTGGAATTGGACTAGATCTGCACATCTCAACAAAAAGAGAAACTGACTATTACCGTCTACCCTTTATCCAAAATCATGTTAGGCTTCTCAGGATATTGGTTTCGTGACCAGAATCTGCTATCTATATTGGACATTTCAAAAGAGCTCAGTTCCATAATGGTCAAATAAGTGTTTCTCGCAACTACAATCATGGGGTATTTGAAACTGCTTCCCAATGAGTTTTCAAAATAAATGTCTATGAATATCTAGGCTATATATACTTGCATCCTTTTGACAATCAGAGGCACTTTGCGGGAGACACCTGGAGAGAAGTTTTAATCAAGTTAGAAGTATGCATTTTTTTAGATATGCCATTTCCTTGGCAGAATGCCATGGACACATGCTGTGACTCTTATAAGCTGGACATTAGAAAAGACACCCTCACTTTATCATAACCTCTTGACATGTTGCGAAATGAAAATATCCACCTCCAATTGAAAGTGAGAAGTGGCCTGGCTAATGGACTGAGTGACTCAAGTATGATAATGCCCGTATCCGTTGCCCGAAGTAACTGGCACCGTTTAATTGAGTTCCCATCAGACCGATTCCCATTGGCCGATTGCTTGGCACCGATGTGCAGGCGGGAACCACCGATCGATATTTTGAGTTTACTGACGCCGGATCTGTGAAAGGATTGGAGACATGCAGTGAAAATGGTCCAATAGGGTTTTTAACAAGATATGATACGATACATTATTATACCGATGTATAACGACATTGCTTGCCCTTTTTATCTCTCTTGAGTACACATGTATACAGATAATTGGTATATATTATAATAACAATGCATGGCTTATGACTACTTCATTTGCAGTTATAGTATTTTCTTTAATTCATTTCTTTGTATGGCAGTTGCATCGCAAGCTGATCTTAACCTGTAGATCTCCATTATCTTATAAAAGAAGAAGAAGAAGAAGAAGAAGAAGAAGAAGAAGAAGAAGAAGAAGAAGAAGAAGAAGAAGAAGAAGAAGAAGAAGAAGAAGAAGAAGAAGAAGAAGAAGAAGAAGAAGAAGAAGAAGAGGAAGAAGAGGAAGAAGAGGAAGAAGAGGAAGAAGAGGAAGAAGAGGAAGAAGAGGAAGAAAGAGGGAAGGCAAAAAAGCCTTAACATTTCAGTTATTGATTTCAAGGATAATTAGTAGGACAAATTCAGGAGAGGGGGGGGGGCAAAACATGGTTTGGACGAGACATATGAGAGACAATAGGATGAAGTATGTTCTGATCCATTCATCAACAGACCAGGGAAAAAGGGGGAAGTGGAAATGTGAATAGTTGCAAAAAGAAAAGGGGGGCAGCACAAGATTGGTTTCAATGATATGGTTCACTTTGAAATTTCTAGGGTTTCTTTTCTAACTTACATATGCATTTCTCAATATGGAGTGTGCGTCGAAATTCTCTTGAGCATTGATACAGATCAAAGGCATCATCATTAATTAGTTTTAGACAAAAAATTTGGCGAAGCTTGACATGTATCCTGTATACTATGTTATAGCCAGCTACGATACTCTGTATTTTTGTCTCTGCATGGTCGTGAGGGCTAAGCAGGCACGTTTGAGAGTTAGAGAACAGAAATGAGCGATGATAGGGGGCGACAACCACCAATCATGCGGCCTGTCACACTATGACCATTAAATGCTACACAAGGCATAGCACACCCTTCAACCAAGTGTTGCCGTCTCTAACAAGCTACTGGTCAGGATAAAACCTTCGTCTCGAATAGAAACAAAATCCTGAAAATTTGTTTCTCGAGCGGAAACTCGCTTTGATGAATGGACCGGAGATACAACCGTTCGCGAATTTGATTTTGTCAGTCCGCTGGTGGTTTAATGAGGAACTGGAGTCTTGGTAGCAGGAAGTAAAGTGGCGAGGATATTGTTAGTGCATGTGGAGGGGCACTGCGAGTCTGAGAGTGCAGCCAGAGGTCACGCTCCCACCCATCAATCTCTGTAGTTAATGAGGCCCAGTGCAAGGTTGTTGTTTTCCATTAAGGCCAATTACCTGCAGTAGCAAACACATTTCCTTCAAGACACCTCCTCGTTTTGGAGTTCATTGCTATAACTTTCCATTTTATAGCAATGTCCGATCCAGGAGCGAGACTTAATCAGATGGGCCATGCTGTAGTGTGTTGATCGTGGTTATTTAACGGTTTGCGGTCAGATAGCTGCAGAGGAACGATCCAAATCGCTAGCCACACTATTTCCACAGGCTAGATGGGATGGCGATTCCCGTGATTACAAGTCATCTGAACCACATGCTCGGAATAGGCCTGTTTGTGTCCACCTGCCGACGAAATGATCGCCCATATCTAGTAACGACTTTGAAACCTGTAAACGTTGAATGCCCAAATAATAGATGAACTTGAGAAGCATGACCTCTTAAAAGGGAAAGGCAATGATGAAAAAGGATCACAGGGTGGAAACCTGTGTAGGAGTATTAACCACTTAGGTGTTAGAGAAGGCAAGGTCTATTACCGAGATTATTGCAGAGAGAAAGTACCCCATCGTCGGTCGGCGGTGCTAAATTCCATAATCGGTGTTCATAATTGGCTGTTAGAAACGCCACATAACATTGCTTGTTAGGTAGTTGCCACTCTTGTTACCGCAATTGTCGGTTTAAAACAGAAGGTGGTACAGTAAAATGAGTGGTAGACCATAAAGCAATATCACCAGCATATAGATGGTGTTGCATCTAGACGGAATCCGATACCTCTTCAATGAATCAGAAAAGCTCTGTGGAAGAAAAGTGGAAGCAACATTTGTCCTGTAGGAAGCGCTTGCGGGGTGGCCCTATCAATATAAAAGTGCCATCCCCTCAGTCAGGCCACAAGTTGCCCGATATATATAGGTCTGATACACAGTACCTTAATAAATGAATGAAAATAAGTAGATTCTCAATTCCTTGTTGAAAAGTTATTGGAGCAGTCTGAAGAGTGTAGAGCGTAAGACATATTCATGGAAACACAAATCCGATGCATCCTGACTTCACTCTCTGTATAAAGACTTTACACTGAGACGGCTGTTTTATAATGCATGGTAAGCACCTACTTGGCTTCTCCCATAGTGTACCTCACGTCTAACGTGTGTTCTTTAACATTTAACCTGGCTTCACTGCTACACCACCTTGCTCCTGTTTTTGTGGTATCGTCGACTATAATCGGATCGCAATTCTATTTTTACGATTACTTTAACGATCCGACTGAAAAAGCGTTGCTCCCGTTATATCATATTGTATCCCCATATTCACGAGGTATCGCTAATCTTTACGATGTGATAGCAATACAACAATTCAGTGGTACATATTGAATTAATAAAATACAGATGACACTATATTTGAAACTGGTCTGACACCTGTTTGTGTGGATCGCTATTTCCTATAGATAGAGGAACAAGGGGCGGGGGATCGTAGTGTCATCACCCATCGTTATTGAGATTCCCAGACTAGGCCACTTTTTAACCAAAGAGCCTGCAGTGATGCGATCCGCAGACGATCCGCCCTGGTATTGAGGTCCGCGTTGAAAGTATAGCAAGAAGCCGTATTTCACGCTGTGATGCGGCAGTGCCTTTGCGGTCCGATCCGCTTAATTCCGAGAGCAACGGTAAGGCCCTAAGCTCGCCAATTACGATCCGCAAAGGTATCGTGTACGTGGTATTTTTTGTCCAAGTAAATTTCATATACATTGATACTAATATATGTAAGAAGATATGGTTGTTTTTAGAGTTTATAGAATGATTACCCTGCCGATGCATGATAAGATTTCAAATTTCAAATTCATGAGAGATGATAAGGGTAGACACACTCACTATCCTAACTCTCTTTGTGTTTTAACTCTTCCCAGATGTCAAGAGAAGATTGATAACTATGCAACATAATGTAAATACTGCTCTGTCTCATTGATCCTCATACAATTATCATTTATATAAAATCTAAAATGGAGTAAGCCCTTCGTATGAAGTTAAGAGAGAGATAATGGCGCCCCACAGTGGATTATTTATTTAGGATACTGAAGGGTGTTGAGAATTCTTAGAAAACGAACTTGTGTTTACGACGGACTGACCTGTTATAATGTAGTTATATAGGTTAAATATAGGATTGCTCAACGTTGGATGAGACACTTGTCATTAAAGACAAATGTGGGTAGGTATTGCAGTGCCCCCTGTTTAACACTGGTGCTGCCGTCTGGTTTCATGAAAATAGCAGTTTCCAATATACGCTAATAGATAAGCACTTACCTTCTTCAGATGGCCTTCCCATAGAAATATTAGCATGGTGACATAGTATTTCTTTAGCATTTCCCATTTGTACATGCTCCCAAATATCATAATCAAGAAATATTTGAAGATAGCAAAAGAACATCAGTGTCATTCAGCAACAAAGTCAAAATATCGCAATTTCCCATAGACACCAATAGTCAAGCACTTACATTTTCAGATAGCCTTCCTATAGAAGTTAGCATGGCGACATGCCAATTATTTTCTATTTGCTGATATAGGGAACCTATATTATCCAGAGTTATTTGCACAAATCAATAGAATTTTGAAATCACCCAACTACCAGCATTTGTCTTTAAAGGGATATCCCATTGTTCCTCGATTGAACTTGCAAACGTATTCATCTCAAGTGGACCTTTTCTGAATTTGAATAAAGCGAAGCAATATACGGGTTAAAAAATTATGATATAGGTGAGTTGAATAATTAGTATGATACGTTTGTCACGTAGCCGCAGTGAGCCAACTTAAGGCAGCAGCAACGTAATCCTACGATCATTATGCCATGCCATTTAGGTTATACCAAATGCAGACATATGTAGATTATATTCCATCGCACGGCCAGATCTGTGAAATTACAAGGGTTCGATAGTATCGCAATTCGCGATAGTATCGTAAAACAGCTCTGTCACTGTCGCGTGTGTATCATACATGAACCCTTACCCTGGGAGCTGCTCACAAATTGCTCTTATCTACTCACAGACACGCAGGTTCCTAGTCCTCTCATTTACTGACCTTGTCCCTGAGATAAGATGGCCTGACTGGAACCTGTCCGTCACACCTAGCCTATCCCGGAATGCAATCCGCTTGCTGTTCTGCCACCACCCAGTGTCAAACTATGCGTAATTTATCTCAACCAATCACAGAGCGTCATTCGTATTTTATTGCGCATGCTCTTCGGCCTAGTTCCCGTTCTTCCGCCTTGCCAGCAATTTCTTTATTCTGATCCTCAATTCATCCGCATTCCTCGTCAGGTTATTCTGGCCGTTGTTTGGGAGCATTTTTTTTAAACTCCATTGGTGAGGAAGGCAATTATCACGCACTTATTGTTTAGTTGGTTACTTAATCGTGTCTCGACTATTTTGTGCTAACCTTTTTGGGGTTGATTAATTTCTTTATTGGCAAAGAGTAGCACGTCTTTCTCGTTGATATCCACATTTCGGTTTCGATAGTACAGTTTCGATCGTTATATAAGATAAGAGTATTGCGTTTAAGGTACATCCTTTGCTTCTTTCAGCTTAGAGTATACATACCTTACATTTATTAAACCCTTACAAAAAAAACGTTGTATGCAAATATATTTATTACAAACATAACATAACTTTCGCCAATAAAGGAGGCGCTGGCATCAGCCGGTAGGTGGCTGGCAATTTGTGCCCATTAATAGTGTCAGTTTTGTATTGTCTCGTTGTAGGCAATTTTTCCACTAATTATAGGTGCATCAGTTCTAGTTAGATATTGAAAAAGTATATCCAAGGTAATAAATAGAATGCACACCAGTGTAGCGAAGAGGGATATGAAGATTGAGATTACAGTGGTCTTGTCTAATAATCGATTTGGGTTAAACTGACTTTAACCGCAGTCATCATTCTCGGAGTATTGTGCGAAGTGGGACCCTTCTTTAATCGCTTCAATGTGAAATTTCTAAAAACATACGTTGGATTGAATAAATCATATCATATCAAATGTATTCTTGTCCTATCAAGTTCTGATGAGAACTTCTATGTTATAGTATGTTTGCACTGAAAACATCAGAGTTGAAAAAACTCAGATGTTAGAATATCCTCAACAATAATGGCAAGCAAATATGCTGCTTCCTGAATTCATGATGGGAGTCCGTACAAAATATTAATTTTTGTGTGCAGATATTAAATAGTTCCCGTATTAAATATTTCTATAGACTCAGTAACAAAATTTAAGGCATATGAATATTATATGGACATTTGTATAATATATCTATCTTCTTTGATCTTTCATGTTCACGGGTTACAACAGTTGTCAATATACAGTTTAATACAGTTAGGCCCGGCGTCCACCTACTACGATATGGCTCCGATATTGTCTACGATGCACCTTCCAATAAAAAATCAAAATCGCGTCGAAAGGTCACCTAATATCGGGGCAGTTGACCACATTTCTGCGATTAGACACCGATAAAAACCCAATACAACGTGTGGTGGATTGGCATGTCTAGACACATGTCTACGATTTTGCACCTTCCCGATATGGCACCGATTCTGACATTTTGTATCGCTGCCATATCGGGAGGTCTACGATTCTATCGTGGTAGGTGGACACCGGGCCTTAAGATTTATGTCAGAAAAATATTACGGGTCTGAGCCATTATCAATATACGGCATATTGCAGTTGAGATTTATGGTCAGACAAAAATATTACGGTCTCCCGTAAATTTACGGGAATATTTATACAATTAAGAAGAACAACATAAAAACAGAGCTAGCTCACATTTTAGCATTGCCTCAGAAGTAGGGGGTTATATAAAGCTTCTTTTTTTTTAAAGTTAGTTTATTGTATCTCTCAACATGTGAGTTTTTCAGATACATCCCGATTTAAAACAGGTACACAAAGCGGCATATCCAAACTCATCGAGATAGAAAAAGTTTACAACAAAGTGTAGGAGTTATTATATGGTTGGGGGAGGGGAATGATGAGATGTATCAAAGGTAGCATTGATGATAATTCAATCATGTAATAACATATTAATCTTGGTTTTGAATTCATCCTTAGTGGGTAACAGTTGCACATTATAAGCGAGGGTATCCCATACTGTTATTCTCCTATAATAGGGCGAATTTAATACAATGGTTTTCCTCGTTACAGGAAATTGAAATTTGATCTTATCGTCGGATCGTGTATTGTGAATTGTTCCATCCAACCAATCAATGTTATGCTTATTACGATACATTAGAATTAACAATTGTTTTCTTCGTCGTTTTCCTAGAGGTAATAGATTACACTGTTCATGAAGATGGTCTATTGTTTGACGACGTGTTATATTATTGAAAACAGTACTTATACCAAAGAGTTTCAAAGTGTAGTTGTATTCTTTGGATGTTTGGTTACAAGTTTGTATGTCTCCTTTGCTTAAGACTGATAATAAAAATTAGTAAAACTTGTTTTGCATCAGCAATTAAGATGAAAACAATTGATTTATCGGAGAATGATGTTTTTGATAATGTTGATGTCATCTCGAACCAGACAAACACTACTTGATATGGATGAGCATATGATGTAAAAGAACAAACTACAATGTATATATGATCTGTAAAATTCCTTTCTCTCAAGTGCAGTTGTGAAAGTGTCTCTCATACCTTATGAGGCATTTTCGGGATATCTTTTTTTGATAAAAACATTTTATACAGTGTATATATATATGCTGAGAATAAAAGAGATAAGCTCATTCATGAAAAAAAACTTGTTTTGCTTTAATGAGGAATTTGTGTTTTATTGAACACTAGAGGCTACAGGAAATACCGTTTCTTAAACTAAATACTGATATTTATCATATATTCTACCTTTAAGTAAGACTCACTGCAATGAGACTTATGCTACGAGTAGGTCATTTCATATTGTAGAACCGCCCGAGATGGGTGCCATGCGATCTGGGGCATATTGCAGGGGTCCATTGATAGGCAATTACATGTACCTCTAATCTCAAAATTTATAAAAGATTTATTTGAAGTACATATTCTCAGCTTTGTTTCATTGGCAGCCTTGTCCCATGTTCTCACCCAGCTCCACAGAAATTAGCTGTTTTTGGTATAGAGGAAGACAGCGCTACCATAACAAGGAATCCTCACCTAAATCCCCTCATAATCCTCCTAATCCGGGTTTCCCTAAACCACCCCACGAGACAGAGCGTCATTGTGATTCCCCACTGCCCAAGTCTACCCCCAGTAGGGAACAATTTCCCGGTCACGTGTCCTACCCACACATCCCCAGCGCCATCTAGTGCCTGGATTTCTCAGCTTTCAGCGCCACCAGACGGAGGTAAAGTTTCAGTCTACAGAGACGGTGGTAGATTTAATTGGACACCAACCCCTGTCTGTGATGAGCTGCGACTTAGGGTTTGGCACAGCCCGATCTCCAGTGTTAGTCAGCCCTTCCCTCGCAGCAAAGAAGATATTTCAAACTTATTATTACCCTTATTATTTTCTGGTTTTTTATCTATTACACAATGAGCAATCTCAGCAGTTGAACTGCTACTGGTACATACTACCAGCCATAATGTAAGACCCCTTGCACAGGCGAATTGTGTGCTGTTGACAAATAGCTCAACAATATACTACATGATATTATAGGTGTGAGAAATTGATTCTACTTCGTATTTTTTATTGTAATTTGATGCAAGTTGTGCAGAATAGAAAATAAAAACATGAAAAGTACGTTTGAGACCGTTTATCTTCGCTGGAGATAAAAACAGTGCAAGTGACGTTCGATGGATGCATCGCAATGACGTAAGATACCCGTTACCACGACGTGTCAAGGACGCCTATATTGGATCGTGCAGGAGCTAACGTGCGTAGCAAACGTCGGCCCTGTTGGCCAGTGTAGTGGTAGATTGGCCGCCACCTCTGTCTCCACTCTGTCCAGACGAAAAGTATTCTCATGAGCTCTGCTCAGGGGGAGTCATTGCCACCTCCGGTGTCCCCCTCTACCGCACCTCCCGGGCGCCCCTCCGCCCCCTCGCGGCTTTCTCACCCACCACGAGGTCACGTGGTACAGCCCGGTCCGTACCCCGGCCTCACTTCTCCTTCAACCTCCCTGCTGTACACACGTACTACAGTACTTTTTCGTTATTCTTGGCCACGTGCTCGCAGCCTTATACTCCACGAGTATAGGCCAGCACCCCATACACATGTTAAAGTACATCTACGAGTAAAGGAGGATGGGTCTTACGACAAGAAATACCCCCGTGCCCAGCACCTCGAGGGCACCGGAGGTTTCTGCTCAGGTACAGTCGGAAGGAACGCAGAGAGGGAGCGAGGCGGCAAACGATCAGATCGAATCCGTCTCGGAACGAGGATCAACGGTCAAGACGTCTCGTATGACCGCACTGGAGGCGAAGATGGACACCATGATGGCCACCCTAGCAGCGATGTCCAGACAACGGTCGCCCAGCCGGGTCTCACACCACCCGCCGACCGTGCGCGAAGCACGGACCCCGGCAGAAGATCAGACGCGGGAATGGGCCGAGGACCAGGCCTCGCGCCTCCCCGCCCCACGGGCCCTCCGTGACCGTTACCTCCCGGAACATCAGCTGCAGCAAGAGATAGACCGAGAGGCGATGCCCCACGACCGTACAGCCGGTAAGAGTACTACTGACTTTCATTCTAAAGGTATTTCGAAGCCGTACATGTATGTTGAGCGCGAGGGTCTGTACACCCTCGCGCAGAAACTCGAGGTCAGGGGCACCCTCGGACCTATGGAATACGTCAGTGCGTTCCTCGTGATGATGGAGGACCACAGACCAGGACGGAAACATCAAATGGATTCATGTGTGCTCCTTCTGTGATTCCGTTGGCCGGATGTGCACGCACTCCATACACGCGTGCAACAGGAAGCTGATGTACGGTGGCGGGTATGAGAGTGCTGCCCAAACATCCGCACCCCCGTCACACCGGATGCCGCACGCCGGACACTCACTCCGCACCAGTGATCCCCAACCGCTGAAACAACAGGCATCAAAAAACGGCCCAGACGCGTCCCGCGAGTGAGCATGGCGCGTCGTACACCCCCTGCCCTCAGGACGCCTGTCCTCGGGGAGGGGGTACCAGGGAGCGAGTGCACGCAGGATGACGCAACACCCCACGTGACAACAACAACACGTGCCGCACACGTGGGGGATGCTAGTAAACACAGGACCCCGCCCACCAACGACTGCACTCCCGTGGTTATGCGTGTTGGCGGGGAGCGGGAGCAATTGGCTCGGCAATTGCCCCGGGAGGATGTGGACACCGGAATGGATATTGACTTCGCCGCTGTGAGGAAGGTATGCGAGACCGGGGTTCCCTCTCCCGGAGTCCGGACGGACCCCGAGAGGTTCGCCGGACATCGGCGGACTCACTGGCCCTCCTTCTCGGGCCCCGGGCCGCTGGGACACGCCTACATCTACGAGGAGGTGCGGCGCACGGGCCTACCCAACGCGCTCACGGCGCGCATCGACCTCCCCACAGACTTGTGTATCCCGGCATGGGAGCGGTACCTCACGGGCCTCCCCGGGAGGGAGGAGCTCCTGGGCTTCATCAGATACGGTTTTCCCCTGGGATACACCGGCCCCGTTAGCGATACGAGGGGCGTGCCCAATCATCCCAGTGCCACGGGATACCCTGATCAGCTGGACCGTTTCATCAGCAAGGAACGAGGGTTCAGCGGGAGCAATTGGCTCGGCAATTGCCCCGGGAGGATGTGGACACCGGAATGGATATTGACTTCGCCGCTGTGAGGAAGGTATGCGAGACCGGGGTTCCCTCTCCCGGAGTCCGGACGGACCCCGAGAGGTTCGCCGGACATCGGCGGACTCACTGGCCCTCCTTCTCGGGCCCCGGGCCGCTGGGACACGCCTACATCTACGAGGAGGTGCGGCGCACGGGCCTACCCAACGCGCTCACGGCGCGCATCGACCTCCCCACAGACTTGTGTATCCCGGCATGGGAGCGGTACCTCACGGGCCTCCCCAGGAGGGAGGAGCTCCTGGGCTTCATCAGATACGGTTTTCCCCTGGGATACACCGGCCCCGTTAGCGATACGAGGGGCGTGCCCAATCATCCCAGTGCCACGGGATACCCTGATCAGCTGGACCGTTTCATCAGCAAGGAACGAGGGTTCAGCAACCTCCTAGGGCCGTACGAGGCTCCCCCCTTTGAACCCTGGTGTCACGTGTCGCCGTTGATGACACGCGAGAAAAGGGGCACCGACGACCGTCATGTCATCACCGACATGACGTACCCTAAAGACGACAGCGTCAACAGTTTTGTGGTGAAGAATTCGGTGTACGGTGAGGAGAGGGAGCATGGCCTCCCGACCGTCGACAGTTTCGTCGGCCGCCTGGTGGCCTCGGGGACCGGAAGTTATATGTGCTCGATCGACATCGCGAGGGCGTATAAAAACTTCCGGTGCGACCCCCTGGACTGGCCCCTCCTGTGTTTCGCGTGGAGGGACGGGTACTTCTGTGATACGGCGATGCCGTTTGGTGCCCGTGCCTCCTCGTACCATATGCAGTGTGTGGCGGAGGCCATCGTCGCGATACTCGCCCAGAAGGGGGTCGAGGCCTGCATGTACCTGGACGACGTCATAATCCTCTCACCCAACAGAGAGAAATCCGAGGCCGACTTCCGGACGGCCCGAGAGCTGCTGACGGAACTCGGGCTCCCCGAGGCCCGAGGTAAAGCCCAGCCCCCGAGCCAGGTCGTGACATGGCTCGGGATAGTCATCAACGCCGCCGAGATGTCACTTACCGTGCCCGAGGACAAGCTTCACGAGGTCCGAGAACACGTGAGGGCCGTGTCCATGAAGCGGTCTCTGACGAAACGCCAGCTTCAATCCGTCCTCGGGCGGGTACTACATGTGTCAAAGTGCATCAGGGCGGCACGCCCATTCATCAGTAAACTCCTCGAGGCCCTCCGAGGCATGAGCGGGTATTACCTGAACATTAACTCCGACATGAGGTAGGACCTCGGGTGGTTCCTGCGCTTCGCCGAAGGATGGAATGGCCACGCCATTATCCTGCGAGGACCCCCGACTAAGTGCCTCATCGTGGACGCGTGTCTCTCGGGCATCGGGGGTACGGACGGCACCTACTGCTACTCCGGACAGGTCTGTCCGGTCAACGACCCGGTCGGCTGCATCGCTGAGCTGGAGGCCCTAAACACGGTGTTCGCGATGTGCACGTTCATCACAGACCGGGACAGGGGGTCTCGCGTGGAAGTCTACTGCGACAACATGGGAACCGTCCAGGCACTTACATCGGGGCGTGCCAGGAACCCCGTTCTGGCCGAGTGTGCCCGCCAGGCCTGGATGGTTCAGGCAAAAATGCAGGTAGACTTTGTTTACACGCACGTTCCTGGGAAACTCAATACCGTCGCGGATGCACTCAGTCGGGCCCATCTGACCTCGAGGGACTTCGATACGGCTTCGATGTTCAGAAATTTCCATTCCCTCCTCGAGGTCTTTCCCTGCACCCACGTGTGCTTTAACCCTGTTTTCCGTCTCGTCTGCAGATCCGGAGCTGCTCTTACTCCAGACGAGGGCATCTGCGCGGCAATGCGAGGCGCGTGCCCCCGGAACGGTCGCGAACCAGCGAAGCGCCGTCGCGACATACCTCGCATTCTGCCGGCGGATGGGTGCCGACGCCCAGAAACCCACTACCAGCTTCATCACGGCGTACCTCGAATACGTCTCGGACCACGCCCCCTCCCCGGCGACGGTCGCGAATCAACTATCCCACGTGCGGTCGCATCTGCGACTGACGGGAGGGGACGTCGCGCCGACAGAGGACTACAGAGTGAAGCGCGCCCTGGAGGCAATGAGGCGCAACAAGTCATACGTCCCAAACATCAAGCCTCCAGTCCCCATGGAGGTCCTCAGGGCGGCCCTCGCGGCCCTTACACACTCGCCGACCCACCTGGTGCTGCGGGCTGGGATACTCATCATATACTACGCGGCACTGCGGCACTGCGGCAGAGCGAGGTCGCCCCACCGTCGGCCGCCAAGTTCGACCCTGCGCGTCACCTGTCGCGCCGCGACGTGGTGGTCACGCCGACGGAAGTAACCGTCCGCATCAAGGCGGCCAAGAATCTACAACTGGTGGGGGAGGAAAAAACTGTGGTCATCCAGGCATCCCCCGAGGTCGCAGCGTGCCCGGTACGCGCTATCACCGATATGATCGCGGCCGTCCCTACGACCAGCCCCGAGGCCCCGTTCCTTACCCTCGCGGCCGGGGACGTGGTCACCACGAGACTTTTCACCCGAGAATGGAAGGCTCTACTGAAGGCAGCAGGCCAGCCTTCCACATACACCCTCCACAGCCTACGTAAGGCCGCCGCAACTCAGGCATACCAGGCGGGCCTGCCTGAGTTGTCCATCCAGCGCTACGGTGGCTGGAAATCCAATGCCCACCGGGCATACATCAAGGCCAACGACGCCAAGGCCGTCAATCGAGCCTTGATCCAGTCACTACACAAAGACTAAAAACATTTCCCACCCCCCCCCCCCTCTCCTTATCTTGCCTTTTTGGCTTTTTATTATTTATACAATTACCTGTATTGTATTTCATACAATTATCATGTGTATTGTATTTCATATTTTACTTATCATAATTGACTTCTATTCTACCTGTCAATTATCATTTACTTACCTTCATATTATCTTATCATTAATATGCTCGTCCAGTAAGGTCGACATAATTTTACTTACTATTATTCCATATTATTCCATAAAATTAAATAAAATTTTATTCTCCCAAGCCACTGCTTGTCTACTTTTATCCGGGGGTAGGGTAATGGTATTCTCATGAGCTCTGCTCAGGGGGAGTCATTGCCACCTCCGGTGTCCCCCTCTACCGCGCCTCCCGGGCGCCCCTCCGCCCCCTCGCGGCTTTCTCACCCACCACGAGGTCACGTGGTACAGCCCGGTCCGTACCCCGGCCTCACTTCTCCTTCAACCTCCCTGCAGTACACACGTACTACAGTACTTTTTCGTCCCACCCACCCACAACCTTCTCTCTTCTCCCCTACTCACGTAGGCCTTTTTATTATTTATACAATTACCTGTATTGTATTTCATACAATTATCATGTGTATTGTATTTCATATTTTACTTATCATAATTGACTTCTATTCTACCTGTCAATTATCATTTACTTACCTTCATATTATCTTATCATTAATATGCTCGTCCAGTAAGGTCGACATAATTTTACTTACTATTATTCCATATTATTCCATAAAATTAAATAAAATTTTATTCTCCCAAGCCACTGCTTGTCTACTTTTATCCGGGGGTAGGGTAATGGGTTGGTGTGGTTCAGTCTAAGCCTTGTCCATGAATTCTCGATCTTGGAACAAGCATTCTCAAAAATCACCAAATTGGCATTGCATACTGGCCGCTGTATCTTCCATCTAATAACAAAATTTCATAATTGTTTGCCCATGGTCAGTATTGATCAGGGGTAGTCATTGCTTCATCTCGTGTCCACAAACTCTTCTATCACATACCTCATACCCCACCTCTCGGTCAATCCCATCACTCAATGCATCACTTCCGCTACACTTGCAACCAGAGCTACACAAAATTAGCTCTGGTCGGGTTAAATAAGCGGCCTCCTTGACCCAGTAGCGGTAGCAGTTTGCTACTCTCCTTCCAGACCTGTTAGGAAGGAGGATGCTTGGAGAGTGTGATTAGTCATAACCTTGAAGGCAATTTATCATATTGTTATTTTCTTTAATAAAACCACCATAAAGCCAGACTTATGAATAAGCTATGAATTCTACCTATTGAGTATTTCTGCTTATAGAGCCTACATAGAACAAATGACTTGGTTTGAGGCGAAAACAGAGGGATATCGTGTGGGATTTAACCCGAACAACCCCTATATGGTAGCCCACGTACCGGTCAATCCCATCACTCAATGCATCACTTCCGCCCTCTCTAAAAATCCTCCTTTTTCTCTACGCCCTTCTACACACCACACCGTACTTCAACCATCTGAAGCTTACCACCCAAAAAACCCTAATTTTTTTCAAATCTCTTTCAATTCAGTCAATTTAACTATCATATTAATTAATTCACATTTTATCTTAATTAATTAATATCTTTATCTTTATAATAAAATCATATCATTCTATTACGAATGAATACAATTTTATCTATCAAAGCTGCCGTCTCCTTATCTTTGGGATTGCGGTAATGCTCCGATCCCGATCAGTGTCTCACACGAGAGCTATTTTTTCGCCAGAGTATTCTACTATGCTCCCGATTAGGCACCAACATTTAATCATTATTATATGTCATAGACACCTCTAGATACAGGTTTTTCATCGGCACCAAATCGCAGACGTGCATTTCACATCAGTGCCTAATCGCAGGGACGTGGTCAACTGCCCCGATTATAGTTTACCTTCCGACGCGATTTTGATTTTTTTTAATTGGTAGGTGTATCGTAGGGCCTATCGGAGCGCATCGGGAGCTCAGTGGACACCGGGCCTAAGGCCTGGCGTCCACCTACTACGATAGAAATTTAGACTTTCCGATATGGCACCGATAAAAAAAGCAAATATCGGAGACATATCGGGAAGGTGCAAAATCGTAGACATATATATATGTCTAGACATGCCAATCAACCACGCATTGTATGGGGGTTTTATCAGTGTCTTATCGCAGAAACATGGTCAACTGCTCCGATATTGAGTGACCTTCCGGCGCGATTTTGATTTTTTACTGGGAGGTGCATTGTAGACCATATCGGAGCCATATCGTAGTAGCTGGACGCTGGGCCTTAGTTTACTCGCAGGCTGGATGTTTTATTCATTGTATTACCGGGAACAATAAAGGAGTGTAATAAATATGAGACAACCTTCCTGATGACTTGACATCCTGCATTAGTTTGACCCCTGATGGTGTCTACATGTGGCCGTTAACTGATACGGGATGCATTATTGTCATGGAGGTGATATCCTTCCCATATCACCTCGGGATTCCGGACACGGTACCAGTTGGGCGCATTACGCTGGGCAATATTCATCTGTTCCCTGCTCTCGAGCCCATCCTCATGTCATTCAGTACACAGATAAATCTCCCTAACAATATGCATAGCCTTGTCACTATCATCTGGCTCGTATACATAAGGATAAAGGACATGTGCATAAGCGCATTACCTTGTTGAGGCTGTGTGGTGCATTAGTGTATTACCATTTGTAGGTTAATTGGTGAATTAGCATATTACAATGTACAGGTTATAAAGTGCATTAGTATATATTACAATGTTCAGGTTAATTGGTAAATTACATTTTTCCGGGAATATATTGTGCATTATGCTGCTGGAGGGCCATCCATAAAGTACATAAGCAACACTTATCTACTCCTAAAACCTCTCCATCTTGTACGTAATAGAATAAAGAAGGACCCACGTACAATTTTTAAAAGATTTGATTTAACCAAAAAAACACTAACTCGCCCAAAAGATCGCAGATTTACTGGCTAATTTTGCTCGTTTGGTATATCTTTAAACGATCGGAGAGTAAGGAAAATCCCCTCCGATCTTGTGAAGTCAGCAAGGGAAAAGTTTTCTAGTCCAGATCTCACTTCCTTCACTCGCTTGGTGTGTTCCAGTCTTTATCTAGGTGCTGGACAACAGTAGATTTGGTTTTATAGTTAGGTGGGAGATTATAGAGATGTACACAATTAGTTCTGTAAATGCTCACGAGGGCATAAATATGTGTAAAGGTGGAAAGACAACGTATCAGAAATTTTGAGAATAGAAGAATACCATTACAATGAGATGATAGGTATTATTAAAGGCTAGCACTGATAGCACTGCCCATGCGCAGCACCCGAGAAAAGGGTTTGGCAAACAAATGGCACTTGCAGTGATAGCTCGGAATGTTTTGAGCGTGGTCCACATGCTCAGATACTCTGCCTAGGATAAAGAGAGGTTATATAGACTTTCAGCGTGCTGCAAAAAGCATACCTTCACTATCTGCGTGCCAACTCTGTGACATTGGGAAAGGTACGGAGATCGAGTGTTTCAGTGCAAGCTGACCATGACCAATCACTGGAGGTCGAAATATCCCACTGACCAAATTGAAGTTTGATATTTGGTTGCTAGAAAGGCAGTTGTAGAAATAGCAAGTTGATTGATTGTAAGTTGGTTAACGACCCCATAGACTGAATATGACCCCAACCTTTGAATTCTTTTTATAATGTCATGCTCATTCATCAATGATGAACATAGGATTTGTTCCTAGTTATGTAGTTCCCTATATTCAGAATGCATATATTACATCATCAAAACAAACCATTTTGATTATTTACATGCTAGCGGTCATTCACTCACGCGGTGGAGTATATATCATGTATACGTGATCACTGTGATGAACTATGTCTCACCAACGATATTTAATGTGTGGGTGAAACTCCAAGCAGATCCTATCGGCAACTTGCCTTTTAAGATAAATGTAGGTATTAACAAAAAAACATATATATATCCATCGACATTGACACTCTTCCATGCATAGCCATGTCTTGGTTCGTGTTCACACTAAGCGATGTTGAGTTGCTAACCAATCCCTGTGACCTGGTGGGTCGCAAAGATCATTTCTCTCACACGCAAAATGGTGGGCGCGACCCGCTATTGCAATCTTCTAACATTTTATACCTCGTGAAATGGTGCCGAGGCATTGTCCCGGTGTATGGACAAAATACGGTCACATGATCTGTCAGTGTCACGTATCTGCCTTGCATGTCCTTATTGATCAACACATCCTGTGGAGTCACAACCCTATCGGCAGCCTTCTGTTGGCCTGCATGATGCTGTGCATTGTGGTACTGTGTGATGGTATTGAAAATGCGGGTAATGCTTGGGCATCTCGGTTTTAGTCACTCTGGTTTTGTGACCGCCCATTATTCAACACTTTGGTCGTCTTTTTCAGCGTTTCCACCTGGCGATTCTGGCCTCCGATTATGTCTTTAAGCACCGCCTACTGACTATTTGCCGTTTTTTCTAGCACATAATCTTGAGGTGGAAACGGGGATGGAACTTTCTGGCCGACGATTAGTACCGATTTGGACCACAGATTCTAGAATCTCGCACCGCCGACTGATTATTACGCATTCCCGATTTTTTTAAATTGGTAAGTGTAAACATAAGAAATACAGACCCAGTCAATGACTTCTGAACCCCAAATTGCACCACCGATCGACTATTGAGGCCTCTGATGGTTTAATTCTTTAATGACGGCCGCCTATGGCAGACCTACATAATTAGGGGCGGCTACTAGCGACTATGTATAGTTCTAGGGGACGCGGGCATTGTCCTGTGAACTAAGAATTCGAAGGTTTATCACGTGATATAATTCATTATCCTTAATATCTTTACTTCTATTATTTAGAATTTTAAAAAAATGATGTTACACAGGTCTACACATTCTGTGAAAAGTTTATTGTTAAAATATTTCCTCTTCAAAAACAATTCCATAAATATCCAGCAAATGATGCCTTAAGGCATCATCCGCCCCCGGACGGTTGACGCTTTAAGGCATCCTCCGCCTTTAAAGGGTTAAGGTGCTTTGAAATCTGGATCTCTGATTTTGCAAAAACACTCCATCAGAAAGCACCTCTGCATCTACAAAAAAATGTTCCCGTCAGCGATACTTAGTCGTCAGGTGTAAACGCCTAAACAACCTGGAGTGTCACCGATAATCGTTACCGATATTCTATCGGGGAGCACAATAAACCGACTTTTATTTTCCCCATATTTTACAGGTGCATTTCCGTCGGCGGGTGTAAACTGGGCATAGGTGGTCCGCTAAATGGTCGGTGGCTACATTTAGTCGTTAAGTGGAAACATTGTGGTTATGCTGGGGACATCAATTATGCGTCGAAGCTAAAACTCAAGTACCACCACTTGACAACTTGTTTTTCCGTGAAAGGTGTAAAAGGATTACATGTACGGCTACCGAAAGAGTCAAAGTACGTGTCAGCTTATCTTATCTTCAATATATATATTGATGTCGTACATATATATGTATGTATATATATGTATATAAAATATATATATATATAAATATGTAATTAAAAACGAGAGCAAAGTGTATACCTTAACACCGACATGGGCTTACTTGTACACTTCTAGCAAAAATGTGAGTTGGAGACAAGTGTGAAGTCTGGCAAGGGAAGAGGAAATACGAACTACGCAATTGAAATAAAATCTTTTTCTGGAAAAAATAAGAAGAGGAAGAAATGTTCCTTCACTTTCGCCTGTATCTATACTCTTTGGCGCGGTACTTGAAACGGATCTATACAGACAGGCCCTGATCTAATTACAATGGAGGACGTTCTAACGATGCCAAGGAATGTTATAATATGGCTCTGTGACAAAAGGTCTAGACGAGGGCCCTGACTACTTCGCAGTGTTTAGGAGCTTCCTGCCCTCTTAGATACAGTCTGACCACACCATCAGTGGCCACGATAAAGGGATAAAGTAGTCCTCCGTCTTCAGGGAAATACATCCAGCCGTAGATCTAGCATTAATGGAGAAAGCCAGTGTTTATTTGCCTCATTCTCTGAACCACCTCCTTCATCGCAGATTCCTGATGGTGAGAGGTCTATGGAAGTCAGTTAATCATATGAAAAAGCATTCTATCCAAGATTTCTCTCATCCAGGTATGAGAGTTGCAGAGAAAGTTCCGACAGTATTATGTCTGACTCTAGAGAGAGTGAACAAATTGTTCTTGACCCTTTTATGAGTAGATATGTTGGCTTATTCCCTCTTGAACTGCGCAGAAGTCCCACTCCTATCTTCCACATATATACCCGTGCAGTACTTTAAGGCCCAGCGTCCACCTACTATGATATGGCTCCGATATGGTCTACAATGTACCTCCCGATAAAACATCAAAATCGCGACTGAAGGTCACCTAATATCGGGGCAGTTGACCACGTTTCTGCGATTAGACACCCATAAAACCCCATACAATGCGTGGTGGATTGGCATGTCTACACATATGTCTACGATTTTGCACCTTTACGATATGTCTCCAATATTTGGTTTTTGTATCGGTGCCATATTGGTAGGTCTAAATTTCTATCGTAGTAGGTGGACGCCAGGCCTTAACGTACGTAATGCTGCTCCGTATACCGTATATATTCAGTGCGGCACCCTGTGCCGTACACAATTGTACGGAACACATTGAGATGTAGCGGAAGGTAGACTTTATATATTTTCGTATATTATCAATTTCAGGTATATGCTATAAGTAGAACAACATGCCGTGGTCGTACATCATACAAAACCCGATGAGGTTCACGACATTTACGGAAACTCGACCTGACGGACTCATTCCTTATATTACGTCAAGTCTCATTTCGTCTTGTATGATGTATGGCCGTGGTAAGGTTGTTTTATATAATTTTTGTCAGTCTACCGAAGAACTAGAACAGACTGCAGTGTATTATACTACAGACATGCTTCTGTAGCATCAAGTGTCAATAGTACAGCTTCTAGTAAAATAGCCCTTTGTGATACTCACTCAAAGAATCGATAATTCGTAAAGTAAAGGGCTAAATATCGTCACCTGTTTAGAAACTTTTTAATGAGTTACGGGCCTACCTACGCGCAATCTAAGGTTTTATCAAATGACACCGAGTCCTTCTCTAAAGGGTCTGTTTAATGAAATAGGATCGCACATGTAGACCCTTTTCTATGCCATAGAGACCCAGGGACGATGCGGACCAAGTGTATTCTACATTTATGGACGACCTTATGGATGACTAATACTGCCTTAGCGAACGAACTTAAATATCATTTAAATAATAACCCTTGTACGAGTTACAGAAAAGGGTCTTCATGCACGATCCTAGATTATTTAACGGAGCCCAGGTTGTGGTTTACGAACCCTAAGGATATATCCTGGCTATTCAATAAGATGAAACTCACAAGAAAGGAGAATGTGTACGATCTAACATAGAATATTTTTTCATAATGTTTGTACTGGGTGGTATTTCTTGGTGAGAAATATTGTAGATATGACACAGATAATACATTAGGACATGTCCTAGAACATTACTTGGAGACTGCCTAGAACCAGGAGGGGTTTTGTAGATGTAGCTCAGCACTTTTCCATTCACTGAAACCAGGGATTTTCTCAATTGCTAATTACTTCAATACTATTTTACTCAATTTACTGAACAATCGAACCCTACATGAGATCGTATCATTGAACCACCCTAGAGGAATGTGTGCACGATATATACTGGATTATCAAACAGCACCCAGGTACGCGGAACAATTTCCACGGTAGGGTTGGGATTCTGGGAGGTAACTGTGGAATTCAATGTTACGGAATAACAGTGGAGACATTATTTTCGAATGGGATCTTCTATAGCAACGACTTTTGGGAAATTGATTAATGAAGCAAATGGTCGTGGCAAGAATTTGATACACTTTTACACCAATGATTGTACCCTCATTTGAATAAGAACACCAGTTACTAAAAATGTCAATTTTTTGGTGATTTCACATTTGTTATCACAATATAGACAAAAATAAAGTATAAAATCAATCTAATAGTCACACACAATACATCCCACATATCGCATATAGATAGTCCCACCACCCGATAAGAGAATTCCAGAAAACAAAGCAATCAGACATTATTCTAAAAGCGAACTTCTTGCCAATAGATAGATCAATCTTTTAAGGAACCTACCAAATAAGTCTCAAATTTCCAACAGACCCTACCCACACAGGTTCTATAGAGAAAGCATGATTGTAAAAAGTAAAACATGTTCATTGTAGATATTAAGTACAAGAAAGTTTTATAAGAGTGAAACTCACTGATGAGATGCCCAATATAAAACAATTGTAAGTGATCTCTCACCTGATATGTCTATAATAACAAAATTCATCGTGGCCTTGGAGGCTACTGGAAATGGGGTCGTTTCTCCTTGCAAAGAGATTTCAGAATAAAGACCAACTGATAAAAAAAACAATAAAAAACATACATCTCTGTATTATATATAAGAGCTAGTTCCAGGGGAATGAATACCTCGGAGATATTTAACATTGCATGTTTCCAAACAATTGCGCTCAGGATGTCTCCTCTCGATGCATCTGTATCTGGAACATAAACCTGATAATTGTGCCATTAAGCAAACAATTCTTGTCTCTTTTCTCTACAGATGTACTTCACTCAGAATGGCGATTCATAACTCATGAAACAAAAGGAGCACATTTCGCATTATTGGATGCATATAAAGTAACACATGCATATGTGTGTGCAGCGCCTATTGTCCAAGAACGGCAGTATTACTACCACAGCTCTATCTGATATTGGTGGTCTTTTGGGGATTAGGCAGTCGCATAAAGTGGCGTTTCCACCTGTAGATACTTATCCCACAGATCAAGTGCACATTTGTAAAAAAAAATCGGTCGGGGGTCATAATCGTTGGTGATAATCTGCAGGTGGCAGTCATAACTATTGCATAGGCCCAGAGACCATTGAGCTCCCGATGCACTACGAAAGACGTTATGATTTGTGCGTCGGTGTGCATCCGCGGGTACATCGGCTACAATTAAAGTTGACATCGATTTTGTTTCGGAAGTTGCATCATAAGGCATATCGTATTGTTTCGGGAGCTGAACGGACGCTGGGTCTTTTTCATTAATCATTATCTGAACATTCTGATAGTTCACAGAATTATTGATAACACTCAGCCAAATATGTCATTATGTGATTTCTATGGTTATTCGATAATCTTTCAAAAAGTTGCGAAGGAACAAAAATCAATGTAATCCTGCCATGCCCAGGGGAATGCCATAGGGAATTCTCCAGCCGTATCTTAACATGAATGCTATATTCCTGGCCAGGAAAGGCTTACAATATAGGAAATAGCCCAGAGCTAATAATCGTAATATTCAGTTGTCAGCTGGAAACGTTATATACCTTAGGGTTCACCGATTATTGACAGGAATGAATCCTCAAGTAGAACGATCCCAAACCCATCGACAGTGGCCAATTGATGGGTGCCCTTTTTGTCGGCAGGTGGAAAACCCGCATCAGTCACCATAATGAACCTGGGGTATATAATTAGCGATCTCCGCTTTTTACCTAATTTTATTTTATTGACCCTAACTCCGTTCTCATCCTGGTGTGGCCCTCTGAAAGCCTTCCTGTGCGTCGACTTCTGCTTGGTAATCTCTTACCCCTGCCCCTGCAGATTCCCGATGTAGGCGCCACCTAACGTGCGCGATCCACACTGATCAGATAGGCCACCTAGCGGCAGCCTCGTTTTCGTGGCCGGGTGACGTTGGTCAGCGCGCCCCCTGGTGATGTATATATATACACAGCCGACCAGTGGCGACATCCTGCGGATTTTCACACTCGGTGGTCAACAACCAAACAGCCTCGTTTTGATTCGAGTTATCGCTGCCGGTCACGTGACCGAGAGCTCTGACGCGACCACAAAGATGGCGGTCAGTGTGCTTGCCGACCACATGAACGAAATGCAAATATGATTCCAGCTCAGGCCAACAGGCCACCATTGGGCGGGACCAAGGAGTACTGTATCTGCCTGTTATTAGCGAGGTCCGTGGCCAAATGTATGTATGGATGTATGGACGAATCACCCCCTGATAGCAATGATAATACGCACCCCTTATTTCATTTATTGTTGGCGCATGCGGCCCCTCGTCAAGGCCGATTGGTTGTCATTGCTGGAGCATCGGATTGGCTCTCTATAGGAGGATTTGATGTGTCTACACACACAGAACAGCATAAAACGGAAGGCACTTTCTCTTTGGGAGCCAGGGGCTGGATCGTGGAGGTCATAATTATGAACATGCCAGAGGAATAAGATAAGCTCTGTTCCGAGGTTTGTTGCCCTGGTGGAAGAGATGGTAGCGATGTGGTTGCTAGGCCCTTACCAGACTGTTATGGCTCTTTTTTAAATATAGATATTGGGGGGGTTCTCCCAGTTGGCAGGATCGGTGATATGATACTTCTAACTTGTTATGACGTGTGCATGAAGCGGGGAATGGATGCATAATATTACCACGTCCTGGTAGAATGTTCATGGTCGACATAGAAAGTAGATAAAATTCTCATAGGAAGGGATGAGACATTGCGACTAGGTTTTGAAGTAGGAGTCTGAAAGAATCTGAGGAATGTGTTAACGAATTATTCATGCCTTTCTGTGAATCATATTCAATCATTTCTAAGAATGAAGAATGTGTTCGGTAATAAATGGCACTTTATTTATCACATGACTAAATTACACGGGAGCATATGAACACTTGGTTGCCTCATGTTTGCATATATAGAATCAAATAGGAAGGGCAATTATCTTTTTTCTTGTATTAGAAAGAGACTCATGAGATAAAAATAACCAAGTTTGACTAATGTTATTCACGAAGTGAAGCTAAGTAAAATATGTAGCGGTAAAACGAGATGGAGTGCGGACAAGGTTTTTTTCGTCGAGTGGGTTTCTGATTTCATTTCACCCCATATACATGATCAGGAACATTGTTGATCAATAGAATAACTCATCCAATTAGCCACTGACTATTGGGTACACTACTTTCACGGCCGTGGAGTATGAGTTTCTGAAAATACCAAGTTAAGATAATTGCAAATTCTTCACGTGAAACTGCGTAACTGAACTTTGATAATCGTTAGTCACGTTTATTTTGTATTATATTCCAGTGGGATTTAGAGCACACAGGTCAAGCCTTCTATAGAGGTAAGTGTTTGTATTTTGTATGGTGACAATTTCTGTTTTCATTTACCTGTGATGTACCATGTATCCTTGAAGAGATACCAAAGTCCTTTCTTGAAATGACACACCAATATCACTTAGACATTAAGTCAGTGTTGACAAGGCAAAAGCTGCATCTCCTGAAATCTCTATCTTTATTTCATTGGCTGACCAGCAAGGTGTTATATTATTAGAAAGGTACGTATATTGTCCGCGGGGCTTTGTCCGACCCGAGGAGTTCCAGGAAATTCTCGACAAATGTGTTGATCTCAGTTCTACCCCAAGCAGCATTCCCACTGTCGAAAACCATTGGGCAACGAGATCATCTAATTCTTTACAATTTTGCCATAAGAAGAAAGTCTCCCATCTAATTGGAAGGGTATTTCATCAATTATACTAAGAATTAGTCTTCTTGACCTTTTATGATCTGTGTTGCAGCAGCCAGAATGTAGACCAATATTTTATCTAATTTGACCTTTTTGATTCGAATGGTTTCCTAAATTGTATATAAAGACATGCACTTTAGTATGTCAAGTTAGACACGGTACATTTAACCATGAATGAAAACCTCAATGCCTTTGGGGAATATATGATACTCTTATTGAAGATTTTAAAAAAAACATCATTTGATTAACAAGTAATCCAGAAACCTAAACATACAAAATAAGTACCTCTTCTCCTTAGCTTAAGTCATACATTTTGAATAAGCTTCGAGTACCTCCTCATATATATTTATATCTATATAAATATATATATGTGATTTTTATATAATCTAAGTGCGCTACTCATGAAAACGACTTACTAATCAACTCACTGGAGGAGCTGCTGTGTTGACTCTAAAGTTTTTCATAAATCGTTTTCATTTCAAATCATCATTTTTGTATAATTGTTAAAAGAAGTAGATTTGGTACAAAATGAACCAAAGCTGTGTGCATTATCTGCTTAAGGTTTTGATAATGCTTCCGGACATTTTCCGAATTGCCATTGTAACCGTTAGGTGTAACATGGCTGGGGAAATATTATCATTGTGCACAAGGCATTGATGGTCGTAGTTGAAATAGCTTAATTAGATGATTTAACGAGCTAATACTTGAATGACGTTTAACAAGATATGGTTAAAAAAGGAATGTAATTGAGGTGATGTGTTTTATATTTTGACTTCTTTTTTACTTGAAGTGTGTTTTGTAAAAATAATTAAGCCTAAAGATAGGTACTGTTTTCTGTAACCTGGAGAAGAAGGAGACTGTGTTAGTCCGTAATCAAGATTTGGGTAATTAGCATCGGTAATTGTGAAACACCAGAGGAAGAATGGTGTCATTATTATAACCCGCAACCCGTTTGGAATTCTTCTTTTAACGTGTTTTAACTGCGAAACATATACTACGTGGTTCCCCTGGCAAAATGTAAGGATGTCCTCGCTCGTTGGAGACAGGAGGGATCGTTCGCCGTGTTTTTTGGAGTTCCCGCTTCTTGCATCCTTTAACGAACGGTACCAAAGGCACACATTCTCCTTTGAAAAAGATGTGAGGGGGTGGCGGTATTTATTTCTCCTCTTCACACGCGCAAACAACAGCCGGCGAGGTCACATCCAAACACTGGGGATTGTGTTCCCGGAAAATGGCGGCCGGAAGTAGTGGCGCCTGCGTCCTGTGAGCGTTTCAGGACGCTTCCCGCCACACCTGCCACGTCCCCTGTCGTCACAAAGAAACGTTAACGCCGGGCGTCCTGTGGATTCCGTTTCGTTTTGTTTACTTGTTGAGTTTACTGCGAACCAGAGACAACCCTGAGCTCATGTTCCCCGACCCCGGTCGTCTGCTTAGAAATGTCATTAATTTAGTCTGTGGAACGTTTAGGGTTAATGGCTCTGTGCCATGTGGGTGCTGACCTCAGCAACCTCTAAACCCAACACGAATTCTGATTGGTCAAATCAGGATAATGAACGCGTCTCCAGGTGGTCACTGGTTACTGGTCGGTTTTCTGCTTTCTGCAACAATAACAAGACGGATTACGCTGAGTGAGAATAAAGCATACAATTCTGACGTCTTGACTTCTTAAATCGAAATTATCCTTATTTACACCAACTTAATCGGAAAGTTGATTCATGTCCGAGAGAAATAAACATTTTGAATAATGGTGTTCATGGCAGATAATTGAATCCTGTTGGGTAATGACGTGAATAACTGCTTTTCCTGCTGCATTCTGCGCAATGGAAAGGTGAATTAGGAACAGATTAATATGCTGAGTTCAGTCATGATTAGTAAGAGTTTCCCAGGATTCTGTTTATGGATCGCTCCGCTGATGTCAAAAATTACGTAAATATTGAATTAAGTACCAAAACAGATGTGTCTCCTCCGTCGGAAGCATTCAGTTTGAGTTGAAACCGGCAAGTAATGTGGGATTGCAGTTTAAGTTTCATGAAATAGGAACATTTCTGTCCTGACGATACAGGGTACACAGTTCTAAATCATGTATAATACAGTAGAACCCAGCGTAAGCGGACTCCCTCCGAGCAAAGGTGTCCGTTAACGCGGGGTGCCTGCTTACGCTGGGTGACCCTTAGGCGGGGTTCTTCTGTACCAATTTTGGTTTGTCTCCAATGGCTCGGTTTCCACTGAACCAAATCAAGTTATTCTGTTTCCAGTAGACAATGTTAATTTTGTGTCACAGTTACTTGGACATGAAGTGTACAAATAATTTACCATTATTTGTGGCACTTTTCACATTTTCAGTGTATTGTTCACAACTTTTGCGACATTTCCATGGTAGTTGATGCTGAGGATTCCATGCAGGGTTGACGTCTGGATCACGCAGTGTGTCTTGTCGCATTTTCCCTCTAATACTGAATTGCAGATCAAGCAGCAAACGCGGGGATTATTTTTCCCACATCCTGCTGTTCCCTATAGAGATATCATTTTCTACTCTAAGATCTGTTGTCATGCCAGTGAAACAGACCGGTACACAAGTAAGACCTTCTGCCACACATGTAAACATGCGGTCACACAGGTAAACCCTGATGCTGTCATTGTGGTGCAATTTGGTGTCATACCAGAAAAACCTCTTGCCATCCCAGTAACACCTGCTGTCACACAAATAAGACTTGATGTCATACTTGTTCAAATGCTGTCATACCAATAGAACTTGCTCTTATAAGGACCGTATCTATTAGCCGACAAACACTGTGGAGAGTTTTGTGTTCTCCTAATAGCCTATTTACATTGGCCATCGCCGATATACAGTCAGGAACGACCGACGGACCTTAGCACTGCTGAGGCACAATGCAAATAGGCTATTAGGGGAAAATAGAAAATCTACACCATGTTTGTCGGCCAATGGAAAAAGGCCTATATTGGTACAATTGCTGTCACACAATTTCTCGTGGTAAAACCTGTTGTCTCACTAGTAAAAGGTAACTTTTATGACAAAGGTATCTAGAAGCATACATACATCTCCGACACTGAACCCATTATCTTTCCAGACAGGGACTTCAGCAATAGCTGATGTACCAACGTCTTCTGTGGCTTTCACGGCGCCCTAATTGGCAGCAATCCCGGTTGGCTTACTTTTCTTCTCAACCCTTTGCGTGTTTCTTTTATTGTTCTCAGTGCCAATTAGAGTTTTTTCTTTCTAAATGAGCATCGAAGCCAGTTCCATCCAACTCTGTGCAGACTGGAACTTGTGTTTTCACACTTGATTCAAGAGGCCCCTTTCCCACGGACGCCTTCGTTTGCATCTTTGGCAGATTTCCCTTTAGTTGGAGAAATAAGGAGAGCTGTACTCAGTGGGAAGGTTGGCAGAGCCTTCCTTACGATTCAAAGCATTCACGAAAACAGATGGGTTTTTATTTTAATGAGAATCAAGTAAAGTCCCAGAGGGTCTTCAAACAAAAGGCGACGTGCCGATATGGGTAAGGGGGTTGACATGTTCTTTCCATTTTTCTCACATTGCACCATCTCTTTTTCTTTATCCTATATGAGCGAACAACCTATGATTACCTAACGTTGCTGGGGGTGGAATAACTTTTATTTACTGACCAGGTTGACGTTTACTGCCCAGGTTGACACTTCCAGGAGGTTTAGACCAATCATATCGTCTCTCACATATTCTTATGAAAATAGTAGTGGGGAAAAAACATAAAGTATCAGTTTACTCGATAAGTTTGGATCTGGCTTCAGGTTTGATGGCGGGTAAGCAAATAACGGTTTTTATCGATGTTAGCACAATTGCAGGTATTTTGGCAGTAATTTTTCCAAGCCTTACCGAATAACTGTGACTTATTCCCAACAGAACATAGTTTCCCTCAATTCCTATATACCCATAGGTGAACAATCTATAGTTTCATACTGCTTCTGGGGGTGTAGTAATTATAGGTTGCACACCGAGGCATACCGATGTTTTCATACCAAGGATGACTTTTTCGTACCTAGGATGACGTTTTCGTACCTAGGATGACCACGTGACTTTTAACGACATTATGATAGGTTAGCGCAGTATATTGTATAACGAGCCACGCCCGTACGTAACATGGACATATATATATATATATATACCCCTTTAGACATTAATCACCTTAAAAGGAATGTAGTATAGAAATACCAATCAGAACAACGGTTAGTTGTGTGATCCGCTCAAGCGGAGCGAGACGAAAATATATAAGCTGAAGTTACTAGGTAAGGATGGACATGTCTCTGCAGATGATCGGAGGTTGGCTAATCGCCATTTTTTTATCAATATTTAAAGGTATAAAGTAACAGAGAAACAATGCCTCTGATAAAGAATGTCAAAGTTACTTGGTAAGGATCGAAAAAGTTACTTCACTCGGAAAAGGCCTCGAGAAGTAATCTTTTTTATCTTTACCTCGTAACATGGCCATCCTTTCCCCTGGGTACTTGTTTCTCTCTATTACCTGTCAGAGCACCTCTCAGCTTCCATCCACTCCGACTTGGGATCACTTTAAAGATGAAAAAAATTTACATAATGCATTAGGATGGGTACAGAGTGCAAATCAAGCAGGGTTCGCAAATAAAGACTTTTCACTGCACGAAAATCACTATTTTACATATATATACGCCATCGCGATAACGCACGTATTGGCTGAATATAGACTTGTTTTCATTTGTATACACCTCTTATCCGCGTCTGCGTTTCGGGCGTCTACGAGGTAGTTATCATATGTTGACGCGCGCGACTTGGCTGTCTTTCACGCCTGTCAGAGCACCTCTCAGGTTCCATCCACTCCAACTGGGGATCACTTTAAACATGAAAAAAATGTACATAATGCATTAGTCCTGATAGGTACAGAGTGCAAATCAAGCGGGTTTCGCAAGTAAAGACTTTTGTACCTTAGACGGGTGTACTTCACACCTTTCCACTAGTCTCATACAATTCTCTTGCAGTACAAAAGTCTTAAGCAAGATGCCCTGTCTTTATTTTTTGCTATCCCACTCTCGAGGGAAAATGGCCGATTGGTTTCACAAGGAAGGACCTCAAGAGAGGGCCTCAGACAAAGGCCCTTCGGGCAGGGTATTTTGTCACTTAAGAAAGGATCCTCCCCGTGTGAACACTCACACTGAGAATAAATACCCTGATGTGTCACGTGAGGGGCGTGAAAAGCATGGCATCCTGCTGGCTGGCTTCCTATTGCCTAGGTTGGGTACGTAGTTGGCCACACAGGGACCTTCCCCGTCTGAATTTGGGTTATGCTATTTCCCTAAGACTTGTGAACCAGTGATGGTAAGGCCTGGCGTCCACCTACTACGATAGAAATTTAGACCTACCGATATGGCACCGATACAAAAAGCAAATATTTGTGACATATCGGGAAGGTGCAAAATCGTAGACATATGTCTCAACATCCCACTTCAACATGCATCGTAAGGGGTCCTTTTCAGTGCCTAATCGCAGAAACGTGGTCAACTGCCCCGATATATGGTGACCTTCCGACGCGATTTTTATTTTTTATCGGAAGGTACATCGTAGATCATATCGGAGCCATATCGTACTAGGTGGACGCTGGGCCTTAAAACCATTTAACCAAAATGCCTCTATAAATCTTAAACATGTTTAAAACCAGTATTTCTTGAGATTCTTTACCTCAGAAGGGGTATTCATCGCAGACATTTGCAGGAGGGAAGATTTTTCTCATATAAATGGAACCCTACTATTCAGACAAGGAGTTTGCGTTGCAGTGCAGGACATCAGTTGGATTTTTCTCAGAGAAATGCCCCCGGGAGGTACACGAATCCCTCCCTGTGAATTACACTTTAGCTCCGAGTTATACTTAAGTAGGTAGTAAAACATAATGGTTCAGAGTACCTAGAAACCCATCCACAAAGATGGTAAAGTCAACCGACGTTTACACTAGATGATTATAGGCGACGATTCTTGTTTTTAGCACTACCTGACAACTTTCATCATTAAAAGGCTAGAAATTGTCTAGTGGAAATGCCAAACGAGTGATGACTACAGATAGTCTTATTACGTCAGATTACTCAATTTACGTTTAAGATCAGTCGTCAGGTGTGAGACTTGAGATATTGTCTATCCTAGAATCGTTGACCCCAGAATAAAAAAAATAACGTTTCCAACTGATGACAGGGATAGGGACACCAATTGTTGTAATAGAGAGTCCTAGATTCATTGCATTAAATGCATTTTTTTAACGGAATCGTCCACCCACCGATGATTATATGTACCCAGTTTCAATTTATCGGTGAGTTGAGCAAAATCATCGACCTGCCAACGGGTATATATATATATTCCCGGTTTCAATTCGTCGATGAGGCAAATAGCCGTCAATTGGTGTCCAATTGCGTAATGTAGGGATACAAAACTCGTCAACCTGAAATTGTTATCCCCTTTGACACCATAAGATATAATCGGCCACCAGGGGCCCGTTTAATAATTTAAAATGATATATAAAGACCCTTTTCTGTAACACATACAAGGGTTATTATATTGTTTAATGATATTTAAGTCTGTTCGCTAAGACAGTATTAGCCATCCACAAGGTCATCCCATAAGTGTTGAATAGTGTTGACCCACAACGTCCCTGGGTCTCTATGGCCAACAGAAAAGGGCCTACATGTACGATCATAGATTATTAAACAGGCTCCAGATTTGTCAGGTAGAAATGCCGCATGACTAGTGTACGTTACTATGTTAGTACTATGAATTCTGACGTTTGGCGACGCTGAATGGCAAGACAGCAATATCTCCTTCAAGCACACTGCCACACACGAGAAAGATCTCGCTGCACCACTCAACCAATTACCTGCAGCCCTGAAAAACACCGTGAGAACCAGAGATCTGTTATTGCCAGCCAAATTGAGGTCAGTGTGGGAAATGTCACCAGAACGATTCCGATTCCGCCACGCGAGGGACTATACGTAGATAAAAAGACAGAAAGTGTGAGGATGTCTTTTTGGAAATGCCGGTGAAAGTGCAACAAAAATTTGAAATGAAGAAATCGGACAAGGAGAGAATTTGCAGTCTTTAAGCAATTGTGAAAAGAGGTGTGGCTTATTGGTATAAATACGGTTTTGTTCATCACAATTCTGGGTGAGGGAAGTTTCCAAAGTGAGGCGAATAACGAAAATGGGATGTGAAATAATACGAAAACCGGGCATGTATTTAGCTCAAGCTTATTATTGTCATTTCAACTCAGTTAAAAGCCTGAACCGGGCCAGTCCATTAAATCAGTCATATCATCTCACTCCCGGTATTTGTTTAGCCATTGAATTGACATTAGTAAGAAAAAAACCAAGTAGGTTTACAAACTATGCATCAAGGTAGTTTTCATTCATAGCGTTATAAACGAACGAACCAATAAGTGGCCAGGATCTGATAATAGACTCCATTGATAAAATAAACAATTTCAATGATTATGGCACCTGGGCCCCGTTGCTCCACTTTTTGTGGTATCGCTAACTATAATCGGATCGCAATTTTATTTTTACGATCACTTTGACGATCCGACTGAAAAAGCGTTGCTCCCGTAATATCAGATCAATTCCCTATATTCCCACGGTATCGCTATTTTTTTACGATGCGATAGCGATACAACAATTCAGGGACACATATTGAATGAGACAGGGGAAGATTCATTAGTTCTTTGATGAAATACAGATGACATCACAGTTAAAACCTGCCTTTACACCTGGTGGTGTGGATCGCTATTTCCTATAGATAGGTAGAAGAACAAGTGGCAGGGGTTGGTGGTGCCACCATGGATCGTTATTTGAAATATCGGATAAGGCTGTATTTAACCTACAGCGATACGATCCGCAGTGCTGTGAGGGTCCGCGTAAAAAGTATCGCTAAAAGCCGTATTTTACGCGGCGATGCGCCTATGCGATTACGACGCGTTCCGCAAAATTTCAGGAGCAACGTTTAGGCCCTCGGATCGCTATTCTGCGATCTGCAGCTCTGTCATAAGCCTGGAGCAACGGGGCCCAGACGGGAAAGTAGGTCCCTCTCCAGGTGGCATATCATTATGAGTTACTTATACCTCCAGAGGTAAAAGCGAGGTGAGATGAAATCTGAATTTTTTATTTATTTCGCCGATTTCAATGACGGACCATTTAGACTCTTTAGAAAATGAGAAAATATACGGCGATAAAGATAGCACGTCCTTGTTTAGTACCATTTGATAACTACTGTTCGTTCTTGAAAGAAAGGGCAACATCAAAAATCACAAATATGGTGGAGGGAGACCTAGAGCTCTCTAGATCAATGCGAACTGCCCTCGACAAAGAATGCTACGAGTCTGAGTTGCCAGTAAGAAATACATTACTGGATAGGTTTAAATTGCAGTTACTGCCAAATCCTATAACAACACTCCTTATGGGCATAGCTGGAAGTTCGATAATGTCTGGAGTGATGACCAGAAGTGACAAAGAAAATCCAAGGGGGATTATAATACTAGGTCGGCTGGAAAAGAAAACGTGTATACCTTTTGTAAAGAAAGAACTCGTAAAGAAATTACTAAGGTAATAAGACACTAAATTTGTGGAATATGACCTATAGAGCACATGTTCCAAGAGGATCTTCAAGAATGAGATAGAAAGTGAGCAAGTAAGAATTGATAAAAGGTAAAATAAACGGGCTAGTATGAGTAATGAGATGATATAATGTCCCCATGCCCGTACTGCACTGTAAAGAAGCGGGGATACACAACACATAACACAAAGGGTAGAATTCCCATCTGGATATACCCATTAGCCCTGTCGTCCACTGAGCTCCCGATACCCCACGATAGACTTTACGATGCGGAAACAATAGACTTTACAGATGAAAGCTGACATTCCAACGCGATATAGATTTGAGAGGCACAACATTAGGCCTATGTAGTGTATTGGGAGCTCAGTGGACGCTTGGCCTTACTATATGTGGGCTAATATAAGGCCTTTTTCCATTGGCTGACAAAAACTGTGTCTATTTTCTGTGTTCTCCTAATAGCCTGTTTATATTTTGCGTCAGCAGTGCTAAAGGTCCGTCGGTGATTCCTGACTGTATATCGGTGATGTCCAATGGAAAAAGGCCATTTTAGTAGAACACAAAGGTTCTACACCGTTTACGTCGTAAAATGGAAACGGGCCTATATTGTAACCAAGGAACCTCTGGGTTCTAAGATTATAATAAAAATGATGCGCAGTATGACCTTAGCACATTTTAGTGCATGCCCCACGCAGGTGTCCCCAAATTTACGCTCAGAACGAGTGCGTGACGCAAGCACTAGTGTTGAGGAGTGAATACCTCACTAAATACCACTATACACCATTAGGTGCCCTCGTGACTAGCATTGACAGGTTAACGCTAGTGCGCTTAGCCGTTGTAAATCTAAACCCAAAGATTTTCCCATGAATTTCCTTTTTTCCTTTTTTTTCTCAATCAAAAACCAATATGCCGCTTTAATTTCAACAAGGTTTGAGGGAATTCAACAATGATCTGAAAATATGTGTATAATTAGTAATGGGGTCTGGAGGCACCACCCTGCAGGGAAAGGGTTAATAAACTACCCGGATGGTAGACACGCCTGTATTGCGTCGCGTTACGACCACAATTAAACACCATCAAATGATGCTTGTTCTTAAGTGGAATTCACACGGTGGGATTCACAGGGGTTCGTGTGAGACAGAGCCTGTTGGAATTCTCTACTGGAGCAGTCTCCTTGTCTTAATGGTAGGGTACCATTTCCCTGAGACAAGTATTTTCCCTCCAATCATATCCCTAACAAGGTACAGAATCTCAGGAGATTAAACTTGTTTAAAATGTATTGGGGCATTTTCGTGTGACCAATGGACCGACTGTGGAGTTGTCGATTATGTGAAGTGACCGCAAGTAGTATATGAAAAGAACCGTTGTCGTCGGGCCTCGATCCTTCTTGTATTATCCAATATGAAGACTTAGTACATTCCACATGAAGAAGGAAATATATTTATAAAACTACTATAATTTCCCATTTCTGACGTACCCAACCCTGCCTTCTTTCTCTTTAGTTAGCATGGGGTGTGATTATGTAACGGTATACTCCCATTTTCCTAAAAATCCATCGGTATCAATGGATTGATGAGATTTCGGTATATACATTGTTTCATAAGCATTTTTCAGGTCCATACTAATTTGAATTCTCCACTAATACTTTGAGCCTCACCGATGAAATCAATTCCGTTTGATTTTGTCGGGCAACGGCAGTGTTGGTCGGCAGGAGCGTTATTACGTAATATTCACCCAAAATAATCGATTTAAATCCTTTAAAATACCAGGTTTTTTCTATTCATCGAGCTAGCATCTGTATACCAAATGAAATCGCTCGGTGGTTCCCGACTATAGATCGGTGTCGAATAATCGGTCAATGGAAGATGGTCTATAGTCCGCAATGATGTCTGATTTATTTTTCAAAGTTCTAGTTCTAGTTCTAATACTGGGTTTGTTTGCAGCTGCCTCCCACAAGGGACATACATCAGACAGAGAGCTTCTGCTTCCGATTATCTACTGCCGGGTTTCCTTGAGTTAATATCTCTCGCCCGTCACACATGCCTCTGTATCTTTTTATGCATCGTCCTTGTACACTTGGTTTATGAAACATGTTCACAAATAAATCCTCTGAGCTTATACTTGATGAAGACTGGCGCTAATTAGGGAAAGAAAAAGTAGGTCGTGATTACTTTGTAGATTCACATAAATGATCAAGACAAAGATACTTGTTATGCAGATGGGTTGGGAGTTTTAATTATATGCTCTAATGCTTTCTCAATAATCCTGTGGATTGTGAAATTGATTCCCATGCGGTCTTTCAGAGAATACGAATGAGGCATGATTTCCCATCTGCACAAATATGTATTTACACATGTCTGATTTACGGAGGAAATGTACTGGAAAATATTGTTTTCTTCGGGACTTTTAGAAAGGTAACCTATAATGTTTAGTACTTTTATGTGCAGAACTGCCCAATTACTATAGTCAGTGACATTTTGACGAATAGAACTATGTGAAAACTAACTATTAAGTATATGTATATAGTCTATTATAAAAGTATCATAACATAATCTCTAGATCAAGATATAGCTCGGTGACCCCCTACATGTTAAGCTAGATGTGTGTTCTGACGGAGAGATCATCAATCCAATTTCTAGGAAAACCGCATGGGTTTTCATATCCAGGGAAGATTGTCCGATATGCCTTTCCTCTCCTTATTTTACTGCAGGAGAAGTACGTTGCGGTCCTCTGTAGATCCTGATGTTTCACATATAACCTGTTTTCATTGGCCGACGAAAATGGTGTACATATCTTTAGTTCTCCTGGTAGCCTACTTCCATTTTGCGTCAGCAGTGCTCAAGATCCGTCGGTGGTCTCTGACTGTATATCGGTGATGGTCAATGGGAATTGGCTTTTAGGAGAACACAAGAAATCTACTCCGTTTTCGTCTGCCAATGGAAACGGGCCTATAGTCCTCTAGATCTTTTCGATAAAAGGTACAGTGTTGTTACCTGTTCGGGAGTGTTTGCCCAAAGCCTCCTGAAGAATTTAATCACTGACATGATGAATCTAAAGAATGAAGATGAAGCTGGGGGGGGGGGGGGAGCTAGGACTGGCTAAACGATTAAAGAAATGTAGTAGTCAATAAGATGACTAGCTAGCCATAAGCGTGGACTCTTAAAAATACACCAACTCGAGTTTTCAGAAGCTCTGTGCTGGTCCAATGGGTCAGGCGAAGTTTGGTGGAGAGAGGACCGATAGCGTACTTATTCTTGAACCCTTTAACAGCAGGAAGATGCCTCCAGGCATTCCCCCTGGCTACGGCAGGAAGATGCCTTCAGACATCTTCAAGGCATCCATTGATACTTATATACAATATTCAATAGATAAATAGATAATTGTTTGATTTAAAAGATTTTGACAATGTATACAAGCCATATTGACCTCTGATTTGGTATGACAGAATATGATCAGTAACCAAGGTGAATTACCTAAATCACATGACACATCACATGACATTGCTATTTCCAAAAAAAAGGTGCCTGCCATAGCAGGGTCGTTTGTGCAGACAATGCCTGCCGTGTAATGCTGAGGAGGGAAACTGAGTGCTGCAGGGAAAGGGTTAAGTTACACGTTGATTGCGTTGAATGATACTTTATTATTTAACAGGGATGGCAGCTTGGGCCAGGAGAAAAGTGGACATATTTTTCATGCGGAATTTTCTGCCTCAGAGAGACCAGGAAAACGTGGGGAACATGTCAGTATCAGGCATGGGGTATTTGGAGATGTTCAAACCACTGTTTTATTGGCGCGGATGAGGCTCACTTCCTATCATCTTTGTTTTACACGAGGAAAGGGAATTTCCTGCTCTGGTAATGAAAACAAGGATTTCCGTGGAAAGGTTTTGAAGACTGCTGCCATCCATAATTACCATGTCCACAAATGATACTGAAAGGGAAGCACTTCCCGCGACCTTGCTTGACGCCACAAAAGCACATTAAACTCATCGAAGAAGCAAAACATGCAGTACTCTTAGTTTGAGAATTCTCGACATTTCGCCATTCATATTTTGCCTTTTACATTCTTGAAATTTTATTGTTGGAATAAATCTGGTGTGTTATTCTTTGTCACTGAATCACCTACTCTAAAAACCTCTGATGGAAATTGAATCTCAAAGCCCCCTGAAAACCGATGCTATCTATAAAAACAGAATTTTCTTTTATTATTTTTTTTTACAGTTTTTTTTTTCGTCATATGTTGAATATACTACTGAGGAAAGTAACATGTGTTTTCTGATCTGTTGTAGCATTACATGCCGAGATGGCAAAATGGCTCCCGTTGGTCTCTTCTACATGCATATGATTCGGCCTTTTAATGGATTCAATCAAACAGACATAGCATATTTTAGGCAGACTAAGCGGCCTGGTTTGATGTTTTTTCCTGTTGGAATAACAACACTAGGACATTCTGCTCGGGAGATTCAGGCTGCTTACTATTTAGATTATACCTTCTAAAAACACCTTGCATTCTCTGGGAAAGTCAAGTCTTGTAAGTGTTAAGTTAAGTTAAAGTATTGTTCATTGCTTTTGCATTCTTCATTTCTCCCTGTTTTTACAGCGTGCACGTTCTATATACGTTGCCTAAAACTTAGAGTGGTCACGTATAAACTTCCGGTGTGCTCCAAAAAACACTATCCATTCATTATCTGCCTGATATTCACTGTGATATGGTGAAAGGAGCAGGTTTCCAGTGTCTCAGATTGTTAGAGGCATGCCCAGCTGGCAATGACCAATCACCCAAGACCAAAATACCTCAAGACTCACTGGAGTGGATCCGAGACTCAGCCAGTTGCAGAATTGGCAAGTTGATTGGGTGCAAGTTGGTTAAAAAAAACTATCCATTGATTGAATGTAACCCAAACAGTACTTCAAACCTTCTACTTGTCATTCATCTATAATTGCACGCTCATCCATCAATAATGATACCAGTTGTTCCTAGTTATCTACTACCTGACAATGTAGCATAAGATGTTTAACACTCAAGGGAGTGTCGCATGTCTGGAATACAGGCACTTCTGTACCTCTTAGTAGGTGCTCATGTGTGAGTTTGGTGTGACCGGTCCGCAGACAAGTCAGTTTCTCCTATTCAGTTCTTGTCAGGCTGTCTTAAAGATCTGGCTAGTAGATATTATGATTCCTTAAAGTCTTTGTCTCCAGTGCATTTCAATCTGTCAACAAATTTCATAATTTGTGTGATAAAACGTATTAGCGAGAGGTGATGATTTCATGCTCGCTTTTATGGGATTCAAAATTCTGAAAGAAACAATCAACATAAAACCCAAGCCAACTGCTGAAAACCCTCGATCAGCTTAGAACACGCAACAAGGGAAAAAGCGAGTAGTTTCTGACCAGACTTTGTCCTGGATTTCTTTAGGAATCTTCTTTTTGTCGAGGCAGACAAATTTGGGCTGGATTACCAGACCCACTAGGAGATTGCGCTCGTAAAGAATCATTTAAAACCAAGCCTAGGTCAACTAAGGCCCTCATGCTCAGCCACATCAAATAATCCATCAGAGTTAATTCAAAAAGTTAAATCAAAAGTTTAATCAAGTTATGTATGGTGGGTGTAAATGGTATTATGTTAATCCCCAGAGTGAAAAGTTACCAGAAAAACAGCTCGGGAGGAGACCCGGGAGACCAAACATGATAATTGAGTTTGTGTGAGCAGTTCACAAGAACGACTCATAGAGGGAGAGGGGTCAAAAGCACTCACATCATCATCTGTGGACACCCATAATTACAAGGAGCACAATAATATGAACCTGGGTTTGTGTTATGTACTGTGTGTTTTTATGATGAATGTGAATGTATTGTCCTGTAACTGCATTATTCTGTATACCATGCTACTTCGGTATCGGAAACAATAACTAGATGAACTTGGCGGGAAATCACAACAAGGATAACAAGACTTTGAACAGTTGGAGTGTCAAATCGCCTGCAAGATATCATATTAAAAAGATATGAACTGTACCATAGAGCATGAATTATGTGTATTATGAGTAGCATGCGTTTTGTCCTACCAGATGTGATCTTTGTGCTCATTTTGCACCTGTTGTGTTTTCTTGTTTTTTTAGCGGTTCAGAGCGTCCATTGTTGATGATTGTACCGAATCCTACTTAACTTGAATTAAGAAGAAAATAGAAAAAGGATTGCTCCTATAAATGTGGGAAGAGCGTTGCTCGAGTAATATCGGATCGTGTAATGGGGTATCATTATTTTCATGTTGTATCACTACTTTTTCCAATATCACTTATTAGTGACACATACATGTGAAAGGTCCATTAGTTTTGAAATTAAATACAGATGACACCATAGATATGGCGCCATCCACAAAGAATCTAGAGCAACAGTTTGATTTAATATCACTATGCTGAGATCCGCAAATTTAGGTACATGGATCAACAATCTTAATATCTGCATTTAATATCTGGGGAAAGTGAGAAGATTAAAGACAATAATAGGAGAATTCATGAAAGGACAATATTCATGAAAGGAGAGCTAATTAAATGTTGTTCGTAAATATTGTTCCTAACTTAAACCCATCAGAAGTACAGATCATGCTGAAAGGCATCCTGTGATTGTTTGTGCCTTGTGCCTGTTCCCGGTACTGGTGGGTGTTTTTGGTTGGAAACATTGGTAATCAGAAATTCCCGGGTTCAAACCCAGAACAAGCTCTTTTTTTCCTTTAAAAAAACTTTATTCTTGTTATTATTCTAGGGACACTAAATATTTCATTTAGACACTTGTATTGTCAGAAACTCTGAAGGATACTATTCAATAATGTTCTTTGACTATAAAGGCGTCAGTTAGGCTACCAGAGGCCCGTTTAATAATCTAGGATCGTTAATGAAGACCCTTTTCTGTACCTCATACAAGTGTTATCGTTTAGTAATATTAAGATCTAATCGCTAAGATAGTATTGGTCGTCCATAAGGTGGTTCATAACTGTTAAATAAAGTTGAAGCACATCGTCCCTGGTTCTCTATGGCATACAGAAACGTTTCTACACCCAGGATCCTAGATTATTAAACAGGCCCTTCATTTTTGTTGTCCTTTGAAGGACGATCCATGATTTTCAAACGCAGACCGTCCTTTAGCAGTCCTAGGACCGTCATGTGATATATTGGGTGAGGGTCCCAAGGGAGGGAGCAGGGACAACATGCCACCATCGGCCACCAGGCGTGAATCAATGCACACCACGCGTGTGTGCATGTCATAACAGATGAGGTAAGGGAAGTCCCCATCAATGGAGTGGCAATGGTGTATCAATGACGAGGTGTGCTCGCAGAAATTGGGAGATTCTCACACGCGGTGTACTTATTGATTCATAACGGGCAACACGTGCCAAAAGTGCACAGGAGAAACAGAATTTGTGTATAGAATCAGCAATTTCGTAAATCATGTCCATAGTGCTGTATGATCTTTAATGGTGAAATGTGTCCATGGGAACAACAAAACAAAGAAAAGGAGAGATAAAAAGCGCTCCTCAGTTGATATCACTTGGTTTTCTTTTACCTTACTTATCTAAAATATTAATGGATGTACCATGTATTTTAGTAGAAATATTACGCGGTATGGTCCCCGTTGCCAAATCTGCAATTTCGTAAATCATGATCATAGTTCTGTATGATCTTTAACGGTGAAATATAGTTCCCTGGGAACAACAAAACAAACAAAAAGGGGAGAAAAGGTTTGCCTTACTGTCTAAGATAGTAATGGATGCACCGTGTGTTCTTTAGTAGAAATATTACGCGGCATGTTCTCCCGGTCAATTCATCAGTATTACATTATTTTGGGTTGTTTGTATACAAATCTCGTAGTGAGAAATTGTGGTGGTTTTCTAATCTCTTTTTATTGGTCATTAGGATACAATTTTAGAGATTTTACTATTACATGTATGCACTATTTCGAGTGTGGGATTCCAGTTTTTCCTATGATAAACAACACGTGAATTGTGCATCGATGAACAAATCCGATTCCTGTCATCAAAATATGTATCCTCTTGTTCAACGCTGAACAATAGAGATTCTTATGATATTCTAACGGTGTGTCTTTGTTGGCATTAGTTGTGATCCCCTTATGATAGCTTCAACCCATATGGACAAGAATATCAAAGATACCACCCGTTAAGTTACTGGTAGTGCAATGGTGGGAATGTATCTGGTAACTTTTGTATTACAGGTGAGTAATATTTTTTTCCGGTTTCCCTTATTTTCTGGCAGGGAGTTTATCTGGTAATTCATTACGTTGTGGGGATTTGTACGTGCCTTACTGCCTGTATTAAATCCTAAGCCTCCCACCTTATCTTTCTGCTTCTTCACTCCTCTACCTTCTTTCCTTTAGTATGAATTTCCATTGCTTATCTATATGATTGAATAGGTTTTCCAATGTATTTCTTTATCTCGCTTTCCTCTTGTGCCCCTCTCTCCCCATATCATTTTAATATCGCTATAAATATTGATGGCGAAACTGACATGGGATATAACTAAATGATAAAACTACCACAACTCTGAGACTTTTCACGGGAATGGTAAGCTGTTTTGATAAGGATCCAAGTTACTTCACGCAGAAAAATCCGATATGCTCATCATAAAACGCGGAGGTTTTGAGTTACTGAGGCTGCATGGAGGCATGTTCTTATACCCCAGTGATGTCGATAACTAATTACGTCTTCACGGTTGTTGTAATGACCGTTGAATAGATGCTGAAACACGATACAGACACGTCAATGACGCCACAGAAGGGGCGTCATACCAACAACGTCAAGGACCACGTCTTTCCATGACGTCATTATTGCTTGGTAGTTCCTCTTTAATCAAAGACACACCCTACACCAGGAGTGGATATAGAATGCAGACACCCATAGACACCTAACCACAGCTGTTGCATTGCGTGCATCTTCATGCGGTACTTTGACTTCTTTGACCAAAACGAGTTGCTTTCTGTGTTTATCTCACCCCTGTATACACAGGTTATATATATATATATATATATATATATATATATATATATATATATATATATATATATATATATATATATATATATATATATATATATATATATATATATATACCATGGAAAACGTTTTGCTTTGGAAACACTATGTACAGCAAAACACAGTTGAGCTATCTTTGTGAGCATACCCAAAATACAATCAAGGTATCCACAAAACTCTCCACAGGCTCCAACTATTTTTTTGCCGGAACTCAGTCTAACAGATCGCAATATAGTCACAGTCCAGGGACCAGCGAACCTGGCTCCATTTTCAAAATGGCATTGTTCGATAGATCGTATTTTCCAGCCATCGTATTGTACATAACGAGTGAAATGCCCCCTGGTGAGTGTGACAGGAGATATGTTATAGAAGTAGAGGAAAAATATTACTGGAGGAGGTGTGATATAGGCGATGGAGTAAAGACTTTTAGTCATGGCGTCCACCTACTACGATAGAGAGTTTGACCTACCGATATGGCTCCGATACAAAAAGCAAATATCGGAGACATATCGGGAAGGTGCAAAATCGTAGACATATGTCTAAACATTCCAATCCACCACTTATTGTATGAGGTTTTATCGGTGTCTAATCGCAGAAACCTGGTCAACTGCCTCAATATTAGGTGACCTTCCGACGCGATTTTGATTTTGCATCGGGAGGTGCATCGTAGGCCATATCGGAGCCATATCGTAGTAGGTGGACGCCGGGCCTAATGAGGGATTATGGTGAAGTAGATAAAGTACAAGTGTAAACAGAGGAGAGGTGATATAGGATGTGGAGGAATAAGGAGAAACTGCATCAAGACCCGCAGCCGTTGAATGTAGTCCATGGATTTTGGTTGTAATGTAATATCACGAGGCCGAGTGAGATTAAATAGAATTACGAGAATATCTGAAAAACCAACTAAGTGTTAGATTTTTCTCAGCACGCTGAAAGTGTATGTGACCACTCTAACCTTTTATAGGCAACATATATTGCGGAAGTGGACGCTCTAATAAGACAAATTATGGTATAGAAGGTGCACTGGAATATCTAAAAAATAACTATGATCATGTGCTATTTTTTTCTATTATTCAGGTCGGTTCGCATACAAATACTGTCGCGGTCTACCACCTCCCTTTGAACAAAAATAGGCTTACCATGAATTAGTAGCGAACGACTCTTTTTTTTATTTATCATTTTATTTATCCTGGCAATGTACAAGGTAAAGTTTGCCTGTTTTCTGACACTCCCAGCATGTAGTACTCTTGAATCTGTCGTACATTAAGTAGGTATTTTTTGCAATACATCGAGTCACTACGATATAGTAGGTGGAGTAAAGATTCACCGGGTAGGGGTGGTGGCCTTCATGGTGCTGGGTCATGTGTCGGGCGGTCACGGTACACAAATTGCCTCTGAGATGCTCAGAGATGCATCATTGATCTGCGTGCGCCGACACGTGGACCCTAACACCAGACAAAGCGCCACCTGGTGATGATGCACTGCCACCTGGCGGCGTTGACCAGCGGCCGTGGAGTGTGCACTGGAGCAGTGTCCGGTGTGGAGTGGTGGAGTGGACCACTCGGCGTCAGTCTAACGGCTGCGCCACACGTGTAGGAGGACTGTGTGTCTGTGAGGGGCCTCCCACGCCGTGCCTTACCGCGCCACCGTGCGTGAGACAACGCGCCCGGAGTTCTCCCGCCGCAACCCGGGCACAGCGCCCGAGCGAGACCCGGAGACCTGGTGAGCTACCGCGGCAGACCCAGTCATTGGAGGACTCGCTACCACGCCAGACTCGGTCACTTGTGAACTCGCTACCACGGCAGACTCCGTCACTTGTGAACTCGCTACCACGCCAGACTCGGTCACTTGTGAACTCGCTACCACGGCAGACTCGCTACCGCAACAGACTCGGTCATTGGATGACTTGCTACCACGACAGACTCGGTCATTGGTGGACTTGCTATCGCAACAGACTCGGTCATTAGTGGGCTCCTTACTCTGGCTGACTCAGTCATTGGTGAACTCTCCACCATAGCAGACTCAGTCATTGGTGAACTCTCCACCATAGCAGACTCAGTCATAAGTGCACTTCTACTGTGGCAGACTCTGTCTTTAGTGCACTCGCTACTGCAGCAGACTCAGTCATAAGTGGACTCGATACCACAAGGGACTCAGTCCTCGAAACTCACAGTGGACACACATAGCCGACAACCTCACGGGCAGGCCACAGCGGTACCGAAAACACCGGTACCGATATCGCAGCGGTATCGAGAACACCAGTACCGAGATTGAAGCGGACTGGTCCAGTCCCGGTGCCTTGTGCCCCACATCCCCGGTCAACAGGTCGCGCCATCCTGGCCCCGAGTTACAGTACACTAAACCCACGTGGACCAGCTGGTGTAAGTCCCATGAGTACCGACCGCCTGCAAAGTGCCCTCTTTCCAGTTCATCCAATACTGCCCACCCAGCACACACAGACACACACTCAAAATGCAGGGTCAGGGACGGGTTGCCGCTGATGCTGGAGGAAAGGTGAGAAGGTGGGTGCACTATGAATAAGTATTTCTCTTCTCTTATTTCTAATTATTTACACAAATTTACACTAACATAATGTCATATAAAGCCAGAGATACAGCAAGCGAGAAACGCAACAACTTCCAGAATCGCAGAATGACGTCTATTCGTATTCTAGTCCATATGGGTTGAAGCTATCACTAGGGAACCACAACTAACTCCAACAAAGACACACCGTTAGAATATCATAAGAATCTCTATTGTTCAGCGTTGAACAAGAGCACATGTATTTTGATGATAGGAATCGGATATCATTCCATAGGAATTTCTCCCACCAATAATTTAGCATCTCAGTATGATCAGGTGAAATATGAATCGGTGGCCAGAATCGTCAGGTGGAAACGCTGCATAATATTGGCATAATGTAGAGGTTTTTTATGGTTTTTTTATACTTTTATTTAGGCTACGACATACACAAGTCTCCAGATTCGGCCTGGGCCGTTCTGCCACCTGGTCCCTCCAGGGACATCAGAAAGACAAATCGATATCTAGTAGGTGTAGCTCGGTAAGCTCAAATACAAAACACAAGAGTTGACGTGCAACATGGACATAAGGCACTCGCAATTTAATCTCCCCCAATAATAGAGAACGTAACATAGGTAAGAAATAATGAGATGGGTTGATTTAGAACATCTTGATTTTATAATCAAGGTTGATTTGATACATGATTCCAGTAGAGGCGATATATAACATAGTTTGTAATTTAGTTTTACACCGTAGCATCAGTAACAAGCTGAATATTGACTCCTTCACGGGTATAAGAAGCACCGACATCATCACGGTCACAAAGCCTTATGGAAAGATTAAGACAAGAATCTTTAACTTATGGCCGTTCAAGTCACCGTTGCAGTCACAAACTGGTGAAGAGCAGACGGAAAATAGTTCTAAGTAAAAGTATTGTCGAGAATTGTCCCAAAATTTCATATGATTGTTTGTATGGCGTGTGTTGTCTTCATGAAATGATATCATGAATCAGAGCTGAGTGATATCTGTAGCGGAAGGCAATAACGCCTTGTAAACAATCACATGAAATTGATTGACATTTAGATTTTATCTTACACCGTCACATGTTTTTAACATCATATGTCACACGTGGGATATGAATATTTTATGGCATAACCGTGGCATACAGTCACACCATGTTAAGTCTATGGAGATTTATATGAGGGGTAGGATAAATGTTGTGCCTAATTGCTGTATCACCCAGCGCAGAGTCAAGCCGCTGCACCTGAATTGACCGTATGTCGGACAGCCGAGCCAAGGATAATGGGTTTTCAATTATAGCTTCTGAAATGGGAAGATGATTACGTAAAGTCCATCAACTTGAACCTTTATTGTCTGTGATAACAGACATTTTCCCAGCAACAACATATAGTAGATGGCAGACAAATTTGCATAAACACACCAGAGTATAATGCGATGTCTTGTTCAAAACGTCCTGTATGGAGTATATGTTTATAAAAGGAAAGGTAAGGCAATGAGGAAGATTGAAGCATGAAATCATATTTGAACTCATGTGAAATCTTTGAAGAAAATTGTTATTACTGTTATATGGTATACAATAGTGAATATGGTAAATGAATGTGTGAACCAGAGTGTGATAACCAAAAATCTGAATCCGCAGATGTAAATGTGACATATCAAGGGATGTCTAAGCCTCTAAGTTAAGTAATCTGAAACTTAATGGTATTATATCAGATGTACTATGGCATTTCCATCTGAAAACTAAATGCCCACCGATTATGTGGTCAGTGTTAAAACAGTCGTCGGGTGGTGGCACTTCAGATTTAATCTTGGCACATGATCGTCGACCCCAGAGCATTTCCACATGCCGACTGGAATATGGCCACCAATTGCTGCAGTAGGGATCCCTACACCGGTTTCGTGGGCCAATGGGAACGGCCTTATGGTATGCTGTTCACGAAGGACCTCTGGATAATCTATTGACTGGCGTTCACTTGATAACCTGTATACCTCAGTGGGCATGGTGTTAAGCCAGGAATCATCCCTGTCAGCGGGAATTCCCAAGAGCGACACCTGTACGCATGGGTATACGTCATACATGCTGAGGTAGTAGCTGGGGTATATAATACACGGCCATTTGTGGCGTGGAATTGGCGCGAAAGGTCTACTGAAGTCTGCAAGCGGCTGCTCTAGGCTTCACTTATATGAGCCAGGGACGGATTTCAAACCAGTATAGATCAATCTTGTGCACTTTAACCCTTTGTAAAATAAGTGGGCCTTAACGTTTATATATTTGTCTGTCAGACCACTGGATGTCTCCTCAAGTCTTACTCTTTGCCTGATATTTATCAATACTTAGAGGCGATCATGGATTTCTGTGATAATCTTCTAGCTTTAAGAAAATGTTGCGATCAGAAAACTTTCTGTTCTTTTTATGCTCCCATATAGCTTCTCAGAAATCTTGGTCTCTCAAAGAAAGCTCAGAACCATGGCTTTGAAATACGCTGCACTCTAAATGCATGGTGTGCCTCACAGATTTTCATCCTTGGGCCCCTTGTGCTTCCCGACAAAGAAGCATCAGGCGCTCTATGCACAGAGCATTGAACCATTGCTGGCACATAAGAAGCAATTTATCTTCATGATTGCCAGTTTGTCGGTGACCTACCCTTTAATCGAGCCACCTGTGTCAGCTCACTTAGAGCTAGGCCTGTGTTGATATGTGCCCTGCCCAATAATGATGATGGTGCGGATAAATTATGCTCGTATATGAAGACCCTTTTCTGTATGCCAACAAGGCCCAGGGACAATGTGGGTCAACTTTATCCAACATTCATGGACGACCTTTGGTCAGGTAGGACAGTCGAGGTGAATGAGCTTGAATTTAATTAAACGATAACCCTTGTACGAGGTCTCCTTGAACCCTATTCTTCCGTAGGCATAAATTATCCAATATACCCCTTTTGTTTTGGTTAGAGCTTCAACAGCTCTGACAGTCAGTTTGGGAGCATTCGCTGCATATTGGTGGAAGGCTTGGTAGAAATTGGATGTTTATTATGCATGCCTCTAGGTTTATTCCGACATTCTGAGGTTTACAGTACAGTAGATGTTTCTCAAGGATATTGCATAGGGTCAACTCCGAGGATAATACAACCACAAGTATCCAGATTTATCATTCCCCATTGCAAATTTAGGTTATCGAGGAAAGGACAAAATAGCCGCCAATTTTCTCAAGCTTTACTTGCTTGCACGGGAATCAGTTCCATAATCCTTGCTCCGTGTAGGGAGGAGAATACGACGGTGAATTACTTATTCCCTGTGTGTTTTTGAACGTGGGTCACAAGCTCATACACTCTGCTTAAAGGTTAGATCAGTCACATAGACTTTGAGCCTGCTGCAAAAAAAAATCCATCACCATCACCATCTTTATGCTTACACTATGACAATGAGAAAGGAGCAGAGAGCATATGTCTCAGTGTCTTAGAGGCGGGTCTACTGACCCTCAAAAGCAAGTGCGGCGATCTACTTGAATGTGTGATACTACTTATTTACTATATTCTGTGCAAGTTCGAATTAGATGGCATGGAATTTACTGTTTGAAAAGTATCTATTTGAATTTCTGTGATATATTACAATATTATCATGATACTGGCCTGTGCATCAAAAACTAGACCGCCTACGCCATTTTTTTTAAAGTAAACTATTATCCTGGAAATCATTATATTCAATTTCCAGGTTTTCGCTGTATAGAAATTTGAACACATCAAATATTTGAAATTTCATTTGGTTTGATTGTTTTGGCTGTCAATAATGCTAGTTACAGGGCTTGTTCCATCAGGACGATGGCATGCATTTCACTCTCGGTATTTTGTTGAATATAATGTTTCCCAAAAATTGTTTGAATTTATATTTACCGCTAAAATGTATTATATGTCTACATCGAGGGGGCAGTGATTGAGTGACAAGTACACTTTCAATTCAATTTGGACAAGTAATGTTATAATATTGTTTCTATTAGCAGTTGTATTTTTGTTGTTTTCCTTTTTTCTGTTTTTTTTGTTGTATTTTTGTGAATATGTAATGGCCAGAGATGGATCACATATGTTGTTTATAATACGGGGGCGGGGAATCTGTCTATAATTCTCAAAACCTCCTTCGGTAGCTTATCAAATTTATAATCTTTCTATATTCAACAGATCACGATAGACTTGGTGGTTCCCTCCCTGGTGATATGCTGAGGTATACCATGAGCACAACACTATGTAGTGTTCATCTCTCCTAGGACGCAGAATTCATACTACAGGTAAGGTCCGGTAAAAAGAAAACTACACTTTCATCCTCATCCATTCTCATATACGTAAGATTTATCTGTTCAAGTTACTTTCATCAATTTCCAAAAGTTTACGAACGTCTAGATTATATTCCAGTGTAGTTTGATACCATTGAATAGATTCAGTAAAACGTTGACGATTTTTTCCCATAAAGTACGTAGATCCTGTAGAATTGCAGCGATCTTATATGTTCAAAGGGATTACTATAGAGGACATATTTCTTTCATTGCAGCTAAAAGCTAATTACTTGCAGAATATGTTCGCTCTGATATCATTAACAATATGTATATGTACAAGGGATGGCTAACATAGAAGTTACTTCATATAAACTACTGCCTCTGATGTTCAAATGATGAAGTCATAACTATAAGTACCACTGCACGCTTATGTATATTGAACTTGTTGTGTAATGTATGTGGGCTGTAAATGTTGATGGGAATTTTAGCTGCATTCCTACATTTACTAATAGCTTTCTCTGTAGTATCAAAGAATAATATTGACGAACTGATCCTTAAACCGACATATCCGCCACGACCGGAAGAATATAGCTGCATGGTAAAATACAAAACGATGGAGATACGTTTTAAAGGATACAGAGGAAAGGGGGACGACAGGGAGTCAAAGATAATCAATGGCAGAGGTATGGTAGGGACTGCGATGAAGCCAGCTGAAGGTAGAAAAAGGTAGAATGGATGGATAGTAATCACTCACTTTACAGTGGTGGAGCGGCTGAGCAAGTGACCTGTGATGAAAGCACATAGGATTGGTGTATAGTGATGTATCGGCGGAACAGTTGTTTCTTGGGCGAGTGGTGTATATAAACAGAATGGATCGAAGCCTGTGAAGGTAGCTATAGCTTTCTCCCGTCGTGACAATGATCGAACATGGAACATAAATGAATCAAAGAGCCCTACCATTTATCAAACGAGTAAGTCTTCTTTTTTTCCTCATATTTCAGTGTGTTATAAATCCTAAACTTGGCATAACTATGTCAGATAGGTTACTGTGTTCTTTTTTTTTTAGCTTTATAAATCTGGTCAGCATAATATGAAAGGGGTTTTATTATCTATTACAAAGATGAAGTGAAATTTGAGAATATTCTGGTTTAGGGATTTAACTCGAAGCAACAACGAGTGCACCAATTAATTCAAAGTTTGCTTCTATTGATGATAGTTACGGGATTATGATTGGCTTCCACTCCGGGCATATTTTTGCTATCGCACAAGTTTTTCATAACGATTTATGTTTCTTCTAAGTGGTAGTGATGCTTTTATTTGTATTAATATGCTATAAAGATATATTCATTCATGTGTAGTCTCGGAAAAGCTACCACTTTACTGTATATGTACTATGTAAGTACATGTACATGTACATGTAACCCGTTATATTTCACGGAAACACAAACAAAGGGTGATGATTTGGTAATATCGCGTATGTTCGGGAGATAAGTGAATCCTGAGTTTGTTTACATGACAACAACAGAAAAAAATCACAGACAATCACGTGAAGAGTAGACTAATCGGAGCGGACCACCTGCAATTCCATTACTGATGACCAGGTGGTGTTGGCGCTGTTCAGGTGGTAGACTCGTTCCCTCTCCAAATAAAAATGTCCAGAACAGATAATGCGCGAAGCGAAACCACCTTGATTTTATGCAGGTTCCCCGTTTATTTGCAGAGGAGGGGAAATAAGCACAACCTCTCTCCCTAACGAGATTCTCCAAATCATTTATTTACATTTGTTTATAATGGACGACAATACAAAATGAAGTTATAGCAACGTTTCAAAAGATACAGATTTCGCCATGCCCGCTAGCGGGGAAACAGCATGAAATCTAATTATTGTATTGGTCGGCAACAAGCTCAAGGCAATCCTGCAATGCACCAAAATGATGGTGGGCGTTACTTGGCCTAATTAGTCAGGAGGACATAGCTTAGGTTCCGGTGGTGAATGTGGCAACCTATAGTGGCAGGTGTTTGAACAAATATACCACCTGATGGTAGTCTCTTAAGGATATCATAAAGTAAGGCCTGGCGTCCACCTACTACGATAGAAATTCAGACCTACCGATATGGCACTGATACAAAAAGCAAATATCAGAGACACAAGGTGCAAAATCATAGACATAAGTCCAGACATGCCAATCCACCACGGATTTTATAGGGTTTTTATTGGTGTCTAATCGCAGAAACGTGGTCAACTGCCCCAATACTAGGTGACCTTCCGATGCGATTTTGATTTTTATCGGGAAGTGCATCGCAGACCATATCGGTGCCAATATCTCCTACGACAAGAGATGGCTCCCGTAACATGTGTTTATCACTTTACACCTAACAACACAGATAGGTTTAGTATCAGATATACATGCTGCTGCCTGAGGCCGTACATCGTGACGAGGGTTACTGGAGAACGCGACCCGTTTTAAGAATTCGACCCATAGTTGCCCGGAGAACTCGACCCGTTTTAAAGAAACTGGAGAACTCGGCCCGTTTCAGGTACTTATGAATAAGACATTTTCATATAGTTCTAAGGAAAGGTTTGAATATAAACAAATAAACGTGCGGATATAGAAAAGGAAGTCCTGTTATCTTTAGGTGTAGGGTCAATGTTAGTTTTAGGGTTAGGGATAGGGTTAGGGTTAGGATAGGGTTAGGCTTAGGGTTAGGCTTAGGGATAGGGTTAGGGGGATGGATTTCTGTTTGACTTCTTCCCCAGAGCAAATATGAAGCCAAGATAACATACTTACTACCCCATGTATTTATCCACAGTTGAGACACTTGAGTTTGGAAGATTTAAAATGGGTCGAGTTCGTTACGGGTCGAGTTCTTAAAATGGGTCGAGTTCATTACGGGTCGAGTTTTTCACGGGTAGAGTTCTCTAGTATTCGTGCTGAACACAGGCGTGAGTAGTATAGAGAAATGGGATTACTACTCAGGGTGTTTAAAGCCTACTGCCGCGCCTCCTTCGAAGGCACCCACCACACTCAATCCCCCGTATTCCCTGCATCCCTCGACAGGAGGGCGATACGCACGCGGTCTACGCGTAATCGTCTTCGTTCAGTAGACTGTCCTGGCAGGCAGGATTAAGAGATCACACTACAATATGGAAGGCTTTCGTCTGGCTAACGCTCCCTGTTGAATAAGCCTTAAGCGCAAGGTCCATTAATGCGACTGAATTTGCATGGGAATTCTCATGCGATGCCATGAGACTGTACGACAATACAACGATTGGAGCATGTTTGAACGTGAGAAACATAAGTGAAAATATTAAAGGTTTTGATATTGTAATATTTTTCATTATTTTATAGATTTTTCATAGGGTTTTTTTTAGGGTTTTGATATTTTGATATTGTCCCATTCCGGTCTCTTATTCGTGAATATGCATGAGGCATGCGACTCCCAAGTAAGTGCAAAACGAACGCCTGATCCACTAAAGTGATTTTTGTTACAAATAAATTATAAATTCCACTTAGTGGATCTGGCGCATATCCGGTCTGCACCACGAGGAGGCAAGGCGACCAAGAAGGTGAACAGATTGGTAATCGTTGTCCACCCCAGCAGACTTAAAGTCTAATAATGTACCTCATAGGGCTCAAAATCTCATGAGATTCTGTTCCTATTAGTGGTAAATATCGCCAACAATTGCAGGAGAAAAATATGTCTCAGGAAATGGAACCCTACATTTTATACGAAGAGAGTGTGTTCGAGTACAGAATCTTAGCAGAATTTGTCCCAGACAAACACCCTCTGAGGTACATGAATCTCACCGTGTGAATCCCACTTAAGACTGCCGTTGTTCATTTCATCTCCCAACGACAATTTAGCGTCTCAGAAGCAATAATCAGATGTAATATGAAATAACAGCTCACATACACGCCATTTTCTGTTGGCGATTCCGGAAATTGCTGCGTTTCTTGCTTGGTGTGTCTCGAGGAAGCTGTTTTTAAAACTAGGCGCAGTATAAAAATCGACCTTATCATGGTATTTCTTACATTCTCGTTACCTGAGGTGATCCGTCTTTATGAAGGATTGACTTACAAGACGTTCAGGAAAATATCTTATTTTGAGTATCTTTGAAAGGTCACAAGTTTTACCTTTTTCATGTTCGTTGCTAAGTGGGCTCCATCCTTCGTAACAAAATGTCTTCTGCTATAATGGGAAAAAGTAAATGATAAAAATTACAAAAGAAGTCATGGAATTCTGGGAAACATATTTAAAAACCGGAATAGTCAATATCGCCTGCGGCTAGTTCTAATCGTAATCGTTTACCAAATATCGTTCTTAGTTTTAAAAACACCTCCCAACTTTACGTTTGGATCCAGTTAATTGTTAATTTGGATAGCACTGCATGACTCTACTTGCATCAAAACCGATACGACATTCACTTAATGTATGAATCAGTAAATGTCACAATGCTATGTGTTTATGTGTATTCATTGGAAGAACTGTGTAACACATACAGAAATAAGTAAAGATATTAAATTGAAAAAGAAAAGGCAAAAAAAATTACAAAACTTCAGATAAATATTCCTTCTATGATCTGCTGCTGACGTAGGGGTTGTCCCAAATCCAGATGGGATTTCAGTCACTAAAGTCCCCCTGTGATTGAGAGATTTAAGGCGTGTGGCGGTTATGCAAAATGTCAAATACACCAGTCACCACATTAGAGTGAGTGATCAGACTCTAATCTGAACGACCAGCGAGAGTTGTCGGCCAATAAGCTCGCAATAATCCCCACCCACTAGATGCTGCCTTCATCTACGGCAAACCTACTGGAATTTTCCAATTTCGATTTCTATTCACTGGTCTCAAAAGCTTCTGAAATCATTTCTTCCACTGATTGCACAATATTATTAGGTTTATGGCAGGCTGGTGGGACTTAAACCGAGTACACGTAGGCATTAAAGGTTGTTTTAAACAAATATCAGACTTAAACTTGGGGATTACACCTAATCTGGTTCTTGTTAGATGAAAAATAAAACCGGCAGTTTCAGTTCTAATTCCATTGGAAAGGATTCTCTATTTATCATGTGTGGCCTCTGTGGATAAACATCAAAAGCAGATATTTCAGTTACCATTAAGAGTCCCAGAGAAGAAGCTTAAAGCTTCCATTTCTTTTGTTGGGAATATTTACTCAGCCATTTTGATGTTGGGTTTTTCATTTGTGCTACAGCTAATGCCTTATGAATTCAATGGGAATTGAAATTATCATGAACAACGGGGAGATAGAAGAGAAGATACTGTGGAGCCCTTGCGATACTCTACTCCCAGTGTTCCGATTTGAAATATTGGATACAGACGTCACAGTCTCTTCAAATAACATTTGAGTCTCTGTCAAAATCAGCAGAATTGCTGAACAGTGTCTTTTATTTTCCTTTGAAATGGAACCGGTTTAGGAGTTCCAGTCGATCATGATTGCCTTGAAACTCTACTATCATATTCCAATCCTGCTGAGACCCATTCGGTTGGAGAAAACCAAGCAGAAACTGATTCTCCGCAAACAGTTTGCGCATCGAAGGACAAGCATCACCTATAAAACGAAGTGGTTCAAGAAAAATGAACCTCTCTCATCAGCCATCTCTATTTTATTTTGATAGTCTCCGGTGGGTGCTATGGAACTTGTGCCGTGCACTGCAGCTGGCTAGATTTGACTGATGTCTACAAAGTGGTATTATCTTAATTATCCATCGTATACACAATGCCCATTGAAACTTAGTAAACCACTATCCATTGTTAAAAACTGTCATATACCATAAAAATTGAATTAGGATTTCAGATCAATTGTATACGGACTCAAAGCCATTGTATACGGGAAAAAGTTCCTTTGCGCTATAGAGCAAAGAAATATTGATTTACTCTTTAATATTGCAATTCCTTAATTTACTCGAGAAGATCGATGATAAATACAACAAACGATGGTTTTGTGGAGAGGCGGCTCTATAAACCACGAGCCAATTATGACATTGTACAGTCTGGCCTTGAGTCTAGGTGTTTTAATGCACTCTCACGTAAGGCCAATTTTCATTGCCCGAGTATTTCAGCTTGAATATTTCATCGGTATAGGTTTGCGAAATGCGGTGAAAACATGGCATAAATCCAATAGCTGATTATTTGCCACCGATCCGCAGTCGGGAACCACCGATTGCTTTATTTTGGTATACCGACACAGGATCGGTGAAGGGAAACATCGTCACATTTGAGATGCTCACCGATTAAGTTTGCAAGAATTGCGCAATACCACCGATCGACTTGCCGAACGCCATAAGGCCTGTTTCCATTGGCCGACTTTTTGAGTTATACAGAAAGTCTGTCGGTGGTGCCACTGACTGCGTCGGTATAGAAAAATCACTGAGGGTAGTAGATTTCACTCAGTGACCTAGCTTTCACTCAGTGGTGGGTGGTACCACATTGCATAATCTAAGCAGAAAAAGCCGTGGGGAACTTCACGACATTGGTTGTTTCCATTGACTGATATTAGGTCCACAGTGCCAAAAGTCTCTCGATGGTTCCTGACTGTAGATCGGTGACGGGAAATCGGCCAATGGAAACGGGCCTTTACAGTACCAAAACGTTCTGATTTTATTGGTGAGGTTCAAGCTGTTACCATTAAATCTGCATGAACCTGTAAAGTGGAGGAAAAAACAAGATATTGGCCGACGAAAACGGTGTAGATTTTTTGTGTTCTCCTAATAACCCATTTACACCGTTTTCGTCATCCAATGGAAACGGGCGAATACACTGCACCCTCAGTGGCCATTTACTATCGACGTGCAGTCGGTAATAAATTTAACGGGGGAGCACCAACATAAACCCTTCGATTGCTAGGTCCATGCTAGATACATCCTTAGAAATAGTTGAAAGTTGGTGAACACAAATGGGTTTGCCATAAAGGGGGGAAAACGAAAAAATGCTGGTATGCAGCGCCAAGCAGAATTAGACATCTACCAATGCTTGACATAAAATGTACAGGAGTAAAGCGATCGACTAAGGAATCATATACGTATCTAAGGGTAGAGATCACTTGATTTGGGCAAGCATATTGGAAAGATATTTTAGAATCGTATTTTCAAATTATCTAAAGTGAGACGAGCTTTATCAAAACAAACAGCGATGACCATTTATACGACTTGGATAAGACCAGTGATAGTATACTGCAGTAACCTTATAAACGGAGCGAATAAACACCATAAGACAAAATTTAAAACATTACAAAATTAGACAACGAGAATACTACAGGGCTAGTATAACAGGGGCAGAGTATATCAAAGCTTAGAGAGAAATGTGGAGGCCTGGAAAGCCTTGAGATACATCAATGATATCAACTAGCCAAAGTAATGTATAAGAAACTGAGGATCGGTGAAAATTTTGAGGAATTACCGTGGAATACGAGGATTAATCAAAAATTTATTTTGAAGGCATTCAAACATCGAAATTCAAAATGTGAAAGGTCTTCCCCTTTTAGGTAGAAAACGATTTGGGACTGCCTTGATGAAGGAACTTAAAACAAGATAATGTTGCGTCAAACGTGCAATAAAACAACAATGGTCTTCTTGAGAATTCTTTTTGATAACCAACTTATTATGTGTGTGTGTTAATTAAATTGTATGTTTATTATCTTACTTACTACCGAGCACATGCACTACTATTGGAATATCTGACATACTGTTCAGAAATGGAAAGTTAAAAAAAAAAAACATGGGGAACCCAGTTAATCGCTGCTCTTTTTTGTCAGCCAATGGAAAATGGCTTATACTGTACCGTCACCGATTAGTTGATATCGACATGCAGTCGAAAATGGCTAAAGATATAATATCATAATATAATAGGGTATTGTGAACACATATGGTGACAACATTGTCTGTCACGGAGTATTTGGATTTAGCAGTTGTAAGTTAAAGATACTGAAGCATATTATCCTTTAGGGCCGACCGCTTGTGGCATTAACTTTCTTACGGACAGGTCCACCATTTTGTTTGAGTTGGTATTCAGTGAAGGGCTCCTAGCAGACTCTTTTATTGCTCTCCATACACAACTTATGTGTTCATAATTTAAACAAAGCATCCCAGTATCTGTTAAACGAGTGTATTTTCCGTCAGCCATAGGTACGGAAGCCGTAAACCGTGGGTGTTATATGGCAACTTATAAATACTGGCTGGTGATTTTCTATGGCCACAAACATCTTCAATGGCGATTTTGTACCTCATGGGTAAGAAGAGTGCCAGTAGAGGACGATGGGATTGTACTTGTTATCTCACCCCTGGTAGTTTTTCTCCATAGTCTTAACACTGGGATCTCGTATCCAATGCCCATGACATATTTAGGAAAAATATCTAAAATGGGATTGTGTCACAAATTTCAGCCCATTAGTCAACGTGAAGGATGAGATAATTCAGAAACCTATTCAGGTTCAGGGTCAGAGCTCGATCCAATCTCGTTTGAATCGCTACATATTTCATGCGGCTTCGCTTTATGAATTACTACGCGATTCAAACTCGATGGGATAAACCTCTGACCCATAGTTTCATAAGTTTCCTCTATAGTATTCCTGTTACCACCCTTATACCAGTAACGTGTGTCCCAAGCCCTTACGGTGTATTTTTACCACTCAGATGCATTTGTTTATATGACCGTGACATACCTGGTAGACAGGATAACTAGGTGTACTGGTTGTCCATTAAGCTCCATCAAGAAAATGCCTCCGAAAGTAGATACTGAATGACACACACTTCGCTTTTCACGAGAAAGCTGGTAGTGAGAGGCAAAGAAGCCGAAAAGAAGACGAGAGGTAATGGGAAAGCAACGCATCAGCTATTAGCTGTAGACATCAAGCTTCTACTTGGACACTCTCCTCAAGGATATGTGACACCTAGCACTTAGCCATCAAACCTTATATAGCAGGCTTTTCACCAGGTAGTTTACACTCCCCTTATTCATGTAGGTAATAAGATAAGTGAACAAAGATACCCACATATTCAAGATTGTTTCTTCAAGGAAAGTGTGTGCCTTTCATGTTAGAAATTCGAAGTTGAATAGTTTGAATTTGCTCGAGTAAACAGTGTGAATTTGCTCTTAAAAGATGGTTCAACGCGATAGCATTGTGGACGGAGAATACCCAGTGTTGTCGGTGAAATGCTGGTTGTATCTAACGCCTTATCCATCGTGTGCAATCAGTTTTGATCTTTTGAAATCCAATAAATAGTCCATTCCAGATCTGCTGACTTTGATTTAACCAACGTAAACCCCAGGGGCGCTTTGAATTACTTTTGATCATGGGTGGTGACATAGGTGGTGAGGAACCCAACGATGCGCCACAGTATAGGCCACCTAGCTATTGTGTTCTGGAGGCGACCCACCAAGTGGTGGGTTGAGTAATCAATGGATTAAAATAATTCCATGGGGGAATTGATAATCGGGGTTAGCGATTATCCATGGATTATAACAACTGATTATAACACAGTTGTCCCCCGACTACAGTGACACAATCTTACAATTTCCTGGCAGACCGATATCAAATACCACCACACTTTGATCACATGACCCACCCATATCAAATACCACCACACTTTGATCACATGACCCACCCATATCAAATACCACCACACTTTGGCCACATGACCCACCCATGTTAAATACCCTGCGGGGTCCATATAAAGACATGACTGCCTGTTTGCTGACATCGCAGTGTATTATCACTCTCAAAACTTATCATTTACAAGGCGAGGTTTTTCTCGACTACGTTTACCGAGTAAATGCTTTTTCTTTACCGACAAGAATTCCATTGTCTTCAGGTTCAAATATATGTTCGTTAAGTATAACTACGGGATGTAGATTATATAGAATCTATAATATATCAGTAAGCTGAGAACCTAATGGACTGCGATCTATTATTCATGGTATAGCCACAAGGATTTCCTTTTTGTCCATCGTTAAGAATAATTATCAAAAGGATAACGTCATATTTCATAGAGCTGTGCGTGAAACCTTTATCCATAAACACGAGGTACATATGAATATATATGACTGTCGGTTTGGTTACATCGCAGTGTATTATCCCTGCTAATTATCTACTAGAAGGCAATATGTTTCCCCGCTACATCTAATGAGATATTTTTTGTGTACAGACACATTGCTTATATGGAGGAGGCATTTAGCAGCGACAACTATGTCTTTGTCTTCAGGTATAGATTGTTTCTATCCTGCAAGGAGCCGGGAAATGCTATGGGGAATGCAATAAGTTGTGAGGGAGGGGGCTTTATATGAATTCCTTATTATCTATGAGACTTGGTATGCTGAAATAACATCTCTTCTGGAACAAAGAAATGAAATCTGTGCAAGGCATAATACACATTATTGCTTCCTTGCATTAGAATTAGACAAACATGAGTTAGTGGGAGATAATAAACCATAATTGATTTCAATCTTAATAACAGAGTTTTAGATTTGCGCAAAGATGTGATTCAGTGCATTACAGTGCGGATAGCAAAGATTGACAAGAAAATAAGTTATCATCATCTAGATAGTGGTTGATGCCCAAATGTTTGGACTTCCCCTCCAAGAAAGTATATAAGCAGCCAGACACACACACACCTCAGTTACTTTTCATCCTGACACCAAGGCATCAACATCTCCAGGACTGCTAAGCATTACCAACACTACATTGAGTTGGTTGGATCACCTTAGGCTATACAAGAACAGAGGTCTATACTGAGTGTAATATTCTCCAAATAGCTAGGCAATAGTCTAAGTACTATCATCCCAGTACTGGAGGAAACATGGTTCTTGATCATTCCACAAGCTAAGGAGACATTGGACATTAACTGCTGGGAGTATCAGGAGGACTGATAGATTGTGAGTACAGTTGCAATCAAAAGGACCGTATTTATATGAACTCCGTAGAAGTGAATGTAATTGCATATTGTTGAGAATTCTTATGTCATTTTATACTTTGTTATTTAGAATATATGTTATAAATACATATCTTTGTATGGTTATCTGTCTTCTTCATTAGGAATAGAAGATATTCCAAATCTTTTTTTCTTGTCACTATATTATTTAGTCTATGAGATTATGCCTTAGTTATTATATGCGACATCAGACATTTCCGTCCTGACCACCCCCACACATAGAAACCTCCAGAGATAGGAGATGAGAGTTCTTCCAGCAGATACTTCATGCTGCTAGAGATGAATACTGGAGTAGGAGATCTGCTTGAAGACTATAAGCATGTCCCCGTTTTGTTGAAACTCTTCTGTCTGATCCTTTGTGCTGCTTGGCTTACAAGAGGAATGAAGGATCCGCTGGGAGACTGGGACTCCCCTTGAGCCCGCGACACGAATCACCAGGGAACTGGGATCCATCTGATGGGTTAGGTGTCGGCTGTCGGCCTGACGGGCAGACGTCTGAAGGGAGATGTTATTTTAAAAGGTGAAGATAGCCTCGGACCAGTGTGGCGTGATATATGGAAACATGGTTAGTGTGCCTGAATGAAATTAGTTTCGAGTTGTTATGGTGATTATTTCTGACAAAAACAACCTGGAACTCGGACACACTCACTATATCTCCTTATTATCGTATACCTGGAAGCCACTAGTCATGTGGTATGGAGTGAATGAACTAATCGAACTTAACTCGTACAATTGGCCAGTAGTTGTGATACATTCGTGCGCAATACTACTGGTGTCGAGTTTTGAGTATCTCTACATAGAACATAGAACCACATGACGTTAAGTGTCCCAGGATCGCTTTGTGTCTCAGTCAAGTCCCGGATCCTAAAATAAATCTTAACCCTTTCACCTCATGACGCCTCCAGATATTCCCAGGTTTAACCACAGCATAATGCCTCCAGACATCATAGAGGCGTCATGGGATACCTCCAAATTCGTCGCCTACAAATTCAACATGGGCTGATTTTTCCAGCGACAGATTTATTGAAAAGTGGTACCCCAAAAAACTTAAATCTGAATATATAGACAACAATTGGTAGTTTTGTAGACAGGCAGCTCCGTAAAACTCTCGAGGCTGACGATCGTGGATTACTATGCGTCAACTTCTCGTGGTTTACAACGTTTGTTGTATTTATTATCCATGTTCTTTAATAGATCAAACCCAGAATTTGCTACATCAAAGGGTATAGCAATAGGGACACTCTATTTGCTCTAGTTCAAAAGAGACTATTTTCCTGAATGCAATGGCTTAAGGGGCCGTATACCATAGATTGGAATCGGTATACCATGGTTATGGTATCTGACAGTTTTTAAACAATGGATGGTGGTTTACCATACATTCTCAATGGGTACTTTATATACCATGGATAACAAAGTTCGGTCGCCGACTCTTCTTTTTTACGTTTTCACTTTGAAATTGTTTTACAATTTCAAATACCACACGGCGTCGTTTGCTCTTTACTCGTATTTACCATCTGACAAGATTGAGTGGACATAATGCTGATGAGTAATTTCACAAACAGGCATCTGAGGGATGTTTTTAATCTGCATATATCTTTTACACACGGAAAAACCTCCTACAAATACCCTGGGGTAGGTTTCAGAGGTGGGGATGCGGTTGGGGGTGTCATAAGGAATTGAAAACGACTGGAGACCGGGGAACGAGTCGTCTGGCAGAGTTCCGGCCGGCAGTGGCTGCGGCTCCCGCCCTCCAGGGCTCACACCCCGCCGTCTGGCCATCAAACACTCAGATCAAGGCCCGCAGTTTCTCTCACCTCACCAAAAACGCGAAGAAGTCACGACAATCGAATGAAAGCCGAACACTACAAGCGATCATCACACTTTAAAAAGAGGTTAAAACCGTACTTCAATCCCATTATTTAAATCACTTCTGTCAATAACTGTCGCGTTTTTTTTGGAAGTGCATTCCCATCATATGCTCCTTAAGGCCTGTAAACAGTGAACGAGATGTGATGGCGATTCCCCAGTGGTACAAAACACCTCATAGCAAGTTGTCATTGTCTTCTAGTAGAGAATCTCAGCAGGATTTGTCTCAGACACTCACCCTGTGAGGTATATGAATCCTCCGCGTGAATTCCACTTTGCAGAAATGGAACCCGTCCTTTAAGATTGTGTCCTGGTACAAATTTTCAGATGTATTTGTCTCAGACAACTGCCTTAATAAGGGGCACACACATCCTTCCTTTATATTTCACTTTACAGCTAGGCCATTTATTTGTGTTTAACGTATATGCATTACTCACGATTTGTAGGTAGTAGTTCTTTTGCCAGATAGCTAGATCTGCTGCCCTCGATATGCAGGCAATGAACTATTGGATCACTGGTTCTGACCTTTAGAACGAGTGAAGTCAGATCGAAATTTCCCCTAGGGGGAGCTCAGGTGGCTCCAAGCTTTGATCTGTAAGAACGTTACCCTCACCTGAGGCTAGGTTGAAGGGGTTTAACATGTGATATATGGGGAGGGGATACATAGGCAGAATAGGTGTACACTGACGAGGTGGAAATCTACATGTCTGCTGTGAATATCATCATATATTTGTGGTTGAACATACTCCCTCCTGATAGGGGTGAAGTATTAATAACGTTCGCGCCCAAGGGCCGTAGTGAATGAACACTAGCATGTGAGTCGGATGTGCAGTTCTTTTGATGATAGTAGTAAGGAAACGACCTGACAATGGACGAAACGGTCTCGGTTCTCAGTCTGTCGTCATGTCTATACACACCGATGCTGTACGACACCATTTCATCAACATTAAAGGCGGGCGTCCACCAACCATGACAAGGCTACGACAAGCGCCGACAAGAAAGTTCCAATCAGCGCCTTGTTGCAGCCTTGTCGTAAGAGGGGGGGGGGGGGGGGCTCTGTGACAGCGTTGTGGTCAACCAACCACAACAAGGCCTCCAATCGTGGACCTTGTCAGGAACCCATTGTCGTAGCCTTGTCGTCAGGGATGTCAGTTGGGGTCAGGGAAAAAAGTGGAAACATTCTTCTTGTGGATTTTTTTTTTGTCTCAGAGAGACCAGAAATACTTGGATAATATGTCTTTATCAGCCATGACATGGGGCTGAGGGTGTGTGGGGAGGTTCAAATCACTGCTTTATTGGCGTAAATAAGGCTAAAACTATATTATCTTTGTTTGTCAATAGAAAAGCTATTACATTTACTAAAAACAAAAAAGTGGATTTCCACGGAAAAATGGAAAACTGACATCACTGTGTCGTGGTTGGTGGACGCCCCCCTTAATGGCCGAACCAACCGGGTTTCCAATGCACGCCGACGCGCATGACAACGCTCTATAAAACATAATGCATTGCATTGAATGGGCGAACCGTTGAGCTGGAGATGGCAAACAAGCAAGAAATAGCGTCATAGTTGAGCCTCGAACCCCAGACCCTGTGAAGTGCAAACAAGTGTAATACCAGCTGAGTCTTTTAAAAGAACCCTCACCTCGGTAAATGTGTAGAGGTGAGATATCTCACAGAGTCGATCACCACCCTAGTGGTGTAAAACCAGCAATAAAAGCTAAACCTTGAGTAAATATACATTTATACCCGCAGGGACATTAAAAAAAACAACCAAAGCTCATTGAAAACAGGAATAGAGGAAAACTATGTTCCGTTGGAAATAAGTCAAAGTTATGAGGTAAGGCTTGGGAAAATTACTGTCCATGGCGTACCTCATAACTTTGACTTATTTCCACCGGTATGTGGTTTCCTTATTCCTATATACCTGCAATTGTCGGCTTATATTGATAAACAACTGCCATTTCCTTACCCGCCATCAAACCCGAAGCCAGATCCAACCTTATCCAGTAAACTGACACTATATGTTTTCTCCCCACTATGCTTTTCTAATCCTCCTGGTCTAACCCTCCTGAAACTGTCAACCTGGGCAGTAAACGTCAACCTGGGTAGTAAACAAAAGATATTCCCCCCAGCAGCGTTAGGTTATCATAGGATGTTCGCTCATAGGTATATAGGATTATTAATTACCTGGCCCTTCAACCCTTCTTATCCGAACATTGACTACCCACACCATATCACTGCGAGACCCAATTCTTCCACATGTTTCCTGGTAACCTTCACGACATGTAATCCCAACTCAAAATAGACATCTCTACAAATAGACGTAAGGCTTCTTCTACTAGAATCGTGGAAGAGAATGCACCCTGAGGCAAGATGTCAATGTATGCCTGTCCACGGTGGCACTATCTTACGCCCAATGCTCTGGGCATTAGCCTATGGGCGTTATAGGATAAGTTGTAATTTTCAGACTGCTAACGGCAGAGGCAATACTCTACTGAAATCTTGGTGTGTGCTTCAGTAGACAAGCTGTGTGAACTATTACAACAACGTGATCATCAGCTGATCTTCAAGACTCATGCTAAAAACACTGCACGCAGAGAAAAACATAGACCACAACACAAAGAGAGTTCCCCTCCTTCTTATAAGACCATAAAAAGAGAGGCCGGGATAATTAACTGAGGTTCATTAGGTTAACCTAATGAGAGAACACCTGAAATAACTGTACCACAAAACCGATACCCACTCTCACCTGCCTGGGAAAGCCGTGTTGAGCTGTTTAATTATGGTGCGTGGAAGTATTTGAATCTCATTAAGTAAAGCATTTGTAGAATAGATATATATTGTTACCGTTATTTTACTCATCCCAATGACACCGTTGAATGTATAATTAGTTTGTATATTGTCTTACACGTTCTAGGTGGTGGGGGGGGGGGGGGGGTTAAAACAAAGAGTGATACTTGATCAATTATTACGATTACAGTTTACAGTGACAATACTTACAAAGTTATTTTTGTAGCTCTATTATTCTAAAATGATCTGACTGCTGAAACCTCACAGATTTTAGCAAGGAGTGTTTTAGCAAGAAGTGTTTATTTTCGTTGGGTCATACCATGATTGATTTTTCTCACATCTAAACTTTTCATAAACTTGTACATCAAAACTTCAAGGCTGCTCGTTTTTTTTATGAAGGAGTCCTTATTATGTCTGTTAACTTGACTGATTCGCATATTACTAGTTTTATGTCTTCCTGGAAAACATTATCGCTACTCTTTCTTTGATAATGTTATTCTACACACATCTAGATTTCTTATATGACTTGATACACAAACTTTGTGTGATGCGCTTGGCCATATATTTAGACCTTGGTGTAATTCGTGTGAAAAATAGTTAGCCAGCCCCTCATTTCTTTTGCTAGTAGCTGTTGATCTTTCTTGCCAATTTGTTGTGCAGCGTTTATTAGTGCACCACAGGATCCATGTAATTAAAAAGCTAATATGCACCTTAATGTGTACATATTTAAATGGAATTCCATGGCTTTTGGAGTAATAGCAATGCAACACGCCCTTTATTTCCTACCTAATGACAAATTCCTGTATGCCAGATGCTGTAAATATTAAAAATTCCAATTCTTCAGAAAACCTATCAACCTTGTCTTATTACATGGCTAATACAATCGGAATTTTGTCGCCATGATACATAGTCAGCGGAGTAATCTTTTGCCACCAATTTTGATACTTTTAATGATTACAGAACGTCGAGAAATGTTGTCTGTTATGATAATTTCCAGGACTTTGGGAAATATCGCGTTTCAAGTTTGCATAAAGCATCTGTGGGTGTGGGTGTTCAATGTAATCACAACAAGCTGAGGTGGGTGAGTGATTAAGTCGTGTGGCTATTACATGTTCAGATACGTGAAACACATACAACGTCTTGCTGTTGACATTAGTGCAAGATTAATCACTGTCTGTTGACATGGGGGTTGAAATAAATTTCCTCAATCAGAGGAATCAATCTCAGGCTGTGCGTGCGACATGGCGGCTGTGTTTGTTTTAAGGTAATGGAGACGGCTGGATTAGACGGCTGCGTTCGTGTTGACCAGACTAAAAAAGACGAGCTTGATCTTGCAGATTCGATGTCAGAAAAAATAGAGGCTTGCTAGAATTCCTCATTTTTATCTGAGCGTCCTGAGCAGAGTAACAGTTGGAGATGTTCACAGGCGGTGAAGAGAAACGATCATGGGTTAATCTTAACATCCAACTTTCTCTCCTTAGAAACAAAACGGACTTGGTATAACTTTAATCTTAGTATAACTTTTATCTCACATGCCGTGACCTAGCTTCCTATTAAATGACTCTTTTTTTATTATACCGTCATGTCAGAGTATTACAATTTATGTCACCCGTGGTATTTTCCTCATAGACTTAACATTGCGAACTCGTACTCAACGTCCATGGAGTATTGATGAAATAAAGTCAATGGGGATAATATCACGAACATAAACCAATTAGCGATAGGGGTGAGATAAAATCTGAATTGCAGTCGAGCCATTGCCACTGAAAATATTTCATTCGTTTTGTCTCGTGAGATTGTTACGTAACGAAAACTCATGGCATATTTTCTATGGCTATGGATCTCAATGCAGTTCCTACTTATCACTACTTTTGTAAGTTCATGGTGCAACAGCTGAGAATTTCCAAGTACTACAGAATTAAGGACAGATGGGGGTTTCCTGTTGTTTCCCGATCTCTCAATCCTCTCTTACTTTCTACGGAGCTACCAGTCTACAGATAGGTCTCCGAACAGAAAGTGCAAGCAAATGCACCAACTTCTACAATAAGGAAATCTGTACGGGTCGACCTCAAATTCCCCTTTTCCAATAGTTCATACATTTATCACCACGAATTCACCAAAGATTCCGCCTTGAGCCCTGCTTCCTGTTGCAATGTGCGTTCCTCTCATCGCCGGCCATTGATTCCGGATCCGCCTGCCCCATCCCATAATTCCCTCTGTGTCAGATGACGTCAGCAGGTTGGTAAGTGGCGGCGTTGGCCTGACGCAGGGTCCGACGCCTGCGTCTACAGATCGAGGTGGGTAGGCATCACTCTCCTCCTAGATCTTTCGCGGCACTAGCGCTTGCTTATCTCTACCTGAACCCACTGACGTCATACTCTGGTTCCTTGGGTATCCACTGAGGACATGGGGACCAGCTATCATTTCAGATTCAAAACAAGGCAACTGTCAAAAGATATAAAACTTAAACACCTCATATATTATTAGCTTGGAAATATGATAATTGTTACACGAGCTCCATAGACAATCCAGCTCTTTCTTTTTCAGATTTAAACCACTTTATAATGTGAGTCCAGACTTTCCAGAATGTGGTTAGACTGTCCCTGTCAATGAGCACATGTTTCATGTTAACAAACAAAACTCTGCAACACATGAGTAATCATTAAGGCTATATCTGGTTGGAAATAAAAAAGAATAACAGATGTGAGTGTATGCTATTTACCATGGAAATATATTTCCAAGTAGAACACAATATACCCCCAAAAGCGCTCAGAATTTAGGATATTTGAAAAACTGGCACATGGCACAGATATGGTCCCAAACAGGCAGGTTGGGACAGAGATACAAGCGACCGAAGGAAGTAGAGCGTTGGATCTATTCCAGGAGAGTCGGTAGGCATAGATTGGAGTCTCGCCCCTGGTGCCATCTCGCAGAACTAGAAGGTCAGCGGCCCTGTGGGTAGAGAATGTCAGCCACCTTTTAGGGTCTGAGGGTCAGTCCCTAACATTAGTCATGGGAATGTTTCCCTCCCTTCCTCGAAATACTCACTTGAATGGAAAAAATGTACTGTACCGAAACTGGGTTCATGTCTTTGTGCGTCAAACACACGCTGTAAAATTGTCCATCAGATATATGCCGATGCCAAAGTCGGACTAAGAGATCTGCTCGATAATTTTACCAATTTGTGGTGTACGAAGACAGTCAGCCTGGTTTCATATCATTGCTATAAAGTGACGCATTCTTTCCCTAGTCATGTGGCGGCATACCCCGTATGTGACCTGTTTCATACTTTTCTAAAGACAGCTTATAGGTAGGAGAGGGCGGTAGGGCATACACTGGCAACCAGAGCTACACTAGGTTGGCTCTGGTCGGGTTAGATCCGTGACCGCCTTTAACCAGTAGCAAGTGTCTGTCACTCTCCACCCATATCATCTGTACTGCTTGGAGAATGAGTCGTATTGTACTCTTGAACATTTCGTTTCGTGTATATTTCAAAAAGATATAACGAATATAATGATAGTTTTCATTATCAATTATTTAGGCTAATAATGTTTCCTAGTAGGTAGATCTGCTTTCAGAATAAAATAGAACAAAAGAATTGAATAAGCATAACTGGCGGTGGGACCGCCCAATTCTTTCTGATAGTTTCGGGCGCTTAAATGCGATTTATCACACGAGTACATTCACCATGTAAAGATATTATGTTCTATTCTTCACTATATTCTGAAGAGACCAGAAACCTTCTGGTGAAGTCTTAGTCTGGTGGAATCAGCACTTAAACAAAGTGATATCATATGACCGTCTCAGAAGGTAGCAGCTGGTCCACATCGACAGTCGGAACATGTCCCAGACACACACACAGTAAAGTGGCATCTATAATGGATATTTTTTTGCTGAAGAGATGTATGTCTGTTTGCTATTGATTAACCCGGCAGGAGTTGACCCCAGAAGACGGCCCAGTCATTACATAAGTGCAAGTTTCACATCAATTCTGACAGTTCCCATATGTTCATCGCGCTTCAAAGTCTCTTTCCTGATTAAAATCTGATTTCCCCAAAGAAAAGCTTTGTAGCTCCCTTTGAATTTATTTTCAAATTTATCAATTTTGTGTTCAACTGAAGAACGAGCTAGTAAATTGCTGCTTCGGAGAGACCAAGGAATGTTGAAAATATGTCTGTGCTCGCCATTTTTTAAGTTATTTATAGTTATAAATGACGTTCAATTAGTATTCTCTCAGTTTTTCATGGAAATGGTGAAATCTGTCATTGATGTTAACTTGAAAAGAGCGCTTGTACTTGTAGAATAATATGGAACTGTTTAGATGAGTGCACAACTTCCATTCATCACTAATGATCTCCACTCGGGAATTAAATTTTCTAATGCTACTGATGAATCCCTTCGGTGAAGTCCGGTTTTTTTTTTTAAATAATAAGGTCTAATGGGACGAATATACACAGAACAGCGACTTAATTGAATGCCAAAGATGGAAAAGGCCTCTTCTTCGAGAACTAATCAATATCTGATACAAAACCAAAATTTTATTTATTTTAAATCATTTAAAATATATCAGTTATACTTTCGGCATTTCGCTCAGATGCTGACATATCACAATACAGAATGAAGTTAAAGTGGAGGCGTCTTGACATATCACACGTCATTGTGGTACAAAGCTATATGGCACATGGTGATTATAAGTGATTATAAGTGAGAGATAAGGAGGATAAACAAGCCTTTCTCTATATGGCTACCATACTGTAAACATCAAGACAGGGAGGAGCTGCTACAAAATTGTGAATATTCCAATTTAGTGCTTTTTGATACTGATGAATATGGACGATTTAGATGATGAATCTCTTTGCACAGAAATTAATATAATTAGTCATGAGAGCGACGTGGAGACCAGAACTTAACACATTGATAACTGTACACACAACACCTGAGGGTCGTTTTATCTCGTGTTCTCATAGGATGACAGGCCCGACGAAGGATAGCTCCACGGACGACACATTCAGCGAGAGCTCGTCAATTGCGTTCGATGACGTGTCGTCCATAGGTAGAGAAATCCTCGTCCGTACTCTCCTAAAGTTGAGTGATCCCCAGGACAAAATCGGCCCGTAAGATACTTTTGAGGAGACTTGAACAAGGGGTCGTAATGGTTACAAGTGCTGCCTCATAGTGGTATTTTGGGGAACTAATTTCATCATTTATAGATATATGTGAATCTAAATAGCAATGTAATTCTCCATCTAACACCTCCAGTTTGAATTTAAATCATGATAAACAGGTTTCCGCTGGTTTAAATAAATAGATAAGTCTTTATTTGCTATTCGAATCACCCTCGATACCCCTAGAGGTGTCTCCCGCCAAAAGAGGTGAAGGAAAGTCTGGACGAGGTCTCCCGGCCCGACGATACATTCTATAACGCGAAAGGACGAGAGCTCGTGGATCGTCGGCTACAATTCTCCTTCCCCACGATACTTTGCATAATCGAACCGAAACCCTCGTACGACCTCTCCACGCGGCTTTTACTCTCGTCGCGTAGAAAATAAAACGGGCTCTGGGACAAAATGGCTGCATCCATAACACAATAGCTGTCTGTCCTTTAGTATTGAACATCCAGTCGTGAGTAACAGTCACTGTCCAGCAAAGCTAAACTCCCCAATACCTCACTGTCTCAACAGCGATGAGCATGACAAAATCTGGATGGTCCCTGACCATTCTCCAGAGCATCACGAAATGGGGCGAGCGATTGCGAGGGGTGGGACTGAGATGGGCCTGCCACCCCGAGCCCTCCATCCTGTCAACTCTTGTCCCTCCCCTAATATCGCCCATGCTGGTTTGCATCCCGATACTAAAGAAAAACGCCATCTTCTTCCGGCGACATCGGCAAATCTGACACGGAAATTGAAAGCAGTGTCCAGAGAACCATGCAGCTCGTAGTAATGGATATATGTATCCATATATCGAGATACATCTCTATGCTCATGCCCCTGAGCAAGCTTGGCGGGGTGAAAGGGGATAGAACCGGCTGTGTTCAGATAACAAGGTTATGGGAGAAGGTAATGCGAACGCGGAGCAGTGTCTTGTTCTCTATTTGTTTGTTGTTGTTTATTCCCAAGAGGTAAATAGTCTATATAAATCAAAGATATCTAACTAGCAGAAAGAGTAGCAAGCGATACAGACAGAGTAGATAAAGGTTGCGGAGGCAGTAAGAGAGGGATTTAAGCACATGAGGAGTGAGAGAGGGATACGGAGAGAAGATGATATAAATATGATAGGTTAGACAAGCCAAGGATGGAGAAAAAGACAGGAAAAGGTAACTGGGGTTTGCTTAATAATTAATGAACAATCTCAATACAGATACCACGACGCTCATATAGCAGGTATCACACGAGGACACGAATCTAGAAACATGGCTGGGTCTCTGTTAATAAAAGCTCATCCAGCTTAGACACCTTGTCGGTGGGATCGCAATGTGTTGAATGCCTCTGAGCTATTTGATTAATTGATAAATTAAAAACTTTCCAAGTCTGACAACTTTCACGATCTGACAGTTCCCATATATGACCAGCTTTATTAAACAACTTATGGCAGGGATCGTCCCACAGGTCGCCCCTAGCTGGTGAGCTTTTATCGTCCAGTCTTATCATCGTTAGTTCATTATTAAACAGGCCCCTGGAGCTACCAGAGCAGAGTTGCCTATAGCGAGATGTAAGTGGGTGAATTGGTTGTGCTTTACGCCGTAGCTAGGGCCTGTGTTTTATCAAGGCTAGATAGATTCTATGAGAGGAGGATACCAGACAAGCCTGAATAACAGAGTCAGTACTGTCTAGAGGAATATCCGATGATGTAATATCTATCTAATAGCATTCTGATTCTCTCGACCTTCAAATTCAATCTCCATGAATAAACTAAGTGGCTTATCCTTCACTCCTGTGATACTCATTATTCATACGAATCATATAACTCTGTCCATCCACGTAATATTGTTACCTGTCACAATACATTAGCGGTCCATCCGTGTAACTTTATGGGTCTTCCTAAACCTATTCAGAGTATGTGGAGATATATGCAAGGCGAAGACAAGGGAATCTATAATTGGGTTAAGAGATAAGTTTTAAAAGACAAACCAACACCGACATCTTAAAGGCGTATTGACTTCCCACCCCAAAAATCGTCCATTGAGTTTCATTTGCGCTGATCAAGACCGAAACGGAATTAACATTTACAAACGAACAGTTGAATTAACAAAGACAAACGATTGATTTTGCCGACTCTGGCCATTTTCAGTGACTCATTTGCATCGGAAAACCATTGGCAGGAACGACACAAATCACTGTTCAGGGAGCTGTAGGGTCAGGTTATCTGAAAAAATACTGATCCAGTCTTATCTTTATCAAATCTCTATGTAATGCGTGTCCATTCTGAAAATGAACTGAGAATACTAAACTAATTGGCGTTCGACAGGCAACCAATCAATGTACGCTAGATTTAACGCGCGTTTTATTGTCTGACATGTTTAGATTTCTTTTGAATTTTGAAAAATCTAACTTCCAGGTAATTGCTCTCCTCTTGGTAGCAGGAACTCGTAGCGTAAAAACACTTTCTCATTAGTTACTGTTAAATCTTGTCTAGGTTTAGTTCGTGTCATTTTGCTTAATTAAGGTGATACCCAATGCGACTTTGCTTTTTCAGTTGATGAAACACTGATTGGCATAATTTAGGAGGAATCAAGATTGTAATCTCAACATCTATTGCATGGATCTAGATCAAAGCACTTTGTTTGGTTTATTTAACATACTGTTATATGTATCCTTGGCTATACCTCAGAGGGTGTGGGGAGAGGGTAAAATAGGTAATTATATTCTGGGTGTAGAGCAAGTGGAAATAGGGAGTTTTTGTGCTGATAAAAAACCTCAAAAGAAATTTTGATTTCTAATGGTTGAATTCATTACATTGTCATGATTTTTCACATTAACTATCTTGCTATTTCGTGTCTCAACTCTAATATCAGAAAAAAGAGTGTATCTTGTACGGACTGTTCTTTTTATATAAATTTGCACTTTATTTAGACTATTTGTAAGTAGATGTATGGGATAACATTGACTTGTAGCAGTCCTGTCCTGGACTTCACACTTTCCCGCCAGAAAAAATTAACACTATACGCTAGAATATACTACATTATGTAGAATTCGTATTGTCGCAAACTATCAGGCATCCATAGAGATTCAAGGATGCCAACTGGGATCAGAACAAAAAGTCGAAATGTTCTGAATGTGGGATTTGCTGAGACAGATCTGAGAAAATGCGGAAAACAAGTCGGTGTCTTCTCTGGTGTGGGACTGCAGACGGACTGTGGGCAGGGCCAAACCAATATTTTAGCTTGGGTAAAGCTCAGATATTATTATCTTATCTATACAAGTGTCTACAATCTGATTGTAGAAGTTACATCACTATCTTGCAAGGTAAGCATGATGAAAGGAGGAATATTGAACTCTGGCCATACTTCATCCTCAAATTAAAGACATGTCTGAGTTGTAGCAGGGCAAACGGGTAGGTGATTCGCTGTTGGAGGTGCTCTAATAGCCTATCCACTTCTTTTCATTAAAATTTATATTAAAACATTTACATTTACATTAAAAATTACACGATGTCATTTATCTTTCGATTTATCTTCTCGTTCAGCGTCACGTACGCCAAAATTCTATTAAACGGCCCCCTGCTTCTGTTTATGGTCTCTTGGGAAAACCAAGCAAGAACAGAATCCAATTTACTGGTAATGTCATTGGCTGCCTCTCTGCACTGTCTCTTTGGGTTATATCCATGTGCTGTCTCTATATGCTGTTTCTATATGATATATCTATAGGCTGCATCAGATAATTTTATGAGCAGTTTCTATGTTTATTTCTATGGTCTGTTATCAGTTAATTTTATGGGTTGTGTGTATGGGATGTAAAACAATAATATCGGTTGTAACTATGAGTTGCAAGGTAATGTTATGAGCTGCACTCATGAGCCTCAGATATTATCATTGTATAATAATGTTATTGCCTGTATCGATCGACTGTAAGGTAATATTATGGGATGTAGCTATGAACTGTAATGGGTTGTACCTATGGACTGTAAGGTAATGTTATGGGCTATATCTATGGACTGTAAGATAATGCTATGTGCCGTATCTATGGACTGTAAGTGTAAAGCATTGTTATGGGTTGTACCTATGGACTGTAAGGCAATAGTATGGACTGCGTCTGAGGACTGTAAGATAATGTTATGGGCAGTATCTATGAACTGTAAGTTAATGTTATGGGTTGTGGCTATGAAAGATAATGTTATGGGCTTTTTCAAAGGACTTTGGTGTCCTCAGGAAGGAGATCCATCCACCATTCAAGGCGTTTCGGAGTGGGAGTTATGAGTGAGCACGTATGTATTACCCGTGCCGGGCTAACGTGGTCGTTAGCAAATGTTGCTGCCTCCAGGCATGAGTGATAATAATCCTTTATGAAACTAATCCCTCTTGACGCGTCCATTCATCTCTCTTTACAGGAGCGAGCCCAGCTGCGTGTTGTATGGAAGCAATGCCCGGAACACGGTTCCCTTCATCCAGACGTCGCTCCATGTTTCACCTCTCCCACCACCAAACCTCGCTGTGCTGAGAAATCAGTGAGTTACCCACCATGGCCGACTCCATCGCCATGGACTGCCTCATGTATATCAGCTCCCCTTCTGCTCTCAACGGCTCGGAGCTGACCCTGCCCGGCGCGGCCGACAACGGGACGGCGGACGGCGGCTTCCTGTCGGGCGGGGTGCCGGGGAACGGGTCGGCGGGCGGGGACCTGCCCGGCCCCGTCGTCCTCTCCGACCCCATCATCGGGGAGATCAAGCACTACCTGTCGAGTGTTGTGAGCCCGCTGCTGTGCGCCGTGGGGCTGGTGGGGAACGTGCTCAACATCCTGGTTCTCACGCGGCGGCGGATCCAGTCGGCGATTGACTGCAGCATGGAGCGGGCCGCCTACATGGGTCTGCTCGCCTTGGCCGTGTCCGACTTCCTCTACTGCCTGTGCACGCTGCCGGACGCCTTCCTCAGCCGGCAGCAGGTGATGTTTAGAGCGCGCGACTTCTGGTTGTACTACACGGTGTGTGGGAAGTACCTCCAGAACGTCTTCTCGCACATCTCCACGTGGCTGACGGTGATCATGGCGGGCGGACGTTACGCCGCTATCTGCCACCCTCTACACGCGCGCCTCTTCGTGCACGCCAAGGGCACGCGCCTTGGCATCGTGCTCGTGTTTGTCATCTGGTCCGGACTGGGGCTCCCTGTGCTGTGGACCTACGCCATCTACGATATCGAGTGTAAAGATGGCAGCGCCGTGTATATCCTGGACCATGGCACGTTCGCCCTGAACCAGTCGCTCAAGACGACCTTCATGTACGTGTGGACGGTGGGCGGGTATCTGGTGCCCGTGGGCGTGCTGGCGTTTTGTAACGCACATCTCATCAAGGCCTTGCGGGAGAGTTACAAGATGCGCCAGGAGTACCGCGTGCACGGCCGAGCGCCGCAGCACAACACGCGCATCACTCCCACGCTCGTCGCCATCGTCATCATGTTTCTCGTTCTCGTGTCGCCCTCCGAGATCATACAGTTTATCTTCTACGCCGTCGAGGGTGGGTCGGTGGAAGGCCTCAACTTGGCCATTGTTATCACCAACATTCTCCATACTCTGAATTTCGCCATTAACTTCGTGCTCTACTGCTGCGTCAACTCCCACTTCCGGGATACCCTGCGTGACGTCATCTGCGTCGGGAAAGCCCGTCGGCGGCTTAACCGGAACTGCACCTACACGGCCACGTACAGTAATGTGACGTCAAGGACATACGCCGCGCCCTCTACCGAGACGATATTGTAATCACGTGACCATCATTTGTTCGGGGCCAGGATTCCCTGTTGTTAATATTTCCCGTTGTGCTTAATGTTAATACTATATGGAAACAGGGTTACTGTGACTGTACGGGATAAACATTCAGTAAGATTGGCATCGGTTCGTTTTATCGTGAACTCTACCAAGTATTATCACGTACAGATACAGTATGCCTGTTTCTGTATTATTATATACGTTAAAATAGCCATTTTCTACATTCGCTTCTGGGTGATTTGTTGGGTTTCGCCGCCGCACATACCCCATGCTACGTGTAAATACCACGTACGTCACGCACATACCACGTACGCCACGTATGTACCACGTACGATACGTGCATACCACGTATGTCACGTATATACTATATATGCCACGTACGTATTGTGCGGCTATATATATACGACATGGGTGTAGGGGCGGGCGGTAAACAAAGGACATACGGCCACAGGTATATACTAATACATGTGGCATCTGCCAGCAACTGTGGCGCGTCCACGAATAAGGATGTATGTTACATTTTTTTAAATGAATTTATCACAAACCAGCAACTCTGGAATATATATTTTGTATTGTCGTGATAATACCTATTGTAATACACGTTCATATCGTGTACGGTGCACGCTACGGAAAAAATGCGTTTCAACGAGACTTAATTAGTACGGTTCATTTCCATGTAGAGATGAAGACTTCACGATGAGAAATGTTAGCTATAATACAACAATACATATTCATATACTTGTATATAGGATTTTATAAATCATGGGGGGGGCTTTTTTATCAGGTGGATTACTCCCTCATAGATCGTGAAAAACAGGCCCACTGACAATGTATTAAAGGTATACCCTACAATTCATAATAGCACCACCTGGTGATTATTGAATAATGATAATTTTCATTCTAATGTGTTTCGTTGTAATATATTCTGTCAAATGAGTAGAATATAATATTTTGTCTAATTTGACCTAACTCAATAGGTAAAACGGGCGCATTTTCATTTGCTTGATTTACATGGGAAATGTACTGAAGATAACGTCTCATTCAATTTTCTGAAAACAAGAACGGTGACCTAAAGTTTTTAAAACTTAAATGTGAAGTACCATACATTTACCATATTCTGTGAAGGTTTTAAGAAAATTACATGAGTTTTACTATGTCAAATTAAATTTGTTATATTTTATCATAATATTGTCATTATATCAATGAAAAGCTAACACAGTGACCCCCCACCTTTTAAGTTATTGGTTCTTCTATACTTACAGTCATCATGTGAAAATTCCAGGAAATTAACATGGTTTTTCATCTTTTAGGTGAATTGTCAAATATGCCTTTCATGTGGACAGACCCGTGTATCATACATGTATATAGAGCAATACTAGCAGCCGTGTGGATGACATATGTGTATGGACATTACATAATTGTGTAGCACACGTTGTATGTATATTATATCGACCATTACTAACGAAAATCGCCGTCTGGACAACGTCAAAGCCTTAGCTACCCTCATACCAGGGTAACGATTTGTGTGAGACCAATCATTCTGGAAAATGTATCTGAAAAAAACCTCAATGTTATAATAAAAGATGCAATAATGAAAAAGGGGGGAATTCCGGTCATCACAGATGTGTTTGTGGGGTTTTTTTTGTATGAGATGAAAAGGGAAAAAAAATTCTTGAGGATCGATGTGGATTTATCATTTGACTGTTTGTGAGTAACTCGCACAGCACAAATGTCAACAGTGTGAGAAGCTCAGGTGAAGGCAATGGTCACATGCGCCCTGCAACTCAAGGCCACTGGAGAACTCGTCCCAAAACGAAGTCGCCCTGGGGTTCTATGGAAAATTTGCCCCCTTTTGGATAAGACGCACAGTGATTTAGTCTCATGCCTGGGATTAAAAAAGAAACTGATGAGTGTTTGGGCGGTATCCTCATTCGCCATCGAATTGGAGTGTGCAGTAATATGAATGAGGCGATAGCCGAGTGAATTTTCTGGAGCAATCCAAACGAGATGGTGAACAGGGACTCAGATCAAGCGGGAGAATGTTTCTGATTTTCTCTTAGCCTGGAAATATTTACCTGTTATCACCCGTTGAATATGAATTACCGTACTTGCAAGCCCGTTGATAACGGGTTCGTAATGTTAAGCCTACGGACGTTTATACCAGGCTTAGATAAATATATGTTCACTTGAGCGGGCTAATACCATCTTTTTGTAAACGACGTAGCAACAGATCAGAAAAATACATTGAAGATGATCTTGGTTTACACTACAAACCTCAAATAATCAGGTAAATAATGTTTGTATTTTGTATACAATACAGGGAGAAATTTATACTAGGCGACTTGGTTTCAGGGCTAAAAAATCCTGGGGCGACTTGGTTTCGGTCGAGTTCTCCAGTATTCCCTTTCAGTACTGACGTTGTGAAGTTTCCAATATATGCTCCCTTCATATGACAGCTTGGGTCCGTGGGCAAGACGGCGCTACGCCAATGCGCGGTTGGTAGATAGGGTTTAGGGGTTGATGGACCCATGCAGATTTTATAAATATCAATTCAATTGACAATCGAGAATCATATTGGATTTTGGATTGAGAATGTTATTTTCATAGACCATTTATGTTGTTATCTGATCCAGTGGAGTGGCTGCTAGGGGGGGGGGAAATAATTATCTGTGACTGACCCCTGTGTTAGTCCCATGTTCGTGTGTTAATACAATTAGGATGGCTATGAATGCCTTGAGATATTCTCTGTATACCCGGATCTGTTTGTAGTATTTCATCCCAGTGTGAATGATGTAATAAAGTGCTTTGAAGATGTGAACAGATTTAGGGCGTTTCTTTGATGATAACGGAACGTTTAGGGTTTCTCCACTAGTGTTACTATCCATGCTCATTGTTATAGCAGTGATAGTAATCTGAATAAAGAACCCCAAGTCCTAATTTCCTTCACTCAATTCATTGTCGAGTATCTACTAACTGCATAATTATTGAATACATCGAATTGCAATATTGCATAATATTATAAACCTATGACCGATCGTCTATGAAATACTACCCGCTTTTAGGGGTGCAGTATGAATAATTTTCTGGCTCACTGTGACGAAGTGAATGGCTATGAATCGATGACTCAGTAAGTGAATGAAATGGCATTTTCTATCAAGGTATATGATGATAAGAAACCGTAGTTACTAAGTTCGTAAGGATGCCGTTCTCTGCTTTTTGTAACATAAATATAGCGACGAGACGTTATTATAATGGTACAAAGAGACCTCAGAGACTCCCTTCGGGTTCACCGATGACGTCTACTCTTACTACTCGCCTCATTAGGAGAGTGCCGGGCTATTATCAGGCTTTGCATAGTCAAGATTAGACTGGATCCAGTCCCTGCATCCTATGGTTACCCTCCTCGCTGGGACACAGGGACTGGTACAATCGATAATGGTGTTCGAATACTGGCGCTGTTTAGCTCCAGGATTTCCAACTCTGTCCTTACAGATATCCAGGCTACTGGGCAGGATATCAGATGGGAAATTGATACCCTCTCACTTTGATCTTAATCGGGTCATAATAAGGAGCAGGCGGAATTAATTGATATGACAACACAGGCAGCCAGGTAACTGAAGGAGGGGAGGGGGAGGGGTAGGAGGAGGGGACTTGGTAAACCACTACCCATTTTTCTTGAATCAGATACCATAGCCATTGTATGCGGATTTCAAATACACTGGATACGGCTTCAAAGCTTTAGATTATAGGAAAAAGTCTTTCGTGATATCGGAACGTTTACTTGAGAAGATGGATAATCAATACAACAAAGGGTGGTTTCGTGGATAGGTGGTTCCGTAAACCACTCGAGGTTGACGTCGTAATACACTCGCTAACGCTGTATTGTCACGCGTCAACTTCTCGTTGTTTACTAACGCAGGCCTGCCCACAAAGCCATCGATTATTGTCTATGGATTATATTAAAGCAGGAGTGGTCCCGGTCGTTGGATACTAAACTATGGGCATGAGGTTTGATATATTTTCTGTTTCTATTCATGAACGCAACAACACATTGCAGTGGCGTCAGAATAGGGGGGGGGGGGCTGCCGCTACCGCCCCCCCCCCCCCCACTTTTTTGCCAGGCCAAAAAAAGTCAGCATCTTCAAATTTTACTCAATCAAGTGTAAAAACTGTCTTGATTTTTCAACATTGAAAAATGTCAAAGTCTATCTCTTTAGCATACAACTATGGCTAAGCCTTGACTTTTCACTGTGGAAAAGTGTCAAAGTCTTTAGCGTGTATCAATGGCTAGGCCTTGGCTTTCCAACACAGAAAAATGTCAAAGTCTGACTCTTTATCATGCAATGATGGCTAAATCCTAACTTTTCACCATGGAAATATGTCAAAGTCTGACTTTTGAGCTTGCAATGATGGCTAAGACATGACTTTATACTGAGGAAAAGTGTCAAAGTCTGACCTTTTACTGTGCAATGATGGCTAAGCCCTGACTTTTCACCATGGTAAAATATCAAGGTCTGACTCTTTAGCGTGCAATGATGGCTAATCCCTGAATTTTCACTGTGGGAAAGTGTCAAAGTCTGACTTTTTAGCATGCAATGATGGCTAAGCCTTGACTTTTCACCGTGGTAAAATATCATGGTCTGACTCTTTAGCATGCAATGATGGCTAATCCCTGACTTTTCACCATGGAAAAGTGTTGAAGTCTGACTTTTTACAATGCAATAATGGCTAAGCCCTGACTTTTCACTGTGGTAAAATATCAAAGTCTGACTCTTTAGCATGCAAAATGATGGCTAAACCCTGACTTTTCACCATGGAAAAATGTCAAAGTCTGACTTATTAGCGTGCAATGATGGTTAAGCCCTGACTTTTCACCATGGTAAAATATCAAGGTCTGACTCTATAGTGTGCAAAGATGGCTAAGCCCTGACTTTTCACCACAGAAAAGTGTCAAAGTCTGGCTTATTAGCATGCAATGATGGCTAAACCCTGACCTTTCCCTGTGGTAAGATATCAAAGTCTGACTCTTTAGGGTGAAAATGATGGCTAAACTCTGACTTTTCACTGTGGGAAAGTGTCAAAGTCTGACCTTTTACTGTGCAATGATGGCTAAGCCTTGACTTTTCACCGTGGCAAAATATCATGGTCTGACTCTTTAGCATGCAATGATGGCTAATCCCTGACTTATCACCATGGAAAAGTGTTGAAGTCTGACTCTTTAGGGTGGAATGATGGCTAAGCCCTGACTTTTCACCGAGAAAAAATGTCAAAGTCTGACCTTTTACCATGCAATAATGGCTAAGCCCCGACTTTTCCCAGTAGTAAGATATCAAAGTGTGACTCTTTAGCATGCAAAATGATGGCTAAACCCTGACTTTTTACCGTGGGAAAGTGTCAAAGTCTGACCTTTTACCGTGGAATGATGGCTAAGCCCTGACTTTTCATCGAGGAAAAATGTCAAAGTCTGACCTTTTACTGTGCAATGATGGCTAAGCCCTGACTTTTCACCATGGTAAAATATCAAGGTCTGAATTTTTCACGTGTAATGAAGGTAACGACCTGAATTTTCTCAGATTTTGAAGATTTATGGTAAATCCAATGGGACAGGTCAATCTCAATGTCTGACTCCATACCAAAAAAAGTCAGCAATTTTTAGTTTGCCCCCCCCCCCCCCCCCCCCAATTTCAAAACGTTCTGACGCCCCTGCACATTCATACTTGAACGACCAAAATGATGTGTACAGTTGATAATTATGATGAATATGCATACGGTAGACCTGCTCTCGTTTATGTAATGTAACAAACCCAGTGGCCCATGCTAGATATTTATTAGTATACAGTCGTAGATATGTGCATTGTTATTGCTTGCCTGGATGTGGCACCTACGGACAATATCTGTGTCATTACCATCTGTGGAGCCTGAATTACCAGGATATTCGTCATACAGACATCCAGTCGTAACTTTCTCGCTAAAGAACAGGCGTGGAGCAATAGAGATGTTCATAATCTAGTCAATATAAATTCACATTAAATATAAGATGATAATAGTACAACCACTGAGATAGTCAAGTTGATAACAATATAGCATCTATTACAGAACCGATGTTTCGACTATTACAGTCTTTTTCAAGGTTCACATTCACATTCATGTACGAAGACACTCAATGCCATCCATAGGGAATTTATGGAGTGAATAGTAAAAAGGAATACTGCAACTGATTTAACTGCTGAGTATTTGTTGTGGGGGTCAGGTGGTTGAGTGAAATAACAGGCGATGGGGGAGTCCTTTTACAGTAGATACCCTGTGGGAAAAGTATAAGCATGGACAAGTAGTACTGATATCTGAAAATGTAGTGATCAGATCACTACATTAAAACATTCATTTCACCTGCAGGGAATTCGTACATAAGGACAATACCAGTATGATCTGCCCTTACAGCAGTGACAAATGGTCTGTATGCTTAACGAGGAACACCAGAGAATTAATTTGATTTGTGTTCATCACAAGTTTAATAAGCAAGGTTTGAATAAAGAGATTATGTATAAGAAGTATGAAAACTAAGTACTAAAAGACCTATGTTCTGATGAGGGTACAAGCCAATATGGACCCAAGTGTGTGTGCTCAAAGGAACTAGAACAGTCATATCTTGTAAGCATATCGTAATGGTATTCTCATGGACTTAGAGTCCAACAATTCCAGTCCCACCTTCTCCTACACTAGCAACGAGGGCTACACAAAGTTAGCTCTGGTTGGGTTAAATAAGCGGCTGCCTTGACCCAGTAGCGGGACCTGTTTGTTACTCTCCTACCAGATTTTTCGTTTGCATGGAGAGCATGTTTAGTCATAACCTCAAAGCCAATTTACCATTTAGTTATTTCCTTTTTTGTGTATTTTTAGAATAGAACCACCAAAAAGGTAGATTTCATTATCAATTTGTTAATCTATGAATTTTACCTATTAGGTATTTCTGCTTTTAGAGCCTACGTAGAACAAAAGTATTTGGTTTGAGGCGCACCCCCAAGTGATCCTATGTGTGATTTAACTCGACCAACCCCTATATCAGAGAAGGGGTTGATTGCCAAACTATTCCAGTCCTACCTTCTCCTGACATTAGCCGCCAGAGCTACACTATGTTAGCCCTGGCTGTGTTAAACCCGTGCCACCTCGACCCATTAACTGCATGTGTTTGACAATCGCCCTCCAGGGCCCTGTTTTTTAGCCACGATATCGCAAGTCTACGATAGCGTAAGATAGGGCACCGAATCCACGTCAGTTTCGACGACAAAAGATGGCCACCGTCCTATAGACAGTGTCGTAGGTCCAAATGTCCGATTGCAGAGATAAGTGTCTGAAGTTACGACAAGTATAGAACAGTCGTATTTTCTATAAAACGTCACTGTGGATATTCTGCGGTTTCCTTACGAATTAAGCGATGAAATTTTAACACGAGTAAGGGATACATATAACCTGTAATCGTACCAAATATGAAGAAAATCGGACGTATCGTCCCGAAGATATAGACGTTTGACTTTTTCACTCCCCCCTGCGTTTCCGTTGGTCGCTGTTCTTTTTCACTCCCTCCGAAGTGCGGCGGGGTTTCGGCTGTTCTTTTTGTCTCCCCCCGGAGGCCGGCAGGACACTGGCCACCAGAGCAGTATTTGCTATGACAAAATTCAAACGCCGATATCTTCGGGACGATACGCCCGATTTTCGTCATATTTGGTACAATTATAGGTTATATGTATACCTTACTCGTGTTAAAATTTCATTGCTTAATTCCTACGGGAAGTTAAGTTCCGCGTTTGTTACGACATGTCCAGAGTGGTCTTAGACATACGACACTTATGGCCACTATTTCCGCTCCATTGGCCACCGAGTGTCGTGACTATAGCACACCTTTAACCTCCCTAAGTGTCGTATCTTCACAAACTGTCGCAACCACTCTACCATCGTATCTCTATAGCACACTGACAGCAAATGCGTGTCGCAAGATACGAATGTCGTGACTAAAAAACAAGGCCCAGATCTTTCATCTGACCCTAGACCTAGGGTGAGAGAAATTGTCAATTCTCACTATTGAAGCTATTTTTTTTCATATTCATATTTCCTTTGGTCTGTTATTTTAATAACATAACCAAAAAGGCATGTTTTATCATAAACTTTGTGAGATATGAATATTTCTTAATGAGTATTTTGGGTCTCAGAATCCCCTGATAATGAAAGTTGCTTGGTCAGAGAGTGAAAATTCTTTTACCTTAACTTAGTTTAACCATACCAACCTCGAAGTTGGAACAGAGTGTAGACAGAGGTGGTAGCCAATCTAGATAGCTTCTCCTTGGCTGGTGCCTGCTGTCGTAAACTGGTTGCCTGTCCCATTGAAATATGGGACAGGTAATGCCTAGCTAGTGAGCGACTTTGAACTTTCGCTGATTCCCCGCTTATCTGCAGTGCAAGGATAACCAGCACAACCTCTCTCCCTCACGATGTTCCCCAATACCTTATCTCTACTTGTTTATAATAAAGTATGATAAAAAATAAAGAAATGGCAACCTTTCAAAAGATAAAAAATGATTTATTAGAATTTTTCTCTAAAAAACAGCGTATTGGTACTAGCTGAACACTGTCACCCAAGATGCACCAGAAAAATTTAGGCGTTACCCAAAAGTGGAGGGCGCTGCCTAGCCTACTCTGTAAGTGAGCACATAGGCCAGGCTTCCAGGCTACTGCTGTCGTTACTACAAACAGGCAGGTAGTACGATCTGGGTAGAACACTGTCATTGGCTGAATGCTGCGGTTTGCAGGTCATGTGCTCAGAAAGTTAACACAATCTGAACGAACTCTACTTCACGCTCTACCGGCAGTCTAATTTTGTCAGGGGAATGACCGGGGAATCAGAATTTTTATCTATCACGTTATCTATATTATCAACTATCATTAAATGATAAAATTGTTATATCAATTTATACAAATTTATTTACCCGAGCCGCCTGCTTTCCAACTTATTCAGTTAAGTTTCCTACTTCTTTATGCACCAGTAATAAGGGTAATGTCATTGCTGGAGTTACTGAGCTTCCTCTTCAATGTCAGAGCTGGTCCTTCTTACAAATGACAAAGGATTGTTCCTGATGAAACTCCATTTCTTTGGAACTAATCAAATATCTATCAGCGTAATGAAGCCAGTGTAATGAGTAAAAACATACAGTAACAGATGAGTAAAGATTATAATTTTTCAATAGAATGAGTCCAATCGGCCGAATGTACCTATGTTTTTCACTGTAGAAGTGCAGAGGGTGTAGGGTCTTGGGATTATCTCAAGCTCAGAGAAATAATTGAAAGTTAACTTTGTTACCCTCTAAATGTATTTTCTACATTTTTCATCGTGCTTCACTCCCAAATAAATGGGTTTCGTAAAAGCAGTTCAGCGTATTGGAAATTGGCTAAAATTACCCACTTCGTCTTCTGAGCTCGACAGAACAATTTGTGGTGTGTCCTTAAAGGAAATGAAATCAAAATTAAGGCAGTAATATATCAGTATCATGTTTTATGGTTTTACTACCTCGCCTGCTGTAAACAGAAATATTTGTTCTTTATGACTTGCAACTCCACCTCAAAGAAGTGGATTCAGGCTGAAAATTACGCCAAATAGAAAAAGCGCTTTAAAACTGTCAGAACATCCTCATTTTTGGGGATAAAAACATTCAGGTGTGACCTTTCAGATGGTTTTGTCAACTTCAAGAAAAACATCTTTTAATGGAGGGAATAAAATTGTTGTCACGGATATTAATTGATTTATTGTGTACTGGGTTGTAAAATACACTTTTTTGGCTCTTTAATTATGGGAAATTATCATTATGGGCCCGCCTTGCAATGAAATATATAAATCAAACGAAGTGTGGCCAATTTATCCTCTGTAAAGATTGATACAATGCAGCCTCCATTTCAAGGTGAAAATTCCCGCAATTCCCACGGTGCATAACTTGTGGGAAACGAGGTACGTTCGGCTCAAACGAGGTAATATTATAGGGAAACATAGGTAGGGTGGATGAATGGAATCTGCTCCGTGTTATTTTGTGTTCAAAATATTTTCAACACAAAATAACACGGAAGAGAACATTAAAACTTGAAATGTTTATCATAAGGTACTTCCAAACCTGTCCTACGCGATCAAAAATGGTACAAAATTATTCTTTGTAAATATCATTGTGTCCTTGATTCAGTACCAACTTACTCCTAATGTCGGAGACACTCCAAGCGAGAAACGCAGCGATTTCCGGAATCGCCAACACAATATGACGAGTATATGCGCTATTTTTCTATATTTCACATGATCTTTGCTTCCAAGACACTAACTTATGGGTGGGAGATATTACTGTAAAATATTTTTTCACATACATGCTATTTTGTGTTGGCGATTACAGAGATCGCTGCCTTGACTCGCTTGGTGTGTCACCGGTGTTAGCGGAGCGTGACTCTGCTATAGATTAATCACTATCTTTTTCTATACCTGCATATATGTTGGGTATGCACCTGTACAATTTGAACAATTCAATTATAGTCTCTGTGGCCACTGGAGCCTACCAAGGACAGGGTCTACATAACCCTTGTGGTGACTTCATTGTAAATATAAATATTTTCTTTTTAAAATTGGACAAATTTAGTATGAATGGCGATAGAAGGATAACGTTTTGGTGAAGAGGGTACACTAACTTTCATCACCACCTGTAAATATGTAGATTTATGGATTATGTAGTAGACTATGTATATGTGAACATAAACAGGTGAGCAAGGATTTACCTGCAACAGTAAAAGATCTGCCCAGCCTAGAAATGATTATTTTCTTTAATAGATTAAAAAAAACGAATTTAAACTGATTCATTTTTTAGGGTGAGCTGAGTCACTCTAATCTAATTGACAAACAATAGAAGAAATGATCACTGCTGCATTGCCTCCCGTCGCAGAGGTTCATATGGGAGGAACGAGGAGGTTGAGGAACCGGGAATTAGAATGTGGTAAACATGAATGGATGCAACCGCGTCATGAATAGACACTGCAAGAACTGATATCAAATTCTGAAATATTTCTAAGTTATCAATGTATGCCCAGAGCAAGCTAGCAGTCCATAGTTTTTATCAGGTAACTTAAGGAGCGACACCTGATATTTGCATATACAAATGAAATGTAGCAACTATGTAGCTTTTTTTATCCAAATATAACAAGACAAAAAACCCCTCTTCACTAGTACAATCTTTATCCCACATGAAATGATGAATGTCTTAGTCATGTTAATTGTGAATGATTCTTATGAATGATATATGACAGAATTATATTTATCCCATGTAAAACTGGCATATCAGCAATGAAATAAACGGATGTAAACCTTTTCATAATATAGAGAACAAACAAGAGAGGAATGGCGCTTGCTTATCAGATATGGTTAAAAGAACTAAGATTTTAAATTATATAAAATGTGAAATATTCAACTAACAATGCAACATGGGCAAGCTGACAGTGGTGTGTAAAACCATAAAGATATGACCGTTTTTAGTATGTATAATAAGAACTCGTCATGAATGTAAAGTGTCTTATGATAATTGTTGTGGTCAGATATGCAGCAAGACTTCATTGTACCTGGGCCTTCCGCAATTACCGTGAGGTTATGTAATCAATTACCCGGAAGTACATGTGGGAGTTTGCTGATTTCCAGCAGGCATACACACTGACGTCATTTTATAGGCCGGGTCACAGCGAACTGCCTGGAGCTGGCAAGCCAGGACATGTTTAGCTTTCAGATGTCGGAACCAGCAGTGGTTTGATTACCACTCGGCCTCGGGCGTCCCAGTAGAAATGTCGTCTGCGCAAAAGGTGCCTCAGCGTCTCCACCAAGCACCTTGTTATACAGACGAGACATCCTTTGAAGACTTTCAACACCTGAGGCCCTAGAGTAGAGACAAACCGCAGTGCCTCTCTGTTACAACAACATATCAGTCACACAACTTGAAACGTAGATCAGAAAGCTGAGTATTGGCGTCATACATACAGACTGTGGGTGAGTAATATGATTAGGCCTTGGAGCAAGTCAGAACTCTGGATTCAATCATATAACATAAGCAATCAACGCTCAGGTAAGCCCCCGATGACCGTTGACATAGCTGGTCTGGGAATTTGTGGACGGTTTATTCAGATCTTAAAGGTGTTTACAGAAAATATCCGTCCGATGCTGTTTTCTCTAAACATTGTTGGATAGGAAACAGAATTATAGTACACCAAAACTATTTGGTTGATAGCGTACAACGTTAAAGGGTATAATGGTAACCTGTCATGAAAAGGTGACTATCGTGGTCGGAATGCATAGAACCATTATAATAATATGTGCATAATATATACAAAGAAGATTAATCCCTGGACTATACATAGATGCGGACATAATCAGTTATGATGGTCAATGGTGGCGCCTTATGAAAACCAGCGATAGACCCTGATGCCGCTACAGACGGGACGTTATCTTTGATGGTAACTTATGGGATACCCTTGATGTTGATCAAAAAGGCTGAAACGGAGGCCTCCTTTAAGCCTGCTCTTAAACCATTTCTTTAGACACTAGCCTGAGTTTGACATTACTTTACCTGACTATCATCTCATTACTCCATCTTATTATTCTTATCACAAACACAAAATGTCTACAATGCATAAGTATTCTGCTTTGCTCTAAATTGCGTTGATACTACCACTCACTGTCACAACAAGAAGAACTGTTACGTAACCAATGTTACTGTCTAGTACAAAAAGAAAATTTTAAAAAGCTTGTTTTTAGAAATATTTGTTTTAAAGAAACATGTAATATTGAGTGAAATCAATGTCTCTGTATCCTAATGCAGAGACATAAAGAGGCTCCAGTGAAGCCGGCTAAAGCCGGGGACACAACAACCGAGAAACAGCGATTTCTGGAAACGCCAACACAAAATGACGTGTATGTTGGCTATTATTTCATATTTCACCTGATGATTGCTTCTTATTAAGACCGTAACTTATCAGTGGGATGATATTACTATATAAATAATATCTCACATGCCATTTTGTTATGTCGATTCCTGAGATCGCTGCCTTGACTCGCTTGGTGTGTCCTTGGCTTAAGCTTAAGGGAACCATTGTTAGTTACATGTCATTTTGACAAAACAATGCCAAGTCAGACAAAATGATTTCTCACTTTTTGAAGGAAATGTCATCATGGCCAATTACTTGCAATCTATGACAATTTTCACAGTGAGGATACTCTCAAATGCACTAATTAACCTCGAGTAAAATGGGGTAAATTACAGAGCGTGGTGAATAGACTTTTCCACGGGCTGGTTTCTGCTTGGTTACGCAATACCTGCAGCCAAACAGACACCTGGCAATACATCCTTTAGCATTGGATAACCAATTGTATGAGCATAATATGATTATAATACCAATGTACATTATGTCCAGAGAAAGGGCAGCGATTGCATTATATTCTATTCCATGTCATACAACTGCCACACAGTTTGGTGTATCATACATGCATATAACTTCAATGATACTTTAGATGATATAGCTTAAATAACAGAGGAACCCCGAAATTGGATACGATACACAATAATACATTGGTGGGCCTTGCTATCATATACCTATCATTTTACAAGGGAAAGCCTGAGACAATTATTAACTATGAAGTTAAGAGAACCCAACACCTTAGTTTGTTCCTGCAATCGAATCTTTAAAAAAAAAGCAACAGTCCTGCAAACACACCCACCGTTCACCCTCTAGGTGTGACTGTTGTGTGTCTCTCTAGGCATGAGGCTTTTGTCCAAGCGGCGGCCTAACTAAACAACGCACCGTTAGGTAGCGCTGAATGGCAAAACCTATATTCGGCCATTTGAGGATTTGAATGATATGTAGATTGGCCAGGCGGAAGAACATTATAGGTTGGTTTTTTTTATTACATTTTGCATGTCTGTTAAAAAATGGCTGAAAGCAAAACACCTCTCGGAAGTCAGATGATAGGGCCAGGTTTCTTAAATACATCCAAGGAAAACAGAACGTGTTAGATGATCAGACAATTCAAGAAACCCTGCCCGATTGAGTTACCTCATTTGGAGATTCAAATAACTCATTTAATTAAGATTTTCCAAGTTCTGATGGAATTATTGGGTCAAGTCCTCATGTCCCAAATACACACTAGTGCATACGTGATGTGCTGTACATAGTATAATATTACCATACCAACGGTACTTGCAAGCAGGAAGAGATTTGAATGTATATGTGTCACAATTAAATCAAAAGCTATTTCAATGGCAAGGTGTCCTAGTATAGAATTCCTCAACCACCCTCTGTGGAGGGGAGGGACAAACAAAAAGCATATCATTGGAATGGATAGAAAAGATATTTGTTTAAGCGGCCCTGGATCCTATTACGTCCATAAATGCAGCAGGGTGGAGAGGGAGGTCCAGTCTCCATGACCAAGAATAATAAGGATTGTATGACAAAGCATGACAAGGGGGAGGAGGGGGTCAAAAATCGTCATACATAGCATGGCATCATCATAAATGGACAGCCCCTTAGTTCAAATCAAATTCTCCAATTTTATATTATTGTAATTGCGTATCCAAAGGTTGGGGTTGGGGTAAAGGAATTAAAGATATGCATCCTTCTCCTCCTACACACACATGATCTTCTATCTTTCATAACCATTAAGAATACTTTTCTTTAAAATCTAAACAAAATTCATTATGCCTGGTTTGACAAATATTCCATGAATGGTGAAGCACCTCCCACTTCAGTTACATACATAGTTATAAATGACGAATAGAAGATCTGTGATTGATTGGTGAGATGACACAACTAATTAGAGACCATCAAGAGATATGTGCAAAACATGTCACTTCCAGTCGGCTGGATACCCCATCCACCTTTCCCTTTCCATTCTCAGGGGTCTGTTGAATAACTTATGCCTATGAGATAGTAGAGTGTACAAGGAGACCTCGTACCAGGGTTAACGTTTAATGATATCCAAGCTCATTCGTTAAGACTGTCCTAGCCGACTTGCCAGTTGCACAGCATGGGGAGCATACCTGTTTGGGGACTGACATTGACAGGGACCGGTAATACTGGGGCACATTGAGTAATCTAGGATCGTAAATGAAGACCCTTTTCTGTACAAGGGTGATCATTTAATAATTTTTTAAGATCGTTCACTGCAACAGTCTTAGCCATCCATAAGTGTTGAATAAAGTTGACCCATATCGTCCCTGGGTACCATTGGCATACAGAAAAGGGCCTTCATGTACACTGTAAAAAATTTCCCGTGAATTTTACGGTATTTCCCAGGCAACTGGGGTGCCAGGGAAATACCGTAAATTGTACGGGTGATCGTAATATATTTTTGACTGTAGATCATAACTGTCCTAGACTGTATTTTCCTAACGGTTTATACCTGTAATATATTTCAGCCCATGAATTTTCACTGTAATAAACTGTATTTTGAAAACGGTTCAGACCTGTAAATACAGAGGAGCAAAGCTGTATGAAATATACTATATGCACTGCCCTTCGTTATTGAGATTCTTGAGAATTGTTATATGTAGAGGGCCACCTATAGAGTATGTATACAGAATTTCTGAAATTTCAAACCTCCAACCCCTTCTCCCAAACTTTTATGCAATTGATCAAAGAAAAAGCATATAGAATTTCCTAAATCCTTGACCCTCCAATCCCCCCCCCCCCCCCCCCAGTGCACATGGCATTTTATGGATGGCCCCTAGGAGATTATGAATATAAAAGTGAATATTTTGTATTGGCTACCATCATATATTCTCTATCGGCCTATTGGCTTATCAGTATCATTAATAATTATTATCAATGATATTTAAACATTTAAGTTTTTCAACTCTAATGTTATTAGTTCAAACTATTTTACAGGAATACTCATCAGAATCTGACAGTACAAAGCTGCATTTGATATGGTAGGATGAAGTCAATCCTACATATCTTTTAGAAATGTCCTATGAAAGTGGTGTCTAATCCCCTTTATGATATTGATGTCATGACAACTTGAGAATAAATGTGCTCTAAATGGCAGGAACTTCACAGGAGATCGATGAATATCTATTACACATTTTGATGAAGTTAACTCTTGCATTTTATTCTCCACTTTGATTTGTTGCTGATATTGGAGTTAATCTAAGTGTATCTAATATGTCCATATTTACAGATTTATACTGTAAACTGACCGTAGATTGGGTGGATTACAGTCCTGAATATTTTTACAGTTGAATACCGTTTTTTTGGTATCAAATATACGGTATAGAACTGTGGATAAGATTACAGTGATATACCGTCCATGTTTACGGTAGTATCCTATATATTTTACGGAAATTTTTTACAGTGTACAAGCCTAAATTATTCAACGGGTTCTGAAAAAAATGCTGTTCTATAACCATCCCTAAAATAGTGTTGCTCTCTCAAAAATGAAATATGGCTTATATTTGGGGAATCCATTCTACATGGCAGTATTTGACAAAGTGTGTCCAACTACATATCGCATATCTCGAGATAAGAAAATATAAGAGATTAATCTCATGTGCAAAATCATGATTCGACATCTTTTAAATGGTTATAGAGCGTAGTGTTAAATATATAAACACAGAAGAACTAGTCAAGTGTACTACTCGGAAGCCATGAACATGTAGATCAAAAATGTTTCCGACAACAGAGTTAAATGTAATCGCACCTGAAGTTTGTTGGTTCGTTTTTGTCATTTAACGTCCTATTATGTATGTTTAATTAGATACCTCGTGTATGTTTAGGGATTTACTCGTGTGAACTGATACACATTAAATTTACAATTACAGTGAATGCTCAGCAATCGAGAATGATGTCTTGACCATAATTGCCTGATGGGGAATAAGGACCTCCTAGACCGATACTTCTAAGATTTACTCTCCCTTCGCCAAAGAGGTTTCAGAAAACTGGACCACAATGTTTCAACTCAACCCCCGTCTGAGACTTGCAACAAGGACTCCCGCCTTTTGGCTTACGATTTTTGTTTGTGTTTGTCTTCTAATTTTCGTCGGCTACTATGATAGATCGAGCAAGGCGAGTGATATGACTCGCCATATACCACAGACACCTGTGCAAAGTCGCCACATTGAGTTGCCACCAGAAGAACTTACGAAGCAACAAGAAATAAACAGTTTTCGACATGTTGACGTGCGACTCCTATTGGACACTTTGAAAACTAATAAGGTCTAACCGCCATTAGCGCTGTGGGGTCCTGGATAACTACTGGGATATGATCAACATGCAACGTAAATATAAGAATAGAGTGAGAATACTGAAAATAATGTCATTCAATTACACCTTATATAAGTCATGCTCAACTCAGGGTATGCTGGTTCAATACCCTAAAAACGGCTTTAGAGTTAATTCACTTGTAAATATTTTCTTTGGAGTATCCAATAGATGATTAAATATGTTTGTGATGACTCAGTTATAGTCAATGTACACCAATGATCTAGATGACAAGGTGCGTATATTGAAGTGGTAGATGGGTAACTCTTGTTTAGATATCACCTATGACAAACATACAATACCCATGGACCTGAGCTTATGCCAGTTTTGATGGCGAGTCTGATTCCTAAATATAAATCATATGTAGATGGTACATCAGGATAAACGTTATCCTTGCCCATTGCTGCTTTAGTATGTAAAACTTATACTCTTTAGAAATAAGCTTTCTTAAGTTTTTGCAATTGCACGATATAAGATCAGAAAATTTTCATATCTAGGATTTTATAAATGTAACTGATGTATGTATTACATGACTGCCTGTTTGTGATATTTCCCTGTAATGTCCTTGTGTTTTCTATGATATGGAAGAACGTCTGATGACATATATAGTGTAAATCATTCCTTATGGTGAATAAAAAAATTATTCACTTTATTTTGAAATCTTTTAAAATCTTCATATCTTAGAAGACGTGGCTAAAACGATTCTGTACAAGTCGGTGTTTATCGAATTATAAATGTCAGAATATAGAAGAAATGGTAGATTAATTACTTCTCTCTCTCTCCATAAATCTAGATGTTACGACCTCAAATAAATTCATGATTTGTAAAGCCACATAGCGAAACATGATGCCTAAAGGCGCATTCTGCACTGATAAATTACCCTCATGCGCACCATCATGTTCTTATTTCCTCCAGGGTAAATGTGAAGTTGGTCTTACAATTGATGTTTCAGGATACCAGTGAAAATCTCCGAGCAACACATTAGTGCATTATACCTGTGCACGAACCTTTATGAAATACTACCCGCCACTAGGCATGAAGTATAAAAAATGTTCGCATCAGTGTATAAAAACCTTAGTAATGAATAGAGATGGGTGTGTGTCAAACTCCAATGCTTCACATCCTTATTCATCTGATCGTGACAGCAATGGATCTTCTATGAAACATTCATCTACACTTGATGTATCATCCTCAAAACTGAGCTGAATCCCTTTCCAAGCTCATGTGACTGATGGGCAGATGAGAAAACATTCATTGGTGAAGGCCCGCCTCGACAAGTGGAGGAAGTAATAGAGAATCATTTTATCAAAAGTGATGTGTTCCCATAGTGGTAAATCAGAGGTGGCAAGCAGGAGTGGGGTAGGGACGGCCGGTGGACTGTCCCTTCTGCTGCTTGTACACACTTCTCTCAGCAACCCGCTTAGTCTCAAGAAAAACCCGAAGTTCAAGGTCATAGGCCAGATTTGTAAATACCGTCTGCTATTGATTACTTTGAGATCTCATATAAAACCCAGGGTTAAAATGTGGTAAACAGAATTTGACAAATCTATCCAGCAGCACTCGACTTGGATTAAATAAATCATAGAAATATTGCATGGTAAACATGTTTAGGGAAAACAAAGTCTAAATTCTAAGAAGGATCAATTCGTAATTCATGGAAGGGGGGGGGGGGAGAGAGACTTTCAATAATCTTACGGGTGGATTTAAAATAACTTCATCCGCAATGGAGAGAAAGGGCTCATTTTCGTGTGAGTGTTCTAGTCTATCACAAACAATGAAAGGAAATGTGGATTAAATTAATTGGTTTTTAAAGCGGAAAATTGCTGGAAGAACTGACATGAAGCAAAGATGCTTGACATTTTCTTAGTTTCTGAATAAAACATTTTGAGGTATTTTAGTCTCTGTCAACATATTGTACAGGCAGGGAACCATGAGAAACCACAAGAAGTCAAAAATAGGCCCTATTAGCTTTCTATTGAAACTAGTAGATTGATTCATATACTCACGTACCCGTGCCAGTTTGAACAACCTATAGCTCACTCTCTTCAGTGTCTCAGAAATGCACTTCTCCCAGTTTCATCTAATAAAATGCCCAGATATATGTACGAAGTGCTATATGGGATAGCCACATTGTCAGAAGTTCACTTACTCATACTACCGTACTACCAGACGAATTCCACGAATATTACGTGATAACAATTCTGTATGCCACTAGTGGCATATAAAACTTCGTATGCCAGTCAGCATGGCATACGGAAACTCAATGTTAAGCCTATGGGATTTTATATTAGGGGTAGGATAATACACCATGTTCATGGCGGAGTGATGTGAGATAACATCATAAGCAACTGACCAATCAGTGACCAGGATTTGAGAAAGTAGATAAGATATCAACATGGAAATTTATATGTTCCTAACTTCATTTATGTAAGCAAGTTGAATTATTCTGATATTGTGATACTACTTCATGTCCATGAAAGGGTGGAGATAAATCAAGAACCCTACTCAAATTGTATAATAAACAATACTCCACTTGTTTAGATGTGCCGTAATCATCACTCTGCTCTGCCTCAATGATGACTACAGCGCACCCAAGCTCGTGGAGTATTGTTTATTTATACTATTATCTATTCAGTTCTTTCAAATTATGGTTTCAATCATGTCAAGGAGAATCGCATATGGTATGTGTGTGCAAAATAACTCAGGTCTGTGACTGAGTCGATTTGCTGAGAGGCACAAAACACAGATATATAATGTCCCGTGGGATTGTTTATCGGAGCATTCATGTCGCCACCCTTGAATAAAGAGTCCACTTATATTTTTCTTACAACACGTTGGAAAAGGAATAGCTCACTCAGTCGGGAGCTATAAATTTTGTTACAGACTTCATCTCTATGCTGGTCAGTCCAATCTTAGTCACTGCATTTCATCTCTCGAGGCAATAAACCTGGATCTATAGACTCTGACCAGAATATCTTTCCCAGACAGGTTATTTAGTTTCTTCTAGATCTATGGGGAACACGGATATGTATATTTAATATATGAAGACCATTTCGACAGGATCCTGGATCAAGTACAGCGCATCTTAAATACGATCTGCATATATTTGATACTAGGATACCACAGCATCCAATCAATTATTCTGTCTGACATGCCTTCACTGACTGGCCTTAGCTACCAATAACCAGAGGTGAGGACTAGTGTTAAATGATAAGAAGTGAATACAAAAATAAATTGTATCAAGTGTGCATCGTATATATAAGGAAAGTAGCTTACCGCCTGGAATTTACAACGGCACTCTTTACTGGAGTTTGTTTGTTTCTTTGGGTAGTTGAACGTCCAATGTGGGGCCATCCATAAAGTATGTACGCACCGAGGGGGGGGGGGGGGGTCAGAAATTTTGGAAAATCTGTGTATGCTCCCTCTTCTATTGCGTACAAGATTGGGAGAGGGGGTGGGGGGTCCAAAATTTCAGAAATTCTGCGTATGTACTTTATGGATGGCCCCTGTTCTAATAGACTTGCTTTGGTTTGACCGAATCTACGAGATGAATTTATGTAGAAATCTTGTCCCTACACATTTTCTGGGGTGAGAGTTCTGTTACTTCCCATACCATATAGACATGGTATGAGAATTGGGCTCTGATATAGCAGTAAATCTACCACTGATGGGGATGATGGATAAAAGTGGCTGCAGTGGGACTCGAATCCCACAAAGTCTGACAACCTTGGGATTATAAGTCCAGTGCCATTGAGAATACTTTTTTTTAGAATCTAAACAAAATTCATTATGCCTTGTTTCACAAATATTCCATGAATGGTGATGCACCTCCCACTTCAGTGACATACATAGTTTTGAATGATGAAAAGATGTGTGATTGATTGGTGAGATGACACAACTAATTAGTGACCATCAAGAGATATGTGCAATGCATGTCACGTCTAATTGGATGGATACCCAATCTACCTTTCCCTTTCCATTCACTTTAGTTATTCTTGCATGCAAGCCTATCCGGACTGGAGTGGCTAGATGGCTGGGGAGTAGCTAGGTGGCTGACTGAGTGGCTGTAGAATTTATGTTTTTATTGAGTAAACGGATTTCAACTGCAAGGCATACAGGAATTCTAGGCACCCCCAAGACCATTTTGCATACCCTGGTCAGTAACGTGCCTCTACAAGGTTATAGAGTTCAAAGTACCTACTTGCATCCGAGGCGCCCCACGGTCGTTCTCCCATCCAGTCCACTTTACAACACTGGGGACACCTATTTTGGAAAAAGGCGTCGGTAAAGGCATAGCAATTACAGTTATCACTTAGGTCAGACACTCCAGTTGGGTAATTGAAATGGGATGACATGGGATTTGGGTAATAAATAAGTTCACACAGAGAATAAGTTATCAGCCTAATATCACTCGAAGTGTACCATTGCCAGAAGAACTTTATATCAATTTATTATTGACCATTTCTTTCACCATCCTGGGTGTTTTATATGATTGCACCACTATTTACAAAAGTTAAGTACAGTAGTATTTTGATTTGGTTCCATAGTTCACTTGCTCAACTATTGAACCCTCCTTCGTTATTCCTTCATTCGGCTCGTTTATTTTTCTATAATCTGAAAAGTCCCCATAATTTCATATCACCATACAAATTTACTAATACCTTCCACATAAACTACAATTACAATTTCAATGGCACTTTTGTACGATGTTTATGTTCTCAAAAGATATGATCTTACAATTTTTGTGCTACTTCTTTATTTTCACCGATAACTATTCATCAACATAATTTTTAAAAACTACATTACAAACATATAACCCAAAAATAAACTAAGTAAGGGTAACACAGATATAATAAAAATCCATACTTCACGATATGATGAATTTATTTCACAAGTTAAAACCGGATTTTCTTAACGACTCCCGTCGCAATGTACTGGCCTTAAAGGTAATTCTTAAGAGATCTAAATATGAACAACTCCTAGACAAGGCCATCAGAAGAACGAGACTTTACAAAAAGTTAAGTTAATGAAATTACGAATATACTGTAACCATTATTCAAAGTCCCTGCAGTACCAGGGTAAACGACTATGGGACGCCTTATATGAGAACATTCAGAAACTGGGCACTAAGATTAACTTCAAGTGATCTATTAAACAAATATAAGCTACCTTTGAATCATAGTACCATACTCATATCCATCCATTATTATTGCTATCGGGTGTGGCAATGAGTAGACAAAACATTTTGATGTATATCTAGATGTACGCTTGCTTACAATTAGTCACTATCCTTATAGTGGAAGATCTACCTGCCAGTAGAAATGTTTGTGGAAATGAATCAAAAAGAAAAAAAATTGAGTCTAGACTAGGAACGAGTTAAGTAATGCTTTTTCTGTATTTCAATTTGTTTAATGATATAAATCTAATCTTTTATATAATAAGACAAGAGAATTTTTCCAAAGGCACTCGAAAAAAAAATGACTGAAGAATAGTGATGCAGTAGCCATTCATATAGACCAGAAAGGCATATAAGGCACTATGATGGGATCCATATCACAAAAAAGGGGCTTTTTAGATAGCATATCAGCATAGTGTTTTCAGATATGCCCATTTAAAACAAGTTCTATTCCTTTATAATTCTATAGTAATGATATTACCTTTATGCATATCATGAATAAGAAAAAAAACCATTAAATCCACTTACATTTTGTTTATTAATATTAACTAGTTCCTAAGGTGGCCAAGAAAGCTGTATTCTACCAAGTGCTATGAAGGTGAATTATGAAAGACGTAACATACCATACTTCTTTTTCTATCATTTGAATTTCCCAATCCAATTATCCATGCAGATGAAGTATGGTCAAATATTTTTTATCTTTTTATTTCAATACATGTTCATATTACAGGAATCTAATCCACTTCCTTAGGTTTACTGTTAGATAATTACAGAATTATATTGACTGCACTAGGCATTTTGTTAGGGACTATAACATGTGGTTACAGTGGTAGTTAACAGGGATGTCAGTTGGGGTCAGAAAAAAACAAGGAAATATTTTTCCTGGCAATACAGGATTTGATTAACCACATTAGATCTATATATACACCAAAAAGGCTTGAGTTGTAGTAGATATAAATAACATTATCACTACGGAACATGGGTCTGGTGGCAGGTCAATTGGAGAATGAATTATGGCTGATTTGAGTATTTATCAGTTAAGTTCATTTTACACAAGAAAACGGGTTTTCTTATTCCAAAAATGAAAACACGGTATTCCACGGAAACAAGGAATACTGACATCCCTGAGTTAATCAATTAATGATGATAGAGGTTTATATTTTTCCCAAACCCTGGGGGATTCAAGGCTCCACCCCCACCTGGGAGATGAACGGCTCCCCCTAACCCTGAAGGGATTTAAGCCCCCCCCCCCCCCCCCCCCCTCACTTGGGGAATGTAAGGCTCCCCCATGCCCTTGGGGGATTTAAGCCTCCACCCTTCACCTGGGACCCATTTTTGTAGATGGGATGTGATTGCCGTAAAATTACTGGCAGAAATTAAGTATGGGGGAGGCATAAGGCTCCTTGATACCCTGGGGGGATTTAAAGCCCCCCCCCCCCCCCCCCCCCCCACCCCTCATCTGGGGTGTAAGGCTCTCCCATACCCCAGTAGATGTGATGTTATAATCCCTGTCCCAACCAGGGGGATGTCAGGCACCCCACGACCATTGAGATATAAGGCTCTGCACCCTGGTGCGACTGACCACGTGGACAGACAGGTCCATTCACTCACGTCTCTTATGTCTCCATGCCAAAGACTGTACTGTCTTTGATTACTTCCGTCGTGGACCAAAAAAGGACTCGGTGGACATCTCGGTGGTTGGGTCCTCCTCGAATCCTCCAGACGCTTCGGTCACTAACTCGTCCGGGAACGGTAGTTTCTGGAGTAGTCGTTCCTCGGTGTCCTGGCTGGTGCCACCCGTGAGGTCCTCTCCCATGCTCACAGATGCAGCCATATCTGTTGGCTGCATTGTGTGCCAGTTCCAACCTTCACACCCGGAAAGCATTTGGCCATCTTGGCATAAGCAGCAGGGCTGGAAGCAGGAGAGGTCACGGGTGAAGAGATGCCCATCCCTCTCTCGTCCTCTTGCTGCACCAACAGCTGTTCATCTTCACAACATTCTCTGGAAGTTGCAGGAGATCCATCTAATCAGAATGCACCTACTTGATGAAATCGGCAGCATTCTGGATGATGGTCTCCTTCTTGGTCAAATTGTTGGCCAATCGTTTCACCACTCTCCCAACTCCATTGCACAGCCCCTTTCCATGGCCGGTCTCTAGCCATATCCAGGCAGCCGTAAGATGAAAAGGTACTGGGAGGTCCTTTATCATTTGGCATATGAACCGGTTCCAATACTGGGAGGAGAGTAAATCTGACACAAACAAGAGATGAAGAATGTCAGGGTGTCGTTCCTTTATAAATAAGTTTCTCTATAAATGAAAATGGGGGTAGCAAACCCTTGTGAACCTCATCCCAAATACCGACGAAGTTGTATTTGAGCATGGTATACTGTCCGCGTGAATAGTCTGTCGTTGGCACCGTTCTCATTGGCAAGGTCCCGATGGCGTGGCGTCAGGTCCTGGAGAGGTTGACTTGGACTTGGGCATCCGGACCATGAGACATGTCGTCCATCAATGTCCTCCTGGCTGATGCTGCTGTAAGGAAAAAAAGGAACATAATGAGTGGATTTTTGTCAGAATGAAATGTTATTACATACAGGTACATGCAGTGGTCACACAGTCATTTCATGAAAAAAATAAAGGTTTAAAGGCCCTCTTTGAGAAAATAAAGGCTCTCAGCAGAAAAAATAAAGGTTTAACCGTCAATGAATACTATCATTTGCATGCAATAATATTTCTTTTGATTTTGAAGTTATTTCCAAGTGTTCACTTTTGACTAATTTCAATGATGGAAATGTGCAAAAGTAAAAATCGTAGCCATCTTTAGCGTGTGGGTTCAGAGCATGACATCAGCCATTTTCGTCCCCGTGGCATACCAGGTATCGGGAAACGGCAAAATATTTATATGTTCTCTTAATAGAATCAAAATATAAACTTACGTACTGTCTTCTGCATGTCTTTGGCTATTCACTGATCTTTGTCTTGTGTCTCTACGACAAATATTCGCGACGTTATGAGGTGAGAAGTACAGAGTGTTTTGCTGCTAAGTGGGACTGGTCACGTGCCCAGAAAACAGCACAAAGTTACCTGGGAAACGATGCATTTTCGAGTGATTCTGACATCATTTTAAACAGAATGCATTTATGAGGTTGGCAGACCAATCATAAATCCCCTGCTCTTAAGCCACATCATTCAAGCACAATTCTGAGGTGAGTACAGACATTTTTGTGAATTTGTTAACAAAGACAAGAGTAGGAATGTATGAGGCCCAAATATTTTTCTTTGGTGGCAGCCAGTTTTGTAATCAAAAAGTCATGCTCTTTCAAATGATACCCACTTTATCTATATCAGAGCAATTTTACTGCTATGGGTTTTATCTTGAACATGGAGAGGTCATCAATATTTCTGCCATTTTTGAGTGACCCAGTTTCAGTGCATGACGTTTTGTGGTGTGCAGTCATGAGTTGTTACACAGACTTTTTTTTATGGTAGGTAGACATGAAATCTATATGTAATAAGGTACAGAATGATATTAATTTGAAAGGAATAGGGGATTTTTTTATTTCTATGGAAATCAGGTTGAACATGGGGCTGTCACTTTCAGAAGTGACAAATGTGGGGCTGCAATGTCACTCCCAGTGCAGTTTTGATGTTCTTGCAATAAATAAATAATTAAATCCCTATGTATGGGTATACATGTTTGTAAACATGCTTCCTAAAACCACTTAACATAGATATTTAGATTTGTGTGAAGTTAATTCAGAATATAACTATTGTAGGGGAGAATAAAGAAATGTCTGTAAGGGTGAGGGGGGGGCAAAGCAAGAGGAATGCGAGACAGCAGAAGGCAGGAAACCATTTCAAAATTTCTCCGGGGAGGGTGGGGACGTAATACCAGTGTCTAAATATAACATATTATGGAAATAACTATATACCCATGCTGCATGTCTCACTATGTAACATAGAAATACCATACGGAACAGTGTTTCATACGCCAAAACGCTTTTCCCTTAATAATTTTTGTCAATTTCGGGTATAGTAAATATACAACCACCTACCATGCTTGTACAAACCAGAAGACTTGATAATAATTTACGGTTCATACAGAACTCACACAAACACTTTGTTCCGTACAAACCCTGAATTATTTTACGTAGGGGGGGCAAGGGCAGGGGGGGGGGGGGGGGAATGAAATTTGCACTCAGGAGCATTTAGAAAAAGATTGCTGACTGAGTGCTCAGCATACTGTCTAGCTGCATGCCAGGTTTCTGCATGCCGAGGATCAGCATGCAGATCTGAATGCCAGGGATCGGGAGCATTTAGAAATACCTTTACTGAGGATCGTCATACCATGGTCCTTGGCATGCCTAACCTTGGCATTCCAGAGATCAGGAGCATCTAAAAAACACTTTTACTGAGGATTGGGATGTAGAGGGTCGGGATGCCAAGGATCAGGATGCCAGGGATCAGGTACCAGGGGTGGGGATGCCAGGGAATAGGAATGCCAGTGATCCGGATGCCAAGGAACAAGATGCCAAGGGTCAGGATGCCAAGGGTTCAGGATGCTGGGACCAGGATTGCAGGGACCAAAGTGCCGGGGATCAGGATGCCAGGAATCGGATGCCGGGATCGCAATGCTGGGGATTGGGAAGCCGGGAATCAGGATGCTGGGGATCGGGATGCCAAGGATCAGGATGCCGGGGGTCACGATGTTGGGGTGGGGATGGCGAGGGTTGGGATGCTGGGGAAAGGGATGCCAGAAATGGGGATGCCCAGGGGTGGGATGTCACGCATCAGGATGCCAGGGGTGGGGATACCAAGGGTGGGGATGCCAGGGATCAGGATGCTGGGGATCAGGATGCCAGGGATCAGGAATGCCTTGGATTGTGGTATGGGGGATCCGGATGGCAGGGATCCGGATGGCAGGGTCAGGATGCCGGGGATCGGGATGCAAGGGATTGGGTTGCCAGGGATTGGGATGCTGAGGGTCAGCATGCCAGGAATAAGGATGTCAGGGATCAGGATGCCAGGGATCAGTATGCCAAGGGTCAAGATGTCAAGGGTCAGGATGCCAGGGATTAGGATGCCAGGGTGGGGATGCTGAGGGTTGGGATGCTAGGGACAGGGATGCCAGGGAAAGGGATTCCAGAAATCAGGATGCCAAGGGGTGGAATGCCGGGGATCAGGATGCCAGGGATGGGGATGTCAGGGGTGGGGATGCCAATGTTGGGGATGCCAGGGACCAGGATGTCAGGGACTAGGATGCCGGGGATCGGGATCCTGGGGATTGAAATTATTAGCATTAGTAATAACTGAATTATTGCTTAAATCCAAGGTTTTGCCAACTGACTACTATTAAACAAGCTGTTTTTGGGGATGTCTTTGTGCCATTTTTGAGCCTTCCTTATATATGTATAGGATAAGGCGTCACACAAACAGCCCCAAATTCAGAACTTCAATCTTGAATATCTCAACTAATATTGGTAGTAGTAATGTGATTCAAAAAGCATATTAATGAGGAGATCTATTTGGTCCAATAATTAATTTAGTCATATAATGCCTTCAAAAAAATAAGGTAAACACCCTACAATCTTGACTGCATCCACAGACCAAAAATATGTTCTCACCATATGTAATCTGTGATCCTAAAAGGCCTTTGTGGCTGAAAAATTCAAAAAATCTGCTGATTAGGGGAAGACTGTCATGCCTGCTTTGTTCTGGGAACTTTGAAGAAAATAAACTGTTGACTGTGGCTTGTCAATGGGTTTATGCTCATGAAACTTCACATAAATCACTGAATGAAGAAAGTACATGCATTGTTTTCCGACAAATACCAGTTTTTCTGATGCCGCTCTACTTACTTGACAACAGTATACATCAATTTCGTTCATAATTTCCAAATAATACTTGTCAATCTTGAAATTACTTCTGACACCACATTAACTTCATAATGGTGGAGAGCAGACGCGCGTATGGTTGACGTTACTACTAACAGCTTATGGCAACTGCTTTATTGTTATCAGTTCCAGATCTACAGTAGAACTGCACCATTGTAAGAGCGGATGAGCGCGGAAACTGCGTTCATGAAATCGGTCAAGCGCAGCCGAGACATACATATCGTAGAACTAACACGATAAGCCCTGTTATGGTACAAATCCTATGTATTTAGGGCCGCTACACGCCCTTTACTCGAAGTCAACACCCAATAATCACCGTAACGTAGTCCGCTGGTGGGGACATCTAGTAGTAATAAAGGATACTACGTCTACGGTGCATCGGGTTTCTCGGTCTCAACTTTGTCTCTTTATATCCGGTGGAGCAAGCAACAAAACGTGCAGAAGAGTACACAGTGGTTTGTCCTTCACTGTTGATAAATCGCCCTGGCCACAACTCGAGGTAATATCACAGCCGATATAGTGTTTGAACTTTGATTTTGTTACTTGGCCTTCTGTTCTCTAAGATTTGTCTTCTTTCTCCAGTGATACCACTTCTTTCAGAAATGCTAGTGGCACCGCCCGTGACACTTGACAGATGTCTAGATCTAGTCAGTGTACCCGGCCTTGTGTTAGTCCCAACAAAAAATGCATGAACTTGCATTTATATGAAGTGTCATGAACATGATAGGCATTTCAGTTACACCAGGTACATAGATACTTAGCAGAGAAAGTTGCTTGTAACACGGACTTGGATGATATATAGGTCCGTGCATGTAATAACTGCCCTCACTGGGAATCCATGCCCCCCCCCCCCCCCCCCCCCAAACAGGTAAATGATCATCACCCCATAGTGGAACCTGGTCATAACGCGGTGATCTGACGGTCCCTAGGGCTGTGTGCTGTGTGCTGACTGTCTGACGCACAGACCTGCCCCTCACTGTTTTTTTAGGGTTTTTTTTAGCTGAAATATTTGATCGGAGTGATTTATTTATAAAGCCACTGGCCGCGCACCACCGTGAGGTGTGAAAGCGTAGGACCCCGGCCACTAGACCCGGGTGGTACTTCTACTTCAGTAGTACTTGTCAGTTGTGCAGCGTGGAGAGCAAACCTGTTTGGGGATTGACATTGACAAGGCTCGTCATACTGGAGCACATTGAATAATCTAGGATCGTACATGAAGAGCCTTTTCTGTATCTCGTACAAGGGTTATCATATACTATTTTATAAGTTCGTTCACTACGACAGTCTTAGCCGTCCATAAGTGTTGAATTAGGTCAACCCACATCGTCCCTGGGTCTGCTCGGCTTATAAAAAAGGGTCTTCATGTACAATCCTAGATTATTCAACGGGCCCCTGGCATTTGGTCATGAGCGTTTAGTATGGGTAAAATGACAATATCTAGTACAATCAAATGCAGCATTTATAAAGGATAGAATTTTCGAAAATTAAGTAGGTAGAAATCAAGAGAACTTTACAAAGAATATATAACAGAACTTTTCAGGCCCAAGATTCGAAAAGTGTGGTGCCACCTGTCATTTTATCAAAGAACATTGGTTTGAAATCATATTTCTGCTTGAATCACTGACATTATAAATAAGCAATAAAGACTTGATTTTCCTTCAGTCCTATCTCAGTCAATAATCAGCATAGATAGTTCAAATAAAGAGTGACTTGTAGATGAACCATCACAGTATAGAACTGGTAGGTTATCTTTTTGATTAAATGTTTTCTAGAGGTAATCATTGGCAGTTTCTAGCTATGCTATATGCTAAAAATGCAATGATATCAGAAAATTACGTTTTTAGGGCTCTTTTGGACTCTTTGTCATCTGTCATAATGCTCTTGTATCTCAGGAAATAACTATCACAGCCTGACAATATAGGTACATCTTTCTAATTGCCTTGAAATAGCTAAGAGGATCAAATGTTTATTTCTATAGGTCAACTGATAGATTTTTCATTAAATCACTGTGAAAACAGGAAGGTGACATGTTTTAGTATTTTTTACCCAACAAATTCAGATTTTCAATCTATGACAGGAAATCTTAACTATAACACAGGTATATCAGATATATATACCAATAGATAGGCCCAAGTATTTGCTTTCTAACAAAGTTTTGTTTACAAAAATCGGCCCGTTATTCACGACACAACAGGGATTTGCCCTTTTCAAGTAAGAAAAACTATTTTTTTGTGCCATATTAAACACTCAGGACTAGAGTACACTATACAATGCTATACATGATATTGCGAAGTAAAAACGTCAATAATCAATTAAACCCCTGACTTGTTTAGTCATCCAATTCTTTGATTATATAGAAGAACTGAAATTTAGTTAAGAAAGCTATTCGGACATGAACATTATCTTTAGTCACCAATCCCATGCAATGGCATGAGTGATATAGTCCGGGAAATTGCCTGTCTAGTGAACAGTCAGGGAGCACATGTCCTTGTCCCCATAGTCCAAAACAGCACTTCCTTGTTTCTAGGTATTCGCGTCGATTGCAGTGTATGTTCTTACGCCCTTATCTTCTAAGATGTCTAATATATCCAGGGCCGGACATGCTGAGAGGCCGGAAAGACCGGGTATCATATATGTAGTGTACAATATTCATGTAAAAAAATGTGTTTGTTTTTTTTTAAGAAGGCCGACATCGGCTGAGACGTTTCAGCCTCGTGTATTAGCAAAATGTATCATTGAAATCCACTTTAGATTTCAAATCTAGTCAAATGTTGAATGTCTAAAATATTTATTCATCTTTTCAGCTCACTTCAGCAGACGACAATCACCGCCGCCATGTTTGGGCGTCTCATCCAGACGGCGACTTCCTGTGTGCACGCCGCCTGGCGGTTACCCGTGATAACGTGCCGCACACTAGTGACGTCTAGCGGCGCGGGGCTCAGTGAGAGACTGGCGGGAGGTCTGATAGGTCCGTGTCGTGGTCCGTCAATACTGGCGGCATCCACTCCCGCCATCTCCCAGGTCCAGTTTTATAAAACTCCCTCCGCTATACACAAGCGCTGCGCAGCCTGCTACATCGTGAAGCGGAAGGGGCGACTCTATGTGGAGTGTAAGTTGAAGCCCAGGCATAAACAGATGCAACGGATGTCCAAAAGGAAACTGTTCGGAGAGGACTAACGGACTGAAAGACAGTGTACATAAATCTCTCTCTGTGTGTTTGCTACTGTTCGAAAATAAGCTTGTATAGACTGGAATAGATGGAAGAACTAATGACACTTCCGATAATTGGTGGTAATATGTCACATAATAAAGAAATAGTTAAAAGTATACCATCGATTTCAGTTATTTTCCAAGGAAGTGTAATAAAACGCCTCAACGCCAAGCCATTCTTATTTATCATAGATCTTTATTAGATGTAGTGATCACAGTATAGGCATCCAGTATTCTGGACCTGTCGTCGAGGTTCGGTTATAGATAACCTTCTTCAGGGCTTAGTCCAGGGAGTTCAGTTATTCTCATGTGTTAACAGGCATAATATTGGCAAATTATAAAAGGAAAATCCTATAACATCGGTAAGGGGTTTGGGGACCGCCTAGGCCCTCATTGGGGTTCAGAGAATGAGATATTGTCCCTGGTAGGTGCGAAGGAGGTAAAGTCCCCAGCAGCTCCTGCATTTCCTGAATTCCTGGCTCAGTTGGGACCTAAAATGCCCAAAATTACGCAAGTATTACTCCCCATCTTTTAGGTTTTCATTTTGAACCCCATCCCCCAAAAAGATTCTTCGGATTTACATATGGTGTCTGTGTCAATATATTTTTTTATATTAGAAAGAGAAGTTCTTATGATTACATATATTTCGGCAGCGTGGAAGCATAAAGTTCACGGTTAACCAATGTATTCCTTTGACAAAGACCTCGTTCTAAAGGCTTTTATAAATTACCATTTTTTAATGCGGCATATCAACATGCGTTAGGAACTGGTATCAATGTCAGTCTAGACCGCGAGCGGACGGGTCATCTCAAACCAATTGTAACAACTCTGTTTATAAAAGACGGAAACCCAGTGGACAAAATTGCAAAGTTATGAGGTAAGGATCGACAAAATTACTTCACGAGGCCTTGACTCGTTCCGGGCATGCGCAATTCCTGCACCACCGTCTGCCCTTAAGAGGAATGACGATATTTGTTAAACTTTTTTTTTGTTTTAATCGGCTTTGATACAGAGGTTTCTATTGCCACGTCTAGAATACTACGATATTTGTTATAAATACATGTTAGTAGTGAGTAATGTAAGTAGTGAGTTAAGAGGACAACACTAGCACTGGCTTTTACATCTACTTTATTTTTCAGAACAAACATTCAGTTACCACATATATATTGGCAGATTTAGCACATTTATAGAGATACACTTTTATAAATCAGAAGCCCATTTTCGTAAGTAGTATAATGCACATAATAAAAAAAACTGTGCACTGTAACAAGAAACAAGGCTGCTCAAAATATATGTAAAATATGACAGGAATGGCATGCAGTAATGATGGATACTTTGAGCATTTGAGAACCTGATAAAACATACAAAGGGTTTGTAAATCGTACACAATAAACCGAACAATTGAGCAAAAAAAGTGAACAATACTTTAGAAATACTGGAATTGACTGAAGAACGGAATCTCCAGGATCAAACCCATGACAGCTTCAGAACTATTAGACTTTGGAGAGCCTAGCTTTCTGTTTGTAAGTGGAATATCCGCCTACCAACAACCCTAAAAAGGGTATCTTGTGGTCGGAATTTAAGACTCAAAGCAGTGCTTTTCAAAATATAAACCCAAACTCGCAGGGGAAAAACAAGGATAACGCAAATTCAGCTTCGCGAAAAACAGACTGGGGATATACAAAAAGATCACCAGTAATTCACCCAGAGCCAACTTCTAACTCAGCAACTGGTTACGTTTGATACATATATATGTCTAGTTTTCCTCAGATGCTATAGGAATAATGGTTTGATACAATAGTTCTTTTACTGAATACTAGTATAGTTCCAACCTCTCTACAAGAATAGCGTTATGAAGGCTTGAAAAGACTAGAGAACATGATATTTCCGACCTTCCAGGTGAATTTTCACTATGAACTTTAAAGAAATATTCAACTCAGACATCATTCACTTATCACCAAGGACGATTTGATTTTCGATAAAAGACTACCTAAATACGTTCAGATGTACATTTGTATATAACAAGTGACGTAACAAATATATATTGGGCTACCAGTGACGTCATAGAAATAATGGGTCATCCTAGCCTTATGACAGTGTGTTTCAGAAACCATCTTTGAAACGTTTCCCACATCTGAGGACATTTAATACCTGAGTAGATTAACGGTGTGTGGATGTTCGGACAACTATTCCAACGTTTTACTATTCCTGGTGCTACCTGGTGTTTATTTACAATGCTAAGTTATGATTAATCATGATTATATACAAACTCTTCAAGATTTTGTAGGTATCCGGATGTTCTTCTAGATTGGTGGGTTGCATTTTGAGCAGTTTATCTCCAATCAAATATTTTCATGATTCTTGTAAGCGTGTGTCTTCGATTATTATATGGAGACTGTGTTAGGGTGCCTGGATGAAATCTGTTCCGAGTTGTTTGGTGTGTTTAGACGTCCCGAGTTTCGAAGAACGAGGTATTTCTACATACTCCAAAACCACGAGCATTGAATTTCATCTAGGCACCCTCACTCTATCTCATTATTATATACCTGGAAATGATTAAAAACTCAATGTTATCAATCCTATCAGACATCGACATATATCACCGATTCTCACCGACCCGATTGCCGATTACAATGATGTCGATGTACGAGGGTACCCGACTCTCACCGATTACCCACATGCTAGTAATGCAATTCCCACCGACCCGACGGATTGTTCGGGCAAATGTGTGATAGGCCAGAGTTGGCGTGTCGCTGTCTTATTGGCTTGTTGCTTACAATTTTGGCTTAGAGCAAGTCACGTGGTAGAGAAGTACAAACTATATTCATTCATCACTCAGTGAGAAATGAAATCCATACAGCTGACCATTCGCACAGGTAAAGTAGAACCCCGCGTAAGGGGTACCCTCTGTCCAGACCAAAAGCGTAACGTTACGCAGGGTGACAAGGTGAAAATAAACATATAATATAGGGAACTGTTTTGAACAACGGCCTCCCCTGACACGAGGTGCCCCCTGACACCAGTTGTCCCCTAACACGGGGTGTCCCTTAAGCTGGGTTCTACTGTATATAATATACCTTAAATTATCCAATTTTTAACTTTGCTGCTGGGCGAGTTTTTGGATTTGGCCACATACATACCCCATACGTCACCTAGGTGTCGTACGGATATAAATACGACATGGGTAGGAGCGAGCCGTATGTGTAGGATATACTACCACAGGTATATAATAATAATAATGTATACGTTCATCGCTACCATGTTGTGCTAGAGTTTGTGGTGGGTTATATATCATCAGAACATATAACTTGAACGAGGAAGAGGCTGAGATTTCAGTAATGAACAGTTGTGCCTGGATAGATAGGCACATAGGTACGATAACATTAAAACTGTAGCCGTTCAAACAACGTTGTTTTCTGTATTGAAGTGCACCATAGATTCAATACCTGGGTATAAATACATGCGTATAATAGTATACTTAACACTATAGAATATTAGGAGATAGTCACAAGAGATTCACATCACAACACACTCCTCTAGTAGAAAGAAATGGAACGTACTAACATTAGGTTTCTCATGAAAAAATAGTTTTCACACTTTGTTTTAATGTTTGAACCTTCCTAAAAACCTCACAAATATTCCTAGATATCTGTGCGGGTTAAATATCCGTGTTCCGAGGTGTTACAATATGATTAAGCGTGTGTTCTATTGAGACAATAGAAGTGACGAAAAGACGATCGGCGTGCACCAAACAACAACCGAGGCAGATATTCTAGCCCAGTGGAGCAGCATGTTAGGAAGTCGGCAACGACCATCCGACATTTGTATCGGCCACGGTAATCCTGTCATATTAATGCACAACATAACCACACACTTACTACAAGATTGTAAATAGAGTATATTTTGAATTTGAATAATTACAAAACCTAGTTCTACATTCACCTCGATTTTGTAATTACTTACTGTCTTTCAAAAAGTTCACATATATGAGAAACAGACTATTTTCCGCGCAAGAATCAATTAAAATTGGCAGCAATATGACTGAGTGTGATTTGGTCGCGCATGGATATTGGGGGTGAACCGACGCCGGATGGGCGCCGCCGAAACACTAAAATGCTGCTCCACCGTGTATCAGGCACAGTGGCCGACGCTGGATGGGCGCCACTGAAGTCCTTTGGTAAACACAAGCCGTCTTTTCGACACCCAATCAGCTTGATAGAATACTCACTTTAGGCACTGTCTACTGTTGAGCATGTACCGCCCACTCACAGCTACAATATCTGATATCGTCATAAAATAACCCTGTATAACAAAGTTGTAGATGCTTAATGTTTACATATACTGACGTCTCATCTCGTACTCAGAATACAAAAATGGCAGAAGGTAATCAATATACAACACAGTTCAACTTCAAGAGTAACAAACGGACCATGCTATAACAGATCTGCATATCAGGTATACATACAGACGTGTATCAACCGCAGTTATATTTATACACTTATATCAGTTGTATTCCGTTTAACCTTTCCAAAAATTCTGAGAAATTGGGAAATATGCCAGTGTCTATACGTAAACAAAATATCATATATCTAACGAACGCTGAACTAGACCCCACTGATAGCTGTTTGGTAAAACTATTGCACAGTACGCAGAATGGGCAAATTTAATATCACTCTGACATTGCAATACTTTTTTTATGCAAAAAAGACGAAGAGTTATGTTTCCATGAACGCATTCACCATGTACTAACAAACCATCTGACATTATATGCCCAGTTATAAAAAAACAACAGAGTTAGAACATGAAATCAGACGGAATTTGTGAATGAGGATTATCATATGTTACAGACATTCATTAATTCGTAGATTTTGTGATATGATGGAGTATTCCCTCTGCCATCTTGTCACTGCACTTTTCTAAATATATACATGTGCCGACCAGACATCAAGGGTGAAAGGTCAAAGTGTCTTAAAGACTATATACTGATAGTAAACCATAGAAGGCTGTATTCCTCTGTCGATAAAACATGGAATTTATAGTAAAGAAAATGCATGAGTTAGAGTATAATAGGAAGTATCTCATTAAAACATTTCTTGATATAAGCCAGTGTGCACAACGGTCCTTACACAATGCTCTCTACAAAAAAAGTCTCTTCTAGTTGTGAGAAACAACAGATTATAAGATACCCACAAAAGTGTGAAACTATAGCAGCCTCTTCTCTGACTACAAATTGACTTTGTGCTTCTCGTCAAGCTAATTATCGTAAATATTTTGTATAAAAATGTAGTTCAGAATATGTGACAAAAGAAATGTGGTGACAAATGTATAAACTTAAATAAAGAAATTACTGACTAGAGACACTAGAATACACAGTATACCCGGGGAAAAATAGAAGTTTTCTGTACAAGTCTAAATGCTTTTGAAATAACAAAAGGGAAACTAAACCGTCTTTAAATCTTAGATACACTTTTCATGAACTAAAATTACAGGTAATATCCATTTTGGTAAGTCGGTTAATAGAGTTGAATATGAAATGATAGAGTTACTTCTGTATACGTATGAAAATTTGGTGGCAGGAAGGTATGAGGTTGACAAAGATAAGTTCTCGCCCAGTTCAGAAACATTAACAGTCTAGTGTTGCTGGATTGATAAATGATGACAACGTACAATATTACTGACCCTATATTGGTTTAACAAAGTATAATAAAGTAAATGCAATGCCTTTTGAGCTATGTAGGATTCTTGGAAAATGGGGTATCTATATTTGTCCCTGGATCCCGTTATATCGGGATATAATATATTTTAGTTTGTAACTTATTCCGTCTTGGTGCCTGCACTCCCACACGTCGGTGAATTGCAAGGTAGAATTTGTTTTCCTTTTGTCATTATAATTATAAAGATCAATATGCTTATCGCTTTCTCGTTCCGCAGTTGATCACGTTTAAGGTCAGGGTATGTCAGAGTAAATAAGTGGCACAGTAAATGGGACACATGATTACTAGACCAGTGTCTTTTACAAGATTCCTACACGGTATGGAGGCCAACGTGAGTTACTCGGTGATTCTGTTTCCATTTGTCCTTTACACTAATTGTAACTTGAGTAACAACATGACTAGTCCGGTTTACCCCGCAATCCGATCATACAACATCATATAACCCTATAAGATATAGTCCTGCTAAAACAATAACTGATATCGTTTTTCACTCAGTCATTCATTATGATAGGCGATGAATACATATTGTAGCGATTGAATATTGATTTGTTACATTTACATAAAGCAGACAAGGGTTATCGTTTGATAATATTTAAGTTCGTTCGCTAAGCCAGTATCAAAAAAGTGTTAAGTAAAGTTGACCCACATCGTCCCTGGCTGTCTATGGCATACAGAAAAGGGTCTACATGTAGGACTCTAGATTATTCAACGGGTAGCTGGGTCGCTGAGAGATACATGACTAGTAGTTCACACGTGTGCCTCCCTCAGAAAGTGACGAGTATCAGTATAATGGCCAAAAGAGATTGATCTGAACACCTATAGGGAGCCAAAGTTTATCTCACCCCTGGGATTTTTTCCCATAAACTTCACATTGGGAAATTTAGAGAGTCAGAAAAGGATTTGGTTGGTAGAAAAAAAATACTGGCTCGAGACGTATGTGTGTCCACTCTCAGAGCGGATTCTTTGGATTCATCAGCGACAAACAAGATCAGCATTCAAGATGGCGTCTTTGATGATTGAGCACTGACCTTCAAACTTCTCTTCAAGTTCGTCGATTTGTAGCAAATAAAACTAATTCAATTTGCAGCAGCTAGCATAAACTAAAAAGCAGCTCCATGTACTTCAAAATCTGGAGGAGGGAATGTATGAAATCATAAGAGAGTGCATTCACTCCAATTTCTAACGCTCACTGACTACTGAACGGAACACAAACCAGACACATAGACCATGTATACATGCTCTTAACACACCGTATTTACATAAATATTAAATCTATATACCTTTATAAAATACATGATATAACAATGTAGTTGGCAACATTCATATACAGAGACTGTCGCAATGTAGGTATTTACATGCCTCAACAGATCTGAAGCCAGGTGCTGATGATGCCGGGGCTCAAGCGGAATATGCATGATAGTATGCATGATAATATGGATGATAGTTTGCAACTCAGTTCTAGATAGCTACATGTGTGTAAATATGACATCCACTTGATGCTGACGGAGAGTTGTGGCTGGCAGAGGCGGAGCAAATCCAAGGCAGTGAGCAGTCAGTGGTCCGTGTCGTCACGCTCGAGTCGCTGCAGGTGTTTCTACAAATGAGTAGCTCAGTGAAATCCTCACAAAGTCCGAGGACAACTCTCTGAGTAATAAGGAATGACTTGGTGATCCACGGTGATCCGACTGCTACCTGGTGCAAATACCAACGACGACGCCTCGAAGAGCTGCTCATTGATTCTACGACCCGGTCACTGTCTCTACAACCTGCTCCTTCACTCTACGACCTACACACTCACTATACGACCTGCATACTCACTCTACGACCTGTAGACTCACTCTACAACCTCAACACTCACTCTATAACCTCAACACCCACTCTACGACCTGCTCCTTCAATCTATGGCCTGAGAACTCTCTCTACGACCTGCCCCATCAATGTACGACCTGTCCACTCACTCTACGACCTGCTCCTTCACTCTACGACCTGCCCACACACTCGAGGACCTGCCCATTCACTCCTCAATCTGCTCATTCTACTAGCTTCATGACCTTCTCAAAGCTTTTACAACCTGCCCTTTCACTTTGCAACCTTCCCACACACTCTATGGCCTTCTAATTGGCTCTATGACCTTTTTGTACTTCGTGCTCACTCTAAGACCTGCTCGACCATTCTATGATTTACTCACTGACTCTACGACCTGCTCACTCAACGACCTGCTCCTTCTACGATCTGCTCCTTCTACGACCTGCTCCTTCTACGACCTGCTCACTCACTCTACGACCTGCTCACTCACTCTACGACCTGCTCAATGAACTCCTCAGACGAGTGCTGCCTTTCAGTCTCTCCTTACTCACAGCTGCTCACGGTGCCAGTCAGAGCTGGTTCCCCGGCATTTTAACCTGGTCCATGTTCACGTTGTAGGAGACCGGGTACTGGCCAGCCGGCGGCGGTGGTCCCATGGGTGGGCCGGGTGGTCCCGGGGGAGGGTACATCGCGCCGGCGTCACCCTGTGGTGGGTAGGCTGGAAAGGAAAGGTAACACACTGTTTAATGTTTCATGTCTGGTTATATGCTTTTCTTTTCTTGTTTGAAATTGGATGGAACAACTTTAACCCTATGAGAACGGGCGCCTGCTGCAGAATTAACCCCCTAAGGACGGGTACTGCCAAGGGACGACACCTTCTCCACAGGCGTTTGTTTATTCAATTTAACGTCCAGTCAACCGTTAAAGGTCCTTTCCAGACTTTCTCAAGATTATTTTACTCCACATGGGTGATGATCAAGTCTATTTGATGAATTCAGATCTCACATTTACCCAAGTGAGAGCTCTTTTACTTCCCACACCACAAAGACATGGTTTGAGAAGGATTGACCTTTGATAAAGCAGTAAATCTACCGGGGATGAAGGAGAAAAGTGGCTGCAGTGGGACTGAGACCCACAAAGTCCAACAACCTTGGGGTTAAGAGTACAGTGCTCTTAACCACTGAACTATTAACCGATGTCATAAGCTCTTTTACTTCCCACACCACACATAGACATTGTTTGAGAAGAGTCCAGGGCTCTTAACCACTGAGTTATTAAGAAATTTCGTAAATATCTGAAAATTGATGCCTCAAGGCGTTATCCGTCCTGGGGTGGATGATGCCTTGAGGCAGCATCCCTCCTTATAGGCTAATAAATACTTAGTCATGGAAGAGGGATGAGACTATGAGTGACGGTTTGAACCACTCCTTTATTAGCGCGAGTGACACTCAATTTATACTTTCTTTGTTTTATACTACAACAATGATTTCATACACAGGAAATGAAAACAATGACTTCCATGGGAAATTGGAAAACTGCTTGTATAAAAGTTCAGGGAGAAGGAGAATGTGATGCTCTACAGTGGCGACTTGTAAAACAGCGATATATATGATCAGTATTATAACTAAGACTGTGTTTGTTGTAACACCTATGCTCAGGGAGTGGGCCAACTGTGGAATGAATGACGTGGTTTGAGCCAAACAGGAATTGGACGCCTTGAGCCTTTTACCGTTTGAGCCTCCTGTCAGCGCGGAAACGTGGACGCCTTGAGCCTACCCCGTGGACGCCTTGAGCCTACCCCATTTTAGTTCCGATTGGCAGGTTAGGGTTAGAAAAGGGTTGGGTAAGGGTTAGGGTTGAGTATATATGACTATAAATCAGTATAAGTGCATTTTTCAAAGTTTTTACATCTAGAGGCTCAAGGCAACCAAAACGGGGTAGGCTCAAGGCGTCCACAGGATAGGCTCAAGGTGTCCACAGAAGACACCAGACGACATGAGTGTCATGTAATATCACCACTAGTCACATGTAACATGTATAACACAATGAGAAGTATTAAACATTTTAATATCTCAAGAACCTGTTGAGTTGTGTTCTGTGTGACTGCACGTACCTGGAGCAGGGCCCGAGGGCGGGGGGTAGTACGGCTGTGGGGGGTAGCCGTACGGCGGCGGGGGCTGACCAGCTCCGGGCGGCATGGGGCCAGGCGGAGGGTATGCTCCAGGGTTGTAACTCGGTACTTGGTACCCACCAGGCACTGTAACAAACAAAACAGAAAAGTCGGTTAAATACAATTTTCACTTCTATTTTTGCCATAGAAAAGAGTCACCTCTGTGTCATCAAATGCTGAAAATACAATTTTATGATACGTGTATGTTTTAACATACAGAGAAGATGAAGCAACGTCCAGTCAACTAGCGGTGCTACCTAAGTGGCCTTTTTAGAATACGCCCCGGCTAATCACCGTAACCATTGTGCAATGCATGCTCTGACATCATCAATATTTGTGTAGAGCTACTCCCCTAAGTCACTCCACAACTGTGCGCGATTTCTTTCATCTAAAAGAAAGAGCTGCTTGGTCATCTGTGAAATAAAACACATGTAAATGATTTTTAACAATTTAATATTGTTACGGGGGTTTCATCTTAATTGAAGTTGTTAAATTTAGATGATTTGACAATTTGTTACAAATTGAATTTTGATTAATCACAAGATCAGTGAGTGACTACAGGACTTCTCAGATGTCATTAGACTGACAACGGTGTTTTAGAGGGTAAAAGTAATTAATATCCTTGCTTTCGCTCAGGTATTACTACGCGTCTAGTCCTCGGAGATTACGGCCGTTTGTGTATTTTTTAACGGATATTTTAACACCAGAAATCCAGTATTGTAACGTCTTTTACTACAGTAGGAAGTGAGAATAAATGTATAATACTAGAATACTGTAAGAATAATGGAGGAAATATGGAATATGAAAAATATTCATTTCTTTTATTTTTGTGACAATATCTGACTACCCCGTTTTGTAACTCTTGAAACATGCTGTCAACAACCGACCTCTAATATTCTTTTTGTCTCTTTTTTTTGTATCAGTTGGGAATAGATGTGCACTTCGCCTCGTCATTTCAATCAAATGACTCTAAAATATGGTGTAGATTTACAAGAACTAACTAGTTCTTTTGACGTGGCGGGAAAACACCTCTAACTACGGACAAGTCTAAACTAACAAGTAAATGTGCAGCGAGTCGCCTTTCAGTGCTGTGAGTGATTAAAAATAGTACCATGAGAACACCTTTATCATTTTCACTGCGTCAAAAACACATTGGTTTCAAATTAATTATTGGCCGTCAAAATAGAACACAAATTAATAACTGAAATTTAATAACTGAAATTTATCAAACTAACATAATAGGAACAAATGTTTTATCAATGATGAAAATATGAGATTCAAAATATGATAATGATAGTTAAGGGATAGATGGAGGAACTGACAGAAAAGATAAGAGCACATGAGTAGAGAACAGAGAAATCGGAGAAGTAAGAAGTCAGACGACGCTAAACCTCCAATCCCCAGTGCAGTGCTACATTGAATGACAGTTTTAGAACTGCCCCTTAACGTAGTAACTATGAAACACTGTCGGATATGACATCATACAGTAGTCTCACATCTCCTCCCCCAGGTGTCATAATAGGGATACGTAGAAACACCAAGTGTAAGAACCATGGGGAATAAATGCGTTTAATTGGTTGTTCAGTAAGAAAGGCAAAGATAGGGGAAAATTCACTAATGTAATTAAACAAAATACAAGTGGAATAATTGTAGACAAAACAACAGATGCACTGACGTAACTAATACTAAACAAACAAAAATGGCCAATCTTTGTGTCACCTTGCTGATACTGGCCTTGGTTGGGCGGGACCATGCCTGGCGGGGGCGGGCCCGGCTCGATGCCCGTCCGCACCATCAGCTGTTGTTGTTGGAGCACCTCGCCCTGAGAGGCGTTCCGCCGGCGCCGCACGCACACCACACACAGCGCCACGCAGATCATGACGACGACGAGCGTCGAGAAGGCCGAGGCCAGGGTGGAGCCCATACCGAACCGACTCAGCCGCCGCACACCTGAGGGAAAACAGTGTGTATTATAAGTAATTTTTTTTTTTTTTTTCCATGGGAAAAATTCACTAATGTAATTTTTATGTTACCGGATTAGTGACAACTTAATTTAAAACATTTGGGACTTGTTCCATTTGTTTTGGGACCTAGCTGTGCCACCACTCTGACAGCAACCTGCTGCCTAAGGGTCACTTTGCTATTACCTCCATTTTACTTTATTAAACTTAATAAAGTTTAGGAATTTACTTTTTGAACTTTCCTCAAATGTGACAATGTCATATGCCTTGATACAGCCAAACTTTAAGATGCCTGAAGAGTCCGATTCGGATGAAACCTTGATCCCCCACCCCTACTGTCTCATTTTGATAGTTCCCTGAACCAACAATGTGCTTGGTTTTCTGTAATGCTCCCCTGTCTAAATCATGGTTGGAGAGCGCCCACGATTGTGTGATGTCACAGTCGTGAAGGGTGGTTGTTATGCTGCACTGTTTCTTTGACAGTGTTCACCTGGAGGTAGCATAGCAACGGTTTGGATCTGACAAGTAATTGTCATTTCAAGGTAGCATCGGTTGGGGTCAGAAGTGTTATTAGCCACGTTTTCTAAATCTGTATTATAAGTAATGAGGTTCTATTTAACCAGGAACATAGGCTAGGCTGTAAACAGTGTGTAGTATAAGTAACAAGATTCTATTTGGCCAGGACTACAGGTCTCTCTGTAAACATTGTGTAGTATAAGTACTGATATTCTATTTAACCAGGAACATAGGCTAGACTGTAAACAGTGTGTAGTATAAGTAACAAGATTCTATTTAACCAGGACTACAGGTCTCTCTGTAAACATTGTGTAGTATAAGTAACAAGATTCTATTTAATCAGGAACATGGGCTAGGCTGTAAACAGTGTGTAGTATAAGTAACAAGATTTTATTTAACTGAAACTACATGTATGTAAACAGTGTGTAGTATGAGTAACAAGATTTTATCTAACTGAAACTACATGTATGTAAACAGTGTGTAGTATGAGTAACAAGATTCTATTTAACCAAGTCTGTCTGTAAACATTGTGTAGTATAAAGGGCTGATTCCACCAAAACGATGGATTTGTCGTGATATATCTTGGTATATCTTGTAATATCTTACAGTGTCGCAAAATGTAGCCATGCGGTGACGGGTATGTTTTGGTGCTCCAAAGCTCCACCACTGCGACACCTTTTTTTTGTTTTATGTATTGTATTATGTGATACCAAAATTGAATTATGAGTCTTAACCATTATGTGCCCGTCCTCTTGCGGGACAAACTGTCACCAGCACACGTCCTTACAGGAGTAGGGCGTCCTTAAAGGGTTAAGGGCAGGGTTAAGGGAGACCCCTGAGACAAGGCCTGAGATAAGAAGAAACATGAGCATCTCACCAGCGCAGTTTGTCTCGTCACTGTTATCTCCACAATGGTTGATGCCGTCACATCGCAACTTCCGCTCTATACACTTCCGGTTGGCACACATCATCTCTTTACAAAACGAGGCTGAAGGAAACCCATATCAATAGAAACATTATTTGCACAAACTACATGTATAAACAGCGAAAAATATATATACTAGACAATAATAATCGATGGTTTTGTGAGATCAACCATGAGTGGTTTACATCATTTGTTGTATTCATAGGCCATCTTTTCGAATACATCAAACCTAAATATTGCATTATTAAATCTGGGGACGTGGCATATGTAGGTTCGCTTGCAGCTTCCACACTAGACTTCCTCAAGTCTTTGATTATGAATATTCATCAAATGATTAAACACAATAAGAATAAAGTTCATTATAATATGTATCTTTCTCTGACTGGCCCATGAATCAAAGACTTGTCCAGTATAAACTGAATCTCCTGTTTATGGCCCCAAGCTGCTCCCTGTAACCCTATACCTCCTCCTACCCCTCTCCATCCCCTCCTCCAGTTCTCTGGCCGCCTGTGTTGTCATAGCAATAAATTTCGTCTGCTCCTGATTGAGATCAAAGAGAGTGACTGGCATCTTCTCTTGTGTGTGTATTCTGCACTATATGATTATCCAGTGCCTATGTATTTATCTTTGCCTGGTACAAACGTCCATGGGCTTAAATTTAGGAACTCATACTCGACAGGCTTGCAAGTGTGGTAACCAAATAAACAAATAAACTTGACCAGGTCACGATAAACTCAGAAGCATGTTTGAGTTTGATCTGAGCTCCAGTTTTCCATCTCATTTGAAGTGCTTCAGAATATTCACTCGGCTAGTACCTTGTACATATTCCTGTGCGCTCCGAACTCAATGGCGAACAGAGACATAGACCAAACACTGTTTTTCAACGTTGATATGATACCAAAGGGTGACTTACTCTCTTTGAATGAGGTGACGATGATCTTAAAGCTGTAGCCCTTGTCTGTTCGCGTGTCCAGTCGGAACGTGGCGTATTTCCCGTTGGTGATGATAAGTTTCGGTTTGGAAGACCGGCATGTGAACGTATACTGTATGGACAATAAATACAGCTACATCTTAGTAGACTTTCACACAGGTAGACATAGTAACATGGCAGAAACAGCAGTTATTTCATAATAATGTATGGAAAACCCCAATAATACATACTCCTATTATCAAAATTGTCACAATAAAAAATTCTATGGAAAGTTATTGGAAAACGCTCCCCGAAATGAAGCCTGGAGGCATCTTCAGGACTGAAAGAATTAATGGAGAACTCGGCTCGTTTTGGAGATGTCATACAGTATTTTAATCTTATGCTTCAAATATATATTAACTTGAGATAATATTACCATGTAAACAATGTTGCAACTGATCAGACTGAAACACTGCATGTGTTATCTTTGGAGTACACTACAGACCTAAAATCAGTTGAGAAGTTGTGTATAATTGATGGTTTTTGAATCTCTGAATGCAGGGAGAAATACAAACAGGGCCAGTTCGTTTCCAGACGAGAAAATCCATGAGCGATTTTGTTTCGGGCCGAGTTCTCTAGTTTTCTTATCGACCACAACCGGAGAAATATACAAATATTTTTTCAGTGCTGAGGCTTTGTTGAGTTAGAGGCTGAGTTTGATTTGGGGAATCGATAGCTACGACTGAAGCGTACATGTACTACACTGTGAACGTTTCTGAATAAATATGACAATGAATTATGATGAGAATATCGGAGAGCATTGAAAATATTTATTTCGAATAAAGGGAAAGAGGCTTATATCCTCAGATCACACAATGGTCAGGGCGTCTATATTCTAGAGCTTAATCGTTATATCTGCTATAGTGGGAAGAGTGACACTTTTACTAGCAATGCTCGTGGCGCAAAAGTAGTCCCGACACGAATCTCTACTCTCAAGAAATAGTGCCATCTGACGAAGCACCCAGTGTGAAGACCGACTTTCGTGAGCTTTGAGTGCCATGAGTGACCCACATATTGACCCGGTAGGTCAATATTGAGAGTACAAATGTCGTCTGCTTACAATACAAATGTACGATCCAAGTTCGTTTTTGTCATTATTCCTACGAGTTTCAGATCTTTCAGAGCTTTTATAACATGTGATCCAAATAATTGATTCTGTGGGCATATATAACATCTACAAATGGATGGATTGAATTATACTGGGGAAAAAATTGGACAAACATATAGTGAGAATGATTGTGCCATACCACATACGACAAGTACCTAGCAAGGAGTACTGATTATAATTCCATATCAAATTGAGGTATACTAAAATGCCTCATTAAATACAAATAATAGTGCTGATATTTCTAAAGTACCTCATATAATGCAAATATCAGAGACAATATCTTAAAAGAACATAACTCTTATTATGATCGCACAACATATCTCAAGCGTGAGTTCTCATGGATCCCCCAGCCCCCGCCGCCCACAGCAACTAATTGAAACATTATTGCCAATAAAACATGAACTAATGAAAGCCTATTTGTAAGAGACCCCGGTATTTGCACGTGGGCTGGTCATCCGATTTAGTAACAGGATAAAGAACGGTTTGTCATTAATGGCTGTTTCATAGGTGATGAATTACGCCGCCGGTACTCGCATGACGTCAGGCGCTAAAAATAACCGCCAAGAAACGAATATGATTTGAGAATGCGGTTGTATGCTCCTCAGAGTTGCCTCTGCGCAATATCTTCGCATGCGCTTGGATATTACTATTCATCAACTCCTCGGACGGAGCATACGACCGCTTTTATCTGAAACCAGTCAATGTTGTGTATTTATTACTCCATCATTGTTCCCGACTTTTCCCGATTATAATCGGTAATTGGTGAGAATCGGTGATATACAATAGAACCCCGTCTAACGGACACCTTCGGACCCGATTAAGATATTGAAAATTTGATTTCAGATCTAGCATCGCCTCTGTCTCCCTACATATCGATATTCAACACATGCATATCGGACCGGAGGGAACTTGAAACCCCCGCGTAAGCAGAGACCCCGTGTAAGCGGGCACTTTGGCTCAGAACGGAAGGTGTCCGCTTACGCGGGGTATTACTATATATGTCGATGTATTCTGAAATGCTTAAACGTGGATGCTTAACCCTTTAAGGACGGGTACCTGTGGCAATAGCATTTGGTTAAGGGTGGGTACTTGTGCTCATTTATACCGCCAGGGGGCGGGAAGTATCAGGCCTATTGTGATAGTTCTATACTTTAGGACATGATAAAACATGCAATCATTAACCTTATTATCCATTTCACCCGAAATCGTTACCTGGGTGTTACATCTATATTCTGTGAAAATTGCATGATTAAATATCCAATCTATCCTATTTTATTCCACAAAAACGAAATTTGGCAAATTCAAGAAAATGATGCCTTTTGGCATCAACCGCCCCAGCACAGATGATGCCATATGGCATCATCCTGCCCTAGCACGGTTGATGCCGTATGGGATCACCCGCCGTGAATGGGTTAAACCCGGAAGGTAACTCACATCTGGCGTCTTGCCGTCGGAGGTGCGTGCGAAGTAGACCTTGAGGGAGACTTCGCAGTTCTGAATGTTGAGCTCCTCCACGTTGATCATGAGTCGTTTGGAGGTGAAGAGGTCGTCGTCGGCCTCGAACTTCATCAAGCACGCCGAGTGACTCCACATCTTGTTGGGCGAGCTGCGGATGACGGCGCCGTCAATCTCGCGAACACGCACCGTGTTGCAGTTCATGCCGGGCATGTAATCTGTGGACCGGCATCAAATATAACATGTAAAGAAGACGAAGAAATAGACAATGATCTACGATTTTATTTTTCTGGACGGGCGGCCATAAACCACGAGAGGTTGTCGCGTCCAGTTTCAACCACTGTTATTGGCATGAATGATAATTTACATGCTAGAAGAACTTTCCTACTTTTCCCTAATGTTAAGATAAGATAGCTTGCCTGGGATATCCAGGCTTCACTTCGTGTTTATTAGAGCATAAATTTAAAGATCTGGTGCTAATGCTTGTTAGTACTCATCGCAGCTACCATGTTCTAATATACATGTATCAACTATTAAAAATCAACTACCTACTGAAACCTAGACTTGTTCAAGTCTTTTATTATGGAAATAACATGTGGGCTTTCCCTAATGCCTGACAGGAAGACAGGTAGCCATAGGATGCAGGGACTGAAGCCAATCTAATTGAAACTCACTTATAGGCAAACGAGGTTGTACCAGGCACCTGTCTTAATTAAAGTGAAACCTAGATGTGAAGCTTATTAAAGCAATGTCATTTATTTTGGTGTGTTAAACTGGAACGACCTGCCTTCTGTTACCAGGAACATTGAATCCCTTTGGAACTTTGAAGTGTTGGTTCCACCAACATGATAGATTTGACACGTTAGAAGTTGATATATACTTTTTTATCTTACAGCTTCGCGATATGTCTTATCTCCTTTTCCGCGACATGTCGTGCACGATAGTTTGTGTACTTTTTCGCGATGATTTATGTCTTTTTTGGTGCTCCACCACTGCAACACCTTGCATCTATTGCCAACATATCATGGCATATCGCGATCTATCGCGGCATGAGCATGCTGAAGGGGCTTAAACAAACCGATGGGTCACTGTAGAAATGCACACGATTACTCGAAACCTAGCAAGACTTATGAAGACAACCAAATCGTGACATATCTTGATATATCTTGTGTGTTGGTGGAACCAGCACTTAAGTCTGAACTTTAAAAAATCAGTGTTCTCTATTACTCCATGAACTGTTGCCATATCACTACCATAGATTAACCAAAAATGTGGCGTTAATGCTGGAGGCCATAATCATATTATAATTTCCGGGTGCGTGCGTCCTTGCTGGTAGAAACTAGTTAAACCGTAGCACATGGTAGATGGATGTTTATTTATGTCCCATCAGTTACGAAAGACCTGTGTCTATATTTATATCCCTGAACCCCAGCACGGTGGTCTGTTATATCGTCACTAACAGCAGGAAGCAGACTCAGACCACCGAGTTAGACCAACGCAGTGGTGCCTTGAACACACGGGGACACTGTAGAGACTTCATCTGTTTGGTCTCCGGGCGTCTGTCACAATAGTCGATTATATCCGGAATAGACCACCCTCCGTTTCAAGTGCTACGTTTACGTTTAACACTTATATTCATCACTCCAACTTCTTATTATATCGTATAATAGATATCATTTTAAGCGCTCGTAATTAGGAGCATATACTCCAATACCACCTCTTTTTTTTATTGTAGAGATAAAAAACCTAGTACAACTGCGTAAACAATATCTCAAGGATTATATAAAAAGACCCAGTATGTACAGACTAGTCACTCTCTTGAAATCTGACTAAAAAGAAATCATATTTATTAGTATCAGTCAATTTCTAAGAATGGCATTGCCTATCCTTTAAAGGAATGATGACTAAGAATACAAGTCTTGTTCTTCTATCTTATTATTTTTTTTGTTTCTTTTGGGGGGGAGGGGGTTCAACAACTTTATTTATTGTCTGCTGTATTTGTATCCTGTTTCTTTGCTTGAATTTGATGAATTTGCTGTAAAATTGTTGTCACTTACTATGTAACCTCCATACTGTATGAAACAGTCTGAGTTAAATAAATTGAGTACTTGAGGACACTGAACGCGTAACTATTACCACAACAGTAACCAAACCACTATGAGTAACCAAGAAATCAGACATGACTCTGTAAAAAGCTCCCAAATTGATATTACCTGCACGATTCAAGCAATGAAATCACACCCTGATGAAGGGCTTCATATGCCCGAAACCTGTCGGTATAAAATAAGTCTCATAACAGCCTTGTGATTTACTTTATAGGCCTAGCCCATGACCGAGTTAATAGGGATATTTTCCTTATAGATCATACTGTATATAATTTTACTTCTATAATGCAGGGGAAAAAACAATAATTAATCGAGCTTTTTAAAAAATAAATATTGGATTTTGTGCATGCATAGCCATCTGTCATAATCTGTAATCTTGTTAAACAGTTCTCCATGTCAACTGATAGGAATTAAAGAAGAAACCAACAAGTTTTGGTCAAAGTCGTCATTCCCCATGAGTTTCATGCGGTGTGATATGAACGAGGTGACAGCTGAGTGAATATCATGCAGCGTTCAAACGAGTAGGAGAACAACAACTTTGACCAAAACGAATTGCTTTCTATATTTATTTCACCCCTGTACACACTCAAAGAATGGATGTTTCACAGGATATGGACCATAAAGAACATACTGCAATACTTGCAGGGGCATGGAGAACGAGTTCCCAATGTTAAGCCTATGGGACTAAAATACAAGGGGTGAGATAAAGGATTGAATCAGTGCCTTTCGCCTCATCTATACTCCAGCATACTGACTCTAAGAAATTGAGCTTTTCCCCAAGAGGTAAATGTTCAAATATACTTCTAAGTTTCTCCCTTGTCAACCAGTGAGTATGTCTCGATGAGCGTGGTAATCTCCCATTGAGTTGCACTTTGTCAATGCAGGTTCTGGCTCAGAGCTTGCAAGGTCCTCAGGCGACATTTTGATGACCAAGGTGTAGATAAATCATGATTATCTGTGCTGTATTACACAACAATATGTATGCAGGTTTCAAGTGTAGTTTGATGGCCAGTGCCTCCATCAGACTATGTGATAAAAAATCTTTGGCCTTCCTCCCTGGATTCCTGAAACTGACTGATAATGCTCCATGCCTGAAAGGTGTTGATTGCTACAAAAACTGAATCATTAACAGTTACTATGACAAAATTTTGCTCCAAGTTATAATCTGAGGCTATGAGCAAGGAGCTTGATGGGACAAGCAATGTCTTCCCATCTAGTGAAAGTTTTTCTTTCTGTCTCTCTATGGTTTGTTGACGCAGAACAAAACCTTCAAAACCTTTTGGGGCATAACCTCTCTTAAATTGTTCTAAGTGAGGGAATAGAAATAGAGGCTGACCATATAAGCTGCCCAACAACCAAGGTGTTCCATTAGTAAAGGACAACTGTTCCACTTATTTGATGACAGATTCATCATGCGATGAATCATGTCTCTCAAATTCGAAATGAAGATACCATCTCTTATCAATCAGTCCACGGACAAGGACATCCGTGATCTCCTTTACAATAATACATTGTAGAGTGTTTCTCTCTAGATCCTCACTGGTTATTGTAATTGACTGAACGATTAGGTGTTGTGCATTAGCACTACATTAGATCGACCATTAAGATACTCTAGTATATATTTTCATCTGAATGCTTGCTTTATACTTTATGCGTTTTTGCTAGATACACATGTAATTATGCGTATATATGTATCATATACCAGTTACATATTAATTATTCCTATCATTATCAAACTAGAGCATTTACTGGCATGTCCATATATCACCTGCTTTACTATTATTATACATTCCATCACCTTGTACTGATGTTGAATGAGAGTGTTTCTCACTAGATCCTCCATGGTTATCCTCATTTAATGAAAATTACCATTGGCTATACGGTATAGTAAAGTACAGACCAAAGTACATACATTATTATACAGGTATACAATGGCCAATGCGTATGTACCGGTATATCATCAGCGACATCTTTCAGCCATACCCTATATTTGTGTATATAACATGGTATTTACTGTCACATCCATACATCAACTTAGGATAAGCCATATATCACATGGTTTGCAATTACGTCATTCCATCACCCTACTACTACTAGTACTACGCTACCTACATTCAGAGCTCTGTGCATGGCCAAAGAATAGCCCTATTAAACTATGATTCCACTTTATCATCAGCAGAGTGGCTTCAGCTACCTGGCAGGGTAAAACACGGGAAATCGATCAATGAAATGAAAGAACATGTAACTCTACTCACAGTTTTTATTGTATCCCGAATGGACCAGGGGCAGGAGTGCGAGTATGACGATTAACAACGTCATCTTCACATCTGATGATGACATAAAGACAGAGTTCTGAGCTACGTCGTGGTTGATGACTGACGTTCTAACAGTGCACCTATGTTCCAACCCTAAAGGGATTATGTCCGATGTTATATATTAATCACCGTGTCATTAAACACCGAGCAGGTCTCATCAGACAGGTTGTCCGATGCTACTGGCAGTGGCACCGACTACGGCTTGTGTCAAGTCCGTGTGTACTACCGATTCCAGCTGTATCCGCGTTGCTTCAGTTGTTCTGTAAATGATCCACCAGAGAAATGTCAAATCCGCACCGATGAGATAACAGCTGGAAAAACACCATGCACGTGACCTGCAGAAATAACTCGCCGACTCAGACGCGAAGTCATGTCATTTTGGTGCCAAGTTCCTGTTAATTTCGTTCCCTGCCAGTTGCTGCTGCTGCAGCTCGCTCTCTTAGCGATGTTTATTTCCGGCACCGTTGCGCCGCCTAGCGGAACAACAGCACTTTCGCCGTTTTCAATCCTGACTGGGACTTTCCGGTCAGAAAAGATGGCGGCGATTGTCCGCGTAAAGCGTCGTATTAACGACGATCCTGCCGATTCGCTGGTGTTCTCGTCTAAAAGACCCCGCAAAGGAAGTACACCAGAAGCTTCGGGAAATAATGATACCGAAGAAGTGAAGAATCTCTTCAAATTCGCCGGAACAGTGCAGTCAGAGGTGAGCACCCGTAGAGCGATAATATAGGCGCCATGTCGCTACCTCAGTACCTGCATCTTGACTCACATTCTTAGTGCGCTCATCGGCCCTCAGAATCTGACAATGACAACACGTTTTGCAGATATTTCTTAGCCTAACTGTGTGTTTATTCCCTCAATCTATGTTCTTGACACCCAAAGTATTCTACTAATCGTAAAATGCATGGCCATGCATTGTTGTGTTTTGGTTTTTGCACATGTCAACTTGGACCTTGACTCGGTGAGTCACGTTGCACAACGGGTTCTGCACAGCCACAACTCGCAGGGGAGCATGTCTGTGCCAAATAATGGTATAGTTGAGTAATACGCCTTGGCTCTCCAAACAGAGGCCTCATGGTATACACAAATACACTAAGATTATGTTTCTTAATTTTGTATTTACAAACAATTCCATTTTAGTATTGCATGGGAAGACTTGCTATTCTCATCTGAACTGAACTTTCTGAAGCCAGATGCATGAACGTCCACGCTTGGCTTGGTGAACCCGGGTTGATACTACTGGTGTTATACATAAACATGATACAGCCCGCCCCCTCCCCCATCCCAGGTATTCCAATACACTAATCACAAAATAACTCTTGAAATGGCCACCAGTATTATTAAGTCAGTATATTCTACAGATTATTCAATAGAGCTATTGTATTGTTATTCTTGAATTGCTACGAACTGTACTTCGACCTCCATTATCTAAGGATGATGTAATATAGGGAACTAAGTAACGTTATTGTGGTCTTAGGTATTGCTTATTTGGGCGCTTATTCCACAAGTTATCATTCCCCAACTTAGTGGGCCATACTCAATAATTTGTGAACTATTGTAAATATTCAACGCATGGACATTTCAGTCAATCAGATTCACGTAATTAGTGATGGGAACTTTGCCTTGAATATTCTTAAGCTGGGACATGTACATGTATATATTCGTGATGCTTAACATTGCGAACAATTCCATTGTATTAAATCTCATCCGAATTTATCGAATGCTTCAAATTTAGCAAGTCCTATAAGCGTACATCTAATTTGTATTCGATCGACCTATTACTGGTGGTCAACTTTCTGTTAGATGTTGAAAGTAGTATATTTTGTTGGCAGAAGGGCCAAAATAAAGCTATAAACATATGACCATTTATTCGTAATAATCACAATGACGTACTCTTTTAACGTTCAACGTAAAATTAGCGAACTGGCATCCTTTGATCTGCCAGCTACCCCGTTTAAGGAAGGTGTTTTTTAAATCGAATAGAACCGATAGATACAATGTTAATATATATAATGGACGATTGTGAGTTTTATAATCTGATTAGATGCAGCTTCATGCAAAGGTAAATGTGGAGTGTGTGGTCCCTCAAAACAAAAATATCTACACCTCAGTAACTGCCAAATGATACTCACAATGGCCCCACATGTGTAGCCAGACTGTTTATAGAAGCAAGTATTGTAAACACTAGAGCCCGACTAATATAATAATCCATAGGGGCTCGAAGTAGGTCATCACTCACAACTGTGGACCACATTCTTTGAATGGTGTCTAATATTTCTAATTCCTAATGCGATTAGACTTTAAAAGATATGTGTGTATTTTAGGATTTGTAGGTGACAGATTGGGCTATAACTGTCGATCATTAAAAGCATTTGTGCACGTGTAGGATGTTTTAATTGTTAATAGAATTGTAAAATATATGATCTAGTGTGTGAAGTTTACAGTATTTACAGTGAAAAGAGAGACCATGGTCAGTGGGGAAGTCTTGGCATTGCTTCAAAACTATATCCGATTAACTGGCCTGTGTGCTTACTATTGGTGGCACGGATTGTATCAGAAATCCTGTCGACCCTTTCTTAACTCGTTGTCACTGGGCTGGCTAGATTGAGAAAGATACAATAATGTTTGTCACGTAGAAAGAATGGCAGAGGGGAGAAACAGTTCTCACATTAGGGACATGGAATGAGGGAGCATCACATATTTCAATAGTAAATCCGATAGAAAATTAGATACCATGATGAAGAAAAGGCCATTTTAGCTCTCTGCTGAGGCCAGAAATTTATTTAAAGTAGCTTAAAATACAAGCCCAAGATCCGTTGCACCCTTTTCAGTATTTTTCGTTATTTCCAAATCCTATACATGAATGTAATTACCCTTTGTGCTTCTTATTTAAAAATGAAAGAGCGAGGCAGAAACACCAGCACTGCTTCTTATTCAAAGGCGTGTTATAGGGTCATCTGTTTCTTGTGATATTGACGTTTAGAATATAAGATACGGGCGTACTATAGTCTTCAGATAACAGACCGCTGGATGAGAACAGAGAAGTCTTCCACTTAAAGATATATAAGTCTAGTAAATCTTATTTAACTGAATGTAAACGGGTACCACTCCTGACGTAGTGGCTGGAGTGACGAATGGATGGATGCATAACTGGATGCAGGAAAGGGAGGGAGAGGGGTGTAGGCAGAGATACAGTTTTTTCACTTTTCTACAGAAAACCTTGTTCATTTCCAGTTTATGAAGTTCTGTTTTTTTGGTTACCCTCAGCTCCATTCCATGGTCAATACCGCTATGTTATCCATGTTTTCTCGGTCTGTCTGAGGCAGTAAATGGTATGGCCATGAAAAGTCTTCTATGACTGAGGCATTAAGCCCCTTTCATACTGTGCGACTGGGTGGCTTGCGACGGGGTATTTCTAGTCGCCGTCTAGCAGTACCTAGCTGGAGGCTGGAGATTCCAAATTCCTCTGGTAAGTCCAGTCGCAAGGTACGCTCAAATATGTGTGGGGAACCAGAACCGCACCAATGAGATAACAGCTGAAAAAACACCATGCATGTGACCTGCAGAAAACACTCGCCGTAATAACCGTGAACCACTGCCCCTGCGACTAGAAAGCCTGCGACTGGACGTACCAAGATACGACTAGTCGCCGACTAGTGGTACCAATTACCAAACATATTTGATATTCCAAATGCTTGCGACTGGGAATACTTGAGGTACCTCCAGTTGGGTGTCTAGAAGTACTTGGTACGTCCAATCGCCTACTAGCGGGTAGAACCTAGTTCACACTGTGAGCTTTATGGTGCTAGATGCTCACAGGTACCTCCAGTCGCACAGTGTGAACAAGGCATTAGCCACTTTGTTGATTCCTACATAGACAGACATGCCAGTTTTCCTGTTTTCCAAGGAAATCCTTGTTTTAATTTTCAGTTTAAAACACATTTTTCTTGCGTAAAGCAGTGAGAGAATAAATTGGGCCTCATTCACATAGATGTTCACAGTGTTCCAAACCTCCCCACACACCCCATCCCTATTCCCTGGCCAATGACGATGGTTCTACATGTTTTCTCAGTTTCTCTGAGGCGGTATATTCCACATGACAAACATTTCCTCTCTTTTTTCATGACCCCAACTGACATCCCTTCGATATAATTGTCACAAATGTACTAGCTCAATCATTGTATCAGAAGCAGAATCAATAAAGGAACTTCACAGAAAAAAAAGGAAGCCTGGCTATATAGAAAATTACAAAAAATAATTTAAAAAAACAATTAATCTAAACTGCCGTTTTACATTTCACCCCCTTCCAGGATGACTGCGTGTCCCGTGCGGTGCGCGATGCCATCAAGAAGGAGAAGCTGGAGAAAGAGTACAAACTGCACTCAGTTGACCCCGGCGCCATCATGTCGCGGGCGCGGGCGCGCTCCCGGGCCGGCCACCAGGCGGGGCGCTACCAGGTGGTGTCCCGGCGACGGGCCCTGCAGCTCGAGGACCTGGACCGGGAGGACAAGGAGAACGACCCGACCACCAACAAGGGCCGTGACGAGAAACCTCTGTTCACCAAGGACGACAACAAGGAGAACGAGGACGCCACCGAGACGGAGCCGCAGAAACTCTACCTGCTGTGGGATGTAGAGCATCAGCTGAAAGAGCAGAAGATGCAAAAACCCATAGGAAGGGTGAGTTATGTCATTGTGTCTCTTTTTTTTCTATTTGTCCTGAAGTGACACCTGGATTAAAAAAAAACATCTTCCAGTGGCTCCAGCGATATTTTTTTTATAGCTTTTATTTATCCTGGAGCTGAGGTTAGGTGTCTAGCCTATCTTCCACCTGCTCCAGCAGACCAATTCAGTGTGCTCGGGTACCCAACTAGTGGGTTTACAAAGTCAAGCATGATCAGAGTTGCGCATATAAGATGTTGAGATATTGAGCCTAGCAGCTTCATGTGCCTAAACGAGTAGGCTTACAGCATTGGTGGCTGATTATTTATCATTGTTCGTGTATCAAGTCTTGATCATGTTAGAGATGAATAATGGATTTTATCAGGATTCGAGTAATAGGAGTAATATGATGTGTTGGGTTGCAGCCGAAGCGGGAGAGAGTACGATCATCTTGAGAATCATGAGAATTAAGGAAAAAGAGACACCATTTTTAAATTAAAAAAAGTAATATGGTGTGTAATAAGGTGTGTTGAGTTGCAGACGAAGCGGCCGGGAGAGAGTATGATCACCTTGAAAATCATGAGAATTAAGTGAGAAAAAAACATTTTTAGATAAAAAGAAGTAATATGGCATGTAATATGATGTGTTGGGTTGCATCCGGAGCAGCCGGGAGAGAGTACGATGACCTTGAAAATCATGAGAATCCAGCGAAAAGCGACAACATTTGAAAATATTAAGAAGTAATATGGTATGTAATATGGTGTGTTGGGTTGCAGCCGAAGCGGCCGGGAGAGAGTACGATCACGTGTAACGAGGTGCCGTTAGCGCGAGAGACTGTGACGTCACCTGGCGGCGAGGACCAGTACGTCTACGACCTGTACTACATGAACCGGCGTGACGTCGACCTGCGCATGCTCGACAACGTGCTCAACATCGAGGCGCTCGAGGAGGGCACCAACTTCGACCAGTACCGAGAGTCCGAGGAACTGGAGGTGTACGACGATGAGGACGACAGTAACGACGAGGGCAACTGGCGGAACGACTACCCCGACGAGGACCCCAAGTTCTTCGAGAACCAGGATGCAGATTACGCCATCCGTGAGTACTCCATCTTCATCCGCCAACCCAAATCCGCAACCTAACCAAAGCTGGCAGTTTTTCCATTCTCCATGGAATCCCTTGTTTTCATTTTTAGTTGATACAATGTTTTTTTTCCTGGTGTAAAACAGAGTTTTGATTGTGTCTCATTCACACCAACAAAACAGTAGTTCGAACCTGCCTACACACCCTTAGTCCCAATCCATGGCGGGATTGGCCCGATTGATTCATCCTTGATTTCTTAGTATGTATATGTGAATGTGCACAGGATGAAACTTTTTTTTTCTATTCTTGTTGGACTTGTTTAAGCCGCGGTATGTTTCCAGGATGTAACGTTTAACATGTCATCTTGTTCTCACAGAGGAACATGATTACGTGAGGAGTTTTGGTTTGGAGGACGATGAGGAGCTGGGCACCATGATTGACCGGGGACTACATTTAGGTGAGTCCAAATTGTCAAAACAGAACTCGAGAAGTTGTAAGTAATGTTTGGTTTGTGGCTATGTACCATCATTTAAGTAAGTTAGTCAGTGAGCTTATCACAATAAGTGACTGTGGATTATATTTAGATGAGTTGTTCATTAATGAGTTGGTTACGATTATTTTCTGCTGTTTACATTGAGGTGAATTGCTCAGTGAGTTGGTCACAATTAATGACTGTGGATTGATTTAAGACAAGTTTTTCTGTGTGCTAGTCATGATAAGTGCCCAGGGATTACATTTAGGTCAGTTGTTCAGTGAGCTAGTTTCCATGATTGATGGGGGATTACATTTAGGTCAATTGTTCAGTGAGCTAGTGACAATGATTAATGGGTGATTACATTTAGATCAATTGTTCAGTGAGCTAGTGACGATGATTAATGGGGATTACATTTAGGTCAGTTGTTCAGTGAGCTAGTTACGATGATTGATGGGGGATTACATTTAGGTCAATTGTTCAGTGAGCTAGTTACGATGATTGATGGGGGATTACATTTAGGTCAATTGTTCAGTGAGCTAGTGACGATGATTAATGGGGGATTACATTTAGGTCAATTGTTCAGTGAGCTAGTGACGATGATTAATGGGGGATAACATTTAGATCAGTTGTTCAGTGAGCTAGTGACGATGATTAATGGGGATTACATTTAGGTCAGTTGTTCAGTGAGCTAGTTACGATGATTAATGGGGGATTTCATTGAGGTAAATTGTTCAGTGAGCTGGTCATGATAAGTGAACGGGGATTACATTTAGGTCAGTTGTTCAATCAGTTAGGAACAATGATTGACTAAGGATTACGTTTTTCGTGGGATTATATATAGATGAGTTTGAGGATTACACAATGATGTAAACAATGATTTATTATCATTATTACTTTTATTACTATCATGTCATCACTATCATTACTAAGTATGCCAGGCAATAACCGGAGACAATTTTAGTTCTTCCCCCAAACATCAGTAGCATCCTTGTAAAAGACGAAATAAAATTAATAGACAATAATCTAAAATATTAGAAGTAGGAAAGGGGTAAGAAAAAATTGGGTTTGGTCTTTTCGGGGGGGGGGGGGGGGAATGGAGAAGAAAACAATCCACTAATGTGACATTACATCGTGTAGGTGGCGCTGCGTTCGGGCAGGATTTGTCGAGTGACGAGGACAACCAGGAACCGGCGTACGACTTCCGGCAGCCGCTGGACGCGGGCATCTGGGGCCAGGACTCGCCCTCCGCCAACATCTGGGCCACCGACCTGGGCAACTCGGACGCCGTGGCCGACGACTGGGTCTCCAAGTCGCTCGACGCCAACTTCGACCTGCCCTCCGGCACGGGCATCTGGGGCTCGTCGGCCATGAGCTCGTGGATGACGTCATCGGCGACGTCATCGGCTACGCCGGAGGAGGGCGCTGCGGCGCCGTCGTCGCGTCTCTGGGCGCCCACCACAGACTTTGACCAGTATAAGGCGCGCATATTACGAGAACTCGGGGAGGAGGACGAGGACAATACGGACCTCACATGATGATGACCTTCAGCCTCGCCCTCCCCATCCCCCGCACCTCGCCTTACCTAGACTCGTTAGTGCTCATTATCCAGTCACCCCCCAAGAGCTCCCCCCAACGTTCTGTTGGCCCCTTTTGTTTCATTTTCTGGTGTGTATTTTTTTTCTCTCTTCCCCTGAATGTAGCAGCAGGAGCTGCAAGGTGCTACTTCTAACGTCAAGACTGTGTCACCTGAGAGTGTGGCCACCACTAGCACCCCCAGATCACCACCAACTGACATGGTCAGTGTGTGCGCCCGACCTGAGAGCCACTGAAGGGATCTTAAACCATGTTGACTCATTTATCATCAGAAATAAAGAAGAACTAGAAAAGCGCCCCTCATCTACTGCGACATGGATCTAGCAGAGGTTTTACAATCGTCGGCTTTTTCATCCAGCCTTTGCACCGTCATTTTGTTTGCATACAGTCTACGATTTTCTGTCTTCTTCATAGGATTGTGAACCTTCTTGGGGACTTGTCGATATTCAGCCGTATATATACATGCATATTTATTATATATTCGTGTGTGTAAGTATCTGGCCACCAACTTTGTATTTTGTACTCCCACGTGTATCATTTATATGTATACTACAGTTCATTTAGTGTAACCAATGTAAAGCATTCGAGTAAGAGCACGGGGCATGCGATCAACATGGAATTGAGGGTTTATATTCCACTCCTGAAAGTTAACAGCCAGTGGTTATTATTAAACATTATGACGCTGTTACTAACTCTATACTCAACTTCCTGATTGGTCGAGAACTTGGGTATGGTTATTGGGAAAAGTGCCGTTAGTAAAAGCCAAAACGTGTTGAAAAGCATCCTGTTCTGCTAGCCACCACTTCGCATTGTTATGATATCCACAGCGACGTCGGTGCTGACACCTGTTGGTACACTGAGAAATTGTTTCATCTGAAATGAGACCAAGTTGGTACACATTTCTCCCATGAGACACAGCATTTTCCTAAAAACACTCTGTTCCTTCAGGGGTGGTATAGATTCCAAGCCTGTCCAAAGCGTGTTTGGTCTATCAGTCTACATGTCTACAACCCTTTGGAAAGAACTCGGTATTATATTGATTATTTTCCTATGGTGTAGACCGTTTAGACTGGTTTTGTGTGCTCATGGATTGTCATAGTTTGTACACAGGCCGCTAGGTACGCTAGTGTTGGTCTTGTGCAGTATCTTGAATTGCTATAAGCATACTTTCTAATATTGCCCTCCTCTCATCTTACCCTACTCGTACAACCACCGCTGAGTCCTCATTGAGTGAAGGTTATCGTCAACAACTGAGGTGGTCACAGCACTCCTCTTGTCTCACCATAGTCATACAACTACGGATGAGTCCTTGTTGAGTGATGGTTATCTTCAGTGACTGAAGTGCTTATAGCGCCATTCTCTTCTCACCATGGTCGTACAACTACCGCTGAGTCTTTGTTGAATGATGGTTATTGTCCTCGACTACGGTGTCATCTCACCATGATCGTACAACTACCCCTGAGTCTTCGTTGAATGATGGTTAATGTCAACGACTGAGATGTCATCCCGCCATGGTCATACAACTACCACAGAGTCTTCGTTGGATGATGGTTATTGTCAACGACTGAGACATAATCTCACCATGGTCGTACAACTATTGCTGAGTCCTCGTTGAGTGAAAGTTATGTCAACAACCGAGGTGCTCACAGCACTCCTCTCGTCTCACCATGGTCGTACAACTACCGATGAGTCCTCATTGGGTGATGGTTATCGTCAACGACTGAGGTGCTTGCAGCGCTCTCCTTGTCTCAACATAGTCGTACACCTATCAATGAGTCCTCATTGTGTGGAAGTTAGCGTCAACGACCGAGGTGCTCAGAGCACTTCTCACGGCGAGCAGTTCAGTGAGGTTTAGGCAAATTGTTATAATCTGATTCCTTTCCATGGTGAACAAAGAACAGTTATAATCAGTCGTCAAGCTTCATGGTAGTAAATGCTTTAGGCGTGCACTCACTCCCAATGTGGAATTTTAGGCAGCTTTGTGGGAAGTTTTCAGATGACAAACTAGGTTAGTGTCATATACCGAATCAAGTATTAGCAAAGTTAATAATTCTCTTTTCAGGAGACCTCGCTCTTGTTAAAGGCAATGCAGTCATCTAATCTGTTTCATTAAATCTCCAAATTACCTGTTAAAATAGAGATGAAATAGGTTTGGAACCGTTAGCGTTAATAGCATGTTTGACAGAACGATCCAGATAGGCGTCATTTAGTACTTTGTGAAACCGATACATATCAACTCGTCTAACCTTTGAGTCACTACGTATTTCCAAATCAAATAGAGAGATTTAAATTGTGATATATCCCGCGGCAGTACTCGCTCAGTGTTCTCTTATATTAATTTCGGTCAATAACGCACGTTTAGGTCCACCGTGAAAAGAGTAGTGTTGAATGTAACCATTACAATGCTATTTGTAGTTTGGAAAATTAGACCTGGTGAAATGGTGAATAGATTTTAGATGGGTAATCTGGCCAAAGTACCAGCGTTTGAGACTGGTATAGATATAATTCCGGTTAGTGTATAAATTCTTCATCCCTTTCCCCAACCCCTTCACTCACAGTCGTAGATTGCTCCACAGCCCGTTTGAGAAAGAAATTGGGAAGATCTCGAAATGCTTTGGTTATGTTGACGAGTATATATATCCAGTCACATGGGTCGTTCACAGGCGTTATCTATTTCTTGGAGTGTTTAGTATCATAGATAGCCTGCAATATCTCTTGTTCTTCAGAGACCTACATACGTTGAATTATAATAATTTCGTTTGTAATAGTAAATTGAGAAGTATATCTTTATGAATAGCCTCCATATATAAATATATGTGTAGTTATACTTGTAAGGTCTGGCAGTTTGGACTCAAATACTCGTTTTCGATCGTTTTCCCTCCTTTGTTGGCCCAAGATAGTTTTGATATTTTTGTGGGTTCCCTCTTCCTGAATGTTGCCTAAATTGCCGCCTATATTCGGCGGCCTGTGTTGATTTCTGTATGTTAACATTTATTATAAACTTTGTAAAATTATACCAAACCGACACAGATGTGTAACTATATATAGACAATAGTTGGCATCATTGACATAGGTCCTGTCTGTTTATTCATTGTGTGTTTTTGCATTTGCTTAGATTCCAACAGGCATCTCTGAGTGAATTTTGTTTCCCTAATAACAGAGATTAGTCTACCAGCACATGTTTCCCACATTTTCGAGCTTGTTCAGAAGACAGCATGAATACATGTGCGTTTAAATTGTTTGATACTTTTATAGTGTTCCTTTTGAGAAAGAAGCCAGGAGCTTATCGTCGCACTACACTACCTTTTAACTTCTTCGCATTGCGTCTCACTGAAAGTTATTGGAGAATGGAGTCGTGGTGGATTTAAATCCTGAATGTTATGAAGTTTAAGGATGGACCGAGTTTGTATTTGTGTCAAAACACCAAAACCAATCCAAGACGGCGCACCGCAATCACCATACCATTCTAAGTTATCCTATTTTGTAGATTAGAAATACTTGGTGTAGAAATACTGGAACAATATCTGCAATTCGATACTCTTCATTTCTACATTTTTATCAGAAATTTATAAAACCGTATGTCTTTTTTTTTTCATTTTACTGAACTTGTACTAAATTTTGAGAAATATTGTCCTATACGTCCTATAGATTGGTCTCCATATTCTTGGCGACCCCGCTTGTAATTTATTTTACCATTCGAAAACAATGTCATCTCTATGGAAATTCTTAGACATCAATAGTGTCATGTATTTTTGTTCACATGACGTAATGTTACCTGTCAGTTATAATGAGTTGAAATTCGCTCATTGTGACAATTCGGTAAATCAACAGTATTACTCGCCAATATTTCTTTATTTTATTATAGTTTTAAAGGAAAAATGGTGATAACGCATTAGATTTTTCTCTATGGTCCAATTTTATGACGTTCAAAATTTGCAGTGGCACGCGTGCGTTAAAGCACAAAGAACAACAAAGGTCGCCATTTAAAAACACTTGAAGGTTGTTAATAAGGGAGTAGTGTTTGCGTCTTGTTTAGGGTTAGCTTTGTGGCTTTCGTTGCCTTTTTGTTTGAGAGTTATTGTGGAACTCTTATAGGTAGAAATAACGGTGTTTTTCGCGTAATGCTAAATCAATAGGAGTGACTGAGCGGAGACGTGACGATATATCCATGTTTAACCACAAGTGCCCTTGGACATTACTGTAACTCAGTTTCATGCAGACATCATCACATGCTGCCTGGTTATGTTTGTGTAACAACTCCATGCCATTAGATCTGGATTTGTTTATTCACACGAGAAAGAAAAGAAAAATGGTCAGTCTCTGCACATTTCTGAGACACTCCTTGGAATCTCAACCAATCATTGTGTTCGAAAAATGTCGTCTGCTCGGCATGTAACAGAATCTGTTAAGGTGTGTTCAGGTACAGTGTAGATTAGGAATAAGATCTGTCCATAATATCCTGATACAGGGCGCTTAAAGATTCATAACTCCCGGGGCATAAGACTTTCTGCTGTTGAGTGAACTCATGAGCAGGATGATTTACAGGCCTTAGAGAGGGTGTATGATGAAGGCAGCCATTGCATCATTATGTAGAACTGCACCAAGAATCGTATAAATACACAATACTCCTCGAGTTTGAATGAGCCGCAATCACCATTGAGGCGAAGCCGAGTGACAATTACAGCCCATCCAATTGAGGGGAGTATTGTGTATTTTACGATTCGAGTGCCGTTCTGGATTTATCTCACCCCTTTCCACTGACATTGAATAGCATCACAATATCAGAATAATTCAAATTACTTTGCAAATCCAGTTGGTTAGTATTGTATGATGTCATCTCATATTCACTCTGCCAAGACCGTGGCGTAGTATTGTCACTTTACCGGGGTGATCGTTGAGTATTTTTCTAACATTATTCCTATGGCTAAACTTGTACCAGGAGTGAGATAAAAGCCAGTACATCACTCGTGAAGCATCGCCTATTTGGTTGTGTGACGCAACATCGTCCTATACTACCATTTAGTGAAAATATTTGCGATGGTTATTATCACGATCCTACTATCGATATAGTTCTAACAGGTTATGATTTTTAGGGGGGGGGGGGGGGGATTATGGACAGATTTATCTCCTAGTCAGCAGATTGTGATCAATTTGTTCTTTTTACTATGAGAATATCATAACTGGATTTTTCCTTCAAACAGTCAGGAAATCATGTACTACAGATTCGGGGCCCTTTGCCGGTCAGGAATGTGTTGGGTTCATGTAATATTTGTCATGAGCAAACTCTATTTGTGTTATACAATGAGATAAGGTATGTAATCTGAGGAAACTACGATCAAGAAAAAAAATAAATTAAACAAACCGTTTTAAAGAAATCAAGGGAAAACAACATAAATAGTTAGCCAGCTTCCGCATAAGAATTAATAGTAATAATAGAGATCAGGATATATGCGTCTAGGTTGTCACATAAAAATAATCAGGCAAGTGTATTTGTGTCGTCCTCATGTAACCATGGTAATAGTTTGATTTCAACTAGCTACCCTAGTGATACCTTTTGAATTTGACGCTGGGATTCTATCTAGTGCATTAGGCACCAGGGAGTCAACATTGTGCGTTTTCTTTTTTCTTTATTTTTTTTCGGGTTTGGAGTGCTTCTTAGAATTGTGTGGTATATCGTCATTTCATCACATTATTCTCTCATTTATCGCCCACACCAGTTGTTCATTCTCTTAGTTCTTTTATGTTTGTTTTCGAATTTCACTTGAAATGAACATCCAACATACATTTTACTACACGGTCAACTTCATATATGAAAGTCCGAGTAACCCGTTTAGAAGACGGTGGGCTGTACTTTTTATCGTAACACTCCTATTAGGCATGTCATGTTAAATTGCCCCGGACGTCTGGTTTTATGATCAGTAGATAATGAGACAAGACAGTACAATGAACATAAATACACCTTGAGATGGAAATGGCAAAGGTTGTCATGTAATCGTTCTTTTTGTTATCAGATGACAACTATAAAACCATATCTTTATTCTTGTATTTTTCACATCATAATGCCATCTGAGTATCATATCATGTTTCATCCATAAAAAAATGAGAAAAAAAAGAAAAAAAGATTGTCATCTCTCATCATATTAGTGTCCTGTTATTTGTTCTTTCATGCAGTTATATTTTTTTTCTATCGTTTATTTATCCTGCCGACGTTCAGCATCTTATAATGCTGGTTTCAATACATAGACAGCGGTACACTAAATTAAATCCAGTCTAGGTTCATTCTGTAGTAGTAGAATAACAATTTACAAACAAACAAGATTAATATATAGACGTACATACATTACAGTTCAAGTGAAAAATAAGAGGAAAAACTTGCACTTTACTACAAAATTTGGGGCACCATAAATCAATGAAAGTCCTATGATATTATATTTGACAATCTGGTGTAATGGGCAATCTGTAATGAAATTATACCACGGTTAAAGTAGTGAGGAAAGACCATACTTACATTCTCATGCATCCAATCCCCTGAAAGGCATATCAGACAATTTACCTTGAAAATTATATTTTTATTTACAGTTAAATATTATGATACAATAACATCGGATCAAGGCCATCACCAAGTTAACATGTTTCCCTCGAAACAAAATATAATAGAATATATAGAAATTTAAAAAGATGTTTTAAACATAGACAAACCCATGTCATTTTATTCAAACTATCACCGAATATAGTTGATATATGGTAGTACACTTTCAAGTTTTATCGTTAACAGACTTTCAAGACCCCATGTCCATAATGTGTCTAAGCCGACCTGTATTGAGTAAGCGATTTCCTCTTTGGCCCCAGGACGGAGCCCTAGGGCACCCCATAGTTTACATTGATACATTTCCCCTGAATTTGGTTACAGTTTCCTGTGCTTAAGATAGCTATTTATCCATTTCAGGTCTGCTCAGTCTAGATTTAGAGCTTTCAGATTCCCTAAGAGAATACCATGGTGTACACTGTTGAAGGCTTTACGGAAGTCTACAAATACTGCACATGTGACTAGCCCGCCATCTCTTCATGTAAATAAACCTTCGTCAAAGTCCCAGATGGCCTCTAAAGTGCCCCTGCCCTAGCAATATCCATATTGGCACTGATTATCCCCTCACTTTCATAAAAATCAGCAGGGTTTTTGGAGCCTAGACCCCCAGTATGTTTACGATAGTAGTCTGGGCAGCAGGGGTGTGGGGGGAGGGCTGAAGCCCCTGAAAGTTCCTGCATTTTGTGTTATTTTATTTAGATCCATTTCCTCAGCTGACAGCTAAAATGAGAATTACATATACGCCAACATTGTTTACAATCTTTCAGGTTAAAAAAAAAGACCCTTGTGATATAAAAAAAATCCCATTCTAGCCTCGGAACCCGATCATGCCCGATTTGATGACTGGTTAGGTCGGGATAAATCATGTACAAGAACAGTGTGCTGGTGGAATCAGCACTTAAACTAATTTATTAGGTTTTATGGGCCTTCCATCAGTCCACTGAGTCAAGTGAGTGGCCATGTGATACTCTTTTCTTTTCATGCAGTCGGCCCAGTGGAAGAACCTCTTTAGTAGTGTTTTCACAGAAACAAAAAGAAATACACACTAAAATTAAAAGATGACTAATACCGATTGTTGTATTTCCTCTTTATTTACTACATTATAATTTATCACCTGTACAAGATGGCATCGTTACGCAGTGCTGTACTGCCCGAGGGTGAAACCTTTCATTTATCCAGGTAGCCTACATCTGGCAGAAAACCGACCCTTTGTAAACACACGCTATATTACAGACATGTATGTACATCCATCACAGTTGTGGTTTTCAGTGTCAAGTGCAGAAGGAATTAGTTTAAGCAAAATGAAGATTTCTCATTTATTCTCTTCGAATATGGATTTACATCAAGGTTCAGAAAATAGATCTAAGTCGTGAAATAAACAGAAATGAGATTCCTACTCTCAATTCCAGTGTCCTTTCTGGAACTGCAACGAATCTTTAGTTATTTTAGTTAATCTATAGTTATTTTGGTTATGGGTGTTTTTGAATAGTGGTGGTGGTGGTGGGGGAAGGAGGGGGGTTAAGCTCATCACAAGGGGTTTTGGAGAACCCCAAAAAGATGAAATAAGACGAAATGAACATGTTATGATGTAAACAATTGCCATTGTGGAAAGATTATAAATAAAACACCCAAAGGATGTATCAACGAGTGAGTCTGAATCGAGGATATACCTTAAAACCAGTTGGGAAAGGGCATACTTATCATTAATATGGTATGGTATAAGCTAATCTAAGGGGCATCCTACTAGAAGCATCATAGATTAGGATTCATTATGTTCTAAATGTGTACTTAGAGTTGACTTCTGTTTCTGCTGTAAATCATTTTCCTCCCTCCACATCTAACCGCAACTACGGAATTCTATCCCTGCTATGAAGTCCTGTTCTTATACGAAGCAATAAACCAATATAGATGGGTATTGTTGCAGATATCATGACAGGAGGCAACCACTATCAAAGAAGTTTATGTAATTCTGGGGACAGATAGGTTATATTCTTCTCGTGTAATTATACTCGCCAAGTTAATCGTGTTTGATGTAGGTTCGTGTTAAGTCTAATGTCACGTCCTCTAATCTTTTCGTCTGTTTTATATGAACATACCTTTACATGTAACCAGCTAGGGGTACTCGCGGCTTCCACATGGAAGAGTATGCCAAACAGGAAATAGAACATGTATTTTAAAGTATTTTGGGAACTCTCTCGAGTGAAAAAATTGGGCCTCCAATTTTTCGTAAATCAGGCCCCGATTTCATCGAAATTCTTTATATATATTTAATAAAGTATATTTATTGAATATTAATAGGAAATTATATTAATAAGAAATTAGCTTAAATGTTGTACTGAGTTTGCTTATCAACCCAAGATTAAAGAGCCAGCATGCGTTTCACCTGCACGTCTATGTGCACGACACTAAAGAAACTATGTCTCCACTTAGTCTTTCTTAACGAAGTGTTATGATCAAACAATGCACCCCCCCCCTCCCCCCATCGTGTACTTGGGATTTTATAAAGGGGAAAAGGTTTGTCTGTGCCACTGTTTTCCATCTGATGTAAAGATGGTAAAAATGCTTTAGTGTTTAGAAAATAAAGTATAACCTAACAGGATAAGGTAGCCTTGGGAAAAGTACACAAAATATGAATAGTTTTTCATTCTACTTGATGACTACTGGGAAGTTTTAGATCAGGTCTGAGTGCGTTGGATGAATTAACCAGTTCTTTGTTGTTCTAAATAGACTGTCCCACACTATGCATAAGCCCAAACTGTTTACAAAAATACTTTTCTTTTGTATTCTTACGAAATACCCGAGAGGATACAAATGTAACACTATCTGGGAGAGTCACTCTATTTCACGATTCGAATATACAATTTATATCTTCATATATATACATGTATAAATATATATGCAGCATTGTGAAAATTAGCATGGTGAAACATATTCATGCCAAACAAGCTGTCACATATACACATCATTATAACTCCTATGGTATCAGATGGACCCTGATAGCCTGAATTCCCCAGCATCTTTTAACAATACACGAATCGAGACTATATGAAAAATATCCCAATTGAAAATAATTTTAGTATTTTAACCAAAGTAAGTACATCCAGTAATTATACACTTTGATACATTTCTAGGTGGTTGAGGGTAATCGTACCTACCGGCTACCTCCTATTGATATTAACAGTTTGATACAGGGGTGTGGAAAAATATTTGCTTGGTCACGTAATGTAGCAAAGTAGCGGCATAATCAATGTCAAGTCACTCAAGACAGAGGACAATTACAAACCAAAAAAAGATAAATCAGGGAAAGATAAAGCATGATAAATTTAAGTGTGATACAAGTCAAAGGTAAAGCTGTATTTATGTCTGTAACAATATCAAACTAATACAGCAAAATAATCCAAAGTTTGCAAAAGAACTTGATTGTCTTAAGGAAACCAGACATCATTACATAATTCCTTTAATTGACTTACACACATCTTTCTCCTAAAACAATTTGAATTTACTTTTGATCATCTCCAAGATTTTGGCAAGTTAAGTGGGCAAACGAAAGTAAACACATCTGGAATTGATAACAGGGTTTCCCTGAAGGTGATACCTGTAACAGATCGGCTTCTATACAAAAACTCGTTATCAGATACAGGTACAGTATATATATATATATGTATGACATAGATAGTAATTTATCATATCATGGTACTCAATGCCCTGAACATATTATTTGTCTCATATATGAGTACATAGTTCTTTTATTATATACCAGTGCATGGACAATAGTTATGTCCTGCTGCTCCTTATATGGTATAAGTTGTGTACGGTATAGTGTGCCGTACACTGTTATACAGACTGGCCGTTTTGCTTTGACATGGCTTCTAAACCAATATACGGTAAGATAATAGTAATTTCAAACATTTGAGAGTGTATAAGAAAAGGAAAACCGACAAGGGATTCATATCTGTTAAGATACACTCATATACTCGTAAATACGCACCTTTACCAGAATCAGGGCTAGTATATACGGTACAGAAATAAATGAATATCAACAGATACAACACCCAGTCAGTTTTCCTATATTACAAAAAAGATGCCGACTGTGGTGGTTTGAGTGCGAGTTTCTTTTAAGATAGTGTTTAAATATCTAATGTTTTCAAAATAATGCTGATGCTACAAAGCATATCTTTGAACAAGATATCTCTGGTGCTAAACCGAATTTATCTCACATTTCCTTATCGCCAAAGTGTGCACTGTTTCTGCGACAGACTATAGTCAATAATTCGTATCAGTTTTCGCCGGTGATGCTCTGGCATTCTATTTATTGCACTGGTAATAGAGAAATGGGGAATCGCTACATTAAATGTCGTCTGCTGCTGTTAATATTTGTCTGAGATTTCCTTTTAGTGTCAAGACACGAGACCGACTGTTAATGGTCCATATAGAATTATAAAACGGAAACTACGGATGTTCATAAAAGAAGATACTTCATTCATCCAATCTCGCGCCAATATATCACACAAAGTATCTGAAAATAGCGATAAAATGTCGTCTGCTTCAAAGAGACGTAAGAAAGAGGCAACACTGGATGGGACATTTACGCAATGCATATAAAACATTGACACACTCAAAGGAGACACGCCAAATCTGGTTCGTGCCGGACCCAACACAGAAATGGCGACTAATCTCAAATACGAAGACACCTCTACGAAGACCACCGCGAAGGAGAGTTTATAAATACAACAGTGTAAGGGGTTTTCTGCTCTGCCATTTCGTCAATGCATGATGCTTGGTAAAACACACAGGACATATAGATATCATATATTTACATATGCATAATGAGTATAACAAGTGGCTCTCTGTTCATATCACTCAGCCTCTCTAGTCTTCAAATGAGGCTCCCCACGAAGACACCCCAATACAAATGATACATTTTTAAAAATAATCATTATATGTATGTATTCGCCGTTCAGAATTTTCCTGAATTTTCTTTGAGAGTAGCTTCAAAAGCAATATCAGTTATAGAGTATTCCCACAAGTACTGGGGTAATTCTCAATTTTAAGTAGTTCTCAACTGACGGTTTCACAATGCGCAAGCTTGAAGACACTATTTTAAAATGCATAGAAATAAAAGACAAATCCCACGTACGAGCCACGTCTTGTGAGTCTCCATTTGCTTTTTCGTTTAAAAACAACTAAAATGCCATTTTTCCCCCTATGATTAAATACTGGTACTATCCCCTAGGCACATCTTAGCCACTCCCAAGCCACGTATGGGGGCCATCCATAAAGTATGTAAGGAAAATTTCAGAAAATTCTGCCCCACCCCCTCTCCATGTTGTAGGTAATTGATTAAAGAAGGGATGTACGCAAAATATTTTACCACCCACCCACTCCCCTCCCTACGTTAACACTTTATGGGTGGCCCCCATATCATCACCGAACGTATACATTTTCTGGATCTCAAGAGATGCCAGAGGCCCCACCATTGAAAGGTTATGTTTGAGGCTGACATAACACATGTCGATGACTATATATGGTACGTGCGAATAAACACATGAGAAATAATTAATAGAGATTTACGTCTCTCCTCATACTAGATCGTCGAAGGACTTGGACGGGTGCCGAAGCCGCATGTATTTTTGCTTGTTCCATCGACGCTCCAACAATTTTTTCAACTCCGCCACAATGAAAACTGTTGATGTGAGTGATATCAAAAAGAGAAAGTCTGAAAAAAGATAGAAGAGTATACATCATTTATGCATCACCTTTTAACTATACTTAAAGAATGCGGAAATAGTGATTGTGTTAATTTTCTAAATCAAGATGATTGAATTATGCCTTATTATATGGATATATTTATTGTTTTTGTCCTGTATTCGGAATCATTTTCAACCCAATACTGAATTTCATAATTTGATATACTGGACGCTCAAACTCTAAATATTAACGAAAATACGGACACTGTAGACTAACACATTGACTAACTAGGACACAGTGCTATGGGTTTTCTGGGGGGATTCCTTTCAGAACACTGGGGGGGGGGGGGGGAGGGGTATCTTAAAAAGGCAATTTACTGAGCTTGAAAATATAGACCATTTCACTCCAGATGTGGCAAAGATGTTCTCCAGTTTAGGTCCTGGCACCAAAACTGGCCTATGTCTGGTCTGTGTCTGGAGGCCATCGGCGCAATGGAATAGGGTACGTGTGTGTCAGCACCAAAACTGGAGTACATCTGGACCACATCGGGAGTGAAATCGGCGCAATGGAATCCAGCCTTTACGGTGGTGAGTGCTGTGGGTGAGAAGCTGACCTGAGAAGTAGAGCGCCTCCGTCTGGAAGATGGACTGGAGCGGCGGGAAGTAGATGACGAGCAGCTGGCCGATGATGGAGCCGCCCACCGCCAGCAGGAACACGCGGTTTGAGAACAGCCCGATCTTAAAGATGGACTTGGTCTGTGTGCCAGCACAAAATTAAAAAAAGAACTTGATACATTAAAAAATCAAATATATCAAATTCTGTGATATTGTTATATACCTTTGTGAATGTCTACACATACTACACGCTGCTAGGGGTGCAGTAATATCCCGAAACTGACTAAAGCCTATAAGACATCGACATTTGTTCCCGATTCATCCCGATTCATCCCGATTCATCCAGACCATCGGCTCGGTGAGAGTCGGGAATAAAATTTCCCACTATTCCCGATAACACCTCTTTCTTTTATAACCTCGTAAATGACTCAGGATGAGATCAAAGAGAGCTGCTGGGAGCCGGGCCCGGCTACGTACGTCAAAAATATGTGGTAAAAATAGATACATACTATAACAGTCAGCCTGCTTTCGTATTATCATATGATGTTGAAACTTCAGCTAGTCATACCCTGTACATTACAGTGTGAGGTAAGGCCTTAAATTCATCATAGGTAGCAGCGGGCAGTATGTATAGGTTAATAACCTAACAATGATAAAATTGGTATCTGTGTACTGATTCGCAGTTCAAAGTGGGAAGATTTCAGATAGTGTATACAATCTTATGCATGGAACATGATAAATAAAACATCATTTTGAATGTTTGGTGAATTTCCTCGTTCCAATGGAGGTTTTTTATGTCTCCGTGGTAGGAAACATTTTGCGGTGGGTAAAGAACCAGTAACAGCTACAGTCTTACAACATCATTTGGAATGTTATTACAGCAATAAGCGTAGTCCTGGAAACACCAATCCACAAATGCCATTAAACATTCTGATACAAGGTACAACACAGTGTTGTTTGATACTGACCTGAGAGCGGCAACTGAGGGCGTTAAACATGTCAAAGAACACGAAACATGTAAACGTCATTGTCGTGTCTCGTGGAGTGATCTTCCCATCATACATCTATAAACAGAAAAATAACACTTATTAGATTAAAGAAAACCAAAAAAAAACCTTATAAATGTCCTCCTCAACCTGTGTATGAAATGAAAACGCATCCTAATGCAGAAAAAGTATAAATTTTCTACAGAAATTATATATTTTTTGTCATTCTGCAGCTATCCTTGATAAGGTTATATGTAGAATTGTTCCAGCTGGCATACAATCAATCTTCCTGGTGTTCAATTGAGTATTAAGAGGAAAAGTGGTTACTGGGCCCGAAGGGATGGCCGTTCGAGGTCTTTTTATGCCATAAATACGTCCCGACGCCGTAGGCGGAGGGACGTATTTATGGCATCAAAAGGCTGAGAAGGAGGGAGGAGGGAGGCAGGCAGGCAGGCAGGGAGTATTTATGAATGTTGTGGATGGTATATGGACTATTGTATATGATAAGGTATAGAATATGAACGTCTCAATAAACTTTTGTACCAATATCCTTTTTTTTACTTTTATTTATACTGGCGATGCTCAACCAAATAATTGCTGGTTTCCCTGCACTAACAGTTTCCACTTTATCATAGATTTGTATTGATTTTTTTTTCTTCCAAAAAATCAATTTATGAAAAATCCCGGTTATATAAGCCGACCCTCGACTTTGGCAAAAATCTATAAGCCGATTTTTTTTTCAGAAATCCCTAAAAAAGATCGGCTTATAAGCGGGGTTTTACGGTACTCTAGTGTTAAAACGGTGAACTGCGACGAACCTCCCGCCAGAAGACCCAGAGCGTTCCGCAGACGATAATGGACGCCGAGATGATGACGTTGAGGATGAGACGCCGCGTGATGATCGGGTCCTTGGTGCGTCGCGGAGGCTGGTTGATGACGTCATGATCCACGGGCTCCACGCCCAGACTACAAAAAACACAACAACAGCCCGGGGAGGTCAGTCGGGGTCATGACAAAAGTGGGGATATTTTTCATCCGGAATTTGCTGCCTAAAGGGCTGATTCCACCAACACGATGGATTTGTCATGATATATCCTGGTATATCTTGTAATATCTTACAGTGGCGCGATGTGTCGTACCTCCATTATCGCAAAACGTAGCCGTGCTGTGTCGGGTCTATGTTTTGGTGCTCCGCCACGGTGACACCTCGAGACAGATCACGACAAATAGTCATGCGATTATTCAAACCCAGCCTGACTTAGCATAACAACCAAATCTTGACCAATCTTGCTATGTCTTGTGTGTTGGTGGAATCAGCACTTTAGAGAGACCAGTCTGTGGGTCTGTGGGGAGGTTTAAACGATTATTTTATTGGCGTTAATGAGGCTCAATTAATATTGGCTTTGTTTTACACTCAGACTTGGATGACTGTTTTATATATGGAAAATTAATTTCATTTACTATAGATGAAAAGGTGGATTTCCAAGGGAAAGTAGAAAATTGGCATCTCTGAAATTAAAGGGAACTACATCGAGATCTGCAGCCACTGAAAATATGCCACGAGTTTTTGTTGTGGAGTAATCTAACAAGGCAAAGCTAAGTGAGATTATGTAGCAAACCAAAATAAATGGCATATTTTCAGTCGCCATGGATCGAGTGTGGTTCAGAATTGATCTCACCCCCCCCCCCCCCCCCCCCCCACTGACAAATTGGCTAATGTTTCTGACACCATCACTCATTGAGTTGTTTTTTTACAATACTCCATTGGCGTTCCATTGTTAAGTATATGGGCAAAAAAAACAACCAGAGGTGAGATAAATGACACGCTCACACGCACATTTCAATGTCCTGCCTGAGGCCCTGCCATGGTACTCTAAAATGTTAAATGCCCCCAGCCTCCACAGACAGTTTGCTCGTACCTACCTCTGCGCTGGAGGACCATCCATGATAATGTTGATCCACAGAATCTGCATGGCGTTAAGCGGGTTGGGCAGCTGCATCACGGTGGAGAGTGTAATCAACGTCAGTGCCGCGATACTCCTACAACAACAAGGGCCATGTGGTGGTGATTGAGATGATCTTTGTCATAGTGCACCAGCGTGTTGTAACAATTAAACTAGGAGCAAATGGTATGTTCATCTTTGACGAATGAGCGTGGAATTATGGATGAATAACTATCAAAAGGTCTGGGTTATATTTAGTCTAAGGGTCATTTTCTGTTAACCGGTCAGCTTGCTTCTACAACAGCCTGTCTAGGATCCAAATATATCAAGCACCAGTGGGTAAGGGAGATATTTCAGTCTCTGGTGATTGGTCATGGTTGGTTGAGCAACACCCTTAGACACAGGCCTTCTGCTCCTTTCCCAATGTCACAATGTTGGCACACAGGTGGTGACGGTTTTTTTCTTTTGCAGCAAGCTTCAAGTCTATGTGACCCCTCTAACCTTTAGGCAAGGTATATGAGCATGTGGCCCACGCTAAATAAAACCTTATAAACATGTAGTTTTGTCGGTTATTATATAATATATGGGGTGAAATCTACGATGAAGTTTGCAAAGAATAAATAATATGATGTAAACTGTCCACCACTCTTTATCCTTGGACGAGGTAGGGACGTCACTGGAGATTCTTTAATTCTAATGACGCCATGAAGGAGAGTAAGAGCGATCAACCAATTTAGGATTTAACATTCTACAATCTTATTATTTTAAGTTGGTTCTGTCATTTCTACCGCAAAGTAAGTTGTATATTCCTGATAAGATATATACTTACGTGCTCAACTGGAACCGAACGAAGTTCCTAATGTTATAAAATATAGCTTTTCCCTCTTCGATGGCAGACCTGTAGAAATATAAAGTACCGTTAGAGCAAACCATGAAGACCTTATTTCATTTGGTTTGCAAACAATTCCAACAAACAATCATGCAAATCATTTAAAGAAAGATTCAATCAGCGAGTGTATTACGTTCAAGGACATACTACATGGCATGGGAGAGAATTTTTCAAACATAAATACAAGAAACGACCATTTTCTCTATTGTAGTTTATATCATTGTTGTTTCGATTTTATTTCTATAGGCAAATACCACACCACCACCAATAGAAACGCCGTCATAAACGTAAAACTGTTGCTGTTCATCTATAATATACCACTAACATGTAATACATATTATATGTACACACACAATATTACCATGATTTTGATCTGCATGGCCGTATTTTCCGCGTAGTATTGCGTAGTGTCAACTACAAGGAGAATACGGCCACGCAGCTCAAAATCATGTAATGTTTTATTTATTACTCAGCTTGCGACTAATCATTAGAAAGAAAATCATGTGATTTATTAGAAACTCAGCGTAAGCACCGTCTATTGTTTATATAAAATAGTTCCCGTAGTGCCGGTCAGGTGATAGTTAAAGCCGTGTTCTACTCAGTAGCGATCTGTAGGCTCCATAGGTTTAGTATAGAGACTTCGTATTAGATGTGTAATAAAGGCAGGGAGGCAGGGAGGCCGGGAGGGAGGCCGGGAGGGTACTTAATCGTTCCGCAGGGGAAACATGACTTACACCTGGTACCCTTCAATTTAAAAAAAGCATGGACAATCTACGTTTAACCTATACATTATATAGAACAAATTTGTTCCTCTGAGGATATCTAGTACGATTCTTTCCTATCGTTCTTGACAAATCCATCTCGCATTGAGATGCAATCCCCTAAACATTTTCTTCAACTACCTTCCAATTTCTTACTATCAACCACGACGAGATGCTTGCCTGTAAAACCTCTGTTGCACTCTCTAAAACCCGGCATGAAAAGGTAAAAAGACAAAACAACCCAGCACTTACATGATGGTGGCGAAGTTGTCGTCGACGAGGATCATGTCGGCGGCCTCCTTGCTGACGTCGGTGCCGGAGCGGCCCATGGCGATGCCGATGTCGGCGCTGCGCAGGGCCACGGCGTCGTTCACGCCGTCGCCCGTCATGCCCACGATGTTGCCGCGCTTCTGCAGCGCCTTGACGATCTTGTGCTTGTGGCGCGGACTGACGCGGTAGAAGACGGTCACCTGCTGGATCATCTCCTCCAGCGAGGAGATGTCCATCTTGTCGACCTGCTCGCCGGAGAGCGCGTGGCAGCCGGCCGAGTAGAGCCCCAGGCGGCTGGCTGTGAGAGCAGAAGGTGAGCAGCTCAGTCAGTACGGTTTACATATTATTATATACCTGTGGTAGTATATCCTACAAATACGGCCCGCTCCTACCCATGTCGTATTTATATCCGTACGCCACCTAGGTGACGTACGGGGTATGTATGTGGCGTACGGGGCATGTACTGCGGCAAAATCCAAAAACTCCCCCAGAAGCAAGGTTAAAAATTTGATATTTTAAGGTATATAATAATAGAGATCGGCATCGGTTCATCTGATCGCCAATTTTAATGCGTATTTTATCCGTACGGAGACAGTAAGCCTGTTTCTCTATACTATCGTAGAACTGGATGAGTTTTCATCTGGGCTCCTATTTGCGATGACTGGAGTTTGGCGTAGTGATTTCACGAGGCGAAGCCGAGTAAAATCAGTAGGCAAAAGTCCAGGATTGGTCGATTCTTTGGTCACGTGATAACAATTCTGAATGGCCCTTGGAGCATACAAAACTCTGTATGCCGGCCAGCGTGACATACGGAAACCCAATGTTAAGCCTATGGGATTTTATATTAGGGGTAGGATAAATTCTAAAATATCATTGTGAAATTAGAAAACAGATATAAGCATCCATATGACATACAATGGACAGTGTATTTAAATGGCAGGGATGTCATTTGGGGTCAGGGAAAAAAGTGGAAGTATTTTTCATTTGGATTGAAAGACTCGAAACACTTGGATAAAATGTCCTTGTCGGCACTGCATGCGGCTGGGGGTCTGTGGGGAGGTTCGAATCAAAGTTTTATTACCATAAATGAGGCTGAATCAATATTATCTGTATGGGGCACAAATACACGTATACTGGATATGAGAAAGGTGGATTTCCACGGAAAATGGAAAACTGACACCTCTGAAACAGAGATACTGACCTATGGCGACGGCGGTCTCCTCGGCGTCGCCGGTCACCATTTTGATGGTGACGCCGGTGGCCTGTAGTGTGGTGATGGCGTCGGCCACGCCGGCCCGCGGCGGGTCGATGATGCCCACCATGCCGACGAATACCAGCTCCGACGGCGCGCGGCCCCACGCCAGGCCCAGCACTGCAGCACACGAGCAACGACCGGCGTTAGACAACTCCAATTCAATTTTATTAACTCTGTTTTAGCTGTTCCATACTTAAAATAGAAACTCACGAGATGAAAATAACTTGGTCCATATACCACCAAGTTTGACCACGGGGTAATTTATGAAGTAAAGCTGAGTTAATTACGTAGCGGTCAAATGAGGTATGGACTGTTTAAGGGAAAGAATTTTGATATTATTAAACGGTAACGCTTGTGCGATGTACAGAAAAGGGTCTACATGTACAAGCCAAGATTATTCAACGGGCCCCTGGACCTCAAAACTTTACAATTTGTTCAAACTGCATTGGCTATAATTCTCGATGTCCCTCTGAAACTACACACATTTTCAATGCGCTATGATCTCTATATGAACTACACTGGCTTGTCCTGTATATAGTGTAGAGGCAACCCACCTCTGAGTCCCATGCGGCCCATCTTGCTCGCCTGCTGCAGGAAGATGTCTTGCTGAGTGGCGTCCAGGGGCAGCGTACTCCCGCGGTACGCGTAGTACCGAGTCTGCTGTAACAGGCGCTCCAACGCACCCTTCACAAAGAAGAAGTTTCCCTGAAAAGAAGAGACGAAATTACACATTATTTAAACTTGGAGTAAATACCAATCTGGATTCACTTTCCCATTTTATTCAAAAGTTCAAGATATCTTGATCACCTTGTCAACCTCTATAAGCTTTCCTAAGATGCCTGAAGAGCTGATCCTGGCGAAACCTTGACCTCATTTTATAAAAAGCCCCCTCCCCCAGAAAGTTTCTCTACACTATCACCCTTTTGGAGGGTCTTTCACTGTCTGAATCCAAATATCTGTTGGTAGGACATAGGGTTGCCGTGCGTCCTGCCATGCAACCACTGGGGGCCAGGTATGACATCATTTGATGATGTCACACCCACCAGTGTACATGGTTACGGTGGTTAGGTACAGTTCTTAACTGTCATTCAAGGTAGCATCAAGCTAGGGGACAGACTTAGCCTCGTCTTACATCTAACAACCATGTAAAACTACATCCTAGTTAATACCATTATTATCATATAACATCCAAATTAGTTTGGATTACCATGGCGGTGTGGTATAATACAGGGACTCGTTTTTTAGACGGGATATTCATTAATAGTGACCGTTTTGAGGCCAGTCTAATTATCATATATTTATCGATAATTATCGAACCCTTGGGACCAATGGTTGTTATATTTACTTGAAACCAGTCTTGAATGTTTATTAATCGCTATTAGCGATTATATGGTCGAAATAACGGCTCTGGGACGGGTTTTTAAGACGCGATTATCATTAATAGCGATCATTTAAGATATCTTGAATTTTCAAGATAAATACAACGACCATTGGCCCCAATGGTTCGATAAGTATCGCCAAATGTATGATAATTACAAAACGGTCGCTATTAACGATTATCGCATGAAAAAACCCGGTCCCTGGTCACTTAGAGCGCAGTAGGAGGCGGCTGGACTCACCTCACTGGTGCGGTGCGTACAGCGGACTGTCATCGTCTTGGTGTCTGAGTTGAACGGCCACTCCTCCACACGCTGGTACTCCCTGCGCGCGCCCTCCAGTCCCAGCTGTGTGAAGATAGTGAGCACCAGTATTAAGGGCCGATTTTCCACCAACACACACGACGTAGCAAGATTCGGCCCGATTTGGTTGTCTTGCTAGATCGGGCTAGGATTGAATCATCGCGTGCCCATTTGTCAAGATGTGTCTTGAGGTGTCGCGGTGGTGGAGCACCAAAATATACACCTGACAACACTCTCCTACGTTTTGAGACAAGTGAGGTACGACATATTGCGACACAGTAAGACACTACAAAATATACCAAGATATACCACGGCAAATCCATCCTGTTTGTGGAATCAGCCCTTTATATACATGTGCGAGAATCTCACACTTACTGGTCAGCTCTACTGATTAGTCATCACCGAGTATTGTATCTACACTAAGACAGGAAAAGTTGTAAATATACAGAGAAAAGCTGTTTAATTGTATAATTTTTCGCCTCCTTGAAAGTGGCAAGATAACACATAATGTATACCTGTCTGTCATCCTGTATAGTAAACAATCAACACTATTTATTGTAACTGACGCACGCCTATAATTTCTTGATTGGAAGAGCGAATCTTGTATTCGAAATTCAGGAAATAAAAAGCTTTACAAAAAAAAGAATGACGAATCAATAGTTTGTCCATCTGTACCACGTGACTTGCTGTAAGTAATAAAGTGGAATTTTTAATCATATTCACAGGTGCGTATATAGACAATAAACGATGGTTTTGTGGACAGGCGGCCGTAAACCACGAATGGTTGACGCGTAGTAATACACGAGCGCTAGCTAGTGTATTACGAGGTCAACCCCTTGCTTTTGTTCCTTGTATACCAAAATACAACAACCAATTTGAGGATAAAAACGCTGTATAATCTTCTTGGGTGTACTTTACAAACATGGAAAATGGAAGACCACGGTACTAATGTAAATTGTTCCAATAAAAAAAAGAAAAATGGCGCTGACTGACCTTCATTGCGCATGCGAGCAGCGCGCCCTCTGTGGGCTGGCCGCGCAGGTTGCCCTCGACGATCTCGGCGTTGTTGCAGACGGCGCCCACCTCGAGCACCTTGCTGACGGACGGGTGGGTGTGGTCGCTCACCAGCTGGCCGTCACACTGGATGCTGCCCTCCCCCTGGTACCCCACCCCGGTTACCTGTAACACAGAAACAGTGCGCGTCGTGAGGCTCTTAACCAGGGGTCAAAGTCAACCCTGAGGACGAAATCTGAATTTTGTTTATTAATTTATTCAATTTTTTTTTTTGCATCGGTTGGAGACAGAAGTGCTTTTCGCCACGTATTTTCAATAAGAAAATCGAAAATTTAAAATGCTAATAAAACAAATATTTATAACATTATTTTGGAACAGATTGACTATGAATCGACATATTGTAACACTGCAAGTCTTGCCGATGTATCTGAAATGTCGCAATTCTGTCATTTGTCTGAAAACTTGCATTCCTGCTAATTATACAGAAGATATTCTCGTATCCCATCGAGTTTGTATCGCTTAGTAATTTACAGGACGATTTTGCGAGAATTACCTAGCGATTCAAAAGAGATTGGATCAAGCTCTGACACTAAACTTGAATAGGTTTCTGAAATTATCTCACCCTTCACATTGACTAATGGGCTGACATTTGTGACATAATCCCAATTATATATTTTTTCCTAAATATCCCATGGGCGTTGGATACCAGTTCCCAATGTTGAGTCCATGGACTACACCTGGTCTGGTTGTATTGAGTGGGCCCGGGCGCTAGAAGTGCTACAAAGCCAAGCTCGGATACATGCATATATGTATATATGTTCTACCCGAATAAAAAATCTAAAAATCTAAACACTCATTGAACACCCCTCACCATACACAAGCAAAGTTGTTCTGGTGGTTTGGCAAGGAATGAATACTGTTCAAAACAAGAGGGTAGACAGGATGAAGTATTTTCTGGCAATTCTTATGAATCCAGATACATGTACACACATACACGTAATGAACATGCTTATGATCAAGTTTTTCTGATATTGGAACTTTAATCGATGATTTATACCAGGGCATACTTGAGGCTCCCACATGTCTAACTATGACCAACGAGTATGCTATGACTGCTTTTAATTTATTTTTTTCAATGAGTGGTTGTCATTTTCAAGGTAGTATCGGTTGATAACAGAAGTGCTTTCGCCTCATTTCTTAAATCTGCTTTTAAATTTTTGGTATAGCAAATGTTATTTAGTTTCAATACAGTGAGAGGTTCTCATAGATACAGTCAACCGTTCATATCAATGCCTTTTTCTCAAGTGTATATCAGGTTTGATTGCGGTCTTTTAATTTGCTCCCGTATTTTTTTTATTGTGTTTTAATTTTTGAAAGATGTTTATTTCACTTCTAAAAATCTAAAAAAGTAATTAAAAAAAATTAATGGAAAAGAGGAAAGCCAATAAGCTTGTCATCGGTATGTTTGGTTCTAGACCACAAATCGAAATAAGGGGCCAAAGATTATATCAAATATTCCTATCTTTGTCTTCGTCCTCATACCAATTCTCTCGAATATTTAACCGAGACAGAAATTGTTCCAAAGTATCTGAACTATGGAATTTATGAGAGAAAAAAACACAAAGAGATGCCAAGGCAGTTCTTGATTAAGGCATTTGTGAAAAACAGATATGACGCAATTCAAGGTACATTTTTACAGCATTCAATTCGGCCCTTTCTTGTAACAGCAGTTCAAACTTTATTCTAAATCAATCTTACCTTTTCAGTTCTTACCAATGCCGTCGGTACACAGATTTAAAAGCTGAAGTAAGAACTAGGTGTACAGATGTGCTGCTGGTCACTGGACCAAACTTTCCCTAAATACTCAGACTTGGGTTAGTGCAAACTCCTACAGGCATAAACACGTTACAAAAATAAAACAAGAGCTTCCCGAAGAGATAAACATTAGATAGAATGGAGTTTAATCAGAAATCATCGTGTTAAATTTGGTTGTATTGTTACAAATCAAACGAGAGACATATTGAAGGGTAGGCGCTCCTTAGACAGACACACACGAGGAAGAAGTTAACAGGCAGGAAGGCCACAGTACTACGAGATGTGAACACACAATATACGAGGTGCCAACCCCAAAGGACCTATTTAAAGCCTTATATTCAAGTGTGATTCATGTTGATCTCAAGAACATTACATATGTGTGACCCTATAGAAAACAGGGACACCAGTGATGTTTTCAACAACAAAAAATCCACACCTTATTCATCTATGATTTTAGAATCAATAAGATTATAGTTCAACACAAAATATCAACGACATTGGCTAGCAGTGTGTATGTTATAGAATGAATAAAATAAATTTTGAAAATCTTCGATTGTTATCGCCCTTTATATGCTAGACAAAATCTTAGACAACAATAAGGCGGTGCATAGACAAGAGGGAAGTTAAGTTACAGGAAACACGCGGGGCCTTGATTATCAAATGTACACATTTCTCATCTTCCCTGAACTGAAACAGGACCACCAACTTCAATACATGCAGGTTTGCTTCGATGGAATTTATTTAAAAACTCATTTGGAAATATGGATCTATCTTAACAAAAGCTGGAATTGATTAGACATGAAAAACACCACAGGCCACTTGGGTCCAATGGAAAATCACATTATTGAGAAAGAAATGTAATCTTCCAGGTTACAAGATGCTCCTCTGTTAATCTTCAGATGGCATCAACGCCACAAATCCCCACTTTACTTTAATCCATGGCTTGCGTTATGATACTCGTGAGAGTAACATTATTACGGAAGATTAAGCTACAATCCAGTGGTAAATAATTTAGTGGTCAATGAAATCAACTAAAAGCTTAAATCTCTGAACATATTCTTCTGAATGTAATACCTAACGAGTTTTTCCTCTAAAGAGTTTTTTCTTTTTTTAATAAAAGATCAAGTCTGGCTTATTTTTCTGTTTCTTTTTTATAATTTCCCTACCATTTCTGTTTCCGTATTTCCATATGTTTCTGAATGAAATCGATTTGCAAGAATCTTAGCTTAAGAATATTCTGTCATGACTACACCGAGAAAAATGTAGAGTGGAACAATACCTAACATCAATGTAAATAAAATGTGTTATACGTCTTATGCATGTTTAGGCCAACTTAGCAACAAAAACGTCAACTAGATATACCGCGAAGTTCAGTCATATTCCATTCTTCAAGAGCTTACTTACTAATAATCTAAACCAAACCCATCTAAAGAATTAGTCTCTTATCTGTATAAGGTGCTTCGTTATGAAATTTATTCAATATTCAATGCATTCAGTTAAACTCTAAAGTAGTATTCACAAAGCAAATGTCTCTCATGCAGGTCTTTCAGTATGTGCAGATTTACAACTAATCCTGGTGATTTCATGGACTCAGTATTAACCTATATCTGTTTATACAGTTAGTAACTCGTGGTGATAAAAAGATAAAGCAATGACTCTCATAAAAGTCCTACTCCTAAGAATAGTGGGCAAGATGCTCCGACCTAAGACGAAGGAATGGTGTTTTTAAATGCTAATCTAATCTCCATATACAGCTCGAAGGTTGCGGGGCCGGGAAACAAGGTGGGTTTTTTTGTGTGTAAATATTGTCTTATTTTAACTAGTTTCTTGTCGCTGGGGAAGATTTAAGAAAGCGCTTTTATAATTACATGTTGCAACCAATCAGGCTCTCTGTTTGAACGACGCTCTCTCAGAATCCCATTTTGGGTCTGGCGTTGTATCTTTAATACACAATATCATAAATTCAATCTCCTGGTAATAAAACACCAGATAAATGTCCAGGAATAGTATTTCTGATTGATTTTGGAGAGTTTCTCTGCATTATTGATGATTAAAGTGTATTTTGAAATGAGTTTCATTTTGTTGATATTAAAATCTTACACGGTGGACCTCATGCAAAGGAGTAGCCTTATTTTCGCATGGCCAAACTAAATAAAGCCAGCAATTTCTTTTCCTACTCTTAAGATTCACGACCACTTACAAGAAATGGCCTTAGCAGTGAACAAGTCGAAGATAATGAAGAACATCTATATATTAAATTAGATTAGCACTCAGTAAAAGATACTTGGCTGCATTGTAATCATTCACTTGATGAAGTCATAGGGCAGACCCTTTTATAGATAGGGAGGGAAAAGAGATAGGAAGTGGTGGGCACCGCAGTGCATCACGTGACACAGTCCCACACGTTACCACTAGGGGGCAGCACACGCTAGGAGAAAGATGCTCTTACCCCGACGTTAGACACCTTGGTGGAGAGGAGACAAAGCATGCAATGGATCAATAACGAGTCAAAACAGCACGACCAACTGGTGAGCCAGGCCGACAAATAAAAATGTTAGCACACGTTTACTGTTCTCAAAACTTAAATGTCAAACTTAGGGGGAATGTACTTGTTTTGCTAAAAACACATTATATATGCTTGGATCTTTAATTTTGTTTTTGTATAGCATGGTAATCCATAATAAACTTAAATTAAACTCTGCGCATATATGATCTTATTTATGGGAGTTTAAGAAGTAATGCGGATATACTGGTGGATCGCAACAGGTTTGTTACATTTGTTGAGATAGACAATTCTTAAGAGATAAAAAAAACCTCTAAATTATTGTGATATATCCATGACTTGTAGTGTCACTATACTTGAACATAACAGCAAAGCGTGGTCTAACATAATATTCGCATCAACAGTGTAAAAAGCAGAAACTTTTACGTTCCTATAGGTGTCTCTAAGGTTGGACCAGTTGTGATTCAGTATTAAAGTCAAATTTTATTAATTCTGAAAAAAATACCGAGTGAACAAAAAAATACAACCCCCAGATTTTACTAATTGACCAGACTTAAAAAATGTCATCTTAAATTTATGGGTTTTAGAGATATATTTTTGAGGAAATTCAATGAAACTCAGCCTCGCAAGTTCTGAATTTGATTATTTGGGGGTCCTATACATTCCCCAGTAATCGAAAATAACAGAACATGATAGACCTTCCGCTACCACCGAGGAATCCTCTCCTTATTTCTTCAAAAGTCAAAAGTAAGTATTGCAAAGAATCGCCTAAAGCAGAAAAATCAAAAGTTTAATGGACATCAATACCAGTGTAATAACCTACTTTTAATTTCAATAATCAACATGGTGTGTGCAATGATAACTTTGTTCAACAATTCATGTTTGGCTCAACAGGGAATTTAATGCCAAAACATGCCAATTATTGGCAAAACATGCCAATTATTAACTTGTGATAACCTGTGTCTGATTTGTGTTTCTGTTAAAAAATATCATACAAAATGAATCCCGAAAGTGTGTTCTTCTAAATTAGTATACATCCATAAATCGTAACACAACAGCCAATACAAGAAGGGAAGATACAGGATGAAATACACCTTTGGGGCTGCGGCTATCAAGAGGCCTTTCTAGTAACGGACGACGGAGGTCTTTACTGCACCACTAAACCAGGACAATACAGTACAGTGGTCAGTGACAACACAGTGAGTGGAGGGACTTTCAGAAATGAGCATTTTGGTGTCTTCGAACTTCTTAGGGGATAACTGAACATCTGACAAGGCTAAACACGCACTAACTCGTTCACTATAAGGATATGCTCTAAACTAGCAGCGATAATTTTCATCGTTTAAAAAAATATCTATTTTGATATATCATACGAGAAAATCTACAGAATTAAAAAAAACACGAAAAAACCCCCAAATATGTTGGATTTTATACAATAATAAAACTATAGATCATTATCAATCGGCCTCATGTAGACGACGATTCTGGGGTTTCCCTACTTCATTTGACCCCATGTAAAAAACAGTCCAGAACAGAATAAACGAGGGAACGTCTAATATAAAAAAAGTTTCCCCCCCCCCAGACTTTTCAGCTGGTTCGGACGGGGACTGGTACGGCAGAAGGCTGGTAGGGCCGGGTTCTGGTAGGGCGGGGTTCTGGTAGGGCCGGGTTCTGGTAGGGCCGGGTTCTGGTAGGGCGGGGTTCTGGTAGGGCCGGGTTCTGGTAGGGCCGGGGGCTGGCAGGGGCGGGTTCTGGTACGGCCGGGGACTGGTACGGCCGGGGACTGGTACGGCCGGGGACTGGTACGGCCGGGGGGCTGGTACGGCCGGGATCTGGTACGGCCCGGGACTGGTACGGCCCGGGACTGGTACGGCCGGGATCTGGTACGGCCGGGGGCTGGTACAGCCGGGGGCTGGTATGGCCGGGGGGCTGGTACGGCCCGGGACTGGTACGGCCCGGGACTGGTACGGCCCGGGACTGGTACGGCCGGGGGCTGGTACGGCCCGGGACTGGTACGGCCCGGGACTGGTACGGCCCGGGACTGGTACGGCCCGGGACTGGTACGGCCGGGGGCTGGTACGGCCGGGGGCTGGTACGGCCAGGGGCTGGTAGCAGGGACTGCGGGCGACACTCACCTCGGCTGTGAGCCCGTCAGACGTGTGGATGTGCGTCACCGTCATCTCGTTCTTCGTCAACGTGCCTGTCTTGTCGGAGCAGATCACATTCACACAACCTGCAACGGTATTCACGGTCATCAAATGCAGTCAGAAAAAAAACGTGGACATATTTTTGATGTGGAATATATTTCTTCAGGGAGACACTTTGAAAATGTTCAAAATACATTTTTGTAAAGATGTTTATTAATTTCTCAGAGAAAGTTTCAGAAAAAATTCGACAAGGAAAAGTGAAAGGATTAGCCATATACATACATGAGTATACCATTGTCTGGTAGAGTTTTCACCTACCTATTGTTTCTACGATTGGTAATTTTTTGACGATGGCTTTCCGGGAGGCCATTCTCATGACTCCTATGGCGAGCGTCACTGTCACCACGATAGGCAGTCCTTCGGGGATGGCAGCGACAGCCAGACTGAAAGATATACATAGGAATTGTTTGTTTGTTTGTTTGTTTGTTTGTTTGTTTGTTTGTTTGTTTGTGTAGATTCACATCTTGGTTGGCAAGTTACGTCCTTTTGAGACTGCCTCATTGATTGACCTATCTGGTTCTGGTGAAAAAGAAGTACACCTCACTATAAGCATGAAGATGCAACTCTACAGAATACACTGTCCATGCTATAAGGGAGCGGGGAATGGATTACCAAAGAAACCTAGCAAGATCCATAAAAATAGGTGGCCCGTTGGTGTATTCTTATTTCTTTGTTCATATATAACTGCAATACCATCAAAATTGAAACTCATAGATATCAATAAATTTTTGTTTCAATTTATACAAAAATATCTGAGTCTTACTAAAAAAAAAAAAGGAGTCGAGAGACGAATTCCGGGATGGGTCAAATTTTCTTCGACGTGAAGCACCACAGCGTGTGTGTATGGGGAGAGTTTGGAGCATACCTGACACCAATAGTGAACATGTCCAGAAGGTGGCGGCCCTGCAGCCAGCCGAGGAACATGATCATCCCGATGATCCCGAACGAGTAGAACGACAACTGCTTCCCCAAGTGGTCCATGGAGATCTGCAGCGGCGTCTTCGGGGGCTGCGAGAAGGGGTTGACAAATCTCAGTTGGTTGGTTTGATTTAACATCCAGTTAACCATTAAAGGTTCTTACTAGACTTTCTCAAGGTTATTTTACACCACAAGGGTGGTGATCGAATCTATGTAATGAATTTAGATAGAAATCTCAGCCCTACACATTTACCGAGGTGAGAGTTCTTTTACTTCCAAGACCACATAGACATGGTATGAGAAGGATGACAAATGTCAGCGTTTACATTCTACCACCTAATCCAGGTTGTCAGCACAGGGTGTGCTCTGCCCCGCTATCGTTTACATAGACAATAGTAAAGCCTATAAGACATTGACATACAGTAGAACCCTACGCAAGGAGTCAACCTCCGTTCTGAGAAAAAAACTGTCCCCTTGTGTATAAGTAAAGTTGTGTATAAGTAAAATGCTTACCTCTTCTGCCTGCATCATCTTGAACACTTCTCCAAATTCAGAATTTTCTCCAGTTCCAATAACGACGCCCTAAACACGGAGAATACAGTTTTTTATTATTACATTTTTTATCCCTTCTAGGATTAAAAATAGTTCACTTTTTTTCAGCGAAAGTGGCGATCGTATTATTCGACCATGTCTAAATGTAGATACTTTTTTTCTTCATATATTTTAGAATGGTTTAGAACCTTTTTTCAGACACGTCATATCTAATAGTAACTATAAATAAAAATCATTGCTTTAGGTCATACACAACATAGACATGGTGTAAGAAGGACTGTAAATCTACGACTTTGAAAAAGGGAGCAAAAACATATACAACCACCTCAGTGAAATTAGAAACAAATACCTTACATGTGTTGTTATATACGACCTATAATCCCTAGATAAACTGGAAGATTATGGTGTAACCAAGGCTACTTATATGTGAAATACAAGTCTTTTGCTAAAAAAGAAAACAAAATCTACCACAGTGGGGGGATGAAGGAGAGAGGCGGCGGCAGTGGGACTTAAACCCACAATCTTGTAAGAACTAGTCCAGTGCCTTAACCAATACATTCTGATACCTCGCATAGTGATAACCATTTTGACCGTGGCCTTACCTTGCCGTTACCAGTGCGCACCAACGTGCCCATGTAGGCGATGCCTCGCCTGTCCGTGATGCTGTTCTTGCCATTCGTGTTGGGTCCCGTACTTTTCGATGCTGGTTCGGGTTCGCCGGTGAAACTGGACTCGTCAATAGACAGATCGGCCGCCTGGAGACGATAAGAACGAGTGTTTAAACCTCAGAACTATGAAGGAAACCTATGAAAGTTTAGGGTCAGAGCTTGTATCCCATCGAGTTTGAATGGCGTAGTAATTCACAAGGCGAAGCTGCGTGAATTATGTAGCGATTCAAACGAGATGGGATCAAGCTCTGACCCTAAACTTGAATGGGTTTCTGAATTTATTTCACCCTTTATATTGACTAATGGGTTAACATTTGTGACATAATCTCCAATTGGATATTTTCCCTAAATATCTCATGGGCATTGGATATGAGTTCCCAATGTTAAGTCTATGGAGAAAAAATACTAGGGGTGAGATAAAAAAACGATATCCAACACTCAATCTCTTGAAGCTAACCAGGCATGGGACGCCGAAATCGCGAGAGAAAAAAATCATGAAAATAATTCCTGGTCTCAGCTGAGACATAAAAATGGATAATATTGAACAAACATTGTTCAGGTTTTCATTTTGACCCCCCCCCCCCCCCCCCCCCCTCCGAAAAACAATATCGGATTTACATTAATCCCAGGAATAATCCTAGGGATGTATAAAAATAACTAAAAATCCGGATGCCTAGTTATGTAAACTTAATTATTTTGTGTTGACAGAGATGTCCACGGGGACATGAGAGTTGCCTCGTCATATGAAGCAACTACTATTCAACATGTTTTTCATAATTGTCTTACATTTTTTAATAACGTATTAGCCTAGAAAGTAATGTGTAGCCGCACCTTGAGCTGAGGTATATGTGCACTAGGCTGTTAAGAGAGCCGAAAGGTACATATTCGTGGGACACTGAATTGAATGTGAAATTTAAGGTGAAGGTCACTCAGGGCACTTCTGATTTTTGAAGATTTTTGAAGAAGGAACGTGTGTTCCGAAACGTCGGCCATTGATTTAAATACAAATAGTCCCCATGGGACTTTGAAACCGTTGATCAGTCTTATTTGTCTATTTGCCAAGTTTGAGGTTTTTCTATTTCATCACTTCTGATTTTTGTGTAATAACTATGCTGATTGGTTCCCATGGTTTAAGAATTATCATGCTGAACGGTTCCCATGAATACGTATGTTTCTGTGGTGGAGATACATAAAACACTGTAAACAGACCATGTTTGTGAAGTTGACGAGTTACTCACCTCAAATAGTCTCAGGTCCGCTGGTACCCGGTCGCCAATGCTTAAGTATACAATATCCCCAGGAACCAGCTCCCGGGCCAAAAATGTCTCCACCTGACCTCCTCGTAGACTGTGAAGAGAAAGGGCGACTTTAGTGTATTCTATCTGATTCTGCACCAGAAAGGCCTTGAAAAAGGGGGCCACTAGTTGCAAAGTCAATGTAGAATCAACCAACTCCTAACAGTTGATAACACTAGGATTTAGGTTCATGGTTTTTTATGGCAAGCATCGACTTGCTACAGAAGTGTTATTGCCGCGTCATAATAATCATAGGATTTAGGTTCAATACATCTTGAAAATTAAATATCCTGGTTGATGAGCTTCAAAACCACATTTGTTGAATAAATATCCAGTGACACTCAATCCATGAAGTTTGTTTGTTTAGTTTAACGTCCAATATGTTACTATGGTTTATTTTACTTACATATGTTTACCCTGCTGGAATAACAGGATATTCCTCCTGTGAGATCCAGGAAGATACTATTTTAGTTTTTATATCTTGTCAAAAATCTTGCACTCCCTCAGGAAGTGAAGAATTTCTCTTTTAGGGACCGATCATAAAGTATGTACGCACTGAGGGTGGGGGGGGGGGGGGGTTGCGGTAAAAAGTGTTGGGAATTTTGCGTATGCTCTTTCTTTGTTCTCTTGCAAACACGATTGACCGATTGGGTGGGGGTTCACATCTTTCAGAAACTGCGCGTACATACTTTACTCTGGTAAATACAAGAGACAACTATACTGTATAAATTAACAGTGGCCTCAGAACCCACACAGGAGAGAAAGTTGTGTATGCGGAACCGGGTGACTTTAAGGCGGCTAAGATTTACCCAACGGCTTGACTTAGTTCCCAGGGAGGATTTTACTACAGCTGAAGTGACATCATCGCTAACACTCTTACATGCATAATATATTTGATTGTCGCCTTCTGAAACTTTCTCGGAACTTTTTTTTATATGACAATCTTTGTGAACATTGATTAGAGAATGAGCCACTGTGATTTCTCACCAAATTGTGTACTTGTTTGTTTGGGTAGTTTAACGTCCAATTGTGTACAAGTAACAAGCAATAGCTATGCATCTTCTGTTGTTCAACAAAATGCTCTCCAGAATAAAGATTAGATTCTTACATTTAACTCATTCAGAACACTAGATGTGTACAGGTCACCCCTGGTTAACAAAGATAATATCACTAGATGTGTACAGGTCACCCCTGGTTAACAATTTTAATCCTGCTATCACAACTCAATGCACAGAAGACGTTGAAAAAAAACATCATGTTCTACAATGTATAAATAATGTACTCTACTAGGCGTAAACATGCCCCCCCCTCCCCAACAACAAACTTAGAACCATTAGATCCCCCCCCCCCCCCCCCCCAACAACAACAACCTTAGAACCATAAGTCATCATAAAGTGTTGGTTTAGCCGTATTATGGCTTTTACTTTCGGTTTAGTCACACTAAAGAACAATGGCACACACTAGTTTACTATGAAGGAGTTTAAACAAACACTCACCAATTGGTTTTAGGCGGGACCAACTTCGTCAGGGCTTCTAGTGACTTCTCTGAGCGGTATTCCTGTTAATAACAATCACAAGTTATTTTAGATAGGAACAGTTGTCAAATTTTGTAGGTAAGGTGGCAGCTCTTTTTTTATTATTAGACTTTTATTCATTTCTGTACATGATACAGTTCTTCCAATGAACGTCTTATTCATTTTTCACAAGTTTATGTGGAGTTAAAAGGAAACATTGACTGGCCAGTACTTTCACCTAATTTTTATATTCTTCCTCCTTTTTTGTTTTATTATAGATCAATGAGGAATGTTAACAGATTAGATAAGTAGACCAAACCTGTATCATGAAAATCAGATTGTTTGATATAGATTTTTTCTTTTATTTAGACTAAGACAATATTTCACATTTACTTTATGATCATGAGACAACAAGAAGTAAAGTCCATGAAATCCTTACCTGAATGAATGCGACCGTGACTACGATAATGATCGCCTGAAGATCAAAGAGTAAAACAGTATTAGTGAGATACATGAGGCAGACATGCCACTTTACAGGTAGCAGAGGTATGTTTAGGTTATTTTGTGTTTTATCTTATGTGGTCACACATTATTGATCATGGGAGAGTTAAAACTGCTACAAGTTTCACTTTGTATAAATCTTAGAGTACAAATAGCGGTAAATTGGTGAAGTCAGTTTGCACGATGTGCTTTTAGAAAGAATATCAACGAAAAAAAAAAATTCATAGCCACGTCTCACTAAAGAATATTAACGAAGAAACGATGCATGTAAGCGATTTGCTATTCAATTCAGACAGGATATTATTGATAGGACAACTATAAGTCATATCATTGATTATAGAGTGAGTTCAATGTTTGCATAAGTCGCAGCAATAGACAGTCATGACAAGATATTCAATATGAAATTCAATAGTTAGAAATCAATTATCACACTGCTTTAACCGAGAATATGTAGATGAAAAATTGCAACAGCACAAGTAACATATACCTAATACTTATACATCAGGGTAAAGAAAATCATCGAAACGGATACAGCCTAAAGTATACTTTCTATTAGGTCACAGTCGAAAACCAATTGTCATGGTTGAATTGTGACCCAATAGATGAATAATTTTTCTTTTTTTAAGCGGTAGCTGCATCTTAGAGCAAACGTGCCTCGTCCTCATAGAGCAATATATGAATAATAATTCAATTTTCGACGTGGCTAGAACATAGACCTAAACACGAAAGCAATTTCAACTAACATTTCTTTTATAATCTTGTATAATCGACGACCAATCGGGGGCAGCTGTTACTCATTACTGCCCCTGACGGCTGTCAGTTGTTTTGTTGTAAAAAAAATAGAATAAAATTAAATCAATGAATTATGAAAAAGACAAGAGGCGGAGAAAGTAGTGCGTGTCGGTCTCCTACTTACCACGGTGATGCTCACGGCGTCGTCAAACTGACGCATGCACACACTGACGAAGGCTGAGCCCAGTAGGAGCAGAATCAACGGATCCTTAAACTGTAGAAAGTAAGACACAGGATCAGTATATGAGCAGTTATATGTGGATGTAAATGGGGATAATACAGCAATGAGGATGACAAGTTGAGATGTATCTGATATTCCTATATATCTATGGCTGTACACTCTATGCTTACACCACGCTCTGGGGGGTGGAGTAACTATCTGATACTACCCAAGGTTGCTATACTACCCAAGGTTGCCGTATACTACCCAAGGTTGACATTTAGACCAATCAGATTGTCTCTTATTAAACCACATTTGAAGGTATATAGGAATAGGGAAACCAAGTACCAGTGAAAGGAAGTCAAAATTACTCGGTAAGGCTTGGAAAAATTACTGCCCGCGGCCAGGGCCTTGGGCAGTAATTTTTCCAAGCCTTACCTCGTAACTTTGACTTCCTTTCACCGGAACATAGTTTCCCTCTATTATTATCACATGCATAAACCTATAGCCGTATGTCCTATGTATACCGCCCTCCTACCTATGTCATATTTATGGCCATACAACACGTACGTGGCGTATGGTTATGTACGTAACATACGGTGTATGTACGTAACATACGGTGTATGTACGTAGCGTACAGGGTATGTACAGTGGCCAAACCCAACAACTCTCTCAAAAGTGAAGGTAGAAAAATGGCTACTTTAAGGTATATAATAATACGAAAACAAGGATACTGTGTCTGTACGTGATACATACTTGGTAAAATGGATGATTGTATGAACCTCTGCCTCCAGCATCAGTTGATCTGACCGTCAGTTTTACCGCATATTTATCACATACAGCCACAGTATCCCTATTTCCCTATAATACTGGAGCTATGGAGCTTATAAGCACCAGTTCAGTATCAGAGAGAAAATATAAAATTGTTTCAATTCTCTCTAGTAAGCAAAGCTACACCCTCGCATCATCGTTTTACAAGAAAACCCTAATGAAGTACCAAACGGTCCAAACATGTCGGTAATTCAAAACAAATGACTGCCCTGTTATTACTTAATTTTATTGATTGAAAAACGGAAGGAGCCCATCATCGAGCTAGTGGAAATATTTTCTCCTAATATTTTACAAGAAAACAATAAAAATATAATTTACTGAAAATGAAGACATGGATTTCCACGGAGCGGTGGATGGTTATCATCTCGATCTACACATGCTCACCTGTCCTAGATACTTCTTCCAGAGCGGCTCGTCCTCGGAGATCTCGAACTCGTTGTAGCCGTGGACGTGGCGTCGGCGGGTGGCCTCGGAGTGGGAGAGCCCGTTCTGCAGACTGGTGCGCAGACGGGTGGCCACCGTGTGGAAGGAGAGGCATGCCGCCTCGTCTGACCGCAGGTGATCCAACATCTCCTCGGCCGGCTCCTCCTTCTGTAAGCACACACACATAACTCTGTTTTATTATTATTATTATTATTATCGTTATTATTATTATTATTATTATTATTATTATTATTATTATTATTATCATCATCATCATCAATATAGTTGTTGTTGTTGTTGTTGTTGTTGTTGTTGTTGTTGTTGTTGTTGTTGTTGTTGTTGTTGTTGTTATCTTATCATTGTTATCATTATTTTATCTAATTCATTTCTTTTTTAAATTTGTTTGTTTGTTTGGGTAGTTTAACGTCCAATTTATTCGATTAGATTTACCTTGGTTCACTTAACTAAAATTTGCATATCCTGTTGGAATAACAAGGTATGCTGCCAGGTTGATCCAGGCATATTACCTTTCACAATTAAATCTTATTAAGAATCTGACATTCCTTGAGAGAGTCAAGAATTTTCCTCTTGCCAGTGTTATGGAAAACACTGTGCATTGTTGTTATATTCTTTAGGAATTTCTTCCTGCTCTTTTTTATGGCCTAACAAAGTAGCATGAGATGTTTAATTTTTTGGTAGTTTAACGTCCAATATGTTGGCTTAGTCTTACTTTGGGCTTGACCAAATCTATGAGATGAATTCTAATTGGTAGAAATCTCGGCCCTACACATTTATAAGGTGAGAGGTCTTTTACTTCACACACCACATAGACATGGTCTGAGAAGGATTGGCCTTTGATATAGCAGTAGGTCTACTACTGTTAAGGATGAAACAGAAAGGTGGCTGCACACTATACCACATAGAAATGGTATGAGGAGGACTGGCCTTTGATATAACAGTTAAACTACCACTGCTGGAGGTGAAGGAGAAAAGTGGCTGCAGTGGGACTGCAACCTTGGGATTTCGAGTCCAGTGCTTTTTACCACTGAGCTAACTCCCCACCCACGTTATGCACCATGTATGTAGACTCAATGACAGTGTGGTTCTTCTGGTTAACACGGGAAGGCCGCTACAATGAGAGACACAGACACAGTAGGTACCGTTATACACTCTGTATGTAGACTCAGCATATGAGAGTGTGGTTCATCTGGTTAATAGGTAAATTACCAGAGTACTTGCCTTGGTATAAATTTGAATGAGAATTGATGTTCTACAAGGCTAACGCACAAGTGAGTGCTCATACCAGCTGTATTCAAATCTAGGCCTGCTCTATGTCATTCTGGTAAATGATGCGTGACTGTACAGATACAGCACATATTATAGGGCACAGCGGAATTGTTAGTTCATAAAGTAGTCACCAGGCTGGCAGTAGTATCTGTGAGATGGTGTCGCCATTCGGGGAACAGAGCCTGTACTGCTGCTCTTTGTTCTTATGAAATTCAACTGACTTTCTAACTTTTACCATGCCTCCTTTGTCTCTCTACACTCAGCTCAATGTAGGACTTAAAGATGAAACCCATGACATTTTTCTCTCAGATGAAACCCTCTATACTTATAAGTGAGAGGTTCTTGAGAAGTGACCGATTACTGTTAATACCATTGGTGATGGTCACCTACCTTTTCACATTCTAAAATGGCGGCGCCTAGGGAACATTACCTATTTGCCCTATACATCAGCACTATTCAATGAAGCAAATTCCGCTTATAATACACATGATACATCAGGCAAACTTTGATTTTGTTTACAGTAGCGTCACAAATCTGGAGTAAACATGTTCAAATGTGACACCCAACATAATATACGACCGTGTTATCAAACAGACTCATAATACGCAAACAAAAATTCTTATAGGTTTTGGTATTTTGCAAAGTTCTTGAGCTTTTTAACGAATCAATTTGTCCTAAGTACAGAGGTACCGTTGCTAATTAATTATGTTTCCAGGCACTCACATATAATGCTGGTGTAATTCAGGTTTCAAAACCGAAAAGAAACGTAAAGTGCCAACAGTTGTAATATAAACGATGTAATGATTGAGTGTGATGATCACCTTGGTTTGTCAGTCACAAACCAAGTACGTTGGTTGTGTTATGGAACTTATCATCCATACTTATCTAAACAATAACAAGTCTAAGCTACATGACAGACTGTCGAGCTGATTACACTAAATAATTGCCCTTATGTCTAACTATGTATGGGACCATATAGCAAGCAATGCCAAACTGCAGACCTAATTAAAACAAGAGCACATCGTCAAATTAAAACAAGAGCACATCGTCAAATTAATACTGAAAAGAAAGTGAGGTCTATGTTACCGTGTTCAACTTATTCCTGATCTATATTACGGCATACTGAGATATAAATCCTTCAGGACGGCCAGTTATTCTGGAACAAAGTCACACCTAATATCTGCTACTCCGTTTGTAAGGAATACTCTACGTAAATTCGGGTGAGGGGGCCATCCATAAAGTACGTACGCACTCCGGGGGGGGGGGGGCGGATATTTGAGGATATTTAGTATCTGCCTCTTCTTTGTTCTAATGCGCACAAGATTGAGACAGGGTGGGGTGTCAAAATTGTCAGAAATGATAAGTATATACTTCATGGATAGCCCCTGACCCGCTTAGTGAAATGTCAAGCGTTCTATGATACACTCCACACACTCCACAATGAACGGCTACCTCATAAAATCTTTTTCTTTTTAAACACACCAAAAAATGTTTCATTGTTTTGATATGGTAAACTAATTTCTAGGAACGTCGATCTATGTTTCTGTTTTGTAATTTATATCTCTGTCATGAATATGTTAAATGATACGAGGGTAATGACCGTGTGAATGATGCTTCGTATTTCTATATAAGCGTTGTATAGAAATGTCTTATTCTAGCGTTACATTTCTGTCAGATATTAATAGTACATTTACTAATGAGTTCAGGATTGCCTGAACACGCTTAAATCTTCTGGTATAATTCACATTTTATATCCATCAGTAAGTCAGTTTAAAGTACGTCCTTTTGAGTTTTTATTCCAGTCATACATAATCATAAGACGAAGAAGAAATAATTCATTGGGTTCATATATCCTTCTGACCAAACTGGAGAACAAAAACTAATGGAAGTAATCTAATATAATTATATGTGTATATATATATGCTCTATGTTTTGTTTGATTCTATCGTTTTGTTTGATCTGTTGAAATATAAAAATATATTATCAAAGGATATAAAGATGGAATTAACATTTTGACCTTCCTAGCTCGACCTTTACATAGTTGCAACCTTTCGGTAGCTTAGGAGTCTATTTCGAAAGTCCCATGGAAAATACTTACATATAAAGGAAATAATAACCTGAAAACGTATACATGAATTATCACACAAGATACTGTAATATTTAAGCTCCCCTAATGAAGACAAACGATCCTGAAGATGGAGCGAAATTGCCGTTCCTCAAATTCACTAATATAATAGTATGATCATAATAATTCATTTCTGCAGTCAGTGACTTGACTCTACCACCCTCCATTTATTATTTGAATATCATTCTTCATATTCACAGATACTTGACACATTCACCCAAGATGCTTTTCATGCGTAGAAATGCGCGGCACATGCTTTACCTTTTTGACTATAAATGTTTCTTATTGAGCTAGATTAGTATACATTACATGATGTCAAAAATGTTAGCTTTGGACGTGGCATGAAACATGCATTTATATGTTAAAGCTGAGTGTGTGCGCAGGCAAGCTCTCGTCAAACCAAGGTGGAACTCCATCTTCACTCAATACTGAATTAGTATCTCCATTAGGCAACATTTTTATATATGCTTGGTACTTTGATGCTTTTACGAGTTGCTAGAAATTATCAATTACTAAAAATGATAAAAAATGTATGGTAAAAATGCACGAATAAAATAGACTGTTATAAGGTGTGCAAATAAAGAAACAAAAGTACATGTTCTCTATACTATATATAAGATGTAGAAATCAGATTTAGGACGTGGCTACAGTTGACTGCACTCTAACGCAAAAAATATATATATTCAAGATATAGATAAGGAATCCTACGACAATTTTTAAGTGATGCAACGTAAATAACGCAAGAACTTAGGTGTCTAGAATCTCCTACACTTGATATATCTAATACCTTTTTCTATCAATAACCGGTTTCGCCTTGGAGGTTGACTGCAACTCACTTTATTAGCTATTAGCCAGTAAAAAGAGGCATATACTAAACAACCTCCAAGTTACTTATTTAGGTAACTTAATCCTTACTTCAATTACTATGGCGGGAATTCTTCCAAATTAGGGAAAGAGTACCTCTATAAAACATATTCAACGGTATCTTTTATAACATATAAACCCAAGTCAGTAACAAGTGTCCTCACCGGTGATTTCTAGGGCTAATATTTCTACATAAAGCTCTAGTCCTGCAGGAGAATATGGAAACTTTCTCGTGTTTTTTTTTGTGTGTAAACAAAGGCATGTATTTCAGATTATAAAAAAAGAGAATATGAGAACGGGTCTTGATATTCCGATTTCTTACTTAGTAAGCAGATCCCTTGAGAGATGAGATACATGTACAAAATAGGTCATTTTTGTAGAAGACTAGTTAGATATGTTTTGTAAATTTAGATTTAGCAGCAATGGAAGATTCAAATCGTTGGCATCAGCAGTTTTGTGTGGAAAGAAGTAGAGTTCAAGCAGCATAGCAAGCACACAGAGAGAAGGAAGCGGATGTCGAGTTTATAATGTAGGGCACACACAGACATGTCTAAACTGACGTACTTCTGGTTGCGCCATCATGTAGGTCACCACAAGGTCACAGGTCACGACACTGTCTCCCACTTGACCTTGAGTAGGGCTGAGAGACGAACAATATCATTTTGTCAGTGTTCCATGCTCTATCATTGTAGATGATGTTAACGGTGGAGTGTGGATGGGACTCATAATGGACACCCACCGTCAAGCAGTGCACAAAGTCAAGGGCCCAGTGAAAAATACCCATCAAGAATAATATATCCTTACTAAAAAAAATTAAAAAATTTGATTAGTAAAAACTCGGGTTCTTGGAAAAGGAAATGTTTGAAAAGGGTTATTGGTGAGTGGCTGAAACAAGACCTAAACAGGATGGAAAAGAACAGAAAAGGGTTTACTATTTACTTTTTCAGCATATATATTGCATTGTTTTCTATTAAACGCATTGTTTTCTATTAAACGCAATATAAGGTGTAAATGCACCTCGTACTTAATCAGCTCGGCAAGAATTAGGATGTGCGCTATAAATGTGAACTGAAGATAATATGTATAAAATAAAAGACTATATATAGATAAGATAAATAACGTTATGGGCTAGAAATCCATGATAGTGGTGTTGACCGAGCCTTGGTCAAATAGTGGTGTTCTGTTGGAGGTAAACTATGTGTACACTATATCTGTCCAAAATGTGAAGCCGGTATGCGGGTGTATTCAAAATATACCTCTCTATGCATCAATGAATCTGTTTGTTTGGGCAGCATGGTCAACTATACCATCAACAAACCAGAGTGGGGCTTATTTTGGGACCAATTTGTAAAACCACATGAACTACTCATTTTCATAGAAACCACTATGTACCGCAAAAGTACTGAGTAATTATCTTCCTCCGATGATGGAGAATTGACATAACTTCAAAAATAAAACAAACAGATATTGTGTTAGGAGGTGGTGAAGTGCATTCCAGACTATAGAAATTATTGATAAACTGAAAATATGCTTCATATTTCTCAGCACTGGGGAAACCAGGGACTACATCGTCTTTTTATATCAACCCTACCCCGGTAAAGTGACTACAGACAATTTAGGCGGAGTTATCAAATATAGAAGTCCGTATGGATAACGTGAAACCGTGATTCTGGTGTTTGAGTTTACTTGTCAAGTTTGAGGTTTGTTCTAAATTATACATACAATTTACAAAAAACTGAGCTCTTCCAGTAAAAAAAAAAGACTTAAAAAAAAGAAATTAAAAAAAAAGAAAAAAAAGTGAACTTTCGAGCTTACGGTTACTGACCAATGATTCTGAGATACAAGGGCTGGATTTCTCATGGTATAAGTCGACTCAACTTCAATAATCAGGAGAATGAAACTGGCAATTTCAGTCTACCAATATCCCAAATATTTCCATGTACAGCATGAAACATAATCTACACTGTACCTTTGAACGCTTCGGTACTCGGTAATAATCGTAAGTCATCCCTTAATAATACTACTTAAAATGTCTTCCTTTTCTTTTTTAATTTTTTTTCAAATTTCGCCTGTACTAACGACGAATAGGCTAGTTCCTTTATACACGGACCTATCACATACATCCCACTTCTCATCAAATGCCACTCTTTATACATCCCCTTCACACACTTTGCTTCGTGTCACACGAGAAGACTACTACGGAAATAAGTGGCCATTACCGTCCGAGTAGCAGGTCTCTACTGCAGGTCTGGGTAACTCGATTTTGCCCTATGCCTTAATGAATAATCCAATAAGCCCTGCCTATATCTACGTCCCTGTTAAAACTACTACTTCCTTTAAAGCTTTTTGCTTAGCGATCCTACTTATAAATCAAATCAGTTTCGATATAGGTGGCATATATTCATTCTCTATCATTATATATCATTAATTCAAAGCTATAAATGGTATCGCTAAAAAACAACAATATTTAAATGATATTCTGACGATATGGCACCGTGTATCGAGTTTGAACTCAACAGTTAAGTTCTTGTCCTCACTAATGTATTTGAGACACTCACCACTGCTATGGGATGCTGAAATCGTCAGGAGGGTCATTTTTCTACTCACCATGCACTTAGAGATGGAGGAAATGGTTCCCTACACACCCATAACAGTATACGGGGATTTCGATAAGAGCCTCTACTTTTTTACACCAGAGGGCATTACCGTCGACCTGCCGGAAGCCTAGGGCCACCTGCACAATTTCGTCATACTGGAAATATTTTGTTTTGAAGCTCATCTAACAATGAACCAAGATTGAGAGGAGTCAAAGACTTATCAAAAAACAACTAGATCCGCCTTTTTTGCAACGTTTTTGCGATTTGTGTAAACATTTTTTTCTCGTATCAATGGTGATACCCAATGGATAGAAATGTTAAAAATTTGGTTTCCTTTAAAAGAAAATTTGTAGAATGATGAAGGCAACCTACAAGCCAAAATCTCGTGTGATACACAGTTACTAAATTATGTTGTGTTGTTGAACACCAACCACAAACTCATAAAATATGAGTCTTAAATTTTGACCCTCTATAACGTGGTACAATTTTTTTGGACTTTTTAGCTAGCTTTGGGGCTACGTTTCGGTGCCGGGTGGCACCTTCTTCGAGGCCATTTAGTGAGAACATTTACTAAATGTACAAACATCTAGCGATTGATAAATTTCATCCAGAAAACTTGACTTACTTACTGATGTTGTTGATTTTGTGAATATTATTCTCTAGAAGTTTAAGAAATGTTAAGATTTCTTTTTTTTTAACAGTTTATTTTTTGAGTCAATACGAAATACACACACATTGCATCAAGTCACTGTTCTAAACACAGTAATTAAGATCCTCCAAGTCTATGGATCTATGCATGTTTTACACTTAGCGTGAAGGAAAGCTTGTTGAACTGACACAATCCCCGAAAACATATAAATAAACTACTACTCTTCAGTAGACATTCTATACATGGCCTCAGGGCTTGGTTGAATATCACACTTGATCCTCACAACATTAACAGGGGTCCCCACTTTCCGGTTCTTCTCAACAGGTGGCCACTTCCACCAGTTGAGGATTGGAATTATACAGAGTCTATTGTACATGTGCCAGGTGCATTAATGAGACTTCTAGGACTAATTTTCGTACACATGTATATTTTTACCAATTGTTTAGTACATTTACCGTCATAATTCACTGACCGATCAAGTTTGAGAGGGTAAATCCCAAACCTATAAACGTAGATTTTAGGATGCTTTGCAGGAAAACTGGGCCTTCGGTCTCAGTTTTTGGGTCCTATCAGCCCTACCCCACTCCTACCACTAGCCCGCCCTCCCCCCCCCCCCCCCTTACATTTAAAAAAATATATATTGTACTGTAAGGGGGTACATACAATGGTCTCTGCTTTGCATTTATTCTGACCATTGGTCAAAAACATAAACGACAGTTCCGTCGGTAACTTGAGCTATCACAATTAGTATATATACAGTATATATCTACATTCCACCTCAGCCCTGGGCCTGTCAGGCTTTGGGGGGGAATTGAACATACTGAAAGTTTTTTTAATAATGAAAGACTTGAGCAAGTCGAGTCTGAGTCGTACTGAAGATGGTGTGCTATGTTTCTGTGAGGTTCCTCTAAAGCACCGACCTCGAGTCTACTAAGCGCTTCAGGAAGTTATTAATGTTCAGTTTTACACAAAAGCCTGCGCCGTCACGCCACAGAATCACATATCAATTATTCAGAACGTGGCATATAAAAAAACACCGACCGTTACAAGTGAGATATTTTCAGGTAGAGAACTCACTCCCTTGGCCAAGTCGATACTGTCAAGGAATACGAATCCATAGTTAAACAGCTGGAACTGGAGACACTGCGAAGGGCAGCTCTTGAGTGTGACATGATTTTTTTTTTGTGGGTTGGGGGAGGTGTTTCCTTAAAGGTCATGATGTGAGTAAACGATCCAGAAGATATAAATCCAAAAACAGTTTCATATATAGGTAGGACAAGAAATAAAAGAGGACCAGGGCATTTTTGTCTGGTTTTTTTCATTAACCGAAGAGAATCTGGATGTTTCTTTTTAGAATTTTCATAGATAATATAGATTCATTTGTATAAACTAAACAGATGTTATTGATCTCGAGTATGAATGGTAGCTAATCAAAATTTTAATAATCACTGGTCTAGCTGATTTGAAATTTCAGACCAACGATATGAATATTCATTGAAACAGTTACCAACCTATAGTGATACAAAAACGTAGCAAGATCTTGGGATCGTCATTGGGCTAGCAATAACTGCCTTTAATGCATATGTGGGTGACTAACATTCACTCTCACCGGTGCATAATACTGTGAAGCTCTGGACCCGACTCCAGAAAGTTTCCTAGGTACTTTGTCTTTGAAGCATTGGGAGCTGCATAGACAAATCTGAGATGTCAATGACCCTACTGTCGATATCCATGTGAGGAAATACGTTCACGTAAAAGGCCACTCCTGGGTCTTTCGTAACATTTTTTGTTACGTTGCCAAAATATGGCGTGAAGCAGACTCTCAGTTCACACTTGGCCTACCAAGCACAGTGTTTGCTGCACGTCACATGTGATACAATATGTGAGGCTACAGAAGGTCATATTATTATATACCTGTGCACGGACTTCTATAATATACTACCCGCTGCTGGGCATGGTGGATAAATAATGTTTGGTTTCACTGTCAGGCTATAAATCGATGACTTCATAAGTAAATAAAACGGTGTTTTTTTTAATGATTTTCAGGTATATGTACAGTATCCCATGTGAATTCTTTTCTCACCTGAAACCCAGGTTACACCAACAAATCCTCAAGGGAATGAGGTACAAAGAAGAAAATTATATACATGTATATAATAAGAAAAAAATTGTATTACTGAAGCCGTAGTGATGGCTGTTCCTAGTATTTTGTCCTGCAACTAGTCCGGCTCTAATTACTGGATGAAGGACCTCGAACAGCCATCTCTACAGGCTCAGTAACTGCGCTTCCTTACATTATATCTGCTCATGTACGTATGTCCAGGCAGATCACAAGTCCTATCATCGGTGTTAAACACCGGGCAATAACTGAAACTTATCAATGAACACCGGGCAATAACTAAAACTTATCAGCAAATATTGTCACTCAAAAAGGTAGATTCTCTTATTTTTGACCGGGACCATTCAGTTACCCACATTTTCCCATCGCTTGGACGAGGGATGTGCCAACGATACCTATTTGAATAACTTTTGTCAGGTGGTTGATCAGATGCTCCCAATGGCCCTAGCCAATGTCACCCGGTGCTCTTTTTTCTGCTCTGTGCTAAATGGCTGTCAGCTTCGGGATCTATCGGTGCAGTGGAGCGGCACTACCAAGTTGTAGGCACGTTAAGACAAGTCAAGCCTTGACTGAGTGCCCTCCAGGCTAAATAAATGTCTTAAAAACAAACAAAACAGTTGACGGCTGACGTCGCCCGTCGATGGCCTAACGCTTCTCATAGACAGGTGATAAGTATCGGCAGCAAAACCGCCAGATGAAAGCCACGCTCACCTCGGTCGGTCGGTCGGTCTGGTGGAATCCCTCTTATCAGTTGGGGTCACCAAAAAAAGAGGAAATGTCTTTTAGGGGCCATCCATAAAGTATGTACGGTGTCAAAAAAATTGGAAATTTTGCGTATGCTCCGTTTTTTTGTTCTATTGCGTACCAAATCGGGAGGGGGTGGAGGAGTCAAAAATTATGTGGGATTTACTGCCTCAAAGTAACTGACATAGCATGGAAAAAACATTGTTAATAGCCATAGAATGGAGCTGGGGCGTGTGTGAAAGTTTGAACCACTGTTTATTGTTGTGATTGAGGCCCAATTTATTCTATCTTTGTTTTACACATAAAAAAGGATTTATAAAATGAAAATGAAAACAAGGATTTCCTTTCAAAAGAGGAAAACTGCCATCTTTGTATATCTTAGGTCAGGAATGGAGAAATTGCAAAAGGTTTCCAGATAAATCAACAGGGTCCAAACTGGGTCAGGGGACAGCAACCCGGAAGCTCCTGAATTTTAGGCTGCTTAAAGTGAATTTCAAAGTCAGTGGAATTTCGTAAAAAAAACCACAAAAAAAACAGCCACAATACAGGTTCTGTTCCCCATATGGCGGCGCCATCTGCAGATACTACTGTCGGCCACCTAGTGACTCCTTTATGAAGTTACAATGGCTCAGTACCCTATATGTATAAGCACTACTTGTTTGGTATAGTTTATGTGTGCTCTAAAATCGATACGGTTCTCAGACTTGGCTTGAACTGCAAAGTCTACATGTTTTATACCGACATCATGCATTAAACTGAATATGCAATTGATTTCTTGTTGTTGAGTCGGTGATTAGTTTTATATTTTTAATGACCCCCCCCCCCCCCCCCCCCTCTCGTTCTCCACATGGCCGTTCCTCCAGGAACTCCCTGGCGAGATTCGGCACGATATCTGGGCCATTCCTGGGAGTGGCTTGGCAGCATGCCTTATTCCATTCACATGGGGTATACCCCGTCCTGCCTTAAGGCATTTCGCCTGAAATCCGCTTTATCGTCACGATATATTTACGTTGAAGAAACCTTACGCACCATAAAAAGGCATCCTATCTGACATCTCACTAATTTTCTCTTAGAGTCTCATGGGGTCTTATTGCATGTGGAAAAAAACGGAAGCAATTGAGAGGTTAAATTTAGATTACGAGAGCGAGACCAGAAAAACGTTCTAGGCACAGCCGATGCTACTGTAAAATTATGTCAGATCCAAAGGGCTGCTATGATTTTACGTCCAATATTTGTAAGTTACTATAAATAAAGTACATGTAATCAAATGTTATTTTACTGAACTGTTTATTAAAAAAGGAGCAAATTATAAGTGACCACCAAAAATATCAAATCCTAAGGCAATGCTTTAATCATTTTATCCTACCCTGCATATAAATCTCCATAGACTTAACATGGTGTGACTGTATGCCACGGTTATGCCATAGAAATGTTATATGCCACTGGTAACATATGAAGTTAAAAGCATGTGACAGGGTAGGATAAATTCTAAACATCACTCAATTTCATATAATTGTTCACATGGCATTCATTGTCTTCTGCTACATATATCACTCAGCTCCACTTTGTGATTTCATTCCGCAAAACAACTCATGCCATATAAACAATCATATGAAATTTCATGATGTTTCATGATAATATGTCGTGGTACCATGGGGTAAAGAAACAGACCACAAGGTAATGCAGTCCTAGCTCTTATTGGTGATTCACAGAATTGTTTATAAGAAGACGTGTATAACCTGAAATGTCTGATGGAAACAGAAGAAAACACCTGCTATTAAAAGAAACCGAACATTGTATTCTTGGAAAAAAATAAAAACCTTGATTGAAGAAAAGGTAAACACCAAGATATGACACTAATTAACTATCTCAATTGACCTCATTCCTCGAGAATCACCATGGTAGTCAGGGTTTCTTCTACATTGTAATTAGGATAATAACAGTTTTGGTATTTATTTTTTTTTACCTTTGTGTGGTAGTATATTATGCCACCTCTCACTTTGTAATCGAAATTGAGAAGGACTACTATACTGCAAATTAACATTTTTGTTTAGATGCTGCTATATAATTTGTATCTCGATGTACTGGCTCATACGGAACTTCCAGGTCGCATGGGGTCCCCTCATGACTTCTATTGTTATGTCGCATAGGCTTACCTAGTAAGATGTACTCTAGTTCCTCAGATGATCCCTGGGGCTTTGGTTTGGTTTGTTTGTTTATTCAACGTCCCAGGAGATCCTGAGGGTATATAGGGACTAACTCATGGTTCAGCTTTGTTTTCGCTTGTTTTACATCACAAGGGTGGCGATCGAATCTATGAGATGAATTCAGGCAGAAATCTCACCCCTATACATTTACCAAGGTGAGATATCTGCTACTTCCCACACAACATAAACATGATATGAGAAGGATCGGTCTTTGATATAGCAATAAAGATTCCTGGGGAAAAATGGAAAAATGTACATTCTGCTTCAATAAAGGAAGGGGTTCCCTATTAGAGCTCCATGGGTTTCCCCGGTGACAAGTTGTAACTTCTAAAAATACACTGTTAAATCTACTATCAGGTGTTTATGGATAACAGCTGAGACCGTTTCTAATGTCAAACGGAATTCCAAAGGCAATGTGCTAGCATGCCTCAAAGTGAACCAAAATTAATTCAAACTGATGCCTCAGCAATATAATTCCAATGATTATGTTTGTCTTCAACAGTTGGAGCAGCCGGAAGATAGGGGTTATAAATATCCTAGGCATAAAACTCAGAGACAGAAATATAAATCTTACTATTTTTTTGTCCTGGAGACAGTTCGTTGAGGTGGAAACTTTGTATTTTGTCGTGATTTAATGCCTAAGTGATCAATAGATGGTCATGCCTTCACGCATTAGATCACCGATAGTTACAGTTGTAACAGTCCATCAATGAGATGTCAGCAAGAGATAAGTGTGAGAGCCATATGGCGATCGATATTATATCGGGCAGTCGGGCCGTAGTTATCGGATGTCTCCAAACAGCAATTACTACAGGCTCAGTAACTATGTTTACTATTATATACCTGAAAATCACCGGAGGGGGGGGGGGGGGCATAATTTTATCTACTTACGATTATTACGACGTGGCAATAGAAACCTCAATGGCAAGCCGATGCCAAATTTTAATCTAAAAAAAACATATATTTGCGAAGTCATCGAGTTATAGCCTACCATGGAAATTCACTGCTTCAGAGACACTAGAAAAGACAGGGAGAACAGGGCACGGCATGAAGCATGAGGAGATTCAAACTGCCTTTTTATTTGTGTGCATGAGACTAAAACACTGTCTTTGTTTTACACAAGATAACATCAATTTATAAACTGGAAATGGAGTCTATGATTTCCTTGGAAAAGTGGGGATCTGCCATCTCTGAGTATTAGTCGACTGTATGTAATCATTGCCCAGCTGTTACAACTTTGACGGCATGTAGTACAGTGTGAGCTCTAACTACAATAGCGAGATTCTCGACGAGCTGTTCGCAAACATTATATTACGTTACTGCTGGGAGCCTCAAACCGAGACGGATATATTCTGCCGGATCTCCGTATGTCAGTGTGCACTGTTTTTATAAAGAGAATATTCCGTGTATGTCGCATATGAACCTAATTCAAGATATGTAGTAACGCACATGACAAAATCTAAATCGGTTTGTCGAAAAGAGGGAGAATAGAAGCCACAGTCAGAGTGCTTCGTTCACTATTGGCGAGTAGATCTCTCGCAATGCTGTATACTAGAGGCATGTGGTGTTACAGTGTGTTTATTATTCTATGTGATTATATAACGCACGTTGCATACCGAAACTAACTTACCGCCAATTTTCCCGTTAACAAATTGTACATGATATAGTTAATCTGGACGATATGCATTTACCTGTGACTTTTTGATAGTTAAATGCAAAGGCGCTGTCTTTATCTAAGCTATTTTAATACAGTGTTTTTTTCGTTTTTTTTCTGTTCTTTGTATTCCTTTTCGGAGTAATATAACGTAATGACGGGTATCGGCTTTCCACTACTTATGAGGAGTCAGCATGGATAGCTTTTTGGCGAAGGCCCAGAAACGCCATGTTCACTGCCGCTGTGATGGTTTCAGTAAATGGTGTTCTATTATATTTTTTGTCGTTTAAAAAAAGGGAGATTAATACTGGATATCTGCGAAATAAGCAGTACTAAGCAAACACAAATCATTAGATTTTCTGGCGCTGTGCATTGAGTTTTCTACTGAATAAAGTTGATTATACCAAGATATGTGGACCTTTTTTAACTGAATGAACCTCATCAGCGCATTAACATGCGACATATTCAAAATACTCCCCATTCAAGTTCTCTACAGAATTCCCTCTATTATGTGTACAAACAAAGTATTCTGATGTTTGAATGGTAGACACACTGCTTAATCACTGTGTGCAATGGCTAGGGCATGGAATAAATTTGAAGAAAAATATGAAGCTTGAAGATGTTTGATACTTCAAGATTTTGAAGACACTGTGAAAGAGAACGTGTAACATGTTTGTGTGTATAAAAACAAAGGTAAGGATTTGTATAACTACAAAGTTCTCTGGGGTAAAAAATACTGAATTTCTAGTAATAAAAACCTAAATGAATAGAAATATAATGTTTCTTCTTTCATTTAAGACTATTGCCATAATTATTGTGCAGGGAAGTAGTTATGGCATGTGGAATGGAAAGGGGTATAATTTTTCCCATTTTTCTCATTTGGCATGACCCATATAGACAAACGCGCCCAGTGCCCTCCTTGATATCGCTGTCAAAATGAATGTGATTTCGTACACGATCGTTTGAACAGCTTGTTCATGATAAAAGGTACTGCCATTAGATATAGTCTTTCTAGGTCAAGATATCGTGGTTATCATCATCACCCACTTCTGGATTTCACCGCTACATGGTTTTACAGTTTCAACCTCAGAAGCTTGAATACTAAAGACCTTACTCATAACTTCCTATGTACACAACTTTTTAAGAGCCAGAAATATTCTTCCGGTTTAAGGATCCAATGCTATTTAAAATAAAAAAATCTGACAATTGTTGAATAATGGGTAGTGGTTTACTGAGTCCCCATACATTTTCAAAGGGGACTTTGTATACGGTGGATAATAAAAGAAGGGTAGAGTGAAAGAGTAATAACACAGTAATCCGAACGTTCATTTGATCCAGGCGGCAATATCCGAAAGCTGGGTGATATAATATCTGGTGGATGATTTACGACCACCAATTATCGTTTAGCCAAAGCATGGACTTGGAAGAGTATAGAGGTCCGTGGCCAAAATAAACATACAGTGCACGCACAAATGACTGGGTTTTTTTTAAATATCTCATAAGTTTCCATGAATTGAAAGTGAATGCGAAAGCACAACAACCAATACTTGAGCATTCTAGACACCACCAACGCCACCGAGAAAATACAAGCAGGGTATACTGAGGCTACTTAAATATAAAAAAGGAGTCCTGACCTTAAAGGCTTTACTCTTCGTGAAAGGCATTGAAAAACAAGTTTTAATGTTTTATGATGAACGGATATATTTGTTTCTGGTGGAACTTATGGCTAAAATAAATCATCGACGATGAAAACAACGAACCTATATGAAGACTTAATTCCAGCCCTGAATTGAAATCAGCAGCGCTCAAAGAGAATCGTGCAGGTAAGTATAAGAAGTAAGTTGTTTACAATACGGGATGGCGGCACCTTTCAGAGGCCTGTTGGCAGCCTCTCGGTCGCCTGGTGCCACTGGGATCTGCCTGAGTCCAGTCGGGGTATGGTAGGGTGTGGACGGCCTGTAGATATTATGAAAGTTTTATAATTTATAAAGGAAAATCTTGAAATTTTAGCTACTGGTAGTCCCCTACAATCAGAGATTTATAGACTTAGAGAGACTTCAACTAGAGCTTTGCCATTTTCACCCAAAAGGGTACTATCATCAACTTGCCTGAAGGCAGGGGCCAATTGGAGTCTCGCTACACTAGTTTTCTATAGAATATGGTGCAAAATTCAATAAAATATCGGCAAATCTACTCTCGCTCTTGTTCCCACCGATGAGTGCATGTAGATTACAGAGATTACGTACCAACAATGGGTAAGTAAACCAATTACACAGTGTTATGCTAGAAGGAGCCCCAGATGTTATTTTCAGATTATTATGACGTGGCTATAATACCTCTATCAGATGTTATTTTCAGAATTCCTTTTCCACATCAATGGTCACGCTGTACAGTGTTGAATTCTGTGGGAACCACCGAAAAAAACACAGAAAAGGCTACTTAACAGGCGTTTATACTAGACGACTGAAAACGTGACGACTATAGATCGACTAGTGAAAAGTCGTCAGGTGGTTCTCTCTGAGAAAATATCGTCATCAAGGATTGTCGACTCAAGAAGTGCTTCAAGCGTTTAAGGGCTGATTCCACCAACACGATGGAGTTGTTGTGATATATCACGGTATAACTTGTAATATCTAACAGTATCGCGATATGTCGTACGTCTGTCGTTACAAAACGTAGCCATGCGGTGTCGGGTGTGTGTTTTGGTGCTCCACCACCACGACAAATTGCGACAAATAACCATGTGATTATTCAAACCAAGCCCGACTTAGCAAAACACCCAAATCATGACTAATCTTGCTAGATCTTGTGTGTTGGTGGAATCACCACTTTATACTGGACAATTTAGGATCGTCCAAATGAATTGCATTTATTCAATATCTAAATACACAGATTAGTTTCAGTTGTTCACCTCTGGTGCTGCCACAGATATATACTACGATAAAATGGTATGTACATCATTGATGAATGAGCTTGGAATTATAAATAGATAATTATGAGGGCCTGGGTGTTATTCATTCAATAGATTATTTTCTGAAACCCACTTGCATCCAGTCAACTTTCCCTTGCTACATGAATGCAAATTATTCTCAGATTTTCCTGACATAGTCCATCTCACAGGACGTTACCGACACAGCACAGCACTGTGAAAATCCTCTACCCATAAAAACTATAATCCCCAGTCTGAGTGACCCATTGTGCACACTTACGCTGCATGCGTAGACTGCATATGTCAGAGTGGTGAATATATTCTCATCCCTTACTATATACCCATGCCGTATGTACTGTAAATACGCACCGTTTTGCCATATAACGTAAAAATACCGTACGGAACAGTGTTCCATACGGCAAAATACGGAACACTTTTCCGTAATCGTTGACTAAAGCATTAGGTATCAGGCCAAATTAAGTTAATTATCCTATTAATTTGGGGTATATACTAAATACATAACGACCACCATACTTGTACAAGCTACAAAACTTGATGATAATTTATGGTTCGTACGGAACTTGGCGTAAACGCCTCATTCCATACAAACCGTAAATCACAATCTCGTTATGTAGCTTGTACAGCATGGTCAGGTCGTTCTATATAAGTACACCTCTCCTGCGTCCATCTGTATCTCTGCGTACAATACTGAGATAGTGGGTAGGTGGAGGGGCGTGGGGGGTCACCCAGATACATCAAGAATCATCTGCTGACCCCCGACGAGTTGGTGGAGGTGACGGGGAGGTTGACTGGGGGCCTGGGAGATGGACAGTCATGGGCTGGATCCATGGGAAACCGTCAGACACAGCTCCACACATGTGGGTGCTGTTAGCGCTGCCATTTATTTATGTGCATGGGTCTAACGCCATTTGTGTATCACATCCCCCAAATGTAGGCAACAGAAAGGGGGAAATAAGGAGAGGTCGCATGGGAAATTGGCATATGATGAGGCTTAAGCGTACTGTGCAACTATATTTTTTTTCAATATACATACTGAGAGACTCCACTTTTGTTAACTCAAAAAAATACATACAAAAATAGGACATTGGTGTGAATTGTCGATAATCCCACCATATGATCTGTATTCACAGACAGGTTGTAAATCATTCAGCATTGTAGAATGTAAGTATTTTTAAGAGAGTGATGACTGCTGGATACACCGGAACAGCTGTTAAAACAGCGTGTTTCTCAGGCTCTAACCCTGTGCTCTCTCCGTGCTGACTTTTCAAATGGGGTGGAGAGGTTCAGGAGGCTCAGGATGCCAGGATAAGTAATCCCGACTATAATATAGTTGTATTGTATAACAGTCCTGAGTCCAATTAATGGCGAGTGACTGATTACTCTGATGAGAGGGGGATACAAGAGCTGGTTCTCATCTTAAAACTATGCATCTATAAAGGTTATGTTATTTGATATCTTATACATTTCACTACTTTGATACCAGGATTATTTGGGTCGCCTTAGAATCAAAATAAGGAGCAATTGCTACGATCATTTTCAATGGAATAGCCTGGTATTCTAAAAGTGACACCTTGGATGTCAGATTCAGTGCATTATAGATCTATACATACACTTGAATATTTGGGTTAGGAAAAGAAGTAGAAATATGTTTCATGTAGAATTTAATGCCTTAGAGAGATCGAGAAAATATGGAAAACACAACAATGTTGGCCAAGGAGTCTGTGAGAAGTAAATACTATTGTTTTATTGGCTTGGATGAGAATCAATTTATAATATCTTTCTTTTATACCAGAAAAATATTTTTATAAATTGGAAATAAAAACAAGGATTTCCATGTAAAAGTGGAGAACTGCTATTCCTGAATTTGTTTTCGCTTTTATGATACCACATTTATCCATTGAATATGGATATAGGACTGACTCCGCATTCAAGGATTGGACTAGTTTCTGCCTTTCTTGGTGACTGGCAAAAAAAACCTAACATTTTATGGCCGTTGCGAGTTAACGTCAGGGGAAAAAACGTATCCATATATGCATGTAGGTCAGAATAGTTGTGTATGCATTAGTCACTGCCGAAATCATGTGTTCAATGTAAAACAATGGATCAGCAGTTGCATGTACTCAGACATTTCAGCAACATGCTCGTATGGAGTAGAGTAGTTTACATAATAGAGGATTATGAATAAGTGAGTACTTTGCATAGATAATGGTTAGCAGACTGGAGGTCAAACTAAGTGTGTGTGTGGGCAATCGGTTCGTAAAACCTACAAGGAAAATTACACTTTGGAGCTACAGTATAAACAAAAAATGAAAAGCATGATTATTAACGTTTACTACACTGTAATTAATAACATAAAAAATGTGTGATTTTCTTCCTTTTCATTTTTTCCGGGAAATTGCACAAAACGGATATAGAATGAGAATTGGCTATTTATCAATAAACTAATCAAAATGTCAACAACAAAAATCATAATATTCCTAGTTATATCCTGATGAATGCTTGCATTTATTACAAATGTATAGGGCTATGACGATCTGAATTAGCTTTTAATATGGATCCTTTCTGCTTTACCTCTCCAATAAGAAAAACTATGTGAGTTAATGTAAGAACAACTACGATGTACCATATCTGATAAAACGGGAACACTACTCATAATACAGTATATAATACGTTATGTCTGGTTATTTTTCTCCCCTAATCATAGCTGCAAACTCGGCTACTTGTTCATGTGTTTTTCTCTCCTCTATTTCAGTTATCCATCTATTCCCTGACTGCCTTTGCCCTGCCGCCAACCTCAATGCCCAACCTTTTTTTTAAATTATTCTCTCCGTTCCCAGACTTATCAGCTTCTTGCTTTTATATTTGATCATCGTTAAATATGTGATCTTCGCTGTCTTATCCTGGTTTTGATCTTTCTATTTAAGTATATATACCTAAACTACTAGCAAGTTATCGCTCTCGTTATAAACTGTTCTCATCTTCGTGTTTATAGTTTTATAGGGTAAGAGGAGAAAAAAGGCAGTATTCATTATATCAAACGAGTAATAGATAATACCTTTGCACTACTTTTCCGATCGGAGTAAACGGGATCTTGATGAATAACCACAAAAACTGAGAATAGTGTACTATAAATCTTACCAGAAATAAAAAATACTACGTATATAAAAGATAAAAAGTTGGCGCTATGTAGGACGACGAGACACTGCAAAAGGGCACAAGATGGTGCACACTTTGTATATGGCATGAAACAAACATCAAAGAGAGCCACGCTAGTGCTATAAATACATGTGTATTCGGTTGAGAGTACGATATTCCCTCGGTTTCATTTCTCCTATGATGATATAGTCCGAGGTGAACAACCCTTTGTGTAGGCATTTTCCCATTTGTTCATTAACATTGACTGTCTGTAGTCAGTAGTACGTCGTACCAGGTTTTGTGCTGAATGTCAACCTGTGAATAAACACTTGTGTCATCATGGGTAACCAAAGTTGGCGACATATGTTATACTAACCCCATAACTACCAGCGGTACAAAACACTATACGGTGAATAACCTGCGTTAAAAAAAACAGGCTATGTGTGTCAGAGATGTAAGTTGGGGCCAGGAAAAAAGTGGACATATTTTTCATGTGGAACTGACTGCCTCGAAGCGAAACATGGAAGACACATCAATGTTGGTCATAGAATCAGGCTGAAGGTGTGTGGGAAGATCAAAACCAGTTATATTGTCACGAATTGGGCTAGATTTATCTTTGTTTTATACAAGAACAAAAGCTTTTATTAACTTGAAATGAAAACAAGGATGGCCTTGGATAAGTGGCAAGCTGCCATCTCTGGCACTGTGGAGTGTAGGGGTGTGCAAATGACTATTTACTCTACTACAAGGTCTCATAACCTGTTTAACTATTACGTGCAGGCACGAGCCATACTGGTTCTCTGTAGTGTGAGGGATTCACCCAGTTAACACCAGGGGCCTACTACATAACGGTATTACCGTACGAGCGTATCCTAATACTGGGCGTCCTTTGTACTAGTGATCTTATTTTGCGATAACGTTTGGTGAAGGGACCACTAACAATTGATTACTCACAACTTATTGTAGTTTGGTACGCTTTATCATGGTGTTCATCATTTATATATTATTATATACCTGTGGCAATATATCCTACGGATATTGCCCGCTTCTACCCATGTCGTATTTATATCCGTACGACACCTAGGTGACGTAAGGGGTATGCATGTGGCGTATGGGGCATGTACAGTGGTGAAATAAAAAAAACTCGCCCAAAAGCAAAGGTAAAAATTGGATATTTTAAGGTATATAATAATACGAAAACAGGAATACTGTGTCTGTATGTGATAAATATGGTTCGTTTTATCATCAATTTTATCATGCTTTTATCATGTACAGACACAGTAACCCTGTTTCCGTATATTATGTTCTGTTTCTGTTAGTTGCTTTTTGTCCAGTATTTGTCCTACATGTTTCAGCAGGAAATCTACCTTCATCAGGGACTGGAGAGAAAGGTAATTTGCAATAATATCTACTCGAGTTAGAGATGGGAGACATCTTATCATGAATCACCTAAAAGTGGATCTTGATTTTTGGAGTCAGTTGGGGATGTAATCACTGTAGTCATGGACCATTTACTCTCTTTTTGCAGCATCGGCTGCAGACAAGGCCTTCGCCTCTACTCAAGTTTATTTTTGTTTGCTTGGGTAGTTTAACATCCAATTTGTTCAATTAGAATTGCTCTACTCAAGAAAATAAACTGCCCATGCCGTAATTCTTACTTATACATTTAATGTATTTCTGTGTTATTTATCTAATCAAAGTTTCCTTTATTGCAAGATAGGCTTACAACTATTCCCTACATTCCAAATATTCCAATTTTTATCTCACTTCTAGACATATATTGCAACTCAGGGTGAAAGGATGTCTAGTTTGATTATTGTTGCACATAACATAATAGGAATGATTAGAATTGCAAGGATTATTTATATAAAAAAAAGCTCTAAGTGGGCGTGCAAATCTGTTATTTAAGTCTTTTGACTTCTTCTTCATTTGGGAGTTCGTGGGTATCTTCTACATCTTTTTTAGAAATAATTTAGGCTGGAGCTCTTGACAAAAACACAGCTGGGAGCTGCAATAGTAGATCACCCTAACAATGCCAGCTGTGCCCCTCCCCTTAGACTCAATCACTCCGTCCTTGGTCTATAACTTAGTAGAAGGAGACACACTAATGGTGGAAGCCCCTGCGATGTTGTTTTTCAAGCGCTAACACGGATAATATAACATGCGAACTACCAGAAGCAGAACTCCGTTTGTCGAGCCGGCTTTTAATAATCCAGTCGGCTTGCACTGGAGTTCGGAAGTTCAGAACAAAAGTGTACCCTGTTTTAAAACGGAAAATCATTCCTAGAAGCCACCGCTAGTACATAGAACTAGGGTTGAAGGCTGGGTTTATTTTTTTCTATCGTTTAGTCTATACTCTCATGGACGTCTGACTACTATGACATCCGCCACACGGTGCCTTGACTCAGACACCTGGCATTCAGACATGACTAAATTGTAGTTCTATCTCTGCTAGAAGTGGCAGGTCGTTTCGAGTTTCTTTGAAACTACTGGGCTTCGCACATACAAATCTCCCGTTCAAGTTTCCCCTACCTTGCTGCATTATTATTAACTCTCTTGCATCTTTTTATTAAGAATATATTATTTTACGTTTCAGTCACTCTTTCCAACGAGTAAAGAGACTTTCTCTATACTCGTTGCTTCTTTCAGATGCCACCTCAGCACCCAAAGCTAAACATCCTACCACTCTCCAAGTCTAAAGCGCCAGATCCACTAAGGCGACCAAGCGAATGCGTCTGCGATCCACGCGACTGTGCAAAATCCCATGCGATGATATTCAATATATTGAATATTGTCGAAAGGCATTCGCATGGACATGCGAACGTCTGCGAACCCAAATTCGCATGGAAAATCGCAATAGTGGATCTGGCGCTTAACAGCTAGCACCTTACCGAGGGTAAGAGGACCCTCTCACTCTACAACATTTATCTCAAAATATCCCAGTCAACAGAGGGGTTTTAACTCCACCTATCGGGTAAAACCACGCTCAATTAAAACGTATCTTATTTTATTCTCCACCTAATACAAAGTGTCCATAGAAACACACAGGGATTGTGTATCTACATACCCTGCGCATACATGTGCTGGGTTGTGATAAAGTGCGCATACGTTAAAATAGTGCGTAGCTAAAACGAACTAATATCGCCAAACCACCTATCTAGAAAGGGTGGATAACATATGCAATATAATGGTTTCAGATAAAAGTGGTCATGTGCTCTTAGAAGTTGACTACGGAATATCCTCCTCACACTCTCGCATATTACTACGTGTTAACTCCTCGGATCATACGGCTGCTTATATCTGAAACTAGTCAATATTGTGCATGTATGGAGCCATCTATAAAGTATATCCGCAAAATCACTGACAAAATTGCCCCCCCCCCCCCCAAAAAAAACAACAAAAAAAACCCAAAAAACAACCCAAAAAACCAAAAAAACTGTCTACATAGGTACATCATGGATGCCTCCCATTCCACAGGACTTAGTTACTTTACCCACATTAAGATATCTCGTACATTACCTTGTCCACAATGCATGTCAAACAGGTATATCATCTACACTGCACACATGCCCAGTCTCTGAGTCATTTAACCGTACGTCGGAAATGAGGAGCGATGGGCATCAGGCCAGGTCTGGGACTTCCTCACAGGCTGGTGTCGAGGTATGCTTAGACTCAACAGAAGCATCACTCACATTATCATCAGCCCGGGAACGTGTCTTCTTGAGATCGACACAATCATTCCTCCTATCATGAAAGGACCTACACTATTATGTGCCCTAAGAAGACAGTTTTTTGTTGTGATCAGAACACATTTTTGTTGGTAGATATTTTAAAAAAATGATGAAAGGTAAAACAGCACAACCACTTTGGTATCAAATTAATGCAGGTATCTATTGCAGATTGTAGAACCAACGTTTTGACTATTACATAAATTTATCAAGGTTGATCTGCTACTGATTGGTTGAAAAAATCTTCATTGGAGCTTTGTATGCATAACTCCTGTATGCCGTTATTATATATTCATCTTAGGCACCAATAAAGGAGCCATTGTATCAGCCATTTCAGACTTGACAGAGTCATTACTTCAGGGATGTCAGTTGGGATCAGGGATAAAAGTGGAAATATTTTCGTGTGGATATTTCTGCATAAGAGAGATCGGGAAAACTTCGTTAACATGTTCTTGACGGCCATGGCATGGGGCGGAGGGTCTTTGAGGAGGTTCAAATCAATATTCTATTAGAGTAAATGAGGCTTAATCAAATATTGAATATGAAAAAGTGGATTTCCACGGAAAAATGGAAAACTGACATCTCTGTTTAAAATACTTGTATAAAAGTCCTTTTTCTATTATATGACTTACGAAGACAGTCTTTTGTGATCATCCCATTCTGAATTCATTCATTACTCATATTCAGAAAAAAAATTGTGATCTTGCCAACTTCTCGGCAGACGTGACACATTCATTACTTATATTATAAAAGGAGATACACTATTAAGTGACTTAGGCAGACAGTTTCTGTGGATCTTCCTTTTCGGAAAATAAATGTCTCTGCTATGAAAGTGGTTTGACGACCCTACTGCTCGCTTTTATGGCTACATAAAGATAGATGAAATATTCACGCCTGTACACTTTCAGTAAAATATTAAAAAGCAAACATCAATAATTTTGTGGGATGTCAATGAAAAACTCTCTTTGTGCCTGGATAGTCCACAACTCAATGTCAGTACCCCGCTGAAAATCTTTTTTTGGTATTCTAGATGTGGCAATAAAACCTCTATGTCAAGCCAATGAGAAAAAAAATTAATATCTTTTTGGGTCAAACGTAAAATATGATCCTAGATCCGGTGTGATGTTTCTGCGGGGGATCCCTTCGTTGTGGAGTCCCATAGCGGTTTCACAAGGTGTTCATCAGGCTCGAATCTATGACAGACAGCTGTAGGGGCCATCCATAAAGTACGTACGCAGAATTTCTGAAATTTGTTACCCCCCAACCCCCTCTCCCAATCTTGTACGCAATAGAACAAAGAGGGAGCATATGCAGATTTTCCCAAATTTCTGACCCACCCCCCCACCCCCCAACCCCCCTCGGTGCATACATACTTTATGGATGGCCTCTAAACAGTTGTTTGCAGTGTGTCATATCACTATTGACAGATGAGTGGGGTTTGGAGGATGTTTCAAAGATTGAAACTGGTCTCCAGACTAAACTAAAAGTGAATAAAAAAACAAAAAACTATTCGGTAAAAGACATTAGGGAAATGTGTACAAAAACAAAAGGAAATATCACTGGGTATCTAAATTCATTCTATACAATTTCTGAAAATAAAAGAGCTTTGATTATGAGGGGGGGGGGGGGGGAATCTACATTAGAAAGACATTTAAAGAAAAATGCAGATTACACTTCAGTTATGTTATTATGAACTTTCTTTATACATCACTCCCAACAACTTTAATAGTTCTATCAGAATGTAACAGTGCACTCCCAACTATTGGGATACCTGCCTGAAGTGCCTCGCGTTGATATCGCAATGTTTTATATCTAATCTAGAACTAGTATGTCAGGAAAATATGTTTGAATGAATTATTAGCTCGAAATCGCATCCCATTTGATATGCACTGAGTGGCGAATAAATGCTATGCCTCTGAGTACAAGATATGTATCAATGTAAGCCATAAGTGGAAAGTTAAGTGCTGGTTCCACCAACACACAGGATATAGAGTGATTTGATATTTGGTGTCTCTTTATTGTTGAACTATTTGTGATGTTGCGCTGAACCCACCAAATTACGTTGGGCCTTCCCATTCTGATACCTAAATATGACACACCGCATTATGGTGATATTGAACATTCCGGTGACTCTAATTCAGACCACCCGGTTATGAAGACTTCCAGTTATGGTGACCGCAATTATACTATAAATATATGTGTTTCTTGTTCTATTAATTCATTCCTGTCCTGATGAAGGCCTGAAAAGGTTGAAACGTTGACGTATGGAATAAAGTGTCAAAGTTATACTATTTGTGTGGACAGCCATTTATTTCACGGGGAGAACGAGTTTGATAGGACTTCACTTCAACATCTAATATATAATCTTTTTGAGGAAACGTAGTTGTGTAATATGATTCTTGAACCATGAGACAATATTCATCATGTCATATGTTTCGTCAATGACATGTGCAACGATGTCATAAATTGCTCCTATACAATATGCAGAGGATCTCGAACTCTATAAAGCGCACAGCGCACTAAAGGCCCGGCCCCACTGGTGCGATGCGATCGTCGCATGTGTTTTATGGCCCCATAAAGGCCCCCTCGGCGAGGTTTATGACCCCTATTGCAATGGTTTCATCGCACTCAATCGCATGAAAAACGCAGGGTATGTCCCACTGATGCGATGGATTCGTCGCAGTGTTTGTGGCAGCATCTATGGAAATATTATTTTATCCAGAGTATACAATGATTTTATATTTTCTTTTGTAAAAAAAAGATGATATCATTTGAGCCTAAATATTTCCGCTTATGTTTTTTTTCTTACCCAACTGACATCCCTGTATAATAATATCATTACACATGAAACCGATATGAGGTTCATAACCTATAAATATCCAAATAACTACAAAGGCAATAGGAGACCTATTTCTACCTAAGTTCATTACATAGATGCGATTACCACCCTCCCTTATTCCTAACCTAGTCTTAACGTGTCTCAGGCAAAATTTGCGCAGTGCATCGACCATCACAGCTTGGTTTATGGATGGGGATGGTGGCAACTTGTTGGGAGTTAATCGGGAGTAAATTCTGTCCACACTGAACGACTGACTTACGATTTTCTCAGAGAGTTGAGGCCACCGATAAAGGAACAAGTACAAAATCTTAGTATATGGGGGCTAAATTGGTGAGCGAGGCTTAGTCTGTGTGTGACAGGGCCATTCCTCCTCAACCAGAGGCTAATAATGGGCCAAAATCGGTAGGCACCACAGGGGGTATTTCTTAAACTCTGTTGTCGCCGATAACAGGAATGCACAGGTACCTTGATTTATCGGTCCCGATTTTGGAATATTGGACTGCAATTTATTGGTGACAAAGGAGGGGTGCCACACTGACTGACTCAATTTCTAGGACTTCCCTGAGCTTATGATTGTTCTTTTGTCACCGAGAAAGGAAGTCATGTTCAAAAATCGTACAGTTGTGTTATGGCCTTAATTTGTGGGCGAACAATGGTATGACCGCAAATACAAATAAAACATACACCTTGCAATGCACCAAAAACTGACTTCCTGCTCTAAACTTAACCTGCGCAGCCAAGCAATCAGCTGAAATTGGCAAGTTCAAGTTTCTCGGAATCAGGGTTCACTCAAGGTCAATTTGGGAGACCACTTACACAAAGTCAATAAAAATGTACTTCGAATCTTCACGTCCAGCCGAATCTGCTCAGGACTTAATGTACAAATACTCCATCTGATCTACACAACTACCATATGCCCAGTCCTATAAAAAATTGTAGATATTTGTTTGACGGCAGCTCATTGAAGATCATTAACATGTTACAAACGACATAAATTCGTGCCCTGGGGTCACCCAAGGACACTTCAAACAAAAGCAGAGAATTGACGACCTCCATAGCAAATTCCACATTGACTTTCTCGACATGGGAAAAATGCAACACCTCTCGCTCATGCATAAACTATCAAAGACCCTATTTTTGCTGGACCTTCGGGTAAGAAGAACATAGAGCGATGATCAACTGATATTAATCATCAAACACGAAAAAAATGAAGATTATCGGGAATCACTCTTAAACCACGGGAGTCTCCTGTGGAAGGAACTGAATGAGGCAATTCAAAAAATCAGAGAGCAAGCAAGTGTTCAAAACGCTGATAAAAACAGTATCTGTGTATGAATGGGTATAGATTTTTTTGTTATGCTCTAGACACGTCAAAGAATGAATGGACATAGATGATTGTTAGACTAGATGTGCCTCATGTACTAATATCACTTCATCTGATACCATTATTTTCATTAGCTCAATCCAATTCCTTGGTTTAACATCTCGCCATGAATGTCTATGTGTACCTGTACTTGTATCGATCCAATTTGACTTTGATAACCTTTGTATGTATAATGCGACAAGTGTATCAATTACGGCTATATGATTTTTAACCTCCAGTGGAAGAACTACCCACCGTGGTAGAACTGGCGGCAATAAACCAAAAAAATCACACTGGTATGACTAGACGACCTGGAAATATTTGATGATAAATATATCCTCCAAAAGTTTTCAGATGAAAAAAGTATGTACACAACAGTCGATGTTAACCATTTAACAGTTCTACTGAACAGTTAATTTAACGATGATCTCGGAGTGAGTTTTGAGAAGTAAGCACTTACCACTGAAATAAGGGCTTCGGTATCAACTAACGAGTGTGGTAGAGTTACATTCACTAACCTTATGAGACAATCTTACGGGCTATGAATGACAATGTTATCTGTATATGACCCTTCCCCCTATATCGTGAGATGCACTGTGTATTATCTAAATCAAAGATAACGACAGTGGTGTACATATCTCTCTCTTGGGCTCTCAGATGTAGCGCTGATATCAATTAGATTACCATATCATCAACTCATTAACCGAGTTTGACACTGTGTAATTATTGATCTTACTTTAATTTTTTTTTTTTTATAAAAGATAAAGCTTTTTATTACTGCCTCCCAAACCTCTATCGCGTGCATATTTGCGGGATATTTTCGGAATATATTGGTGCAGCTGATAACGCAGTTATTTATCAAATTCCATATTTCTCTTTTTATGCATATAAACCTGCACTCCATTTTGAATATATGTAGACACAGGCAAGAGAACACTCTAATTGAATACTGTCATTTTATATCTCCGTCTGACACGATTTGTAAATGTCTGGCCTGTGAGATTGTTGGAAGGACTGCATGCTAACTGGGGAAGTTATTGGATAGGAGTACACATAAGTCAAATACAAAAGGTCGAAATGGTCAAATATAAAAATGGTTCATTGAAATACTTCATTACTCATCATAAGTACGTAAGTAATTTTTTGGGGGAAAGTAAGCCAAAAACTCTGAATGTAAACATAAACAGTGGAATATATAATAACAAGCTAGCTACACTGTACATGTCAATAGGCGTGTATATTCTATGGATGCAGTCAATTATGCATATTGTAATTCCTGCATTCATGGGTGTATTACTAAGGCTTTCTAAATTAACTGAAGAACAGAATATCTTATATAAAAAAAAGGCTCGTATCTAGACATGGAATAGGCATAAATGGCTCCATTTTTGTCTAACCTAACCTACATTCCAGAGCAATACCATTTTTGTGTGTGTGTGGTTTGTTGTTGTTTTTTTTGTTGTTTTTTTTGGGGGGGGGGGGGGGGCGGTGGACATCGCCTCATCTTCGTTTCAACAATATCAGATTTTATCATCGGTCTAGCTATCTTGCGTTTTCCCTTTGGCCCTGTTACCAATTTAAGGTTGTGCTCTCACTGCAGTGGGTTGAATGGACATTCATAATTTACTAACTACATGTACATGAATATCTGCAGAGATGATGAGTTTCTTAACCGGTATCATGTGGTCAACATAAACTTTGATATTGATACTAATACATACAGGATATAGATCTCTAGTTCGGTTCATCTTCATTGTAAAGTTACCATCTACTATGATCTAGCAACAGCTATGTAGACCTACAATAAATATTTTTCCCACAAGCAGCTATTTACGCTTTAATCTGATTGTCACGTTGTTACCATGCAGTAAAGTAGTATCAATGCGTAGTATGTATCAAATAGAGAAACCGATGAGTGGTACAGTGATACATATGGGCAGTAAATATGGTGGTAGCTATGCCGGTCCTATTGGATGTCGCTATAGATTGACTTTCACTTGGTTTGCGACAGAAAGTAGTACGAGCAGCAAAACGTGGAACTTCAAATAACCCCACAGGTGCTACAGTAGTATATTGAGGAAGGGCGTCACATCCTATGCGCTGTCATACCCTCTCACTGAGTCTCACTCATTAGATAGATGTAGATCTCGACTGGATAGATATCACCCTAGACCCAGATCGGAAGCAGTAGTCCGGTTGACACATTGTCAATCTGTTGTCACTACGAACAATATCAAGGGAGTTCATCTTTTAAAATGTTAATAGTTAGATGGGAGAAATTAATGGATGCGCCCTTATTAGATGTATGGAAAGGGAATGTAAATTAAGTTGTAACACAAACATACGTCAACGGGTGAAACTGAATGAGTGAGTCAGTTCAGTACCAGTTGTAAGACTCGGAAAGTTCCTCCATTAACCTACCTTTTCTATATCCAGCGGCACTTTTTGGGTGGTATAATCCAAAACGTCATGGGATGACATTCCTACGTCTATTCAGGCCGTCAAAACACCATCGCATTAATCTACGTTCAGGTTTTCGACAGAAAACATCAAAGGTAGTGCCACTCCACTGATTTGGTGAATCCACACAATCGTCTCGTTTCCAGTTTTGGATAGGCACACATGAAGCCGTTCGTAGGCTTGTGAGCCGGTGACCATGATGCCGTTCACACAACTTTCGCGCCACAGTATTACGGAGGGCGCAGGGAATTTCAGTTGAAATAAGTTAGAATATGGAGACTTTGAAGTAACATTCTAGGCGGTTAATGTATCCAATTGATACTGATAAAGATATTTAAAAAGAGGAAGGGGAGACATTTTGTGCTGTAGAGTAGATCTAAGCTCTAGGTAGAATTAGGTGACACTGACATTTAGACTGACACAGAACAGGTAAAAAACGCTCGATTTTTATAATTATTTGATTATACTAAGTGAGGTGAACGTTTAAAGAATATAATTTTGGCTTTAGAAATAGAAATAGCTCACTGAAGACTACTGAAATACGACTCGAAACACTAGACCATCAAACCAGTGCCTGAAAGTGAAACAGCTGTCAAACTGTTTTGCACTTATTATCACTCATAGTAAATCGAAAATTATAATATGATGAAGCACTGGTACCAGGTATACACTAGAAGTCTTTAAGGATTAATTTGGCTGGATTAGCTTTTGGCATGAGCCTTCCCAGCTCAGTTTAAAGAAGTAATGCCTGAAACAGCATAACCGAGCGAATGCATTATCATATGCATATCAATTATCATCTGTTGTAAGTTGTAGGTTATTATCCTACCCCTAATATAAAATCCCATAGGCTTAACATTGAGATTCCGTATGCCACGCTGACTGGCATATGGACGTTTGTATGCCACTAGGGGCATACAGAATTTTGATGATTTTCATTCATGGTTTTAATATTAAATTATTGTAGAGAGGGGTATAGGATAAAATCAAAACCTGATTCGTTTTAAGGCCACTAAAAAAAAAAATATTGTTTCTCATCACCAAGCCATGAAAAATATGACGAGGGCGCTTTTTTTTTTTTTTTTTTTTTTTTTTTTTTTGCTATATCAAAGATGGCAGACATACAGTAAAACCCCACATAAGCGGAGACCCTCCGATCCGGGCCAAAGTGTCTGCTTACGCGGGGTGTCTGCTTACGCGGGGTGTCTGCTTACGCGGGGTTTCCAGATTTTTACTGGCTATACATTTAATGCATCCCTGATATCAGGAGCTTTAATTTGATACTAAATACACATACCTTTTATAATTTCTATTAAGGTTCATCTATTTAAAAAAAAAAAAAAAAAATCTTCTAAAATCGTTTTTTCGGATGCGCGCGGTGATGAGAAACAAGTTTTTTTTTTTTAGTGGCCTAATCTTGGCTCCCATATGCCACTCCTGGAATTTGGTTCCGGATACCACTCGGCTCCGCCTCGTGATATCACTACGCCAAACTCCAATCGTGGCATACGGGAGCCAAGATTAAAACTCATCCGGTTTTACGATATTATCTCCTTAACTTAGGCTTAAGTGCTTTATATTTTTTTTCTCATCTAATGTTTTACTCTAAAGAGCACTATATCTAGAAGAAAAAGCATGAATACTTATAGGTCTCAATGATTTTCTAGACCCATATCCTTCTGAATGAAATCTTTGTAAAAAAAAATCGCATTCTGTACAAAAAATGAAAAGGGTTTCTTCTAATTTCGCTCACTCCTTCAGAAAAAGGTAGAAAATGACTAAATATATTGAATTAGATAGAGAAATATATTGCTTTTGCCATAGAGTGTAATTTGTATTATTTGTCTTGGTAGAGGTATCATGATAGATTCATAGAATATTGCATACGCTTGGTTAATTGAACAAATTGGACGTTAAACTGTCCAAACAAACAAAGCTTGGTTACTGCATGCATACTCTCAGTTATTGCATCGGTTATGTTCGGTATCATACCATGTTTGGCTCAGAAAAACCAATGAAATATAACTTTCAAAATGTCATATTAATTGTACTTTCTATGTATTTTAAGGGGCAATTCCACCAAACAACCGCTTTTTCAATCTCAACAGACGTCCCAGCCAACCTTTCAGCCGACGTCGGTTGAAACATCTGGAAAAATGGCCTCAAAATGCGTCACTGCTCCACCGAAACCCCCAGCAGACGCTCATGTGGTCGCCATACGAGCATCTTGTGGGAGCAGATCCTCCACCCGTTGTCCCAGCCGATGCTCCAGAGAGACAGCTGGGTGCGGACAGTGGCGCCGGCTGGTGGACGTTTCACACGGTTATTGAGTTCTCCACTGATGCGATAGGCGGCGCGGCGTGCGGTGATACACTACGACGCTTGGACTGGTTCCCTGCCCTAATGAAATAAGGGACAGGTAACGGGTTCCACAGGCACGACCTTCAACCACCCTACTCTGTGCTTAAAATTTGGCTGGTGCCCGCCTGTGACTAGCGGATACCCCGGGAACCAGCGTTGTGGTTTGGCTGGTATCTCTCTACTCTGTGCTGGTATCCACCTGTTGTACACCTAATTACGCCTAGACTCTAGTACAGCCCGTTTCCGCCAGGGCCAGGCTTGCATACTGGGACTGTCGTGCGCTGCCATCTTAAGGCAGGGAGGCGGCGCGGTGCGTGAACGGACTATATTCTGCCGATCCCTCTAGCGGATGAGCGGGGAACCAGGAGGCGTTACCAATAATGCACCATAAAAATGGAACCCGTTACCTGGCCTATAGTCTAACTATTCCAGGCTGCCAGGCTATATGACGCTCTGAATCTGCGAAAGCCGCGTATCGAGCGGTGCGGTGTGTTGCCGTGTCAGGATTTGTACTAGTCCTTTCACGCACCGCGCCACCTTCGGGTTACGGTACGTGAAGGTCTAACAGAGCATGGCTCTGACTGGCCAGCCACCTTTAGTGAGAGGAATTGCAGGGTTGGCTGTTCTATTTATAGCATCAGTTTGACAAGAGGGTTACTGTATCATATTGCTGGTTACTGGATCGCAATACATACGAGGTTAGAACCAGCGATCCGCCATTTTCCAGGTGCATGTTGGGAAGAAGGTAGGAATTCCCACCTTAAAATGGCAGCGCAAAACAGTCCCAGTATGAGAGCCTGTGCGCCCTGGCCCTGGCGACAACGGGCTGTACTAGAGTCCAGATTTGTACGGGAACGGTCAGAAAATGACAAATAACTGCGGAATTTCACTTTAAATCGAACAATGAAGGCAAATAAAGATAAGGATTGATGTTATGAATGTGTATGGCACGCTATGGTGCTAGAATTCTGCCGAAAGTGTCGGAATTTTCAATGTCCGTTCATGGCTTCGGGTATCACCGGTGTCGGCCGAACAGTGTTGGAGGCTTTCCTCGCCGCGGGTCCCGGCAGAGCCCGCTGGTGGGTGTCGTACTCTTCAAATGTATCGGCCAGACGCTCAATTCCAGCAGACAAAAACCTAATAAATCAGCTATAGTTACATCTTGTGGAGGGTTGTTGGGGGTATCGGTTGGAACTTCTGGTAGGTGGAAGCGCATTTTAGCTGGGAAATGGCCAGACGCCCTAGCAGGTGCTCAGACGACACTCTAACAACCCCCAATATCCTCCAACAGACGTCATAACTTAGAGCAGACATCTGTTGGAACGTCTGACGGGAGAGCCGATGCCTGCTGAAACGTCTGGTGTGTGCTTCCACCAACCCGACAGATGATTCAAATAGAGCAGATCTGCCAGCAACCGCCATACCGGCGCTGTACGTTTTTGTCTTGTTGGTGGAATATACCACCTTTAGATGATATGAAACCTTTAATCTAAGAATTAATGCTATGATTATCATCTGACATAATTTTATAGGAACTTGGAATAACCTGTATCAGATAGTACTAACGATAGTTAAAAATTATAAGGTAAAATAGTGAATATGCGAAATTCTGCTTCTCTATCACTTGACAAACACACCCTCACCCTAAGAAACACACACCCTCACCCCTACAAACACACCCTCACCCTAAGACACACCCACCCTCGCTCTAAAGGGGGCGTCCACCAGAGCTGACACGCCTTCCGACAAACTCCGACACGCGCTCTATGACACAAATTTTGTTTGTCGCCGACGTCTTCTTTGGTAGAGCACGGTTCCACGACACGAGTCTATGACACATCCAGACACGGGCCGACACTAGGGGCCGTGTTGGAAGCCTTCCGACACACTCCAACACGATATTTGCTATGACACAAACCGTGTCGCAGCGTGTCTATATATATATACATTTACATCGGAGACTATTGTGGGGGGGGGGGGGGGGGGGGGGGTTACTGCCCATAGACCACATTAATATGACATCATTCTAACCTCCCAGATGTGTCTTTCCCAGTCCATCAATTTTTTTATTCAGGGTTCTTACATAGACAGCCCAATAAAATTCCAGGCTTTTTCCAGGTTCTAATTTTTTTTTTCCAGGCACATAACATTTTGAATCAATACCATCTTACTAATGAACGAAAAGTCATATCATACTTGGTTACTGTTTTTAATACCATGTCTGTTTCATCACTAAATTTAGTTAAAATTTTCTTCATCTTCCTTACTACCTGTGGAATCTCTGGTTTGGGATAGATATCTTCAATTATTTTTTTGCCACATTTGTCCGATTTTTGGAACTATTTAATCCAATTCAAAGAAATTTTATCGGCTGTCAGATAAGATAGTTAAATCAAGCTAATAATGACCATAATTTCAAAAATGTGTATGCAAGTTTTCATGCTAAACTAATTTTTCCAGGCTCATCCAGGTTTTTCCAGGCTCTCTTTAAGAGTTCCAGGCTTTCCAGGCCTGGAAAATTCAAGAGCTTTTGACTGACTGACCCATGAACCGATCAACCCACCAACCAATCAACCCATTGACTGAGCGACCGACCCACATCGCTGAATCACCACTGCTGGAGCGGAGAGGGGTCATCGTTTGTATAGGCTGGGAGTGACTTCACTCAGTATGCAGTAAGACTCTGAAGACAGTTATGGGTCGGATTTTTGAAACCTGCTAAATTCCGCTTTGATCCTGGGATCAGACATGCACATTTTTTTTTTAGAATAGTACTTCTTTTTATATTTTATGTTATTCACCTACCAAGTACCTTCCAAAAAAACATCATTCCAACAAAATCGGATGAATGGTTTAGATTTTAGAGCCTTTTGAAATTGTGTATAATACTGCATGCTGTCCAACCCCCTAAATATTTGAAATTTCAAGAAACGTTATAAATTCTTTTAAATTGAGAAAGATTAATTTTATATGGTGACACACATTATATTTTCGGAAGGAAATGGTGACACACATTATATTTGATCTAAAACATTTTTATCATATATTAGATTTAAAAGAAAAGCTCTGAACCATATTTGGGGTGTTGGGCAACACAGGGGTGTCGGACAACACGTTTATAGAATTACTCAGAACAATGAGAAAAATAGTATTTGTGGCTATAATCCTTTTTATTACCCACCAAATACTACATAGGAAATGTATAGAGCACCTGGAATCGGCTACTGGGAGATTCTGACATGTCAGAATCTCCTGCAGGAGATTCCGGAAAAAGTCCCATCCATACTGAGGTCAAATTATCATGTGTTTCAAAATAAGTTTCTTGAATGTTCATTCAATATTAATTAATCATAATAATCTCCTTTACCATCAGAAATCACAGACAGCTGTCGCTCAGATATTACTACACGTCAACTACTCGGAGATTATGGCCACTCGTACACAAAACCAGTCATTATTGTGTATATATTTTTAATGAAATGATAATAAGCTATAGTTCACAAAGCAAACCATTCAGTTACTGATAAAAAACAACCCCAAAATCATAACTTATATCACAGCGTGTTGTCCGACACCCCGGGGTGTCGGACAACACATTTTCAGTTTATGAACCACAAAAAGTGTTTTTTTTTCATTTAGAAATAAAGCAACCCGGGTATTTATGAGTGGTAAGGGTCCTTAACATAATCAGGGATATTTGTTATTCTATCATGATTATTATTTCTTTTATACATCCTTTTTTTTTTTTTTAAATATCATCATGGAGCCATAATGTTTTAGTATCAGAATGGCTAATCCGATTATGTTGAAAATTTCAGGTATCACTCAGGATTTTGGTCAACATTTTACAATGAAGGAAAATTATTTTCTCACTAAATATTTCATTAGTATTGTCCTCTGCAAATCGGGGGTGTTGAACGACATGCTCTATGTGTATCTTTGTTGGAAAATTTGAAGATCCCGGATAGTTTTGACCATTTTAATATTTTTTCAATCTTTTACCAATTTTCAAAATTATATTATCTACACTTCTCATGACATATGCTTTAAACATGTTAATGATTACTGTTGGCTCAAAATTGTGTCTCCCAGATTTTGAACCAAAGTGAAAATAAATAGAAAATCACAGTTTTTGTTGATTTTCGGAAGGAAAAATTGCTCAGAGCAATACAAAACCCAATGTTGGAAAGATAGACTATCAAAAGATGCACCAAATAATTTCGTTTTTACATTGATGAGATATGTTTATACAGCATGAACCATAAATAAGCTTATTTTGGTAATTTAGCAGGTTTTAAAAATCCCACCCTTATAGCTCCTGGTACCTAGGTTCAATTCCTAGCCTGGTCTTCATATTGCTGGCGCGAAAGGGAACATTATGGCCAGTGGTTCCGCCAGGAGTTATAATGTGTAAAATATGATATGTCATATATAGCTGAAGATTTCCTGAAAATCATACATTTGTTTTAATCTAATCCAAAAACATATGTACTGAATACAGTTAAACCCCGCTTCCAGGACACCCCGCTTTAGGGGTCACCCCAATTTGTGGGGGGACATCTTATCAAAAACATTCCAGATTATCAGAATATCCGTGTTTATGGTGCTCGTTTGTACGGGATAGACAGTTGTCACAACCAGAACAATAGACTAAGCATTCCCGGGCGGGCCTGGGCGGCCGGGGTGTGTTGTTTAAATGGTAATCCCTACATCTCTAGCAACCCTAGGCGGCCGACAGTTAGTGGGTATTGGTAGTACCAGTGATTTTCACACCTGGGACCTGTTTCAGTAGGCTCGTGACATTAGGCCTAGACAGACATCAAAAGCGGCACCAACAGTGCAAGCAATAGCGGAAAAAGACTAGCAAATATCAGAAAATCGGAGTGCCCAATCTTCTTCATATTTGGAACGATTATAGGTTATATGTATCTCCTACTCATGTTAAAGTGTCATTGCTTTATTCCTACAAGAAGTGAGTGAAACTCCACATGTCATCGATTGCAATCTTGTGATCTGTCCGTATGGTGTCACAGACGCCATCTAGAGATGTCACGAAACTACTGAAACAGGTCCCTGTTGAAGGTAGCGGGTCTCTTAGCGGGTCTCTTAGCGGGTAAGAGACCCGCTTACAGGTTAGCGGTGGGCGGTTCAGGGCGGGCTGGGGGCTTTGAAGGTGTGGTAGGGTGGGTGGGTGGTTGGATGGTCGGTTGGTTGGTCGGTCAGTTTAGTGGGTGGGTGGTTCTCAAAGGTTGGTGGGTGGGTTGGTCAGTCAGTCAGTCAGTCAATTGGTTAGTCCGTCAGTCAGTTGGTCAGTTGGTTGACTGAAAATTAAAACCCATGTAATTTTTCTGGAATTTATTACAATGATCTCTAAGTGTTATAGAGCACATATCTGACTTAAAAAATGGGTACACTGTGCTAGATTTTGATTTAGAGATCAATATTATGATCATTTCATATATGAATATATAGAGAATCTAAAAAGTTGTTTTTCATATAGTAAAACCCATGTCATTTTCCTCAAACTTTCACAGGATATCGTAATACAGAACGACGAATACACCGGAGTACAATTAAATCAGGTTTTATTGCCTAAAAACAAGGTAAGCCTCAGGCGGCAATGACGTCAATGCAACTACTACGGTAAGTACTAAATACGCTCCAGTGTGTGCCAGGAACAGCGATACAGGGAAACCCAGTTATGATGTGGGAAATCCCCCTGTCATGGGCTGAGCTAGGTGAGTTATGGTAAGACGTCTCAGGTAGTGACTTGGAGGTACGATGAGTAATTCACCTATTTGTCTATCGCCACATTGGCAATATTGATTAGTGTATGCTGACATCAGCTTCTGAGAGGCTGAATAAAAGGCTGCACTGACAGGCAGTCAGGGTCAGACCTGGCTGAGGGTTGACCGCTGCTGGAAGGATGAACATCACCTGATGGACTGAAGACAAGTGGGCCGCAAGACAGCATGACCGACCGACCCGACCGACCGACCGACCCGACCGACCAACCAACCGGTCCGACCGACCGGTCCGCACGAACCGTCCGCACGAACCGTCCGCACGAACCGGACGCACGAACCGGACGCACGAACCGGACGCACGAACCGGACGCACGAACCGGACGCACGAACCGGACGCACGAACCGGACGCACGAACCGGACGCACGAACCGGACGCACGAACCGGACGCACGAACCGGACGCACGAACCGGACGCACGAACCGTCCGGACGCACGAACCAGCATTACCTGGCACATCATGTAAGGGTACTGTACTTTGTGGGTGACCTAGCCAGGATCACTCCGGCAGGTTATAATAAACAACCTGTTGTTCATTGAAGTTGTGGAGTTGTGTTCTGTGTGATTAGGTTATGGGGGTATTCCACCAACAAGACAAAAACGTTGTACAGCGCCCCGTATGGCGGTTGCTGGGGTTGCTGGCATATCTGCTCAATTTTAAATCATCTGTCGGGTTGGTGGAAGCACACACCCGACATAGCGAAAAACTGATCGATGAGGTTTTTATCGGCTGGAATTGAGCATCTGGCTGATACATTTGAAGAGTATGACACCCGCCTGCGGGCTCTGCCGGGACCCGTGGCGAGGAATCACCGCCAACAGGGCGTGAGCGATACCGGCGATACCCGTAGCCGCGAACGGACATCGAAAATTCCAACACTTTCGGCAGAATTCTAGCACCACAGCGTGCCATACACATTCATAACATCAATCCTTATCTTTATTTACCTTCATTGTTCAATTAAATGTGTAATTCCTCGGTTATTTGACGTTTTCTGACCGTTCCCGTACAAAACCCAACACGCCGACACACGCGGGTTCAGAGCGTCGTAGTGTATCGCCGCACGCCGCGCCGCCTATCGGGGAACTTGATTACTACGTAGAAATGCGGCTAACGTCCACCAGTCGGCGCCACGGCAGGGCGTCGGCTGGGATCTGCTGGAACTTTGAACCCACCAGACGCTCGTATGGCGTCCAAATGAATGTCTGTTGGGGGTTTCGGTGGAGCAGCGACGCATTTTGAGGCCATTTTTCCAGACGTTTCAACCGACGTCGGCTGAAAGGTCGGCTGGAACGTCTGTTGACGTTGAAAAAGTGGTTGTTTGGTGGAATACCGCCTTTAGCTTATAACTGCTGAAAATGCCAAATCGACCTACGTAATAGTGCGTAGGGTGGGATATTGCCGGGAACTAGACTCTCCGAAGGTAGATCTTCCACGCAACTGGAACTGGCGACCACCTTAAAATCATTTTGGATGAAAAAATATTCCTGTCCCTTTTTAGATCTGATCAGACTCTCTTTGATTCATAAAAAAAATTTAACATTTGAGATAATTTGCTCAAAATTTGTACCTTAGATCAGACAGTAGAGTCTTAATCACACCACCTGATGAAGGCTACTACACTATAAGCTGAACGTTGTGTCTTTAAAATTCACAACCTATTGTAACACCAAGTAAAAATAACACATATCTGCAAACTTGAAACTACAAACTGGCGTGTGTTGGTTATGTGAAATCCTCAAATTGAAAGGATAAAAAAAATCATAGGTACATCTACCCTGAAAAAAATGGGAGACCAAAACATGGAAAATTTTGCCCATGCATAGTACTGGTGAGAATAGGTTAATAGCCTTGCTGGTCTAAAGGATTGGCTATTGGATTATTATTCCTCACATAAACATTTTGGGTTTTTTTCCATGTGTTGTGTGAAGCCTAAATTCTCGGGCGAGAAGTGAAATAGATAGGACTAAAAGATCCGAGAGAAACCTTAGCTGGTGTGAGCAGGCTTATGAAATAAAACCCAAGGCGTCAACCATGTGCAACTTTATTCACTTGTCATGTCATCACTACAGTATCTTAAAATGCTGAACTAATCTTAACTTTAATATCAAATTGTTCTAATATGGCGCTATATTTGTATATTTGCCCAAATCCAGGGTCTTCAAGATAGAAAAAGTGGGTTATATGAGAGGGAAAATTGAAATTTGACCATATAAAAAAACTAGTGATTTATTGATAACCATTTAAAATTTGATAACCATGAAATTTATATTATTTTGAGTGTTTTCCTTTACATTGGGTGGTGAGGGGGGGGGGGGGTGTCCGTGCTGCAAGACCACATTTCCATATGTATACATACAATACATTCTGTGACCCACCGTGGGCAATAATATTTAACTAAAAACAGATATATCTGTCATGTCTGTCCATATTATAAAAAGTTTGAACCTCAAAAACACAAAAAATATAAAATGACAAAACTAAATAACTGCTCCAATGAGTAGGTGCTTATCTTACTTTGCTTTGTTCCAAATTTCGGCTAGATCAACTGAAAAACGGATGAGATATGGTATGTGCTATGTTCTAGACTCTATGTACATGTACATCAGTCATCATGTACCGGTACTCTGTGATGGGTTAGTGTTTACATGAGCGAAAATAGGTGTATTTGTCATATAACAGGTGATTTCTACCTTGAAATTTACCAGAATGACAAAATCATGGTTTCTAAACACAGTGTAGATGGTCCTCCTATATAAATGATATATCAGTCATGAATGTTTGAATGCATTTGAGGGGAAACAGCACTGGAACTGGAAAAGCCAAAATATCACTTTGTCAAGGTTTGTTCTAGAACTTCTAGTAGAAGCTCACCTGTCAGAAGTTCGAACCTCAATACCACAAAAAATGTAAGATGACAAAACCAAATACCCACTCCAATAGGTAGGTAATTGTCTTGGTATGCTTCGTTTCAAATTTCATAAAGATCAAACGAAAAACGGCTGAGATATCCATGATTTTGTAACATAACCTCTGCACTTGTCACTGTAAAGGTCTCAGCGTGAGCGCTCTTCGCACGTATATCTCTACTCTGTGGTGAAGTTGAGAAGTAGTGCTGCCATCTAGTGTGTGACTGATGTACTAACTTAGGTCGACGGGACGTACTACTCCCCTTATTGGTCAGCCGTCTTATTGGCTGTTTTTCCTCATACATATTCATTAGGGTCGCGGTGCCCTGTTTGTGCGTTCCCTTGGCACTCTCCTAGCAGTTATTCTACGCTCTATTTCCTGAAGCGCTAGCGCCGCGAAAGATCTGCTAGGAGAGTGTTCCCTCGGATCACCGTTTGTGGTGAAGTTGAGAAGTAGTGCTGCCATCTAGTGTGTGACTGATGTACTAACTTAGCTCGACGGGACTACTACTCCCCTTATTGGTCAGCCGTCTTATTGGCTGTTTTTCCTCATACATATTCATTAGGGTCGCGGTGCCCTGTTTGTGCGTTCCCTTGGCACTCTCCTAGCAGATATTCTACGCTCTATTTCCTGCAGCGCTAGCGCCGCGAAAGATCTGCTAGGAGAGTGTTCCCTCGGATCACCGTTTGTGGTGAAGTTGAGAAGTAGTGCTGCCATCTAGTGTGTGACTGATGTACTAACTTAGCTCGACGGGACGTATACACTGGCCACCACACGCTGGTAGCCTGCACATCTCCAGGCACCCCTTACGATTGGCGCAGGTACAGTGCTCTGCCGTCGCATAGTAGCGGGTCATGTTGCTACCACTGACGTTCTATTTTCGCGGCGTTTTTTTCCCGCAATTACCGACCAATAAACTGCACTCTACCCTATATCAGTATAGGCAACAAACTGCTGTCACTGTCAGAATGTGACAATTCTAACTAAATACTTGTAGCAGCTACTTCCAGCAATAGATATGATGCGCAGCCTTCCAGCGTGTGGCCACCAGAGCAGACGTTTGCTACGCATGTTAGCCGTCGAATTGGCTGTTTTTCCTCATGCATATTCATTAGGGTCGCGGCACACTGCGCCGCTCTGGTGCCGCAAAGCCTGTTTCCGAAGGTTGCTCTAGCGGTGCAGTGTGGGGTCGCGGTGCCCTGTTCGTGCGTTCGCTTGGATCACCGTTTGTGGTGAAGTTGAGAAGTAGTGCTGCCATCTAGTGTGTAACTGATGTACTAACTTGCAGAATGAGTGCTAGTCTCTTTCACCACCGCTTGGGGCTTCCTTGAGCCGTGTACACACCGTCTGGTGAGTGGTGGCCGCACTACAGGCTAAATGAGTGCTGACATCTAGAGGCTTTCTTTTGAGGTGCAGAATTTGCTGTCAGTGTGGTTTTAGAGCGTTTTGACTTGTGGTTTCGATAAATTAATCGTTGTCTCGCCAGGTGTGGTGCGTATGGAGTGTTTTGTGGTCTTCCAATATTTTGGAACTGATGTCTTACACTGTATTAGGTGTGTCAAACATTTTTCACTGGGGTGAGTCTTGTTTTTACAATATAAGTTATAGTCCCAGACATTATTGCCGTGTACGTCACTCCGCCGTAAATACAGTGGGTACCCCGGTATATTTTTTTTCTGTTCGCTTGGATGTGGAAATTCGTAGTTCGAATTTTTTTTAAATATATCTATACTACCAATTTATCTCCAGGGAAGATACCCGGTACTGGGAACAGTGAGATAGCATCGTATTCTATGGTATTCCAGCATCAATTTGGTAGGTTATTGCTGGTTAAATATGCATATCGCACACGTAATAATTCAGATATAGCTTTAACAGATAATGCAGGAACAGCTAGTTTTTCACCTCCTTTACTGGCTTTAGTGAAGAACACCTACTCGGGGGGGGGGGGGGGGGGGGGGGGGGCGTGTCATGGCGGCGCCCATGGATGCCGTATAATCTGTATCCAGGATTCTGTTCCAGAGAGAATCTGACCAGGGGTCCAACTCCTCCTGGGGGGTCCAGGGGGAAAAGCCCCCTGAGGAACTTAAATTTCATGGATTAAACAACCTGTATTCAGGATTTATTTTTAGGAACAAGGGTTACACATCTTAGGCTATCTCAGTATCTGGGATTATTACCAGGGGTCTGGCTGCAAAAACCCCTCTGGGTGTCCAGGTGGCAAAGCCCCTGGAAACATTTGGATTTTATAGATTGTAAAAGCTGTCCCCAAGATTTTCTTTGAACAAGGGCGGTACACAACTCAGGTTATCTGTGAATATTGCTAGCAGAATAGCCCTCTCTGGGGGTCCAGGAGGCAAAGCCCTTGGGAGAACTTGGATAATATGCAATTTGTATCCAGGGTTTTGTTTCAGGGATGGGGGTATACATCATAGGGTATCTGGATATGTTGATAGGGTTCTAGCAGCGAACCCCCTCCTGGGGGTCCAGGAGGTGAAGCACCTAGGAGACCTTGTATAATAAACATTCTACAAGCTATCCCCAGGATTATTTTGGGACAAAGCCCTTAGAAGGACTAGGCTTTTATACATTATACAATTTGTATCCAGTGGGTTGTTTTTCAGTTGAGAGGATCTCAACCTGAGATCCGCTAAGATTGATCCGAGATCCTGAGACCGACTTTGAGATCAATGGCGGAAAGTGTTTTTCAGACGTTGTCTCAAGTCTACACAGCCGATCTTAGGGGATCTCAACTCCAAGGATCTCAAGTTGAGATCCCTAACCCTCTGTGTAGAGCGATCTCAAGTTCTATAGTGATCTTCCTGCGGGTAACCAGCTTAGGTCTAAAAATTACCTCTAAATCACCTATTATTTTTGTCCCTCATGATACCTTTTGTGAGCCGATCTCAAGTTGAGACCGATCTCAAGTTGAGACCGTTTTCGAGCATACCAGTAGGAATTTCACATGCGGCCCGAGTGGTGCAGTGACTGCACTTTTTCACTCTCTTTTCAAATGTTTCTCATGGTCATAATAAGCAAAAGAATAATTTGAAAATCGGTATATAGCTTTGCCAGGTTATTAGTTCGCTTTGCTTTGAATATCTTCTAATTAGAATAAGTTTAAGCACCGAATAAAAAAGTTGAGACAAGTATCAACTGGTCTCAACTTGAGACCCACGTTGAGATCGTTTGACTTGAGATCCCCTAAGATCCCTTGAGATCGTCTCAACTGAAAAACACCCAAAGCACCCCAAACGGTCTCATCTCAGTCTCAACTTGAGATCCCTTAAGATCTGAAAGGGAGGTCGGACGTTTCCACTTTTTGAATCACAAAAAGTATATTTTTTTTATATAGAAAAAAAAACAACCAGGGTATTTATAAGTGGTAGGGATATTTAACATATTAAGAGATATTTGTTATTCTATTATGATTATTATTTCTTCTAGACATCGTTTTGTCCAACATTGTCCAACACCCCAATTTTTTGAAAAATATCATCATGGAATCAGAATGTTTTAATATCAGAATGGATGATCCGATTGTGTTGAAACTTTCAGGTATCACAGTCAGGATTTTGGTCAACATTTTACAGTAAAGGAAAATCAATTTCTCACTATATATTTCATTAGTGTTTTCCTCTGAAAATTGGGGTGTTGGACAACATGCTGTATGGGTCTTTATGTTGGAAAATTTGAAAGTCCTGGATAGTTTGGACCATTTTAATATTTCTTCAAACTTTAACTAATTTTCAAAACTATATTGTCTACACTTCTCATGACATATCCTTTAAACAAGTTAATGGAAACAATTGGCTCAATATTGTGCCTCCTAGATTTTGAAAAAAAAGTGAAAATCATGAAAAATACTAGTTTTTGCTGATTTTCGGAAGGAAAAATTCCTCTGAGCTATACAAAACCCTAGTTGGAATGAAAGACCATCAAAAGATGCACCAAAAACTTTTACATTGATGAAATACGTTTGTACACCATTAGCCTTAAATAAGCCTATTTTGGCCAATTTAGCAGGTTTTAAAAATCCCACCCATATTTATGGAAGAGCATTGAGTACTTAAAGGGGTTCTGCATGCAAGAAAATGGGAATTCCTTCTGAGGGCCACACCATAGATTGATCCACTCATTCCAAAGATCCTTCACGCCATGCCAGACTATAACAAATTGCCATAACATCTGTATTTGCATGTCAATGATACTGCTACAAGAAACAATGAAGGTCCTTTGAGATTCTGCAAGGGAGCCTGATGACTATGAATTGATGGCACAAATCAAGAAAGCAGTTGCTGCTGGATATTTGAATGTGAACAACCAAGTCTCAATAAGTGACTTTATTGAGAATTAGGTTCTAGGTAGTCAAGCTTTATGATTGATTATATGGGTACAGGAGAGATGGGGGCTTCCAGCAAGACTGCTAGCTGCCAACTACAGCCTCAATTTGGCAGGGGTTGATTCACTGATTTCAGGTTAGAACATTAGCAGAATCTTACAATTCAAATCATGTATATGATTCTTACAGAATCTTATAATTCAAATCAGGTATATGATTCAAGTTCATATGTTAAAAGCAGGACACAGAAACCTCTCATATATAGGCTCTCCAGGGACTCTCCTGTAAAACTGGCCAAGGAATACCTAAGGGCTGACATTATCTGCTATTGGCTGCCAGTGGTGCAACCGTGAGCACCTCTCCAACAGAGTTGACTCCAGATGGCAATGACTGACATTGAAACTGGCCTCCACATGGTGTGTGTTCCAGTCCTGCTCAAGACTCCCCCATCTTTTTTGCACCAGTGCTGTTCCGTCAACAACAGCTGTTCATTTGCTACTTGTTTCATTTGTGTGTACCATCACCAAATTTGGTGGTACAGCCATTCTCCCACTCGGGCGGTAGCCCCTTACTCCTAATTCTAATGGCAGGTGTCAAGCCAAATGAGCAGTAGGTACTGTGTAAGTAATTGGTATAACCCGACCGGGGTTTGAAGCCATGACCTACCATGCTTAAGGTGAACACCCCTACCACTTAGCTACTGAGATTGGTCAAAATTTTGACAAATGACTGACTGTAGCTGGGGTTTGTTCTAAAGCAAAGAAGGAAAGCCTTATGGGAAAAAATGCCACATCAATTAGGCCTCCTCTGTGCTTTTACCCTATTCCAATGGGGGGGGGGGGGCGATGTTTTTTTGGGCATTCCAAGGGGGGGGGCCAACCTTTTTTTGGGTACTGCCATGGGGGGGCCAACTTTTTTTGGGGTATTCCAATGGGGGGGCCAACTTTTTTTTGACCGATCGGTGTTAGAAAAACTGTGCCCCCCCCTGGGCGATAATTAATGAACGCTCCCTTAGCTATTAAACCCCACCCCAAGCCCCTGCCATTGGGCCCTCTAGCGGGTAAACGGAAAACCATCGTAAAACAACATGCACGAAGCCATCTGGTGAAAATCGGCGCAGGTCCTTACAGCTCCTATTATTTCGATGACACAGGTTTTTTGCCAGCAACCAGCGCAATTATTCTCGTGGCTGATCACGGGTTAAGGCAATTAGAAAACTACAGTTTTAAATTATGATTTCAGTATGGATAGAAACAAATCCTAAGGATAGAAGTATATCTGTGTAGAGAAACACAAAAAAAATCAGCAGGATTCAGTTAAGTACTGTACGAGAATCTCACTCTCGTGGCCCTTCAGTCTCCAACCCGAGGTCGGGTTCACTCTGTCTCTATGTGCGGGAGACTCTTCAAGCGGATAGTACAGAAAATTACACGTTTTATATGTGGTAGGTAACAAGCTACATCCAGGATTTTGATTGAGTTAGTTGGTATCATTACACACCTGAGACAACCTGGAATGTTGCAAGAGGACTGATAGCATAGCCCTTCTTGAAGGTCTAGGGGGCAAAAATCCTGGAAGCACTTTGCTTTCAGATATTATTTATGCAATCTATGTCCATGTTTTTTTTCAGGATGGGATTACACACCTGAGACTACCTGGTAGGATTGTGAGAAGTCTAGGGACTAAGTGCCTCCTTTGGGATGCAGGAGCCAAAGGCCCTGAATTGCTTGGATTTTATGCATAAGATAAGCCAGGGGGGGGGGGGGGGGATTTAGATTTTATAGATGACAGAAGCTGTTCCCAGGATATCATTTTTTCGGCAGGGGATTTATACACCTGAGACAGCCTGGGAAAACCTGTGGTGGTCTATAAGCTAAGACTCTCCTGGGGGTCTAGGAGGCAAAGCCCATGGAATCATTATGATCAGGTCACACACCTGAGGCTATCTGGGTAAATATCCAGGGGTCTAACAGCAAAGCCAATCCTGGGGGGTCCAGGGGGCAAAGCCCCTGGAACTACTCACACTTTACTGATTTTATTTTGGGGAAGGGTCTTTACACACCTGAAACTGCATGGGAAGATTATCAGGGGTCCAGTTGTAAAACCCATCTGGGAGGGCCAGGGGTCAGAACTCCTGGAAGATTCTCAAAAATTTGTTTCAGGGAGGGGGAATTGCATATCTGAGACTACCTGATAAGATCAGTGGGTGTCCTGTGGCCTACCCCTGGAGGTCCAGGGGGCAAAGACCACAGAACACTCAGCTTTTACATCATACAAGCTGTCTTTAGGATTTTGTTTTAAGAAGCAGGGTGGTTACTGATTTTAGACTACTTGGGGGGCTTGCAATGGGTCAGGGGCAAAGTACCTCTTCAGGGATCAAGGGGGGTTGAGCTCCTGGATGCACTTGTATGTTAAAAATGATACAGGCTTTATCCATCATTTAATTCCAAGGAGGAGGGGTGGTCAAACATCTGAGGCTACAAGGGGTCCAACAGCAAAGCCCATACTTGGGGTCAAGGGGGCGAAGCCCCTGGATGCACTTCATTTTACCGTACCTAGGTTTTTGTTTTGGGGAAGTGGTTTTACATACCCTGACTACATGGGAAGAGTGCCTGCGGTCCGGTGGCAATATCTTATGTATGTGTAAATAGCCCATTTATGTAGAATGCTGTAACTTTTTAACTATAAAACATAGAAACAAAATTCAAAAATAGTGTGTAGAGAATTATTTTTTCACATAGTAAAAACCATGACATCGGTGACTATTTCCTGAGCAGGTGCTCCGTTCAGTTACGCTGGTAGCTATAACTGGCGCTCAACAGGGTTCTGTTGTATGTTATCGTGTGATCACAAAAACGGAAATTAAATCCCACAACTGCCAACAATGTAACGATCGCGTATCCAAGGACAACAACACTGTGCATTAAAGTGCTCAAGCGTTATTGGATTGTACGACGGGGAACTCCAGAAGCACAATGCAATTCCTATAGCAGGGAGTCTAACTGTTTCTCCTAGCTTGACAGCTTCACAAATCTTTCGAAATTTAATCTTTTGCAAGTCATTCTGAATAAAGTTTGGTAAAGTAGGATTCATGCTAACCCTTGTTTTACTCCTGCTATTGAGATAAATGACTCAGTAATTCTTTTACTGGTTCTTATAGCATAGCAGTTGTTGTTGTAAGCAGACTTGATAATGTTTATGTATTACCAGTTACCCTGCTTTTTGTAATTTATGAAATAGAAAATTTCTACCTATGGTGTCAAAGAATTTAGAGAGGTCTATAAAGGAAAGGTATACATACATGTGTATTTTCCTTTGTAGCTGTTACATTTTCCCCCACTAACGACTATAGAATCATGATGTTATCTTTGGTTCTCCTCTTTTCTTTAAAGCCGTTTTGATTTGTACACCAATATGCTTTAGCCTCAATATGTTTTTTTTTCTGATTGCTCGTTTAGGATTCTACAGAAGATCTCACTCAAACAGTTTACCATGGCCACTCCCCTGTAGGTTTTTGTTTTATTTGTATCCCCTGCTTTAAATATGGGTGTAACGAGGCTTTGTTTCTAGATTTCTGGGTATTTACCTGCTTTTATAATGGAATTAAACAAGGCTTGTACTGCCATATGTAACTTGGCCCCTCTGATTTTTTTCTCCGGATTTGACCTTATTGATTGTCTGGTATATTATTGGTGCTTATATTACGACCCAAAATACACCAGAAATGTTGATTTGCACATACCACTCTCAAAAAAGGTTCTGATTCCATCAATGGACTGATGACGAAGCGGCCCGGCATTATCCCCGTGTTCGAGAGGAGCAGACGACTTTAGAAATCGATACAGAGAGCCCCACAACACAGCAGCGCGCGTGCCCGCCATGACAGTCAGATCAGTGAGGTGGTGGGCCGCTAGTTGGCCCCGTGGCAGCACTCTCACCTCACGGACAAGACTTCCCTCCATGGGACATCTCATCAGCACGACAGACAAATGTAACCAACACACTGGAAGAGGATTAACTGTCGTACCGTCCACGGTAAGTGAAAAGCGTCACTCTAGCACCACTCTGATGGGGACATTAGGAACGTGATTTTTCTCACGGAAAGTGGACGGCCTGGCTTTACAAATCTCGTCATTTGTAAACATTACCACTATTAGTTCTTAGTCTGCACAGCTCCAACTTTATGGCCGAGAGCAACTAGACCATTGATACTAGAATCATATATTATAGTGGACAGTAGTATTGTTCAGAAATATACTGCCATCTATATCTATTCAACTGATCCTCAGTCCAAAATGAAATAGGGGACAACTCGCTAACAGTTGACCATTTAGTTCATTGTTAAGGATGTCCACTATTTAACATTTTAATGGCAAATAATTTCAATTCTGTTTCCAAAACATAACCATACTTCAATATATTGGTCTTTTCTTTAATGGTCATTTTTTGTGGAAACCTTATGACTTAGTCGGATGTGATTCATTTCGTGAGCCTATATTCCGTTGCAGGGTAATTGGGACAGTTTTATATGCCATTTATTATCCAGGGAATTACAACAATATGTGGAATAAAGATAATTCAATGGATGTTTCAGTAATAGTTCATTATGTGTAGTTCTTCTACTTGAGCTTTGACTTCGAGGTTGCGAGATCAATTAAAGCAATCAGGAGCACAAGCTTTTATCTCACCCCTGGTATTTGTTTCGTATTAAATGAACATTGTAAAACAGTAATAATATACAGTAAAATCCGCTTAATGAGCGTTACGAGCACATTCCCCTTTACCCAGGGTGCCTCCTTTTATAACCGTAGTTTTCAGTTCGTCGATAGTTAGAATGATAAACCGCCATGGGCCGCCCAGGGACTCGTTTCACTAGTTTTGGTACCATAGCGAACGAAGTACCGAAATAACGGTCCAAATAACGAAAAAATCAGCGGACGTTTCTAAGTCTCGTTTCAATAAATTCATGACGGTTGGCCACCCTCTTTTATTCGCCAGCATATAAGTTTGTATCTTTGTGAATACCAACATAGTCACTCCAGAGAGAGAAGATTCATACTTAAAAGCCGTAGGGTTAGAAGTATATTCGCTCCAGAGTATATCACACAGTCTTCACACATTGATGACAGAGGTCTATAATGAAAAGTTCAAGTGTGAACGAGCCCAAGGGATACTACATATGGTACAAAGGATACAGGAGAAACGATTCCTAGTCCTCTAGGCTGTTCCGGCCCCTGAGCGTTACCGGCCCCCGCATTTTTCTGAACCGCTCGATTTACTCAGAAATTCTTTTAAGCATCATGTACACCCCCCAAAAATGTGGTTTTAAGCTTCCCAACTACTCTCAGCCACATGCCATGGTTGAGAAGGACATACTGTCTTAGGTTATTTCAAGCTTGGACAGTACAAGTCTAACCCAATATTTCAAATTCAAATGCAAATATTGGTGGACCAGAGCAACCGATCTTTTCCGCTGCACCGGTTTAATTTAATAAGTTAATTAGTCTTTTAGGTAGCTAGTATTCATTCCTCAAGGGCTGACAAAATATTATCTTGAATAGGTCTGAAGTTGGGGTAGACTTATCTTGCTTGGCATTGTCCCAACGACACGGTGACCTTACATCCCTTTGACCGGACAGAATTAAGGACGAACGATGGAGTAAAGTTTATAAGCTTTAATATCCTGAGAATAATCTATAAGTAAACAATTAGGTAGTCGCACAGCAATCATTATCACTCGATAATTGATCTGGTACAAGCAAACTCAAGGTATAAATCATTTACTGATATGAAGTGTTTGGCAACATACATTATTTGTTCAAGTGTAATCGTGCAAACCTGGATAGTCAACTTTAGTGTTATTTGTCCATAACTGTCCGATCCACAAATCCTTGTTTATCGTTCATTTCTCAAGATCAGTCCTTTATAGTTTTGTTGTAGACTTATAAATCTCCATTATTCACTCTTTGTGTGTTCCGCTCTCTTGATGTTAGTACAGTCAGTGCTCAGTTCTTTCAAGTCCATCATATCCTCTCTGTGTTCTCTCCAGTGAGAGTTAGTTCCTCACATGTCAGTCTGTAAGCAACTCACAGAGATGATGGCTTCACATGACGAGTGTTCATAGTAGGGGACTCCACACCAGGCAGAGCGAAGCCTCCGGCACCTTATATCAAACCCGTCCTCCAGCGAGGAGCGGCTTTGCTCAGTTCTCTACCAGATCTTATCCTCATACTCAAGTGCTGCTCTCTACAGTGGCATCAGGGGTATACTCCTCAGCTGCTTACACCAGCAAGTCATGTGATCATTCACTTCCTTATACAGGCGATCAACTCTAAGCCTAACTTCTGGCTACCGCCACCTTGCACACATATTTAACTTGTATAACGATGTCTTAGAAGTGTGGTGATCGCCGCCTGTCTAGCAGGTTGGATGACCCCAATCCGGAACACAAGTTCCAGGCAGGATCCCACCCTACGCTCTCTGCGTAGGTTGGTTCGGCTTTCGGTGAGTTTACACGGACCTAGTCACACACAACACAACACACATGTTTAATAAACTGGAATGTTTATTAACAATACTACTTCCCAGAAAGATCTGGAAGATCTTTCCCACAAGCACAGTACCCTAGCACAGGGTGCTAGGTAACGCTGGAGAGGCTAATCTGAAAGACTCGCCTAACCACAAGGAAGGTTACGAGACCCAGTCTGCCAAGTGAGGGCCCAAGGGTCCGTTCCGCAGAAGAGACGCACGAGGACAAACCTCTCTACCTACTGTGAACACTGAGTATATATACCCAGCGTTACGTAATCCCGGTCTCCGCCGCGCCACTCTCGTGTGCGGCATTGCCCGGAACCACTACACAGTAGGGATCGGATCCCCGCACCACCTTCCGTAGAACGTACGAACACTGCTGGATTCCCGCCCCACTACAAAAGTAATTAACTATGTCTTAAAACCGTAACATAATCTCTGACAAGCGCATAGTGCACCACGTTCCAATACAAGTCTCTCTTTTCAAATCCCTGTACCCCCTGGACCTTGGAACCAGCTATGTTTGTCATGTGACAGTAGGGAAATCACAATAATGACATCAATATCAATATCCCCCTAGCAGATGATGGGACCAGCATACGGAAATAGGACAGTCCGTTATCAATTGATTTCATACTTCGTTTCCAATAACGCGAATATCGGCGGATCGGAAGGGCTGATCTTCTTCATATTTAGAGGGATTTTAGGTTATATGTTTTCCGAACTCGTGCTAAAGTTTCATGGCTTAATTCCTACGTAAAGTGAAATTCCGCTTTTGGTACATGTCCACATTTGTCTTGGGCTGTGACACTTTGGTTGACAAATTCACCTACAATACCCTACGATTGTCACAACTATAGCACATCTCTAACTGCCCTAAGTGTTGTCGGCCGATGATCATCGGCCGATCCTCTAAGATCGTACGTCTATTGGACACTTACAGCAAAAACATGTCGTTATCAATGATTGTCGTGAGTAAAAAACAGGGCTCAGGCTTGTTGCTAGCTGTAAAAACATCTGCCTGTGATTGATGGTCGATTGCAGTAGTGATTGTCTGGATGATTTGGCGGCTGTTTCTTTTTTTATTTGCATAATTTTATTTGGTTCTTTTTGCATTTTGGTCCCTGACTTTTTGTTTATTCGTCTAGCCCTTTGAGTATTGTGTATGTCGGCCAGATTCTGGCTAGGATTTGGAGCTGTGTTGATGAAATAATGTCCGATACGCATGCACATCAGGGTCACGTGCTTCCGGTATCCCTGTGCGCAGCTCATTAACGTGCATGCTAATGCTGGAATAATGAATAGGTCGATTCAAGTTGTCTTTTTTCATATGCTAAATCTAATCATATGACGCATGGTTATTTTCTATTGGACATCAATTGACTGTAGTTGGACTTGATTTTGTTGCCATGGGTTATCGTATTTTAAATCAGAAAATAGGTTTAGGTCTAGACGAAAACATTGGCTGATCTAAAAGTTGGACATCACAGGATGTGGTTACCTTTTCAATGCCTCAATCTCTTTTAAAACCTTTAGAACGAACTGAATGGGGAAACTAATATATAACAAAAATACTCCACGACTTTGGATTCGCAGTAATCATCATCGAGGTGAAGCCGAGTGACGATAGCAGCACACTCAAGCGAGTGGAGTATTTGTTATTTTATGATTCGTGTATGGTTCTGGATTTATCTAACCCCTTTCACACTATTAACCACAGCAGGCTGATAACGGTTAATTCAGTCTAGCCCATATAGTCGTTATGAAATGTGTTATTATTAAAAGTGTACTTGTATACTTTTCTCATATCCATCCAATACTTTATTACTAAAGATGGCTTAATTAAATAGTAGAGCTTTGTGTAAATCCGTCCCTTGTCTTTTGGATGTTCCGCCAGCACCCGATCAAACTCTGGAGGGGTGTTGGGTGCGCTTGCCGGTCTCGGAAGGCTCGGACATTTTTTTAAGGGACACATTGTGAAAGCGGACACAGTTCTCAGCAGAGGTTGTTCTATAAGCGAGGTTTTACTATATCTCTAAACTCCAGTGTCATGGATTTTGGACTACTTTTGATCATGGTAGGTTTTTGACGAATAGTCGAGTTGGCTTAGCAGCACACTAATAAAATTGTAGGAACTATGGCAACAGGTAACACAACACTTTATCCATGGCTAGTGTTACTGGACGCCGAAGCCCTATAGCACCCAATTCATCTTGATTTGTGGAAGCAGTCGAAGTTCCACAAACCGTTACCGTGGAAGGCAAGTAGGCCTTACAAGTGACTGAAGAAAACAGAGAGGAACAGCTAAGGAGGCCATGTTGGAGAAAGTGTGGTCGGACCCAACCAGCCTGACTAAAGGTCGGGTTCCACCAGGTAATAAAATCCCGCAACCAGACGGCTGGCCGCTGTCTACTCGTGGATTGTGATAGTGAGTCACGGGTGACTCCCCGACCTCGCTGCGAGCAGAAATGGCTGGAGCACCACTCTAGTGGATGTAGTGGCCAGTCTCCAACATGGAACGATGTCGCACCAGATGACTAGATGAAGGCTGATAGGAGACTGTTAGTACCAAGTTTGGTGGAACCAACCCCTAAACTGGCACAACCCACCAAGTCGAAAAAACTGGCCTGACTCAACTACTTGACCCAATAGGCCCGACCCAATAACAACTCAATAATTTGTCTCTTTCTATAAATCAGCTCATCAACTCATTTAACCATTTTTTTTATGACATCAATAATGTATGTATTTCTATGTATTCAACCAAGGTCCCCTAACCAGCCAGAATGGCCCCAGCACAGTGTTACACATTCCAGCTCTCCTCCCCCAATAGCTCTCCTCCTAAAATCAGGATCAGTTACCTCACCATGGGTCAGGAAATGCCCTTGAAACTGCCCTCACCTCTTCCCTCCCATAACTACTGACCAGCTAGGTGCACCCAAGAGACTCTTTGTTATGGCTCACTGCTCTGCTACCACTTCAACTTTACAATCCATGTACATTTAAGCGGACACTTAAGAGGACAGAGACATACAGATATACAGATCCAGCCACAGGGAGAAAGCCATATAGAAATAGATACAGACAAAGAGACTAAGAGTCAGACATACAAACATAGAGAGGGACGGGCAGTCATATGCTTTTGACAGATACATGTGGATAAAAAAGACAGATCCAGACTTCTGTCAGATAGATCGACAAGGAAAGACAGAACCAGAATTCTGAGGCAGACACAGGCAGACAAAGACCCTATGAGGAGGTGTAGGGTTGGTTGTGGAAGGGTGGGGCTAAGACTCCATTCTACCTCAACCCAGTCACTCCATATTAGCACACACACCCTCCCACTCCTTACCTTCCTCCACTGACCATATTATTGAATGTATTATATTCAGACCCATATAGGACTTGATTGGGAGACATTCTAATGCATTAGGATACACTGGTTTTAATATAAGAAATTAGTTTCAAACAGTTTCCATGTGTTTCTATACCTTAGTCAATATTCCTGTTCAGATCACCTGAGAATAACTATTAAATCCATTCTCTACGTTTATTGAAACATTCTTGATACTTTGAATACCAATGGCTTACTGATCAGTAAGTTCTCATAATATCCTCATACTTCTATTTGATGAAGTAATTGAGGAGTACCGCGCTTTTCCATTATAAAGGGAAATAACATTAGTTCCCCGTTATATATGGTGTGTAACAATGGGGTGCAGCGGGGCTACTCGCTGGCTCCCCTTGATTAACGTCATTTATTCGTCACGGTGCTTCCGCCAATAGTTTATTCATGCGGAACTGTCTGCTGGCAGGTCGCATTAGGACTTGTGCAACAGAAAAATTACCATACAGGGGATGACTCTAAAATCTATTCTGAGAGGTAAAATATGTATCATATCCTCGTAGTAGTACGAGGTTGCGTAGCGCATACAGAAATGTGAATATACAAAACTATTTTCCTTTAGTATCGGGAGAGTTGTTACGTTTTAGTCGGCTAGTGTAAACGCCGGATTATTCGGGGTTCTACTGTATGAAGGGGGATTCACATGTAGGCACTAATACACCTGAGACAGATGTTCTTCACACCATGTCCAGTCTCAGACAATTCTCATAGCAAGGTGACATTGTTTGCTTTTCCCAATCTCAAGGACAATTGGCCGATTGGATTCACATGGAAAAACACACCTGGTACATAGTCTCAGACAAAGTCCCGAGGCGAGGATGAAACATCTAGCTAGTGATACCCTGCCGATTGAGGCTCCAGAGGGGTAGTGCAGCCCTCGCCGACGCTTGTTCCAGGGACAGAAATCGCACAGCAGTGGTGCAGAGGGAGTTGGGGCCTTAATCAGCGGCCGAGGAGGGCGTGATAAAAGATAAGATGTTGTACCTTGTTCGACCTTTTCGAACATTTTTCCGTCCGAAACAACTGGGAACAGATCCATCCAGTCACACTAACCATGTCTCCATATAAACGCACCTAAACAAAACGAAGTAGTTTTTATTCAGCTATCCTAACCCTGTCTCCATATATATAATTCAAACTATCATGTTGAATGGAGTACGTTTGCCGATGACAGTACAGTTAGTATTATACCAAATTTGTACTGACTGTAGGTAATGATAAACACTCCAATATATGTTTTTAATCCAAAAGTAAGTCATTATCACCTGAAGAAGCTGATTCAACATCAGCGAAACGTCGTGAAGTAGTCTTGATACATCAATGTGACACAAACTGTATAACTTGGTTTAACAAGAACAACTTCTAATATAAAGTAACTGTGTCTACTTTTTTTTACCTTCATCTCTGAATGTTCTTAGTTAAACGATTCTGGGAGCTGATTCAAAACGTGGGTTAAGTCTATGGTTTTGAAACAGCTCCCACTGGTTGGAAGGCATTGTGCATATACACATTGCAGTCATTAATAGCAGAAGACAAGAGATGACACATAAGAAGCGCCCGTGAGTCTGGGGAATAGGGCGCTATCCTCACCTGGTCATGGTCCAGAACCGTGTAACGAAAAGTCTGATGTTACTAAGGCAACGGGGAGCTATCCAAACATTACTGTATTAGCTCTCCATGTTTGCCCAACTAAAACACTCATGAATAGTTTATCGACAGATGTGCGCAAAATACTAGGAAAGATCAGTGCCCGTGTTAAGAATGGAGGGCTGTCAAGTTTGGGGCAATAGAAGTGAGTTAAGGTTGTGCTCCCTTGCGCCGATTGTTGGTCTCCGAACAATCTTAACCCAATCTCCACCCATTCTCTGATTGTTCTTGCCTCATGTGCGACCATGAGGAGAACATGGGGGCCAATAGGTACTGCTAGGAGTTTGAGTGCTGAGTGTAGCTCCACTGCAGCTCCACTATCGGCGACTAGGTGCCGAGCGGCCAGCGACAAAATGATCGCCACCCAATCTCTACAGGATCGGCTGCAGATTATGTGCAGTTAGCGACTGATACCCACGAGGAGTCCAGGGGATACCCCTGGCTGAGGATCCAGAGGGTAAAACTCATTAAAGCTCTTGGATTGTGACACTTTATAGGCCAGTTTTCATTGGCTGACAAAAAAGGTGTGGACTTTTTGTGTTCTCATGATAGCCTATTTACATTGGCCATCACCGATACATAGTCAGGGACCACGAACGGACCTTCAGCATTGCTGAGGCAAAATATAAATAGGCTATTAGGAGAACTAAAAGAATCTACACCGTTTTCATCGGCCAATGGAAACTGGCCTTAGGAGTAGCTCTTAGGAGTATTTTGGGAGCCTATTAATCATTGATATATTATTACTTCATATCAATCTGCATCAAAATTTGACCTTCAAGCAGATGTGTTTCTAGAAAGCAACAAATAAAGCTGTTTAAGTAACCTTTGAACTAAAATGTTTAGAACGTATCGTGAGACATCACTACAGCAGCATGAAAAAAGGTCCAGTTTTGTGTTTCTCATGGTAGACAGGTGAGACCTGGCAGCCCTGAGAATGTCATGTTTACATTGACCAGATCACCAGGTGAGATGATCACTCACACCAGCCTTCAGCACAGCTTCTGCCTGTCAGGTTGAGAATGGCCCAGGCTCACTATAGTCCTGAGCGTTTAATATGCGACAAAAAACTAGTTTTTTCTAACTTGGAAAGGGCAAATCGCTGTTGGGTTGTAAATAACGGGGCGATTTTTATAAACAAAACATCGTTAGAAAGCTAAGACTTAGGCCTATCTGTTGATATATATCTGGTATACCTCATTAATCAGTAAAAGGGAACTCTTCCAAGTGGAACAGCACTCCCAGCTGGTACACTTAATCACTTGTAGCATATACATGTACTGACTTTTCTCAATGTGGACATTCTCCCATTCTCGACAATGTATGGTTACATATGATATTACAAATGGCTTCCCATCCGAGTTGTCAAATAAATAGAGCAGTCTAAGATAGTTGTAAATACTTATTGTTAATTAAATCAAGCGGTCTACGATGTTTGTTGATAATTAAGAGCAGTCTAAAAATATTCTTTTTACTTTTCCAGTGGTCTGGATAATTTGAAGCTGTGCAATCTAAAGTGCAATGCGGTGGGGCCATCTATAAAGGACGTACGTGGAATTTCTAAAATATTGGACCCCCACCCTCCACTCCCAATCGTGTACGCTATAAAACAAGGAAGGGACATTCAAAAATTAAAAATTCTTTTACCCCTCTCTCCCCCCCCCCCCTCAGTGCATACGCTCTTTATGGCTGGCCCCGTGGCTCTGTGAGTGGTCAAATGAGTCATTGGTTCCAATGGAGCAAATCATACAAGAATAGAATATGTTCAGTTATTCCTAGTAATGACCAATGTGTCGGCGGTGGTGAAAACAACAATTTTGGTGTATGTACATCATAATGAGGTACATCATAAAACATATGACGTATTTTGTAGTTTTTAACCCATTGGCGCCGGGTGATTGTTGGAGGCATCACCGACTGGAGGAGGGTGATGCCTTGGCTTAAGGCATCATTTTCCGAGACTTTCAAAATCATAGTTTATATGTAATAATTTTGTAAATATTGATCAATAATGATGGAACTTTCACCGAATGTTGGTGTAACATTACACTTACAATTATGAAATAATTATTAAGAAAATGTCAAAGACACATGTCATATCACGTGATCAAACAATGAAATTATCACAATTGGCCAGAAAAGACCCGTCCCTTGGCGGTATGTACTAACACTACCACCCGGCCGGCCCTACGGACATTGCTTTGCCACAGGTGCCCGGCGTGAAGGGTCATGGCAAACATGCAAGTGTATAGGAAAATCTTTGACGAAGTTAGTCTTTCAGAGTTATAGATCTATACAATGTGCCAAATTTATCAAGTTATCCTAACTCAAATGGTCTACATCTGTTAATCTTTGTAGAGATGTCCGTCCACTGCCCGTCCATTCACCTGCCTTTGAAGAGGATGCCGATACTAACCTTCAATATCTTCATGATACTTAGTGGCCTTATCATGTTTCCAGGTATCTGCTATCTAAATACATTCTACACACGATTCACAATTTGTCCTTATCTTTCTATAATTTTAGAATGGACATAGAAGCTATACTTTCTGACAAATATTTTTCTATTTTGCCAATATGTAGAAAACTATTAGCCTAAAGAATGATTGTCCTTCTAGGGCCCTTCCTGCGATTTTGTTGAGGTTCTTTAAAGATAAAAGACTGGCCTGTAACATATCCTGAAATCACTAATCATCCATAATCTCTCTATTTGATGTATTTACATTGTAGGTTAGGGTATATATCATATATAGATATGTACTACCTCAAATCAGATATTTGTGTAACGTTCACAAAGTTGACAATGGGTACAACCTTCTGGAACGTGTACATTGGCTAGTGAATGACGAGCAATTATTTTCTCATATATATATATATTTGCAGGTTGCAAGTCGCATTTTTGTTACAATTGTACCTACTCATACAAGAGTATGTCACCACACCACCCATGCATGGATCCACTGTCCAATAGAACAGCAGTGGACACATGTTTCGGCCCAGTCTGTGTCGTGAGTAGTTCACAGTTCATAAGCATGCAGCTTGCTTGGACATGTGTGCTAGATAAGCGATCAATAGAGCATAGACATCTGTCTCCCTCTTTTTCTCCTCGCTCATATAATATATGAAGACAAGATTAGGGTGCCTGAATGAAATATGTCAACATGTTTAAAAGGGGGTGTTCACTTACTACGATTTTTCTCCCGATACGCTACGATAGCGTCCCCCAAAAACGCCAAAACCGTTACATGCACGCCAACCGACGCACCACGATAGGGCCAGTTTGCATCTTTTTTTTAAATTTTTTTAGTTAGATCTTTATTCTGGATACACTACTAGGGTTATAGATAACCCTATTTTCGGTAGGCTCCAGGGCCAATTTCTGTCCATTATTCATTCTTGGTATATAGTAGAGAGCAACATATATACAATATATATCTTAGGTCGTCGGGAGGTTTATCGTAGCGTGTCGGTGCATGCTGCCACTGCTCCACTGCTCCACTGGGCTGCTTTTGCAAAAAAACCCTACTACAGTGCTTCTCCAATCTGTAAGCATCGCTTATAACGATTTTTATGATACTCAAACACCATGCCTGATACTATGCTTCTTCTCTGACAATGGCTCCGAACGACCGTTACTTGCGCTGATCTCCCGTGGCGCGCCATGACTGAATCTATAGTACACCTGCCATCTTTTGTCGTACATTTGTTGGGCGATCTTCTCATGATATAAAAACAACTCCCAGAATCAAAATGCGTTCAATAGTATCCAGTGGCGATAGGATGAGATGAGATGAGTTCTAATTCCCCTGAACGTGTGTACTGTGTCTGTTTGAGCTAGCTCCTACTTGTTTAAAGTTTCCTCTGATGAATCAAGTTTGTAATTAAATCAGTCTTTACTAATGGTTCTCGTAAAAAAAGAATATGGTGTCAGATCTGAGATTTGGTCATGGTGAACTGCACAGTCAATGAGTTTACATGCTTGCTTTTGACATAATATAGTAGGCAAAGTTTCTGTCGGGAGTAACACCTTTGTAATCGACTTTGAATCATGATGATTTTTTTATTCTTAAATTATCATTTTAAGATCTGTTTCACGAGTAGGTGTACGTCGTTAACACCCGAAGTGTGATATTCATGCATGACGATGTTATTTTGGAGAATCACTTTTACATCTAAATGTTCTCAATATTTGAATTATGAATTTCATTTGTTTTTCTTTCAGTTGTTGATGTCAAAGACAGAGACAGTGCCAGAGTCCGAGTCAACTTACCTGGTAGCACGGTACTGCAGAAGCCACTGCGATCACAATAGAGAAACATGCTGCGAGTCGCATCTCTGCAACAACTTAACAATTAACTCTCTACCATAAAAGATACACAGCGCTGTGTATGGAAATCAGGCATGATTTGTGTCTATGATTTTGCATTGTAGTCATCGCTAGTATTCACCCCTCCCCCCTTCACACTTGCGCCATGCCTCACCTACCCCATCCAATAACTATGGATATATATGAAACTATATGTACATGATCATTCTTGATTTAACAGAAACAGGAGGCGGCTCTGATGATAATTATGATATGTGACATGAAAGAACTTGTCAAAAAGGGATTGAAGCAAATGCTATTAGTAGAGACACTGTTGAAAAAAAGATACTGCTGGGATCTATGTGGACATTAGTTATGGTGAACACAACCCAAACTCTCACATTTCACATACAACACAACAAATACATCCTTGAAATATATGTCTTTAAATATCTATAAGCTAGGAATGTATATTAGGGATTATGATGGGATCCGGATTCAAATAGTGTTTCCCTATGAAATCTTACATATTGACTTGTGTTGCATATCGAATTAGTTTAAGAAAGCATTTGTTTGTAAATAATAACTAAAGGAAAAATTCTCTAAAATTACAATATTAAAATATTGCATCATTTCCAAGCAAGCCTTTCTTCTTTATTTTCTGCCAGCCATGATAGTGCTTTGACATATGGCAGATATCACAAAAAAGTGCCTTTTTATACTTTTCTATTTTTATAGCAAAACTTTTCATTTTGACTTCTACTGTGAGCATTACAAAAGTTAAGGTATCAAAATAATTGTAAAAGAAACTACTTGATTAACCTGGTTTTTTTGCTTCCATATGGAATGATTTCTGGGAAAATGTCAAAAAATTAAAACGGACAAATCATCTCAATAAATTCAAAATATATATGATAATGATCTCATAATATAAGCCCATAATCTCTGGTTTAATATGGTACCTTTTGCAAACCTGTATATTTTTTCTTACAGCCTAATGTATGGAAATTTTTGTTCATCAAGTCAAAAATATCTAGTTTTCATTCCCCAATATGGTTGAGCCGCCTATAGCATAAATACAAATATGCAGAGCCTCAAATTTGGGAGGAGTACAGTGTATGGAAAACAATTCAACATTTATATCTACCCCCCCCCCCCCCCCCTGACTTAAAACTCGCATGGAAACTATGTGTGGCAGGAAACTATGAGTGACAAGATACCACACCCTACTGCATCAACTCTCTGGACCTATGATGCAAGGAAAATAATCACTCTGTATGGCATAGACTTTACCAGAATTATGCACAACTAAAACAGTACTTTTCCCTGGCCAGCAATAATGTAGTGCCTTCAATGCTGACTGGCTATGCATATGGGAGAAAAACAAAAACAAACTTTATACTGATGAGAATTTTATTTGACAATGAACTGTTTATGAATAGATACACTGAATTGCTTACACAAATAAATGCCAATGTGTACTAAAAGTCATTAATACCACCTTAGCAGTTATAGCTGTTAATGATAAGTTATGACAGTTAATTGTTAAAAATACAACAAAAAAGCTTGAACAGAGTTTGGTAAAATGTATATTGACTAATCTTACGCTATGACACCTACAACTGGACAGCATACCGGAATTTGACAAATTACTTATATTTTCTAGTGTATTGCACAGTGGCTGTAAAAAGAAGATATTTTCAAAATATTACTTATCACACACTTAAACTTATTCGAATTTTATCATATTTACAACGAAAGATACTTCATATCAGTTACAACCAATGCCAGTTAACTATGTGCCTACTTCATCCAACAACGCTATGCTGCCAACCCCTGTTAGGGATCATGTCTCGTTTTGAAATGCGATGTGAAGCTGGTTTCTTCACGTTCTTCTGCGCGGGAAGGAGTCAGGTAGGTTAACTGTCTTTTTAAGGATCCCTGATGTTTATATGCTTTGTGAATGGTACGTGTGATGAGGTGGTCGATTGCTGTAGCATCCAATATGCGCTTGAACTGATCTTGTATTCGAGTCACTTAGAACTAGAGGTAGCCATAAACAACCTTCAAGTAGCCCTAATTAGTAACTCAGAATGGTGTCATATGAATGGTCTCGCAATCAATAAGGAAAACAACAAAAGGAGTTTGGCACTGCTCTGTGAGAAGAAGGTTCATGGACGCCTTGAGCTCGGGACGATTCGAGCCCTGGACGCCTTGAGCCTTTCTGTGGACGCCTTGAGCCTACCCTGTGGACTCCTTGAGCCTACCCCGTTTTGGTGGCCTTGAGCCTATAGATGTAAAAACTTTGAAAAGTGCAATTATACTAGTTTATAGTCATATATACTCAACACTAACCCTTACCCAACCCTTTTCTAACCCTGACCCGCTAATCAGAACTAAAATGAGGTAGGCTCAAGGCGTCCACGTTTTCGCGCTGACAGGAGGCTCAAACGGTAAAAGGCTCAAGGCGTCCAATTCCTGAGAAGAAGACCTCATCTACCAGTTTTAGATCTGTGGTGTGAGGTAAAGAGCTCCTATATGTTTACTTATGTATATAATTGGATAGCAGTTTACCTCTTGCAAAACACATGAAAGTGATTACTAAGTCATTTAATAATAGATTGTTCAATTCAGAAGATTCATTTCTAAGGATATATACAGCGATACTGATAGATATACAACCTTGATTCAGCTGGGACTTAAGTATTGCAGTTTCATAATTGGAGGAGCTTTAGCACATGACCTACATAACTTAGAACTATTACAAAACCGACCACTTCGAGTTGTCCAGGGCTTTACTAAAAAACGTCAGAGCATAGAATCGTTGAGAAGAGACTGTGGTTGGATTGAAAATCTTTGAGAACGATGGGATCATCAGCTTTTGAAACTTATGTTTATATTGTCAAAGGTAGGTATTAATTTGGAAGTAGGGAATAAGGGTACTCGGAGGGATAAAGGGATTAGGTTTGTACAACATCGACATAGAACAAGCAAATATGAGAGTTCTCCTCACTATAGGGTTAAATAAAACTTTGGTCAGCACTGGAACCAGAGGTCCAATAGATTGATGGTATAGCATCTTTTAAGAGAGCAATAAGAAACATATATGTAAATGCAGGACAATAGTGAGGAAGTGAATTGGGTTATTTAAAGGTTTGTGAATTGTTAAGACTTGAAATTATATCTAGATTTAGTAACTGTGCTTTGCATAGGGCGCCTATAGGGAGCCAATGTGAATACGTAATCTTTTAAATCCATTTTTTTTATAAACTTAACAACTGTCATCATAGCTTCGAGACAGACGATAGTAGTAAACTACAATTCAAAAGTAACTAACGAGACCAAAAACAAAATTCTAGCCTCAAACACCCATAGGTTTAGCACTAAGCCTTGTTCTTACTGGCCACCGGAAATGCTGTTTTGAACATGGGTATCTGCCGTTCCGGTGCAACCCGTAAAGGCGGCGCGCGCCACAGCATAGACAAGACCCCGGCACCTTAGAAAAAAAGGAAACCGCCATCACTGACTACCTTTCTACTTTATAGCCAGTAGTTACCATGGGAACCACTCCTTGTTTGCCTCCTCTGCACATGTTAAAGATTCCGGGCACAACACTATGATTTATCCTACCCCTAATAAAAAAAACCGCCATAGACTTAACATAGGGAAATTTTATGTGGCAGGCCGTGACATAATGTGTTTTTTTATGCCACTAGAGTAATAACAATATTGACCAATCAGAGAGCAGGATGTCAGCTACTATGAAAAAAAGTTTTGTTGGTCATTGACTCAATATTGATCTTTTAGTAATACAAAAGCATAGACGAGGTAGGATAAATACGAAACCGAACTCGAGTTAGACTTGTCAATGTCTATGCCACTCTGGTCAGGTCTGCTCCTCACTACACTCGGCTACGCCTCGTGTAGTAATACACGACCTTCCTGTCGTGGCATAAACATTGTCAAGTCTAACTCTCGTTCGGTTTCTATTAATTATCAAAGTACACCAACTAACAGCGGAGTCACCACCAGAGTCAATATATCGTCGTTCCAACGAAGGACCTCGGGGAACATCGCAAACAAAGCAAATACCTAAAGAAATAGATAACAAAGATTCAAAGGTATCCGAAGGCCATAACTAACTTGTCAAAGTCACGTGTATCTTTGTGGAATTGTGTACAGTAGCTAGCTTGTCAGTGGTCGCCTGCTTCGGTTTCCTTGAGGCATAGACTCGCTGGTAAAACTTACAGTTCTAACATTTTGCAATTAACAGAAGATTGTTCCTTTTTGGTTCTGTTTACAAAATTGTGCCAATATGTTAGTTGGGAAAATAAAATTAGCCCATCATGCAATAACATGTACCAATAACTCATAAAACACGTGTTCCTTTTGCAATACCGTAGCGCACCAAGACTACTGTCTGACTACATAATGAAAATACCCAAGTCGATTAAGAGGACTAAGATAGATAATAGAAAAACCAGACACAGATACTAAAATAACTTTATTTTGGCTTGTTCCCATAGAAAAAAGGCTTAAAAGGCATTTATCAAAAAGTGAGCACATCCAAGTACAAATGCAAGAAAGGAAAACAAAAGATGAAAAGGAAGTAATTTATATGAAAACATGGCAGCGACCTCTACCTTCCAAGTCCGTCGAAAAAGTAACACAACAGTTGTTTTCTACTCCTCTTTGACTTTCTGCAGTGCCTATCAAGAAAGCCAAAAGTCCCCTCGGACAACATCCGAAAACCCCCCTTTTCGTTAAAAAGAAAAGAAGTTTTTTTTCATGTGCCCCCCCCCCCCCCCCCACTCCCCAACGCAAACCCGACAGCTTTGGTCTGTCTCATGTAAATCGCCCCCCCCCCCCCCCCCGAAAACACAAAACATACTTACACAAAAAAAAAACCAAAAAAAACCCTCCCTATGAATGATACCTCGACAAAGATTGGACTAGCAGAGCTAACAACCTGCTAAATAGTCATCCTTTGGTCACAATCAAACTAACAGACAGTCAAAACCAATTTCATATTCATATTATTGTATCAAAATGGATCAATGCCTTGTGTTGAATGTATCATATTGCTGTAAGGACGTTCAAACAGACCGTTCAAGCCTATGTTCTTGCAGGGTAAATCGCAAATAATAATGTAAAAAAAAAGGCAGATACTCAATAATCAAGCAACCAATGCCCTCTACATTCACCAATCACTGAAAATCTTGAGACACCACAAAGAAGAGATTAGGCCCTATACATACAGACTTACGGTATCTTATCACTTCCCGCACGGTATCAATCTGGGCGTAGACACTATCTTTGACAAGGACTGCCTCACACCCACGAAGCGGGAATCGAGAGAAACCCACAAACACTCTCCTAGGAAATATCCAGCAGAACAACTAACAAATGGTACTTCCAAGCGTTACAAAGGACCTGCTAGAAGAGTGACCCCTGAGTAGTGCGCCTTTACGCCGCTGAGAGTGCTGCAGTCGGGCTACCGTGCCGCCACCTTGTGAACTTCCCTGGAACCATGCATACTTGTTTCTAGATCTGAAGACGTGTGCATCTGAGTTGAACCACTTCATTTTATGTAAGTACCCGTAACATATCTTTCAGGTAACAACTGTAAGAACTTGCGTGTCCTTTAAATCTTGGCATTGGCATAACGGTACGTCGCCAATAAACACTTATTTTCTCCCACAGCACAAAATCCTAGTGGGTTCTGTATTATCGCCCTCAGTGAGCGGTCCCGCCTCCTGCAGTTTTACTGACTTCCCGACCGCCGTAGTTTAGGTCTAGAACAGGGTTTTACTATTGTTGGCTTGCTGACTAAGCATTAATGTATAAATATAGTATTCTGTCATGCATCAGTGTGGTTAATAGGGAAGCGAGTAACGAATTGGTCATTTTCTGTTGATAATGCATGTCCAATATCATTTAGTATTCGTGTAACTGTAAACATTCGGGCCTCCACTGCTGCTGAAACTTAAACTTTATGAAAGGAAGAGTGAGAGTTTCTCGCTCTTCTCAAATGGGCTTAAACTGGCCAGTCTCTCGGGCTTGTCAAATATGGCACTCTGCTTACGTAAGGAAGTAAGCAGTTATAACAACTGTTAGTACTCATGTAGAGGCCGTATATATATGTTTCTGTGTACATATTCCGTGGGGTGATTGGTCAACTCGTCCCTTAGTCAACTCGTACCTTAGTCAACTCGTGCTTTTTTGGTCAACTCGTCCTTTTCCCTAGTCAACTCGTCCTTTTTGTTTTCCAATTGTCTTACACCTATCAGAGTTGCCAGTTATCAGGGAATTTCAGGATTTCAGGGATTATCCTCACCTCTAGGCTCTACATATATATATCCAAAATTTGCACTGGCAGCCAGCAGCAGGAGGCACACACAGGGCGTCAGGGCGGAGTCCACCACATGTGACCGAGAACTAAGACATAGTTCTGTCCACAGTATGGTTATTTTCTCTTAATACTTAGTAGTAGGTATGAATAAAAGCTTTATTTGTGTTCTGAACATTTTGATGTATATACATCCAGGATTACTACATGTTTAATGAAAAAGGACGAGTTGACCAGAAAAAGGACGAAAAACCCGAATTGACTAAGGTACGAGTTGACTAAGGCACGAGTTGACTAGCATTCGTTCGTGGCCATAAATAAAGCTTCTCATGCTGTAATTGTGCCAAGTATATCACTGTCCGTATAGGTTGACGTCAAACTGAAGATCTGCTATTAGCACTCGTTAATAAGCAGGGCTACACTGTCACTTTGTTCATAACTTCCTAATATATGACGGCTCACAACTCAACCTGATTGGCCTAGGTATAATCACTAATTAAAAGACAAACGTGAATAGTTGGAATCCCCTCCCTGACCGATTCTAGCATACCACAGCAATTGAGTGTGATAATAAAGAATAAACAAACAAGTTTTGGTCAAAGCCGTCGTTCTCCACTAGTTTAATGCGGGGTGATATGAACAAGGCGATAGCCAGGTGAGTATCACATAGCATTCAAACGAGTTTTAGAACAATTACTTTCACCAAAACTAGATCTAGTTTCTTTCTGTATTCATCTCACCCCTGTACATACCAAAATCATGGACGATGCACAAGATATAGACCATGGAGAACGGACTGTAATACCCATGGGGGTATGGAGAACGATTTCCCAATGTATTAAAAGCATATGGGACAAAAATACCAAGGATGAGATAAAGTCCTTTAGTAGTGTATGTCGAATAAAGACATACATTATTATTCTTAAACTTTACTCTATTGGCAAAATTGCATATTAGATCATACCGACTGCGAACGCACTCGGAGCAAAATGTAAGATCGCCTACCTTGGCGAATTTTGTTCGTAATAAATAAAAAAAATAAAAAATACATCTTCTCTAATCAAAAGCTATGATATAAGATATGAATACTTGGCCTTATCATCTAAGTCGGTGAAGAGAGATCTAGACCATCTAGCCTAATCCGAGGGGATCGACTGTGAGCAAAATTACAATCTTTTGAAAAAATTCCATCTAGGTTATATTGATAGGAATGCAAGTTTCCCGACAATAGGCCTTTTTCCATAGGTCGGTGTCGCACTTTATCTGGTTGGTTACGCAATGCTTGCAACCAAACATACCCCTGGCAATGTATTCTTTAGCATTGGATCACTCAGTATATGAGCGCTATACGTTGATAATACCCGTGTATATCATTTGCAGAGAAATAAAAGTGATTTAATCGCATTCTATGGTATTCCAGCTTCAATTTGATGTATTATACATGTATATCACCTCAATGATACTTTAGATATACCTTAGATAACTCAGGGACACCGAAACTGCATACACAGTAATACCTTGACAGGCCTAGCTATAATATGCTTATCTTTCTCCAAGTTTAAACCAAAACAATTATCAACTATAAAGTTTAGACAGCTCAGACTCGTTGATACAATACCCTAGTTTGCTCCAACAATTTAATCTGTCAAAAAACAACACTCCTGCAATCACACCCACCGTTCACACTTTAGGTGTGATTGCTGTGTTCTCTATACACATATAGCCAGACTCGGCCAGGTTTGTCCGAGCGGCCGCGTAACTAGGCAGTGGGCCGTTAGGCGGCGCTGAACGGCAACACCTGTATTGGCGGCGTTCCAACACACCGGCATCAACCGCACTCCATCCCCTTGTTGGCCGCTCCCGCCTCTGGCCGCTCCCAACACGTGGAGCCAGACGCCAAGGGAGAGGGGGATTCCCCAGTTCACTGAAAAGAACCAAGATCCAACATATGAGTCACTCTCATAGCGTGTGGCTGACCTGACCTTCCTAACACTGGACGTGCAGTCACAGAACTTACCTCTGCTGGGAGAGTGACTGTCTGCTTTCACATTTACTCGTAGTGTGTAAGTCACTCCAGACTTACACACGAATACCTACGGAAAGGGGGAATCCCCCCACCCCAAATTATGCCAAGTATGCAATGTACCCATACCGGTTTAAGATATCACGTTGAACTGTAAAAGGGTACAAGGAAATCGGGGAAAGTTCTTGAAAAACAGTAACAATGTGAAAATGTTTTTGCAGCTATTCCAAAGAAAGATATCATCAGGTTTTTGAAAAAAACAAATCTCTTTGATTGATTATGAAATATTCAAAATAATTGACTGAAATAAGTCTATGACAGACAAACAAACTCGTAGTATTCTTTCCCTTCATTATCTACCTTGTGGTCTAATACAGAATCTATATACTTATCATATGGAGCCTACAGCCTACCGAGTAGAGTACAGAAAGCCGCATTCTACTCAGGAGAATACGGCTTGTGTTAGCTGAAAGGTAGTGCGTCACGGATGATGGTGATGGAAGTAAAAGAACTCTTATCTTGGATGATGTGTAGAATTGAGTCCTAGATTACCTGATTGGCAATTCCAGAGACAGTTTTTAGAAAGTAAACATAACAATCCCTTAAGTCTTTTCTACTCCACATCTTTGACTAAAGAAAGAGTGTCGTTGACCCAAAAGATTTTAAGGTGACATCATACAAATCAATGAAATTATAGTTACCTGCTTAGGTAACGATTTTCTATGAACCTCGTGCATGGAAGAATGACGTTTTCAAAATATACAGACTAACCTGAGAGACATGATATGTATCTTCAGGTGTGTAGAAACTCCTTTCTTTACCTCACAAACAACACCCAACACTACTGTGCATCGTTTCTGAAATACAGAACCAACTTTATTGATAGTGATCTAATGATACCATCAATAAACCAACTTTATAGTCCTTGGTTCCATCAATGATAATTCTTTACAGCAAATATTTTTGTGTTTGGTCTTTTGCGAATCTTCACTAACATTTATGTTTTTCATAGGAATTCAAATATATAATTCTTCATCCACTTTTGAAACACAGTGATTGTGTTCTGAAGTATGCCGCAAAAGATAAACGAAAGCCGCTGATATTAACAACGGTGATTTGATATAAGAAATATTTTTCTTTTATAAAACAAAGATATAAATTGGGTCTCATTCACACCAATAAAATCTTGTTAAAAAGTGGTTTCTCAGCCCCACGCTGTGGCCGACACCGACATGTTTCCATGTTTTCTCTTTGGCAGTAAATTACACATGAAAAATACATCCACTATTTTTTTACTGTCCCGAACTAACATCCCTGAAAGATTAGATTATTATACGCCCTTATTGCAAATTTCCGTTAAATGTTTCTCATTAAATCAACTTTGTAATTCCACTAGGAGGAGCTGTTGTCAGAAATGATTCTATCACTCAATTTTTAAGCTAACACAGTAACAGTTTCAAAGAATCAAAATGGTGGTTTCAGTTTGGGAAACTCGTGAAAGCTGTAAAAGATGAGTACCCAGCCTCCGAGTTACGACGACGTTGCGGCTGGGGTGGCCACAGCCCAAACAGTAGAGGCGGAACGGCAGAAGGGCTTCTTTGACGTGGCCTATTACAGGGGAATTCCCGGTCTCCTCAAACTGCTCGAGGTGGTAAGTACTGACGCATGTTTCTGACGTAGTTTAAGTCTAATTCACACATGGCAGTTTTCTACTTTTCCATGGAAGTCTTCATTTCCAATTTATGAAAAATATGTTTTGTGTAAAAATAAAGGGGCTATCCGTACAGTATATACGCAGAACTACCGAAATTTCTGATCAACCCTACCCCCTCCTAATCTTTTACGCAGAAGAAGGAGCATACACAAAATTTCCGAAAATGTTGACCCCACCCCAACCCCCGGCTGTCGTTTGAGCTGACTGTATCGCCACAGGTAAGGTATCCTATAGGACTAGACCTTTTAACAAAGGAGCCTTTTCAAAGGTAGAAGTACAATGATAGGGTCTTATAAAGCGTATCTTATGTGCGGCTCATATTGATATATCTCAACTGTCTAGTAACTCAGTTTTTTTTTCGACAAATCAAACATAATTTTTTACCAATTGCTAGTCTCCTCTATCTTGCAAAAGTTCAACACCATATTTCTTTTTTGAAGATCCGTTACAAGTTGTTTTCTAATAAAATAGCCTAGTACAGCCCTCAAACATGTTCACACATCCTTGATCGGTTCAGATTTACATATAACTGATTATCGGTGGTGGAATGGATGACAGCCGATAAAACCTAATCAAATAGCCTTTGTTAGGCGCCCGCATGGTGCCACCCATTGAATTTTTACCTCTAAGCACCATGGAGTTGTCCCATTACCTTAATTTAATATAAGGAATACAGTAGACCGAGTAGCCAATGACTGCATTCGCAGCAAACCCTGACCTTCACCCTGACCTCCTTACATAATATTTTCTCGCGCCTTGGGACGGCTCTGCAGTCGAGAGTTGACCTCAAATCTTAGGGGCCACAACCACCCTCCTAAGGGCCTGTGGGTTTGTACGATGTAAACATGTTTGGAGGACATCAGATAGCGGTCAGTATGGGGGAAGAGGCTAGATACATGGATGGGTTATGGATAGATCACATAAGATAAAATTATGTACTAACAAACTTGGTTATAACAAATACTTACAGAAATGTTATTTGCCCAGTCCCTCTATTTTCTATACATTTCTATGGTAATTTTATGAAACGAGGCAAAAGCCACACCGAAAAAGAATAAAACAAAGTTTTCTATAGTATAGAAACGTGGTTCTAACAAAGAATTTCTGCGCAAAACTCCAGGGCAAAAAAGTAATTTCAGCGAGTAAAATGATACTTTTTCCCAATGAGCAAGCACTTTGATCATGTATCATTCAGTTTTTTTGTGTATCATTTTTGTATTTTTCGATGTATCATTCAGTATGAATCTCAAACCCTTGACAACTGCAGATGATTCATCATGATAAAGAAATAAACACATATTCAAGAATCTTTGTTATCATACATAGCACTATTCCTGAGAGAGAAGTGGATCTGTAAAGTATTTAAGGGGTTTTGTACAGTGTTTGTCAAAGTTTGTCAATTATGGCATACCTCCGATACAAGAGAGTAATTCCTCGTGTACCTGGACGTTGTAATAACGAAGTTCTACTAAATACACATAGGTACATGCGGGTTGATGTAGATATGTTGAGAAGTGTATATATTTATGTATATGGGTGGGTGTGGAAAAGCATGTAGATGGAGTTATATAGAACAACCTTGCTCTGGTTGTACGTGATACAAAACGAGATGGGGTTGACGTTTATTTACGAAAGAGGCCATGAGACCGAGTTCTGTGAATATAGGCAACCCCATCAATTTTTATATGATGAGCGACTGATGAAAGTTGTTTCATATATATTGCATGCTTGGACTTATTTTCTTTTATTTACACAAAAAATTCTCGACAAACAAAGTTCGCCGCATGCGGGCGATCTTCCACTTAGTAGTCACAAAGAACAGAGTCTCATGTGTGCACAATAAGACATGGACTTCACAGCACACTCAGGTAGAGGCCCTATGTATCCCATTGCTCAAACCTAGAGCTGTAGGATGGTAGTATTCCTGTTGGAAATGCTCCTACGGACAAGGGCAAACTAAGATACGGACCTCTGATTGGCTTAAAATGTGTCCTGTGAGAATAGAGTTATTAAAGCAATACAAGAAAGATATCAAAGGAATGCCTAATGAACTGGTAAAGATATTTTGCAGAATATAAAACTACTAGTGTGCGGTAATCTTTCTTAAATGATTTTCTTTGAAAAGAACCCCATTTAGTGCAGAACTACTCATATACCCACTCTCATAGCAGACATCTAGATGTCCTATAATGGCAGTCCATGATCTGCTAGGAGAGTGATTGGGATTCCCCATACACCATGTGCATTTTAGATGATACATAGACTGGCCTCAGTCCACATGTAGGATTTTTTCCTGACCCCAACTGGTATCCCTGAGTATACTTCCACAGTTTAGATCTATGATCTGAGAGATATGCTTAATCTTATGATATTCAAAATTATGTTCTTTATGTAGTTTTGCAGTATGATATTTATGCTATTTTACATAGATTGATTTAGAAACCATGTGGCAATGAATGTCCACACTCCTCTGATATATCAATGTGTGCCGTAGTATACAGGAAACCTATGAAAGTTTAGGGTTAGAGCTTGTATCCCATCGAGTTTGAATCACTGAGTAATTCACAAGGCGTAGCCGCATGAATTATGTAGCGATTCAAACGAGATGGGATCAGTCTGACCGTAGAATTAGATGGGTTTCAGAATCTATCTTACCCTTCACATTGACTAATGGGTGAACGTTTGTGACATAATCACCCATTGGATTTTTTTCCTAAATATCTCATGGCCATTGGATACGAGTTCCCAATGTTAAGTCTATGGAGAAAAAATACCAGGGGTGAGATAAATCATTTTACTATATACCTATGCCGTATATACTGTAAATACGCACCGTTTTGGCATATGACGTAAAAATACTGTACGGACCACTGGTCCGTACACTAAAATACGGACCACCTAGCTATACACATTTATTAAAATTTTGGCTTTTAAGAAAAATTAAATTGATTTTTTTTTTAATTTCGGGTATATAGTAAATATATAACGTCCAACCATACTTGCACAAGTCACAGAACTCGATGATAATTTACGGTTTGTACGGAACTCGGTATAAATGCCTCGGTCCATACAAACCGTAAATTACCATCATGTTCTGTGACTTGGACAGCATGGTCAGGACGTTCTATATAATTACGGCACATGGTGTCATACACAATATACACATATATACAACACTATTGAAAGTATGTGCACAGGTATATAATAAGTGTTAGTATAGTATCTTAGTATACGCCTCATATGAATATATAGATACACATTCATGTGTACATGTGTTTACATCTCCTTTCTTCCCTTCAGGTCCTCTGTTTGATCGCGCAGATCATCATAGCCGTGAGCGCTGTGTACTGCACCAGTAGTACAGATGGTTTCTTTAAGTTCGTCACTTTGGGGTCGTGCATAGCCACGCTTGTTCTGTGGGCCGTGCTTCTCCTCAAGGTCCCGCAGCGGTGTCTGCGCTGCGACTGTGTCAACTGGATCTTCGTGGTGAGTATCTAGTCCAGTTGTCAAAATAACAGTAGAATAATTTAATAAAGAAACTATAAACGATGGTTTTATGGACATGAAGCCGTAAACTATTAAAGGTTGATGTGTAGTAATACACAAGGGTTAGCAAGTGTATTATCACATGCACCTCGAGTGGTTTACAGAGCTGCCTGTCCACAAAACCATCGTTTTTTTGTATTTCTTTTCCATCTCATTCAGTGAATTAAACCAAGGAATTGTCATATTAAAGGTTATATTAACTAGGACTATTTTCTTTTGTTCTGCAGCTCCAAAAGACTTTTTTCCCTCTTTTTAATGCAAGACCATTGTAGTTACCTTTTATGTTTCTGGATTTATCTCACCCCAGATATTTTTTCTCCATAGACTTAACATTGGAAACTCGTATCTAACACCCATTAGATATTTAGGAAAAATATCCAATGGGGGATAATGTCACAAATGTTAGCCCATTAGTCAATATTAAGGGTGAGATAAATTCAGAAACCCATTCAAGTTTAGGGTCAGAGCTCGATCCCATCTCATTTGAATCGCATAGCAATTCATGTGGCTTCGCCTTGTGAATTACTACGTGATTCAAACTCGATGGGATACGAGCTCAGACCCTAAACTTTCATGGGTTTCCTCTATAGTAATACATTTTAATAGAATTTGGTGTAAATCAAAGAACACCGAGATAGAACCTGACAGTACTGGACATTACTAGACCTTACAACACTAAACGGGAAAACAGAACGGTATGACACAATAATCATTGCTTGTTTTTGGAGCTGATAAATCGTACTCACATGGCTTTGTTTATCATTACAGGAGTTTGTGTTCTATGCAGTGACGATTATCTTCTACTTCTTTGCTAACCTCTTTATGTCGATCCAAGCATGCACTTCGCTCCATAAAGCCGCTGTGGTGAGTTAATAATCTGATTCCTGGTTCCTACGGGGAACCCTTGAAGAATTTCCCTCGATGTCACATGTATATATGGGGCTTGTGACAGATTTCTGAAATGTTATCTATAATTCTGTTTTTAGTTAAACTTCAGATATATGAATTTTATTTATCAAGATTGTTGAGATTATTTATATACTGTGTTTGTTTTATGGTATGCAATAGTTGTATCTGCACTAAGACAATAATTAAAGTGTATACACTGTCTTAATTACAGGGTACCGTATGTGATAGTTGTATCTACACTTAGACAATACCTAAAGTGTATGAGATATTTAGTTTTATCTACACTTAGACAATAACTAAAGTGTACATACACCATCTTTATTACAGGGTATGAGATATTTTTTCTTCATAGAAAAATATCCAATGGGGGACTATGTCACAAAGATTATCCAATTAGTCAATGTGGGGGGTGAGATAATTTCAGAAGCCAATTCAAGTTTACGGTCAGAGCTCCATCCCATCTCGTTTGAATTGCAACATAATTCATGTGGCTTCGCCTTGTGAATTACTATGCAATTCAAACTCTATGAGATACGAGCTCTGACCCTAAACTTTCATAGGTTTCCTCTATATTATCTCACCCCAGATATTTTTTCTCCATAGACTTAACATTGGAAACTCATATCTAACACCCATTAGATATTTAGGAAAAATATCCAATGGGGGATAATGTCACAAATGTTAGCCCATTAGTCAATATTAAGGGTGAGATAAATTCAGAAACCCATTCAAGTTTAGGGTCAGAGCTCGTATCCCATCTCATTTGAATCACATAGCATTTCACGCGGCTTCGCCTTGTGAATTACTATGTGATTCAAACTCGATGGGATACGAGCTCAGACCCTAAACTTTCATGGGTTTCCTCTATATTATCTACACTTAGACAATAACTATAGTGTATACACTACACTGGGACAATAATTTAAGTGTATACACTGTGTTTATTACAGGGTATGTGATAGTTGTATTTTTACTTAGACATTAACTAAAGTGTATACACTACATATAGACATTAACTAAAGTGTATACACTGTGTTTAATACAGGGTATGTGATAGTTGTATCTTTACTTAGACTAAAGTGTATACACTGTGTTTATTTCAGGGTATGTGATAGTTAGTTGTTTCTACACTTACACAGTAACTTAAGTGTATACACTGTGTTTATTTCAGGGTATGTGATACTTAGTTGTACTTAGACAGTAACTAAAGTGTATACACTGTGTTTATTTCAGGGTATGTGATACTTAGTTGTACTTGGACAATAACTAAAGTGTATACATTGTGTTTATTTCAGGGTATGTGATACTTAGTTGTACTTAGACAGTAACTAAAGTGTATACACTGTTTATTTCAGGGTATGTGATACTTAGTTGTACTTAGACAGTAACTAAAGTGTATACACTGTGTTTATTTCAGGGTATGTGATACTTAGTTGTACTTAGACAGTAACTAAAGTGTATACACTGTGTTTATTTCAGGGTATGTGATACTTAGTTGTACTTAGACAGTAACTAAAGTGTATACACTGTGTTTATTTCAGGGTATGTGATACTTTGTTGTACTTAGACAGTAACTAAAGTGTATACACTGTGCATGTTACAGGCGTTTGGGTGGTTCGCCTTCGTGCCTTACATCGTGGACTTCGTGTTCGCCGTGCGGCGGTACCTGGAGCAGCGTCGTCTCTCACGGCAGGCCTTCCAGGGCGGAGCCTCCCCCGGAGTGACGGTGGACAACAGGTACTGAGATACACCCACCACCCAGACACACCCAGTGTGCTAACCTGGGGCACCCCGCTGTATCATAGTGGCCCTGAAACCTCGTCTCACTACAAGTCAGTATCCACCCAGCACGGACTCCCGTGTTCCCCTCGGATATTTAAGAAAATTACAATTTATTGCATCGAATCAGCAGCATGGCCGGTCATCCTGATGCAACAGGTGCCATCTGTATATAGACCTTTAAAGAAGCATCGTAGATGTATGGATCAGCAACGAGTAAACGGAAACCTCAAGTGAAAAGCTGCCAATGATATGAACATGGATAAGGAACAATAAGTCCACTGAGATCCACCTTCCCATAATGTTTAGGAATGCAGGATAATATGGATAGATTGTTACAAAACTAATGAGAAAATGTAAGTAACAAGTTATCACGGTAATCTCAAATTACAGGATAAACATAAATTGCAGGATCACATAACTATATTATATATTGATCGATTCTAACTTGGAATTATGTTTGATTGTTTATGTCTGTTATATTGTTTGGACGATTGGTCCATTCACTGCTCTATTTAAGGTAGATACTCTCCCTGAAAGCCTCCAAGAGGTAACTTAACCACCCACCCCCCCCCCACCCCCCCACACACACACACACTCACAAAAATAATAGAAAAAAATGTTGGTAAGTGATATTTAAGTGATTACCTGCTCACGGTATTTGGAGACTACACTACATTGCACTACGTTTTCACGGAGTCATCAACGGACGCTGTAGTATAAGCCCCCAAAATTGCTTCTTTTTTCCGTGAGTTTAAAGTAACTGAAAATACGTATCATTGTATGATAACCTTCAAGGTATATATCACAGCTAAACTTTTTAATAATGTTTCCCCAATTGTTCTGAGAAAAAACCTGAGATCCTATAGCACGATGTCCTAAGTTTTCACCGCAAGACCACGGAAAGGCAATGATTCCTTAAGAGAATGTCAAGTCTTCATAGACCCCCAAAAAAGCCTTTGATCATAAAACTGGAGTATCACTGAAAACAGATCACTGAAAACAGTAGACTTGGTTAGATCAGATTGGACTCATATTATGCAATTATGTGCTTCTACGTATGTGGATGTATACAAGATAGGCAACTAATTGAATCTTGTTATTGGTTGTGAGCTGATATTATGCATTTAGTAATCATATACTTAAACCTAGCCTACTGTGCCTCGTCCTATTCCTGGTTTTCTTTGTTAGTATTTGTTGTTGGTGGATGATTGATACTTCAAGGCAGGGAGTGTGGAGGTAGAGGGGCTTAGACCGCCTGGTTTTAGGATCTGTTTGATAATCATCAAATAGAGGAAGGTTTCCTTATTAATGTGATGTTGTTCAGTAAAATAATTACAACTCATTTATGATATTCATAACAGCAGCCAATGATCTACTCCCTTACCTCTTGGTGGTAGGCCCCTTATGTTGACTTTGATTTGATATATTTATCTTAGTGAGTAATGTAGAAGTACTAGTTTTGGATACTCACTACTGATTTATGTCCAAAATTCTTGTTGTAAGTTATAAGCATTGGCTTAGTGTTGCTGATTGTTATCCAGGTCAATGTACTTAGTAATTATAATTGTAATCTCCGAATTTTAGGTGTGGCTGATAGATAGGAAGCCTGTCATTCAAAACTACTTAATATCCAATCAAAACACTATTTTCTCACTGGGCAATTGATGTACCTTTGTTACGAAGGTAGAAATCAGATATCAGTATTTGGAAATATTCTCAATCGAACCTTATTGAGGCTGTTAGATTTTGTTTTTGGCCCCCCACTTGGGTGTCTTTCCGTAGTTCATTAGATCAATGAAATATTTATATATGATCATATTCGTGAATACTTAAATGAATACTGCATTATATATATATATATATATATATATATATATATATATATATATATATATATATATATATATATATATATATATATATATATATATATAGATTATGTGATTCCGGAAAGATGAAATCGAAACAAGATATGACCCAGTTCTTAAACTAGTGTAACAGGATGTTAAACACTTTCATGACGATTCTAGGTTATGCGATCAAGCTATTTTAATCAAAGGTCAACAATTGCACTGTGGATATGAGCATGGTACATTGCATCCTCTGTAACAAAATAAGCTGTATCGTGGAATTGTAACAAAGAATTTCCTGCATTATACGTCCATTAATAATGTGATGAACAACAATCTTGAATTCTGAAAAAGTTCGTCTTTGATCGTCTCCCCCTATGCTATGTGGTCATGTACTTTATCTCACCCCTGGTATATTTTTCTCGTAGACTTAACATTGGTAATTCATACTCAACACCCATAGAGTATTGTGATAAATACTCCATGGGTGATGACGTCACAAACAATCAGTGATAGGGTAGGGGTGAGATAAAATCTGAACTGCACTCGATCTGTAGCTACTGAAAATATGGGATTCCTTGTGGTCTGCTATGTAATCTTATTCGGCTTTGCCTTGTGATATTATTCTGCAAAACTAACGGCATATTTTCAGCGGCTACGTATCTCGATGCAGTTTCCTCATAGTACCTCAGATAGTAACTGTCACTAAATGTTTCACCTGACTTATTCATGCCAGTTCACACCTGCTTAACTCAAAAAGGACGCATTTGGGTCGTTAAGGGAAATACAAAATTGGGACCATTATTTTAAATACGACATTTATATTCCAGAAAGTATATTTTCAAGACATTTACATTCCTAGATTACGAAGCTAAATGACTAGATCACCATGTCTAATTGTTACTGAAATTCAGGTTACTTGAAATTTTGTGTGCCTTACTATATGGAATATGCAAACCCAAAGCCGTCCATACAATGTCCCGATAATACCAGATAGACACGGTACTCGTGTACCATACATGATACATGCAGACCAATGTAAAGGTAGAGAAATCTTGTAATTATCTTCTTAACGTGCAATATATATATATATTGATTCCATAAATGCTGGAGCTGTAGCAGGCTTGTGGAAGACTGCTTGTGTGTTAACCCTATAAAATAGTTTTTTCACGAATACTCATTCCCTGATCACCTGTGCTAAAATTCCTTCCCTTGATATAGTTCTCAGGGTAGAACAACAAGGACTTGTAAAGTGCTAGTTCCACCAACACTTAAGATATAGCGAGATTAGTCACACTTTGCTTATCTTGCTAAATCTTGCTGGGTTCTTTGTAATCGCATGCATATTTGCCGCAATGAACCAGTTTGATCAAGCACCTTCACTGTGTTCCCGCTACAATAGATTGCGATATGCCGTGATATGTAGGCAATAGATCGCAAGGTGTTGCGGTGGTGGAGCACCGAAAAAGACATAGATCATTGCGGAAAAAATATGCAAACCATTGTGCATGACATGTTGCTGCAAAGGAGGTAAGACGTATCACGATACTGTCAAGGTGATGCTCCATTGCACCGATTGTTGGTCTCTGAACAATTTTCACCCAATCTCCACCCGTTCTACGATTGACTATGAGGAGAACATGGGGGTTGATTAGAGACCGCTAGGAGTTTGAGTGCCGAAAGTAGCTCCACTGCAGCTCCACTATCAGTGACTAGGTGCAGAGCGGCCAGCGACCAAATGATCGCCACCCAATCTCCACAGGATCGGCTGCAGTTGAGCACAGCCTAAAGATATATCAAGTCATACCAAGATATAACATGGCATATCCATCGTGTTGGTGGAACCAGGGCTTTAGATGGTGTTGCTGCTACGTTGATGCCTGAATATAATGGTGTTAGCAAGTCTGGGCTCTATTTTCCCTTGGCTATCACTCTTGTGTCCATGCGTTTTCACATTTCTCCAGAATACTGAAGAATTAAATGTGTGTAATATACTGAAACACTTATTACTATGCCCACTACTGTGCTTACCTACTGCATTGCTCAAATAATGTTGTCACATAAGAAAGTTATCTGGTGTGATAATTATTTCCATCAGATTATGTTCAGTAATATATATATATATATATATATATATATATATATATATATATATATATATATATATATATATATATATATATATATACAACTTTTGTGACATTCTATGGATGGGATTTTACACATTATTGAAATTTACAAAGAAGTTCTTGATATCATTGATTGGAATGATGCATAATAATCGTCCAGAAAATTCAAGAAGAGTGTAACTGGCTTCGTGTCCGTCGTTTTTAAAAACACATTCACAACTGATGTAAGCAAGTTATGCAGCCTTTTCCCTTCCTCCCAGTATATCTTTTTTTTTAAACTAAGAAAATATTATTTCTCTTCACAGCTGATCCAAGAAGCGTTGATAAAGTTGTCGAATTCTCTCCTATTGAAGAACTTGGAGCTTCTTTTCACAACATGGCATTGGATTCACCTATATAGAAATGTGATGGGTAGTCCTTTAACTTTACCAATTTACCAGGGTTGGAAGTTGAGAGAAATTGAAAAATCCGAAATGATAAACCGCCGTATCGGGGCAGTATCTCCCGGCTCCGAGAGCTGCCGACTATTTGATTCTCCGAAAATATAAATGTATTTTTGTAATTTCTGAAAATAAATGAGTCTCATTCAGCTGTTTGATATACATGTACACACACCCCATAGCCCTGGGCATGACTTACTACTTATTTCAGACACTTTCCTTTTTGATTTTATTCACCATTTTATTTTGGTACCACGACTATCATCAACATAACTACAAATAAAACAGTCTTTATTAAAAAAAAACCAGCCAGTTTCACCAGTAAGCTCAATAACAAACATCGCTGTGTACTAATTCTATACTGACCTACTTAAACTTGTATCATTCTTCTCATCTACTTTTCATGTTCCTTAATTACATGTAGATGAAAGGCTTACGTGTGTAGTTATATAGCTTTGGTATAGTTGAGGAGCTTCCTTTAGCATTGTGTTTCATATATACAGGATATATTAACGTTGATATGTGGGTGCTGCATTGTTTGAAGATGTGTTATGCATATATATACACGTGTTATTGTATATGATAACCTCTAACTGTCATCGCCAACATGAGCAGATACGCGGACACGTTTCCACATTTTCCAGTGATACAGTAGCAATACCACTTAGTGTCGTTGGATGTGTGAAGGTTACTGGATAACTTGCCCCGAAACGAAGTCGCCCGGTATATTTAAGGAGAAATCGCCCCGTTTTGGAGACCACAAACCCTAAAGTCTTACACCTTGCATAGGTATATTCACTTGGAAGCTATATCAACTTCCTCCTGTAGTAACAGATCAGACTAGTATATTACACACGATGCCCTTGGTAAGCTTTACAAGGGATGTCAGTTGGGGTCATGAAAAATGAAAGGAACTGTTTTCCATCTGGAATTTACTGCCTCAGAGCGACTGAGAAAACGTGGAGAACACAAAGTCATTGGCCAGGGAATAGGGCTGGGGTGTGTAGGAGGTGTGAACCACTTTCTTTTTTTTGGTGTGATTGAGACCCAATTTATTCTCTCTGTTTTACATAAGACATTTTTATATGAAATGCAAAGAAGGATTTCCTTGGAAAAGAGGAAAACTGCCATCTCTGCCCCACAAACCCCATTTAAGAATATGAATAGCGATTTTTTTCTACATTGTAAAGAGAAATCAAAACTGTTCAAAATTATTTCGGGGCAAAAATAAATCCTGATGCGACTTCGTTCCGGGTTGCGTTTTTCCAGTATTTACCACGAGAACAAATAGCATGACTTTGAGTTATTCATAAACATCACGTTGCGAAATGTTATCTGTTCTGTATGACCGGGCCAGTACGAAGTGACTGAGTCATTTAATAAAATCCATACCCGCTCTGCCTTATCTGGAAGCTGAAAGTCCGTGTATGAAGCGTTTTAACATTGTTCATTTGTTCGCACACCACACATATAATGCCACTGAAAACTGCATGAGAATAAACGTATTTATCATCTGCCCATTGTCGCCTTTTTATTCTATTTATTCTGTTTATAATAGGACAGGACTACAATAGAGTATACATGACCAAGGGGAAATCCTAGGATAAGAAGCCCAGCCAAGAGCCCAAAACAGTATGCTAATTTACATGTCTCTATCATCAATATCTAGAGAGTTATTCTAATAATTCTGTTTATATGTGCTAATCCTAGGTTAACAAGCCCAGCCTATAGCATACTGGGGTAGCTTAACATGCTGAATCCAATGGAGATATTTATTTTCATATGTATTGATGATGTCATGGTTAATTTGCATATCGATAGGGAAATCTATAATAATGATGCATGGACTTTCCAAAAACCTCTCAAATGATGCTCCTCTCTAATCTAGATCATCTCATATAAGGCAAAGCATATCTTTGACTTGTAAATAGGACTTTGGACAGCTAATTTGCATAATTCATTTTGAATCCGAAGTCTTCAGATGGATCAGAGAATTGATAAATTCAGTTTTTCAGTGTAGTTATTTCAAGATGCTGGCCTTTTACATCTCTCAAACTATGACATATCATACATCAAATTAATCCTCTATGTATGCTCTTTGTAATGGCATAGGAATTAAATTATTTGATTCATTCATTTTTGTGTTGATAGACCTAGTTATTATCCACCTAATACAAAGTGTCCATAGAGAACACAGGGAGTTTGTATGGACATACCTAGTGCATACAGATATGTTGTATGCTCCGGGTAGCGCATGCAGAAAAATGGTGCGTACAGAAAAATAGTGCAAAACTAAAACGAACTGATATTGACATGCCACTTGTTGTAGAAAAGGTTGATAGTAAATATAATAGAGACTAGTTTCTAAAAAAAGCGGTTGTATGCTCCTCGGAGTTGCCTCTGCACAATATCATACCACTTGTTGTAGAAAAGGTGGATAATAAATATAATATAGACTGGTTTCAGATAAAAGCATTTGTATGCTCCTCGGAGCACAATATCCTCGCATACGCTCGCTTATTACTACACATCAATTCCTCGGAGCATACCTCCACTTGTACATGAAACCAGTCAATATTGTGTGTATTTTCTCCCTTGACATTTCTGCTCATTGTAGTGAGAAAGAAATCCCACAATGGATCACCTGGTGGAGAATAAAAACATACTAAAAGTGAATGTTAGTTTTAAGAACTATACATTAGTATTGTAGTACAGAATACAAACACACCGGAGTATAGTTATAAAGGTTTATTCACTGAAACAAGTTAAGCCTCAAGCGGCACAAGGTAAGTCCTACGAGAGAGAGAGGCGCGGAGGCTACGCGTATATTTAAGGTAAGTAAAAGTTCGTCTTAGTTCCTCGGGTTCATTCGCCGGCCCTCTCCTGGACTCGCATCCCGGCTCCGGCAGTCTCGGTCACGGCTCCACCGGTAAGTTGGTTTCCTCCATCCGCTCTCCAGTCCACTGGAGGTCTCGCAGGTCAGTCGACGCTTCCCGGAGGTGTCCTTCACCGAGTCTCAGTCCAGACTGACTCCCGGAGGGTCAGTGGTAACTTTTATAGGGGGCTCGCCCCAGCTCGCCCTGACTTCACTACCGGTCGAGGCGACCCCTAGCGGCCCCGGGAGGAGGCTCCGCGCTCCTCCTCCGGCACCTCCGGCATCTCCTCCGGTACCTCCGGCATCGCCTCCGGCCAGCCGGAGGTCAGCCGGAGGTCCTCCTCCAGGAGTACCAAACTTATTAGTACCACACTCTCCCCTCCTTACTTAGCGTCCTCGGGGTGAGGAGGCGTGTCCCCTCCAGTCCTCTGCACGCCCCCTAGACGTCCGGGTTCCTACGTGCAACGGCACGATGTCCACCGCAGTACTAGGCATCCTAAAGCACCACTTAATCACAATGAACACAAAACCCCCTTCGTCTTCCCCCTTTGTCGCCTGTACTACCCGGAGGGCTGCCCGCCCGCTCTGGCTATGACCAAGGTCCCGTCCTCCTGCGCCTGTGACTCCCCGAGACGAGCTCCTCCCGTCCCTCCTCACCGAGGGGCCGAGGGCCCAACCTCCGACCCCTGCTGGCTCGCCGCCACCTAGGACCAAAACACAACCATGTTACTCCGGCATCAATTTCTCCCTCGTAGTCCCTCCCGCCCACGTCCTGAAATCTGAAGCCTCCGCCCTCCCTCCAACAGCGACTCCACCCCCAAAGTGACATAAATCGAGAAATCACGAAGAAATTTAGGCTGTACTCACTGGAGCAGGTCGCTCTCGTCGGTAGACGGTGACTGTGGTGGTTACTACTCGGTAGAGATCCTCGTCGAGTATCTCCACTCGGGAGTCTCGGTGTCCCCCCACCGTGCGGTATCCTCTCCCCAGCTCCGGCGCCTGCATGTACACCGTCCATCTTCCCAGTTTATCCGGGGCGGGTCCTGGAGCCCACGGCGCCCAGACGGGGCCCTCCGGGTAATGGTCGCAGGGGCAGTGGTGACGCGTAGTCCCGCCGGCCGGCGCAGTCGCCTACTTTCCCTGTCTGGGGGCCTCCGGCGGCACGACCCCCTCTCTCATCTCCTCCTCTGGCGGTGGCGGAAGCCCTCTTCTGGGCAGTTGCGGCTCTACCCGGCTCCGGTCCTGGGGTATTCCTGACCCTCGTGAGCCCTCCTCCCGGGGTGCTTTGGCTGTTGGTCTGGGTGCCTCCTATGGGACTCCCGGTCCCACCCGCACCCGGGTCACCAGAGTCGAGCTGGTGGCCCTCGGTGGCAGTACCGGAGAAGGTTGTAGGAGCAAGTCGCCCCCTCCGTCTAGGGTTCCCACCAGGGCCACTGGGGTCCCTATGGGCATGACCAGTCCTTCTTCTATAGAGAGCGACGTTAGCTTGCCTCACCCGGGGGTTGCTCCTGACTGACCCAGGAAGGGGTCCTCCTCCGTGGCGGGGAGGGGCCTGGGGCGCACCACCTGGTCTGGACTCCCAGGGTGCCGCTCCTTCCTCCTACTCTTGCCTTGGGCCTCCTCTACACCTGCTGCTGGCGGGGGGGTCCGACCCCTCCGGCCCTCTTGCCTGGCCCTCGGAGGCTCCTTGCCGGCGGCTGCCACCCTCGGGGACCTCCGCTTCACCACGGGAGGCGACTCTACCAGGCTTTGCAGCACTCGCGCCGCCTCCTCGGTCTCCTGGTCCTCATTGTCCTGCTCCTCCCCCACACTCACCTCGGGAGTCAACAAAAGGGAGAACTCGGCAGCCGTCGGAGCCCCGTCGTCCTTACCTTCCAACACGATATGTTCTGCCTCCGGGATCTCCACGGGGTGTGTGCACCAGCGGTGTAGGGTGTTTGGTCCGCATGTGGACCATCAGATCGTACCTCCAGACCTTCGGGTAAGACCGACCGCAGCCTCCCACCGGGCAGAACCAGCCGAGCTTGGTTCGTGTGGCATGGGTCCTCCGGTGCCTCTCCATGTTGTCCCTCTTGGAAAACGCCAGGGGACACAGATCGCAGCCAAATCGCTTTCCCCCAGCCTTGGGCATGTTGCCTTCCTCACCAGAGGATGGCCCGAACAACTCCTCCTTGATCCCCTCCCATTCTAATAAGCGCCTGGTATCTTCTGAGTGGGGGGAAGTTGACCGCACGTCCGCCCGCTTCGAGTTCTGCCGCTCAAGTGACGATTGCGGCCGGTGCTCCCTGGAGGAGGATCGTCGTCGCTGGCGGGGGGAGGTCCACGGAGCTCCTGCGGACCATCTTGGTCCCAGTCTCGCCTGTATTCCCTGCCCTCTCCTTTGATTCCTCGCTCTCCGAACTTCCCCAGATCTGGATGTCAGTCGCCCGAACCTCCATTCCCTCTGGTCTTTTTTTCTCTCATCCACCCTCCGGATGTCTGCACTCCCTGGCTCCCTTAACTCTCCGCTTTGGCCTCCCTTCTTCTTGCTGATGTGGTGATATGACAGCCGCGATCTACGGTTTAGCCGGTCAGCGACGTACCTCCTAGCTATCGCACGCCAGAACCAGCTCCGGTCTGGCTGTTCTTTCTCCCTCCCTCTGTAGCAACGCGGGTCTAACGAGCGCTGCAGTGGTTGCCCCTCCTTCACGGAACTTCCTCCGCCTTCTCCAACTGGTTCATTTTTAATCTCCCGAACTCTCCGTCTGTCCTTCAGAAAATCCTCCGAGGGGTTATAAGACCGTCTCCGCAGCCGACACGGCATTGACAGCTCTTTGTTATGGCTATTCCGTCTTGCGGCAACGCGTTCGACCGCACGCCGGAACCAGCTCCGGTGCGGCTGTTCCATCCTCCTCCTCGTGACGTACCCCCCCCACCCCCCCTTACTCTCCAGCTGCTCTTGTGTGCCGCCTGTCTCGCCTTCTGCGCCCCGGCTATGGCCCCCACTCCGGGTAGGGTTTTCCTCAGTTACGCTAGAGCTTGTCTCAATCTTTTTGGTCTTCTCGCACTACCATGGTCAGCTCTTGATAGTACGGTTCAGCCACTCCACTAGACCGTCACTTTTTGGGTTGAAGGAGTAAGTCCGGGTCTTGGCTGCCCCCAGCAGACTCAGTACCTCTTTAAATAGCAGACTTTCGAAATTTTGGCCCTGGTCGGAGTGTACGGTCAGGGGGTACCCGTACCTACAGACAAACTCCTCCACGAAAGCTCAGGCCACCGTGGCGGCCTCCTGGTTGGGGAGGGCGTAAGCCTCCACCCACCGGGTGAAATAGTCCACTATCACTAGTATATAACGGTTCCCCCTATCCGGGGAAGTGGGCCAATGATATCCATGGCCACACGCTAGAGCATTGCGCCTACCTCCACATGTTTCATGGGACTCCTCCGCCGGTGTGGAGGATCTTTCGCCTGTAGGCAGGTCGGGCAGGAGGCGCACCAGCGGATGACCTTGTTCCGATATCCTGGCCAGTAGTAAACTGCTTGGCACCGCCGGAGCGTCCGGTCGACCCCGAAATGCCTGGACAGGTAGGACCCGTGCAACTCCCGCAAGACCATTGTTCTGTCATCTGTTGGCACAGCTATTTGAAATCGCTCTTCCCCTCTAGGTTCCCACCACGTGCGGCCCAGGACCCCTTGCTGTACCTGTAGCCGGTACAACTGGGCCTTCCAGGCCCACAGGGTTGGGGTCTCCTCTGATCTCCCTCCCTCACTGTTGCCTCGGCTCACCCACTCGCAGACTTGGCACAACTCCTGGTCCTGTCCCTGAGCAACTTCCCATCCCAGGGCGCTCTCTGGAGGATCCCCCTCCGCCGTCTGGCCGCCCGGAGGCCGGGTCGCCCGGGACTGTCGTCTCGTTTGAATACGTCGGCATGCTCCCTCTGGTTCCCAGCCACACTGAGAACACGGCCGCCGGGAAAGTCCATCCGCGTTCCCATGCTTTTTGCCTGGTCGGTGTTCTATGGTATAATCGTAGGTATCCAGTATTTGTAGCCAACGTGCCACCTGTCCATCCGGCTCCTTGAAGTTGGTCACCCACCGCAGGGCAGCGTGGTCCGTGCGGATGAGGATAGGTCGACCCACCAGGTAGTGCCGGAACCGCTTGAGTCCAAAGACCACCGCTAAAAATTTGCGCTGCGTGCTTCAGTAGTTCCTCTCCGGCTTATTTAAGGTGCGGCTCGCAAAGGCGAGCACAAACTCCCTGCCCTCCACAAGTTGTGACAACACCGCCCCTAGTCCGACGTCACTCGCATCAGTGTCCACCACCAGCTGGCCCTGCTCTCTAGGGTAGGCCAACACAGGGGCGGAGGCTAAAGCCTCACACAGCTTTCGTAACGCCTTCCCGCATTCCACCGAGAAATGAAAGGGGCCCTTCGCCTTTTCTGATAATGCCGAGAGTGGCTTGGCGACCGTGGCGAAGTCCTTGACAAACGACCGATAATAACTGGCCAGCCCGAGGAAGCTTCGGACCTGGTGTACATTTCGTGGTTCTGGCCACTCCGTTACCGCGCATATCTTTTCTGGGTCCGTGGCGACCCCCTGTGCTGAGATGACGTGTCCCAGGAACTCCACCTGTTGCCTCAACAGCTGGCACTTCCGCGCCTTCAATTTGAGTCCTGCCTGTTCCAGGCGTCCCAATACTTCCCCCAGCTGACGGAGATGTTCCTGCCGGGTGGGAGCGTAGACTATCACGTCGCCCAAGTATACCAGGCAAGTCTGCTACTGTAGGCCGCGCAATGCCAGTTCCATTAATCGTTCAAAGGTGCCCGGGGCATTACAGAGCCCGAAAGGCATCACCCTGAACTGGTACAACCCGTGATGGGTCGTGAATGCAGTTTTCTGGCGGTCCTCAGGCCGCACCTCTACTTGCCAGTACCCTGAGGCCAGGGCCCTGTTTTTCAGTCACGACAATCGTTATTACCGATACCCTAAGATCGTACAGTGAATGTATGACACTTTGGAAGACAAAAGATGGCGGGTGTTCTATAGACACGATCGTAGTGTGGCATGGACGATCGCCGAGAAAAATGTCGGCCGCTACGACAAGTATAGAACTGTCTTAGGTTCTATAACACATCACTGTGCGTATATAGAGGATTTTTCCACTTTCCGATGTAATTAAGCGATGAAATTTTAACACGAGTAAGGGGTACATATAACCCCTAATCGTACCAAAGATGAAGAAGAACGGCCTTACGATTTTGAAGATATTGGTGTTTGAATTTGAAACATCGGGCTATCGATCGGATATCGTACAAGCACTCTCGTAGCAGATCTTTCAGGGTATAGCGCGCGGAATCTCTGCTGGGAGAGTGAAGTAAGCGCAGTGAATGTCGAGGTCACTGCATAAATTAGGGTCACGTGATGGTAGGGCTACAATGGCCACCAGAGCAGACGACTGCTACGACGAAATTCGAACGCCGATATCTTCGGAGATATGCAGCCGATTTTCTTCATATTTGGTACGATTACAGGTTATATGTATAGCTTACTCGTGCTAAAATTTCATTGCTTAACTCCAACGGGAAGTGAAGTTGCGCCTTCTGTACGACATGTCCATAGATGTCTTAGACCTACGACACTTTGGGCTACTGTTTCCGCCTCATTAGCCACCAACTGTCATGACTATAGCACAACTTACACTGCCCTACGTGTCGTACACCAGCGATATGTCGCCCATCGCCGATTATGTCACGTCTATAGGACACACAAACCTGGACGATGTCATTATCAACGATTGTCGTCAATTAAAAACAGGGCCCAGGTCTAGGGTACTGAACCAGCGACCCCCTGCCATTGAGTCCAAGGAGTCGTCGATCCTGGGAAGGGGATATGCGTCCTTCACTGTCCGCTCGTTTAACCGCCGATAATCTATGCAAAACCGCGCGGTTCCGTCTTTTTTCTTTTCTAGTACAACCGTGGAGGCCCAGGGCCCTACTGCCGGTTTGATGACTCCCTGTGCTAACATTTCTTGGACTTGGCCACCACTTCCCTTTTGTGGGGAGCCAGCCTCCGAGGGGGTTGCTTTACCGGCCCGGCGTCCCCCGTGGGTATCCCGTGTTGCACCAGCCCTGTCCTTCCCATGTCAGCTGCACTGCGTTGAAACGCCCCAGTGTGTTTTTCAAGTACTGCGCGCAAAGCAGGTTGGTCCTCCTCTGCTACTCCCCGTAGTAGTTCCGTCCAGACCTCGGTAGGTAAGTAAGCTACCCTTCGACAGTGCGCTCCCTCCGAGGTGGGGCCTCCAGCCTCTGCCTGAGCTTCCTTGACCCTCCCCAGTACGGTACCCTGGTATACGGTCATCCCCTGGGGGCCGGGATTAAATACCCTGACAGGGATGCAGCCATCATCCGGGAAGAACACGACCCTACCCACCCGTAGTGGGCCTGGTCGCCGCTCTAACACCCCCGCTTCTGCGCTTTTCCAGGGTCTGTCTACTCTTCCCCCGACAATCAATCGCCTCGCCCTGGTCTGGGACGACCACTGTGTGGCGGCACACCACCCGGCAACTCGCGGTCCCCGCGGCCCAGTGTAAGCATTCTTGTGCCAGGTCAATCATGAGGGCTTGTTCACGGATAAATTCCGCCCCCAAGATGGCCTCAGAATCTATGTCTGCGATAATTAGATCCAGTGGCAATTGACGAGATCCCAACTGCAGCGGGGCCGCTACCTTCCCCTCGAGAGTCATAGTGCACCCGTCTGCGCAGTAGATGGGTTGGGCGACTGGCGTAACTTCCCCGGGGACTTGGTTCCGTGTCCACCAAGCTCGAGAAAGGATGTTTACCCCCGCCCCCGTGTCTACGAGCAGCCTTATCCTCCTCCCCCAGATTCGTCCCTCCACAGTCAGCCCTGACCCTTGAGTTTCCTGGTGCCCCCTCAGCATCTCTTCCTGCGGCCGCTCCTCCTTCGTTCGGGCGACTCCAGCTTGGCCCTCAGCTGAAGTCGCTATTAGTTTTCCGCCGGAGCAGCCGGAGCAGCCGGGGGCAGTTGCGCTTCAGATGGCCCACTTGTTGACACAAGTAACACCGCCGGTCTGGGGGTTTGTCCAAAGCAGCCATTAATTCCGATAGTCATTTATTGACGGCTTCCAATTCCTCCGCCATACTTTGCCCCGCCACTCGCACCTTCTGGACCCCGCCCCGCTCCACCTCGAGGTACGCTTCCGCCTCCACGGCGGTAGTTACAGCCTCCTCCAGCGACTTGGGTTTGCTTTGGTACACTCAGTGCTTGATATTCTGGTCCCCTACAGCCTCTAGGAAACGATTACGACCCATGGAGTCGAGCGTGAGGCCATCAGCCTCCGGGTACGCGAGGCGTACCATCTTCCATATCTCCTCCGATAGACTCTGCAGCCCTTCTCCTGGTTGACGCATGCATACCCTTAACGCCGCCTTATAGCTCTCTGTCTGGTTTCTGGGGGCGAAGCGTTGTTGAAGAGTTGCTCGTAAGCGACGGTATCCCTTCTCAGAGTCGGGTTTGACCCCGGCTAGTAGCCGACAGGCCACCCTTGTGAGGCTGATTCCCAGAAACATTCTGGCCTCGGCAGGCATCCAGCCATTGACTTTCTCGCAGAGATCAAAGTGCGCGAGGTACTCATCCAGGTCCGATGTGCCATCAAATCGACTGGGCATCACCACGGGTTTTGGCGCTTTCCTCCGGAGGCAGTCCTCCAGGGGTGGGCCAGCCGTCCTAGTCTCCTCTGTCCCTTCTCCCCCCGGCCCCTGAGGTCCCTCCGGTATCTCGGGTTTCACCTCTTTCTTTACTGCAGGGTCCTCCTTCCCGGAGGGTCTGGCCATGGAGGGGGCGCCTGGCAGCAGCAGTCGTTCCCCTGCCCCCTGATGTCTCCAGGAAACCTCTGGGTCGGCATACTCCCGGAGGCGTCCTCCGGGACTTGGTAGTAATGAGCCGTGGGTCCACAGGCCACAACGTCCCGCCCAGAGCCCCGGGGGGCCTCCTCCGCTGGTCCGGGGCCCCAGCCAATGACCAAGCGGTGGAGGGTCCTCCCTGTTCTGGGTAGGTAGCGCAGCGGCTCCCCGAACTCCTGGTAACTCCGTGGTCTGGGTAGCGTGGTACGAAGTCAGCCAGGGGCTCCCGCTGCGTGGTCCGGCTGGTGGAGCGGGCCACCCCTGACGGTGTTCCGATCCCGCAAGTTCCTCCTCCCCCTGTTCCGGGGACCCTCCTGGAGAGGTATTTTCCTCCAGCTTTTCGTTTCCTCCGGTACTCTGGCCTCCGGGAGTCCCGCCCCCAAAGGCGTCCCCCTCATCAACGGGCCCGGAGCTCTCCTCCGGCGAAAATTTCGTCATTCTGTGGTGGGTCCATCTCAGGCTTTATCCCACCGCTGCCACCAATGTAGTACAGAATACGAACACATGGGAGTACAGTTATAAAGGTTTATTCACTGAAACAAGTTAAGCCTCAAGCGGCACAAGGTAAGTCCTACGAGAGAGAGAGGCCCGGAGGCTACGCGTATATTTAAGGTAAGTAAAAGTTCGTCTTAGTTCCTTGGGTTCATTCGCCGGCCCTCTCCTGGACTCGCATCCCAGCTCCGGCAGTGTCGGTCACGGCTCCACCGGTAAGTTGGTTTCCTCCATCCGCTCTCCAGTCCACTGGAGGTCTCGCAGGTCAGTCGCCGCTTCCCGGAGGTGTCCTTCACCGAGTCTCAGTCCAGACTGACTCCCGGAGGGTCAGTGGTCACTTTTATAGGGGGCTCGCCTCAGCTCGCCCTGACGTCACTACCGGTCGGGGCGACCCCTAGCGACCCCGGGAGGAGGCTCCGCGCTCCTCCTCCGGCGCCTCCGGCATCTCCTCCGGTACCTCCGGCATCTCCTCCAGTGCCTCTGGCCAGCCGGAGGCAGAGGTCCCTCCTCTGGCAGTACCAAACTTATTAGTACCACACTATTTAGAATATGAAGGTTGAAGTACTATGCATGTATGGGAGTATAAAGGCAGCTTTAATGCAGTATAAGGTGTGACCACAAGAGGGACTCCTGACTGGTGAATGCGTTTGGGAGCGTGGGGGATCCAGACCAGGCACCTGACCTCACTTACCTCGCTGCTTCAGGAGAGACCACACGCTCGCTGACCGCTCTACACACACAATTTTTTTTTCTCTTCTGTTTTCTATTGGGACAGTTTAAGTATGTTATGTATTTTGACGTTGCGTTGGCGGCGACTACTGAGGAAGTGACCGATCGGCGTCTCTCCCGCGGTGCGGCGAGGGTGCGCTGTTGTTGCTGGTCTTGAAACTTTAGATCCCATTGGTCAGTTTTGTTTACTGAGTGTGAGCATGCGAGTCATTGGTCCAGATCGAACGCACCGTCATCGATGCGGTCGATCCGGTCCAGTGGACAGCATGTCAATCTGTTTTGTGCAGTTTGTGGTGGACTGGACCCTGTGGGGTTTCAGTGCTGCCATCTAGTAGGGAGTTTGGGAAGTCTGGTTCCCTGTCTGCCTACACTGCTCAGCCTTGCTCTGTGTGGGGCATTGGATGGGGCTAGTTTCATAAATATGGCACCGGATAGGTTTGAGCATATCAGTGTCATTTTTGCGTCTGGAGGTTCCGTAGAACGTCCAGTTCCCAGTAGTTTCGATTCTGAAAATCTCGTCAGGCCTTTGCCAAGGCGTGGATACGTTGTATCTCTTACGGGCAACAATTTTAATTGGTCGGTCACTTCAGTGGTCATATGGGTAAGGCGGGGAGTGATTTCATAGGTTCAAATTTTTTCCTGTTGCGTCGTTCCGTTGTTTCGGTTCGATGCTTCGTGAAAAAAAATTTTGACGTGGCATTGGTTTCGTCTTACCCATATTTACTGTCCATTGTGTTTACACCGCTTGGAGCCTGGGTTGCTAGCCGGTGGATCCAATTATATTCAATTTTGTCCCTTAGTCTGCCTGCCCCCTTGCTGTTGGGGTGTCGGTAGATAAAGTCCAAAATTCGTACCGACACATCCTCAATGCCATTGTGATCTGGTCTATTGAAGTGGGTCGGTATGTCACTGATATGTGATTGAGAACGGATGGATCTCAGATGTTCTGAGATTCTTTCTTTCAACTTGCGTTTTGTCTGTCCTACATATTGTTTACCACATTTGTTACACTCCATGCAATAGATCACGTTTGAACTGTTGCATGAGATGTTATGTCTCGCCTGATGTTGTCTTCCAGTGCTTTTGGATTGGAAGACTTTGTCTCGTTTCAGTATCCGGCAATATTTGCAGTTTGGTTTTCCGCATTTATTGTCCCGTTTGGATACCGTTTTGTCGTTTTTACTGTCTGGTCGATAGTGGCTTTTTGCCCGTACCACATAGTCTTTTACGTTTTTCGGGCGTTTGTAGCCTTTGACCAGTTTTTTGTGATATATGGTTTTGGTTGTACTCGATTTTCCAAGTATTTCCCAGTTCTTTTCCACCACCTCAGGTAGTACATTGCAGCCCTGTAGGTAAGTGCTGGTGAGGTAAACCTGGTCTGTTAGGTCATTCTCCTTCGTTTTCCCCTTATCCAGGGTTCGAAGTTTGGTTTTGTCAAGGGCATCGACTTTCTTTTTGCATTCTTTTAACAGAGTCTTCGGGTAGCCCCGTTCTTGGAAGTCCTTTATCTTCCGTGAGGCATGTCGTTCGAAGTCTGTTTCATTGCTGCAGATCCGTTTGATCCGCAGTAATTGCGAGTACGGTATGCTCCGTCTCTGGTTTGGCGGATGGGCTGACTCATACCTTAGGTAAGTATTTTCGTCAGTGGGTTTGGTGTACAGGTCGGTGTACACCTTTCCATTTTCGCCCTTTATCACTGTTGTGTCCAGGAAGTTCACTCTATGGTTGGATGTCTCCATAGTGAATTTGATCGAATGGTGTTGGTTGTTTAACCATGTTGACCATTTTTCCATTTGATCTCTTCCATGCTGCCAGACGAAAAATATGTCGTCTATATAGCGTAGCCAGATCTTAGGCTTCTGTTCGGAGTCTGCGAGGAGTTGTTCCTCCAGTTTCTCCATGAACAGGTTGGCATACGATGGGGCTAGTCTGGTCCCCATCGCTGTTCCGCTGATTTGGAGATAATTCTCTTCATTGAACTGTATATTGTTCAATTTTAGTACCTTCTCCAATAGATCGACAATGCTGTCACTACTTGGTTTAGCGTTGCCTTTTCTTGTGTTTTCAAGCTTTTCTCTGATCGTCTTCACACCCTCGTCATTGGGTATGTTGGTGTATAGGGCACCTACATCTAGCGTACCCAATATGTCCTCGTCGCCCAGAGGTCCCAACTCGTCCATCAGGGTCAAGAAATGATTCGTGTCCTTGATGTATGATTTTATCTTGGGTACTTCCGGTTTCAGAAAATGATCGACAAACTGTGAGATTTTTTCAGTGGGGCAGCCGTTTGCTGACACCACTGGTCTACCTGGTGGAGGGTTTTTTCCCTTATGTATTTTCGGTAGAAAATATATATGGGGATTTCGGGCCTGTTTAGTTTTTAGGGTTGCCCCCAAACTTTCTGTAATTTCTAGATCTTTCACCATTTCATCTATTTTGTCATTGACTTTTTCGTTGTGTACTAGAGTTAGGTCTTTTTTAGTTTTGGAATACACCTTTTCGTCAACGAGTTGCCGCATGGCTTCGGTGACGTAGTCCCTAGTGTTCATATCCACGGTTGCACCCCCTTTATCTGCGGGTTTGATCGTTATTTCTTGATTTCTAGGCAACCCTTTGAGGCTAGCCCGCTCTTCCCTAGTTATATTCTGTTTGATGTTTCTACTACATACATTTTTTTGGGAGAGTGTGATCTCATTAATTGCTATGAAACCCTCTAAGTTGGCTGACCCCTGGGGGGCAGTCCACTTAGATTTGTCCTTCAGTTGCTTCTTCAGATTGGAGTCGTCGAAGGCCGTGCCGGGCAGGGATCTCGGGGTGGTGTCAACGTGGTTGGTCTTGTTGTTTGATGAACCTATGTTTTTCTCTTTTTGAAAGAATTGCTTTATACGTAGGTTTCTATGGAATTGATCTAACTCCTGTTTAACATCCCCTTCCTCTTTTCTGGTCATTGTAGGACAGAATTTAAGACCTTTGTCAAGGATAGACTGTTCTGATGGTGTGAGGATTTTATCTGAGAGATTTACTACCGTGCCCTGTTTTGAGTACTTAACTTTGTTTGCTAGTTCAGATACCCTGGACTGGTTTTCCGGCGTCAGTCCTTGTTCGTTTCCCTCTCTTTTATCGAGTACATGGTATGTGGTATTACCTTCATTACCCGATTTGAAGTTGATGGTAGAACTTAAGCTAGGCTTAGCGACTAGATCTCTTAGTTTATCTTGAGAAGTCTTATCTAAAGAAACACAAGGCAAAAGATACTTGTTGGGAACTTTACTGCCACCTTTGACTGTAGGATTCACAATTACAGGTGAGTCGAGAAGGTTCCGCGGTTGTTGGAGCCTCCCTTTCCGCGTCCCTTCGGGCGTCGTTGTCCCCCCCCTCGTCCTCGTTGACCGCGGTTGCTGTTGCCTGACTTGGCCCGCCCCTTCGGGACGCATGTTGCGGGCTGGGCTGCCTGAAAATCCGTTTTCTTTTCGGGCTGGTCTGCATAGAGTGCATTGGTGGGACAATGTGTGAAGGGGTCCTCGTATTGGAGTGAAGTGGGCGCCCTCTGGGCCTTCTTCTGTATTTTCTCCTCTTGGAACTCGCGTTCTTTTCGCCAATCTCTCTTGGCAGAGATGTCTGTATGGCGTCTCGTCTGCTTGACAATGGACTCAGCCTCCTCCTCCGATTTTCCATTTTTCAGAAGAGTATTCTCAATCATGAGGGTTAGCTGGCCCTTTTCCTCGCGTGCAACTGTATGTTGCCTCGCAAGGTCGTTAGCTGCTATCTCCATTATACGCAGAAATGATCTGCGGCGCTCGTCCGCAATCAGTTGCCTTGCTGCCTGACTCAGGTAGGCCGGTGTGGGGCCGAGTCCTGCCGCCCACGGCTCAACGTGGTCGACCTCCACGCACGTTCTGAAGAATGAGCCGCGAGCCTCGCTTTTATGCATCCGGCAGTTGGCCTCGCGCATATCACGCCAGGCCCTGTGGACGGATTGCGGCAGAAGGGCATCGATCACCTGGAAAGAAGTAAAGTTTTCGTTAGAAGTGTGAACTTTATTAATTTTTTCCACCTCCAGTGAACAGCTCCACACCTCCAAGAGGAAGCGAGCACAGATCTGAAGGCCAGGGAATCATTTTTTCCACAGTTTATTCATATGGTCGTTTGACAAATTATTTTCATTTGTCTCCGACAGCGAGCCTGTCGTAGTCGGGACACAGGGTGGGTCACTTTGTGTGTCCGCCCCATAATTATCATCATCTAAGTTGATAGACACATCTTCACTGTCATGTGACAAGTGTAGGAGAGTGGTGAGACATTCAACATTATGTTTGTCGACTGTTGTGGACAAACATTTGTTGGTGTTATCTTTGCATACCTTAGTGGTCTCATGAACACTGGGTTTGCTGCCCTTAGGCTTGAGAGGTTCACTGGGCTCTGGGCACAGTTCCCTGTCCTCTATGCTGTTGTCAGTCAGAGGCTTAACTAGAATCTGGAAATAATCCCTAATATTGGGTTTTCTCCTAAGTCTAGTTTTGTGTGGTACTGCTATCCTCCTATTGGGAGTAGCATGTGCGTGTGTGTCTATTGTGTTTGATAGGGTACATGGTCCGCTGTGCTTAGTGTCAACAGTCTGTCTCCCGGTTGACAGCGTGCCGTGTGACGGCCCGCCGTGGTCGGTCTCAGAGGAGACGCCGGCGCCAGGGGTGTCAACTCCCGGTGACAGCATGTGTGACAGTACGTTCCCCCGTGACGGCATGGGTGCCGGCGGAGGTAGCGCATATTCGGAACTTATTTCCTTGTCCCTGTAAGTGCGTACAGAGGTCGTGAGAAAAGGTGCAGTACAAGTATCAATACAGTGTGACATGGTGTGAGTAACACGCGGGATAACGGTGGAAAACCGAAGTTTTTTGCATTGAGAACTCACCTCATCTCCCGTCGATGTCTGCGGGGTTGGGACCACGCCATCTCCCACGTCGTATCTCGACTCCGGCAGGTTGTCGCTGTCGGAGCCCGGTGCGTCTCTGTCAACTCGCTTGCGCTTTGTCGCCGGCTGGTGGCCGCCGCCGTTGCCCTTGCTTGTCGACGGATTCGCGTTCTCGATATCACTCATGTTGGTGCGGTAAAAAAATTTTTTCACGAAGCATCGAACCGAAACAACGGAACAACGCAACAGGAAAAAATTTGAACCTACAGTTTAAGTATGTTGTTACATTACATCTCTCTGGTTTAAATGAACCGACATTAAAATATCGCCAAAACATTTATGTGTTTTCTTATGTTTTATTAGGACAGAGTGGCGGAATACTCTATATAATAATATGTTAGTATTAGGTATTGTTAAGCATCAAATAGAAATGTACAATAATGTGTGAGAAATATAATAGGACAGGACTACAATAGAGTATACATGACCAAGGGGAAATCCTAGGATAAGAAGCCAAGCCAAGAGCCCAAAACAGTATTCTGTAGCTACAAGAATGGATTTCATATCTGCATAATATATTCAAGAGGTAGCCGGGAGGAAGAAGATCACAAAGATATTTGGATTTAAAAAATCGGTCAAGTAGTTCAAGAATTATGGAGGAAAGTCTAGTCAGATTAGCTGAATTTGAGGATCTCAAGTATATAGAAAACAGTAGAAAGCATTGCACCACATAATGATAAGCACAGATGAACAGAATTATTAGAATAACACTCTAGATATCGATGACAGAGACCTGTAATTTAGCATACTGGGGTACTTTAACATGCTGAATCCAATGGAGATATCTATTTTCATGTATATTGATATCTCTAAGAATTAATTTGATGTATGATTTGCCATTGTTTGATAGATGTAAAAGGCCAGCATCTTGAAATAACTACACTGAAAAATTAAATTTATCAATTCTCTGCTCCATCTGAGGACTTCAGATTCAAAATGAATTTTGCAAATTAGCTGTCCAAAGTCCTATTTACAAGTCAAAGATATGCTTTGCCTTATATGAGATGATCTAGATTAGAGAGGAGTATCATTTGAGTGCTTTTTGCAAAGTCTATGCATCATCATTACAGATTTCCCTATCAATATGCAAATTAACTATGACATCATCAATATACATGAAAATATATATTTCCAGTGGATTCAGCATGTTAAGCTACCCAAGTATGCTAAATTACATGTCTCTATCATTGATATTTAGAGAGTTATTCTAATAATTCTGTTTATCTATGCTAATCCTAGGTTAACAAGCCCAGCTTATAGCCCAAAACAGTTTTCTGTAGCTACGAGAATGGATTCCTGATATTAAAATAATATAGGCAAAAGATAGCCGAGAAGGAGAGAGTCACAAAGATATTTGGATTTTAAAAATTGGTCAAGTAGTTCAAGAATTATGGAGGAAAGTCATACATATTCCAAAATAGGCAAAACAAGACAAAAATCGTCTTCGCAGGTCGATCCAAGCGCACCTGTACAAGTTACGCACTCTCCATTCACATTCTCATTCCATTGAGAGCATGGGGATTGTAGCTAAACCTCTGCAAGGGAGAGTGATACTATGCTTCATACAGTATCCGCTAGATGGCGCTCCAAACCCAATTCTAAACCTTTTTTACCATATTTTCCTGTGCATGAGTTAAATCAAGGGTCCCATAAATGTTTACGGTTTGATTGAAACCAAATTATTATAATCACTTCGGGAAAGTTGTTCTACTATGACTCAACCATTACCTGTTTCAGTTGTGTGTTTATTTATTGAGAAATACAGATTTAGAGACTGACATTTACTGAAGAGAGAGAAATCTCTCAACTTCAAAAATTATTTCCTAAGGCGTGGTTAGTCACAGGTCATCAAACATCCATCAGAATTGAACATCTATATCTTGTTTAATGACGACTAATGTATCATTGCGATACTTTCAAGCTGAATGTGTTTTTTATTGGTTTTAAGAAAATTGGAGACATTTTTTTTATCAGCTTCGTCTAAAAAATTAATAACACCAAATATATACCAATCTGAACAAAATTTTAACAAGAACTGAAAGCCAACATATATAGCTATCATTTACTTCTTTAGTTATGTCTCTATTTTGTTTTATAAGTAAATGACACAACTCCAAAGATTTGACCTAGTTTTACCATTTTTCAAAATCAATAATTTTCGATTTTCTTACATTAAATCACGTCATATACATGTCAACTGGTACGGATGAGTCCAGCTTGAAACGCTCGATCCACCTGTGAAAAAATTATTCAGAAATTCCCATCCGTTCCGGAGATATTTGAAAAAATATGATCTCAAGAGAGTGAGAGATTTGACCTAGATTCAGCCTCAACTTTTTCCGCTGGTCCGTTTTCGATTTTGCCAATGCGTACTCGGGTACCAGATTCAGTTTTTACTGGATTCTCAGTTGAGCTTTGACTCAGCTGTGAAGCCTCATGCCCGACTTTGACACCAGGGGTCTCTACTGGTACTAATTCACTGTACAGTATAGAGATATGCATGTGGCCTCTGCTACACTGGCCACCAGAGCCACACTACGTTAGCTCTGGTCGGGTTAAATAAGCGGCCGCCTTGAACCAATATTGAATATTGTTTCTTACTCTCCTAATAGATCTTTAGCACTGATTTAGGAATAATATCATATCATCTCTATCAACATGTGTAGCTCTTTGAAGAATGTCATATACATGTAGATTTGGAAAGTAATTGTCAGAAATTCTACTTTCACATATAGATCTTTTTATATTCAAACATATAGTACTGCATATTTATTTATTTATTTATTTTTTCATAATTTTGAGTTTTTAATACAACTAGCGAATCGTCGAGTCCAAGTGAATGTGAAAATATTGAAAAAGGAAACCACAGACCTCCGATAGCTGGGTTCGAACACCCAACATTCGGATTTCCAGGCGAACACCATACCGAATACTCCACAAAGTCAGTTAGTATAATAGGGTCAAATACTTAGGCTGTTGGTGGCTGGGTGGAATCAGCGGAGTTTTGAAAGTGGGGTTACCAGCGAAAGTTGAGATCTCATTAGTTTCTCACGAGAAAAGTAGATAAGAAAACTACACTACTAAACATCGATTTCGGCATGGCCCGAAATAAATCATAAGAGAAAAGATATTTCTGCCAATAGACCTACAAAAAAGAAGAACAGATTCTAATATTTTCCTCCACGAGATTCTCACTCTCGTGGCTCCTCAGTCTCCAGCCCTAGGTCTGGTTAACTATGTCTCTATGTGCGGGAGCAACTTCAAGCGGATTCGACGAAATTCTACCGTTTTAGATATAGTAGGTAATCATCTATCACTCATACCATCAGCTTGTCTGTACTCATCACTTATCATCAATAAACTTTTAATTGAAACAGAATGACTCAGGTTTTGTGTGGCTAAGATCTCAACTTTCGCTGGTCTCTGTGGTAGCCCTTTCAAAACTCCACTGGTACCCTCCCCCCACCCACCACCACTCCAGCCACCACTCTAAGTATTTGACCCATGTCATACATCTAGCACTAAGGAGCAGTCAGCAAAGTGTTCAGCTAGGGATGCGGGTGTAGGGAGTTCGATCCCCGTGTTGGCCTTGACTTTTCGTGTTTTTTTTGTATTTCACTGTACAAAAAAGATCTGACTGGCGATCGCTGACATAACCTAAAGGTTTATGAAAAGGATCTAACTACATGGAATAACATACATATTCCAAAATGGGCAAAACAAGACAAAAATCGTCTTCGCAGGTCGATCCAAGCGCACCTGTACAAGTTACGCACTCTCCATTCACATTCTCATTCCATTGAGAGCATGGGGATTGTAGCTAAACCTCTGCAAGGGAGAGTGATACTATGCTTCATACAGTATCCGCTAGATGGCGCTCCAAACCCAATTCTAAACCTTTGTTACCATATTTTCCTGTGCATGAGTTAAATCAAGTGTCCCATAAATGTTTACGGTTTGATTGAAACCAAATTATTATAATCACTTCGGGAAAGTTGTTCTACTATGACTCAACCATTACCTGTTTCAGTTGTGTGTTTATTTATTGAGAAATACAGATTTAGAGACTGACATTTACTGAAGAGAGAGAAATCTCTCAACTTCAAAAATTATTTCCTAAGGCGTGGTTAGTCACAGGTCATCAAACATCCATCAGAATTGAACATCTATATCTTGTTTAATGACGACTAATGTATCATTGCGATACTTTCAAGCTGAATGTGTTTTTTATTGGTTTTAAGAAAATTGGAGACATTTTTTTTATCAGCTTCGTCTAAAAAATTAATAACACCAAATATATACCAATCTGAACAAAATTTTAAACATGAACTGAAAGCCAACATATATAGCTATCATTTACTTCTTTAGTTATGTCTCTATTTTGTTTTATAAGTAAATGACACAACTCCAAAGATTTGACCTAGTTTTACCATTTTTCAAAATCAATAATTTTCGATTTTCTTACATTAAATCACGTCATATACATGTCTACTGGTATGGATGAGTCCAGCTTGAAACGCCCGATCCACCTGTGAAAAAATCATTCAGAAATTCCCATCCGTTCCGGAGATATTTGAAAAAATATAATCTCAAGAGAGTGAGAGATTTGACCTAGATTCAGCCTCAACTTTTTCCGCTGGTCCGTTTTCGATTTTGCCAATGCGTACTCGGGTACCAGATTCAGTTTTTACTGGATTCTCAGTTGAGCTTTGACTCAGCTGTGAAGCCTCATGCCCGACTTTGACACCAGGGGTCTCTACTGGTACTAATTCACTGTACAGTATAGAGATATGCATGTGGCCTCTGCTACACTGGCCACCAGAGCCACACTACGTTAGCTCTGGTCGGGTTAAATAAGCGGCCGCCTTGAACCAATATTGAATATTGTTTCTTACTCTCCTAATAGATCTTTAGCACTGATTTGGGAATAATATCATATCATCTCTATCAACATGTGTAGCTCTTTGAAGAATGTCATATACATGTAGATTTGGAAAGTAATTGTCAGAAATTCTACTTTCACATATAGATCTTTTTATATTCAAACATATAGTACTGCATATTTATTTATTTATTTATTTTTTTATAATTTTGAGTTTTTAATACAACTAGCGAATCGTCGAGTCCAAGTGAATGTGAAAATATTGAAAAAGGAAACCACAGACCTCCGATAGCTGGGTTCGAACACCCAACATTCGGATTTCCAGGCGAACACCATACCGAATACTCCACAAAGTCGGTTAGTACAATAGGGTCAAATACTTAGGCTGTTGGTGGCTGGGTGGAATCAGCGGAGTTTTGAAAGTGGGGTTACCAGCGAAAGTTGAGATCTCATTAGTTTCTCACGAGAAAAGTAGATAAGAAAACTACACTACTAAACATCGATTTCGGCATGGCCCGAAATAAATCATAAGAGAAAAGATATTTCTGCCAATAGACCTACAAAAAAGAAGAACAGATTCTAATATTTTCCTCCACGAGATTCTCACTCTCGTGGCTCCTCAGTCTCCAGCCCTAGGTCTGGTTAACTATGTCTCTATGTGCGGGAGCAACTTCAAGCGGATTCGACGAAATTCTACCGTTTTAGATATAGTAGGTAATCATCTATCACTAATACCATCAGCTTGTCTGTACTCATCACTTATCATCAATAAACTTTTAATTGAAACAGAATGACTCAGGTTTTGTGTGGCTAAGATCTCAACTTTCGCTGGTCTCTGTGGTAGCCCTTTCAAAACTCCACTGGTACCCTCCCCCCACCCACCACCACTCCAGCCACCACTCTAAGTATTTGACCCATGTCATACATCTAGCACTAAGGAGCAGTCAGCAAAGTGTTCAGCTAGGGATGCGGGTGTAGGGAGTTCGATCCCCGTGTTGGCCTTGACTTTTCGTGTTTTTTTTGTATTTCACTGTACAAAAAAGATCTGACTGGCGATCGCTGACATAACCTAAAGGTTTATGAAAAGGATCTAACTACATGGAATAACATACATATTCCAAAATGGGCAAAACAAGACAAAAATCGTCTTCGCAGGTCGATCCAAGCGCACCTGTACAAGTTACGCACTCTCCATTCACATTCTCATTCCATTGAGAGCATGGGGATTGTAGCTAAACCTCTGCAAGGGAGAGTGATACTATGCTTCATACAGTATCCGCTAGATGGCGCTCCAAACCCAATTCTAAACCTTTGTTACCATATTTTCCTGTGCATGAGTTAAATCAAGTGTCCCATAAATGTTTACGGTTTGATTGAAACCAAATTATTATAATCACTTCGGGAAAGTTGTTCTACTATGACTCAACCATTACCTGTTTCAGTTGTGTGTTTATTTATTGAGAAATACAGATTTAGAGACTGACATTTACTGAAGAGAGAGAAATCTCTCAACTTCAAAAATTATTTCCTAAGGCGTGGTTAGTCACAGGTCATCAAACATCCATCAGAATTGAACATCTATATCTTGTTTAATGACGACTAATGTATCATTGCGATACTTTCAAGCTGAATGTGTTTTTTATTGGTTTTAAGAAAATTGGAGACATTTTTTTTATCAGCTTCGTCTAAAAAATTAATAACACCAAATATATACCAATCTGAACAAAATTTTAAACAAGAACTGAAAGCCAACATATATAGCTATCATTTAATTCTTTAGTTATGTCTCTATTTTGTTTTATAAGTAAATGACACAACTCCAAAGATTTGACCTAGTTTTACCATTTTTCAAAATCAATAATTTTCGATTCTCTTACATTAAATCACGTCATATACATGTCTACTGGTATGGATGAGTCCAGCTTGAAACGCCCGATCCACCTGTGAAAAAATCATTCAGAAATTCCCATCCGTTCCGGAGATATTTGAAAAAATATAATCTCAAGAGAGTGAGAGATTTGACCTAGATTCAGCCTCAACTTTTTCCGCTGGTCCGTTTTCGATTTTGCCAATGCGTACTCGGGTACCAGATTCAGTTTTTACTGGATTCTCAGTTGAGCTTTGACTCAGCTGTGAAGCCTCATGCCCGACTTTGACACCAGGGGTCTCTACTGGTACTAATTCACTGTACAGTATAGAGATATGCATGTGGCCTCTGCTACACTGGCCACCAGAGCCACACTACGTTAGCTCTGGTCGGGTTAAATAAGCGGCCGCCTTGAACCAATATTGAATATTGTTTCTTACTCTCCTAATAGATCTTTAGCACTGATTTGGGAATAATATCATATCATCTCTATCAACATGTGTAGCTCTTTGAAGAATGTCATATACATGTAGATTTGGAAAGTAATTGTCAGAAATTCTACTTTCACATATAGATCTTTTTATATTCAAACATATAGTACTGCATATTTATTTATTTATTTATTTTTTATAATTTTGAGTTTTTAATACAACTAGCGAATCGTCGAGTCCAAGTGAATGTGAAAATATTGAAAAAGGAAACCACAGACCTCCGATAGCTGGGTTCGAACACCCAACATTCGGATTTCCAGGCGAACACCATACCGAATACTCCACAAAGTCGGTTAGTACAATAGGGTCAAATACTTAGGCTGTTGGTGGCTGGGTGGAATCAGCGGAGTTTTGAAAGTGGGGTTACCAGCGAAAGTTGAGATCTCATTAGTTTCTCACGAGAAAAGTAGATAAGAAAACTACACTACTAAACATCGATTTCGGCATGGCCCGAAATAAATCATAAGAGAAAAGATATTTCTGCCAATAGACCTACAAAAAAGAAGAACAGATTCTAATATTTTCCTCCACGAGATTCTCACTCTCGTGGCTCCTCAGTCTCCAGCCCTAGGTCTGGTTAACTATGTCTCTATGTGCGGGAGCAACTTCAAGCGGATTCGACGAAATTCTACCGTTTTAGATATAGTAGGTAATCATCTATCACTCATACCATCAGCTTGTCTGTACTCATCACTTATCATCAATAAACTTTTAATTGAAACAGAATGACTCAGGTTTTGTGTGGCTAAGATCTCAACTTTCGCTGGTCTCTGTGGTAGCCCTTTCAAAACTCCACTGGTACCCTCCCCCCACCCACCACCACTCCAGCCACCACTCTAAGTATTTGACCCATGTCATACATCTAGCACTAAGGAGCAGTCAGCAAAGTGTTCAGCTAGGGATGCGGGTGTAGGGAGTTCGATCCCCGTGTTGGCCTTGACTTTTCGTGTTTTTTTTTATTTCACTGTACAAAAAAGATCTGACTGGCGATCGCTGACATAACCTAAAGGTTTATGAAAAGGATCTAACTACATGGAATAACATACATATTCCAAAATGGGCAAAACAAGACAAAAATCGTCTTCGCAGGTCGATCCAAGCGCACCTGTACAAGTTACGCACTCTCCATTCACATTCTCATTCCATTGAGAGCATGGGGATTGTAGCTAAACCTCTGCAAGGGAGAGTGATACTATGCTTCATACAGTATCCGCTAGATGGCGCTCCAAACCCAATTCTAAACCTTTGTTACCATATTTTCCTGTGCATGAGTTAAATCAAGTGTCCCATAAATGTTTACGGTTTGATTGAAACCAAATTATTATAATCACTTCGGGAAAGTTGTTCTACTATGACTCAACCATTACCTGTTTCAGTTGTGTGTTTATTTATTGAGAAATACAGATTTAGGGACTGACATTCACTGAAGAGAGAGAAATCTCTCAACTTCAAAAATTATTTCCTAAGGCGTGGTTAGTCACAGGTCATCAAACATCCATCAGAATTGAACATCTATATCTTGTTTAATGACGACTAATGTATCATTGCGATACTTTCAAGCTGAATGTGTTTTTTATTGGTTTTAAGAAAATTGGAGACATTTTTTTTATCAGCTTCGTCTAAAAAATTAATAACACCAAATATATACCAATCTGAACAAAATTTTAAACAAGAACTGAAAGCCAACATATATAGCTATCATTTAATTCTTTAGTTATGTCTCTATTTTGTTTTATAAGTAAATGACACAACTCCAAAGATTTGACCTAGTTTTACCATTTTTCAAAATCAATAATTTTCGATTTTCTTACATTAAATCACGTCATATACATGTCTACTGGTATGGATGAGTCCAGCTTGAAACGCCCGATCCACCTGTGAAAAAATCATTCAGAAATTCCCATCCGTTCCGGAGATATTTGAAAAAATATAATCTCAAGAGAGTGAGAGATTTGACCTAGATTCAGCCTCAACTTTTTCCGCTGGTCCGTTTTCGATTTTGCCAATGCGTACTCGGGTACCAGATTCAGTTTTTACTGGATTCTCAGTTGAGCTTTGACTCAGCTGTGAAGCCTCATGCCCGACTTTGACACCAGGGGTCTCTACTGGTACTAATTCACTGTACAGTATAGAGATATGCATGTGGCCTCTGCTACACTGGCCACCAGAGCCACACTACGTTAGCTCTGGTCGGGTTAAATAAGCGGCCGCCTTGAACCAATATTGAATATTGTTTCTTACTCTCCTAATAGATCTTTAGCACTGATTTGGGAATAATATCATATCATCTCTATCAACATGTGTAGCTCTTTGAAGAATGTCATATACATGTAGATTTGGAAAGTAATTGTCAGAAATTCTACTTTCACATATAGATCTTTTTATATTCAAACATATAGTACTGCATATTTATTTATTTATTTATTTTTTTATAATTTTGAGTTTTTAATACAACTAGCGAATCGTCGAGTCCAAGTGAATGTGAAAATATTGAAAAAGGAAACCACAGACCTCCGATAGCTGGGTTCGAACACCCAACATTCGGATTTCCAGGCGAACACCATACCGAATACTCCACAAAGTCGGTTAGTACAATAGGGTCAAATACTTAGGCTGTTGGTGGCTGGGTGGAATCAGCGGAGTTTTGAAAGTGGGGTTACCAGCGAAAGTTGAGATCTCATTAGTTTCTCACGAGAAAAGTAGATAAGAAAACTACACTACTAAACATCGATTTCGGCATGGCCCGAAATAAATCATAAGAGAAAAGATATTTCTGCCAATAGACCTACAAAAAAGAAGAACAGATTCTAATATTTTCCTCCACGAGATTCTCACTCTCGTGGCTCCTCAGTCTCCAGCCCTAGGTCTGGTTAACTATGTCTCTATGTGCGGGAGCAACTTCAAGCGGATTCGACGAAATTCTACCGTTTTAGATATAGTAGGTAATCATCTATCACTCATACCATCAGCTTGTCTGTACTCATCACTTATCATCAATAAACTTTTAATTGAAACAGAATGACTCAGGTTTTGTGTGGCTAAGATCTCAACTTTCGCTGGTCTCTGTGGTAGCCCTTTCAAAACTCCACTGGTACCCTCCCCCCACCCACCACCACTCCAGCCACCACTCTAAGTATTTGACCCATGTCATACATCTAGCACTAAGGAGCAGTCAGCAAAGTGTTCAGCTAGGGATGCGGGTGTAGGGAGTTCGATCCCCGTGTTGGCCTTGACTTTTCGTGTTTTTTTTGTATTTCACTGTACAAAAAAGATCTGACTGGCGATCGCTGACATAACCTAAAGGTTTATGAAAAGGATCTAACTACATGGAATAACATACATATTCCAAAATGGGCAAAACAAGACAAAAATCGTCTTCGCAGGTCGATCCAAGCGCACCTGTACAAGTTACGCACTCTCCATTCACATTCTCATTCCATTGAGAGCATGGGGATTGTAGCTAAACCTCTGCAAGGGAGAGTGATACTATGCTTCATACAGTATCCGCTAGATGGCGCTCCAAACCCAATTCTAAACCTTTGTTACCATATTTTCCTGTGCATGAGTTAAATCAAGTGTCCCATAAATGTTTACGGTTTGATTGAAACCAAATTATTATAATCACTTCGGGAAAGTTGTTCTACTATGACTCAACCATTACCTGTTTCAGTTGTGTGTTTATTTATTGAGAAATACAGATTTAGGGACTGACATTCACTGAAGAGAGAGAAATCTCTCAACTTCAAAAATTATTTCCTAAGGCGTGGTTAGTCACAGGTCATCAAACATCCATCAGAATTGAACATCTATATCTTGTTTAATGACGACTAATGTATCATTGCGATACTTTCAAGCTGAATGTGTTTTTTATTGGTTTTAAGAAAATTGGAGACATTTTTTTTATCAGCTTCGTCTAAAAAATTAATAACACCAAATATATACCAATCTGAACAAAATTTTAAACAAGAACTGAAAGCCAACATATATAGCTATCATTTAATTCTTTAGTTATGTCTCTATTTTGTTTTATAAGTAAATGACACAACTCCAAAGATTTGACCTAGTTTTACCATTTTTCAAAATCAATAATTTTCGATTCTCTTACATTAAATCACGTCATATACATGTCTACTGGTATGGATGAGTCCAGCTTGAAACGCCCGATCCACCTGTGAAAAAATCATTCAGAAATTCCCATCCGTTCCGGAGATATTTGAAAAAATATGATCTCAAGAGAGTGAGAGATTTGACCTAGATTCAGCCTCAACTTTTTCCGCTGGTCCGTTTTCGATTTTGCCAATGCGTACTCGGGTACCAGATTCAGTTTTTACTGGATTCTCAGTTGAGCTTTGACTCAGCTGTGAAGCCTCATGCCCGACTTTGACACCAGGGGTCTCTACTGGTACTAATTCACTGTACAGTATAGAGATATGCATGTGGCCTCTGCTACACTGGCCACCAGAGCCACACTACGTTAGCTCTGGTCGGGTTAAATAAGCGGCCGCCTTGAACCAATATTGAATATTGTTTCTTACTCTCCTAATAGATCTTTAGCACTGATTTGGGAATAATATCATATCATCTCTATCAACATGTGTAGCTCTTTGAAGAATGTCATATACATGTAGATTTGTAAAGTAATTGTCAGAAATTCTACTTTCACATATAGATCTTTTTATATTCAAACATATAGTACTGCATATTTATTTATTTTTTATAATTTTGAGTTTTTAATACAATCATCTAAGTAATCAGGTAAGTAATGTAACTTCTACAATCTGTCTTCTGTGCCCTCCACATACCCCTTCTAGGTCTCCGTTAAACACGGGTAACTGGGCGGTTGCCCGGGTGATTGCCGGAGGTGTTCCGAGCCCAGTCCAGGACTAGACTGACTCCCGGAGGTTCACCCGGAGACTTATATAGAAAGTCCACGGGCGGCCCTCCAACGTCATTCCGGGACCAGGGCGCCCCCTGGTGGGCCCGGGAGGCGGCTCCACGTACCACCTCCAGGACCCCTCGGAACCTTTTTTTTATTATCAATTTCTTTATTGATCTCTTGGGATGTTCACATGAGTGAAATTCATTTATATAGAAAACGTTTACATTGGAGAACAATAAGAGGTTCAAAACCTCAATTGTGTACGATTGATTTTCATGGTTTTGACCTTACCCTTTCGTATCTGAAAGACACATAAAGATCTGAGTTTCAGTGTATAACTTAAACAACAAACTTATATACAGTGTATGAACAAAGAGAATCCCTCTTCACAAGTAGATAGTATGATAGTGTTTGAAGTAATATTAAGATTGTACAGTGCCTATTACATACATCCCTAATCTGCTATCAATAATCATAAATCTTTAATGCTCTCAAAGAGTTTTGTTCTAGTTAATGATTTAAAATATTTCAAGTCAGGGGTATTTCTTAAAATTGATGGTTGGTTGTTCGATGAAAAATACATATACTTGGTCTTGCTTGAGTTAATTGACAATTTGTTTTGGTCACACCAGGTATGCAGTACATCAAGATCACTTTGGCGCAGGTCATAGAGTGTCTCCATATCATTACCATGGGCATAGAGGACCGTATCATCTGCATACATCATAACAGAAGACTTTTGTAAAATAGAAGTTAAGTCATTAATGTATACTAGGAAAAGGAGGGGACCCAAGATGGATCCTTGCGGGACTCCGTGTTTTATGGATCTCAACGTTGAGGTAGTGTCATTAACTCGTACGCATTGCTGTCTTCCTTCCAGGTAATTTGTAAACAAACTAAATAACCCCTTACTAATCCCATAATTTTGTAATTTTGATAAAAGAATTTTGTGATTAACTGTGTCGAAAGCTTTTTTAAAGTCAATAAATGCTGCCAAAGTGTCTTGTCCTACATTCCTTTTAATTAAGATATCATTAGTAAATTTACTTGTAGCATCAATACATGAGCATCCAGCTCTAAATCCGAATTGTTTGAGTGTTAGAATATTGTATTCCTCAAGAAAGTCATACAACCTTGAGTAAATAGTTTTTCCAAGGTGAGAGACAACCGTGCTGGTGAGCGTCTGGGTGTGAAGTGAGGCCGTGGTCGCCTCTGGCTGGCTCTCCTAGAGTCTCCCTGTGTCTCCGCTTGTTGTCTCCAATGGTCTTGGATCCTCTACGCTGGCGCCCTCTGTCTTTGTTATACTGTCATAACGCCTGGCGCCCTTATGACTTCCATAACTGAGGTTTTCCAGCTCTCAGGGATATCGGCTTTATCTAGTACATTGTTGAATAAATCAGTAAAAACAATAGGTATAGCAATTACAGCATCTCTGAATACACAAAACCGAGGTCTGCGAGCTGTACAAGGCTACTTTGTTGAAAGACAGTCTGTGATCAATCTACATGACACTCTTAAAGTTGAGCTATTGCAGAATAGGAGAGACCGGCAGTTATTGAAAATAATGTACGGCCTATCCAAAAAACCAGAACTATTGGACCATCGTGTACTATCCACGCGAGCTGCGCGTAAAATACGCTTTGCCTGAACACATCATCATACAGCTGCCTTTGAAAAGTCGCCTATCTATAGGGGTATCGTCCTATGGGATAAACTTCCTGATAAAGTCCAAACAGCCGACTCTATAGTAACATTTAAACGACTAGTAAGACAGTGCAGACTGGAAGAATGAGATCTGCAGCTCCATCTATAACCTGCTCTATTATAAACACGAAATTAACTGAATCTACAGAGTTCAAGTAAACTAGAGATACACTACACACAACCTTGTCTAAGGACCATCACCCCCCCCCCCCCCCCCCTCACCATCATTATTAATCATCGCTTATTCTCTCCAATTCTGCACAGGACAAATTACTTAATTTTGATGTTTTGAATAACTTGTAACTTGTTGTGAACACACCTGCACATTACTCCAAATGGAAGATCTGTAATACAGAATTTGGTTCAATAATAAAAAAAAACAAAAAAAAACATGGGTATTGAAACCATCAATCATTTATTGTTTATTTATTTTTATATCTTTGGCTAATTGTAAAATATTGTCGGTCGTGGCTCTGATATGGTCCAGAGTGTTCTTATTCGGAGAGTCATAATTTTTCCATGGGAGAAACATCTTACATGCTAGGTTGTCCCCTATTTCGTTAAAATAATTGTTAATATAATCAGCTGTATTAGTTTTAGGGATAAAGTTCTGATCATTGTCCTTAAGTCTAACTTCATCATCCCTTTTTTCAGTTCCCGGGAGGATCTTATTGATAATACGCCAACATTTTTTGGGATCATTTTGATGTGTATCTAGTTGGTTGATAGTGTAGGTTTGGTGAGCATTTTTAACCATACTATTGGCCCTGTTTCTAGCTGTTCTTGCTCTTTGCCAATCTAACTCGTTCCCTATCCAGAAATTTATTAATAGCATCGGATATGAATTTCCATTTATCTAATGTAGAGTTTAACTCAAAATAACTATGCCAATTAACATTATTATTAAGAAAATACCCAAGATCCTCACTTTTATATTTTACATATGAACGACCTTTTACCTGCTTCTTTACAATAGGAGTGGAACACGTTTTTATAATCATAAATATAGCTTGATGATCACTGTATGATTGGGTAAGTACCGCTGAGGCATAAACATTGTTAGCTGAGGTAAAAATACGATCAATAATGGAGTTGTTCTCAGAGAATCTCGTTATGTCCTTTTTGTATTGTTTAAGGCCAAGCTGTTCTAACTCTTCACATAGGTATTGTACTCCGTTATCATTTAAATTTAAAATATTGAGGTTAAAATCACCTATCAAAACCAAGTCAGCATTGGCTGAACTTTCAATTTCTTTTAATGTGCATACGAGGGTATCAGTAAAATATTCTAGCATTTCCTTTGTTGGGTCTATAGATATTACAAATTACCAGGTCTTTCGATCTGCCCTTTTGAATAACCAGTATCTGTAATTCGATATTCATCATGCTAATATTGAGATGTGCAAATTTAATATGATCATAATCCAGGTCTTCCTTGATGAACATACAAAGCCCACCACCAATTTTGGGATTATCATTGTATTGATTATCTTTCCATTTTCTATCCCATCTTAGTTTATTGTAAGAGTTAAGCTGATATTGTAAGAGTTAAGCCACTCCGGCGGCCCGGAGCGCCACTCCGGCTACTCCGGCGAGGCGCCCCTCCGGCGATCACCACAATATCATACATCAAATTAATCCTCCATGTATACTCTCTGTAATGGCATAGAAATTAAATTGTTTGATTCATTCATTTTTGTGTTGATAGACCTTGTTATTAGCCACCTAATACAAAGTATCCATAGAAAACACATAGGGAGTTTGTTGGACATACCTGGCGCATACGGATATGTTGTACGGTATCCTCCGGGTGGCGCATACGGAAAAAAAGTACATAACCAAAACGAACTGATATTGACATGCCACTTGTCCAGAAAAGGTGGATGATAAATACAATATAGACTGGTTTCAGATAAAAGAGGTTGTATGCTCCTCGGATTTGACTCAGCGCAACATCCTCGCATACGCTCGGATATTACTACGCGTAAACTCCTTGGAGCATACAGACGCTTGTATCTAAAACCAGTCAATATTGTGTATTTATTCACTGAGTGATCGATTAATAGCTCATTCACTACGTCCCAATAAACCCGAACATTATACTTCACCACTAGCAGAAGGTAGTATTTCATAGATGTTCGGAGATCTGTAGCCCTGGAAATATGCTTTGAGTTTTAGTTGCAGATTTATCTCATGAGGCAAAGCTGGATAAGATTATGTAGCATACCAAAAGGAATGGCATATTTTTAGAGGGTACAGATCAAGCCTTTAGTACAAATTCCCATATTAAATCTATTGGGAAAAATACCAGGGGTAAGATTATACAGTTAATTCAAGCTTCTGTTTGTTTGCTAAACGAGGCAGAAGTGTCTGTCTCCAGGAAGATGCTACCTTGAAGTGAGAGCGCAAAACGTTCTCAACCAAAAAAGAAAAAAAATTCAAGCTTCTCCAGATCTGATCCAATTGCTGTGTTGGGTTGTGAATATCGGCTGCGTTTTCATCATAATAAAAACGCAGTATCACCTGGTTGTAGGTTATATCCGTATCTGCAACCTGGTGGGGGACATAATCGATTGTAAATTGATCTCATTTTCAGTATATAAAATACTTTTCCTTTATGGAAAGAAAAGATAGTAATTGAATCTCGTTCAAGCACCAAAATGAAGACAAAACAGTGGTCGACTCCATATTTCCAAGATATCTTGGTCTGAGGCAGCAAAGTCTGGAGAAACATGGATGGGAGAAGTGTCAGTTGTTCTTGGCTGTGATTGGTCTTGGGCCTATTCTCACCAAAACTGTGCACGGGCCTTGAAGGGGTGTTTTTGGAAAAGTTTGGAGTAAACATACAATTTTTTATGGTAAATAAATATGGGTTGGACTATAAAAATGTGAAGTGGTAGCATCCAAAAATGAAAACGGTTGCCATGACAACCATCCAAAGGTGAGTGACCCTCAAATGTGTCCGACTGAGTAACCAAGGATGGGTTTTCTTGGATTAGCGACTGTGGTAGCAATTAAGTTTTGTTGGCAGTTTCTATTGGGAAAAAATACAATGCCAATGATTTAGGTAGTTTGGGCTATATATTGGGCAATTTCTTTTACAGAATGAAGGGAAACACAAAGAAAATCACCTCAAATTTTACATGAATTTTCATGCATTTTCAGGCAAGTTAGAGGGGTATGTGGTTACTCGGGCGGACAAAAAAGGGAAAATGTGAGGCTTTTCCATGTGTTTATTATGGAGGTTATTATATGTATATTACCACTTTGTATGTCATCTTAGGGGTATTTTGAGGGGGTTATTTACTACCCAGGCTGGCTCATTTATGCTTGTATAGGCTGGAAGGGTTATTCGGGCAGACATTTTTCATACAGGCCTATTGAATCATATTGCCCCTTGCCATACTGCCTCTCACCACATTGGCTCTCATCTTACTGCCCCTCAAAGTCTCAGCTTTACTGCTCCTCCACAAGCCATACTGCCCCTCACTATACTATCCCTAAGCTATGCTGCCCCTGAACTATCCTAACTACCCTGCTTCTCATCCATACCACCCCTTGACTGCTCCTCCTCACCATACTGTCCCTTAAGCATACGGCCTCTCTCAAAAATTGCTCCTGAATCATATTGCCCATCTACCATACTGTCCCTCTACCATCCTGCCCCTCTACCATACTGCCTCTAAATGATACTGGCCCTTAACCTGGACGAGAGCATGGCGTGCTAGGTGACAGTCGCGGTGTGTGTGTGCTAAACAACTTTAAATTCACGTCTCGCTGGTACACGGTGTCCGGAGCCTATTCAATTTAATAAATCTCACTGATGGCAGCTTTCAATTTTTTCCATGTAATACAATTTTTGTTAATCATCAGTAAATAAAAACCGTCTCTACATCGAGCGTCATTCTTGCAAATAAACCTGTTTGGAATCTCCCGATAGACCTTCAGCCCCAGGGTGTTACCAAACATAAATGTGTTTCCATGTTTACTGAGGCAGGAAATTTCACACGCAAGATGTTAACTTCTAATTCTGACCCCAACTGAATGTTACTTGTATAAAATACATTTCAAGTGTACATAATGTAAATGTTTAATGCCATAATGCCATAATGCCGAGGACACACCAAGCAAGTCAAGGCGGCGATCTTTGGAATCGCCAATGCAAAATAGCATATATGTAATATTTTTTTATAGTAATATCTCCTACCGACAATTTAGCATCTAGGAGGCAATAATCATGCGAGATATTTAATCATAGCTCACATACTTGCCAATTTGTTTTGGCCATTCCGGAAATCGCTGCATTTCTCGCTTTGTGTGTCTCCAGCTTTACTTGTATAAAAATACATTTCAGGTGTTCTAAGTGTACATAATGCAAATGTTTATTAGGGGCCATCCATAAAGTATGTACACAGAATTTCTGAAATTTTTGACACCCCCGCCCCCCTCCCGATCTTGTACGCAATAGAACAAAGAGGGTGCATACACAAAATTTCCAAGATTTTTGACCCCCACCCCCCTCAGTGCGTACGTACTTTATTGATGGCCCCTTGCCATAAAGTAAGTTTCCTTTTTTCTGACATCCATATTTATGTCAATGACTGCACGGCTCACTTAGTCAATTATTTTTCAGATAAAGTGTTTTAAACCATTCTGGGTTAGGGATAATCTGGAGCCAAATCAGCAGATAGGGTTTAGACAAATTTTCTATCATCTCGTTAAGGTCACTTATATCTATTTTAGATTAGATAAGTAAAATAACCTGGAAAAGTTTCCAGCACTAGTTATCTGTATCGTATATATATATAGCTAAATATGGATTATAAACTAACATCAACTTTCTTATCTCTAACATTCTCATGCTGTTAGTATTTTTCAAGTATTTTCTTCTACTTCCTTGTACCTCTTTACAGTTCAGTAAGCTTTGCTACGGTTATAGGCGCTGTTATTGGGGCTGTCCATAAATGACGTCATGCAATTTTTGACCCTCCCCCACTTGTTGGACATAGAGACTCGACCCCCACCCCCTGCTGCATGACTTCACTTATGGACGACCCATTAAAACAATGTGATCAATGTAGTAAGAAAGGCAAAACGCAACACAATTCGTTAGATACATAAAATCTTTTAATTCCCAAGTTTTAATTCTCAAACTTGTATCTTGACCCTCCAAGATACATGTCATGACCAACAGGCATTCATCAAAAATAATGTTCAAAGTACGAACCATCTCTGAAAAGCGCGATGGATCCAAAGCAAGGAATGAAGAAGGATGCTAGGATTAGAGCGTGGATCACTTTACGGACACGGTCAGTCAAATGGCAATACCTTCAATAAAACCATCCATATCTACGGAGCACCGCGTCGCTGTTGTTAACGTTTAGTTTAGGAGGAAAATGGGAGCAGGTCTTGGTTGAAGACCCCCTCTTCGTAGCAGTCATTTGTCGTTCGGATGCCGTGAAGAGATTCAAAACCTAGCTTCCAATTATCCACAGAGTGTATGATACAAACTACACGTACAGTTGACCCGCAGAAACACAGACACCTCCTCCTCATAGAAATCACCTTCACAGTCCCGAGCAGCGAGAAAAGGAGGTCAGCTGACGTCAGAGCGCGCGGCGTGACGTGTGATGACGTGACGATGACGTGGCATGACGTGGCGTGACGTGGCAGCCAGCAGCAGGTGATTATTTACGCAGAGTGAAGACTAACGTCAGGAACTGCTCGTAGTTGATCCGGATCCATCCATCCATGTCCGTGTCGTACTGCCGGAAGGATGCCGTCAGAGTCTGTGCGGTGAGAAGGATAAGGATAACGATAGGAGAGTGTGCGGGAGGATAATGACGAGGATTAAAGAATCATCTCACCCCTGGTATTTTTTCTCCATAGATTTAACATCGGTACTCGTATCTAGCGCCTATGAGATATTTAGGAAAAATATCCAATAGGGGATTTTGTCACGAATGTTAGCCCATTAGTCAAAATGAAGGATGAGATAAATTCAGAAACCTATTCTAGGTTAGGGTCAGGGCTTGAGCCCATCTCGTTTGAAGTACTATGCGATTCAAACTCAATGGGATATGAGCTCTGACCCTAAATTTTCATAGGTTTCCTCTAAAGAAACCATAAAGCTTTGGTCAAAGTTCCCACTCTCCACTAGTTTGATGCGGAGTGATATGAACGAGGCAACCCTGGACAAGCTTAATTTCATTGTTTTTCTTTCCCCTTTAAGAGAATATCTATTTTTATTGTTCTATGGAGACTAAATAAATTATTTACATATATTCTTGTTTGAAACTCTGAAGGATACCATTCAAGCATGGTCACTGATTACGTAAGGGTCAGACTGCCAGCTCCACTTTTTGAGATGTCCTTCATAAAGGATATTTATTAAACAGCCTAGATGAACATTTTGAATAAATGAATTCAAGGTACTGCCCCCTTCCTCATGTCCACGGGTCAAATCAAATTTTATTTGCCATATGAGTAAATATTTTGACCGGTCGATTTATATGAAAGATTAAACAATACCATTGCGATAATATATTTTGACCGGAAGATTTATACGAACATTAAACAACACCTTAAGCATAGAGTTTGGATCGAGGTTAGAAAATTATCAACTAATATCTTCAGAGAAACTGGACATAGTTGAGAAATCGCCTTACGTGGAGAACTACACAGCACTGGATGAAGTCATCAAAGGCGACATTGCCGCGTCCTTGTCTGTCAAACTTACGCACCAGTAAGTCATAGAATCCGTCTGACAGTCGGTAACCTGTGGATATAAATCACAGTATCACTGTCTGTTCCCTTGTATTCCAACACTTGGAAGCTGTCAATGTATTATTTATCTTCTTGCATATGTATTCAGGGATGCGAGTTAGGAAAAAGTGAGTATGTTTTTCACGTGGAATTTGATGCCTTCTAGGAACTGAGAGAACGTGGAATACACGTCAGTGTCGGCTACAGCGTGGGGCGGAGGGTCTGTGAGGAGGTTCAAAGCACTGTTTTATTGGAGTGAATGAGGCTCAATTAATATATATTTTACACACACACAAAATAATTGTATATAATGAAAATGAATATGGATTTTTCTGGAAAAGGATAAAGCTGCTATCTCTAAGTGTTTTCGTGGATTTTTCTGGAAAAGGATAAAGCTATCTCTGGGTATTTAAATTAAGAAATGCAATATTGCAGGGCTTACGCTCTCGTAGTCGATATGGCTTAACATCAAAGGCCAAATCAAGAGATTAATGGCAATGTACCAGACTAGGATATGAAAATAGCGATGTATTAGAAACAGAGAGAATTAAATTGTATGTTAAGATATTACTACGAATTTGCACCCTCTAATTTCATCGTACACATGTGGATCTATTCATTTTCTGCCGTTGATCTTACCGAAACTTGTGAGAGCCGTTTTCAATTCGTTCTTGTCGATGGCACCAGAATTGTCGCGGTCGTAGCTCCTAAAAGTCGTCTGCCAGTCCGTGACGTACTTCCATAAGGACGCGAACTCGTTGAAGCTGATTGTGCCCGACTGGTCTCTGTCAAACATCCCTGACAAACAAAAACGATAAATGTCGTACTTTCTCCATTTACTCAAGCAGAACTCCTGATTCTTACTAGCTTTATAGTAATATCAAGGAAGTGAATTTATAGTTAAAACTATATGCAGATACTGTTTACTGTGTGAATTTTAACAAAACGGTCTCCAATCTAAATATCTTTTTGTGAACTCTTTCTGTGAATATGTAGGAATATGTAGGATGACTTGCTCCGATTTGGTATACGACTGAAAAGTGATTGCTTCCAAGCTAAAACTGTTTAATTTTAGGAATTATCTAATTTTACAGAAAGGAAATGTGCCTTCGATTAACGAGTATGGAAACCTTATGGTGATATATTGGATCTTGTGTTATACAAAAAACAAGTACACCAAATGAACCTACCTATCATCAACCGGATGGTTTCTGGGTTGAATGCCTGCCATGTGCCTGAAAAAAAACCACACAAATGAAAGAATGTTGCAACTTTTTGTATACATGAAAGGGTTGATATATCACAAATGTGTATAACTCAAGTTTACTTCACTAGGTTACAGCAGGGTTTAAAGTAGGGGTAGGACAAAATTTTGATAAGTTCTTGAGCCACCTAGTGGATGACTGGGGAACCAACCTACAGCTTACACTGGCGCCTTGGTCAGCGGCGGGGTACCAGTCAACCTGTATTTTCTCAAATAGTATGGCTAGAAATGTTTAGTGTGAAAAGTGGACTTCCTGAGATGTACGTATTCTTAACTTATTGGCTGAAAATTTAGGTTGAAGAAAGCCACTCTCTAATGAGAGTCACCAACTCACAGTCCAAGTGAATTTACAGGTAATTTAAGGTGACACATAAACGTTTCTGGAATATTTTTTTTTCTGGAATATTTGGATATGAATAGGTACTTATCAATAAAATCTGCATTAATTATATAAATTCTCTAAATTTGATGAAAAAGTTGAGGACATGCCTTGAAATGGGCAAAAAGGTTGAAAATCCACTGAAAAGGAGAAGTCTTTACAGAGAAGGGTACACTTTCCACCCATTCACCTGCCACTAAAATTATCACAAGGCACCAAAACCTAAGCCCATTTATTCCACAAAAAAACACTCCAACACCATCTGAAGCCATGAACATAGATTGAAGGTTTTCCTGTGAATAATTATCCTTTCCTCATTTCCAACAATACAATCAACAATAGTTTCCTCAAATTATTCATCAAATATTTCATCCCATAGAAGCCAGAGAGGTCTGAAAATTTTTTTTAGTAGGAAAACCTTCGAACCTCGGTTGATAATTCAATGCACATATATAAACGGAAAACAGGATAACTGGCGTCCCTGGACCAATTAACTAGAAATATATCACCAAGTCACAGACGAGATACTTTCATAAATAATCAATAATAAGGTCTTAGTTGCTATAAACAGGTGAAATCAAAAATCAGGGAAATATACAAGGGAATAGCAGGCCGTAGAGTGTGATAATCAGTTACTATAGAGGAAACCCATGAAAGTTTAGGGTCTGAGCCTGTATCCCATCGAGTTTGAATCTCATAGTCATTCACAAGGCGAAGCCGCGTGAATTACTATGCGATTCAAATGAGATGGGATCGAGCTCTGACCCTAAACTTGAATGGGTTTCTGAATTTATCTCACCCTTATTATTGACTAATGGGCTAACATTTGTGACATTATCCCCCATTAGATATCTTTCCTAAATATCTAATGGGCGTTAGATACGAGTTTCCAATGTTGAGTCTATGGAGAAAAAATATCTGGGGTGAGATAAAGGCAAATACAAATGTAGTTTTATCATTCCACATTTCTAAGGATCTTGCAAATCTAGATACTAAAGACTATTGGCACGGATTTATCTCATTCGTAAATCCTAGACCATTTTACTTCATTTACAATACAATATCCCGTTAATCTACAAATTGTTAATACAATCATTATACATTCATATCATAAACCAATATAAATGATTGTTATATTAAGTTTCTGAAGAGATAATTAGTATATGACAATTATTAGGTATTCCAGGTAAGTATTCCAAAATTATTTCTAAAAAGCTAAAATGGTTGGATGTACCAGACATAACTTAGGGACCACTACTTTTTTTTGTTTCTTTCAGTGAATCAAATTTGGACAAAGTCCGTACTTCCATTGGACAAAAAAAAGATAACCAGGTGTATCCGAACTCATAAAGGAAATGTCTCTTCATAAGTGGAGACTCAAGAATGAGCTCTGGTTGGCATGAAAATAAGTCAAATTTCTAAAATCAAAGCAACATTAATTAGCCTTTTCAGCAATCAATTTCATATAAATAGTGATCTCTACCAACTCTGCAAAAGTTCCACGTTTTTCGAATACTGAAAATATATTATCAGCTAGTAGACACATTTTTAATAATCTTGTTTAGTACCAGGAGTCTAGTACACGAAAAACCACATGCATCTAGGATACAGTCTATGATTTCAGTCATGCAATACTTTCACAGGGGCAGTATAATGGGCATATTCCACTGGGCTTACTAAATGGCACTATCAGGCAAATATATAGAAATAGGTGCGGTGGAGCAGGCCACATGCTCATCTGCGGCAGCCCTACGGCGGTGGTAAGCCAAAGCCTGCTAATCCGTGATTAAATAGTAATGTACCCGCTGGTGGAGCCTGTAGGGCTGCCGTGTAGCATCAGTCGTGGGATGGGCCGGTGGGTTTGTACACTTTAACAAGCATGTTTAGAGGATTTGGGTTGGTTGGTTGGTTTGATTTAACGTCCAGTTAACCATTACAGGTTCTTACCAGACTTTCTCAAGGTTCTTTTACACCACAATGGTGGTGATCGAATCTATATGATGAATTTAGGTAGAAATCTCACCCCTACACATTTACCGAGGTGAAAGTTCTTTAACTTCCCACACCACATAGACATGGTAGGAGAAGGATTGGCCTTTAAGAGGACGGCTGATGGTACCAAAATCAAGCCTTTCCCGGTGGAACACGCCCTTAACGGAGCAAGCTAAATAAGCAGGGAATCTTGACCAACACACTGGCGCCACCTGTCTGCACACATACCATTGGTCATGGCATCTTGGAGCTCCTTGGCAGCTATGTGCCCGCTGCGGTCCCGGTCCACTCTGGAAATGAGGATACATTGTTAGGCAAACACAGTGCAGTATCATGCAAAGAAGGACAGGGACCAGGGGAACCATCAACATTTAGTAGACTATGGCGTGTCTCACCTTTACACATCCCATGAATAATAATCTTTAAAAAAATAAAGAAAACTTAAAGAATTTGAGGCAAGGGGAGAACATATCCGCATGCTAACTCATTCTGCTGCAACAACTAGTGATTCACACTGACAGAAGTAGCAGGCAGGAGGTATGCCTTGAGCACAGCTGGGGATATGGGTGTCATGAACAGAAGCTTACAACCGAGTAGACTCGCCATAGGACACACACACTGCTGTGGATGGGTCTCCCGTCCCTGTTGACACCGGCTGCAATGGTGTCGGGTTCTATTTCAGTACGTACCATTGGTCAAGGCATCCTGTAGCTCTTTTTGCGAGATGTGCCCACTACGGTCCCGATCAACTCTGAAATTATCAGGATATACCTAGAAATTCTGATGTTCTTGGGTCTTGGTAACCAGTCGGTCTTCTCCATGTATGTGTTGCCAAAGGAAGGGAGTTCCTTGCACTGGTAGTGTTGCCATCAGAATCTCTTAGAGGGCCATCAGTATTGCCATCAGAATCTCTTAGTGGGCTAAAACACTAAGAATACAAGACACTACATACTGCCGGATACTTGAGAACTCGACCCAAAACAAACTTGACCCGTGCTTGACAGGGGAACTTGACCCATTTATCTAAGTGCTGAATCCACCAGCATGGATCGGTCTATATGTCGGCATCTGGGTGCATTTTACTTGGTCGTACTTAACCTTAGATGATCATTAACCCTGTGTGTGGCGCCCCTATTATCCTACCCCTCATATAAATCTCCATAGACATAACACGGTGTGACTGTATGCCACAGTTATGGCATAAAATATTTATATGCCACTGGTAGCATACGAAGTTAAAAACATGTAACAGGGTAGGATAAAATCTAAACATCACTCAATTTCATATAATTGTTAATATGCCATTCGTTGTCTCCCGCTACAAATATCACTCAGCTCCGCTTCGTGATATCATGCCGCAAAGACAACTCATGCCATATAAACAATCATATGAAATTTTGTGATGTTTCATGATATTATTGCAGATGGGGAGAGCTCTTGCACCGCTGCGATCCAGCCAGGCAGATACACTTAGATATGTTCTAAACTAATGCCTTCATCATTTATGGGATTTATGGCAATGAACTTCCTGTGGGAGGAGCTATTCAGCCTTATTTTGAAACGTCCTAAACTTTAGAATACAGGATATTGGTTCATCTAAAGTGAAAATACGTATTGGAATCATGTTTTCCAGGATACAATTTAATAGTGTTATATAAATTTCTTCGTATACTAAATTACCGTCTTTTTAGACGTCCTGTACTTTCACCTACTAAAAAAAGAAATTGAATTGTGGATTAGGGCCTACTGGATACTTTTGATATTTAGATAATGATATCACATACCCTTATCAGGTTGTGAGTGTGTGTGTGCATTTGTTTGTGTATCTGCATGCGTCGGTTATCTGTGATAAGGTCACTTTTAGTGACACAAAAGGTGCATCTTGAAATCTATTCAATACTTTATAGTGGGCGGCACTACCTGGAACATAATTGATAATACATGTATAATAGATATGCCCATGCTAGATATAGCTCTAGGGAGTAGGGGTTTCGTAGTAGGTGTGGTTCGCTTTTTAACTTTAAGTTTTACTAGATCTAGATCTAGATTCTAGAATTAGATTTGACTTTCCTTTGCCCTGTCTCATTCACCGTACAGGGTGTGGTTTCCACTTGTCTCCCCAATCCCTATATTTCTAACAACATAATAAACTAATCTTCCTTGTAACTGATCTAATCACATGAGCCATTAATTGCGAAATACCCGTGTCATATGAGTCATGGCGAATGCTTAACAGACTAGATCTAGATCTAGTGCCAAACGCTTAACCAAGAGGCCCGGTGTAAAATACTATTTTATCGCTCATCTTCCGCAAAGCAACAATGGCGATTTGGGAGTTAGTATTTAAATGATAGAGTTTTTGTATATCTATACCATGACTTAATACTATAAGAAGGAGATCTGAAAGTGATTTACCTCTGAAATACTCCCCACAGAAAGTTCTGATCAGGTGCCTGTGCGGGTGGTTGGCCGTAGGGATTTTGCTGTTGGTACGCCATTTTCGTTGCATGTAACAGCGGTACGGATCACCCGGCTAAAACCGCTCTCAAGTATACCTTTTAGTTGTAGCTCCGAAGGGTGCTTCTCTGTCAGCCAATCAGCGGCCAGCAAGTCAGGCAACTGGGTACGCTGGTATCCGCTAGGGGGCTCGGCGGAGATATACCAGGTAGCCAGCGGCGTACACAGGCGGGCACCAGCCAAGCACCTGGGCGCATTACACCCGCCGTTGTTGTATACATACGCGCTAGAAAAGTAGTCCACATTTATAGGGCAAATTATTAAGTAAAACCATATATATTCTAAATGTAGGCCTATATAATTACAGATTGAGTACATGGGGAAAGGTTGCAATTCAACTAAAAAGTGGCAGTCTGTAAACCCAGAGAGTGGCCAACATTAAGCAAGTCAAGTCTCAATGATTTATGTTCTTTTCCTATTATAATTTACTCCTTTAGAGATTGAGAAGACTGGGAAGAGATAGTTATTTGCAAAGAACCAGATGGTTCTAGTTCTATGGTTATTTGCTATGTTGTGTCAGGGGAGGTTTGAACCACTGTTTATTGATGCGAATGAGGCCCAGTTTATTGTCTTTGTTTTACACAAGAAAAATAAATAAACAAGAAAAATAGATAAAATAAACAGGAAATGAAATCCAAAAGAGGAAAACCACTTTTCTGCAGCACTACCATTCATGGAATAGGCCTTTTCCCGTAGGCTGGTGTCCCACCTTATCTGCTTAGTTACCCAATGGCTGAAGCCAAACATTCACCTGACAACGTATTCTTTAGCACTGGGTCACTAAGTGTATGTACGTTCAAAATACCTGGCTACATTATTTCCAGAGAAATAATTACGATTGCATCATATTCTATGGTATTCCAGCTCAAATCTGGTATGCCACACGTACATGCATATTGCCTCAATAATACTTTAGATATAGCATAGATAACATAGGATCACCGAAATCGAATACACATTATTAGTCATTAATACATTGGTAGGCCTAGCTAACATAGGCTTATCTTTCTCCAAGTTAAAACCAAAACAATTATCAACTATAAAGTTTAGATAGTCCAGACTCGTTGATACAATGTCTCTGATTGTTCTAGCAGTCTAAACTGTCCAAAATCAACACTCCTGCAATCACACCCACCGTTCACACTCAAGCTGTGAATGCTGTATATCTCTTTATCTCACCCCTGGTACGGTACAAGTCTGGCCATAGGAATAACGTTAGAAAAAAATACTCAACGATCACCCCGGTAGAGTGACTATACTACGCCATGCTCGTTGCGGAGTGTGTGCATTATTACGTCAGATGCGACTAGCGAATCAGCGACTAGGACAAAAAAAAAGTTCCGCTAGACATTTGGAGGCATCGAACAGACGCAACATGAAATTGGATGTTATTACGATTCCTAAATGGATCTTGGGTGAGTAACTTGCAAAACATTGATATTTTGATTAAATTATTCAGTTTGGATGCTCCGTAATCGTCACGAGGCTACGCCTCGTGACGATTACTACGCATCCAAACTCGTGGCGTAGTGGTTAGAAATACGATTCTCAAACCAGTTCTGCTTAATTATGAATGTGGGCAGACTCGGCTGTGTTTGTCCGAGTGCCGGCCTAACGAGGGATCTCACCGTTAGGTGGTGTTGAACGGAAACACCCATATTAAGCTGGTCTATCCTTAATTCAGACCAATGATGCACTTGGAATTATGTACGCTTAGTTGATGCCATTCCCAAGTCTATTCCACCAGAGTATTATTCTCTTCAGAAATGAATTAACAAAACTCTGAATCCCTTTCCCATAATACAGCAAGATGTTCCGAGTTAATCAGTGATGAATTAATATTACTGAGTCACACAATGAATTCACATAAACATTTGAGTACCGTACCGTATACATCTTCATATAATTCTATATTGGGAAGTGAGTTGATTAAAATCTTAGGGGCCTCTTCCACCGCGCTTCAATGAATCCTACTCCGCTGGACGTCTGCCAAACATGCTTAAATATTGCCGGTCGGTGAAAACTAATTCAATAGGTTTTAGAGTTTGGTGTAATTTTTTTCGTTCCGTTAGTCCCAAATGGGGCTCTGGTTGGAAATTTTTTTTTTTCCAACCAGAGCCCCATTTGGGACTAACGGAACGAAAAAAATTACACCAAAATGATCCCCCCCACAACCCTGAAGAAAAGTGAAGATTAGAACGACAGAAATAATAGAGAGAACGAATCGACTATTTTTTCTTGAATTTAGGAAAAATAATGGAACTACATACTCCGCTGCTAGAATGAAATTCTAGCAGAAAGACCACAGAAGAACACCTACCGCACCTTGCCTGATGAGACTGGTTAGTAGTCGAAACCACGAGAATAAATATCCTCGCTACATGCGGAGATATACTCTATATGGTATGAAATACCATGTAGTGCCAAAAGACAGGATGGCGACAGATTGGGATGGGGATGGCAGCACGAAAAAACCTGCCACTGGGATTGGAATCTCTCCCGGTATAAGATCTCTTGATGATAGTGATCTTTTTCCAGTTGTGAAACATCTGGCCCCCCATAGAACCAACCAGCGACGGTCGGGTCGAAGCACTCGCACGCCGCACGGTTCTATTTACCGACGTGAGACCTGAAAATCAACATAAACAGCTCTCGACCAATCAAAACGCCGCATTTCGGGGTATGCTGACAGACAGCGGCGTCGTCCGCTTGTCAATTTCCCGCTTCTCTCTATTCCGTGGTCGCAAAGCGTTGGGTGAAGAAGAGTAAAACCTTGCTACGCCTCGTCTACCTGCTATAGGTTTTAGAGTTTGATTGGCGTCCGGCTGGCGCTGGCGAGCTGCTCCACTCTCCTATGAGCGATTGTTTTTCTGTTACTGACCAGGAGAACAAATTTCGTTGGTCTCCGAGTGACGAAATAATATTCATACGTCCCTCAGTACCATGTGACCACAATCATTCTGCTATTTAGTGAGTTGTAAAATGGCATTTCTAATGATATTCAGGTACCGGTATATAATAATAGAGACACAGTGAGTGTGACTGAAATCCATCTGTTCTTCGATATTTGTCATGAATACTCACCTCATTCTTTGAACTCGGTGGGTATTTCTGACCAAAATATCTACGAACAGATACCATTCAGTCATACTAACTATGTTTCGATATAATATCAGCCTGGTGGAGCACACCCTTTACCACCAGACTAATTTATAAGATTTAACACATGAAAAATAATGTTGATTTTTTTTTATTTCATTCATTTATTAAATGATGGGAAATGTATTGGTATACAGCCAATGATTGAACGTTGCATGTTTTAATGGAGTTGTTTGATTGTATCAATTTTAATATAACAATACACAACAAAGTACCACACCACAAGGTTAAGCTTTTCACAATACTTTTACACCACAAGGGTGGTGATCGAATCTATGAGATGAGTTCAGGTAGACATCTCTACCTTACATATTTACTGAAGTGAGTTATTTTACTTCCTGCACGACTTACGCATGGTATGAGAAGGATTGTGGGATAACTTGAATGGTACAGAAAAAAAGAGTGCAACATACAAAGAATTTAAAAGAGATCAAATTCATGTACTCAGTGTATGACAGGACACTGTAACCAGGATATTAGTTCATATATCTCCTCCTCATACATTATCAATATTATCATTACTTAATTACTATAATTTAACTTATTTACATAGCAAATGCTGTAAATGAGTTCATGTATTGTTTGATGTACTCAGGTCTACCTGCGGTGGAAGATTTTACCTCAGTGTTTGAACTGTTTGTAAATAATTTAAAAGAAAAGGATTAGCCTTTGATATAGCAGAAAATCTACCACTGCTGGGAGTAAAGGAGAAAAGTGGCTGCAGTGGCACTCGAACCCACAGGTCCCACAACCTTGGGATTCCATATCTAGTGCTCTTGACCCCTGGTCGTCATTTAACCTATAGATTAAAGGCATATATAATTCAGTGGTGCCACCTCAATGATTTGTAGAAAATACTGATAACTTATACTGGCAACCCGAGAAAACGTTTGCGACACCACCTTAGCTCTGGGGTAGTCAAATCCGTGCAGCCACCTTGACCCACAATCATAGACCCTCTCCCAGCTGAGATTCTGACTATGGTGTTCAGCATCTCGGCTGGGAGAATGATTCATAGACCCTATTAGTATTAATATTTCTACTTTCAGAACTCACAAGGAAAAAATACTTGGTTCAAGATTGATGTTCATGGTATCATCACAAAGTGAACTACACCAGCCTCGAGTCGGAACAGGCTGGAGACAGAGGTGGCGGCCAATGTGACCGACAACTATGATTCCAAACGGGTTATTCGTGACTTATTCTAATGTCAAATGAGTAACATTTTGTCCGGTTTGCTCTCACCCATTAGCTAAACTAAACTTATTAATATTTGCTTGATCTAAACTGGAATGTGCTGAGATATAATTCATTTATAAAACATAAAATCGTTCTACACATTTACTACATATACGCTGTTAACTCTTTCTGTCCGAGCCTGAGTGGGTAGCGCGCGCACTATAGGACGAGGCGTAATACTGCTATAAACCCCAAGGGGACAAGACTATCACCGCAATTGTATGGGCATCACTTAGCAACCTTTAGATACAGATTCCTATGGTTACTTATCGAATGCCCACAGAGTATAATGATGAACATAGTACTTTTTATTCATTGTGAAAAAATGGTGTAAATTTATTCATTATTTCTCATAAAACACAACGTTTGTGATGATCACACATAAACATAAATATATTTTTAAACAATGCCTGGAGGCATTCCTCGTCCCCTGCATGGGAATGCCTCAAGGCAATGCTAGGACTGAAAGAGCCAAAGTAATTTACAAGGATTTTATCATATGAAATCCATTATCTAGTATTCCTGCATTATTATATACCTCTAACCGGATACTCCATAGTTAAATAGGGATTTTAACCCTATCGGTCCGAGTAATGCCTTGAGGCACTCCCAGGCAGGGGACGATGAATGCCTTGAGCCATTCCCATGCAGGGGACGATGAATGCCTCCAGGCATCTTTTGGGGCCATTACTGAAAACGGTATTCTATGTGACAAAATTCATAGACTTTCTTAATTTTTTCAAAATAATTGAAAAACACTATAGGCATCATTATTCAGTATGAGTGTTCTATATATGGAACTAAGACAAGGCATATCAAATGCACCTGTTCAATAACTTCCGGTACCATTGTCATAATGGCATCGTCCCCTGGGGGTATATTGCTTCATATCTGTTGGACTTGGCATGTAGGCCTCCTGCAAGGTGGTCGGACTGAAAGTGTTAACACTGGAAGCATGAAATATAATCATTCTATTCCCCTGGTAGGCCTATAAATAACGCAAACTATACACGTCAACAAATCTATATTCCAAACAAATATCACATATATCAATAACATCTTTGTAGACAGGAAAATAATTACACAATTAAAGATGATTGCTTTTGAATGCCCGATGGAATGATAGTAATTCGTCATGTGTCGTCGCCTTCAAACAAATCGGTGACGTCACCAACGTCATGAGGGCGGCGTTTCTCCGGTGACGTCACGGCGTCCTCCTGCTGGTTCCCGGGCGAGAAGAGCACATTGTAGGCTCGATGTCGGCGGTGTGCGGACGGCTTGTGCTGGGTCTTGCTCAGGTACCCTGATTTTATGGAGAGAAAAGGATTGTAAGGAATTATTACTTTGTGTGGTTCTTTATCCAACAATCCCAGCAGTAAGACCTGATAATGTATCAGATCTTGAGATGTCAATAAAAAAAATAAAATAAATAAAAACCACGTCAAAAATTGTTTTTTACACGAATAAATACCACAAAACACCCCACAAGGTGTGAGGTACGAATTTCTCCAAGTAAAAGGAAATTTATACCATGAAAACCATGTCATGTTGGTCACATAAACACAGAGATATCATTTCGGATAAGAAAAAAAGTTCAGGTGGAATTTGTTGCTTCTGAAAGACGGAGAAATATGGAAATCACGTCTGTGTTGGTCATGATAGGAGGTTCAAAACACTGTTTTATTGGCTCAATGAGGTTAAATTTATACTATCCTTCTTTAGACATCGGGAAAAATAGTTATATACTAAAAATAAAAAAAGTGGATTTCCTTGGAAAAGTGGGAATTATTGATAAGAATCTTTGTTATTTGGAATGACAATGTCACAGACTGGATTTCAATACACGTGAAAAATAATGGTCATATCTAGAGTTGAGGAAAAACTCCCCTCAAAACTGGCAAACCCGTCAATGATAGATCTTACCTCTTTCCTCACACTCTTGTGTATCGGGGAAGCCGACCGTCCAGAAGTGCTCCGGGGTGCCCGGTGGTACGTAGTGCGCCTTGTGACGACATCCCTTCATACGCTCCCTCACCTCCTCCTCACTCAGGTCCTGCGCATTATAGTACTGCAACAAAAACACACACACACAATTATCATATTCTCAACGTAAAAACAGGAATGTCAGATGAGGTTATGAAAAATATCCAGGAAATTCTACATACATACTTTATGGATGGCCCCCAAAATAAAGTTGGGAGGAGAGTGGTTGACGCACCTTGGCACACTGTTCACAGGCGTACGTCTGTAGCTTCTCGCGGTCAGCTCGCTTCCTCACCACCTCAACATACGCGAAATCAGGTCCTTTTTTCTTCGGTACTCTGTAACAACAGCAGACGTGTCAGTATAGGTCAGTGAAAGATTATCTTTAAATAATCCCCCCCCCCCCCCCTCCCAAACAATCGGCTCACTTAAGCGGTAGCTGCCATACAGTCAACACCTGGCCTCGTTCAGAACATATCTTTCTTTATTGTGATAATATGTATCCCTGAGCCTGAGCCTGCTGATTTTTTTTGTCTAAGAAAGGCAGCTGAGTTGAAGTTTATTACCAAATGTAAAACTCTAGAATCTACCAAGCCAGGACACATTACTGTCAGTCAGCACCAAGGAGAACTACAGAAGTCACACACAGATATAGAACGGATACACATTCTATGAGTGGATACATAAATCTTTAGTGGCAACATGCACTTACTTATCAAAACTGTCATCAAGGTCTTCGTGTACTTGGTATTTAGCTGAAAGGAGAAAGGAGTCACTGGTATTATACTGAATTGAACTTAACTACATCCATTTTTGTGTGAAATATGTTGAAATATCTATGGAATACTAGGTAAAAATATACCCTGAAGTGATGATTATCATTATAAAGAAGAAAAATAATGGTAAGATCTCATCTAGAAACATGTACATGTGTAAATTTTGCTAATCTTTGCGATTAAAAAAAAGAAGAATGGACAGCAATTTTCAATTGGCTGCAAGTTTCTTGGTTAATAATCAACAAATCCATTTTGAACATGCCCCTTTGCATTAGAAATATCAAAATATGAGACCTCTTCATAGAAATTGATGAGAAATATGATTTTTGCTCACCTTCATTAACCTCAGTTTTTGCAGATGACTTAATTTTCTGGTTTGGTTTGTTTGCACCAAAGACTGCACTTCTCTTTGACAACTCAATATCATCCTCACTGTCAGAGAGACTCTGAAGCCGAGCCAGTTGTGTGCCTGGTTTCTGTGTTCCGGTCTGCTGAGAACTCTCACACTTTGCTCGTTCTTCGCTCTCGGCTGCGCAGAGTTCAAGGAAGGAGACTGGCTCAAGAAAGAGTTCTTTGTCAGAGACATCGGGATCTAACTGCGACAGCCGCACATCAGGGTCCAAGCTGCCATTTGCAGCAACTAGCTCTGACTGCACACCTTCATTCACCGACTCATCCCCACCAAGATCTAAAGACCTCCTGGCAACAGAAGAGTTTCTCTGAGCCTTCATCTCTGTGTGTTGTTTTGGTGATGTTGAGTTGGGATCCATGGTTTCATCTTGAGATACCTCCCCATGGAGACGCGGACTGCGTCTCAAGTTCTGTTCGTCATCTTTGGATTTACTGCGTTTCGGGGTGGTTGGTGTGGAGGGTTTTTTGAAAATGGTGTTGTCAAAGGAGCTGCTTTCATCCAAGGATGACCGATGATCAGTGACCTTTCGAGGTGCTATGTAAGGCGTAGATGTGAAGTCTGGTTCAGTCATATCTATATCTACCTCGGTCAACCCAAGGTTGAACTCACTATGTTTGGCTTTCATGTCTTCCAGTGACCTCTGCACTGCTTGCTCAAGGTCATCGAGTTCTTGCTCCTCTGTTGTCAAGGGCCGCTGGTTGCTGGAGAGCCGGCCACCATTAAAGCCTTCTATCTTTGACAGATGGGTTTTTGCTGGTTGGAAAAACTTCTGTGAAATTGTCGTCTGTTTCAACATTTTGGAGCTGGCTACTTTCGAGGCATTCAGTGGAGAACATTCATTCTCTTGAGATAATTTCTTCTTTGACCTTGTCATCTTGAGAGAGGACTGACGCTCCTGCATATTAATGACGTCATCATCAGGATTCCTGTCCTTATATTGAAAATCTGCAGTCTTCTTAGACTCTTTAAAGTTCGCCTCATTATATGGATTTGTGCTTTTCCTTGTTTTTCTCTGAGACAAGGGAGAACCATTGCTCAGTGAAGCAGAGAGCCAACCAGAGTTGTTTGTTTTATCGACTCTGCTTTCAGTTTTACCACTGAGCATGGATGGAGATGGAGTGGACAGAACCGACATAGACAGGTTTGTTTTATCGCAGTCCAGCTTGCTCATATGAAGCTTCTTTTTCACGAGTGATGGTCGTGTAGCTTTGTTGGGCAATAACTTCGACTCATTCCTTGCTAGTGAAATGCTCTTGGCTGGTTCTTGGTGTAATGATGTTTCTTTGTCTGTTTCGTCTTCATCAAAGAGAGGTGGAGAACTGACCTCACTTCGACGGCGATCATTCTTCCATTTGGAGTGTCTTTTGAAGACTGGAGATCCATGCTCGCTGCTGACATCCTCCTCGTTACTCTGTGAGTCAGTGCTTGCGCAATGCTGAAAACCCTTAAAATGGGTAGGATTTGTTTCTTCGACATTATTTCCAGCTTGACATCCTCCAGGGTCTTTGTCCGGACTTGAGCTGAGCCTCATTCTGGCTGAACGCTCTCGGTCACTGCAGACCGGAGTGCTGCTGTGAGAAGGTGGACTCAGTAGTACGTTACGCACTGTCGTTTGTCCGGTTACTGACTGCAGGTGGCTTTCATCTTCCTCATCTTCCGAAAAGTCTATAGGCACAGTTTCTGGTATGACTAAGTTTGGTCGATCTCTGAACTCTTTCTTTCGTTGGATTTTTATTTGCGTTTTCCAAGTGCCTCCCTTATGCTGGGGACTGGAGTCCATTTGGCTTTTCTTTTGTGGAGAAGCGTCGAGAGACTGATCACATGTCTCCGACACCCATGTTGGCGGCTTTGGTGAAGTTAAATCCACTGTTTCTTTACTAATTGTGTTTCTATGAAGTTCAGCAGGTACTTTAGACAAGGTATCATTGTTTTTTTCTGACTTGTCTTTTGAATTTTTGAACAACCGTAATCTCTTGCTGTCAGGCTGTCCATCCTGTTTCAGAAAAAAATACTAGTTTCAGTTCTGGGAATAATATGTGATTGTTTAAAGTGAATATAGTGGTTGTACAAACAATACACAAAACTTACTGGCATGTACTTCAAGAAACTATAAATGTCATCCATGAAACATCAATCAATTTTAGAAAATAAAATTTTAATTATATAAAAATATATTTTGAAATGTTTGAAACTTTTTTTTTTACAAATTTGATTTTCTTTTTTAAATTTTAATAAATAAATTGTCTGAAAATGCACCAGATGGCGCTATTACTAGGTGTTATTTTCTGTCAGAGGGGACAACTATCCCGCACCGCCAAAATTTGAAATGCATGATTCCTGAGCTGGAGCCAAAGGAAGGAGTGTGTGAACACAGAAGCTTTGGAAAGGACACCAAGACATTGTAGGACAAGTTACTTAATTTATATCCCGGGAACAGTGACCTAAACCTTCACAGAGACCGATATATTACACATATGGCAGATTCAAACAATATACACACCAATAAGAAAGGTTCAGAAGGGGAGTGGCTAAGGGAGACAAATAACAGAAGAAAGCTTAGCTGACTAATTAAAGGCATATCCTAGAATTCAATTTTAAACGTAAAACCCAGAATTTTCCTAGCAATTGAATATAACTATAAGTGTGGAAAAACACTTGTATAACTTAAAAAGAAGGGGTCACCGGGTTCGATTTTGATCTCGAGAGTGATACTCTAACAATATCATCACACTATGATATAGAAATTTAAAAGTTGGATTTCACGTTCAAACGTGCACAGAATATAGTAAATGTGAAGTACTACACATTTAAGTGGTAACATTTCAAGTTTTGTGATCTGGAATTAGAATAAGTCACAAAGAACTAGTCTTAACTGATGGTTGTTAATCATTTTTTTATCACCCAGGCGGCACAACTTTACATTATCAGATATTCTTTTAAATTAAAAACAAGGGCTGTCATTTATGCGATAAATAAGATGAAAGCTTCAGACTAAGAAAGCAGGTTAAAAGCAATTTGAAAGATTTGCCTGTCCAAGCAGCCACCACCTGCATACCCCACAGCGACACCAGGATCACAAAGTCCCTATGCGTATTATTTTCTATGTGAGCCTAATGCGGGGCCAGTTTTGCCCGTGTGTCAAACTACTTACATACTGTTACCAATATCTGCGTACCACCCTGACAGACTAAAAAGGAAACTGCATCCATAACCACTGAATATATGTCATGAGATTCTCAAAAGACAAAGCAGAGTAAGATTACATGCCTGAAGAAGTCTATTAAATATAGACGAAACGTCGCAACAACCTAAACCCAACTTCCCCCAAACTTCGATGTATAATTACCCCCAAATAAAACCTATCAATTGAATTCAACTTGTCTGGTTTTTTGTGGATCTTCTACCAACTTGTTAAGATTACATTAGCATACATAAGTGACTGGCATATTTTCAGTAGCCATGGAGCGAGTGCAGTTAAGATTTTATCTCAACAGATTGGATAATGTTTGTGACATTATAGTCTGTTGAGTAAATTTTTACAATACCCCATGGGCGTTGAGTATGAGTTACCAATGTTAAGTATATGGCAAAAAAATACAGGGATGAGATAAACCTTGTGACCGAAAAGCTGGAGACTGAAGAATGTTCTGTACAAACTACACCACATGAAGCAGCACTGAGTCAATCTCTCTCACAAATTCTCTTCAGCCCTGAGACGTTTTTCTTTAAGGATTCCAACTAATCTCTAAACTTTGAGATTTCTTACTGCCTGTGGCTTAGAGTTGGTGTGAAATAAAATGACGCCCTCGTAGTAAATTGTGTACCAGCAACCAACCGCATCGGGCAGTTTACTCACTAGGTCGCACCTTTTTGCTCAGATATAGGTGAGAATTGTAACAATAAAGAAACTACACAGAGCAGGTGAGAAGTTGCGATAGGGATGCTTACTGGCCTTACCACCTGTGGGTAACTCCTGGACGTCAGGGTGTCTGACTGAGGGCGCAAGATGTTGACCTAAGTCAACGTACCGTCCCAAAAACAGAGACATGCTTGTAAAAACTGTAATACATATATATCCCAATACTCAAGTTCAGTTACTATCCCGGGTAGAATTTAATAGTTCATGTTATTTTGTAAGCAACAAAGCCATGTATCTTAAATTCCTTTATCAGGGTTCGTACATGGACAGCGCAATGAAATTCCAGACTTTTTCCAGGCTTTTCTAGGCTCTAATATTTCATTTCCAGGCACATAATAACATGAATCAATACATCTTGTTAGTGAATGAAATATGAAGACAAATAATCAAAACCATGCTATATTATTAGCAAAAAAGATTTTCATAGGCAGTCAGATACTGTAGTTAAGGAAAGCTAATAGTGTCCAGAATTTCATAGACTAAAAAAATGGTTTATATGCAAAATGAATTTTCCAGGCTCTTCCAGGTTTTTCCAGGCTCTCTGTACGAATTCCAGGCTTTTCCAGGCCTGGAAAACTCAAAAGCATAATTCCAGGCTTTTCCAGGTTTTCCAGGCTCTGTACGAACCCTGTTTTATTCTCTTCATCCCTTCTCCCAACCATATCAATTTTTTTTTAATTGTTTGTAAAGTTGATGACAAATGAATTATATTTTCAGAGAAAATTCATCTTTATACAAACAGATGGAATTTGAACTGAATCGGTACTGGTTGGTTATGGATTTCTCTAAGTAATTTTTGTAATCATTCTATGCATTTCATGTACACTAACTTTAATGATCTGGGGCACGATCTTCTGTATATAATCATAATGCCAGATTGCAAGGTATGGTGAGGAAATACACTCAGAAATCAAATGTAGAGATAACAATAACTAGACAGTGTCAGAACTCATGGTAAAACATGCTCAGGGCTGTGGGATGTTTGTATATAGATCAGTGAGGGACTGGCTCCCTTTCAGAAAATAGAAAAAAAAGTGAGCACCTCTCACCAGCATCCTGGCAGCCTCTCTGCAGCTGGATGCTGCCTAGGTTCAGCCAGGCTCTAGTCGAGGTATGGTTGGGTGCAGCAGACTAGCAGATATTACAAGATTTTGAATGTTATAAGTGATAATTTCTTAATTACTGACATCAGTTATGTATATATGAATTATTGCATCCCTGGTTACACTTTAGCGTGAGGGAACATGGTGTAGCAGCTTACCTCTGTGAATAGGTTTCGTTTGTTGTTACGGTTCAGACGCAGATTTCTCCTCTTCGTTGTGCCAGGATTCCTCGGACTCTCGGGGTCACTCTGCTTGGCGGAGTGTCTGCTGGTGTGTGTCAGCTCGTACGGTTTCCCCGGACTCTCCTCTTTCTTGGGGTGACTCTGCTCTTCAGAGTACCTCTCAGTGTGTGTCATTGTGTATGATTTCCTCGTACTCTCCTCTTTCTCGGGGTCATTCTCTTTGGTAGATTGTCTCTCGTTATGTGTTGTGTATGATTTCCTCGTACTCTCCTCTTTCTCGAGTTCACTCTGTTTGGCAGAGTGTCTGCTAGCATGTGTCATTGCAAACGGTTTCCTCACACTCTCTTCTTTCTCGGGGTCATTCTGTTTAGCAGAGCGTCTGCTGGTGTGTGTCTTTGCATACGGTTTCCTCGGACTCTCCTCTTTCGCGGAGTCACTCTGCTTGGTAGACTGTCTGCTGGTGTGTGTCCTTGTATATAGTTTCTTTGGACTCTCCTCTTTCTTGTGGTCACTCTGTTTAGGGGAGTGTCTGTTGGTGTGTCTGATCTTGGCTGAAGGCTTCGGTTTTGCATTGCGCTGTGATGGCGGGGTTCCACCGAGAACTTCATCCTCCTCTTCTTGGTAGACCGCACTCAGCGCCTCCGTGTCCAGCACCTGAGTGTAGAGTGTCTGCAGAGTGTTGGTTAGAGTGTCTGCATTGTATGACCTAAACGAGGAACATATTCCACTGTCAGACAGTACATCAATAGATGATAAATGATGGAATCAGGAATTTATGGTGAAATAAAAACTTGACACACCGCTACATTATTAATTTACTTCATTTTTCGGGTCTACCAGTATCTTGAACAAATTTTGACTTGTGTGGTAGCTGCTAATGAGATTGTACATGACACATCCCCGAATTTGAGATATTGCTGCATAATTAATTGTTGGACTAAAATTTCTGAAATGAAACTTGACGTATTGCTGCACTATTCTGTTGATTTATCACTGCACTGAACGGTATCTAAAATGTAATTCTTTTTTTTTCATCTTTTCATATCCAATGAACTAATAAAGATGCCAACCATTTATTGCAAAAAAAAGAATTTTATAAATATATACATGAAAATACCATCATTGTCTGGTTGTTAAAATAAGAATCAGATACTAAGAAGGAACTGCATCGAGATCGATCATCGCTGAAAATATGCCATGAGTTTTGGTTGTGGAGGCAAAGCAGAGTGAGATTACATAGCAAGCCAAAACGAATGGTGTATTTTCAGTGGCTGTTGATCAAGTGTGGTTTAGATATTATCTCACCCTTATCAATGAATGATGGGCTAACATTAGTGAATCAATATATCAATACATATTGAGTATATTTTTACAATACTTCATTGGTGTTGAGTATGAGCTACCGATATTGTGACTATGACCAAAAAGATACCAGGGTGAGATAAAAATATGTAGCAAACTGCTCTAATATGACAACCTACTGTTCAAGTGTATAACGGCAGCGTTACCAGACTGGTCATTAATAGTGTATTAGAGTTGGGATTTTGAAAGTTTGCACGCATGTACGAGGCTGACTTGCCTTTGTTGTCCTTTTCCTTTCTTTTCGCCAATTCCTTTCCCCAGCACATTGGAGATCTGATCCCTGATGCTCGAGAGAGCGGTTACTTGGGACCGCAGCGTTTTACATTCTTCACAAGGAGCAGCAGGCCTGGAAGCAGATCACACACAACTCTTGACTGTGATTTGCGAGTCTCAACCCTTTTTTAATCAGGGATATTATTATTGTATCAGGCAAGTCACGACCCTCGTTATTAACTAATTAGGAAAACATTGTGAGACTGACATGCAAGTCTCGACCCTTGTTTTAAATCAGACATTCTGAGTGTGACAGGCAAGTCAGAACCCTCATCACAGGGACATTGGGAGTTTGATAGATCCTTGTTTTAACACCCTCTTACCCCTAACCATCGCCTTGTAAAGTAATTGTAGTAGACATTTTAATCATCAATGATCTATAAACTGTTAACAAGAGGCTATGACTTAATCAATTACTACATAACATTTCTATCGACATACTCTCGATGCTACCTTAGTATATCACACATATGGTCATTATCAACATAAAATACTCTCTGCTTACGTTTGTTTAATTTCTTTGATCTCTGACTTTAATCGGGCATTTTCAGTCACCAGCTTTTCATTCTCTTCTCTCCTCCCCCGGACGTCGGCCTCCAACCTAAAAATACAAGGGAAATTGGTGGAAACATGGTTTCAGATCAGTAACAATAATGAATGATTGGCAACTGGATTAAAACTTGCAGGGATATGAGCAGCCCTTGAAGAAAATCCCTGAAGTTATTTGCTGGGACCCCCCCCCCCCCCCCAATCGGACTAAAATGAACAAGCTTACTGGGAACTCAAAAACGATGAAAACTGTGTCTCCTGGTGAGTAGGACTGGTACTACAGTCTGTGCTCTCCAAGCAGAGCCCTACCTTCCATGTCCCATTAACGTTAAACCAAATATACGCGGACCATACAAGATTTAAGCTTTTCATTTTTGTGGAATTATTTAGTAAATTCTTTTCAACGATTTCAAGTAACTTACAAAAAAGGAAATGTATCTCTTTCAGATTGGTGACTATGACTTTCTTTGGAATAGTCTCAAACAACATTTTCATGTTATTATTTTTAAGATACTTTCCACTATTTTCATATACCATTTGATATGGATATATTACTTCGAAGCAAGTAGAGATGTCTCATCCATGTCTGTGTCACTGTATGCTGTTATTATCATTTCATCATTCATGGCATTGGCAACTGGATTAAAACTTGCAGGGATATGAGCAGCCCTTGAAGAAAATCCCTGAAGTTATTTGCTGGGACCCCCCCCCCCCCCCCCTAATCGGACTAAAATGAACAAGCTTACTGGTATCTCAAAAACGATGAAAATTGTGTACCCTGGTGAGTAGGACTGGTACTACAGTCTGTGCTCTCCAAGCAGAGCCCTACCTTCCATGTCCCATTTATGTTAAACCAAATATACGCGGTATATAGAGACCATACAAGATTTAAGCTTTTCACTTTTGTGGACTTATTTTAGCCAATTCTTTTAAACGATTTCAAATATCTTACAATGCTACCTTTTTAAGGTACTCTCCACTATTTTCTTATACCTTTTGACATGGATATGGATTACTTCGAAACAAGTAGAATAAGTCAGTTTGGGTAAAAAAGAGAAAGTTGAAATATTTTCATGAGATACTTCAAGAGATATACTTGATAAAGGCAACTTTACTCTGACGAAACGTTGTAACTGCTGCATCACAAATAAAACCCTCCGTCAAACCAACTTGGGAAGTTGTTCAGTTGTACTTGGTTAACATCTTTTACATATTTTTAAAAGAGACCGAGAAAATGTGATTAAAATGACAGTGTTGGCCATAGCATAGCGCTGAGGGTCTGTTGGAAGGTTCAAACGACTGTTTTATTGGCATGAATTAGGATCAATAAATAAATTTGTTTTATATAAGGAAAATTAATTTCAAATACTGAAAATGAATACATGGATTTCCATTGGGAATCTACCACCTTAGTAAATCATACTTAATGTTTATCTTCTCGATCTGGTCAATCTGCTGTTGGAGGCTCTTTAAGTTCTCTTCCAAACCTGCAAAATGAATTTATGTCAATAGAAAACAGTTTGTCTTAACAAGCATATGATTTTGACATATTTTCTATCGCCGAAATGCGGTCAATGAATTAATATAGGCCTAAATAATTTACGAATAAACCTGTATAGATCGTGCGTGTACATATTTCAGCTTGTTAATTTCATGCATATATATTACAATACTACACCAATCACTCTTTGCGACTTCGATCTCACATATGACATACATGTGTATAAGTTATAACATATAGGCCACACACTGAATATTGATATAAAAAACAGAGACTGAACAAATATTTTACAAACTGAAAACAAAAACAAGGATGTCCTTGGAAAAGAGGAAAACTGCCATCTACACCTTCCACCTGGTGCTTTGTTTTTCTTCAAGGGCATGATGTTGGGAATACAAGAGAACTGAGCCTGCAAGAGAACTGAGCCAGAGGTGTGATTGCGGACTGAGCCTTCAGGAGAACTGAGCCTCCAAGAGAAGTGAGCCTGGCTCAGTCAGCGCGTGAGCGACGGACCATACGCTTTTTCGCGGGTGGACGATACAATTTTTTTTCGAATTTAGACCGTGATGTTCTGACAGCTGAAGCTCCACTTTCCGTAAGAATTAAGACATGGAACTTAAACACCAGGCAGGGGAAGATATGATACGACGGGTAACGATGACGGGTAGCGAGGGCCGAGCGAAACATTTGCGCAACATTACTTCGCACCTCTGGGCTCAGTTGGTAGCGCTAAATCTCAACCCCAGGCTCAGTTCTCCTGAAGGCTCAGTTCGCACCTCTGGCTCAGTTCTCTTGCGGGCTCAGTTCTCCAGGTACCGATGTTGGCATGTGTGTTCTATAAGATTACTATTTCATTATTTATAACCAGTACCTGTGACTTGTTCCTGATGTCTGATGAGACAACGGTTAAGGTGATAATGGAATGTATCATCGTCTTCTTCACTGGTTTCACTCTTCATCGTCTATGGAGAAAAATGAGCATCAGAATGAGAAATTTTAATGTTGAATTGAACCGGAGAATATCGAGCAGTACATTCATCAAGCAAATGCAAGAGAGTGTAGATATTCTCGGGAGCGGAACGTTCAACCCAAAACGAGGCAAAGGGTTAAACCAATTTTCAGAACCCTAGCTTTCTGTTATTATCGCTCGATCGACGAAACGTAAATCGATGTTTGAACTTTCTGTAAATGAATAATATGCATAATCAAAGGTAGTTTGATGTGTTTCTAGCAAGATATATCAATAAACTCTGTGGGATAGAAGTTTGAACGTCTGAATCTGCACATTTATGTACTTTTGAGCAAGTTTTTATTTTGACATTTGTAGCAGCCTGTCATTGCATTTTCGGCAGATTTCTGGAAAAAAGACCAAATAAAACAATCATTGCAAAACAAATTGATAAAAAAAAACCCACCAAACACCTTCCCCTACTCTTCATCTCCATTCCATTTTTTGTTTGATGTCTCTATGTTGGATATCTACTGGGATATTACCAGAGACAAACAGTGAATTTAACATTGGTTGCTATGGAGTGAAAAGTTGTTTAACCCTTCGCGCGTACGAGAGTGCACTGCACCGCTTTACCGAAAACAAACTGGACAGCTATAAACCTGAGTAGCGCAGTGTTCGTTTTTGCGGCCGGACCTACCCGTTACTACGTTGCGTGACGTCATCGCCGCTCCCGAGAATTAGGAAAACTATGATTATATTTTAATATTAATAGTTTTTTCATGGTTGAGTGTTCAGAGAGGTTTCTTTTCTGAGAAGTCAGTTTCATCAGTGGCAATACTGCATTCCAGTTCAAAATACCCTCCAAATTATGCAAATTTGCCTGACAACGGTTCGATCCGCCATCTTTGCTGGTGAATACAAAGTGCTGTCAGAGTTTAAAATAGCAAAAAAACTCTGACAGCGCTTTGTATTTACCAGCAAAGATGGCTGATCAATCCGTTGTCAGGCGAATTTGCATAATTTGGAGGTTATTTTGAACCGGAAGTGTCCAGCCGGATCAGAGAATGATAGGGGTGATATAAAATCTGAACCGCACTCGATCCATAGACACTGATATTATGCCATTCATTTTGATTTGGTACATAATCTTACTCGGCTTTGTGAGATAACTCGGTAAAAGAGCAGATCCGTGGTCTCTAGCTTATAACATGGGGAATCGCACTTTGCGGGCCCGATACCCGACGATCTTTCGCCGTTTTCGAACCAAACCATCGATTTTAACAGAATGAAAAGGCTAGATTTTGAATCAGGACATATTAATTACCAAAATACAAGCTTATTTACCTAAAACTAACCGTTATTTTCGACGATATGAGTCAACAAAGTCGTAATTCTGATTTATCGAAAACGGCGCCATGTCAGTGTAAACTTATATCAATGCATAGCCGAATCACTCACTAAAACCTAACCCTAAACCTAACCCTAAACCTTACCCTAAACCTAACCCTAAACCTAACCCTAAACCTAACCCTACTCTAAAATAGGGTTAGGTTTAGGGTTAGCCTTAAAATAGGGTTAGGTTTAGGGTTAGCCTTAATCCTAACCCTAATGGGAAAAAACAGAGGTTTTGCCAGGAACCAGCTTAATTGAAAAAAGATCCGGCCTTTTTAAAATCAAAACAAAGTTACTAAAGATAATGTTCTCCAACCCATCCCGGTGGAAAAAACGGTTATTTACAGGTAAATAACATCGTAATTTTGCAATTAATATGTGGAGATTCAGATTCTGGCCTTTTTCCCGGTTAAAATATATAGTTTGGTTCGAAAACGCCGAAAGATCGTAGGCTACCCGGTGCGTACCCTATGTTTTAAGCTAGAGGCCACGGATCTGCTCTTTTACCGATAACTCTGCAACCAAATTCATCGGATATTGTCAGTGTATCTCGATGGAGTTTCGTCATAATCTGTTACTAGATCTAGTGTTACTAGTGTTAGCCTGTTAATGATGGAAGGTGATTAAACTAAAAGTCTGTTTACATTTCTAATTTCGCAAGTTACCCGCTCAGCACATCGCTAAACAATATTGAATAAGATACCAAACACTTCGGATATAACAACCAGAGGAAGGCGGTTTTATATATAAGTTGTCGGCCAGGGGAACTCACCGATAGAAAAAGGATGATTTCTCGTGCATTAGGGGGTGGCTGACCACAGCATCGCTCACAGCCAAATTGAAAATGGCGGCTTTTTCCGATATACACTGCGTCGCTCTGGCAAGACCCTCATGATCCTAAATCCATAGGTTACTCAAGCGATGCAGTGTGTTTCCGCGATACAAGTAGTGTGTTAAAGTAGTGCTAGTAGGGCGTATCCCTGCGGTATACAGTCAGTTGGCGATCCGTCCTACTGCTACAGCGTTTCTGCGCATGCGTTACGTTTGGCTGGTGCCCGCGTGTACGCCGCTGGCTACGCCGAGTCCCCTAGCGGATACCGCGGGAACCATCGTTGCGTTAAGTTGGTTCTCTTATTATCCACTGGGGGGCGTGGCCGTATTGGCAGGAGACCACAGAGTAAAAATAGTCTCTGTGAGGAGACTGGCGTTTGCCAGGGCTTTTGCTGATGGGTTGCCCTGTTGTCTGCGAGCGGTGCTGCCTTGTTTTACGGGCAGTTAAAGTTTCCAGTTTCTGTTCTTGATTTTTGGTATTATCATTCCTATTTTTTTGTGATTATTGTCAATCTTTCCACGGTAACTCTTAAGGTTAAGGCACTGTCACTAAAGTTAGCGATTTTGCCTTCAGTAGCCCACGGCATCGCAACGGCTGACTAAAATCACGATAGGGGGAGTAGTACGTCCCGTCGAGCTAAGTTAGTACATCAGTCACACACTAGATGGCAGCACTACTTCTCAACTTCACCACAAACGCTGATCCAGGGGAACGCACGAACAGGGCACCGCGACCCTAATGAATATGCATGAGGAAAAACAGCCAATAAGACGGCTGGGCGTTAAGGCTCTCAAACTGGGTTCGGTTCTAGACGGACTAGCCACGAGAGCACACCGAATCTCAAACTCAGACGCTTGTGGTCGTGTTAGCGTACAGGAAGGCTACGTTTACTTCATTTATTATAGATATATTACGTTCATACACTCAGTACTCTAATGCTAAAGAATACATTGATTTCTGATCGTGTGGCCGCATGTATTGCGTAACCAAGTAGATAGACGCACCCACGACCTGTGTGAAAAAAACTTTAGCTTGTAACATTGGCAACTCTCACCAGATGAAAGAGATGATAGTGCTTCATAGTCTCACAGAGTAGTATTTTTACTCTGTGACACTGATAGTCTGCCTCGTGCGGCCCCAAGTGTCTGAGAAAGAAACTAGTCTATCCTTCAATTCTCAGTAGCGCCATCTGTGTTCTAGACTAGACATGTGTTTACAACATGAAGAGACCGAACAAATTTAACTTCTCCGAAATGGCATGCGTTATATGAATTGTATCATATGGCTTTGGTGGCTAATCTGTGGCCTTATAACGAGTCCACACTGACAGCTTGCTCACGTAAGGCATTGCTGACTCAACTCTTGTGTCACCTCGGTGAACACCAATCCCGCGTAAAATTTGGCACAAGTGCTCACCAGGTGTCTCTCTTCAGCGGCAAGTTCAGGTCAGCTGGCTGACACGGACCCTGACCCCACCTCCTAATCCCATCCAACGTGAGCATATTGTTTCAAGCTCAGTTTCTATATTCAGTAGTGTTTCTGCCGACCTTATACATTTCCATGCTACATGGTATTCAGAGCACATTCTCGCCGGCGAAATGGACATTCGACAAACATGGCTTAAGTAAGCATATTCTTTCATTAAAAAATCATAAAATGAAATCTGAAAATTAGAAGCCAATATACATCGTTGCTAGTAGGTAAAAATAAAATACATGTCAGGCTCTCAAAATACATGTCAGGCTCTCAAACTGGGTTCAGTTCTAGACGGACTAGCCACGAGGGCACACCGACTCTCAAACTCAGACGCTTGTGGTCGTGTTAGCGTACCTTTTTAAATGTAATGCTGTTAGGCACCTTTTTAAATGTAATGCTGTTCAGCAGCTAGAATTTAATACCTAGTGGTAAAATCATGATTTAAAATACACCCATGGCATGGCCCATGGCCTATAAGTGTTTTCAGGGGATCTCGTGGCCGTCATCGACTTGCTCAGGTGTTTGATACTGGACATACCGCGAAGAAGTGAGAGGCGGTGAAGGAGTGTCCTCTTGGATGCAGGGACTGAAGCCAGTCTAGTCATCGGGTTGCCAAAAGCCCCAACAACTCCGACCTCACTCCTCGCCAGCGTTGGCGCTAAAGTGCACAGGAGACCAGTGTACATACCTTCGGGTTGCTGGTACCTTTCGGTCAAAAATGAGGTCAGCCCTTCCACTCTCCAGCCAGATATTTAGTACACACTTTACTCCTCGGAAGAAATCAGACCTAGGGCAGGAGAGTGAGTTCTCAGTAGCCCTTGCTTCTTTAGCGGAGTTGGAAACTTTGTTCTCAAGGGATTTGCATCTTGATAAATAACACAGAGAGGACATAATATACAAGTGAGGAGTGTGTATTAGAAAGGAGAGACACACGAATGCTTACACAGCAGATGTAGACAGTAAAATCCCGCATCAGGTGTTGAATGAGGTAAGAATCAACGAGTCTTTTGATATTTTTTTTTACAATCTTGCTAAGATTACGAACAGTACTGAGTACGAGCAGTAGTGACGATGCCCGTCCATCCTAGTCCATCCCTAGACTATATTTTTATAGTGCAGTGGAGTCATAGCTGAAATCCTGATGGTATGAATTTCAAATCATACGAGGCTTTAGATGGTTATAGTCTGGCGCTTGTTGTTAGAACATGTGTGGTGTTTACAGCAAGATTGCTGAGAAAGTCTGACGGTGGGCAAACGCCCGGCCACGGCAGTCAGTGCCCGGGACTCGGTCGGTCCCTGGCCGAGCCCCGTCCCGTCTGTCGCCGACCAGTAACCGCCGGTCTTGTTCGGGACTGGATTTCTGTCCACCACGTTCATTTTCAGAGTGTGATACTGCAGATCCTATATACACACATATTCTATTACCGTACATTACGGTGTTTATTTTCATTTAAATACGACAGCAGCTAGCTGGATCTCTTCTCTAAATTAATAATTTATTAAAGCAATCGAAAGTAGATTGTTTCATACTCCAGTTTTCCATTGAGAAGCAATAATGATAATGTTTATTGACTCAGACTTACATACAGCTTGGAGCACTGTGATGACAATAAAAGAAAGGTACAATATAAAACTACAATGCAACATACAATACATGAAAATACAATAGATTTGTAAGCAGAGACTACTTACAACTCAGGTCTTCTATCAGATGGGTAGTGTTCTCCTGAGGAATTGCCTTGTTGAGTGTAGCCATGTTATAACTTAATAATAAGTGTGTACATATTTTGACTCTTGATGTAAATTCTTAATAATTTCTTGTGGTACGTATTGTACTATTTTCACATTTCTACACTCAAACATTAGATGGTACTCATCACCAATCACACTCAAGAACTTCATTTCATTCAACCCATTGAACCAATGGTCTGAAATACAGAGCTGTTGCTGAATGGTAGTGGGTGTTTAGTCAAATTTATTTTCAAGAGATCAAAGACTAGAAGTGATCACCAGAGATATTTCACGTCTCTCGTTGGTTGCATTTATTTTCAAGAGGGGTGAAATGGTTTGAAACTGTCGGTGTATTGTGTTCCCTGTTGATAATTTATACAAGGATTATAAAGTGACAATAGAATTGTAATACTAGACATGGACGCACAAGTGTGGGACAGAGCTACAGTACCAATGGAGTATATATATGATGAATATATATCATCTTGATCCAGTGGAAAAGCCGTGGTTCAAGCCACCTCTACATATATACCCAGAGAAATTTGGCATTTCTGGGTGTCGAATGAAAATTTTAGATGACTGTCAAACAAAGTAATATTCCTAGATATAGGATATAACATCATTTAGGGATATTATTGAAAATAAACCTTTGTTTATGAGTAAGCCTGGCAGTAAAACATTATTTTGAATACTGCACCACACAATGCATGGCTTCTTCGCCATGTGCCTGCTGTGTCGCAGCTGGTGTGTGGGCATGGGTTGACTGGATCCGTGCGTGGGCAGGGTGTATAATCATTCACCTCAATACTCTAAACATGGAAGGAATACTCTAGTATACAGTCCATGCTGTGGGTTATAAATTCTGATAGCAGACATTTGTAGTTTGCGGGTCGTTCCGCTAATCACATGCAATAGGTTTTCAGTGGCGGTGAGCCACACAGATAGACATCTTGGCTGGTAGTGAACAGCGTTAATGGATATTGCCCATTGCCAAGAAAAGGAAGGACCCGATATGGTTGGGTGACCTCGGCTCATCGCCAACGGGGTCACTATGACGGGCGTGCCTCGTGGACCGTGAAGTCAGGAGTGGAGTGATCTTTCTCTCACTGCACTAGACTTGCTCAAGTCTTTGATTATGAACATTCAATAAATGATTAAACGCAATCAGAATAAAGTTCATTATAGTATGTATCCTTCTCTGACTGGCCCATGAATCAAAGACTTGTCCACTAGGAACAGAACCTCCTGTACATGTCCGCCCCTGTCGCTCCCTGTAACCCTACACCTCCTCCTCCTCTGGCCACCTGTGTTGTCATAGCAATAAATTTCGCCTGCTTCTGACTGTGACCCGATTGAGATCTATGTGAGCGACCAGGGACGTATATGGAGAGTGTCAGGAATACTGGAGCTAAACAGCGCCAGAAATCCAGCACCATTACCGAATTTACCAGTCCCTGTATCCCAGCGAGGAGGGTAGCCATAGGATGCAGGGACTGAAGCCAGTCTATCACTGCACGAGGGGCCCTCAATGGGTTGAGTTCTGTACAAGTATGCTGATAGGACAGTTTTACAAAGAAATCCTTGTTTACATTTTCCATTTCTTGAAATTGGTTCTTGTATTTAAGAAAAATAGATAAATTAAGCCTAATTCTTAACAATAAAACAGTGGCTAGATGCTCCCCACACCCTCAGGCCTAGGTAAAGTATTCACCGTGATCTGCATTCAGCGGTGAACAGCTCTTCTATGTCAATATGCGAGGCACTGTGTAGTGAGGGAACCAGTGACCAAATTGAGAACCAGCCACGCTGAGCGTAAAACATCTTATTCTACACTGTCAGGCCACCAAAGAGAGCAGGAAGAAATTCCTAAAGAATGTGACTACAATGCGCAGTGTTTTCCATAACACTGGGAAGAAAGAAATTCTTGACTTCCTTAGGGAATGTAAGATTTTTGATAAGATATGATTGAGAAAAGTAAGATGCCTGGATCCCTCCCTCCCTCCCTCCCTCCCTCCCTCCCTCCCTCCCTCCCTCCCTCCCTCCCTCCCTCCCTCCCTCCCTCCCTCCCTCCCTCCCTCCCTCCCTCCCTCCCTCCCTCCCTCCCTCCCTCCCTCCCTCCCTCCCTCCCTCCCTCCCTCCCTCCCTCCCTCCCTCCCTCCCTCCCACTGGTTTAAAATAAACATAATAGACGGAATATTTTCGCTCCCAGCAAATATGTCTGTTAACCTGGGGTTGTTCTACTGTTTCCTCAATATTTCTGAAACGCATTAAATTAAAGATTGAAATAATGATCCCCTCCCCCATTACGTAGGTGACCCACAGTCTGTAGTACTCACCGAGTTACACGCATTTCTGAGGCATTCACTCCGTCCACGTTGACGTCTGCCTTGTTAAGAGGGACCACTTTACCTTGAAACCTAAATATTTATATAACGACGTCATCTGGACCGTACAACTCGACGCCAGAGCTATGGATTTGTTTGTCATAAATATGCCACAGAATGGTGAGCTGTGAGACGAAAGTTCCTTCAGGTTACAAGGAATTTGATTGTGCAAAGCGTTTAACTTGTGTAATTATTGGTTTTTTAAATTAGGAAACGTAAGTGTAATGTACTGAATGTAAGTTGCACGCGATGAACTGCCCGGAAAACTGAAGACCCGGCGATTAATTCATGAACCCTTCCGCATTTACATGGAATTACTTCAATGGAAGAGTCCTGATTATTCCCATGATGAATGAAAGTCAAAGAGCTTATTAAATCCGGCATAACGTTCTGAAAAAAAGATACCTTATCATAAAAACACATTGACACTAAAATCATGTCTAATAAGCTAAATGGAAATCAGACAGGGTGAGGTTGGCTGATTGGATTCCGTTCCAAGTTCTTTTGGTATGTTTGGACGTACAGTATGATGGCCATAAACCTCCTTATCCCACCCCTAATAAAAAACGCCATAGGCTTAACATGGTATTTGTTTATGTCACAGGTAGTGACACTAAGTGTTGTTTATGCCACTACTTTCTGATACTGAAAAAATATGGAAACGGGGTAGGTTAGCTCCGTAATGTCATTCGTCTTCGACTCATGAAATTATGGAGCCAACAAAATGCGTGGCATAAATAAGCTCAGACTCAAACTTGTGACGTCTCTTGATATTATATTTATGTGTCATTAATATATACATAGTTCTAATGTGATTTTTTAAAATAGTTTTGTGTGTCTTACAAGATAGGGGCCGTAGACCCCCTTATATTCATGTCATTTATACTGAGTTATATTTCTGTTTTAATGTGATTTTCGTTTTTTGTTCGTGTCATACAGGATGGGGCAGTGGACCCCCATATATTCATATGTCATTAATATATACTTAGTTCTATAACTGTTTTAATTGATACTATGAAGAGATGTCACGAGTTTGAGTCTGAGTTATTTATGCCACACATTTTGTTGGCTCCATAATTTCATGAGTCAAAGACGAGTGACATTATGGACCCAACAGACTCAAACTCAAACGAGTGGAGTCTAGATTTTATCCTACCCCGTTTCCATATTTTTTCAGTATCAGAAAGTAGTGGCATAAACAACACTTTATGTCACACCAGTGACATAAACGAATCCCATGTTAAGCCTAAGGCGTTTTTTATCAGGGGTAGGATAAATAGTTCTATTACCATTTTAATGTGATTATGTTTTGTCTGTGTCGCACAGGATGTGGCAGTAGACCCCTTATATTCATATGTCATTGATACATAGTGATACATACACTCTTTCAATGTGATTTTTTTGTCCTTATCATACAGGAGGGGGCAGTAGAGCCCTTATATGCCATTAATACATAGTTCTATTACTGTGTTAACGTGTCTTTTTTTTAGGTGTCGTACAGGATGGGGCAGTGGACCCTTTATATTTATATGCCATTGAGACATAGTTCTATCACTGTGTTAATATGATTTTATTTTGGTGTCGTACAGGATGGGGCCGTGGACCGCTTATGTTTATATGCCATTGAGACATAGTTCTATCACTGTGTTAATATGATTTTTTTTGGGTGTCGTACAGGATGGGGCAGTGGACCCTTTATATTTATATGCCATTGAGACATAGTTCTATCACTGTGTTAATATGATTTTATGTTGGTGTCGTACAGGATGGGGCCGTGGAGCCTGGTGGCTGTCGGTCTGGTGGCGCTGGTCTCCAGCGTGTCCCTCACAGAGGCATGTAACGAGGCGGTCTGTGCCAGCCTGGTCAGCAAATGTATGTTGCTCAAGTCGTGTGAGTGTAACATGCTGGACAAAAACAACTGCACGTGTTGCAGGGACTGCCACAAGTGCCTGGCCACGCTCTACACTGAGTGCTGCTCCTGTGTCGGTGAGTCCTCTCTTTTTATATTTTATTATCCATCGTATACAAAGACCCCATTGAGAATGTATGGGGACTATTATATAAAACCCCACAGATATCATAACAGTGTAATACGGATTCAAATCTGTGGTATATGTCTTCAAAGCCATGGTATACGGGAAAAATAGCCCCTTTAGAGTCATAGAGCAAAGAAATAGTCCCTATTGATATACTCTATAGTATGGCAACTACTGGTTTTAATTTAGTGGAAAAGATGGATAATAAATACAACAGACGATGGTTTTGTGAACAGGCGGCTCTGTAAACCACTCGAGGTTGACCTCGTAATACACTCGCTGGCGCTTGTGTATTACTGCTAGCCAACCTGCAAACTGATTTTAAGAAAATTGTGGAAGTCATACTTAAAAAACTGACCCCTTCTGACATTCCTGCTTTCAGGTATGTGTCCGGAGAAAAACACCAAGTCCAACGTGGTGCGGACGAGCACGGTGGAGGAGCTTCCGGATCCGGTGCCTGCGCTCTTCTCCGTGCTCACCGAGGACGAGGACGAACTGCGCCGCTGGACCACCTACACCTACCCTGCGCACCTCGACCTGCTCTACTTCCAGGCACGTGATCACAGCCTCGATCTGAACCTAGATCTAAGCTCCAGCTTCGGTAAGCTTTCAACTTTATTAAAGTCAATTTTTTCGGAAAAATCGGGGCCCGATTTACGGAAATCGGCGCCCCGATTTCCTCGAAGGAGCTCCCAAGATTTCATGTTTTGGGGTTTGGATTTGTTCTTATCTTAGTGGAGAGTGTCTCCTCACATCTTGTGGGGTGTTTTTGGACGTGCTTTCCAATAGGAAGATTTTTTTCATGTTTTTATTTGGTTCATCATAATGAATGAGTTCTACGATATAGTTTCTGGCAGTTAGATTTTAGACTGTCAATTGAAAAAGGACAGTCAGATTGCCAAACATTGTGTCAATGATTCTATATCTCACATTAGTATATCAAATGTAGGTAGATTTTTGTCTAATTTATAGCATCTAAATATATTCTTTCCAATGTAGGGGTTAAGCCGAAATAGATTTTTTTTCATGGCCACAAAAACTTCATGGGGGCCTATGATTCTTTTTCAACTATTTTATTATTATTTATAATAAGGCTTCCAATAGATTTATGTTTGTGGTGTGAAATTTCTCTAAAAGATATTTGTTAATACCTGTTAGTTTCCTCCTCCTTTTCATATGTTAGACTAAGAAGGAACTCCATTGAGATCCATAGATGCTGATAATATGCAATAATGAGTTTTGGTTGCGGAGTAGTCTCATGAGGTGAAGCTGAGTGAGATCACGTGGACAACCAAAAGGAATGGCATATTTCAATGGCTATTGATTGAGTGCGGTTCAGATTTTATCTCATCCCAATCACTGACTGATTAACTACCGTTTGTGACATCATCCCCCATTGAGTTTTTTTTTTACATACTCCATGGGCGTTGAGTACGAGTTTCCAATATTTAGTCTACTGGGGAAAAATACCACGGAAATGAATTTTAGAAGTTGACTCATTATACTGAACATATTTTTAACTGATTTAAAAAAAAATAATTTAAAAAATTAAAAAAAAAAGACACTAAAGACCCTTGTTTCTCATCACCAAGCCATAAAAAGATATGACGAGGGCGCCTTTTTTCTGGATCAATAATGGCTTTTGAAGACAATAGGTGGCAGCACAGAACTATTGGTTGTGTAGGCAGTATGAAGAGAGACATGAATACCATGTTTTTTTCCGAATACCCATTATACCACTTTCAATGCATCCTGAATATCAGGAGCTTTAAATTGATACCAATATACACACTTTTCATAATTCCTATCAAGGTTCATCTTATCAAAAAAAAAAAAAAAAAAAAGAAGAAATCTTCTAAAAACGCGGTGATAAGAAACAAGTCATTTTTGAGTGGTCTAAAGTTTTTTTTCAATCATAATTGTTCTTAATATATTTTATGGTTTTCATTTAAAAACAACACCCATCATATATGTGTGTGTAAATTAACGTCGAGTTGATGTATGCTTCACAGCGGGCGAGGACGGGACGTCGCTCCATCACGGCAAGCAGCGGATCAGCACGCGGCCGCACGCCAACACCACCAACTGCACCGTGGCCTACATGGCGCAGTGCATGTCGCTCACCAAGTGCCGCGACTCGTGCCAGTCCATGGGCGCCGCCCGCTACCGATGGTTCCACCAGTACGGCTGCTGCGAGTGTATCGGCGGGCAGTGCCTCGACTACGGCAAGGGCGAGCCCCTGTGTCTGCACTGCCCGCCTGCCGAGGAGGAGGACGAGGAGGAGGAGGAGGACGACGAGGAGAAGGGAGGAGGGGGGCTGGCCGCGGCCGGCGGGCTGGACAAGCAGATCCGGGTGAACACGCTGGGGGCGGGCAGCGCGGAGCCGGCCGCCGGGCTCACCGGGCGGCGGGGCGGTCTCTCCGGCGGCCGGCTGGACTCGGCCGCGGGATTCGCGTTGGGCGACGAATCTCTGGTCACCTCCTCTGACACGACGACGACGACGAAAAAACACAGAAAACACAAGGCACACCATAAGCACCACGGCAAACACTGAGCGTCGAATCCAAGTCGATGATTATTATGACATCTCTATGGAAAGCCGATGCAAAACAAAAAACAAAAAATTGAAGCCAAGTCGGTGTTGCAATCAGAAATATCCCCCACACCGCGATGGGGATGAGAGGAAAGGAATTACAGCTAAAAACTGATGGATGACTTATTTATGAGTGATCGACTCCAGATTACTAGGACTATAATCGCCAGGATATCATTTCAGTTTTCTTTTATCAGCAGGCAGGACCTTTTTGTACTTACATGTAGTTTATTTGATGTTCTGTGCATAATCCATGTCCAATGTAGTTGGTTACCGTGCCACAAAGACATATTTTACGGCATTATTGTAGAGAAATGGCTACAAAGTGCTCCTTACCGAACTATTTTAACGGTTGGGAGCGCTGGTAATAAAGGTGCTGTTTAAAAAGTATTACATGACAATCATCAACAAATAGTATATTGTATAGTTTTTATACCTGGGTATTTTCCCTTCCCAATCAATCAACTGTTTACGAGACAATATTGTATTATTTTGTAACCAACATATGGACGCTTTATTCCAGCTTATATAGTTATAGTGAGGGAAGACAAAAATAATTTAATCATTAGCGAATTTGCAAACTGCTTCTCCTTAGGTCGAGTTTGTATGATTATCCATCTACATCTACTTACTAATAATGCTAAACCGTCTCAGCCTCCTACTCCGTTTTGGTAGGCACACAAGTGTTGTACATTTGATTTTGTTTTAATATGTAGTTTCGGCATTGAGTGTAACATATTTATGAACTCATTCTTTTATACACCCACGCTTTACATACCACAGTGTCAACTGTAGGGTTACAACCCTTTACAATCATATCATGGTTACAGCAGTTCACGGATTTTAAACGCTTATTGTGAAAACTGTTCCGTTCGTTTAGTCTGTGGATATACATAAAGGACGATTAAATAACGAACAAATTACCACATGTGCCTTAGTGCTCACTGAGGGGTGCTGAAGAAAGAGTAAATGTAATAATATCCATGTTATATTTCTATTTTGTATTTTCCATTTTAAAGTAGTGTTAGAGTACAGTACATTTTCTACAGAATTTTCGTCTTCCATCATGTGATTATACTTCAATATACGTTTTATAAAGCTGAGACAATAAATTCTTTTGTTTCTGTTATTTTGCCAAAAATTCAAATAACGAGCGCTTGGAAATTGTAATATTTTCCCCGTACTTTTTTATACGTGCCGGAAGACAATGTAAATGAAGAAATCTAAGCTAAAGAAAGTTTGTACTGCCAACCAGGTAAATTTTCAAGTGCATAATAGTTCACACTGATAAAGCAGCCATGTACCATAGTAGTGTTTGATAATTGAATAAATATGTTTGTATTTATAAATGAAGAGTTTTCATTTACGTATATATCTATAATTATAAGATATTCTTCTAAAACCCTTCAGGGATGTATTGACCTGAACTTTACAAGAGGATGTTCCCTTAAGCGGGGTTCTCCTGTACTAATCTAAGACTTGGGTTAAATACGAACAAAACACAGAAGAATTTCAACTCAATTCTTTATTTAAGCAGCGTCCCACAAAGTGTGAAGCACAATATGCGGGGGTAGCAGCGTTAAGCACGGTTCTCATACCTGACAACATGTGTCCAGTTTACCTCAACACGTTGTCCCCTGACAGAGTCCTATACCCTGTCAGAAATAACGACTACAAACACATCCACTCAACACAAACCACACCAACCTCTACGAAGTCAGTGCAGCCTGCAGGCAGAGCAAACCCTTGTTATCTTTGGTTTTACCAATCTGGTTTAAACAACGCCTATAATCAAATTCACATCATCATAAGAGCCATAGTTCAGTGTTTACAGGTTTTCCTTCACTAATTTTCAGTGTTATCGGAAATACACTCAACAACTCATTTTCAGTCTCCAGATTTTGCCGTCTATCGTCTACACAGATGTTCTGTCTCCACTCTGAATCACAGTCTGACATGATTTAATATATTTCGATCGGTCTACAATCAGTTCCTTCAACCAAGATTTTACACATTCAACAACCTTTGTTTCTGGATATATGTGTGCTGTAAACTTTATATACATCAGGAACAATTTAAACATCATTCACCATTCTCTATTTGTCCATATATATACATGTATACTACTTAAACATCTATTTGTATCTAATATAACTACCACCATGAATATCACATAAACATGTAACAGTTACAACATAAGATACGAGACCTACCCGTTTATCCTGTAGCTCACTCAATATTGTGAAAATTATAGTAATTTTCCCACCGAGATCTTAATAAATTCATTATATTTTACAGATAGAACTTTCATCATCGAAAGGCTCATTTTATAAGAATACAACCTTACCTTTCTAATAACTAATGATTTTATTTCCTTAAATATTGGCACAGTAGAAGTAAGGACAACCAGAACTGATGCAATCATGATTCAAGAAACTACTCTTATTGTCAGAAGCTCCATGAAATAACCATTTTAACATAAGCAATGATAGGTGTGAAATACCATGATATTACTCATGAGATGTTAACATAATCAATCAAGACCAGCAGCACAGGGAAAGACAGGGAAATTAGTTTCCCTTGGAAACCTATGATAAAACCGGCATAAATAGATCCCAGTAGGTGTCTCTATTGTAGCACATTCTTAAGATACACGGTCTTCCGATAGAGATATTAAATAGTTGGTTCATTGTTCTAAATCCCATCCGCACGAAATGAAACCTCACGAATTCACAATGAAGCAAGAGCTAAATAATTAGGTGTATTTCCTCCAGTCACCTGCTCCCTCATATCGTCCAACCTTATGCCACACACGACCACACCATGGCGAGTAGCTATATGTAGTGAAGCACAACGAGATCAGAACAGAACAGGTTTAATGGCAGATAGGAAATTATTAAAAATAAAGGGGGAAAAAAGAACATAGTAGCACTTAGTTCTGATGCTTTGGGGGAATATATTAGGATCTTTGGTAAATCATGAATACTCAAGGTTTTAATTCCAGACATTACATTAGGAAAAGATCCAGATAGGAGCAAACCCACCTAGTTCTGCACTTTGTAAAGACAAATGAAACTAGATATTCACTCAGGAGTTTTATCATTCCAATACGCACACACAGGTGCATGGTGAGGACAGGGCACCGTACTTACACTGGGGCTCAGTGCCTCGTGGGTCGTAGGAAGCGGGAAGTACGAGTGATGTTATTTATCAGAGTGATGTATACAAATAACCAGATTCTCTGTATTCACAAGATTAAATCAACTAGATCCTTGACCCGGTCAAAACCCTCAAACTTTGCATTCATGATGATATAATAATTGCGTTGTGATATGACCCTAATAATGCAAAAATACATGCCCTTTGTTGGGTCATACCTCTCAGGAATGACTCAGAATTACTGATGTTTTTTCCGCACATATCTCAAAACAGATATCACTTCGAAAAGGTATCTATTTAGTTTCATACTGATGCATTTATAGGTTTACTGATTGTTGAAGACCACCCCTATCCAGCTATACTACATACATGGTCATTGGTAACACTTACATTTAATGTCAATGACATGACCTCACAGGTGATACAGAATACCACTGATACAAACTCGTAAGTACAGGAAACCCAACGTATCTCCTTTCTACTGGTTATCTGTCTCCTGCAGATATAACAGATGGGATGATATCTACTCTGAATAGACGAGACATGAAGAGGGCGACAGAGCTCCCCAGTTAGGATGTAGACGGATAGATTCACACGTTTCAGTCTGACATCACAATAAATCCATATGCTGTTCTGACACGTCATGTAAATTGATGTTTCCAATTTCCTGTCATATTTGATACTTACACACCAACGTTTTCCCCAACTTACAGCGATTAACGTTTTAACCACGTCTGTTTTTAAGCACTTAATATGTCCTAACCAACCAAACTTATCATATGCAAGTTGATAAATCCTTGGTTTGCACAATTTTAGATTTTGACTAGTGGGGGCATGAAGATCACTCTCTCTACTTAAAGACAAATGCTGGTAGCTGGGTGATTTCTAAATTCTATTGATTTTTGCAAATAACTCTGGATAATATGCTAACAAAATACTATCACCATGCTGATTTCTATGGGAAGGCCATCTGAAGAAGGTAAGTGCTTAAGTATTGGTGTCAATGGGAAACTGCTATATTTTCATGAAACCAGATGGCAGCACCAGTGTCTACACAGGGGGACAGTGCGATACCGCATTTGTCTTTAAGTCCTATTTCATCCAAAGCGGTACCATTCTGCATTCTAACAATAACCCGGTTGAAACTGGCTGGGTTTAACACACTCTAGCTTCGGGTAGTAAGCACGAGCCGGCATCTGACTCTCGGTCCGGGTTCACCTGTGAGCGAGGGCTCACTTTCTGTGAGACTTGAAGAAGTTGATGAGGTTGTTGGTGGAGGAGTCGTGGGACGACACGGGGTCGGCGCCGCGCAGCTCCGGCTGGATGGCTTTGGCCAGCTGTTTGCCCAGCTCCACTCTGTCGAGGAGAGCCACATATGATACATCTATATATATATGTATATACCATTTACACAAGGAAAAATAATTTTATATACTGAACATGAAAAAAAAAGGATTTCCACGGAAAAGTGGAAAGTTGCCATTTCTATAAAATAAGAATTATTACAAGAATCTAACCAGATTTTTCCTTTATGAGCCCTAAGAGCGAGTCATCTAATATACAAGTGTATATACCTTTTAGGGAAGAAGATAAAGAAATAACAGTTTCAGAATCATACAGGAATAGCCCCCGACCCTGACACAAATCAAAATGGTCAAAATGAATACACTGTAGTAGATGTAAACATATTTTACAATTGAGGCTTGAACCTGTACAGGTTGAAAATGTAAAACAGAAAAGATTTGGCACTTACCCATACTGGTCGTAGGAGTTGATGTCCCAGATAACGCCCTGAACGTGAATCTTGTGTTCGTACATTGCTGCGAAAGACAGAAATAAACAAATTAGAATCAGGCATACATACAACACCAGAATGGTCATTCTCTTACAAAATGAAAGCAGAGTGAACAGAGATAGCTGACAAAACACCTAAGGGGACAGAGCCATTGTTAGTTCCTGAAGCAGTCACTGGGTGGCTAGCAGTTTCGCAGGACCCTTGGGGTTAGGGTTAGGGTTAGGCTCTTTGTTCTTATGAAATTCAACTGCCTTTCAATGTTTTACTTCGGTTCCCTTGACTCTCTACACCTATCCCAGAGCAGGATATGATAAAGATTAAATCCAGGACATGATGGTTTTCACGTGGAAATCTTTATATACATATGTGAGCAAGGCTAGAATTGTGACACTTCCCAATTATCACTCACTTCTTTTGCACCTCCATTAGTGAAGAACACCTACTTGGGGGGCGTCATAGCTACCAACATGGCTCATAGGCTATATGCCGTATAGAGCAGGGATGTCAGTTGGGGTCATGGAAAAAGGACGAAATATTAAAGTGGAATTTACTGTCTCAAAGAGACTGAGAAAACATAGAAAACACATCGGTATTGGCCATGGAATGGGGCTGGGGAGGTATGAACTATTGTGTATTGGTGTGAATGAGCCAAATATATTCCCTCTTTGTTTTAAACACGAACAAAAAAAAAAAAAAAAAAAATGAAAACAAGGATTTCCTTTGAAAACAGGAAATCCGACATCTCTGTAATAGAAATATCTCACTCACCAATGAGAGCTCCCAGCATGAAGGGGGTGAGTTTCTGGAAGAGGATGGAGTTGGAGGGGCGGTTTCCCTCGAACACCTTGTGGACGATGATCTTCTCGTTCCTGTTGCCCGCCTTGTCCATATCCGCCTCCACTTCCTCCCGCGTCTTGCCCAGCATCAGGGCCTCCGTCTGCGCCAGGAAGTTGGCCTGCAGGATCTGCCAGCACACACAACACGCTATCACTGATACATCTCTAAGGTGTGAACAAGACGTGGCGAGAAACACCTCGATGGCACTCTATATAAATTTGAGCAGGGATGCAAGTCGGAAATTGAAGAAAATAACTTATAATATATATATAACTATAAAATAACTTATAATATATATATATATATATCATATAAACATATATAATGTTACTTCCCTTCAAAAGCACTCACTGAACCATTCAGACACTTCGTCTGCTTTGTGAAACTAACCAGGAAAAGACTCTGTCCCAGACATGAAAAACATGGAAATACACCCCCCCCCCCCCCCCCCCCGGGTGAAATAAGTGCAGGGCTAGATGCGCGCCCTCCCACCCCTACCCCAACCACCTCTTTCTATTATTTCACAATTTGAGAGAATGTTTTTATCCACATTTAATCCCATATTAATTTGATTTTCAAAAAAGGTTCTTTAAACAATCACTGGTTGTAAGGGATTTGGGTTTGATATCCCTTTGATTTCAAAAGATTTTTTTTTTTAATCCCATAATAAGATGAATCGCTTTCAACAACTTTATGATAATTAAAGGAAGAGGTTTATGGGCAAAAAAAAAAAGCGAACATAATACCGGAGCAACGACTGCACCTTGTGATTTGAAAGTGGGAGATCCTGCACATTGGGCAATAACCACTTAGAATAAATGTCGGTTCTTCGTGCTTCATACTTCTAAAAATGATAAAACAGCACATACCTCGTGGTGAAGGCCGTTCTGTACCGGATTGTGGGTCTCCACAGGCATGAGGAAGTCACACGGGACGAGACGTGTACCTGTCAATCAAAATACACATCAATTAGATAGCCATACAATACGATTTACATTCAGCGCCACCATCCGTGCGAACAAATACACAATACTACCATGAAACATCACAAAATTTCATATGATGGTTTATATGGCATGAGTAATCTTCGCGGAAGGATATCACGAAGCGGAGCTGAGTGACATCTGTAGCAGAAGACGACGAATGGCATGTAAACAATTATGTGAAATTAAGTGATGTTTAGATTTTATCCTACCCTATCATATGTTTTCAACTTGATATGTCACCAGTGGCATATAAATATTTTATGGCATAACCGTGGCATACAGGCCCACCATGTTAAGTCTATGGAGATTTATATGAGGGGTAGGATAATGACTGGTTTCTGATACAAGCAGTCGTATGGCACAAGGAGTTGACGCGCAGTAATATCCGAACAGATATTGCGCAGTCAACTGCGAGGGGCATACAACTGCTTTTATCTAAAACCAGTCTATATTGTTTTTATCATCCAACTTTACAAGTGGCATGCCGATATTGGTTCATCTTTCAGTGTGCACTATTTTTCCGTTTGGGAACTTTTTTAAATCCGACTCATCAGTGCGTACACATGTACCTCATGGTTGGCCCTAGACTTGCTCAAGTCTTTGATTGTGAACATTCATTAAATGGTTGAACAAAATCAGAATAAAGTGATGGATGGTTGAGCCACTAACTAAAATCAGAATGAAGTTCATTATAGTAAGTATCCTTCTCTGACTGACCCATGAATCCAACAGAAGTGTGGTGCAGGGGGGAGGGGTTGGGCAGGCACTGGGGTGGCGCAGTGGCAGTGGCGGTAGGTGGGGAGGGGTAGGATACAGGGACTGAGGCCAGTCTAGATTGATCCTGAAAATGGAAATAACAGGTTTTATTGTGAGATAAGTGAAGTGAGCAGAGTATTACCTTGGTGGATGAGTTGGTAAAAGGCATGTTGACCGTTGGTGCCGGGCTCGCCCCAGGCGATGGGCCCGGTGGAGTAGTCCACCTTGTTTCCGCACCGTGTCACGTACTTCCCGTTAGATTCCATATCGGCTTGTTGGAAGTAAGCTGCGAAGCGGCTCATGTACTACACAAATACCAAAAATAACCAATTCCTCTTATAGTAGACAATGTATATATGTATCCACAAAATTATATTCATTTCAAATTACAATTCATGAGAGCAGGTAGTACTATTGTTGCTGAAGTTGAATATCGAATTCAATCACAATAGGTAACCTATATATACATCTTCTATGATATGATATATAATCCTAAATATTTTATTTCTTTTGACCTAAAAAACACTATATATGATGTCATATCTACATCTTTTGAAAAATTCATAAATATTGCTTATTTATTTCTTTATTAAAAAAATTTTTTGTAAATATAGGAACAATGATGACTCCAGGCATCATGCGTCTTTAGTGCAGTGTTGCCTCTGGGCATCATGCGTCCTAAAGGGTTAAGGAACCAGTTGTAATCACCTCATTAAGCTATGCCATATTGATCTAGTAATACTAGAGATGATATAGGGTACAAACCTGGTCGTAGGGAAGAATCGTGTAGGTCTCCGCACCATACATATTCACGTACAATGCGCTGATCATGGCCAGAATAACAGGCACCTAAAAAGTCAACAGAATGACACAAGTTAACATCGTGAATTAAAAACGTGGCTGAGTAGAGTTCTAACCAGAAAAGATGTTACCTTGAAATGAAGGAAAGTTCTTCACCAACAGTTGCCGTAAAAAATGAGACCCACATCACAACTGTCACAGTCTAGGATACACACCTGGTAACAACATTAAAAAATTGTAAACCTACTCCGCCACTTGGAAACTAGTGTATATACATACATGAACTTGTTAATTGAAGGATGAAGGGGTGATTGAATCAAGGTTTCATTAAAATTGGCTCTTTAGGTATTATATATATACAGCTCTAGAATGAAGTGACATACTACTCATGTGAATGGAAAAAGGAAAAGAGTATATTTCATACGAGGCTAGGTGTCAATTCATTGGCAGCTACCGCTTGAATGAGCTCGATGTCTGTTATCGGCCACGTCATCGGAACCATTCGATTGTGACGACCATAGTGACAGTAGCGGAATCGTGGTGATTTGCTTAGTGTCAATTGTTGACAACACGGTTTGTGAGTAACAAATTGGGTATGTCGGATGTTGTCAGGGTGTGGGCATGACAACAACAGCGGTTTCATCCTAGGGAATCTTCAGGCTGAACTGATGTTGGTGGATTAAGATGACAAGTTATCATATTAAACCAGAATCCAAGATTGCGGTCCTGTCAGCTGGGTGTGGCAGGTTAATAAAACCAGTTTGTGCTCCTTGGTGGAGTGGGGTAATCTGGGTTTATTTCAGAGGAAAAGACAGTGTTTTCCTTTTGTTTCAGGTTTGCATACTTGGTGTATACAGACCGATGTCACTATTAAAAAGGTTTAATAAAGTTCGAACGGTCTGCCAGATCGGGTTGAAATGGCAGTTAACAAAAAAGGAAAAAGGAAAAGAGAATTATGAGAATAGATTATACAATGTCTTACGTTCTTCTCGAGGGGTGTATTTTTGAAGTGGTTATCCATAAAGTGGCCGCCTGCCAGTAGCTTCTCAAAGTTGTCAAAGCCTGAAAATTAGAATTATATACATGTTATTGTAATGGGAAATTTGAGGGAATGAATCAATAGCACTAGGATCATAACTGTTCTCTTGTAATATGAATGCATAGCTCACGGGTCAAAACACATTGGGAGTTTTATGATCGATTTTTACGCCCGTTTTGCCATTACAGGTCCTTTCCAACAAGAACTAGGATACAGTTGAAACTCTCGCCATAAACGTTTACCTAGGTGAGAATTAGATTAAATCCCACACCACATAGACATGGTATAAGTTCTGGAGAAGAAATATGGATGCATTGGGACTCGTAAAACACCCTGGGAAACCAGGCATAGGTGACCAACCCTATTCTATCCACTGATATAGTTTACATCGGTCTGGGTTGAGAGTTCTGCATAGGCATACAATCAAAATGGGGTACATACATTTATACTCTTTTTAAATAGACAGTAACGTCACAAGGAGAATTCGACACTTACCTATATAAAGGGCGATGGTCAAGCCAATGGCTGACCAAAGCGAGAAGCGACCACCGACCCACTGAAAGTGTCAATACAATGGTTCAATAATCAGATAAAGGTTATGATAATCCACCGAAGACATTACACTTATTTAAGTTATTCCAAATTTATTTTCGATTCATTATTTCATTTTTAGAATATGATAATAATTTTCTATCCGGTTGATATACAGCAGAAGCCCTGGTCACACGACTACAACGCGATCGTTGCATGTTTTATGACTCCAGCGACAACGAATCCACTGCATATGCCTACTCTGTTTATGCCGCACTCATGTAACGTGATTATCGCAACTGGTTGCAGGAGCGACCTACCTAAAGATTATGTGCCTTTGTGTACTTTCTGAAAGTCTTCCTGGTCCTAGATCCCATTGCAAAGAATGCTATCCTAATCTAATTCTGTTCATAATTTAGTACTAGGTCTAGTAGAGTATATCAATGCGAAACTTTAGAAAATTATAGTAGTATTTTAAGGAACTTACATCCCAGAGTTCAAACATATTCTTCTCGTCTATTCCAAACGCTTTGACTAGAGGCTGAAAAAGAACAGAATAATAACATTAAGATTGAGTTATCCTTGGAAACAAAGATTTGTGGAAATACCGAAGCCTATTATTGTCTGATAAAACAGACTCTTTTATTGATGATTACCTGTAACTTGTTCCCGGAGAACAAACAATACACAAAACTAGTCAAGAAATCAAATTTAATCAAATTTCCTATACCCCACTTAACACCCTTCATAATTTTCCCCTGAAATAACAGAGAATGTAAAATCACGAACTTGGATGACCGTAAAAAAATCTTAACTTAAAAATCACTGAAATATAAAACTAAGCAGGTTGACAATTGCGTAGATCAAAATTTCCACAATAATAGGTGTATCTGTGCTGGAAGCAAAAAAAATATGTAAAAGACTTGTGACACGGTATAACACGAATACTGAACAAATGTAATTTGGAGAGACAGTTATCATATCTATCACGAATGTATCAACACTTATTCTCTCAATATAAAAATGTTCACTCACAGCGTTAGTGGAGAGTGCTGCGAAGTGTTTGGCAACTGCCGCCGGCTGAAAGAAGAATGTCAAGTAGACGTTTAGAGAGGTTTGCCTTCTAAGATAACCTTCACATATATCACTTCTTATCACAACATTGTGGAAAAAATAATCAAAAATAGTTATTCTTTTCCATCTAGTTTCACGGTGATGAGAGAAGAAAAACTAGATATATTTGTTAAGGATTTTCCAAACTGACTAAGGGATATCCCAGTATAATATATATTCCAGGATTTAAATTAACATCTCTCACATAAGGACAGAAAGCCAGCACTGAACAGTATTCTCTTATATTATGACATACATTGTCAATACAACATATAATTTTCCAAATAGGAGACTTACATCTTTGGCATGGGACAGGAACCACTCTTTAGCTGAAGTCGCGTTGGTGATGGTTTCTTGGGTGGTGAATGTCTGGTAAACAATTAAAATAATTTGCTATAAAGTAACTTACGAAGTAAGAAATATTTAAATCACAACCAATATATGTTTCTTCCAATATGTCAGTTATACGAATACACAATTTACAATATTGTTTTATCTTATCAAACATATACGATGTAATCATGATGAACATGCCAAGATACCCTGATGTTAAAGCAAGAGGTTTCCATATTGTGTGCCGCATTAAAAAAATATTATACTAAAATAATTATACTAAAAGAGAGAAAAATACATGCAGTAGAACCCCGCATAAGGGACACCCCCTGTAAGGCGGCAACTGTGCCCGGAACGGTTCCATCTATTAGATGTTTTATCATACCTCGTGTAAGGGCAATCTCGCATAAAGTGGCACTTTTGCTTGGAACGGACGGTGTCCCTTTATGTGTGTTCTATTGTATAATCGTGAGATGGTTTTTTTATATGCTATCCCCAGTACAAGCATTCACTCATTTCTGAAGTTTGCGACACTTTTGAGCTCTTGAGGTTCAATAAACACCAGGTTGATATACAGCATATAGAAAGAAACGTCATCACACCGAGAATCATTTTGTCAGTCTAAAACATTTGACAGTGGTATAATGCCTAAATTGTATTTAATCTAAACACCGTCCAGCTCTCAATAAATATATAATTGGGGTATTTCAGTAAATAGTGGCCATATCTCACTCGCATACAGAACATGTATAGTCACAGAATCCCTCTATTTTTTGTTTACATGAAAAGGTAATTTTTCTGGCTGCACTCTCGACTGTCAGTTTCAAGCACCTACCTTCGATGCAATGATGAAGAGCGAGGTTTCTGGAGAGATTTTCTTCAGTGTTTCGGCGATGTGCGTGCCGTCTACGTTGGAGACAAAGTGAACTTTGATGTTCCCCGCGAACGCCTTCAGGGCTTCAGTCACCATCAACGGGCCCTAAAATATCAACAAGAAAATATTTAATTGTAGCTACATTTTACCGCAATTCAAACATCACGATATTCAAATATGCCTGGCTTCCATTCATCGCAATTCATTTATTAGGATGTGTCGAAAGCACCTCTAAACAAAACCTATGCAATTAATGCAACGCATTAATAAAGATTTGGTGTATCGAGGATAATTGATCGGACTATACCGAATCAAATTATAAGAGCAGTACACGTTTTGATTGCACTGTTGTATATGCGTTGTCATCTAACACTACACGCTTGATAAAACTGAATAAGTTGGAATACATACTGCTGGATGTACAAGAAAACAAGCTCAACGGGTATATTTCCAGGATAAATAAACGAATTTAAAAAAAAAACACCATAAAAAAAACACAACTACAGTTGAATTATACCTAAAACACACAATACATGTACATTCATATACAAGTTGAGAAATATGATAAACGTTTACCAGATCAGAACCTCCGATACCGACGTTGATAACGTCGGTAATGGCTTTGCCTGTGTAGCCTTTCCACGCTCCGCTCCTGACCTCCTCGGTGAAGGTCTTCATGTGGTCCAGCACCGCATTCACGCCGGGCGTCACCTGTTACCAACACAAGTATAGCTTGAACTGCATGTTTTACTATATACCCATGCCGTACTCTAAATATGCACTGTTTTGCCATATAACGTAAAAATACTGTACGGACCACTAAAATACGGACCACCTTGCCATACACGTTTATTAAGATATTGGTTGTTAAGCTTAATGAATTTTTTTTTTAAATTTCGGGTATATAGTAAATATATATCGTCCAACCATGCTTGTACAAGCCACAGAACTCGATTATAATTTACCGTTTGTCCGGAACTCGGCGTAAACGCCTCGGTCCGTACACACCATAAATTAGCATCTCGTTCTGTGGCTTGTACAGCATGGTCAGGACGTTCTATATAAGTATGGAAGGCTATTACTTATTACTATCAAATCAGTCATTCCCATTTACCCAAATCTTTTTATTCCACACTTCTCTGATGATGGATGTACCACTGTGAGTGACTCATCAGGATCGAGGAGCGATTCCACCAGGACGTGCGATATATGCCGATCATGGCCGATTTGTTGACTCGCTACGTCGGGATGAATCATATGACAATATCTGGTTGAACTGCTGTATTGAAATACCCCCCTTTGAGAGATAGTAGAGGCTACACACGCAGGGATTAGTGCACGGCTAGATCTTACAAGATGTATCATGATTCATCAAGATACAGCAAGGTGCTACAAGACACAGCCTGGCCTCGTTGGGCATAAAGAAATCGTGCTGGTGGCATCAGCCCTTAACATGGAGGTATTTTATATAACATAATGCTAAATACACATTATTTAAAAAGAAAATTTCAACCTTTCAGTAAAATTATTTCCCTGTATGCTTGATGCCATGGCTGCTCTCCTGCTTTCAATCACTACTCGTGTTAGGATATAAGATATTTCTAAAAAAAATCTTAATTGCTGGTTAAAAAGACTTATATAGGTCATCTCCCTCCCGCCTCTCGTGAATTGGCGAGCTTGAAGAGCAACTCACGTTCTCGCCGTTGAACATGACGGGGCCGGTGCGGTCTCGTAGAGCCATGTGCAGCACGGCGCGATCTTCCGTGATGTTGATCTTCTCACCAGCAAACATGGCGTCGCGCATCTCCTCCACCTTCCGCGCCCGCGCCTGTACACACCACAAAGCGTCAACATAAATACATCACGACCGGCACTGGCCAAAGGCACACACATCGGCTGGTAGTCAAGCCCTCAACTTTTTTTTTGTAAATAACTTGTATTATAATCTATCAAAAACCAACAACTCCTGGATTACTGCAAATACTGCGAAACACTCAACACCGATGGTAAGGTGAAATGCAAAAGCACGGACAAAAACCACAACACCAAAACCGGAGCGACCTGCAACAGCTCGAACCTTATATATTGCATCACCTGCAAAAAATGCGAGATGCAATACATAGGACAAACCAAGAGAAAGATCAAAGAGAGAATGAGGGAGCACTTCAGATCCGTCGAAACAAAGAGCAGGATAAGTGACGTCCCCAAACACTTCAACAAAAACGATCACCACGGGGTATCTGATATGGAGTTCACCATACTGGACTACATACACAGACATCCCGACAGCAAATCTGCCAAAGAAATCCGGCTCAAGATCGAATATAATTGGATCCACCGGATGAAAACACAGGCCCCACAAGGCCTGAACACAATGGACAGTAGATACGGTTGATAGGGGAACCATTACGCCACGTCAAAAAATTTTTTGTTAACGCTAGACGCCCCACACCCACACCCGGGACCAGGGCAGCGAACGCGTACGCGAATTATTTTGCCTCAGATTTAATCACACACACCCCCATCAACGCCAAAGCGACCATATGTGGCGGTCTTCAAAATGAACTCCATCTAAATCACTTTCAAAAAGAATAAAGAATCACTTTTACATCCCCAACATGGAAGTAAAACTCACCTTAAAACATCCACAAACTATTGGACGTTACATATAAAAAGATCAGCCAATGATAGCCTGACGATATTGTACGCAATTGAAACTGTTGATATGGTCCAGACAGTCCCATACTTCTGGACAGACACTGTACACACACTCCTAACTCCCTGATCCTCCACCAGATGGCTCAGTCCAGCAAGACACTTGCTTCACCCAGTCCACCACAGAGGGCGCCACCACACAACAACAAACCAGCTCCCTCAGTCAGTGTCAACAAACACTGATGAACCAGCACAAATGATTGGCCTCACATGCTTCCCGCCTCTCTTTGTCTTAATCTGCACCAATCGGGTGCTAATTAGATCACCATGTGACTGGAAAGGACCAGTGTGTGCCATGCTTTGAAAGTGACCGGAATTAATTAGCTCAAAACGCCGCGAAACGGCCGAGTGAACGCCGCCACATATCAACAGTCGCTCAAGCAGATCGAACGTCTTGTCAACTTTTCATACACTGTATCTACAAGCCTAGCTGTCAGCCAGCCCCACCGCACCACTGACAAACATGGCAAACGCTTCACAACGCGTGATCACCCCTCCTACGGCCGCTCGGAACCTTTTCCGAGTAGAACCTATGGACGGAGAAGACGCAAATCCGCCCGAGACGACGCACACAACGCCGACGTCGAGTGGGAACTTTCGGATTGCCTCAACCACAAACAAACGTAAACGCACTTCGGAGGACGTCGGCACGCCGAAAGAAAGCTCGCCGAGTGACCCGATCTCCGACTTTGGCGCGTTCGGCCGGCTCGGTAACGCACCAAAACAACTCACGGAGGACGAGGTAAGCCACGTTATTGCGCATTACGACTCACCATATTCGTGTCATTCGATTTATGATGATATACTGTTGTCTCCGTGCTCCAACTTCACCGTTGCGATGTCTCGTAATGACGTGCCGGGTATTCAAAGCCCGCCGCACGTCACTCAGACACCGCGGCCGGCCGTCCCCGCGAGGGGAGGCCGGCAACACGGCACTGACAGCCGTGCTCGGACACGGAGACGGCCCGTCGACGCCGCGGTTCGCGTCCCGATACCCGGGACTCGCACCACGGCCGACGGAGCCATCAAAGCCTGTAGAAAGACAGTTATCACTGATTTCTTCAAGCCGATCCTGGCCAACAAACCGGATCATTCTAAGGAGTCTAGTGGAAGTGAAAACACCCAAGACAGACTTAGATCCCCCAGCAAAGCGCATGGGGGTATTGGTAGTGACAGTCACAATCGCACTGACACCACCAACTGTCACAACAGAACCAAGAGATCTGTAGACAACCAGTTGCTGACACCTGGGGCAAATCACCCAGATAGTCACAACAATGCCAATATTGTGGAAAACAACTTCCACAATTTAAAGACACAAAACTGTGACTTTGAACAAAGTGACACCAATACCGTCACCGACCATGAATTGGAGGTCCCCACAGGTTATGGGGATATAACCATTCTGCAAACCCTACAGTCCCTCGACACATGTGATGTCGCAGAGACCCGCAGGGAAGTTGTCCAAAACCCACCCGAGCACGATGAGGCTAGAGGTGAGGTGGACAAACCGATAACCAATCTTGAGTATAATGATAATATCATAGATAGTATCTCCAACTCAGAAATATCTCATAAAACACAGTCCCTCAACAATAACAGCGAACCTGATCACAGGCACAAACGCTATTATCGAGGTATTTTGTATTATGACTATGCCACCATTGATCAAGTCTCCACGACAGACTTTCATAACGAGGAAACTGAAAATGCTTCTTTTTCTTCCCACCAGGTGATTGATGAGCTGCTTCCCGAGGTCGCCCGACTGGCATGGAGAGACATGAGGGACGCTAACTCTCGGTACCACAAGAGTGAGGCCAGGGCCGGCTTCTACGAGGCCTGCATCAAGTTTGACCACATCGAGCCGTGGACAGCCGGTCTTGCCCCCACTCCCATCTACGCTGACTCCAAACTGTTGGAGAGCATCACTACCGAGCGCAGGGAGTCAGCCCGGCGCATCGCGGAAATGACAGCCAGCCACCTGCGAACCCAACAAAGAGTTGAAAGGGCCAGGAGAGAGCAACTCTCGGACATGATATACAGCATGATCAGGTCCCAGGGCACCGAGCGAGAGGAGAGTAAGCGAATGATAAACCAAACGCGGGCTCACTCCGATATCACAGCTAAACGTGATCACAAAAAAGAAACGGACATCCTCAAAGACCGTCTAATGAAGCGTGCAAACAGGGCCCCAACTGAGGCCCAACTGAACGATCCTTTTAAGGCCAGGGGCACCTTCACGGGCAACAAGCCGACGGCCACCGTAGTCAACCCAGTCGACGCACGAACCCAGCAGGGTTTTCCAAAAGCCCCCGTGACCCAAACAAACCCCAAGACAGCCAACCGGGGAAAGAACAGGGGCCGCGGGGGCCGAGGCGGAAGAGGCCCCAAAAGGGGCGGACCGCAGGGCAACCGCGATCCACGCCCACAGCAGCCACAGCAGAGTACAAGCTTGTAAATATCGGTAAATCTGTTGGATCTCCATGTTTGTCAGTTGACATTAAAGATTCCGTTTGTTACCCGTTGTCAAGTTCTTTATTTCTTACAGATGGACATGTAAATGATTCTAATGTAGAAATATTGAGTACCAAGCCTTCAGCAAATAATATAACCGAGAACAACCAAATAGAATCCCTTATGGATAAAACTACCACAGTAATCAACCTGTCCAGTAGAAATTTATCCAAAAGTGATCTATCTCTCTTGAACAAAGGTCTTAACTTTTGCCCGACCGAATCACGAATAGAGGAAGGGGACGTTAAATCAGACCTAGATAGCTTCCACCGTAACCTTAGAATAAAACAATTCTTCGAGAAACCAAAGCCCGACACGGTGTCAGGCGTCCCATCAGGGACAACTCCGGACCCCGGGACTTTCCCGGGGGCCCCGTTTCAAAAAATGGACCTCATTAAGAAATTGGGCGATAAATCCAACTGGACTGCTCCGCAAGGGTCGAGCAGCCTTGAGGGATTCATCGCTGTCAACGAGGTCTCCCTGTCGAGTAGAAACGTGAATAAAGGCCCCTCTTTTTTCAACCTCGACAGAGAAGAACGTAAATCCCTGAAAAACCTAGCTCGAGACCAAGAAATCACCATCAAACCAGCCGACAAAGGAGGGGGGGTGGTGATTTTGAATACCATCGACTACATTTCGGAAGCCCACAGACAGCTGAAAGATACCACCACCTACCGTAGGGTAACCAGAGACCTAACCCTAGAACACAACAAAGAGGTGGATGGGTATATAGACAAATTGGTGGAGAATAGAGAGATAACCGAGAGAATGGGGAGGTCGATCAAAACAACCACCCCACGAACCCCACAGGTATATTTCCTACCAAAAATACACAAAGGGAAAGTACCACCTCCGGGCAGACCAGTGGTTTCAGCCAATGGCTGTCCTACGGAGAAAATCTCGGCCTTCGTGGACGATTTCCTGAAGGAAGAAGTCCCGAAGATCAAATCCTATATAAAGGACACGAACCACTTTCTGGCAAAGATCCAGAAAATTGGACCATTAAACCCAGGCGATATATTGGGCACAATGGACGTTAGTGCCCTGTACACTAACATACCCAACGACGAAGGCATCTCTATCATACGCAGTAAGCTAGAGAAAACAAGGAAAGTGAATGACCTACCCAAAACGGAAAGTATAGTCACACTCCTAGAAATGGTACTCAGAAAGAACAATATACAATTCAACGGGGAAAACTACCTCCAAATAGGGGGCACAGCGATGGGAACAAAACTCGCCCCTTCGTATGCCAACCTATTTATGGAGAATCTTGAAGAAAGAATGCTTAACGATTACCCACTCAAACCCAAGGTTTGGTGGAGGTACATCGATGACATTTTCTTCATTTGGAATCACGGAGACGAAGAGCTGAAAAAATGGCATACGTGGTTAAACAACTACCACGAGACTATAAAACTCACGATGGAAACCTCACGCACTGAAGTGGCGTTTCTCGACACCAAAATCGTGAAATCCAACGAGGGGAAGCTGAAAAGCGACCTCTACGTAAAGCCGACTGACCGCAACACATACCTTAGGTATGACTCGGCACACCCGCCATCACAGAAACGAAGCATCCCTTACTCACAACTCCTGAGGGTAAGGCGCATCTGTACAAACCAGGCGGACTATGAAAAACACGCTCAACAAAAACTCAGAGAATTCCAAGAGAGGGGGTACCCAAACCGTATCCTAAAGGAATGCAAGGAGAAAACGGACAATCTGAGAAGGGAACATCTCCTCAGTAAGACGAAAACCGACCCAAAAAAAGACGGACAGGATAAAACATTCCTGATCTGCACATACCACACCAATGGCAACATCCTTCCCAAGATCGTGGACTCCAACTGGAACCTTCTAGGGAAATCGAAAACAACAAAGAACATCTACGAAAGTAGACTGATCAAAGGCTATCGGAGACCCAAGAACCTAAAGAATTACCTGGTGAGGGCACGTACAAACTACAAGACGGAAAACGGGAAACCCCGAAAAAAACTTGATCGCAACATTTGCAAAAAGAAAAACTGCAAATACTGCGAAACACTCAACACCGATGGTAAGGTGAAATGCAAAAGCACGGACAAAAACCACAACACCAAAACCGGAGCGACCTGCAACAGCTCGAACCTTATATATTGCATCACCTGCAAAAAATGCGAGATGCAATACATAGGACAAACCAAGAGAAAGATCAAAGAGAGAATGAGGGAGCACTTCAGATCCGTCGAAACAAAGAGCAGGATAAGTGACGTCCCCAAACACTTCAACAAAAACGATCACCACGGGGTATCTGATATGGAGTTCACCATACTGGACTACATACACAGACATCCCGACAGCAAATCTGCCAAAGAAATCCGGCTCAAGATCGAATATAATTGGATCCACCGGATGAAAACACAGGCCCCACAAGGCCTGAACACAATGGACAGTAGATACGGTTGATAGGGGAACCATTACGCCACGTCAAAAAATTTTTTGTTAACGCTAGACGCCCCACACCCACACCCGGGACCAGGGCAGCGAACGCGTACGCGAATTATTTTGCCTCAGATTTAATCACACACACCCCCATCAACGCCAAAGCGACCATATGTGGCGGTCTTCAAAATGAACTCCATCTAAATCACTTTCAAAAAGAATAAAGAATCACTTTTACATCCCCAACATGGAAGTAAAACTCACCTTAAAACATCCACAAACTATTGGACGTTACATATAAAAAGATCAGCCAATGATAGCCTGACGATATTGTACGCAATTGAAACTGTTGATATGGTCCAGACAGTCCCATACTTCTGGACAGACACTGTACACACACTCCTAACTCCCTGATCCTCCACCAGATGGCTCAGTCCAGCAAGACACTTGCTTCACCCAGTCCACCACAGAGGGCGCCACCACACAACAACAAACCAGCTCCCTCAGTCAGTGTCAACAAACACTGATGAACCAGCACAAATGATTGGCCTCACATGCTTCCCGCCTCTCTTTGTCTTAATCTGCACCAATCGGGTGCTAATTAGATCACCATGTGACTGGAAAGGACCAGTGTGTGCCATGCTTTGAAAGTGACCGGAATTAATTAGCTCAAAACGCCGCGAAACGGCCGAGTGAACGCCGCCACATATCAACAGTCGCTCAAGCAGATCGAACGTCTTGTCAACTCCTGGATTTTTGTTTATGTATTTTCAATTCAAGTTAATTCAATACATGAATATCTATGACATTACGTTTTGGACTTGGGCGCCCTTCATCAGGTGTGCTTACTTCACTTGTTTCAACCCTAGAGTAACTTACTAGGCTTGATGTAATGGTAACATAATAACCTTTGTTGGTTTAAATTAACATCCAGTTAACCACTACAGGTCCTGATGAATTTAGGTAGAAATCTCACCCCTACATATTTATTGAGGTTTAATTTCCCACACCACATATACATGGTATGGGAAGGATTGGCCTTTGATATAGAAGAAAATCCACCACTGATGGGAATGACGAGAATAGTGGCTGCAGTGGGACTTGGAACCCACAAAGTTCCACAACCTGGGGATTACAATCCCTGGACTATCCACTCGAGTCCAGGAATAGTCCTCCAAGTGGGAGCACCGGCACTGAAGCCTCCAGAAGCTCCTCCATTTTGAATTATTCTACGTGAATTTTTTACCTCAGCTAAAATGGCCAGAATTGTGTAAATATTGCTGACCTTCTTTCAGGTTTTTATTTTGAACACCCCCCCCCCCCCTCCACAAAAAAAAGAAGAAGAAAACTAACTAAAATACAACCCAAAACAAACCAAACAACAAGCCGATATTATTTTTCGATTGAGGTACCTGCATTGTCAAGATTTCATATTCTGATTCTGTAAGCGATTAGCTAAACGTCACAGACGGGTTAAAAAAACTTCTTGCTCAGAAAAAATAAATTCGCGTGTGTGACTTAGGCTATTCTTTGGTATTGCGCAAATCTTTTTCCTAGTCGTAAAGAGTTATTCTCTTTCCTGTTTAGACCTTGGTGGTGGGGTTGGGTGCGAGTAAAAAATTTGCGCACTAGGAAAAAGATTTGCGCAACACTATTCTTTGGTATTGCTGCTTTCTCCTATTATTGTACCTGCATATTTCCATCAAAACGTGAATAATTACTTCTTGATTATACTGGGAAAACGGTTTCACAAGATAGTAAATTAGCTCTTACCAAATTCATAAGCAGTCCCATGACTTCTTCATTGATGAGGTTCTTGGAATAATCGACCAAGAGGTCGCCCGCCTCGGTCGTAAGGACCTGACTAAAGAAAAACATATACATCCCTGTGTTAATTGCGGTGTTTTATACAGAACCACAGACAGACACGTTCCCAACAAACACTCAATATTATTTTGTAGGATCAAATATTGTCTAACAGTATGCATAAAAAAAACCGTGAAATTTCTTCCCCAGACTGTCAGCGGCGGCTAAGTTCCTGGCGATTGCATGAAACATCTTGATGCCATGATTGAATAGTAAACGCAGAGGATGGCATGTTCTCCAACCTTGTCGTGCGGAAATCAATGCAAAAAACATTTTTGGCCATACTATCGCAGGCTACACAGTGGTTTCACCATCGAAAAGAGACTTTGATTAGAGCGTTCAGTCATGTTTAGGCTAGTCCGAGAGGCTCTGACAGTCAGAGTCTCTCGGACTAGTTTAGGCAGACTGCACCACCCTGTGGTAGTTAACTATGCTATGAGCTCCTCACACTAAGATAACCATAAATAACCGCAGCAGGCTCTCATCCCTGTGTCTGACTGAGCTATCATCAGGGATACTTATATAGAACTGCATCGAGAATCGTATAAATAGACAATATTCCACGAGTTTGGCTGGGCGGTCCTTGGACCATACGCTCCGTAGCCTTTACGCTTGGGACGATAAGCTTCGTGAATTGGACGATACGATTCGTTTTCGGGAGTTGGTGCGGTGGCCGCCTCGGACGATACGCTTTGTTTTCGAATATCGGTGGTTCGGAGGTGCCAATCTTCTTCATATTTCAAACGATTATAGGTGACATATTCCCCTACCTTTAGCTAAAGTTTCATGTCTTAATTCTTATGAGAAGTGGATGAAATCACCCGGACAAGGTAGATCCTTGACAGGATAATAGGTGCAGCAATTGGAAGAAAATGTCTCTAAAAATGCCTGGCGATGCACCACTTTCGGACTACAACAATATGTGCAGATTAATAACGCCTGTAAATTAATGTAAGACAAATCTTAGATATATTTATCATCAAACATCAACATGTTCTTGATTGATTTTGAATGTCAATGCCACTATAAAGTCCTACAACTAGAAGACAGCCAGACATTGGCGAGTCTGTTATCGGTCGATTCGGCCGATGTATCAAATACAAACGCGGATATCGGCCAATCGAAAAGGCCAATTTTCTTCATATTTACAACGATTATAGGTTCCATATCCCCCTACCTTGGATAAGAGTTTCATGACTGAATTCCTACAGAAAGTGGGTTAAATCACCCGGAGAGTTGCGGTGGTCACAGAAGCAAGAGCTAGGGTAGACCCTCTCGCGAACAGTGACACAACAGCATCAAACAAAGTATGTAATCAATGCTACAATATTTTCATAAAATCAAAGAACTTGAAATAGATTTACGTTTCCAGCCCTCTTACTAGTCTTAGCTACAGGTTCGTCGTTATTTGAAGTCCCTCATTCAATTCTTTACAGAGTTCTGACATAAATTCGAAAACAAATCGTATCGTCCACCCGCGAAAGAGCGTATGGTCCGTCGCTCACGCGCGGAAAAGCGAGGCGTGCCGGCTACGAAGCTTATCGTCCAGCATTCGGCTGGGCCACAATCGTCATAGAGGCGAAGCCGAGTGAGGATTATGGCATATCCAAACGAGTGGAGTATTGTCTATTTTACGATTCGAGTGCGGTTCTGGATTTATCTCACCCCTTTCTATGATGTTAGATAGTATCCGAATATCCGAATAGCTCGAATACACCTAGCGAATTCACTACGCCACGACCGTGGCGTAGTATTGTCACTTTACGGGGGTGATCGTTGAGTATTTTTTTCTAATGTTATTTCTATGGCGAAGCTTGTACCAGGGGTGAGATAATATCAAGAGCCGTCACGAGTTTGAGTCTGAGTTTATCTATGCCACACATTTTGTTGGCCCCATAATGTCACTCGTCTTCGACTCGTGATATTATGGAGCCAACAAAATGCGTGGCATAAATAAGCTCAAACTCAAACGAGTGGCGTCTAGTTTTTATCCTACCCTGTTTCCATATTTTTTCAGTACCGTATCAGAAAGTAGTGGCATAAACAACACTTTATGTCACGCCCGTGAAATAAACAAGTCCCATGTTACGCCTATGGCGTTTTTTTATTAGGGGTAGGATAAAAGGTGCTACGTGACTCCGGGCCTCAGTTTTTAGGTGGTTGCTGACGCCACGTAGTGGCAGAAAGCGTCAACTTCAATAACCCCTGTGAATCCCTTTATCGTTATTTTGGCTAACAAACCAGAGAAAACCCAGCTACATTCAATCTCCAGGAGAAATATTGTGAGGGGTGGTCGACTGTTAAGGTGATTAAACTCTCATGGTGACAATAAGAAACACACAGGCTCACTGTCCTTGGGGCATTATGCTTGGGGGTTGGACTTGGAGTTGGGTTTTGCTGTTGCCGAGACCAGAGTTGGGCCGGCTAAACAAGGTCAGTGAAGCTATATGACGAGACATTGCTAAGATCAATCGTTGCACTTACCTAAATTTATTGAATCGGTCAGGATCTGCCTCGAACATCTTTCGCAAATTGATTGTAGATTCATTTTTCTTGTGGTAATCTTGCAAAGCCTTGTAGGCTGTCTCAGTGGTGAGCTGTGGTCTGCTTAGGTCTGCCATTTTGGATTGAATGCGCTCTCCAAGGCAAGTTTTAGTAGTGATTTTGTGAAACGTTTTCAAGCAGATACTTACACCGCCGGGTTGAAGTTAGCAGCATAAAGAATCTGCCAGGAGAGTGATATACTGCACCATTGGTTGGCTGGTGCTAGACTGGTTCCCTGCCCCAATGAATTTACTATGTGAGTGAGCGCATTGGCCAGGCTACCAGGCTAGGCTGGTGCCCGCCTGTGTACGATGTTGTATATCTCCGCCGTGCCCTATAGCGGATACCCCGGGAACCAGCGTAGACACCCACGCTGGTTTCCCGGTCTGTGACTCTGTGGCGGAGTACCAGCAAATCAAAATGGCAACCTCCTTTGAGCCTCCAGGCTGCAAGTTGATTTTTGAGATATCAAACTTCACTAATTCTAAGTCAAGACATAAAAAGACTATAGAGCAGAAGTTTTTCAACCATGCCGTAAGTACGCACCCGTATTGTGAAAGTAGATGATTTATTCTGCTGCGAATCGTATTTCAAACTTAGTGAGCGATAATTGAGTGATTGTGTTATTGTAACTGAATGAAGGCAACAGAGCCATATGTCTGTTTTTCCCCTTTTCATATCGCATTGACACTATATCCATTGAAAACCATTGGCACTGGAGAACGGGCAAAACTGCAGATCCATGATATCTATCTTATAACATAGGAAATGTCAGTCAACCTACCGACCCCATCAGCAGTGGTATGACACTGTCACAGTGGTGTGGGGACTTTTATGGCTGGTGGAGCGGTACCTGGAGAACTGAGCCCGCAAGAGAACTGAGCCAGAGGTGCGAACTGAGCCTGCAGGAGAACTGAGCCTGGGGTTCAGATTTAGCGCTACCAACTGAGCCCAGAGGTGCGAAGTAATGTTGCGCAAATGTTTCGCTCGGCCCTCGCTACCCGTCGTCGTTACCCGTTTTTCTTTTACAGGGGAAGACCAGGCTTGACCTACACCATTTCAGTAAATGTGTATTTGTATTTGTAATGTGATCACTGATCACCATCGCAAAAACGGCCGATGTCACTCTCCCAATGCACCCGAGGAAAACATTCAACCTGAGTCAGTGTCAAGTCTTGACCATTTGTCAAACTGAAGCCAAAAGTGAGTTTTAAAAAAACAAAAACATAACGTCTTAGAAAGCAGGCCTGGCATTTTATATTTCGATGATTGGCCTAGCCTGTAACACCAAAATATTTTAGCAAAGTGACAAGTACAGTCGAAGTGTCACTTTCCGAAAATGGAGATAGGTTTCATGGAGTGTCAGCTTCTTAAAAAACAATTAAAATCATAGACAACATCCCTCTATTCTAACATATATGGTGGCATACATATTAGAATACACTTGTATAGATTCCAGTTTCAATTTGTGCAGAAAAAGTTACAAATCAACAAAAAAAGAGCACTTAGAAAAAACAAAGCGTAGCGTCCGAGGCGGCCACCGCACTGACTGAGCCAGGCTCACTTCTCTTGGAGGCTCAGTTCTCCTGAAGGCTCAGTTCGCAATCACACCTCTGGCTCAGTTCTCTTGCAGGCTCAGTTCTCTTGTATTCGGTGGAGCAGGCCCCTTACAGTTACAAGTTACAGAAAAACCTGAATAATTAATGCTGGTTGATTCCAACTCTTTTTCCCTTAATTCCTGTACTTTCTAACCGTAGATCATGCACTCGGTCTGTCTATTCTTCCATATTCATAATCATGAATAATGTCTTCATAATTTTTTCAATGGGTAATTGAATTCATATTATAATCATCATTATACATGTGTATTTGAGATCATGTACTTGGTTGGTTTATGACTTGCATTCTTGATAGATTTGAATTAGCAAGTTCCTACTAATAAGTCATATATATCGTTACAATCTTAGCCCTTTAGGGCAGGCGTCTGTGGCATAGCCCCGTTTGTCGGAACGGGTATAACGCCAGGGGGCAGGCCAATTTTTGTCCGAATTCATATTTTATTATATGATCATGGCATCATTCGCCCTGATTGGGTTAAGAATTGTACAGTTCCAGATAAGATATTTTACATCAAGTGACTACCTTATATTATTTCTACGTGTAACATAATATATATAATGTTGTGTTTACCCTTGAATGTCTAATGGCGATTAGGGTCCATCACATTCAGCCCTAGGGGGGCGTTGGTGTGTAAGCGTTGGATCCAGTTGAATTCCAACAGGTCTCTTAAGTATTTGGCCTTTTCGCCATCGGGTCGAGCATAGACAAAATCTACGATGTGGATGGTAACATCATCAAAACCAGTATGATCCTTACTGTTGAAGTGTTTGGCCACTTCACTGTCGGGATCATTCTTTGTGATTTTCAGAAAATGAGCTGCGAAGCGTATTTTCAGTTCACATTTGGTCTGCCCAACATATTGGATGCTGCATCGCTTACATGTGATGCAGTTGATCAAGTTGGAACTGGAGCAACAAACATTGTATCTACTCATGATGAGCACAGGACTCTACCATCTGTGTTGAGCTTAGGGCAATATCGACAGCTGTTTCGTCTCAAACAGATGTTGGTATTGGGTTCACCTGTTACTGGGGTAGCAGGTTTGAGTTTGGCCCTGACCAGGTTGTCTCTCAGGTTTTTAGGTTTCCTGAAAGCTCCGATTAGGTTGGCCTTGTGAATGTCCTGTGTTGCACATGACTTACCTAGAATGTCCCATTTTTTTAGGACCACATTTTTCAGGCCTGAGAAGCCTGGGTTGTATGTGGTAATTAGGATGTTGGGGATATCTCCATCTACCTTGGTAGGTGGTGTCAAGAGAGATGCCCGTTTCACCTTTAGGGCTTTCGAGAAAGCCTCTTTCACGAAGTGGGATGGGTATCCCCTTCTGACAAAGTGCTTACCTTTGGCAATGCAATCGTAATGGAGATAGTTGCTACTGTCTGTGGGTTTGGTGTACAGCGAGGTAGTGAGTTGTCCGCTGTTGGACAAACAAATTTCTGTGGATTTGATAGTGTTGTGGACACTATTGAGATGTCTAATGAAGATATCCAAGTCCACCTGGCCATGTGGCCAGATGAAAAAGATGTCGTCAGCAAAGCGAAGCCACACAAGTGGTTGCTTCGGATGGGTATAGACAAACCTGTCTTCTAGGTCGGCCATGAACAGATTGGCATATGTGGATGCCACCCGTGTGCCCATGGCTGTGCCCCCTACTTGTAGGTAGTGTTTGTCATTGAAATCGAAGTTATTTTTGGTGAGTACCTGCCAGAGCAACTGACAGATATTCGAGTTTGATAGTTCACCTGAGGTTGCTTTGCAGTGTTTGTACAGGGTATGGTACACCGCATAGCAGCCCTCCGTGTTGGGTATGTTGGTGTACAGCGAGGTTACATCCAAGGTCCCCAAAATACAGTTGTTGGGTAGCCGACCCAACTCGTGGAGTTTGTTGAGAAGGTCAGTGGTGTCCTTCAAATAACTGGGTACCTTAGGTAGATAGGGCCTGAGGTAGATATCCACAAGGGCAGAGATTTTCTCTGTGGGGCACCCGTTGGCAGAAACAATGGGTCTGCCAGCGGGTGGTCGGGCTGCTTTGTGTATCTTAGGTAGTAGATACAGTTGGGCAGTCCTTGGTTTATTAGTAATAAGTTTTCTGAGTAAGCTTTTACTAATTTTACCTTCAGTAGAGAGTTTATATAAAAGGTCATTAATCTCGTTGTTATGTACCAAAGTTAGATCTTCCGAAACCTCCTTATAGAAATGTGTGTCAGAAAGTTGTCTGTTGCCTTCATTTATATAATCTGAGCGATTAAGGATAACAATAGCACCACCTTTGTCTGCCGGTTTAATAACTATTTGACGATTATTGGCAAGATGGTGAATAGTTTTTTTCTGTTCTTTACTTATATTGCATTTATGAGGCGATTCTGCAAAGGTTTTGTTCAAGTCTGTTTCATTAGCAATGATATATGCCCGCAGGGGCATGGGTGTGATTGGGGGGTTCCACTGTGTGTCCCTCCGAATCACTTTGGACCTAGCAATGGCTGTCGAGATGGGGTCAACCTTGTTGGAGACTAGGTTAGGGGAGTCATCATCAGAGTCACTGTTGTCTGTAGAGACTGCAGTGTTGGTGGAGGAACCTGTCAGTTTAAACACCTGGTTTAAGTTACCGCGGTTGAAAGGGTAAAAAAAGGCTTTGATTTTGAGTCTGCGATGAAAGTCATCAAGGTCCCTACGGAGGTCGCCCATGTTGGGCTCCCCGGGTGTAGGGCAAAAATTAAGGCCTTTCTCCAACAAGGATGATTCATCCGGGCTGAGGGAGTGGTCTGAGAGGTTAATTACTGATGAGGAGTCAGAAAAACTTGAAGAACAGATTTTACTTCCAAAAACATCAATAATTTGGTATGATTGTAAAGAGGAATAGTCCATTGGGTCAGAAGCACTAGAAGTGGAACAGTGTTCAAAGGCAGTGTCATCTGTCAATTCAATGAGGGTGCCCGTGGCCAGGGGGGTTTGGGCGGTGGGGTGGTTGTGTTTAGGGGCTGGGGTAGCGGGGGGCCCCGGGATCCTAAAAACATTGGCGTTAATAGGGCTTAACGTTTGGACAAAAGTTCTTCCACGACTGCTCTCACATCCTGAATCGTCAGGGGGGCGGGGGCTGGTGGTGGTTGATTTGTCTATGGTCTCGGCCGACTGATGGTTGCAGTCGGGGGACGTGTTTGGCGGTTCTGGTGGTGTGGTGGCACCGTCTGCCACCCCCCGTTCTGACGACTGGGCATGGGGCCCTGTTGTCGGAGGGTCTGCGGAAAAACCTGGGGGGTGGCCTGCTGGTTGCTGGCTCCCTGGCGGGGTCTCTTAGGCGCAGTGGGTTGCTGTGGGGCGACCCGATACGCGTCCGCTTGTCGGTTCTTACCCTTACCTTTGGCTTGAGGGGGATTTCGAGGGGGGTCGATGTTGTGGGATAGGGAACCCGGCTGGATCCAAGATATAGTCTAGGAGTCACTCAGCCACTTGTTGGGCATGAGCGGTTTGTGGGGCCTTAGGTGGGGCCCGAGGGTTGGGGTCATTGGATCGGGTATTGCTACGTGCTCTGGCTGGATGGGGGGGGGGGGGCCACATCAAATTTTGTTGTTGTTTATTTTCGACTTACCTTTAAATTATCTTTAAATTTTGTCACTAACCTTCTCACTAAGACTGGTAAATTCTGTTCGCTCATGGCATAAACATCTATGGCCCAGAAAGTTAATTACACACACCAAAAGTGTTATAAACTTAATAAAACAGACCCTACATGGATCTGAAACAATAAACATCACTAACCTATTTCCTACACAGAAATGCAAGTCATGTTTATTTCCTGTCACCTACATGTTGACAGGGCCGCTTCTGACAGCAGATTGTGACCACATGTACACATGCCATCACAATCCCTGTCCATCAGGGCAGCCTGAGGATTCCCACAGATGAAACCGCTATAGTTGTCATGCCCACACCATGACAACTCATGACATACCTGTTTTGCCCCAGGCAAACTATTTGTCAACAACTTGACACCAGGCGTGTCGCCATGACACGCCGCTGTCACCGATGTCGTAATAGAATGAACAGAAATGTGACGTCAGCCGATCCCAAACAATCGGCTCATTCAAGTGGTAGCTGCCATACAATTAACACCTAGCCTCGTACAGAACATAATATATACAATGTTGTTATTAAAATTCACTACTTTAATTTCAGCAGAAAAATTACAATCCCAAAGACTATTATGTATTTTTTCTAATGCAGTCTCCCTTCATTTCAGGTAACTATGGTCATGCCAGAGTATGAGAAGATTCCTGAAGAAATCACCTCGGTTCTGGAGGGAGAGCCCTATTGGATCGTACGAAATCTTCCAGTAAGCCAGTTGATACAGAGAGAATTCATAGAGGCTTTCGTTAAACGAGGTAAATGTAGCTGAATACTTTTCATGATATCCCTTTTTCTGTATTTTCATCATGATACGAGGGAACAGAAATATACGTTACAAAATATTGGATAGATGTATTCTCTTGATCCAAAACTAATTGGTAATCACTTTCTAAGTTGTACTTGTGATCTACAACACTTTTACATAATTCTTTTTGTGTGAATTGAACAATAGGCCTTGAATAACCACTTTGAGGACATTTTTAGAATAACAATTATCTAGTCTCCAAAGTAGGCCGAATTTTTTGTTATTTCCAAACACCCAAGCCAACTGACCTCACACATCTCCTATGTAATTATATCGATTGAAATTTAACAGAGTCTATTCAAGCATATCAACCTCTTGATAAATTTCCAGTCGACCTAGTTCCTCGTAATCATAAGGAAGCATTGGTTACTACCTATTTTAACTCATTTTTTATGGCTTGAATTCTTTATAAGGAAAATAATACAATTTATGCTATTACAGGTGCAGTGTATATGTTGTCTCATGGGACACAGATTGATACAGAGAACTGTTTCTCTGTCACTCCTGATGGTAAGTACCGTACCATCCTATGTGTGTGCGTATTACATACACATATCATGGAAGTCTCTTATTGTCAACATCTCCTTGCCATATTTCACAACCTAATTCCTCTATTACTATACACCTATGGCCGAACATGTATGAAATACTGCCCGCTGCTAGGGGTGTAGTATAAATAATGTTCGCGCCCACTGTGACAACGAGCCGTAGTGAATTGCAGTAGTCCTTATGCTCTTTGTAAAGTTAGTGAAAGGGCGTTTTAGACGATTGGGATGTGTATAGTAATAAGAAAACGTAGTAACTGAGGCTGTACGGTGTCCGTTCTCGGTCATTTGATGAAAAAATATGGCCCTCCCACCTGCGGTGTCGGGCCATATTTTTTCTCAGCAAATGACCTCGAACGGCCATCCGTACAGGCTCAGTAACCACGTTTTCTCATAATACCCACTTGCCATACATCATTTTCTAAGTAATAGGCCTATATCTACCTGCCGTATATCATTCCCTTATTGTTGGTCCTGTATGGATTACCACAAAACCAATGAAAAGATGTCTCAGTTTTATGAATAGGGAATATCATTCTTTACAACTAAAACATAAATGAGATGTTTGTAATTTTTCATGACTAACTTGTTTTTACCTGTCAATTTCTGGGGCATTTCAGGGAATCTCATACTCAATATTGATAAGGATACGTTTGAGGAACTCGGTTTAGAAGGAAAATACTCAGAATTTAGCAGAAAACGGAGTAGGAAACATGGTGAGTGAACTTTGGATATCGAGCTAGATTTCTTCACAGTGAAAAATGGTTTTAATTATTACTATTGAACTGGAAATATTACAAATGGTCTGTAGTAGGACGGCGAACCTATTGTCTACCAATATGCCCCGAAAGTGATGTAGTAACACTTTTCAAACAAACGAAGTAAATACAAAGGAAATAAAGCTCCGCCTTCTATCAAGTCAAATACATTTTAGTGTCATTACTTTCGTGTCACCTGTTGTCTTGTTTTATACAGATGAATCCTCAGGCTGCGCTGATGGATGTTGATTATGATGAGAGATTATTGACTGTTGATTATGTTGTTAAAGAAATTATGATAAAATAAAATTATACCTATATTCTTATTAGCTGAACTCCCTTTCTGCGTCAGTTCTCTTCTAACATTATACATTATTCATGTTACACTTTGTATATATCATATACGAATGTTCGTATGTAGTATGGAAGATCATATCGTCAGATATGAGTGATCATACTGTTTGGTTTGTTTAATAAACACATCCTGATAAAAAAAATCACAATTCAGAATCCATCCTGAAAGCGGCCCTGTCAATGTGTTGTAACAGGTAATAAACATGACTTGCATTTCTCTGTGTTAAAAAAGCAACAACACAAAAACAAACTACAACTGCTGATTAGAATGATCCGTTTTTTTCAGTTGTCAAGGTTGATCTAACGGCGCCGTATTTCGTCCCCGGGAAAAAGAATTACGACAGAGTCAAGTGGTGTTTGACAGACCGGCTTAATCTGATAGCAGACTTTATATTCTACTGGAAACCTCACGGTGAGTACGTATGAGGTCATGGGTAGTCTACTTCACAATATAGATAAAATAACTCTATAGCGAGTTACTACAAATGATTCATTGTGACACCCCATAAAGCTTGTGATTGAATATTTATATCAAATAGTATGGAACAAAGATTAAACAATGATTTACTGAAATACCACAAATGTTGTATACTTCAAGCAGGGAGAGCTTTTTTAAACGATATCTGAAGAGCAGTTATGCAAAATCGTAAGCTGTATATTCACTTTAAGAGAGCAGTTACTAATAATAATTCAAGCCGTTCACAGGGGAATCAATGATATTGTATTATCCGCTCTGGATGTTAGATATTGACAGTAAAGAGAACTCTACAACTCATTATAGACATCACGTTAGAGAATTCCTTGACAATAACATTTTCATATATCGTTCTCCTAGAGCAATGATCCTCTGGGACAAATTGATTTAGATGCATCGACACAGGTCAAAATGTAAGACAAAATTTGATAAATCCAAGTTACATGTAAATATATAGTGTATCTCACTCTCCTTCCACATGGTTTTTTTTTCTGTCGTCCTCTTTATTTGTAGAAAGCCGCTATGACTATTCTGTATACATTTCATTGTATATGTCAATTTCTTATCACTATTCCCCTTACTGTTTATCAGTCAATATTAACTACTGATCCCTATCAACGACGTGAGGCATTATTGAGAAAAACATGATGAAGTTCATATTTCATATAAAAAGTATTTAACCCTTCCACGCCGGGCACCTGTGGCAAAGCTATATCTGTAAGGCCGGGTAGGGTGTTCGTATATACCGTCAGGGGACGGGTCTTTTCACACCAATTATTGATATTTCACTGTTTGATCACTTGACATAACACGTGTTTTTTAATATAATTTATGAATATTTCAAAATCGTAAGTGTAATATTATATCAACATTCTATGAAAATTTCATCATTATTAATCAATTATTTACAAAATTATTACACATAAACTATAATTTTGTAAGTCTCAGAAAATGATTGCCTTAAGCATCATCCGGCCACGCCCGGCGATGCCTTAAGGCATCACCCAGCGCCAATGGGTTAAGGAATTAACAGATCTTGATTATTTGTTGTTGTTTAGAATGGTGTATTGGCTATATCTGTATTGATTAAAACAACCCTTTTTCTTGCAGACAGCTCACTGTGTCCCAGTTCCCTCAGCTCCTACCTGACAAGTCGGGGGCACAAGTGTTCTTTATACAGCCTCCACCAGAGGGCGTCAAAGTCTTCCTTCCGGTCCAGACCGGAAGTGTGTGCGGGGGACGCTGAGGAGACGCCGGAGCATTGTAGTTACACAGATTTCTGGGAATGGCTCGGGGCACAAGCTGTGGGAGCTGAGGAGTAAGTCACCTTGTCTCTCTCCGTTTCGTTATCTCTGTCCAGTAACAATACAGTAAAACCCCGCTTCTGGGACACCTCTCTTAAGGGGACACCCCGCTTAAGGGGGCAATTTTCTCATAACAGAAATTTTCATTTAGTTTATTTTAACCCCGCTTAAAGGGACATCCCGCTTAAGCGGTCACTTTGCTCGGAACGGAGGGTGACCCTTTAAGCGGGGTTTTACTGTATATGTGTACATGTAGCTAGTTCCTGTCGGTTAACAGTATCTGGAATGATACCACTGATGAATATATCTGCGTGAAAAGCCAGGTTTAATCATAAACCTTTAATGAAAGTAGAACTAACCGTGTTATAGAGATGGCCACTCTATATACAAATACATTTATGAGGTGGTTTATGATTGACAAATGAATACAACAAAGTTTAGAATAATATATTTTTATTTCAGGAACAGCAGATTATTTATCTGGTAGAACAGGCGTATCGAAGATACCAAAACATTTTGCATAAAGAGTACATCTAGAGGTCTAGGGCCAAGTACTTTTCGACCTATCACTGGTAGCAGTGAGAAGCCTCTATTGTAGGCATATCTAAACCCCAGTAGAAGGTGCCCTTTTCCGGAGGTCGTGCAGTCAATGCTCAGAGAAGCTCAGTTTTATGTCTTCATTTTAAGCAGGTAACAACGACTGAATTGTGATGAGATTATTAACTGCCAATGTCTCCTGTTCAGAGCGGCGGGGGAGGATTACGTAAACTCCTTGATGTGTCCGTCCCCGTGTGTGCCCATGGAGAAGTGTGCTGTCAGCACGTTTAGCGGCATGGTCAGCCCCCATCATGTACACACCCTGATTGACAGATGCAGGTACGTACAACTATCACCACTAATTTTGTTGATAGTTATATTGTAGTGATTATGCACATGATAAAATACGATAAGAGTGGATACGGTTCACAAATGTTGTAGTTCATCATTACGAGAGCCAAAGTGTAAGCATAATATTCCGTGACTGTATCAAACTACGGTCTATGACTTCCTGTAGGGTGCTTAGGAATCAGGATTGTCTAAGGAGGTGTCATTGCCTTAAGAGCTGGATCACCATTGTGTCCTCCAGAGGTGCACTTCTAACTTATATAGCGTACCTGTGACGACGTGTCTCGCAGAGTACAAGAGGTCGCCCCGGACCTGTATCTGAAGTCAGTCAATATTGTGTATTCATCACCTTGATGGTTGCCAAAGTGTTTGCTACTTGATAACAAAGATAATTCTCACATTACCTTGGTGTTTACTACTTGATAAGAAAAAATAATTCTCTCATTACCTTGGTGTTTTCTACTTGATATGAAAGATAATTCTCTCATTACCATGGTGTTTGCTACGTGATAACAAAGATAAATCTCTCTTTACCTTGGTGTTTGCTACTTCTCTCTTTACCTCGATAACTTGCTTTGTGGCTCTCGATTTCCCACTAATGTGTATATAAGGTGTTGAAGGAACGACAAACTCCATGTTGGCTCAATAAAATATGATTACTCCAGAGATTTCATTGACAGGAACTTTTATTCCAGTGAAGGGTCACAAGAATGGGTATGTAGTGCATAAACTTTGTATTGCAATGGAAAATATTTCAATGTGTTTTCTGATCCCAACTGGCATCCCTGTAATTTTCTCACCTTGGTGTTTGCTACTTGATAACATAGATGATTCTCTCCTTACCTTGTTGTTTCTACTTGACAACAAAGATAATTCTCTCATTACCTTGATGTTGCTTTGTGGCTGCAGGGAGGTGCTGGAGGAGGAGGAGGCGGTGCCGTGGGTGGCCCTCACCGTTCACGGGTTCGCCGACAGCCCGGTCAGCTGGCCTGCGTGGGAGCACGGGTTTCTCCAGGCCGGTGACAACTCATACACATACATCATTTTCCCGCGCAATAACTACTGGCTGATAATGTCGTCTGCTGCACATGATACCTTTTCATAGCGGTGTGAATGTGTTAGAGTGAGTGTGTATATAAAAGGATGAGTGTATGATCTATGCTGGAATTGAAAAATGTATACATGTACATGTATTGGAGATCCAACGGCTTATCATAGTTTTTGTACTACAGGATGTGTGTAGTAGAAACGTATGAGTGCTTATTATGAATTCAAATTAAGGCTAAAGAAAAGAAAGTAAATGAGAATAAAATCGTTTCTAAAAAATGTATAAGTTTTTAAAAATTTTACTTCGCTGTTATTTAAATTGAAAAGTATTTTGTCCTAAAGGTTTGGGTCCCTTTCCGAATTTTATATTTCAGTAGAGTATGACAGCAGTTATTTTCCGCAAAATAAGAGTATTGTCGGCAAAATCAGAGTGGTTACTTTATAAGAAGCAGTCTACAAATTAAACATTTATTAGAGAATAGGTGTCAGTGGCGCCATCTTCTTTAACTCTGAGCTATCCGTCGCCCAATTGTGGATCTCCGATTTTAAAAAATCCTTTCCCATCCCCATGTTTTTTTCAGTCGTCACTATAAACAATTCCTATATCTTCACTGTAATTGTTGAACTTTTTTTTTCTATTAGAAAAAAAAGAGTTAATTCTGACATCTCCGAACGTGACTAGGTCACACGCCTTGGCATATCCAAATTATATAAATACCTGATGAGCCTTAACCGGTTGAAACCTGGTTTTTCCAAGCGTTGAAGTTATTACCGTTTTGATATGGGTTCTATTATGTGAAATCCAACTTTTTAGAAATTGTGTTTATTCAATTACCATAATATTGATCTCAAACAAAAACAAAAACTAGTGCAGTGACCAGCTTTTCGAATTAGCTCTATATTCTACAACGCTTGGAGACTATCATATTCAATTAACAGGAAATTGACATGGGCTTTGAAAGTTGATAGAAAATTGTTTTCTCGCCAAACTCTATAATTCCTACAAGCAGGGGTCCCGCCAATAAATAGAATATCTGTGCTGGTGCCGACATCTAGTGTTCACAATTGGAAGTAACTCATACTTTTCAAGATACTGTCTTAGATAATATACCCGTCAGTTGGTGACCTTAGGGAACTATTTAAATTCGAAACATAAAGGAAACTGCATTTCAAACAATTATCAGATAATTATATATCTATTCTCATCTGAAGACATATTTCATACACCAACTATCGTTAATGTAACAAGAGAGACTCAAAACAACAATTTATCTATCAATTTTGGTTTTATTTGTATAAAAGATGTTACAAGCAATTGTATTACGGTTGAATGATGTCATAAGATACATGCTATGAAAGCGAACAGAGGAGTACTTACAAAGTGGCAAAGTGAAAGCCCATGTACAGCACTGCTTCCTGGCTTTCTACTCACAAATCTAGTTCAGTGGCATACTTTATACCTTTTAAAAACCAGCGTATTTTACAAATCAGATGTGATCATTAAGTCACCAAATTAAGGGAGAGAAATCTATTTATGTACCAAATACATTAAGTTATGTCATTGTCATTTTTGTCTAAACTCTTTTCATTATAAGATTTTTTCGGTATTCAAAAATAAATTGGCAAAAGCTAAATTATATTTAATATACTATGGCGACTGCTAGGCATGGCATGACACAACTGACATCTTGATAAAATGACTTGGGAATGGAAATTGTGGACCTCTTATATTGAAGACAACAATGGTATATGACGTCTTTCTCTTTTGGGTATTAGTAGAATATAAATGTAATTTTTGTGCCACTATGTACACAACATCAGTGAAATTTAAGTTAATCAGTTTACACAACCATTTCAACACAGAGTTGGTTTCTGAGAATGATTTGACAGAAATCTGATGCGATCAGTAAGAAACACCAACATGTTTCTGATGCCCGTGGGCAGTAAGATCGTCCGCCATAAGCAAGATGGCGATGCTGGATTATTACATACAGACAAAACATAATTCTCCAATACTATACTATGTATAACTGAAATAAATAGAACCCTCAATTAATTCATTTATAGCCTTTTCATGTGTCGCTAACACGATTCTGGACACATTTTACATCTTCAAGGGGCATGTCCCAGTGTTGCGCTTCCCATGTTTTAATAGTCCTGGTGCAGAATTAAAGAGGAACGACTGCGATGCTAAGGTATACACAGGCTGGGACTTGGTGCCACACGGAGTCGGCCAGGGAAGCGATGGGGAAGGAGGACTGGCACACAAAGCCAACAGAACGGGACCATGTAGACTAGACACTACTCGTACACTTTCACAGTAGGACAGTCGCCACACATCGCTAAACTACACAACATGTCTACTCTACCTCACAGCTGAGCGCGCGCAGTGTGCACACGCCAGCACACTGCGCCACTCCGCCAGGCCTGTGCCACCCTAAAAACTCCACAGGATTAAAAACTTGGTTTTCTTTATGTTAAATGCAACAAACATCTCGTTCACCACCGTGCCCTCCTCCGGGGGGCATAACGAAAATAGTACATGTACAAAAACAAGCAAAGGATATTTCTGAGAATCAGCAATTGGGTCGTTACTTTGACCGTCGCTCTGCGTGAAACTGTTGCATCTAGATTGGTTTCTGGTAAATGACCAACCACAAAGTTTACAATCTCTGTGGACGTCTCTAGTCCATTAAAACGCTTAATTTGGTGTTAATTAAATTATTTGTACATTTATATATGCTTTCTCACAGATTCTTGTAAGGTTTTGTGGATTTAGAACATTTCGTGGACGATGACCAAGTACCAGCATTTTAGTGTTTGGTCCGAGTTTGGTATCCCAAACCTTTCTACAACTTGTCTGTCTCTTTTTTACTGAACGCCGTTCATTGGGAATGAACTACATGTACTTTTATATAGTTTTACATTACGAAAGACAAATCAAGTCACTTTGGCATTAACAAAATCAATAAGCTGCTTTGTACACAACTTTAAAAATAGAATCAATCACAAGTTTTTATACACATAAAGCGAAACAAATGACATTTTTTTTAAAAGGGGAGAGGGAGCCTTTACATCAAGTTAGAAATTTGTTTCGAGAAAATCTCTCGCTAATTACGTAGTTGACATATTTGTAATTGGCAAATGAGGCCCTCGCACTGGTACGTCTCACTGCTTGCATATTAACTTAGCTTACCGGGCGTACAGTTCACGTAAGGCCACTTTCACCCACTGGACCACAGGGCCCAGACACACCCACTCGGTACGTCCTACTACGTCACATGACGATGTGTTACGTCACATGACGGTATAGTACGTCACATGACGGTATGCTACGTCACATGACGGTATACCATGTCATATGAAGCTGTATTATGTCACATGACATCATACTACCTCAATTAACGATATAGTATGTCACATGACGGTATGCTACGTCACATGACGCTATACCTTGTCATATGAATCTATATTATGTCATATGATATTACACTACCTCATATGACGGTATAGTACGTCACATGAGGCAATACTACGTCACATGACGTTATACCACGTCACATAACGGTATACGTCACATGACGCTATAGTACGTCACATGACACTACACTGCCATGTGTGACGCTCAGCTGAATGATTAAGAAACACGACACCATGGCGAAAGGGTGGCGTGTTACAGTGATTAAGACTGACATAAATAGCTTTGGTACTCAGAACGCGTATACAATGACGTGTAGTTACTAGATCCACCAGCTAAGTCAGGACTGAACAACAGCTGAAGAGCTCGTCGCGTTCACCGTGGAACTATCTGGATTTCTTTTCGGGGACATGGTCGGTTTTGGGGGATGACTACCTATGGCCTGTACCTAATGTAGCATGGTGGTTCAATTGACTTGAAATAGGTTTGAGGAGGTGACGTTTTTTCTCCGTTTATTCATGCTTTATTCGAGAACCTGTTTCTTTTGTAATTCTACAATGGATAAACAGTATTTTGATATCAAAGCCTGGCACATGATAAGGTGCATGCCATATACCCATCGGTACAGAGGGCATGAGGAGGGAGGGGGCACTCTGTGTGACCTATAGGTCACTGCTAGGGTGGCCATGCACAGGAAGGTCACTAGTAGATGGCTGTAGGTCACCCAGCTACACACCTACTCTCTACTTTTCTTTTTTAATATAAATGCACCATTAAATATCCGGAAGTCACATCACATTCTTCCATGCCGCCACTCGACCAACTCTCGTCGATTCTCACGGGAACGGTCCTTCCCGAGACGCATGCGCACACGGGGTGGAAGAAAAGTGCTGCCCCCTTGTGACATAAAAGAGAAATACTGGTGTCAGGCAAAACGCTGCGTCTTGTAGAGTCAGGCCAAGCACCTAAAACAACGACTTCTTCTTATCCTTCTTTGGGTTACTGAAACGAAAGAAACACTTCATTAGAATTAAGACACACGAGGGGAAATGTATTGAATATATATTTTTTTTCAGAATAATGATCTGTATGGGCGAAGAACTCAAGTACTGATGGTCTCAGAATCGAATAGATATATGGAATTATGGTAACATAACTGTAATAAACATTGTTACAATACTTTAAAATAGTTATTTTGCTTTATATTCTACATTATAGGGCATGTCCCTTAGTTAGAACCAGTGATGAGGAAAAACGGCATTTCTCAGGTCTGTAAAGTTTATTTGATTTTACTTCCAGTCAACTATTACGGGTCCTTTCTAGACTTCCTCATGATTCAGATTTTCTCACTGCTTTTACTCCACATGAGGGGGATGGAATCTATGAGATGAATCTAAGTAGAAATCTCTATCATATACATTTACCAAGGTGAGAGTTATCTTACTTCCCACACCACATAGACATGGTATGAGAAGGACTGCCCTTGGATATAGCAGTAAATCTACCACGGCTGGGGATGAAGGAGAGGGGGACTCGAACCCACAACCATCGTTAGTCCAGTGCCTTAACCACTGAGCTGACTCCTCAACCCCACCGTAAAAGACCAATGGCAGACCAGTATTTGTAAATTTTGACATATAAAAAAACAGCAAAACTGAGAAAAAAAACATCCCCTTCGCAAGTTTGCTGTTTGCAATCAGGATTTGGGTCTTCTAGATGTGATTATTATTAGTAACAGGACTGAGCTGCTGCGAGCAGACGACACTCACTCCTTAGCGTTCTCCAGCGAGCGTCGCCGCTGCTCCTCCAACTGGCGCTGCTGCTCCTCCCACATCGCTCGCTCCTTCTCGAAGGCGCGCCGCTTCTCCTCCAGCTCCTTCTGCTGCTGCTCCAGGGACTTCTTCATCTGCTCCGACCGACGTTGTAGCTACAAGAGGCGAGCAACGCGTCACACAACTGACCCGAGATCAGCAGGAACTAGTCTGCTTCCTAATCTACTATAAGCGATAACTTTCTGTTGAATCCTCCACTTATATGTTACTTATCATCCTTTATGTCATCGATCAAGTACCCATGAATGAGTAAATCTAATGGTAAACGTAGTACAATACTTGCAAACAAATATACAAACTATATAAAACTATTGGAATGTGGATTCAAGCTAAACTGGTTGAAGTAACATCAACTGTTTTAACGAGAAAACCGAGAACATTGGAATGAAGGTTAACAATCCAACATTCTATTGTTGCAGTAGTGCCCAACTACTATTCTTAATTTCGAAGTATTCTACTATGACACAACTTCACACCTACAGTTTTGAATATTCCAGCTTCCTACTAGTGCACCACTGAATCCTAGTTTTGAATATTTCAGCATTCTACTACTGCATCACTGAATCCTACCTTTTTAAATATTTCAGAATTCTACTACTGCATCACTGAATCCTACCTTTTTAAATATTTCAGAATTCTACTACTGCATCACTGAATCCTACCTTTTTAAATATTTCAGCATTCTACTACTGCATCACTGAATCCTACAATTTTGAATATTTCAGCATTCTACTACTGCATCACTGAATCCTACCTTTTTAAATATTTCAGAATTCTACTACTGCATCACTAAATCTTAGTTTTAAATATTTCAGCATTCTACTACTCCATCACTAAATCTTAGTTTTGAATATCTCAGCATTCTACTACTGCATCACTGAATCTTGCAGTTTTGAATAGTCCAGAATTCTACTACTGCACCACTCAATCCTAGCTTTGATTATTCCAGCATTCTACTGCTGCACCACTCAACACTACAGTTTTGAATAATTCAGCATTCTACTACTGCATCACTGAATCCTAGTTTTAAATGTTTCATCATTCTATTACTGCACCACTCAATCCTAGTTTTGACTATTCCCGCATTCTAGCCCTGTCCCATCCCACACCCACTGTTCTGAGTAGAGCGAGTCACTCACGTCGAGCTCAGAGTCCTTGAGCTTGTGTTTCTTCTCCTTGACTTTCATCTCGAAGACTTGCTCCATCTCAGCTTCCATCTTCTTCATCTTGGCCACGTGTTCCCGCCGTTCATCCTCCATCATGATGAGTGGGTTCCTGAGACAAAGAGTTCCTCAGTGTTTACTTCAACAACTAAAGGCACGTCTTTCATTCACATGACTGTTAACTGCCACATAAATCAGTTATCAATGGCACTGTTCAGTTTAAAATGTGTTGTTACTGTTATATCCAATGCTATGATAATGAAGGTACTTGATATTGATCGGGTAGAAGATATGCTGACCCAATGCAACATATCAAACGCAAAATAAATGGTGAAAACTTACCTAACAATGTGGTTTTATTTCGTATTTTCGAAGTTTCAAACTCATCATTTAAAAAATAAAGATATAGATTCGTACCTTAGTGAAAGTTCTTGTTTTTCGGAATCATTTTCTATAGAGAATATAAAGCTATAGAAACAAGAGCTCGTTAACCGATGGGCAAAAAAGTTGACAAGGCCATTGAAGCCTGGGCATTAATATCAATTTATATCAAGCATTGCTCTGTATAGCTCTATTTTCAGTGTTAATTTCTCTTGATGCTTTAGAAATATTCCATTTTCCTTTCATGTAGACCATTGTACTTGGGCAAGAGGAGGGATTCGTTCATACTGAAGTAGCAGATTCTGAATTCTCTACGATTTGTTTCAGAAACATGGGTGGCACTTACATATCTTTATACGAGAAAGAAAATTGCAGAGGAACAGTTTTCCTATTCTCATGCATTGGCGGTGGGGTACTGTCCCTTAACAGGTGAAGGTTAGTAACACTACGGCGCTTCAAACGCGGTGGCCTTTTTGGTAAAGTGTGGTGCGAGTGATCGTCACACTGGCCCCTGCTCGGAGAGTACCCATTGACCGGAGACAAAGAGCGAGCGCTAAGTGGGCTCTGCGAAGGGTCCAAGCCTGGTGAGCTACACAAGGTGTCAGCACTGTGAGGTGAGCCGGGGGCTGGTGGAGTCCATGGAGGAGGGACGATTCGCAGATCATCACAAGACCGCTGCATCTTGTTGTCATTGACAGAAACCTGGCCTAGATTGCCCGTCGAGGTGCCCTTTCGGAGCCGGCGCCTACGAATGGCAGGCACGGGCCCCGCAGAAGGCTGGCTCCTGAAAACAAGCCAGTCAAGCAGAGCTTCACAACTGGCTCCCTTACAGTAGCATAAATTAGACTGCATTTAGGAGAAAACATAAAATTCTCCCTCCTGGACAACTTTCTGCCTTCATCCAGAAAGTGTATCCTCCCCTTTTGAAATTAAAGAACTTCAAAATTTCTGGTTTCTAGAATCAAATCATGAGCTCCCCATACAGTTTTGTACGAATTCTTTTGCCTAATTCTCTTGACTTTGCTTTTTCCTTGAAAAGTTTGCTTTCTTTTCAAAATGTGGGAATATTAAAAAGTGTGTGTTTGCCAATGACTTGCAATGTAGAACAGCCTGCATGTTTAGAGAGTATTGTTAAAGCTGGAGCCCGGAGAAAAGTGACAGGGTTAACGAGTGCCCCGCTCCGCCAGCAGCCCCCAGTGTCCTCCACAAGCTTCTCCAGGATGCAGACAAAACACCCCTGCCAAGGTCACCCGGCCTGCTCTTTCGGGATGGCTGTGAGTCACATACATCGCCAATCCCGAAAAACAATCTAGCCTCCCAAAGGTGCGTCTCATGCGAGGTTTTGTTAGTGGCCAGCAGTGATTATTCTTTCTTTATTCCATGTGTAATACAAGAAACTTTTATTTTGTATACAAATATTTTGTGGAAACGCTTGCTCCTTCTCAGTGAACTTGGGACTTAAATACAAAAAACCTACAGCCGTCAAATTTATTGCTCTGTAATCCATTTATATATATTATTTCATCCACACTCTGATGTTAGTTCCGACTGGAAATTCCAATCAGGATTTTACTCCAGAGGATAAAACCTTATTAAAAGGCCAATTATGGAGCGATTTGCATTTTTTCCGAGAACACTTTTCTTACCTAATTCACAAATGTCATCGTGGCACTGATAAATATTATATATATATTAGAAAGAAAACAACAAAGCTTCATTGTTCCTATTCTTTTGCATTAGCGGTGGTGTACTTTCCCTAAACGGATAGAGGTTAGTAACACTGCAGCATTTCATATGCAGTGGCCTTTACGGTAAAGTGTGGTGCGAGTAATCATCACACTGGCCCCTGCTGGGAGAGTACCCATTGACCGGAGACAAAGAGCGAACAAAGATGGACTAGTCCTCTGGTTAAAGCAGTATGGTTGACCCATGAAATAAAAGATCGCGTTGGCAATGATTCATAGAATTTCCAAGCAAGATCCAAAATCCACCAATGCTATTCAAATGGGTAATTGGAGATAAATATTTATGTAAAGAAGACCTCATCGGAATGAGAAGGCTATAGAGGAAGTAAGCTAAATCCAAAGCCAGAGCTAAAGCACTGTGACATTTTATATTCGACTACTTTTAAAGGTATGTATATATTTGATTTGGGATTCTTTAAGAATTTCTCTTGGATTAACACATGGAATAAAAGCAGGCTGAAAATAAGAAGACACAAATCTCATTGCTCTTCATCAGTCTTTGTTTATGATTCTACATTGCTGCTTTAAGTTGCTCCTAGAGGTAAATCTCGTCTTGAAGGAGGTAATGCTTCTACTTGAAGCATCATCTTCTTTAGCCAGCAGAGTAAGAGGGAACATTTTGGAGCGTGTGATAATGAATAAGCCACACGATAGTCGTTAAATGAAGTAGTCCCTTCCGCTCCAATGCACGCCACACTTTGCACACACAGCTTGGAAGCATGTTTTATCTCACCCCTGGTATTTTTGTCCCATAGGCTTAACATTGGGAACTCGTTCTCCATGCCCCTACTAGTATTGCCGTCCGTTCTCCATGGTCTATATCCTGTGTGTCGTCCATTCTTAAGTGTGTACAGGGGTGAGATAAATACAGAAAGAAACTCGTTTTGGTCGAAGTTGTTGTTCTCTATCTCGTTTGAATGCTACGTGATATTCCCTCGGCTGTCACCTCGTTCATATCACTCCACATCAAACTCGTGGAGAACGATGACTTTGACCAAAACTTGTTGGTTTCTTCTTTAGTATCTGATCACTCGGAGTATATACTGTCTGTCCACTCATTTTCTGTTGTCATTGCACAATACATACTGGTGATCAGTCGATCCGTGGTTGGGTTTCTAACTGTCTTCAGAATCTGCTACTTAACTGTGACTTGGGTTTGGTAAGGAGGGCTACACAGTGGGTAAGTATCACAATGAACTATCACAGATATAACAGATGGAAGGATTAAGACAAGGTTTTAGTGTTGATTATAGTATTAGCCTGTGCGTTACATCTCTACAAAAGACTCGAGTCAGGATGGGAATTAATATGAATATTTATATTAATGAATTATTCACAGATAGATTTGTTATATGGTAGGATTGGTTATTTAATCTACTTAATTACTGCTACTTAGATGGGTCATATTAGGCAGCAATGGAAGTATGTATGCAGGCTGTTGGGTTTGAAAGTGTTTAAATCTACACATTTGATATTGTTATTGGTAAACTAATCAAGATGGATATTGGGAGATAAAATTACTGTTTTAGTAAAAGAAAATAAATACAGAACTTTGATCTAAAGTATAGAGCACTGCATATACATTATGATATTAAACTGATATTTGATAAGATAAACAATCAAGCGCTAGTATATAATTTAGTGTATTTTAGTTTTTAGCTCTTAAGACTGATACCAACTGTACAAAGGAATCAAGTAAATCATGGTACTTTAAAACATACATGTACAAACATAGGCCCTCACAGCATCTAGACAATTGAACTAACTTAAGACGAATGATGAGAAATCCATTCATCGTATGTGTAAAGCAAAAAAAAAAAAAGTGTGTTAAACACGTGAATATTTGGCAATTTCTTGTCACTCACTTTCCACTTGTGTTCTTGTTCTTGCCACCCGACGTTACTGAGGCCAGTTTGTTGTAGCGGAAGTTCTCATAGTGCACGTTATTCGTTACGTCCTTCAGGTCTTGGAGGTATGTTCTGAAATGCGAGAGAACGATTCGTTAATTGGCCTTTGGTTAGACACTCTGGACACATTTTTATTATACACCCATGTACGTAACGTATTGCTACTACCTATATCGTATATGTTCTGTACGGCACCCTGTGATGTACATTGTTAGACGTAAGACCTTCACTTCGACATGGTTTCTACACAATTTAACAGTAAAATAATACTAATTTCGGGGATATTATAAATATAGAATAACATACCATGGTTGCACATACTACACGATTTTAAGGGGTTGACGTTATTCACGGAACTCGGCCTAACTGCATCGTTCCGTAAACCAACATCAATCCTCATCTCGTTTTATATGATGTGCGACCATAGTAAGGTCATTTTATATAGGGCACATAGCTCGTGTGCCATGGAGGCGGCAATCTTGCCCTCAGACGCCATCCAAAACACCAGGTGCTGGGACCAATTATCAATGGATTTATCAAACATATTTTTGGGGCTTGCCTTGGAGGAATTTTAGCCTCTTCTCAATATTATCTATAGACTAAAACAACTGATAACAGTAGTTGTCCCCCGACTACAGTGGCGCTATCCTACAATTTCCTAGCGGATGATAGCAGAACTAGCAATCGCTCTGTGACCTATAAATACGTGTGTATCATTTATTAAGTTGACTACCAATGTGAAATATAAGACATGTCCCTCCGTCTTGACTAAGTTTGACGACCATTATTTTGATATAAACTCATTTTTCAATCGTCTTATGAATACATGGCTAGAATCTTCATATTACAAACCGAACACAAGAAAAAGAGAAAACAATAAGCACCAAAGTCTAAAAATGTTGCAAGCAAAAATATTTGTGCACATTTTCCCCGCTTCCATTTAGTTGGAGGTAGATCTAACTACAGTATCGTCCCTAACATACACATGGCCTACATATAGTAGTAGAAGCTGACCTGATTAGCATGTTTCTTAGGGCGATGAAGTCGTTGTGCTCCAGGTTCTCCACCTCGACGATGCCCCACGGGTACATGCGGCCTCGTACTTTACGGCCTTGGGACTCGACCACTGTGTTACTGCCCACCACTGCGAAAGGTACCCGGTCCTGTGAGGAAAGTAGCGTGAGTCTTTTTATTTTTTGGTTATCATTCCTTTATTCCATTACTGAGCAGTTCTCAACGGTGCACTAACACCCAAAAACATTCAATAGAAAAGTCAAATGACTGTTATCCATTAAAGGTTGATAGAACTTGGACGACAATTAGATGATCTTAATAATGATATTGTGAAAAAGCTGAAGAATTACGTGATTTTACTCTGTATGCTGACATCGTTAATGGAAACATTTCCAAGTTGCTCGTTTTCCTTTTAGAATCAGGAGTCTGAGAGGTAGGTAAATATTGTTCACTCACTTTGAGTTTCTTTTGTAGTTTGTTTTCTTCTTCATCGTCGGCGTCCGGAAATTCGTAGATCTTGATTTTGTGTTGCGCAATTTCATTGAGAATCTAAAAGAACCAGAAAATGTACAGTTCACTAATTCATTTCTTACAGTTCAATGACATGAGGACGTTTAATCAGTTAATGTAATATCTCTTACACATGTAATTATCTATATAAATGTCTAGAGGGTAAATTACATGAGGAAGAGAAATGAATGGAAGGCTCGGAATAAAGGTAGGCAGTGAACATGAACCTCTGAGAAGAAATGAAAGGTCAAAAACGTTAACCCTTTAAGGATGGGTGCCACTAAGGGACGGGCACATTGTCGCACAAAACTCATAATTTACCTAGTCCTACATATTTTATTTCTTTTGAATAGAAATACTAAATATAATGCCATATCTACATTTTGCGATAGTTAAATGAATGTTACTCTATCATTTCCTTGTTAAGACATTTTTTGTAAATATTGGAGAAATGATGCCTCAAAAAAGTCATGCATCATTAGCACAGTGATGCCTCCAGGCATGCGTTCTGAAAGGATTAAAAGAAGCAAGGGGTCATCCATAAAGTATGTACGCACCGAGTGGTTTAGGGGAGGGATTAAAAGTTTTCGGAAATTTTGCGTATGCTCCCTTTTTGTTCTATTGCATACAAAAGTGAGAGTGGGGGTGGGGTCAAACCTTTCGGATTTTTTACGTACATGCTTTATGGATAGCACCTAACTGAACTGAGGACATGAATAAAGCAGGGAGCTTGAAGAATAAAGCCAGCTGGGCTACTGACCGTCTTTTTAAACTCGCGACACTCGTCTGGCGTTAGTGTGTCGGCCTTGGCAATGAGCGGAATGATGTTGACCTTGTCATGAAGACGCTTCATGAACTCGACGTCCAGTGGCTTCAAGCTGGTCAATAAAAAACACAAATACACATCAATCAACCGCCGACAAACCGCTCAACAATGATGGATATCAAAGCACCGTTAAGAAATATTTTTAAAAAGGGGCTAATTTTCAAAATACCATGCACTTGGACACCCTTTCTTTTTTGTTACATTTCCTTTGGCGTTTATTGTTTCAACACTCTGCTTAATGAAAGTGAAACATAAAGCCTTAACTTTAGGATACAAATACAAATTCTCAATAAAACAATGTCTAATACTCATCAGGAACCCATTCTTTATTTGCTGCTTTCCTAATATCAAATTCCAAAAGTTGTCCCTGTATGAGCCAGAAAACGGTAACAATTTTTGTATGTTTAATTTGGCACTAGGGTACATTTCCCATTCAAGAAACGTATGTAGTGCATGAAGATGGCGAGTGAGTGTAGAGCCTTCATTTCAAACCTCACTCACCCATGTCCGTTTAGTGATATGAAACAGAGGTAAACCACTCACCCATGTCCATTAAGTGATATGATATGAAGTGGAGGTAAACCACTCACCCATGTCCATTTAGTGATATGAAGTAGAGGTAAACCACTCACTCGTGTCCATTTAGTGATATGAATTAGAGGTAAACTATTTACCCATGAACATTTAGTGATATATTATATGAATTAGAGGTAAACCACTCACCCATGTCCATTTAGTGATATGAAGTAGAGGTAAACCACTCACCCATGTCCATTTAGTGATATGAAGTAGAGGTAAACTATTTACCCATGAACATTGAGTGATATATTATATGAATTAGAGGTAAACCACTCACCCATGTCCATTTAGTGATATGAAGTAGAGGTAAACCACTCACTCATGTCCATTTAGTGATATGAATTAGAAGTAAACTATTTACCCATGAACATTTAGTGATATATTATATGAATTAGAGGTAAACCACTCACCCATGTCCATTTAGTGATATGAAGTAGAGGTAAACCACTCACTCATGTCCATTTAGTGATATGAATTAGAGGTAAACTACTCCCCATACCCGTTTAGTGATACGATATGAAGTACAAACCACTCACCCGTGTCCGTTTGGCGATATGAAGTAGAGACAACAGTGGACGCGGTTGTCAGGCATGGTTTTCCGGTTCACGCGTGATTCTGCGTTCAGGTATTCGTCATACTTGTTCTCAATGTATTCTGTGACGGGATGCCAGCTGTGGGAGTAACAAATTTACACTTAGTTAGTTCTTTCACTGACAGTCACTGCAGACCGCAAGCTAACTTTATAACTTTAAGGTTAACCTGTTTAAGGTCGACACATTTAAGGACATAAAGATTACTTACTGGCATTAAACTCAGAATTGGTTAAAGAATTTGATTTAAAAGTTCCCAAATTATATATTTAATATTTTTCTAACAAAGACCTTTATTCAGTTGCGTATTACACAGACAAATTTGCGATTTCTTCTCTTCTCTTAACACATACTTCCCAACTTATCATTTTTCCATCTTCTGTAATTTCAGATTAAAAGTTTAATTACGTGACCTATTCTATTCGTGATACCATCTAGTTAAATTCATGAATTATTCCATGTATTGCAGACAGAGCTACAGTTGTGGTTCTAGTTAAAGATAAAACAATGTAACACACGGTTCTTCTGTCTATTCTTCACCAAAGATTTTAAAAAGTGTAATAAAAGCCAACTTCTACGTGGCTTCATAAAAATGAATCGAGATGAAGATGGTAGGGAAAGCTACCTGACGCTCGAGAAAATGTGCATCAGGAACCCTGAAACCCACTGTGCGTATTCCAACACTTAGACTGGCTCCAGTCCCTGCATCCTATGTCTACTCTCCTCGCTGGGATACAATTTGATTCATCAGAGAAAGATACAAACTAAAATAAATTTATTCTGATTGTGTTTAATCATTTAATGAATGTTCATAATCAAAGACTTGAGCAAGTCTATCCAACACTCTAGCACTTTGCGACACCCTTGAATATCTTACATAACAACGATATGAGTGGCCTTACCAATTACTGTTGTCAACGGCATCTCCAAAACCAGGTGTGTCGACGACCGTCAGTCGGAGTTGTACCCCGCCCTCCTTGAGGAGAACCTGCGTTGGCTCGACCTGCAGGGTACAGAGGAGGGTACTGAGTTTCACGAATACAAATCTTATAATATTATAATTTGCGAAAAGTATTAGAGGGAAACTATGTTCCGGTGAAAGAGAGTCAAAGTTACGAGGTAAGGCTCGTAAAAATTACTGCCCAAGGCATTGGCCGCGGCCAGTAATCTTTCTGAGCCTTACCGAGTAACTTTGACTTTCTCTCTCCGGAAACTTGGTTTTCCTATTCCTATATACCTTAAAATGTAGTTTAATAACGACAAATAGCGTTATTTCCTCCCACTGCGCTTTTCATATGGATTTTTTGAGAGACGATCTGATTGGTCTAAACGTCAGTCTTGGGTAGTCAACATGTGTTAGACCAGCCCCCGTAGCGTGGTGTAACCATAGAGTGTTCGGCCATAGGTACATAGGAAACAAGCTTCTACATAGGTCATTTTATAACTTTCAATTTTTATTCTAATAGCCACGTGTCTCAGTTAAATACAGTAAAATATTTTTGATCATCTTGTCCCGGAATTAAGAGGTCGTACTGGGGAGTGAATACTTGGGTCGGGTCACTTGGAATATGTTCAGTCTATTTTGTTATCGGACCAAAACATACAATGTTCTCTAAGATTCTGTACCACAGGTTTTCATGGGTCGGGTCCTAATCAGATTTTGGGTTTTAATATTGCAAATTGATAAAAAAAAAATATATATATATACATAAAATACATGATCAAGATATATACGTGTTCTGGCCCTCATTGGGTCTACGTCAGGTGAGGCTGACTTACGTTGACTGTCTTTTTGATTCTGTGGGAGGGTCCCGGGTATTCTGCGCTGTACAGGTCTGCCAGGAACATGGAGTTGATCAAGGTGGACTTGCCGAGGCCGGATTCTCCTGCAAAACACAAAAACGAAGAACTCGTCAATAAACTGGGTTTTATTACAAAAGGAAAGAGGTGCAGAGAAGAGAATATAAAACCAAACTGCACTTTTTTTCATTATTTCCACATGTACGTATTAAAAGGGGCGATGCTTTCCTGATGAGACCATGAATACAAAAATAGTGAACTATGTTTAAATTCGTAAAGATAATTAAATGATCTTTTAATCCTGTATAATAAAGGTAAGAAATCAGGCGAAAGTGTTCATGGTGAATTCGTTATGTGATATTCCTTTAATCCCGAATCCGATTTCAAATACTCAAAATATACACATTCCAAAGAGAGCAGTGTCCCTTTCCATAAAACAACAGACACACTATCATTTCTTGTTGATTACAGTATATTTTCAAATTTTCTGAAAATATTTTTTTATCAGTTGTGGGTGCACTCAACCCGGTAACCCACTTTTCGCTTGTACCCAGCGTCGCTAACCCTGATACATGTCAAACGCCTGGTTCGGTTGTCGTCTGCTCCCTCAACACGTCACAAAGATGTGAACGCCATGTTTGTCCACGTGCGACCTCTAGCGGGTAAACACGGTGACGTGTGGGAAACTTTCCTAAAGTCAACCTCTCCACTCAGTCTCATTATCGTCCACACTGTGTTCTACTTCTCAGCATGACTCGTCCATGCGGGCACCTTTCTTAACCACAGGTTTTATGTTTTTGAGGTTATAATTGTACTGAGTGGATAATTACGGTGGGATTTAATCCTCTTTTTTTTTTTACATCAATATAATTCTTAAGATCCTATTACCAACACAAAGGAATATATTTATGCTGGTTGGTGGTAATTTGTATCTTTTCTCTGTAAACTTTTGTTGTCGTTGATGTAAATTATTTTCTCTGTAAACTGGGTGTGTGAAGAGAATAATCACTTCACGTTTTTCCATCTATGGTGGTCACTACGTTTTCAAGCTATTATTTTTTTCAGGCGGTAACTGCTAATGATAAAACAACCTAGCCTCGTCTTAAGCTTAAACTGTAACAATATATGTGAATAGAAAATACTATATGTATCCAGAAACCATGTTATATTGGTCGTTATATCTGCCTATCGTGATTTCTAAGGGGAAAAAATGTACATGTATATGGATACACGGAATGTTGGTCTGGCGTAGGCATAACCTGGTTATGGATAATATGAAACATCTTGTTTAATTCCGCACTTGGTAAATAGTCGTGATCGGTAAGTGGGGTACTGAGGGTGAGTAACAGCCACAGATGCAAACACAGTGAGAGGGGTGGGGTAATATCTCACCCCTCTCCTCGCATAGTCCGACAATGACTGCGTCCATTACCACAACGCCCCCTGTCGAGACGCAGACAAAGCACTCGTGTTATAAGGTAAATATTGCCAATGCAATCACAGTCACGGTGGTATTCAATCGTCACCACCACACGACGCCCTCAACAGCCCCGCCCCGCCCCGCCCCGCCCCGCCCCGCCCCGCCCCGCCCCGCCCCGCCCCGCCCCACTATACACTACTCACTGAATCTCACCCCATTGTGCCCATCCCCATTGTGCCCATCCCCCCTGTGCCCATCCCCCTGTGCCCATCCCCCTGTGCCCATCCTCAGTGTGCCCATCCCCACTGTGCTGTGCTGTGTCCTGCCCCACCAGGCCCGGAGCTGTGCAGGAACTGTGTTGTCAGGGACCGTGTTGTCAGGGACCGTGTTGTCAGGGACCGTGTTGTCAGGGACCGTGCTGTCAGGGACCGTGGGCAGGGACAGTTGTTTTAAGGGACTGTGTTGTTGTAAGGGACTGTGTGGGCATAGACTGTTGTAAGGGACTGTGTTGTCAGGGATGGGGCTGTCCTCCCAACCTTCCATTCTATATCCACTGACTGTCAGGGGGTATCAAAAACACAAATTATGTCCCCTAGTCAACTGCGGTTTAGGAAAAGTGCGGAGTTGGATGGAAGAAAGGCCCTATCTGAGCTCGTTGACGAAGTGGGATCCTGCAACAGTGAGTCAGAGGTAATTGTCTAAATCATAAAACACACAGCATACCAAAAATTTCCACATAACGCAGCAACTGTGAATTGGGCTATTGTTCTCCTATGCTAATATTCAAATGCGTCAGTCTATTTGGTGAACTAGATACAATGTACTTTGAAGCGCAGACGAAAACAATTTTGCTAATTATGTCATCTAGAAGTACGGTGACCTATTTCGCTAGTCATCCAATGATAGAATCAAGCCGACCATTTGCATTACTTTTATAAATGTGCCTGAATTCTTTTCATATAGCTAAACTATAGCCATAGCCATTACGAAACCCCTATGTCAGATAGTATCAATCCTCTGGTACTTTCACTTTGGCTTGATGCCAATTTAACATCAAATTATCAATATGCATTAAAATATAATTGTATTTTTAAAATGAATGACATTTTATTTTTGTTACACCATCATCTTCTTGATGTTGATAAAAGTGAACAAAATAAGAGTAAGTAAAATAAGTAAATATTGGCAACATTGAATATAACTATGTACAATAAAGAGTGGTTGGAGTGTAAACGACACTAGTTATCCAAACCGACCTGTTATCAAACTACGTTCCAAGGATACGACTTATGTAAATATCAAAAGCTGACTCTACTTTTATCACAGAATAAAATCATGTTATCCTAACCTTATCTGTAAGTACCTAGTCATAGCAAACAGAACTAATCATAAATTCCGCTGAAGATGACAAAATGAATCTAAACTGATGGATGCCTGACCCAAAATAAAGGGTGACTAAGCCAAACATATAGAAAGACTGACGTGAGACCTAAATAAGAACACCGCCATATGTCAGCAATTAGTACGAGCAGACGACAAATAGACAGGATCACGAGGCAGGCGTAGTGTGTGTACAACAACGCGCCAGTAAATTATTACATTTCATTCACTGAGAGGAAATCAGGGATAAAACCATCTCCTGGTTTAAAGGAGGGATGTCAGATGCAGTCATGAAAAACAGGGGAAATGGTTTTAAAGTGGAATTCACAGCCTCAGAGGGAGTGGGAAAACGTGAAGATCACGTCGGTGTTGGCCAAGGAATGGGGATGGGGGTGCGTAGGGAGATTCTAACCATTCCCTTATTGGTGTGAATAAGGCCAAATCTATGCTTTCTTTGTTTCAATAATAAAAAAAAGAGTCTTATAAACTCGAGATGAAAACAAAGATTTCCTTGGAAAAGTGTAAAACCGCCAATTCTGTAAGACATCCCTCTTCTATAAAATATTCACAAATCCTGTAACTTTTCAGATGAGTCAATTAGTTCGATGTTTGTTTAATCCAACACTTGAGTTTTATGAAAGCATATGGAAACAATCATCGGTGAGGTAAGATTAGAGGACGAGTTTGGTGGTCGATATGGGAATCTTGAGTGCAGCCAGCAGATGATGTATTTTGTCGATAAATTGGCATCTTTCATCCGATAGATCAATATCTCCCGCCATCAAGAAATAGGCCAAGTCTGTGACGTCAGACGTCAGACGCCGTGATAACGATAACATTTAAGACCTCTCTATGTATACACACACTGAAATACTTCCTTGACTATCAACTGTTGCGAAATTCATAGATACAACCAAATTTTGAAAATGCCTGAACTATTTTCATAATATATATCGGTGTTAACTAGGAGCATATGGTATGCACATCATTGATGAATGAGCGTGGAATTATAAATAAAAGATTATAAGGTAAGTGTTATATTTAGTCTATGGGTCTGTAAGGTGCTGTCCATATATGATGCTATATGTTTTTGGGGGACAATTTTTGACACCCTCCCCCACCTCCCTCGCCATATTTAAACGCCGTACTGTGAGATAGATTCATGATTACCAATTCCTTCAAAAATGTACAATGTTGGTACCGAGAAACCCCAGTAGATGGCGTCACCACTACACGGCGGGCCCGTCAGCGAGCCGCCTGGTCGGATCTCTGTGTGCGGGTATGAGGAGGAGGAGGGGGTGGGGGTGGGGATCCAATCAGGGCAATTAGTGTTGTTAGGACCGGGCCGGCCTGTCTGGCCGCCTGCCAGTCAGGGTGTGGGGTCGGGCGGCCCGGTGGTGCCGGGAGCTGGCAGCCTCCTCCTTCTCCTCTGACGGCGCTCCCCGCTCCTCCTCCCGGGAGATCGGCAGCTGGCGGACCGGGGTCGGCTTCCGACTTGTCCTACTCTATCAATAACACTCCACTGTGGGGTGAGTGCGCCCTGTGAGGTGATCGGAGTGTGGCAGGGGCGGGGTTGGTTGTGTGTGTGTGTGAAGGGCGGGGCGGGGAGCTGAGAGCACTCGTGTCTGGTTTAAAGGAGCTACACTCGTCTGACAACATTGTGCAGACGACATTTGGTGAACTTCCCGCCATGCGCTCCCTGTGTTTATTTACACAGAGCGCCTTATTATTGGGGCCATTTACCTTACCGTTTTGACCTTGCTGCTTAGAGCGTTGGACACGCTCAGGTACACTGCCTAGGGTAAGGACAGGTTATAGAGACTTTCAGAGAGCTGCAAACGCTATCCCTGTAGTATCTGCTGACCATGACAAATCAGCCCTGACCAAAGTACCTCATTGACCCACTAGTGCTTCATATATTTGGACCCTTTAACGGCAGGTTTAGAATTGTCTGGTTGGTTGGTGGCCAAGTAGGTTACGGTAAATGCTCGATTGATTGAATAGATCCCAAATCTTTTAAAGGTTTTTTTTTGTGTGTGTGTGTGTGTGTGTATTTAATTCCACGCTCCTCCATCAATGATGAACAAACTATTTGTTTTTAGTTTATGAATGTATTTTATGAGTACCGGGGTCTTTGGTGAACCGGGCACCTCAGCCTGGACGCTGGGAAGACGCTGACATGACGTCAGTGACGTCACACTTCTCTAGGTAATCATTAGAGCGTAAAGTATTGTATTCCCAAATCTTATCGGGAGTAGGATCTTCCAGTCGAACAGGTATTACGCACTCCGAATTTTGACCTCTGACCTCTCTCCGGCCCATCCAGCTTGGATCATCGTCTTGAGTCTCTGAGATGCGTGACCTCACTGCGCATGTGCGGGGGTCGCTCAGGACCCATGCTGATTAGCAGGCTGACCCAGGTACCACAAGGTGCGCCACACAAACCGTGGTAAAGACTACATTGTTGTGGTCCAACTGAAGGATTATATTCTCTGACACGTACTCTTTTCAGTTTCATTCATGCTATGGGGATGAGGGTGTGTAGGGAGATTCTAACCATTGGTATGAATAAGGCCCAATTTTACCTCTTCGTTGCAATTAAGAAAATGTCTTATAAACTCTAAATCAATAGCATAGATATATTCGTTCTTTAAAAAAATGTCATTAACACAGTCTCAACTGGGGAGCTGGGCATGATGAAGCTATTATATTGCGTTTCGATATATAACATTGTTAAACGTACACAAAGATTGCAATACACACTTTTAGCATGTAATATTTTCCCATTATATGCTGTGACATTCATTCTGAAACAAAGTTTAGAAAATTGTGTCTAAACGATAAGCAGTCACCACCACAACTCAGTAAGGCACACACTGAGACCTACTAACACAATCTGACAGAACATTCCACACAGCATTCTTTGAATCCAGTGGATGTCACTACATACACCAATACCCGTTAAATTAACCACTAAGGCCTAAGCATGGTTTTATAAACATTTATTTATTTCTATAATCTATTTAAACGTTCGCATCGCACAGTCTTCCTTGCTCTCATTTCTCCGGTGCGTTGCAGGTCAGTTGATGATAGATAACCTCAGTTTGTGCAGTAATTACTACAGGTAATTACAGCACAGGGAATTAGGACATCTAATGCTGACAGAATTGACAATGCGACAAGAGGAGCGTGATAGGCCACGTACAGGGTGAACTCACATCTGTCTGTCCTAGAACCATGTTATGAACTCATAAAAACTGCTTATTCTTTGGTCAGAGAACTAACCATTACCTACTACGAAGTCACCAACTTTTTAATTTCCCTTTTTAAAAACATATTATATAGGTATATAATATATACATGCAATAATTACACGTTTTGTTTAGACATATGTATTTGGGGTCATTCATAAGAACATACGCCCCCTCACTGCACGCGTGCTTTATGGATGGCCCCTTATGGTACGTTCCAGATTCTGTGGGACATGTTTTATATTCATGTTTTTCGTCAAGGTGTCACCCACTTTGATGATAATTAGAAGGAAAGGAAGTAGTGTAATACTAGAACAAAAAAGATACATAAGTACATCACTTATGTATTTAAAAGGAAGACACTTATCAAGAACTCAAGGTATGGCGACAGCAGGCCGCAATAATTTGATCAACTTTTTGGGGGTGGAATAAGAATGCCTTCCGCGGGGACCTACTTAGACTGTAGCCAAGAGTACAAGACACTACCCCTCATAGCTACTGTCCTACAAGACACTAGGCCTCATAGCTACTATCCTACAAGACACTACACCTCACAGCTACTGTCCTACAAGACACTACGCCTCATAGCTACTATCCTACAAGACACTACACCTCACAGCTACTGTCCTACAAGACACTACGCCTCATAGCTACCATCCTACAAGACACTACACCTCACAGCTACTGTCCTACAAGACACTACGCCTCATAGCCACCATCTGACAAGACACTATGCCTCATAGCTACTGTCCTACATAACACTCTGCCTCATAGTCACCACCTTACAAGACACTACGTCCCATAGCTACCATCCTCCAAGACACTACACCTCAAAGCTACTATCCTACAAGACACTACGCCTAATAGCTACCATCCTCCAAGAAACTACGCCTCATAGCGACCATCCTACAAGACACTAGGCCTCATAGCTACTATCCTACAAGACACTACACCTCACAGCTACTGTCCTACAAGACACTACGCCTCATAGCTACCATCCTACAAGACACTACACCTCACAGCTACTGTCCTACAAGATACTACGCCTCATAGCGACCATCCTCCAAGATACTATGCCTCATAGCTACCATCCTACAAGACACTCTGCCCCACAGATGCCTTCCTACAAGACACTAGGCGCTGAACATTGGACAGTACGCTATGGGGACACTGTGCTATGGATTTCCTGTCAGACAACTTGGGGAAACATTTTTAAAAAAAATAGTATCGCTGATATACCTGAGAGTTTGGCATTAGTTTATTTCCTATTCAAAAGTACTTCCAAACCATAAACAGAAATTTCAAGTTTTATACAAGGCAGTAAACTTCTGCACAACGAGATGTAGTGTGCTAGCTATTTAGCGTAGTGTCCAGATGCGAATTGTGTTCTCCATGCAGCGCTGGGTTTAAAACAATACGCCACTCTTCTGACTGTGCCAAAATTAATGTTTTCTAAAAACAAATCGCCTGGTTCACACGCCCGCGGGCTGGGGCTCGCCGTGAACACGCTGACCTCATTTTTTAATTATTATTTATGAGATATTATCCCCCCCCCCCCCCCCACACACACACACCGTGCAACACACGGGAACCAGCAGCGCCAGCAGCTGCCCGTACTGCGTCTCCCCCTGGCGGTGACTCAGCGCACTAACAGCTGGTTGCCTCCACCTCACAGTGCCCTGTCTGTGTGTGAGTGTGAGTGTGAGTGTGTGTGTGCTCTGGGCTTTCTTGGAATTGATTAAAAACATGGTGGGGGAAAAATATACACTTACGGTTTTTGTTATTTATGTATTGGAGGTAATATTTGGAGTTGTCCGCCAACGGCTGTTATTTATTACACATATAGGAGGAATTAATAGCCATTTCACGGTGTAGTTTCAGTACAAAGGCAAACGTGTGACGGGGAATAATGCTTCTATTTATACCGAGTTAAAAAAATATAGGACCCCATCAAGTCAATGTCATATTCTTGTCCGAGGTACTTTTTTGGAGTGCTGACACAGAAAGAGGAATTCAAACAGCAGACATTTATTTTCCCCGTGTTTTCTTTTCCATATGACTTGGTTTTATTTCTATTATCCTTTCATGTTTCTGTATTTTATTCCATTGTACGGTAGTTTCACAATAATGTTTCTCATATACATGAACGCTGGTCCATAGGTGGACCTGACCTTGATCTCAGTGTTTTGGAAGTGGACGTATATGTTGTATAAACTATCAAAATAAGTGTTAAAGGGAGATTCCACCTCTCCTGACAATACTGATATTTACTTTCAGTGTATTTTCACCAGGCACATTTAGGTGTAAAATACTCTATGTAAAAGGCGATTACCAATGGATATGAGTAAGTGTGCTGCTAGGCTGAACCCTTCACCTAATAGTCAAGGAGGAACACTTGACTATGAGAATATAGCGTTTTCATGACACTACGTTTGGAGGTAAAACCACTTTGGTATAACTACTTCACCACAGAGTACACCCAGCACGTTGTCGGGCCCTACTACGGCCCATCCACTTGGTACCCGGCCACGATGTAGTATCTCTCAACCATTTAGGTTTGCTGCATGCAGCGCGCCTCCAGCAATGATAGTGCTTCATGAGTCACTCTACTGAGAGGGTTAATGTGGGGCCATCCGGGACTGGGCTGAGGTTAAGGTTGTGTCTGACATCTTCCCTCACCCCGCAATGGTCATGTAATATGTCTTCTCTCACCCTACAATCGTCATGTCTGACGTCTTCCTTCACACCACAGTGGTCAGGTCTGACATCTTCTTTCACCCTGCAGGGGTCATGTCTAAATGGTGCAGGTCAAGCGGGGGCACAATAACTGGATATCTTCCCTCCCCCCACAGTGGTCATGTCTGATATCTTCCCTCCTCCCACAGTGGTCATATCTGACATCTTCGTATTAGATTTTTTCATTCCGTCAGAATCTGCTGGAAACTCCACAGTTGGATTTTTTTTTAGCAACGCGGTGGGTAAAGGATGTGCAAGTTAGGCCTCGTCGTACATCTTCTCTTACCCCCAAAGGTCAAGTCAGACATCTTCCTAACCCCGCAGGAGTCATGTCAGACATCTTCCCTCACCCTGAAGTGAGTCACTCTACCGACAGGGTTAATGTGGGGCCATCCGGGGCTGGGTGGAGGTTAAGTTCTCTTCCCTCATCCCGCAATGGTCACATTTGACATCTTCCCTCACCTTACAGTGGTCATGTCTGACATTTCCCCTCACCTTACAGTGGTCATGTCTGACATCTTCCCTCACCTTACAGTGGTCATGTCTGACATCTTCCCTCACCTTACAGTGGTCATGTCGGACATCTTCCCTCCCCCCACAGTGGTCATGTCTGACATCTTCCCTCACCTTACAGTGGTCACGTTTGATGTTTTCCTCACCTTACAGTGGTCATGTCTGACATCTTCCCTCACCTTACAGTGGTCATGTCTGACATCTTCCCTCACCTTACAGTGGTCATGTCGGACATCTTTCCTCACCTTACAGGGGTCATGTCTGACATCTTCCCTCACCTTACAGTGGTCATGTCGGACATCTTCTCTCACCTTACAGTGGTCATGTCTGACAGCTTCCCTCACCTTACAGTGGTCATGTCTGACATTTCCCCTCACGTTACAGTGGTCATGTTTGATGTTTTCCTCACCTTACAGTGGTAATGTCTGACATCTTCCCTCACCTTACAGTGGTCATGTCTGACATCTTCTCTCACCTTACAGTGGTCATGTTTAACCTCTTCCCTTACCTTACAGTGGTCATGTCTGACATCTTCTCTCACCTTACAGTGGTCATGTTTAACCTCTTCCCTCACCTTACAGTGGTCATGTCTGACATCTTCTCTCACCTTACAGTGGTCATGTCTGACATCTTCATTCACCCTGCAGTGGTCATGTTTGACAGCTTCTCTCACCTTACAGTGGTCATGTTTAACATCTTCCCTCACCTTACAGTGGTCATGTCTGACATCTTCCCTTACCTTACAGTGGTCATGTCTATCTTCTCTCACCTTACAGTGGTCATGTTTAACATCTTCCCTCACCTTACAGTGATCATATCTGACATTCACCCTGCATGTATCATGTCTAAATGGCGCAGGTTCAGATGAGGGCAACAACTAGACACTATGATATGAGGGTGTTGCTGGATCCTCCAGCTCCATAACATCTGCCCAGAGGTGAAACGTATCTATATCGTGACAGTGAAGCAACCGTCTCATGTTATGAACCAGTTACTCTATAGAATGTTTGATGCCATTCAACTGATTTTATCCATCCCTAATGTCCTGGCATAGAGTCAGAGCATGTATTAACGTTAGACCTGAACATTCCGCCCGGTTTCCCTTTTCTCTTCCCATACACTTTATGCTACATTTCAGAACTATCTCGACTGTCAAATTGTTACTGTCAGCGCGGATGATTATTAAAAGAAAGTATAAAGTACTGCGGCTTTTAGAACTGAGTTATTTTTTGTGCCTAAAAAAATGTGATGATGTTTCCATATCAGCCCAGTCATGTCATTTAATGCCATCCCAAGACTCATCACAAGAAAACGTTCTGAAGTCATATAAAAACCTTACATTTAAGTTCTCTTTCTTAACTTTGCGAGCTTCACTCTTTTTATTATCCAAATTTTACATTCCGCCTTTCGTTTCTAGTATGTACATGTTACATTCTATTTTACATTTTTAATATGTACAAAGTATTATTATCTTGTCAAAATGTTTTTCAACCTCCACATATTGTTGAGATCAACATTGTCCTGTCTTGAAATAGTGGGATGCTTCTATTACATTACATACCTTTTAATCTTTTTCTTTTAAAATATGTAATTACTTTTTCATTTATGGCCATCATCTAACCCGCCTCCCCTCGGAATACCTCAGTTAGCATGTTCTCATTATTTTAGGATACTGCAGATTGAAAAGCTATATCAGTCATGAAGGCCTATCATTGTAATGTTAAAGGTAATCCACCTGCTGAGATGCAGAGTCGAGAAACCCACATTTGAACTGAGAAAAGCACCTACTTCAGGCTATGCAATGAAGGTAATTTAGGCACGACTCGAACCCACGATAGCCACTTTGGATTTTAGGCGAATTCATAGGCTTTGTGACCGCATCCCAGTGGAAAAAAAGGCATAATGAGCCTAACAATACTCCGTCCACAGTGTAACCACAGCCAGTGCTAAATGACAACGTCTTCCCAGCTTGTGCCATGTCTAACGTTACCTGCAATAATATCTGTCACATCTCTCATATTCGTATTTATATAGAACAACCTAACCATGCTGTACATGCTATAAAACGAGATGGGGAATGGTTGTTTTTTATGGCATGAGGACCTGGGGCGAGTTCCGTAAATAACATCAATTCCCATCGAGTTTTGTATTAAGGTCAAGCAGGGTGGGTCGTTGTGTATCTATTATATACCCAAAATTAACAACATCTTACCATATATTGGCATAGAAGATATGGCGACATGAAAGCTAACACAATGCTGATGTTTCAACGTGTTCAGTATAACAGTGTACTGCACAGGGTTCAGTATACAATGTATACTGGAAGAGAACAACGACAGGCTGGGAACCAGTAGTTGCTATGCCTATGGTCTGGTCTGGTCTGGTCTGGTCTGGTCTGGTCTGGTCTGGGCTAGGGGCTAGGGGCTATGGTCCAGGCTAGGCTAAGCTAGGCTGACTATACTGTGCTATGCTGGGCCAGGCCTGGCCAGAAAAGGCGGAATATGTGACCTGCCTTTGTCTTGGTGTGACGATTCATGTTAACTCTATCGCACCGGGTGCCCGCGGCAGGGCTACAGTCATGTACACTGGCCACCAGAGCTGCACAACATTACCTCTGGTCGGGTGGAATCCAGAGGCTGCCTTGACTCTTGGCTGGTTCCCGCCTGTGTAGTACTTAGTATACCTTGAGCCATGAACATGCCATCTGGTGAACGTTGGCTACACTACAGGCTAGGAAATGTCTGTTCCTCTTTTGCCAGACCTTTTGTACTTCTTGGAGAGTGTATTATTTCAAAATCTCGAAGCCAATTATCAATTTTCTTACTTCCTTTTGTGTATATTTCTTAATTCATTAATTTTTTAAGCTATGAATACTTCCAGTTAAGTATTTAGAGCCTACATAGAACGAAACGACTTGGTTTGAGGCGCACACAGAGTGATACCGTTTGGCATTTAACCCGACCAACCCCTATATCGTAGCTCTGAGTAGTCAGGTTGGTTGCCAAACTAATAGTCATGGAGTACTAGTGCCAATGAATGCTGCTAGAGGCCGGGTATAGAGGCCTCTTGTGAACATTTTATCTTTGCATCATGTGACATGACAGATGATACTTATTACTATTTTTCATTTCACCTAGAAAAATCAAATATGATTTTATTCATAAAAACGAATATTTTGTAAGTGATACCTAAAGGCCAGCCCTGGTTGACGCCTCTAGGCATCACCCTGCCAGCCCTGGTTGACGCCTCTAGGCATCACCCCGCCAGCCCTGGTTGACGCCTCTAGGCATCACCCGGCCAGCCCTGGTTGACGCCTCTAGGCATCACCCGGCCAGCCCTGGTTGACGCCTCTAGGCATCACCCGGCCAGCCCTGGTTGACGCCTCTAGGCATCACTCGGCGTGAATGGGTTAGGAGTTGATAAAGAGAGGTTTGCTTTGTGAGTCGTTACATTGACACTGCGTCACAGACCACACTAATAAACGGCGATGTCTCCATCCAGCACCGTTTTATGATCGCCTGCCACGAGCACTCATAGAGCAGCATTCATTCTCTGTGGATCTGTGTCATTAACTGGATACTACGGATATCTATCTCCCGAAATCACTGTCGAAAGATCCCACTCAGATATAGCGGGTGACCGCAAAGCATCGAGTATTAGATCCCTGAGTTAAATCAAGTTTAACAGACGTCAAAAAGTTAATTTCTCCTTTTATTTATCATGGAGTACAAGTATCGATGGCGAATTGGCGAGCTTATGGTTCCACGATATGCCATGGGAGAATAGGGAGTCTATCATTGCACAGAAAATCCAGTGTTTGAATTGTTTTCAAACATGTTTATATGTCATCACAAAATGCACAGGAAATACAGGCGAGAATAGTACTCGGAATACAGTTGTCAAGGCCCCGGGAAACCAAATGTCAAAAAAAAGAGAAAAAGAATGAATCCAATGCCTACCGTGATTATGTTTCTGGCTGTTGTGAAGCAACAATCATTGAATTTTTAAAAGCAGATCCGGCCACAAAGAGGCATTTTACAGTTTACCTCCATCCCAATCATTACATTCACTCCGCAGCAAACGACATCCGATTACATGCTGGTTCCCCACAGGCACCCAATTACGTGCACTATCCTCTTTTAGATACTACACATTAGCTTTGGTACCAGCGAGCGCGATATAAAACCGAATGACAGTGACGTGAATAACAAACGATTGCTTCCGTGATGGGTCCATATATCAACTCCCATCATTAAATCATTATAGAGATATATAAGGATATACAATTGAATTATTACTGACATACCATCACCTCAAACATATAAAATCACTGAATGAATTTTGGAACAATGAAATCATTCTTGTCAGATATATTTTTGCATCCAAGTGCTATTCTAAAATCCCTTTGTATTTGATATTAGCATCTGAAGGAATACTTAAAAATAGTGACATTGCTTTTCAATGACTTGTAAAATAAACACAGGGACTGATTTTGGTTGCAGCCATACGGTATTATAATGTCCACAGTTTTTATTGCTGTACAGCCACACTCTTAGTCCAGCAGAACAGAACCCAGCTCCTTGCTCAGGAGCAACCCGTCAATATTATGAGCAGAGATGACGCCTGAGAGCTTCACCTTACAGTGTATCAGTTAGCAGCCAAGGAGCCGCTCGGAGCTCCTCGGAACATGTCGGAGCAGCTCGGCAAAGGAGGGTTGTCCGGGCCCGCTCGGACCTATTGAGCCCTTCAGAGGTGCTCGGAGCCCTTCGGGGGTGCTCGGAGCCACTCGGAAGAGCAAGGATCTGCTGGGCCACTCGGAGGTGCTCGGAACAGCTCGGAGGTGCTCGGAACAGCTCGGAGGTACTCGGAGAGGACCACAATCTACGTCCCATTCAGCAGGAAGCTGAGAGGAAGATCGCATTAACTCAATTATCGCTCAGGGAGGGCGTAATGGGCATCTCCTCTCCCGGATCCTACACGTTTATAATCATATTTGACGAGATAACAGATGATCAGAGCGTGAATACTGTCTATTTGTCATCACGATGTTTCCTCTTGGGAAATACATTTCTCCTGTACCACTTTATCATTATCAAGTGGTGCAAGAAAAATACCATTTGTACTTCACTAAGGCTCACATATTATGTATGTATTACCAAATTATATGATATATTTATCCTGTCTGGCTTCTAAATGACTTGCACTCTTGACTAGTACGAACACCAGGCGAGACATGATATATAATATTCTAATACTACAGTACAGGGTGTGGGACACCCACTAACTCAGTGGTTTGTTCTCTCAGCACTGTGAATCCATCTCAATGTTTCGTCTCTCTGCCGCAGTGCAGTTCTCTGAACACTAATCATTGAACATCTATCTATCCTACTTCTGTCAAAGCCAACTCCAGCAGGGAACAGGGAATCAAGGAGTCGAAGGAAAGATCTGTATCATTACCCCGAGTCTTATGGGTTAATCAAGGCGGTAATTAAGGCCTGTGCTTAGTATGAGTGATAAAGCTGTTGTTCATTTTACGGGATAAGGGATTTCACATTTAAAAAATTAAATCACAGATTTCCGCGGAAACAAGGAAAACTGACATTCCTAGGTCACCAATCACATACCTCTTTACCTCAAACAGATATTCCGATTAGATGTAATCACATGAATGCCGAACTAACCGGCTGAGCGATAACCGGGTACAAACAGGACGTTTATGGCATCAACCCAACGACCCTTTATAATCCCTAATAGCTGGTCTCTAGTCGGTCAATACAGAATGCACACAACAGCCAACAAACAGAAAATGGGCAATTTGGGTGATCAAGCCATGATCGTGATGGTTGTTAGCGTTTTTCCCCCTTTATGTCGTATACTACGGCAGGCAGAGATAATCGAGCAGTAGTTGACTCCGGGTTAACCGCCGCTGGTGGATTAGGACTACTGAGTCCATCTGTTTATCCTCTCTGTGTGTTACGCCGCCCAACACGCGGATCACTGGTGGATAAGCCACGTCTTACACCAGACCACAGAGAGGTGCAGGGACACGCCCAGCTCGCATAGACCCTATTGAGGTATCCCATAATTCAGTCTGTTTACCGGTTCCGGTGTTCGCTGGAAATCCGATGCCAGAAATTAAAAATTCAGCTATTTTTTCATGTAAATGCGAAATTATATTCAGTTTCTCCAATTAAAAATCAGAAATCTGTGGCTCATGCGGTCGTAGAATGGCCAGCCAGTGGGGAGCGGAACCTTTACTTACCCGGGCAATAGGAAATTTAGTAACGTCTGGAGAGTCTACACAGAGATCAGTTACTTCTACCAGTTAACATCAGGTGGCCACGAGTATGTGGTCTCCGCATTGAGGCCAGCTTTGAACCTTTAGTAAGCTTTGAACCTTTAGTGAGGCTAAAACTATACGACGGAGTGAAGAATTCAGCACCGTGGAAGTGCAATAACTCTGCTAGTGGTGCCATCTTCACGCTTCGTACTGCAACTCCCCCAATTGTTTGGCGGATGTGATGGAACTAGAGCGCTCTGTGCCCTGCAGGGCGAGCAGCTCGGCGCGGTAACTGCCCTCCTGTGGGTGGTCTGGTCACGGGGGGCGGTCTGCACCGTCTCCAGGGCGTGACTCCCCACTCTCCAAGCATAGGTCCTGAGCCCTGCTGGTATCTCTGCGCCAACTTCCATATTTGGACCAAACCTCTCCTATCCGTAAATTTCTCAGTCATCCAAATTTCTGAGCATTTTGAAGAGTCAGTCGTGTTCTCTTTGTAGAAGTGATATATACCATCTATAGTGATATGATAAATATTATACATCTATGTCTCTTTGGAGCCAAACCTGCCATAATCTCTGGGGCTTCATGTATGAGTAGAAAACACCATGTGCCGCAGGATTAGTTTTGTCAACAATACCCACGTGCTCATTCAAAGTGTCGGTTTCATCAACACTGGATGTATACTATACCAGCTCAGAGCTGATGGGATACTAGTGGAGAGTCAATGAAGCTCATTGAACACTAATATTCTGTCCCCAATGATCCTATATTTGTGATTTGATTTTAAAAGCTGTTTAGCAATTTCACTTCTTTATACCATGGATATAATTTCAGTTCTTCTTGCGGTGCATCAAGTGAGTGGGTTGGAGCAGAGATTAGCGAGCCTAAGCGGCATGAAAGATCTGCAGGGAGAGTGGTCGGCACCCCCGCCCCCATCCCCCATCCCTCCCTCTAGACCCTGGAGGAAGCGTCTGGACACTCACTGTCCCGCTGGGCGGATCATTGTTTCCATGGTAACCAATACAGGAAAGAGCGACTGTTGATGTTCCTTCCAGCAAGCTATCATCACAGAATACGGTCAGTTTGGTCTATCCTGGTGTTTTCTCGCATAATATTCACCAGGGTTTATCAAAGAAGAATATGAATGGTGCACCACGCAATGCATATATGACGGGTTTTCTGTCAACATCTCGAATTGTAACGATTACCAGGTAGCGATATGAGCATTTCGATTAGAGGTTAGAGATGACATTGTAGAAGCTAGATGTGCAGAAAAAAAGCATATAACATCAAAATTCATAATAAATGAGGATACTTCTAGACTCTACGATTGAGCAGGGTTGTTTGTTTGTTTGTTAGTCAGTTTCATTTAAGGTCTAGTTAACAATAACAGGCCCTTTCCAGACTTTCTCAAGTTTCTTTTACACCACAAGGGTGTTGATCGAATCTATGTGATAAACTGAGGAAGAAATCTCACCCCTACACCTTTAGGAAGTGAGAGTTCTTTGACTTCACACACCACATAGGAATGAGGAAATAAGGACTTTAAATTGCCTCAGTCTGATGGCTGTCAGGGAGATTGGAAACCGTCTTATAATATACGTGGCCGTTATGGAAAAGACAATTGAAGATAATATCATCATCTTTAATTTCTCTTCAGTGAGCTACATAAGGCACGATTGAGAATATCAGCAGGCGAAATGCCAGGTTCTGTATTTCTTCTACCTTTCTGAGCAAATCTCATATGATACTTTATAATACGTTTCTATTTCAGGAATGACTATTACTGAAAGTTCTATACCTAGAATGTATCTGATGAAGTCAGAAATGGCGTACATACAGTATACTTGTGAGCCTGTTTGAGCTTACTAAATACTCATGATATCATAATCCATCTCCCCCTCCACTTATCTCCCGGGACCGGTGTGTCCATACTGCCGACAGACGGCCCACTTTCCCCGCCCACTTCCATTGCTGCTCAACAGTCTCGTTTTAGTTACATCCCAAGTGGCCGATTCATATTACTCCCCACCAGACCTTAATAGAGACATTCAGTCCATTTCAAACAGGTCCATTTCAGCGCTAATGCAAAATAGAGAAAAGTAATGGGATCCTGAGCAATACAGCATGGAAGATATCTATATTACATTTACTGGAAGGAGAAACCATTCCATACTGCGATCATGTTAACGTTAGTTATATGGACATGTAGGTATGCAATACTTCCATATTTAATACAAACAAAGAAGTAACCTGTAGGCGACAGTATAATAGAACATACTTGTGTGTTCCTATATATAACCCCATCCCTGTTTTGACCCTTCCTTTATCTCACCCCTGGAATAAATGCCCATAGGCTTAACATTGGGAACTCGTTCTCCATGCCCCTGCGAGTATTGCGGTCCATTCTCCATGGTCTATATTATGTGTGTCATCCATTCCTTTAATGTATATAGGGCTGAGATAAGTACAGAAAGTAACTCGTTTTGGTCAAAGAAGTCATTCTGCAACTCATTTGAACGCTACATGATATTCGCTGTCGCCTCGTTCATATCACTCGGCATCAAACTCGTGGAGAACGACGACTTTGACCAAAACTTGTTGGTTTCTTCTTTAGTACCCTGCACCTTTCCCTCCAAGGAGTTATATTCATCCAGCAGTCTAACCTATTACATCATCCTTCCTAATTTACCTGTTTCCACTCTCTAAGACGGTCAGACGTCATTCTCGCTACGACATGCACCCATCTGTAAACACATAAACAAGCTAGGGATGCGACTAAGCGTGCAGGTTGTGGGATCCCGTACACTCCCACCTGTACGACTGTTGATATACACTCAGTGACCTCAAACCTCTCCACTCCCACCCCTCCTTAACCCCTGCTCATCAATACGGCCCCGTGTCGGGCAATCACGGGCGGGCGGGCGGCGGGGTAAGTGCCGGTAAACACGGCGAGGTCCGGACCGGGCCGGGCGGGCACGGGGACCGGGCACTGCGGGCAGGTCAGCGGCCCCGGGCACGGCGTGGGAGATCCGGGTTCCCGGACAAGGCGGCCCATTCACCACCGGAGAGGACGACGGAGACGGGATCCACTGGATCTCACCACTGTCGTCTCAGCGCCCTGATCCCACGCCGAGAAGCGTCAAGTGGATCTCTCAGAGGACCGGACAGTGGCGCCCCCACCAGCCTGGTGGCCGAACTAAGGCATGGGGTGTGGAGCATGGATTGGCAACCAACCCCTGTCAGCGCTGAGCTACGACATAGGAATTGGTCAGCTTAAATCACATACGGTATCTACTGCATGCGCCTCAAACCGGGTAATGAATTGTACTAGGTAGGTTCTAAAAGCAGAAATGCTTAATAAGGAATGTTCACAGCATATATATGGGTAATGAAACCTGGCTTTAGCCGACCAGAGCTAAGGTAGCTCTGGCGGCTAGTGTATGTGGAGCATGGTGGGGTTTGATCCACGAGTATACTCCTTGGTCTAAACAGTGTACAATGCCCATGATCTAACCAAGGCAGACGACAGCCGGGTTTGGGGTGGAGGGTCTGGTAGAGAAGGAGGGATCAGATAGAGGGACGTTTAGACTAGCTCAAGTTCCTGTATCCTATGGTTACCCCTCCACCTACCTCACTGCTCCACACGGGGATTCCTGGGCCTGTCAGGCGTTAGGGAAGTAAACATGTTACAAAGTAGTTTTATTTCTTAAAAATGCCCATAATTATGATAATAGACTTATTAAGGGACGGTGGAAGAAAGGCATACAGAGGGGATGACGGTCTGTGAAATGTGCAGGGTAGGCTCACCTAGATACTTCAACAGGTCATCAGGCTGACTGACAGGCTGGCAGACTGACAGGCAGGCTGACAGGCAATGTACTGACAGTGTCGCTGATAAGCTGACAGGTAGACTGAACAACCAGCAGACTGGCAGACAGACTGGGTAAAGGACTGACAGGGATACTACCTGACCGGCAGACCGCCACGCTGGTTAACAAGTATACATACATGACAGGCTGAATGACAGGCAGACTACCTGACACACAGACTGGCTGGCAAGCTGGTTGACAAGCTGACTGACAAACTGGCTAATAATCTGACTGACAGATTGGTCGACAGGCCAGTTGGCTAACAGGGGGCATGGAAGATATAGGGCACATAGCTATTGTGTTATGGAAGCGGCCATCTTGCCCCCGACACTAAACAAAACACCAGGTGGAGGGTCCAGTGCTCAATGGATTTTATTCAAGATTTTTGTTTATTCCATGAAAGGGTTTAGCACCGTCTCCCAATTATCTATAGATTATGACAGCAGAAAATAGTGGTTGGTCCCCGACTAAAGTGGTACTATCTAACAATTTCCTGGTGGATGATGGCAGAACTTGCAATAACACTGTGCCCAGGGTAACCTGGAGACGAGAGACACGGGCACAGACGAGGAGTGGCGACTGAACACACAGCCTGATGAGGTTTGGGTACAGGGCTCAACTTAATTCAGACACATTAAGTGAATACCAGCGCAAAAGGTGATAGACGGTCGCTAGGATAAGTCAGATAATGGAGAGGTCAGTGGCCCGTGGAAAGATGTCTAAAAATACACATAAGTACCCGATTCCGATTTATTTCCTCCATACCATCTGAGTTTTTATCAGTGGCCTGCATTTTATTTGTTTGGGTAGTTTAACTTCCAATATGTTCTATTATACTAACTTTGGATTTGACTGAATCTACGAGATGAATTTAGGTAGAAATCTCACCCCTACACATTTATCAAGGTCAGAGTTCTTTAACTTCCCGCACCACATAGACATGGTATGAGGAAGCTTGGCCTTTGAAATAGCAGTAAAAATAACACTGATTGGGTGAGGGAGAAAAGTGTGAGCAGTGGGATTCAAACCCACAAAGTCAGACAATCCTGGGATTACGAGTCCGGTGCTCTTTACCACAGAGCCAACTCCCTACCCCAGTTGCTTTATTTATGCTGTTAATGTGTTGTGCAAACACAAAATCAACCCGCATCTGATACTAATGTACGTCTCCTCCGCGTAGTTGAGGCGTAGTAATATTTGAGCGTGAAAGAGGATATTACGTACATACTAGTATCAAAAACAGGTTGATATTGTATTCAATATTCTGCATACTCATAAATTAAAGGAAGTTATCAAAGGAAAGATAAAATGGAAGCCGATCTTCTCATGCACTATTTTGCGCACTCACTGATATTTTAGGGATTTTCCCCCGTATTCTCCTCGTAGAATACGGATATTTGTATCATCTTCAGGTAGCGATGGCTGATTCGTATCAGGTGGATTATAATAAATACAGCTCACTCCACCTTGGTGTATTTTGAGCTCAGAATATCAGCGACTGTTTGACCTTCTATTCCACGCCCTATCTTCTGTTGGGCATTCTCTGCTACCCTCCCGCCCCGCCCCCAAACCCCCAAACGTGATCCACGCCCCGACCCTGACCCCGCGACCGCCACCCCAACAACGGGGTCACCGTGTTGACATGTACCCCGCCAGGGGGCCACAAAAACGGATTCCGATCCTCTGGGGGCACCACACGATATCTTAGTAATAAAGCAGATATTTCACACATGGAGCACCCTGGGGGCAATGGCATGGCGTACTTCATTGTCTTTAATATTTTTGGATCTTCATTAATCTTTGGGTAATATTTGTGTCAAGGTATGAAAATTGTATGTTTAAGAGCAAATCCAATGATGGAATATGGGAAATACAACAGGGTTGTCCAATGAATGGGGCTGAGGGTGTGTGGGGAGGTTCCAACCACTGTTATACTGGCATGAACGAGACCCAATTTAGAATATCTTTGTTTTATTTTCGTTTTACAAAAGAAAGAGTTGACAAACTGGAAATGAAAACAAGGATGCCATGCCTTTTATCTTGTAGAGATATTCATGGTGTTAAGTTCAGATAGGAGGTGGGTAAATCTCGATCTGCATCTGAGGGGCAACAATCGCGGAACAAATAAAAAAATAGAAGAAAAAAGGGCGTAATGTTCAAAGCAAACTCTTACTTATATGCCAAACTGCAATCATATGGAAATGCCCTGCGGGAAACATCAGAAAGGTCGAGAACGGGTACCACGTAACCACACAGATCTTCAAGTTAGCTAGTTGGGTCTCCAGGGCAACAGGAATAAAGTTGTGATAAAGTGCAATACACATTTAATTACACATATTCCACTTCTTATTTTATAGAGTTGACTTGTGTCTCTACGGTAACTCCTACATATGTGTCTCATGTTGCTATGGGAACTCCAGTAGAGTTTCCTTGTAATGCTATGGGAACTACCATAGAGTTGCCTTATGCCTCTATAGACCCCCTTCACACTCGCGCCATCTTGTAATGGCGGCAAGTAGGTCACGCCAAAACGAGGCGTGCACTGTCCGCTAGCGACTTCACAGGTGCTTAATAGAAAGTTTTTCTAACTTGAAAGTTGGGAATCGCTCTTAGGTCATCAATAATTGGCTGATTTTTATAAACAATACAATGTTAGAAAGCTGAGACTTGAGCCTATCTTTTGGTATATAAATGGTATACCTGTGTTATAGATAAGATTTCCGATCATAGATTGAACAACGAAATTGTATAGGTAAAAAAAACACTAAAACATGTTCCATTCCTGTTTTTAAAGTAATATTTTTTTTAATCTATCGCGATGACCTATAGAAATAAACATCCTACCTTTCTAGGTATTTCATGACAATTAATATGATACCTTCACTGCAAGGCTGTGATAGATACTTCAAGATGTAACATAGCATTATGACAGATGACAAAGAGTGCAGAAGACCATTAAAACTTGTTTTTTTCTGTGGAATCTTAAAATTATCCAATCTTTCAAATAATTAAAAGTTTTCGAATCAAAAGATATGTACTGTGGGTAATTCCATATGCATGTTATACATAAATCCAGAAATTAATAAATGTATGACGATTTACTGTGGGAGAACATGCAAAGGGGTGCTGTACATCAGTACAAGTCCAGTGCTCTACCAACTGAGCTAACTCCTCACCCCCTTACCTCAGGAAATATCTATCACAACCTTGTAATATTAGTATCATTTTAATCGTCTTGAAATGCCTAATAAGACAGGATATCTAATTCTGTAGGTCATCGCGATAGATTTTTCATTAAATCACTGTGAAAGCAGGAAGTTAACATGTTTGTGTGATTTTTTTACCTAAACATTTCCGATGTTTAATCTATGACAGGAAATCGTAGACATAGCACAGGTATATCATATATATACCAATAGATAGGCCTAAGGCTCAGGTTTCTAACAATATTTTGATTGTAAAATTCGGCCAGTTATTTATGACAGAAGAGCGATTTATATTCTCATTATTATATTGGTATTAAGCACTTGCTGTAGTGTTGGCTTCACTCTAACAGCGCTCGCCTCGTTCTGGAGTGCAGATATTCCGCTGGTCCCCGGCTGGTACATATCAGGTACATAGAAACCAGCGAAACCCGTTATCACGGCGATCGCCGCGCCACGCTTATGTGCAAGAGGTGAATTGGAACTCCTTTAAAGTTGCCTCATGTTGCTATGGGAACTCCTTTAGAGTTGCATTGTGTCACTATGGGAACTCCTTTAGAGTTGCCTCATGTTGCTATGGGAACTCCTTTAGAGTTGCCTCATGTTGCTATGGAAACTTCTTTAGAGTTGCCTCATGTCACTATGGGAACTCCTTTAGAGTTGCCTCGTGTTGCTTTGGGAACTCCTTTAGAGTTGCCTCATGTTGCTATGGGAACTCCTGCAGAGTTGCCTCATGTTGCTATGGGAACTCCTGCAGAGTTGTCTCATGTTGCTATGGGAACTCCTTTAGAGTTGTCTCATGTTGCTATGGGAACTCCTTTAGAGTTGCCTCATGTTGCTATGGGAACTCCTTTAGAGTTGCCTCATGTTGCTATGGGAACTCCTTTAGAGTTGCCTCATGTTGCTATGGGAACTCCTGTAGAGTTGCCTTGTGTCGCTATGGGAACTCCTGTAGCCGTCAGTCGTTATGGTAACTGCCATAACTTCCTTGGCATCACTGGGGGAGTCAATACTGCTGGCAGGCAGAAAGCGGGCGAGGGGGGGGGGGGGGGTGAGGTAGTCTGTGTTGACGGCTCGTGGCCCTGCGTCTCCCGTCAACAGACGTGGCTGCCAACCGGGTCAGGTCAACCCCCAGTCAGCCGCTCCAAGAACGCTCGTCTACGGTCGGTGACACGTTTCTTGAGGTTTCTTTTGAGAGACCTCCTGATGGCTACGGTGTATTTATGCGTAGGTGGTATTTCCCCAGCTCGGAATAATTGCAACCAATTATTGGAGAGTGCAGTAAATCCGCAGGGATTGAAAAACCCACCAAGGTCAGCACACCGGCAAGGGGGCAATGTTTTCTACCCCATTTTAAAATTAACTCAGATGTGTTATAGCCATGTCTCATTAAATTAGTTTACTATTCCTTAAAGACACATAAATAGCAGATAGAGTTCCTGAATTAGAAAGATAAGCACAGCTGATGTGTAGGGCAGATGCTCAACCACACACGGTATATCCTGTCTGTCTGGAGTTGGTAAATTACTTCTCAAAATAGAATTATGTGGTTTAATAGCTACATCAATATGCCCAGGGATTGATAAAATGTTTAGTTTATATCAATTTCTACAGACTAATCACAGGAATTCAATTTGTGTATTTTTCTCACAAAACAATCGTGTTTGCTGTTTGATAACTCAGAAATACACGATCTATTGATAAAGCTGAGAAATATTATCTCTTTTCAGATCTCACCGTTCAGCAAGATGTTGAAAAGGCTATATATAGTATACTACCAGTGATTACACTATCTTACAGCAGAACACACTGAAGTCTCCAGGCTACTGAACAAACCTCTATTCCAGTCACAAAGCCCAGCAAGGAAAGGGACCTGAAGCCGTGTACAATCTCCAAACACGGATTAGGCTCCACAAGGGGCTGCAGAGAGGAGCTAACGACGGTTTAGTGGGTGATTAAGTACTGTGGGTGGTATTGGAGCATGTGGCCCAGCACCCGTATTTGTATTTCTGTACGTGCGTGTATATATGGTCGGGATTGTGGGTGTTGGGGGTGGAATAAGCGGTGATTTGTCAATGTGTGCACGCCCAGGTCTCATAAGGTCAGAGCGGCACTTGATGTTCAACAAACTGACTCTATGACAAGTGGTTTGAATAATTGCTAAACCTCACGCCCACATCCATCCGGAGTGCAAATCACAAGAAGGAAGGAGTCAAAATAACTGCGTTATGATCCATGATCGGCGGGGATAGAAGCCTAGATTGGAATTTTGGAAATCTCCATGGCAATCACTGTACAGCCGGAGAGTGTCTTCGACGACCGGATTACTCCAGGCTATTCATAGATTTTATCAGCCATTTGTCTGATAAATCAAATATTTGTTGTATAAAATCATGGCGATGGGTACATGGGGGTAAATAATTTCATGTTGTTGATAGAATGCATGGACATTCTTTTTCTTTCTATTTGCTTCGTATATCCAGGGTTGTTAATTGCCGAACGTCTCTCTCACTAAGTATTAGAAGGAAAGGAAATTATGAAGAAAAAATATCCTTATCTGAAGGTCAATCACTTTGACGGTCTTTTCTACTTTCCTTTCTAGAACTGTGGCCTAAACTACTTTTCCATTCGCACGATGCCGGCATGTCTTTTCTACTATATGTATACACGCCTGAACTACTAAAGTTTTAACGTTAGCACACTTCCCTATACACTAGTATGTCTATTCTACTACATGTATATATATATATGCCATCAGGAACTACGTTAACGTTAGCACATTGCTCTATACACTGACATGTCTACTGTACTACTTGTATAAGGTACCTGGACTACTTTAACATTAACACACTGCCCTATATATGCGTGTCTGTTTTACGTGTACCCATGTATATCCACATTCCATCAGTACACAGTCCTCTTTATAGACTTGCTCAAGTCTTTGATTATGGACATCATTTATTAAAAAAAAAACAAAAAAAACTGCTTTGGACTTTCTCTGACGCCTGACAGGCCCAGGGATCCCGGCGTGAAGGGGTGGGGTAGGTGGAGGGGTAGGAATAGAAGACAGGGACTGAAGCCAGTATTTTCTTTTATTTTCTATCCTGAAATGATATAGCTATCTCACCACTGGCTCTATTCAGACACTGTGGGCATAGGGGCCAAAAAGTGTGAAACAGAGCATTAAAAAATCCCCTATTGTAAATATTCACATACTTTACAATGGATAAGAAAGAAAATATGGCATGCGGGAAAATAAGGTTATTTTCTTTTCAAGCAATATTATTTACCACAGATTTATATCCATCACCCAACACCGTCCCATATTTACTTAACATGTCACAACATATGATAGGTCGTAAATTATAGTCACATTACATTCGTAGACTGATAGTCACACTCCTCGATCAAAAACTCCCCCAACAGGGCTTTCACAGGGGCTTTCATGTGGGGCTTTCATGTGGCTATCAATCAGCGAATATAACTATGATAATTGATGTCTTATTTGTCATTCATGACCTCAAACGGAGACAAATAAACCTCGGTATAACTGAGGATCAAGGCCAGCTATCATGACCTCATTAATAGCCAATCATGTCGGGAATAAGTGGGTCAAACATGGGTGGTGCGTTCGGTGTTCACCCTGAATCAGTCTCAGGTTAGATCCCCTGGTTTGCTACATCTCACTCTGCATAACTCAGACTTCAGAGTATAACAGAGGTATTTCCTATACTTACTAACCTATGCTGCAGAATGGTAACTATAACTTACTCAATGGTCGTATGGTAAACCCTTGTCCCAATAAAATGTGCCTTTTTTGTGAATCAGCCTCTTCGAAACATTTCACCACGGACAGGTCCGTGATTCCACATATGTGAAGCAAGCTGTGGTGCCAACCAAATACTCACTTATCTTTAGAGTGCCTGTCATTATGTCATTATTCAAACAGACATAAATCTGACCTGAGTTACAAGGCGTTTTCTTGCAGTGATCGTTTTGCTGGTGACCGAGTAAATATCTGAATATCAGCTTTACCCATATCAGCTTTACCCATGTAGACTTATAAAGATCACAGGCATCCTTTGGACATTTCCTTAAAAGGCTCAATTCTGTAATTGAGAAATTATTAGGATTCTCTCAGCTTAAGAAATAATCATGTCCAGTCAGAAAAGTAATACAACTCAAGTCTTGCATTACTCGATCTCAACGCTGACGGGGCCCCACGGGGCATACAGATAATTCCAATAAACCTGTTGTACAACAATATTGAATATTAACAAAGAATGGGCCGTTGAAGCGCTTCCTTTATTTAATGCTAGCAAATACGACGTTGGCATAGATAGATCACTGTTCGTTTGGATGCGCCATGGGCGTTGTGACGCGTGACAATCTTTGATGGCAGAGTGACTTGAGTCGAGGATGTGTGACTCGCGGATTTAACGCCAGGCGGCAGTAGTGCGCCATGGCTGGTTTCCGTACGCTAAGTTCAGTCACTGGTACAGAGCGGTGCCATTCAATGTCGTCTGCTTACCCGTTCCCGCCGTTTAACCAAAGGAAGGCGACATTTTTCTCCTTTAAATACTTTTGTAACAATACATTCAAGCTCGTCCAACTGCATAGTAATGTCTCCCTCTCTACAAATCCACAGATTCCCCTGGTTTTTCACAAGTTACTTGATGTATCATAAATGACCCTGACATACCACAATTTTCCCTGATAGCCCATAAAACAAACACATGTAAGTGTTATTCCCATTTGGAATTCAAGTTCTCTAAATCCCAATGTCGTGAAAAACAACGTGAGGAAGTGAGAAATAAATCGCTTAAAGTTCCGGCCACTTTCCCACAGATCTACCTGCCGTGCTCGGGAATTCAGTTTTTTCGTGGATTATGGTCGGGGATAACGTTGGATCTGGTGAAACTTTTGTTTGCACCGCGGAGAGGCGGGAGAGAGGATCCAACCGTTTACAACCGTCACCTCACTGTCTTCGCCTTCTTATACCCACCCCCCTAAGACGGCCTGCTTCCTTCTCCTCGTCTTTTATCTGTGTCATGTCCACAGTGCTGTGAATGGCCCGCGCCAACTGGGATCTGAGTCCATACACCGCCTGCCTTTAGAGGAAATGATTAAAAATAACCTATCAGGTTTGACAGGTCGTCGACCTAGTCTATGTCAAAGCTGATGAGTTTCACGATTCTTTTTCCAGAATTCTATTTAGATACATTGATGAATAATTTTACGTAATTACGGGATATTAAGTAACTGCTATCACGAAACGGCCATGAAAAATACGTCGTAGGATATATAAATAGATAATCCAAAATAATTTTGACAACAAATGATGACAGCTGATTAAAATATTTTCAGTTATTAAAATATTTTCATGGCCAATATAACTGGCATCAAAGGTACAAATCTAATATAGATTTCTTCTGTTAGTTTCAGAACAGTCATGTGTGAGTTCTCCAAGCGACCCAGGAAGTAAATTGTTATCAATGCACCACAAATGAATTGCACTTGGTTTAAAAACCTGTAGTGCCGGGTTTTTTTGTTTGTTTTTTCAAGTCCTGTTCTAATTGCTGTAGACTTGAACGTCACTCAAACATTAAATGTCCTTCTGTAGTGGCCTATCATCATGGCTAATGCTCTCAAGTCAACAAACATCATACCTATTAATTTATTTACAAGTAGTAACTGTGAGATTTCGACGTGAAACGCCTACATGTGTAACCTGACCCAGTGACTGGAGTTATCAACCTCACCACTTATCCTGTGGCAGAAATGGAGCACTTTTATCAAGCGGAACACTATTCTAAAAACAAACGGAGTTTGGTTTTTGAGTTGGAGAATCCCGGCAGACAGCGCTGGAGTTCACACAACATGCACCACACAGCTGTCTCACTGTGAAGCACCCTTCAAGCAGGGACCATGTGCCACACAATGTGCATTCTGACGTGGCACGAGACAGTTAAACCTGATGTTTGCGTACCTATAAGGATGCTAATTCTAAGTGTCATAAACTAAAAAAAAAACAATCACATAAATGACAAATATACAGAGAATCAATGGACGTTTACGATCCTGGGGCCCGTTTAATAACGTAGGATCGTACATGTAGACCCTTTTCTGTATGCCATAGAGACCCAGGGACGATGTGGGTCACAACACTTATGGACGACCACATTGACGGCTGAGACTGTCTTAGCGGACAGACACAAATATTATCAAACAATAATTCTTGTACGAAGTACAGAAAAAGGTCTACATGTACGATCCTAGTTTATTTAACATACCCCTGGTAAGGAAGCGACATATACATACATATATTATACACACACGTACATGTATATGTATTTCGTAGACATCATCATGAATATAAATAATCATTCAAGAGGTATCTCAAATGCCTAATAAATACACCCGAATAGGAAATCGGAATCCGCACATGAGCGTGCAGTTGACATATTATATTGCATACCACTCAGTGGCCCATTTCCTATAATCACGTACTTAACCTTAAATCATCATCAGTATTGCGTGGTCGTAATTCGCGCTTATTATTTATTGATAGTAACCAAATCTATCAGAATCTACATCAGTTTAATATCATCACAACACTCATTTCTTTTCACTTATCAATTAACATAATGATTAGAGTGAGAAAGACAGGCTTTATTGACAACCTTTGTTTGCGATTCTCTAAGGCCATAATGGAGGACTATCTGTATTGATGAATTATGTCTAATAAAAAAAACTGTCATAATTTCATTGACTCGTCATTCGCTGAGTGCTCTCCTGAGTGTGACTGGAGCACACGAGCGCCCATCCTATCCCACAGCTGGGGCCTCCCAACACGAGTTGAGACTAAACTCTGCCAGACAGACTGCAATACACTATAGACAATCACACTCCACGTAATTCTGATGGAAATCATGGGCATTCAGAGACAAGAATAAACCTCAAATAAGCCGAAACCTTGTGTTAATCCACTTTATTTGATAGACATTCGCCCACAGCTATATAATAAGATGTAATATAACAAGTTAGCAATTATAAAAAAACAATCAATTACTTTGTCGATTCTGTTGTTTCTGTGATAATACATGTTAGTATTTCTATACTTTAAATATTTTTCTGGTGTGTTAATTGTTAGAGAGATGGTAATAGGTATTGGTAGTACCACTGTCCTCAGCCTCCATAGGGCCAACATTGCGCCTTGACAAAATGATGGCTGTCCACATTGTGAGGATAATAAGATATAACAAGTCCCTGGTGTCACCCGAGTGAACTAGCTTATGCGGATTCGCTTATTACTTTAGTAGGATTTTTTTTATCAAAAAGTTGCACCCATTTCCGGTCTCAACCAAATATTAGAATGCGACCTAGTTTATGGATCAGTCATTTTCATCTGACGGATCTTTCATGCTGCGCAACAACCACATAAGTCCAGCCACTTCCTCATGATAACTTCCTCATGTAATCGAATCTGACTATATATGGAAGCATCATCAAAACAACAGGGATATTACTGCCTAGAAGTTAAAGGTATGCGAATATAGTGGGGTATCACTTTCTGTTCTTATCAAGAGTAGGATTCATTACTTATCTCTGACATTACTTCATTTCTCACATCTATTATATTTCATTAATCCTTTCTGATATTCCTCTCCATCTTAAATAAGGGACGCATTAACAATTTTCTAGGTTTCTGACCCCCTCCTCCTCATTGCGTACATACTTGATGGATGGCTTCTAAGGCTGACAAACAGTCTTTTGCTCCCTTGAATTTATTCCAGGGAGCAGTGTCTAAAAATTCTACATTCAATTTGGAATAGCACTGGAGAGGCCAAGGAATTTCACGTTTCCATATAAATTCCTTATTTACTAACATTTACTAACAATGTAGCCGACACTTGGCACCCTAAACATTAAAGTAACTTCACAACTAAAGTAACTGACACTTGGCACCCCACACCTGGTGCAACTGACACTTGGCACACCACACGTTGAGTAACTGACACTTGGCACCCTACACATGGAGTAACTGACACTTGGCACCCCACACGTAGAGTAACTGACACTTGGCACCTAAACGTGGAGTAACTGACACTTGGCACCCCATACCTGGAGTAACTGACACTTGGCAGCTACACATGGAGTAACTGACATTTGGCACCTCACACCTGGAGTAACTGACACTTGGCATCCCATACCTGGAGTAACTGACACTTGGCAGCTACACGTGGAGTAACTGACATTTGGCACCTCACACGTGGAGTAACAGACACTTGGCACCTACACGTGGAGTAACTTACACTTGGCACCCCATACCTGGCGTTACTGACACTTGGCACCTACACGTGGAGTAACTAACACTTGGCACCCCATACTTGGAGTAACTGACACTTGGCACCTCCACGTGGAGTAACTCGGGTGGAGGGTGAAGTGGGAGTTTTACACACAGGTGAGAGGACCGCCGTCCGTCCTCACTCAATCAGCGCGAGGCCAGACACGGGTGAAAAAAATACGCCCGGCGTCAAGAGGTAAGTGTTACTGAGACGTGGGTGAAGGGTGGAGACTGACGAGCCACCACCAGCAGCAGTAAAGGAACCCCAACCACTCAGCTAACTACGTAAACTGTATACGGCTTATACTGCTCAGAGCAGCTCAGCTTCAGCGACTCACCCTCACCGCCCGGCCGCCTACACTGAGAACTAGTTTACTGAAGCTTTCTCAAAACATACAAAGATGTCAGTTTGGGTCAGAAAGTATAAGGAAATATTTTTCATGAGTCACTTACTCGTTGGTCGCGAAGCCGCCTTGTCTGCACACCTAAATCAATAGTATCTTTGTTTGAGACAAGGAAAAGCAATTACCTAAACTGAATATAAAAAAGTGGATTTCCACGGACAAATGGAAAACTGACATCTCTGTATAAGAAACATGAATTTCATCTGAGTGAATATAACACACGGGGTTTACTGGACGCGTCAGTAATCAACATGCGTCGAGCACGTGCCGTGTCCATGTTGATGACGTCATCTGTGACGTCATGTCATGGCCCTGACGCAGGCCACGTGGCCCGCGTTAATCAGACACGTTTACCAACAAGACTTCAAAGTGATTCCTCACACACGCGTAGAAGAGAACCCCACTAACTAACCAAACTCCCCGCTTTCATCCACTTATCCCTCCATTGGAGGCACGTGGCTTTTCCACGTGGCTTTTCCACCAAGGCCATGCTCTAAGACGGCCTTCCTTAGGCGAAGACTATCACGTGAGGTTGCCGGTGGGTATATAACTGCCGTATAGAATACAGGGATGCCAGTTGGGATCAGGAAAAAACAGTGGGATTATCTTTTTTCATGTGTAATTTGTGTAATAAGTGATTTCATTTCATCGGCTGCTCACTGAGAAGTATAGTCAAGCTAGACAGACTTCAGTCCCTGTCTCCTACGCCTATCCCGATCCCTCCGCATATTCCACATCTCTCCGCCAACATCCAGGTTTGATTCCTGGGCCTGTCAGGCATTAGGGAAAGTCAAATGTCGTAGAGTAGTTTTATTCCTTGATTATATCCATAATCAAAGACTTGAGCAAGTCTATAGTAAAGCTTGTGAAGGTACCCCAACTGAGATCACACACAATTTAGTGTTGTTCCCCTTCTACTCCCTCTTATGCAGGGATTCTCCGGGGAAAACTGACCTAAGTGAGAGGCCAAAGATAACGATCCGCCTTCAAAGGGAATGTTAAATGGGCGCATGTGTAAACAAACAATGGAATTTGGGTACAACACATCATAGAGGCACATGATGTCATTTTCGTTTTTATTTGCTTACATGGATGTCAGTTGGGGTTTAAAAAAAAAGAGAGAGTGGAAATACAGAGAGACTGTGGGAAACATGGTGGTGTCAGCTAGGGTGTGGGGCTAAGATTCTGTGGGGAGGTTCAAACCAGTTTTGTTGGAGTGAATGTGACTCAATAAATATTATCTCTGCTCTACACAATGGAAATACTCTCATAAATGTACAAAAAAAACCAACGGATTTCCATGGGAAAATAGAAAGCTGACGACTCTGTCTTAAAGAGATTATTAAGTGTGGCTGTTCAGGTCTCTAGCTGCAGATGTTCTTTGGTCTTGGCACTATTTGGTAATACATCGTGCAGGTATTTACACTTTAAACAATCAGAAGATAAACAGTTTAAGATGACTCCTCTTCTTCCTGTCGTGGTAAGTGTTTTAACATTAACCTCGCAGTGCCAACATGGGTGAGGTAAGCGTAGGGTGCTGCGTAGCTGCCTAAACTGTGCACCAGGCGTGGAACTATGATCATTACTTCTATAACTTTTTCTAATATCACCATACTTATAACGCTTACATAATCTACCATGTATAATATCAATAGATCTATGTGTAACATACACTATAACTCCATCCCCAAACCGCCCCCATCCATCACTGAATCATGATGTACACCCTTACCTTTCTCTACACCTGTTTTCATAGATTATATTAACCACTGTTATTCAAGGCTCCAGCCACCAAAAACAACGCAGCAAATATATTTTTGTTTATCTTGTTTTCAGTACCAAAGAATCATATCATACAAATATCTCGATGTACCCAGACCAAACGTAGGCTCTACATACAAGGAACTTGTGCTACTTAATGAAATACGAGAAAAAAGGAAATATTGTTAACAGTCAAAGGGTTAAGTCACCCATCCTTGTCCGAGCCTTTATATATGACCATCCTACTATCAAGATTACGCCCTTTTCTGTACTCAATGACAAAGGACTCGTGCTGTGGTGGGTTATCTAATGTCGATAGCCCCGGGTATTGATGTCAGTGATTGAGAGCTGTCAGTCACTGATAAGTTATCTGTTATTGAATATACAGGTGTACCAGACAGGTGTGGTGATGTGCAATGTCCGTGTGGACCAATCTCCTGTCTGCCAGTTTATACTTGTATCTCAGCAAGTCCTCGAGCATTGCATAAAGAGTCTGTCTTACTGTATATCAGAATGAATAATTATAGCAGTTTATAAAGTAGATTATTTGGAGGGAAAGGGTCTGTCCAACTTTCACCCCCGAGAAATAAAGAGAAGTCCAGTAACATTTAGTGAAGCACTCTACGACACATAATTGCATTGAATTGAATGGACGTCCGGGTGCATCGGAAGGTCTGAATTCCTGTGTCGGTGGGTCGCGAGCCTTAAAGGCCTGAACCTACTGAGCTCCCGACACATTACAACAAGCGTTCCGACACGCTTCCCATACAGAATTTCCAACGTTTCGACATGGGAATTTAGTGTCATACTCTGACACACAACGACACAGAATTTTAGAACCTTCCGACACTGCTATAATGCATGGATATTGATTTGTAGCAATGTCGTAGCCATGTCGGAGTGTGTCGGCAGCAGTGGGTGCTCGGCTTAACTCTCAGATGTACAGCTGTGAGGGTACGACCGGGAGTGGCAGAGGGGTGCGATGTTTGTACAGGCCTTCTGTTGATCCATCTGTTGATCTGAGACTGACCAGCCCGCTTCTGGCGCCACCTCCCGCCTGCGTCCCGAACTGGGGTTACCAGCGTCTCCAGAGGGAGGAAGCCATCTTAACATCCAGCAAATATTCCCCATAGCTGTAGAATGTCTAAACACCGACATCTAAACTGTCTGTAGTCTCTACTCGGAGCCTACAGAAACGTGCTGTAAACGTTCAATATTTATTTGATTGATCATGTATTCAGGTTTAATCGACCAATTAAAGTCATCGTCTTCGACAACCATTAAAACAGAAAACACTCATGTTGAAGAGGTACAGGAAATTATAGCACTCTCGGTCCAGACTGTGCCTGAATACTGGGATATTGGTAAGATGTCGCACTCGTATGCTTGCAGTATTCTGATCAATTTTTAAACAAAAAAAATCCCACACTTTTCTTTACGCTGCAAATCACTCAGCCTGTGTGGTTGGTTTCCATGTGTTGACAGTTTCACTTCTACACCGTATTATTCCACTTACATATATGCTTTTACCAAAACAATACAGTAGTGTGACTCACAAATATCAACATTCATTTAAGGCATGGTGACCTCGTGCCGCCTGATGTTCACTGTTCATGCCCGGAGTGTATAGTAAATTACAGCTGTACTAAACACACACAGAGGGCTGCAAATCTGAGCGGGTACTTGGAAACAACAGATATCCATAAAAAAATACTTGCTGTCTCCAACACAACAAATGCCTTGAGGGGACCTCGCGTTACACAAAGAGAAGAGACATTCACGTTAAAAACTGGGCTCCTGTATCGTGGTTATATCATGTTGTCTTCACACACCAGCTGCAGGAGAGCAGACGACAATGCCACACACATCACCCTAAGTAGTGGAGTGGACGTAAGGAGAGGTGACAATGTGCTACCGCGCCTGGATGTCATCTTTCAGGGGCCTCAGCAATGCGTTCATTGGTGATTCACGTATTCGTAAATCTCCTGTTTCTGTTACTGAGGGTACAGAGATACAGTAAAACCCCGCTTCTGGGACACCTCACTTAAGGGAACACTCCGCATAAGGGGCCTATTTGCTCGGAACAGAAATTTATATTTAGGTTATTTTAACCCCGCTTAAGGGAACATCCCGCTTAATGGGGCACTTTGCTTGGAACGGAGGGTGTCCTCTTAAGCGCCTCTTAAGCGGGGTTTTACTGTAGTTTCAACTCAGTTTCAACTCACCGTGAAGAGGAAAAAATGCCACAGTCTCACAGAACGAACTCCCAGTCCAGAGGGAATAATTCAGTGTAACAAAATCAACTCCGAATTTCACAGTATCAACCCCATAGTAACAGGATCAAATCTCAGTCTAGCATGATGACTTCACAGTATAATGGAAGCAACTCCCAGTCTAGAAGGATCAACTCAGTCTAGCTGATTCATCTACCATTCGAACAGGAATGATTCAGTCCCTATGTAGCTGTATTACCTCCAGTTAAAGCTGGATCAACCCACATTTTAACAGAAACAACTTGGCTTAATGGGGTTATCTCACAGTCTAACTGGATTAACTCCCAGTCTAACAGGATTACCTCAGTCTAGTACTTACACGTGAGATTAACCTGCACTCTAAATAGGATCAACTGGTGTTCTCTCCTACTCCGATGTATTTACAGGCAGTTCACTCCTACTCGAATTTATTTACAAGCAAACAGAGGCCAACAACCTGTTGCCTGACCAGGAGAACACCATTCAACAGTCCCTTCTGAGATAAGAAGAAGACCACAAAATATGGACTTCCAAATCAAAATAAATCAATATCCATAATCCCGACCATGATTTTCTTAAAATGGTTCTTTCTTAATGTCTCATTTCAATTTAATTTCATATTCGATATTAATCACAGAATAAAAACTGAACAAATCATTGCCTCTCGAGCAGCAAAACTGACGCTTATTCTGATTCCATCACGGTTTTTACAGGTTGACATGGACCTACACTCTGATAATAGTTAATATCTCTGTACCCCTGGCAACATAAAATAGTGCCCTTGGTAAGTCTGAACTAGGAATGACTCTGTAGGACTTGGCCCCCGTCCGTGATTTACTGACAGAGTATGGGGCTTACAGTCCCTAAACCGCCTGCTAACACCAGAGTCAATACAAGCAGTGATAGCGTGTGCAAGCAACTGGGGACCGCACTGATGGACCAAATGGGACGAGAGGAGGAGGCGAGGGGGCGGGGAGGGGTGCCGGACGCTGACCCTCACGGCCCGGGAACCACTACGGCCCGCACCCGGCGTAGTCCCGGGCAGATTAACGCTAATCTGGGCGCACAGTGCTCCTTGTCAATAAGTGGGGATGTCGCGATATGACGGCTGTCAGACCTGACAGATATGTAGAGGTGTAGACATAAGTAACTAATATTAATGCCTACCCCCAACTGCTGTAGGCTTACTGGTCTGTAGGAGCACTGAGATAGTGGGTCAAGGCCTACTCTGAAGTCAACATGAAGGGGGACTGAAATAGTCCTAATCTAATCACCACAATAACGCGCCATGTTTATGTTGATGTCGTCTGTAAATGTTCGTGTCCTATACTCACACCTTACTAGAGATAAGGACCGCATAAATGGAAGATAATTAGTACACATCTATGAACATATGAAGTCAATGAACAATTCCTATCTAAAAAAGAAGAAAAACATGTAAAAAAATAACAACATGGCCGTTTCCCTCATGTAGGCGACATTGAGTAGAATGACGAGGTCAACCTCAGCTTGGACTGACTAATGAGGATAGTGGAGTTACCAATGATCATATTATATACATGTATATACCATACAGTAGAATCTCCCTGACGGGACACCCCGTGTAAGGGGATCACCTTTGCTCGGAATCGTTCCCTCTATTAGAAGTTTGATTCATCCCGCGAAAGGGAATTATTATGACCAAGTTGATATGTGTTGAGACTGATATAAATATCCACTATAAATGACCATGTCAGTGCTTAACCCTTAATCCAAAGGGTCACACTAACAATCACGTATGCTTGTATACGAATACATACCCAACATTGTCAACGAAGACAAAATAATGAAACGATGCACATCGACTCTGTTGGTATGACATATATGTATGCAAACTCTCAGTAGAACTCTTGGGTCTGTCTCAACAATGCCTTTTATTACCTACTTTGGTGGCTCGGTGAGGGATTGGGGTTTGTCACGCTATCATATTATTTCTCTCTTGGAATGTCTTGGCTGTGATGGAACAGTGAGATGGCACCAGTTGGTCGCAGACTGTCATCGTCTACAGTAAACCTACGAGCCGTGGACGCTCGTGTGCGTGCTGTTTCTTCTCTCTGTGCATGTATTTCTTGTGGTGGCACAAGGTGATGGCACCAGTTTGTCACATACATTCTCTGCAGTCAGTAAACACACGAGCTGCACACAAATTACTTACTTTGGTAAAAGTATGAGGGAGAATTAAGGTTCCTGCGAGCCTAACTAATGGGTGCCCTAGGGTAACAGGGAAATTGAATGACCGAGCAGCCTCAACGGTAGAAGAGCGAGTAAGAATAGCTATTCTGTTACGGAGGCAGCCATCTTGCCCCTGACCCCTGCTATGATCCAGGCATGGGACTTGGATATCACAAAAACAACCTGGAAAATAATGTTGGCCCTTTGGAGGCCTGCATCTTCAGTTATCCATGGTGAATTTCTGGCCTCGGATGAAAGCTTGAATGGCCCATTTTTAAATAGTCAACTTATTTTCTCCGCAGAATTACGCTCATCTCAAGAATGACCACTGGGATGCAAAAAAACATAATGAATTCTTTAAACTCGTAGAAAATCCCATGCCTGATGGTCTATTCATAGGAATTTTCTTTTTCATTAAATTTTTTCCTAAAACTTATATCTATCGAGTTTCGTATTCAGACTGAGTCTAGTACTCGAGCTAAGTCTAGCACTGAGTCTAACTTCTGGAAGCTGCACCAACACAGCCGCCAGCCTCCAGCAGTGAGTGGTCACACTGCTTTTTACCAGAAGCCCTTTACGAGGGTCAGCTCCAGCCCCATTAACCTAAGTGTGTTTACGGCGCACCCGGCCGGGCTCAGACAGGGCCAGCAGGGCAGCGGCGGCACTGACAACCATACAGTCCATGAATAATATACTCGTGTAGCTCTTGGGAGGCGCAGAAACAATAAACTCAGCTTGAAACGGCGACCAGTCGTCCATGGTCCACCACAGTGAGCTGCTCAGTGTTCTGTACCGAGCTGCTCAAGTCCGCTCACTGAAGCCTACTGCCACTTCATGCTCTGACTCAGTCTAGAGAACCTCGTTTTATTATTTATGGTGTATAGTCATACCAAGGGTTCTGATAACACCAGATGACTACTGCATTTGGTTGTCACGACCCAGCCACGAATTACTTCCGGTTTTTAGGGCTATGCGGTTACCATGAAGGTCAAGGTCATGGCGCTATTTGACCAAATTATTATTATTATTGTTATTATTATAATTTTTTATTTTTTTTCCAAATTAAGATATCAGGACACGATTTCTCAATTATTTTGGTCTAAAATTCATGTATCTGTTATCAAATACAGGCCACGGATTTCGGCAGATTTCGGCATTACAACCAGCTCCTACCAGCTCGTGTATGTTCATCAGTTAGAGCTAGACGCATATAACACAGCGCCACTTTATATGGAAATTGAGAAGTTATTGAATGCAGACCCTGTAAATGGCACCATGCGGTGGTACGTTGTCCCCCACCAAGCAATAACCTATCATCGCCAACATTTCTGGAACTGCCCATTCATCTGTCGAGTCTGATACATCGCTATGAGGAATGTAAGGTAACGCATTGAGGCTCCAGTATCGGCAACAACACAGGCTTCACTTTAGCGAGTTTTTCCTCTCAGCTTCATGTTTTTTTGGTGTGTGTTTGTGTTGCTCTGGAAGCTCGCCATTCGCCGTGGTCATATATAATCGTCCCGGTCACGTTCCTGACTGGGCGGGCGCTTACACACACACAGAGCAAAAAACACTAACGATATGATCTAGAGACACTCCCCAAGACTGCTGCACTGAGTCAGTGAGTAGGACCGCAGTAACATCTCAGTAACTCAATAACCGAGCCAGGCTTTTTTGTCTATTTGATTTAACGTCCAGTTAAGAATACGAGCCAGAGACATTTCTAATCACAACCGATGCTACCTTGAAGAAATAAAAAATCGGAGATAAAATTGATTTACCGTCCAGCCGACCATTTCAGGAATTTTCCAGTTTCACAAGGTTCAGATATTCTCACTGCATATACACTACAGTGGTGGTGATCAAATCGACGTGTAATTCCAGGTAGAAACCTCACCCCTACACGTTTAGCGAGGTCAGAGTTCATTTACAATCTACACCACATAGAGATTGTATGAGAAGAACTGGCCTTTGATACAGCAGTAATTCTACCACTGCTGGGGATGGAGGAGAAAGGTAGCTGTACATCACGCCATATGGACATGGTATGAGAAGGACCGGCCTTTGATATAGCAGTAAATCTACCACTGCTCGGGATGAAGGAGAAAAGTAGCCTCAGTGGGACCAAACCCACAGCCTTTGGATTACTTGTCCAGTGCTCTTAACCACTGAGCCACACCAACTGAGTCAGTCAATAATAACTAAATAACTGGGTCGAGCAGTAATAACTCAGTAACTGGGTCAATCAGTAATTCAACTTAGTAACTGGGTCAATCAGAAATAACTAAGTAACTCAAAAATAACTCAGTAATTGAGGAACTGAGTCGATCTCGAATAACCAAATAACTCAGTAGTAACTCAGTAACTGGGTCAATCAGTAATAACTAAATAATAACTCAGTAATTCAGTGAGTGTGTCATTTACTAATAACCCAGTAGCTGAGGCAGTGAGTCGTGGCTCAATGAGTAGCTCAGCTCAATGTGTAGACTTCCCCACGTGGTCTCACTAAAGGTTTGCCCTACCTCTTGTATGGGGCACCAGGTGTTTGCAATACTCAGCATTCTTGCAGTAAAAAATATTCACTGCAAACACATACAAACTGTCATACATTTTCCACATGTTCATTCAGCTGCTAGCAATTCTCACTCTCGGAATTTATAACTTCCTGTTTCTACACTTCCAGTTACTACATAGTATTCACAGAAGAGCATTCTTTTGAAAGATTAAAACACTGATATTTCTATGTATACATGTATACATATATGAGAAATTTAAAAAAATAGAATATCAATATTACATGGATTTCACGGACAATATACTCTGAATTGCCAAAATAAAACATCGTGATTTAGGAAAACGTGGCGAAAGCACTTCTGTCATCAACCGATGCTACGTTGATAAAAAAAAAATAAAAAAAATCATGGACCAAACAGCAGTAACATTTTCTTTTGATACATTGAAATAACTTATGTGACCCCTGTAATAAGGATATCCGCTGAAAGAAATTCAAATCTGAAAATGTCTACCACTCCATTAGTGTATTTCCGTTCTTGGTGCAGAGCATGTGAGCAAAACCCATTAAAATGCTGACCTCCCACTCCGCATGGCAAACCACCAACTACCTCACCCCTCACGCACGCACTGAGAATTCACCTACTATCTGACATTTCCCAGAGTGACGCCTGTGCCAGGAAATGCGCCGACGGCCAGCACCCTATTTTTACCGCTGCCAGGAAATGGCATAAAGTCGTATGGCGGGGAGTGCTTTGAACTGTGCCGGGGTCTGAGCGAGCTGCTCCCGTCAGCGGGGTCCGGCTCGCCCGGTCCAGTCACGGCCAGCCAGCCGGCGAGCAGGTCTCTAGGCCAGCCTAACTACTGCCTGCTGTAAGCCCGGCATGATATGGGTGTTAGCAACTCTATATGTGTCAGGGATGTCAGATGCGGTTAGGGAAACAGAGTGGACGTATTTTTCCAAGTGGAATTTGCTGCCTCGGAGAGACTGAAAGAACGTGGAAATTGTACCATTGCTGGTCCATGGCACGGGACTGAGGGTCTATGGGGGAGGTTAGAGTCATTGGAGTTTTTGGTGGAAATGAAGCTTAATCAATATTTCCTTTGTTTTATACAGGTAAAAGAATTGTATAGACTAAACACAGAAAGAGTATTTCCATGGGAAAATCGAAGGCTTCCTGCCACCTCTGATATGTGGAGTACGAAGGTAAAATAGGTCTAGAAATTGAGGTTAGAAATTGGTTGAAACCTCACTTTAACAGATAGCTACCATTTTCTATTGTTGTAGCAAACCGCTAGCACAATAAATAGTTCAAGTTAAAAACGTATCGCTCTGGTTTATTCTCATCCTTAGCTAAGACAGCTGGTAATTAAATTAGGTTAGCAGCATTCCGTTTGGTTTGTTTGGGTAGTTTAACGTCCAATTTCTTCAATTATACCTTGAAGCTAGTTCGAGAGCTGTGCATCAAATAATGTTTAAGAAGTAGCAGTACAAATTGTGACAAGACTAATTGTCCTATTCAAATTTAACGGGAACATCTGGCTGAGGAACGGGAAGTAAATGGCTAAGGTTGTCGCAACATTTTATTACCATCCTTGGAATATTTCGGGGACAGGTGTAGCGTAAGTTTCATCTTGTCATTAACATACAGTTTTTGGGCCAGTATGATCTAGTTTTCAACTTTGGATAAAGCATTGAATAATATCAATACTCATTGCCTCACCAATATAGCCACGCTTTAAAAACATAATAACAATAAAACTTTGCTATAACAACGTTCCAGGGACCGGAATATTTACTTTGTTGCAAACGAGGTTTATTCTAGCAGAGTTTGTTATAACAATACTGTTTGTATAAATAATGAATGCGACTGGGCAAATTACTTTGTGGTCACAGAGTGTTTGTTGTAACCGATTTTTTTATACAGGGATGTCAGTTGGGTTCAGGGAAAAAAGTGGGATATTCTCATGTGGATTTTTCTGCCTCAGAGATGTGTCGTTGTCGGCCATGGCATGGGGCCTAGTGTCTGTCATATACAATGGCATATACATGTATACTGAATATGAAAAAGTGGATTTCCACGGAAAAATGGAAAACTGACATCTCTGTTTATAACAAATTGTTCTATGTATATCACACATTAGATTAAAGTACCACTCGTGGTACACTTCTAAAATGTATTGGGCAGAAATTTTATGCCACGTGGTAGGTAAGAATCTAGGCTAAGCTTAGGCGTGAACCAGGCCTGGTGAAGAGCCTAACATGGCCGGGCTCTCAGCGCTGGTATCGGGCAGACGATGAGATAAGCCTAGCTACCACCCGGGCACGCTGAGCACACTCTCCCAGCAGAGACCTGGCTGGCAGAATCTCTGCGCCAACCTACTTTGGCTTTGGCTCCAAATCGTCTCATACACCAATTTTCCAAATATCCTACTTATGAGAGTTTTGATGAATCCTCTATGTTCCTTTTGGTTAGAGAGAACTACATGTATATGAACAAATTTTACACCCATTCCTGTTGTGTGTGGTGCCAAATTCGGCACCATGTCTAGGACCATGTTCATGTGTGGTAAACAAGGTTTTATTTTGTAAACAAGACCCATATGCTCATTCGAAGTGGCAGCCTCAACAACTTTTAATTTAAGTACTCAAAGTTGTTGAGGCTGCCACTTTGAATAAGCACATGGGAGGAGCAACAGATATAATTTTACTGAAACTCACCTAACACTTAAAATTTACCCCATCCACAATATATAAGTGGGTTTCCTTTTAATCCATTTGTCTTTTCAACAGGTTTGATACCTGAGTGTAGTCTCACTACTCTTCGGACAGAGACTCTGGATCTCAGGATCTCTGCTGGGAGAGTGAGCTGAGCAGCTCTCAATACGAACCACGTGTAGCGAGCAGCTCGCGGTAAATAAACGTGTGAAGAAAACACGCGGGGCCGGCCACGAGTCACCGGTAAAAAAAACACGGCGTGGAGACGGAGGAGGTTGGCGGGCAGGCCGTGAGGGTGCCCTCAGTCCCGTATGGTCCGATCTGATAGCTCGGGTGTACTTCTGATAAGCCGAACACGTTGTAAATGACGCGTGGCAGTTCCCAACACCGAAAACGTCTTAGTGCTTACTTGTACGACTTAAAATGAAAAATCGGACACTTTTTATCACTTACTCTGTGCATTTGTGTATTCTATATAGAATATGAATACGGAAATGTCGACATTCATCCACCAAGCAAATCTAACATTTTGTATCAGTCTGACTCTACTTGAAATATATCGAAAATGTACAAAATCCTTAAAAGCTATTGTAGACCGGATATTTGATATGTGTTCCTTCACATGGGCTTTGTATATAAACTGAATGCATGTGATAACTGCCGAGTACAGTTAGAGGGAAGGGGCAGGTGTGGAGGGTATTTGGATTAGGGGTAGCTAGGGTGCTACTGGTAGGTGTGAATGTCAGGGAGAGGTCAAGGGGTGAGGCCGGGATTTAAGGGTAAATATGCGAAAGGTCCCGGATCTAAGTCACGTGAGAGAATCTTCCCACGTCACACAGGTGACGTCACTGGTGAGTGTGGGAACTAAGCCCAGTCACAAAGTACTGTGTGTTAAAAAAGGAAGTGAACATGTTTTGTAATAGCTCCTTACAGATAATTACTTTATTTCCTTCAAATTACAACACGTTTAATCTTCTGTGGTATATCTTCCACTGGTAACGTGGGAATTAGAGATACTGGATAGTGTTAGAGCACGTTATCGATCATGGCGTGGATCACACTTGATCTCTGTTGGCCATGCGCGTGCGCGTTGGAAACCGGATGTAGAAACCAGACACTGTGAAGGTCCACCAGGTGTCGCCAGCCCCCGCTCCTGGGACGCCACAGGTCAACAGGGGTCGCTGTGGTCATTTAAATCCAGCCGGGGTCTGAAGGCTGACACAGACTGGATTTACCGTGACTCTGTGGTCGGGACTGGAGGCTGACACAGACTGGATTTACCATGACTCTGTGGCATGGACTAGAGGCTGACACAGACTGGATTTACCGCGACTTTGTGGCGGGGATTGGAGGCTGACACAGACTGGATTTACTGCGTCTTTGTGGTGGCAGACTGGAGGCTGCCACAGACTGGATGTAACACATATATCTGTGGCAGTGATTGGAGGCTAACATAGACTGGATTTACCGCGACTCTGTGGTAGACTGGAGGCTGACACAGACTGGATTTACCGAGTCTCTGTCATTGGACCTGGAGGCTGGCACAGATTTCCCTGTCTTCTGGGAGGGGGTTTGAGGCCTGACACAGCCCACAGCATCTCAAGCTGTGGATCATTATTCATACGGTTTAGTAACTGGAAAGTTCTCAATACAAAGGAGTTTAACACAACAGAGAGTCTCAAACAGGAAGCGTGTTCTTCTGTTTTAGTGTAAACGGAAATGAGGTACATGTCTTCATAAACCACTGAGGGCAATAAACATATCTATATTTGTAACTGGTCACCTCAAGCGTATAGTCATGGCAGGATTTTTTTTCAAAAGAAATTAGGAAACAGGGGAAGTATAGTAAATGTATTTTGTGACTATTCATCATAGGCGTACTTGGTACCGTTGGTAAAACAGAAAAACAAACCGAGAAATACATCTCCTTTTTAGTTCCTGTATTGCGTCGTGTCAATGGTTGTTCTGAAACCAATCCCTTGTCTGACTGTTACCCATCTGTATCTAAATCCGAGAATTACCTTTAACCTACTTCCCCGTATGAGTCTCAGAAAACTAGCATTGAACCATACGATCCGTTTAAGGAAGTACTACCGTCATCTTACACATATTGACGATAAGTTCACAACTTCGAAAAGGGAAAAATTATCAATGGAACATTAGAAGAGTTGAGCTGAAGTATTTTACATAATAAGTGTATAGGCCTATTTACTAGCATAGCGTCCATCGCTTTTCGAATAAAATCTGAAGCACACGTATGTGAGGTCTATTTTCTGCATATATTCCCATTCTATAAGGGATTACTTGGGCTCTTTACGTTTACAAGAATTCTAGGTTGGTTTAGTTTATCTAACGTCCAATAATAGCAATTAAGACTTACCAGACTTTCTATGGTAGTATTTCTATCTACACCCTACAGCGAGTAGGGCATGTCTAAAAAAGTTTTCCTTTTTCGTCGTGGTTCTTTGCTTTCCACAAAAAGTCTCTATTACTTTGGGAAAAAGATTATATCTACACCCTACAGAGAGGAGGGTATTACCTGGAGATACCAGGGATTGTATTCTAGTTATATCCACCTTATATCTACAGAAGTGGATGCAAACTACGTCGCAGAATTGGGAGCTAACGAGATTCACTTGGAGGACGTTGTTGCTGGGCTCTAAGAGCAAGGCACACGATATGTCGGTGAACACAAACACCAAGTAGAGAGACGCCAGCGCGCACGGAATGCTGGGTATCGTCACATTCCCCTTCACCCAGTGCTGCCCCCTAGTGATGGCGTCTGTGTCAGGTGCTGGGATCTTTTTTCTACCTCTCTTAATGTGTGTGAAGAGCGCTGAGAGAAGTAGCCACTAAATCCACTTCCAAGTGGGGTAAGAAAAAAACTTGCCCCTTTCCAGTTTTCTTTGGTCTGCCTCAAATGGCCATATTCTGGTATGTACCTTGGGCCCCTAAAAGGATGGAAAGGCCCTAAAAGGATGAAAAAGTGATGTTATTCCTTACATTCAACTTCTAAGAAGGCCTCATGGACGGATGAGCAAATATCACTTCATGAAATGTGAGGAAATCTGACCCAGGTGACAAGGTGTATAGGTGTGGCGTATATACACGTAGGTGTTTTCATGGGATGTAACATGAACCTGATAAACACACAGTTAGCGTGTCGAGGCCGACTCTCATAAGCTACAAAATGAACTTATATAAGCTGCTCTAATATCTCATCTTGTCATCTCACACTCCCAGCTGTGAACAAACACCACTGGCAAAGGGCGCTCTACAAATCTCTCATTCTCAGTATTCACTTTTCAATGATCAATCTTTTTTTTTTTAACTAAAAATAAATCCATAATCAGCGCTTGATTTGGGAAAAAATAAACACACATGAAGTAGTAGAGCTTATCGGAAATATGTATGTGAAATATTTTCAGCACAAGTCAAGTGTAGAAGTATTTGGATTCACCCCCACTCAACTCGCCCTTAAATCGTCTGCTCCCCCTTGGAAATACATGACACCTTTTAAGAGTCCTGAGATGAGTCTGTTTAACACCCGCCAACCCTTTACATCCCCTCGTGAAGATCATGAGTTACTTTGCCCTTTCTGTCAACCCACCTTCGCCCCCTATCCCCTCTTACCCTAGCATTTACCCACCGTATCAACTACCATCTAACCATATTCCCCCTCCCTACAATGCTGTATCCACCCAGCCTTCATCAGCTACTGTAAAAACACCACTCCAGTCACCCGTAGAGCAATGAGGAAGACGTTGGGTATTTACCAGAAATAAGCCAAAACTGCGGGGGAAAAAAACCAACCCACAACACAACAAGTTTTAAGAAGACATGGCAAATACACCTCTATGGCAAGCCGATGCTACCTTGAAAATGTGTAACTTTCTGTCAGTTTTTCGAACCACGCTGCTATAGTGTCTCCAGGATATCCTTGTCTCAAGTATGACAACGCATCGCCCAAACCATGGACACGGATCATAGATTCCGTCCCAACACTCAGTTTAGAAGAAGAAAAAAAAGTTAAAAAAGAAAAAAAAAGTTGATTTAAAAAAAAAAAAGGAAAAAAAAGACCCCACACCATATAAGAAGCGCCACTTACCGACAACCATCAACGTAAACTCAAATCCACGCTTCACCGACTTCCGGTACACCTGGTTGGGGAGGTTGGCGAAACCGACGTATCCCTCGACCTCCTTGGAGCCGGGGCCGTGTCCGGCGGGCGGGCCGTGCGAGCCGCCGGAGTAGGCCGTCTTCTCCTTCTCCCGGTGCTCCTTGTCCCGCTCCCGCTCCCGCAGCAGCGACGGGTCGAACTTGGGCGCCGCCATCTGTTCGTTCTTGTTGAAGAAAGCGTCCCGGGCCTCGCGTTTAGTACTCAACTGGAAGAAGAGAGGAGGTGGGTTATTGCCGTGATGGACGCTAGTCGGGGCTAGTGCCGCAAGAAAAAAGGCAATAGAAATGGGCTAAGGACAAGCGCTCCTCATCCCATGTGTGCCTGGCGGGATCAGTAGATATCATGAAAAGAACTAAAAAAAACATTATCTATTATATTTTAATGGCAATCATAGAGAAAAACGGACAGGAGTTTCAAACAAAAATGAGTTGATTACTGTTTCCTAATAACATAAGTTGGCATTATTTTCAGTTTTGATTTTTTCCGACTACATTCTGATCTGGACTAGACGTCTGATATACTGATCTATACATGACTACAGACTATTAATATACATGTATGTTAATAGTAAGCTTCTGTCTGAAAGCTAACCTATTTTAGGTTGAGATCCAACAACTTTATTATTAGCTCAATGGGATGCTAGGAAAATATGTGTAAAATCACTTTCTAAAGAAACGGTTTTGCTATCAATAAAAATATCTAACAAGAAAAACTTAAAGTAATCATTTATCTACATTTACCAAAAAAAGGACGCATAGTGCACCTATAGGGTCCAAAATAACCCCTAAATACCTTACTCCAACATCAATTATTCTGATTTCTATTTCAATATCAATCTTCAATCGGACATCAAACAGTCAGAAAATCAACATAGATAAAACATCCAACAGGTTGTGCCATTTATAATTGCTATGGTTTATTTGTATGTAAACCACATCAAGAATGTACCCAGTTTATTTACACGGAAGTGAACACTTAAACTAGCTGAACAAATGACTCGTAATTACTGAACAATGCGATAGATCCACCACAGGTGTGTGTGTCACACTCACATGTACCGTTTGAGTCGTCAGCGAGCTTTGACCTGCGGCGCTATGGCGCAGTCCCTGTGATCTTTTAATCATCCAACTTGTCCGCTTAATGAAAGAGCGTGGTGACAACAGTTCGCGACGCCAGGGGATATACTCAATGTCACCGGCTTTTATCTAGGCTGGATTAAGACGGGTGAACATGTCATTGTGGTCTCTGTCCACTGCGCGACTTCCATAGAGATTTTTTTAAAGAGAACAAATAATATTCTCAGTTGCAAAAAGAGAATTTATTGTCTGTCTGTTGGCAGCCTGCAGTACTTCGTTAGATATGTTTCTCGGAGAGCAAATAATATTCTCAGTCGCATGAAGAGGATGGAAAATGTTCTCTGTCTAATGCAATACTTACATATAGGTGTTTCTGTGAGATCAAATACAGTCCTTTGTTTTATTGGTCTGATGTCTTCCCAGGAGATCCTGATGGTAAATTCAGGAGTAAATCTACCTCTGTGAGGGGGGAAGGAGAAAGTTGGCTGCTGCAGCAGGATTTGAACCCACAACTTTGTGATTTTTTTTATTCACAAGGTAGCGCCCGTGGTGAGCGGATCGACCTAGCCTCGTATTACCATTCTCCAACTTTGTGATTATTTTATCGCTGTAAGAAGAGTATTTTTGTGATTTGTCTACTGTAGTATTTCAACAGAGCTGTCCCTAGAAGAAAACTCTCCTCATAACCTAATGCTTATTGTAACCTAGACTTGCTCAGGTCTTTGATTATGAACAAATCATAACACTAAATCAGGGTGAAATGCATTATGATATGTTTCCTTTCCCTGACCGGCCGGCGAAGAAAGGTGGGGTAGGTGGAGGGGATACAGGACTGAAGCCAGTCTAATTGTAACTGTAATCTATAGGAAGAATGCATATATGGACATAGATATATACGTCTAGTAGTAGCTGAAAACGCAGGATACAGGTAATTACAGGCTACCATCGCATCATTCGTAAATCAGGCAAACTGTTTACGGCTGTCGCAACGCAGACACATCTCTGCAGTAGGAAGTAAAGAACTTTCGGTTCCCTTTTTCTTGTGGTTTTAGGTTGGTTTTATTTTCTCTCTCTAAGCTGAGGTGACATTCCTTATCGCTACTGACAGCCTGCCTCTGGTGGAGTGTCCCAGCCACAGATTTACAGACAGGTGGGCTCCAAAAACTCACACCGACAAAAATATGCCGTTGACCTCGTCGCCCGACTAGTCATGGCGGGGGAGAATCTTTTTTCCCCTTTTTTTGGTGGGGGGAAGGGGTGTGCATCTTGCCATTAGGATAGAAACGACCGCCTTTACCATCAATCCATCCTCGTAAGAGTTACCTCTAAACTACTGCCACTAAACAAAACTGCCTACAAGGTAGGTCATATCGTATGCGCCTATCCCTAACAAGGATTGATATTCTATATAATATCTATATGATATATTGAAGGTCTAGTAATTTAATACACATGGATGTAACACATCTTTTTGTGTGTCCTAAAGGCCATAACACATTCTACGATTTCGGAACATGAATGTTCCATTATCGGCGATAAAAGAACAATTGTAAGCTTAGGCGAGGCCTCGAAACAGAATCGCTGAGTGTGGCATCCCCCCTCCAGAAATTTGACTAAGTTTAGAAAATGCCTCCTGTGGACATGTACCTTTATCGCAGATGAATTGCCGTCCCATGTTCCGAAATCGGGAACGATAAATTAAGGAACCTGTTCCTTTCTGCTGTCAGAGACAACCGATGACCAATGACTAGAGTTGTAACACATTCGGTGGGTTAGAATATTGTAATACTATCGCACAGTGTGGACAAAATTCCTTAGGATTAACTTCTAGAATTGTTAAGACGTGGCAAAACACCTCTTGAGCAAAATTTAAAAAAAAAATAAAAAAAAAATAAAAAAGTTTAGGATTAACTTCTATCACCCCCTTTCTGGTATCACGCTGTGATAGTCGATGCAATGTGCAAATTAGCCAGAGACACGTTAAGACTACTTTACGATTAAGGGAGTTTATCATTCAAAATGAAATCGTACAGTGTGTTTTCCACTTAAAGCCAGGCTATGCTAAAGCTGTCTATACATCAAACCCACTAATCGGCCTGACGTCACTCCTCGCGTCACATCCATCACCGCTCCCCCTGGTGTATACGACGTCAACTAAAAGAAGTGCTCCCCCGCGTCTCCGTTACCATGACAACACGTCAGCTTTAGATTTAAGATCATGCCCTAAGCTGCAGAAAGCCTTGGGCAGGCAGAATACTCGTGAAACCAAACACGGCTATATTTTCACTTGTCCTCACTTCTTCATCATCAGAGAATTCACCGTCCTCCTACACACTCGACACATGGACACGCTTTCTAGCTGCTTAGATCTATTGCTAAAGGGCACAATCCATCAGGCCGATTTCTCACCCGATCAATTGTTCCTGGGCCCTTAATTGGAAGCTCACGTATTGTAATTTATTTAATTCTGAAACTAATAGTTTAATAAATGACCATTTTCAAAGATTTGAGAAATTCTAGGGCATCCGATAATAATCGGCGATTGTCTGGCTACGGAATCGGCTACCATCGGTCCAGTGGAACACACCCTTAAGGTAGACAAATGCAAGATCAGATTATTACTTGTTCAGACCAGGTAACAAAGAAGGACTTTGCTTTTGTTTTAGGGCTCTCAATCACGCCATGAGCATCACTGCAGAAACCTCCTCCTTGATCACGGGCAAGCATATATCGTGCTACAACCGTGGTCGAATGGATGCGAGAGAGAACCCTGTAAACCCTTCCCTGGACTGACCCATCACAAATATTGTGGATATCACACAAATATTTCGCACACACATTCAGGCATTGCTCAATTGTTAAATCACGATGACCCCGGTTTGGAGCAGAGACCATTATGACCAGAGATGTCAGTTTGGGTAAGAAAGAAAGTGGAAATATTTCCCATTTGGAATATGCTGCCTCTGAGAGTCTGAGAAACTATGGAAAACACATCAGTATTGGCCACGGCGTGGGGCTGAGGTATGGAGGTTCAAACCGCTGTGTCATAGGTACGATTGATATCATCTTTATTTGACGAAAAGACATTTTTAATACTGAAAATAAAAACGTTGATTTCCGTGAAAAAAAAAGTGGAAAGCTGCAAGCTCCGTATTTTCGATGGATTATTACACTGGTCGGTCCAGCATCCTCACAACCCCGGCAGGTCGCTGAGGTGCGTGTGTGACTGGCCAAGTAGTCCAGTGTCAAGTGCTCCGTTCAGTAATAACATGTAATCTGTGTATATTCATCTAGTGCCTTGTTTTTCTCTCACATCTCCTCTTACGCTAGTTGGCCATGCCCCAGAAGTGGGGGTCGCTAAGTAGTGGCGCCGTCACTGACGTCGTGATGACGTCACAGGCCGGCCGGTCGCTCTCCGTCTATTATGGGATGGAGGAGTGGTAGGGCTGAGCGCCGCCATTTGTTATCAAAGCAAACAGATTGGTGGCAGCGTCCCATTACAGACTATGGAGGCAATGTTTCCGTCGGACCTTTTTTAAGTCAATCACTCCGGACGAGAATAGAACCGACAGGATTTATCAAGCTGTCACAGAAGAGAACGTGCCACTATATACCTTTTTTCAGGAATGTAATCACGGCGCTACTATAGCAATAAATGCGGTCACCCAACTGTAATTGATAGCATCATGCATCACTTGATCGTTAACGGGGTGTATTTCTCCCCTTTATTAACTATTGGCTCATATGCCAATGGAGATCGTGTCTATATCTACACTCCAATTGGGATTTTGTTTTTGTTTTTTACCATTAACCATCAAATAATGGTGATGCTGCTGCTAATAATAAAATATAGAACATCACAGGGATAGTTGGGAAACTTGAGGTTTTGAGGCGAGTTGGAAGTTGGAAATTCTGTGAGGGCATTCATTGTCGAGTCTTGTCGCATCCCCCATACATGATTGCAATGATCACCCTTTTTTCAGTTTAGATGCTAGTGGTTTTGTTTTGTTTGTGTGTGTGTAGGGGGGGGGGGGGGGAGGTTCTTTTTAAAATTCAAATTGCACACTCTTCCACACCACACAGAACCCATCAACGAGGAGATTCACTAATTGCATTCAATCTCATCAAACTGGCTTCATGTTTTGGTCTGTTTGGTTTCTTATTAGTCTATGCCCAACTCCTTGTCCCTAGATTCCTGGATCTATCGGGCGTCCAATTGAGCATTGGGCGAAGGCAAAGTATTGAAAAGAATTTGATTTTTCACTGAATGTCCATGATCAAAGAAATCCACGACGTCCCCTGGACACCACCCCTCCACTTTGGTGATAACGACAGAACCATCCGTTAGTACTCCATAAACATACCAGAGGGCACCCCAGGGAGACGTCAATGCAACTGCCTGTGACGTCACAACGCCGACGTCGCCAGTGACGTTGAGTTACGAGTTGACGTCAGGGGTTGATGGTTAGTTACGTTTCACGTATACAGACGAGAGAGGGCGGATGAGCCGGCCGTATCACCCCAGAGGGGAGTTTGACTACCGCAGTATATAATACTGAATTACTGCAGTATATAGTGAATTACTTCAGTATATAGTGAATTACTTCAGTATGTAGTGCTGATTTACTGCAGTATGCAGTACTGAATTACTGCAGTATGTAGTCCTACATTACTGTAGTATATCTGGCCGTATATATGATACGCAGTCTTTATCTGAATGATACGCAGTCTTTATCTGATCAACATTGAAATCTGAAACCATGACTGATCAAGAACGCATCAAGGCAGGCGACAATAAACTGTGCACAGCTACACCTACATCTGCTTTGTCAGGAAGATGCACAATCCTAACTTCAAAGACAGGAAAGTGGCCATCAAAGTCACAACAATGCTGGCGGCTATTTAGGGACAGTCTGCTGGGTTTGTACGCTGAGGGCGTTGAGAAAACCACGGGAGGTTTATCCCCTCACAATAGTAGACGAGTGGGGGGTAGGTTAACCTGGGCCCAGGCATACCCCTCACCTTACTTCACTACACCTCCAGGTCAGCCACTGGCGGGCAGGTGATTTAGGTAGCTGTGGTAACAGGTGAGAGGTGTGTATTAACCTTGGTTACCGTGTTCCACGTCACTTCCACGCTGTGGTCACTCCAAGACATGTCCCCGCCGAATCACCTCAGTTTTCTTTTAGATTCCTCTCAAAATATGTTTGTTTGGGTAGTTTAAAGTCCAATTTCTTCAATTAGACTCTTAAAACCTTCTTACCTGGCCCTCATCCTTCTCTTTTTTTCATTTTATTTCTGATTCCCCTTTATTTTTTTAATCTTTTATGGGGTGTCGGACATGTTGGTGGAGTCTGGCTGGCAGGGAATCAGAACGAAAGAGTGTTCATAAATGTACTTTCCACTAATTCCGATATTTAGCCAATTCTCCAACTCCCACACTGGTCTAGTATTTCCCTCCATCTTATATCCAAACAAGTCCAAGAAGGGAGATTTTCAAAAACTTGTAGGAATTTAAAACGAAGAATTACTGATATATAGAATTCTTCAACAATCCTCTCGGATCTGAAATTACTATCAACGCATTGGCATGTACATCTATTTAATTCTTTTCCATTCTTCTGGCGTTTGCCAAAGACCGGGAAATGTGTATAAATATTTATTTTCAACCATTTTTTCAAGTATGGAAATGACCTTGGAGAGTACTGTCCTTAAGCGATCTGCTACAGGGGAAAATACCTGTTTATACAAAGCGTCACGTTTACCATAGATCCTATGTCAAACATGTTTGTTCCTGAAATCTATACCAGACAACGTACTAAAACAAAGATACTGTGCCTAGAGTTAAGCTTCCTGTACACAATACAACAGCAAAGCCCCTTCTCTCCAAATCTGACCACCTGATATGTACTTACTATTAAGCCACTCTTATATTATCATGATATCAATATGATCAGTAAGAGTTATTCTCACTTATCTTGTCGTTCCCACAACCTCCAGTCCGATTCAAACTATTCAGTTCTGATTTCAATCATTTCTGAGATATTTGGGACTTGTTCAAACATACTCAAATGGGCTAGCAAATCCGAAAGGTTTTGAAATGGTTTCTCATCTATACAGTACTAGCATAATTAAGCTGTATATTAGTAGAAAATCATTTTTTCTAGTGGTCTTAATGTCTCAATTTTGATGGAAAATTATTGTCATTTCCACCAATTTTGGAGAATTATTCTTAAAAAACTGTACATGACATACATGTACATAACAGCTTTAAGAGGGATAGAATGACTTCACATTCGTCGGCGCAAACTTGCAGGGTGTAACACACTCACTGCAGCCAACTCCAGGTCAGCGGCCATGACCTTTACTCTCAATCTCATCTTACAGCCTTGGGAAATGTCGTGTATGTTTTCTTCAGGTGGAGAGAGTTGGAGAGTTGTGGTGGAGATGGGCGGGGCGGCTAACAGGACTGGCGGGAGAACAATCAGAAGGGGGCCGGCGGACAGAGACTTGTCACGGAGAAAAGCAGACGACATTGCTCCAAGCTGCAGCCGCCATTCCTCACCTCTGTCTTACACCGCAAGTCGTGGTCAGTCGCCTTCCCCTCAGGCCCAATGGCATTTCTCAATCTCCAGCTTAGCTAGGCCTGCTCAGTACTTCTATGTGTAGTGCGGTGAATGGCAATGGCAAAGAAAGGAACAGAAATGGGGGAAGTATTTGGTTATGTTCCCCAACGGTAAAAGCAAGCTTTGATATTCGCATCCACAACGCATCCTATGCATATGGGCAGGGTTCAGGGTAAGGGTAAATATAGACTGGCTTCAGTCCCTGTACCCCTCAACCTAACCCACCCTTCCTCACCTTGATACAGGGCCAGCCAGAGGAAGGTTGATCTTAAATGGGTTGAACTATTTAATGAATGTCCATAATCAAAGACTTGAGCAAGTCTAGGTTGAACCGTGTACAGTTTATGGGACCCTCTCTAACAAGGCTTATATCCTCTGCTTTTGCTATTACGAACATAAATAGATAAAGTACAATATGGTATCTTTTTCATATACATCTACATGATCCATGTTGAGTTTACAATGCATTTAAATATGAAAATTCTGGTCCTTATCATTAAACCTTGAGTAATGTTGATGCATAAAATGACATGAAAGAGAGGACATTAGAACCCTGGAACTTTCTTACTCCTATCAACGAGTATAGAAATATAGCTTTTTCAATACTCGTTGCTCCTATACTTTTTATGTTTATAAATTTGCTAATGTTCAGTTTCAGTGTATTAGGGTCAGTGTAGGTCAAAGCTGTCTGGGCAGTTGTCACAGATTGTCAGGGCCTGGAGGACCAAACCTGACTAGAATAACTCACCTGTACTGCCAGAGGTCAGATGACAATCCTCAACTTAGTGTACTTGGGAATAATAGGACAACTACTTCAGGTATCTCTACTATTTGTTTTCACTTATTCAGAGCAAACGTTTCGACAGTGCATATTCCTTATCAAGGTCTTTATCATGAACATATCCTGGAGAATGAACGACAAACTCCCTGGCAAAATTCCACCTACCTGTGGACGGTCAACAGTTTTGTCTACGCCTAACTTACTGGGAACAGCTGACCAAGTTTGGAGGTCCAAATAAATGAGAAATTAGGAGCAGCTAAAAACGGTGATGTCACTCAATATGGCTAGTCTTATGTCTATCTTTGGGATTAACCACCCAATCTTTACATGACTCTTAGCAGTTGAGGGAATTGTTGGACAGCCTTCCATCGGCTAGGACTGTCTTAGGGAATCAGCTTGAACATCATCGAAGATAACCCTCATACGAGGCCTCCTTGTAACATGCACTTTGGTAGGCATCAGTTATTCATCAGACCCCAGGGGGCCGTTGGATAACTTATGCCAGTGAAAGGACAGGGCACAAGAAGACCTTGCAGGAGGGTTGTTGTTTAATAATACTCAACATCATTCAGCTAATACTGTTCTCACTGACCAAAGGTCTTCCCTAGGTTTTGAATAAAGTTGACACACGTTATCTAAGGATCTCATTGGCGTACAGAATCTAAATTATTCAACGAGCCCCAATCTCGTTAGATGAGCACAAGTCTCAGCCACGACCTGTGAGATGTACAGAGAACTCTCACTGAAGTGGATCACTAACCAGACTTGGAAGAAGTTTCCTCGTGTCAAACAGTTCTCAGAGATTCCCGGATATTCTTTTTGCTCACATTTTTTCTCCTGAGTTTGTTATTTTTGCGCGTGGTCTATCAACACTCAGTGACGTAAATCAGGTGGCCTCGCTTTGCCAAACCGCATTCCTATTTCTCACTGTATGTCTGCAAACTGCAGCTTTCTGTTTGTCCCCATCAATTACAGATTATCAGTTCAAGGCGTTATTTGGTGGCTCATTTATACTAAACACATCCACGTATCGAGGAATCAGATATTGTAATGTGTGATGATCCTAAAAAGAAACTAGAAACCCACGTCCTTCCTTTGGTTATACATGTACTTCCTATTCAATTCAGATCAGCAATGGGTCTCAACTTCGTTTTATTGAAAACAGCTGTACCCTTCTTCGCATCTCTAGGCTTCCCACCTTATCTTTTATGTAAGGATATACATGGTGAATATAGCGGTATATGTAGACTACCACTGATATATGTAGACTACCCTTGCAGCAATGAGGCGTTCGGATGTCTTAAGCCTATAAGACACCGAAATTTGTTCCAGATTGATCCCGACCATCGGCTCGGTGAGAGTCGGGAATAAAACTTCGGTGTCTTATACCTATAAGACACCGACATGTAGACTGTTCCCGACGACACCTCCCCCTTTTATAACCTCGTAAAACGACCCCGATTGAGATCAAAGAGAGCAAGCGGGAGCCGGACCCGGGCCGGGTGATAGGTATATGTAGGAATAATGCAAAGTTTAATAACTTCTTTTCTATTCAAGATATCACATAACGGATTTCAAATCTGTAATCGCCTCTGTCTCCCCTACAAATCGGTATAAAATACTCGGGTATAGAATGAGGGGATATATAGCATCACTTTATAAGCGGCCTACTCAGAATCGGGAACAGTCGGTGAAAGTGCGTACACCGAAATCTTAAGGTCGGGGACAGTCGGTCATATCTGACATGGTAGTAATGCCCGACGCGTCGGGAAAAGCAATAAAATCGGGTCGGTGAAGTGCGTACACCGACCCGATTGATGCAGATTGTCACAGACCCGACGGATCCGTCGGGGAAAGGTAGAATCGGGCACAGCCGTCGGGTCGGTGTCTTATAGGCTTAAGACTAAAAATCGTGGAGCTGAAATTATCAGTTCCTACCCATCCCCGGTCCGTATGTTTATAAATATGTGCGGGTAAAGTAGGACTTGACGAAAAGCGAAGTATGAACCAAAGCTAGACTCACTTAATAGACTCATTGAATATTCTGATATCAGAAAACACTCATTTTGATTATTCCAAAATAAGATGTATATCAATGTGGAGAACTGTTGAATCATTTTTCGATTGACAAGTACCGGCTTGTATACAGGTGTTCTTACCACGTTTCATTCCCTTTTTTTAAATTGAAAAGAAATCAGATCATTATAATTGATTGTTCATTGACTTTGCAATAGTTCAATTTCAGACAGCACATTCTCAGTGGATTCCTTCCTACAAGATAAATCATAAATAATGGAAAAATATACATGTAAATGTCAGATCATAGAAACCTGTAAAGTGCAAATAAATGTCTTTTTTTCTATTTGTTTTTATCTTTGATCTGGGAATCTTGTCGGGATGAAGAAATCTTGTGCCTTAGGGATCTCCCAAGTTTACTCACGTTAATCGAATCTCTCATGGCGGACCTTCGCAATTATCACGACATTAATCTGGGAACAATTACCACTGCAGCGTTCTATCAACGGTAAATACCACCCACTCAGCGATAGCCATCTACGAGTGAGAAGTTTCTCTATGCATCTCTAAGTGGTTCTGCGTTTAAGATAGAGCCCCCGGTCCTGTACACTGACCCTATCTGACAATCGCGTGGATCCCATCTTGACAAGTGAGCCTACTTCTCACGGGCCACATCCCTTGAGGCTGTACAGTGGTAGTGGGATGAAGGAGGTGATGGGGTGGATTTGAGGGATCAAATACTACCACCCTGTGCTGCGTTCCCAAGAAAGGCAACATCAAACAAACGGAGGGGACACTGTGAACCCGTCCCCAGCCGCTCTCGTGGTGACAGTCTGCCCAGTTTCCGCACCCTGCTTTAAACCTGATCCAGCTACAAGTGGACCGATCCAGTCGGATACCTGACTTAATATGTGCATCGATATGACGTCAACGTGGCAAGGAGAGGCTTTAGTGGGATGGTACTAGACATAAGGCAACGCCTTTACTCTATAAGGCACATAGTTATTGGGCTTTGAAGACGGCCATCGTGCGCCCCCCCCCCCCCCCCCCCCCCCGATGCCATCTAAAACACCATGTGGAGGGATTAATCAACTATGGATTTTATCCAAAATATTTGTTTGGGCTTGCCATAGAGTTATTTTAGCCTTGTCTCGATATTATCCATAGATAATAACAACTGATAACAGTGGTGCTATCTTACAATTTAATTTCCTGGCGGATGATGACGGAACTAGCAATCACTCTGTGCCCTATACTCTGTTATCTATCGTGACGTATGTAGATCTCGCTTATCTGGTGATATAAACATCACGCAATGTTAAAACCGTTTGGGAATATAATGGTGGGGATTCCGTCAGATTTTAAATTGCTAATCTCCCACCTTTAAAGTGCTATCAAAGTTGCCCTTTAAAAGACGGTGGTCTAAAACAAATTCAACGATTTGCATGCATGACTTATCATCCTGATGAAACAGCATGATGAGCAAGGTGAACCATGTATATCCATACATTACTGAGAAATATCTAAATCTAGTGCACAAGATTTCAATACTGCATAGGTTCTACAGTATCTACAACTATATATACGCAATTGCTTGTTACTGTTAACACTAACAGAGATGCCAGTGAAGCCTACAGAAAAAAACGCTGTAAGAAAAACCCTGAAAATAACAGAACTTTTTTTTCGTATTCACTCTTTATGTCTAATATGATGACAGTTTAATATATAAAAACATATTAAAGAAATGAAGAGAAGGAGACCGAAAATAGCAAGAAAACTGACATTCCTGAGCTAACATCCTGTGACACTTACATACGTGTACTAAACCTCCTAAAACTATTTCAAACACGTTGCTTGTCTCGGGCAGCACGTCTGACAGTGGGACGATTGTGTAAGGTGTGTTTAAATGTGCATCCCGGCACCTCCCCCTACGGTCTAAAGTAAACAACACACCTAAATAGTTAACACACACGCATCTAGGGGCGCCCCTACCCCCCAGCCGCTCACCCCCTTTACCCCGCGCACGCACTTAAATGGGGTTCAGTCTGGAGGCTTAGCTGGATCCCTTGACTAGTTCTGCACCCCTCCTGCTCCCCAAACCCCATAACAATCGTGTTCCTTTTATGTGCCGACAGCAGAACCTTGCCCTGATTCCGCCCCTTTCTATCCTCCTCTTTTCGCTCTGACAGTGTGATAAATAATTCATACAATGAAGCTCAACTATCATGGCATGTGAGTATGAACACAGTTATAGCCTCGGGGTATGCTCTGTGATTTTTTTTCCCTGAAATCACTATTACGGTTTGATTATATATCATTGATGTTAAATTTCTTTTAAAGTACCAAGTAGCATAGCTTAATCTGAGATAGGATAAAAGGGGGTGGGATATGTTTTTTTGAATGCCTTTATAATATTGAGGGATTCACTAACGGGATCAGGTTGGATGACATGGGAGAGGAGTGAAGGGTGCAATAGAGAGGACCCTAGTGGGGTAATCCTGTCTGGGTGGCTCATTCAATCACCCCGCGTATTCTCACAGGTGACGTGAAATAACATAAAGCACAGCAGCGTTTAGCGCATGATGATCAAATCGGTCAAGCAGACGACAATTGTCCTTCCCGCGCTGCAATATCAAGCGCCTAAATATGGCGGGCGCGCTATGCTTTGTACAGGGTGTGGATTATTTAGACGTCAGTCGTTGAAGACAGAATGTATCTGTACGCAGAGTGTTGTTGGGTAGGGTCAAGAGGGCGATATCTACACAGGAAAACCCTACTTGTGTCGTCATTGTCCACGCGAGACGAGAGTCTCGTAGCACGAGAGTTGGCGTCCTGGTTTTGATGCAGCAGACTTGAATAAAGAAGGCGTCACACCACAGAGTGCCATGTGTCAAACTAGAAAGCAGGGGAGTGGCCTCATCGAGTAACAACAGCACCCTCAAATGTTCAACGACTATTTCAACTGATAATTTTCTAATTTTTTTTCAGATCCTAGACGAACTGGGATGGTCTAGTATACATATATTATTTATTGTGAAGTAGAAGACGAGGATATTTAAATATCTGAAGGTAAAACATGGGGAATTTATGAGCGGGAAACTGCGTCTCAAGGAGAGGAATCTCCGTTCAATGATGACCGTGTTTCACAAGAGGAAAGACTAATACGCAGCACTAAATGTCAACTGTTTTACAATGAAATGTCAATATATTGTAAATCTGGCCACAATTCTAATGGAAAGGCGTTTCATATGAATGAAGTTGTTCATTTACTTCTGTTGTTTTTTTACTATTCACCGTTGTCATTCTGAAGTGATTTGCCGTTCACTGATACAACGCACATATAGATGATTGATTGAGTACAAATCTTTATCATCTTCGTGAATAAAAGTGTGTACACTGTCCCAGAGTAGAGACAACCTGTGACTGGAAGCCCCCCCCCCCCCCCCCCCTCCACACACACACACACACCTCAACCAATCCCTTTCGCTATGCTATAATGCCTGGAGGCATTCGCGGGCATTGTACACAATTAGTAACTTCTATTTCATAATTAAATAATGCAAATATCTGTCAAACCTATACAAAACTGTATTAAAGTCAACATCATTACTATTATATGAAATCCTAATTATTATTGATAATCATGGGTTTGTAATACAATTATTATTTTTGATTATCATGGATTTTTAATTTAATAAAGGAATGCTATGTATTGTGAAAAGCACCAGTGTACTACAGGGGTGAAAATGATGCTATTTCAAGGTGGGTATCTGGTACTGTGCAGCATAGCGAAAGTGCTAAAGAGTCGAGGTTTGAGGTGTCTGGTATTTCACGGTAATGCCGATCACTGCATGGCCTCAGATCGCTATCAGGACTGACCCAGCGGGGTTGAGGGTTCACCTGAGTTCCCGTAGCATGATATCTACCTGACTCAAACAGGTGCAAACACCTGCCGGCAGAACACGCGAGGGAGGCCCCATAAACCCTGAAAGGTCGGACCAACGCTTGGAGGCGGCTGGGGCATATCGCAAAGAATTGTGGGATCGTCTGAGGAAAGAGAGTATAGGTCATTTTCCTTGTGATCAGTCAACTAGGGGTCGACTTGTGATCAGGGTAGCATGCTCATACGCCACGCTCTGTTCAGTGTCGTACTACCACACTCTCCAAGCAGAGCATGTTCAATTTTCCAGTGCCATACTACCCTAACACTCTCCAAGCAGAGCATGCTCAAATGTCACTATATACAGCGCTGAGAATGCTGTTCTATGACATTATCTCACCCCGGTATTTTTCTCCATAGGCTTAACATTAGGAACTCGTACTCCACGGCCGTGAGGTTCGTGTACCCAATACTCAATGGCTAATTTGGTGATTCATTTCATCAATGATTAATGCTATACGGGGTGAGACCACAGAGTAATTCACTCAGCTTCGCTTTGTGAATTATTCTGCAGTCAAACTCGGTGGAGTACATACCAAGCTATTTTCATCTCGTGGGTTTCCTTCTAATTCTCCAGGTATGTTCCTGTACCGTCAATATTTCCCATGAAATACCTGTTAAGAAACTAGGAGTTCTTGATCACTGCAAACACCTCGATTTATATTGTGAATCTTAATTCAGTTCCTATATGTTTTAGACGATGCAGTTAAATATACCGAAAACTAAACCACATTTCTTTTTAATTCAAGTTCTCTTTAAAGGGCGCTTTCCAGACACTCCTCAAGTAAAGCACTTATTTGTTCCTAATTTCTTTTATGACTCATAGTCAGACATTTGTGTAGGCGAGAGAACATTTATCATGAATATAATTATGACCACACTGTAATTTAGGATTTTACAAACCAACCAAGATGGATTTCGTTTGAAGTAATTTTTGTTTGTTTTACTTTTGCCGTCCGTCATACAGGACCGATTTAGCCAGGCGATGAGGATATAAAACGTATCTAGATATTTAATACATTATTTATAATCCCTTGCTTTAAGAGGGGAGCAGAGTTATAATTAAGCAAACCCCCAACAACAAACATCTTTTCAAATGATTGTGTTGTATTTTTTCTTTCACATAGAAACAGGATTTTCTGGTGTTGGAAATCTTCTTTTTTTTTCAAATGAACTTCCTCTTCTAAGCTCTACAGATGATAAGAAATACGAGACAAAAGTTACCATCCTCACAGAAGTCGTAAACCACTGACAATGCATGGCCAATGATATCAGCAGCTCACTTAACATCCAGAGGGTCTTTTAGAAAAACACCACAGCATACAGTCACTCTGAGGTCACTGCAGACCAGTAGCGCCATCAAATGGCCCGCCTCAAACCACCTGACATCGCCACAACAAAACCGACCTACGGTCTCCAGATCGGCAGTGATAGTTCGCAGTTGACAACGTAAATGTAGATGAAATATCGCTACCTATCATCGGTAGAAGAATAATAGTCTACTTAGCCGCCGGGTATTAACTGTAACTAGCTTTGAGAATATCAGTCATCTCAAGTTTCGTCTTGCCCGACTCACCTCCACTGACCTTTACCTCGTACCGTACATGTATACAGCCATACTGTATGCGTACTGTATGCACTATCTTCAGCCAGCATATTCTCACCTTATAACAATATGAGAAATGATATGATTTAAACAATTATTTTTAAGAGACAAACTATATTCTAAATAACACTATATTTTATGAAACGACACGCCAATGTATAATAAAGAAATGTAAGAAAGTTTTAAACTGAACACTGTATCTGACAAATAAGAATGAAATAAAAATTTGTCCTAAAAATGAACCCACTAATTATGTAGATTATTTACCGGCTGCTTGAGTTTCATGGATTTAAATAAATTATTCTACAAAAGTTTAAGTAAACGTGATCTGGATAGCAAGCTGCAGCTACATTCACGTATTCTCAGATTCAATCTGTTCACCTTCCATCTTAAACTAAATGTCATCTCTGAATACCTATCTCCTGTTTACCTCTTCTATGACTGTAGTAGTGCCACGAATTAAGTGCCTTCCTCAACCTCATAATTTGATTACACCTCTCACTGATCAGCACTTAACAACAATTTAAAATTTCTATTCCCTTCCAGGATATCATTCTAAGACTAAGACTGAATTGTTTTATGTTTTGTTCGTGGAAATTTACCATCGTGTTATAGCCACGATATGAGATAATTCTATCCCAATTATCTCTCAACACAGAGAATTCTAATGCATCAACATAACAAACTGTGCACTGATCAACTCATGTCCTTAATTGTACGCGTGCATTACAACTTGATTTATTTTCTATCACCTTTCCGGGATGGGGTTTTTAACTCATGACTCCAGGTATAAATAAATATCTCTCCCTAAAAGAAGAATGTCAGTGACAAAAATAGCAAATAGTATTCAAGAACTGCTTAAGAAATAGAGTATTCAAACCGGGAAGGCCATTAATAGTCATCTCAATGCAGCCCTCGGGTGTCCCACCCCCTCCCCCTCTGGGCGCCACGTGCGGAGGTCAAAGGTCAGGGGTCAGGGGTCAATGGGCGGGGTTAAGGAGGATATAAAAGTGAACTTCACACAATAAACCAGCATTCTTAATACGGAGAGTGGGTAATTAATCTGGTAGTTTCACCTGTCGCAGTGAAATTGTCCGTGATGTGTGGTTGGTATTTGAGTGAGTCCTCAAGGGCGTTGTACTTAATTTCGCGGTGTGGGGAGGCTCATAATGATCACGGATGTGATGTGTGTGGGAATGACACCAACAAGGAAGTGTTGTAAATAAGAGCACAATGACAACGTCCTAATGGGACTGAAGTACATGTAATTATACAGGGATGTCAGATGGGGTCAGGGGAAAAAAGTGGAAATATTTTTTCTTATGGATTTTACTGTCTCAGATAGACCAGGAAAAACTTGAATGATATGTTCTTGATAGCCATGGCTAAGGGTCTATGGGGAGGTCCCAACTACTGTTTTATTAGAGTAAATGAGGCTAACTCAAAATTACCAGTTTGATGCAAGGAAAAGCGATTACAAATGAAAAAGTGGATTTCCGGGGAAAAATGGAAAACTGACATCTTTGGTACTAATATTAGTTATATAAGATGTAGAAAAATATCCTCAATACTCCGTGATGAGCTCGACCTCTTTAGTGCATAATAAGGAAGTCATTGGATTTCAGTAATAGAAGTTATCTTTGGATAAATCAAAAATGAAGATATAATTCCATAATTTCCACTCTTATAAAAGGTATCTGTCTACTAGGGGTGAGAATTTTTGTTTGATTTACTGTCTTGCCTCTTGTTTCTCACTGTGGACGTAATTCATGGTCTTGTATGAAGATAAAATATTGTCAGTGGATTATCGAAGACTGAGAGAAATAAATCTCACTGGCCTCTCCTGTGAGCTCAGTACCACTTGCTCCACACCCCTTGAGATGTGGCTGCTACGTGGGGCACTTTAAAAACATAACGTCACATCTTGTAAAAGGTAGCATGGGGCCATCCACAAAGTACGTACCTAAAATCTCTTTAAAAATAGGATTACCGACTCTTGTTTTCGATCTTGCACGCATTAAATTAAAGAATGAATGTATACAAAAATTCTTCTTTCTTTTTACCCCCTCCCCACTACATACGTACTTTATGGATGGCCGCCATGTCGTAACCTCCTCGCCCACACTCTGCCTAGCGACATGCTAACACGTAGACGACCAGTGCCCTCCTACATATGTTATTGGACATAAATCACTTAAGTTCATCCTGGGGAGGTCTGTTCACAGCTCCCCTCCTCCTGTCTTCACATTCTCGATCCTCCTACTTCGTTTTTTTTTAATTTGTGATATAAACGAAGACATTTTGCAGATATCATATAACCAGTCGCCACACACAGACACATCCCCTCCTGAACCTGAGCGCTTTTCAATGATAAATGGAGCACACAGCGGCAGGTCTTTGAAGGTCCGCCGCCCCATGGGTGGTGAGACAGTGTAAAGACCTTGCCAAGGTTCTATTCTATGTTGTATTTGACAGAGGATGGCTGATAAAAACACATATCCAGTTCACAAACCCTGGAGGTAGTAGCCCGCCCACCTCTCTCACCCTGCCACCGTCATTAGGACGGGGAATGTGTCATACCTCACCCGGGGGACTGTAGGGGGCAGGGGTGTCAGTTGGGATCAGAGAAAAAAGTGGAAATATTTTTTCATGTGGAAATTGCTGCCTCTGAGAGACCAAGACAACCGGGAAAATAGGCCTGTGTAAGCCATGACAGGAGGCTGAGGATTTGGTTCTACCCACTGTTCTATTGCTGTGAATGAGGCTCAAGTTATATTACCTTTGGTTTACACAAGGAAGGTCTCCTCGGATTTACATTGATCTTAAGAATGCCCCCTGGGATGTAAAAAAAAAAGAATATGGATATCTGGAAAAGTCCCGTACCACCCACAGGGCTAGAAAGGAATGCTGAGCAGAGCAAAAAGTAGTAAAAAGAGAGGTTCCCGATAGTGATAAGACTTTCGTTTTATTAGGAATGAGTACATGACAGAGCTGGTAGTTCATGTAAGGAAACTGATGACTCTACAGAGCAGAAGGCTCGATGGAAGGTAGCGGGGCAGGTTACCCTCACAGCAGGGAACAGACCAGCATGATCCCAGCTACCGTCAAAATCCCAACAGGCCAATCTGTACAGCACACAGACAGCCCAGAAAAGTTCCTGAATCTCTCCTAGGGGCCATACATAAAGTGCGTCCTTAAAATTTCTGAAAATTATACCCCCACCGACCTTACCTCTCTATCGTGTATGCATTGGATTAAAGAAGGGATGTACAAAAAATCCAAAATTTTTACCCCCACTCACTGCGTATGTACTTTATGGAAGGTCCCTTAGCTAAAGACACAAAACTTAAGTATTACAAGCTGTAGCGATTGGCATTAATGCTAACTAATAAACAACTCACGAATACCCTTGGCATACGAGGGAAAGTTGATGTTTCCACAGGAACATTTCAAAAACTAACTTAATTTTTGCCATAGATGTTATTGCCACGACGTTCTATTAATAAAAAAAAAAACCAAACATGAAGGCGGTTCGCGACGGGCTGTGCTGTATCACTCCTGTCTGATTACAACTCGTTGTAAGTTCAGTTGCTCCTTATGGCGTACCGACTATGATCGTCTCAAGTAGCGCCGTGGTTCAGTTTCTCCATAATACCAGAGACTGTCTGCATCCAGTGCCCCCGTTTTGAGATCTCTAAACATATGGTACCACCTTGTACTACAGCTCTTTATCAGTGACTTCAAAGGGACTGTGCAGCGTTTACCAGGACTTTAACTGGTTATAACTATAAGCCACAGGTTAGCAAAAAAAAGAGAAAGCTACACATTAAGGATAAAATATGAATATTTTCTTAGATCACTGTTTAATCAAGAAGGGAAACAAAGTTGCCATAGTACGAACTCATCCATCAAGTATTTCTCAAAATACATGTACCTAGAAATAATGATAAGACACAACTACTATTCTAGACCGCTATGCTTATGTAAAAACACTGTCAAAATACCTCAACAACGATGTATAGTGTATATGTAGCGCATATGTAGCAACTGTACTCAATGGGTACAGAAAGGAGGTTTACTCATGTCTATAGAATAAATATAGTATATGAACTACAGAAAAGTAAAGCTATACACTCCATGTATAAGGTTAACACTAATAGGGCCCTCACTCACAAACTGTTCTACTGACACATCCCCAACCATCACCCATCTGGGCTGATATCTGCTCATGAAGTAGCCACAATCACTGACCCTCTTTGTCTGTACCTTTCACATACCTACATGTTAAGTTCAGGGGTATATAAAACAACCCCCCGGGGGTTTGGATAAAGGAAAGACTACCTACCTCTCAGCATGCAATATCAACGCAAAACGCTGTGCTTAGCTCGGATATTGTCACAGGCTATGCCAACGTATACATTTCACAAAGTATCGTACATTCATATGTGGCAGGGGCACATGATGGGCCCACTTGTCAAGTTCAGACAATCGATACTGGACATATGGTTAGAAAAGGCGAGTAGAGTGGGGTTCAAGGAGGAACAGTGGGGTGCTGGGGGTGTTGGTGGGGTGTGGAGGGGGTGTTGGTGGGGTGTGGAGGGGGTGTTGGTGGGGTGTGGAGGGGGTGTTGCTGGGGTGTCGTGTGAGGACAAACACGATGATCTGAGGGGTGGGGGGTTGTTGTCGATCACACGGGGGTGCACAGTGGATTCCCACGCCACTGTCACATATCCCTGATGAACTGACACTTCGTACACTCACGTTACAGTAGATTAAAACCATGCACCCACTGGGCCACCGATTGACCACGATATACCTCTCGATACACTACAGTTAGAAATAGCCAGCACTATGGGTAATGAATCAGATTTTTTGTATGAATTGGGAAGTCAATCGTAAGGCTTATTGGAGTGTATCGGGAGCGCAGTGGGTCCACCGTTTTAAGCTACAATCAACTATCATTGATCGTCGTATGAATAACACAGGGATATCAGATGGGATCATGAATAAAGATAGCAACTATCTTTATGTAGAATTACTGCATCAGTGAGACTGAGAAAACATGGAAGATACATCGTTATTGGCCATGGAATGGAGCTGGGTGTGTGGGGAAGTTTGAACCACTCTGTATTGGTGTGAATGAGGCCAAATTTATTCTTTTTGTTTCATACAAGAAAAAAAGAATTTTATAAACTGAAAATCATAAGAATCTCCTTGGAAAATAGGAAAACTTCCATCTCTGAATTAACAGTATAGGCTCACATATGAGCACTTACTACATCTGGTACTAACTGATACTGATGAAGGCAGACACTAGTCAATAATCAAGGGTAACAATCACTAGAATTGTCAAACAGTTTGTACAAATTGGAAAAATAAATTGTCAACCAGCAACAAGGGTTGGGCTGTCTATGGTTAGTGGCACCATCATACTGATACAGAATCATTGTATTTGAGCTGTTGTGAATCAAATTAAAACCTAATAACAGGGACAACATAAAGTACTTAGCTGACATCTAGTAGCTGCCTCGACACCTTCTTCTCAAAGGATGGCGAAATTACACAGCCAAAATAACCCCAGGCAAACTAATTTGCAAATGCGACCCTAATATAGGACAGCACTTAGCCTTTAACATATACCATGTGTTCTGGGACCACGTCTAGGTTTTGTCTCGTCTCACAGGGGAGTATTGTTTGGGAGGATAACTGTCACAACTTGATCCTCTGAGGAAACGGAATAAAAGTACGAGAATCACGTAGTAGGATGCACAGCGTAATCTTGAGGTTTCTATAGACCTGCAGCTATCGTAGCAACTTTAGGAACAAAACCTGTCTCATAAATAATAATACAGGTAATAACGATAATCAAGTCATTAGTAAGAAACCATATTGCTACAGACGTCTGTCTATCAGCCACCTATAAACCGGTCTCGTCATCACAGACAATTTTATCACCCACATTAAAACCCCCACCTTGAAAATGTTACGGATTTATTCCCTCATATTATTCATTGGAGGCACTTCACTTGTTGCACTATTCACCTCCTAAATCAGGACAATGTAAACCATACCTGCCCACTCACACACCCAAAATCTTTATTTAGACGAACGAGTATAGACTCACGGGGGGCCCGCCCCCTCATCAGGATACAACCCAGTCACCAGGTGGTGCAGCAGACGTCTGGCTGCCTCTTTTTCTCATTTTTTAGTGGTTTTTTACAAATTTATTTGTGTGAGTTCTACTAGGTACGGACTGAGTCATGTTACGTAGTGGTATGTACGGCTGGGTGTGTGGGGCTGGGAGAGTGAGACTGGGTCTTACCCGGGAGCTGCTCACCTCATCAACTGGCCTGAGCTCCACGTGTATCCCCTTACCACAGTACAGGGATGTAATCAGCATCTACCATGAACCGTGTGTATGGCGCGTCATGATGTGCAAATCAGAATCTATTCTAAACTCTGTGTATGGTGCGTCATGACGTGTACATCAGAATCCATCCCAAACCGTGTGTATGGCGCGTCATGATGTGCAAATCAGAATCTATTCTAAACTCTGTGTATGGTGTGTCATGATGTGTAAATCAGAATCCATCCTAAACTCTGTGTATGGTGTGTCATGACGTGTAAAGGCGGGCATCCACCAACCACGACAAGGCTACGACAAGAGCCGACAAGAAAGTTCCTATTGGCGCCTTGTCACAGCCTTGTCGTGAGAAGACTCCACTACAAGGCTCCAGTCGTGGCAAAAATCGAACATGTTTGATTTTGTCGTAGCCTTGTCGGAAGGCCCCTGACAGGCCCCCGACAAGCTTAATGTCGCAGCCTGTCGTGGCCTTGTCATAGCCTCTTGTCTGGAACTAGGGTCTACCAACCACGACAAGGCTACGACAGGCCTTCCAATCGTAGGCCTGTCGTGGACCTTGTCGGGAACCCATTGTCGTAGCCTTGTCGTGGTTGGTGGACGCCCGCTTTAAATCAGCATCCATCCTAAACTCTGTGTATGGTGTGTCATGACGTGTGACTCAGAATCCATCCTAACTCGGTGTATGGTTTGTCATATTACCAGGACATGCACCTCGACATCCATCTTTAACTGTGTGTTAAGTGTGCCAGATACTGTGTCCAAATCTCCCTGTGTACGCTCTACATATCTCCTAAACGCCATGTGTGCGGTCTACTACATTATCCCTAATATAACTCATCAATCACCCTATAATATCTATATAGACTCACTTATCGCACCATGTTTTGTAACTTCTGCGGGAACACGACATAAACACTGAAGAGATACTGAAGATTCCAAGCATGTTATGAAACTAGAATCGAGTACTCACTAAACTCACAATAGTGATTTAAAGACGGCTGGAGAAAACTGTCTACTTTCACAGTATTGTGTTTGTAGAACTGACAGTGATATGCTACGGTATCTTAAATAACTACAAACTTATCATCACTGTATACATACATACTTTGTTTGACAAGCGTGCAGTTAATACTGGTCCCCTAGCGCTGACAGTAACTAGAAGTGCCCTACTTCACTTTGCTGCCATACTCGTGACGAAAAACATTCTCCGCAGTTTTTTTTTCTAAATAATAATGCAGACGGCGATGCAATAAGTTAAACCCAACAAGTGCTGCATATCAATTATAACTTCTTCTATTCTTAGACCAACATCAACAGGCAATTCGTGTTGTGAGGTTTAAAACAAAACCACTTGTTGATTCATCTTCCCAATGCGCTCACGATTCCTCAGATCTTGTGGGTTTTTCTTTTTTTTGTTTCTCTCGCTAAAATTATCCCTGTCAGGCTGACTCCAGTGCTGGAGCTGGGGAAAGCTGGGTTATAGATGAGGATCAAATTGCACAGCTCCTATTTCCCGCCGGCATGTTCTGCATTATATTCCTCTTTGATGTCTTACAATACAACCTTATCACATACACACACACGACAAAGGAATTCATGCTCGATGTCTGCACCATGTCAGTGTTGGAAACTGAGGATATTAACACAAAACGGCGACCAAGAAAATCCCACGGCAACTTTTCACCTTCACCTGCCAATTAGTGATACGACCACCACAACTCATGGCCATTTCCCACCCTTATTCGCCACCTATTAATATCTGTCATGTTAATCACACTATTACACCTTAGCTGCCAGTTATCAATTTGACCATGGTAATTATAAGGCCACTTGCCACCTTCCCTTGGTCGTTATTAATGTGACCATAATCCTAAATTTATTACCAACCTTTACCTATCCGACCTGGTAATATGTCCGCGATAATCACATGACCACTTACCAAATTTACCCCTCCAACCTGATACTATATAAAGACATAATTAGTGTGACTGAATGGAATCTGTTTAGAGATATTTTGATCAGAAATACTGACCGAGTTAGAAGAACGAGGTGAGTATTTCTGACCAAAATATCTCTGAACAGATTCCATTCAGTCACACTTACTGTGTCTCTTTATTATTATATACCTAGAAATCATTAAAAATGCCATTCTACAACTCACTAAATAGTAGAGTGACGGGTCACGTGGTACGGAAGGGCGTATGGATATTCTTTCGTCACTCAGTGACAACGGAATTCGTACTCCTAGTCAGTAAAAGTGAGATTTTCGCCTATACGTATATAGTAATATGTCTACAATAATCCCACTACCATTTCCCATCTTAGCCTGTCCCACATGGTAGTTTGTTGACGATAATCTCACGTCTATCTCCAACCTTTACCTGCCATAAGGTACATGTAATATGTTCATAATGACTAGATGGCCCTTTCCCACCTTTAACAACAACCCCTAATAATATCTCAACAATAACCCCACCTACTACAGGAAATACTTTGTATGCAGGGACCCAAATGACCCAACCTCAAGACACCGGGAGTTTCGCCTACGCTTGGATTGCTAATAACTGAGTGTCATATGCATGTTGAGACTGTTATAGACTTGCTCAAGTCTTTGATTATGAACAACCATGAAATGATTGAACAAAATCAGGACAAAGTTTCACAGCGAGGACGGGTGGGGGAGGGGGAGGTGTATACAGGGAGTGAAGCCAGTCTAGGGCTGTTATAGAAAGCAACGGTAATGCGAGGAGATGTTTCCTTAAAATGGGTGGACATTTATCTGGAGAAATCTCATTCCCCGCGTTATCCATGTATTTTGATGAGCGTATCAAACGGTTCGGTGATTTCCCGTTACATACATGTCAAAATACAATTTATTATGAGATTCTTCTGCCGTCCTGGAACATACCTACATCACCGTATAATCATGGAATACCAGTGTCCTGATGTTTATAGGAGAAATAACTTCACCAATCCTTTATTTTCCATCTATTTTGAGACAATGAAGCCAAAGTCTGGCAGAAAAAAAAAATCCATCTAGAAATGATTCTCCCTCGCACACTGTGCTTCTGCTGAATGCAAGTCGATTGTGTTTCACATGAAATGCGATGAATGTAATTGTTATTGTTGTGGAAACTACAATAATATACGGAGAACCAATTGTTTGGGTGTACGTGTATATGGGTATAGCCTGTAGAAGTATGTCTTCACACAACCATTGACCTGGAATCCCCTCAGAGAAGGGGGGGAATGCGCACAGACCGCCTCCTGTACACCCTCAGGGCTGGAGGTGGACGGGAGGAGGGAGGGAGGAGGAGGAGGAGGGGCTGCGCTCGTCTCACAGGTGGCCCACACGAACAGCCCATCACCTGGAGCAAATAGATGACCCCGGTGTCTTTACCACGGCCCGAGGTGTTTCACGGGCCTGGGCGGGGGCAGGGAGGGAGGTGGAGGTGGGGGGCAGAGGGCAGGCAGGTGAGCAGGGCAGGCAGTTGGGCGAGGGGTAGACATGTGGGCAGGGGGCAAGCAGGTGGGCAGCAGGCAGCTTAGTGGTTAGGGGTATGGCGTTGTTTAGAGTTCAGGTAGGTGGGTGGAGGGCAGCAAGTGGGTTGGAAGCATATAGGTTGGGAAGGCAAGTGAGCAGGGGCAGGCAAGTGGGCAGGGGGTAGGTAGGTAGGTAGGTAGGTAAGCAGGCAAATAGGCAGAGAGTAGGCACGCAGGTAGGCAGGGGGTAGGTAGGCAGGGGCAGGCGGGTAGGCAGTGGGCAGGGAAGTGGGCCTGTGGGCAGGCAAGTGGGCAGGGGGTTGGCAGGTGGGCAATGGGTAGGCAGGAGCTGGCAAGTGGTCAGGGTACAGCCAGATGGTTTAGGCAAGTGTGTGGGGGCAGACAGGTGGGGGCAGGAAAGTGGGCAGGGAGCAGAGCAGTGTTGTCCTGATGATTTAGTGGGGCGTGTGCGTGGAGATGGGAACGCCCAGACGGTGGCACTGTGGGGCTGGATGTGTCGAGATTGTTACATGGTAGGGTTACCACCATTCCCTGCTAGTCCATATTGACTCTTTCTCACGTAACTCGTGTCTGGATCAGGTTGGTTCCGTGCGGCATTCTTCTGTAGAATCAGTGTGGACTTCGCAGACGAGTTCCAGTCTTTGCTCGGCCCACGATCGCTAACGATCAATGTACCCAGTTATGTAAGTCTCTAGTTGCTACTACTATGGCTCTATTCACCACTACTTTACCATGTTGGTTATATTATTATCATATACATGTGTGCGAATGTCTCACATTTACTGGCCAGTTGCACAGAGTTAATCTATCACTCCATTTGAGCTGCCGTCGTTCAAAACGGTAATTACTAAAATGGCGTTTTCTAAAAATGACATTCAGGTATGTTATAAGGAGACACAGTGAGGGTGCCTGAATGGAATCGATTCCTCGCAGTTTTGGTGTATTTAGACACACCTCAATCTTCGAACTCTGCAAGTCTAAACACAAATAAACAACTTGGAACACATTTGTTTGGACCATCCTGACCCTGTCTCCATATATTAACCATATGTGTGTGTATACATATGTGTTTATTTACCACCATTGTCCCATCTTGGTTATATCAACCAATTATGTTCGAGAATGTATCTATTCCCCACCATTATATACCACAGAGATCTCCATTTTAGTTATACATACCTAATAAACAGAAGTGCGATTTTGTGTACTGGACTACGTTTTTTGTTTAAATTCAGGCCGGAGAATTAATACACTTCGGTTCTCGTTCCTGTCCACCATCTTCTAGTCACGTGACTAGAACCGCGTAAACCGCGCATGCGCCGCTGTTTATTACTACGTTCTGGCGTTCAGCCTCGTTAACACAAGCAGATTCGAGCACTTCCGTGTGGCTCGAGTATAAACACACGTGCGACGCGTTTGAACGGCGCCCACGATTAGCTGATAGAGAAACAAACAGGCGGCCATCTCCGAGATCTCGTTTCTCGCGAGAATCTCGACTTTATCACGTGACGAGGGTGTCATAATGAATAGATCAGCGCACCAGACCCAGACCATCTCCTCTGTACTTCAGATCAATACTCCCACGCCTATCAATAACCAATAATCAATGTTGATCAAATCAATCAAGTCTCCAAGCAGAGGCATACGGGAGAAGGTGCGGCAGTGGATTTTTCTTAGTGTTCGTTTTATTGAGGGGAGGGGGCTGGGGCTCTTTCACATCGATAGCATCACCAAATCAGGAAGAGTGCTCGGCAAGCTGTGATTCATGGACATTTTTAGTATTTTCTCTTTTTTCCACTCGTATAAATTTCCGCCTGGTGTGGCATGGTGGTGAAAGGTTGCTGGGTGTGGCAGCGGGACGCGGAAATGCTGGAGGTGGGGTGTGGAGGTGGGGATGGGGGGTTGGCGTGGTAACCAGCCACACCTGGAGAGCGAACTTTGCTCCTGTAGGTTGCCCGGATGTGGTCAGGTGGCGTCTGGAGGAAAACCACGTGACCAGCAGACGAGAACCGAGGGTAACGTCACGGTCACATTTATGAGCTCTCCAAGCAGATATTTACATCATATAATCGGTATATATGGGGAATAGATCACTGAACATGAGCTCGGAGAAGTAAATTTCAGGTGCGTTGCTATTGCAGCCATAGTTATGATACCCTCAGCTTCCCCGTACTGTGGTGGAGCATAGAGACCAGAATTCTAGTCTCTGTAGGTGGAGAGGTAATCAACAAGCCCAGGAGTGAGTCTGAGACCACACTTTGTTCTGTGTCGACCTCCCAGGCATGTTCTCTATAAGAAAGAGCACCAGACGTGGCTGAAGGTCTCACTCATTCAGTATTGTATGTAAAGATAACTGTCCGGGTTGTTTATGTGTGGGGACTGAACACAATGACCACACCTCGCGTAGATATGTCACGAAACTGACTTCAGTCCCTGTATCCTAGGCATACTCCTTCCACCTACCCCGCCCCTCCTCGCCGGGATACAGGAATGAAAGGCCAGTCAGAGGAAGGGTATATATACTGGAATGCATTTCATCCTAACTTAGTTTAATTATATATTGAATAGACTTGAGCAAGTCTAACAGGTAACATGCGCATGCCCAGTAGCTGGAAACGTCCGGAATTGCTGCCAGTATTCCCTACACATTATACTTGATCAATATTAAAATCACACTTCGGTTTCTTTAACTACTATTATCGTATCCAACTCGCTAACCCAAGTCTCTTCTTTATTTGCTTCTTGAAAATTCTTTACGTTAAAAAACACACCAAGAAGCTCACAAAAACAATGCCCCCATCTGCCTGCGGCAAACCCAGCCTGTAGGGTAAAATGGCGTCGCTGTTGTTTATCACGGACGCAGCCTGTCGTCTGCCTGGCTACGTAACAGATAGAAGCGTGCACAACACAGCACAGAGCTTCTACTATACACATCCAATTAGACACAGTCTGTAGGTGACCAACTGACCCCCACCACCATGACTGACCTGTCAAGGTCACCGGTAGGGCACAGGTCATGTGACTGGATCACGTGCCTGATTGGTCCAATCATGGCCCACTGCCTTGGATATCCAACATGGCGGATGCTCTATGTGCACATGTATATGGAATGACGACGGTTTACCCACAAGTATGTCAGGAATAGAAGGGCAGTTACGGTGCGATGTACGGTTCATACGTGAACCATAAAATCAGCGACTACATAGATGGGGTTTGAATCGGTGCCAAACTGATAATTTGCCAAAAGCAGGGTAATCATAAAGGGATTTGGAGAACGTGTTTAGCACGGAGAGCAAGGTGGTGGACGACGTGGGAATATGACTCACTAACGCCTTCAATTAAACTATTTAATACTCATTTGTTTGAATAAAAAAGCGAAATTAACAGGATATCCAGCTGTGAATTTGTCACATTACCACATTGGACACATGATAAGCTGATGTTTCTTGCCGTTGCTACAACGAGGCTAACCGGTTTAATAATGATAATTACAATGTTATCAATCTGTAAAAAGAAGATCATCAATGACGCTATGGTGATTCAATCTTGAAACGATTCCAAGGTTAACAGGTTTATTTCGGGGAATTATTCTTTTTAATCAGTGGCCTTTAAGTAGTGCTGATTTCAGGGACGTTTAATGTAAAATCCCTCAAGGGCAATGCGATATGTTGCCATGGACTACCATACTGTTGCCATGGATTACCATTACAGCTGCTATAAGCTACCAATTACTGTTGCCATGGACTACGAGCTACTGTTGCTATGTACTACCCTTACTGTTGCTATGGACTACCAGTTAATTGGACAGCCAATACCAGAAGACGTTGTAGACTATAAACAGATGGCTGAAAGAAAATCCTCGAGGTCCATGGGGATTTTTAAAGAGACAAATACATATTTAGATGGATTAGGATACATATCTATATCGTCTTCAATTCCCTGAGAACCAAGAAAATATAAATCCATGCGCACCAAGTAGTCAACTTGGCTATGTGTATGGAAATTAGCAATTCACTGAATTCAAGCCACGCATAAACATTTCTCGAGGTCCTGGGAGAAGGATGAGGAGACCTCGCACTCTATAGGGCATATAGCCATTGTGCTATGGAGGCGGCCATCTGCACCCCCCCCCCCCCACGCCATCTTTAACAGTAGGGGGCAGGGACAGAAACATTTTGTGGGGCTTGCCATGGAGGAATCTTAGCCTCGTCTCAATATCATCTATACATTAAAACAACTGATAACAGTGGTTGTCCCCCGACTTCAGTGGCGCTAACTTACAATTGCCTGGCGGATGATGGCTGAACTAGCCATCACTCTGTGCCCTATAGGACTGGGAAACTGGTGTTGGTGCGGGTGGACTCTAGAGAATCTATGCCACCCCCTCCCTCCATACCCGCTTATCAGCCCCACGTGCCTCCGGTATCAGATATCCCCGCAGTGTGTTGTAGGTGGTGGTGGGCAGACGACGGAGGCACTCATACACACACACCTTTACATGGTCATACTGCAAACACTCGCGCCAAGCCACATGCAGGCAAGGCTCCAGTTAGACTTAAGATTAACACCAAAAACAACACCAGCCAAAGAATAAATCATCGGAAAACACGACCACAAAAATGAATTGAAAAAAGAAAGAAATAACGTGGAAGATAAATAGGAAGACCGGAAATGATGATTTCATTGGCTGCGTGCGCAGCCAGGCGGAAATGAGCACGCGACCTCTCACCTGAGGCTGGTCACGTGACTGCTAAGTGAAAAACAAACGTGAAGGTGGTAAAAAAAGGTTTGACAAAGTGTCGGGGTGAACCACCTGGACATTATCTCTCTCCTCTACGCCCCGGCACGAATAGTCGCGGAATCCACAGTGTAACCTCGTAAACAACCTCGCCTCCTCTCCTAATTACAGTGTAACCCACACAGAACTACGTATATATGTTGAGGAGACATGATTCAGTAATTGCAATATTACCTAAGCTATATCTCAAAATGAGTCATATGGATATGACAATTAAGAAATTGTTTCTACTAATTCAAGACCTTCAAAAGGCTCATTATTTTTTTAGACCACTTACATACCCCAGAAATGTTTTTCCTTCAAAATGTAAGTAGAAAAACAGTGGATCAAATGATAAATCACAGCGAATAAGAGTCAGAGTACTGGGTCAAAACAAATAGGTGAGAATTAAATTCTAATCTTTGTTTAAAACGAGGAGATATCTGGTTTGCAGGCACCTTGTTTTAACGGGGTTTCACTGTATTTCTACAGTTTGACGACAATTCGTGGTGCGTCAGACCCAGCTCTAGACGAAGCCTTGAGACAACACAACAGTCCTGAGATGTACTTTCTCTGCTCTGTGTGTATAAATCTACAGCCTGGGGTCACTGCAGTTTCACAGTCTAATAACACACGCGACACCCAACAGTCTTACGTGAATCTAAAATCAAGAACATTGGGTCCATTTTGAAGACTCCACTTAGCAGTTTCAAATGCATAACTGATTGCATCTAAATGGTGAGTTGTCACACTGTGCCTCCTCAGGACTGGCTGTGATTTGGATGCGGTTTCTGCTTGTTACAGGCTACTCTGCAGTCAGTGGCGGGTTTCCCTGCTCGTCCACAGACAGTGTTTCTTTGATGTTAATCTGCGGGGAGCACAGCTTTACCCTGACCCTGCCCCACTTTGACGTGCATCTCTCCCTTCACACTCAACAGTTGGCAAATAGACATAACCACTTCTACTTTTCTTGCCAACGTCACCTCCCACTCACTGACCTTCTCCCTTTATTTATCTCCCTACTTCCCGTGGTTGGGGGTGTGGACATGGGACTGGGGGGTTGACGTTGACAGAGGGCTCGCATGGTACAACGCCCCATACCCTGCTACAGTAACACCCCACAGCCGCATTCTGATACACCCCGTCCGACGAACAGGCTGAGAATAGTCTGACATGCTTCAACTAAGGTGTAACTTGCACAGGTATAGAGATTGTGTATCACTCTTTGGTCTTGTGTAATATCATATGATACTAATTACGTGATGTTGAGATATTTATAACGTATGATTACCGGTTTATTGATTTGTTTTAAATACATATACTTAATAGGATATTATAATTATATTCTCTAAAAATCTAATGAGTAGTGGTTCAGTATTTCCTAATGACAAATAATTTAGTAAATATTGGAGATGTAATGCCTCAAGGCATCATTCGTCCTGAGCCGACTGATGCCCCAAGGCATCATTCGCCCTTAAAGGATTAAAGAATATTCAATAACACCAATGAGTAATTTACTTACAGGTATTTGATATATCTATTATCATATCATTCAAAACGTAGAATAAAATATGAAAGAAGAATAGAATAAAAAAACATATAGATGTTTAGTTATCAATTAGAGCATAAACTTGGACATTTCCTAAACATGGCAATTACAACAAAATAGTTATTGGCTCTTGGCACAACCTGAAACCTGTTTCCTTTTGGTAGTACTATCCACAGCCTCCCCTCATCAAGCACCAACAAGGTATGGACACAGACAAGGTGTTGTGTATGGCCTCCCACCAGACAACACCTACACTTGTGACACCTCTCCACATCAGGCACTTCTAACACCTTGATGCCAGCTTCTTCTCACCTTTGTGAAATCTGTGTATCAATTTGTATCCCGACACCTCATTTAGGACCCTATCTCCAAATGTCCTAATAAATCTTTCTACAGGTCCCCCTGCAGAGCCTATTGCCCCAGTTTCCATCCTAAATATTGTATCCATTACCCAACGGCTCTGGTGCCCAACGTGATAACTCCAGATATATTTAACCAAGACCCAGCAATTTAACCCTCTGACCTAATTCTGCAGGCCTGCTCTTTCGTAATACTCCAAACAATCTGTGTTTCACGTCATATCTAGTGGGGTTCTGTTTATCAGCTGTTCTATGTACGTAACTGCTCGAGACATAGTCATTTTTCATACACACTTATCTTATAATCACCCATTTAATGCCTACACCTATTTCATGTGAAGAAGTACTCTAAAACCATTTACTCCAGATTTCCCATATTTTCATCTCTACTTACAAATTCATAACAATATTAAAAACCACAGCAAGGATATCACTTGAGGTTAGAAAACAGGTGGACATATTTGTATGTGGAAATTGCTACCTCATAGAGACCAATAAAACGTGGAAAACACGTTGTTGCTGGCCTGGGGCTGAGGTGAATCTGTGAGGATGTTCAAACTACAATTATATCGGCGTGAATGATGCTCAATTAATATTATCAATATTTACGCAAGACAAGAATAATCTTACATAATAAATGCATATACTGAAAACGAAAAGGTAAATTTCCATAAAAAAGAGGAAATGTGTCATCTCTGAAAGAAAAGGACCTCAGATTTAGAATAAATATTGTGTGTATCTACTTCGCATAGCCAGTAGCGAATAGTCAATAAAGAGGAGTGAAGTACACTGAACTAAAATGCCTTCAAGTCCTTAACAATGCCCCTAGTATTCTCCCCCGGAACTCACCCTGGCGGGGTGGGGCTCCCCGGCGCCGGAGGCGGTGTGGCCGTTGCTGGCGCCGGAGCCCCCCCTCTCGGCGAGCGGCACGTAGCGGTGTGAGGAGGAGGAGCTGCTCAGGGACGAGCTGCTCCCGTAGTAACTGGCGCGCTCCGAGTCGATGCCGCGCCCGGACGAGCCCTCCCGCCGGAAGCCGCCTGCCCGCGCCTCCCGCTCCACGCCCGGCGACGTCTCCTTCTCCGCCGACTCCCGCTCGTACTTCCGCCCGGCGCTGCTCACCGACGACGTCGACGACCGGAAGCCGCCATTAGCGTCGTCCTGTGAGCCGTCCTGGTTGCTGTAGCGGTTACTGAAAGAGCGGAGGCGCTCGCTGAGCGAGGAGGTCCCCGACGACCCGCGGATCATGTCGACGACCGGCGCAGGGCCGCAGAGACCGGGCCGGAAGTGCGGTGCGGGCGGGCGACGACGGCCTCAGGGACGGCCTCGAGGACGGCCCAGTGGTTAGCACGGAAACACCCCGGGTGTGCTGCACACATACGGCGTACGCTCATAGGATATACTACTCCAATAGGCGAAGGATCACCAGGAACTTGGTGGCTGACGTCTGGTAGGTAGGTAGGCAAGTAGGCCTACCCAGTGGTGGTGGTGACTGTTGCTAATCCTACTGGATCTCACACCAGTGGTGATAATAGTGGTTCCAATTCCGGTTATGTACACAATAACAAAAAAACACAACCCGGTAACGGTTCCTCTGGGTGTGGTATCACCAGAACTCACTATCTGGTGGGTTTTCCTGTACGTGCTATCAAGACACCCGGATCGGTGAAACTGAATCTCTCCCCTCCCCTCCTCCCCTGCTCACAGTGCAGTAAGAAGTAAAGAAGTCGAGCTCCCGAGGTGCGGTCAGGAAGCGCGTTGTATCGGGTTCTCCTGGTGGTGTGGAGTAAGATCCGATTTCGCGCGTTCTACATAAATCTCCAAACGGCCGAGTGCCCCACGAGACGGCAATACAATGGCGCTGTCTATCTACACAGGGCAGATCACACACACAGCCACACGCACAGGATTATACTACCAGTCAGGCGTCTTCCTCCACTCATAGATCCAAGGACACTACAACACAATCACACTCTCCCATGTAGGAAGATATACATCAACATGTGTATACTCCGGCACACTGTAGGGTATCCGTAAGCTCCAATTCCTCTGCAGCAGGTTACACATAAGGAGGAAGATGAGGGGGGAAATAACCGTCGTAATTTTAGATCCAGCGGGCTTGGCTAGCGACCAGGCGACGTGCTATCTGAGGTGGTGGTGTTGGTGGTGGGTGATGCTAGTTGGTTATCGGTGGCCGGTTCAGTCGTGCAGCGAGTACTGCTAGTCTCACAGCGCAGTGGTATCATCCGTGTGACCCGTATCTCTGCACCATAGATAGAGAGAGACCAGTGTCTGATCTAACTATATCGGCACAGATACTGCTATCTGCGGGAGGGAGCGGGGACGGTGTGTGCGGGCGGGACGTCCGGCCGGCACGCTCTGCTGGCGGCGGGAGGTGGGCGCGCGCGGCCCGGCAGAGGGACCCGTCACGCTCGGCCGCACCGGGACCCCGGGCAGGCAGGCCGGGAGGTGTGGCGGGGATATATGAACGTCCTCGGATCAGTGACGACACATTCGCCACTGAATCCTGTCTCCTGATAGGGGAGAGGGCCAGGTAGCGGGTTCCGGCCTGCAAAACTACCTGACTGCTCCTGAGAAAAAGCAGGATAAAATGTGTGCATGAGCACCCAGGCAGATGAGATCGTCTGCCTCTGTCAGTCACTGGGACACGGTGTGGTTTTCCTTGTCACTCTCTCTATGTATATCTACGCTCTCAGTGATTTCCTTGTCTTGTCGGTTGGCGCCCGCCCCCGCGCTCCCGCCACTTGGCTCTCCTCTACACAGAGTGAACACCTTCGCCTGCTTCTTAGCTCCTCAGCGTGCACACCTCCACTGGTGCTGGGCGTGCGCCGGGCTCGCTGATAGCAGGAGGCCAAACACCAGCTAAACGCCGCCGAGATAGCGAGCGCGGGAAGGGAGCCGCCAGGAACCAGCTCGTGCAACTTTCCCCTCGGACATTAGACGTGTCCAAGTCCGCAGACTACACTTTATATTATCCGTCTGTTATCAGAGATTACGTTAAAATGACGAATCACTGATCTACACCTCTACATAAACCATCGGCTTATCTTTTATGTAAGATGTAACTCCAATAGCTCCAATACTGAACAAGCAAACCACAACCAAATAGGAAAGATCATTTAAATGTTCGACTTCATGATTACCTACTATATCAAAAACGGTAGAATTTCGTCGAATCCGCTTGAAGTTGCTCCCGCACATAGAGACATAGTTAACCAGACCTAGGGCTGGAGACTGAGGAGCCACGAGAGTGAGAATCTCGTGCAGGCACGAGACCACTCCGCTGGTTGCCAGCAAATTTAGCCCTTTCAAAACTCCGCTGATTCCCCACCCACCACCACCACCACACTAAATATTTGGCTTTCTTATAGTATCTGTCTGTGTGGAGCAGTCAGCAGAGTGTCCGTCTAGGAAGGGGAGTGTTTGGGGTTCGAACCCCAGTACAGCAGCTCGCTTTTAAACTATTTTTGGGACTCGGACTCGACGAAGTCGCTAGTGATAGAAAAAACACGGCTATAGAGTAAAGCGGTGTTCTAAATTATATCATACCAGAGACTAGAATTGTTCTAGTCTCTCTCACCATGCATTGGGTATTGTAGGATGTAGATTATTGCCATATTTCCCCCTATATTTTAGAACGTATCAAGATATAAGGTTTTTTCTGCTTACGCGTTGCACACATAGGCTATCAGTCAGCACAGGCTGTCCCAGGTTCAACCACTTACACTTAACAGGGTTGTCATTTGGGGTCAGGCAAAAAGAGAGAAACTATTTTCCATATGGAATTTATTGCCTCAGAGAGACCGAGAAAACACATCGAAAATGGGAAAATGGGACTGGGGTGGGTTTGAACCACTGCCTATTGGTGTCAATGTGGCCTTTTAGTTTAAAACGAGAAAACCAAATTTATAAACTGAAAATGATTATAAGCATTTCCTTGGAAAACACGAAAACTGCCATCTCTGACAGTGGTATATGTCCTGTTTCCTACCATCAGGTGAGTAGTGGACACTTGAACATTCAAGATGGTTGTGGGACAGAAGCACGTCTACTATAACACAGAGCACACCTGCCATTCAGAACGGGCCAGCCAATAGGAGGGCGCCGATAGCAGAGACCGGCGCCCCTCCCCCACGCCCGGCGACACCCCCTCCTCATCACCCATGTGGTGCTGTAAGGGGTACGACCCCCACACGTAACGCCAGGGTGGGGTGCAGGACCAAGCCCCGTCCCCCGTCCACGTCCTGTATGTGGCCAGCACGGACCAGCAGCAGTATTATCAACTTTCTCTCCAAGACTGGTTGGTCATGGCCATATATATATATAGCGTATAGTGCACGGATACCGAGAAACAAAGAGTGACATGGCTTGGTGGATACTACTGGATAATCAAGGTAACACTGGATCCCTACCCCTATGGGTCTCGGCGATATACTAACCAACGCCATCCTCGCCTTGGTGGGAGTGATATTGAGTTACATGCAGGGTGCTGTTACTAACCTTTAACACACCTTGCTTTACTTAGAGGGTTACTGTGAGGTGGCTGTGGCACTTGACAATATTTTAAAGCAAGGAGAACTGGCCTGGTGATATCATAGTGATAATATGAGATAAGGATGACAGGAAACCATAGAGCGAGGTCAGAAAGGTCGTATCATAGACTCAGAAATATCAATCACTGCAATAACAAATCTGTTTATCAGTACGATCTCTGTGGTCATGATGACAACTTTAATAACAGTGAATCTGACCCACCACATGATTCACTCCATGGAGAGACACTAAGGGGTATTCAACATTTTAGAGCTTTCTCAAGTGTTTGGGCACATGAAGAAGCTACTTTGTGCTGTGTGAGGTTTAGTAGTTCCTCTGCAAGGTGTTATAAAAAGTTTACCTACTGTATTCTTTCGAGAGCTCATTATAGACCGTGCTCATTGTAATTTGTTTTTAGGGCAATCTACGACACCGTGTTGAGGGTCATCATATCCTGTGCTTAATGAGATTTGCCATAAGGGTTATCTATGCCATAAGGGCAATCTATTACATTGTATTGAGTGGTCATAACATATTGCGTTCAATGCTATGCATTACAATGGCTATGACATTGTTTGTAAGGGTTATCCTACACTAAAGACAATGTAAATGTGTTACAAGGGAAATCTATGGCATCATTTTGATGAGCCATCATATCATGTGTTCAATGCAACGTGTCATAGTGGCAATCTATAACATTGTTTTGAGGGTCATTCTGGCTGTGCTCATTGCAATGTGTTTTAAGGTTAATCTACATCACCGTTTTGAGGGTCATCATATACTGTGCTACCTGAGATATCCCATAAGGGAAATCTACACCTTGTCTTAAGGGGTCATCACATCCTGTTGTCAATGCAGTGGTCATAAGGGCAATCTACGACTTGGTGTTCAGGGGTCATCATAAACTGTGCTAAATGTGATGTGGTATCAGGGCAATGTATGGCATCGTCTTGAGGGGGTCATACTATCCTGTGGTATGAGGGTAATCTATGACTGTCGTGTTCAGGGTCATCCAATAGTGTACTCAATGTTAAACCTCAGCATGACCGTCCTGTTTGGTAAAACACACGCACCCCGGTACAAGCAAATATTGAATTTATAGCTGTAGATTTACCATGAGGATAATATTTGCGAATGGATTCAATGCTCTAACCATAAGTGCTCTCTTCCTGTCACCACATATATAAGTAATATCATTAAAACTCTGAAAACTAAGACATAATCAACATGACCATGGGAGTATGGTTTGGTATGAAATAATGTGATAACTACTTCAGCTTTCCTGACAACATCCCAAACGAAAAACAGAAGAAAAGTTTCAAAATCGCGGATGGACGATTTTGGCCAAAATGAAGTGATGCTTGGCTAGGATCTCAGCTTCCACATATATCCATATGACCCTTACCTACATAGACATGGGGCTGATGATGCCCTGCACTTACATGCTAGAGGGTCTGGTCGGCCATTCCTTGCTGTAACATGGCCTACCTCATTTACATGTAAACTATGCAGCTATATAGGACTAAGCGTACTATGACCTGCCCTACTGTTTATACCATTTATACATATACATGTATACTACGTAACTAGGACCCTTATCGTCACTTAGCTTACTATGTCACGACCTTCCCTGCTGCAGCATGCCATTCCAGCATACTTTATTACAGGAATGCATGAGGAGGGCCCTGTATGTACCCCATGAAGAAGGAGGCAGGCGGCTTGAGCTCTAACACCCCTGCTTGTCCTCACACCCCCCGCTCACCCCCGGCAGGAGCCAGGCTTGAGTGCCCTTCACACGGGACACATCCCCGCGGAACCCGGTCAGGCGCCGACCGTTGGGCCTGGGTCAGTAGTCCCTAGTCACGCCATTTCTACGTATATATATGTACGACTTTGCCACCAAACTCTAAACAGAGAATTTGTGGATTGACGTTGCCTTGATGAAATGGCGACCGCAAAAATGTTTTGCCCTAAAATAGGACACCCTACCCTGAATGGGACATCCATAACAGGAACGATTTCGAATATATAAACTCTAAACAGAGATGCCAGTTGGAGGAAGGAAAAAAGTGGAAATATTCCCGGGTGGAATATGTTGCCTTGGGAGACATGAGCAATTGGTGAGACTGAGGCTCAACTAATACTGCCATCTCATTTCTAAAAGGTGTTCAGAAACAGTTCTATATATAAAGTGCAGCCCAGAGTGGCACATTAAACTTGCTCATGTCTTTATTGTGGACATTAAGAAATAAAACTACTATGCAACTATGGATTTTCCCTAATGCGTGACAGGCCCAGGAATCAAACTTGTATCCCTGCAAGGAGGGGTGGGGTAGGTGGAGGGGTAGCCATAGGATGCAGGGCCTGGAGCCAGTCATGGGGCACATGTGCTTCTTATAGAGATAGGGATGGAGTCGGTCTCGATCTACAATCGCACATACACGAAGGCAAATGTACGGGTGAAAAACGGGGAAGAATACAACAATGGTCATAAACTGAATACGAAGACTCTAATAAGCAACATCAAATTTGTAACCCACTGGTTAAAAAAAAAAGTACACAAGAAAAGAAAGGTAGTATTGAGGGTTACCATGCAATTGGGAAATTATAACATTTATTATTTTTTAATTATACAAGCAAAATTTCAGTTCTATCCTTTAAATTCTGGTCAGGAAATGGTAGAAAAAATTAGCTGACGATAATGAAGAAAAGTTTGATTTTGAAGACAGGTGTCGTGCAAAGTTCAGACGGGTGGCAGGAGGGGAGGGTGGAGTGCTGTGTGTGTGTACCAGGGTGGGGGAGGGGGAGGGGGTCGTTAGGACCACCTGGGTGTGAAGCAGCCGGCAGGTAAACATTGCCATCCGTCCACCCTCCCTCACCTGCAGACAAAGGCGTTGCAGCATGAGGCGTACCTGGGAAGGGAATTGGGGATGCTGAAAGAATCAAGATAGTAGACCAAACAATGGTGGCGAGTGGATAGGGAGACATGGGGAGAGGAGGGTTTGAAGAACAGGGTTGATGGTGACAGGGGAAAGGCGCACCATTTACACAGTAAGGGGCGGGGTATGGGGCATGGCAGGATAAGCCACACTAAGTATTCAACTCGAGGACTCTACCTGCAGACAATGTCTTAAAACGATTAAGAAATTATACAACTACAAATAATTACTATGTCTCCTCAAGATGACGAATTGTGCACACAATTTTGTTATCAGTTATGTCTGTATATAACTATATGCTGGTAGATCTAGATTGGACTGGCTTCAGTCCTTGTATCTTATGCCTACCTCGACCCATCCCAGCTGGGATTCCTTAGCAAGCCAGGGAAAGGTTGCATACTGTAATGCACTTTATCCTATCATTTTCTGATCATTTAATGAATGTTCATAATCTAGACTTCATGGGTGATCTGCTGGACCCTATTGCCTAGTTCTTTAATTCTGATTCTAGATCAAATGAGGAGGATTTTAGTCTTCTGTAGTCTGCTTTTGTGTATGATGTAAAGTTGGACCGGTACCGCCGCCTGGTGTTACAACCTGTGGGGATCTCCGTATAGGTCATGTGACAAGCTGCCATGATAGTCCCATGTTACAGTCTCAGTACAGCTACGATTATACAGTTCACCAACCATGCGAACCAGTCATGTCGCTTGGCATCCTACAGGTTAATATCAATGCGGTAACCACTTCCTTGCTTTTTTAAGGCGACCGCACATCCCGGATCTAACCCATACATTATATTCATTTTCCGCTTGACCCAGGAGACACAAGAGAATAAACTAGACTTATGTCAATATTTTATATAGAAGTCAACAGGTCTATCACCTACCATCATCACTTAATCAACTTCTTGGCCATCCCTGACTCATGATGTTTCTACCTTTTTAATTGAAGTGGCCCCACTCCCCTCCTCACACTTTATTATAACACGCTACAGATATCTATACCCCCTTGTTTTACTATGAATACTAGTCAAAAGGAAGCATAACTACCATTAAAACTGCAGATTATAATTACATTGATTGGTTACTAATTTTCTCGATACTAGTCCCATAGAATGTCAAACGTTCATAAAAAGCCTATGACTATGCCCATTAAAAGTCTAATGCTCATAAGACGACTAAAGTGCTGGTTCCACTAACACACCAGACGATTTCGTTGTCTTGCTTAATCTTGGCTTTGAATAATCGCATGCATATTTGCTGCGATGTATCTTGAGGTGTGGCAGTGGTGGGGCACCAAAATATACACACGACATCATGAAAAAGTATGCATATAATCGCGCTTGACATATCGCGAAAAAGAGGGTACAACATATCGCAACGCTGTAAAATATAACAAGATATACCGCGGCAAATCCTTCGTGTTGGTGGAACCAGCCCTTCAGATCAATACCAAACGTCAATAGAAAGCCTCAGGCTAGCCTTATCAAATGTAAAACATGAATAAATAGAAGATTAATAATAAAAATATTGATCTTTATGTGAATTATTCCTCCTGGTGAGTGACAGGAAACATTGATACATAATCTGTAAACTAATCGAACCGACCAACAGGCGGGAATCCACAGGTGGACCTAAATTTAGTCCGGACCATGTCTTTCAACCCTATCGTCGAGCAAAGTATAAACGGCAATACAATACAAATATATATGGACCCAGGCCTCTACAGCAATACATGCACATGGTTGTGCTCCTGACTTGTAACATACAGCTAAGGAAGAAGATAGTATCAATTCTTGGTTTGCTGTACATAACTGATTTGTCAAGTTTGGGTTGATTTTAGTGGTTCAAATCTGCCATGTGCATTTTGGTATTTACTAGACATAAACCACCACACAATCTATACCTTCACTAATAAAAATATGTAAGTAAATCTTAAAGTAAATCTACGAACATCTGTGTGTATGACTACCCAGTACATTTACATATGTGAAACGGGCATTGCTGCTTTAACGAGTCTCAATTCCAAGTAAAAATGTGCAATCTGCAAGATTAACCTCGAGTCCCTTACAAATGATACGCCATGTGGTCCAACATTTCACTAAGTAGGCCTACTCCAATGTCAGTGATCACGGTATAAGAACCTGTATTTACTTTTTGGATTCAATTAATCCAAGCCGGCTTAATCCTTAACATTCACTGTTGATATAATGTGACCCTCGCGATCTCCCTAAATGTAATCGTATATCATCACCACATGTAATCTAATACCGACGACCTGCAACTGAAGTAGCAGACACAGTAGCCATAGTGTAACTGCAGTGACACTGACTGCTTTCACCAGTGTCTTTGCCCACATGCTCGCAGTGAGAGTTTCGTGCTATGAGAAGATACTTACAGCTGAGTAGTGCGCCCGTGTGTCGTCAGATGGCGTATGCGGCAGGGAACGCAGCAGGAGCATAACCAGCGGAGCCAGCAGCAGTATCAGATCAGGGATCACCGGCACCAGCGGTCAGCAGCAGGAGCAGCGTCAGGAGTAGCAGCATGGGGGGAGGCATGCAGAGGAGGGGAGGGCGAAAAGATAATATTATTAGCATTTAAAATGTGACATTCGTTAGATGCGTGACTCAGATAGTATAAAGATTAGTCATTTATTTCCGTGTTACACCTACATACACCTGGAAGAGGCAGAAATAGCAAAATCATGCTCTAAAAGAAAGTTTGTTTGAGAAAGGATATTTTCATATTCCACTCATGTATATTAGATTTCCAATTAATTCACTGGTACTATACTTTCATTTCCAAAACGGAAACTAGAACACGGATGACTGTGCTTTGAGTGGATGTATACATGTGGTGGTTTACATTGAGACAGCGTATGGAAGCACAATAGTCACACGGATTAAAGCCACCCTCAAGAGAAGCGACATAGATCTGATAGCACGAGAAGAGACCATGGTTGAACGTGAAAGCTATAAGTCAAAAAGGTACATGTGTGTCAGCCTTACTGGGCTAAGAACTTAGAGATAACCGTGTCCCCAGCCACCTTTATCCTAGATAGATAGGCGGGTCACCCAGGTAGTAGTGAGGCGGAAGTGGATATCTACAGGATCATCCTCAGCCACTTGCTTATTGTATGAAGGAAATTTCACTTGTCGTCTAGTAAGGGAAAACACCCAAAGCAGGGGATACAGGTTTATGTACAACAAACCTCTTGTATTGAATGAAAATGTGAAGTTATAGCGAAAATAGTTTCAATCTGAATCTATCGACCTGATACTATCTTTCAGTGCTTTTTTTTTACTCCTTTTTTATCTTAAGATCTATGACTACATGAATTTTATTATTGAATAGTAGTTGAATTGATAGCATGTAAAAATGTAGTAAAATGTATGTAAATTAAATAAGACCTACAACTAGCTATCCTACAGGTGTGGCAACAAAACTCTGTAACCGACATGGACAAATAGATCTATTGGTTGGAATTAGCTTCGGGAATACACTATATTGTATAAGTCTATGACGAAAGGTGTAGTAAAACACGTCTAAATAACGATTTCAAAAATTGACTAGAGGTAAATTTTCAAGAGGGAAAAGCAGAGCAACACATGCTATTCCGAAAAATCCCAAATACCAAGGTTAATACAAACAAAAAGGTACAGTTACACAGCCACATACATTGTGAATCTTTATAGGCATAGCTCAAGGATTCAAAATGATGGCGGGTTATGTGTACTGGACCATCGTCTCTACTAAAATAGGTACCGTCACACATTTGAGGAGGTAACACCAAACTTACCACTCTTTCACGATTATATGTGCTCCCTCTGAAGGGTATGCACTAATGCTGTTGGCAAGAGAACAAATTGACAGTGACTTCCTGGTAACCCCGTTTCATGTTAGGTTCACTGGGGACCACGTGGGACCTCTCATTTGCCTCACTGACCAAGATCTAGACAACTGCAGAGCTAGGCCAAGATAACATTACACATGGCTTACGTCAAATATAGCTTTAGTAAGAGTTTTGATATTAGGAGGCTTACATTTGCATTATTTATCCGTTATTTTCTTTTCTAGATAATGTATATACTGTCAAGGTGGTACATGTACATATTCAGCCAGTTTACGTTGTTTTAAGATATTACTGTAAGGTATGCTAAATGATCAACTAAAGCTTTTGGTTTAGGTACTTTCACAGATCCAATAATCACAGTGGAGGCCTACACTTAGTGGTGAACGTAACCTTAAAGTGATTATGCCTCTTAACCTGTGGTAAGTATCGCGGATTGGATAAATCTTTAATGCCTCTGTTTGTATAAGTCTACCTGATTAAATCCTTCACTTATGACATTACGGTTTCAATGACCACTTGACCTCAACCATTTCACTTTATTTTTCTCCTTTAAGTTTTCTATATCAAGTTTTTTTGATTAGATAGTATAGATAAGGTTAATCCAATCAAACCATAATCCCATACTAACATATCTCAGACTACATGTGCTTGCAAACACTTGAATTGGCAATAGTCTGTGTTAATGATATAATAATGAGAATGCTGGTGGTCGGTAATGAGAACATACATGATACAGGCATCAGTTTACAAAACGGAAGCGGCGGGCAGATGCGTTCTCTAAACAAGTTAAGCTTAAGGTCTAATGTAAGCTTAACCTTGCAAATGTGATGTATCTTATTTCATACTTTTCCAAGTAATCATATAATGTTTATTTGATTTCAAAGCTACCGGTATCTTGTTTTTTTTCCCGAATCACTGTGAAACTGAAAGTTATATTGCACTTGCAGTGATAGGGATAATGTTACTATCAAATATTCATAACAGATTACTCCAAAATATCACATATCATAAATAATTATGTTGTGCCTATTCATTTACTCCATGTTTCTTTTTCAAGAACTAAATCTAGATATTTAGGCCTACTCCATAAAATATTTTAGTTGAGGTTAGGCAAAAGATATATGCATACGTGATCCATGTTGGTTTGTTTGTTTAGTTTAACGTCCAATTTATTCAATTGAATTAGACTTCGTGATCCATGTGATGTACCCGTATCTAATATCCCTAATTTCCCTAAACATTCAATAACAATTAACATTGTCCAGCGTAACACTCTAGTTAATAAGTAGCAAATTTGACGTGTCGGGTTTTTGCTATAGGCTAATTTTATTACAATGTATAGGGCCTTCGCCAATTCACGGACCATGACTATTATTCCTCGATGATGAATCTTGACATCTACTCTGGGACTACTCTACTAGTCTCTAGAAATCTAGATCTAGACGTCTATATAGATCTTGACTTATTTTGGCTATGTGTCATAAGATGTCACGTCTGAAACATCTGAGGTTGACAGTGATTCATGAATGGACAGCATCTGCATTGAATGTCACTTCCCCAGAGGTACAGCGACCTGTGGACACAGACCTCAGTGGTGTGACAGCACTGAGAACATTGTCAGTTGGTGGAATCGACCCGCGGAGTCGGTGAGTCATCGTTGACTGCACCGCCACGAACCTTTCCGTCCTCCCCTACCCCACTGCATGTTGGCGCCCACTTGCGGACGTTCAGTCATACAACAAACCGTCAAATACATAACACAACAACACACGATGTTCATCTACAGTGTCATGATCGCAGGTACTAACGGTTGAGCCGTAAACAGGCGATATGACAGTAGAACATCACCGGTAGTAGAACCCGGCAGGTCGCGGATTCAAGCCGACCGGGATGCTGCGGACAGCCAAGTAACCCCCGACGGCAACTCAGCCCGAAAATCAGCAACACACCAGTCGCTTAAATCCCACCGCTGGTACTCGTAATTTCCATGCTAGACGAACCAGAATAAGTCAGGTTCAATACAGACACACTACTGATCATTTGGGTACAGTAAGTGGGCAATTTCCGCAGATAATTCCAACAGAATTACTTACCCATCTTTGTGAGGTTGTCGTTTGTTATTTTGTGAGCTCCGAATTTCACCGCCAGGCGGAACGGTCAAGTCTCGCGAGGCTTGGCGTGGGACATTGGTTCATGGGTTCTTCACAAGAGGGCGCCACAAGATAGGGACAGTAGATTGTAGTACGTCCCTGGGTCGCTAGGGCTTTCTCAAACACTGTACACTGTGTACCGGTACCAATAGAGCAACCTACGGCAAACTCACAGGTTTTCGAACACACGAGGAGCAAGCATATATCATGTTCTTGAAGATTAAAAGAGGTCCCACATTGAGAGGTAATAGTAGGGGAAGATAATTAAGGAAGGGGGGTAGGTAGGCCAATGTAGGCCACCAACCCCTGTCTGCGCTGAGCAAACGTGCATGCATAAGGCATATCCTACAATTCACGGTGGTGCCACCTGGTAATTTTTATATATCGCAATTATAAGTCAAAATTGGTTCGTTGTGATTTACTCAAATTCCAAATGAGTAGATTCATGGACTTCACGCGTTTCCTATCCATCGATATAAGTCCGTGGTAGATTTACTGTTTTATCCAATCGTAATATTTAGGTAAATTAAGCCAATTTACATTTGACTGAATCATGAATATAGGAAATGTAGTATGTTTTCATCAATTCTCCCCAAAACTAGGTGATCTGTGGTTTTTAAAACTAAAATAGGTAGTACCACAGACTTGAAACACCTGGATTAGAAACAACCGGTGTGGTGCCAAAATTGGTAACCCTGCCATAAGTGGTAATTATCGGCCACTCTATACGCGCATGCATCTGGCCACATTCTTCCGTTCAGATATCACGGACTATTGGGGGTCATATCTTGAAATGATGTTATTACGTCATGATTACGTACAAATTTCGGACTTAAAATTCTTTCCCACTCAAAGTAACCGTAGTTGTACTTCATCCTCTTGTGATTCAACTTGTGATTTGCTTAGTGCGCAAGTACAAACTAGTGGCTTGAGCGCTGATGAATTTCTCACTCTCCAATCGTGGACTTCAACACTCCAATCGTGGACTTCAACACTGCGCATGTTCGCGCATGCGCACAAGATACTAGTGGGCGATAATTACCACTTATGGCAGGGTAACCAATTTTGGCACCACACCGGCCTCTGGCGTATCTATCTGTGCCTCGGCATTGTTAGGGTTCCGAAAACGGCTGCTAGACGGCGCTAGCATCATTTCGCGTTAGTTCCACATTTTCCCACCAGGATCGCCACAGTCGCTGCTGGTGGCATCAGCATAATCAGAACATTCATAAAAATTGTTTACATTTGTCTACAAACGTTCACCACACTTAGCACCATAATTCCGACTCTTCTGTATAGGTATATATACTTGGACCTTTTGATGAAATAGTTTATTAAGGTCTGTTGAGGTGGAAGAAATGTCAAAATCTGGATTTCCCATGTCAACACCCCTTCAAAATATGCCAATTGTCTAGAACCCCCAGCCCACTTACTGCCATAAAATTTACTTTACTGTCGATTACAGATATATACCTATATGGGACAGTTGGAATTAGGGTCCTAAGTGCACTAGATATTTTTAAAGTTACGGCACATTTTGTCTTAGAATAGTTTGGGCCAGCAGGCAAATTTCCCTGATTTTCAGGCAGTCAGTCTTGGGAAACAATTATTTTCAATTCATTCCCATGTCCCTAGGCCTTAATAAAGTATTTGTCAGTCGATTCCAGGTATGTACCTACATGGGACAGTTGGAATTAGGGTTCTTAGTTCACTAGATTTTTTAAAAGTTACGGCACATTTTGTGTCAGTTTAGGTCGGGTCGGCAGTCAAAATTCCCTGATTTTCAAGGAAAAAATCCAGAAAATCCAGATTCTTAAATTGTTCCCATGCCCCTAGGCCTTAATAAAGTATTTGTCAGTCGATTCCAGATATATAGCTACATGGGACAGTTGGAATTAGGGTCCTAAGTGCACTAGATTTTTTTCTGGTATGTTGGGATCAATTCCAATTCTAAATGAGTATAATTGATGTTTTGTACAATTTATCTGATATTAACAGATAAAACAGGACAATTTATATTTGCTTAATTTACATATGAAATGTACTGAAAAATATGGTTTTATTCAATTAATTTCAAATCAAGGACAGTGACGTTTGATTTTAAAAACTTAAATAAGTAGTACCATACATGCACTATACCGGGTATTCTGTGAAAACTTGAGGAAAATGACATGGGTTTTAGTATGTGAAAAACAACTTTTTAGAATTTCTATATTTTCTTATATAAAATGATCATAATATTGATCTCTTAATGAAAAGCTAGCATGGAGAGCATGGATTTTGAAGTCAGATATGTACTCTACAATACTTAGAGATCATCATATATACGGTATCCAAGTTTCAGGGAAATGACATGGGTTTTAATTTTAAGGCCAAATTGTCTGATATGCCTTAAATTCCTTTTTTATTCATAAAGCGAAAAAAACGGAAACTAGCGATCAACCCGTGAACGCAGTCAAGCGTAGCCGAGGCGAACAGATCACAGAACAAACACGGCAAAGGCCCGCGTTTCCTATCCATACTATGCATCCACTACATTCTCTGAAAGTTTTAAGAAAGTAACATGGGTTTTACTCTGTGAAATGCAACTTTTTAACATTACTCTATACCACATATTCTTTTAATGATATCATCATGGTATCAATCTCTAAATAAAAAATAGCACGGTGACCCCCAATTTTTAAGCCAGATATATATGTTCTGCAACACTTAGAGATCTTCGTTTTAAATTTCCGGGAAAATGACATGGATATCAATTTTGAAGCCAAATTATCTAAAGCGCCATCTGGTGATTTATAAATATTGTCAATTATCAGTAAAAACTGGTTTCTTGGGATTCATCCTAATTTTAAATGAGCAAATTTAATGTTTGTCAATTTTATCCCATTCTAATAGGCATCATAGGCTAATTTATATTTGCTTAATTTACAAAGGAAATGTATTGAAAACTATGGTTTTCTTCAATAATTATTGTTTCAAAAAACAAGGATGGTGACCTATGTTTTTTAAAATCTAACTATGTACCAGTAGTAGGCCTACTATACATATATATTCTGTGAAAGCTTGAAGAAACTGACATGGGTTTTACTATGCGAAAAACACTTTTTTAATGTTTCTCTATATTATGTAATACAATTTTTTTGGACAAATTTCTTTATTGAGTCTAAGTTGTTACAGTCACTTGAAGGTTTGTATATTTCAAACTCATACATCTCAATAAAGGGGCTGAGACCTCAGCCTATTTGTAAGGCTGGTTTCCATGGTCTAGCCTAAAGATCATGTCATCCGTTACAGATAAGGTTTTATAGAACAAAGTCTCCATTAGTTCCAAGGTTCATATAAAATTCAAGGAACAATTAGAAGAATATTCAACAAATAATTTGTCCACAATAGTCAAGTGTATAACAATAATATGATTACAAATAATGGACGGGTAGGTTGTCATAATATTCAGCTCTAAAATTAACGAAAAATTAGCATGGTAACCCCAACTTTTAAGTTAGATATATACACTAGAACACTAGGAGATCATTTTATCAAAATCTCAGGAAAATGACATGGATTTTAATTTTAAAGCCATTTCGTCCAAAATGCCTTTAAACGTGCCACTTTAATGTGGCATATTTCATATAACGTGGCTAACGTGGGGGTGAGTGGATGAGAATTTTTTTTTTTTTTTTTAATTCAAAATTGTTTAAAGACGTTACAGGCGTTCATCCGCTTCCGGGCGATCTTCCACGATACATTGTATTGGTATATTTATCAGGAGAGATAACATCGGAAAGGTCAGACCTGGGAGAGGAAGGGGGACAGAAAGAGGAAGGAAAAGTTAGTCCAAGAAACTCTGCCTGCGAATAGTCAGAGAGCACATGTGCTTATCCCTTTAGTCCACGGACTTGGAAGATCTGGCCCCAGGGCTTGGATTAGATACACGCCCCTGTTGGCCTACTCATGCTTGTCTCACTATTGTTCTCCAGTTCAGACGTAAGCTGACGGCGGCGCCGCTTTCACACCTTAGTTTCACACCTTATCCACTGGATGGTAAGTAGAGTAGGCGAGGTTCTATCGTGTAATTAGGTACTGCAGCAACACCATGAATAAGATCAAGAATCCAATATTTCGAGGAAAATCAAGCTCCCTCAAACTATTATTTGAATAAAGAACAGAAAAGAGCAAAAGGAAAGAACATTGGTTCAGTTGTTACTTCAGAAGATATTGTTTCAGTATTGTACCAATGTAATGCTTAAAATAAGTGTGGCCCCATAATAGTTGTGGCACTGTCAAGGTAATTATGATATTTTGTTTGTTTGTTTGTTTGTTTAGTTTAATGTTCAATTTGTTCAATTAGACTTACTTTGGTTTACTTTACTCAAATTTGCATATCCTGTTGGAATAACAAGGTATGCTGCCTGGTTGATCCAGGCATCTTACTTTTCTCAATCATATCTTATCAAAAATCTTACATTCCCTGAGGAAGTCAAGAATTTCTTTCTTGCCAGTGTTATGGAAAACACTGCGCATTGTTGTTACATTCTTTAGGAATTTCTTCCAGCTCTCTTTGGTGGCCTGACAATATAGAATGGGATGTTGCAGAGTGTTGCATGTCTGGCACATAGGTGCTACTTTACCTCATATGAGGTGCCCATGTGTCAGTTTGGTGTGACCAGTCTGCAGACTGGTCAGTTTCACCTGTTCAGTTCGTGTCAGGTTGTCTTTCCTAAAGTTTTGGCTAGTAGTTTGTTGTCTCTGGTGCAGCTCCAGAGTTTCTGCCAAGTTTTATGAATGTGCTCCTTGGCCATTGGTTTCAGGTATGTATGTGGAACTGTGTGGGCTCCAACTTTTCTGGTTAATCCATTTTTGGCTGCTTGATCTGCAGCTTCATTTCCCTCAATTCCGAGATGACTTGGCAGTCAAAACATGGCCACCTCTTTGCCATGTTCTTTCTTCAGTTCTGTGTATGACGGTTTGATGTCTCTGATGAAAGTATTCTGGAGAGTTGTCTGGAGGACCCCATGAGCTAGTTTTAAAAAAAGGGGGAATCAGCCAGCTGTAGCCGCTGTGTAGGTCTCTCTTTTTTGTATTTTGAAAACTTGTCAAATCTTTGGAAGTGATACTTCGTTTATGTCAGAAAATCCTTAATATTTACCACGTTTTCAAAGAACTTTCCTTAAACTACTAATTGTTCTGCATATGACACAGCCATAAAATTTACATGAGTAATTGAGATTATATATTTATTTTCACATGAATGCAGAAATAAAGCTGTTGACACCCGCCCCCAACAGGGCCTCTAGGGCTGTCCCTCTCTTTCTCTATACTCATTGCTTGTATGGAGGAGTGAGGTACTCAGTGAAACCGGCTCTCTTCCACCAGTGAACTATACACCCAAAAGGCTAGTAGATTGTTTATCTGAATGAGCAAGTCTACCAAGTACATGTTGCCTCCACATTCTTACATAAAATATTTCTGTGTATGTCTTATATGTTCATCTGAGATTTCATAAGTTTCTAGTGATTATTTTGTCTGAGACAGGGTCATTTCCTATAGTTCTAAAGTTTGTCTCCAGTCATTAAATGTGAATCTTTTTGTTCTCACGTAAATCGGAAGTCACTGATGACCACAAGACTTTTCTTTAGAATTAAACCATCCCCACTGGGGGCAGTAATCCAACGTTAAGACATTGTCAAATAGTCGGGGTGAGTCTCCATTTCATGGGAAACCCTATAAACCATCTGTGGGGCACAGCTGCTCACTGCGTGTCTCCAAACAATATCCGACGACCTCACTAATGCCCTGCCCAACAGGAGAATATACTGGTGTTTTTCAAATATATATAAAAGGTCCGTGTACTTTCTATGTGTATACCTTCAGTGTGCGCATTTCCATGAAGGTGCATCAAGAAGTTTCCTTGAAATTAGGCAAGTTTTACCATTACATATTCTAGTGGTGGCCTGCTTTTAACCACAGTTAACTGAGGTTCACTATAGTTTGTATGAGTGTGGTCAATGTGGTATGAGTGAGGAATGTTTAAAAGTTTGGTTTATAGTTTCTACACTTGGAGAAAACAAAGGATAACTGAATATTCAAAATTCTTTCTCCCATTGTTTCACTATAGACCATTGTGGGTTGCAGCTCTTTTATGGGATACTTTCTTATAAACCTATACATTGTAGGCATTCTAATTACTGAGAACTTGTGTATTTCTCTATCATTCTAAAAACTGGTGCTCTGAGTTTTCATTCATATATATATATACAGAAAGATTATTTCAACCCTTCATTATTGGATTGATGAAAGACACTTATATAGTGTGAAAGACACTTATATAGTCCATAGGTTTGTCTGACAGCCTAACAAGCTGAATACCCGACAAGCTTTATTTTGCATGCTATTTGTGATCTCTGTATTCTACCTTGGCTACCCTGTGGCATCTTACTAATAGTTTGCTGTTTATCCCCTCCTGTAGGAGTCCCTTAAATTGCGTTTATAAAGGAGGGGAGGGATAGATAATTATATTTTCATATTTTCCTAATGATTTTTTCTGAAATCAATCAGTGTGACAGTGTGTCCCAGGAGTGCTAATTGCACTAATTGTTTTTGTTGCTGGACCAGCACCACCACCAAATGTTCATAAGATAGAATATCACTTTCATAATCCCCCCTATGGGGCCTACTAAAACATAATTCTGAGTACTTAACTTTATTTTGAAAAAAAAATGGTAATAACAATATTCAAATTTGATTTTCTAACAAACACTTTTCTGTTACATATCAATTTGCTTCACTGAATTAACAGATGTTACCAAGGAAATCATCTTATTTGTTGGTCTAATTTACCTATCAAAGTGGACTTAGTCCTTTTACTCCATTTCAGGTAAGGTTTCTTATTGAGCCCAAAACAGACCAATTGATCCACCTACCTTTGATGATAAGGAAGCTTCCACTGATTCTTTTTGCATCCTGCAGCAAGGTAATGTATACAATTTATTTTTCATGTCTTAAATCTTCAGGGTAATCATTTGATTTCATGATGGCATCCGGGAGTGAGGGAAGAGGGTCAGAGAGCAGAAACTCACCTGCGGAAGTACTTTGACCAAAAAGATGAATACCACGGGCCATCACATAAGAGGTCACCTGAAAGGTCACCATCTAAGAAGTCACCTGAGAGGTCAGCTGACCAACAAATATGGGGTGCTTCTGACGCAGAGTGGAAACCTCAATACCAAAATGACCAACATGAAACCATGCAACGGAAGCCTTTGTCTTTAAACAACAGTGAGGATGGAGAACAATTTGAAAATGGGAAGCTACAAGAAGGAGTATACCATTCCAGGGTCCAGTACCCAGACTCGCATGTTTTCCTAGATATTGACTACCAGAGGAGGAAGCAACAAAGGGGAAGGTCATACTATAGAACACCCTTCCCTAGCAAGCAATGGTCTTACAATGGGTCGACCTCTCCTAGACAGCGACAGTCATATGACAGGTCACCTTCCCCTAGACAACGAAAGCCGTACAACAGGTCAACCTATCCTAGACAATGACAGTCATATGACAGGTCACCTTCCCCTAGACAGTGACAGCCGTACGACAAGTCAAGCTCTCCTAAACAGCGACAGTCATATGATAGGTCACCCTCCCTTGACAGCGACAGTCATATAACAGGTCACCCTCCCCTAGATGGCGACAGACATACAACAAATCGACCTATCCTAGACAACGACGATCATATGACAGGCCACCATCTCCTAGACAGCAACAGTCGTACAACAGGGCAACTGTTTGTTTGTTTGGTTGTGTAGTTTTACATCTCGGTAGCCAAGTTACATCCAGCTCAAGATCACCAAGTAGCCAGGTAAGTGAAACGGGCATATTAAACTACCACCAGCCGCATACATCCCAATGGGCTGATGGTTGGAAGAATGGACAATCCCACCGAGAAGAGACAGTCCCCACCCCAAAACCTCAGGTGCTTCATCACAACCCTTCTTGTCCAAGAATGACCTTTTGACCAGTGAACGCAGTGCCACAAAAGAGAAAAATCACACACCAAGGTTACGAGAAATGCGGACCATCATGCAAGTAGCGACAAACAGTGGCACTGGACAGAAAAGTCCTTTATTGGATATGACTTGCTGGCATGCCTAAGGCAGCAGGGGGCAGTATTGGATTCGGAAGAATCAAATATAGTAGCCTATGCCATCAATGGCATATCCATTGAGACCAATGGGGTAGTGCAGCTTAAATTCTCTACAAAACTGGGAGACTATACACACTACTTTCATGGCACAGCGATTTATTGATGGGGAGCCTCCAAATGTGAGCTCATCCTTTCGAAGGTTAGATGAACATTGCAGGGGAGGTTTGGGGCACAAAAGCAAGCTGCCATTCACCAGGCTGTGCTGAAGCCACACACTCGCAAAGAGGAAGAATCGGTGGCTGCTGTGGCACAGGACGTAAGACAATTAGTGAAACTAGCATATCCCCAATTTGACTCAAAGCAACAGAAGTCATCGCCATTGAACGGTTCATAGGTGCCCTCGGGGGAAGGCTGGGTAAGGCCATCTATGACGCCGAAGCCACTTCCCTCGATTAAGTCATTAAGGTGGCTGCCAGGGAGGAGGCATGGCCGGGAAAAGAAGAGAAGTGTGCCAAAGTTTGCTTCCGAGGGACTAGCCTGAATCCTGCAGCGGCCCCTCCCAAGCATAACACCATCCAGCCGCAGTGTGTTGGTTGTGGAACTGCAGGCCATTGGTTTCTACAGTGCCCCCACAACTACTACCAAGGCCATAACAGGTCCCCAGGACCCAGTTCAACCCAAAGTTGCAACACCTGTGGAGACCTTGCACACTTAAAAAATGAATGCCCTCGTAATCCATTGATGGGGAGCCTCCAAATGTGAGCTCATCCTTTTGAAGGTTAGATGAAGCATTGCAGGGGAGGTTCGGGGCACAAAAGCAAGCTGCCATTCACCAGGCTGTGCTGAAGCCACACACTCGCAAAGAGGAAGAATCGGTGGCTGCTGTGGCACAGGACGTAAGACAATTAGTGAAACTAGCATATCCCCAATTTGACTCAAAGCAACAGAAGTCATCACCATTGAACGGTTCATAGGTACCCTCGGGGGAAGGCTGGGTAAGGCCATCTATGACGCCGAAGCCACTTCCATCGATTAAGTCATTAAGGTGGCTACCAGGGAGGAGGCATGGCCGGGAGAAGAAGAGAAGTGTGCCAAAGTTTGCTTCCGAGGGACTAGCCTGAATCCTGCAGCGGCCCCTCCCAAGCATAACACCATCCAGCCGCAGTGTGTTGGTTGTGGAACTGCAGGCCATTGGTTTCTACAGTGCCCCCACAACTACTACCAAGGCCATAACAGGTCCCCAGGACCCAGGTCAACCCAAAGTTGCAACACCTGTGGAGACCTTGCACACTTAAAAAATGAATGCCCTCGTAACCCATGGAGCCGACAGAGCCCATCACCTGGCCGAAGCTCATGCATCATGCGAGTAGCGACAAACAGTGGCACTGGACAGGTTGCTGCCCCCCTGGACACTGGGGCAGAAAAGTCCTTTATTGGATATGACTTACTGGCATGCCCAAGGCAGCAGGGGGCAGTATTGGATTCGGAAGAATCAAATATAGTAGCCTATGCCATCAATGGCATATCCATTGAGACCAATGGGGTAGTGCAACTTAAATTCTTTACAAAACTGGGAGACTATACACACTACTTTCATGCCACACAGATGGGGTATGAATTATTGCTTGGGTTTGACTTCATCCATGAGCACAGGTGGGAATGGAGCTGGCACCATGGGGATATCAGGCGGGAAGGAGATGCTTGTGTCATGACTGGTTTGTTTGTTTGTTTGTTTGGGTAGTTTAATGTCCAATTTTTTCAATTAGACTTACTTTGGGTTCCCACGCCGGTCGCTTTAGTTATGCTTGTGTGCAAGCATATTTGGTCTGCAACACGAGGAGGCAAGGCAACCAAGAGGGTGAACAGATTGGTAATTGCTGTCCACCCCAGCAGACCAGAGTCTGAGAAGACTATCAATTTCTTGTGTTGTGACATTTTTATCCACATCAAGGCATGCAATATAGCATTGGCCTCAGCAGTGAAGACGCTGCTTTTGTCATGGAGGGCTTTCTTCAGGTCACTGTATGGTGTGTGGACTCCAAATGCGACACGGTTACCCTCTTTTGAATCATCGGTATACACCAGTACATGGTCTTTTTTAGCTCGGTCAAAGAGGATTAAGGGCATGACCTGTTGCCATGATTATTGTTCATTTTGAAACAGCGTGCCAGAAGAGGAGTGGATAGCGGTTTGGTTTGGTTGATTTTATGTCCTGTCAGTTTAGAATTTCTCTTCCCAGACTTGACAATGGCTTAAGAACTTTTCCCTATTCCTTAGATAGGGTGGTATTGCATATATCTGTTCACAGATATATGCTTTGGGTTGCAGATATCTGTTCAAATATAGGATTTCAAGAAGCTCTTTTCTACAAGTGCTGTGGAAGGCACTGCGATTTGATGTTGTTTCTCTTTTCCAAATAAAAAACAACAACATGTTCTTTATTGGCGAGAGAGGATCCACCTTGGTTTGTTTGTTTGATTTAACATCCAATTAACCACTGCAGGTTCTCACCAGACTTTCTCAAGTTTTTTTTTACACCACAAGGGTGGTGATCGAAGAGGACCAACTGTAGGTCCTGGAGATGTGATCGGTGCACAACAAGTATAATCATCAAGACGTTGACCTGGAACATTTTGACCGGTTAGTTCAGCTCCCCAGAGCTGGCTGTGCTAAACGATTCTGTGTGCTACGTGGATCGCCCAATGAATACCGCAAGAGAAACGGATGACCCCGGTATAAAATTGTGATGCCGTACGAAATTGACTGACAGGTCAAAGATTTGCTCAGATCAATGGCCACGAAACCATAAAATCAGTTAGTTGAGTTAGTGCTCAAAAATTTTGGTTGGGCTCAACTCTCGGTATGTGTATTTCGGTTGAGGGTGTGCTCAACTCTTTAATGCAGATCTCTAGTTGATGGAGCGTTCAACTCCCTGGTACATATTTGTATTTCGTTTAGCTTGTGAATTATTAATTTCTTAATGTTAGTGTAGTGTTGGAAGTATAACGTGTATTTGAGAAGAATTTTGTATTTACCATAAAAATTGAAAGGTATATTTTCGTAAAAGGAGTAGTCATGATTGATGCTATGTTTGAATTCTATATTTCCGGGGAGCTTAGTGGTAAAGCTCAATCTTACACCCTGTGAGGTGAATGTGAAATACTGTAGTTGAGCTACAAGGATTTTTTAAGATTTCGTCAAGTATAAGAGAGACTAGGACTGAGTGCAATCATATATATCATCATGTATTTGTTACCATCATTTGCAATATGGTAAGCATCTTAAAATTTTATAAGTTTAGGAATAAGTATTTCACACAGTATTAGTAGAGCATCAAAACCATTACTGGATAAGCAGGGATGCCAGTCACTGGATAACGGATGGGACAGCAGGGGGACGGGCTCCATCAAGGCTGATCAGAACACATGGTCGTGTGGGGAGCAGCCAATGAAGCTCTGACACGACCCGATTCCTAACATTGATAAACTAACTAGTCCTGAGGCGATTGGCTGATGGTATTGTGTGTTTGTTTGTTTGTGTAGTTTTACGTATAGGTAGGCTAGTTACGTCATTTTGAGACTGACTCATTGGTTGACCCATCTGGTTCTTGAAAGGTATATTATCTCAACGTTGGTCTGCTTGTAGCAGTAGGACCCTATGCCCGTTTTATAGTGCTGCCTCACTGAAGGGCTGTATCGCAGACCATGGAGACAACAGAAAACCATACTGATCGGGTCAGCAAGCTGACAAGTATGAAGCTGTTCCCTGTAATTGGCTACAGGTCAAGCTGGCTGACAGTTTCTATGCCAACCTTCCATACTGGACTGTCTTGGCCACATAAGTTTTTGCATGTTCTTCTCTATAGCTTTTCGAAAATCTTTGTTTCCTAAAGAAAGTTCAGAATTTCTTTCTTTCCAGTGTGGCTGAAAATACTGGACATGGATGTTGCACATTGAATGTCCTTATCCCTGCTTTTTTTTGTTGCTTGACAGTAAAGCAGAATGTGCTCAATAGAAACAGGCACCATAAAAATACGGTATTTTGGAGAGTACAGGCAGACCCCTAAGATGAGGAGATGCTGAGCTGAGTGCTGAGAGAGACAACTGACTGGGAAGGACCTGAGAGCTGAACAGGAGCAAAGTTGAGTTTATTCAAATTAATCAATAGTACAGGAAAAACATTCAGTCTGAAAAAGGAGAGAAAGGAGAGATCATCAAAGAAGTAGAACAAATCAATGCAGAGGTAAGTGGTACTAGAGCCTATGGCAGCAAAAATGCAAACACTCTAGAGAATCTTGATGAACTTCTGGAGAGGAACAGTGACTTGTTTGCAGAAAATGATTTGGAACTAGGGAGAACACATTTTTATTTATTGAACAATCCATTTCTGGCTAGTTGCCAGTTCTTCCAATGGTAGTACATTTGGTGGTACAGAGACAAGTGGTATTTGTCAAATATACAAAGGTATTATTATAAAGAAAAATTACTTTAAGGTAGGATTTAAATAATGAGTAACTAAGTAACTTGACAAGAAATTATTAATAATAATACATAAAAGTTAATAACAATCGGTAGTATTGGTAGACAGTAATGTAATAGATATAGACATTGAAGTGTGCAGTGCATAATATGGTTGCTGTTCACTTTGACCAAAATGACCATTGACACCAAGGGATGCAAGCCAATAGTTCTCAAGGCCTACAGCATGCCTTTATTAAAGCGAGAGTTTATCGAGACAAAGATTGATGAGATGCTGGACACTGTTATAATATTGCAGAGGCGAAGACCATGGACTGCTCCTGCAGTGGTTGTAGGGAAGAAGGATGGCAGTCAGCATTTTTGCATTGCAATAATTGTACAGCAAATTACAATTTCCCACTTCCACACATTGAGGATATTCTGTCAATGTTAGGGTGGAAGTCAGTGTTTCTTGTCTCTCAACCTAAGGTGAGGATACCATCAGATTCCAATGGCTGGTAGGGACAAAGCAAAGACAGCTTTTGTCTGCCATAAGGGTGTCTTTGAATTTAATGCGATTTGGCCTTGCAAATGCTCCTTCTGTATGCTCATGCAAAAAGTGCTTGCTGAGACAGACGGTAAGTTTACAACAGCTTACCTAGACGATGTAATTATATGGTCGCTTATACCTGAAGAGCACCTCCTGCACCTGCAGATTGTATTCGATCACTTGTGTGGGGCTGGATTGAAATTGAAACATAAAAAGTGTGAGTCCTTTAAGACACAACTAGAATACCTTGGACACATAATAACACCAGAAGGGATTTACCCTTGTTTGTTTGTTTGGGTAGTTTAATATCCAATTTGTTCAAGGTGCAGGGCATCAGGGAATTAGGGCTCCCAAGTGCACTGTGCGCTCGTCCGAGATTATGTTATAACTTCAATAATGAGAGTTTTGACCAGATAATGCTATAAGGTTGAATGTGTGTGTGGAAACTGCTAACACAAAGGAAGATGGCGATAGCCGGAAGTAAGACATAGGAATTAGAATAGATCATCTGTATAAGGAAGTTTGTTTGTTTGTTTGTGTAGTATTACGTCTTGGTAGGCAAGTTACGCCCTTTTGAGACTTGACTCATTGGTTGACCTTTCTGATTCTTGAAAGGTATATCAAGTCGACTTTGGTCTACTTGTAGCAGTGGGACCCTATGCCCGTTTTATAGTGCTGCCTCACTGAAGGGCTGTGCCGCAGTCCATTAACACAGCACTCCACCAGTCACATTATACTGACAACGTCAAACCAGTCACTGCAACATACTAATCGGGTCAGCAAGCTGACGAGTATGAAGCTGCTCCCTGTAATTGGGCACAGGTCAAGCCGGCTGACAGTTTTTGCCAACCTCCCGAACCTGACAGTTTTGGCCACTAAAAGTTCTCCTTTGTTCATTTCTATAGCTTTTCAAAAATCTTTGTTTCAAGAAGAAACTTCAGAATTTCTTTCTTCCCAGTGTTGCTGAAAACACTGGACATGGATGTTGCACATTGAATGTACTTATCCCTGCTTTTCTTTGTTGCTTGACAGTAAAGCAGCAGGTGCTCAATCGAAAGAGGCACCTGACAACGCTGGCATATGGGTCGTTCTTCACCTTGCATGAGGTGCCCATGTGTCAGCAGTGAGTGACCTATCCGAAGACGGGTCAGTCTTGTCACTTGGAAAGAGAGTCCAGCAGAAGACCGGCTTTCGGCTCTCTCCCAAATCATACTTGCAAGCGGACATTGAAACATCTAGGGGACATTGTGTGACTGTACATCAACGGGACAATGAACAAAGGATATGTGAGATTGTGAGGTTTGTGTGCTTAAAGATTACCATCATTAAGCACACAATTTTTTGGAACATCTTACAGTAACATCCCAACGGTACACCAGGGGAGTAGCTAGAACTCCTGTTGAGTATCATAAACATACTGGCTTCAAGGCCTTTATGCAAAATCATGGTTGGAGGCAACTATAACCCGTATACCTAAACCAGGAAAGGATCATATCTTTCCATCAAGCTAGACCCATAGCCATTACTAGTTGCATTGCCAAGACCATGAGGAGAATGGTGAACAATTGGCTGACCTGGTTTCTGGAGTCTGATAACCACTTGAACCCTGTTTAAGCAGGTTGTCACATAGAAGCACAATTGACAAGCTTGTTAGCTTGGAGAATTTCATCATAGAAGGATTTGCCAGAGATGAACATGTAATTGGCATATTCTTTGACCTAGAGAAAGCTTATGGTACGACATGATAGTATGGTATCCTGCAAGACATATACAGATTAGGTCTGCATGAAAGAATGACTATATTCGTTTTAAACTGCCTTGCCAACAGGGTTTAAATGGCATGTGTAGGTACAACATTCTCTTATCAGGACTACCAGGTAATGGGAGAACCTCGTAACTGTGTCCTTGCTGTTACTTTGTTTGGCATAAAGATAAATCAGATCACCAAGAATCTTCCCCCTGAAGTCAATGCCAGTCTGCATGTTGATGGCTTTGTCATATGCTACAGATCTAAGAGCATGACAACAGTGGAAAGAAAATTACAGACAGCACTACATTACTTGGAAACATGGACCACAGATTCTCCCACATTAACTGCTGGTTAGGAGCAACATATGAACCACTAAAAATTGTTGAAGTTATTCTAGCACAAGGTATGATTCCCTGCGTTCAGACATGAGGTTGCAAGCCCTCATCACACAGGTGCAGCAATTTAGTTGAGAGGGACACAAACAGTTCAGAAACTGGGTAAAAGGTCTGAGAAAGGTCAAATTGGCCATGGGATATGATGAAGACTGTCTGAGGATGATAACTTTGGTGACTGTGAAAGGGTCGGCTGCAGAGTTCCTGTCTAGGGAGCTGCAGGCTGACCCACACATGACCCACAATGGAGTAATTGAAAAGATGACAACCAGATTCAGAGATCTGGCTGATGCAGCCTACTCTTTCTAGGCTTTGAAGTAGGTTAGGTAGAGGGAAGGCGAAAATGTTCAAGCATTTGCTGAACGGATACTGGATCTAGCTGATGGAGCCTACACCCTCACCCAGCTTACTAAGGATTTGGTTGAGGGTCAGCTCACAGACATATTTGGTGATGGCATTTAAGATAATGCCAATGCCTCATTTGCATCCAACCAGCGACCCTCCAAAATTGGGTATTGTGGAGTATATCCTGTAGCCCTTAATTTAAGGAATTTTAGGAACATGGTTTTTGCAATCATTGTAAATTCATGCAGAAACATTGGTGACCCATGGCTTTGGTCAGGGGTGGTCATTGCCCCCCTGGTGACACTCCTCCACACTCAGCGCCTCCACGCCAACTACGAGAGACCTACGCGTCCGACGAATACCTGCAAAGAGAATTCGACCGTGAGGCCATGAGGCACGATCGTACTACGGGTAAGCACTCCTTGCTATCAGATCTGAACACCCGTAAACTAACCGCTAAGCCTTACATGTTTATTGCCTGTGATGGAGTGTACATGTTACATCAAAAGCTAGAACTACGGTCCACCCTCGAGCCGTTTGAGTACATTACAGTAAAACCCCGCGTAAGCGGACACCCTCCGTTCCGGGCCAAAGTGTCCGCTTACGCGGGGTGTCCGCGTACGCGGGGTTTTCCAGTTTCCTCCAGCCCAATATAAATGTGTTGTATAGAGATAAGTACGGCAGACAGAGGCGATAATAGATCTGAAATCCATTTTCTGATATCTTAATTGGGTCCGAAGTTATTAAACCTTGAATTACAAAATGTATTTTCTATGAATATACTAATAAACACTGAAAAAAAAGACAAATTAATCTATTTTTGGTAGGCTGTCCGTCGGAGCTGTCCGCTTACACGGGGTTTTAGGCCTTTTTGTACCGAAATTACTGTCCGCTTACGCGGGGTGTCCGCTTATGCGGGGTGACCGCTTACACGGGGTTAAAATAAACATCTAATAGAGGGAAAAATTTCCGTTCCGAGCAAAAGTGTCCGCTGACGCGGGGTGTCCGTTTACGCGGGGTGTCCGTTAGGCGGGGTTCTACTGTAGTTGTTTCTTGTCCCTGCTGAGCGACAACCGTAAGTGGGTCAGTAATGCTGACAATGTGGTTCAGGACAGTGCCAGGATGACACGAAATACACTGAAAACTAAATTAAAAGTCAAAAGGCCGGCAACCGAATTGTTCAGGAGATCACCTCTGTATAGTGGTAAACTATTATGGGATATGTTACCAGCTGACTATCACCATATTAGAAGTAGGAAAGAGTTCAAATTACGCCTAAAACGAGACTTGGATTTATGAGAGGGAAGTTGAGCAGTTGCCGATGGGTCCTCATACATCTTGCTTGTTTCTGACTTGTATATAGAAAGAACTGTGAATTATATGTAGGAGTATCGTCACTTCTGTCTTTTCGCCATTGTATCAGTTATATGTCTATGTATCTTGTCTAGTTACCTGTATCTGTTCGCTGAAATTAATCACCCCGTGTAATGGAATCGTATAGAACCACTACACAAATTTCATATACCGGATATAACAAATGTAAGTAGCAAAACAGCTCACCAGTAGTTTGCTATACTGTATCAATGGAATACTACATGACCGTTATAACAAGTGAACATTATAACTGTCTGTTGCTCATAGCCTAATTGGCTTGCTGTGAACCCGGCTGTTTTTTCATGTTTAATTTCGACCTTCTATGTTTGTATGACGACGCGATTGAAAATCATGTATTCGTATGTGAATCCATAATCGTCAATAAAACCTTTTCCAAAAAAACCCCCAAAAAAACCGTGCCCTGCACGCTGAGGACAAGGACCACATGTTCCGGCACCTCCAGCAAGTGTCAGTGGAAGCCCAGGCACGCCCGTGGGCTGGGGTGAGGTGGTGGTCAAACTATATTTTTGACCAGGTTGAAGCCGGCCGTATGTACTGGCGTGACTACGGTCGGATTCAGGAGGAGAGGGTTAGGCTTGTCATGCCAGAAACATTAGATAATGATATTCTTTATTTCAAACATAGAATGAAAATTACAAAAAAATATAAATATATTTTTTTCTTTTTTTTTTCCATTCAGAATAAAGACAGTACAGACAGCAACTGTCGTCCAAAGACGTTCTTCCCAGTTTTAGCCAAGACAAACAATACGAAACAAACTCTCACACACAAAAGGCAACAGTAAGTCAAAGATCATTTAGCCACTCCGAGTTTTTTAGATACATGACAATGAGTGATTATTTCAAATACAAATATTTGAAATGTAGTTGCTATCTGATGACAACATTCACATACTTTCAATATTACTTGTATTAAATATACAGAAGCGGTTAAGCATAAAATTACTAGTTAATCAAAATTATCTATATTTTCCCGCTCAAATATTTTAAGAAGATTTGTTTTGACACATTCCTTGAAATTATCCATTTTTATTTTCTTTTGCGTTTCACAACCACTGTTATATGCATTTTAGCTGAGTGGGAGCCAGCTCATAGATTTTTCTTTATTACTGTGTACATTACCTACTGGTTAGGAGCAACATATGAACCACTAAAAATTGTTGAAGTTATTCTAGCAGTTAAAGTTATTAAGGCATCACCCGGCGCCAAAGGGTTAAGATAATGCCAATGCCTCATTCGTATCCGACCAGCGACCCTTCAGGATGCACTTAGAATAACGACTCAGGAACAGGTAATAGGGTCATGAGGAGCCGATGGAGGTTGATGTGATTTCCAAGACAGAGCAAAATCAGCTCAGCTGGCTGGAGGCCTCCATCCTTGCCCTGACTGAGCAAATGACAGAAATTCTGTTGATATCAATGAGACCAACAGCCCCAACCTCTGCCGAAAGGAGGCCCCATGTCCTGCCCGGAATTAAAGTGGATGGCAGATGTGAAGCCCATCTGTCTGGACTGTAACATCCCCGGCCACAAGAAAGCTGAGTGCCATAAGAGCAAAAGGGTTATGGCGGCCAGAAAGAACAAGGGAAACTAGAAACTACTGGACCTATTTCAGATATAGAACCAATGAGAAGGGGAATATGTCCTGAACCAATGCAGAATTGTGGCAAGTAGCCTGGTAAAGGTATCACCAGATGGTGTTTATCCCACGGCCATATTCAACCAGACAGGCAGAGACTTTTTTTCAGGAAGGGGAGTCTGATTGCTATCGCTGAATCCATAGGTATCGAAGACGTTAATGAAATTGAATTTGAAGAGAATGACTCAAAACCAGATCCAACTAGCCAGTTGGTGCATATCCCACTGGCTTATCGGACTAGACTTGACAACTTCCTAAAGGATAAAAGTAACATTTTTGCATCAACAGAAAATGACATAGGTCGGACAAAGTGTGTGAAAATGATGATTCATGAAGGGGACCATCCCTGGATACAGCAGAGACCATATAGGACTCCACTGTCCCAACAGGCTGAAGTAGACATGCAGGTGAAGGTGAAGCTGTCCTCCAACATAAATCCATCATCACCTAGCCCATGGGCAAGTCCTGTGGCCTTGATACCCAAGAAGGATGGCTCTACCCTGTTTTGTATAGATTACAGACTGTTAAACGATGTCTCAGTCAAAAATAGTTACCCACTTCTAAACATAGATGGCATCTTCACACATCTGGGTAAGGCTAAATATTTCTCCAACCTTGACTTGAAATCTGGTAACTGGCAGAGTGAAATTGCCAGACCACAGACCCCTCTATATTCCAGGAGCTCATGCATTTAAGGTTTTGGAAGGAGTGCAAAACATGTGTACCATTGCATACCTGGATGATGTAATGGTATTCTCTGAAATGTTCAATGACCACTTGAAGCATCTAGATGATGTTTTCAATTGGCCAAAGTCTGCAGGGCTGAAGCTGAAGGAAAACAAATCTTAGTTTCTCCGGCCCAGATTGCATTATCTGGGCCATATCCTTTCCTCACAGGATATCAAACCCAATCCTGAGAAGGTTGGGGTGATTTAAAAACCTTACACTGCCACAGTGTGTTCAGGATGTATGTGCCTTGATATCAATGAGACAGACAGAATGTGGGAATGGTAGGCTTCTACCATAAGTTTATTCCAAACTTTGCAGACATAGCCCAACCTTTGACAGCCCTTACCTACAAGAATGCTCATTTTCAGTGGAGTCCCGAGGCTCAAGGGGCTTTTGATATGCTCAAAGAAAAGCATGTTACAAAATTGCTGGTTACGCCTATGCCTTCGTGCTAAATTCAAAACTCCTGTCAGTGACCTACATAGGGACGCCAAAGTTACTTATTTAAAATATTTTTTTCTTTTCTGTTAAATCTTATGTATGGACGTTCACGGTTGGACACAGACACAGATGCCAGAGTTATGCCCACAAGGATGTATGATGCCCCATTTATAAAGATTCATTAACCAAATTGTGTAACTTCCACAAAAATCGACCGGGAGACGATAAAACACGACCGTACGGCCGGTAAGCTTTATTCTGACATAAACATTGCTCGTCTAACTTCAAAGCCGTACATGTTCATTGACCGAGAGAGAGTGTACACTCTCTCTCAGAAATTGGAGGTGAGAGCGAGTTTGGGCCCCATGGAATACGTGAGTGCCTTTATTGGGCTCTTAAGTGATCACCGTGCCATGGACCCGAGGGACCGGGACCACATGTTCAAACATCTCCACCAGGTCTCGGTGGATGCACAGTCCCGACGTGGGCCGGGGTACGTAGGTGGTCTCAGTACGTTTTCGACCAGATTGAGGCCGGCCGACTAGCATAGAGCGACTACAGCCTCATACAGGAAGAGCGAGTGCGACTGGCCATGACGACCGGGACTGCCCATGCCAGACCGGACGCGGGAAAAGGAGGTTTGAAGGATCTGCCATGCCGGCAGTTTAACTCGGACCGGGGATGCCGCCACAGGAGCGGCCACGAGGACGGGCCGGTGAAATGGCTTCACATATGCTTGTATTGCGATTCCGTTGGGAAGCAGTGCGGGCATTCCCTGCACGCGTGTAACCGTAAGCTCGGATACACCATGGGCTACGATTCGCAGCCGGCTCCCACTCCAGCACCACGCCGGGGGGCGCCGGCCGGATACACCCAACAGGCCGGACACATGCTGCGGGCGGTGGACCCACAGCAGGATGTACAGCAACAACACGCACCGCCCCCAGCTGCAAAAAACTGTTACGGTGCGCCCCGCGAGTGATTGGAGCGCACCCGGTAACAGGATACTCACGTGCATGTACCCCCGGGCTCGGGGTCATCGCACGTGATATCACACAGTGCACGTGATATCACACAGGATGTGACCCCGGATGCACGCGTAATACCCCCCAATAAACAGCGGCCTAGGATGTGGGCACAGGTGGTGAGCGGGGGAGTCCTAGCGCCACTGCATACCCCGTAGAGGTGAGCGATTTCATGGAGAAGGAGCGCCGTTTCTCAAACCTCCTCGGGCCGTTGACCTGGCATTGACCTGGTTCCGGTGCATGGCTAAGGGTGACTGGAACTGTTAATTTGTATTCTGATATTTTATGGCCGGTCATCGAGCATGAGGCCTATGCCATCATATATGCCCTGGTCAAGTTGCATCATTATGTGTAGGGGTCAAGATTCATATTCTGTGACTACAAACCACTCAGATCTTTGTTCACCGCAGATATGAAGAACACACATAAATAACGCTGGGTGATTTTGATAGGCCAGTACGGCTCTAGAATTTAATACATTTCAGGGTGCAAAAATGTGGGAGTGGATATGATGTCACAGCTCTGGGAATCTCAAACAGGTATTTCGAAGGAAATAGCGGTTATCAATACAGATAGATCTGAGGCCTTGGAGGTAGTGGAGGACAGTGATCAGCAGAGAGTACCACCGGTAGAAGAAGAGCCTGATGTCATTGACTTTATAAGGGAGAAGGGTGTGGCTGCAGCCCAGCAATCTGACCTGAGGTCAGGGGTTTGTTGTGATGGAGGGAGTGCTCTATCATGTTTCGCCAGTGTTCCAGCATGATGGCCTTGCCAATTGGTCATACCTGAAACCCTAACGAAGGCAGTGCTGACAGCCCTACATAATTAGGATATTTGGGTAAAAACAAAACTTATGATAAAGTCAGAACTAGGTTCTACTGACCCGGTATGTACAAAGGTGTTATGTGCCATGTACAAATATGTGAACAATGCACTATGTGGTGACTTAAGCACCACCCTGTGCCTCTGCAGGACATGCCCATACCATCATACCCTTTTGAAATGGTGGGCATAGATACATGTGGGCCATACAATGACACCTCAGGAAACAGCTATATAAACCACTGTTGACCATTTCAGTGGTTGGCTTGAGGCTGTAGCAACACCCAATACATGCGCTGACATAGTAGCATTGTTGCCCTAAACTAATTATGACAGGGGCATTGATTCTGCTACACTGTAATCAACCATCTCACACACAAACTCAACATTACGGGTGTGCATACTGTACAGTCCAACCCTGAGTCAAGTGGAAAAACTGAAAGATTCCATCAAGACTGGAATCTGTGTATCCCTGTGGCTCTCATGGCTTACCACACTAGTGTCAATGAGTCCACAAGACACACACCCTTCTTTCTAGTCCACAGTAGGGACCCTGTCCTCCCCCTCAACATGCTCCTTGCTCTAAAATTTAAGTATTATGGGAAAGATCATGTACACCTCATGTTAAAGATGCTCAATGAGGTATACACAACAGCTTGGGATAGCTTACAGAACTCACAAGACTGAAACAAAGAGAATTTTGGTAGGCAAGCATGCACTGCTTCTTATGAGGTGGGTGATGTAGTCAACTATCATATCACCTCAGCCCCTGGGGCATCTACCAAGCTGGCCAAATGCTGGAAAACCTTCTATCGGGTCGTGGAGGTGACAGGTCCAGTGAACGTGAGGATTAAACACGAGGAAACCGGGACTGTCAAGCTGGTGAATGTGGCAGACATTCACCATGCACACCCTGAGTCAACCTGGGATGCGCTGACAGACACACCAATGGCTATCCTGAGTAAAAGTAGTCCAGCCCCCGAACCAGAGAGAAAACAGCCCATGGGACTAGCAAAACTTAATCACAACAAGAAGTACAATGACATGGAAAGGTATGACCACAGTCCCAGTCTCGGGGACCCAGTTTTCCTTCTAAGGATTGAGGATGAAGGACCTCCTGGTAAGAAGCAGGTCACAGACGTTATTATATAGCACATGGAAATGAAGTGCAAAGCGGCACTGAGCAACTCTCCCACACCAACTGTAGGTGTGTTATACCAACCAAACTGCCAGCCTCACCTGCTCCTTCAGCAGATCATTCTGTCAGTCCTCGGGCCAGTGGATTGTTACTGGCAAAAGATTGCTGCCCAATGACTGGACAAATCAAGGGTCTAACCTGAGGCTGTGGACAGTCTATCCCCCAGCATCTCATATGTATAATCTGAGACCATGGTCTAGATGTCCAACAGACCTGATCAGCCCAAGAAGAGATGTAAGGTCATTAAATTAGGTACTGCTGACGAGCATGGACTGGATGAGCAACCTGGTATGGAATGTGAGGAATTGGACTATCATCAGTGACAGAAATTCGTTAGCATATGCCCCAGAATTGTTGTGTGTTTGTATGGTTTTACGTCTCGGTAGGCTAGTTACGTCCTTTTGAGACTGGCACAAGTTATTTAAGTTATCCAAAGAAAATTTCTATCAAGGAGAACTATCAAAACAAACTCAACAGGAAACCATCAACATATTGTAAAACACAAGGCTTCTCCAAGATGTATACCACATAGACCACACAGAGATAGTCACCCCAATAAAAACAACTGGAATCCACAACCAACCAAACCCATAACAAAACGTTACAGAGTAGGGACATTATAGGGAAAGAAGGGAAAACATAACAGCCTTAAGCCAAAGCCACAATATGAAAAACAACAAAGAATCTCAACTAAAACCAAAATCCTCATGGAAAGAACAAACTTGAAAGACACTCAAGGACCATAATACCTGAATAAACTAACAAATAGCCAAATATTCAACCTTCGCAACAGATTGTATCAAACTTTAAATCAATACAACAAACACAGAATTGCAGGCGGTATTGCCAGATGCCAGAAACAACCCAACACAGACTCAACTGGCGTAGACTATTTTTTGAGCCACCGTAATAGAAGAAAATCTAAAAAGAACTCAATCGAGGAGACCCCAACCAAAAGAACCGATAGAACCGATATAGCACATCTCTAATCTCACAACCGAAATCACAGCGTGCTTGAGCAACCTGGCAATCCGGGGGTGTGCACGAGTGATTGACTCTCACTCACCCCCCCCCCCCCCCCAAATACACACACACACATACACATGCCACGGGTTTCCAGTGGATATAGCCTAGGTAATTCATAATGTATTGTGAAATATATATACATATGAAAATGGGTAAAACTGCAGATCCATAGTCCCTATCTTATAATAGGAAATTTAGGTCAACCTACCTCGTTTATTTTTCTGTAAATCGGTCGAGTTTCGTACGATGTTTTGAACGTGGTCGCACTTTTGCCATACGGATACAGGTGACAATGGATCTGCAGTTTTACCCATCGGATTTACAATTTAATGGTCTGGCTGTTGTTCTGATTTGTCAAGAAGTTGCAGAATACATCCACTTGACTAACAAAGGCACCCCGCCCCCTCCCCCCCCCTCCCTTGCCATGATGTTAAGGTGTAGGTACAACCACTGAACCAGTCACCCAGGTCTGTGCTACAACATATTGCCATAATTTTGATACATTACTAAAGAAGATGACTTCCAATGTGCCCATCTATTTTGCCAGGTGTAAGGCAATATCCACACTTGCAGTCCCACTGAAGATATTACGTAGCCTGTAGTGCGGCCACCATTCACCAGACGGCGTGCCCCGTGCGCCTCGAGTGGTCGTGAAAGAGACTACCGTAAGGTGTTTGCGTCACCTAGCAGTACTCAACTGAACTGTAACATTAGTGAAAGACTACTTTACTGCCACCTTGTGGTTTGCGTTGCGATAAACTGGAGCGGTGCAGTGTGGCCCAACTCTATGGGACTTCCAGCTACTGGACCGGACGGTGGCGCCTCAGAGCGGTTAGATTGGCAACCACCCCCTGTCTGCGCTGAGCTAACTGTGTAGCTCTGGTTGCCAGTGTACATAGCGGTCGGCCTTCAGGAACTAAATTTCTGAGTGCTGAAGCTTATCAAACTTTCTAAGAATGTGTGATTCTAAAGGTATAACTGGAGTTGTAATGCTGAATTTTAGGAAATCAACTCAACACATATATCATATGCTTTGATTTTTGTCATAAAATGAAACGCATTCTCTACAGTATGTTACAGAAATAAAGGATATTCTCCGAGTCATCTGGTGACTTCCGGTTGTTTTCTGGATCTAAGTTGTTACAGGCCAACCACTGTGCGGCGCCACCGTCCACGCAGTGTCACGTCATAACATGGGAGTTATGCTTCTTGGGTTAGAGTTCTTTGATCAGGGGCCCGTTTCAATAGAATGGGTCACTTAACCACTTAGTGACATGTTTAGTGACTCAAATAGTGACAGGAATAGTGACAAAATTCAATTCTCGTTTTAAAAGGCATGTCACTATTGGGGTGGTGTGACAGTTCACTGTTGGTGACATAGTGACATTGCTGCCTGGGCCTTACCATGGATGGTGTTAGTGCTCTCGGGAACAAGTGGTGTCAAGGTAAAAGTCGCTGCAGAAATTAGTGACTGGCTTGAGAAATCCTACACTGGCTATCAGAGCAGCATTTTCTATGACAAAATTCAAATGTGAATATCATTAGATTGCATGGACCGATATCCTTTGTATTCGGCATGTTTATAAGTTGTATGTGTCCCTTACTGGGGTTAAAGTTTCATAGCTTAATTCCTACGGGAAGTAAAGTTACGCGTTTGTGACAATACAAGCGAGAGGGTATACCCTCTCGCTATTTGGGACCCCAATAGTGACCGGACATCGCACTTATGAAATAGTCAAGCCACTATTAGCGCTCGCTATAACAAGGACTCCCGGAATGGCTTGTCACTAAACTTCTGCAACGCAACCTGTCGCACACTGGCCACCAGGGGCCCGTTTCAATAGAATGGGTCACTAAACCACTTAGTGACATGTTTAGTGACTCAAATAGTGACAGGAATAGTGACAAAATTTAATTCTCGTTTCAAAAGGCATGTCACTATTGGGGTGGTGTGTCAGTTCACTGTTGGTGACATAGTGACATTGCTGCCTGGGCCTTACCATGGATGGTGTTAGTGCTCTCGGGAACAAGTGGTGTCAAGGTAAAAGTCGCTGCAGAAATTAGTGACAGGCTTGAGAAATCCTACACTGGCTATCAGAGCAGCATTTTCTATGACATAATTCAAACGTGAATATCATTAGATTGCATGGACCGATATCCTTCATATTTGGCATGTTTACAAGTTGCATGTGTCCCTAACTGGGGTTAAAGTTTCACAGCTTAATTACTTCGGGAAGAGAAGTTACACATTTGTGACAATAGAAGCGAGAGGGTATACCCTCTCGCTATTATAGACACTATTGTGACCCTTTTAGTTACCGGACATCGTCTTATGAAATGGGACAAGCCACTATTTGCGCCTGTCTCTTTCCCTATGTCCCACAAACGGTTGTCCCTTAACTATTGCAATGCGAAGTGCCGCTATTGTGTCACTAAACCCAATAACGGACGTCCTACAGGCTATTGAAACGGGTCCCAGAGTAAATGCTTGGAACACATGTTTTGCCAATCCAGCATAAAAATATTAAAATCTAAGGCCTCCAGAAGTAAATACATGTAAATAAATGTATATGTATTTTGTTGTTTTCTGGGTCTTTAAGTATCAAATTATAATACATACTTTAAATATCATACACTTTCAACAAGTCGCACTTAGTTTTAAAAACATATTCTGGATCTAAGTTGGTACAGGTCAACCACCGTGCGGCGCCACCGTCCACGCAGTGTCACGTCATAACATGGGAGTTGTGCTTCTTGGGTTAGAGTTCTTTGATCTGGAGGAGTAGATTGACCACCACCTCTTTGTCTCCACTCTGTCCTGACCATAGAGCTATGGTTCTGATGGTTGGTTGGGTTAAATGCCACACGGTAATTGCGGTGCGTGCCTCAAATAGACTGGAATCATATTGCCAAAAAAGTGCTTTAAAAACTTTCTAGAGGCATTTTTGAGTAATATTTGGTAAGAAACATTTTAGGTCAATTTTTGATTGTAGATTTCGAAAAATAATTTTACCAAGCTGAAAAATCTATGTGTAGCCTTCTAACTGACAAAAAACAATATCTAGATCTTAGAAACAACGTACACAACGTACACTACCTGCTTTAAGTTTCACTTCGAGTGATCCCGTGTAGGATTTAACCCGACCAACCCCTATATCGTAGAAGGGGTTGCTTGCCAAACTAGGGGTCCTTATAAGCGTGGGTTTCTTTACATCTCACTAGGTGACACTAGTGTGCCGTGGCTCGGCCATCAGTCGGTTAACTGAAAAGGCATTATACCACAATTCACGGTGGCGCCACCTAGTGACTTTTAGATATTACAATTACTACCACACCTCACAGTCAACCATCAAATATGGTTCCTTGTGATTCAATTAATTGCCTCATGAGTAAATTAATCGTTTTGTCCAAGGTATACCCTTACATTTGCCTGCTTTTTAAATGGGAAATATATTAAAAAATATAGTCTTCTACCATTCTCTCAAAAACGAGTGCGGCGACCTACAATTTTTAGTGCTTAAATGTGTAGTACAACACTTATTAATCGCTAAATCAAAAACAAGCAGGGTGACTCCCACTTTTTGAATTACTCATATGTTCTACAACTTGGAGAACTTCCTATTCAATTTCCAAGAAATTGACATGGGTTTTGTTTTCAATGGTAAATTGTCCGATATGCCTTAAAATAATGATTGGGCTTAGATTCATCAGGATAATAATTTTCTCTGAAATCTGATCCTTTCGACGGTTTTATATAAAATAGGCTTCCCTCAATCACTCAAGGGAAAGATGTAATTTAAACACACTCACTATGTCTCCTTATTGTCATTTACCTGGAAATAATTAAAAAACGCCATTTTACAATTCACTAAAAAGCTGAATGACAGTAGGTCACGTGGGACGGAGGGACGTATGAATCTTATTTCGCCACTCTGAGACGAACGGAATTTGTCCTCCTGGTCAGTAAAACTCAGACATTCGCCAATGGGTATATGATAATAAACACTGGAGTTTGTTTTATTTTTATCAGGATGTTATATTGCTGTTGACTTTGGAAACGCTGTTTTTATTTTCATAAATGCCATTGCACTGAATCGAAATTAAACTTTAATAACATCCGGCCACCCTGATGGAAATCCATAAAACAGCACACGTTTGCAATCTGCCTGCCAGACGCCTCATTTCAGTATTTTTATTTCTAAAGGATGGTATGTTAGCATTGCAATCGAACTGCAATTATCCCTTATCCGTTCAGACTTGTTGATCTAATGTAGATCGTGTGAGTCTCCATAATCAAACATAAAACTCTTACCGGGTCCTATGTTCATTTTTTTGTATTTTATCTATTTCGCTCTACCCAATTCTGCACACTGACTATTATTTTTCTTTGCTCATTTTTTCCTTCGTTTTCCTACTTGTTTTTGAGTTTCTAGTTAAGTGTTCCGTAGAAGACTGGCGAGAGCGGTGAATGTTTACAGTCGCTGATCACGCTCAGTCCTGGCCCGACGCACTGCCACCTGGGGACGACTCCTAAAACCAGCCCTGAGAACTGCTCCCATTCTACACTGGCCGCCAGAGCCACACTACATTAGCTCAGCCTGAGGCCCTTTTCATATTCTAGGATTGTACATGATGACTCTTTTCTGCACCCTATACAAGGGTTATCATTTAATAAAAACTAAGTCTGTTCGCTAAGACAGTATTAGTCACCCATAAGGTCGTCCATGCGTGTTGATTAAGATTGTCCCTGGGTCCATGGGTTTCTATGGCTTACAGAAAATGGTCTACATGTACGATCTTAGATTAAGAAATGGGCCCCTGGTCGGGTTAAATTCGTAGCCACCTTGACCGGCCACACTGCGCCGCTCCGGTATATTGCTCCGTAGGTTGCTCGAGCCATACCATTTTATTATTTCCTCTCCTGTGTATTTTTCTCAAAATATAATTTATAACATAAATCTTGGTGTCTTTATCAATGTGTTAGCTATGGATGCTTCATATTAAGTATGTCTGCTATTTTAGCATACATAGAACAAAGGTACTTGGTTGGAGGTGCACCCCTGCAAATACCTTGTGGGACTTAACCCGACCAACCCCTACATCGTAGCTCAGCACAGACAGGGGTTGGTTGCCAAAGTTCTCCGAAACTTTCTCAAGGGCCAGATCCACTAAGGCGAAGGAATTCGCATAAGAATTTCCGTGTGATACCATGAGACAATGCGGCGATGCGAATAGGACCTTGAAGAAGAGCGCATGCGATAATATTAAAACGTTTTAATATCGTCGCATGCCAGTCGCATGTCCATGCGAACTTGTATTAGACAAAAGAAGAAACCAACAAGTTTTGGTCAAAGTCGTCGTTCTCTACGAGTTTGATTCAGCATTCAAACGAGTTGGAGAACAACTTCTTTGAGCAGAACGAATTGCTTTCTGTATTTATCTCACCCCTATGCGCACACTAAAAGAATGGATGACACACAGGATATAGACCATGGAGAACGGACTGCAATTTAGTAGGGGCATGGAGAACGACTTCCCAATGTTAAGTTCATGGGACAAAAATACCAGGGTTGTGATAAATGCCACTCCCAAAAACGCCTGATTCACTGAGGCGAATGTTGCTGTGACTCTTCATATCACCGGGCGAACTCTCGTTGAACGTCTGCTACCGCTGAATTCGCAGCAAATTCACCGTTTTAGATCTGGCTTTTGAGACATACACTAACCACCAGAGCTTCACTACATTAGCTATGGTGTTGACAAATCGGCAGCCATCTTGATCTGTCACTCTCCCTGCGGATCCACTACTTGGAGGGTGTTTCAGTTAGTAATTTTGAAGCCATTTTTTCATGTTCGTATTTCATTTTGTGTGTATTTTTGAATAAAATTACAACAACATTAGATTTTATTGTCAATTTGGCTCTCATAACCAGTGGAGAAGAAAATTGCCTTTTCCGAGATTAATGTTCATGGACAAGGCCTGAACTGAAACATGTACCAACCTTTCAGTTGGAACTGAGTGGGGACAGGCCAAAGACTGCCAAGTTTTGGTAGTCAACTTTGATGAGATTTGATCAAATTTGGGACTGATGCCTGTGAGGGGGCCAATGGCAGGGACCTTGAGAGCTCTTGATCTAAAAATCTTAAGAAATTAATTCAGCGGGGTGTATGGATATCTATATAAATCATTGATATCATATTTTATTGATTTAAGATGCAAAAAAATCTGACCTTTGAGCACACGTTTTCCGAATGGGTTGCACATGAAAGAGTTTCCCTTTTTCTTTGTAATTCTTGAACTAAACATGATAGAAGCAAAATTTAAAAAATGGATCTGATCCTCTCATTTTGTGAAAATACCATCTTGTGAGACAGAGAAATTACCAAAATTCGTGTGTCTCACGGTAAATCCATGAGATTTGGAAGCCCTGCCCAGACCACACTTTCCTCTCCAAAGCCTTCTCTGTAAACTAACAAATACTTAGAAGGAAACCCACAAGATAAAAATAGCTTGGTCCGTACTCCACCGAGTTTGACTGCAGAGTAATTTACAAAGCGAAGCTGAGTGAATTACTCTGGTGTCAAACGAGGTGGAGTGCAGACCAAGTTATTTTCATCAAATGGGTTTCTCATTTTATCTCACCCCGTATAACATTGTTTATTGATGAAATGAATCACCAAATTAGCCATTGAGTATTGGGTACACGAACCTCGCGGCTGTGGAGTACGAGTTCCTAATGTGAAGCCTATGGAGAAAAATACTGGGGTGAGATAAGGTACAGTATTGACGTACGATACGTAACAATACGATTATTTGTCCTTCACCTGCACTCTGGTGGTGAATCTTGCTGGTCGCTGCTGGCCTCGGGGATTTCCGGAGACCGGTTTTCCGACCGGGTTCTGGTGTCCTCACCGTCCTGGCCTCAATGGGCGGTGGCATGCGATGCTTCTATTGATTGAGTTTCACTTCAAAGGACTACACAGTCCTAAATCACACACACTGCCAATGTCCTGTTCCCTGTTGCACACAGCCCAGCCGTACGCTCACAAACAGTACGTAGTACATCTCCAACAGCCAACTGACTACTGCAGTGGTGGGGTTAACTAGGAGCAAATAGAATGTTCATCATTGATGAATGAGAGTGCAATAATGAATGAATAATAATAAAAGGTTTCAGTTACACTCAGTCTATGGATAGTTCTCTGTAACCCATTTGCACCCACTCAACCCATTTCTGCAACCGCCTGAGGCTAGGATCCAAACATTTCAGCACCAGTGGGTCAATGAGGTATTTTGGTCTCTAGTGATTGGTCATGGTCTGTTGGGCATGGCCTTGAGATCCTGAGACACTGACACCCTAACCCTTTCCCACTATCACAGGGAATAGCACGCAGATAGTGAAAGGATAGATTTTTCTCAGCACGCTGAATGTGTATGTGAGCACTCTAACCTTTAATAGGCAACGTATATAGGGCGAGCAAGCACGCTCTAATAAACCACTAGCCTACATGTACAAAAATCCACATGTTCAGAGTCAAAGTTTCGAGGTAAGGCAGGGGGCAGAATCGCTTTTCCGCCCACCTTCGTAGGACCACTCATCAAGTCATCTGGAACCTGCTGGGAAGACATACAGTCCTAATTATGGAGTTAATACCACACATTATATTGGTCATCCAAGAAATATTCTACAGTGATATTTATTGTTTTAATGAATATCTACACGTACCTCAACGAGTTCGTTATTGCCACTGAAGGGGGGGGGGGGGGGCGCCTACTGCTGCTGTAACTTCACGTTCTCTGGCAACAAGACTCATCTCGGCAGGCCTCTCAGCTATCTGTGTGGATATATATATTAATCACCTTATTAATTAAAGGAATACCCTCGATAATCTGATGATATAAATACAGATTAATCGATGATGAACTGCAATGTGTATAGGAAATTAATAGCAAGCCATGGATTATTAATTTGAATTACATTGGATTTAAGAAATTGCTGACATGGTTCGACACTCACCGGGACTAGTTCTGCGGCAGATGAAGGTAAGGCGAATCTTTTCCTTCCATTGTTTAATACATCGTACATAGCATGTTGTTGTTCCATTGATGCTGCCACATAGCTTTGCAGTGACTGAATAGATTTGTGCCCATTCAACTGAGCCACCAAATTAACTGGCACACCCGCATGTATTAAGTTACTGCAACTCGTTTTACGAACCGAGTGATTCGTTATGCGTTTTCCAACTATTCCGGCTTTTGCCGCGGCCTTTTTCATGATATTAGCTAGCTCGTTTTGGCCCATTGGTTGCAGTGAGTACCAAATCTCGCTATCGCTACTCCGTTTGTAGTTTATGCATAAGTAGAATGGCGAGTCCTCTGACAGCATACTGGCCGGCCTATGTTTCTTGTACTCTTGTAACAAACGAACCGGACATCTTTCTGGTTTGTTATCATTTCGCCAGAGCTTGGGAACGAAAGATCTTCCTGTTCTGCTGTCGCCCTGTTGCGTTTTTGTGGTTCTTTCGTTAAAGGTCGCCACGCTTTCATCAACGCTGATTGTGATGTCTCCCCAACATAGCTGTCAGCTTTCCTGTTGGCCGCGCATTCCTAGACATTTTGTTGTTAGGAACCAAATTGCGTTTCGTAAACCTGTAGGCGTTGTTTTATCAAACGAACCGCAAAACCAGAGCAATTCCTCTTCGTCATATGTAAGTGCTTCAACCTGTAACAAATAAATTTAGATATAATATTAATGTATTTTATTCATATTTATTTATAAGATATTTTGCAAAATTTCTTATAATTAGTACAATATTTTTCATTAATTTTTTAATAGTTTATCACCTGCATACCTGTTTGTTTCCTAGCCCCAGGCTCTTCAATTCACGCTTTCTGCTTGCGAGAACTTATCGGCATGACTTGAAACTGTCTGGCTCGCTGATGTTACTGTGGTACTTCTTCCCATCCAAACAACGCTTTATGCTGGCGAACATACCAGATAAAGATCCAGGTTCATAATTTTCTCCGGATTGTTTTCTGGCATTTATCATATATGTTCCGGAGTACATATTCAACATCTCGCTTGACAACTCCTCCGCAGGTGCAGATACATGGTGCTCTTTCTCCAAATACTTACTGAATGCTACGATATCGCAATTTGTTTTTTTTGTGGTTTCCGGGTTCTTTAAACTCTGAACATAGTTGTGGAGTACATCTACATTTGGAACACACTCTGTTACTTCTATTTTTTCTGTTTCCGGGTCATCCTCCACAATAGTAACATTAAAATTATCCGTATCGACGTGAAATACAGCCTCTGCCATTTTTTACATCGGGCAGACGACGCTAGCTCGTTCCAAATCGGAGTCACTCTCTTCCGTTCTAAATATTTTCGTATTTTCCTTTATTGAATGGAAAACTTCTATTTTTTTATTCATTATATATATATTATAGTAGTCGTTATTTATTTATCAAATTTAGTGATATATTACCATTAATTTATGATACACAACTAATCCCTAGCGTTTGTTTACCTTTTGCAGAGTGCGATATCGCTCAGATTGCGGCTCCGGTAAGTTACGCTATTTCTATTTTATTTATAAGATAATATCTTTCACTGCATTTTTGTACCCCTTCGTGTATTTTTAGCGCGATTCCGTAAGTTTGATGGCTTTGTAGTATATCGGCCGCAATTCTCTTTCGCTAACGCAATCCTGAATCGTGTTGTCCAATCATATCACTCCTTTCGCTCAAATGTCAACGTTGGGTAGTATACGGCAACCTCGGGTAGTATGCGATAGTTACTCCACCCCCTAGAGCTCTGCTAGGGTGGACAGAAATTACCAATCTGTTCACCCTCTTGGTCGCCTCGCCTCCTCGTGGTGCAGACCGGATATGCTTGCATGCAAGCATAACTAAAGCGACCAGGGTGGGTGGGGAGTTACCTCAGTGGTAAAGAGCATAGGACTTTGTTGATTCGGGTCCCACTGCAGCCACTTTTCTCCTACACCCCCCAGCAGTGGTAGATTTACTGCTATATCAAAGGCCAATCCTTCTCATACCATGTCTATGTGGTGTGGGAAGTAAAAGAACTCTCACCTCGGTAAATGTGTAGGGGTGGGATTTCTTCCTAAATTCATTTCATAGATTCGATCACCACCCTTGTGGTGTAAAAGAACCATGAGAAAGTCTGGTGAGAACCTGCAATGGTTAACTGGACGTTAAATCAAACCCACAAACCCACCCCCCAGAACGTGGTGTAAGCATGGAGCGTACGGCCATAGGTATATAGGAATACTGTATACAAAATGTATAAAATGTATAGCAGTCACAGTTTTACTAAATGTATATAGCAGTCACATTGATATATTAGTCACAGTTTCATCACAACAGTCACAGTTTTCAGTATATGGCAGTAACATCTTCCAGTATTTGTAACCACAGCTTTACTTTATTTATGAAATAGTCGCAGATTTTACACATATATGGTAACCAGAGTTTTACTATATGTATATATGATGATTGCAGTAATCAGATAAGGCGGGATGTGCTAAAGCTATAGTGAGGTGTGGTAGTCATGGACAGTGAGGTGTGGTAGTCAGGGACTGTGAGGTGTAGTAGTCAGGGACTGTGAGGTGTGGTAGTCAGGGAATGTGAGGTGTGGTAGTCAGGGAATGTGAGGTGAGGTAGTCAGTGACTGAAATCTAGTACGTGTTTGTGTGAAGTTCCTCGGGCCCTAATTGCAAGAATTGTTGGGATTTACCAGAAATGCTAACGGGAGGAGAAAATTACGAGAGTAATAGCTACTGTTAAAAGGAGTATCTACCAGGAGGTGGAGGTTCCCCTGGAGGACACTGTAGCGACACAGATGTCGCCACCCCCGCCCTAACCAGCGTTGCCCCTCCCCACCCCTCCTCCAGGTCCACACCCTCCCCCACAAAGCCTCTTCCTCTCCAGTGCCTCTGAGGACTTTGGCTGGGAGTGTGGGTAATTTGGTGCGGATCTCCAGGCGCCCGCTGCAAATGCGGCTACTCTGGTGGAAAGAGATTCTGCGCCCGGTTCGGGGCTGGCCACACCTGCCCCCTTCTCAGTAACACCTGATGGAGTTAGTTACGTCCTCTCAGTGTCCCACCTGATGATACCAGCTGTCACTTTGTGCTAGTAGCATGATACCACGACGGAGAAAATGAAGTTGTGATTCATTGAGCGTGGGACACACGCACCTATCTCACCCCTGGTGCAAGCTCAGCCATAGGAATATAATCAGGAAAACATACTCAACGATCACCCCTGTAAAGTGATAATACTACGCCACGGCCGTGGCGTAGTATATTCAAACGCTAGGTATATTCAAACTATTCTGATATTCTGATGCTATCTAATATCATAGAAAGGGGTGAGATAAATCCAGAACCACACTCAAATTGTAAAATAAACAATATTCCACTCGTTTGGATGTGCCATAATCATCGCTCGGCTTCGCCTCGATGACGATTTGAGTACATCCAAACTTGTGGAGTATTGTCTATATATACGATTCTCGATGCAGTTCTATATAAATATTTCTCTGCCTAAGGGTTAGAGTGGTCGCATAGCTTTGAGCTTCCTGCAAAAATATACCCCTTTGCTATCTGCGTGCCAACCATTAGACAATGTGAAAGGTGCAGAGGTCCAGTTTCTCAGTGTCTTAGAGGTGTGCCAAGTTGACAAAGACCAATCTCCAGATACCGAAACACCGCATTGACCCACTTGTGCTTGCTATTGCTATATTTGGATCCTATAGAAATGATAAGTCGACGGGGTGCAAGTGGGTTACAGTAAATGACCCATAGACTGAATATATATTACCAAACCTTTTCATGCTTTTATCACCCTTGTACAAGGGATGGACAACACACTGGCTATAGAGAACGGAAGACAATACTCGTATAGGCAAGAGGAACCAATTCCCAATGTTCAGTCTACGGGACAAATATGTATAGAAATATTCTCAATATTTATGTTATTAATTAACAGAGGGCGCTACTGGTGGCCAAGTTCAGTGTATAGCCGCAAGGGGGTGCCATTGTCGGCTAGGGTTGGGGTGAAGCCTCTCCCATTCAGTCACGCACCCACCACCAGTAGGAAAGGTAGCATGAGGCCCTTACTGCTGGTTTTCTTGTTATTTGTACCGGCGTTTTTGTCAAGTCATATTCTCCACAAGTTTCACATGGAGAGAATATCATGTAGTGTTCAAACGAGTTGGAGAACAACTTCTTTGAACAAAACGAGTTGCTTTCTGTATTTATCTCACCCCAGTACACACTACAATAATGGACTACACACGGATATAAACCATGGGGAACGGACTGCAATACTCATAGGGGCATGGAGAACGAGTTACAAATGTTAAGCCTATGGGACAATAATAGAGCTTCGCTCGTTGTATGAAAAAATCTTCAGATCTGAGCGTATCATAGTTTCATCGATGGTGGGAATATAACCTTCCCATTTCAACGCAGCATCATTCCCACAGGTTCATGCTTCAGACCTCATCTCCATTAATTCTCTATATCTAGAAGCGCCTTCCCCAGCCACCAACTTCTTCCCATCTTGTTTTAACTTCACCAGCTCGCCACATCCATTTCTCATCCCTCAGGGCCTCACCCTGGCTTGCCACCTTCACCTCACACCTCACACTGCTTTGGCTTTGCACACTGACGGTCTGTGGCAACGTTCACACCTTGAAACTCGCAACGCCCAGATCACACCTTCCCTGTGAAGACGCCCAGCCACTTCCCCCACTCTGCCACTGCCCCACCCCGATCCCCAACACACACCTCCCAGCTGCTGGCATCATGGCGCTGACTGCACAGACTGGAAATGGGTTGATTAGGAGAGTTACACCTCATCCTGCCATCTCTCCCCCACCTCACCCTGCCATCCCTCCCCCACCTCACCCTGCCATCTCTCCCCCACCTCACACTGCCATCTCTCTCCTACCTCACCCTGCCATCTCTCCCTAACCTTACCCTGCCCTCCCTCCGTCACCTCACCCTGCCATCTCTTCCCTTCTCACCCTACTATCCCTCCCCCACCTCACCCTCCCATCCCTCCCCCACCTCACCTTGCCATCCGTTCCAACCTCACTCTGCCCTCTCTCCCAACCTGACCTTGCCATCTCTCCCCCACCTCACTCTGTCATCTCTCTCCCACACCTCATCCTGCCATCTCTCACCCTTCTCACCCTTCCAACTCTCCCCCATACCATCCTGCCATCTCTCCCCCACCTTACCCTGCTATCTCTCCCCCACCTCACCCTGCAATCTCTCCCCCTTCTCATCCTGCCCTCTCTCTCTCTACTACCTCACCCTGCCATCTCTCCACCACCTCAACCTGCCATCTCTCCCCCACCTCACCCTGCCATCTCTCCCCCACCTCACCCTGCCATCTCTCCACCACCTCAACCTGCCATCTCTCCCCCACCTCACCCTGCCATCTCTCCACCACCTCAACCTGCCATCTCTCCCCCACCTCACCCTGCCATCTCTCCACCACCTCAACCTGCCATCTCTCCACCACCTCACCCTGCCATCTCTCCCCCACCTCAACCTGCCATCTCTCCCCCACCTCACCCTGCCATCTCTCCACCACCTCAACCTGCCATCTCTCCACCACCTCACCCTGCCATCTCTCCCCCACCTCACCCTGCCATCTCTCCCCCACCTCACCCTGCCATCTCTCCCCCACCTCACCCTGCCATCTCTCCCCCACCTCACCCTGCCATCTCTCCACCACCTCACCCTGCCATCTCTCCACCACCTCAACCTGCCATCTCTCCCCCACCTCACCCTGCCATCTCTCCCCCACCTCACCCTGCCATCTCTCCACCACCTCACCCTGCCATCTCTCCCCCACCTCACCCTGCCATCTCACCCCCTTCTCACCCTGCCATCTCTCCCCCACCTCACCCTGCCATTTGTCCCCACCTCACCCTGCCATTTGTCCCCACCTCACCCTGCCATCCCTCTCCTACCTCACCCTGCCATCTATTCCCACCTCACCCTGCCATCTCTCCCTACCTTACCCAGCCATCTCTTCCCCACCTCACCCTGCCATTTGTCCCCACCTCACCCTGCCATCTCTCCCCACCTCACCCTACCATCTCTCCCCCACCTCACCCTGCCATCTCTCCCCCTTCTCACCCTGCCATCTCTCCCCCACCTCACCCTGCCATTTGTCCCCACCTCACCCTGCCATCTCTCCCCCTTCTCACCCTGCCATCTCTCCCCCACCTCACCCTGCCATTTGTCCCCACCTCACCCTGCCATCTCTCCCCCTTCTCACCCTGCCATCTCTCCCCCACCTCACCCTGCCATTTGTCCCCACCTCACCCTGCCATCTCTCCCTACCTCACCCTGCCATCTCTCTCCCCGACAAAATATTCAAGTTCTCCTAAAACTCCAAAAAGGTGATGGCCACTGACTGCTCGTGAGGGTGCAGTGTCTGCTTTGTTTTTTTTCAGGTCCATACTGATTCTAATTCCCCAGTAAAAGCTTGATCATAACATATAAAAACAAAGCAGTTTGAATTTGTCGGTGATTGATTAAGTCCGTTGCATTATTAGGTAATTCTTGCCATGGTAATCGGTGACCATTTCAAATGCCAGGTTGTTTCCATTCACCGATCGGGCGTCGGTACACAAAAAAGGGAATCGGTCGGGGGTCCTGACTGCAAATCGGTGGCGAATAAAATGCCAATGGAAATTGGCTTTATAAAATGTCCAAATTTGAAGGTTAAGGCCTGTTTCCATTGGCCGATGAAAACGGTGTGGATTCTTTGTGTCCTGCTAATAGCCCATTACCATTGGCCATCCCCGATATGTCAGGTTTCACCGAGGAACTTTTAGCACTGCTGATGAAAAATACAAATAGGCTATTAGTAGAACTAAAAAAAACCTACACTGCTTTCGTCGGCCAATGGAAACGGGCCTTGTGTGCAATGCAAGCACCTGCTACGTCTGAGTACACAGTCTCTTATAATGCAGCGAAAGGCCGGGATTTTGTCCCGGGAACGACGTAGAAAAGGCGGCTGGGATTCTCTCGCATGGCTTCCTGGTCATTCTGGTCACGTGTGTGATGGGCACGTGACCAGTGGCAATTTATGGAACACTCCCCACCCTGGGCGCAGCAGACACGGCCTGCTCCGACCCGAGACACTCCGGGGTGAGCTTTTACAACAGAGGCTGGAACTGAATAAACGACTACGGTTACATTTACACGGGGCACACTGGCAATGATCTCCTTGCAGCTGGGTTATTCAAAAGTGATTTTATTGTGAAAGTCTGGAAGATGTTTTTAAAACTAAAAACGATGATAACTGGAAGATTACGATTAGGACCTACCACAGCGATATACATCAATAGGATATCCATGTCAGTACGTATTTAAACCGGGGTTGTCAGAAATCCGAGGGTGGTTGTGGCCCATTAGATTTTAGGTCAACTCTCGACTGTAGAACCGTCCCAAGGCGTTATAAATATCATGTAAGGAGGTCAGGGTGAAGGTCGGAGTTTGCTCCGAATGCAGTCATTGGCTACTGGGACTACTCTATTCCTTATATGGTACTTAATACAGAGGGACAACTCCATGCAGGAGATCCAATTAGATCCAGACCCGGCAACCACTACAATTACATGCACATTTTCAATTCGCCTCAGTTATGTGTAAACCCTTTGTGCAATTAAGAATATGCACAACTAACTGGTATAACACTGCGCGAAAAACAGCAGATATTTCATAGATATGCCATCGCGTAAACGTGCATATATAATGTATATTGTATATACGTCCAGATTGCATGCCAGCATATATGGCACATACAGATATGTTTTTCCTTATGTACAGAAGCGTAATGGCTTTATTTCCCGCAATACGCATAGCTGAAGAAAGATCTACTGTGTGCGATATATATATGCCGGTCGTATACATGTTATATACGTTTGGCATATGTATGTATATAGATACAAAAAATGAAAAGGTTTTTCTTGGCCGTCCAGTCGCCCCGCTGTCCGGCCGCCCAGCCCCTGCCTCCCTGTCTCCCCCGCTCCCGCCGCTGCCCCAACACCCCCTCCCCAACTCTTCCCAGCCTCCCCAAAGACTCCCCCTAGTGTGTGTGGATGGATAACCTTAAGTCCTCTACCTACACACATTACCAGAGTATTGGCCATGGGGGGGGGGGGGGGGGGGGGGGGTGCATGCTTGTGTGCAGACGGGTGTGAAAGCGGCGACTGTGAAAGCAGCATCGGCAGCAGAGGTGTTGGTGGCGGCACTGGTCGCGGTAGTGTTGGCAGCGGCTGTGTGGCGGCAGTTGCGGCAGTATGGTGATATCTGATCAGACCTTGTAATATATATACAGCACCAGAATTATAACCAATGGTAGTGATGTTTTGAAGGTAAAAACTATTAAAAATCGGTTAAAAAACAAAAGAACACTGTGTTTATAACATATTACTAATCAAATCTCAATCAGGTTTTAGAAATTGTTACCTACTATATTTAAAACGGTAGAATTCCGTCGAATCCGCTTGAAGTTGCTCCCATACATAGAGACATAGTGAACCCGATCTAGGGTGGGAGATTGAGGAGCCACGAGAGTGAGAATCTCGTGGAGGGAAAAACTCAAACCTGCCCTTCTTTTTTCCAGATCGGTACACAAATGTACTTCCATCTTTAAGATTTGTTTCTAGCTGTACTGAAAACATAATTTAGAACTGTAGTTTTCCAATCTCTTTGCTCTGGGGTCAGCCGACGAGATTGAATCGCGCTGGTTACCAGCAAAATACCTGTGTCGCACGAAATAATAAATGCTAAAAGTTTAAGGTACACACAGGTACCCGGTATTAATAGTAGGGGGCGCCACTAAGGGGGTGGGGAGCTACAGAATAGAGAGGTATGTGGGGAAGCCACGACGAAGTCGCTAGTTTATAATAAAAATTGGTAACACAGCACTGGATTTTCCATATGCCATGGACTTTGATGACTAATGGCAAATAAATTAAAACAACGGTGGTGTCCCCTAGGTGCACAGATCAGAATTATTGGATAGATGACATATCTATGACTGCAACATGGACACTTATATACGTCTATAGATGAAGCGTATACACGATGAAAGTAGGACTAACTTATTTACGCAACGTTTACAGGGGTTACAAATCTTCCCTGTTAGACTTCAATTACTGATCTTTTCTCTGGTGAATATTATTCAGTACAATATGAACATATAGTAAGATGCCTAGACTGACTCAAATACAATATGAACACATAGTCAGATGCCCTGACTGACTCAAATATAATATAGAAATATAATAAGATGCCCAGGCTGACTCAAATACAATATGAACACTCAAGGCCTGTTTCCATTGGCCGATGGAAAAGGTGTGGATTTTTTGTGTTCTCCTAATAGCACATTTCCATTGGCCATCACCGATATACAGTCAGGAACCACCAACGGACGTTTAGCACTGCTGACGCAAAAGGTAAATAGGCTATTAGAAGAACACAAGTCGCCTTTTGTCGACCAATGGAAAAGGGCCTATAGTAAGATGCCCGGACTGACTCAAATACACTACAAACACATGATAAGACTGGCGCGTGCAGCAGATTACGTCTCCTTTCATTAATCACTACGAGACTCCTTAATTAATCAAGATGAAATTAGTTCCTGGTCTGCAGGTCTGTCATCTCCACGTAACACGTTCTGTTTCCTTACCGTCACTTTCTAGCCAGTTCCTGACCTTACCAATTACGGTTAGCACTCTTGTTTTCAGACTCACTTTTGATTTTCAGCCTACATTTCCGCTTCTTGGTCGTTTGTGAGAATGGCTGTTGTGTTGGCGGTGTTTCTGGTGAACGTTGCGGACCCTGAGTGCTTTCGGCTTTGATTAATTAGTATTATTCCGCCGCTGCTATTCCCGTGAAGGACAAACACGAACCACGGGCCGCTAGAGCCTGCTTTCTGCTCGCCCGACCCGCACAGTGGCCTGATTAATGCCACAGCTAAGGACAAAGACGTATTTATGTTTGATGTTAAATGTCAGGTCCGGAGGTCAGAGAAATACCAAGCATTAAAGGGAAAAAGAGGCTTGTTGTGAAGGTTTTGTCGGCAGTGTGGTGAGTCGCCGTTACCGCGAGCGGCGATGTGGGCCAGTGTGACGGGTATAGGTCAGTTTCCACTGGCCGACGAAAACGGCAGCGAATCATTGAGTTCTCCTAAAAGTCGGTCGGTGGAGGCCAAAGATTGCACATCGAATATCAACGAGGGTGCTGTATATAGGCCCGTAATGGCTTCTTTCTGCTGGAATAACAGGTCCATACCGACGGAATAGTCCTCCAAACACAGTGACTTTCACTGACGATTTTGAACCCCTTTGATTCTGTTGGAGAGTAAAAAAGTCGGTATTTCCATTCCCCGATCTGGCATTGATATAAGCTAAAAGTTGATTGGTGAACCCCGATTACAGATCAGTGGGGAATAGTCGGCTAGTTGAAAATGGCTTCATATGCCAGTTTCCATTGACCGATTATTTGGACAAAGGAAACTGGCTTAAAAAGGTGTTTCTGAACTTGACGACAAAATGATCAGTGATTCTTATGAACCACTTGTTCTAGTATGCAATGAAGGGGAGGATGGTATGGGTGCTAATTACTACGAGGACATCATTTGGAGAGAATTGAGAGTTTATTAAAGTTTGAAAAAGACTCAGGGGTCTTAGAATATGCCAACGGGCATAATTGAAAATGCCTTAGGCATAATTAATGTGAAAAAGAGTGTGATGTAATGCCTTGGGCATAATAAAAATAGTCTATTAATTCGGAGAATTGTCTTTAAGGTGTGGGTGGGCGGGTTTAAACCTGCTGAGAGTTCCCGCGAGGCTGGTGAAGCGCCCTCTGTAGTGGTGGTGAAGAAATGGAAGCGGGCGCCCTCTTGCGTGGTTGACGCTAACTATTGCCGAATGCGCCATCTGTTGTGAACGTCTGTAGTTATCTGTAAATACAGTGAGTGAAAAAGGCGGCGTGGTCCGAAATGTCTGTCCTGTAATAATGAACAATTCTCAATTATCCTCAATTGGTAAACACAAACGATTAGCGGTTTTACTTATTATTGATTTGTTTCCATTGTTTTAGTGTTCATTGACCACCGACTTTTGCACCATTGAGGCATTACCTTCCAGACAAAATTGATGGAGGTGAAGAATTTGTCGGGAAACGGTACCAAAAAAACCCAAGATCGAAACATTGATCGGTCGCCGACTTTTATTTTATGTTTCCACTTAAACCCATTTCTAAGAAAAAAGCTAAAAATTCCATCGGTGATGGCCAAGAAACTTATCGGGAGACAAAAATCGGCAAGTGGAAACAGGCCTTGGCAGTAGTCCGCGCGGTTAACGTGAGTCTACTGTGTTATGATGAAGGCCAACACAGAGTTCTGAACTAACCATTACGTCGCCAACTTCTATTCTCTGAAGTACAACTATGCCTTGGAATCACACACGGGTAACATCAGATGTCCTGCCAATAAAACTGTTTGAAAGAATCTTATAGTGAATTTTGGAGAATTTTTTCTTTTGTAGATTTGTGTATGTTGTGGTCTGTTGAATAAATTGGAGAGCTGGGAAATTTATGAGGAGACATTCAAACAGCATTCAAACAGCAAAGAGCTATCGGCAGATCCGCTGTTGTCCTGGCAGTGTGTTTGTCACTAGATATCAAGCTCACTTCTTTTAAAAAGAAATCTTTCAAAGGTCTAATTCATTCTTGAGTGATTCCTCGGTGATGAACTATCCCTTCTCAGTCTGCGTGCTATTCACTGTGCCATTGTGAAGGGAGCAGAGGGCCAGTGTCTCAGACTCAGGCAGTTGCTGACTGGGTGCAAGTGGGTTACAGAAAGTGATCCATAGAAGGAATGTATCCAAAACCCTTTAATTGCTATTCATTTATAATTGCACGCTCAGTCATCAATGATGAACGTACATTTTGCTCCTAGTTTTTACCTATGTTTGGTTTGATTCTCAACACTGGACCATGGCAGAGTCTAGTCTGAGGTGCTTGTTCTTCTAGGATAGATGACATCTTGCTTCTCTCATAGGTTAGTTTTAAGAGCTGTGTGTTCCTGCGATCTGATAAGTAATTTACTTTGAAAGTTTTATGTAAAAGATTGATTGGTAGGTGGTGATGGGCGTTGTAAGAGATTCTGAGGTTCCCTTGTAGATGAAATCGCGTATCATTGGATATTTCTCTGAAAATAAATAAAAGAAAGCAAGGTTCCTAAACAAAATTACTAGTACTCTGTCGCCTTGTCACCGAATTTTAAATTAAAATCTTGATTTGAAAGTAAAATGTAGCAGCCTTAGGGTAACATCTAAATATTCTCACATCCTGTTTTACATGGTAAATATATGTAGAAGTAGTATATTATCTTTTGGGAACTGTGTCGTTTTATCACGGCCCTGTAGTGGTCAAACACCACACTACTTATATACACTACCCGCGCCTACCGTCTAGAATATTACTCTACCCACAATTCCCCTCAACTTCCTTCTTCCCCATACCTTCCTACACATATCGAAATGTCTACAAATTATCCGACCCACCCACTAAAATTTCATTACATTCATCTCAGCCGTATTTAATTTCTATCTACCAATTAAATCACTTGATTTATTCTATTTAATTCTAAATTTCTGAATTTAATTTAAAAAAAACCACCCAATTAAAACATTAAAATCATAATTTAAATTATCAACCAACTGTTAATTTGTCCAATCCACTCTCCCCTCTTGTTTGTCTAGAGGGTGGGGGATGTGGTAGTGTTGATAAATGATACACATAAGATATCTTTGTCAACATTAGTTATTGCCTAATAAGAAGCCATTCTGTTACTTCTCCAATCTTACATCATTTTCCCTTATCCTCACTCATTTGTGCATCATAAAGTAGTAAATACATTTCATTGACCAGTGAATTACTGAATGGCATTTGATATAAAGAAGGCGAATAATGAATAAAAAATAATAGCCCACACGGAGTATGTGATGATTGAATTGAAGCAGTGGGTGGGTCGGACAAAACCATGGGGATAATCTGTATCGGACTGGTAAGTATGGTTGTTGGAGACGAAGGGGGAAGTGATGAATGAGGTTATTGTGCTGTAGGGTGGTTGATAGGTGGCGGGAGTGAATGCATCTTAGTTAGTATGAAGAACGCCAGATGGGGTGGCAGTCCTGATGTGGCACCGTGAACACACCTCGACTGTTGATCCCGAGTGACTTCGTAGCTACATCCTGACCTAGACTGATTCTCTGCACTAATATATAATTCTGATAATAGGACAGGTAAAGGGATATTCTGTGCGACCTTGAACTTTAAAAAGCTAGCCTCTCTCCCTCACGGGATCCCCCAAATAAGTTATATCATGGACATTGCACCGATACACTGGACTAATACACTATCCAGGGTCACATACATTGGCATAAAATAAATGTCAATACAAAATGGTAACGTTTCAAAATATAATAGATGACTTATTATAACATGTTTTTCTAAAAACTTCCGGTTAGACACTAGTACCAGTACTTCTCACCAGGGGACCTCCTAACAGTCGGTTTTGAAAGTTTTAATGAAAGCAGTATGAATTATATGCTCCGTTGTTTCATACCAACACCAACCGGGTTGGCTGAAGGTAAAAAACTTATTTGAATTTTGTAATGATAGAACCCCTAGTGCTATCTCAGTGTACCTGACAATATATTAGTAGCTACCTGGCGTAATATGTCAGAACATAGGCCAAGCTTTCAGGCTTCATTCTGAGAAATCTTCAACACGCCGTCTGGTGGAAGTTGGTCGCACTACATGATTAAAGCCAACCACCGTGATTGGTTGAGAGCGCTGGGCATAGCTTTTTTTTATTTTTTTTTTTTAATACTTTATTCATTTTGCCATAGGCAGGTCTTCCATGAAAGTTACAATTGTTTAACAGTGAGAATGTAGCACAACAGTAAAATTAAACAAGTAAAGGTATAGAGTGATGATGATGATAGTCTAAGTATGCTGTTATTAGCCCAGTCTTTCTGATAGATACTATGTTATTTTATATATTTTAATGCTCCATGTTACGCAGTTCTTTTTCTGCCAGGCTCTTGAACGCAGTTTTTGTTGTCGCTTTTTGCGTACCTTGGCTGAGTCTGTTCTATAGGGTTTCACCCCTATAACTAGGGCTCTTCTTGAAACCAGAGTTTTTAAACATGAATTGTTTGAACTTTACTTTATCACCACTACGTGTCCCACGTTTGGATATATCTAGGTTATTCTCATTCTTCGACCTCTTAGCTTGTGGCCCACTTAAGATGACCTATGTAATCTTGGACTGTGGCATAAATTAGCAACAAGCAACAGGTCAGACATTTCGGAAATTGAGAGGCTCGTCTCAGGGTAAGGAGATAAGAAATCTACAGAACTAAAGTTTGTTACTGGCATAGGTAGAAATGAAGAGAACAAAATAATTTGAGTATATACCATTTACTAAGACAAAATAGAATACCAGATTTGTCTTTTTTTTCTCCAGACAACAATCTCACTCTCATAGCAATTCAATCTTCAATGCTAGGTTAGTTTCACAATGTCTCAATGTATGGGTGAAACTCCAAGCAGAGTCATAAACGTCCCATTTATATAAGGTAGGTTGCCGCTATGAAGCTAGATGAGATGGGTGACTTTGAGCAAGCTGCTCTTCCTCCGCCTCCTCCTCCAATCGTTGAATTTTGTGCCGGAAATAGTCATCGAGTTCGAAGATGAACATTTCTGCTACAAAATAACAACGACGGCGGCTCAGCGTAAAGTTATGGCTGCGAACCTTCAGACCGCCCCTTCGCAGCCACAAGTCAACAAAGTGAACTATGCGAACAGTAACAAATCTGGTGGTAAAAGTGGTAGTAAATTCCAGAACTATGGTAAAGGGAAAAACAAAGGGAAAAAGCCCTCTGCTTGCCCAGGTTGTGGTGGTAACACCCATGAGAACCATGCTTGTGACTGTCCAGCCTGGGGCAAATCCTGTAACAAATGTCACCGAGATAACCATTTTGCTAAAGTGTGCAGGCAAGCGAATACAAATTACAGTAGAACCTCACCAGAGTCTAGTAAACCAGATCAGTATGAAGCTAGACTGGACCAGTGTGTTTTCTCTCACCATCTCTGCCTCAACCTCTGAGTTCCTGAACACTCACCACATAGACTATGCTAAACGTTTTCCTGAACTGTTCAAGCCCGGTCTGGGTCAGATGAAGGGTTTTGAAGCCACTCTGCATGTCAACCGTGATGTGCAACCTCGGTGCTTCAAACCGCGAACAGTACCCCTTGCTTTGTGTGATAAAGTCGATGCTGAGCTCGATCGACTTGTGAGTGAGGGTGTTCTTGTCCCTGTTCAATTTTCGGAGTGGGCCGCTCCGATAGTTCCGATTCTCAAAACCAGCGGTGAAGTTTGTATCTGTGGTGACTATAAACTGACTCTCAATACTGCTGCCCGTGTGGACAAATACCCCATACCAAATGTTGATGATCTCTATAATAAGTTGTCTGGTTTTACATTTTTTAGTAATTTAGATTTGTCGCATGCTTACCAGCAGATTGTGCTTTCACCTGAGTCCCGAAAGTACACTACCATCACCACATCCAAAGGTTTAATGGAATATACTCGTTTGAATTATGGGGCGAATTCTGCTCCTGGTATATTTCAGAGACTCCTAGAACAGCTGCTGCAAGGCATTCCATTCACGGTGGTGTTCCTTGTACCTTGTACCGTGACTGTAGGTGGACGCACTAAGAAGGAGGCTGAGGAAAACCTTCTTAGGGTCATGGAGAGATTCAAAGAGGCTGGGCTGAGTCTAAAGGTGGTCAAGTGTTCCTTCCTCAATGAATCTGTCGTCTACCTAGGACATCGTCTCGATAAGACAGGCATCCACCCGCTCCCCGAGAAGGTCGCCGCCCTTCAGGGTGCTCCCGCGCCGACCAACGTCGCGGAAGTGCAGAGCTATAACGGCATGGTTAACTACTATCACAAGTTTCTGCGTAACCTGACTGGCGTGCTCGCGCCGCTCCACCACCTGCTCAACAAGAACGTATCTTGGCATTGGGGCCCTGAGCAGCAACGCGCATTCAACGACTCCAAGCAGCTTCTTCTCTCATCCCAAGTGCTGGTGCACTACAACCCTGAGCTTCCGCTCCTGCTCAGTTGTGATGCCTCACCATGTGGTGTAGGTGCTGTGCTGTCACACATCAAGCCTGACAGCTCGGATCGACCGATCGGGTACGCTTCGCGCTCACTTGCACCAGCAGAACGCAACTATGGACACCTAGAGATAGAAGCTCTGGCCCTGGTGTTTGGTATATCAAAGTTCCACAAGTATCTGTATGGCAGCCATTTCAAGCACGAGACTGATCATAAACCGCTGCTCGGTCTGCTGAAGGAAGATAAGATGATCTCGCCCATGGCTAGCACACATATCCAGCCTTGCGCACTTGTGCTCTCCAACTACGATTATGAGCTACACTACAAACCTGTTGCTCAGAATGGTAACGCTCTCTATGACCATCCATCTCTACGACCCAGGGAGACATTCCCATTACCGCAGAGATGGTCCTCTCGATGGGCATCCTTGACACAACTCCGGTTACCGCGGCTCAGGTGGCTACCTGGACCAACCCTGACCCGATACTGTCAAAAGTATACCGATGTGTCATGGACAGCTGGCCGACATCAGTTACCGAAGATATCCAGCCATATCAACACCGTAAAGATGAGTTGAGCACTCATCAAGGCTGTCTGATGTGGGGAAGTTGAGTCGTTTTTCCGCCCCAGGGGAGGGAAACCGTGCTGGAACAACTCCACAAGTGTCACCCGGGCATCGTGCGTTCTAAGTCCCTCGCCCGCAGCTACATCTGGTGGCCAGGAATCGACAACGATATTGAGAGAAATGTGAAAGCCTGTGTCGTATGCCAGGAACATGCCAAGACTCCGCCTCCGGCTCAGCTCCACCCATGGGAGTGGCCCGGGAAACTGTGGCACCGCCTGCATATAGACTATGCTGGACCAATAAATGGACAGAGCGGTTCTCGTCATAGTGGACAGCCATTCAAAGTTCATTGAAGAGCGCCACCAGTGGCGCCACCATCAAGAAGCTCCGTCAGACTTTCGCGACACATGGTTTGCCTGTATCCATGGTGTGCGATAATGGTTCTTGTTTCACTAGCAACGAGTTTGAGCAATTCTGCAAGAAGAACCACATATCAAGCACATTTGTGTGTCCCCATACCATCCATCCTCCAATGGACTTGCTGAGCGAGCAGTACAGACCGTGAAGGATGGTATTCGCAAGAGTGAGGAGCCGGACTTGGAGACCGCGCTCTACCGATTTCTCGCTCACTAACGCATCACCCCGCGGACTACGACCGGAGTTCCTCCTGCCGAACTGCTGATGCGCCGGAAGCCCCGTTTCCTGATGGACCTCATCACACCGACCATCGCGGACAAAGTGATCAAGCGCTAAGCCACTGACAAAGCCGTGCATGACCCTGTCCATGAGAGAGTGTTCAACACAGGAGACACTGTCTGGGCTATGAACTCCCACCTGGCTTCCCGGAGTTCTCCAGACCAAGGTCGGACCCGTCACCTTCCAGGTCTGCCTAAATGATGGATGTTTTTGGAAGCGCCACATTGACCATCTTCGTGCCTGTTTTCCTCAAGAACCAGATCAGTCATCCGAGCCACTGCCTCAGAAACGCCCTCTCACCTGGACGCACCGCTTCTGTTAGCTCCTATGCCTGTCTCTGAGCCTGCTCCGACCGCACCTGATCCAATACTACCATCATCACCACAGCCCGTAGCTGACACACAGCCTAAGTCTCCCGAGCCTCACGTCGCGTCGCCTACTCCTGTCACACCCAAGGTCGCACAGCGAGTGGAACTGCGTGCATGTTCTACCCGTGTCATCAAACCACGCATTCGCTTAGATTTGTGATCTTGTATTACTTGTGACGCTGTGTAACTAAGTAACTAAGAGTAACGCAACAAGTGTAACTGTAACATACCCAAGTTAACCAAAGTACCTCTTCCAGCATTATACTATGGGGGAGGAATGTGGTGTATGTAAACCACCTACCTTAGGCGCCGAGCGCGTTGTTATTGTTACTACCGGAAATACAAACTGACGGTGTATGATGTAATGTTCTCCCACACACTTTTTGGGGAACCCCGCCGGTTCCGAAATAAAGATGTAAAGTGAAGCAACATCTAGGCCTCTTCAATGACTTCCTAGCACCACCCAAACACTACAGCTACATGTTAATGTACATAAATAGAAGGATTGCTGACACAATCTGGATGATGTGGGAAAGTGACTTCACAGCTTGTCACTAGATAAATGTCTTTTCCCTCAACTAATGCTTTTCCATTATCCTGGTTTGTTGAGTGCAGATCTTTAACACCAGGATATAGAGAAATACAATTCACAATATAGAATATGTAGTACACATGCAAACAACACTATAACATAACTGCACAAATGGCTAGCACTTACTGGCCAGCTGTACAGATTCTGTTTCATGCACTACATACACATGACTTGCTCTAAAATGGAGTCTTCAATGACTTCCAGGTAATAAAGAGACATAGTAAGTGTATGAAATGACGGGGCGTATCTGTAAGCGTGTCCGATCCCAGCGCAAAGCGACCACGGATTTTTTCTCCCAACCACGGACTTGCTACACGAGTCTACTGGAACGGAAAAAATTACGAAAACAGACATAGTAAGTGTGTCTGAATTACATCTGTCACATCTTTGAATATTTCTGATACAAGATTCCATTCAGCCACACTAACTATGTCTCCCTATAGTACTCGGCGATTAAAGGCAACTCTCAGTCCGCCTTTCCCACCGCTGTGCACTGATGATGTAGTGTTGAATATTTAAATGATACATGTCGATAGGACCAGGCGTGCAGTAGCTGTTCTTGCTCGGTAAAAAATGTGTTACGTGTATCTCTCTGGAAAAAACCAGCCTCAATGATTTAATATATCCTTTACGATCACAACACGTATAAATGAAAGAGCACTAAATGTCCCCTTAAATCACAAACTGCACGTGTACGCTGTAGGAGATAAATACCATTTTAAAAGCTGAAATGACACTTTTATTGCTCTAAAAAGTCTTCGACATTGTCATAGTTTTAAAGCTTGTTCCGGAGAAATGGGTCCAGTAACTCGCCTTGCCCAGCCGCTACTCCCACCCGACCCGCCCGGATCCACTCTCCCAGCAGATCTTTTGTACCGCTTTGGGTTATCAATCTCTGCTCCAAGCAAATCACGTAATCCAGATGATCAGCAACTAAATCTACACTAGAGCTACAAACAATGGATTTAAAGCTCCTATATTGTGAGTGTGTGTGTGTGTGTGTGTGTGTGTGTGTGTGTGTGTGTGTATGTGTGTGTGTGTGTGTGGGTGTGTGTGTGTGTGTGGGGGGGGGGGGGGGCAATGTTAAATTAACTTCACTGATATTCCAGTATTATTCAGAGAATGACGACTTTGACCAAAACGAGTTGTTTTCTATATTTATATCACCCCTGTACACACTAAAAGAATATACAACACATAGGATATAAACCATGGAGAATGGACTACAATAATCATAGGGGCATGGCGAACGGGTTCCCAATGTACCCTGTTTTAGGGATATCCCGCAAAAAAATTCCAGGTGAGAACTGACTCGCACCTGTATGAATGCGAGGTCAAGGTAGTAGTACATGGAATTGGCGGTAGGTGGCGCCCCAGTATTTATATAGAAATACATCTGTCTCTGTATTTATCACACACACACATATATATATATATATATATATATATATATATATATATATATATATATATATATATATATATATCCGTTCCTATCTTCAATAAAAACACAGAGACATATTCATAGTTTGGCGTTTATATTTGTATTGAGGGGTTCTTTAGACCAGAAAGACAATAATCATCCTCTTGAGAAACACACAAAAAAAGAAAAAAACTTTTCGAGCCAGACTTGGTTCAGTGTATGTAGACTGGCCTCTGTGGTGTCGGGGTAGTGAGTGGGGACCTCCAGTCTGCCTGGCCGTCCCACGTCATGCCCCGCAGGTGGTCCCTCTCGCGGATCCCAAACGCATCAGACGCTCGTGGCTCCCTCTTCCGTCCCTTGGAGTTTATACTCCAATAAAGCCGTCTTCTTCCTTTATTGCTCCCATATACAGGTCTAATTGAACAAATTGGACGTTTAACTACCCAAACAAACAAACAAACAAACATTACCCCGCATAAGGGGAGACCCAGTGATGGAGGGACATTTGGTCAGAAATGTACCCTCTATTTGATGTTTGACATTTCCTCGTGTAAGGGAGGGGTGGGGGGGGGGGGGGGGGGGTGGGGGGAGCAACATTATGATATATAGTCAGGTGCATTTTTGCTTGGAAAAGATAACCCCTTACACGGGGTTCTGCTATACTTCACTCCTACAAAAAAAAGATACAAAGGACTCTTCAGAAATGAGGATATTGGCATAATTGGCCCGTTGAATAATCTAAACTTGTACATGAATTCCCCTTTCTATACGCCTATAGGAGAACAAGAGACGATGTTGGTCAACTTTATTCAACATTTATGGACGACCATATGGACTGCTAAGACTGTCTAAGCGAACGATATTATTAAAAGATAACTCTTGTACGAGGTACAGAAAAGAGTCTTCATGTAAGATCCGAGATTATTCAACGGGCTCCAGGTTGGTGCAGAGATACAAACAGAGCTCAGGGCCTCTGCTTGGAGAGTCTTGACTCCACATCCCCGCCCCATTACGGGTCCGGTCTCCGACCCCTGACCCTGACCCCTGAGGTCGCAGGTCGGCGGGGTGACCCGTCTGACCCCGGTGACCTGTGCCCGGGTCAGGCGGGCGCCCTGTGGGGTGAGGCGGGGCCGGGGTGGGGTGTGGCCCGGGCGGGGCGGACCCGGGCGGGAGCGGGAGCCGGGCGGGGCGGGAGGGGGAGGTAGCGGGCGTTATTGTATTATTGTCATTTTGGCGGCGGGTGGCGACCGCTGTGGCCCCGGCGCCGTAAAGCAGCATGCTGAGCGGCTCCCGCCCGGCCCCGCCCCGACACGCGGCCAGACAGAGTGTGATTAGTGGGCTTTAATCTCCAAGTAGACTGGCTTCAGTCCTAGATAGGGGTCTGAGGATGTTGAATAAAGTTCGTTCGTTTCTGGTGCTGGTGCTGGACAATACCATAAGGCCTGGCGTCCACCTACTACGATAGAAATTTAGCCCTACCGATATGGCACCGATACAAAAAGCAAATATCGGAGACATATCGGGAAGGTGCAAAATCGTAGACATATGTCTAGACATGCCATTCCACCAAGCATTGTATGGGGATTTTATCGGTGTCTAATCGCAGAAACGTGGTCAACTGCCCCGATATTAGGTGACCTTCCGACGCAATTTTGATTTTTTTATCGGGAGGTGCATTGTAGACCATATCGGAGTCATATCGTAGTAGGTGGACGCCAGGCCTAACTCCAATGATAAATGACATCCTGGACGATGTTTTCCATTCAGTGTTGTATGACAAAAAGAAGATATTTTCTAAATGAACTGTTTTTATATAATACCTTGTAATACCTTTAGATTGCTCTTATTGTCAAGACATCCTATGCTTACGACACATTATTTCATACAATACTATGACCCAATGGACAATTCTAAGATACCTTTTTTGTTTTTCTTGTTCGTAGTTTATTCAACGGCCCCCAGTTTAATATTGAACGAACGTTAATCAGAATGGACGATACGATCTACACAGCGATGGCAGACTTCATGGACGATTCACGCTTAATCTTGTTTAATAAAGCTGATCGTGCGTATGCTGTGAGACCGCCCTAAATCGTGACTAAATACAGGGAAAGGTATGAGGCATTTTTTTTTTTTTTTTTTTTTTTCAGAAGAAGTTTATTGAAACATCAAGAATAATCTTACATCATGTCCTTCATCATGTCGTGTACAAATTGTATCTCATGTGGGATGATCAATAAAACAGGTTGAGACTTCAACTGTAAGATAGTTGATTTTCATAGTCACACCTTTACTTTTAATACGTATTACACATATTTTCTAGTAGGTACAACTGAGTGGAGGTAAGATAATACATAACCGATAAACATTTCGTGTACTTCTGAAAAATCTGTCATCATCCCCAGTCATTCTTTTGATAACCTAGACAGTAAATCAATCACAATATAAGATATGAGTGGAACAACCTAACCTAGAAAATTGGCAAATAGAAAACAATAGTTTCCGACAAAAGACAGAGGAGGACAAAACCAATTGAGACAACTCTCACAAAAGTGAGTAAGACAAGTATTGTGAGCAAAACAAGAGAGCCAACCAAATCCCCAGCAAGTAGTGCATAAAAGATTTTACAATCAACAATAACCTCGAGGGATAGACATCTACAAACCATTCAGGCTGTTTAGCAATTTGGTCTTAGTCAGGGACTTAAAGGCTTTAAAAGATTCAGTATTTCTGATCAATGGGGTTTGCAGGTTCCATAAACTTCCACCATTATAATGTACCGATTTCATATATGCCGTGCAGTTGGGCTTAAAAACTGTCAAAACAGGGGCATTGAACAATCTGGTTTGTCTATTACCAAGGTCGGTAAACAAAGGGTTCCTGGATCTTCTGTACATGAAATTCATTAAATGCGAGTCCCTTCTTTCCGCTAGATAAGGGATACCTGCCATTGTATGTAATCTTTTTAACGAAGTAAATCTTGGTGTCTTTAAACAAATTTTTAAGCAGCGGTTCTGTAGTAATTGCAATGCTGATAAGTATTTCGCTGGGCTTTTATTAAAAAGAACATCTCCGTAATCGAAGTGCGGTAAAATAACTGATTTGTAAATATTGATTGCTGCTTGTTTCGTAAGATAGGAGCGCATTTTTGATAACTGGTAAATTCTGTAGCTAACTGTACGTTTAATATGGGAGATATGGTGCCTATAATCTAGGTTTGTATCGAGATGTACTCCGAGATATTTATATGAATACACTTTAGCTAATTGTACATCATTAATCGATACATTCAGATCATTTCGCAGGTTGCCTCTATTAAAATTATAATACATACATTTGGTCTTTCTTATGTTTATAGACAGCTTATTTTGTTGACACCAGGTGTGTAACATATCAAGATCCACTTGTAAACAGTCAAAAAGCTCTTGCTGGCAGTTACCGTGCGTATACAAAACAGTATCATCAGCGTATAATAAAAGTTTCGCGTTTCCAGTAACCTTAGACAAATCGTTGATATAAATTAAGAAGAGGAGGGGACCCAAAATTGACCCCTGGGGAACCCCAGTTTTAATAAATTTGTAGTCAGAAATTATATCATTAGTTTTAACACATTGACTTCTTCTTGCTAAGTAATTTCGAAACCAGTCTAAAAGTATCCCCCGTATCCCATAGTTTTCCAATTTTTGTAATAAAATTTCGTGATTAACTGTGTCGAAAGCCTTCATAAAATCAATGTAAACTGCTAAAGTATTTCTCCCCATATTTCTGTTTATTAAAATATCATCTGTAAACTTCCCAACTGCTTCTATACTAGAGTGACCCGGTCTAAAGCCAAATTGATGCGGATTTAAAATTTCGTTTCTATCAAGATATTCTAGTAATTTTGTGTGTGTTATCTTCTCCATAACCTTACTAACAATAGGTAATAATGATATAGGTCTGAGGTTCCCACATGAAAAGGGGTCCCCCCCCTTCGGGATTGGTCTTATCACTGCAGTCTTCCAACCATCAGGAATATCTGCATTTTCGAAAACACATTTGAACAAGTTTACAAAGACAGTTGGTGCGAACAACAAAGTATCCCTAAAGACCCTAGCATTAATTCCCTCTAGCATTGATTGCTTATTTGTTTTTAGCTCTCTTGCAATGCTCACAATATCCCCGGCAGTAACTTCAATACCAGTCAGTTCAGTATCTCTCCTATTATCATACGGCTTCCAGGGAAGGAACATATTACACGCCAGGTTCTCTCCTATGTTATTAAAATAATTATTAATATAGTTAGGGACACTTTCCGCTGTTAGAAAGTCCTGGTCATTAACTTTTAGTCTAATTTCCTCTTGCTTACGTTCCGTCCCTGGGAGTATCTTATCTATAATCCTCCAAAATTTCCTGTGGTCATTCTTATGAATATCCAATTGCTCCATGGTATACGTTTGTCTGGCATTTTTCACCATATAGTTAGTTCTGTTTCGCGCCAACCTAGCATTTTGCCAATCGATAGCTGACTTAGTTCTTTTAGCTCGTCTTAATAAAATATTTTTATCTCTTATCGCTTCTAAAACTTCTCTAGATAACCAGGGTTCATCATCAATTTTTACAGAGAAACTCCTACATTTGCAATCAATATCCAAAAAACCATTGATAACATCTAATATGAATAACCATTTTTCATCCGTTTTTGTTAACATAAAGTAATTCCTCCAGTCAAGGTTTTTTAAGTATCTTTCATAGGCACCAGGATCATATTTAACGTAAGATCTGCCTTGAATAACCTTTTTCTTTTTCTTGATACATTGCGATTTCTTAACTAGAAATACCATCTGGTGATCGCTGAAAGAGTCAACCACTACACCTGTGTCTAGAATATTGCTAGCATTAGTAAAAATTAAATCGATAACCGAATCATTATCTGAGAACCTGGTAATATCCTTTATGTATTGTCTTAAACCCATCTGACTCAGTTCTTCAATGAGAAAACGTACTTCATTATTGTTAGAATCCAGAATATTAATATTAAAATCACCGAGCAGGATTAACTCCGCGGTTGATGTATCTTCGATGGTTTTGATAATATCCGTTAGGGTTACTACAAAATCTCTGATATTACCTTTATTGGGCCTATATATATTACATATGATTAATTCCTTTGCAAAACCTTTTAACAATTGTACAATCTGTATTTCAATATTTTTGGAGCTAATATTTAAATGGGAAAATTTAATATGATCATATTTATATTCTTCTCTTATATACATACATAAACCCCCCCCTATTTTTGGTTTAACATCATTTACATTGTCATTCCATGTTCTGTCCCAACGAATCTGGTTATATGCTTTGAGTTGATAGTCTTGATTAGAGTCTCCCTCCACCAACCAAGTTTCTGAGAAAGTTAATATATCCCATGGGTTATCTTTATTGTGTAGGATAATCTGTTCGTATTTAGCACGAAGGCTACGCACATTAGCATGGCTAATTTTGAAACCCTTATTTTTAGTAACGTTTACACTTTCTTTTAAATTAGACATTTAATTGTATGTATACAGTGAATAAACATAATCCGGTAGGACAAACAGTCACCAACCATAAGCGAGCACAATAAATTCGTTGTGATGATAAGATAACAAGCAAGAAGATGACAAATACAAGTACACATTCAAAAAATAATATGTGGAGGACAATATCGGCCAACTCGGCCATCATCCACCTGCGTAACAAAAGTAAAAGAAAATACAGTTTGCGTATGTGCGCGTGTGACCCTGAGGGAACACAAGTGAAATGTTATGCACCTATTTGAATCTACAATACTCATTCCCTAGGTAATTGGGTATCTGGGCTAGGTCACTCACAACATAGTTAGACGAGTATTTTAGTGGGTCAATACCATTAAAGTCCTATTTATTGGCACTCAGGTGGTAATTATGTTGTCGCTGTCTCTGACCCTTTGGAGTAGTTCACCCAGTTTATTCCCTTTCAGTGTATCTTGAGAGAATTTGGAGATCTCACCCAGATGAAGTCCGCATCCCCAATACTCATCCTTTGTCGCCTCGAAGAGTCTCTTGCCTTTAGTCTGGGATAGCATATCCCGTAGCGCTTCACTTTGGGCAAATTTGTCCTTGAGTACTTGTAACATGCAGTCGTCACGGGCATCGTTCCATGCTTGTGATTTCGGCAGTTGCTTGGCCAAGTAGAGAGCCTCCATGGGTTCCGTCGTCCTTAAGATACGTTTGGCGATTTCCTGGGATCCAGATATCACTGCTGCCTCATGTTGATAGTATTGTTCAGCTGAATGGAATACTTTATCGTTCTTCACTATCTTGGTCGGGAAAAGGTTTGAAAGGGGCGCATGAGACCCCTGGAAAAAAATTCCTTTTTCATTTTCAACAGTCTTGATCTCCGATACCGACAGGCCTTTTGGTAGTTGGTTGATCTGGCTGTAGGAAAATCTCTTCCCTTCGATAATAATATTGATACCTCGGACCTGGCAGTTAATATTTCGTTTCCTCGCCACTGCTTGGACTGCGCGCAAATCTTTGTTCATGCGTTTCTCCTCGATAGATAGGTCATCCGATATATTAATCCTTTTCCATCTTTGTACCCCTCGTAGTCGATTTATGTTCTTATAGATCAGAGCCTTAGCGTTTGCGCTGACGAGAGTAACAACAATCGATCGAGCCCGGCCTTGTTGTGGTTGGCCTCTTCTATATATAGACTCGATAACTGCGTCACTCCCATCGAGGCCTATATCATTCAACAATTGACTAAACTTGTCTCTCAGGTTTTCGCCCGTTTCTTCTCTCAGTCCCTCCATAACCAGAACTTTGCGTTTTTGTAGATTTTCTAGCTTTAGCGTGCGGTCATCCATGTTAGTTACAACTTGTGTGGTGTCATCTGCAATTTGTTTTAGGACTGCAATATCATTTTCCTGGGAAAAAACTGCTGTTTCAATATCATCTAGCTTGTCTACGGTTTTGTTGTAATTCGTTTTCAGGGATGATAATATTTCGGCAGTGTCTTTTTGCAATTTATCAGCGTTATCCATACGTTGGAAAAGCTTGTCTAGGAGTGTTGATGATTTAGTCACGGTGGATTCACACTGGGCCAGCCTACCTTCAACCTCATTTAGCTTGTCGATGATTTCACGGTTGGTTGCATCCGCACCGAGCTTCGGTGTGGCCGGCATCGTGGGCGATATAGGGTGGGTATCTAGCACTTGGTCAGACGAAGGGGTATCCGCCTTTTTTTCCTGCCCAGTTCTCGTTGAAGCTTTCCTTCTTGTGGGTTTAGACCTCCCCATTCGTATCAGCAGGTTGGGTTCTACTTAATAGTCCAATAGAAAGGTGCCACAGCAGTTCGTATTCACCCAAAACTCGTATTTTCCTCTCACGGTAGCACACACACGTCCGCACCGGCTCACTCAGCCATAACTCTCATTGGCATAGTGCCAACAGATAAGTGTGGGGAATAGTATCAACAGATATTATTGAATAAATTTAATACCTAACAAACTGTCATTTTCATCACTGTGATTCCAACGGAACTGATATGTTTTTCTTTGTTGATTGATAAAAAAACTACACCCACGACACCCCCAGGACTGTCGCCTGTTGAGAGACATTTGAAAGAGTTATGAGCTCATAGAAGAGGTTTCTTAGCTTTTATTAAACGAGACCAAGTCTCGCTTTACCATCATATGTCCAAGGGTCTTTGCTAGACGAGACCAGGGCGTATGTGCGGCACATTCTTATCTTTCAAAATGCATAGATGAACGTAGAGATGCGTACTTATATAGAACGTCCTGACCATGCTGTACAAGTCACAGATGGTAATTTACAGTTTGTACGGACCAAGGCGTTTACGCCGAGTTCCGTTTAAACGGTAAATTATCATCGAGTTCTGTGACTTGTACAAGCATGGTTGGACGTTATATATTTACTATATACCCGAAATAAAAAAATGTTAATTTCGTTTTGCTTAACAACCAATATTTTGATGAATGTGTATGAGTAGGAAGTTCGTATTCTCCTGCACGGAAACGGTGCGTATTTACAGTGACTGGGGCATTAGTAGTTTGATTTCTCAATGAATGTCCATTATCAAAAGACTTGAGCAAGTCCAAGCAGAACATCAGTTTGGCTTCTGCCGAGTAGAGAAAAAACGTCAACAGTTTAGTGAAAAGAGAAAATCCTGAGGAAATAAAAAAGAAACCCACATGTTTTGGTCAAAGTTGTCATTCTCCACGAGGGATATGAACAAGGCAACAGCTGAGTCAATATCACGTATTGTTCAAACGAGTTATAGAACAAAGGCTTTGACCAAGACGAGTTGCTTTCTGTATTTATCTCAACCCTGTACACTCTAAAAGAATGGTCAACACCCAGGATAAAGACCATGGAGAGCAGACTGTAATACTCGTAGGGTCATGGAGAACGAGTTCCCAATGTTAAGCCTATGGGACAAAAAAAAACGTCGATAAAATCTTATATGCCTTACACCTAATCTGCAATCCTTACATTAGTATTTGGCATATCTATCGCACATTACAGTCGTTTATCGGAATCCTACTTGATGGTTAACGTTTCTCTTGCGATAGAATAGGAATCACATTATCCTCCAATTGCTTGTCATCTGTCATTGCCACATGTGTTGATTCTCTGTAAACTGCCAAGGACCAGACTTCTAGTGGGAGGCATTAGGTAGTCACAAAAGAGGTTTGAGCTGTTGTTGAGCAGGTTTCCAGGAAGACCATGGGAGGGTGCATTGGTGCTGATTTGCTCCACAGTGTTAACTTTAAAATAGCGTGGCCAGCCACCTGCTTATTTGGTCCACATTATTAACATAACCATTACCAGGTGGGAATACCCTAAGGTATCAAGCACACAAAGAACATAAATGTCCATTGGCATCATGTATGCAAAGGGCAAGAATGCATTCATGACCAATTCACAAATATTTCAATAAATACAGAAAAAAACTGAAAAATAGAAAAATTTGCGTGCAAGCTATATATTACTCTGAGGAAAACCATTTGTGCAACGATGAGATTGAACATTGAGGTCATGTGACAAGGGAGATCTTACCTTTAAAGACCACTATCCACTGTCCGATTGAAATCTAGATTCATTATCATTTACCATTGAACTCATCAAATCACCTTTTATTCCCATCATAACCGATGCTTACTAACCCTTATATGCACCGACTTTGTTAATGGCGCTGTTATTATCAGTCAGTATCAGTTTGTCAGTATAGGTCAGTCAGTATTGGTTAATCAGTATAAGTTACTGATTACGAGGCCCTCAATATTAACTGTTAAACAATAGCATGGACAATGAGCTATGTAAATAGAGTCCTCTGGTTACCATAGTACTTTTGCATTATACAGGCACTTGTATTCTGTCTAGTTTTCAAGTTGAAAGCTAAGTATGGAAAATATGACAGCCACGATGAAGAAAGTGATCTCAAATAATTTCAATGGCATTTCGCACAGGAAGGTAAAACCAATAATCCTGTTCTAGTCTCTCTCTCTCTCTCTCTCTCTCTCTCTCTCTCTCTCTCTCTCTCTTTCCAAAGAGTTGCTTCTCCGAATTTCTCGCTTTCGCAGTTATTGATTGATCAGTATAAATAGACGCAAGGCACGCACAGCATTGGGCGAAGGTTTTTTTTGTCACTCCCTGATGCATGCATCGGTCCACTGTCAGATGTTGATAAATATATTTTAGAAATATCCATCTAGAAAAAGGACCAGAACCAAACGGCTCAACGGAATGAAAAGACAAGGAACATGTTTTTTTGTAGCACTTTCATGTGGAGATATGTGTCGTTTCCTTCTGCCGATAAAAAAACCCACCAATTATGTGCACCCTGTAGATCGGTGGTCCTCCGTAAAAGGTTGTCCGTGCTAGCGATCGTTAACCTCAGAGCACACACGCCAGAAGATTAACCCTCCCTGAATCAACATAGAAATCGGTAGCGTTGAGAAAAGAGACGCTGTTTTCAGACGAAAATGTAGGTAGTTGTGATTTCAAAAAATTCTTAGATGCTGTCAACGGATTTATCCAGATTCAGGCTATCTAAAAAAAAATTTTTTTGTAGGTAGTTACCGACCGATTTTAGGTTGCCGCAACCGATTAATTCAACATGGTTTAATTTCGTTAGTGCCTCAAGAGTCGGTTTGGGGTGCCATATTTTGTAATGTTGGAGAGAAAATCGTTGTTTCCATCCGATCATCGTGGTGCTAAATGCCATGATCGGTTGTGGTAATCGGCAGGTGGAAACGCCGCATTATGTGTCACGTCTTGGCGGAGGGGTGCGGGGGTAGGTAGCGCTGTCTGGGCAGACACCCAGCCCCCACCCTCCGCCACACACCCACAGCTGTCTGTGATCTCCAACATTAGAAGGACGTCACGTGATCAGAAACAGGTAAACTCGGACGGGATCCAGATCTAAACGGATCGATAGCCAGCGGAGTATTTCATCTCACCTTCAAATAGACAGAGACACGCAGGCACCCGCCCACGCTCTGCTACGCCTTCTGTACCCCTCCTCTACCCTCCTCCTCTACCACCCTATTCTACCATGCACCCCTCCTCTACCTACCCTACTGTACCACCCTTACTGCATCACCCTTCCTCTGTCATGCTCCTGTATCACATTTCCTCTACCATCCCTCCTCTACCTCCCCTATTCTACCACCTCTACTCTACCAGCCCTCCTCTACCACCCCTCCTCTACCACCCCTCCTCTACCCTCCTCTACCACCCCTCCTCTACCACCCCTCCTCTACCACCCCTCCTCTACCGTCCCTCCTCTACCACCCCTCCTCTACCACCCCTCCTCTACCCTCCTCTACCACCCCTCCTCTACCACCCTTCCTCTACCGTCCCTCCTCTACCACCCCTCCTCTACCACCCCTCCTCTACCACCCCTCCTCTACCACCCCTCCTCTACCCTCCTCTACCACCCCTCCTCTACCACCCCTCCTCTACCGTCCCTCCTCTACCACCCCTCCTCTACCACCCCTCCTCTACCACCCCTCCTCTACCGTACCTCCTCTACCACCCCTCCTCTACCACCCCTCCTCTACCACCCCTCCTCTACCACCCCTCCTCTACCACCCCTCCTCTACCACCCCTCCTCTACCACCCCTCCTCTACCACCCCTGCTCTACCACCCTCCTCTACCACCCCTCCTCTACCACCCCTGCTCTACCACCCTCCTCTACCACCCCTCCTCTACCACCGCTCCTCTACCCTCCTCTACCACCCCTCCTCTACCACCCCTCCTCTACCACCCCTCCTCTACCCTCCTCTACCACCCCTCCTCTACCACCCTCCTCTACCACCCCTCCTGTTCACCCTGCTGTCCCCTGATCTCCTTGGCCCCCTGGTGGGCGTGTTTACTGGGTGGATCATATGGGAAACTGCTGGTTCTTTTAATCGCCAGATCTATTGGTTAGTGTAAATATAGACAAGCAATAACAGAGGGCGCTATCGATTTACCGCTAGGTTTATTCAAATATAGATCGATTTCTTTCTTTTTCTTTTCCATTTCCTTCTGAGGCATCAAAAAGGAAAATCGTTCGTTATGCAGAGTTTACCAACTGCAGAAAGTTCACTTGTGGTGTTAGGTTTGTGTGGATTATAGGCTTTAAAGCTCTTCATGAAATAGCTCTGACAGAATTAATAAACTATTATCTAAAAACAGAGAGAAGCTTGTTTATGATCGAGGACCTTTTTTACATGACACTTTTATATCACATTTTATCTACCCATCCCTCAGTTTTATTTTCCCGAAAGGATATATAATATACTCACGCAACCTCTCTCCCTTCTAACATAAAATCACAATGGTTCATAATGATATGGGTAATACATAATAACCGTGTTGGGTTATCAGTGTACTGTTGAATAATCCAGGATATGCTCCAGAATTAATCTGTACATTTACTTAGTTCTTTTTTTGTTCATATGAAGAAGAACTGGGACCTGTTTCAGTAGTTTCGTGACATGTCTAGATGGCGTCTGTGACACCATACAGACAGATCACAAGACTGCAATCGATGACACGCGGAATTTCACTGACGTCCCATAGGAATTAAGATTGACACTTTAACACGGGTAGGGGATACATATAACCTATAATCATTCCAAATATGAAGAAGATTGGTCACTCCAACCCTCTGATATTTGCTAGACTTTTTCCGCTGTTGCTTGCACTGTTGGTGCCCCTGTTGATGTCTGTCTAGGCCTAATGTGACGAAACTAGTGAAACAGGTCCCAGATGAGTAAGGTACTCCCAGTTGTAGCGTTACGTTTCTATTAATAAACGGCTTCCAGATGTGCATATTGATACTGCAGTTAATGGGTTAAGCTGTGTTGTCTTTATTATACACCCTTTTATATAGATAATTAACCTAAAGTAGGCGAAGAAGCTGGTCGATGAAGCGGGGAAGTGGGAGGAGTGCAGGAAGTGGTGTATAATAAAAGAAACTACAAAGTTCTATGTAACTATAATAATGTAAGTGGTGGCTTGGTGGATCGTAAAAGGTGTGTCGACGACCCCGCCCTCACAGGAAACACACCCAAGTAACAGGTGTATACGGGCGTTTACGTAAGTAGGTCGACAGGTGCACCTGCCGTCCTCTTTCTGTCCTGGGGCGCAGGATTCTTTTGCTGTTGTTGTTGTTGAAATATTTTATTCAATTTCTGTAGTTATAGATCTTCCACGAATAAATACCCACCTTGATGAGGGGCCACATGCATAGCACCCCTCTCATAAGATCTCACACTCTCTAAGTGGTATTCTGTATTCCAGTGTAAATGAAACCACTAGGGCGCCAAGTACACAGTTATCCAGCTAGGTGGCATCATTGAGATTATAGGAATCTTTGGGTTGCATTGATGTAAATGTTTACCACAGGAGGCAGGCCAGTGGATTCTCAAGGCTCTAAGCCTAGTTTGTTAAGAATGCTTCTCCCATAGAGCGTAGTGAGAACCTTGTACAGAATACAGTGTGTGAGATCTTATGAGAGGGCTGCGCATGTTGGTATCATGTGAGCACACAATTCTGCAGTACACGGAAATGGGCACATTGGTGAAAGTGATCAGATGTTGTGTTTAGGAATTTGATGGAATTAAGACACCATGCATTTGTGTCAAATCTATGAGTTTCAAGAAAATAGACAGTGTGGGCATGCAATGGATTATGGGAGCATACAATGGGCAGTATAGGCATATAATGGATAATATGAGCATGCACTTGACAGCATGGGCATACAATGGGCAATGTAGGTATTCAATGGACAGTGTGGGCATGTAATGAACAGTATGGGCGTACAACGGATCCCATTTTAAATATACAATAATTTAAGTACATGTACAAAAGGATATAAGATTCACTGACGAGAGCACTCTCCCTTCCAAATTAAAATCCCACTAATTCATGATAACTTCGGTAATACATAATAGGCGTGCCAGTCCAATCATTTGTCTCACCCACACTTCATAAAGGATAAAGCAAAATTATTGCCTCCGTATTTCGTACACATCAGGATTTGTTTATCAAAAGTTTCCAATTACACTTGTGGTAATACATGTGAACTTTCAAGTTGAAACATGTGCCTTCCAACAATGAATTACAGTCTCATTACAGTGCCATCCATAAAATACATACACACTGAGGGGGTGGAGGGGGCGGATGGGTGTGTGTGTGTGTGTGTGTGTGTGTGTGTGTGTGGGGGGGGGGGGTTGAACAATCTTGGAAATTTTGCGTATGCCAATCTATTTCTTCTATTGCATTCAAGATCGGGAGCGGGGAGTGGGAGGGGCTGTAATTTCAGAGATTCTGCGTACGTGCTTTATGGATGGCCCCTTGTTTATTGAATGCACTCTGCTGTGAACACGTGACCTTGGGACGTGCCTGCGTGCGCCGACGTGAGGACGAGTCTCTTCTGAGGCTTCTCGGCGCGCGTGATGAATCTGGTTTAGTCTGGTCATCATCGATCAATCCGATAGCAGCGTGAAACTTTCATCAAAGCCTCCCTCCTCAAGGTTTGTTTGTTTGTGTGTGTGTTTGTGTGTGTGTGTGTGAGGGGTGGGGTATGGGGGTGTGGGTGTGTATGTGTAGGTGTGGGTGTCTGTGTGTAGGTGTGTGTGTGAATGTGGGTGTGTGTGTGTAGGTGTGTGTCCAGGTGTGTGTCTAGGTGTGTGTGTGTGTGTGTGGTGTAGCAGTTTGGCACTGAAAATAAGCCGTCTTTTATTTCAGCAGCTCAAAAAGCATCGTCAACCATAGACTCTAGTACAGTCTGTTGTCGCCAGGGCCAGGGCACACAGGCTCAAACTAAGACTGTTATGGGGTGCCATTTTAAGTCAGGGATTCCTGCCTCCGCTGGTACTCAGGTACCCTGAGTGATTTGCCAATTACCAGTGTGTTAGGCCCGGCGTCCACCTTCTACGATATGACTCCGATATGGCCTAAAATGCACATCCCGATAAAAATTCAAAATCGCGTCGGAAAGACACCTAGTATCGGGGCAGTTGACCACGTTTCTGCGATTAGACACCGATAAAAGACCCATACAATACATGGTGGATTGGCATGTCTAGACATATGTCTACGATTTTCCACCTTCCCGATATGTCTCCGATATTTGCTTTTTTATCGGTGCCATATCGGTAGCTTTAAATTTCTATCGTAGTAGGTGGACGCCAGGCCTTACTCTTTTAGCATAGGTCCTAGAGTAGCTTTCACTGGGCGTGTTTCAAATTAATCAGCTTGGAGCGTCATAATGATTCACCAGAATGGTGGTATTCTCAGCCTTGAGTTGGTGCTAAAATTAGAGCAGCCAATCACGAGATTCCTTTCTCCCATCATGCAGAGGCAACTGGCAAATGGGAGCTGTGCTCTGTTAGACCCTTACAGACTGTAAGCCTTAGGCTGCGCGGTCTGTAAACAGACTACGTCAAACAAAGCTATACATATAACCTCGTTTCCATTGGCCGACGAAAACGGCGGAGATTTTTTGAGTTACCCTAAAAGTCTGCAGGTGGTGCTACTGATTGTATGTCGGTATCAAAGAAACGGTGAGGGTGCAGTGTATAAGCCCGTTTCCATTGGCCGACGAAAACGATGGAGATTTTTTTAATTCCCCTTAAAGTCTGTTTCCATTGCCTCATTTTGCAGCACCAGTGTTAAAGGTCCGTCAGTCGTTCCTGAATGTAGATCTGTGACAGTCAATGGAAACAGGCTTTATGCACTGTTTCTACTCTATTCTTAAGGTACACACATATTTTATGTGAGAAAATCCATCAGTGGTGGCCTTGCTACATAACCTATACCAAATCAATTGGTAAGCATTCTCTGCAGGTCTCATTTCCATGCACCGATCTGGCATCAGTGTTCCCCTAAAATCTATCGGTGGTTTCCGACTGAAGATCGGTGCAGAATAATCGGCCACTGGGAACGGGCTTATAGTCTACCTCATAACACAGTCTCCACCATAAGATCTCAGATTAATTTGCTATATAGATTAGCCACCAGAAACGGATTTTCTCAAAGAAAATCTGTGTGTACCTAGAAAATATAGTAGAAACAGTGCATTTATGCACCCTCACTGCATGATAAATTGATACCGACATACAATCTCCGCCGTTTTCGTCGGCCAATGGAAACGAGATCAAACGGGAGTTGGTGCTGATTGTCGTCTTTTTGTCAATCATGAAACGGAGAGAGTGTAAACAAACACACAATATTGCAAAGTCGATGCAGACTCAGTTTACCCCACACCCGGGGGGTTTGTTGCTTGGATTCCTCCAACGATTGGTCCATGCGGTCAACTCCCTTCCTGTTTCAACTCGTCCCGGAACCGGAACTCAATCAGGCTCAGCACGCAAACCGCATCTAAATTCGGGTTTCCACGAATTTCACCTTTTTAATCGGATTTCTGGATGTATTTACCCGACAGTGGACCATGGCCTGGGAGTGCCTGCTGGGTAACTACGTCCCCCCCCCCCCCCCCCCTACCCTCTCGTCCCCACCATCCGGGCTCTTTGTGTGGTTACTGGAGAACTCGACCCGAAACGAACTCGACCCGTAGTTGTCAGGAGAACTCAACCCGTTTTGGAGAAATCGATTTGAGAACTCACCGGTATCAGGTACCTATGGATAAGACAGTTTCATATAGAAGGAAAGGTCTGACTAGTTAGCTTTTAGACAAATAAATCATCGGATTTGAAAAAGTAGGTTTTTTGTTTGTTTTCTGCCCCAGAGAATACCAAATTTGAGGCAAAGATAACACACTACTAATTATAGCATTTATTCACAATTGTAATGCCATACTTGAGTTTGGAAGATTTAACAAGGGTCGAGTTCATTAGGGGTCGAGTTTGTCACGGGTCGAGTTTTTTTGCGGGTCGAGTTCGTTTCATGTCGAGTTCTCCAGTATTCCTTTGTGTGACGTACACGGAGACGCCGACCGCTAGATGGCAGCAGTTGAGTCGGCACGTCATGAGTCAGCTGACCGCAACATCCGGGATCTAGGGTTTCCTCTCCCAACCCCCGGGGGGTTCTAAGAAGCCTGAGCTGAGAGGGAGGGGTATGGAGAGGGGAGGGGTGGCTTGCGGTGCGCGGGCGGCAGTGTAGACAAGCCACGGGGACGACTGATTAGTTCGGAGAATGCGGGGGAGAGAAAGTGGGAGGGGGCAACCCTGAACCCAGACAGCAGACGCCTGAGTAATAAGCTATTAGCTGTGGTAATGATCGAGCCCCTGGTTGAGGGGTGGCTGTGGGGGTGGGAGTAGGGACGAGGGGGTTCCCCTTTCTTGGAAAAGAGTGAGAGAAACTCGGGAGAGCACATCAACCCATTCTGCTTCAAGATACCAGGGAGGTGTTTTTAGAACTAAGACCAATAATCACTTTAATGTGGTGTTTTCACCTGCCGACGAAACCCCCGCCGATTATGTGTACCATATAAAAAAGTCGGTCGGTGGTCCTCCTTGAGAATTTTCTCTGCTGACAATCGTTAACCCCAAAACACAGACTCTGTTTTCACCTGACGACCGATTTCATGTGAAATGTGCACCGATTATTCAAGACCTGACAAGCCTGAAGATCAACCCTCCTTCACTTAACATAGAAATCGGTGGCGCTGAGAGAAAACGCTGTTTCTAGACGGAAATGGAGATGATCACTGAACGATTTTTGATCGCCGCCACCGAATAATTCCACCTAGTTTGATTTCGTCGTTGGCCTCAAAAGTCGGTAGGTGGTGCCATATTGTGTAATGTTGGAAAGAAAAATCGTTGACCCCTTTTGTTTCCACCTGGAGATTATTGCACAAAACGTATCCAATAGTCCTTCGGCGGTGCTGAACGCCATAAGCGGTGGTCATAGTCGGCAGGTGGAAAGGCCGCATTAGACTACGATGAGGACCTACCTCAGCGATACCAACTACGTTATTCACGTCAGTCCCTATTTTGAACGTGGATGTCAGAAATCCAAGATATTTTTCATCTCATTATTTCTCCTTTCGTGTGGGAAGACAATTTGTTATGTACGATCAATTTCATATAGCAATGGATCGAAAAGTTAGAAAGTTGTCACCTTCTCAAAAACTAGATTCACGATTTTCAGTTATCGCCTTGTAAGACCGTCCTCCATAAAGACTGATCACTTTAGGTAACGAGAAAGATAACGATAAGATCAATCATTTATCGTTATCGGACTTAAAAACACCTCCCTGTTTGGCAGTCCCCAGACCACCAGTGTTTTTGCATTAGGATGAATTCTCTCATTAAATCTATATCATGCTATTATCCAACAAGATTGCTTCTAAAGTCAGTACTTCTAGGCCAGTAAACGGTAATTTTTTCTCGCTTGAATCGCTACGTAATTCACGCGGCTTCGCCTTGTGAATTACTACACCATTCATACTCGATGAGATACAAGCTCTGACCCTAACTTTCCTCTATAGTATATCATGATGTTTATTTTAGAGATATATATCTTAAAGCGCTAGATGTATCTCATGGCACTTATTCTAGTTAGATATATCTTCTGGCACTAATTGTAGATATATATATATATATAAATATCTCATGGTGCATATTTTAGATAGATATATCTTGTGGCGGTGGTTGTTTTTTCCTCACTGAAGCTGACGGAGTAGAACTTCCCGTCACAAATACTAGACACACCTGAGGCTATTCAGTATATTCCAGTGTGTGCTCAAGGCAGTGGCAAAGGCGCTTATTAGGAAATTGGTCAGGGGCCCAAATCAAATAACCGTCTGGCATTGGCAATTCATCACTGGGTGTGAGCAAGGCTCCTGCCCCACCCACCCCTAACCAAAAGGTCACCCCCGCCCCTCTCCACCTCGCCCCAACACCTCATCCTCCATCCACTTTCCCTCCGGGTGAGAGGGGAAGCCCTATCACGAGGTGATTGATGTGGGACCTGATGCCATGGTAACCGGGGCGGTCGGCCATCTAGGTGATGCATGCTCCCCTTCCCTTCCCCTATCTAGGTGATGCATGTCCCCCTTTCCTCCCCCCCCCCCCCCCAGCCAGCCTTTGCTCCGCCATGTTATTTTTAGCGACTCGAAACAATAACCCAACATTATAGCTACCAAACTTAGCACTCATATTTTGTCTGGGTGGCAGTTTTCTTTGCGAATGTCATTATTCGATGTTCGGATCATTTCATTGTAAGATGCAATAACTTATTTCAGAAGAGATCGGGTGTTCGTCGTAACATGTTGTACGGCTCTCTATGTTTTGTTGTTGTTACATTTTATTGCGACAAATGTGTGTCATAGCATCATCGTCGTTATCTGCATAGCAGGTTCTCATATGAAAGCCCAGGAGCGCCTATCTTTGACATGACATCGGAAAAATGTGACGAGATATTATTTGGCATGACACAGGTTCATGAATTGGTCATAGGCATTCAGAACTCTATGCACAACAGCGAAATGTTTAAACTAGCAGTCTCTTCTCGGGGCAAGAATTACTACAGTTCTAATTCATTTCTCAGGATGGCTAGAAATAAATCGTAACAGATAAAGTACATCTGAGTAGAGAAATAATAAAAAGAATAGCAGGTTCGGGAATCTCACTCTCATGGCTCTCCACTCTTCATACATAATTCTGGTTCGGTCTGCCTCAATGTAGGGTGAAACTCCAAACAGATCGGACAAAATTCTACCTGTTCATATATACATGTAATATATACCTTTCATATATACAAAACTTAGTAGAACAGAATCTCCTCTAACAAAGAACAGAATCTCATGAAATTTTGACTTCAAGGTAGAATTCACACGGTGAAATTCATGTACCTCACAGGGTTCAAAATATCATGAGATTCTGTTCTTTTAAAGGGGTAAATCCGACAACGATTACAGGGGAAAACATATGTCTCAGGGAAAAGGAACCCTACAATTTAGACCAAAAAATGTGTTCTAGTACAGAATCTCAGCATGATTTGTCTCAGAAAAACACCTTGTGAGGTACATGAACCCCACTTTAGAGGTAAGTATCCCCGGCAATTGTAGGGGAAAATACTTGTCTCAGGGAAATAGAACCATACAATTCAGACGAGGATATTTTATTCCAGTAGACAATCTCAACAGGATTTGTCTTAGACAAACACCCCGTGAGGTACTTGAATCCCACCGTGTGAATGCCTTTTTTTTTTTTTTTTTTAAAGTTTTTATTTCACATTCGATTGTTACAATCGTTCTTCCAAGCGAAACATCTGGTTTTTGGTGTTCAACGTAACAAATTTACATAATGATGAACAGATATTTGATCTACCAATCACATTCCTCTCAAAATTTACATAGTATATATACAATCAGCCTTATATATCGATCTTCTTGGTGGTAACAATTTACATTATGATGAACAGATATTTGATCTGCCAATCACATTCCTCTCAAAATTTACATAATATATATACAATCAGCCTTATATATCAACCTTCTTGGTGGTATCAATTAAATTAAAAATATGATCAAACATCATAGGTAATAATTTTGAGTGAACAGGATGATAAGTGCTACAGGACTATATGCTGGACGAGCCCATTTCCTTTATTACCTTAAATAAGAACTCCATTGTCTGTCATGTTAGTATATATTACATCAATTTTTCGTCAGATCGGCAAGAACGCCTTTTTTTAAAATAACTTTCGGCTCCATTTTCTGCAAGCCATCAGATAATCCATTCCATATTTGCAGGCCTTTATACATTGGGGATTTTCTAAATTTTTCCTTTCTGGGAAAAGGGATAAATAAGTTATCTTTTCCTGCATTTCTTGTTACTCTACGATTTTCGTTACCCTGATTTTCTTTGGGTATCTCAGATAAGCGATTAAGACTCCGTATTAAACCCAACAGCAAAACATTTCTCCTAATATCTGGGTGACTAATTTTACATCTCTCCAACAGTTCTTCAGTCCTAATAGGTCTTTCGTTATTATACGCTTGTTTTCCCATTACGGTTCGTAATACCTTATAAATACTCCGATTTAAATTAGTTCTTACCTTTTCCGTGGAGCTCATTACTAAGAAAGAACAATGATCAATAATCGGTATAACACATGACTTATTTACCATAATTGCCGTTTCTATACTCAATAATCTCCGAATTTTCTTAAACATATACCACTTATCACTTATTGATTTTATCAATTTATTACTATGTTTCTCAAAATTTAAATTACTATCAATTATGGCGCCTAAGTAATTCATGTCGTCGCTCACCATAATTTCTTCTCATGCTAAATATATTTTCTTTCTATGTCTTACATGTATCTTTTGCTTACATCCATGGTAGACTAATCTAGTTTTCTTGACATTTACAGTGAGTCTATTTGCGCTATACCAACTATGAATCTTGTTACATGCATTTTGTGTGTTACACTCGACAATGCCAGGGTTTTCCCACTTATTACAACCACGAGATCATCCGCATATATTAGTAGATTACCCGTGTCTATACAATCAGACAAGTCGTTAACAAATACGAGGAAGAGCAGAGTGGCTTGAATCTCCCCAAGAACCCTCAACCCCACGTGATGGCTGACACTAACATGTTTTACATGTTCTCTTGGTCTCTTTGAAGCGGCAAATCTCCCGTAAAAAGAGATTTCTACCTTATTCTTACCCCAACAGATATCCCTGTATCAGGTTTTGAGTTTTATATGTTTTACTACTCTTATTTCATGTATTAGTTCTCTTTTTATAAAACGTAAAAGAGCAAACACTTTTTTGTATTTTATCCCTAACCCGGCGTTTTACACCACTTGACAATTTTAACCAGTAAAAGGCTAAAAATTCTTCTAGTGTACACACCAAGCGAGTGACAACTTCAGATCGTCTGATTGCGTCAGATGATGTATATTGGGATCACCTGGCGATTGTGCAGTAATTGTAAATTACCTATAATTCTAACCGAACATATTTTTATAACAGGTAACACTGCGGTGGTTAATCGAACATTTTATGTTAGTCACACTCATTGGTCACATGACCACCTGATGCCTCTACTAGCGTCATTCCTGCTATTGCATTCGCTGTTGATGCACGGGAATTTTTTTCATTACTGCTGCTACTCCATTTTTACTACCGTATTCGGTTTTTACCAACATATTTTACTACTCACATCTCAACGATCGCAAGATGCCCAGACGGAAGCAAGCTACTTCCCCCAAAAAGCAAAATTCCACCCGGAAAAAGAACCAAGAGAACCCGGCAAACCTGTCGGACCAAGATGGCAGCCACGATGGCATCCCTGGGTCGCTGGCGTCCTCTTCGGGCTCCGGACCACTGGCGAGAAGGAATGCGACAGAAATACAAGACGTCGCCGGAAGGGTTGACGCGATCGACGGCAGACTGGAAAACATTACCTCAATGTTATCACAGCTCGTTCAGAACAAGTCGCAACATGACGCTTCTACTAAGGCGCCAGGGCAGCCCGACCTGCACGCGGAAAACGCTGCAGGCTGCTCGTCCAACCGTGACCACGACTACCGCTCGGGCTTGTATAACCACCCTCACCACCCTGCCCGCCTACCTACACCTGTGCTCCCGGAAAAGATGTCGGACCTTGATTTGCAGGGGGATGCCGCAGACCGGGTGGCCCAGGCTGTCCGGGCTGCTCTTCAACCGAACATTAAAGGTAATAACACAATGCCCCACCACTTTATATTCAGGGGCCCTAAGAGAACCAAGACGGGAGTAGTCGATCTGACTATTTCGGAGTACGCATACGGTTTCCTCCAGTTAGCAAAGCTCGCCCCGGGGGCCCACCTGGAGGCCATCTTGGATGACGCAAGGGAGTTCCCGTGGCCCAACGTCCGGTGCTTTTCCGACGAGGTGTGCGACAGGGTCGCTAACGGTAGGATTACTTGGTTAAACTCGTATGAAATCGACCGACTGCAGACCCGGCTGGCTCACGTGCCAGGCAGTCAAGTAACGGCAGCTGCAAAAACGAAGGAAGCATCTAGACCGGGCCAGACTTCGCTGGACCTCCCACATCACGTGGCCAGGGCCCGACCGGGACCACCGTGTCAGCCATATCAAGTCTACCCATCACGTGCAAGGAGGTGTCAGAAAGCTGCATATATGTGTATCGTGTCTACATAACAAGGCGGCTACTTTTCCTCATCCGCAAATCAACTGCCGGTCCGGACAAAAGGCCCCTCCTGCTCCGGGGTTTGGGAAGTAAACCGGACTAAAAGGTACAGAACCCGTGTTTTTTATAACTCGACCAGATCGGGTGGTGTTTTGCGCAAGGCAAATACTGTATCAGCTCCCACATGTGTCTCTCGTTACCCCGATCAGTGTACACGGACTAGGCGTTCGCATGCCGGTCAACGCCATGTGCTCTCACCAAACATAAACAGTGCGAGTCACGTGCAATTTGGTCACGTGGTCGGCAGCGACCATAACAAAAACAAACGAACACGTGGTCGCGACCCAGCACGCGTTCCTCCCATTCCCTACCAAGGCAATGTATCTATGGGACGTATCGTTGAACATAACCATGAAAATGTTTGTGATGTCTCTGGTGTTTCTTCACGTGTATGTTCTAATGTCTTTGATAACTTTGACCATGTTGTATCCGATGTTTCTTGTATTTGTGATCACGCTATACCTCATGTTCTCATGACCGTGGCCTGTCCAGCTGGCCCCTCCACGCCGCGCCGCCCCACACAGGACGGCCTCTCAGACCCACGGCTGGAGGGAATTGAGCCTAGGCTGGACAATGGTATCGGTGCCTCACAGGAGGAATACCCTGACCCTGGAGAAGAGGTCGGTGTACCGACGCCCCCGGTCTCTGTTTTTCTTCCTGCTTTCCAAAATACAGACTGTTCTGAAACTGCTTACTACCCCCCACCCTGGAGGACACCGCGGAGGTGCTTGCATGTGATGCAGTTCGTTTTCCTGTTGCTACAAGCGCACCGACAAAGACCGCCGATGTTGTTTCGGTCAAAATGAACGACATAACGGATTCTTGTGTGACTGGACCGGCTGCTGGAGGCGCGCAGGCCGTCCCGATGAATCCCAAGAAGTATATGAAATTGGTGCTCAGGACCTGGCCACACCCCTCCGCGGCCGTCACCCGGCAAGCACCAGACCATATGAGTATTTATCATGAGGTCAGACGCTCCGGAGGTCCAAATTATCTGGGGGCTCGGATACTCATCCCCTCCAACATGAAATGTGATGCCTGGAGTGATGCCTTGACCAAATATCACCACCGAGACATTGTTGATTATCTTCGTTTTGGCTGGCCAAGCTCGTACTCAGCCGACAGGCCTCCGACCCCCACTTATAAGAACCACGCTTCTGCTACCGCTTTTCCAGCGGCGGGTGATTCGTTCTTAACGAAAGAAAAATGCCTGGGCGCTATGCTTGGGCCTTTTGACTCTCCGCCTTTCTTGCCTTGGACTCAGGTAAGCCCCTTGTTGACTCGCCCTAAGCCGAGCGACCCTGCGGAGAGACGAGTGATCATGGACCTTAGTTTCCCGAAAGGCGCTAGCGTCAACGACGGAATCGCTAAGAACTATTTCCAAGGACATGAAAGCCAGTACACCCTCCCTACGATCGCGGACCTCGCTACTCTCGTGTTGCACGCCGGACTCGGCGCCCTTATCTGGAAGGCTGATCTCCGGAGAGCATATCGCCAGCTCCGGATTGATCCCCTAGATTATCCCCTTCTCGGACTCCAGCAGCACGGGAAGTATTATGTGGATATTTGCCCTTCGTTCGGCTGCCGGTTTTCCGGGGGAGCCCAGCAGAGAGTGTCCAACGCTTTATGCTGGGTAATGAACCGGAGATGTGGCGCTCACCTTTTAGCATACGTGGACGATTTTGTATCTGTTGACTCTGACTTTTCAGCCGCGGTCCGGTCTTTTGCTGGGTTTGAAGAGACATGCCAGCGGCTAGGGGCGGAGTTGGCCCCGGAAAAATCTGTTTTTCCCACAACTCGTATTGAATGGCTGGGATTTACAATCGATACTATCGATATGCAAATCACCATCCCTCGGACCAAGCTCCAACCCGTCGTAGACAAGTGCCGAGCTTGGGATTTGAGGACGCACGCCACCAAGCAACAACTTCAGTCAATCTGCGGCAAACTCAACCACATATCCCAGTGCATACCTCCGGCGCAGCGTTATATGTCTCGTCTGCTGGACACGCTGCGAAGATCTCAGGACGACGTCCCGGTCGAGTTGGATAGCGAATGCAAAAAAGATCTCGCGTGGTTTGCTGATTTCGCGGAGCACTCGAACGGGAAAAAGCTAATCATCAAAGACTGGCCCTCGGTCGAGATTGAATGCGATGCATGCCCGAGGGGCCTCGGCGCTTTCTGCGAGACAGCAAAGACATACTACAGCATCCCCCTACCGGAGGCATATCGAGAGGCTTATCACATCAGCCAGATCGAGGCAATCAACTGCCTCCTCTCGGTCAAGTCACTGAGACCACCCGGAACGCGAGGTCACATCATCCAAGTCACTACGGACAACTCAGCGGCAATGTACGCCTTAAATTCTGGAAAAACACGAGACCCCTGTTCTAGCCGCCTGTGCGCGAGAAATCGCGTTGATCGAAGCTCTACATGATGTTATCGTTCGCATGGTTCATAAGCCGGGCGACCAACTCGTTCTCGCGGATGCTCTCTCCCGCGCGAGTTTCGACCAGGATAAGGCTAAACTCGCACTTAAATTAGTTAAGGATCAAAATTTGTCCCGTCGAGATCCAGCACCCTTATCGTATGTGTTGTCTCCAACGTAGCTTTTTCTCTTATGTAATTCCAGATGATGCGAATCCCCGCCTCATTTCCTCCCTCCGAAGCTCGTGGACAGCTGCAGCATCCATTGGCACCACCGAGAACCTACATCGCCAGATGCAGGCCTACGTCTCTTTCATGATTGCTCACGGGTTCAACCACCTCGACCCGTCCCCGACTCAACTCGCCCTCTTCATTCAGTTTTTGGCGAACAGTTTCAAAAGTCCGGCGTCTGTCCGGAATTATTTCTCTGGGGCACGTACCTTCCTACGAGCAAGCGGCATCGCGACCGGAGTCTGCGATTCCATCCTCGTGACTCGTGCTATTAAGGGCGCCCAACGCCTATCTTCACACCAGACGTCTCCGGCCGCTCCGGTTCCGCTGGATATCTTCAAAATCGTACTACTGGCTTTGGACAACCCCGGCCCGGTCCAGTTAGCGGCCCGGTCGCTTCTCCTCCTCGGCTACACGACTCTGCTACGTCAGTCAAATCTTCTCACTACAGGCCCTGTCGGCGCCTCTCTCCACACCCTACGCCACAAGGACATTCTTGTCTTGGACAAGGGCCTGACTATAACTGTCCACTCGATGAAAGCCTCGGCTGGACCGGCAATTCCTGTGTCGCGCATATTTGGCCCTTTCTGCCCGGTCGAGGCGTGGGAGAAATACCGTACCTGCGTTCCGGCGCTCCCGTCCGCCGTAGCTTTTATTGCCAGGAACGGCATCCCTCTGCGACCTGACGCCATACTTCCGGTTGTACGCTCAGCCCCCCGGGCGGCAGGCTATTCACACTGGCACTCCTTCACTCTCCATGCTCTCAGGAGGATGGGAGCCCAACAGGCAGCCTTGTCTGGCGTCCCTGAGGACAAAATCATGGCCCACGGGGCCTGGACCTCGGTCGGGGGTTTCCTAGCATATGTTCCCAAGCCGGTTCCCCCTCATACTTCTACTGCCCTAGCTTCTTCTTTGGCTCATAATGTATAATCGTTTATCTCTCTTATCTTTTTATCGTTTTATCTGAAATGTGTTTATCTGCTTTTACCATGCAATGTCTTATCAATTCCATGTGCAATAAATACATTTTACTTGCAGCCCGGCTTTTGTTAATTGTACAGTAATTGTAAATTACCTATAATTTACTGCCGGGCTGTACTCACACATTCTAATCGAACATATTTTTATAACAGGTAACACTGTGGTGGTTAATCGAACATTTTATGTTAATCACACTCATTGGTCACATGACCACCTAACGCCTCTACTCGCGTAATTCCTGCTATTGCATTCGCTGTTGATGCACGGGAATTTTTTTCATTACCCACCCACCCACACCTTTTTTTTCTATGTTTACCTATCGCCATAGGGCTCATAATGTATAATCGTTTATCTCTCTTATCGTTTTATCGTTTTATCTGAAATGTGTTTATCTGCTTTTACCATGCAATGTCTTATCAATTCCATGTGCAATAAATACATTTTACTTGCAGCCCGGCTTTTGTTAATTATGCAGACACTTTGACACCGACGACTATTTCAAGGTGGTACAATTCTATAAAAGTCGTCTAGTGTATACACCTGAGGAAATTCTTGTGTCGACAACTTTTGTGGCCGATATTGCCCAATTGAGCACTATCTGACGACTATATGCTAGACGATCTACAGTCGTCACCTTTGTAGTCGTCTAGTGTGAACGCCGGGTTATGGACCTCGAACCAGCCACACTTTCAATATACATTATCTTCTAGAGACCAAACCAAACTTTTAGCTGCTAAAGTTTAGCTGATGTTATTTTAAACCTCACTGCTATTGCTAGTTTGTGCAAAGAGACTTTACCTCTTGTCTCTATGGTTTCCGGAGTACCTTTCTTTACGATTGATTTCTGTTTCCGCCCCTGTTTCCCCGTTAAGCCCGATATGAAACAGTTGAGTTGTCGTAGACACTGCAGTACTGAAGACAACACTAGGTCTTCTCTATCCCTTCTTAGAAAACACACCCTATCGTGTGGAGGCGTGGTTTCTGAAGTGTAACATTACACACTGCCTTTAAACCTCAGCTATCAGTGTACAGGTGGGGAGAGGCATTGCCTTTTTCAATGTCTGGCGAACTTCTGAAAGGACTACATCTTGATTCAAAAACATTCCTTTTATTTCCAGATGACAAATGCAATTATACGTCATGGGTATTATAGAGGAAAGCTATGAAATCTTAGAGTCAAAGCTCATATCCCATCGAGTTTGAATCACATAGTAATTCACAAGGCCAAGCTGCCTGAATTACATAGCGATTCAATAAAGCTCTTACCAATGAGTAAATACTCGTTGCTCTGACCATAAACTTGAATACGTTTCTGAATTTATCTCACCTTTCACATTGACTATATAATGGACTAATGGGCTTTGTGACATAATCCCCCATTGATTATCTTTTTCTAAATACTCTATGGGTGTTGGATACGAGTTCCCAATGTTAAGTCTATGGGGAAAAACACCAGGGTTGAGATGAATAACAAGATGTCGTAACCGGAATGCGGTGCGGCGTACAATCCCAACTAACTGAGTACGTTTTACTGAAATACTGCTGGTGGATATGTGTTTCTTGTCTTTTGTGTGTTAATATTTATTTGGGCTCTTGAACAAAAAGGAAAGATTCGTGAAATAGGAAACTTTCATGAAGGCAGTGATGTAAAACTCAACGACAGTAATTAAGAGTCAACAAGTAATTAAGAGTCAACAAGGAGAGACTTCCCTTCTTCCCTTCTCTATAACCAGAAGGGAGTTAGAACTCCCCCCCCCCCCAATTTTTTTTATAAGCGGCACTTCAATGATATGCAACTCGAAGGAACACGAGACTGAATTTCTCATTTTGTAAGGAATTTGATTGATCTTTATGTCCATTGAGAGGAATCTAGATGTAGTCCTCCACAAACTGAAAGGTTTTTTACCCTTGGAAATAAAGCTGCTTAAAAAAAAAAAGAGTCGACAAATGTTAATCAGAAGAAACCCCTGCGAGATGCTAAATAGGAATATAAGGTGAACTTCATGACTCCAACCCCCCCCCCCCCCTCCCTTTTTTCTGTGTCGTCCACGTTCACGTCCAATGTGTGCTGTCCTGTGTAAGGGCACTTTTCAGCATTTATGATGTATCACGCAAAAACGGATAGCGAATATATGCAATGTACAACGTGTTACTTTTCTAGATATGTACGGAACATGATGGACTTTGGAGAGAACCCCGTCCTTTTTAGATTTTGATATAGGTCAGAAGAGGAATTTTGCTCCCCACAAAAAAAACTTTAAAAGTGGCCTCATGTTAATGGATGTTACCCAACAAGGATCATGTCAATGTTATATTGGAATATCCATATTGCTTGCTAAGTGGAAAATTACTGTTAATCTGATTATCGGATGAGGGACTCTAGATGTACCCCTCCCTCAATTTGACTGTGATGTTTCTGGAAATAAAAGCTGCTTAAATAAATAAAAAAATATATTTAGCAACACATATCGTGCACTACTGTGAGCTAGTAAGGCAATACATTCCCGGTCTTAGTATTCAGAATCAAAACACATTATAAAGTTGTTTACACACTTTATTGACAATACAGCCATATTGGCAAACGTGGTACGAGTCGGGGACTTTAGTGCTTTAACCTAGAAGTTGAAGTATCGATGGGATCTAAAAAGCATGTTTGGTTGACTGGGCAGACGGCGACTGTGTGGGAGCATTGATTAGGTGTGTGGGGTTGACATGGTCTGATGTGAGTCCTACATCTCCGCCGATCCATATATCGATCGTCTAATCAGCGGGGGCCGTGTGGGCGGGACACCACGACACGACGTCGGGCACCAGCAAGGTGGGGGAGGGTCTAGACTTGCTCAAGACTTTGATTAAGAACAGTCATTAAATGATTGAGGAAAATCAGAATAAAGTGCATTCTATTATCCTACCCCTTATATAAATCTCAATAGACTTAACATGGTGTAACTGTATGCCAGGGTTATGGCATAAAATATTTATATGCCACTGGTGACATATGAAGTGAAAAACATGTAACAGGGTTGGTTAAATCTACACATCACTTAATTTCATATAATTGTTTACATGCCATTCGTTGTTCGAAGACAACACATGCCATATAAACAATCATATGAAATTTCATGATGTTTCATGATATTATCCTACCCCTAATGATAAACGCCATAGGCTCAACATGGGATTTGTTTATGTCACGGGTGTGGCATTAAGTGTTGTTTATGTCACTGCTTTCTAATATTCAAAAATCGTGGAAATGGGGTAGGATAAGATCTAGACGTCACTCGTTTCAGTTTGAGTTTATTTATGTCACTCATTGTGTTGGCTCACTCGTCTTCGACTCATGGAATTACGGAGCCAACAAAATGTGTAACATAGATAAACTCAAACTTGTGACGCCTCTTGATGATATGTATCTTTCCCTGGCTGGCTCATGAATCTTGTTGCCCAGCGAGGAGGGGTAAGGTAGGTGGAGGGGATGCCAAAAGATGCAGGGACTGGAGCAAGTCTAGTTAGGGCCTGCTGGTGACGGGAAGAAATGAGAAAAAAACAGAAATCGAGATGGAGAATCGGAAAGCATTAAGTCTCTTTTAAAGCCCTATTTTTGTCATGTCAGGTTATTTATGAGTGTTTTTGTGAATATTTACATGGACAACTTGCAGTCTCAAAGATGGGTTGGTGTTGAAGTTAATCTCTAGCAGACTGCAACGTGTATGATTTTAAGCCCAGTTAAAACATAACCATGCCCAGGAGCACTAAATATTGATATTCAATCTAGATGAAAATATATTTAGAATGATAAAGCATGTAAAATAAAGTATTTCCAAAATCGAAATTCAAGAACCTGCACGAAAACGGCTGTCGGAGAGTCTGTGACTCAGTGATTTGCAATCATCCAAGCAGAACCACTATACAAGGATGATTGGCAATCATCCAACCATCACCAGAATATAAGGGTGACTAACCAGCATAACTGATATATCAGTGTGATTTGCATTCATCTAACCATAACCAGTATATAAGGGTAATTGATAACCTTCCAACCATAACCAGTATTATATATAAGATCGATTCCTAATCATCCAACCATAACCAGTACATCAGGGTGACTTGCAATCATTCAACTATAACCAGTATATAAAGGTGTTTTGTAATCATCCAACCATAACCACTATATATATAAGGGTAATTCATAACCTTCCTACCATGACCAGCATATATATAAGGGTGATTCAAAATCATCAAACCATGTTTGGAAATAATCAAACTGTGACCAGTATGTAGGGATATTTGCATGCCTGACTACATAATCAGTTTACATGTATTACGGTATGCTTTAAATAGATCTGTAATCGTCTTCATATGTCACGTGTTGAGAATTGCATTGTTAGCTGGTTCAACCTCACGAGGTCCTGGTGGTAGGGATATATTGACGTGGCTCTAGAGCTCCAGAAATTCATCAATATTACACTGGATTACCAAATAGAAAATATGATGTAAAGATTATGTCTATTTCAGCAATCTTGGATCTATATCTTTTACGTAACCTTTCAATTTTATATATTGTGTGTTGTCCAATGTATCACTGTAATCAAGCCGAACCTGTCCTGTGATGTATTTCCTATGCTGCATATTTAGCATTACCCCTTGTTTACACGAGACGATTCTAGTCGACGATTCATGAACTCAGCACCACTTGATGACTTTCAGCAGTAAAAATCTAGTGTAAAGGCTCAAGAAAATTCTTGGGTCGACGACTATTGCGGCCGATATTGTGCAATCGAGCACCACCCTAGTTGTCTTGTGTAAACGGCGGGTTCGGTTTAGCATCAAGCTAGCTCGTTCAGACCGAGCTAAAAAAGATAACTAGAATCGGAATCCAGCCCACGGAACAGTGAGGCATACATGTTGTCCTTGTCTTTGGCGTATTTTCTTCTTCCGTATTTTCTTCTTCATCATCATATGTCAAGGGTTTGTTCCCTCTCTCTGAATTCCTGCTATTTCCAGACTGGTGATTGGAGAGACTGGGAGAGTGAGAGCCCCCTCTGGCTGCCTTCACTGGAGTATCTCATTTCCCCTGGCCTTGTCAGCGGCCAGCAGAGGATATTGTGCCATGTCCTTTACGCCCCGGGCACCGCCTTGGCCGACCACGCCGCTTCCCGGGTCTAAATAACCCCGGGCCAGTCGCCGGCACACCACACAATATTGGATTTATTCTGACCAGGTTCAGTCAGCTCCACTCTAGTGTCGCCCTGATGAAATCATACTTTGGCGTACGGTAAATTAAACTTTCATCCTAAATAGATTCTGATATCAGAGCAAATGTTGCATGGCCGTGGCTTTCGAGCTGCGATGCCACACCATGTGATATACGGATACTGGCTTTATGTCTTCATATGTCGCAAATTAGTGGTGAAATTATTAATCAGATACATCCCGATGCCGTAGGTAGAGAGATGTATCTGATCAATAATTTTACCGTATGAGCCAGTCTTTTTCGTATTCTTATATACCTAAAAATGGTGAAAAACGGACGGGTATAAATAAGCCATGGGTAGGAGCGGGTAGTATACGTAGTTGATATAGCCATAGGGACATGATGATAAGGTTTTCCTATCAAGGGGCTGCTGAACAATCTAGGATCGTACATGAAGATCAATTTCTGTACACCACGGAGAACCAGGAATGATGTAGGTCAACTTTATTCAACACTTGTGGACGACGTTATAGAAATCTAAGACTGTCTTAGCGAACGGAATCAAATATCATGACATGATAACCCTTGTACAAGGTACACAAAAGGGTCTTCATGTACGAGCCTAGATTATCAAACAGGCCCCACGTCTCAAATTTCACCGAAACAGTAATCTAAGCCTACATCTAGGCCTACACACGAAGTTATCTAAACCTACACATGAAGTAATCCAAGCTAATACATGAAGTATTCTAAGCCTACACTTAAGTAATCTAAGCCTATGTGCGAAGGTCCGTGTGAGCGTGTTCGACTCTGATCTGCAGGTTTGTTTGGCACAAGTGTCATGACACAGAATACTGTATATTGTTGAAGTTGAGTCCCCACAAGGAGCGGTGGAGTGAGACCGTGAAACCTGAGCGATGAATTGGGCAGCTCTAGGTGTGAAGTGAGTGGTCCTGCTGGCACGAGAACTGGGACTGTGAAAGCGGGGCAATGCATTGGGCAGCTGTAGGTGCAAAAAGAGTGGTCCTACTGGCATGGAGATCCCAGACTGTAAAAGTAGGGCTATGCATTGGGCAGCTCTAGGTGTGAAGTGAGTGGTCATACTGGCTTGAATAGAATGAAAGCTTGGTGGTGTATTCAGCAACTCTAGTTGTAAAGTCAATGGTTTATACTGGCATGGAGAACTCAGACTGTGAAGGCAGGGCGATGCATCGGGCAGCTCTGTGTGCAAAAAGAGTGGTCCTACTGGCTTGAATAAAATTAAATCTGGGTGGTGTATTCAGCAACTCTAGTTGTAAAGTGAATGGTAATACTGGTACGGAGAACTGAGACCGTGAGAGCTGGGCGCTGTCCTGGTTTTTGAAACTCTCCCTCCCCATGCCCGACCCTCACCCCTCGCTCTCATTAGCTTTCATTCCCCACTCGTCCCAAGTGGCCTGGACCTTAATTTCCCGGCCAGTATTTGCAGCCTTGTCTGGTTGCCAGTCACATCAAGGCCAATGTCCTCCTTGCTGGGATTCGAGTTTGAGAGCGAGCCAGCCTGTGAGCCAGTCTGTGAGTCTGTTAGTCAGTCTGTGAGCCAGTCTGTAAGTATTGAGTCAGTCTGAGTTAGTATGTGTGCCGATCTGTGAGCCAGTCTATGAGTTTGTGTGCCCGTCTGTGTGTCAGTCTGTGTGTGACTCTTTGAGTCAGTCTGTGGGGTAGTTTGTCAGCCAGTCTATGTGTCAGCTTGTGTGCCAGTCTGTGTGCCAGTCTGTATATCAGTCTCTATGTGAGTCTGTGTGTCCGTCTGTATATCAGTCTGTATGTCAGTCTGTGTGTCCGTCTGTGTGCCACTCTGTGTGTCAGTGAGCCTGTTTGTGAAATGTGAGTCTGTGTGTGTCAGTCTGTGTTTGTGTCTGTGTGTCTGTGTGTCAGTCTGTGTGTCAGTCTATGTGTCAGTCTGTGTGTCTGTCTGTGTGTCTGTCTGTGTGTCCATGGCTGCGCCACCGTCGTCCACTGCTCGCTGTTACCATGACAACACCACCTAAACCCCCTTCCACACACAGACACACCTCACTGTCACCGGAAAACTTCTCTCCCCCCTCCCACCTAACAGCCACCCCCACCCCCCACTGCAGTGCCTGTGCCAACCACCCCTCCCACCCTAAACCCCCTCCCCTTACGCCCCCACACTCCCCTCACAGCCTCACAGCCCCCACCGTCACCAGGAGACAGAGCCACTGCACTGGTCTTTTATAGATGCCCTTATTCGACGGACCATATTCACGCAATATGGAGGCAGTCAGGGTGATTTGGGAGGTGGGGGGCATACCTCTACGTTTATGGAGATGGACGGAAAATCATGATACGACATGTACACGGTATTTAGATAGAACAACCTTGCCATGATCGTGCATGATACAAGACGAGATGACATTGACATCTATTTACGACGCGAGGCCATGACGCCGAGAAACATGAATAAAAACATCGTGTATTGTATAATGTATGACATGGTATGTTGTTCTATATTTACTGTGCACCCGAGGTTTATCATATTTTAGCGTAAATGGTGTTGAAATCATTATACCTACAGTGGACAAACTAATGTTGTGTTACAACTGTTTGTATGAATAAAATGTTTTTTTTAAAAAAAATGTCTATTCTGCCATTGGCTCAACCCGTTCCGTATAACGGCTTCCTGCAAAGGGTGCCGTACACAATATATGCAGTATTGCGAGCACCCATACGTATATATATATATATTCAGAGTATGTACATGGGTATTTGCTGATATAGCCATACACAGTCCTCAGCTAGCCAGCATTGCAGTAACATCAGCAATAAAGCCTGTCAAGGGATCTTGGACTTCCTTCAGACAGATTACTGTGAAAACCATCTAATTAAGATAATTACACTGGTGGAGAAGCCCTAAGATTTACATAAAACTTGATTGAGAATCATATAGATAAACAATACTCCACGAATTTGGAGGTGCCGTAATTGCGGATGGCCAGCGGTCTGGCTCAAAAGGATGGCTGTGGACCCCAGCAGCTTCTACCCCGTCACACTCAGCAGCCATATATATACTGGTGGAGAAGCCCTAAGATTTACATAAAACTTGATTGAGAATCATATAGATAAACAATACTCCACGAATTTGGAGGTGCCGTAATTGCGGATGGCCAGCGGTCTGGCTCAAAAGGATGGCTGTGGACCCCAGCAGCTTCTACCCCGTCACACTCAGCAGCCATATATATATAAATTTGTATGTGCGTGTACACATATGTATATATATATATATATATATATATATATATATATATATATATATATATATATATAAACTAGTTGTCTTTGTGTAGGAATTATCAATTATGTATACATAAGTACTGGAATATAATAAGATAACATATAAGTACATATATAAGACATGATGATTAATAATAACAATAACGAGAGAACTGCGTTTGGGCGTGTACATAAATATATATTTATCAATTTGGGCACCAAGTATGCGCCTTTTAAAAAAAAACAAATTCTGGATGGTGAGTGGCGCTTCTACAGTGAGCGCGACTCGTACCTTACTCGGGTGACGCTTGTGGCGCTAGTAGCATATAGGCCTTCAGTGGCGCCACTCTTGAGCGTATCCGTACAATTTATATACATATAACAGGTTATATAGTGATATATATATATATATATATATATATATATATATATATATATATATATAGTGTGTGTGTGAGGAAAAATTAGATCCCACAATGGTATCTACGCATCTCCATTGCATTGTGTGAGAGGTGGTCTCCAGAGGATTTTTTTCTTTTTAAATTTCTTTTTGGTATCCGGGTTCAGCCATCGGCAGATGGAGAACGGTGGTGAGCGGGTTCTGGTGGGGCTGGTTCCTCTGTTAGTGTGGAGACGACACGGTGCGGGTGTTTAGGTGACTGCTGGCTGATAACTCCGAGACCCTGCAGGTAGAGGCAGCAGTCCCTCGCTCGCCCACTTCACACGCCACCAGAAATGTCTTTGATTAAGACCCAAGACCCAGGTTTATCCCGGGAATACGCCAGCGAGTCGGCCAGGCTCGGGTATTCTTTAAAAACAAAGCCAGCGGCAGCGGCGTGTTCCCCGGACTGTGCGGCCACTCATCAGGAGGTGCACAGTCAGCCATAATGAAAAACTCACAACAGTTGAGCGACGTCTGAAGCGAACGATACTTCAAAGCGACCATCCCCGCAGCGGTCTATACAGAGCCAGCGATGGTCTTAGAAGCCTTCAATGCAAGTGGTTTTAGGTGAACACAGGCCCAGCTAGCTTACAGAAATAAAAATAAATGAACTATTTTTTCTCTTAATCTTTGGCATTGGAGCGGCCTTCAACCTGTTCGTGCGATGTTTGGGCGGGAAAAACACCCCCTTCCCTCCTGACTTACACACATTAGACTTGTTTCCACTTGCGGACTTTTTGCTTCAGTTAAATTTGTTGGCCACCACCAACCGATTTTTAAACGTTTCCCCCGAGAAATTCGTAAGTGGAAAGATAAGATGAAAAAAAGGTTGGTGGCAGATCGAATATTAGCTTTTTTTATAGCAACACTTCGCAACAAATTAGTCGCCGATAAATTCATGGTTGATTTTTATTTGCCAGGTACAAATTCAGCCAAAGGTGTTATAGAAATCGGTGCCTAAACGATAAGCCTTGTTCGAGGTACAGAATATGGTCTTCATGTACGGCCCTAGATTATTAAACAGGCCCCAGCCTCGCACGTATGATCGCCAGTACTTTCATCGACCACAAACATATGTTTTTAAACGCGCCCCAGATACTATGACATTCCGGTGATATTGGCTGTTACATCATAGACATCATAGTAACTGATACATCCATTGTAAAGCGCCACTCAGTTTTTTTAGCCTGCTCTGATGCTTCTAGGAAATGTAGGAAGGAATGGCGAAGTAGAGAAGGTGAGTGACCTGAATGAGGGGGTCTCCCGCCCTCCTTCTGTGAATCGCACTCTCCCAGCAGAGATCTTGTGCTCTACTTCCTGTGGCCGCTTTTATCTCTACCCCAACCTGCCTGTTTGGGCTCAAATCATAAATTCTGAGGGCTTTTGGGTGTATTTTGTGTTCCACTTGTCACATATTTATATGACAAATAAAATACTCTCATTTCTCTTATTATTCATTTCAAACCCGACACAGTCTCTGGGACTACTTTCTACAGTGGAAAACACCTCATGTGTTGCAGGGCTTTGTTTTGTCAACAATGCCATGTGCTCCTTGAAGGGACAGTCTAATGAACTTTGGATTCCCATTATAAAATGGTTTAAGTATGAAAAAGAAACAACTAGATTGTCTGTGAAGCTCCTTTAACAATTCCCATATTTCCATACTCATTATATGTGAGTTGTTTGACTTTTTTTTTATATATTTGTGTCCATCAACGTCAGATCGGTGAATGGAAACGAGACCTGGGACCTGTTTCAGTAGTTTTGTGACATTAGGCCTAGACAAACATCAACAGTGGCACCAACAGTGCAAGCAACAGCAGAAACAATTTTGATGGATTTCAAAATGCATGTCACAGTTGATGTCATATATATCAGTGGATCAAAGTGGCCAATTTTCTTCATATTTGGAATGATTATAGATTTTGTGTATCCCTTACTAATGTCAAAGTTTCATTGAAATTGTGTAATACTTTTGAAACCGGACACACCGTGTTTGGGGTGTGTGTTGTCTGAAGTACCGCAACTTGTGTTGATCTGTCCGTATGGTGTCACAGGCGCCATCTAGACATGTCACAAAACTACTGAAACAGGTGCCAGCAGAGAATGCTCACCGTTCGTTACATTTCTGTTTCTAGTACATACGGTAATCTCCGTCGACATCAACAAAGTGGTCATTTGTCTCAGCTATATATATACACAAGCTGATTTTCATCACTAGGGCTTAAATTTATTGTTTTCAGGATTATATACATTTTACTTCTGAATAAGCTGGAGCGGGTTGAGAACGTGAGTAGTGTATGGGAATGAAGGTTGTCCGCAGGCGTCACCCACCCGAGGACAGATCCACCACAGGTTCTACAAATAGACCGCGTATAAGGTCACATTACTATCCACCTCTATTCATTAACATATATTACTTGATTAGCTCTTTATTTTGTGCTAATCCATGTTATTTTGCTCTTTGAATACACTGCCATGACTTAGTAACACGAACGAATCAGGGGCCCGTTTGATAGTCTAGGATCGTACATGTAGACCCTTTTCTTTATACCATAGAGTCCCGGGGACGATGTGGGTCAACTTTATTCAACACTTATGAACAACCTTATAGACGGCCAAGGCTGTCTTAGCGAACATACTTAAATATCATCAAAGATAACAAAGAGTTACAGAAAAGGTCTTAATGTACGATCCTAGATTATTAAACGGGTCCCAGGAGTCAGTTTCTGTTCATCTTGTGCGGTGCCCACTCCGTCAGGCATGCATCTTTTACACACAGATATCCATATTAGGCATGAAAATCCTATATTTCACACACAGATATCCATATTAGGCATGAAAATCCTATATTTCACACACAGACATTCATATTTGGCATGCAACTGATACAATTTACAGGACAGAATTAGCCATGGTCCATTTAAATGCTTGTTTTTATTTCAGACAGGACAGAATTAATCATGGACCATTTAAATATGTGTCTGTATTTGAGACCGGATGACACTGCTTTGATTCCTGGCTAAAAAATACCGGAGTGAGATAGCAGCCAAGACAGAACTAACCATGGCCCATTTCAATGCTTATCTCTATTTCAGACAGAACAGAACTAACCATGGCCCATTTCAATATGTGTCTGTATTTCAAACAGGACAAAATTAATCATGGCCCATTTCAATGCTTGTCTCTATTTCAGACAGGACAGAATTAACAATGGCCCATTTGAAAATGTGTCTGTATTTGAAACCGGATGAAACTACTTTGGTTCTTGGCTAAATGATATCGGGGTATATTCAGACAATACAGAACTAACTATGACCCATTTCAATGCATGTCTGTAATTCAGACAGGACCATGGCCCATTTCAATGCTTATCTCTATTTCAGACAGAACAGAACTAACCATGCCCCATTTCAATATGTGTCTGTATTTCAGACAGAACAGAGCTAACCATGGCCCATTTCAATGCTTATCTCTATTTCAGACAGGACAGAATTAACCATGGCCCATTTGAAAATGTGTCTGTATTTGAGACCGGATGAAACTGCTTTGATTCCTGGCTAAGTCTCATTGATTGTGCCGTGAAAGGCGCGCGGCCACCTGCGTCGTGCCGGGATGAGAGGCGGAAAGCCGGGGACGTGCGCCCCCCGCCCGGCATTGTGAGAGGCGGGCGCCCATTGTAGGCTGTCACACTGTCTCCACCACAACAATAGCGGCTAAAAGAAGCGCCCTATACCACAGACGACGGCGCCCCTCAGAAAGAGCCGCCCGCCCCGCAAAAAGGAGAAGTATAAATGCGTCATAGTCGTGTCGCCATGGCAACCACAAAGAAAACGTTATGAGGAAAGGAGGGAAAGAGGCAGAGACGGCTGGGATGGGGAGAGGTCGTGTGGAACAGTGGGAATGATGAAGAAAGATCTGCATCCGCTCACCCAGCCCCGTCAGTGGGTTAGGGCTTTCTGTTCCAACCCTAGGCTTGCAGTCGGCAGAACATGTTAACAGATATTCCCCGCATGGTTTATATACACAATATTACTATGATTTTGATCTGCGTGGCCGTATTCTCCGCGTAGCTAGTTGACGCGCAGTAAAACTCCTAGCGATAGCGAGGAGTATAGGGAGCCAAAGTGAACCCGCTGAAACCACAGATACCCGTTTACAATAGACCATTTTCGGTGGCCAGTAAGAACGATCTGATACTTGATGGTGTGGATTGCTATTTCATATAGGTAGAAGAACAAGGGTCAGGGGTTGGTGGTGCCACCATGGATCGTTATTAAGAATATCAGATTAGGCTGTATTTAACCTACAGCGATACGATCCGCAGTGCTGTGAAGGTCCGCGTAAAAACTATCGCTAAAAGCCGTATTTTACACCGCGATGCGCCTATGCGATTACGACGCAATCCGCAAAAGTTCAGGAGCAACTTTTAGTCCCTCGGATCGCTATTCTGTGATACGCAGCTCTGTCGTAAGTGCGAAGCAACGGAGCACAGGGCCCCCTCCGCTGCACCAATTGCACTAATGTCGACTCTTAATAGAAGCCCTACGATGTTTCTCTTCTGTGTAGTATCAGATTCAGTGTCCTTGTCAGATAACCCCATCCTGTCTCCTATCTCTCAAAGTACAGTTTATCATCTGAAGTTGAACATATATCTAGGAAACTTCTACCGATAAAAGTAGAAGAAAGTTTGGCATTAGGAGAATTGTAAGTGTGATAACCTCGCCAATCACCTCTATTTTTCAAGGCGTTCACATCACTGACTTATGATTTATATCATAACCCTTTTTTACATAAAGGATTCCTCGCCTTGTGCAATGGATAATAAATACCTTTAGCTGCAGTTTAGGGAAGGTCGTTATTGAGACTTTCTCCTTCTCTACATATGATCGATTCTCATGAAAGTATAAATACAAACAATAATCGGACATCAGGTGTAAGGCATATACTGGATAAAACACTTATTGAACTTAAGGTGTAAACATCTCAATGACTGGCAGTGTCACCCTTTATTGTTACCTATATTTTTCGAGGGAGCACTACTGACTGACACTATCCTTCCCGATATTTTATCGGTTCATTCACCGTCAGTAGGTACAAACTGGGCCTAAGGTCCTTTTTACACCTACCGACGGAAAATGCACCTATAAAGTTTAGTGAAAAAATAATCTGTTGGTGGTGTGCACACCTCCATAGAATATCGGTATCAGTGATACGATTACGGTATGGATTATTGGTAACACTCCAAGTCGTTGAGGCATTTACACCTGACAACCAATTATATGATATTTCCGCACCGACGATCCATATTTAAATGACCTTGTAGACGGAATGTTTTGCATAATCTGGGGGGGTCCTTTGACGACAATTTCAAAGCGCTTTGAAATCGTCATGGGCCTCAAAAGTCGGTCGGTGGTGCCATGTTACGCAATTTGAGGTTGAGAAGTCGGTGACGGGGTCTGCATTTCATATGTTTACACATAAGGCCCTTTTTCATTAGCTGAAAAGCACAGTGTAGATTTTTTTGTTTTCTACTGATAGCCTATTTCTATTTGCTATCACCGATATACAGTCACCGAGGGACCTTAGCACTGCTGGCGCAAAATGTAAATAGGCTATTAGGAGAACAAAAAATCTACACCTTGTTTGTCGGCCAATGGAAACAGACCTATACCGATTTTTTATCTGAAATACACGAGGATCGGTTGGTGGTGCCAGATTCTTGAATTCTTGGTCAAAATCGGTAGGTGTAAAAAGGGCCTAACACTCATATACTATATCAGCCATATATAACGTTGCCCCCCCAAGGCGACCTACCATATCGCTACATTCTGTGACGGCTTTACGAGCGGAACCGGAAGTAGCTCACATCGCCCGTCGCCAGGGGCGCTGCAGTCGGCGGAGACGGAGATAACCTGCCCCCATCCCCGGAGGCGTGTCGCAGTAGCTCCATCAGGATAGAGATAGGCACTTAATGTATATAAAGCGCTGAGGCGATCTGGCAGCATCTCCCGTTTTATCAGATCAGCAAGCTCCATGTATGTGTCACTGCAGAGCATGTCCGCGTGTATATCACGGGCACCTTCCAGTCGTAGAGTGGAATTCACAGGATGAGGTTTATGTACCTCAAAGGATATCAGTCTGAGACAAATCCAACTGGGGTTTTGTAAGTACTTTCCCCTGCAATTGTCGGCAACGATTACTCCTAAAGTCAAATTCACACGGTGAGGTTCATGTACCTCACAGGGTATCAGACTGAGACAAATCCAACTGAGATTTTGTACTGGGGTTATTCTCGTCCCAATGGTCGGGTTCTATTTCTTTGGGACAAGTATTTTCCCTGTAACTATCGGCGACAATTACCCCTAACGAGGTACAGAATCCCAAAACATTTTGATTTTAAACACGTTTAAAACTTTTAGGGGCATTATTGTGAGACAAATGGACCACTGCTGAGTTGCCTACTAAGTACTGGGTTTCCTTCCATGTGAATCCAATCCGCCATTTTTCCTTGAGACCGCAAAAAGACCGCGAAAAGCTAAAGAGTAGCATCCTGACGTGAGATTTTTGTACCAGGGAGACGTTTTTGAAATGAAGAACGATACTGGCAGAGCGATTACTATAAGGACTCATCTCAAGCGATAGTGACCACGATTGGAGTGTCAGTCCGCTTTTTTAAATGTGGTCCTCAGAATTCCAGGATATCATATACTCTTTTTACTGTTTACTTTTTTCATATCTTAGTGAAAGACGTTATCTTATGATATGAAGATCGAAACCACTAGCAATGGACCGAAAAATAGGTAAAACTTGTGAAATATTAAAATACTAAGAATAAAGATATTTCCCTGATCGGCCCGATTCAGTTTCAGATTCAGTTTCATTCACTCATTACATTGAAAGGACAAACAGGGCTACATGCATGATAATGAATCACAGTGTATATGTATTAGTTCTTGGTAATATTTTTGGCATATGTCAGTTACCACTTTAGCACCTCCAGCAACAGGAGAACTAACGCATTGATGGATCATTCTGAGGAAAGCATGATGTAAAGCTTAAGTGATAAATCGCAGTTATCCGTTTATCGCATAATCAGAAATGTAAGTTTAAAGCTTCCATCATATCATCGATCATAAGGCTTTACGGAGTATCAAGAAATTAGAATGCCCCGCCTGAATCGATCATCAATAAACGCCAGCCATGAATGGATTTGATAGATTTGACAGTAATACATCCCCTGTGCATGGTAACACAGCCTCTCCAGGTGATGAAGCGTTCCTAGGTTTAAATCCCATGTTACTGCTGTGTTTCATGTCTTTCTGTGACCTACATATTTAAGATCACAGATTACCTTGATATGACCTCAGTGTTATTGCTTTATTTCATTCTTTTCTGTGACGTTCATTTATAAGATTTCAGTTGACTTTGATACAACCTTGCAATTACTGCTGTGTTTATTACATGCGACCTTAATAATTAAAATCAGGGTCTACCTTGGTGTGACCATGGTGTTACTGCAGTATTTTATTGCTTGTCGGTGAACTCCATATTCAAGAGCACATTTAAACTTGATGAAACCATGGTGTGACTGTTGTGTCTTATTTCTTGTCTGTGACCTCCATATTCTAGATCACAATTCACCTTGATATGACCTTGGTGTCACTGCTGTGTCTTATTGCTTTTCTGTGACTTACTTATTTAAGATCACAATTCACCTTGATATGACCTTGGTGTTACTTCTGTTTTATTGCTTGTTTGTCACCTCCATATTCAAGATCTCAGCTCACCTTGACGTGACCTTGGTGCTACTTCTGTGTTCTATTGTCTTTCTGTGACCTCCATATTTACGATCACATATTTCTGTTCACCTTGATATGACCTTGTCGTCTCCCACAAACCAAAATGATTGCAGGCAGAGAAACCAACTTCAAATCCACAACTTTATATACTACTTACTTCAGTAGTGCCAGAGGCAAATAATAATATTTATACTACTAACAGCCGAGCGACTATCATGTAGCACTCAAACGAGTTCTTTGATCAAAACAAGTTACGTCCTGTATTCATCTCACCCCTGTATACACTAAGAGAATGGCTGACACACAGGATATAGACCATGGAAAACGGACTGCAATACTGGTAGGGGCATGGAGAACGAGTTCCCAATGTTAAGCCTACGGACCAAAATACCAGGGGTGAGATAAATACGTCATACTGACCTGCCTGCCATGGCAGATAAAAAAAGGTTTACCCACAGTCCCATATAGCCTCCACACCTATCATCACTGAAAACGATGCCTCTCTACACTGAACGATACCTTTCCTCACTGAATGATACCTTTCGTCAATAAATGACACCTATCTACACTGAATGATACCTATCTTTACTGAACGAATGCTACGCTCACTAAACATTGCCTAGCCTTACTGAACGAATGCTACGCTCACTGAATAATACCTATCTTATTTAACGATATCTATCCTTACTTAATGATACCTAGCTCGTTGACTTAAAACTACCATCATTGAACAAAACAGCTCCTTCATTCATCGGTCAAGCTGTATTTTTCTCACCCAGAATAACAGAGAGGAATCATTTATATATCCACGATCTCAAACAGTCCACAACTTGACAAACAGTCAAATTGAGCAGCTCACAAAACTAACTGCGCACCTTAATCACTAACTCAGTGGCCGACCGAGACTGACGAGAGTTCCTAGTGAGAAATAGTGAGAACAAACACGGTCATACGCGAACTGGATTAGTTTTATTTATGTGTCTGGCGCTGCGTTGAAACTCAGATAAACGAGCGTGGCGCTCCGGGACGTAACAGTTTTGATGTGCTGGCTGTGTGAGCTGCTCGCTCCCAGAGTTCTCGCCCGCCCGCTCGCTGGCTGGCTGTAGAGTGAGGCTCACAGAGGCCCTCTCATGCACGGCGGGTTCGGAGGGCCTGGAGGTGAGGCATGGTGCGGAGGAGGGGGAGGGAGGGAGTCGGGGAGGGGGGAGGAGGGGAAATGCTGTAAAGGCTCACATATTGTATAGACTTGCTCAAGGCATTTATTTCTTTTGCAACTTTTGTGGAGTATAGGGGTAGGGATAACGTAGGTTGAGGTGGAGTGTAGAGGGAGGGGTGAGGGAGGTTGAGGTGGAGTGTAGAGGAAGAGGCAAGGGAGGCTGAGGTGGAGTGTAGAGGGAGGGGTGAGGGAGGCTGAGGTGGAGTGTAGAGGGAGGGGTGAGGGAGGCTGAGGTGCAGTGTAGAGGGAGGGGTAAGGGAGGCTGAAGTGGAATGTATGGGAGGGGTGAGGGAGGCTGAGGTGGAGTGTATGGGAGGGGTAAGGGAGGCTGAAGTGGAGTGTAGCGGGAGGGGTAAGGGAGGCTGAAGTGGAATGTATGGGAGGGGTAAGGGAGGCTGAGGTGGAGTGTAGCGGGAGGGGTAAGGGAGGCTGAAGTGGAGTGTAGCGGGAGGGGTGAGGGCAGCGGCTACGTGATAAGGGTAAAGAGGAGGGGGTGTGCGTTGGTTAGGACACAGGGACTGAGGCCAGTCTACATATATTGCAGCAGCCGCGCTATTTCAGCCTTATCCCTGCAGGCACACCCCGACCCCTATTGACGTGACCGTAGGTTGGGCGCCTGAATCGATGCAGGACTCGGCTGGGGCTGTGCGAGTGGCGCGTTTAGGAGCCGGGCGGTGATGATGAACGGTTATGGCCGCCTCTATTGGAGCGCTGGGCGCCGCCATTACGGTGTCTGTGGGTCACAGACTGGGGCGGGGCGGTGCTTGATTTACGGTGAGCTTCTCCTAGAGACTCCCAGGACCCTCAGGCCCGCAGCGCTCTTGTCAATAAGGCCTGGTTACACTTGGTGATTTTCGGCTCCCGATAAATTTGACTACCACCACTGACCGATTTTAAAACAAAAAATCTTTCTTTTCTTATTTTTTTCTAGGAAATATACAAGGAAATTCCCATCACTGCGCATATACTTTATGGATGGCCCCATGTGGAATATCTTTTTAGGGCGGCCACTGGCTTCCAATATAGTTGTCGGTCACCACTCTCCGATTTTAAAACTTTATATAAGAAACCTGCAAGGGAAAATAAAAAATTCGGCTACCGATTCATGCATCGATTTTCTTTAGCACCAATTTCCGATAAATTTGTCGCTGATTAATTCAATAAGGGTTGATTATGTGGTATTTGAATTGGATCAATGATCCACAAGAAGTAAAGCGGAAAATCCGTCAGCAAGTGGAACAGGCCACTAATAGTCGCCGATCTTCTGAACGGATCTTTAGCGCCCACTACTGCTCAGATAATGTTGATGCTACGATCCATCGGACTAGAAGTGACTCCAGGATTAAGTTTGTTATCGCCTCATATTAATTATAGTAATTACCAGCCTTGTCCTTATTCTAAGAGACAACTTCTCTGGGATAAACTGAGACAGAACGTTCAAAAGAGTGAATCGAACAAAACATCTAAAAGTGAAGTAAAGTCAAAGTATTCAGTGTATGAATGAACGGGAATCGCACGGAAATGAAAGAAATTTCAAACATGCTTGAATTCAAAATCGCAAGAAACTTTTTACCTTGGGGGAGGTATATTTATCCCAACAGGGGGTGGAGCAAAATCGCTTGGTAACCCAATTTTGTGGTGTCACCCATGGTGAAAATGTACCGGAGCACAATTACTTGGTACTTTGTCGCTGAAAAATGCCTCCCGAGGTACAGAGATCGCCAAGTAAGAACACCCTTTTACAACATCTCCTGTCTCCCCTTCTATACCCCACACACCCCCGTTCAGTGTGTGCCCGATCAGAAACATGGCACCGAAATGCAAAAACAGTAGACTGGGGTGGTTCCCTTTATGAGTGGTTATGGCCGTCGCCGTGGTGCTTTAGCCTTATTGGTGGTGGGTGTTGAAATATTCACGCCGATCGGGGGAGTGGGGTCCCTCCCGGGCCGGCCGCCCCATGTACTATGCATGCCCCCCAACTCAACGAGCCTGGCATCCTACGGTCAAGTACGAATATGGCTGCATGGGAGACTACCCTACTGTCCGCTCAGAAATCTCATAGAAGACCTTTCTTAAGTGGGATTCACACGGTGGGATTCATGTACCTTATAGGGTTCAAAATCTCATGAGATTCTGTTCCTTTTTAGGGGTAAATGTCGTCAATAACTCCAGGGGAAAAACATGTCTCGGGGAAATAGAACCCTGCAATTTAGACGAAGAGATGTGTTTGAGTACAGAATCTCAGCAGGATTTGTCTCAGACAAACACCCTGTTAGGTACATGAATCTCATCGTGTGAATCCTGCTTCAGCAGCCTGTGTCGATCATTGCCAGGTTTTATCCGACATCCAGGGGCCTGTTTAATAATCTAGGACCGTGCATGAAGACTCTGTACGTCGTACAAGGGTTATTGTTTAATATTATTCAATTTCAAATGATTGTTTATATGGCATGAGTTGTCTTTGCAGAATGATATCACGAAGCGGAGCTGAGTGATATCTGTAGCAAAAGACAATGAATGCCATGTAAACAATTATATAAAATTAAGTAATGTTTAGATTTGATCCTACCCTATCACATGTTTTCAACTTCATATGTCACCAGTGGCATATATATCTTTTATGGCATAACCGTGGCATACAGTCACACCATGTTAAGCCTATGGAGGTTTATATGCGGGGTAGAATAAAGTATTAGACGCCCATAAAGTCGTCCTTTAGTTTACCCAAATCGTCCCTGGGTCTCGTTGGCATACAGAAAAGGGTCTACATGTGCGATCTTAGATTATTAAACTGGCCAACAGACTTCCCCCACTCCATCCTCTCCACCAAACATTCGGATGACAGTGCAAAGCCGGGGAACCTGGGAGAGTCCTTACGAAGTGATGAAAATAAGCTGTCGACATTTCTATTGTAAACCGTCATTTTAAATCGTCCTCAAATAGGCTTTTGCCAATGACGGCTCCCGGGGAGATGATTCGTAGAAAAGACGCACATCTCTCAATGGCAGGTAGAAAGACTTTTCTTTTTGAACAGCTACACATTTAGCCTGAGCGTCCTGAATCCAGTATAACACGAGGTATATTTTTACTCCTGGCTCATGGAGATTTCCCATAGGGACTTGTTGTCTTAGACCGGATCGGATTACTAAACTTAAAATCGGCCGTTCTCTCGTTACAATGTCCCGACGCATTAGGGTCGCGGATTGTGAAGCGAAGAGCTCCCCTCTCTCTGCTTAAGCTGTCACTGCTTTTAACATTTCTGGGAAGTGCTATTTCGATGAGCATTACTGTTGCCGGCAACTCCTGTTAGATTCTGTACAAAGAGGTGCTTAACTCAGGAGCTGCTCAGTATTGCTCGGGTTTGATGAGCAACTCAGTTTAATCTGATGTAAGTCTATATTTATTAGCATATACCTATGGCCGTGCGTCTATAAAATACATTTTTTTAAATCTTTTATTTAGATTGTATCAATACTCCGCTTCTTATGAGGCTGGTTTTCATGCATTGGCGGATTCCAAAATACATATGATTTCCTGTTCTCATCAGTATAACAAGAAATAACATATTTACATAAGACTCACATCATCAAAAAACGTGTCGAAGTATAAAGAATAAGAGAGGGGTATAACACGAGGATAGAAGATACACGATAGTCACGAGTAGAAAGGATAATATCAACTAAGGAATTAGAAAGAATAGCCTCCTCTTTTTTTCTTTTTTTCCCTATAGTGATAAGAAACGTCACCAAATTTCAAAGCAATGTTTTTATGGCGCGAGTTGCCATCTGGTATACCTAATATGTATAGTTTTCAAAGTAATGAGTAATATTTTGAAAGGCGAGAGTAATTGAATCAAACTGGTCATGAAGGATAGTGTCTAGCTTCATGGCTTTTCTAGAGTAGGACAAATTTGTCAATGATTCTTCAAGAAAAATTTAGATATTTTAGATCTGAAAATTGGATAAGAATATTCGGATTGAATGCAAATCATATTCATATTAAGTGAAAATGAATAATAGACTAATAGTGGGATCATTCTTCAGTTGCACGATATCAAAACACACGGACTGGAATTACGGAATACAAACGGAATACAGAAGCTGTCCAAAATAAGCCTTTCCAGAATACGGCCTGACTAAGAATTTTGAGAAATATGACGTACATCCGTTGCACCTTGTCAAACTGGCAATATCAGTCTAGATCTTTACCCTAGTAGTGATAAATTCTTTCCTGTGGAGTCGTCTCACCCCGATGGGGGCGAGAGGCTCCTGCTGGAAGGTAATTTTGTGAAATTTCCCACCAGCTTGATTCAGTCACTTGCTCGATAGTCGCGTTGGCGGCCATGTCCAAAAGGTAGATCTTTACCCTAGCCTGGCCCCAGTATGAACGTCCATAATCTTAACATTAGTAACTCATACTAGACAGGCTTTCGAGTATGGTAACTCACACTCAATGGACGATAGATAAATATTTCTCGGCCAAGATAAAATCAGGAACATATTTATCTCTGGTTTGTGTAGCCATTCGCCATCTCGTTTGGAACACTTTGGAATATTCACTCAGCTATCGCCTCGTTCATATTACTGTAAACTCCAAACTCAACGGCAAATGAGACACAGACCAAACACTCATCAATTTCTTTCTTATTACCTGATTTAGTGTATCCTTACTGCGTCCTAATAGATCGTGTCATATCACATGAAAGATCTGTGAGGTAAATCAACTATAAAGCATTGATGGATTATAACTAGTCGGAACCAACATTAAAGTTATTCTTAGTGTGACACTACAAAAATGCTTCTGCATATATATTGTGATCCAAAGAAAAAAGTGAGGTATATCTTTTTCATTGAACGATCTGTATTGCCATTCGATGCGGACGCATTGCTCTGCCGAGCAATAGTACATCGGACGCGTGCATATTCTTTCGTAAAATGATAGGGTGTTCATATCCTAAAACTCCACCGTGAAACTGCTTCGATGGGTGGCTGTAGAGAGGTTGTGGTTTTAGAGGCTGCATGGAGTATGGTCGAGCGGCTCAGTGCTGTTGGCTTCCTCCTCCCCAGGCCGACACTGCGCCGCTGTCTGAAGCCGCTGATTATCGATTTCTGGCGGCGAGTGGTGAGCCAATTGCCGGCGCGTGTCTCGCTGAGGCCCGGCCTCGCTGCAGGGCCGAGCATGCCTCTATAATTCCAATTTATGTCCCGGACCATGGCTCCAGCGCCATCAAAACCAGCAGCAACTCTCCAGACACTCTCCAAGCAGAGATCCCGAGCCGAGGTAACAGTTTGGGGCAAGGTAAAAAAGCCTGTTCCCACCGGAAAATATTGGGATGGTGGTGCGAATACCAAAAATCGAGGGTAAAAGATCAACGAAAGTACATATTGCGTAGTATGCCCTGTATGTTTGTACCTAGATACCTGGTGCTTCGACCCCCCCTATAGGCCCGTTTCCATTAGCCGACAAAAACAGTGTATATTTTTTGTGTTCTCCTAATAGCCCATTTCAATTGGCCATCACCGATATACAGCCAGGAACCACCGACAGACCTTTAGCACTGCTGACGCAAAATGTATATAGGCTATTAGGAGAACACAAAAAAATCTACACCGTTTCTGTCGGCCAATGGAAATGGGCATTATGGCGTGCGTTGAGCCCCCTACAGCATGCTTTAAACAAATAACGCAATCTGATTGGCTTAGCGGCCAAAGCATACTTCCATAGGCAGATAATTAAAAAAAAATTGGCGGACCCTATTGAATCCTGTATTCGGAGATGTTTACAAACTCCTTGTAACAAGCAAGAGTGCGTTAGGCCCAGCGTCCACCTACTACGATAGGAATTTAGACCTCTCGATATGGCTCACATACAAAAAGTCAAAATCGTAGACACCCTACGATACAAGTTTTTCATCCGGACCAAATCGTAAACGCCCTTTTACAATGGAGTCTAATCGCTGAGAGGTGATCAACTGCCCTGACTATAGGTGATTTTCTGACGCGATCTTCAGATTTTATCGGGAGGTCCATCGTAGACCATATCGGAGCCATATCAGGGTAGGTCGATGCCAGGCCTAATATCGAGGTACGTAACGTGGGGCATCCACGTAATTCAGCTGAAATATGCGAAATTAATCGATAACAACAAGTTCCCTTGACCATATCCGTAGTGGTTGACAGATAAACCGGAAGTCGACGTCACCTCATACTTGGCCACCACGCAGGCCTCCCTCCACTCGCCGAGTCGATGTTTGGTCTATATTTTTAGAATTGATAATTGTCTCAGTTATTTTCATAGATAATAATAGACATATGTTAATTAGGCCCGCCAATGTATCGTTGTACAGCCGCCTGTGTTGTTCCTGTGTTTCTAAATCATATCTGAATTGATACTGGGGCAAAATCCATGTATAACCCACCATATTGGAGCTGGAATACCACAGAATGCGATGCAATCACTGTACTTTATCTGAAGATAATCTAAACGGGTATTATAAACGTATTACGCTAACACAGCCAGTCATCCAATGCTAAACAACATGTTACCAGGCGTTTGTTTGGCTGCATGTATTACGTAACCAGGCAGATAAGGTTCGATACTGCAGCCTGTGGAAAAAGGTCTTTTGTTGGAACTCAGTATCGCTGCACTGTTCACTGCCCAATCACATTCTCGGCCCTCGGCGTCGGGCCGTATTTTTTAGTCAAAAGACCTCGAACGGCAATCCCTACGTGCTCAGAAACCCTGTTTTTTTCTCATAAGACTAGTGTTCTTTCCCTGTCCACTAAATATTCATGATTTGTCTTTAAATCTGTTCGGCAGTTCCACTATTTTGCAACCGGAATGTAGTATCTGGTGTACAACTGGCTTGAAGCAGAGATAAGTCCGCCTAAGTTCTACATAAGATCTGCTGGGAGAGTACTCCACTGCTGCCCCGTCCCCCTCCCGTCAATGAAATGCCTCCAGAACACTGCTCAGTATGGGTTCGCCGTCCCCCGCCACGCCAATGAAATATACGGTGCCTGTCGTGGACAATAATCAGATAGCAGAGCCTTCATGGCCGAGGTCTGGTTTCAGAGCCAACGAAAAACAGATGACAGGAAGAACCCTCGTGGGGATCCCAGTTCCGTAACGAGATTTCTAATTCGGTGGCTGTGGGGGGGAGACGGGGAATGTGGTGTCATGTTGGGAAGGCGGTACAGAAAGCTTGGCTTTTTATAGGGTTGAACCCAGCAGGGTCCCGATACATTACGACAAGCCTTCCGACACAGAATCTTTCAACATTCCAACACAGCGACGATGCAGTAATTCAGTTTCGTACTCCGAGATTCTATAAAACCGAATTTTCCAATATTCTGGAAAGGCCATGTTCGGTTCAAAGCTATGTCGTAGCCATGTTGGAGCCATGTCGCAAGCAGTGGCCGGCTCCAAAGGGTGGCGTCCACCAACCACGACAAGTCTATGACAAGCGCCGACAAGAAAGTTCCAATTGGTGCTTGTCGCAGCCTTGTCGTAAGAAGGGGAGCTTTACGACAGCGTTGCCGGGGCGTGTCAGGAAGTGCACGCTCCACCAAAATTAACTATTGTAGACCTCTGCGACACGCTCCCGACACGCCATGACACCCCACGATAAAGGTCCAGTCGTAGTCGTACATATTCGATTTTGTTGTAATCTTGTCGGAAGGCTCCCGACAAGCTTCCCAGTCGCAGCCTGTCGTGGCCTTGTTGTAGACTCTTGTCGGGAACTGGGGTCCACCAACCACGACAAGTCTACGACAAGTCCTCCAATCGTAGGCCTGTCGTGGACCTTGTCGGAATGCCATTGTCGTAGCCTTGTCGTGGTTGGTGGACGCCCGCCTTAAGGGCTGTACCCACTGGGCTTCCGTGAAAAACCCTCTGGGCTTCCGATACACTGCGACAAGGCTCCCAACACTTTACGACACAGAATTTTTCAACATTCAAACACAGCGGATTTTTCAATACTCTGAAAAGGCCATAATGCAGTAATCTTGGTTCAAAGTTATGTTGTAGCCATGTCGGATCAAAATCGTCCATGAAAGGCCTTACGATGCACATGCCGACGAAAAATCAAAATCGCGTGGGAAGGGAAGTTGAAATCATGGCAGTTGATCACGTCTATGATGACCCTACAATACACACTAGCATTCTATGATTTTTCGGATGACAAAGCTTAATCAAAGGGTGTCTACAGCAATCGAATATGTTAGATTTGACGCGATTTGTCTACGATAAACACCTTCCGATGCTTCTACGATTTTAGACACTCTGCATCGTAAGGTCTACATTTCTATCTTAGTAGACACATTGAGACGGGACATACTGCTTCTGCGACTTGTATATGATGGGAGGCTCTTAGCCAGTCGACTGTTTATGAGGCACATTGCATATTTATATTCATTAATCCGATCTGTTGACAAAGTTGTCTTAAATTTCAGAGGGGAGGAGAATTATGAAGGGGTATTGCCTGTTCCTACAAGCATCAGTTACATAGAATTGGCTAGAAAGGGAACACCTAACCTGGGTGGATGAAATAACGTAACTCAAGGTATCAGACGGCTGTAGACGTTATTCACTACATATTTATCATCCTCCTTATACAGAGTCTCCATACTAAACCTATAGAGCCTACAGATCGTTACTGAGTGAAAAATGGGAAGCCGTATTCTCCTATGAGAATACGGAAAAAGGGTTTCGAGCCTGCAAAGTAGTGCATGGGAAAATCGGTGGCTATTTTGTCTTTCCTCTGAGAACTTATATTTTGAATGCTGAATAATAGAAATAGTAGTACCATGATTTTGATATGTATGGTCATATTCTTCTTGTAGTTGAGATATAATATAAGCTTTACCTACATGCACTTGACGTGATTTTGAACTTATGCCTTTTTGATTTACGAATATGTGCACGTATATTTGTCGCCTCGGGCGTCAACAAAGCCCTCATATTTGCGTCATATTTACGCCCACGTCTGTATATTAGTTAGGTAAGATGACACAACAAGTGAATGCGATTTCGGAGGTGATGAAAGAACACCCCATTTATTATGTATAATGAAAAGAAAAAAGAAAAAGAAAAAAATAAGAAATAAAAGATACAATGGACCGTGCCGCAGCTATGGTGGAGCTGCAATGGCGTCGGCGGGAAATGCCAGCCGAGAAGGCGGAAGTGAATGCAGAAGGTAGCACGAATGCGCCCTCTATTTTATTCTTATATACAAATATTAGACTGTAAGTCCTATCGGGATACAGTTCCCATATGTATAAGTTAATACCGTTGCTAGGTCATCTGTGGTTATGTGGTGGGGGATGTGTTGCAGCGGTTGTGTGTAGGGGACTAGGTACATCTTTTGCCCATATATAAATACGGTTGTATTCACGGAGTGTAGGCATATCTATGAATGATGTTTACAAAACAGTTTACAGCAATTTACGCCACGCGTAAGTGCTGTGTTTTTGCCCACGTTTGTAGACACATATAGGGGACCATATGCGTGTATACACGCCTGTTCGAAAGTACAGCCATATCACACCGCCATCAACTGGCGTCAACGAGCTTTTATTATCCACCTAATACAAAGGGTCCATAGAAAACACATAGGGAGTTCGTATGGACATACCCGGCGCATACGAATATGTTGTATGCTCCGGGTGGCGCATACGGAAAGTAGTACATACAGAAAAATAGTGCATAACTAAAATGAACTTATATCGACATGCCACTTGCCCAGAAAAGGTGGATAATATAGACTGGTTTCAGATAAAAGCGGCTGTATGCTCCTCGGAGTTGACTCTGTGCAATATCCTCGCATAGGCTCGGATATTACTACGCGTCAACTCCTCGGAGCATACAGCCGCTTGTATCTGAAACCAGTATGCGCTGGAAATGGATCACCGATTTTTACGAATCATTGCTTTAAATGTGCAAATAAGGGGAGGGTGATGTGAGCACTAAAAATATTGTCGATTTTGAATATCGTTGCCCTGTTTCAACTTGCCGACCGATCTTCTATATGACCTCTGACAGGGAGTGGTGCCAGAAATGCAAAAAAAATCGGGTCATGAATCGCATGTCGACCTCTTTGATATATTTCCACATACGGATCACTGAGAAGAAAAATCGGTCGGTGATGGCTAACAAATTTATCGGAGGTAAAAGATTTGTATGAAGAAACAGGCCTTAGAAAATAGCGATACCGTGTGAAAATAGGGATACGATCCGATTTTACGGGAGCGATGCTTTTCCAGTCGAATCATGTAAAGTAAGCGTAAAAATAATTTTGCCATCCGATTACAGCCAACGGTACCACAAGAATTGGAGCTAAGAACCTAAGCTTTAAGACAAGACTTGTTTTGGTGATCCTTACATGGTTATTTTCTGTGTGGTTTTTGAAATTTATATCCTGGAACCTCTCCGGAAATACACACACGTAATGACAAAAAAAGGCTTTTAGCGCAAAAAAGACTAAAAGTGTTCGTGTGAGGCCAGAGAAAACACGTCCAGTAAAGGCTTTCACTGGAGACAATGGCAGGATTTCCCGGCGGAAGGAGCACATCTGAGCCAGTGTGGTTGGGTGGAGACAGTGATGGGTTATTTCCGTTTTTTTTAATTTGATTTGTTATGTAAAATTGTTTTTGGATACATCTTGTAAATTATAAATAAACAGGCAGCTAGAGACTCAGCTGTTTTTTAAGCTCATACTTGCTGCACTCCTTTGCTTGGATCTGAAACCAGTCAATATTGTGTATAAAGTTCTTCTCAACACTGCATTCACATATTCCTTGACAGCTAATCAGTTTTTTTGTATTTTTTAACATTTCCTTTATTGCAAATTCAGTTTGAAGCATGTTTACATTCAATATTTTCTTAAACAAATGACACATGTTTGTGAATAAGAAAACTACAAACCAATCCTGCAACTCCGGGTGGATGTACTGCAGGTCCACATAGACCTGGTTTTCTAGCCCTACCCACAATACATGTAATGGAGTTGTTTTGAGTAGTTATCTTCCGCTGCACATTACAAAGTAGCATATGATTGCCATTACTTTTATAGACAATAATCGATGGTTTTGTGGATAGGCGGCCGTAAACCACGAGGGTGTTGACGCGTAGTAATACACGAGCGCTAGCGAGTGTATTACGATGTCAACCTCGAGTGGTTAACAGAGCCGCCTATCCACATAATCATCGTTTGTTGTATTTATTATCCATTATTTCGAATGAATAAAACCCAGTAATTGCCATATTAAAGGGTATAGCAAAAGGGACTATTTCTTTGCTCTATAGCAAAAGGGACCATTTTCCCCGTATACCATGGTTTTGAGGCCGTATACCACAGGTTTGAATCCGTATACCACAGTTATGGTATCTGACAGGTTTTATACAATGGGTGGTGGTTTACTGAGTCCCCATACATTTTCAATGGGGACTTTGTATACGATGGATAATAAAGGTTGTAATTCTTTCGTACATTTACATCAAAAGTATGTCACACTTAGTGTATGATATCAGGTATTTTACTTCGCATTAGTGCCTTCGTTAGGCTCCCAAGGGATGCCAGCGTTGGAGTATTTCTTGTAGCCAGGCTCAGATTATTCCAAGCATTCGTAGTGTATTACAGACCTGGTAATGGCATGACAATTTGGTCTATGTGATCTTAACAATGGTGCACCATGTAGTCTAGTAACACCTCCTCTCATATCCATATAGTCGGGATTGCATGATCTCCTATACATATAATTTAGAAAATAGAAATACATTCTGTCAAAAATCAGTGGAATCTTTGCCATTACATGTAGGTTATATATAGACGTACGTAATTCAGGTCGTAGACACATGCGGAGGCAATTATTCTGGAGTTTTTGCATTTTTTGTAGATTAGCTGACCCACTCGAAATACATAATACATTCTCATAATTTACTTAAGGCAGTATAGCTGTTCTATAAACCAGTATCGAACTTTGTACTGACATGTATGGCTTCATTTTGGTCTGGTTATTTCTAAAGGGGGAGTTTCCACTTGGCTCATGTATTACTTCCGGGAAGTGATGGCAGCTGCCATAAAAATGTAACCACTGTTCTGAACAGTAGATTTAACACTGGAAATATGAAACGTGCTACAAATAATGATAAACACTCTGTACACTTCATGTCAAAGTTACTGTAGGACAAAAAGAACATCACATCTTTCTATGCCATTATACGACTGCTGTATTTGGTTACGACACCTATCGACCATTTTAATCACACAAACCGTGGCTTCATGAAATAATCCTGGTTTCACGCTTTACACATCTTGTACCCGTCCAGGAAGCTACCCCGAAAACGACGATCCCGACACACGATCAGGCACTATATATAAGATCGTGCGCAGCCATAAGGCCCGTTTCCATTGGCCGGCAAACACAGTGTAGTTTTTTTGTGTTCTCCTAATACAACAAAGAGGCAGCCAAGTTGACTTTTTTACTGAAAGACAAATGCTGGTACTTGGGTGATTTCTAGATTCTATTGATTTCTGCAAATAACTTTGGATAATATAGGTTAATAGCCTATTTCCATTTTGTGTCAGCAGTGCTACGGTCCGTTGTTGGTTGCTGACTGCATATCAGTGATGGCCAATTGAAATAGGCTATTAGCAGAACACAAAAAATCTACACCGTGTTTATCAGCCAATGGAAAAAGGCCTATATAGGAACATATGTGGCCTATTTCCATCTCTCGACAAAATGATCGGCAAATTTGAGGAAGCAATGGTTCTAACATAAAAGTATGAGGTCAGTGGTATGAGTCCTAATAATTCTAGTCAAAATGGGCGATTTTCTTAATCAAGGGTCTGTTTGCACCAGCAGACTCACACGTTATCCTTCTTGTTGAACTCACAATTCCCGATAAAATCAAAACGTATTGAATTGATCCATGACAATTCAGTCAGTATGTGCTGCCACATCCGGCGTTTATCCTAGACGGTTATAAGCGGCGATTCTTGAACTTAGCACCACCTGAAGGCTTTTGGCCGTAAAAGGCTAGAAATCGTCTTGTGTTATCGCCAAGAACGTGGTGACTACAGATCATCTGATTATCTCCGATTATGCAATTTTCTACCACCTGGCAAGTATGCAGACCACTTGATGGCCAACGACTATTTCAATAAGGCTGGAATTAGTCGTATAAACAGCAGACGATTCTTTAACCCGGCGTTTACACAAGACGACTAAATACGGGGCGACTGCAGATCGTCAGCCAATAGTCGTCAGGCGGTGGCAATGTCCACCGCAAAAGTCGTCGACGTCAGAATTCACCTGAGCGTTTATACTGACGACTATGACTTTTCACAGAATCGCCACCTATGTAGATGACTAATTCAAACCGGCTTGAAATAGTCCCAGGTGTCAGAGCGTGACCAATAGTCGTGAGGTGGTGCTTTATTGCGTAATCAGACGATCTGCAGTCGCCACGCTCTTGGTGTTTACATTAGACGATTTCTAGACTTTTACAGCTGAAAGTCGTCAGGTTCAAGAATCGCGGCCTATAATCGTCTAGTGTAAACGCCGGGTAAAAGAAATTAATCGTGTTTTGCACTTTTAAAATGTCGTCTGGTGTAAACGATTGAGGAAATTATTGGGTTGACAACTATTGACAGGAGCCATGTATTTATTCATCTTCTGTAAACCCCAGGAAAGAAACTTCAAAAATCGTCAGGTGGTGCCAAATGCTTGGCGTTTACACTAGACGATCTTAGCCTTTTACGGCTAAAAGTCGTCAGGTGTTGCAAAATTAAAACAATCGCAACACATAATTGTCTAGTGTAAACGCCGATTGACTCATCTGATATGAGGGAAGGCTGGTGGGAGGGGACGTGTATATAAGACGGCATCACGTAGATGCATGCCTGGACTTTGTTTGCGGGATGACCATTAGTAGCAGTGGCCGGATGATGTAGCGAATGTAGCTCTAGGAGGATTCTAGATGAAAGGATGACGTGCCACAGATGAGGTAGAGAAGAAGTGGGTATAGACAGACGACTTCGACTTGAAATAAAACACAGAATATGCGGTATTTAGAATGGTAGTTATAAAGGCATCTCACTTTTGTACACCAAAATTATACCACAGATAACCTTGATAAAGAGGAGCCGTTGGTTAAAGACAAATGCGAGTAGGTATCGCAATGCCCTTTATATCTATTCTCAGAACTGAATTTTAAACAGGTGCTGCCATCTGATTTCATGAAAATATTGCAGTTTCCCATAGACACCAATACTAAAGCACTTAACTTCTCCAGATGGCCTTCCTATCGAAGTTAGTATGGTGACATAGTATTTTCTTAGCATTTCTCATTTGTATATGTTCCCAACTATCAGAATCCAAAATTATTTGAAGATAGCAAGAGAGCATCAGTATCATCTAGCCACAAAATCAAAATATTGCAGTTTCCCATAGACACCAATAGTTAAGCACTTATCTTTTCAAAAGGCCTTCCCATCGAAGTTAGCATGGTGATATGCCTTTTTTTTGTTGCATTTTCTATTTGCTGATATATGAAACTTAAATTATCCAAAGTTATTTGCAAAAATCAAAAGAATTTAGAAATCACTCAAGTACCAGCATTTGTCTTTGGATAAAAAAGCCAACTGGGCTGCCTCTTTGTTATACCTACATACAATTGATTATGATATACCACCGATTTTTCATCTTCCATTATAGGTCTCTGCTCATGTATTCTTCTCTTAAGTGATTTTGCCGCTGTATGTTTTTCTGTTGTCAGTGGCTGGCGGATGGAAGGTGGCCATCTTTCGGTGGCCTAGTAGTATAGGAAGTTGTCAGTTTGTGACCTATAGGCCCTTTTCCATTGGCCGACAAAAACGGTGTAGATTTTCTGTGTTCTCATAATAGCCTATTTACATTCTGCGTCAGCAGTGCTAAAGGTCCGTCGGTGGTTCCTTATTGTATATCTGTGATGGCCAATGGAAATAGGCCATTAGGAGAACACAAACAATCTACACCGTACATTGGTACATTGTTTACACTGCTTCCGCTGTGTTCTCTGCATCCATTCATATTAAAACATTGAGGATTACCGAAGTGGTTTGATCATTTCAGTCTGCGAGGAAATCAACTTTCTCAGCAAATCACATTCACACAGACACCCGTCCATCCATTCCTATTAATATGTCTGTACCTCACCTACGGACAGACACCGATATGTACATTCCTGTAAATACATCTGTACCTCAGATACACACAGGCAACCATTCATCCATTCTGGAAATGTATATTTACCCCATACACCCACAGACATCAGTCTGTACATTCCTGTAAATGTATATGTACCTCACATAAACAAAGATATCTATCCATCCAGCCATCCCTGTTAATGTAACTTTACCTCAGATACACACATACACCCGGCTATGCATTCCCGTAAATGTATCTGTACCTCACATACACACATCCATCCAACCATCCATCCATTCCCGTAAATGCATCTGTACCTCACATACATCCATCCATCCAACCATCCATCCATTCCCGTAAATGCATCTGTACCTCACATACATCCATCCATCCAACCATCCATCCATTCCTGTAAATGTATGTGTATCTCACATACACACATCCATCCATCCATCCATTCCTGTAAATTCAGGTGTACCTCACATACACACATCCCTCCAACCATCCATCCATTCCCGTAAATGCATCTGTACCTCACATACATCCATCCATCCAACCATCCATCCATTCCCGTAAATGCATCTGTACCTCACATACACACATCCCTCCAACCATCCATCCATTCCCGTAAATGTATCTGTATTTCACATACATCCCTCCAACCATCCACCCATTCCTGTAAATGCATCTGTACCTCACATACATCCCTCCAACCATCCATCCATTCCTGTAAATGCATCTGTACTTCACATACATCCATCCAACCATCCATCAATTCCTGTAAATGTATGTGTACCTCACACACACACAGACACCCGTCCGTCCATGTATATCTGTACCTCACACACACACAAACCCTGCTCCCTTTGTCGCTCGCCGTTTATCTTCCATCCCACTGCGGCGCTCGGCACATTTACCACACTGTCAGGCGTCTACAGACACACCCCCGGCCGTGTGCCGTCCGCGGCGCCGCTCTCTACGCCCGGGAATTATTCCTCTCCTTGATGTTTAGAATGCTCAGCAAAAATACTGCATTCTGTCTGCCTGTGCCGCCGCCAGTGCTGTTAGCCTGTGGGCCGCGGCGAGCGGGGGCCTGATAACGGCAGATCGTCTTATCTTGTTGGTATAAGGGCGGGAACGGCGCCGTTGGAACAACAAGGAGAATATTGGTTGCTGGAGAAATGCTGCACAACAACTTGTCAGCCACTGCTGCCTCCTCCTCCTCCTCCTGCTGCCACCCTCCATACCGCCCCAGCGGCACCTCAACTTTGGGAGATTAGAAAAACTAGTGAATATTCCAGGTCATTTATTCATGGACCTGTGTTTGCCTTGTTCCATATTCATAATGATGATGGCAAGCGATCGCTTCGTCTTCCAGAAAATTCATGTTTGTTCATTGCCTTGAATTTTTGCTATCGCTTCATGTCGACATCGCCGAGACGGCTTGGCATTTAAGCAGCAGAATTAACATACAAAATAATATTCCACAGGAGATGGTTTGATCAGTGCCCTGCGATAATAAGATTATGCTAATGATCCAGTCTCGCCGTGATTCTCTTGTTTTATTTTATTTTCTCGCCGGGTTCTTGGAGTGTTTGGGAGAGGAGGCAGCAGGAAGCAGCAATTTCCCCGCTGTAAGTTATTAACCCGCTTCTGTCAATTTGATGACGGCGCAAGATACACAGAATGGCGAACTTCAAAGATGATTACATTTGATGTTTTTTTCACGGTGAGGCCCTGCTGGAGCGACCATGCATTAAAACGTATACCATCGGCATTTTTGTAATCCATCGATGGAAAAGTCCACATTGGAGATGTGTTGGGCCACAGTAAACCACTTTCCATTGTTTGAAAACCGTCATAACCTATAACTATTGATTACTATGAAAGGTTAGGGTCTGAGCCCGTATCCCAGCGAGTTTGCATCACGTAGTAATTCACAAGGCGAAACCGCGTGAATTACGTAGTGATTCAAACTCTAAACTCGAATGGGTTTCTGAATTTATCCCATCCTTACCATTGACTAATGGTAAGGGTGACATTTGTGACATTTGTGAAATTATTCCCCATTGGATTTAAAAAAAAAAATCTAATGGGCGTTAGATACGAGTTCCAAATGTTAGGTCTATGGAGAAAAAATACCAGGGGTGAGATATAGATTTGAAACCCATTGATTTAAGCCTCGAAGCAATTGATTACGGGGAAATATATAGTCCATATATGCTGATGATATATTCTTTGATAATTCAATTCATGGGTATAAACTTTCCCAATCGATGGTTTATCAATATAAAAATATTGTAGAGTAGTTGTCAGCGTAACCCCAGTTCATATAATCTGTCAGGCATTTCTGGATCGAACATTACAAGTGGTATTTCCTGAAACCATATAGCTACCTATTCTAACAATGTCATATGAAATATATGGCTTCTAATTGATGTATAGGAAATACATGTATCTACTGAATCTATAGAAAGGACTCTCAATAAGACACTAAAAGGTGTCTGTAGACTTGTGTCTCTGCTGCTTCCTGGATACATTAGACAGATCGAGATAAAGTACCTCCTCTGCCATTAACAGATTGTAATAAAATATCACAGGTTCTTCTTTGTTTAAGATCCAACATGTGAACCTCGGAGTCCAGGTCTCAAGGCAAGGCTTCTTCTAATCCCGGTTTGGATATGTGATTTTTTCATGAATACAGGCACAATATTACCACGATTTGAGTGGCCATATTCTCCGCGTAGTTGGCGCATAGTAATTAGTAGAAACCGAACTCGAGTTAGACTTGTCAATGTCTATGCCACTCTGGTAAGGTCTGCTACTCACTACACTCGGCTACGCCTCGTGGGACTAGAGGCACATAGTAATACGCCTCGTGTAGTAATACGCGACCTTCCCGTCATGGCATAGACATTGACAAGTCTAACTCGAGTTCGGTTTCGTATTTATCCTACCTCGTCTATGCTTTTGTATTACTAAAAGATAAATATTGAGTCAATGACCAACAGAACTTTTTTTCATAGTAGCTGACATCCTGCTCTCTTATTGGTCAATATTGTTATTACTCTAGTGGCATAAAAAACACTTTATGTCACGGCCTGCCTCATAAAATTTCCCTATGTTAAGTCTATGGCGGTTTTTTTTATTAGGGGTAGGATAAAAAGTATTACGTAGTGTCAACTACAATCAGGTGAAATATGAAATAATAGCTCACATATGGTCCATTTTGTGTTGGCGATTGCGGAAATCGCTGCATTACTCGCTTGGTGTGTCTCCATCATAAAGATGCCTCGCCTAAGACAAAGTACTATTCCTTTGTTGTTGACAAAGGAACATCAATGTTACGAAATCATTTGGTGGGATTTGGACTATACAGGTAGCCTCGATGAATAGCAGAGTGACAATACAGACTGGTAGCACGGATCGACGGTACGGACCGGCGGTACGGACCGGCAGCAGGCAGCCTGGGGCGTGCTTCACGCTGCATGCAGACACCAAGACCAGCCAGCATCCATGGCTTCCAATATGGCTTTCTCTCCTCCAGCTCTGTCTATGTGCCTCTAGTCCCATACACTCATCCCCGACCACTGCCTGTACTCTGTCTATGTGTCTCTAGTCCCATACAATCATCCGACACTCCCTCTGTCTACGTGCCTCTAGTCCCATACACTCATCCCCGACCACTCCCTCTACTCTGTGCCTCTATCCCATACACTCGTTCCGACCATTTCTGTAGTCTGGCTCTATCTCCGAGTCTCTAATCCCATACCTCGGGATGTACAATTGGACCGATTACCTCGTACTGTACCTCCAATGAGTAATAAAGAAGAAACCAACAAGATTTGGTCAAAGTCATCGTCCTCCACGAGTCTTATGCAGAGTGAATATCACGTAGCATTCAAACGAGTGTGATAACGACTTCTTTGACCAAAACGAATTTCTTTCTGTATTTATATCACCCTTATACATAACAAAGGAATGGACGACACAGGGGATATGGACCAGGGGGAAACGGGCTACAATACTTGTAGGGGGCATGGAGAACGAGTTCCCAATATCAAGCATATTGGACAAAAATACCATGGGTGAGATAAAGCTTTCTCTTTTCTCGTTCGTGAACCAACCCCAAATACTTAAACTACATTCTCTGATTACAACCTTTTAAGTTATTCCAATATATACGACCGAAGTATTCTACACTTCTTGTGTAATATGCTGTATCAGGCATGTGCAACATAAATACTGGTGCAGTTGCTTTTCTATTGGTTGGTACGTGTTATAGGAGACGGCAGAAAGCCGCAGCCCCGAGGTCACCCGCTCCCCATATTAATCCATCTGGGGCTGTAGGAGGCAGGCCAATAAGAGGAGCGGATGGAGAGGCAATAGGAGGGGAAAGGGTTGAGGCGTGGTCTCTCAGTGACCCTTGATAGCCACAGGCAGCTTTGATGTTAAGAATTTACTAGGACGGCTGGGTGCTTTTAAGCAAGCGGAATGGGCGTGAGTGATTCAGCCGTATCCCGAGCCAGAGCCAATTACCGTCTTTAATATACGTGCAATATCTGGGAATCGTGTCCCATAAGCCATCAGTACATCGGTGGTCCAGTATTGATGTTTAGAGATGCACATAGAAGAGAAATACATATGTTGTGGATTATGCTGAAATCATTGTTTTTATTGGGGTCTTTTTTAAGAACTCTTTTTGTTACACGGCAACATCTGTGCTCCTCTATCTGCAAGGTTTTCCACCTAGCCGATGTACTACTTCAAGTATATTACTTCAACGGCCATCGCCAGTATTGTGCACAGTAGATTTAACACTGGAAATGTGGAAAGAGCTGCCAACAATGAGAAAACAGTCTGTACACTCCATGTCTTATCTCTAAGTGAATGTAGCACAAAGTGAACATCACCTACCAAAAACAGATAAAATAGCATTTTATGGTAGGGTCAAAACTGAGCCAATGTTCCAGGAATACTGGTCAGTTTTCATCTGCGAAATAGCAATGAAAGAAGTAGTGAGCAATATGTACTTCATCTAAATCTTGTTGGCAATAGCTTTTCGCAATCTCCTGGTACAAGTATTTCTTCCATCACCACTCATTTTCAGGTGAAGTAACTCTCTTTGTACAATGTATTGAATAAATCAAGCTAATAGTCACTACTGGTTATTATCACTTTCCCAAGATGTAGTAACATCCTAGTTCATGCAAGGTTATTGCATAAGGCCAACACCGATGAGTATTTGGCTGTTTTTATCTGAAACCAGTTTATATTGTATTTATAATGCACGTTTATCCATGGCGGCATGCCGATATTTGTTCACTTTAGTTACGCACTATTTTTCCATATGCATTATTTTTCTAGATTTGTGCTTTATTGCAACCAAGTGCATACAAGATATCTATATGCGCCAGGTATGTCCATACAGAGATTCTAGGTTTACTATGGGCACTTTGTCGGTGGATGATAAATTAACATACCACAGCTCATTATGCAGTACCACCGCGACAGGCATCAATATAAGTACGTGGCCAAAGGAACCTTTCACCTTCACACCCCTCACACCTCCAAATGCAATATCGTACCACCTACTTGGAACTCGCCACCCGCACTCTGCTGGTGAATTGGTGAGCTGGAGGCGGGCCCAACTATCAACCAGGTCCCAGCCCCCCAAGACTAAGGAGATGAAAAAGCCACTTCGGGAAAATCTTCCCCATCCGACTTCCCAAGCCAGGACTGTTCCAGTGTGCGGCGGAGGCTTTGATGCAAAAGCCAATATGGATTTGGTTTGGTGAGCGGTTCTGGGGAGGGGAAGGAGGAAAAAAACCGCAGTCAAAGCAACATGATTTTCTTATGCTGGGCCTGATTTTGTGAGTGGACTTCAAAGACTGATTGGATTGATGCGACGTTTGATGCGGGCTTCGGAAAGCGTTGCCTTGGTTTCCGATGGCCTGAGAGGTAATGCAAGTGTCCTGTCGATGCCTTGTTTTCTAGGGGCAGGTTGCTCGAGGCTGCACATCAACTGCTCGGTGGTGGACCCTCTGACCACCTGACCAGTCCTCTCATCACCACATCCGCCACTCTGTAGTTATATCACAACAGACCTGAGGAACCATCTTCACACTCAGCATCCAACCCTCAGCACTCAGCACTATGTTCTCATAGCACCCTCAGCACTATGTCCTCATGGCACCCTCAGCACTATGTCCTCATGGCACCCAACCCTCAACACTATGTTCTCGTGACACCCAACCCTCAACACTATGTCCTCATGGCACCCAACCCTCAGCACTATGTCCTCATTACACCCAACCCTCAGCACTATGTCCTCATTGCACCCAACCCTCAACACTATGTCCTCATGGCACCCAACCCTCAGCACTATGTCCTCATTACACCCAACCCTCAACACTATGTTCTCGTGACACCCAACCCTCAGCACTATGTTCTCGTGACACCCAACCCTCAGCACTATGTCCTCATAGCACCCAACCCTCAACACTATGTCCTCATAGCACCCAACCCTCAGCACTATGTCCTCATAGCACCCACTATGCCCTCACACTATAGTGGCTATACGTGATGTTTACACCCACCGTAAATTCGCATTACTGCGAGTATTCCCGTGTTAAGAAAAAGGGACCATGCGGAAGATCGGCTAAGCCGAGCCTGGGTTATTGTTCACTCACTTAAAAATCACCACCCCGTCCTCAGCATTATGCCACTACAGCACCCAATCCTCAGCACCTAATCCTACCCTTCATATAGATCTCCATAGACTTAACATGGTGTGACTGTATGCCACGGATATGCCATAAGATATCTATATGCCACTGGTGATATATAAAGCTAAAAAACATGAGACAAGGTAGGATAGAATCTAAACATCACTCAATTTCATATGATTCTCGACATGCCATTCATTGTCTTTTGCCACAGATATCACTCGGCTCCGCTTTGTGATATCATTCCTCAAAGAAAACTCATGCCATAAAAACGATCATATGAAATTTTGTGATGTTAAATGATAGTACCAACCCTCAGCACTGCCCTCACAGATCCCAGCCCTCGGTTGTAAGCCTTCAGTACTATGCCCTCACACTACCAAACCCTCAGCATTATGCCCTCACAGTATCCAGCCCTCGGCACTATGCCCTCACGCCACCCAGCCCTCAGCGCTATGCCATTACACCACCCAGCCCTCAGCACTATGCCATTACACCACCCAGCTCTCAGCACTATGCCATTACACCACCCAGCCCTCAACACTATGCCATCACACCACCCAGCCCTCAGCACTATGCCATTACACCACCCAGCCCTTAGCACTATGCCTTTACACCACCCAGCCTTCAGCACTATGCCCTCACACCACCCAGCCTTCAGCACTATGCCATTACACCACCCAGCCCTCAACACTATGCCATCACACCACCCAGCCCTTAGCACTATGCCTTTACACCACCCAACCCTTAGCACTATGCCATTACACCACCCAGCCCTCAGCACTTTGTCATTACACCACCCAGCCCCCAGCACTATGCCCTCACACCACCCAGCCCTCAGCACAATGCCATTATACCACCCAGCCCTCAGCACTATGCCCTCACACCACCCAGCCCTCAGCACTTTGTCATTACACCACCCAGCCCTCAGCACTTTGCCCTCACACCACCCAGCCCTCAGCACTTTGCCCTCACACCACCCAGCCCTCAGCACTTTGCCATTACACCACCCAGTCCCATCACGACCCCCGCTTCCTCCTTTCACCTCGCCTCTCCATAGTTCTCAGAAAAGCCCCTGCTCCGCCCAGAACCGCCTCGTGCGTCACTGACATCATTTAGCTAACCTGCCAGGCGTACCCGCCGGCCGCCGCTGTATGGGTGCAATCTATACAGCCATATAAGGGTACCGCTGCACAGCGCTAGCCAGCCTGTTCCCTTTTAGGGACAGCACAGTAGAATAAACACAACAGTTCCCGCAGTCTTATATATCGCGCCCAACAAACATTGCTGTAAAGTGTGTAGCATATGTGACATCGGGAACTATGGGGGCACTGAGAGAAAATAAAATATTGCCCACTGAGAGTATTGTCTGCATGCAGTGAGCCGCAGAGCTCAGCGTTTTATGTTGGGCTCCAGGTCTTAACAGCAGGTGGCTCGTTTTTTACGGCCTGGAAATATGAAGTATCGTGCTCGGAGAGTTTAATTATTGATCAAAAATACATCCTATATCACTGGGTATGGTGGGAGAAAGAAATGATGGTATGATGAATCCCAAATGTATCTGCTTCCATCGGTGTATACACATCTCTATATTCTAACGTTTAATGAGGGAGAGCGTCTTGGAAAGTGCATCACCTTATGGTAAAACTATGACCGATATCCTGTGTTTTATACATATGTGGTAATGACCAATTTCATCAACTGATGCCAACCATCCCACTTGGTATTTTTCTACATAGACTTAACATATTAAACTCGTTTTCTTTCTTTTTGTAAAAAAGCTTAGCTCTTTCAATTTCAGAATTTAGACACCCTTGTCGTATTTTAATGATGTTCTTTTTTAACATTCATAGGTGAGATAAAATGTGAAACCAATTCGAGTGGTTAGCGTTGATTGGTATGCTATTTGTTTGATCGCCGCGTGATTTCATGCGGCTTTGTCTAGTGAAATTACTATGCGAACAAACATGTGGCTGAATGGAATATGTTTCCAACCTAACAACAAAGAACGAATTCCATTCAGACACTCTCACTATGTCCCTTGTCATATCATAATCATTAAAAATGCAGAGTGCACGAGCTACTAGTTTGTGCACAGTGTGCAGGACGGAATCCGTAAAGCTGGCCAATAAGCGTGAAACATTCGTGCACAGGTATATGATAATACCCAATCATAACCATTCTCATTGGTTTCAAATATATTAGTCTTTATTTCACCCCTGGTATTTTTCCCCATAGATATAATATTGGGAACTCATACTCGATGCCCATGGAGTATTGGAAGGAATACTCAATGGGCAATGAAGTTTCAAATATTAGCCAATTAGTCATTAATAGGGATGAGATTAAGTCGACACCGCATTCGATCCTTAGCCACTGAAAACAAGCGATTTAAGGCCTTGCCTTGTGAGATTACTCAGCAACCAAAACCCATGGCGTATTTTCAGCGGATATGAATCCCGCAGCAGTATAATTTCAGGGTGGGGTTGGGGGTGGAGAAGGACTGCAAACTGCTTGTGTTGTGACGTAAACATGGGCATTGGTTGCTGCTCTCGGCTCGACTGGTGTCCTTGTCCTGCCCGCCCTTCATCAATATATTCAGGCATCCAGGGGCGGAGGGTGGCTAAAAAACAAATATTTGCTGTGCGGGATGACGGAGCGAGTGGGCGTGCCTCTCTCCATGGTGGAGCCTGCTGTCCACTCTCCAAGCATAGAGCTTGCGACCTGCTTATATCTCAACCTCATTCTGCCTGTTTGACTCTAAAGGGGCCATCCATAAAGTATGCATGCAGAACTTTTGAAATTTTGGAGCCCCCCACCCCCGCTCCCAATCTTGTACGCAATAGAACTAAGAGGGAGCATACGCAAAATTTCTGAAATTTTTTACCCCTCTCCCCCACCCCCTCTCAGTGCGTACGTACTTTATGGATGGCCCCAAAGAAGAAACCAACAAGTTTTGGTCAAAGTCGTCGTTCTCCGCGAGTGTAATGCGGGGTGATATGAACGAGGCGACAAACGAGTTGGAGGATGACTTCTTTGACCAAAACGAGTTGCTTTCTGTAGTTATCTCACCGCTGTATACACTAAAAGAACGGACGACACACAGGATATGGACCATGGAGAATGGACAGCAATACTCGTAGGGGCATGGAGAACGAGTTCTCAATGTTACGCCTTGGGGTAAAAAATACCAGGGGTGTGGTAACGAATATGTCCCATCTACTAACTTTTCAGATATCAGACAGGCGTGAGAGCCATCTAGCACTCCATAACAACCATTCCCTCCCGCACCACTCCCTCCTTCTCCCACCCTATACAGCTATTCATTGCACAACACGGATCGTCGGTTGGCATATCAACCTGTGCTGGATAAATGACAAGCTTGGCCGCGTCGTATAGTAAACGCCGCGTGATTCGGCAAATAACAATGTCTCTCAGTTTAAATCGGAGTTACACATTGTGTCGGCCCAGCCACCCTCAACGGCTCCTGGTGTCCCAACACGCAATCCCGGCAAATATCTCAAAGGTTCACAAATGAAAACTAGTCCACTTGTTTACCCTGGCTGCAAGCTATAAAGCGGTACAAAAACATCCAACGTGAATTATTGAACGTGGGATTTGCGAGGCAAATGGGGCACATTTTGTCAAGTTGTAGCTCGGGAATAGAGGCTTCTGATTAGGGATTCTATTACAGGCAGACTTTACTGTCTGATAAGGTGCAGTCTACAATGATCAACATTGGCAATCCGCGAAATATTTAATGAACGTAACTTTGTAAAATAGAAGTGTCATATTTAATAGCCCGTCCCTATTGGTGTAACAACCGCTCCCATTATTGCCGGTGGGATATTGCGTTTTACCGCGTCATTGGGCATCGTGATGTATTGCATTTATTCAGCTCTATTATTAAAGCCTTGCTATCAGTGAGATGAGCGGAGCGCTGCGGGGAAAGGAGGGACTAATGAAAGATACATATAGCAATCGTAGTACGCGGCACGTGGTCATTAAATGTGTAAGGTGCTTAGAGATGATTTCTGTTAGACTCATCTAGTCCTCATTGCTAGTCCCTGATGTGTGACACTTTTACCGGAGGCTTTCAGTCTGCAATACGCCCAGCTGTCATGTCCTTCTACTCCTGCCCACTACCCGCTACCACTTGTTTATTATCCACCTAATATAAGGTGTCCATGGCAAACCTATAGGAACTCTGTATGGATATACTCGGCACATACGGATATGTTATATTTTCCGTCTAATACAAGTGTCCATATTAAACCTATAGGAACTTTGTATGGACATACCCGGCACATATGGATAGGTTTTATTATCCACCTGATACAAAATGTCCATAGTAAACCTATAGGAACTCTGTATGGATATACCCGGCACATATAGATATGTTAAATTATAAACCTAATACAAAGTGTCCATATTAAACCTATAGGAACTCTGTATGGACATACCCGGCACATATGGATATGTTTTATTATCCACCTAATACAAAGTGTCCATAGTAAACCTGTAGTTTTAACTCTGCACAGACATACATAGGGCAAACGGATATGTTGCATGCACCGTGTTGAGATAAAGCATGCCTACGGAACTCATATCGGCATGCCAATTGTAAGGAAAATGTTGAGTATGATTAATACAATATAGACGGGTTTCAAATAAAAGTGGTTGTATGCTCCTCGGAGTTGACCTTATGCAATATCCTCGTATATGTCAACTCATGGGAGCATACGGCTGCTTGTATCTGAAACCAGTCAATATTGCGTAGAAATCCTTAATATGTGACCCTTTTACTGGAGGCTTTCAGTTATTAGAGGATTCGTTTTCATTAGCTACATAATCTCCTTTGGCTTTCATTTGAATCGCTATGTAATTCACGCGACTTCGCCTTGTGAATTACTACGCTATTCAAACTTGATGGGATACGAGCTCTGACCCTAAACTTTAAATGGTTTTCTCTCTGATAACCACACTCTAACAAATCCTCTCCCAAAATTACCTTTTACCCTATACACTCCTCCTACCTGCATTTCTTGGTAGCAGCAACAAGTATACTCGTTGGTAGCAGGTTTCATTTTCCCAACCCAATTCATACAGTTGGCTAGATAACAATAACACAGCAGTAATACGTTCAGTTGAGGTACCTGGTGGTATATTTCTTGCTCTCTTCATAGTTTTGGTCGGGCACGACAGTCCTGACCAAGGAGACCTCAACGAGAGGTCGTCAATCGCGCTTTATTATCTCTATCGTCCACAGGGAGAGCAATCCTTGTTTATTGTCTCGTTCGAGTGACCCTGAGTACAAAATCGGCATGACAGACACTTTAGAGGAGACTTAAAACGAAGGTCCCTAATGATTGCAAGTGGTGCCACAAAATGGTATTTTGGGGAACTAACTTCATGATTTGTAAATTTACATGAATCTCACTAAATATTACAGATATCTTCGCTTTAACACTACCAGTTTGTATGCAAGTCCATAACAAAAATATTTCTGCTGGTTTATATTGATAAATAATGCTGGTCTTGTTAATCTGATTCACCCACGACACCCCAGGGGTGCCGCCCGCTCGGAGAGGTGAAGGAGACTATATAGACGATACGTATCACCCCCACAATGAATTATAGAACCCCGATGGACGATAAGTCGTGGATCGTTGGCTACAACTGTCCTTCCCCACGATACATTGACCTATCAACCCTGGGGCCCGTTTAATAATGTACATGAAGACCCTTTTCTGTGCCTCATACAAGGGTTATCGTTTAATGATATTCAAGTCTGTTCGGCAAGACAGTATTAACCATCCATAAGGTCGGCCTAGAGGTGTTGAATAAAGTTGGTCCACATTGTCCCCGGATCTCTATGGCATACAGAAAAGGGTTTACATGTACGATCTTCGATTATTAAACAGGCCCCAGAACCCTTGCACATGCCCTCCTTGGACCTCATACTCTCGTTGGCGTAGAAAATAAAACAACCCCCTGGTCTTTGAATCTCAACTGAAACCACCAATTTCTTCCTCTTGGTAATATCTTGGTAATTTTCAATCTCATTTTGATCCCTGGTCCTTGACTGTCAACCCAGACCCGTCGCCCATCCTTCCCCGAGCAGCTGTGAGCAGATGAGGTTTTGATGGCGAGGTGGGAATGAGTTGCTCAGCGCTGGGCTGCACGAGGAGCGCTGCTCCATGAATATTAATCCCTGCCTACATGTCGTAAAGACGGCGCCTCTCGTCGGGCCTATTGAGCGGATTACGAGCGGCCGTTACGCGCACCCCGGGCGACGCTCGCTTTAATCGCTGTTTGAACAGTCGTCGCTGTTGCTTTACGTCGCTCTTTGATTTACTAAGCCCTCTTTTAGTCGCACGCTCCGCTCGTTTCCATCCCCGCTTCCTAATAAGGGCAGCGCTCACACGGGGGTGCTGAGTGTTTATAGAACAAGATGGAAGCACCCGGAATAGTTAAGTTTAAGACCGATTCCCACTTGGAGATTCTTGCTCCAGAGACTGGTGCCTGGCTAAATACCAGTCGCATAGTGGGTGGGAAGGCATGTTTGAAATTAGAGAATAAGAGACCAGTGCCTTTGAATCGCATATTGTCAGCGGCTACAGATCAGGTGCAGTTCAGCTCTATTCTTACCCCTATCACTTGTTTGTGTTTGTGACATCATTACCTGTTGAGTATTTATTTACTCCATAGGCATTGTGTACGAGGTCGAATGTAGAGTCCACGGAGAAAATATACTAGGGGTAAGGTAATTATAGGTAATATTCTATAAGAGTCTCACAGGTTATGATATCGAACTATTAGAAGGAAACCCACAAGATGCAAATAGCTTGGTCCGTACTCCACTTTTATTTCACCCCGTATAACATTATTTATTGATAAAATGAATCACCCAATTAGCCATGGAGTATTGGGTATTGGGGCCACGAACTTCACGACCATGGAGTACGAGTTCCTAATGTTAAGCCTATGGAGAAAAATACCGTGGTGAGATAATACTTCTGAATGGTATCTGGACATGGTGGACGCACTCTACGTTTCTTGCATGGTAGCACTATGTTATGTTGCATAAACTGTCAAATTTCTATACACTGACGTGAAGTCGTTGTCCACCACCAACCGACTTTTAGGAGAACTCAACTTATCTGTGCCGATTTTGTCGGCCAGTGGAAAATGTCTTTTTCTGTTTATCACCCATTGAGTATAATTTACAGTACTTACAAGCTTGTTGAATACGAGATCCTAATTTTAAATCTATGGGCCTTTAAACTAGCCTAAGATAATTGTTATGACAAGAAGGAATTATATTTTCAAAACTATTTTCTTAGTACATTTATCTTTCTGCATTCGCGTTTTATCTATCTATCTATGCTAGTCTATTGAATAAATGGACAATAACTAATGGTTTTGTAAAGAGGTGGCCGTAAACCACAAGAGGTTGATGCATAGTAATAAGGGAGCATAGTTATTATTTACCTATGATAGGGTAGATAATTTTGTACTATTTTCTGCTCTCCAACCATGAACATTGAAACATAACAGACTAGATATCTGATGAAAGAGTGTATTTTCCGTATACAATGGATTTGACTCCGTATACCATGGTTATTCTATCTGACAGTTTTTAAACAATGGGTAGTGGTTTACTCCATACATTTTCTATGGGGATTTTGTATACGATGACAAATAAGGGAGTGAAATAAGTCAACTTCAACTACGAGGGCAGGCAGAAGACCTTTCACATTCGTAGTGATTTCAAGGAGAGTAACGCTATGTTTCATGTCTCTGCCATGTACTGAGTTCCACTCATGCATCTCCAATCCGAATAATGAGTAGATGTTTCTCGCCAACTTCCTGCATGGAAAGTCAGTTTTTATCCCCAAATGGAGGCATTCTGTGACATAGAAGAAACGATAATGCACACTCAGATTGGAGATGCGTTTAGTGACAGTGGCGTAAGGCGCTCTAACGAGTTACAGAATTTCTGTCTCCAGTTATCACGCATCCACATCTAGAACTCATTATCTGCTGTGCCTAGCCTCCTGCCCCGTAGCCTGGCGTGTTGATGCTATCCTTAATGGTTGATATCGTGCTGCATCCTCCAATTTGTGTGGGAATTTCCAGCCGGGTGCCGAGTAATCCTCGACGCCGCCCTCTCTCTCAGTGGGTGAAATCCCTGTGTGAGGGATTTTAATGAAGGCACTTGAAGTGTTTGTTGGTGGTGCTGGTTTGGAGTGGCGTGCAGGACTTCTCTATGGTCTGTGCTGCTTGGTGTTGAAGCCTGCCTGCTCACCCGTAGACTCCTATTCGGGCGGTAGATTGTCCGCCTGTTAAGCGGGGCACTGCTTCGACATTCATGACTATGAATCAAAATTCTTACATCATAGCCTTAATTGTCAGAATGTTGATAAATTCGGTTTCGTGGAATGTCAGAGTATGAAATTGAATTAGCGCATCTTCACTGTGTTCTAAAGCAAGTCTTCCCATCATGCACCAATAAGCCACAGTGAGGTCAAAGGTCATGGTACCTGTTCATACATACCCCACTTATATTTAAACATATTTCATCATATCTTTAAGAATATTTCATTGATCTCTTAGATATTTGACACAAATATTCATATTCCATGGTTCTCTATGATTGTACAATAATCAAACATTTTTCCCAAGGTCAATGTCACTAAAAGGAATGTTTTTTCTCAAAATTTGACCAAATATCCAATTAGAAATTGTAGTAGTTTCTATAAATTGACTCAAAATACCTGTAATTCAACATGCATCACATATTTCTAAAAATGATATCAGTACCTTATAATGTTGTGAAATTGTTTTCCCATCATGCATCATTAAGTGAAAACAAGGTCAAAGGTCATGGTAAGATCAACCACAAATACACCAAATCTGATAGATAATTGAGATTGAAATTGAAATTGAGAACGTCTTAAGATATCTTTAATAATATATTGTGGTGGAGGTCGGTGGAGGCACCCTCCACGACCCCCCGATGTCTCCACGGAGGTGGTGGAGGTGGTGGAGGTGGTGGAGGTGGTGGAGGTGGTGGAGGTGGTGGAGGTGGTGGAGGATGTCGCCGAAGGGCCTCTTGTGAGCCGCTAGGAGGCTACACAGGTGCCGGAAGTGACGTCAGCGAGACGCCCGAGGGTTCCCATATAAACCTCTGCGAGCGCCTCCGCAGGCAGTTGGATCTCGGACTTCGACCCCTGCGGACCTCCACCTCCGCCGAGCCCCAGGAAGCCGCAAGTCTCCGTGAACCTTGTGAGGCACCAAGCCTCCACGTGAGTCACCTAGACCTTGACTGAGCCACAAGGGAGCCCCCCAAGCCCCAGGGAGCCACAAGCCTCCGCAAACCTCTGCAAGGCACCGAGCCTCCACGTCAGTCTCTGAGACTCAGTGTGAGCCCCAGGGAGCCACGTACCTCGGCATGGCTTGGGCACATACATGGACGGACCAGCCAGGCCTGTGAGGCACAGAGCCTCCACGGGAGTCCCCGAGACTCTGTGTGGGCCTCAAGGAGGTGCAAGCCGTAGTGTTAATCTTTATGATAGAGATTTTAAGGACTATATCCGTGGTGTTGTTGTGAGACAGTTGTTGACCAAACCAATAAAGGCTTCCGTTTACACCATATTCCTGGCATTCTCATGTTTACTACAATAAGATGTTGAACCCTTCCATATTTGACCAAAAGATCAATATTCTACTGTGCTATTGACCTTCACCAAGGTCAAGGTCACTACATGGAATGTTTTAGCCTGAAATTACCCCACTAATCAAATATTTCAGAAGAGATAGGACCTGATTTTTAAAAGTATTCCTAAAACATTTTGCATATCACCTCATTTATCTAGAATTTGATAAGATAGTTTCTAACTATGGTTTTCATAAGGGCTATATCAGGGATTAGTAGGGATTACGTATGCTTACTGTACGTTATAACACTATATCAGGGATTAGCCCATTTCAGCTCTTATTTAGGCTTTAATCACTGCACGAAAATCACTATTTGACATATGTATACATATGAAACGCGTCTAACAGTAGGATTTTGCGTCTAGAAGTTAGATCTGTTATCCGTCTCGTAGACGCCTTATCTAGTGGCTTATATACATGTCCATGGTGTGGTCTTATATATACGTCATATATACGCCTGATTCCGTTGTATATACACCAATCTCAAAAAGTTCTATTCTCTGCCACTTTGGGACACTACTGGTAGCATATTTCATTTGCCATTAACCATCCAAGTCTGTATTATATGAGATTGCAATCTTATATTACCAATATATTTTATAAAAACCTGATTAAGTATAAATTGATTAATTATACATAATAAACCCTGTATTTGTTGTTTTTTTACCGTTTTTCTAATAGATTTGACTTTAAAACACCATGCCTATGTGTGGTCTATCTTGGCTTAGCATATAATCACCCTCTTCAAGGGAATAACTAACTACTGAAATCATCTTACCCCCTGCGAATGCGACCGCACAGGTGTGAATGCGGCCGCACAGGTGTGAATGCGGCCGCACAGGTGTGAATGCGGCCGCACATGTCTACCCGGCCCCCGCCGACACCATAACACCTCGCGGCGGGCAGCGGCGGGCAGCGGCGGGCGGGGGGGGGGGTGGGGGAGGGTTTACCACTGAGTCCACCTGTACAAACGCGGCTGGCGGTGGGCGGTGGGCGGTGGGCGGCGGGCAGTGGGGGGCTTCTCACTGAGGCTGGCTGGGGGTGGCATGGGGTGGTGGGGGGGCAGTAGGGGGTGGGGTTGGGAGGTTGCGGGTGGCGGGTCAGTGTTGGTGTATCCTCTACCAACACCCACAGGCCCGGGCGGGCTGCTGGTCGCAATTTTTTTTTTTTGTATCATATATACGCCTGGCGTATATATATCTTGCGCAGAGTATATTTTATCTTAAATACGCCAGGCGTGAAAGACAGCCAAGTCGCGCGCGTCTACATATGGAAACTGTCTTGTAGACGCCCAAAACGTAGACGCGTACAAGAGGTGTATACAAGTATAAACAAGCCACGATACAGCCGATACGTGCGGTATCTCAATGGCGTATATATATGTAAAATAGTGGTTTTCGTGCAGTGAATGTTTTTGGTTTCCTGACCATTATAATTGTAGTGAATAAGCTACAACTGTGCTAAGGTCAGGAATGAACCTTTCACATATAATTTGTTATCAAAAGAGATATTGGCAACCACATTTTACTAATTTAAAAAAATAGATATAATGGATAATAGCTCAACAATGCCATATGTGTTATTAGCAGGTGGACAGTTGGTCTTTAGGTTATGGCTATAGCCTACTGTAGTACAACTGCTTGTAGAGTCACTAGGCGACCTGACCATAATTTTGCCTTTTATAGCTATATAAGTACAGATAGGATTTTAATTTCTGTTTTGAAAGAAAGTTTTATGGTGGTACAATGCCTTAGTTTTAGTATTTAGTATTTTGGTATGGATTTATAAAAAATAGTGAATTCAATTTGGGAGGGACTTTGGAAGTCACAGGTCCATTTTTAAGAACTCCTTTATGCACATATTTCTATCCCTTAAACTGGTTGAATCATAATATAATATGCCTCATTTGAAAGACAATAAAAAACAGTAGTTGCTTGGTAGTGGAATTTTCTAGGTAGATTCTATATTTACGTAGATATTCAAGTATTTGTTGAAAGTGGGGGGGATTTTGGTTGGAATGGGCATACTCAAACAGAATTTTACTCAATATTGATTTACATTCAGCAATTTCAACAACCTACACATCCCTATTAAAACCCTATTATCGTCTTATCTAAAAGACAATCTCTATGCAAAATATGTAGGCACCTATTTGACACCTTGTTTGTCTCTGGAGCAACAGTCTTTTTCAAATAAATTATGTTGGATTCCCAGAAATGTAATCTTTGAGCTGTCTTGATCTCCGATTTTCCGTTGTCAGAATGATGAATTAAGAAACTTATATGCCTTCTAGTAAATGTACATTTAAAGTATCATTTAGACGGTATGAAGCCCTTATCTGTGAAGTACTTTCCTGTTTCATGAGTGCATTTTTTATGAACTATAGATGTATCATCCAAAGTTTTCTGTCATAAACTAGCCTTTAAAGACTAGATTTCCAAACCAATATTTGTTTCCATAGCATATATTTTTCACTTGTGTTCTTCCTCAATTTGGGAATCAATCCAAACAATATGGTTATGTAGTAGTACGGAACGTTGTGTACCCTTTCCTTACCAATATTCACTCCTGTAGCTAGTGCAAATGATGCTTCAGGGCACTCCCGTAGCTAGCGCAAATGATGCCTGAAGGCATCATTTTTATATCTTTGCTAAAATGTCATTTATCTCAGTTGATTCAACATGGATCTTTATAATCTTTTCAAAGATTATGTATAATGCCTATATATAGTGATAATTGATGAATAATTGTATTGTTATTACCATGGGAACACTGACAGACAACTTTAATATGGTGGAAAGCAATAGGTTTTCTCAACAATTGTAATATAGGCCTGTACTACAAAGGTGGTCCGGTGTCAGGCATGCTGCATTTAATAACGTACACTTGCTACCTGGTCCCATCTGGAAAGGGTTAATGAGAGATGGCAATGCAGTTTTTGCTCCTATAGTGCAGTTGTGGTTGAGCCTATGCACTGCAGAGTTATGCCCCAGTTACACTGGCGTAAATTTCAGTGTTTCTTCTATGTATTTAGATTAGTGGGGAGTACATATTAGCTACGGATTTTGAACGTATTTGTTTGCTTTTCTTTAACGTTTTAGTACGCTTCTCAACATTCTCAACTTGGGCCATATTTAGACCAAATGTGAGAAATACTACCTCCTGAGAGCGCAGTAATATTTTCATGGAGATAAAAGCTCATTAGAAAAACTGAGAGACTAGAGACCAAGATAATTAAGTTTTGGTGTAAAGATATACAGAAATAGAGACATAGCCTGTACTTTTATTGTGAGTGGTAGTGGCTGATTACATTCATGCCATATTTTATGTTATATTGGACATTACTCCATTCTGTCCTTATCATTCTCATCGTGATAGATACTGTTTTGACATTCATATCCTTTGCATCTTTTGCATAGAGAAGAACAGTTGAGGCCAGCATTCATACATTTACACCTGTTGTTGTTCTGCAGCTGCAGTAGATTGCTTGAATGAGTTCAGATGGTGCCACAGCCAGATCAGTTGCAATAACTTAAATTGGCCCTGGATTCTGTTTGATTAAGTCAGTATTCCTTCCAATCTTGAACTTGAAAATAAACCCTCTCAGAATGTTGCTTTGGTACTGCTAAAGCTAATCCATGATATAGACATTATGAAAACATTCCATGTAGTGACCTTGACCTTGGTGAAGGTCAATAGCACAGTAGAATATTGATCTTTTGGTCAAATATGGAAGGGTTCAACATCATATATTACTAAAGATATCTTAAGACGTTCTCAATTTCAATTTCAATCTCAATTATCTATCAGATTTGGTGCATTTGTGGTTTTCTATGGAATCTTAGCATAACCTTTGACCTTGTTTTCACTTAATGATGCATGATGGGAAGACAATTTCACAACATTGTAAGGTACTGATATCATTTTTAGAAATATGTGATGCATGTTGAATTACAGGTATTTTGAGTCAATTTATAGAAACCACTACAATTTCTAATTGGATATTTGGTCAAATTTTGAGAAAAACCTTCCTTTTAGTGACCTTGACCTTGGGAAAAATGCTTGATTATTGTACAATCATAGAGAACCATGGAATATGAATATTTGTGTCAAATATCTAAGAGATCAATGAAATATTCTTAAAGATATGATGAAATATGTTTCAATATAAGTGGTGTATGTATGAACAGGTACCATGACATTTGACCTCACTGTGGCTTATTGGTGCATGATGGGAAGACTTGCTTTAGAACATAGCTAGGGTATGGTGTCGGGTATCCAAAAGCATTATCCAAATTGAAATAAAGCTATATCAGAACAAGTTATTGAAACTATTGTAAATCCTTATAGGAAATATTGTGAAATTTTGGAAGGAAACATTCCATTTGGTGACCTTGACCTTGGAAAAACCCAAGATGGTGACACAGGCTGATAGCTCTATGGTGTCCCAATAGTTTTGCCAAATATCTAAGAAATTCACCAAAAACTTTTTGAGAAATGAAAAAATATGTCTCAATCTCAGTGGCCTATGCTGGTTTTTTGTATGAACATATATGTTGACCTTTGACCTTGCTGTAATCTAATGGTGCATGATGGGAATTATATCTTTAGGGCTTTACTAGGGCATGGTGTCAGGTATCTAAATATATCATTCAAGTTGAAATACAGGCATATTCAAACAAGTTATAGAAACTATTGTAAGTCCTTATAGGAAATTGGGTGAAATTCTGGGTGGAAACATTCCATTTGGTGACCTTGACCTTGATCAAAATCAAAATGGTGACAAAAGCTAATGGTTCTATGGTCTCTCAATATAATAGCCAAATATCTAAGAAATCAACTTAATACTCTTGGAGAAATGACAAAATACAGTGAAACCCCTCTTCCGGGACACCCCGCCTTAAGGGGACACCCCGCTTAAGGGGGCACCCCGCTTTAGGGGACAGTTTTTCGCTACAGAAATGCTTAAAAACCCCGCTTAAGGGGACAGTTTGGAGGGACATCATATCAAAAACACTGAAAATCCAAGTGAGTGGATATTAGTATGAGCGACTTTCGCACCCGTTGAAGGTAGGGGGTTAGAGGCCTGCTTACAGGCTAGCTGTGGGTGACACAGGGAAGGTTGGGGGCTTTGAAGGTGCGGTATTCAGTGAGCCATCGCGGCTCTGGGCGGCGCACGGCGGCTCACGGTCATATGGCTGCTGACTTCGGGGGACGGCGGGGGGACATTGAACGGGGGTGTAAAAAGGAGCAAATTTCACAAGGAAGGCATATCGATCTTCAACCTCTTTTATCTATTTATTTTCATTTTTTTTACATTTATATTCATTTATATTCATTTATGTTCATTTATATTGTATAATTTATATTTATTTGCTTATCTATTTATAAACCTTTTAACCTAATAACCATTATTTCCTTCATTTATGTAGGTATTCTCTATTGTATAACCACTGACATCCTGAAAACCCGCTTAAGGGGACACCCCGCTAAGTATTAAGTTGATTTCTTAGATATTTGGCTAATAAAAGGTCAAATGGACACATTTACAGAAAAATGGCTACCATATCTGGAACGACCAAAGTCTTAGCTTTCATTTGATACAATAAAATTGCTGCTATACTTCCATGGAACGAAACTCCTTAAATAACAGGATTTCAGGGAAGTGGCCCTCTGACTATAAGTTCCCATATTGCTATTCAACCTTAAGATGACCTAATCAGCCTATTAAATCAATTCTTAAATTCCAAGTTCCCATATTGTTCCTAAATCACCTAATTCATCTTGCAAGCCAGTCAGTTCATAGGATATGTTGCCTGATTACCCCCAATATGTGGTGCCCCTATTATCGCTCACAGTTACTGAGTGTGTGTGTGTGGGGGGGGGGGGGGGGTCTTCTACTGGGGCGATTCAACCAGGCATGCTCACACGATTTATCCTTTCCTTGCTGGATTAGCTTGGATCACGCATACTGGTACAACAGCCACTTAAAATGTGTCCCATACATGCCTGTTCTAATAGAGGGAGCTGACATTAAAACAAAATATTACTTTCGTTAAGTGAAGTCAATGGTCATGAAAACATCGACCATGTACATTTGTCGGCAACAAACGGACGGTAATTTGTCTCAGGCGAGGCATCCTAACGGAGTCGGCCGTAGTCAGTAGATGTAGGACAGCTAGGAAAGGGTGAGCCACCGATTAGTAGACTGACTTGCTTAGGACTAGTGCCCACCAACCCATCTCCTCGATGTCCGCCCGTCGAGCGAAGGGTTAAGTAATTTGCCTGCGTCAAGTTCACCGACTGCTATACAATTTGCGAGCTAATCGTTCAACCCTTAATTGGTAGATGGGCATCGGGCTTTAGTTAGTATTTTACAGCTGTAAAGGCGAAGCCTCATGTTGATGAATTGCCCAATGGCAATATTCACAAGGCCTACGTATTTTTTTAAAAACTTTATTTACCCTGGGTAATACTCAGCCAAGCTGGTTTCGAATTTATTCCCAGCCTGATCCTTTTCCTTTATACATTCATCTGAGTTTTTCATGTGACTAGCACAATGCATGATACAAGTACATGTCAATTTTAAGTTTGCCCATGATTGTCTTACCGCTACAATATGTCACCATAGTTCTGGTTTGTTTAGGATATTGCTAACTTTATATGGTAACTGATTCATTAGATACAGCTTTTATAGTTTTCCATTGCGTCAATCAGTCTCAGATCAGGGGAGAGTGTCTCCCAAGCAAAGCCTCCTTTGTATTCTAGGCTTCGTTGGTAAGCATTGCAATTTGGTTGTTTAAACGTAAAGGTCGGTGCTGAGCCTTGTATACCTTGTTGGTTGATATATCAACCCCTTGCCCATTTCTTTCATAAACACATGAAAAAGTATATGAATCGTTCTCCTGATTTCTAACATTGTGAGCTGTACAGACCTATGTAATTCAACAACATTAGATCTCAGGTGTCCTGAAAGAAGACTAGATTTGAAATCTGTCTCTTGATCTTGTTTTTGGACAATTCTCATCGCACTCCCCTCCGCGTCCATAACGTTTACTCTCTGCATACAGACATCATCTTTCTGACGATGAAGGGGCATTGGGATAGCCCTCTGGTGTGATGTGTATGAACGCCCTTCCTGGGTTTAGTCTATAAAAGACTGGTATATCTTGTATGAGAGCCTCGATATCAGTATATTCACGTTTAACTCATGTGTAGGGCTCTTGGTAGCTTGTTATTTAGGTTTGCTCGGCTTAAAACCAGATTGGACCCTTAACAGCCGTTAAGCATTTGTTCTCGGAACATGCTTTTAAATGACTTTAAGTGCTTACCTAGGCTTAACTTAAAGCTGAAGCTTAGGCAGGGATTCTCGCCGCTGTGAAGCGATCCTCAGGACTTGTGTAAGCTTAACTGTAAGTCTATCCTTCGTAAGTATATCAGGTGATTTAATTGCTCTTGAGAAGACGGGAAAAACATACATGGGACGAATAGAATTGCTTCAATACACGTAGGGTGTATTATCTCACCCCTAGTACAAGTTTAGCCGTAGGAAGAACATTAGAAAAATTAACCCTCAACGATCACCCCCGTAAAGTGACAATACTAATAAATCCACGCGACAGTCATGACATATCTCACATTTGGCAAATATGCTCAAAAAGTGGTAGAGGCCTCAGCCTTTTTATAAGGCTGGTTTTAACGGCCTAACCGTAACAGAGTTTCTATTATGATTTCACAACATTTCCGGTTAATATTTGTTCTAAAGAATATATACCATCATTATTTGTTCAGTGGGGAATGGCTGCATGGGATCATTACTTCTGTCTGGTCTCCGTTGTGATCTCAAAAAGAGTAGCGTAGTAACCAGCAGGTCGCACCTGCATTCCGGAAGAAAGCCTCACACACGTGTGCACATGCGCGGGGTGATAGAGGGAGGTCACCGGAAGTAGGAAGCCCGCGTTGGCCCGGCGAGGCGATCATTACGACGTGGCGATCACCTTCATTATCGCCCACCGCTGATTAGTGGCGCCACCTGGTGTCCGCCGGCGTCTGTCCGCGCCATATTGACTCACTAGTTTCCGGCGGCCTTATTATGAAAGTTTCTTAGCCATGGGTTACGGAGTACCCATGAACAATGTATGGGGCCTCAGTAAACAACTACCCAGTGTTTATTAGTGGCCGTAAACTACACTCATGGTTCACGGCTTCCAAATTACATGGTCTACCGAAAACCCGTTTAACAGATACTCGGATGCTTCGCCTCGATAACGATTGAGACCCATCCAAATTAGTGCAGTATTGTGTATTGTCTATTTATACGATTCTCGATGCAGTTCTATGTAAGTTCTAACTATCCCAGTGAATAGCAATGTGACCACTCTAACCTCTAGGCGATGTATATTGGGTGCAAGCATGCTCTAATGAGGTACCGTTAGGCGGCGCTGAACGGCAACCCCTGTATTGTGTCATGTCCTCTACCGTTATAATGATGGTGCCCTCCCATCAATGTCTAACCACGGCTCCTCTGGTTCCAGCACTGATTCGTCCGCTTCAGGGGCTGCCTCGATGAAAACACTCACCTGCAAAAAGAAAAGCGAACAAGAAGTGAGGCCATTCAATGAAAATCCGTTCCATGACACCACCCTACCTTCAACCACCCCGCACCCATCAGCTGCTGCTGTATTTTTTATCATCCTGGTCTCTTTCTTAGTTTTAATCTTGAAAATCTTCTTGGAGATGGAAGTTAAAGAACGGAGCGAGTATTTTGTAGCTTCTGTTGGGAGGGTAATTTTAGCTCGGCTTGGAGAGTGTCAGGCGGCATCTGATCCGCGATTGACACTGACCGTCTCCCAGCTGCGCCCAGTTAATCAGAGATGAAAGGCAACGGAGAAAAAATCATCAAAATTATGGAAATTATCAACGGCACATTCCAAAAATACCCAACTATCGGCCATGAGGGAATTGATAAGCGGCGGACCTCTGGATGGGAGTCTCATTTCAACTGTTTCTGGGAAGGAACCGCTGCAAAATGTCAGACTCTGTTGTAGAATGAAACAGCCGAGAGGGATATTTTAATACCAAGCATGTTATTATGTCAACTCACATAACTGAATAAGATGCGAGAAATTCTCCTTTTCGTTCGACATCAATATTCAATATGCGGTCTTACCTTTGCTTTGACATGAAGAGCAAACTGAATTAATGACTGTTGAAAATAAATGTTCATATTTCTGGCTGAAACACAAATTCCCGAACACACTTTTTGTATACGGAACAGTATGACAATTTTTTTTTTTTTTTTTTAATTCACAGGCGAGTTTCATCATTTTGAAATTGTTTTATTCATAGTTCATTCATAATGGTATTTTATTCATGAGTACTTGTCAGTTATTGTACAAACTCGAATTTTGGTCTTTTGATTTTGGAATGTTCCAAAAACCACCATTTTCAATGGATGAATGGGAATATTTGAAAACACTGCACGAAAACCACTATTTTACATATATATACGCCATTGCGATAATGCATGTATCGGCTCTATCGTGGCTTGTTTATACTTGTATACACCTCTTATACGCGTCTACGTTTCGGGCATCTACAAGACAGTTTCCATATGTAGACGCGCGCGACTTGGCTGTCTTTCACGCCTGGCGTATTTAAGATAAAATATACTCTGCGCAAGATATATATACGCCAGGCGTATATATGATACCAAAAAAAAAAAAATTGCGACCCGCGGCCCGCCCGGGCCTGTGGGTGTTGGTAGAGGATACACCAACACTGACCCGCCACCCGCGACCTCCCAACCCCACCCCCTACCGTGAATTGTAGGATATGCCTTTAAACTATGAAGACACTCATACCGCTCTCATAGCTGACGTCTTCACAGCATAAATAAAACAATTAATGAAAAAATGGAGTGGCTTTACATGTAATTAATAGAAACAAATTCTGTCCCCTCAGGAAAGAGAAAGGTGCATTCCAAAAATGAACATATCTATGGTGTCACTGATGTACTGGATTTGAGCCTTCAGAATGTCTTGAAACAGCTCTTGCTTAGGGATTGCTCTCTGAAAGTATTCCACCATTACCCAGTGTTAATATTATATTATGAATATCAACTGCCTCTCTGAACAACGGGTACGACCAAGGAAGGCTTTGTACAAGGCTTAAATTACTCTTTTTGCAAAGGACTTTGACAAAGGTAGTTTTTTTTGTCTTTTCTCATATCTTGGCTCATATCAAAACATATTTCTTATATATGCGTATATGTACACCTTTTAGTTTGTTTTCTTCTTGTTTTTTACTTCTTTTTTCTTCTTTTTACATAGAAGCGTTTACTGACACCTGGAGGTTTGTTTACATCGAGATGTAAATTTTCATCAGGAGTGAGAATGGCTGATGACAATGACTACATACCAGTTCAAATAATACAGATTTATACAATGATGAAATTATTGCTGCTTGCTTTTGATGGACACTTAGGACCTTCACAGTCGCTACATAACTACTTTGGTTCAACTACTTTCGGCCTTCACCAGATAGAACATAGCTGCTGCATAACTACTTCGGTTCAACTACGTGTAATGGGCAGCGTACATATGTAGTGTGGTTATAAGAAATCCCATCCTCCTATATTTAATGTAAACAGTTGAAGTATGTCATTGGGCGTGATGCCAAGTGGCGCCATCTGGTTGCACAACCAGAGGCAGTTATATTTACATCGTCTTGTTTCCCTTCCCTTGAGAACGCTCTTCAGTTCTCTTCTATTTTGAGTATTTTTGTTCGCCGAACCGTCGGCGTACGTGAGTGAATGCAGATGCTAGGTTTGGACTTTTTTTTAAAAGAAGAGTTGAGATAATCCTCTCCTTTCATGGTCACATTCCGACAGGTTGTGAGGTAGGCTGGAGCATATTTGGAACTAAAGAAGAAACCAACAAGTTTTGGTCAAAGTCGTCATTCTCCATGAGTTTGATGCGGTATGATATGAACGAGGCGACAGCCGTGTGAATATCACATAGCATTTAAACAAGTTGGAGAATTACTTCTTCTTTGACCAAAACGAGTTGCTTCCTGTATTTATTTCACCCCTGTGCACATCTTAAGAATGGACGACACACAGGATATAAACGATGGAGAACGGACTGCAATACTTGTATGGGCAATGAGAACGAGTTCCCAATGTTAAGCCTATGGACATTTATTCCAGGGGTGATATAAATGGTGGCATTACGCATGAGGCCCAGTTTACCAGCACCGATTCTAAAATCTGGCGCCTCTGACCGATTATCACATGTTCCCGATCAAATATAGGCAAGTGTAAACAAAAGAAACACAAACCTGGTCAAGGATTTCTCAACCCCAAGTTGCATAACATGGCACCACCGACAGCCTTTTGAGGCCCCTGACGATTTCAAAGCGCTTTGAAATTGTCGGCGAAGGATCTGCGAATGACCAGGATCCAGATCATGGAGAACAGACTGCAGTATTTGTCGGGGCATGGAGAACATTGGTGATGGTACCCAAAATATTCCCTCAATAAAATTGTTTAAACAAAGGCCCAAAGAACAATGATTACATAATGCTGTCTTGCCCAATCAGATCCAAGCTTGGGGTAGGAATAAAACATTCAAGTTGATGTTACTTGATTGGGGTGGACATGGTTACCCCATCAATCGGAGGTTAACGAATTCCCGGTTCTATCGACACTAGAAGGTATATAGTAATAGGGAAATAAGACATCGTTAAGTAATATTTACATCCTACCTCGTAACTTTCATATTCTCTCATCCGGAACAGTTTCCCTCTAATATCATATATCTATGATTTAGAAGTCTATTCGATAATACTTTGGCAGAGGGTGATTTATTTTTAAAATCCCAGGCAAAAAATACCGATGAATATGTAGCTCTAATAAAGGATAATAAACCAGAAACGGGGCATATTGGAAATCTGGAGGAAGCAGAAAGAACATGATGTTAGAACCTTGGCAGTTGGCCAGAACCGGAAGCAACTTTATATGTATAGTACTCATGTCAATAGATTGGAATTTTACATGAATTTCAATCTGGTTGAATGGGCGAGTTTCCACTTAGCAAATAGACCACTCCCAGTAAGTAATATCCATCGCCATAAAAATGTCGCCGATATTGTGCACAGTAGATTCAACACTGGAAATGTGCTACAAATAATGATAAAACACTGTGTACACTTCACGTCCTATATCCAACTGAATGTGGCACAAAATGAACATCCCTTCCCAGAAACACTTAGAATATCATGATTCAGTATAGTGGAAACTGAGCCATTCTCATAACCAACAGCTGGAGTTGTACCAGGAGACCAAACAACTCTTTTTTGTTGTGTAATGAGTGTACCGGAAGGTGTGCTACTGGCATGCCCTGTTATTTCTCCGTCTCTCTGCATGTCTCAGCTCCTCACATTCACAACCTGGTGCTGTGTATGTACACATGAGATGCCGACCCGTACTGCACCCTGTGCAGTATGCTAGAGTGTCACACCTCTGTTTACTTGGTCTGATGTGAACTCTGGATCCACAACTTGGTCACCACAATAAGTGACCCGGAATTCGGATCCTCGGTGTGCCCGGATGACCTTGACCTATATCGTGAACCGGTGTCTCGTGTGTTCCTCCGTTCAAAAAGGTGTACGATCTGTATTTACACACGTTCACACACACACACACTCCTCTAGGGCGCACCGAGATTTCTCTTGTTCTTAATTCTACAACTGGGCTTTGATATGAATTACATGATTATCTTACTCTTAGATTATGAGCTTCTTCTTTCGTGTATTTTTCAGATTGATAAGAATATCACAAACTCACATATATATATATACTTGTACATGTATACTGTTGAGGTCTTATACCTCCCTTTAATACTTGCTTACTTATAGATATATACATTGTGGCGGAAGCAAAATATGTAAGAATGATATAGAAAACAATATCCACATAAGGTGTTATGGAAGATCGTGGACATGTACTGACGAATGATACCTGAAAAAAACAACAACAAAAACAACAACATATAACATGATTGTTGACAGGACAGGGAACATACAGGTTGGTGCATAAGAACAGTGCAATACAAAGTAAATATTACATTAAAAAAAAGGCAAGAGACAATGTATATACTACATTAAAAAACAATTTGAGGTTGGTCGTTGACAACTAAAAGCAGGCAGATCCAATAAACTGTGAGTTCGAGGCTTCCTTTATAATAGCGTCCTCACATTCTGGTTTTTGTTTGATATTTTTATTTTATCATTTTGTTTTTGTGAACCGCACTTCCTCAAAAAAGCTTCCATTGTTAATGACAAGAATGCAGGCCCACACTCAGATTTTCCAACACTGGGAACCTTCTGAAGTGAATGGGACCCCCCCCCCCCCCCCCCCCCCAAGCAGTTCCCTTTAGTGGAAGTGACAAGGGTGACGTATATTTGATCCCCGGGTCATAAACAAGACTGCCACAAGAAGAGCATAGACTATTGTCAAAGGCTCATTGTAAATAGAACAAAGTATCCCAACTACTTTCAATAGGAGGCATTCAAAGGGTTGAGAAACAACACTTGCAGTGAAAGCTCCTGTGTAATATAGTTACACAAGCCTTTTTAACAGGCGCGCCTTGTATAGAGTCCCTCCACGTGCTCCCATGGCTTTAACCCTGTCCACGCGAGCAGGTTGCTGCATGGTTTGCAGTGGCTCCAAGGCTGAGGATTTATTGCCCGCCTGATAAAAGTCTCCATAAGAACTGTATAGAGCACCTGCAATTTTTTATCCGGAGATTTGAGAAAAAAATATCCCCATCCATGATGAGATGAAATTATCATGCACTTATCATGTACTTTAAAATAAGTTCCTTAGATATTTGATATCAATAATTCATAATCAGTCAAAGTAATCCCATTTACCACCAGGAATCACTGTCATAAAACGTTTTGCATATTTATAACACAGAAAAAGTGAACTTTATAACTGCCATAAGTATATACCAACGAGTATCGTTGTACACACTGAAATACCACCACACTCACCTGTGTTGTGGCGTTATGACCACCGAAAGTTACCAACATCTATTATCTACTCTTTATAATAATTGTACCATCATATACATACTAAATCATCAGACTCGCCCGTAATGACTTTCAAAGTGTACCTATGTACCATCCCCATTGTATATATGTCCGGTTTCGCATACTTGATCAACATTGTGTGGAAGAACAATGTACAACATTGAATGCAATAAAGATCTTAAATGACCTAATTTGGAACTACATGTACTATTGCAATAGACTTGCTATCAATCCTTTAGGTGGATAATAAGTACAATGACGACTGGTTATACATATATGAGTGGCTTTGATATCCTTGTACACAAAACCAGTAATTATTGTGTAGGTATCTGGGCAGTGTATTTCTTAGGGTTGAAAATGTCCTAAGGCAGTCAATTAGATTTCTCTTGTCACGTGACGTAAATAATCTTTGTAAAAGAATAAAATGGCTTCCACAGATATATTATCTCATTTAATATGAAATCTTGTTTTCTGCATTTATCGAAAAGTTGTTGAATTTGTTATGAATGCCATAAGGCATTCTCATCTCTTCTCCTACTTCATGCCTAGATGTATCCCATCCATCGAGTACATAATGCCTTAATGTATTCCCATCCTTCTTGTGCATAATACCTAAAGGCATTCTCATTTTTCTCGTACATAATATCTTAACGCATTCTCTTTCCTCGTGTACATAATACCTAGGGCATTCTTTCTCTTAGCGTATACAATCCCTTAAAGCATTCCCGCCTGGAGAGGGTTAATCCTGGTCACGTGACAGCCTTCATCCTGTGGCAACATGAATATCCTGTTCTCTTTGTGCCTGACTCGGGATTTCCTCCGGTCTGCTAACTAAAAACAAAACGAGCAGAGATCCTCCCGGGTGCTGCTTTCCGCACGCCTGTATTTATCTCCACGTACAGGGAAGTGGCCGACCAGTCCACCATCACAAAGCAGCTGTAATTAACGAAATTAGCAAAAACACAACCATGGCCCAATCTAACATTTACTTCTATCCCCAAACTTGGCCTCATTAACACCAACTTGGCTTAGGATAACAAAAAGGCATGTAGACTTTCGGCGAACTAACGATAAACAGTGTGTAAGCCGAGGAACTGAGCCATTGGGACACGACCACTGTGTGCAATGGGGGATAGTGGTGTCGCCTTTATAAAGGTCTATTTTCATTGGCCGATTATTCAGCACCGATCTGCAGTCGGGAAACACCGATCGATTATTTGGGAATACCGATGCAAGACCGGTGAATGGAAACAGCCCAGCATTTTTTCATGAATGGTCACCGATTCTTTTGACAAAGATCATGCAATATGACCATCATCATTCGACTTTCTCAATGGCCGGCACCATCAAAAGGCTTTGATTTCATCAGTGTGGCTCAGGGTTATGGCCTTAAAGTGCCATCAGTATGGCCATGTGAAATGAAGTGAAAACAAGGCATCCACTTCACCCTCACCGATTATTTGTCACTGACTTGCAGCAACCACCGACCTTTAGGGTAACTCAAAAAAATCAGTTTCCATCAGCCAATGGAAACGGGTCTTTTATCTGACAACTACCATTACAGAGACTTAAGACAAAGTCACAGTGCCAGCCGCATTTACTGTACGGGTTCCGTGGCTGCCTAATGAGCAGGAGACCAGGGGTTTGTGGATGTAGGTGGTGAGGTGGAGAGGGAGGGGTGGCTGTTAGGGGTAGATGGAGGGGGGCTGCTGGCTACACATTTCCTCCATCAGTGTATCTCCAGGCCTTGTTAGGCAAGCCTTTGTGTTATTCTACATGCAGGGTGACCAGGCTGGGGGTATGGGAACCTGCACCCCGCACGTGAATAGCACAGCATGTGATAGAGCTACTCTTTATGGGGCGCCGAAGTATCTTATAAAAATTGTAATCATTTTGGATTCTCTCTTCCTATTCTGTTTCATTGATTTTTTCCCCTAGTTTTGTGAATTTTCTAGATTTGTGGCTACAAGTCCTGTACGCTTTATAATAACTTATATAGAAAGGAACATGGCTATGGACTGTCTTGACTAGCCTTATGATCCATATGCATCCACATATACTCGCCACCCCGTATACTCGCCACCCCATATACTCCACACTCCATCTATACACTCTGCGCTCCATACACTCCACACCCCATATACTCCGCACCCCATACACTCAGTACCCCATACATTCAACACCTCATACACTGAGCTCCACATACACTCCCCACCCAAATATACTCGCCACCCCATACACTCACCAACCTGTGTATACACCTGCACTCCAAACACTATGGGGCCCATACATTCTACACCCCATACAATCTGCACCCCTACACTCTGCACACTATAACCTTCATGCTCCATACACTCTGCGCCCCATACACTCTACACACCATACACTCCACACCCCATACCCTCCATGCCCCGTATACTCAACGCCACATACACTGCGTGCCCCATACACTCCGGTTCTTATGGGGCTCAGAGTGATTGCTAGTTCCGCCATCATCCGCCAGGAAATTGTAAGATAGCACCACTGTAGTCAGGGGGCAACCACTGTTGTCAGTTGTTATAAGCTATAGATAATATTGAGACGAGGCTAAAATTTCTCCATGGCAAGCCCCCAAAAGATACTTTTGATACAATCTGTTGATAAGTGGTCCCACCACCTGGTGTTTTAGATGGCGTCGGGGGGGGGGGGGGGAGGGGGGGGGGCAAGATAGCCGCTTCCATAGCACAATGGCTATGTGCCCTATACACTCCGCCCCATACACTCCATGTCCCATACACTCTGCAACCGTTACACTCCATGTCCCATACACTCCATGCCCCATATATGCCATGCCCCATACACTGCATGTCCCATACTCTCTGCACCCCATACACTCTACACACCTTACCTTTCATGCCCCATACACTCTGCCCCATACACTCCACGTCCCATACACTCCGCACCCCATACACAGAAAGCTGCTTCAGCCAACTGCCCTTCCTGCTGGTGCCCGGCAGTAAATCAGGCTGGGCGTCCGCCCCACGCTGGGGACCCGCCTTTCTCGGCTCCTAAATAAGTAATGCGGGTTGGTGATTGAATATCACGAGAGGCCGACAAGATTCGCCGTCCTGCTCAGTCGCCTGGCCCCCGCCCCGCCACGCCACCAAATGTCACTCTTGTTAGTGCCAGCCGCCCTACCCTGTCCAAATAAATCAAGCCTGGTCTCCTTAGAGCCTTAGTTAGGGTGCTCCAGCATAGCCGCCTTAAAAATATTTGCCAATCATGTTGGTGGGAGGGGACGGAGACTGATTGACAGTGAGGGGAGCAGGGCTGGACGGCCAGCCTCTGTTGGTCACCAAACATAATAATATGTCGGCGATCGATGGAGAGGGAGTCTCCGAAACTAGTTTTAGTACTGTTTTTGTTCCTGGGTAACGGCAGGGAACTGTTGATGATAGACCCCCTTCTCATGCAGGCAGTAATGGCAGGCCGCTGCTACAACCACCGCTGAAAAGTCCGTGCTCCAGACAAATTGCGTCTATTCAAGTCCTTATGCCTATATTCTGGCCGCTAGTTGCTGGGCTATTGGACAGGTTTCCATGCTTAAGTATTTACTCCAGTGTTTTTTCTGAGCAGGGAAGTCGGAGTGGTACTTTCTTCCCTGCTAACCTTTTTCTCATACCATCGCTTTGGATGCATTTATTTCAGAGTAGCCAATAGTCGAAGGAACTTGTTCAGAGGCAGGGTGAATTTTCTCACCTCATTTTCCCAGAAGCAATAAGAAAAACTAGAGCAATAGTTTCACCACTTGCGTAGACTGAAAAGAAACCAACGCGATTGTGAAGACTTGCAAAATGCCAGACCTTTAGCTGGTAATCTACTCACTCTAGGCCAAGATTATATGGGGTACTAAAAGTGGGCTATTAGCTTCGGAATTTGGCGGGTCCTGTAAAACGGAGTCGAAATCCAGGTCGCATCTGTACTAAAAGGTGCTGCACTTAATTCTCACCATATTTCCCTTCAGACACCTCCGGTCACCGTTCCCATGCCACCCCTCTCATGAGATCTCACACTCTCTAAGTGGTATTCTGTATTCCAGTGCAAATGAAGCCACTAGTGCAAAGTTCTCACTACGCTCTATGGGAGAAGAATTCTTAACGAACTAGGCTTAGAGCCTTGAGAATCCACTGGCACACAATATTCCCGCTAGGTAGCATCATTGAGATTATAGGAATCTTTTGGTTGCATTGGTGTACATGTTTAGCACAGGAGGCAGGCCAGTGGACTCTCAAGGCTCTAAGCCTAGTTCGTTAAGAATTCTTCGCCCATAGAGCGTAGTACAGAATACCACTTAGAGAGGGGTGCCCATGTTGAACACCATCGGCACGCAGGCAGATATATGCTCACGACAAGGATGCTCATGAAGTCGTCACGTTGGTCGGGTTCGGCTCTCTCCTTCGTGCCAACTAGGCATTATGCCCTCCGAGGGCATGGAGGTCTTGCAGTCCCCCCCCCCCTCCCCCATGACTGCTAGATCCCATGTTCCTTCTGCGACCCATGGAGCCACTCATAGCTGCTCGAAGGTATTTTAGAATAGGGAAACCAGACCCTGGAGAAAAAGATGACAAAGTTACTTGGTAATATATTTGAAATATCACTTCAGCCAGCCAAGGCCTTGTGGAGTAATTCTTTTTATTCGATCCCCACCCCTAAATTACTCTTTTTTTCAAACCGGGACCTGGGGCCCGTTGAATAAATTGGGCTCGGACATGAAGACCGTTTTCTGTACGCCAATAGGATCCAGAGACGATGTGGGTCAACTTCATTCAATACTTATAGACGACCTTATCAACAGCTAAGGCTGTCTTAACTTAAATATCATTAAACGATAATCCTTGTATGAAATAATAAAGAAGAAACCAACAAGTTTTGGTCAAAGTCATTGTTCTACACGAGTTTGATGCAGAGTGATATGAACGAGCCGACAGCCGCGTGAATATCACGTAGCATTCAAACGAGTTGGAGAATGACTTCTTTGACCAAAACGAGTTGCTTTCTGTATCTATCTCACCCTTGTACAACCTAAAGAATGGACGACACACAGGATATAAACCATGGAGAACGGACTGCAATACTTGTAGGGGCATGGAAAACTAGTTCCCAATGTTAAGCCTATGGACATTTATTCCAGGGGAGAGATAAAGAAAAAGGTCTTCATGTACGAGCCTAGGTCATTTAACAGACCCCAGTTGCCCTCTATTCCACATTTCTTTACAGCGACAATTTTACAAACTCAAAGCTGCAAGTTTGGGTTATGACCTTGAGTGAGATTTTGCTAAGTGAGGGGCTGATGCACACTAGGAGTCCTGGGGGTCGCAAATACCCCCTGCTTGGGTCCAGGCAAAGGGAACTCTTAGATTCCGACATTTTCGTGGGGATGTATGAAAGTAAATTAAACATTGATATCATATTTTATCCAAAGAATCTGCAATATAATTTCTCTTTTGAGCACAGGTATTGTTAGCAGGCCACAAATATATATGTCTCTGTTATAGTAACTTTTGAGCTAAAGATGATAGGAAAGAATTCAAAAACGTGTTTCATCTTCTCAAATCGTGAAACTGTGGAATCACCCAAAGTCTCACGGCAAATCCGATGTTGCATTGTAAAACACGCAAGGCTGCCGTTTCCTGATGATTGAAAAAGATTAGAGCCTGATGTCAGATGGTCATAGCTGGTGTCACCCAAGTGTCAACTGTATCTGAGACAGGTGGACATGTTGACTTCACTCTGTCTCCTCTTCGGAGACAATAATAATATTCTGGTAATGGAGAAGAGATTTGTGGTAGTTTAATGGGGAGATATTCTGATAAGGGAAGTTAGATTAGTAGTAGTTCAATAGGAATATATTCTGTAAGAGAATTGAGATTGGTGGCAGTTTAATGGGATATACTCTGGTAAGGGAATTGAGATTGGTAGTACTTAAATTGGGAGATCTTGTAAGAAGGAAGGGTTGATTGAAAGTAGTTTAATGGTTTAAATCGTAAAATACCTGGTAGAATTGGTGGTCGTTTAATGAAGCAACATTCTGGTAAGGGAGGTGAGATTGGTGATAATCCAGAGGAGAAATATTCTAGTATGACAAGGGAGATATGTGGTAGTTTAATAGGTAGATACTCTGGTAAGGAAAGTGAGGATGATGGTAGTTTAACAGGGAAATATTCTGATATGGGAGGTGAGATTGGTGGTAGTCTAATGGGGATATATTCTGGTACGGGAGGGGAGACTGGTGGTAGTTTTAAAATATGAAGATATTCTGGTTAGGGAGGTGAGATTGGTGGTAGTTTGAACCTTTGCCTTCAGCATCTGTTTATATGACCGTCGATTAGATAATCCCTCTGCTTTTGGCATAGGGAACATATAATTTAAGATTATTCTTGACGTACAGCTACAGGAACCCTTTAGCCTGTTGAATAATTCATGGAGACCCTTTTCTGAACGCCATAAGACCCAGGGACATTGTGGGTCAACCCTATTGAACACCTCTGGATGACCTTTGTCTTAGCGAATGAGCTTGAATGTCATTAAATGATAACCCTCGTACGATCTCCTTGTACCCCCGTGCTGTCATAGGCATGAGTTATTCAACAGGCCCCCTGTTTCCGTATAGACCATACTCCCCACTATGAACCCCCCCCCCTCCCCCCCCCCCCCCACACGCACACTGGATCCTACCTCCTTCCGCTGAGCTGCACACGAGGGAACGCGGCGCCCGACAGCCCGCGCCATCTCCATGGCAACCGAACACTAAATCAGCTCAGGATATTGATTCCTCGTTGCCATGGATGTTCCGTGGTGGGCGAGAGAGGGTGGAGATAGGAGAGAAGCACTCTGAAACCCCGCTCTCTGCCTGCAGGGCCTGACAGTATTAAACACAAGTAGTGAAGCCCCGGTGATGCGCCAGGCTCTCACTGCACACATGTCCAGAGCTGCTCTATCTGGTAGACACACCACACCGGCCTGAGATCAACCTGAAATGTATAGAATGAATTATTCACCAGCACAGATCACAGAAGCCATCCATAGATTATATCTGCAAAATTCCTGAAACATTTGACCTTACAACCCTCTCCATCTCGTACGAATAAAGAAGTGGTGTAGGTACACTAGGTTAAAAACTGTCAGATACCATAACCATTGGATACGGATTCAAAGCTATTGTATATAGGAAGATAGGGCCTTTGTGCCATAGTGCTGAAAATAGTCTATATTGATATATCCTTTACTAAGGCAATATCTGGGCTTAATTCATTGGAGAAGATGGATAATAAATACAACAGACGATGGTTTTGTAGACAGGTGGCTGTGTAAACCACTAATGCTCGTGTATTAAAACGCGTCAACCTCTCATAGCTTGTCTTCAAAACCATCGATTGTTGTCTATGTACCTAATTTAAGGATGGCCCTGTATAGTATTGAGTTAAATTTCTAAAACAATGGTAAACGAATGTATGGTACTGAGTTTATGGTAGCGTCATATCTGTCATGATATGGAGCTCAGACTAGTTGAAACACTAATTAACTAATGCAATCTCACAGAGTTTCAGAACATACTTACCTCCGTCCAGGCAATTATACATTAACAGGGCCTACAACATATTGCCTCTTTCCATTAGCACTATTGCTTCCCATCTCTGATGTGAGACAGTTCACTATTTCAAAACTATTTAAACCTGATGGAAACAGCTATCCTCCTACCCGTGATGAAAAGACCGCCATAGACTTGACATAGACTAATTTTATACGGGAGGCCATGACATAAAAGAGTGCTTCATGCCACGAGGGGCTTTAACAATTGACCAATCAGCGAGCAGAAGGTAAGGTGCTACAAAAAAGTTCCGGTTGCACTCACAATGCGTATATTCGAACGTTTTCTAGCATAATACAGAATATTACTAATGATGAAACCAACCCCATCTCAAATGCCATTATGATATTAAGAATATGTACTCACTAAAGCAAATCGAGTTATAATCGCGTTATTCACCATTTTGACATCTTGACCTCATCATGTTATCTGCCATTAGAATATTAGAAAATGTGTACTCACTGAAATCTAGATACGATCACGCTGTTTGGCAAGTTGACAATATATGCAGCCCAGGAGTAGTAGCCAATAGGATTGTCTCCACAGGGAGCCTAGCCTCGGTAAGTAACTTTGGGCACACTCTCCGAGTTACTCCGGAATTCTTTCATCGAAACCAGTTTCCCTCTAATACCCATATCATATGATATGATTCAGTCTTCCGAAGTCTGGGCACTAATCATGGCTTCACCTTCCCAAAGATAAACAACATGGCTTCATTTGATAAGCGATGGTAATCTGAAATTAGCTTCCGGAAGACTACAACATGGCTTCAGCTTCTAAAAGAAGACAAAATGGCTTCCCCACTAGAAGCCAAAAGTTCCCTCACTTTCTAGCGGATTGCATCAGTGCTCTACTGGCGACCGAAGGGTAAAAAGGTCTGATTTTTTGTTTTATCTTAGATCTGGTTGACAATTACCAGTCTTTTCCAGACTTGCTCAATCTTCAGATTTTTCTCACAGGTTCTACACCACAGGGACAATGATTTTATCCTACCCCTTATATAAATCTCCATAGACTTAACATGGTGTGACCGTATGCCACGGTTATGCCATACATTATTTATATGCCACTAGTGACATATGAAGTTAAAAGCACGTGACAGGATAGGATAAAATCTAAACTTCACTCAATTTCATATAATTGTTTACATGGCATTCATTGTCTTCTGCTACAGATATCACTCAGCTCCGCTTCGTGATATCATTTCGCAAAGACAACTCATGCCATATAAACAATCATATGACATTTCGTGATGTTTCATGATAGAATCTATGAGATACTTGTAGGTAATAATCTCACCCCTGCATATTTACTGGGGTAAGAGTTCTTTTATTTACCACACCATATATATACAGACATGGTATGAGAAAGACTGGCCTTTGATTTAGAATTAAGTCTACCACTGCTGAGAAGAAGGAAAAGGTGGCTGAATTGGGACCGGACCCACGATCTTGGGATTACTAGTCCAGTTATTAAGATTCAACTTCAATTTAAATAAATGTTGGTTTTGTGATATAATCTATACATGTTTAATGTCATTCTTGTCAGTATCCCTTGTCCCATTCACACGGGACGAGTTTACTAACAATTTCACCATGTATATGCGCACATGATTTGGAGACCAAAAGGCAACAAGTAGACTGCAGTGTGTTCAGTAGCGTGAACATAAGCCTAGAGAGTAATTCCCAATTCGTCATACCCTAAAGAGTAGATGACACATGGGAGTAGCACCAGATGACGTGTGTACCCATCGGACCCTGAAGCAGATATCGCGTGTTGCCGTCGGGGCTCATCACTTGGAATCCCTGGACATTGAAGGCTTCACTTGTCACTATACATTCATCTTACATATGTTGCATTTCCACTTGCCGATTATGACTACTGATTGTGGAATTTAGCACTGCCGACCAATTATGTGATTCTATTTCTGCAAAAATCGATAGCTCATAAATTTGAAGGGTGAATAATTTTCCTCGCCAACAATACGCAATATGGTACCACCGATTTTTGAGGCCACTGGCGAAATCAAATTGGGTTAAAATAATCGGTGGTGGTGACCAAAAATCAGTCGGTGCCTGCCTCCATTTTCTTCTCTATACAGCGTTGATTCTGGCCGCCACCAATTTCTATGTTAACCCGACTGCACATAGAGGAACAGCACTGTTTCGTATGTGGCAAATTATATATTCGGCACTAGTTTAGGGAGGGCTAATATGTTTCGAATAATTATGTTTGGCTATTTGATGACATGGGGTCTTTTAGCATGTTTGCCCCTTTTCAAGAAATGTTTTCTAACCTTCCTACATGATATGATTATCGTGGATATCAAGTGGTGATTGGCTTCTTTTACACTAGAGGACACATCCATGTTTCATTGAACTTCTTTATGCCTGTTTTTGGTGTGAATAGGGGTTATTGGAACAACTGGACTCACTCACTATTCAAACCAACCTGTGGTATTATTACATCCTTAGGGTAGCTGGTAAACAACAGATATGTCATCACTATCATATGGGCTTAAGGAAGATATAAGCTGGAGACCTCTACATGATATTCATGTGATATAATATGTTTTTTCACTTTTTTTTATCAGGTCATGATTGAATAGTAGTATCTGTGACACAACCTCTAAATTTAAGGTTGGCTTTTCTATGACGTATCAGCAGACAAGCTCATAGATACAGAAGGCCCCGGATTTTGCTTCACCCTTCATCTATTATCCACCATCACTAAGAATCTGTATGCAATAAAGCCTCAGAAAAAAAACATCAAGAAAAACAGGAGAGCAAAGAATATTGCGCTAAAAGACGCCGGCGATGATGTATAGATAATCAGATTAATGCCGTGCTGCATAGAACAGCGCACGACGGAGATTCCTTAGACAGGTTCAGGGCCCCCCTCCAACTCCCCCTCCAGCCCTCCCCGCTCAGCATTCGCTTCCCTGGGGGCAATGTAGTAATCAGAGAGCCGGCTTAATGAAAGACTGCACCCTGTTTTTATAGTCCCAGTCTCGATCTATTCATCTACGCCGTCTCAGCTGCCTGCAGCAAGAGCAGGCACCACACACACTCCCTCCTCTCTGCCCTACCTCTTCAGCAGAGTGGCGCGGGGCGGGGGGAGGGTGTTTGTACAGAGGGAGGGGGGTCTGTACCACACTTTGCTGACGTTGCTGGAGGACCTGGAGACTGCAGGCAGCAGCCACTGGGGCTGCTTGCTGCACACACCACATCAGCACCAGCGGGCTCCCGTGAGAGTGGCTGCCAGAGGACGAACAAGGTGACCTAGTTTGAGCTGCTCTGTATACAATCGGGACCTGTCTGAGATGTTGTAGATGAGGGGAAGGGTGGAGGCGGGCAGGGGGTGCCATCATTGTACAGAATCAGAGAAAAATACAAGTGGCTCTGCCTATGCATCAATAACCAGTAAATTCTAGTCAAGACGGAGGAGGCAGGCGTGGGGTTGGGTACTTCAAGGCAGACAAGAAGCGCAAAGGAAAAGAAAATTCTTCGATAGAGTACCGAAATCGCATTATGGACTCTGTGAAGAGTTTTATGGTCGACACTAAGCAGGTTTAGTTAGATCCATCACAGCGTATCCTACATCAGTACAAAACCCATACGGATTAGAAGGACGTGTATAGTGGCAGGATACTTAGGTTAGGTGAGGGGAAGCCATTTTGTTTTGGTGGAATTTCATCTGAAGCCACTGCAGAAGCCAATCTCGGCTTAGTGCCCTGTGACACTGAGACACATTCCCTACACATCCTACACTATCTAATACTCACTACAATTATATTAACAGAGTAACACGAAATTCTAATGCGGATATCATCCTGACCAGATTTTTCAATGAAGACACTTTAGATAGGCTTCAGTACCGGAGGTTGGCAGCTTGTTAAATCACTAAACACGATATCATATTATACGATGCTTGTAAAATCGGACAACTTGTATATCATATGTAAATGAAGGAGAACCCCAATATGAATAGATTGTTAGATTTATAAGCTGAAACTACTATTCATTACGGTGTAGGTATATCAAGGGGGTGCTCAATCAGGCCAAATTCTCACCCGATCGATTGTTCCTGGGCCATTAAGAGGAAAATACCGTAATGTGTTCTATACTGATAGTTTAATAAATGTCCATTATCATAGACTAAGAATCGGCGAGTGTCTGTCTACCAAATCGGCGACAGTCTGTCCAGTGGAACACCCCCTTTACATAGTCATGACCGAAACACCCAAATTATAACTCTACTGTCTATGCTAAAACACATCCCCTACACACCACACTCTACACTCTAGCTAAAACTCCACTGTCATGTATTCAATAAATTCACGATAACTGATTTCAATCGGAATGTCTCGTAAATAAAGACTTGTTTTCCTCAGGAAATTATCCTGTGATATTGCTTCATAAAAGTATCGATGATAAGTAGGCAGTGACATTAAAGAAGGCCTGCCGAATGTCTGCCAATTCCGAGTGCCTCAAATACGTGCTCTTTGCCTTTACAAGGCCAGCTGTTTATTTCAGCTTTCTTTGGATGTCTGTGTGGAGGAGGCAACTATATTGATGTGTAACCAGGGGAAGCCAATACCGCTTCCTACCAAGCGATAGAAATTGGGTTAATTTCAGAGAGGCTTTTCCCCACAGGTCACTTTACGTTTTCTCTACGAGGTGCTTGGTGAAGGATGGTTGTTATTTTTTTTAAATTTAGTTCTTTTAATTCACCGAAGGATTTTCTAGAAGGTCATTCACCCGGCTGGTTTTTTTAATCAATGCTAGGTCTACACTGGACCATTGTAGCTACGGCGGCCAAGTTTGGTGCTCCAAGGTAGCACCATGAACACAAATGTGAGGGACGTGACACAACTCAGGGGGACGGGATGGACAAAAGTGACAGACAGTGACACACTCCGGTTACCGTGGCTGCCGTATTCGAATTATCAATCAAAGAATGATTCGCTCTGGCAGCTACGGTTGGAATTAATGACAGTTGTACTGAGACCTGGGACCTGTTTCACTAGTTTAGTGACATGTTTGTGACACCATACAGACATTGGGGTTGTCTAGTTTTGTGACAACACAAGTACCTGCCCCCAGGAAAAAACAGACCCCAAACATAAGAATTAGACAAATCTACACATCATGGACCTGTTTCACTAGTTTTGTGACAAAAGTGTTAGACAGATATGAAAAGCGGCACCAACAGTGCAAGCAAGAACGGACAAAAGGAAGTCTAATGTCTAGTTCTTATGAAACCGGACACACCATCTAGACGCCATCTAGACATGTCACGAAACTAATGAAACAGGTCCCTGGTGCATATACTATCATGAGCGCTATTACTCTCAGACACTCTCTGTCACTATCTTTCTGAGTAAATTCATTTCCTGCGGACAATAATTTTTTTACTTTTTGTTTGTTCAGCGAACTCGATATTCTGGGGCACAAAGTAATGCTCCCAGGTGGGTAAGAATCGTCGAGTTGGGCATTAGTCGAGACACTACTGCTGGGCACGCTGTCTTTGCTCCGACGATAACTGAATAAGCTTCTTAGATTGAGCTTCAGCTTTGATCAAATCCCCTAAAAAAACGACTGTTGAACGATTCTTTGCGGTAGAGGAACTATAAAGCAATAAATGGCTTGTAAGAAAAATAACGAACATAAAAAGGTGATTTCTTTGTAGATGTAAAGTGTTTTGATAGGGAGAGTGCGCAAAAAGCCCGATCTCATTAGACAGAGCTGAGCATTAAGGCAGGACTTCGCTGTATTATGCCCTGTTTCCATTTGCAGATCTCATCATCGACCGATTCTGAAACGCAAGTGGAAACAAAAAAGTAAAAACAAAAATCTTAGCCTACTTCAGTATTATGATTGTAGTCAATGAATGAAAATGGAAATAAAATGCTCTTTAAAAAAAAAAATTAAAAAAATCAGTGGCCATTTTTTTTAACACCACTTCCTCACAAATTTGCTGCTGACGAATTCAACACGGGGAGATTTTATGATGAATGAATTAGGTTGACTTTGAATGAATTAAGTGGCGACAGTTTAGCTTATAGATGGAGCCCTATATTAGTAGGAGGGTACTTAGTTAAAAGCAGTGATCTCGGCATCGTGGCAAAGCCCGACCCATGTTTGATGTTAGCTCATCTATTCCGGCGTTTACACTGGACGATCATAGGCGGCGATTCTTGAACCTGACGACTTTCAGCCGTAAAAGTCTAGAAATCATCTAATGTAAACGCCAAGCATGTGGCGACTGCAGATCGTCTGATTATATCACATTACACAATTTGGCACCACCTCACGACTATTGGACATGCTCAGACGCCGGTGACTATTTCAAGCCGGTTTGAATTAGTCGTCTAGAGGGGCGTTGACTCTATGTCGTCAGTGTAAATGCCCAGCCTGGGACCTGTTTCACTAGTTTCGTGACATGTCTAGATGGCGTGACATGTCTAGATGGTGTGTCCGGTTTCAAAAGAACTATACATTAAACTTCATTTTGAGCGTTCTTGCTTGCACTGTTGGTGCTGCTTTTCATGTCTGTCTTCACTTTTGTCACAAAACTAATGAAACATGTCCATGATGTATAGATTTGTCTAATTTCTATGCTTGGGGTCTGTCTTTTCCCAAGGGCAGGTACTTGTGTTGTCACAAAACCAAGCAACCCAATCTCTCTGTATGGTGTCACAGACATGTCACGAAACTAGTGAAACAGGTCCCAGGTACATTCTAAGGTTGACGACTTTTGCGGTAGACATTGCCACCGCCGGCTTGATGATCTACAGTCGCCACATATTTAGTCGTCTAATGTAAACGCCGGGTAAGGCAACAGAAGGGCTGATGGTGTAAAGTGTCGACGTTTGTGAGGTCCAGTCTCAAAGATCATGGACCCCTACACTGTAGCCCAGTATATACTTTCATTTGATTCAGTGGTGGGATACCTATATTTGCAGGGATGGTCAATATAGAAATCGTTTTTGGTAAAAGAAAAGCTCTGTTTTGAGTTTATTCATGTATCCACTTGGGGTATCTATCACTAAAGGCTGTTTTTTCTGATTTCTTTTTATAGATACGCCCATATTGTCTGCCTGCATTTATAATGTAATTATATCCTGTCTGGCTTATACAGTGCATCAACATATCAGACAATAAATCAAAATGATAAATTTATTTGCAGCTCACTTATATAAGATGACCAATACTTTGGATTATATCTACGCCTACGATGCTGTGTCTACACCAGAATTAAATATCAGGAAACTCAAAATTTACTTCCCGGTGTCTGTATATATGAGGTGTCTGTGTGTCCTCCAGGCCAGCCTCTCCGGGCGGGCCGGGGGAGCGGCGGGGGTGGGCTTTGAAGGGTGGGGGTAGACTTGCTCAAGTCTTTGATTATGAACATCCATTAAATGATTAAACACAATAGGAATGAAATTCATTAAAGTATGCATCCTTCTCTGACTGGCCCATAAATCAAAGACTTGTCCACTATGAACCAAATCTCCTGTATATGCCCCCCTCCCAGTCGCTCCCTGTACTCCTACACCTTCCCCTCCTCCAGTTCTCTGGCCGCCTGTGCTGTCATAGCAATAAATTTCGCCTGCATCTCCCAGCAGATATCCTGACCAGTAGCCAGGATATGTGTATGGAGAGTGATGGAATACTAGATCAAAGTGAGTTGCAGACCTGACCAGAGTGGTATAAACATTGACAAGGCTAACTCGAGTTCAGTTTCGTATTTATCCCACCCCATCTCACCGATATAAAGAGAAAACTTTGTAATTATCCATGTTAGTAGCGTGTTGATACTCATCGGAGGATGGCCACATTTATCAATGTTGCCGGATCTACTTTCGTTTTCTGGTCCCTGATTGGTCCGTTTTTTTTATTCACTTCGGTGCATAAATAACACTTTATTCAACGCTCCGGCAAATACATTGAGTCAATGTTTAACCTATGGCGTTTTTTATTAGGGGTAGGATACTGGATCAAAACAGCGCCAGAAATTCAACATCATTACTGATTGTACCAGTCCCTGTATCCAAGCGAGGAGGGTAGCCATAGGATGTAGGGACTGGAGCCAGTCTAGGGTGGGGGGTGTGGGGGTGAGGATGCTTGGCACATCAACCCCTGTTTGAACACCTCCTGTCAACAAGGCGAGCCTCGACACGTCCCCGCCACACAACGTCGTGTTGACCACCCCGCTCTGACGTCACCACCGCCCCGCGGCGCCACCTACACGTCACACAATCCATCAGCTACATTAGCAGATTATTTGTGGGGTGTAAGCCACTGCCTGCCCTCCCAGATCTCCCACCATGCTGTGTCACCCGTTTTTAAATTTTTTTTTTATCATTTTTAAACATTTTCTTTTTATTTCTGGATATGATACATCAAGACATTCTGCTATTGCAGGTTTTGTGTGCCTTCTATGAACAACTTAATTCGTAATCATACCTCAAAACGAGTAGGTTTTGTCGGGGCTGGGATTTGGGAGCCAGTCATTTTTTCAGTTTCCATCATACATTTTAGATTTTACACTTCTTTTTATTATCAATTCTGTGAATCACCAATAAAATGATTGAGTTACCTTGTGGCCTGCTTCTTTGCTCCCATGAATTTTTCATGGTTTTTTTATTCTTTATTCTTTATAACATTTTAGGTAACTAGTTCTTTATCGTTCTACATGACTATCTATCTATTTAGTTGCCACCTCTTCTATTTATCAGAGTTTCATTTGGTTTTGTTTCTCTGTCTCGGAGTCCAAACATTGTTCAAACTGAATCCCCCATAGCTTCTTTTTAAATTGAATTGTAATATGACACCACATGGACGTTTATTTCTACTTTCAATATCAAGAAAGTGTTTGTTATAGCATTGGTTTTATTACCTTGGTACATTTTGATGACCACACCCATAAACGATTTCAGTGAATTACAATCTCATGTTGCCATGGTAACTATCTAAAAAAACCTTTCTGATGTTTGCAGTACAAAGATATAAAATGTGGTTACTGTAAAATCAGTCGTTGGGTGGTGACCCTCGTGAATTTATCTTTACACATAATCACCTCCAAAGCACACACACCATTTCCACCTGACGACTGCACAAAGGATAGTAATTTCTGTAGTAGAGATTCCTAGTATGTGTTTCATAGAACTTAATGCATTTTATAACAGAATTGTTGACACACCACTGATTATAAGTACCCGGTTCTAATTTATCGGTGAGGCAAATAGTCATCAGGTGATGCCAAATTGCCAGAATCGTTGGCCAAAATATGTTAGGTGTAAATGCCCCAATAGATATGTATTTATAATATCTCTTTGAATATTGTCTAAAGTATTTTTTTGGATATAATGTAAGGTTCGACATTCAATCATATACTTCGCCTATATACCACAGTTCCCTAGCTCCCTGTATGTATAGGTGTAGGTTCTGTATCTATTATTACATACCTGTGGTAGTATATCCTACCCATGCTCCTACCCATGTCGTATTCATATACGTACAACACCTAGGTGACGTACAGGGGTACAGGGCATGTACGGCGGCGAAATCCAAAAACTTGCCCAGAAGCAAAGTTAAAAATTGGATATTTCAAGTTATTTAATGATACGAAAACAGGGATAATGTGTCTGTACGTGATAGATACTTGGTAAAAACGAACCGATGCCCAAGATACAATTTTACTGCGTATTTATCACGTACAGCCACAGTAACCCTGTTTCCGTATACTACCTCTATGTTCTACACAGATTTTTTGTTTTTTTTGTTTTGTTTATTACACATAAATTCATCAAAAGGATGGTCTTCCATTTATGTCTCATACAGTGACATCAAATTAGCATAAGTATGAAAAGTAGTTTCTACTTTTCTTCTCAGATGTTTGTGTTATTTAAAATTTAAACATTATAAACCCTCCACCTCAATATGGAATGAAATAATGATGAATAGCCAGATAGTATTAGCTATGGGAACACATCGTGTGATTTGATTTTTGCATGAGGCGACCTCAACCTTCAGGGGACTAGAAGTATACATCAAAATTGATAATTTGAGTGGTTATGGGCTCAAGTGTTATAAGATATCATGAGCTGACCGTAGTCGTTTTCTGAAACTCCCTTTTGTCGGTGCAGTTTTGATTGCTTTAGCTAATTTATTCCAAGACATTTCACCTCTATACTTTGGTGATTTTTTGACAAATTCTGTTCGTGGTCTAAATAGTTCAAATTGATGACTAGTTTGAGACCTAGTCACCCTTATAGCAGTTCTATCTTCTGCCCTAAGGACTCCTTCGGCTGGGGTGGAAAAGACTGCCATATCGGCATCTCCGTCTGGCGCCTCATCTATCATGTCACCATGCATTTGTATGTACACCTTGCGCATATAAGTCAGTAACAATTCTTTACGTCGACGTCGCAACATCTGTATACCCGTTAACCCTTCCACGCCGGGCACCTCTGACAAAGCAATGTCTGTAAGGCCGGGTAGGGTGTTAGTATGAACCGCCAGGGAACGGGTCTTTTCAGGGCAATTGGGATAATTTCACTGTTTGATCACGTGATAAAACACGAGATCTTTGATATTATTTTACGAGTATTTCAAAATCGTAATGGTAATGTCATACCAACATTCTGTGAAAATTTCATCATTATTGATCAATTATTTACAAAGTTATTACACTTAAACAATGATTTTGTAAGTCTTAGAAAATGATGCCTTAAGGCATCATCCGGCCACACACGGCGATGCCTTAAGGCATCACCCGGTGCCAAAGGGTTAAACTATGCAATGCCTCGACAGTGTGTACCATAAACCTATCTCTCAAGCATATACGCTGCACCTTGTTTTGCAAACGTTGCATTTTCTCGAGCCAATTATTGTTTGCTCCGTCTATAAAGTTTGCCGGATAATCTAAAACAGGCATAATCGCCATTTGGTATAATGTAATTGCCACAGTTTTCGAAATTAAATAACGTATTTTGTTCAAATGGAATATCAAATGACTTACCTTCATACACAGCCATCCACGGAGACTCACAAAGGTTTTCACAAATTAAAATCATTCGTCTGGTTTCAGAATGTCAATCGGTCATGAGGTTTTGAATTCTATTGACATATTTAAATCAAACTTTCAGCTGACGACAGCAATTTTAGTCAGCTAGTTCTTGGAATTCAGTTCTACTTCATTCTGAGAACTGCTACCAGGTGAAGGTTATAAAACCTGTGAAAACAATTAATCGACCATTAATTGCAGCACTATGGTTTCATATTAGTAAATATGTTAAATGATTTATCAAAGATGTAAAAGGTCATCCCTGTTATGCCAATTATCGCATTGTGATCATGTTATAAAAGCCATTTTCCATTGGCCGATTATTGTTGGTTTAGTACACTAATACCAGATCGGTGAATGGAAACAGATTTTAAGTAAAGTATTTGAAAAAGTCACCGATTCTTTTGGAAAAGGTTATGCAATTGCAACCAATATTGACCGACTTGGTCAAAGACTGACAGAATCAAAATGCTTTGATTTCATTGATGAAGCTCAAGATTTTAGCCTTGAAATTCGGTCAGTATAGACGGGGGAATGCAGTAAAATCAATGAATCCAGTGCACCATCACCTAGTATATAATACCTGTGGGGTCGGTGGCACCACCAAAAAACCTTCAGTTTTATGTGGCGTTTCAACCTACCGACTATGATCACCGATTATGGCATTCACCACTGCCGACCGACTATATGATACTTTTTGTACAATAATCGGTAGGTGGAAATAGAAAGGATCAACGATTTTTCTCTTCAACATTTCCCAATATGGCACCACCAAGTGACCTTTGGGGCCATTGACGAAATCAAAGCAGGTTGAATTAATCGGTGGCTGTGACCAGAAGTCAATCAGTGACCACCTAAATTTCCGTCTAAAAACAAAGTTCTTTTCTCACCACCACCAGTTTCTGTTCTATTCTCATAGGGAGGGTTAATCTTCAGGCTGGGAAGGTCCTATATACATTGAACAATCTCAAGGAGGACAACCGACCGATATCTTTACAGGGTGCACATTATCGGTGAGGTTTTCATTGGAGGTGGAAAAGCCACATAAGGGCAGTGCAAATACTTTCGTCGGCCATTGGAAAATGCCCTTTCCATTGAAATTAAACGGTATGGTTTTGAAAAGATTCAGGGGAGTCTAACAGTTATTAATGCTTTGAATGAAAAGAGATTCTAGAGATGTCTTAATACGACACGGGACCCTGGAGGAGGCAAACACAGAGTATCACCTCAACCTTGGATTATGATCAACACTAGCTGAAAGTTGAAAGATGTATCTAGAGAGGTTTACGAATAGTGTTAGTTTATGAAGCTCATAGAGAAAACCGACCATACAGTAATATTAAACGATGCTCTGTAGAAACGCCGAGAGAGACGACTATTTTTGTTGTTAGGTATTATTAGAGGATGAAAATCGATGGGCAACTCACACTAAACTCAAGCAATCCTGATCGAGTACCACGGAAAGCTTCAAGTAGAAAAACCCATAGTTATGCGCCTATACCTGTACAGCATATCCTCCTGGACTGCCAAACGGTAAACGTATAAGACACTTTGAAAGAAAAAAGTCAGAATATGAAAATGTTGTTTGAGTCTACTCATAAAAAAGATAAAATCAGCTTTTTGGAAGAAACTCGTCTCTTTGATAGTTTAAGGCCTGGCGTTCACCTACTACGATCGAAATTTAGACCTCCCGATAAGGCACCGATAAAAAAGCAAATATCGGAGACATATCGGGAAGGTGCAAAATCGTAGACATATATATGTCTAGACATGCTAATCCACCACGCATTGTATGGGGTTTTTATCGGTGTCTAATCACAGAAACGTGGTCAACTGCCCTGATATTAGGTGACCTTCCGACGCAATTTTGATTATTTATCGGGAGGTGCATCGTAGACCATATTGGAGCCATATCGTAATAGGTGGACGCTGCGCCTAACTGAGAGAATATGGATTATATATGTGCCTGGTTTGTTATCGGTGAGACAAATAGTCGTCAGGTGGTGAATGTGGGGATAAATAATCGTCAAACTATCATTGCATCGCAGACCATATCGGAGCCATATCGTAGTAGGTGGTCGCTGAGCCTAAAACGAGTGTTGAACACATTAGAAATGATTGACTGAAATGAGATTTGGTGCCACATACTTAAAGATCACCGGAGTCTACTCAGGAGTTGCCCACGGCCACCCGTGAGCTCCTAGAGTGTTTATAGGAATTATCTGCCTGGCCTTTCAAGTACCGCCGACTGACCTTTATGGAAATACCAATATTATTTATGGCTCTCGCAGATTATTAATATTGGGTAAAACCTGGTGTTCCTTTGTCTACGTGTCTTTATGGATGATAAAGTCAAAGTGTGTCATTATTGAGCTTGTCATGTTTTTTTTTTATTTCTCGAGCACTCGTTGGCTTCTCCCAATGAGTATAGAAAAAGTACTTTCCTAACAGAACGTCCAAGCGTTAGCTAGTTTTATAGTACATCTTAGTTAAATTGATTGTGTCGCTAAGAATATAATAAATAGATTTACCTATTTATTCTAGACACTCATCATTCATTGACCTGGCCAAAAATAAGTGCTCTTCAATGAAGGAGTCCTATGAATAAGGATAAAACGTTGAAATCAACTTACCATATTTGCCCCCACCCTATTTCGATGTATTATAACCCCCGATGAAACCACCCATTTCAAAATCAACTCCTTTTTTTGTGCAATTTACTTCAGCTTGATTAATTTATTATTATAGTTGCCAATAGGCAGATGGTACATAGGCAAATCACACGGTCGACTGGACTACATGGATTCTCTGCTTCGGGGTCGAATGTATTTTCTGGTTTCTATACTTCGAGAAGTGTGGTCTTTTCCAATAGATATCTGTAAAAATAACTTGACTTGTACAGTAGCAAATGATTTAAACAACAATACAAACGGTAATGGTGACCGCATTCTGACTAAGTCTAACACATTTTATCGTACTGCAAACTCGCAGTTATTGTTTACTTTTGTTAATGCTAATTCTAGTTAAGTATATCATGATGTAATCAAACAACCTATAGTGTTTACATTCAGAGAATAAAAGAAATATTCAAAGCAGATTCTAGTGGAATGGCAGTGAAGCTCATTCAATACTAAAAATATATAATTGTGTTTTTTTTCAATTCATGTCGCTGCATACTTAAGGGGAGAATAAGCCACATCAGACTGTGTAGTTTGGTGTACATGTGCTGGGTATATGGCGGTCACCAGTTGACATTCAGTTCATATTCCATTCAGGTGGCATATCCGTAGTTACATCACCAACTATAAAATGTCTGATGACCTTCACTGTGCACTGACGTCAATAAACACGGCTTTACATAACATGGAGATTTGACCTTTCCCTCCCTCTGCACTAAATGAGCTTTGCAGATGTGTCCTCTGGCTAGATTATAAATCCATTCAGTTCTATATATAATCAGGTAGTTCTTTGTGTGTGTGTGTGTGTTTTATAATGCGATGTTTTCTTTGCAGGTTACTTTTAAAGCACATCTACATTAGTATTTTCCTTATTGTTGTACATCGTATTTCTTTTTTTGAATACTAAGGTATGGCTACAGTTTGCAGCGTGAGTATAAAGCCTCTCCCCCACCCTCATTCTTTTATACATGATATGGTGATAATGTGGTGATTGAATAATGTAACAGTTACAGTTTTGAGGCCTTTACAACCATGGGAGGTTGGTCTGTATTTATCATAAACCTGAAGTTGATTAAAGAATTATCGTAATTTGGCGTAATGACTAATGTTTTTCGGTGATTGGTACAGAACAGGGTCCCGTACTGTGTGGTACAGAACCCCGATAATTTTATGTTACATTGCAAAATGGTGCGTATTTACCATATATACGTGATAGGTATATATAATTATAGATCATCCTGACCATGCTGTACAAGCCACAAATCGAGATCATAATTTACGGTTCATATGGAAAGAGGCGTTTACGCCGAGTTCCGTACGGACCGTAAATTATCATCAAGTTTTGTGGCTTGTACAAGCATGGTTGGACGTTATATATTTACTATATACCCGAAATTAGGAAAAATCATTGATTCATTTTGGCCTAACAACTAATAATTTAGTCAATGTGTATGAGAAGGTGCTCCATATTTCCCCGAACGGATCACTGTTCCGTACAGCATTTCTTACGTTATGTGGCGAAAAGTGCGTATTTACAGTAAATACGGCCTGGATATCAATCCATTTTCTACTCTTAAACATTGTTTCTACTTATCATTACCGTTATTATCATTCCAAACCGTAATAATTATTTCCAACACAGCTTACTTGCCTCTTATTTAATTATCAACTGAATATTTCAGGGTTTTAGATTCCATTTTGGAGCAGTACTTAGCTTCTTCAATGATAAAAAATTGGCAGCTTTTCGGTGGGTGGCTCAGAACAGACAGTGGCAGTTTACACACATCTGTATGGAGTTCGCCCAGCTCGACCTAAAGCCCGGTTCCCACTAAGCGATTTTGGGGCATCCAGAGGGCACCCGTCGGCGACTATTGGCCAAAATTTCTAGGAATTTGCTGAGTCGCCAAGTGGGAATGCAAAATAGCAAAATCGTCGGCGACTATTGCTCTACCCCCCGTTGTTTGGGCTTAAGTCGGCGACTGGATTCTCTCTGAAAAGGGCACCAGTCTCTTGCAATTAAATTTCAAACATGTTTGAAATATATCAGGGCATAGTCGCCGACTATGCCCTCCCACCCGCTGTGCGACTGGCGTTTCCCGGCGATTATGTCCGACAGTAGTCTCAGGGGCAGAAATCGCCTAGTGGGAATGGGCCTTAAGCGATTTTGGGGCATTCAGAGGGCACCAGTCGCCGACTATCAGCAAAAATTTCTAGGAAGTTGTCAAGTCGCCAAGTGGGAATGCAAAATGGCAAAATTGTCGGCGACTATTGCCCTACCCCCCGTTGTTCGGGCTTGAGTCGGCGACTGGATACTAGCTTAAAAGGACACCAGTCTCTTGCGATCCAATTTCAAACATGTTTGAAATATATCGGGGCATAGTCGGGGACTATGCCCTCCCACCCGCTGTGCGACTGCGGTTTCCCGGCTGTAGTCTCAGGGGCAGAAATCGCCTAGTGGGAATGGGCCTTTAGCTCGCGCCGTATGTCAAGTAGTTGTCGGGTTTCCGGTCTGCAGAGGACCAGCACTCAGGGTCCTCAGATAAGCGTTGGTTTAAAGTGCTATCAGCCACCTGATAAGACGTCAGACGTGGCCCGCCCAGTGCCACCGTCCGGCCTTGACCCTCTTTTGTAAAGGTCAATTGGCTTTATGCAGTACAGCAACCATTGGGGAACACTTCACACTGATAAGCTTACCGTGCATTGACTTTCATCTTGTATAACATCCACCCAAGAAAAAGCTAGGAACAAATGGTATGTTTATCATTGATGAATGAATAGGGGATATATTCAGTTTATGGTGGGTTAAAGGTTTTGGGTTATATTCCGTTTATTGGGCATTCTCCATAATCTATTCAACTTGCCATTTCTACAACTGCCTCAAAGTATATCAATCACCAGTGGGTGACTGAGGTATTTCGGTCTCTAGAAATTGGTTATGGACAGCTGGGCACACTTCTTAAGCGGAATATACACTCACAGGGTGTTTCTCTGGGACAAATCTGTACTCGAACACAATTTCTCTGTCTAAATTGTAGGGTTCCATTTCCCTGAGACATGTTTTCCCCTGAATTTGATGGCGATGTTTACCCCTAACAAGGAACAGAATCTCATAAGATTTTTAACCCTGTGAGGTACATAAATCCTACTGCGTGAATTCCACTTTAAGCCCAAAGCACAACTTGAGACTTTCGTATGTCTCAAGGGATTTGTCGCAGTAAAAGTCCCCATGCGATATTTTCCATGCTAAAGATTTTACCTTGAGATATTGTACCACCCACTTTTTCACTCCCCTTTACCCTCCGCTGAGGTACAAAGTCTCGTGAGATTTCCCCCCCCCCCTCCCCCCCCCCCAAAATAGGGAGAAAGTCTGCCTGCTGCTGTCTGTCGGCGACTTTTTCCCCTCCCATGCTGTACTGGCCGACTTGCCCATGAGAGTTTTCCCCTCCAATATCGCCAGCATGTCTCAAGGGAAAATGTCTCAATGTGTGCTTTGGTCCTTTGACACTGAGACATTGGCCCTTTGCAGCTTTTGAAATGTCACAGAGTTGGCATGCTAAAAGTGTATGCAACCTCTCCCTGAACTAAGCAATGTATATATATGAGTGTTTGGCCCACCTCAAAAACATTTGTATATGACATAAATCTATGTATGTCAAACATTCTCAGATGTAGAAATGCCATATGATATGATGACTATGACTGGGAAAAGCTAATTGGTGAAGGCAAGCTTGGCAAACTGTCAATACCAGAACTGTCTATATGCTTGGAACACCATAAGCTACCTCGAAATGGCAAAAAAAAAAGATCACAACCATCATACCACATGTATCACAGGAACTCCTCAACAGTCACATTGCAAATAGTGCACAAATGTCAAACGAGAAATATCTTCAGAAGATGATAATTCCTCATCAGATAAAGAGGGTCTGTTCATACCATCAATAACACATCAAAGAACGAGTTATGGACAGTGCTCCAAAAGCGCATATTTTGCTTGGTGTTACACATGTTGGTAATGGAGCAGTAACTGGCCAGTGCCAGTTTACACCTGCCGACGGAAAATGCACTGATGAAATATGGGGAAATAAAAGTCGGCTGGTGGTGCTCCTCGACGAAATATCGGCAACGATTATCGATGACACTCCAAGTCGTTGAGGCGTTTACACTTGATGACCAAGAATCGGTAACAGAAATGTAAAAAAGGTGCGAGCCTTTCTTTGCAAATGCAGAGGTGTTTTGCCGACGATTTTAAAGTGCTTTGAAATCATTGGAGGCGTCAAACGTTGGTGCCATTTTACGCAATTTGGAGTTAGGAAGTAGTGCACTGGGTCTGCATTTCTTTCGTTTTCATCTAACCATTTTTTTTTATAGGTAACGCATAATAATCGGTCAGATTCTAGAATTTATGGTCAGAATCGGTAGGTGCAATCTGGGCTTTATGTGTTCGCAACCGACCTTGAATTCAGTTAAGGGAATACTGTATTAGCGGCGAGACTCATTAATATCAATCCATGCAACTTACCCTCGTTTCACTATAATACCTAATTCGTGTCAAAGGTGTATTCCCCTGGTCCCACTTTTAATCACTTCTATTCGTATTCCTCAGTGGGACAGAAACGAGCCACGGGGCCTTGCAGTATACACAACTTGTTCATATATCTCTGCGCCTATAGTTATAAAGCATCACGCATTTCTAGGAGCCTCGACGGACTTTTAAGTAGTTCTACAACTCGATCAGTCATCGCAGTATGTTGTTTGACACACAAGTCTACTTTGTTCATATCTTATATATATTCTGTGGCGGGCCCTCGATTTATCATCATACACCACTATTTCCAAGATATGTCATTTGCTATCTTTGTTGACGAAGAACGCGAGAAGGAATCAGTCTGCGTATATCATTGCCATCCTTCCCTTCTTCCACCGACCATCACAAGTAGCCTACATACTTGAGACTCCATGTATTGCATGCTCTGAGTAGGGAAGACAATATTTGTGATTGTGTCCAAATATCTAGAATTCCTTTTGTAGTTGTTAAATTCGTATGAAGGAAAATATGGTTTTATTTTGGTTAATAGCACAGTGGGATATAACTAGGTCTCCTACGAGAAACTGTTGTAGTCCAGGACAGGAATAAGGTGCTTTTCCATTTGCCGACAAAATGATCAGCAATTTTAGAAACTACTTTTCAAATATGCAATAAAGGGAAGGCAGTGCCAGGTTCAAATCCATACAATTGCTCTGTTTCCACATGCCGACTGATTTTCTATATTTGATTTTTATGCTGTGACCAAATTTATCCCTGAGGAAATAAATAGATTTTTTATTTTGTCAGAAACACAATTGTTGGGAAGTGGTTATGAAAATGGGACATAGATTGGCTGCTAACGTTTTTATTTCAGAAAAAAGGCCAAATTTCTAGGAATCTGTCTTGTCATAAAATGGGAAGGCAAAAATGCAAAATCGTCAATGACTGTTGGCCTGCCCCATTGGTGCAGGCATCAGTCACTGATTTGAATCTGTCCCAACAAAGCGTTAGTCTATTGCAATTTAATTTCAAACATGTTTGAAATTGTCAAGCCGCAAGCTTAAGTCAACGACTGTGGTCTCCAACCACTGTACGACTACCACTTCCTCTGCCGTGCACCAGTCTCTGAGCAGGAATCTGCAGTCAGGAATCGAGCCTAAAAAGGAGCAGGTGTACCTGAAACTAATTTACGCTGGTATAGCCAGATTCTCCGCTCCTCTAAATAACGTATTCTGCCAGTCACTCATTTAGTGGGGTCAACCCTCGTTAGTTAGCGTAATGAAGATACAAAGCTCGCTCATTAAATACCAGTGTGCGTCCTGCATGGCCAGGCGCTGCTAACGAGAGAAGTAACTAAGATTAATTAACAAAAGAAGTGTAGAGTAGCTCTATGCCCGTTGAATGTCACCACTGAGAGACTCAGGTATATTCGAGGATGAAGCTATGCACCGCTTTTTTCACTCAATCTGATAATGCTACATTGGAGAGTTATATTTGAGATGCGTGCTGATTGGTTTAACATCATTATCTCACTCCTGGTAGTTTTTCTCCATGGACTTAACATAATCAAATTGCATCAAAACACTGCCATCAAATTGCGCAATTGTGCCCTACACTTTTCACAGTTAGGTTGCACTGAAATTGCGCAATACGATATATGTCCGATATTGCCTTTTTGTATCGGAGCCATAGTAGGTGGACGCCGGGCCTCACATTCAATGCAAAGGTTGGAAAATCATTTTTCAGGTGGAAACGCTCTGTTTGTTCTGGGGTTGACGATTTTCCCTGACGACCAATTTGACAGTGAACACATAATCGGTGGATATTTAGTTGTCAGCTGTAAATGCCGCATTGTTGAGACCCTCATGTTGAAAGACGATGACCTATAGGTGATATTTAGATGGAATACAGCTGTGGGTTATCTGTGCTTTCTTCATGATTGCATCACTCCCGTTTCAAAGGGCGCTGCAGGCTTGCCTCTCAGCGTGTGACATTCTGAAGTGTTACCAGGCCAATATTGCTGTCAGCGGAAACGACATTTTTCGTAATATTCCATGTTCAGAGTTGGGCCTGGGAGGTGTCTTTTTAATGTTTTTATTCATATTGTTTGAATCCCGAATTACTACGGGATTCAAACTCGATTGGATACGAGCTCAAACCCTAAACTAATAGGTTTCCTCTATAGTATCTTTTCCACCTGGGGGTCACTATAGTGCATTGGTGTGCACCAAGTGTACACAGACAAGATGGCGTCTGTAGGAGAGTTGTTTTCCCGTTATACAAATGACAGAGAGTTTATGATCAATATATTTTATCGCCTGAACTGAATACCAAGCAAAATTGTTAATATAATGATAAACCGACAATTATTGCGGTATTATTGTATACAAGTAGATCCTATCTTACCTGTACTGATACTTTATAACTATTCTCAAAGACTCAAAATATCGATCACATTCATTATCATTATTATTGGTGTGGCCAAATAGCTGGCTCTCTCTGTAATGAAGTAATGAACCACCTTGCTTTATAATTAACAATATATCGTACTGCAGCGGGACCAGGCGGACCAACTAAGCCTTGATGGTTTTAATATACTATTTAACCGAATGAAACGTATAAAGAAATCTTTGAAATCTTTCTCAACTTCTCCCCTCCTTCGCACTATATATATTTAAATTCTCTTGACTTCGATATCATTTTAAAGTAAATAACTGTTATATACTTGAGTATTCGACAATTGTATCCGAAAAAAACTCGAGTTTTTGAGAGATGCTTACTTTGAGATACAAAAAAAGAGAGTACTGATGTGACCTCAGTGGGTGTATGTTATATGGTAGACATAAACAGTGAAACTCGGTCAATGGCTGTGTGTTAAGCGACGTTTAACATGGGTGTCTCTGTTCTAATGGCCTCCGAATGGATAAGCACCAATTACCAGGTCATTACCTCGGCCTTGTGAGTGGTGAGAACCCGGTTTGAACCCGCAGCATGGCGGTACTCGGAGATGTCTCTGTCGGCGAGTGTGGGCCCTCAGCCGGGGACGCACCAAGCGAGAAACGCAGTGATCTCCAGAATCGCCAACACAAAATAGAATGTATGTGAGATATCATTTCGTAGTAATATCTCCCACTGATAATTTAGCGTCCGAGAAGCAATAATCAAGTGAAATATGAAATAATGACTCACATCACATGCACGCCAGATTGTGCTGGCGATTATGGTAATCGCTACATTTCTTGCTTGGTGTATCAGGATGCTTTAGCAAGAAATGCAGCAATCTCCAGAATCACCAACAAAAAGGACATGTGAGATATTATTATATAGGAATATCTCCCACTGATGTCGTTTAGCGCACGAGAAGCAATAATCAGGTGAAATACTAAATAATAGCTAACAGACAGGTCATTTTGAGTTGATGATTCCGGAAATCACTGCGTTTCTTGCTTGATGCGTCACCGCTTCAGGATGCTTGATGCCGAGGACACACCAAGCGAGTAAGGGCAGCGATCTCCAGAATCGTCAACAAAAATTTGCATGTATGTGTAATATTGATTCACAGTAATATCTCCCACCAATAATTTAGCGTCGCTGATGCAATAATCAGGTGAAATATGAAATATTAGCTCACATATATACGCCATTTTGTGTTGGCGATTGCGGAAATCGCCGCGTCACTCGCTTGGTGTGTCACCAGCATTATACCGGAGACACACCAAGCGAGAAACGTTGGCGATAATTTTACTTGCCAACAAGGTCTTGGCGATTATATGAGCAATAAAATTTATCGCTTGGTGTGTCCTCTACTCGCTTGGATATGAGAGCGACTGGAATGTAGGCAAGTTAAAGAATCGCCAGCACATTCCATGAACGATAATATCAAACATGTTTGATATTCTCGCCAAGAGAACACAAAATTCACCCACATAATCGCCAAGACAGAATCGCTATAATACTACAAAAAACCGGGACACACCGAGTTTTCTGTCAGTGTCAGCGATATGTGGGCGAGTCCTACTAGAGACAACCAGTGAACCAATAAGATTGAGTTTTAGAGTCACATGATCACCTTACACAACCCAAACTTGCAATGGCTTACTTGCCAATTTAGTAATCGCCAAATATCAAACATCGCTCATACTTGGCAAGTTTTGCAGTAATCGCCCAGTGCAGTTTATCGCTGGCGTCTGCTTGCCACCTGAGCTCGCTTGGTGTGCCCCAAAATCGTCAGCAAGTCGGCAAAACCCCCTCCCACCTTGTAGGCGAGAAATAGTGAGCGATTCCATTACTTGCTTGTCCAGAATCGCCTAGTGTTCCACTCGCTTGGTGTGTCCCCGGCATTAGCTTGGGACACACCAAGCGAGAAACGCAGAGATTTCCAGAATCGCCAACACAAAATCGATTGCATGTGAGCTATTATTTCAGAGTAACATCTCCCACTTATGATTTAGCGTCTCAGAAGCAATAATCAGGTAGAATATGAAATAATATTGTTTGTGAAAATTCATTGCTTGCGTCACCCTTTCAGAGTGTTGTGAGGAAATCAGAATCGCCAACACAAAATCCAGAATCACCAACACAAAATAGAATGTATGCATGTGAGATATTATTTCATAGCAATGATGATTTAGCATCTCAGAAGCAATAGTCGGGTGAAATACTATTTTCTCGTAAGAACTATCTTCCCGTATTCGCTAGGTTTTGCACCCAGGAGCATACAACATAGTTGTATGCTATTGGTATAGTGATACACAATTCCTGCGTTTTCTATGGACATTTTGTATAGGGTGGATGATCAAGACACACCAAGCGAGAAAACCCAGCAATTTCCAGAATCACCTAAACAAAATGGCGTGTATGTGAGCTATAATTTCCTATTTCACCTGATTATTGCTTCTGAGATCCTAAGTTATCGGTGGGAGATATTACCATGAAATGATATCTCACACGGTCACTATTTTGTGCTGGCAATTCCAGAGATTGCCGCCTTGACTCGCTTGGTGTGTCCCCGGCATCAAGCCGCGATTTCGGGAACCGCCATGACAAAATGGCATGTATGTGAGCTATGACTTCACCTGATTATTGCCTCTCAGGGGTCAAAATATCAGTGGGAGACATTACCAGGAATTTATCTCAAATACACACTATTTTGTATTGGCGATTCCAGAGATCGCCGCCTTGACTCGCTTGGTCTGTCCCCGGCATATAACACTGCTCCCCCCTCCCCCCTCCCCGGGCCTCCGTGTCTCTGCCGGCCGTGTCCGCGTGTCACCGCTCATCACGCCCCCCTCTCCCTCCCAACCCGGCACAGCCGAGCCCGGGGGTCGGGGTCCTCGTTACCCGACCCCGGACGGACGTGATCCGGGCCCGGCCTACGTCCCCCCCCCCCCCCATACACACACACACACAGGGACAGGTCACACTCTCCAAGCATATGTCCTGTGCCTTGCTTGAATCTCTGCCCTAAGCCACCTGTTTGGGGAAAGATCTGCCCAATGGACCTTTTTTCTACAGGCCGGTGTCTCACCTTATCTGCCTGGTTACGCAATGCCTGCAGCCAAACAAACGCCTGACAACGTTTTCCTTAGCATTGGATCACTGAGTGTATTAAAGTCATATGTTTATAATACCCGTTTAGATTATACCAAGAGAAATAATAATGATTGCATCATATTATTCTATGGTATTCCAGCTCAAATCTGGCATCTTAAACACCTGTGTATGCCAATATTTCAAATATCCTAATTTCTGAGCAATTTGAAGAGTGCTTTGTGATCTATTTGCGAGTGAGATATTCATTCACGGTCACGTCTTCTCCGATGAACATCCGTTTCCAATGTCTAACTGGAGAACCTGAATATAATGTGGCAGGTAAATGTAGAAATACCTGACATTTCAATTTCCGGTATTTCCAATCTAAAGGGATATAAAACCTGTTTAACTTGGCACTACGCAGCAGTCGGGCGGTTGGTGTATCAAAACAAACCCATTTCACAGTGCTACTTACAATGATACAAGCGGGAACCAGCTAATACCAGACCCTGAACCCGCAAGGAATTACGGGACGCCTCAATATGGTCTATGACAGTCTCATCAACTGTCAGTGCACACTATACTTCATTATATATAAAACAGATACTAGTGGAATGGTAGTGAAGCCCATTTGATACTAATTTTCTTTTCCCACTGACTGCATATTTGTCTTTGGATCTATTTTGACAGCTCCTCTGTTTTGGAGCCTGAATGTAGTTCCACTTCCTGTTCCGGTAAATCACATAGCTGTGTTGGAGCAGAGATTAGATATTGGACCAAGCACCACAAAAGTTCTGCTTGGAGAGTAGGCGCACCCTACCCCTCCCGCCCGCCCGGCCGCCGCCCGCCCGGCCGCCGCTGTGCCGCCGGCGGGCGCGTGCTCCCGGCGGCCAGATAACCTGACCAGCCCGGATCACGGGGCCTCACATCTCTGTGTCCTTGGCCGCCAGTGGCTGTGACCTTGGCCCCCCGCCTTCTGGTGTGTCTGATAGGCCTCCTGGTTGTGGCTCTGTGGTGTGGGTTTGCAGACGTGGGTGGTGGTGGTGGTGGTGGGTGTGGGTGTGGGTGGGTGGGTAGTTACCGTATTGTCTCATACCATATCAAATTCAAGGACCTCTAAAGGCTGTGCTCCATTCCGCCGATCCACAGTCTCTCCCCGTTCTCCCCTCGTTCTTCATCAGATGGTGCCGTTTTGTTCTTGCCATTATCTTACCATAATCGGTGGTGCTGCTCGATTAGCACTCCACTACCGCAAGAATTTCTTTGTCAGTCTCTCCTCAATCGGTGCTGGTTCGGAGCATTTGCTCCACTGCGCTTCATTAACACAATCGCAGAAATCCGGCACCTTCTCTCGTGCGATTTGGTGAATATTGGCAGCATTACATGCCTTAGTCGAGTTTTCCATCCGATAGGGGGCGCATCATTAATAAAGATAAGTATTGATGAAATTATGTTCAATGTCTCAATATTGTCTGAACTTTCGGCCTCCACTCTTGGGTTTGCTGGTCATGGGGTATCGCCCGTTCACGTTGACCGCGTCCGTTGAGGGATAGGCGGGGAAGCAATCAACGCTGGAGCCAAAGTCGCATCAAACCTACTAATCATATTTTATTTTTCTAATAATAAAGTGTTGAGAATTGGGAGTTGCCCCTGAGTCTAGCCAATGTACTGCAATAGGCCTTTTTCCATAGGCCGGTGTCGCACTTTATCTACGTGGTTACGCAATGCTTGCAGCCAAACATACCCATGGCAACGTATCCTTTAGCATTGGACGACCGAATGTAGGAATGTAATACATTTATAATACCAGTGTCTATCATTTCCATACAGATAAATGTGATTGCACTGTATTCTACGGTATTCCAGCTCCAATTTGGTATGTCATACATGTATATCAACTCAATGATACTTTAGATATAGCTTAGATAACACAGATATACCCAAATTGTATACACAATAATACACTGGCAGGCCCAGCTAAAATATGCTTATCTTTCTCAAAGTTAAAACCAAGATAATTTCCGACTATAAAGTTTACACAGCTCAGACTCGTTGATACAATACCTTAGTTTGTTCTAGCAATTTAATCTGTCAAAAAACAACACTCCTGGTATCACACCTACCATTCACACTTTAGGTGTGATTGCTGTGCGTCTCTATATGCATACTGCTGGACTCGCGGTGTTTGTCCGAGCGGCCGCGTAACTAGCCAGTGGGCCGTTAGGCGGCGCTGAACGGCAACACCTGTATTAGTGAGAGAATCATTCAAGAATCAGAGGAAGTCGTATTGCGGTTACTAATATACGGAAACTGGCTTACTGTCTTCGTACGTCAAAAATACGCAGTGAAACTGTTGATCACATACATCCCGATGCCGTAGGCAGAGGGATGTATGTTATCAACAGTTTTACCAAGTATTTTGACGTACGAAGACAGTAAGCCTGTTTTCGTATTATTATATACCTAAAAATGGCGAAATTTTACCTTGTCACGTGATCACATACCCCGTACGTCACAGTGTGGCGTACGGGTATAAATACGCCATGGGTAGGAGCGGGCAGTATGTGTAGGATATACCACAGGTATATAATAATGGATTATACGTCAATGATGCGCCAATCATCACAGCCCTGACTCCACTACAGCTCCACTACCAGGAATAGGAGGCGATTAAGCACCGACTAAGCCGCGACCAAATGATTGCCCCTCAACGATCGCCCTTGATTCCACTGCAGTGGAGCACCGCCTTAAGGGCCACCTTTTCTCACACCATTACCTATACCAATATTGTCTACCTATGACCGTTCCCCTCAACAGTACCGATGACTAATCCTCCTAATATTGAGCTTTCCAGATCCCATTTCCGAAATTCATTGGGTTATATAACTTTAGTATGGCCTTTCTCCACACCATCTACCTATGACCCATAGGATCTATGATAATTTCTCCACCCAATTACTTAACCTATGGGATATGCCTAGCCTTTTAACACACCATTACTATATAACAAAGAGGTCTTCCTATGACCTTTCCAGACCCCATTTCCTACTTGCAATGGAACATATTACCTGCAACCTTTACCTATCCCATTACCAATGACCAATGGGGTCTTCCAATTACCTTTCCCTATCAAACTACCAATAACCAATGTGATATTCCTATGGCCTCTCCCCACTCCATAATACCGGGGACACACCAAGCGAAAACACAAAACCAGCTCACATATACGCCATTTTGTGTTGGCGATTACGGAAATCGCTGCAATACTCGCTTGGTGTGTCTCCGGCTTTACCTATGTCCATTGAGATCTTCCTATGGCCTTTTCATGCCCCATAAAGTACGGCTAATGGGGTCTTCCTATGACCTTTTCCCACATTATCAATGACCAATGGGATCTATTTTCACAAAAGTTCCCCCCGGTTTTCCTCTTGTGACTGGAGATATGAGTAACAAATAACCAATCGGATCTACCTATGGTCTTTCCGCACAACATTACCTTTGACCACTGGGATCTTTCTATAACACAGGATCTGTGCATGAAGAGTGCTACTATTAGGATATGTGGATTATAAATTTAATAAATGACTCAAAGAGTTTGTCCCGTTACCAGCTTTTATAGCTGGAGTGTTACTTCAATCACGGCTAGCTCCTAACTTGTGATACATCTAGATGCTATCTCTATGGTAGCTCCGTATTATGCCTGAGGGTGACCATGTTGATCGTAACCAAGGGACGCCCCTCACAGAGTGTTACGCTGAGCGAGCTTGATTAGTTAGGCCAAGGTAAAGTGCACATATGTTTCTCAAATAGAGAAATTTGAATGGAACACTACAAGTTTTCCCTGTCAAATCTGGATATGGTATTTCCACCTGACAACTAAATGTTCATTGATTGTGAGGTCACTGTAAAATCAGTCACTGATTAGTGGCACTTGAGTGCAAAGTTGTCAACCTTGAGCGTTTCCACCTGATGACTGGAACAGAGCCACCAATTGCTGCAGTTGAGCTTCCTAGAGAGTGTTTCATAGAACTAAATACATTTTGTAAGAGAATCGTCAACCCACCACAGATTATATGTACTTGCTTTGAATTCATTGGTGAGGCCATTATTCATTAAGTGGTGCCAAAAAGCGTAAGGTGAGAATAAAATATCATTGACGTGAAATTATTATCCCTGTTTCTACCTGACGATTATATACCCGCAGATTGGCAAATAGTCGGTGGGTGGTGCCAAAAACCTTAATCGGAGCACAGAATCAGTGGAAATCCCGCATTAGGGAGAAATATCGGCGATTGGGGATGAATACGGTAACAATACAGTAACCAGAGCCATATTGACAAGCACTAAGCCAACCGTCCACCCCAGTACCCTGCCCATCCCCCACTGTCCATCCATGTAGCCGGAACTGGCCATGCATCAACTGACGGTCATCGATCTGCACCAGATACGACGACCCTCGTCTGTGCTCGGACAAATGCTGACCAGGGAAATCTGATGAGAGGGGTTTGCTGTCAGGCCCTTCCACCACACTGCAGCGCGCTGTCGCCCTTATGCTAGGTTTACACTGAGCAACCGTGGCCGCGACGACCACGTTTTGGTGCTCCGTGGAGCACCGTGGTCACAAACGTGAGGGACGTGATACAACCCAGGGGAACAAGATGGACAAACATGACTGACCTTGATTAACCTTGGCTGCCGTGGCCACCAGGGAAGGGATTTTGAAAAGACAAAATAAATTGTCTGGCGGCCATGGTGCTAATGAGAAACGTACCTGGCCCTCATGAGACGTGATGAGCGTTACATAACGTTACTGAACGTGACCAAACGTAGGCAGCCGTACAGGGAACCACAGACAAAATGTGAGGGATGTGACCGACCGTGGCCGGCCGTACATGGAACCATGAACAAAACGGACTCCTTAAACATCCCTAAACCGGAGGCGCTGGGGGCTCAGTGTAAACACAAAATTACAGCTCTGTGACGATCCATTAGGCCCTTTCTACACCAACCGATCTTGACCAAGAATTCAAGAATCTGACACCTTCGACTGATACTTACGCATTTATATGCAGTATGTGTAAACAGATGAAATGCAGACCCGGTCACTAACTTCTCAACCTCAAGTTGCGTAATATGGCACCACCGACCAAATTTTGAGGCCTCTGACGATTTCAAAACCCTTTCTACTCGTCGGCGAAGAACCCTCGTATTTTGCAAAAGACTACATAAGCAAAGTCATCTAAATGTGGATCGTCTGTCCGCACATATGATATAATCGGTCGTCAGGTGTAAATGCCTCAACGACTTTGAGTGTCACCGATAATCCATACCAATATTTTTTGGGGGAAACCGATATTTTATCGAGGTGCAGCACTAACAGATTCTTTTTTCCACGAAATTTTATTGGTGCATTTTACTTCGGTAGATGTACAATGGGCCTTCGCAGTCAATTTCAAAGTGCTTTGAAATTGTCGGTAGCCTCAAAAATCGGTGGCTGGTGCTATGTTACGCAATATGGGGTTGAGAAAGCATTGGGTGGGTTTGAATATTCGCCGTTTACACTTACCGATATTTCATCTGGAATGTGTAAAAATCGGTCGGCGGTACCAGATTCTATAATCAAAATCGGTAGGTGTAAACCGGGCCTAAGAAACCGGTGACCTAAAACCGGCACAGTCTCTCTCAATCTCCTTCCACATATGAGCAATAATGGCAGTAGTGAAAGATGGATGTGCATGGAGATTGCTGCTCATATAAACAGGCCCGGTGTTCCTCGTCTCTCAGAGGTCCGCTGTTATTGAGCTGAGCAATATCTATGGCGGGAGGCAATTCCTTCCTGTTACCAACCTTATTGATGATCCCTGGCTCAGTTTCTGCCCTACAAAATGATACGATTATAGATGTTTCAGATAAATGATTTTTGTGTCACAGTCACTCGGAGATAAGACATGAAGTCTCAGATTGCATTATCATTATTTGTAGCACTTTCCACAGTGATACATCTACTGGTAATATTTTTCATATCAATTGACATTACGTTTTCTTGGCCATCGGCATCACTTACCGGAAGTAGTATAATCCGGTGGCTAAGTGGATATTCCCCCATTGGTGGAATAGATAGTATTTTAGACATGTTTATATATTTGAAATGTAATATGCTCATAGTATATATTTGCTAGATTCTTCGAGTACAGAATTTCTGAAGGGCAGTGAGGTAACGGGATTACCTTTAATTGCCAAATGACAATGTATGATTAATATTCTAGTCCAATGTTGTGACCTCTAAACCTTCCAGCGACTGATCAAAGAATACAGCCGTAGCATAGTTGGAAAATTGCCATTTGTGAATGATTGAATCGAGAAATGAAATTACGAGAAAGGAAATTAACTCATTTAAGATAATCGGTATTAATTAAGTGATTATGAAAATGGGTTTTAAATATACTTGACGTACAGGTAAATAGAAGGACTGTGAATTGGGTTAATGAGATGAGAAATGAGTTTTTCAAATGTATGGTTACGGAATTTATACTGAAAAATTGACTGATTGAGAAATCATTAAAAGTGGAGAGCAAGATCTTTTCCATAGCCTTTATCGGAACATACTGGATACAACATATCTGCATGTGCCGGATATGTCCATACAAAGGTTCCATAGGTTTACTATGGGCACTTTGTATTAGGTGGATTATATATCATAGAGGAAACCTATGAGAGTTTAGGGTCTGAGCACATATCACATCGAGTTTAAACCATGTAGTAATTCACAAGGCGAATCCGCGTGAATTACGTAGTGACTCAGACGAGATGGGATCGAGCTCTGACACTAAACTCGAATGGGTTTCTGAATTCATCTCACCCTTAACATTGACTAATTGGCTAACATTTGTGACAGGAAACCCCATTGGATATTTTCCCTCAGTATCTAATGGGCGTTAGATACGAGTTCCCAATGTTAACTCTATGGAGAAAAAATACCAGGGGTGAGATAAATATATATATATATATATATATATATATACTTTCGTAAAACCGGATAAGTTTTAATCTGGGCCCCCGTATGCGACGACTGGAGTTTGGCGTAGTGATATCACAAGGCGAAGCCGAGTGATATCCGGAGCCAAAACTCCAGGAGTCGCATACGGGAGCCCAGATTAAAACGAATAAGGTTTTGATTTTATCCTACCCCGTGTCAACGATATTTTTATGTGAGGATAGTAACAAAAAAACACGATAAAAACTTTCTGAAGTCCTCCATATAGCTCTCCTTGCTGCTCTGAAGGCACTTGGAACTACTTTCAGATGCTGATCTCTGATTGGTCCATTTTTTGTATGCTCCTAGGAGCGATTTTTTATCCGTATGCGACATACGGGCGCATACGGAAAGTCAATGTTAAGTCTATGGGATTTTATATTAGGGGTAGGATAAATACACTTACGCGACCCCCGCCCACGACCTGTAGCCTCCCGGGAGAGGGGAGGGGTTGAGGGGGCGCCTCGGTGGTTACAGCGGATCAGGGCTCGTTACTATGCGGGGTTAGGACCATGTGGGAGGGGGTGAGTGGAGGACGCCGCCTTACTTCCCGAGACTCATTGTCCACCAATGAGCGGCCATTATGTCGTGTTACGCATGAAATATCGATCAGAAGGTTAGGGAGTACGTACATCTCCCCTGTGGTCTATCCATGGAGACTGCCCAAGTCAGGCCTAAGTCAAGCCCTAGTCACACGTGTATGCGCGTTTGCATTCGTTTACGTTTTTACTATATACGCATGCCGTATTTACTCTAAATACGTACCGTTTTGACATACAACGTAAAAATACTGTACGGACCACTGGTCTGTACACTAAAATACGGACCACCTTGCCATACACATTTATTAGATATTGGTTGTTAAGACAAACGAAATTAATGATATTTTTTTAATTTCGGGTATATAATAAATATATAACGTCCAACCATGTTTGTACAAGTCACAGAACTCGATGACAATTTACCGTTTGTACGGAACTCGGCGTAAACACCTCATTCCGTACAAACCATAAATTGTCATCGAGTTCTGTAACTTGTACAGCATGGTTAGGACGTTCTATATAATTACTCAGTAAACACAAAGCGTATTTTAACGTAGGAAATAGGTAGCTATAGTTTGCTTTCCAACCAAACGGATATCCAACGTCCGACTTACGTTGGTATGTTTACATTATATTTACGCACAACAACCATCATTCTACAGACGAAAATAAACCTTAACATTTCTAAGTTCTGTCTACGTAAAAGTTTATTTCTACCAAATAATCATGTAAATTTACGTAGCTAGATCGTATTTGTGTGTTCTGGGTAAAGATCTACAAATACGTTGCAATATACGTAGGAAAACGCGCAGTAAGTGTGATTCGGAATACACAATATTAATGAAGTAAGACCGAGGATTCCGGCACCTCAGTCGATAAAATTGACTTTATTTGATAGAGTGTATGCATATCATTTTCATTGCTTATTAAAACTCATAATATGAGGAAAACATACAAATTCTAAGAACCAGAAGACATTATTAGATCAATAAAATGTTAGTGTCAAGTGGGTGGGTAAAAATTGGAGGAAGATGATTGGTGCGTGGGTGGTATGCCTGTTTTCAAGGAAGACGGACATCCGACGGGGTCTATCCCTGCACTTACACTGGACGACTGAAAACATGGAGACAATGAATGCTATACCAACACCTGTTGCGTTGTTGTAACACTTTACTTAGCAAATCAATGGGAATCATTTTACAATGTTAATTCAACTGCCAGGCATATCTCAGGGGTGAGCTCTACCTGCCTATACCTGTACAGTCCTATTATCTTATCTCAATAAGTACCAATACCCACTTGTTTGACAACCCTGGCCGAGAGGTATGGAGTGTAACATGAGTAAATTGGACACAGGTCTCATATTGTTATATTGTGTGACATGTATTATCTTAGCCTGGAATAATATCGTAAAACCGGATGAGTTTTAATCTTGGCTCCCGTATGCCACGACTGGCGTTTGGCGTAGTGATATGACGAGGCGGAGCCGAGTGGTATCTGGAACCAAACGCCAGGAGTGGCATACGGGAGCCAAGATTAAAACGAATTAGGTTTTGATTTTATCCTACCCCTCTCTACAATATTTTAATTTCAAAATCATGAATGAAAATCATCAAAATTCCGTATGCCCCTAGTAGCATACAGACGTCCGTATGCCAGTCAGCGTGGCATACGGAATCTCAATGTTAAGCCTATGGGATTTTATATAAGGGGTAGGATAAACATCTATAGGCTTAACATTAGGAACTCATTCTAAACAGGCTTGCGAGTATGGTAACTCATTCTCAACGGGTGATAAACAGATATTTCCAGGCTAAGATACAATCAGAAATTTTCGTGTTTGGTCTGTGTCCCAATTCGCCATCTCGTCTGGAGCTCTTTAGAATATTCACTCGGCTATCGCCTCGTTCATATTACTGCGCACTCCAAACTCGATGGCGAACGAGGACACAGACCAAACACTCATCAGTTTCTTTCTTACTCTCATCAATCATTCTCCATCTTCACCTGTACATGTAGAATAGCTACGACGGGTCTAATGTACAACAAGAAGAACTGGCTCCTGTCATATGTTTACAATGAAATCAGAAAAAAAGTAGTAGAGTGAAACAGACTTTAGAAGGAGGGGTGGTGTGTACCGCGGTTCCTGCTTCGGTCTTCCCCTTCACTTCTCCTCCTTTCTCTCTCACGTTTTATTCTATTCTCAGCGGACGCTTCCCGGAAGTACCTGCTTCCCATTTTTGCACCAGACCCGATGCAAAATTGATTCGCTTCCGGATTTGGGCTCATCCCAGGAAGCCCCCCAATACACCCAGTACCCCCTTCCGTGCCCCTCACACCCCTCACCACACACACACCAGCCACCCCCGTCACGCCTCCACGTCCACACCCCCGACTCGCCCCGACCGCATGACCTGGGCCCCGTAGCCTCCTGAAAACAGATCGATGGTCTAGTCAATACATTGATCTGCCATTGATCCCGTGATCGACGGAGCCGGCCCAGGAGCAGCCCGGTGATAATCTGAGGAGCAGGATCTGCGGATCAGCCGCTGTAATGTCAGCAGTCGCAATGTCAGCAACTGCAATGTCAGCAGAACCAATGTCAGGTGTCAAAATATCAGCAGCCATGTATGATATCAGCAGCTGCAATGTCAGCAGAAGCAGTGTCAAGTGTCACAATATCAGCAGTTATGTACGATGACAGGAGCTGCAATATCAGCAGAAACAATGTCACCAGGTACAATATCAGTAGTCACAAATGTCACAATAAAAAAGTCACAATGCCAGCATTCAAAATATTAGCCACTGCAAGGTCAGCAGAAACTATATCAGCAGGTACATTATTATCAGCCACAATGTCAGTAGCCATAATGTCAGGAAGCACAATATCAGCAAAAACAATGTCAGCAGCCACAATCTCAGTAGCCACATGTCAAAAGTCACAATGCCAACATTCAAAATGGTAGCCATTGCAATGTCAGCAGCCGCAATATTAGCAGAAACAATTTCAGCAACCACTATATCAGGGTTCATAATGTTAGCAGTCACAATGAGTGAATGTTAAATAGTTAGCAACAGATTGAAATTATCTGTAATTTGTTAAATTTAGGTGTTATCACCAATAACTGGACAAATTTGTACCGATGCTTCATGGTATCTTGAGCTAGTTTGTTACTAGCACTATACGGTTATCTTATACAAATTGTGTTGAAATTGTAATACTATTCGGTTTATACAAATTTTATATTGTTATGATCAACTGGAGAACTGAGTCTGTACGCAAACCAGTCAACTTGACTGAGCAGATTCAGTATAAATAAAGAACAAAAAAAACAACAACCAAAAACAATGTCAGCAGCTGTAATGTTAATAACCACAATGTCAGCATTCAAAATATCGGCCACTGCAATGTCAACCACTGCAACGTCAACAGCCGCAATGTCAGCGACTGCAATGTCAGCAGTCACAATGTCAACTATCACAAGGTCAGCAGCTGCAAGGTAAGCAGCCAATACATAAGAAGCCTAAAAGTCCCAGCTGAAATGTCCGCACCCACGAGGTCAAAATATAAGAAGTCAAAATGTAAGTCCCAAAAATGTAAGCAAATACAAAACTAGCAGCCACGATGTAAGCAGGAAGACTCTACAATAAGAAGAGTAAGTTTGATGACCTCAGAACTGGGTTCACTTCTAATCGCGATTTAAACCTGCCTCGTATCACTCTTTTCTAATACTGCTCACAATTCTCCCCACTAACCAACACCCCCCCCCCCCTCCCTCCCCTCCGCCACCCCATCCTCACCGACATACCAAACTACAGTAGTTCTACCTCCGAGACGATGGACAGTATTTATGAACATTCTCAAATCCTTAACTTTCAAGTAGCCTTTAGGCTGATGTCATTTGAAGATCATGGATTTAAATGTATACATGTAACTCAACGAGCTACGACTGCTTGACGAGCTAAATATAATATAAACTGCTTTCAGATAAAAAGCGGTCATAATCCCCTCGGCCTAGACTCTTTGTAATGTCATCGCATTCGCTTTGGTACTATCATGCGTCAATTCCTCGGAGATAAGGTCCGCTTGGAATTTGAAATCAGTTTTGGAATACTTAGTCAGAGGATCTGAAAACGTCAGAAACTTGAGGTTATCTTAAGGATGCTCAAAGCACTATCTGTGATATCCAAGCAATAACAGAGCTAGGTCTGGCATGACTGTACCTAAACATTGACTAACGATGGCGTGTCATGTGTATGTTTTGATTGTAGACTCAGGGACTACTGTTTTATCATCATTTTGTCCCTCATCTGTTTATGTTTACATTGTTATTTCATCATTACATATTCTATTCTATGTACAAGAAGTGTGAGACCGCCAAACTTGGCGAATTTTGTTCGTTGAATAATAAAAGAAATTGCTGCTATCTGTGGCGGGACTGAAAAGAAGGTGAAGGGTCATTGATTGCGCATGCGCAGACGTCTAAAGCCGTCTGCCTATCACCACTCAGCCTGCCCGGGTCGATGCCCTCGTCCGTGGAGTATTGACAGCAGCCGGGCCTCCCTGTCGGCAAGGGTCCCCCAGATACCACGGTGACATTCAGCATGCACTATAGCGACATTTTATACCACAGATACCATGTTAACTTTCAGCATACTAACTAACAGATACCATGTTAACTTTCAGCATATTAACTAACAGATACCACGATGACATTCAGCATGCACTATACCACAGATACCATGTTGACTTTTGGTATACACTATAGCGACATGTTTATTCCACAGACACGATGTTGACTTTCGGCATACACTATAGCGACATTTTTATACCACAGATACCATGTTGACTTTCAGCATATACTATAGCGACATTTTTATACAACAGATACCATGTTGACTTTCAGCATGCTAACTAACAGACACGATGTTGACTATCAGCATACACTATAGCGACACTTTTATACAACAGATACCATGTTGACTTTCAGCATGCACTATAGCAACACTTTTATAGCACAGATACCATCGTGATTTTTGGTATACACTATAGTCCGTTAAGAATTCTTCTTCATAGAGCTTAGTGAGAGTACAGTATACAATTAGAGAGTGTGAGATCTTTTGAGAGGGGTGCACCTTCAGCCGTTAAAGGCTAGAAATCATCTTGTGTAAATGCCACACGAGTGACGACTACAGAACATCAGATCAGCTCAGATTGTGTAATTTGGCACCACCTGATGATTAGCCAGGTGATTTGATGCCGACGACTGCCCTCACCAAAATTTCAAAAGGTTCCATGTAACACCCAGGTGGGCAAAATAGATGAAAAGGTAGAACATGGGTAAAATGAGAAATGAGAAAAAAGGGAGCAGGCCTTGCCGATTAATCAGGCTTCACCTGAATCCACTTTATCAAGTGAGAGGTTGAGAAGTGATCCGTCTCTGCACCTTCTCATCAGAGCCCCAGGTGGGAGGACGTCCCTGGCCGGCCTTTTTACTGCGCTCCCCGCCTTGTAGTTATCTTCTTAGTACCTGCTCTGCCCTCCTTTGAAGCCTGCATGAACCACGTGGGTGGCAGCGCCCCGTACGTAGAAATACGTCACGGTGAAGATAATTCTCCCAGGCCTTCCTTCTTAACTTAATATATTTGTACCAGTTATTGAATTCAAGGGGAGTTAGTATTCCTGATCAAAGTCAGTATCCATTCATAAGCTCCGGTACATAGGAGATGTCTTATTCGCCTTTCTTGTGTATTACTTTATGACATTTTCTAGCTTTGAATTATTATATTATAGCTAGATATACCCTGCATAGGATCATAGGATAAGGCTAATGGATACATATTATTGGCAGAAGTTGTAAGAACGTCTATTTTGCGACATGTCATTTATAGGTTTATCTATCGCGAAGGGGATGTGATTATCTTTACGATTTGTTTCTTCATTTCACGAGAGATGTTGCTATTTTATATTGGCCAATTATTCAAGACCGATCTGCAGTCAGGAAGCACCGTTCTACATTTTTTGTGTACCAACGGCAGATCGGTTGATGAAAAAGAGACTTGCAGAGAAGAACTCACCGAACAATTTGGCATAGACCATGAAACGATGCCACCACCTACTGATTTTCTCAGAGGCCGACAGAATCAAACCGCTTTGAGATCGTCGGTAATCCTCAAGTTTTAATGTGAATATCTCATCGGTATGTACCCGAAACATGCACTAAAAATACTACGTACAATGCACCTTCACCGAATATTTCATACCGACGTGTGTATACAGTCGGTGGCACCACTTTTCGGGGAACTTATATAGTATGGGAAACAAAGACCTGTTGAATATTATCAAATGATAACCCGCATACAAGGTTTCCTTTCGTAGGCATAAGTTAGGCTCCCCCAGGCTTTTAGGGGTATATATATTATAAACGCCGAGATGAGCAACAAAATTCACGCTCACAAACATCCCCTCTTTTGTCTGTCACTTCTTCAATCCCGATACCGGGAGATTGAATTGAGAACATACACTCTAAAGAAGGTAAGGGCGGAGGGGAATTAGAAGAAAAATAAGAAGGAGAAGAAGAAGAAGAAGAAGAAGAAGAAGAAGAAGAAGAAGAAGAAGAAGAAGAAGAAGAAGAAGAAGAAGAAGAAGAAGAAGAAGAAGAAGAAGAAGAAGGAGTAGGAGAAGGAGAAGGAGAAGGAGAAGGAGAAGGAGAAGGAGAAGGAGAAGGAGAAGGAGAAGGAGAAGGAGAAGGAGAAGGAGAAGGAGAAGGAGAAGGAGAAGGAGAAGGAGAAGGAGAAGGAGAAGGAGAAGGAGAAGGAGAAGGAGAAGGAGAAGGAGAAGGAGAAGGAGAAGGAGAAGGAGAAGGAGAAGGAGAAGGAGAAGGAGAAGGAGAAGGAGGAGGAGAAGGAGGAGAAGGAGGAGAAGGAGGAGAAGGAGGAGAAGGAGGAGAAGGAGGAGAAGGAGGAGAAGGAGGAGAAGGAGGAGAAGGAGGAGAAGGAGGAGAAGGAGGAGAAGGAGGAGAAGGAGGAGAAGGAGGAGAAGGAGGAGAAGGAGGAGAAGGAGGAGAAGGAGGAGAAGGAGGAGAAGGAGGAGAAGGAGGAGAAGGAGGAGAAGGAGGAGAAGGAGGAGAAGGAGGAGAAGGAGGAGAAGGAGGAGAAGGAGGAGAAGGAGGAGAAGGAGGAGAAGGAGGAGAAGGAGGAGAAGAAGAAGGAGGAGAAGGAGGAGAAGAAGAAGGAGGAGGAGAAGAAGAAGAAGTTTGAGAAGAAGAAGAAGAAGAAGAAGAAGAAGAAGAAGAAGAAGATGAAATGTGAACGTAACTTTGTTGTTTACGTCTACCTCTGTTGTACGCACGCGCGTGTGGTATATATAGGCCGCTGTAGTTTGCTGGAGACTGCGAGTCATAAAACATTCACAACTTCACCTTTGTAGCACTCAGCAAAGAGGATGGGGTGGGGGAACGGGGGGCTCTTGGAAACCTAGCTGCTTTTTCTGCTGCCAAGTCGAAGTTACTTTAGCAGATTCCAAATTAGGGTCAGAGTTTGAGCAGAAAGGCAGTTTCAAACTCTGATTTACTTTCAGGAGTAGCGGCGATGAATCTCTTTCTTACCCGGCGTTTACACCACGACTTTTTAATTAGAACCAGCTTACGATTAATACATTGTCGATGACTAGAAATCGCCTAGTATAAACGCCAACATTTAGAAAACGCAATATGGCACCCTCTGACAACCTTTCACTGAACATCTATGATTGTTACGTTTTCAGTCGTCTAAGGTCGAATTTACACCTGCCGACGGAAAATGCATTGAAATAATATTTCATATACAAGCCAATTTATGTTGGCGATTCCAGAGATCGTAGTCGTTGATTCAGTATCATTCGGCGAGGCTGGGACTAATTTCACAATTTAAGATCGTACAGGAAGACCCTTTTCTGTACCTCTTAGAGGGTTATCGTTTAGTAATATTTAAGTCTGTTCACTGAGACAGTTTAAGCCGTCCATAAGGTCGTCCATAGGTGTTGAATAAAGTTGACCCACATCGTCCCTGGGTCTCTATGGCATACAATAAATGGTCTACATGTACGATCCTAGATTATGAAACGGGCCCTGGGGAGTGGCTCAGTTTGTGAGCTATTACCCTGATTAAAATTACCTACCTACAGCTGACTGTTGTCATCAATGTACTTTATCTATTTGAAAAAGCTATGATTTCTATTTTACAGAAATGATATATCAGAGTAACAGCAAAAAAGATGTGAGTGTTGTCGATAGCGTCATAGATCTTGTTAGATCAATGTACTAGGTATAAGAGATTACGTTGGCATTGAGTGTAAGTTGAAGTGTGTGAATGCAATTTATTTCATTCATGTAATAGTTATTCCACACATACTCGCACAGAATTTGGCGTTCTTCCTTGCATGACTAAAACAACCGTTCAGCAAAAAAATGGAGATTCTACAATCTTCATTACAGTGCCATTTACCTTCATAACTTGATCAATATACATTGATTTACCCATTGCCACATCAGAAAGAAATAACAGATGTGACTTTATTTGTCTGGATAAACTTCATCATACCAAATTCTTTTTCCAAAATGATTGAAATGATGATGAACACACAACAATGATACTAGATTCAGCTGTGGTGAATTATTGAGTCGTGGTGGGAGAGAGAAGCAGCACGAGAGCCTCATTACTGCCGGGTGTGGGTGATGTGTATTCACTGTAAATCAGCTATGTAACGTGAGGTCGCCAGTAAACCAGCCGTGTGACGGGCCTGTCTCCATAAACCAACGCTTTAATGTGCCTCATTTTGATACATTACCTGTATAAACTGTCTCTACGTGGAAATAGTGGCACATGACTGGCTCATTTTGATATGCTACTTGAAAAACTGTCTCTACGTAGAAAAAGTAACATGGGACTGCCACGTGATACGTCACCTTTATATTAACTGTCTCTTCGTATAAATAGTAGCAAGTGGCTCCCTCATTTTGATACATTACCCGTATAATCGCTCTACATAGAAATAGTAACATGTGACCTCCTCACTTCGATGCGTAACCTGTATAAATACACAATATTACCATGATCTCGATCTGAGTGGCCGTATTCTCCGCGTAGTTGACGCGTGGTAAAACGTTGAGCGATAGCGAGTAATTATAAGGGAAAAAAATCTTGAATTAATTAGAAATTAGACCCTAGCGCTGTGCTTTGTTTTTATGAATTAATTCCTATAATGTCCCTAAGGTAGCCGAAAAAGCCGTGTTCTCCGGAGGTCTTATATAGAACTGCATCGAGAATCGTATAAATAGACAATACTCCACGAGTTTGGCTGGGTCGCAATCGTCATCGAAGCAAAGCCGAGTGACGATTATGGCACAGCCAAACGAGTGGAGTATTGTCTATTTTACGATTCGAGTGCGGTTCTGGATTTATCTTACCCCTTTCTATGACATTAAATATCATGACAACTTCAGAATAATCACGGCCGTGGCGTAGTATTGTAACTTTACGAGGGTGAGCCTTGCGTATATTTTTCTGATGTTATTCCTATGGCTAAACTTGTACCAGGGGTGAGATAATGTATTATACTCAGTAGCGATATGTAGGCTCCATAGGCTTAGTATTGAGACTCCGTACTCGGTGGGTAATAAAGGGCCTGTTCCATCATGATAATGACATGTATCTCACTGTCGGCCTTGTTCTGGAGACATCAGCAACAATCTTTCGCTGATTATTGTTAAATGAGCATGAACATTGGTATAAAACAACACCCTGGTAGTATCTGCTATCATCTGTTCGGATTCTGACACCCCGCCGATAGTGTCAGAAAAAGTTAGAAATCTCTGACTTCACCCGGTAGCAATCCTGCCCAAGTTCTACTGTTCTGGTCATGTAGACTGTAATATTGCCTGATTACAGTTAAAATCCTATTCTGTTTCAAGATAATCATGATACCCAACCTTTATTTACCTACCTTCTAATAATAACTTTTAGTAAACATCCCAGGGGTCAAGGTCAGAGTTGTTGCAATTGGACACCAGAGGACACCACCAGTAAAAAGACCTAGTCGAAAACGGGTGTACTAGAATCGGCAAATTCGGATAATGGAACAGTGCGGCCGACGGCGGCCGACGGCGGCCATTACACTATGATGGAACAAAGCTGTGGATTTTTCAGAGTTTGGTTTGACCACTTTTATCTTAATTTATTCCTTTGTAAAGTGTTTTTCTTATCATTATTATTTACATTTCTTGAATATCTTCCACATGTTTTACAAGTGCATAATTTAGATAATCCCTATTTTCTTAAAATCCAAATTAGGTACCACGATTCCATTATATGATATACAGTCTGCTGTATATGCAGCTGTCTAAGCATAAGAAAATCATCTATTTAGCTTCAGAGCAAAAATCCAATCACATTCTGATGTGCGAAAAGACACATGTATCACTTTCCTTGGCCAATGTCTGTTATTTTTGTGACATTGCTATGGTACCTCTTTAATAGCAAAGAAGCCATATTGGATTTTGTCATTTCTCTACCTGCTTGTCAGTCATGTAGGTTTTCCCTACTGTTATATAGGTGTTCCACAGCTAATAAAAGATATGTTTATCATTCTAAATCAAGTTTCTGTCCTTATTTAGACCCAAATCAGGATATTCCATAGATTTTAGGCAGCCATTTTGAATTTAAACTAATTCAGGGATAGGGCTATCTATATGAATTTTCCACCTTGGACAAAATAGGTTTAGCATTTTAAATCAGGTTTATATCTTTATTGAAACCTGAATAAGCGTATTTTATAGATTTCAAGCAACCATATTGGATTTGCACAAGTTAACAGGAATGATGTGACTATTTTGGTGATATGTATGAGTTCGCCACCTTGGAAAACATAGGTTTAGCGTTTAAAATTATGTTTCTACCTCAATTCAATTTTTAATTTTTAGGATAGTGATGCTCATTGTTGTTGCGTGCCTCGACTGTCATTCTGGCAGTATGTATGGTACTCTGAGTTGAATGCTACTGGAAATAAATCTATTGCTTCTAGTCGCCGGTTATGCCTTTTCTTAGCTTTATTTTGACGGGACTTTTTTTGAACAGGCAACTCAGTAAACCACTCGAATGTGACGTTGTAATACACAAGCATTAGCATCAAGCTTTCGTGCTTTACAGCCGATTGACAGCTGACAAGCATGTATTGGGTATGCACTTCCCCGATCTGAGCAGTTGTCACATCGGGTATTGAGTAATCGTTCAGCGGTTCCCATTACTTATGTCTATAGACAGTCTAGGCTGTGGTGTGCCTCTCCCCGATGTGGCTGTGCCTATCCGTCTACGACGGTCCAAACCCAAAATGCTCCTTGTTATTGTGTGATGTCTTCTTCCTTATCTAACAAACAGTTGTTGAGTGTAATCAGAACTTTTGAACAGGCCCCATCTCCAAATATGGGCCTGTTTAATAGTCTAGCATCGAGCATGAAGTCCCTTTTCTGTCAACCACAGAGACCCGGGGACGATGTTAGTCAGCTTTATTCAACATTTATGAACGACCTTGTGGACGGCTAATACTGTCTTAGCGGACAGACCTAAATATCATTAAGCAATAATCCTTGTATGAGGTACAGAAAAAGGTCTTTCTGTACGAGCCTAGATTATTAAACGGGCCCCTGTATTGTATTTTGTTGAGGGACATAATGTTTTTACGCTGCACAGATTAAGTACAAAGCTCTCCAACCAAGCCCCATGCAGTACCTATTGAATGTTATACTCCTTGTTTAATGTGATAATGGATACCTGCTATATTCAAGGCCAATAGTTGTTATACATAATCTTAAAGCCTGACACAAACAGGTAATTCAATATGTGTTGTTGAAGTTTGTAACTATGAGGCGGTTAGCAATACTGATCAGAAATAATCCTCTGAAAGCAGAAGTAGTCTATAAGGTTTTTTTCTCACACTGAAATTCTATATATACCAATAGATTTCCATGAAAATGTGAGGTGTACGAAATAAATACAAAAAGAGAATGTACGCATCTCTTTACTAAATGAGGAGCTTATCTGAAATATGTTGAAAGAATAGCGGTTCTGCCCCTCCCATTTCCCTGTCAAAGGAGCTGTGAATACACAAACCTGTGTGTTTTTTTCAGTCAGTCTCAATTTGGTCCTGCCTCGTCGTCATCCGCGTCTCTGTGACCGTAAAATGTCGTCTGCTCTGTGATTATTCTCCATTTCTTCATTTTTTCGGTGTCAAGCAACATCTGAAGCAGTCTCATTATTACCGTCAGTGCCTGTGGTGTTAGGTGTGGAAAATTTCCAGTGGTTCGCTCTGGACAGATATGGATGTCGTGAACTTGGTTCACATTCTCACGTAAATAATAAACAAGTTCGTTAAGAATTCTTCTCCCATAGAGCGCAGTGAGATCCTTGTACAGAATACGACTTTGAGAGTGTGAGATCTTATGAGAGGGGTGCACCTATAGCTATAAGTATGTCTGGGGAAGGCACAGGCCTGGATCTCTTTGGAGACCATGCATTGTATCAACTGTAATAAAAGAAAAATGGAGCCATATAAATGTAAGCCTATTTTTAGGCACCCGTGGTACGTTGAATCGTTTCCACTGGAGCGGCTGGAAAATAGGACTATAGTTTAGTCCTAAGCCAAACTCCAGGCTAAATAAAAAAAACTCTCAAAGATGAAAAAAAAGTACACATATATATCGTTTCCTCCTAGCAATTATCACTAATTTTCGACTAGAGGCTAATTTCATTCTGCCACCAATAAATTCAGCACGGAGACATTCCATCGGTTTTAGAAAACAATCGGTCGGTGTTATTATACCACCTAATTTTGGAGACAAAAATCATTGATCCTTTTTTGTTTCGTCACGTTTTCAGTCATCCAGTGTAGTGGGTTGTTTTCCTGGGTGGCACTCTTATTTTTACTGCTTTGGCAGGTTAACAAATCTGAAGCAGTAAACATAGGCTCAATTAAGATTAGATCCTATTGTCATGCAAAAGTAAACTTACTCTTTGCCTCCATCACCATGAAACAACTTTTTTGCCTTTAAATGTTCAATGAGTGTTTCCATCAATGTTTAATTCGTTAAGTCCACTTGTTTATACTCAAGTCTACGACTGAGCATGCCTAATTGGCTTACAGTCATGGATTTAATGTAGTTCGGACATTTAGGACATCTAAACACGATAGAGGAAGGGCGCCTATAGCAATGATGTAAATAAGGATATGTACTTTATACTATACTAGATCCCTCTGGGAACATTTCCCAAAGAGAAGATTAGACTATGCACTGCATTGGGCTTAGTTTTCTGTTGATTTCTGCAACTGTTATTCGCGGTTTCTTTATTATTCCTAACATTATGTATTCAATGGGAAAGTCATTGTATTATACATCCCACCTAACAATGAGATTATTGTCCTTCAGTACGTATGGACGACCTTTGCACTTTTTATTTTACCTTTCTCTTTTAGGGCCATGATAATAGGATATTATGTTTCCAATTTCTTCAGTATATTTATACTAAGTGTCATCTCCGAGCTAGTTTTTGGTTAGGTTTGAGAATAGAAATGATACACATGCTCAATAACACACCACAAGAACACCAACCAACGATGAAAATTTATTACCGACCTACAAGATTGGAATAATTGGAATAAGTCTATTCCAATTAAACAGTTTCTGCAAGACATTTAGTTCCAGACACCGACATTTAGTTCCAGGCACTGTCAAGCTTGGCAGTTATTCGGTGTAGACTAAGATTTAGTTCCAGGCACTGTCAAGCTTGGCAGTTATTCGGTGTAGACTTACTTCAAAAATGTAGTTCGCCATTAACCGATTATTTTAGCATACAAAGTGTGTTATGACAGTGATTTCTGATGGTTATTGAAATTATTATGATTGATTTTAAATAATTAACATTGAATGAACATTCAAGAACCTTATTTCGATGTACATAATGATTCGACCTCATTATGGACAGTACTATTTTTCCTGCAGGAGATTCTGACATGCCAGAATCTCCCGGTAGCTAATTCCAGGTGCCCTATACGTTTCCTATGGAGACTCTCTAATAGGTGGGTAATGAAATACGACAATAGTAGTGTTTTACGGAGTATGTTTTAAGTGACGAATCAATAACTGTGTGCATCATCTTGACAAAATAATGCTACCTATATTGTTACACCAGAATTGTCTATTTGAAAAGCCAGACAATAAAAACAACTTGAGCAATGAGTAGCTGATGTCAAAACTCCTTGATTGGCAAATTCGTTTGATCCTAATACACCAGTATACAAATATCGTTGAATGTTATAGGCTCATACATGAAGACCCTTTCTGTATGCCAGTGAGACCCAGGGACAAGGTGGGTCAACAATATCCAACACCTATGGACTAAATTTCATCGGCTAGGACAGTCCTAGTGAAAGAGCTTGAATATTACTAAACGATAAACCCTAGGAAGGGTTTCCTTGTACCCAGTACTTTCGTAGGCATAGGTTATTCAACAGACCCCACGTCAATAGAAAATGCCAAGAGAAATTCAAAGTGACCTTCCATCTGATATCATGGAATGTGATGTACCAATGACTCATGGGACAGCTATACCGATGAAGAACTACTGCCTCCTTTTTATCCTCAGGAGATACAAAGGAAATGAAATTGGCTTTGGACTCAATCTCCATATGTCCTTCTAACGTCTACCAAGGTTAACCTGAAACATAAAATGAGAGCAAATCGTGTATAGTTAACCCACTCAGGGCTACAAACATTATGTACAAAGGGGGCGAAAATGGCAACATGTATTCAAGATATATTCAGTTATTTTCCAATAAATATAGGACAAACTTAAAGTGTTTGTGTAAAACATGGAAAGACGTGTGGAAATCATCCTGTATACTGTTTTTATCTATGGCAATAAAGAAGTTCTTCACGTCACATGACAAGTGAAACTTTAAGGCATTCTAGTCCCCCAGAGACATATAGTCCAAGGGCATCTTAACCCCTGCAGGTAATGGTACCCATCCACCTGCTCGCCTGGGTTAAGGTATAACCAAAGGAAAACAACTGTTGTACTACACATATGGAAATAAATTATTGTTACCAAAAGAAAAGTAAAAATAAGGTAGAGGCAGCGACATTACAACTGCCAAGTACAGTTTATAACTTGATACACACCCTCATAACTCTGAGAGAATATTGTATTGTGTTGCATGAATTGTGTAACTTTTGTGTATGACAAAATGTTTTAAGTATATAACAGGCTCGGGGTTAGATTTCATAAGATGTATACCCAAAAACAAAAACTATAATTGCGCTAATCTCTGGTGTAATGGGTTACACAGCATATCTATGGTGCAAATGGATCTCTGACTTAATTTGAATTGTTTAAATCAATACAAATAAGAAATTTAAAAATTTGGGAGCGGTGGGAGGAGGAAGAGATTCTTGATACGCCCCGTCATTATACACTTTCAAATAAGATATACATGTTTATAAACTATTTATCGACTGGCCCTGGAGCCTACGGAAAACCTAATCCCTAAATAGTTAACTCCAGAATATCTATCAATTCTGACAAATCCACAACAGAATAATCATGGCAATAACACCTAGGGCCTGAATAGTCTAGAGTCGTACATAAAGACCCTTTTCCGTAAACCAAGGAGACCCAGGGACATTGTGGGTCAACTTTATTCAACACTTATCGACGACCTTATGAACTGCTGAAATTGTCCTAACGAACAACCTTCAATATCAACCCTTGTACGAGGTACAGAAAAGGGTCCTCTGGTACGGTCCTAGATCATTCAACAGGCCCCTAGTGACCTCTACAGACAAACAGAAGGATGCGACAGGTAGCGCTGACACACGGGCCTTAATGTCCACCTCCAGGTCAAGGTCAGCCTGTCCTTGACCTGGTTTATTGACAGAGACATGTATTTGACGACTGGTTCCAAAAAATTGGGGACACTGAAGTTCTATCTGGAATACTCAGACAAATTGAGAGGTACAACAGAAAGATCATGCTAGACCCCTGTCTTGTTGCTTGAGGCAACTTTAAAGTGTCACAACACAATCGTACTTTCCTGTTACAAAAGACTCAAAGTCCTTTTCACATATATCAGATGACAAGTGGAGGGAAATTGGATGAAGAACATCAGCATAAAGAATATTCCCATTCACAATAGTGAAAAGAGAGAGCCTTTTATAAGTGGATTCTAAGGACAATGGCTCAGTTTACACTCAGCCAAATCATGCTATTTATTCAACTGTTTCCGGGAAGTGATGTTCATTTTGCGCCACAGTAACATGAAGATAGGATATGAAGTGTACATAGTGTTTTATGATTTATCTGTAGGACTTTTCACATTTCTAGTTTCAAGTTTAATTTGCACAACATCGGCGAGGTTTTCACGGCTGTTGATATCACTTACCTGAAGTAGTACATTGTGTTTCGTGTGTTACCCAACTGAGAAATAATGTTGTCAACTAGGGCCTTCAGAATCCACTGGCACACAGTCTTCCCTCTAGGTGGCATCATTGAGATTATAGGAATCTTTGAGTTGCATTGATGTACGTCTTTAGCAAGGGAGGCAGGCCAGTGGATTCTCAAGGCTCTAAGCCTTGTTCGTTAAGAATTCTTCGTTAAGAATTCTTAGAGCGTAGCCCTGGAGAGTACAGAATATGACTTAGAGAGTGTGAGATCTTATGAGAGGGGTGCTATCTCGACGGCTCACCATGTTCATAAGGCAGCATCTCTCTCTATCATGTATCATACCACCATTTCATGATCATAAACTTAGATACCCAACTAATTATAATGTTTTCATTACTTCGATATATTTCTTATCTTATCCCTGCTTCTTATTCAATGCGTGATATAACATCAAATAGGCCTGAACAGACCTGCAGTGCCACCAAGTTTGACTTTTCCGTACTTGTTATATTACCAGAATAAAAAGAAGAGCCTGAGATTAGTATGGATAGAAGGACAGAATAGAGCTTCTTTCTCCCTCACTGAAAGGCCGCGGCCTAATGAGTCTGGGCGCTGTTAATTAAGGTATTTATGAATCCATTCTGACAAAAATCAGCCACATGAGACTAAAGGTCGCTGTCTGCTATTCATCATAACACCATGTATAAGCCATTTTCCACCGGCCTACGAAGCAGCACCGATTAAATGAGTTATCCTAAAAGTCGGTCGGTGGTGGCCCACGACTGCACTTCGGTATCTAAAAATCGGTAAGGGTACTGCGTGTTCCTTGTTTCTACCACATTTAACAGGTCCATACTGACGGAACTGTCCGCCAAACACAATGACCATCATCGACGCTTTCAAACCCCTTTGATTCTGTCAGTTGTTGACCAAGACAGCCAGTAGTGGTCTTATTGCATATTCTATGCACAATTAGTCGGGGAGCACTTCTCTGGATGCCTGTTTCCATTCACCGATCTGGCGTCGGTATAACCCAAAAATTGATTGGTGATTCCCGACTGGTGGCGAATAGTCGGCCAATAAAAAATGGCTTCAAGTTTCTCAAACAGACTATAAAGTGATGGTACCTTATCGACTCTTTAGAGTAAAATACCGATTGCTTAAAATAATTTCTACATTGGGCGCAGATTTGTTGTTGGAAACCTTGCTCTTCCACCAGCCCATTGCCTTCTATTCATTACCACCTGCAATTGCCGAATATTCAGGTTGTCTTGATATTAGCTAGTAACATACATATATTAGGTTATATATGACATAATACATAAGTCAAAATGCAATACATGATAATTAATTATGATGTATGACAATAATAAGGCAATGAGGACATTGACTTGCCACCTTTTAAAATATGAAATGGTGTGAGGATGGTGTGGGAACTAAAAATTCGTGAGTTTGAATATCGGTGAACTTTTGGACCATTGAACAAGCCCTTATGCTGGATACCAAAACCAAGCGGATTGGTCAAAGAAAAAAATATTGGTCAACCTTTTTGGGAATTTAAAATAAAAGAACAAAAAACCCATATAACCTATTGTTGTTGTGAGCAGTGTTCCGTGTCAGCGCTTTTCCACAGTGCATTAGTCAAAATGGCAGACAGTACCTGGCCTAATATGTGTTCATAGGCCAGGCCTCCAGGCTAAGGATCAACAAATCACATGCATGTTTGGCATGTCCATCAGAATATCAATGCTGTCATTACCATAACACTCCCCCACCCAGTGATAGGAAGAAAAGGAGAGGGAAGATTTGGTAAATATCATTTATTATATGAGTACACTCATATGAGATATGAGATTTTTTGGTCACCGATAAATATGGCAGACTTTTGTCAGAAGTCGCCAAGTGGAAAGGTTGGGGAGTCGGCGACCGATTTAATTTCCGATTTCTTTCTCGGTTTGGCGACAAACGTGCCGCCGATCAATTTAACACGGGTCAATTTTTGTCAGGAATAATGATGAATGCTGTCTCTCGGGTGAATTGCGATCCGGGAACTGGGACGACAGGAGAATACCAAACGAATTAATTCAAAGTCACCTTTTTTTCCTACCGATAATTCATGCAGTGTATATCGTAGTTTAACATAGAATACTAGCAGAGTGCAGAACCTGTGCAAACTGCTAAGCAGGATTATTCTCCCAATGTTTGAGACAATGTTTTACAGATTTTTTAAATTGTTGCTGTAAATCACCCCAGGTCATCAACTGAATCGTGTATCACCTCGTTTTCCCTCATGGCTCATCATCGTCATTATTATCATTGTATACACAAAGATTATCTATTTTATGTTCTATTAACTGATACGTATGGGGCATTACAGGCATGTTACTATGTATGAATAGATGTTGACCTATACTTCCATTTACTATAATTTTATCTGTAATCTAATGGTACCTTGTTTATAATTTGTAGATAACCACAACTTCCTAAAAAGAGAACAACGCCAGTGGCCATTTTCCACTGGCCAATTATTGGGCACCAATCAGCACTGAAAACCAGGTAAAGAATGCACGCTCATTGATAATATGATCACCCTCTCATAAGATCTCACACTCCCAAGTTGTATTCTGTACTCTCACCATGTTCTATGGAGAAGAATTCTTAACGAACTAGGCTTAGAGCCATGAGAACCCACAGTACTCCTCAAAATAAGACATTTAAAACAGATTACCAACCATATGCAGTTCTATATTCTGCAAAATATGCTATGGGTTCATTAGACATTCCTTGGATTTTTTTATACTTTTCCCACAGGAATCCAACCATCCTACAGCTCTAGGTTGGAGTACATAAATCTTTAACTGAGTGTAGTTGAATTCATTGAAAGATGAATAAGTTTATCTTAGTTTTAGATTCAAGGCTACCTGGAGTCTATATTGATCGCAATCTTCATACACATCTAATAAAATGGAAATCCTACATGTAGGCAAGATCCTAGAAACTGGCATCCCTGACTGTGTTGACATTGCACTGTTTACTGGGTTATAAATACTATCAATACTATGGACGGACTACAAAACACGAAACCAGACATTCCAGGCACACTAAGCAGCTATCAATGAAACTGTTGTCTCTATGGGGATAAGCTCGACACAGACACCCCAGCCTGTTAGTTCTATGCCAGCATCTCTCTTGTCACCTGTATTATCGCTCATCTGACCCCGCTGACCGGGTTCCAGAGGGACTCCACCACTTGACGTGGCACCTGCCAGTGACAGGTGGAATCGTATTCCCAGGGGATCCATGCAAAAAGAAATCAATTTTTAAAGTATTTATGTTTGCCAAAGGAAAACAAACTGAGGCGTTTTGCCATTAAAAGAATGCCTGTCGGTCCCTACTTAAATTGATGGTATTTTTCAATAATATTCATTCTATAATTCTATTTTTCTTATTCTAAAACATCATTCAATTCTGTCATGAGACATCTTCCATGAGTGGTGGTATCCCTGTTTTTCAATATTTATTTGTTTATAGATTTCAAGCGTTGGTATAGTCACGGAAGAGGTTGAGACTGCTTCCATTCGTGAATATGATTCAGAGGAGGAAAGGGAGACATGGATGTCAATATCTCTTACTTATCAAGTCATGGTTTATTTTATTCTTTTCTTTGATATCGAAGCGTTAATTTCCATTCTGAGTTGCACAATTGTTATATCATGTGAAATTAGGTCTCTGTGTTCAATATCAGTTCGTCTATACATCACATTAGTTCCACATCACATTATTTTGTTCATGAGAGTGGTAGTTTTCTTATATTATTTTCCCCCAATTTTTCTTTCTCACCCCTCCCCCTCAGTTTATCTAAAGAGATAGATATCACCCATACAAATGAGGGACCTAGGCCTCTCGGCCGTGCTGCCTGTTAACTATTGAAAGACTAATATTTCTTGAATGTCCCAATCCGTGCCTACTTTCCCTTGTTTGATATTAAAGAGAAGAAATACCACGAATGTGAATGGTGTTAATTGCAGTCGCGGGCAGTGCCACGAACACCAATTGGTGACACACTCCCAGTATACTCAGTACTAAAGTAATTATTTCATTTACATGAATCTTGTGGCGATGATGCTGCGAGTGGCACACGAATAAATGTTCGTGTCCCAATTATGTCGTTGTAATGCTGCAAGTGAACTCTCAGTGAAAAAGCTGTGCATCAGGTAGGTAGGCTAACAGCCACGAATGAGGGAAGAGCAGAATAGGTATTCGGGATGAACGTGCCACAATCATTAACACCAATACATCGTGTAAGTTCCACCCCAGGCGACACACCCCAAGCATGTAGAGTATTTATGGCAGCAGTAGACAGCCCAATGAACATCTCTTGGCGATACACCCACAGCGTGCTTAGTATTGACAGCAACAGTAGGCAGCCCCATGAACAAGACTTGGCGAAACACCCCAATCACGAATAGTGTTAACAGAACCAGTAGGCAGCCCAATGAAAATCTCTTGGCGATACACCCACAGTATGCTTAGTATTGACAGCAACAGTAGGCAGCACCATGAACAAGTCTTAGTGATACACCCCAAGCATTCTTAGTATTGACAGCAGCAGTAGGCAATGTCATGAACACCTCCTGGCGATACACCCCAGGCATCCCAATGAACATCTCTTGGCAATACACCCAAAACATGCATAGTATTTATAGCAGCAGTAGGCAATGCCACGAACATCTATGGGCAACACATCCAAGCATGGTTAGTACTAACGACCACAGTAGACAGTGCCAAGAACATCCCTACTGATACATCCCAAGCATGCTTAGTTCAAATGGCACCAGTAGCCAGTGATGTGAACCCCTTTTGGCGATACATCCCAAACTTGCTTTGTATTAACAGCAGCAGTAGACAGCCTCATGAACATTTCCTGGGGATACACCCCTCCCATCCCCTACCGTCTGGCCACTAGTTGTCTCAAACTCCTACCTACAACTCCTGAATCAAACTGAGGGTGCGCTCTGCAGGTTTTTGTGGCCGCAGGGAGGAAACTGGAGACATCAGGCCGTATGAGAACCAAGAATGACCTCGAACAATAAAAGTTTTGTACACTGTAAGGATGTTTCCTAATAGTATTGACAGCACCAATAGGCAGCCAATCTTTTGGTGATACACCCAAAGCATGCTTAGTATTTACGGCAGCAGTAGGCAACCCCATGAACATCTCCTAGCGCTACACCCCAACCATTTCTGGTGATAATCGCCGCCCGCAGGCACCATCAGGCCACTAATAGTCCCCGCCTCCTACCTCCAACTCCTGTATCAAACCAAGGGAGCGCTCTGCAGGTTTTTGTGGGCATCGGGAGGAAACTGGAGACATCAGGCTATATGAAAACTAAGAATGACCCTGAACAATGAAAATTTCGTCCACAGTAAGGATGTTTCCTAATAGTATTGACAGCAACAGTAGGCAGCCCATCCTTTAGCAATACACCAAAAGCATGCTTAGTATTTACGGCAGCAGTAGACAGCCCAGTGAACACCTCTTGTGGACACACCCGAAGCATGCTTAGTATTAAGAGCAGCAGTAGGCAACCCCATGAACATCTCTTGGCGATACATCCCAACCATTCCTGTTGATAATCGCTGCCCGCAGGCACCGTCTGGCCACTACTAGTCCCCACCTCCTACCTCCAACTCCTGAATCAAAATGAGAGTGCGCTCTGCAGATTTTCGAGGGCACCGGGAGGAAACTAGAGACATCAGGCCATATGAAAACTAAGAATGACCCTGAACAATGAAAATTTCGTCCACAGTAAGGATGTTTCCTAATAATATTGACAGCAACAGTAGGCAGCCCATCCTTTAGCAATACACCAAAAGCATGCTTAGTATTTACGGCAGCAGTAGGCAGCCCCATGAACACCACTTGGTGACACACCCGAAGCATGCTTAGTATTAGGAGAAAACGCCCTAACTGTGGCCGAACTATGTCTTAGTTCGAGGTCACCTATCGCCGACGTTCGCCCCAACGCCGCAGGCGGAGGGGCGAACGTCGGCGATAGGTGACCGAGAACTAAGACATAGTTCTGGCCACAGTTAGGGCGTTTTCTTATTATTACATACCTTTATCCGATCAGAAAGACGCCATTTATCACGTTATCGAGTGACAATCGCTTCATGTTGACACTGTCTGCTACGAACCGGAAGTTGCGCAGGATCTGTGTTTCGCGCATGCGCCATAAGCCGTCACTCGCCTAACGGATGTTTAGCCTCTATTTGGTACGCGTGCGGTTAGCAGAAGATACGATTGGAGAGCGTTAGGCGTGTGTGGAGGCGGATACGCCAGGAACCAGCCACAGCGTGGCTGTGCGTCGCCCGTTGCGGATCGTGTTGTTATTATCGATGAATTTCGCATATTTGAGCAATTTAAATGGTGTCAGGTGAGAGCCAAACGTTAGTTGCCTCGAGGATTAGTCATTAGGAACTTGAAGTTGCTACGGGGGGCGTGCATCGCGAGTTTAAAGTCGCGATTCGACGACGTTCGCCATGTTGTTTTTGGTCGCGATGACGTCGAATACGCACGCCTAGCGCGGTGCGGCGAGTTAGTTACATACACGTTAGAATCGTGCAGTGCGACAAAGCGCAGTGTAGTGGGCCGTAGTCGCGATATACTACACCCCCGTGAGCGGGTCGTATATGACTGACGTTCGGCTATAGGTATGTAATAATAAAGGCAACAGCAGGCAACCCCATGAGCATCTCTTGGCGATACACCCCAACCATTCCTGTTGATAATTGCTGCCCGCAGGCACCGTCTGGCCCCTACTAGTTCCCACCTCCTACCTCCAACTCCTGAATCAAACTGAGGGTGCGCTCTACAGGTTTTTGCGGGCGCCTGTAGGAAACTGGAGACTCCAGCTCCCGGCTGCAAACCCGCCTCCTGCTCGTTTATCACCCGGGTCAAGAACTGGCGGGGGAGAGATAAGAAGGATTGCATTCCAACTAAAAACGGAGGCATAAATTGGGTTAGGCTTCAAACTGGCGGCACGTGTAGGGGGGAGGAGTGGGAGGAGGCAGGTGGTGGTGTCATTGCAAGTGCCAACAAAGGCGGCGCCGGCCTGTGGAAGGATCAATTAAACAAAACGTTATTATGGCTACCTCTGAATTATCGATTATCGTAACACTGAATGCTTGGCATTAGTGTGGGGTTTAAATATAGATTAGGCTTTCTTGGAGTGGTTGGCTCGGCTTGGCGGCTACCATATTGATACAGGATGTGCAATAAATATAGAAATCGGAGGGGAGTCGGAGGTTGGCACAGAGCGACAAAATAATTATTTTTGTTTTAAATTATTCATTTTCATATCAGTCTGGGATGCTTTATAATCAATTTTCCAATCTTCTACCTGTCAGCTGAGGCTTTGTTTCCCTCCAAACAAATCAAGTTTCCTTTTCTATTTAGCGGCCCCTCAATCTAATGCATACGAAAATAGGAATCATCTTGAAGATGATGAAAGAACTAAGTACATTGTATGTCAAAATCTTGTGGCATCGCTTGGTCACAAACTGGGAAGGTCTGGTATACTTTGACAGTCATTATGGTGTCTTATACTTAATCGTTTAAGGATATTTATCTTTGTTGGAAAAGAAATGTCAGATATTAAACATGATTCTGTTAAAGACAAATGCAGGTAGGTATCGAAGCGCCCCCTGTTTCTACTCAATTTAACACTGGTGCTGCCATCTGGTTTCATGAAAATGTAACAGTTTCCCATAGACACCAATAGATAAGCACTTACCTTCTTCAGATGGCCTTCCCATAGAAATTAGCATGGTGACATAGCATTTCTCATTTGTACATGTTCCCAAATATCATAATCCAGAATTACTTGAAGATAGCAATAGAACATCAGTGTCATTTAGCAACAAAGTCAAAATATTACATTTTCCCATATATACCAATAGTTAAGCACTTACATTTTCAGATGCCCCTCCCATAGAAGTTAGCATGGTAACATGCCATTATTTTGCATTTTCTATTTGCTGATATATGGAACTTATTTCATCCTGCGTTATTTGCAAAACTCAATAGAACTTAGAAATCACCCAACTACCAGCATTTGTCTTTAACAGGTGAAGAAGTCATTCGATGGTGGCCTCCTTGCATAATCTATGCACACTTCTCTGCATGCCTGTTTCCATTCGCCGATCTGGCATCTGAATATCCTAAATATCGATTGGTGGTTTCCGACTACAGATTAATGGCGAATATAACACCTAGTGGTAAATAGCTTATAAGACAATAGGCATTAGTATACTTCCCCTAATAAAAAACGCCATGTAGGCTTAACATGGGATTAGTTTATGTGTAGGATGTGACATAAAGTGTTTAAACTACTTTCTGATACTCAAAGATTCTGGAAACGGGGTAGGATAAAATCTAGACGCAACTCGTTTGAGTTTATTTATGTCACGATTGAGCCAACAAAATGCGTGACATAAATCACTCAGACTCAAACGAGTGACGTATCTTTATATTATTGGGCTATGATGCATATTATGTATGATTGCTAAATCATTGGTTCGATAACATCTAGTGTCTAGCAGCGATATCTATTTGTAAGGTGCAGCTTAATACGAATGACGATGTCTGAGTTGTATCACATATATTACGACATGGTGTTACTAATGTCATAATTTGTTGTTTCCTCTGGACGATGGACGACCGTAGTCAATATTCGAAGCGAAATTTGAATTACCACATGACAAGAACGGTGGCGATACATTGAATGACAGCCGACAAAACAGAAGACCTTTGGCTAGTTTCGTTGTATAACAGGGGCCTGTTGAATAATCTAGGTTCTTTTATGAACATCCTTTTCTGTACGCTAAGGAGACCCAGTGATGATGTTGGTTAACCATATTCAACACTCATAGACGACCTTATGGATGGCTAAAACGAACTTGAATATCATTTCACGATAACCCTTGTATGAGGTATAGGAAAGGGTCTCCATATATACGATCCTAGATTGTTCAACAGGCCTCAGTGGGCCGTCTAATGATCCAGGGGTCTGTTTAACATCGGACGAGCGAGACTGCACCTGGACGATACGAGATACAGGGCGAGGGACGACCTTCTGGGCGATTGTCGTCCAATGTGGTTTAATAAGGCATGTCGTCCAGGGCAGGGTCTATCGCTCGTACAGAATCTCTTACGTTTGACCCATATGAGTCCAGACGACAGGTCGTCCGCTGGAGGGTGCCATGGCAGGCAGGAGACCAGTGAGTGGACACATCCCGCACCAAATATCAACTTCCGGGACTGTTTCGAAAGGCAAAACAGACTGCAAAACAGACTCCCCCAAATGCCCGCAATAGTCTTCACTCAATAGGATGTAGGGATGTGGGGATGTAGGGATGTAGTGATGTAGAATGAAGTGATGTAGGATGTGGGAATGTAGGATATAGTGATGTAGGATGTAGTGATGTAGGGTGCAGTGATGTAGAATGTAGTGATGTAGGATGTAGTGATGTAGTGATGTAGGATGTAGGGATGTGGGGATGTGGGGATGTAAGATGTAGTGATGTAGTGATGTAGGATGTAGGGATGTAGGGATGTAGGATGTAGGGATGTAGGATGTAGGGATGTAGGGATGTAGAATGTAGTCATATAGGGATGTAGGATGTAGTGATGTAGTGATGTAGTGATGTAGTGATGTAGCATGTAGTGATGTGGAGATGTAGTGATGTAGTGATGTATGATGTAGGGATGTGGGGATATGGAGATGTAGGGATGTAGGATGTAGGATGTAGTGATGTAGAATGTAATGATGTAGAATGTAGTGATGTAGGATGTAGTGATGTAGTGATGTAGGATGTAGTGGTGTAGTGATGTAGGGATGTAGTGATGTAGGATGTAGTGATGTAGTGATGTAGAATGTAATGATGTAGAATGTAGTGATGTAGGATGTAGTGATGTAGTGTGTAGTGATGAAGGATGTAGTGGTGTAGTGATGTAGGGATGTAGGATGTAGTGATGTAGGATGTAGTGATGTAGTGATGTAGAATGTAATGATGTAGAATGTAGTGATGTAGGATGTAGTGATGTAGTGATGTAGTAATGTAGTGATGTAGGATGTAGTGGTGTAGTGATGTAGGGATGTAGGGATGTAGGATGTAGGGATGTAGGATGTAGGATGTAGGATGTAGGATGTGGGATGTAGGGATGTAGGATGTAGGATGTAGGATGTGGGATGTGAGATGTAGGGATGTAGGGATGTAGGATGTAGGATGTAGTCATATAGGGATGTAGGATGTAGTGATGTAGTGATGTAGGATGTAGGGATGTAGGATGTAGGGATGTAGGATGTAGGATGTAGGATGTAGGATGTGGGGATGTAGGATGTAGGGATGTAGGATGTAGGATGTAGGATGTAGTGATGTAGTGATGTAGGATGTAGGGATGTAGGATGTGGGGATGTAGGATGTAGGGATATAGGATGTAGGATGTAGGATGTGGGATGTGGGATGTAGGGATGTAGGATATATGCTCACGGCCTTCGTAACGTTTCCGCAACCTTTCCGTTACCCGCCCGTCTTCCGTAACTCTTCCGCAATTATACGTTACACCTCTGCAACACTTCCCTAGACATCAGTTGGCGTCTATAACTCTTCCGTAATTGTCCGTAACTCTTCCGCAACTCTTCTGTTTGTTTTCCCCAAAACTTCCGCAACTAAACCTTTTCTCTTCCAGTGCGTTGCACCGGGGTAGTCCATCCCTTCAACTTTCGCCTACGGATGCCAACGGATGGAACTTTTTAGCGCTCAACACGTCCATAACTCTTCCGTTTCCCGGTGTGACTGTGCCATATGCACTTCACAGACCCGATTTTAATCGGGACGGCCATTACTTGCCTTGGGGTAATGACCGACTCTGCCCGACCTTAATCGTGTTGCTGTACGCACTTCACCAACTGTTCCCAATTCTGAGCAGGCCGTTTGAATAGCGATGCTACCTATCCCCTAGTCCGATTTACAAGTGCCTTATGTCGATTTGTAGGTTAGAGAAAGGCAAAGATAAATCTGAAAACCGTTACCATTACCATAGTACTATACACCTATGCCTAAAATTACTCCAAATACCAACCTATGCTATGCAAGTGGTAGTTGAGGTGTACCACCATACTGTGCTGGTATGGCGCCATACACACTATCGGTAAAATTATCGCATTCGCTCTGCAAACACATTACCATTGTAACTGCATTACCATTCTAACACCATTACCTAATTTGCAATATAACCAGGTTTCCATGTTACCCTCTACACTGTATAACCTTGACTATTTAAACGCCTTTGCAATGTTGCCATATCCACGTTATCATTCTAACCCTGTTACCGAATAACCATTTCTTACTGCGTTACCATTCTAACCCCATTACCATGTTACAGTTCTAACCGCGTTACCCCCATCCTTAACCTTGTTACTGCGTTACCATTCTAACCGCGTTACCATTTCTAACTGCGTTACTACGTTACCATTCGAACCCCGTTTCAGCGTTACCATTCTGACCCCGTTACTGTATCACTCTGTTACCATTCTAATCATGTTACACCCTAACCACGTTAGTATTACATGCCAACATCTTAATGCTGTTACTATGTTACCATTCTTACACCGTTACCTCGCTACCGTTACCGTGATACCATTACCGCATTATTATTTCAACCCTACTTATTATGTTACAATTCTAACCACACTACTTTTTAAACTATTTTACGGCATCACTGCGTTACTGTTGCCAGTGTGGACTGGTGAGTGTGGACTGTTGAGTGTGGAATGGTGAGTGTGGACTGGTGAGTGAGGACCGGTGAGTGTGGACTGGTGAGTGTGGACTGGTGAGTGTGGACTGGTGAGTGAGGACTGGTGAGTGAGGACTGGTGAGTGTGGACTGGTGAGTGTGGACTGGTGAGTGTGGAATGGTGAGTGTGGACTGTTGAGTGAGGACTGGTGAGTGTGGACTGTTGAGTGTGGACTGGTGAGTGAGGACTGGTAAGTGTGGACTGGTAAGTGTGGAATGGTGAGTGTGGACCGGTGAGTGTGGACTGGTGGATGAGGACCAGTGAGTGAGGACTTGTGAGTGAGGACTAGTGAGTGTGGACTGGTGAGTGTGGACTGATGAGTGAGGGCTGTTGAGTGTGGACTGGTGAGTTAGGACTAGTGAGTGTGGACTGGCGAGTGAGGACTGGTGAGTGGGGACTGGTGGGTGAGAATTGGTGAGTGAGTGAGTGCTGGTGAGTGAGTACTGGTGAGAGAGTACTTTTGATTGAGGACTGGTGAGTGAGGACTGGTGAGTGAGGACTGTTGAGTGAGTATTGGTGAGTGAGTGCTGGTGAGTGAGTCCTAATGAGTGAGTACTAGTCAGTGAGTACTGGTGTGTGAGTGCTGGTGAGTGAGGACGATTGAGGGATGACGATTGAGAGAGGACTGTTGAGTGTGGACTGGTGAGTGTGGACTGTTGAGTGTGGACTGTTGAGTGTGGACTGTTGAGTGTGGACTGGTGAGTGTGGACTGGTGAGTGTGGACTGTTGAGTGTGGACTGTTGAGTGTGGACTGGTGAGTGTGGACTGGTGAGTGTGGACTGTTGAGTGTGGACTGGTGAGTGAGGACTGGTGAGTGTGGACTGGTAAGTGTGGACTGTTGATTGTGGACTGGTGAGTGTGGACTGTTGAGTGTGGACTGTTGAGTGTGGACTGGTGAGTGTGGACTGGTGAGTGTGGACTGTTGAGTGTGGACTGGTGAGTGAGGACTGGTGAGTGTGGACTGGTAAGTGTGGACTGTTGAGTGTGAACTGGTGAGTGTGGACTGGTGAGTGTGGACTGTTGAGTGTGGACTGGTGAGTGTGGACTGGTGAGTGTGGACTGTTGAGTGTGGACTGGTGAGTGAGGACTGGTAAGTGTGGACTGGTAAGTGTGGACTGGTGGGTGTAGACTGTTGAGTGTGGACTGGTGAGTGTGGACTGGTGAGTGTGGACTGGTGAGTCAGGACTGGTGAGTCAGGACTGGTGAGAGGAGGAGGGGGTATAACCAACCTTGCCCTTATACCGGAACGCTATTGTGAAGCATGTCGGAAGCCTGTCGGGCCATGTTGGGGTGTCAGAGTGTGTCAGAGGGTATCACAGTCCTTTTGGAGGTCCACTATCACATGCTTCAGCTTCAGCTACGACACCCCTTTGGGGTGTCGTCCGTATGCGAGACCTTGAGACGATGTAGGAGAGTGTGGACGAGATTTCTCCGTTGGACGAGTTTCTTGTTGAACGAGACTTTCTCATGGCAGCTCTCTCGTATCGTACGGGGCTCGTCCCTGGACGAGCGACATGCTTCTTGAACGAGACTGGCTGGACGACCTCCGTACGAGCTTTCAAAGTCTCGCTCGTCCGATATTAAACAGACCCCAGGTCGTCCTAGGATCAATGTCGTTCTTATTTGGTCTAAGAGCTAGGAGAGTTCAAGAATACGATCTCATGCGGCCTTTAAAATGTCATTGTATAGATATATCGTACAACTCCCCTTTGTCCTCCAAATTGTCCTATGTTGTCTAAAATACTCCTACACCAACGACACCTATTTCCAATGGTTCAATTGGTATACATAATGTTGATCTTGTTAATACGAGACCTACAAACGATGTGGGTCGATAGTTATATCGTGAAACGGTGTATATTTGCGGTAAATATGTTCACGATAGTTATGTGATAACAAACTATCAAAGATCTGTAATTATGATTTAATCTTTCTAATATTGAATCTTTTTGCTTTCTATGAGACCTTATTTCAACACTCTGCCAGTTATGATAGCTTGAGAACATGTCCAACCAAGCAAACAAAATACTACAGTTCTCGTAAATAACATAGGGTCACATCTGTAAGTCAAACAGGCCCCAAAGTCTGCATTGTAGGTGGACTTGTGATTGCGGAGTCAGGGCCACGTTTGTCCCTGATGGTTTGAAGGGTGCCCAATGCTAAAAATACTGCGGGATGCCAGAAGTGGGCTGACCCCAAGGCTGGGGACTACCGCCAGGGGAGACAGCACGTGTCAGGTCAAAGGTCACAGGTGATGGTCACGTGGTTCACGTGTCAGCCTATCAGCGTGGGCGTAGCCTACCACGTGACTCACCATTAACCTTTCAGGGTCGGACCCTTGTAGCGAACTCTGAAAGAAGGTGGCCTTTGAGCCTTGTTGAAGTGCTACTGTTTGAGGCACTATAATGTGGTTGACGTATTTCTCACGGCGTATTTACTGTCATCAGATATCAAGAGGGAACTGCATCGAGATCTGCATTAGGTGCTGAAAATATGCCATGCGTTTTGGTTGCGGAGTAATCTCACAAAACAAACCGAGTGAGATTAAGTAGCAAAATGATTGTTACATTTTCAATAGATAAGGATTGAGTGCAGTTCAGATTTTATCTCAATGTTCTAAATATTAAGTCCATGGGGAAAGAATGCTAGGGGTGAGATAAGTTATATGTGTCTGTGTATTTCATAAAATGTCTTTGGGGTCATCCATAAAGTAGGGAGAAGGAGGTGTTTTGGAGTCCAGATACGCTGCCTAGGTTAGGGAGAGGTTATATAGACTTTCAGTGTGCTGCAAACACTATCCCTTTGCTATTTCTGTGCTAACTCTGTGGCATTGGTAAGGTGCAGAAATCCAGTATCTTTGACGAATCAGCACATCGACTCACTGGTGCGTGACATATCTGGACCCTGCAAAAGTCAGTTGTAGAGTGTAAGTTGGCCCGTTGGCAAGTGAGTTGCAGCAAATGACCTAGACTTGCTCAAGTCTTTGATTATGACCTAAATTGAATGGATAAAATGTGTAAGTTCCTCTGACTGGCTCAGGAATCAGCCGGGCCAAGGGGAGAGTAGGTGGAGGGGTAAGGACGGCGTGCGGTGGTGGTAGGCAGCAGTAGGAGAGGTGGGTAGGACACAGGGACTGAGGCCAGTCTACAAATGACCCACACCTGCCAAGAAAAACCCAAACTTTTTGATGGTTATTTTCCCTTAATAATTCCACACTCATTTATCAATGATGAATATACCATTTGTTCCTGGTATGGATAGCGAAAGACCACAGAATTCAGAACATGTTGGTTCAGTTTTCCATCAACCGTCAGTTGTTGGTCAAGCACTCTGATACACAGCATTGCCTTGACTTTTGTGCCATGTGGGTTACCATATGTGTATTTAGAGGAACTATGGAAATTAATCCTCTCCTCTCACAAAATACCCCCAATAACTTCATAAACATCATCATTAGTTCAAAACCAATGACAAAACAAAATATAAAGCCTCCACAATATGATAGATAATATTTAAAATTATCCAGTAAAAACTGGCAGGTCTAGGATATAGGGCCAATACTTTTCACTGGAGGTCCTCCTAGTAGTCTGTAAGCAGACAGTGATTTTTTAATCATTTATCCCTTTTTTCTAATCCTCCCACACATGTGATGCCAATGACACATGGAATATGATATCTGCTCTGTTGTTTGATACCACAATGAAATAGATTGGATGAGAAAGAAATAGCGTCCACCTATTTTGGGAATAAAATACGATAGAAACATGTTCTAATAGCCAGGGAATAAGCCCAGAGCCATCCGACAATGTACCATAAAAATGGTAGCAGCAACCTGGCCTAATATGTGAGTACATAGGGCAGGTTTCCAGGCTACCCAGTGGTATAAATAATGAAGGTCAGTCCGTGATCAATTTGTCCTTGTCCGACATACGTTCAGCAGAGGTCACACGGTATATAGACAATAATCGATGGTTTTGTGGACAGGCGGCAGTAAACCACGAGAGATTGAAGTGAAGTTAAGCTGAAAACATACCAAGAGAGTTCAAGCATTCAGTATTTAGCAAGTGACAAAATCCACAGCCTTGGTAGGGTTGAGAGGAGTACTGACGATAGGAGACCATAGAGCAGAGTTAGTACAGATGGGCTATGGGTATTGGCATATTGAACACTGGACAGACAGGCAATTGAAGATACAAGAGTGAAATAGTGTCCAGGGGATATTGAGAGTGTACCTGCTTCTCTGAAACAATCGGTGACAAAGGCCGCTTTCAAAAACGTGCTAAAAAACATGGCAGTAGTCCCAAACCCGACTAATAGACTCTGACTCTAGAAATATAAAATAAGAAACAAGAAATTAGAAACACAAAACCTGTCAAGCAACAATTGTCAGTACGTTACCGTCAAAGCAGGTTGTCCATCGCAAATTACGTATTGTCCATCTAAACCCTTTCTTTGTTCAGTGCATGTATTTCATACATCATCATCACTGTATATATGTTTGTCATTCTATAGAATGTTTCGAGAAATACCTGGAAGAGAATCATTGTTACAATCGAACGTAAAATGCAAGACCACCAGAATTGGTGAATTTTGTGAAGAAAAAAAAAAGGGGGGTATTTAGTATTGAAGTGATACTGTACCGTGGACCTTTTGCTATGACATTCAAATATGGATCCAGGAGAGTTTGATGTTTGTGTTCTCCAGTATCGCCAAAAGGGTTTATGCTAGCATTTCAGAAAATGTATCGTTTAGAGGCAACAGAATCAGGATCATTCTCATGTATGCGGATTTTTAGCACCCTCACCATCCTCCCACTATAATTTCCATTTTTGAAGGAGTGTTTCTTAAAGGTCCCATTTTGTCTGCATAAAAGATCGCCAGCTTTGACTGTTGATGGATCTTTTTTTTATCCTGAACTCATCAACATAAACCCATATAAATGCGTCGGGAACAAATACGCCAAAAATCAGCCACATCGGTCGTTTTAATCTATTTCCACTTGCGGAAGTCTTGTTGATCGACCAATGTATCAGGAGCCAACAATATGCAAGTGGAAACAGACATTCTGAGAAACCACAGGTGTGCGCAGTGCTAGTCGCTAATGAAGACATAGCCAGGTAATTACCACCTAGTCCCCCCCCCATCCCCCAACACAAACACACACAGCACTGGGCCCCGGTCACCAACCTCTGCATCCGCCGACCCCACCGACCCCCACCGACCCTCACCGACCCCTCAACGCGCCGACACCGCATGCAACGCCGCCATTTGTTGCCAGGCAACTGTGCCATACCAGGGTCGGTGTCGTCATGGCAACGGCCAAGTGTCAGGTGTGTGGTGACGGTAATGGAGCTTTATTGGGGTCAGGCAGGTGGGGTGGGAGGGAGGTAGGGGGGAGGTAGGGGGTGGGGGTAGGTGCCGTGTGAATCGCAGACTGATGGCAGGATGTCGGGGGTCACTGCACTGCTCTTGGCTACTCCTGGGTTTTTAAAACTAGGAGCAAATGGTATGTTCATCATAGATGAATGAGCGTGCAATTATAAATGAATAACAACTAAAAGGTTTGGGTTAGATTCGGTCTATGGATAGTTTTCTGTAACCTACTCGCACCCAGTCAACTTGCCATCCCTGCAACTGCCTATCTAGGATCCAAACACATCAAGCACCAGTAGGTCTTGAGGTATTTTGGTCTTGAGTGATTGGTCATTGTCAGCTGGGCATGCCTCTAAAACCCTAAGACACTGGCTCCCTGCCCCGTCTTCAATATCACAGTTAACAGCATGCAGATAGTGAAAGGATAGTTTTATGCAGTACCCTGAAAATCTCTATGGGACCACTCTAACCTCTAGGCGATGTATATATACCGCGTGTCAGCACGCTCTACCAAAGAGCAGGGGTCTATAGTCATCTGACATAATATTTTATCATGTACCTGTGCACGAAAGTCACACTTACTGGCCAGCGGCTGCACGGATTTCGTTCCTGCGCACTGTGCAGAACTAATAGTTCGTGCACTCGGTACACTGTGGGTTGTTGTATAATGACCTTTTTAGTTATTTACAGTTGTATAATAAGAAGAAGACATAGTGAGTGTGTCTGAATTACATCTTTTCCTTGTTGTTTTGCGTCAGAAATATTCAACGAGTTCTAAGAACGAGGTGATTATTTCTGGCACAAAACAACATGGAGCAGATTCCATTCAACCACACTAACTATATGTCCCTATATTACAGCTCTTTATACTGAGGAATTCGTTCTGTAGCTCTGATAAATAAACAATCAGAGGACGAGGCTCTTTATTCAGGAAACGTCGATCTATGAAGATATAAATAGGAGCGCCCATTGAAGTTGACATCAAAGTCTCCGTTGCTAATACTGCCCTTGGTCGACCTTGACATCAGACGGTATCCAAGTCAATTATCCTTTATGTAGGAATATGTTTAACCAATGGAATAAACGAGTAAATAAACGAGCTGGAATCTCAGGGACAAAAGGCCCAAGTGTTCCTGGTTGCCTACTCGCAGGGTGTAAGATAACTTTGTGAAATGATTCTCCATTTATTCGGTGTGTTTAAATCACAATGCATGGAGACTTGGGAGGTGTTAATAGAACAAAAAACGATAAAATATTTGATCTTATCTTGGTCTTTGTTGTATTCTCAATACCTAAAATCATCCGTCTTTATAGAGGACGGTCTTACAAGACGATCAGGATAATATCTTTATTTTTAAAGATCACCAGTTTTACCTTTATCAAGTCCGTTGCTGGGCGGGTTCGATCCTTCATAATAAAACGTCTTCTATTAAGATAGGAAAAAAGTAAAAAGTGCAAAAGATATCCTGATATCATTGTCATCAGACCAGGCGAAGGTGCACGTCTGCCTCTCAGTACAAAAGTAGGAGTTCTCTATTGGGACGTGCACACTATTAGTACCGAGATTATTTATCTACTATACTCAATTGACCACGACTTTGTATGTCTATTGCACCAGGGGTCTGTTGAATAACTGATGCCTATGAAAGTCTAGTGTACAAGGAGACGTTACACAAGGTTACCGTTTAATAATAGTAGAGTTCGTTCGATAAGACAGTCCTAACTGATGGAAAGTCATCCATAACTGTTGAATGGAGTTGACCTACATCGTCCCTGGGTCTTGGTGGCATACAGAAAAGGATCTTCATGTACGAGCTTAGATTATTCAACAGGTACCAGGAAGGTGTTTCCAAAACTAAGAACGATACTAGCTGAACGATTATGACTATCACTCACATCAGACGATAGTGGTCACGATCAGAGTGTCAGTCCCTTTTTTAATATGGTCTGCAGAATACCATGAAATCTTTTCAGTTTTTATTGTTTACCATTGCTAAACACTGTCATGTGTGTCTAAACACTGCCATGTACATCTAAATACTATCATAGACAACTAAACACTGCCATGGACATCTAAAGACTAGCATGGACATCTAAACACTGCCATGGACATCTAAATACTACCATATACAACTAAACACTGTCATGTAAGTATAAACACTATCATGTACATCTAAAACTACCATATACAACTGAACACTTCCATGCACACCTAAACACTACCATGTACATTTAACCACATGCTCCTTAACACTGTCATGTACATCTAAACACTGTCATGTACATCTGTTGTATATTGCTTAACGCTATAGTTTATTGCTAAACACTGCCATGTGTGTCTGAACACTATCGTATGTTGCTAAACACTGTCATATGCGCTCGCTGTAGTACTTAAGTCTAACTCAAATCGGGTGGACCTTTACGTTGTCTGTCTGGTACAGCAGTCTCGTTCTCTCATGGTTTACGTGGGTAGAGTATGCGAATATGATATATAGGTCTGTGACCTCTTCACCCTGTCTACCTGGCTCTGCAGGTTCCCTGTCTACTGCAGTGCTTCACCCTTTTTCACCACACTCTATCTGGGCCGGGTTGTTCAACATTGGCCACACCCGTTTGCAGGTCACCCGGTAGCTTTGTGTGAACATGCCAGGGGTGGTGTGTACATGGGGGCTGATCAAACACAGTCTAAAGAGTTTTGTTTCCTGTGAGGAATGTGATCAGAAAAAAACTAACTATGTGAAAACCAAAAAAACTAACTATGTGAAAACCATGCCTTCCTTTCATGTACTTTGAGGTTATGTGTTTTCGAAGTTACCCGGCTTATTTTCTGAAAAACAGAACTAGGTAACAGTTTTATTTGATCTTAAACTCTTTTACCAGAAAATAAACGAGTTCGGGATTCAATCAACGTTAATGAGCGTATAGGCCCATTTCCATTGGCTGACAAAAACAGTGTAGATTTTTTTTGTATTCTCCTAATGTCACAATATCTCCTGAGAGAGATATTGTGACAAATGTATAATACACAATTATTTATCTGTATGTGTGATAGATCAAGGGATGCCGAAGTATACTAAGAACCTGTCTGTCACCTATGTAACTACTTTGGAGATGTTGGTTGTTCTGATGTTCACATGAATTTTCTTGTTTAAAAGAACGAATCCTGTATTCGAAATCGAGAAATAAAAACCTTTAAAAAAAATAATAGCCTATTTAAATTTTGCGTCAGCTGTGCTCAAAGTCCATCGGTGGTTCCTGACTCTATATCGGTGATGGCCAATAGAAATGGGCTATTAGGAAAATACAAAAATTCTACACCGTTTTCGCCTGCCAATGGAAATGGGCCTTTATTCCGACAAAATATCCCTCAGAGAGAAATTGCTCATACAAATTATGCAGCAAGAAGAAACGTCGCGTCAGCTGTTAGGATTTACCGCTCAGGAAAATTTCACGAAATTCGAAATTCAAATGGCCGCGGATCTGTCATTCAGGGTGGGTGGGAGGGTGGCTGAACATAAGGCCATTTTACATTAGCCGACAAAGACGAAACCGATTGATTGAGTTCTCTTAAAGCCTGTTTACATTGGCTGACTATTCTGCACCAATGTACAGTCAGGAACCATCGAATCAAGGTCGGTGAATGGAAAAGACCCAATATTTGTTATGGTCACCGACTCTTTATGGTGAAAATAAAGCCTGGCACCAACTGCTTCCGACACACCATGACACGGCTATGATAAGCTAACGACATACATTTTCAATTCATTGCCCTTCCAGAAGGGCTGTTTCGCACTGTGTCTCTGTGTGTCGGAACGAGTTTTGCAGGAAAAAAGGTGATCATAGTACCGACACTCGCCACGACAAAAGAGATGTGCCAACGCTAATGATGTGAAGGAGAATACATGTTACCAAGCTCGATGGCTAAGTTGTAGGGGTGTTCGCCTCGAGCATGGGAGGTCGTGGGTTCAAACCCCAGCTGGGTCATATCAAAGACTTACACAAAAATGGTACCCACTGCCCATTCGGCTTAACGCCTGCCATTAGGATGAGGAGTGGGGATCTAGGGGGCCGAGTGGAAGAACGGCAATATAGCCGAATTTGGTGATTGTTTAACACGATATTCCCCTAATATAGATTGCTAAAAAAATACAAAATAAAAAGACATGTGTGTTGAGATGGGGATGCATAGTTTACACATAGGAGAGGATGCATCTGACACACTGAAACAGTCCCATACGATAAATCAATTCTGTTCGAGTTTGCCAGAATTCCTGCGACACGGCCAATGATTCCGACAGAAAATGTGCTTGGGTGTCTGAATCATGTCGGAACACTTGTCGTAGTGTGTCGGAAGCGTAGTGGGAGTCCGGCTATACGCGATAAAGCCACAACCAACTGGCTTCATAAATGGAAAGCATCGAAATGCTCTATGATTTACAGTGAGGAACCACCAAAGGACCTTTAACACTGTGACGCAAAATGAACATGGGCTTTTAGGAGAACTCAAAAATTCTCCACCGTTTTCGGCAGCCAATGGAAACAAGTCTATAGACTAACACAATCAAAACGCCTTGGTTTCGTTGGCGATTCTCAGGGTTTTAATATGAAGATCAAATCGGTGCTTTTCTGGAAAATATAGCATATAGCTCACTGATAAATTGATACCGACATACAGTCGCTGGCCCCACCAACAGACTTTGAGGGGAATGCATATAATCGGTGCCATTTTCGTCGTCCAATCTAAATGGGTTTACAATCGGCCCAATGGAAATAGGCCTTACGGATGGAGGTAGAGGTGTTCCAATTTGAATTTAATCATGCCAGCGTGTGCCCCGCACCCCCAACTCCCCACGTCATCACGGAGGACCCATGTTCATGAATATATACGAAATTAATGCAGCACGGATTTCCATCAGCAGCACAAGCTGGTTGGACGTGGAGAGTTTTATGCCGCTTTTCTGAATGCATTACTTTCCGAAGACGGTATGGATGAAGGACGGCGAAGGAGGTGGATAGGGGCCTCCACTATAGGAGCCGGCAAAGCCCATTAGAATAATGATTAAAAAAGCTTTCAGCTCTGCAGGAGGGGCGGCTAACACTGACGGGACAGATGACAGATTGCCTGGCAGTTTCAATTTGGAGACAGAAGCATGGCATCAGTCTAGGACTATATTTACATAGCTGCCTGAGATAGCTGCGACTCTAATCATGCTTACCTCGGCTACATCTCTGAGTTTTATGTCGCCGAGGTAATGAGCCCAGCTGTCTGCTTTTTTATTTCCTGTTTATATTTCCTGTATGAGACGTTGTCGGCAGTTCTGACATGGCAGGAGATGTGGATGTGGAAAATATGGAGAGATTGCCTCAACTGTACGTCGGATATCCTATTTTGAGGATGAACAGTAATTACAAAGAAACTCATGAGATATAAATATCTTGGTCTGTGCTCTACCGAGCAGTCAAACAGAGTTTATAATTCATTTCACCCCGTATACATGATCAGGAACATTATGAATCAATAAAACAACTCACCCAATTAGCCATTGGGTAATGGGTATTCCACAGCCGTGGAGTATGAGGTGAAAAATACCTGGGTGAGGTAATTGCATATTCTGGCCATATACATCTCATGGGTTCCATCTTCAAATCATCTTAACCTGGGATGTTTGTGGAGGGGAAAAGTGGGCACAGTTGAATTTCATGAGAACAAAGAGCCCCAGAATGGAAATTATGCCCCCCTTCCACATATACTACCGTCGGCAACCTAGTGACTGCTTCATGAACTAACAATGGCTCTGTACCCTCTATCTTTAGGGTACATAGCCATTGTGTTTTGAAGGCGGCCATATTGCACCCGATGCTAAACAAAACACCAGGTGGCGGGTCCAGTTATCAAGAAATTTTATTTTCAAAATCCTTTTGGGGGCTTGCCATAACAGGGTTTTAGCCTTGTTTCACCCTTTAACAGCAGCATGATGCCTCCAGGCATTCCCCTGGCTACCGCAGCATGATGCCTCCAGGCATCATGGAGGCATCATTGATACTTATATACAAAATTCAATGAATGAAAAAATAATTGTTTGAATTGAAAGAAATTTTGACGTAGTAAAAACGGCATATTGACCTTTGATTTGGTATAACAAAATATCATCAGCTACCAAGGTAAATTACTCAAATCACATGACACATCATATGACATTGCTATTTTCCAAAAAAGGTGCCTGCTGTAGCAGGGTCGTCTATGCAGGCAATGCCTGCTGTACAATGGTGATCAGAGGAACTGGGTGCTGCAGGGAAAGGGTTCAACTATCTTAAGATCAGAAAATAGTCGTTGTCCCCCCGAATACAGTGGCGCTATCTTATAATATCCTGGTGGATGATGGGGGAACTAGCACACTCTCTGTGCCCGATACCTGATCACCACTAATAATCTGAGCGCTGGTCTGCGCGATGGATAACGCTTTATGAGTTTCCTGTCCGGGGTGGGGGGTAGGAGGCGGTTAGCACGTGATCGGAATGGATCGTTTATCCGGGCCAGTATTGATGTCTCCCCGACGGAGCGTGCTATTTGGTAGCCGTTGATGGGTTATATCAATACCAAGTAGGGAGCTCTGACAAGCGGAATTAGATACAGATGAAAACAATTCCCCTCGTCAATGCGCTTCACTCTTTTCATCAATACGGCGCTGAGTGCCTCGAATAGGATTATTTCGCATCTCGTGATATTTGTTTGAGCTTTTAGGTGATCAGAAATATCCTTCTGAAATCATCGTGGCTTCTCCTGGCCAAATATTATGCGTCAGTTATATTTCACAAATTTGGGTTGAAGTTAGTGACTATTCTGACCCGAATCTGGTCAAAGATGATGTTGCAATATTGTGACTGAACTTCTGAGTACTAATTTGAAATAATTGCATTCTACCGAACAGAGGATCAACGCTATTGACTAAGGGGATAGATAGGACATGTGGTCATGATAAAGTAAAGATTATCAATAGCTTTTCGATATTCACTACTGGAGTGGTCGGAGATAAGCACGTCTGTAATCTCCCTTTGTAAAATAAATCTAATTCCAATGGAAACACTCCCTTTTTGGTCGGACTGAGCTGGGGACATCAATAATATCAGAATCCAGTGGTGAAATCCCCATTGATCACTTTTAGAGATAAGACGCAAGGCATACAAAGTGTTTTATAATCATTTTTAGCACATTTCACATTTCCAATATGAAATCTACTGTGCAAAACATTGTCAATTTTATCGTGGCCATTGACGTTACTAAAGGCGGGCGTCCACCAACCACGGCAAGGCTACGACAAGTGCCGAGAATTTTCCTTAATTTAAAGGTTCTTGATTTGTCAGTCCCGATTTCGGAACATTGGACTGCAATTTATCGGTGACAAAGGTGCATCTCCATGGCGGGCATTTCGAAATCTTAGGCAAAGTTCTTGACGGGGTGCCACACTGACCGACTCAATTTCTAGGTCTCGCCTGAGCTTATGATTGCTCTTTTGTTGCCGAGAAAGAAACATTCATGTTCCGAAAGTGTACAGTGTGTTATGGACTTTAAGTGTCTCAAACTGATACTTTCTGGCGAGAGCCCATCAAACGCCTTTAATTATGCCTGTCGTCCATGGGGAGTGGAATCTTGTTTTTTTTTGTTTTTTTAAAAAAGATTCTTTATTCGTTTCAATGGGTATACATTGTTCTTCCAAGCGAACGTTGAATCAATCCGGTGACAAAAATGTACAGAAAGATGATAACATCTCAATATATATACAATAGTGATAATGATGAGGGTTGGTGGGCAAAACTGGTAAGATATTAGGCAAACTTTCCATGTCAGACATTAGTTACTCAGTACATTTTATCAAACATTACGTTTAAAGGTCATCTTCGAGGTTGTGGTTTGAGTTTCAAAATCAAGCAGGTTCCAATGCTTTGACGTGTAGTATATAGGTGATCTTCGAAATTTTTCAGTCCTCGGTTTGAGCATAGGAAGATTGGTTTTCAGTGTTGACCTAGTGGCCCGTGTTGGTGGAGTGGTCGGCAGGATGTTGGTCCCGATGAGACTCCTGATCAGGGAGAGTGATAGCGATAAGCGTCGTTGTTGAGGCGTTTGTATTCTGAATTTCTCGAACAGTTCAGAGTTGCTTATCATTTTCCCGTCTTGGTCCCGGTTTCTTTTGACCGAGGTCCTCATAATTTGAAAAAGAGTTCGATCAACTTTAAGCTTTTCGCGTTCTAAAGTGCTAGCAGTGAGGAAAGAACAGTAATCTAAGATCGGTACTATACATGTTTTGGTAATTCTTATAGCAGCACATTCGTCTAGTAAATGGCGAATTTTCCTAAATAAATATGACTTTTCATTAACTTTTTTAATACAATCACTTTGAGTGACCCCGATCATGTATCAAAATACAAGCCTAGGAGTACACTGGAACAAGGACACTTAAACGAGGGTTTGTAATCACAACAAATAACCGCTAGAAAATTATAAAATTCATAAGAGATTTGACTTGTTTACAACATTCTTTCCATGTAGGAAGGGCGTTCGTGTATATCTAGTTTTTATTTCTTTTCCTAGCCAGTTATTCAAACCTAGGCCAATAAACAAGGCATCAGTACCAGCTGTCATAGCTGGTTTTCATATTGTATGCCATATAGAAGTACGGTACGCAGCGTATGTTAGAATCAGCCCTCCCTTCTGTGACACACACACAGTGTGTCACAATCAGGAGCAAGCGAAATTTATTGCTATGACAACACAGGTGGCCAGGGAACTGGAAGAGGGCAGGGGGAGTGAAGGAGGAGGCCATAAATGGAGATTCTGTTCATAGTGGACAAGTCTTTGATTCATGGGCCAGTCAGAGAAGGATACATACTATAATGAACTATATTCTGATTGTGTTTATCAGTTATTGAATGTTCATAATCAAAGACTAACCCTTCCCTTAATTAAAGTCTAACCCTTCCCTTACAATGTCGTACATAGTTTCAAACTGTGACAGAATCAATATATCCAAATAAGGAGGCTGCTTCAATTGGAGGATATTGAGTTGCTTTGAGGAATATGCTACACAATGAAAAAATCCAATATGTTAGCGTTGACGATTTTGGTTATTACAGAGAACACAAATGTCAAACTCTTCAGGATCCATCTTTTAATGTCACGGCTGAAAGGTCCCCGATACAGTATTTCACACAATATTAAACATCCTCCTGGGAAGCAGGTACACTCTCTAGGTATCCCCTGGACACCATTTCACTCCGGGATCTTTATTAACCACTCTGCCTTACTAGTTTCCAATGTGCCAATACCCCTAGCCTCTTAGTACCAATGCAGCACTATGGTCTCCTAATGTTATTCACTTCTCTCTGCCTCTACCTTGGCTGTTACTACCTGAGTCTAGCTTCTCATCCTGATGTTCACACCTTCAGAAGACCCAGCCCTCTATCAATTAGATGTCGCCAATGACAGTTGAATTTTAAGCAGCTGCTCTAAGTGATGATCACCACATTGAATCAATCCCTGATTGATCCCCAGAGCCCATGAGCCTAAGTCATCATGGCTTCCTTGGCTCTTGTGATGCAGGTGAGCTGCCAGTTCCCCAAACTTCTAAAGTCTGTCCTGCCCCATTCCGCACCACTGCCCTTGGGCCCGCTCTTGCTGACTAGCTGCCTGACTTGGTGAGCCTCCCTGGCCTACCCGAGCCCGCACATTATATCTACATCGAAGCCACGTCAGCTTCATCAATAACTTCAACATCATACCTCACTATGTGGTGCCTTCCACGCTGGCATTGGACATCTTGTTTTTGGCCATCTTGGAAAATTGCTGTCCAAACCCTTGCAGCGGAATCTTCTTGAATTCCTACCTAATCAAGGGAATTCCTTGTATTGGTTATTCAAGATGCAATATCCCATTCTAGCCATGCTTCCATGACTCTACATGCGCAATGCTTGCGCAGTTCCTACGTGGAAGACACATTACTCTAACAAATATTCTGTAAAAAATTCTCATAAATATTACAGTATTTCCCTGGCAACCAGGGTGCAAAGGGAAACATAGAAAATTGTATGGGTGACCATAATATTTTTGACCATAGATTTTACTAGGTTTCTGAATTTATCTTACCCCTCACATTGACTAATCGTCTAATATTTGTGACATAATCCCCTATTGAGCATTTTTCTAAATACTTCAAGGACATTGAGAACCAAGTCCCAAGTCCCTACTTGGGTGTTAAACTTGATAAACAACTACTCTTTGATAAGCATATTAATAATCTGATACAAAAAGCTAGCCACAAAACCTATATGTTATCTCAAATTAGGAAATATCTGACCACAAAACAGGTTATTCAAGTTTACAAAGCCAAAGTATTACCGATAATGGAATATGGTGACATTCTTATACAAAACTGTTCCAAGACTTTACTTCAAAAACTGCAACGAATCCAAAATAGAGCCCTAAAAATCTGTTTGAAAGTACCACCTCGCACCGAAACAACACAAATACACAAGAAATGTGAACTAAATCATCTCGAGGAAAGCAGACATGCTCATGTCCTTAACCATGCCCATCGTAGAATAAAAATGGAGAAATATGCCGACCCTCGACCAAGGAGAACAAGAATGGGTAATGCCCCGGTAATGACAGAAAATAATTTCAAACTGGAATCATATAGGAGAAGTATCTGGTATAGAACTAGTACTGCCTGGAATAATCTCAACAATGACATAAGACTCCTAGATTCAAGTGATAAATTAAAAAATTATACCAAAGGAAACCTCACTGCCCTATGCCTAACCTACTGAGTGCTGTATTCTTCCATATCCCAACACCACACCCCACTACATTACATTAACATCATTAAGTATAAAATGTCAGTTGAAGATTTCTTGTATATTGTATATAGTATTATGTACATATGTCTGTACTATGCGCTGAACTGTATGTGCCTACTGATATATATATTTCTTTTTCCATTTCTGTAACACCTTGTACTAAATGTTACCTTTTATTTCTAAAAAGTATCCAAAACAAGACCGAAATTGAAACATGGCCCTGGAGCCTACTGAAAACAGGGTGACCTTCCACCCTAGTAGCTTACTCCAGAATAAAATCAACTAAAAAAAAAAATAAAAAAAAGTCTATAGGGAAACGATACCAGGGGTGAGATAAAGGGGTGAGATAAAGGCAATCCACAGACAAAGTGAGACTGACTCACATGGTCGTCATGACCTCTGCTGGCACTCCACCTCCAATTGATTCACTTGTTATCACTGCAGGCTGGCTTCACCAGCTGAATTATGCATTTGTTTTGCTACAGAATAAAGGCAATGGAGTATATGGAAACTACGCTTCTCTGTGGGTTGGTTTTTATGTCTGTTGTATTGATATCAATCGTTGTTGATTTTGTATACACTGGTGAAACACGGTTTACTGTCAACCACATCTATCCATTATTTACTAGGCAGTAAACTAGTTTTCCCAAAGCAGTGAGTTATAGCGTATTAGTAACAAATGATGCATTATTCCTGCAGGATTCGCAACTGCAGATGAATATTTTGACAGCAGATCTGGCTTTTGTACAACATTCGTTTACAAAAGATATCTATTAGGCGGCATTAAATCGTATGGATAGACGTAATATGTATGTGACTTTTATGTCATCACATATTTCATGGATTTGTGACGTTGCACCATGCCAAAAGTGCCATTTTATTTTCATATTTCAAGCTGTATAAGAAATGAGGAACAAGTTGCGGGTGACATAATCCCAAAGTTATCCAGTGAGGAGGATGAAAAAGAATTGAGCAAACTTGCTGCTTGATTTTAAAGGACATTCATTTGATAGAATACAGTATCAACATAGCTGCTGCATAACTACTTTGGTTCAACTACGTGTAATACGCAGTCTACATCTTCAGTCTGGTCATAAGAGACTCAAAATTATAAATTTTAAGGATAACTAGAAAGACAGATATGGGGAGGGGGAAACAAACCTCGAGACAAGAGTAAAGAAGAAACCAACAGGTTTTGGTCACAGTCTCTATAGACTTTCAACGCAGAGCGATATGAATACGGCAACAGCTGAGTGAAATCACAATATTTTCCTTTAATTTTGCACCACATCCTGATACATTGGCTGCTGACAAATTCAGAAGGTTCATTTTGAACTGGGTTAAAGGTGTTATATAAGGCAGACTATCGATACATTAAAAATTGTGATCTTTAGCCGGGATTTTTTAGCGCCCCACACCACCCTCCCTCAATTTGCTTAAACTCCAACGAGTACATCCAAAAATCGGCGATCTTTTTGTCGGCAAGTGGAAAAACACTGCAGACCTCCCGCACCGAGCTCTGGCAGCTCTATCCCCCGTCCCCAACACACCACCTCCATGGCACCCCGTATTGGCGGCCCCTCCAGTCTGTACACCATATAACCTGGCAACAGTCCAAGCACAGTCCCCTGCAAGTCTCACATGCAGGAAATCGACCAGGAAACTCTCCACTCTAGTCTCCCCTATTTATCATACCTGTGCATTAATAGTTCACACTAAGGGCTGGCGTCCACCTTCTATGATAGAAATGCAGACCTCCCGTGTGGTTCCAATACAAAAAGTCAAAATCGGAGACATATTGGGAAGGTGCAATATCGTAGACAAATGTCTAGACAACCCACTTCACTACTCATCGTAAGGGGTTGACCATTAAAAAAGGCGATCATGGTCCCAATGTACCTCACAATATAACCTATACATGAATGCAGGTCTTTACAGTGCCTACAGCCCTATGTCTTCCTATTTAATTCCAAGATTTCATAATTTTCTGATGAGTATTTCATAAGTGAGAACGATCTTCCTGGCAGAATACTCTGCAATGCTCCCGATTAGCCAACAACATGTCAACATGTTGAAATGTCGTAGAGACCCTACAATACGGGCTTTTCATTAGGACGGAATCGTAGACCCCCATTTTTCATCGAAGCCTAATCACAGAGACGTGGTCAACTGCCCCGATGAGAGGTCACCTTCCAACATGGTCTTGATTTTTCATCGGATGGTGCATCATAGGGCGTATCGGCGCGTATCGGGAGCTCAGTGGATGCCTTACTGACCAGGGGTGTTACATAATAGTGTTTTACTTTACTTATATTGTAACATAATGAAATGCTGTTATCTTACTCGTTATTTATTCCCTTTTTTTATGTTCATTTAGATGTGACAAATCTGGGTGTGTAAGGTTTCCCACTAGAAAGCTATCTGAAAAGGACTGTCTAACATTGGCTATACAGATTCTGAGATACTGGAAAATAGCTGGCATATTACTAGGCTTTGATATCCAGGAATTAGATGAAATAGAGCTAAATAATCAGAACAGTTGTCATATACAGGCAGCTGTTATGCTCAAAAGATGGACACAACAAGAACTAGATTATGCCAAAGCGAACATTCTTATTCCTCTGTTCCAAATGTTATCTGTAGGTACTATATATATATTATATACATTATGTAAAAGAAGATTTTCCAACATTGAGCAATAAAAGTCTAGAGAAAAAAGGTGTTATTTTTATGGTGTTTTTTCCCCTTGTTCCCCAATTATATGTTCTATTATAAGAATGTAAATCTTGTTTCAAACTTATATTGATTATCATAATTCTCACATGATGATGGAAGGTCTTAAGTAATGAAATTCATGAGAAGACAAAAATCCCGTATACGGTTAGTATGGACCCATGGGGCAAGGAGTGATTGATAGTTCCGCTATTATCCACAACAAAATAACACATAGCACAACTGTAGTCGGGGGCATGGGGGCAGCCGCTGTTATCAGTAGTCCATTGATAATCGTGAGGTGAAGCTGAAACCCCTGTATGGTAAGCCGAATAAAAAGTAGAAAAATCCACAGATAACTGCATCCATCACCTGGTGTTTTATGTGGTGTTGGGGACAAGATAACCGCATCTCTAACACAATAGCTATCTGCCCTATAATAATGAATCTAACAATAACTCACAGGAGGCTGGGACGGGGTATGAAATGATCTCTTTTTTCATTCATTTCAAGCACGTGGCTGGAATGCCTTTTATTCAGATTCTGAATGATATTTAGAAATATGGTACAATAACAGGACGCAAGTTGGCACGTGTAAATGTTTCCGGGGTTTCTATTGTAGTTCTGCTGTTTGGAGGGCGGGGCGGGGTGGGGTTGGGCGGGGCGGGGTGGGGTTGGGCGGGGCTGCAGGGAGGTACAGTACACAGCTCCCCAACCCAGCCTTTCACTCGGCACCGTATTCCCTGAATGGACCATCCACGGTGAACTTTATCCACCAGTGCTGGATCATCTATGCAGACATAATGCCAAGCCCGGAAAGTACCATCCTGATAGCCATGGGAATCAGTTTTATCCATCGGGGATTATTTTTGTTGGCACAGTTATGGTTTCACATGTAAAAGAGCTTTGGAGTTAGGTTTCGTCCCGTTGAAAATCATTTCGACCTGACGACTAAATTTTCGCAAATTATGTGATCGCTATAAAAATCAGTCGTTGGGTGGTGGTACTTGTGTAATTATTTTTACACATGATCAGCAGCCTCCAAAAGATACACGCCATTTCCATCTGAATTCTGGAAAAGGTGCATCCTTCAATAGCTGAAGGAAATACAACTCCAGCCTCGACAATAGTTTGATCATTAACCCTCCCTATTTTACAGCCAAGTAAATATTTCAAATACATTGTACATACCCTGGCGGGGTTCCTATATGTGCAGAAATGGTTAATGTAAAAATTGTCGTTGGTAAGGAAAAAGGCTCTGTTTTGCAGTCAGAAATTGGAGGTCTACGTCTGAGCCCTAAAAGCAATCGCCAACCTGCCACCAATTATGTGTATCCAGTTTCATATTGAATATTTGTCGACCTGAAATTTGCATTTCCAATTACACCTGACGATTATGTGCCCGAAAATGGCAAATAGTCGGCGGGTGCTGCCAAAAGCCAGAATCGGTGGTCAGTACCTGCTGGTGGTAATACCGCATTATATGTGCAGTTCATGGTGTATCATTTAGTCGGGACTTCTCCTTCACTCCGCTGTGACTGTGTGCAGGCTCTGAGGGGTACCTGAAGCAGACATCAAGGTTGTGATCAACACTTTGTTTCTCAGGTTTCACCGAGCTGGGTGTGGCAAGGGTTTTTTGCCTGCTTTTATTTTGACATAATTGTGAACAGATGCGAAGAGGAGGTTCTCTCACATACCCTTTGGTAGTACTTTTTTCTTTTCTAAGGAAATCTTATACGTCAGCGTACTTTCTGGTGAAATAGTGGTGTGCATATGTGATGTTTTCTCCTGATATAATAATGAATAGAAATGAAAGATCACGATATCTAAATTAATCATTTTGAGGTATTAAATGATGAACTCCATTGAACGCATTTTAATTTTGCATTTTCTAGTGTATCAATATAAATCTTCTCTGTGTGATAAAATGACATTTTTAATATAATAATGAGACAGAATGCGCGTGGACAGAAGACATCTCTTCCGAGTTGTGTATGTGCAGTTGTCTGTTTAGACGTACCGAGTTAGATCTTTAAGCCACCCTTACCCAGTCTCCACATATCCCTTCATTAATCCAGTACTACATTAATAAAGCAGGATTTACAAGAAGAGACCCATGTACTTGAGACTGGTGCACCATGCCCATTATTCCCCAGTCTCCGATAATTTTCCCTGTGTCCAATAATCTCTCAAAACGATCCTAAATCGGACCTCTTCAAGTCTCAAGGGAAAGTGGTGGATTGGATTAACACGGAAGGACACACCTGGTACTTAGTGTTAGACAAATTCCCTTTCATAGGGTACAAATTCTGTGGCACAAGGCCTCTTCCCATGTGAACCGGTAAAAACGCACACCACCGAGGCTAAGGGACCCTCATTACCAGTTGGAGGTAAGCCAGTGTCTCCAAAATGCCCTGAAAAATCTAAACGTGTTTAAAATCTAAATTGCTAGACTATATCCCATGGCAGGGGAAATTGACTCCGACGATTCTCCCTTCTCCACCTCAGTCTCAGGGAGTTCAGACCAAGGGGTATCACACAGGGAGACAAGTACCAGTAAATAATCTCAGGAAAATTGTATCAGACAAACCCTGCTGGAGGTACATGAGTCTCTCCATGTGAATTCCACTTAAAAGGGAGAGGGTGAGACAGGGAAAGAAGAATGTCAAGCTCACCCACGTACTTACTCTCCAAACACCACAACAACAATAAACGGTACAGGAACACACTGGCCCCAGTACGTAAAACTGTGTCAGTCTACTGTTTGCCAACAGCCTAAATATACATAGGGGGCATCAGGTGCCCACCAGCCTCTACCCGCTTCTAAGATGTTTTACGGCCGACAAAAAAAAACAGGAGTGCTGATTTTGCAATTTTAAACCTCGTCCGTCTGGGAGCTATATTTGCGCCCTGCCCTGTGTACTTTTTGCTGCACTAAGCTAACTACTCTTCGTTTCTCCGACCCAGAATCTTTCCAGGCTGTATGACACAGTTGTTGTGCTAATTGATTAGATTGGACTTATATGGCCTCCTAAGGCAGGTTTCCTGTCAACAACTGTAAATGTGATGGCTGTATTTCTCTCTGTTTTTGTTCTTTGTTTAATTGCGGAAATGAATTAATCAATGTACATTCACCCACTCAATATGGGTGTTCTTCCGCATACAAGTCTTACATGTTATATAGCATAGCATTACCAGAAGTTCAAATAAAATTGAGTTATAAAAATACCTGGAACAAAGAACTGTGTGTTTCAAAAGATCCCCAATGTTTAAAGGAAACAAACGCAAAGACCTGGCTCAAGTATAAAAACGCTAATCAAACACAAATGCTCCACGTATGATTGGAAGTAACACAACATTTCACACATGCAAATGCTAACCAGTTGCCAACGTCCCCATCAATATCCATCAATCAACGTGTAAATATGTAATGTAATCTATATATAAACCAATGTACACAGCCAGATATGTATATGACTAGAAAGGGATTATACACTACCACAGTGGAAGATCTGCAACTTGCAGAATTGTTGGAAAAGGGAAAAGGTTTAGCGGTGATGCCTTATTGTCTCTATTGTCTTGATTGGTAATTTGACTCAACCCTTCAGTAGTCGAGTCTTTCAGTCTTTGTGGCATCTCTATTTATCTGTATTAAATGTCATATCTGTATAACGCATCAAATCGCAGGTATAAGAATTAGACAAGACACCAGGCAAACAATGTACAACATTCAAACTTACAAAGTTGGAAGTTGACTATCTTGGACTTCTGTTATTATTATATATTGCCCAAGTGTCATTTGAACAATAATGTCTTAATGAGGTGATGTACATCTCATTTGTAATGCTATAAAGTTTTCGTCTATAGGTATGTAGTAATACATACAGACAGCAGTATGCAACGGTACAGTGTTCGTCTATAGGTATATAGCAACACATACAGACAGCAGTATGTAATGGTAGAGTGTTCCGCTATAGGTATATAGCAACACATACAGACAGCAGTATGTAATGGTAGAGTGTTCTTCTATAGGTATATAGTAACACATACAGACAGCGGTATGTAACAGTAGAGTGTTCGTCTATAGGTATATAGCAACACATACAGACAGCGGTATGTAATGGTAGAGTGTTCGTCTATAGGTATATAGCAACACATACAGACAGCAGTATGTAATGGTAGAGTGTTCTTCTATAGGTATATAGTAACACATACAGACAGCGGTATGTAACAGTAGAGTGTTCGTCTATAGGTATATAGCAACACATACAGACAGCGGTATGTAATGGTAGAGTGTTCGTCTATAGGTATATAGCAACACATACAGACAGCAGTATGTAATGGTAGAGTGTTCCGCTATAGGTATATAGCAACACATACAGACAGCAGTATGTAATGGTAGAGTGTTCGTCTATAGGTATATAATAACACATACAGACAGCGGTATGTAACAGTAGAGTGTTCGTCTATAGGTATATAGCAACACATACAGACAGCGGTATGTAATGGTAGAGTGTTCGTCTATAGGTATATAGCAACACATACAGACAGCAGTAGGTAATAGTAGAGTATTCGTCTATAGGTATATAATAATACATACAGACAGTGGTATGTAACGGTAAAGTGTTCGTCTGTAGGTATATATAGCAACACATACAGACAGCAGTAGGTTATAGTAGAGTGTTCGTCTATAGGTATATAATAATACATACAGACAGCGGTATGTAACGGTAGAGTGTTCGTCTTTAGGTAATATATAGGAATACTAGTTGCTTACCTCGCGCTTCAATGATTTCGCTTTTGCATTCCTCTCCTCAACCTTCAAAAAAGGGGACCAAGTTGTAATTACGTTTGAGGAATAAGGAAAAAAGCCTAGAAATCACTCTAACCGCATAACTTTAATGCACATTTAATGCTCCTCGCTCATAAAACACAGGAAATGATAATAAAAGCCATGGTGTATCCAGCTCTCTGCTCAAACGTACTTCCCGTTCTGCCTTGTTATGAAATCACAATAAAAATCACAACAAAAATACAATGGTTGGAAAAGCGATCTCGTTTTAAGTTTCCGCATGGAGAATTTGAGTCCGATTCAGTTATTTCAGTCAATAGCGTCGCAGCACTGGATCCATTAATACTTGTTGTTTTTCATTCCTCTTAAACACGTCATACACTTCAAGGCCCAGCATTCCCATCTATAAAACACACATACTGTTAATCCCTTTACTACTATTGCATTTTTGGATCCAAACCCTATACGGTATGCAAATAAAGTAGTATAAATTGTAGAGGATATTCATTTATCCGCCGATGCCAAATGGGGAAGCTTTGGCAGGTGGAAATCCTAATACAGGGTATTAATCTTTGCAGAGATTAAGGCCGGGCGCCCATCTACTACGGTAACAACATAGACCTTGTGATGTACAGTGCCCAAAATCGTAGATGCATCGGAAAGGTCTGTACCATAGACAAATGTCGGTGCATAATCAGTGAAGCAGAATCCATTGAATATCAGGGGGCTGTTAAATAAAGTTCGTTCGTTTCTGGTGCTGGTGCTGGACAATACGATACCTTCAACGATAAACGACATCCTGGACGATGTTTTTCATTCAGTGTTGTATGACAAAAGAAATCTTTTATAAATGGACGTATTGGTATACACCACCTTTTGGAGCATTTAGGTTACTCTTATCATCAAAACATCTTATGCTTACAACAGATTATTATATACAACACTATGGCCCAAAAGACAATTCTGAGATACTTTTCTTGTCGTAGTATATTCAACGGCCCCCTGTATCATAGACACCCTACGATATGCCCACCCCTCTCATAAGATCTAACACTCTCTAAATGGTATTCTGTACAAGGTTCTCACTACGCTCTATTGGAGACGAATTCTTAACCAACTAGGCTTAGAGCCTTGAGAATCCACTGGCACACAGTATTTCCCGCCAGGTGGCATCATTGAGATTATAGGAATATTTGGGTTGCATTGATGTACGTCTTTAGCACAGGAGGCAGGCCAGTGGATTCTCAAGGCTCTAAGGCTAGATTGTTAAGAATTCTTCTCCATACAGCGTAGTGAGAATACAGAATACCACTTAGAGAGTGTGAGATCTTATGAGAGGGGTGCACCGTGGGTGTTCTCACTCTGATGAACCTTGATAATCTGTGACAAACTAATATGTTAGGTTGTCATAGTGTAACAGAACAGGTTTAGGGGAGGGAATTTATAGTGGTAGCTGCCGAAATAGTTCTAGAATAGTTTAGACAATAGTTTGGGTTCTTAGCCTGTTCTGTACAGAGGAGACAAAGGAACAAAACACATGAATATATTAATATAGATCTCTGTATTCAAGTGACAATAAAAGCAGTGATAATAAGATAACTTATAGCAATGATTATGGAACCAGCACACTTACCTATAGAAATCAGGGTGAGAGGTCACAAGTCTGTAGTATTGGCACAAATCAGAACGTTTCTGTTGTACCAATACCTGTGAGTTGTGACCATGCTAGTCAGAAATGATTCAGGATGCCCCTATATAGGGGTTGTAGAGGGCAGCACTGAATGGGCATGCCCATATATGGAGAGGGGATGAGGGGGAGTCACTATGGCAAGCCATTTCTGTTACACTCTCCCCTCCTTAAACTCTGCTTGTCCTCAAGCAAAACATTATCTCAGATTTTGAGCAAAAATAGCAATCAATAATCTTTTTTTTCTATATGACAAACAATTATTACACTTTTTCGTCCATAAGTGTATACATAGACACAACAGTAATAACAGTGCAAGATGACCTTTTTTTAAGTGGTACTGGATCCAAACAAATGTATAAGCATATGCTTTACATAAGCTCCATAAAAGTTATGAGTACATTCATATATTTAAGTTTGTAGCAATACATCATTTGTAATCAACCAAACAAATTTATAATCAGAAAACAATAAATGTGTTACAAAATAGACAAAAATCCTAAGTATTGTAAGGTATACTAATTATTGCATGATGATTAAAATGCGATTATATAAACTAATGTATCTGTATAAGACACTTCTTCGATCACCCCACAACAAGGCAACAGGCAGACAACCAGCAGGTCTATGAGACCACACAGCACCCATGATGATGGTGTAAGAATGTTGATGAATTGTCCAGAAGAACCTCAGTTAGCACACAGGTCAACTGGGTTGCAGGATACACATGATGATGGTGCAGGACATCATATTGCTGTAGGCTGTGGTCATGTTTACTGGGACAACTGCTTATCCACTGACAGCACTGAAGATAGTTATTGTACAGGTCTGTTGGAGTGTAGAGTGTGCAAGACGATGGTGTAGGACATCCTGTCTTCTGCATGCTGAGGTCAGGACTATACTGATGAACTGCCTAATCCACCAAGACAAATGATGAACCGGTTCTCCAACTGGTCCAGCAGAGCTCCACAAGCCCAAGTCCTCTCAAAGTTCCAGCCAGGCCAGTGCCAGCAGGGAAGACGAAAGTTCAGCTACCATTATGAAAGGAAGAGGAGGGGGCAAGTGGTTCTGCTAGAGTCTATGTTGGCATGACTTGTCAAGGCAGGCCAGGAAGGATGTGTAGTCACTGGGAGACTGCAGGCACATGGCATTTCCTGAAGGTGTAGTCACAGGGAAGACTGCAGGTCCTGATGGCATCATACACTCCCCGCCCTGTCTACGGTAGTCTGCAGTTGATTAGACTGGGGCTGCAGGACGAAGTGAGTCTCTTGGCGATCCTGATGGCATCTCAGTTCAAAATACACCAGGTACTGATAGGTCACATGACAAGTATGATGTACCATACACACATACATTGCCCAAATTTATGATGGCTGTCACTATGTTGTGGGGAAACAGGGGAAACATCTCTTTTTTATATATGTATATATATATTTTTTTTGTATTACAAACATCTCAGGAGAATAGGTTTCTATACATAAAACAATAAGTCAAGAACTAAACATTTGCAATATGTTCTCAGAACAAGGCTAAATAAGATAATCGATATGTCAAGTAACTAACTATGAAAATAAGCATCTTTGCAATTCATAATAATTCTTGGAAACATGAGTAGTAAGAATTTCATAGAAGGACATTTCCTGAATGTCTCAAGTCACATTTGTTTTTCATTGTTGACTGCATTACAACTAGTTATAATTTAACTCAGTCTAGATGCATCAGGGTATCTTTGTATCAATTTATCAGTTAGTATTCCTACTTAATATGAAGCAAATCATAGTACATAATATCTATTCCTATCTAGAATACAGTAAACCATAAGACATAATTTTCAAACACCTGTCGAAAATAGTAGACTGCAGAATATGATATCTACTCCTATCTAGGATAAATAAAACCATAAAGCCATTAATATTAAAAGAATAAGCAGTCTTAAGCTGGAGTGATATAAGGTGCATAGTAGAGTATACTAAGCATTTTTTCCATGACTTAAACATAGGAGGTTGTGGCTTGAAATGTGCACAAACACAGACAGAATGTCAAAAAGTAGTAAACTGCATATCCTTTATGTTGATTGACAGCAACCCTTAAATCAATGTATGTGGTTATAAAGTGAGATTTCTCTATAAAATCACTTTTATCTGTTCACCCAGGACTGGTCAATCAGTTTGATGAGATGTCTGCATTAAATCTTCGTTAGGTTTACTGGCCCTGATGGCACTGCAACCTTTGATGAAGTTGACCAGGGCCACAGAAAGACTGAGATGATAGGTCCCTATCATACCGATCCCTGTCAGTCCCATGCAGCCAGAAGATTCCCATGGGTGAAACGGCTGTAGTTGCTATATTCATGCCATGACAACACATGACAATCCAGTTTTGTGGCCTAACAAACATTTTCTCAACAACTGAGACTAGGGGAATCACCATGATTATGATGCTGTCACTATAGTTGTCACAACCGAACTGACCAATGATGCAAGGTGGTGTCAGGCCTCAAGCTCATTCAAGTGGTAGCTTCCTTAAAGACTATGTCTATCCTCATCCCAGTCATATATCTATATTACCAGATAATAGAAAACATATAGGGATTGTATGCTTTGTGGAGGTACTCGAGACAAGGTCACATAGCACCCTATCAAAGAATCTCTATCTCTTGTGTAGTAATATCAAAGTCTCAGGTTTTAAGAACAATACAACTTTACACTGCTTCATCAGTGCAGTACAGGTGTAGCTACATCTGAATTGTAACTTAACAATTTATGAGAGTGAAGCATTGACTCATTAAGGACACAAGTTAATAGATATCTCCATATCACACTAATAAATCTGGCATAAATATTTCCTGACAAACTCTAATATTCTTTCCAGCCAGGTTATTATGTATACCCATGGTATACTCCCAAATGCCTCAAGTAAGAGAAACAGGTCTTCAAAAGTATACATACAGCAAGTGCCCTCTGAGATTACCATATATGGAATATCAACCATGTAGAATTTACTGAGAGTAAGTATAATATCAGTGTAAGGATCCGGACACTGATGGGGATGTCTTATTTGTAGAATGTAATGAAGCACATCATGCTAAAATAAATTGGTAAACGATTTAACATTCAGGTCAGGAGTAACACAATGATATCTGAAATAATATCTCATGTAGGAATTAATATGTGACTGACAGATACTGATTTAATTAATAAACCCGTAATTTACTGGATGGAATTTACAAAGTAATTTCTTTTTAGATACCTAATTATCAAATATTTAAAGGTAAGGTGCTGGTACAACCATCAAAGCAATGGATTATCACTTCCTGTGGATAGTGTGGCAACCAATATGATGATATTGAAAAGAAAAATTACAATGAATAGAGGATTTGAAAAGTGGGAACTACAGTCCACACAATGCTGATTGGTTAATGTTAATGCCAGGATGACTGGTACCCCTCCTCTCCTTAAAATGAGGTATGGAGAGACCAGACATCAATTAGAGCAAGTTGCCACAATATACCAGGGCCTAATTGAACACAGAGATCTCTAAAAAAAATGCAATAAAGAAAATCAATGTATAATGCAGTTACTTTTTCCGTAGCAGACCTAATAAATGGCTACTGAGAGTATCAGTTTCTAAAATGATATATAAATACACAGGTTCTCAGCCAAGTCCCAAGCTACAAACCAGACTTTAAATCAAGCCTCGATATTGAATTGCTGCTGAAGAATACAAAAAAAAAAACATGCATCTAAATGAATATGCACTGTGTGTTCCCACCAGGTTAACCTTGTTCAAAGCACACCATCAAATGCACCCTGTTCATTCAAGGTACGCACTCTAACCTCCCCACACTGAACAGACTGCCAGCCACGTGGCTATAGGCGGGAGGGGACCAACGACATGCTGAATGACAGGGCAGGACTCCTAGGGGATGGGCGGATGCTTGGGGTGTAGGCATGTTGGGGGGGGGGGGGTTGCGGAAATCGGAGTGGCCATGTGCTATACCTAGGAATAGTGAGTAACTCAATGAGTTCTTAAGAAGAAGGAAGTGTACTTAAAGTGCACTCAAATAACCCCAGTGTCGTGACCATTGAGAGAAGAACAGGATATACAAGAAATGACCACGTGCTCACAGACTAGCACAGAATAGAATTTTGAATCAGAAATTTTGCTTTTGTTCACACAGTCTATATATATCCTGAGAAAGACCTTTAGTGGATTTTGTATGGTAATCCTAGACAAGGAATCCTTTAGATGATATATCCTGTAGGCTGGACTACACAGACAATGCGTTACCAAAAAGGAGAGTTTGATGACAGACTGGCAGTCAGCTCAAAAATAGTTTGAATAAAGAAATATAAAACTGACAGAGATTAGAAACTGAGGCCATGTGGGCACTATTCCAACATTAATAGAAATTAGGATTGCGGCCCTAAATGCAGTAATCTGATGAAATCACCAGTAATTTACATATATACATAGAGCCTGTAGGAAACGTGTACGGATCCTTGTGAGAAATGACTGAGAGATCATTTAGCACTGATACCATGTGGCCAACGCGGATTGAGTTGGGGACAAAGGTCCAATAACAGAACCATGTGGAAGAGCAGCTTCCGACGTACTCAATGAATAGACTAGGCTTGAAGTTGTAGGGTTCAAATCCAGAACAGTTATAAAAGAAACTCTCTGAGAATAATTACCAGAGAAAATAATTAATTGCAAATCTCAGATTAACTTCTGAAGGTTAGGTTATTTTGACCTAAATATTCTGTATAAGAATCGAACACAGCTCAGTAGACCATGTGGGAAATTGACTGACAAAGCAGGAACAGGCTCCTGAGCCTGTCACCATGTGTTCATACAATACAGTAGAATTTATATAGAAGTTCTACCCTTTCCCATACACAAACGAGTGAAAAGATCAGAATTATTTTCAAATGGCAACTTTTGAAGAAATGCTTATGTAAAACATAAATGTAGTACTAGAGTGACAAAACTTTTACTGACAACTGAATTTCACTATGCACTGGGGGACCACGTGGCTGAAGCAGACTAACCTACTGAGGGCGAGGACCTGATGACAGCACCACGTGTCAAGTAGCTCACCACGTGCTCAGTGAATAGAATAGACTCAAATATATAAAACTCTGATTTGGAATACTCTAAAAGGGGCGCTCTGGGAATAAGCACACAGGGAAAATTATCAATGGCCAATATCAGAGTAAGTTCTGAGGGTTGCTATGATAAATGATCAAGATCTAAACACACAGTTATTGTCCAGCCTAAAGGAACAACTCAGATCCAAATGAACTATAAACCTTGTATATAAACTGTATACCACGTGGGACTGATGGACAAAGCAGGATGCGTGAATAGAATAGATTGGAAAGGGTAGGATTCAAATTTAGAGTATTATGAAAGAAACACTCTTAGAAAAACGCTCAGCGGAAATTAGTAATAGTTGATATCAGATTAAGGTCTGTAAATTAATATGATAAATGATCCAGATCCGAATACACAACAAAGAATGGGGGCCCAGCTCCTTAGACCACGTGGGGACTGATGGACAATGCAGACTCAGGTTTCTGAGCCTTTCACCACGTGTTCCGTGAACAGAATGGCTCAAATATATAAGATTCACATTTAGACAAGTATAACGGAAATGCTGCGAGAATAACTACATAGAGAAAATAATAGATTGCCAATATCAGAATAAGTTCTGAATGTAAAATGATTCAGACCTCAATATACTGTACAGAGAATGGGACCCAGCTCAGCAGACCACATGGGGACTGAGAAACAAAGCAGGATCCGTTTCCTGAGTCTCTCACCACGTGCTCAGAGTAACTGGGTACTGAAAGATATGTGAGAATAGCCAAGTAATGGCTATCCCACCGCTGCCACCAGTTGTAACAGAACAGGTTTAGGGGAGGGAATTTATAGTGGTAGCTGCCGAAATAGTTCTAGAATAGTTTAGACAATAGTTTGGGTTCTTAGCCTGTTCTGTACAGAGGAGACAAAGGAACAAAACACATGAATATATTAATATAGATCTCTGTATTCAAGTGACAATAAAAGCAGTGATAATAAGATAACTTATAGCAATGATTATGGAACCAGCACACTTACCTATAGAAATCAGGGTGAGAGGTCACAAGTCTGTAGTATTGGCACAAATCAGAACGTTTCTGTTGTACCAATACCTGTGAGTTGTGACCATGCTAGTCAGAAATGATTCAGGATGCCCCTATATAGGGGTTGTAGAGGGCAGCACTGAATGGGCATGCCCATATATGGAGAGGGGATGAGGGGGAGTCACTATGGCAAGCCATTTCTGTTACACTAGTAATCCTCAGATTAAGCTTTTAGATCACGAACGAATCATGGAATATCGTCTGCATCGTAGGATCAACATAGACAGATGATTGACCCTGATTTCAACTATCGACGTTTAGGAGAACTCAATTAATCTGTGCCGTGAGAGCGATCCCCTTAGATGCATGGTGAGTGCACAAAGGTTACTTCTATACCTTTAATCTGTTGATTAAAAAGTCAATGCTCTGAAACTATCTTCTCTAATCTCTCGCGTACCGGTTGTAGAGGGAGGATGGAGGGTCAAATATTTCAGAAATTGTGTGTGCGTACTTCATGGACCACTCGCATCGTTCTTTTAAAACAAAGTAAGACGGTACGAGCCCCAAAAGACATGTCTGCTGGCTGTGAGACATGAGGCCGACACTGAGATCCATATTTTTACAGCCTGTCAGTTGTATACAGACATCCTCAGGGAAAATGGAGACTCTAGACAGCGCAGCTACAATAATACTCCCAACGTACTTTCTGCACTAGAAAGAAAATACACAGGAAAACAGATCGCCAACTTTCTGAAGGAGGATTTCAGCGGATGTCATTAGATTAGGGAGGGATGACAACAGTAATAACAAGCGTAACATAAACTCATTCCAGTCTTCTAGATATATCTTATAGAAAAACCATTGCTGTGTTTATTCGCACAACTATTTTGGACTCTAGCCATTGGGATAACACGATATCATCATGTTTCACCAGAGTAGAATGGCGCTGTCACTATTTTTCTTGAAAATATAATCACACTATAACACCACACTTGAAAACATCATAATAAACCTGGAATATTAGAAAACCAACCAAGGGAATGCTTTTTAGAGCGTGCTCGTACGCGCTAAATACATTTCCTGAAGGTTAGAGTGGTCACAGGTTGACGTTGCATGCTCATTCATCAATGATGAACATGCCATTTGCCCTAGACTAAATTGGTGCCAGTATTTCAGTCTGTGTTCCCCCTCCCAATAGTGGAAAATCCTGATAGTAGAGGAGCAAAGGGCTTAAAAACGGGTAAAAATGACCCCCGCAAGTCTACTGGTTGAAACTTGCCATTTTAGTCAATTATGACCTCAGGAATCTGGCAACAATTCTTCCAAGAAAACAGAAAAGGACATATTTCCATAATATACACCTTTGACCAAAGAATGATAAATTTTACTGACAGAAAAAAATGCATTTATTCACCTTTTCTTATAATGGTATGTACTATGCGTCATTAAGTTTTAAATTTTGTTTTCCTTCTGTTACCATGGAAACGAGTATGATGCTACACTATTTGGAACAAACGAGCATCAGATTCAGATTCCTGAGGTCTACTATGAAGAACCAAGAGAGATTTTTATAGAAAAGAAGAACATAATTCTTTAAAGAAGTGTACCCAGTGCACTCATGACAAACCATGTGTAAGAACATACCCGATCATCTTTTAACCCACTATAAAATAGTTTGAACACAGAATATCAAGATGTATACCAGCCCAGTTGAAACGTTTGTTCGCACATGTTCAGATGATGTTGACGAAAACAGGGAGAACAGACCAGAACTTTCTGATCCCCCAACCTCAAGCTGTGCATCCCTTTTCTCTCCTCCCTCTGGCAAGTGAGCATGGTAATGGCCAACTTTTTTAAGGTCAGACACCTAAATAAACACCATATGACACCACACATAGGACTACAACGATAAATTGAGAAGTAGCAGTTGGGATATGTGTCATATATGGGATTATTACTCATAAGGGCATCAATACTTGGAGGGACGGCAAGAAACTAATCAAGACGATTATGAAATGATACAGACTATGAGATGGCACCCCATGTAGCTCATGTATACCAGAATGTCCATGCCTCTGGCAAACTTTAATGAAGTGGGCCAACAGCTCTCTTCAGGGCTGATCTTCTGTCTAGCTCTATTTCTGAAGCGCTCCAACCGAGATGGTGAACGGGGACACAGACCAAACACGAATATGTTTCTGATTTTATAGCAGTATGAGACGATTTTATCATAGCCTGGGAATCTGTTAATCGCCTGTTTAGTATAACTTACAATACTCGCAAGCCTATTGGGGACAAGTTCTTATACGTTAAGGCTAAAGATATTTATACAAGGCCAAGATATAGCAACAGATCAAACAAATACATTGCAGATAATGCCCGTGCTCCAAACTAAAATAAATTCGCATACACAATTTCTTTTTATTTGATCACATAAACATAACGATAGACAATTCGCAAGCAGTGAAGCCGCGTTTTTTCATTGAATAGATGAATGACGTTGTTTTTTTTATATCATTCATTTCAGGGTGAGTTCTCCAGTCCTCCACAACCATTCCCTCCCCACATCTCTCTACATCACCTCTCAACGGCGGGGGGATGGTGACAGGACAGAATCCGGAGAAAGTCCCTCACAAACAGGATCACATTCCTCCCGCGCCTGCAGTCTGCATCTTCCTCAAATCGTGTCTTTGTGAGCAGGGAATTCCACCAGAAAATGGTATTACGTATCCCCCCTGCTCCATCCAGGCGCTGCCATAGTGCTGACAACAGTCCCCTGAAAAGGCAGGAGGAAAATAAGCCGCCTTTCATCTGCAGACGGCTTTGTGGTGGCGTCTCGGACATCTGGCTTGATATTAAGCCGTTTGTCAAAGACCATTGTGAATGTACATTGAGTTTGACGTTGAAAAACAAGGTAACGGACTTGGAGCCTTGTGATGTGCTCAATGCGAGAACCAGGCATCGGGAGCACGTTCTGAAGCGCGGGTACAGGTAGGGGAAGGTGAAAAACACGTGCGTGTGTTTTTTGTGGAGACGCATTTAAAACACCAAGAACATAACACGCTTCAAATAGCAAATGCTCCGTCTCAAAGGACGAGCTCCTTCTGGCTGCATGGACACCGTCTTTACGGCTATATTCACTGCCGCCTTTATTTCAGGCCGATCTGGTTTCTGTAGGAGGGGAATTTTGAATGAATGAGCTAATTCAGTTAGAAAAAAATGTGATGAAAAATTAATTTCAAGCTGTTCATGGATTAAGAACATGAAGAAGAATCCTGCCTTCCCTTCATTAGGGCCGATTCCCACCTGGAGATTCTTGCCTCAAAGACTGGTGCCCGGCATAGTCACCGGGAATAGTCGTACAGCAGGTGGGAAGAGAAGGCTTAAGGCCTGTTTCCATTGGCCAACAAAAACGGTGTAGATCTTTTGAGTTCTCCCAAAAGCCCATTTCCATTTTGCGTCAGCAGTGCTAAATGTCCCTCCAGCTGCCACAATTTCAACTGACCTGGAATTTTTCGTCAAGAGGTACATCATAAGACCTATTGTAGACGATTGTTAGCCCAGTCAGGCCTTAGGAACAAAACTGATCGGATATCCTTTACTTCGAAAGTCGTGCCAAACAATGCCCAAAATCTTCCACTTGTGGACTTCAGACTAAAATGATTTAAAAAATCCACCAGTGGTGGCCTACAAATTTATCGGAGGCCAGGTGGAAACAAGCCTTTAACCCAGCACTTTTGGCTGAGGAGATTTTCAAACTATATCCTTGCGACTTTTTATTGGCAGGATTAAGTCCTGGTGGCGTGGCAGTTCGCCCTCCCGCCGGACGGGGGCGCTTTCAGCTTCAGGAGGGGCTCTTTGGCTGGCACCGGGGGCAGGTGCCTGCTGGGAGGCCTCCACCAGTCCCCGAGCGCTGCCTGTGAACGGCCAAGGAGAAGCTGAAAGCTTTTCCTCATCCTTTAAGTACTAAGTGTTGCTTTTAGGGGCGTAGGTCCGTCGTCCCCCTGCAGTGTAGACTTCCATCCATTCTCCGAGGGGTCGCTCCTCCGAGTGCTTCCTCAAATTGTACACCATCGCAGGTTTCCATGAGGAGAAATCCCAAGGCAAGTCTCCCCCTCCCCCTCATCCAACACCCCCCCCCCTCCCACACACACACACACACATACACACCCCTGACAGGTGAATGGCACCTGTTGCCATGGTAACGAGTTGGGCTTGTTTCTGGCCAGCGGCAAGGAACCTTAGATAGGCAGTTGCCATGGGAACGTGAGTATATCCGGCAGTGATAATTGGTTCCTGGGAGAGTCAGGCGTGATCCTGCAGAGAGTAGACCCCCGCCCCTACCCCCCAGCCACTCTCCCCCCACATCTTTCATGGCGCTAGTACTTTCTAATCTCTGCCTCAACACAGTGACGTCACATGGAGAAACTACATTTCGTATATGCTGGTTCCCTGGGTATACGCTAATGAAACGGCGAACAAGCCAACATTTCCGATTCAAAATAGAGTAACCGTCAAAAGTTATGAAACTCATACGGCTCATTTCTTTTTTGTTAGTTTTTACACTTTACACCGGGTTCGGCAATATTGCCGTTCTTCCACTCGGGCCCTCTTACATCAGTGGTACAATCAAATGTCCATTTACTATAAGTATGTAATGTCTGATAGTATAAACAAGGTTGTACAATCCCTAATGGAATGAGTTGAGATGTATGAACTTAATAGCAAGGTAGTAGATACTGGTGCAAGATACTTATATAGAACGTCCTGACCATGCTGTACAAGTCACAGAACGAGATGCTAATTTACCGTTTGTACGGACCGAGGCATTTATGCCGAGTTCCGTACAAAGGGTAAATTATCATCGACTTGAACAAGCATCATCGACTTGAACAAGCATGGTTGGACGTTATATATTTACTATATACCCGAAATTAAAAACAAAAATCAATTTAATTTTTCTTAACAACCAAAATTTTAATAAATGTGTATGGCTAGGTGGTCCGTATTTTAGTGTACGGACCAGTGGTCCGTATAGTATTTTTACGTCATATGCCAAAACGGTGCGTATTTATAGTATATACGGCATGGGTATATAGTAACATACTATACTACCATAATATTGATATTAGCTTAGTGTATAATGAATTACTGTCCCTGTTATAACATATATTCTTCTTCATAGTTTCTACAATAGGAATTTTTGTATTTATGGCATACATACACATTTGATTGATGAACTCTATCATAACGAGAAAACCGTTCTTCATTATACAAGTCATATATCATGAATTGGGAAAAACTTGAATTGTTAAATGAACTTCACATACGATCCAGCTCTTTCATTTTCAGCTTCGAAATACTTTATAATGTGAATCCACATTTAATCATACTACCCATGAGGTGTCTTCCACTGAAGAAAGTAATCCCTAAGACTATGTCTGATTTCATATAACACAGAAATGAGTGTATATTATTTACCCTACAAATATATGTCAACCAGTAGAAAACAAAATACTCCACATAGCGCTAAGAATTTAGGATATTTGAAAAAGTGGCAGATGGGTCAGATTTTTGCCCGAAACAGGCCGGGCGGTGCAGAGATACAAGCGGCCGCAGGAGGTGAAGCGCAGGGTACATGCTAGTAGAGTATAGCCCCAGCCTCCCAGCCTTGCAGCCTGCCCGTGCCAATAACTCGACCACTGCCTCACGTCGCCATGAATAAATTCATAAAAGAACTCAAGAAACTCTCAACTAATCACATCCCGGAAACATGTTCACCGCCCTCCTCCCTTTATGTATTTTTACCACCTCTCTTTGTGCGCCTCGTTTGGGTCTCGTTGCTGGGGTATGACAGGACAAGGGGTATTTCTAAAGGTTCGCATTGTTTAGTGCTTCCAGTCTATGACCGTCCTTTATCTCACGTAATATATCCATGGTGATTAGCTCACAGAGGCACGGTGCATATGAATACCCGCTGAAGCCCATCACCACAGCTTTGTACTTTTAATCACTGTGATGTTTTTATTCAGGCATACATTATGATGCCATTTCAAAGGGGGCTGAAAACTTAAGGATCTAGTTGTATGCTTTTAATCCCTGTAGTGAGAATATATCGGAATAAATTATAGTGCCCTTCAAAAGGGACTATATAACCTCAAGGCCCAAGCTGCTGTGTACTTTTAATTGCTCGATTTATGATATATTGTCGCACACTATGGTGACCTCTAAAAGGAGCTGAAAGGGGCTGAAAAATGTCAAGGCCTCAGTCGTGTACCTTTTATCACTGTAATGATTGCATATAGGTATTGTAGCGTTCTCTTACAGGGGTTAAAACCTACAGGTCTCATTTATATACTAGTAATCTATTTAATGATATAGGCGTAAAGTCCAGTGCCTTTTAAAAGGGACTGAAACCTCAAGGTTCCAGTTTTGTATTTCTAATCACTGTGATGTTAAGGGGGTGCGTCCACCAACCACGACAAGGCTGCGACAATGGCTTTCCGACAAGGTCCACGACAGCTCTACGATTGGAAGGCCTGTCGTAGCCTTGTCGTGGTTGGTGGAACATAGTTCCCGACAAGAGGCTACGACAAGGCCCCGACAGGCTGCGACACGAAGCTTGTCGGGGGCCTGTCGGAGGCCCTCCGACAAGGCCACGACAATATCGAACATGTTCGATTTTTGCTACGACTGGACCTTTGTCGTGGAGTGTTGTGGTTTCCTCTATATCATTGTCGTAGTGTGTCGGAACCATGGGCGCCTTTTTTACGGAAACCGGTAACGTCTACGACACGCCCCGACACCTCTGTCCCGACAATGCTCTTCTCACGACAAGGCTGCGACAAGGCTGCGATTGGAACTTTCATGTCGGCACTTGTCGTAGCCTTGTCGTGGTTGGTGGATGCACCCCCTTACATATAGGTATTATAGTACAATTCTAAAGGGGATGACACCTTAAAGCGTCACATCTATGCTTTTAACCACTTGAGTTATGAAATATAGGCGTACATTATAGCTTCAGGTATATATTTTAATCACTTCAATTTATTGCCCTTTAAAAGGGGCTGAAACGTCAAAGCCTCAATCGTGTACTTTTACTCTAACCATGTGTCCTATTTATCCTTCATTTTGAAATATCGTGTTTGCCTGTCCTTTTGCACCATTCGCAATCTTTGTAATATTTTTCTGCGTTATTTGTGATTGTTGGTCCAAGTGGGTGCGTCCGTTTTTTAATAGAGTGCATTAGCCAATTGTATCGTCGATATCGATCACGTGGTTCGCCAGGGACGAAAACTTCAGCCTGGGACAAAAATGTCAGCTCTGGTACATAACTCATAATCATGTCCCCCCAAGCAGCAGTATGTAATTATAGATTGTTCGCCAATAGGTATGTAATAATGTAAGGTACTCTCACCTCAAAGCCCTGAATCAGTTTCCATGTATCATGCCGTTCTTATCATAATTACATATCAGGGGCCCGTTTGATAACCTAGGCTCGTAGGTTAAGACCCTTTGCTGAACCTCATACAAGGGTTATCATTTAATAATATTTAGGTCTGTACACTAAGACAGTATTAGCCGTCCATAAGGTCGTCCATAAATGTTCAATAAAGTTTACCCACATCTTCCATGGGTCTTTATGCCATACATAGACAATAATCGATGGTTTTATGGATAGGCGGCCGTAAACCACGAGGGTTGACACGTAGTAATACACGGGCGCTAGCGAGTGTATTGCGACGTTAACCTCGAGTGGTTTACAGAGCCGCCTATCCACAAAATCATCGTTTGTTGCATTTATTATCCATCTTTTCAAATAAATTAAACCCAGTAATTACCATAAAAACGGGTATAACAATAGGAACTATTTCTTTGCTCTATAGCAAAAGGGACTATTTTTCCCATATACCGTGGTTTTGAGACCATATACAACAGGTTTGAATCCGTATACCACAGTTATGGTATCTGACAGGTTTTATATAATGGGTCGTGGTTGACTCAGTCCCCATACATTTTCAATGGGGGCTTTGCATACGATGGATGATAAAGAAAAGAATCTACATGTTGCAGCTTAGATTGTTAAACGGGCCCCTATTCGCTCTTGCTGAGTGGGTCTACATCTACGATCTAAATTATTAAACGGGCCCCAGGGCTCATAAACACAAGCCTGTCCGCTGTTGTTTAATGAAACGTGGGTTGGTAGTCATCATGGCTTCATGGCTACACCCTGTGGCTTTCACAGGAGGAAGTTCCGGTTGAAGATCATGCTAATTGCGTCACCATTAGTGAGGGCGTGTGAGCGTGTGTAAATGCAGAGAAGTCCAGGGGTCTGTTGAATAATCTAGACTCGTACATGAAGGCCCTTTTCTGTACGCCAAGGAGACGCAGGGATGGTGTGTATCAACTCTATTCAACATTTATTTACGACCTTATGAACGAAGTTAAATGCTATAAAACGATAACCCTTAAATGAGGTTCAGAAAAGGGTCTTCATGTACCTGCCTATATTATTCAAGAGTGCAGTGTTAAAGAAGAAACCAACAAGTTTTGGTCAAAGTTGTCGTTCTCCATGAGTTTGATGCGGATTTATATGAACGAGGCGACGGCTGAGTTTGCATCTTATTATACGAGACGGGGAAAGACACACATTTTTTCTGCAATGTGTCGAATTCATACATGCACAAAAAAATAGTAGGCAAATAATAAGCAAATAGTAGGTAAAGGGATCCAGCATTGTTCACTCCTGCTTTAGCCTGGTTTCAGGCTTCTCCAGTCTGTCTTTGAATATTTTGGTAATTTGATTCATTACTCTGAATACAGGAGTATTGAAGCCTTATGTATACATCTGCACCACGCTTCCAATGAAAATGCATATTAATTGTGCTCCCAGTCTCTCTATAGCACAACCAGAGTTCAAAGTGTATTACACAGGCGAGCCCAGTCCCCCCCCCCCCCCCCACCCACCCACCCACCCTCCTACTGTGCGTATCATGGTATTGAATGGTAAATGGGTCAATCCCCAGCACGACTATCTAAACAGTTGTTATTTTCCCACACATTAAGTTCCCCCTGCCTTCCCCTGCTGCTCCTGAAAGCCCCCAGTGGCATCTCTAGTTCATGAGTATTGATCCCTTCTTGGGATAAGAGCGAAGCTTCTCCCAGAGGTTCTACTGGGTAGTGGGTATAGACGTAGATAGTATCAGTTATGGTCTATAAGGCCTGGAACCCACCAACGCCGATGCACAATTTTAGACCTGATGCACCCCGACGCCCTTTCAACCCGATACAATTGTGCGTCGTAGAATGCACCATAAAGGGCATCAGTGTGCAATGTGTTCAGCCCTTAAAGCCTGACACCCATCAATGCCGACACATGAATCAAGACCTCCAGATTCACCTTGACTCTCATTCAATTTAATGTAGTAGTGCATCGTAGAAGGCGTCGTAAAGCTCATCAGTGTGCTCTGAAGGCCGGTGGATTCGGCTCTTAAGGAATGATGTACAGTACAACCTTTGTACTTCAAATGCCTGCTGTCACCCCACAAATATCTGAAGTAGTGAATCATTCCAAGTCATGTTACTAGCGGTTGGAAGGCGAGGAAGGGAGCGAGCAATGAGAAGCAAGAAACCACAAGAAACCACAGTCTACTCCCCTACTTCTGTACCGCTATCCGATAGGAGGGGGAGATGTTGTTTATTAGTGGTTGCTGTGAGTGCTGACTTCAGGTGGGAACATTCTGGAATTTCTCAGTTAGGGTGTCAGAATTTACATGACTGTCGTGACAGTATTGAGAGGTGTGTAAGGTATACAAACCAACCAACCAAGATTTATATTGTATAAATATCTACGGAGCTGAAACCAGCGTAATTTGCGTTGACAGCCAACCGCTTTATTGATGAACTAGGCTTAGAGCCTTGAGAATCCACTGGCCTGCCTCCCTTGCTAAAGACATACATTAATTCAACCCAAAGATTCCTATAACTCAATGATGCCACCTAGCGGGAATAATGTGTGCCAGTGGATTCTGAAGGCTCTAAGCCTAGTTCTTTAAGAACTCTTCTCCCATATAGCCCAGTGAGAAACTTGTACAGAATACCACTTAGAGAGTATGAGATCTTACAAGAGGGGTGCACCAAACACGCCCCGGTTTCCCTCTATCATGCTACCACATTTTGGTCTTCATCAATGGCTCTCATATTCGCTGATGTGTCGTTTCCATCTGCTGACGAAAACGACTATGTGCACCCTGTACAAAAACTGGTCTGTGGTTCTTTCGATGTACACAATCAGAGGCGGTCAGTGAAAAAAGACTCCTTTCTGAAGAAAACTGAAATAGCCGCCAACCGATTTTTGACACCCAAGTTCATTCTGTAAATTCAACACAGAAACACCTAATCTGTGGTTCAGAAACTCAGTCGTGCTACATTATGTGATATTGGATACAAAAATGTTTCATTATTTTTGTTTCCACTTGACGATTATCGCACCAAAATGTACGGCAATCGGTGGTCATAATCGGTGGGTGGAAGCGCCACATTAGAGTGATGAGCCAAGTAGAGAAATGTGCGTGTGTGGGTCTCTTATAACGAGGATCGGTAACAGACTGCTGGATGGGGACACGACAGGGTATCATCTCACACGCCTAATGGTGTGAGGGCAGTCGGGTGGCACAGCCAGTATAGTACACTGCCTGGCGAGGTCTTTGGGTTAAGCCGTGTCGCAGTGTTTCCCGCTTATCTGTCATGCTCATCTCGCCGTGATTTGACCCTGGCGTGAAGCACCAACCCTCTGGTGTAAGGTTAATGCCCTCACACATGTGTGCCGACTGCAGCGCCGTTTACTGCTAACCATGTCATCTGTGGGAGCCGAGAGATTAAACTTTATGACCAACCTAATACGAAATCTGGAGCCTACAGATCAATACTGAGGGAAATACGGAAAGCCGTATTGTACTGAGTAGAATATGGCTTTTTCTGCCACCTCAGGGCCACTTTTGGAACTTAAATAAACCATCTAGAGATGGAGCTTCCATTGAGTTTCTAATCAAGCTGGGTGATAAATACAACATTAGCGTGGTTTTGGTCTGCGTGGGTGTAGTCTCCTTGTTGTTGACACTACGTGGAAAATACGGTCACGCAGATCAGAATCATAGTAATAGCCCCCAAGCACCCACATACCCAATAAGGACCGGGAATGTGTCCACACCGAGTGAGGAAACAATTTTTACCAAACATATTGTGCATATATTTGTCTCTGGTGAAAGCTATGCATGAAGGCCACTTGTTAAATATACATGCACTGGATACTGGAGAACTCGCACTGAAACGAATTTATCTTGTGATTTTCTCGCTCTGAATCAAACTCATCTCATTTTGATTTCACCCTGCATTTTCACACTGCGAATGCCTGCAAGACAAATGCCTGCACTACTAATGTCCATGCTGCAAAACCCTCACTACATATGCCTTCAATACAAATGCCCATATGCATATTACACATACACACATTACAAATGCCTTCAATACAATGCCCACATTACAATTTCCTGCGCTATAAATGCCTTCAATTCAAATGCCCATACTACAAATGCCTGTCCTAGAAATTCCCACGCTACAAATGGTCACACTGCAAATGCCTTCAATCCAAATACCCACATTACAAATGCCTTCACTTGCGATACAAATGCCCACACCACACCTACACACGCTACAAATACCTTCAATATAAATGCCCACACTACACATGCCCACACTACAAATGCCTTCAATACAACTCCCACATTGCAGATGCCCGCACGACAAATGTCACTGCAGGATTTGCACGTTGCTTGCCTCGCGAGGCAGTCAGTATCCCCTGCGCCCGCCATGCGGCACTGCAGTCTGCCTCACTATAAAACTGCAGGCGAGAAAATCGTTGATACCTTTTTGTCCCAGGCACCTTATCCAGAAAACTTGGTGGCGTGGAGATGCTGCGATGAGGGAGACGGTAACACCCCCTTCCCCCTCCTCCCCCCGCTCCTCCTCCTTCCTGGCTGCCCTTAATCCCCCGCCCAACCCAACCTTTCCCTTTCTGATAAGGAAGACACCATTGAATTCCATGTGAACGAAAGATTTTTTTCTCGGGGTTGAAAATCGGAACAGCGAGTTTCTCATTTCAGCGAAACTATTTCAGCAAATAAGGGGATTTTACTACCAAGAGTTATGCCTCCGCTTCGGGATGAAAAGTGAAGATTTTTCAATGAATACAGGAAAAGCTAAAGACTTTGTATTAAATAAAGAAGAATACGTGCTGAAGCAGAGTTTTCATTTCAAGAAAATGATTTGTGCCAATGATGATATTCTTTAGGTCACATAACAAGGGATATTTTTATAGCAGCATTTATTGACATTCAGAAGATTCAATTACAATGAGATATCATGATGACATTTCAGCAAGATGTTAAAGGAAGAACAGTTAATAATAAAGTTCAACTACCACTTACCAGTTCAAAGAAGAAAGAGTAATACAATGATGGAATTATTGCTGCTTCTTTTTGATGGACAACAAGGGATATTTTAGTGAACGCCTTAAAGCAGTCTCACCCACAGGGACATACTGCCCAGGACATCCTTGGCCCCGTAAACACATTACTTTTGAATAAACTAGGATCGTACATGTACACCTTTTTGTGTACTTCGCACAAGAATTATTGTTTGATGATATTTGTGTCTGTTCACTAAGACAGTCTTAGCCGTCAATGTGGTCGTCCATAAGTGTTGAATAAAATTGACCCACATCGTCCCTGGATCTCTATGGCATACAGAAAAGGGTCTACATGTTCGACCCTACGTATTTTTGTCTAATAGGCTTAACATTGGAAACTCGTTCCCCATGCCTCTACGAGTACTGCAGTCTGCTCACCTGGTATATATCCTGTGTGTCTTTCATCATTTTAGTGTGTTCAGAGGGGGGGGGGGATAGATACAGAAAGCAACTCCTTTTGGTCAAAGTCTCAAACTCATCTGAACGCTACGCGATATGCACTCAGCTTCACCTCGTTCATATCGCTCCGCTTCAGACTCGTGGAAAACAACAATTTTGACCCAAACAGAATAACGTGTGGAGACGATGTATATACATATAGTGGGAACATTCTTCTGGCATTTAATCCGTGAATGAATACCACCGCGCAATATGATACACTTATGATATACTGACTATAGGCTATAGTAAGTACAGGACTGACGTGCATGTGTGTATACCATAATATCAATGTCTCAGCTGTGTATAAAGTTGGTGTTCATATCAACGAAATGAATGCTCAAGTATTACAGAGAGATTGGTGAGCTGCAATTTTCCGATTCACCCTGATGCGCTTTACGACGCGCTCTAGGACACACAATTGCATTGGATTGAATGAGCGTTGGGATCCATGGGGAGGTCTGAATTCTGTGTCGGTGTCTTGTGGGTTACAGGCCTTAATAAACCCACTGGTTTTTCGATGCACACCGACACGCCATACTACGACGCACAATTGTATTGAATTGAATGGGCGTCAGAGTACATAGGGAGTTCTGAACTCTGGGTGTGGCGTTGGTGGGTTCAAGGCCTTAGTGATGTGTGAATATGAAACGAAGGTGGAGGAAACAAACGGCAGATAGAGGGCAAATGAAATTAAAGCATACATGTGGGTCTTCTCTAGTTTGACAATAAACAATCCTTCTATAGGTGTAGGAGAGACAGTCCATCAAATATTTGGGGTGGTGCAATATGGGCAACTAGCAGCCAGGAACTCTTACTGCCATCCGCATGAATTGTGCACATGTTGCGGAGAAGTTTCAAGCATGAGAGGAGCAATTCTAACTCACCGTTAGCACTACTTTCTGTGCCCGAGGATAAGGAAATGAGCAATTATCAAGCCGTAAGATGTGTACCAGAACAGGTCTAATTGCAGAACTGAGGCACAAAGTGAGGCATTTCAAACCGAGTCTTTCGTTTGCTCACCACTCTCGGTACATTGCTAATGGGAATTTCCTCTGGCTCTTAGATATCATCAGTGCACTCTAACTAGTTGACGCAGAATGTGGAAATAAAAGCTCCTAAGACTTGAAAGTCTTTCATAAACGTCTGTCAATGCCCAAGAACACAGTCACACGCAATTTTAATCATGTTTCTCCTGAAGCCAAAGGCTGAGTGACGAGACCAGCGAGTTACACAATTCATGACGTCCTGTCGCCAGCAACCAGCAGCCAGCTAAATTAATTCCCGGCGTTCCCCGCGCGCGCACTTTAGCAGGCGCGTGGATTCGTCTGTGATTAGATTTTACAAAGGCAAGTGCAGGCTGACAGCCCCCAGATGGCATGCTAGTTGTGTAAATAGACTGGACAAAATGAGTCATGTATTGGCGGCTGGGACTGCCGCTGCTGCTGCATCACTGCAATGCAATCCCCCTCACTATAAAACCCCGTCTAGTGCATTCCGTGAGCAATTCATTATTATAGCGGATTTTTCCCCCGAGCCTGACATGACTCATCGATTTTTAAGGATTTCCCCCATGTTCTTCACGGTTTTTTTTTTAGTGGTTTTTTTGTGTGTTCTGTTGATGTACTGCTGGAGGCTGATTCACGAGGTTCATAACGGTGCTCGTGATGGGGCACGGAACGAGGCTTGTGTTGGTGCTAGTGATGGGGCCCGGAATAAGGCTCATGACAGTGCTCATGATGGGGCACAGAATGAGGTTTGTGATGGTGCTCGTGATGGGGCATGGAACAAGGCTCGTGACAGTGCTCATGATGGGGCCTGAAATAAGGCTTGTGATGGTGCTCGTGATGGGGCATGGAACAAGGCTCGTGACAGTGCTCATGATGGGGCCTGAAATAAGGCTTGTGATGGTGCTCGTGATGGGGCACGGAATGAGGTTTGTGACAGTGCTCATGATGAGGCCCGGAATAAGGCTTGTGACGGTGCTCATGATGGGGCACAGAATTAGGCTCATGACAGTACTCATGATGGGGCACGGAATGAGGTTTGTGATGGTGCTCGTGATGGGGTATAGAATTAGAATTGGTATGGGGCACAGAATGAAGCTCCTTATGGTGCTCATGTTGGGTCACCTAACAATGCTTGTGATGCTGCTTCTGTTTGGGCAAGGAATGAGGCTTGTGATGATGTTTATGATGGTGCACATCATGAGGCATGGATCAGAATCATGACGGTGTCCATGATGGGTTAGAGAACAAGCTTGTGATGCTGTTTGTGATGGGGCAGGGAATATGGCTTGTGATGGGGTTTGTGATAGGGCACAGAACAAGCCTTGTGATGGTGCTCCCTATGCGGCACGGAACGAGGCTTGTGAAGACACTCGTGATGGGGTATGGAACAAGGCTTATGATGGTGCTTGTGATGGGGCATGGAATAAGGCTCCTGACAGTGCTCATGTTGGGCTCATGTTGGGACACAGAATGAGGTTTGGGATGGTACTTGTGATGGGGTACGGAATGAGAATTGTGATGGGGCACGGAACGAGGCTCCTTAATTGAATAATTTAGACTCGTTCATGAAGACCCTTTTCTGTACGCCAAAGAGACACGGGGATGATGTGGGTCAACTTTATTCAACACTTATGGACGACCTCCGTCGGCTAGCACGGTCTTAATAAACGAGATTGAATATCATTAAACAATAACCCTCGCACGATTTCTCCTTGTACTCTGTACTATATAGACATATGTTATTCAACAGCCCCTGACTCATAACACTGTTTATGACGGGCATCGCGACGAGGTCGTGACGAGCTCGTGAAGGGTGACCTGCGGAAGCTTGAGGCCCTGTTGGGGGGGGGGGGGGGGCGGATATCACCAGCTTATTTTCAGTTGGTCACGATCAGTGGGTGGTGACCACCCTCTCCTGGTGACCACATGTAATAAGGTTTGGGGGAGTTAGCATAAGACAAGGGAACACTTGAACAGAACAAAATGACATTAAACCACATATACATATCTTAACAAAAAGGTTGTTAGAGGGGGGGGGGCTGGGATGTATTTCTGCATTCATATGTGAACCAATTTGTAGTCCTATGCATCCATATCAGTGTTAACCTTGTCCAATTTGTGGAATAATTAGTACACATGTATAATTTCTAGAGAAAATGCAAAATATTCTGATCAAATGAAGTATCACTTCCAGACATTTGACCAATTTTCATAATACCAAAACCTGCTGACTCTCCGGCTTCTCTATACTCGTTGGTGGTACGAGTGAGGCGCTCGCCATGCCAGCTTCCCCAGGGTAGGGCCATCAGAGGTACTCAGCCCGCCCTCCTCGCTGCCAGTCACAGACCTCGGTGCCTTGAGACAGGCGGTGCTGGCCCGCTTCCCACACCACACCTTTGATCTACAGCATATCCTCCAAGCCCCGGTTCTAAGCTGTAGGCACGAGTCATTCGCCTGAGATCTTTCTCGATCTTTTTAACCATACCGTATCTCTCGCCAGGGGTTTTCAGATACAAGGACTGTATATTATCTCATCCCTGGTATTTTTGTCCCAGAAATTCGTTCTCCGTGCCCCCACAAGTATTGCAGTCCGTCCTCAATAGTCTACATATCCTGTGTCAGCTGTCGCCTCGTTCATATCAAGCCGCTTCAAACTCGTGGAAAAACTTCTTAGTTTCCTCTTTATGACTTCATTGCAGTAACGAGTTAGTAAACCTCTGGACATGCCTAGAAGGCTAACACAAAGAGTAAAAACGTACAAGGATGAAAACGAGAAATGAAAAAGGTGTGAAATTAAATATAACTTGGCTTCCTCATCAACACTTTCTTGGCTTTACCACAATTTGGATACTTTCCATACATCCCCCTCCCTTTGCAGGTATATTTCCCTCCACTAGCAGGTACATGAGTCTGCGAGTCAGTAGTGGATCCATTTGTCTCACCATGTGCCCAGCTAACCATGACCAATCACTAGAGACCGAAATACCTTATTGACCCACTGGTGCTTGATCTATTTGGACCCAAAAAGGCTCTTATAGAAACTTTAAGCGTAAGACCGATTAATTGATACAAACACACAGTCGGCGATACCACTGACTGACTTATAAGGTAACTCCAAAAATCTCGGCCGCTCTCGTCTGCTAATGTAAACGAGGTTATATGAGGACGGCCCATCGATTATATCAGTGGAAACTACCAGTGTTTATTAAAGAGAGGTTGGAGAACATCCAAAGTTTAAGTCGTTATTTCTCACGCGACCCTGGCATCGGTGCCCCGCCTGCCGCCCGCCCTCTCCCGCACACTCACGCACCCTCACGCGAGACTCTCCTCCCCCCCCCCCCCACCCCCCCCCCCCCCACCCCCACCCCGACACACAGCCCCGTCCTCCTGTCATTTTCCCCCTCAGAATCTCGCACTCGGGTGAACTCAGAGGAGGTCTGGTTTTCCTCCACGAGGGGCTAAACCCCCGAGGCCCCCTCCCACCCGTCTCGTGCACCCCTCCCATAAGATCTCACACACTCTATGTCGTATTCTTCCTAGGTGGCATCATTGAGATTATTGGAATCTTTGCGTTGCATTGATGTACGTCTTTAGCAAGGGAGGCAGGCCAGTGGATTCTTAAGGCTCTAAGCCTAGTTCGTTAAGAATTCTTCTGCATAGTGAGAGTACAGAATACGACTTAGAGAGTGTGAGATTTTAGGTTTATGAGTTACACTATAGGCCCGTTTCCATTGGCCGATTATTCAGCACCGATCTGCAGTCGGGAACCACCGATAGATTTATACTGAGCTCAGATCGGAGAACGATACCAAATTAATTTGTCAAAGCTCATCCCAAAGTTTCATAGTCATACAGAGATTAGTGATGTATCTCTTTTATTGCTCATAATTCATCAAAACGATGGTGTTTCATTATGGCTATCATCTGACATCTAGATGCGATATCATGTAGTACATGAATATATAATAATATAATATGTGTATTATATACATGACATAACATAAAATGGTTTCTATGTTAAAACCCATTCACGGCGGGTGATGTCATATGGCATCAACTGTGCTGGGGCGGGTGATGCCAAAAGGCATCAATTTCTTAAATTTGCAAAAAAATGTATGGAATAAAATAGGAAATATCAAATGAATAATCATGCATTTTTCACAGAATATAGATACCACACCTAGTTACAGATTTTGTGTGAAATATGTAATAAGATTTATGATAACATATTCTACCACTTCCTATTACAATTGGCCTGAGGCCTCCCGCCCTCTGGTGGTATAAATTAGAACCAGTACCCACCCTTAAGTACATACTATTGCCACTGGTCCCCGCCTTTAAAGGGTTATCACTTCTACAACGTTAATTATTCCAAAAATATACCTTTAAGATGCTAAAATTGAGATATGATGATCGTTGATTATTTAAATGTTACACTCATCCTTTAATTCATGTAAGAAAATAAAAGATGAATAAAGGCTGCACAATTTCTCTTTTTTTTAAAAACCTACTTCCCTGGTTTGACCTGGTCGGGATGATGACTATATCGTGTGCAGCGTTTGTTCCATCACTGCCACCCGCCATACCCGTTTCTCCCGCTGACCTTTAGACCTAAGCCTTCTTCCTCAGCGAATCAGAGAACACGAAACGTTATCATCCCCCGACAGTTTCCGCGGAAACTCCTCAGGTACCTGGTCGAATTACTAAAAACTGGCCTGGTCTCGGTCACTCAGAGATTCAGAGAAACCCCTTTCTTTCAGGGATAGGAGAATGAATGGTTACTTGCAGCCTGGCGGATCGACTACGGCGGATAGTGGTTAGGTTCTCTTTTTATGACCATCAACGGTCATGTGACCCATTGTTCTGCTTCAAGACAATGCTTTGCCATTATTTCCATTGTCTTTTTTATCGCACGTGATCCGACACGACTGTAGCTTTTGTACTACGCCCAGGGAGGTTACTGTTTCACTGGAGATTTGTTATTCACTTCGCAAGTAATAGCTACACGAGATACACCCAGCTACGATCTATGATAATAATAATCCGGAGGATCCCGGGAGGCCGTTGAATAATCTATAATCTTACATAAAGATACTTGTTTGCATATTTGTACAAGGGTTATAAAAAAAGGCTAATGGAAAATGGCTTTAAAGCCCGATACCCATCTACCGATTCAGGGATGAACGATTAGTTCCAAAATCATATAGGAATCGGTGAACTTGTCGCAGTCAAATTACATAATCCCTTGCTTGGTCGGTGGCCCTCCAAGAGATGGGGTGGTGGGTGTTTGTCCTGGGCAAATCAGTCTACACTTACCGACAGATATACGATTATGTACCCAAGGCCGACAGAGTTAGGATTTGGGAACAGTCGGTGACTAGATTTATCAACATGTTGATAAACCTTTAGCCACCAATTTTGGAAAATAGAAACCACAACTTGTCAGCGACAAAAGGACGTTTGGAGGAGGTAGTTCACTAATCGGTGGCTCCCCCTCCTGTCCTACATCTATAAGGCCTTTATAGTGATAATTGATACATAATCTTATATCTATCTCCATGAAAATATTAAATGTGATGGAAAATAATCCATTTTCTCAAGAACATGGGCCTTCACCAAAAGGTGGTCAGGCGTCAGGCATGCGACATTTAAAGGCATATCGGACAATTTGGTTTGAAAATTAAAACCCATGTCAATTTCCTGAAAATTTGATATGATCATCTCTATGTGTTGTAGAACGCATATCTAACTTAAAAATCGGGGGTCACCGTGCTAGTTTTTTATTTATAGATCAACATTAGGATAATTTTATATTACAATACATAGAAATTCTAAAAAGGTTTTTTCACATAGTAAAACCCATGTCATTTTTCTGAAACTTTCACAGAATATAGTACATGTACAGTACTACTTATTTAAGTCTCAAAAAACAGAGGTCACTGTCTTTGTTTTTGTACAATTGAAGAAAACCATATTTTTCAGTACATTTCCAATGTAAATCAATCAAATATGAATTGGCTTATTTTACCTATTAAGACTGGATAAACGGGGAAAAAATGCTATATTTATTCATTATGAATTGAAATGAATCATGTAGAACCAGATTTGACTGATAGTTGAAAACATTTAAAAATCACCAGATGGCGCCACTGTGTATTGTAGGGTATGCCGTTAACAACATGCAGCTGCTACTGGTTCCGGTAAGGAAAGGGTTAAGGCCGGTAGTTGTGAGAGTTTCTTGTGAAGATGAGCAGGGTGCCGTGAATCATGCAGGTACTAAACACACCTCTCCGGACACCAGGGTCTCGCAAAGGTTGCCTTTCAGCTGATGGCTTCCTGTGTGGCTTCCAGTGTGGCTTCAAAAATGCCCAACTGAACATCACTCCAAAGAGAAGAAAAAAACTACTCGAGAACTATCTTCGTGCTCTTTGAAGGCTCAAGAGGTGGGTTGAGGCGTTTTTGAAACCGGCCCCTTGGATTTGGTATCTGGACATTACAAGCTATTTCCCATTAGCCGACGAAAACGGCACTGATTATTCGAGTTCTCTTTAAATCGGTGGTTGGTGGCCTCCAACTGCACGTCGCCATAAATGTATCAGTTAGGATGCAGTGAATGCATTCTTTCTTCTGTATTTTCCAAGTTCATACCGATTTAAATATACCTTTTTGAAATCTTCCTGTAAGTGTTCTGATGAATAAATAAAGCAGTTTCCGTAGTTTGTCAGATATTTAACGGAGTGTCTTTTATTCGTGAGTACCTGGAGATAGTACCTGGGCTGTGCTGAAATGGGGGAAGCTGAAGATGTGAGACCCTCTACTCACACACCCACACACCCGGCCCAGGGGCACTCACACAACCCAACTTTAATCTAAAGCCGCTCTCATCCGTTCACAGCCTCAGCCGATTGACTGCGGTGTGTCGGGCTTTGATTTGTCGTTTGGGGCGTGGTCAGCAGGATTTGAAAAGGAAGGGTCGGGCAGGGAATTCACCGACCTGCTCTCTCTGAGGAGCGGAGCAGCTCATGAGGTATGGGTGATGGGGTATGAGTGATACAGTATGGGTGATGACGTATGGGTGATGGGGTATGGGCGATGAGGTATGGGTGATGAGGTATCGGCGATGATGTATGGTGATGAGGTATGGGTTGTGGGGTATGGGTGATAAGGTATGGATGATGAGTATGGGTGATACAGTATGGATGAGGAGGTATGGGCGATGAGGTATGGGCGATGAGGTATGGTGATGAGGTATGGGTTGTGGGGTATTGGTGATGAGGTATGGATGATGAGTATGGGTGATACAGTATGGGTGATGAGGTATGGGTTGTGGGGTATGGGTGATGAGGTATGGGCGATGAGGTATGGGCAATGATGTATGGTGATGAGGTATGGGTTGTGGGGTATGGGTGATGAGGTATGGGCGATGAGGTATGGGCGATGATGTATGGTGATGAGGTATGGGTTGTGGGGTATGGGTGATGAGGTATGGATGATGAGTATGGGTGATACAGTATGGGTGATGAGGCATGGATGATGAGGTATGGGTCATACAGTATGGGTGATGTGGTATCAGCGATGCAGTATGGGCGATGAGGTATGGTGATGAGGTATGGGTTGTGGAGTATGGGTGATGAGGTATGGGCGATGAGGTATGGGTCATGAGTATGGGTGATACAGTATGGGTGATGTGGTATCAGCGATGCAGTATGGGTGATGAAGTACAGGTGATACTGGATGGGTAATGCAGTATTGGTGAAGAGGTATTGGTGAAAAGGTATGGGTGATGCAGTATGGGTCATGAGGTATGGATCATGCAGTATGGGTCATGAGGTATGGGTCATGTCGTATAGGCGAAGAGGTATGCGGACATCAGACATATAATGATACAAATAAGATTATCGAGGAAATTGAGTTCACAGTAAAAGTGCATTTCTCATTTCAAAAAGACGAAGCTTAATGTTCGTCTCTGAAGGTTTGCTTAACATTGAGGCTGTTCGAGACATGCATTTTTAAATTCCATTTCAAAGTCCCTGTACCCGGCTCAGCTTTATACAACGGAGAAAAGATGAAAGGGACTAATTCTGTTCGTCAAAGCCTTCGTGAGATTCATCAGAGACGAACGTTCTTTACAAAAGGGAAGGCATGTCAACTCTCTACAGCGCCACAAAGACTTCTGTTTGTATTTATGATGCGAGTCCCACGATGCGCCGTCAGCGGAGAACAGATATACAATTGTCAGGCAAGGACATAGTGTATGCCGGCGTTTACACAAGGCGACTAAACTGGTGATGACCGTAGGTCGTCTACCGAAGAATCCTGAAGTGGTGCTTCTAGGGGGAAAATGTTACCAAGAATCGTCAACCCAAGAAGAGCATCAAGCGTTTACACTAGACAATTCATCCTCGTTGAAATTAGTAATGTATGCAGGCGTTTACAATGGACGACGATGCTTTAAGATTAACCCTGCTTAAACTATATAGGTGAATGTATTTATTTCCCATTAGAAAATCACAGGTGAAAAAGGGTTAAGTAAATGATCGTGATTGTCATACGTTTTTGGCAAAAAGGTCAGATGATTGACGACTTATATACTTGAACAACAGAAACTAATCAGTGCCTTTAGATAATGAATATAGACTCATTTGGACTATTATACCAAGCTCGGTGGCTAAGTGATAGTGGTGTTCGCCTTGAGCATGGGAGGTCGGAAGTTCAAATCCCAGTCTGGGTATACCAAAGACTTCTACAAAAAGATACCCACTGCTAATTCAGCTTAACACCTGCCATTAGGATGAGGAGTAGGGGGCGAGGTGTCACTGATGAACATCTAGTGACTAGCGACTTACATATAGAGCCCGAGTAGAAGAATGGCTGTATCGCCAAACTTGGTGGTCATACACACGATATTCTATCAGTAAAATTGACCAAAAAAAATAATAGATTGTAGAGTAGAGACTAAAAATACTTCTTCGATCGATTTGTGGTTTTTTTCTCAGAGAGCACCACTTAAAAATCTTTCTATAGACGAGCTACAATCGTCACATTTTCAGTCGTCTCGTGTAAACGCCAGCTAAGTCTACGCCATGACATTATTTGGAAAAGAAGAAGCAAGGCTGAATCCAAGGCCTCATTTCCCACCACCCGACTATGCATGAGAAATCCTCCAACAGTCCCGAATAAAAATGTCTTTCCTCTGAATCCATGACCTTCCCATGACCTTTAGCTTTACGTGAGAGGGCCCTGACCTTTGACCTCGTGACCTTCATGTCGCGGTGAATGCCGAGCACGACCTTTTATTTATAGTCTGCTTCCAAAACGTAAAAATCCAGATCGGGGAATCGAGGATATTTCAAGATTTGTGTCTCCAAAGACATGTGGCTTTGTGTGGGGGTGGGGTTAAGTTATGCCCCATTTGAAAACACAGTGATATATCAGGTTTACAAGCGGACATTTTTTGTCAGGAATTTGTATCAATACAAATACACAATATCAACCTGTGTTTCTAATACTATACGGCGTATCCTCCGCGTAGCTAACGTGTAGTAATATCGGAGGGTGAGCGAGGATATTTTGTAGAGTCAACTACGATAAGGAGGATACGCACAGTAGTATCAGAAGCAGATTAATAATGTATGTATTATCCAGAATTGCAAACTTAAGTTCTCAAAGAAAAGACACGATGACATCTCTTCAAACACTACTTTGCATGCTAGATGATGTTTCAGTGACTTTTTCATGTATCCTTCTATTTCTCCTCATTACATTACAACAGATCATTTATGATATACAGGTAATGATAGATCAAGTTCATCTATCGACCAGAATGAAGGAATAATTTGAAGGAATGGTCAAGAACAATCTATACTGTGTTGATTGAAGTTGGGTTTTTTCAATATTGATAAAATTCAGCAATTAAAATTGTTAATATGTTATGTTATTTATTCATTTTTGTTCCTAATGTAAATAATATTTACAAACAGGGAAAACTATCATTTGTACATTCACATCTTTTTTTCGTCAGCCATATTATGTTGGATCATAGTATGCCTAGCACTCCATCACGAGCATGGAAGAACGACAATGTAAAGTCGTATGCTTTGTGTCTAAATTAAAAAATATATATATATATGATCAGAATATATAGTGCAAGACTACATTCCCGTTACAAGCTGTATTGCAGGTATAGGCTAGCTGTGGGCTGACCAGTACATCGAGATGCCATGCTATGTCATTACTCAGTGTTTATACACGTGGGCGACCGTATTGATTACTAACTAGGGTATGCCCCTCTCAGAGTGTTACGTGGATAACCTTGACCAGTTAGGCCAAGGGAAAGTGAATGCATGGTTTTCAAGAGAGAAATTGGAACATGACGTCAGATCAGGTTCCATGATATACATGTACATATTACCAAATAAAGCGATGTATTTTCTCATGCTATGACTGCATGATCGATAAAACCAGCTCTGTAGCTGAAGGTCATGTAGTATAAAAATCGAAATAAAAGAAAAGAAGTTTTGGCCTCTGGTGGGTCATTGAGATCTACAGTGCGATTTCTCCATTCATAACACTGCGACACTCGACAGTGTTGCATCCACACCCTTCCTCAAACATCGTTCCACCATTGCTGCCGACTCAACCCATCTCGCTCACAACATTTCCACCACTCATATTCTAAAATTCAATATCCATTTTTACATGACGTACCACTTTTACACACACATACAAAATGTATTTTATCTCATCTCAATATTGTACATTAATTATGAATAAAATATTCATATAGAATTTATTATCAACAACAATAATAAATTATATTTTTTCCGATTTTCGCCATGTCTCTCTCCAGTTTGCGCTGCATTGTAGCTCAATTTAAATTATCCAATATGCCTAAATATGTAGTTAGAGGGAAAGTTTATTATTTCGATAATTATAAATTTAAATAGATATCGATATCCCTATATAAAACCAGACTTTGGATCCTCTTACACGGAGGTCCTTTTATTTACAAGGTTCCAATTTCACCAACGGGTGCACTAATAGATTGATAAATCCGCTTGAATATCAAAGTTGAATCCAAAGTCTTTATTTGTTGAAATCATGACCACCTTCTATCCAGGGGCCTGTTGAATAATTGAGGCTCATACTTGAAGGCCCATTTCTGTACGCCAAAGAAAAACCAGGTACAATGTGGGTCGACTTTATTCAACACTTATGGATGACCTTTGGTCAGGTGGGCAGTATCAGTGAACGATCTTGAATATCATCAAACAATAATCCTTGTACAAGGTTTCCTTGTACCCTGTACTTTCATAGGCATAAGTTATTCAACAGAACCCTGATTTCTTCTATAAATTTGGCATTTACCGCAGTCAATAGTGCTGGATTACTGAACGCTCTCCAGATTCGCCATAGCTTGGCACATTCAGCACGTTTAGTGTATAATTGAAATACCTGCTTTTACGTGGATTCTACATCAGGTCGCTGACCTCGCCATAGACCAAAGAATAGTGCTGCAAAAAGAATCCTCGAATATCAGGAGTAGGTGTCGCTGTTGTGCTTATCAGCCGCGGATTTGTTATTCGTGTGTTAGGAGAGTTCTGTGCCGTCTGGAAAACGAGATACATTTCAGTGTGATTAGTCTGTTATTCATGTCTCAGTGGAGATACTGTGAAGACTGGATAAAGACATTTCACTTTGATCAGGGTTTTTTATGTATAAGCGGATATTGTGCAGACTGGTGAACGACATATATTTTACTGTGATAAGTTACAGGAGATTCTTTGCAGACTGGATAACGATATAGATGCGTTATTCATGTATAAATGAGAATGAAGATGCTCTGTAAACTGCATGGTTATTCATTTAAACCGTGCACCCACTACTCTCCCAATACATGCCTATCGGTCTTGAGCCCGATTCCCATTAGGCGATTTTGGGGCATGTACGGGGCTTTCGTCGGCGACTATGAGCACAAATTTCTAGGAATCTCCCAGGTCGCTGAGAGGGATGCAAAAATGCAAAATCATTGGCGACTCTTGCCATACGTTCTCCCATACATGTGTGCTGACTCAAGTCTATCCCCAAAAGGCAATGGTTTCATGCAATTTAATTTCAAACATGTTTGTAATTTTAAGGCCGCTAGTCGCCGACTGAGTCCTCCTACCCACTGTGTGACTGGTGTTTCCTAGCAACTATGCCGGTCACCAATTTCTGGGGCAAGAATCTCCTAGTTGGAATCAGCCTTTCAGATTGACTTCCCGATTCAAATTTTGAAATATGATTCATTGGACACAGGGTATTTGTAATCGTCATGCACCGGGAGGTCTATCTTGATTAATCGGCGATAGTGGGTGCACTGTTTAGTTTAGGTCACCGATTTACAAACACACACAAGAAAATTCATTAAGTGTGTTATAAATAATACAATATTTTTATTCAAATAGATGGACTTTAGGATAAAAAGATATGCTAATTGTCGTCACGCATGTATGCATAACTATAAGGCCCATGCTCAGACTTACATTATTGACATTTTGTTGCGCAACAACATGAAAACAGGATAGAGGAGTGGTGGTGGTATGACCTCCACCTTTATTTTCAGTCAGACTTCTGTGGTTTGTGTTCCTTGTGACTGAACACCCATTTAGAGTATTGTCACCGCTCTTCACTGACCTACAACTAGGAGGACATGCTCACAGATAAACCTGCCAATTCTCCACCAACATCCTGAACGATAGGTGGGTGAGGACAGAGATGAGAGAGCAGGGTCTGGTGTGGGGATCCTTGAGGGGCTGTCTGTTCCGTGTTTACCGTGGGTCGGAGTGACTGAGGAGCTCTGTGTCCACACGACGTCTGTATCCGTGAACTCGTCACACACGGATACACAGCCACCACCAGGTCACCTCGATTCACACCATCCTGATTTTCCCCACACAATGAGAAAGTATACAGAGGGGATCCGCACAAAAATGATCCCTTGAATAGCTAATTACCCGAGGTACTTACCTAGTACTGAAGGGGAATTGATGTTCCTACGAGCCTAGGACACATCAAATGAAGGAAACAGTTCCGAGCAAATGCGACAGCTTACACGGGGTGTATTCTTTCACGGGGTGACCCTTACATAGGGTTACCCCTTACAAGGGGTCACGGGGTAACCCTTACATGGGGTGATGCCTCACACAGGGTGAGCCTTTTCAAAGGGTGACCCCTTACACCGGGTGACCATTACATGGGGTGACCCCTTACATGGGGTGACACGAAAGCAGGGGGGTGCTATTGCACCTCCGAATTCCCCTTGTATTAAGCTATGAGTGAGGCTTTTCTAAAAGAAAAAGCAATACAAAATTTCGTTACCAGGGTCTTTATTGTTGTTTTTTGTTATATGAAATGATGATCAGTCTTCATGGAAAATAGTTGCATACAGTAGAACCCCATGTAAATGGTATTATGGTGGGGTTTTTTTTTTAGAATCTTTATTGCATTCAGTGCTAGGCACTGCTCTTCCATACAATGTTGATCTTGGGACATTGGCGTAATATATGGTACAAATCATCAACGTAAGAGTAATATTTCGCTCATTACATTAAGTAGTTACACTAATTACATGTTATGTACAAGGTATGAGTATCCGAGGATAAATCGATGAGGGATGATAAATAAGTTTTCAGTGGTCAAACTTTCACAGTATTCGTCGTACTAGCCTATGTTTTATATAGCGGGTAGGGATTTTATAGTTCTTATGTATACATATATATCACTTTATTTAACTGTTTTTAGTCTAGTTCGTTTTATCATATCCTTAACATTTTTCTTAAACATGTTCTTGGAGTCGGTGGTTTGAATGTTTCGGTCTAGGGTGTTCCAGTATTGGACTGCAGTGTAGAATGGTGACTTCCTAAACTTCTCCGTGTTGGGTGTTACGATGTTGTTTTTGGTAGAGAAGCGGGTTCTGGGTTTGTCTTGTTTGTTTTTCTCAATGGGTAGGAGTCCGGTTCGATTTAGCGATCTCAATAAGCCTAGTAACAGTACCAGGCGTCTGTCCTTGAAGTGGTCGATCGAGGTCATCTCAAGCAGAGCGAGGTTGCTTATGTTAGTTTTAGTTTTGTTGTGGTCCTTTTTATGTTTTCAGCATCTTAAATGATTAGTCTTTATGAAACACGGTCTTACAACGGGGTGCCCGCTTACACAGGTTTTCAGTCTGTCGATGGTTACGCTATGTACATAATACCAACGAGTTGATAATACCTATATACAGTTGATAATATGACATAGAGACACTGTTATAACCACACAGACATCCCACGGACATCTACCTGGCGCCTACAGGAGCATACGTAGGCCGTTGCGTGTTATTTTCTTGTCTAGACCGGTGTCTAGGATTCTTTAATTTAGCACCACCCGACGACTTTCAGCCAGAAGAGGCTAGAAACCATCTAGTGTAAACGTCAAGCCAGTGGCTACTGCAGATCATCTAAGTACATCATATTACGTAATTTGGCACCCCCTGGCGACGATACGACTGACGCCTGTGACTATTTCAATCCGGCTTGAATTAGTCGTCTGTCCCTTATTCCTATAAAAAGTTCTCTGGTTTAAACGCTTGAGGACATTCTTGGCACGCTAACTATTGCGGCAATCATTGTGCATTCGAGCACCACCTGACGACTATTGGCCAGACGATCTACAGTGGCCCGTTTCCAGTCGTCTAGTGTAAACGCCGGGTTATATTTGAAAACACTTCTCTGAACTAAGTGGACAATAATTGCGTACAGACGACCGACTTCTAAATCAAATCTAGTTCAGAGACTGCTATTAATGTGATAGACTCTGAGTGCGGATAACACTCAAAGTTAAATGCAATTTCATAATTATCTTCATTGCCACTACATACTTGCTAATGACAACAGATGCTTCCATAATTGAGATTTATATGTGACTAATGAGGACATAATGGGCAATATATCAGAGCATGTAGGAGATGATGGTGACTTCTTCGCAGCACGGATTTTAAAAAGTATCCATATACGTCGCATCTGATGTATTCCCTCTCAACTCAATAACATTTCCAAGTACAAGAGGATGAATCTGCTATATTATATCTTTGTTTCCGAGAAACATCATTTGTGCAGTAAACTTTTCGTTTCCGAATGGACGTAATATTTTGTGATAGGATTACCATCCGCTGGACTTATTTCAGACATATTCTCAGAAACGGTCGATTATATAGAGACATACTTAGAGTGACTGAATGTAATCTGTTCAGAAATATTTTGGCCAGAAATACTCACCGAGTTCGAAGGTGACTTGCTGTGTGTTGTGCCAGGTTGTGTCGAGTCCATATTTCTTGAGTGACCTTGATGTAAAGTACTGGAAGGAATCGCAAACCCCCAAAACCTTCTTCCACCAGCAGATGTATACCAGACCACAATTCATAACGATTGTTAAGATATGTATAATTTACCAATGGGCTTAAATGTTCGGTGTTGGGTGAATCAACCAATTCCGTGACTTTCCTCTAACCAAAAGGTTGAATTCCTTCTGTTTGCATGAAAAACCGTAATATCATTATCATCTTGCGTTATCAGTATATATTTCAGACTAAAGGCCATGTGTGGACAGAATTCGCTAGCGATTAACCCAGACTAACTGCCACCAACCCCATCCATAAATCACGCTGTGATGGTCGATGCCCTGTGCAAATTCGCCTGAGACACATTAAGACTAACTTACGATTAAGGGAGTTAATCGAAAACGAAATTGTGCTGTGTTTCCCACTTTATTGGGCGAAAAAATTCTTTCTTCAAAGTGTCGATCTCCCCTTCCCCATGGGGGTGTGTGGAGACCGTATATTTTTAGATTTTAATTCTTTTTTAAATTTTTTTTAATTCCCCCCCCCCCCCCACTTTACTCCAATGTTCGCTTACACATTAGAATAGCACAGAGAAAATTGAAAAATTATAAAACGAATTCTGGCAAGTATTTTTTTCAATGTGTTCTATCACCCATTCTGCTGACATTTACCATACTACGTGTTTTATTAGAGTGTGTTTGCACGCGCTAAATACATCATCTGATACATCATCTAGAGTTTAGAGTGGTCACATAGACCTTTCAGTGTGCTATCCCTCTACTATCTGCATGCTGTTCACTGTGATAGTGAGAACAAGGCAGGGAGCTAGTGTCTCAGGGTCTTAGAGGTGTGCCCAGCTGACCATGACCAATCACTCAAGACTAAAATACCTCAAGATCCAGTGGTGCTTGATATCCTTTGATCCTAGACTCAGGCAGTAGAAGGAATAGCAAGTTGACTGGGTGCAAGTGGGTTACAGAAATATATCCATAGACTGAATCTAACCCAAACCTTTCAATTGTAATTCATTTATAATTGCACGCTCATTCATCTATGATGAACATCCTATTTGCTCCTAGTTGTGTATTACAACGCATTTGCGTAAAAAGGAAAAATCTAGGGTTGCCTTACAACAGATTTGAACACCAAAAATGAAAAGAATGATTGACAATATGCAGATATAAAAAATAAGTCGTGGCGAATGACCTTCTCACGTGAATACATTTGTATCTATTTGTGTGATATCACGGGTAAAAGTACATCCGGGCACATTTATATTTGATCACATCCACAAATTGACATTATACGGGTAGCAACTAACCTCTAAAAAATAAGATAGAGAACCAACCTATGTGTATTATTTAATTAGTTATATCAATACCAAAAAAATGGGAGTATGAAGAGACCACAGATTGAATTTATGATTGTATTACCCGGTGTACGAAAATCTGAAAGAGAGACCCCAGAAACATGGATCGAAAGGAAAATGAATATTTTCTACCCACAAAGAGACAGTTTCAGGTAATTTTCTCTTGCCCTAGGAAACCACTCCACACCATACTTCAATTAGAATCGTGATGTCTTCGCCCATGCTAATGGCGGCCGAGAAGACTTTGAGATAAGGTACACCCAGGTGCCTCCTACAGGATAGTTTGTTGTTGGATGCAGCCATAAAATAACCTGCGTTGTGCTTACCACAGTCCGCCGAATGGCTGAGTGCTCTTGGGTAATAAGCTGCAGACATATTCATCAGATGCAGTGTAATTAACGTGGCTGTAGACGTGCCTGAGGCCCCCAGGCCGGAGAAGTTTCCTACTGTCCTATTTCAGCAGCCTCTAATGCAATATTCCACAACCTTATGTTATTAGTTTTTAGTGTGATGTTTTCCCCAAACCCTTTGTCTGCAGTCTATAAAATGATGTTTCCCCGAACCCTTTTTCACTAGTCTTTAATGTGATGTTTCCTCATACCCAATGTCAGCAATCTAAAATGTGATTAGTTTTTAATGTGATGTTTCCCTAAACCCTACTGTAATTTTACCTGCTATATAATATTGATATGCTATATAATATTCCCTGTGTCAGCAATATCTAAAGTGATGTTTTGATCAGAGCTAAAATGTGGATATGGGAATAAATAGGAAATGCGATCTTCTTACATTCCACCGCACGAAGCTTCCCATTTCTGTCCCTTTCACAGGGCGAACATGTGGTTGGGTCTTTTTCGTGCTTTTTCTAATAAATGATTGTATTTAGAATCCATTGAGAATGATCAAATTACATGTGGTTATCCTGCGTTGATACATGCAGACTATCCAGTGTTGTGGATGTTCTTGTGCTGTTAAAAATCCATATTCTTTCTTCTTTTCTTGAGAATCAAAGAGCCCTGTTGACGGCTGGGCTGGGTACACCTGGTACAACAGTCCAACCACAACCAGCTCGGCCCAGCCCCACTACCATACTAGCGTCCTCTGTCTCAGGGGTTTGTTGCTCCTAGAAATGTAGGAAAAGCGTTGCTCCAGTAATATCAGATCGTGTCCTATGGTATCGATATTTTCGTGTTGTATTCCTACATTTTTATAACACCACATTTTCAGTGACATGGGTGAAAGGTTCATCATATTTTCAATTGAATATAGATGGCAATATGGCAATGATGCGATCCGCAAAGTATCTGGAGAAAAGATTTCGACTTCGGGACGCTATTCTGCGATCCGCAAAACATGGAGCAACGCCCTCCTGCCTCCTCGCCTATTCAGCTGGGGTCGATTCTGGTTGCTGATGAGGGTTATTATTTTAGGCTCAGTCAGGAGTGGCCTGGTTGTAGGCAGTACATGCGCTAGTAGATGGTGAAGGAGGAGTTAGAGGCAGGCCTCAGTGCACGTTTACACACCCACCCCCTGCCGTCCCCCACGCCGATCAATACCCTATTAGCCTTGAGCGATGATGGATGCCATGTCACTGGTCCTGTTACTGCCTGGGGCCAGGTGGCTTCTTCCCATGGCTTCGCTTCTGGCTTCCTCCTTTCGCAGCCCGCCGACCCTTTCCTGCCTGGCTGTCCCCAGCCCTGACTACACACGGTACACACTCGCCTCTGGGCCAACATCCTCCTGACCACATCACATTCTTCTTCGCATGTGGTTGCGATGTAAGGAATAAGATTAATATTGACTTGCAGAATTAAAATGTATAAGTGGATAATGGTAGGTTGACTGCAGTTGTAGACGTTGTAATCTAGTTATGTGGCGATTCACACACGACGCTGGAACCGCGGCTGCTAGGTTTATTATCCACCTTTTACAAAACATCCTTAGGAAACACATATCAACATTCCGGGCGAAAAAGGATATGTTGTATACGCCGGTTTGCGATAAAGCGTGAATACGGAAAAATAATGCGTACTAAGAAATAGTGCGTACCGCAAAGATACTAATATCGGCACACCAGTCCGGAAAAGGTGGAAAATAAATATAGTATACACTGGTTTTAGATAAAGGCGGTTGTATGCTGCTCAGAGGTCGCTCTCTGCTGTATCTTCGCATACACTAGGATACTACTATGCATCAACTCCTTGGAGCATACGGCAACTTCTATCTGTAACCAGTCAATGTTGTGTATTTATTTTCCACCTAATACGATCCTGTGGTTATAAACATCTAGTCTCGAGATCTACTCAGGAGAAAGTGAATAGTCACAGGGAAAGTCCCAGAACGTTACATATGTCGTCTCGTAAGCTTTCTCAGAACTGCAATAAACGCTCCCGCTATTACGACAACTGCTTGATGTTCTTTCAAACTGTGTCGAAAGGTGGGCAATGAATACAATGTTACCAAGTCTTGGTGGAATTTGTCAAAACATGCCTTTTGTTTACACACAAAAGTGAGGACAATAAAGGTAGAAAAAATGGTAGCAGGAACACCATGATTTTTAGGTTAAAGGGGCCGGGAGAATTATAGACTGTAGAACCGTCTCTAGGCGCTGCGCTGAAACTGTGAAGCAGGGAACGGTTTTTCTGGGTGTTTTACAGTGGTAATAGTATGGGCGATACATATGGGCGAGTGTGCAGGCATTAATTATTTATGATAATGTCCATCCCTCGTTCTATAGACATCTTCTCTCCTTGGATGGTTCTCTCACTCGCATTATACAAGTGAATTTGCGAGCGATAGTGATCAATCCTTAATTATCGCAAAAAGCCTTGCAAAGTCGGAGCATATGGCCTTGTCCGCTACGGATGTTTATCACATAGCTCTGTGATATTGAGACTATAGAATGATACCTCTCGCTGGCAGCCCAAAAAGTGCAATGGTTAAAACTGAAAAAATACCCCCCGGGCGGACTAAGAGATTTGGCGACCTGTAATGAGGATTACCTATATTAGGGGGAGTAGCTCGCCATGAGCTGCTCTACGCAAGGCTGGTATTGATAATGAGTACAGCTCAGAGCCACGAGGCCTGCCAGATGAAAATGTAAACAAGATATGAGCTTTAATCATGACCGAGCCGCACGCAGGCTGTACACGGAAGCCACCTCGTCTGCTTCCGGGCTCACGGCCAATCCCAGCGGAGGGAATAATGGAAATAATAACGCAGGAAGCTTGATTAATGTGGCTTCATCCGCTGAGGATAACTTATTAACTCCCGCCACTACATACACGAGACAGAGGCAGCTGTGCTTTATCCCGGTCCTATTCGGATATTAATCAGCAAGTTTCCACTGAACGTCATCCCGAAAGATTATAAGCTCAAACAAATCTTCTTTTTTTTAAAGCATCTAATTTCCTGCGTCGTAGCTGTGCTGGATGTAGCTCGTCCTTGTTGTTCCTACTCTCTGTCCTAATGTATCATGGCGATTTCTTTTCCATTTGTTTCGTCTTACCTGAATCTAATATGGACACACCTATGAGATCGCAGATCGGGTATTCAACGTTAAGATATTTATAGAGAAGGACAGGTTTCATATCTGTCAGTAATATCCAGGGACCTGTCGACTAACTTAGGCTCGTACATGAAGACTTGCAAACGAGACCCAGGGACGATGTGGATCAAATTTATTCAACACTTATGGATGACATTCTGTTGGCTGGACAGTCTTAGCGAATGAATATCATTATATACCTGTGTGCCATGTCAGTAAATACTAGGAGAAAACACCCTTACTGTGGGCGAACCATGCGTTAGTTTGAGGTCACCTATCGCGGACATTCGTCCCGACGCCGCAGGCGGAGGGACGAATGTCCGCGATAGGTGACCGAGAACTAACCAAATGGTTCTGCCCACAGTCAGGACGTTTTCTTATTATTACATACCTTAATTCGATCAGAAACACGCCATTTATCGAGTTCCTAAGTCACAACCGCTCCATGTTGACACTGTCTGCTACGAACCAGAAGTTGTGGAGGATCTGTGTTTCGCGCATGCGCGATAGGCCGTCACTCGCCCAGCGGATGTTTGGTCTCTATTTGGTACGCGTGCGGTTAGCAGAAGATACGATTGGAGAGCGTTCGGCGTGTGTGGAGGGCGAGGTGCCAGGAACCAGCCACAGCGTGTCTGTGCGTCGCCCGTTGCGGATCGTGTTGTTGTTATCGATGAATTTAGCATATTTGAGCAATTTAAACGGTGTCAGGTGAGAGCCGCACGTTAGTTACCTCGACGAATGGTCATTAGGAACCTGTAGTTGTTACGGGAGGCCTGTATCGCGAGTTTCAAGTCGCGATTCGACGACATTCGCCATGTTGTTTTTGATCGCGATGACGTCAAATACGCACGCCTAGCGCGTTGCGGCGAGTTAGTTACATACACGTTAGAATCTTGCAGTACGACGAAGCGCACCATAGTGGGCCGGCGTCGCGATATACTACACCCCCGTGAGCGGGTAGTATTTCACTGACGTTCGGCTACAGGTATGTAATAATACCTTCTCACAGGGGTGTAGTAGTATATTGATAACGTGTCCACTCGTTTGTTTTTCATGTATATGAAGTTCTATGTTAAGATTTTAAATAACAATTAAACCTAGTTGGATGTATATCTACCCTTTGTTATTATTCACAATCAAAATAAAACTCCCAAGTGAATTTTGATAAATGAATATCTAATGAATCACTTTTTATTGGATTCATGCAAACGGCGATCTTACGACGTCGTTTGGCACAATTCTTTCTGAAAGTGGGTTCTATTCCATAAACATCTGTGGCAGAGGCCAGATACTGTACTTAATTTCGCTCTGATTATACTTATTCACCATGTGCAATTTGTTCTCGGCTTAACATGTGCACTCCCATATCAATGTTTCTGTGAAAAAGATGTGTAAGTATTATATCCAAAAAGCCATGTTCATATTCAAAACTCCTGATAACAGGAGAAATTGGCAATAAACATTTAAATAAAAAAAGAAAGCCACTTCCAACTTTGCCAATACCAATCTTTTTGTGGTTGCATTAGTAGTTTATCCATTAAAATAGATGAGAAAGTCACTCACACAAGTATATTAAAAGAATTCGCAAGAGACGCTGTTTTGGGATTTGTTTGTCGAAGGGTATTAGTGTACTAATAATTAATAGCCTTAGCATGAGCTACATAATTCACCAACTGTTATCATGACTCAAAAAGCAGGCATAACTAATGGATTAGAATAAATGTAAATGTTGAGGTCATATAAATTAATTATACAGATGTACTTGAATTCATTTATTCATTGAATAGTTCACTTCCAACAATCATGTTATTAATATGTACATCTACATAACACATTGCCTAACATGTATAACAGGATCAATGTGAATTCTCCCTTTCTCTACTGAAAAGGAACAAAATAAAATCGAATTGAATTAAGCCAAGTACGATAACAATCTTGAACGTACACAAATAAAATCAATACATGGATATGAATGTACAGCTATATAACGAGTTAACCAATGGTATGCCAATCATGTATCATGTTCTCAGGAAACTTTCTAGTTATAATTCATATATTATTATAATTTACAGATTTTAGTGGCGCCACCAGTAGTGAGTATAGGAACCCTTTTACACACTGTCCCCCATCCTGTCTGATAGCCTATTTGTCTTAGCCGAAGATGGAATTAACTTGAACGAGACTAATTATACAGGATTTCTCTTCCAATGGACGACACCACTGATTAAACATCAATGTTATCGTCTCCACAAAAAGCTTGTTGATCGGTGTCTGCTTCCCGGTGGATTCGTCCGCTATACGACCAAAGGTTTCTCAATGACCCCCAGTTTCTGATCCCAAATTTCTGGGTAAAATGTTTGAAAATGGTCGGTCAAATTTATTGGGAGCCAAAAATCTGCAGGTGGAAACAGGTCTTAAACAGTGCCCTCTGGTGGTTCCTAAGTATAGCTGCATCACCTGCGGCAATGCCAGCAGTAAACAGGTCTTAAGCCTAATGCTCATCTTCCGATTTCGGAACATTTATGTACCTTTGTCGACGACAAACAGACAGTAATTTGTCTCAGCCAAGGCATCGTAACAGAGTCGGCCGTAGTTGGTAGATGTAGGACAGTTAGGCAAGGATGAGCCACCGATTAGTTAACCACCTCCTTCAAACGTCCTCTGGTCCCCGACAAGTTGTGGTTTCTATGTTCCCAAATCCTAACTCTATCGACCAGGGGTACATAATCGTATATCTGTCGGTAAGTGTAGACTGATTTGCTTAGGACAAACACCCACCATCCCCTCTCTTGGAGGGCTGCTGGCCGAGCGAGGGGTTACGTAATTTGACTGTGACAATTTGACTTGATTGAGAAATTCTACAGCTTTGTTGAAAGATTAAGCGAGGACTCAGATGTCAAGTAGGTATGGAATTATATCTAATTACATGGGGATACACAATTTCCTAATCATATCTTGAAATTTGAGGATCTAAGAAAGGGCCTTTTCCGCTTCCCTAAGATAATTTTACAGTTAGGTTTCATAGGCTAAAGTATCGATTAGAAATTAATAGAAATATGATACCATTCTCATGGGCAAGTGATCAGACACACTTGTGTCATCCTGTGGAAAATTCACAGATAGCTACCCTTTTGTTGGTTAATTCCACATTGTTTCTCCCTATTATATGTCAGTTCCTGAGTTTAATTCATTCAAGAAGAGAATAAATAAAACAAACGCCTGTCCACAAAAGCATCGATTATTGTCTATATCTACAATATCAGTATATCACCTGATATTTTAGATACTTGATGTAGGCACTATATTAGTAGCTTTTGGTTATTGATAGACTTGATATACATAACATGCCTAACGTAATAGATTGAGGCACCAGTATGATAAATACTATAAAATCAATCTGAAAATTCCCCTAAAATCGCAATATTCAACGCAGTCTACGGATACACTATTGACCTTTGAAGTATGTGTGTATACATATATATGAGACCTGTATTCCTGTTGTGAAACTTGACATTTACCTCTGAATAGGAAAAGGTGTATACTGATATATAGAACGTCCTGACCATTCTGTACAAACTACAAAACGAGATGGGAATTGAGGTCCGTGCAAACCGCTCATTTCCTTCAAGTTTTGTAGCCTGTACTGCGGGGTCAAGTCGTTTTATGTTTATGATATATCCAAAATCGATAAGATCTGACGGTAACATCTAATGATTTAGTCAATGCCTTTCGGTATTATTTACGTTATATGACAAAACGATGCACATTTACAGTATATACATCACGAGCATATCATAATAAGAAACAAACTGATCAGTGTTGGATAAGGCATCATTGGCTGACGTTTTATCGTACGGATACATTTTGGGGACATAACATTGAGTGAGTATTGGTGGTGTGGGATTTATCTGATGGAAGGGGTGTGCTGGGGCCTGTGGAATAACTTAGATTCATACATGAAGACCCTTTTCTGTACGCCAACGAAACCAAGGGACGATGTGGGTCAACTTTATTTACCACTTATGGACGACCATGGTTCAGGTAGGAGAGTCTTAGTGAACGAGCTTGAATATCAATAAACGATAAACCTTATACGAGGTCTCCTTGAACCCTATGATTTCGTCGACATAAGTTGTCCAACAGGCCTCAGGGCTGTAATGCTCGTCATAATCCCACGCTTATTGGTACCAGCGCAGGTCCAATCTCCTACACTGGCAACCAATGCTACACAAATTTAGCTCTGGTCGGGTTAAATAAGCGGCCACCTTGACCCATTAGCGGGACTTATTTGTTACTCTCCTACCAGATCTTTCGTACTGCTTGGAGAGTGTATTGTGTCAATTTTCTTATTTCCTTTTGTGTATCTTTCTTAAATACAATGAACAATAAGCAAGGGTTTATTATCAATTTGTTTAGCTATGAATATTTTTCACCAAGTATTTTTGCCTTTATAGCCTACCTAGAACAAAACTACATGGTTTGAGGCGAACACAGAGGGATACCGCATGGGATTTAACCCGACCAACCCCTATATCGCAGAAGGGGTTGGTTACCAAACTTGTCCAATCTCCCTGCACCGGCAATACGCTGTACACTCCATCTAGCGGCCATTGTGCACGACGAGGTGCCCGGCCTTACTGTGATAATCAGCTCAGTCCAATGAGGCCTGCTCCTTACATGACCCTCCGAGTTCATCATCAGTCGTTCATAAGGCCCGTTTCCATTGGCCGATTTCCCATCACCGATCTACAGTCAGGAACCACTGACGGACTTTTGGCACTGCTGACCCAAAATCGGTCAGTGAAAACGATCCAGCTCGTGAAATGACCCAAGACTTTTTCTGCTTAGATTATGCAATGTGGCATCACCCATCACTGAGTGAAAGCTCGGTCACTGCAATCTACAACCCTGACCGATTTTTCAATACCGATACACAGTCAGTGGCACCACCGCCAGACTTTCTGGGTAACTCAAAAAATCTACACCTTCTTGTCAGCCAATGGAAACAGGCCAATGAGGCCATTTTCTACTGGCCGACTATTCGCCACCGGTGTGCAGTCGGGAACCACCGACGCCAGATTGGTGAATGGAAACAGACATGCAGAGAAGCGTTCACTGATGAATTATGCACAGAATATTTAATGAGGTCACCACTGAACACCTTCTTCACCTTCTGAGAGAAATAGTTAGCTATTGCCATTGTGTTTGGAGGCAATTCTTTGGGTATCCCATAGATCTGTCAACGACATGCAGTCATTGGCCACCAACAACTCAACGAGAACTCAACTAATTGGTGCTGCTTTCGTCAGCTAGTTGAAAATGGTTTATACTCAGACAGATTAAAGCCATTTTCCACTGGCCGACTATTTGCAACCAAGTTGCAGTCAGGAACCACCAATGCCTGATCAGTGTACGGAAACAGACATGCAGAGAATTGTTCACCGATTAATTGTGCATAGATTATGCTATATGACCACCACCAACTGACTTGGTCAATGACAGAGAGAATCAGAATTGTCAGTGATGGTCATTGTGTTTGGAGGACAATTCTTTAGGAAAGGACCTGTCAAATGTGGCAGAAACAAGGCATACTTTATACTCTCACCGATTTTTAGACACTGACATGCAGTCGCTGGTCATTACCGACCGACTATTAGGAGAACCCAATTAATAAGTGCCATTTTTGTCGGCCAGTGGAATGCCCAAGTATAAATGGTTCATACTTGGGCAGATTAAAGTCTCCACTGGCCGACTATTCACAACCGATCTGCAGTCAGGAACCACCAACGCCAGATTTTTAGATATGGACGTGCCGTTGTTGGCCACCATCGACCAACTTTTAGGAGAACTCAAATAATCGGTGTCATTTTCGTCGGCCAGAGGAAAACGGTTTATACTCGGGCAGATTAATGTGTGTGGCGGGTGAGCGGGAGCACACAGCTCCTTACATAGACGTGGGCCGATAAGAATAGCCTCGTAGATTACCCCCCCCCCCACCCACCTCCCACCCTACAGGAGGTATAATCAGGCCTCGTGAAGTATGTGGCGATAATAGAGCATTTAACCTCGATGACGGTGATTAATGGACGCCCTGAGACCCACTGCTAATTGCTCCATTCCATTTCGAGGCTAGCAATGTCACATAAAATACCCCCAGCTTTTGTTAGACGACTGAAAACGTGACGACTGGATATCGTCTAGAAAAAGATCGTCAGGTGGTGTCTTCAGAGAAAGAAATCGGCAGTAAGAATCGTCGGCCCAAGAAGCGGAAACACTAGACGATTTATAATCGTCAATGTGAGTCCCGTTTGAAGGCATCGTTGTTTACCTATGATGGTGTCATGTATAAAATCGCGTGAGGGTTAACCCTGCCCAAACAATAGTTGAATGAATGTATTCCCCATCGGAAAATCACAGGAAAAAATGGTTAAATAGAAAGTCATGATCGTCGATGCAAAACATGAGTGTTGGTCCAAAAGGTTAGGTGGTTGATGACTGTTTTTACAGAATCGTCACGCATCTTGACGATTAGTTCAAGCCGCTTTGAAATAGTCGTGAGTGTAAAATCGTCAGAGTAATCGGCAGATAGTGCCAAATTGCCTAATCTGACACTCTATGGTCGTCACTCGTATGCCGTTTACACGGGACGATTTCTAGCCAGATTCCCTGAGTGGGTTTTATGAGGTATCATTAATCATGATAATATCTATCATAAATGTAATTACGGTCAGAAGTTTCTTCCTTTTTGTTATTTGCATAGCTCTGTAATTACATGGCAAATTCCTCAGGAGAAGAATGACTGGCAGTACGTGAAGGAGAAGAGCTTTATGAGGATTTCATTGATGATAATAACATAATCCCATAATTAACCTTCATTAAGACTTCATTTGAGCGCATTAACCTGTTTTATATGTACTCTATAATTACACTACATAACACTGTGTTTGCACTTTTCTTATGTGATGTTTCCACCTGCCGACGAATACCCTTACAATTACATGCACCCTGTACAAAAATCGGTCGGTGGTTCTCCTTAGAATTTATCTGTGTTAATAATCATTGGCCATAGAGCAGACGCTGTTTCCACCTGACGACCGGTTATGTGTCCATGTGCACCGATTAATCAATGCTAATAGGACCTAACATTCGTTTCCACCTGACAATTATTACACATAAAGTGTTACATAATCGGTTGGCTGTGCTGAAGCTGGAGACACACCAAGCGAGTATTGCAGCGATTATTGAATCGCCAACACAAAATGGCGTATACGTGAGCTATTATTTCATATTTCATCTGGTTATTTCGTCAGAGTTGCTAAATTATTGGTGGGTAATATTACTATCGTAAAACCACCGTATTCCACGACTGGAGTTTGGCAAAGTGACTTATGAGGCGAAGCCGAGTGAAGTCCGGAGCCAAAACTTCAGGAGTGGAATGCGGTGGCCAAGATTAAAACGAATCAGGTTTTGATTTTATCCTACCCTATCTCCTCGAATTTGGAATATTACGTGATAACAATGCTGTATGCCACTAGTGGCATATAAAACTCCATATGCCAGTCAGCGTGGCATACGGAAACCCAATGTTAAGCCTATGGGATTTTATATTAGGGGTAGGATAATATGAAATAATATCGCACATGCACGCAAATTTTTAGTGATTCTGGAGATTGCTCCGAAAACTCATTTGATGTGTCCATAGCATAAGTGTCATAATCAGTGGTCATGATCGCTAGGTGAAAACGCTAAATAACTGTCCTCTTTGTTTATACAAATGAAGTCTTTCTGTCGGAGAATATTTAGTGTTTAATTTTACCCTCCATTTACACCCAAGCCATGGCCTTTTTGTTTTGAAAGAACAATGCATTCAACTTGATCCAAAGCATACCTGTGTGATCCTGTTTGTAGACTGCACGGATTCAATATATCAGTCGCAAAAGGAAAACAATCTTGCAACCACCCAGATACAACATAACTTATATTAAGTGTATGGGTTAATGTATGGGTTCGGGTTAGGATTAGGTTAAGTGTTATGGCTGTAAATTCGACAGCGAACCACCCAAATGGGTTCGCATCAGGGCGAGAGAATCCTGGGCCGACTTCATTTCGGGACGAGTTGTCCAGTATTGAGTAAAACTCCTACTGTGAGCCTTTTTTACGACCTTGCTGCAGGCGAACCCTGAGTTTGTTCTCCACATTTAGTCGCTGCCAGTTGCCGAGCTTCAGCTAGCTGATTATAGGATACAGCCTGGATGGCAATGGTGTAATAAAAACTAAACCATATTGCCTGCAATATTACTTTAGTGAAACATGTTTACCTTATTCGGACGGCCTCTCGTACCGCATTTCTTCTTGTATTTTTGTCACTAATACTTATATCTTATTTCTACACACTGATATCATTTGCTTCCATAATTCTTTGCTTACGATCGACTTTGTTTACGTTTCGTAACAATCGTTTACGCAAGTCATCGTGACATCCGCGGATTTACGTTATAAATAAGTCAGTTAAGTTTCTTAACCAATCAGATTGTGTATTCAAGGTATGGTGGTACATCGCCGTACCAGCACAGTATGGTGGTGCGTGTCAACCACCATTTGCATAGCAGAGGCATTAATTTCTGGCATAGATATTAATAACTATACATTACCACACTTGATAATTGCACTGTTTCCATTAAACACCCAGCCCCCTACAAATACAGTGTGTAAGAATGAAGCAGTGGTTTTGACTACATACATGTATGCAAGAGTGTCTTTGAAAAGAAAATGATTGTTTCTGTTTTATTCATGTTTTTATTTAACCTACAGGTGACTATACAAGTAGATCCTGTTCAGAAAACACCACTTGTAATAACATACCATGGCGCAGAATCGTTTTGCGTCAAGAATACCCTCAGAATTAGAACAGGATGTACAGTAATCATCAGAGGATTAGAAAAAAAAACAAGCCACCTTGTACTTCTGTCTGGTGATGTATTATGGTTTAATAAACGCCATTTATTCATGGACAGGATAGAAAAACTCACAAGTTCTCATCACACGTTCTCCCAACGACCGATATGATGTATTTATATAAACACGTGTGCCATAGATAGGGCCCAGACTGCTTACGATGGTGCGAATAATACGAAGGACTTTATGTAAACCTTTCCAAAGCAATAGGTATATATATATATATATATATATATATATATATATATATATATATATATATATATATATATATATATATATCAGGAGTTATCTTCTAGGGGCCTAATGCTTAAAACCTGGCAATGTACGTATCCCTGGGTGTATCATAATGTCTTCGTCATGTAGAGTCCTGTGATGCTGTTGTGATGTCTCTTTTCTTATCTCTTCTCATGGTTTACATTATGTATACTATGTGTTTCAATGCAAAATAAATAAGAACTAGGAGTAAATAGTATATTCATCATAATAATGAATAAGCGTGTACTTTTAAATGAATTACAATTGAAAGGTTTGGGGTCCATTCAGTATATATGAATCGTTTTCTGCAACCCACTTACACCCATTCAACTTGCCATTTCTTTAACTGCCTAGTCTAGGATCCAAATATATCAAGCACTAGTAGGTCAATGAGGTATTTCGGTCTTGAGTGATTGGACATGGTCAGCTGGGCATGCTTCTAATACACTGAGACACTGGCACCCTGCTCCTTTGCCATAAGCTCAGTGAGCAGAACGCAGATAGTGAAGGGATAGATTTCTGGCAGCACGCTGGATTATGTGTGACCACTCTAACCTCTACATGATGCATATAGCGCCTCTAAAAAAGGTACCCTTAAATACATATAGTAATGATTGCATAGGATTAGACACGGAGAGGAAGAATAGTGCACAAGCATTGATCCTTCATTAATGCGGTATTAAGGTATGGTTCCATTTCACATGTTATACTCCTATGTCGGCCGAGGGTCTCTCTGGTGCAAACCGGTGCTTTCTCATGGGTCAGTTTTAATTTATGGCGGTGGTCCTTTGATGTTACGTGACTATTAGGGGCCAGTCAAAGGCTGGTAACTGGACCGGGGTCAATGGAGCTAATTGACTACTACTCCATTATACAGGCCAACATCAGTAATGTAACAGATTTAAGGCGCTTATGGAGGACGGGACTGATTTCAGCCCTATGGAATCAGACCTTTAAAGGATACATTAACCTCATTCAGGGTGATGCCTACTCATTTTCTCAAGGCCGTGACCCACTGGGCGGTATATCTCCCTGCGACATTGGGACTCCCCAAAATCGCATTGATGGGCAGTTTATCGCAAGGTTTATCACATTTTGTTTGTCGTCGACAAATTGTACCCTCGCCGGGGGTGGTACTGGAATCTCAGGCCAGAACCCACTAGGGAATTTGGGATAGAGGGGACATGAGGAATGAGAAAGGCACAGTGGGTTCACTTAGCGATGACTGCTAGTTATTACAGAGATGTAAAATATACATTACCTACAATAAAATATGTCTTTGAAACGAAGAAAAAAAGGAGAACGCCAATGGGGCCTAGATCTGGTGTTGGTCAACTTTATTCAACACTTACGGACAACTTTCAGTCAGCTAGGACTGTCTTCGCGATGGTTTGGTTTGGTTTGGTTCGTTTGATTTAATGTCCAGTTAACCATTGCAGGTTCTCATCAAACTCTCTCAAGGTTCTTTTACACCACGAGGGTGGTGATCGAATCTATGTCAGGAATTTAGGTAGGAATCTCACCCCTACACATTTACTCCTTTGTGTTTTCTATGTACACTTTGTATTAGGTGGATAATAAAAGACTGTATGATAACGCCTTCTAGTAAAACATGAACCAAAGAGTATTCTCTATACTAAACTAAGAGCAAATGGTATGTTATCATTGATGAATGAGCCTGCAATCATAAACGAGTAACAATTAAAAGATTGGGTTGCTTTCAGTCTCTGGATAGCTTTCTGTAACCCAATTGCACCCAGTCAACGTGCCATTTATGCAACTGCCTTATTCAGTCTTTAAGATCCAAACATATCAAGCACCAAAATTGGTCCTGAGGTAGTTTCGGTCTTGAGTGATTGGCCATAGTCAGCTGAACATGCCTCGAAATTTGTTTGTTTGTGTAGTCTAACGTCCAATATTTTCTATTAGACTTACTTTGGGTCCAACTGAATCTATGAGATGAATTTAGGTAGAAATCTCACCCCTACACATTTACCGAGGTGAGAGTTACTTCCCACACCACATAGACATGGTATGAGAACGATTGGCCTGTGATATAGCAGTAAATCTACCACTGCTGAGGGTGGGGTAGAAAATCAACAAAGTCTAACAACCTTGGGATTACAAGTCCAGTGCTCTTTAACACTGAGCTAACTCCCCACCCTGGTCGCTTTAGTTATACTTGCGTGCGAGCATATCCGGTCTGCACCACAAGGATGCGAGACGACTAAGAGGGTGAACAGATTGGTAATTGCTGTCCACCCCAGCAGACTGTCTTCCCGATGGTTCCCGATAGAGCTTGAGTATCATCAAAGGATAACACTTGTATTAGGGGTCTTTGGTACCTGTACTCCCGTTGGTATAAGTTATTCAGCAGACCCCAGGAGACTAGAAGTCACACAGGGAGAGGGGGCAGGGGTGTGTACGTGCAGGTAAACTAGTTCTAATCTTTATTGGTCACGTCGGCCGTGATGTTTATGTCTGGTCCCTCCTATCAGGACACTCCCCATGGGGTGAATCCTGTACACTCTACAACTCCATGCGTTACTGACATTTCCCCCTATGTTTACTACCAGCTTGTACACTAATCCATCACCCACTCCAAGATTTTGGCAGATCCGCTCGGCTTCCTCCTTCAGGTCTATAATCCATCTCCCTTGATCTTTGCAACACTAGTTGCCACCTAAATACACCTAGGTTAGTTTCTCTGTATTGGTGAAGTGAAGTCTAGAACAGTGCACCCACACTGTTCAGTTTACGATCTCACAGTTGGCCATATGGATCTGCTTTAGCCTATCCCTGTGTATCCTGGTTTGCTGCACGATATTTCATGTTGAAGGTTAAGGCTACAAATGCGTTTATTGCCGGATTATCAGATTCTAACTCCCCCTAAACCTCAGTTGTCGCCCAAGAGATTTGCACTGTTATACACAGGTCCTTGCAAAGGCCAGAGGGAAGGATATTGACTAAAGGGGTGGTCTACAGGCAGAATACCTCCCTCTGTAAGCCACAGTTCTCATACTGATGATCTCTTATTATCTGACCCCTGGTATTTCTGTCCCATAGGCTTAACGTTATAAACTTATTCTCCATGTCTCCTCAAGTATTGTGACTAATGCTCACTGGGCGACGATGTCACAAACGACCTGGTCATTTAGTTCATTCACTGTATACAGGGGTCAGATAAAAACAGAAAGCAACTTGTTTTGGTCACACTCGTCGATCTCTATATCATTTGAAAACTTTGCAATATTCATTCAGCTGTCTCCTCGTTCATATCGCTCCGCATTCAAACTCTATGGGGAACGGTGACTGGGATCAAAACGTGCTGTTTTTTTCTTTATTCCCACATCCCTTCTTTGTGATAGCGTCACTTGAATGATTTACACGTTGTCATATTGGAAGGGTTTTACATCAGTTGGAATTGACCCTTTACCTTCCTCCAATAGCTAATCTTTCCACCTAACCTACCTATCCCTCCTCACAGTAACAATATAGAGAACTATTGAATTGGACACATCCAGATAATTTCAGGTAAATATGGAAGTGATGGAAAAAGGTATTCCCAACTCTACATATCATAGAAGTCTTAACTTGAATTACATTGCTGCAATACTTCCCAGCCTTTACCTAAGTAAACCGAATCATAACTTTACTTGGTTGCAATCTGCTAATACTTGTATGCACAAGAGTAAAGGGAATACAGTAATGCAGGTTGGTAGGTTTAAATTTTCATGAAGATGGGCTTCAGATACAAAGAGGTCACAGCAATGTTGTGTAATGTCCGATTCTCACTTGGCGATTTTGAGGCATGTGCTGGTCTTCAGTCGGCGACTATGAGCACAAATTTCTAGGAACCTCCTATGTCGCTAAATGGGAACACGAAAATGCAAGATCGTCGGCGACTCTTGCCCCACCACCTGTGATGCATGCATGACTCAAGTCCATCCCAAAAAGCAACTGATTTCTTGCAATTTAATTTCAAACGTCTCTGAAATTTTCAGGCCACTAGTCGCGGACTATGCCCTCCCACCAGCCGTGCAACTGGTGTTTCCCGACAACTATGCCGAACACCAGTCTTTGGGGCAAGAATCTCCTAGTGGGAATCGGCCTTTAAGGAATTACAAACAGGGACCTTCTATCGGAGTATAGCCTCCTCCACCCCGCTCCCTCTGTATGTGGTGTCTTTTTAGAGGATCCCAGGACTGGGAGGAAGGCAGCACTGCATGACACACTCCAAGAATGAAACGAAATAATAAAAACCTCAAAGAAACGAATGTTTATGTCTCTCAAGGCCGGGCTAGCACGCCACAGCACTTCAAGAAGGTAGGAAAAAATGATAATAAAAGAGGCGGCGGCGGCGGTGGGGGCGGCGCGGGGCGGAGGTGGACAGTGACGGCGCGACTCCCCGGCATCCCGGCGCCCGGCATCCCGGCATCGCGGCGCCCCGCCCCGGGATCAGAATCTGTCCTCGAAGTACGCCACCAGCCATCCATCAGCCGCCCCCGCCCTGTTATCTCCACGGGACGCTTATCTCGGAGTACCCCCATCCCCCCTCCACCCTCCTCCAGCCCCCTCTACCCCCTAAACCCTCCTCAGCCACCCTCCACCCCTCCACGGCCCTCATTCCAGTCCCTCCATCCCCTGCCAGTTTTCCGTGTTTTTTTTAAATAGATTACAAGTAGATAAGGAAATAGTCCAACCACAATAAATATCTTATTGATAGAAGGATTTTATATAAGGACAGACTTAGCGACTATTACAAGTAACATGTAATATGTTATGAATGTTTATACTGAGGGACTAGTTGTGCGTCGTTGTTGTGATCCAGCCCCGAGACGACGTCGACCTGGGGTTTTGTGGACAACCGATCTTGTTTTACCGTAAATCCACAGATTTAAAACCTCAATCCCCTCCATACACCACCGACTAGGCCCGCCTCAATCCGACTACCCATCATCCAACTAGCCCCACCTCAACCCTTCCACCATCTAGCCCCACCCTACCCCTCCACCAACTAGCCCCACCTCAACCTTTCCACCATCTAGCCCCACCCTACCCCTCCACCAACTAGCCCCACCTCAACCCTTCCACCATCTAGCCCCACCTCAACCCCTCCACCATCTAGCCCCACCTCAACCCTTCCACCATCTAGCCCCACCTCAACCCCTCCACCATCTAGCCCCACCCCAACAATACCACCAGCTAGCCCCACCTCAACCCCTCCACCAACTAGCCCCACCTCAACCCTTCCACCAGCTAGCCCCACCTCAACCCCTCCACCAACTAGCCCCACCTCAACCCTTCCACCAGCTAGCCCCACCCCACCCCTCCTCCATCTAGCCCCACCTCAACCCTTCCACCATCTAGCCCCACCCCACCCCTCCTCCATCTAGCCCCACCTCAACCCTTCCACCATCTAGCCCCACCTCAACCACTCCTCCATCTAGCCCTACCTCAACCCCTCCTCCATCTAGCCCCACCCCACCCCTCCTCCATCTAGCCCTACCTCAACCCCTCCACCAGTTAGCCCCACCCCAACCCTTCCACCAGCTAGCCCCATCCCACCTGTTCAGCCATTACCATTGAGGTTGCTGTGACAATGCACCAAGGCTTTTGTTTCTTGGTGGGGCCTCTGCCCAGTCTTGGTTGGTATCTCCTCTGGGAGCGACATATTTGGTGGAAGGGGGCATATGTATGAGTAGCTGACCGATGGCAAGTGATGGAGAAGCCTGGAAAACGTGGCTGACTTTCCACCGTGCTGGTCACAATCTGCTGGTTTCTGGTTGGCAGCCTCTGTACCAACCTTCATCCTGAATACCTCAGACCAACGAGTATACAGAACATTTCTCTATACTCGTTGCTCGGGCAGAGAAACGCTGATGTATTCTTTTTTTTATTCCTGTGTTTGACGAGTCTGCTACATAAGAGTCGTCTTGTCCTGTTATATACTCCATTATAGTATCCTTACTTCACAATATGCATGAACCATGTCAGAACCTCCCACATGATGATATAGAAAAGGAGAGGGATAATAAAGCAACAGGATTCATTAAAATGATTTACGAAATGAGGATACACAGATGTCCTTGTGTCATATATGATTAATGTGTGGAAACTTCGAAGGACATGAATAAACTGAAAACAATCTGGGAATCAATAAACATTCCTTACGAGACAAAACAAAACGGTAGGTTCATAGTCTCCCCTGTCTTGTGTAGGAGGACTCTCGAGGGGTGGGAGGGGGGGGGGGTGCATGGTGGAGGTTGCATGGATTGAATGTGTTTGTAGATGTTCGTAGATAGTCATGATGGTGGTGGTTACCCTGTTGTACCAACGAATACATCCGTCGGTTGTACCAACGATTATAGGTTCTCCATACTTGTTGGTTGTACCCAGGGAAGTGTGAAGCCACCTGGGGTTGTTTATATTCAGTCCTCCCATATGGTGGGCACTTAACGGGGTCCATTACAGGTCAGAGGTCAACTAGAGGTCAATCCGTACCTGCCAAGGTCAACAGGTCGTAAATAACAAGTTGACGCGGGGATGGCGGGGATCCTGTTCAATATGACGGACTTTATGTTACCTGGAATTGTTCAGCTTTCTGCCCCCCCCCCCCTCCGCCTCCTCAAACACACACACAAACATACAATCTCAGAAAACATCGTCTCCCGTTTGTACATGAATACGAAAAGAACGAATTATATGAGAACCCATTCGAAAGTAGTCGTTATCCCATGTGAATATATCAGAGCTCTAGCGATCATTTCCTATACTTGTGATTTAGTTCCATGACTGTTTTACCGTCGAAGGCAACACCAGATACAGAGAAATAGAGATTCTAAACTAGACTTGCTCAAGTCTCTGATTATGGGCATTCATTAAATGATTCTACAAAATCAGAACACAGCAAACAGGTCTTACTGAATGGCCCAGGAAGGTGTTTTTAAAACTGCGAACTATAAAAGAGTTGATCTTATCGTGGTCTTTGTTATATTCTCGTTTCCTAAAATGATCCGTCTTTATTGAGGACGGAATTACAAGAGGATCACGGAACTGTCTTTATTTTTCAGTTTTTTTATAAGGTCACAAGTTTGACCTTTTTTTGCATCCGTTGCTCGATGGGTTCGATCCCTCATAGCAAAACGTCTTACATTAAGATAGGAACTAGCAGCAAATAGTGTGTTCATAGATGAATGAGCGTGCAATGATGAATGAATAACAATTAAAAGGTTTAGAATATATTCAGTCAATAGATAGTAACCCACTTGCATCCAGTGAATTTGCCATTGGCAACTGCCTATCTTGGATCCAAATATATCAGGCACCAGTGGATCCCTGAGAGGGTGTTGAGGTATTTTGGTGCGGAGTGATTTGTCATGGTCAGCTGGGCATGCCTCTAAATCCCTGAGACACTGGCTCCCTGCTCTGTTCTGATTATCATAGTGAATAGCATGCAGATAGTGATGGGATAGTTTTCTGGAAGCATGCTGGCAGTTCAGTGTGACCACTCTAACCTCTAGGCGATGTATATAACTGTGCAAGCACGCTCTAATAAAATAAACGATAAAGGATGTCCTGGTATTCCGAGGACCACATTTACAAAATACGGACTGATACTCCGATCATGGTCACTATCGGCAGAGGTTAGTCTTCACTGTAATGGGTCATGGGTAATGGGGTTTTGGTTTTAAAAAGATGTCCCTGCAATAAAGGCCAGGAGGGGTAAGGTAGGTGGAGGGACTGAAGCCAGTCTAGTTCTAGAATACTCGTTTACATTGGGCGAGATATACAACATGACAACTATTACCCTCAGTATTTTATTCGAGTGTGATTATCAGGTTCGTTTTACAGTAGGGAAAATGACTTACTCTGTAGTAAATGAATTTATTTCACACTTTCTGTGATTTATCTCATAGAACACACGTTTTTCAACTCGTGAGATTGTGTAGATGTGATGTCGTTATATTTTTTTCAGCAGAGCTTTCCTTTTTACGCCGCAGATAAACAACTCGTGTCCGTCTCCGTCTCGCAACTCGTCATTCAGCTTCCGCCGCCGAGCTCCGCCCTTAAATGGGTCTCTAGTGTTATTTTCATACATTTATTTATTGATGCTTTGTGAGGTAACATTTTTACATTTGTTGTAGAATATTTATCAAGATATTAAATTAAAAGACCGTGCTGCAATCCCCCCAAAAATATGATTTACATGTATTATATGAGATATATAGTATATATGACAATACCATACTGTTTTTCAGACAATAGAAACTCAGTTCCAAGCTTATCTTATGAAATGATTGATTTGAGACCCATAGCCTTAATCAATGACACAATTTTTTCATTTGTAAGAGACATTTTCCCGGTATATTTGTTGCCGAGGCACACCAACGCGATACGAAATTCAAACATGTTTGAATTCGTAGAGACCCTATGATTTGAGTTTTTTCATCGTAGCGTGTCGTAGAGCTCGACGACAAAACCTGACTAATTGACGCAAAGGTCTACGATTGCGCCAGAAGTTTCATTTGTGTGTCGCAGAGCTCGCCGAAGCGTTAAGGGGGGCGTCCACCAACCACGACATGGCTACGACAGTGGGTTCCCGACAAGGTCCACAATTGGCCTACAATTGGAGGCCTTGCCATGGTTCATGGACCCCAGTTACCGACAAGAGTCTACGACAAGGCCACGACAAGGCCACGATTGGAAGCTTGTCAGGAGCCTTCTGAAAAGGCTGCGACAACATCGAGCATGTTCGATTTTTCCCACGCCTGGACCCTTGTCGTGGAGTGTCATGGTGTGTCGGGAGCGTGTCGCAGAGGTCTACAATAGGAAATGTTGGTGGAGCGCGCACTTCGTTTCTGGTGCTGGCGCTGGACGATGCGATAACTCCAACGATAAACCACATCCCTATTTCCATTCAGTGGTGTATGACAAAACAAAAACAATTTTCTATATCAACATATTTGTACACAACACCTTGTAAAATCTTTAGGCTACCCTTATCATCAAAACATCTTATGCTTACAACACATTAGTTCATACAATACTATGACCCCAAAGACACTTCTGAGATATTTTTGTTGTCGTTCGTAATTTATTCAACGTTCCCCAGCTCCAGAAACGAACAAACTTTATTCCACAGCACCCTACCCTCCTCCCGTTCAGCTCCACGTGGCAGTGCCTGTATTGCAGGACACGTCGCCACTCGGCAGCGGGACGGGTCAGTCCGGCTCTGCTTCAGGTATCTAGGTGACCTCTCTGGGCTCCTTTCCTATTTATCCTGCTTTACTTTTTCTCTTCTTTTTTTCCGTTCTGCTTTTAAGTGGTCTCATGCACGCCGGGTGAACAATCTAGAGCGGCCATCTGTCAGGCGGCCCGACACGACAGGAATGTCAATGACATTTGTGGGGTTTTTTTTAATTATTTTTTTCGGATCAGACAAGCCGGGCTTGTTTATGAGATGTGGTATTTAACTGGGTTAGTACTCTGGATCAACAGGACTCAGTCCTTATGGACTTGTGGTGTGGTATATATCACAGCCGATTCGCATATTCGTATTGATGTGTTGCTGTACTCATATATATTATGTTTATTGTAGCGAACATCAATGAAAGACACAAGGAATTAAATCGCACAAGTATTAATCAATGTGTGTTTAATGAAATTGTAATCGGTTCTCAGACGATTTTTTGTTGTTGTTTGTTGGTTTGATTCAACGTCCAGTTAACCATTTTAGGTCCTTACCAGACTTTCGTAAGGTGCTTTTACACTAAAAGGGTGGTAATCAAATCTAAAGAATCTTTTACCGAGGGGAAAATTCTACTTCGGCATTATTTGTTTGTGGTTTAACGTCCCTGGGGAACTTGAGGGTATGTAGGGATCATTCTAGGGTTTCACTTTTGTAGACTTATTTCAATCAGTTCTATTTAATGTAATCAAAAATTGGAGCAATGGAGCAACGGAAGTCTATGTGCTATGTGCCTCATAAGACAACCAGCTTTTTAAAAACCGGTTAAGTCAGATGTCAGAAACACGATTTAATGAGAAGAAAATTGGATAATAAACGAGAACGACAATACTTGCCCACCGTACTGCTCCGTGAATGAGTAGGCTGTGTTTTATGTGCCTACAGCAAAGCTTTTAAGGTAGATCCTGGAGTCGTCGTGCAGTTGGAAATTCTTATATACCACCTGAAATAGACTTTGTAAAAACGCTATATACATGTTCTTTTACTTTACACAAAGTGAACATAGTTCTCTCTCTCCTTGTTTTTATTTTCAAAGAAACGTTACGCTATATCTGACGGGGTCTAATACTGCACCGCAATGAATGATTAACAGTTTGTGGTCCTTTTCTTCTTCTTTTTTTTAATTCAGAAGGACAAAGACGTATGTACACTCGCTTCCTTACAGAAGCGTTCTTCCTTGTAAGTGTCCATAAGACAATTACTGAACGTCTACTAGTCATGGCACGACCCGAACTGCATCGTTTCAGTCTGACTAGACGTTTACATGCTTTGTCGAGAAAAAAGTAGTTCCTTGATGTATCAGACTTTCAATAGTCCGAGAGATTCATAAAACATACTAGAGTTGGCCATATGACGCTGCCATCTATTCTTTTTTCTATTCACAGAGAGGGCCAACATGTTCTGTATTCTCTTGGCACTGACTTCTTCTTTGTGTGTATGTGTTGAGGTGCGGGGTGCATTGAGGGGATCTTTTGGATCTTTATTTCTCTAGACTGTGCTGTGTAAGTCCTACAAGGCACTAGTGTAAATTTAATGTGAGACTTCTTTATATTTTTCCCTACATCTTGCTTCGGCATTGTTACGTCAACGATGGATGCTCATCCGTTACTTGTTTATTAGGGGTAGGATAAAGGACACATACAAACATTCAGACAATACAGGTTATTACGCACAGGATATTATAGGGGACAGAGCCATTGTTAGTTCATGAAGCAGTCACTAGCTGGCCAGCAGTATGGCAGGCCCCTTGTGGGGACAGAACATGTATCATGGCTCTTTGTTCTTACGAAATTCGACTGCCTCTCAATATTTTACCAAGGTTCCTTTGATTCTCTACATCGATCCTAGAGCAGGATGACATAATGATAAAACCCAGGACATGATGTTTTTCTCATGGAACAGTTTATAAACATATGTCAGCAAGGCTAAAGTTGTGACACTTCCCAATTATCACTTACTTCTTTTGCACCTCCTTTAGTGAAGATAACCTACTTTTTCACCTCCATTAATGAAGAATACCTACTCGGGGGGGGGGGGGGGCGTCATGGCAGCCCTCATGAATCATAAGCTATATGCCGTATAGTATCACTGGGCGTTTGTCATTTCATACTAATCTAATCAAACAGAATATACATCCACTACACTAGAACTTTGTGATAAATGGTAATTTCACTCAGTCATGTCTACAACATCATTTTACCATATATATATATCGTTGCCAAGTAGATATTGTTTTATTGCAGATTTAAATTCTTTCGTTAATGTATTTTTTCGAATTTCTGGTGATCTTGAAAACCTCGGAAAGGGCGAATCTGTGGCTCATCTACGAGTGTCTAGACTGGTTAATGTATTCTCATTAAACAGAAGGCATTCTTCAAACTGTGACTCATGCAGCACTTTCAACTTTAATGGCGATAAATGTCACCAAGAGTTATGAATCGTTCATGTTTTGACGGGGTAACTTGAAGCGTTATTTATCACACACGGGCGTATCAATTAATTAGCAACTATAAAACACCTTAATTACAGTGATAATGACTGCAGCATAATTAATTAACCTGATATAGCAAATTAGTCTAGTATTTCTATATGAATGGCCATAACACCAGAAGAAAGGTTCTTAAATCAGAGACCTCTTTATACATTTTCATTGGGCGCTGAAATTTCTACGGCGCACTACTAGTAGTCGTATTCGTGATTTGACAACAGGAAAGAATAACTTATTCACCGTAAATAGTCACTGAAAAAAACATTTCGACAGCAGCCTTTTATTTGTCCCCTGGACAGCAGGAAAGAATAGCTCATTGCGAAATTGACTCAGAAGTAGCTATTAGTAGCTATTGGTTAGATTTATAGGTGAGGTTGAAAAATAACGGAGCAACATAGACAAAAAGGATCCTGACATCAACTCGTAACGTGTAAACGACACACACCACCCGGAAGTGCTACGCCCCCTTCCCATGCCCTCTCTGCCCTCTGGTGGCAGCCTGGTGAACACGTGGAGGGCGTAGTTATCGGGCAGCCATGCAGGAGCGTGGCAGAGGGCCGACAGGACACGGGTGGGCGGGAGTGAGGTAGACTGCCTTCAGTCCCTGAATCCCTCCACCTCTCCCATCCTCCTGGCTGCGATACTCTTTTTCGCTGGTAGTATCCTTTATCCTACCCCTGATATAAAATCCCATATGCTTAACAATGAGTTTCCGTATGCCACGCTGACTGGCATATGGGGTTTTATATGCCACTAATTGCATATAGAATTGTTATCACGTAATATTCCAAAATCGAGGAGACAGGGTAGGATCAAATCAAATCGTTTTAATCTTGGCCACCGCATTCTACTTCTGAAATTTTGGCTCCAGACTTCGCTCGGCTTCGCCTCATGAAATCACTATGCCAAACTCCAGTCGTGGCATACGGTGGCCAAGATTAAAACTCACCCAGTTTTACGATAATACTAGAACACACGACATTTCCATTTGCGATATTTAGAATATTTCCCTGGCGATATTTGCCCGTGGGCACAGCAGGGGAGGGTCAAAAGTCACGGACTCCTTCCCCTTGCCCGTCGGTCCCCACAGTTGGGGATGGGGCTTCATATCATGCTGTTCACACTTGGTGTAATTTCCTTGTGATTTATGCCCACAAGGAGGGCCAAAAGACGCTGGCAGTAGAATATCATAGATCTGATAGGATGGGTCTGTAGACGCTGAGAAAGTCCATATGCTACAAATTATTTTTAGATCTTAAAATAATCAAAGACTTGTGCAAGTCTAGGAGGGAGGATGAGAAGGGGTGTCAGGGGAGCACTGAAGATAGGGTACCTGTCATATCAACGAGTATAGTCTGTATACTTGCTGGTCGTACATGTAGCACCTAATTAAAATGGGTGAATAATTGCCCATAGAGTTCATCTAATGTGCATCAAACTCGAGTCATCTGGATTGGAAGAGAGAAGTGTAATTGGGAATGACTTAAATTGTTATAGACTCCAATATGTGCCTCAGGTATAAGGTTCGCTTATCAAAGGCAGTAGAGGTATTATAAAAAGAAAGTAGAGTAAACTTTGAATATACTATTCTCTTTGCTTATAATTATAGTTTGAAAAATTAAAAAGATATTTTGATAAAATCTTAATATTCTATTCTTTTTGCTTGTGATATGCAAAAGTCACTAAGTGTACGTTGGTCTTTAGATGATTATGAATAGCCACCTTTTCTTCTCAGTCAGTTCTGGGGATTGGGTGGACTTACCACCACTCATAAACAATATCACCCTCTCCCTAGTCCGAGAGGCTCTGACCGACTTGTGCACACAATGAGAGCGCACAGCCATTGAACTGAGCAAAAATATTCAATTAATTTGGTTCCAGGCAGGATACCAGTTAAATAAGGATTAATTCTTTCCGAATTTGTAGGAGACACTTCCCTGGACCAAAAAGGAATGAGATGGCAATGGTTTTTTACCTTCTTACTTCTCCTGAATTAGAGAAAGCCAGTGTTTTTGGTTCCCACATAATTACCTGACAGGATGGGAACCCTAGACGACCAATCCAAGATGGTGGATGATGGAATGGCATTGTGGGTAGCCTTGTGGAAAAGCCACTTATGAAATATAGGTGGTTTAGCTGTATATATATGATCAAGATGGGGAATGTAGAGATTGCTTATTTCCACAGGGACTATTTGAACATCAACTAAAGAAATAGCTACTTCTAAATACCCTGTAAACTTGTCAGATTTTGAGGCTTTATCAATTAACCTAAATCACACAAAATGGTGTGACATAAATTTGAATCGGTGAAGTGTCTTGCACAGGGAAGCCCCAAAAGGGACTCAAAGCAACAAAACAGGAGTTTCCATGTAAATTGTTAAATTGCTTATGAGACATCTCTGAAGGTAAAGGTGCATGAAACAAGGAAATGCTTTTAAGCCTATGGGAATAAGCATATGCACTCTGACCAGACAGGCAGTTTCTCGGACTACCTCTCCCTATCCATCAAGATTAAATTTAATTGTCTATACTCTTTGCCCTATTTCATATAGTAGTACAGAATGATAGGTGTGGACTTTGGTGTTTGGTCACTTGTAACTCAATGTAGGTAAAAGTGTGCTTCTTGCTAGCCCCTGCTTCCCCATGCTCACTCCTTTCCTCCTCTTCCAACCCCCAGTTCCATGACTTGGAACGATTCACTACTTTAAACATTTGTAGGGTGACAGCAGGCATTTGAAGAACCAAGGTTTGAGTGTAGTTGTATTGGACTTTGAGTGTTCATGTCGGTCTGCCCATAGAGAATTCTAGACTTTTCCCCATCATGGAGATTTGTAAAACATCGATGCACGCCAGGCCTGATCGAGTCCCAACACTTTATGGTAATTACCAAAGGCTATCTCATATAAGTTGAATAACACCACAAGGGGATTCGGTATCTGTTTACACTTACTCTGACATTTCAATAGATGAATTATCAGCATTTGACCTGCTTTTAAATTCCTATCTATCGAAAATGATATTAACCAGCGATAGTCAGAGAGTCAGCATTCTGGAGGCATCGAGAGAACTAGGCCAGTTCAGAAACCACATGTCCCGATTTATGTGTATAAATGGCACATACGCGGAGGTCACACGGTGGTCTTGGTGGCTTGCCAACTAAGGAGCGGTTGGTCGCCCCTTCTCCATCGTAAACAACATGGTGTAGCTACCATCAGACTCGAGCAAAATGACCTAGTTAGGATAAAGGACTGTATCATGTGCTGAAGAGGTTCCGTGTAAGGAAAGAATATCATTGCTGTTTAAAATGTGCTATTTATATACAAATCAATTAACGCATTAAAAGGTAAATATATTATGAGAAGCATTGGATAAAAACTTCTTTTAGGACGATAATAGGCATTAAAGAAGAAACAAACAATTTGTTGAAAGTTGCTGTTCGCCATGAGTTTGATATGGAGTGATATGAACGAGGCGACAGCTGAGTGAATATCGATCGTGTAGCATTCAAACGAGTTGGAGAACGACTTCTTTGACCAAAACGGGTTGTTTTCGGTATTCATCTCACCCCTATACACACTAAAAGAATGAACGACACACAGGATATAGACCATGGAGAATGGACTGCATACTCTTTTGAGCATGGAGAACGAGTTCCCAATGTTAAGCCTATGGGACAAAAAATACCAGGGTGAGATATTGTGATGAATCGAAGTGTTTCAATGAATAATCGTACATTTGAGCATGGGCCATACGCTCCTATACTCTGCCTAAAGGTTAGAGTGGTCATACACACTTTGAGCTTCCTGAAAAAGGCTTTCCCTTCACTATCTGTATGCTTATACTGTGACATTTGGAAAGAAGTAGAGTGCCATTGTTTCAGTGTCAGGCCGGAAACCCACCGAGCTTACAACACAGTATTACAAACGGTCCGACACACTGCAGCACGGAATTTTTCAACCTTCCGGAACAGCAAGGATGGCGTAATTTAGTTTCGTACTCTGACACTCTATGAAACCGAATTTTTGAACTTTCTGACAAAGCTATGATGCAGGAATTTTGATTCACAGCCATGTCAGAGCCATGTAACAAGCAGTGGGTGCCCAACTTTAGAGGCCTGTCCAGCTGACCATGACCAATCACTAGAGACCGACATTATATGATGGCTATGAATCGATTTAGTCGTGGACAATGGGTACAATGTTCATAATATAGTGTTGCCGGTGTATATGTAATTTCCGAATTACATCTTTTTTTTAATTTGAATCACTGTTGACCACTCAATGAGGTTTTGGTCTTTCATCGTCGCTCTGTTTCATTATCATAATCAGCAGCATTTCACTACCTGCCAACAGGTAACTGCCAAAAGACAACAATTTATCTGGCACGGAGGGACAACCTATATTCAATCGGCACTCAGTGACCAACGGAAGCTGTAAGTTGAGCTGTAAATGTGAGACAGTCTGTTCCGAATTGTTTTGTGGGGGAATTATTTACCGAGTTCGATGAACGAGGAGCATATTTCCGACTAAAACAACATATTACATTAAGCCACACAAGCGTTACACACTCACTATGTCTCCTTATTATTATATAACTGGAAATGTTCAAAATGCCATTTTAAAACAGGCCACATGGTACAGAGTGCACGAACTATTATGCACAGTGTGCAGAATTAAATCGGTATAGCTGACACATAAGTATGAGACATTCACGCACAGAATCCTGAACAACCTCCACAGAATCATGATATTGAGAATTTAATGTTCATAATGGAAATGATATATAAGGACGTACGGAGACACCGTGCACCAATTACATTTACCTCTGTATTCAGACAGGTTCTCTGATAGATTCAGAATGTGACATTTAGTTGGATCAGATGGCCAGACGTCTGTTGACACATATTCCCATCAGAATATATAGAGATGTCTGCTTCTGTAAAACGTTCCCAGGCTTCATTGAATTATCACGCAAGAATCATTGTGGTTTTTCCCCAGTTTGTTCCGTGTGTAATTCTTTAGACAATTCTCAGGCCTGGCTCATGGATAAAGTGTTCAGAAATGGGCATTTACCTTAGGTAATTAACTAGAGAATGCAGACGGTAAACAGGATGCGCGATACATATATAGAGAGCACTTATCAAAACATTAAAGGCATATCGGACAAATTACCTTGAAAATAAAAACCCATGAGATTTTGCTGATTACTGAATATGAGATCACATATCTAATGAGAAATCGGAGGTGCTAGTTTTTGATTTAGAGATCAATATCATTTTATAATCATAATAGAATTCATAGAAATATTTAAAGATTTGTCTTTACGTAGTAAAACCCATGTCATTATCCTGAAAATCTCACAGAATATAATGTATTAAGTAGTGTTATACATTTGAATATAAGAAATCATAGGCCACCGGTAGTTTAGTCCAGAAAGAATTGACGAAAACAGTATTGTTCAGTACATTTTCTATATAAATCGAGCAGATCTGAAAAGGCCCATTTTACAGATTGGGTTATGATAAACTAGATACAATTTGATATTTTAGACAATCGGCATTTGGAATAGGTCATAAGAAACTAGTTTGAGCAAAGGATTATCTATATTTAAAAATCACCAGGTTGCACTACTCTGAATTGTAGGATATGCCTTTAAGGCAACGAGGCCAAAGGGGAAAACAAAGCATGAAGTGTAACTAAGTACCATTCTGTCATGCATGTTAATTCCGTTAAGTGTATTCAGCTACACGTGAATTGTCTGGCAGACGACATTTCAGTAGGTTACACACATGTTTTTACATTATTTGGTCATCAGCGGCTATTCAAACTAACATGCTCAACATGCCTATCGTCCGTAAATGCATTTGCAACAAGGTTTGATTTTTAAGTTCCATGTTTCGCAAGTATGAAGTGATTTTGCTAAAGGGTTTTGCTAAAAAGAAGTTTCTTTACGTTTTCAGTTTAGGTTGAGGCACAACAATTTTTTTCCGATATTTGCTGTCCTTGTGAAATCCGGCGATTATCCTAGTGTCTACATGTATATTTTAATCCCCGAAGGTACCCCGAAGATATATGTTATGTCCTGGAATCAACTTCACTTTGTGTCCTGACTGCCATTGCTGGTTGGTTTTTGCCTTGGGGATGTACTTGCCTCTACAAGATTTGTATGAGGACACAAGAATTCATCCACAATTCCAAGGTAGTTGCCAGCCGTACTCAATACAAGTTCTTTTTGGAGACAGCTGGTTCAGTCAACTTGAGGCAGAGACAGAGGGACCGTGTGCAGACTATACTTGGAGAGTGTTTCTTAGTTTTCACAATGGATTGTTTGTATGGTTGTGGGGAGGGGGAAGTCATAGAACCTCAAGGTCATGCAGGGGTCACGGACAGGTCAGGAGGAAGTACTGCACAGATTTGGGGGCCGTCCATAAAATACGTACACAGTTGGTGGGGGTGGCAAATTGGACATTTTGTGGACAGCTCTTCTTTAATCAGTTACATAGAGTACAGGAGAGGGTAGGAGGTCCATAATTCTCAGAAATGGTCCGTACATACTAAAAAGATGGCACCTTTTCGTTTTATTCAATTACCTGTTTTCCCTGGTTTACTGTACCGAGCGTATACACACACAATATTAACTGGTTTCAGATACAGGCAGCCTTACCAACCAGCGAGGATATTGCGTAGTCAGCTCTGGGGAGCATACAGCCGCTTTTATCTGAAACCAATCTAGATATTGCATTTATCATCCATCTTTCCTGCGCAAGTGTCATGTTGATATCAATTCGTTTCAGGCAGGCACTACTTTTCTGTGTGCATTTTTTTTTCAGTATGGGCCGAGTATGTCATTACACACTCCTTTGTGTTTTCTATGTACACTTTGTATTAGGTGGATAATAAAAGACTTTATGATAACGCCTTCTAGTAAAACATGAACCAAAGACTATTCTCTATACTAAACTAGGAGCAAATGGTATCATTGATGAATGAGCCTGCAATCATAAATGAATAACAATTAAAAGATTGGGTTGGTTTCAGTCTCTGGATAGCTTTCTGTAACCCAATTGCACCCAGTCAACGTGCCATTTATGCAACTGCCTTACTCAGTTTTTAGGATCCAAACATATCAAGCACCAGTTGGTCCTGAGGTAGTTTCGGTCTTGAGTGATTGGCCATAGTCAGCTGAACATGCCTCTAGTTTGTTTGTTTGTGTAGTCTAACGTCCAATATTTTCTATTAGACTTACTTTGGGTTCAACTGAATCTATGAGATGGATTTCGGTAGAAATCTCACCCCTAGAAATTTACTGAGGTGAGAGTTCTTTTTCTTCCCACACCACATAGACATGGTATGAGACCGATTAGCCTTTGATATAGCAGTCTACCACTGCTGGGGGTGAACAACGAATATAGACAATACATAGTCTATACTCGTTGGGGTGAAGGAGAAAAGTGGCTGCAGTATGACTAGACACCTCTAAGACCCTAAGACACAGGCACCCTGCTCTGTTCCGAATATAACAGTGAATAACACACAGCTAGTGTGAGGACAGTGTTTTTACAGCATATTGGAAGTCTATACGTGACCACTCTAACCTTTAGGCATGATATAATATATTTCGTGCGAGCACGCTCTAATAGGAGTGTATTGGCTGGTAGTACAGGGTGTGGGGTCGCTGTGTTCATCGAGATTATTCTCTACTCATTGGTGTGCTGGAGACATACCGGGGTAGAGGACGTGTCGCCTGCACGCCACCTCTGTGTGGGCCGTGGGGAGGGAGTGTTTGTCGTGGTGATGGCGGTGAGACTGTGAACGGATGGCGTGATGTCCCGCTAACCGTTAAGTGGTCTTTGTTATACGTCTACACGTAATGTGTTTTCACGAGTCCTCGCACACACTCCCCGCCTTCCTTTACGTGACTCAGGCGCCATCCGAGGTTCTCACTGTAAATGAAATACTCTCCTCAAACTTCAACTCGAACTTCTTTTCTGCAGCAGAACTGAACACTGCTAACAGGGATGGCAGTTGGGGTCATGAAACAAAGAGGAAATATCTTTCATGTGGCATTTATAGCATCAGAGAGACTGAGAAAACATGGGGAGCACATCGTTTATATTGGCCATAGAATGGGGCTGGGGTGTGTGTGGAGATTTGAACCACTGTGAACGAAGCATAAATCTATTCTCTCTTCATTTTAGACTTGAGAAACTGAAACTGAAAACGGGGATTTCCTTGGAAAATAGGAAAAATGTTATTTCTGTAATAGCTACCGTGTCTTACTAGCCTTACATTGTTGCACTTAAGAGAATCGAATAATCTCCTGGGTTTCATATTCAGTAATGTTAATAGGATTGTTATTCGACCGTCCATTCTCAATATGAAGACGATCATTTGATATTTGAGAACATTCCTTTGTTATGAAATTCCGTTTTGAATGGCAAGATAATACAATGAAATCTGATCTGTTTTGATGCTGTAGTATCATTATGTGGGCGTGCCTTTTTGTATTGTATTCCTTCCCCCAGCCATTCGTGACATTTGAAACGAGGCGACAAGAAAGCAGTAAGAATGACAGGGACCAAAATACAAAATGGTGTATAATGGATGTATTGCTGCACAGGTTTTGAAGTATACTCTTTATGTAGAAACACGACACTTAATAAATCCTTTCCGCGGAATTGCATATTGTCTATCACGTTATCATTATACTTGCATTAGTATCAGAGATTGTTAAGCGTTCTCACGTTTTCAATGTTACATATTCCTCGTCCGTTTTCATAGTCATCTTTGTAGATAACATAACGTTGGAAATTATGAAAGGATATCACACGTGAAGGATTACGGATGGTGGTAACAGCGGTGAGCAGACAGTGCAGATACTATTGTGCAGGATTAAGAGTAGACCAACTCGTTGGGTAGACACAATGTGACTGAATGGATTCTGTTACTGTTATTTTGCGTCACAAATAATTACGAAGTTCGAAGAAGGAGATGAATATTTCCAACCAAATTAGCAAGGAACAGATGTAGTTCAGACACGCTCACTTTATTTCCTCGTTATTATTATATACCTATAAATACTTAAAAACGCCATTTTACAACAAGTCATGTGGTACAGAGTGCACAGTGGCAGAACGAAATCCGTACAACTGGCCAGTAGGAAATCATCCATAAAGTATATACTGTAATACTGAAATTTGGGACCCCCCTGATAAAATCTTGTAGAACAAAGAAGGAGCACACGCAAAATTTCTAAATTTGTTGACCCCCCTCTCCCAATCACACACACACACACACATATGAGTGGGCAAATACTTTATGAATGGCCCGCAAGTGAGACATTCGTGCACAGGTAGGCTATACAACAGCATGCTATACGCTATATGCAACATGACTGTGGTGTATAGGCTCCACATGTTTCATATTCCGCATGCAAATTTATGTCGGCAATGGAGTGTCATGCAGGACTTGTTTAGTCCAGGTCTCATGTCTCACGTGAATTCTGATGAAACTAGAATCCATCTCCCACTTCTATGTCACATATCCTACCCTCATCTTGGGCTTCACGAGTTATTTTTCCAGAGACAACGAGGGACGTAATTACAGATTCTGACTGAAGTTGCTGCTGGGTGAGTCGATGCAGGGCTTCCCCTGTGGCCCCCCAGTGGAGACCCCTGCCACTGGCCTCCGCGCTCAAGAGACAAGGCGAGGCAAATTTGGTTGGTATTGACCAATCGTCTTTGTGTGAGCTGTTTTCTGCGCGCTGCCCGGGGAAACGAGATGAATCCGTAGTGTTTCTCGTGATGTCATCCATGATGTCAACACGATGTGACATCACCTCTTGACAAACAGTGATGCAATCCGACTGGCTTGTGCGCCTGGCAACAGAGATGCCTCTCTCCCAGACACTCCTCATGCAGGCATGATTCATGAGGCTTTCCTGAGTAAATCCAAAGACGATGTAACCCTTAGACATAGGCCATCCTCATGGCTCGACTGCGCTGCGGAAAGTTACTGTCCAACCATTTCATAATTCATAGTTTATTTTCAGACTTTTTTGTGACACTAAATTTATGTATGGGGCCATCGATAAAGTATATACGCAGAATTTAAAAAAAATTGAACTCCTCCCAGTCTTGTACGCAATAGAACAAAGAAGGAGCATACGCAAAATTTCCAACATTTCTGCCCCCCTCCACCCCAACCCCGTGGCGTACGTTCTTTATGGATAACCCCTATTTGTTTTGGTCTATTTAACGTCCAATGAGTGTAATACTTTTTATTATACTGCTGTGGTCTGTGTAAACTTTTTAAGTACTAATTCTAAAAGCACACCCTGCCTACAGTATAGGATCCAGGTATGTTCTTCATGTGTACAACATGTATCACCAATGAGTATAGAGAAAATGTCGATGGCATTACACTCTCCATGTATATTGTATAGAAGGAATACAAACAGCAGCCTACACTCGAAGACTAGGTTCTCCCTATTAATATAAATACAAACGAGGTTCAGTAGAACTAAGTACCTGTTAATATTACATCAACAAATAATATATTACTAAATATTCAAACCATCTAGTATAGACCATGCATTCTATTCTCCTTGTTCAAAACATAATGCCATTATAGTGTCCATTATCACACTGAAATAGGTGAATACTAAAGTCGTATTTTAGCGCGATAAACGCGAGCAGGGGACATTTGATCGTCGCAGACGACTCTTGGTGATTTGTGCGCGCGGCGACCTTGGGACAAGGACCCGCTTTTGGCGGGAACCACGATAAATAAAGCCTGGAGGAGGAGAGTCGGTCCCGCGGGTACGTTCAGCCCCGGGTGAACGACCGTGGCCGCCGGGGAACTCCACTCGATGGGAAAACAACAAATTGAGCGATCCACTGATATTTCTGTGGTTCATACCCTGGAGTGAAACTCCTGCGTGGGTTCTCCACGGCCACAGGGCACGGCACAGATCCCCACACGTCCAGGAGGAGTTGAGCACAGTGTGATAAGGTTCAGCGGGCGGGTTGGGGGGTTATTATTGTAGAAGTTTTGGCGGGAAGCACAGTGAGTGAAGTGTTAGTTGATAATGACGCCCAGCTGGCGTTCGGGGAGACGGGGGAGGGGGGCCTGTCTAGTGAGTGGATGACTCATCCACCAGGCAGCCGCCAGAGGTCACCTACTTCTCTAACAGCGGCGGAACACGCGGCAGCCAGTCTCGTGGGTGTGGGAGGAAGAGGGGGGGGGGGGATGAGGGGGAGCTGCTGCACAGGGGAAGGTAGTAGCCCTGCCCTACACAGGTAGAGGGGAATAATATTACGCGGTTTACTTGAGAACTCGCCCCGAAATGAATTCGCCCCGTAATTTGAAAGGGAACTAGCCCTATTCTGGTCATGTATTAATTTATTCTTTCATAAATCTTGAATTTATATTCGCTTGAGCATGTAATGTTAACATCCTCTCGTTAACTATGTGAGAACACATCAGAAAAATACATTACTAAAGGGCCTCTTTCATCAACACAGAAGATATAGTGAGATCTGTCGTGATTTGGTTATCTTGATAAGTCTTGCTAGGTTTTGAATAATTGTGCGCACATTTGCCGCAAAGCATTGGTCTGGTTAAGTACCTTCGCCGCATTCTTGTCGCTATATGCCACGGTATGCTGCAATATGTCTGCAATAGGTCTTGAAGCAACGTGGTGGTGGAACATCAAAGTATACAGACGACATTGCGAAAAAGTTCACATATGATCACATATGACGTGTCGCAACAAAGGAGGTTTTGTTTGTTTGTTTGGTTGGATTTAACGTCCAGTCAACCATTGTCGGTCCTTACCAAACTTTCTCAAGGTTCTTTTACACCACAAGGGTGGTGATCGAATCTATGTGATGAATTCAGGTAGAAATCTCACCCTTACACATTTACCGAGGTGAGACTTCTTTTACTTCCCACACCACATAAACATGGTATGAGAAGGATTGGCCTTTGATATAGCAGTAAATCTACCACTGCTGGGGGTGAAGGAGAAAAGTGGCTGCAGTGGGACTCGAATGCACCGTGTCGTGTCGGTGGAACTCAATGGCATTTTGCTCTTTCATCGTCAACACCAGTTTGGGCCTGTGGTAGGGGGTGTTGGGAGGGGGATTCTTGCCCCAAACCACTTCCTCACGACAACTCCACACGACCTCTCCTTCCCCGTCCAAAATATCCTGCACCAGCGCCGCCGCTGTAAATATACCTATTATGTGCGCCAGACGAGCCATTGGTAGAATATTTCCCTGTCCCTGGATGGGGAAAACACGTGTGGGAATCAGGTTAAAACGCAGGGTTTTTTTTCTTTCTTCGTGATACTTAGTATATATCTTTATATAGAATGCTCACCGCCAATATGACCTTTCTGACTGAACATGATGCTGCAGGTTGAGGCCGATGGCACGGTATGGCAGAGAGACTAGACTATTCCAATCTCTTTCGTTAAGGGTAAAGCGAGTATTATATGGAGACATGGTTAGTGTGCCTGAATGAAATCCAACCGGAAAGAATAAGAAATAGATGTAATTTAGTCACTCTCACTATGTCTCCTTATCATTGAATACATATAAATCATTAAAAACGCCATTTTAAAACAAGTCACGTGGCACGAAGGGATGTTTGTATATTATTCCGTCACTCAGCAACGAACGGAATCTGCACTCCTGGGTCAGTATAAGTGAGACAATCACGCATATGTATATACATGTACAAATATCATATACCTGTGTGCGAATATGACGTGACCTGTTGACGAGATGAAAAAGTGAGTATTAAAATGTGGTTTTTTTAAAATGATATGTAATAATCATTTGCGAAGGAAATACGAACTCGATTTGTAATCACAACGCAAAGTAAATGTAATTCAGCCACCCTGACTATGTCTCCGTATATCGATCTGTACTCCCTCTGGATAGAGGAACTTGCCTTTCCAAAGACTACAGGCATTCCCCACCACCCAATCTCAGAATCTGAATAAGGTGCTGTTATGTAGAACTAACTTAAAAAAAGATGCCCAGAAACATTTATCTGAATTCCACTATCGTAAACGTCTCCTTAATTTGACCACATTGAAAGCAATTTGACAGGAAATAAGTTGTCGTGTGGGGTCATATTTGTGTCGTTCCGATGACGTATCGCATGGCCTTTAATGTCACTGTCAGGAGCCGAACAGGAAACATTTTTGCAGGAATACTAATTGAATGCGGACCTGCCTCAGCCACAGCATTAACCTTTTGGTGTTTTTTAACAGTACAGATAATGTCTAAAGCCTGTGGAAAAGGGGACAGTGCCTGAAGGCATGGACCATTTGTTAGCGGGACACCCCATGGGTCGTCACTCCCTCCGGCCTGCTCCAATACTTGTAGTGTTGGTGTATATGTTGTGTCTATAGATGAATTCTTGTCTCATACGAACACCATGTAGTGTCCATGTATGTTACTGTTTTGTAGATGTATACCGGCCACATACCTACACCATGTCGTGTTGGTATATGTCACGGGTATATAGATGCATTCTGGCCTTATACTTATACCATATAGTGTTGGCATGTGTCATGGGTATACAGATGCAGTATGGCTTTAGACTTATACCATATAGTGTTGGCATGTGTCACAGGTATAGAGATGCATTCTGGCCTCATACTATTACCATGTGTTGGTATGTGTTATGGGTCTGAATATGCCTTCTGGTCTCATTCTTATACCATGTAGCCTCTTATCCATCTGGTATAAACGTCCATAGGCTTAACATTAGGAACTCTTATCAAACAGGCTTGTATGTATGGTAACTCATACTCATTTGGTGATAAACAGATGAATATGTCCAGACTAAGAGAATATCATGAACATATTCGTGTTTGGTCTGTGAACCTGTTCGCCATCTCGTTTGGAGCGATTCAGAACATTCACTCAGCTATTGCTTGTTTATATTACTGCGCCCTCCAAACTCGATGGGAAATGAGGATGCAGACCAAACACTCATCAATTTCGTTCTTAATATTTATACCATGTAGTGTTGGCTTGTGTCACGGGTAAATAGATGAATTCAGTCTTCATATATGTTAGATTTACCTGAATAGGTGGGAATGTAAGGAAAGAGAACACATTGATACAAGGTCCTAACCCTGACACTGCCTACGGTTGAATCATATCCATGTACAGGTCAAGTGTTCTCCCTCAGGAAATATCTGACACCTGTCCACAGTGTTATAAGGTCAGTCAGGTGTCCCCGTCATCTCTACATCCAAATACTTTACATGTTGACATTTCCCACATGTCATCAAGAGATTGAAAATTAAGTTCATGATTGTGTTAAATTTGTCTGACAATTCGTATCTTTCGCTGGTTAATTTAAGAACATGGGGTATTTATGATACAAATATCTATCCGATGTCTACAACATCTTTTCCGTTACTTGCACTTAACGTTTTTCATACTCTATTCCCAAACGTGCTTCAAATTAAGCCAGTTGCGATTTTCTGCCAGAGTTAGAGAACAGCCAAGCATTTAAGTTGCTTCGAGCTGAGAGGAAAAAAACTGTTCTTAACATGAGGCGCAAGTTGCAAACGGTTTTCCATTTCTTGATGCTGCTCTTTCAGTGCCTCTTTTTGCATCCTTTCAGAGAAATGGAAGCAGCCATAAAAAGAGGCCAGAGGTTGAATTAGGTTAAATAATTGGGCGTGGTGCCGACGTCTGTGGTAATAAAACGTGCAGAGTGTGCGGTGGGCCGGCTTGCAGGCTGATCTTTACCTTGTTGTGGCGGTCTGGGGGAGGGGGGAGAGGGTCGTAAACTAACTGGGTGTCCAGCCGTGGGCGGTAAACAAATACGGACAGAAGGTTCCGGCGCCGTGCACTCAGACCATGCAGCCGAAGGCTCCTCCTCCTTTTAGACCATTGGATTCAGAGTCTGAGTCTACTATTCCCAATCACTGCAGCCCAAGGCTTCTGTTTTCAGACCACAGCAGCCCAAGGCTCCACCTCCTCTTAAACCATCGGAGGCTGTTGTTCCCCACGACTGCAGCCCAAGGTTCCATGGTTCCTGTTTTCAGACCACCACAGCCCAAGGTTCCTGTTGTCCATTCACAGCCATTGCAGACCATGCAACAGCTGTCTTCAGAAAACCTGAGCTGTAAATGCCCAGCGCCATTGTTGCAACTCATTGGAACTCGAATATCGCGAATTGATGAAACCGAATAGTAATACACTCATTATGTGGCACAGTGTTGCAGCAATTGGGCTTGGGTTGCAGCTGCGTGCAACTTTGTTATGCAATGGATACATGTGCAATATTGGCTAGTTTCAGTCAATATTGCAGTATGCTCTGAGGAGTAGACACGTAGTAATCTTCGAGACCACGCGAGGATATTGCGAGAGTAAATATCAAGGAGCGTACAGTCACTTGTGTCTGAAACCAGTCAATATTGTATTCATCATCCACCTTGTCCTTATAGGTGGCATGCACTATTTTACAGTACACTCTTTTTCCGTATGGACACTTTGTATCAATTAGGTGGATGATAAATCATACATCTGGAGATGTTTCTCAGTATTTGTCGAGGACACTTCTTGCTACTTTACAGCTATTACTGCAGTAATTATATAATGCCTGGTCTCAGGAGGTACAACAGCAAAGCGAGCTATTCAAAGGACAGCCTTTAGGTTCAATCAACCAGCCTAGGACAGCCTACATAGGTGCATTCTTTTCTCGTTAGTTCAAGAATGTGCTTAAAATTCAACCCGCAAACAAATAAAACTTATGTTCCTGGCCGTCGTTTTACAGCAGGTTAAAATGAAGGGCTCCAACCGCAAAACATCCTTACCTTCAGCCTGAGCCTCATAGAACCTGACTCATAACCTTAGGCTCCATTTCCTCAAAGGTTGGACCACAAGTATAGCGGCAAACGGAATTCATTGGTGGGCATGTTCATAAATTTTTGTTGCAACTGAATGTAACTGGGTTTATTGCAGTCGAGGCCATCAAACACCATCGGCTGTGTCAGGATCCGCTTGTATACAGTCCCTCGTTTCTGCAGTTGGGCCAGATCTAAAAACACTTTAAAATATACATGAGCACATACGTAAACAGGACGCGACTGGTGTCAGTGGTTTCACTCTACAATTATCACAAACAATACTTTTACCACAGACCATACCTTTTCGTTGTTTTTGGAATATATTCATTGACTTGGTTCCTGGTGACAATTTTCAATAGTCCTATTGAGTATGATAGATGCATTGTTGTTTGATACTGAGAAATGTGACCCAAGGAAGTATGTGTCCTGATGAACGCCTGGCCTGCTGCCAGCCGCCGCACAATCCAGGGCTCACAGAATCAAAAGATTCAATCTATATTTATAACCTTCCCCTTAACCAGGCAGTATGTATATGAGTGTTTGGCTCACACTCAATAATGGCCGATTTCCACTTGGTGATTCTTAACTTGATATTTGATTGACTTCATCCTACCATATCTAATCCAGCCGTTGTATTCTCAGATTCTGATGAGTATTCCTGTAATAAAGTCTGCTCTGACAATATTAGAGTTGAAAGACTTAGATGTTAAATATCATTGATGATAATGATCAATGATATTGATAAGTCAATACGCTGCTCGGGAAAGTTAATGTACTGGTACATAGTCTCCTCGTGTGCCCCCCCTAGGTCTCAATTCCTGAGACTGAGGTGGAGAAGAGAAAACGTCGCCGTCATTGTCCCCCTCCCAAGGTACATAATCTCAAGAAATTTGGATTTTAAACTTGTTTAATGTTTTTCGTGCATTTTGGTGAGACTGACATACCTCCCGCTGGGAGGGTTCCCTCCATTGGCGACTATGTACGCTGCACTTGGTTCTAGCCAATAAAAGGCTGTCTTTTGTATCCCTCCCGCCTTTTTGCCAGGAAAGAAAATTTGTCTCAAGGAAGACCTGTGTTCACCAGGGAAAAAGTCCCGAGCCAGAGACAATGTACCTATTGAAAGGGACCTTGTCTGAGACCAACGACTATACTCGTTGCTGAGACTATGTATCTTGTTTGTCTTTCCATGAGAATCAGATCTGCCATATTCCCTAGAGACTGGGAAAGCTCAATTTCAACTGCTCTGAGATTATTGGTCAACAGGAAAATTATCGGAGACAGGGGAATAGATGTAAAGTACACCAGTCTCAAGTACATGCGTCTCTCTGTGTGAATTCCGCTTTAGTGGGAATGGGGCCTGTGACTAACACGTCTCCCAGGATTTATAAGGCAGGATAGACTTGCTCAAGTCTTTGATTATGAACATTGATTAAATGATTAAACACGATCAGTTAAAAGTTCATGACTGGCCCTGTATCCCAGCGAGGAGGGGGTAGCCATAGGATGCAGGGACTGGAGCCAGTCTAAGGTCAGGGTTCTGTGAGGCCGTGTGTGCTGCTCCAACCAGCGCCGCCCTGTTTACGTTCCCCAGTCACGTAGGCCACGTCTACTGCACTATTAACTGGTCAAGGTCATGAGAGTCCAACCTCCAAAACTTTAATATCCTTGTCATATTAAAGTCATATATTTCTCTCTTTGACATATCTAGACTAACATGGCGTATTAGTCTTTACCGATTACACATGTACATTGTACATTAATTCATTTAATTGTGTGTGTAATAATCTTTGTTTAAAAATCTCAAATACATTACGATTGAAGCTCAAAATATTTAACAAATCCTGTGCATTCAATATAGTAGGTGTAAAACATTTCACGGTGGCTTATGTCAAGGGAGAATTGGAGAGCAACGTTGGGGAGATACTTGTACTCTTCTTTGATGTAGTTGGCGACGTTTACTGTGATATCAAAGCTGTTATCTACTTGTGTACCTTCCTGAAAGGCTACTTAAACACTTCGCCCGACATGCACCTTTTGTGTTTACAGTCCAAAGGTAGACGTTGTATGCTTGTGTACCTGTGTTGACCTATACTACACTATCGGTTATGTATTTTGAAGGAGGAAAAATCATGCAAATCATAAGATCGACATTAATATATACAACAGGCAATCGGTGGAGTGACACAAAGCAGGGAGTACTAAACTAGATTGGTCAATAGCAATATAGAAATGGTTTGGCTTATTGTGCAATCCAAGGCTTACATATCATAAACCATTAAGGCAGGTGACCAAAGTAAAATAAGTATTTTCTTTAAAAGATAACAGGAATTTGGCATGATGTAAAGGCAGGATTAGTCAGATGCATGGGAGATGCTGAATTCAGAGAAACTATACTGGTTTAGACAATAGTTTTTGGAAAGTGCTTGCTATATTGGTGATGGATTTAGATTTGGAGATGACAGAGGTCTGACTTATAGTTTAGGAGTGTACTCGGGCCGTGAAAATGTTGGTAGTATACAGTGATAACGGTATATTCAGTCCAGAGTGTACGGATTGTCCCTACGTGCAACCCTCACCCTCCCTCACCCCGCTCTCCTCCACTTCACTTCAGCGGGATTTGATCGCTGGTTCTGTCTGGCCTTGGGGGAAGTGAACATACTGAAAGGTTGCCCGATTCCCTGATGAATGACCATAATCTTTAGGGAGACTTAACATTGTCTGCCTAGGACCACTAGCCAATGAGCCAGCAGAAATTAGGTACCACTTGAGCTGAATTAACCGAGTTCTATTTTCTATATATGTCCATAGAAAATATTTCGCTATTTTCCATACTTGTCCCGTATCACTGATGTCTATTGTACAGATAGTATGTCTCAAGCATCCAGCCGTCTGCAACGAATACTTATTTTTACCTGACTAAAATAGGGTTTTGATTGAGATTATAAATATGTACGGTATTAGCAAATTCATTGTCCTATACTGACATGCTGCTGCTTACCGGACAAAGTTCTCTTACCTTGCTATAAACGTCGTACATATATAGATACATGTATTTAATGTTAGCAACTAGGTTTAGTCCGGGCAGGGAAGTGATCTAGTTTTAGGGTCTGGGGCATGTTCTATGGATAAAGTTTGCTAACGAAAGTACAGGGTACAAGGAGACCTTGTACGAGGGTTATCGTTTAATAATAGTCTAGCATGTTCGCTAAGGCTGTCCTAGCCAATGGAAGGCCATCTAAGGCCAGGTGTTGAATAAGATTGATCCACATCGTCGACATACAGAAAACGGTCTTCATGTACGACCCTAAATTAATCAAGAGGCTCCTGGCTCATTGACTAAACTGGGGCCTGTTGAAAATCTTAGGTTTGAGCACGAAGACCCTTTTCGGTAGCCCAATGACACCCAAGTACAATGTGGGTCAACTTTATCCAACATTAATGGATGACTTTCTGTAGGCTAGGAATGTGTGAGCGAACCTTGTACTTTCACAGACCTAAGATATTCAACAGACTCATGCAGCCACTGACCACGGAACGGGGACTTCTTGCTGTGGCTTTTGTTCGGGTGGATCACAAGGGGAATGATTCATGGCTCCAGTCGCGATAATACCACCCTAAAATACCCCAGACCCAGAGGTCACAAGGTCACTCAGCTGCCCCTCCTGTGCCTGACCCCCTGGTGTGTTGGGGAGGTCTAGTCTACCCCAGAGGGCCGGGTGGTGGCTGGCTGGCAGGGTGACTGACACGCCAGGCCACAGGGTGCTGGGATTCAGGCTGAAACATGGCCACGTAGCCCGCATGCCTGGCTGGGTCAGGGATTTCCCCACAGTTGGCGAGCCGCATCTTCTTTCTGTCAAAAAGAAAAAAGAACCAGAGATAAAATGGGGAAGAGTAACACCAAGGACACTTTACCGTTATAAATGGGGCGCTACGCTTAGGAATGCAAAGCTTTCAATGTGGTAGGGAAGTACATGCAGATGCCAAAAGTGTGACGACAGGGCACATGTACATGTATGTACACCGTATTTGTGAGGGCAGGCAGATATAGCGGTACACTGCTTTATTTTGTTACTTTATCACCGACTCGCCAGGACATGACGGTTTATGGGAAACCATAAGATACTAAGAGAGAAATTGATGAGTGTTTGGTCTGTGTCCTCATTCACCATCGAGTTTGGAGTGTGCAGTAAAACCAACGAGGCGATAGGCGAGTGAATATTCTGAAGCACTCCAAACGAATGGGGACTCAGACCAAACACGAATATGTTTCTGATCTTATCTTAACATGGAGATATTTATCTGTTTATCACCCATTGAGTATGAGTTACCGTCCTCGCCATCCCGTCGAGAACGAGTTCCTAATATTAAGCCAATAGACGTTTACCTAGCTAAGATAAAGGCCCGTGTTCTGCTGGGCTTCAGGTAGATGATGTGTGCCCTTCACGACCAAACAATGTGGGTGGCATTCTCCCACACTCCTATTGTCTTTGTGTACCTGTAAAATGACTGACAGTACTTCTATACATCCCGCCCCTCTTTTAGCACATTGCTAACATCTCTCTGATGATTTCTCACGAGATGTGAGGATGAGGAGAAATTGCTCCAATCATTTTGATAGTTCATTAGACTTGCTCAAGTCTTTGATTATGAACATTTATTAAATGATTCAACACAATAAGAATAAAGTTAATTAAAGTATGTATCCTTCTCTGAATGACCCATGAACCTGTATCCCAACGAGGAGGGTAGCCATAGAATGCAGGGACTGGAGCCAGTCTAATGGTTCATATGTAACAAAAAATAAAAATATATAAATGAATTTGTAGCCTAGTGTGAAAACCTCTGCTCAAAGGTGAAATATGATATCAGTTGTTTTGTTTGTTTTTGTAGTTTTACGTCTTGGTAGGCTAGTTACGTCCTTTTGAGACTGAGGTATGATATCAGTGATGACTTCCATACACCCCGCTATTAAATATCAACTTAACAAAATGTCAGAATCATGAGCTCTTGGAGCCCTGCCCCCTGGATCGCCTCACTTGACCAATTCTCACTGAAGTGTATTGCTCATACTTGGCAGCTCTGATACCTTCCCTGATGGATACAAAGCACTTAACTACAGTATAGCTCTGGGGTGAGAATGAACCACGTGTATGCACCGTACCGTATGTAAAGTAGGGACTGCAGCCTGACAGTTGTGATATATGGATCATACGGGCAGGAGATTAAAATACTGCCCCAGTGTTCGAGTTCGCCTGGTGTGACGGTGTGAGATAAATTGCCTATAGGCCGACTGTATAGTAAATTACCCAACTGCGTTTATAGTGCATGTCAGTATATGGTAACGTCGCTGACTCATGTGTTTATGTGCTTCAATTTTACAACGAGGTTAGAGAAGCTCTATACTCGTTACCAAAAATGCCAATATTACCTACATTTTACGAGGAAATGGGTCATATGGCCTGCAGAGACGGCAGTTTGCCTATTTTCCCATAAAATCCTTGTTTTCATTTTATGAATTTATTTTTCCTGTGTAAAGCAAGGGAGATTAGATTGAGCCTCATTTACAACCAAAATAAGTGCTTCAAACCTCCCCACACACCCCAGCTCCATGCCTTGGCCAATGACGATGTGTTTTCTATGTTTTCTCAATGTTTCCGAGGCAGTCAATTTCATAAGAAAAATATTTCATCTCTCTTGTTCATGACCCCAACTGACCTCACCCTGTAGGGCTTGTGACGAAGGCCACGAGAACTTATGTCAGAGAGAGTAGACCGATGTCTGTTTTATGAAATATAAAACAAGGAGGAAATAGCATGTTCAGCATCGATGAATGAGAATGGAATCATACCAATGAATAACATATATAAAGGTGTGAGTTTTATTCAGTCTGTAGGTCTGCTACACCCTTGTCACCCGTCCAACCAGCCTTTTCTACGAGTGCCTTTGTAGGGTCCAAATGTATCAATCACCAGTCATGAGTGAGTCAATTTCTTGGTCTGTGGTGACTGGGCACGTCTCTATGACTAACACTTGGCCTCTGCACTTTACTAAGGTCACAAGTTGATAGTTCCAACGTTACAGTGTGATACAAAGAGGTGGCAATCCTTCCTGTGGAGGGGTAATGACTGGGTTTTTTAAAATCTAAATAATCATTTGTTATTCTATATCATTTGAAACATGCGACCATAGGTTAAAGTACTGTATTTGATGCTGTGTTATAATTGGGAAGGATAATGATTGTCAACCTAAAAGAACCTTTAGGAAAAAACACTGCCTTGTTAGACCGTGTTTGGATGCGATATGGTGCCGGAAGGATAGAGTGGTCACATAGATTTTCAGCTTGCTGCAAAAACCCCTTCACTATCTGCGTGCTATTCACTGTGATATTGGAAAAGGAGCAGGGTGCAAGTGTCTCAGTGTCTTAGAGGCATGCCCAGCTGACCATGCCCAATCACTTGAGACCAAAGTACCTCAAGACCCACTGGCGCTTGATATGTTTGGATCCTAGACTCAGGCAGTTGCAGAAAGGATATGTTGACTGGATGCAAGTGGGTTACAGAAAACAATCCATAGACTGAATGTATCCAAAACCTTTTAATTGTTATCTATTTATAATTGCACGCTCATTCATCAATGATGAACATACTATTTGCTCCTAGTTTTGCAGGTTGTTGACCCACCTCATGCTACAGGAATTTAACAGCCTCTCATTTTTCGTCAAGTTCGTTGACAACCTTTCACAGCAATATTCAAATAATTATCACATCTCACCCAAGTATGTGGCACCTGATTCACTTTGAATTTGCAAGTGGGACGCGACATATTAACAAATGTCATTTTAGTTCAGTGATAACGAAAAGGAAGCCATCAGAAAAGGTCAAGTAATTAGAGCCTGTAAAGTGGATGTGGACAGACGTCATCCATGAAATGAATAAGAGAAATACATGATGACAGAAAATAAATATAAAAAAAGTTAACGTTACGAAGGTTATTCAAGCAGTTAAAAACAATATGACAAAAACAGCACGATGAGAGACGACTGCCTGCATAACTAATGGCGCCACACAGCGAGCAGCGCGGAAGTGTCCAGAATATAGGTCCGCCAGGGGCGCCTGAGTAGCGTACCACGTGACCGGGCCTGGGGTCACTCCCATGTGGAAGAGGGTGATGAAGAGACCTGCTGTGAGTCCCTGCCAGCAATTAAAGAGAGAAAGACCCCTTCCTTATATTTTACAGTCAAAATTGTTTGTTTGTTTGGGTAGTTTAACGTCCAATATGTTCTATTAGACTCCCTTTGGGCTTGACCGAATCTATGAGATGAATGTAGGTAGAAATCTCACCTACACATTTACCAAGGTGAGAGTTCTTTTACTTCCCACACCACATAGACATGATATGAGAAGGATTGCCCTTTGATAAAGCAGTTAATCCACCACTGCTGGGGGAGAAAGAGAAAAGTGGCTGCAGGACTCAAATCCACAAAGTCTGACAACCCTGGGATTACAAGTCCTGTGATCTTTACCACTGAGCTAACTGCCTACCCTGGTCACTTTAGTTATGCTTGCATGCAAGCATATCCGGCCTGCACCACTGGAGGCAAAGCGACCTAGAGGGTGAACAGATTGATCATTGCTGTCCACCCTAGCAGGCCTATAATAGGAGTAACAAAGCAGGAGACTCATTGAATGAAGGTGGGTGGGGCTCTATAGATTTTTAGCCCTCATCTCCCTCTTGTAACATGCAGGGCTGGGTCTACTAGCTACCCTCATGTCCCTGTTGTAACATGCAGGGCTGGGTCTACTAGCTACCCTCATGTCCCTGTTATAGCATGCAGGGCTGGGTCTACTAGCTACCCTCATGTCCCTGTTATAGCATGCAGGGCTGGGTCTACTAGCTACCCTCATGTCCCTGTTATAGCATGCAGGGCTGGGTCTACTAGCTACCCTCATGTCCCTGTTATAGCATGCAGGGCTGGGTCTACTAGCTACCCTTATGTCCCTCTTACAGCATGCAGGGCTGGGTCTACTAGCTACCCTCATGTCCCTGTTATAGCATGCAGGGCTGGGTCTACTAGCTACCCTCATGTCCCTCTTACAGCATGCAGGGCTGGGTGTGATGGCTGCAGCCTCCACTCGCAGCCTCCTGCTTGTGATGCACTACCTCAGTACTGCTCACTGACCTTTGCCCTGAGGGAGATGTACAACGTGTGTTTTATTCCCTGGCCTGTCTATGCATACCGCACGCAGCACACAGCACAGAACACGCACCATGCCAGAACCCTCGCCAATACAAACTGTACCGTCAGGTCCCTGCTAGCAACGTTCATCTTATTACCGATGTCCTTTCAGGAAGCCTCCCTCTGCTTGGATGAGACATGATTTACATCTACATTGTCGTATTCTCTGCGTAGTTGATGTGTAGTAATATCCGAGCGAATTTAAGGATATTGCGTTATGTCAACTACGAGGAAAATACGACCATACAGATCAAAATTATGGTAATGTTGTATTTATCATTCAGCATTCCAAATGTAAGTTATTAAAGGAAAGTCGAAACAGCGGTAGATCTTCTCATGTACGCTAGGGACATTTTCCCCCATATTCTCTTAGGTGAATACAGCTTTCCGTATTCTACTCAGTAGCAATCTGTATGGTCTATAGGTTTAGTATGGAGACTCCGTGGAAGGTGAATGATAAAAGTTAGGATCGTTCATGAACAACAGGATATGCGCATGTGGTGATAGAGATGGGAATTTGATTATTTCATGAGCAGCCTATGACTACGTTGACCACTGGTTATAACCTACAGGATTGCTAAATCAGTTTAAAAAAAGAAAAAAAGGAGACCTCCATCTGCTTTGATGAGCAGGGTTATGAGTTGGGGTCAGGAAAAAGATATTGGAATTTCCTAGAGAGACCAGGCAAATATGGAAAACACATACATTTTGGCCACGGAATAGAGCTGAGGACGTGTTGTGAGGTACATTGGCGTGAGTGACGCTCAATATATGCCTTCTTGTTTTATACAGGAACAATTATACAATTGGAAATGAAATCCAGGATTTCCAATTAATTTCCAGAAAATTTGAAAACTGTGCAGCCTGGGTGAGAGGAAGAAGGATTGTGCATGAACAGGGTACAAGTATGTGGTGGCGATGTGGAGGAGAATTTGATTATTTCATGAGCATATATATACACTATTTCATGAGCAGCTCATGATGACGTCGACCACTGGGTATATCATACGCCTCTTTATGGATTGCAAAATTATTTGTGACCGGGGGAATTCATATGAAGTGCGTGTGGAGACTGAACAAGAAATCTAATAAAAAGACATTTCAGAATATAAAAATACGTCCGGGGACTTACTGAGAGCAGCAGTGTGTCGCCTGAGTGGTAACACTAAGTAAGTGTAACTTTCCATGTCCCTACAGCATCAATTAAAACGCTTCTGACTCCGGGGACATGGTAGGTAGGTAGGTAGGTAGGTGGGTGGGTTGGGGTAAGGGGGATTTACTTTGCTTCGACGGAGAGGAAGTGTCTCCTGCCTCCTGAAAATCTCTCGACCCCGCAGAGACCCGCTCCTCCCCCCAACACGCTGTCACGACGGGCGGGGGGTAGGTGGGGTGCTGAACGAAGGCTGTGCTGGGAGAGGTGGGATGGGTGGGGGGAGAGTGAAGTTGCAGGGGCTCGAGGGCTGCAGCACAGCCAGGCAGGGACACTGTCGGGTCGCGGTCGTATCAGCCACCGGGATTACGGAGGATCAATCGGGGAGGATCCACCGTTGCCATGGAGATGGTGCTTTATTGACCCTGGGTGTGAGTGGTGGGGACGAGGGGATGTGGGAGCGACGTTGGGGGGAGAGAGAGAAGAGATCTGGCTGGCACAGTCCTCACCGGCGCTGAGAGGGGTTTGTAGGCCCTGGAGCAAAGAGGCACCTTTGGAGAGGACGCAAAGGAGGAGGGCAGGGTTTACGGCAGACTGGTTCCAGTCCCTTGGTCCTACACCTACCCACACATCCCTCCTCTCACACACTCCTAGGCCTGACAGGCATTGGCCAAAGTCAATGTGCTGAAAAGTGTTTTGATTTCTTAATTCAAAAAATTACAATAAAAAATGATTTTTTAGAAACTCATTCTCGTTTGTTTGTTTGTTTGGGTAGTTTAACGTCCAATTTGTTCAATTAGACTTACTTTGGATTTGACCGAACCTATGAGATGAATGAAGGTAGAAATCCCACCCCTACACATTTACAGAGGTGAGAGTTCTTTTACTTCCAACACCACATAGACATGATATGAAAAGGATTGGACTCATTCAGTCGTGCACTCTAGCAGTCGCATCATGCACTCCCCTGAAGCGATTCCCTAAAAACCTGGACCTAGATTAACCGATGGCACACATTCTACAAATAAAACCATGAAAGCCAGAGATTCCTTGGTTATGACATTCTAACCCACAGTATTTTAGAACGATAATATTGTATTCTATATATATAGAGAAAAAATCTGCACTTGTTTCTTACTTGAAATAACATGTTGAAAAGATTATCAGCAAAACTCAGAGTACTCTGAATTCTAGTGGATCTAATGTATCTGGAATCAACACTACCTCGTCATACTAGGGATCTTCAGGATGAAGGAGCATGTCTATGTATTGGAGTGCCATGCCCTCTCTGCTCAAAGGCTGGGCAATTTAATCTCGATGTTCTGCTGCTCTTACAAGACAAGATCATGGTCAAAAACTCAAAGACTACTATCTAGGAGGACGGGGATGGGGTACTAAGAACGAAATTGATGAATATCTGGCCTGTGTCCCCGTTCGCCATAGAGTTTGGATCGCGCAGTACTATGAAAGAGGTGATAGCCGAGTGAATATTCCAAAGCACTCCAAACGAGACTCAGACCAGGCGCAAATCTATTTCTGGTTTTATGTTACACTGGAAATATTCATTTGTTTATCGCAGGTTGATTATTAGTTACCATACCCGCAAGCCTGTTGAGTATAAGTTCCTGATGTTAAGCCTATGGACGTTTATACCAGGCTAAAATAATGAACCCGGACAAGCCATCTTCTGCATGCTTACTGCTACGACCTGTGAGGCGAGATTATTTCCATGTTTTTTCTACATTCAGAGGGCACATTTTCTACAAGTTCCTTGCTTTTCTATAAATATAAAGGTAATGCAAATGATTTGTCAGAAGAAGAACCTACAGCTGATACTTTTCTGGTTGGATTTGTTCATTGTAGGTTGGGTTTGAGAAGATGCTTACATAGGGATGTAGGTCGGGGTCAGGGAGAAAGGTGGAAATATTTTTTATGTGAATTTACTCCCTGAGATAGTTCGAGAAAACAAGGAAAACATGTCACTGTTGGCCATGCGACGGGGCTGAGGTGAGTAAAAATATCCAAGCATTCATCTCCATTGTTTCAAAAAGACTAGGCTGGTGAAACTGGCTGGGGCTGAGGGTATGTATGGAGGTTGAAATCAACGTTTTATTGGCATGAATGAGGTCCGTTTTATACGAGAAAACAAAAAATGCAAACTGTCAATAAAAACAAGGATTTCCATTAAAAAGTGGAAAACTGCCATCACATAGCGCAGTGTCAGCTGCAAACCGTTTACTAGCGTTGATGGGCTAACGCCACTAACTTCCTGGTCTGTTGTAAGAATCCGATTTTTCCTTGAGAAACCTTTCCCGGTGAGATTGTAGGCTTTGTATGTTGTATATATGTTGACGCAAATAAGGAATTTGAAATTCGTCCTCAGAACCTGCTTTATCTTTGCCGGGCATCTATCAAGAACCCGTTTGTGTGACTAGTCCTTCGCGCAGTCCTCCCCCTGGAGTTTGCCCTCTATCTTCGTCGGCCGTCAATCCTGGCGACCTTGTTCTGAGACACTCGGCAAACTAGTTCTGAACCCCACCCACCCACTGCGAACTTGGACTGGCTCGTCAGCAAACCCACTTGAAAAGTTTATTGTTACAGTTATGTGCGCCCTGTCTAGACGGCCCTGCACCCCTCCCCTAGTCACTAACCTCATTCTGAGGGACTGTTCACCTTGTAAATGTGTATTCTAATAACCTCATCCTCCACTGCCAGTGCCCTTGTTTATCTCCAAGCCTACAGCGATAAAGATATATGACTTTGGAGGTGCAGTAAACCATGTTACGTGGCCCTGCTTCTAACGGGTGTGTGGAGAATGCGGGAAGCTGTGTTAGATTTATAGTTTTTTTACACTCCAGCCACAGTAAATCTCAGCCCAGAGTCCGTCTGACTCTGATGAATGCCGACTCCTTCACGTGCTCGCTGCTTTCCGGTTCCGGTATAGACCGCATCAGTGTGACGTCATTCTACTCGAGGATATGGGGGCATTGCCGGAAGCCTGGTGATGGGAAAGCGCTGTCCACTCACCAGTAGACTAGAAGCCTGGCCTATGTTATAGAGGAAACCTATGAAAGTTTAGAGTCAGAGCTCGTATACCAATGAGTTTGAATCGCATAGTAATTCAAAAGGCGAAGCCACGTGAATTACGTAGCAATTCAAACGAGATGGAATCAAGCACTGACCCTAAGTTTGAATAGGTTTCCGAATTTATCTCATCCTTCACGTTGACGAATGGACTAAAACTGTGAGACAACCCCCATCGGATATTTTCCTAAATATCTCATGGGCGTGGGATACAAGTTCCCAATGTTAAGTTTTTGGAGAAATACCAGGAGTGAGATAAACTCACATATTAGGCCGACGAGTATAGAGTATAGATTCGCTTCAATTCATGAACTCCTCACTTGAAGATCTTGTGACCAATCTAGCCAAAGAGGGTTCATCTAAGATCCGTCACCTTGTTCGGAAGTTACCGAAAAGAAACATCCCTCTTCTACTACGTAAAGGAGTTTATCCGTGTGATTATGTTAGCGGATGTTTTTGAGAACTTCAGAAATGTGTGTCACAACCACTATGGGTTAGAACCTGCAAACTGCTACACATCTCCAGGACTTGCTTGGATGGCCTGTCTGAAAATGACCGAGCAGAAATTGGAACTCATGACAGATCCAGAAATGTATTTCTTCATTGGAAAAGGTCAGCGCGTAGGTGTTTCTATGATCTCCAATAGATACTCGAAGGCAAACAATCCCTACCTTCCTGACTTTAATCCTAATGAACCCCATAAATATATCACATATTTGGATGCCAATAACATCTATGGATGGGCTATGTCACAACCACTACCCACACATGGATTTCATTGGATTGAGAATGTTGATGTAACAAAGGTGCCAGATGATGGTGCAGAGGGATATATTTTGGAGGTTGACCTAGACTATCCACAACACCTACATGATGGACATAATGACTACCCTTTGGCTCCTCAGAAAATGGCCATTGACAAGTCAATGCTATCCCCATATTGTCAAGCATTTGGTGTGCCTTGCTCAAGTGCAGAATAACTGGTTCCCAACCTTCAACCTAAAACCAAATATTTCCTACATTATAAGAACTTGAAGTTGTATTTATCACTTGGCATGATCCTGACAAAAGTTCACCGAGTTTTGGCATTTCAGCAAAGTTGTTGGTTAGAGCCATACATTGATTTCAATACTCAAAAACGCAGAGGCCAAGAAGGAGTTTTGAGAAAAACTTCTTCAAACTAATGAATAATGCTGTGTTTGGAAAGACAATGGAAAATGTACGAAAACGTGTAGATGTGAAACTTGTCAATGATGAGAGGAAGGTTAAAAAGCTTGTCTGCAAACCAAACTTTCATGATTTCAAGATATTCAATGAGGTTCTCTCAGCCATCCAAATGAAGAAAATTAAAGTGAAACTGAATAAACCAATATGTGTTGGATTTAGCATTCTAGATTTGTGAAAGACTCTGATGCATGAGTTCCACTATTTGCACATTAAGCCTCTCTATGGGGCCCAAGGAAAACTTTTATTTACAGATACAGACAGTCTCTGTTATGAGATATCTACCCATGATATCTACAAAGATATGCAGCTTCATACCAACCTATTTGACACCTCAGACTACCCATCAAACCACTTCCTTCATAGCACAACCAATAAGAAAGTTCCTGGCAAGATGAAGGATGAATGTGCTGGTGTCCCACCATCCGAATTCGTTGGCTTGCGTCCTAAAATGTATAGCTTACAGTTTGATGGTAAAGAGACAAGGCTGAAAAAATAAGTGTTACAAAGTCTTCAGCCAACGACAGTCAGTCATCAATATATGTAGATGACGCTTGGATAGCATTGAACAAACAGTTCACCTTTCTGTTAAATCTCTCATTGTCAAGGGGAGTTTTTTCCTGGGGAATGGAAGAATGCTCTGACCATACCTTTAAAAAAGGAGGGCAAAGATTCTGGAAAAAATTGTGCATAAACATGTGAATGGTTTCATGGAGAATCACTGCATTATGAGCGAAAAGCAAAATGGTTCCAGGACAAAACATTCGACCACAGGGGCAATAGAAAAAATAGTTGGGTGACATATCAGAAGCAATAAATGATAAGCAACTTACTTTGTTCGCAAATATAGACTTCTGCAAAGCCTTTGACACTATCAATCATAATATTTTGATTCAGAAAAGGGGGGGTTGGGGCTTTGCGGAAGTCTCAAATTGGTTCACCAATGACAGATCGCAAGCTACGCTTGCAAATGGCATGAAATCGGCACCATTGATGACATCTTCTTCATTTGGGAGCATGGCACCGAAGAACTTGAAAAATGGCACAAGTGGACAAATGAGTACCACAAAACCATCAAGTTCACCATGGAAAGGTCACACACCGAAGTAGCCTTTCTAGACACGAAAATCAAAAAATCACTGAAGGGAAACCTCTACAGTGATCTATTCGTGAAACCGACGGATCGTAACACATACCTCAGGTATGATTCCGCACATCCACCCTCACAAAAAAGGAGCATTCCTTACTCTCAACTTTTGAGGGTCAAGAGGATATGCACGAACCAGGAGGACTACGAAAAACACGCTCAAGAAAAACTCAAAGAGTTCAGAGAGAGGGGTTACCCCGAGAAAACCCTTAGAGAATGCAAAGAAAAAACTGACAATCTCCTGAGAGACGCTCTTCTCAGGAAGAACAGACCGAAGGGTGATGACATAGATAGGAATGACAAGACATTTCTGATATGCACCTACCACACAAACGGAAACACCCTACCCAAAATCGTAGAAAAGAATTGGGACCTACTGGGAAAATCTAAAACGACCAAGAGAATCTTTGAGAGCAGATTGGTCAAAGGCTACCGAAGACCCAAAAACCTGAGAAACCACCTGGTGAGGGCAAAAACAGATTACAAGGCACTCCCGAAAGGGACCCAAATCACACGCAAAAACAACGAGTGCACACGCAAAAACTGCGATTACTGCAAACGTATCAAGGCCACTGGCACTACCAAAAGCAAAAGCACCAACAGACAGCACACTGTGAAACACACAGCAACTTGCAACAGCTCGAATCTGATATACTGCATCACCTGCAAAACTTGCGAGATGCAGTATATTGGACAAACCAAAAGAAAAATCAGAGAAAGAATGAGGGAACACCTCAGATCGGTAGTAACAAAGAGCAAGATCAGCGATGTACCTAAACACTTCAACAAAAACGACCACCATGGCACAAAAGACATGGAGTTCACCGTGTTGGACTACGTACACCGCCACCCGGACAGCAGAGTAGCCAAGGAACTCCGGCTCAAAATCGAGTATAACTGGATACACCGGATGAAAACCCAGGCACCACAAGGCCTCAACACTATGGACAGTAGATACGGGTGAGTGGGTAACCACCAAAGCCACGTCAAAAATTTTTTGCCCGATCCGAACAGTCACCCACACCCCACCGGGAACGCGGAGACGCCCGAATCAACGCAAATCATTTTTATCACATTTGAATCTCTATATACCCACCACCAACGAGGCGACTGAAATGTGACGGTCTTCTGCAATTTATTCCTCCAAACCACTTCTGACATTAAACCCCAAGAATAATCCTCCAAACCGAGAGGACGATATTCACGTAATCAGCCAATATAGCCTGACGAGAATGTACGCATTTGAAACTGCTGGTATGGTTCAGACAGATAACATTAACCTGAACAAACCATTAACACACTTCCACACAAAACACTATAGGGAGCGCCACCACAGACTCTCTCTAACATCAATGCCATCAAATCACACCAGAGGACACCACTGTCATACAGTTCACACTGGTACCCCTCCATAGGCAGCCAAACTTAGCTAAACCAGACGTTCACATTGGTTTAGAACGTTTCCCGCCTCTCTTTGTCTCAATTAACACCAATCAGTGAGCTAATTAGACAGCATGTGACTAGCATTGACCAGTGGACACCTTCCTTTGAAGCTGACCGGAATAAATTAACTCACACGCCGCCCGCCCGCCGAGAGAACGCCGTCACATACCAGCAGTCGCTCGCCGATTACACGTCTTTTTCACTAAACATGTGAATGGTTTCATGGAGAATCACTGCATTATGAGCGAAAAGCAAAATGGTTCCAGGACAAAACATTCGACCACAGGGGCAATAGAAAAAATAGTTGGGTGACATATCAGAAGCAATAAATGATAAGCAACTTACTTTGTTCGCAAATATAGACTTCTGCAAAGCCTTTGACACTATCAATCATAATATTTTGATTCAGAAAAGGGGGGGTTGGGGCTTTGCGGAAGTCTCAAATTGGTTCACCAATGACAGATCGCAAGCTACGCTTGCAAATGGCATGAAATCGGCACCAGGATCGACCTCCTATTGGGTACCACAGGGGGCGATCCTGGGACCATTATTATTAGAGGGAAACTATGTTCCGGTGAAAGGAAGTCAAAGTTACGAGGTAAGGCTTGGAAAAATTACTGCCCAAGGCCCTGGCCGCCGGCAGTAATTTTTCCAAGCCTTACCGAGTAATTTTGACTTCCTTTCACTGGTACTTGGTTTCCCTATTCCTATATACCTTCAAATGTGGTTTAATAAGAGACAATCTGATTGGTCTAAATGTCAACCTTGGGTAGTATACGGCAACCTTGGGTAGTATACCAACCTTGGGTAGTATCAGATAGTTACTCCACCCCCCAGAGCGTGGTGTAAGCATAGAGTGTACAGCCATAGGTATATAGGAAATACTCTTATTGCATCTTATTACTGATCATTGCATGCGTCTCTCTCAAACTGATGAAGCAGTTCTGTTTGCTAGTTATCTCTTGCCTGGAACGGCAGAAAATGTATTAAAAGGAGACCTAGTAAATTATGTTAGATGGTACAATTGTAATTATTTAACCTTTGATGTAAAAGCTTAGGTTGTTTCATATTGTTCAACGTTGCCAACCTATTGTTAATGATTAAGTAATCCAACAAGTGCACTCCTATAAATATTAAGAATGATAATAGACAGGAATCTGAATTTTAACCAAAATAAGCTTTATTTGGGCAAGACCAAAGACATGCTGCTTTGAAAATATAAAAATGTATGATTTTACCATTATTTGACTACCGTGATGTTCTGTTTGCTTATTCTAAGAAATCATTATTGAACCAGCTACAAATTCGGCTTAATAAGGCCCATGAATCACTATACATAGGAGTGAGCAATTGCCTTTCGTTGTTGACAGAAGGGATTTTCACATTAACTGTTATATGTATGAGCTTAGTGAATATCATTACAATACCCTTATAATTTGGATGTAAGTTAATATTCAACAATAGAGATGGCAAAAGTGTCTGATGGCGCATCAAATTGTGTGTACATGTTTTGTTGTTCCTATGACTACAATGAATGAAAATGTTATGGAATATAATTTAAAACTAGTAGTACATAAAAACCTGCATTTGTATTGTTGAGTACCGCCAGTCTAAATAGAATACATCTTAAATAAAAGATAATTTTAAATGAACCTCTATCCTACGATGTGGTAGCTGCTAATATGATTGTGATTGTGGCTGATTTTCTGATTGCTAGTTGATTTGTTGCTACAAAAATTCAGCTTAATAAATAATATTGCTTAATGTGGCTGCAAGATCGTGATCGATTATGACTGTGAGTATAATTATGATTATTAAGATGACTAACAAAAATTTGGAAGCCCTGTTTAACAAAATTGTACTTTCACAGGTAATTTGTGTTCAAATTCTAAGGTGCGGTCGTGGAATCGTGCAATAATGCTGGAAATTATACAATGATCAGCGAGTACACCAAAATAATTATATTGAATTTCAATATATTTATGAAGATGATTATATATTGTGGAGAGTGTGGGGTGTGGCTCAGGTTGACCCCAGAGTCTCGTGCCCCATGTGAACAGTGGATCATGTGCAGTTTCTGCGTTACATTAGGAGCATTGGTAGTCCTGGTCGAGGACTATTTGTCCAGCTCCTGAATAAACTCACCTGTGAGACCCTTGGGACGTTCAATAATCCATGATCGTACATGAAGACCCTTTTCTGTACACAAAGGAGACCCAGGGGCGATGTGGGTCAACTTTATTCAACACATATGGACGAACCTATGGACGGCTAAGACTGTCTTAGCGAATAAATCTTGTCTCAGTTCTAATAGAAAATTACTTTGTTGAACGATGGATAAAACACTTGTAGTGATTTGGATATTTTCACTATTCGACGTTGGAGGAAGCACATGTAGCAATATCATGTTGGGGAATGTCCTGAATGGGGATGGCTGATCAGGGTTTTTGTATTACATGAAATACAACGCCAGAGGCAGAAGGACAAAAGACCAACAACGCATCTTCACAGTTCAATCACTACATTTCCTTATTATATATACCTAAAAATGCCATTTTATTCACTTATCAATCATCGATTCATAGCTCATTCAATATGTCTCAGTGAGCCTGAACATAATTTATACTGCACCACGAGCATTGGGTAGTATTTCATAAACGTTCGGTCATAGGTATCTAATAATAACCAGCTCGGGTCTGTGAGCCAGGGAGTGTTTGCAGCAATCATGTTAGACGTTGAATAAATTGATCATAATTGGTAGATAGTGAAACACTACTGTTCTTAATTATGGATGAGTTTATCAGCTCAACATATCCCCATATGATTTTCCATGCTCCTTCACAGCTGTCAGATATATGGACATTCCGCCCATGCTAGCAGGAGGACCTGACTGGGTAGCCTCCTTACGGCATATGTTTCTCATGAGAAGAACTTATTTGCAGATAAAAGGATGAAAAAAGACAGGATTTCAGAGATGAAAGAGAATTTATCTATACGATGTGCAAGATTGGTCCGATTTGGTAACTGATAGAATGATGGAACGTTTAGGAATGAAGATGCCAGGAAGGGTTATTCGTGGAGAACACAATATCTTTGGCTAAATCATAATATGTTGTGGGGAAAGTAGTGCATCTATAGTTGAACCGTAGACTCTATGGGAGGTCGGAGATCTTTGGGTAAATGTACATTATTTGGGAAATCGGGGATCTTTTTGGTAAAATGTACACTTTAGGGGTAATAGATGATCTTCGGATACACTATGTGAGAAATATGGAATCTTTGGGTAAATGTATACGAAATGGGAGGTAGGGGATCTTTATGTAAACGTACAAAACATGAGAATTGGTGGATCTTTCGTGTAGACTATATGGGAAGAACTTAACCGTTGTGATGATTAGCCTTCCCTCTATACTGTGTCCTACCAGTAATGGCGAGTATTGCAATCAGTAATGGTATCTGACACATGTCAAGATATGTATCAAACATTAGTGGAAGAATTCGGTCTAAATTCAGATCCTAATCTTAGATTGCCAGTTGCTGTGAAGAGCTTCACAACTGTAATCGAAATAGAGACCAGAGAAACCAGTCAAATGAAATTTTTTCTTTTTCTGTTTATCTTAATCGTTGTACATATAAGTTGTGAAATACCATCAGGGAATGAATTTGAAAAAAGCAGCTATTCCTGTTCACACGATATTTTTGTTAACCCTGGTTTCTCTTTTCTATCATGTCCGAAAACTTCGACAGTCATTCTATTCTGATCCTGCAGAGAATACAAATAGAAAATTATGCAGGATGAACGCCCTGGGCTTCATCCCTATCTTTAACCGCCTATAAATGGAGAGATTAGAAGTAGATGTTGTCGAGGGTTTTGCCAGAAATAACGGTCAATGGTGAGGAGGGATAGGGTAATGACCCCAGGCTGGCATTTCTATGAGTCTGGCTTCAGAGTGTGCCTGTTCAGGTGGCCCGGGTTAGACGGGTGACCTTGCGTTCACACAAGACGACTGAAAGCGTCACGACTGCAGATCGTCTAGAAAAAAGTCAGGTGGTGCCTGGCAGGAAAAAAAATTCTCCAATAATCGTCGATCCAACAAGCACATCGAGCGTTTACGCTAAACGATTTATATTCTTCGAATTGAGTCTTGATTATCTAAAATCTTAAGACATAGTTGTTCACTTGTGGTGGTGCCACGTGTATGAAACCGTCTGAACCTTAACCCCGCCTAAACTACAGATAAGTGTATGTATTTCCCATAAGAAAATCAGTTGAATACAAATTTGTGGTCGTCGACTCAGAACACCCAAAAAGGTGAAGTGGTTGAGTTCTTTTGTAAAATTCTCAGGTGTCCCGAGAATTAATTCAAGCAGCTTTAAAAAAGCTGTCAGCGTAACATCCTCAGCGTTTATAATCATCAGGTAGTGCCATATTGCGAAAGATTTCTGATAATCTATGGTCATCACTTGATTAACGTTTACACTAGACAATTTCTAATCATCGACAACGTAAAATGTCCGGTGGTGCGAAATTCAAGAATCGTTGCTTAAAATCGTCTAGTTTCAACGCCGGGTGCGGGTGCAGATGTAACCAACGAGTACAGAGATGTAACCCAACGACCCTGCACCCCATGAGGTATTCTCACACCTGACCAACAGCGGGCACTCAGTCATCGGGTTGCTCAAATCGTCCAGTTCAGCGTAGACGACTGACAGAGTGCGAATGTTCTGCAGGGATGCAGGTTTTCCATTTATTTTAGCGTTTTCATGGGGTTTTCTTTGTGTATTAAAGTACCCTGCTGTTGGAAATAAAGATTGGAGATATAAGGGGCTCGGAAATATTCCAGATCTCCTTTTCTCCCAGACCTCTGGTTGTTATTACCATTACAAAAATGAATAAACCCAAGCAGAATAAGTCTGTATGGAAGGTATAACTTAACTCTTTATTTCTACCTGCTTTATCTCAGTTACAATTAGAACTACATGTAAATAGGAGCATATATATGTCGATCTAGTCTAGACTAGTCTTCTTTATTTGACGTGTTTATTGTCAAAATCTGGGCAAGTCAAGTTCTTTCTTGTGACAATATAGGTAACAGCCTGTACAAGTAATGTGCTTTATGCGCCTTTCGAGCGCAAGCAGAAAATCTACACTGCCATGAAATGTTTTACCAGGATAGGCCATTTAGAATTATTTCACAAATAAACACAACCATTGAAAAAGTGAACTGCCGCATTGACTACTGAAGGGAAAAGTCACGGGACCCAGTGCATCAGAAAATAGCACAACAATCAGTGATATTTATGAAAACGCAAAAGATCCATAGGGGGTGGGTGTCGGGTTAATAATCATACTACTTACCTGACTGGGCAGGTGTGCTTCAACGTGACTGCATCACGTGATGTAAGCCCCCCCCCCCCCCCTCCCCCCTCTAGGGGGAGTTACGTGAGACCACTACTACACCCCCTCCCCTAACCACAGGTCGTGGCGGCTCTCCAGCACACTCAACCAGATATAGTATGACGTCACATCCAGCATCTTACGTCACATCACCTGGATTAGATTAGATATCACGTGACTTAGCGCAAAAAGTACAGCTGTAATATACGGAAACTGGCTGACTCTCTTCGTACGACAAAAATATGCGGTAAAATTATTACGGCTGTACAACACATGCATACTGGTTCCGTATGTATCGTGCGGGGTATGCACCTGGTATGTGGCATACAAGGTACCGTATTATTAGGAAACGTCCATACTGTGGACGAAACGGTTCCTGTTCGAGGTCAGTCGTCGATTTCATACTGCCTGACGCCTCAGGCGGAAGGCAGTATGAAATCAACGACTGGCCGAGAACGAGCACCATTTCGTCTACAGTAAGGATGTTTGCTTATTATTATATACCTTTAATTGGTGAAAAAACGCCATTTTAATGACATACAAAGTCGCAGTCGCAGCGGGCACGAACATTATTATTACTGCACCCCTAGCAGCGGGCAGTATTTAATAGACATTCGGACATAGGTATATAATAATAACAGCGGCAAACCTCAACAAATCGTCCGAAAGCGAAGGTGAAAAATGACAATTTTAAGGTCTTTGATGATACGAAAACAGGCATGTTGTATATGTAGGCCGACATATATATATTCTGCGAAAGTTTCATGTTTATTGAGCCATTATTTTCAATTTTATTTTAAAAAAAATGAATATTTGATAAATGATACCTCAAGGCATCACCTGGCCATCATTTGATGATGCCCTGAGGCAACATCTGGCAAGCCCTCGTTGATGCCTGAAGGCATCACTTGGCATGAATGGGTTAAGGATATACAATATTTTGCTGACAAATCCCAAAGTTCCTTTGTGTTTACAACAAAAGAGTGAAAATACTTAGAGGTGGTTCAAAGTGCCCCATCTCAAATTGGTGCTTTGTTCTAGGTGCCCCATGCATGGGGCACCTTGAACCACTTGTTTCACTTAACAATTTATCCACTTGTCCAAGAAAATAATTGATATATTTTCAGAGTGAATGCATTGTTTGAAAGTATTGGGGTATGTTTATATTTGGTTACAATTATCTATAAAATTCCGTTTCTGAACAGTACCTATCAGGATGAAAATATCAAAAAGTGGCTCAAGGTGCCCCACTCTCCCCTACAGGTACGTGATAAATACTTGGTAAAATCAGGTACATCCCTCTGCCTTTGGCATCAGGTTATATCTGATTAATCTGGTTGACAATTTTACTTTTTAGCTTGTTACGGGATGTCATATCCAATACGTCACAGTGTGACGTACAGGAATAGATACGTCATGGGAAGCATGTGTAGATAATACGACCTAGACTAATGCATGAATATTGCAGGCCTTTCACCGTTTCAGGCTAGAAGTTGTCACGGTATATATCATACAGAACCAGGGTTACCGTAATCTATATCTCATTATCTGTACTATACGCAATGAAATTGATGGTAAATATTTGCATTTGGAATTTGATGCCTCAGAGAGTGTGAATATCGTATCGGGGGCCAATAAAACTAATAAAACGTACAAAAAATGTCAGTCTGTGGGGTGAGGTTGGGAGAATGAGTGGTACCATCTTCGTTTTACACAAAATGAATGAATTTGATATACCGTACTGGAATTTGTGGAAATAAAAGATAGAATTTGCATACGAATGGTGTAAAGCTGTCAGCTCAAGCCAGTCCTAGAGTAGTCTGTAGATTGAATGGTCTTTAAGTTTAACTCAAATTTTCTGGTTTCCGCTCGCCAACTGCTCACGTCACAAGGGGAATTTCCGTTTTCACGTCGTATATTTCTTGCTACACAATGACACTGTACACTGGCCACCAGAGCAGACGTTTGTCGCAGCTCAGCGCAGACAGGGGTTGGTGGCCAATCTAAATTGACACTGTCGATTGTTTGTGAGTTTTTCTTCTCATATATATAAACATATGACATACTTCAACACATAGAAATATCAGAATAGTTTTTAGAATAGAATTCAAAGCAAACTCTTTTCAATGCATAACAGGTGGTGCCACCTTCTGGATGTTATGTCAATAATTCATCAAATGTAATTATTCATGATACACCGTTTGCAGTTGACTTCCGTTTTCAGCCCAAATTAGCGTCGTCATAAAGAATTTAACGTTTCGTGATGCTAAACTGTCAATATTTCCGATACAAGTAGGAGATAGATGGTGATGATATGAAAGTGAGTGCTCATCATCTTATGTGATATCATCTTGATTTGACAATTTACATTATCTTGTGACGTGCTCATACATGAGATCCAAAGTTGGGAGATAAAATTTATTCTAAATTTGGCCATCTAGATCTAGATCTAGATTTTTCTAGATCTAGAATCTAGATCTAGACTAGAGTCTTGGTTACTCTCTCTAATCTAGATTCTATATAGATTTAGATATAGATCCAGAAACTATCTCGCATGGTTTACAGTCGCAATATTCTACGTTTAGAATATAATCAATCTATTGTAACACGTGTTGATGGCGATTGATTGTAAAGTTTGTTGGTTCACATTATCTCACGTACAATACGCCACCCAGGATCTTCCCTAAAGAAATATCATTTCTATTCTAAATTTTAGAATGACCCAAGTCTACTCAGTTGTATTGTAACAGAGATCTAGGCAGGAGAGGCTTGAATAGAGTGACACTGCCGGAGCTAGACTATATATGTCTATAGGCTAGATGTAGATTCTAAACATGGATTAGCTCTTCGAACAATACATCTGTTTTAATGGAATTAACACAATAACTGCTAATGCCGCTAATGGTAATAACAGCTTATTTCATGGTTCCAATCTCAGTGTGTAACATGGTATACAAATGGTGTTGATACTGAATAAGATTCATTCATAAGATTGATATAAAATGTTTTAGCTCTCAGCTGAGGTCATAAAGTCGCTTAATCTCTTACAATGGCCTAAAATAAGGCCTTCGAAACCCTGGCACACTTTACCGAATTATCCCTGTAATTTAATATTATGATCTCTAACTCTAAGTACTTTAGAAGATGTTCAAAACGTGACATTAGAATAAATCACTTTTTTGACAATTAATATTAAAAAATCACTAGGTGGTGTCACTGTAAATTGTAGGACATGCATTTAACTTTTAAGGCGCATGCAAGGAAACCTTTTGTAACATTTTGAATATCAGTCATATTATACCAAATATTATGATGTTCTAGTAGGAGTATTAAACCTGCTCGGGTGGCTGTTGGTCCTTGCAACGAGTATCCTCATTGGTCCTCGTGAAGAAAAGTCTTTTAGGGGAGACTTTAAATCATGAATGCAAGTTTTCCGCCAAATTATGGAATTCTGACATTTCATATTCATCGTCAACACTTGCAGTGTCAGAATATATAGTAATAGCCAATCTGTTATATGGATATATTGTCATAGCCAATCTGTTCAAAATTTCTGTAATAAACTTTATAAAGTATTCTTTTTTATTAGCCTTTTACATTTCCGATTTCTTTCCCCATGTCCCGACTTTCATCCCTGTAAAATATATGCTGAATTTAGTTAACAAATGTATGCCCACTCCCATAGAGTATTGAATGGCTTCTATCTTTTCTTAGTGCTAATTAAAGCGCTGTCTTATCTCCCCAGGGTGGTACCCCGTCACTGGTTGGTCCAACTCACAAGGATGCCTTGTCCATCATGAGCCCAAAAATAAAGGTAAGTGAACAAGATAATCCCGCCACCGGATCACCTCTCCCCATCATTCTTGTTCTTCTCTGTTATTTTTTTTTTCTTATTAAATGCGCTCAGCTGACTTGTTTCGCAGAACAAACTTCATTTATACATGTACAGTAGAATCCCGCCTAACGGACACCCCGCGTAAGCAGTCGCCCCGCGTTAACGGACACCTTAGCTCGGAACGGATCGCTCTATTAGATGTTTATTTTAACCTCATGTAAGCGGGTTCTACTGTACTTAGTTTAGACAGGTAGAATAAGGACTCTGGACGTCATTTTGGAAACAGTTCTTTTAGCGGGACATTTTATGCTGACAAGGACAACGGCTCATAAACTCAGCATGTCGTTCAAAAACACAGGTACACCAGGTGCATGAGCACAGCCGTTAGCGTCAGGTGGCATAAGGTGGTTGAATGCAGGCAGAGTTCAAATGCGCTGACTCAGAGTTTCTTCAAGATCAAGTTCCAATTCAATCAATTCTTTTATTCCAGATGCTAAAAACCTATAATAATTCTATAAGTGTATATGTTTGTCCCCTAAAAATAAACCATTTTTGTGTGACAGGAATTTAAACTTTCGTTAATTAGTTCTACCAACGAGTATAGAGCGTTGATTCTACGCATGAAAATTCCATTGGCCCCTTAAACATGAGGCGATATGAGGATCCTGGAAATTACCTTTAACGTGTAGTGCAAGCCTTTATAATCTTGTGTACGTAATTATGTCTCTAAAACGCTGAAATGGATATGAAAACAATGTAGTTTATCATCTTGTCCTTCTATGTAATACATTTTTTTTAATTTTATGTGCTACGAGAGATGTCAAAGTTTATGGAAATCCATGAAATCATGGATTCTGACATAACTGATATTACATACCTATTTGCCGTTCAAAGTATTAAAGACAAATGTGGGTAAGTATCAAAGCGCCCCCTGTTTCTACTCAATTAATACTGGTGCTGCCATCTGGTTTCATGAAAATGTAGCAGTTTCCCATAGACACTAATGGAGACGCACTTACCATCTTCAGATATTAGCATTGTGACATAATATTTTGTTTAGCATTTTTCATTTGAACATGTTCCCAACTATCATAACCTAGAATTATTTGAAGATAACAAAAGAACTTCAGTGTCATTTAGCAACAAAGTCAAAATATTGTATTTTTCCATTGACACCAATAGTTAAGCACATACATTTTCAAATAGCCCTCCCATAGAAACATGCCAATTTTTTTTTTGCATTTTCTAATTGCTGATATATAGAACTTATATTATCCTGAATTATTTGCAAAACTCAATAGAATTTAGAAATCACCCAACTACCAGCATTTGTCTTTAAATTCTTATTTCTGAATACATTAATTGTAGAGTTTGATCATTTCTTGTCATTGTTACTCAACTATGGTCCGTCAGGAGAGGGGTTAAGGTCGCTCATTTATCTGGGTATTTTTCTATGTAAAAATAATAAGATTCTTATCAGTAATTAATGGTTAGATAACAGAGTTGTTTGTCTACTGTGTCGGGACAGCTTGTCACATTGCTAATGATGAAATCTAATTATTCTGATGTGGGGAATCATTCCGCTTGTAATGCATCAGGTAACGAACAATACCACAAGTCAGCGTGTCAAATTCTGATTTATTTTCCATCTTACACTTTACTATATACCATATCATCATGGCTTGTCATTGGTTACACCTTGTCATTGGCTTAGATAAGCATGACAAGACATGACGGTTATACACAGTATGTCAATCATAACCGTAGACACGCCCACTACGAGCCAGGGCAGCCCGTGCCTGTCAGCGAGTCTACTTATACTATTATTATATATTCATCTATGATTCACTACACTCCTCCCTTTTCAAGATTGATCCAAGTACCTGGATCACTCTGATATGCTAACCAATATCGGTGGACAGCTATGCTACTTAGTTATAGTTAATTCATACAATAAAACGTGATAATAGACTTATAATCGAGGCAGAAACAGCAGGTTAAATATTGAGCCTTAGCACTACCATCACCTACAACACCTATTGAATCTAAAACAATACCAAATCTTCTTGTACAATGTACGTACGTGTTACTTTTACAGACATCGTGATTAATTTATATTTCTAAGGTTACCATTTCGTCTAGCATATCCATTTCTGGCGTCATTCACATTATTTCATAACACTATTTCTCATCCGACATCTGCAACCCTGTTGGACCTACTGTTGCTGCTATCGTTTCGTGGGGTATCATAGGCAATTCTACTGATTCACTAACGAGATCACGATCCAATGTTCTAATGGTGTCTTTCACAACTTTCATCACGAATGTACGTTTATTGTACATAAATAGAACGACGGTCATCACCATTACTGATATGCAGCCGCCAATGCCCACAGATAGTCCTGATATCTCCAGTGGTGATACTGTTAATTCGTTGTCGTACAGCGGCAACTCCCAGTTATGGATGTCAGCTATAGGCACTGTCAATTGTCCGAGTTTCACCAGGTCCTGTTGTATCTCTGTGTTAATGGTTTTAGGCCACTTGGTTTGAATGGAAGGGATGGTCAAGGGTCGGGCAGGTGTCAGTTCTACTCGCAAAAAGCCTATATTGACACCTTTCAACGTCCATTCGTCGGTTTCTAACCCACAGTTTTCGGCTAATACAAGCTGTGTTATTTTCGTGAGCACTTCTTTTCGAGCCGTTCGTCCCATACACCTATGTGTGAGCGTTACCTCCGTGAATGGTACAATGGTTACTAAGAATGGCTGGTCAACATCTCTCACGGCCATAGCTTTGGTTGGAGGTATTGGAGTTATTTTTACCTCACACAGCCCGCTACTTTCACCTTCTATCAGTCGTGCCTCACATGATGGTTGTGTCTTTTGTATCGCAGGAAAGCATATCATCGGTTGTCTTCCAACACACACGTCAGGGGTAGGTATAAAGGATGCCTTGGCTTCAGAGGCTACTGCTACCCTACGCTTTCCTACTATAGTCCGTGTGAGATTCTGCGTGAACATCACTGGAAAGTATTGCATGTTGTATGTAAGAAACACGTCACGGGATACTGCAGGTATGATGAGTTTGTATGCCAGTCTGTTCTCATGAGTCCATAGAGGTTCTACGTCTAGGTGTTGGTAGTACCAGCTTACCGGTAGTGTCGCATGACCTTGCCTCTCTAGACCTGTTAATATCATTTTCATTTCGCTCGGGTATAGAATGTCCCTTGATAAAGTTTTTCGTTCTAACTGTATCAGTTGTTGATGAAACACATCCACTTCTCTTGCGAATTTGCTTACTAGTAACTCCATCACCGTTAGTGTTTGGTCTACGATTTGTTGTATCTGTAGTGTCTGTATGGCATATATGTGGTCTTCTATTTTCTTATTTATCCTTTCTACGATTTCTTGAAGCTTGGCCGTATGTTGTTGTAGAGTATTTAGATTTGTTCTTGTTTCTACATTTCGTTGTCTTGTGAGATTTAACAATGATAACAGATGTACTTCATGTTGGTTAAGTCGTGATACTGCCGATCCTATTCTGTCCACTTCCCGAGCTAACACTTTCATTTCTGCTTCCGTGGCCACACCAAAACAAGCTTTTGCCAATTCACCAAACACTGACCGAATTCCCCTCTTCTTTCTTCCGGTGTTAGATAGTTCATCATGCAATTGATCATTACCAACCTTTAAATTGTGTAGCGTATGTGTAAAACGCATATCCCATACTGCTATTGAGTTCTCGTCCACGCGGTCCGTCGACAAGTTCCGGTATTCTTTGAATTGTCTTTCAAGTGATTGTAAGTCCGGTACCATTGGTGGTTGTATTGTCACAATCACCGTCCAAAGTGCGGATATTATCCTCGTATCTCCCTCCAATGTTACCAAGACTCCATCCTTTTCCAGTATTGGAGAGGTTGATATCTGCTGCACACACAACGCACATATTATAAGTAACCAATGCATACTAATTTTCACTGGTTTCATCCTCGTCTGTAGACGACCACTCCTTATAGTTCACGCTGGCGGTTGCCGATAATCCCGATGTGCTTCTGAATTGTGACCGTGTGCGTACGTTGTATGTTACTGTGGACGTGTGTTGTACACTATGCGATGACGATGGTGATTGTGACCCGCTGGTGACTGTCCTTTTATCTTCATCCGTATGAATGGGGGAGGGGTTCTTATCCGAGTACACAGACGTCGCTGCTTCGTCAGGATCAGGCTGTGGCAGGTCCGATAACACCGAGTCGACCGATGTTCTTGTTGAAGCCTGATCTATTATGTTACTATCGTAATCTGTAGTGTTCTTATCCGTATCATTGCCGTCGTATACCTGCCACCCGTCATCTCCATCGTCTGTATGGCAGCTGTCAGATTGGCTGTATGACACAGGTATGCTCGTTTGATGTTTATCAGTGTCCTTCCCTAAGTCCGTGTCGGTTATGTTTGTATTGTCATTAGTGTCGCGGTCCGTGGCATGTAATCGCTCCTTATGCCTTATCCTGTTTTGTCTCCTTTTGAGGGTTTTTGTTGATGCGGTGCTCTTGGTGGTATCAGTGCGTTGATATCGGCCATTCACTATGCGATCGCGCGGTAGATTGTCAAAGGGGTTGAAGGGATTTATGTTCACCTTATCAGTTCCTGCCTGTCTGCTCATCTTAGTGGGTCCTTGATGTTTATTGCTGCAATCTGGCGTTGTAGCAGGTACGGTGACATTGCCCGCGAGTGGTTGTTGATTACGCCTATGTGTATTGCTTTGTTGTCGTCCGGCTGTGCCTGTCTTATCAAGGTTTTTTACCGCTGCTCTTGTATCGTCTTTCATGTCTCTGGTGGTCATAGGCCAGTATGTGACACCCTCGGGTATACTTTTGAGCCTGTCCATGTTGACACGTAGTATCTTTCCTGACTGATGTATTAGCCGTACCACTTGTCCCTCTATATCCGTTATCATATATCCGTGGGTATATGGCGCCTGGAACGTGGTGGGATTAGCATGCTGTAGTAAAACCTCTTGGCCAATTTTATAACTTGGCGCCGTTTTTCTTAAATCCAGCCGTGCTTTGTTCTGTTGTTGTAGATCCTTGGTTTTTTCCCTGGCTTTTTGTAGTGCCATTCTATGTTCAGAGATTTGGTGTTTCAAGACTTTGAGCTCTTCCCCCACAGGAACTTTGTCCGGATTGTTGTTTCGGATAGGTGGTTCTCTCCCATGATGGAGAAAGTAGGGAGAAAAACCCGTGACAGTAGAAATGGATGAACGGTATGCCCATAGTGCGGTATATAAATGGGCTTCCCACTGATTTGTTTGACCTTGCACTAACTTTGCGATCATCGATTTCAATGTCTTGTTTAACCTCTCTGTTTTGGCGTTTGTCATGGGATGGTAGGGAGTCGAATACCTCCATTGTATGCGGTATTTCTCACAGACTTGTCGTATTGCCATGTTGAGAAACTCCTTACCCCTATCTGAGATCACTATTTGCGGGGGCCCGTGGGAAGGTATCCATTTTTCGATGAAGAAGGTTGTTATCCAAAGTGCTCTTTTGTCAGGAATTGGTATCACCTCTGCCCATCCCGTGGCATGGTCGATGCAGACTATTGCGTATTTGTTACCCTTGTGACTTTCTGGTAGTGGTCCGATGAGGTCTATCCCAATGATCTCATTAGGCGCAGTGGGAACTGGAGGAGGCTGGGCATGTGGATATGTTTTGTTCGTGCGGTATAGTGCACATACTGCGCAATTGGTCAATATACGTTGAATATCTCGTTTCATATTTGGCCATTTGTAGAATTGCGCCACTCGTGTATACGTTTTGCACATTTGTTGGTGTCCTAGTTCTTCATGTACACTTTGCACTACCCGACGTACCAAGGTTGTTGGCAATACTATACGAGGGTAACACGTTCCTAGTAGTGGTCGCAACGTATACAGTACACCATCCACTAACACGTAATCCTCCTCGCTTTGTCGGCCCATTTCGTATTGTGGTAGTTGTGCCTGTTCTGCGACTAATTCCATGTACGACAGGTACGGATCATTCCACGGGTTCTTCGGAGTTGTAGGTACCACTGGTCTCTTTGGGATAGTGGTTAAGAGTTCGGAAAATTGAGACATTTCCGACTGTGTGGATTTGGAATCCTCTGCTGCGATTTCCGGGGTTGCGATACTTGGATTCGTCATTTTTTGGGTAGGGGGTAGGCGCGAGAGCATGTCTGCTCGTACATTGTTGGCGCCTTTTCTATACTCTATTGGTGCCCCGTATTCCGCTAAGAGTACGGCCCACCTCTGGATCTTTGAGTTCTTGACCTCTTGCTGGAAAAAGCTGCGTAACGGCAAATGGTCCGTTATTATGACAAAGGAAGCCCCTTGTAAATACGGTCTCAGTTTTTGTAACGCATAAACAATAGCAAAGGCTTCCTTTTCAATGGTTGCCCATTTTCTTTGTCCTTCTCCCAGCTGTTTCGATATATATTGTATCGGTCTTTCAACGCCCTCGTCGTCCGTTTGTGTAAGTATTCCACCTATGCATCCCAGGCTGGCGTCCACGTACAGACGGTATGGTTTCTGTGCATTAGGAAAAGCCATGACGTGGTCGGACACTAGAGCATCTTTGAGATTTAGGAAAGCTTCCTGGCGCACCTTTGTCCATACAAACGTGCTTCCTTTTCGGGTCAATTCCACTAACGGTTCGGCTTTTTCGGCGAAGTTAGGGATACACTGTCTGTAGTACCCGGCTAATCCCAGAAAGCGCTGTACTTCCTTTGCACTGGTTGGTGCGGCCATGTCCTTTATAACCTGCACTTTGTTTGGGTTTGCTCGGATTCCTTTGGTGCCGACTATGTATCCCAACAACTTCACTTCCTCTTGATGTAACATGCATTTGTCGGCGTTGATGGTGAGATGATTCTGTTCCAGTAATGAGAACACTTCCTTCAGGTGTTGATCGTGTTGATCTGGTGACGACGAGTACACAATTATATCATCAAGATACACCAACACCGATTTGTCCAACAACGGCGCTAATACCATGTTGATATATCGTTGCCAGGTCGCAGGGCTGTTGCAGTAGCCCTGCGGCATTCGTCGGAACTCGAATAGACCATATGGTGTTGAAAATGCTGTTATTTCTTGACTTTCTGGCGTTACTTTGATTTGGAAGTACGCGTTTTTCAGATCTAACACAGAAAACACAGTGGCCCCGGTCAATGCATCGAATATATCCCGAATGTTAGGGATCGGATACGCATCCTTTTTGCACAAGTTGTTTAGTTTGCGATAGTCCACACAACACCTTATTCCACCGTTAGGTTTAGGCACTATTAGTAGAGGTGACGCCCACGGACTAGCACTGGGCGCAATTACCCCTGCATCAAGTAGTTTGTCCAACTCCTTTTTAACTTTCTCCTTCATCGTTAGTGGTATTCGGTAAGGCCTCTGTCGTATGGGTGCGTTGGCTCCGGCGTCTATGTGAAGTTCTACTTTAGGTGCAGCAGGCAAGAGGTGAGTATTCGATGCAAACAATCCCGGGTATTGATCCTTATACCAGTCAATATCCGAGTGAACTCCCGCCATATCATTGCTCATCTCATGACAAGAGTCGTAACTGAACTGCTGGTTAGCCAGCGACACCCACTTTTTCGTGCAGTTTAGCTGGCAGTCCAACAATTCCATCGTGTCGATACCTAACAACAGATCATGTCGCAGATCATCACAAACATATACCGGTACATCTCTTCCCAGGAGTGATACGATGGCTACCCCTTTTGTCGGCAGTACATGTCCCGTTAATGATTTCAGTACTAGTCCTGGTAACAACACCGGGGGTCTTTCCATAGTATCGCAGAACATTTTCCAGGCCGCAGTCGTCATTAATGATCGTGACGCGCCAGAGTCAATCAATGTGTGTAATTCCTTACCGCCCTGTAGTAAGTTAAGACACACCCGACCGTCCGACGCGGCAATCAGTTTCCCTGTTGTCCTTGGAAATAGCCAGCGGGTTGGGAGTTCCATTGGTTGGTGTTTGTTTGTTGTGATTCAAACTGATCTCCCCGTGACGTATTGTTGTACCTTGTTGCACAGTCCCTCGCAATGTGACCGTATCCATCACACTCGTAACACTGGATGGACCGGTTATTCGCACCTCTACCTCCTCGTCCTCGTCCACGGCCTCTACCTCTACCTCGTCCATTATTGGGCGGTTGTACTCCCATATAGAAGATCTGCGTCCCTCGTCCATCCGATCCACCAAACTCAGGCAGTGTCGAAGACGTCTGTTGCGATTGTTGGTGAGCACCAGGTAACATTACAGTTGTCGCGGTTGCCGCCACCTCATTCACAGTTTCCTTCTTTTGTTTGACCTCTTTCAGCGATACCACTAAATTCTGTACTTGCCTTTCTAACGACTTGAGGATTCCCGCCACTTCTTTCATTGGTGCAGATTCCTCCGTAAGCGCTGGGGGTGGGGGTGGCAGTGCGGCTTGTTCCAAGTCTAAGTTATCGTCCAGTCTCAAAATAGTAACGTGATGACATGCTAGGTCTACGGCTCGGTCCAAATCCTTAGGGCACTGGCATCCGACTAATTCACGGAGTCTGTCGTTCCGTAACCCTTTAATGAAGAAGTCTCTTAGCTGGGTTACCATAAGTTCTAGTCGTTGTTCTTCTGGTGAATAAGCTCGGTGTACATCCTCTAAGAAACGATCAGCATATTCTCTTACCGCTTCGCACATGTTTTGCTGCGCCCGTTCAACTCGCAGTCTCAGTCGTTTGATCTCGGAGGGCCCTAGGTATTTCTTCTCCAACGCGTCTCGTAAATTCCTCCAATTCACTATCTTGGGAGGTTCTTCTGCCGCTAAACTGAGCTTCAATGCGGCAATCTGACGTGCAAGGCCGCCTTTCGATTTGGCAGAGACTGCTTCGACCATTAAAGCATCGCCTGGGTTCACGTTGTCCGACGCGTAGTTGAATGTATCCACCCATTCTTTAAATGACACACGATCTATACCATCCGTCGCTGCTAGATTCTTGATAAAAGCGTCTAATCGTCTCCTTGTTGCTTCTGTTACCGCCAAATCCAGTCTTTTCTGTTCCGCCATTCTATCGTTACTTCCTGACTCGTTATAACGTGTGTGGTATATCCTGGCAAGATCGCCAAATGTAATGCATCAGGTAACGAACAATACCACAAGTCAGCGTGTCAAATTCTGATTTATTTTCCATCTTACACTTTACTATATACCATATCATCATGGCTTGTCATTGGTTACACCTTGTCATTGGCTTAGATAAGCATGACAAGACATGACGGTTATACACAGTATGTCAATCATAACCGTAGACACGCCCACTACGAGCCAGGGCAGCCCGTGCCTGTCAGCGAGTCTACTTATACTATTATTATATATTCATCTATGATTCACTACACGCTTGAGTAAGTTTTTTTTCTTTATTCAGTCAGTCGGCCTGAGTATGAAAACAATGGCCTCGTTTTGTGAGACTAAAATGTGAGTGGGCAGTGCGTGATCCATAATGATGCAGATAACAGATTAGGATCACCGGTCTTGATAACCAAGTCTCTCTGATGTAAGCTGATAGCTCACACTATTGTATAATATTTCTCACAATCATGGATATTGTCTCAACTGGACATTGAGTCATCACATTGTATATACATTCGACTATCTTCAGGTCACCTAGATTGCATCTCTTATACAACCTACGATAGATACTATACCAACCCTTCTAAAAGCCCCATATGAGAAATTGCGAAGTAGTTATTATTAGGCGTCACACAAGGAATCTTTAAGAACTTTATTTTAGTTAAGTGTCGTGTCACTTATGGCTTTGATGATCTCTCATGGCGATAAGTATGAGAAGGAACTTGCGAATTAATTTGATTTTTGTAGACTGTATAATGGTTTTCATATCTTTATCTTGAAAGAATTTTGTTAAGACTATGATAGAAATTATAACTAGAGATTTCGATATTAACTCAAAAATCATTTCATTGAAGGTAATATTCATACTCCGTTGAAGGTCACGATTTATTCAAAATGCTCCCACCACCACCCCGATCATTATTGTTCTTAGATGTTATTGCGCTATAGTAATTGGTTTCTATTTAGTACCGAGGCTAGATATTTTCCATAGTCGTTTGACTATTTGGCAATTTTCTCATTACACATATCCGCCTATCTAAACAACAAATGACTCTGCTTAGTTTTCATTTTAAATGTGGTTTTAATATCATTTCAAGGAATAGGCTCTCGTGCATCAGAAACAACATGTGAACATATCTGTTGTTAGTCTGGGCCAGATTGCAGCCCTCATGCAGTAGGATTCCAAATAAACATTTGGCTAAGTCTTCTCCAGTCTGTGCTTGCCCATGGCACTCAAACATGTTTGATTTTCATGTGCTAATGTATGAGCAGAGTCTTGATGTATATGCTGCAGTATTGGCGGGCCTGGGGCCTTTAGGACTTTTACAGACACTTCACACGAGGCAGCCTGACAAAGGTCTGTTCGAACCTTCTGTCGAAAGCAGGGAATTACATACCCGAAAGCAGTATGGTGGTTGTAAATAACATTAAATGATCACCAGCAAACGTAAATATCATGCACCTCCGTGTTAGAAGTGGCTACACGGTTCGGACAGGAATCACATATCGGTTAAAAGTTTATTCTAAAATATAAAGACTGGCATCGAAGTACAAACGATGAATTGTATTGCAATATTTTAAAAAAGCAGGGGAAAAAACAGTTTAGAATTTGTTCATTGAGGTTTGTTTGGGTACTCCCTCGTATTGAATCTGACCTATGACTAGACCTCGGCCAATGGGAATATTCCCTCTGCCAGCCAATCAGCATCTGGAGCTACTCCACTGGAACCGACACTCTCCAGGCAGCCCTGTTTGCCTCCGAGTAGTGGTGAAAGAGACTACTTTATGGCCAGCTGAGGACCGATATGTCCAGTGCCTTCAGCATAGAACCCACCCGCCTGTGACTTGCAAAGTCCCAGGTTAAAATTCCCATCTGCGACGCTTTGTCACACGACCGGTCTTTCATCATCATGACCTTCGGTTGACCTTTGAGCAATATGAACCTGGCTGTGTTTTTTATGTACTTTTTAGTCTTTTCTGATCCTGAATAAAATTCCTTATGGTCATCAGAGACCTTAGCATCCTTTCCTGTAATTGCTAATGAATAATCTGGGCTGGAAATTCGTTTTCAGTTCACCCACTGTAGGCATCTAAACTGCTGTTTACAATATCGTGATCAACCAATATCCTTATCCAGCTGAATTTGTCGTGTACCATCAATTGGTGTCAGCTGGCATGAGCAGCTCGTAGAGGAGCAGCTCGTAGATTAGGGGTGGTGGTGGTGGGGGGAGGATGGTGGTGTGAGGAGTTAGCTCAGTCTCAGTGTGGTTAAGAGCTCTGGACTCATAATCCCAAGGTCGTGGGACTTCATAGGTTTGAGTCCCACCGCAGCCACTTTTCTCCTTCAGCCCAGCAGTGGTAGACTTACTGCTATATCAAAGGCCAGTCCCTCTCATACCATATCTATGTGGTGTTGGAAGTTAAGAAACTCTCACCTCGGTGTAGGGGTGTGAGTTCCTACCTGAATTCATCACATATATAGATTCGATTGCCGCCCTTGTAGTTGCAAAAGCAGTGAGAAAAAGCTGAAACTTGAGAAAGTCTGTAAAGGACCTGCAATGGTTCTACGAAGAATTAATGATTAAAACCCGAATGCTACAGTGGAAAACCCTGTGTTCATGTAAACGTTTAACCATAAACGTGGCCAATAGTCGACTATCTGTATAATATTTCATCAATGTATATATTTATAGTAGTTTCAATGCAATGTATCAAGGATAGTTTCATATATGTGTTTATATAACTAGAGGTTTGAGAGATATGAATAATGTCAATTTCATTGTGTATACCATGTGAACGGATTGAGTGAACTGGATATATATATCGACCACTGATCTACTGCCTGGAAGATCAATTGTACAATTAAACGCAATAAAGAACCTTTAAAAAAAAGAAAAAAAGTTGACTGCACGTAAAATCCAACAAACAAATCATGGAGCAGCAGCTTGGGGAGCAGCTCGGCGTGGCCTTGAGCCTGCGAGACAATATGGCGGAGACTGCTGTTAGCCCGCTCCTGCAGCTGGTATAAATCATCACAACTACTGACGTGCCACACTTACAAGCATCAGCCCCATTTCTGTGAAATTCAATTACAGCTCATATTCACGAAAATATAGGTAATGAATTTACCATGTTTTCTAATTCGATACGTGTAGCTGGGGAGCGGGTTGAGATTACAAGCTGTGCTGCAGCGCGCTCGGCAGCGCTGAGCTCCATGCAAACAGCAGTGATGAATATATCTCCCTGCTTTTTTTGGTCATTATTCATGTATTCTGAATGGAGGATGTGCACGGATCATATCCCGTTATGGGACACGGGGCGGAGCTGGGTCTGAGAATCGATCTGCTGAGTCAGTGGCGGGCACCTCTCACCTGCCCAGTGGCCGGCAGCCATAGGAGCTCGCCAGTCTCATCTGATATGTCAAACTACACGCACCCATATAGTCCATGGAACGAGCGAGAGTCCCTCAGCAAGCCATGGCCGCTAACATGATCTCCAATGAGTCACTGTTACTTCATCGAACAATGGGGCCATGAGGCTAGTCTTCTCTGGTGATTTTGAATAAAATCTGGGCCGTTGTATGCCATGTATATACATGTTTACATAATCATTGTGTAATTCTAGTTGTTGTTGAACTGGTTACATATTCATAATGAATCTATAATTGTTGGTCAACACATCTGATATCTCGCATTGGATTACAGCGTAGAATTCAGAGGTGGTGCTTGGTTATGTCGTGCCTGGGTTTATGGAAAGAGTTTGTGAGAAATTAGACTGTTTAAGCCCGTAATGTCGGATTCAGGAAACGTGGCTATAGCACTTCTATCGTCAACCGATTTAAAAAAAATAATAATAAAGCCCATAATGTCGTGCACATCTTCAAGCAAGAAAAGGCGATGACAGCATATTAGTGAGTAGTTCATTCATTGATTTATTTAACACACGACACAACTATTTTTCTTTAGTTGTGTCGTGTGTTAAATAAATCAATTATGTCTTCAGGTAGGGCCGACCTGGACAACTGTTTTAGTGAATAGTTTATTTAGGCGAGTTGTGTTATGTATTAAATCATGTGAGTCTACAGGCAAGGCAGACTTTGACAACTGTCATGGCTTAATTCCCCCTGATGCTCAGATACATGCACAGCTTCCAGAAGACTGTGGCTCGCTCTTCAGGTCCTGTAAACAAATGTGGGGAGCTATGAAGTGGACCCGATGCCGGTGTCTGAATAGCCAGAGACACGAGGAGAATTGTCTTTTATCTCAACCCTGGAATAAATGTCCATAGGCTTAACATTAGGATCTCGTTCTCCATGCCTCTTCAAGTATTGCAGTCCGTTCTCCATGGTCTATATCCTGTATGTTGCCCATTCCTTGAGTGTGTACAGGGGTGAGATAAATACAGAAAGCAACTCGTTTTGGTCAAAGAAGTTGTTCTCCAACTCGTTTGAATGCCGCATCAAACTCGTGGAGAACGACGACTTTGAATAAAACTTGTTGGTTTCTTCTTTAGTCTTGTCTTTACCAAATTGTTCTTCTTGGGCTTAAGCCAATTTTATTCCCAATATGATCTGAACATTGTATATACACAAGAAGATCCAAACGCCTCCATGTATTCATCATGTAAAGGAGGAGGTCACATCTTGGCGTAGATTTCTGCACGAGGCTGTGATGTTTCAGGAGCACTGCCCCGAGCTCCAGGGGTCTGTTTAATAACTTATGCCTGCGAAAGGACAGTGTCGAACAGCATGGAGTTGTCCCATTACATATAAGGAATAGAGTAGACCGAGTAGCCAATGACCCTGACCTTGACCCTGACCTCCTTACATGATATTTTCTAGCGCCTTGGGACGTAGACATCAGTCGAGAGTTGACCTCGAATCTTAGGGGCCACAACCACCCTCCGAAGGAGACCTGGTACGAAGGTTATTGTTTGATGATATCAAAGCTTGTTCTACCTGAACAACGATAGTCCTTAATTGCTGAATGAAGTCGACCCCAATCGTCCCTGGGTTTCGTTGGCGTACAGAAAAGGGTCTTCATGTACGAGCCTAGATTGTTAAACAGGCCCCAGGCTCGTGCAGCTCGTGTGTACTAATCGGCACGCGTTGGTCACGTCCCACTTTGGCAGAGAAGTCTCATTACCGTGACGTGTGCCAGCTTTTATCAAGATTAATGGACGGGGAATAAGAATCGAGGTCGGGTCTGAATTATTAATGCGGCAGTCTGTGTAGACCGGTCTGCCACCTGGTTCAGTAGCAGCTTGCTCGCTGTTCTCTAGAATATGGATTTCCTCCGCAGTTTGGCAGTGACTCGTGAGGAGTTGAGCTCCTAGAAATACATTTAGCGGGGTTCACAAGCAGAGACTCAGGCAAATAGGACTGAGATTTGGTACTGGTACAAAGTCTCCCCATGTGAGCACCGGGTGGCCATTTACAAAAGTCAAAATTTCCAGAAACCTAGCCCTATGGTGACTGGGATTTCTCTCGCCGGTACAGAATCTCTTGAGTTTTCGAAATGTTTTAGTTTTCTAGGGGACTTTTGGGTAGACTCGCGTACATATCCTGAAGTGGAATTCACATGACGGGATTCATGTACCTCACCGGGTAAGTTGTGATATTTCTGTACTGGGGGATATTGGGTGAGACTAGGTGTGAAGTGCACCAGAGAACTAAATTGAATGATCTTTTCTACCCCAACGAGACTCAAGGACAAAGTGGGTCAACTTTATTCAACACTTATGGACGACCTTATTGACGGCCGAGACTGTCCTAATAAACAAACGAACCAAAATATCATTAAACGATAACCTTTATACAAGCTACAGAAAAGTGACCTCATGTACGAGCCCAGAGTACTCAACAGGCCCCTGTCTCAGGTATACGAGTCGCTGTGTGTGAATCCCGCTTTGCGCGCCATGTTCACGTGCATGGCTCGTGAGGGCGACGATTACCTTCATCTGCAACTCGACCAGCCTCTGCCCCACATCCTCACGTCTCGCCTTCCATTCCGCAAATAATGCCCGCTCCCGATGTGACGGGAGAATACGTTCTCTCATCAATTTTCCTCCTTTAAAAAAAAAAAAAATGTTTTTCCTTCTCGGGAAATTCAAGCCTTCATTTAGCTTTCAAGTGAGGAACGCGACGTCGCATGTGTTATCCGCTGACCGGTTCATACGGACGTTTTAGTGGTCTCCCCAGGGCACTGGGTGCGTTGAACAGGTGGGGGTGGGCAGGAGGAGAGCGGGGGGGGGGGGTAATAACCTGGAGGAGGAGAAGGAGAAGCACGGCGGCCATGTTGGACGAGAGGCAGCAGCAGAGGCTGACTCCCGTGTACACCCCGTGAAGCCTCCAGGAGGTACCCAACCAGGCCCAGCTTACTGTTAACGTTCGTTACCTGATATATCTGTACTTAATTGATTAATTTTAGATTAGATTTATCAGTGTATAGTTAATAACACTCATTTCCCTTAGTATACAACGTGTTGGTGATGTCCAGAACTTATTAATTCTTTGATAGAAGACATTCTATAATCTGACGGGACTTCATTTGTGTATATTACACCTTCCTTATTTCAACATGACATGTATTCATATACCAGTTACAGTAATAAATGATGTCCCTTGGCTTGGATGTAAAATGCCTATATATGTGAGTGTTTTAGGACGTTGCATTAATGCAGCTTTCGTCTGAAAAAAAGCAATGTACACAGTACGACATTGCAATGTAAAGCAAATGGAAATAAATAAAGATATATATATGTAGTCTTTAAAAACTATATGATACAGCTAATGGCCACGAGGTTCATCCAATAAAACATGGCCAAGCAAACATATTGCAATCACTTCAGTTGCTAAGACTACATGCAGAGGAAGTGTAAATATTCATCATGGACCTACACTGTACTATATAATAAATGTAGACTGGTTTTAACGAGAAGGAGCTACACGCATCCCGACAAATGCTCCTTCAAATTTATATGAGGAAGGTGTGAAGCTTGGATATGTGAATTACTAAGTGATCAGTGCGATGACCCTGTAGCGATATATAGTAATTTAAACCTGAACTTTACCACTGGCGCATACACAATGAGGGCTCCTCGTACAGTTTATATTTCTGTCGTGAGGTGATGTAACTTTAATCAATCTGATCAAAATTCTCTCCGAAAACTGGACATTTTCGGAAGAAATGATATGAAGGATGGGCGAAGCAGCGAGCAGGCAAGCGAGGCGGTTGTGGCTGCGCCACTCACTGCAGAGAATCGGCAGGCACATCCCCCCCCCCCCCTCACCCCACCGCCACTACCCCATCATCCCCCCACACCGCGCTGCCATACATCGCCAGACCCTACCCCCGCCCACCCCCCGCCCGGAAAACCTACAGAGGCCGTGCGTCCGTGCGTGCGTCTGTGCGTGCGTGTGTGCAGCGCCGTGCGTTGGTGCGTGTGACTGTGCGCGCGCCCGTGGGTGGGAGGGAGGGAGGGTGGGAGGGAGGGGAGAGCGGGCCGCTGGCACGGTGCCAGCACGTTGGCGCGATAAGAATAGCACGTGGTGCGGCCCCGCCATCCGTCCTCGCCCGCCGACAGCGCGTTAACCCCTGGCGTCCCGCAGCCCGCTGCAGCGCTGTGGCTGCGTGGTGCTGGGAGCGGGCGGCGGGGCGGCGAATCGCTGCCCGGCTCTGTGAGAGGAGCGGCCGGCCTCCATGACGGCCTGCCTGCCTCCCCGCCGTCTCCGCCGTCCTGTCAGACCCCGGTCAGAAACGACCATTACAGACAGTATTATAGAAGAGTTTGTTATTAAATCTCCATTCTCAACCATCGAGGAGTCTCTTTGTACACAAGGAGATATGTACGACTATATCACAAAACATACCTGAAATTGCCTTCCCCTGTGTACCCCGAACATTCCCCATCAAACTCACATATGTCCATACTATTTTCTACTTATTTTGCCAAGGACCTGCTTAAACTGAGTCTGGAAGGAAGATATTGAAGTCAGAATTGAATTAAACTAGATGGGATTATTTCATAAGCATGTCCAGTGCGTATGAGTGATGTTGAACAGTGTGACATACGATGCCTATCAATTCCCTGCGTGATAAGTCCTGTAATTGTCAGATTTGTCATGGAGATTTTAGAACTGACTACTGTCTTTGGTTGATGATATCAGTTCACCAAATACAAAAACACACGGTATAGGTCAGATATAAGAGTAGTTTCTCTGAGATTTGTGATAGTGAAAGTGTGTCATATCAACAAGCTGGTCTTCCCCAGAGACAGTCAGGCATAGGGGAAATATGAACGCAATCGAAATATTTCCAAACCATCTGTTGTTTGGTTTTTAAGCAAAGATTTGCTGCACTTAGAGTCCATGATTCTGAGAGTTTTGAGTTGGAAAAATAGGAGTAAAGTGTAATTGTATGTAAAGTAGAGGATCGGGTGGCGAGGTGACCGTGTTGGAGGTTTTACTTAATGATATTATAAAGGAATACATAAGATTGAGTGTTTGGTGCACGTATCCCACCAAGTTTGATCGTGTAGTAATATCACTACAGTAACTACAACTTTACGGGTCCTGTGCTTTTCCGTCTTTGACGGGAACTAGAATGTGAGCCATCCATGTATCACTACATTCTCATTCGTGTACAGCAGTGGTGGGTGCAGCCACATTATCTGCAAGGCTCCAAGTCTTACGTACTTACACGACACGTACAGATTTGGGCGGTCTCATGGTTTATACATAATTTATCATGAAATGCGAGGATAAGACCCAATTTGTATTTTGCTTCTTTGTTATTTAGCTTGTATCCTACGGAGAACATGTGTTCAAATCGGAAATTGAGATGCAGGTCCACTAGGTGGAATCTAGACTGGCCTCAGTCCCTGTATCCTACCCCTCCACCCCTTCTGAGTGACACAGGCTTGATTCATGGGCCAGTCAGAGAAGGACACATGCTATAATGAATTGTATTCCGATTTTCTTTAATCATTTAATGAATGTTCATAATCAAAGACTTGAACAAGTCTAGGTGGAATCTGACATCAATGACCAGTAGACTTACATACACCCCCCGAAAACTATACCCTTCAAATGTCAATATCAAGAGCATCTATGACTGAAGTCCTGTGCCCAACCTTGGCAAGGTGGTCATGACAGAGGTCTGAGGGTCAAGGGGCGGAGTGCGCGAGACAGTTAAGTACCAGCTGAGGTAGAAGCACAGTAGCTGGTCGTGTTAATTAATCATGTCTTATGACAGATACATGTGCGTTCATTACTGAATCATGACGGTATTGCTGCCAGGTCCATGTCTTACACTGAAGTTTATCATCCCCGTCTGTGAACCAAATCAGTAATGAACTCTTCAGAGATGGGAGCTTCTCGCTTTACCATGAGTATCCTTATTTTACTTTCAAGTTTCAACTGGGGCCCAAGGAGGTGGTTCATAGACAGGGTGCTTCATAGACCTGTTGGGCTGAAACGATCACTGACATTTGGATATAGCTGTGCATTACATGTACAGGTGTAATATTTCGACTATGCAACGAAAACGGTCACTATTAACGATGGTCACTACCCAGCCGCACCTGCCAGATGTTTAGACCTCCCCATATATCCTCAAATGTCTAGAATGGGTCTAGATAAAATCGTGAGGAATCTGGATGCACACTCCCACTGCCCAGAACAGAGAGGAAATACATCAAACCACCTGATCATCTTCCGAATTCTCTGATCGATGACGTATTAATGTTAGACCTTCTTTAAGAGGCCAGACAACAAAGGAAGGAATTAGGATAGTGATAGATCAGCTAGTTTTACTTAGGTTATATACACAAACAATACGGGAGCACAATGAAACCGAGCACATTGACACTGGAATTGCTATTCATTGTGAAATGGTACAGGTGTTGATCTTATTGGTTCGAATGAGGGTGTAGGATGAAGAAATGAAAGAACATGTCTTGCTCAAATATAATAATAAATGACGTGTATCACAATACTCGTTCTTTATACTCCCAAAGGAGATCTTAACTAAAGTAAGTACTCAGGAAAGGTCCACGATGCCAACCCTGGTTGTTCCGGCTGGCAGCTGGCCAAAGTTTACAGCCTATAACTGAGCTATCGAAGAGGTGATTAACACCAAACCCATTAGACTGAGTGGTCCAGAGTGGCAGCTGGGGTTACAGAACTGTACCCCACCCCCTCCCACCCGCTCCCCCGTCCTCATTTCCGCGCTGTTTCCATTTGCTCTGTCTAACGACGTCAGACTAACGAATGCTCTGACTTATTTGTTCGCAGTAATGGGCTGTAGATGAAATGTGTAAACTAGGGAGTTGTTTTATAGTAGTGAAGATCGTTAATAGTGACCGATTCCGTTACATAGTCGAAACGAATTATCACACCTGCGCATGTATGGACCAGCTATATCTAAATAGGCCTTAGACCATCAGCGATCGTTTCAACGCAATAGGTCTATGCAACACCTTATCTATGAAACACCTCCCAGGTTCTAAGTGTGCTATATGAGCTGTGGATGGTATAGGAGATGAGTTGTGGCCTTACTGCTATATCGAAGGCCAGTCCTTCTCATACCTTGTCTATGTGGTGTGATGTGCAACCACCTCTCCTTCACCCCAAGCAGTGGTAGACTTACTGCTATATCAAAGGCCAGTCCTTATCATACCATGTCTATGTGGTGTGGTGTGTAGCCACCTTTCTCCTTCATCCCCAGCAGTGGTAGCCTTACTGCTATATCAAAGGCCAGTCCTTATCATACCATGTCTATGTGGTGTGGTGTGCAGCCACATTTCCCATTCATCCCCAGCAATGGTAGACTTACTGTTCTCATACCACATCTTTGTGGTGTTAGAACTAAGAGAACTCTCACCTCAGTAAATGTGTAGGGTGAGATTTCTATCCGAATTCATCCCATAGATCTGATTATCACTGGTATGGTTTCAAAACTGAGAAAAAACTGAACCAAGACTGGAAAGGAACTGTAATGGCTGACCGAACCTCAAATAAAAAAACTAAAATATATATACGAAACAAAAGTACACAGCAAAAGATCTGAATGGGACAGCTGGATCGGTTTGCGTCTTAGATAATAACATTGACAACAGCAGGAGGGACGACCTTGGTATTACAAGACTAGGATTATCATGGAGGTCAATTGCAGAACCTGATATAAGGTCTGCGGAACCCACCAAACGCCCACGCAGAATTTTTGTATCTGCGATGCACCTCGACGCCCAATTCAATTAAATTGTGCGTCGTAGAGCGCGTCGGTGTGGACTCGGCCCTTTACTGACTGCAGGAAGAGCTGATATGCCACCAGATATTGTCAATAAATTATTATTTAAAAAAAAAGCCTACAGAGTCTCTATATAGATTATTGTCAGAGAGAGATGAATCAACGAGAGAAGCTTTCTTCTGGGTATATTTCTTTCATTAATCTCCTATATGCATCAATGTCAAGTGCAAATGTAAAAAAACAACTCATATAAAGCAGTGAATTGTTTTTCTGTCGGATATTGGTTCGTGTGTTTCTGATGATAAAAGCAGTCATTCTCAGGTGGGGCCTGTCAGGCGGGGCTGTCACCATCACAGGTGGGGCGAGCAGTGAGCGGTGCACCTGTTTCACGTCACAGACCACACCCTGCCGCCACCACTCAGCAGTTACCTCATGTTGTGGAGGTCTTCACACACGGCACTGACACGGGAGTGAGTTCTGTTCCCACACCTGCACACCTCATATGGTGGTTACATCTTAACGACCTGGGGGGTGTTTTTCAGTTGAGACGATCTTAACTTGAGACCGTTTGAGGGCCAAAGTGTTTTTCAGTTGAGATGATCTTAGGGGATCTCAAGTTGAGACTAAAATAAGACCGTTTGGGGTGCTTTGGGTGTTTTTCAGTTGAGACGATCTTAGGGGATCTCAAGTGAAAGGATCTCAACTTCGGTCTCAACTTGAGACCAGTTGATACTTGTCTTAACTTTCTCATCTGGTGCCAAAACATATCAAAATTTAAAGATATTTAGAACCAAGTGTATTAGTAACCTGGCAAACCTATATTCCAAATTTCATAGTTTTATTGTGGCTATTATGACCATGAGACACAATTGATAAGCATATAAAAATGGAGGCACTGCACCACTCAGCTAGTTTGTGCTGAATCTACTGTATCGCTTAAAGTCGGTGTCAACTTGAGATCGGTCTTAACTTTAGATCACTCTATACAGAGGGCTAGGGATCTCAAGTTGCGATCGTTTCAGCTTAGATCCCCTGGTTGGACTTGAGACAACATCTGAAAAACACTTGCCGCCATTGATCTCAAATTCGGTCTCAGGATCTTTGATCGATCTTAGTGGATCTCAAGTTGAGATCGTCTCAACTGGTACTCTATGTGTATTGGGTGGGGGTGGGGGGGGGGGGGGGGCACCTGGGGCCCGTTTAATAATCTAATATCGTACATGTAGACCCTTTTCTGTATGACATAAAGACCCAGGGACGATGTGGGTCAACTTTATTCAACTGTTCAGGATGACCTTGTGGACGGCTAATACTGTCTTAGCAAACAGACCTAAATATCATTTAACGATAACCCTTGTACGAGGTAAAAAAAAAAAGAGGGATCTTCATATTCGGTGCTAGATTATTGAACAGGCCCCTGGTCTTGCATATGTATCGGGGGGGGGGGGGGGTGTGCCCACATGGTCTCTCTGTAGTAGGTACTGTATGTGTATGGGTGGCTGCCATCTTTCTTTCTCTGTAGTAGGTACTTGATATTTATTACCCACCTGATACGGAGTCTCCATACTAAGCCTATGGAGATTACAGATCGCTACTGAGGAGGATACGGAGCTCCGTACCCTTCTAGGAGGATACGGATTTTTTAGATGAAAGCAGTCCCAAACATAACTACGCGGAGAATACGGCCACTCAGATCGAAATCATGGTAATATTGTGCATGTATCGGGGAGGGGGTGGTGGCTGCACGACTGGTCTCTCTGTAGTAGATACTGTATGTGTGTGTGTGGGGGGGGGGGGGGGAGGGGGGGGTACTGCCCACCTGGTTTTGCTGTAATTGGTACTGCATGTGTATGGGTGGCTGCCAGCTTTGTTTCTCTGTAGGAGGTATGGTATGTGCATTGGGGGGGGGGGGGGGGGTGAGAACAAGGCCAGAAGTTATTAATTCTATTGGTGTATGAAATGAGCTGAGGTAAATATGGGACAAAGTACAAGAATTATTTGACCTCCTATTTTCTCAGTAATGTTTGTCAGTGCCCTGGTATTTGGTGTGATTAAAAAAACCGCGGAATCTAATATAACTTTGTGGCAGGTGTAAATGTGTTAATGAATGTTACTTATTTATTTGGGGAAGTGAGTAACCTTGGCCAACAAAGAAACCAATTTCCACAAAAAAATTATTTTGTTAAGGTACTAGAGTATTCTCACTCAGAATGAGGCCTGCTTTACCAAGAATTTGATACAATCAAGTTTGATCGACCACCTATATGTGGGAATAGATAATATATGTATATTTCCAGTGGGAAATCAGGGTAGATTTTAACAAATTATAATATCTAGGGGCCTAGAGACCTTTAGCATATGGGAGTGAGAACTCGAACGCAGAGGTACTATGTACTACTATGACCGTATAATGAGTCAAGAAACTTAACTGATTTTAATGACAGTTTGTTCAGCTTATATACAGAAAAGAGGTGGTATCTTGCTGAAGTTTGAGCTTGCAAGCTCTTCGCTGTAATTGGCTGTTGAACCAACAGCCAATGAGGTTTGACAATTTTTGGTCCGGTCTCTTGCACATGCCAGGGAGGCCGCTCATGTCACCGAAAGCATCTTTTTGTTAAGATTTATTTCGAAAGACAGATATGTTAAGCGAAAAAGAATTGTTATGATTCAATGATTGATCCATTATCTCAGTTTTGGTAATCAAATAGTTAATGATAGAAAAGAAATGTTCACCATGAACACATCATGATGATGGGGGTGATTAAAACTAGGTAATTAGCTTAATGAGATGTGACCCACATACCATGAAATTCTCACCTCTCTCCCACCACCTCTGACAGGGCTGCCAAACGTCAGGGACAAATCATGGAAAATTGATCTTTTTCAAGGTCAGTGAATTGTCAGCGAATTTGTCATGGGAAATTTGCTCTTGTCAGGAAAAATCGTCCAACCCCTTCATCCCTTAATTACTTCCCCGATCATCCACCTCCGTCATTCCACATTACATACCATCGTTCACCCCCCTAGTCCCATTATCGCCACCCGCTCATCCACCCCATTCGGACAATGACCAGCCCATACATCAATCCCCTGGTCGAAGAGTCACCACCAAAATATCTATTCCCATCGTCCACCTCCTAGTCGCAGCATCACCCCAGCCCCCACCTCCAAACATGCATTCATTCATCCACCCCCTAGTCACCACCCGAACATCCATTCTCATCAGCAACCCACTCCGTCATCCACCCAACATTCAATCATTCATCCACCCCCTAGTCCCACCATCATCCCCAAAACACCCATTTCCATCGTCCACCCCCTAGTCCTACCATCACCACCCAAACATCCATTTCTATTGTCCACCCCTCGTCCCACCATCACCATCTAAATATCTATTTCCATCGTCCACCCCCTAGTCTCATCATCATCACCCAAAAGACCCATTTCCATCATCCACCCCCTAGTCCCACCATCACCACCCAAACACCCATTTCCATCATCCACCCCCTAGTCCCACCATCACCACCCAAACATCCATTCTCTTCAGCCAGCCACCCCATCATCCACCACACCCTCCGCCCCAGACCCATCACCCAACCCTTGTCATGTACCCGTATTATCCATTCCTCCTATCATCCACCACTGTCATCCATCAACCCTACCCCTCCCTCCCTCCCTCCCCCTCTAAAAGAAAAGAAATCTGACACAAGTGACATGAGCCAACCCCAACAAGATAGTTTCCAGTGGAAAGAAAGGCTAGATGGAATCTGTATTGTCAAAGTGACAGTAACTGCTACTGGAGACCTGACAAGCTGCCAGAGCCTGGTGTGCGTCTGGTGACCGCCGCCCCCGACCCCTGCCAGCGGGCTCTCTGATAGCGCCGTCATCTCTCCACCAAAAAACACCACAAGAAACTAGCAGCAATATTCATGTTCAAAGCATACCAGAGTGAAACGAGTTAAAGGATATTATAGGCATATTCTACGATTCACAGTTACGTCAGTGGTTTTTAGATATGGTCTGGATAAACTGGATTCTTGCTGTTCATCGTCATGCCAAATGAATAAATTTAATGTTTCGTCCAATTTATCCAAACACAACAATTAACAATGTCTTTATTTACATCTACCGAAAAATATGGATTTCTTCAATTTTGTTCAAAAACTACATACATCTATATATCTACATTCTGTGAAAGTTTGAAGAAAATGACACGGTTTTCACTATGTGATAAGCAACATTTCAGAATTTCTACATCTTCTTTTATAATATTTTCATAATATTGATCTCTAAATAAATACTAGCACAGTGACCCCATTTTTTGTAATTAGCTATATCTTCTACAACACTTTCAGGTCGCCATATTCAATTTTCAGAAAAGTGACATCATCAGACATGTGTTTTACTTTCAAGCTAAATTGTCTGATAGGCTTCTAAAGCAGGCTGCAGCCGGATGAGCCCAAGTATCGGCAAGTGATTGATTGCTGTGATACAAGGGGAGGGGAGTCTCAAGCACCCAGACACACATTTATCATTAGATAGGAACAGACTGATACGAAGATGAAGCCATGTCTTCTTGAACAATAGGAAATCCCCCATTATGCCAGCATGCAATGTGCCTATAACATTGCAGCATGAACTCTCGAAGGATACAGAAAAATAGAATGAAATACTTAAAAATACATGTAGTAACATGAAAAAGCTGTTTGAGACTATTCCAAAGAAAGATAAAACCAGCTTTTTGAAACAGAACAATCTCCTAGGTTATTTATGAAATATTTGAAAAAATTGAAAAGGATTGACTGAAATTAGTCTATAAAAGTGAAAAGCTGAAATCTTTGATGGTCCCAATCCACCTTAATGGACCTACCTAAAAGGGTCCCCTGGGACGTGTCCTTACAAGAGATATCACTCATTAGCCTCATTCTGTACGGACATTTAATACGCTCTGCGTAGTACCCTGATGCCAGCTCTGTCTGACTCGCTCCTGTACACACATATTACACAGCTTCTGAACACATATTATTCACACTACACAGAGTACTACCATCAGCTGCGAGACCATCATCACCCATTAGGCAATTTGCAAGCACAGTGACCTAAGAATGAGTATATCGTTGAGTGCCTGTCATCTGAGCCTCAATGGGGGAAGTCTCATTGACAGCATATGGTCTGGCCAATTTTTTCTTTTCATATAGGAAAATATGGGATGCTGGTTAACTTCTTACGTGAAAGTAAGCCTTGCTAAGTCAGGTTCAATGATATCATCAAATATGGTAGTTTTCGACTTTTCCAAGGAAATCCTTGTTTTCATTTCCAGTTTATAAAACTTTCTTTCCTTGTGTAAAACAAATATAGTATAAATTGAGCTTTGTTCACATCAGTAAACTGGTTCAAACCTCCCCACAGACCCCAGCCACATTCTATGGCCAACAACGGTGTTTTATTCATGTATTCTCAGTGATCCTGAGGAAGGAAATTCCACATGAAAAATATTTCCTTTTTCTTTTCATGACCTCAACTGTCATCCCTGAATTAATCTCTCCAGAGGAAAAATAGTTCAGTTCAAAAAATGGCAGGGAATAAAGGAGTGGTGCGCATGTTACAGAACACAGACTCGCACTGCGACATGGAAGTTGCTCCAACTGCTGCAGAAAAGCCAGGAGTTCAGTGTTCTCCTGTTATCATGACACCTTTTATTTTCTCGTGGGAATGAGTTTTAGATACAAAATAAGTATGGACTCCAAATTGTTGGTTTGTCAGAAGAAAATCTGAAACACTAACTCCCAACAACATGAAGATAGGCGCACTCCCACAAAAAGATGACAGTGAATCAGTATGAAGTCTCAGCCTGAATGAGTTGAGCCCATGTCTCAGATAGCAAAGGCATCACCACCACCTCCCGTGCCTGGGGTTTCTTGCTCCTAGAAATGTGGAAAAAGTGTTGCTCCAGTAATATCAGATTGTGTCCTTTGGTACCGTTATTTTCACGTTGTATCACTACTTTGTACAACACCACATTTTCAGTGACATAGGTGAAAGGTTCATTAGATTTTTGAATGAACATAGATGCAGACATAGTTATGATGCTATCCGCAAAGAATCTGGAGAAACTCTTTTCTGCGTTCCACAAACTGTGGAGTGACGCCCCCCTGTGCCTTCAATCTGTAGGGGTCTCAAAGACCTACTTCCCTTTTTGAACCTTTGTGTTGTGTCAGCGACAACTACAGTAGGTGTTTGAACGTCCCTGAAGACAATACCTGGCGACCATGGTTCGGCATCCCAGGCAGGCATGCAGGCGCACCTTCCACTTAGTGCCAACAGGACTAAGCAAGCAAGGCAAGAAGCAAACCTTGCCGCCAGTTTGGACATGGAATCCCTCGGTCAACACCTCGCATCTCTTATTCAGGTCTCAGTGTTAGACTTTGAAAGTAGCGTGTGAGAGGGTGTCTTGAGGGCAAAATCTGCATGTTTTCTGGTGCTGCGAAATTTGCCAACCTGCTAGAGAATGGGTCGCAACTATAACCTCGTTTCCATTGGCCGACGAAAACAGCAGAGATTCCTTTTTAAATTTAATTTTAGACCATAAAAAACTGTCGATGGTGCCATCAACTGTATGTCGGAATCAATTTGTCGTCGAGGGCTTATTGTGTGCACTGTTTCTACTTTATTTTCTAAGTACACATAGATTTACTATATGAAAATCTGTCGGTCCTGTCCTTAATTAATCTGTGAGCATTCCCTGCAGGTCTCGTTTCCACTCACCGACCTGACGTAGGATTACCCAAAAAGATCTATCGGTGGTTCCCGACCACAGATCGGTGCTGAATAATCGGCCAATGGAAATGGGCTTCATCAGGGACGAGGATATTAGTGAGAGGTTGAGTATGGGACACTCAAGTCTCTCAGCTTTTCAAAAGACGGTATTCACACAGAATCCCTCGTTCATACTTTCCTGAAAAAGAAAAAGCACTGCGAAGAGTTCACTTGTAGTGTCAGCTTGTTTGCTCACCTTTTTTCGGGTGAAGTGGAGGCGTGACTATGAAATCTAGGATACACAAATAAGCCCGCAAGCTGAATTTAAGAAAAGACTTGATAGAAGAAGGCCGTACAGTAAAGATAACCTGAAACGAACAGAACAGGGGAAACTGTCTGTGGACTGGTCACATCAAACTGACACATGGGGAGATCTAATGCTCTATGGTCAGATGAGAAATATGATGAGATATTACTACAAAATAAACATCATTACGCAGGGCCCTTCCACAACAGTGGCATGAGAAAGTTTCTTGAATCAAAGATATTGACACAGATTAAAACAGTAAGTGAAGCCTGGATATCATTGGCAGACCACCCTATCTAAGGCAGAGGTATAAATAGAAAAGAAAAGCTCCTAAAGTATAGTAAAGTCTGGGAGGAGAAATGTAATACAATTTGCAAAACCAGACACCATGGCATGTAGTCAGACCGTTATCTGTCCTCCAGGACACAGAGGGTGGTGAGTTAGCTCAGTGTTTAAGGCACTGAATAGAACTTGTAACACCCAAGGTTGTAGAACTTTGTGGGTTGGACTACCAATGCAGCCAATCTTGTCCTATATCCCCAGCAGTGGTAGATTTACTGCTGTATCAAAGGCCAATCATATTCATACCGTTTCAATGTGGTGTGGTGTATAGCCACCTTTCTCCTTCATCCCCAGCAGTGGTAGACTTTCTGCTATATCAAAGGCCAGTCCTTCTCATACCATGTCTATATGGTGTGGGAACTAAATGAGCTCTCACCTTGGTAAATGTGTGTGGGAGAAATTTCTACTTAAATTCATCTCATAGGTTCTATCACCATCAAACCCAAAGTAAGGCTAATTAATAGAACATATTGGACGTTAAACTACCTAAACAACAACGACAGCCTCCAGGACACGAGAACCACCATCCTCACCAGCCTCACCAGCCACAGATGGCCAAATGATGTGTTCCAGGCAAGAGAGGTAAATGAACCCCGAGCGATCACGCGAACTGGATCCATGTGTATTGACCATTAGTCAGTACCTAGACTGGCTTCAGTCCCTGTGTCCTATTCCTACTCCTCCACCTACCCCATCCCTCCTCGCCGGGATATACATGTACTGCCTTCCTTACCCCTCCCCTACACTCCACCTCAGCCACTTGACACAGGAATCCTGGGCCTGTCAGAGAAAGAATTAATTTCATCCTGATTTATTTCAATTATTCATTGAACATTCAATAGAGACTTGAGCAAGTCTATGCCTACCTCAGCAGTCCACCTGAGATGTCCATAACAGGCCCATTAGTATGACATGTTATAGGACGTTTATTCACAGCCTGCGGGTAGGAGTTGTATATGATATGTGTTACTTACAAAAGAATGTTATTAGAGGCAGATGTAATAACGCCCACTTTTTTCCGTCTGAGCAAGCCTTTATTCTTTCTCATGTAGGAAGTACAGTATGTTTCCAGTTCTGTTGTCATCATGAGTAGACTATCATGTATAACTTAGTGTTTCTATAGAACATAAATCATGGATACAGTGGTCTGCTTTTCGTTTTAATCCAATTCAATGTTAATAACTCAGACTTTTTATTACAATATGGAGTTTTTATATAGAACTGAATTGAGAAACGTATAAATAAACAATACTCTATGAGTTTTGATGTGCAGTCATTACCATCAAGGCGAAGCTGAGTGGCAATTACAGAGCATCCACATGAGTGGAGTATTATTAAGTTTACTATTTAAGTGCTGTTCTGGATTTATCTCACCCCTTTCATGGATGTTAAATAACATCACAATATCAGAATAATTCAAATTTCTTATGCAAATCCAGTTAGGAACGTCTAAATCTCCATGTTGATGTCTTGCCTACCCTCTCAATTCCTGGCTGTTGATTGGCCAGTTGATTAAGACACCATCTTACATAATTTCGCCATGATCGTGGCATAGTATTGTCACTTTACGTGATCGTTGCATATAATGTTTTAATGTAGTAGGGTTGGATCAGTCTAGCAGTATTTCTTTCGCTCTTTGAAAGAGGGTGCAGGATGTCAGTCCCTGCTGTGTAGTGATTCGGGTGAACCCGTGCACGCAAGTGTCACGGGGTGGCTCGGATTATATAACTTGGTTTGTATATAAGCCAGGGGGCCGTTTCACCAGTCGATATAAGTCTCGCTGTTTGTAATAGCGACACCAAAGCGGCAGTGTGTGTTTCCTGAGAACGTGCAACCAAGCGTGAATGGCACTTGGGATATGAGCTGTTGGTGCCACTGTGAAGCCGCTGTAAGCGAGAGGGTCGACTCTCTCGTTGGTTACGTATATAGGAGGTTTTAACCCACTTCCCCATGAATTAAGCAATGAAAGTATACATATATAACCTATAATCGTACCAAATATGAAGAAGATCGGCCGCACCGTCCCAAAGATATCGGCGTTTGAATTTTGTCATAGCAAATACTGTTCTGGTGGCCAGTGTACCCCACCATCATGTGATCTAATTTATGCTGCGACCTTGACATCGACTGTGCTTGCTTCACTCTCCAAGCAGAGATTCCGCGTGCTATACCGCGAAAGATCTGCTAGGAGAGTGCTTGTATGATATCCGATCGATAGCCCGATGTTTCAAATTCAAACGCCGATATCTTCGGAACGGTACGGCCGTTCTTCTATAGGTTTTATGTACCCCTTACTCGTGTTAAAATTTCATAGCTTAATTCCTATGGGAAGCACAGAAAATCCTCTATATACACACAGTGAGGTTTGATAGCACATCCATATCTATAGCGAGACCCTGTACTCACTCATTGCACTATGCCGTAAACTATGCAAACAGTGAGAGTTGGTCCCACCTCAACAGCGAGACCACTGATGTAACGCGAATTTGAGCTTGACACTGTTGGTATCGCTGTTGCTGGCACTGTTGCAGTCCTACCTCTCGCTTTAACCCCCCTACTAGTAAAACGGCCACCTGGTTCACAGTAGGTTGGCAGGCATACTTGTGCATTCTCTCTGGGAAGATTGAATCCTCCTCTTGGTGGTTAGGTGAGTCTAGTACTCTGGTATCTAGATAGCCCCCCCCCCCCCCCCCCCCCGGCTTTACTTGGCACACCTGTGTCAAAGTACTGTACTTTGGTTGTGATCTAACAGGGATTACTCCGACAAGTGGTTTAATAAACATCCATTCTTTATCAAATCTGACGAGTCTGGTACCGAAGTACCAAAGTAACTGTCCCTTATCCCTTTCAGGGAGGTGTTCCCTTAAGCGGGGTGTCCCAGAAGTGGGGTGTCCCAGAAGCGGGGTGTCCCAGAAGCGGGGTTTTACTGTACATCTTTCCTAGGATAGGCTATCCTCAATAAGGCCAGAGCTGGCGAGCGCTACAATGTAATTCGTATGGCTAAACTTGGACCAGGGGTGAGATAAATGATATATATGAAACTGTTAACAGTAAAATACAGGCAAATATATGAATCCTACTATGTACAAGTGAATAAAAATACAAGGGATATAATACAAGAACGACTCATTTCTAAAATTCAAGAAACTGATGTATGTGTTGACGGTACCACCCCTCCTTTTCACCTCCACCCCCATACGTACCACTTCCCCAGTCCTGCCACCACCTTCTCATGCCTATCATTGAACAAGATGGAGAATTCATGTTTATTCTCCAAAGTGCATTGCCTGCCACCGCGGGGCGAAATCTGGATAGAAAGTGAGATAGGGCAAGGCAGGGAAAGCGCCTCTTTCTTCGAATGTCAGGATGCCTGGAGATGTAGCGCTGCATGGTTTATAGACTGAGGCCCATTCTGTATACGCGTGCTGATTGGAGGTCTTCTTTTTACATTGCCAACGCGCAGCAGCCGCCATACAGTCGTCCTTTATATCTGACATTTCTTAGGCAAGCCTGCAAAGGTTACAGCTTTTCCATTTACCAGCAGCTAGGTAAGAGGATTCAGTCCCGATTCTGTGTGGCGATGGAAAGTAGGAATATCTATACTTTAGACCTTTAGTTACCCTACCCCGCTCTCTACACCCACCAAGTCTTTTTTACTGAATCTCTTATCAAGTATGTGTTCTGTGAATGCTTCAAGATGGCCTGTTTCTTGATGGTTGTACCCATCTCAGAAGCAATAAGCAAGTGAAATATGAAATAATAGCCCACATACACATTATTTTGAATGCTATTTTGTGTTGGCGACTCCGGAATTCGCTGCGTTTATTTTGCTTGGTGTAACCTTGGCATAATTGTAGCACTACCTACTTCCAGGCCACACCGGCGATTGTCTTGTTTTCAGAGAATTTCAATGTACTTGACCCGGCGCTGACACTAGACGATTGTAGGCGACGATTCATGAATTTTGCACCACCTACTGTCAATAGCTAGACATCGGTACATATAAAAAGTGTAAACGCTTGAGGAAATTCTTAGGTTAATGACTATTGTGACCGATAGCACCCCTCTCATAAGATCTCACACTCTCTAAGTGGTATTCTGTACAAGGTTCTCACTACACTCTATGGGAGAAGAATTCTTAATGAACTATGCTTAGAGCCTTGCGTATCCACTGGCACACAGTATTCCCACTATGTGGCATCATTGAGATTATAGGAATCTTTGGGTTGCATTGATGTACGTCTTTATCACGGGAAGCAGGCCAGTGGATTCTCAAAGCTCTAGTTCGTTAAGAATTCTTCTCCTACAGAGTGAAGTGAGAGTACAGAATACCACTTAGAGAGTGTGAGATCTTATGAGAGGGGTGCCGATATCGCGTTATCGAGCAGTACCTGACGATTATTGGCTAGACGATCTCCAGTCGTTACATTTTAGTGTTAATGCCGCGAATGGACGCGCCAGTCATACTGCCACTCACATATGTAAATCTAGCTGCACCTGTATTGGGTGGCTCACGTTGCTAACACAATTCATTCATCCATTTTGACAGAGTCACTTTATTGATGGCAATGAAGGCCAATTAGCAGTTTGACAGTGTGTGTAGAGCACACCTGAGCTGGTAACCATGGCGACTCCTGTTGAAATGGAGTATGACGAGATGAGGGTATTAACAGGTAGCGCCACCTTTATTACCTTTAACCCAGTCTGCGTGACCGGTGACTATTATTGGCATTATCTAATATTAGGGACATTAACATCTCTTCGGCAGGGATGTAATTTGTACCAGGTGAAAAACTCATGTCAGGTAGCCTGGAAACAATGTGTAAACACAACAGGCCAGGTAGGAGCCACCATTTAGTCTAAGCCGGTACCTCACTTCGAACTAGCAAACTCGCGTACATTTAGCCAGCTGCACTATGGTATACGTGGAATGTTTTTGATAAAACCTCAAACGTGTATACTAGGTCTGTGCTACAAAAGATGCTAAATTATTGGCAACCGTTTAATTTGTATCCTATTCATTTTGATAAGTTATATTGGGGGGATTAGGTCAGAGGAGAGAGTTGTGATTTGCAAAGTTCAATGTCAAACAGCTCCATCAATTACCTGACTAATAGTTAGCACCAGGGTGTTATAAAACGCTACATTTAAATATAGGATAAAGTCATATGTATAGAACTTTGGGCTAAAATACTATTACACTATCTTGGTCCTACTGGTCCTGATATTGATTTAGATTAGAATCCAGTCAACTTATCACTATTACACAGGGATGCCCAGTCTTACGCATTTTCCATGATTTACGCATTTCTATTCTCTTCAGCTGCAGATTACGAATTGCGACAAGTCCAACCCGTTATACACACTTTCCAATACAAATCCCCCTAATTTGTTTCAATTTTGTGTAAGTTCCAATATCAGTGTGAAAGTGATGTTTACCTTTGAAGAAGCGGGGGGGACATTTGACTAAATAACTTAGATATTACATGAAACATACCCAGCTATTTTTAGAATTAGGAAGTAAAGAGGATTGTTTGTCAGGAATATGTCTCGTGTTCATTATTTTGAATATATTGTATCAATACCAAGGCTATTTAAAGATTTTATGCCAAAATCAACATTACTGATTCTATTACAGATTTCAATTTGGTTGTAAACTACCCATTTTGGGCAGAACAAATATTGATTTAAATTATTCGAGGTTTTTGTTTTTGTTTTTGTTAAATTCAATATAAGACGAACATTCACCTTAAATCATGCACTTTTACATGTCGTCGAACAACACATAGTGTGACAAGTACAGAGGACATACTACAGTAACTGTAGCAGTCTGCTTCAAGAAAAGAATGAATACACAGGACAGTACACGGGGTAGTGAAGGTAAGTGAAAGGGTTGTGTTGGCCAGGGATTTAACCTTATAGTCGCTTGCATTTAATCAAACATGTCAATGTTTTCTAATAAAAATGTTTTCATGCCAACTTTGAAATTTTCTCTGTTCTTTATTTTTTGTATATCATCTGGTAGACTGTTCCAGATGTCCACTCCGGCATACAGAGGGCTTTGCCGGTATTTTATTTTTCGGTTTTTCTCTTTTTATTTTTTCTTTGTTTCTTGTGTTGAGATGGCTTTCTATTATATGGGTTGGGTCATGTGACCACCACCACAAATTCATTAGCAGCCCTTGATATCAGGTAACATAGAGTTAAGGCTGCTCCTGGCGCGAAGGGTTAACGCCTACCGTGTCAACAGGAAGCGCAGCGGCCTTGTGTCAGGCAAGAAAAGACGACCTGGTCAATCAGAAAATAAACCAACGACAACAAACATAATCAGCCCAGCAGTGCTAGCTCAATGATAGACGCCCGAATTAGTTTGACATTATCAGATTGAAATTTTTTTGTCTGCTTTGTCAATCACGCGGCCCTGTCCGACACTCAAATACGCCGGCCGGCCTGACGCGGGCACCTAAATGTAGGCATACGGCACTGTATGAGCCACATGGGGTAGATTTAGGTGCCGGCGCCCGGGCCCCTGAGTGAGGCGCGCTGTCGAATAAGGCCACGTACCGGAGAGCGAGGCGACCAAATGTCAACAGGCTATTACCGCCTGTTTGCATTGTTTTCCCGCCACATTTGGTTACTATATGACTTTGATGTGTTTCCTAGGCGACCGGCGCCGACTCGCAGAAGCCAACCCCAGAAGTTGGTGACGGCGGCGTTGTGGTGTGGTGGTGGTGGTGGTGGTGATGGTGTTGATGAGTGTTGGGTCTCCAGGGCCATGCATTTACACGTGTTATGAGTTTCTCTGCGTGCCACATTTGTTACCCGGTGTCCCGCTTCTAGTCCATCTGATATAACTACGCATGTCACGACCCTATATTCTCCATCTCTCCAATTTACATAATTGAATCCATCTCTCCAATCCACTGAAAGACTTGCTTTGTAATACGTAATGTCAAAATCACCGAAAACTATGCATAGGTCAGCTATATATTATTGAAAATAAACAATGATGATAAAAAGAAACTCCTCGCATGAAGTTGTATATAAATCATCTGAACAGAAACAGCAACTTCCCTCTTTTCCATGGAAATCCACCTTTTCATTTCCGTATATAAGGTTCTTTCTGAGCGCAGGTTTGCTGCACTAGGGAACATGATTTTGAGAATTTTAAACAGGAAAAGTATGCGTAGAGTTTAGTGGATGGGTACAGGGAATTGTATGTGAAGTTCAGAGTCAGGAGATGAGAGACCTTTGAAGCGTAACAGACATGCTGTATCAGTCAGGAGTGGAGGGGATGATAAGACGCTTTGGAGGTTACTTCATATCATCAACGAGTATAGAGAAAGTATACTCGTTGATATCATTAAGGAATCCATAAGATTGAGTGTTTGACGCCCATAATCCATCAAGTTTGATCACGCAGTAATCTCACTACAGTAGCTACAACTTACGAGCCCTGCGCTTATCCGTCTACGATGGAAACTACACCTGCTCCTTGTTTCTTTGTGTAAAACAACTGGTATATACTCGTTAGTAAAACAAAGATAATATCAATAGAGCTTCATTCATACTGATAAAACAAATGGGTTGAACCTCCCCTGAATCACATGCTGTGGTCGACACCGACATGTTTTCAACATTTTCTCTGTCTCTCTGTATAACAGAGTGTCCCGCATCTAGTGCGTCACTGTCCTCCATTGTACTAACAAAAGAGGGCAGAACTAATTCCACCCTATTCGCGCCAACCTACAAACTCGACACGTGAAAATATTTGTCCTGTCAAAAAAATCCATCATCTCTGAGGATGAGATTAGTTCAGAAATCTAATATCCGCCGTCCGAAACATAAAATACTGGTGATTATTGCAAATAGAGGGATGCATTTAGCAGCAAGCAAGTATTTCATTAAATTCTAATCATGGTTATCATCTGAATGTAGCGCACATTTTAGCTGTCTGTGTATATGATTACTGACTCTGCTCCTGGAAACATAACACTATACATTCAGAGATTGCAATGCGGATGTCATTTGAGCCGCTCCCTGTTCAGAGTAGCCTCTTATGGGGGTGGGGGGAGTTATGGTGGTTTCCCAGGTAATTTCCAGGCAGGTATTCACGTGGTAAACACACACAGAGATACGGGGGCCGAGCCTCGCTCCGCTGGCCGGCTGCAGATCGTATTACTGTCAGGGATGCATGCAGCAACTCAGCCGCAATGCGCCTCAACAATAACCTTTATCAGTTCTGAATTAAAAATGGCCAAAAACAGGCTGCGGATTGCTGTTATCGGGATATTTAAACTCTCTAGCATCGGTGTCAGGTCGCCCTTATTATTATTTTCTGTTGCGTTGGTTTGTGTTTTTGTGTATGTGTTGCTTTTTTTGTTATGTATTTCAATCCACTTTGCAATAATAGAATGCACTTCGGACATTGTGTCATCTTCATCAGGCCTGCTGGGGTGGACAGCAATGATCAATCTGTTCACCCTCTTGGTCGCCTTGCCTCCGCACGGTGCAGGCCGGATATGCTTGCATGCAAACATGATTAAAGTGACCGGGTTGGGGAGTTAACTCAGTGGTAAAGAGCACTGGACCTATAATCCCAAGGTTGTTGGGCTTTGTGGGTTTGAGTCCTACTGCAGCCACTTTTCTCCTTCAACCCCCCAGGAGTAGATTTACTGCTTATATCAAAGGCCTATCCTTCTTACATCATAGCTATGTGGTATGGGAAGTAAAGGAACTCTCACCTCGGTAAATGTTTAGGAGTGAGATTTCTACCTAAATTCATCTCATAGATTTGGTCGAACCCAAAGTAAGTCTGATAGAACACATTGGACGTTAAACTACCCAAACAAACAAACATCCTGATCATGTGTGCCATTAGAAAGGATAACCTGGGCATTTCCATCGAGTCCGTTTACTGCGACATTCTGCAGGGAGGTGGTTCGGTGTGTCTGGTTTGATATGTATTAGATGGAGCGGACCATGGCAGATCAGCCATCAATATGCATGTATGTTTACCACACCGACATTGGATCAATGCCGATCCCCTTACGTGGGTGTCCATTCTGTGTCCAATACAACTTTTACCATCAACAATACACACGCACAGCCTCGATCCACACTCTCTGGTTTGTATTTTAAGCCATGGACAGGCGACGAAAATACGCCTCTGTGAGTTTCCAAGTCCGTCTGCTTAAGCCCAGCTCTCCGCTTATTGCCGGGCTTATTCACGTGTTCATTCGGGCATGACTGTTCGGGGGTATTCAACCATGCCAATGCCCTCCCTGCCACGGCATTGATACATTGGTCTAGTTGTGAACTTTATGCATCAGTCACAGGGTCTATTTACTTTTTGGTGGTATTTTTTTAAAAATCACTATTATTGGTGATTCTGTTTAACTGCTGCTGTTTAACCATGACTCATTGCTAAGGTGCACTAGGTTCCAGACGGTCTGCCAAGTAATAAATAATTATTCTTCACGTATGCAAATCTAGTATTGACTGTGAGTCGTAAAAATCAATAAGTTGACGGTTGACAAGGCCCACAATTGACTGAACACAGCCACTGGCTAGCCGAGTTTTTCATCTTTTTCCTCACACTCAAATTGATTCTAAATATGCATTTGAATAGATACATGTTCTGCGTGTTTACTTTACAATTTGTGTTGCAGTTTGTGAGGTGCCTGCCTCTGCTTTGTACCGTGTTATTTCACAAATATACAGAAAGCATGAAACTTTCACATACAGACATGGTAAGGGCGGTGTGTTAGAAATCGTTAAGTCATAACAATGTTGTTGGCAATGTTTGATGGGAAATCAACGTCCTTTTTTTTAATGCATTAACATTCGTTGGCTTATTTTGAATTCTGTCACTTTGGAGATCCTTCGGAAGGTCGTTCGACGAATACATATCGGTTATGCCTGGGTATGTCCAATATTAAGTGTAGTTGTACAAATTGGACGTTAAACTACCTAAACAAACAAACTTGAGCAATAACAAGTCCCACAGTTCAGGTGCCCCCCCCCCCCCTATCTCTTTAATATTCAACTAAGATTAATAGAATTAACCGTAACTTCCATGGTTCTTTGAACGTTCACGAGTAGGGGGAAAACAACAACAAAAGAAAAGAAAACCTGACATGGTTTCTTGGATATAGAAAGTCAGCCTCTGTAAATTCGTGCCATGGTCGCTGGAACTCGGGCGTCGATATTCAATCTGATGTAGACTTTCTTTGTTTTACTATATTCTATCTCAGACGCTTCATACTCTGAAGTGTGGACACTTCGTATTCTATACTCTGAAGTGTGGAAAGTGCAGCTTTGGCCAGTGTCCTTTATGATGTATGGGTTTAGAGTGCCTACCCTACACCACATGGGTTATTATTCTCTGTTAATGCCATTGCATAACTTAGCTTAGAATAGTTTATAAATCCTTCTCTTCACGTGATCCAAAGTCCTTTGAGCTGGACATTACAGAACATATTGGACATTAAATTACCCAAAACAACAACAAACGCAGTTTAATGCTGTCGTCGTGGTGCTTAACCCTTAAACAGCCACAATCATTCACTGCACACTGCATACTAGGCAGGCACTGGCGCAATTTGAGACCTTTATACAACAGGCCTCTATGTTCTATGTTGTTAAAGACTTACAAATCAAAACCTACCAGTAATTCATAAAGCATTATCTGAACTTTCTTTTTACAGAATTACAGAAAGCACTCAGCCAAATAACTCCATGTATCATTTATGAATCTGCGATACTTTAGGAAAGATTCTGAAAAAAAACACCCAAAAAAGCAGTGTCCTGCCATGCCTATAGGAATGCCATATGACATTCTCCCTCCGTATTCTCCCAGTCATATCTAGGGGAATACCATATGGCATTGCCCTGCAGATCTCTTTGGTTCTCATGACACATCATCATCGAGTATCAGCATTTGGCCTCCTCACAGAATCATTAGGCCTGTGCTGAGCTATTCGCTCCTACTCTCCCTATACTGACGCCATATTTGGTCTGTAGTGATGACTAAATCCGGATATAACTGCTTGTTCGCTGATTGGCTCTACATAGAGATCCCAAGCCGTGTGTCTATAATAAACAGGGACAACAACCACACCCTCTTACTGCATCCACATTCTATACCTGTTTATAGGAAAACCAAGTCAATACTCGGCAAGGCGTAGTAGTCTCCTCCTCTCCTTTAGGAGTGGTACACTTATAGAAGAACATAGCTTCCAGCGCTTTGTGCTATACTTTACCAAGTCGGCAATATCTCTGAAGGCAGTGTATTTCCTTATCCAACAAAGATACGTGCCTCCCTAAAATACCCCCTTACAGGCGCGCTAACGTCAATGCTAGTGTTTCATCCCCCACGTTCCCCATCCTCCCTGCCCCCTTTCCCTCATCTCCACAGTGGTTTTTTCCCGCCTTTTCTGTACCCCCCCCCCCCTCTCTCCAGCAGCATACACGTACAGTGTTTGCCGTCTCTGTCCCTAGCCACAAAGGCGCGCTGGCGGCGGGCGTGTGGGTAGGTGGGTGGGGGGACGGCGGGGTTGGCGCCGATGCCAATAGTATCGGGTCAGGCGGCTGCGAGGCGCGCGCCCGCCCTGCGCTAAGTGCGGCTTGATAGAGCTCGTTTTATTCAAACAACAGGAAATCAATAAGATGCTATTTTCGTGGAAATCAAAGCCGTGCTTGTGTACCCAGGTCGCCTGTGCCCCTGCCGTGAAAAGGGGTGGAGGAGGGGGTGGTGATGGGGGTGTGGTAGGGGGGGCTGGGTGTTACCCCGCACCCGCCATCGTCAAGGCCAGCTGGAGCTGCTAGGGCTGCTGCAGGCTGATGGGCGGCTGTCACTGTGAGCTGCTCAGAGCCACTCGGTGAGGCCCGATTCCCACTTGGAGATTCTTGTCTCAGAGACTGGTGTTTGGCATAGTCGCAGGGAAACACCAGTCGCACAGCGGGTGGGAGGGCAGTGTCGGCGACTAGCAACCTCAAAATTTCAAACATGTTTGAAATTAAATCACAAGAGACCGGTGCCTTTTTGGGATGGACTTGAGTCACCAACTCATGCACGCATCACAAGGGAGGGGGGCAAGAGTTGCTGACAGTTTTGAATTTTTGCGTTCACACTTAACGACATGGGAGATACCTAGAAATTTATGCTCATAGTCACCGACCGAAGCATCGCACATGCCCCGAAATTGTCTAGTGGGAATCGGGCATGAGGCCACTTGTGTACATGGATATAAATGGGTCCCATAGACTGTTGTTCACTCCTTCTCATTCCATCTCATCTCATATTTCCGGATCTCTTGTGTTGTATTTTGGGAATCAGGTATGAGCTGCTCCTCACACCATGTCCACGTCGCCGCCATTTCCACGCCTATTTTTTTCCCCAATTAGTGCTGTTTAGTAGAGCAGCTCTTTCTACTGACTGATTGAGGCGCGTAGAGTAGAGCAGCTCTTTCTACTGACTGATTGAGGCGCGTAGAGTAGAGCAGCTCTTTCTACTTACTGATTGAGGGGCGTAGAGTAGAGCAGCTCTTTCTACTGACTGATTGAGGGGCGTAGAGTAGAGCAGCTCTTTCTACTGACTGATTGAGGCGTGTAGAGTAGAGCAGCTCTTTCTACTGACTGATTGAGGTGCGTAGAGTAGAGCAGCTCTTTCTACTTACTGATTGAGGCGCGTAGAGTAGAGCAGCTCTTTCTACTTACTGATTGAGGCGCGTAGAGTAGAGCAGCTCTTTCTACTGACTGATTGAGGGGCGTAGAGTAGAGCAGCTCTTTCTACTGACTGATTGAGGCGCGTAGAGTAGAGCAGCTCTGCCTCCTGCGTCGGGGCGCGTGTCAGCGTCTGCCGACACGAGTGACAGCAGCTGATGGAGAACCGCCATCTCCAACTGCCTTCTCCTCTGGTGCTGTAATTGAATACGACGTGTTTCCATATTGTAGCTCGTATGAGGCTGGCATGACCTCCTCAAATCTCATTGAAAGAGACTTAGATATATAGGCACCTTTTTAAGCGCAGGTTTTCTACGATTTGATATGTGTTTTTGAGTTTTAAAGTGGGGAAGTAGGTGTATGGTGAAGTAGAGGGGCGTAGGCAACTATATGTGAAGTAGATAGTTCGGGCAGCGAGAGATCTTTGAAGGGGTAACAGTGTTGGAGGTTACTAAATACCATAGAGGGATCCATAAGATTGACAATTTGGCGCCCGCACCCTACAAAGATTGAACACGCAGTAATCTCACTACAATTTTAATACGAACCCTGCACTGTCTGCTCCTTTGACTTCCCAAAGCTCATTTTTGAAGTCAATGTAAATCCATGGAGATGGGGCTTCAAAATGGAAACCTGAGAGATAGTGTGCGATATTTGCGTAATTCTGACCATTTTTGCTATCAGGTGAGACCAGTAATTCACTTGGAATAGCTGAAAGTGGAGTAGGTTTCCGAGGTTTCGCCCCCTGGGCCTCTCATGGAGCACTGTTCCAGAACCCCGCTGGGAGCATGGGCGGCCCCAAAACCCCCTACCCCATTTTTCAGGATATTTTTGCAATTCCCAGTCCCATAACAGTTGTTTAACTCTTCAGACTAGAGTTAAAAACTGTAAGAACTTAAACCTTTTGACCAGGTTTCTATCAAATGTGACTCACTCGAGCACATCACACTTCCTGTCCATCACACTGCAACCCTATCACTGATCCAGGTACAAAAGTCAGGCGACAAAAAAATACAGGGAAATATTCCTGATAAATACAAAAAAAGCCATTAGTATTTTCCACAATATTGGCAAGAGCCATCTCCTTGAGATCTTTGGGAAGTCAAGATTATCAAAAAGATATGAGAATAAACAAATTCTCTGGTATCTCCAGGTTATAGTGCACGAATGTTTCCCAAATAGAGAAATTGGAACGTGACACCTCCTACCTCTCTAGGTTATAACTAGAAATACTAGAATAATAGAATAACTGACAAGTTTTAATTGCTAATATCAGGCGTTAAATCAACCAAACCAACCCAGATTTCAGTATCGAGGTAGATTTAATCGTAGAGCCGAGACATGATAAGAGAATCTAAATCACGGCCACAAGGCACGTTCCACGTGACAGCTAGAGAATACCGGCACGGGGAGAGAAGGAGGGGAGGGGAGGGGAGCGCTGCCATGGAGAGATTTATCCTCCTAATCAGCAGCAGAGACCAGACTGGCCGTCTTGAAGCACCAAGGTGGTGGTGGAGCCCGCGCCGCGCCAGTAGCCATCGATTTTCCGACTGCCGTATATATTATCATTGTGTAAAGGATGGAGGGCGGAGTGTGTGGAGGGGGAGGGCCCCCCACCCATTACCACCACCCACCCCTCCCCTCCCACACCCACCCCGGGGGCCCTGGGTACTGCTGCCGGCGTATCAATCATCACCGATATTGTTGGCACGGCCCGCTCGTCATGACAGCTGCAACGGTGGGAGTCTCAAGACTGCTGACACAGCAGTTTGCCACGCGCGCCTGGCTGCCTGTGCCCAGGGGTGTGTGTGTGTGTGTATGTGCCGCCGACACTGGCGCCTGCCCTGTATGCCTATTGAAAGTGCGCACTGTGTATGCACACATGTTATACACTCCATTCAGGCACTGAATAATGGGGATTCAATCTACGACCAGAAAATCTGTGAAAGATTGAGTAAACTCCAATATCGTGGAAGTCATTATGAAGGTAAAAAAATAATTAAGCAAAATTGGAATCTGAGAAAGATGTTTTGAACAGTATGAATCACAGTGTTATGTGACTCAGTAACATATCACGAAACTGAACCGAAGCTTAATAGGTTCTGTTCACAGTCCTCTAACAGTACACCACATTGCCTTTTATGTTTGATTTACCTCAGCTCTTTAATAGGTGAGCAAAATAAACTTCGATATCTGATATGATTCTGTTCAGTTATTGGCAGCGAGATAATGGTGTTGACGATATTCACAGTTGCTAAAGATTGGAAGAGTGTAAATTAAACTTCTCTCCAGCTGTTATATGCAAATAATTATACTATACTTTACCCTTAGATTTAACATTGGGCACTCGTACTCAACGCCCATCGAGTGTCGTAATATGAAAAACTCAATGTTACAAAGGTTAGCCAATCAGTTAGTGATAGAAGTGAGGTAAAATCTGAGCCACACTCAAACCATAGCCACTGAAAACACAATTCATTTTGGTTTGCAATGTAATCTAACCCGGCTTTGCCTCATAAGATTACTCCACAATCGAAACTCGAATATTCTATTTTCAGCAGCTACAGATCTCAACGCAGTTCCTTCTTAAAGATACACCCACACCACAGTCACCATATACACACAGACACAACACACCCTGCATTAACACGAATAGTCTCCACACCTTCTATTTACACACGAACACACCACACCCTCCATTTATTTTTAACAATGACTTAGCAGAATGCACAGACAATAACCATAGTTCTTTCCTACAGGACACACCTAGAGTAGTGCATTGTTCTATCCGCACACCGCCATCACTGCACAGGCACACAGAGACTGGCAGACCAGGTGGCTCTGCGAGCTGCTCGGTCTCTGAGCACTGAGCCACTCGTAGACTGGCTTCAGTCCCTGCTTCCTATTGCTGCCCCGAGAGAGACTACCCCTCCACGCCGAGATACAAGTCAGATGAAGGGCACTTATTGCAATTTCTTTTTGTGTTTATTGCATTGGATGTTTACCATCGTTCATCCAGGCTTTTCATCCTGGGTTACTTTGATTATTTCTAGTAAGGAAACAATACAACTACATGAGATAACTTTGTTAAGAGTTGGAGTTTTATCCAGGAACCGACGTTTCGTCCATTACATGGACTTTATCAAGGACTTTGACTTTAATTATTTACTTTATGTTTATAATCAAAGACTTGAGCAAGTCTAAGCCGCTCTGTGAGTAGCTCTGAGCAGCTCTCTGTGATCTCTTTGAGCTTCTCTTTGAGCTTCTCTTTGAGCCGCCTTCTTAGCAGCTCTCTCTCTCTCTCTCTCCCCCTCCCCCTCTCTCTCCCTCTCTCTCTCTCTCTCTCTCTCTCTCTCTCTCTCTCTCTCTCTCTCTCAGCTGCACTCTGAGCATCTCTGGAAGTCATTCTCTGTGAGCAGCACAGAGCAGCACAGAGTGAGAAGCAGAGAGCTGCTCAGTGAGCAATAGACTGGCTTCATTCCTCCTATGCCAGGCACCTCTCCTCGATGTGATCCACGGATCTGTCAGGGGAAGTCCACGTGTTGCAAAGTAGTTTCCTTTCTTATTTACAAATGATGTTCATAATGAAAAACTTGGGCAATTCTAAGTGAGCATCTCTGTGCTTTTCTCCTGAGTTGCCTTCTCTGAGCCACTCTGTCATCTCTATGAGCAGTAAACAGTGCCATCTGAGTGCCTGTCTGTGAGCCGCTCTCCTGTAAACAGTGCCATCTGAGTGCCGGTCTGTGAGCCGCTCTCCTGTAAACAGTGCCATCTGAGTGCCTGTCTGTGAGCCGCTCTCCTGTAAACAGTGCCATCTGAGTGCCTGTCTGTGAGTCGCTCTCCTGTAAACAGTGCCATCTGAGTGCCTGTCTGTGAGCCGCTCTCCTGTAAACAGTGCCATCTGAGTGCCGGTCTGTAAGCCGCTCTCCTGTAAACAGTGCCATCTGAGTGCCTGTCTGTGAGCCGCTCTCCTGTAAACAGTGCCATCTGAGTGCCTGTCTGTGAGTCGCTCTCCTGTAAACAGTGCCATCTGAGTGCCTGTCTATGAGCCGCTCTCCTGTAAACAGTGCCATATGAATGCCTGTCTGTGAGCCGCTCTCCTGTAAACAGTGTCACCTGAGTGCCTGTCTGTGAGCCGCTCTCCTGTAAACAGTGTCATCTGAGTGCCTGTCTGTGAGCCGCTCTCCTGTAAACAGTGTCATCTGAGTGCCTGTCTGTGAGCCGCTCTCCTGTAAACAGTGTCATCCGAGTGCCTCTCTCTCAGCCGCTATCTGGAAGCCACTTGTTAGAGATGGCAGGCCTGCTGGGGTGGATATCAATGACCAATCTGTTCACCCTCTTGATCTCCTTGCCTCTGCATGGTGCAGGCCGGATAAGAATGGGGAGCTTTTTTTCCATATAATTCCTGTGTATTTGAAATAATGTAACCGAACTGTATGAATATCACACCAGGACCTGCGGGTAATTTTTCAGTGTGCATCAGAAGCCTGGTGAGTTCAGTCCTGAATCCACGGAATATCTGCATCGTAGACACCCTGGTCTGCTGGGGTGGATAGCAATTATCAATCTGTTCACCCTTTTGGTCGCCTCGCCTCCTCGTGGTGCAGACCGAATATGCTTGCACGCAAGCATAACAAAAGCAACTGGGGTGGGGAGCTATCTCAGAGGTAAAGAGCATTGGACTTGTAATCCCAAGGTTGTCGGACTTTGTGGGTTCTAGTCCCACTGCAGCCACCTTTCTCTTTCACCCCAGCAGTGGTAGATCTACTGCTATGTCAAAGGCCAATCCTTCTCATACCATGTCTATGTGGTGTGGGAAGCAAAGAGCTCTCACCTTGGTAAATTTGTAGGGGTGAGATTTCTACCTGAATTCATCTAATAGATTCGGTCAAACCTAAAGTAAGTCTTATAGAACATATTGGACGTTTAACCACCCAAACAAACAAACAAATCCGACATGGCAGTTTTGTATTTTTCCATGGAAATCCTTGTTTTCGTTTCCAGATCATAATATCATTTTTTCTTTTATAAAACAAAGGAAGTATTGGACCTCATTTGCACCAATAAAACGGTGGTTTGAACCTCCTACAGACCCACAGCTCTATTCCATGGCCAACACTGACGTGTAAATCCCAGATGAAAACCATTTCCACTTTTTTCCCCTGACATCCCTGACTCTTTATGAGCTGTTCTGTGTGAGCCGTTCTGTGAGCAGATCACTATGAACAGTTCTCAGTGGGCCGCTGTTTAATGTGGCTTCAAGGTCGGGGCTTCAGTCAGTGCTGGCTGGAGTCGCCCTGCGCATACACACACACAGGCAGGCCCTGGCGAGGCCCGCTCTTTTACATAGCGCTGTTTGCCTTGTATTATTAGCCTTCTTCTGCAAGCATCTACATCTGATATTATTTGTCTGAAAATACAAGCTCCGCGTTGTTTTTGAGCTGCTCACTATAAAAAGGCTTCTACACAGGGAAGTCACTTTGAAACCTGATGTTTCCCGTGGCAGTAACTAAGCCGCATTTTCTCTGAACGATGTCAAGGTTTTTTGGGGGCTTGCGTTTCGTTGCAGTTAGTCAGCGTGCCTGGCCTAACGTCGGGCTGTCAGGTGGATTGGGTAGAAGGAGTAACAGGACGATCGGCCACTGACAGCTGCTGCAAGCAGAGCGCCCATCCATCCTTACTCTCTTACAAACAAGAGAATATCCGATAAACCGGGCTGACCTGGGAGAGAATGGGTTACTGTGTGACGTGGCTGTATGCTATGAGATCAGGGGCCTGTTTTGTAACTCCTGCTTTATTCTGTACGCCAACGAGACCCAGGGACGATGTGGGTCATCTTTATTCAACACTTGTGGACAACTGTCCGATGACTATGACTGTCTTAGCGAACAAGCTTGAATATCATTAAACGATAAAGGCGGACAACCATTGCTTGCGAAGTGGCTACAACATGGTTATGAGCAGTGTTGGGACAGCGGTGTCGGGGCGTGTCATAGACGTTGCTGGTTGCCGTAAAAAAGGCGCCCTTGGTTCTGACACACTACAACAGTGATATCGAGGAAACCACAACACTCCACGACAAAGGTCCAGTTGTAGCAAAAATCGAACTTGTTCGATATTGTCGTAGCCTTGTCGGAAGACCCCCGACAGGCCCCTGACAAGCTTCCAGTCGCAGCCAGTCATGGCCTTGTCAAAGACTCTTGTCGGGAACTAGGGTCCACCAACCACAACAAGGCTACGACACGCTTTCCAATCGTAGGCCTGTCGTGGACCTTGTCGGAAAGCCATTGTCGTAGCCTTGTTGTGGTTGGTGGACGCCCCCTTAACCTTCATATGAAGTCTCCCAGTACTTTTGAGACGTAAGTTATTCAACAGACCCCTGAACCACGACGTATATCAAAAGCCATTGCGTATGCATTTGGACTCAATAAAACGATGCCAGCTATTACAGCCGTCTGATTATTTATGCAAATTCCTGTTTTATTCTGTTTTTGTTTGTCTTGTTAAGTATTTTTCCGTTTATTTTATTTTAGTGTTGTACGCGTCGGGAAATGCTGCACTCCTGGCAGGCAGCGTGGCCATGATATTATGACCTATACCAAACATCTGCCATCTAGCCTGCCCTCGCCCAGGGCAGATCAAGGTTGGAGCTCCAGGGGGTTAATACTGCCCCCCTCCCCCGACACACACAGCTGAACAACACACAGGGTCACAGCTGGGAAGATTATGAGTGATAGGATCTGCATTCATCATACAGAGATGGCAGTTTTATTTTCCAAGGAAATCCTTGTTTCATTTTCATTTTATGATATTCGTTTTTCTTTCTATAAAACAAGGAGAGAATAAATTGGGTCTCATCCACACTAATAAACGGGACCTAAACTTCGCCATACACCGCAGCACCGTGGACAATAACGATGTGTTTTCCATGTTATCTCAGTCTCTCTGAAGCTGTAAATTCCACATGAAAAATCCATCCAAACTGACATCTCTGATGATAATAACCCTAGCAATACTGAGGAAACAGTCGATGGTCTGATGTGTAACCACCACATCTCAGTCTCCCCACAGCCTTGTCTATAACTTAAGTTCCTAACCAGCTACAATGTGTTACGGTATATAGGCACTTGTACTAATTCCCATTCCATTAAAGATGTTTCCTTTTGGAGGCAGATGTCTCTTGTCGGTTTTGTTACCTACGTCTATCCTAGTTATGTTATAGATATTTCATAATTTCCCCCTTCTCACCAAGTGGCTGTTCAAATTTAAATACATTAAGTGCAGCCAGTACATGTTTGAATTGTGGGAACTTGTTTCTATAACATATGCATAACTGCCATGCGGTTATATGTAGATGTACCTGTCATATATACAATGTGACAGATATATGACGGATCCCAACGAATAATGCATTCGCGTCTGTTGTGTGTGACCTGTTATTTTTGTCATTCTTATTTTGTCCATAATTCTCCTCCTTTAAACGCTCTGAGACCCGGGACGAAATATGACGACAGGTCATGCTCCAGAAACACCGGCTGGCCAAGATAAATCCACCATGGGGCCAACAGGGGGTCGGCTGTCTGTTCTCCACCCAGACCCAAATAGAAGGAGGGGAATGCAAATAAAGGCGTAAAAAGGAGAGGCACTGACGAGCTCCGGGATGAATGGTGGCGATGGGAACTGCGCAGTGTGCAGTGGTCCGTATTTATATTCTGGGCTGGGTGTACATGTTTATTGAACATACGCTAACTCCAACGGCGACCTGCGTATAAATAGATCGGCGAGTAGACAAACAACAAGAAACACATTTACCACCACTTCAGAATCCGGCTGGGGTTTGGACTACATATCTCACAGAGTAGGAGTAGTCGTGCCTCCAGCTAGCTGAGTATCCTGGCTGAGAATCTGCTGTAAAGATATTGCGGGGATGGTAGGGATGTTTAAAATCATCAGTAGGTCAACTCAACCTTAAGCTTAATGCTAGGTTTACACTGGGCAACGGCTGCCACGTTTTGGTGCTCCATGGAGCTCCGTGGACACAAACGTGAGGAACGTGACACGACCCAGGGGGACGGGATAGATAAACGTGACAGACCGTGACACACCCTGGCCACTGTGGCTGCCGGGAAGAATTTCTAATCAGCAAAAAATTTACCTGGTAGCCACAGAGGTCGGTCACAGAGTTAATGATAGTCTCACTGAGATGTGTTGACCACCTAACGGCGTGACTGAACGTGTGGGAACGCAGGTGACCAAACAGGGAACCATGGACGACACGTAAGGGACGTAACCAACCATAGCCAGCCATACAGGGAACCATGGACAAAACAGCTCCCGTAAACGTTCCTAAACCAGAGCGTCGAGGGGCTCAGTGTTAATGCAAAATTATGGCTCTGTGCCCAACATCAACGGTGCCCTATGTTGGCGAAATATGGTTGCTGGGGCTGCCATGGCTCAGTGTAAACCTAGCATAAAATGTAACTGTCCGTCAATCATTCAAACACAGTGTAAACCTAGCATTACCAGGTCCAAGAGGCAACGATCCCCTCTCCTGTACGGGGATCAGAGTGGGGAACGGTGATATTGTCTATCACTGTATCACTTGTGGTGAGGGATACTAGATAGAGCAGCCGTTAGTGTGGTCGGTAGAATACGGAAAACCGTATTAACATAGGAGAATACAGAAAAAAATCCCTAGTATGCAGAGAATTGCGTAAGGCACTACGCAATATCCTTGCATTCGCTCTGATATTAGTACGCATCATCTACGCGGGGAAAACGACAATGCAGAATACTAGCAGCTTCAGGTTTTGATCCCGACGAGTTTCTCACTCTCGTGGTGCTTCAATCTCCAAGCCTAGATCTCGTTAACTATGTCTCTATGTGCGGGAGAACTCCAAGCGGATCCGACAGAATTTACATGCTTTATATGTGGTAGGTAATTAGATACATATATCAAATACTGAGAGATGCAGAGACTTCTACACCTGTAAATTAATGGACAGCTCTCTTTGTGTTGCAAGTGATGTAAACTTTAGCATTTTCCTCTTTCACTTGAATAATGAACAGGTCCGGGAACAATTCCCCCGTATAAAAGGTCATCTCTTTCACTGCCTCTGACGTACCACAACCATTCCAGACTGTGTCATTGAAGTTGTCCTTGACCATTTTCAGCGAGACTGAACTGGGCCATATCTTACGGTCACAGAATTCGCACGGGATGGGAGCCACTTTAAAAAAATATATATATTCCAATCATTTTTTATAATCAAAAGTTACATAAAGATAAAATCAGAGATTAATATGTAGCCTGCTGGGAATACCTGTGCATAAAAGTGTCATTTTATGTAGATTTATTGGGTGAAGTAAGACATCAATGATCGATAGACTCCCGTACATCTCCTAATGTGCCATCATTCAAGGGCTTCTAGGGGCTTCACCCCCTGGACCCTGCAGGGGGGTCTGCATGGCCCAATAAACCCCTCGCGGGCATCAGCCCTCACTTAACAGAATTTCGCTCAAGTCTATTGCCAAAATTGGCGGCACTTTTCATTCCCATCCGGGAAGGTCGTGGTGTGTATATGGGACCTATCTAAATGGAATGATGAATGAGAAGTGACTGCTACATGTACAATGCTAATGACCTGGTAGTGGCTGACTGAACCTGTGAACTGCACAGAAGTAACCAATACTCATGTCCCCACATCGTGGTACAGCAGTTCTGCCTGGCCATCATTTCGTCCATCCAACATGGCAGCGCCCTGTGTACCGTTAGTGACAAGCGAAAAGACCTACAGCAGCACTGGACACGCTGGGAACAGGAAGGGGACACCAGCCGGTGCCTGAGGTGTGGACCGTGTGTGCAGCATTCTGTACATTCTGAATGTGTATCGTCACATTATGTCTCAAAATTTATGTTTGTGATAAGCCAACTTTTCCCCCCATATAATCCCTGTATATTTAAAATAATGTAACCGAACTGTATGAATATCATACCAGGACCTGCAGGTTATTTTTCAGTGTGCATCAGAAGCCTGGTGAGTTCAGTCCTTTATCTCACCCCAGATATTTTTTCTCCATAGACTTAACATTGGGAACTCGCCCATGAGATATTTAGGAAAAATATCCAATGGGGTATTAAGTCACAAATGTTAGCCCATTGGTCAATGTAAAGGGTGAGATAAATTAAGAAACCCATTCAAGTTTAGGGTCAGAGCTCAATCCCATCTCTTTTGAATCGCTACATAATTCACGCAGCTTCGCTTTGTGAATTACTACGCGATTCAAACTCGATGGGATACAAGCTCTGACCCGTATCTTTCATGGGTTTCCTCTAAGCCTAACCTGGAAGCCTGGCCTATGTGTTCACTCACATAATAGGCAGGTAATGCCTGCCATTTCAGTATATCAGGAGGGATTCACGGGTGATCAGGTTTGATGCTCAGGCGACCAGGTTTGATACTAAGTTGATCAGAATTGGTACCTGCATGAGGACTGGGTATAATATTGATATTCAGTATACCAGGAGTAATTCTCGGGCAACCAGGTTTGATACTCGGGCGACCAGGTTTGATACTAGGGCGACCAGTTGCAAAGGAAATCTTGCCTTTCATGGATCCCTGGACAAAAGACCTAGGCCGAGGTATTACTGGGGGAGGAAAGTGGTTTGAGTGATGGGGATAGAAGGTGTGTGGGGGAGGGGAGGGGGCTGGGGCTCGCCTGGATCCAGCCTGCCTGACACTGTGTTAATTAACATGCAAGCTGACGCCCCCCAACGCTCTGAGAAAAAAGACTCGAAAACCAAAAAAATCAATCTCTTTTGAATTGGGAATTTCAGATGCAGGTTATCGGAGCTTAAAATGCATGTGATCAGAAAATCGTTTGGATGCCAACCATTTGTCATTTTGCAAGAAAATAAAACGGAAAGATAATGAAAAGAAATAAGGGGAACTATTATGGAGACATTGATGAGTCCTTGTTCCTGCCGTTGCTGCTTGCCGATCCATGCCGGCTAAGCTGTCTAACTCAGTACTGTACAGAGCCCCAGGAGTAAAATGGTCAGCCTTGTCTTTGCCTACATAGTCAGTGCCAAGCAGTTACAAGGGCAGCCTTCTCTTTGCCGTACATGACAATATATGGTCAGTGAGTCAAACAGTCGACCTTCTCTTTGTCTTATGTGTCTATATATGGTTAGTGCCCAGCAGTCACACAGTCAGCCTTCTCTTTGTCATACATGTCTATATATGGTCAGTGCCCAGCAGTCATATTACCGGTCTGCTGGGGTGGACAGAAATTACTAATCTGTTCACCCTCTTGGTCGCCTTGCCTCCTCGTGGTGCAGACCGGAAAAGCTTGCTCGCAAGCATAACTAAAGCGACCGGGGTGGGTGGGGAGTTAGCTCAGTGGTAAAGAGCACAGGACTTTGTTGATTCAGGTCCCACTGCAGCCACTTTTCTCCTTCCCCCCCAGCAGTGGTAGATTTACTGCTATATCAAAGGCCAATCCTTCTCATACCATGTCTATGTGGGGTTGGAAGTTAAAGAACTCTCACCTCGGTAAATGTGTAGGTGTGGGATTTCTTCCTACATTTATCTAAAAGATTCGGTCAAATCAAAAGTAAGTCTAATTGAACAAATTGGACGTTAAACTACCCAAACAAACAAACAGTCATATTACCAGCCTTCTCTTTATCCTACAAGTATATTTTGGTCAGTGTTGGAACAACAGCTTTAGATATATGCAGGCATTCATTTTCCTGTTTTCATCTTGCTACTTCATAGCGGTTTGTAACAAATCAACAGGTTCTGAGTCACAGCCGCTTGATGTGGACTTGATGTGGACCTCACTACACTGTCTTCAATGAGCTACACGAAGCGGATCCGTCACTATCCCTCTGTTACTATGCAGACGGTAACACCAGGCTGGGTGAGCTGCTCAGTGCACGCAGAGCTGGGGTCCATATTGAAAGAGGGGCCTGGAGGAGGTTGTGGAAAGGGGTCGTGGCATGGAGGTGAGGGCAGGCCTGCTGGGAGCGACGTGGAGTGGGAGTGCGGGGTATTCAGGGACGGGGAGTGGGGGAGGGTCGGGGGTATCCAGACGCTGCAGCTGCCTTGATCAGATCGAACCCCGGTCTGCAGGCGTCCTACCGACCGCCAGCTGAAAGCGGCGGGAGATGGGTGAGGGCCCTTCCCCCGGCCCAACCTACCCCCCTCACACACCCCTCCACCTCCACACTGCGGCACAGAAATCCGCACGTCCGCCACCAGCCCGCTGCCTAGAGCCGGGCGGCCGCAGTAACCCGACAGCCCTGCCACAGTCCATTAGCCGCCGATAATTGATGGAGCCGAGGTGGAGCAGCCCACGGCCTGCGTGCCCAGATGTGGGCTTCACAGCCAAAGCCAGGCAGACAGGGCAGGTCAGCAAAGTCTGTGAGACGGGCAGAGGGAGGCCGGGGGTCCAGGCAGACAGGGAGGGTCAGCAAAGTCTGTGAGACAGGCAGAGGGAGGCCGGGGGTCCAGGCAGACAGGGCGGGTCAGCAAAGTCTGTGAGACAGGCAGAGGGAGGCCGGGGGTCCAGGCAGACAGGGAGGGTCAGCAAAGTCTGTGAGACAGGCAGAGGGAGGCCGGGGGTCCAGGCAGACAGGGCAGGTCAGCAAAGTCTGTGAGACAGGCGGAGGGAGGCCGGGGGACCAGGCAGACAGGAGAGGTCAGCAAAGTCTGTGAGACGGAAGAGGGAGGCTGAGGGACCAGGCAGACAGGGCAGCCCAGCAAAGTCTGTGAGACAGGCGGAGGGAGGCCGGGGGACCAGGCAGACAGGGCAGGCCAGCAAAGTCTGTGAGACAGGCAGAGGGAGGCTGAGGGACCAGGCAGATGGGGCAGGTCAGCAAAGGCTGTCAGGTGGATAGAGGGAGGCTGGGGGACCAGGCAGACAGGACAGGTTAGCAGAGGTCTGTGAGATGGGCAGAGGGAGGCTAAGGGACCAGGCAGACAGGACAGGTCAGCAAAGGCTGTGAGATAGGCAGAGGGAGGCCGGGGGACCAGGCAGACAGAGGTCAGCAAAGTCTGTGAGACAGGCGGAGGGAGGCCGGGGGTCCAGGCAGACAGGGCAGGTCAGCAAAGTCTGTGAGACAGGCGGAGGGAGGCCGGGGGACCAGGCAGACAGGAGAGGTCAGCAAAGTCTGTGAGACGGAAGAGGGAGGCTGAGGGACCAGGCAGACAGGGCTGCCCAGCAAAGTCTGTGAGACAGGCGGAGGGAGGCCGGGGGACCAGGCAGACAGGGCAGGCCAGCAAAGTCTGTGAGACAGGCAGAGGGAGGCTGAGGGACCAGGCAGATGGGGCAGGTCAGCAAAGGCTGTCAGGTGGATAGAGGGAGGCTGGGGGACCAGGCAGACAGGACAGGTTAGCAGAGGTCTGTGAGATGGGCAGAGGGAGGCTAAGGGACCAGGCAGACAGGACAGGTCAGCAAAGGCTGTGAGATAGGCAGAGGGAGGCCGGGGGACCAGGCAGACAGAGGTCAGCAAAGTCTGTGAGACAGGCGGAGGGAGGCTGAGGGACCAGGCAGACAGGGCAGGCCAGCAAAGTATGTGAGAGAGGGAGATGCAGGCCAAGGTACAAGGTAGACAGGGCAAGTCAGCAGAGTCTGTGAAATGGGCAGAAGGAGGCTGAGGAACCAGGCAGACAAGGCAGACAAAGCATACAAGGCAGGCCGGCAGAGGTCTCTGAGAGAGGGAAAAGGAAGCCAGGGGACCAGGCAGGCAGGGCAGGTCAGCAAGTCTGTGAGACAGGCAGAGGGAGGCTGAGGGACCAGGCAGACAGGCCAGGCCAGACTATCATGAAGAAGAACATACAGGTTTTTAAGTGAATGCTTGCTGTGCTTAAGTATGTGATTTTGAGAGTTATTGAGTTCGGAAAGCAGGTTTAGAGTGTAGTAGAGGAGCATAGGAAACCTGATACTGTATGTAAAGCTGAGGGTCTAGAGTCGAGGGACTTTTGGAGCAGAAACACTGTTGGAGGTTACTTGATATTATGGAGGAATTCATAAGATTGAGTGTTTGGTGCCTGTACCCCACAGGTTTGATCGCGTAGTAATGTCAGTACAGTGGGCACTACAGTAAATACAACTTATGAGACTTGCGCTTATCCATTTGTGACGGAAATCTTATCTGCTCCTAGTTTAGACACATATTGGTTGCTACAACCACACATTAGTAAACTGTTCTAATGTAGCGATGTAGCTCTATGCCTGCAGTGAAAATAAAAAAAAAAACGTCTCTAATGTCCCTAGTGCGGAGACCTGAGACGTCTCAAAACTCTACATTACAGATGAAAGCTTGAGACAAAAACATGTTGTAAAGAGTGACATGGGCAGGAGAGGTCAAGGCTGGTCAACTGCTCTTTTTGTATGGGAATTCTGTCTGGACTGTCAAGCTGCAAGTCACATCAAAGTCCACTAATGCCAAGTTTCAAGTCACAATAATGTCCACTGATTACCAAGTTTCAAATCACAGCAACATTCCCTGATTGCCAAGTTTCAATTCACTTCAATGTCCACTGACTGTCAAGCTGAAAGATATGCAAACAGAATTACTGAGTGTGGTGGAGTATTGTAAAAAATTACTTGGTGGGCAATGAGGTCACATACACTAGCCAATCAGTGATAGGGGTGAGACAAAGTCTAAACCGCACTCGATCCATAACCAATGAAAATACACAATTCATTTTGGTCTGCTTCATAATCTCTCTTGGCTTTGCCTGTGAGCTTACTCCACATCTAAAACTCATGGTGTATTTTCAGGGGTTACAGATCTCGATGCAGTTCCTTCTTAGCCTTCTACATTTCAGCGTTAGCTGGTTTTGTTAGATATGTCAGCAGACAGGGGGATGGTAGAGGGAGGGAGCGGGGGTGATACTCCTTTCTGGTGGAACTTTGGCTGAGGGTCCCTTTACAGGAGGCGGTGAAGAAACTGAAAAGGTCATTGAAGTAGAAGGAGACTGTGGGCGACGTGGCGCAGGGAGGGCAGGGACTGGGCTGCGGCGGTCACAGGGGAGTGAGGCAGGGCGGTCGTGTATAACCTCCTGCTTCATCGTCAGGGCACCCAATACTGCACCAGGCTTGTGACCAGAAAGCCGCTTCTGCCCCAGCCTGTAGTGGGCTCCCTGAGGCTTTCAGCCGCCTCCAGGCCGCCACCAATGGCATTACTCCCAGCCCCGCTAAGGCAGTCTCTGTAGAGGGCCCGGTGGGTGGGTGAGAGGGAGGGGGGTGCCTATGGCGTACACAACTCGATTGACTAGTCCTCAACCTGTCCTTTCACATTGCCTTTCTATTCAGCAGGACGAAACCATTGAGTTGATTTTCTGACGGCCTTGTCAGCGTATTTCGTTATGAATAGGCGTCGACAATGGCGTTTGTTCCTGTATTACCGACGGTAGAGGGAGGTGTAGAGCACCAGCTCTGCCGCTGTGCGACTTCTCTTTTTCCTTTCTGTATTTTTTCTTTTTTTTTAATTTGAGACAGAATCCAGTATCCTTATATCATGTGTATATTCTAATAGCGCGGAGACTTTTCCCGCCTTGCCGAGGTCCCTGCAGGCAAACCGCCACTCTGCTGAGAGTGTGAGTAGAGGATTATTTATAATCTACACGCTCCAAGCACAGGCCTGGTAAATAAATCCCGCAGCGGAAAATTAATGAGCTGCAGTTTTCTGATTTCTAGGCCAGCTGTTAGTCATTAATCACCTGATGACGGGCAACGCGCCTAGTCCCCGCCTACTATTGTTCTCATCCCGCCTAACGACAGCCTATAGCCACAGGGCCGCCTTTGGCCATCATCCATCGCAGTACCAGCGCCCGTATCGAACTGGAGCTAGGCTTTTGCAGACCAATAGCAGCAGCAAGCGGAATTTGCGCAGCGCCCAGTCGCCCACCAGGCCTTTAGCGCTCTATTCATTGAGAGGATTTGTCTCGCTGTCTCATCGCCCAGGCACCCAGCAAGATCGTCCGGCCAGTCCCATCGAGAGGAGGAGAGCTATTCAAAAAGCTCGGTGGCTTTCTTTTTTTCATTATTATTATTTTTATCTTGTTGTTTTGTTAGGAGTCTGAGTGGATTTTCTTTTTTTTAAATTCTAATTTGGATTTAGCAAAGAAGCTCATTGACGACTAAGGAGGTTCTTCTTCACAACCCCCCTACCCAGCCCCCAGTCCCCACCACCCTACGTTTATGGTGGAGGTGTTTTTTTTAAGTCACTGCTTATATGAGAGCGTCTTTTTGCTGGGACCAACGAGTATAGACACTTAGAGGGAAGGTGCAGCCCACTTTCCCAGAGGCTGTCCACAGTGTGTGTGGGTGGGGGGTTGTGGGTAGGAGGAGGAGAAGGAGGTGAGGGGAATAGGAGGAGGGTCATGTGGTAAACATGCACCAGAGTTGCAACATACGTCTGGGCAATGAACATTTCATACTGCTTTCTCCAGGTAACAAAATGATATAGGGAGAATATATTTTTCCAAGATTTCTTTTAGTTTTTGTCAAGATTCATTTTGTTAGAGAAACAGGTCTTCCATGAATATGTATGGAGAATACAACATCATAACACAGTGCCTTCCCCTTGCACTGGTAGAAGAGAAATTCTTAAATTTTTAGGAGAATCTAAACTGTTTAGACAGAATTAAACAGAAAGTGAAGTTTGGATATCCCAGGAAAACCACCCAGTCTGACATAATGAGTCGCGCTCTCTGGTCAGTGGTCTCTTAACAAGAAACGTTTCGAGAACATAGTAAAGTCTGTGAGGAGAAATGTAAAGCTGACCGGAAGTAAATTCTGCGAAACCAAACCAAAGGCCCAGAATGTGTGTGTTCTGGGCATTCGGACCAGCCTTGTCCGGTCAGGGGGAGAGGTAGACTTGCTCATGTCTTTGATTATGAACATTCATTAACGAAATAGCTAAATAAAAGTATGATGAAATTTATTACAATGTGTAATCTCTTTGTAGTAGGTCCATGAATCCTGGCGCAGAGGGGACGGGTAGGTGGATGGGTAGGTAGAGGATACAGGGACTGCAGCCAGTGACAAGGAGACTTTGGGGAAACGTATTTACTTTGTTGCGATGTCCTCATGCACCACGTTTCTTTTGATAAAAATAATCATTGAACACGGCGATGCCCGGTTCCCATGGTGGCGGCACTTGTGGTTTCACAGGTAACAATCATCACCTGGCAATTATCACCTGGCATCATCATCATAGCAACCTGCTTCAAAAGTGACAGGATGTTGTCATTATCAAGCCAGCATCTGGCTTACTTAGGAGGTGTTATTTCCACGTCTCATTAATCTCAACAAAGTAAATACGTTCTCCTAGAACTATCGGTAATTAATCAAATATTCATCAAAGTTCGACAACGTCGAACCGAAATCCAGAGTGTGCGGGGGAGGGTGGGGGGCTGAAGCATACTATAGGCCATAGATATGCAGTAGGTTCTCTTTATCTATGTATAGGCCAAATCAGAGTATGTTGGGATTTTTCCATCCCCGCATAGTATGCTGGGATGGTTATAATACCCAGAATTTAGCATTAGGATTTCCCGGCATAGGCGTATGATACAGGGTGTGGCAAGACTTCCACCACCCCACCACCCCACCACCGTCCCTGCCAGAGCCCGACGCCAGGAAATACAATCGGCGCCCGGCGGCCATCGGCACGTGAAGATTGGGTCAAGCGCAAGGCCCCGGTCATTGACAGAGCACCGTTGGGCATCGAGGGAGAGGGGCTCGGGGTCGACGGCCGGGGACGGGTTGGTGGGCAGGCGCCTGTAGCTCATGTTCACAGGGCATTGCAGCTCTTTGCAGGGCCCCAGACCATGCAGAAACACGAAGGTGATTGGTGAAAGCAACGGCTATTCTCTATACTCGTTGGTGAAAGCTGGGGTTTGGCATTGAGGAGGACACTGGATGCGTCTGGTGGGGGTAGGCGGGGGGATGGGCATTGAGGAGGAAGGACGTGGCTGGGGCTGTGCAAGACTGGCTTTAGTCCCTGTATCCTATGCCTACCCATCCCCACCGGGGTACAGGCTTCGGTCCCTGTATCCTATGCATACCCCTCCACCTACTTCACCCCTCCTTGCCCCTCCTCACCGGAACCAAGGTTTCAGTCCCTGTATCCTATGCCTACCCCTCCTCGTCGGGACAAAGCTTCAGTTTCTGTATCAGGTACCTACCCATTCATCTACCCCGACCTCCTCACAGGGATACCGGTTGATTCCTGGACTTTCCAGAGGGAGGGCACATATTTAGTTTATTGATTCACTTTAATTCTTTATTGGATGTTCCTAGTCAAAGTCCTGAGCAAGTCTAGGTGCAAAAGGTGGACATGTCCCGTAGCCGTCAGCCGACAACAAACGAAGTCACCTGAAATACGGCCAGAAAGGCTTTCTTTTGTTTATCTAAATGGAAATGACATCCCCCTAACGTGCTACCTAGAACCATAACCACAACTCCCTACACTTTTTTTTCTTTTTTTTTAGTAGGGGATGTTGTGTGTACACAACCACCGAATTCGGCTATACAGCCGTTCTTACACTCATCAGTATAGAGAAGGAGGGGTCAGAGCCGCAGCTCACTACACTCATTCGTATAGAGAAGGAGGGGTCAGAGCCGCAGCTCACTACACTCATTAGTATAGAGAAGGAGGGTTCAGAGCCGCCGCTCACTACACTCATTAGTATAGAGAAGGAGGGGTCAGAGCCGCCGCTCACTACACTCATTAGTATAGAGAAGGAGGGGTCAGAGCCGCAGCTCACTACACTCATTAGTATAGAGAAGGAGGGGTCAGAGCCGCAGCTCACTACACTCATTAGTATAGAGAAGGAGGGGTCGGAGCTGCAGCTCACTACACTCATTAGTATAGAGAAGGAGGGGTCAGAGCCACAGCTCACTACACTCATTAGTATAGAGAAGGAGGGGTCAGAGCCGCAGCTCACTACACTCATTAGTATAGAGACGGAGGTATCAGAGCCGCAACTCACTACACTCATTAGTATAGAGAAGGAGGGGTCAGAGCCGCAGCTCACTACACTCATTACTATAGAGAAGGAGGGGTCAGAGCCGCAGCTCACTACACTCATTAGTATAGAGAAGGAGGGTTAGTATAGAGAAGGAGGCGTCAGAGCCGCAGCTCACTACAATCATTCGTATAGAGAAGGAGGGGTCAGAGCCGCAGCTCACTCTACTCATTAGTATAGAGAAGGAGGTGTCGAAGCCACAGCTCACTACACTCATTAGTATAGAGAAGGGGTCAGAGCCGCAGCTCACTACACTCATTAGTATAGAGAAGGAGGGGTCAGAGCCACAGCTCACTACACTCATTAGTATAGAGAAGGGGTCGGAGCCACAGCTCACTACACTCGTTGGTATAGAGAAGGGGTCGGAGCCACAGCTCACTACATTAGTATAGAGAAGGGGGTCAGAGCCACAGATCACTACACTCATTAGTATAGAGAAGGGGTCAGAGCCGCAGCTCACTACACTCATTAGTATAGAGAAGGAGGCATCAGAGCCGCAGCTCACTACACTCATTAGTATAGAGAAGGAGGGGTCAGAGCCGCAGCTCACTACACTCATTAGTATAGAGAAGGAGGGGTCAGAGCCACAGCTCACTACACTCATTAGTATAGAGAAGGAGGGGTCAGAGCCACAGCTCACTACACTCATTAGTATAGAGAAGGAGGGGTCAGAGCCGCAGCTCACTACACTCATTAGTATAGAGAAGGAGGGTCAGAGCCGCAGCTCACTACACTCATTAGTATAGAGAAGGGTCAGAGACAGATCCCTTTTGCCAATTATATGTTGTGGACTCGACGGAGAGAACTTTGAAAATCCGTATTGCATTGAGACAAATTGAGTCGGGACGAAGGAAACCAATTATAGAACCCAACAGCCACAGGCTCAGACTCAGTCTATAGATCCCCAGCAGGCTGTGACTGACCCCTGCTTATACAAGGGTCGATAGAGGAATAACCGCTCCCCGGAACCCCAAATTCTCATCTATTTATCTATCTATATATCTATATGTCTATCATCTAATCACCACGTCCTTTTGTAAACTTCCTTAGAATGAGATACTGCACCCGAAAAAAGGAGGAAAATCGGGAAAATGGTAGGTGTTCAATACACCATATTGTTCTGCAGAACTGAACTCCCACTGCTTCAGAATGGTGAAACGTTATTCACGACAGTGTAGAGTATGGTAGGATAGTGTAAAAGAGGAAGGTGGTCGCTATGGGATTTTGTTCCACTCGTATTGGTATGCGGCATGGCAAGGCGGGCAGGCAGGTAGTGCAGTGCCTGTAGCCGCAAGGCCAGATCAATATGTTGCACTATAATACCACCACCACCACCACCGCCGCTGACACGACCGCCGCCGCCACGCATCCCGTGCCTATGGCGGCCGGCCGAGCCGACACAACGCAATTAGGGCTAAATATAGGCCTGGGTTTTCCCCGGAGGAGCGGCTGGTGTTGTGCATGATATAACGCCGCCATCGCCGACCTCCCCCTCCCCCTCCTCCCCAACCTCCTCCCCCTCCTCTCTACCATCTCCGTTTGCCTTCCACTACAAGTCTACGTTAACGAATAAATCTCCCTGATCCAAGCCCTCTACGTTTTTTTGTGTTTTTTTTTATTTGCGCAAAAAGAGAAAACTGACTGCGGAATGCGGATGCCCTCCTCCTGCTGACCAGGAATGAGAGAAAACGTGGTGACTGAGTTTGTAGGGATAGCCGTTCGAGGTCTTTTTTTGTAACATCATTATGTCCCGAGGTATGTGGATGGACGTAAGGGATGGACGTATTTATATGTTACCAAAGGCTGAGAATGGCATCGCTATGTGTTCAGTCACTATGTTGACTTATCATCATGTATCTAAATAGCACGAGAGCGTCGTTTTATTTACTTACGAAGTCATCGATTCACAGCATGTTGACCCGGTGTTGGTGTTCATTCACTATAGGCACAGTGCGCCCAACATTATTCATACTGCATCCCTAGCAGCGGGTAGTATTTCATAGACATTCGGCCATATAGGCATTATAATTATACCTAGTTTCTCATTGTGCCTCAAGTAAGAGGGGACCCCCACCTACCACGATAGGCCACGACATGCTTCCCGATCGCTACGATTTGAAATGGCTAAATCGTGACCTATCGGGAGGTCCCCGAATCGTAGACCTCTGTCGTTATCCAATCGGTGAATCATAGGCGCTGACCACGATATCTTCCCGATAGGCTACGATACCCAACGACAGGCTACGAAATTTCCAACATGTTGGAAATTATCGGGACCTCTACGATTGGCGTTTTCATCGCAGCCTATCGTGAGCTGTCGTGGACGGAATCGCAGAAACCTGTCCCACCTACCACGATTTTGGCTGACCTCACGCTAGAATCGGAATGGTGTCGGGAAGGCCTTCGTTAGGCCAATTGGGACCAGAATCGTGGTAGGATGGGGCAGGCTTTAAAGCTTGCTGTCATGATCCCAGCACAGGAGGGAAGGTTTAGTTATAAGTAGGCCATCACTATTAATCTGTAATGTATATATGGAATGTGGGCATTTCTCAATATTTGCCACCAATTGCGTACATAGAAACTCTCGCACAAAATATTTCAAACAAACCTAGTCGTTAGTTGTATGTCCAATGTGGTTGGTATTCTGCAGCATGTTTGTGTCGTATTTAGTTCAGTGTGTATTTTTGCATTAGATACATTGTGTATTCACTCATATAACCACAATTTCATGGAAATGTCTGTAGGCAAAGCTCTATATGTTGTGATACGAAAATATCATAGAAACTATTCTCAGAAATCCACAGGTATGAAAAGTGAAGCGTCTGCACAGAATTTACCTTTTAACTAAAATCAAAGAATTGCCTCCGTGGGAGTGATATAAAGTGAATCGAGTCTACCTGTTTATAGTCTGACCCTTCCCTCCCCTTAAATACTTTCTTTGTTCGACTCGCCCATTAGTCTTTCGTGCCTTATTTCTTAGGAGTCATCAAGGCACACATTGACACCAGACTAATTACTTGCTAAATGTGCTTTTCAAGTTTGGTTTACGAGGCTTGAACGTTGGTTCTTTTATGAGTGAGACATTCCTTGAATAATCTCATCTATTTAACTACTGTTTCAGTATCTACTTATTTTGCTATCTCAGGAATGAAACCGTTTATAGTTGCTGTGTTGGCAGATTGGTCTTACCTCAGAGCTATAAGAAGAGTATTTATCAGTTAAACATTAAAAAAAAAGAGTGATTTTAGATTACGTAACATTTTTGATTATATTATGGTGGAATCTGTTATCGACTTTAAATTCAAGCTGAGCTCAGGAGCTCTCGCTGAAGGAATGAGCACAAAGAGCTGATGAGACTGATTTATAAATAATCAGGGATAAAAAATGAGAACAGACACGCAAAAAGCAGGAGCCACACGTCTGGCCAGCGCCTGATGGACTCCAGCCCCACTCGCCAACTGGTCCCGCAATGGTACGTGTCTTTACAAAACTCCGTGTTCAACAACTTCGGAACACGTTGCAGTCTCCCTACACCCCCCGCCCCCTCCTCCTCCCGTCAGCTCTGTTCACGGGTGCTACGTGACCTTTTGTCCTCAAGGTCACGTTCTGGTGTCCTTTGTTGTCAGCCCAGTCCACCCCCCCCCCCCCCTCCTTCTCACCATCACGCCGACTCCAATGTTCCTACATTGTTTTGCTGAGTTCGGTATACCAATAAGTTTGTGTTTTTTGGGGGTTTTTTTTGTAAATGCTTTATTACTTCGATTTGTTACATAATGGCTCTTCCAGTAACAGCAAGGGTGTGAAACAATAAAAAACAAAAACAAAAAATAATTAACTAACTGTATGAGTAGTGTTCAATAATGTTGTCCCAGGATTTTTCATCATCAGATAACGTATTTCCATTGTTATATGGTAGCAAAGTCGTTTGTTTTCAGACCGTATCGCCGATAGTGGAGCCCACGCTCCTATGTTGCCATTTTTATCAGCTCCAAAGTACAAAGATTATCCAACTTAGCACGAGTGAAGTGGTTCAGATTTAGCGACAGCTTGGCGCGGTGTTTGCAGTATATTATGTCAGATTTCTAGAAGCACCAACCTCCGCTTATGTGGCGTGGACACATCTCTGTACTGGGAATATAGTGATGTTTTTATGTGTGTTTTTATTAAGCACAAAGAAGTGTTACCATGTCATCTATTTCAGAACAGGTTTTTTTGACATCTCCTAGACCGGATTACAAATGCAGATCTGCAACGGTTCACATCCCAATATATATAATATACACAAATGATAAGGATGATAAATGGATCTTAAAAGAAACGCCTAAGCCTTACAAACGTCAGTCCATATATGGTATTCTATCAGAACAAGCTCTGTCGCACGAGTGTTTTGAAGTGACACAATGGGCTCAATTGAATGTCGTTGTCCAATACGTTCCATAGGATTTTTCCTCGCTGGGCTTCGCTGAAAGGACCTTGTTTTCAGTCTCTTCCTTTTTATGTTCCTTTTACTATTACCTCATGTTCTTACATTAGAACCGATCTCATACATCTGAAACAATAACAAGTAGCTCCTGTCGGTTTCTGACAATTGCACATCACATCCATATACTCAGTCGCCTATAAGCGTTTTAAAACAGATCCTGAGACCTATGTTTTGTGTTTTCTGCAGTTTACTATATTTGGCCTTATTAGCCTCGGAAAATACTGGTATAACTGAAAAAAGGGGGCTAATAAGGGAGGGATTTTTCTCGTTGATACACAAACATGTATACATTTTGGAAGAACGTGGTGAAGAATTGAGTTTCGCTTACATGTTATGCCATTATTTGTCCTGTTCTGCCCAACCTTTATGTTACATTACTATGGAAGATCTTCATGGATACTGACGAAAATTCTTATCGTTAAACTTTACCTGAAAAAAAAGTACATATACATTCATAATATACGTGTCGTAACTGTCTTTTGTTGCAAAACAAGAGTGAGTGACCTTGATAGCACAAGTGATATCTCCACTTATCTCTGGTGTCTATATCGCACATTACAGCGGTTATCAGTGCAGGAAGGCCAGGCTCGTCCGTGCCCTTCACGTGGGCGGCCTGCACACATAAAAACACTCGCTCTCTGAGCCAAGATTGAAAAAACCCACTTAATTACAGCTCTAGTCCTTGATCCTCGATGTGTGTTTAAAACTAACGTCCTGAGATGATCCACCCCTGGCTGAAAGGCGGTGAAGGATATTGCCATTTCATTATTGTTATTCAGATTTTATGTCTTGAGATTGCCGACCGCCGGTAGAGAGATAGTGAAAGATATCGCCATTACATTATTGTTGTTTAGAAATATTGTCTTGAGATGATCAATCATTGGCTGAAAGGTTCTGAAGGATATTGCAATTTCATTATTTGTGTTTAAGAACTACCATGGAGAGATGGTCAACCACTGTCAGCAATTTGGTGAAGGATATAGCCATTTCATTATTGTTCTTTACAACTAATGTCTTTAGATGGTTGACCACTGGTAGCGAGATAGTGAAGGATATAGCCATTTCATTATTGGCGTTTAGAATTAACATCTAGAGATGATCAACCACTGGCAAAAAGGTGGGGAAGGATATTGACATTTCATTATTAGCATTTAGAACTAACATCTTGGGATGCTCCACCACTGGTAGAGAGACATGAAGGATATCGCCATTTCATCATTGTTGTCTAGTACCTAGGTCTTTAGATGGATCAACCATTGGCTGAAAGGTGTCGAAGAATATTGCCATTTCATTATTAGCATTTAGAACTAACATCTTGGAATGCTCAACTAATGGTAGAGAGACATGAAGGATATCGCCATTTCATTATTGTCGTTCAAAAATAACGCCTTCAGATAGTCGACCACTGATATTCATTATTCGCTCATTCAGGAAGTTTAGATGCTGGGCACGTCTAGTCAAGGCAGCACTTCACATCCAGGGAGACGGTTTCACAGTCAGTGCCAACCGATGCGTCAGTCCTAATTGTATTTGTACAGTCAACGAGCTTCATAATGATTATACTTTTTTTTCTAAACGAAAAAGATTCTTGAACAATTAGCGTGAGACTTCAGTGGTGAAATTCTGAATGGCTCTGTGATCCCAATCAATCACCTCCAGATGATTACAAAGAAATAATGGAGGATGTATTGACACCATATATATATAAACGTTTCTAGATTGTTCAGATCCCATGTGACCGCTATGGAGAACATCCTGGGAATCCATATACATGATGGTGTAGATAGGAGCGCACTGTCTGACACTCTTACGTAGCTTTTATCCAACTGCTATCTTAGAGGGGAGGAGTTGGAGTATCGAGTACTGATACATATATTCATTTCACCCACTCCTATCATCTGCAAACACAGAACGGTAGACGGTTGAGGAAATAGGTCGTATGCCTTTCTGGTCGACAGTACTTATATAGAACTGGATCTAGACTTGCTCAAATCTTTGATTATGAACATAAATTCAATAAATAGAATAAATTACAACGTGTAAGGTTCCTCTGACTGGCTCAGGAATCAAAATGTGTCAGCCAGGCCAAGGGGAGAGTAGGTGGAGGGGTAAGGAGGGCGTGCAGTGGCGGTAGGCAGCAGTAGGAGTAGGACACAGGGACGGAGGCTAGTCTAAACTGGATCGAGAATCGTATAAAAAGACAATACTTCATCAAGGCAAAACCGAGTGATGATTACGGCACATCCAGAATCTGACAATGACAGAAGAATTGTCTATTTTACAATTCGAGTGCGGTTTTGGATTTATCTCATCCCTTAAATAGACATTTGAATAGCATCACAACATCAGAATAATTCAAATTGCCTACGCAAATCCAGATAGGAACGTATAAATCTCCATGTTGATATCTTGTCTGATCTCTGAAATTTTTACTCTTGATCGGTCAATCGCATATGACGTTAGCTCGCATCAGTCCACCACGGCCATGGCGTAGTATTGTCACTTTACGTGATTGTTCAGTTGTATTTTTTCAAATATTATTCCTATGGCTAATTCCTATGGCTAAACCGTTACCAGAGGGGAGATAAACCACAGTAACTACGATATGTATTGTGGTGCACTTCAATTCAATATCACCTACATGAACATAGAGGTTGAACAGAAGTTGAAACTTTACACATGTAACGAAAGTGAGGAGTTGCTAAACCATGTCATCTGAAAGTGAGAAGTGAAAACAATTGGCAACCTGTCTTCAGGAACTTCACGTTTTTCATGCGGGGTATTTCCCAGCGTAGACATACTACCGATTAACTATGCAGGTCAAGCAGGCAGCTGTTGTGGGCGTGTTTTGTGTGTGTGTATAGTGATACATTCCCCACATGGTCCCCTCACACGTACCAGAGAGTATAGAGAGAGCTATACTCGTTGCACGCAATCGCTAACTCAGTGCCTTCGCTGTGGCGCACGCATTGAGACATTTTACCTTTATGATCAAATTAGGACACTTTGCTGGGAAGCCGAATTGATTTCATATACATATATATCGTAAACTTATTCACAGAGAGGAGAAAGCTCTTCTGTTGTAACCCACGCTGTTCAGATTTGATTTGGTGGTTAATTCAGATATATATGTTTCATGTGTAGACTCTGACAAACTATTAAAGTACTTTCAACTCAGACAGACCATCCTGAGAGACAAGATTTGATTATGATAAAATGGTCGGTCTGATTGTCATTATGCTCGATTTAAATTGGCTGAGAATTTATCTGGCTTCCAAAGAAGCTTAGAACCACACTATCAACGTACATGAAATACTAAGGCATGATCACCTGAGAAAGCCTATTAAATGTGGACGAAAGGTGGTGACATATTTTGATACAACTATCACTCATTTTGTGTACTCCTTGGTAGAGTAATTACATCCGACTCATCAACTACTGGGTATGTTTTCTTGTGATTGATATTATTATGAAAAGGTCCAGGTTTGAAGAGGTGCCTATCGACCTTTATCATAGCCCAGTATAAACGTCCTTAGGCTTAACATTAGAAATTCGTACTCAACAGGCTTGCAAGTAAGGTAAGTGATACTGAATGGGCAATAAACAGATAGTTCCAGGCGATAAAATCAGAAACGTATTCTTGTTTGGTATAAGTCGCCTTTCGCCTTCTCGTTTGGAGCACTGCGGAGTATTCACTTAGCTATCGCCTCACTCATTTTACTGCACGCTCCAAAATTGATGGTGAAAGAAAACACACACCAAACACTCATCATCTCTCTTAGTGCCTGGTAAATAGCCAAACAAAATGATTGACAGGCCTCTTGCTTCTACGTCGGAACACACTGTGAGCGCGGGTCTGGTGCCTGAATCGACACGTTGCTATGTATTCACCGTTTCTTGCTACCAAACGGCAACTGGGCAATTATGTGAAATGTCAGCCTGGCTTTCGATCCACTCCCACACACTGCGTCACTCATCAAACTGGAGGAACAATGGAGTGATTAGATCGAGCTCTGCAGTGGTGTTTTTTTCTATCCCCCAGACTCTGACCCAGTTCTCAAATATTCACCATCGCTTGGTCATGTATCCCCAGGCGTATGAGGCACTGTGAATACCTGTGTATTCTATTGAGGGCGACATCAATGCATCCACCATCCCCCACCACTGGTGAAGAATACCTGTCGATGTTTTTGGCGATGTGCATGTGTGACAGACTGTCTCCGTTGACTGAGGCTCTATTGAAGCGAGTACAGCAAGGTCACGCCACACGCGTATTTTATTCATGAATTCCACTCCGTTGGTGTTTCGTTATTTGTTTTGTTTTATCAATAACTTATACGGGCTTGGGTGGTGTACCATCTGTAACTTTGTCTGTGGGAGTGCGGAAGCTGAAAAAGTACCCGTGTAATGGGTTATTTGTGACTAGTCAGGTTAACATTGTCTGCTACCATTCTCGTTGAGAATCTATCTCCTGCAGGAGTGCGCGATGGTTTAGCACATGTTCCACTGGACTAAGGTTTCATCGGAAATGTTTCCCATCCCTTGGGATTATATAGAAGAGTATAGTATACTATCTTTATAAATTTTAAAGAATCTTTGAGATATGGTGAATGTATTCGCGCGATAGATCGCATTAGAGCCCGAAACTATAAAAAAATAATCTGGGAATACTTCCACCGCCAGCTACGTTTTTACAATTTTTTTCAGATTGGTTACGATCCCGCCTGTTCCCCTATTCAGCAGGTTTCAACATAGATTTTTCACTCGGTCATGTTTGGAAGAAGCATAAGATGTAGCTGAAATAATTAAGGGAAACAATTACAGCATCGGCGAATACAAGATATCTATCTGGAAACATCTGCGCGTTTTCTCATACTTTTAATAGTTGATCCTGGTTGGTTTTCTACGGATGCTGGTATTCAGTGTCATCACGTTCTGGTCTCGTGTCTGTCATTGTGTTGTGCACGTCATTCAGTTCAGTCTCAATTACTCGGTGGTTCTGGTTGTGAGATTCCTATAGAAACATGTCAGTGACATGGATTGCTTGCCAGCTGTGATCCTGTTCATACTGAAGCTCGATCTCTTCATATATGCCTCGTGGTGACGACAGAAGGCTTCCTATATCGACCCTCCCAGGTGCATAACACCCTGTTACAAAGATGTCAGTTTTTCCATTTTACCGTAAAAATCCACTTTTTCATATTCAATATATGTGATATATATCTTTTTGTCAAGCGAAAAATAGCATTGATTTAGCCTCATTTACTCCAATAGAACATTGGTTTGAACCTCCCCACAGACCCTCAGCCACATGCCATGCCCGAAAAGGACAAGTTTTCTACCTAAAGGGCAAAATCCACCAGGCCGATTTCTCACCCGATCAATTGTTCCTGGGCCCTTAAGAGGAAGCTCACGTATTGTAATTTATTTAATTCTGATAATAATAGTTTAATAAATGACCATTTTCCAAGATTTGAGAAATTCTAAGGCATCCGATAATAATCGGCGATTTTCTGGCTACGGAATCGGCTACCGTCGGTCCAGTGGAACACCCCCTTAAGACAGAAAAATGCACACGGAAATATTTCCACTTTTTTCCCTGACCTCAACTGACATCCCTGCATCTGCAGCGCATTGTTATGTCCACCAGCCATGAAAGGCAAATATCTTTGATTATTCATAAAATATTTGAAAATATTGAAAAGAATTGACTGGAATAAATCTATATAAATGAAAAGCTTACATTTCTGATGGTCCCTATAGCACCAGTGTCCCCTGGGACGTTAAACAACAAACAAGTCAACTCAGACACATTCTAGAAATGAACACACATACAAACCATTCTATTCTCTGATTTCCTGAAGCACCTACTTCTTTCTGGAACAGGGAGGTCTATTATGAAGATAAAGGAATTTAAAGTTAGTCCATTATATGATTACTTCACAGTAGCTTCATTGTCTAATGCAGGCGCCTGGGGCAGGTTTAACACTCACTCCCCTGTGCGCTGCACCTCACCAGCCCACCCCTCTCTCTCACCTCACCTCACCCCACCTCTCACCTCACCTACCTCCCCACACTCTCACATCACAATGCCTGATGCCACCACTCCATTCACACCACATACCCAACTGTCAAATCATTGAGACCCACATATCAGTTTTAATTTACTAAATTAAAGAAACCAAATTTAGAGTTTTCCATTTTTCGTGTAAAACACAGATAGTATGAATTAAGCCTGATTCACACCAATAAACAGTGGTTCAAACCTGCCCACACATAATCAGTCCTATTACATAGCTAAAAACGATATATTTTCCATGTTTTTTTCAGTCTCTGAGGCAGCAAATTGTCCATGGCAAATATTTCCACTCCTGTTTTTCATGACCCCATCTGACGTCCCATATCTAATATTCATGCTGGAGGTATTGCATTTCTGCAGAGGGTGTGTGTGTGTGTGTGTGGGGGGGGGGGGGGGGGGGTGTTGTTTACTCATGACAGGAAGCGAGGTTGTGTGACACAGCCTGTCCTAGACTGGCTTCAGTCTCTTTATCCCTCCACCTACTCCTCCTCTCCTCCCCGTGATACAGGCAAGATACTCTACCATATCTTGATTTTGTTTAATCATCAATGCCTATAATCAAGGACCAGAGCAAGTCTAAGCCCGTGCCAGGCCGCGCCTGTGGTGACAAATCTGTATTTTGGGATATGGTAAGTGCATGAGGGAGTGTGAAAGGGAAGGGGAATTTAACCACAGGTTGACGAAATCACCCCACGTTGTTCCGGAAGGTTCTGCTGGCTCATGCACCACGTCGTGGTCACCGCAGTTCCTTCTGGAGGTGGTGACCTAGATCGTTAGTCAGGACAACGAGGTTCAGTTTGAATTGAATTTCCATCGTTTGGTAAGAGATGAGTCCTCGTGACCCACTTCCCCCACATCCTTTTGTCGTCCATTACCCATAGACTGTTGGTAAACGGTGTCACCGTTATGCGTCAAGAAAAACCCCAAAGGCTCTTGTTCTCACCATATTTGTCTTACTAATGCCGGAGACACACCAAGCGAGTCAAGGCACAAAATAGCATGTATGTGAGATTTTACTTCATAGACATATCTCCCACCGATAATTTAGCATCTCAGAAGCAATAATCATGTGAAATATGAAATATTAGCTCACATACACGCCATTTTGTGCTGGCGATTCCAGAAATCGCTGCGTTTCTCGCTTGGTGTGTCTCCGGCTTGAGGAATTCAGTATGTGAGACTAGGGGAAAATAACATTGAAATGAAATGGGGCATGGCGGAACAGGTCCCAACTCTCGCGGGGAAAAAAATTGATGCTATGTCACCAGTAAAAAGATTCAGAGCCCACCTGGGCACAGACGTGATCATGCGATGTCCATCATATGGTCCTTAACCTCATGGACACACCTGATGAAGGTTAGATCAGTACCCATTAAACAGAGGTAATATTTTATGGCCAGGCGGAGATATCACGATTTTCACGATGAGTTCACCACAAATGACTATTTTGAATAACTTAAAGTGAATAACTCTGATCAACTGGTGATCGACCTCATGCGAATATCTTCTCCCTCCTCTGGCTCTAACATTTGATTCATACACCGGTTACTCCTGATGTAAATAAGCTCTACTGAATATATGCTTACTACCGCTTTCCCCTATTCATTAAACGTGCTCGAGTCTTTTACCTATGGAGGCTTTATATTAAGAAATCTATTCATTATGTTCACTTCTCCTAAAGCCAGACAAAACCAAGAATCAAATCCGGCTGTATCCCGCTGAAGTGGAGTGTAGTAAATTGATGGGTGAGAGGTAGGACATAGCAGGGAAGTGGACAGGGCCTCTGACCACTTCTCTGGACATAGGGACTGAGGCCAGTACTTATTAATGGCCAGTCTGCTGGGGTGGACAGCAATTATCAATCTGGTCACCCTCTTGGTTGCCTTGCCTCCTCGTGGTGCAGACCGGATATGCTTGTACGCAAGCATAACAAAAGTGACCCGGGTGGGGAGTTAGCTCTGTGGTAAAGAGCACTGGACTTGATTCGGGTCCCACTGCAGCCACTTTTCTCCTTCACCCCCAGCAGTGGTAGATTTACTGCTGTATCAAAGGCAAATCTTTCTCATACCATGTCTATGTGGTATGGGAAGTGAAAGAACTCTCACCTCGGCCATTTATGAGAAGAAACACTATCCGGGATGCAAGTTTACAGACAGATGACGGAATTCCGACATTTCACTGATACCGTTTTATAGCCATTCTATTCCAAAACCATGTGATAAACGATCCTTTTTTTATAGATGTTTTATTTAGATCACCGATCTTTTTTCTCAGTGCCCTATTATTCACGTATTAAAATTCGTTTATTGTGCGGTAAAAGAAAATTCAACTGCAATCTAAAGTTGAGGATGACACTAGTGTTTCTGTGTGTCAGGTTTCACAGCCGACAGCGGGTAGGATACCACGTGGATGGTGTATGCGATGAGAGCGGCTGACCTTGTTGCGTAGTAGGGATTTTCTCACAGGACCCCAGGCCCCCTCCCCCGGTGTTTTATTCAGCTACACGCCCTGACGGTGATGAATGCGGCCCCCTCCCTCCTACCGACCCATTTCCTCACACTGCCTCTGCCCCAGTTGTGAATACATCAAGTGGGCCCAGATGTGGCCGGAACCAGGCGGGAGCGACCCGGGCATGTAGAAAGGGCGCCATCCAAGCATGCTGCCCCGGCGATACCCTCCACGTGTTCGCGTTGAGATCCATGCGAGTCAGGGCAGGATGGGCACCGTAACTTCCCCATGAAGAAGAAAAAAATACACATCAATCTCATGAAGTAATGTGTTTGGTATGAGGTGTGTTCTACATGTAGTTTGTATATGAATTTAGGCAGGATATTTACATAAAGAACTATATTGTGTCACTTATGTCTGTTTTAAATCTGTTTTGGCAGAGATGGCAGTTTTCCTCTTTTCCAAGGAGATCCTTGTTTTCATGTTCAGTTCTTTTATCATGTTTAAAAGAAAGATAGAATGATTTGGATCTCGTGCACGCCAATAAACAGTGGTTTACACCTCCAACACAGCTCCATTCCACGGCCTACAACCATGTGTTTCCATGTTTTCTCAGTCTCTCCGAGGCAGTAAATTCCACAAGTGGAATCTTTCCTATTTATTTCATAATCCCAACTAATATCCCTGTGAATTTAGGAAATCAAATGGGAACATATTTATATGTTTTAACAAAAAAACACCCCACCAGAATTAACGGTGTTTTTATAGATCAGTTAAAGTATCAATTTCAGATTTCAATATCAATCATCCTGCTAAGATAAGTATGCCAGGACTGATATATAGAGGCTATTAATAGCCATGATCCAGATCAATGTGAAGTACCTGTGAAACGATGCAGTTTAATAACACATGGACGAGTGTACACAGTTGTAGGAAAGGTCTAATGCAGATCTATATACAGAATGTATCTAGCTTTGGAGTGGGTGGTGAAGAAGAGAAACCTAGCGCCATGCGTATTTGGGGATCAAGTTAAACATGTTTCATGTTGTCACAATTCTTTCTTGAGAACGAGATCCTTCATCAAATAACATGCACGATGATCAAACATACCTTTTTCAGGGGCAAAAACACTTTGTGGTCGAAGATTTATTGCTGAATGGGTGTGATACTATAAGGAGGGAGTGTGGTTGAGGCTCTGATTCACAATGTGAATATCATCAGTTATAGACTTTCATAGCGAGAAGAGAAGTCTAATTGAACAAATTGGACGTTAAACTACCCAAACAAACAAAGAAGAGAAGCAGACTACAGATGGAGAATTCACAAACAAACATTCACACCTTCTCTCCTTTGAGATATTCAGAATTTATACTCACCTTCACATCCTCTCTCCTCTCTATGATATTCAGAATCCACACCCAAACTTTCACACCTGCTCTCCTTTGACATATTCAGAATTCACACTCAAACTTTCACACCCTGTCTCTATGATATTCAGAATTCCCCCCTCAACCTTCACATCCTCTCTCCTCTCCCCTCTCTTCACACCCCCTCAGAATTCACACATCAAACTTAACACCCTTTCTCCTCTCTCTACGATATTCAGAATTCACTCTTCAATCATCATACCATCTCTCTTCTCTCTATGGTATTCAGAATTCACACCCAAACTTTCACACTTACTCTCCTTTGACATATTCAGACTTCACTCTTCAACCTTCACACCCTCTCCCCTCTCCTCTCTCTTCACACCCTCTCAGAATTCACACCTCAACCATCACACCCTCTCTCCCCTCTGACTGTTTTCTGACAGCAGCGATGTCGCCTCCATGCCCACACGTCACCCATCTGACGATTCCTACCATTGTGTGCTCAGTGAACCCCCTTCTTTCTAGACTCGATATATCAATACACGTACAGTAGGCGCACCTTTTTCATGGGCAATATGACGGAGAGTGTATATTTAAGGTCAGCGTTGCACCCAGCCTTTTAGGACGTGCTCGCTAAGCAAATGCTCGAGGTTCTCCCGCCTCCCTCCCAGCCTTTAGAAGTGTTCTCGTGGAGGGGGCGGAGTGGGGGTAGGCTGCAGAATAGGAGATGCGTGGCAACAGGCAACTCTTCTTTTTACCGGGGAGGTTTGGATGGAGTTGTGGCGTGATTTTTCCTCCGCTCGTCGTAGAGTTGTGAGTGTGTGTCGGTGGTGTGTGTGGAAACCGGTTATATATCCGCGCTGCGTTATTTACCGCTCACAAAGCCTGGCCCGCGTGCGTGCGTGCGTGCGGGACGTGCATCCTGCCCGCCGTATCATGCATGTTTACCGGGACGTAGGCGGAGGTTGGCTTCTGAGAACTTGCTGAGTCAAAAAGAAAAGAAAAACCTGTTTGTGGTTTAGATAACTACATGTACATGGTCGAGAATTAGTGTGGTATACATAAACAATGATAGATGGTTTTGTGGACAGGCGGACTTTGTATACGGTGGATAATAAAAGTCAGAGTGCATCAAGTACATTCCTATTATGGAATTATTTATACTCTCCTCTCTGCTGAAATACCCTTGTCAAATGTGTCCAGAAAAAGCAGATGCTATTAAACACGTGTTTGTACATCCACCGAGTTAAAACGCAGAGATAAGACTTGCCTTTCAGAATGCGAGGCGTGAGACAAGAAAGACTCAGTTAATTGTCATTTGAGAAATGGCTTTTATTTGACTCGCGGGCTGGTTATTTTTGGGACTGAACTCAGGAGAACACTTGACAGGCTTCTGGCTGGTCAATTACAAATTGAGTTTTCATGGAAAGTTTCACGCACCATGGAGCACCTCTGGATAAGGAAGGTCTGTGTGAAGTGTGATTCACACATGTGTAAGTGACACATCACATTCTGGTGCTGCATGCCTTGAAACAAAACAAAGAAAATACGGTATCTGGACATTACTTTTCTGAATCTTAAAAAAAGGGAGGGGTTAATGACCAACGACCACTCGTAAATTCATTTCATCAATTTTATGTTATTCCATTCTTACAGCGGTTACATTTATTTGATAACACAATTGAATTTGCCTACGTTTCGGCCTAGTCACTAGGCTAGTGAGATGTGGCCCTTAATCAGGGCTGGAGTGATTATGATAAAGAATCTTTAAAAAAAGATATTGTGTTGCCATACTATACTTTTTATCCATGTGGATCGGACAGAGGCTGTGTACACATGCAGTGTCATATTATTGATAACATATTACAAAAGAAGTAAATGAGTGTTTGGTATGTGTCTCTGTTCACGATCAAGTTTGGAAATCTCAGGAATATGAACGAGGCGAGAGCTGAGTGAATATTACAAAGTGCTCCAAACAAGATTTGGAATGGGGACTTCAAACACCAATATGTTCCTGATTTTATCCTAGCCTGCAAATATTTATCTGTTCATCTCTCATTGAGTATGAGTTACCGTGCTTGCAAGCCTGAGTACGAGTTCCTAATATCAAGCCTGTGGACATTTATACCAGGCTAGGATAATGCGCAGTACCGCGCCATGTTATTTGATTTGAATGCAGTCTGAAGCTCACCAGTCTCGTCATGGCGGCAGAAATGAAGGGTGACAGCGGATTCAGATTGCTCGGGGTTTCACTGGTCGCTGAGGGACGTTTTAACTGAAAAGCTCGTCCATTCTCTGCCAGGGACGCCTGACACTCGCCATTCAGGGAAGCCGCGAGCCGCCAGTTTATAGCCAGCGCCAAATGGAGAGGTGTCACAGCGTGGTTTTAGTTATCTTTTCCCCATCTTTTTTTCAACCAGAAGCTGCAATCACACACACACATTCGGGATACTTACGTGACAGCAGACGAGGGGACGGCGGGGGACACCAGCTAAATATACAGCGCTGAAATGCAGTACACGGCTGCCAAGTATGACGCATTTTCCGTAATCTTACGAATTCTGCTACTATTCAGCGCCAGAATATGCATTACGGCGGGACCCATCTGAAATATGTATTTCCGATTTGGATACGAATCCTCACCTTAATCAAGGGAAGTCTACAGTAAAAAAACCTGAGATATCAGCATAGTTTAGTTAGAGCATGATATCAGTGTGAAAGTGATGTTTGTGAAGAGAGATGTAGGAGATTTTTTTTACTAAATTACATAAATATTACAGGAAATAGACCCAGCTCTCTCTGGAAATAGGAAATAAATTGTATTATTTGTTTAGAATATGTCTTGTGCTCATTCTTTTGAATAGTTTATATCAATATCAAGGCTATTTAAGGATTTTATGCCCAAGTCAGATCCATTACAAATTTCAGTGCAAGAGAATACTATATTTGATAGCAAATTTCAGATACTGGGCACATCAAATACAAATTCAGAGGATTCAGTGTTGGTAGCCCTGAGTAGGACAGTGTACGCCACTCAGTGAATACATCATATATCCAGGTGCAATGTGTAGAAAGGTCATCATGAAGAAAGAAAAATCAGAACTATATTTCATGCATGAAAGTCGAACTATACAACATGATACCGTAGTTGAGTTGCACAAGGCATTTGTGTGTGCCATGCTGATGTTACATCAACATAGATCAGGTTACTCGAGTATTGAGCAAACCCCTTTAATGTGTAAGCTCTGATGATGAAAATGAGCCATGTACTTGTATATAATTATGTGGAGCAAAATTTTGTAACAAGACAATGAAGTCGGTATATAACACTTTACTTTGTAAATGACACTTGCCATGCAAGTAAAGTAGCTTCACAAGAAGTGGAGCATCCACCAGGATAAATAAAAGTGTCTTTTTTTAATTATAATACTGCTGGAAACCAACATGAAGGGCTTGATTGTGTGAATGGTGGCTAATGACGGCGGCATTCTGGGCTTGGCTTACGGGAAGAAGGTTGACCTGTATTATTAGGTTTACACTCCGTGGATGAGTCAGCGCCGTATTTACCTGTGGTCTACCTGCCTGGAAGTACACACTTCCAGCGCCCCCGGGCACACCTAGGCGCACCTGTGTCTGCAGCAAGGCGGGGTCACCAAGGGTCACGCAAAGGTCACCTAAAATGGGGCTCCCATGTCCGGGAATGGATAAAGTTTATGTCAAAGATTTAGCAACATATGTTGTGTTGTTGAACTCCAACCACAATGCTGTGTGAGTTTTAGTTTTATTGGCACTTTAAAGAATGGTACAAGTTCTTGGACTTGATCTAGATTGTGGATTTAATAACATAGTGTGCGAAAGGTCATGCTATATGGAACGTAACAATAAATATATACATATATGCTACAGACATGCTACTTATATACATGTATTTTGGAATCTAGATAAAGAAAGAAGTTTGTGGTTCTCTTTAATTGTATTCAATCATTAATTAATGGCTTCAATGTGTGTGTCCTAAATTCAACATTTTTAAATCTGCATCCATCAACCAGATTTGTGGTAAGAAATAAAGATATGGAGTCTGTCTGCAAACCGGTTTGAGGAATTGGATATTAATTGGACATTCCCATTAGCAATTCAGAATCCCATCATCAATATTAATGTGTGGGATATTTTAACGTCTTTCAGAAGTTTTTGGACTGCAGAATCCCCTTCCAAAACGTATCATTCATCAATGCGCCTTTTTTCTGAATTTCCGGACCAATTCATCAACATACAGAGAATAACTAACATTCCTAAACGATATTATTCTCATTACTCCAAGTTGTCATTGTCTGGCCTACTATTGTTATGTTTCATTGAATCAGCAGTGGAAAATTACACAATAATTACTGTTCTAGTGACCATAATCCAAGCACACTGGATATGGCATAATTTCGTATATGTTCCCATTCATCTTCTGGTGCTCATTGGAAATAGATAAATGTGGTTGTTGTTATTGCACAATGGCTTTGTTCAGTGCTGCTCATCCTTTGTTCTGCGTTCTCTGAATTGTACCTTAATGATTGAATCGTCTGTTAATGATGGTCGTGTCGTTGGTATGACACCAATGTACCATTGTCTGTCAAACGTCTTCTTGTTCGTGGAGGTTGATTTGCACGTTTTCACGTCATGTGTGTTGGGTTCTTTTTCGTTTTGGTTTTTTTTTCATAAGGAGAAACGCCTTGCATGTTTTCCACTGTTTTTTTGGTGTGGGTTTTCTTTCAATTTTATTCGCTGTCTTATCGTGTATCACACAAGGAAAAAACGTTATTAAATCTTAATCTTCTCTGTTGCAAGAATATAACGATAAAATGGTTCGCAAACAATTGACTTCATATCCTCGCGCAGCTGAACTAAACATACAATGTTTGGGAATGTAGCAGGGTATGTGTGTGCTGCCAGAAATACAAGACATGTTCAATGTACCACCTATAGAGGAAAAAATAGGATAATTTCAATCCAAACATAAAGGTAAAGACAGAAACACAGACAAGGGCGGGTTTCATGCATTCCACCAAAGGCCACACAGGGAACCATCAGCCAGACAGAGGCGACTTGTGGTCTTGGTATGACTCAGACGGGCTTTCTGACAACAGGCAATATTGTGTAGCACCGGGAACCCTCCCTCCCACCCTCACCTCCACCCAACCCCCTCTCCTCATCTCCAATAGCATACTCCTCTTGCTGTCAGCTCGACGGGAACTCTCACTAGATTAGGGAGGTATGCAGGGAATATTTTTTGGTAGTTGGCTTATCCAGGGCGGGATTAGTGGGTTGGATATCTATATTTTGAGCTTATTTTGGAAAGCCAAGTTTAGCTACTTATACCCAGGACTCACAAGGTGAGAGTGAATGCTATGAATTTTGTGGGTTCTTGAGCGACCATCCAGCAGGCAGCAGCGGGAGGGCTCCCGTACACGGACACTGTGCAGGCAGGACACTTCTACTGAACAGATCTGCTATGTGACAGTGATTGATGTTCAGACACATGGTTCCATAAATATCTGTATCTTATCAAAAAGTATTTGTTCCGATGTGTCCCATATCAGAATGGAAAATGAACACTACCTCTTCTAGGAAGAGAAATTATATACTGACTGGACATGAAATCATTTTTTTTAAAGACAATCAGTGAGGGGTAGAATCTCAGATATTGGACACGAAGGATACCTGACACCACAGTGGTTTGCATCAATGTCAAATTTCGTTCTCATTCTATGGGCAGTCACATTACATCGTGTGCAGACACTTTCTTACAGTGATCATTGAGATGGTAGAGGAGGATCCTCCCGACTTGGCACTACCCAACGAGTATATTTAGGGAAATTATACTCGTTCCTCCACTACACCTGAACCCTCCCCCCTCATATCACATAGTCTCCCACCTCACCCCTCCCTCATCATATCACATAGTCACCCCACCTCACCCCTCCCTCCTCATATCACATACTCACCCCACCTCACCCCTCACCCTCATATCACATACTCACCCCCACCTCATCCCTCCCTCCTCATATCACATACTCACCCCACCTCACCCCTCCCTCATCATATCACATAGTCACCCCACCTCACCCCTCCCTCCTCATATCACATACTCACCCCACCTCACCCCTCCCCCTCATATCACATACTCACCCCCACCTCATCCCTCCCTCCTCATATCACATACTCACCCACCTCACCCCTCCCTCCTCCTATCACATAGTCACCCACCTCACCCCTCCCTCCTCATATCACATAGTCACCCACCTCACCCCTCCCTCCTCATATCACATAGTCACCCCCACCTCACCCCTCCCTCCTCATATCACATAGTCACCCACCTCACCCCTCCCCCCTCATATCACATACTCACCCCACCTCACCCCTTACCCTCATATCACATACTCACCCCCACCTCACCCCTCCCTCCTCATATCACATACTCACCCCTCCTCACCCATCCCTCCTCATATCACATAGTCACCCACCTCACCCCTCCCTCCTCATATCACATAGTCACCCACCTCACCCCTCCCTCCTCCTATCACATAGTCACCCACCTCACCCCTCCCTCCTCATATCACATAGTCACCCACCTCACCCCTCCCTCCTCATATCAAATAGACACCCGACCCCACCTCAGGCCTCCCTCAGCCCTCCCTCCTCATATCACATACTCACCCCACATCACCCCTCCCTCCTCATATCACATACTCACCCCTCCTCACCCCTCCCTCCTCATATCACATACTCACCCCACCTCACCCCTCCCTCCTCATATCACATACTCACCCCACCTCACCCCTCCCTCCTCATATCACAGTCACCCCTCCTCACCCTCCCTCCTCATATCACATACTCACCCCACCTCACCCTCCCTCCTCATATCACATACTCACCCCACCTCACCCCTCCCTCCTCATATCACATAGTCACCCCACCTCACCCCTCCCTCCTCATATCACATACTCACCCCAACTCACCCCTCCCTCCTCATATCACATACTCACCCCTCCTCACCCTCCCTCCTCATATCACATACTCACCCTACCTCACCCCTCCCTCCTCATATCAGATAGTCACCCCAACTCACCCCTCCCTCCTCATACCACATACTCACCCCAACTCACCCCTCCCTCCTCATATCACATACTCACCCCACCTCATCCTCCCTCCTCATATCACATAGTCACCCCAACTCACCCTCCCTCCTCATACCACATACTCACCCCACCTCACCCCTCCCTCCTCATACCCAGCAGTCATTGTGCAGCCTCCTGTCACACCCTGACAAGGCTTCACGCCCTTTCGATGCCTGGCCTTGCAGATCAGGCTTCGATTTCTCGTGATGTCCTCAAAAGCCTTGCCGACGTGCCCCTCCACCCGAGCCCCGACAGAACATAAAACCCCCTCCACACCACCACCACCACGCCCCACGCCCCCCGCCCCCCGCCACCCCGAGAGCTGGCATTTTCCTCGCTGCAGACACTTGATCGACTTCTCAAACTCGTCGGCTGTAATGAGCTGCAGGAGAGGATTGGCTGTGGGGGAGGAAGAGGAGGAGGAGCAAAATGATTTGGGGAACTACTGCAGGCACAAAGAGGGTCTACTCTATTGTGCTGATTGGGTTGTCAGGGCTTAGGGCTCCCACAGCTGCAGTGCTCATCTTTCCATCGCACACCTTATTTTCTGCTGACATTTATTTTTTTTAAAAGGGGGGGAAATCCGAATCCATTTTCTCAAAATTATATTCTGAGGGTAAATCCAGTCATACTGATACCATACGAACTCCAGCCTGCAGAATCCATACCCAGTTCTAACGACAAGTTCAGACGTTCAGATTCTTTCAGAAGAGCAAAACCATCCTTTCTCTTATCTCACCCCTCGTACAAGTTTTAGCCATAAGTGAAAAAATATGCAATGCTCAGCCATCTAAAGTGCCAATTATGTGTCATGGCAGACAAGACATATTGGGGATTTAAACGTTCCTAACTGGATTTGAATTATTCTGATATTGTGCTGCCATTCTAATGGACATCAAAAGGGGTAAGGTAAATCCAGAGCCGTACTCGAATCATAAAATAGACAATACTCCACTCATTTCGATGTGCCGCAATCGTCACTCGGCTTCACCTTGATTGCTAAATATTAGATATATGTAAAAATCCTCAGATGGTAACATAACCCTTTCTTGCCATATTACAGTCCTAGCAGACAGATACCAAGTAACAAACCAAGATAATAAAAAAGAAACCAACAAGTTTTGATCAAAATCATCGCTCTCCATGAGTTTGAGCATTTAAAGTTGGAGAACAAAGACTTTCACCAGAAAGATATTTCTGTATTTATATCACCCCTGTACACACTAAAAAGAATGGAAGACACACAGGATCTAGACCATGGAGAACGGACTGCAATACTCGTAGGGGCATAGCGAACGACTTCCCAATGTTAAGCCTATGGGACAAAAATACCAGTGGTGAGATAATGTGCCTTAACTTCACATAGAGAGGGTATAGACAGGGTTTAGTCGCATGCCAGTCAGTGGATGAGAATATTGTTGTCTAAGGGTACTCCATACTACACAAGCTGCAGCCAGTAGTGTCACCTCGAGTTCCAGTATGCAGATATACCACATACCAGTGACAGTCTAGGGATACCTCACAGACATCTCATGGATTACACCCCCAGTTTCCATCATCAGCTCAACTTCCCAGAGTCCAGACTCTCTCCTGAACACCCCAGACTCTGCACCCCCCGCTGTGCTGCGAACCCACGTCTCCCCCGACACCCCACCCTGAACTACTACTACTACTCCCCCCCCCCCCCCCACCCCAACCTCCTCCTCATACCCCACCCTCCAGCGCCTTCCCCTCGTTTGGCCTCCACCATTGCTTGCAGATTCTGGTCCATTAGGCCTGCCGGGCTCCGACTTCTACCAGTCTTGATCCCCACCCTGCAAGCCTGAAACCTCCACCCTGCAAGCCTGAAAACTCCACCCTGCAAGCCTCAAGCCTCCACCTTGCAAGCCTGAAACCTCCACCCTGCAAGCCTCAAGCCTCCACCCTGCAAGCCTCAAGCCTCCACCCTGCAAGCCTCAAGCCTCCACCCTGCAAGCCTGAAACCTCCACCCTGCAAGACTGAAGCCTCCACCCTGCAAGACTGAAACCTCCACCCTACAAGCCTCAAGCCTCAAACCTCCACCCTGCAAGCCTCAAGCCTCCACCCTGCAAGCCTCAAGCCTCCACCCTGCAAGCCTCAAGCATCCACCCTGCAAGCCTCAAGCATCCACCCTGCAAGCCTCAAGCCTCCACCCTACAAGCCTCAAGCCTCAAGCCTCCACCCTACAAGCCTCAAGCCTCCACCCTGCAAGCCTCAAGCATCCACCCTGCAAGCCTCAAGCCTCAAGCCTCCACCCTGCAAGCCTCAAGCATCCACCCTGCAAGCCTCAAGCCTCCACCCTGCAAGCCTGAAACCTCCACCCTGCAAGCCTCAAGCCTCCACCCTGCAAGACTGAAACCTCCACCCTGCAAGACTGAAACCTCCACCCTGCAAGACTGAAACCTCCACCCTGCAAGACTGAAACCTCCATCCTGCAAGACTGAAACCTCCACCCTGCAAGACTGAAACCTCCACCCTGCAAGACTGAAACCTCCACCCTACAAGCCTCAAGCCTCAAGCCTCCACCCTGCAAGCCTCAAGCCTCCACCCTGCAAGACTGAAACCTCCACCCTGCAAGCCTCAAGCCTCCACCCTGCAAGACTGAAACCTCCACCCTGCAAGACTGAAACCTCCACCCTGCAAGACTGAAACCTCCACCCTACAAGCCTCAAGCCTCAAGCCTCCACCCTGCAAGCCTCAAGCCTCCACCCTGCAAGACTGAAACCTCCACCCTGCAAGCCTCAAGCCTCCACCCTGCAAGACTGAAACCTCCACCCTGCAAGCCTCAAGCCTCCACCCTGCAAGACTGAAACCTCCACCCTGCAAGACTGAAACCTCCACCCTGCAAGACTGAAACCTCCACCCTACAAGCCTCAAGCCTCAAGCCTCCACCCTGCAAGCCTCAAGCCTCCACCCTGCAAGACTGAAACCTCCACCCTGCAAGCCTCAAGCCTCCACCCTGCAAGACTGAAACCTCCACCCTGCAAGCCTCAAGCCTCCACCCTGCAAGACTGAAACCTCCACCCTGCAAGACTGAAACCTCCACCCTGCAAGACTGAAACCTCCACCCTACAACTTGTAAGCCTCAAGCCTCCGCCGACCAGATGAGCCCCTCCCCTCCCCGTCCCACCCCAATCCCCGAGGGTCCCGGCTTTATTACAGACGGAGGCGCAGGACCGGTCTCCTTTATTATCCCCTCCACTAGACTTACTCAAGTCTTTGATTGTTACAGGTCCGTGATTGAACATGATTAAACGTAACCAGGAAGAAATGCATTAATGAAGGACTCAACCTCTATCCCATACGAGGAGGGGTCGGGAAGGTGGAGAGGTAGGCACCGGATACAGGGACTGAAGCCAGTATCCCGGGGAGGAGGAGTGGGGTGGTAGGTGGAGGGATAGAAGACACAGGGACTGAAGCTAGTCTATCCCTCCACCAGTTCTAAGCCCTCAACCCCAGCAGCAGTTCCCAGCAGCGCCGACCCAGCCACATGATCAGCAGTGCCAGCGCAGGTGTTATTTCGTCGTGCTGCGGCGGGCGGCGGGCGGCGGGCGGGCGGCGGGCGGCGGGCGGGCGGGCGGGCGGCGGGCGGGTAGACAGGGTGATGACTCATGCAGGCAGTACGAGCCCAGAGCTACATGATCCTGCCAGGCCAAATAAAACGAGGTCAGTGTGCGTGTTCCCAGCCGCCCCCCCCCCCCCTCCCTCCCCTCCCGTCGTCTCACCAGCCTCCTGTTATTTCACCCCGTGTGATAAAATGAATTGGCCTCAAGCCACGAGGAGGAGAAACGCTGCAGATGTACCGACGAAGTCTCACTTTGAGTTATTCTGGTGCATCATTCTACACATGAATCAGATTAACACTTTCTCTTCCGCGGTCCCCAAACTGATGTTATCGTCGTCAACGTGTTTAATAGCGGGGAGCCTCTTTGTACGGCCAGTTAGTCTCACAAACCTTTTCGTTATCACGTTGGAGTGGCTTAGTGTCCGGTATTCAGTCGTCTCGTTATTTAAAGGAGAACTCGCCCTGTTTTGAAGTCGCAAAATAATTTGGTCTGAGGCCTCTAATATATGTTCCTTTGCAAGCGATACTTACAATCTCTCTCAGCAACGATGTAGCAACAGATCAGACAAATACATTGCACAATTTCCTTGGGTCCACTTCGTTTGGGAGCGACTTCCCCTGGAATCTGTTTAATAATCTATGATCGTACATGAAGATCCATTTCTGTACAAGGGTTTTCGTTTGATAATATCTAATTAAGTTTGTTCACTGAGTATTAGCCGTACATAAGGTCGTCCATAAGTGTTGAACAAAGTTGGCTCACATCTTCCCTGGGTTTCATTGGCATACAGAAAAGGGTCATTTTCAATCCTAGATTCCTAAACCACCACAGTATCCCAGTACCCAGACATCTTTGGTTTTTTGTCCTCTGATAACAGCCCTTGCCCTAGACAGCCCGAGGACTGCCGGTAATGTGTGAGCTGTATGGACTGGCCACAGTCCAGGAAGGGAAGGCTGCATACTGTAATTTACCTCACCCCTGGTATTTTTGCCTATTGACTTAACAATGGGAACTCGCACTCAATACCCATGGAATATTTGGAAAAAATACTGGGGGATTATGTCACAAATGTTAGCCAATTAGTCAATGTGAGGGGTGAGAGAAATTCAGAAACCTATTCTAGTTCACGGTCAGAACTCGATCCCATCTCATTTGAATCGCTGCATGATTCACGCGGTTTCACCTTGTGAATTATAACACTATTCAAACCCGATGGGATACTAAGAAAGAAATTGATGAGTGTTTGGTCTGTGTCCTCGTTCGCCATCGAGTTTGGAGTGCGCAGTAATATGAACGAGGCGATGGCCGAGTGAATATTCTGAAGAGCTCTAAACGAGATGGTGAACAAGGACTTAGACCAAGCACGAATATATTTCTGATTTTATCTTAGCCTTGAAATATTTATCACTTAATCACCCGTTGAGAACGAGTTGCCGTTCTTGCAAGCCTATTAAGAACGAGTTCGTAATGCTAAGCCTATGGACGTTTATGCCAGGTTAAAATAAAAGCTCTGACCGCAAACTTCCATAAGTTCCCCCTATATTCCAGCACCCATACAGCTTTTGTTTTTGTTCTCTGGTAACGTCCCATGTCCCTAGACAGCCCGACGTCTCGGCTGCTGTGTGATCCGAACAGCAGTTTGTGGGCTACTCGTGGTTTTTTTGTCCTACAGTGAATGGAGGCGGTAATGTGCAGAGAGCAGAGCCCACCGTTCACGTGTGCACCGTCTGGACGTCAAGGGAATGTCCTCTGTGCGTGAATCCTCACAAAGTCGTGATATTCACCGTGAAATTTGCTACACAAGGCCCTATAGACTGGGCCTCCTTCGTGACAGTGAAGTTCCTTAACCTGACTTTACAAATACGTCGTAGCTTCAAGCATACTGCGGCTAAAAGGGATCCAAGGATTTTATTTGACTAATTCTATGGTACTTTTTTTGCAGAGAACTAGGTTCTGGTTCTTCGATTTTTGTTAATAGTTTTATGTCGAGATTGCTCTTGCTGTTGCATGATAAACATATTTGTATATACAGTTGATAGCACTTTTTCTATCTTCCATGTAGCATATAGGTAATAGATATAGTATTTGCAATATCTTTTCATTTTCGGTGATATTCTGGTTATGTTTTACAAATACATATTTTACATAATTCTCTTCAATTTATAAAAGATACTATGAGCAAATGGTATGTTCATCATTGATGAATGAGCGTGGAGGTAGGAATCAATAACATTTGAGAGGTTTGGGTTATGTTCAGTCTATGGCCTCATTCACACAAATAAAATATGGTTCCAACCTCCCCACCCAGCCCCATTCCATGGCCAATAACGATGTGTTTTCCATGTTTTCCCAGTCTCTCTGAGGCAGTAGATTCCACATTAAAAAATATTTCCCATTCCTTTTTCCAACTGACATCCCTGCGGTATCGTCACACACTAAAAAACAGCATGGTTACCTCAAAATAAGGCCGCTTTTATTTCCGCTTCTGAAAGGGAATGTTATTTCAATTCTAAGAATATTTCTTTTAAAAAAAGTATTGAACTAAAACCACCCTGAGGCAGAATTGAACGAGTTCTTTCGGGGGGAGAGAACCAGTAAAAACACGAACATGTTGGGAGCTTCAGTTAAAATACCTCAATTTGAACGAGTGTGAACGAATTTACAGCCGGGGGAATCTGGCGCGTTTTACTAGCTATGTCTTCTTGACACATCACTGATGTATCTGACAGGAATGCACTGAGACGTGAAATACCTCAGTGAATGAGATAATGTTTCCCCATAAATATCGTCCTTCCTCCACAGGAATCGTACTGTGACTGGGACAAACAGGAGGGAAATCATAAAACGGAAATTGACGCGTTTATTTTGGAAAATATACTCATAGATGAGAGTACATGTATTAGGTCATCCATAAAGTACGTACGCAGTGAAAGTGTGTGTGTGGGGGGGGGGGGGGCAAAATTTGATGCACGTCCCTGTTTTAATCTTATACGTATAGATTGTGGGGTCACACTTTTCAGAAATTTTAGGCATAATTTTTAGATGGCTCCTATTTAGTAACATTTCAATTATTTATGCATCAACAATACTTCCACAAAATCGCATTTGAGATTAAAAAAAAAAAAACACAGAATCGCATTTGAATATTGTGTAGACAAGATCATGCTGTACATATGTGTGTGTATGTGTTAAGCATCAATGTTAGCATGACTCATATATTGATGAAAAAACAATGTATGGTGGCGACCTGTTCTACATAACACTGATCCTACAGGTGTGTTTGTGGTGCTACTAATAACTCTCCACACCTGTTTATCCACTGGGCACCCGCCCAACTCCAGCCTACCACATCCCTGCCTCTCACAGGCCTGGGTTTCTGGCACAGCGTTGATGGGATGGGGAAGGATGGGTTTCTCGTACTTTCTGTTTCGTCCTGCACGATCTAGTCTCTGACCTGGCCTCACCTGCAGAGAACAGGTGAACTCAGGTACAAGGGGATGATACACAAGGCACTCCCTGTCAACCTTGACATTTCTCTGCGGGACGACAGACTTGGGCCCGCTTATTGACCTAGGATCGCGCGTGAAGACCACCTTCTGTACCTCGTACAAGGGTTATCGTTTAATGATTTTGTTCTGTTCGGTAAGATAGTATAGGTCGTCCGTAAGTGTTGAATAAAGTTGACCCACATCGTCCCTGTGTCTCCTTGAGGAATCCATTCTATGTGACTGTTGGGCATCGTTCTTGTGACTTAACATTACAAGGATAAACACAATCTAAGGAGCAGGTGTTTTAACAGCTACATTGAGGCAGTCAGTGAGGATGACATTATTTCAGGTAGTGGCAAAGTTTTGCCACCTTCTGTGTGGCACAGCATAGGAGTAGGGACTAGGGGTGGGGGTGGGGGAGCTTACCCCGCCAACTCGTATGATTGTATAATGTTTATGAGGGGTTGTCCAACAGGGAGCTGTTTTTCTGTTATTTTCTTCTTTTTGGGGGGTTGGGGTTGGGGGAGGGGGTCTATTGAAGTATATTTAACGACATTACAAGCATTTACCCATCACCAGGGGATCTTCAATGTTGACGTCAAAACATACTGTAAATACAGGAAAAACCTGGACTCCACAATTCTTATTCATACTACTTTCCATTCATACATCATACGGCCGTCTTGGTTTATGGGGTTAGTGAAAGCGGGGGGGGGCTTGTTTATTAGGGGGGGGGGGGGGCAAACAGGGGGCTGGTTTATAGGGTTGTGTAACAGGGGGGCTGGTTTAGGTGGGTTATGGGCGGGGGGGGGGGGGGGGTGGGTGAAGCAGGGGGTTGGTTTATGGGGTAGTGTAACGGGGGGGGGGGGGCTTGGTCAAGGAGGCCAATGGTTTATGGGTGGGTAACAGGGGGCTGGTCTATGGGGAGGTGTCTCAGGGGGGCTGGTTTACAGGGTTGTGTAGCAGGGGGGCTGGTTTATGGGGGGGGGGGGGTGTAACGGGGCTGGTATATAGGGTTGTGTAACACGGGGGCTGGTTTATGGGGGGGGGGGGGGGGGGTGGAGGTAAGAAGGGGCTGGTCTATGGGGAGGTGTATTAGGGGGGCTGGTTTATGGGGATCATGGCAGGGGGGCTAATTAAAGTGTGGTACAAAGGGGGGGGGGCTGGTTAAAGTGTGGTACAAAGGGGGGGGGGGGGGTCGTCCACCATGGAAAGTCGAGGAGGTCTCAATAACGAGCCTGTCACAACGTGCCTGGGATGCCGGCCCCAATCCTCAATATAATCTCCACCGACCCTGCGCTACATAACTCTCCATTCCCCAGCTTTAATTACACAGCGCAAATACCGTCCGCCCGCGTCGCCTAGGAGCTGGACGGAGTGCCCGGCTCCGTGATATTCAGTGAGAAGAGTGTGCGGTAACACTAAGCCCGGTTACATCAGCCTCACCCGGCCCTTCTATAGGGTCCACCACCACCACCGGCCTCTGCTCCACGCTGTTTGATATGACGCAGATATCGTAATGCTATCCGGGATTTAGTATGCAACATTTCTGACTTGTTATTTATGATGTTATCTCCATACTGCATGAAACAGTCTGAGTTGATAGGATTGAACTGAAAAAAAAAATTGAAATTGCAATCCTCCATAAGGCAATGTGTTGTGAATTGGTAATCGTATTTTTCTTGAAATTACTACATGGATATGTTGCAAAACCATTCACTGACTGCACTTAGAATACATATAGATCCTGTACCACCTAATAAGCAATCATTGGATTGTTGCCAATGTCACAATGGTTCGTGTCATTTTTATCTCTGTCGTTCGTATATTTAGATTAACTGTAACCAGGTGGATTCCGTTAAGCGTGACCCCGGCATGTACGTAACTCCAGCTACGCACACGGCCTAGTCACCTTCTACAGCTTGTGCAGCTAATACGAACCTCGTCATGTGGGCTGAGAGGAATTACGTTATCAAGGTCGCCCATTGAATATTTATGAGCATTCATGCGAGCGGCGAGTACTCGGCGCGGTCGTCGGCGGTCGGCGGGCGGGCGGCGGGCGGGCGGCGGGCGGGCGGCGGGCGGGCGGCGGGCGGGCGGGCAGGGCCCGGTGCGCCGATCAATAAAGGTCTCCTCCTCCCGCCCGGGTCGCCTGCCCGAGATTCTCTCACCGAGACTCCCATCTAGTGTGTTCTCCCCACAGTCTCATACACAGTATTACATCTACAGTCTCATATCCAGTCTTACTTCTCCAGTCTCATATCTGCAGTCTCATATCTGCAGTCTCATATCTTCAGTCTCACATCCTTAGTCTTACACCCAGTCTCACGCCAAGTCTCACACACAATTTCACATACAGTCTCACACCCAGTATTACATCTACAATTTCACACCCACAGTCTCACATCTGCAGTCACACACACAGTCTCACATATACAGTCTCATACACATTCTCACATCTATACAACCTCACTCACAGTTTCACATCTACAGCCTCACACACAGTTTCATATCTATAGTCTCGCGCACACAGTTTCACACCCAGTATCACAACTACAGTCTCATACTCACATTCCCACACCCAGTCTCACATACACGAAGTTTCTCACCCACAGTCTCACATCTAGTCTCCAGCCAGTCTCATACACACAGTATCACACACACAGTCTCAAACACAGATTCACATCTACAGTCTCACATCTACAGTCTCACACCTACAGTCTCACCTCTACAGTTTCATACCCACAGTCTCACAACAAGTCTCACACAATCTCAGTCTCCCATCTAGTCTCTCAGCCAGTCTCCCTCCCAGAGTCTCCAGCCTTGAGCCTCCTGTCCAGAATCTACCTCTCAGTCCCCCACCTACACCCAGACTCTCCACTCTGCAGTCTCATGTGCAGAGAGTCTGCCGCCTGGAATTTCAGCCCGGGTTCTCCCATCTCGGGTCTCACCCTCTGTGTGCTCGGGGAGCAAGCCTCATTCCAGCAATGATGGGGTCTGGAAAAGAAATTGGACTTCCAGAATAGCAACAAGGTTATGACGCAGGGCGAGTAAACAGACATGTGGCTACATGTGGGTGACGTGTAGGACTCTGAATAACGAGTACTATGAACAACGAGTATATAGAAGATACTCGTTGCTATGAATGACGAATGTGATGAATTCAGTTGAGGCAAACCAAATCAGATCAAATCAGATCAAAGCAAACTAAACTATGGTCATTCTCCCATAACTACGTCACGTGCAGTCACAGCATTATATGGCTTTGCCCGAACCAGAATTTCTAATAAAAACGTATCAATCTATCATTTTAACACCTTCGTTTTCGTTCTGTGTGCTGAGCGGAAACCATACATTTGTGCACAGGTATGTAATAATATCCTATGTGGGCATAAACAGTCGAAGTGAAGTGGCGGGTCTCTATAAAGGTCCGTTTCCATTGGCTGACGAAAACGGTGTGGATTATTTTCTCCCATTAGCCTATTTCCATTGGGCATCACCGATATATATATACAGCCAGGGAGCTGCGACGGACCTTCAGCACTGCTGATGCGAAATGGAAAAGGGTAATTAGAAGAACTAAAAAATTACACCAATTTCGTCGGCCAGCGGACACGGGCCTTATATGCAGTGTATGGAACTGGATGCCGTATTTGATAAATACAGCATTGCCCACATGAAATAGGTGCATTGCGTGACTATCTAATTAGAACATAAATGAGAGTTTGCTGGAGCATACTCAGATTTCTTAATTTGACAGCAGCGACTGTGCACCAAGTACATCACGAAAATACTCCCTGAAAACAAACAAAATCTAATAACACATGTAATTATTTCTTAATAAAGTCCTGATTAAAACATGTATTGTCTAATAACTTGTATAGAGCTGCGAACCAGATCCACCTCTATTGTCATCTGTAAGACGAATCTGAAGGTCACATCTATCAAGTTGCTGATACAGAATCCAAACTCTACTCCAAACATGATTAATCTGCTGGGCGCTTCTTGCTCTGACGACCCTGGATATTATTAAAGTCCGGCGGCGTGATAGCGTTTCACCAGAGATTGAAACCGGACTCGCCGTCCGTGCGCGCTCACAATGTGTTATTTGTGCGCGACATATTCCAGCGCGCAGCCCTTGATTGTGAGTTGAAACTGTCCCACGGTTCTGAGTAAAATGATAATGATGAACGGACAACTGATACTTTGTCAAACAAATGTCGTCTATGTCGTTATATACCTATGCATGAATGTTTCACACGTATTGGCCAGCTGTATCTTTTTTTATTTCTTTTTTTATTCAATATAACATACAGTAACGACATATAATATTCACCTAGAGGCGTTCCTCCAAACAATATAAATTTCATTCTGCACACTGTGCTTGAACTATTTGTTCGCGCTCTTCGTACCACGAGACTTGTTCTAAAATGGCGATTTAATTACTTCCAGGTAAGGGGACAGTGAGTGAGTTTGAATTACATCTGTTCCTTGTTCTTGGTCGGAAATATACATCTGGTTCTCAAACTTGGTGAATACATACACAATATTGTCTGGTTTCAGATACAAGCGGCCGTATGCTCCGAGGAGTTGACGCGCAGTAATATCCGAGCGTATGCGAGGATATTGCGTAGGGTCAACTCCGAGGAGCATACAACCGCTTTTATCTGAAACCAGTCTATATTGTATCTATTATCCACCTTTACTGGACAAGTGGCATGTCAATATCAGTTTGTTTTAGTTATGCACTATCTTTCCATATACACTATTTTTCCGTATGCACCACCCGGAGCATACAACATATCCGTCTGCGCCGGGTATGTCATTACACACTCCCTATGTGTTTTCTATGGGCACTTTGTATTAGGTGGATAGTAAATTGAATATCCGACCGAAACAACTCGGAACAGATTTCCTTCAGACACACTAACCATGTCTCCATATACTCTATGACCCTGAGGTTTCTAGAAATCAATTATCGCCCTACATTACCTGATACCCATGATTTCTCAACAAATGTAACTGAAAACAGAGAAGGGCAATATAAGTGGACTATTCAGGGATAATTTCCCCTGTGTCTAATAAACTCCCAGAAGAATTCTAAATTGGGGCTTTCCAAGTCTTCAGTGAAAATGACGGATTGGATTCACACAGAACGACTCAGTCGGTACATAGTCTCAATCTCCCTTTCACAGGGTACGTAGTCTCTGAGTTACAGTTTTTCGATGTGTGAATGCCTTCCATGAGACTCACATACCCATGACTAATACCTGTTTAAATTCTAAATTGCTTGAGACTATGTACCTTGGCAGAGGATATTGACGCCGACGATTTTCCTTTCTCCATCTCATTCTCAGGGAATCGAGACCTGGGGGTGTCACACGAGGAGACTATATACCGGTAATTAATATCTTGAAAATTGTCTCAGACAAACCCTGCTAGAGGTACATGAGTTTCTCCATGTGAATCCCACTTTTAAAAGCTTCACGCCCGTGGCTGACAACAAAACGTTTTCCTTGCTGTCCTACCTGTTATAAAGTCTCTGAGGCATAAAATCCCACATGACAAATATTTCCACCTTTTCTTCTGACCCAAACCAACTTCCCAGAGTGTATTGTTTGGCTACTCTGGCTCTATTATGTTACTCATCATTGTATCATTACTCCAATGAAGGTACTTTGGTCCTGTTCTAAACAAGACACGGTCATTTCACACAGGATCTTTACAGCCATCGTCTTCACTAGAGACCCAGCATGTGTGACCCTCCACCAGGCCGCACACCAGTCAGGGTTTTCCTGTGAAACACCACTAATAGGATACAGATACCGGGTCGTCGAGGCCAAACGCTCGCAGCCATTCTCTACGAGAAGCCAGCTATGGTTGTTTTTTTTCTTCTCTATTTTCATCAGCTTACGTTTCATGTTTGGTGTGAACTAACCGGATGTATACGCGGCAGTGGCGGCACTACCACATCTACCGTACTCACTGCTGGTGGCGTACACACACACACTCACACTTAGACTGGCCTCAGTCCCTGTGTCCTACCCCTCCACCCCTTCTGAGTGACACAGGGACTGGTCTCATCCGTAATCGGCAGTGTAGACTGGCGCGATTTTGCGCCACACTCCCCAAGCAGAGTTCTGGCTGCTGGTCAGGATATCTGCTGGGATATTGATACCCTCTCACTTTGATCTCAATCGAGACATAGTCAGGAGTAGGCGAAATATATTGCTATGACAACACAGGCGCCCAGGGAACTGGAGGAGGGGAGGGGGGAGGGGTAGAGGGAGGTATAGGGTTACAGGGAGTGGCTTGGGGTTATAAACAGGAGATTCTGGTCAGAGTGGACAAGTCTTTGATTCATGGGGCAGTCAGAGAAGGACACATGCTATAATGAATTGTATCCCGATTTTCTTAAATCATTTAATGAATGTTCATAATCAAAGACTTGAGCAACTCTAACTCACACTCAGAGAGTGGTTTCGATGGAAAACCACAGGATGTGGCGCGGTATGTAGTCGCATGTCTGAGGCTCGGTTCTCATGGCCGTCAGGCATGTACCACTCTCCCGCAGCAGCGCCAGCGGCACAAATATTATAGCCACCTTAGTTTGGTCTTGCGTGGTGTTTGTGCCGTGGTGGGAGCCACGGTTTTATCATCCACCTCATACAAAGTGTTCGTTGAAAAAGCGTGTATCTATCTACCCAGCGCTTATGCTGGGGACACACCAGGCGAGTAATGGCGGGGATCTCTTGAATCGCAAATACAAAATTGCATGTATGTGAGATATTATTTGATAGTCATATCTACCACCGATAGTTTAGTGTCTCAGAAGCAATAATCAGGTGAAATATGAAAAATAGTTCAGATATACATGTGCGTCATTTTGCGTTGGCGATTACAGAAATCGCTGCAATACTCGCTTGGTGTGTTTCCGGTTCTACAGATATGTTGAATGTGCCGGGTTGCAATAAAGCGAACATACAAAGAAACAGTGCGTGCAGAAAATTAGTGCGTAACTAATATTGGCATACCACCTGTTCTAAAAGGTGGATAATGAATACAATATAGACTGGTTTCAGATAAAAGCGGTCGTATGCTCCTCAGAGTTGACTCTAACCAATATCCTCACATATGTTTGGATATTACTACATGTCGACCACTCAAATCATACCGCCGCTTGTATCTGAAACAAGTCAGTATTGTGTATATATCGCACAAGAAGAGGGTTTTGTTATGTTAGAGGATGAGTTAGAAAACTCAGGGTGACAGTGAATTGAAACTCAATCCCCGCAGTTTACATTCCAGCATTTCACTATTCCACTACACCAGCCTCACCTCAGCCCTCAACCATGGAGCTTGTAAAAGACATGTGACGGAAAGTGACTACTCAGTCCCTACCTCAACCCTCAACCATAGAGCTTCTAATGGACATGCGGTTGACAGGGACAACCAAACTACCCTGTCCACACCTCAGCCCTTAACCGTAGAGTTTGCAATAGACATGCGACTGACAGTTAACACCAAACTACATTAAAATCCTGCATAAGCAGACACTCTTCATTCTGGGCCAAAGTGACAGCTTATATGCAGGGTATTCGCTTACACTGGGTTAAAATAAACTTCTATATTCGAGATCTGCTCTGAGCAAAGATGTCTGTTAACACAGGGTGGCCACTTACATGGGCTGTTCATTAGGTGGGGTTCTAATGAACGCTGCCCCCACCTTAGACTGGCTCCAGTCTCTGCATCCTATGGCTACCATCTTCGTTGGGATACATGGGCCAGTCAGAGAAGGATATATACTATAATGAACTTTATTCAAATTTTCATAAATTATTTAACGAATGTTCATAATCAAAGACTTGAACAAGTCTACCCCCACCTTATCCCTCAACCATAGAGCTTCTAATTAACATGCGACTGACGGCTAATACCAAACTTTGCTGTCCCCACCACAGTCCGCAACCATACAGCTTGTAATAAACATGCGGCTGACAGTTCTATACAGGTCTTTTTTCGAATATAAATTGGAATATGTGACAGTTCTGCCCTTGTGCTTCTCTTGTTGTTCTGCTACGACTGAGTCCTTCAATACATGTTCTTGCCATCTCGACTTGCACGAAACCAGTTTATCGAGGTGGAGGTCGATCAGCCAGCCCTCCCTACTCTGACAGTTTTATCTATAAGTTGAATGATGTCAACAGGGACAAGATCCATCAGGAGTACAGACAGGCCTGACCCACTTGAGAAACGAGAACAGTATACAGTCCTCAGTTCAGCAAATACAGTCACACCTTTGTTTATAGCTTAGAGAATTTGAAAAGAAAAATATAATCGAAACATAACCATGAGATAAAACAGAGTATGGATGGAGGGCAGTATAATAGAGTTTTCCGAGAGACAGTCGCTCACTTGTCTGTCCTGTTCTCTTTTCTCAGGACCGTCTCACGGCGAGAGAGCTATCCACTGTTTTTCCAGTTCGCTCGACAGCAGGCTGCCTCTGGCAAGGAAGCTCCAGTGTCGACGGCGGCAGCGACAGCCGCCCCTCCCCTTCCCTCCCTCCTTCCCTCCCTACTCCCTCCCACCCGGCACCGACAGGTCTATTTTTAGCCATGACATCATGCAGTTGAGGCGGCGCGCCACCTGAAGAAAGCTCTGCTGCCATGAGGGAGGGGGCCCCGGAGGTCAGTCTGCAGTGACATACAGGCAGAATGGTGGCTCAGCAGTTTTTCTTGGCGACTGTCCACGACGATATCATTGAGCTAATCACAGAGGTTATATTTTCTATACCTGTCTCAGCGTGAGGCTGTCCCATATGTGAACTAAACTACCTGAAATTAGCTCTGTGTATGTGTGACTGGTGTGTCCTATGGGTTATAATCTCTATACCTGTCTCAACATGAACTAAACTACCTCAGATTAGCACTGTCTATGTGTATGACTGGTGTTTATCCTACCCCTAATATAAAAAAAATCCCATAGGCTTAACATTGAGTTTCCGTATGCCACGCTGACTGGCATACGGAGTTTTATATGCCACTGGTGGCATACAGAATTGTTATCATTTAATATTCCAAAATCGAGGAGACAGGGTAGGATAAAAACTTGATTCGTTTTAATCTTGGCCACCGCATGCCACTCCTGGAATTTTGGCTCCGGACTTCACTCGGCTTAGCTTCATGAAGTCACTATACCAAACTCCAGTCGTGGCATACGGTGGCCAAGATTAAAACTCATCCAGTTTTAAGATAGTATGTGTATGACCGGGTTATAATCTCTGTACCTGTTTCAGTGTCTGTCCCACATGCAAACTAATCTATGTGATATAAGCTCTGTTTTTGAGTGTGACAAGGGTGTCCCAGGGGTCAAAATCGCTATACCTGTCGTAATGTGAGGCTATCCCACATGTTAACTAATTCACCTGACATAAGCTCTGTGTGTTTGCATGTGTGACTGGTGTCATGTGGGTTATAATCTCTATACCTGTCTCAATGTGATTCTGTCCCACATGTAAACTATTCTACCTGGCATTAACTCTGTGTATCTGTGACAAGGCAGTCCCACGGGGGATAATCTCTATACCTGTCTCAACGTGAGTATGTCCCACATGTAAACTAATTCACCTGACATACATTCTGTGTATATGTCTGACATAAGCTCTGTGTGACGTGTGTGTCCCGCATGTTACACTCATACACTCATGCACGCATGTTACACTCATACACTCTGTGTATATGTCTGACATACACTCTGTGTATATGTCTGACATACACTCTGTGTATATGTCTGACATACGCTCTGTGTATATGTGTGTGACGTGTGTGTCCCGCGTGTTATACTCTCTATACCTGTCTCAATGTGAGTATGTCCCACATGTAAACTAATTCACCTGACATACACTCTGTGTATATGTCTGACATACGCTCTGTGTATATGTGTGTGACGTGTGTGTCCCGCTGTTATACTCTCTATACCTGTCTCAGTGTGAGTCTGTCCCGCATGTGAACAAATCTACCTGACATGAGCCCTGCATCTGTGTATGACATGTGTGTCACGTGGGTTATAATCTCTATACATGTCTCAATGTGAGTATGTCCCACATGTAAACTAATTCACCTGACATACACTCTGTGTATATGTCTGACATACGCTCTGTGTATATGTGTGTGACGTGTGTGTCCCGCGTGTTATACTCTTTATACCTGTCTCAGTGTGAGTCCGTACCGCATGTGAACAAATCAACCTGACATGAGCCCTGCGTCTGTGTATGACATGTGTGTCACGTGGGTTATAATCTCTATACATGTCCTAATGTGAGGCTATCCAACATGTAAACTAATCTACCTGACATTAGCTCTGTATATGCGTCACACGGGTTATAACCTTAAAGAAGTCTGTCCTAGTTCGCTATATGAACATTTGGTGTAACTCTCGAGCATACTTGTTGGTCAAACAGCGATTTCACGCATCTCACTTTGCCATGTAGTTTTCCAGAATACAATTGGTGGCATGTACTGTCTGCCCCAACAGTTTGTTTTATTGACCAGCTTCCATTAGATTATCAAAACTGCTCCGGCTTTATGCATGAATGTAGTAACTATATACACGTAATTATCTAAATTCACGTAGCTATGAATATAACATTACGAGAACTGCACATGTATTTACTTTACTTAACTGATAGTTAATACATGTGTAAGCATACATTATAACAGACTCAGTATATACAGAGGCCATTCTGGTGCATATGCTTTAGAGCTTGTACTTTGTGCGTATATTTGAGCATAGAGACGTAATTCTGGTCTTTTTGTTTTTAGTGTGAATGCGGGTGGGCGGTAAACTTACTTAAGTTTTTGATAATGGGCTTTCATTAAGTGAGGAGGGGTGAGGTAGGTGGAGGTGTAGGCATAAGAAGCAGGAAATGAACCAAGTGTAGGTAGGCGGGTGTAAGGAGGTATAATGATAGGTAGGCGGAGGTAAGATAGGGATCATCTTATTGAAAACCATGGGTGTTCCCAAATGTTGATCCAGCCACACGACTGATAAGATAACGGGAGACAGATTAGCCATCTATCAGAATATTAAGAACACGAGATAGGAGTTAACCCTGCAATTATAGCACGTCGAACTGTATTTGTTTCATGGTGCAAAATCAGTATTTATACTATCGTGACAAACATCATATTTCCCATGGTGTTTGATAATATACATGGCCATACTGAGAGAATTTCTAATGAAAATAAATTCATTTTCATTTGATTTGTTGCAAATTGTAAAGCATAACGCAGTTTCATACCGAACGTTCCCTGCAAAAGTAAGTAATTTCTTAAAGTTGTACCAGAAGCGAACCCCTGGTAGCGTATGAGAGTAATCATGTTTTGCTTATAGGTACATATGTGTATCTTATTAAGAATTGGAACTTGTTTAACAAACATCAACGTTGTATTCATCTGGGTATCTGTTTTCTGCTGCAATTGTACGTTTTTTCATGGAATGACCCATACTTGCTGTCATTGAGTCATTCCCTCAGAATAAGACGAGTGATGACGACTCAGGACGAAACCTTGACGTTCATTTCTTGAGAATATTTATACAAGAGAAATTGTCTAGAAATGTCTATGGTTATGCATGTACTCATCTGAAACATGAAAAATTAAACAAGTCTTCAGTCCTCCTTGACAGAGCTTGATCGACCCGCCAGCTGTTTGGGTGACCTTCAGTCCTCACCCACCCACAGGTCATTGGCCTAGACTTACTGAAGCATTCTCAGAAATATGTTGAATATTGATGTTACTCTCTCCTATCTGTTGGACCTATAGCGGCTATACTCGACCTATTTATTCTTACATGGGAGTTTAACTGGACATTAGACTGGCCCCAGTCCCAATACCCTTCCCCTTGACCTCCGCCTCCCTCCCTGCAACCTATGGGTCCTCCTCGCTGGGATACAGGTCCACTGATTCATGGGCCAGTCAGAGAAGGATACATACTATAATGAACTTTATTCTGATTGTCTTAATCATTTAATGAATGTTCATAATCAAAGACTTGAACAAGCCTTGTCTTACCCCCTGTCATACCCCTCTCCCTACACTCCTCTTCAGCCACTTCACACAGGTATTGAATGGAGATTCCTTGGCCTCTCGCGGAATGATGCATAAAATGGCAAACTATTTTCCTGATTTCAGGTATATAACAATAAGGACACGACCTGGCTTGACGAAACGATCTCTATTTTCGGTCTGTTGTTAAGTCTCCACAGACCTCCGCCTATGGCGTTGGTCTCTATATAGACTTGACGAAAGACCACGAACGGAGACCGTTTCATGAACAACAAGGTCGTTTCCTTATAGTACTTTATCCTAATATTCTTGATTCATTCAATGAATGTTCATAAACTTGCGCAAGTCTAAACTGGACACGGAACAAATAGGTCAGAGTATCCTCAATACCTCAACCTCTGCATGTGTCATTCACGTTATGGATTTAACGTGCAGAGTCGATGAACTCGTGATTCCCGCCAATCTCGGTAACTCACACCGGTAATTACAGGCCGTGGGCACGTGCTCGCTACCCGTGTTGACGTCGTCGCCGAGGTGAGGAGTGGCTGGCTCGCTCCACTCGCTCCACTCGCTCCACTCGCTCTGTGAGGACTCACTGCCAGCTGGCGGCATGCTTAATCTCCCCAATCAATCACAATCACATGTTGCATGCGCGCGACCCGGACAAGTCGGCTATTTTAGAGAACAGGAACTCGGTAATGGTGTCCTAAAATGCGAACACTCAGGACTTCTCCCGTCATGATAAACTAGGAGCAAATGATATGTTCATCATTGATGAATCAGCATGCAATTATAAATGAATAACAATTAGAAGGTTTGGGTTACATTTAGTCTAGGGGTAGGTTACTGTAACCCACTTGCACCCAGTCAACTTGCCATTTCTGCGACTGCCTGAATCTAAAGGACTGGTTTCACCAACACCATGTATTTGCCATGGTATTTCTTGGTATATCTTGTTATATCTTACAGTGTCGCGATATGTCATACCTCCTTTGTCGTGATACGTAGCACGCGATGTCGTGTGTATCTTTTGGTGCTCCACCACTGCGACATCTCAAGACACATCTCGGCAAATATGCATGCGATCATTCAAAACCTAGCAAGTTTCAGCAAGACAACCAAATCGTGACTAATCTTGCTATATCTTGTGTGTTGGTGGAATCACCACTTAAGATCCAAACATTTCAAGCACCAGTGGGTCAGGTCAATGAGGTATTCCGGTCTTGAGTGATTGGTCATGGTCAGCTGGGCACACTTCTAAGACCCTGAGACACTGGCCCTCTGCTCCTTTCACAATATCACAGTGAATAGCACGCAGATAGTGAAGGGATAGTTTTTTGCGGGAAGCTGGAAGTCTTTGTAAGCGCTCTAGACTTTAAGCAGTACATATAAGGTGTGCAAACACATTCTGAAAATACATATATCCAAATCAAAACAAGACGAGGCAACGTCCTTCTCCCTCAGCAAAGCTACCTTGAATGACATTTGAAAGTCATATCCCCAGAGTCTCTATAGCGATATCTATAGGCTCTACAGTAGTAGACTTTATTTTAAATTTTGTATTCAAGAGTGAAGTATCAAACTTGGGGGGATAATTATCAAGGTTTCGCCGTGTTCGGCTCATCTATGAGGTACGTATATGAGCCTGTTTCCTCGAAACGTCATCCGAAAGGAATCTTAACCAACTTTCGATTGCTGAGTTGTTTCCTGAAATCTTTCTGGAGGGACCAAAAAAAGCAGGAAACTTCGCTTCTCGAGTCTCGATGACAAATACTGAACAGTAAAATGTGTTGGCGAGTTGCCAAGTTCCGAGACCTCACTCACGGGCGTCAAGTGGAATTCACACGGTGGGATTCATGTACCTCACGGAGTTCAAAATCTCATGAGATTCTGCTCCTTTTTAGGGGTAAGTGTCGCCTAGAATTGCAGGGGGGAAAACATATCGCAGGGAAATGGAACCTTATGAAGTAGACGAAGAAATTGTATTCGAGTACAGAATCTCTGCAGGATTTGTCTTACATGAATCCCATCGTGTGAATCCCACTTTACAGGAAGGCTACAGTCATTTATTTCTATAATTGTCTCTATGATATAACTCCCACCAGTAATTTTGCGTCTCAGAAGCTATAATGAGGTGAAATATAGAATAATAGCTCACAAATACGCCATTTATTGTTGGCGATTCCGGAAATCGGTGTTTCTCGCTTGGTATGTTCCCGAGTTGGCGCACACACTTGAACACAAGTTGAAGTATATCCAAACTAGTAATGCCAGTTGTTTGGCTGCCAGCAGAGCTCAAGGTCATTTCTCAGAATGATTACGGAAGACCGCCCGCTGTAAACCGCCAGCATTGAGTAATCCACTGGTGTGTCACACAAGCCAGTTTCTCAAGGCGAATTTCATCATCAATTCAACCAACGAGCATAGATTTCACCGACGAGTGTAAAAGATAATATAAACTTCTTCAAATCTTCTATTATATTCGATACCACAACATACTGTAAATAATTGAGTGTAATTAAGACTTTATAAAACTGTCTAACAAAAACTACTGGTGTTTGTTGGTATTGTAAATTTTCTACCTCAACTCCACTAAAAAATGTTGACAAAAATGTACCAATATATTAGTCAAGTAAAATCTTAAAATTGCCTCGACTAAAAACGTGTTCTTTAGAAAAAAAAACCCGTTTATAGGGTAAGTTCGTATCTTGGTCGTCGAGGTTGTCAATATGCCTGCAAAAGAAGAAGACACATACTCTTTTGCGCGAATTTGATAAATAAAACTTTTTTTAAGTATCAAGGAAGGACATGAGCACGTCTCTGCGCATGTCTGCTTCCTGTGGCGGGCAGCTGGAGATCTAGACTTGATTAAGTCTTCCATTATGGACATAATTAAGGGGGGGGGGACTATTTTAAAACACTAGAACTTCCCCTAACGCGTAACAGGCCCAGGAATGGAACCTGTATCCCGGTGAAGAGAAGTAGGGTGAGGTGGAGGAGTAGGCACAGGAGACAGGCACTGAAGCCAGTCTACTGAACGCCCACACAGGTATTACCCTGACAGCCAGTCCATCACCACCCGCCGCAGCCCAACCTCGTGCACTCTGAATAAAGAACAGGAAAAAACGGCCGGGAAAACATCGAGAAAATACCTTAAAAAAGCAACAACGAGAAGGGATGCAAAAACCCCATTGACTGCGGTGTCTGTGTGGGGAGGTGAGGTGAGGAGCATAGATTAGTGAGGCTGGGGGCGGATGCCGAGGTGGAGGCTGACCACCAGCAGTTTATATCTGTTTTTCTGTTTTCTTTTTTTCAGAGATTTTATATATTGAAGACTAGATAGTTTTTATTCAAGACGAATCAATGAATCACGGCATCCTGTGTAAAGCGAGCAATGTGAATGGATCGCCCCCGACCCCCTCCTACTTGTGAAGCAACATTCCCGCATCATAACTTTGTCAGAATGTTGAAGAAAAAAAATCAGTTTCATAGAATCTCGGAGTAGGAAACTGAATTATAACATGGCCGCTGTGTGGGAATGTTGGAGAATTCCGTGTCATAGTGTGTCGGGAGCTCCGTGGGTTTAGGCCTTCTTTACTCATCCGTCTTCACATTACCAACACCACGCCATCTATCTAGTCAGCCCCCACTTTTAGACCAGCTCAGGTTTATTGTAACACTGGCCTCCAGTGCCGCCACAAATAGCGGGCAGGAGGCGGGGCTCCGCTCCGGCTCATTGTGATACGCCTCGGGGAGTTTCAATGGCGAAATGCCGCCGCCGCGTCCTTCTAGCCCTCAACCCTGAATGACCCTCTTTACACTGACTGTGTTTAATATAGCCGTTCTGCTCTGCTTCCTCTGCCACACCACCGCTATGCTTAATCACCTGGGGGAGGGAGGATTGGAGAGGTGTGTTGGGGGGGGGGGGGGGAGTTTAAAAATAAGCATGCCAATTCTGCCTCACTGGACAGATCTTAGATGATGTATCCCGGGTTCTGGCCTTTCACCCTTGGCACATTCAAACAGGTAAAGTTGTAACAAGACAAGAGTGAGACCCACCATCCAGTGAGCTCTAAATCGTCTACAATGTTCCTTAAAACTGACTACTATAACGATGCATGCCGATATTCCCGCTCTAGACGTTTGTGTAAGATAAAGAGGTTCCCGCTCGTCTGTGTTTTTTTCGACATTATGCATTGTAGTGCATACGGAAGTCTTATCTCTATCGTACTAGGTGGACTCTGGGCTTTAAAAATATTAAGAATTCGGATCTGCAAAGTACTTCACATTTTTCGTAATTTTACGAATTTTCTTCGGCATTACTATATGGATAACAGCAAGACCCATCCGTAATATTCAAGCATATTCTATTTGGGTACGAAAGTCTGACAGTCAAAAGCTTGAGACATCAGCATCAATGTGAAAGGGATGTTCATCAACTTTGAAAAGACTGTGGGGTATTTGACTAATTACTTGGAGATTACAGGAATCATATCCAGCTCTAATATTCAGTATGAACATGTCTTGTGCTCATTCTTACAAATAAATTGTATCAATAACAGGGCTAGATACAGATATATTAGTCCCTATATACCCTCAGGGTCCCCTGGGACGTTAAACCACAAACAAACATACAGATATCATGCCAAAATCACCATTAAAGAGTATTTATCTAGATTTCAGCTCTTTTTCTAATATTGATGGCAAGTTACAGATTGGGGGCAAACACAAATACTAATTTGGTCGAGTCAGGTTGGGCAGCCGTGTATGTAGTAGTCAGAGTGTGGGTCACGCCGAGGACGGGCGGTAAGGTCCTCGGGCGGGTGGGCGGGCGGGAGGGAGGGCGGGAGGGAGGGGGTGGTGTATGGCGTGCCGCAGTGTTGAGGTCATCTTCCCACTAGGGATGGGTCTCTGTGCACCACGCAGGGGGAAGCGGACACCAACTACGGGAAAGGTCAAGCCTCACATTCGCAGATATGTGCTGCTGGTGTATTTCACAACTGGCTACAGAGATTATGGAGTACAGTCAACACTGGTAAACATGTGTAATTAACACGTCAAGCTTGGATGTGTAATAAGCTGGATGAACAAACACGACATATTAGTTAATTTCCCTCGTAATGAAAGCCATGTATCAATATCTCAGTTTGTTCCTTGCATTAAATTGACACGTGTCGTATACGTATATCATTCCTCGTTGATAAACAACAGATGGTTTCTCAGAATACCTGTACTCAGCTTGTAATGTGCGTATTTTTAAACTGGGCCATTTTGTCAATCTGACTGCATAAAAAGACCTGTCACTTACTAATGACCAGCGATACATCGTTAACCGAGTCCTACAACTGTGCACTCTGAGTGCAGAAAAGACCTGTCACTTATTATAGAGGAAATCTATGAAGGTTTAGGGTCAAAGCTCCTATCGCTTCGAGTTTGAATTGCAAAATATCTCATCCTACACATTGACTAATGTGCTAACATTTGTGACATATTCCTCCATTCGATATTTTTCCTAAATATCTCATGGAGGTTGGATACGAGATTCCAATGTCAAGTCTCTGAAAAAAAATACCAGGGGTGAGATAGTAACACTGACCAGCGATATATCGTTAGCCTACAACTGTGCACTCTCAGTGCAGAAAAGGCATCTCATACTGACCAGCGATATATAATTGGCCGAGCCATACGATTGTTGATGTGGGGCTGAGAGTTGGACAGAGGAAACTTACCAATTAAGCTGCCAATTATCAGATGCCCAGAAAAAGAAATTGAATCTCACACCATTGTGGGATGAGCGTGCGATTACCACGTCCCAGATGGAAGCCGACACGCCAGGGCGTGCTGATTGCGTCGCCATGGCAACGAGCACCGAGTGACCGTGTTTTCATCGGCCCCGGGTATCACTATGGTGGGCAGAAACCGGTTTACCCATACAGCCCGATACCGACCTGAGTCTTAAGAACTGTCCCTCGACCCACGCTTGACCAGAAAACTGTTGAATAAAGGTCGTTCGTTTCTGGTGCTGGTGGTGGACGATACGATAACTCCATAAATAAACAAAATCCTGGACAATGTGTTCCATTCAGTGTTGTATGGCAAAGCAGACGATATTTTCGAAATGAACGTATTTATGTACAGCATCTTGTAAGACCTTTAGACTACCCTTATCGTCAACCTTATTTTAAACAACACTGTAGCCTCCAAAGACGATTCTAAGGTACGTGTTTGTCGTTCGTAGTTTATTCCGTTTATTCCAGGATCGTACATGTAGACCCTTTTCTGTACGCCATAGAGATCCAGGAACAATGCGGGTCAATTTCATTCAACACTTATAGACGACCTTATGGACGGCCAATACTGTTTTAGCGAACAGACTTAGATATTATTAGACGATAACCCTTGTACGAGGTACAGAAAAGGTTTTTCATGTACGATTCTAGATTATGAAACTTCCCACAGTTAAGCTAGGGACACACAAAGCGAAAAAAGTAGCAATTGCCGGAGTTGCTAACACAAGAAAGGCATGTATGCGAGATATTATATCATTGTGATATCTCCCACCCATAATCAGCGTCTCTGATGCAAAAATCAGGTGAAATATAATATATTAGCTCACATACACGCCATTTGATGTTGGCGATTCCGGAAATCAATGCATTTCTTGCTTGGTGTGTCTGTCCCCGGCTCTAGACAGAACTCTCAGAAAACACCATAAAGACCACGGTAAGGTCATCTTTTATCGCTCTTTCATTGAAAATCTCACCCCAGGTGTTACATGAAGCCGTCACTTAAAAAGCAGTCGCCGGAGGTACAAAGACCGACCTACCTATTGACCCCTACTCTCCCCAAGCCCTATGCTCTCTGAAATTAGCGTTTTAATAAAGATTATAAATGAGGATAGAAAGTTTCTGGGTCGCTTGAGAATTCATTTCTAGTGATATACTCGCTCCAGGAGATTGTTTACTTCCACTTTGAGTTCAGTATGAGTGCCGCTTGACATGCCAAGGCGGATCAAGGAAACTAGCCGTGTGTGGGTGTGGGAGGGAGAGGGGGGTCGAGGTGTCCTTAATCCATCGTCTTTGCTGGTTAGAAGAAAGTCCAACAGACCGAAAGTCCTGTATATTGGCGCTGAAATGGGCTCTGATCGTACTTGCGGCACTGAGTAACCTGGCAGCTTAGAGCAACGAGTATAGAGAAAGTCTATACTCGTTGCTTAGAGTAATACATACCTCTGCCGGAAAATTCTACAGATACCAACGTCTGCTATAATTTTGGTATTTCATCCACGCCAGCATATTGTGTGGGACAATGGTATGGGACAATCTCGCAGATGTTTTAACCAACTCCAACATCCTCTGATATAGCCTTTAAATGATTTGGCCCTCCCAGCACACTTTGGACACTGTTTCGACATTGCACTGTTTTGGTAGATATCTAGTCAATATTCATATATGTATTACAAGCGAAGTGTATTTACCTTTTCGGGACGTCCTTGCATCCCTCGTTTCTTTCGATAAAAGTATTCAACTCGCTCTATGATCTCGTTGAATAGTTTTATGAAAGTGGGATGTAAGGTCGTCCTAACAAGGTGATCACGTTTCACTCAAATACAATACAGAGTTGTCAATCAAGGCGCGTTTATACCACCTTAAAAGTGGGATTAACACGGAGAGACTCATGTAGCTCCAGGAGGGTTTATCTGAAACTATTTCCCTGAGATTATTTACTGGTTCATAGAGATGTGGAAATGAAGACCCAATTCTGTACGCCAACGAGACCCAGTGATGATTCCGTTAAACCCTAATTCAAACACAAATGAAAGACATTTGGTAGCACAGTCTTAGCTGAATAATCTTGAACACATGGTAATGAAATTACTCTTATTGTATCGAATGAGCTCAGAAAAAAAACCTCTTGTTTTGGAGATAGCTTAATGAACCAAATTAAGAAAAAAAATATTAAAGGATAACCTTCGCACGAGGTCTCATTGTACATTGTACATTCACGGTCATAAGTTATCAAACAGACCCCTGAGTCTCTCCGTGTGAATCCTGCTTTTAAACAACAGGTAGTCGCCATTAATTTCCATCAGGAACAACCAAAGTGGATGGTTGACCGTAATAGCCGGAGTTGGCTATAAATATGCGTGTGAAGTCACGAGTAGCGGAGGCCGGGGCGGGCGGGACACAGAGCCCGGGCCGACTGCCGGGACACACGGCCGGGCACGCCGCCAAGCCCGGCCCGCACCGCCGGAGGTCGTCGGGCCGGGAGGAGTTGGGGAGGGGGGTGTTATTGAGGCGGGCTGAGCCCATGCCGAGCCCTGGCAGCGTGCCAGGACGGGGGTGTCTGCATGGCGGTCATGTTTGTCAGGCGGGACTCAGACCCGGCTTAGAGTCGCGGGCATGTGTACGTAATAACGTCGTACTTTAATCGTACGTAACCTCGGAGACCAGTCCCAGTGATGCATTCTCTTTTGAGAATATCCATCACTGCAGCTACCTTTCTTCGTCATCCCTAGCAGTGGTAGACTCACTGCTATTTTCATACCGTGTCTGTGTTGTGTGATGTGCAAGCCACGTTTCTCATTCATCCCCAAAGGTGGTAGACTTACTGGGTAGATGTTCCCAGCAGTGTACTGTTATATGAAAGACCAAGCAACCTCTTCAATCTCATACCATGACTATGTGGTGTGTAGTGTGCATCCACTGCTCTCCTTCATCCCCAGAAGTGATAGACTTATTGTAATATTAATGGCCTGTCCTTCTCACACCATGTCCATGTGGTGTGTAGCCGACACCTTTCTCCTTCATCTCCAGTAGTGATAGACTTACTGATATATCAAAGGCCAGTCCTTCTCATACCATGACTATGTGGTGTGGTGTGCAGCCACCTTTCTCCTTCATCCCCACCAGTGGTAGACTTACTGCTATATCAAAGGCCAGTCCCTCTCATTCCATATCTGTGTGATGTGGTATGCAGCCACTTTTCTCCTTCATCCCCATCAGTGTTCCTTACTGCTATATCAAATGATCTGATTAGAAATAGGCCAATAGTTCTCACACTATGCCTATGTGGTGTGAGAAGTAAAAGAACTCTCAGCTGGGTAAATGATATGTAGGAATTCTACAGAAATTCATCTTATAGACTCGATCACCAATCCTGTGGTGTAAAACTTTCGAGAATCATATTGAACTTGATCGAGTTTCATATGAATAAACAATACTCCACGAGTTTGAATTAAAACGAGTTTAGGTTCGCATATGAAGACCCTTTTCTGTATACCAACGAGACCCAGGGACGATGTGGGTCAACTTTACTCATCACTTATGGAGAACCTTTGATCAGCAAGACTGTCTTAGCGAACGAGCTTGAATATTGTAAATGATAACTCTCGTATGAGGTCTCCTTGGACGCTGTACTCTCGTGGGCACATACTGCAGAATCATCCATCTTGTGCTACATTCTGAAAACTTTCTCTCCGTGCGCACCCCTCTCATAAGATTTCACACTCTCTAAGTCGTATTCTGTACTCTCACTACGCTCTATAGGAGAAGAATTCTTAACAAACTAGGCTTAGACCCTTGAGAATCCACTGGCCTAACTCCCATGCTAAAGACGCACATCAATGCAACCCAAAGATTCCTATAATCTCAATGATGCTACCTAGCGGGAATACTGTGTGCCACTGGATTCATTAGACTCTAAGCCTAGTTCGTTAAGAATTCTTCTCCCCTAGAGCGCAGTGAGAACCTTGTACAGAAGACGACTTAGAGAGTGTGAGATCTTATGAGAGGGGTGCTGTGCCCGTGTCGTGCGGAGAACATGATATACATAGAAGCACACCATGTGATACCAGTTGTAGAACGGGGCAGGCGCAGTAGACCGTACCCATATCATTGTTCCCTAACAACAGCACCATTTTTTCCCACGACCTCCTTCCATGAAGTTCACGAACTCAGGTGTTCAGGGAAGGGGGGATTTTTGTGACTGATTTAATGGAGAAAAATAGATACAGTCATCGGTCACGGTGGTGCGTGACGCCCAGCCTCAGGGCATTCCCAGCATGAATAGTAAATCAGTGTCCCCAGCTGAAATTAATTTATTGGTGTCTATTATATAAAGGCTAAGGCCAGGTCCGACACATGTTTCCCCAGTCACCTTGATTCATCTTCACGACATTAGTCTTTCATCGCCATGTGTTCGAGGTTAATTTACAGAGAAAGGAACTTTCAACTTTTCCATAGAAATCCATTTTTCCTTTTCAGTATATACACTTATTTTTTCTTGTTTCTTGTGTAAAACTGAGGTGATTTAAATCGAGCTTGAATCACGCCAATATAATTTTGATATGAATATATTCAGAGTACCTCAGCCCCACGCCATGACTGACACCAACGTATTTTCCATGTTTTCTTGGTATCTCTGAGGCAGTAGATTGCATATAAATAATGTTTCCAGTTTCGTGAGTGACCTCCATTTGACATAACTGAATTTATGGGCTGTTCTGTAGCTCCAGTGTGATATCATACATGCCTTATGTTTAGTTATGTAGCTATTTTTAAACATTTATTTATAGTTAGATTTGTATCTCTTAGAAAACTGGAAACTCTAACCGAATCGGGGGGCGGACTTTAGGCTACTCGTTCAGCCCACTGATACGAACTTTGTCTCTCTCACTCACATATATTTGACTTCCACCCACTCCCCTTTATCTGGCTGCACAAATAAGAAATAGAAGATAAACTGCACATGTTTGTTTTGTCTCCGTGAAACAGTAAGTAGGACAGGAGGAGTGTCGGACACGTCGATAAGTGCTCTCAGGGAGGTGGTAGACGATTGTGAAAAAAATATATAGATAAAAACACCTGATAAGGCCGACCTTCACCCTCACTGTTATATTAGAACCGCGATCAAACTTCATTCTGCCCTTGTGGCCTGATTAAACTAGCACACTGTTGAAAATGAAGTTCCGCAAAGCAAATATGCATTAGACTGGGTTTACACTAAGCGTGGCGACCAAAACTCCTTGTTACACGGTCGTTACACAGTATTTAGGAGTAATATAGTATAGGGTCGGACCAGCCTGACTAGGTTTATACAGGTCAGGGAAAAGTCAGGAAGGGGAGATAGAAATTGTCTCAAGTTCAGGGAAAAGTCCGGAAATTTTGGTTAAAAGTCCGGGAACTTTGGTTCAAAGTCCAGGAGTTTTGATACTGGTAAAAGTCTGAACCATGAGTAGATTCCTGCTGTTACGACCACCCTAGGGACTGGGGCAGAAAGGTAAAATTGACGACGTGGTGGCATTATTGAGAGTACAGATAGATTTAAGAATGAGTAGTTCTCTCCCTTATTCACAAATGATTTCTGTTACTTATCTCTTTCCAAACAATTTACAAAGTAATGCATTCTGAAATCCCGGATACAGAGAAGCAGCTGGCGGCATTATTGAGAGAGATATGACATTTAGGTCTTGGAAAGGATAGGGGTAAAGCTAGGTGGCCGCATTACTGAACAATTTGTAAATATGAATTAGAGGGAATCTTACCCTAAATGTCTGCTATCAAGAAATAATCGCATTCGTTAGGTGATCGTTAGGCGTGATTCTATATATGCGGAAACAAAGCCCCTAAAATACCCAGGCTGTTTTCTCATCTCAAATATAGCCACTCATGACCACCACGTTTACGACGAAAAAAGATTGGCCAAGATTATCAGATTTATGAATTTGGAAATGATTCTTTTGGATCAAGTAAACACAATCCAATATCCTTGCCAAACCCCATTTATCTCGGACGGTTGTGATTATTTAAAACTGTTTCGGCGAACCATAGACTTACTTAGGTCTTTGTTTATGGACATTTTAAAGAAATAAAATTACTTTGCAACATGTGGACAACTCCTAACGCCTGACAGGCCCAGGAATCCCTGCGAGGAGGGGCGAGGTAGGTGGAGGGGTACCCATAGGATGCAGGGACTGAAGCCAGTCTCGGCGAACCCTTAATCGCATTATCCAGCCAACACGATATCCCAGCAGGGAAGCCAAAGACCTTGTTGTTCTAGAAATAGACATAACACATAGACCTGGGTATGATCAACGAGTATAGACTCTATACTCGTTGGTATAATGGTACATCTGGGTAGAGCTCCCGTGTATATAGCTTTTATCCATCATTCTCCTCAAGTTGTTTTAGTTTCTTTTCCCCGTGTATATAGCTTTTATCCATCATTCTCTTCAAGTTATTTTAGTTTCTTTTCCATTAGAGTAGTGAGTATCTTCTTTCTTGTTAACAAGTGTTTGATACCTCTCCTCTTTTACAGAATTTCTATTTCTAAGCGCAGTTCTGCTGCATTTAGAGAATTCATTTGGGAGTTTTAGAGTGGGAAAGTAGGTGTGGATTGCAGTAGATAGGTGGAAGGAACTTTATTACATACCCATGCAGAATATTTGATAATTACGTACTGTTGCTCCATCTGCAGTATAAATTGTGTACTGAACCCTGTGCAGTACACTGTTATACTGTCCACGTTGAAACACCAGCAGTGTATGGGCTTTCACGCTGACATGTTTTCTATGCCGATATATGGTAAGATTTGATCAATCTTGGGTGTATGATAAATATACAACAACCCAACATGCTTGTATATACATGTACTACAAAACTCGATGGGAATTGATGTTATTTACGAAACTCGGCCTGGGGCGTCCATCTGTTTTAAAAAAACAATTCCCCATCTAATTTTGTAGCATGTACAGCTAGGTCAGGTCGTTCTATATAATTATGTAAAGTGCAGGGTTGGAGGACGAGTGACTTTGATTTGGTAACAGGCATACGGCAGCAGTCAGAAAGGATGTGTTGGAGGTTACCCATGACACGGGGGAGTATACTATAAAATATTACATCAGATCCACTTTTCTGTTACTCTACTACAGTAACTACATCCTACAAGCCCTGCGCTTATCCGTCTGGGAAGGAAACTCTATCTGTGTGTTGTTCCTCTACCGCAACTTGTCTTTCTCTACCCCTTCATTAGGGCAACTCTTTTCTGTTTACCACATTTGCGATTTCTAGAATTTGAGTAAACTGTTCCATGCAGATTCTTATTCCCTTGCTTGTGGTAATCCGTTGCTTTTAGGCTAATGCCACTAAGTATTCGGGGTCAACTGCGCCAAACTTGTGTAACGTATGGATTAGGGTCTGACCATATGATGACCAACAGATTAATACCTGCTCAAGTATGTGGACATCAGATTAGAATCAGTGATGCTTGGAAGCCTCCACTGATGTAATCTTGTGTTTGGGCATATTTAGGCTGACAGCTGTGTACGTATTGTTACTATTAAAATATGAGCAGAGTATTATGACGGTATATGGGCAATTTGAACCTCTGCCTCTAAAGCCGATACATATCATAATGAGATGATTCAGTGTTATGAAACAGGATCATGTGTTACCTATATATCTCCTACATGTGACCTTTACGGCCGCGAAACGTGCCTTAGTCTAGCGTTACGGAACTGGATCACGCGATAATACTTATACAAACATACATGTTAGACTGGCTTCAGTCCCTCCTATGCCTACCCCTCCACCTACCTGCCCCACCCCTGCACTCCGGGATACGGGTTGATTCCTGAGTCGGTGAGAGGAAGGGTACATATTGTAAGGCATTTCATCTTGATTTAGTTCAATTAGATATCGATTGTTCATAAATGAAAGACTTAAACAAGTCTAACGTATAAGTCTACGTAATGATACACGTACATACGTGTATGATACGGGTGACCTTTACGGGTCGGACCTGTTTCTTGTTACGTTACAGAGCCCCCTCCCACCACCCCACGTTCTCCGTACTTAGTTTATAAGCGGACCACGCCTCCATACCGACGGGCCCCGCCACCTAATTCTGTCCCTCCCGGCGCCCACCCTACCGCACGCCGGGCTTTAGGTGCCGCCCGCCGGCCCTGTCTGGTGAGCTGGGACCGGTCTACGTTGAGCCCGACCTCGGCCTGTTTCGCCCCGACATGTTACGGAGCTGGCCCCTTTACCAACCCCCAAGAATGGGGCGCCGGGTGTGCATTTAACCCTGGCAGAATTCTGCTCATTATTACAGGGGTGCCAGTTTTCCGAGGAATGAAGGGATTTCAACAGTTCGTATACATAGGCAACACTCGCAGTGTTAGAATGGATATTGATTTCATAGCTATTCTGTTCGAAAATAGTGTTATGAATATTTCTTTTATAAGCGTTTTAAATTTCCGATTTCTTCCTCAGTACTGATTTTCATCCCTGTAATAAAAAAACGGACTTTATTTCAAAAGATAATTTGGGACCGTGCGTCAAATTTTCGGGGGGAAATTACCACCAGCGTCTCTCTATTGTGTACACAAAAGATTAAAGGAATATACACTAAGTCTTTATAAGTATTACCTCACCTGTGAACACAAAAAGTAGAAAAGTATATTACTTAGTCCAAAGGTTATGACAAACACTGTTTAATCAAAACAATCTTTTTCGAATGTCGAAATTCAAATGTTTGAAGCGGAGCAAGTTGCCCAAAATTTTAAAAGAAATGATAAAATATTTATCAATGGGCGTTCCATATTTTTTGCTAATCTGTTAGCTATGCTTACTCAATGGAACTTATGCTAAATATACATTTCTAGATATCTTTTGGATAAAAAGTACTAAAGATGAATAGCACGACATCGGCCCAGTTTAAAATCCCCTGCTTTCTCTTTTGCATCTGAAAATACAAAGTCATCAGGACGTCAAAGCTCAGTCAACTAACCAAATCACTGTATGCTCGAGGAGCATTAAAACTAATAGGTCGCGTGTGATACATGGACCCTTATGTATCATATCTCTATGCCAGTATGTTACACAAATACCAAACTCTGCTATTGTATTTGTATTAATCATATACCATCATAGTATGGTGGTTTATAAAAACGTACCAAGATACTTTGAATACGTGTTGTGATTGACTGAGAGAAATTCAACGACCAATAAGATTAGAGGGTGGTCAGAGCTCAACTTCCGTTAGGAGGTCAACACACTGGCACACTTTGAAGCCAGCTCGGACGTTATAATATTTTACCAAGTATTTTACCAATTATTTATATATGATGGTATTTGATAAAAATGAGACTGTACTAACCCTATTGATACGTACTATTGTACCTTGTGTTTGTCGATAAAAATATTCCATTCACTCTACCAGCTGGTGGAATATTTTCATCCAATGAAAAGTGGTACGCGAGTATGTATCAATAAAGTAAATATATCTGACTAGAGTATTTTTACACCCAATCTGGATAGGGGCACACTGTAGGCTCACAATGTGGGTAGTAGCATCCTGCTGGAGTGTACATAACATTGCATATATCATTATAATGCCTGGGGGATATGTTGGGAGATAACAATATTACCATGATTTTGATCTGCATGGTCGTATTCGCCAAGTAGTTGACGCGTAGTAACATCCGAGCCAACGCGCGGATATTGCGTAGTCTCAACTACAAGTTCAACTCGGATTGAACCTTTGAGTTTCTTCAACAAAAAAAACCAATGAATTTTTGTTTACCAAACCGAATTAGGGATAGGAGATTGAATTCCCCCCAAAAAACAATGAATTTTTGTTTACCCTACCGAATTAGGGATAAGAGATTGAATTCCGCAAAAAAAAACAAAAAAAACCCCCAAATTAAGTCTAATAGAACATATTGGAGGTTAAACTACCCACACAACCAACAACAAACCAACGCCCACTACATTGAATGTGAGTTAGGGGGATATGGTTTGCCTACCTACGGTTTCCAGGGCAGTACCAACATTGTTGACTCTTCTCACAGTGGTTGCTAGGATCTACATGACTGGTATCAGATTGAGTTCAGGGACCTGTTTCACTAGTTTTGTGACATGTCTGTAACACCATACAGACATTGGGGTTGTCTAGTGTCGTGACAACACAAGTAGCTGTTCTTAGGAAAAAACAGACCCCAAACATAAGAATTTGACAAATCTACACATCATGGACCTGTTTCATTAGTTTCGTGACAAAAGAGTTAGACAGACATGAAAAGCGGCACCAACAGTGCAAGCAAGAACGGACAAAACAAAGTCTAATGTCAAGTTCTTATGAAACCGGACAAACCATCTAGAAGCCATCTAGACATGTCACGAAACTAGTGAAACAGGTCCCAGGTCACAAGGTAGCGTCTGCCAAAGAGGAGGTGTTCACGCCTCATCCTAACATTTTAAATTCTTTTTTTATCATTATCGATGTTTATACTGCCTGATCATCAGCTGTTGCCGGTTTGAATTGATCAAACAGTTCGACACAGACTCACATTTCATGCTATATATTTGTAGTACACATATCCTTCATTGTGAGTATGGCGGCCAGGGTGTGACAAGCATAAACATTGGAATTACATTAAAGGCACATCCTACAATACACAGTGTCAACACCTGGTGATTTTCAAATACTGACAATTATCAATTCAAAGCGGTTCTTTTCACTTACTCTCATACCAGGTGTGTGAAGTATAACATATCAAGTTGGACCTAAGCAATAGGTAAATACGGTATACACTTCCTATAATCTGTGAAAGCTAGGTTTACACTGAGCCATGGCTGCCCCGGCGGCCACATTTCAGTGCTTCGTGGAGCCCTGTGAACACAAACGTGAGGGACGTGACACAACCCAGGGAAACGGGATGGACAAACGTAACTGACCGTGACACACCCTGGCGACCGGGGAAGAATTTTGAAATGACAAAAGATTTCCCCCAGCTGCCACGGTCCTAATGAGAAACATACCGGGCCCTCATGAGACGTGATGACCATCACATAACGTGACTGAACGTGACCAAACGTAGGTGGCCATACAGGAACCGTGGACAAAAATGATGGACATGACTGACCGCAGCAAACCGTAAAGGCAACCGTAGATAAAACGGACCCTTTCAACGTCCTTAAACCGGAGCTGCCAGGGGCTCAGTTTAAATGCAGATTCATGGCTCTGTGACGAAACAGGCTCTGTGACGAAACAGGGTCCCATGCACGTTTTTGTGAAACGTGGCCGCTGTGGCCCAGGGTAAAACTGGTATTACTATATACCCATGTCGTATTTCCTGTAAATACGCACTGTTTCACCACATAACGTAAAAAAAATGGTGTACGGAACAGTGTTCCATATGGGAAAATACGGAACACCTTCCCATACACTTTGACTAAAATATTAGTTGTTAGGCCAAAATGAATTAATGATTTTTCCTAATTTCGGGTATATGGTAAATATATAACGTCCAACCATGCTTGTAGAAGCCACAAAACACAACGATAATTTACGGTTCGTATGGAACTCGGCGTTTGTAAGAACCGTAAATTATCATCACGTTTTGTGGCTTGTGCAGCATGGTCAGGACTAGTCAGGCGAGTCCGACCCTATACGCTAGTATTAGGATCGGACACCACTGCATTTGATCTTTCTGGGGTTTTCCTTGGCAGGGTGAAAAAACATATTTTGGCACAAAACATCGTCCCGCTGAACCTCCTACCCAAAGAACACGATTATATATACTGCATATGACATTCTAAATGTTGTGTCACCCCTACGACAACCCAGGAAGCCTTTTCTTCCTAAGTGAATCGATCTTCTTGCTTCCAGCCATCCACCATTACTTTTGGCAGGTACCTAGCACTCTCAGTAACCAGCTCAATTTTCAAATGCTAACGGACATCACACTATTACGGGAACGTACTGTTTGGGTTGCCCACGACTAGGTCAGGACGTTCTATATAACTACTGATTAAGGATATGAGCATTATGCACACGTTTGGCGCCCCATAGCCTGTCTCCCCAGCGCGGGGCTTTCGGTGCTGGGGGCTGCGGCCGGTCGATCGTATTGATCTGGCGCATTCTCTGTTGTCATGATCCCCAGACCCATTTCCTCATCTTCAGGTCAGTGCCACTCCAGTCCGGAGATACTGTGAGACCCGGCGCCCCTTTGTAGGCAGTGCACAGCAGGCTTTGAACACGGAGCCGTTCTGTACGTCTCAAGCACGTCCCGTCCGTTCAGCTGAAGCGTTCTGCCACGACGCCACAAAAAGAGAAAGACGTTCATGGTATTAAAGTGAAACGGAACTTGGTTTTGTGTTGCAAGTTAATCTCTTATAATTATTTACCTTAGAAAAAAAGATCCATTGTAGGGGGCATCTGCTTGGAGATTCTCCCGCATATAGTGACTTAAGTCTACCAGATCTAGGCTTGGAGACTGAAATATCATGACTGAGATTCTCGTGAAGGAAACAAACTCAGACCTGCTATTATGTTTTTTGTATTACTTTACCCAGATGCACCTTTTCTCATTTCGATTCATTTCTAGCCATTCTGAAAATGATATTTAGTACCGTAGTTTTCTAGATTTTTTACTCTGGGACTTTCAAAGTGCCCGACCTCACGCTAGCGATGGTGAAAAGAAGGCCTTCGTGAAAGCTTTTACCCACACGGCCAGCACACCCACATCCCTCACACCCATAGACACAACACACACATACATACAGCATACACATACACACAGCACACCCATAAACCCAGCATACCCACAGCATACATGTACACACATCCACACCCATAAATACAAAACACACATACATACAGCATACACATACACACAGCACACCCATAGACCCAGCACACCCACAGCATACATGTACACACATCCACACCCATACACCCATTAACACAACGTACATATATACAACACACACATTCACACAGCACACCCATAAACACAGCACACACATACAAAGCACAACGATACACAGCAAAGATGTACACACATACACACGACAACATCTGGCAGAATTATACTAAAATAACACACTCCCTCTGTTATTACTGTCCAATATTTAAAAAAAACAAAAAACGTCACATGCCGGGTTAAATTTCTGTTATCATGATTAAATTCGAATAATAAGTTGATAGAGCCCCAATTGTTTGTTTAAAATGCAGTTTGAAATGAAATGATTAACGAAATTGGGATTGGATGCGTTTTCATTATGCTTGACCTAATTTACCAACTGCTGCTTGGTCTGCAAAACCGAACTTCCACATTGGCGTTGAGTCGGAGTCTTCATCCATTTCCATTTAATTTGAAGAAATTGGGGAGTAATAACGTCAGCAATTTGGTCTGTTTTTTTTAACCGGGACGACGTGCAGCACAATGAGGAAGGTTCTCTCAAACCACAGGTTGAACCCATTCACTGAGTCAGTTCTTATCTCCAGTTCAGCTGGGGAGAAAAAGAACCCTCTGTGTAGAATACGAGTAGCGAGTTACTCCCCAGATGGTTGGCATCATGTCATGGGAGGCGCGGGCCGTGTTGTATTTACTACGCACTTGGCGTGAGGTGGATGCCATGCCGTGACGGGGATCCATTAATGTATCGATATCACATTTTATCTCAACCCTGGTATTTTTCCCCATAGACTTAACATTGGGAACTCGTATCCAACGCCTATGGAGTATTTAGAAAAAAAATTTTTTTATGCTTTTATTGCATTCAATTCATGTAAAATTGCTCTTCCATGCAATACTCAATGGGGGATTATGTCACCAAGGTTAGCCCATCAGTTATTATTGTGTATGGCCCTGGTCATGAATCCTGTATCTCTCAACACCTCCCATGTCTCACAGTGGTAACAACATGCAGAAGTCTTAGAGAGAGAACAAATTGGTGGAATTTTATTTCCTTATCTCAGAAATTACCGGATCATGTCTGCGAATTATCATCTTTACCAAAAGAAGAAAATGACTGACTCTTCTCGGCAAGTTCCATGTAGTTGTCGTATTTCGCACATTTCTTTGCTCAGGGATTTTCACTGCATTGACGTGGTATTTCTTTACATCAATTTCTCTCATTTTACACCATTTTCTTGTCTCGTGTACGCGCTACATCCTATTTTCATTCTGCTGTGGTGAGGAAACAGGATTTTACCGTTGTTGTTGTGTGTATCTAACAGGACCCTGCCCACTATGTATCTTAGACTTGCTCATGTATTTGATTATAAACATTCATTATATAACCAAGCGAAATCAGAAGAAAATGTTTTGCAATATGAACCCTTCCTCTGACATGCCCAGCAAGCAGTGTCCAATGGCTGAGGTGGAGTGTAAGGGGAGGGGTAAGAGGGGCGGACAGGGAGGTGGAGGGGTAGGACACAGGGACTGAGGCCAGTCTATATGTATCTGTGTGTACGTGTATTTGGCTCGGTCCAACTGGGTACTAAGTACCAGGGGAATCGTCGGCCTATAGACACAGGGCCAGATTACACATGACCTTGCCAATATACTTCATATGGCAGCTCAATCACAAAGGTTCTCATTCACTTCAATAACAGAAACTGATTGATGTTTGATAGTTGCTAATATAATCATTTCAAAACGTTGCTTTTGTTCTAAAATCATATGTGTATGAAAAAACGCCATAGAAGGTTGTTTACCAAAGCCCTGTGTGAAATACAGCTTTTCATAATCCCTCTTGAAGTACACCATATGTACTGCTGTCATAACTTTTGAAGTTTAACATTATATAATATGATGGTGAGCAAAGAGTTATAGGCAATGAGCTCTTTAGACCACATGTCACATGCTAGGCTTACAGTATGTTCATGGCGGGCATGTATTGGGGCACAGCGGACGAAACAGAACGGACATGAGACACTATGGTTGCCATAGCAGGTTTTTAAACTGTCAAAAAATCACCCACAGCAACCACTGTGTTAATGACAGGCCTCCCAGTCAACTTTTAAAACATATAAAAACCTATATTTTGATTCTTGAGCCTTCTTTTTTTTTAAAGGATCCTATATAACATATAAAAACCTATATTTCCACTGCCATGCAGATTGATGTATACAGGAAAGTTAGAAGTTAACTTGACACAAAGTTAGATTGGCAAATGACAAGAAATCCACATTATCGGTTCATTTAAGAGATCATAAAAGTGTTTAAGAATCAACAGTTGGTGTGACTTCTTGCCAGGCTGGCTTGCCTGTTGGAAACTCAACCTGCTGCTTGGTATTTATAAACCTGATGAGCCAGACATCCTGACGTCCTGCAATTTAGTACTAGGTACATTTTCTAGAAATCAAGAACTGAAAATATGTGATTCACTATATTTTGACTCTTATTATGCTGCATATGTTAACCCTAAAAACCCATAGAAGTCTATGTTTTGGGCTTTGAAAACCTGTCAAAACCTATATTTTGATTTTCAAAACCTATAAAAAAACTGTATTGAGGAAGCGGGGCACTGGGAGGCCTGTAATGAGAATCTTTTGAGGTTGTAGTGACACGCGGTCAATGCCACAAAACGTGACAGATCTCAGTCGGTCGTTACACAACGTCTCGAGCACCGTGGACATAACGTGAGGGACTTGAGACAACTTGGGGGATGGCATGGACAACGTGCTGCTTAAAAGGCATTCAAACTGTGGCCACCGGGAACATAGTCTAAACCAATTGAGAGAAAGTTAGCAAAACTTTCACAGCGCAATACATTAACGTGACTACTGTGGTCGCCAGGAACACAGTGTAAACCTAGCATATCGTGTCTGTGTGTATGTGTGTACACTTGGCAGACGTCCAAGATACTGAGTCGTCACCGTGAAGGTCTCCAGGTTCTCCAGTCCCTGGCACATGGCCTGTCCGGCTTTATCAACCATACTCCTCTACTTCAACCTGTCCAAGCATGCTCCTTCCAAGCAACGTATATTAGACACGCAACGGCCTTGTCAATCTTATCCAACTGCAGACTGTTTTATTCTGCCATGCATAAAAAAAACGAGTGCTAGTGTGTTCAAAGAAAGGAGGAAGGGAATTTCGAGCATGTCCAAAACACGTATATCTCTATTCATGTGTGGACTACATTTCTGAAAACACATACTCAGGATTTGACTAACCCATCCTAACTATTACACCAATGTGTTTTCAATGGTTTTTTTGTCTATCTGAGGCAGCAACTTTGTTTACCCCAACTGGCATCCCTGAGAAAAGAAGACAAATATCATATATACGTATCTCCTACGTATACCGTTCGCTCTTACCCATGTCGTATTTATAGCCATACGTCACACTGTGACACTCGATCGACATCAATAGGAGGTAACATTTCGCTATTTTAAGGTATCTAATCATACGTATTCAGGGCTATTGTAGTTGTACGTCAAAAATACGCGGTAAAATTTTTCGATGCCACAAGCAGAGGGATCATCTATTTGACAATTATACCACGTATTTTTGACATACAACTAGTCGGCCTGTTTTCATAGCTTTAGTAGCGAGAGAGGCGTTGTGGGAAGGAATGGTGATAATCGACCATTATTATATAACTATGGCCGAACGCCCATGAAATACTACCCCCTGCTGGGGGAGCAGTATAAATAATGCCAGGGCTCAACGAGATATAGTGAATGAGCTATGACTCTATGACTTAATAAGCGAATAAAATGGCGTTTTTTCGTGTCTCTTTAGGTATATGATAATAAGAAAACATGACTGAGCCGTAGGGATGCTGTTCTCTGCATTTTGTAACATAAACACGTCCATACGCCTCCGGCATAGGGATGTATTTTTTGTGATACAAAAGGCCTCAAACAGCCATCCCTACGGCCTCAGCAACTACGTGTTCTCTTATTACCTCCAGGCTGGGCACACATTGTGAACAACCACTAATGGCTGGAGACCGGAGCGACAGGTGCGCGCCTCTATTACTGTAACCAACGAGTATACTCATTGCCTGGCCCTCCTCATCCCCTCCTCTTACCCACCGTCAGGTAGGCCTATAGCTAAAAATACAGACCCCCGGAACCCCCTGTTAAGGATTTGTTGTTATTTTCAAATCCCATGCCTGCGTATAACATTGAACGAAATCCATTCTGTATCCTATCTACTGTTGGTGAATTAAGAGGAGTGGTGTAGAGACAGGGTTATAGGTAGATGAGAACACATTGCATATTGATGTGACCAACGAGTATAGAGATATACTCGTTGATGTGACGGATACAGTGACACAGTGCCTCGTCAGTGAGTCCCGAGTCCTTCTCCGGGCACATTTCTCACCACAGGGAGGAGATGATTTTTCATCAGTGGCAGTCCAACATGGCGACGTAATCACAGATACTGATCCTTCTCCCATGTAGCGCCAGCCCTGTGAGCTTCCTCCGCCGCCCCTCTGATGCAAGGACGTTCTTGTACTGAGGTAATCTTCTCACATGTGAAGGAAAAGTGCTCTTTTCCTTCAGCTAAGGGAATAGGTAGAATTAGAGGGTAAGGATGAATGTGTGTTTTAGGGTACGTCTGAGGGTGAGGGTGTGACTGAGGTTGAGGGTGGGGATGAGGGTGATTCTGTCTGGGGTGAGGGAGTGTCTTCGGGTAGGGATGAAGGTGAGGATGTGTCTGAGGGTGAAGGTGGGGTTGAGGGTGATTGTTAGACTTGCTCAAGTCTTTGATTATGAACATTCATTAAATGATTAAATACAATAAGAATAAAGTTCATTAAAGTATGTATCCTTCTCTGACTGGACCATTACTGGAGCCAGTCTAGGTGATTGTTTGTGAGGCTGAGTGTGTGACTGAGGATGAGGGTGTGACTGAGGGTGAGGGGGTGTCTGATGGTGAGGCTGTGACTGAGGGTGACGGTGTGACTGAGGGTGACGGTGTGTCTAGGGGTGAGGGGGTATCTGAGGGTGATTGTGTCTAAGATTGAGGGTGAAGATGTGTCTGAGGATGAGAGTGTGTCTGACAGTGAGGGCGTGTCTGCAGGTGAGGGTAAGGATGTGTCTCAAGGTGAAGGTGTATCTCAAGGTAATAGTGTGAGGGTGAGGGTGTGACTGAGGGTCAAGATGTGTCTGACGGTGAGATTGTGGTTAAGGGTAGGGATGAGGGTAAGGATGTGTCTCAGGGTGAAGGTGTGGGTATGGGTGGGGATGAGAATGAGGGTGTGACTGAGGATGGGGATCAGGGTTTGTCTGCTGGGGTGTACAGCAATTACCAATCCGTTCATCCTCTTGGTCGCCTCACCTCCTCGTGGTGCAGACCAGATATGCTTGAACGCAAGCATAACAAAATCGACCGGGGTGGGGAGTTAGCAAAGAGCACTGGACTTTGAATACCATGGTTGTCAGACCTTGTTGATTCGGGTCCCACTGCAGCCACTTTTCTCCTTCACCCCCAGCAGTGTTAGATTTGCTGCTATATCAAAGGCCAATCCATCTCATACCATACTTGCACCTAAGTAAATATGTAGGGGCGAGGTTTCTACCTAAATTCATTACAACATATGTGATGTACCAATAAATATTGATGATTCATTGAATATCTACCAAAACTTTGTCGGAGGTTGAGGGTGAGGGTGTGTCTCAGGTTGTGGGTGAGGTTGAATTTGAGGCTTTGTCTGATACAAAATATCTTTATTCTAATATGCTGTAAAATGATAGCCAGAAACCTAAGTGTTCTCGTCAGGTTCTAAGCATCGATTTCCACCCATTGTCAGTGGATTTCATAGCTTTCTTTCTGCCTCGCCTCTGGCATATGAGTGGGCGTCGTACATTAAAATAATTGTACGCGTAGAATTACTGTATGAACAGGTGGGTAGTCGCAGTGACCATCGAGTTTCAAATCACGAACTTCTCATGAAGTGTGATGTGATCACTTTACACAGTTACAGTCCCAGCAGTTTCTGCAACTGTGTGCATCCTGCTGAATGTGGCCATCCTTATTTCACATGTTTCAATAGTTTTTATTTGTTTGCAAGGATGGATGTGCAGTAAGTTGGACAGTGGACCCGTATTTTTGCAGGCTTTCCCATCTGTATACAACCGAAAGTATAGGAGACCAGAATTGATATCATAGTCGCTGTGCCAAGAGTAAGTACAACTTACTTAAATTGGGAATTTTACATTCAAAGTTTGTTAGTGGCCGCTAAAATCACTAGTGCCTTCTTCCTCATTGCCATCAACACACCCTTCCACATAAACTTGCTCAGGTTTTTATGAACATCATTAAGAAATAAACTACTTTGCAACATTTAGACTTCCCCTGGCTCCTGACAGGACCAGGAATCCAATCCAGGAGGGTGAGGAATGGGATACAGGGACTGAAGCCAGTCTACCTTCCACACACTTACACTTCGTTATCTACACTGGCTTCAGTCCCTGTACCCTGTTCCTACCCCTCCCCCTACCCCACCCCTCATCGCCGTGATACATGTACTTTGATTCCTGGACCTGTTAAGCGTCAGGGGAAGTGGACCTACTTAACAGTAGTTTAATTTCATAGTGAATGTCCATAATCCAAGACTTGAGCACGTCTAGTTGGTATAATTCAGAACGTGTTTTCCAGGGCTGTCTCTTAATCATTTCAACTTTCAGTGGAATGTGTCGCCCAACCTCTTTTTTTATTAATAGGTAATTACCCGATTATTTTACCTTGGAAAAAGTATGAAGGGGAATTAATGTTCTAACGAGCCTGGGGCACTTTGTAGTGTCCAGGGAATTCCCAGTCCCCATTATTTACATTTATTTACACTTAAAAGGAAATGATTTAGATTTTTCCATATTTTGTCTTTTTGGGACTTCTCAGGTTTTTTTCTATGCCTTTTATTATGATCCTTTCATCAATTTCTGCTGTCAAACCGGGTATTGCCAGTAAACACTAAGAACCAACCCCTTACACATCACCAGTACACCAGTGGCTATTTTAGTGAGTGACACCCCCCGCCGATCTAAAGCTGAGAGTATGCGGTGCGGGACGTCGCCGACTGTTACACTCCGTCACCCCATCCCCCCACCACCCCCACCACCTGTGCTAAATTCTCACTCACCAAATCTGCCAGCTGTGACATAACTCAAGATGTTACGTCATCGCCATTTGTATCGTCCCGGATACAGACCTGGGGCCTGTTGAATAAATGAAAACACTTTTCTGTACGCCAAGGATACACAGGGACGATGTGGGTCAACTTTATTCAACACTTTTGGACGACCTTCCATTTACTGCCTTAGCAATGAAACTTGAACATTATTAGACTCCCGTATGAGGTCTTCTCTTACCGTATATTTTCACAAGCAGAAGTTAGTCAACAGAGACCACTGGGCGCAATCACACCACACAAACAGTGCTAACTGTTAAAACACGACTTTTGTTCATTCTTATTTTTGTTGGCTCAGACTTTCATATACAGCTTGGAGCATAGTGAAGACAATAAATAATAAGTGCAATAACAAAACTACAATGAAATATAGAAACTCATGAAATCACAGTACATATAAAACAAAGATTCTCTGGATTTCCTCAGTACTAAATCTTACCAGGTTGACAAAGAGTAGGGGTAGGGTCCTCCTGAGGAATTAGTTTATAATTTAGTAGTAATTTGCAATGTTGATTGTAGCCATGTTTATGGCACCAAGTTCACACATATGACATAGCAGTAGCTCCTTCTTTTTTTTTTCTTTTTACAGATTTCCCTTCTTTATCTCACCTTTATTCTTGACAGTCTGTTGTTACCAGTATGTAACCCAATTAAAGCTATTCTGTTTGTTTCAGGTAACTCAATCAGAAATTGTTCAATTTCAAAATCACCAGTGAATTCCATGTACAAAATGCAAGATCTATGTTCTGCAATATTGCTGTGACATTGTTATTGTTTGAACTGAGCTTTTAGTGGAAATTCTACTGAATATTTCACCCATTCAATTCTGTACCACTTCCATAGACCTGAAACGTTGGCTTTGCTGGGACATGTATGTGCAGAGTTTCAGTGTTCAACAAAAAACATCCAGTCTAGAAGTGGACTTATTTATTTTACCAGCAGGTTGGGGTTACATAAACTCTTTACACTTTCCAAGTTGTTTACTGTGCTTTTTATTACCCAGCAGATATATGGGTAGCGTTTTGTGTGTGAAAGTTGACGGAAAATCCACACCACTGAGAAGACGACCAGGGTCTCACTAAGTAATTTAGGGCCGTGGGTCAACTTAATTAAACACTCATGGGCGACCTTTGGTCAAGCAGAGCAGTTATCCTAGGAACATCAATTCCCGTTTAGTACTAGGTAAGTACCTCGGGTAATTAACTATATTATGTAACAATAACCCTCCTACGAGGTCTCTTTCTACCCTGATCTTTCGCTGGCACAATACCCACCTCTATACCTATGTATTCTATATCATCATTTCAGATTCAGTTTCACACAAGTCTATAACACAATAAGTAAAGCAAATAAAAGTACTGATATGCAATAGGTAGCAAATGTAAAATTGTAAAAAAAATGTTTGATATTTATCTGAAGCATTCAACTGTTTGAGTACATATATATGTACCCTGAGCCCAATATCCAAAAAGTTAAATAAATATTTAACACTACAAGACGCACAAAGTAAGACGTTATTTCCGTTCTTTTCTCACGGAACCTACGACATTGCAGTGATTCACAGTACTCTGGAGTGCCCTTGATTTAGCTTCCAGCCCTCTCCCCGTTTCTCATTCTGTGTTTGCGTACACGCACTGTGACCATCACTGAGACTCCTAAATCAACCCACCTCGCGGCAGCCCCCTTAGTTAGGACATAATTAGGTAGCGGCCCTCGTCCACACAAGTGCTTCTGCGTTTTTTGATGCAGGTCTGGGGGCCGAGCTCCGCCCTAAATAGGATTCAAAGTTTTTATTTGACTAATGTAATGGAGCATTTTTGTCCCAACCTTTTTAGTGCACTTTGCTTTTACTGTTGCATAAGAAACCTTTTTATATAAGTCCATATACATTTGATGGTATTGTCTATCTTCTATGTGGCATACAGGGTCTAAAGATAGTACATGTATATGCGATATTTTTTCGTTTTTGAAATTGATTTCTATCCATGCATTCATGGCCGGATCATTAAAACCAGTCCAGTTTGGACTGAGATCCTCAGCCACTTTGTTGATCGTATTCATGAATTCCACTGCTAAACTGATGCAACTCAAATATATCTCCTGAATGATCAATAACGAAATTTGAAAAAAAGCAATATTTTGCACGTGACATTCTGTGTGAATATACTTTAAATCTTGCCCCTTTTTTACACGTTTCACACATACGCGGCACCTGTTTCTGACCTCTATAACTTCTGGCCCTGCCTGAGAGTGTACAGTTTGAAGACGGCCTATTCTGGACAGCATCCAAAGGTCGGGCTGCCATGTGGGGCGGGTTAAGCAGGCGGCCATGTGGGCCGGGTTCACCGGGCACCACTCGGGGGACCCGGCCGCTGTGTATATATACATGTACATGTGTGTGCTGCCCACGCTCCCACCACCACAGCTGAAAGTTTGCCAAGGCCTTCAGAAAGGGACCCGGCCACAGAGAGAACTCTGAGTATATATTTGCAGTGGGCCATGTCAATGGCTGCTGCCATCTCCAAGGTGAAGCCCCGCCCCTGAAGGTATATATCAAAGATCTTCATTCGGCTGCAGAACTTGGGAACTTCCCATGGCCAAATGAAGCGAGGTGTACATGTGGGGATCTTTCGTGTAGAGACAGGCAGAACGTAGTAGCGTAGTAGAGAGTAACTTGGGAGAAAATGAGGATGGCATAAGAAGACCATGGGAAAAATACAATATTCATCATTGTTGAATGCGTGGAATTATTATTTGGAAAAGATATAATTAAAAGGTTTAAGACATATTCAGTCTATTGGATATTTTATGTAACCCACTTTTTTCTTTTTATTAATCCAATTATTCGCAACACGGGCGCTCTTCCGTTATATGGGGGAGTTATGCAATATACTGTCATTCTATTCACTCAGCATTGCAACTTTCAACTTTCCATTTCAACAACTGCCTGAATAGGATTAGAAAATATCAAGCAATGAGGTCAAGGTCAGCTGGGCTCGCTTCGTAGACACTGAGACACTGGCCCTCTACACCTTTCCCAGTGTCACAGAGTTGGCACGCATATAGTGATGGAACAGTTTTTGTAGTACACTGACGGTCTAGAAAACCTCTCCCTAACCTAGGAAGCGTATTTGATTGTGTAGTCCACGCTCAAGAAGAAGAAAATGAAGTCAGTCCTGTCTGTTACTCCTCCCTCTGTTACTCCTCATCTTTTTTACTCCTCACTCTGTTATTTCTCTTTCTATTACTTCTCATTATGTTACTCCTCTGTCTATTACTCCTCATTCTTTTACTCTTCTTTCTGTTACTCCTCTTTCTGTTCCTCCTCTTTCTGTTCCTCCTCTATCTGTTCCTCCTCTTTCTGTTCCTCCTCTTTCTGTTCCTCCTCTATCTGTTCCTCCTCTTTCTGTTCATCCTCTTTCTGTTCCTCCTCTTTCTGTTACTCCTCTTTCTGTTACTCCTCATTCTGTTCCTCCTCTTCCTGTTCCTCCTCTTTCTGTTACTCCTCGTTCCCTGCAAGCCATTTTATTAACTTCTTCAAGGTGATTGAAAACAAAATTTTTGATTTATGATTTAACATTGAGGCTTGATTCAAGACTTTTTTTAATCCACTCAAGATTCCAGGTGAATTCCACTCTGGGTATATAAGGTTGATTGTAATATTGATTCTACGGATGGTTACATTTTTACAAACACCAACAGACTGTATTGTGGATTTAGTTTCTTCCACAATATATTTCAGTGCTCAAAGGAGAGAATTATATGCACCTGAAGAAGATTTCCCTCCAGGACTCTCCTTTCAGTGTTATTTCAGTCCAAACTTTATCTCTCCACCAATCTACCAACAATAGCACTTGTAACTATGTTTGTCAACCAAGCGACCGACTTAACCAGCTGGCGTGTCGCCTTATAAGTATAGCACAGTATGGAATAGCTAGCATTCCAGTTTACATCAGACATCTATGGTATACCACAGGTGTCTGCAACAGAGGATGGGTATCTAGAGAGCCCCACCAGTAGTGTTGTCACTGTAGTTGCATCATCCTTTAAGAGATGACAGTTCGGTGCAGTTCTTAGAAATCTCTATTTCTAGCTAACATACAAGCTGGACATTGTATTCTGGTCGGCCTCACCAGCGCTGGCGTTATTTTTGCTACAGGCTGTTAACATTAAGGGTGGTCATCAGGTGATCCATACTTTCTATTTTCAGCAAGAAAACTGAAACTTCGTTAGACCTACTTTACTCAAGAATGTCCTCAGCTAGTCTTATGTCCGGGCTCTAATCTAAATTATTAAGGCCACTCAAAAAAAACAACTTGCTTCTCATCACCGCACGCATCAGCAAAAACGATTTTAGAAGATTTTTTTGGTTAAAACAAGATGAACCTTGATAGAAATTACGAAATGTATATGTATTTAGTATCAAATTAAAGCTCGTGATGTCAGCGATGCATTCAATGTATAAGAAGTATAAATCTGAAAACCCTGCGTAAGCGGACACCCCGCATAAGCGGACACTTTTGCCCGGAACGGGGGGTGGCCGCTTAAGCAGGGTTTTACTGTGTCTGACACTTCAAAAGCCATCTTTGATGCAGCAACAACAAAAAATGGCTTAGTGATGGTTTTTTTTAGTGGCCTAAAGCAATGATTATGTTAGTGAAAGCCAACAGTTCATCCCTTGTTGATGATTAATCTACTTTCCGTATTGTACGTTGATAACTGTGGACCTAGGCCAATTCTAAAATACTTCCTTGTACACGTAAACGGTATTGAAATACCCTTTTTATCAATTAGTCACAGATTTGTTTCTGCCTTTAAGTAGCAAGTTCATCTGAGAGGGGGAAGTTGTCATGATAAAATCATACTCATGCGTTAATAGGTAACTGGAAAACGGTACTGGTTCTCCTTCCCGGTTCCTGGGTTAAGTAGCCTTATTTCCACTCTGATACACATGGAATTCATGCGGGACAGTTTTATTGAGCGTGGGACACGCTCGGAAATGCTGCCAAGATTAGGAATAAATCATCAGAGACTTTAAATGTACGATCCCTTCATTATCTACTTACCAACTCTCTGACATTGGTAAGGTGCAGAGGACCACAGTGTCATAGAGGACGTCTAGCTTACTTTGACCAATCACTCAAGTCCGAAATGCATCAGGTGCTTGACATATTTGGATCCTCCAAAGGGAGCTAGTTGCCAATTGAATTACCCAGAGCCTAGATAAATCCCAAACTTCAAGTGTTATTTTTGTTGGTGTTATTTTCAAATATAATCCCACGTTTAGTCATCATTGATGAACGTACCATTTGTTCCAAGTATCTCCCCCTCCCCCCCCCCCCCCCCCCCCCACCCACGCCCCCAACCCCAGGCCTCACCCAGAGCATTTTGTCAAGACCCATTGGGGCCTAGGCGCCCACCTCCCCCCATCGATTTTCTGGATATTTTTGCAATTTACCAGTGCCATTGCTGTATCTACCATCACTACTAATATCTCGTCACCAATGTGTTGAATATTTCCAATTAAGTGTCGTAATCAGGGACCTTCTTAAATATGGATAAAAATTTCCTGTCCAGATATGCTTTAATTCAATATCATTTTATTTTTGTGAAGAAGATGGGTCTTCTTTATATGTGATAGTCAGATATTTAAAAAAACATCCCACATAGGGTTGATATCTGCCCACTTTTATGGTTCACATCAAGTTTGCAAACAAATCAGATACAAGAAATACTCTGTATATCTGAAATGAAACCAACAAAAAAAATTAACCCCCAAAAAAGTAGTTTTTCATGGAGCAACTCTTGGGAGATGCGATTGAGAATAAAGAAGTCGTGATAAGCAGGATGACATTGTCCACTGAGTGGCCAAGCATGTCATTCCGCATTCCAGCCACTATCATAAACAAACCCTGTACCTCATGTCATGGTCCACCAGTCCAGTATCTCATCCCGCTCAAGTCCTCCATAGACTGTAATTTTCCGTCTGTTACGGAGAGAGATACGTGTCTTCAATCAACATCCAGTCCCATTCATAATCTATCATATTCTTGAGTATTTTGATATTTATCCTACTCGTAAAAAAAAACAGTTTGGTGCTGGAGGTGCCTTATGTTTGGTGTATATTGCTTTTACTCCTAGCCATATTACTGGTCCACTTAGTACATGAGGCAGACCACTTTTGACTTACTACAGTGTTTAATTTGGTGATAAAACAGATGGGTTAAGGGTCTGCTTGATAGATAGACATAACATCTTTATGACAAGGAAGTACCACGATTATACAAACACGAAGAGTAGGCAGATGGTAGACCCCATTAGGCTGAGGGCATTATGTCGGTATGATTTACATCTAACTGTCAGTTTCTATCGAACCACGAGTCTTACCTTGGCTATCATTCTTCTTCTTGAGAAAAAGGATGTACGGCAAACTGTTACCTAATAATAAAGTCTCTCTTAAAACATAAAAATTCAGATTGTAGGAAAATCCACAGAAAACCAGACAAGCTGATTATATTTAAAGTTGGTTTATTAGGGGGTAAAGATACATCGAGATAGGGGGCGATGGTGTGGGGATGGTTGCAACGTTTCGTCTTATTTAATAAGACTTCATCAGGCAATAATATAAAAAATATGCTATGGTCTGCTAGGTTCTCCCTTCTATGCAAAATCCAAAACAAATATTTACTAAAATAATACATTAGAATTCAGAGAACTCCAGGTTTTTGTTGATAATATAAATACTTAGAAATCAAATATGTATACCAATGGATTCTACTTCTACAAGAGAAAATAAGTGTTCGAATTATGCACAAAGAATAATTCTTTTTTGTTGGTTTACATAATAATTAAAGGCCTCATAGATGTCTTTTATCATTTCAGGTATGTACAGCTGAGGCAGCACGATGGGGTCTAAACAGAACACACACCAAGCGATCTTGATCCCTTTATGGGCCGTAAATCACATGGTACGACGCTACTGATATTGCACGAGGAACATCAATAGATGTATACTCCAATGAAATCATCCATATGTGAAGGGTGCTAAGAAGGAACTGCTTCGAGATCCATAGCCACTGAAAATATACCATGAATTATGGTGTTAGTGTAATCTCATGACGCAAAGCCAAGTGAGATTAGGTAGTAGACCAAAGTGAATGGCATAATTTCAGTGGCTATGGATATCGAGTGTGGTTCAGATTTTACCTCACCCCTATCATTGACTAATTGTCTCGAATTTGTGGCATCATCCCCTATTGAGTATTTTTTACAATACTCCTCTGACCTAAATACTAGGAAAAGTTTAGAAAATCACCCATTTATACAGGTACAAAAATTGTATATTATTTTGGATCTCGCTATCTTCGGAAACACAGAGGGAAGGGTAAAAAAAAAGTCTACGCTGTCGTATGTTTTTATAATGAATATATGTCGTTCAATATCAGATGATATACTAGACGCATTATGGTGTCTCACTGCGACTTATCATCCGTACATACTGATTGGGGATTGCAAGAGCGCTATCAGGTCGTTATCAGGTTGTATGTTGAACATGTATTACAAAATGATTCATCGTACATACCACGAGAGTTCTGTTAACACGCCATAGTCGACATTGTATTGAAAGAGCGGTCGGTAGACCAAAATCAATAGAGATGTCTATAAAGAATTAAAAAAAACGTTGAGTGCAAGTTCCCGATGGGAAAAAGTTTCTATGGGAAAAGAATACCAGGGGTGAGATAAAGTGGCCTTGGCTGTATTCGTGTGCGCCAGGTGTGCATTGGTCTCAACGGGTCGACCAGGGTAACTTCTGTTCGACCTAATTTCGTCTTAATGCATTAATATTACATTATAATTTTATCAAATCTAAAGAGGTGGCTTTGTAAGTGGCTATGGTAATTGTATCCTAATATCCATCTATCGAGTTTATCTGTGTAAGTACCACCAGCATTGAAGATAGGATTTGTATCGAATTGAGATTTATAAAACAGGGCTCCCATTTCTCCCATAAGTTGGCTGGTCTAAATGAGTCCTCGTTATATGACTATGACAACTATTCTAATGATACTTTCCCTCTGATTTCTGTTGGGTTTTTAAAGATATAAGTTTTCACTTATATGACAGTCTTCTTCCAGGCAATTTCAGGCCGATTTGCGAGGTAGTTTAACCCTTCAGGAGCCACACATCATTCACCCATACTACAGAAGGCACCAGAACCAATTGTGGTGTTTGTATGGCCGGCTTTTGTAGCCAATGTTGTTAAACAAAATAACAAATCTGAAACTTCCAGTAAATCTGTATTTTTATCAAAACTTTCCGATATTGTAAAGACTTACTGGCAATACATAGCCAAATATGTCCTGCAATTTTCATAATTCTGCGATAATTATTCAAAAAGTTACAAAGGAATAAATTCAGCATTGTTCGTCCATGTCTAAGAGAATGCCACATGGCATTGTCCTGCCACAGCCAGGGGAATGCCATGTGGCATTGTCCTGCCATGGTCAGGGGAATGCCATATGGCATTGACCTGCCAGAAAGGCTTAAAATGGATCTAATACTGCACCCGAATCAATGACCATCTAATGTCACGACAACTACATAAGATCTTTTTCTAACAATAAGTCGAAAGATGGGTGATAAATTTAATAGTACAGCATTACCATAATTTTGATCTACGTGGTCGTATTCTCTGTGTAGTTTACACGACGCAATACTACGCATTATCTCACCCCGGATACTTTTGTCCAATAGGCTTAACATTGGTAACTCGTTCTCCATGCCCTTACAAGTATTACAGTCCCTTCTCCGTAGTCTATGATATCATATTTCCAGTGTGTGATCCGTTCTTTTATTGCGTATAGGGGTAAGATAAATACAGAAAGCAACTCATTTTAGTCAAAATCATTATTTTCCAACTTGTTAGAACGCTATGCAGTACTAAATTGCCTCGTTTTATATCGCCCCACATCAAACTCATGGAGAACAACAACTTTGACCAAAACTCATTGGTTTCTTCTTTGGTATAACTATGCGTTAACTACGCTAAGAATACGATCATGCAGATCAAAATCATGATAATATTATGTATTTGCTCTGCCAAGGGTTCTAGGAAATCACGCCACGGTTAATCTGAGTTGGCGTGAGGTGCGTGTGGCACTCTCCAGGTGTTATGTGTGTGTAACGCAATCCTCTGTAGGCAGTGTGCTACTGATCTGCTTGTCTTGCAAAGTCGAACACACGGAACACCTGCTGGTCACGTTTAATGATAGGTTTCTCAGTGTATACACTTGTCTCGGCTTCTAGATATCGTTACCTGGAAAGAAAGCTTATACTTAATACATACACTAGGCATTGACCAGCGTGTTCGACATGTGCACCAGGGAAAGCTCATAAGGGGGGTTTAAAACAGGAAATCCAAGGAATTGGTCGAAATGTTTCTTCTAAACCTTGGACCTAAATGACGTTGATTGTTTTCAATGGTTAATTGAAAAAATGGAGAAAATCAGATGAGCTAGAGCTCTGAAATGTCGATTGCCCTATGGACGTTGCAGAGTTTGCAAAATAAAGTTACGCTTTTTGTGTGAATTATCTTCCTCCGAATTATATGGACAAAAAGATTCCTGTATCAAACAAACTCAGATACGCATTTCTTCTGTCAATGAATCTCGCATATACTCAGAGAATCCGTGCTATTTTATCCACCTTGGTGGAAAGGAGTGAGTGAATGTGTACTATTCGATAACGCGTTATTTTGAGCATGAACCTATAAAGACACATATCACCTTGGTGGATAGGAGTAAGATAATGTGTGCTATTCTATTACACTGATTTTCAGTGGCAAGTAAAACCAGCACCTCACGAGGTTCCCCAAATAACTTACATATATTTGTTCAAAATAAACAATGATACACAATAAGGTAATAGCAACCTTTCAAAAAAGATAAAAGATAACTTATTAGAATGTTTATTTAAAAAAACAACAGATTTCAGTCGCCCTCTAGCTAGTGACTCTAGCTAGTGAAAAAGCGTAAAATCCAACAAGTATCAGTCAAGTACCAAAGATATCATGTTTTTGAAAGAGACAAATCTCTTTGATTTTATATAAAATATTTGAAACATTGAAAAGAATTTACTGAAATTAGTATATGAAAGTGAAAAATTTAATCATTGATAGCCCCTATATATCCTCACGGTCCCCTGGGACGTTAAAACCACAAACAAACAAACAGCTGAATTCGATCCCGCAATGCACCAGAAACATGGTGGTGGTTACCTGACCTAATATGTGAGCGCACATTGGCCAGGCTTCCAGGCTCTGAGTGAATGTGGTGCGTCGTGAGGGCGGGAGTCGGCCTTGCGTCATGAACATCCTCCCAGTCACCGATAACCAGCTCGAGTGGTGTGACGCATGCGCGCTCAGACCTCCCCCGGCGCCTTCCTTAATTATCCTAAAACATGGCCGACAGAGATGGCCTCCTAATTACACGCCTCCAAAAAGGGTCGGCGGCGACAAAACCCAGAGCAACTTCCCAGTGGAAATTAGACAGAAGGCAGGGGAGAAAGGAAATTGGGCCGGGGGCGAGGGGGAGGGGGAGGGGGCTGGGTGTGGTGGATGTTGAAAGGATGGATCTTTCAGCTGCAGTCGGTCTGAGTGGCTCCAGAGTCACTCGCTTCAAGTCTGTATCCGAGGGTTAACGCCCATCCATATGGAATCAATTCCTGCGTATTCACTCCCGAATATACATACATATTTATATTTATACAAACATACACTGTACATATGTATGAAATGTGTGGGTGATATTACATATACGTATATACATTCATATATACACATTACCATGATTTTGATCTGCGTGGTTGTATTCTCCGCGTAATTGACACAAAGTAATTTCCGAGCAAATACGAGGGTATTGCACAGTGTATTCTCCACATGGTGTATGCTCCGCGTAGTTGACCATCATCCGAAAAATGAATTATCAAAGGAAAAACAAATTTCCAGCCGATCTTCTCACGCACTACTAGGGACTTCCCCTAGGAGAATATCTAGGATCCTATGGTGTACCGGTACCACAAGGTTTAGTCTTGGGCCCTGTTTTTTTTTTGTTTTTTATTTTATTTTATTCATCAATAAGATTATCGATGTATTCATCTGGTACTCTGCCTTGTCAGCTCACCTCTTCCACTGTACTGTCCAATATTGTATTGTACTGTCTTGTCTAGTCTATTGTCACAATGTTAGATATAAACATACTCTCTTTTTACCACCCAGATTACTTCTAACTACATTTGATATTGTTATCAATGTAATAGGACTATTGGACTTTCCTACGACTATCAGTTATAGTTTGGAACAATACTCTATATTTATGAGTATGTGCACCAAGAACAATAAGCTAAGGGTGGCAACCTCAGAACAGAGGCTAGCTAGGTTTCTTAGAAAGCTAGACTATTTACTCCTCCATATAAAAAAAAGAAAAAGAAATGAGAGCAATGAACCACAGTTAAAGATAGTATACATTGTAAGGACTCAGCATACTGAAGTGTTAAGCCCATCTATGATTGTAACCAATACAAGTGGAAGGAAATAAACTGCTCTTTTAAAAAGAAAAAGAAAAAAAATTATCGATGTAATGCAACTTTCTACGTCTATGATGTACGCGGATGATCTTGTGCTTACCATTTGTAGACCAAGCGAATTATCAGTTCGCCAACATACTGAATTCATCATAAAGTCGATCACCATCCTTGTGATGTGAATACAGCGACAAAAAGCTGAACCTTGAGAAAGTCCGGAAAGGACCTGCAAGAGTTTACCTGAGGTAAAATCAAATAACAAAATCACGAGGAATAGCTGAATGGCATATTAGTAAACCTTTACCACTCAATTCTAATAAAGAATTCAACTGAAAAAGAGAATAAAAGAGCAAGTTATCGCGGCCAACACCAGTGTGGGTAATGGGGCACTTTAAACGCCATTAGAACGATCATTAGGGACACGTTTCCATTGTATATTGTCGAGTGTATGGAGGAATTAGTCCGAGAGGTTCGGACTAGGAAAAACATACCAGGGGTGAGATGAACAGTTAGCTAAGTCATTTCGTTGTTCGTAAAAACCAAGGACCTGAATATAGAACAAACAGAAAAAAATATGTAAAAAATACATGTAGATAGAAAGAGGCTATATATGGTCTCAACGGCAGTGGCAAAAAAAAAATCTGTGTATGGCGCTCTAACATAACAAGATGATGAATATAATCTCAGCAGGGATACTAATTGAGGATATCAATTGTGGACTGGAAATGACTGGTTTTGCTTATAAGTAAACGTGGGGAGTCGGGTAGAATGCTGGGTAGGGACAGACCTTTCTGTACTGGCTCACTCCCGTGTTGGAAACCTGCCCAGTGTCTTGGCACTGTTTATGCAAAGGAACCGACTGTCAGCTAATAAACTCTCTAATCTACGGCCTGACCTCGATGTGGGACAAGGATCCTACTTGACATGTGTACCTCATCCGATAAGTCTCGGCGGCCGGGGGAGGAGGCGGGGGGGGGGGGGGGGGCTTCCCCCACCCCCCTCAGAGAGATGTCACCGCCAGGATTCTCTCCCTCCAACATCTACCAACTCCCACAGAGGATACAGCAATATCTACCTCCAGGTAAACACCCAGAGATGATAACTTTCTACTTTCCCATGGAAATCTATGTATTTATTTTCAGTTCATAGAATTATGATTCCTTGTGTGAAACAAAGATAATATTATAATTCGAACTTCATTTTATAAGCCACTCAGATAGTGGTTTGAACATCCCCACACCCGCTCAGTACCATGCGATGGCCGACACCGACATGATTTTTATGTTTCCATGGTCTCTCTGAACTCACATCCCATATGAAAAATATATCCACTTTTTGAGCGTGAGCCACACGCTCATATATGCTGCCCAAAGGATAGAGCGGTCACAGACTTTGACCTTGCTGCCAAAAAAAAAAAAACCCTTTATCATCTGCGTGATAACGCTGTGACACTGGGAGAGGACCAGAGGGCCAGTGTTTCAGTGACCTAGAGGCATGCCCAACTGACCTTAATCAATCACTAGAGACCAAAATACCTCATTCACCCACTGGTGCTTCATACATACGAATCCTAGACTAAAATGAGGATAGATGCAAAGAAGAAGAGAACTATGAATGATACGTATCAGTAAAACATCACCAGAATATAAGCTAACATGAAAAGATGTCGAAAATATTATCTATAAACCCTATATGCCACATGGAAGATAGAAACCTTGTACCTCATGTGCTTTCAACTGTGTATACTCATAATGCAGCAGAAAAAGCAAACTCCACGGAAAAAATGACAAAAATGTGTCATAACATTAGCCAAATATACCATTTGTTCCTAGTCTTTCTGGTCGGTAACTGCCATCTCTGAACACTTTGATGAGGTAGCGATAATACTAGCATTTATCTCTGATAACAAAATTTTGGAGAGAAGTTTATTGACAGAATGCATCATACACAAAGTACATGATGTTCAGCCTAACCGTCAGTGCGGAGGCAAACAAACAAACAAAAATACTCAAAAAGGAGAGCTAACACCGAACCAATTGGCACACAGAAAAAAATGAAAACCCATTACACGTCATTGAGTACTGATAAGAGAAAGTCCAATGTTGCGGAGATTTCACCCAGATAAGAGTTGATTTACTGATGTTTCCTGGTTATTTTGGTCTCTGTTTGTTTTTTTTTTGCTTGTTTTTGGTGAAGGAGGATGTGAGTGTGTGTGTGTGGCCCCTGTTTGGGCCGCTCCCTGTCCGCTTCCCGGTACACGTGGCGGGCGGGTCGGGGTCTGTGCCGCAGACACGTGCGGATATATGTTATTTACTCACGGCCCCAGCCAAGTATGCCGTGTGACCTGGTGGACGACAAAGTTAGCGGCAACCTCCATGTGCTGGCACGACGCCAACCTGTGGCCAGGATGTGTTTCTTCTCACTCTCCTCTCCACCTCCACTCCGACCTCTCACTCGACCAGATTCCCTTGTTTTCAGCCCGTACAATTCACAAAATGGTCACATTTATCGCTCTACAAATATATTTGTATATATAATCTAGCTGTACCGGATACACTGTATTGGGTATTGAGAGAGGTTGTATGTGGTTTGCTATATTCATATCTCACCCCGGTATTTTTCTCCTTAGACTTAACTTTTATCTCACCCCTGGTATTTTTTCCCCATAGACTTAACATTGGAAACTCGTACTCAACGCCCGTGGAGTATTGTTGAAAAATACTCAATAGGGGATGATGGCACACATTTAAGCCAAATAGTCAGTGATAGGGGTGAGATAAAATCTGAACCCCACTCGATCCATAGCCACTGATAATATGCCATTCATTTTGGTTTGTTGCATAATTGCCTCGTGAGATTACTCCGCAACCAAAACTCATGGCATATTGTCAGTGGCTATGGGTCTCGATGCAGTTCCTTATTATTACTCCACGTCCCTGAACGTAGTGTTACCAAAACCCAATGGGTGAGTTGTTTCATTGATTAATAATATCATATCAGAAACCCAAGCTTCGGGAATTACTCTGTAGTCAACCTCGGTGGAGTACGGACCAAGTTATTTTCATCTCGTGAGTTTCCTTCTAAGTGATTTATCTCACCCATGGTATTTTCTTTCCATATATTCAACATTAGAAACTCGTATGCCACGCCCATAGAGTATTGTAAAGGAAACACTCAATTGGGGATGATGTGACGATTGTCAATTAGTCATTGATAGGGGTGAGATAAGATCTGAACCACATTCGATCTATAGCTACTGAAAATATGCCATTTATTTTGGTTTGCTATGTAATCTGACTCAGCTTTGCCTCATGAGAATACTCCACAACCAAAGCATATATTTAAGTGGCTATGGATCTCGGTGCAGTTCCTTCTTAGAACGCAGGGTCTCATATTGGTAGTTTACAGTCCGGGTCAGGCTTTCAGGAGTTCAAAAAGGAAGACAGGAATTTCTGTCAGCTGACCATATTTACATGTTGCTTGATAGATCCTCCTGATTGTGAACTACGCTTTGATATCAGTCGTCCTCCATGTGGCAAATCAAAGAACTTTCAATATGCTCAGAAGTCTTATCGTCACTGCCAGTCTTAGCATTGGGGCCATCCATAAAGTACGTATGCAGAATATCTGAAATTTTGGACCCCCCTCCCAATCTTGTACGCAATAGAATTTTGGAACCCCCCTCAGTGCGTACCTATTTTATGGATGGCCCCATTCTGAAATCCTCAGCCACCGCCAACCATAGTACAAGGTAGTCGTAAGCTTTGAGGAGCAGAGTAACCAATCAATGGTGATCCCATGATCCGGGCAAGTGTAACACTTCGAGAAATTGTAAGAGACCCTCTGTACTATTCGTAATCCTCTCTTCTAGCCACTTTATCATCCATGTTATACAAAGTCCCCTTTGAAAATGTATGGGGACTCAGTAAACCACTACCCATTGTATAAAACCTGTCAAATACCATAACTGTGGTATACGGATTCAAAGCTGTGGTATACGGCCTCAAAACCATGGTATACGGGAAAACTAGTCCCTTTTGCTGTAGAGCATCGATTATTGTCTATGTATGCCACAGACAAACACAGTCCCTGAACTACTCTGGGGCGTGTTGAATAATCTAGGCCCGTACATGAAGACCCTCTTCTGTACGTGGTTCGTAAATAAAGGCCCTTTTCTGTACGCCAACGAGACCCAGGGACGATGTGGGTCAACTTTATTCAACACCTATGGACGACCTTATGTACGGTTAAGACAGTCTTAGCGAACGACCTTGAATATCATTAAACGATAACCCTCGTACGAGGTCTCCCTGCACCCTGTACTTTACTAAACATAAATTATTCAACAGACCCCTATTCCAGTCCCATCTGGTCACCCCCGTACAAGGCTTAACTTTAACAAATCCCTGGTATGAAACAGACTGATCCAGTACCACATAGTAGTCTAGTTCTAGAGAGAGATACAAACTGGGTCTAAGATAATACTAAACGGGGTCGATTCCACTAGTACCATTACCATACTGAATGGCCATTTTGTTTACCTTTGTTTTCCTTCAGGAATACTGTCTTAAAGTATACGCTAAAGGAAAGCTGACTCTTGCATATACCCATCAGTTGTTGCAAAGAGCGGATGGGGCGGTGACCCGATTTTGCCCATCCCTATTTTTCATTGTCCATCGCATATTTTTTCCATCGATATACGACCTGTTTTTCGTACTGATGGACCTGTCAGACCTCTCACCCCGGAGTCTCCATTCAATTGTGTATCTATTTGATGTGGACGGGGGGGGGGGGGGGGGGGGGGTAGTGGAATGTCTTTTATATAAATTCTAAATAAAATTTTTAAAAATTTATCATCAGTGACAATGTTTGTGGGGATTTTATTCAAATGTTTTGTTTTATTTGTTTGTTTTTGCTTCTTTTTGTGGGGATCTATATAACAATATACCGCGGTATACGGTACTAGGAGAAAACTGTGGCCGAACTATGTCTTAGTTCGAGGTCACCTATCGCCGACGTTCGCCCCGACGCCGCAGGTGATAGGTGACCGAGAACTAAGACATAGTTCTGGCCACAGTCAGGGCGTTTTCTTATTATTACATACCTTTATTCGATCAGAAAGACGCCATTTATCGCGTTGTCGAGTGACAATCACTTCATGTTGACACTGTCTGCTACGAACCGGAAGTTGCGCAGGATGTGCGCGTTGCGCATGCGCGATAATACCGTCACTCGCCGAACGGATGTTTGGTTGTTATTCGGTAAGCGTGCAGTTAACAGAGAATGCGATTGGAGAGGGGTAGGAGAACCGCCCGGGAATCAGCGTAAACTTGTCTGTGCGTCGCCCGTTGCGCTCCAAGTCGAACGGCGTGTTGTTATTATTGATGGATTTCGCATATTTAAGCAATTTAAACGGTGTCAGGTGAGAGCCGTCCGTTAGCTACCTCGACCATTGGTCATTAGGAACTTGTAATTGTTGCGGGGGGCGTGTATCACGAGTTTAAAGTCGCGATTCGACGACGTTCGCCATGTTGTTTTTGGTTGCGATGCCGTCGAATACGCACGCCTAGCGCGTTGCGGCGAGTTAGTTACATACACGTTAGAATCTTGCAGTACGACGAAGCGCACCATAGTGGGCTGGAGTCGCGAGATACTACACCCCTGTGAGCGGGTAGTATTTCACTGACGTTCGGCTATAGGTATGTAATAATAAGTGTATATACGGTATATTGTGTATATACATGTATACGGTATAGGGACTACATCAGTAGGTACCTGTAAATTTACATGCATGGGTACAAAGTAATCAATGCTGCGTTTGAATGAATAAATAAAAAGTTGCAGTATAAATTTTCATGCGTAGTGCTGACTCATTGCTCAGATAACAGAAAGATGATTGTGGTTTTTTTTTCTTTTTGTCATATCCCTCACACACAATGTTGTAGGCTCGAGCTCTCCATTGAATTAAACAATGGGAATGAGGTCATGACCCATGGCCAGCATAAAACGCACCAGCGTGTCATGGAAACAGATAGGACGGCCATTCTGTGCGCCTTATTAATCATTAACTGTGAGAGAAGACGACTGTATTCCCCGGACGAGCTATAGATTGAGCCACCGACCCACAATCAACATGTTGACACGGGTATCAATACGTTTCAAATATTCAGTGGCGGCGCCGCGACCGCCCGCTGAGCCGTCGCCATGAACTGCGACATTTTCCCAGGCGCGCCGTGGACCAAATTGGACTGGTTTATTTTTTAACAGTCAGCGTTTTCTCAGGTAGTGGTTTCATATTGTTGTATATCCGACTAGAAAATCGCCGAGACCTCCCTGCGACACGACCCAAAGTCGTGCCTGGTTTTGTTGGATCGGGCGTGTAAAATGATCTGGAATTTGAAGAGGGGAAAACTGAAATAAAATTGTCTCAGTTCTAGTTGTATTTTCTCTTTTTACCATTCATATTAAATGTCAGAAAGGATATGGTATCTACCCAAGCTGCTTCAACAAGATCCAACTGTACTTACTACTTATGCTATGTTTACTACTGGGCCACGGCCACCACATTTTCGTGCTCCGTGGAGCACTATGGACTCATGAGGGACATAACATGATGGGGGATGGAATGGACAAACGTGACTGAACGTGACACACCCTGGTTGCTGTTGCTGGCGGGGAAGATATTTGAATCAGCAAAACATTTGCCCCAGCAGCCACAGTCAGCCACAAAATTAATGACAGTCATACTGAGACCTAGTGACCACCACACAATGTGATTGAAGGTGTGGAAACAAAACGGCCGTACAGGGAACCATGGACAAAATGGACCCTTCAAACATATATTATTTTCCCGTAAAAAAAGAAAAAATTCTGATAACAAGAAACATTCTTGAATTATGTGGAGGTATCTGCGATACCAAAACATAATTACACCAGGAAGAATACCACACATATATTATTTTCCCACTTGAAGTTGATGTGAGATTGGAGCATAACTTCCAGGCTGAAGTCAAGTCATCTGATCAGTTTATGGTCATCATTGTTTTTGTCAATATGAACAGATCCATCTACAGTAACATGAAACCCAATGGCACCCAGGGGCCTGTTGGATAACTGAGGCTTGTACATGAAGACCCATTTCTGTACGCCAAGGAGACTCAGGGACGATGTGATTTAACTTTATTCAGCTCTTGACAACCTTCAGTTGGCTAGGACTCTCATAGCGAACGAGCTTGAAGGTTATCGCACCAGAACCCTCGTATGAGGTCTCCTTGTACCCTGTACTTTTGTCGGCAAACTGTATTCAACCGGCCCCATGATCGTAGCACAAGGATATGTAATTACTTCACAGTTGTGTGGAGACTTGGCTCAGAGCGCAGGCCAAGGTGTTGACATTCCTGATCCACAAATAGAATTCTGTCCAAATATTTTTTCAAGGCATGTTGCCGAATGGCCTAGATTTTAATTTCTTAGACTTGACACATCGCAACTCCAATGAAATCCGTATAACAACACATATTCCGCATTTAGTCTGTTTCTTAGAATTCTGTTTGGATTTGTTACCTCCGTATTTTACAACTGTTCACTTAAAGTGAAATATGTCGGAGGTTTGTCGGGACAAGGGCTTCTAGCTTAGTGGTATAACAGCAATGGCTCAGTTTCGACTACAGGAAATCATGATATTTTATCTGTTTCCACTTAGTGTTCTTCATTTTGTGCCACAGTCACCTGGAGATAGGACGTGAAGTGTACATCGTGTTTTATCATTATTTGTAGCACTTTAAACATTTCCTGCGTTAAATCCACTGTACGCAACATTGGCCATGTTTTTTATGGCTGTTGATGTTGCATATCGGAAATAACACATTGGTTAATAAAGTGGAAACTCGCCCATTGCTGTTATGATGGCACATCTGTGGGGAGCATTGTATCACAGATGTACACATAATATTCCCATAATAAAACCAGAAAATCTAGCTGCTTATGTGTTAGATCGAGTATATATATATATATATATATATATATATATATATATATATATATATATATATATATATATATATATATATATATATGTGTGTGTGTGTAGGTGTAGGTGTAGGTGTAGGTGTGTGTGTGTATTAGATGGAGTATGTCTACACTTGATGGATGTTGTATTTCTGATGTCGGGGGAAACTGACCCTCTCCTAGGTGTCTTGTAGGTGTGGTGATGAAGAGGAACAGCAGGTATTTCTGTTGGCTGACCTTTGCTGACCACACACAGGCAGGTGTTTGGTCAACGCAAACGTGATAAAACAGTCATTCCGGCTCAGGTGGTCAAAACCTAAGTGTTCTTCGTCGGTTGCTCACACCAGAGACAAGCAGGTGTGTTCTGGTGGCGCCAAAAGAAATGTTTTCTATAACCTGGTCTCCGGGAAGGTAAATGTCGCCAGTGAAACTAATTTTAACCTCTGTTATTTTCACTGGCTTACATTTTGTATGACCTTCATTATGGATTTTACGTTCAGTGGCTACTTTGAATCTAAGCTGATTTTATATTGATCGCAACTTAGTAGCAGATTTCCTTTATTCTTTTGTTTGGGTAGTTGAACGTCCAATTTGTTCAATTAGACTTCCTTTATTCAGCAAATTATAGTGGTTCTTTTGGATTTTTTCTTATCTTGTCATTTCAAGTCTTTTATCCTCCTACATCGCCTGAATCAGGGACACCAGATCTTCCATCGTTTCCATGTTTTCCTTTGTTTTCCTTCAGTAAATATTGAAAAAAAAGAAAATATATGTTAATTAGTAATTAAAATACGAATAATATGTGGGGGTCTGAGTTATGTGGACAAGTGGAGTTAACCAGTCTATGGTCGATTTACACCTCCTGAAATAACTCGATACAAGTATACAAGGAAGGAGAAGAAAGTCCTTACACAATAACATAGAAAAAATTTGAGACTGCTAAAAAATAGAATAGACAACCTGCTTTTCGGAAGAGACCGTCTCCCTGATATTTTTTAAACATTATTGAGAACATTGAAAAGAATGTGCTTAAAGAGTTCTAAGAAATTGAAATGCTTGAATTCTTGATAGTCATCGCGTTGAAATAATAGTACCTTTATACCTTCAGGGACCCCTGGGACGTTTGACCACCAACAATGTTTTCTGTGTTTTGAAGTCTATCTACCTCTCCCTCTCTCTCTCTCTCTGAGTGTGTAAACAACACTAACCAGTCGTAGTCTCTCTCTGTATCTCTATGTCTCTATAGCTTTCCATCTCTGTCTGACAGACTGTTCCACATAAACACTAAGCTAGTCGTGATGTCTATCTAACTCTCCCTCTCTCTATCTCTATCTCTCAGGGTCTGTGCCACAACCCCAAGCCGGCCGTGGTCTCTCTATCTCACTCTCCCTGTCTCACTCTCCCTCTCCTGTCTCTCGGTCTCTCGGTCTCTGTAATACTAAACCACCCACGGTCTCTGTAATGTGAGGTAACGTCAGCGAGACTTAGTCTTATGTCGGCTAATGATGTTTACCAACCCAGGCCCACTCTGTCTTCTCGTGATTATTCAACTCCAGTCCCTCTGATTATAAGTGTCGATATCCTCACCAGGCAGAAATGGCAGATTTTTCAAGGAAATACACTTTTCATTCTTAGTATATCAATTATTTTTCCGGGGCTTGAAAACACACACCCTCAGTCCCATGCCATGGATGAAAGTGACTTGTTTTCCATGTTTGATGCAGAAAATCCCACACTTTTGTTTATTTCTTTTTTAAGGGATTTTTTTCCCGCAGCAAAAACTTTTTTCAGCATAACAAAAATGCAATGGTATATTCTCTTCACTTATATTTTTCCAAACTTTTCCATGACATACAACAATTTTGGTTAGACAAGTGTGCTCTCTCATTCATGTTTTTGCTCTTTTTTTATGATTTTTTAAAAATATAAAACACCCTATAAGGGCAGAGAAAATCTGGTCTAGCTAAAGCCTGACTGACTAGTCTGTCATTTGTTCTTATGCGATTACCACTCTCATATCCTTAACATAATACCCATTAAACACACTTTTATTCTTGTCACAGCTGACATCCCCCTTTGATGTCATGTGGCCGCTGTGCTAGGTTACAAAAGTGAGATGTGAGATCAATGAGAATCGGTATTGCGATGTCTTATAGTTATAAGATATCGACATTTTATTCCAGATTCTCACCGACCCGTTGGTGGGGATGAATTGGGAACAAATGTCAATGTCTAATAGTCCTAAGTGCAGGGAACTCCTACAGGTAATTGGCCAATGGCTCTAGCTCGCAATCCCGATTACCATTATTACAGGACACACCTTGATGCCTACCTGTAGTACCATTACATCAGACCCCCACCGGGCACTGCCCCCTGCATGCCTTCCGCCAGGTGGAGTGACCGGTCACCACACAGGAGGTGGCGGGGTGGGAGGGGGCACCTCCAGGTGGGTGTGGATGGCGGGTGCGAGTTCCTGAGGCATAGCTCGACCTTGATGAATGCGCTCAGAGGTTGGGTTTAGTGGTCTCATCTCGGTGTGTGGGTGGAGTAGACTGGCTTTAGTCACTGTCTCCTATGCCTAGCCCCTCCACCGACCCCACCCCTCCTCGCTGTGATGAAGCCTCTCTAAGGCAGTAAATTCCACATTTCAAGTATTTCCTCCTTGTTTTTTTCATGACCCCAACTGACATCCCTAAACTTGTAAATAAAACATTGTCTTGGGTCCAAAGGTCAACCAGTGATTAATTACTCTGATAATAAGGGAGTGCCCCGGAAGTGGAGGGAGGGGGGAGGTATAGGGTTACAGTAGGAGAAACCTTAGACTTGCTCAAGTCTTTGATTATGAACATTCATTAAATGATTAAAGAAAATTGGAATACAAGTCATTATAGTATGTGTCCTTCTCTGACTGGCCCATGAATCTGTGTCACTCAGAAGGGGTGGAGGGGTAGGATACAGGGACTGAGGCCAGTCTAGAGAAACCTATAAGCAGAGATGTCAATTTTCCATTTTTCCGTGGAAATTCACTTTTTCATATACAGTATATGTAATTTCCTTTCCTTGTGTCAAACATAGATAATGCTAATTTAGCCTAATTTACGCCATTGAAACAGAGGTTTGAACCTCTCCACAAACCATCATGCCCATGCCATGACCGACAAGGATGTACTATCCAAGTTTTCCTGATATCTCTTAGGCAGAAAAATCCACATGAAAATATTTCCACTTTTTCCCCTGACCCCAACTGATATCCCTGTAGTAAGAGGTCAGACCTATCACATTCCCACGGAAATCCTTGTTGAACACTGATGTGTTTTTCCATGTTTAATATATGTATCCATCTGTATGCCTCTGAACCAACTCTAACTGGTAGCATTTTAGTTCAAGTTATTTTGGTAACCTGTTTTACTTATTTGATATTCCGTGATACGTATGGACATGTTATCCATTACTGTTAATGGATGATCTTTTTGCACTTCAGCAGCTAATTTCAGGGAGTCAGTCAGAAGTGGCCCGCCCTCGTGTGTTTACCTACCACTAGAGATTTTCCCACGGAGTGGTGTTTTCATAACTAGACAGGTTAGATACAATATCAGCCAGGTTTTTATTTCTTTTTTATAGATCAAAGGAAACTTTAAGAAGTGTAACTCAGCAGCTTCTCAATTTTGGTTTATCCATCACGGTAATTAGGAAAATGGGAACCATGATTAATTGTAGCTCTTCATAGGATATAATCAGCAATTATTATACTTTGGTGATAAAGACATACAATTATTCATGCGTTTCAAGCATAAGCCAATGGCTTGTGTGGTAGTATACGTAAACATCGAAAGACCACCACAATGAAGTACTGGGTTTCCATCGGATGGTGTACTGTCAATGTGTGACAGCACCCATCACTGTCAACCCAAAAGGGCAAGCTTGTGCTATCAAGGGTTAACATTACCAACCCTGAGAAGGAAAGTCAAACATAAGTTTTGTGTTATAGTAGCAATAGCAGTGTGAGACGTAAACCTGGAGTGTCGAGAATCCGCAGAGCCAATATTGCTAACAAGCTGGCTCAGGTAAAGGGCATTGCTGTCAACCTTGAGAGTGCTCTATCAGTGTTGAACCTGACCTTTTCTGTCATCTCCGCAGAATGAGTGAGTTGTCATTGTAGGCAGCGCACTGTGTGTGTTAGATTTATACAAACAGCTGTTAGATCTACACAAACAGCTGTTAGATTTACACAAACAGCTGTTAGATTTATACAAACGACTGTTTGATGGCATTAATGTGGTGCATGTTTAAGGGCCGGGGGCACCCATCTCATAAGATCTCACACTCTCTATGTGGTGTTCTGTACAAGGTTCTCACAACGCTCTATGAGAGAAGAATACTTAACAGATTAGGCTTAGAGCCTTGAGAATCCACTGGCACACAGTATTCCCGCTAGCTGGCATCATTGAGATTATAGGGATCTTTGGGTTGCATTGATGTACGCCTTTAGCAGGGAGGCAGGCCAGTTCGTTAAGAATTCTTCTCCCATAGAACGTAGTGAGAGTACATAATACCACTTAGAGAGTGTGAGATCTTCTGAGAGGGGTGCCTGTTCCACCAGGCTGACCTGAATTCGATGCTCTCGGGTATCTGTCAAACATGTCTATAATGTAAAAACCGGCGGCTGTGCGTGCACCACCAGCAGATAACCGACAAAAGTTAACTTATCAGGTTCCACCACTGTATGGCCACTGCTATTTAGCATGTGGCCTGCTCCACTGCACCAGATTCTCTACGCGAGTTAACACAGCTGCAGCACCGCAGTCACGTGGCAGCCGCACAGCGGTCACCGTCAAGTGCTGCTGTTTTGTGGCCAGACCGTCGGCCCAGTGGAGCAGGTCCATCAATATTCAGTGCGTTAGATGATAATGTGCATCTAGTACACGTTTAATACTCTGTGTTTTTATGAACCATAGTACAACCCCAGTGAACGCTGATCAAAGTAGAAAACAAACTGATACAACTAGATAAAGGGAAACTGTTTTATACCACATGCATGTATTCTTCATTCTAGAGTCATTTGAGAAGAATAAAGACTAGGAAATGATATATGTAAGAAGCTTATCGAAAGTCGGTCATGGAATATTACCATAATTTTCAATTTGACGACTCCATTAACGGCTTAGCATTACATAAGACCGGTCTGGGACAGCAATTAGTTCACTGTGGGCGCATTACTGTAACAAGTATACTCATTCAATCAGTAGTAATCTAGAGACGATTGGTTTTAAGTGAAGGGTGGTGCAGAGGGGGCGGGGAGCGGCTAAACATAAATTATCCTTTCCTCCTTAAATTATTCTTTCCTCCCTTTGAAGAGGGGGAAGAACAAATCGGGGGAGGGGGGGGATCTAACATATCTTTGTACTCCAGTTTTGAAAGCAGGAATTTTAAAGTTTGGACTGCCTTTGACATACACTAAATAGCTCATATGAAGAAGGAACTGCATCGAGATCTGTATCCACTGAAAATAGGCCAAGAGCTTTGGTTGTAGAATAGTCCGACGAGGCAAAGCTAATGCAAGATTACCAAAACCAAAACGAATGGTACATTTTCAGCGGCTACGGATCGATTGTCGTTTAGGTTTGATCTCAACCCTAATTGGCTAACATCTGTGACATCACCGCCCATTGTTTTGTTTTTTTTCAAATACTACATGGATATTGGGTACGAGTTCCCAATGTTAAGTCTATGGACAAAAATACCACGGGTGAGACAAAGCATGGATCTCAGCGCTCGCTATACTTAGTATCACACACCTGACAATGTGAAACCACGAAAAAATAAAACATTGTGTTTGGGCTTTTCCTCACCTCTCTACGCGGCGATGGGCTTTTCTGTGTAACAGTATTTTATATTCATTTATCAGGGGCCGGCTGGCGCACTGCTGTGGTCACAGGCTCAGCACCGTGTGCTACACTCCATCTCCCACCGCTATACTGTGTTCCCGACCAAGTTGGCAGTGTGCTGGCATGTGAGACATCTCGGGTAGGTTGATAGCGCTGACCTCTTTGCGCCACGGGAAGATTAGGTTATGAGATGGAGTGAAAGGTCAGTGTGGCAGAGGAGAACTGGAAAACAAGCCTCCGATCCAATGACTCCCTCCCAGCGCTAAATTCACGCTGCCTCGTCTCAGGGCATAGCGAGGGACTGTTGTCTCGTTGATGCAATGATACCGTCAATCAACGAGTATACTCGTTGCTTCAATGAAGTTTTAAGTTCACCCAAGGATGCGATACATATATTGGAAATATCCTAGATTTGAATTTTACTGTGATTTATTATATATCCCTGTAGTGCTTCTGCCTGAAGTCTGTTCTATCCCTTTGCTTCTACTCACCACCGCTCCCAATACCGTAAATATAAACTACGGTGGCCGTACACTGTTTTATCCTACCCCTAATAAGAAACGCCATAGGCTTAACATGGGATTTATCTATGTCACGGGTGTGACATGAAGTGTTGTTTATGCCACTACTTTCTGATACTAACAAAATATGAAAACGGGGTACGATAAAATCTAGACGCCGATCGTTTGAGTTTGAGCTTATTCATGCCACGCATTTTGTTGGCTTCGTAATGTCACTCGTCTTCGACTCGTGAAATTATTGAGCAAACAAAATGTGTGACATAAATAAACTCAGACTCAAACTCGTGACGTCTCTTGATAGTACGATCTAGGGGCCCGTTTAATAATCTAGGATCGTACATGAAGACCCATTTCTGTACCACGTATAAGGGGTATCGTTTAATGATATTTAAGTCTGTTCACTAAGACAATCTAAGCCGTACATAAGGTTGTCCATAAATGTTGAACAGAGTTCACCCTCATGTTCCCTTTGTCTCTACAGCATAAAGAAAAAGGGTCGACATGCCCGCTTCTAGATTATTAAACGGTACCCAGACTGGCTTCCACCGTCCATGGCCCAAGTTCACATACTTTTAGGCTATTTACGGTATATCATTATTATTAGGTATATAAGAAAGAAGGTTGGCATTCGTATGATGTAGTGATGGGTGAAGTATATTCCATTTAAAGAAACAGGTTCCTGCTGACCACATCCATACTTTTCCGACTTTTTTGGATGGCATCTGCTAGGTTTTTGCAGATCTATGACGGGATTCCCCATAGGCCTTTCCTGTGTAGTTTCACAATATAGACATGGTATGTAAGGCCATGGCAATATTTCCTAGAATACTATCATTCAATTGCAAAATATAATGTTTTGGGTTTTTGTTTTGTTTTGAGATCCGACTTTCATCCCTGATATTGTTCTCTTACGACTTGTGAATATCAGTCATGACTGAAGTGTCGTCAAGTGGCCAGTACCATATCGCTCTCTTTATGAATTGTGAAGACCGGTCAAAGCACTGGGGGGCAATCATGGCGATTCACTCTCTGCGAAACGACTGTTGTAACTACACCTTAGTTGGCATTATCAGTAGGAATACATGCATTATAAATGTGCACATAAATCCCCCACTTTGCACATATATAGCCAGATCTGCCCTTATCAAAATGCCACAATATGGTATTCCCTAGCGATATCTGGACGGACCATCTTCTCTGGAAAAGCCTATTGATTGTACTTGTAAAGATCACTAAAGGTCATCCCTGAAGTACGTAATCAAAATTCCTGAAAAATTTAACCCCCGCACCCACCCCCGCTCATACGCAATAGAATATAAAAAAACTCAAGCAAAATTTCCAGGAACCTTTACCCCTTCCCACCCCTCTCACTGTGTACGTACGTTATGGAGAACCCCCATGACAAATTTCGGGGTTGGATGTACATGGGAGGGGAGGAGCAAGAGATATTGGCCATGTTGGATGGTAGCGGAGTATAACTTGGTGCTGAGTGCATGGATCCATCCTCTGCCGTGCACCGGGCCCCCGCCCCCACCCCCCGTCCCCCGCCCCCCGCCCGGTCAGGTGAGCGGCAGGTGGGAGGGGGTGGGGTTGTGTGCAGGTCGAGGGGTGGGGACAGCATGCGTGCACTTGAGAATGGCCTCAGACGCATTTCCCTGGGCCAGAAGCTGGCACATATAAGGCCGTAATACACGTGTGCCATAATGCAGAAATGTGGGCGAAAAACCTTCATAACTTTGTGCTGCGGCCATTTATACCGAATGGGCCTTCATAATTTCGCCGGGAAAGGCAGAGATTCGTACGTGATTTTAGTGGCGCTGTTTTGATGTATTTTCTGGTTTTTGGTGGGGATTTGCAGGAGAGGAATATTGATATAACCGTTTGTGGCTCCAGCTTACCCAAAAATTGTATTTTGTATGAAGGGTGCTTCGTCTAAAAACTACACCTTGTATTTGGCTTTTATTAACTGCATCGTGTATTTATTATCAGAGATGAACTCAATCCAATTACACGTTCCCTACTCTTTCCCGTGGGTATTACGTCTTCATGTATCGTCTTTCCAACAACACTGGAAGTGTGACTCAGTCCTGCGGTTCGATTCCCGCTCATTTTCTGTGCCACATTTATTTGCTGTTATGGCTATGATGTGTTTTCGGCCTACATTTCTTTGCTGTTGTTGCTGTGATGTGCCTTTTTTATGGGCTACATTTATTTGCTGATGTGGCTGTAATGTGGCGTTTTCTGTGCTACATTTATTTGCTGATGTGACTGACATTGCCTTTTCTGCACTACATTTATTCATTTTTGTGGTTGTGCTGAGGCATTTTCTGTTCTACATTCATTTGCTGTTGTGGCTGTGATGTGTTTTCCGCGCTACATTCATTTGCTTGCTGTTGTTGCTGTGATGTGGCGTTTTCCGTGCTACATCTATTTGCTGTTGTTGCTGTGACGTGACGTTTTCTGTGCTACATCTATTTGCTGTTGTTGCTGTGATGTGGCGTTTTCTGTGCTACATCTATTTGCTGTTTTTGTTGTGATGGGGCGTTTTCTGTGCTACATTCAATTTCTGATGTGGCTGTATTGTGCCTTTTTTTCTGCGCTACATTTATCTGCTGTTGTAGCTGTATTGTGGCGTTCTCTGCGCTACATCTATTTGCTGATGTTGCTGTGATGTGGCGTTATCTGTGCTACATTCATTTTATGTTGTGGCTGTAATGTGCTGTTTCCTGTGCTACATTTATTTCCTGCTGTGGCTGTTGGCTGTGGCTCGAGTGTCAAATCACGTCACCGGAGCCGCCTGACCTGTGCCGCCAGTACAGAACCAGAGATCCGCGGAAATGAGTCCATGGCCTTTTATAGCCATGACATCGCTGTGGGCTCTCATCACAACAGAAATAAACGAGTCCCAGGAACTCAAACAAACTGCAGACTGAGAACAATCAAATCCAAAACTTGAGCCTTCCTGTGATTCTGACATCGAGAAAAATCTCAGCCAACCTCGACTCTATACAATCGTTTATAAAATCTGGAGTTGTCTCTTTTTTATGTTCCTATAATGACACCTTGATGGAGTAAGATCATCTAACCATGTACCGAAGTGATCTTTGCTTATTCGAAGAAGATTTACTTCCGCGTCTAGTAGTTTCAAAAACATGATGTGTAGTTTATTGCTTTAACATTTGCTAACATCAAATCAGTCGCAGATCGTTATATTTTTATAATGGAATCAGCTGTATCAACAGATATTAGTGCTGATGCATCATGGACTGAAATCTGCATATTTTTTCTAACGGGATGCACCCAGACTTAGCTCATTACCAGCGCACCTCATCCAGTATACCATAGAAAACGGTTATTAATTATTTAATTATTCACAGGGGCAGAAGTGGTCGGCAGATGGTCGCGGCATCCACATTGCGAATTCGTAAATAGGAAACATCATGAAAATACAGTGGTCCAAATGCCAAGCTGTTGGGCATTCCCCTGTATATGGACCATGTAGAGGGTGTGTGTGTGAGGGTTGAGTGCGGAGAGGTGATTCTGATAGCAGGCTGTGGGAGGAGGCGGCGTAGCGCAACCCGGCCACGTCGGACTGAGCCTAGGCGCCGGTTTGGTCGAGCTGAGCCAGAATCTACATGGATCAATATGGACCGCCGTGTTATTGTTGTCTACTTCCCGCTGAACCACGACTACGCCCGGCTAGGCCTGGGTGTGGGATGGGCAGGCACGGGGCTGTGTGGTGTGTGGTTGTAGGATGGGCAGGCATGGGGCTGTGTGGTGTATGGTTGTCGGATGGGCAGGCATGTGGGTGAAGGGTGTATAGGATGGACAGGCATGGGGCTGTGTGGTGTGTGGTTGTAAGATGGGCAGGCATGGGCCTGTGTGGTGTATGGTTGTAAGATGGGCAGGCATGGGGCTGTGTGGTGTGTGGTTGTAAGATGGGCAGGCATGGGGCTGTGTGGTGTATGGTTGTAAGATGGGCAGGCATGGGGCTGTGTGGTGTGTGGTTGTAAGATGGGCAGGCATGTGGCTGTGTGGTGTGTGGTGGTAAGATGGGCAGGCATGTTGGTGTAGGGTGTATAGGATGGACAGGCATGGGGCTGTGTGGTGTGTGGTTGTAAGATGGGCAGGCATGGGGCTGTGTGGTGTATGGTTGTAAGATGGGCAGGCATGAGGCTGTGTGGTGTATGGTTGTAAGATGGGCAGGCATGGGGCTGTGTGGTGTATGGTTGTAGGATGGGCAGGCATGTGGGTGAAGGGTGTATAGGATGGACAGGCATGGGGCTGTGTGGTGTGTGGTTGTAAGATGGGCAGGCATGAGGCTGTGTGGTTTGTGGTTGTAAGATGGGCAGGCATGGGGCTGTGTGGTGTGTGGTTGTAAGATGGGCAGGCATGTGGCTGTGTGGTGTGTGGTTGTAAGATGGGCAGGCATGTTGGTGTAGGGTGTAGGATGGGCAGGCATGGGGCTGTGTGGTGTATGGTTGTAAGATGGGCAGGCATGTGGGTGTAGGGTGTAGGATGGGCAGGCATGGGGCTGTGTGGTGAGTGGGTGAAGACTGGGCAGACATGGGTTTGTGTGGTGTGTGGTGTAGGATGGGCAGGCATGGGGCTGTATGGTGTGGGGGTGTAGGATGGGCAGACATGGGGCTGTATGGTGTGGGTGTGGGATAGGCAGGCATGGGGCTGTGTGGTGTGTGGGTGAAGAATGGACAGACATGGGTTTGTGTGGTATGTATGTAGGGTGGGCAGGCATGGGGCTGTGTGGTGTGTGGGTGTAAAATGGGCAGACATGGGTTTGTGTGGTGTGGTTGTAGGATGGGCAGGCATGTGGGTGTAGGGTGTAGGATGGGCAGGCATGGGGCTGTGTGGTGTGTGGGTCTAAAATGGGCAGACATGGGTTTGTGTGGTGTGGTTGTAGGATGGGCAGACATGGTGGTGTGTGGGTGTAGGGTGTTGGGTAGGCATGGGGCTGTGTGGTGTGTGGGTCTAAAATGGGCAGACATGGGTTTGTGTGGTGTGGTTGTAGGATGGGCAGACATGGTGGTGTGTGGGTGTAGGGTGTTGGGTAGGCATGGGGCTGTGTGGTGTGTGGGTCTAAAATGGGCAGACATGGGTTTGTGTGGTGTGGTTGTAGGATGGGCAGACATGGTGGTGTGTGGGTGTAGGGTGTTGGGTAGGCATGGGGCTGTGTGGTGTGGTGTGGCGTGGTGTGGAGGTGGGGAGTAGGTAGGCATGGCACTGGGCAAAGTTGCCATGTGGAGTTAGGTATTATCTCAAATACGGATAGGACACACATGGCTAGCCACATGACAAACGATCAAACGTATCCTCATGTGTAAAGTTCTCACATAAACCATGCAGGGGGAAACTGAAGCTGAACATTTATTAGTATATATTCTATATTCAACCCACGAGTGTACGAGAAGCGGAAATTACTACTCCATACTGCATGATACATGGACGTGATAAAGTGTGCTTATGATTATATGTTTACTGTAAATGTAGGTTAGCTTGCTGGGTCGGGACCGAGTCAGACTTGATGATATATGTTGTAGTCGTCAGGATATCTGACGCTGGCGCCAGAAGACTGACCTGACATGGTGAGCCTCAGTTTGCTATGGTCTTCTTCTGTACAGGCAGACTTATTTCACCTACTACTATAATACATGCATGTTATAAGACACGTGTACGAATAGGCAAATCTCAGAATACATGTGTATTAACTTTGACAACATAGAAACAGCATAAGTTATTTAAACACGCTTGGTGGAGAGAATAAACTTGGATTTTATAGGAGGATAATTCTAATGGTTAAATAACGTATGGTCATTGGACTGAGCGTGGCACAGCGACTGAAGCTCTGCTGTCTGCATGACACTGTACATATACTAAGATATTTAATAGTGTATCGTCGTTGGACTGAGCTTGGCACAGCGATTGAAGCTCGGTACTGAGATATTTAATAATCTATCGTCGTTGGACTGAGCGTGGCACAGCGACTGAAGTTCTGCTGTGTGTATGACAGTGTACACATACTGAGGCTTGCCAAGCTCTCTCGCACACAATACAGGTGCTGGTAAATCGGTGAAGGATGTAGGATAAGAGATAGACGTGTACAAGTCATTGATTATGAACGAAAATAAAGTAAAACAGGATGAGGTATTATAACCTTTCTCTAACCCCGAAAAGCCCATGAATGTTCCCACACAAGTGGAGTGGAGGGCTGGGAGGCTGGGGACCCAGCGACTGAGGCCAGTAAACAGGGAAAGGCAGCATCAGCCGGGGAGGGGGGGGGGGGGGGGGCTGGTTATAGTACTCTGGTGTGGCGTAAAACCGGAGACACACCACGCGAGTCCAGGCAGTGATATCTGGGATTGCCAACACAAAATGGCATGTATGTGAGATTATATTTCATGGTAATATCCCACCGATAATTCAGCGTATCAGAAGCAATAATCAGGTGAAATATGAAATAACAGCTCACAAACACGCCATTTTGTGTTAGCAATTCTGGATATCGCTGCGTTTCTCGCTTGACCTATGTCTCCGGCTTAAGTTTGTACATTTATATCATGCACTTTCTTGTCATACATCTATCCGGAAGTATATCTGTATTGAAAATATGATTGGTGTTTACACAGCTACAAGATAAAAATATCGTGGTGACATATTCCCTCATACATTAGATGCACGATGAATTTTCTCTCTGAATAGAGAGTTCTTGCCTTGTCAGACTCTGGTCTAGTTTTCAGAGTGCGCATGTTGAAGCCGGAGTCACACCAAGCGAGAAACGCAACGATTTCAGGAATCGCCAACACAAAATGGCCTATATGTGAGCTATTATTTCATATTTCAGCTGATTATTGCTCCCAAGACGCTAAATTATCATTAGGAGATATTACTATGAAATAATATCTCATATACACGCCATTTTGTGTTGGAGATTCCGCCTTGACTCGCTTGGTGTGTCCCCGGTATAAGAGTAAACCCAGGGTGTGTTGTTGAGCGTGGAACTCGCTGGAGGTGGGCGCAGAGTGACCCATGGTGGACAGTAACCACGCCAGCCCGGCTCGTATCGAGTGAGATCTACGACTTACAAGTATGCCTCGCCATCATAGCAGTCAGAGCACCCGCCCAACTAACCACCGTATGTTGTGATTCATTTTCTAGGTAAATGTATTCATATGGTTACGCCAAATATTACAGTTTATGAGGGATGACAGGAGGGTGATATGACACCCAGATGAGGTATAGTATGTGACATGAGGGTGATACAACATGTAGATGAGGTAGATGTGACATGAGGGTGATATGGCACCCAGATGAGGTACCGGTAGATGTGACAGGAGGGTGATATGACACCCAGATGAGGTAGATGTGACAGGAGGGTGATACGATGCCCAGATGAATTATGTGTGACACAAGGGTGATATGACACCCAGATGAGGTATAGTATGTGACATGAGGGTGATACAACATGTAGATGAGGTAGATGTGACATGAGGGTGATATGACACCCAGATGAGGTAGATGTGACAGGAGAGTGATATGACACCCAGATGAGGTAGATGTGATAGGAGGGTGATACGACATGTAGGTGAGGTAGATGTGACATGAGGGTGATACGATGCCCAGATGAGGTCTGTGTGACACAAGGGTGATACAACGCATAGTTGAGGTCTGTGTGACACAAAGGTGATACGATACCGAGATGAGGTATATGTGACATATAAGTGATACAACATGTACATGAGGTCTGTGTGACATGAGGGTGATATGACACTCAGATGAGGTTGGTGTCACACAAGAGTGATACAACGCTCACATGAAGTTGGACTTGCTTAAGTCTTTGATTATGAACATTCATTAAATCAAAACACAAACAGAATAAAGTTCATTATAGTATGTATCCTTCTCTGACTGGCCCATGAATCCTGTATCCCAGCGAAAAGGGTAGCCATAGGATGCAGGGATTGGAGACAGTCTAACATGAAGTCCGTGTGACACAAGGGTGATTCGACATCCAGATTAGGTCTGTGTGCCATAAGGGTGATACAACACTCATATGAGGTCTATGTGGTACACAAGGGTGATACAACACTCATATGAGGTCTTTGTGGTACACAAGGGTGATACAACACTCATATGAGGTCTATGTGGTACACAAGGGTGATACAACACTCATATGAGGTCTATGTGATACACAAGGGTGATACAACATTCATATGAATTATTGGCGTCAACATCGAGATCTATCCGCAACGTATGAGTTGGATACAGCGTCAGTGGGAGGCTGCTGGTTGACACTGTCACTAATCTCAATGCCTGTGGATGTGTTTCGTTTTCTCGTGTCATTGCTACACGTATATTGATATGAGAGTGCCATACTAAGTGTCTCCCAGAGATCACCTTCATCACACACATCACCGTCTTGGACATAGGACACTAGTGGCGGGGTGCTAACCCGCAGCACAGCACACAGGAGTGGACTATTTTAACCCTACCACTTGTACTACTACTACCTGGTCGTGATAACCATCACCAACTTGACTCACAACACCCAACTTTCTTTGTTCAGGGTGTGATAGCCAACCCCCATCCCACCCTCCCCGTTCCTTTTCCCCATCCGTCTTCGGGTGTCTGTGTGTGTTGGGGGGGGGGGGGGGTGTGTTTAGGGGGGGGGGGGGTGCCATCATTTCCCCGTGGGTTCACTGACGACTCCGCTGCCGGGATTTTATTAATCATCGGTCTGGTGGGTGATGAGGATCTCTTAGAAACGAAAACAGTGACTGGCACCACAGAGAGGGGTGTAGGTAGTCACCCTTATAGAGTACCAACGTGGGGGTTGGTTATAACGTGGGTTCTGGCCGCATTGAGGGTGAGGCGAGGCGAGGTGGGGTGTGTCTCCTACCCCAGATACCCCCTCCACATCATCCCCTGTTTACCGAGGTGGTGGGGCTGGTGACTTGTGGTCAGTGGGGTGAGCTGACCCCCTCATACCCCACCTCCACGGTGAACCCTGTGACCCTGGGCCGACGTACCCCAATAACCCGGCGCGGTCCGGGGCCGGGCCGGGCGGGCGGCGGCCGGGCGGAGGGCCGGCGGGCGGAGTGCGGCCCGCTCCCCGCACGTCGGCGTTTTAAGTGCTACAAGCCAATGGCCACCACAACAGCGCCGCCTCAGACACCTGGTGGCCAACGCAGAAAGCAGCGTCAGTAGGCCACCTCCGTTGATGGCGTCAGGATGCTATGTCTACAGTCTCCTGTAGGGCTGCATTTCCAGGTAGGAATATTACTTTTAATTGTGTCGACAACCCACACATACCGTGCACCAGGGGGGTGGCTAGGGCTGGGTTGTGATATTTGGGAGATATAACGCCATCTAACGCTGTGACACACCGCTGAAGCACAGCCTTCCTGGTCAGTAGACCTGAACATTTTACTATTTTTTAAATTTTGAATTTAGGTTTGAATTGAGACTTCTTCCTGGCTTATAGGACACGACAGGTATCTATCTAAGTCCTCCAACGTATTTCATCCAAATTTCTTGTAATTTATATCCGAAATGTAGCACAAAAACACTCGAGTGTGTCATTATTATTCCTATCATAAACATGTATATGTGGTTTGTTTTGGTTATTATTATTTACATATTGTGTGCTGGCATAGGCCTCCTAGCCCAACACACATTGATTGTTGAATATTTAGGATGGCAAGAGTAAATATTCACGTTAAGTTTACATTTATCGGCATCAGTCTGCACTAGGGATGAGGAAGATGGTGTGACACATGATAAACAATACATTAAGGCAGTGTTCTCCAAAAGCAGGAGCTTGTCACTCAGGATCTTCTGATTTTACCATTGCTCACCTAATCCAGGCCAGTTATAAAGTAATATCAGTAAGATTATACACATAAGCTTGAGTCTCAATGCAAGGCCTCCTATATAGCTGTATATACGAGTGTTGTGCTGCATGCCCGACCTAGAAACCTTGGGACACACCTCCTGAGAACTCCACCACTGGTTATTAGTATTACCCCCCCTGTAGTCAGGATGTTCTAGTCTTCTTTTCCCTTTTGGCCAGGTCACATTGTGTTGTGTCATTTGTGTTGTATGTTGCTGGAGGCTTTATTTTTAAGCTGGATTAAGTAGAAAGTGGCTTGGACTGAGTTGGGATATGTACTGTGTTGTGCGCCGGTCGGACGTACTGCCCGAGAGGAGGAGGAGGAGGAGGAGGGGGGGTGGCTAGGCTTGTATGCACCTCAACTTCACCACCACCACAGGCGAATGGTAGCCGCCATGCTGCACGCTCGGCTCCTCTTGGTCATCAGTTTATTGCAAATCCATTTGGCAGCCTGTGAAAGCGATGCCCGTCCGAACTCAAGGACAACCCAGCGCCAGCAATCTGCAGGAGTTTCACAAGCCCACACTTCACTGGATGGAGGTGTGTTTTTTAAGGCTAGTCAGTCTCCGCAAGTGGAATTCTTCACGTCGCTGATCATAATATATCACAGCCTACCTACTCCAGTACCCTGCACCCTCATGCGCTACCCTGGAGTTATATAATCATTATCATCATCATCATCATCATTATTATTAGCCTGAGTATTATCATCATTATTATTATCATTATTGTTGTTGTTATTATCCTGGCCCTGGCCCTCCATGGCCAGTATCGTCAGCGTTACACAACAAGGTATACACTGGAGGAAGCCAGCGGCCTGACACTGACCACCACACCAGCACAGGGATTATTAGCACTTGTACCGTGATTCTGCTCCACTCTCAGCTCACTGCCGCACATGGACTTATATTTCTGTAATCACACGACATCATCTACGGTTACTACTACAACCACCACCACCACCACCTCCTCCCTGGTCGCACTCCTCCGCCGGGATCGGTCTTTATTACCCTGTGTTCATCATCATCAACATCATCATCATCACCTTGGAGGCGTGTAATATCTTCCTCCTGTGTTACGTACTGGAGTAGGACGTATATATATACATGTGTGGCTGCAGGAGGAGAGGCTGGGATGACCGGTAAAACGGGCGGGCTGTGACGGCCCGGCCGCGCGGATACGTTATGTCGCCCCCCGATGTCTGCCTCCATATTGTCACCACCATGGAATACATTAGCCGACCTCTGCCGTCGTCTGCCAACGTCGCCTTTGCCTATTCCACAGTCAGTTCTTTGTTGTCTATTTTTACCCTATTTTGTGTCCTTGATTCATGTGTAAATATTTGTGTATGAAGACCCCCGACCCCCACTCCCCCACCCCATCCCCCATTGTATATCATGTTATTGTTGCAGACTGTTTAATTATTACTCAACCCGCATTTCACCCATTAGACCATGTACCTCGTTTCTACAGTGCAGCTGCCATATACACTAATGCGAGTGTTGTTATGATTGTTACATGTATTAGCATTATGGATTGTTATTGTGAATCATTGTATTGCATATATTCCACCAAACCAACCAAAACATGAATATCTAGAGCCATGTCCCAATCTCACTGTACTCCCTGGGTTCAACACCTGAAATATGTCGGTGGAGATATGTATAAATAGATGTATATGACCCAAGTACGAATCCCAGTCAGAATCAAACCCACATGATTGATTTACTCCCCCACCCCCACCCCCTGCCATGGTTATTAGGATTGAAGATTTCCACTTTCATCTGAATACGTTCAAAATTTGAAGGTGATATCTCATCTCACTCAGTCGTCGTCATTGAATTTGAATTGATAGTATTTAAACATAACGAAAGCTGACATGGTCGGTCTCCCTGTATGACCACAGTCCCTGGTGGTGCTAACTCTGTTTATATGAATACATTAACTTCATGTCGTAGACCTACGAGATGTGGAACGAATGTGACGTCCGTACCGGTATCACATAGAGGATAATTATTCAAGTTCCACTACAAATATACGCACCAACTATACACGAGAAACCCAATATGTGCAGTCCTTAAGTTAAACTCACTGTAACTGGTTACAATTCAAACTGGGTCCAAGAGGGAACTAACTACGTACTCTCACAGATGCAGGTCCAACTTTAGAGAGTCCCATACCTTTAGTATTCCCACTAGCCAGTGTAACCAGCCCTGCTCCAACAATGGGGAGATGAGGGGGTGAATATTTTACCTAGGTTCCCACCGGAATGAGTCGGCATTCACAATAGATGTACATAGTTGAGGCTGAACTCTCGGGGTCGGTGAACTACTGTCCGCCCCGACGACGACGAACGACAACAGCTGTTGGTGAATTTATGGGCATGCTTGGTCTGCTCCGGGGTTTACTCGTATTTATAGAAGTCTAACGTTCAAACGGGGATATAGTGGTACACGCCTTGGTTCTGGGCAAAGACGTGTGTGTGTGTGCGACCACATGGAGAAGAAAACATCAGAAGCCACCAAGGGAAGAAAGAGTAAAGAATGCGTGTAGTTTAAGGGGCATGTGAGGTCGGCTTGTACGGGAAGGGGGGGGGGGGGGGGCATGCGGGTTGGTTTGAAAGCTCCAGGTCAATGAAAAGCTGCAGAAAGCGGTAGATTTTATTCTCAGAAAATTCATGTTGCATAATGATCTTTTTTTTTTAATGTGCACACGGCGCACAATATCCAGGACCCATATGGCCTATTATGCCTCATATAGGTCCGGGTAGTCATTTGGGTGTGTTTTGACGTTAGAAATCCAGCTCAACTGTCACTAGGATGTTTGTGTGAAGTCGTCGGTAGTGTGACCTACCTCCAAAATCGAGACAAATACGCTTCTGTTTCCCAGCTGTCAGTTAGGGTTAGCCGGGGCATGGATTATATTGCCAAAGGTAATGGAGAGGATATAGGAATAAGGTTTATCATTCCTCAAATACATGACCTTAAAATACAACGTGATAGCCTAGATTAGGTTGTTATGTGAGATATGTAGTGTTAGAATGAAGTTAGAACCCGGTTTGAAGCGTAGCAGACAGAGGAAGGAGTGGAGAGAGACGGTTGGCCTGGGCGCCATCATAGTTTCGCTTTAACCCTTGCCAGCCCGCAACCCGTAACACCAGCGCTGGCGCCTCCCACCTCCCTACCTACCTGCCTACCTGACCACCACCACTCACACACCCCTCACCATGCTACAATCTCCACCCCAACGAAACAACCCCCCAATCGGCAATAACACACCCTTGTGTTTCAGAAAATAGCCTTTTAATAATTGGCGGGGACTGTCAGAGGGGTGTGGGTTGTACGGCCTTGTTGTTGTGGTACTCGAGACTGGCGGGCCGGGGGCTGGCGGCGGGCGCTGCACGGCAGGCGGCGGGCGGCGGGCGCGCGGTCGTGTCTGGGTGTGTGACGACCGGCCCCAGTACGGTCGTACCGCCGCAGCCTGTCAGCTGACTGTGCCGGCCTCTGCCTTCATTCCGCCCGCTGTCCGGCCCTCCGCCTCCCGCCCTCCGCCTCGCACAGGTAGGTCGACCATCCTTCTGTTGTCACGTAGCCAAACTCGCATTGCCCGCTGCTGTATCTAGTATCGACGGGCAGAGAAAAATACCTGTGCAGGAAGCGTAGCTTTTCCCCAACCCCCCATAAAGCAGGGAGAACCAGGGAAGGGTTCCTCCAGCCATGCAGAAGGCCTGGCTGGCTGGTTGGCAGACGATGGACACCACTCACCATACAACTACCGCCAGTTACACGAACCCAACTGGTTCTAGCAACCCTCAATAGATTAGTAGAACTCCATTCAAAAAACACCCTGTTTTTGGACAAAATTCTCAACATCACACCGCAGAGCGGCCCCCTTCACCCCCCCCCCCCCCCCCCCCCATCCTGCCGAACTGCCGCACGTGTTGTCATTCCCATTGACCCGGATTCCTCGTGTCCCCAAAGGTGGCGAAATTAACGTCATTATTGTTATTAATAATAACCGGATGTGTTTTTGACCATTAAATGTGAGACTCAGTTAAAAAAAAAACACGAAATCAGTGCGGGCTGAGGGTCTACTGTGGAAGAGTGTCGTGGGAATGGAGTTGTGTAGAACTGCTGTACAGAGTAGCCGAGTATTGCCACTATTGGCGATGTTACCTGTGGCGCATTTCCCAATTCACACGGTGACTACGAGTCGTCAGGTCGGTCACGTATGCCTTACGTTTCACAACACGCCACTCTAATTGCTGAAATCTGGTCTCCCAGGGAGGCAGCTTTTGTCTTTGTCCTCTGGGAGGCCTTGTTTTCTGTGTTGAGGAGGGTTTGTGTGAGGAGGGAGGTGAGGGGTGGGGGGTGCCCGCCATAATACAACAGACCAGCCAAGGGCTAGACACACACCTACCTAGCTAACAGAGGCTGCACCATACTGAACCTGGAAGGCTAAGGCCACCCAAGAACTGTAGAATTATATCCCCACCTAAAAAACTGTACGTGTATGTCTGCCATTTGCTTCGGTTATTGGAGAACTCGCCCCGAAATGAACTCAGCCCGTAATCTATGGGAAAACTCGCCCCATGTTGGTGAACTGTCTTCAGTTTTAGTCTCAGAAACGAGTAATATATACCCTTGTTGGTATTAGGTCTTAAATATAAATCTTCAGTTGCAATTTGTAAGATGGTTTAGCTTCAGATCCCATATGATGCCCCTGGTTTATATGACGAACCTCATATGAGTATATAAATGGCGATTGTTTGTAATGCAATGCAAGGAAAACTCAAAACGGGGTGAGTTCTCCAGTCTGCTTTGCATCTCACCCTGCACCTACTGAGGTAGTCAAGAGCTCAGTCCCAGTTACTATAGGGAGCCAGATTGTTCCCGCTGAAGCCGCAGATACCTGTGCTCAATACATCATTTCCAGAGATAGAGACACTTAGTACTTTGACTAAATAGGTTCGAGATCGACTGTGTCATTCTCCAATCTTTAAGATCCACATTTTTGATACACTCAACAACCGTCATTATAGCTTCGAGACAATCTTATTTAGAGATGACTGCAGTAAAGTACACTTCAATAGTAACAAACAAAACCAAAAACGAAATTCAAGCCTTGAACCCAGTACCTTTAGCATTAAGCCTCGTTCTCACTGGCCTCCGGAAATGGTATTTTGAGCACGGGTATCTACCGTTTTAGCGGGTTCACTATGGCTCCCTATCTCCTCCCACAGGATAAGTATCTTTTGAGTGGCATATTTCATCGGAGAGAAACCAAAGCTGGTTGTTGATATTTCATTTTGCAGTGAGGTGACGAGAGTTGTGTTATCAGAATGGATCAGTTGTCCGGGCCAGTTGGCTCATTATCCGATCGAAAGATATACCATGTAGATAGATATGAACGACGTAACTGTGGCAGAGTTGTGGCCATCTGCCTCTACTCCTTATGAAACCATAGATGGATCAGATCGTTTTAAGTTTGTATGGTTTATCACACCCTCTGGTATTTTTCTACCCAGAAAATTAACATTTGGGAACTCATACTCAACGCTCATGGAGTATTTAGAAAAGATTATCAATGCGGGGTTATGTCACAAATGTTGGCCCTTTCGTCAATGTCATGGTTGGGATGAATTCAGAAACCTATTCAAGTTTACTGTCAGAGCTCGATCCCATCTCGGTGGAATCGCTACATAATTGTGAATTACTTAGCTATTCAAACTCAATGGGATACGAGCTTTCACTGTAAACTGTCATAGGTTTCCTCTATAGAATATAATAATGGCTTCCATGTGGCTTCACTTCCCACATGAGCGGAAACTGCGACCAAAAGCTCTGCACCACCAGTAATTAACCAGAGAAGTAGCCTCAAGAATTATTGACGCTGACGAAATTTACAGTACGCAAACACCCGCCAATATCTAGCACTCTCCACAATGGCAGGGCGACTTCTTATCTGGAGGGAAGGTGAGGAGAGTGTGTGTGTCTGTAGGGCGGACCTTGTCCTTTACTGATAAACCGTATCGTTATCGCCCGATAACGATATTCGCCGATATACGGCCAGTCGTTGTGAGATAGCAGCGAGTGCGCGCCAACCTTCAATGGGCGGTATGTTGGCGTCAACTGACCTTGTATAATGTACGGTGTAGAGAATGTGTGTGGCTGGCATGGTGGTCCACAGGGAACAGCATGGATGGTGGTGGGCCGAGGCAATGAGCTACTAGCAATGAGTCAGAGATGGGGAATCCATGTACTTGTACACAGTATCACCGAGCATACATGTAGAATCCTATTCTGGGGCTCTCTGATCCAGGGATGACAGTTTCCTAGTTCCCAAGGAAATCATAGTTTTCATTTTCAGTTTATAAGATTGTATTTTCTTGTGTAAAACAAAGAGAGAATATATTGAGCTTCATTCACACCAATAAACAATGGTTCAAACCTCACCACAAAACCCCAGAGACCATGGCCAATAACGATATGTTTTCCATGTTTTCTCAGTCGCAGCCGAATTGCACTCTGGATGCAGAGTAAGGTTAATTCGCGACTTATTTGTCAAGGATAGTGAATAATGGGGACGTAAACATTGTAGATGAGAATACTTCTGGTTGGCTTTTATCTTATGTAGTTTTCTATGTAGAAGCTTTATTTACGTTCTTTAGTCCAGATCTTCCATTGGATTTTATTTGTGTTCACAATGTTCGTGGTGGGGTACATGTGTACTGTGCTGGAGTAGTGGCAGTCTTGTACAAATCTAACCATCATCACATGATGATCCCATAGTGAAAAAAAGACAGGAAACAAGCTGTAAAACAAAACGTAATGAGGATACAGGGACAGCAGTGGGGGTTGTGGGAGAACTCGATACTAATGCCCCGGAGAAGGAACTGTCCTAACTAGGCGCATTTTTTATCTCGATCTTTGATAACATTTAGATGCAGGATGATGAGAAATTCACAATCGTTCTCATAAAACGGTCCCAATTGCAAGAAGGAAATTGATTTTGTTTAGTGTGTAGAGTATCGGTTATTTCGTGCTAGTTCTGAATATGCTGAGTCAGTATCTAGCGTGTAAGCATTGTGAACCGTAGTCAAATCGACATTTGGGAGTGGGATAGATATATCGACTTTTGGATTACTTATTACTCGGGTTGGTTGAAGTATTGGCCTCTGTCCAGACTGATTATTGGAAACAGGACTCTGGGTGACAGGCGGACTTGGCCCCTTGTAATTTATTCCAGTATCATGTATTAGCAATCCTAGCTCGGCCTTGACGTTAACAAATAAGGAAAACACATGAAAGTTTATCTAGAATATTCAGCCGTTAGATGTATGAGTGGCGATACAAAATACGGAGATAAAAGATTTCTCAAGGCCTCAGCCAGTGATGATAAATGTTACAAAGGAAATGGTCTACAGGGAGTTGGACTTCCTGTAACGCGACGAACGAGGAAAATAGTTTGTTCATCATTGATGAAAGAGAGTAGAATTCAAATGATAAATAAAAGGTTTGGGTCTTATTCTTTCTATGGGGGTCATTTCCTGTGACCTACTTGCATCCAGTCAAATTTCATTTCTACAACTGCCTGTTTGAGTTCCAAATATATCAAACACCATTGGGTCAGTGAGGTATTTCGGTTTCTAGTGATTGGCCATGGTCAGTTTGGCACACCTTAAGACAGTGAGACTCTGGCCCTCTGCTCCTTTCCCAATGTCAGAGTGTTAAAAGGCAGATGGCAAAGGGTTAGTTTTTCGCAGCAAGCTCCTATTCTATGTGACCACTGTAACCTTTAGACAGCGTATATGAGCGAGTGGTGCACGCTCAATAACACACAACGACACACTAATTCAGGGTCACAATGACCGGGCAGGCCAGGGATCTATTGAGGTGTCTTTCCTTTGTCTGCAGGAGTTCGGCAAGACTGCTTTCTGTCCCTACCGTCGATAATATCGTCAAACTACGCCGATAGTTTGAGTGTATATGAAATGGTTTAATACCAAAGACTTTTACGTATTCAGGTCATGACGCTGTTGCTATACTAAGAGATCAGTAAGAAAGGAATCCTGTTTTCTCTGCGAACTAGTTTCTGTTTCTTTTTCTTTTTCCACCTTGACCTGATATTACATTAGCCGTGGCGAAGCTCTAAATGGGCAATACATGAAGTTATTAGGTCCAAAGAGAATAGACAAAGCCTTTACACGCCGCTGGGTCTGGATATATAACCACAGCCGAAAGTTTCCTACACCGACCTCCCCAGCCTTCTCCAGCGAGAAGTTATTGTAACCGGGTTGTTGAAGAACTCGGCACAACGCTTGTTAGTGCGTTGTATTGTTAGGGGCGCCGTGGAAAATACGGTTCCTATTTGAACGTTCTGCACCCGATAATGATGTCGACCCCTAGACGGCCTTTGTGTGTTCATTTGGCAGTGTTTGCCTCGTCATTGATTGTGAGGCGGCGAACTCGGCCAGTCGATAAGAAGACAATATATTCCTCCTGTTGTAGTTTCTTCTTTTTTTTTCACCAACAGTGCGTGAGCAGACTGTAGTCAGCATCCAAGGTGGATTACTGTACACATTGTAACGAGTGGTGACCGATCCAAACTCACACACATTGTAGCGAGTGGTGAAAGACTCAAGCTCACATATATTGTAACGAGTGGTGACAGACCCAAGCTCGCACACATTGTAACGAGTGGTGACAGATTCAAGCTCACACACATTGTAACGAGTGGTGACAGACCTAAACTCACACATATTGTAACGAGTGGTAACAGACCTAACTCACACATATTGTAAAGCATAATGACAGACCCAACCTCATGCACATTGTAGTGAGTGATGTCAGACCAAGCCTCACACAATGTAACGTAATAACACATACTCATTGTAACAAGTATTGAGACACCAAAGCTCACACATATTGTGACAAGTAATGACAGACTCAAACCCACACATACACTGAAGCTCACAGTTTTGTTTGTTTGTTTATTTGGATAGTTTAACGTCCAATTTGTTCAATTAGACTTGAAGCTCACAGATTGTGAACAGTTATCACACTGAAACTCACGTACATTGTAACAGGCTGATATACAGTGTCACAAGGAATAACAGACCAAACCTGATACGCATTGTAATGTGTAATAACAGACCCAAGCTCACATATACTGTAACACATAACAAACGACCCAAGCTCACAATATTGTAATGCATAATAACAGATCCGATCTCACACATATTGTAATATATAATAACAGACCCAAGCTCACACATTATAACAAGTAACATCAGACCCAAGCTCACTCACACACACTATACTCTGAGGTTTATACTCCACTTTTGGGCCCTGTTGGGGACCTACTACTCGTTCAGGGGGCAGCTGTTGACCTGTATCGATGGTAATTAGTTACGCCGTAAATGTCGGCTTAATTCCTCGCGGGATAATCGGGAGGAGATGGAGCAGCTTGCCTGTACAGTTAGTTTCCACCATCATCTCATTGTCTCTCCCACTTAACCATAGACCCTAGACTTGCTCTGGTCTCTGATCGTGATCATTACAAGTATAGACTTACTCAAGCCTGTGGTCATAAGAATTATAGACTTAAATAAAAAGTATGTGATTATAGAAGCATAGACTAACACAAGTCTGTTATTAGGATTTTTTTTTCAGTATGAACAGAAATAGCGTATTTTTAATAGGCGCTCTGACAGGGATACATGGGGAAGAGTTGGGTGGGGATGTTCAGGGACTGAGGCCAGTCTACCACCCCCACCCTCCTCACCCCAGCCTCATGAAGCAACCCTTTCATAGACACCCCTGCCCCCACACGCCCCGCTTACTTGGGTGCTGTGGCGGCGGCGGCGGGCTGGCTACTCGGGCTGTGTTAATATTGAATGATCCCCTGGTCCGGCCTACGCCTGGCTGCGATAAACAGTAAGCGTAGCCGGGCTCGCCTCGTCCATTAGCCTCGTGGTGTACGCACAGAGAGGGCTGAGTGTGGTAATATGAACACCCGCCAATAACATCCACCGCACACTGCCCTGTACATATACGTGTAAAATATACACATAAATGTACATGTATGGACATATAACCTCATGTTGTACGCACATATGTGGCTGACTGGTAATATGAACACTCGCCAATCATGATCTCAACACGTGCTGCACTGTACATCTATATGTATATCTATATATGTATATTTATATATGTATATAGACATATAACCTCATATTCTACGCACATATATGGTTAACTGAAGTAATATGAATACCTGCTAACCATGATCTCAACACGTGCTGCACTGTACATATATTTGTATATGTATATAGTCATATAACCTCATGTTGTACACACATCTGAGGCTGACTTTGGTAATGAGAGAAACGTGGTTAATGAGCCCTTATGGATGGCCGTTCGAGGCCGTTTGTTACATAGATACACATCTATGTTCCAAAAAGCTGAGAACGGCATCCCTACAGGGTCAGTCACTACATTTACTGATTATCATATACCTAGATAACATGGAATAATGCCATTTTATTTTCTTACAAAGTCGTCGATCTGTAGCCTGTTGACCCATTGTGAGTGCTCATTCACTATGGGCATAGTGTGCTTGAACATTATTTATACTGCACCCCTAGCAGCAGGTAGTATTTCATAGATGTTCGGCCAAAGGCATATAATAATATGAACAACGGCCTACCCACTCCACACACACATGCACTTCCACATATATATTGGTGTAATATATATATATACAGTATATTCTAGCCTCGTAATGTTAACATATATTGGGAAGGCTGTAGCAATATGAATGCCTGCCTAATACCCCACACGCTGTACTTTATACATTACATACATGTATATAATATATATAACTATATATATATATATATATATATCCCCACTGGGATTTTTCTGAGCCGATCAAGTTGCTGATCGCTTGTGTATGTGGCTACGGGGTTGGTACCCGGCCAAAAAGCAGGCGGCTGGGGCTGGGGTTGGGGGGATACGAGTACGAGGTCGTCCTCTGCCCCCTCCCCCTCCCCCCCCCCCCCCCCCCCCAGCTCCGTGGGACTCATTGTTGTCATGGGCCGTTACAGTTTTGGCGGCAACGAGATAAGACGCACATGAAGCTGATTGAGGGAGCGGCGCGGGACTGGGTGGTGGTGTGACATTCCGGGCCGGCCCCGGGCAGGTGGGAGGGGGCGCGCACATGTAGGACGGGCACAGAGGTCGTGCGGAGAATAGTGCGCCTGTGAACCTAGACTGGCTTCAGTCCCTGTCTCCTGTCCCTACCCCGACCCTTCCACCTACTCCGCCCTAGACTTGCTCAAGTCTTCGATTATGAACATTCATTAAATGATTTGAAACACAATTAGAATAAGGTTCATTATAGTATGTATCCTTTTCTGACTGGTCCTGTATCCCGTAGAAGAGGATAGCCATAGGATGCAGGGACTCCACCCCTGCTCGCTAGGATACAGATTTGATTCCTGGGCTTGTCAGGCGTTAGGGGAAGTGCAATTGTTGCAATCTGATTTTCAAGTCTAATTTGAATCTTGTGTATGGTTGACTGGTCTATCCTGTGGTAATCGTAACGATTTTGGTTCGTTCACACGATCCTCCATAATGTGTCTAGACACAACTATACACATAAAAGTCTTTGTTCTAACTAAACTCCGCTTTTTGTGAATACAGTAGGCAGACTGGTACGTGAGGTGTGTGTTTTACATGCCTTTCAGCAGCCTGGATGCTGTTGGAACATCACTTGTGTTGTAGTAAATACCGGTTCTCGTGGTGCGAGTCAAGTTCCTCGACCATGTACATGTACATTGTAGCTCCAGACTCAGCCTGATTCACCAGTTAATTCCTTTGTTAGATATAGGCCAATCCAAGGTCGATACCAATGAGGAGGCGTGGGCCTTAGTTGAAGTTCAACTGATTTTCATGGCCTTGCCTGAGCCCATGATAGCAAATAATAACTAGTCAAGTTTTGTATTTGATTAAACTAACGAGTATACTCTATACTCATTGATAAGACAGAGTTTGAAGTTAGATAACACTAAGTATAATAAACATCTGACATTTCTGGGCCACTGTCATAGTAGGAATAAGTATGTATGGGTATGTATATAATGCATAGATTTTGGTCACATTTATATAACGTTCATCAGGCTGACTGGCATTCGCGTGTTTCTCCTTTCACCAGGATGTGGGCCACGCTGTGCCTTCTAGAAGCAGGCCAGTGTACGTCCAATTCACTTGTTTGAGGAAGTTACTAAGCATTCGGCGGTCAGTTTTCAGGGTGTGGAGTTAGTTCAATGGTTAAACCACTGGACTAATAATCCCAAGCGTGTGGGTGCCACCATAGCCCCAGCCTTCATCCCCAGCAGTGGTATATTTACTGCTATACCAAAGGCCAGTCCTTCTCATACTATGTCTGTGTGGTGTGCGAAGTGAAATAACTCACTTTTGTAAATATTTAGGGATGAGATTTATATCTAAGTATATCTCATAGATTTGACCACCACCCTTGTGGTATAAAAGCAGTGAGGAAATCAGAACCTTGGGAAAGTCTGGAAAGAACTTGTGTTGGTGAACTGGATATAAAATCAAACCAACAAACAAAAATAGTCATTTCCAACGTGCTCCTCGAGGTTAGAGTGGATCTATCAACAAAACTGGACACTTTGTCTCCGTAGAGTTTTGTAGATCTGGAACTACACCGGGTCAACGACTATCACCCATCAAGTACAGATACTCTCTAACATTGTGGTTTGGATAAAGTGTTTATATGCTACGCCACAGTTTTTGTGGTAACTTTGGTTCAGATGTGATCGGGTGAAAGGGGTACTCAACATGCCTCTTGTATTGTCTCTGTTTTGCACTGTCAACCCTTTCATGGTTAAGGCTGCTACTTGGGGACTGTACAAGTCTGGGTGCGTCGTGGCATATAGCCAGATCTAAAGGTTAGATCGGGGACACGCGGGTATACGTCATCTATACGTTACAGTGTGAGCTGATCTCACCATGCCAACTCGCTCTGAGATACCCCTAAAAGACCTTAAAGTAGAGGTTCCACCGGTCCGATGGCTGGCAGGGTCAGGCCATGTCTCGCAGTATCCGGCTGCATCCTGTTGCATCGTCTTAAATCTTGTAAGACCTACTTACCTGATTACCCATCTGTTTGCAGCCCCTATTATCACTCACGGCCACCAATTTGAGGCTCATTCACCCAGGCCATCCAGCGAGGCACACCCACACGATTCATCCCGACTTCGCCAGTCCAATCGGCCATGATCGGCTTAGATCGTGTGTCTTGGTGGAACACCCTCTTAATCCACCTCTACATGCTGATTGGGGGTTCTACTTAAGCTGCCCATATGTAGACTAGGAACAAATGGTATGTTCATCATTGATGAATGAGCGTGAAATTATATGGGGAAAAAAGAGGGAAAAAAATGAGGTTACATGGTCTATGGGTCATTTTCTGTTACCCAGTCAACGTGCCATTTCTACAACTGCCTTGCTAGAATACAAATAGATTTAAGCACCAATGGGGTGTTTTTGTCTCTAGAGAATGGTCATGGTCGGTTGGGTATGTCTCTAAGACACTGAGACACTGGCACTCTGCACTTTTCCCATTGTCAAATAGTTGGCACAAAGATATTGAAGGGATATACTTTGCAGCACGCTGAAAGTCTATATAACCTCCCCCTAACCTATGCAGTGAGCTTGTAGCCCACGCTCACACACCACGTGTGCGATCAAAGTGTAAGAGCGTGTGGAATTTAGAAAAACTCCGGAAGATTTTTTTTTACAGTGGGGGGTCGAGGTTATGAATGCTTTGTGTTAAAATGCGAAGTTCCAAATGTTGTCATTTGTAAAGTGAAACCGTGGGTCTCCTGTGTAAACAGTGGGTCTCTTTTCTCACAGCAGGGTTCGCTGCGGGGAGGTAGGCGACCGAGATTTCACGTGGACCTCATCTGATGATGGATGAGGCCACACCGTGTTATTATAATTCACCATGTATTTTTAGCATAACCTACAACTCCACTTACAACCCACTAACCAGTGCCAGAGGCCAAAGGTGTTCCGTGATTATGCAAATTATATTGTCAGAGGTTATTCTCTGCGAGTGCAGCTTCTTTTATAGTGTAAAATGAGCCTCTCAGTGAAGGATTAGGTTTGTTGGTCAGCTGATACCTTTTTCTGACATTAGACAGTGTAACCTTCGGACTAAGGGAAAGAAAAAAAAGGTATACTGTATTAAAAACATCCTGGTGGCTACAGTAACATGTACATAAAATATGTGGGAATGAAGCACCAATCATGTGAAAGGTACATGTATACTGTTTGATAAACACTACAGTAATATGTACACAAAATACATGTGACTATGAACCAACAATCAGTTCATTTACCTTCTCTACGTGACTTCCAGAGAAACTCCTTTTCCTTTTTTAAGAAAACAGGCCTCCGAGGATTTCAAATTGATTTGAAATCGTCGGCGATGATCCTCCAGAATTTGCAGAACACTCTTGTCGTGTAAATGTGGTTCGTCGGTGCGCACATTATACAATCGGTCCTCAGGTGTAAACGCCTCAACGACTGGGAATGTCACCGAAAATCGGTACCGATATTTTATCGGAGAGTACCATCGACCGATTTTCCCCATATTTCATCGGTGCATTTCCCGTCGGCAGGAGTAAATTATGCCTAGAAATCCTCTCCCAGTGGTAGAAAGTTTCACCGCAGCAAACTCTGCAGAGAGAAGCGCAAATCGTGTCGGCCTCGAGTCATTTGGTCGGCGACCAATAAAATCCCAAATTAAAAGTAAATAGTGAGCTTTTTATCGTGGGCTACAAATACGTTAATTTAGTGAGGTTTTCATTTAATATGCATAACTCACCCCCCTTCCCGAACCACCTAGACAACGATATTTTTACTTCGAGTCGAACAGGGAAGTAAAATGATGAGGATGAATTTGAATTAATGGAAAACTTTTGGGATGAAGAACTGCGGTGGTTGGTCTTTAAATGACATGGGTTTTGATGAGGGAATTGAGAGGCTGCTGTTTTGGGCAGAGTGCTGCTTGTTTTATCCAACGAGTAGAGCTCATTGTTTTATCCAACACTGTCTGCAGTACGGGCCAATACGGGCGAGTAGGGTGAGCATTTTAATTTTCACTCACCAGTTACTGACCCGAATTATATACAGTCAGGCCTCTATATTGATTGCTCAGTCCTATGAATAGTAGAACCCCCTGTAAGCGGCACCCCGCGTAAGTGGACACTTTTGCTCGGAACGGACATTCTTCCCTATATAAAATGTTTATTTTAACCCCGTGTAAGCGGCACCCCGTGTAAGCGGACATTTATTTCGGTAGGAAAATCTACTGTAAACGGACACCTCGGAAGGACACTTTATCAAATGAATCAGTGAGCCGCCGGGACAAAAATACCAAGGGTGAGATAAAGTGATATACAATATCACCCTGTCACCCACTCTGATAGATGTACAGAGGTGGGGAAGGTGATTTTGGTCTCTTGATACCTGTAACTTAAAATTGTAACAGAAATGGAGGTTTTCCTATTTTCTAATCCTTGTGTAAAACAAGGAGAGAACAAATTGGGCCTCATTCACATCAACATACAGTGGTTCAAACTCCCCACATACCCAAGCCCCATTCTATGGCCAATAATGATATATATTCCATGTTTCCTCAGCCTCTCTATGGCAGTCATTTCTTTATCTCCCCGCGGTCCTAACAGACATACCTGGGTTTTAAAAATAGGCACCCCTCACCACCGCTGGCCTAAAATATCACCCTGTTCCCATCTCTGATTACACTACAGAGGGGGAAGGTGACTTTGGTGTCTTGTAATTGGTAAATTGATGTAATTATAAGTGTACTTTCCATTCCCCCTTCCAACTCCTCCCCATAGATCAGTAAGACCAAAGAGTGTAGACAATTTGATTTAATCTCGATGGTTAAACCTAATTCTATGACTCACGACTTGTACACGCACATGTTATTGGACCTTTAACTACACAAGCAAACAAACAAACAAACACGTACATGTATTCTGAAGTGGATTGGTTGTCAATATCGAGGAAGGGCGAAGCTATCTTTCATAAAAACCTACTGAGCTACCTAGTAGTATAGTTCTCGAAGTAAAGTTCTGTTTTTTAAGAAGTGTGTGTTCTAGATAATATAGAGGAAACCTATTAGAGTTTAGGGTCAGAGCTCGTATCCTATCAAGTTTGAATCACATAGTAATTCACAAGGCGAAGCCGCTTGAATTACTTAGTGATTCAAATGAGATGGTATCGAGCTCTGACACTAAACTTGAATGGGTTTCTGAATTTATCTCACCCTTAACATTGACTAATAAGCTATCATTTGTGACATAATCCCCCATTGGATATTTTTCCTAAATATCTAATGGGTGTTAGATACGAGTTCCCAATGTTAAACTATGGAGAAAAAATACCAATGGTGAGATCAAATGTCCCTAACAGTGAACGGGATATCAGTTAAGTAGACAAGTCATCTGCACCGTGGAAACGGTGGAATTGAAGATAGCAGTGCCGGTTGACTAATTTGATATTACAACAACAAAACAAAAATGACGAAGATAGATCCTGCTTTCTGCCTATGAATCACTCGTGAAAAAAAAGCCAACCAAATGAACTAGTTTCAGGAACTTGACACCTGTCCCCGCTTCGCCGCTAAGCGCATTGAAAAACGAGGTCACGGAACAATTGAACACGGTCAGGCTTGGACAAAGCCTCGCTATAGGCCGGTTTAAAGTGAGGAATAATTTACTAGAGATAATCAATTCGCCGACCTGGTGCAAACAAGCCTTGGTGAATGGAAAGAAGTGAGGAATAGGGGTATGTGTATATGGAGGTAGGCTTTGGACGATCGAGGTCAAATAGATATATATACTCATTGCTCGATCCTTAGATTAGTCATAGAAATTCTGAAGGGAATTAGACATAATCTGCTTAGTGCTGACCAATTTGTAGCTGTTATTAGACGTGGGTCCAGATAGGCTTAGATTAGGCTAGCCAGCGTAACCAGCCCTACCCCAACAACGTGGCTCGTTGGCTCTCTATACAGTGTAGATAAGATGACCACTACATTTTATCCACCGTACCCTGCATGTATAAAACACGCTGATATTCAATAAACATAGACCCAGCTACGTCCATGCCACAACTAGGCAATGCAACGTTACTTTATAATTGTGTAGAGATAGTTTTCAAATAAAGTTTCCCTCTGTCGAAGTCCAACTATGTTGGAGTGGTATCTAGAATACTCATTATTGTACACCGGGTGTTAGCTCAGAAATGAAGGGAACGTCACATGTTTCAACATACAACAGCTGTTCACCCCTTAGTGGTAATGGAGAAGGCTTTACCTAATATTAGATCAACAAAAGCCTAGATGATAGGCCTAACGTAGGCAAACATGTCACGTATTGAAAAACTAATCCCCTTCAGATCAATACATTTCAGTTAAGGTGGAGTTTTGAAATGAGTCGAGTTAAGGGCTGATTCCACCAACATGATAGATTTGTCGTGATATATCTTGGTATTTCTTTTAATATCTTACAGTGTCGCGATTAGTCATACCTCCGTTGCCGTCAAACGTAGGCGTGCGATGTCGGGTGTATATTTTGGTGCTCCACCACCTCGATACATCAAGATACATCCCAACAAATAGGCACGTGATTATTCAAACCTAGCCCGACTAAAGACCATTACCCACTGTACGATTCCGGAACATGGATGTTCCTTTGTCTGAGACAAAGGAACAGTCTTAAGTCTCAGGCCAGGCCCCTGGTACAAAATCGCCCAGTGTGGCACCCCCTCCAGTCCCTGGCCTAGGACTAGTCCTAACCCCCTGCAGGGATGTTCTTTTGTCGCCGACAAAGTACAGGTCCATGTTCCGAAATCGGCACCGACAGATTTATCAACATGTTGATAAATTTTGTCGGCGACAACGGAGTTTAAGAAATACCCCCCATGGTGTGTTCCGATATCGGCCCAAATTTGCCTCAAGGGTTGCTGAAAAGAGTATGCCACACACCGAAATGGTCATTCCCGCCGATTTTTACCCCCAGATGCCGATTTTTTTTTTTTTTTTTATTGGGAATTGATTCGCTTGTATAAATACAATACGGTCTTCCATCAAACCCTTTTTAAAAGTGAAATATATATTTGAGACTTGAGAAAAAAAGGAGAAATTTAGGTATTTTTGAATTATATATATTATATACATATAAATATAAATATTTTCCAATACATATTAACCTTATAGGATTGTTCCCAAATCGGCAGCCAGTCTTTGAGAAAAAAAAATCGTATCTCTGTCGTCCAGTGTGTACTGAATTGCTTAAGACAACTCCTACCACCCCCTCTCCCGTATCATGCTGTGTTTATTGTCGTTTGGTGCGGATTTGCCTGAGACAACCTTAGGATACGCTTAGGATAAAAGGATTTTGTCCTAAGGAAATGAATCGTACAGTGGGCATTCGGCTTTAGCAAGACGCCCAAATCGTGGCTAATCTCGCTAGATCTTGTGTGTTGGTGGAATCACCACTTTAGACCGAGGTTATAGATGGGAGGCAGGTTACACATGGCCCAACCCAAGAGTGGTCTCAGGATTTTGAGAATCTTTTCTTTTCATTTTTTTTTCTAGGGGAAGGTCGGGGGGGGGGGGGGGGTCACGTGTAATAACAAACCCGCCCTGTACGGGCGCATGCGCATACGAGTTCTCTGAATTCCACGGGCACTAGTCACCGGGTTATAAAGGCAGCCCAAGTCGTGCAGACCCAAGACTAGCGTGGCTCAACTCATGCGTGACGGCCCGTGTTTGTCTTCGGACTTGGCTCAAGGTCACACGTCACAAGGTCACACGACCAGCCTTGACTAATCGCCAAGAGAAACATGTGGGTCTGTGAACTACGACCAGCATGATTCACACAGTGCTGAACATGCTACGTCTGACATCATAGAGCGTTTCTCTGTCCGCGCCCTCTGACGGTGTTACGGCTGGTGGTGAAAGATGTAAACCGCGATGTGTTACTTTTATTACCCACCCAATACGGAGTCTCCATACTGAACCTCATTACCCACCCAATACGGAGTCTCCATACTAAACCTATTACCCACCCAATACGGAGTCTCCATACTTAACCTATTACCCACCCAATATGGAGTCTCCATACTTAACCTATTACCCACCCAATACGAAGTCTCCATACTAAACCTATTACCCACCCAATACGGAGTCTCCATGCTTAACCTATTACCCACCCAATACGGAGTCTCCATACTAAACCTATTACCCACCCAATACGGAGTCTCCATACTAAACCTATTACCCACCCAATATGGAGTCTCCATACTTAACCTATTACCCACCCAATACGGAGTCTCCATACTTAACCTATTACCCACCCAATACGGAGTCTCCATACTAGACCTTATTACCCACCCAATACGGAGTCTCCATACTAAACTTTATTACCCACCCAATATGGAGTCTCCATACTTAACCTATTACCCACCCAATATGGAGTCTCCATACTTAACCTATTACCCACCCAATACGGAGTCTCCATACTAAAACTATTACCCACCCAATACGGAGTCTCCATACTAAACCTTATTACCCACCCAATACGGAGTCTCCATACTAAACCTTATTTCCCACCCAATATGGAGTCTCCATACTTAACCTATTACCCACCCAATACGAAGTCTCCATAATAAACCGATGGAGCCTACAGATCTCTACTGTGTAGAATACGGAAAGACGTATTCTACCCGGTATAATACGTCCTTTTCTGTCACCTCACAGGCAATTTAGGAACTAGTGTTACGCCAAGTCATAGTTTTCAAGATTTTTTTTCCTAATGATTAGTCGAAATATAAGAAATAAATACAACAATTTCATGATTTTATTCTGTGTGGCTGTATTCCTCTTGTAGTTGACACTAAGTAATACTCCTCGCTATTGCTCAGAGGTTTCAACGTGTCAATTATGCCGCGAATACGGCTACGCAGATCAAAATCACGGTAATATTGTTTATTTATTCACGATACTTATATCCGGCAGCGCCCTACCACTCATACCCAGATTCGGTTAAAAGGGACTCCATCGAGATCCATAGCCACTGAAAATACCCCATGAGGTCTGGTTGTGGAGTATTTTCATGAGGCAGAGCCAAGTCAGATTACGTAGCAAAGTGAATGGCATATCTCCAGTTGCTATGAATCGAGTGCGGTTCAGATTTTATCTATCACAGACTGATAGGGTTAACTGTTTTGACTTCATCCCTCATTGAGTATTACTTTACACTACTCCATAGGCGTTGGGCAGGAGTTGCCAGCGTTAAGTATATGGGCTGGGAGGGGGGGGATATCAGGTTTGCGATAAAGAATTAGGCACAAGTATATGAATTGTGATTTGTTCTACAGAATTGTTTTCTGTATCTTAAGACATAAGAAACTAATCACAACTACAGAGTATGTATCATAAATGATAAAAGTACGTATTCACCAATGTCCCATGATTGTAATTAGTTCTTTAGTTTTTCTGTTGATTTTCTTCTCTGTTTTGTCGGCTGAAAGGGGGGGCCGGGTGGTTTTTAGCGTCTACATCCATAAGTAGTTATTACGACGTGGCGAAAACACCTTGAATTCGGAGAATGCTGTAAAAGTGAACATATTCGAAATCGTGTCATTTTGAAAAGAAAGAAGCTTTCTCTGTATTCTCCTTTCATTATAATTGGCCTTAACCTTGTTTCAATCTGTGGCATTGACTTGCCCCTGACGCCCACTGACATCCATGTTTAGTAAGGATATTAAATTGTCGCTAGCTGCAGTTGCTTTGTCCGTTCTTGTTTGGCCTATCCCCTGCACGACGCCTTCTACCTGTGTGTTTATCTTACCTGGTTTCACCTGGACGTTACACTTGACAACCACTAGTGGTGTAAATCGTTGCCTAGCAACATGGTCAAGGTGTGTCGGTAAAGGCGACAGGTGGTAGGTAGGATCCAGCCTGGATGGCTTGTCTCATTGTGTAACACGAGGAAGACCTTCATTTATTACTCTCTGCGCTCGATCATAATTAATTTTTTTTTGTATTTGTTTTTTTCTAATCAGTATTACATCTATTATTATTATTCCGCGAAGAGCAATGAACTCCTTCTTCATTGTCAGGTAATGATTCAGGGCTGGTTCATTTGCGCAGAATAGAAGCGTTCCTTATTTACCTGACCTTTACACAGGCGGTGTATTGTTCCTTTCATTCATACAGTTTCTTAATAAGCACTCCACTCCCTCCAGCCTCCACTGCAGTGATTCTAACAAGCAGCAAATAGAGTTTCTGGATAAATGCAGGGCTCATAAGTTGAAGTAGAATCATTAAAAAGTGGATCAGTGATGTCATATTACGTTACCTCCAACATATTCCACAGTCCCCTCCCCTCCCGACCGCTGCCATACTTTACATACATTTAGCTCCCTATACATATCTACTGCACTTTACCTTTAATTTTAAATTAGGGAAGTAGGTGTAATATTCCGAAGCATAGCAATCTTGGGCTTAAAGATAACAGCAATTGGTTTCTCTAGCAGACTAAACAGGTAATGACCCTCCCATTATAACTACTCCTGCCAACAATATTTCTGAGTCTGATGTTATGGCGGCCAACCATAAAATAGAAACCTATTAACAGAATATATGTACATGTATATGGAATACAAACTATCACCTCATACATTCTTTCTAAGAAAACGATGACTATGGAGCCACTAACCAATAAATACCCAACATGTTGTCTTCTTTGATTTCCCAATTTTTATTTGTTATACAACTCTTTCTAAGAATACCTTTGCGGTATCTCGTGTTTAACACCTCGCCACGTTTTTTTCAGGACTTTCTAAAAAGAATACAAGAACAAATAGAGGATGCCTGGTTTAAATTGACTGTCTAAATTGACTGGTGACTCAGTGAGTCATTGTTGATGCTGATTGCCATGTGAGAAGGTGCTGAGTAGTAGTAGTGTGCACCTGCAGATGGCAGCAGTCTACGGTGCTCTGCGGCGTTCACGCTGGTGCTACGTACGTAGACCCAGGCTGCCTCAGATCCTTACCGAGCTCATGATCTGGCTACGTGAGTATTCATTAACGAGGGCCTGGGTCAACGACCTGACTGTATGCCAGGCGTCATGCTTCAGGAGAGATCCTACTGTGAAGTATTAATATCCTCACCATTTTTGCACGTTTTTCAGTTTCAGTATTTACCATTCTTTTTCCTTGTGCAAAACAAAGGGGATGTTAAAATGAACCACACTGAAGACTAATATAATATGAGAGTGGTTTGAGGATCTCTCCACACACACCCTCTGTCCCACGTCGTGGCCCGCACCCATGTGTTTCCCCCGTTTTCTTGGTCTTGTGAGTGGCTGGTTTTTAACGTGCGCTCTCTGTTCCGTGTCTTGCAGGCTGAGAGACCTGGATCCACAACGAAGACACCGCAGTCCGTCAAATCAGATTCCAAAACGTTGAAACGAAAGCTTTTTTCACCTGGTGGGGGTACCTCAGAAGATGAAACAGGTAGGACGCCATTTCTGTATCTTCCCTAGTGTGCGAGTACATTGAGTATATTCACAACATTTATCAGTATGGGAATAAAAATGATGAGTGTTTGGTCCGTGTCCCCATTTACCACCGAGTTTGGAGTGCACAGTAATATATAGAGACATAGTCAGTGTGACTGAATGGAATCTGTTCCTCGATATTTTGATCAGAAACACTCACCGAGATCGAAGAACGAGGTGAGTATTTCTGACCAAAATATTGAGGAACAGATGGAATTAAGGGACACTCACTGTGTTTCTTTATTATTATATACCTAGAAATCATTAAAAATGCCATTGTAAAACGCACTAAATAGTAGAATGAGTGGTCACGTGATACAGAGGGACGTATGGATATTTTTTCGTACCTCAGTGACGAAAGGAATTTGTACTACTAGTCAGTAAAAGTGAGACATCCGCCTATAGGTACATAATAATATGAACGAGGCGAATATATAGAAGCGCTCCAAACTAGATGGCGAACGGGGACTCAGACCAAACATGAATATGTTTCTGTAAGGTGAATGTTACTTAAGCATTTACTTCCTACCACTACACGATCATGAAAATACAAATAGGTTCCTGATTTTACCTTAGAGACTGCAAATATTTATGTTTATCGCCCATTGAGTATGAGTTACCATACTCGCAAGGCTGTTGAGTACGAGTTCCTAATGTTATGTCCTTCGACGTTTATACCAGGCTTAGATAGAGAACACTTCCCAACACAGCTGATGAAAAATGAAATACCACAAAAAACATATTTATGCAACATATAGCCATCCAATTGACGTACTGCTGCTCCCTATGCCGTATAGACCGTGTACGAAGTCCAATATTGAACACCTTATAAGTGCCTATAAGATATACATTGGGCGTTTTAAGTACCCAAACAAATAAAAGAATATAAAGAGACGTCACTCGTTTGAGTCTGAGTTTATTTATATCACACATTTTGTTGGCTCGATAATTTCATGAGTCGAAGACGAATGACATTATGGAGCCAACAAAATGAGTGACGTATGTAAACTCAGACTCAAACGAGTGGCGTCTAGATTTTATCCTACCCCGTTTCTACATTTTTTCAGTATTAGAAAGTAGTGGCATAAACAACACTTTATGTCACACCCAGTGACATAAACAAATCCCATGTTAAGCCTATGGCGTTTTTTATTAGGGTAGAATAAACACACTGACACCCAGTGCCGTACACTGTTATACGGCAATCTTTGATACACCTGGAAATAGACTGGATCCCGTCCCTCCATCCTATGGCTACCCCTCCACCTACTTCACCCCTCCTCGCGGGGATTCGATTCCTGGGCCTGTCAGGTGTTAGGGGAAGTCCACAGTATTGTCGGTGTCACAATTCTCAGAATTGGAGCATATCTTCTTTTTTTTTGCCGGGGTATTGGCGGGGAAGGGGGGGGGGGAGGTGCGCCAGGAATGTTAAAGCCTGGTCTTGGGGAATTCAGAATTGAACTACAAGTGAAATATGACTTTTTTTTATTATTTTCATTTAATATTTTTTTTCAATGAGAGGTGTTATAGGCATCAATTTTACTAAGATATCTCCGTATTCTACGACAGAACCAAGCCGGAAGGCCACGCCGAAGCGGCGGCGCAGCCTGCTGGCCGGCGAGGGGTCTCCTGCTCCCCCAGGCTCCACCCCCAGCACGACGGCCACCACCCCGAACGGCGGCGCCACCAGCGGCGAGCGCCGACTCAACGTGCCGGTCTCTGAGCGCCAGCAGTTCGCGCTGCTGATGCAGATGGCCGCAAAGGAGTCGCAGCAAGGAGGTATGTATGTGTGTATGTACGGACGTAGTGTGGTTGTCATGTAGGTGTGGCATCTACGACAGGACGTGTGTGTCATTTACGACGTGATGTTTGTGTCATCAACGACGCAATGTGTGTATATATGTGGGTCATGTGGTTATCATGTATGCATGTTATGTACAATTGGATGTGTGTCATTTATGATAGGACGTGGCATCTATGACATGATGTGTGTCATCTATGACATGTGTGTATTTACGCACACTGTGGTTGTGATGTATGTGTGTCATTTAAGACGTGATTTGTGTTATCTAAGACATGATGTGTGTCATCTATGACAGGAGATGTGGCATTAACGACAGGATGTGTGGCATGTATGACAGGAGATGTAAGTCATTTATGACACAGCATGTCATCCATGACACAAAGTATGTATGTGGTTGTCATGTACATGTGACATCTACAACAGGATGTGTGGCATGTACGACACAGCATCTCATCTATGACAGGATTTGTATGTGATATACGACTGGACATGTGGCATCTAAGACAGGACATGTGACATCTATGACAGGACATGTGGCATCTATGACAGGAAATTACGATGTGTATGTCATGTGTTGTTATGTTCGCATGTGATCTACAACCAGACATGTCATATATGACGCCATGTGTTTCACCTATGACACAAGTGTGTCAACTACGACAGGATGTGTGCCACCTATTCCTATATACCTATGGCCGTACACTCTATGCTTACACCACGTTCTGGGGGGTGGAGTAACTATCTGATACTACCCAAGGTTGCCGTATACTACCCGACGTTGCCGTATACTACCCAAGGTTGACATTTAGACCAATCAGATTGTCTCTTACAAAATTCATATGAAAAGCGCAGTGGGGAGTAAAAGTGTCAAGTTACTCGCTAAAGTTGGATCTGGCTTCAGGTTTGATGGTGGATGAGCAAATAACGCTAATTATCGTTATTAAACCACATTTGAAGGTATATAGGAATAGGGAAACCAAGTACCAGTGAATGGAAGTCAAAATTACTTGGTAAGGCTTGGAAAAATTACTGCCCGCGGCCAAGGCCTTGGACAGTAATTTTTCCAAGCCTTACCTCATAACTTTGACTTCCTTTCACCGGAACATAGTTTCCCTCTATTCCACAATTTGTTTAATCTTAAATGCACTGTGTCACTTGTGATACAACACATGTCACATAAAACATGTGAGTGAGTTACATCTTGTCTGTCACTTAAAACTCATGTGTTATGCATGACTCATGTGCAACATATGACATATACGACACAAATATCACCTACGACACATTTCACATGCAACATGTGTGTCACATATCACTTACGACACATGTCCTGATTCGCTACACATGCGCGTGTATAAGTACGTGTCCATATATATCTATTGTGAATATCCGAATCACTGAGGCAGCGAATTCCACCTGAAAAATAGTTCCATTTTTTTTTCTGGCTTCACCTGTGCTAATGCCCGTCCCCTGTTGGTTGCAGACAGTTCCTCGCCCCGACCCACGTCGCCCCCGGGCACGGCGGACGCGTGCTCGCCCGTCGGGGGCTCGGCCAAGAAGCCCTCTTCCTCCTCCGCCTCCATCTCCTGCTCCTCCTCGTCCTCCTCCGTCGACAAGAAGGTCAACAAGCGCGGCGAGACGCCACTCCACCTGGCGGCCATCCGCGGCGACGGACGCCAGACCAAGCGTCTCATCAAACTGGGCGCCGACGTCAACGTCAAGGACTTCGCAGGTCAGTAGTGACGTCATGAGGGTCACGTGATGGCGGCGCTACAGTCGCCGGTCATGAAGATGACATGTGTTTATTGAAACTCAGAGATGTCAGTTTTCCTCCTTTTTTTTCGTGGAAATCCACTTTTTCGTATTCAGTATATGTATTTGCTTTTCCTTGCGTCAAACAATGGTACGATTTATTTAGCCTCTTTTACGCCAATAAAAAAGTGTTTTCAACCTCCCCACAGACCCTTAGCCCCATGCCATGCCCGACAGGGATATATTATCCAAGTTTTCTTGGTCTCTCTGAAACAGAAAAATGCCACATGGCAAATATTTCCACCTTTTTCCCTGACCCCAACTTACATCCTTGATCGTGTAACTGGGGCAGGTTTGTTGAGGTGCACGGTCGGAATGAATCCCGTGTGCATCTCGGGATGAATTGATCCGGTGGAAGAGCCCCCCACCACCACGGTGAGCAATAGGATGGGCTCTACCTACACACAAGGGTAATGCGGCAAGCAGATCTTAGAAGATCTAGTACTTTACTCTTAAACTCAAACCCTTAACCATACCCCAACTTGAACCCCAACCCCGACCCGAACTCTTGAGATGACGTACGGTCGAGTAAATGTTAAAACATGGGTCAAGGAGCTTGGAAGAATATCCGATTGCATATCCACTAGGTTACTAGATTTACTAGCAACTTTTTTAGCCATAGAAGGTGTTATTGCCAAGTCTCATTAATCTAGATATACTAGCAAAAACATCAAGGTTGGGCGTAGAACATATCTGATAATGTTTTTGATTCATAGAAAAAACTAAGACCAATTCAGCACGCTCGTTCCATATCGAACATGTCTTAAAGCCAGCAGATATTGACCGTTTTCCCCCGATTCCGTCTCGAATCCAACAAAGTTTTGTATGTAATAGAAACCCTGACGTCTACAAACACTCATTCTTTTTGTCGGGGTATATAGAGAGACGCGGTGATATTCTAGACAGACTCTGGCTGCACAGTCTCAGCATGGGGCTGTGTGAATGGGAGGTTTTGTTAAGTTGATAATGAGTGGTGTCACTGACGACCTAGATAGAGCCTGGACCTGTTGTACGTACCCGCAGGGCACGGCGGACGTTGGTAACGACAGGTGTTTCTAACAAAAGACTCACTTCCTGGTGCCACGGCCGGCCCTTGACAACACATGGGGGCTGGGTCAAGGTGTGCAGCCAGTCCACCATGCTGTGTCTAGTGATACTAGAAAAGTCTTCCCAAAACCAAATCGGCCTGGGATTTTCTCACCCCAGAACGAATTCATATATCAGTTTATGAACTCGTACCATGAATAACTCGCTCCGCACTGACCTCAAGTATTATCCATATATATGTATGCAAATATGGATGAACTTGTGCACTTTGAGTGGGGTCGCAGTCATATCCACAAATAAACCTTATCTAAACCCCAATAAACCTTATCTAAACCCCAACTCTAGTAACCCTCACCTTTATCTACTACATTCATAAAGGTCAGTGGGAGTACGGGGCGACCTCACAGGGCGGGTTCTCAAAAAAATGGGGCGAGTTTTTTCCTTTGAAGTTCTGAGCGGTTTTGGAGTCGGGCCGACTTGTCCAGTGACCGGTCAAGTCGTGGTGGCACTGCACGGCGCTATGTCTAAGTGAGGAGGTGTCACTCTCCTCAGGCTTCACGCTGGGAGGTGAGGGGTGGGTGGGCGAGTGGGGTCTCGTGTCGGGCCAGTAGCCCGCAGTAAACAAAGCGCCCCCCCCCCCCCCCCCCCACTAATTACCGCGGGATCCGCGAGGTGGCGCACTGGCCCAGACTTTCCCCCGGGGGGAGGGGCGGGGGGTTCTAGACTAGACCTGTCACGTGATTGACACGTGACACGCCGATTCGTATTAATGTGTGTGGTGGGGGGGGGGGGGGGGGGTGTAGGAGGGGGGGGGGGCAGGTCTGGGCAGGGCCGGCCATGTGTTTGCTATTACGCATAAGACCTCCCACCCGCCCACCCACCCACTTGACACCCCTCCACTATAACAAAAAACTATTTCCCACGCAACCCCCCCCCCCCCCTTTCTAATATTGTCGATGCCGACTGAACTCTGACGTAATACCCTATTACTAGTGAATCCCCCCCCCCCCCCTCACCACGCCCCACCTCCCCACTCCACCCCAGCCATTTCAATACTCTTTTTATACCCTCTCTCTCCTTCCATAGATTTCTTTACTTATTATAAGTTTATTGCATAACTTGGCTCAGCGCACCCTTTGACCCCGAGCTCACTGACCCCTCTCCACATTCCTGCCTGCCTCTTGACCCCCCTCCCCGCGCCCCGCCCTCACTCTCCATACCTCACTCTCCATACCTCACTCTCCATACCTCACTTTCCATACCTCAGTCTCCATACCTCACTCTCCATACCTCAGTCTCCATACCTCACTCTCCATACCTCACTCTCCATACCTCACTCTCCATACCTCAGTCCCCATACCTCATTCTCCATACCTCACTCTCCATACCTCACTCTCCATGCCTCGTACTCCTTCCTACCACAACTAGGTGGCCGGCCTCTCCTCCTGTGAGGCTGGATGGTGCCCTACTCTCCCCACTCCTACACCTCCTCGTATTTCACTATTTCCATATCCTTATCTGCTGGACTCACTCCCTTCCCTTGTATTTCTTCCCACATGTCCACCCAGACGAAACCTATTTCCCATCATCTCTCTTCTCGTACCTCTTTCTCTTCCATAACGAGTATAGAGACTCTATACTCGTTGTAATACTAAACTAAGAAAAGTCGTATGGCGCTGGTGTAGCAAATTTATCTATCATAGAAACTCTATATCAGAGATTGACTCAGCCTGTTACTGTGGACAATTTGAGCGGAGCTGTCTGATGACAGTTACTCGCAATTATTAGACGGTACTTCAGCCAAACTAAACCCAACGACTATAGAGAAACTATATTCTATACATATGTATTAAAAAAAAAAATCCAACTAAGATTTGTAAAGTGAGACCGAAAAAATGCCACACCTATATTCTATATATATATATATTTTTTTTTTCCGACAAGTGTACATACCCTTAGCCACGTATTCAGATCTATATTATATATAAATATATCTTTACTCGTTGCTAAACCCAATCTCCCCGTCCCCACAACCCATGCGCCCCAGTCCGGCTTTTCTGCTCTTCCGTTTGTACTACGAGTACAAACCAACAGCTGATATTCCGGGGACAAAGCAGACCCCCAGACAAAAAGACAAAAGACACACCGCCTGACCCCGCAACCCCCCCCCCCCCCCCCTCCCACCCTCTCCTTTGTCACACTGACCTAGTACCCCGAGTTCCAGGGGGTCAGCTCTACCCCTCCCGTTGCCATGGAAACCGATGTTGTTCACCGTGTGTCGGTTGCCATGGCGACAGTATTATTGTTTTGAGGTTGATGACGATAAGGCCTCGTCCTCGAGCGATCGGGTGGCAGGTGGGAATGCATTTATTGGAAACTTTTAGGCCTTGGTGTGTGTGGGTTTTTTTTATGCCGGCTGGCGCTAACAATGCCTCAGTCACGATTTATTTTACACACACAAAAAAAACGTCTTAAAAAGGTTTGCGTAATGAGTTTTGTTTTGGTGTCGGGGTGATCGGGTGACGGTTGTATAATGACCGACCCACGGTTCACAGTCTGCCGCCTGGGTTTTGTTTCGCCGAGAAACTCAACTCGCCCGCTGTAATTAAATCGTTCGTGCATTACGATAAAAACAGAGCAGAAATGCGAGGCGCTCTCGGCCCGGGCCTCGTCCGGTTCCCGCCGGTGGATGTTTCAGTACTGCGTCCCGGGCTGGCCACTGTCATATTGCAGCTCAAATAGGGCGACCAATACGCTTTTCCATCAGATAATATGCGCTTCAAATGGCTTTAGGCGCTCATGACATCAAGGTATTTTGCATACATGGCTCTGTATAAGCCAATATGTTTACCTTTGTGTCAGCTTGGGCATACATACACAATATTACCATGATTTTGGTATGTGTGGCCGTATTCTCCGCGTAGTTGGCGCGTAGTAATACTCCGGGAGAGAGCGAGGGGTATACGTAGTGTCAACTACAAGGAAGATACGGCCACACAGATCAAAAACATGGTTAAGTTATATTTATTATTCACCATTCCAAATATAAGAAGTCAAAGGAAAGAAAAAAATGCCCTTAAATTTCTCACGCACCACTTCACACGCCAGGGACCTTTTCCCCGTATTCTACTGAGTAGAATACGGCTTTCCGTATTCTACTCAGTAGCGATCTGTAGCCTCTATAGGTTTAATAAAGAGTTTCAGCATTAGGTGGATAATAAAACTTTGACTTCTGACTTGTTCTCCCTATTCGTCACCATTATGGAGAGTTCTATGAAGTGTCCCTTTTCTTGTCTTTTTTTCTTAATTATTATTATTATTATTATTTTTACTATTATTACTATTATTGTTATTATTATTATTATTATTATTATTATTATTATTATTATTATTATTATTATTATTATTATTATTATCATTATCATTATCATTATTAGTAAAGCACATAATTCGCCTTTACAGGCGGTCCTACATTATTTATGGCATCTGGTGACTATCTCTACGTGCTATCTCTACCTCTCTCCATGTTGTACACGAGGTTCCTCCTGTGGTTACTAACGAGTGCCGTGTGTTGTTTTGCTGCAGGATGGACCCCGCTGCACGAGGCGTGTAACCACGGCTGGCTGGACGTGGCCAAACAGCTGCTCAAGTGTGGAGCCGACGTGAACGTGCACGGCCTGGACAACGACACGCCGCTACACGACGCCTCCATCAACGGCCACGCCAAGGTGCGCCCAACACTCACTATGAACGACCAGATCTAGCCTCAGTTCTCCCCCATAGCTTAAATACTCACAATATTAACATACAGTTCTAGCCTCAATTCTCCCCCATAGCTTAAATACTCCCAATATTAACATACAGTTCTAGTCTCAATTCTCCCCCATAGCTTAAATACTCCCAATATTAACATACAGTTCTAGTCTCAATTCTCCCCCATAGCTTAAATACTCCCAATATTAACATACAGTTCTAGCCTCAATTCTCCCCCATAGCTTAAGCACTCGAAGGTGCGCCCAACACTCAATATTAACACCCAGTTCTAGCCTCAATTCTCCCCTATAGCTTTAGTACTCTAATATTAAAACCGAGTTCTAGCCTCAATCCCCCCCCCCCCCCCCACCCACCCATATCTTAAGCACTCTAAGGTGCGCCCAATACTCAATATTAACACCCAGTTCTGGTCTTTATCTCACCCCTGGTATTCTTTTTCCTATCGACTTAACATTGGTAACTTGTTCTCCATGCCCCTATGAGTACTACAGTCCATTCTCCATGGTCTATGACATCATATATCCAATGCGTCATCTGTTCTTTTAGTTTGTAGTAGGTTCAGTAGGTTCACCAAGGCTTCCGCCTAACACACGTGTTGTAGTACATCCCGAACACACTAGGTGGCAGCGCGATCGTCGCGCAGGTTAACAGTACAGTAAAACACCAGATGGCGCCACGCAGTCAGAGCGTGCTATGCTTGTTTGAGTGGTTTAACGTCCAGTAGGTTCTGCCTGACTTCTATTACGCTCTGTGTAGTTCATATGAGCGTAGATTTTTATGTGGATTGTTTATTTCCACTTGATGTGGCCACCATGCGTTTATTAACCTTGTACTGTGCTACATGAGAGTGTGTGTACCACCTGATATTACCAGTGGAATCACCAGTATGTATTTTGTAAACCCATATTGTGAAATATATATCTTTCGAGCTGTCATCCATTAGTTAATTCAGTCTCAGGTGTTAACACATAGAGTGAAAAAAACATATGCATTTGTGTGAACAATTAGAACAGATTTCTGATAAAAAATGAACAGCAAAGCACACAATTGCAAAGTCAACCACGATTTCCGTGAGTATTGAAATGTGCATAGAAGATAAATTAAGTGAATTATTGGTTGTATTTGACAGTTGGTGGAGTTGTTGCTGCGACACGGGGCCAACCCGCTGCAGCAGAACGCCAAGGGCAAGGCTGCCCTGGAAGTAGCCGCCAACCCAGACATCGTCAAGTTACTAAAGAACGAGATCATCGCCTCGTCGTCATCGTGCTCCTCCAACGACGAGGCCCGCTCTCCCACATCTCCCGAGAGCGGCACCTCCGACACGGAGCTTGACCACAGTGGTAAGTGTCACATACCATATAAGTGTCACCAGCGATACGTAGCTCAACCAGAGTTGTCTTAGCAATGGGGTAAAGTAGAACAATTCTTAAAGCATAGTGAAGTCAAGGTTTTACAGACCAGACGTAGAATCAACCAAACCCAATCAAACTCCTATATTTACGGTAGTTGTCATCCTGGCTCATCCATTGCCTTATGTAAAAACTCATTTATTTACGGTAGTTGTCACCCTTGCTCATCATACATCGCCTATTGTAAACACTCCTATGTTTACAGGAGTTGTCACCCTTTAAAAAGATACTGTAGTTTCCCCCTCACCTACTGTAAAAACTCCTATATTTACGGTAGTCGTCACCCTTGTCTCTTGTAAAAACTCCCATATTTACGGTAGTCGTTACCCTTGTTTCTGGTAAAAACTCCTATATTTACGGTAGTCGTCACCCTTGTCTCTTATAAGAACTCCTATATTTACGGTAGTTGTCACCGTTGTCTCATGTTTAAACTCCTATATTTACGGTAGTTGTCACCGTTGTCTCATGTAAAACTCCCATATTTACGGTAGTCGCTCATCATCCCTTGTCTCTCGTCGTACAGATTTGAAGTCGGAGAGCTGCCTGCCGCCGTCCTTGAGGCACCTGCACAAGTCGGCGGCAGATAAAGACAAGTACAACTCGCCGCGGCTCACCCTCAAGTTCCAGCAACTGAAGACGAAGGAGACGAATGGCCACTCGCCGGTGCGCCACAAGTCGCACAAGGAGTACAAGGCCTACAGTGTGGTGACGGTGGAGAACAGTGAGCGCTACGACAACGCCTTCTCCCCAGCCACCAGCTCGCTGAGCCAAGACAGTGACTTGTACGACCCGCAGCTGGAGCGGCGAGGGGAGGGCGACCTCTCCAACAGCAGCTGCCACACGGTGCACGGGTCGCTGGCGCTTACTGTGCCCGTCCCCTCCAGCGCCCAGTTCACGCACAAACTCAGCAGTAGCGGGCTCGAGCCGCAGCCCTGCTCCACTGCGCCCTCGGCTGTGACCGTGACGGCCAGTACTCTGCCCCCGTACACGACGGCCACCACCACTCCCTCTGGCGGGCGGCACCCGTCGGTGAACAGTTTAAGCAGCCACAGTGCCAGCGGGAAAAGTGATATTTACTCGAGCTCGAGCGCCAGCAGCAGCAGCAGCGGCGGCGCGAGCGCAAAGACAATGTCGGAGCAGTCGACGACCTCGGTCTTCACGGCGCAGTTCGAGGACATCAGTGACGCCGAGGACGAGGCCGGGGAGGAGCCCATGGAGGTGGACATCTCGGCCTCGGGGCCCGTCGCCTCGTCCTCGCCGTCGCTCACGTCCAGCGGGGTCGTGCTCCCGCAGGCAGCTCTGGGCGGGAGCCACGCCCCGCCCCCGCCCGCCGCACAGATACCACACATTCCACACCCCCTGAGCTCCATAGCCATGAGCCAGCCCACAGCCGCACCCCAGGTACGGCGGACTTTCTTCCCGACCAAGCTGTCAGACTCTCACCACCACCATCACCATCATCACCACCATCATCATCATAGCCCTCACCACCCGACACATTTACTGTCCATCCATAGTGGTGAGGCCAAGTATGGACACATCCCACCCACCTTTACCCCGACCACCTCCTCCTCCCCCTCCTCCTCCTCCTCCTCCTCCTCACACCACCCATCTCACCTCCACCCCTTACCCATGGACTCACACAACAACACAGAAGACAGAGATAGAGACTTGAAAGCGCGCCATAAAGAATCTCAGCACAGTGTGTCGCTGGCGCTCTACAAATTTGAGGATGATAGTGGTGACGAGGGAGATCGCAAAGATCTCAAACTCTCGCCGAAATTGGAGAGAGATCGGGACCGTGATATGTGTAGCAATAGATCTTCTCCCAAGTCAGAGAGAGACTGTCGATATTCCCCCAAAATAGACCGCGAGAACCGGTCGCCGAAGAGTGAGCGCGACCGGTCGTCGCCAAAGTTTGAGAAGGACTCGAAATTAATCAGTTGTAAGCCGGAGAAAGACCGGCTGCAATGTCGATTAGACCGCGACCGCGAGCGAATATCCCCCAAACTGGAGCGCGAGGTGAAACTGTCCCCCAAGTCAGACCGCGAGCACCGCCACTCGCCCAAAGCCGAGCGCGACCACGCTAACCCCAGCAAGGCCAACTGTAAAACGCTCGAGTCCAACCACAGCTCGCCCAAATCCGATCGCGAGCAGCTCTCCCCGAAATCGGACAAGGACCGGCCCACCTCCCCGAAGGTGCCGCCCTTGAAGATAATCATCCCGGGGAAAGGCGCCGCCACCACTCAGCAGAGGGACGGGGAGAGTCTAAAGTCCCTGCTGATGAAGCCCGCCCTGCCCTACGTCCTCAACCCCACCCAGGAGGGCGCCAGTGCCGAGGGCGCGCCGGCCGATGCGGTGATGGCGGACGGGCAGGCCGGGGCGGGCGACCAGGTCACGCCCGGGTCGACGCGTGCCACCAGCACCAGCCCCAATACCACGGGCGGGTCGTCGCAGGGCGCCAATGTCAATGACGGCAGCGGGAGCAGCAGCGGTGGTAGTAATAACAACGGGAACACCACGGGAGGGAGTGGGAACAACGGCACCAGTAACAGCAACTCAGGCAGCAGCGGCAGCAGCAGTGGCAGTACCTCTGCGACAACTAACACAACCTCATCTAGCAGTAGCACGTCGGCCACCGTGAAAACCGAGGCGGACTCCTCCCAACAACAACAACAACAACAACAGCAACAACAACAGCAACAACAACAACATCAACAATCATCACAACAACAGCAGCAACAACAGCAACAACAACAGCAACAACAACAACAACAACAGCAACAACAGCAGCAGCAGCAACAAAAGCAGCAACAACAGTCGTACAGTCCCGGTGGTGGGTGTGATGGCGGGGGTAATAACGGTGGCAACTCCAAGGATAACTCGCCGGACCATGGTTTGCCCGGCCACCCGCCGTCCGAGTCCATCGCCCGGCGGACGCGCAACAAGGAGCGCGAGGAGAAGGAGCGGGACCCGGAGAAGGACTGTAAGGACAAGGACGACAGCGACTCCAAGGACAAGGACTCGAGGGACGAGCACACGGGCGAGCGACGGATTACGCGCTCCGCCTTCCGGTCCCAGCAGCAGCAGCGTGAAACCAACCAACCTCATGGACAGCAGCATCAACAAGGTAAACACACACCCACGTATCTACTCTGGATATATATACGTCTTAAGGGCTGATTCCACCAACACAATTAATTTGTCGTGATATATCTTGGTATATCTTGTAATATCTTACAGTGGCGCGATGTGTCGTACCTCCATTGTCAGAAAACGTAGCCCTGCGGTGTCGGGTCGATGTTTTGGTGCTCCAACACGGCGACACCTCAAGACACATGGCGACAAATAGGCACGTGATCATTCAAACCTAGCCCGTCTTAGAACGACACCCAAATCGTGACCAAGCTCGCTATATCTTGTGTGTTGGTGGAATCAGAAAAAAAACCGCCATAGGCTTAACATGGGATTTGTTTATGTCACAGGTGTGGCATAAAGTGTCGTTTATGTCACTGTTTTCTAATTGCCTTATTGTCCATGGTATGCGAAGTACTCATTGAGAATATGTGGGGACTGAGTAAACCACTTCCCATTGTTTAGAAACTGTCAGGTATCATAACCGTTGTATATGGAGTCAAATCTGTGGTATACGGCCTCAAAGCCATTGTATACGGAAAAATAGTCCCTCTATTGCTGACAAGCAAAAACATAGTCCCTATTGATATACCCTTTAATTTGGCGATTCCTGGGTTCAATTGATTTGAGGAGGTGGATAATAAATACAACGAACGATGGTTTTGTAGACAGGCAGCTCTGTAATCCACCCGAGGTTGACGGCACAATACTCTCACTGACGCTTGTGTATTACTACACGTCAACCACTCGTGAGTTACGGCCGCCTATCCACAAAACCATAGAGAACTCTCTATTTATAATCTGGTCACTTCTTGCATACCCTTCTATATCATCATATACCTGTGTGCAAATATCTATAGGGAGCCAAAGTGGCCCCTACTATTATTAGTATAATGTATGAAATTTACCTTAATAGCCTGTAATTCGTAAATCCAGTAAATGTTATCGATTCATTACAAATGCATAGATATGGGACTGTTTTTCACGCTTTGAACAAATTGGACTTTAACTACCCAAACAAACAAACAAACAAACAAACGCTCTCAACAACCTATCATACTATGGGAACTCACAGGGTAGCTCATAAATAGGTCACTATTCTGACGTCATCCCGCTGATGTCACGATGTCGCGCTTGTTATGTCAAGCAATGAAGATGGGAATAACAGAATTACACTCGTTGTAATCAACGACAGAACTCAAAAGACGTAACAGCGCCCACTCTCCTAGCACATCCTGCACTTTGCTTCCTGCACCCGCTAATAAGCGCGAACGATCTGCTGGGAGAGTGTCACGCTCTGAAAGAAAGGTGCTACAGTTTCTTGAGTTACAAACAAGCATTACAGCATATCTACTGCTGCTCAGATTACTATAATAGTACATTGTCCATGTGTCAGAATAAGCAAATTTTGAATATATTTATGTTCTGGTCTCCTCGATGCACATCAATAATTGACTACGACAGTTGTAGCCACTGTATGACGTTGCCGTAACATTGTCACATAGCAACGCACATAGCAACGCGTCAAAATGTATGTAGTAGTGTGTGCACCGTATTGCACTCTGTGCAGTACAGAAAATTACTGCACACCATGTAGATATTTTATAGTTACCACTTGCTTAGCAGTGGTCAGTAAATAGAAGATATACATGCATAGGTATATAATAAACAGTAAAAAGGAAACGACCTGCCCGCCTTACCTCTCCTGACCTCGTTTGGTCTGTATAGACTTGATGATAGATCAGGACAGGAGACCGTTTCGTCAGAAGGTCGTTTCCTAATATATACTGATATTATATTACTACATGATACTATCATATACCAAATGACTATATTGTCATAGTCACGTGATGATATGCCCCATACACACCAGGTGACGTACGGGTATAAATACGACATGGGTCGGAGCGGGCGGTATACGTAGTGGATACGGTCACCGGTATATGGTAATAATAGGGTAGAATCCAAAGTATTGATTGGTAACACACTGTATTGTAATGCTTATATATACTGAATATCCATATTCCATTACTACACATTATTGGCGGATATAAAAACATAAAGCGGCCACGCTACTGGGCTATAGTTGTTTGGATCGATTGGCAGCCGCTGTCGTCCACATAAGAGGGCCACGTTTTGTTGGGTTTTTTTTTGGTGTTTTTGTTTTGTCTTTGTTTCTGTTTTACCAGTTTTTATTCAGGGATATGTCTTAAATAACCACCAAGTTCGACTGCCATTATCGGGCGCTCTTTGACATGTGTACAATACAGGACTTCCTCTTTCTTCTATGCCTATAGCAGGTATTGTCAAGGTTGTACAGACTAGTCTTAGCAGCGGTTGGTAAATGTATGAGATGGAGTATTGAATGGTAATATGGTAATGAAGAACAGTACTTGGAATATTTGTTAGAGCAGTTGAGAAGAATCCTATCCTCTATGTCTTCTGTATCCAAGGCCATGTTCGATTAATAAACAAGTGTTCAACTGTATCAGTCATGAACAACGTGGTATGAGTACACTATAGTGATTGGTTTCGGATACAAGCGGTCGTATGCTCCGAAGAGTTGATGCGTAGTAATATCAGAGAACATGCGAGGATATTACTCCGATGAGCATAACCGCTTTTATCTGAAACCAGTCTATATTGTATTTATAATCCACCTTTTCCTCCCTCCCTCCTCTTTATATTTTGAGAGTGGGTATCGGATCTATGATTCATTTCCAAGGTTGGTTTGCTCGTTGTCAATGTAGCATCGGCTTGCCATAGAGGTGTTATTGCCAGGTCTTCGTAATCTTTACATTCACATTTCTCCTTTACTGTATATAAAAGTGAGGTTGATCAGGGGGAAAACGTTCAATCCAGGCATGGGATTTCCCCTGATCTTTCCAGAATTGTCTGTGTGGTATGGTGTACAGCCACCTTTCTCCTACATCCCCATGACTTGTTATAAAAGACCTAGACCATTAGGAAGGTGAATTTAGGCCTTTGAATTAATGTGAGGCGACCTCCATGAGACTCAGAGGCCAGGGATTTGCTTCATGAGAGATGTTTTACTTCTTCAAACTTCAGGATACTGTTTGCTGTCACAAAGCAGATTGCTGCTGCCTCAGACTTTAGTGGGTTGAGGGGGGGGGGGGGGGGGGGGCACCCCTCTCATACGAACTCACACTCTCTAAGTGGTATTCTGTATTCCAGTCCAAATAAAGCCACTACGGCGCCAAGTACACTGTATTCCCACCAGGTGGCATCATTATAGGAATCTGATGTACATGTTTAGCACAGGAGGCAGGCCAGTGAATTCTCAAGGCTCTAAGCCTAATTCGTTAAGAATTCTTCTCTCATAGAGTAGTGAGAACCTTGTACAGAATACCACTTCGAGAGTGTGAGATCTTGTGAGAGGGGTGCACCGGGTTGGCACAGTGGTTAAAGCACTGGGCTGGTAATACCAAGGTTGTGTGTTTAGGTCCCACTGCAGCTGCCTTTCTCCTTCATCCCCAGGATTGAAAGACTTGCTGCTATACCAACAGCCAGTTCTTCTCATACCATGTTTATGTGGTGTATGAGGTAAAAGAACTAATTTGATTTTTTAATAAAACTAAGAAAAACTAAAAATAAGTCTAACCCTCAACTCCCTTCTTCTTCCCTTCCAGCCAATGGAGATTCTTCCAATTCGTCTGATGAGAAGGACAAGGAGGGGCCGAGCCACCACCACCACCCGCGACCCGACGAGGAGAACATTCACCCCCGGAAGCGGAAACTGCGCCAGCGGACGGAGCAGCCGCCGCCGCCGCCGCCGGAACCCAACACCAGCACCAGCACCAGCCAGCCCCCTCCCCCCACTCATCACGAAAAGTTGGAGAATCCATTTGAGCTCTACGTAGCCATAAGGAGACAGGTGAGTTGTGTTCTTGGCTTCTTTTTTTTTTAGATTTCATTTTTGGTTGTGTATTTTGGGGTTGTTGCTCATATATGGGGGCCATCCCTAAAGTACGCTCGTCAAATTTCTTAAAATTTTGACCCTCTCCCTCGTCCATTTTGTATGCCATAGAATGAATAGGGGAAGCACGCAGATATTTGAGAGTTTTTAAAGAAATAGTCGTTTTAAAAAAGGAACTTTAATAGACTGATTGTAAGTGAAAGGAGTTGAAGATGTCCAGATGTGTAATGTTATTGTACTTTATCTTCAGATCTCATATCGACGTCTTCAATGGGATATTGTCCAGCCTAAGGCGCCCCAAGGATTTAAGGATTACCTGCTTGTAAATGGCAACTATGTCCTTGAGGGAAACACAGCTTCCAGACTTGCTGCCCCAATGGTAAGTTGGCTCTCTTCTGAAACCAGGTTTCTATATGAATATGAATTGAACATTATTTAGGACAATAATATAATGGTTTGAATATCCCTACAGTCCCCAAACTCCTCAGTGATGTTTTCTCAGGCTTTCTCGGGCAGAAAATTCCACATTATTTCTATTTATTTATGTTTATTTAATCTGACACCGACTTTCCTGGAGAAGATAAATATCCTAAAGTATAACACATATTATTCACAAGTGTATCCAGAAGCATTTCTGACATATAAAGCACAACGTTATTTATTTTACATATATTTACTCTCCGTTTACAGTTGTCGCCGCCGAACTCTGTCACGGGACCAATGCGCGACCTCTTCATTGAGCAAGAAAAGATGCGGTATAAACTGCGGCTACAACACGTCATTGAAAGGGTATGTATAGCCTTGTATACATATAGTTATGTATATATAACATTAATATGTCCAACAGGGTTGTCAGGGAATTTCGCAATTTGCCAGTGAAAAATAGCTAATAGTGAAAGGCCAAGATAATAGATAGTATTTAACTGAAAACAAGACAGGGAACGTCTGTACCTATGCTGATGCTACCTGAGTAAGAACTTATTATCTCACCCCTGGTATTTTTGTCCCATTGGCTTAACATTGGGAACTCGTTCTCCATGTCCCTACGAGTATTGCAGTCTGTTTCCCATGGTCTATATCCTGTGATATTCTGATAAATACAGAAAGAAACTCGTTTTGGTCCAAGTCATTGTTCTGCAACTCGTTTGAATGCTCCGTGATATTCACTCAGCTGTCACCTCGTTCATATCACTCCGCTTCAAACTCTTGGAGAACGACGACTTTGACCTAAACTTGTTGGTTCCTTCTTTAATAACCACCATAACAATATCTGGGCGCACATTGAAATCAGCTCTAGGACTGAGTGCGTATTCCCAGTATAAATAAATGTTTTAAAAAAACCAAGTTACACTGTCCAGTGTGACATCACCAACAATAGAAAATCAACTGGATTTCTCCTTGTTACAGGAAAAGTTGATGCTTTCAATGGAACAAGAGATCATCCGAGTCCATGGTCGGAGGGCGCGGGCGCTGGCCAACCAAGGCACGCCGCTGTCCTTCTGCGCCATCCTGCGGGACGAGAACATCTACACGCCCATCGAGGCCGAGCAGGAGGAGAAGGAGAAGACGATCCGCTCGCGCTACAACGGGCGCCAGTTCCTCTCCTGGCTGCAGGACGTGGACGACAAGTTCGAGAAGATCAAGGAGGACCTGCTGCTGCGCCATCACCACGAGGCGGAGAGTCTGTACGCCGTGCAGAAACTCGAGTGGGAGTGGAAGATGAAGGACTCCGGGCTGGCCGACCACAAGAACCCGGCCACCATTGATGACGTCCACGTGCCCATGGTGCAGGTGAATGATGACTTCGATCTGCTGCCAGTGTAGACCCCGCGAGACGCAGTGCGCCAGACGGCAGCAGCAGCAGCAGCAGTGAGGAGCCCGGACGAGGCGGGGGCGTCCCCGACCACGCGCCGGGCGGAGGAGGAGGAGGAGGGGAGGGCGGACCCGGTACTCACCACCTCTCCCCTCACCTCAACACAACCCCCGAACCAACATTCCATCACGAGGCCATGGCGGCGTGTCCCTTCTTCGACACACCCTCGGGAAAAAAAGGAAAAAAGTCTGCGCGTCAAAAACCCCAGAACTGGATATTTTTTGGGTGCGAGAATTGTCTTCCCCTGATCGCTGCCGCCTTTTCCTTCGTAGAAGGGCTGGTGGTACCTGGGAGGGATTCCTTCAGGAAGGCTGCTTTTCTTATGACGTCACGACTTGGTGATGACGTCACGGTGTCACGTGCTTGTAGGGGGGGACGAGTCAGTGATGCGTGAAAAGAGGAGTCGTCACGGTTCACCAGAGACTTGTCCACGGAGTACTGAGCACAGCGTTACGGACGAGTGAGCACACGGTCACGGCCCAGTGCGCACACGGGTCACGGCCCAGTGCGCACACGGGTCACGGCCCAGTGTGCACACGGTCACGGCCCAGTGCCCACACGGTCACGGCCCAGTGCCCACACGGTCACGGCCCAGTGCGCACACGGTCACGGCCCAGTGCGCACACGGTCACGGCCCAGTGGTGACAGGCGACATGCACCTCACAGACAGTCCTCGTGAAGGGGCGCATACCCGACCACACAGACACTACCGTGTTCCTTGTTACCTTCGATGGTGATTTTCTTTTTTGATGGATTTAAAAAGAAGGAGAGGAGGAAAAAAAAAATATACAGAGACAGTTGTTTCTCGGTGTGAACCACTCGCCTATCATGGCCGCGTAGCGTACTTTGTACCGCATCTGACCAAGGACTTTTCTCACAAGTTTTGATCTTCTTGAGAGTTTGTATTTTTAGCGTCGTCATCGTCGTCTTCGAGGAGTTGACCATTTCGTGGACTAACCGCATGCTCAACAGAATCGTGTGACAAAACTGGTGTTGTTTAAGCCTCAGATTGGTGGAGAAAGAAGTGAGGAGCGAGAGAAACTACATGGAGTTTTTTGTGATACTGGCTTACGGCCTGCTGAGTGTTGTCTTCTAGAATTAACAGTGCAGTGATAGAGTGAGGTGCAGGCTTGGAGCTGAGCGCTGTCCTAAGCCGACGTCTGTTCAGTCTAGTTGTAGTTCATATTGTAGTAACAAGCTGTGATTGCCAATGCTAAAGGGAGAGATGTGTGTACCCGAGACTCGGTTAAATATCAAACCTTCAGAGGTCTGTTTGTATCAAACATTTCCCCCCACTGAGAAAAAAATCTGTAGATTTGTTCCCTATAAGAAGGTGTTAATGATATAGACAGGGGAGTTTGATGCGTATGATAGACTATCTAGTTCTATTCACGGTGATGTGTTTTATTTTGTGGTGGACCTCAGAAAACAGGAGAACAATGGGAGAATATTGAAGATTTATTGTCTGGGAAACACAAATTGTATTCGTTTCTTCTGAAATGGTGATCGTATGTGTTACATATAGATACGAGGTGACCAGAGTTTGGACCCCTTCACCAGAAACTGCTATACTTCATGAGATCTTTAAGGGGGAAATCGAAACGAGGAGAAACATTCATACATACATACTGATACAAATCAATAGGGAAGCATAGAGTAATACTTGTAATACAAACAGGACATACAGATATACAGAAACACAAAAATGCATACACACACAAGAACATTGTTTTCCCAAATAAGTCACAGACTAATGAACGAAAACAATTATTATAACACATACTAAGAAGGAACCGCATCGAGATCAGTAGCTATTGAAAATATGCCATGAGTTTGGTTGTTCAGTAATCTCACGAGGCAAACCCCAGTGAGATTATGTAACAAACCAAAATAAGTTGAGTATTATCAGCAGCTACAGATCGAGTTTGGTTCAGATTTTATCTCACCCCTATCACAGACTGATTTGCTAACATTTATAACATCATCCCCATTGAGGTTTTTTTGGGTTCTTTTTTTGCAAAACTTCATGGGTGTTGAGTACAAGTTCCCAATGTTAAGTCTCCAGGGAAAAAAGTACCAGGGGTGAGATAAAAACTATAGAGGAAACCTATAAACGTTTATGGTCTGACCTCATATCCCATCAAGTCTGAATAGCGTAGTAATTCACAAGGCGCAGCTGCGTGAATTATGTCGCGTTCCAAACGAGATGAGATCGAGCTCTGACCGTTAACTTGAATAGGTTTCTGAATTTATCTCACCCCTCACATTGACTAATTGGCTAACATATGTGACACAATCCCCCCATTGAGCATTTATTCTAAATACTCCATGGGCATTGAGTACGAGTTCCCAATGTTAAATCTACAGGGGGGAAATAGACCAGGGGTGAGATAAACACACGAGCCGTCTTGATATAAAAGGGACGTGATTTAACTGACGATATAATCCGAAGAGGGATCATCCTGCATATTCCTACCACGTTTAGATATAATACACGTACTGTTCTAAGTCACACCCACGTCCCACGGCGCCATGCCGCCTAGCGGGCCACACGCACACCTCATGGTCACCATCACCCAGTCGTCATTGTGGGGGGGTTTTTTCGTTGTTATTTTTTTTTATTATTATTTTTTTTTTAGATCCTCATTCTTCGTTATTCCACCTCATTGATCATAATATACATACATATATATAAATATATATATATATACGAGACTACGTAAGGTCGACATGTTATAGGGTTACCCATTGTGTTCCTCCATCATCGGCCGCCAAGGGTTGGGCATGATGAGAATGATATTGTGCCCCATCCTGCTGGCGTATGGGTATGTACAGGTAGGCATGTAGGCGATCATTGATATATATATATATACACATCATTTATCATATACTCATCATCAGGATTTCCTTTTGTTTGTCCATGCTGAGGGTCTTCGTCATTTGAGAGGTATTTAGATGAGAGCGGAAAAAAATACAAAACTTGGTTGATTCGAAGAATGGAAACCAACAAAAAACAAAGCGTATTATCGTGAATTAGTTTCCGTGGTCAGCGTCGCCCTAGCCATACCTCTCCCTGTCCTCTTGATTGTACATAAATTTCATTATTGTCATTTGCTTTGGACACTTCGTTATAGGTGCTCGGAACAGCCTCCAAGGTATAGAGAGAAAACAAATTATATATGTATATGAACACCTTGTCATTGATTGATTGTACATATTTTTTTGAAATTATTTTTGGACTAAGCTAATGATATGAGTAATGAGGAGGTTATACATGATGGTTTCTAAACTTCCTTGTTGTTGGCTCGACTGTTGCCTCCCTTCGCTCCGGCTACTGTTGTCAGACGTTTCTGTTTGGTTGTGTATTTTTGAGAGGTGAACTTGTGCTGAATTTCCTCCAATCGGAGTTGGAGATATAGAAACTTAGTTTGCAGCGCTATGCTGTGGACGTAGCGTAACCCGTAGCGTAGGTGTAGCTTTCCCTCTATGCGGCAGGTCCCATGAAGAGCTAGACGTAGCGTTTAGAACTCCATTAGCCCTCCTTCTCTTATTAGCAGCGGCTCTCCAGGGGTGCCCGCCCCCTCCCCCCCCCCCCTCCTAGGGGGGGCTCAGATTCTGCACGCTCAACAGCAGATTTTTTTTTCTTTACTCGGGGAAAGGTAGAAAACCAGATAATTTGAATAAATAAGAAACTAAATATTTGAAAACTACATATATAAGTCAGGACAAATCTATATCATGAGAGTGTTGACTAGAAAAGTTGTAAAGTACGTAATTAAGCATAGTTTTAAAAGTTCAGGTTGGAGTCTTTGCTGTTTAAGAGTTCAGTTACGTGTTGGATAAGGTTCTTTGCCATTGTGAAAGACTGATCCACGTTTGAAATAGTATTTACTACTGTTAATACGAATAGTTATCATGTGAGGTATTCCCCCCACTCTTCTCTCCCGACATTTTAACAACATACCGATTGAGAAACTTGCAGATTATTATCATCCTCATAGATTGAACTAATCGCATATAAGATATATCCATCGGTACAGAATGCTAAATGTTGTTTGTCCAGTTTTAAAAAAAAGAAGAAAAAAATACAGAGTACAAGGGTTGATGATTTCATTTTTTCCGGATAACAATAGTGTAAAGTAAATTATTGTGAGTTCCTTTATTTTTCTATTATATGATAATGTGGTACAGTATGAAGTGTCTGGTCACTGCTTTTCTGCCAGTTGTTATGGTTTTTGTTTCGCCTTTCATGCCCTACGGCTGTTCGTGCACTCTTGGACGGCGACGCGCCGGACCGGAACTGGCACACCGGAACCGGAAGTCGTCGGCCATTTTGTTATTTCATGATAGGTCTGACAACAATATCTCGCAAGCAAGTGGATGGTGTTTGACAGAAAAAAATAAATAAAAGTTCTACAAAATGATAATTATGCATTTGTGATGTGATTATTTAATACGTCTAGATTTTAAAGGCATATAGGACAATTTGAGTTTAGAATTAAAACCAATGTCATACACCTGATAGTTGAATATGGTGATCACAAGGTGCTTTAAAAGACATACCAAACTTAAAAATTAGAGATCAATATAATTATGATATTAAACTAGAATATATACTAATTTGAAAAGGTCAGTTTTTACGTGGTAAAGTCCACGTCATTTTCTTCAAACTTTTACAGAATATAATAAATGGCTGGTATTATACATATAAGTAATCAAACCTATAGCTCGCCTACCTTGGACATACCCTGGGGAGGTGTTTTTAAACGATAAAGCGATTTAAAAAGACTTATCTTAGTTTTTGGTACGTTTTCGTGTTCAGTCATATTGGAAGACTTGTCTTGTTAAAAAAATTCAGTCATATTATTCAAGATACATGTAAGTAAGCAATAAGTATCTGGGAATATATATACCAATTCGCGAGATACTCCTACCAAATTGGGATTGTCCTGCACAAAGAAGTATCGTCCATTGCAATCAGAAGGCCTCAATAGTAATATCACTTTTTAAAACAGCGCAACGATAAAAGGATATTGGTCAGTATCGCCAATGTAAATCTTAATCGTAGCCGTTTATTCAGTATCTACCTCTCTTTTCAAGACACAGCCCAGGGTCCCGTTGAATAATCTAGGCTTGTACATAAAGACCCTTTTCTGCGCCTTGTACATGGGATATAGAGCACATATTGTCCCCCGACGCCATCAAAAACACCAGGCGGCGGGATAAATTATCAATGGATTTTTTCAAAAATGTTTTAGGCTTGCCATGGAGGAACTTTAGCCTCGTCTTGATATTTATATATAAATTACAATAACTGATAACAGTGGTATTTCTTTGCTCTATAGCAAAAGGGACTATTTTCCCGATATACCATGGTTTTGAGGCCGTATACCACAGGTTTGAATCCGTATACCACAGTTATGGTATCTGACAGGTTTTATACAATGGGTCGTGGTTTAATGAGTCTCAATACATTTTCAATGGGGGCTTTGTATCATTGGATAATAAAGTAGCGTTATCAGTAGCGGCTGATGGCGGAACTAGCAATCACTATGTGCCCTAAAGTTTGATGATATTCAAGTTTGTTCGCTAAGACAGTCTTAGCCGTCCACGAGGTCGTCCATAAGTGTTGAATGAGGTTGACCTAGGCCTATATCGTCCCCGGGTATCCTTGGCGTACAGAAAAAAATGTCTGCATGTGCGATCCTAGATAATTTAATGGCCTCCAGGTGTTTCTTGAGAAAACGAGGGCACTCAGAGGAAGGTAATTAGAGATATACAAAAACATTGTACATAGATACGATTCCAAAGATAAAAGTTTCCATTTTCGATGGAAATCCACCTTTTCATTGCCAGCCTATAATATTCCTACTCCTATGTAAATCAAATATGAAATCTTATAATTGAGCCTCATTCACATTCAAATAGTGGTTTGGATCCCCCGAGACACCAAATTCCACATTAAACAAATTTCCACAGCTCATAGAAATAAACGATACCTTGGCCACTCGTATAACTATATTAAAACCAATAAATCGATAAATGGTGACAGATTACGATCTTGATGCGGCTCCACATTCCCCTGGACATTTATTGGCTTTCCTCTATAAAAGGAACAGTCTTCTACTAACATTCTTTTCTCGAATGGGCTTATGTTTTCATGTAAATCAGTCTTTTTTCCTAATGACGAGATCCAAATGGCATGTAAATGGTAGTTTCTGTTCAGTTTAATACTTAAACCTATCTTGAGAAAATCCACGAAAATTGAAAAAGAAATCCTTAATTCAGACAGACGCAACGCGGGTAGGAATTGACATCTGATAATGTTTTGCAATACTAAGAAAGAAACTGATGAGTGTTTGGTCTGTCTCCTCGTTCGCCATCGAGTTTGGAATGCGAAGTATTATGAACGAGGCGATAGCCGAGTGAAGCTATAATCCCCACTGTTCACTTCTATATCCGCTAGATGGCAGCTCTATGTAGACGCTTGTAACACGGACGTCCAAATCCAGGTGGCGCCACTGGTAACAAGATAGGACAGATCAGAGGTTGACCGCCATCTCTGTCTCCCTCTGTCCCGACCAAAGAATCAGGGGCCCGTTTAATAATCTACATGTAGACCCTTTTCTGTATGCCACAGAGACACAGGGACAATGTGGTTCAACTTATACAACACTTATGGACGACCTTATGGACGGCTAATACTGTCTTAGCGAACATATCGTTAAACGATAACCATTTTATGAGGTACAGAAAAGGGTCTTAATGTACGATCCTTGATTATTAAACGGGCCCCAGTGGTCTCTAGTTCCCTGGTTCCGACTAAGAGGTTGGTGTGGTTCAGTCCAGGAATTCTTAATTTATAATCAAGCAATTTTGTTCTATGTTGATTCTGAGAGCCGAAAACTTACTCAGAAATATTCGTAGCTCATAAAAATGATGACAAAGTGCAGCTTCATGGTAATTTATTTAAAATACACACAACATGAAATAAGAAAATGGGGAAATGGCTTTAAGAGTACGAAATAATGACTCCACAAGCACTGGCTCAAGCGGTGCCAAAGATCTGTAGGAGAGTGTCACTTACTTACAGCTTTAAGGTCACATGGATTTAACCCCACCAAATCTTATATCGTGTGTTTTGGTGGCCATTGTAAAAGAACCACACCCCTGGTAGAAGACTGAAAAGTGGCTTCCCTAAAATTCCCTTACCATCTTAATCCTCTTTTTTAAAATTTTGATTTTGATTCCACATTATTCACCTTATTATAGGTGGTCTTCCATTACAACATGTTCAACCTTGGACTAGTATAATTTTCGTTTTGATTATTTTCTTAAAGAAAATGACGCTGCCCGCCCATTCCATATTGCAGTCCAAAGCATAAATTCCCCACAGTAAGTTGTAGACGGTTCCTTATTATCACATTATCTGAATATGATTTTATTTAAAACACGCCATTTTGATTACTTACATGCTATTGGTCATTCCCTTGGCCCTCGATCACGAACATAATTAATACTGCACTCCTATTGCTCAGCAGGTTGTATTTCATAGATGATCGACCACAAGGTATATGATAACTATGAGCAAATGTTAACTATTGACAAATGAGCATGGACTTGTTAATGAATAACAATTAAAAGGTTTGGGATATATTCACTGTATGGATCTGTAACCTACTTGCACCCAGTCAACTTTCTCATCCTGCAACTACCTAAGACTAATATATCAAGCACCAGTGGGTCAATGAGGATTTTCGTTCTTAAGTGATTGGTCATGGTCAGCTGGGCACACCTCTAAGACCCTGAGGCACTCTGCTCCTTTCACAATGTCACAGTGGATTTAACACGCAGATAGTGGAGGGATTACGTTTTTGCAGGAAGCTGCAAGTCTATATGACCACTATAACCTTTAGGTACCGTATATAGCTCAAGCGAGCACGCTATGATAAATACAATATCAACCTGTTTCTGATACTACTGTGCATATATCATCCTCTCCTTGTAGTTGACTCTACGCAATATCCACGCTGACGTTCGAATATGACTACGTGCCATCTACGCGGAGCATACGCCCACTAGTATCAAGAACAGCTTGATATTGTGTATGTATCCTTGGGAAAAGGTAAGCCACAGACAGCAGGTTCTCCTAATACCAAGTAAACCTCATGGAAACACACTCTGTGTTACTGTTTGAATATAGACTGAAGAACCCGACTTCACACAAGTGGTGTAAATATTTGCATACTCTATGGGCATTTAGTATCATCCATGTATGAAACCTCATCGGCCGACATCAATGCTCTGCGTGTAGATCCTTCATTGTTGGTAGTTGATCTCATTGGTCAGTGATTCCCACAATAGCCATCGTGCATTTTTAAACGAGTAATATCGAGAGCTCCTTTCAGCGTGTAATGTGTGCACTATGATGTGGCACCGTGTTACGTAATCCTCTCTCCACCGATATGTGGTGTGAATCTGGCCTCATCTAGTTTTATGGCATATTTGACAATTCACCTTGAAAATTTAACCAATGTCAATGACTAGGATGATCTCCGAGTGTTATAGAACACACACCAATACACACCCAAATGCACACGCCCGCACACGTTTTACAAACTCAATGGGAAAAGATACCATAAACGTCTGCCAATTAGTCAGTCAATGATAGGGGTGAGATAAAATCTGAACCGCACTCGGTCCATGATCACTGAAAATATGCCATTCATTCTGGTTTGCTGCATAATCTTACCCAGCTTCACCTCGTGAGATTACTCAACAACCAAAACTCATAGCTTATTTCCAGTATCTTAAGATATCGATGCAGTTCCTTCTTAATGTTTTGTATTCTTTCAGCAACAATAATTCAGTTACAAGAAAGAAAAGTTGCAGGGAAAGTTTTGTTCCCTTTATGATTATTGACGTATGGAAAGGGTGTGGCTACGAGGAGAACACACACAGAGAAATGTTTTGCTGAAGACTCAAGACGACTGAGTGGCGTTCACTGATGTGGAACGGAGCAGGTGGCCACAGTCACGCCTCGTCTCACATGACTGACGCGCCATGCACACAGATAAGGAGACTGTGAGTGAAGGCACTCAGGTCCCAGATGACGAGGTACCTATGTACGTGACAGACTCAATGTTCTGCCACACCTTGAATGACTCCCGTCAAAGGCTACACAGGCAGTTAAATGATGAAGGTTAACGAAAGGATCCTCTTAGATGACGAAATTAGGGAGTACAAACTTTCCGTTGAGTTTACTTCTTACCACAGCTGCGGGAGTTTCATATTCAAAGAAATTACCATTCTGTTAGGGGCCCTCCATAAATGGCGTCATGCAGCAGGGTGGGGGTGGGGGTGGGGGGGGGGGGGGGGGGTGGTCCAGAGTCCATGATCAACAATAACAAGGAACAAATAGGATGTTCATCATGGATGAATGAGCGTGCAATTATAAATGAATAACAATTAAAAGGTTTGGGTTAGATTCAGTGTATGGATAGTTTTCTGTAACCCCCTTGCACCCAGTCGACGTGCTATTTCTTCATCTGCCTGAGTCTAGGATCCAAACATATCAAGCACCAGTAGGTCAATCAGGTATTTTTAGTCTTGAGTGATTGGTCATGGTCAGCTGGGTACACCTCTAAGACCCTGAGAAACTGGCTCCCTGCTCTGTTCTCACTACCACAGTGAACAGCATGCAGATAGTTAAGGGATAGTTTTCTGGAAGCACACCAAAAGTTCAATGTGACCACTCTAAACTCTAGATGATGTATTTAGCGCGTGCAAGCACGCTCTAATAAGGGATGTATGACAAAGCATGACAAGGGGGAGGAGGTGGTCAAAAATGGTTGAAAATTCGACAAACCTTGTAAAGAGTTACAACACAGAAATTCCCATTAATATGTTGGTATCATTGACCAAGTCGTCCAACAATTAGGTTGTTATTGGAGTATCAAATATATCTCAGCGTTTCGCTTAATTCATCAAGCTTCAGCAGGTAATTTGGATATTGCTTGATGGGATAATTCCATACCCTACTTCAGGACAAACACTTGTATTCTTAGACACTTGAAGGGCATAGTTTCCATCCCGCTGAAGTAGGCCTTTTCAGATTGGCTCACCAGTTCTGAACTCTCTCACTCTCCCAGCAGAGACACTTCTGCCTTGGCTTTTCTCAGGACTCTGCTTCAAGGCACATTTTGTTATCATATCACCTAAATCGGAGAGATTGGCTTTACGCAGAATGATTCATTACAACTACATCTCTTGTGATGCGACCAGACCTGTCTGCAGAAGATTTAGATTTTGACGTCGCATATGTTTTTCCTCTGTCAACTTCCAATTGGATTCTTACTTTTTTTCTATTCAAAATAATTTAATGACAGTTAAAAATCGCCTCATAATTGCTTTATTTAGCATGGGTATATATTCTGTCAACAGTTTAGGAGTAGGTATGATTTCAGCGTACTGCAAGAACTATTATCCCTTCACTATCTGCGTGCCAACTCTGTGACATTGTTAGGGTGCAGAGGACCAGTGTCTTAGGTCTTAGAGGCATGCCCAGCTAACCATGACCAGTCACCAGAGACCAATATACCTCAATGACCCCTAGGTATTGTTATATGTGGACCCTTAAATTGCAGTTGTAGAATTAGCTGGTTGCCTAATTCTATAATTCTATAATATCACGCTCATTCATCAATGATGAACATAGTAGTAGTTACTAGTTTATTTTTAGTAGTCTTGTTGTTGCAATCTAGAGAGGTATAAACCCCAGACTTTAGACCAATTTAAGTCAGTACTGAACATTAGTCCCACCTTCCAAATATTTTTTCAAATCAAATTTTCTCTCCCACCCCATGGGTCCTTGTCTACCTCACATATTTCTCTGTGACCTACAAAAAAGGCTGAACATATTTCTTTAGTCTATAGACAATCCAGGTCCCTACTGAAAAGCTAAGGATATACCTTGTAACAGTGGAAGATCTGCACTTATGCAGAACTGTTCTTTATGCAAATAAAAAAACCAAAAAAACCAACAATTTTTAAGAAATGTAATCTATTTAGCTATACACCATTTAGTGAATAACTAAGAGTATGATGTCACCGTGGATATGGGGTAGTACGTATTAACATCGTCAGATGGCGTGGTGGATCTGGTAGCTGCCATTTGTCGTCTGGTCCTACAATTAGTTCTCAATCCATTATTGGCTGAGGCAGAGATGAAGCAGGCGCAGACACTGCTTGGAGAGTGTCAAACAAACGGGTTTCTATAAAGTGGCCGGTGTGCCTGTCGGAGAGAGGGTTCAGGATGTGAAGTCACATCGTGTAACCATGACGGACAAGGCACGGCTACGTGTGCTCAACCATATCAGCATCTACTGTACTCTACTGCTCTCTAATTTAATCATGTCAGGTATGTGTATCATCTACTGTACTCTACTGCTCTCTATTTTAATCATGTCAGGTATGTGTATCATCTACTGTAGCTTACTGCTCTCTAATTTAATCATGCCAGGTATGTGTATCATCTACTGTACTCTACTGCTCTCTAATTTAATCATGTCAGGTATGTGTATCATCTACTGTATCTTACTGCTCTCTAGTTTAATCATCATGTCAGGTATGTGTATCATCTACTGTAGCTTACTGCTCCCTAATTTAATCATCATGTCAGGTATGTGTATCATCTACTATAGCTTACTGCTCTCTAGTTTAATCATCATGTAAGGTATGTGTATCATCTATTGTATCATACTCCTCTCTAGTTTAATCAGGTCAGGTATAGATCTACTATATCCTACTGACATCTAGTTTGTTTGTTTGGGTAGTTTAACATCCAGTATGTTCTATTAGACTTGCTATCTAGTTTAATAATCATCTCAGGTGTGTGTATCATCTACTGTACCTTACTCCTCTCTAGTTTAATCATCACGTCAGGTTTGTGAATCATCTACAGTATCCTACTCCTCTCTATTTTAATCATTGGCATTTTTTCTGCTGGAAAGTCAAGGCTTATCACTGTTACACACTGAAAAGACATTGGCCTGTTATAAACATCATTCCACTCTGATAAGTCAAGGCTTAGCCATTCTGATAGTTAAAACTTCGACGTTATTTTCTGGTAAGAAAGAGTTAGAGTCTGTAAACTAGAATACTTCAAAATCAGACTCAACATTTTCAAATATCGATACCTTTAATTCAGTATAATTTGAGGCTGCTAACTTTTTTGGGGGCCAACCAAACAGGTGGCGATTGGGCGTACCTGGGGCGGTGAATGGGGCGCATTGCCGAGAGTACCGAGGTACGCCTAGTCGCACAGTATGAATGGTGCTTCAGCTGCCTTCTAGTTGTGGTATTTTGAGAACTAAAGCGGGATTCAAACGATGGCATTCATAGGGGTGATTGTATTAGACAAATCCTGCTGAGATTGTGTACTCAAACATAATTTTCTCGTCTAAATTGTAGGGTTCTATTTCCCTGTGACTTGACTTTTTTCACCTGGCGACATTTACCCCTAACAAGGAACAAATTTTGAACACTATGAGGTACCACTGTGAATTCCACTTAACGAGACCCTACTCTGTGTACACCACTTAACGAGACCCTACTCTGTGTACAGCGGCGGGTGCGGAGATCGTCTGCCGCTCCAACCTGAGTGGCGGGAACTACAGAGGTGACATGCGCACTACCGTCTCCGGACGGCGCTGTCAGCGGTGGGACGCGCAGACACCACACCGGCATGACGTCACGGCGGCCATGTTGGCGGAGGGGACGCTGACGCGGGCGCAGGACTTCTGCAGGTCACCTGACTTCGATCCCGGCGGTCCATGGTGCTTCACTACAGACCCGGATGTGGAGTGGGAGTACTGTAACGTCCCCAAGTGCGGTAAGTGTCTTTTCTAAATAAAAAAGACAACATGCTGTATCATAAGCAATCTTGATTTCAGTACATTATATCACAGTACATTGAAAGACAGTACTGAAGTCGCCCCCTCTAGAATAAAGACACCCCCCCCCCCCAAACACACACACACAAATACCAAAAAGGAGAAAATTGCCCTGCCCCTATAAAAAAAAGCTTTGCAACCCAAGCAAATACAAAAAAGTCCCCCCCCCCTCCCATTCACCCCCCCCCCCCCCCCCGTTCAGAAGTACTAAAATTGCCCCCCCCCCCCCCGCCAGAAATCCCTCCCCCTATATCAAGAGGCTGGGTCTCCACAGATAGAACCAAATTAAATTTGCCCCGTCCCATATAAAAAGTTGGGCCCCACACCCCATCCCCCAATCAGTACAATCAAAATCCCTACCCCCAATTGGAAATACTGAAAATTACATGCTGTCTGGTGTAAGTCCGCCGCACTACAGCCAATTTTACAGCTCTATTATATTATATGACACAGGTGATTTGCCGGCAACCAGCGTAATTTAGTCTCGTTGGCTGATCTCAGGGTAAGGAGATTGGAAAACTGCAGTTCTAAATTTTTTTAGAAATGAATCATGAGAGATAAAGTACATCTGACTATACATGTGCGAAAAAGAATAACAGGTTTGAGGTTTTCTGTACACGAGAATCTCACTCTCGTGCACTTCAGTCTCTAAGCCCAAGTCTAGTTTACTTTGTCCCTATGTGCGGGAGTAACTCCAAGCGGATATGACCAAAAATTACACGTTTTATATGTGGTAGGTAAAAAATAAGCGAAAACATGGTTACCATGTCCATAGGGATGATCGCTCGTATGGAGAAACCAAACAAGAGTTAGTCTCTTGTTGTTTATCGCACGACGGCAAGGTCGTGTATTACTGCGCGAGGCAAAGCCGAGAGCAGTTATATGCAATCTTGCCGAAGTGCGATGAACAATAACAAGACTAACTCGAGTTTGGTTTAGAATTTATCCTACCTTGCCCGTCTAAATTACTTCTACATTAACAAATGACGTCATTTGTCAAGTGTATCCCACTAGAGCGATATTTTTCATTTTTTTTAACTCTAGACCGAATACAGTGACCCAATGTTAAGCCTATGGAGTTTTTTTATTAGGGGTAGGATAAAGGTCTTTTTCTCCATTCAAATTTATGGTATTTTATGGGCTCAGTCACTATGTTTTATTATTATCATATACCTAAATATCATGGGGAAAAGCCATTTTATGTACATACAAACATTCACTATGGGCTCAGTACGCCAGAATTTTATAGAAGTTTGACTATGGGTATAAGATAATACATGAAAGTGTCCACATTTGTACAATGATAATGCAGTAAGTACCATATGATAAGAAACATGGAATTTTCATCCAAGTTCGTGTCTGATGTAATATGTTTAATATTTACGTCTTATTTCCAAGTGACTGGGGCACAAAATGAGCACCATATACTGGAAATGGATAAAATAGCATGATTCAGTAAAGTGGGAATTGAGCCATGTACTGGGAAACTTTTTCTTGTGTGAAACATTTTCTTTGTTGATTGACATAAAATAGATGATACTCTGCTACATTTCAGTTGGAAATCTGCAATTTGTTCTCGATCTACTTATTTAAAAAATGCACTATTGATTTCCTTATACAGAGCTTATACAGATTTCCTTATGGAGCTTACATATTAAGGGAATTTACAATTTCGCAAATGAAACTATGAATTCATAAGGAAAAGTGTTGAATAATTGAACTGCCCCAATTCAGAGGATGCCGGATGTCGAGATACGGTGAAGGGCGAGCAGTACATCGGCAATGTGACCCGAACAGTGACAGGACAGAGCTGTCTGCAGTGGTCTGAGGTGGTCATATTCATGTAAGTATTCAAACAGTACATCGGCAATGTGACCCGGACAGTGACAGGACAGAGCTGTCTGCAGTGGTCGGAGGTGGTCATATTCATGTAAGTATTCAAACAGTACATCGGCAATGTGACCTGGACAGTGACAGGACAGCTGTCTGCAGTGGTCTGAGGTGGTCATATTCATGTAAGTATTTATATAGAACGTCCTGACCATACTGTACAAGTCACAGAACGAGATGGTAATTTACGGTTTGTACGGAACGAGGCATTCATGCCGAGTTCCGTACAAATAGTAAATTATCATCGAGTTCTGTGACTTGTACAAGCATGGTTGGACGTTATATATTTACTATATACCCAAAATCTTTTAAAAAAATCATTAATTTGATTTTTAACAACCGATGTGTTAATAAATGTGTTTGGCAAGGTGGTCCGTATTATAGTGTACGGACCAGTGCAGTATTTTTACGTTATATGTCAAAATGGTACGTATTTACAGTAAATACGGCATGGGTATATAGTAATCGAACAGTACATCGGATAGTGACAGGGAAGCCATATATTTATCAACCACCTAATACAGAGTCTCCATAGGAATAGCATTGGGTGTGAGTAACTTCTAAGTAGGAGATTACTCTACGTAATCACTTCGCTATCGCTCGGAGATTACTACACGTCTTGTCCTTGGAGATTACAGCCGCTTGTATCTGAAACCAGTTAATATTGTGTGTTTATGGATCTACATTTTGTCTAGTGTTTCTACCCTTTTTCCTGTTATCGGTAATAACAAAACTGCTTAGATACAAGCAGTCCTCAATAGTCACAGTCAGGATAGTCAGGAGTTTACCTTCGTCTTTGCCCCGTGATGTACATGTATACCAAATTAATCGGAGAACATTCTCTGCAAGTCTAATTTCCACTCACCAATCTGGCGTCGGTGTACCAGAAAAACGATCGGTAGTTCCCGACAGCAGATGATAGGTGATAATAATCGGTCAATGGAAAATGGCTTTTAACATGTGCTGTATGGGAGGTTTTTCTAAATGAAAGAGCGATAGAATAATGGATTTTATCATGGTCTTTGTTGCATTCTCGTTACCTAAAGTGATCAGTCTTTACGGAGGACAGTCATCCAAGGAGATAACTGAAAAGTTGTAAAGTTGTTGAGAAGGTGATACTTTTACCTTTTATTGATCCGCTTATAGGCCCGCTTTTATCTGAAACCAGTCTATATTCTATTCATTATCCACCTTTTCTGGACAAGTAGCATCTCCATATCAGTTCATTTTAGTTATGCACTATTTTTCCAATGCCCTCCAAAACAAAAGGAGAAATAGAAATATGAAACCTTCGAAAGATGATTTGGATTTCTGGAGACCACGTTTAAAATACGGACTGACATGAATATCCTATTTGGTGTCGCTGTGGCAATGTCCTTTTGGTAATCTTACTGTCATTATCATTCATCGTTTCTAAAAAAACAACGCCTCCCTGGTTTTACTCACAGTCAGTACGGCTACAACAATTACCCGAAGACGGCGTTCCCGGACGGCGACCGGAAGCACAGCAGCTGCCGGAACCCGCTGGGGTCACGTGAGCGGCCCTGGTGTCACGTGGCCCCTGAGGACAAGGAGGAGGTGGACCTGGAGGACTCGTGGCAGTTCTGTGACGTCCCCATGTGTGGTCAGTCACAGACTACATCATTACCTCTTATCCCTAGATCAAAGAGAGGAGGCCAGAGTGGATTAATACATTTTAGGATAAAATGTTATAGACCTTATTAATAAGATTTTTTTAAATAATTTATTATCCACAAACATTTCTACCTGACGGTAGATCTTCCAATGTAAGGAATGGTTGATAAGTGGTTATCAAGATGAAGTATAAATAATAGTAAGATATAATTGATTGAAGGAGGAATAAGCTAATTATTCTAATTAGTTAATATAATAAAATATAAAATAACAGGCCTACGAAGGTAGGCGGATTGTAGAGTATGAGTAAGAGGCCTACGAAGGAAGGCTGAGTTATAGGTGTGGGTAGGTGGGTAAAAAGTGGATATGTGCTTATGTGTGAGGTGTGGAGAGAAAGTGAGGATGGGCGAGGTAAAATGGAAGTGAGGGAGAGGAGGGTGGTGCGAGAATAAAACGATAGGGGGCGCCTCAGGGGCGCCCATAGGGGAGAGTGGGAGAGACACCAGAGGGTGCAATGACCACCCCTGACAATAGGCCATGAGCAACCAGTTATTATCCACTTGATACTGAGCCTCCATCCTAGGATAACACGGACAATTCCCTAGCGTGCAGTGTAGTGCATGAGTTGATCGGCAGTCATTTGTATTTCATGTGGTAACTCATTTTTGAAATGCTGAGTAATAAAAAACAACAGAATTTCTTTATCTGCATGGTCGTATTCTCCTCGTAGTTGACACCATGTACATGTACATGTACTATCGTTTCATTCGCTCGGATACGTCAAAACAATAAGAGGAGAAGTCTTTCACAACATATAGTTCTTTACTAGGTGAGTGCCACGAGAGTTAATAGTGTTCTGTGAGGACGAGTAATTTATATTTCCTAAAGTATCCGTTTATTCCCAATGATTGTAGTGACCAATTGCCTGTGGTATAGTATGTGTGCCTCGGCAGAATGGGGGAGTGATGGTTTTAGTGAATGCGTGGTTTATTTTCACAGGTTGACAGAATGGGGGAGTGATGGTTTTAGTGAATGCGTGGTATCTTTTCACAGATCGTCAGAATGAGGGTGTGATTGTTTTAGTGAATGTATGTCATCTTTTCACAGATCGGCAGAATGAGGGTGTGATGGTTTTAGTGAATGCCTTTTATTTTTTCACAGATCGGCAGAAAAGGGTATGATGGTTTTAGTGAATGTGTGGTATCTTTTCACAGATCGTCAGAATGAGGGTGTGATGGTTTAGTGAATGCGTGTTATTTTTTCACAGATCGTCAGAATGAGGGAGTGATGGTTTTAGTGAATGCGTGTTATTTTTTCACAGATCGTAAGAATGAGGGTGTGATGGTTTAGTGAATGCGTGTTATTTTTTCACAGATCGTCAGAATGAGGGTGTGATGGTTTAGTGAATGCGTGTTATTTTTTCACAGATCGTCAGAATGAGGGAGTGATGAAGCCCGTCATTGAGGACAAAGCCTGTCAGTTGGCTGGCGGCTCTTGTCTGATGGAATCCTGCTGCCCTGGAAATAACTACACCACAGGGCTGTGTGCCAATGACCTTGTCTGCTGTCTCGATCATCCAGATTGTTCCTGGAAGCAGCAGCAAGAATGTAAGTCAAACTAATGCCTCAGTCATTGTGATAAAATCTGGCGTTTTCAGGTTTCGCATATCGCCAAGAATAGAGACGCAGATCTCAGAATTTAAGATTTTTCTTGGCGGCCAAACTCAATGCTCATCAGAGTTGATTTTGATTATCGGAACTCTACTTTCGAGTTTAGGCACTCTTGCCTTCCAGACCCCGGTTGGATTTATGTACAGGTCTGTAAAATATGAACTCATTCCCTCATAAAGCCTCAGAGTAGGAAGCACATATATGTCTAAAGGAATTGAGAGTTCCTCAATTCTAGTGACCTTGACCTTTGACTACTGATATATCAGTGATACTGAAAGGTCTGTAAGGCAAAAGCATCCAAACTAAAAAATTAGAGAGGCCCCAGAGTCAAAATAAACTCGGATAACCATTGTGGCGAGCCAGCAAGAAAGAGCCTCAATTTTAAGATCGACTCCTCATGCTATAAAGCTAAGTTGTTTTTTTCTTTGGGTAGTTTAACGTCCAATTTGTTCAATTAGACTTACTGTGGTTATATATAAAGCTAAATAAACAGAAACGTTCACAATATGCAACTATTATGTGCTGCCCTTTATTTTCTGATACGTGGGATTCTATTGAACTGTAACGCCAGTGTGCCCGGATTTTAATGTTAGAAGGTAGATATGTCTAATCACGTCATTTTTAAATGGCGACCAAATTCTTTTGACACGCAGAGGAAACACTTAAATTTTACGCCTAAGTTTCGGTAATCTTATATACCAGTGCCAGTAACCATTTCTTCTCATTTCTTTTCTTTTCTTTCCAATGTTTTCAATATTAACCTGTAAAAGATGCACTGGGCTCTCCAAAGATATATTACATACTGTGTATGGTCAGGCAATAAAAATACAGCGCCAATGATGGTCGATGTCTGCCAACCTTAAAGCGGGAGTTTCCACTTAACCACTTATCAACTGCCAGGAAAACACGAAAATGTCGCCAATGTTGTGCACAGTAGATTTAACACTGGAAGGGTGCTACAAATAATAATAGACTACTGTGTTTTCACGTCATATGTTCACGAAACTCAACCTAGACTAAGAAGTTATAATTTGTATTATTTGTCAGTACATGTACACGTTCTTTTTGGTATTGCACTATGCCATACAACCACAATCAGTTTTGTTAATCAACTCCTGATGAAGACAAATTAATTTGTCGAAACGTCGAGTTTTTAATATATCACCATCTATCATCCATCACATCAGATTGCCTGTACTCATCTGTTATCATCAATAAATCGTTTTAAAAGAATCTGAACGAGTCTGGTTTTGTGTGGTTATCCATCTATACTAATTGTACTCTAATTCCTCTTCAGTCGCTTCCCAATGGCCGGAGGGCTCTTACGGCCTTCTCATGCCCATATTTGGCTGCCCCAGTAACGACGCCTTTGATTGGCTGATGGGGTCGATCAAAGTAGCGTCTGTAGGGGGAGCCACCATGCTGGGAAACCTGACCAGTGACGTAGGTCTGCTGCACCTGCAGGGTCCGTTTAACGATGAAATCTCGCTGAGTGTGTGTCTCCGGGACCAGGAGTTCGTGGAGGTCAGCCACATGTGGGACAGAGGCCGCTACTGTGTCTTCCAGTATAAAGGCACATGTCCTTTAGGTAGGTATATACTACTCCAGATGTTAAAAGTAAATACCTGTCCATATCACAAGACATGCATTGTCGTATATTACCCGTGCAGCCTGCTGACAAATCTAGGCTCGTACATGAAGACCCTTTTCTGCATGCCAGTGAGACCCATGGACGATGTGGGTTAACTTTATCTAACACCTATGGACCACCTTATAGACGGCTAGGACTGTCTTTGTGAACAAGCTTGAATATTATTGAATGATACCCCTGGTAGGAGGTCTCCTTGTTCCCTGTACTTTCAAAGGCATATTTTATTCAACAGACCCCTGGACCTTAAGCTTGTGACCTCACATATACTTGGGATATCACTTCCATGGTGCTACAATTCAGTAAGAAGTGTAGAATAAACCAATAATATTCAGCTCCACCTACAGGCGTCACGTTTCCAGCTGTCTAGTGTAGTGAGTATGGGGTGTCACCCAGGACAGCCCTGGAACGAGCAGTCTGGGGTTTCTCATGGGCTCTTGGGCCGCGCGTGATCTCTTGATCATGCACGCTCGGCATGCTATCATGAAGAGACGTCACGAGTTTGAGTCTGAGTTTATTTATGTCACGAATTTTGATGGCTCCGTAATTTCACGAGTCGAAGACGAGTGACATTACGATGTCAACAAAATGAGTGACATAAATAAACTCAAACTCAAACGAGTGGCGTCTAGACTTTATCCTATCCCATTTCCACATTTTTTTAGCATCAGAAAGTAGTGACATATACAACACTTTATGTCACACCTGTGACATGAAGAAATCCAATCTTAAGCCTATGGAGTTTTTTTATTAGGGGTAGGATAAAGGAACACCGCTCGCCGCGGTCAGGGACACTTGCTGGTCCAGCTCACAGAGTGCAGACATCTTGACTAGCCCGGACGAACCTGAGGCCCGTTTGATAATCTAGGATCGTACATGTAGACCCTTTTCTGTACGTCATAGAGACCGATGGACGATGTGGGTTTATTTTACCCAACAATTTTTTTGATTCAACACTTATGGACAACCTTATGGACGGCTAAGACTGTCTTAGTGAACAGACTTAAATATTGATAGACAACAATACTTGTAGGAGGTACAGAAAATGGTCTTTATGCACGAGCCTAGATTATTCAACGGGCCCCTGGTTTCTGCTATACTCTTCTCTTATCTCAATATAGTTATTTATGGTGTAGAAATATTGACTCTGGGGGTTACCAATTGAAATTGTAAAGTGATTGACTGAATAAAAAAGATTAACATTTGTGCATTGGATTATATAAATACTGTTGTGTCTCTATTGATATTCGCTACAATATATACACAATATTACCATGATTTCGATCTGAGTGGCCGTATTCTCCGCGTAGTTGACGCGTAGTAATACTCCAAGCGATAGCGAGGAGTATTGCGTAGCATCAACTACAAGGAGAATACGGCCACACAGATCGAAATTATGGTAATGTTGTATTTATTACTCACTTATTTTTAGATTTAAGCAATAAATATGATCGTTAGAAAACTTTTCAAAGTAATTAAGAAGTTATGTTTGGGACTACTTTCATCTAAAAAATCCGTATCCTCCTAGGAGGGTACGGAGCTCCGTATCCTCCTCAGTAGCGATCTGTAATCTCCATAGGCTTAGTATGGAGACTCCGTATCAGGTGGGTAATAAATATATACACGCATATATTACATATATAGATAGACAATAATCGATGATTTTGTGGACACGTGGACGTAAACCATGAGTGGTTGGCGTATTTGTAATACACGAGTGGTAGCATCAACTTCCAAAGATTTTCAGAGCTGCCTGTTCTTAAAAACATCGTTTGTTGTATCTATTATCCATTTAAGTGAGTCATAGCCATGAGTGTGATACTGCAATGTTACATGATTTTCATATATCAGACAGAGTTGCACCTGGTCCTAGGAAATATAATAAACCAAAAAATGGGTAAACAAGATACATGTATATATACATATATCGAAACTAAACTGTGCTAGTCTGATCTTAGCATCCTATCCTGCATTCATAATCTCATTTCAGGGTTCGAAGGATTCTTTGTGGGAATTGATGGTGGACAGTCGAAATTCTCCACGACCTTTGGCTCCGACCCTATGTGTGACCTTGACCCGGAAAAACTGTGTATCAACATTTGTTGTCGAGACGACGGTGACCCGAAAACAGAGATTATTCTGCCGACAAAACAGGCTTTCTACCTCCTAAAGGTGAGCTCTATCGGCTTTAAGCTATTTTCTACTGGCCGATTATTCAGCACCGATCTGCAGTCGGGAACCACTTCGATCTTTTTAGGTATACTGACTTCAGACCGGTGAATGGAAACAGCCGGCAATGGTCATCAACCCTTTTTTGGGAAGATTATGCAATGAGGCCACCACCCTGAGAATTCCATCGGTATAGACAGGTGAAATGCAGTGAAAAGCAGTCATCCACCAACTATATGATATCCTAGTGCAGTCGGTGGCACCACCGACAGACTTTTAGGGGAACACAAATAATCAGTGCCAATGGAAAATGGCTATCATAAAGGGGTGAGCCGGTTTTTACAGAAAACTATTTTGCCTACGGTTCTTGAATTTCATACCACTTCACGTATTTACCTTGCAGGGACGAGCTACGAGCTCGTTGAGTGATTTATAACAAAATAAAGAAGTTATGTCATAAGGTCCCAAGAAGTTAAATATGTTGTTCTATTATATACCTAACGTACGACGATTAGTGATTATACGTTTATAGAACACTCAGCCCTCAAAAATGTCGGTATGAACGATCATCGTGACTGCAAAACATGGCCCAGGTTATGGTACTAGCAGAGCCTGAGTCGAGGTGACAGTTCCACATACTACTACCACATAGGTCCATGTCTAGATGCTATAGGGAGCCAAAGTGAACCCGCTGAAACCAGATACCCGTTTACAAAATACCATTTCCGGTGGCCAGTAAGAACGAGGCTTAGTGCTAAACCTATTGGGCTTTGAGGCTAGACTTTTGTTTTGGGTCTCGTTTGTTACTTTTGAAGTGTTGTTTACTACTATCGTCTCTGAATAACTCTGTCTTGAAGCTACGATGACTGTTGTTAAGTTTATGAAAAATATGGATCTAAAAGATTGGAGAATAACACATATAATCTCGAACCTACATAGTTAAAGTACTGTGCGCCTATATCCAGAAATGGTATTTTGTGACCAGCTATCTGTGGTTGCAGCAGGTTCACTTTGGCTCCCTATATAAACCTGGTACAATTTTTGGTCTTGGGGTTTGCCAAGTACGAGCGCATTACGTCAGATGGCAGCACAGGCTGCTGCCTCGCCTGGTGGGGAAACCTGGAAGCTTGCTCCCTGTCCAACCTTGACTGAGTCAATGTACCAATACTACGGAATCAGGCTGACAATTCCATATACTACTACTTCGAGTATCATATACTTATGCCGGAAAACACTACAGCTACCAACCTCTGCTGTAGTTTTTGTATTTTATCCATTAAAGACAAATGCTGGTAGTTGGGTGATTTCTAAATTCTTTTGATTTTTTTTGCAAATAACTCTGGACAATATAAGTTCCATATATCAGCAAATAGAAAATGGCAAAAAAGTTGCCATGCTAACTTCTATGGGAAGGCCATCTGGAAATGTAAGTGCTTAACTATTGGTGTCCATAGGAAACTGCAATATTTTGACTTTGTTGCTAAATGACACTGATGTTCTATTGGTATCTTCAAATAATTCTGGATTATGATAGTTGGGAGCATGTACAAATGAGAAATGTTAACAAAAATACTGTCACCATGCTTATTTCTATGGGAAGGCCATCTGAAGAAGCTAATTGCTTATCTATTGGTGTCTATGGGAAACTGCTATATTTTCATGAAACCAGATGGCAGCACCAGTGTTACACAGGGGGCAGTGCGATACCTACCCGCATTTGTCTTTAATGCACACTATGCTGTTACGGATAAATATTTGAATACACATTCTTATTGGTCCAGAAAAATTACTGACTTAGTACATTCTAATTTGTATACGAAACTAATGTATAAGCAATGACTAAAGTACAGTGCTCTTCTAGCACACTTTGAATAGGGGTTCAATAGCATCATGTTTTGGCAAATATTGAACTAATTACCTATAATCAAACGGTAAATGATACAGGAGAAACGATTTTACCGTGTTGATACGTCCTCGCATACCGTGTTTCTTTCGATAGAAATATTAAACGAGGCTTGGATATTATTACGCTTCTAGTCCTCGGAGATTACGGCCGCTTGTATCTGATGCCAGTTAATTTATTGTTTATTTATTCACTACTTCATTTCAATTCATTCACGTGAAACAATATCAAAGTCTCACGAGCAACACGACCAACGAAGGTTTTGCAGTTTGCAGATCTAAACTTCATTCTTTTCGTTTCAGAACGGGGATACATGTCAAAAGGTCAAGGACATGGACTCCACTGAGGAGAGGCTTCACCTGAAACTGGGTCAAGGTTACAAGGTCAACATGACCTCTGTGGGTGGTTTCGTGTCTGGTGTCGACAACGGCCTCGTTCTCAATCTGTGCTATTACGAAATCAATGGTGAGTGAAATTTAGAACGGTAAAGAGTCGGCAATTACATCTATACCTTTTTGTATGGATAGACTATTTTCTGTTAATATGGGTGACATACATACTAATCTCTATGCCCACACCTAGCAGGATGAACCCTAAATTTTAGGTTATGTATTTAAGATATGTGTCTTACAACCCGCTGAGATCATCATATACAACTGACATGAGTTGGAAAATGCGATTGGTTTAAATTTTTATGGCAAATTGTCCGCTCTGCTTCAATTGTCTGATAGTCTGATAGCAATTTTCTGAGGAGGATACACTAATCACGTTGATCAAAATGTACGAGCCACCTGATGTTAACTAGGTTAACCACCTTCATACACATAGTCTCAGTAAACTAGAGGAAGCATTCGGGGGCTAAAGTCCCAGGAGCAGCAAAGCCTTCACAACGGACAGTATTAGATTGACAGTGTAAGTAGTATACTCAATTGAACCCATTTCCCAGGCAGTGAATTAGTACCATAGTCACGACTTCTTAAGTCATTTAGATATACTTTGATGATATTCTTCCTTTCTTAGTGTCGCTTCAAACATTGCATAGATCAGATTAAAAGAAATGGGCACCGATTTATTGAGTTCTTCTAATAGTCGGTCAGTGGTGGCCAACGACTGTCCGTCGGTGTCTAAATGTCGGTGAGGGTGCTGTGTATGCCTTGTTTCTGCTGCTTTTGACAGGTCCATGCAGAATAAAGTCGTTCAGTGGTGGCTTCATTATTTAATATATGCAAAATTAATTGGTGAGCACTGCTCTGCATGCCTATTTCCATTCACCGATCTGACGTCCGTGGTTCCCGACTACAGATCGTTGGCAAATAGTCTGCCAGTCGAAAATGGCTTTATCTCAATAGTTAGCTCATAACTAGGAGCAAATTATAGTATGTTCATCATTGATGAAAAAGCGTGCAATTTTAAATGAATAACGATTAAAAAGTTTGGGTTACATTCAGTCTATGGATAGTTTTCTGTAACCCATTTACGCTTAGACAACTTGCCATTTCTACAACCTAAGATCCAAACATATCAAACATCAGTGGATCTTGAGGTAATTTGGTCTTGAGTGATTGATCATGGTCAGCTGGGCACACCTCTTAGACCCTGAGACACTGTCACCCTGCTCCTTTCACCCTATCACAGTGACTATCACACGGATAGTGAAGGGATAATTTTCATGCAGTACACTGGAAGTATATATGTGAACTCTCGAACCTCTAGGCAACGTATATAGGGCCTAAAAGCACGCCCTAATAAACACGTCAAATTTCAAAACTCATCTCACGCGTTCGCAGTTCTGCGGGGGTGCTACGACCCGGTGGACGGCGGCTTCTTCTACCGGGGCCGGGTCAACATGACGGCGGGCGGCGGCTGCTCCAACTGGGAGGACATCGAGATGGTGTCTCAGTACAAACAGTACGACTACGTGGGGCTGGACAACAACAACTTCTGTCGTAACACAGTCATCTTCGAGTTCGAGGACCGTCCCTGGTGCTACGCCAACGGACAGAAGGTGCTCTGTGGTATTCCCAAGTGCGAGGACAGTAAGTCTGAAAATAAGATATAGAGATGGAAATTTAGGTCGGAGGTGTTTAGCTGAGTTCTGTACGAATCATAAATCACTATTGAATTTTGTAGCTTGTACAAGCACGGTAGGTTGTTCTACCATATTTTGATCTAACTACCATATTCTAAATAATAATGAATAATTCCTTTATCTTAATTGGGTTTATCCCGTATTACTTCTGTACCACACATTGCATTCAGATTTTATAATGGGTGTGGTAATATTACAACTGTATCACACATTGCATTTAGATTTTATAATAGGTGAGGTTATATTACAACTGTACCACACATTGCATTCAGATTTAATAATAGGTGAGGTAATATTACAACTGTACCACACATTGCATTCAGATTTTATAATAGGTGAGGTAATATTACAACTGTACCACACATTGCATTCAGATTTTATAATAGGTGAGGTAATATTACAACTGTACCACACATTGCATTCAGATTTTATAATAGGTGAGGTAATATTACAACTGTACCACACATTGCATTCAGATTTTATAATAGGTGAGGTAATATTACAACTGTACCACACATTGCATTCAGATTTTATAATGGGTGTGGTAATATTACAACTGTACCACACATTGCATTCAGATTTTATAATAGGTGAGGTAATATTACAACTGTACCACACATTGCATTCAGATTTTATAATAGGTGAGGTAATATTACAACTGTACCACACATTGCATTCAGATTTTACAATAGGTGAGGTAATATAACAACTGTACCACACATTGCATTCAGATTTTATAATAGGTGAGGTAATATTACAACTGTACCACACATTGCATTCAGATTTTACAATAGGTGAGGTAACATTGTATATTGCAGGTATGTGGGAGGACTATGGGCTTGTCGGTAGGGGGCGCCCTGCGCGGCAGGCGGTAGGCACGGGGGCACAACTCGCCAACGACGGCCTCATAGGTAAGTAAGACCCGATCAGTGAAGTCCAGTTTGAAACATAAAGTCCTGGGGTCCGTTGAATAATCTAGGATCGTACATGTAGACCCTTATCTGTATGCCAAGGAGACCCAGGGACAATGCGGGTGAACTGTACGTCATCTATACTTGCATTGGCAGAAGTTTTTCCATAAGGAAAGTGGAGATCAAGGTCGAAAATGACACACTTACGTTTACGTCGTTTCTCGTCCGAATGACAACACCCTGTTGAGCCTGCTTGTGTTGTTCTTTCCAAGATACCAGGTCGCAAAAACCCCGGAGAATACTGGGTTTTTTCGGTAGACAATTTCTCCTCAACTCACGCTGTCTTCTTTGTCTTGTCATCTACCCCGGAAGGGCTATTCGGATAAAATGAAGTAGTGACATTTTTAAAAGCTGTTGCTTTCTTATCCATTTCTTGCTGTTCCAGAGTTTTTGGGAAAATAACTTTCCCCCCTGAACTAACAAATCCACTGTCACCACCCCCAGCTTCATCTTTATCTTCTTCAGGTGAAACACTGAGCTTTCCCACAAGGCTAGACAAAATACTCAAAGACTGGTCTAGCTTTTTCGCATTTTCTTCTAAACAGAAAGACATTTTCGACATTTCAGACTCATTTCTTGCAACCCTTTGTGTAAGGTTCAATAATAAGTCACTAGACTCACGGTCTTCCTCACCGGCTTCAGTTTCTTCCCCCATATACAAGGCATTATCTGTAGCAATTGCCTCGTGGTCCACAAAACTAAGAACTCCTGCTAAATGCTGCCCTGCTTCTCCCCACTTAACCCTAGCCTGTTCAAGGAATTTACAAGCTACTGGGCCTCTAGGTCTATGGGTACACCTGCACTCACTGCATTTGACTAACCTTCGACCCATTTTTGAGTATGTGTGTATGTGGACAGGTCCGCTCTCTGGGGTAGCCGCGGTGAGTATGAGGCCCTGGTCCCTCGCTGCCGGATCCACGTCTACTCCAATGTCCGATAGGGGTCCTCATCTGTCCTGGTCCCCTACACGGGCTCCCTCTAGTGTGTGGCGGCCTATATCCTAATAAGATTCCTTGGGTCTTCTTATTAGACATATATAGATACTGATTGGAACGATACAGGGCCCTGTTTTTTAGTCACGACATCGCAAGTATACGATCGGCTGAGATCGGATCAAGATTTTACGCGTGTTTTCAAGACACAAGATGGCGGGTGTGCTATAGACACGGTCGTATGTTGAATCGAACTATCTTGGCGAGATGTATCGGAAGTTAATACAAGTATAGAACTGTCTTAGGTTCTATAAAACGTCACTGTAGTTTTCCTGTGCTTCCCATAGGAGTTAAGCTATGACATTTTGACATGAGTACGGGATACATATAAACTATAATCGTTCCAAATATGAAGAGGATAGGATGTAGCTTTCCGAAGTTATCGGCGTTTGGATTTCGTCATAGCAAACGTCTGCTCTGGTGGCCAGTACACCCTCCCACCTCCCTGCGCAGTGAATGTCGAGGTCACTGCATAAATTAGGGTCACGTGAGCATAGGGCTACACTGGCCACCAGAGCAGAGATTGCTATGATGAAATTGAAACGCCGATAACTTCGGAACGGTGCGGCCGTTTTTATTCATATTTGGTACGATTACAGGTTATATGTATACCTTACTCGTGTTCAAATTTCATTGCTTAATTCCTACGGGAAGTTAAGTTGCGCATTCGATACGACATGTCCAGAGTGGTCTTAGAGATACGACACTTATGACCACTTTTTCCGCTCCATTGGCCACCGACTGTCGTGACTATAGCACACCTTTTAGCTCCCTAAGTGTCGTATCTTCACTAAGTGTCGTAACCAATCTATGATCGTATCTCTCTAGCACACTGATGGTAGATACGTGTCATAAGTTGCGAATGTCGTGACTAAAAAACAGGGCCCAGAATTGTAATTATTATGATTAAATATGATTAGATTTCTGTTTTGACCAGTGGTCCGGTATTTTCTGTATTTTCACAGAGACGTGCAGCAAGCAGTCGATGACGCATGCGTGGTGGCAGGTAGACCTTCAGGGCTGGTACAACGTTATCGGAGTCAGACTCTACCGTCTTAGAGGTAACTTTCTGCTATACATAAGTAAGGGACTATTTTCCCTTACTAAAAGGTAACATTCTCTGAACACAATACCCATACTTAAAGGTACCCTTCTGCTGCACATATTACCCATACTTAAAGTTAACATTCTCTACACATATTACCCATACTTAAAGATAACATTCTCTACACATATTACCCATACTTAAAGATAACATTCTCTACAAATATTATCCACACTTAAAAGGACCATTTTCTACACACAATACCCATGCTTTAAGGTAACATTCTCTACACATAATACCCATACTTATAGGTACCACCTCCTACACCCAATACCCATACTTAAAGGTACCACTCCCCACACCTAATACCCATACTTAAAAGTAACCTTCTGCTACACATAATACCTAATTTTAAAGAAACTATTCTGCTATACATAATACACACACTGAAGGTTCACTCATTCATAACTCATTCACTACGAGTCAGTGAGCCCCGTTTAAAAGACAAAAAACCTCGAACAGTCATCGCTCCCGGCTCAATAACTACGTTTCCTCATATCATATCTATTATCTATTACTATATACCCATGCCGTATATCCGTTTCGGCATATGACGTAAAAATACTGTACGGACCACTGGTCCGTACACTAAAATACGGACCACCTTGTCATACACGTTTGTTAAGAAAAATGAAATTGATATTTTTTGAAATTTCGGGTATATAGTAAATATGTAACGTCCAACCATGCTTGTACAAGTCACAGAACTCTATGATAATTTACTGTTTGTACGAAACTCGGCATAAATGCCTCGGTCCGTACAAACGGTAAATTACCATCTCGTTCTGTGAATTGTACAGCATGGTCAGGACGTTCTATATAACTATGTATCATTCAACCTATAATACAAATACTTTTACTGCAAACCTATAACTAGGACCAAATAGTATGTTCATCATTGATGAATTAGCATGCAATTGTAAATCAATAACAATTAAAAGGTTTGCGTTACATTAAGTCTATGAATAGCTTTCTGTAACCCACTTGCACCCAGTAAACTTGCCATCTAGTATCCAAACACATCAAGCAGTCTCGACCTTGAGGTATTTTCTCCTTTAGTGATTGGTCATAGTCTTGAGTGATTGGTCATGGTCAGGCAGGCCTCTAAGATCCTGAGACACTGGCTCCCCACCCCTCTCATAACATCTCACACTCTCTTAGTGCTCCCTTCCCCGTCTTCAATATTATACTGAATAGCATGCAGAGAGCAAAGGGTTAGTTTTTATGCAGTATCCTGAAAGTCTATATGGGACTACTCTACCCTCTAGGCGATGTATATAGTCCGTGCTAGCACGCTCTAATAAATCTTTTAGACCTCCTTAATGCCTCTTATCCACTGATTGTGTCTTATCCTGTATGGTGGCGCTCAGTTGACGAGTGCGTGATCAGGATGGCCGACATTCACGTGGGGCTGCGAGCAGACGACTTCCGGCACGCGGGCGCCTTGCTGTGCGCGCGCAACGTGTCTGTTGGCGCGTCGCCGGACCCGGTGGTGCGGTGTTCGCAGCCGGTACGCGGCCAGTACGTGACGGTGGAGAACCTCGCCTACATCGACTGGGAGAGCGGCCAGCGGCCCTACGAGAACTGCCTCGACCTGTGCGAGGTCGTCGTCTACGTCCAGGGTGAGCTCCAGTTTATATCTCTTTATTAGAGATTATGAAGTCATCGTCTACATTCACGTTGAGCTTGACTTTACAGCCCTTTATTAGAGATATTGAGGTTGTTGTCTACGTCCAGGGTGAGCTTTAGTTGATTAAACAACATGAGAGAGAAGCACTGAAAATTTGGGGAATATTGTCATCACCCCTCATATCTAATACACATATTAAACAAAAATACAAATGGTGAGTAAATGAGGGGAAGACCGTGAGGTATGGGGAGATACCTGTCTATTAATACCTTAAATACAGACATATTTCTTTGTTAGAGATTATGAGGTGGTCGACTACAAAAAGGGTGAGCTCACCTTTCCAACCCTTTTTAGAGATTACAGGGTGGTCGTCTAAGTCCAGTGTGAGCTCTACTTTACAGCCCTTTATTAGAGATTAAAAGATAGTTGCCCACGTCCAGGGTGAGCTTGACTTTACAGCCCTTTATTAAACATTACAAGGTGGTTGTTTACATCGAGGGTGACATTGCCTTTGTAGCTTTTTGTTAGAGATTATGAGGTGGTTGTTTACATCAAGGGTAAGCTCACCTTTGTAGCCCTTTGTTAGACATTACAAGGTGGTTGTTTACATCGAGGGTGACATTGCCTTTGTAGCTTTTTGTTGGAGATTATGAGGTGGTTGTTTACATCAAGGGTGAGCTCACCTTTGTAGCCCTTTGTTAGACATTACAAGGTGGTTGTTTACATCGAGGGTGACATTGCCTTTGTAGCTTTTTGTTAGAGATTATGAGGTGGTTGTTTACATCAAGGGTGAGCTCACCTTTGTAGCCCTTTGTTAGACATTACAAGGTGGTTGTTTACATCGAGGGTGACATTGCCTTTGTAGCTTTTTGTTAGAGATTATGAGGTGGTTGTTTACATCAAGGGTGAGCTCACCTTTGTAGCCCTTTGTTAGAGATTACAGGATGGTCGCCTACGTCCAGGGTGGTCATAATTCTGAAGGTCCTCATGTTGTTACAGATTCAAACTGCGGACGCCGACTTCTCGAGCGGTCACGTGGTAACGAGATTCAACCAATCCTAACCAGCAGCAACGGTGACGTCACAGACGCCCGTAGTTACATTCTGGAGAACCCCAAGTCATGGTGTGGTGATGTGAACAGCGCTTCTCTGTGGGTGCGGGTAAGAATGCTTTTCAATATGATACTGGTATTATGGAGTGCTCTGACATAGACGAGTATATCATTGTGGTGTACTGACATGAAGATTAGTTTCATATTATTATGTGCCTTATAAATAAGTAATTTCTACCTTAACTTTGTGTTGATTGGATGGCCTAACATGTACGTCATCTGGTGACGTATGTTATAAATATGGAGAGCGGTGGAGAGTAAAGCCCTGTCTCCACTGTGCGGTTCTAGGTACATAGGTACGTCCAGTCTGAGACTGAGCGTACCTTCAGGATCGCAACGCGGCAAAACGCACAGCAAGTTTCCCCCCAGTCTCAGACTGGGCGTACCGGTACACCCAGTCTCAGACTGGGCGTACCGCATGTACCCCGGATCGCAAGCATTTTAGATATCAAACATTTGTTAGGCCCAGTCTCAGACTGGGCGTACCTAGGTACCTAGGATCGCAAGCGCTCCAGTCGCAAGCGGGGCAGTCTCCACACAGAATCGGCTTTACCTTGCGATCCGAGATACATATACTATATAAATATTCATATATATATATTCATCAGGTGTATAAGTTGTATTTTCGTCACTGTAGGTGGAGTTGCTGTATCCTCGCCGTATCCAGGGCATTGCCACTCAGGGCCACCAGGAGGAGCCACTGATAGTGACCGAGTTCACCTTGGAGTTCGGGCTCACAGAACGCACCATGATGCCCTATGAGGAATATCCGGGTCTCCAAAAGGTACGTGGCACCTATAATTATATATGCCTATGACCGAATACTCTACAGTGACATACCGCTGCTAGGTATCTGAGAGCTGTATATTTTGTATGGAGGGTGGCTGTTTCGTTTACTTGTTTCATTACTGGATATGCGGACCTGGAAGTACAGACGCCTTAGTTGCACGGCCTGCTTACTGAGGTCTCTGCACACAAAGTCACCCTTCCTCTATTCTATCATTTTTTCTCCCCATGATGTAAACAAACAATAAGAGCGCCTGACGATCATTTTATAACAGGTGTTCATGAACGACCCGGAGGTGCGAACCCCTAAGCTGCACAGCCTGCTTACTGAGGTCTCTGCACACAAAGTCACCCTTCCTCTATTCTATCATTTTTTCTCCCCATGATGTAAACAAACAATAAGAGCGCCTGACGATCATTTTGTGGCAGGTGTTCATGAACGACCGGAGGTGCGAACCCCTCAGCTGCACGGCCTGCTTACTGAGGTCTCTGCACGTATCGTCACTCTTCCTCTGTTTTATCATTTTTATCTCCACATGATGTAAACACACAATAAGAGCGCCTGACGATCATTTTGTGGCAGGTGTTCATGAACGACCCGGAGGTGCGAACCCTTCAGCTGCACGGCCTGCTTACTGAGGTCTCTGCACGTATCGTCACTCTTCCTCTGTTTTATCATTTTTATCTCCACATGATGTAAACACACAATAAGAGCGCCTGACGATCATTTTGTGGCAGGTGTTCATGAACGACCCGGAGGTGCGAACCCCTCAGCTGCACAGCCTGCTTACTGAGGTCTCGGCACGTATCGTCACTCTCCGCATCAAGGCCTTCCGGGGGCGGCCGTGTCTCCGCTTTGATGTCATCGGCTGCGTCAACTCCTTCGGTAAGCCATAGCACTAGTGAGAGAAGTTATACTTCTTTGAAACTCTTGCCAAGCACATTTTTCATTAATCGTATGGACAAATTGTCCAACGGGGGAGTTTCCACTTGGCCAAGGCACTAGTAGTTTATTTTTATTTTTTTTAATTGCAGGTGATTCACCTCTATTAGAGATGGTCTTCCATTACATTACAGCAGCTGTCCGGTTTGTGTACATAGGGTGAAATTACAATTCCAGTAGGGAGTATAAGCAACATGATAAATGGTGAATAATCAGTGATTCTCACTAGTGCAGTACCAGTATCAATACAGTTCAGTTAATTTAGCATCTTCACTGAGGTTATAAGAGATGAGATGAGGATGATATGGTAGTGTTTAGTAGACATTTACACAATTAAACAATTATGGATCCGACTTAACATCAAGATTGTATCCAGCCCAGGTGGGCAGAGCAACATACCACATAGAAGGGGTTCTGCTAAGTTCTGCTAAGTCATTTCAACAGCAATAAAAGTGTGCACAAAATCAGACTTTGATAACACTGGAAATGTGACAAGAACTATAGATAATGATAAAACACTCTGTAACCCTCAAGAAACTGGCGCATAATGAACCTAACTTACCGGAAACAGTTGGAATAGCTGTTTGCTATAGCAGAAACCGAGCCATTGTAATTGTTGAAAAGTCCATGGAGAAACTTCAATAAGATTCTAATTTAATGAACTTAAATCAACTAAAAAAACTTTTCAGAGAATCTGATACAGAAGGAGGGCAGCAGGCAGAGCAGCACCGACGTATTCCCCGCCATGTTGGCTGTCGACGGTGACATCACAACCTGCTCCATGACGATGCTAGAGGACGCTGCCTGGTGGATGACGTCACTCAGTCGCCATGGCAACCTGCACAGCGTCGTTCTAAAAACGGGGATTGCTTTTCTCTGTAGGTATTTCGTTGTTTTCGCCCGGTCAAAGTGAATCCAATAGTAGATTTAATTTAAGACTATTTGTGGAAGCACAGATCATATATTCTTTTCTTGCTAAAAATATTTGAGTAAAACGTATTGATCTTGTGTTGTTGGGGCATCCTCTCGTACCGCGTTTATATCAATAGAAATATCAAACAAGCTGGAGGAGAAAGTTAAATATTGTTATCAAAAGAAACAGGGTACGAGAGGATGTCCAAACAAGGCCAATGTTTTACTTTTATTATATACATCCAAGATTAAATAAATATCAAAATATTAACCAATGACTTGACTACGTCAAGCCACTATCAAAAGTGTTTTTGTACGGGAGAAGTCAATCTGAGTATGCATGTTTAGTTTCTTACAACATAATTAGGATGTATCTAAATATGTGTGTATTTTTTTCGTATACTTGGTAAACACCTCACTTTCTCCTGGGGATTTATTGGTGTACCAGTGTTCAGGAGAGGATTTAGAAATGATTAATTCCTGTTGGCTTGGCAGGGAATCTGGCCTTCAAACGGAAGGCCCTCGCCATCAGCACGGGGTGGGACGGCTTTGCGTGGCGCACCAACGACGGAAACAGAAACCCGGACTTCTGGGGTGGAAGGTATGGAGTAATATGTTTTACGTACATTCTGTGAAATTTTCTTGTATATTATTGAATTATTTCCTATTTTATTAAGAAATTACGATGATTATGATATTATCTTGGAAAATGATGTCTCAATGCATCATCATATCTGGCTTGGTGATTCATCAAGGCATTCCCGCTGCAAATGGTTTAATAACACTAGAGAAAAACCTGCTGTTACCTTTTGTAGCTATACACCCTAGATGCACTTTTTTTATCATAATTTATTTGTAGCCGGGTTGAAAACATGATATAATGTTGTAGTTTACTGATCTCCTTAACCTGAGAGAGCCTCCTGATGGCCTCTCTCATTGCACAATGGCAACTCACAGTATTTGGCCGCTTGTATCTGAAAAAAGTCAATATTGCGTGTCTACCTTAACATTCCAGACCCTCATCTCGAAACTGCGGAATCCCCTCACCCGGAATCAGTTTTCCTCTAATATATGTATTTGACCTTTCAGCTGTTGCCACACCTTCCTGCACGACTACCCCTGGTGGGCAGTGGAACTGGATGAAGTCACACTTGTGACGTCAGTCCACGTCACCAACCGTGGTGACTGTTGCGGTAAGTCGCTCCTTACCTGTAATAAGTAGCATATCTTCGGTGCGGAGTGGTCGAAATCGCCAATGGTACTGAGACATAGACAAGCCTTTGTTTTTTGTTTTTGTTTTTGAAAAAGTTTATTGGCGTTCAGATTCAGTTAATGATTCACGTGCTTTTCAACATTGGCATCCCAAGAGGGTTACATCAACTGGACAAGATACACCAGTAACGAAAAGAGACATACATGACTGACATTCTATTATGCATTATTGCATCATCTGGACTCATTCTAGCTAGGTTAATAGAACCTAGTGTCTGGTATATTTAATAGAATGGAACAAAGACCTTTTGGTCAGGATGGTGTCCTAGATCATGTCTTATGAAGGTAGTATATATAGTAGAGGAGCAAATGGCCTAAAAATGGGTAAAATTGACCCCCGAAAGTCTACTGGCTGAAACTTGCCATATTAGTCAATTATGACCTCAGGAATCTGAATCTGATACTTGTTTGTTCCAAAAAGTGTAGCATCATACTCGTTTCCATGGTGATAGAAGGAAAACTAAATTTAATACATACTGACACATAATACATACTTTTATAAGAAAAGGTGAATAAATGCATTTTTTCTGTCGGTAAAATTTATCATTCTTTGGCCAAAAGTGTACAGTATGGAAATATGCCCTTTTCTGTTTTCTTGGAAGAACTGTTGCCATGGTAACATTCCAATTTGTGGGGGAACCCCCATTTTTGGTTTTCTCATGGTTATTAAAGTTGGATAAAAAGAATAATTTTATGAATGACACATACAAATTGATAAATTTAGCAATAACACACAGCATTGATAGGTACCACCATTTTTGAAGCCATTCAATTGTTCCCATGGCAACCATAACAGGGTTTTTTCTATGACCAAAGCAGCCAGATAATGATACACTAACTGGACATTTGTATGGCAAATCTGCAAACAAGTATCAGATTCAGATTTCTGAGGTCATAATTGACTAATATGGCAAGTTTCAGCCAGTAGACTTTCGGGGGTCAATTTTACCCATTTTTAGGCCATTTGCTCCTCTACTAATAGTACACATCAATAGTAGCAAATGAAACCAAAAACAAAATAAATTACATATATCAAATATAGAAAAAAGTGGATTTCCGCGGAAAAATGGAAAACTGACATGTCTGTTTCCATTCACCGATCTCGCGTCAGTGGTTCCCGACTGCAGATCAGTGGCGAATAATCGTCCAATGAAAACGGGCTTTTTGCTGATTGATGTGTACCCATTTGGTGACAGAGCCGCGGCTGAACAAGTTCGCGCTGTACGTGGGCACGGTGCCTCCGGTGGAGGGCACTGCGCTCAACACGTCGCTGTACGAGGAGTGCTCCGAGCACGACGACTACTTCACTGCCGGCGAGACGCGCGCCTTCACGTGCGGCAAGCCTCTCTACGGCAAGTACGTCATTCTCTACGTCAACAACAAGCAGCACTACCTCACCGTCTGCGAGGTCGAGGTCTATGGCCAGCGCGGTACGTAAACACACCACTTCTCTTATTAAAATACCCATCTATTACAGTGTCCACGTCTCCTTTTCTATTACCCGTCTATTGCAATTAGTAGAGCAGCAATGGATCGAAATATTTGATGAACTTCGCATGCCAATTTAACCAGACAAATCCTATACCAAAATGTCACTCAAAATGTCCCCTGTCCCTGGCAACAATTTACTTTTGTTTTTTAATAAATCACATCAGGTAGCCTTTTTGTCATAACTTTGTAATTTACGACATTTTCTTTCCATATTTGATATGCAAAAAGATCTCCAGAGGGTTTATTGATTGAATCTGTAAATATTCCAAAATAGAAAGCTTAATGTTGCCATAGCAACCATAATTGTATATTAATAATTGTATTGTAATAATGGCTGACTCATTCCCCTGCGTGTAACCTGTGTATGTGGATTAGGAGTTAATCTCTGCCCCTTACAGCTCCATTCCTAGTAGGAGCCACCCCTACAGCTCCTCCTGAGGGGAAGGTGGGAAGCGATGAGAGCTGCAAGCCTACCTCTGAGATCCCTCCAGCCGGCTTCATTCACAGCTACAGGTAACTTCTGATATGATGATTCATTTAGGCTTCATTCACAGCTACAGGTAAATTCAAATATGATGATTCATTTAGGCTACATTTACAGTTATAGGTACATTCTGATATGATGATTCATTTAGGCTTCATTTGCAGTTACAGGTACATTCAGATATGATGATTCATTTAGGCTTCATTTGCAGTTACAGCTACATTCAGATATGATGATTCATTTAGGCTTCATTTGCAGTTACAGCTACATTCAGATATGATGATTCATTTAGGCTTCAGTCACAGCTACAGGTACATTTAGCTACAGCAATAGCTACAGGTAAAGGGCAATTCTGATTCGATTATTCATTTAGGCTTTATCAGCAGCTACAGATAAAGAGCAATTCCGATAAGACGACGATTTTAACATTATCCATCTCTGTCCATAGAGGAAGCCCACTAGTGAGTCAATGTGAAATATATACTTGACTGTAGAATAGGGAGGGTTATTCTTCAAGCTAAAGTCGGGGTTGCTTCTATTTCCTACAAGGCTAATAACTAATGATTCTTTTCCAGTCGTCAGGTGGAAACAGTGCGTGTGCTGTAAAGGTTAACGATTTTGTGCTAATATTTATAAATTCTCAAGTGCCACCAGCCGGCAACTGATTTTACAGTGACCACAGGGTGGACATACAATCGTCAGGTGGAAATGCTGCAATTGATGCCTTACAGTCTTTCACCCTCCTTGTTTCACTGCCTATTACTAGTATTTTGTGTTTTTTTTGTCTAGCTGTCCCGTCGGTCGCAGCGGCGCCTTCCTCACGACTCAGGCTGGTGGCAAAGGATCCATCTCTCTGTGTGACGTCATCGCCTTCGGAGGTTCAGATGGTATGTTTTAGATTGCCCTCCACCTCTGTCTCCACTGTGGTTCAACTAAGAGGGTGTTTTGGTTCAGCCCAAGACTGGCTCCCTGTCCAAATAAAATATAGGACATGTATTTCCCCGCTTATTTACAGTGGCAAGGATGCCCAGCACAATCCCTCTCCCAGCAGGATCTCTGCTAGGAGAGTGCCTCTGCATCAAAATCATTTAAAAAATGTAATCCTGGTATGAGGTAAGAACTACGATTCCTGCAGCCACACAGAGTTTATGTAGGTCTCTGACCTGAACCGATTGAGCCGAAACCACGATCACAGATTTTTTAAAACCTTTTTCAGTGCTATTACCCTGATTAACTTACCTGGCGTTTCCACGCGGCGACTTAAAACCTGACGGCTGTAGATTGTCTAGTCAATAGTCATCAGGTTTGTTTTGTTTGTTTGAATACTTTTTCGTCCAGTGAACCATTACAGGTCCTTTCCTTTGAATTACTACGTGATTAAAACTCGATGGGATACGAGCTCTGACCCTAAACTTTCATAGGTTTCCTCTATATTATCTCGAATCTGTTTTTTTTTTCAGCTGAGCTCCAAAGCTTGCCTGGCGGTGAGGCGATGGTGGCGACATGCAGCGGCACGGCCAGTCTCCACGTGGAGCAGCTCAACCCTGACACCAGTGACGTCACATCCGGTGGCGTCTACGTCAGGAACGCTCAGGTGGGACGCGTTCTACATCTCTGTGAGGGACGACGCCAGTGCCTCCTACCGACACTGCCGCCAACTACTGCGGGCACTGTGGGTCTGCGGTTTTTCTGCTCTCAACTTGCAGGGCCAGGTACAGTGGATTGAATCAGGAAATAGGGGCTACTATGATATTGTATTGGAGATGGGTAAAGAAATAGGAATGACCATGTTAATGAATGGGAGAAATGTAAAGACATAGGAGTGACCATGTTAATTAATGAGAGATGAGTAAAGAAATAGGAGTGACCATGTTAATGAATGAGAGATGAGTAAAGAAATAGGAGTGACCATGTTAATGAATGAGAGATGAGTAGAGACATGTTGGGGGGGGGGGGGTGAATATGTTAATGAAGGGAGATGAGTAAAGAAATAGGAATGACCATGTTAATGAATAAGAGATGAATAAATAAATGGGAGTGACCATATTGATTGATATTTGATGTTTGATGTATAAAACAAATCGCTGTGTTAAATGTCCAAGATCAGAGAAATCATTATTTATAAGTTGTAAGTTACTGGCAAACATGCACCGATCATCTGAAATTATCATCACTTTATGTACTGGTTCTGTTCTGTTCTGTTCTACATTGATTAGAAGAACGACCATAATGTTAAATGTGAATAATTTTATTTTTTTAAAATATCCTCTTTGATGGGACCTCAGCCTCAGCATGCCGGCGGATGATAACATCGGAGACGTCGATTCAGACCCCCAACTTCCCCTTCTACTACGGCCTGGATCTCCAGTGTCGCTGGGAGATCACGGCGCCACACGACAAGTTCGTCGCGCTCAATGTCACCTGGATCTCCATCCTGGGCATGGTGGAGGAGTACAGGGTGAGTCAACGCTCCAGAATAAGAGAAAACGCGGAGACTGAGCACGTAGGGATAGACGTTCGAGGTATTTTGTATTATATGGAATATGTCCCAACGCCAGAGCCGGAGGGACATATTTATGTTACAAAGGGCCGAGAACGACATCCAGACGGCTCAGTCACTACTTTTCTTATTATCATATATCTACAAAAACGCCATTTTCTTCACTTATCAAATCATCGATTCATAGCTCATTCAATACGTTTTTTAATACAAATCTTTATTGGATTCGATACAGGATACTTCTCATATGGAAGGAAACTCATGAGATGAAAATAACTTGGTCCGTACTTCACCGAGTTTGACTGCAGAGTAATTCATGAAGCAAAGCTGAGTGAATTACATAACGGTGGCGTGTGGACCAAGTTATTTTCATTGACTGGGTTCCTGATTTTATCTCAACCTGCATACATTATCAGGAACATCATTTATTATTTCGGTTTGACCTATAGGTCAAGACCGAAATATATTAGTGAAGACGGGGAACAGTTTTTGTGGTTAACATTATAATACATTAAAGTAATGTTTTCTGAATAATTAGAGCCTCGATACCCTCGATACTGGTCCGGACCAGGCGACAGTAGTGTATTTTTATATATTGTATAGGCACCTGTTGCGGTTCAGTGTATTTATATATATTGCAACAGGCTTCCACCTCCCTCCCTCCCTCCCTCCCTCCCTCCCTCCCTCCCTCCCTCCCTCCCTCCCTAGCGTGTGGGTCCCGCGGATGAGTTCGATCTGTATATTTATGTTACGTTGAGCCTCTGACTATGTCTTATATGCTGGTGACCTATGTGACCCGATTCCCTCGAACACGTCTGGTCTCGGCATCCGTTGCGGTTCAATGAATACCTACTAGCGGGTCAGATGTGGTCCGCACCCAGCGACAGTAGTGTATTTATATATATTGCGCACCCGTTGCGGTTCAATGAATACCTACTAGCGGGTGGGGCTTGCTCTGGTCAGATGTGGTCCGTACACGGCGACAGTAGTGTATTTTTATATATTGCAACAGGCTTCCACCTCCCTCCCTCCCTCCCTCCCTAGCGGGTGGGTCCCGCGGCCGCCGATACCAGACGCGTTGGATGGAATCAGGGACCTGTTTCACTAGCTTCGTGACATGTCTAGATGGCGTCTAGATGGCGTGTCCAGTTTCATAAGAACTTGACATTAGACTTCGTTTTGTCCGTTCTTGCTTACACTTTTGGTGTTGCTTTTCATGTCTGTCTAACACTTTTGTCATGAAACTAGTGAAACAGGTCCATGATGTGTAGATTTGTCTAATTCTTGTTTGGGGTCTGTCTTTTCCTAAGGGCAGCTACTTGTGTTGTCACGAAACTAGACAACCCCAATGTCTGTATGGTGTCACAGACATGTCACAAAACTAGTGAAACAGGTCCCAGGTCAAATAGGTCACCAGCACACCCGTTGCGGTTCAATGAATACCTACTAGCGGGTGGGGTTTGCTCTGGTCAGATGTGGTCTGCACCCGGCACCCTCCCTCCCTCGCTCCCTTTTATTTCTTAAAACATGTATACATTACTTGTTGAAACCGAAATCATGGCAATGCCATGCCTACTATTAATCCTTGTTAATGAAATAAATCATCAAATTAGCCATTAAGTATTGGGCACACAATTTTCATGGCCGTGGAGTATGGGTTCATAATATTCAGTCTATGGAGAAAAATACCGGGGTGAGATGATAGGCTTTATCCTACCCCTAATATAAAATCCCATTGGCTTAACATTGAGTTTCCATATGACTGGCATACAGAGTTTTATATGCCACTAGTGGTATACAGAATTCTTATCACGCAATATTCCAAAATCGAGGAGACAGGGTAGGATAAAATCAAAACCTGATTCATTTTAATCTTGGCCACCGCATGCCATTCCTGGAGTTTTGGCTCCGGACTTCACTCGGCCACGCTCATGAAGTCACTATGCCAATCTCCAGTCATGGCATACAGTGGCCAAGATTAAAACTCATCCAGTTTTACGATATTACTCTGTCATGTGTACCCAGGACGGCTGCCTGGAGGTGAACCCGGGGAACTGCACGGATGAGGCTCTCGTGAACTACGGGGAGTCGGGGATGAGGCGGACGGGCGAGGTGGGGCCGCGGGACAGCGCCTCTCTGTCAGTGTCACAGCCAAGTCTGTTCGTGTCTGACACCAACAGGATGACCGTCTCCTTCAAGTCCTGCTACAGAAACACCGGCCTCACCGGCGACTGGGATAGGCGCCTCGGGCTGCAAGCAGTCATCTCCTTCGAAGGTAAAATCTATCTATTTATTTTGTAAATAGTGATAGCGTAATATTGATAGAGTAAATTGTAAGTAGCGATAGAAATGAGAAAATACCTGAATACACCACTGATATCTGTGTACCTTGCCCCTCAGACTGTTGCGGTTGTCAGGTGCAGAGCACGGGCCATAAATATCATTGCAAATAGTGATAGTGAAATAGCGATAGTGTAAATTGTAACTAGCAATAAAAAATACCTGAATAAACTGACAACTCTGTACCTCGTCCCTCAGACTGCTGCAGCTTACAAGCACAGAGCATGGCCCATGTATATTACTGTGAATAGCGATAGTGTAATAGCGATAGAATAATTGTAAGCAGCATTAGAAAGTAATTGAATAAACCACTGACAGCTGTGTACCTCATCCTTCAGACTGCCAGGCCTGTCAGGCCCAGAGCATGGCACACACATATCACTGTAAATAGCGATAATGTAATAGCATTAGAATAAATTGTAAGTAGTAATAAAAGAATAAAGGAATAAACCACTGAGAGCACGGCACACATATATTACTGTAAATAGGGAAAGTGTAATAGCGATAGAACAAATTATAAGTAGTGATAGAAAATACTTAAATAAACTGACAGCTGTATACTTCGTCTCTCAGACTGCCGAGGCTGTCAGGCCCAGAACACAGCCTACAAATATCCCCGTAAATAGCGGTAGTGTAATAGTGATATAATAAATTGTAAAAAGAAAATAATTGAATAAACCACTGACAGCTGTGTTCCTCGTCCCTCAGACTGCCGAGGCTGTCAACCCAGGGCATGGTCCACAAATATTACTGTTAATAGCTATAGTGTAATAGCGATAGAATAAATTGTAAGCAACTATAGAAAATAACCGAATAAACCACTGCCAGCTGTGTACTTCCTCCCTCAGACTGCCGCGGCTGTCAGGCTCAGAGCACGGCCACGCTGCTGGACTGTGGCGGGCAGTGCGGTCAGATCATGTCCCGGGGATTCCCCTACAGCTACGCCCCGCGCGAGCGTACCCTGTGGACCGTCAAGGTGCAGGACGGAAATTACGTCACACTCACCTTCCAGGACTTCGACGTCTACGAGCGACCCCTGGTGGACTGCCTGAAGGACTACGTCGAGGTCAGAGATGTTGACCTTATAGGCGGGCAGTCAACTGTTGGCAGGTAAATAGGATAAAAATCTACTATGATTATTTTCCTAGGTACTTTTCTGTACCTCATAAAATGATCATCTACGATAGAATATAGTATTAATATCATAATACACCTCTCTGCGAATGTCTCACTTTTACTGATCAGAAATATGTATCCTGCTCTTTATTATGTTCTTCTTTAACAGGTACTTTCATAGCAAGCGGCCTACAAAACTACTATAGCCAAGTTGTTTTGAGCTTATTGTATATTCTCCTACGAGTATTGCAATAGCGAGTGTCCGCAGTTCTAAGTTGCTCAAGTCAAGTTGGTCTGAGCTTATTGTATGTCCCTATTCTAAGGTATTGTAACAGCGAGCAGCCACCAGAGCTGCTCAAGTCGAGTTGGTCTGAACTCATCGTTTATCTCTATTCTACAGGTATTGTAATAGTGAGCCGCCACTGAAGCTGCTCAAGTCAAGTTGGTCTAAGCTCGTTGTATGTCCCTATTCTACAGGTACTGTAATAGAGGCCTATTCCACCAAGGAGGCACAAGCCCAGGCCGGGCCCCTTGTGGTCGCCTATTGGCGACCGGCGGCAATAGCCGGCCCAAACCTCCCGCCAGCGGCGATAATCTGCTTGGTGGAACAGCTCATGAGAGCTCACAGGCCCCTCACGGCTGGACCCTGCCGGCCACCGTGCCTCCAAAACCCCGTAGCCGGGCAGTATCGGCTGACCTGTTGGTGGCCGCCGGCCGCCGGCCGGGGACAATACTCGGTGCAACAGCCAATTTTGGAGGTGTTCCACCAAAATATAGTGATAACCACAGCGAAGGCCGGGCGGCCGGCCGGACATTATGATCACGACCTCCCCCGCAAAGCCCTGGCAGGGGAAAGCTGATTCATTTGATTTTAAGCCCCCGGTAGGCCGGCCGGCGTGTCAAAAGCTACACCAAGAGTGACGCCGAGAGCACGCCGAGAGCTGTTCCCCGGGCGCGCGTTGACAAACACCGTCAACATTGATCTTGCAGGCCCGGAAGGGATACTCGTATGGACTATGACCGAAAATTCGGGTAATTTAGATAGAATTCTAGCACCAGAGTCGAATATACACATTCATAACATCAACCCTTATCTTTATTTACCTTCATTGTTCGATTTAACATGTAATTCCGCTGTTATTTGACGTTTTCTGACCGTTCCCGTACAAATCCCGACACGCTGACACACTGCTGCGCTCGATACGCGACTTTAGCGGGTTCAGAGCGTCGTAGTGTATCGCCGCACGCCGCGCCGCCTATCGGATCGATAGAGAACCACGGGCTTGCACGTTAGTGCCGCCAACGTCCACCAGACGGCAATACCAAACCCGCGGCAAGTGTATCGCCGCGCCGGGTCCGGCCGGCTCTATGGACGCTCACAGGGCGCCTTGTGTACGCCTGTTGGTCGCCTCATGGGCCTTTGGTGGAACAGTTCCTAGAATTAAGGGGTTTAGGGGCGGCCGGGCGGCCGGCCCCGGCGGCAAAGGCCAGCTGGAGGGCAAAAACCAGCCTGCTGAGATCCTTTTTGGTGGAATAGGCCTCATAACGAGTGACCACTGGTCAGAACTGCTCAAGTCGAGTTGATCTGAACTCGTCGTTTAACTCATCATATGTCCCTATTCTACAGGTATTGTAACAGCGAGCGGCCACCAGAGCTGCTCAAGTTGAGTTGGTCTAAGTTCATTATATGTCCCTATTCTACAGGTATTGTAGCAGCGAGCGGCCACCAGAGCTGCTCAAGTCGAGTTGGTCTGAACTCATCATTTATCTCTATTCTACAGGTACTGTAATAGTGAGCGGCCACCAGAGCTGCTCAAGTCGAGTTGGTCTGAGCTTGTCGTCCTCTTCAGTTCCGATCTCGAGGTCAGCGGCCGTGGCTTCCACGCCATCTACCGGCAGAAGGAGTACCAACTGGACCCTGGATTTCCGGCCAGTGGACCTGACCCTGGTACGTAAACAGGAAATTCATAAATTAACACTTACTTACAGGCCATATGGCAGTTCCCGTGTATACCACCAGAGAATGCCATTAATGGCATTTTTGTGGGCATGGCAAGACAATGGGTTTTTTTTTTTATAATCATACGGAAAGTATTAGCAGAATCATCATTATTACACAATATATTTTTCTAAGCGTCGCCAGCTATTCCATAGAATATCAAAAAGCTTAATAAACATTTATAAATACAACTTCTAGCCAGGCCCTTGTCAATCTGAATACTATGTCACAGATAACTGGACGCATTGTCTGCTTTATAAGTGGGTTACAATAAATGACCCACTGCATTTATCAAACCCAAACCTAGTTACAGATAGAAGTTCCTCCACTTTCTGTGACATTGTGACGTATTGCAGGTTGCCCTGGTAACTGAACAGTTGTCTGGTTTATAGTTAGTTACAGAAATTCCTCCACCAGTTTCTGTGACATTGTGACGTATTGCAGGTTGCCCTGGTAACTGGACGCGCTTCGTGGACAGCTGCTACACGCTGGTCACGTGGGACGAGCCTCTCACGTGGTTCTCGTCGGAAGTGGAGTGTCGCCAGCAGGGGGGCCACCTGGTGGCCATCAACAACAGGCAGGAGATGATCTTCCTGCACTACATGCTGACCACGGCCTGGAGAACCCGCTTCTACCGCACCTTCATCGGTCAGCAGCGTGATTTCATTATTAAGAGAAAACGTGGTTACTGCCACATGGTTTTCATGCCATAATTAGGTCCCTCCGCCTGCGGCGTCGGGACATATCTATGGCATCAAAAGACCTCGAACGGCTACCCCTTCAGGCTCAGTCACTACGTTTTCTTATTATTACATACCTAAATATTGAAAAAAACGCCATTATATATTTTTTTATTAAATGTTCCAATTGACCTGATGGTCACAGTGCGCCCAAATATTCACTACGGGCGCAGTGCGCCCGAGGGGCGTGGCTAATATGCTAAACAGGGAAGTTATGCATGCTAATTTGAACCACCGCCGGCGTCCTGGGTGAAGGTGGAAATAAACGCCAGTGGGCCATCCATAAAGTACGTACGTACTGAGGGGGTGGGGAAGGGGTCAAAGATTTCGGAAATTCCTTCTTTGTTCTATTGCATTGAACATCAGAAGGGGATGAGGGTGGGGGGTGAAAAAATTCAGAAGATCTGCGTATGTACTATATGGATGGCCCTCTCGTCTACTTCCAAACCTCATACAGTGACCTGTTTCACTAGTTTCGTGACATGTCTGTGACACCATACAGACATTGGGGTTGTCTAGTTTTGTGACAACAGAAGTAGCTGCCCTTAGGAAAAGACAGATCCCAAACATAGGAATTAGACAAATCTTCACATATATGGGACCTGTTTCACTAGTTTTGTGACAAAAGTGTTAGACAGACATGAAAAGCGGCACCAACAGTGCAAGCAAGAACGGACTAAAACGAAGTCTAATGTTTAGTTCATATGAAACCAAACACACCATCTAGACGCCATCTAGACATGTCACGAAACTAGTGAAACAGGTCCCTGTGCGGTTCGTTTTCTTTCTAATCTTCCCCAGAAGTTTACAGTATGGCTGTTGTTATTGGTCGGGCGCAGGGCTGAACGACCGCGAGGCTGAGGGGAAGTACCGGTGGATCGACGGGTCCCCGGTCACCTACACGGACTGGTCCCTGAGCAGCAGCTACGACAACGTGAACCAGCCGGACGGCGCCGACGTCGAGGACTGCGTCATGATCCGTCTGGACAGCATGCACGACACGCGGTCGTGGCACGACATCCCCTGCGCCTACGACAAGGTGCAACAGTTCCTGTGTGAGGCGGGGTTACGCGCCGACGAGATGCCTGCACAGGGTGAGTCAAAAATGGGGTCCAGGGGGTTGTTTTTCAGTCGAGAGGATCTCAACTTGAGATCCACTAAGATCGATCCGAGATCCTGAGACCGACTTTGAGATCAATGGCGGAAAGTGTTTTTCAGACGTTGTCTCAAGTCTACACAGCCGATCTTAGGGGATCTCAACTCCAAGGATCTCAAGTTCAGATCCCTAACCCTCTGTGTAGAGCGAATGGGGCCCAGAATATTTGAAATATTAGGCTCTTATTTGTCGTATAAAGCCCTATGCCCAGCTACCGGTTAATAGTTGAACAATTAGCTCCAAAATCGTATAAGAGTCGGTGAACTTGTCACAGGCAAGTTATGTAACCCCTCACTCGACCGGCTGCCATCGAGGAGAGGGGGTGGTGGGTGTTAGTCCTAAGCAAATCAGTCTACACTTACCGACAGATATACAATTATATGATTATGTACCCTGCCGACTAGATTTATCAACATGTTGATAAACTTTTTGCCACCGATTTTGGAACATAAAAACTGCAACTTGTCGGTGACAAAAGGACGTCTGAAGGAGGTGGTTCACTAATCGGTGGCTCACCCTTGCCTAGCTGTCCTACATCTACCGACTATGGCCGACTCCGTTAGGATGCCTTGGCTGAGACAAGTTACGTCCGTTTGTCACTGACAAAGGTACATCAATGTCTCGAAATCAGTAGATGAGCATTGGCCTTTATCCCCCATGGAGAATTTTCTACAATACTCTATAAGCAGGTAAAATTTCCTAATGTTAAGGTTAACGGAAAAAATATACTAGGGTGAGATTAAACTCTCTTTTGATATTCACTTTAAGCATTACCTATAACGTTAAGCAATACCTCCCCCTCCTTTGGCTGCGAATTGATTCCTGAAGGACCATCAGGTTGGACATAATATCCGGTTTGACCTTTACGATTTACTTGCCCGTCGAAAAGGCACCTTTCCATATACTACACATGCTATAAAAACGCACGCAGAACGCATGGTTAAAATGCATAATATTGACTGGTTTTGGATGTCAGTGGCCGTATCCTCCCAGGAGTGTAGTAATATACGAGCGAATGCAAGGATTACGTAGCGTCAACTCTGAATATGTCCTTGATATAAAGCTACATGAAGACCTTATCGTTATAGCTGTGAAATAGAAAAACGATGCGGGCACCGTCTATTGTTTATATATCTGCCTGTAACGTGGTCTTGGCGTGTTCTCTATCGGAGATTTGGACACTTCGTATTCTCCACTGTCACCAATACAAATTCCCTATGTGTTTTCTATGTGGATAATAATAGAGGGAAACTATGTTCCGGTGAAAGGAAGTCAAAGTTACGAGGTAAGGCTTGGAAAAATTACTGCCCAAGGCCCTGGCCGCGGGCAGTAATTTTTCCAAGCCTTACCGAGTAATTTTGACTTCCTTTCACTGGTACTTGGTTTCCCTATTCCTATATACCTTCAAATGTGGTTTAATAAGAGACAATCTGATTGGTCTAAATGTCAACCTTGGGTAGTATACGGCAACCTTGGGTAGTATACCAACCTTGGGTAGTATCAGATAGTTACTCCACCCCCCAGAGCGTGGTGTAAGCATAGAGTGTACAGCCATAGGTATATAGGAATATGGATTTATAAATCAACTCAACCATAGTATATTCTTTTCTAAAAACAAACACCACAGTGCTAAATATGAAACATCTCCAACCTGCAGAGGTAGGCCAATATGGGATGGATTGCGCGAAAGCCTACGGAGAAATGACAGCGTTGCTTCCTTTAAACGAGCAATACAAGCAGAAATAGCTTAATAATGACCATTAGAAAATCATAAAATCAGTCCTCCACCTTGCACTTCCTATATTTCTATAATTCTATTCTTGTACCAAATATATATACCTTATTTCCTCCAATAATGCACTGCCATTGGATTGTTCAATAAACAAAGTGCAATAATGACATTATATTCTCCTTTCTCTTGTCAGAGATGCCTGTGGCCACGCTGGAGCTGCCCCAGGTGAATGTGACGTCCTCGCAGCCCGACGTGTTCCGCTGTGATAACGGGGAGTACGTGCTGGCACAGTTTGTGTGTGACGGAGCGTCAGACTGTCACGACGACAGCGACGAGGCACGCTGCAAAACAGGTACGTCAAATACCTCGTCAATTCCTCTAGTATATATACACAGGAACGTCAGATACCACATCAATTACTTAGTTTTATAGAGACAGGTACATCAAATACATCATCAGCTACTTAGTTTTATATAAACAGGTACGTCAAATACCTCGTCAATTCCTCTAGTATATATACACAGGAATGTCAGATACCACATCAATTACTTAGTTTTATATAAACAGGTACGTCAAATAACTCATCAATTACTCTATCATATACACACAGGAATGTCAGATACCACATCAATTACTTAGTTTTATATAGACAGGTACATCAAATACATCATCAACTACTTAGTTTTATATAAACAGGTACGTCAAATAACTCATCAATTACTCTATCATATATAGACAGGTAAGTCAGATACCACATCAATAACTGAGTTTTATATAGACAGGTACCTCAAATAGATCATCAATTACTCTGAATTATATATAAACAGGTACGTCAAATACCACATCAATTACTGAGTCATATTCAAACAGGAAAGTCAAATATCACATCAATTACGCAGTTATATTTAAACAGGTACGTCAAATACCTCATCAATTACTCTGTTTTATTACCCATCATATACAAAGTCCCCAGTAATTACCGAGTGTTACATTTAAACAGGTACGTCATATACCACATAAATTACTCAGTTTTATATAAACAGGTACGTCAAATACCTCATCAACTACTTAGTTTTATTTAAACAGGTACGTCAAATAACTCATCAATTACTCTATCATATATACACAGGTAAGTCAGATACCACATCAATAACTGAGTTTTATATAGACAGGTACCTCAAATAGATCATCAATTACTCTGAATTATATATAAACAGGTATGTCAAATACCTCATCAATTTCTCTGTTTTATTACCCATCATATACAAAGTCCCCATTAATTACCGAGTGTTACATTTAAACAGGTACGTCAGATACCACATAAATTACTCAGTTTTATATAAACAGGTACGTCAAATACCTCATCAACTACTCTGAAATATATATTAAATAAGGTATTTTTCGGAGGCGTCCATGCTCGTTGAGGCGTGACGTGGGCAACCGGGCGAGCCCCCAACGTGTATCCCCGAAACTTGGTACCTCAGTAGTCCCTCTGTTCCGTTCTCTCATATATAAAAACAGATTTTTCTTAATACATCATCAATCACTGAGTTATACATAATAACAGATACTGCCTTTCCAGAATATTATCTTAAAGATTAATTTCAAAGATAAACACAAATTAATTCAAGAAGAGCCATTAGAAATCTTTGAATAAAGGCAGACTAGTATAACACCCATTAGCGAGTCGAGCTATGGAGGTGGCATTCCGCTACTCGGGCCGTTTACATGTGTATACATCTTGATAGAGTAGATCACGTAGGCCAGAGAGCATTAAGTACCCCACGGTAAAATCAGAGACACACCAAGCGAGAAACGCAGCGATTTCCAGATTCGCCAACACAAAATGCCTTGCATGTGAGCTGTTATTTCATATTTCGCCTGATTGTTGCTTCTGAGATGCTAAATTATCAGTGGGAAATATCACTGTATGGCAGTAGGCTTGCACCTGGCCTGCGACAGGGTTAAAACAAATAATAATATGATCTTCTTCTATTTGCAGATGGGTGTTCCGAACTACAATTTCAGTGCCTGGATTCCACATGTATCTCTATGACGTATTATTGTGACTTCAAATCGCACTGTCCAGACGGCTCTGACGAGACTTCCTGTGGTATGCATTGTGACATTGCTATTATCTCCCCCCTGGTATTGTTATCCTATAGACTTAGCATTAGAAACTTGTATTCAACGCCCATCGAGTATTGTTAAAGACATCTCAAAGTGTGGTGATATCATAAACATTTGCCAATTAGGCAGTGATATGGATGAGATTAAATCTGAACCACACTCTATCCGTAGCCGCTGGAAATACTCCATTTGTTTTGGTTTGCTACGTAATGTCACTTGCCTCATGAGATTACTTTGCAACCAAAACTCATGGCATATTTTGAGCACATACGGACCTCGATGCAGTTCCTTCTAACGTTCATTTTATATGGAATAATCTAGAGACCAGTACAATTTACTTTACATCAAGAATTTGACATACTGTAATGTATTCAAAATGATCTTTGCATATTATACTTATAGCAAATAAATGCAGTTAAATTAATATAGAAGTGTCCATAGCCATAAGCCTATTAAAGTACATGTATGTCATGTTTAAAATAAAGATGTCTAAGCAAAATGAATACTTCCTATCCACCCACCACACTCTCAACGTCTGTATTTTAGTTTAAATATTGCTAGAAGATATATGGAGTCTAAAACATATAGAAGATATTGAGTTTCTAAAGAGCTATGCAATATGACTTCTTTACAATATGATGAAATCATTAGCAGACGATAACACCTATTACCCATTGCAGTTAAACCTCCTTGTCAGGCATCAGAATTCCAATGTACCAACGGGCAATGCATCATGGGAAACAAACGCTGTGACCTACTTATCGACTGTCAAGATGGCTCAGACGAGGAAGAGTGTGGTGAGTTAGTGCGACATGTTTCTGATGCATTTGGAATGGGTTTGAATCATTTTTTTAATTTCTTCACACGGTTCTTATAAGTGTTTACAAGATCTTCCACCGCTACATGCGAGGCTAGATCCCAGGTAACAAAAGGATTATGCCATACAATTATTACAAACTGGATAATAAAAGAAGAACAGGACAATACATGATCAACCAGGTTCACGATTTTGTAGTGAAAATAAGTCAATAATTCATAAACTCATAGATTTGCGATTAAAGGAAATGAATAGTGTAAAATGTTTACAAGTAAGAAAATCGCCCCTGTCCCTTTGTACTCTTATATCTGTGTTATCTTCCTGTCTATGTCCTTGTTTATATGTATAAAACATTGTATTTTCTTGAATTGTACGCTACCAACTATTCAACTAATAATTTAATCTTCATTGTATAATGTTCCGTCTTGGGCTGCTAAAAACGCCCGATTGTGCCTGAATTACACGTTCTTTACCTGAAAAGAATGAAAATCATTAACATAGGATTAATAAAAGTATAGCATCAATAAAGATAGAAATATATTAGAATTAGTGGCCTTTATCAAGTCGATAATATAATAAATCAATATAACATCAGTAAAAATAGAAATATATAAGAAAAAGGGCTAAAACACTCCGAAATATTGTAACTGGTGTGGGACTGCCCATAAATGACTTAATGTTATGCATTTTTTACTACTTTTGACTCCCCCCCCCCCCCCCATCCACTGCATGACGTCATAAACTTTATGACGAGGGCTTTTTTTTTTGCTGGATTAGATATGGCTTTTGAAGTGTCATAAGATGGGCTTCAGACATACTTATCTAGGTCCCTTCTTGCACTCTCACTCTAAACTCACTCATTTCACACATAATACCACCTTGAATTCATCCCTGACATCAGGAGCTTTAATTTGATACCAAATACACATAGCTCTTGTAATTTCTTTCAAGGTTCATCTTATAAAAAGAATTGTTTTTGCTAATGCGCGCAGTGATGAGAAACAAGTTTTTTTCTTTTTTTGAGTGGCCCTAACTTATAATAAGGGGCCATCCATAAAGTACGTACGCAACGAGGAGGGGTGGGGGGTCAGAAATTTAGGAAAATCTGCGTTTGCTCCCTCTTTGTTCTATTCCGTACAAGATTGGGAGAGGGGGTGGGGGGTCCAAAATTTCAGAAATTCTGCGTACACGTGTACTTTATGGATGGCCCCTAATGGCTACATTCTGCGCTCTGTCGCGCCCACAGAGGAGTGCGCCGAGGGCGTGGCCTTCCAGTGCTTTGACGGCAGCTGCATCCCGCGTGAGAAGCGCTGTGACAGCGTGGTCGACTGCCCCGGGTCGCTGCACGAGGACGAGGCGGCCGAGTGCACGCAGGAGACGGCCGAGAAGTCCTGCCTCGACTGGCGGGTCGCCGGCCGCACCGACTCGGGCCGCTACCGCATCCAGCCCCCAGGCGTCCGTGAGTTCTTCTTAGTTGTTTATTAAAGGCTTGATTCCATGTTTCAGAACTGGTTTAATTGTTTGAATGATTTTACGTTCGGTCAACCATTGCAGGTCCTTTCCAGACTTCCTCATTGTTTGAAGTCTTTGCAATCATGGATTTTTCCAATGATTTTCAAGTGCTCCTTGGAGGAGCAAGGAGAGTTCTCATAAAACTTTCCCTTCTAATATACTTTTTAGAGCTATTCCAAGATCTTGGTTTCCCTGAGGCAGGCCAGGATTTCTTTCTTATCAGTGTTTTGAAATACACTGTACATAGAGGTTGTAAAAGGTCATTACTTACCCGCTCTGTAGTGATGCGTCCGTTCTCCTCGATTGTTCGCGCAGGTCTGGGCCCTGTTTTTCAGTCACGACAATCGTTATGGGCGACATTTTTGCCATCAGTGTTCGATAGACACGACACTATAGTGAACAGGCGATATGTCGTGAGTCTAAGAAGCGAAGGGTGGCCAGACGTGTTCTATAGTCACGACAATCGTGGGGTCACGTGATTGAAAATGTCGCCCAAAGTGTCGTCTGTTCATGACACCTATGGACATGTCGTACAGAATGCACAACTTCATTTCCCTTTGGAATTAAGCAATGAAATTTTAACACGAGTAAGTGATACAAATTACCTATAATCGGCCGCACCGTTCCGAAGATATAGGCGTTTGAATTTCGTCATAGCAATCGTCTGCTCTGGTGGCCAGTGTAGCCCTACCCTCACTGACCCCAATTTATGCAGTGACCTCTACATTCACTGGCACTGGGAGGTGGGAGGGTACAATGGCATAGTCTGTGTCGGAGGGGATTGCCACATGAACGACCAAATGGTTATCGGGTTGGTTCTAGAAAGTGAATCAAAGACTTTCTGCTCTACTTTCATGTACATCTCTACTTTCACATAGTGATCCTAACAAGGGATATCGTTGGAAGTTGATTTTTTAAAAGAAACAATCAGAACGAATATTCTGGGACTTACCTAAATAACTGGAGGTTCCTTCTAAACTGCTGGATTTATCTGCATCACTTTCCCATATACATACTGCTCTTTATCTACAAAGAAAGATGCAATGCCTTTTTTTTTTTACTGTGATGGATGAAATGGTAAATGTAAGACATTCAGGCACAGATAATTAATATAGGCAGACATAGATTGCGTGGTTGAATGGAATCTGTCCTGGTTTGTTTTGAGTTGGAAATATTAACCTTATGCTTCGAACCCGGTCAATATTTCCGACAGAAAACAACAAGAAGCAGAAGCAATTCAGCCACAATCACTGTGTCATTATCATATACCTGAATTAGACTTTGAATTAAAGAATAGCCTGCCTTTTTGTTTCAATCCGTTAATGTCAACAAGTCACGTGGTACAGAGGATACTATTTTACTATATACCCATACTCTATAGACTGTGAATACGCATTGTTTCGCCATATAACGTAAAAATACTGTACAGAACAGTGTTCCGTACGGGAAAATATGGAACACTTCCGTAAACATTTACTAAAATATTTATAAAGTTAAGCCAAATGAAATTAATGATTTTTTTTCTTAATTTCGGGTATATATTAAATATAGAACGACCTACCATGCTTGTACAAGCCACACAACTCGATGATAATTTACGGTTTGTGCGAAACTCGGGTATAAACGGCTCATTCCGTACGAATCCTAAATTATCATCTCGTTTTGTAGCTAGTACAGCATAGTCAGGACGTTCGATGTAAGTATATAATACGCCACTTTAGCGATGAACGGATTCCGTAATGACGTAAATAGGACACATTCGCCCACAGGTATAAAACGATAATGATAGCGGACTTTGGGCCATCTCTTGAATGAGGGGTCAAGGAGAGTATGTAGGTGTTATACGTGTACCATTGAAATACCTTTGTAATACCATGAATTAAAAGCGGATTTCTAATTATTTTTAACTTGCCCGTACAGAGGGGTTCGAGGTGGAGTGTGACATGAAGTCTGACGTGAATTACGTGCTGACGACGATCCATCACGACGTGGAGCGGACGGAGTACATCACAGGGTACAGCAAGCCCGGCGAGTATGTGCGCTACCTCGACTACGGCCTCAGGTAACCAGTGCTATTATAAACCTAATACAAAGTACCCATACAAAACACATACCACGCTACCTCGACTATGGGCTTAGGTAACCAATGCTATTATATATGGCGAATGCACGAGGCAGCTACCACGACTATCAAGCAAGTGACCAATTCCCCGTGCCTGTGGCGCGGGGAGGAGATTGATTATTCATTGAATCTGTACAGAACTCGACCCTCATTGGTTGGTTTGGTCAGGTGACCCAACTTCAGGTTTTTCATTTGCTGAAAATTCAGACAAAGAGCGGCGGGAAAACCTCTCAGCCAATGAATCCCTTCCATATATCCAGTGTTGGGAGCGCTCCTGACAGTGGCGCCCTTTTCATATCCTGGTGGATATTTTCGGAACTAATGGTCAGGTTTTTGCCTGCCCTCTGGTGGGTTCTAGGCGAGTTATAGTCCTGTATTCTATTCTACTGAGTAGAAATGTCTGTGTTGCTCTCTTCTTGCTTGATAGTTTCGACCGTCTGGTCTCATCAGGTGATTGTAGCTTACCCTATGGGTCTTTCTCTTATTATTCACATCCTTTGCGAATATGAAATTCCGCATTTTGTATTTTTTGTAGAATTTCTCTGAATAAAAACGATCTCTCCTCCTGCTGGGAATTGATCACTTCAGTCGTGTAGGATAGATGGGTTTTGGGGGAATTGATTTGGTAAAAGCATTCTCTCCTTCTGCTGAATGGCGTTTTGTGCCTTTCTGCATTTGTTGATGGATTTTTGTTTTCCATCAATATATGGAAAAAAAAAATTTGACGTAGCTTTGAATTTCCATCTATCCATACTTGCTATCCATGGTGTTCATACCTTTTGGAGCCTGGGTTTTTAGCCTGTGGATCCAATTGTACTCTATTTTGTCCCGGAGTACCCCAGCGTATTTGCTGTCGGGATGGCGGTGTATAAAGTCTAGTACATAGACCTGTACAACGTCTGCCCCTCTGTGGTCTTTTTTGTTGAAATGTCAGGGTACATCACTTGTATCCACTTTCTTTCGGATTGAGCGGAGGTGTTCATATACCCTTTCTTTCAGTTTCCTTTTTGTTTGGCCCACGTATTGGACCCCGCATCTTTTGCATTCTATGCAATATATGATGTTGGAGGAATTGCAACTCACATTCGTTTTGCACCTGTGTTTCGTGCCCTTCGTTTTGGACCTGATCTTTTCCTTTTTTGCAATTATCTTGCAATATTTGCAGTTTCTCTTTGAGCATTTGTTATTTGCTCGCCTGGTGTTGTTTGACCCCTTGTTTTCGACCTCTGGTGTGAATCTAGTTCTCGCTCGTACCAGATGGTCCTTCAGGTTTTTTGGTCTTTTATATCCGTTCACCAATTTGCTCCCATGTAGCTTTTTGGTTGCCACCGTTTGCCTAGGATTTCCCAGTTTTTTTCTACTACTTTCGGTAGTATGTTCAGGCCTTGTCTAAACGTGCTGATGAGGAAGATCTCCTCTTCCTCTTTTTTGTTCTTGGTTTTCGTCGTTAGGGTATCTACCCTGTCGATCGTGTCAACTTTCTCTTTGCACTCCTTCAGGAGTTTTCTGGGGTAGCCCCTCTCCTTGAAGTCTTTGAGTTTCTGTTGAGCATGTTTTTCATAGTCAACGTCTCTTGAGCAAATATGTTTCACCCTCAATAGTTGTGAGTATGGTATACTCCGTTTTTGTGAGGGTGGATGGGCGGACTCATACCTCAAATAGGTATTTTCATCTGTAGGCTTGTTGTACAGGCTTGTATACAACTTGCCATCTCTACCCATTTGAACCGTTGTGTCCAAGAAATTGACTCTCTTGGACGAGTGTTCCATCGTGAATTTGATGGTCTGATGGTACAAAAGGTACAAAAATTCTATAAAACAGCAACTATTAACAGATAACTTCCGCGGTTTATTATCTGAGTGAAATCTGCGTCAAATGACCAGACACAATAACCTTCAAGTAAATATATATCTAAATAAGCAAGATATGAAATGATAACATTTATTAAGATTTGTTGTGCCTGCAAATGTATGATGTATATTACTAATCTCTACACTGCTGTATTGTCCTGTAAGTCTCGTATTTGTCCTGCTTATCCACTTATTGTTATTGACTACATCGGCTTGAAAGTAGACACATGGAGTAAACAAACTGTACAATATATAGAATGAACAATGACTATGGAGCAGAGAGTCAAATGACCTTTGCATGGAACTAAATGATATCATAAGTCGATGTGGATCATATTCCAATCGTTGGAATGAACTAACTGTTGTATCTTTGTTAACATTGTTCCGTTTTGTTGACTGATATGTATGGGGAAGAACGCCTACGGGTGACTGTACTATGTCCACTATACCTGAATAAAAAAAAAAAAAAAAAAAAAAAAAAGTTCTTGATTCAGGTAATTTACCTATTTATGGAGTTCCTCCTCTCCGTATTCCCATATGAAAAAGATATCGTCAATGTATCTTAGCCAGACTTTGGCTTTGTATGGGTACTTCTGGAGGAGTCTCTCCTCCAGTTTCTCTAGAAACAAGTTAGCATACGATGGGGCCAGTCTGGTCCCCATCACTGTACCACTTATTTGTAGGTAGTTTTTACCATTGAATTGAATATTATTTTTATGTATTTTAGACGTCGTATCAGCGCAAGCGACTGCTGGTATGTGACTAGGCTCGATGCGTCCCGTGTTGGGAGCGCTCTCGGAGTGAAGTTAGCTTCGCACCGATTGGTCCATAGGTTCATGTGACTCAATCTATCCATTTCATTCGTCCGTCTACATGTTTTTAGGCGGGAATACGTGTGTTTCCAATCAGATCCATGCTTCTTTAGGAGCTTTGGTCTGTGTTGTAGAATGTGTGGGGGACCAGTTGGATTTGTGCTGCCCTCTGGTGTGGTTTTCTGTTACTAATGTTTTTAGTGTACCCCTGGTGTCTGAAATGGCGTGCTTCTACTTGGTCCATTTGTGTTTGGATCCAGTTCCCAGCAGTTTCGAATTTCTCATCAGGCTTGTTGGTGGCTGAATGATTTGAAGCTTATCTTAAGTTCACTTTGTTCTAATCACATACTTGTCACCTGGTGGGTATTGGGAGAGTATGTATACATGTGGTTAAAATCTTTTCCTGTTCACGTATCCCCGGTCCCTGTGGGGGGTGTGGGGCGTGCTCTAGAAAAAATTTTTGACGTGGCTGTGTGGGTCCCTTTACCCGTACCGGCTGTCCATAGTGTTCAGTCCCGAGGGTGCCTGAGTCTTTACTTTGTGGATCCAATTGTATTCCACCTTCAGTCTCAGGGTTTTGGCTGCCTTACTGTCTGGGTGACAGTGTATGAAATCCACGATACTGAATTCCATGTCGTGTATACCATTATGTCCTTCCATGTTGAAGTGTTTTGGTACATCACTTATGTGGCTCTTCACTACTACGCTTCTTCGGTGTTCTCGCATTCTCTCTTTGATCTTCCGCTTCGTTTGGCCTATGTACTGTTTCTTGCATGTCCTACAGGTTATGCAATAGACCACATTTGAGCTGTTGCATGTCACGGTATGCTTCGCCGCATGTGTTTTACCTGTTGTGTGGCTTTGGATTTTACCGCTTTTGTCCATGATCTTGCAGTAGATGCAGTTCATTGTTTTGCATTTGTTTCGATCTTTTAGTTTTTGAGGGTTCCGTTCTGGGTTCCCGTCTTGGTTGTAGGTGGTTCTTGCCCTTACCAGGTAGTCTCTCAGGTTTTTTGGTCTTTTATACCCCTTGATGAGTCTACTCTCATAGATCGTCTTGGTTGTTGTTGATTTTCCCAATATGTTCCAATGCTTTTGGACCACTTTTGGGAGTACATTCTCATTTGCGTGATATGTACTAATTAGGAAGGTTTTCCGCTCTTCCGTGCCTCCTTCCTGTTTTTGTTTTTTGTGCAGGATGTCCTTCCTGTCCAATTCTCCTAACTTCTTTACACATTCCTGTAGTACTTTCTCAGGGTACCCTCTCTGTCGGAATTGTGTTAGTTTGTCTTCTGCATGTCTTTTGTAGTCTTCATCCTTGGAGCAAATCCGTTTTACCCTCAACAGTTGTGAGTAGGGTATGCTCCGTTTTTGTGATGGTGGATGTGCTGAATCGTATCTAAGATACGTGTTCCTGTCCGTAGGTTTTACAAACAGGTCGCTGATGAGTTTGTTGTCGATGTTCTTTTTGACCCTCGTGTCTAGGAAGGTGATGTCGGAAACTGACGTTTCCATGGTGAACTTTATTGTTCGGTGGTATTCGTTCAGCTATTTGAGCCATTTTTCTAGTTCGTTTTTGCCATGTTGCCACACGAAGAATATGTCGTCTATGTACCTCCACCAGACTAGTGGTTTTAGTGGGTATTTGTCTAGAACTTCTTCCTCTAGGGCTTCCATGAAAATGTTTGCATACGAGGGTGCCAATCCGGTGCCCATGGCTGTACCGCCTATCTGTATGTAGTTGTCTCCATTGAACTGTACATTGTTCTTCCTGAGCACCATTTCGAGTAAGTCTACAATCGTAGTGTTTGTAGGCATATCCGTGGGGCGTCTGGTTTTGTCGAGCTTTTCTCGTACTACATTCAAACCCTCGTCGTTGGGGATGTTCGTATACAATGCACTGACATCTAAGGAGCCTAGAATGTCCTCCTCTGAGAGATGTCCCAGTTCGTCGATCTTTTGTAGAAAATGGTTAGTGTCCTTTATATAGGACCTTATTTTTGGTACCTCAGGTTTAAGGAAAGTGTCTACGAAGGCAGAGATCTTTTCAGTTGGGCAACCATTTGCAGATACCACCGGCCTGCAGGGGGGTGGTATTTTTCCCTTGTGTATTTTCGGTGGAAAATACACCTGGGGTGCCCGTGGGTTGTTGGTCCGAAGTGATGTTTCCATCCTTTCGGATATTTCCCCCATTGATCTCATTTCGGTAAGCTTCGAATTGATTTCCTCATTATGTGCCAACGTGGGGTCAGTCCCTACTGGTTTGTAGGTCTTCTCGTCGCCCAGTTGTTTCTCTGCCTCTTTGATGTAATCAGTCGTGTCCATAATCACTACCGCCCCCCCCTTGTCAGCAGGTTTGATGGTGATTTCCCCATTTCTTGCCAGTCCTTTAAGGGCTAGCCTTTCCTCTTTACTGATGTTATGTCTATGATTCCCTTTGTTAAGATTTCTACTGGACAGGTCGATCTCGTTGACTGCTATGAAACCTTCGAGATTACTCGAACCCTGTGGGGCGGACCAGTTCGATTTGTCCCCCAGTTGTTTGATTAATGTTAGATCATGAAAGGGAGCGTTAGGGGTTGGGGCCATAGGTTTGTTGTTGGACACTGTTGATTTGTCAAAGAATTGTCGTATTCTCAAGTTCCTATGGAAGGTGTCTAACTCTGATTTTACATCCCCATCCTCTATGTGGGTTTCAGTTGGGCAGAAGTTTAGGCCTTTGTTGAGCAATGAGAGTTCTGCTTTACTCAATACTTTATTTGAGAAGTTTACCACTGTACCATTTTCTATACTGGATGATCGATTTAGATTCAAGTTTTGTTTAGAATCGCTGTGAACGCATGATTTTTGGCGTTTGGTTTTTACTGGAGATGAATCAACATGAGACAGAACATAAAGTTCAGTATCTTTATTGAGACTACCCATGTCGTTTTTACATACAGACAGGGTGTTACTACCTGTGTCGCTTTTACAGACAGACTCACAGTTTTTACTTTCTACTGAGTTATCTCGGCTGGCTTGTTCTGGGTGCGGGGGTCGCGGTTCTTGCAGCCGTCTGGTTTCCCCCTGCCTCCTCGTCCGCCTCTTCCTCTGCCCTTTCCCCTCTGCTTTCCCTGCGTGCAGGGTGGAGGGGGCAGACGAAAATCCACCTTGTTGGTCTGGTCATCGAGTGCGGGCGCTCCGGTGTCTGGAGCACTCGTCTTCGGGCGATTGAAGGTGCCTCTCTCCGTAAACGGGTCGGCTAGCTGCGCATCAGTGGGCGCCCGTGTCTGGCGCTTGTTGATGCGTGCAGCGAAGATACCTTTTTCAGTCTCCCAATCTCTCTTTGCTGTTAGGTCAGTGTGAGCCTTCGTGCGCATCAGCATACGTTTCGCCTAATCACGATCCACCCCAGAACTCCGAATCATGTTGTACACCATGCCGCTTATTTGCTCACGGCGTGCGCGTTCAATTTTTTGCTGGGTGCGGAGTGACTGCTTGATCAGGTTCGTGATCCGCAGTGCTGAGGCCTTCCGCTCCTGCACAATACTGTTGCGGAGCTCCGGTCCTATGTAGCTCGGCGTTGGTGCCAAGCCAGCCACCCTTGGTTCTACATGTTCGACCACGGTGCATGCATCGTAGAAGCCCGCTCTGGCTTCTGTTTTGTGGTAGGTGGTGTTAACCTCCCTCAGGTCCCTCCTGGCGTGATGCGCTATTTCGGGTAGCATGGAATCAATCACCTGGTGAGAAGAGAAAAATTGATCTGCGTTATCGATTTGTTCATTGATAATGGCATTTAAATCAACATTGTCTACAGTCACATAATCTATATCTGGTTTATCATTTACCAAATTTTTAGATGTGTTATTCTGTATATTGCCCTTGTCAGTTTGACTGGGCAGTTCCATACACCCTTCTTGTAGGGAGTAAAGAATTTGCAAATTGTCGGCATCTATACCCGCATTGACCTTGCGTAGGTTGCTGCCAACGTTACTCTTTCGGTGGTGTGTGTGTGTTACACTCACTGGCACTGTGTGTCACCATTGGCACTGTGCATTACATTGCCTGTGGCGTCGGTACCATGCACATTGCTGGTGCCTGTTTAAGGTGAATGGATACCTGGCGGTATACCATTCTGTTGTGCCTTGGTAGGTGCATTACCTATAGGCCGAAAAAAGTCAGTAATCATACGACACTGGCCGATTTTTCGCTTGGAAGCTCCAATTCGTCCATACAGACGAGTGGTGCTCTGGTCATTGTTTCCCCGTGTATTCGTCTTGCCTGCAAGTCCCACCCCCTCAGTGTGAGAGGTGGTGTCGGGACTAACCGCCGGGCTAAGTCTCTGGCACACAGGTTTCACAATGTAGTGTGTCTCTGGGGACACGGGAATGCGTAAGTCACTGGGCCAGCGCTCCGGTTCTAGAGCACCATTGCGTTGGCCGTCAGTGTGCGTACAGTGGACCGTCGCACTCGCAGTGCTGGCGGGTGTGTGGTTACAACGAGTCCCATTGCACTCCGGCCGTCCGTCCCCCTCCCCGTCGCAGCTGCCCGCAGGCGTCTTCGAGGGGAGGTGCGGGTGGGTGCCGGTATGGTCAACAGGACTACAAGTGGCAAACAATGACAAACGATCAGTAGAGCACGGTCACGACAACTCACCTCGTCACCCGTGGGTAGTTTCACCGCGGCCTCCTGGTTGCGGTTGACACCGTAGTCGGTCACTGGGTCACTGGGTGAGCTATCGAGCTCAGTCCCGTCAACATCGTCTGCCTCCCGCCTACGTTTGCTAGTGTTGGTCTTCTCCGTAGTGTAGAACCAACCGCTCGTAGTTGGTGTGTTGTGCACCTGTCTACTATCACTTTCATTGTCCGTGCCTCGCTGGTTCGGCGGCGTGGACGGTGGAGCATTGGGGCTACCTTGGGACATCGTAACGCTGCAGTGCTGGGGTAGCCGTGCGGCGTGTGGAAGTCGGTACTGTGTGTAATGTATTTTAGACGTCGTATCAGCGCAAGCGACTGCTGGTATGTGACTAGGCTCGATGCGTCCCGTGTTGGGAGCGCTCTCGGAGTGAAGTTAGCTTCGCACCGATTGGTCCATAGGTTCATGTGACTCAATCTATCCATTTCATTCGTCCGTCTACATGTTTTTAGGCGGGAATACGTGTCCTTCCAATCAGATCCATGCTTCTTTAGGAGCTTTGGTCTGTGTTGTGGAATGTGTGGGGGACCAGTTGGATTTGTGCTGCCCTCTGGTGTGGTTTTCTGTTACTAATGTTTTTAGTGTACCCCTGGTGTCTGAAATGGCGTGCTTCTACTTGGTCCATTTGTGTTTGGATCCAGTTCCCAGCAGTTTCGAATTTCTCATCAGGCTTGTTGGTGGCTGAATGATTTGAAGCTTATCTTTTTTTCATTTTTTTTTTTCAAAAATTTCTTTATTGATGTCAATGGTTACATTTGGTACTTGTAGTTTTGTAGTCGCATTGGTTTCATGACAGCAATAAAGTGGCCAGTAGTGTCAGCTATACAATAAGCTGGTTTTCGTCACTAGGCCTCCCAGTGAAGGAGTTTTACATTCGACTAATAGACAGTACACCACTCTAACACTAACACTAACATGCAAACAAATAAGTAGGGGAGGGGGATCTCCCCTAGTAGGCAGAACTTCCTCCCATAGCATTATAAGGTAGGAATGGTATTTAACATACATTGTTTTGATATACTCTTAAACTCAGGGTATGAGGGTGTATTTCTGGTTATCGGTGCCAAGGCATTCCATGTCATTGCCCCAGAGTAGTATACCGAGTTTCGGTATGCCTGGCAGTTCGGTCTGTGGGTGTGCAGCAGTGGTGCATCATTTGCCCTGGTTTGTGCTGTTTGATCAGCTTGGTATTTTACATTACGCGATCTGCTATATGTTCTTAAGTTCACTTTGTTCTAATCACATACTTGTCACCTGGTGGGTATTGGGAGAGTATGTATACATGTGGTTAAAATCTTTTCCTGTTCACGTATCCCCGGTCCCTGTGGGGGGTGTGGGGCGTGCTCTAGAAAAAAATTTTGACGTGGCTGTGTGGGTCCCTTTACCCGTACCGGCTGTCCATAGTGTTCAGTCCCGAGGATGCCTGAGTCTTTACTTTGTGGATCCAATTGTATTCCACCTTCAGTCTCAGGGTTTTGGCTGCCTTACTGTTTGGGTGACAGTGTATGAAATCCACGATACTGAATTCCATGTCGTGTATACCATTATGTCCTTCCATGTTGAAGTGTTTTGGTACATCACTTATGTGGCTCTTCACTACTACGCTTCTTCGGTGTTCTCGCATTCTCTCTTTGATCTTCCGCTTCGTTTGGCCTATGTACTGTTTCTTGCATGTCCTACAGGTTATGCAATAGACCACATTTGAGCTGTTGCATGTCACGCCCCACACCCCCCACAGGGACCGGGGATACGTGAACAGGAAAAGATTTTAACCACATGAATATTATTTTTAGTCAGGACCATTTCCAGCAGTTTGGTAATGCTCTGATTTGTCGGGTGCTCTCTGTTGTTGCCCCTGGTCACATTCAATTTTTCTCTGATGGTGTTGATACCTTCTTGGTTTGGGATATTAGTGTACAAGGCTGCTACATCCAGGATGCCCAGAATGCTTTTCTCATCTAGTTTTGTTATTTCACCCATCTTTTTCAGGAAATCGTTTGTATCCTTGATGTAGGATTTGATCTTTGGGACTTCTGGTTTCAGAAACTGATCAACAAATTTAGAGATTTTCTCTGTGGCACAGTTATTGGCTGAAACCACAGGCCTGCCTGGTGGGGGGAGAGTGCCTTTATGTATTTTCGGTAGAAAATAGATTTGGGGCGTTCTCGGTTCTGGGGTTTTCAGGGCTTCCCCTAATTCCCCTGTGATTTCCCTTGGTTTAACCATATCGTCTAAAGTGTCGTTAATCTCATTGGTGAAGGCCCGTGTCAGGTCTTGTTTGAGCGGTTTATAGAATGGAATTTTTTTTTTTTTATAGAATGGAATTTTTTTTTTCTCCATATATTGATGGAAAACAAAAATCTATCAACAAATGCAGAAAGGCACAAAACGCCATTCAGCAGAAGGAGAGAATACTTTTACCAAATCAATGCTATTATATACCTAATACAAAGTGTCCATACAAAACACATAGTGCGCTACCTCGACTATGGGCTTAGGTAACCAATGCTATTATATACCTAATACAAAGTATCCCCACAAAACACATACTGTGCTACCTCGACTATGGCCTTAGGTAACCAACACTATTACATACTTTAAACAAAGTATCCCTACAAAACACATACCATGCTACCTTGACTATGGCCTTAGGTAACCAACACTATCATATACCTAATACAGAGTGTCCACACGGCCTCAGTTAATATGGATGCAACATTTTTGAACATTTTAACCCGCTACCCGACTAAATCATGTACGCATTAGATCAAAGAGTGTACATAAGTGTATTTGCATGTAAATCTCACCTCTGTTGGCTGTGACTGGCGGTCAGTCGGGGGCAGGTGGCGGCGGTGGTGGACTCGGCGGTGCGCTGTGAGCAGTACGTCAAGGTCGACTGTTTCGCCTCCTCCGGGCTCGGCAACGACTTCTGGCTGAACGCCCGCGGGGAGAAGATGACGTGGACCGACGAGCAGACTCCAAACTGCTCCTGTATCCTCACCTCCTCCTGCGACGGAGACAACAAAAAGTACGGCATCTTTTTCTTCATTCTTTTTATTATTATTATTGTTATTGTTATTATTATTATTATTTCATTATTTATTCTCCAAACAGCTTATAAGGCTGGTTTGATGATGGAGACAGTCCGAGTACAATTTGGACATTCATGAATTTCCATTTAGACTTAGTCTAACACATCATTTGGTCAAACTTACATTAAAAAACAATAGTTTTAACTCCAATATTCCACTGGTTGATACTACACAAACTCATAATTTTAGTTGTGCATTCATACGTTCGAGAGATAATACCTGAACATAAAATAATCCATTTTCCAATTCAGCAGTTCATCAAGTAATTCACATCATGTTCTGTAAGAATCATCAACTGTTCTGCCTCTCATGTATGAAAAGGGTTACCATCCCATACCAAAAATATGCAGCTCCTTCATCCCTGGATATATAAGAGAAGCGGCAGTCTGTGAAAATAAATATTTTCTTGAGTTCTACGGTAAAATGTGAATTTTATTCTGGCCGTATTAATGTGTTATTAATGAGTAGAACTCTACTTCTAACTTTATCAATGTGGATCATTAATAATATACGTAATAATTGACTAATAGAGTTGGGAGTCAATTATGTTGATGTACATAAAATATGCAGCCCTTTAATCATGCTCCATTCATCATATTCAATATATTCTGATGGATGCTTCTGAGCTTATGTCATTATGTCACTGTATCGTGATGAACTGAACTGGTACTCTGTACAATATTTCTTTTGGAAAAGAGGAGAACTGCGATCTTTGTCCCTCTAATGCTGAACGTTGGCGGTGACTGCAGGTGTATGTGTCAGAAGGCGGACATCATCGTGCCGAGGGTGATGACCACAGACGAGGGGTACCTGAGAGACCGCACCCAGCTGCCCATGACGGCCCTCTCACTCAGCGGCACGGGCTTCGCCGGCACGCAGTACCAGTATCACTACGTGGGGCCGCTCGTCTGCTACCAGTGTGAGTTCACTGCCATCCATTTAATAATATAAGATCGTACATGTAGACCCTTTTCTGTATGCCATAGAGACCCAAATCTATTCAACATTTATGGACGACCCTATGGACGGCTAATACTGTCATAGCGAACAGACTTAAATATCATCAAATGATAACCCTTGTGCCAGGTACTAAAGAAGAAACCAACAAGTTTTTGTCAGATTCTTTGGCCAAAACGAATTGCTTTCTGTATTTATCTCACCCCAGTACACACTAAAAGAATGGATGGCACACAGGATATAAACCATGGAGAACGGACTGCGATACTTGTATGGGTATGGAGAACGAGTTCCCAATGTCAAGCCTATGGACATTTATTCCAGGGGCGAGATAAAGAACAGGGACTCCATGTACGATCCTAGCTTATGAGACCGCCCCAGGCTACTGAAGAACTCGACCCGAAACGAACTCGATCCGTTTCAGATACTTATGAATATTATATATATATATTAAGACATTTGCACAAAGGGCTGACTAGTTAGATCTTAGACAAACAAACCAGTGGACATTGCAAATAAGTTCAGTTATGTTTAGGTGTATGGTTAATGTAAGGGATAGAACTAGGATTAGGGTATAAAGTTAGGAATAGGGTTAGGGATAGGGGAAGGGTTAGGGTTAGGGTTTTCTTCCCCAGAGAGGACCAGATTTGAAGCAATAATCAGGTGAAATATGAAATAATAGCTCACATATACGCCATTTTGTGTTGGCGATTCCGGAAATCGCCGTGTTTCTCGCTTGCTGTTTCTCTGGCTTTAGATGTTCAATGCTCAAACAAACGATATCTATACTGGTTGCTCAGTCGTATTTATATAAAATTGTTTTCCTCTCAGATGCCAACAAGTCGAGAGAAGACCTTCGCTGCAGCACGGGGCAGTGGATCCCGCGCTCACAGGAGTGTCTGGCCTACGCCGACCGCTACGGAGACCCCGCCGGCTGCCGGGACATGTCGCACCTCCAGGGCTGCCGTGTGTACCTTGTTATATATCTACCTAATAGAAACTGTACATAGTAAACCTATAGGAACTCTGTATGGACGTACCCGGCGCATACGGATATGTTGTATTATCCACCTAATACAAAGTGTCCAGAGTAGACCTATAGGAACTCTGTATGGACATACCCGGCACATACGGATATGATGTATTATCCACCTAATACAAAGTGTCCATATTAAACCTATAGGAACTCTGTATGGACATACCCGGCGCATACGGATATGTTGTATTATCCACCTAATACAAAGTGTCCAGAGTAGACCTATAGGAACTCTGTATGGACGTACCCGGCACATACGGATATGATGTATTATCCACCTAATACAAAGTGTCCAAAGTAAACCTATAGGAACTCTGTAGGGACATACCCGGCGCATACGGATATGTTGTATTATCCACCTAATACAAAGTGTCCAGAGTAGACCTATAGGAACTCTGTATGGACGTACCCGGCACATACGGATATGATGTATTATCCACCTAATACAAAGTGTCCATAGTAAACCTATAGAAACTCTGTATGGTACTGACTAGGTATTTAATTTAACTAAATGATGTATTACAATACCGCTGCCTAAACTCGCAGATTTATGTATTCATTACCATTCTATCTTGTTGTGTGTTTAACTTAGGTTTTTGATTATGGATACTTTGTCCACTATTCATGGAAGAACTGTCTAGACAGAATGAATTTTGCTGAATGAAAAAAATGGACATACCCAGTAAATACGGATATATATGATTCACCTGATACAAAGTACATACACAATATTACCATCATTTGGATCTGCATGGTCGTATTCTCCGCGTAGTTGACACTTAGTAATACTCCGAGCGATAGCGAGAAGTGTTGCCTAGGGTCAACTACAAGGAGAATACGGCCACACAGATCCAAATCATGGTAATGTTGTATTTATTACTCACCTTCCGACTAATTATTAGGAAAATATTCTTGTAGATAATTAGAAATTTGATGCAAGCGCAGTGCATTGTCTATATAAAATAGTTCCTATAATGCCCGTCAGGTGGCTGAAAAAGCTGTATTCTCCTAGGGTAATACGGCTTCCCATATTCTACTCACTAGTGATCTATAGCTTACATAGGATTAGTATGGATGTTCCGTATTAAGTGGGTAATAATTTGTTTCATTATTACCCTAATACAAAGTGACCATAGTAAACCTATAGGAACTCTGTATGGACATAAACGGCGCATATGGATGTCATGTTATCCACCTGATACAAAGTGTCCATAGTAAACCTACAGGAACTCGGTATAGAAATACCCGGCGCATACGGATATGTTATAGTATATGATAAATATAGAATAACATACTGTGGTCGCTCCAGTTAATGAACAATTATTAACAGACGAACCAAATATCCGTTTTTGTCTATCCATTGAGGGTTATATATAATATTCCGTTAATGTTTCAGAAAATAAAATGTGTCCAGAAGAATTCCTGAAATGCTCAGAGGGTTACTGCATCCCTCTTCAGAGTGTGTGTGACGATACCTGGGACTGCATCAACGGCGAGGATGAAGCAGCTTGTGGTAAGTGGCCTGCCTTTAGGATTACTTACTAAATATAAAAGGGCACGATTTCGACAGGATATGCTGAATGCTTTCTCATATAGAGACAGAGAGAACCAGACATGTTATCGCGTGCAGAAAAACTTAAACCTGTGTTCTTTTTATACTCTAGTCTATACTCAGATCTAATGTTTCTCCTATGATCTATTTCAAGGCAGGTTAAAAACCAAATCTAGGCCTGTAGTTTTCTGATCTCCTTATCCTGGGAGGAACCTCCGACAGCCTCCGCTATTGTACAATGTGGTGCAATGTCCGCTGGTACCCATATCTCGCTGCAATTGCACACGGCTTAGTTTAGGCTCGTACACGAAGACTCTTTTCTGTATCTCATACAAGGGCTATCGTTTAATAATATATCAGATATCTAAGATAGTGGTAGCTCTACTAATTCTAATCACCTTTTAAATTTTCTCCATTCAGGGAACTACACGTGCCCGGATAACTTCCGGTGTCTGGCGGAAACGACCTGCATCACTCTGACGCAACGCTGTGACGGCGTCCGCCAATGTCGTCATGGCAACGACGAGTGGCACTGTGACGTCACTTGTCCTATCGGCTGCTCCTGCGTCGGTCTCGCGATCAGTTGTCAGGACTCCAACATGACCGCCCTCCCCATGATGCTCTCCACGCAGGCGCGAAGAATCGACTTTACCGGAAACAAACTTGATCTTGAACTTGGGATGTTTGAAGGGTTTTTCTACTTGGGAGAACTTATCCTGCGATCTAATAGTCTCACTGAAATCCCGGTCGGTGTTTTCCAACCTCTCGTAAATCTCTACATGCTTGATCTCATGGATAATCAGATCGCATTCATTCAGAGCTACACGTTTGAAGGCCTCGGAAATCTAAAAACACTGAAGCTTAGTGGGAATGATCAACTTCTTATGCTATACCCATTCGCATTCGCTGGCCTGGATAGAATTTCAACTCTGAATCTTAAAGGATTAGGAATACAAATAATCAAGCCAGAAGCCTTTGGTGGTTTGCCTTCAATAAGAGAGCTGGACCTTGCGGAGAATGATCTGACAGATTTTGACGGTGCGCTTGTGGGGTTGGGCGAACTGCAGCGACTCAACATCTCCTCCAACCTGGAGATCGATATAAAGAAGAAGGAGTTCGCCAACGTGCGGTCACTGAAATACCTGGAGAGCGACTACTTCAAGTACTGCTGCTTCGTAAAGGTTTGTTTGTTTGTATAGTTTTACGTCTCGGTAGGCTAGTTACGTCCTTTTGAGACTGACTCATTGGTTGACCTAACTGGTTCTATAAAGAGTTTCATAAAATGCAATTCCAAAGTAAATTGTCCAAGATCAAAAATTCCATGCTAAATATTATTAAGAATGAAATATGAACATTTCACAGTTTATAAAGTTTCATGATTCAATCGTCTTTTAATACCTTCCACTCAGAATTATATTGTGGCAATCAAACTATCACCTCTGCAACTACAACTCAAGTTCAAACATAATTTCAAGAAAATGTGAAATGTCCAAGATCAAAATACTATTTCATAGATAATGTTGAAGTGAAATCCTATCAAACTCGTTCTCCCTGCGAAATAAATGGCTGTCCACACAAATAGTATAACTTTGACACTTTATTCCATAAGTCAACGTTTCAACCTTTTCAGGCCTTCATCAGGACAGGATAATGTTACGACAAACAACAATGTTTTTGATATGAAATGTACCTCACCATTTTTATTCAAGGAATGGGTCCCTGAGGAGCAGTGCCTACCAGAGCGTGACCAGTTCAGCTCCTGTGAGGATCTAATGAGGCGAGACCTGCTCAAGGGATTCCTGTGGGTTCTCGGACTGATGGCTTTCCTGTGCAACACGTTCGTGCTCATCTATCGCCGCTCTGAGAAGCTCACCATCTACTCGTTCTGCGTCATGTGCCTGGCCGTGTCGGACTTCTTCATGGGGCTGTATATGGTGGTCATGGCCTCCGTGGATGCTTACTACAGAGGCGTCTATATCGAATACGCCGATACCTGGACCAACAGCTGGGCCTGTCAGTTCCTCGGCTTCCTCAATACGTTCTCCAGTGAGACATCAGTCTTCACGCTCTGTGTGATCTCCGCCGATCGCTTCTACAAGATCGTCTTCCCTCTCCACGCCTCAAAATTCGACATGAGGAAGGCTAAGATCGTCATGGCGTTTGTGTGGCTGCTGGGGTTCGTCCTCGCGGCACTGCCCTTACTGCCCATCAGTTACTTCGGATACGGGAGTTTCTACGGGCGCTCCAGTGTCTGCATCTCCATCTACCTCACCAGGGAATACACCCCCGGATGGCAGTTCTCCATCTCCTTGTTCCACGGGTTGAATTTCAGTTCGTTTATATTCATCTTCGTGGCGTACGCCTACCTGTTTCACGTGGTCAAGCAGGGCAACAAGAAGACTAAGAAGTTCACACATGGCCACAAACCCAATCAGAATGACATTGCGCTGGCCAGGCGTTTAACCCTTGTCGTCTTTACAGACTTCCTCTGTTGGGTACCGATCAACGTTATGGGTGAGTATCTATTGACAATGTGTCAGCTGCCTGTTTTTTTGTTGTTTTATCATTCATCTAATAGAAAGTGTCCATAGTTTGTTTGTTTGGGTAGTTTAACGTCCAATTTGTTCAATTATACTCACTTTGGTTTACTTTACTCAAATTTGCATATCCTGTTGCAAATTTGAACCAAAGTAAGTCTAATACTCAAATTTGCAACAGGAAATGCAAATTTGAGTAAAGTAAACCAAAGTAAGTCTAGTTGAACATGGTCTTGTTCTCACTTCGTTCAGCCTGCCGTCTTACCATCTCAGATAGTAACTGTTATTTATTATAGGTGCGGCGGCAGGAGCTGGAGCCTCCATACCGGGCGAGGTGTACGCCTGGGTGGTGGTGTTCCTCCTGCCCATCAACAGCGCCATCAACCCACTCCTCTACACCATCTCCTCCATCAGACTTAAACAGGTAATGTCATATCAGACTTAAACAGGTAATATCATATTAGACTTAAACAGGTAACATCATATTAGACTTAAACAGGTAATATCATATTAGACTTAAACAGGTAATATCATATTAGACTTAAACAGGTAACATCATATTAGACTTAAACAGGTAATATCATATTAGACTTAAACAGGTAATATCATATCAGACTTAAACAGGTAATATCATATTAGACTTAAACAGGTAATATCATATTAGACTTAAACAGGTAATATCATATTAGACTTAAACAGGTAACATCATATTAGACTTAAACAGGTAATATCATATCAGACTTAAACAGGTAATATCATATTAGACTTAAACAGGTAATATCATATTAGACTTAAACAGGTAATATCATATTAGACTTAAACAGGTAACATCATATTAGACTTAAACAGGTAATATCATATTAGACTTAAACAGGTAATATCATATCAGACTTAAACAGGTAATATCATATTAGACTTAAACAGGTAATATCATATTAGACTTAAACAGGTAATATCATATTAGACTTAAACAGGTAACATCATATTAGACTTAAACAGGTAATATCATATTAGACTTAAACAGGTAATATCATATTAGACTTAAACAGGTAATATCATATCAGACTTAAACAGGTAATATCATATTAGACTTAAACAGGTAATATCATATCAGACTTAAACAGGTAATATCATATCAGACTTAAACAGGTAATATCATATCAGACTTAAACAGGTAACATCATATTAGACTTAAACAGGTAATATCATATCAGACTTAAACAGGTAATATCATATCAGACTTAAACAGGTAATATCATATCAGACTTAAACAGGTAATATCATATCAGACTTAAACAGGTATTTTTTTCTTTTCCTATCAAATATCTCACATAACCAAAGAAATCAGATATTATCAATGTATTGATTACATCTGTGTTTTCCTATATAGATGAAGTCAAGAAAAAAATAATTTCATGTAGTATTTGCCACGTCAGTGTCGGCCACATCGTTCGACAGGTTCTGACCATTGTTTTAATAGAGTGAATAGACTCAATTAATATCATTTTTGTTTTCCACATGGAATTGGAATTTTAGGTACTGAAAAGGTGGATTTTCTCGGTAGAATATAATATCTAATTACTGCTGGTTAAAAATAGCGATACATGTATGATGTACGTGACAATAAATTCAATGTATGTTGTAAAGTAGAGCATGTGGCAGGCTGGCTCATTGGCTGGTTCCCGCCTTAGTCCGTTCACAAACCGTTCCCAGCCTTGGGGTACGTTTGAGAGCCTGAGCGCCCTGGCCCTGGCGACAACGGGACGTACTACAGCCTGAGTACGCCGAGCCCCCTAGTGGATGACCGGGGAACCAGCGTAGCTGGTTTATTGCGCTTCCCCCGCCTGGCGGAAGAACCACACACTAACCCAACTACAAACCCCCACCTATATCCTACTACACAAACTGTCCTACCCATAACTCCCCTCTACATCCTTCTTTACCAATCCGCCATTATCACAACAACAATTACTCATACTATCATCATTACCCACCCGCCCAATAAAAAATGTTATTTTCATATTAATTCCTCCTCACCTTTTTTTCTTCTCATCATTATTCAATATTTATAATATATACCGTTCAAGCAACATTTTATCAATGTAACCTCAAACATATTAAATCTACTTGAATTTTATACATAAATTTCATCAACTAGGGCCTACTCCAAAAATAAAATCACATTTACCCGAACTCTTCTCATCTTATTCCAGTGTGTGGGGGAAATTAACAATAAAGAAATAAGCATTGTAGAACATACCTGGTACAATATCTAGCATATTTCATAATTGGATACAGTATATAATATTAACAATTCATCAAGAAAGTTTTATATAATTCAGAATCTTACCATCATACATCCTTTATCTATTACAAACTTCCAGTCAAGGTACATCTTATTTATTGAAAATAATTTACATTTGCACTTACTTTCTTAAATTTTAAAGTTGTTTGTTTGTTTGTGGTTTAACGTCCCAGGGGGCCCTGAGGGTATATAGGGACTATCAATGATTAAACTTTTCACTTTCATAGACTTATTTCAGTCAATTATTTTCAATGTTTCAAATACTTTATATAAAATCAAAGAGATTTGTCTCTTTCAAAAACATGATGATATCTTTCTTTGGAATAGTTTCAAACAACATTTTCATGTTGTTACTGTTTTTCAAATGCTTTCTTCTATTCTCTTGTACCCTTTTACAGTTCAGCAGGATATGCTCGACAGTGATGGGTACATTGCATGCTTGGCATATTGGGGGATTTTCCCCTTTCAGGAGATATTCGTGTGTAAGTCTGAAGTGACCTATTTTCAGACGGGTCAACTTCACCTGTTCACTACGACTTAATCCCCCACAGTTTCTCTTCCCATTCACAGTTGAGTGAATGGTATGTAGTTTGTTTCTTATTTGCTTGTTCCAGTCAGATTGCCATTTATTCATTGTCATTTCTCTTATTGGAGCTGTCATATCCGTGTGTGGAATTTTCACTGTACCGGGATGCAACTTCAGAGCTTTCTTTGCTGCTCTGTCTGCCTCTTCATTTCCATCAATTCCTATGTGGCTTGGTAGCCAGCATAGAACTATGTCTTTCCTTCTTTTCTTCAAAATGGAAATCCTCTCTCGAACTTCTCTTACCAAAGGGTTTGTCGGAGAGTATTGGAGGATACTTTGAAGACATGACTTTGAGTCAGAATATATGATGAATTTACAATGGTGTGAGACACCTGCCCAGTATAGGGCTTTCAGTATTGCACTGGTCTCTGCAGTGAAAATACTGGCCTGGCCAGGTAATGCAGCAGTCAGATTACCATATGGTGTATGGACAGCAAAGCCCACTTTTTGTCCTTCTTTCGACCCATCAGTGTATATGGGAATGTACTCTTTGTGGTCCTTCTCTATCTTTTCCAGTTCAGTTTTGAACTGGAAAGTGCTAGTTTCACCTTTTTTGTTCTTACTTAGATCAAGAATAATCCCAGGTTTTTCCTCCAGCCAGGGAGGTGCACTTGATGGAGTTAGCTCCCTCAGATCATTGAGAGGGAGGTTTGTTTTCTCCAAGAGACTTCTGATAGAAGTAGCATATGGTGAGGCTACTCTTGGTTTGTTCTCAAATAGTCTCTGGTTATTCTTTTTGAATATTGTCTCATGTGATGGGTTTCTCGAGTTTACCTTTGTCTTGATTGCATACTGTAGAGATAATGTCTCTCTACAGAGCTCAAGTGGTGGTATCAGAGCTTCTATTTCCAAACTCTTTTGGGGAGAGGTTCGGAATGCACCAAGACAAAGTCTAAGGCCTTGGTTCTGGATTGGTTTTAGTCTGTCCAGATAGCTTTTGCTGGCTGAGCCATACACTATGGATCCATAGTCTAATCTTGATTGAATGTAGGCTTTGTAGAGAGTGATCAAGATCTCTCTATCGGCCCCCCACCTTGTATGGCAGAGGACCTTCAGTAAATTCAGGGCTTTTTGACATTTTCTCCTCACATATTCTATGTGAGGTTTGAAAGATAGTTTGTCGTCAAAAATCATTCCCAGAAATTTCACCTCAGTTTTTACAGATATTTTGCTGTCATGTAAGAGGAGGTTTGCTTCATGCTCACATCCCCTCTTTCTGCAGAAATGGACACACATGGTTTTGGTTTGGGAGAATCTGAAACCATTTTCAGTGGTCCATGTTTCCAAGTGATGTAGTGCTGTCTGTAGTTTTCTTTCCACTGTTGTCACGCTTTTAGATCTGTAGCACATGACAAAGTCATCAACGTACAGGCTGGCATTGACTTCAGAGGGCAGATTCTTGGTGATCTCATTTATCTTTATGCCAAACAGAGTAACAGAAAGTACGCAGCCTTGAGGCACTCCCATTTCCTGGTCAACCCGATCAGAGGATGTTGTACCTACACGTACAGTTAAAACCCTGTTGGCAAGGAAGTTTGAGATGAACTTAGTCATTCTTCCACGCAGACCTAGTCCATGTATGTCTTGCAGAATACCATACTTCCACGTGGTATCGTAAGCTTTCTCTAGGTCAAAGAATATGCCAATCACATGTTCATTTCTGGCAAATCCTTCTCTGATGAAATTCTCCAAGTTAACAAGATTGTCACATGTGCTTCTGTTTTTCCGGAAACCTGCTTGAACAGGGTTCAAGTGGTTACCAAACTCCAGAAACCAGGTCAGCCGATTGTTTACCATTCTCTCCATGGTCTTGGCAATGCAACTTGTCATGGCTATGGGTCTATAGCTTGATGGAAGGCTATGATCCTTTCCTGGTTTCGGTATAGGGATTACAGTTGCCTCCGACCATGATTTTGGGTACAGGCCTTGAAGCCACAGTTTGTTTAAGATACTCAACAATAGGTCTAGCTGCTCCCCTGGTAGGTGTTTTAACATTTGATAATGAATATCATCTGGCCCAGGGGAGGAATCCTTTGCGTCATTGAGGGCATGACTCAGTTCCTCAAATGAAAAGGGTAGGTTGTAGTCCTCTTCATTGTTGGAGGTGAAGTTAAGTTGAGTCTGCTCTTTTGCTTCTTTGTGTCGTAGAAAGCCAGCCTCACAGTTTTCACTGGACGAGGTCCTGTGAAATTGGGTGGCAAGAGCATTGGCGATCTCTGTTTTAGTTGTTTTGATGTTTCCATGCATTTTCAGATGGTGTACTGGTGGGTTTCCTGATTTTCCATTCATTTTTCTCATAAAGTTCCAGACTTTTTTCATGGGTGTGGTTTTAGTAATGGAACTAACATACCCTTGAAAAGAATCCCTTTTGGAGGTTTTATAAATTCTCCTTGTTTGGGCATTGGTCTGGAGATAAGCAGTAATGCTTTCTGTGGTGATGTTTTTGCTCAGTCTCTTTCTTGCTCTATTTCTTTCCCTTTTGGCTCTCTGGCAGTCTTCATTGTACCATGGTTTGGATTTCTTGGAAGGGGTACGAGAGGACTTTGGAAGGCATTTCCCAGATATCTCTAACAGGGTATCTGTAAAATACCTCATTGGGTCGTCCTCCATGTCTACTACCTCCCAGGAGAGAAATCGCTCATTGCAGAGCCTTCCGAACCCTTCCCAGTCTGCTTTGGAGAGATTCCAGGAGGGATGTTTTTCATTATTGGTGTTTAGTTTGTCTGTCTCTAACATTATAGGGAAGTGATCACTTCCACAGAGATCAGTATATACTCTCCATTTAAAGTCTGCAAACAGGGTCGGATGGCATAGTGACAGGTCAATAGAGCTGTATGTACCTGTTGCAGGGTGGAGATATGTTGATGTTTTCGTGTTAAATAAGCACAGTGAGTGTTTATCTAGGAATTTTTCCATCAGTCTACCTCTTTCATCAATCCTGTTTGAGCCCCATATGGTATTATGGGCATTAAAGTCACCCATAATGATAAATGGGGTAGGGAGTTGGGTGATGAGGTTTTTCAGACTTTTATATTTTACCCTTGGTCCAGGAGGTAGATATATGGAACAAAGCGTGAGAGGGCTGTTAACTGTCAGTTTAACAGCCACAGCTTGGAGTTCCGTTTCCAAATGTACCTCAGACTGGGGGTATTTGTTATGTGCCATGACTGCCACTCCTCCAATAGGGTTCTGTGGGTCTGGCACCTTGATATATGTTTTATATCCTTTCAGAGAGATGTTTTTCTCTTCTTTACATTTGATCTCTTGGAGGCAGAGTGCAACAGGGGAATGGTTAGAACAGATGAGTTCTATTTCTTCCCTGTTGGCTCTGAAACCCCGGCAATTCCATTGGATGATGGTCTCCATCATTTCTTGACTGGTGTCTTTTAAAGTCAGAATTATGAAATCCGAATTATTACTACACTTCCACTCTTATTGATCCCATCAATAGTTTGATCAGATTCTCCAAATATTAGACATGTAATTACTTCTATTTTGCGATCTTCTCATAAATATGCAATCATGCACTATGTTCTTTTTTCAGAAACAATCCAAAGCAAAAGAAGCGGCTTCACAATCTCAGACTGTCTCATGTGAGTGTTGATTTTATTCATACAACTTGATAAAAGTATTGCCTTTAAAAGGTTTTTGAATTGAAAAGAACCGCATCTCCTTCTGTCACATTACGCAAATACAATCATAGTCAGACACCAATGCGAGTTATTACCGCTGTTGCTTAACAGAATCAAATTAAAAATACAGATACAAAGATAGTTCGTCCGTTTACGTAGTTTAACGTTCAATTTCTTCAACTAAACTGACTTTGTTTTTCTTACACCACTAATTATTCTAAGACTTTTCTAATATGAAGAGACGTCACAAGTTTTAGTCTGAGTTTATTTATGCCACGCACTTTGTTGGCTCCATAATTTCACGAGTCGAAGACGAGTGACATTACGGAGCCAACAGAATGAGTGGCATAAATAAGCTCAAACTCAAACGAGTGCCGTCTAGATTTTATCCTACCCCATTTCCATATTTTTTCAGTATCAGAAAGTAGTGGCATAAACAACACTTTATGTCACACCCGTGACATAAACAAACCCCATGTTAAGCCTATGACGTTTTTTTATATGTAGGATAAATATAAGATACTTCATAAAGTCCATGCAATGGACGAAACATTGGTTCTGAATTCAATAAGACCCCGGATCATTAGTATAGATACTCAACTAGTTGTATTGTTATCTCACCCATATTAATTATACAATTCTTTTTCCTCCAGCACTCTTGGTGTATTTTTCTGATGACGAGAAGCCTAAAGAAGTGGACCTGAAGGCTTACCTTGGTCAGTTCACGCACGTGTCACTGTCAATGTTATACAAAGTATCACGGAAAACAGCATCTGCTTTGAGCCAAGCTCACAGCAAGGGTTACACCTGCCAAGGCCTCGACCCTACAACGGTGTTTGTGAACACGGATACTAAGGTAATGGGATTCTTTTGGTGAAAATATTGCGATAGGGTGTACAGTAGGGGTAGGACAAAAAGGTTTAAAACTCACTAAGCCATCTAGTCGATGACTAGGGAACCAGCCTAGATATTAAGCGGGTTCCCTAGTGGTCTGCTAGTCAACCTAGATTTTACCCATTCTGGCTAATTATATACACAATAATGACTGGTTTTGTTTACGAGTGGCCGTTATCTCCGAGTTGTTGACGCGTAGTAATATCCGAGCGACAGCGAGGATATTACGTCGTCAACCACGAGGTCCCTGGACTATATGATTGTTTCTAATTTGTTGAACAACTTTAGGCGTTGACTTTTTTTCCTTTTTTTTTATTCAAGAAAATTTACATTACATGCTCACTGGTTTCCCAGCGATCTTCCACGAGTATGCCACATCAAGATCGACAAAATACATAACATACAACATGCAAAATACGTATACAGGACATAGCCAAGACATAACAATCTTTCATACTTGTTGAGGGTGAAAAGGTTAAAACCCCACTTATTCTGAGTTTGTTTGTGTAGTTTAACGTCCAATTTGTTCAATTAAGTTATGGGAGAATTAACACATCAAATGTTTACTTTAAATCTTTCATTTTCTTTCATTGAATATACGATATTCTTCCTTGCAAATGTTAGGTTTTTTTTGTATGTTGTATTTGGTTTGGTTTGGTTTGGTTGATTTTACGTCCAGTCAGTTTAGAATTTCTCTTCCCAGACTTTACAATGGCTTAAAAACTCTTCTTCTTTTCCCTATTCCTTACATAGGGTGGTGTGCCTGGATGTCCAGGCTTCGGGTTGCTTATATCTGTTCAAATATCTTTAACATTGATTAATGTTTAATCTCACCCTTTGTATTTTCCCATCGACTTAACATTGCGGACTCAAACTCCATGTACTTGGAGTAAAAAATACTCAAGGGGAATAATGTCACAATGTTAGCCTGTCAAATCAGTGATAGGGGCGAGATAAATCTGAACCGTTTCATAGCTAGGGCCTACTGAAAATACACCATTTATTTGGGTTTACCTTGCCTCGTGAGATTACTCCATAACCAAAACTCATGGCATATTTTCAATGGATATGGATCTCGATGCAGTTGTTTGTGAATATCGTAATAATGGTCTATGTATATTTTCAAGGGTGGTTTCAATATCGGACTGAACGTCTACTCCGACACAACGTGCGACCAAAGTGAAGATATTTTGGCTTTTGGAAAGCTGACGTCATACCTCCTGCGACGTATGGTACCAGTCAAATAGTCGTCGCTTCAGACTGGTCACCCGCCTCTCAGTTCCTGCACAGTGATTAGCTGAATGTGTGCGTAGTGATCTGCTCTGAGGAGAAAATAGTGCACTTAGTTCAACACAGACGACATTTAACATCCACACGAACATGACCTCGTTTAGCGAGCTCTGATTGGCTGAGGAGAAACTGTATATCCCTGTATGCGGTGTGGTCTCCGATGGAGAACAACTGATCAGTTTCATGTATGCCGGACTCCAGAAACCCATAAACGAGTTTTTTTGTTTGGTTTATCTCCATAGACTTATCATGGTTGGTCTGTATGCCACAGTTATGCCATAAAATTTCTATATGCCACTGGTGACATATGAAGTTAAAAACATATGATAGGGTAAGATAAAATCTAAACATCACTCAATTTCGCATAATTGTTTACATGCCATTCGTTGTCTACTGCTACAGCTATCACTCAGCTTCGCTTCGTGATATCATTCTGCTAAGACAACTCATGCCATATCATATAAAATTTCGTGATGTTTCATGATATTGCTTGTGGTTTAACGTCCCATGGGACCCTGAGGGTATATAGGGACTATCAATGAGTAAAATGCAGGGATACAAACCTGAACTGAGGAAGGAAATCTAGAACCCGTATAAATCCAGCCTTTTACGATATCTTGGAACAGAACAGTTATGATTACAGTGCAGTTTCAGTATTTGAAGATTGAAAGAAGAAAGATAAATGTGCAACTAAACAGGAAATGCAACTCTAACATTGGAGGTGTTGCGGGTGTGTAGAAATGTGGGAATTTCGTCATTTGTTGGCAAACTTGCAGACTGAGGATACTCTTCGCCGCTTCGAGTTATGACTGTTCGACAAACACAAACACACACATCAACCCACCTCCTTTCCCACAAGACGAAGACGCTGAATTCATTCAAACTATTATAGGGTAGTTCACTTCTCAAAAGTTTTGGTATTTCTAACGTCAATTATTTCAGTTATGTTGTATTTTGGTAGTAGGGCAGACAAAATGGTGAGGTACATTTCTTATAAAAAACATGGTTGTTTGCCGCAACATTATCTGAGTATTTTGATCTTAGACATTTCACTATTTCTTGAAATTATCAGTGAGTGACGAAGATGTGATCCGTAGATGAACGCGACCACGTGTAGTTCCCGGTTGTTTTCTCTCTCCGAGGTCGACTCCTGCCACTTCCCGCGGTCCTATTTCATTGGTCAGTGAAACTGTTTGTCTCCAATTTCATTGGATAGACAGAATGTGCTCCAGCTAGTCACAGCTGGTGCCTAGCAACCCTGGTCTGTCAGTGCGGACCCCCTTCCCTCTGACTGGGAGGGAGGGTGGGTTGGAATTCTGCGGCTCTGCCTGCTTGCCGTGGTGGGAGTGTGACCTTTGACCCGACTCGGGTCTTTTCAGTGGCCTGTTTCAGAAGCCTGATGGCTGGTGAATCTGTGCGTCCCCAAATGGGGTGCATCTGGCCGCAGATAGGAATTAAGGGAGGACTTGTGGTCTCGATTTATTACTAAAATCTCATCAGGCGTGTTTTATTCGTCTTGTGCTTGCTTCTCTTCGAGAGCAGTTTTCCTTTTGGTTATTGAGTTTGTCTAGACTTAATTATTTTTTTGGGGAAATTTCGGGAGGGAAAAACATTTCTGTTAGGGAACTTCTGGTATGGTCGGGCTGTTCAAGGCATACAGTGTATGTAACAGTGAGTGACGAAGATGTGATCGGAAGAGTTTTTTATAAACTCATTTCTTAAAATTATGGTTGAACTTGAGTTGTAGTTGCAGAGGTGATGGTTTGATAGCCACAATATAATTCTGTGTGGAAGGTAAAGACGATTGAATCATGAACCTTTATAAACTGTGAAATGTTCATATTTCATTGATACATAATGTTCAACATTTTACTTTGGAATTATATTTTATGAAATTCTTTGAATTCTCAGTGTACACAAATGAGGATTTCAGTTGTATCTGAATTGGGTTATGTGACAATAACCTAGAAGCTTGCACCATGAGAGCATCTACAAAGAGAGCTATGACACATGGCTGGGTTTATTTTGATGATACAACAAAAAGTCCGAATTATTTTTACCACTGAAAAGGCTAAACTGTTTGGAAACTAGATTTAAATCTAGAATAATAAGTACGTTTATTTGTTATTTGATAGCAACGACGTTTGAAAATAAGTTAATTGATCACTTTGCATATAGCAACAAACAATTCATATTCACAATCGTGGCACCACAGCGAAATGTTGCTGGCAGATGGAGAATGTTGCGGAACTGAATAAATATCATCCTGAACATATATGTAGAAATGAACACCTCATTGTAAAAATGACTGAGACATAAAATGGGGAAAATGAGAGCAAATGCTCGGTAACAGTACGCCCCCTGTCCCCACAGGATTTATAATACTGGCTTACTCCCATACTTTAGCCACACTCCATCCCTGTGAATTAACTGGTATTTCCTTTTGATAATCTAATCGGCTTTAAAGAATATTGTTCAGAAATAATACATTGTGAGACCCTCCACCTAAATTCCAATCATTTTCACATGTATGTCACAACTGCAGGGGACACGTCAAAATTAAACTCAAATGCAGTTTCCATGTTTCAATGTTTAGTATACATCAAGTTTTTTCACAGACATTTTAAGTGTAACATGCCACCGCAAATATCACAATTCATAATATTAGATTATGAAGTGAACCGATTTTTTTTCACTAACTAAACTGTAAATGCAATGCTATTGCAAGGTACTTTTTCTCGTACAATCTTCTAGTCTCCCTGTACTTGAGTTGACTCTGTTTGAAAATAAAGAAAACAAGACAAATATTTTAAGTGTAGAGAGTTTGTTTGTTTGGATAGTTTCTCATCTAATTTGTTAAATTAGACTTTCTAAAATTTGCATATCCTGTTGGAATAACAAGGTATGCTGCCTGATTGATCCAGTTTGCCTATCCTGTTGGAATAACAAGGTATGCTGCCTGGTTGATCCAGGTATCTAAAGGGTATCTTCCACCGCAGGAATGAAATTAAGAGAAACTCCACGAATATAGCTGAAAAGAAAATTGGAGAATATCTTAGATTATTGTGAAGTTTCTTGTGGTTATTAGGCGGTGCAAGCATGCTCGAATTTCTGTAAGTTTCGGGTGATAATTTGTTTGTTTGTTTGGGTAGTTTCACGTCTCGGTAGGCTGGTTACATCCTTTTGAGATTTGTTGGTTTATTTGTTTGGGTAGTTTAATGTCCAATTTGTTCAATTAGACTTACTTTGGTTTACGAATTTGCATATCCTGTTGGAATAACAAGCAATGCTGCCTGGTTGATCCAGGCATCTTACTTTTCTCAATCATATCTTATCGAAAATCTTACATTCCCTGAGGAAGTCAAGAATTTCTTTCTTCCCAGTGTTATGGAAAACACTGCGCAATGTTATCACATTCTTCAGGAATTTCTTCCTGTTCTCTTTGGTGGCCTGACAGTGTAGCATAAGATGTTTTACACTCAGCGTAGTGGTGCATGTCTGGCACATAGGTGCTACTTCACCTCTTAGGAGGTGCCCATGTGTCAGTTTGGTGTGACCAGTCTGGAGACGGGTCAGTTTCACCTGTTTGGTTCGTGTCAGGTTGTCATTCTTAAAGTTTTGGCTAGTAGCCACTACAATTTCTCGTAGTTTGTTGTCTCTGGGGCAGTTCCAGAGTTCCTGCCAAGCTTTATGAATGTGCTCCTTGGCCATTGGTTTCAGGTCTGTATGAAGAACCCTGTGGGCTCCAACTTCTTTGCTCAATCCATTTTTGGCTGCTTGATCTGCAGCTTCATTTCCTTCGATTCTGATATGACTCGGCAGCCAACACATGGCCACCTCTTTGTCATGTTCTCTTTAGTTCTGTGTATGAGTGGTTGATGTCTCTGATGACAGCATTCTTGGGATCATGCTGTCCAATGGTTTGTAGACAAGATTTAGAGTCTGAGAAGACTATAAATTTCTTGTGTTGTGACATTTTCATCCAAGTCAAGGCATGCAATATAGCATTGGCCTCAGCTGTCAAAATGCTGCTCTTGCCATGGAGGGCTTTTTTCAGGTCACCATATGGACTCCATAACCATCACGGTTACCCTCTTTTGAGCCATTGGTATACACCGGTATATGGTCTCTAAAACGTTTCCTCTTGGTCTCGTAGTCCTTGAGAAAGACAAATCCAGGGGTGTCACCTTTCTTGCTTTTTGCCAGGTCAAGGAGGATCGAGGGTGTTTCCTGATCCCATGGAGGGGTTTCAGGTGGCCTCTCACCTCTAATTCTCTTCATTGGGATGCCTGCTTCTCGGTACAGAGCTCATGCTCTGACCAGGAATGGTCTTATGGCATTTGGGTTGCCTTAAACAGTCGGTGATTCTCTTTGAAAATCAAGTTGTAGGCCGGGTTTCTTGGGTTGGCCCTGACTCTCATAGAGTATTGTAGAGACAGTCCCTCCCGTCGCAGATGAATTGGGGGGATTCCTGCTTCTACATACAGGCTTTGGGCAGGTGTGGTTCTAAATGCTCCTAGGCATGGTCGTAGACCTTGGTTCTGGACAGGTTTTTAACCTGTCCAGGTAAGATTTTGCTGCTGACTCATACACAAGTGATCCATAGTCCAGTCTTGATTGGATATACATAGTGGCTGCAGTTGACATCTTTCTTCAGTTGTTTTGCGATGTCGTTGATTTTAATGCCAAACAGGGTGACAGAGAGGACACAGCCCTGGGGTACACCCATTTCCTGGTTGACTCTCTGGGAGATTGCACTTTCGAGGCGAACATTGAATGTTCTGTTGCTCAAGAATCTTTCAATGAACCCCGTAAGTCTTCCTCTCAAAACCATTTGCTGGATCTCCCTCTGGATGCCTTGCTTCCAGGTGGTGTCATATGCCTTCTCTAGATCAAAGAAGACTGCAACCACATGTTCTTTGTTGGTAAAACCCTCACAGATCCAGCTTTCCAGACCGCCTAAATGGTCAGTGCTGCTGCATCCTTTACGGAAGCCTGACTGATAGGGAGTCTACAACTCTAAGTACCATACCAGTCTTATGTTCACCAGTCTTTCCATGGTCTTTGCCATACAGCTGGTCATAGCTATTGGTCTATAGCTTGAGACGATGCTAGGATCTTTCCCTGGTTTGTGTAGTTTTACGTCTCGGTAGGCTGGTTACGTCCTTTTGAGACTATATCATTGGTTGACCTATCTGGTTCTTGAATCCCTGAGTAACCCCTCAATTCTTTCAGATTCGCCTGGGGTCTTTCCACATTTGGGCTGCTCTGGGAGATGAAACAGAACAGGGAGGAAATGCGAGAACTCTTCATTCATTCTGATAGCCCCCTAAACCGTGATGTTTTTGAGGCCCTCTTCCACACCACTTTCTCGGAACAAAACAGCAACAGACACAGACTGGAGTGTTAGACGATGTCACATTGGATGGACCTGCGAACTGATATGAGTGGTACTGAAATTATTTAATACAAAAAATCATTTTGAATTAATATAGAGAGAATCGCAAAGTTAACCATGGCTTATTGGCCTTGCTTTATACCTCATGTTTGTTTGTTTGTTTGGGTAGTTTAACGTCCAATTTGTTCAATTAGACTTACTTTGGTTTACTTTACTCAAATTTGCATATCCTGTTGGAATAACAAGCTATGCTGCCTGGTTGATCCAGGCATCTTACTTTTCTCAATCATATCTTATCGAAAATCTTACATTCCCTGAGGAAGTCAAGAATTTCTTTCTTCCCAGTGTTATGGAAAACACTGCGCAATGTTCTGAGGCTCCACTGTACAGTACACACCTTGTGGGGCCTTTTGGTGGAGGTGTGGTAGGGAGTTCTATTATTACCCACCTGATACACAGTCTCCATACTAAGCCTATGGAGATTACAGATCGCTACTGAGGAGGATACGGAGCTCCGTACCCTCCTAGGAGGATACAGATTTTTGAGATGAAAGTAGTCCCAAACATAACTTCTTAATTACGTTGAAAAGTTTTTTAACAATCATATTTATTGCTTAAATCTAAAAATAAGTGAGTAATAAATACAACACTACCGTAATTTCGATCTGTGTGGCCGTATTCTCCTTGTAGTTGATGCTACGCAATACTACGCGTCAACTACGCGGAGAATACGGCCACTCAGATCGAAATCATGGTAATATTGTGTATGTATTATGGAATTTCTAGTATTGTAAGTGAAATTGTGCTGTGTGCCCTATAGAAAAGGAAGCAGTTCAGTATATAAATTTTTTTTTAATTCATTCCTTTTTTTTCTCAATAAATGTGACGGTATTTAATTTGTATTTTACCTTCTTTGCCTTCAGAAGAGGGTAATTTGCATCTACTGTTGTAATCACCGGGCTTGATGCCATACCGCCCCTGGGTTTGGATCCCGAGGCCAAAATCACCTTTGGACACCCCCCAGGACTTCTCGGAGAATAATGCAATCCTACCATTCCCCTTCGCGAATATGTGCTCCCACACTCTACGGCTGCCAGTACTATCATTTAGAGAATACTGACTTAGGCTTCGTGGATGTTGTTTTGTACGTGGTCCTTGGCCTGATTTTACGGCCTGAGCTCGAAGAGCGAAGGGCGTATTGGAGATTGAGATTTATATTTTTTCTGATGCGTGCCATGTGCAAATTGAACGTCATGTGCAGAAGAGACGGCTGAACCACAGAGTACTATTGTGGCTGAACCTACCCTCAAATTGTTAGAATCAGTTAGATATTTACCAAAACTCCATTGTCAAAGTCGGCGGGCATAGCATTGTGTACTCGTATCGTGGTTTTCACAACAACGTCGCTGAAACCTGTCCAAAAGTTACTGTATGACATCATAGCTACCGCTCACTCTCCCAGCAGAACTTCCGTGGTGCTTGCGCTTATCAATCTCTGCTACAACCCCCAGCTATCACTCTCCATGACGACGTTATGACGTCATTGATTGTTTACATTTTGCAAGCTAGCTGTCGGACGTGTATGGAGCCAAGTTCTTTGCTATGGCATGCCGATTTCATTTATATTTTTAACCTTGTATCTCAATGTTTAATATTTATTAATGTATTTGTGTAGCACTTTCATGGGTTTTAATTGTGTGTATTTACAGTCGATACTAATGCATCGCCTTTAGTCTTTTTTTCGCTGGTTCATATGTGTGATATACAGTCGGCAACAAGCTACACACTTCCTGTTTCATGCACCCGATGCCCGTACACTGAATTTCGTACACATACATGCGATATCCAAACATTACTTCCATTCAGTATAGGCGTCAGTTTCGTGCACGGGTATATAATAACTTACGATACATTCCAGCAAAACATGATGAACATACTAAACGTAACGATGTTCACCACCCAGTGACAGGTATGGTACCTCTCCTTATAATTGATATTGGCTACCAATTTATTACCTACCACACATAAATTTTTTAACTGTATATGGGGCCGGGTCGGGTAATATGGCCCCCTATGCATAAATGCCCTTGGGTTTTGGTGAGTTTTATACTATGGAAGCCTACTCTCTCTTGGTATGAGTATGGGTAAGTGTCATTTCCATTATGGAGACTTGAGGTAGTGCTGATAGTTATCTTCACTTCCTTTCCAAATATGTAAATTATCTGAAGTGGGCATCTCCACCCCCTGGGCTAAAAAGTCCTTTTTCAAAAGACCCATCCTGGCATATTGCACCTGGGGCGAGATGCCCGTATTTTAGTTTTGCCCAAGGTATTAGTTCCTTATAATAAGGAGACATAGCGGTTCAGGTAGCTTGCACTTAAAGTGAGCAGGCAATACAAAGGGTAGGGGTATGGTTTTCTAGTTTGTTTGTTTGTGGTTTAACGTCCCAGGGGACCCTGAGGGTATATAGGGACTATTAATGATTTAACTTTTCACTTTCATAGACTTATTACTGAAGTTGGTGAAAAAAAATTAAAAGAGAGGCAAAGCCCCAATAATACTGTATTGTTAGATGGTTTGGAAATAGTTTTACCAGCCTTATAAATAGTATAACCTAACTTCATCAGTTGGTAAATGAATTGCTTCTTACCTCAGGAACCTCTTATACTGCAAATTAGATCTTTTCACCATTTCCCCTGTACTCAGAAAATCCTTAGCTCTGTCAAAGCTGGGACTCGGGGGAAGCAAGCCAGTGCAAATGCATGGGGTGGAAATACTCCCAAACATGCACATGTAAAATGTTGTATTTCACACATAGGGATCATATCATTAATGGAATAAAAAGCATCCCACCAATATTATGCATATGCTTTAAAATTTGCAATCAACACTATGGGGCGCCGTTCTGGACAAACCCATTTCGTCAACATTTTCGTCATATACTACACCTTTTCTTACACATAGTGTATTTCGTTCACGAAATACACTACGAAACCTAAATCTTATACATCAATAATTTTTATCCTAGCCAAAAAAATATTACGAAATACAATATCTGTCACACTAATTTTTTTATAGAAAAACTGCAAATTTCGTCAAAAAAAGTCAATTCAGTAAAATAATAACTTCATTTCGTCTAGTACGAAATTCATTTCGTCTCGTACCAAATTCATTTAGTCAATGACAAAATATATGTGGCGCCGTTCTGGACAAACCCATTTCGTCTATCTTTTCGTAATACAGTATACCTTTCGTCCTACGGAATGTATTTCGTTCACGAAATACATTACGAAACGTATATTTCACACCCTTCAAAATTTTATTTTATACCCTTCAAATTTTATTTCCTAACAAAAAAAATATTCACCAAATACAATTGTAGCGGTTACCCTCTAGTCGCTGGAAGTGTATTACCACTCTCCGCGATCGTCAGTCGACCAGAGGTTCCGAGACTAGTCGCTACCCTGTACTTACCGTGCCAATACAGGTGGGTTCGGCTTTACCCACTGGAAAAGGGAGGGAGATACAAGATCTACCAACTACCGCTTAACCGCGAATAGAAAACCAGACTCCGGACTGTTTCAGTTCACCGTTCTTTATTTCTGGAAAGTATACACAATCCGTTGGTGCTGCGGGGCACCAACTAGCGCGGGAAGAGATACTGGTCTCTTCAACGTTGAAAGGTGTTCAAACACAACCTAACCAACTCGTGAGGCTTCAGACGTTCACTCCGTAAAGAGGCACCGTGAGAAGTCCTGTCAACCCGCTGTGGACTCGGCCTTATATAGTGGCCGAGTTACGTAATGCGGGTGAACCCGTAGCATTTGCATACTGCGGGTCCGCCGGCCATACCGCACAGCAGGGATCGGCACTCGCGCCACCTAGTTCTAGAGTGAAACAACGCTGCTCGACTGCCCTGACCCCTACACAATGTAAGTCACACAAAGATTTTTTTGTAACCAGAAGAAATTTCATGGAAATGTCAAATTTCGTCCCACGAAATTTATTTCGTCTATCACGAAATTTATTTCGTCACCCACGAAATTTATTTCGTCTCCCCAGAAATTAATTTCGTGGGACGAAATTAATTTCGTTGCGTCCCAAGAAATAAATTTCGTCACACACAGAATTAATTTCGTCATAGACGAAAAAGATTATGTCGAGTTCCCTCTATAAACACCAGGGGGTGTCCCTGCGCCGCCGGCTGCCCCTAGCCATACCCTAAGCTTTTACCGCATCTGCTATATGCCATTTTAATGTATACTTTCTAACCACTTGTTATTTATTATATATGTATACTCTTGTTAAGTTCTTATTCATTATATATGGGGCAAAATACTCCCATTTTCTTATACCTTTCCCTGTGTATAACACTTTTCCCAGGCGACTAGATAAACAGCTCATACCATACTGTGTATATTTGGGATGTTTCGTTTCCTGAGTGCAGCTACTTCTATTCTTGCGAAACCACACCACCACACTTTCAGTATTGTATTAGCCACATGTTGGAAAAACAGTTAAATATGTGGTTACATTAGTTAAAGAGGCAGCTCTTTTATTACTTTGCATGATATGTTTAAATTATGCATATAAATTTGCAACACCCACCCAATCTTATTTCCCACCCAATTTCACATTCAAAGAAAGTTAGAGATGATTAAGAATATATCTATATGAATATATCTATATATATATATCTATATGAATATATCTATATGAAAATTAGCCCCACCGACCCACCCAAACCAGCCCAGTTCAGACCACCACCCTTAGCCATCTATTGTAGTATCTGATAGTATACCAACACGCCCAGTACACAGGTGTTTTTATACTGTATTTTCTGCAAAATGTACAAACCATTTTCGGGTGCGTTTGGGAGCTACTCATTCAGTTGAACCGTGGCTTCTGCTCGCTCAACACCCTCCGCTCACAACACCCTCACAACTGCATATCTCTGCTAGAGCTGTCTCTATTGAGTATTTAATCATATGTGCAAGCTCTCTATGTATAAAATCACACCTTTATTCTATTGCACACTGTGCATACCGAACTGTATGTTCAAATGCTTTCCCTATATAATGCACCCTTGGTATATTTCCCAACAATATGTACCCCTGCACCCCATACTCTGCACCTACGTACCCTCTTTTAATAATTCCCACTGCATTCAACTCCTGGATTTTTTTTTTCTGTACTTCACTCGGCTTCCCTCCTCAAATCACTCTGCCAAACTCCATTGGTGGGATCCTCTTTTACCATAGTATGTAATGCCCTTTAAAATGTGGTAATGAACCTTTTAGTTAGTTCCAATGCAGCATGTAATTTTGATGAAAGACCGCGAAAAGTAATATCAATATCACCACACCTCTCAATATTCTTTTCCTAGTATCGCATAAATTAATACCCAGGGTAGACAACTTTCTTAAGAACAAACTCCCCAGGTGGCAACATCTTCAATACAGGCTAGAAACCTTAGAATATTTTCCAACTGGCAACATATAATAATATACTTAACACACTATTACACACCTTTTTAAATGCCATTCCTCCTAACTAGTCTTTCCTCTTCCTTATATTATACTCTATTTTCTGCAAAATGTATTCCAATAGCTCTGTGCCACAACACATTCTTTCCCTAGTACCTTTGCTACATGCCTTCTGTATTGTGCTATATTAAAATCCCGCTATATCCCATACCTTCTTAGTCACTATCTATTTCTCTTCCATTTTTTCCTCAAATTTTTATTTGTTAAGATGTATTCCCCACAAATAGAGGTATACCGCTATCTACACCACAACAAGCCCTTAAGAACGCTTTACCAGGTGCAATTATACCTCCCATTATTCCAAACCCAGCCACATTTAGCAAAACAACCATACAGTGAAGAATGTTGCTATATATTTTCACTTATTAATTGCACTCAGCAATTGGACAAAAGTTAAAGGGAGTACTAAGTGTATTATTATTATTTGCTATGTTACTATTCCCGCAAAACTGGCAGTGCCTCTTAGAGTTCTATACCCGATTTAAATCCATAAATCTTTAACCCCCCCCCTTTCTACACCGTAATTGGGGGTTATCTACATCCCCAATACAACGCAAAAGTCAATTACAGTGTACTTATACTTCAGAATCGTACTTAATAATTTAGGCCCGATATTTATTTATACTGAAATAAGGTTAATATTCCCATAAAACATGTATAGCTTGCATAGCCATATCTTTACCATTTTGGATATTTTGTTTGTTTGTTTGTTTGGGTGATTTTACGTCCGGCCAACCGTTACAGGTCCTTTCCAGACTTCCTCATTATTTACAATCATGGATTCATCCAATTGTTTGTACACTTACTCAACTTTGGTCTACTTGTAGCAGTGGGACCCTATGCCCGTTTTATAGTGCTGCCTCACTGAAGGGCTGTGCCGCAGACCATTGACACAACACTCCGCCGGTCACATTATACTGACAACGGCAAACCAGTCGCTGCAACATACCAATCGGGTCAGTAAGCTGACGAGTATAAGGCTGCTCCCTGTGATTGGCTACAGGTCAAGCTGGCTGACAGTCATGGGGTATCTAATTATTACTCCTGTTATACAAAGTAAAATATGCCTTTTTGCTGTGCATCTTATATTCTACCATATATAGTTCCCACGCCATACACCACATGGCCATACACCAGCTTGCATTTACCCCCCCCCCCAAATCTCAGGGGTGACCTACAAACCATTTTCGGGTGCGTTTGGGAGCTACTCATTCAGATGAACCGTGGCTTCAGCTCGCTCAACACCCTCCGCTCACAACACCCTCACAACTGCATATCTCTGCTAGAGCTGTCTCTATTGTTTATCAATACACCAATATACATATTCTATAACTAATATACCAAATCTCTATTCCAAACTATTATTCATATTTTTACCTTTCTATCCATTTTCTATTCATTGGTAACCAGATAGTTTATTATTCCAAAAATATTCACCCCCTAGTTTTCTATGTTCGGTAAATTGTACTTTTTCTACTGTTAAAATACTATTTCGTAAGTTGCCTCTTCTTATTTGTGAAATGGCCAACCAGAATCCAACCACACCTGCACCAGCAGACATGGAACAAGCATTTCGCATCATCCAATCAACCCTCAACCAACTTCTTCCCACCCGGAACAACGCCAACTCCACAACAGCCGAAGGGGTATGTAAAGATTCAATTCGAGTATTTATACATATGTGCCTTCTTAGTCACTATCTACTCCCCACTTCTACCACCTATTGCTTTACTGGGATGGGACACTTCTGGGAGAATCGGTACTCTATTCACCCTTTCAAAGCTTATTTTGATTCTAAAAAAAATAAACCGAAAAAACATTTTGTATGCATTTCTTTAGAATAGGAATTGAATATGCCCTAGCTAAACAACGATTTCTTTCAGATTCTGCTGGGGTCTCTCTACATGTGGATTGTTATGGGAGATGCAGGGGAACGTGGAGGAAATGCGGGAACTCTTCATCTGTCCCAACAGCGGCCTCAACCTGGAGCTTATTGAGACCCTCTTCCAGGCAACTTACTCGGATCAAAACAGCAAATTGATGTGTAGAACCATCATTCGTGATGCTGTGGTGCAGTGAGTACTTATAGTTAATCCGTATAGTTTCCTTTTCTTTATATGGAAATGGGGTGGGGTGGTGGCTGCCTCCTGCGCGCTATGAGTGTTTAAATACGGTGGGAAAGAATGAATTGGAAAATAATGGTAACATAGGGCTGAAATAAGGTTAATATTCCCATAAAACATGTATAGCTTGCATAGCCATATCTTTACCATTTTGGATATAGCTCAAATTTAACCCAATTTGTGTCCTTTGGGTATGTGAACCATTTTATTATATTAGGTCATGGGGTATCTAATTATTACTCCTGTTATACAAAGTAAAATATGCCTTTTTGCTGTGCATCTTATATTCTACCATATATAGTTCCCACGCCATACACCACATGGCCATACACCAGCTTGCATTTACCCCCCCCCCCCAAATCTCAGGGGTGACCTACAAACCATTTTCGGGTGCGTTTGGGAGCTACTCATTCAGATGAACCGTGGCTTCAGTTCGCTCAACACCCTCCGCTCACAACACCCTCACAACTGCATATCTCTGCTAGAGCTGTCTCTATTGTTTATCAATACACCAATATACATATTCTATAACTAATATACCAAATCTCTATTCCAAACTATTATTCATATTTTTACCTTTCTATCCATTTTCTATTCATTGGTAACCAGATAGTTTATTATTCCAAAAATATTCACCCCCTAGTTTTCTATGTTCGGTAAATTGTACTTTTTCTACTGTTAAAATACTATTTCGTAAGTTGCCTCTTCTTATTTGTGAAATGGCCAACCAGAATCCAACCACACCTGCACCAGCAGACATGGAACAAGCATTTCGCATCATCCAATCAACCCTCAACCAACTTCTTCCCACCCGGAACAACGCCAACTCCACAACAGCCGAAGGGGTATGTAAAGATTTAATTCGAGTATTTATACATATGTGCCTTCTTAGTCACTATCTACTCCCCACTTCTACCACCTATTGCTTTACTGGGATGGGACACTTCTGGGAGAATACAGTACTCTATTCACCCTTTCAAAGCTTATTTTGATTCTAAAAAAAATAAACCGAAAAAACATTTTGTATGCATTTCTTTAGAATAGGAATTGAATATGCCCTAGCTAAACAACGATTTCTTTCAGATTCTGCTGGGGTCTCTCTACATGTGGATTGTTATGGGAGATGCAGGGGAACGTGGAGGAAATGCGGGAACTCTTCATCTGTCCCAACAGCGGCCTCAACCTGGAGCTTATTGAGGCCCTCTTCCAGGCGACTTACTCGGATCAAAACAGCAACCGATACAGGCTGGAGTGTCAGACCATGGCCCACTGGAATGAGTTCTTGACCGATTTCCAGGGTACTGAAACAATTTTGTAATGGTTACACACCACCATATTGTATATAAATATCAGGATTAATACTATTCGGTTACATATTACTTAAGCAATTTTTCCAAGGGATGCCGACCTCCCTATGCATAATACTAGCTTATGGCTAGTATACTTATTTGCTCTTTACAAAGCACTTTTACACACACCTTCACTTTAAACTCTTGCCTAATTTATTTGTACGGGAAGGGTGAGAAATGTACAAATAACCTTCCAATTGCAAGTTCAATCATCTTTTTAAAATATTTATAACCCACACCCCTACCTGTGTCAATAAATAACCAAATATAGCTTTAAAAAACACCCGAATGTGCCCATAAAACTAAAATGGTTTATATTACAAGAATTTTTAAAAGTTTCCAATTTCTCTTTTTTTGAAAGCAGAGTCTACCCAGTCTCCACACGGGAAGGCCAAGAAAGAAACTTGTGGTGAAGAAAGCGCGAAAGACGGTCAACAAAAGCGTATATCTCATCTGCAGGCCGCACTTTGAAGGGGAGAGCTTCCCGGCCCCCAATACCCAGGAAAAAAGTAATATGCAGCACAGCAGTCTGATTTCCATGGGTCAATTCTACCAGGGAATGACAGAAAGGGAAGTGGATATGGAGACCAAGTCCTGCTTCCAAAAAGCTTTCCCCGAAGGAAACTTCACCTACACCTTTGCTAAGGTAAAAGAGATTTTATACCGCATAAATGAGCACATCCCCTTTATTAGTCAAACAGGCATGCAATTTTTCCCTTAATCTACGGAATTCCCACCTGTGGTAGTCACTGGCAGCGGTTACAGGTTTAGGGCGCAACTATGTAGGCGCTGTTCCACAATGATATTCTCAGCTATTTTACTTTTGGTCTGTAGGAAAACGCCATTAAAGTGGAGCCTTAGCGTGTTTATTTTACATGTTACCCCGCACACATTTACTACAGCAAGTACCGATTTTCCGCGCATGCGGGCGTACTGTAATTACCTCTGTAGCCCTTTAGAATGCAATTAATTTTATATAACGTGAAATTATTATTCCAAAATCTCTATGCAGATTGCCAAAGGATCCCGGCGTCTGGATATTCCTCAGACATCCTCCTCCATCCGGAGCAACGGGGACTACGTTCTCTCCCTTGCCGCGCAGGGGAACGTGTATCTCGTAACAACCCAACAAGCAACCTGCACACCAGAAGTACATTGTAATTTATTATACACCTTCTAATATTTTATTTTTCTTCACATTACATTAATAAACTTAAGTAGACTGGCCATTGCAAAGTTAGGTACCTCTTTTTCCACTACAGTTTCTCAACCAAAATGGGAAAGCCTTGTGTGCATACATACAATAGTGTAAGCCTGGTGTTAATAAGCACAGTAAAGGCCTAAAATGAATATTCCCCTTTATTGGTGGAGGTGTATAAATTGTACCTCTTTTCCATTTTTTTTGGGGGGTTTTCTAAATACATATCTTTATATTGAGCATACACACATGGCTGCTACCACTGCATTAGTCTCTATAATATGGGCTGTGCATAAAATGTGCTTAAATGCAGAAAGAATTAACTGCTTCAAGTATATGTTATGGGTGGTCTAAATAGGTATATATATACACCGTAAGAAGAAATTTGCTGTCCCCCATTTCACCAAAGACTCAACTCTGGGGGTAGGCTTTAACCCTCCATCCTCATAGCCACTTTTATTTTTTATCTATGTGCGGTGCCATCGCAGAAGCTGATAAGGTAGAACTTATTATGTGGATTTATCCTTGCTTTTATTTCTTTTATTCTCAGGTTGCCGACTCGGAATCTGATGAAGATCTGGAGGAACTCCCCTATGATTTCAATCCCACCCCCTTACCCAACCCGACTTCGGGAAACACCGGTGGAGATAATCCGTCAAGGGGTCAGCGGCTGAATGCTACCAGGCAAAATCCTACAAGGGCTGCACGGTCCAACAACCCAACTCCAAGCTCAGAGACAACGGTACCCCCCAGCCAAAACAATCTTGCTGTAAGCCCCTTGGTTATACGGCCTCCCACACCAACTTCCGAATTGCAAGATGATGATGTAAGTCTTTCCCTATCTGTATCATTTCATAACTGCACATGAATATTCATTTGTAACTTTTATGCATGTAGCCCCTTCCTGATTCATACAAAAGCCACATATATGGGGATACGTAGTTGTGTACATTTTGTTAATATGTATAGGTGTAGTAATGTTATCTGCATAACTGCATTTATATAATATATTCTATGAGTGTTTCTCTACAAATGTGTCTACCAATACCCTACCTCAGCCCGTAGACTTCTACAGGCCTTGCTTGAGCCGTGAGGTGAATGGTGGCCGCACTACAGGCTATACAAATTCTTGGGTATCGTTTGGGGGAAAGAGAGAAAGGGAAGAAGTGCAGCCGAACTTTTTATATATAGTGTCCCACCAACGAGTATAGAGAAAGAGAGGTACAGCTCTGGAGGCCCTCCTCAGCAACTACCATTCTGCTGCGACTTAAAGCGAAACAGAAGGCCAATGGAAACAAGAACGTGGTGAACATGTGCAGATTCAACATTCTGGATGGAGCCATGCGTGCCTTTCGCCGTGCAACCTTCAATCCCCTGCACCCTCTTACTGTGAAGTTAAGTGGTGAGCCGGGTGTAGATGAAGGTGGACTCACCAGGGAGTTCATGACCCTGGCACTAAGGGCCATAAAGGAATCCTCCATCTTCACGGGTGCGGAGAATTCAATGAACCTAAGGTTAGATGCAAAAATTAATCAAACTTTTTTGCTTTTCTTACATTTGTAGGTGCAGGAGAGCAGGAATGCAGAGGAGTATCAGGAAGCGGTAAAGGAGATTGGGGATATGGCTACCATGGCTGGATGTATGAACTGCACCTCACGTTTTGACGAGAAGGAGATGCTGATCACATCAATATGCAAATTGATGTGTAGAACCATCATTCGTGATGCTGTGGTGCAGTGAGTACTTATAGTTAATCCGTATAGTTTCCTTTTCTTTATATGGAAATGGGGTGGGGTGGTGGCTGCCTCCTGCGCGCTATGAGTGTTTAAATACGGTGGGAAAGAATGAATTGGAAAATAATGGTAACATAGGGCTGCTATATAAAGGTGAGTGATCGGCATCCTACATTTAAAGGGCTCCAGCTTTGCTTGCTTCCTCTAGGAATAAGCCTTCTCCCTAAGGTATATTTCCTCTGATATAGGCAAACATGTGGGTTAAGGCTTCCTGGTTCTGGCCAAAACTGGGGGAGGTGGTCTTTCCCTGGAGCCCACGCTGCGATAAAGTATGCCTGGTTAAATATTAACAGGCAGTGGCCCTTCACATTACTCCAGCATTGCGTACCTTAGGTACGTTTTAGCCTCTTTCCACATGGGGGTTCTTTCCGTTGGTAGGGTGGTTCTTCCCGGCTGCTAGGGGTTCTTCTCCCAACTCTTTCTGCTGGGGGAAGTACTAGCGCTTTCCGGTAAGAGGGGTTGGGTGCAGTTTCTCTCTAGAACTCCCCACTTCTACCACCTATTGCTTTACTCGGGTGGGACACTTCTGGGAGAATACAGTACTCTATTCACCCTTTCAAAGCTTATTTTGATTCTAAAAAAAATAAAGCGTAAAAACATTTTGTATTTATTTCTTTAGAATAGGAATTGAATATGCCCTAGCTAAACACCGATTTCTTTCAGATTCTGCTGGGGTCTCTCTACATGTGGATTGTTATGGGAGATGCAGCGGACATGGAGGAAATGCGGGAACTCTTCATCTGTCCCAACAGCGGCCTCAACCTGGAGCTTATTGAGGCCCTCTTCCAGGCGACTTACTCGGATCAAAACAGCAACCGATACAGGCTGGAGTGTCAGACCATGGCCCACTGGAATGAGTTCTTGACCGATTTCCAGGGTACTGAAACAATTTTGTAATGGTTACACACCACCATATTGTATATAAATATCAGGATTAATACTATTCGGTTACATATTACTTAAGCAATTTTTCCAAGGGATGCCGACCTCCCTATGCATAATACTAGCTTATGGCTAGTATACTTATTTGCTCTTTACAAAGCACTTTTACACACACCTTCACTTTAAACTCTTGCCTAATTTATTTGTACGGGAAGGGTGAGAAATGTACAAATAACCTTCCAATTGCAAGTTCAATCATCTTTTTAAAATATTTATAACCCACACCCCTACCTGTGTCAATAAATAACCAAATATAGCTTTAAAAAACACCCGAATGTGCCCATAAAACTAAAATGGTTTATATTACAAGAATTTTTAAAAGTTTCCAATTTCTCTTTTTTTGAAAGCAGAGTCTACCCAGTCTCCACACGGGAAGGCCAAGAAAGAAACTTGTGGTGAAGAAAGCGCGAAAGACGGTCAACAAAAGCGTATATCTCATCTGCAGGCCGCACTTTGAAGGGGAGAGCTTCCCGGCCCCCAATACCCAGGAAAAAAGCAATATGCAGCACAGCAGTCTGATTTCAATGGGTCAATTCTACCAGGGAATGACAGAAAGGGAAGTGGATATGGAGACCAAGTCCTGCTTCCAAAAAGCTTTCCCCGAAGGAAACTTCACCTACACCTTTGCTAAGGTAAAAGAGATTTTATACCGCATAAATGAGCACATCCCCTTTATTAGTCAAACAGGCATGCAATTTTTCCCTTAATCTACGGAATTCCCACCTGTGGTAGTCACTGGCAGCGGTTACAGGTTTAGGGCGCAACTATGTAGGCGCTGTTCCACAATGATATTCTCAGCTATTTTACTTTTGGTCTGTAGGAAAACGCCATTAAAGTGGAGCCTTAGCGTGTTTATTTTACATGTTACCCCGCACACATTTACTACAGCAAGTACCGATTTTCCGCGCATGCGGGCGTACTGTAATTACCTCTGTAGCCCTTTAGAATGCAATTAATTTTATATAACGTGAAATTATTATTCCAAAATCTCTATGCAGATTGCCAAAGGATCCCGGCGTCTGGATATTCCTCAGACATCCTCCTCCATCCGGAGCAACGGGGACTACGTTCTCTCCCTTGTTTGTTTGTTTGTTTGTTTGTTTGGGTGATTTTACGTCCGGCCAACCGTTACAGGTCCTTTCCAGACTTCCTCATTATTTACAATCATGGATTCATCCAATTGTTTGTATACTTACTCAACTTTGGTCTACTTGTAGCAGTGGGACCCTATGCCCGTTTTATAGTGCTGCCTCACTGAAGGGCTGTGCCGCAGACCATTGACACAACACTCCGCCGGTCACATTATACTGACAACGGCAAACCAGTCGCTGCAACATACCAATCGGGTCAGTAAGCTGACGAGTATGAGGCTGCTCCCTGTGATTGGCTACAGGTCAAGCCGGCTGACAGTTTTGGTCAACCTCCCATACCGGACTGGGTTTCCAAGTGCTCCTTGGAGGAGCAAGGGGTGATCTGATAGAATTTTCCCTTCTGATATACTTTTAGAGCTTTTCGGAGATCTTGGTTTCCCTGAGGAACGCCAGGATTTCTTTCTTATCAGTGTTTTGAAATACACTGTGCATAGACGTTGTACCTTTCAGATACTTGTCCCTAGACCTTTTTGTTGCCCGACAAGATAACATGAGATGGTTCACTGAGAGAACAATGTGGCATTGCTGGCACATAGGTTGTAATTCGCCTCGCATGAGGTGCCCATGTGTTAGCTTTGAGTGGCCTATCCGTAGACGGGTCAGTCGTGTCATCTCACTTCTTGTAAGACCTGTGTTGTTTGGCTTCTTCTTATCAATCATTGGTATGATGGTGTGGAGTTTGTTGTTTTGGGTAGAGCTCCAACGGCTCTGCCATTTCTTCTGCGTGTATTCTCTGGGCATAGGCAGAAGGTCGGTGTGTGGAAGAGATCCCGCACCTGGTCTGAGACCGAGAGCCTTCTTAGCTGCCTGGTCTGCAGCTTCATTGCCTTCAATACCTATGTGGCTGGGTAGCCAACAGAAGGTTACCTCTTTGTCTCTTTCTTTTAGTTCTCCATATGATTCTCTTATGGCTTGTATCACAGGGTTTCTTGGATCATGCTGGCATAAAGCCTGCAAGCAAGACCTGGAGTCAGAAAAGATGATGTACCGTGATGAGCCTGACACCTTCATCCATTCCAAAGCACTCATGAGAGCGTGTGCTTCAGCGGTGAAGATGCTACTTTGGGCATGTAGTGCACCTCTTCGATTCCCATAAGGGGTGTGTGCAGCAAAGCCTACACGGTTTCCATCCTTGGAGCCATCCGTATATACCTCTACTGAATTTTGGTATTGCCTACGGATGGCTGCTAGCTCTTTCTCATATGTGTTTGATGGAGTATCAGCTTTCTTATTCTTACAGAGGTCAAATAGGACAGTAGGAGCTGCTTGCATCCATGGTGGTGACTTGGCAGGTTTCTCTTCCTTGACCTTGTGTGTTGGTACACGTGCTTCTCGAATAAGGGTTCTGACTCGTGCCGAGAAGGGTTTTGTCACATTCTTCTTTCTGTTGTAGACACTGTGATCATTTCTGAAGACTGTGTCATGTGTTGGATTTCTTTTGTTAGCCTTTACTTTGATGGCATACTGGAGAGACAGCTTCTCACGTCGCAGATCAAGTGGAAGAATGCCTGCCTCTACATGAAGGCTTATGGCTGGTGAGGATCGGAATGCACCTAGGCACAGCCGCAGTCCCTGGTTCTGGACAGGTTTAAGCCAGTCTAAATAGGACTTTGCAGCAGATGCGTACACTATTGAGCCATAATCCAAACGGGATTGGATGTAGGTCTTGTATAGGATGAGCAAAATCTCTCTGTCAGCACCCCAATCAGTGTGGGATAACATTTTCAAGAGATTCATAGCTTTCTGGCATTTCTTCCTGAGGTATTCCACATGGGGTTTGAAGGAAAGTATTCTGTCAAACACAAGCCCAAGGAATTTTACCTCCTCTTTATTTGTGAGGTGCTTTCTCTGAAGGGTTAGTGCAGTTCTCTCCCTTGCCGCGCAGGGGAACGTGTATCTCGTAACAACCCAACAAGCAACCTGCACACCAGAAGTACATTGTAATTTATTATACACCTTCTAATATTTTATTTTTCTTCACATTACATTAATAAACTTAAGTAGACTGGCCATTGCAAAGTTAGGTACCTCTTTTTCCACTACAGTTTCTCAACCAAAATGGGAAAGCCTTGTGTGCATACATACAATAGTGTAAGCCTGGTGTTAATAAGCACAGTAAAGGCCTAAAATGAATATTCCCCTTTATTGGTGGAGGTGTATAAATTGTACCTCTTTTCCATTTTTTTTTGGGGGTTTTCTAAATACATATCTTTATATTGAGCATACACACATGGCTGCTACCACTGCATTAGTCTCTATAATATGGGCTGTGCATAAAATGTGCTTAAATGCAGAAAGAATTAACTGCTTCAAGTATATGTTATGGGTGGTCTAAATAGGTATATATATACACCGTAAGAAGAAATTTGCTGTCCCCCATTTCACCAAAGACTCAACTCTGGGGGTAGGCTTTAACCCTCCATCCTCATAGCCACTTTTATTTTTTATCTATGTGCGGTGCCATCGCAGAAGCTGATAAGGTAGAACTCTCAGGTTGCCGACTCGGAATCTGATGAAGATCTGGAGGAACTCCCCTATGATTTCAATCCCACCCCCTTACCCAACCCGACTTCGGGAAACACCGGTGGAGATAATCCGTCAAGGGGTCAGCGGCTGAATGCTACCAGGCAAAATCCTACAAGGGCTGCACGGTCCAACAACCCAACTCCAAGCTCAGAGACAACGGTACCCCCCAGCCAAAACAATCTTGCTGTAAGCCCCTTGGTTATACGGCCTCCCACACCAACTTCCGAATTGCAAGATGATGATGTAAGTCTTTCCCTATCTGTATCATTTCATAACTGCACATGAATATTCATTTGTAACTTTTATGCATGTAGCCCCTTCCTGATTCATACAAAAGCCACATATATGGGGATACGTAGTTGTGTACATTTTGTTAATATGTATAGGTGTAGTAATGTTATCTGCATAACTGCATTTATATAATATATTCTATGAGTGTTTCTCTACAAATGTGTCTACCAATACCCTACCTCAGCCCGTAGACTTCTACAGGCCTTGCTTGAGCCGTGAGGTGAATGGTGGCCGCACTACAGGCTATACAAATTCTTGGGTATCGTTTGGGGGAAAGAGAGAAAGGGAAGAAGTGCAGCCGAACTTTTTATATATAGTGTCCCACCAACGAGTATAGAGAAAGAGAGGTACAGCTCTGGAGGCCCTCCTCAGCAACTACCATTCTGCTGCGACTTAAAGCGAAACAGAAGGCCAATGGAAACAAGAACGTGGTGAACATGTGCAGATTCAACATTCTGGATGGAGCCATGCGTGCCTTTCGCCGTGCAACCTTCAATCCCCTGCACCCTCTTACTGTGAAGTTAAGTGGTGAGCCGGGTGTAGATGAAGGTGGACTCACCAGGGAGTTCATGACCCTGGCACTAAGGGCCATAAAGGAATCCTCCATCTTCACGGGTGCGGAGAATTCAATGAACCTAAGGTTAGATGCAAAAATTAATCAAACTTTTTTGCTTTTCTTACATTTGTAGGTGCAGGAGAGCAGGAATGCAGAGGAGTATCAGGAAGCGGTAAAGGAGATTGGGGATATGGCTACCATGGCTGGATGTATGAACTGCACCTCACGTTTTGACGAGAAGGAGATGCTGATCACATCAATATGCAAATTGATGTGTAGAACCATCATTCGTGATGCTGTGGTGCAGTGAGTACTTATAGTTAATCCGTATAGTTTCCTTTTCTTTATATGGAAATGGGGTGGGGTGGTGGCTGCCTCCTGCGCGCTATGAGTGTTTAAATACGGTGGGAAAGAATGAATTGGAAAATAATGGTAACATAGGGCTGCTATATAAAGGTGAGTGTACATAAAGGGAAGAAGTGCAGCCGAACTTTTTATATATAGTGTCCCACCAACGAGTATAGAGAAAGAGAGGTACAGCTCTGGAGGCCCTCCTCAGCAACTACCATTCTGCTGCGACTTAAAGCGAAACAGAAGGCCAATGGAAACAAGAACGTGGTGAACGTGTGCAGATTCAACGTTCTGGATGGAGCCATGCGTGCCTTTCGCCGTGCAACCTTCAATCCCCTGCACCCTCTTACTGTGAAGTTCAGTGGTGAGCCGGGTGTAGATGAAGGTGGACTCACCAGGGAGTTCATGACCCTGGCACTAAGGGCCATAAAGGAATCCTCCATCTTCACGGGTGCGGAGAATTCAATGAACCTAAGGTTAGATGCAAAAATTAATCAAACTATTTTGCTTTTCTTACATTTGTAGGTGCAGGAGAGCAGGAATGCAGAGGAGTATCAGGAAGCGGTAAAGGAGATTGAGGATATGGCTACCTTGGCTGGATGTATGAACTGCACCTCACGTTTTGACGAGAAGGAGATCCTGATCACATCAATATGCAAATTGATGTGTAGAACCATCATTCGTGATGCTGTGGTGCAGTGAGTACTTATAGTTAATCCGTATAGTTTCCTTTTCTTTATATGGAAATGGGGTGGGGTGGTGGCTGCCTCCTGCGCGCTATGAGTGTTTAAATACGGTGGGAAAGAATGAATTGGAAAATAATGGTAACATAGGGCTGCTATATAAAGGTGAGTGTTCGGCATCCTACATTTAAAGGGCTCCAGCTTTGCTTGCTTCCTCTAGGAATAAGCCTTCTCCCCAAGGTATATTTCCTCTGATATGGGCAAACATGTGGGTTAAGGCTTCCTGGTTCTGGCCAAAACTGGGGGAGGTGGTCTTTCCCTGGAGCCCACGCTGCGATAAAGTATGCCTGGTTAAATATTAACAGGCAGTGGCCCTTCACATTACTCCAGCATTGCGTACCTTAGGTACGTTTTAGCCTCTTTCCACATGGGGGTTCTTTCCGTTGGTAGGGTGGTTCTTCCCGGCTGCTAGGGGTTCTTCTCCCAACTCTTTCTGCTGGGGGAAGTACTAGCGCTTTCCGGTAAGAGGGGTTGGGTGCAGTTTCTCTCTAGAACTCCCCACTTCTACCACCTATTGCTTTACTCGGGTGGGACACTTCTTGGAGAATACAGTACTCTATTCACCCTTTCAAAGCTTATTTTGATTCTAAAAAAAATAAAGCGTAAAAACATTTTGTATTTATTTCTTTAGAATAGGAATTGAATATGCCCTAGCTAAACACCGATTTCTTTCAGATTCTGCTGGGGTCTCTCTACATGTGGATTGTTATGGGAGATGCAGCGGACATGGAGGAAATGCGGGAACTCTTCATCTGTCCCAACAGCGGCCTCAACCTGGAGCTTATTGAGGCCCTCTTCCAGGCGACTTACTCGGATCAAAACAGCAACCGATACAGGCTGGAGTGTCAGACCATGGCCCACTGGAATGAGTTCTTGACCGATTTCCAGGGTACTGAAACAATTTTGTAATGGTTACACACCACCATATTGTATATAAATATCAGGATTAATACTATTCGGTTACATATTACTTAAGCAATTTTTCCAAGGGATGCCGACCTCCCTATGCATAATACTAGCTTATGGCTAGTATACTTATTTGCTCTTTACAAAGCACTTTTACACACACCTTCACTTTAAACTCTTGCCTAATTTATTTGTACGGGAAGGGTGAGAAATGTACAAATAACCTTCCAATTGCAAGTTCAATCATCTTTTTAAAATATTTATAACCCACACCCCTACCTGTGTCAATAAATAACCAAATATAGCTTTAAAAAACACCCGAATGTGCCCATAAAACTAAAATGGTTTATATTACAAGAATTTTTAAAAGTTTCCAATTTCTCTTTTTTTGAAAGCAGAGTCTACCCAGTCTCCACACGGGAAGGCCAAGAAAGAAACTTGTGGTGAAGAAAGCGCGAAAGACGGTCAACAAAAGCGTATATCTCATCTGCAGGCCGCACTTTGAAGGGGAGAGCTTCCCGGCCCCCAATACCCAGGAAAAAAGTAATATGCAGCACAGCAGTCTGATTTCCATGGGTCAATTCTACCAGGGAATGACAGAAAGGGAAGTGGATATGGAGACCAAGTCCTGCTTCCAAAAAGCTTTCCCCGAAGGAAACTTCACCTACACCTTTGCTAAGGTAAAAGAGATTTTATACCGCATAAATGAGCACATCCCCTTTATTAGTCAAACAGGCATGCAATTTTTCCCTTAATCTACGGAATTCCCACCTGTGGTAGTCACTGGCAGCGGTTACAGGTTTAGGGCGCAACTATGTAGGCGCTGTTCCACAATGATATTCTCAGCTATTTTACTTTTGGTCTGTAGGAAAACGCCATTAAAGTGGAGCCTTAGCGTGTTTATTTTACATGTTACCCCGCACACATTTACTACAGCAAGTACCGATTTTCCGCGCATGCGGGCGTACTGTAATTACCTCTGTAGCCCTTTAGAATGCAATTAATTTTATATAACGTGAAATTATTATTCCAAAATCTCTATGCAGATTGCCAAAGGATCCCGGCGTCTGGATATTCCTCAGACATCCTCCTCCATCCGGAGCAACGGGGACTACGTTCTCTCCCTTGCCGCGCAGGGGAACGTGTATCTCGTAACAACCCAACAAGCAACCTGCACACCAGAAGTACATTGTAATTTATTATACACCTTCTAATATTTTATTTTTCTTCACATTACATTAATAAACTTAAGTAGACTGGCCATTGCAAAGTTAGGTACCTCTTTTTCCACTACAGTTTCTCAACCAAAATGGGAAAGCCTTGTGTGCATACATACAATAGTGTAAGCCTGGTGTTAATAAGCACAGTAAAGGCCTAAAATGAATATTCCCCTTTATTGGTGGAGGTGTATAAATTGTACCTCTTTTCCATTTTTTTTGGGGGGTTTTCTAAATACATATCTTTATATTGAGCATACACACATGGCTGCTACCACTGCATTAGTCTCTATAATATGGGCTGTGCATAAAATGTGCTTAAATGCAGAAAGAATTAACTGCTTCAAGTATATGTTATGGGTGGTCTAAATAGGTATATATATACACCGTAAGAAGAAATTTGCTGTCCCCCATTTCACCAAAGACTCAACTCTGGGGGTAGGCTTTAACCCTCCATCCTCATAGCCACTTTTATTTTTTATCTATGTGCGGTGCCATCGCAGAAGCTGATAAGGTAGAACTTATTATGTGGATTTATCCTTGCTTTTATTTCTTTTATTCTCAGGTTGCCGACTCGGAATCTGATGAAGATCTGGAGGAACTCCCCTATGATTTCAATCCCACCCCCTTACCCAACCCGACTTCGGGAAACACCGGTGGAGATAATCCGTCAAGGGGTCAGCGGCTGAATGCTACCAGGCAAAATCCTACAAGGGCTGCACGGTCCAACAACCCAACTCCAAGCTCAGAGACAACGGTACCCCCCAGCCAAAACAATCTTGCTGTAAGCCCCTTGGTTATACGGCCTCCCACACCAACTTCCGAATTGCAAGATGATGATGTAAGTCTTTCCCTATCTGTATCATTTCATAACTGCACATGAATATTCATTTGTAACTTTTATGCATGTAGCCCCTTCCTGATTCATACAAAAGCCACATATATGGGGATACGTAGTTGTGTACATTTTGTTAATATGTATAGGTGTAGTAATGTTATCTGCATAACTGCATTTATATAATATATTCTATGAGTGTTTCTCTACAAATGTGTCTACCAATACCCTACCTCAGCCCGTAGACTTCTACAGGCCTTGCTTGAGCCGTGAGGTGAATGGTGGCCGCACTACAGGCTATACAAATTCTTGGGTATCGTTTGGGGGAAAGAGAGAAAGGGAAGAAGTGCAGCCGAACTTTTTATATATAGTGTCCCACCAACGAGTATAGAGAAAGAGAGGTACAGCTCTGGAGGCCCTCCTCAGCAACTACCATTCTGCTGCGACTTAAAGCGAAACAGAAGGCCAATGGAAACAAGAACGTGGTGAACATGTGCAGATTCAACATTCTGGATGGAGCCATGCGTGCCTTTCGCCGTGCAACCTTCAATCCCCTGCACCCTCTTACTGTGAAGTTAAGTGGTGAGCCGGGTGTAGATGAAGGTGGACTCACCAGGGAGTTCATGACCCTGGCACTAAGGGCCATAAAGGAATCCTCCATCTTCACGGGTGCGGAGAATTCAATGAACCTAAGGTTAGATGCAAAAATTAATCAAACTTTTTTGCTTTCCTTACATTTGTAGGTGCAGGAGAGCAGGAATGCAGAGGAGTATCAGGAAGCGGTAAAGGAGATTGGGGATATGGCTACCATGGCTGGATGTATGAACTGCACCTCACGTATTGACGAGAAGGAGATGCTGATCACATCAATATGCAAATTGATGTGTAGAACCATCATTCGTGATGCTGTGGTGCAGTGAGTACTTATAGTTAATCCGTATAGTTTCCTTTTCTTTATATGGAAATGGGGTGGGGTGGTGGCTGCCTCCTGCGCGCTATGAGTGTTTAAATACGGTGGGAAAGAATGAATTGGAAAATAATGGTAACATAGGGCTGCTATATAAAGGTGAGTGATCGGCATCCTACATTTAAAGGGCTCCAGCTTTGCTTGCTTCCTCTAGGAATAAGCCTTCTCCCTAAGGTATATTTCCTCTGATATAGGCAAACATGTGGGTTAAGGCTTCCTGGTTCTGGCCAAAACTGGGGGAGGTGGTCTTTCCCTGGAGCCCACGCTGCGATAAAGTATGCCTGGTTAAATATTAACAGGCAGTGGCCCTTCACATTACTCCAGCATTGCGTACCTTAGGTACGTTTTAGCCTCTTTCCACATGGGGGTTCTTTCCGTTGGTAGGGTGGTTCTTCCCGGCTGCTAGGGGTTCTTCTCCCAACTCTTTCTGCTGGGGGAAGTACTAGCGCTTTCCGGTAAGAGGGGTTGGGTGCAGTTTCTCTCTAGAACTCCCCACTTCTACCACCTATTGCTTTACTCGGGTGGGACACTTCTGGGAGAATACAGTACTCTATTCACCCTTTCAAAGCTTATTTTGATTCTAAAAAAAATAAAGCGTAAAAACATTTTGTATTTATTTCTTTAGAATAGGAATTGAATATGCCCTAGCTAAACACCGATTTCTTTCAGATTCTGCTGGGGTCTCTCTACATGTGGATTGTTATGGGAGATGCAGCGGACATGGAGGAAATGCGGGAACTCTTCATCTGTCCCAACAGCGGCCTCAACCTGGAGCTTATTGAGGCCCTCTTCCAGGCGACTTACTCGGATCAAAACAGCAACCGATACAGGCTGGAGTGTCAGACCATGGCCCACTGGAATGAGTTCTTGACCGATTTCCAGGGTACTGAAACAATTTTGTAATGGTTACACACCACCATATTGTATATAAATATCAGGATTAATACTATTCGGTTACATATTACTTAAGCAATTTTTCCAAGGGATGCCGACCTCCCTATGCATAATACTAGCTTATGGCTAGTATACTTATTTGCTCTTTACAAAGCACTTTTACACACACCTTCACTTTAAACTCTTGCCTAATTTATTTGTACGGGAAGGGTGAGAAATGTACAAATAACCTTCCAATTGCAAGTTCAATCATCTTTTTAAAATATTTATAACCCACACCCCTACCTGTGTCAATAAATAACCAAATATAGCTTTAAAAAACACCCGAATGTGCCCATAAAACTAAAATGGTTTATATTACAAGAATTTTTAAAAGTTTCCAATTTCTCTTTTTTTGAAAGCAGAGTCTACCCAGTCTCCACACGGGAAGGCCAAGAAAGAAACTTGTGGTGAAGAAAGCGCAAAAGACGGTCAACAAAAGCGTATATCTCATCTGCAGGCCGCACTTTGAAGGGGAGAGCTTCCCGGCCCCCAATACCCAGGAAAAAAGCAATATGCAGCACAGCAGTCTGATTTCAATGGGTCAATTCTACCAGGGAATGACAGAAAGGGAAGTGGATATGGAGACCAAGTCCTGCTTCCAAAAAGCTTTCCCCGAAGGAAACTTCACCTACACCTTTGCTAAGGTAAAAGAGATTTTATACCGCATAAATGAGCACATCCCCTTTATTAGTCAAACAGGCATGCAATTTTTCCCTTAATCTACGGAATTCCCACCTGTGGTAGTCACTGGCAGCGGTTACAGGTTTAGGGCGCAACTATGTAGGCGCTGTTCCACAATGATATTCTCAGCTATTTTACTTTTGGTCTGTAGGAAAACGCCATTAAAGTGGAGCCTTAGCGTGTTTATTTTACATGTTACCCCGCACACATTTACTACAGCAAGTACCGATTTTCCGCGCATGCGGGCGTACTGTAATTACCTCTGTAGCCCTTTAGAATGCAATTAATTTTATATAACGTGAAATTATTATTCCAAAATCTCTATGCAGATTGCCAAAGGATCCCGGCGTCTGGATATTCCTCAGACATCCTCCTCCATCCGGAGCAACGGGGACTACGTTCTCTCCCTTGCCGCGCAGGGGAACGTGTATCTCGTAACAACCCAACAAGCAACCTGCACACCAGAAGTACATTGTAATTTATTATACACCTTCTAATATTTTATTTTTCTTCACATTACATTAATAAACTTAAGTAGACTGGCCATTGCAAAGTTAGGTACCTCTTTTTCCACTACAGTTTCTCAACCAAAATGGGAAAGCCTTGTGTGCATACATACAATAGTGTAAGCCTGGTGTTAATAAGCACAGTAAAGGCCTAAAATGAATATTCCCCTTTATTGGTGGAGGTGTATAAATTGTACCTCTTTTCCATTTTTTTTGGGGGGTTTTCTAAATACATATCTTTATATTGAGCATACACACATGGCTGCTACCACTGCATTAGTCTCTATAATATGGGCTGTGCATAAAATGTGCTTAAATGCAGAAAGAATTAACTGCTTCAAGTATATGTTATGGGTGGTCTAAATAGGTATATATATACACCGTAAGAAGAAATTTGCTGTCCCCCATTTCACCAAAGACTCAACTCTGGGGGTAGGCTTTAACCCTCCATCCTCATAGCCACTTTTATTTTTTATCTATGTGCGGTGCCATCGCAGAAGCTGATAAGGTAGAACTTATTATGTGGATTTATCCTTGCTTTTATTTCTTTTATTCTCAGGTTGCCGACTCGGAATCTGATGAAGATCTGGAGGAACTCCCCTATGATTTCAATCCCACCCCCTTACCCAACCCGACTTCGGGAAACACCGGTGGAGATAATCCGTCAAGGGGTCAGCGGCTGAATGCTACCAGGCAAAATCCTACAAGGGCTGCACGGTCCAACAACCCAACTCCAAGCTCAGAGACAACGGTACCCCCCAGCCAAAACAATCTTGCTGTAAGCCCCTTGGTTATACGGCCTCCCACACCAACTTCCGAATTGCAAGATGATGATGTAAGTCTTTCCCTATCTGTATCATTTCATAACTGCACATGAATATTCATTTGTAACTTTTATGCATGTAGCCCCTTCCTGATTCATACAAAAGCCACATATATGGGGATACGTAGTTGTGTACATTTTGTTAATATGTATAGGTGTAGTAATGTTATCTGCATAACTGCATTTATATAATATATTCTATGAGTGTTTCTCTACAAATGTGTCTACCAATACCCTACCTCAGCCCGTAGACTTCTACAGGCCTTGCTTGAGCCGTGAGGTGAATGGTGGCCGCACTACAGGCTATACAAATTCTTGGGTATCGTTTGGGGGAAAGAGAGAAAGGGAAGAAGTGCAGCCGAACTTTTTATATATAGTGTCCCACCAACGAGTATAGAGAAAGAGAGGTACAGCTCTGGAGGCCCTCCTCAGCAACTACCATTCTGCTGCGACTTAAAGCGAAACAGAAGGCCAATGGAAACAAGAACGTGGTGAACATGTGCAGATTCAACATTCTGGATGGAGCCATGCGTGCCTTTCGCCGTGCAACCTTCAATCCCCTGCACCCTCTTACTGTGAAGTTAAGTGGTGAGCCGGGTGTAGATGAAGGCGGACTCACCAGGGAGTTCATGACCCTGGCACTAAGGGCCATAAAGGAATCCTCCATCTTCACGGGTGCGGAGAATTCAATGAACCTAAGGTTAGATGCAAAAATTAATCAAACTTTTTTGCTTTTCTTACATTTGTAGGTGCAGGAGAGCAGGAATGCAGAGGAGTATCAGGAAGCGGTAAAGGAGATTGGGGATATGGCTACCATGGCTGGATGTATGAACTGCACCTCACGTTTTGACGAGAAGGAGATGCTGATCACATCAATATGCAAATTGATGTGTAGAACCATCATTCGTGATGCTGTGGTGCAGTGAGTACTTATAGTTAATCCGTATAGTTTCCTTTTCTTTATATGGAAATGGGGTGGGGTGGTGGCTGCCTCCTGCGCGCTATGAGTGTTTAAATACGGTGGGAAAGAATGAATTGGAAAATAATGGTAACATAGGGCTGCTATATAAAGGTGAGTGTACATAAAGGGAAGAAGTGCAGCCGAACTTTTTATGTATAGTGTCCCACCAACGAGTATAGAGAAAGAGAGGTACAGCTCTGGAGGCCCTCCTCAGCAACTACCATTCTGCTGCGACTTAAAGCGAAACAGAAGGCCAATGGAAACAAGAACGTGGTGAACGTGTGCAGATTCAACGTTCTGGATGGAGCCATGCGTGCCTTTCGCCGTGCAACCTTCAATCCCCTGCACCCTCTTACTGTGAAGTTCAGTGGTGAGCCGGGTGTAGATGAAGGTGGCCTCACCAGGGAGTTCATGACCCTGGCACTAAGGGCCATAAAGGAATCCTCCATCTTCACGGGTGCGGAGAATTCAATGAACCTAAGGTTAGATGCAAAAATTAATCAAACTATTTTGCTTTTCTTACATTTGTAGGTGCAGGAGAGCAGGAATGCAGAGGAGTATCAGGAAGCGGTAAAGGAGATTGAGGATATGGCTACCTTGGCTGGATGTATGAACTGCACCTCACGTTTTGACGAGAAGGAGATCCTGATCACATCAATATGCAAATTGATGTGTAGAACCATCATTCGTGATGCTGTGGTGCAGTGAGTACTTATAGTTAATCCGTATAGTTTCCTTTTCTTTATATGGAAATGGGGTGGGGTGGTGGCTGCCTCCTGCGCGCTATGAGTGTTTAAATACGGTGGGAAAGAATGAATTGGAAAATAATGGTAACATAGGGCTGCTATATAAAGGTGAGTGTTCGGCATCCTACATTTAAAGGGCTCCAGCTTTGCTTGCTTCCTCTAGGAATAAGCCTTCTCCCCAAGGTATATTTCCTCTGATATGGGCAAACATGTGGGTTAAGGCTTCCTGGTTCTGGCCAAAACTGGGGGAGGTGGTCTTTCCCTGGAGCCCACGCTGCGATAAAGTATGCCTGGTTAAATATTAACAGGCAGTGGCCCTTCACATTACTCCAGCATTGCGTACCTTAGGTACGTTTTAGCCTCTTTCCACATGGGGGTTCTTTCCGTTGGTAGGGTGGTTCTTCCCGGCTGCTAGGGGTTCTTCTCCCAACTCTTTCTGCTGGGGGAAGTACTAGCGCTTTCCGGTAAGAGGGGTTGGGTGCAGTTTCTCTCTAGAACTCCCCACTTCTACCACCTATTGCTTTACTCGGGTGGGACACTTCTTGGAGAATACAGTACTCTATTCACCCTTTCAAAGCTTATTTTGATTCTAAAAAAAATAAAGCGTAAAAACATTTTGTATTTATTTCTTTAGAATAGGAATTGAATATGCCCTAGCTAAACACCGATTTCTTTCAGATTCTGCTGGGGTCTCTCTACATGTGGATTGTTATGGGAGATGCAGCGGACATGGAGGAAATGCGGGAAGTCTTCATCTGTCCCAACAGCGGCCTCAACCTGGAGCTTATTGAGGCCCTCTTCCAGGCGACTTACTCGGATCAAAACAGCAACCGATACAGGCTGGAGTGTCAGACCATGGCCCACTGGAATGAGTTCTTGACCGATTTGCAGGGTACTGAAACAATTTTGTAATGGTTACACACCACCATATTGTATATAAATATCAGGATTAATACTATTCGGTTACATATTACTTAAGCAATTTTTCCAAGGGATGCCGACCTCCCTATGCATAATACTAGCTTATGGCTAGTATACTTATTTGCTCTTTACAAAGCACTTTTACACACACCTTCACTTTAAACTCTTGCCTAATTTATTTGTACGGGAAGGGTGAGAAATGTACAAATAACCTTCCAATTGCAAGTTCAATCATCTTTTTAAAATATTTATAACCCACACCCCTACCTGTGTCAATAAATAACCAAATATAGCTTTAAAAAACACCCGAATGTGCCCATAAAACTAAAATGGTTTATATTACAAGAATTTTTAAAAGTTTCCAATTTCTTTTTTTTTGAAAGCAGAGTCTACCCAGTCTCCACACGGGAAGGCCAAGAAAGAAACTTGTGGTGAAGAAAGCGCGAAAGACGGTCAACAAAAGCGTATATCTCATCTGCAGGCCGCACTTTGAAGGGGAGAGCTTCCCGGCCCCCAATACCCAGGAAAAAAGTAATATGCAGCACAGCAGTCTGATTTCCATGGGTCAATTCTACCAGGGAATGACAGAAAGGGAAGTGGATATGGAGACCAAGTCCTGCTTCCAAAAAGCTTTCCCCGAAGGAAACTTCACCTACACCTTTGCTAAGGTAAAAGAGATTTTATACCGCATAAATGAGCACATCCCCTTTATTAGTCAAACAGGCATGCAATTTTTCCCTTAATCTACGGAATTCCCACCTGTGGTAGTCACTGGCAGCGGTTACAGGTTTAGGGCGCAACTATGTAGGCGCTGTTCCACAATGATATTCTCAGCTATTTTACTTTTGGTCTGTAGGAAAACGCCATTAAAGTGGAGCCTTAGCGTGTTTATTTTACATGTTACCCCGCACACATTTACTACAGCAAGTACCGATTTTCCGCGCATGCGGGCGTACTGTAATTACCTCTGTAGCCCTTTAGAATGCAATTAATTTTATATAACGTGAAATTATTATTCCAAAATCTCTATGCAGATTGCCAAAGGATCCCGGCGTCTGGATATTCCTCAGACATCCTCCTCCATCCGGAGCAACGGGGACTACGTTCTCTCCCTTGCCGCGCAGGGGAACGTGTATCTCGTAACAACCCAACAAGCAACCTGCACACCAGAAGTACATTGTAATTTATTATACACCTTCTAATATTTTATTTTTCTTCACATTACATTAATAAACTTAAGTAGACTGGCCATTGCAAAGTTAGGTACCTCTTTTTCCACTACAGTTTCTCAACCAAAATGGGAAAGCCTTGTGTGCATACATACAATAGTGTAAGCCTGGTGTTAATAAGCACAGTAAAGGCCTAAAATGAATATTCCCCTTTATTGGTGGAGGTGTATAAATTGTACCTCTTTTCCATTTCTTTTTTTGGGTTTTCTAAATACATATCTTTATATTGAGCATACACACATGGCTGCTACCACTGCATTAGTCTCTATAATATGGGCTGTGCATAAAATGTGCTTAAATGCAGAAAGAATTAACTGCTTCAAGTATATGTTATGGGTGGTCTAAATAGGTATATATATACACCGTAAGAAGAAATTTGCTGTCCCCCATTTCACCAAAGACTCAACTCTGGGGGTAGGCTTTAACCCTCCATCCTCATAGCCACTTTTATTTTTTATCTATGTGCGGTGCCATCGCAGAAGCTGATAAGGTAGAACTTATTATGTGGATTTATCCTTGCTTTTATTTCTTTTATTCTCAGGTTGCCAACTCGGAATCTGATGAAGATCTGGAGGAACTCCCCTATGATTTCAATCCCACCCCCTTACCCAACCTGACTTCGGGAAACACCGGTGGAGATAATCCGTCAAGGCGTCAGCGGCTGAATGCTACCAGGCAAAATCCTACAAGGGCTGCACGGTCCAACAACAACCCAACTCCAAGCTCAGAGACAACGTCACCCCCCAGCCAAAACAATCTTGCTGTAAGCCCCTTGGTTATACGGCCTCCCACACCAACTTCCGAATTGCAAGATGATGATGTAAGTCTTTCCCTATCTGTATCATTTCATTATTGCACATGAATATTCATTTGTAACTTTTATGCATGTAGCCCCTTCCTGATTCATACAAAAGCCACATATATGGGGATACGTAGTTGTGTACATTTTGTTAATATGTATAGGTGTAGTAATGTTATCTGCATAACTGCATTTATATAATATATTCTATGAGTGTTTCTCTACACATGTGTCTACCAATACCCTACCTCAGCCCGTAGACTTCTACAGGCCTTGCTTGAGCCGTGTACACGCCGTGTGGTGAATGGTGGCCGCACTACAGGCTATACAAATTCTTGGGTATCGTTTGGGGGAAAGAGAGAAAGGGAAGAAGTGCAGCCGAACTTTTTATATATAGTGTCCCACCAACGAGTATAGAGAAAGAGAGGTACAGCTCTGGAGGCCCTCCTCAGCAACTACCATTCTGCTGCGACTTAAAGCGAAACAGAAGGCCAATGGAAACAAGAACATGGTGAACATGTGCAGATTCAACGTTCTGGATGGAGCCATGCTCGCCTTTAGCCGTGCAACCTTCAATCCCCTGCACCCTCTTACTGTGAAGTTAAGTGGTGAGCCGGGTGTAGATGAAGGTGGACTCACCAGGGAGTTCATGACCCTGGCACTAAGGGCCATAAAGGAATCCTCCATCTTCACGGGTGCGGAGAATTCAATGAACCTAAGGTTAGATGCAAAAATTAATCAAACTATTTTGCTTTTCTTGCATTTGTAGGTGCAGGAGAGCAGGAATGCGGAGGAGTATCAGGAAGCGGTAAAGGAGATTGAGGATATGGCTACCTTGGCTGGATGTATGAACTGCACCTCACGTTTTGACGAGAAAGAAATCCTGATTACATCAATATGCAAATTGATGTGTAGAACCATCATTCGTGATGCTGTGGTGCAGTGAGAACTTATAGTTAATCCGTATAGTTTCCTTTTCTTTATATGGAAATGGGGTGGGGTGGTGGCTGCCTCCTGCGCACTATGAGTGTTTAAATACGGTGGGAAAGAATGAATTGGAAAATAATGGTAACATAGGGCTGCTATATAAAGGTGGGTGTTCGGCATCCTACATTTAAAGGGCTCCAGCTTTGCTTGCTTCCTCTAGGAATATGCCTTCTCCCCAAGGTATATTTCCTCTGATATGGGCAAACATGTGGGTTAAGGCTTCCTGGTTCTGGCCAAAACTGGGGGAGGTTGTCTTTCCCTGGAGCCCATGCTGCGATAAAGTATGCCTGGTTAAATATTAACAGGCAGTGGCCCTTCACATTACTCCAGCATTGCGTACCTTAGGTACGTTTAGCCTCTTTCCGCTGGTAGGGTGGTTCTTCCCGGCTGGTAGGGGTTCTTCTCCCAACTCTTTCTGCTGGGGGAAGTACTAGCGCTTTCCGGTAAGCGGGGTTGGGTGCAGTTTCTCTCTAGAACTCACCACTTCTACCACCTATTGCTTTACTGGGGTGGGACACTTCTGGGAGAATACAGTACTCTATTCACCCTTTCAAAGCTTATTTTGATTCTAAAAAAAATAAAGCGTAAAAACATTTTGTATTTATTTCTTTAGAATAGGAATTGAATATGCCCTAGCTAAACACCGATTTCTTTCAGATTCTGCTGGGGTCTCTCTACATGTGGATTGTTATGGGAGATGCAGCGGAACGTGGAGGAAATGCGGGAACTCTTCATCTGTCCCAACAGCGGCCTCAACCTGGAGCTTATTGAGGCCCTCTTCCAGGCGACTTACTCGGATCAAAACAGCAACCGATACAGGCTGGAGTGTCAGACCATGGCCCACTGGAATGAGTTCTTGACCAATTTGCAGGGTACTGAAACAATTTTGTAATGGTTACACACCACCATATTGTATATAAATATCAGGATTAATACTATTCCTTTTTTATAATATATTATCTAATAATAATATACCGGTAATATTCAAATAAAAAATTTGGTTCATTGGGAGTGAGTAAAAGATATACAAAGCTAATGCGCCTAAGTACATTTGAGTGTGTAGTATTTATTTGGCACCAGCCTTTTTAGCTTATAGTGCAGAAAGATAAGTATACACCTTGTGGGTAACTTTTTCTTTATCTGGGGTAGGTATATGAAGTACATATGCATTCCGAGTTTTTTACCAGCAATTCTCCTCTCTCCCCTCTTTAGAATGGATATATAATAAGAAAGTCACATTAGTTTTTTGCTTCCTTAAGATATCCAAAGGTAATTCATTTCAATTGTACATTATATTTTTTAAGAGGTGGGCAATTTGCATATGCTATTGCAATTCGTGACGGGTCTGGATTGCATCCCTACCCTTGGCCTGGATCCCCCACCGAAAAATCGCCTTCGCACACTCCTTGGACTACCCGGAGAATAACGTGACACTGCCCTTCCCTTTTGCGAATACATGCTCGCACACCATACGGATCCCCATACTACCCTCCTATGAGAACTTCAAAGAGAATATGATGAACACCATACGCAACGTTAATATGTTCACCCACCAGTGAGAGGTAAGATAATATGCCTTAAAACACCACAATACGTAGAGAAGTTTATACAAAGGTTTATGAACCTTAGCAAGGAAGATGGGCCCCCAATATAGGATAATACATTCCATGGCTGCTCCAAGGCAAATGACGTTGTCACATCTAATGGGGATACACTAAATGTAAACCCTCACCACTTAAATAAATTTATTAAAATTGGAAAATAAAATAAAATTCTTATATATCCATTCCCGAATTCCCGAGTCTTAATGAGCGGTTATCCAACACCCGGTATACACTGCGTGCTAGTAGGCAGCAAAATGATATGGGATAATTACGAATAAAGTTAAAATCACTTTAGGCAATTTATTCAAGAATGCCTTTTTTTTTAAACAATTAAGCTCGTGTACGAGATGTAATTTACTTGTAGTGTCAAATTCACCAAAAAAGGTATACAACTTATCTTTCCTTGTCCAGATTCGCCAATAACTATTTTTTAAAACCCTCTTATATTTTCTTTTTGTTCTTTTCCTATTTTAAGTGAGGTGCAATCCGCAACTACTATTCTTGTGCGACTGAAAGACAACCATAAGGCCAATGGAAACAAGAATGTGGTAAACGTTTGCAGATTCAACGTTCTGGATGGAGCCATGCGTGCCTTTTGCCATGCAACCTTCAATCCCCTGCACCCTCTCACTGTGAAGTTAAGTGGTGAGCCGGGTGTAGATGAAGGTGGACTCACCAGGGAGTTCATGACCCTGGCACTAAGGGCCATAAAGGAATCCTCCATCTTCACGGGTGCGGAGAATTCAATGAACCTAAGGTTAGATGCAAAAATTAATCAAACTTTTTTGCTTTTCTTACATTTGTAGGTGAAGGAGAGCAGGAATGCAGAGGAGTATCAGGAAGCGGTAAAGGAGATTGGGGATATGGCTACCATGGCTGGATGTATGAACTGCACCTCACGTTTTGACGAGAAGGAGATGCTGATCACATCAATATGCAAATTGATGTGTAGAACCATCATTCGTGATGCTGTGGTGCAGTGAGTACTTATAGTTAATCCGTATAGTTTCCTTTTCTTTATATGGAAATGGGGTGGGGTGGTGGCTGCCTCCTGCGCGCTATGAGTGTTTAAATACGGTGGGAAAGAATGAATTGGAAAATAATGGTAACATAGGGCTGCTATATAAAGGTGAGTGTACATAAAGGGAAGAAGTGCAGCCGAACTTTTTATATATAGTGTCCCACCAACGAGTATAGAGAAAGAGAGGTACAGCTCTGGAGGCCCTCCTCAGCAACTACCATTCTGCTGCGACTTAAAGCGAAACAGAAGGCCAATGGAAACAAGAACGTGGTGAACATGTGCAGATTCAACATTCTGGATGGAGCCATGCGTGCCTTTCGCCGTGCAACCTTCAATCCCCTGCACCCTCTTACTGTGAAGTTAAGTGGTGAGCCGGGTGTAGATGAAGGTGGACTCACCAGGGAGTTCATGACCCTGGCACTAAGGGCCATAAAGGAATCCTCCATCTTCACGGGTGCGGAGAATTCAATGAACCTAAGGTTAGATGCAAAAATTAATCAAACTTTTTTGCTTTTCTTACATTTGTAGGTGAAGGAGAGCAGGAATGCAGAGGAGTATCAGGAAGCGGTAAAGGAGATTGGGGATATGGCTACCATGGCTGGATGTATGAACTGCACCTCACGTTTTGACGAGAAGGAGATGCTGATCACATCAATATGCAAATTGATGTGTAGAACCATCATTCGTGATGCTGTGGTGCAGTGAGTACTTATAGTTAATCCGTATAGTTTCCTTTTCTTTATATGGAAATGGGGTGGGGTGGTGGCTGCCTCCTGCGCGCTATGAGTGTTTAAATACGGTGGGAAAGAATGAATTGGAAAATAATGGTAACATAGGGCTGCTATATAAAGGTGAGTGTACATAAAGGGAAGAAGTGCAGCCGAACTTTTTATATATAGTGTCCCACCAACGAGTATAGAGAAAGAGAGGTACAGCTCTGGAGGCCCTCCTCAGCAACTACCATTCTGCTGCGACTTAAAGCGAAACAGAAGGCCAATGGAAACAAGAACGTGGTGAACGTGTGCAGATTCAACGTTCTGGATGGAGCCATGCGTGCCTTTCGCCGTGCAACCTTCAATCCCCTGCACCCTCTTACTGTGAAGTTCAGTGGTGAGCCGGGTGTAGATGAAGGTGGCCTCACCAGGGAGTTCATGACCCTGGCACTAAGGGCCATAAAGGAATCCTCCATCTTCACGGGTGCGGAGAATTCAATGAACCTAAGGTTAGATGCAAAAATTAATCAAACTATTTTGCTTTTCTTACATTTGTAGGTGCAGGAGAGCAGGAATGCAGAGGAGTATCAGGAAGCGGTAAAGGAGATTGAGGATATGGCTACCTTGGCTGGATGTATGAACTGCACCTCACGTTTTGACGAGAAGGAGATCCTGATCACATCAATATGCAAATTGATGTGTAGAACCATCATTCGTGATGCTGTGGTGCAGTGAGTACTTATAGTTAATCCGTATAGTTTCCTTTTCTTTATATGGAAATGGGGTGGGGTGGTGGCTGCCTCCTGCGCGCTATGAGTGTTTAAATACGGTGGGAAAGAATGAATTGGAAAATAATGGTAACATAGGGCTGCTATATAAAGGTGAGTGTTCGGCATCCTACATTTAAAGGGCTCCAGCTTTGCTTGCTTCCTCTAGGAATAAGCCTTCTCCCCAAGGTATATTTCCTCTGATATGGGCAAACATGTGGGTTAAGGCTTCCTGGTTCTGGCCAAAACTGGGGGAGGTGGTCTTTCCCTGGAGCCCACGCTGCGATAAAGTATGCCTGGTTAAATATTAACAGGCAGTGGCCCTTCACATTACTCCAGCATTGCGTACCTTAGGTACGTTTTAGCCTCTTTCCACATGGGGGTTCTTTCCGTTGGTAGGGTGGTTCTTCCCGGCTGCTAGGGGTTCTTCTCCCAACTCTTTCTGCTGGGGGAAGTACTAGCGCTTTCCGGTAAGAGGGGTTGGGTGCAGTTTCTCTCTAGAACTCCCCACTTCTACCACCTATTGCTTTACTCGGGTGGGACACTTCTGGGAGAATACAGTACTCTATTCACCCTTTCAAAGCTTATTTTGATTCTAAAAAAAATAAAGCGTAAAAACATTTTGTATTTATTTCTTTAGAATAGGAATTGAATATGCCCTAGCTAAACACCGATTTCTTTCAGATTCTGCTGGGGTCTCTCTACATGTGGATTGTTATGGGAGATGCAGCGGAACGTGGAGGAAATGCGGGAACTCTTCATCTGTCCCAACAGCGGCCTCAACCTGGAGCTTATTGAGGCCCTCTTCCAGGCGACTTACTCGGATCAAAACAGCAACCGATACAGGCTGGAGTGTCAGACCATGGCCCACTGGAATGAGTTCTTGACCGATTTGCAGGGTACTGAAACAATTTTGTAATGGTTACACACCACCATATTGTATATAAATATCAGGATTAATACTATTCGGTTACATATTACTTAAGCAATTTTTCCAAGGGATGCCGACCTCCCTATGCACAATACTAGCTTATGGCTAGTATACTTATTTGCTCTTTACAAAGCACTTTTACACACACCTTCACTTTAAACTCTTGCCTAATTTATTTGTACGGGAAGGGTGAGAAATGTACAAATAACCTTCCAATTGCAAGTTCAATCATCTTTTTAAAATATTTATAACCCACACCCCTACCTGTGTCAATAAATAACCAAATATAGCTTTAAAAAACACCCGAATGTGCCCATAAAACTAAAATGGTTTATATTACAAGAATTTTTAAAAGTTTCCAATTTCTCTTTTTTTGAAAGCAGAGTCTACCCAGTCTCCACACGGGAAGGCCAGGAAAGAAACTTGTGGTGAAGAAAGCGCGAAAGACGGTCAACAAAAGCGTATATCTCATCTGCAGGCCGCACTTTGAAGGGGAGAGCTTCCCGGCCCCCAATACCCAGGAAAAAAGTAATATGCAGCACAGCGGTCTGATTTCCATGGGTCAATTCTACCGGGGAATGACAGAAAGGGAAGTGGATATGGAGACCAAGTCCTGCTTCCAAAAAGCTTTCCCCGAAGGAAACTTCACCTACACCTTTGCTAAGGTAAAAGAGATTTTATACCGCATAAATGAGCACATCCCCTTTATTAGTCAAACAGGCATGCAATTTTTCCCTTAATCTACGGAATTCCCACCTGTGGTAGTCACTGGCAGCGGTTACAGGTTTAGGGCGCAACTATGTAGGCGCTGTTCCACAATGATATTCTCAGCTATTTTACTTTTGGTCTGTAGGAAAACGCCATTAAAGTGGAGCCTTAGCGTGTTTATTTTACATGTTACCCCGCACACATTTACTACAGCAAGTACCGATTTTCCGCACATGCGGGCGTACTGTAATTACTTCTGTAGCCCTTTAGAATGCAATTAATTTTATATAACGTGAAATTATTATTACAAAATCTCTATGCAGGTTGCCAAAGGATCCCGGCGTCTGGATATTCCTCAGACATCCTCCTCCATCCGGAGCAACGGGGACTACGTTCTCTCCCTTGCCGCGCAGGGGAACGTGTATCTCGTAACAACCCAACAAGCAACCTGCACACCAGAAGTACATTGTAATTTATTATACACCTTCTAATATTTTATTTTTCTTCACATTACATTAATAAACTAAAGTAGACTGGCCATTGGAAACTTAGATACCTCTTTTTCCACTACAGTTTCTCAACCAAAATGGGAAAGCCTTGTGTGCATACATACAATAGTGTAAGCCTGGTGTTAATAAGCACAGTAAAGGCCTAAAATGAATATTAAGTAACATAGGGCTGCTATATAAAGGTGAGTGTTCGGCATCCTACATTTAAAGGGCTCCAGCTTTGCTTGCTTCCTCTAGGAATAAGCCTTCTCCCCAAGGTATATTTCCTCTGATATGGGCAAACATGTGGGTTAAGGCTTCCTGGTTCTGGCCAAAACTGGGGGAGGTTGTCTTTCCCTGGAGCCCATGCTGCGATAAAGTATGCCTGGTTAAATATTAACAGGCAGTGGCCCTTCACATTACTCCAGCATTGCGTACCTTAGGTACGTTTAGCCTCTTTCCGCTGGTAGGGTGGTTCTTCCCGGCTGGTAGGGGTTCTTCTCCCAACTCTTTCTGCTGGGGGAAGTACTAGCGCTTTCCGGTAAGGGGGGTTGGGTGCAGTTTCTCTCTAGAACTCACCACTTCTACCACCTATTGCTTTACTGGGGTGGGACACTTCTGGGAGAATACAGTACTCTATTCACCCTTTCAAAGCTTATTTTGATTCTAAAAAAAATAAACCGAAAAAACATTTTGTATGCATTTCTTTAGAATAGGAATTGAATATGCCCTAGCTAAACACCGATTTCTTTCAGATTCTGCTGGGGTCTCTCTACATGTGGATTGTTATGGGAGATGCAGCGGAACGTGGAGGAAATGCGGGAACTCTTCATCTGTCCCAACAGCGGCCTCAACCTGGAGCTTATTGAGGCCCTCTTCCAGGCGACTTACTCGGATCAAAACAGCAACCGATACAGGCTGGAGTGTCAGACCATGGCCCACTGGAATGAGTTCTTGACCAATTTGCAGGGTACTGAAACAATTTTGTAATGGTTACACACCACCATATTGTATATAAATATCAGGATTAATACTATTCCTTTTTTATAATATATTATCTAATAATAATATACTGGTAATATTCAAATAAAAAATTTGGTTCATTGGGAGTGAGTAAAAGATATACAAAGCTTATGCGCCTAAGTACATTTGAGTGTGTAGTATTTATTTGGCACCAGCCTTTTTAGCTTATAGTGCAGAAAGATAAGTATACACCTTGTGGGTAACTTTTTCTTTATCTGGGGTAGGTATATGAAGTACATATGCATTCCGAGTTTTTTACCAGCAATTCTCCTCTCTCCCCTCTTTAGAATGGATATATAATAAGAAAGTCACATTAGTTTTTTGCTTCCTAAAGATATCCAAAGGTAATTCATTTCAATTGTACATTATATTTTTTAAGAGGTGGGCAATTTGCATATGCTATTGCAATTCGTGACGGGTCTGGATTGCATCCCTACCCTTGGCCTGGATCCCCCACTGAAAAATCGCCTTCGCACACTCCTTGGACTACCCGGAGAATAACGTGACACTGCCCTTCCCTTTTGCGAATACATGCTCGCACACCATACGGATCCCCATACTACCCTCCTATGAGAACTTCAAAGAGAATATGATGAACACCATACGCAACGTTAATATGTTCACCCACCAGTGAGAGGTAAGATAATATGCCTTAAAACACCACAATACGTAGAGAAGTTTATACAAAGGTTTATGAACCTTAGCAAGGAAGATGGGCCCCCAATAGAGGATAATACATTCCATGGCTGCTCCAAGGCAAATGACGTTGTCACATCTAATGGGGATACACTAAATGTAAACCCTCACCACTTAAATAAATTTATTAAAATTGGAAAATAAAATAAAATTCTTATATATCCATTCCCGAATTCCCGAGTCTTAATGAGCGGTTATCCAACACATGTATACACTGCGTGCTAGTAGGCAGCCAAATGATATGGGATAATTACGAATAAAGTTAAAATCACTTTAGGCAATTTAGGCACTGTATTCAAGAATGCCTTTTTTTTTAAACAATTAAGCTCGTGTACGAGATGTAATTTACTTGTAGTGTCAAATTCACCAAAAAAGGTATACAACTTATCTTTCCTTGTCCAGATTCGCCAATAACTATTTTTTAAAACCCTCTTATATTTTCTTTTTGTTCTTTTCCTATTTTAAGTGAGGTGCAATCAGCAACTACTATTCTTGTGCAACTGAAAGACAACCATAAGGCCAATGGAAACAAGAATGTGGTAAACGTGTGCAGATTCAACGTTCTGGATGGAGCCATGCGTGCCTTTTGCCGTGCAACCTTCAATCCCCTGCACCCTCTTACTGTGAAGTTCAGTGGTGAGCCGGGTGTAGATGAAGGTGGACTCACCAGGGAGTTCATGACCCTGGCACTAAGGGCCATAAAGGAATCCTCCATCTTCACGGGTCCCGAGCATGCCAAGAACCTCAGCTTTGATGCAAAAGGTAATGAATGTGCTATTTACAAATTTTATCCAAAGCTATTTAAGTTCTATGGTACATTATATTTCTTCAGAGGTGGGCAATTTGCATCTACTATTGCAATTCATCACGGGTCTTGATGCTATCCCGCCCCTGGGTTTGGAACCCCAACCTAAAATCATTTTCGGACACCCCCTGGACTACCCGGAGAACGATGTCACATTGCCCTTCCCTTTCGCCAATACATGCTCGCACACCATACGGCTGCCAATACTAGCGTTGTACGAGACCTTCAGTGACAATATGATGAACACCATACGCAACGTTAATATGTTCACCCACCAGTGAGAGGTAAGAGTATATGCCTAGAGAAGTGTATATAAAGGTTTATGAACCTTAGCAAGGAAGATGGGTCCCTAATATAGGATAATACATTCCACAAGAATATTTTTCTAAAGTGAGCTTTGTAGAAAAGAACTTTCCCGGAAGCATTCCACATTTGACACCTTTTCCCCACAGGGCGAGTTGCATACAGAATGTGGAGTGAACTAGTCGTGAAGTGCTCTCCTTAATTGTGAATTAGTGTACCGCCATTTAGGCGGGTATAGTGGGTTAAATGACCTCCCTTATTGCCTGCAATTCGGGTGCTTAATAACCTACCACTAGGTGATGACGGTTACTTACGCTGTTGATCCACAGGAGTAATCCTTTAATCTCCAATGGAGTAGTTCCTCTTATAGCCTAGTGTTAAATAACATTTCCTGCCAATCTAAGACCTGTTTGGACAGTGATTGACCCCCATAAACAGCTTGGGGAGGTAGCTAGTTTCTCTTTCCAATTGGGTCACGTTTATATAAAGAGTACAACTCAGCCTAACTGACACCCTACATCAACGGACCCCTAAATCTCATTGAAACTATCTGTGTTTTGTTGCTGTTGTCTTAAATGATCAGTCAAGCCACTCTCTCCTGATAAAGAAAATCTCCTTCTTTATTCAATCATAAAGACCATTTGTATGTACAAATTATTTTACAGAGGTTGTATATTTTATATTTTCCTAATATCTTAGATTTCTTATAACGCTATATATTTTTAACATATATCAACATTAAGACGGGCGAAAGAAACATGAATTTAAAGTTTCTTTGGTACATTAGCAATGATAGGCTTTGGTCTTGTTTTAAAGACAATTTTCTTCTTGATGCAGGCTTTCACGAGGAATTCTGTTTGTTGGGTCTCATGACTATTTTCGGTGTCCATTGGTTGACTAAGTCCAGTAGTCTTGGAAATATCACTGTGTAATTGTGAGTGACACTTTGTTACAGCAATGAATGGTCTTTCAAGAGTTGCAACTTTTCCATACAGGATATGATGTCCAATGATGAGAACAGGTTCTTTCTAAAAAAAAAAGTTATTGATATTAGGATGCAAATTGTTTAATTTCATGATGTAGCAAATGCAAACTCGTTATTAGGGATAAAAGTTTCAAGAAATATTTTGGCTTACATAATGGTGTTTTACATACAGGAAGGTTGCATAGGGAAAGGTTGCACTGTTAATTCTGTGAAAAAAGACACATCAAGTAGAGTTCTCTGGTCGGGATTCAAACTAAATTCTTTATTGAGACAATGATCTTAGAAACCCCCTCAGTCACCTGCCAGTGTGCATGCATTTCAGTTTGATTACCGTTCTGGTTTGTTTGTGGTTTAACGTCCCAGGGGACCCTGAGGGTATAAAGGGACTATCAATGATTTAGCTTTTAACTTTGGTAGACTTATTTCAGTCAATTCTTTTCAATGTTTTCAAATATTTTATATACAATCAAACAGATTTGTCTCCTTCAAAATCATCTTTCTTTGGAATAATTTTTCGTTCTGGTCTGGTGAACAATGCAGGCGACATTTTTTGACAATCCATGTATAGCGGGCATTCCGGTTCAGTAAACGCCACTCCTGAGTGGCACCCCCTTTAGGAAATATGGGAACATCACGTGCAGGCATGCGTTTACTGAACTGGAACACCTACTAAATATGGCGTGTCGAAATGAATGTAATGGTCATCCGCATACATTCAACCGACCGGAATGCATGCATGCCAGCACGTGACAGAGGGGGTTTATTAGATCATTGTCTCAATAAAGAATATAGTTGGAATCTTGACCTGAGAACTGTACGTGCTGTGTCCTAGTCTTCCTTCACCAAAATTACAGTGGAAATCTTACCAGGATTGGTCAAACCTTGAATCCAGTCGGGTAAGTGAATTTACAACACAATTAAGGTCCGCACAAGAGAGATGGCTGGTTGTATATGCCTTACTTCTCATGTGCATCAACAGAATATACCACAAATTCAAAAATAATGTGGATCGACTTATGGCTTTCGGAGGTTTCCTACCTTTTTAGTGAAGTGAAGATCCCCTACAAATTTGCCATTTAGAGAAGCAGCCTGGGATTTTGTTTCAAGATCACCTTGCATTTCCAATATTGTCCATTGACCAAGATCAAGTCCTTCTGGACTGCAAAATAAAAATAAACGAAAGATTTAAGAAAAGGTTTTAAATTCAGAACTGTTATTATTAAAAACTTTCGAACCAAGATAAAATCAACTAAATCGTACTCGATGTGATGGCTCTGCTCGAGTGAGGACGCGTGCGTTGTCGGAGGGTCGCCTTTCAGTGTTTAATGTATCAAATGGACGAAATATCTTGGAAGTTATAGAATGGAATTGTGTTTGTGAATGAAGGATTACTAAGTGCTAGCGATAAATCAGTGGAATAACGAGATTTGAACGGATTTAAACTTGCTGCGCACATACGACCTCACGGAGAACTGAACGGTGACCGATTATCGCTCATGAGTTCATACTACAATGGATTCAACTCCTAATATCGCTAATACTGAAGCTGACTAAAGTCAGAAACGAACACTCACACCGTCTCCAATTTCTTCGGATCAGTCTAGTTTCTCAAACAGATCTAACGTAAGGCGGACAACAAAGAAATTTAAGGTATGTAATGATAGCACCGTACTCAGTCAGCTGTTTAAGGCAATGAATGACGATGCAGATGCCGCGCCTACCGGTGTAGTTGGGAGTATTGAAATGATTAGCAATCATAGTACATTAGATACCCAAGATTTCGCAAGTCAGGATGGAGAGTACGATAACTATGATACAAGTGATGTAAAAAGCGTAATAGTTTATGACCTTAAAACTCTGGATGATATGATTAGTGCCCTTCCCTCTGCCTGCAATCATGGAGGATACGGCACCTATAGGTTGCAGGGGTGCTCAAATCGCTGGATAGTCTGGTCCTGTCTCCGGTTAAAGCAAAGAGAGATGCTGCACCTGAGGATGCTGCCACTACGACTGCGGCGCCTGTAGGCCACAGCAGGGTTATCCAGTTCCATTCCCTTATGTGCAAGCACAGACTGGACCAAGTCCGGCAATGACAGATGGATGGGGAATGCAAATATTCTACATGGGGGTACAGCCACCCAACCATGGTCTTGGCCATGCAAGAGGCCGTGGACGAGGTCGAGGATGGGGAACAGTGAACAGATCCATTCAGTGTTGTATGTGTGACAGATATGGACTTGGGGTGATTGTTGTTCCTTGATACATTACACCTCGAACTAGCTTGATAGCTTAAGCACTAAGCCTCGTTCTTACTGGCATCTGGAAATGGTGTTTTGAGCACGGGTATCTGCTGCTTTAGCAGGTTCGATTGGGCTAAACATCTGCTTAATCGCCTGCACCTACTCTGAAGCCCTCGCTCCTGATTCCAATACGGACTCCAACCACGAACCTGAGCCTTAGCCTGAGACCGACCCCTACCCCGAATATATAGCCACAATCTCTTGATACAGTGCCTTGAAAACTGTGACATAGCTATCTTGAACAATACAAAACGATGGTGTTTTGAAGGTAAAATATATTAAAAACCGGTAAAATAAACCAAAATAATGCTGGGTTCATTGAGTGTCATTTATCAAAAGATACTCCGAGTATCGAGTAACTCCATAGTTGGTTTTTTTTCTATAAAACATTGGATTATTTCACAGATTCTGATGGCGAATGACAATTTAAATGTAAAAAAAACAACATTGGTTTCCCTTATGTGCAGATATCGGAGTGATTGGACAGTGGCGTAAATATGCATAAACATAACTCCAGCTGGCCTAGTATGGGATGCGTACAGAAACAGGCGCATGTATGATGCCAAAAAGGACCAAATTATTTCCGCCTGAGGAGGCCAATATACACGGAACCGCAATTCTACCAGAGATAGATTACCGATTGAAATTCTCTCCGGAGTTTTTTCTTTCACCATGTCCGCTAAATCCCTTAAGGAACAGGCGGAAATCTAAAAGACGGTTCTGGCACAAGGTTTAACGACCCCGTCGCAACAGACGACTCCTTCTAAGGAGAAGCCTGACGAAAACAACATGGCCGCTGTCACTGAATCGCAAGCCATCACAAATAATCACACGGTTTCCGACTCGGAGGTGTCAAGGGCGGAGGACCACCCTCCCCCTCATAAGTTCGTTCGTTAGTTTTGGTAGTTTAACGTCCAATTTGTTCAATTAGACTTCCCCCTCATAAGAAAAGAAGGAGAAGTGACACTAACGACTCCGTCGTAAGTGAGAAAAAGCTGTCGCGCTCGATGGCTTTCTCACATGCTACACCGAGCATGTCCTCCGGACAAACTCACCAAACATGTCAACAGACGCCATTGTAAATGACAGTCGCTTCAGGAGGAGTTAGGATTACAGTTAATCCAATCACTCCTTACTAACTCCATTCTCCAAGCACAATTGAATTGGACGATGCATACCCCACAGATTCCGGAGGAACAATGTGTAGATGATTATTCCCATGAGGATTCGCGAGAATTCAGGGACGAATTGGATTTACTTATTCCCCAGGAGGGGTTAATTAATGAGGGTGCTGATGCAACGCTACCCGTGCAGGGTACGCGGGAGGACCCCGTGGAAGTGCCTAAAACAATGGAGGTTACACAGGAGAGAGATGTATTTACGAGGCGTATCAAAAGTACACTACCTTCTCCTACCGCTTGCGACCACGTAATAGAGAGACAAGGGAAGCGGACACGGGGAAGTTCCCGCGTCCTGCTGCATACCCTAGTTTCGGCGAGTTTGATTGGCTGAGGCGTACACGTGACCCTCAGCGCCTTGTTTCATTGGATGCGAGCGCTCGGCATGTGCCGCCGGCGTTCGACTATGCGTCTGAGTTCGCTTGACCTCACGGCGCGGTGATGTTCGACTATATGACTGAGGCTGACTTGTGTGTGTGGCCACACAGTTCCTAATGGGTTCTCTTTTATCAGAGAAACCACAGTGGGGAAGGACGCATTCCCTACTGACCCAGCCTTGTTCAAAGCTGGGAGGAGACGCCTAATGTTGTACAGTCATTTTGCTGACACAAACCAAGTCTGTCAGTGGTGTGAAAGTCGTTGTATCGAATGGGGAAAAGTTTTCGTTCCCTACTCGTCGGTTGGTGTTCTACCCGACTCAAACCAAGTTGTGCCGGGTAGGGAACTACGGCTGCCAGTGCCGCAGTGTTGGTCTATATGGGCTATTTTCTTTCGTGGTTTCGACTGTTCTCCAGTCTCATCAGGCAAAGTGCGGTAAGTGTGCTTCCGTGGTCTTTCCTACGGGCGCCATGGCCATAGGAGGATACTCCAGTCCCTATATTTTCTAATTTTTGCTCCCTTTACAAAAATTGTAACGGAGAATATACTCCAGCGGGACGGAACGAATTCAAACAATAGAGGTTACAAAGGAGGACGCTCCCCGTAAACGATTTGCGGACGCAAAACCGGGGGCAATTACGGTGGCCGGAATTTCCCATTTCGAGGAAGAAGGAAAAACCCCAGCCTCAAAGCCTTTACATATGGACCTGGCAAACTTATTTTATTCTTGGTTAAACTCCACTTTCGACATAAAAGTTGGCCGGAGTTTGATGGAGAAATACCCGCCTCTACTGAACGTGGAGAACATGACCATCCCAGTTATGGAGGAAGGTTTCAGGAACTCTAAAGATATCGACACTCAGGTGAAAAAAGGTGACCAACAACTTCTTTTTGCCTCTCAGGCCATGATGGCCGCTTTTGCTGACTTTCTCCCTTTCGTCAGGCTTGCCTTTGAAAGGGGTTCTGAGGACCCTGAACTTAACAAGGAATTGGAATCAACGGTAGATGGATTCCGGTTGCTTTTCTTTGCAAACATGGCCATTGTGAAAAGACGAAGGGAAGCGTTTCGCCCCAAATTGGCTAAGGATCTAGCAGATGCTGCTATAAATGCGAAAATCAGTTCAAAGACTTTGTTTGGAGATGCCATGACAACGGCCGTAAAGGATGTGGAGAAACTGTGATTTATTAGTTTATAAGACAGCTTTAGTCTTCTGATACCAATCGGATATCAAATACTGTACACAGAATTATTTTCTGGCATCTCCATTACTCATAGTACCAAAACCTAATGGAGACATACGGTGCTATGTGGACTACCGTAAGGTAGACCTACTTTGCAAAAATGACCACACCCTATTCCACACATTCAGGACATTTTTGATGCATTAGCTGGAGCAACTATTTTTTCTGTGTTGGACCTCAAAAACGCCTACTACCAGATCAGAGTAATGGAGGAAAGTAGAGAAATCACAGCCTTCTCTACACCGTACGGATTGTATGAATTTCTACGCATGCCACAAGGGTATTGTAACAGTCCTGCCACATGGCAACGCTACATAAATAGGGTCTTGGCGCTGTTACTAGACAAAACCGCTCTAGTATATCTGGATGATATCATCGTATACTCAACAAATGCAGAACAACATGATCGGCACATTGAAGAAGTGTTCCAATTACTAGATCAGCACCAACTCACAGTCAATCCTAAAAAATGCAACTTCAGACAAAAGGAGGTGAAACTGTTGGGATATTTTGTGGGATGCGATGGCATTCGACCAGACCCAGCCAAAGTAGAAGTCATAAAGGATATGATACCACCATGAGATGCTTAAGAAGTACAACGGTTCTCAAGGTTAGCTGGATTTTACCGACAATGCATTCCGAATTTTGCGGAATTGGCGGAACTATTGGTAGAGCTAACGAGAAAGAATGTGTCCTTTCATTGGAACAGTACAAGGCACGAAGCTTGGAAACAACTTCGGGATATGCTGACATCGGATCAGGTCATGGCATTTCCCCATGTCAGAAAGCCCTACAGACTGTATGTTGATGCAAGCATAGGGTGCGTGGGCGGCATTCTGATGCAGCGAGATGAGGATGGGTTGGAACGACCAGTGCAGTATGTATCAAAGCAGCTACGGGATATGCAAAGGAGGTGGGCCACGATTGAAAAGGAAGCCTTGCCATTGTTTACTCCTTACAGAAGCTATGCCCGTATTTGCAAGGTGCGGATTTTGTCATAATAACTGATCATAAACCACTCAAGTCTTTATTTCATCAAGAATTAAAGAATTCAGCGGTGGGCAGTGCTGTAAGCTGAATATGGGGCCCCCATTAAATACCGAAAATGAGCATACAACATTCGAGCAGACATGCTATCACGATTACCACCTGCAGATAAAACAAGAGGTAGCTTATGATGAACGAACAGAACATTCACCATCTAATCAAAGCACTATCTCGGTTACCCCATCATTTGAGTGCGACACACTGTGGAATGACAACCTCCTAGAAAAGAAATGACTGGTGAAGGAAGAAATTCAACTTCCACAGTACTAAGATGGCCTAGAGGAGGATGACTACCGTATTAACAATGGGGTGCTATACACCTTGAAAGATCTCAAAGGAAGCTGTTACCCACGGATTGTGCTTCCTCCTAAACTGGTTGAGGAGGTGGTGATGAGATTCCACCAAGATGTAGGACATCAGCGCATGGGAAGGACGTATGCAAGAATAGCAGAGAGGTACAAGTGGCCAAACATGAAAAGGGAGATACAAGGATTGTTGCAGAAGTTTCCGGTGTGTCTTCTCTACCGCCCTGTAAAAAGCATTCCGCCTTCCCAACCTCTACCGGTTCCAACAGCTCCAAATGAGCTCATCATTATAGACTTGATAGGTCCTTTACCCGACAGTCGACAAGGAAACAAATATGCGGTGGTTGGAATTGATCACTGTTCTGGATGGGTAGAAGTTATGCATATCCCAGACAAACGAGCTAATTGGACAGTAGAATACCTACAAAATCTGTTGATTCCACAACACGGAGTACCACAAGTGATTATTTCTGACCGTGGTACAGAGTTCATCAATCACTCCGTAAAGGAAATGTGTCTGAGGCATAACATCGAATGGCGTACCTCAACTACGTATCATCCCATGACCAACTCCAAAACGGAACGGTTTAATGGGACAATTAAATCAATCCTAGCTAAACTCGTCAAAGGTAAAAAAAACAGATGGGAAGAACAGTTACCCGATGCCTTGTGGGCATACAGGTCATCTATATCAACCGTCATGGGATTCTCCCCGTTCTTTCTACATCATGGATGGGACCCACTAAATATTCACAAAATGATAACTTTTTTGTCAACAATACCAATTGATTGTTAGGAATAAAGCAACAACAAAGCTCTGAAAGAAAAATTGCCTTGAGAGTAATATATATATAAATATTTAAGATCATTCAAATCTAAATCGGACGCTTTAAAAATCTCCATGTATCACGGGGCACGAAATAGTGCCCCGGCGAGTAGGAATAGTTAATTAACCAAGGTATTTACCTACTAATGAAGGGGAATTGAAGTTCCTACAAGCCCGGGGCACTGAAGTGCCCCAAGATAACATGGACCCGCCATCCTTCCCCATAGGTCCACCAAAAAAAACCCAAAAAAAACACCATCTATCTTTTAGTCCGTTTTCAATTCTAATACGTTTTTTACGGCTTATTGTGCTCCATAGTGCCTTCTCACGCATGCGTATCTCCATGTTATCTCGGGGCACTTCAGTGCCCAGAGCTTGTAGGAACTTCAATTCCCCCTCAGTACTAGGTAAGTACCTCGGGTAATTAACTATTGAGAGGCACAGCTGAGCCTCCGGTGTGATCTACGTCGGACGGTCCTCCACACATGGACTAATGACAGGATGTCATCGTTGGAGTGGGCAGGAGCTCTATTGATGTTTTATGGCCACCTCCGAAATCTAACGCTTTGCACTCCTCGTCTTTGATCAAAGGAAGCACCTCAGAAGAAGGGATGTTGAGATCTAAGCTAATCGTTTGTTTTCTAGAATATTAATTATCCTGCCAGTTTGTCTCTTGTCGCCTTTGAACAACCTGCTGAAACTAGCATATATATTCCTTTTATCTGCCTTTTCCATGCACTCAAACGTGAGATGACTGACTCCCCTATTTTTCACACTGGGGCATGAGGTCCAATAGGGGTACTTGTAAATGACACTATTTGGAGGCTCCTCCATGGTGGTAGCGTGGTGACTGAAGCCGGATGCCGCCCTACGGGGTGTGGCTTTATGACCATGCGGCACTCTCTTAGTTCTCTGTGTAGTGGTTAGGGTGGTGGGGTGCTAATTGCTGATGAGGCAGTGAGTAGCTCTCCAACCTGAGCGCTTCCTGTCATTACTCGTTGTTATGTCCAACGGTCGTACCCTGTACAGACACCCCTCCCCTCCTCGACCCTCTCACACTCCAGCCAGGGAAACCATGTGCAGCCGACCTGTTGAAAGAGATCTGAGCGCTGATGAATCGTCGGTAGCTCAATTCCCCGTGTAACCCTACACCCCGTAACCCTACACCCCGTGTAACCCGACACCTCTCCCATCTCTAGTACCTCTGTAACTACAGGAAACCCTTGTTCTCACAGTAATTAGTCACAGGCGATCCTTTGACTGTGATACCTCAGCCAACACAGGTATTAACCTCAGTGCGCCAACTCTTACTGCATATGCTTTAAAAAGTGGTTTCCTGCTTCGGGTTATATGGTTTAACTTAAAGTGCGGTATACTCGACAAGAGTATTTAAGTTAAATACGAGGAAAAAAACTGATTTACGGAAATTCTCTGAAAACTTACGTCCCTTTGAGAAGAATATGATCTAGTTGGAACTGTCGCAAACACACAATCATCAACAGCAAAAGAACGACGAAGCAAGAAAGAACAAAAATAACAGGAACAAGAGGTTGGAACATATTTCAACACAACAAGATTTGGGCGATAGAACTAACACATTTAAACAGGTTAGTCCATCTCAGTGCAAATCGTTGTAGCAGGCTTGGGAGAACTAAGAAGAACTCGGGAAAGTATTTCAGCCCTAATCTAATCAATAATTACTCGAGTGCGAGTCGAGTTCTCTTCTGAATTGAAGTACCGTACGGGGCAACTTGGTCGTTCCCCATCCCAGTACTAGATCAAGTGCCAGTACCTAAACTTGTTAAGTCTTTGATTATCAACATTTTACGAATAATAACACTAAATCGGGATGAGATGCATTGTAATATTTTCCCTTTCCCTGGCCGGTACAAAAATCCTGTATCAAGGTGAAGAAGTTTGGGGGAGGTGGAGGCGATACAGCCTTACACTTCACTTCAGCCACTGAAGCCATTCTATTCAGTACCGTACCCTACACAATTGACAAGACACCTCAACAACTAGATCTATACCAGAATAAGATTCGCTCGGAAACAGACTGTGGATAGTGAGTTGCATTAACAAAGTCCGTCCAATGTTCACTTGGGTATTGGCTGCCAACTCTATATATTCGCCAGAACAAGAGAATAATCAAAACATACTCACATCTTTACTACGAGCTGCACCATCTTGAACTAGCTGTGTGTTGACTGTCAACTGTCCCGCCAAACTACACTCTCCACCCCAACTTTCCGAGTGGATATGGTTTACTGGGATGTACGCAAGATCTATGCTCAGAGAGTGACCAAGTTGCAGTCTTCAAGCATATCCTTCGTATTTCCTACGCTTACCGCTTACGGCCCTCAGTGTAGGACCTCTGCTAGAAGAGTGAGAATCGAGACACCATCAGTGGTGGATATAATAGTCACCTATATGTTTTACGAATCGTGAAATTTCACAGGATGTATGTATTTGGCAAATCTGCTTTATTTTGTGATTGATATATTATTTCAATAGTTTCCCTCGGGATTACATATTGACAATTTTGAATCATACAAAAATAAATATGTAGGTCCCAAAATTTCATCGTACACATCTACACCAAGGAAAACATGCTGTGATATCTCACACGTGTTGCAGGTAAAATTGCTCAAGTTACTGGTTTACTGCAGCCCATTCAAGTCATGTATAACTGCGATGTAACGATGTCCCTTTCCCGTTAATTTATATTCATGGTGTGTTATTTCTTTAATGTGAAATGGCTTTAGTCAGTGCAGAGAGGGCGATAATAGGGGTTGTTTATAGTTTCTACCACCCGGCCAGTTTTCGCCTTAGACTTTATTACCGTGTCCGTGATCCTTACTGTGTTGTAAATCATTCCGTTTTATATAAATCATCCTCCTAATCATAACCACTCAGTTTAGCATCACAATTCTGAAATATTAGTTACCATAATATAAGTAGTTACTATAAATCGATCTATCAACTGGCAGACACTGTCAATCCTACTCTGGTACTACTACTAGTAACACTGACACTTGCACTAGGTGGCAGCACATAGTTCTTGTACTTAATAGGGAGCCAAAGTGAACCCGATGCAACCACAGATAGCCAGTCAAAAATACTATTTCCGGGTATAGGCGCTCAGTACTTTGACTATGTAGGTTCCAGATTATATGTGTCATTCTTCAATCTTTTAGATCCAAATTTTTAATAAACTTAACAACTGTCATCGTAGTTTCGAAACAGAGTTATTCAGAGACGATAGTAGTAAACTACACTTCAAAAGTAACAAAAGAGACCAAAAACGAAAGTCTAGCCTCAAACCCCCATAGGTTTAGCACTAAGCCTCGTTCTTACTGGCCACTGGAAATGGTGTTTTGTAGGTGGGTATCTGCGGTTTCAGCGGTTTCACTTTGGCTCCCTATATATAATAGTCGAGACTAAATTCATAGTGGCACTGTCAAACACTAATGTCACTGGTATCTGGTCCTTCCATGCCGATTTTCACCTACGACAAAGCAGTCTTAATTAAACTTTTATCAACAAATTTAGATCAAGGCAGAGTTTATTGATGAAGCAAGAATTCTTATCCAAATATTCCAGAAACGTTCATATCACCTTAATCATCCATGTATTCACATTGATTGTGTGTTGTTAAGCCTCAGTAGAGACCAGCTCTGTTCAACCGAAACTTTGTGCTTTAAAAAGGGTTGAGAATGAGGACATATCAGCAGGTCCTCTCTTCACAATGAATATTTCCAGTCACATGATTGGCCAGTATGGGGGAAATCTAGGTTGGTCGATACTCAATATCTGACTTGCAGGGAACTAGCTTAAGATCCAGGCTGGTTCCTCAGTCATATACTAGAATCTCAGACAGTTTTCAACCTGTTTGTCCTACCCCTACTTTAGTGTAAACCTGCATCACAATGCCATGCTTCTAAGATTTAGGATGTTGTTTTTCAGATAGGTTATCATCATGGGAGAGTTTCGTGTCCATCATGTGCGCTTCTTCGGGTATGTTCCGGAATCCATCAACTGCCTGGCGTATGAAGAGTCCTCACAGCGCCTCGCAGTCTCACGGTGAGATCCTAACTCCACCTTTACCATTAGCTACACCCAGAGATAGCAGCTTTACATTTTCCAATGGATCCCAATTTTTCATTTTCAGTATATTAAATACCTTTTTGTTGTGTAAAACAAAGATTATGTTAATTAACAGAGATGGCAGTTTTCCTCTTTACCAAGGAAATCTTTGTTTTCATTTTCAGACTGAGAAATTCTTTTTTTTTAATTGTGTAAAACAAAAAGAGAATAAACTGTGTCTTATTCACACCAATAAACAGTGGTTCAAATCCATACTCCCCAGCCCCATTCTATGACAAATAACAGTGTGTTTTGCATGCTTTCTCAGTCCCTCTGAGGCAGTAAATTCCATTTTTAGAAATATTTCCTATTTTTATCATGACCCCAACTCATATCCCCATAATGAGGTATCGTTAATGCTAACAAAAAAATGCACACAATGCAGAAACACACCGTGTCCCACCACTTCTTCCAGAACTCTTATTATTTCCGAACTCCTTGCCTGCTTATATGCATTAATTAATCTGATCGTTTAATTTGATTCACAATTACACTTTCAGGTCAAAAGGGTCTATTGAGATATGGAGTCTAGCGGACAGATGGTACCAAGAAAAGGTAAGCAATTAACAATAACAAGAACATGGAAGAAGGAAAAAGCGAAACAACACCTAAACATATTTCTCAATAGGATGGAAGTGTGTAATGACACAATACTCTACCCTGAGTTTTGATAATGCCACGAAAAGTGGGGTCTAGGAGAGTGGTTTTTTTTTAAACTTTGAAAGAAGCCTGAAGGAGTTTTATTTTATGCATTGTGGTTCATCGGAAAATAAAAAAATCCCGACACATCTTTTTGTACCATTTCTTTACCAGGTAGTCATTTATCGGTAAATTTTACTTTTCTGCGTATATCAGACGATGCTGACCAATCTTTTTATGTTTCTTTGACATGTAGATTTTACAGGTAAATTTTGTACCTTTCTGCTCATATCAGACGATCCTGGCCAATCTTTTTATGTTTTTTTTAAATGTAGATTTTACGGTAAATTTTGTACTTTTCTTCTTAAATCAGACGATCCCGGCCAGTGCTGATCAGAGTGTGGAGGGTCTTGTGTGGTGCGGTCAACGGCTCTTCTCAGCTGGACTTCATGGAAACCTTCAAGAGTATGATCTCCTCACACTGAAACCCAAGGTAGGCCGTTAATATATATATATTTTTTTTTATTAAGTCATTTGTATTCGATACAAAATCGGTCTTCCATACAAAGGTGAACAATGGTGGTCAGGTTCATCAGTGCACGTAGACTGGTGTGTAGGTGTACACATACAAATGTGGTTTTAACGATGATAAATGTACAAGATGAACAAAACAGTATGGTGCAAATAACCTGTCTGCAAGTGGCTGGTATATATGAATTTATACATATTGTTTAGAGTAAATTCTGGTTGTTGCAATACCACACTTAGATCACTATTATAGAAATTTCAACATTTGAAAATAAAATCAATAAATTGAAGATATTGAATGAAAACAACTGAAGTTTTACGTTCCAATTTTTCTATTGGGAAACACGCGTGTAATTTCACTTTGCCTAACTGGCCATGCTCGCTCCGTGCTGATACTCCACAAGGGGCGGTCCCAAGTAAAGAGTAGTAAATATTTAACACAGCATCTCAATATATTAACCACTAGTCAGCAGCTAGCCACCATTGCAGTAACATCAGTAATGAAGCTTGTAACGGGAACTTGGACGTGGACTTCCGTCCTCCAGATTACTATCATACCGTCTCAGATATTAACAATACATTCGACATTTATAATTAACGAGAAATGATTTTATTATCTACCTAATACAAAGTGTCCATACAAAATATAGGGAGTTTGTTGTATGCTCCGGGTGGCGCATACGGAAAAATAGTGCGTACGGAAAAATAGTGCATAACTAAAACGAACTGATATCGACATGCCACTTGTCCAGAAAAGGTGGATAATAAATACAATAAAGACTGGTTTCAGATATAAGCGGTTGTATGCTCCTCGGAGTTGACTCTGCGCAATATCCTCGCATACGCCCGGATATTACTACGCCAACTCCTTGGAGCATACGGCCGCTTGTATCTGAAACCAGTCAATATTGTGTATGTATTATTGCCTTTCCTCTAAGAAATCATCTACATATTATGATCGTGTGTTTGCATGCATTATTCATTCTGTTGGTTCTGAGTTTAGATGAGTTAACAGTTTCAATACAATGAGTTTCCTTGTTTTCAGTATAGCGTGTCAGCCAATGCTGGTGCCATTTGGTGTCTCACTACAAACGACGAGAAAACACATATAGCGGTGAGTGCAATTTCCGTACATCTCACTTCTCTCCCCTCTCATTATTTGTAATTCAGGTACAAATGGCGTTGAAGGTATATCGTACAATTCAGTGTGATTTTGAAATAAAATACTATCTTAAAATCACCCTAGAAACAGGCATAGACAATAATGCCTCTTCATACATAGCGTTAGATATTGACAAATATTAGTTTAAACTGGTTTTAAGACATATTCTGGTGACAGGCAAGTAGAATATAACATGTTCGCCAGTATTTCCCCACCTAGTTTGTAGAATACGCCTATTTACTTGAATTTGAAGGAAATGTCTTGGGAAATTTGATTTTCTTTTCAATTCATTATTTAAATACAAGGACTGTGGCCTAGGATTTTTAGGACTTAAATGTGTAGTATTGTCAGAGCAGCTTTCCATGTCAATCCACGATTTAATTTTTGTATCAGAATAACTCGCCTTGGCGAGAGATACAAATAAACTAATTTAAAAAAAAGAGATATATTATTAACTAGGCCTCGTATACGCTTATGAAATAATGATTTGAACCTCCACACAGACCCTCAGCCCAAACTGGCCAATACCGACATATTTATATGTTTTCTTATTGTTTCCGAGACAAAAAAATCCACATGAAAACTTTTTTTTTCTGACCAGAACTGACATCCTGTCAATAATTAATGAAAAGTGTTGTCTGTATGGTCGACGGTACAATTCATTTGTCAATATAGCAGTCCATAATGGGCGTCCCAACCTTTACTCAAGTCTTCTTGTCTTTCTAAGGAGTTTGGGGTTTTCTTTGTCATTCTGGAATTATTCGAACAGTGATTTTGTTTCTCAATATATAATTTTAATTAATTGTCGGCTGACTGTTGCAGGCTGGCACTGAGGACGGCTGCGTGGTGATCTTTGAGCTGACAGATGAGGGTGTTCTGTATTCACGGGCTCTTCACAGACAAGAAGGTGTGTACAGAGACATTACCTCACCCCTGGTACAAGTTTGGCTATAGGAATAACATTAGAAAATTATACACAACGATCACCCCGGTAAAGTGACAATACTACATCATGGTCACGGCAGAGTGATGAGAGATGATGTCATAAGGAACTGGCCAATCAGCGGCCAGGATTTCTGAGAGTAGTCAAGATGTCAACAAGGAGATTTATTCGCTCCTAACTGGATTTGCAAATAATTTGAATTATTATGGTATTTTTAATGTCATTGATAGGGGTAAGATAAATCCAAAACTGCACTCAAATTGTTAAATGCACAAAACTCCACTTGTTTGGATGGGCCGTAATTGTCACTAGGCTTCGCTTCGATGATGATGATTGCAGCCCATTCAGACTTTTGGAGAAATATGTATTTATGCAATTCTCGATGCAGTTCTATATAGATAATCGATGGTTTTGTAGACAGGCGGCCGTAAACCATAGGAGGTTGACATGAGAGTTAGCGAGTGTATTATGGCGTCTGACTTGAGTGGTTTACAAAGCCGTCTGTCCACAAAACCAGTCACAACTAGTTTCCTCACCATTACTGGAATTACAATATAAAGGACAATTGGGGTCTACAAAGAAAGAGATTATGATGAATTTGTTTTTTAATTCTTTCGTTCTTGGAAATAGTTTCCTTGTTGGAAAACTATTTTTTCTGACGAATTTGTTGTTTAATTCTAGTTAATTCCACCTGAACATACGCGATTATATTAAACATGATGGTGTGGGTTCGTCAAACAGATCGCATCCTATGTGGCGTGGCACAGTAGCAAGCAGCATATTCTGACATGCAGCATCTACAATTATATTTGATATGATGGTGTGTGTTGAGTTAGAGTTTTATGACATTATCATTTGTGTGAGTATATTAAACATGACTGTGTGGATTCTGCGTACAGGTCGCATCCTATGTGTGGCGTGGCACAGCGGTGAGCAGCGTATCGTGACAGGCAGCATGGACAATATACGCGTATGGAGCGTAGAGTCTGGACACGCAGTGCAGCGCCTCACCCTGGGACGGTCCGAGAAGGACAATGAGACCATTGTCTGGGCCGTCGACGTCACCAAGTAAGTGGTCTGCTTTTTAAGGCTTGATTCCATTTACCCAAATTATGTCCCGATCCTGTTCGGGTCATGTTCTGTCCCTAGTCAGATCAGGGCTAAAGCAATATCCCAATTAGGGCCTGAGTGGTGATCAGCACCAAACTTGGCCAAATGTAATCAAGCCTTTACTAGGAATGCAGTGGAATGTGTCCTCATCTGTTTGCTTTATCATAGGTGATACCATTGGGCTTTGCTTTATCTTGCTATTTGTTCATAATTGGTTGGCTAAATCATTAGAAATACCAGTTATCCTAGGCCACAACCCAGTGCCCTTCTGTACAGGTAGATATATATTATAGGGTAATTGCCTATGAAACAGAATCCGACTGATCAAATATTGATTATGAATCATTAGGAGAAGCATATTTGATGACTTAAGAAACATAGAATTCTGAATTTAATTCAACGAAATGTCCCATACTGATATTTATATCGTACGTCCAACTAATATCCCCAAAAGCGCAATATAGTTCTACACAATTCAATACGAAGAAATATTGTCAATATTTAAAAATTACTGGGTGGCGCCACGTATTTTTAAGATAATTGCTTCTGAAAATAATGTTTTAATTGATACACTGAACCACGGGCCTCCATACACTAAGTCCGTGCTTTAGTAATAATATATTCTCTTCAGGGACTTCACAATTGTCTGCGGAGATTCAAGAGGAAAAACGACATTTTGGAATGGAAAACAAGGAACTCTCATAAAGGTAGGAAATCATATTTAGTGAATCCATTGAGAATAAATGATTGGCATGACTTTTAATGTGAATACCGTTTTCCGAGGTTTGCGAGATCCAGATAATAAGTAAGCCACATTGTATTACATCAGTAAGGTGGGGCTGTGTGATGTACACGTGTACTTATTTTTGTTTGTTTTTATCTGTATCCCTTTCAATGTCAGATCATTGATCTTCCACCGAATAGTAGTCTTAATGGTATTTAAAGGGAAAGTTAACTGTTTTATGCAGTGGCAGGGCATAGGGCTGGGCACTAGTATCAGCGAGTACCGCTAGGGGCCGGGTTCTAGAGCCAGATTGTGAACATTTTAATTTTTCATGATGTTGTTGACATCACAAGCCAAATGATACCAACAACCTTTTAGGTGACTCTGTTCTCTATTGCCATTAATGGCTATACAACTTGTCCGATTTGTTCAGTTTTGTTGGTATGATTATCACTTGTTTATTCGACTAGTTTCGGTAATTCAACTGCGTTCATCAGGGATCAAGTGCATAATGACTAGTAAAGAGAGAGTTAACTGCTTATATACCTGATTATGGTTGCTATGGAAACACATGCATAGAATTATGGGTAGAAATGGGTTTTAATTTTCCATCACGTGACATGACACGTGATTCTTGATATAATTTTTTTTTATATTTTACCTGGAATATTGAAGAGCCCTGAGTGTAGAGGAACATCCATTCCCCCATCAATACTAGGAAAGTAATTAACCATACAACTGCTGGTACCCACCCATAAGACTAGTTGTGAGTAGATTGAACGAAGCACACGGACCCGTTTAGTATGAATGGTATAGGAAACTAAAAAATAAAAGAGCTCAAAATATTCAGTGCAAGTTTATTGAGTAAAGTGCAATATGATTATCTTTGCAGGATTTCCAATCACACAAAGCCGATGTACTTACCGTTGCAGTAGGAAAGGTAAGAAAATATATATTTTTAAAATAATGATTTGGAGGGCACTTCTTTTCTGTGTCCAAGGATAGAGGGAGATGACACTGTTGGCATATGGAATTCTGTTTCCTTGTTTAAATCAAAGTTTATTGGGTTTTTTTTTTACAATATGTCTTTTTTGTAGGACGGTACTGTAGTGCTCTCCAATATATAAGTCTAATTGAACAAATTGGACGTTAAACTACCCAATCAAACAAACAATATATTTTCTTTTTAGGACAGTAACTTTCTTTGTAGGATAGTAGCTTAGTGTTCGACAATATACAGTTTTCCACTTTTCCATGGAAATCCTCGTTTCCATTTCAAGAAAACAGTGGTTTGAACTTCCCCACATACACTTAGACCTATTCCATATCCAATGCTGATGTGGTTTCCAGTTTTTATCTTGACCCCAACTGACATTCCTGAATTATAAATGTTTTCTTTGTAGGACGGTACCTCAGTGTTTTCCAGTGGCGTCGATCCTACCTTGGTGCAGTTCGAGTTCATAGCCTCTGATCCGAACAGTGACTGGCGGACTTGGGTTCGGTCTAACGTGTATCCTCAACACACACATGACGTGCGAGCACTCACCTTCACAGACAGCCACATCGTCTCGGCCGGTGAGTATCTGAAATTATTCTGTATTGTACACACTTGGCGGTCCAGCATCATATCCATTACAAAAAAATCAGAGATGTCAGTTTTCCACTTTTCCGTGGAAATCCATTTTCCGTGGAAATCCACTTTTCCGTGGAAATCCACTTTTCCGTGGAAATCCACTTTTCCGTGGAAATCCACTTTTCCGTGGAAATCCACTTTTCCGTGGAAATCCACTTTTCCGTGGAAATCCACTTTTTTCCCTGACTGCAACTGACATCCGTGTTATATACCATCATTTAACTAAACTTTCACAGTAAATTTCACTCTTGTAGAGAATACTATTATATACCTGTGGTACATTTTAATTCAGATAACCATCACATAGTTATTATCAAAATCAGAAGAAAAAGCTAACGAGCCTACCGAAACGTAAAACTACACAAACAAACAAACAGAAGAGAAAGCTTTCAATACCACATAGATCTCATTAAGATTTGCTCTCCTTCTCCCCCTCCATTTTCTGTTTTTGGTTGAGGTACACAGGACAACACACCGATTATACATATTATAGTACTCACATAGTTTGACACTCACCCAGCATACCTGGTCAGCAAATACAGCAAAGAAGACCTAATTGAGATTGTTATTTCTATCTTACAGGTGTCGATACACAACTCATCTACAACCAACTGGCAGCAGAACAGGGCATTAAGAAATGGCACAGGATTTCTGCAATTCCACAGGTATGAAAAACATCAACAAACTCCTTAGCGGTGCCTCCCACGAATTCAGAGTCCTACCTTGTCTACTCAAAGACCTCACACAATCACAAGCTACAACTATCTACAAAACCAAGGTTCTACCCTACCTTGAGTACGGTGACTCATTGATATGTAACACAGTCACCTCCTAAAGAAACTACAGTGCTGCCAGAACCAATGCCTTCGTATATGTACACGAGGTGGCCCAAGAATTTTTTTTTTTATTAAATATAAGACACAGGGATGTCCTTTGAGTATGTGCATAAATTACTTCCATAATTTTCAGGGTTTTCCCTGACAAACTGCCCACAGATAATACATGGATGGAAATCCCTGAAATCCCTGAAACCATTGGGTAGTTACCATACAAATCGATTTAAATATATAGCTAACACCAGGAACCAGCTTCATACTACACCCTCCCAGGCAGATCTTTCGTATAATAGCAATAAGGAATAAGAGATAGGTTCTGGTTAGAGAGCACATTCAATGTAGTACCAGTCCTACTCACCAGGGAACACAGTTATCATTATTTCTGAGTTCCCAGTTAGCTTGTTCATTGTAGTGAGGTTCATAACCACAAAGTGACTTCAGGGATTTTCGTCAAGGGATGCTGACATCCCTGAAGATAAACAAGGTAAACAAATTACAAGATAAACAAATTACATGAATGTAGAGTGGCCCACCTGATAACATTAGCTTATCAAAGAGCTATAAATTACTCTTTTACCCGGAATCATAGTTCGCAACAACCGTCACGTAAGGCCACTAGTTGGACAATGACGCTGAAACTGAGGACTGGAGGGGTGGGCACAATTTTGCTGAACCCTAACTTCAGTATGAATATAAATCTTAGAATTTAAAGAAAGGTATAGAATGTATTTACTTTTCAGCTTCTATTATCAAGAACTATTGATGATTGATACCTCCAGGCATCACCGCACTAAGGACGCATGATGCCTCAATGCATAATTTCGTCTAACTGTACGTAACACGATGCACTCATCATCTTACAGTTGCCCACAGTATAGACTAACCTGTCTGACTGTACATAACACCATGCATCGGGTTTTTGAAAGAGACAGATCTTATTGATTCTTTATAAAATATTTGAAAACATTGAAAATAATTGACTGAAATAAGTCTACAAAAGTGTAACGCTTAAATCATCGATGGTCCCTATATACCCTCAGGGTCCCATGGGACGTTTAACCACAAACAAACAAACAAATCGGTGCCGATCACACTGACATGTCTGACTGTACATAACACAGTGTGTTCTTCATGTTACAGGTGTCCACAGTTTGAGCTGATCTCGCTGGAACCTCTGACTGTACATAACACTGTGCGTTCTTCATGTTACAGGTGTCCACAGTTTAAGCTGATCTCGCTGGAACCTCTGACTGTACATAACACAGTGTGTTCTTCATGTTACAGGTGTCCACAGTTTGAGCTGATCTCACTGGAACCTCTGACTGTACATAACACTGTGTGTTCTTCATGTTACAGGTGTCCACAGTTTAAGCTGATCTCACTGGAACCTCTGACTGTACATAACACAGTGTGTTCTTCATGTTACAGGTGTCCACAGTTTGAGCTGATCTCGCTGGAACCTCTGACTGTACATAACACAGTGTGTTCTTCATGTTACAGGTGTCCACAGTTTGAGCTGATCTCACTGGAACCTCTGACTGTACATAATACTGTGTGTTCTTCATGTTACCGGTGTCCACAATTTAAGCTGATCTCGCTGGAACCTCTGACTGTACATAACACAGTGTGTTCTTCATGTTACCGGTGTCCACAATTTAAGCTGATCTCGCTGGAACCTCTGACTGTACATAACACAGTGTGTTCTTCATGTTACAGGTGTCCACAGTTTACGCTGCTCTCACTGGAACCTCTGACTGTACATAACAATGTGTGTTCTTCATGTTACCGGTGTCCACAATTTAAGCTGATCTCGCTGGAACCTCTGACTGTACATAACACAGTGTGTTCTTCGTGTTACAGGTGTCCACAGTTTAAGCTGATCTCACTGGAACCTCTGACTGTACATAACACTGTGCGTTCTTCATGTTACAGGTGTCCACAGTTTAAGCTGATCTCGCTGGAACCTCTGACTGTACATAACACTGTGCGTTCTTCATGTTACAGGTGTCCGCAGTTTAAGCTGATCTCGCTGGAACCTCTGACTGTACATAACACAGTGTGTTCTTCATGTTACAGGTGTCCACAGTTTAAGCTGATCTCACTGGAACCTCTGACTGAACATAACACTGTGCGTTCTTCATGTTACAGGTGTCCACAGTTTAAGCTGATCTCACTGGAACCTCTGACTGAACATAACACTGTGTGTTCTTCATGTTACAGGTGTCCACAGTTTAAGCTGATCTCGCTGGAACCTCTGACTGTACATAACACTGTGCGTTCTTCATGTTACAGGTGTCCGCAGTTTAAGCTGATCTCGCTGGAACCTCTGACTGTACATAACACAGTGTGTTCTTCATGTTACAGGTGTCCACAGTTTAAGCTGATCTCACTGGAACCTCTGACTGTACATAACACTGTGTGTTCTTCATGTTACAGGTGTCCACAGTTTAAGCTGATCTCACTGGAACCTCTGACTGTACATAACACTGTGTGTTCTTCATGTTACAGGTGTCCACAGTTTAAGCTGATCTCACTGGAACCTCTGACTGTACATAACACTGTGTGTTCTTCATGTTACAGGTGTCCACAGTTTAAGCTGATATCACTGGAACCTCTGACTGTACATAACACTGTGCATTCTTCATGTTACAGGTGCCCACAGTTTACGCGGCTGTCTCTGCTAACGTCGTCATGTTCAGATACCAGGACTACTTAGAATTATGGAGACTCGGCTCAACGAATCGTAACTCAGGTAGTAAACCCAGGCCTCTTGACTAATTTAGCACCAAAGTAGCACACACCTAAGTGATACCATGTATCGTACATGTAGCTTTGAGGAGTAGGTGAGATTCATTTTGTATAAATATAGTTTCTGATTGAATGCACAGCTTTCGGGAAAAACCAGTACTGTAGTTGTAGGAAAGGAAATGGCAGAAATCTACTTTTTAGTAAATTTCGTTTTAGGTAAATAAAATCCTCTTTCCATGTGTAACACAAAGATTGAGTATCATTAATTGAGAATCATTCGCATTGGTTTCAATCTCCCTACAGATCCTTAGCCATGCCATGGCCAACACCAATGTGTGTTCCACATTTTCTCGGTCTCTCTGAAGCAACAAATTAGTGCTAACTCGGGTATTTACGATTCGATAAGTTTATAAACCAGAGATTACAATTTCCCGCTTTTCTATGTTATCTCGGTCTCTGAGGCAGTAAATTCCACAAAGAAATATTTTCACTTTCGTTCCCGACTCCAACTGACATCCCTTACGCCTCAACTTAGGCATCTTTTCTCTAACTCCCTGCACTCTCCAAACAGAGGTAAACGGCGACGTGCTGATGCTGAGTCGCAAGCCTGTGCTGCTGCTACAACTCAAGTCTAAGGACGGAGAGCAGATCGTGTCAGCGGCCATCTCGTCTGACGCCCAGTGGGTGGCCTACTCCGACGCCTTCCAAATACGCCTCTTCCACCTCACTCTGGTAAGTTCGCCATGCCTTATTGTATAAAATATGTTTCTTTGTGTGAAATATGCCTCTTCGTATGAAATATGCCACGTTATATGAAATATGCCACGTTAGATGAAATATGCTCCATTATATGAAATATGCCTCGTTGTATGAAATATGCCACATTATATGAAATATGCCTCACCGTATGAAATATGCTTCATTATATGAAATATGCCTCACCGCATGAAATATGCCACATTGTATGAAATATGCCACAATATATGAAATATGCCTCATTATATGAAACATGCCTCACCGTATGAAATATGCTTCATTATATGAAATATGCCCCGTTGTATGAAATATCCCCAAAAACAACCTGGGATGTAAACTGAAAACCATTTTTATGTTGTATTGAATTAAATCCGAGAAATTGCCATGTTATAGGGTTTATCAATATGGACTATTTAATTCCTCAAAAGCACAAACGGACTATTTTCCCGTATACAATGGCCTTTAAATCAGTATACAATGGTCATGGTATTTGAAAGTTTTTTAACAATGGATACTGGTTTACCAAGTCCCCATACATTTTCAATGGGGACGTTGTATACGATGGATAATAAAAACCCCATCAACCATCCAACAGAGATGTTTCTACAGTTCCCGGTTCTCTCCCCGCAGGAGGAGGCTGACTCCAAGGTGTCTGTCACCAGGGTGCGCTACCAGCCCCCCGCCACACTTCCGGCTCGGTGTCTCAGCTTCACACCAGGGGGCGCGCGCCTCGTGTCGGCCACTTCCGGCGGAAGTGTTCAGGTGATGCGGACAGACAGCGTGCGACCGGAACTGCTGCATACCTTCCCGCCCCCGGCTGGTGAGACGTTAAAGACTCCTTCTCTTTGACTTAAGTTTAAATTATCGCAGTGGTCATGTATCAAAGTGCGCGCATAAAGTCTTTGGAGTTGGAACGCTTGAAATATGTGCTATGATATACCATATCTCCTACATATACCGCCTCCTACTACCCATGTCACATTTGGCATTTACGTGCATCTATGTGTATGTATATAGAAACTCATCGTAACAATATGACTTTGATTTAGACATTCTGGCTGGCATTGAATTCCTTTTTACATACATGTATATTGAAACTCTTCGTTGTAACAATGTGACTTTGATTCACTCACTGTGTTCCACATTGAACACCTCTCTATGTATATGTATATCGAAACTTGTCATTGTAGCAATGTGACTTTCACTCAGGCATTCTGGCCGGCATTAAATTCCTTTTTACGATCATATATATAGAAACTCCTCGCAGTAACAATATGACGTTGATTCACTCATTCCGGCCAGCATTTATTTCCTCTTTACATACATTTATATAAAAACTCTGCATCATAACGATATGACTTTAATTCAGACATTCCGGCCAGCATTTAGTTTCTCTATACATGAATGTATATCGAAACTCCTATATATCAGCCAGGATTTAATTCCTCTATACATACATGTATATAGAAACTCCTCACCGTAACGATGTGACTTTTGTTAAGACATTTCAGCCAGCATTGAATTAATCTCATCACATATATATCGAAACTCATCATAATGATGTGGCTTTAATTCAGACATTCCGGCCAGCATTTAATTCCTCTATACATACATGTATATAGAAACTCCTCACCGTAACGATGTGACTTTTATTAAAATATTTCAGCCAGCATTGAATTAATCTCATCATATGTATATCGAAACTCATCGTAACGATGTGACTTTGATTCAGACATCCCGGCCGGCATCCACCTCCTCTCTGTGAGTCCTGATGGCAGACACTTCGCCGTGGCCGATGAACACAACAAGGTCCACATCTACAAACTCAACAACCACAAAGTGATTATCTGACTCTACTCCCTTTTTGCTTATGATGAATTTGTCTAGTACCATCAGGAATAAAATATGATCCCTATTCTGAACGAATAAATGCCGTCGCTTTTTTTTAGAGACTTCCTTGATTATATATTAAATGTGAAGTGTTTCAGCAAGGCCTCACTCTTACCTTCTTGTTGGGGATGTTGTGTTGTTACAACTGTCTTGGTTTTCTGAAGAACTGTTCACCAAAATGATCAGAACCAAGTCTAATGTCTGTACATATATATATGTGTTTTTATAGTATGTGTGCGCTCTGCCAGCCTACAAGTTCAAACCAACAGCAATCGGGTTCCATCCGTCATCACACGAAATAGCCGTGGCCTACTGCAACCAAATGGTACTTCTTTTCCTTTTTTAATTCAGTAAAGGTTTATGACAAAAGTATTCACCTATTGGCGGTTTACCACACAGAAAGGACAGTATAGGGAAATAATCAACAAAGCCATTCGCACAAACCGTAATACACCAAGATAAATCTTGAACTTGTAAATATCATAGATGCGAGAGTTCTACAGTCTATAGTTGACTCTAGTGGCCAGAACCACTCTCCTTGAGTAGCCCTTCATCTAAACCGAATTTCTACATTTTCCTCTTGGTCGATCTTGATTTGATGTGAGTCAAGTATTAATGGTATATTTTTTCTAAATTTCTGTGGTTCAGATTGTGGAGTACAACTTCGCGGACAAGGAGTATACGCTGTGGAGTCGACGATTCAACGCGTCTCCCAACAAACAGTGGCAGACGAGACAGACCAAGCTGGTGCAGATCTTCTACCACCCTCAGCAACACAACCAGCTGGTCGTCCACGACGAGCAGATGTTCTGCATCATCGACAAGTCACAGGTGAGAAACACCCCGCTCATTCCAGGAGAGAACTTCCTGAATACTTAAAAGATTCAAGAGATTTGAAGATATTGAAACAATACATTTTCAATGCACCAAAGAATGAGAAACAATTTAATTTGTCCACTCTCCCCCGGTTTTCTTAGAATTATGATTTGTCATGGAGTGATGTATTCATCTCGCAGGGGCGTATTTTTCACGTAGAGACGTTTATGTGCATGACTCAAAATCGCTCGGGCATGGGTATGAAATAAGGGGCCATCCATAAAGTACTTACGCACTGGAGGGGGGGGGGGGGGTGGGGGTAAAGAATTTTGGAAATTTTACACATGCTCCCTCTTTGTTCTATTGCGTACAAGATCGGGAGGGGGTGGGGGGTAAAAAATTTCAGAAATTCTGCCTATGTACTTTATAGATGACCCTTAATGCTCTTTCCTTTACCTCTTTCAGCCGTTCCCGGACATTAAGGAGAGACTTTTCGTTAAGAAGTTCACGCAGCAAGAGGAGACGGAGAAGAAGACGAAACACTGCTTCCACATCTGCAATAAATTTAAAGTAAGTTCAGAGATCAAAAATGGTGTTTGTATCAAGAAAACAAGTCAATACACATACAATAGAAAGTGTCCGCTTACGCAGGGTTTCCACTTACACAATGAACAGCTAATAGACCCTCTGTTCTGAGCAAAAGTGTCTGTTAACGCAGGGTGACCGCTCATGTAGGGTCCCAATGCACCCAATGTGCTAGAGATGCAACATATGTCTCAGCATTAAGCATCTCGTGCTCTATTGTCAGGTAAGAAAGATATACAGGGAAAATTTCCTGAAGAATACAACATCACTTCAAAGTAACTTCCACTGCACTAGTAGAAAAGAGCTTCTGAATTCCGAAGAGAATCCAAAATATTTGAACATGAAGTGAAGCCTGGATATCCCAGGCACACAACCCTGTCTTTACTGCAAAGAATCTTTAAGCATAGTAAGATCTGGGAAGAGAAATGTTAAGGTGACCGGATGTAAAATCAACGAAACGAAACTACCCGTTTCAGTTAAAAGCTCCCAAAAGTTATGAAGGGGATCAACCGCGAATCCCTTTGAGATTCCGTAGGCATTTGTTCGCGACAATTCCCCTTCACAGTGTCGGGGAACCCGGGTTATCACATGGATAGACGAACACACACAACACAGGACACCTCTCTGAGACGAACCACGCCACAACCTGGCGAGAGACGTGTGAACTAACGCTGCTGTTTGTAGTTCACTAGCCTCACACTAGGGGTCGTTAGTGAGTTTGCCTCCCGCTTTGAGAATTGTGTCCAAGTTGTCTGTTGTATGGCTGGAAGTCTAAGAGAACATATTGAACGTTAAACTAAACAAACAAACAAACAAACAAACACAATTTCATGGCTGGGGTATTTTTTAATGACAGAGAAACTTTATTCAATCTTCTTTTTTTTTTAACTCAGTTTTGTGAAATTGATAACCCTTTAAGGACGGGTGCCTGCGGCCGAGCTACCACCTTAAGGACGGGTGCTCGTGGCACTAGTGTTAGACCTACATTCTGTGAAAATTTGATTGATATTGCTCCATTATTTCCTTGTTAAAACGAATATATTTTTTGAAATGGTGCCTCAATGAATCATTCGCCCTTGGCTGGCTGATGCCTGAAGGTATCATTCGCCCTGAACCCATTCACGCCGGGTGATGCCTTGAGCCATCATCCGGGGATGTCCGGGTGATGCCTAGAGGCATCATTTACAAAATATTCGTTTTTATGAATAAAATTGGAAATATTTGCTCAATAAATATGGAACTTTCACAGTATGTAGGTAGAACATCATATTTAATATTCTTATGCAAAATAAAGAATAATATAAAGGATCACGTGTCATGTCATGTGATGCAATGATAAAAGTGTTCACAATAGGCCTATACACCCAACCTCTAGCGGTATACACCGGCACTAGTACCCGGCTCTACACCTTACACTGGCCACCAGAGTAGACGTTTGCTACGCACGTTAGCTCTGGCACAGTCCGATATAAGCGCCCTTGACACGCCGTGGCAACAGGTAACTAACGTCATAGCGATATGTAGGTCGAACATTACTTGCGCTGTTTTTATGTTGCAGCGATCACAAACAGTCTCAAACCCACTGTTAATGTTCTTATTTTCTACTGTTTAAAAATGGAATGAAATTCCCATAAAGATAAACTATCAATTTCTTATAAGTATAATATCATACAGTAAGCGGTTTTGATCTATACATCCACAGTCTGAAATACAGCTTTGCTTCTAGGGAGGGGCTAACTGGTACTGAACTGGTACTGGAGATCGGACTGTGCCGACCCCTAAGTCGCGGCTGAGTGCAGACAGGGGTTGGTGGCCAATCTACTCTACACCTGTGCTATTGCCGTGGGCACCCGGCGCGATAGGGCTAAAGGGTTTCAATGCTTTTTGATGATGCCGCCATGAAACACGTGCATCAGAGAGGCTGGGCTGGGGACTGGGGGGCAGGCGGGGGTGGACGGGGCGGAGTGGAGGACAGCAGGCGGGCGTTTAAAAGCCGTGTAAATCGTCGGCGACATGTTGTTGTGGCGGGCGGCGCGGCATTGTGGTCGTGTCCGCCGCCGCCACATGCTTCTCGACATGATTGGCCATCATGAAATGCCAAGCGCAGACACGGCCCCAAAAACTGCGCATGGAGAGCATGCGAACATGGGAAACAGAGGCGCGCTGACCCGTCGTCGTGTGGAGGACTGAATGCCAGACCTGTGATCCAAACAGGCAGCATACCAACCCCCGCCACCAACCCCCACACACAGGCCCACGCCCACGGGAGCCCCCCCGAGCAGCTCCGAGCATATTACCCGAGTGGTGCCGTCGGCGCTTTTTTATCTGATGAAATAAATGGAAATATCAAAGACTATTCTCGTGCCGATTACCAAGTACTGAGAAAAGGTTTTCAGAAATAGAAGATGTGTGGCGGGTGTGTTCCTGCTGAGTTGTTGACATCTTGGAGATTGGATGAGGAGAGAGGAGGAGGTGTGGGTGTACGAGGTGTTGTGTCCTTTATCATTGCAATTAAAATAAGACCCTCACGTAACCACCACCTTGATAATGCGTCCATCTCTTAATTACGGACATTTTGGGGGTAATGAGTTGGGTCAGTGCTTGAGGTATTGGACTTGTAATTCCGAGGTTGTGGGTTCGAGTCCCACCACAGCCACACTTCTCCTTCATCCCCAGCAGTGGTAGATTTACTGCTATATCAAAGGCCAGTCGTTCTCATACCATGTCTATGTGGTGTGGTATACAGCCACTTTTCTCCTTCACCCCCAGCAGTGGTAGATTTACTGCTACATCAAAGGCCAGTCGTTCTCATACCATGTCTATGTTGTATGCAGCCACTCTTCTCCTTCATCTCCAGCAGTGGAAGATTTACTGCTACATCAAAGGCCAGTCGTTCTCATACCATGTCTATGTTGTATGCAGCCATTCTTCTCCTTCGTCTTCAGCAGTGGAAGATTTACTGCTATATCAAAGGCCAGTCGTTCTCATACCATGTCTATGTGGTGTGGGAAGTAAAAAAGACTCGCCACATTAAATGTGTCAGGGTGAGATTTCTACCTAAATTCATTACATAGATTCGATCACCACCCTTGTGGTGTAAAAGAACCTGGAGAAAGTGGTAAGAATCTGTTGACTGGATGTTAATTCCAACCAACCATTTTGGGTGTGTCCCTCTAGTATTCTTAATACGTTCACTATGATGACCACTTCACCTAAAGACATTTCGCAATAGCAATGTCATATTTTTTACCGTGAAACAAGTTCTGGTCATATTTAAAAAGAAGCCAAGGAGAAGAAAAATGGAACCAAAAGTATGATCTGTGAGATGGGATATTATTCATTTTAATCCGATGGAAATCTTAAATTTGTGGCTGGCGATACGGGGACGGATTAGGGAGGGCGATTACTATGCAAATAAGTGCAGTAAATCAGGTCCCAGCTTAAGGCCCATCCCCAGTAGTCGGCTTCTGATTAGACTCTTAAAAACCCCATCCCGCCCTCCACTTTAAAGTGGCCCACCCCCAACACACAGCACCAACATGCAGCCCCAATATGCAGCCCCATACGCAGCCCCCACACGCAGCCCCAACCTGCAGACACAACATGCAATACCAACATGCAGACATGACACACAGCACCAACATGCAGCCCCAAAATGAAGCCCCAACATGCAGCCCCAACATGCAGACGCAACATGCAGCCCCAATATGCTGACACAACACACAGCCCAAACATGCAGCCCCCATGTGCAGCCCCAACACACAGCCCCAAAACACAGCCCTAAAATGTAGCCCCAAAATGCAGCCCCAGCAGACACACAGACCCAATACCAGACTTAACACCCATGTCCAACATGCAATCCCAACATGCAGCCCCCATGTGCAGCCCCCACGTGCAGCCCCCACACACAGACCCAATGCCAGACTTAACACCCATGTCCAACATGCAGCCCCAGCAGGCAGTCCCCACGCCCAGCCCCTACATCCAGCCAGGCCCAGTCGTTCATCTTATCAATACCATTACTTGACCGACTGACGGTCGGGAGTTAGCTCAGTGGTTAAATACACAATCATGACTGGTTTTGTGTACGAGTGACCGTAATCTCCGAGTAGTTGACGCATAGTAATATCCGAGCGATTAGCGAGGATATTTCGTCGTCAACTACGAAGAGATTGCGGACACTCATATACAAAACCAGTCGTTATTGTATTTATTACCCTCCTACAAGATTAATAACATGTTTATTGTCTAATAAGTACATAAAGTTCCAGATTACGCCATAACGCCACAGCAGTGTCAAGCATGGTGGTAATTCGGTGTATGCTTACGCCTGTAATAAAGTTCGCTATTTTTCTGGGTTTTTGGACTGCAAAACCTTTTCTGACAGTGATTTCTGATGGTAAATGAGATTATTGTGTATAAACTTATTTTGAAGTACATTATGAATTGACCTCATTTTGGCAGGGACTTTTTTTCCGGAATCTCCTGCAGGAGATTCTGACATGCCAGAATCTCTGGGTAGCTAATTCCAGGTGCCCTATACGTTTCCTATGGAGACTCTCTAATAGGTGGGTAATAAAGTCCAGGGACCTGTTTCACTAGTTTCGTGACATGTCTAGATGGTGTCTAGATGGTGTGTCCGGTTTCATAAGAACTAGACATTAGACTTCCTTTTGTATGTTCTTGCTTGCACTGTTCGTGCCGCTTTTCATGTCTGTCTAACACTTTTGTCGCGAAACAAGTCCGTCTTTTCCTAAGGCCAGCTACTTGTGTTGTCACGAAACTAGACAACCCCAATATCTGTATGGTGTCACAGACGTGTCACGAAACTAGTGAAACAGGTCCCTGGACTCAAACCCAAGGTTCTCAATGGGTTCAAGTCCCCCTTCAGCCACCTTTTTCCACCTCCACCAGTGGTAGACTTTATGTTGTATCAATGGCTAGTCCTATCATGTCTATGCAGTGTGGGAAGTAAAAGAACTCTCACCTCAGTAAATGTGTATGTGAGATTTCTACCTAAATTTATATCATAGATTCGATCACTGGTCATAATGTAAAACCATTAAAAAAAAAAGCTGAACTATGAGACAGTCCCTATATACCCCTTAGGTCCCCTGTGACATTAAACAAACAAAACAAAACAAGATTTAGGAAAACGTGGCGAAAGCACTTCTGTCGTCAACCGAAAAAAAACAACAACAGAAAAACTTGACCCTCTCTCTCATTGTTAGTTTAAAGTTGCTTGTCTCTTCCAACCGCTACTTTAATCAAATGGATATAATAATCCCAACATTGTTTATTCTTGGTTAGATTCAATTTCATGGAATTTCATGGACAATCCTTATTGTTACAATAGATGACGTTTGATTACACACAAAACCAATTCAAATATATTATGATCAATTTTGTTCAGCTAATCAACACAGTAAATTATGGCTTAAATTGAACTTTACACACTGTTCATCGCAGCTGATGAGAATGCACCTACAGTGAAACCCCGCTTAAGGGTAGACCCTCTGTACCGAGCGAAGTGCCCCCTTAAGCGGGGTTAAATTAAACTAAATAAGGATTTAAAGATTTCTGTTCCGAGCAAATTAACCACTTAAGCGGGATGTCCCATTAAGCGAGGTATCCCTGAAGAGGTGCTTTACTGTACTATTAATTCCTACAGTTTAATCGGATGTAATCTACAGCGACAAGTCATTACCGTTTTTTTCACCCTCTGGTGTATTATCGTAAAACTGGATAAGTTTTAGTCTTGGCCACCGTATGCCACGACTGTAGTTTGGCATAGTGACTTCATGAGGCGAAGCCGAGTGAAATCCGGAGCCAAAACTCCAGGAGTGGCATGTGGTGGCCAAGATTAAAACAAATCAGGTTTTGATTTTATCCTGCCCAGTCTCCTCGATTTTGGAATATTACGTGATAACAATTCTGTATGCCACTAGTGGCATATAAAACTCTGTATGCCAGTCAGCGTGGCATACGGAAACTCAATGTTAAGCGTATGGGATTTTATATTAGGGGTAGGATGAAGGGTTAACATGTACAGTTAGATTTCAGGCATTGTCCTGTATGACGGCAATACCTTCTTCCGTATAACTATCCGCAAATAGATTGATCATTGGCTCGACACAACAGGATAGCAGTGTCGCAAAACCAAAATGGCCCACCCCCGCTTTTGTTAAACTGTACCATTCCCTTGTTGACATGGCGTTCCCACAGAGGCGGTCAGAGGCACGCCTTGTTTGTTGTTTTATTGTCTCTTTTATCAATTCTATTTTGGCCACTCTTCAGCAGGCCAGTAAACAAGTGCGCATGTGCCGGCCTCAGAGATTGGATTTGATTGGTTGACGCAGTTGCTGGAACGCAGCTTGTGATTGTATTCATATTTGTCGCCGCCATTTGCATAAGGGCCGCTTGTTCCCGAGAGGGGTGGGTAGATTAGTTTTAGCGACTTCATCTTATTGAAGTGCAAAGTTTATGGTTTCTTCTCTAAGCCCGGACCAGAATTATGCAATCCATTGGAAGCCACCACGGATTGTTTTTACACACCAAAAAAGAAGAGTGGAATTATTCAAAGCATTTAAATCAGACCAAGAGACACGGACTGAGGGGGGAGTGTTTCAGGTTGTGTTTATTTGAGAGACTGTAGTAAGTTAAGGGAACACAGATTGTGTATATTAGTAGGGGTAAATTATGTGGTTTTTCAGGATAAATATATTACCATCATAACCGAGGAAATTAAATAATCAAGGAATTACGGCAGAAGTGGACACCTGATATGTCATCCTAGTGAATAAAATCAGATAAAATTAGGATTTTTTATGGGTATTTGTTACTTTCAAGGTAGCATTGGTTAGATACAGATTAGTGAGACATACACAATTTTACCATGATTTCGATCTGAGTAGCCGTATTCTCCGCGTAGTTGACGCGTAGTAAAACTCCGAGCGATAGCGAGAAGTATTATGTAGTGTCAACTACAAGGAGAATATGGTCACTCAGATCGAAATCATGGTAATGTTGTATTTATTACTCCCCTTTCGAGTAATTATTAGGAAAAAATCTTGTATATAATTAGAAATTAGACCCTAGCGCCATGCTTTGTTTGTATGAATTAGTTCCTATAATGTCCGTCAGGTGGCCGAAAAAGCTGTGTTCTCCTAGGAGATTCCGGAGGTCCGTATTCTACTCAGTAGTGATCTGTAAGCTCCATAGGCTTAGTATGGAGACTCCGTATTTGGTTATTAATAAATGGCTATAACACCTCTGTAGTGAAAATAATTGGTTAGATACAGAAGTGCTTTCGCCTCGTTTTCTAGATCATATAAAATTAGGAAATGGTAATATAGTGATGCCGGTGACTCAGACCTATTTGTTCCCAGGGTGTTGTACAAATGTGTCTATCAATCTCTCCTCATATGATGATGTTGGAAATTCCAGTTTACTTAAGGACATTATGTGTGGAACACCCTCTGATAGGTTGATGATGATGAGATGGCCACAATCACTAATGACACAGCCTCGAGATGCTAGTAAAAGGGTCCCCTGGTAGCGGTGTTTTAATGAACCCTGGTTATACATACCGCTACTCAAACGCAGACAAATGCCCGGCCATCCAGGGGCGGGGTCAGTCGAGTGCGGGGAATCCCCTCCTGATCAATAGTCTGACGTCATGGGTGTGACGTCACGGCTGACGCAGGGCGGAGATGACTAGACGTCGGGGTCAGACAGGAGGAGAGTGATAGATCACTGTATGGGCTGGATGGAACTGCTGCTGGGGTTGAGTGAGACAAGTGTCCCTCCTTTACCGGTCCCTGAGGATAGGATTACAGGGAATAATATAGGAAGATATGGTTAGTGTGTCTGAATGGAATCTGTTCAAAGATATTTTGGTTACAAAATATCAAGGAACAGATGGAATTCAGTCACACTCACTGTGTCTTTTTATTATCATATACCTAGAAATCATTAAGAATGCCATTTTACAACTCATTAAATAGAAGAATGAGTGGTCACGTGGTACGGAGGGTAGTATTATATATAATACGCCACAGTGTGGACGAATGAAATTATAACTACTAGGGCGTATACATCAGACATTCGTGCATATAATGATATTTCTAAAATCCGAATTGGTGAGAATCACACAAAAATTCAGGCGCTGTATCTTTTTTTTAAGTGGTTGTTATTGACCTAAGTGGTACAAAGGTGATAGGTTGTGAGTATAATGGGCTGTTAGGACGTTCCGCTGATATTTAATCAGCTTCTTTAGGTGATCTTAAATTTATGAAAATCTACACGAAGAAGTCAAATACTCGATACTGAGATGCAAAAACAGTGGTTGGGCACCGTGGATGATATATAAAGACTGGGTTTTTGTGTGTGCATGAAATATTTTCCGGGTATTCCGCCATAATTCCATGCCCCAAGTTTCGAGGAACGATGGACTTTTTTTTTGTTTAATGGGGGAATACCGAGAATAGATTTGTTCGTGCACACTCAATCTTTCTCCTTAATCTGATTATATATCTGGAATTCATTGAATGATTACTTAAGGTTTTCTCGATCCAACAACAAGTCACGCGGTGCAGAGGGACAGAGTCTATTTCTCCATCACTGAGTGATGAATAAAATCCGTACAGCTGACCAGTAAGTGTGAGACATTCGCACACAGGAAAATAATGATATAGAAAGTAATCGTGTGATCAATCCTCATGAAATTTGAATTTATGGCATAATCGTTTTTATGTCATTTTACACAGCGATAAACTACACATAATAGCATGTAAATCACATTTAATGATTTATTCACTAGGATGTCATACCAGAATATTTTTCCTTACCTACAAATCTGTCTTTATTCGAAGTGCCTTATTGACTGAGGTTTATGATTTTGTACTTATAATGTCAAAAATAGGACGTAAGAGATGGTAGTTTATACAATTATTGTTTCTTGTGTAAAACAAAAAGGGAATGAATTAGGCCTCTTCGCACCGTGAAACAATGGTGCAAACCTCCCCACATAACCCAGCCCCATCCCATGGCCAATTACGTTGTGTTTTCCATGTTTTTACAGTCTCTCTGAGGCAGTAAATGCCACACGAAGAATACTTCCTCTCTATTTTTTCATGACCCCAACTGACAGTTGCGCCATAGTTTTAGAATCTCATTACATTTCTCTATTAATACATACAACCTTACACCCATACTCTCTTACATTTAACGTGATTGTCATACAGTTGTAATATGAGAATTGTTTGGACGTGGCTAGATGTTATTCAGGTGGCAGCTACCGTTTGAATCTGAATCCACACTTTTTTTTATCAACAACACCTACTTCCACGGTCAGTTAATTCAGCATGCAGCCTTCCCCTAATACACGGAATCCTAGCTACCTGCTTTCTGTTTTGGTAAATTACTGGAACTCACTGGCCTTTGCGACACGGTTGGGGTCAGTAAATGGCGTACACAGCGGGCGTTTATGACTTCCACTCATGTGGTGGTTCTCACGACGCAATTTTCAATCCTGCTTAAATTACATGCTCCGACTGCCTCGCCGAGAAGCGCCCGTTGCCATGGCACCAGCCTGCCCGCTAAACCTGCCGTCCCTATACCCAATACTGTTTCACTAAGTGGAGTGGAAGGTGGGAGGGAGGGAGGGAGGGGGGTAATATCACTGCGCTTCGATTTAAGGCCGTTTTCCATTGGCCGACGAAAATGGACTGATTATTTGAGTTCCCCGAAGAGTCTTTCGGTGGAGACTGCACGTCAGTAAGTTATAAGTGGTGAGGGTGCTTTGTTTCTACGGTGTCTCACATGCGCATACCAATGGCAAATTTTCACAATAGAACCTTTAGGATCACTTACGAAATCGGAGTGTTTTGAATACATCAGTCGGTCAGAAAATCAGTCGGTTGTGGCCTCCTTGCATTAACATCACCAGAAGTATCTATGACCGCTTCTGCGAATAATGTCCAATGGAAACAGGCCTTAAAGGCCATTTTCCATTGGTTGATTATTTTCCACCGATCTGCAGTTGTAAACAACAGAAAAGTTATTGAGTAAACTGAACCAGAATTTGAATAATCTAGGATCTTGCATGAAGTATCTTTTTGAACTGAGGTTTATAATTGTGTATGGACCATATAGGCCATTTCCACTGGCGGGCTATTAGCTGCAGATCTGCGGTCGGGAACCACCGATACCTGATCGTTGAATGGAAATAAACATGCAGAGAAGTGTTCATCGATTGATTGTGCATAGATTATGCAATAAGGCCACCACCGACTGACTTAGTCAATGATCGACAGAATCAAAGGGGGTTTGAAATCGTCAGCAATGGTCATTCTGTTTGGAGAACAGTTCTGTCGGTATGGATCTGCTAAATGAGGCAGAAACAAGGCATACACAGTACACACTCCGATTTTTACATACCGACGTGCAGTCTTTGACGACCACCAACCGACTTTTAGGAGAACTCAATTAATCAGTGCCATTTTTGTTAAGTTCAATGCACATATACCGATTGAGGTCTGAACGATTAGTTGTCAAATGGTAAAACTGTCTTTGAGCTAGTCTCAAGTGCCAGATCCACTAAGGCGATTTTCCATGCGAATTTGGGTTCACAGACGTTCGCAGACGTTCGCATGGAAATGTGAATGCCTTGCGACAATATCTAATATATTGAATATTATCGCATGGGATTCGCACAGTCGCACGGATCGCAGACGCATTCGCTTGGTCGCCTTAGTGGATTTGGCGCTTCAGTCAAAATGCGCTTCTGGGCAACAAACATGCAGCCATCACAGCAGGATACCAGAGAGGAGGTCAGGGCAGTCAGTCCTGAACAAATCCGTCTACACTTACCGACAGAGATACGATGTTCTAACCTCCCAGCTCAGGGATGCCAGTTTGTAGGATTTTGCCTACAATGTAGGCAAAATCCTACAAACAACATGTAGGATATTCATTTTAGTCTCAAAGTGATGAAAAGTTCAAGAAATTGTATGTTTTGAGAACAAAATAGACTCCAGGTTCCCTGAAATCTAAATCTTAGATAAACTTGTTCTGTAATCTTTCAAAATTCCGAATTTAGCTACCCCGAGTACACTCAGTTAGATGCCCTGTGGATCCCAGTGCTCCAACCTAGAACTGTAGGATGGTAGGATTCCTGTAGGAAATGCTCCTACGGATAAGGGCAAACTTAAATACTGACTTCTGATTGGCTTAAAATATATGCCCAAGAATCTGCTAGGAGAGTGATGGGGATTCCCCATACACCATGTGCGTTTTAGGTGATACATAGACTGGCCTCAGTCCCCATGTAGGAATTTCTTCTGACCCCAACTAGCATCCCTACCAGCTGCATTACAATTCTAGTTGTTGGTCAACTTGGGGGCACTAATCGGTGAATAGCCAGATCCACTAAGGCGACCAAGCGAATGCGTCTTCGATCCATGTGACTGTGTGAACCCCATGCGATGATATTCAATATATTGAATATCATCGCAAGGCATTCAAATGTCCATGCCAACATCTGCGAACGTCTGCGAACCGAAATTCGCATAGAAAATCGCCTTAGTGAATCTGGCGTTTGAGGCCCCGCATCTGACCATATACCTGTGTGTGTCACCGTCCAAATCTCCTCACCCAGTGACTAATTCATGCTAATTATGGGCTGATATTGGTACGCACCACAGGGGGAGGTTTTATTTTTACCAATGTTCCGTTGTTGCTGACTGGATTTATCAACATGTTGATAAAGTTTTGGCGAGCAATTTGGGAACATTTATATCAAAAGAACATCTCACGGGGGGGGGGGGGGGGGTCGCTAATTGTTGGCTGACCCTTGCCTAGTTGCCCCACATCTACCGACTAGGGCCACATTACTGACGCTCTGTCGCTGATAAAGGAACATCCATGTTCCGAAATCGGTAAATATGCATTGGACTTTAGTCAATGGAAAGAGGCCTTATGTTTGACTTCTCTGCACTGAGTCTCCCTGGAGGCCGGGGGAGAAGTCGGCACGTTGAAGGTGGTGTGTGAAATACACGGGGCCGGAGCGAGCGGGGACCGCCAAGAAACACGAGACAGCTCATGTAACCAAAGGCAGTGTATGCAGGATTTGTATACAGGGCCTGTGGATGGGTGGTGTTCAAATGGTGGGCTCCATGTGTTGAAGGAGGTGAATAGAGGATTTGTACGATTAAGGGGAGATTTTATTTATGTGTTTCGGGCATATATGAATGTGGGTGATTTGTATGCTAGGGCTGTAGAGGGTATGATTCAAGTTAATCATCGGAGGTTATTGAGAATGGTGTTGGAAGGCTAATATACGAGTAGCAGAGTGTAGTTAGAAGTGTAATATACGAGTAGAAGAGTGTAATTAGAAGGGTAATATACGAGTAGCAGAGTGAAGTTAGAAGGGTAATATACGAGTAGCAGAGTGTAGTTAGAAGTGTAATATATGAGTAGAAGAGTGTAGTTAGGAGGGTAATATACGAGTAGCAGAGTAAAGTTAGAAGGGTAATATACGAGTAGAAGAGTGTAGTTAGAAGTGTAATATGCGAGTAGAAGAGTGTAGTTAGGAGGGTAATATATGAGTAGCAGAGTGAAGTTAGAAGGGTAATATACGAGTAGCAGAGTGTAGTTAGAAGTGTAATATACGAGTAGAAGAGTGTAGTTAGGAGGGTAATATACGAGTAGAAGAGTGTTGTTAGAAGGGTAATATGTGAGTAGCAGAGTGTAGTTAGAAGGGTAATATACGAGTAGCAGAGTGTAGTTAGAAGGGTAATATACGAGTAGCAGAGTGTAGTTAGAAGGGTAATATACGAGAAGCAGAGTGTAGTTAGAAGGGTAATATACGAGAAGCAGAGTGTAGTTAGAAGGGTAATATACAAGAAGCAGAGTGTAGTTAGAAGGGTTATATACGAGTAGCAGAGTGTAGTTAGAAGGCTAATATACGAGAAGCAGAGTGTAGTTAGAAGGCTAATATACGAGAAGCAGAGTGTAGTTAGAAGGCTAATATACAAGAAGCAGAGTGTAGTTAGAAGTGTAATATACGAGTAGCAGAGTGTAGTTAGAAGGCTAATATACGAGTAGCAGAGACATGAATACACATATACAGTAAAACCCCGCGTAAGCGGACACCCTCCGTTCCAAGCCAAAGTGTCCGCTTACGCGGGGTGTCCGCTTACGCGGGGTTTTCAAGTTTCCTCCAGCCCAATATAAATGGGTTATATACAGATAAGTAGGGTAGACAGAGGCGATAATAGATCTGAAATCCATTTTCTGATATCTTAATTGGGTCCGAAGTTATTAAACCTTGAATTACAAAATGTATTTTCTATGAATATACTAATAAACACTGACACGGGGTTAAAATAAACATCTAATAGAGGGAAAAATTTCCGTTCCGAGCAAAAGTGTCCGCTGACGCGGGGTGGTCGCTTACGCGGGGTGTCTGTTAGGCGGGGTTCTACTGTACTTCTGATAAGGGGCCATTCATAAACAAGGAGTTTCTGAAAAATTTGACCCCCCAGGCCAACCCACCCTCTTAATCTTGTTCGCAGTAGAACAAAGAAGGAGCATACGCAAAATTTCCGAAATTGTTATTCCACCCCCACCCCCCTACAAGTGCGAACGTACTTCATGGATGGCCCCTTGACTTAAATCTGCTATTAGGAAATGTTTACTATTAAGGGGGAGGGGGGAGTCAGGAATAGACTGCCGTTTTTGCTTACCTCCATCTCTGTATTTGCAAATTCAATTTCCGTTTTCTTTTTGTCAGTATCCGATGTCGTTTTCAGCTTGATTTTATATACCTGTGCGTCAATGTCTCACACTCACTGGCCAGCCGTACGGATTCCGTTCTGCACACTGTGCACGCACCACCGTCCCACGTGACTTGTTGCGAAATGACCTGTTTTTATTATTATTCCCAAGTACATGATGATAAGGAGGTTTAGTGATTGTATCAGTCAAATTAGGTTCCTGTTGTTTTGTGGTCGGAAATATTCACTGAGTTCGAAGATTCCTTGAAGGGTCCAAGATTTTTGAAAAGATATAAAAATCATTGAATTGCATGGTTCTGCAAGGCTAAGAACACTGCGCTGCAAGTAGGGTCTATTCAGAAAAGTGATGATAACCACTGCAGTCTTAGACTAATCAATTACAATTATTGGACGTAAAATCGACCGAACCAAATATCTGGTCTAATAAGAGATTTATTATATAGAGTGATAACGAGAAAAACTACCACAGCTTGGGTTACAGTTGAGTTAATTCGGGAATTTATGAATGATATAAATGGTGAATTTACGTTCATAAACTGTGCCCGTTGAACATGGGACCGTATTTCTGTACGTGTCTCAGTTAATGCCCCGTTACTTTATACACCTTTCAGTATGTACAAATAAGTTTTAAATGTGAAGTGTATCCGAATGGTAATGAGACGTAATCATAGATACAATTTCAATATGTCTCTGCTCAAGTCAATTACCGGTAAGACATATCAACCCATGGGAGTATTCAATATTTATAGGGAGGTGGGGAGACATATTTCAGAACATGAGTCAGGAAAATGAAGAGTTGCTTCCCTCTCCACGGAAATATACAGAACAAATAAATCAGTCTACAGCGAAATACAGTTGGAAAAGAACTTGGTGTTCATATCCAGTTGATTTTCATAGAATACCGACTTTCATGCCTTGATATTTATAAAACACAACGTCGTATCGAAAATCATACAGTACAAATCACTACAGATACATTTCTCCTGGAAGACTTGTAGACGCAGGATGTAATTTTCAGGGGGTAACTAATCCACACCGAGTTATCCCTTTGAAGTTTGCTTGTGTCTGTCTTTCGGACATGTCTCACGCTGTGTGTGCCGGGAACCGGCGGGACCCTGGGTCTGAATGTCGTCTGCTTCTCGCGGGGCCACACTCTCCAAGCATAGACCCCGCGTGCTGTAAAGCCTGAGCAGCAGAGGGATCTGCTTGGAGAGTGGGCGGGGCCGGGGACTATTTCTGAGGAGGTGGTCCCTCACAGAGAAGAATGACTCGCCGGTGAAATGGACGGAATAATTTTAATCTGTCTAGACGGCGGCGGCGGCGTCCGAGACTCAGACGTGAGTCAGGCGCTTTGTGAAAACCCCGGGATCAGCTTTTAATCGTGTCAAGTCCAGCGGCTCCTGTGATTAGGTGTACGGGAATAGATGCTAGCACGGAGCCGGCCGGCAAGAAGAGAGCGGGAAAAACGAGGCAAAATCACAAAGATAGAAAGTGGGGGGAAGAGTTAGCACAAAAAAACGGAGACGGTAAAAAAGAAACGCGAGACAAGAGACTAAGAGAGACAAAGCAGAAAGTTCTAATCAGTGCTGAGGAAGGAGAAGATGAGTCTGGGTCTGGAGTGTAGCCTCCTCGTGAGCAGCTCCCATTCACGTTCCTGCTCAACAACTGCTCACAAAAAAAACCACAAAAAAAAGTCACACAGAGGCCACTTCTCCACTTCTTCTGTGATTCCGATAAATCTTTTTACAAAGCGATCCCATGCCGAGCCTGTGTTCTGTGAGGAGTGAGGTGAGGTGAGGGGTTCACTGGACTGCCTCCAGCTGTGTACTGCTCCTGTCTTGAGAGATATGCTTGTCTGATGTCAGAACTGAGAAGTGGGGAGCGTTTAATGGGCGCGGTGTTAGTTACAGGGTGTGTTCTGACATACGGCAGGCGCCACCCTTACATCCGCCAGGAGGCGCGCCTCAACAAAACACTTATCGCTGTTTCTACACGTCATATAAGCCTGGACTTTGTTGAATAATCTAGGATCCTACATGTAGACCATTTTCTGTACGCCAAGGGGACCTAGGGACGATGTAAGTCAACTTTATTCAACACTTATGGACGACCTGATGGACGACTGAGACTCTTAGCGAACACACCTAAATATTATTTAACGATAACCCTTGTACGACGTACAAAAAAGGGTCTTCATATGCGATCCTAGATTATTAAACAGGCCCCTGGGGCCTGTTGAATAATTTATGCTGATGAAAGTACAGGGTACAAGGAGACCTCGTACGAGGGTTATCGCTGAATAATATTCAAGCTCACTGTCCTACCTGAACAAAATTCTTCCATGAGTGTTGAATAAATCTGACCCACATTGTTCCTGGGTCTCCTTGGCATACAGAAGAGTCTTCATGTTCAAAACTAAATTATTCAACAGGCCCCAGTGCTGTATTCAACAGGCCCCAGTGCTGTTGTTCAGTTCAGGTTATGGTTTCTATGAGAAGACAGTAATCATCGAAATTGTCCATATTTATTAGTAACAAAATGACTGAATTTGAAGATTTGTCACCTTGATCTTTCTCCTTTCCCTACCCTGATATTGAGTGTACAACTGCCATGCTTTGATTGTCGTTCACTCCCATTATCGCTCGCTCTAGTTCCTAGCCTGCCACATTGTGGCAGGGCACTCAACAATGACACTGAAATGTTGGTGTCAGGAGCGCCCTCATAGGCATACATGTACAGGAGACCAGAACAAGGTTGGTTAAACCCTATTGGCTGTTGGTTAAGCAGCCAATCCATGTACAGAGCGCACAAGCCAAGCCTGTAGTATCTGCCCCCTTTATGTTGTATATAAGCCACCCAGGTCTGTCAATAAATCAGTCTTCTCTGGCTCTACTATGACTGAGTTCTGACTCTACCTTACGCTAAAGGTCTATACTTGACCAGTGTGGGTCCCTAGACATTATACTGTGATACTGCAAAGATTGCTGAAATCCATCATCGATTTGAGGATAAAGATAGTGTATTAAGGTGGTTTTTTTCGGGTTTGGGAAGTCAACTCATTGGTTAAAGCACAGGACTAGGAATTCCAAGGTTCTGGGTTCAAATCCCACCTTTCTCCTTCATCCCGACCATGTTTAAGTGGGGTGGGAACTAAAATAATACTAAAATGTGTAGTGGTGAAATTTCTCACTGAATTCATATCATAGATTCGATCACCACCCCTGTGGTGTAAAACCAGTTAGAGGAGCTTAACCTTGAGATAGATCTGGAAAGGGCCTGTTATGGTTCTCTGGACATATAATAAAACAAATACCTTGGTAAATATGTAGGGTGAGATAAGTATTATGAAAATGTTATAATAGAATATATAATCATAAAAGGTTGGGTTTTACATAGTAAACCCCATGTCATTTTCTTCAGACTTCCACAACATTTAGTATATGTATAACACTACACATCCTTGTTTTTTTTTGAGAATTTAAAAAGAAAACTAAATTTGCTTTATGAATTGGTCCATTATGAATTAGTCCTATGTGCCTATTGGATTTGGTGAAACGCGATGATACATGTACATCATACTTCATTCATTTCATATGAGGATAAGTCAAAGGAACCGGCTTGAATTGATAATTTTTAGTATTTGAAAACCAGTAGGTAGTGCCACTATGTGCCACGTATCCAAGAACTAGGACATTCCTGAGGGAGCACGTCGCAAAATTGGAAATATCAAATTGCATGTACTTCCTAAAAGTTTGAGCAGGCATGTCCTTCTCATCCATGACCTTTAAGAGTCTCAAGGGGTTCTAGGTTGTAGATCTATCAGATTGTAGATGCCCATATATGGACTTGTGAATGTGAATGCAAGGATAAACTTTACAACAAATAATTCGCACAGTTCCCTGTTAACCTTTGTTAATGGAGAACGCACAGTTTCTTTGCAATTTGACCTTTAAGTTACGACCTCAGATACGACGCATAATTCTAGGGAAATGAATTATACTGGGAATAAGGATTCAGGTGTTGAGATCACTGTAGCAGATAGTTTCCCATGAAAATTCATTTTCCGTATATAAAGTTCATTTTCCTTGTGTGAAACAAAGAGGACTCTGATTCAACTGGTTTTAACCCTGCTCCTCACAGACCCTCAGTCCCATACTCAGGGATGCCAGTTTGCAGGATTTTGCCAACATGTAGGATTCTCATTTTAGGCTCAAAGATATGAAAATTTTAAGAAATTGTATGTTTTCAGAATAATATAGACTCCAGGTTCCCTAAAATCTAGATCTTAGATAGACTTGTTCTGTAATCTTTCAAAATTCTGAATTCAGCTACCCACAGCACACTCAGTTAGAAGGCCTATGTATCCCAGTGCTCCAACCTTGAATACTGCCACCTGATTGGCTTAAAATGTGTCATGTAAGGATAGAGTTATTAAAACATTACTAAGTCTAAAATAAAATATCAGAGGAATGCCTAATGAACCTGTAAACATATTTTGCAGAATATAGAACTGATAGTGTGTGGTTATCTTTCTTAAATGATTTTCTTTGCAGAGTACCACATTTAGTGCAGAACTACACATATATGTACCCACTCTCATAGAAGATATCTAGCTATCCTATACTGCCAGTCCATGCCCAAGGATCTGCTAGGCGGGTGATGGTGATACCCCGTACAACATGTGTGTTTTAGGTGATACGTAGACTGGCCTCAGTTCTCATGTAGGAATTTTTCCTGACCCCCACTGGCATCCCTGCACCCACAGGTTTTCAGTGTTTTCTAAGTCTCCCTGAGACAGAAAATACCACATGAAACGTATTTACACTATTTTTCTGACACCAACTGACATCCCTGCTGTAGGTAGTCCAATATTTACCGGCATGGGATTCCCACATGTACAGAGATGACAGTTTTCCCACTTTTTCATGGAAATCCTTGTTATCATTGCCAGCTCAAGAAAGTACAGGTATTGTATAAAACAGACATTGTATGAATTGATCCTCATTCACGCCAATAAAACCGTGGTTTAACCTTCCCACACATCCTCAACCCTATTCCATGGTCAACATTTACGGGTTTTCTATGTTTACTTGGTCTCTCGCAGCGAGGAGTTTATTGGAAAAATGTTTATTGTAAAACAAAGAGAGCAGATTGAGGTTCATTAACACCAGTAACAGGGTTTCAAGTTTGCCGACAAATGACGGAAATCCCATATTTCCTACACACCGGCAGCACCCTCAATGTTACCCTTAGAGCGGCAATATCAACTATATATAACTTTCACGCATATTTCACTCCAAAAACAAAAAACAAATACAGTATAAACAAAAGACATTTTTTAAATGCTGCATTTTTCTTAATGGGTTTTTAGATTTCCGATTATTTCCTCACTCCTGACTTCCATCTCTGAATAAACAGTTGTTCAACGCCCCCACACACCCCTGCTCCATTCCAAGGCCAATTACGATGTGTTTTCCTTGTTTGTCTTGGAGGTGGGGGTTCGAAATAAAAACCTAAGGGATGGTGCGCAATATTTGCAGAATTCTGGTCATTTATCTCTCTGCTGAGACCAGGAATTATCCTAGACCAGCTGAAAGTGCACGAGATTTCGAGGAATATGTCCCCGGATCCTGTTGGGGGCCTCGGGGCTTCAAACCCATGCCCCTTTTTTCAATTTCCCAGTCCCATGCCCTTTATCCTACCCCTAATAAAAAAGTCCATAGGCTTAACATTGGGTCACTGTATTTGGTCTGGAATTCAGAAAAATGAAAACTATCGCTCTACACTTGACAAATGACGTCATTTGTTAATGTAAAAGTAATTTAGACGGGCAGGGTAGGATAAATTCTAAACCAAACTCGAGTTAGTCGTGTTGTTGTTTATCGCACTCCGGCAAGATCGCGTATTACTGCTTTCGGCTACGCCTCGTGCAGTAATACGCGATCTTGCCATCGTGCGATAAACAACAACACGACTAACTCTTGTTTGGTTTCTCCAAAGTATACCATGGGATATATACCATGTACTGATTTCATGTGATTTAATTTCAACGTTGAGCTTAATTCTCTTTATCTGTTATTAGTAGTCACACTTATCTAATTGTGTTTTATAAATGAGGAATGGACAACAGCAATATTTACTTTTTATTGGACATGTTTATGGCAAGAGATACCTTCACACCAGCATACAAGGAGAAGTCCTTCAGATATTCAGCAGCCCCCAGTGTTTGGTTGCTGTCTGGGCTGATACCACACTAACGAGTGCGCTCCAGTCATTACAACAGCTCATGGAATTATTTAATTCTCGACCTTTCATTTCCCCCCCAAAGCCAAGAGAGAATGCTCACCGGGCCTCCAACCAGTATCTGCTGTGTTCTTTGGTGTTTTATCAGTTTTTTCCTTCCGGAATTCAATTGAAATTTTGAACGTTCCGTCAAGTCCTGATTGACAAGGAAGTCGCTCGGCCGTGAGCGCGGCAAGCGTCGACTTCTCATGTCCTCCACACTCTCCTTATTTTTAGGCTGCGGGGAGGGAGGGCGGCCACTAATTGGAACGGCTCGTTAATTGATTGATCAATTAGGTTAGACTGCCAAGGGTGAGGGACCTGGTTGGGCGCCCAGGATCATCCCAAAGACACTGTCTCCATGGCAACCAATTACCTGTGCTGATCATTGGCAGTAAAAAGATCATAAAGTTAAACATGCCGGTAGTGGGCGATAAAAGGTGCAGCGTCCGCTTCCCAGGCACATGCTGGTTGCTGGCGTGTTGGTTGCGGATGGTGGAAGTGCGACATTAAAACATGATATCGGTGTCAGGATTAAGTGATGGTGTTCTTTAGATAGAGAGCGGAGGTGTTTATCTCACTCCTAGCATTTTGCCCCGTAGACTTAACATAAAGAACTTGTACTCAATGCCCATGGAGTACATGTACAGTAAAACCCCGCTGAAGGGGACACCCTCCGTTCTGAGCAAAATGCTCCCTTAAGTAGGGTGACCCCTTAAACTGGGGTTTCAGTCTGCTGATGGTCAGGCTATATAGTACATGTATATATAATAAAACCCTGCTTAAGGGGACCCCTCCGTTCCAAGCAAAGTGTCCCCGTAAGCAGAATTAAGATAAACTGAATAAGATTTTTTGTTCTGAGCAAACCGTCCACTTAAGTGGGGTGACCCCTTAATTGAGGTGTCCCAGAAGCGGGGTTTTACTGTAATACCTTTATATAGGTGATACTGCAGCATAGAAGCACTGTTATAACCACAGAAACACCTCCACAGACGCCTACTTTACGCCTACAGGAGCCTACGCAGGCCGTTGGCTGGTGTCTGATTGTTTTAATTGGGGTTAAAATAAACTCATAATAGACGGTGAAGTTTCCGTCCCGAGCAAATTATCCACTTAAGCGGGGTGTCACCTTAAGTGGGGTGTCCCTTTAAGCGGGGTCTCTCCTTAAGCGTCGTGTCCCAGATTTAGGGTTTTAGTGTATTGTAAAATAAAATATACTCAATGGGCAATGGTATCACAAATGTTAGCCAATCAGTTAGTGACGTGTGTGTCTCAACCGCACCTATTCCGTAGCCACTGGAAATATGCCATTTGTTTTTGTTTGCAATTCGTAATCTCTCTCGGATTTGCCTCTGAAATAACATGTACATGTAGTCTATAACCTAAAGTCATATTTTGAGCAGCCATGGAACTCATGCGCTTTCTTCTTAGTATGTCATAGGTATGGATGTCTTTTCCATGCTTTCTTAATCTTCCTGAGGCAGTACATTCCACATGAAAAATATATATCCACTATTTTTTCTTGTCTCCAATTGACATCCCTGGTGTTAGGGGAGACCTTTGCTCTGAATAGTTTCACCTGTTAAAGTTTTGGTTTCATCCCGTGCAAGGGGGCACACATCCACGGGGTTCTACTGGAGATCAAAGTGCATCTCTTATCGTCCATTTTGGAATCATACTACATTCTAATTCTATATACATTCTCAACTGCTTTACACTGTCCAAAACGCCCCATGTTTAAGGCAAGACAGTAAAAATAGCTATCCCAGGCTTTGCTGAAACCACTGTAAAAAAACTGATAGCGATGACAACATAAATATCAACGAACTTCATCTGCCGCGAATGCGTTGATGCGATTGGTCAAGAGAGGTCACATGGCACAAGACTATAAAAGGGTCTGGCAGCTCCAAACTGTCACCCACTCCACGGTTGCTGCTTTAGAGTGCAGCCCAGTTCGTCCTGAATTTCATACTACATTCTAAGGTTAAATGTCAGTGTTGTCAACAATAATCTCAGCATGGTGTGGCCATACACGAGCTTCTGTGTATAATGCCGCTCGCTGGAGTTTCTCAGAAGAGATTCCATCAAGACCTGTCTGATGTCATCAGAGATAAGTTTTCCATTTCAATGGGAATACACTTTTTTTTCATTTTCAGTATAAGTAATAAGTTCTTTTTCCTTGTCTACAAAAGTAGATTTTTACTTGGGCAAGGTGGGCATCTTGTTGAATCATCCTAAATCTTGCAATATCTGCTTGCTCCGTGGTTAAGGCATAGTACTCTTAACCCCAAGGTTGTGGGTTGAGTCCTACTGCAGCCACCTTTTCCCTTTAACCCCAGCAGCGGTAGATTTACTAATAGAGCCAGTCCTTCTCATACCATGTCTATTTTGTGTGGTGTTCAGCTACCTTGCTCCTTCATACCCAGGAGTGGTAAACTACTGCTATATCAAAGACCAGTCCTTCAGTCACATACCATGTCTATGTGATATGTTGTACCGCCACCTTCTCCTTCATCCCAAGCTGTGGTAAACGACTGCTATATCAAAGGCCAGTCATTCTCATACCTTGTCTATGTGATGTGGTGTGCAGCCACCTTTCTCCTTCATCCCCAGCAGTGGTAGACTTACTGCTATATCAAAGACCGATCCTTCTCACACAATGTCTATGATGTGTGGGAAGTGAAAGAAATCTCACCTCAGTCAGTGTGTAGGGATGAGATTTCTACTTGAATTCATCTGATCAATTCGATCACCAACACTGGGGTGTAAAACCAAATGAGAAGAGTTGGACATTAACTTGGGTCCCTATATACCCTGGGTACAAACAAACAAACCAATGCGGGGCCCTGAGTAGCCTGTTGTCAGGGTGTGGGTGCCATGGAGCCGGGCAGATAAGGACCACGTGATCATAGGGGCCGCGTTCACTCCCTAATTCCGGCCACTCGCATGCCCCTAGATCAGTCAGCAATTTAAAGCCAACGGCGGCAAGCCGTTCGGGTCCGCTTCCCGGCCTGAAATAAAACCATGTATATGGCGGCGCGCCGGGTCCCAGCGCCGCTCCTCAGGGGGCTTCCCCGATAGATGGCGCCCCGAATTATGAGGACAATAAAGGGGTTTACGTCATCCATACGTCATCGGCGCGCCGCGCGTCCCTCAGCGACGCCGACAGGAATGTGTCATCAGAGGGCGCTTCACCACAATGGGACGCTTCCGGAAGTGACACTTGTGAAGCACTTCCGGTATGGCGCCCATACATCCGGTGTGGTTGTGAATTAGGACACATTGTGCATGGTTCCGCGGGCGTGCGGGCTTTACGGCCTACTGCAGCCTTAACCTCTGGCCGTCGCCCCGTCGAGGCCTGGCCGCGTATTGCCTTTGCTTACTCGTCGAGCTGCCGCTGGGCCTATGATAGGATACAGAGGGAGAAGGGTAATAACAGAAATGGCGCAGAAACGTGCAGGATGGCCTGGCTATGGTGTGTTTACCACCATCGTTCTGTGAAGAGATGGCAACTCGGCGCCCCAGTGAGCAAAGCCATCTCTGATGCAGCTTTCATGGTATATCCAGTCTTTTGTCGACAGAAACTTGTTCGGAATATCTTGGTATTTCCTATGTTATCTGTAATACTCTTTCAAGATATATCCAGTTGCCCTGCTTTGTTTCCCAGACAAAATAATTGCTATATTGTTTTAATTACCTTGGTATTTCATGTATACTCTTCCGCAATACACTATATTAATTTGGGCTACGTCTTGTACTATAGTATAAATCTCCTCAGGACTGTGTCCATCCATGGCGCGTACATGTTATTGCGAGATACTTATTACCGACCTAATACGGAGTCTCCATACTAAGCCTACAGATCACTACTGAGTAGAATATGGAAAGCCGTATTTTAGTCAGTAGAATATGGCATATTAGGAACTAACATCACCATGATTTTGATCTGTGTGGCCGTATTCTCCTTGTAATAGACACTACACAATACTCCTCGCTATCGCTTGTAGCTTTACTACGTGTCAACCTCTCTGAGAATACAACCACTCAGATCTAAATCATAGTAATATTATATATGTCTGCAGCTCCCGGTTTATATCCAGAATCGGTCAAAACGTTACACTCAATACACCAAGTTACACTGTATGACCTTGGGCATACAGTGTGTGTGTATATGACCTCGGGCATACAGAGTGAGTGTATGGCATTGGGCATACAGAGTGAGTGTATGACATCAGGCATACAAAGTGAGTGTATGACCTCGGCCATACGGAGTGAGTGTATGACCTCGGGCATACAGAGTGAGTGTATGACCTCAGGCATACAGAGTGAGTGTATCGCATTGGGCATACAATGTGAGTGTATGGCATTAGGCATACAGAGTGAGTGTATGACCTGGGGCATACAGAGTGTGTATGTCCTCGGGCATACAGAGTGAATATGACCTCGGGCAGAGTCGACGGTGGTGCAAGTTAAGGTCAGTGCATTGTCCAAACACCTTGCTAGCATCATTCTTTCCTTGCTGTCTGTAACTTGGAAATACGCTCCCTTTGCAAAGGGACGTATTTCCAAGACCGAGGACCGAGGACGACATCGGTTCGTCCACAGTAAATTTACTTTTCATTATATACCAGAAAATCATAGATGTTTGACCACGGATATAAAATAATATAAGATATCAAACATTACATTTGAATTGCCAGTGTTTTGTGTTCATTTTCATTATCTCATCAATAATAGGGAATATCTGCTTTTGTCAGTGCCCTAAGACATGTCTGTCCGTACCTCGTAGGGCATTGACCTTATTTACAAACCTGGATGCCATGTTGTGTTTATTAGAGCATGCTCGTACGTGCTATATACGTTGCATCAAGGATTGATGAGTCACATATAGCTTTCCAGCGTACTGCAAAAATAAACTATCCCTTCACTATCTGTACACGTGCTATTCACTGTGATACTGGGAAGCGAGCAGGGTGCCAGTGTTTCAGGGTCATAGAGGCTAGTCCGAGAGGCTCTGACTTTGAAGCGGTGCAGACATACACAATATTACCATGATTTCGATCTGAGTGGCCGTATTCTCCTCGTAGTTGACGCGTAGTAATACTCCGAGCAATAGCGAGGAGTATTGCGTAGCGTCAACTACAAGGAGAATACGGCCACACAGATCGAAATTATGGTAATGTTGTATTTATTACTCACTTATTTTTAGATTTAAGCAATAAATATGATCGTTAGAAAACTTCTCAAAGTAATTAAGAAGTTATGTTTGGGACTACTTTCATCTCAAAAATCCGTATCCTCCTAGGAGGGTACGGAGCTCCGTATCCTCCTCAGTAGCGATCTGTAATCTCCATAGGCTTAGTATGGAGACTCCATATCAGGTGGGTAATAAAGTCAAAGAGCAGTCCCATAGCGCCCTAGGCTAACTAGTCGACCAAAAATGTACATCTCAGCTCAGCAGCCGTTTTGCTTATAAATATAGGTTGACTCTTTCTGATTTTGTGGTAGACAGTTTCCTGAGGAAAATGCAGTAAAATGACAGTAATTTCCTACCATTGCATTAGTTCTAAGTAATAGAACAGCCAGTGTTTGTGAAATCCATGTCAATGCATTCGCAAGGTAAAAAAAATAACAAAAAACTTGTTTCAAAAGTGCAGGAAATCAAACACAGGGGTTTGCCAGGAACCAGCTTATCAAATATGGCCGACATGAGTTGGAATTGGTGAGATGTGGTTAAATGAGTTGTAGAAAAAGGCTCCCGCGGGTAACACAAAGGAACAAAACAGAAGTTTTATCATTGAAAAGGAATAATTGTGCATTTCTGAAGGTAAGGGAGCATAAACATGCACTGACATCGACAGGATTACTCAGAACCAAGGAAGTGATTTTCTGTACTATGGGAATAAGCGGTTGTGCTCTCTGACTGTCCGCTAGGCAGTCAAAGTTTCTCGGACTAATAGAAGCGTGCCAACTGAACATGACCAATCATTCAAGACTGAATTACGTGATTGACCTACTGGTGTTAGATATATTTGGATCCGAGGTAGTTGAAGTAATGGCAAGTTGACTGGGTGCACGTGGGTTACAGAAAACAATCCACAAACTCAATGTAACTCAAACATTTTGATTGTTATTCATTTATAATTTCACGCTCATTCATCAATGATAACATACTATTTGCTCCTACCATAAAACCCCGGTTATAAGCCGACCCCCTACTTCAACAAAGTGCTATAAGCCGATTCTGGGGGCCGACCCCCCCCCCCCCCCCCCCCCCTCCCCAGTATGGGGTCCTGGCCCCTCCACCCTCAAACTCTTTTGTAGGATTCTGGGTGTATAATATGAAAGTTTCGATGAACTTTTGTACCAATATAGGATATGATATGCTATCTGACAAATCACAATCATTAAATGATTTACATTTGTATATGTCTGGGTGGTGTGTTTTTTTTTATAGATTTGTATTAATTTTGGGGGTTTTCAAAAATTTCAATTTCTGAAGAAAAAAACCCAGTTATAAGCGAACCCCCGAAAAATTACTTAAAGAAATCTGCTTTTAAGTGGGGTTTTACGATAGTTGAATATTGTCATTGTGGCAGGGTTAACACTGAGAGTCGGGTGGACACGGGCTGTTAAGGGTTAACCTGCTGGAGGAGAGAGGCCTTAGTGACAGCAGCAATCATCGCCTCCACTCGCCGACCCCGGCGCCAGTGACTGAGTCACCGGGGGTGGGCAGGGGACGGGAGGGGGCTCGGAATCCTCCCATCGGGACCAGCCATGCATCCCGAGAATTGTGACCAATGGAGGGCAAATAATGCGCCCCACATGACATCCCCGCAGTGTACGGCGGATGAAGCCCTCAGCCGAGCGCCGGATAACGGATTATGGTGTTATGTGATTTAAATCTGGTTTTATTTTTCGTTGAGAAAAATCAGTTTTGTAAGGTGTATTCCATGAGTAATATCGCTCAGTGGTAAAATGCAGATTTCACAATGGGTTTGACTCAGGTTTCGACTTAAATGCCTATTTTTCATGTATGTCATCATTGCGGTGTTTAAGACTCACATTTTGATCCCCCCCCCCCCCTCCCCCTAGACTGGCTCCAGTCCCTGCATCCTATGGCTACCAGCCTCGTTGAGATACAGAGAAGGATACATACTTTTTTTCTTTTTTTTTTCATTCAAAACTTTCTTTATTGATACTTTAATGAACTTTATTCTTATTGTGTTTAATCATTTGATGAATGTTCATAATCAAAGACTTGAGCAAGTCTAACCCCCACTCCCTCCTTTTCATGTCTTCTCATATATCTCTTTTCCTGCTTGGTCATGGAGGCTGGAACCCCCTCCCTCCTGCTGCATGACGTCATTTATGGTCACAATCGCCTGAGGTTAGTCGTGGTGGCAATCGTTCAGCCAATATCGTTGTTAGTTTAGGTGAAGACGGAGACAAGTCCTGACTTCCACATTCAGCATGGGACTTTAGTATGGCTGTTAAGATAAAGTTGATATTAATTCATCATGGGTTTCATGTTATTTGCTTTCAAGCATATGACAAATCCATAGCTGAATCATACGTGTATTCATATCCATTAACCTCACAGGAATTCTTAGCGGAACATTATATTTCCCATATTTGGAATTCCATTCAAATACTGGAGGAAAACAAGTTGGAGACTAAGTTTTCTAATAAGCACACACTATAGACCGCCTGGAGGTAGGGCTGTGGGTATTGGCTTTAATGATTTCCTCCCTGCGGAGTGATTGGTCAGTGAGTGTACAGGCGATATGTCGATGGAGCACGCTTCGGTGCATCTTTTCGCTAATGAATCCGCCTGGCATTTCTCTGACATTTGGTCGCTGTAAACAGTCCAGTCTTGCAGCGCTAACGGCAGACAACGGACCCCTGATAAATGCCTGATGAGACACGATCTGTCTGACCCCTGCACCTGGGGTCGGCACTCGTACAGGTGAAGATAGTAGAACCCATCCACCAGTTACCCTTCACCTTTAAGCGCTGTTTCCACCGATCTGAGAGTTTATAAACAGTGTTGTAGACATTGAATTGAGTGAAATAGGTCTACAAAAGTTCTCTGGCACGTTCAAAACCACATATCTCTATAAGCTGTATGTGAAATGAATTGCCACTTTATTGTCGAATATTTGTGTTTATCAATCACTGTATCGTATAGTACATCTAAGCTCACCTCACTTATTATGCTATCCTGTATAACTGATGGATCTTAAACGAATTCAGCAATCCTGACTCTACATATGTTACTAAGGTGACGCTTAAGGAAAGCAGCACAGACTCTTAAGATATAATGTATGAATGTCACTCTAAACTTGCAATAAACCTCAAAACCATGATTCATAATGGAATTATGATTTATCCTAACCCTAATATAAAATCCCATATACTTAACATTGAGTTTCCGTATGCCACGCTGACTGGCGTACAGAGTTTTATATGCCACTAGTGGCATACATAATTGTTATCACGTATTATCCCAAAATCGAGGACATGGGGTAGGATAAAATCAAAACCTGATTCGTTTTAATCGTGGCCACCCTATGACTAAGACACGACTGGAGTTTGGCATATTGACTTCATGCGGTGAAACACTAATATCAACTGGTGAAATACATTGAAGGGCCGCAACTAGTGCAAAATAGTTTGTATTCTAAGAAGGTCTACATACATGGTGTCTGTGACGAACATATGATAAGGATTGTATCAAAATTTATTGTGAAATCCTGTACACTTGAACTAGGTGATCTACTAAGCTTGTATCAAACCAAAAGATTTTGGGGAAAAATCCATTTCAATTCTCTATTCTAAAATAAGGCAGATTACATGTATTTTGTGTACTACTACATTTTATCTCTTATTTACTTTCCGCATAATGATATCTCTCCATTAATTGATGATTGTTTTCTTGATTTTGCAGTTCCTCCTGTCAGTGGCGATGATGGCAGACGACTTTTTACTGGTGGTGGAACGCCCACCATCTGCAATCAATGAACACCTTCCGGAATCACTGCGTGTCAAGAAGTTCGGAACATGAGAAAACTCTGTCTGTCAACATAGTGTATTGATTATACATATCTATATTCCTGAAATGTACAATCTGTATTAGAGAATTAAATAAATTCATTCAATTTATGACCTACTACTTATGTGTATTGTTATTGTTTGTCACAGTCTCCTTTGATAAACTGGAGTAAGAAAACATTATCTGTATATCAGTGGTAGAGTAACGGACGTAAAATAACTTGCATACATTTCTAAAAAAATTGACCCATACCGCTACCCCCCATTACCTTACAGAAGGATGAACACGAAATGCCCAGCATTTACTGCCCCCACTTATAGTGTTTAATGGATGGCCCCTATTTGATATCGTTGTAGCTATCTGAAAACATACTGATATAATGTATAGTTCTTGAAACGAACATTTACTTTTAGTATGTTTTTGTTCTCCACCAGCATCTGATGAGAATATCAAGGTGTGTACAGATATGTCTGGATATATTCTACCCACCTCCTGCTGGGGTTACCGACTCTTGAGCAGATCTTGGCACCGACTTTGACCCCTCCCCCTGCTGCTGGGTCAGCAGGACTCCCTGGCAATATGTTTGGTACAGAATCTTAACCACACCTCAAGGAAAAAGTCACATAGTGTGTGATGCCCCTAAATACTGTGACCGAATTGTCGGAAACCACTGAAAGCTCTTCACACAAAAATGAATAAATCAAACAATTTAATTCCTATCCATCTGAGGACTTCAGATTCCAGATAAATTATGCAAATTAGCTGTCCAAATTCCTATTTACAAGTCAAAGATATGCTTTGCCTTATATGACATGATCTAGATTAGAGAGGAGTATTATTTGAGTGCTTTTTGCAAAATCTATGCATCGTTATTACAGATTTCCCTATCAATATGCAAATTCACTATGACATCATCAATATACATGAAAATAAATATCTCCATCGGGTTCAGCATGTGAAACTACCCCAGTATGCTAAATTACATGTCTCTATCATCGATATCTAGAGAGTTATTCTAATAATTCTGTTCATCTGTGCTAATCCCAGGTTAACAAGCCCACCCAACAGCTAAATCCGTATTCTGTAGCTAGGAGACTGGATTTCATATCTATAATTAGAATAATATATGGAAAAGAAAGCTGGGGAAGTGAGGATCACAAAGATATTGGGATTTTAAAAATCTGTCAAGTAGTTCAAGAGTTATGGAGGAAAGTCTAGTCAGATTAGTTGAATTTGAGGAACTCAAGTATATAGAAAACAATAGAAAGCATAATGACTGCATAGATTTTGCAAAAAGCACTCGAATAAAACTCTGAACTAGCTGTCCAAATTCTTATTTACAAGTCAAAGATATGCTTTGCCTTATATGACATGATCTAGATTAGAGGGGAGTATTATTCGAGTGCTTTTTGCAAAATCTATGCAGTCATTGAAGGATAATTATTACCTACTATATCTAAAAAACTATGATTCTGGTAGAATCCACTTGAAGTTGCTCCCGCACATAAAGACAGAGTGAACACGACCTATGTTTGGAGAATGGAAGCCCACGAGAGTGAGATTCTCATGCAGTGAAAAACTCAAACCTGTTCTTCTTTTTTGTATTTCTATACTCAGACAAACTTCTTCTCTTATGATTCATTTCAAGCCATGCCAAAATCAAAGTTCGGTATTGTAGTTTTCTGATCTATTTTTCTCGTGAGGAACCAATGAGATCTCAACTTTCGCTGGTCTCTGTGGTAGCCCTTTCAAAACTCCACTGGTACCCTCCCCCCACCACCACTCCAGCCACCACTCTAAGTATTTGACCCATGTCATACATCTAGCACTAAGGAGCAGTCAGCAAAGTGTTCGGCTAGGGATGTGGGTGTAGGGAGTTCGATCCCCGTGTTGGCCTTGACTTTTCGTTTTTTTGTATATTTTACTGTACAAAAAAGATCTGACTGGCGATCGCTGACATAACCTAAAGGTTTATGAAAAGGATCTAACTACATGGAATAACATACATATTCCAAAATGGGCAAAACAAGACAAAAATCGTCTTCGCAGGTCGATCCAAGCGCACCTGTACAAGTTACGCACTCTCCATTCACATTCTCATTCCATTGAGAGCATGGGGATTGTAGCTAAACCTCTGCAAGGGAGAGTGATACTATGCTTCATACAGTATCCGCTAGATGGCGCTCCAAACCCAATTCTAAACCTTTTTTACCATATTTTCCTGTGCATGACTTAAATCAAGTGTCCCATAAATGTTTACGGTTTGATTGAAACCAAACTATTATAATCACTTCGGGAAAGTTGTTCTACTATGACTCAACCATTACCTGTTTCAGTTGTGTGTTTATTTATTGAGAAATACAGATTTAGAGACTGACATTTACTGAAGAGAGAGAAATCTCTCAACTTCAAAAATTATTTCCTAAGGTGTGGTTAGTCACAGGTCATCAAACATCCATCAGAATTGAACATCTATATCTTGTTTAATGACGACTAATGTATCATTGCGATACTTTCAAGCTGAATGTGTTTTTTATTGGTTTTAAGAAAATTGGAGACATTTTTTTTATCAGCTTCGTCTAAAAAATTAATAACACCAAATATATACCAATCTGAACAAAATTTTAAACAAGATCTGAAAGCCAACATATATAGCTATCATTTACTTCTTTAGTTATGTCTCTATTTTGTTTTATAAGTAAATGACACAACTCCAAAGATTTGACCTAGTTTTACCATTTTTCAAAATCAATAATTTTCGATTTACTTGCATTAAATCACGTCATATACATGTCTACTGGTATGGATGAGTCCAGCTTGAAACGCCCGATCCACCTGTGAAAAAATCATTCAGAAATTCCCATCCGTTCCGGAGATATTTGAAAAAATATGATCTTAAGAGAGTGAGAGATTTGACCTAGATTCAGCCTCAACTTTTTCCGCTGGTCCGTTTTCGATTTTGCCAATGCGTACTCGGGTACCAGATTCAGTTTTTACTGGATTCTCAGTTGAGCTTTGACTCAGCTGTGAAGCCTCATGCCCGACTTTGACACCAGGGGTCTCTACTGGTACTAATTCACTGTACAGTATAGGGATATGCATGTGGCCTCTGCTACACTGGCCACCAGAGCCACACTACATTAGCTCTGGTCGGGTTAAATAAGCGGCCGCCTTGAACCAATATTGAATATTGTTTCTTACTCTCCTAATAGATCTTTAGCACTGATTTGGGAATAATATCATATCATCTCTATCAACATGTGTAGCTCTTTGAAGAATGTCATATACATGTAGATTTGTAAAGTAATTGTCAGAAATTCTACTTTCACATATAGATCTTTTTATATTCAAACATATAGTACTGCATATTTATTTATTTATTAATTTTTTTATAATTTTGAGTTTTTAATACAACTAGCGACTTCGTCGAGTCCAAGTGAAGGTGAAAATATTGAAAAAGGAAACCACAGACTGCCGATAGCTGGGTTCGAACACCCAACATTCGGATCTCCAGGCGAACACCCTACCGAATACTCCACAAAGTCAGTTAGTACGATAGGGTCAAATACTTAGGCTGTTGGTGGCTGGGTGGAATCAGCCGAGTTTTGAAAGTGGGGTTACCAGTGAAAGTTGAGATCTCATTAGTTTCTCACGAGAAAAGTAGATAAGAAAACTACACTACTAAACATCGATTTCGGCATGGCCCGAAATAAATCATAAGAGAAAAGATATTTCTGCTAATAGACCTACAAAAAAGAAGAACACATTCTAATATTTTCCTCCACGAGATTCTCACTCTCGTGGCTCCTCAGTCTCCAGCCCTAGGTCTGGTTAACTATGTCTCTATGTGCGGGAGCAACTTCAAGCGGATTCAACGAAATTCTACCGTTTTAGTTTTAGTAGGTTATCATCTATCACTCATACCATCAGCTTGTCTGTACTCATCACTTATCAGCAATAAACTTTTAATTGAAACAGAATGACTCAGGTTTTGTGTGGCTAAGATCTCAACTTTCGCTGGTCTCTGTGGTAGCCCTTTCAAAACTCCACTGGTACCCTCCCTCCCCCCACCCACCACCACTCCAGCCACCACTCTAAGTATTTGACCCATGTCATACATCTAGCACTAAGGAGCAGTCAGCAAAGTGTTCGGCTAGGGATGTGGGTGTAGGGAGTTCGATCCCCGTGTTGGCCTTGACTTTTCGTTTTTTTTGTATATCTTACTGTACAAAAAAGATCTGACTGGCGATCGCTGACATAACCTAAAGGTTTATGAAAAGGATCTAACTACATGGAATAACATACATATTCCAAAATGGGCAAAACAAGACAAAAATCGTCTTCGCAGGTCGATCCAAGCGCACCAGTCCAAGTTACGCACTCTCCATTCACATTCTCATTCCATTGAGAGCATGGGGATTGTAGCTAAACCTCTGCAAGGGAGAGTGATACTATGCTTCATACAGTATCCGCTAGATGGCGCTCCAAACCCAATTCTAAACCTTTTTTACCATATTTTCCTGTGCATGACTTAAATCAAGTGTCCCATAAATGTTTACGGTTTGATTGAAACCAAACTATTATAATCACTTCGGGAAAGTTGTTCTACTATGACTCAACCATTACCTGTTTCAGTTGTGTGTTTATTCATTGAGAAATACAGATTTAGAGACTGACATTTACTGAAGAGAGAGAAATCTCTCAAATTCAAAAATTATTTCCTAAGGCGTGGTTAGTCACAGGTCATCAAACATCCATCAGAATTGAACATCTATATCTTGTTTAATGACGACTAATGTATCATTGCGATACTTTCAAGCTGAATGTGTTTTTTATTGGTTTTAAGAAAATTGGAGACATTTTTTTTATCAGCTTCGTCTAAAAAATTAATAACACCAAATATATACCAATCTGAACAAAATTTTAAACAAGATCTGAAAGCCAACATATATAGCTATCATTTACTTCTTTAGTTATGTCTCTATTTTGTTTTATAAGTAAATGCCACAACTCCAAAGATTTGACCTAGTTTTACCATTTTTCAAAATCAATAATTTTCGATTTTCTTACATTAAATCACGTCATATACATGTCTGCTGGTATGGATGAGTCCAGCTTGAAACGCCCGATCCACCTGTGAAAAAATCATTCAGAAATTCCCATCCGTTCCGGAGATATTTGAAAAAGTATGATCTCAAGAGAGTGAGAGATTTGACCTAGATTCAGCCTCAACTTTTTCCGCTGGTCCGTTTTCGATTTTGCCAATGCGTACTCGGGTACCAGATTCAGTTTTTACTGGATTCTCAGTTGAGCTTTGACTCAGCTGTGAAGCCTCATGCCCGACTTTGACACCAGGGGTCTCTACTGGTACTAATTCACTGTACAGTATAGAGATATGCATGTGGCCTCTGCTACACTGGCCACCAGAGCCACACTACATTAGCTCTGGTCGGGTTAAATAAGCGGCCGCCTTGAACCAATATTGAATATTGTTTCTTACTCTCCTAATAGATCTTTAGCACTGATTTGGGAATAATATCATATCATCTCTATCAACATATGTAGCTCTTTGAAGAATGTCATATACATGTAGATTTGTAAAGTAATTGTCAGAAATTCTACTTTCACATATAGATCTTTTTATATTCAAACATATAGTACTGCATATTTATTTATTTCTTTATTTTTTTATAATTTTGAGTTTTTAATACAGCTAGCGACTTCGTCGAGTCCAAGTGAAGGTGAAAATATTGAAAAAGGAAACCACAGACTGCCAATAGCTGGGTTCGAACACCCAACATTCGGATTTCCAGGTGAACACCCTACCGAATACTCCACAAAGTCAGTTAGTACAATGGGTCAAATACTTAGGCTGTTGGTGGCTGGGTGGAATCAGCGGAGTTTTGAAAGTGGGGTTACCAGCGAAGGTTGAGATCTCATTAGTTTCTCACGAGAAAAGTAGATAAGAAAACTACACTACTAAACATCGATTTCGGCATGGCCCGAAATAAATCATAAGAGAAAAGATATTTCTGCTAATAGACCTACAAAAAAGAAGAATAGATTCTAATATTTTCCTCCACGAGATTCTCACTCTCGTGGCTCCTCAGTCTCCAGCCCTAGGTCTGGTTAACTATGTCTCTATGTGCGGGAGCAACTTCAAGCGGATTCAACGAAATTCTACCGTTTTAGTTTTAGTAGGTAATCATCTATCACTCATACCATCAGCTAGTCTGTACTCATCACTTATCATCAATAAACTTTTAATTGAAACAGAATGACTCAGGTTTTGTGTGGCTAAGATCTCAACTTTCGCTGGTCTCTGTGGTAGCCCTTTCAAAACTCCACTGGTACCCTCCCCCCACCCACCACCACTCCAGCCACCACTCTAGGTATTTGACCCATGTCATACATCCAGCGCTAAGGAGCAGTCAGCAAAGTGTTCGGCTAGGGATGTGGGTGTAGGGAGTTCGATCCCCGTGTTGGCCTTGACTTTTCGTTTTTTTGGTATATTTTACTGTACAAAAAAGATCTGACTGGCGATCGCTGACATAACCTAAAGGTTTATGAAAAGGATCTAACTACATGGAATAACATACATATTCCAAAATGGGCAAAACAAGACAAAAATCGTCTTCGCAGGTCGATCCAAGCGCACCTGTACAAGTTACGCACTCTCCATTCACATTCTCATTCCATTGAGAGCATGGGGATTGTAGCTAAACCTCTGCAAGGGAGAGTGATACTATGCTTCATACAGTATCCGCTAGATGGCGCTCCAAACCCAATTCTAAACCTTTTTTACCATATTTTCCTGTGCATGACTTAAATCAAGTGTCCCATAAATGTTTACGGTTTGATTGAAACCAAACTATTATAATCACTTCAGGAAAGTTGTTCTACTATGACTCAACCATTACCTGTTTCAGTTGTGTGTTTATTTATTGAGAAATACAGATTTAGAGACTGACATTTACTGAAGAGAGAGAAATCTCTCAACTTCAAAAATTATTTCCTAAGGCGTGGTTAGTCACAGGTCATCAAACATCCATCAGAATTGAACATCTATATCTTGTTTAATGACGACTAATGTATCATTGCGATACTTTCAAGCTGAATGTGTTTTTTATTGGTTTTAAGAAAATTGGAGACATTTTTTTTATCAGCTTCGTCTAAAAAATTAATAACACCAAATATATACCAATCTGAACAGAATTTTAAACAAGATCTGAAAGCCAACATATATAGCTATCATTTACTTCTTTAGTTATGTCTCTATTTTGTTTTATAAGTAAATGACACAACTCCAAAGATTTGACCTAGTTTTACCATTTTTCAAAATCAATAATTTTCGATTTACTTGCATTAAATCACGTCATATACATGTCTACTGGTATGGATGAGTCCAGCTTGAAACGCCCGATCCACCTGTGAAAAAATCATTCAGAAATTCCCATCCGTTCCGGAGATATTTGAAAAAATATGATCTTAAGAGAGTGAGAGATTTGACCTAGATTCAGCCTCAACTTTTTCCGCTGGTCCGTTTTCGATTTTGCCAATGCGTACTCGGGTACCAGATTCAGTTTTTACTGGATTCTCAGTTGAACTTTGACTCAGCTGTGAAGCCTCATGCCCGACTTTGACACCAGGGGTCTCTACTGGTACTAATTCACTGTACAGTATAGGGATATGCATGTGGCCTCTGCTACACTGGCCACCAGAGCCACACTACATTAGCTCTGGTTGGGTTAAATAAGCGGCCGCCTTGAACCAATATTGAATATTGTTTCTTACTCTCCTAATAGATCTTTAGCACTGATTTGGGAATAATATCATATCATCTCTATCAACATGTGTAGCTCTTTGAAGAATGTCATATACATGTAGATTTGTAAAGTAATTGTCAGAAATTCTACTTTCACATATAGATCTTTTTATATTCAAACATATAGTACTGCATATTTATTTATTTATTAATTTTTTTATAATTTTGAGTTTTTAATACAACTAGCGACTTCGTCGAGTCCAAGTGAAGGTGAAAATATTGAAAAAGGAAACCACAGACTGCCAATAGCTGGGTTCGAACACCCAACCTTCGGATCTCCAGGCGAACACCCTACCGAATACTCCACAAAGTCAGTTAGTACGATAGGGTCAAATACTTAGGCTGTTGGTGGCTGGGTGGAATCAGCGGAGTTTTGAAAGTGGGGTTACCAGCGAAAGTTGAGATTTCATTAGTTTCTCACGAGAAAAGTAGATAAGAAAACTACACTACTAAACATCGATTTCGGCATGGCCCGAAATAAATCATAAGAGAAAAGATATTTCTGCTAATAGACCTACAAAAAAGAAGAACAGATTCTAATATTTTCCTCCACGAGATTCTCACTCTCGTGGCTCCTCAGTCTCCAGCCCTAGGTCTGGTTAACTATGTCTCTATGTGCGGGAGCAACTTCAAGCGGATTCAACGAAATTCTACCGTTTTAGATATAGTAGGTAATCATCTATCACTCATACCATCAGCTTGTCTGTACTCATCACTTATCATCAATAAACTTTTAATTGAAACAGAATGACTCAGGTTTTGTGTGGCTAAGATCTCAACTTTCGCTGGTCTCTGTGGTAGCCCTTTCAAAACTCCACTGGTACCCTCCCCCCACCCACCACCACTCCAGCCACCACTCTAAGTATTTGACCCATGTCATACATCTAGCACTAAGAATCAGTGAGCAAAGTGTTCGGCTAGGGATGTGGGTGTAGGGAGTTCGATCCCCGTGTTGGCCTTGACTTTTCGTTTTTTTTGTATATTTTACTGTACAAAAAAGATCTGACTGGCGATCGCTGACATAACCTAAAGGTTTATGAAAAGGATCTAACTACATGGAATAACATACATATTCCAAAATGGGCAAAACAAGACAAAAATCGTCTTCGCAGGTCGATCCAAGCGCACCAGTCCAAGTTACGCACTCTCCATTCACATTCTCATTCCATTGAGAGCATGGGGATTGTAGCTTAACCTCTGCAAGGGAGAGTGATACTATGCTTCATACAGTATCCGCTAGATGGCGCTCCAAACCCAATTCTAAACCTTTTTTACCATATTTTCCTGTGCATGACTTAAATCAAGTGTCCCATAAATGTTTACGGTTTGATTGAAACCAAACTATTATAATCACTTCGGGAAAGTTGTTCTACTATGACTCAACCATTACCTGTTTCAGTTGTGTGTTTATTCATTGAGAAATATAGATTTAGAGACTGACATTTACTGAAGAGAGAGAAATCTCTCAAATTCAAAAATTATTTCCTAAGGCGTGGTTAGTCACAGGTCATCAAACATCCATCAGAATTGAACATCTATATCTTGTTTAATGACGACTAATGTATCATTGCGATACTTTCAAGCTGAATGTGTTTTTTATTGGTTTTAAGAAAATTGGAGACATTTTTTTTATCAGCTTCGTCTAAAAAATTAATAACACCAAATATATACCAATCTGAACAAAATTTTAAACAAGATCTGAAAGCCAACATATATAGCTATCATTTACTTCTTTAGTTATGTCTCTATTTTGTTTTATAAGTAAATGACACAACTCCAAAGATTTGACCTAGGTTTACCATTTTTCAAAATCAATAATTTTCGATTTTCTTACATTAAATCACGTCATATACATGTCTACTGGTATGGATGAGTCCAGCTTGAAACGCCCGATCCACCTGTGAAAAAATCATTCAGAAATTCCCATCCGTTCCGGAGATATTTGAAAAAATATGATCTTAAGAGAGTGAGAGATTTGACCTAGATTCAGCCTCAACTTTTTCCGCTGGTCCGTTTTCGATTTTGCCAATGCGTACTCGGGTACCAGATTCAGTTTTTACTGGATTCTCAGTTGAGCTTTGACTCAGCTGTGAAGCCTCATGCCCGACTTTGACACCAGGGGTCTCTACTGGTACTAATTCACTGTACAGTATAGGGATATGCATGTGGCCTCTGCTACACTGGCCACCAGAGCCACACTACATTAGCTCTGGTCGGGTTAAATAAGCGGCCGCCTTGAACCAATATTGAATATTGTTTCTTACTCTCCTAATAGATCTTTAGCACTGATTTGGGAATAATATCATATCATCTCTATCAACATGTGTAGCTCTTTGAAGAATGTCATATACATGTAGATTTGTAAAGTAATTGTCAGAAATTCTACTTTCACATATAGATCTTTTTATATTCAAACATATAGTACTGCATATTTATTTATTTCTTTATTTTTTTATAATTTTGAGTTTTTAATACAACTAGCGAATTCGTCGAGTCCAAGTGAAGGTGAAAATATTGAAAAAGGAAACCACAGACTGCCGATAGCTTGGTTCGAACACCCAACATTCGGATTTCCAGGCGAACACCCTACCGAATACTCCACAAAGTCAGTTAGTACAACAGGGTCAAATACTTAGGCTGTTGGTGGCTGGGTGGAATCAGCCGAGTTTTGAAAGTGGGGTTACCAGCGAAAGTTGAGATCTCATTAGTTTCTCACGAGAAAAGTAGATAAGAAAACTACACTACTAAACATCGATTTCGGCATGGCCCGAAATAAATCATAAGAGAAAAGATATTTCTGCCAATAGACTTACAAAAAAGAAGAACAGATTCTAATATTTTCCTCCACGAGATTCTCACTCTCGTGGCTCCTCAGTCTCCAGCCCTAGGTCTGGTTAACTATGTCTCTATGTGCGGGAGCAACTTCAAGCGGATTTGACGAAATTCTACCGTTTTAGATATAGTAGGTAATCATCTATCACTCATACCATCAGCTTGTCTGTACTCTTCACTTATCATCAATAAACTTTTAATTGAAACAGAATGACTCAGGTTTTGTGTGGCTAAGATCTCAACTTTCGCTGGTCTCTGTGGTAGCCCTTTCAAAACTCCACTGGTACCCTCCCCCCACCCACCACCACTCCAGCCACCACTCTAAGTATTTGACCCATGTCATACATCTAGCACTAAGGAGCAGTCAGCAAAGTGTTCGGCTAGGGATGTGGGTGTAGGGAGTTCGATCCCCGTGTTGGCCTTGACTTTTCGTTTTTTTTGTATATCTTACTGTACAAAAAAGATCTGACTGGCGATCGCTGACATAACCTAAAGGTTTATGAAAAGGATCTAACTACATGGAATAACATACATATTCCAAAATGGGCAAAACAAGACAAAAATCGTCTTCGCAGGTCGATCCAAGCGCACCAGTCCAAGTTACGCACTCTCCATTCACATTCTCATTCCAGAGTGACCATCAACAATCCAATCACTCTATGCTCTCTGTACCTACCACCAAGTCAGAGAGTCACATATCAAGATCTGGTATCACTTGTTGAGCAACTCCCTGCCCCATTTATGCTGCTTGGTGATTTCAATGCCCACAGCACAATATGGGGATCAGACCACACAGATGGTAAAGGACGGATGATTGAGAGGATCTTGGACAAGAAATCTCTCTGTCTGTTTAACAACGGATCTCCAACTTTCCTTTGCAGATCAGGCAAACGCACTGCTCTTGACCTAACGATCTGCCACCCAAATGTGTTTGCAGAATTTGACTGGAGAATCCACAATGACACCTGTGGCAGTGACCATTTCCCAGTCATCCTGCAGACAACAAAAAACCATACACATGATGACAGACCCCAACGGTGGAAAACACACAAAGCCGACTGGGAGGAATTCCAAAGGCTATGTGACTTATCCTTCCTACCATGGGAACTGGCTAAAATGAAAAGGGACCCTGCACAGTACTTCACAGAAACCCTCCGGGAAGTGAGTACCATGTGTATCCCTAAGACATCAAAAACTGCTCCCAGAAGATCCTGTCCATGGTTTAATGACAAATGCAGAGAATCAAGGAAGGACAGGAGGAGGGCATTAAGAAGGCTGGAAAGCAATATCAACATGCATAAAATGAATGCTTTCCTTCTACAACGAGCCAAGACAAAGCTCACCTACAACCAAGAAAAAAGGGAGTCCTTCCATGGATACGTCAAATCTATTGATGGGTCCACTCCCTTAAAGAAGGTGTATGATAGAGTGAGGAGGCTGAATGGGAAACCAACTCCCACTCGCAACCATTTGAAAGATAATGACGGAATTAAAGAGACAGCTGAGGAGATTGCAGACACATTTGCAAACCACTTCAGCAAAGTCTCGTCCAGTACCAACTGCTCAGATACTTTCCTGGAGCACAAGTTGAGACAGGAGAGGAACAAGCTCAACTTCCATTCTGAAAACCAGGAAGCTTACAACAGGCTATTTACATTTGATGAGTTGAAGCATGCCCTCCACCAATCAAAGGACTCCTGTCCTGGACCTGATGACATCCACTATCAGATGCTGAAACATCTGCCAGAGCAATCACTCGATCTTCTGTTGGCCCTTTATAACAACATCTGGACAACAGGTGATTACCCACCATACTGGTCTGGGGCAACCGTTGTACCAATTCCAAAACCAGGGAAAGATACAAGCATTGCCTCCAGCTACAGACCCATAGCTATGACCAGCTGCCTGGCCAAGACTATGGAGAGGATGGTGAACAACAGACTGGTGTGGTTCTTGGAATCCCAAAATATTCTAACTCCATACCAGTCAGGATTCCGCAAGGGACGTAGCACCACTGATCACCTTGTCCGATTAGAGAGCTACATCCGAGAGGGATTTGCCAAAAAGGAGCATGTTGTAGCTGTTTTCTTTGACCTTGAAAAAGCGTACGATACAACATGGAAATATGGCATCCTCCAAGACATACACAAAATGGGGTTTCGTGGCAGATTACCATTCTTTGTGAAGGGATTTCTTGCCAACAGAACCTTCAATGTACGTTTGGGTGCCACACAGTCAAAGGGAGTTGACCAGGAGATGGGTGTGCCCCAAGGCTGCGTCCTCTCGGTGACGCTGTTTGGTATAAAAATTAACCAGATTTGTAAAACCCTCCAGAGTGGTGTTGAATGCTGTCTTTATGTGGATGACCTTGTCATCTGCTACAAGTCCAGCCTGATGGCCATCGTGGAGAGGAAACTACAACAAACACTGAACAGCCTGGAAACCTGGAACCTAGAAAATGGATTCAAGTTTTCAGAATCCAAAACTTCATGTGTGCACTTCTGCAGAAGGAGAGGGTGCAAGGAAGTACCTGCACTAACCCTTCAGAGAAAGCACCTCACAAATAAAGAGGAGGTAAAATTCCTTGGGCTTGTGTTTGACAGAATACTTTCCTTCAAACCCCATGTGGAATACCTCAGGAAGAAATGCCAGAAAGCTATGAATCTCTTGAAAATGTTATCCCACACTGATTGGGGTGCTGACAGAGAGATATTGCTCATCCTATACAAGACCTACATCCAATCCCGTTTGGATTATGGCTCAATAGTGTACGCATCTGCTGCAAAGTCCTATTTAGACTGGCTTAAACCTGTCCAGAACCAGGGACTGCGGCTGTGCCTAGGTGCATTCCGATCCTCACCAGCCATAAGCCTTCATGTAGAGGCAGGCATTCTTCCACTTGATCTGCGACGTGAGAAGCTGTCTCTCCAGTATGCCATCAAAGTGAAGGCTAACAAAAGAAATCCAACACATGACACAGTCTTCAGAAATGATCACAGTATCTACAACAGAAAGAAGAATGTGACAAAACCCTTCTCGGCACGAGTCAGAACCCTTATTCGAGAAGCACGTGTACCAACACACAAGGTCAAGGAAGAGAAACCTGCCAAGTCACCACCATGGATGCAAGCAGCTCCTACTGTCCTATTTGACCTCTGTAAGAATAAGAAAGCTGATACTCCATCAAACACATATGAGAAAGAGCTAGCAGCCATCCGTAGGCAATACCAAAATTCAGTAGAGGTATATACGGATGGCTCCAAGGATGGAAACCGTGTAGGCTTTGCTGCACACACCCCTTATGGGAATCGTAGAGGTGCACTACATGCCCAAAGTAGCATCTTCACCGCTGAAGCACACGCTCTCATGAGTGCTTTGGAATGGATGAAGGTGTCAGGCTCATCACGGTACATCATCTTTTCTGACTCCAGGTCTTGCTTGCAGGCTTTATGCCAGCATGATCCAAGAAACCCTGTGATACAAGCCATAAGAGAATCATATGGAGAACTAAAAGAAAGAGACAAAGAGGTAACCTTCTGTTGGCTACCCAGCCACATAGGTATTGAAGGCAATGAAGCTGCAGACCAGGCAGCTAAGAAGGCTCTCGGTCTCAGACCAGGTGCGGGATCTCTTCCACACACCGACCTTCTGCCTATGCCCAGAGAATACACGCAGAAGAAATGGCAGAGCCGTTGGAGCTCTACCCAAAACAACAAACTCCACACCATCATACCAATGATTGATAAGAAGAAGCCAAACAACACAGGTCTTACAAGAAGTGAGATGACACGACTGACCCGTCTACGGATAGGCCACTCAAAGCTAACACATGGGCACCTCATGCGAGGCGAATTACAACCTATGTGCCAGCAATGCCACATTGTTCTCTCAGTGAACCATCTCATGTTATCTTGTCGGGCAACAAAAAGGTCTAGGGACAAGTATCTGAAAGGTACAACGTCTATGCACAGTGTATTTCAAAACACTGATAAGAAAGAAATCCTGGCGTTCCTCAGGGAAACCAAGATCTCCGAAAAGCTCTAAAAGTATATCAGAAGGGAAAATTCTATCAGATCACCCCTTGCTCCTCCAAGGAGCACTTGGAAACCCAGTCCGGTATGGGAGGTTGACCAAAACTGTCAGCCGGCTTGACCTGTAGCCAATCACAGGGAGCAGCCTCATACTCGTCAGCTTACTGACCCGATTGGTATGTTGCAGCGACTGGTTTGCCGTTGTCAGTATAATGTGACCGGCGGAGTGTTGTGTCAATGGTCTGCGGCACAGCCCTTCAGTGAGGCAGCACTATAAAACGGGCATAGGGTCCCACTGCTACAAGTAGACCAAAGTTGAGTAAGTATACAAACAATTGGATGAATCCATGATTGTAAATAATGAGGAAGTCTGGAAAGGACCTGTAACGGTTGGCCGGACGTAAAATCACCCAAACAAACAAACAAACTTGTAGCTTAACCTCTGCAAGGGAGAGTGATACTATGCTTCATACAGTATCCGCTAGATGGCGCTCCAAACCCAAATCTAAACCTTTTTTACCATATTTTCCTGTGCATGACTTAAATCAAGTGTCCCATAAATGTTTACGGTTTGATTGAAACCAAACTATTATAATCACTTCGGGAAAGTTGTTCTACTATGACTCAACCATTACCTGTTTCAGTTGTGTGTTTATTCATTGAGAAATACAGATTTAGAGACTGACATTTACTGAAGAGAGAGAAATCTCTCAAATTCAAAAATTATTTCCTAAGGCGTGGTTAGTCACAGGTCATCAAACATCCATCAGAATTGAACATCTATATCTTGTTTAATGACGACTAATGTATCATTGCGATACTTTCAAGCTGAATGTGTTTTTTATTGGTTTTAAGAAAATTGGAGACATTTTTTTTATCAGCTTCGTCTAAAAAATTAATAACACCAAATATATACCAATCTGAACAAAATTTTAAACAAGATCTGAAAGCCAACATATATAGCTATCATTTACTTCTTTAGTTATGTCTCTCTTTTGTTTTATAAGTAAATGACACAACTCCAAAGATTTGACCTAGTTTTACCATTTTTCAAAATCAATAATTTTCGATTTTCTTACATTAAATCACGTCATATACATGTCTACTGGTATGGATGAGTCCAGCTTGAAACGCCCGATCCACCTGTGAAAAAATCATTCAGAAATTGCCATCTGTTCCGGAGATATTTGAAAAAGTATGATCTCAAGAGAGTGAGAGATTTGACCTAGATTCAGCCTCAACTTTTTCCGCTGGTCCGTTTTCGATTTTGCCAATGCGTACTCGGGTACCAAATTCAGTTTTTACTGGATTCTCAGTTGAGCTTTGACTCAGCTGTGAAGCCTCATGCCCGACTTTGACATCAGGGGTCTCTACTGGTACTAATTCACTGTACAGTATAGAGATATGCATGTGGCCTCTGCTACACTGGCCACCAGAGCCACATTACCTTAGCTCTGGTCGGGTTAAATAAGTGGCCGCCTTGAACCAATATTGAATATTGTTTCTTACTCTCCTAATAGATCTTTAGCACTGATTTGGGAATAATATCATATCATCTCTATCAACATATGTAGCTCTTTGAAGAATGTCATATACATGTAGATTTGTAAAGTAATTGTCAGAAATTCTACTTTCACATATAGATCTTTTTATATTCAAACATATAGTACTGAATATTTATTTATTTCTTTATTTTTTTATAATTTTGAGTTTTTAATACAGCTAGCGACTTCGTCGAGTCCAAGTGAAGGTGAAAATATTGAAAAAGGAAACCACAGACTGCCAATAGCTGGGTTCGAACACCCAACATTCGGATTTCCAGGTGAACACCTTACCGAATACTCCACAAAGTCAGTTAGTACAATGGGTCAAATACTTAGGCTGTTGGTGGCTGGGTGGAATCAGCGGAGTTTTGAAAGTGGGGTTACCAGTGAAAGTTGAGATCTCATTAGTTTCTCACGAGAAAAGTAGATAAGAAAACTACACTACTAAACATCGATTTCGGCATGGCCCGAAATAAATCATAAGAGAAAAGATATTTCTGCTAATAGACCTACAAAAAAGAAGAACACATTCTAATATTTTCCTCCACGAGATTCTCACTCTCGTGGCTCCTCAGTCTCCAGCCCTAGGTCTGGTTAACTATGTCTCTATGTGCGGGAGCAACTTCAAGCGGATTCAACGAAATTCTACCGTTTTAGTTTTAGTAGGTTATCATCTATCACTCATACCATCAGCTTGTCTGTACTCATCACTTATCAGCAATAAACTTTTAATTGAAACAGAATGACTCAGGTTTTGTGTGGCTAAGATCTCAACTTTCGCTGGTCTCTGTGGTAGCCCTTTCAAAACTCCACTGGTACCCTCCCTCCCCCCACCCACCACCACTCCAGCCACCACTCTAAGTATTTGACCCATGTCATACATCTAGCACTAAGGAGCAGTCAGCAAAGTGTTCGGCTAGGGATGTGGGTGTAGGGAGTTCGATCCCCGTGTTGGCCTTGACTTTTCGTTTTTTTTGTATATCTTACTGTACAAAAAAGATCTGACTGGCGATCGCTGACATAACCTAAAGGTTTATGAAAAGGATCTAACTACATGGAATAACATACATATTCCAAAATGGGCAAAACAAGACAAAAATCGTCTTCGCAGGTCGATCCAAGCGCACCAGTCCAAGTTACGCACTCTCCATTCACATTCTCATTCCATTGAGAGCATGGGGATTGTAGCTAAACCTCTGCAAGGGAGAGTGATACTATGCTTCATACAGTATCCGCTAGATGGCGCTCCAAACCCAATTCTAAACCTTTTTTACCATATTTTCCTGTGCATGACTTAAATCAAGTGTCCCATAAATGTTTACGGTTTGATTGAAACCAAACTATTATAATCACTTCGGGAAAGTTGTTCTACTATGACTCAACCATTACCTGTTTCAGTTGTGTGTTTATTCATTGAGAAATACAGATTTAGAGACTGACATTTACTGAAGAGAGAGAAATCTCTCAAATTCAAAAATTATTTCCTAAGGCGTGGTTAGTCACAGGTCATCAAACATCCATCAGAATTGAACATCTATATCTTGTTTAATGACGACTAATGTATCATTGCGATACTTTCAAGCTGAATGTGTTTTTTATTGGTTTTAAGAAAATTGGAGACATTTTTTTTATCAGCTTCGTCTAAAAAATTAATAACACCAAATATATACCAATCTGAACAAAATTTTAAACAAGATCTGAAAGCCAACATATATAGCTATCATTTACTTCTTTAGTTATGTCTCTCTTTTGTTTTATAAGTAAATGACACAACTCCAAAGATTTGACCTAGTTTTACCATTTTTCAAAATCAATAATTTTCGATTTTCTTACATTAAATCACGTCATATACATGTCTACTGGTATGGATGAGTCCAGCTTGAAACGCCCGATCCACCTGTGAAAAAATCATTCAGAAATTGCCATCTGTTCCGGAGATATTTGAAAAAGTATGATCTCAAGAGAGTGAGAGATTTGACCTAGATTCAGCCTCAACTTTTTCCGCTGGTCCGTTTTCGATTTTGCCAATGCGTACTCGGGTACCAGATTCAGTTTTTACTGGATTCTCAGTTGAGCTTTGACTCAGCTGTGAAGCCTCATGCCCGACTTTGACATCAGGGGTCTCTACTGGTACTAATTCACTGTACAGTATAGAGATATGCATGTGGCCTCTGCTACACTGGCCACCAGAGCCACATTACCTTAGCTCTGGTCGGGTTAAATAAGCGGCCGCCTTGAACCAATATTGAATATTGTTTCTTACTCTCCTAATAGATCTTTAGCACTGATTTGGGAATAATATCATATCATCTCTATCAACATATGTAGCTCTTTGAAGAATGTCATATACATGTAGATTTGTAAAGTAATTGTCAGAAATTCTACTTTCACATATAGATCTTTTTATATTCAAACATATAGTACTGAATATTTATTTATTTCTTTATTTTTTTATAATTTTGAGTTTTTAATACAGCTAGCGACTTCGTCGAGTCCAAGTGAAGGTGAAAATATTGAAAAAGGAAACCACAGACTGCCAATAGCTGGGTTCGAACACCCAACATTCGGATTTCCAGGTGAACACCCTACCGAATACTCCACAAAGTCAGTTAGTACAATGGGTCAAATACTTAGGCTGTTGGTGGCTGGGTGGAATCAGCGGAGTTTTGAAAGTGGGGTTACCAGTGAAAGTTGAGATCTCATTAGTTTCTCACGAGAAAAGTAGATAAGAAAACTACACTACTAAACATCGATTTCGGCATGGCCCGAAATAAATCATAAGAGAAAAGATATTTCTGCTAATAGACCTACAAAAAAGAAGAACACATTCTAATATTTTCCTCCACGAGATTCTCACTCTCGTGGCTCCTCAGTCTCCAGCCCTAGGTCTGGTTAACTATGTCTCTATGTGCGGGAGCAACTTCAAGCAGATTCAACGAAATTCTACCGTTTTAGTTTTAGTAGGTTATCATCTATCACTCATACCATCAGCTTGTCTGTACTCATCACTTATCAGCAATAAACTTTTAATTGAAACAGAATGACTCAGGTTTTGTGTGGCTAAGATCTCAACTTTCGCTGGTCTCTGTGGTAGCCCTTTCAAAACTCCACTGGTACCCTCCCTCCCCCCACCCACCACCACTCCAGCCACCACTCTAAGTATTTGACCCATGTCATACATCTAGCACTAAGGAGCAGTCAGCAAAGTGTTCGGCTAGGGATGTGGGTGTAGGGAGTTCGATCCCCGTGTTGGCCTTGACTTTTCGTTTTTTTTGTATATCTTACTGTACAAAAAAGATCTGACTGGCGATCGCTGACATAACCTAAAGGTTTATGAAAAGGATCTAACTACATGGAATAACATACATATTCCAAAATGGGCAAAACAAGACAAAAATCGTCTTCGCAGGTCGATCCAAGCGCACCAGTCCAAGTTACGCACTCTCCATTCACATTCTCATTCCATTGAGAGCATGGGGATTGTAGCTAAACCTCTGCAAGGGAGAGTGATACTATGCTTCATACAGTATCCGCTAGATGGCGCTCCAAACCCAATTCTAAACCTTTTTTACCATATTTTCCTGTGCATGACTTAAATCAAGTGTCCCATAAATGTTTACGGTTTGATTGAAACCAAACTATTATAATCACTTCGGGAAAGTTGTTCTACTATGACTCAACCATTACCTGTTTCAGTTGTGTGTTTATTCATTGAGAAATACAGATTTAGAGACTGACATTTACTGAAGAGAGAGAAATCTCTCAAATTCAAAAATTATTTCCTAAGGCGTGGTTAGTCACAGGTCATCAAACATCCATCAGAATTGAACATCTATATCTTGTTTAATGACGACTAATGTATCATTGCGATACTTTCAAGCTGAATGTGTTTTTTATTGGTTTTAAGAAAATTGGAGACATTTTTTTTATCAGCTTCGTCTAAAAAATTAATAACACCAAATATATACCAATCTGAACAAAATTTTAAACAAGATCTGAAAGCCAACATATATAGCTATCATTTACTTCTTTAGTTATGTCTCTATTTTGTTTTATAAGTAAATGCCACAACTCCAAAGATTTGACCTAGTTTTACCATTTTTCAAAATCAATAATTTTCGATTTTCTTACATTAAATCACGTCATATACATGTCTGCTGGTATGGATGAGTCCAGCTTGAAACGCCCGATCCACCTGTGAAAAAATCATTCAGAAATTCCCATCCGTTCCGGAGATATTTGAAAAAGTATGATCTCAAGAGAGTGAGAGATTTGACCTAGATTCAGCCTCAACTTTTTCCGCTGGTCCGTTTTCGATTTTGCCAATGCGTACTCGGGTACCAGATTCAGTTTTTACTGGATTCTCAGTTGAGCTTTGACTCAGCTGTGAAGCCTCATGCCCGACTTTGACACCAGGGGTCTCTACTGGTACTAATTCACTGTACAGTATAGAGATATGCATGTGGCCTCTGCTACACTGGCCACCAGAGCCACACTACATTAGCTCTGGTCGGGTTAAATAAGCGGCCGCCTTGAACCAATATTGAATATTGTTTCTTACTCTCCTAATAGATCTTTAGCACTGATTTGGGAATAATATCATATCATCTCTATCAACATATGTAGCTCTTTGAAGAATGTCATATACATGTAGATTTGTAAAGTAATTGTCAGAAATTCTACTTTCACATATAGATCTTTTTATATTCAAACATATAGTACTGCATATTTATTTATTTCTTTATTTTTTTATAATTTTGAGTTTTTAATACAGCTAGCGACTTCGTCGAGTCCAAGTGAAGGTGAAAATATTGAAAAAGGAAACCACAGACTGCCAATAGCTGGGTTCGAACACCCAACATTCGGATTTCCAGGTGAACACCCTACCGAATACTCCACAAAGTCAGTTAGTACAATGGGTCAAATACTTAGGCTGTTGGTGGCTGGGTGGAATCAGCGGAGTTTTGAAAGTGGGGTTACCAGCGAAAGTTGAGATCTCATTAGTTTCTCACGAGAAAAGTAGATAAGAAAACTACACTACTAAACATCGATTTCGGCATGGCCCGAAATAAATCATAAGAGAAAAGATATTTCTGCTAATAGACCTACAAAAAAGAAGAACAGATTCTAATATTTTCCTCCACGAGATTCTCACTCTCGTGGCTCCTCAGTCTCCAGCCCTAGGTCTGGTTAACTATGTCTCTATGTGCGGGAGCAACTTCAAGCGGATTCAACGAAATTCTACCGTTTTAGTTTTAGTAGGTAATCATCTATCACTCATACCATCAGCTAGTCTGTACTCATCACTTATCATCAATAAACTTTTAATTGAAACAGAATGACTCAGGTTTTGTGTGGCTAAGATCTCAACTTTCGCTGGTCTCTGTGGTAGCCCTTTCAAAACTCCACTGGTACCCTCCCTCCCCCCACCCACCACCACTCCAGCCACCACTCTAAGTATTTGACCCATGTCATACATCTAGCACTAAGGAGCAGTCAGCAAAGTGTTCGGCTAGGGATGTGGGTGTAGGGAGTTCGATCCCCGTGTTGGCCTTGACTTTTCGTTTTTTTTGTATATTTTACTGTACAAAAAAGATCTGACTGGCGATCGCTGACATAACCTAAAGGTTTATGAAAAGGATCTAACTACATGGAATAACATACATATTCCAAAATGGGCAAAACCGGACAAAAATCGTCTTCGCAGGTCGATCCAAGCGCACCAGTCCAAGTTACGCACTCTCCATTCACATTCTCATTCCATTGAGAGCATGGGGATTGTAGCTAAACCTCTGCAAGGGAGAGTGATACTATGCTTCATACAGTATCCGCTAGATGGCGCTCCAAACCCAATTCTAAACCTTTTTTACCATATTTTCCTGTGCATGACTTAAATCAAGTGTCCCATAAATGTTTACGGTTTGATTGAAACCAAACTATTATAATCACTTCGGGAAAGTTGTTCTACTATGACTCAACCATTACCTGTTTCAGTTGTGTGTTTATTCATTGAGAAATACAGATTTAGAGACTGACATTTACTGAAGAGAGAGAAATCTCTCAAATTCAAAAATTATTTCCTAAGGCGTGGTTAGTCACAGGTCATCAAACATCCATCAGAATTGAACATCTACATCTTGTTTAATGACGACTAATGTATCATTGCGATACTTTCAAGCTGAATGTGTTTTTTATTGGTTTTAAGAAAATTGGAGACATTTTTTTTATCAGCTTCGTCTAAAAAATTAATAACACCAAATATATACCAATCTGAACAAAATTTTAAACAAGATCTGAAAGCCAACATATATAGCTATCATTTACTTCTTTAGTTATGTCTCTCTTTTGTTTTATAAGTAAATGACACAACTCCAAAGATTTGACCTAGTTTTACCATTTTTCAAAATCAATAATTTTCGATTTTCTTACATTAAATCACGTCATATACATGTCTACTGGTATGGATGAGTCCAGCTTGAAACGCCCGATCCACCTGTGAAAAAATCATTCAGAAATTGCCATCTGTTCCGGAGATATTTGAAAAAGTATGATCTCAAGAGAGTGAGAGATTTGACCTAGATTCAGCCTCAACTTTTTCCGCTGGTCCGTTTTCGATTTTGCCAATGCGTACTCGGGTACCAGATTCAGTTTTTACTGGATTCTCAGTTGAGCTTTGACTCAGCTGTGAAGCCTCATGCCCGACTTTGACATCAGGGGTCTCTACTGGTACTAATTCACTGTACAGTATAGAGATATGCATGTGGCCTCTGCTACACTGGCCACCAGAGCCACATTACCTTAGCTCTGGTCGGGTTAAATAAGCGGCCGCCTTGAACCAATATTGAATATTGTTTCTTACTCTCCTAATAGATCTTTAGCACTGATTTGGGAATAATATCATATCATCTCTATCAACATATGTAGCTCTTTGAAGAATGTCATATACATGTAGATTTGTAAAGTAATTGTCAGAAATTCTACTTTCACATATAGATCTTTTTATATTCAAACATATAGTACTGCATATTTATTTATTTCTTTATTTTTTTATAATTTTGAGTTTTTAATACAGCTAGCGACTTCGTCGAGTCCAAGTGAAGGTGAAAATATTGAAAAAGGAAACCACAGACTGCCAATAGCTGGGTTCGAACACCCAACATTCGGATTTCCAGGTGAACACCCTACCGAATACTCCACAAAGTCAGTTAGTACAATGGGTCAAATACTTAGGCTGTTGGTGGCTGGGTGGAATCAGCGGAGTTTTGAAAGTGGGGTTACCAGTGAAAGTTGAGATCTCATTAGTTTCTCACGAGAAAAGTAGATAAGAAAACTACACTACTAAACATCGATTTCGGCATGGCCCGAAATAAATCATAAGAGAAAAGATATTTCTGCTAATAGACCTACAAAAAAGAAGAACACATTCTAATATTTTCCTCCACGAGATTCTCACTCTCGTGGCTCCTCAGTCTCCAGCCCTAGGTCTGGTTAACTATGTCTCTATGTGCGGGAGCAACTTCAAGCGGATTCAACGAAATTCTACCGTTTTAGTTTTAGTAGGTTATCATCTATCACTCATACCATCAGCTTGTCTGTACTCATCACTTATCAGCAATAAACTTTTAATTGAAACAGAATGACTCAGGTTTTGTGTGGCTAAGATCTCAACTTTCGCTGGTCTCTGTGGTAGCCCTTTCAAAACTCCACTGGTACCCTCCCTCCCCCCACCCACCACCACTCCAGCCACCACTCTAAGTATTTGACCCATGTCATACATCTAGCACTAAGGAGCAGTCAGCAAAGTGTTCGGCTAGGGATGTGGGTGTAGGGAGTTCGATCCCCGTGTTGGCCTTGACTTTTCGTTTTTTTTGTATATCTTACTGTACAAAAAAGATCTGACTGGCGATCGCTGACATAACCTAAAGGTTTATGAAAAGGATCTAACTACATGGAATAACATACATATTCCAAAATGGGCAAAACAAGACAAAAATCGTCTTCGCAGGTCGATCCAAGCGCACCAGTCCAAGTTACGCACTCTCCATTCACATTCTCATTCCATTGAGAGCATGGGGATTGTAGCTAAACCTCTGCAAGGGAGAGTGATACTATGCTTCATACAGTATCCGCTAGATGGCGCTCCAAACCCAATTCTAAACCTTTTTTACCATATTTTCCTGTGCATGACTTAAATCAAGTGTCCCATAAATGTTTACGGTTTGATTGAAACCAAACTATTATAATCACTTCGGGAAAGTTGTTCTACTATGACTCAACCATTACCTGTTTCAGTTGTGTGTTTATTCATTGAGAAATACAGATTTAGAGACTGACATTTACTGAAGAGAGAGAAATCTCTCAAATTCAAAAATTATTTCCTAAGGCGTGGTTAGTCACAGGTCATCAAACATCCATCAGAATTGAACATCTATATCTTGTTTAATGACGACTAATGTATCATTGCGATACTTTCAAGCTGAATGTGTTTTTTATTGGTTTTAAGAAAATTGGAGACATTTTTTTTATCAGCTTCGTCTAAAAAATTAATAACACCAAATATATACCAATCTGAACAGAATTTTAAACAAGATCTGAAAGCCAACATATATAGCTATCATTTACTTCTTTAGTTATGTCTCTATTTTGTTTTATAAGTAAATGACACAACTCCAAAGATTTGACCTAGTTTTACCATTTTTGAAAATCAATAATTTTCGATTTTCTTACATTAAATCACGTCATATACATGTCTGCTGGTATGGATGAGTCCAGCTTGAAACGCCCGATCCACCTGTGAAAAAATCATTCAGAAATTCCCATCCGTTCCGGAGATATTTGAAAAAGTATGATCTCAAGAGAGTGAGAGATTTGACCTAGATTCAGCCTCAACTTTTTCCGCTGGTCCGTTTTCGATTTTGCCAATGCGTACTCGGGTACCAGATTCAGTTTTTACTGGATTCTCAGTTGAGCTTTGACTCAGCTGTGAAGCCTCATGCCCGACTTTGACACCAGGGGTCTCTACTGGTACTAATTCACTGTACAGTATAGAGATATGCATGTGGCCTCTGCTACACTGGCCACCAGAGCCACACTACATTAGCTCTGGTCGGGTTAAATAAGCGGCCGCCTTGAACCAATATTGAATATTGTTTCTTACTCTCCTAATAGATCTTTAGCACTGATTTGGGAATAATATCATATCATCTCTATCAACATATGTAGCTCTTTGAAGAATGTCATATACATGTAGATTTGTAAAGTAATTGTCAGAAATTCTACTTTCACATATAGATCTTTTTATATTCAAACATATAGTACTGCATATTTATTTATTTCTTTATTTTTTTATAATTTTGAGTTTTTAATACAGCTAGCGACTTCGTCGAGTCCAAGTGAAGGTGAAAATATTGAAAAAGGAAACCACAGACTGCCAATAGCTGGGTTCGAACACCCAACATTCGGATTTCCAGGTGAACACCCTACCGAATACTCCACAAAGTCAGTTAGTACAATGGGTCAAATACTTAGGCTGTTGGTGGCTGGGTGGAATCAGCGGAGTTTTGAAAGTGGGGTTACCAGCGAAAGTTGAGATCTCATTAGTTTCTCACGAGAAAAGTAGATAAGAAAACTACACTACTAAACATCGATTTCGGCATGGCCCGAAATAAATCATAAGAGAAAAGATATTTCTGCTAATAGACCTACAAAGAAGAAGAACAGATTCTAATATTTTCCTCCACGAGATTCTCACTCTCGTGGCTCCTCAGTCTCCAGCCCTAGGTCTGGTTAACTATGTCTCTATGTGCGGGAGCAACTTCAAGCGGATTCAACGAAATTCTACCATTTTAGTTTTAGTAGGTAATCATCTATCACTCATACCATCAGCTAGTCTGTACTCATCACTTATCATCAATAAACTTTTAATTGAAACAGAATGACTCAGGTTTTGTGTGGCTAAGATCTCAACTTTCGCTGGTCTCTGTGGTAGCCCTTTCAAAACTCCACTGGTACCCTCCCCCCACCCACCACCACTCCAGCCACCACTCTAGGTATTTGACCCATGTCATACATCCAGTGCTAAGGAGCAGTCAGCAAAGTGTTCGGCTAGGGATGTGGGTGTAGGGAGTTCGATCCCCGTGTTGGCCTTGACTTTTCGTTTTTTTGGTATATTTTACTGTACAAAAAAGATCTGACTGGCGATCGCTGACATAACCTAAAGGTTTATGAAAAGGATCTAACTACATGGAATAACATACATATTCCAAAATGGGCAAAACAAGACAAAAATCGTCTTCGCAGGTCGATCCAAGCGCACCAGTCCAAGTTACGCACTCTCCATTCACATTCTCATTCCATTGAGAGCATGGGGATTGTAGCTAAACCTCTGCAAGGGAGAGTGATACTATGCTTCATACAGTATCCGCTAGATGGCGCTCCAAACCCAATTCTAAACCTTTTTTACCATATTTTCCTGTGCATGACTTAAATCAAGTGTCCCATAAATGTTTACGGTTTGATTGAAACCAAACTATTATAATCACTTCGGGAAAGTTGTTCTACTATGACTCAACCATTACCTGTTTCAGTTGTGTGTTTATTCATTGAGAAATACAGATTTAGAGACTGACATTTACTGAAGAGAGAGAAATCTCTCAAATTCAAAAATTATTTCCTAAGGCGTGGTTAGTCACAGGTCATCAAACATCCATCAGAATTGAACATCTATATCTTGTTTAATGACGACTAATGTATCATTGCGATACTTTCAAGCTGAATGTGTTTTTTATTGGTTTTAAGAAAATTGGAGACATTTTTTTTATCAGCTTCGTCTAAAAAATTAATAACACCAAATATATACCAATCTGAACAAAATTTTAAACAAGATCTGAAAGCCAACATATATAGCTATCATTTACTTCTTTAGTTATGTCTCTATTTTGTTTTATAAGTAAATGCCACAACTCCAAAGATTTGACCTAGTTTTACCATTTTTCAAAATCAATAATTTTCGATTTTCTTACATTAAATCACGTCATATACATGTCTGCTGGTATGGATGAGTCCAGCTTGAAACGCCCGATCCACCTGTGAAAAAATCATTCAGAAATTCCCATCCGTTCCGGAGATATTTGAAAAAGTATGATCTCAAGAGAGTGAGAGATTTGACCTAGATTCAGCCTCAACTTTTTCCGCTGGTCCGTTTTCGATTTTGCCAATGCGTACTCGGGTACCAGATTCAGTTTTTACTGGATTCTCAGTTGAGCTTTGACTCAGCTGTGAAGCCTCATGCCCGACTTTGACACCAGGGGTCTCTACTGGTACTAATTCACTGTACAGTATAGAGATATGCATGTGGCCTCTGCTACACTGGCCACCAGAGCCACACTACATTAGCTCTGGTCGGGTTAAATAAGCGGCCGCCTTGAACCAATATTGAATATTGTTTCTTACTCTCCTAATAGATCTTTAGCACTGATTTGGGAATAATATCATATCATCTCTATCAACATATGTAGCTCTTTGAAGAATGTCATATACATGTAGATTTGTAAAGTAATTGTCAGAAATTCTACTTTCACATATAGATCTTTTTATATTCAAACATATAGTACTGCATATTTATTTATTTCTTTATTTTTTTATAATTTTGAGTTTTTAATACAGCTAGCGACTTCGTCGAGTCCAAGTGAAGGTGAAAATATTGAAAAAGGAAACCACAGACTGCCAATAGCTGGGTTCGAACACCCAACATTCGGATTTCCAGGTGAACACCCTACCGAATACTCCACAAAGTCAGTTAGTACAATGGGTCAAATACTTAGGCTGTTGGTGGCTGGGTGGAATCAGCGGAGTTTTGAAAGTGGGGTTACCAGCGAAAGTTGAGATCTCATTAGTTTCTCACGAGAAAAGTAGATAAGAAAACTACACTACTAAACATCGATTTCGGCATGGCCCGAAATAAATCATAAGAGAAAAGATATTTCTGCTAATAGACCTACAAAAAAGAAGAACAGATTCTAATATTTTCCTCCACGAGATTCTCACTCTCGTGGCTCCTCAGTCTCCAGCCCTAGGTCTGGTTAACTATGTCTCTATGTGCGGGAGCAACTTCAAGCGGATTCAACGAAATTCTACCGTTTTAGTTTTAGTAGGTAATCATCTATCACTCATACCATCAGCTAGTCTGTACTCATCACTTATCATCAATAAACTTTTAATTGAAACAGAATGACTCAGGTTTTGTGTGGCTAAGATCTCAACTTTCGCTGGTCTCTGTGGTAGCCCTTTCAAAACTCCACTGGTACCCTCCCTCCCCCCACCCACCACCACTCCAGCCACCACTCTAAGTATTTGACCCATGTCATACATCTAGCACTAAGGAGCAGTCAGCAAAGTGTTCGGCTAGGGATGTGGGTGTAGGGAGTTCGATCCCCGTGTTGGCCTTGACTTTTCGTTTTTTTTGTATATTTTACTGTACAAAAAAGATCTGACTGGCGATCGCTGACATAACCTAAAGGTTTATGAAAAGGATCTAACTACATGGAATAACATACATATTCCAAAATGGGCAAAACAAGACAAAAATCGTCTTCGCAGGTCGATCCAAGCGCACCAGTCCAAGTTACGCACTCTCCATTCACATTCTCATTCCATTGAGAGCATGGGGATTGTAGCTAAACCTCTGCAAGGGAGAGTGATACTATGCTTCATACAGTATCCGCTAGATGGCGCTCCAAACCCAATTCTAAACCTTTTTTACCATATTTTCCTGTGCATGACTTAAATCAAGTGTCCCATAAATGTTTACGGTTTGATTGAAACCAAACTATTATAATCACTTCGGGAAAGTTGTTCTACTATGACTCAACCATTACCTGTTTCAGTTGTGTGTTTATTCATTGAGAAATACAGATTTAGAGACTGACATTTACTGAAGAGAGAGAAATCTCTCAAATTCAAAAATTATTTCCTAAGGCGTGGTTAGTCACAGGTCATCAAACATCCATCAGAATTGAACATCTACATCTTGTTTAATGACGACTAATGTATCATTGCGATACTTTCAAGCTGAATGTGTTTTTTATTGGTTTTAAGAAAATTGGAGACATTTTTTTTATCAGCTTCGTCTAAAAAATTAATAACACCAAATATATACCAATCTGAACAAAATTTTAAACAAGATCTGAAAGCCAACATATATAGCTATCATTTACTTCTTTAGTTATGTCTCTCTTTTGTTTTATAAGTAAATGCCACAACTCCAAAGATTTGACCTAGTTTTACCATTTTTCAAAATCAATAATTTTCGATTTTCTTACATTAAATCACGTCATATACATGTCTGCTGGTATGGATGAGTCCAGCTTGAAACGCCCGATCCACCTGTGAAAAAATCATTCAGAAATTCCCATCCGTTCCGGAGATATTTGAAAAAGTATGATCTCAAGAGAGTGAGAGATTTGACCTAGATTCAGCCTCAACTTTTTCCGCTGGTCCGTTTTCGATTTTGCCAATGCGTACTCGGGTACCAGATTCAGTTTTTACTGGATTCTCAGTTGAGCTTTGACTCAGCTGTGAAGCCTCATGCCCGACTTTGACACCAGGGGTCTCTACTGGTACTAATTCACTGTACAGTATAGAGATATGCATGTGGCCTCTGCTACACTGGCCACCAGAGCCACACTACATTAGCTCTGGTCGGGTTAAATAAGCGGCCGCCTTGAACCAATATTGAATATTGTTTCTTACTCTCCTAATAGATCTTTAGCACTGATTTGGGAATAATATCATATCATCTCTATCAACATATGTAGCTCTTTGAAGAATGTCATATACATGTAGATTTGTAAAGTAATTGTCAGAAATTCTACTTTCACATATAGATCTTTTTATATTCAAACATATAGTACTGCATATTTATTTATTTCTTTATTTTTTTATAATTTTGAGTTTTTAATACAGCTAGCGACTTCGTCGAGTCCAAGTGAAGGTGAAAATATTGAAAAAGGAAACCACAGACTGCCAATAGCTGGGTTCGAACACCCAACATTCGGATTTCCAGGTGAACACCCTACCGAATACTCCACAAAGTCAGTTAGTACAATGGGTCAAATACTTAGGCTGTTGGTGGCTGGGTGGAATCAGCGGAGTTTTGAAAGTGGGGTTACCAGCGAAAGTTGAGATCTCATTAGTTTCTCACGAGAAAAGTAGATAAGAAAACTACACTACTAAACATCGATTTCGGCATGGCCCGAAATAAATCATAAGAGAAAAGATATTTCTGCTAATAGACCTACAAAAAAGAAGAACAGATTCTAATATTTTCCTCCACGAGATTCTCACTCTCGTGGCTCCTCAGTCTCCAGCCCTAGGTCTGGTTAACTATGTCTCTATGTGCGGGAGCAACTTCAAGCGGATTCAACGAAATTCTACCGTTTTAGTTTTAGTAGGTAATCATCTATCACTCATACCATCAGCTAGTCTGTACTCATCACTTATCATCAATAAACTTTTAATTGAAACAGAATGACTCAGGTTTTGTGTGGCTAAGATCTCAACTTTCGCTGGTCTCTGTGGTAGCCCTTTCAAAACTCCACTGGTACCCTCCCTCCCCCCACCCACCACCACTCCAGCCACCACTCTAAGTATTTGACCCATGTCATACATCTAGCACTAAGGAGCAGTCAGCAAAGTGTTCGGCTAGGGATGTGGGTGTAGGGAGTTCGATCCCCGTGTTGGCCTTGACTTTTCGTTTTTTTTGTATATTTTACTGTACAAAAAAGATCTGACTGGCGATCGCTGACATAACCTAAAGGTTTATGAAAAGGATCTAACTACATGGAATAACATACATATTCCAAAATGGGCAAAACAAGACAAAAATCGTCTTCGCAGGTCGATCCAAGCGCACCAGTCCAAGTTACGCACTCTCCATTCACATTCTCATTCCATTGAGAGCATGGGGATTGTAGCTAAACCTCTGCAAGGGAGAGTGATACTATGCTTCATACAGTATCCGCTAGATGGCGCTCCAAACCCAATTCTAAACCTTTTTTACCATATTTTCCTGTGCATGACTTAAATCAAGTGTCCCATAAATGTTTACGGTTTGATTGAAACCAAACTATTATAATCACTTCGGGAAAGTTGTTCTACTATGACTCAACCATTACCTGTTTCAGTTGTGTGTTTATTCATTGAGAAATACAGATTTAGAGACTGACATTTACTGAAGAGAGAGAAATCTCTCAAATTCAAAAATTATTTCCTAAGGCGTGGTTAGTCACAGGTCATCAAACATCCATCAGAATTGAACATCTACATCTTGTTTAATGACGACTAATGTATCATTGCGATACTTTCAAGCTGAATGTGTTTTTTATTGGTTTTAAGAAAATTGGAGACATTTTTTTTATCAGCTTCGTCTAAAAAATTAATAACACCAAATATATACCAATCTGAACAAAATTTTAAACAAGATCTGAAAGCCAACATATATAGCTATCATTTACTTCTTTAGTTATGTCTCTCTTTTGTTTTATAAGTAAATGACACAACTCCAAAGATTTGACCTAGTTTTACCATTTTTCAAAATCAATAATTTTCGATTTTCTTACATTAAATCACGTCATATACATGTCTACTGGTATGGATGAGTCCAGCTTGAAACGCCCGATCCACCTGTGAAAAAATCATTCAGAAATTGCCATCTGTTCCGGAGATATTTGAAAAAGTATGATCTCAAGAGAGTGAGAGATTTGACCTAGATTCAGCCTCAACTTTTTCCGCTGGTCCGTTTTCGATTTTGCCAATGCGTACTCGGGTACCAGATTCAGTTTTTACTGGATTCTCAGTTGAGCTTTGACTCAGCTGTGAAGCCTCATGCCCGACTTTGACATCAGGGGTCTCTACTGGTACTAATTCACTGTACAGTATAGAGATATGCATGTGGCCTCTGCTACACTGGCCACCAGAGCCACATTACCTTAGCTCTGGTCGGGTTAAATAAGCGGCCGCCTTGAACCAATATTGAATATTGTTTCTTACTCTCCTAATAGATCTTTAGCACTGATTTGGGAATAATATCATATCATCTCTATCAACATATGTAGCTCTTTGAAGAATGTCATATACATGTAGATTTGTAAAGTAATTGTCAGAAATTCTACTTTCACATATAGATCTTTTTATATTCAAACATATAGTACTGCATATTTATTTATTTCTTTATTTTTTTATAATTTTGAGTTTTTAATACAGCTAGCGACTTCGTCGAGTCCAAGTGAAGGTGAAAATATTGAAAAAGGAAACCACAGACTGCCAATAGCTGGGTTCGAACACCCAACGTTCGGATTTCCAGGTGAACACCCTACCGAATACTCCACAAAGTCAGTTAGTACAATGGGTCAAATACTTAGGCTGTTGGTGGCTGGGTGGAATCAGCGGAGTTTTGAAAGTGGGGTTACCAGTGAAAGTTGAGATCTCATTAGTTTCTCACGAGAAAAGTAGATAAGAAAACTACACTACTAAACATCGATTTCGGCATGGCCCGAAATAAATCATAAGAGAAAAGATATTTCTGCTAATAGACCTACAAAAAAGAAGAACAGATTCTAATATTTTCCTCCACGAGATTCTCACTCTCGTGGCTCCTCAGTCTCCAGCCCTAGGTCTGGTTAACTATGTCTCTATGTGCGGGAGCAACTTCAAGCGGATTCAACGAAATTCTACCGTTTTAGTTTTAGTAGGTTATCATCTATCACTCATACCATCAGCTTGTCTGTACTCATCACTTATCAGCAATAAACTTTTAATTGAAACAGAATGACTCAGGTTTTGTGTGGCTAAGATCTCAACTTTCGCTGGTCTCTGTGGTAGCCCTTTCAAAACTCCACTGGTACCCTCCCTCCCCCCACCCACCACCACTCCAGCCACCACTCTAAGTATTTGACCCATGTCATACATCTAGCACTAAGGAGCAGTCAGCAAAGTGTTCGGCTAGGGATGTGGGTGTAGGGAGTTCGATCCCCGTGTTGGCCTTGACTTTTCGTTTTTTTTGTATATCTTACTGTACAAAAAAGATCTGACTGGCAATCGCTGACATAACCTAAAGGTTTATGAAAAGGATCTAACTACATGGAATAACATACATATTCCAAAATGGGCAAAACAAGACAAAAATCGTCTTCGCAGGTCGATCCAAGCGCACCAGTCCAAGTTACGCACTCTCCATTCACATTCTCATTCCATTGAGAGCATGGGGATTGTAGCTAAACCTCTGCAAGGGAGAGTGATACTATGCTTCATACAGTATCCGCTAGATGGCGCTCCAAACCCAATTCTAAACCTTTTTTACCATATTTTCCTGTGCATGACTTAAATCAAGTGTCCCATAAATGTTTACGGTTTGATTGAAACCAAACTATTATAATCACTTCGGGAAAGTTGTTCTACTATGACTCAACCATTACCTGTTTCAGTTGTGTGTTTATTCATTGAGAAATACAGATTTAGAGACTGACATTTACTGAAGAGAGAGAAATCTCTCAAATTCAAAAATTATTTCCTAAGGCGTGGTTAGTCACAGGTCATCAAACATCCATCAGAATTGAACATCTACATCTTGTTTAATGACGACTAATGTATCATTGCGATACTTTCAAGCTGAATGTGTTTTTTATTGGTTTTAAGAAAATTGGAGACATTTTTTTTATCAGCTTCGTCTAAAAAATTAATAACACCAAATATATACCAATCTGAACAAAATTTTAAACAAGATCTGAAAGCCAACATATATAGCTATCATTTACTTCTTTAGTTATGTCTCTCTTTTGTTTTATAAGTAAATGACACAACTCCAAAGATTTGACCTAGTTTTACCATTTTTCAAAATCAATAATTTTCGATTTTCTTACATTAAATCACGTCATATACATGTCTACTGGTATGGATGAGTCCAGCTTGAAACGCCCGATCCACCTGTGAAAAAATCATTCAGAAATTGCCATCTGTTCCGGAGATATTTGAAAAAGTATGATCTCAAGAGAGTGAGAGATTTGACCTAGATTCAGCCTCAACTTTTTCCGCTGGTCCGTTTTCGATTTTGCCAATGCGTACTCGGGTACCAGATTCAGTTTTTACTGGATTCTCAGTTGAGCTTTGACTCAGCTGTGAAGCCTCATGCCCGACTTTGACATCAGGGGTCTCTACTGGTACTAATTCACTGTACAGTATAGAGATATGCATGTGGCCTCTGCTACACTGGCCACCAGAGCCACATTACCTTAGCTCTGGTCGGGTTAAATAAGCGGCCGCCTTGAACCAATATTGAATATTGTTTCTTACTCTCCTAATAGATCTTTAGCACTGATTTGGGAATAATATCATATCATCTCTATCAACATATGTAGCTCTTTGAAGAATGTCATATACATGTAGATTTGTAAAGTAATTGTCAGAAATTCTACTTTCACATATAGATCTTTTTATATTCAAACATATAGTACTGCATATTTATTTATTTCTTTATTTTTTTATAATTTTGAGTTTTTAATACAGCTAGCGACTTCGTCGAGTCCAAGTGAAGGTGAAAATATTGAAAAAGGAAACCACAGACTGCCAATAGCTGGGTTCGAACACCCAACGTTCGGATTTCCAGGTGAACACCCTACCGAATACTCCACAAAGTCAGTTAGTACAATGGGTCAAATACTTAGGCTGTTGGTGGCTGGGTGGAATCAGCGGAGTTTTGAAAGTGGGGTTACCAGTGAAAGTTGAGATCTCATTAGTTTCTCACGAGAAAAGTAGATAAGAAAACTACACTACTAAACATCGATTTCGGCATGGCCCGAAATAAATCATAAGAGAAAAGATATTTCTGCTAATAGACCTACAAAAAAGAAGAACAGATTCTAATATTTTCCTCCACGAGATTCTCACTCTCGTGGCTCCTCAGTCTCCAGCCCTAGGTCTGGTTAACTATGTCTCTATGTGCGGGAGCAACTTCAAGCGGATTCAACGAAATTCTACCGTTTTAGTTTTAGTAGGTTATCATCTATCACTCATACCATCAGCTTGTCTGTACTCATCACTTATCAGCAATAAACTTTTAATTGAAACAGAATGACTCAGGTTTTGTGTGGCTAAGATCTCAACTTTCGCTGGTCTCTGTGGTAGCCCTTTCAAAACTCCACTGGTACCCTCCCTCCCCCCACCCACCACCACTCCAGCCACCACTCTAAGTATTTGACCCATGTCATACATCTAGCACTAAGGAGCAGTCAGCAAAGTGTTCGGCTAGGGATGTGGGTGTAGGGAGTTCGATCCCCGTGTTGGCCTTGACTTTTCGTTTTTTTTGTATATCTTACTGTACAAAAAAGATCTGACTGGCAATCGCTGACATAACCTAAAGGTTTATGAAAAGGATCTAACTACATGGAATAACATACATATTCCAAAATGGGCAAAACAAGACAAAAATCGTCTTCGCAGGTCGATCCAAGCGCACCAGTCCAAGTTACGCACTCTCCATTCACATTCTCATTCCATTGAGAGCATGGGGATTGTAGCTAAACCTCTGCAAGGGAGAGTGATACTATGCTTCATACAGTATCCGCTAGATGGCGCTCCAAACCCAATTCTAAACCTTTTTTACCATATTTTCCTGTGCATGACTTAAATCAAGTGTCCCATAAATGTTTACGGTTTGATTGAAACCAAACTATTATAATCACTTCGGGAAAGTTGTTCTACTATGACTCAACCATTACCTGTTTCAGTTGTGTGTTTATTCATTGAGAAATACAGATTTAGAGACTGACATTTACTGAAGAGAGAGAAATCTCTCAAATTCAAAAATTATTTCCTAAGGCGTGGTTAGTCACAGGTCATCAAACATCCATCAGAATTGAACATCTATATCTTGTTTAATGACGACTAATGTATCATTGCGATACTTTCAAGCTGAATGTGTTTTTTATTGGTTTTAAGAAAATTGGAGACATTTTTTTTATCAGCTTCGTCTAAAAAATTAATAACACCAAATATATACCAATCTGAACAGAATTTTAAACAAGATCTGAAAGCCAACATATATAGCTATCATTTACTTCTTTAGTTATGTCTCTATTTTGTTTTATAAGTAAATGACACAACTCCAAAGATTTGACCTAGTTTTACCATTTTTGAAAATCAATAATTTTCGATTTTCTTACATTAAATCACGTCATATACATGTCTGCTGGTATGGATGAGTCCAGCTTGAAACGCCCGATCCACCTGTGAAAAAATCATTCAGAAATTCCCATCCGTTCCGGAGATATTTGAAAAAGTATGATCTCAAGAGAGTGAGAGATTTGACCTAGATTCAGCCTCAACTTTTTCCGCTGGTCCGTTTTCGATTTTGCCAATGCGTACTCGGGTACCAGATTCAGTTTTTACTGGATTCTCAGTTGAGCTTTGACTCAGCTGTGAAGCCTCATGCCCGACTTTGACACCAGGGGTCTCTACTGGTACTAATTCACTGTACAGTATAGAGATATGCATGTGGCCTCTGCTACACTGGCCACCAGAGCCACACTACATTAGCTCTGGTCGGGTTAAATAAGCGGCCGCCTTGAACCAATATTGAATATTGTTTCTTACTCTCCTAATAGATCTTTAGCACTGATTTGGGAATAATATCATATCATCTCTATCAACATATGTAGCTCTTTGAAGAATGTCATATACATGTAGATTTGTAGAGTAATTGTCAGAAATTCTACTTTCACATATAGATCTTTTTATATTCAAACATATAGTACTGCATATTTATTTATTTCTTTATTTTTTTATAATTTTGAGTTTTTAATACAGCTAGCGACTTCGTCGAGTCCAAGTGAAGGTGAAAATATTGAAAAAGGAAACCACAGACTGCCAATAGCTGGGTTCGAACACCCAACATTCGGATTTCCAGGTGAACACCCTACCGAATACTCCACAAAGTCAGTTAGTACAATGGGTCAAATACTTAGGCTGTTGGTGGCTGGGTGGAATCAGCGGAGTTTTGAAAGTGGGGTTACCAGCGAAAGTTGAGATCTCATTAGTTTCTCACGAGAAAAGTAGATAAGAAAACTACCCTACTAAACATCGATTTCGGCATGGCCCGAAATAAATCATAAGAGAAAAGATATTTCTGCTAATAGACCTACAAAAAAGAAGAACAGATTCTAATATTTTCCTCCACGAGATTCTCACTCTCGTGGCTCCTCAGTCTCCAGCCCTAGGTCTGGTTAACTATGTCTCTATGTGCGGGAGCAACTTCAAGCGGATTCAACGAAATTCTACCGTTTTAGTTTTAGTAGGTAATCATCTATCACTCATACCATCAGCTAGTCTGTACTCATCACTTATCATCAATAAACTTTTAATTGAAACAGAATGACTCAGGTTTTGTGTGGCTAAGATCTCAACTTTCGCTGGTCTCTGTGGTAGCCCTTTCAAAACTCCACTGGTACCCTCCCCCCACCCACCACCACTCCAGCCACCACTCTAGGTATTTGACCCATGTCATACATCCAGCGCTAAGGAGCAGTCAGCAAAGTGTTCGGCTAGGGATGTGGGTGTAGGGAGTTCGATCCCCGTGTTGGCCTTGACTTTTCGTTTTTTTGGTATATTTTACTGTACAAAAAAGATCTGACTGGCGATCGCTGACATAACCTAAAGGTTTATGAAAAGGATCTAACTACATGGAATAACATACATATTCCAAAATGGGCAAAACAAGACAAAAATCGTCTTCGCAGGTCGATCCAAGCGCACCTGTACAAGTTACGCACTCTCCATTCACATTCTCATTCCATTGAGAGCATGGGGATTGTAGCTAAACCTCTGCAAGGGAGAGTGATACTATGCTTCATACAGTATCCGCTAGATGGCGCTCCAAACCCAATTCTAAACCTTTTTTACCATATTTTCCTGTGCATGACTTAAATCAAGTGTCCCATAAATGTTTACGGTTTGATTGAAACCAAACTATTATAATCACTTCAGGAAAGTTGTTCTACTATGACTCAACCATTACCTGTTTCAGTTGTGTGTTTATTTATTGAGAAATACAGATTTAGAGACTGACATTTACTGAAGAGAGAGAAATCTCTCAACTTCAAAAATTATTTCCTAAGGCGTGGTTAGTCACAGGTCATCAAACATCCATCAGAATTGAACATCTATATCTTGTTTAATGACGACTAATGTATCATTGCGATACTTTCAAGCTGAATGTGTTTTTTATTGGTTTTAAGAAAATTGGAGACATTTTTTTTATCAGCTTCATTTAAAAAATTAATAACACCAAATATATACCAATCTGAACAAAATTTTAAACAAGATCTGAAAGCCAACATATATAGCTATCATTTACTTCTTTAGTTATGTCTCTATTTTGCTTTATAAGTAAATGACACAACTCCAAAGATTTGACCTAGTTTTACCATTTTTGAAAATCAATAATTTTCGATTTTCTTACATTAAATCACGTCATATACATGTCTGCTGGTATGGATGAGTCCAGCTTGAAACGCCCGATCCACCTGTGAAAAAATCATTCAGAAATTCCCATCCGTTCCGGAGATATTTGAAAAAGTATGATCTCAAGAGAGTGAGAGATTTGACCTAGATTCAGCCTCAACTTTTTCCGCTGGTCCGTTTTCGATTTTGCCAATGCGTACTCGGGTACCAGATTCAGTTTTTACTGGATTCTCAGTTGAGCTTTGACTCAGCTGTGAAGCCTCATGCCCGACTTTGACACCAGGGGTCTCTACTGGTACTAATTCACTGTACAGTATAGAGATATGCATGTGGCCTCTGCTACACTGGCCACCAGAGCCACACTACATTAGCTCTGGTCGGGTTAAATAAGCGGCCGCCTTGAACCAATATTGAATATTGTTTCTTACTCTCCTAATAGATCTTTAGCACTGATTTGGGAATAATATCATATCATCTCTATCAACATATGTAGCTCTTTGAAGAATGTCATATACATGTAGATTTGTAAAGTAATTGTCAGAAATTCTACTTTCACATATAGATCTTTTTATATTCAAACATATAGTACTGCATATTTATTTATTTCTTTATTTTTTTATAATTTTGAGTTTTTAATACAGCTAGCGACTTCGTCGAGTCCAAGTGAAGGTGAAAATATTGAAAAAGGAAACCACAGACTGTCAATAGCTGGGTTCGAACACCCAACATTCGGATTTCCAGGTGAACACCCTACCGAATACTCCACAAAGTCAGTTAGTACAATGGGTCAAATACTTAGGCTGTTGGTGGCTGGGTGGAATCAGCGGAGTTTTGAAAGTGGGGTTACCAGCGAAAGTTGAGATCTCATTAGTTTCTCACGAGAAAAGTAGATAAGAAAACTACACTACTAAACATCGATTTCGGCATGGCCCGAAATAAATCATAAGAGAAAAGATATTTCTGCTAATAGACCTACAAAAAAGAAGAACACATTCTAATATTTTCCTCCACGAGATTCTCACTCTCGTGGCTCCTCAGTCTCCAGCCCTAGGTCTGGTTAACTATGTCTCTATGTGCGGGAGCAACTTCAAGCGGATTCAACGAAATTCTACCATTTTAGTTTTAGTAGGTAATCATCTATCACTCATACCATCAGCTAGTCTGTACTCATCACTTATCATCAATAAACTTTTAATTGAAACAGAATGACTCAGGTTTTGTGTGGCTAAGATCTCAACTTTCGCTGGTCTCTGTGGTAGCCCTTTCAAAACTCCACTGGTACCCTCCCCCCACCCACCACCACTCCAGCCACCACTCTAGGTATTTGACCCATGTCATACATCCAGCGCTAAGGAGCAGTCAGCAAAGTGTTCGGCTAGGGATGTGGGTGTAGGGAGTTCGATCCCCGTGTTGGCCTTGACTTTTCGTTTTTTTTGTATATCTTACTGTACAAAAAAGATCTGACTGGCGATCGCTGACATAACCTAAAGGTTTATGAAAAGGATCTAACTACATGGAATAACATACATATTCCAAAATGGGCAAAACAAGACAAAAATCGTCTTCGCAGGTCGATCCAAGCGCACCTGTACAAGTTACGCACTCTCCATTCACATTCTCATTCCATTGAGAGCATGGGGATTGTAGCTAAACCTCTGCAAGGGAGAGTGATACTATGCTTCATACAGTATCCGCTAGATGGCGCTCCAAACCCAATTCTAAACCTTTTTTACCATATTTTCCTGTGCATGACTTAAATCAAGTGTCCCATAAATGTTTACGGTTTGATTGAAACCAAACTATTATAATCACTTCAGGAAAGTTGTTCTACTATGACTCAACCATTACCTGTTTCAGTTGTGTGTTTATTTATTGAGAAATACAGATTTAGAGACTGACATTTACTGAAGAGAGAGAAATCTCTCAACTTCAAAAATTATTTCCTAAGGCGTGGTTAGTCACAGGTCATCAAACATCCATCAGAATTGAACATCTATATCTTGTTTAATGACGACTAATGTATCATTGCGATACTTTCAAGCTGAATGTGTTTTTTATTGGTTTTAAGAAAATTGGAGACATTTTTTTTATCAGCTTCGTCTAAAAAATTAATAACACCAAATATATACCAATCTGAACAAAATTTTAAACAAGAACTGAAAGCCAACATATATAGCTATCATTTACTTCTTTAGTTATGTCTCTATTTTGTTTTATAAGTAAATGACACAACTCCAAAGATTTGACCTAGTTTTACCATTTTTCAAAATCAATAATTTTCGATTTTCTTACATTAAATCACGTCATATACATGTCTACTGGTATGGATGAGTCCAGCTTGAAACGCCCGATCCACCTGTGAAAAAATCATTCAGAAATTCCCATCCGTTCCGGAGATATTTGAAAAAGTATGATCTCAAGAGAGAGAGAGATTTGACCTAGATTCAGCCTCAACTTTTTCCGCTGGTCCGTTTTCGATTTTGCCAATGCGTACTCGGGTACCAGATTCAGTTTTTACTGGATTCTCAGTTGAGCTTTGACTCAGCTGTGAAGCCTCATGCCCGACTTTGACACCAGGGGTCTCTACTGGTATTAATTCACTGTACAGTATAGAGATATGCATGTGGCCTCTGCTACACTGGCCACCAGAGCCACACTACGTTAGCTCTGGTCGGGTTAAATAAGCGGCCGCCTTGAACCAATATTAAATATTGTTTCTTACTCTCCTAACAGATCTTTAGCACTGATTTGGGAATAATATCATATCATCTCTATTAACATGTGTAGCTCTTTGAAGAATGTCATATACATGTAGATTTGTAAAGTAATTGTCAGAAATTCTACTTTCACATATAGATCTTTTTATATTCAAACATATAGTACTGCATATTTATTCATTAATTTTTTTATAATTTTGAGTTTTTAATACAATCATCTATCACTCATACCATCAGCTTGTCTGTACTCATCACTTATCATCAATAAACTTTTAATTGAAACAGAATGACTCAGGTTTTGTGTGGCTAATATCCATCATACTGTTATAACATTGTTATATTATTAATATCTAAATCAAAAACTAGCACGACGACCCCCAATTATTAAATTAGATATGTGTTCTACAATACTTGGAGATCTTCATATTCAATTTTCAAGATATTGCCATGGGTTCTAATCTAAAAGGAAAATTGTCATTTATTCCTTTGATTAATTAGAACCGCAAAGACAAAAAATGAATTTTATGAATATCAATCATTATTAGACTCAAATAGAATAATGTACATATGAGAAAATTCTCTCATCTTAACTAATACAAGTCAAAACACCAGTTTTACATGGGCAAAGTTTTATTCAATAGGAATAGCATTGCAGTTGTAAAAGCAATACAAAAAAACATGTCATGTTTTACATGAATGAACCCATCTTGTATACTCGAAAAAAGATGAAACTTCGGCTGCAGCCCCAATCTCTGTAGTTTCTGATTTTCCCGGGATATAAGGGGTGGCGCTACTGGTATTTTCAGACGAATGTACACATTCTATAGCATTGGAGGACTGAAAGTATTATGGTATAACATTGAAGATAGGAAATAGGAATTTGGACAGCTTATTTACATAATTTATCTTGAACCTGAAGTCCTAAGATGGATCAAAGAATTGATAAATTTAGTTTTTCAGTGTAGTTATTTCAAGATACTGGCCTTTTACATCTATCAAACTATGGCATATCATACATCAACTTAATTCTCAAAATTAACATTCCCTTTTAGTATGTTTTTATTCTCCACCAGGTGATCTATCGTTGGGATTTCTTTCTCACTACAATGAGGAGAAATCCCAAGGGAGAATATCAAGGTGTTTGATAAATTTATCAATTCTTTGATCCATCTGAGGACTTCAGGTTCAAGATAAATTATGCAAATTACCTGTCCAAATTCCTATTTACAAGTCAAAGATATGCTTTGCCTTATTTAACATGATCTAGATTAGATAGGAGTATTATTATCAATATGCAAATTCACTATGACTTGATCAATATACATGAAAAGAAATATCTCCATCGGATTCAGCATGTGAAACTACCCCAGTATGCTAAATTACATGTCTCTATCATCGATATCTAGAGAGTTATTCTAATAATTCTGTTCATCTGTGCTAATCCCAGGTTATCAAGCCCACCCAACAGTCAAATCCGTATTCTGTAGCTAGGAGACTGGGTTTTATATCTATAATTAGAATAATATATGCAAGAGATAGCTGGGGAAGAGAGGATCACAAAGATATTGGGATTTTAAAAATCGGTCAAGTAGTTCAAGAGTTATGGAGGAAAGTCTAGTCAGATTAGTTGAATTTGAGGAACTCAAGTATGTAGGGGTCAGGGTAGTCGTGCAGTGTCTGTTTTACTTTACGCTAGGTGGCGCGAAGACCGATCCCTGCTGTGCGGTAAAGCCGGCAGACCCGCGGTATGCAAATGCTACGGGCTCGCCCGCATTACGTAACTCAACCACTATATAAGGTTGAGTCCACAGCAGGTCGACAGGACTTCTCACTGTTCCTCCGCATAGAGTGAACGCCTGGAGCCTCACGTGTTGGTTAGGTTGTGTTGATACACCTTTCAACGTAGAAGAGACCAGATCTCTTCCCGCGCTAGTTGGTGCCCCGTAGCACCAACGATTGTAATTACAGTTAATACTGTAATAAAAGATCAGTAACTGAAATAGTCCGGAGTCTGGTTTTCTGTTCGCGGATAAGCGGTGGTTGGTAGACTCTGCATCTCCCCACCCTTTCCAGTGGGTAAAACCGAACCCACCTGTATTGGCACGGTAAGTACAGGGTAGCGACTAGTCTCGGAACCTCTGGTCGACTGACGATCGTGGAAAGTGGTCATACACTTTCAGTGACTAGAGGAAAACTGCTACATTGGTGCCGTGACCAAGATCTTTGGCTGCTTGGCACAGTCGAAGATCCCTGGAGAGGGCGTGATGGCAGAGAAACCGGGGAGAAAAACCCGGTCGAAAGCCGCCACGGAGAGTCCTGCCGAGGAGAGCACAGCCGGCCCGGAGAAGACACCAGATGTCAGGTCTCCACAGGAAGCTGATGGTAATCCTCGGAGGAAAGGAATGAACGTGGCCGAGCAATTAAGCTCGACCGTGTATCATATTGGGACGCCCAGTGCGAGCTCCATGGAGGAAAAGGACTTGGACGGGGTCAGCCGAATAGGCGATCCTGAGGAGGGACCTACCCACGGGGAAACAGAAACCCCGGCAAGTCGGCCCAGAATCGATTCTCGAATCGACCATGAGGCTGAGCAGCGACAACTGCAGCAACGGTTACTCGATGAGCGATATAATGCTAAGTTGGTGCTGCAAGACTTGTACACCCGCCAGAAGGGAACGGCTGAGACGCTGCGAGTACAGCAGGAACAGCTGGCTATGGCGAAGGAACAAGAGAAAGTGGTGTTGGAACTCACCCAGCGCACGGAGGCAGACTATACTCTAAAGTATAGGACTCCTTTGCCAGGCTGGCAGGGCGTGAGCAAAGATCATGTATATTCTCCACAAGGGAATATCGGCGGTCCTCATGCGTACACACCGCTGCAGACAGACCGGAGACCTCCCACGGTGAACTTTGCTTCCCCGTCGGACTCTCCACGAGACTCCGCGAGTAATGATGGGAATAGATCATCGACCAGTTCAGCGATAGCTGAATTGGGGCTGAACCCTATCCATGCGAAGAGTAATGCTGATCGGGTTTTCAATCGGTCTTTAGCACAGGCTAGAGACGTCCCGATCGTTAGACCAGCAGAAACTGCTAGGCGCAATGCCATCGTTCCAAAGCCTTTTGGTAAAGGAATGGTGTGGGAGCATTGGTTTGCCGGATTTTGTGAGGATGTCCAGTGTAACGGGTGGAGTACCACAGACGCACTGCCGTACCTCATGAGAGCGTTGCGAGATGGACCCGGAGAAGCAGCTTTACGCACTTACCGATGTTCAGCAACACACAGATGGGATGCCCTTGTAGAAGTGGTATCCTATTATTGTGGACAGCTTGTAACGTTGAATCCCCGCTCAACTTTTCTAAGCCGGGTGCAGGGAAAGGATGAGTCCGCTTGTACATACGGGTTAGCCCTTCAACAATTGTTGATGGAGGTTTACCCTGGTACTAGATTGGACTCGCCAGCACTGCACGAGGATCTACAAACTCAGTTTGTGAAGGGTCTCAGAGACGAGGACATCCGAACGGAGGTGGTCTCGAAATGGGAACCTGGAATGAGCCTTATGCAAGTGCTGAAGATAGTGGACGCCTATGAACAAAGGTGTGTGCTGTTTGGACAGTATGGTAAACCTGTGAGTAAAAACCGGGTAGCTATGCTGACCCCATCCTGGGAACAGGATGAGTTGGAGACAGAAGAAACCAACGACCCTGAAGTGGATGAGATACTCTCCGCAGTGCGGTCAATGGTTCTCGGACATCGAGACTTTCGCGGTAGGGGCCGTGGCCGTCTGAACCCAGGGAGACCCAGGATTGGGAATCCTCAGGTGAAAGAACAGGCTGTGGGGAAAGGTTCGGAAGAACCTCCTACTGTGACAGAGATGCTGCTACAAATCAACGAACGATTGTCTCAGTTGGAAAGAAACCAACTAGACAGCCGACGTTGTTGGCAGTGTGGGAAGACTGGGCACATATCTCCGGATTGTCCCCAGAAGTTGGCTGCTGTAGAATCCACAGCAAGCATGCTAGCTTTACCTTCTTCAAATGAGGATCCGGTAAACTAGAAGGGGCTGCAGTAGGTGGCGGGACAGTAGCCCGGGAAGTGTTGAGCCAGAGTACTCAGACCGCGGAACTCGTGATTAGGAGAGATTCTATTCGAACCAAAGAGGAAGAGATGTCCAGTCAAGTTGCTACAATTTGCGCTAGATATCTAACTCTGAAACACCCCTGTCTACAATGGTTACGCCAACGTGGATGGGATCTCGGCACCCTCGATGGTATTTCCCGGTTTATACAGCAGCCTTCTCCTCTAGGTGGGAGACGGTGGTATGTACCCGTGAGAATTCAAGGGGTAAAAATAGATTTGTTGGTTGATACTGGGGCCAGTCGCTCTGTGTTAAGTCACAATCTATACAAGACCTTTGCGTTTGATCCGGAATGTAAGGTTTCGGAAGCGAGTGCACGGGCTGCTAATGGTACTCCGTTAAGATGTTATGGCAAAGTGATTATTCCAATCTCGGTAGGTAACACTGAATTAGTGTGGAGTCCCATACTCAGTGATATCGAAGAGAATGGAATAACTGGTGTAGACTTCCAAGCGTTGTATGGAGTGTCATTAGACCTTCAACAAGGCCTGCTCCGGATCAAACACCCGGAACAGCTGGAAATAGAATGTTCCGTGTAGACGGATATCTTCAGTGGTCTGTCAGACAGGATGTAAGCATTGCCCCCCAGCAGATTGTAAATGTACTAATAGCTGGAGAAGGTGACTTACCATTGGATAATGCTATGTTCGAGCCTGATCCAATGTTGTTTCCCGACAAAGGACTACAGGCTTGGGATACCCTAGTGGGTAGTGCTTGGATCGGATCCATACCCGTTAGTAGTCATACAACGGGGAGGATAGCGTTAAAAAGAGGCGACGTTGTTGGTCATGTAATATTGGCTGATATAGTAGACACAGTGGAAAATTGTCCTCTAGGTGTTGCGCCTATTCCCAATACCACGCCAGGTGACTGGTTAGGTTGGAAGGAAAACAACGACGATCCGAGAGAAGTGAGAATTGGATGCGTGAGCACAAATTCGGGAAATAAAACCGCCGAGCAGAACAAACTACAGAACACGCTAGGAAGGTGGAGTAAGATCTTTGCACGACCAGGAGACCCTTTAGGAAGAACTGATCGCGCGGAGCACCACATAGATACAGAGAGGGAACATTCCATTAAGACTACCCTACCGGAGACTACCACCTATTAAGCGGGAAGCTTTGGAAGAGGAGTTAAGGAAGATGCTTTCCCAAGAAGTAATCATTCCCAGTGAAAGCCCTTGGGCAAGGCCTGTGGTTATGGTTACTAAGAAGGATGGTACTTGCTGGTTCTGTATTGACAACAGAAAATTGAATGGTATCACCCAGAAGAACGCCTATCCCATACTGCGGATTGATGAGAGTCTCGACTCTCTGGGCGGGAACCAGTGGTTTTGCACATTGGATCTCCATCCGGGTATTGGCAGGTGAGAATGGCTAGTGAGGATCAGCCAAAAACTGTCTTCACTACCCACGAAGGGTTGTATGAATTTACAGTAATGCCCTTTGGACTCTGCAATGCCCCAGCCATGTTTGAATCCATGATGGATCAGATGTTGAAAGGATTGCAGTGGAAAAAATGTTTGGTTTATTTAGACGATATAATTGTTTTCGGGAAGACCGTGGAGCAATGTCTAAATAACCTGGCAGAGGTCTTTGAACGTATAGTCTTATGGCTTGAAACTCAAACCTCAGAAATGTAAACTGTTCAAACGCTTAGTGGAGTACTTGGGTAGGATAGTTGCGGGTGATGGAATCTGCGCTGACCCATCTAAGTTGGATGTAGTGGCCAAATGGCCTCGACCCCGGAATATAAAAGAAATAAGATCTTTCCTTGGATTCTGCTCGTATTATCGTGACTTTATCCCAGGTTTTTCCGAAACTGCCCATGCTTTGCAACAGTATGTAGTCCAAGATAAAGCCGGAAAGTCTAAGGATGTCCTATGGAATCCCGCAGCTGAAGAAGCTTTTTCGGGACTAAAGAGAAAGTTTGAAGAGACTCCGGTCCTCCATTATCCATTGCCTCAAGGTCGGTTCATTCTTGATACTGATGCGAGCAATGATAGTATTGGAGCGGCACTGTCACAAATGTTCCCATCGCCTTTGCCAGCAATAGTCTGAATAAGGCACAGCGGAATTACTGTACCACGAAGAGAGAACTCCTTGCAGTGGTAGTATCTGTAAGGAAATATCGACACTTCCTCGGAGGTGGAGATTTTACCCTACGGACTGATCATTCCTCATTAAAATGGCTCTTCAACTTTAAAGATGCCGGAGGAATGATTGGAAGATGGTTGGCAGCTCTGTCCGAGTTTTGACTAAAACACTGCCAGATAGAGCACAGACCCGGTAAGTCACACATCAACACAGATAGTCTCCCTCGGAGACCATTACGTAAGTGTGGACGACCCGACTGTGTAGATGGTGGGGAACATGATGCTATCTTGGCTGCGTTGCACCAGATGGGTAATCCAGATTCCGCGTTCTACCAGTGGACACTAGAACAGATCCGAGAGTGATCCGGAGATGTCCCGGTTGATTAAACTGGTAAAGAATGGCCTCCATAGACCACGGGGAAAAGAACTCTCGATTGAAAACCGGGAGTTTCAGACACTCTGTAGTCAGTGGACGGAGTTAACTGTGAGGGGTAACGTGTTATATAGGATGAGAACCACGGTATGTCCAGTAAGGAGACACTTACAGTTGGTTGTACCCATATCACTGCGTCCTGGGCTTTTGACTCTGTGCCATGAGCATAGAAGTTTGGCACATTTCGGGAAAAAGAGGACTGCCGCTAAAATAAAGCGACACTACTACTGGCCCGGAATGAGCGCTGACATAGAGTGATGGATTCTAGAATGCTCAATCTGTTGTAGGGTTAAGCCTGGCGAAGGCATAGGGAAGATGCCCTTACAACAAGAGTTATTTGGAATCTGGTTTGCCCGTATAGCTCTCAATATCATTTCCGGTATCGATGAGTCTGATGACGGCAACACGTGTATGATGGTGGTGATGGATTACTACACAAAGTATGTACAGATCTATCCCATGAAAGATCACAAAGCTGCTACCTGCGCGGAAGCACTTGTGAAGAATTGGGTGCTGCCTTTCGGAGCTCCGAGTATCTTACATTCCGACCAAGGAAGAGAATTTGAATCTCAGATCTGGCAGGAAATGTGTAGAATATTGGAAATCAAAAAGACACGCACTAACCCGTACCGTCCTCAGTCTGATGGGATGGTGGAGCGGTTCAACAGAACGTTGATACAGTGCTTACGCACTCTAGTCATTGAGAGCCGCAGTAACTGGGATGAGTTAGCACCATTTATAGCACACGCTTATAATGGGACTATACATTCTAGTACGGGATGTTCACCTAATCTGCTTGTCTTCTGAGAAGAGATTGTGATGCCCGCAGACATTGTCTATGGGGTGCCCGGAGTATCTCCTGAGATACCCTGCCCTATAGGTTTCGTGGAAAAACTTCGGGAACGCTTTGTAGAGGCTTACTACTGAGCAAGGCGAGGCCTAGAGAAAGCCGCGGAGTAGCAAAGGTCTGGACATAATGTCAGACTAAAGCCGAGAAAGTTCCAGGTTGGAGACCGGGTGATACGATATCACACACCATTAGTAAATGTAAAACTCGCCCCAAACTGGGATGGTCCGTTTGTTATAGTTGAAGTGCTGTCAGAAATGACAGTAGTCATCGAAGACGAATGGACACGGAAGCGCTATAAGTCACATGTTGCTCGACTGAGAGCATGGCACTGTACACGTGATAGAGCTGGCTCTGATAACGCGGAGTCTCAGCCCCGGCAGGTACCGCTTTCAGCGAAGCCCGCCTGCAGGGCAGGGAAGTCCTGAGTCAAAGCCGGTAGGAATTGCAAGGGCCCTCCGCCAACAAGGCCGAAGCCGGGTCGTCCGCGTAAGGTGAAGATACCCCCGTCTAACTTGAGAGAGGAAGACTGGGTGGATTTGAAACCCGAAGCGGAGGACTACAAAGGCCCCACCGATCGTTCTATGTATACCACCCGCCGCAGCACCCGTATACGAGGGAAGGCTGCGGTTAACTACAAAGAGTAGTGGTGCGGAGTTGTTGTCGAAAGTTACACAACGAGAAATATAGCTTACCAAACCTGCGAGTCCTAGGGTTGGTTGATCGAACGCGATGATGGTAAAACTCGACGAAATATGAACTTATGGTGGCAGCCCCGACGTTGCTCGAAGGGATTCCCCGTAGAGGGCCCTCCAGAGGCTGCATTATTTGCTTTAACATTCAATTCTGTCAGTTTAATCTCTCATAATCATCAATCTGTACCTTCCTGTGGCACGTAAGGGTGGTTAGATAGAATTGGAAACCCTCACAGGCACAGACTCGGCTTGGTACAGTGAAGCGTGGCTGATGTCCGCACCCGCTGGGAGAGTGTGAAGGAACGAATCAAATGGCGCGTAACGGCGTCTTTGATCACTTCGCGGTTGAGGGGCGTGGAGTCGCTTGGATGTTGAACGTCTCAACACCTCTCATTGGTCGAGGACATGACCTCTTTTAATTGGGGTCAACTGGCCTTATATAAGGCTTTGTTTTCGTAGACCAGATCACTCTGGTCAGGTGGCGTCTTCGAGACGCCCCTGGAGTGTAGTTCTGCCTCAGCCTGGCTGAGCAGAGCGCGGAAGGGACGGGCCTCCCCTCGGGGGAGGCACCCGCACCGCAGGACTTGGCCCCGGCTGAGACCCCTGCGGGTATGGGCTTAGGAGACAGCGTGTCTGTCGGCCTGGGCAGCGGCGATTCCCTCGGGGATTGCCGCAGCATTGACTTGGGTGCTCTGGACTCCGGTCCTGACGACACGCAGTCAGCGCAGTGCGGAGTGTCTAGCCCAGCGCCTTCGGGTGCCGAGGATGGACCCGGTCTGCCTAAGACATCAGCTCCGGCTGAAAGCTCTGGGCAGACCGCTTCCGGGAAAGGAGGGAAAGTTGATCTTTCCATAGTAAAGAGCTCTGGGTACGGGCAGAAGTCAGTTTCGACTACTTCTACCAAACCCAAGGCTTCCCGGTTGCCTAAGCCGGTGTTTACACCTACGAAGGCGCCGGGAAAGAAAGGCTGTGGCCGCGGGAAGTTGATCCGCAAAGCGGATCCTCCTGCTCCCGGGGGTAGTCCATCGAGTCAGTGGGATTGATGGACCCGGGAGTTAAACTGTATCCCCGACCCAGACATGCGCGCTATGGCCATGAAAGGGTTAGTGGATCGTTGGGTCGCTAGCCAGGGCCAGGAAAGTGTTGCACCCGTGGCGTCCCCCTCAAGGGTAGATGCCCAGGCGGACACTGCTCCAGCCCCTGCTACCACCCAGACACCACCCGCTGTGGCTGTGACTGCTATGGAGGTTGACTCAGCCCCTAGTAAGTCTACCACGGAGACAGTGGAGCCGGCTACTTCCTCGAAAGGAGCAGATGCCGCTGTAGGGCGTAAGAAGGAGAAGGTGAAGCCGGCTGCAGGGCCGGTCAGAACCTCCTCCACGGAGAAGTCGGAGGCTGAAAAGCCTCTGACTAGCTCTCAGACCCGCCGGGGTAGGCGCAAGACTCGCACGGCCAGGGAGGCCGCTGCAGCGAAAGCTGTGGCAGCCAAAGTGGCCCGTGATGAGCGTTCCCACTCCGGAAAGTCCTCTGTAAAAGGAGGAAAGGGTAAGGGAGTGGGGAAGTCAGCAAAGGGACAACCACTGCTAAAGGCAAAGGATCTTCGGATCCTAAACCTAGTGGCAGTGGAGAGGCGAAGGGAGTCGGGTCTTCGGGCTCGGAAAAACCCGCGTCTAAGTCAGCTGGACCTCCTGAGAAGGGGTCACCACATGAATCAGACATTGAGTCTGAATCCTCTGTGGTGGATAACTGCGGTCGAGTAGGAGACTGGGGCGAGATCATGGATCTTGACGATGCTAAGCGTCTTGCCCGGGATCCTCACTCAGACAGCAGTGATGACGCCGGTGAATTCGTTCCCGGAGCCAAGTGCGCCCAGAAGCGCAAGGTAGCCCGCAAGCTGCCTATCTGTCTGGTTGGGCGCAAGGCTAAGTGTCTGGAGGACCTCCGCGTCGGAGACCGCCATTGGATACCGGAACCGGTAGATGATGATGGTGTGTCAGACGACGAGGAGTGGTTACAGGACCAAAGCTCCGCTAACGCGTGGTACGTAGCCCGCGTGCATGGAGTCAAGTCGTCTTCATACCAAAAGTACACGATCCTCCAGAAACAGAAGATCGACTTTGCCTTTTGGCAGTTTACTGCTAATGGGCATTGTGTTTTCCAGGGCTGCCTATGCAACTGGAAGGTTGTATGCGCGGCATCTCGTAGAGATGCATTTGACCAAGTACCCGTGGTTCCGCTGTCACGGTTCGAGGTGCTCGGGAGACTCAGGGTCGTCCCGCCGGTCTTGGATGATTCGTCATATGTTAGACGAACACGGGATCGGAGCGGTCCGCAGTAGGGAGAGAACCATGCAGCTTTTCAATAAGTTTGTAGGTTTGGCTTCCGAAGCGCGGATCAAAGGTGGAGAGCCTGCGCGCAAAGCAACGGACGGTAAGTATGCCGTGTCCTGGAAGCGGAATCGTGACTTCGGTTCGAATCTGCATATAGGCTCGGCAGACTGGGATCGCATGACCGCCATGCGAAAAACCGCCCGTGGGAGCAGCCATAAGCGATCCCAGAGTGTAAACTCCGCGGGTCTTCATCCGGCTGCGAAGACCAAGAGCTCGTCTAAGTCAAGTGACTCGGACGACGACTCGAGGTCGAGCCGGTCAGGGCGAAGCCAAACGCTGGGCTCTGTAACTTTGGGGGATGTTCTACGTTCCTCAAAGACGGGCCCAACTAAGGAAAAACCTGGCCGGAAGGGGTCGAGTGCGCCTAAAGGGGAGGAATCCTCTGAAGGTTCCGCAAAGACAGCGGTCTCGTCTGACGCTCCGGCGTCGACAAGCACTGCTGGTGCTCCCCGAAAGAAAAGAAAGAGGTCCCCAAGCCTGACGAGGAAAGAGGCCCGATAGGTAGCGCGGAAGAGGAGTTCCCTTCTCTGCCCCCACCTCAACGCCCTGCTCCTAAGGTAGCGTCTCAGTCTAAACCTTCCCACGAGGAAGAAGTAAGGCCTGGACGCCATGGGGAACAGATAGATGTGTACTCCGGCGACCAAAAGCTGACACTGGCTACTGTAGCTAAGACAGATATGCAAACCTACTTGAAGCGAGTAGATGATCAGTCGATCATCAACGCTAACAAGTTTAGGATAGCACAGATGCGGGTAGCGGAGTACGAGTGCGTCAACGCTCAACAGCGCATGTCTAGCTTGTTGCAAGTGCCATTGGAAAACATGGCTGCAAAGCTAGCGGTGGTGGAGGCGTGATTGGCGCGTTCGGAGCTCGCCCTTCAAGACTACGACTACAAGTGTCGTACGATGATGGGTGTGAGTATGTTCGGCTTCGGCTATGGAGACTGCTCCATGCAACCGTTCTCAGAGTACCCCTGGTGGAAGTTCCTCGGAATCTCCAAAGGTTTCTCTGAGACAGCCGCCGTCAGTGACCCGCACTACGACGAGACCCGCTTACGTGCCACCACGTCAGCAGCAGGTCCCGTTTGGTGTGGAGCTCGAGAATATTGGTAGAGTGTTCGCCCCATTGCCGTTTACTTCAGCGGTAACGTGGGATTCTCCCGGTATTACTGACGACATCAGCATGGCTGACTTGAACGCAGTGATGGCCAGGTTCCGGGTCACAGACCCTCTGAGTCCACCACCAAACTTTGGTCAGCAAGCTGCCGAGACGGGGCCCGCTACCCCGTCCGCTACAGATGCCCCACCAGCTGATGACCCCGCCGTTGAACAACCCGGTTGTTCCGGCGAGAGGCCACCTGGTTGAAGGGCCTGTAACGAGGCAGCTTTGGTCCATCTTACGTTGAATCTAGGAGCCCAATAGGGTTTCCCGGTATCAATGTGAGATGGAAAAGGGCAGGACGTTTCCTGCCGCTGAGGATGGCGAGACACTTTCAGCCATGTATGGAACCTTCAGTGGTTCCGGGTTGTTTGTGCCTCCCTGTCCGGCCGGCTCCTCAGGTATTAACCCCCGTGGTTCTTATCTGGGGATCACCCACACCTGAATTCAGTTTTGGGTGGAGAGGGTGACAGTCCTTGGTCTCTCATAGAAGTGGTACTTTGACCAGCAGCCCCCGTGGTCGCTGGGAGGGGTAGTACAGAGGGATCAAGATAGATAAAGCGACCTCGGGTTGGGCCGCGGAGAACCACCCTAGGGTGAATCTTTGCTGCACAACTTAAGTTTCAGAGGGCTGAAGGGTCTCTCGATGGTAGCCCCGTTGTAGGGCCCCATTGCGATACACTCCGGCCTGTGGGCACTTTCCGCGACTGGACGCATGTCTAGTTCCGCGGAGAGTGCAGAGATGGTGTGGGGACTAGTACCCGGCTTCGGCAAGTGGTCTCTGTTCCCTATGGAGTGATTGACGCTGGACTCGCTTGGTCTTTTTGCCGGTGAGGGAAGTGTCGATCACTAGACGGGTAGGGGTTGGGGCCTTCACTGGTACCTGCAACTCCTATCCGGGAGAAGAGTTTAGCGTGCCACGCTAAAAAGGACGCTGATACCAACCTTTACGGAGATGGGAACTCCTACACGGAGAAGAAAAGAACGTTCTATCTTTTTCTTTCTCCCTTATATACACCATGTTTCTCTTCACAACATCAGAAGAACTACCCGCAGGACGGGCCATTCTGATGTTAACAAGGTGGGGGGGTTCGCGGAATTGCTCCCCCTAACTACGCTGGAGCTGTACCAGGAAGACAGTTGGAAGCCTGGCGCCCGGAAGCAGGGGGCTGGACCGAGTAGGTCTCCACGCTGAAGGGTCTGCCGGGCTCGACACTTACTACAGTATCCCTGGCTTACAACTCCGGAACGGTGGGAGGCGGGGTGCTCGCTGGTCTGGGCTGACCCCTTGTAGGTCTGGACTGGTGAGTCTTCTCCGCCCGACACACAAGGAAGCCAGGGAGAAGCCAACAACATCGGCAAGACGGGTGATATTGTTACGTTTTTACTATTTATTATGGTGGTGGCGAGGCTACTCCATTTTCTAAATACTTTATCACCCTTATGTCTTCCTTTTTCAGCATTTAAAATGTGTATTTTTAACATTTCCCATCTCAAACATTTTACATACTGGTATCAGTGAAACATTCTTTGTGAACGATGAAAGGTTAGACACATTCCCAGAACTGCTCGACTTAACTTATAAACTTTTTTGGGAAGTCCCTTTTGCAACAGAATGGTTGCCGGTCCCCCCTCGTAAAAGCTGGGAGGGGTAATGTAGGGGTCAGGGTAGTCGTGCAGTGTCTGTTTTACTTTACACTAGGAGGCGCGAAGACTGTGCGGTAAAGCCGGCGGACCCGTGGTATGCAAATGCTACGGGCTCGCCCGCATTACGTAACTCAACCACTATATAAGGTTGAGTCCACAGCGGGTCGACAGGACTTCTCGCTGTTCCTCCGCATAGAGTGAACGCCTGGAGCCTCACGTGTTGGTTAGGTTGTGTTGACACACCTTTCAACGTAGAAGAGACCAGGGAGCTGTTTCACTAGTAGTGGAGTGAAAGCGAGAGGTGAGACCGCAACAGTGGCCCCAACAGTGGCACCAACAGTGTCAATCCCAAATTTGCGTTTCATCAGTGGTCTCGCTATTGAGGTGAGACTAACTCTCACTGTTGGCACAGGTCTCGCTATGCAAACGCGTTTGACGTTCAAATTTATTCGTCGACGGGCCGTGATGACGTGGAATTCCACCCTTTCCCATAGGAATTAAGCAATGAAACTTTAACACGAGTTAGATATACATATAATCTATAATCGTCTCAAATATGAAGACGAACGGCCGTATCGTTCTGAAGATATCGGGGTTTGAACTTTATCACTCTCTCCGTGCGATTGCGTTGGTCGCTGTTCTTTTTCACTCCCTCCGTATTGCGGCGGGCTTTCGGCTGTTCTTTCTGTCTCCCCTGGAGATACTGGCCACCAGAGCACTATTTGTTATGACAAACTTCAAACTGTGATATCTTCGAAACGCTCCGGCCGATATTCTTCATATTTGGTACGATTATAGGCCATATGTATACCTTACTGGTGTAAGCAAACGAGAGGGTAGACCCTCTCACTTACAGCAGCCCCACAGTGGCACTAACAGCGAGACCCAATTTACTAGTGAAACGGTCACTGCCACTGTTGGTGCCGCTCCTTTCCCGGGTGCCGTTCATGCTTGGTTGCACCTACTAATGAAACGCAAACTGCTGCTTTGCTGCCACTGTTACAAACAGCGAGACTTGTAGCTCCTAATGAAACAGCCCCCAGATCTCTTCCCGCGCTAGTTGGTGCCCCGTAGCACCAACGATTGTAATTACAGTTAATACTGTAATAAAAGATCAGTAACTGAAATAGTCCGGAGTCTGGTTTTCTGTTCGTGGATAAGCGGTGGTTGGTAGACTCTGCGTCTCCCTACCCTTTCCAGTGGGTAAAACCGAACCCACCTGTATTGGCACGGTAAGTACAGGGTAGCGACTAGTCTGGAAACCTCTGGTCTACTGACGATCGCGGAAAGTGGTCATACACTTTCAGCGACTAGAGGAAAACCGCTACAAGTATATAGAAAACAGTAGAAAGCATAATGACTGCATAGATTTTGCAAAAAGCAACTGCATAATACTCCAAACTTTGCAAAATGCACTCAAATAATACTCCTCTCTAATCTAGATCATGTCAAATAAGGCAAAGCATATCTTTGACTTGTAAATAGGAATTTGGACAGCTAATTTGCATAATTTATCTTGAACCTGAAGTCCTCAGATGGATCAAAGAATTGATAAATTTATCAAACACCTTGATATTCTCCCTTGGGATTTCTCCTCATTGTAGTGAGAAAGAAATCCCAACAATGGATCACCTGGTGGAGAATAAAAACATACTAAAAGTGAATGTTAATTTTAAGAATTAATTTGATGTATGATATGCCATAGTTTGATGAATAGTTAGATGTAAAAGGCCAGCATCTTGAAATAACTACACTGAAAAACTAAATTTATCAATTCTTTGATCCATCTGAGGACTTCAGGTTCAAGATAAATTATGCAAATTAGCTGTCCAAATTCCTATTTACAAGTCAACGATATGCTTTGCCTTATATGACATGATCTAGATTAGATAGGAGTATTATTTGAGTGCTTTTTGCTAAATTTATGCATCATTATTACAGATTTCCTTATCAATAGGCAAATTCACTATGACATCATCAATATACATGAAAATAAATACCTCCATCGGATTCAGCATGTGAAACTACCCCAGTATGCTAAATTACCTGTCTCTATCATCGATATCTAGAGAGTTATTCTAATAATTCTGTTCATCTGTGCTAATCCCAGGTTAACAAGCCCACCCAACAGTCAAATCCGTATTCTGTAGCTAGGAGACTGGATTTCATATCTATAATTAGAATAATATATGCAAAAGATAGCTGGGGAAGAGAGGATCACAAAGATATTGGGATTTTAAAAATCGGTCAAGTAGTTCAAGAGTTATGGAGGAAAGTCTAGTCAGATTAGTTGAATTTGAGGAACTCAAGTATATAGAAAACAGTAGAAAGCATAATGACTGCATAGATTTTGCAAAAAGCAACCGAATAATAGAGGGAAACTATGTTCCGGTGAAAGGAAGTCAAAGTTACGAGGTAAGGCTTGGAAAAATTACTGCCCAAGGCCTTGGCTGCGGGCAGTAATTTGTCCAAGCCTTACCGAGTGATTTTGACTTCCTTTCACTGGTAATTGGTTTCCCTATTCCTATATACCTTCAAATGTGGTTTAATAACGATAATTGGCGTTATTTGCTCATCCACCATCAAACCTGAAGCCAGATCCAACCTTATCGTGTAACTTGATACTTTATGTTTACTGCCCACTGCGCTTTTCATATGAATTTTGTAAGAGACAATCTGATTGGTCTAAATGTCAACCTTGGGTAGTACAGTAAAACCCCTCTTCCGGGACACCCCGCTTAAGGGGGCACCCCGCTTAAGGGGCCAATTTGCTAGGAACGGAAATTTTTCCCACTATTAAGAGTTTATTTTAACCCCGCTTAAAGGGACACCCCGCTTAAGGGGACACCCCGCTTTAGGGGACAGTTTTTCGGTACAGAAATACTTAAAAACCCCGCTTAACCCTTTAAGGGTGGATGATGCCTTAAAGCATCACCCGGCTGGGGGCGGATGATGCCTTAAGGCATCACCCGGCCGGGGGCGGATGATGCCTTAAGGCATCATTTGCTGGGTATTTATGAAATTATGCATTTTTGCTTTTGAAAAGGAAATATTTTATCAATTAACTTGAAATTTGCACAGAATGTAGGTGTAACTTCATATTTTAGAATTCTAAATAATGGAAATAGAAATATTAAGGATAACAAATTTTATCAAGTGATAAACCTTCGAATTTTGAGTTCAGAGAAAAATGCCCCCGTCCCCTAGAACTGTACATGGTCACTAGTTGCCGTCCCCATGTGTGTAGTTCTGCCATAGGCGGCTGTCCTTAAAGGGTTAAGGGGACAGTTTGGAAGGATATCATATCAAAAACACTGAAAATCCAAGTCTATGGAGCCTGTTTGTATACGGGTGAATGGTTGGTTGTCTCAATGATACCCTTTTTTAACATAGATGAAATCTCGGAATCAACTTTTACAATTTTCCCTGTTATCCTGGGGCTACATCATAGCCCTAGGCTCGTAGGAACATCAATTCCCCTTCAGTACTTAGGTAAGTACCTCGGGTAATTAACTAGACAGTTGTTGCAACCAGAACAATAGACTGAGCATTCCCGTGAGGGCCTGGGCGGCCAGAGCGTATTTTTTCAAGGTAATAACCACATCTCTAGCGGCTCTGGGCGGACTACAGTGAGTGGATATTAGTATGAGCGACTTTCACACCATTTGAAGGTAGGCGGTTAGAGGCCCGCTTACAGGTTAGCGGTGGGTGACACAGGGAGGGCTAGGGGCTTTGAAGGTGCGGTATTCAACGTTCGCACCCGCCCGCCAATTGCAGCTCCACAGGCCGCCGTGGGCTTTCCGGTTTGGAGCAAGGGCGTCCCTCCCCAGCAAGCTGCTGCAGCACACCCGGCGTGGGGCCAGGTCGCCCCCGCCTCTGTAACAAACAACCCTGCGTTAGAATACCCTGGATGGGGATCGGCCCCACAGATGGATTTGTTCAACACCTATCCTATCAACCAGGGAAACTAATTGGCGCGCCGGACGGTCGGGTAACGTTTCTTTTGGAAACCAATGGGCTCAGGCTGAGCACCCTGGCCGACACCGGCGCATGCCGCTCTATGATCAGGACAGATGTCTGGAGACACCTGGTCACCAAAAAGGGCCTCCCTCCCTTTTTGACCCCTGGGGTCAAATTGAAATCACTGTTGTGCCACGATATCCCTACTAGAGGGGTGGCCCTTGTAGGACTCAAGGGGAAACACATCCCCATGTATATAGTGGATAGTATGATGCACGATGTGCTCTTAGGAATAGATGGGTTAAGAATTCTAGAAGCTAGCGTAGATTGTGTGAAGGGGTTGATTCGAGTCATGAGGGAAATGTACCAGTGGGCTGGTCCCTTAGATGAGAGTGAGGACATGTGTGGGGTGCACAGTGACCTCGATAAATGGGCAGGGCTTTTCCCGAATGTGTTTTCACGTGATAACCAACCCCTTGGTCGGGCCCAAGGGGTAAAGATGTTTATCACCACCGAAAATGTCCAGCCGGTCCGTCAGCGGCCATATAGGGTTCCCCTCCAGAAAAGACTGGTGATGGAGGGAGAGATTAACAAATTGTTGGAAAAAGGGCTGATACGCCCTAGTTCCAGCCCCTGGGCATCCCCGGTATTGATAGCACCGAAACCTGATGGGTCCGCACGCTGCGTTGTTGATTACCGCAGACTAAACGCCATCACGGTCAAGGATGCTCATCCGATGCCCGTAGTGCAGGACATCTTCGATCAACTGTAGGGAGCCGAGGTATTTACTACCATGGATCTGAAATCGGCATATTGGCAGATAGAGGTAGACGAGGACAGCAAGGAAAAGACAGCCATGGCGACTCACATGGGTCTGTATGAGTGGAATGTGATGCCTGCTGGGTTAAAGAACAGTGGGGCGGTCTGGCAGCGACATATCAACAAGGTGCTGGGACCATTCCTGTCCAAGTTCGTGCTGGTCTACCTTGATGACATCGTGATTTATTCACGGAACGAACACGATCACGAGGAACATGTCCGACAGGTTCTCAGGACCCTAGAGGAGAATAACCTCACAGTGAACTCTCAGAAATGCCAGTTCCGTGCTGATGAGATCAAGCTCCTTGGGTTCATTGTAGGGACCAAGGGAATCCGCCCGGATGAAGACAAGGTAGCTGCCATCAAGGAAATGGCTCCGCCTCGTGATGCATCAGAAGGTTTCTGGGGATGGCTAACTACTATCGGCAGTGCATCCCCAACTTCGCAGAGTTGGCAGCCCCGTTGGCCAATTTGACCAAGAAAAATGCCCGTTTTGAGTGGAACGAGTCCACACACCGTGCATGGGAGGGTCTGAGGGACACATTGGTGTCCAGCCAAGTCATGGCATTCCCAGACCTCTCAAGGCCATTTCAGCTATACACAGACGCGTCCGATCTGTGCATAGGAGCCATCCTAACCCAACGAGATGATGAGGGTGTCGAACGACCTATTCAGTACATATCAAAGAGATTGAACCCCGCCCAAGAAAAATGGGCCACCAGCGAAAAGGAGGCGTATGCTGTTATCTTTGCCTTAAACAAACTTCGGGTGTACCTCCAGGGGTCACAGTTCGGAGCCCCTATAGAGTACCGACGTGGGTGCCACAGCGTCCGCGCAGACATGTTATCACGTCTCCCGGCCAGCAAGGCCGCCCTACCCCGCGCAGAACAATCAGCGGTTACCCGTGGGCAGACCAGAGCCGTCGGCTTAGGTCCCCCGCTGATGTGGACCGATCCACATCTAGACAAAGCATCCTTGATCCGATATCAGGTACAGCTTCCCGGGTACAACAAGGGATTGGATGATCTTGACGATTACATTGTCTATGGTAATGTCCTGTACACGGTCGAGGCCCCCCACAAGGGAACCGGCTATCCCCGGATAATGGTCCCACCTCAAATGACCCGGGATTTGGTCAGGCGTGCGCACATAGAGGTGGGGCACCAAGGTGTAGACAAAACCTTGGCCCAGCTGAATGAGAAATACCGGTGGCCTCGGATGAGTAAGGAGATCTTCTCTGTACTCTCCGAGTGTCCAGAGTGCCTGTCACATAAACGTAAGCGGTACTACCCAGAGTCTTCCCCAATGCCAATCCCCCATTTCCCGGGGGAGATCGTAGGCATTGATATGATTGGGCCTCTTCCGATCTCGTCAAAGGGGAATCGATACTGCTTAGTGCTTATTGACCACTGTTCGGGGTGGGCGGAGGTGAAGCCTCTGCCTAGTAAAGGATCTGAATTGGTTTTCAGATACTTGCATGATGAGTACATCCCCCGGTTCGACCCCCGCAGATGCTAATCTCCGATTGTGGGGCAGAGTTCAAGAACTCCCTCCTGGAAGGCTTCCTCAAGGGTTTGGGAACCAGGGTGTGCTTCACCTCTGGGTACCACCCCGCGACCAATCGGCGGACAGAAAGATTCAATCAAACCCTGAAAACCATCTTGGCGAAGATGGTTAATGCCCGGGGAAATGCATGGGAGGACGTTTTGGGGCCCACCCTTGCGGCTCATCGCAACACTGTTTCGAACGCAACTGGGTTTACCCCGTCTTCCTGCAATTTGGTAGGGCCCCCACCAAACCAGCAGCCAACCTGGGGAGTACAAACCCCAAGTTCTTCCCGAATGTGCTGGAGGACAGGGTGAGAAGTCTGAACCGGGCATATGATGCAACCAAGGGGAACTTGATAAAACAACAGCAAGTCAACAAGGCCTAGTTGGATAAACGCCCCCGCGCTCCATTGTTTGCGATAGGAGACAAGGTGTTGCTCCACAAGCCCAATGCGGCCCCCCTTGACCCGAAGTTCAAAATCGGGTACCGAATACACCAGCTAAACGGCCCAGTAGCGGCCATATCAAAGGGGGATGGGAGAATTCAAATTGCGAACATCGACCGATTGAAAAAGGACACCTCTGTGGGAGGAGAAGCAATCCAACAGGCGCTGCCTGTGTCCCAGCGGTCTCGGTTCTTGAAACAATACCCGCCGAGCCTTCACCCACCCCGTCCCAAGGATCTTAGACGTCCACTCCTCTGTGCGCGGTCTGGTCCTCCCTCGCATCAGCGGGCTCTGGCACGCGCAGCCCCCTCATGCAATCCCCCGTCGTATGGTGATGCGCTGGCAGCCCCAAGAGCCGCTAACCTGGCTCAACCACAGTTCTGCGGGCGCGTCCTCCTCTGTGGATGGTCAGGCCGGTCTATTGTGCCGACTGTCTGCCCTCGGCAATCCTCTCATCCCACAGCTCCGTCGTGCAATCCTCCAACATATGGTGATGCGCTGGCAGCCCGCAGGGCTGCCGGTCACCCGGTCCCAGATGTAAACACTCAACCCGCCCCTGTCAGATCATCACAATCCCCACCAACAGGGACCCCAGTGTCAACTGCGGCCCCCGCAGCTAGACCTTCATTGCGTGACCAGCCCGAGTTGTGCCTGCTCCTAGACCGCATCGATGCTGGTCCGCGCCCCAATGCTAGCCGGTCCAACAACTCCACTGCACAACATAGGCCCTCCGCAAAACGAAGAACTCCTGCTCCAAGGCGCACGAAATCAGTCCCTGCCCAGCCGATCCGGGCAACTTTACCCCGTCGTTCCTCCCGGCAGTGTGCGGCCCCTCCGCGTGTCCCGGTGTCACTCAGTAAAACCGATTTCAGTCTCATTCACCCCCAAACCATACCCCCTCCTGCCTTAATGAACCGGCCGGTCACTCATTCCAGAGCACCAGCCTTGCCTGACCCGCCAGACCAAACCTACACCGGCCCCTGCCTCCGTTCTGGTAAGCAAACCACCTCCCGGCGAAAATAGACTTTCCTTTCTGTTACAGTACTTTTTTTTTTTTTTATCCGGCTTCCTGCAGCCCATATTTTCTGTTACTCTCCAGCGTACACTTGAGAGGTTAACCAAGTTTGGACTCCCCTGCCACCCCACCTTTTCACCATGCTAAGTACACTAACTTGGTTTCTGTTGTTGTCGACCCTCGTACTGTGCGTATCCTTATCTGATTCAGATACCCTGCTGGAGGATGGAGTGATTGTGCGCAGCACCGGCCCCGTGCACATCCTCTCTGGCTCATGGAGGGTGACAGTGTGCCTTCAGCAACCTAGACCACCGAGGGTAGGACGCTGGGTCTCCACGTTAAGGAGATTCATCTTCGAATCAGCGAACATCACGCTCAGCCCAGACCGACAGCTGTGGAGAGCTCGTTTGGAACTGTCTGCCTTCAAAATCCAGCGAGGGTCAGCCTTGACCACAGGAAGAAGCAGCCGCATGCCGTCCCGTCGCAACAAGCGGGGCCTTATTGACGTCATTGGCATCGCGGACAGATACCTGTTCGGAATGGCCACCTCCGGGGATGTGAAACAGCTACAGGACCAAATAGACCAGTTGCGGGCATCAACTCTATCGGTGAGCCATCATACTCGGTTGTCCATATCTATGGTAAATGCCTCCAGACTGTTTATTAGAGAAAATAGGAAGGATATAGTACAGCTGCAGAACCTTACATCAGCCTTAAACGTCCTAAGCTCAATCAACCACCAACGTATCGTATCCCTAAGTTTAGATGTACGTAAACTAGAAATAAAACGTAGCATAGAGCAGTACCTGACAGTCCTTGACGAGGTGGCACGTGATTTCTATCACGATGCCAACATATTTAGTGAACAGATCGGGGCCTTAGAACAAGGTATATTGACATGCAAGATCATGCCTGAGAAGATCCTGTAAGACACTATGGTCCGGATGAAAAGTGCCGGCATGGTCTCCCCAACTGAACACTGGTATAATCGCAATGCAAGGGTGTTCCCGCTGTGGCGCGTTAGCAACAGGGAAGTGATTTACGAGGTTGCCTTGCACACTGTGGCCTCGGAAGAATTCCTTTCATATCACCTACAGTATCTCCTGGTGCCATGGGGTAAAACCCATAAGCGTGAAATTCAAGGCTCTTCCGATTTTGCTCTCTCTACCCAGTCGGTAACAGCTTTCCCGGTGGACCACGATAAGTGTGTTGGGTCAAAGCCGATTGTGTGTTCGGCTGTGGTCCTTAACCACCAGGCGAAATGTGAGTCAGCAATTGTCACTAAGGCAGACCCCAGGCCATGTAATGTAACTGTCACCAAGGGAGCTTTTGACCCCCCATCTGTGTTCAGGATGGATGGTCACCCATCCTCGGTAGTAGTAATTTCTTGTAAACTGGTCCGTTTAACATTGCTCTGCACGGGTAAAATGCCTCTCCTCACTACTCACAATGGGGTGAAGAGGTACGATATCAACCCGGGATGCAACCTCCATGTTGGAAGGGAGGTGATTTCGGGCTTCGTGCAACATTCTTTGGTAGTAAATGTAACGGTGCCTCCCCCGCTCAACCTGCCCCGTCTAAACTTCTCTTGGCCCTCAGCTGACCTCCCAGTTATAATGCATGCCCTTCAATTCAAAACCAGGGCAACGGTCCCATTGGTGTCTCTTCTAACCTTACCTCAACCCCAACCACCTCGGCCAATTAACTGGTCCCCTATAATCAACACTTCCGGATCAGCCATGGGAACACTCGCCCTATTCCTATGGGCCCTAGTGGCATTAGTGTATGCCTTTTCCAAGTATCACTGTCGCGTTGCCGTATCTTGCCCCACCGCCTGCATCTCCAGACGGCAAGAAATCCCTCCGACAACCCCTGCTGGTAGCATCCCGGTTCTCCCACCGCCCACCAAGACCCCGGAGTCCATAGACCCCCTCCTTAACCCACCAGTCAACCCACAGGCCCGTGCCCTCATGACAAGCCCTGTATACCCCACCTTACCGTCCGCCCCCAAATGAGCATGAACCCCCCCCCCCCCCCAACCCCCATGTTTGGAGGGGCAGCTGATGAATCTGTGACAACGGGTAGTACTGCGGCTCCATTTATCTTTTCAGAAGCCAAAACCCCATCAAAGGAACACCAGCCCCACCAAGAGGAAATGGCAGAGGAACCCCCCCACGTCGTGCGGATGGACCTCCTGCCTACCAAACGGACAAGGCTTTAGACGAATCTATGTTAGCCATAAATAATTAGATGTGTAACTTGTTTTTTTGCTTTTTTTGGCGTTGTTTTTGAAGTCAAGCCAAGGCTCACAGCAGCCATAGTGCGTACTTGTTAGAAGCCAATATTGTAGTTCGGGTGAAATTATGAATGTTAATAATACCTATGCTAATGCAGTTAATGTCATAACTCAAGTGGAATTATGTTGTAAATAATAACCTATGCCAATGTAGCTAATCAGACCGAAATGAACTTTAATTATAATACCTATGCTATTGCAGTTAATGTCATAACTCAAGTGAAATTATGTTGTAAATGGTAATCTGTGCCAATGTAGTTAATCTATCAACTTAAAACTTTATTTTCAAATACTTAAAAAACTTGTGTTGAGAGCTGTTGTAGTTCGGCAAACGGCGTACCCGCATATTACGTAAGCGGCCGCTAGACCAGAACGGTCACGGGCCGCTGCGTTTGCCGAACTGCAACGTAATATTTTATATTTTCGCGGGCGTCAGACCGGAACGGTCACGGTCCGCGGAGTTTTGGCGGGAAAACACGCCCGCATCTGGTCGCCGTTTTTACCCCTTTATAAGCTGAGACATTTGTCATCTTACCCAGTTTGGAATACAGCTCTGAAACTCTACGTGTGTGTTCGTGTCATCTCTCCACCAGATTTACAAGACAATCTGATTGGTCTAAATGTCAACCTTGGGTAGTATACGACAACCTTGGGTAGTATACGGTAACCTTGGGTAGTATCCATAAGTTACTCCACCCCCCAAAACGTGGAGTGTACAGCCATAGGTATATCGGAATACTCCAAACTAGCTGTCCAAATTCTTATTTACAAGTCAAAGATATGCTTTGCCTTATATGACATGATCTAGATTAGAGAGGAGTATTATTCGAGTGCTTTTTGCAAAATCTATGCAGTCATTATGCTTTCTACTGTTTTCTATATACTTGAGTTCCTCAAATTCAACCATTCTGAATACACTTTCCTCCATAACTCTTGAACTACTTGACCGATTTTTAAAATCCGAATATCTTTGTGATCCTCTCTTCTCCAGCTATCTTTTGCATTTATTATATACCGATGCACGTATACATCACAATTACTAACCTCTGATAAGGAAATGGTAACTGTAAAATATCCACAGAGTATGCAATAAAATCCCATACTGCACAGTGTGCAGTACGGATAATACAGGGGGAAACATCCACTTGTCACGGTAGTGCGATATCGCGATGTTGTCGCGTAATCGCCGTACCTGAAAAAAGGGAAACAAACGCTATTAGGCATGATAGATGCGATAGACGATAACAAATACACGATAGAAAATATCAAAACATTAAAATTAATACAATTAAGCGATAAAACTTTATAAAAATAGCATTTAAATTAATACGCAAATATATTACAAATCATAAATACATCGAAGTATCGCTAAGCAAATGACAGCGTCTCTTCAGCCATGGATGGGGAAGAAGTTGTAACTATTGAATTAGATGACTTGATATTTGATATTCAAGAAGAAATCGCTTTGGAAGAGACAATAGATACACCAGAAGATACATTAAGTGTTGTGGATGACGAAAAAAAGCAGAAAAAGTACTTTTGGATTACATAGAGAGTAAACAAAATCCAGAAACAAAAAAGAAAACAAACAGAGAAGTGGGTGTCTTCAAGAGTTGGCTACTGGAATCTAAAGAATATCGTGATATTGAGACAATTCCACCGATTTCTCTCAATGTTTTACTTGGAACCTTTCTTTTGCAAGTGACAAAGAAAAATGGAGATGAATACGAGCCAGATTCGTTGGCATCGTTTTTCTCAAGTATAAAAAGATATCAAGAAGGGAAACAGTACAAATGGAACCTATCAACCTCGGACGAATTCAAGAATGCCAGAAGTGTTCTCAGTAGTAAAAAAAAAGATCTGAAGGGAAAAGGACTAGGCAACAAGCCTAACCGGGTAGGTGATTACTTTGAAAAAAATAAATTCATGTTTATCTGCTTGTATTAAGAAATAACTATGTATAAAACTGAAATTAATACTGCTTGTATATTTGATCATTCAGCCTATCAATACATGATTATTACTGCTAATGATCTAGACAAGTTCTGAGTAAAATAAAAACTAAAACATATTTTATATTTCTATTTATTTATTAGTGTGATCCGTTGACCCCTGAAGAGGAGGAAAGCTTGTGGGAAAGTGGTGCCTTCAATCAAAATTGCCCAAAAGGCTTACGAAATTCAATATGGTACATTACCACAAAGAGTTTTGGACTTCGTGGGAGACACGAAAGTCGTCTGTTACTGTGGGGCGATTTAAAATTGGAAAAACGCACACAAGGAAAATCAACTGTGACTTTCTCTGAACGTCTAACTAAAACAAGAACCGGAGATACAAAACATGCAAGAGTATTTAATCCAAAACTATGGGAAAATCCAGAAAATCCAGATCGCTGTCCAATTAGTCTACTCGAAAAATATGCCAGTCATCGACCTAAAGAAATGCTATACCCAGAATCGCCTTTCTATCTGGCGATAAATTACAGAAGATCTGCTACATCGCAGATTTGGTATCAAAAACAGGCGATGGGGATAAATGAACTAGGCAAGATCATGTCCGACTGTGCAAAGAAAGCCCAAATTTCAGGGAACAAAATTTCTAATCATTCTGTACGAAAAACAAGTACGAAAAACAATCTTATGCATGCAGGTGTGCCACCTAACATCGTGGCACAGCTTTCCGGGCATCGCAATTTGCAGTCTCCAAAGCTATGTTGTGGCTTTAGAAAATCAACAGAAAACTAGGTCAGCTCTAGGTGCTCCGCCCTTGCCGGAACGTCCAGCATACCAAGTGACAGAACCTGAAAGTGTGAGTTATAAATAGCATTTAAATTGAAAACACTGCAAACCTGCCATATAAGGCAAAGCATATTTTTGACTTGTCAATAGGAATTTGGACAGGTAATTTGCATAATTTATCTTGAACCTGAAGTCCTCAGATCGATCAAAGAATTGATAAATTCATCAAACACCTTGATATTCTTCCTTGGGATTTCTCCTCATTGTAGTGAGAAAGAAATCCCAACGATGGATCACCTGGTGGAGAATAAAAACATACTAAAAGTGAATGTTAATTTTGAGAATTAATTTGATGTATGATATGCCATAGTTTGATAGATGTAAAAGGCCAGCATCTTGAAATAACTACACTGAAAAACTAAATTTATCAATTCTTTGATCCATCGTAGGACTTCAGGTTCAAGATAAATTATGCAAATTAGCTGTCCAAATTCCTATTTACAGGTCAAAGATATGCTTTGCCTTATATGACATGATCTAGATTAGATAGGAGTATTATTACATACCTATTGCCAAACGTGTATGAAATACTGCCCGCTACTAGGGGTGTAGTATAAATAATGTTCGGGCGCACTGCGCCCGTAGTGAATATTCGGGCGCACTGTGACCTTAGTGAATGTGTCAGGTAGAAATCTACATAAATAAGTATAAAAAATGATGTTTTTCTTGATTTCTAGGTATGTAATAATAAGAAAAAGTAGTGACTGAGCCTGTAGGGATGCTATTCTCGGCCTTTTGATTCCGTAAATATGTCCCTCTGCCTGCCCTCTTTTGCAAAATCTATGCATCATTATTACAGATTTCCCTATCAATATGCAAATTCACTATTACATCATCAATATACATGAAAATAAATATCTCCATCGGATTCAGCATGTGAAACTACCCCTTTATGCTAAATATCATGTCCCTATCATCGATATCTAGAGAGTTATTCTAATAATTCTGTTCATCTGTGCTAATCCCAGGTTAACAAGCCCACCCAACAGCCAAATCCGTATTCTGTAGCTAGGAGACTGGATTTCTTATCTTTAATTAGAATAATATATGCAAAAGATAGCTGGGGAAGAGAGGATCACAAAGATATTCGGATTTAAAAAATAGGTCAAGTAGTTCAAGAGTTATGGAGGAAAGTGTTTTCAGAATGGTTGAATTTGAGGAACTCAAGTATATAGAAAACAGTAGAAAGCATAATGAGTGCATAGATTTTGCTAAAAGCACTTGAATAATACTCCTCTCTAATTTAGATCATGTCATATAAGGCAAAGCATATCTTTGACTTGTTAATAAGAATTTGGACAGCTAGTTTGGAGTATTAGTTGAGTGCTATTATTGAAACTATTGTTCATACTCTATTCTGATCCTTGCTTTTATATTTGTCACATGACTAACTGTATGCTAAATATCACGTCCCTATCATAGATATCTAGAGAGTTATTCTAATAAATCTGTTCATCTGTGCTAATCATTATGTGGTGCCATGCTTTCCACTGTTTTCTATAGGCTTGAGTTCCTCAAATTCAACTAAGCTGACTAGACTTTCCTCCATAATTCTTTAACTACTTGGCCGATTTTAAAAATCCCAATATCTTTGGGATCCTCTCTTTCCCGGCTATCTTTTGCATATATGATTCTAATTACAGATATGAAATTTATAGTTGTAGCCACAGAATACTGATTTTGGCCCTTAGGTGGGCTTGTTAAGCTAGGATTAGCACAGATGAACAGATTTATTAGAATAACTCTCTAGATATCTATGATAGGGACGTGATATTTAGCATACAGGAATATTGCCACATACTGAATCCAATGGAGATATTTATTTTAATGTATATTGATGATGTCATAGTTAATTTTCATATTGATAGGGAAATCTGTAATAATGATGCATAGATTTTGCAAAAAGCACTCAAATAATACTCCTCTCTAATCTAGATCATGTCACATGAGGCAAAGCATATCTTTTACTTATAAATAGGAATTTGGACAGCTAATTTGCATAATTTATATTGAACTTGAAGTCCTCAGATGGATCAGGCAATTGCTAAATTTATTTTTTCAGTGTAGTTTTTTCGTGATGCTGGAATGGAAGTTTTCCCCTCCATTAAGAGTTTATTTTAACCCTGATTAAGGGGACACCCACTTAAGGAGACAGTTATTCTGGCACAGATGCCTCCTTACCCCAGTTAAGGAGGCAATTTGGAGGACCTTATCAAATCTGAAAGGACAGTGTGGAGAAAACACTTCAGATTATTTTGAAACATACTCCTGGCTTCCTCCTTTACAGCTAAACTACATCATCCCCCATTGAGTGTTACATCTTAATACTCCATGGGCGTTGAGTACGAGTTTCCAATGTTAATTCTATGGGGAGAATATCAGGGGTGAGGTAACCTTCTTCTTGCAGGCCTGTGTGAAGTGGAGTGAAGGTTAAGGGTAAAAGAGGTGGAGACTTAGGCAGAGGGGTAGGAAGCAAGGACTGAGGTCAGTCTCACCTGACAGCTATGCGTGTACTGAGAGGGTCTGTGATTCACTATCCCAGCTGGGACTCTGACTATAGCAGTAAGAATCTCTGCCAGCGATTAGTGATGCTACCCTACGTAGGTAAAAGTGAGGGTAAAACAATTGATGGACAAAACTTACTTTTCCGCCTTGAACCCTGGCACTATTTAAACTGTGACCCAGCATATTCCTTTTATTGAAATAACGATTGCATTTTTTTTTCTTTTAGATAAAAAACAATTAATACCTCTAAAATATACGATTATTTTAAAGAACTAAATCACCATTAGCAAAGTAGGAAATAATAAAGTGACTACCCATAGTTTCTTTAAATTCTATGTTAATAGAAATCAAATGGCTCGGCAATAATTCGAAATAAGTTCATTTTTAATTCATATGAAACATTTGAGATGATATATATAGATGATGATATATAGATACAGGCAAAAATATCTACCCACAACTTCTGATTGGAACTTTATGGATATCCAGGTATCTAGCAAGGAACGAAATTACACGATTTATTAGTTTGCACCTTTTTTTCTTTTTCTTTTCCCATTTATTATAGAAAACATTTTTTTAAATCAAATACAAGTGACACGGCAATAATGAACAAGAAAGCGGTGAGTTTATAAAATGCAGGTAACGTTCGTTTATTCAGCCTGTACTGTACAGAAACCAGAGCCCTTGGAACTATTGCACACTACTTTGCTATGGTCCGGCCCGGGGCAGGCAAGGAAGGCCCTCTAACGCGAGAGCAAGGAACTAGTCTGCAAATAGGATAGCGGCCATCTTGGATCACGCGAGACCTGACGAGACCTGACGTGACTTGGCGCTGGTGTTGGGTGTGCGCGCATGTATACACCGCCCTACATCGAGAGTACACAAAGAACCTAAGGGGGGAGAGGCGATGACGACATTGTGACGTCATCAATGACGCTGACGTCATCATCAGGCCTGGCCCGCCACCTGTGGCTCCCTCTGGGCGCGGCGGCATGCTGGTTTCCTCTATCTTATATTGTCTTTAGTATTGGCTTGGGGGTTACTTGGGTTGTTTATCTTGTGTTTGACTTTGCATTATTATATTGTTTCTCCTTCACTCGTTTCCTTATGTTTGTTTTGTTTTTGAAGCACACGGAAGGCATTGAAACCACAGTTTGACTATGGCGGGGATTCACACCACACCCCTACGATGCCTCTCCCAAATCGATACACAGGGTGCCACTGAGCTGGGTCAATGATATTGGGGCTAGGTGGCCGCTCAGTCCAGCTCTATATGGTAATAATTAGAATAATAATAACAACAACAGAGACATGTATACGGTACGCTTCCAACTCGTCCTGGCATAGTCTTAGCTCTCCAGTTACGACTCGCGTAAGGCGTCGCCATGGTGGGTGCAAGACGCAAAGTTTATCATCACATTAAGAAACCAAGAAAAAAAATATGACATTCAAGTAGCTGAAAGGTGATCCAGCACAACTGCTGGTGTCTACACCGAAATTCACATTGTTATCATTGTAATGCGTTCTCCCTCGGCGAGGGGGGTTCTCCAGTCTCCTCATACAAGGCAGGTCATCTATGCAAAAAAAAAACCATTTGTGTTTAGATTCAGTTCAATTCAATTCATCACAACTTGTGGGCACTCTCCTTTCGCCCAGCAGACACTCGGGAAAGTCTACCACAGGGTCGGGTTTGGGGGGATCAGGGAAATTATACGAGGAAAGATTCTTGTCCTTATTTCAGAGAACTAGACACCGTAAACTATACAGGCGTGGGGAGGTTCCGCCACGCCCACTTCATATCTGACTGACAGCAGGTAGGCCACGCCCACCCCTGTCTGACTGACAGCAAGTAGGCCACGCCCACTCCTGTCTGACTGACAGAAGGTAGACCACGCCCACTCCTGTCTGACTGACAGGAGGTAGACCACGCCCACTCCTGTCTGACTGACAGCACCTAGGCCACGCCCACTTACTGACCAGAGTAAGTAAGAGGGGTCTAAACTTGGAAAATAATACTGAGTACTCATTCTAGCTTGACAAGAAACAAAGCCAAAATCATGACGTCGTTCATAATAATTGCACTAATCAGATTTATTAATCATATTCAACCTTCTCTTAATTTCTTTCTAATTTTCGAGATGAGAAATACTTTAAAGGAAACCTGGCCACAAGTGGTCGACAGGATTCTAACGAGGGCGACTGAAGACACGCTAATGATAGGCAAATCATATGCAAATGACATGCTGATCATATGCAAATGAGATGCATGGCTAAATACGTACATGATGATGGTGACGGCACGTTAGGCCACACCCAAGAGGGTGGGAGGAGGGGGAGGGTGTCAACGACGCGGAACAGCCATGAAGGTCTTATTTGGGAATCGTGCGATAATAGTAACATGTGATGTAATATGATAGTTTGGCGGTACTTTGTACCTGCCCGCGGTCACGGTCCACCGCCCATGACACTCCGCGGGGCTCATATGCTTACCCCAAGGACACGCCTCGGTGACAAATATAATGTTATGAATTCGGCGAGGTTTCCCACCTGTCTGACAGGCCTTGGGAAATACCTCCGATTAACTTAGCGACTCATTCAGATATTCCTTTCTTTTCTTATTATTTGAGGGTGTGACAATGACATACTTCTCCATTTTTTCCCTGCATGCACTCCCGACAACTCACACACCATGCGCGTAGTTTCTCCCCAGTAATAATGTATACATGAGTTTGCCTTTATGTGAAAACTAGAACGGTAAATGAAAGAGGACGCCTTAATGACTGGCGACCACGTGATCATACGTGACTGACGTCATAAGCACAGGTTGCTATGGCAACAAATGACTCAGGGCAAAGAAGCAGACGACTTTTTTTGTAAGGTCTGCATGCCTTCTCTATGGCCGTGTATCATCATCATCATCATCATCATCATCATAATGGCTGCTGGACAGTACCGCTATACCTAAACACCAGAAAAGGTCTTGATTGTACTCACACCATCTCACAGGATCTCAACAAATACATTTTCACAATTTTGTGCTTTCGAACTTTCAGTCCCAGAGCACAAGTTCTCTTTTTTTGGAAGGACATGATCTTGTACAAGAGGGTAACACATATGCCCTTTACACTACACATCTAGGGCCTTTCTCATATACTGTAGACTCACAGAGCATCAAACCAGTGAAACCTTCCAGCATTTCTCCCGTGTTTATGTCTTGCTAGCATGACTTGGGTTGAGTTTCTTTGTAACGGTTGTTATGATTGGTTACAAACAGACGTCTCGGACAGGCTGGTGAATGAGGTGCACCACCCAGGACCTCATGTCCCTTGTACAATGACACAACTCACCGCAGATGCTGTTTACAATGATTCAGATGTACAATAAGATATCCGGTGTGCTGCATTGTACGAAGGAATGAGACACCACGCTACGTAGCCGCCACGCTACGGACACCACGCTATGTAGATGCAACCCCACGAACACTATGATATAAATATTGGATAGTACCCCACGATTTCTCATGATCTGAAGGTGCTGTGTTTTATCTTTTTTCTATTGGAACACTTGGGGAAATATTTTAAAAAGGTAAAAAAAAAAATTTTTTTAAACCCACAAAATTTTAAAGGGTATCTGTGATACCGTGGAAGGTTGAATTTAGTTTATTTTATGATAAGAAGTGATTCGAGGGTTTACGTAACATAGTGTAGTGTACACAGTTAACCAATTGAGAAACATAGTGTACTGGCGATGTAGCGAAGTGTCCAGGTACCATTCAAAGTTGCTCAATATATTGTGCAACCAAATCATCTCAGGATTTAATCACACATAACAATCCCAGATGTACAACCTCAACCACCAGCACTCTTCGACTCTGTGCTCCAACCTTGACATCATTCCAGTGTTACAATCAAGTTTCAGTTAGCTACCAACATTTCAACAGAGCAAAAATGACAAAAAACACACACATTTATGCAACTAGGATGTTATCAAAGGCACAGTCCACAGCAAATCTCGGATCTGTTCAAAGTGGGGGTGAGTGGGGATCGAAGAGTTCACAAGTTCACCGAACAAGACCATTATGTTTTGGTGATTCTCATGGATCAAGGTGGAAAGACTTAAGGATCATGGTCAGTTCTATACAGATCATTCATATCTTCTTCACATGAAGTCATTTCCCAACATGTAGTAACGGAAATGATCTCATTTGCCTCACCCATACAGACAGGGAGAGTGGTCGTAAGTTGGGGATGAGGTCATTTAGAACTGAACAGATTTCATCTACACCCCTGGTATTTTTTTCTCAATAAGACATAACATTGGGAACTCATACTCATCACCTATGGAGTATTATTGTTAGATAATACCCAATTGGAATGATGTCACAAATGTTAGTCAATTAGTCAGTGATAGGGGTGAGATAAAATCTGAACCGCATATTGATCCATAGGCACTGGAAATATGCCATTCAGTTTGGTTTTCTAGATAATCTCACTCGGCTTTGCCTCGTGAGTTAACTTCGCATCCACAACTCATAGCATATTTTCAGTGGGTATGGATCTCGATGCAGTTCCCTCTTAGTATTCAGCATCTGAGACACAGTACTGATTCTCACCGATCCCATCACATGAAAGCTGTGTTCTGGAGTTGTTGAGCCTTTAGCGGGTCTAAACTGGAGGTTTCCATCTGAGTCTAACCTGGAGTTACATCTAGTTTGTCCAAATAGTTGTCATCTACAAGTCTAGCAGTACAATCCTCTATAACTGTCCATACCAGGAGAGAAAAAAAGAATCAGGGAAAAAGTACTTGTTACAACTCACCCAGTACCTAAACAGCAACGCGGCTAAGAACTTTTTTATGATGAGAGGGAAAAAGGACCACGTAAATAAGTCTATTATTATTATATTATTGTACTTTAGTAATCCATTATATTGGTCTCACTTTTCTCAAAATATATATCATATATGGGTTCTTTGAACCCCCGAGACCACAGAAAGCACGTTGTACTTTGCAGCACGAGTTGTCTTGTGAGATTTTCACTTCTGTTGGGTTCATCCAACATGCAAATCACAGGTTCTCAATTAAGACATATATGTATAACACACTGTGTGTTGATCCCTTGGCAGGCTCCAACACCTTGAGTATAGATCAAGATGGTCTTTTTATTTTCTCGTCCAATGTCTCTCGCCACCCCCTCAACTTCTATTGTGTTAAGATGGCCGAATTGAATCTAACCAATAAAACTCTTATACTTTTATCAATAAAAGACTCCTGTTTATGTTCATAAACCATTCCAGACTAACATATGATAAATAGTTATCACATTGATTGTTTTTGTTTGTATGATAGCAATTGTGCAATACATTTAGATTTGGTGTCAAGAGGATTACCACATTTTACCCAATGGACCGTTCAACAGTTGTTTTTTTAATACATAAACTTATTTGGTTTCCAGTTTGGAATACACGTCCGAGTTAGTTTAGTTTTATTTAGAATCGGCTCCTAATTCTCAGATTTTGGCAGAGTCATGGTTTACAATTACACACCAACCAGCTTTAAGCAAGAAAAGCTTCCCGGGAATCCCCCCAAATATCGCTTTGCATGACACGCTTTACGGTGTACCTTCAATATGCAGCACCAATTGTCAACACTGGACTACGCTTCCAGCCTTCCCATTGGTCAGCAGTAACCACATGACTCAAAACACAGCTGCTGATTGGTTCTGCTGACTACTGCTGGCCAAATATTGGTTTGCTCAAGTCATGTGTCCGAAGCCACCCACTCAAGACTGGCCGCCTGGCTGGTTTTTTTCTCCCACTTTCTTATGGCACATTGTTTCCTGTCTAGACATATCACCTTTTGATAGTTTCTGTAAATTATTTTTTGTATATTCTTGAACATGAACTGAATCCGTGACAGACTATTCTGGGGAAATATAATATCAACTGATTGCCATACCAACGTCAGGGGTGCGGTTTCTCATAAGATTTCGATTTCTGGCACTTAAATAGAGAAATAGACTTTGGACAAGGTGTGTTAACAAAACGTTACAGATATGCTTTTCTAAGCTCGGAACATCTTCTGACGCTGGTGGATGGGGACAGGATGGACAATGCCAGGTCGACTCTAGAGCTGATTTTAAAGCTGCATTTTTTTCAAAACAACTTACTGGATAAAAAAAATATTGTTTATGACAACTGCCTTGCAGTGTAGCCATTGTTACTACTGACCAAGCTGGGGGCGATTCGTGAGATCAGGAAGTTAGATATATATGTATTTTTCTTTTAAATCTGAAGTCAGAGAGTACTAGGTGGGAGGAGTCAAATGGTGACAATATAACCGAGACTTTGTCGAAGGTTATCGTTATTGGGTGCCACCTTACAGCTTTATTAGGTGGGTTCAGGTGGAAGCTGGCATAGCAACGTAAAGGCAGCAGCCCTGTGGGCGGGCCATTTATCTCACCCCTGGTATTTTTCCCCATAGACTTAACATTGGGAACTCGTACTCAACACCCATGGAGTATTGTAAAAAAAATAATACTTGATAGGCGATGACTTTTGCAAATATTATCCAATTAGTCAGTGATAGGGGTGAGATAAAATCTGAACTTCACTCGAACTGTAGCCGTTGAAAATACTCCATTCATTTTGGTTTGCTATGTATCCTAAACCCGGCTTTGCCTCGTGAGATTACTCCGCAACCTAAAACTCATGGCATATTATCAGTGGCTACGGATCTCGATGCAGTTCCTTCTTAGTATTAGCAGCGGGCACTGTGCGGGCGTCACGGGGTTAGGTGCGGTCCAATACACGGCTAAATCACTCTAGTCTAATGAGATCTCAATAGATAAAGAAGGTGAAAAGTAACAAAACATATTGCCTTTATTCCACGACTTTCTTATTGTGTAATCCTCCTTTTTGTCCCCAGTACGTTAACCTATAATAACAGGGGAGGAACATATTAGATTTTTTTCCATTTTTACACTTTTTTGTCTTTTCACAATACTAACCGACGTGCTGGGCCCACCCCTCTCTCAGAGAGTTCGGGCTGCGCGTCGGGGTGGTTGCATTGTCTCAGGTGAGGGGGTGTTAAGGGTCAAGGGCAAAGAAATATCATTGGAGCCCTTGTTTTGCCGATGGCACTGGGGCCCTCTGCGTACACTTCAGATAGCACCGCTGTACAGCGTGGAAAGGGCTATTTACCTTTGTAAGCTAGAGCCGCCCTCTCTCTTTCCTCTTTTTTTTTTGTATCACGGCATAAAATTGTACAGTGGACTATATACAATCATATATAATGAATATTAGAATATCATAGCACACATGCTAGCCTATAGCACCTGCTAAAGCTGAGAACAGGAAGAAAGGAGACTGGGCATCATGGGTTCTTCACACTTCAACTTTCATTCAACCTTTCTCTCTCGTCAATCTTTCACTCTCTTCGTTTCGTTTTCTCGACTGAAATGGATTGTTGTGAGGCAAGTGTTTCTCTGAAACGGTGACGTTGGGGCCGCGCTGTATACTTTGTCCTACCTCCAATATACTCTTGTATGCTTTTACAGAAAATTTACTTCAGCGCCTAGCAGACCATGAAAATACAGTGTAATGATAACAAAATAAAAACCACAAGAGACCTAGATTCCCCGACAAGCTTCGGCTCGTACCCTTCCAGCTGTTTTGTAAACATACACAACTATTCACTAATGTCGCAGTATAAAAGTGTGCGTTCGGTTTCCTTCATGACCATATTCACTTTTTTTTTCATATATATATATTTTTTCATGATTTGATATTCCCTAAAGAGTTCTGACTTATAGTCTTTTTTTTATGTTTACTCCACGATCATAGGTTGGGTTTTAAATACTTCAAATCTACATTCAACCAGTTGCTTACTCCATTAGCAGACCAATGTGGACCTTGTATGACCAGACAACTAGGCAACTAATTCCGAGAGCATTTGGCTTCTGATAAAATAATAATAATAATGATAATAATAATAATAATATTACTAATAATATCTAGTCACCATCTTTCACGCTAGCCCCAGCTAGGTACGCCATGAATGGTATATTGCAAAACATACATTCCCCTTAGGCCCAGACATTGTGACAATGTGTGGTCACTTCCCCTTATGAAATCACAGTCAGAGCATGCCCAGAACCCGTCCCACCCTTCCCCCCTCCCCCCCACGAGCCTCTAATCTCACTAAAGGAAGCCCAACAACACACTCACAACAATCATCCCTGAAGCCACCAATCGGATACTGCAATACATCAGTGTTTATGTAATCCATCCATTGCGTCTCTAGTACAGACATTTCTATTGGCCAGAACCTTGCGCTCGCTCACACTTCTACTACCACTGCCAACAAATCTCTCTTTTCTGGCGACCACCCAATCAAATTGCGTTTTACAGACACACAATGCTTACCTAACCAATCACGTTCAACGGTGCATAAGAATGGCGCAACCTTGACTTTTCTGACTGATTCGCAACTTTCAATATGAAAGGGGAAGGGAATCCTTTAAAACCAAGTCACGAGTACTAAGTGTGCAACTTGAATGCATTCTTCTACTCAGTTTGCAGTTTACAAATATGCTCTGAAAACAATCAAAATATACAAGGAATGAATTTGCATGATGAAATTGACCTAACACTTCTCAACGAAGAAGAAAAGCAACTTAAACCACAGACGTTTCAACCTCGGGAACTCGGATGCTACAGATGGAGCTTGTGATTTCCTCTCTATGTACAATTCATTTATAGGCAAATAACATGTTTCTCGTTACTCTTTTTATAGTCGTGCTGACTTCGCTTCCGTATCGGCATCATCTTAGTTCGGGTTTCAACGTTGCTTGGCTCGGCTGCTGGCTCCTTGTCTACTATTGGCTGGTTTTTGGTTCAAATGCAGATTATTGACTGGCTCGGTTTGGGGGTTTGTCCTCAGATTCGATTACTCGCCACCTCCTCACGCACACTCGCTGTGGGTGAACGTAAGCGGCACCACGTTGGGCAGCACGTCGGACTCAGACACACTGACGAACAAGCACCCTCCCCCCGGTACATAGCACTAGAAAAAGCAGCTGGGCAACAAGATGGGTCATGGTTGACGACGGCATCAACTCTGCTGGCCAGCCCGGCGCCAACCCTCAGAGCGTGTCAGACGACCTCTTAACATTACAGGAACAGAATTATTCACAACAGACTCCCGGCCTCCTCCTCCTTCCCAGCGTCCACCGCGCCAGCGTCTCCCCCGGAGTCACGCGTCTGTTTTTGCACACGGCACCACGGATCTTTGAGACCCTGCCCTTGGCGCCCTCTGGCGAATAAAACTTTGAGCAAGTCACAAAAACTTGTAGCAGCTTAGCATACACACCATAGTCATCACCAGTGTCATAATCATCTTCTTTTTACTTTCCTCCAGCGGCTTGCTCGTAAACGTGGTGAGAGAAAGACACCAATGAAAAAAAAAAATCAGAAAAAATCAGAAAAAAAAAATCACGTCTTTTTTTTTGTATATATTTTGTTTGGGTGGCTCACACAGCACTGCCATCTGGTGTTTCACATCAGAGTCACAGCAGTGCTGCCGTCTGGTGTCACACATCAGAGTCACAGCAGTGCTGCCGTCTGGTGTCACACATCAGAGTCACAGCAGCACTGCCCTCTGGTGTCATACATCAGAGTTGGAGTGGCGAGTGAAAACGTCATAGTTTGTCACGTTGACAACGTCCGAGTAGTCAGGCGGTGGGCCGAGCGCATGCGCGGGGCTCGTCACGTGACTGGCGCCACCTGGCGGGGCATGTTGTTGATGTTGTTGTTGTTGTGATTGTTCTTGTGGTGATAGTTGCTGCTGGTGTTGTTGCTGTTGTTGTTGTGGGTGGTGGTGGAGGGGTCCCGGGCATGAGGTCCGATGATGTTGTTGTTGTTGTTGTTGTTGTTGTTGTTGTTGTTGGTGTTGGTGGTGGTGGTGGTGGTGGTGGTGGTGCGGGTAGGCACCGCTAGGGGGCACCACGGGCTGCTGGTGGTGCTGCTGGTGGTGGTGTGGCGGCGGCGGGTGGTGGTGGTTCAGGTTCGAGTCCCGCGTGTTGTTATTGTTACTCGACACGGAGGAGTAGTAGTTCATCACCACCGGGCTCCCGCTCGTGTCCCGGAGAATCCGCGCCGCCGCCGCCGCCGCCGCCGACTTGGAGCTGCCCCCGCCGCCGCTAGGGGCGCGGCGGTCGGCGAGCAGGCTGACGGAGGAGGAGCGGTACGGGGGCGGGCTCTCGCCGTCATAGATAGTTCTATTGGGCGGCGGGCGGCACGCCATTGGGTCCCATGAAGGTTTCAGGTAGCGCTGGCTTTCCGTGTAGCCCTCCTCGCCGTCGAGCGTGCGGGCGATGTGCGGCGGGTAGTTGATCACCTCCTCCTTGGGGTGCAGAGGCTGCACGCGCACCTGTTGGCGCTGGTCGAGACTGCGACTCATGTCCGGGTCGCCGAGGCGCCGACTGGGGTCCGAGCGGTACACCACCTGCAACACACACAACACACGTTAGTCTAGGCTCTCACACGACACCGCTAATGTACAGTATCCTACCCCTAATAAAAAAACGCCTAGGTTTAACATTGACTCAATCTATTTGACGGAGCGTTGAATAAAGTATTGTTCATGCACCGAGGTGAATAAAAAAACGGACCATGCTATTTTCACGATAATTACAAAGTTTTCTTTGTATATCGGTGAGATGGGGTAGAATAAATACGAAACCAAACTCTAGTTAGCCTTGTCAATGTTTATACCACTCTGGTCAGGTCTGCTACTCCCTACACTCGGCTAATGCCTCGTGTAGTAATACACAACCTGCCCATCGTGGCATAAACATTGACAAGGCTAACTCTCGTTTGGTTTCTACTAAGCATCCACAACATCACCTCAGGCAATATTAAAGGCATATCTTACAATTTATAGTGGCTCCACCTAGTGATCTTAAGAAACTTACGTGTATCCAATTTAAGGCATATCCTAAAATGTACAGTGGCACCACCTAGAGATTTTTATATCTTATGGATAAATCCATTATAAGGCATATCCTACAATTTACGGTGGCACCACCTAGTGATTTTTGAATAGTCATATGTATCCATCTAAAGACATCCTACAATTCGCAGTGGTGCCACCAAGTGATTTTTAGGTAGTCGTATGTATCCATTTTAAGGCATATCCTATAATTCACAGTGGCGCCACCTAGAGATTTTTAGGTAGTCATATGTATTTATTTCAAGGGATATCCTACAACTCGCAGTGGCGCCACCTAGTGATTTTTAGATATTCATATTTATCCAATTAGTATAATCAAAAAGACAAATGAAGCATAATCAAAAATACAAATGAGCAAAATTTACGAACTGTAATACCCAAATATATGCCTGATCATTCCCCATAGCAAGATACTGCTGTTTACTGACTTATGTAGGAACGAATGGTATGTTCATCACTGATGAAAGAGCGTTGAATTATCAATAAATAACAATTAAAAGGTTTGGGTTATATTCAGTCTATGGGTCATTTCCCTAACTCACTTGCACCCAGTCATCTTGTTATTTCTACTACTGCCATTCCAAGATCCAAATATAGCAAACACCAGTGGGTCAATGAGGTATTTTAGGGTCTCAATAAGCAATAAATATACATCACAGGTTTTTTGTAATGGAATTGGTATATGTTATCTACAGATGCAGCTGACTTGTAGTATAGACTAATTTAAATATATATCGAATCTGAAACAAGTATACACAGGGTAACACCATTCAGTGTCCAGTATTAACCTACAACCCAAGGAAAATAACACAGCTTCAACAGGTATTCTACTTTTGCCCATTCTTCTAAAAAATTGCAATAGCATTGTCATTCCCCTTGAAGAAATCAAGATATCCCCATGTCTGAATCTATATAGATCTAAACAAATATCAAAGATCTATTTGCCGGTTTACACTAACCGCTTAAGACGTATGGAACTATTCTCCTTAGGTTTTCTACATTACAGCGTATCATATACACAAGTAGATACAGCTGAAGTCTAAAGATAAAGTTTATACAAGAAAATACTCATCCAATATATCATCCACTACCACTGATCTTTACCCCAAATGACTAAATTCGGATAAAGTTAAGTTTACTGATTGGTATTAATAAAAACAAAATGAGGAGTGTTTGGTCTGTATCCCCGTTCGGCATCGAGTTGAGATCGTGCAGTAAAATGAACGAGGCGATTGCCGAGTGAATATTCTGAAGCGCTCCAAACAAGATAGCAAACGGGGTCTCAGACCCAACACGAATATGTTTCTGATTTTACCTAAATCTGGATGAATTTATCTATCTATCGCCCATTGAGTATGATTTACTGTATGTGCAAGCATATTGAGTACGAGTTCCTAATGGTAAGCCTATGGGCGTTAAAACCAACCTAATACAGACGGTAGTACGGCACCTTTTTCATAGACGGCGAGTGCAGAAATATTAAATGTCTTGCCATTCACACACCTTGAAACTCTAGTTCAGTTTCTACTACGATTGGGTGTCAAATACTGGCACCTTCCCTAGTTCAGAGGTGTTACATCTGGTATTGAGTAATCGTTCGCTGTCTGGCCACCTGGGACCCGTTTTTTAGACGCGATAATCGTTAATAGCGATTATTAAAGATTCCAGACGTTTTCAAGATAAATACAATGACCATTGGCCCCAATAGTTCATTAATAATCAACAAATGTATGATAATTACAAAATGGTCGCTATTAACGATTATCTCGTCTGCACAACTCCCAACAGGTGTTTCTGTGTCATCAAAGGAGTTTCACCGATACTCGAAAAGATGATTCTACCTTATCAAAGGAGTTTCGCCGACAGCTAGTCTCACTGAGAGTTCACTATACAAATCGTTGCTACACCCAATGCAAGATCTGCGCCAAAAGGGATCAATTTAAGACGACGGATATGTAATATAAGTGTATTATTATTAGTCAGACGACTTCAACTGAATCCTAGCGGAATGCCTACCAGTTTCACAGCAGATCCGTGGGTGGTTCCCCATCAGTAACACCCCCCCCCCCCCCCCCCATACCACAAACACACACACCTCATACACTTAGAAATGTCAATATTGTGCCAGACACACAGAAAACATTAAACAAAAGAGAGAACAAAAGAGACAGAGTGAAAGAAAAAGAGGATAAACTGAAAGTTGTTTGCTAACTGAGATAGGTTCCAGGGAGCCTACCATCCTTCCTGTAGACTAATTCTAGGAATTTGAATCATCCAGTTAACACCAGATGGCTACTATATGTCCGCCTTACTGTCGGAGACCGTTGTCCTCATTGCTCCTACCGGGTGGCATTCCTACAGGATTGCATTTTTCTGCCGGGTTCCCCATTGTGGGTTCATTTCTCTATACTACTGACACCTCTTCTGCTAATGTCAACATACAACACTGTCAGTAGACTGGGGCCCGTTTAATAATCATGTAGACTCCTTTCTGTATGCCATGGAGACAAGGGTAATGTGGGTCAACTTTAATCGATATTGGAAACGAAATGCGTGAAATCGGTCCAACATGTAGTGTATTTGAGCGGAATGTTGAAATATGAGATATAGGAATTAATTAGATGAATAGATGCAATATTTGAATTTTATGTGGCGATAACTTCCAATGCTACCGTAAGCTTACCATGTCCAATACTTGCTCAGTAGAAGTTTTTCATGGGAAAAACCATGGATTAGGACTGTGGGGTGCGGGAGGGTCTTGTGGTTTGTTTGTTTGAGAAGTTAAACGTCCAATGTGTTCTATTACACTGACTTTGGGTTTGATGGAATTTATAAGATGAATTTAGGTAGAAATCTCACCCCTACACATTTACCAAGGTGAGAGTTCTTTTACTTCCCACACCACACAGACAGGGTATGAGAAGTATTGCTCAAGCACAGTTCAATGGTGTGAATGCGGCTTAGTTTATAATGTTTTTGAGTTCCTTGGAAACGAGGAAAACTGTCATCTCTGAAAAACTGAGAGTAATCACGGGTAATTCCCCCCCTTATGCCCCGCCACTCCTTCTTGGGTCGATAACAAGCTAGGCAAGCTGGTCCAGAACACCCCAACCACACCGCTAATCGTCTAGCAATGTCTCTTTTTTTTAACCCCAGACAGCGGGGCCAAGGCTAGATCTAAACAATCCGCCCACGCGCCTCCAAGATGAGGCTAGCCTCGAACCAATGAGGCTAGCCTCGAACCGGAAGTGTCGCCGCCGGTACCCGCCAAGTGATGACGAAAGCTTATCTGGACGCCGGGTCGCAGCCTCGGGTTGGTGGCGCTGCGGTCGATTCCGCGAAGTCGGAGAGGAGATCACTTTGACGTGTCACAACCTTGTTGTTGCCATGGCAACGAGCGAGGGATTCTGTGAGCGTTTCGCATATAGCACCACACTCGACCACTTGATTTTGGCCACTAAGGCCCTGCACCCCCACAACACCGATGCAGCACGATTGACCTCTCGATACACTACGATTAAGAGATGGCAGAATCGTAGTTATCGGGAGGTCCCCGAAAATTCCAATCGTGGCGTATCGGTGAGTCAATGGTAGAAGTGGGGTACACAGACTGACACCATTTTGTCTGACCTCACGATGGAATTTTGATTCCAATCGGGAAGTCAATCGTAAGGCCTATCGGGACCAGAATCGGCGTTGGTGGGTGCAGAGCCTTAATGACCCCTATTCTCGGGTTTTTTTGTTGCAAAAAATGGGGGAAGTGAAGGGCAAAAACTTTGGCTCAAGCATCCACGACGGAATCGCAGACTATGAGGCATGGTCGATGCAAGCTCATACGTTTGTTTTATCTCAGTCCTAGTATCTCCCCGTAGACTTAACATTGGAAAGTCGTACTCAACGCCCATGGCGTATTGCAACAAAATCACACAATGGGCGATGACATCATCCAACTACTGATTGAGATAAAATCTGAACCACACTCGATCCATAGCCACTAACGATTATTTTGAATGCGACATTAGTTTTGGTTTGCTACGTAATCTCACCCAAAACCATGGCATATTTTCAGAAGCTAAGGATCATGGTGCAGTGCATTCTTATACGTCATATTATACTACAGGTGTGCACGATATAAACGAGTTATTCTGAGACAATGAAACGTGTAAAGTTACATTTACTATGTTTTTAAGCTAAGTCATATCATGTTCTAATTCATTTAATCCTTCCAAAAAAAACCAGCAGTGCTAGGAGTGATTTTCTATCTATTGAGAGCAATATTCAATCTGTATCAGTATCTGAATTAGTCAAATTATAAGGGGTAAATTCCACCCAGGCTTGCAAATATCAAGAAAGCCTTTTCATGAACAAACAAAATCCTTGTTAGTGTAGTAAATATTGCATTCCTTGCATCCACTGCGTTGAAAACGTCGATGTTTACCGTAGCAGACAGGATCAGTTGCCAACAATCAACACTTGGTCATTTTTATGAGAGGGACCGGTTCCCTCTAGAGGCCTCTACCCCATTCCCAATGCAGAGCCAGCATCTCATCCTCAATTCAATTCTAGGTCAACAAAAACTCGTCGCTATTCACAACGCCCCGATCAATAGCGGGGTGACAAATACTGGCGGGAAAAGCCTATAGTTACCCGCCGTCAATAAACAAGCGGCACACTCCGCAACCAGCGTATAACCGGATCCAGTATGGCGGCCGACGGTGTCGCGTGCATTATGTACGTCCGTGTCGGTGCGTCATGTAATGTGTACCGCTGAAAGGTTGGGTTTTGGCGGGAATGCACTTTGAGCAGACGACAATGAGTCTCAGTGATGGTTACCAGATAGAAACTCAGTGAATAAATATTTATCTCACCCCTGGTATATCTTGGCAAGTGGAGTGTAGAAAATACTCAATGGACAATGACGATGCCAACATTAGCCAATTTGTCTGTGGTAGGTTCGAGATAAAATCTGAACCGTACTTAATCCATAGCGACTAAAAATATGTCATTTGTTTCGGTTTGCTACGTAATCTCACTTGGTTTTGCCTTGTGAAATTACTCCGCAACCCAAACTCATGGGTTCTCTTATTTTGTGCATACAGAATGAAATAAAGACTGTATGTGGGGAATGTACCATTCATAATGAACCACATGATATTGAAGCATGGATGTCTGTTGGAATCAGAGAAAATAGTGGGAATATTTTTCATGTGGAATTTGCTGCCTTTGTGAGACCCCAGAAAACACGACTATATGGGCCACATCAGAGGTCCTTGGGGGAGGTACAAACCACTGTTCTACTGACATGAATGAGGCCCAAATAATATCATCTTTATTTCAAACAAGGAAAACGATTGTTATATACTGAAAATAAATATGCGGAATTCCTTCGGTAACTGGAAACCTGTCATGTCTGAATTATCATTATTGGCAGAATCGTGAGACAGAATCAGGGCGGTGCGGACTGGAAGTAGCAGGGGCGGGACTTGCGTAGCAGTAGCGGGCGGGGCTGGGGGCGGGAGTACCCGGAGTGGGGCGGGGCGTGGGGGAGTAAGATGAAACAGCGTCACCATTCTTCTTCACCTGGAGTGCGCCGAGACCTGTTAGTCTGTCTGGTGTGGCGACCAGACACTGGAGGGCGCGCGTGGCGCCGGGGCAAGGTGGGAGCGGGATGAATGGGCGCCGGTGGTTGGCGGGGCGGGCGGGAGGGGGCGGCACCGGCCTCACTCCCAGCCTCACTCATAGACACCGCCGACAGGGCGCGCCACCGCTAAAAAGATACTTTGCATAAAAGGCAGACGGAATCCATCAGGCCCAGCGTCTGTGCGCATGCGTGTGTGTGTGAGTGCGGCTTATGAAGACCTGGTGACAGCGCGAGGTGCTCCGAGAAGCTCCGAGCGGCTCCGAGCACCTCCGAGCGACTCACAGGACAGTAAACGGCCTCCCTCCACCGCCCGCCGCCCCACAACACATTCCCTCGTGAAATATGTGGGGAAATTTCCCTCCTTCATTGTCCACACAACTGGGGGCGCCACCGGCAGGTGTGACGGCGGAAGCAGGCTCCTGGTTCCCCGTCGCCGTGTAGTGTGAGCAGACTGCCGGCGAGTCGTAGCCGGGTCCCCCGTCAGTCCAGAAAGTGGGCCGGGGGGCGGGCAGGCAGCTCAGTGGTTAAGGCACTGGACTTGTGACCTCAAGGTTATAACACGGTGTCTGCACGAGTCCCACTGCAGCCACTCTTCTCCTTCATCCCCAGCAGTGGTAAACTTACCGCTATATCAAACGCCAGTCTTTCTCATACCATGTCTATGTGGTGTGGTGTGCAGCCACCTTTCTCCTTCATCCCCATTAGTGGTAGACTTACTGCTCTATCAAAGACTAGTCTTTCTCATACCATGTCAATGTGATGTGGTGTACAGCCACCCTTCTCCTTCATCTCCAGCAGTAGTAGTAAGTAGATCTACTGCCAACAGTCCTTCTCATACCATGTCCATGTGATTCCATTGCATCTCTCGTACATAACTCGCACCAAGCATATGGTAGCTCCCCCATTTCCCACTAAGTGTCTGGACTGCTGGTGTCCTCTGGTGGGCAATGGCTAGAACTTCAGAGCACATCCTCAGGGTTGAGACCTTGACCCTGGAGAGTCCAATGACTATTCGAAAGTAGGTGTGTTTTGGAACGAATAAACGTTGTGTCATATTGGTCTGCAGGGCGGGAACTCGGGCGCCATTGTGATCGGGTGGAGTCGAGGAATTCTACATTTTGTAAACATGTTCGGGCACTATTGACAGGGTGTCAGAATCGGAATAGGTGGCACCAGGTGGTAATTTTAATCATGTTTTCGCCAGGTTTTATTCGGAATTAGTAAAAGACCGTTGGGGACTGGGACCAAAGCCCGCGGGTGACAAAAGTGCCGTTGGGCTATTGGAACAGGCCCTATAAATGTACAAAGTAGTGGGAAGTAAACATGGGGTATTTACCATAGGTGAAGAGGACTCCATGCTAGGGGTGCAGTATAGATAATGTTCGGGCTCACTGAGATGCACTGAACGAGCCAAGAATGGATGACTTAATAAGTGAATAAAATAGTGTTTTTTACGTGTTTTTATTGAAAATGTCAAGTCTTTATGGAAGACGGCATTAAAAGACGATCATGGATAGAGCGTAGTAATGTGTTTTGTAATGTTATCATATATTTTCACATTTACTGATCCAGTGCAAGGTAAGCTTTCCTGTCCTGAACAATAAGTTTTCTGATGTAATCAGAGAGGTTTCAACGATAAGATATTCTAAAGATGTCAGGGTTTCCTGGTAACCATGTGTAAATAACACATCTACTACAGGATCTTTGTCCGTATATCCAATTGTTTTTGTTTAAAAAAAAAAGATCTTTCTCACATTCAATTTACCATCACTAAGGTCAATCTTTTCAACTTGTCAGCGGCTCATCTCATTGATAAATCCTTGCAGTCGTTGATTTTTATCGTTCTTTGATTGGATTTCCCATGGGCAAATACCCAGGTGCTGGTGAGAGGTTCTGTGTCCATGGGCAAAGAGGATTCCCTCGGACTTAGGGGCCATCCATAAAGTACGTACGCAGAATTTCCGAAATTTTTGACCCCCCCCCACCCCCTCTACTGATTTTGTACGCAATAGAACAAGGAAGGCGCATACGCAAAATCTCCAAAATTTTTGACCCCCCACACCTCTCCTCAGTACTTTATGGATGGCCCCTTACCACTTATACGCCCAACGAGTGGGTTCCTATAGGGATATCTTTTCCAGATAAATGTTTTGGGCATAATCGAATGAAACCCAGCAGCGGCATTCTCTGCGGATAGGCATTGTTCCGGTAACGAAACTCATCCAGTTCCCCAGTGATTGCCTTTAGCGACGTGACGAAATCATCGTTTTGGTGTCAAAAATAACCTAGCCCGACATAACCCGAGTACGGCCATCTTCCCCCACACAACCCACACCTCCACCTCCCCCCTCACACCACCACAGATCCACCATCTCTCGGACAGTGTCTGGCATGTATGCAAATTCCATTTGCAAAACATTCATCGCTGGCTGGTGCAGGCCGGTAACCGCCCAGCCAGCTCTCCCCCCACATCACCTGCAATGATGGCGCGGGCAGGCAACGGAGACCTCCGTTTGGAGAGTGATCGCAAGTGCTGAAGGTACTGCGGGTGGTGTACACTGGCCACCAGAGCACACGCTTGCAACACGCACATCAGCTCTGGTGGAGTTAGCCAGTGTAACCAACTCGTGGCTCTCAATGCTGATGCTTAATGCATGGTTGATCGCACACACCCTACACGTATAAAACAGTTTGGTATTCAATAAACACATACCCAGATACTTCCGCGCAACTACTGGGCAATACGACGTTACTTTATAATTTTGTAGAGATAGTTTTCGAGTGGATCCCCCCCCCCTCCCACCCCTGACTAAGTCTAGCCATGTTGGATTTTACCCCTCTGGTATCCCAAACACTTAATATTGTACACTGGGTACCAGCACAGAAATGAACAGGTCATGTGTTTCAAACATAGAAGAGCTGTTCAGCTGTCAATGGTATGCTGGGGTAGACAGCAATTACCAATCTGTTCACCCTCTTGGTCGCCTCGCCTCCTCGTGGTGCAGACCGGATATGCTTGCAAGCAAGAATAACTAAAGCGACTAGGGTGGGGAGTTAGCTCAGTGGTAAAGAGCACTGGACTTGTAGTCCCAAGGTTGTTGGTTTGAGTCCCACTGCAGCCACTTTTCTCCTTCACGCCCAGCAGTGATAGATTTACTGCTATATCAAAGGCCAATCCTTCTCATACCATGTCTATGTGGTGTGGGAAGTAAAAGAATTCTCACCTCGGTAAATGCATAGGGGTGGGATTTCTACCTACATTCATCTCATAGATTTGGTCAAATGCAAAGTAAGTCTAATTGAACAAATTGGACGTCACCCAAACAAACAAACAAACAAACCCGTCAATGGGGATGAGGGATGAATACTTCACCCCTGGTGGAGTATGATCTGCAACTGCCTTGTCCTGATGTGCTAACAATCAGCCTAACAGGTGACCTTTATTTACACTCCCTCCCCACAATCCACTGTGAGCCATTCCTTTCTCTATTAGTCCCTTGTTCATGTTATCTTTTCATTTTATGTGTATTTTGAGAAAAAAATTAATTCAAGAATATTATCTTCCAAACCCGAATTACTTTCTTGAAATGGAAATATGGATTTCCGTTTTTCACTTTTCCGGACGTGCACAGCACAGCAGAGGTTTGGTTACTGACAGGCCTTTCGGCACGTATGTGCTTGGAGAGCGTAGTACGTGGACCGTCTTTGATGAGATTATGACACGTTCTGAGGTGAAGGTGAAAAACACATCACATACAGACAACCCACTCTCTGATGCAGAGCCCGTTCAACTCACATCAACCCTATCCCTGAATCATGAAGCAGACGACTTAAAGTAACTTCACAGTAAGTCGTGCATGTCCTACGTGAATTGTTAATGCAATATATGCAGTTCAAAGAATGCCTTTGTGAACATAACCCTCCGTTTACGAACAGTAATACAGTAAAGATGTAGATTCATTGTAGTAGCCCTGAATGGCTTTTGTGATTTTTCCTCAAAGCCGTACCACCCTAATGCCATCCCTATACAACAATACCGCGCATACACATCCTACAGGAGGCGCCACTGTATGGAGGTTCCGGCAGAGTAGCGCTGATTGCATATACTACTTACAAATCCTAACTTCTGTTTGTTACCTATGTTATATCAAAGTAATCTACAACTGATTGTAATTGAAATGTTACATGAGATTTGTGATATATTCCTCCATACTAATGGGAAAAGCCATAACGGCTGCATAGCCGATGTTCTCGCAGTCTAAATAAAGAATATAGATAAAGGCAAGTTGTCCATGATTTGCTTGAAGTTTCATGGAGACTGAAATATCATGAAAATGAAATTCTCACAGAGAGAAAAACTAGAATCTGCTATGCATTTCTTGTAAGTCTTTAAACAGATGTACAAATATTTTTTCTCATAAATTTCTATTTCGCTGCTGGGGATGAAGGAGAAAGGTGGTTGTACACCACACCATACAGACATGGTATGAGATGGACTAGCCTTTAAGATAGCAGTAAGTCTGCCACTGCTGGAGATGAAGGTGAAAGGTGGCTGCACACAACACCACATAGACAGCGACTGGCCTTTGATATAGCAGTAAGTCTACTGCTGCTGGGGATTAAGGAGAAATGTGGCTGCAGTGGGACTATAACCCATAAAGTCCCACAACATTGGGGTTAAAAGTCCAGTGCCTTGACCACTGAGCTAACTCCCCATCCCGTCGGCTTATCAAATCTATACTAATGACTTAATCCATACTAATGATCTACATCATCTTTGCCCCTTAGAAAGAACAATACAGCACCCATCCACCCACCCGGGTTGATGCAGGGCCCATTAGGAGCCACCACCGGAGTAGGGATGCTGTCGCCAGTCCTGCTGTTTGAGAAAATACAAGTTGGAGCTGGCTTTAATGACATCTATGACAGTGATCTATTCTGCTGAGGCCGCCATTACTTGGCTCAGGTGGCCGGGCTGGAGCTGGGATTACACAGACTGGGACTCTAATGAGCCACCCTGCCCCCAACAAGCGAGTGACTCACAAGGCAGAGACTGCAGCCCGCCTATAAATCCACCTCACAGGCGCTGATGCCATCTTCCCCCCTCCCACCCCCCCCCCCCCCCACCTGAGAAATAGAATCAATAACAACCTCTTCAGCCAGCAATTGGTCTACAATCGGTAGAGAAATTGTTGTTTCTGTATATATGCGTACCTGCCATTGAATGACGGATGACCTGTTTTTTTTTTCATCTATATTTTCTGTCATTTTTTAAAAATTGAAAATCCTTTATACCCTGTGTTCCCGATACACTACCACAAACGTTCCGACACACACCGACACAGAATTTTCAACCTTCTGACACAGTGACGATGCAGTAATTCAGTTTCGTACTGTGACACTCTATGACACTGAATATTCCAACCTTTTGACAAGACTACGATGCGGGAATTTTGATTCGCTGAGCCATGTCTTAGCCATGTCAGAGTGTCGCGAGCAGAGGGTGCCCGGCTTAAGTGTATCTCTACACTAGAGCCCAATTATAGGAATTAGTTCCTATTTCCACGGGGTTATTTACTGTCTTTATATCCGTACATCTGGGAGTCTGAGAAGAAGGACGAGATTAAGCCCATTGGTAATATTACAGATATGCCATTGAGGTATAAAAATCCAGGAATATTTGTCAATCCTGCTTATTCCTACTGTGATAGGATGAAAAGTTTGTAGACCATTAGAATAAACTCGAGGCAAAATCGGAAAACTAGCATGTATGATTCTAAAGCCTCTATTATGGTCATACTCTTAGCATTCTAAGAGGCAACATTTTTCACCATCATGAACCTAGGCCATATGTGGAGCTAAAATTCACGAGGACAACATGAAAGGCGTCAGTTCAAGTAAAGCAGACGACTTTTGGCTTTTACAGTTTGGCGCCATAAAGAAAGGCGTGCGCGCGCACCATCTCGCTGCCTACAAAGCCGAGTGGTTCGTGAGGTCTCGGGTGGAACTCGGCAATGCTCGCACATACGAGTCGCGCCAGACACAGGAGAAAAGCGCGCCAAATGGGCAGACGACTTTTCTACTATTGCAATCCGTAAAGACCGAGGGGCGCGTGTTGGCCCGGAGCCAGCGCGATCACTTTGCTAACATATTAAGCCCAGTTCACACGGAGCAATTTCTTAGGCTCGATACGGCCTCGACATTAGGCCTGTCGGAACGTAAACCAGGCCCATTAGGCGCGTAGGCAGACGCGGCGTTGCTAAGATACATGCTGGCAGACCGTCTGGTGTGGCCCCCTTGATGGTTATTTCTTCGCATCTCGACGAAGAGAAATGACCCTGCGTGAATGGAGGGCTTTTACCATCAACATTGTCTTAGACGAACGGCGACCACGTAGGAGGCTTCAATAAGGCAGGGCACTAAATCCTCGTCCTCTTAGGGGGGCTTTCCATATTGAAAACCAGACACAGATTTGCCACTGCGAGGTTTGACTGTTTCTAACGTTCCTTTGCAGATATACATGAACTACCGTTCAGCGCACCTAGCGGTGGACTCTTTAAATAGGACCATAGCTCGGTCAGACATTACTCAGTCTGGCTTTATGGCAATTTAATTCAATGCATTCAGACTTAGAGTGTGGATGCAAAGCGGTTGTTTTCCACAAGATGGGACTGTTGGGACGAACTAGGGCATCAATGTACTGTATATACCTTTCGCAAAATGAGAACATTTACCTGTGTATGCATGCGTATACCAGCCGTATAGCAGACGACAAAATATATGGCTGGTTTCCCGCCACACACGGGAGATCCACTGATGCTGTCAAAGGACCAGCGAAACTCATATCAAATTTGATTTTTACTTCAAAGACAAGAGTTGAAATAATCTCAGAACAAAAACCGACTTCATAAACAAGCATGTAATCACGTGCGAATAAAATGGCACCGCGAGAAAGAACGAGATTTCCGTCTGGAATTTAGCGGTGGACTAAGAAACCAAGATGGCGGCGTGTGGCGGACGCTGGGTACTTGGCCGGCGGGGAGGCAGTGCCGGGCGGCCTTACACAACACGTTACGTGGCCTAGAGACGCTGATGACCGAGTCCCACAGAGCTGCTCCCGCCTAACCCAAGCCTAACTCAGGCCTAACCCTGGTGAAGAGGAACGGCCGACGCCATGACGTCACTCTGCCACCGTTGTCAAGGGCCACCGGCAGCCACTGACGTGCTCTAGACGCATGCGCAAATAAATTGGTCTAGACAGCTTACGTAGGATTCACGTAGGGCACGGTCGACGAGGCGTCGTGTGCGGCGGGCGGCGGGCGACGGGCGGCGGGCGGCGGGCGGCGGGCGGCGGGCAGCCAGCAGGTCGAGGGCCCACTACAGTTTAGCTGTATTTCACTCTAAGCAGAAGTAATAAATATCTGAATTCACTCTTTTTTATTTAAAAGAAATTAACTTATGTTGCAAGAATGTCGGTTGGGATCATGAGAAACGTAGGAATTATTTTTTCGTGTGGCATTTGCTTCCTTTGAGAGAATGAGATAATATGAAAAGCACATGGTTATTGGCCATAGAATAGAACTGTGGTGTGTGTGAACCACTGTTTATTGTGGTGAAAGAGGCCCAATTCATTCTATGTTTTACACCAAAAAAAAGAAATCAAGAAGGATTTCCATTGAAAATAGAAAAACTGCCAACTCTGATATTGGGTGAAATTTGAACCTTCATCCTTCTTCTATCTTCAGCAAAGTGTGTGAATTCTTAATCAACTGATGGTATATATGAGTCTGTCATTATATACACCCAGTCAGGCCTACGTTGGCCCCGAACTAAACCTTCCCAATTGGTGGTGCCATCTACATGGGTCGCACTGGAACTACCCAAATCTGCACTAGCAGATGGCGGTGCAACAAGTGCATGCTCTGTGCCGTTAGTTGTGGACGTTGGAAGCAGAGGTGGTGTGCACCTGTGAAAATAACACGTAGGTTCCTGGTGCTCGGACACTGATGACGTCATCAAAGACGGGGTTCTACTGCTACACATACCGAGCACTATGCGATGCGCGCAAACTGATGACGTGATCAAAAACCAGGTTTAATCCCCACACATACTGAGCAGTATGTGATGCGCGTAAACTGATGACGTCATCAACGACGGGGTTCTAATCCCACACATACCGAGCATAGCATAAACAGTCGGGTGAATCTATCGATTACACAAATTTACAGGAATGTTGGATTGAGCCATGAAACAAAGTGGAAATAAATATAGTTGATGCAGAATGTGGTACCTCAGAGAGAACCTAAAACGTGGAAAACACGTCTGTGTCAGCCATGGTGTAGGGCTGATGATCTGTAGAGTTTAATTCACACGGTAGGATTCGTGTACCTCACAGGGTTCAAAATATCATGAGATTCTGTTCTATTTAGGGGTAAATATCTACAAACATTTCAATGGAAAAAAAATGTGCCAGGGAAATGAAACCCTACAATTTAGACAATGAAATTGTGTTCGAGAACAGAATCTCAGCAGGTTTTGTCCCAGACAAACACCTTATGAGGCACATGGATCCCATCGTGTGAATCCCACTTAAGCAGGTCCAAACCACTATTTTATTGGCGTGAATCGGGCACCATCTTTGTTCTATACAAGCTAAAATTATACTGTATATGAAAAAGTGGATTTCCACGGAAAAACGGAAAATTGTCTTCTTTGAATTAAGTTTTAATTGGGGTCGGCGGAGGTGCACCTGGACTCTGCACACTCAGCATCTTTTGTTCGTTGTTTCAAATTACAAAGTGTCTGTTGAAGAGAACTCATGGCTTTTTATGGCATCGCTTTCTGCTCTGCTAGCAAGGGCGACCTAAAAGAATATACCACTAAATCAGAGTATAGCGATTGAAATAACCAATGCTTCTCGTTTTGACGAGGATAAAACAAGGAGTGTCGCACAGCAGGTAAAACAGATCACCTGAAGAATCTCTAGTGACCAAACTTAGTTAATCAACTCTAAACCTAAAATATCAAAAGTTACTTCATAACATAGAGATTATTACACAGATTATTATGCATCTACAAATCTGAGTTGTCAGTTGGGGTCAGGGAAAAAAGTGGAAATATTTCCACGTGGATTTTTCTGCGTTAGAGAGTTCGGGAAAATTTGGATAATATGTCCTTGTCGGCTATGGCATGGGGATGAGGGTCTGTGGGGAGATTTAAACCACAGTTTTATTGATGTAAATGAGGCTAAATCAATATTATATTCGCTCGACACAGAGAAAGGAAATTCCATATATTGAATATGAAAAAGGGGATTTCCACGGAAAATTGGAAAAGTGACATCTCTGGACAAATCCTTCACCATAGATATTTCCTACATGGGAACCTGAATCATTCACCTTTGTCCATGTTCCTGTGGTGAATATTTTCACATTTCCACGTCTGTAATAGACACCGACCTGTCATTATTTTTGCACCTGGACTGCCAACAGATTGAGAACGTAACACGAGGAGGTTAGTACTCGACACACTCACCTGTCTGCACGGTATCCACGTCACCTCCACATCCATTTACATAACACCTCCTCCATGCCAGCCCGGGGAGACCGTAAAGTGATCGGGCGAGCAGAAACCACTGAGTCAGTCACCCGCGACCGGCACTCTACCTGACGGGAATGGCAGACACCTGTGGTTCGCCCGGCTGACACCAGGCGCTGTGTGGGCGCTAGTTGTCACATCTGCCCTTGTATTAACCTGTGAGTGTGTGTGGGTGTGTGTGTGTTGGGGGTTGGGGGGTAACCCTCACCCCACCGAGATACAGGCAGTGATTGAGCGTGGGAAACACGCTCAGATACGTTGCTGAGGTTAGGGAGAGGTTATATAGATTTTCAGCATACCGCAAATACTATACCTATCTGCGCTAACTCTGTGACATTGGTAGGGTGCAGTGGGCCAGTGTCTTTAAGACTTGTCACCAGAGTGTGAAATATCTCAGTGGTGATTGATATATTTGGAACCCACAGAAGTAGGGATGAGTTTTCATAAGAAAGAGCAGTTAAAGCCTGATCTTATCGTGGTGTTTGTGCTGTTCACTTTATAGAAGACAGTCTTACAAGAAGATCGAGGATCGATCACTGTAAATATATATATACAATATTGACTGGTTTCAGATACAAGCGGCCGTATGCTCCGAGGAGTTCACGCGCAGTAATATCCAAGCGTATGTGAGGATGTTGCGCAGAGGCTCAACTCAAATCTCACCCCTACATATTCACTAAGGTGCAAGATCTTTTACTTCCCACACCACATAGACATGGTATGAGAAGGATTGGCCTTTGATATAGCAGTGAGTCTACCACTGCTGGGGATGAATGAGAATGCTGGTTGTACAACACACCACATAAACATGGTATGAGAAGGATTGGCCTTTGACATAGCAGTAAGTCTACCACTGCTGGAGATGAAGGAGGAAGGTGGCTCGAGACTCGAACCCATAACCTTTGGATTACATATAGAATGTCTTAACCATTGAGCTAACTCCCCACTCCCTCCAGCACTTGGAGGTAGTCCAAGTGGCATACAGTCACACCACGTTGAGTCTATGGAGATTTATATGAGGTGTAGGATAAAGAAGAAACCAATGAGGGAGATCGGTTACGACCACAGATAGCAGGTTGAGTGTCCAGCTGATGAGGATCTACACGAGTCGTACAATATCTCGTCCAGATATACCAGCAGATGGTTGACGTCCCACGGACGGGCTATCAGTGAGATAACATGCCGGGCGGGGGTCTGACTAGCCCCCAACTCCTCCACGGGTAGGTGTGAGGTCGCCCTGACACCCCGGACTGTGATCCGAACTTTGTTTGTTTGTTTGTTTGTTTAACATCTTGTCCATCATTACTGGTCCTTTCCAGACTTTTTTTCACTGGGTTAAACCACATTTTACACAACAGGGGTGATGATCGAATTAACGATGCATGGATTTGGGTGGATCTCACACCTTCATATTTACTGAGGTGAGAGTTCTTTTACTTAACATACCTTATAGACATTTATTTGAAGGACTGGACATAGTAGTTGGTATAGCAGTAAGTCTAGCATTGCAGGGGAGAAAGGCGGCTGCACACCAGATAGATGTGGTATGAAAAGGAATGGGGATTGATATAGCAGGAAGTCTACCACTGCTGGGGACGAAGGAGAAAGGTGGCTGTACACCACACCACATAGCTATAGTATGAAAAGGAGTGGACATTGATATAGCAGTAAGTCTATCACCTCTTGGGATGAAGGAGAAAGGCGGCTGCATACCACACCACATAGCTATAGTATGAAAAGGAGTGGACATTGATATAGCAGTAAGTCTACCACCTCTTGGGATGAAGGAGAAAGGTGGCTGTACACCACACCACATCGACATGGTATGATAAGGAATGGCATTTTGATATAACAGTAAATCTACCACTGCTTGGGATGAAGGAGAAAGGTGACTGTACACCACACCACATCGACATGGTATGAGAAGGACTGGCCTTTGATATAACAGTAAACTAACCACTGCTGGGTGATTGACAAGGTCGGTTCCAGTTAAGCCCCCAGGGTGATATCAGTGCAGGAACAGATCTGGGAGATACGGTGATAGTGTAGCGCTGTGGTGCGGCTGTAGGTGAGAGACTGTTCATCAGTAGTCCGCTACCACCCAGCTCGCCAAACACAGAAACAGCTGTCAGTTAAGTGGTTGGTATGAGCGATTTCATGGCCAACTCCCTGATGATTCAGTGTCGAGGCAGGGAGGGATGGAATGGAATCTGTTTTGTCCCCGGGTGGTGGGGGTATTAGTTACTAGAAAACGTGGACAACAAGTATGTGTCGGCCATAGTGTGAGGATTCGTCCAAACCGCTGTTTTATTTGTGTGAATAGGACCCAGCTGATATCATATTTGTTTACAGAGGGAAAAGGAATTGAATATACATGTATACTGAACGGTGGACTTCCATGGTACAATGGAAAGACATGATTGGGATTCTAACAAAACGAGCAGAAACTCTCCCTCTTACTGTCAGGGATGTCAGGTGAGGTCAGGAAAAAATGAGAAAATATTATTCATGTGGAATTTACTGCCTCGGAGAGACTAAGAAAACATGGAAAACACAACGCTTTAAGCCATGGAATAGGCCTGTGTGTGTGTGTGGAGGTTTAAAATGAAAAGCTCATGGTTGCTAGCCATAGAATGGAACTGTGGTGTGTGGGGAGGTTTGTACGTGGGTAGGTTTGTACCACTGTTTATTATTGTGAACGAGGCTCAAATTATTCTCTCTTTGTTTTGCACAAGAAAAATGTATGAAAATGGAAAACGAAAACAAGGATTTCCTGGGAGAATGGGAGACGGGCGATCTGTGTGCTGCTGGCGGGCTGACCAGCAGGCCGCCGGGGCCGTCTGGCTGGCTGGCCGGCCGACCCCGCCGTCTGGTCCGCCGTCCGCCGTCTAGGTGACCGCCGCCCGCCGCCAGGTACGCCACAAAGTCTCCGCTTGGAGAGTCATGTCTGGGTCGCCGCCGCCGACGGTGGTGCCGCAAATGTGCCCAGCATTACATCATCGGTGGCTATGACATCACCATGGTAACGGGTGTCTGGTGGGGGGGTATGCCCTGTCTGCTCCCCTCCCGTGTCCCCCCCCCCCGCGCCGGGAGCAGGAGGAGGAGGAGGAGGAGGAGGAGCAGGAGGAGGAGGAGGAAGAGGGAGGGGCGTCTGGCCGGCCACCAGCCCCAGACGGTGCCGGCGGCGGGGGCGCCCCCACACGGCGCTGACCGGTACTACTCACCAGACACGCCCCCCACCCCCCACCCCACCCCAGACACACACACACACACACCCACACACGATCCCGCTACCAGCTCCTTAGTACCCAGACTGGCCACCGGGGGGCGGTAGTGAGCAGCTCGCCGCACACAGAGCAGCTGCCGGGGGCGGGAGGGGGGGGGGGGGGGCGGCTAGACGGGCCAAGGACACGCCGGTTATTTTTACCTGTCGGTGTCGGGGGGCGGAGCGGACGGTGTGTGTGTGGGGGGGGGGGGGGGGGCTGCTGCCGCTACCACTGGCTGGAGGCGGCGGCGGCGGCGGCGGGCGGCGGGGGGCCAGACAAGTATCGACCGGCGAGGTTGTGGTATCGATGCTAGCACGCTTGCTGAAATACCTCCACAGGTATACCAGCTGTACCACGAAGCCACCACCCCGCACCTCCCCGACACTCCATTCTCCCCCCATCCCTCCCCCTTTAAAACCTATCCAATCCCACCCTCCATCCTTATCTCCCCCCTCCTCCCCATTCCATACCCACCTCCTTTCAATCCTGGAATGCTGACAAAAAGAAGACATGATCATAGGCTTCATGTTCTATGAATTAATAGAGAAAATATAAATAAAGGTGAATGGAAGGTGATGCGGTGCCGTGATGCTACCTTGAATAGCAGTTTGAGAACTGCACCCAGCCAGCATGGTGCACTGTCAGGTGTGACATCACCTTTATGATATCATCACTGGTCTCCTCAGTCTCCCTCTGGGAGTCCATAGCCACCTGTAACTAGTATAAGAATGTACAATGTAACCCTGGTGAAGACACCAGTGTCTCCCTGTTATCCTAGGGCACCATAGAAAGTGTCCTAGGCTCATAGGAACATCAATTCCCCTTCAGTGGTAGGTAAGTACCTCGAGTAATTATCGGTTTTACTTGAACTGTATTAACTCATTACCATTAAAGCCTTGCCAAAACCATTAGGTGGACTAGTGGTTGTTTGGTGTTCAACTCTCAATCACAAATGTAAATTGTAATTAGAGTTAGGCAAATAACCCTACTTGGGGAGCAGTCAAGGTTTCGTCATTGTTAGCTCGTCAGGTATTGTGTAGTGATTAAAGTGAGTTTTCAATCAAATAAAAGAAGAAAAGGATGGTAACATTTCTCAAGTGGAATTCACTGCCTCAGAGAGGCTGAGAAAACATGGGATACACATCGCTATATGCCATGGAATGGGGTTGGTGTGTGTGGGGAGGTTTGAACCACTGGTTCATCGGTGTGAATGAGTCCATTTATTCTCTCTTTGTAACGGGGATTTTATAAACTGATAATGAAAACCAGGATTTCCATGGAGAAAATGAAAGCTGCCGTCCCTGAATACAGAAACGACTGCCCGACCCCAGCTGCGTGGACACAGACAGTGACCTTCCCGCTGACACTGTGTGCCTTGAGTCGGGAGTAATGAATCAACAAAGCTTCAATCCAGACTCTTCGATCCAGACACCCAAGGAGCCAAGCCTATGTAAGCCTAAACGAGGCTTACGTCAGGAAGCAAACAATGCGACAATAGGCAGGTGTGTCTGGGTACAGCCCCTGATGACGTCACACGGACGCCGTGACGCAGCACGCTGTCGTCATCATGACGTCATCATGACGACAATGATGCAGATGCAGACCCATTGTCATCTGTCTCCTTGGATTTATCAGTTAGCACTCATTTGTGGCTAATTCGACTCGTAGCATATCGCACCATGTACATGGGTTGTCGACCCGCGGCCTGGTTCCACATAGCCTGGAATGGAAGCCTGGCCTATGTGTTCACTCACATATAAGTCCAGGTATCGCCCGCCATTTTCTGGTGCATTATGGGTAAAGCCCGCCATTTTTCTGGTGCATCATGGGTAAGAGCCGCCATTTATACTCTTAACTGCTAGAAGGCGTGGCGAAACCTGTTATCTTTTTAAAGAAACATTCCAATAAGTTATCTTTTATCTTTAGATTGGTTGATATTACTTCATTTTGCATTATAGTTTATTATGAACAAGTTATTTGGGAAACCTCGTGAAGGAGAGAGATTGTATTGGGTCTCCTTGCCAATGCAAATCAGCAGAGTTCTCTGTCGATCACATGATGTTTAATGGGGCGGGGAACCAGTCTAGGTTCCACATAGTATAATAGTGTCGCACGGCGCTGTAAGTGATTCCAGGCTCCAGACACGCGCACTGCTTTTATCCGCGGGCAGACGACTTTTTGCACTGGTGGATACTGCATGATCAATGGCCACACGGCGGTCATGGATATAACATGTGCCGTGAGAGCGTCCCCGCACATGCGCACTCCGAGTCTATTACGTCGTTTGTCCAGGCGACCTCTGGTGTGCTGGGAGTGAACTAGCCAACCGTTCAGTCAGTGCCACGAGAAGAATCAGGGGGCATTATTTCATAATGTTATGAGCAGGAACTACACTTTTTTTATTGGTCAGTTCGCATGCTACAAAGTCGCAGTCTTCCACCTCCCATGTTACACAAGTATTGGATTCTACGGCTTATGTATCAATGTTGATTTTAAGTAGACAGTCTGTGTACATATAATGATTTTCCAATAATTACAACATTGACATTTGTAACAGAAAACGTGCACCGCGATCCATATCCGCTGAAAATACGAGTTCTCACGTGGCAAAGTCGAGTGAGATTATAAAAGTATATCGCTACAGTAATGCTTCAGGTATGGTTTAGATAACATGGACACAACACAAGCGGCTGCACAATGATATCTATATTTATATATATTTTTTGTTTGTTTTTTATTTAGAATGGAGGGACAGACAGGCCATATCTTCCACATGCTCCAGTTCATATTGACAGGCATGGGCTCCATATAGATATCAATATCTTTGCGATGCCGAAATAATCATCAAATAAATATTCAACACTCGACCTTTTACAACAGCCTAGGTATCACACCCATTTTTCACATTCTAGGTGTGATAGCGTCCTATAACAACCCTTATTCCATATGTGTGAGGGTAAACTTAGCATTGTCTGTCCGAGTGCCGGCCCTACCCAACGAGCATATATATATATACTCGTTGCCTTAACTATGATAATAAATAACGCACCGCTAGGTGCGCTTAACGGTAACTCATGTATTACTGGCCTGCCATTCCTTCAGACCTACTTCAAGCAGGCAGCCTGGGGTTGTGGACATATCATGAATACGTCCAGTGTCATTATTACAACATGTAGATGTACAACTGAGACAGCCAATCGTTCTGACACTCTCTGGTAATGTGAGAGGTGTTTTACGTTTCGCTGCTGACAGGATGAGAACTGGGGACATTTAAGCAGACGACATTTGATCCTCCCGCCATTGTCTTCATGCTGAATTCCATACTGTGTTGTGTGACTCTTGTGTCGTCGAGTCAGCTCAATATGTAGACCTCCATTTTGTCTGTGAATTATCAGAAATGTCTGTGTCGTGTCTCTGATGCGGCGGTCAGGTCCCCACTGAACTCTGCATCGTCTGACCAGACCGTTTCTATATACCACACAGTCATTCAATTTTGGGTTAAAGGCATATCGGTCAATTTTCCATGTAAACTAAAACCCATGTAATTTTTCTGAAAGTTGGTGATCATCTAGACGTGGCAATAACAACTCCGCTGCGTAATTCACGCGGCTTCGCCTTGTGCATTACAACGCGATTCAAACTCGATGGAATATTATGGAGAAACCAAACAAGAGTTAGTCGTGTTGTTGTTTATTGCACGACGGCAAGATCGCATATTACTGCACGAGGCGAAGCCGAGAGCAGTAATACGTGATCTTGCCAGAGTGCATTGAACAATAACACGACTAACTCGAGTTTGGTTTAGAATTTATCCTACCCTGCCCGTCTAAATTACTTCTACATTAACAAATGACGTCATTTGTCAAGTGTATCCCACTAGAGCGATATTTATCATTTTTCTAAACTCCAGACCGAATACAGTGACCCAATGTTAAGCCTATGGAGTTTTTTATTAGGGGTAGGATAAATGCACTGATCCTAAACTCTCATATGTTTCCTCTATAAAACTGAGCAGCTTTTTAGTGGGCAGAGATCTGCCTGAGTGTACATTGGGTGGGCAGACACAGCGTACATTGGGTGGGCAGACACCTAGCTCACTCCCATACTCACACAATGTGGAGTTTGGGCGGACTTCAGCCAGCCCACAGATAAGACATGTGTCACATAACTCCCTGTCTGCTCCACCGAGCCCCCAGCACGCCTCTCTGTCTGGCGGCTTCTGTTCCTGCAGCGCAGATCAGCATAATCTGGTGATTAGCCGATTACTATCGGGGATAATGCCAGTCTGGTTTGTCACGTGCTGGCGGTGGCCACACTGGTGGGAGGGTGGGGCTGACTGATACACAATCACTGAGTGAAATCTCCTCACTTCTTAATACACCATAACGGAGAGTCGAAAGTCACTGACGCCACTACTGTAATTTCCCAAAACAGGGATGTCAGATAAAAGATATGTGGACGTATTTTTCATGATGGAAATTAATGCCTCAGAGAGACTGGAAAAAACATGGAAACACGTTGGTGTTGTCCATGGAATAGGGCTTAAGGTATGTGGGCAGGGTTAAACCACTGTTCTCTTGGCTTGAATGATGCCTGATGTATATTATCTTTTGCTCTTTTATACGAAGAAAAACAACTGGACATACTGAAATGAAAAGTAAATTTTCTTTGAAAAATGGAAATCTGTCATGTCTATCTAATTGGTAAACCTTTCAATACAAACAGTTTCCATTAATAGTTATTGCTTGGGCTGCTAGTTAACCTGCTAGTTTCAGCCTCTACGACGTGGCTTGCATCAGCGTTTCCAGCTTAATGAAACATAGAAAAGTGAATTTCAATAGAAATATGGAAAGCTGCTCTCTGGGAACACAATTGGAGTTGGCTGTTGGTTGATGTTTGGGTAGTTTAATGTCCAATATGTTCTATTAGACTTAATTTGGGTTCGAAGGTAATCAAATCTATGAGATAACTAAAATGATACGACTACTCAGGTTTTGTGGCCACCGTAATAAGGTGACCGGCCAATTGCTATAAAAGACATGTCGTTCTGTTACCCATAACATTCCTGTCCTGATGACGACTGTAACCAGTCGAGATATAGTTTATGACATATAGGCTAAAGGAATAAAGTGTTCATTTTTCAACAAAACGGAGTGGACATCCATTTATTGACGGGGGAGCTCGGGTTTGATAGGACTTCTACAACCTTTTAGAGATAATTCTAGGTAGAAGTCTCAACCCTACACATTAACCGAGGTGAGAGTTATTTTAGTTCCCACACCACATAAACAAGATATGAGAACTATTGGCCTTTAATATAACAGTAAATCTACGACTAATGGTTACGACATCCATGCCCGCCCCAGATTCAGGTAACTGAGATGAATTCATCACAGGCAGGTGAGCGATAATAGAGTAAGATGACACATCGTGGGACATCTGAGAAGACGCCCGGCTCCCACCTGCGTCTGCCCATAATGCTTTGTCAGGTCTACAACCGATGACGTCAGCACAAAGACGCTGTGACGTCAGCCCAATGTTTCTGGTGTGCAATTTGAATCTGTGCATATTGTCCAAAGGGGCCAGAGTATTGTGCTTAGAAGCTGCTCCACTACACATTGCCGCATAAGTCCTTTTTTTACTTATTAATATTTCTAGGCATAAATTACTATATCTCATTGGTTGAAAATCTATGAAATACTACCCGCTGCTAGGAGTGCCGTATAAATAATGTTCGGGCGCACTGTCCCCTTAGTAAATGAGGTTCAACATCGATGAATCGATGACTTTGAAAGAAAATAAAATGACGTTTTTTTCACGATTATTCAGGAATAATATAATAAGTAAACGTAGTGACTGAGCAGGTATGATGCTGTGCTCTGCCTTCTGTATCATAAATACATCCCGATACCGGAGATTTTATTTGTGTTACAAAAGACCTCGAACTGCCATCCCTACAGGTTCAGTAACTACGTTTTATCTGAATACGTTTCACTAAAATCAAAATCAAAATTTCTGGAAAGATACTTCTGCCTACTGTGTTCACAATGCTATCTCGCCCTTCCCTGCCCCTCCCTCCCCCCTTCCGGTACCGTGAAACTGTGTTATCGTTTCTTACCTGTCCTGGAAGCAGGTTGTCATAGGAACGCTCTCCAAGGGTACTTACCTAGAGAAAAGAGAGAGAAAGCAGACATGTTAAAGGCATATCCTCCAGTACATAGTGGCGCCACCTGGTGATTCTTAAATGCTGGGAATTATCAATTAAAACCAGTTTCTTTGAGTTATTCTAATACCCGATGAGTGAAGTATAACATATTATCGAGTTTGACCAGACCCAATGGGTAAATTAATCCAATTTACATTTGATTGATTTACATTGGAAATGTATTGAAAAATAGTTTTCTTCAATTCATACAAAAACAAGGACAGTGACCTTTTAAAACCTAAATGTTATTACAGTCCATACATTTGCTAAAATCAGTGAAAGTTTTTAGAATATGACATAGATTTTACTATGTGAAAACAAGCTTTTTAAAATTTCTGTATATACTATCATAATATTAGTATGATAGATATATCTAAATAATAAAAAAAACTAGCACAGTAACCCCCGGTTTTTAAGCTAGATATGTGTTCTAAAACTCTTGGAGATCATCATATATTCAATTTTTAGGATATTGACATGGGCTCTGATTTTCAAGGTAAATTGTCCGATATGCCTTTACTATGACGATAAGGCCGGCAGGTGGCAGCAGCGAGCACTTGGTCGCTCTCCTTACACTCTCCCCCCACACTGTCGGAAGTAGGTCAAGTGAATGAGTTACTGTAACACTATCTCTGTCTACATTCCTCCCACACGAGAGGTCGCTACAGTAGTCGGGGAAGAGCCTACTTCAATGGTGAAACTCCGCCTCAGCTGTTACTACCTTTACTTACCGCAGAATCAATACCAGGAAAAATCCTTCTTTCTCGCGGAGGATAATTACCTTTACTTTATTTCTTTTATTGCTAGGAAATGACGTGTTTAGTCTGAGGGTGAAAACAGTGACATCTGACAAACTATGGTGACTCACAGAATATGTTATTGACCATGTGTGCTCGCAGAGGGACGGAGAAGGAACTGCATCGAGATCGGTAGCTGATGAAAATACGCCATGAATTTTGGTTGCGGATTTATCTCACGAGGCATAGCCAAGTGAGATTATGTGGCATATCAACATGATTGGAGTATTTTCAGGAGCTACGGATCGAGTGTGGTTCAGATTTTATCTCACCCTTATCACTGACTGATTGGCTAAATACGATTAAAAACTAATATGTTCGAGAATTTTATCACCAGGAAATCATACCTTGGGTCACTCTCCTATGACTTTCACAAATCCATATATGTATAATATATAATGATACCTAAAATTTATTATAGATAACTCTATATACAGGGACCATCCAGAAAATATGTGCGCAAAGTTTCTGAAAATTTGACCCCCACCCCCTACTCTCTTATCTGGTACGCAATAGAGTAAAGAAGGGGTATACAAAAAATGTCCAATGTTTTTTACCCCTCCCCTTCTCCCTGCTTACGTACTTCATGGGTGACCCCATTCTGTATTAAAGACACTAAATCATTGCTATATCAATGAAGCTCTAGCTTCAAACAGTAAATCTTGTCACTGATGACCCTGGCGATGAGAAGGTGGACACCCGTTCACAGCTGGCCTGGCTGCAGTTCTCATGACACGTATTAATACTCGTCTAGGTCCCAGCCACTGGGACGTAGAATATACTGTTTACGTATACGTGATGCCATAAATCTACTGTCCTCATCACCATCATGTATACGAGCGGCAATCAAGGAGCGGCATGAGACTGCTCCAGATGGTGGACAGTCAAATATAAACAGATACACATGTACGTATGACTGCAACACTGATAAAAGTACCAAACTCTAGAAGTATATGGCTGACTGCAACACTGATAAAAGTACTAAACTCTAGAAATATATGGCTGACTGCAACACTGATAAAAGTACCAAAATCTAGAAGTATAGATATCTGACTGCAACACTGATAAAAGTACCAAACTCTAGAAGTGTACATGTCTGACTGCAACACTGATAAAAGTACCCAACCCTAGAAGCATATATGTCTGACTGCAACACTTATAAAAGTACCCAACTCTAGAAGTATATATGTCTGACTGCAACACTTATAAAAGTACCCAACTCTAGAAGTGTACATGTCTGACTGCAACACTGATAAAAGTACCAAACTCTAGAAGTGTACATGTCTGACTGCAACACTGATAAAAGTACCAAACTCTAGAATTATATATGTCTGACTGCAACACTGACAAATGGCTGACTGCAACACTGATGAAAGAACAAAAGTCTAGCACTATACATCTGACTGCAATAATAGAACATTAAAAAAGTACCGATCTTTAGAAGTGTATGTCTAACTGCTGCACTGATAAAAGTACCAAACTCTAGAAGTATATATCTGACTGCAATACTAATAAAAGTACAGAACTCGGGATGACTATGTCTGACTGCAACACTTATAAAAGTACTAAACTCTAGCAGTACATGTCTGACTGCAACACTAATAAATGTACCAAACCCTAGGAGTATATATGACCATAATAAATATACTGCCACATTGAATAAAAGTACCAATCTAGTAGGATATATGTCTGACTGTCACACTGAGTAAAATGCCAAGCACTAGCAATATATATGCAGGATTGTTATGCTGAGTAAAGCACCAAACTCTAGTTGTATACTTGAGCTCACTTTAGTTCGGAACGGAGCTAAAACATCACATTTTCATCTGCCAGCTGTTCCCAGGGAACTTACTATAGGGAAAATCAACATGGCAGATTTCTGAGTGTACCACCAAGGTCTGTGATCACCGTTATGAAATGAATCGTCTTCCCCTTCTCACTAGTGTGACTAATAGAAATGTAATGGTATTTTAGCGGCGTATAGAAGTATATGCTAAAACTCTATTACTAACTGCTCGATCACAGAAACTCTGCTTGGTGTCGTACAAGCAGGCTCCACGTGTGAACTCCCCCCATGCGTGTTATCCAACCAGTATGCTCAATTACCAGAGGATAAAACCGTAACCTCTGGCCTTTTAAAGGTTGTATAACACCATTTATCGTGAATTCTATCAGCCGGCACCTGTGCATTATTAATGCAACCCACATGAATGCATTATCCACTTGAGCACTGGCAGGTGACACTCAGGCCCCTGTCTAACGGCTTGGAACAGTTGAAATGTTACAAGATCCCTGTGCAGTCAGCTGAACAGGTCATCCTCGCCATGCCCGCGCATTTATTCTGCACCAGGAGGTGGATTACGGAATAAGTCAGTCTGGTCGGACAGCCCTTTTGTGACCTGGACCGTGGTGAAATGAGAGGTGATACTGGCTGATGGCTGCTGCTATTTCTGGGTTTCTCCACCAAAGCAGTTTCCTTGTTTGTTTCCGTAGCTTAACGCCCAATAGGTTCTATTAGACTTACTTTGGTGAGGTGGTGATTGAATCTATGAGATGAGGTTCGGTTCCCCTACACATCTGGCCTTTGGTAAGTCTACCACTGCTGGGCATGAAGGAGAAAGGTGGCTACACACCACACCACATAGACATGGTATGAGAAGGACTGGCCTTTGATATAGCCGTGAGTCTACCAATGCTGGGGATGAAGGAGAAAGGATCTGTTCCAACTTGTCGCTGTATATTACTTGTGAGCTGATACCTATGCGGTGCCTATAGGTTAATGTGCAAACATGGACTTCCAACTTGCTGCAAAAAGACTATCCCTTCACTATCTTCGTGCTATTCACTGTAATATTGTGAAGGGAGCAGGGGGCCAGTGTCTGAGTGTCTGAGAGGTGTGCCCAGACCAATCACTTGAGACTGAAATACCTCATTGATCCAATGGTGCTTGATATGTTTGGATCCTTGACTCAGGCAGTTGCAGAAATGGCAATTTGACTGGGTGCAAGTGTGTAACAAAAAAAGATCCATTTTAATTGTTATTCATCTATAATAGCACGTTCATGCATCAATGATGAATATACCAGTTGCTCCTAGTTTTATGTATTCGTTGAGCGTACAGTAGAAAATGGCACTGCGCAATGAGCACTGAACCACCGAGTTCTCAGCCGCAAATAAGGTCGGTGTGCTGACAACTTGAATTATCACAGTGTGAGTATACTGGTCTCCGGTTACTGGCATCGGCCTGATTGAGTCTATTTCTCCCTGCTTTGTACATCAGTGGATGATCATAAACTCACACTCAACATGCAGGTCTTCCCAGATCTGTCAAATACATATGAAGGATTTAAGGTGATTACTAAAGCCCCAGTACTGCAGAGAAGCAATTCTTATGTGTACGACTCAAGGCACTACTAACATGTACAACTGGTAATCAAGCTGGGTCAAAAAATAATTGTTCACCAGTATTGTTATGATACTCAGACGTATGGTAATTTACGAGTTGAGAATGTGACAAATGAACAATGAACAGTATGGAACTATCTTATCTTAGAAAGACCAATAAAGAAATTTTACCAGAAAAGGGAACAAATGTCTCGACTCGACTACGCAACCGTCAGGCGAGAATATGGGTAACAATGTACCACGACTGGCCTGATCTAAATAATCTACACGAAGTGTCGGGCAATAAAAGGCCAGGGCTATAGGCAACAGCCGCATGTCTAAGCCACTAGGGGGCCAGGCGGGAGAAGAAAACTGGAGAGGACCTAGTTTTTGCGATATCTGGAGTGATGAATTGCATCTTGCCTCAGGCAGCAGTGAGCATGTGATGGCACCTCTGCCTCTGCCCTCTATCTAGCCCCACCCCACCCCCTCCCTGCCCTCAGTCAACCCTTTATTAGGCCCCCATACCTCCCGCATGCAATAGTAAACACCACATTTCAATATAATCATAGACAAGTACAGGGTGATTTCGTAGCGTGAATTCCGCAAAACGTTCTAATTGAAAATAGGGGGCGACTTGATTCCGGGGCGAATTCTCCAAAACGGGGCGAGTTCTAATTAGAAGTACGGGGCGACTTGGTTCTGGGGCGAATTGTCCAACAAGGAGCGAGTTCTCAATGAAAGTATGGGGCGACTTGGCGCTGGGGCGAATTCTCATTGAAGGTAGGGAGCGACATGGTTCTGGGGCGAATTCTGCAAAATGGAGCGAGTTCTCATTGAAATTACGAGGCGACTTGGTGCTGGGGCGAGTTCTCCAGCCCGTGGACGTAGCTCGACGTCACGTCACAGCTCCTGCTCCTCCTCTCGGCGGCCCCTGCTTTCCCACTCACATACACTGAGACGGGCTTTTTGGTCACATAAATCTCCCGCCCGCCACTTTATGGGTTAGAGGAGGCGGCGGCGGGCGGCGGGCGGCGCGACGGCCACTGCCTTCTCATTTCAAGACGCAGTTTGTAACTGCGTCTGAGAGAAAAGAGGCGTCCAGGATGTGGTTTACTTTCTGCTGCTCCGTTTCTACCACACCGCCAGTCTCCGCGGACTGTCCACTATAGCCACAACCTCTCCAGCATTCACATCTTGTCTCTCCACCCTATCTCTATGGGAATCCTGTGTTTCCCCAACATATCCTCCATCTTCTCGTCCATCCTCCATCTGATAGGTCCCCACCCCCTCCGTCTTCTGTCTCCCCGCCCCTTCCTCCGTCTTTCCATCCTCCATCTCCTCGTCCCATCCTCCATCTCCCCGTCCCATCCTCCATCTCCCAGTCCCATCCTCCGTCTCCCTGTCCCATCTTCCGTCTCCCCGTCCCATCCTCCATCTCCCCGTCCCATCCTCCGTCTCCCTGTCCCATCCTCCGTCTCCCTGTCCCATCCTCCGTCTCCCCGTCCCATCCTCCATCTCCCCGTCCCATCCTCCGTCTCCCTGTCCCATCCTCCGTCTCCCTGTCCCATCCTCCGTCTCCCCGTCCATCTCCCCGTCCCATCCTCCGTCTCCCCGTCCCATCCTCCATCTTCCCGCCCCCTCCTCTTTCTCCTCCTCCATCTCTCCCATCATCTCATCCTCCATCTCTCCGTCCCATCCTCCATCTCTCCGTCCCATCCTCCATCTCTCTGTCCTATCCTTCATCTCCCTTACATATCCTCCATCTCTCCGTCCTATCCTCCATCTCTCCGTTCTATCCTCCATCTCCCCGTGCCATCCTCCATCTTGTAAGTCCTAAAATATACATGTATCCATACCTCGCCCCCCCCCCCCATTCTACCATCATTGCTTCCTTTTTTGCTCCTGCCCTTGACCATACCCCGTCTGTCTTTCTCCACTTCCTTTAGCAGCCTGACTTTTGACGATCACTCCTTCTCATACATGTCCTCTCCCAGCATCCCCTCAATTCACAATTACTACGATTCCCTATCCTCTGCTACATCCGTCAACCTAGAAGATGTTCGTTAGATGGCACTACTCAGCGGCTACTGACACTGCGAATATCACTAACACTCAGTCAATTTAACGCACATGCATGTATATCCTTTATCCATCACATGTATATCCTATATCCGTCACGTTCGGGGAAGCTTTTCAATCACACCACTATATCCCACTTTGGACATGGGCTCGGACAAGTTGGACATGTCGGAAGGTGAATAATGGCCTTGTCACATGTTGTGGAGACAGGTAATAATATCCCGGTAAAGCCACCATGTTGGTCTCGTGACGTCACGCGAGAAGTGACGTGCGCCGCCGAAAATCGACCCGTGTCGTAAAACAGATGAGTTATCGCGCGACATGTTTACTTGATACGGAAGCCTGTCTAGCACCAGGTGGTCTAGCTAGACCGACTCAAAGTGTGGATACCAAGCCCAGGAGGGTGATACTTTTTTACCATTGTGGAGCCCATTATGCCTGAACACCAGATTCATTGTGGTTCGATGCCAATTATTGTGTGTCTATAATATATATGTCTATGTATATAATGTATGTATATATCTATATGTGTATCATAATGAAACGTCACGAGATTTCATGACTGTTTATATGGAGTAAGTTGTCTTCGCGGAATGATATCACGAAGCAGAGATAGCTGTTGCAGAAGACAACGAACGGCTTGTAAACAATTATATGAAATTAAGAGATGTTTAGATTTTATCCTACCCTATCACACTTTTTTAACATCATTTGTCACCAGTAGCATATAGATATTTTATGGCATAACTGTGGCATACAGCCACACCATGTTAAGTCTATGGAGATTTATATGAGGGGTAGGATAATATATACATGTTTTCCACCAGTGTTACTATGTGAGATGGTAAGAGTTAAACTGAATGAAGTGAGTCCAAAGCTTAATTCCTGTTACAAGTTTTATTGCTGATGTTACTTCAATGGGGGCTAGCTGAGGACTTACTATCAAATTCAGATTGTGAGTTCTTACAAATAGAGTTGTTCAATGAGGTTCAGAATCTCCTGCACTATGGGGATTCGGACGTTGAACTCTTGAGATTCATTGGCATTGTCCTAATGGAGATTTTTTGAACAGGTGATGAAGATATGCTTCAAGCATACTTCATAGGAGTTAAGGTCTTACAGAAAAATCTAGCTGATGATAACAGCTAGATCAGCTGAAGATAGCATCACTAAAAACAAGACACGCATTCAAAACCAGAGGACTTCAGAACCAGTGATACTTACTATCAAGTGTCCAATATATAGTGAAATATGCTGCCAAGTGTCCAATATCAGTGTTTATTCCCGTTGCAGGACACGTCAACGACCCTCCCACATAAACCTACCCAGCGCTGGGGAGACAAAAAGCAGTGGCCTAGCCTCCTGGAAACGTGTGTGTTCTCAGCCTGCTGGCATGTGACTCTGTATCTCAGTGTGAGAGTTGTATGCACTCTGCTGTACACTGGGTCCGTGTGAACCCAACGACCAGTTTCCTCTCTTTTGTGTTTATAGAAATCACCGGTGCCATCTATAAAGTATATACGCAGAATTACTGATCTCTTGGCAACACCCCCCTCTCCCAATTATATACGCAGTAAAACAGAGAAAGATCATACGCAAATTTTCCTAAAAATCGTTACCCTTCCCCTCAGTCTGTACTTTAAGGATGGCCCCCTGATGGAATAAGGGGGTTTTGTTACTGTCTGAGATAGTAAGACGGTAAACTGAATGAAGTAAGTCTAAGGCCTGTTACATACTTTATTCTTGAAGACTTTTTAAAGGGAGCAGAATAGAGTATAATAATCAGGCAGTAATTGTATTTGATGTTATAGTGAATAATCATCGTTGGAAAGTACACAGGTTAACTACCGAAAAAAAAGATAGAAAAAAAATGAACGCCCCCTTGTCTCATGTTGAAAATCTTTACATATCTTTCCTTTGGCTATTCTCATCCGTTTAAATAGAGTCCAGCAGTTGGTGAGAAGGGGGCAGTTTAATAAATATGTAGACCTGCATTGTGGGCACTGGTGGCTGGTAGTTCGCAGCCTTTAGTTACGAAAACCGGTGAAAGCACCCCTCCCACATCGGCAAGCGACAGGGAGGCGGACACGAAGCGAATTATCCTTTATTTCCCTCCGGCCATTGCTCCTTTTTTTCCCGTCCTCATATCGCAAAATAACCGTTATTTACATATTTGACCATAGCGTTCATTTCCCGCCAATTACCAGCGTTCCGTTTCCCAGACGACAAGTGCCGGGGATGACGTCACCATCCCATACTCTCCAAGCAGGATATCAGCGAACAAGTTGCACAGACAGTAGGTGAATGGGGGAGGTCAGGGTAGCAATCCTGCTGGGAGAGGGTGCTGTAGCCCGGTAATTGCCATCAGGAAATGAGTCTAGTGATGCCAGGAACCGAGGCCGCAGCTCATCACACTCAAAATGGAGACTTATATCTCTCAAGGGACTGACAAAACCCATTAATTCACCAACCTGATTTCTAGACCTATAACCGTAATCTCCGTAGGGGGCGTCAGTGCGCGGCAAAAAAGAGGCCATGATCAGTGTGGATATGTGTACTCATACGCCGAGTTGAATCTAGTACCTTGTCTGGTCATGTATTCATACGCTGAGCTCAACTTAGTACCTTGTCTGGTCATATATTCATACGCCAAGCTAAACCTAGTACCTTGTACCTAAAGATGTCGGTAAAGAATCTGCCGATCTGTTAGTTCGTAACAATTCACATATTAAACGCCCAGCCAGTTTCGCCCCTGTATGGTTGCTTGGTGTACCTTTCTTACTCTAGGTATCTGCACTATATCATAGGCGTTCAGACTGCTATTGTGCTACATGTAGTAACGAGATCCTTCAAAGTAGGTCACACCTATAGCCGTTCCCTTTCTCTCTCCCTCCGTACATTCAGCGAGACATCCATTACAAATCACTGATACTATCGTCGAATATACGTCCCTGAGAATTACCAAGAGCCAGTATTAAATTCTTCCTCCATATTAACAAGCTAAAAACACAGAGCCTCCTAATACTTACATTGACACAGAGACTACTTCTATGGATGATTTCAGCGCTACTTGCAGTGTCCGTCCGTAGGGTCTTTAGTATGAATTAGCCATCCAGGCCACAGCTGCACAGAAGCAATACTCAATGTTAAGTCGGCCAGGCTGCCTTAACCACAGGCCTGCTTATCAGTGGCCACTAGACTGCTCCTTGATGGCTCTATTCAAACAGGCTCGGTACATGCCCCTGGACCGCAAGTAGTCTACGATCGTATAAATGACATGAGAAATGATAACACGGTGACGGGCCCGATACGCCGCCGATATGGCAACGTGCCGCCGGCAATTAAAGGCATATCCTATAAGTCACAATGGCGCCACCTGGTGATTTTTTTAAAGATTAATTAATCATCAGTTTAAACTGGTTCCTTGTGATAGAATATATTCTAATACCAAATAACTGAAATATTACGTTTTCTCCAATTTGTTCCAACCAAATATGTAAATAGTGCACTGCTGGAATTGCACTGAAAAATATGGTCTTTTTAAATTCTTTCCAAAACAAGGACAGTGACCTATATCTTACATGTATGAAATATTCAGTAAAAGTTTTGAGAAAATGACATCTACGTGAAAACGAACGATTAATTTCTTGATATTCTATTCTAATCTTATCATAATCTTGATATATAAAACAGAAACTAGCACTGTGAGTCCCAGTTTCAAAGTTAGATATGAGTTTTAGAACATCATGAGATCAGTATATTTAAATCTCATGAATATCGCATGAGTTTTAATTTTCAGAGAAAATTGTTCGATTTGCCTTTAAACTTGTTGGTGGGTGGGGGCGGTGGGGGAGGACGGTTGTGGGGTGAGGGATGTATATCAGGACCATGTAGACTGATAGCGATAACAGGCACTCACAACGTATTCCACCTGACATTATCTACCCAGCCTCAAACTTGCTTCTGTCCACTAAAAATAATTTTGATACAGGCATTTTCTCCTCCAGATGCTGGTGAATTCCTCGCTCCCCTCCCTCCCTCCCTCCTACTCCCCGCCCGCACACATGACCAGTCTCCTCCTCAGCCCTCCCTGTGCCGAGTGATTTCCATACTCTAAGATTACAGAACCAGACGCGTAGACATTCTCCTGGCCGAGACAAAAAAACGCCGGGCAGGTTGTAAAAAGCTCACCACGCTAGAAGAAGGTGGTGGAGCAGGAGGTGGAGGCGGCCGGGCTGTGGTGAAGAGGAACGGGACTGGAGGGGTGAGGGGAGAATTGATTTTTAAAAAGAGACGAGGAGGAGGAGGCGGAGGAGGAGGGAGGAGGAGGGAGGAGACAAGAACCAGAGGCAAACTGGTGACCTGAATGTGGGCTCCCACCACCCCACTCCTCCTTCTACTCCTCCTACCACACGCTTACACAGACACAAGTTAGCCTCGAAGGAGGAGTGAGGAGAGGGGCGAGAAGGAGTGTGAGGAGGAGCAGGAGGAGAAGAAGGAGGAGGGTGAGGAGGAGGGTGAGGGTGAGGAGGAGGGTGAGGAGGAGGAGGAGGAGGAGGAGGAGGAGGAGGAGGAGGAGGAGGAGGAGGAGGAGGAGGAGGAGGAGGAGGAGGAGGACCACCCATCCCTGTGGACGATGTACGGTGTGGTTAGCATGGAGAGATCTTGTACTGCCACACATATCCTCTCCCACACTCTAGAAGGTGGGAGGGTAACTACTGACTTGTGGATCAATCACTAAGCTATACTGCTGTGTTTCCTACCTGTCTGTCATTCTCTTCTCATAGCTTTGGTCACATCCTGATATCACCCTGACGATACCTCGTACCACCAACCACACTCCAACCAATCTTTTTTCACTCTCACACCTCCCGATACACGCTGTTACCTAGACTTGATCGAGTCTTTGATTAAGAACATTCATTGAATTATTCAAATATGTATTAAATAAACTTTCCCCTGACTGATCCAGGTCCCTGTACCGAGGAGAGGAGGGGTGGGGTAGGTAAAGGGATACAGGGATTAAGGCCAGTCTAACTGTTAACCTCCAACTTCTCTATTAAGAAGCGAACTTGTGCTTTCCCTTGGCCTAACTGGTCAAGCTTGCTCTGCGCTAATACTCCAGAGGGAGCGTACCTTAGAAACCATCGATGGGGCTTCTCCCACTCCTGACAGTGGTGAATATATACTATGCATATATATATGCCATGTACTAGCAATTAGTCTGCAGCTAGCTACCGTTATAGTAACATCAGAAATAGAGCGTGTCAGGTGAACTTAGACTTCATTTACTCAGATTATTATCGTCTTCGAGAAGTCACATCAAGATAGTCACAGCACCTCCACAGTCCACATCACTACAATATGCACACACCTTGCAGAGTCAGTCCCTGACAGCTTTACCTGAAACTATTCCAACCAGCCAAAGGTGAAAAAAAAACTAAATCCGGGATCAAATGTCCACGTTTTGTATCTGGGGGGGATTTCCCCCTACATCACACACCGCCAAGCTCAGACTACTGCGTTGGCCCCGTGTAGCGTTAGAGGGTGCCATGGACGTCTACATAAGTTGGTTATTTTTCTCTCCTTTTAGACAAACCGTCTTTTTAACATTTCTCGATAGTGACTCAGCCCCTGAACAAACGCTTGTGGCAATTCACGTGAGACTGGGATGGGTGGCGCCTCTGGTGGGAGGGTGAAGCGTCGTGCTTCCGTTGTGTTCCTGACATTTACTCTGCTCGTGATATTCTGGTCGCACTTTGATGGTCACTCGATATGAGTGATTTGTTAAAGTGTTTATAATTTCAAGGATGGGCATCCTTGTTGGGTGTCAAAAAGGTCCCCTCTACTTATCTGGAGTGTATGTTCAATATATCATGTATCCCATTCTTACTTGGTCAAATTTTCATAAATATATATATATCTTGAAATCTCATTATATTACTATCATTACTACAAGACCACACTCTGTATTCTTCTGCTATCTTGATCTTTGATATATAACAATCGCATCGTATTCACGAGACATTCGGTTTTGATTATATAGATATATATATAAGTATGTGCCTACTATTGTGTTCATAGTATAATTCCAAGACTAGAGTATATTTGAGAATTAAATACCATGTACATTCTAAATAATCAAACTGAAAGAGTCAACTACATTTCACATAGAGCGAATCTTGCGGTTCTTGACAGGACAGTGAAAATGACGAAATATTTGGTGAGTATAGAGAAAGTTGACCTATATAATTGCGGTCAGGGAAGTAAATATTGGCGATCTGTCTGCATGCCAATCTAGGATGGGCCAGGACAAGAACTCCTCCAATTACAGGCACTCGGTCTGTCTGGATGATATTTATTTCTGTTTCTTCTGTCGGTCTGGTCACGCAACACGGTAGACGGTGTCTACATTTGTTAATTCTTCACGGAAAAGCCAGTAGGAGGAAGTGTTTCTCTTTCTATGGCCAGTGAACAGTGTGGAGAGGGAATGCCCCTTACGATACACCGACGGAATGCTATTTCAAGTGGCAGGGTCATGTCTGGAAGGAAGTGAGCTCAATAGTTTCATATTGGACCAGGTCGGGGCGGAAAAAACACAACCACCACACAAGGGTGAAGTAGTCACGTGATATAATCATGCAGATCACGTGGTACTGAGGTCACTGAGTCACATGACATCAGCGATCACGTTGTCTCTGCCATAGAAGAGACCAGACTTCATCAAGTGTCTATTCCCACACTCATTTTCTCTATTGAGAAATGGGCACAGTTTCTATATACGAAAAGAGGGTTTCTTTCTATGGAACGTAGACAAACTGATTTTGGAAGTATAACTGTACAAAAAAATATACACCAAGGCTGCGCTACATCTAATGCCACACCACAGCCTGCAGCATCTGTACCTCATCAAATGGGATGCAAATGCTGAGCTAATGGATTTCGATATGCAAGTCCGTAGTTTCCTATCATAGCAACTTAGAGGTCGGAGAGGAATACTGTATATGATGCACGTAGATCTGGTTAATCCCGTAACATTGGGGTGTCCAAAAACAGTTACTGTCCTGAACTTAGTACTGGTAGGGCAATGGTTCGGTCTAAAAATACAGAAATGGCAATGATAACATAAAAAAAACAAGAATAACATACATAGAAATATTACCTTATCTTGTTTTATAGTCTGGTCAATAATTCAGCTGTTTGGTAAATAATTAACCCGTATATAATCGGTATTGTCAGTTGCGATTCCCGATATCGTTCTGTTCGGAATAGGACAAGCCTGGGACATGGTCCATTTTCCAATGAAACTGGAATGATCTATGTCCCTATGGGGGTTGGGTTGACATCTCTTTAGGCCACATACACACCTCATATCACACCATGGAATCTAGTCTCTGGAATGAGGGTGGCCCACAAAAATACACCAAGCACAATTTAACAAGCGGCTCTTGAATGTGATTGGCCCGCATCGGTCACGTGGCCCACCTCGGCCCCCTTCAAAGGAACCCGGCCAGAGACGGAGCACAATGCGTATGTGACTGCGCCTTTGTTAGGAGATTAATGCCGGACCTATTTTCCGAGTTTCTCTGGTGATTTATATACTCTGCCGACGTTAGTAAAATTGGCATTTCCGGAGAAGGTTGCACGACAAAAACCACGTGAGCTACTGCGAGTAGACAGCTCAACTGGGCGAGCACCGCCACTCTCCAAGCACAGACCCTGCGCCCTGCTTGTATCTCTGCGCTTGGATTGTGGTGTTGATATATTTTCGTTCCGTTGAACCTTACGTAAAATTCCATGGTTGGAAAAAGGACGCTATACATGCTAAGCAACGTCAATCTATAAGGTTTGGATTGTTGGTTTGATTTTATCGTCCAGTCAACCATTACAGGTCCATTCCAGAGTTTCTCAAGGATCTTTTACACCATAAGGGTGGTTATCAAATCTATGTGATGAATTCAGGTAGAAATCTCACCCCTACAAATTTACCGAGGTGAGAGTTGGTCCTATCTATATCTATATAGATAGGACGGGATATCTATATATACATCCCATCTATCCTAATGTCTGAGCACATCGGAGAATATTTTATGTTCTATTTGCATGAGAGATACACATATCATATCTTACACATTTATTCCTGTTGTGTGCGGTGCCTAATCAGCCATAATCTCTGGGACTGGTTTCTTGAGTGGAAAACAGCTCATTTTGTTTTGTCAAAAAGACCCATGTTACTGCCACATCAACTGTGGATTCTCTGATACAGTGGTTTAGAGGTGAAGGAGAAACAGATGGATTGTCTGTGAAGTTCATTTAACACGCACAGTTTTACCCCAGCTCATAATATATAAGTGATTTGGCTTGCGCGTTTGTTTTGACAGCTCCACTGTTTTTGAGCCTGGATGTAGTTTTAGTTCCCGTTCCGGTATATCACGTGACTGTGCTGGAGCTTAGTAAACCAAAGCTGCACGAAAGATGTGCTGGGAGAGTGCTACACCACGTGAGTGACTCGCTGCTTTATGAGCTGCTCCTGAATGGTGGGGAACAGGCCCCAACCAGTCTCTGTCTTCTACCCTAATCTATATGACCACAGATACGTTAGAAAAATATCTAATTTAAGAAAAAAGGTTATTTTCCTTGGTATCTGATCCAAGGATGTTTTATTGGGAAGGTAAAAATACAGCAGGATAACAGGATGTCTGTGAGGGGGAAAAACCTCACATGTAAATCAGAGGGAGATGTGCTTGGATAGTAAAGGGTAAAGGAGGCTATTTAAGAGCCAGAAAATGGCACTGGGCATGACCCCTAGGCAGGATGTGGACAACATCAGGAGGTTGGGAATTTCAAACCCATTCCCATGACCCAAGTCCTTCTAGAAGCGTTCATGGTATTACTATCATTTACCTCCACCCAGATATACATTTCCTATAGACTTAACATAGTGGTATTTTTATTTATCTCAACCCAGGTATTTTTTCCCCATGGACTTAACATTGGGATCTCACACTCATCAACCATGAAGTATTGCAAAACAAAGTGGATGATGTCACAAATGTTAGCCAATAAGTCAATGATAAGAGTAAGATCAAATTTGAAGCACACTCAATTGTTGTTGCTGTTGTTTGGGTAGTTTAACGCCCAATATGTTTTATTAGTCTTACATTCGAATGATCGAATCTATGACATAAATTTATTTCAAAATCTCATCCCTACACAATTAAAAATTAGGTTTGATATATCAGTAAATCTACCACTGCTTGGGGTGAAGGAGAAGAGTGGCTGCAATGGGACTTGAACACACAAAGTCCTACAATTTTGATTTTCAGGGTGTGTATTTGGTGCTATGCTTTGTTTGTTTGTTTGGGTAGTTTAACGTCCAATTTGTTCAATCAGACTTACTTTCAGTTTGACCGAATCTATGAGATGAATTCAGGTAGAAAGCTCACCCCTACGCATTTACTGAGATAAGAGTTCTTTTACTTCCCACACCACATAGAAATGGTATGAGAAGGACTGGCCTTTGATAAAGCAGTAAATCTACCACTGCTGGGAACGAAGGAGAAAGGTGGCTGCACAACACACCGCATAGACATGGTATGAGAAGCACTGGCCTTTGATATAGCAGTAAATCTACCACAGCTGGGGATGAAGTAGAAAGGTGGCTGCACACCACACCACATAGACATTGTATGAGAAGGACTGGCCTTTGATACAGCAGTAAATCTACCACTGCTGAGGATGAAGGAGAAAGGTGGCTGCACACCACACCACATATACATGGTATGAGAAGGACTGGCCTTTGATACAGCAGTAAATCTACCACTGCTGGGGATGAAGGAGAAAGGAAGATGCACACCACACCACATAGACATGGTATGAGAAGGACTGGCCTTTGATACAGCAGTAAATCTACCACTGCTGAGGATGAAGGAGAATGCTGGCTGCACACCACACCACATAGACATGGTATGAGAAGGAATGCCCTTTGATATAGCAGTAAATCTACCACTGCTGGGGATGAAGGAGAAAGGTGGCTGCACACCACACCACATAGACATGGTATGAGAAGGAATGCCCTTTGATATAGCAGTAAATCTACCACTGCTTGGGATGAAGAAGAAAGGTGGCTGCACACCACACTACATAGACATGGTGTGAGAAGGACTGGCCTTTGATATAGCAGTATATCTATTGCTGGGGATGAAGAAGAAAGGCGGCTGCACACCACACCACATAGACATGGTGTGAGAAGGACTGGCCTTTGATATAGCAGTATATCTACCACTGCTGGGGATGAAGAAGAAAGGTGGCTACACACCACACCACATAGACATGGTATGAGAAGGACTGGCCTTTGATACAGCAGTAAATCTACACCTGCTGAGGTGGTGCTATGCAGCGTAGTGAAAGGGTTAACCACTGAGTTAACAATACGCGCCCATCTGATTGTACTCACTCACGTGGCTTCCATGTGCGCAGAAACCTGCTTAGATCACCAGCAGACTACTCCCGCTGTGGACCGAGTTCTTTTTTTCCCTTTTTTTTTCATCTGAGAGGTGGGGGTCGGAACAGAAGGACCCCCTCGTAGCGATAACGGATACCGTATCAACCACATGATAAGTCTGGCCCATATATTTGCCGGTGGACATTGAAATGTCAGCTGCAGCACACGTCTAACGTCTCGAGTGGTGTACGGTGCTGGATGTAGGGAGGGTCGTTGGCCTCCAGGGGCCCGTTTAATAATCTAGGATCTTACATGAAGACCCTTTTCTGTACCTCCTAACATTTAATGATATTTAAGTCTGTTTGCTAAGACTGTCTAAGATGTCCATAAGGTCGTCCATTAGGTTTGAAAAAGGTTTATCCACATTGTCCTTGGGTCTCTGTGGTATACAGAAAAGGGTCTAAATATACGATCTTAGATTATTAAATGGGCCCCAGGTTACTGGGGAACTCGTCCCGAAACGAAGTCGCCTTGAAATTTTAAGAACTCAACCAGTCTTTGACCTCGAATACATGTTCCTAGTAGGCAATATATAATATCCTCTTTTGGTAATGGAGTAACAGCAGACCAGATAAGCACTAAAGAAGAAACCGAAAAGAGTTGCTTTCTGTATTTATCTCACCCCTGTATAAAGTAAACGAATGGACGACACACATGATATAGACCATGGATAACGGACTGCAATACTCATAGGGGTACGGAAAACGAGATCCTAATGTTAAACCTACGGGACAAAAATACCAGGGGTGAGACAAATGGCATATTAAGTCATTCTTTTACACATCAAACCTCATATCATAAACATATAAATAGCTATTCTTTTCTTCAAAAATACAATATTCGGAATACAAAAAAAACCACAAAACGGGACGGGTCAATTTCGGACCGAGAAAATGCCGGGGCGAGTTAGTGTTGGGACGAGTTGTCCCGTATTCGGCCTCCAGACGGGCTTTATTTCGCTATTATTATAGACACGCACCCTGCGACGACCTACTTACGGCGATCTAGTCTACGGCCTGCGGTCGACGACCTCCCCCTCCCACCTCCTCACCACCGACACCCAGACAAACCACAAGCACGCGACCCCGATGACCCAGACGTCCTTGACCCACTGACCCTGACCTTTGAGTCACGACCCAGTTCGTGGTCACCCCTCACCTACTTTGGCGGTCTGAGTTGTGGCGGTTGTTCTGCACGATCGAGATCCACCTATCCGACACGCACACACACACCAACATATACATGTACAGTCAAACTGTGTTATGATGACACACACAAAGATATACAGTCAAACTGCATTATAATGATACACACACACCAACATGTACAGTCAAACTGTGTTATGATGACACACATAAAGATATACAGTCAAACTGCATTATAATGATACACACACACACCAACATGTACAGTCAAACTGTGTTATGATGACACACATAAAGATATACAGTCAAACTGCATTATAATGATACACACACACCAACATGTACAGTCAACCTGTGTTATGATGACACACATAAAGATATACAGTCAAACTGCATTATAATGATACACACACCAATACATCAACATAGAGTGAAACTCTGCTTAAGGGGTCAAACTTCCTTGTGACAAAGTCCTAGGGACCGAAGAAATTACCTTCTGCTAACAAAGATTTGTTATTAACGAGTTTTGCATTGATGGGTTGTTAATAAAATAACGTAGAAACTCTCTCAAACATTTAATAAATCATTTTACTGTTTTGAATAGAGCTACATGTACATGTATATGAAATATCAGAAGTACATTTCTTATATTTGTATTTATCTCATGATCAATTATCTATAGGATTTCAGGGGTTTGAGATTCATTTTGAATTAGATGTGTTCAAAATTCTTGCTTTAATGAGCAAAATAAGACTTTACCTGATTAAAATGACCTTTTGTTATCCCAGTTTTGCTCAATGTATTTTGTAATAACAAAGTTCCTTTATTAAAGAAAGGTATATGCCGTAACCAGGAACAGGCAAGTCAGTTTGTTATAACCGACCGTTACAACGAGGTGTCACTGTAGTCCTCCCACTCCTTACCGTTCACTTGTCAGACTCAAGTGTCGAGTGACAAAAAGTAGGACGCTTTCATTCGAGTTTAATTTATTTCTCTTTTGTTTATTTTTTGTCTCGTTGGGCGGCTTGGCACTGTGGTTAGGGATGGTTCACACTGTCTGCCGACTGTTCTGTGTCGACTCTCAGGTTTCAGTGTGGGCACTTTTCACAAGGCGGCATTGTTGTGACTGACTTGACGTTACGACCACTGGGAGGCATTCCGCGACATACACCAAGAGCCGTGGCCACTCCGAGAGAAAAAATGTAATAGTGTTTTAGCCTTACATATAGCTAGGTTACAAAAACACCAGAGAAAAACAACACACACGGAAAAGAGGGGAACAACCCGCGAGTGTTAACCAACTTAGACTGCAATAAATAATGGGACAGGTATCGTCTAATTTGAAGGGACCTTGTCCTTACGCTGATTCGTCTGTCATTCGCAGCGGCAGGGGGAACCAGAACAACCTCTTTCCCTCACGAGATTCCTCAAATAATTTACCATCACTGGTTTAAAATGAATGACAATTCAAAATAAAATAATGGCAACATTTCAAAAGATGAAAGATGATTTAATAAAATATTTCTCTTAAAACAGACAGATTTTACCAGTGTAAAAACCAACAAGTATTACTCAGGCACCAGCTCGATGCGATTCCATAGAGAGTTTATGCAAAGAACTGGTCTTTGATATTGCAGTAAGTCTACCACTGCTGGGGATGAAGGGGAAAGGTGGCTGCACACCACACCACATGGACATGGTATTAGCAGGATTGGCCTTTGCTATAGCAGTCAGTCTACCACTGCTGGGGATGAAGGAGAAAGGTGGCTGCGCACCACACCACATAGACATGGTATTAGCAGGATTGGCCTTTGATATAGCAGCCAGTATACCACTGCTGGGGAGATGATGGAGAAAGGTGACTGCAGTGGGACAAGAACCCACAAGGGCTCACAACCTTAGGAATATTCAGTGCTCTGTACCACTGAGCAAACTCCCCATCCCACTCGGATTTGGCTGATCACTGTATGTTTGTAGGACCGACAAACAAAGCTAAATCAAGTACGGTTTATATCTATCTGCTGATTTAAGAAATAATCAAGTATACAAGTATACAACAGCTGATATTCTCGCGTTATTTTGTAAGAGGAATGGGGACATTTCTATTGGTTCGTACGTTATTTTGCTAAAAAGAAGGATATTACCGAATGATGAATCTGGTTTACACTCGGGTCCCACTGACTGGTGCCATATCACCACAAGCAGACGACAATAAGACCAGTGACCGAACATCTGCTTGGAGACGTTACTCAGCGAGCTCACCCGGGTCCATCACTCAGTACCAACACGGCAGCATTATCATTCTAAATATCCCGAAAAATAGGTCAGTGTTGATGTTATTTATCACCCATGAAGTTTAAAAAAGAAGGTTTTTTAAAGGAAGGGGTGCGAGAAATCGTTTGAATAAAAATGAAAAAAAGAGGGGGCAGGGTTAGTTCAGAGTCAGAAATCTTGGAAAGATGGTCATAACAGTGGAAATTATTGTTTTTTTATCTAGCGGACTTTTGGGGTTTTTTTTCCTACAAAAGATGAGGTAAAAATACACGACACATTTCTGATGATGGATATTTTCTATCCTGTACACCCCCCCCCCCCCCCCATCGTACGAGGCGCGCACTCTACACCCCTGTCTGGGTGCGACTTGGAGAGTGACAACCCCCCCCCCCCCACCCCCACCCCGGCCGTCCTCGGGGTCACTGGGTGCAAAGTGCCATGTCTCGGGACGTGCGCGTGTGTGTCTGGGTTAGTCCCTACATCCGGGACCGCGAGGGGAGAAAGCGGCGAGTTTCCATGGAAACGTGAACGCGCATTAGACGCGAGTCTTTGTTGTTTTCCCGTGTTTGACATGGCGACCTGAGCGGTGGGCACCGGGAGTGGTGGGTGGAGGAACCGTGGAGGAGGGGCCCAGACAGTGAACCCGGTACTTTGTGTTCTGCTCATGTGGGTACCCAGGGTCTAGTGGTGGACCTTGTCATCGTAAGACCGTCTAGTTGTTTGTTAATACGGATATACTGTATGTCCTTCTATGGACTCCATGTGTAATTCTGCAGTGATTGTACTTTTTTTGTATATGGAAAACTCACCTGTGTGAGAGATGCAAATTATATATTCTAAAAGGTATATTAAAAGAATAACCCATGGGCCTGTTTAATAATCTAATAACAATAAGAAATGTCTTATGATTCTCGCAGGCCAGGTATCGTTTGATAAAAGTTTGCCCATGTTACCTGCACGACGGGAGAAAAAAAAGATAGCCAGGAATCATATAATAAAAACCATCTTCTACAATTATGGTAGTAAAGTATGGTTAAATACCATGACCTTTTGCAAAAAAAGATGTGTGTCAATTGTAGAGCTATAAAGAACGATATGACAGTATACGGGTCCACGACCAGATTTATAAAACGATATCTACCGATGTCCCCCATTGCTTTATAGGCCGTATCATCCAGCCTTATAATCCCCTGTTGCAAAATGTATACCGCCATGTCGTAGGGTTTCACCGCTCATATTTGAATTCATGGATGTCGCGAATCCAGGGAAAAAATTGGAAATATTTTCCATGTTGAATTTGCTGCCTCAAAGAGATCAAGATAACGTGTTTTTTTTGTTTTGTTTTTTGTGTGTGTGGGTAGTTTAAGGTCCAATATGTTCTATCAGACTTACTTTGGATTTGATGGTGATGGAATCTATTCATGAGATAAATTTGAGTAGAAATCTCACCCCTACACATTTACCGAGGTGAGAGTTCTTTTACTTCCCACACCACATAGACATGGTATGAGAAGGACTCGCCTTTGACAAAGCAGTAGGTCTACCACTGCTGAGGGTGAAGGAGAAAGGTGGATGCACACCACACCACATAGACATGGTAAGAGAATATTTGGCCTTTAATATAGCAGTAAATCTACCACTGCTTGAGGTGAAACGGAAGAGTGGTTGCAGTGGGATTCGCACCCACAAAGACATACAACCTTGGGGTTATATAAATAAATCTATCGCCTTAACCATTGAACTAACTCCCCATCCCCAATCCTTAATAGACATATATACAGTACAACTAGTGAATCTTTCTAACGTCTCTCTGGGAGGAAATCCTCGGTAAAAGCGGACCCAGTTGAACGTCTAACCCAATGCTGCGGCGAGGCGGAGAGGCGTGGGCCATCCACTCCTCGCTTTCCCCTTTTTGTAACTGATTTTGCATTGGATTTATTCTTGGCAAGGAGCGTGAGTTAGTGGCCTGTGGGTGCTGGGCGTTGTTGGCCAGTCGCGAGCCGGGGGTCGGGGGCCCGAAGCCCGGCCACAACCCCCGGGCCGGGCGCTCCCTCCTCCGGCCAAGGATACACAATACCGTCTTCGAGCCGACATTAATATTCCTCCTCACCGGAAGTGGGATTAAAAAGGAGACTCTCCCTCGGCCTGGTCCAGCTGGAACAACTTTCCCACTGATGGCCAAGGTCGGGGACGCCCGAGATACATCTGACGAAACAAGAAGTACTGGGAGTGGAGTGTTCAACTTTCCAGGCAAAGATACGGAGAATCAGCCTGGGGCCCGTTGAATAATCTAGGATCTTACATAAAGACCATTTTGTGTACCTCGTACAATGGTTACCGTTTAACGATATTTAAGAGACTGTATCAGACATCCATAAGGTCGCCCATAAGTGTTGAATAAAGTTGACCCACACCGTCCGTAGCTGTCTATGGCATACAGAAAATGTAGGACCCTAGATTATCCAACGGGCCTCAGATGGTAAAGTTCAGGTCTGCACAGCCCTATCGTGGTCAAGTAATACTGGTTTCTATGCGAAGAAAGTAATCTTGGAAATTGTCCGGAACAGGTCTGGTCATCCCCTATTAACATCCAATCAAAGCTTATCTTTCACCGACCCCATCGCCGATTATAATCGGGAATAGTGATGTCGAGGGTACCCGACTCTCGCCGATTGTACTCGAGCATTACCCCCCATGTCAGCAATGGCCGATTCTCGTTGGGGAGAAATTTGACCAGGTCGGTCAAGTGCGTACATCAACAAATATATCACATCAATAAATATATTTTCTCCGATCCGATGAATTGGTCGGGCAAAGGTGTGGTTGGCCAGAGTCGGCGTATCGATGTCTTCATATGGTTAAAATCTAGGGCCCGTTAAATAATCTAAGATCGTACATGGAGACCCTTTTCTGTATGCCATAGAGACCCAGGGACGATGTAGGTCAACTTTATTCAACACATATGGACAACCTTATGGACGTCTTGTACTGTCTTAACGAACAAACTTAAATGACATTAAATGATAACACTTGTACGATAACCCTTGTACAAGATAAAGAAAAGGCTCTTTATATACGATCCTACATTATTAAACCGGCCCCTGGGTCGGCCTTCCACACAAGAGAGCTCAGCAGTTTGCTGTAACCAAGTCAGTCAGCTTTTGCTAGACCACCAGGCATGTGGAATGCACTTGGGGTATATCTCTCTTCATTAAGTTTACTACCATACCATCTAAGAGATCAGAAAGTAACACCTACTAATGGATTTTAATTTCACACTCATTATCTCTAACGGTCTTGAATTATGTACACTTGTCCAGACACACATGAAGTAGCGTATAGTCTTCCTCTCCACTACGCTATTCTGCTTTCTCGGAGGTAGTCTGAGAGGTTGAAGAAAAAACTTATCATAACACTTCCTACACCCCTTCTACTTATCAGTATCATCCAACACTACGATATCACTCTTTAGGAATTTAATCTAACATATACTCTTCCTGGACATATATCTCCTTGAAGGTAAACCGGAATGGGAAAAAATACTCGTCTAGTTGTCTGGGTCGTGTCTGCTAGGTAGACACGTGGCTACTGAGAGGAATGACGAAATATCCACTAATAGCAATGACGATATATCCACTAATAGCAATGACGATATCCCCTAATAGTAGTGACGATATATCCACTAATAGCAATGACGATATATCCACAAATTAATAGGAATAATAAACGATATTTCCGTTGATAGCAATGACGATATATCTACTTAAAGCACGTATAGCTTAATCAATATAACAAAAGAAGGCTCAATGTACCTTTCTCTGTTCTGATGAATCTAATCTAAGTCTTTCAGTTTGGAGACTAGCTCATTTGAACGTTTTCTCAGCTATTTAAGTTGGTATATTTTTCTACTCTAGTATTACCTATGGCTTGAGCCTGCGCGTCGACCGGTTGAGGTGGAATTGTGTATACCTGTGTCTGCTGCCCAACCATGAATGATTCAGTGGACCATTACTCATTAAACGCCAGAGGACGTCAGGGGGTGCACGTCCGCATTGGCGAGTTTATTTTTGGCGGGCAAAAGCAGATGACATATTTCTCGCTGAGCAGGGAGATTGTTGTTGTGGTTTGGGTTGTTTAACGTCATATTGAACGTTAAATCAATAAGTGTCCTTTAGTTTAACGTCCAGTATGTTCTATCAGACTTTTTACTTTGTGCTTGATGGTGATCAAATATCTGAGATGAATCTAGGTAGAAATCTTACCCCTACACATTTACCGAGGTGAGAGTTCCTTTAGCTCCCACACCACATAGACATGGTATGAGAAGGACTGACCTTTGATATGGCAGTAAATCTACCAATGCTTGGGGTGACGGAGAAGAGAGGCATCATTGGAACTCGAACCCACAAAGTCCTACAAACTTGGGATTACAAGTCCAGTGCCTTAACCACTGACGACAGCGACGAGTATAGCTCACAGCGTTTGCCAGTGGAGTCTCGTGACTTCGATCGGGGAACGAATCATTCCGAGATCGATTTTATTCAATCGACCTAGACGGGTCACGCTGTGGCGGGGTCTGACTGGCTGGCCGCCCGCCAGGCGGCAGCACACGTGCCCACTATCAGCCGCCTCCAGTCTGGACAAGAAAATTATGACGTCATTTCTACGTCAACCAGTGCAAAAAGGCCAAACGAGGGCAATCGTTCCACGAAAAACACACCGGGTATAAAAAAGAGACGGCAGCCATGGTATCTCATCAGCATCTGTTGTCTGTGTCTAGTCGACTGCCAAATAGTTGATAATGCAGCGTTTAGATAACGCTTATCAAGTTCGTAGACTCGTTTTGGTGGCGAGCTGCCGGGTACGCGGCACCGGAAACGGCGGCGGCGCGGGCGCCAGCGTTCCGCGAAGTCGTCTGCTTTTGATTCTAAACCCGCGGAGCGTCTGAAACTCACAACATCCGGGTATCACAGACATGCGTCTGCAGATAAGGAACCGGAAGGCCGCCATTACCATGGCAACGAGAGTCGGGCAGGCCCCTCAGACAATCGATCTGTTGACGTCATAACAGAGCGTCCCTTCTGGTGCCCGCGGCGGAAGGCGTCACTTCTCGAAGTACCACGTGACCACGAGAAGCGCCTCCGTACATGGGGTCAGGTAACTTCCGGTTTGAACACGGACCGATCACCTCCTCGAGTCCAGAACGCGATACTGACTTCCGACTAAACGTTTTAAACGTTAGAGGTAAAAACATGCCATCTTTGGTTCATATGTCCGACTATAAAACGGTTGAAACGTCAGAGGTAAAACATGAATGTGTGAGTACGAGTGAGTGGTCGAGTGAATACATATCTTTGATTGGATGTGTGAGACAGGGAGGGAGTGTATGAATGTTTGACGGGGCGGTCGACTGAGCTTCAGACTGGGGGTTTGGTCAGGTTGGTGTTTGGCTGGGCCAGTGGACTGTGTATTTGGCTGGGCCAGTGGACTGTGTATTTGGCTGGGGCAGTTGATTGGGCTGTAGAGTTTGGCAAGGTTGGTGTTTGGCTGTAGACTGGGTGTTTAGCTGGGGCAGTTCGGCCCGGCTGGTCGCCGGGCTGTAGACCAGGTGTTTTGGCCGGGGCGGTTTGGCAGGGTGGTTGACTGGGCTGTAGACTGGCTGTTTGACCGGGCGGTTGACTGGGCTGTTGACTGGCTGTTTGGCCGGGCGGTTGACTGGCTGTTTGGCCGGGCGGTTGACTGGCTGTTTGGCCGGGCGGTTGACGGGCTGTTTGGCCGGGTGGTTGACTGGCTGTTTGGCCGGGCGGTTGACTGGGCTGTTGACTGGCTGTTTGACCGGGCGGTTGACTGGCTGTTTGGCCGGGCGGTTGACTGGGCTGTTGACTGGCTGTTTGGCCGGGCGGTTGACTGGCTGTTTGGCCGGGCGGTTGACTGGCTGTTTGGCCGGGCGGTTGACTGGGCTGTTGACTGGCTGTTTGGCCGGGCGGTTGACTGGCTGACCACTCTGCAGGCTGGCCAACCCGCGAGCTCCTAACGGCCCGTTACGATCATGTCATTTTCTGCCCGCTGTCTGCCCCCCTCTCACCCACTACCGCCGTCTGATGGCCGTTCTCGGTACTAGTGCTGTCACCCTGAAACTAACTGGTGCGGCGTGGTAGTGGTGGGGGGGGGGGGGGGGGGACGGGGGTACATCCCCCACTCCACACTCACAGCCCCCGCCATGGAGCAGTCAGTACGCCGACAGTGCGACCAGCAAAAAACAGCTCTGATTTGTAGCGTGATACGTAATTTCAGGCCGCTCGTTGTTTGTGGTGTAATTCTAATACTGTTCAGGCCCGCTAGGTTTATTAATAATGGCGTCTCGATGCCGACTGCAGCTAGGCATGCCGGGAAAAGCCGGTGATCGGAAGGGAGGAAGGGAAGTAAAGATGGCAGATGAGAACGACAGAAAGAAGGAACGATAGAGAGAAGGTTCCCAGGGACGAAGCGGATATGAACACCCTGTGTAGGAGGTAGATAGCAGAACGATGTACAGGGTAGATAGGAGCACCCTGTATGGGGGGTAGATAGAAACACCCTGTGTAGGGGGTAGATAGCAGACCGATGTACATGGGTAGATAGGAGCACCCTGTATGGGGGGTAGATATGAACACCCTGTGTAGGGGGTAGATAACAGAACGATGTACAGGGGTAGATAGGAGCACCCTGTATGGGGATAGATATTGACACCCTGTCCAGGGGGTAGATAAGAGTACCCTGCATTGGGGTAGATAAGAGTACCCCATACAGAGGGTAGATAACATCAGCCTGTACAAGGGGGTTAATGAGACGGCCATGTACAAGGGTAGATAAGAGCACCCTGTCCAGGGGTAGATAAAATGAACCTGTACAGAGGCAAGATAGGATCAGACTTGGGTAAAAGGTAGATAGGAATATCCTTGTATTTACACCCTGCACAGGGGGCAGATAACAGGGTACAGGATAAGGAAAACAGCACTCTGTAGAGGTTGTAGATAAGAGCACCCTGTAGAGGGGGTAGATAATAGCACCATGTAAAATGGGGAGATAACATTACCCTGTATAGACGATTGATGAGACAGGTACAGGGGGTAGATAAGAGTACCCTGTAGAGGGGGTAATGTTATGAGAGGGTAGATTACAGCACCCAATAGAGGGGGTGGTATGAGGTAGATAACAATACCATATACAGGGGTGAGATAAGGGCACCCTGTACAGGGGTGAGATAAGGGCACCCTGTACAGGGGGGGGGGGGAGATAAGGGCACCTGTATAGGGGTGAGATAAGGGCACCCTGAACAGGGGGGAGATAAGGGCACCCTGTACAGGGGTGAGGTAAGGGCACCCTGTACAGGGGATAGAGGGGAGGGGCGGCGGTTTACGCTAACGTACGTCGAGGGCGCCGTGCCCGGAAACGAGCTCGCGGGGTCAGCAAGTGCAATTAGCCGACGATGAGGGCGGCGGCGTCTGGCCGGGCGCGGGCGGGCGGAGGCGGGGCGGGGGGCAGACACTCCGCCAGCCACTTAACTCTTTGCCCTCCTCCCCCTCCAGGCGCTGCCGAGCTAATACCGTGTTAATCCTTACACCCCGGCCAATACAAACACCCCACCCCCTCCCACACACACCACCGGGCCCGCACCCGCCGCCACCCGCCCGCCGCCCGCCCGCCGCCCGCCCGCCGCCCGCCCGCCGCCGCCCGCCCGCCGCCGCCCGCCCGCCGCCTCCCGTGTTATTATTGATATCATAACCATTAGGCGCGCGCTTAGACGGTCAATTTGCGCCGAGACCATTAAACACTGGCCCACTGTGCGTGTGCTTCGGGGGTAGCACAGGCGGTCTCCACTCTCCACCACGGGAGTGTGCACAGCGGTGGTGGTTGGTGGTTGGTGGCATTTACTGCTATCTAAAAATGTCTAGGCTACTGCTGGATCCACTAGGTAACGGGGGCTGGTGGTGGCTGGTGGAGGGTTTTTTTTGGTGGTGTGAACGTCTGGTGTACCGAACGTACGCACGACCCCTGGCGCAGATATCCAGCGTCAGTGACTGGCAGAGGTGCTTCTAGTACGAGGAGGAGGTGGTATGTGAGGATGTGTGGTGCGGTGTGGTGTGGTGTGGTGTGGTGTGGTGTGGTGTGGTGTGATGTGGTGTGGTGTGGTGTGGTGAGGTGAGGTGGTAGGTGGTGTAGTGTGGTGTGGTGGTAGATAAGGTGGTGTGTGGGATGGTGGTAGATGAGGTTGTGTGGTGTGGTGATAAGTGGTGAAGTGTGGTGTAGTGGAAGGTGTGGTTTCAGGATATGGTATGTCGTCGGTGTGGTGTGGTTGTAGATGAGGTGGTGTGGTCTAGTATGGTAGTAGGTGGTATGGTTATGGGATGGTGGCAGGTGTGGTGGTAGGTGAGGTGGTGTGGTGTGGGATGGTGGTAGGTGGTGTGGTGTGTTGTTAGGTGTGGTGTCAGGATATGGCATGTGGTGGTATATGGTATACACAATGTGGTGTGGTGGTAGGTTTTGTGGTGTGAGGTCCTGGTACATGGTATACACAGTGTGGTGTGGTGTGGTGGTAGGTTTTGTGGTGTGAGGTCCTGGTATATGGTATACACAGTGTGGTGTGGTGTGGTGGTAGGTGAGGTGGTGTGAGGTCCTGGTACATGGTATACACAGTGGTGTGGTGTGGTGGTAGGTGAGGTGGTGTGAGGTCCTGGTACATGGTATACACAGTGGTGTGGTGTGGTGGTAGGTGAGGTGGTGTGAGGTCCTGGTACATGGTATACACAGTGGTGTGGTGTGGTGGTAGGTGAGGTGGTATGAGGTCCTGGTACATGGTATACACAGTGGTGTGGTGTGGTGGTAGGTGAGGTGGTGTGAGGTCCTGGTACATGGTATACACAGTGGTGTGGTGTGGTGGTAGGTGAGGTGGTGTGAGGTCCTGGTATATGGTATACACAGTGGTGTGGCCTGGCTGGGCGGGGGTGCTATATGGTACACAGTGCCCTACCACCTGGCCTGGCTGGGCTTAAGGTGCCAGTCAGATAACTTTCTACACTCTTGTTTACAGTCGAGTTGCCCCACATCACGAACTACATACCACATCCACAAACAGCAAGAACCCAGACTACAGGAGTTTAATCCCAATCTAAGTAGGCACCACAGACACCACCGTGTGACCGTCTCACGGGCAGCAGAGTCATACATAGACTGGCTCCAGTCCCTGCATCCTATGGCTTCCCTCCTCGTTGGGATACACTCATACAGGGACTGGTACAATCGGTAATGGTGTTGGATTTCTGGCGCTGTTTAGCTCCAGTATTCCCAACACTCTCCACACTGAAATTCTGGTTACTGGTCAGGATATCTGCTGGGAGATTGCTACCCTCTCACTTTTATCTCAATCGAGTCACAGTCAGGAGCAGGCGAAATTTATTGCTGTGACAACACAGGCGGTCAGGGAACTGGAGATGGGGAAGGGGGAGGGGTCGGAAGAGGTGTAGGGTTACATGGAGCGGCTTGGGGCCACAAACAGGAGATTCTCTTCATAGTGGACAAGTCTTTGATTCATGGGCCAGTCAGAGAAGGATACATACTATAATGAATTTTAATCTGATTGTGTTTAACCAGTTAATGATTGTTCATAATCAAAGACTGAAGAGTTGAGCTAGTCTAAATCAAACACAACCGCTCACTGCTACCATCCGGGCTGAGAAAACGTGATCGACGACTTCACAAAAAAAACTACCTCGACCATGGAGCAGTGCCAACTGACTAGAGGCAGAGTGTAGTCCGGCCGTCGACCCTGCGGTTCGGCGGCATAACATGTGTACTTCTCCAGACACCGACCGACTCCTCGCGTACTCACGACCCCCTCCTCCACCCCCCACCCCGACCACAGTCTCAGTGGTACTGTTATTCGCCGTTAAGTACCGGGACAAAGGGTGCCACCGCGTGCATTGGCAGCAGACACTATCAAATATGCCCCCAACAATTTCCTGCTCGCCTTTCAATTTTCTCTCTCTTATTCATTTTCTTTTAATCCAGTAAAAGGTATGATTAATATTTAAAGAATATTAAAAGAGATCACAATATGAAGTGATGTTAATATTCTCTATGCCAGCGAGTGCATACCGTGGGTCTCACTAATACGACCACGTTCCCGGTTCATATGGTAAGTACGTCTATACTGTATCATGTATATTGTATATGGCATCCTGTGCAGTACACTGTTTTTCAGAACACAATAAGATATTGGCGGAATGTGGATTTAGATTTGCAATGGATATTACTCCAATCTATAGTAAAATATCAATTTGTGGCACATATGAATATAGAACATACTATTCCATACTTGAGACAATACTCGATGAAGCTGAAGTTTATTTATGGAACTCAGCCAAAGGTTTTGGTCTCCATATATGCTCAGCCTCATCTCGTTCTGTATCGTGTACATCATTGTCATACTGTTCTATATAATTATTTCACCCCAGGTACAAGCTTAGCCATGGGAATAACATTAGAAAATCATACGCAACAATAACTCACATAAAGTGGCAATACTACGCTGTGGCCGAGTGATGAGAGATGATGTCATAATCGACTGGCCAATCAGCGGCCAGGATTTGAGAAAGTAGACAAGGCATCAACATGGAGATTCACACCTGGCTTTGACTCGATGACGATTGCGGCGCATTCCATCGTGTGAAGTATACTCTATTTATACGTTTCTGATCCTGTTTTATATTATTGTCTGTCTTCATCTATGAAGATTACACACTGCTTCCCTTCTTCTCACTGACTTGCCTCACTCATCACCCCTTCCTACACCCCTACCCTTTTCAACATCTCCCTACACCTCATCAACAACAACACACCACCACAGCATCATGCTACATGCACCTCCACCCCCTCGTCCGTCCTTTTTACAGCCCCACCTACATCAACAGTGCACCTGTCTCACCTACTGGCCACAAAAAACAAGCCAAAACAAGCCAAAGAAAGGATCCGAAAATAATCCTCGCCCAAAGCAGCATTGGTGTTCTGTGTGTAGGCTGCATGGTCCACGGTGTCTCGGGAGGGTGTTAAACCAGCTTCACCCTGTCCACAGTGCTCACTATAACATCTGACGATGCAGGTACTTATATAGAACCACCTGACCATGCTGAACAAGCTACAAAACCAGCTGATGATTTATGGATTTTACGGTCCTACAAACCGTAAATTATCATGGAGTTTGGTTTTTTGGTTTGAGTTAACATCCAGGCAACCATTTTAAAGGTCCTTTCCAGACTTTCTCAAGGTTGTTTTTACACCACAAGGGTGGTTATCAAATCTATGAGATGAATCCAGGTAAAAATCTCACCCCTATACATTTACCAAGGTGAGAGATCTTTTACTCCCCACACCACATATACAGGGTGTGAAAAAGATCGGCCTTTGATATGGCAGTAAGTCTACCACTGCTGGCGATGAAGGAGAAAGGTGGCTGCACACCACACCACATAGACATGGTATAAGGAGACCTGGCCTTTGATATTGCAGTAAGTCTACCACTGCTGGCGATGAAGGAGAAAGGTGGCTGCACACCACACCACATAGACATGGTATAAGGAGACCTGGCCTTTGATATAGCAGTAAGTCTACCACTGCTGGGGGTGAAGGACAAAGGTGTTGATGCGTGTGTTGAGGTGTGACGAATGTGGCTTGTGGTGAGGTGTGGGGATAAAATGGTCAACTTGAGATGAAGGCTATAGATGTGATATGTGTTGAAGTGTGAGTTGATGAATGTGGCTTGTGGTAAGGTGTGATAAAATGGTCAACTTGAGGTGAAGGCTATAGATGTGATATGTGATGAGGTGTGAGTTGAGGAATGTGGCTTGTGGTGAGGTGTGGGGATAAAATGGTCAACTTGAGGTGAATGATACAGATGTGGTATGTGTTGAGGTGTGAGTTGTGGAATGTGGCTTGTAGTGAGGCTGGAATGAGGTGGAGACTGAAATGACGCAGTGGGTGTGTGATGGGGGCAGTAAGGTGGTGGTGGTAGAGGTAGAGGTGGGGGTGCTGGTAGTGGTGATCTTTTTTGCAGGAAGGTAACCACAAGTTGAGCACCACACCCTCTCGAGGTCAGCGTCGTGGCTACACACGTACACACCTCAAGCACCCCGCCCAGCCAGCCACGGGGTGTATTTACATAATTACATCGTTATAAATATCTCCACGCTGACATAAAATCACTCAGTTTCCTTTTTACAAGCACGCAATATTCCCCTTGCTACTTCCAGCCCCCAATATCTTCACCTCCCACAAGTGGGCGACAGAGTGTCTCGATGCAAACCAAGCACTCCCTCCTTCTGATCACTACATCGGTCATTTAACCCCACTTCTGACCTTTACTGACTGAAAAAGGATAGGACTATGTTATAATAAGTGGATGAGTGTTCCAGGCATGGGTTTTGGAAATTGACAGAAAATCCGGAAAAATCGGCATGGGGTTGGGGGCCGCCTAGACTGGCTCCAGTCCCTGCATCCTATGGCTACCCTCCTCGTTTGGGATACATGGGCCAGTCAGAGAAGGATACATACTTGAATGAACTTTATTGTGTTTAATCATTTAATGAATGTTCATAATCAAAGACTTGAGCAAGTCTAGGGGCCGCCTAGACCCCAACTGGGGTCCAAGGACAGTGTTTCGGGTAGGGACCTAGAGGGGTGAAGCCCCTAGAAGCGCCTGCATTTTGAACTGTTGTAAGTGAATTTCTAGCCTCAACTGAGAAATAAGATGGCCAGAATCTTAGACATATCCTTCACCATCTTTCTGGTTTCCATTTTGAAGCCCCACCCTCAAAAACTCTTCTCCTCGGATTAACATTGATCTCAAGAATGACCCTTGTGAGCTACTCTTTTGCTGCAAATGGAATCCGGAAATAGGGAACAAAAACGCGAGAGAATGCAATGCCTGGTATCTAGAGAAAAGCTGAGTGAGTTTGGAGGTGGTGGGTGCAGCATGTGGCGGTGGTGGCCGCGGTTACTGCGTATTCCGGAGATTCCACAGTGGGCACACCGTCCATCATCATTAGAGCGTGTGTCAATCAGTGCGCGCCATGATCCTGTCTGCACCACCCCCCGCCGCCTCAGCATGGCCCCGCGCCGCACCTCACAGTGCCATCACCACCGGCCTCCTAGACACACGTATACTCGCTACGATAAGCAAATAGTCTATACGTACAATGATAAGCGAACTAAACTAGAGGGACATGTAGAATGGAGAAATTTAAAATCTAATTCATACGTATACACATATATGTCATATACCTCCTCTCATAAAGTATCTTCCAGCAGAGGACTATCAGCAGGCCTCAAGGCCAGTGGGTGTGTTTTTTCCCGGGTAGCACCATAGGTGGCGCAGTAAGCATGTCACGTGGTGACAAACGGCCGCTCGGGATACGTCGCTGGAGATATCTTTACCTTCTTTAATTGGCAACACAGCTGACCAGATGCCATCACTCATCTTCTGTCACGTGGTGAGGTCACGTGGTGAGGTCACGTGGTTAGGTCATGTGGTGAGGTCATGTGGTGAAATCACGTGGTGAGATCACGTAGTGAAATCACGTGGTGAGGCCACATGGTGAGGTCACGTGATGAGTTCACGTGATGAGTTCACGTGGTGAGGTCATGTGGTGAATCACGTGATGAGGTCACGTGATGAGGTCACGTGGTGAGGCCACATGGTGAGGTCACGTGATGAGGTCACGTGGTGAGGTCACAAGGTGAGGTCACGTGGTGAGGTAAAGTGGTAAGGTCACGTGGTGGGGTCACGTGATGAGGTCACGTGGTGGTGTCACATGGTGAGGTCACATGGTGAGGTCACGTGGTGAGTCACGTGATGAGGTCACGTGGTGATGTCACATGGTGAGGTCATGTGTTTAAGTCACGTGGCGAAATCACATGGTCAGCTCAAGTGACGTCACCTGGTGATGTCACGTGGTGATATCACCTGACCAGCTCAGACTGCCCGGGAAACTAAGCGTTAATCCATGTTGTTTAAGGACAAATACGCATTACCAGTCATGGTCTGGCCGTGTTGGCGGTCAGGGTCAAGTCTGTACTAATTGACAGCCAGACAGTGAATACTCACACCACATATTGACACACAAACCGCACGTCCCTTAACGCCGGGACGCCTTGATACGCAGATCGCAGACCTCGTTATGAGAACCAGATCTCGGTTAACCACCTTCTCTATTCTTAGATGGCTGAGCGCGGCTCACCACGCTCAGGTACGTTGCAACAGTAGAGGAGCAGAGATTGGCTGAGCGGTTTGCTTTCAGGGACCCAGGAGCCTGTTCAATAATCAAGGCTCGTACATGAAGACCCGTTTCTGCACCTCGTACAAGGGTTATGATTTGATAACATTTTGGTTGGTTTGCTACGACAGTCTTAGCCAATATCGTCGCCCCAGCACCATCAGTTCTCCTACCACTGCCACTGACACCAGCAGTTCTGTCTATCTATGACCCCCCCCCCCCCCCCTCCACTCCCCTAGAGGATGACCAGGGAAACAGGGTAGGCTATGCACCGTTGTGATGTGACACCAGTTCTACTGTTTTGTCTTCCGACACTGGTTCTCACTGAGTGGGTTTTGGAGTGTGACAGGCATGGCCGAACACGTCAATTCTAGATACATAATACATGTGCCACCACCGACATTCCTACAACAGACAATGCCGAAAAGTTACCACATCGATAAAACACGAAACCCACGAAGCCCTTCCTCGCCACTGCTGGCCTTTCAGAGGTGGTCAGGCGTGGCCACGTATCGTCAATTGTACTCTCCATCTGGGCGTTAATTTTTTACGAAAGGAATTAGGCTGACTCTGCCTTAAATCATTGAAAGTAGGAGGTAGTTTGACATGAGCTTGGAGAGCGTTTTGTGGTGTATTAAAGACTATGCTAGCCCAATGAGATACCCTTCAGCTGGACCAATGAGAACAAATATACCCATTAGCTGGACCAACAATGTTTAATACACGTATACCCTTTATTTGAACCAATGAGGTTAAATATACCCATTAGATGGAGCAATGGGATAAAATATACCCATTAGTTGAACCAATGAGGTTAGACAAAAAAGTAAAAAATTATCTGGACCAACTTAGACACTTTAAAAACAATCTCAACGTCACAGCCTCTATGGGTGATAGCTCTACTGTCTTTTTTTTTTTTTATTAATATTGACTCTCATAATTTCCCTATGTAAACGGGGAAGATAATTACTGCATATGTATACCGGATGAAACTACAGTAGAATCCCGCCTAACGGACACCCCGCGTAAGCGGACACCCCGTGTAAGCGGACACTTTTACTCGGAACGGAAATTTTTCCCTCTATTTGATGTTTAATTTAACCCCGCGTAGGCGGACACCTCGCGTAAGCGGACACCCCGCGTAAGCGGACACTTATTTCGGTACGAAAAGGCCTAAAACCCCGTGTAAGCGGCCACTTCCGACGGAGACCCTACCAAAAATAGATCAATCTGGGTTTTTTATGAGTGTGTTTGAGTATTTTCATAGAAAAAACACTTTGTAGTTCAAGGTTTAATAACTTCAGATCCTATTAATATATTGGAAAATGGATTTCAGATCTACCTTCCCCTCTGTCTTCCCTACATATCGGTATAAAACACTTTTATATTAGCCCGATGGATACTTGAAAACCCGCGTAAGCGGACACCCCGCGTTAGCGGACACTTTGGCCCGGAACGGAGGGTGTCCGCTTACGCGGGGTTTTACTGTATAAGCAAGATATTTGTATTTGTTTTTTCCTACTTCTAAACATGGTCATCTCACAAAACATTCAAAACCCCAATCTCCTGCAAAACTTCCTATTCTGACCGGATGTTAGCGCCTGTTTTAGATGTAACACAGAGCCTCTCATGCGGCACTTCATTGGTTGAATCATTCATTAATTATGCCCTTCGCAAAATTAATCAGCCAGCAACCGTTGCTGGGGTCTTTAATAGAGACAACAAAACTCGTTGAGACTTCATAAACAGGGGAATAGACAAAAACACACCTCCTCTGATAGAAAAAGGAGCTGACAAAGCAACACCTGCAGACTGGGGCAGGGAATAGGTGCCCATTACATGCCCGTTACCACACAATACACCTCTCTATGCTCGTCTTTTTATCACAGAGAATTCCAGCATGTCTATCAATATTTAAGGCTTCATGTAGAGCCCCTTGTAGGTGAGGGTCACCGAATTCTCCGCAGTTTGGAGCTGGTTTCACATGGGAACTGCCGCCTTCCCCAAAAAAATGAGATAAAAGTAAAGAGGGAGGAGCCAAACTACCCCTGACCTATTTCTACATTGATCTTTTCCGACTGACTTACCAAAAGCATGATTGAGAAAAATCGAAAACTATGCTCTTTTTACGTCGGGGCGCCAGGGCTGGGGCTGCGTTGGAGCGGGCTCTCTTTGAAGTGTTTTACTCTGTGGGTGGCACTGGCGACTAAAAACCAGGCAACTTCAATAATGGGGCATGCTACAATCAGAGTGATTGGGAAATGAGAGAGATATTGAATGAATAACAGTGGGATGTTAAAACTCCATGGAATTAACCAATCACCAGAGAAGAAGTTACTTCAGTGGTGTAACTTTAAGTCGGCCAATAGTCTATAGCCAGCCGAGTGGCAATGTCACCTCATGAATTTTAATCTAGTTTGTATCTATTTATTCATATATCTACGTTGCTCCATGTCCTCAGATGCTTAGAACAGAATTATGATTAACTATGTTGACCCAACTAAAACTGATCTGTCCCTGTTACGACAAAAAAGGACAAAATTATGTCTGACTGATCCATGCTTAGCTTGACTGTGCCAAATGTTTGATTTTCTGTCTGGTCAACCATTACAGGTCCTTTCCAAACTTTCTCAAGGTTCAGCTCTTTCTCATGCTTTTACACCACAGGGGTGGTGATCTAATCTATGAGATGAATTTAGGTAGAAATATAACCCCTACCTGTTTACCAGGGTGCGAGTTCTATTACTGCCCACAACATATAGACATGGCATGAGAAGGGCTAGCCTTTGATATAGCAGTAAATCTACCACTGCTGGGAACGAAGGAGAAAGGTGGCTGTGCACCACACCAAATAGACATGGTATGAGTAGGGCTGGCCTTTGATATGGCGGTAAGTCTACCACTTCTGAGAATGAAGGAAAAGGTGGCTGTGCACCACACCACATCGACATGGGGTTACATGGTATGAGGAGGACTGGCCTGTGATATACATGTAGCTCCAAGTTCATCACTGCTGGGTGTCAAAATATATACGCCCTCCAGAGGTTACTCGTCTCCCGATCATCGCCCCGGGTAAACACAAGTTCCGCTCGCGAGTGCCTGGCCACACTACGATCGCATGAACCACAGTTTTCCTATTTATATTTGAGTAACCTGAATATAATTTCGGGTTTACATGTAGAAATAGCTGAAATTTCCATTTCTGACACCGGATTTCCCATTTGAAGATTTATAAAAACCGTTAAAAAGCAATGATTGTGGGTTACGGGTCAGTGGTGATTACCATATAACGTCGGTAATCAGCGCACACCGGGAACTGTAAACAGACTGAATTCTGGGATACCTCAATAGGGTCTATAGTATTCAAGGATCTGTAACTACATGTAGAACGGCACTCTTTAGGGTAGGAAGAAACTCTGCCACAACATGCAATTTACAATATCATAAAGCACCGTTGCTGCGTTACACTGAACATACCGACTGACACCCCAGAGAGGAGATTATTGCACTCAATACCCGTTACACTGCAGGGGGGGTCAGACCTCCTCTTAGTCTAACGTAGAGGTCACACAAACCAGACAAGTTGGCTGGCTGGCTGGCTGGAGCCCAGAATACAAACCCTCAATCCCGCCGTGATTAAGCCTACCCGGCCCCCCACCCCCCGCCGCGCCGGGAGGAAGGCGTGGGTGGGCAGGAGCACCATTGGTCACTCAATACGCCCCAGACAGCGGCCAGACCGCTCTCCAAGCACAGTCTCAGTTTAAAGGCCCAGTCTATGAGCCTGTGCTAGGAGAGTGCGGCCAGACAGACTGTCTGGGCAGCACACGCCTGCCACCTGTTAACCCTGCGTTAACCCCGCCGCCCCCACACACCTCAGCCCGCCAGCCGCCCCGGGTAACAGGGGTTAATTAGGCACCCGTCACCAGGGGTGGCGTAGGAGGCACCCCCCGTATAGATGTGCCGAATCCCTGTGGATGTCGTGATTATCCTGCCATAAAGGAATCAAATAGAAATAAATTGTGTATCTAGACTCCACAAGATATCCTCGATGTTAATACAAAGTGGCCGGTTAGCTCAGATGGTTAGAGCGTCGTGCTAATATTACATCAGATTTTGCAATGATTTGCAATGGCACACATTCGTAGGAAGACCTCATTAGATTCTGCGCGGCATTTCATTTCATCTTGGTATTTTTGTTACAAAGGTTTAACATTGGGAGCTCGTTCTCCATGCCCCTATGGATATTGCAGTCCGTTCTCTACGGTCTATATCCGGTATATCCTTCATTCTGTGTGTACAGGGGTGAGATAAATACAGTAAGCCACTCGTTTTGGTCAAAGTCGTTGTTCTCCAACTGAATGCAACATGATATTCACTTGAATATTACCTTGTTCATATCACTCCACATCAAACTCGCGGAGAATGACGACTTTGACCAAAACTTGTTGGTTTCTTCTTTAATCTGCTATGAGGAATCAGAGAATTCCGGTCCGTAGAACATTCAGACTGGTCCCAATGCCTGTGCCATCTGCTTCTGTTTCCCTGTCTGCCTCAAAAGTCTCCTTTACCTCTCCCTCTACAATCCACCCAGCGAATAGACACCGAGTCCTGCGCCTGACAGGTGTTAGGGAAGTCCACATATTACAAAGTAGTTTAATTCCTTATTGAATGTTCTTAATAGAAAAAATATAATAACAATCAAAGACTTCAGTAAGTCTAGTTATCCGGGTTCTCCACCAGAATAAGCCAAATATAGCCACTTCAATTATATACAGTTGAAGAGTCCTAAAGAATGACCTACAAGCCCCAAAAGGCCAACTGAAACATGGAAAAGAATTTTTACTAATAGATCTGTATAAAGTCCTCCACTATTTCACGCCTATTACTCAACTCGTCAGTTTTGCCTCTTACCCAGACTTTTCGGCTGTTGATAGAAGAGAGACTCACCTGGAAAATAAAGAATAATGTTATTTTCATTGTTACTATCTGAGATGGTGTGACAGTAATCTGAATGAAAGAAGTCCAAGATCATGTTCCCATTACAAGCTTTATTGCTGTTGTTACTGCAATGGTGGCTAGCTGCAGACAAACTAGTATATCGAAATGCCGCACTATGCAATTACTTGGTGTTTATGTGTGGGGGCGGACATATTGATTGTAATTTAGGGAAGCCCCTCGTGTGGCCAAGGGAAAGGCCACAACTCCTTCATCTCTCCCCCTACTCAGCGAATAGACACCGATTCCTGGGTAGTTTAATTTCTTACTTAATGTTCCTAATCAATGTTTGATTATCTGGGTTCTCCACCAGTGTTACTATCTTAGACGGTATGATGAATGAATGAAGTACAAGACTGCGTTCCTGTTACAAGCTATATTGCTGATGTTATTGCAATGACAGCTAGCTGTGGACAAATTTGTACATTGAGATGCCGCGTTTTATAATTACTTCATGTTTACATGTGGGGGCGACCATATTTATTGTAATTAAGGGAAGCCCCTCGTGTACGCCAAGGGAAAGGCCACGCTCGTTTCTCAATTGCGAAATTTGAAGGTAACACTGAGCACTAAGCCCAATACCGTGAGGAAAAATAAACACATGGCGTTCTTCAGTTTACCAGCACACTGTCCCTCTCCGAAAGACATACAGAAGTAGTATTACCCCCGAAAAGAAGGTGAGGTTGCGTATGACAGGAATTATAAATGTCTGGATATTAATTCTCTCACGTCAGGGTGTGTAAAAACACGAGGCGAAAACAATCGGTGGGCCAAGACGTGGTGGCCTTTCCTGTCTGCCTCGCTCACTGCCACATGGATAACATGTCAGCTAGACGTAAACATGTCATACTCCGGCACGCACCCCTCCACCCTCCACCCACCACCCACACCGTTCTAATTTACTCATTTTTTCATATCCATTTTTTTTAATACACTTAATATTTGTTATGAATAGGCCTCCCCTGGAGGTAGGTAATAAAAATAGCCCGGCGAGCCAGACGTTGTTTGTTTACGTGCGACGTTCTACAATGAGAGCGCTGTTGTTCCGGGCATGCGTAGTGGGGTGGCATTACGTCATAGCGTCCCTACGTCACGCGCCGGGCGCATGCGTGTATCCGTCTGCACGTCATGCGACGTCATGCACGCACTGCGCAGGTCTGCTAAATAGACGGGTGTTGTTTGGAGGTGGAGCCACCACCCATGGCGTATAGAATAGACGTGAAGCTGACAGTGATAATACTCGATGGTTTTATAGACACACGACCGTGAATAATGAGAGGTGGACGCATAGTCATACACCAACATCAGGAGTCAACCTTGAGTGTCTTTTTTTTTCATGGAACTCGTGCCGTTTGTTTGTTTGGGTAGTTTAACGTCCAATTTGTTCAATTAGACATACTTTGGGTTTGATCGAATCTATGAGATGAATGTAGGTAGAAATCTCACTCCTACACATTTACTGAGTGTTATTTTACTTCCCAGACCACATAGACATGGTATGAGAACGATTGGCCTTTGATATAGCAGTAAATCTACCACTGCTGGGGATGAAGGGGAAAGGTGGCTGCAGTGAGACTCGAACCCACAACCTTGGGATTACAAGTCCAGTGCCTTAACTACTGAGTGCCGTAAATAAACGTCAACCCCCACCTTATCTTGTATGATGTACGACCATGGTGATCTTGTTCTACATGAGTATTCGTGTAGGTGGGCATGAGAACAGAGTATAGGACTCACTCAGACCGACCATATTCCCACCTGACTCCTGACCACCTTTAGAGGTGTTAACACCTTATTAGCGCCCACACCCACCTGCGCCCACACCCACCTGCGCCCACACCCACAACCTGGCCTTTTCACGCAAACCAGGAGTGTGCCTTATCTGTTTGGTTATGCAATGCCTTCATCCAAACAATCACATGGCAAGGTATTCTTCACATGGCAAAGTATTCTTAAGATTTAGAGGACTGAGTGTATGAACGTCATATCTTTATGATGCCGTTTGGATTATACCCAGAGAAAATATAGTGATTGCATCGTATTCTATGATATTCCAGCTTTAATTCGATAGGTTAAACGTATATATTGCTTCAATAATACTTCAAAAAAAAAGAAACAACGCACATAGGTGATAGTCAGATAGAGATACACTGACACATACCTGACTACCAAGGGATTATCTATCTCTATGGAAACACAAAAACAATTATCTTCAACTCCGAAGTTCATCCCAAAAGTCTGAAGTTTTGTCTCTTGTGGGAAGCAGCAGCCTTGCGCTCACACCCGCCGTTCACACTCTAGGTGTGACGTTTACACTCTAGGTGTGAATGCATTAAATTGCATCGCCATAAAATCTTGACTGATTGGTGTTTGACCGAGAGACGGCCTTAACTGAACAATACACCGCTAGGATTGCTGTGCGGTAAGTCATCTATAGGCCGGATTATAAACCTCAACTGTATCAAGGTGTAAGACCCAGACAGATGTGGAGACATGTCTGACCAGCCTTGACCCCCTCCCTCCTTTCGCCCGCCCGCCCGCCAGTCTACCTGGACACCCCCCCCCTCCCCCACCACCACCATCAGCGTCTGGTGACCTCTGACCCGGTGACCTGGTGACCCCTAGAAAGGTCAGCGGATCACCAGGCCGACAGGAGGGGACCCCCCCCCCCCTCCTCGTAACACGCACACTACCGTGCCGCCTGCCCTGCTTTTTTTTTTCTTTTTTTTTTCTTTTTTAAATTTGTTTCCCTATTTTTTCTCGGCGTGTGGCCTACGTCAACAAACTGCGGATTCCCAGATAAAAATGAGGTCAGGGCTAGTTAGGGAGGAGCACCGGGTGGGGGCGCTGTCTGGGGTAATCAGGGGCCTGTTTAATAATCAATGCTTGTACATGAAACTCATTTCTACACGCCAGCAAGACCCAGGGATGATGTGGTCATAATGAAGAAACCAACAAGTTTTGTTGAAAGTCGTCGTTCTCCACAAGTTTAATGCGGAGTGATATGAACGAGGCGACAACTGATTGAATGTCACGCAGCATTCAAGCGAGTTGGAGAATGACTTCTTGGACCAAACAGAGTTCCTTTCTGTATTTGTCACACCCCCTGTACAGACTAAAAGAATGAACAACACATAGGATATAGGCCATAGAGACGGCCTGCAATACTTGTATGGGCATGAAGAACAAGTTCCCAATGGGACAAAAATACCAGGGGTGAGATAAACCTTAATTCAACACTTATGGACTGCCTTTGTTCAGGTAGTACGAGCTTCAGTATTATTCAACAATAACCCTCGTACGAGGTATCCTTGAATAATGTCATTTCGCAGGCATAAGTTATTAAACAGACCCCATGCACTTATTATCCACCACCACAACCACCCCCACCCCCAACACACACACACCGCCCGTTCCCCAGGTCTGTACATACCTGACCACAGACTCAGAACGGAGACCGTTTCGTCAACAGTCAGGTCGTTTCCTTATTATCCTATACCTGCCATCTTAATACCTCCCGCTAGCGGTCATTCACCCTGACCCTAAGACACAGCACTATACCCCTAGCAGCAGGCAGTATTTCGTAGATGTTTGACCACAGGTATAAAATAATAGTTGATCTCCATCTATCCGAAGAAACGATCATCATTGTGACAATTTTAGAAAACATAAACAGTTGATGTTTTGACAATTGCACTGCCTTCTAAAAACTTCACAGCAAGTACTATAAACTCCAATTAACTCCTGGTTAAATGGTATTATTATTGTGTTGAAGAGGCATTCCTCGTGATATCATAGCATGATTCTGAACGTCACACCGTTAAAAACAACACCTAACTCACTCAAAATCATCTCATGGTGCACAAACAATATCACTGCCACTGTGACGTCACGTCACCATGTAAACCACATGGAGAGGCGGATGAGTGCAGACGAATGTCTCAGTACAGTGAAACCCCGTTAAAGGGCACCCTGTGTAGTATTATCTAAATTGCTTGTTTATGTTGGTTTTTTGTGTTTGTTTGTGCAGAGGGTATACGGCTCTCTAAACAATCAGACACTGTATACACTCGGCATAACCAGTAAATAGGACACTAGGAGTATTAAGTTGTTGTTTTGCGGGCCTGGTATGATATATTACATAACCATCGCCAGACTGAAAACTCTATCTAAGAGCCACCCCGCATAAGCGGCCAATTTCCTCTGAACCAAGAGTGACACATTGAAAGCATGGGTCAGGTCCAACGCGATCATATTCCATTAATATTTCACTCATTTGGTATTAGAATAATGATCGTCAGTATTTGATAATCACCAGGTGACGCCACTGTGTATTGTAGGACGTGCCTTTAAGCGGGGTTTCATTGTCCCTGAGGCCTGGAAGGAGCAGGTAGGCGGGGAGTGTGGAGGTGGGGGAGAGATGTCTGGCTGGGCCAACGCCTCTTTCTTCAGGACCAGACTGCATCCCCCCACCTCTCTCCTCCTCTTCCTCTCTCCAAGATCTATTCTGCCGGCCACACTAACATAAACACGGCGGCACTTAGCAGCCGGCGGCCTCGGCGGTGCCGGCTGCCTCGGTGTCTTTACGGCCTCGGTGTCGGTGCCGGCGGCCTCGGCGGTGCCAGCGGCCTCGGCGGTGCCGGCGGCCTCGGCGGTGCCGGCGGCCTTGGCAGCACCGCTCGCGCCGGCAGGTAACACGTGTGTTATTTACCAGCTTTACTCCCACTTTCACGTTTCCTTCTTTTTCTCATGGTCGAGAGGGAATCTTTTTATATATATGTATGTGTATATGTATTTTTTTTTTCAAATTTTCTCTCCCCCACAAAATTCCTGCCCAACCGAGGCGATCAGTGTGGAGTGTGGAGGAGGAGGAGGAAGTGTGGGGCGGGACCTAAATGCCGGTGTGAGGCGCGTACGGCTCCGGAAGGGGAGATTTAGGCGCTGCCCGGTCTGGCTCGTCCTGTTAATGAGCACGGCCCGCCACCAGGACCCGCCACTGGTGCTGCTGACCCGGGGTCACGCCGTCTGGACCGGAGCAGGCGTCATCTACTGCGTAGCAGCTACCAGCCAGCCCACAAGCAGCCAGCCCACAGAGCAGCCAGCCCACAGAGCGGCCAGCCCACAGAGCGGCCAGCCCACTGAGCGGCCAGCCCACAGAGCAGCCAGCCCACAGAGCGGCCAGCCCACAGAGCGGCCAGCCCACTGAGCGGCCAGCCCGCAGAGCAGCCAGCCCATAGAGCAGCCAGCCCCCAGAGCGGCCCACAGCCCCCAGAGCGGCCAGCCCCCAGAGCAGCCAGCCCCTAGATCGGCCAGCCCACAGACCAGCCAGCCCACAGACCAGCCAGCCCACAGACCAGCCAGCTCACAGACAAGCCAGCCAGCCCACAGACCATACAGACCATCAATCAGTCCAGCTAATGGATCAGCAGACCATGCCCAGGACCAGCTGACAGATCAGCAGACCATGTCCACAGACAAGCTGACAGATCATTCCCCCCAGGCCAGCTGATGGATAACAAACCATTCTCCAAGACCAGCTAACAGATAAACAGACCATGCCCTAAGACCAGCTGACAGATAAACAGACCATGCCCTGAGACCAGCTGACAGATAACCAGACCATGCCCTGAGACCAGCTGACGGATAAACAGACCATGCCCTGAGACCAGCTGACAGATAAACAGACCATGCCCTGAGACCAGCTGACAGATCATGGATCAGCAGACCATGCCCACGGACGACCAGACTAGACACACTGCCAGACTATCAGACGCACTAGACCCAGATGTCGTCACAAGTCCTGAATCAAATAAGTTCATCATTAGAAAAACGTAAACACAAGAAAACTGGCATTGATTTAGGACAGGTCATAAAAAACACGAGTGGAAAGAATAATCCAAGGCACGCACTGCAACCACAGGTGTCTCTGTCTGGTGATTAACACACAATAGTGGCTGGTCGAGTCTCCAGTTTCTACACGGCGCCTGTTCGCTTTTTGGAAGTGAGAGGCTTGACATAGATCGGGGAGGTCGGGGGAGGGGGGCTACGGTTCTGATTTGAAGGAAGGTCTAAGGTGATAACCATCAGCGATAGACAATTCAAAATGACGAATTTGATATCAAACAGCTACATTATTTTTATCATAATGCCTGGCTACATGTATAGGGTACAGAGTGATTGCTAGTTCTACTATCGTCCGCCAGGAACTTGTGAGATGGTGCCACTGTAGGTAGGGGACAACCGCTGTTATAGTGGATTGATAATCGTGAGACAATGCTGAAACCCTTAGAACTATGGCAAGCCCGAAAAAAATACCACCAAAAATATCTTTTGATAATTGCAACTGGCACCTGGTCTTTTGTTGTTGTTGTTGTTGTTGTTGTTGTTGTTGTCATCTCACCTGATCCTATTCCCTACAATCATCAGCTGATTCTAGACACCTCAGACACTATATCCCCCCCTCCCCATCTCCGCAATATCTTCTCCTTATTTTTATCCATACAACTTTAAAAAAATTCTTCTAATCGGATCTGCCTCTTTGTTTCAAATTAACCTATGACTCAGGCAATGGCCCGTGTGGCGGCCGTGTGTGTGTGTATGGAGGAGTAGGAGGAGGAGGAGGGGCTGATGTCACCCACCAGTATTTACCGGCGTGTCTGGTGAAACAAGTCAGCCAAACGTCGCTCACAGAAAACACCATCACAAAGATGTACTCTGATAACAGACGCGTCTCAATAGCAGCACCGGACGCGCCCCTTTCCTTATTTTCTCCACCGATGGGATTTATTTTCCACCGGCTACTTGCCTCCCATCACGTAGTACCCTCAGTCCGCTGCTTTTTTTGTGCCCCCGGCCGCGTGGTGTCGCTTTCTTAGTTTCACTGATTAGCACGCCCCCTATCGGGCACCACGGAAGCTCCAGAACGCCCATTGGTGCCTATATTTTAGCCAAGCGCTTGCTGTGAGGTGCCAATCGCTTTGCAACCTTAAGCTGATGGTATGTTCTGCCACCCCTGTTTGGTGCAAAGCTCTTGGCACCAACTAACTGGTACAATGCATCTGGTCTCCCCTTTTTAGGTGCCAAGCCCTTGGCAGGCTGTCTGGCGCCATTTCCTGGTGCCAATTACTTGGCAGTCTCTAACTAGATGGATCTGATACCTTTCGTCTCGTGCCAAGCCATTGGCACCCATTAAATGCAAAGTATTTGATGTTCCTAGTCCTTGATACTTTGCATCCTTTCACATGCAAACTATGCGAAGCAGTTCCTACTGCAACCGTTCTCTGGTGCCAAATAATTTGCACCCTCGTTAATGTTTGCCAAGTACTTGGCATGCTCCTGTCTGATACAAAGCACAGGGCTGTCTGGATAAGTCTGCTGGATCTTGGGAAGAGATGCTGCTTCATGGGGAGGATGCACGAGGTTCGCCTTCTCGCCCAGATTGTATTAACCTTTGTGGGCATGGCAGCTGAGGTATAACCTTTGGCAGTGGTCTTGTAATTCGCAGAGTAAAAGGGTAACCAGCTCACAGAGCAGGAAGTGTGGTCTCCTGCTTGGCACAGCTGCCCCCACGACCTGCCCCTGCCACCCACTCTACTGTTATTCCCTACCTGCCCCCTGCCACCCACTCTACTGCTACCCACGACCTGCCCCTGCCACCCACTCTAATGTTACCCACTACCTGCCCCTTCCACCTACTCTGTTGCTACCCACTCTGTTGCTACCAACCACTCTCTGCCCCTGCCACCTACAATGCTGGCCCCTACTACCTGCCCCTATCCTACTCTGATGCCACCTACTCTCTGCAACTACCATCCACTAATTATATAGATTTCAATCATACCCTTTAATTCTGTTAAATATCAGTTCCATTTCAGCCTACCCTTAGGCAGGGATGCTAGTTGGGGTCAGGAAAAATTCCTACATGGGGACTGAGGCCAGTCTATGTATCACCTGAAACGCACATGGTGTATGGGGAATCCCCATCACTCTCCTAGCAGATTCTTGGGCATATATTTTAAGCCAATCAGAAGTCAGTATTCAAGTTTGCCCTTATTCGTAGGAGCATTTCCTACAGGAATCCTACCATCCTACAGTTCTAGGTTGGAGCACTGGGATCCATAGGGCCTCTAACTCAGTGTACTCGGGGTAGCTAAATTCGGAATTTTGAAAGATTACAGAACAAGTTTATCTAAGATTTAGATTTCAGGGAACCTGGAGTCTATTTTGTTCTCAAAACATACAATTTCTTGAACTTTTCATCACTTTGGGACTAAAATGAAAATCCTACATGTAGGCAAAATCCTACAAACTAGCATCCCTGCTTAGGGTCATTCCCAGACACTCTATAACCTGCCACCCATTTGGGTTTTCCGATCCACCCTACCTTTGCCCTCGTTCTCAGACACTTGTAACCTGCCACCCAGGAGAAATTTACTGCCTGAGGAAGCAGACAAAACTTGGGAACAATATTTTTTTTCACGATGGCATGGGGCTGTGGGTGTGTGGGGAGGTTCAAACAACTGTTTCATGAGAGTCAATGAGCCTCAATTTATACTACGTTAGCAGTTCAGTCCAGGGACTTGACATCATTATGCGTGGTTTGTGGTCAATTTCCCCTCATTTTACTAACCATGTTTTACAATGAATTTTAAAAACTGGAAACGAAAAGAAAGAATTATATGAAAAAATGGAAAACTGTTATCTCTGTAATCCCGTGGCTTGTATCATAGGTGTGATCAACAAACTCTGAACCTAGGGGAAAGTGTTGTGTATGACACTTCTTGGAAACAGAGTACATGTATAGGCTGCCTGTGCTTGGAGAGCAGCACCACACGCCGCTGCTTGTGCTTGGAGAGCACGCCGCCCGTCTGGTCCACGTAATTATGCACAGACAGTTTTTCCTGTGCGCTAAAGAACACATTAACAACGGCGGCGGTAGTAAACACTGGAGACGTGGATACCCCGAGGACTCGTGCCGATCTCTGCGAAGGTGACGCCCGCCTGTATCGAGACGGAAGGGAGGTGAGCAGGGAAAGACTATGGTCCCTCCTCTTCACCACCTCCATACTTAAGTTTTTTGAGAACTCGTCCCGAAACTAAGTCAATCCATAATCTAAAAGAGAACACGCCCTGTTTTAGAGAAGTGACGCCCGCCTGTATCGAGACGGAAGGGAGGTGAGATGGGAAGAACTGCCATCCCTCCTCTTCTCACCTCCCTACTGTACAGGTGGAACCATGCAGTTCAAATGGAAGAACTGAACAATGTTCAGCATTTGAATAAACACTTCTAAATAATAAAAAAAAAGAGAGCTCGTCCTGAAACTAAGTCAACTCATAATCTAAAATGGAACACGCCCTCTTTTAGAGAAGTGACACCTGCCACATATCGAGATGGAAGTCCCCCTCCTACTTAGATCAGTGGAGAACTGAGCCCGAGACTAGGTTGCCCCAAAATCCAAAGGAGAAGTCGCTCTGTTTTGGAGATGTGACACCTGCCTGTATGGAAACCAAGGGATGTGAGAAGGGGATGACTGCAGTCCCTCCTCTTCTCACCTACCTACTTAGGGTTACTGGAGAAATCGCTCCGAAACTAAGTCGCCCCATTATCTTAAAGAGAACTCGCCCGTTTTGGAGAAGTGACACCCGACAAAGTGACACAGTCAACGAACACCTGTCACAATTCTACTATTCTCAGGGTCGATATAAATACACGAAAACAGGGTTTCAGTTTGGGGATCGTAAAGAAACTGATTTTGGTAGTATATCTGTGCAAAAAAGATACACTGAGGGTTTCATTTTGGGGAGTGTAGTAACTGAGTGTAAACAAACTGATTTTGGAAGAATATCTGTGCAAAATAGATAAACCAAGGCTGTTTTGCATCTAATGCCACACCATTGATATGCAAGTCCGTATAAAAGGTTATGGGATGGCTCCACAGTGGTTTTGCCAGTTTTTAATCAGATATACTTTCAAAGTTTGTTTACGCTACAGTTTAAAGTGCCAAACTACTTTGCACATGACCATATATCTATATGGCAAGCTCTGTTCCGGTGTATACACCGTCATAGCAATCAGAAATCACTGTCACCACTGGAGTGACGAAGCTGTCACAGTGAGGAAGACACATTTGGACTGGTCTCGATTCTGAGAACAGACCAAGCAACACTCGACCTCTAAGTGCATGTTTGTCTCAAATGGAGTGATGTATCTTCAAACATCACAGCTCGAGTTCAATAAGGAGAGTGTATAGGTAAATACCTGCCTGTTTGCCGCCGTCCCTTTCACCCCTGTCCTCACGATACCCCCTTCAGACACCCCCACCCGGCTGTCTGAGGCGGTGTTTCCGTATTTAGACAGACACCCAGACACAGCTACCCCCACCTCGACTGCAGCCCCCCCTAACGGCAGCAGTCGATCAGGACGAGTGTCTGGCAACTTGGAGAGGATTGATCCGTCTGTCTGCACTGCATTATGAGAAGCCGTATGTGCCATATTTATTATTATACTGCATTATGACAAGCCGTAGTGCCGTAAATATTACTGTACTACACTATGACAAACCTTATGTGCCATATTTATTACTGTACTGTACAATGAAAAGCCGTATGTGCCATATTTATTACTGTTCTGCAGAATGAGAAGCCGTAGTGCTGTACTTATCACTCTATTGCACTATGACAAACTGTATGTGCAGTATTTATCACTGTAATGCACTATGACAAGTTGTGTGGGCCATATTTATCACTGTAATGCACTATGACAAGCCTTATGTGACATATTTAATGTACTATACTTTGACAAGCCGTATGTGCCATAAATATCATTGTACTGCACAGTGTGCCATATTTATAACTGAAATGCACTACGACAAGCCGTATGGGCCATATCTATCACTGTACTGCCCTATGACAAGCCATATATGCCATATTTATCGCTGTACTGCACTATGGGAAGCCGTATGTACCGTAAATATCACTGTATTGCACTATGGAAAGCCATATGTGCCGCATTTATCACATAGTCCATGATTCTCCCTGCATACTGGTGAAGGTAATTCATCATCACCGCTGCGCCATACATTAACGACCTCCCACAACAAATGCATTACTCTGCCAGATCATTCATTTGCAAGTCATTTCTAGCTTTTTCAGGCGGTTGTGAACTGGTCACATAATACACACTGCCGGCAAGGGCTTTCTGTTTTTAAGCAACTCAAACAATTAACCCGCCATTATTCAAGCGTGATATTCTGGACAGCCACGCGATTCTAGATGATAGCTTTTATGCGAGTGGTTAGCAATACGGCCAGCCATAGCATGAGCAGCCTAGACTAGAGTGTATTGTATGCTCCTATGGCACAAGTGGTACAGGAATGAATAGGGTACACTTAAAATCTACTTTAAAAAAATTAAAATCTACTACTCGCCCTCATCTCAGATTCATAAACTCCTCGCTCAATACATTGGGAGAAATATGGCAGCTATTTCTGCGCAAAGATCCTAGAGTGCAGCTATAATAAGGTATGTGATATACGGAAACATTTTTTCTGTACGTTAAAAATATAAGGTAGAATTATTGAGAGCTGGCGGTATACGTAAAGCATACGACCACAGGTATAATAATACTGATGATGATGATAATAATAATAACAATAATAATAATAATAATAATAATAATAATAATAATAATAATAATATCAATAATAATAATGATGATGATGATAATGATGGAATGATAGTAAATCTAATAATAATGATAATAATATAATAATGGTGATAATGATTATAACAATGATAATAACGATAATGTAATAATGATGATAACGATAACGATGATGATGACGACAACGATGACAATAACAACAACAACAGCGATAACGTTTTCTCGTAAAGACAGGATTCCTCTCATTTTGTTAGTATTAAAAGTAAGTGGTAAATGGGTAGCGCACACGACTCTTGGGCAGTGCGCGGCCAGGACGTTGTATATAAACATGTCTAGACATCTGGTAATTTTACTACATCTGTCATAGGTTTTCACCGCAGGACGCCCAGCACATCTTCACTCTTCCTCCTTCTTTTTAAAAACAGCTGTCTTGTACAATGAGACCTTGACCCTTAAATGTGTGTCACAGTTCGTGGCCGGAAACAGTTCGCAGGTCAGAGGTCATTGAGACGCGGATTGATCATGTGACAGCGCGTCATTATTTAGCCGTAAACTCTCCAAGCGGAGGTGTTCGGGACTGACACTAACGGTATTAACACTAGCATCTTCTACATTCTGCTGGGAGATTAAAGATACGAAAGATGTCAACATATGAAATACCGCACAACTCAACCCGTACCCTCCCCCCCCCCCCCCGCGACACACACACACACAACACAAACGGGAACGAGGCTGTAGTGAACATATGCTCTCTAACAAAAGCGCCCGTGGACCAAAACGAGGCTTTGCAGACACTGCTCACCAGGGGGCAGCATGAGACGGTTACGTCACATCTCCATAAATCACGTGACACGCTTCAGTGTCCCCAACTCAGGCTACTGGGGCCTGTTGAATAATTTAGGTTCGTACCAACGCGTATAGAGAAAGAGAGGGGTATCTCTGGAGGCCCTGTTTCTCTATCCTCGTTGCTCGTACATAAAAACCCTTTTCTGTACGCCAACGAGAACAAGGGCCGATGTGGGGTTTTTTGTTTGTTGGTTTGATGTAATGTCCAGTTAACCATTGCAGGTTCTCACCAGACTTTCCCAAGGTTCTTTTACACCACAAGGGTGGTGATGGAATCTATGTAATGAATCAAGGTAGAAATCTCACCCTTACACATTTACCTAGGTGCGAGATCTTTTACTTCCCACACCACATAGACATGGTATGAGAAGGATTGGCCTTTGATATAGCAGTAAATCTACCACTGCTGTGGACGATGTGGGTTAGCTTTATTCAACACTTATGATCGACCTTCTTTCAGCAAAGACCGTCTTAGCGAACGAGCTGATATTTCATTACACGATAACCTACGTACGAGGTCTTCGTGTGGGGTACTCTCCTAGGCATAAGTTATTCAACAGACCCCTGGTTCTCGAGCTATGACACATTGACTGGGGCACGAGTGGCTGGAGCGGTATAGTGGGTTTATTTTGGTGTTTGGGTGGGGATGGGGCGAGGGAGATGCTTCATTAGGGAGTCTACAGAGGGCGCTGTTCTGGTGCCAGCACACTGTCTCCCCAGTCAATGGGTGCGTATATTTATCCACGTAGATAGACAACACCTGCGCTCAAGGTACACACAATTATCCCATCTCGACTGTAAGACCACACCTGCCACTATATAGGGCACACAGTGAGTGCTAGTTCCACCATCATCCACCGGGAAATTGTGAGATCCCTGTTATCCTAGGGCAACATCATAGTGTCCTAGGCTCGTAGGAACATCAATTCCCCTTCAGTACTAGGTAAGTACCTCGGGTAATAAACTAGACAACCACTGTAATCAGTTGCAGTAATCCATTGATAATCGTGAGACGTGCCTAAATCCCCTCTATGGCAAGCCCAAAAATACAAAAAAAAGAGGAAATCCATGGATAACTGCATCCGCAGCCTGTTTTTTATTTATTTATTTATTTTTGCATCGGGGGTAAGATAGCTGCTTTTATAACACAATAGATATGGGGGCCATCCATAAAGTACGTACGCACTGAGGGGGTGGGGGTGGGGGGTCAAAAATTTAAAATGTCTTGCGTATGTTCCCTCTTTGTTCTATAGCGTACAAGATCGGGAGGGGGGAGGGGGGGGTCCAAAATTTCAGAAATTCTGCGTACATACTTTATGGATGTCCCCATTGCACTAAACCCGTTTCTCGGACACAGAGCGCATACTAGTTCCTTGTTTACCCACTAGATCTTGTTTGTAATCCAAACAGAACTATGGATCTGCTAGGAGAGTGAGAGGAGTTCCAGTACAACGGCAGTGCCCCAGCAGATCCTTTGTAATTCTTGGGCTTAGCACTTACCACCGGCCCAGGATCTCTGCTTGAAGAGTGGTGCGTCCAAAGACAAATGGCGGCTTCCACAGGAGAATGGCTATGTTCCATATAGGTCGAATCCAACCAATCATAACGGCAGTATTTATGTTTATGACCAACAAAAATATAGCTTAAAGAGATTACATAATTGGAATTCTGGCCCTGGAAAAAATGACTGACAACAGTTGGAGTTTGCCAACCAAGCTCTATTCTGACAATATGACACGCGAGTCATCTGGTGTGAGCCGGTGCAACCACCTTCTCACTGCCCCCGCCGTTACGTTTCGTAACAGAAATCCTGCGGTCGGACTCTGGTGCCCTGTGTGTGTGTTAAGGGGGGGGGGGGGGGTGATAAGTGGCGTCAGGAGTACACATATTACATGTACATGCACTAATACCACCGCATACACGACGCCAACAGGCATTAGCGCACTTGGCGGGTGGGTTGAGATTTAAAGTGTGTCTGTGGTTGAGCTGGCGAGAGACCAAGCATTATAGGGAGGAGTGGACTTGACACAACCTATAAATATATACATGTATTCAGATCAACTCCCAGGTTTCATCAATATATACATGTACACCCGTACATTTTACTCCTTGGAATTTCGCCCTTGATACCCTTTGGAAACACATGCCTGTTTCCAGCGATTGGCCGTTGAGGCCGCTCGAAATAACCTTTCTTGCTGTTTTACGAGACTTGCTTCTCAGAAGAGAGCAGAGCCAAAACAGTGCTTCTTTTTCCCGATCTTTTCTCTTTTCTTTCTGATTCCGTGTCACCTTAGTGCTTTCTGCGGCATGGCGGGGATTCTGTCAACATCTCCTTCTCCCTGGACGTGACACCTCACGCCAAGATCAAAATGCTCCTTCATGGATACTGTGTCATGCCACGATCAAAACACTAGTTAACGGACACACTATGTAATGCCACATTCAAAACTGGAGATAGCAGGCACACTGTGTAATGCTATGATCAAAAAGCTAGTTAAGGCCATACTATGTAATGTAATGCTATGATGAAAACCGCAGTCAATGGGCACAAAATGCTAGTTCATGGGCACTATGTCATGCCGGGATCAAAGCACAAGTTAATGGACACACAGTGTAATGCCTCGTTCAAAACTGAGATAACGGGCACACTATGTAATGTCACATTCAAAACTTCAGTTAGCAGTCACACTATATAATGCTATGATCAAAACCCCAGTCAACGGGCACAAAATGCTAGGACATGGTCACTATGTTATTTCACGATCAAAACATAAGATGGTGGATTCACTGTGCAATGCCTTGTTTCAAAACTGAGGTACCAGGTAGACTATGTAACGTGACATTATAAACTGGAGTTTGCAGGCACACTATGATCAAAACACCAGTTTTGGGGCACACAGTATAATGCCTCATTCAAAACCCCAGTCAATGCTATGGAACACCTTGTTCAAAACCAGAGATAGGAGGCACAATATGTAACCCCCATGATCTAAAACAGCAGTTAAAGGTCACATTTTGTAATACCACGATCAAAACATGAGTTAACGGCCACACTACATAATGCAATGATCAAAATGCCAGGTAACGGTCACACAGGTAATGCAACTACCAACACACGAGCATACTATGTAATGCAACAATCAAAACGCCAGTTGATGGCCATACTTTGTTATGCCATGATCAAAACGGGCGTTAACGGTCTCACTGCAGTGATCATTTACCATCAATCTCCCTGCATCACACTTGACCGTTCTCCCATTCTACTGAAAACCGAATCCTGGTCAACTCACTCAAGACAGAGTATAGTTGACCTAAGTGTACTGACGGCGATTCTGGTCTCTGAGCGCCAACAATGCCGACACCCGCTTACGTAGCTACTCTACGTTCATCATAGACGGGTCTATGTGTGTGTGGGAGGTGGGAGGGGGCTCAGTGGGCACGGGTCCACTTGCCCATTCCCGTCTGGCTCGAGGGGATCTGCTTGACGGCGGTTTGTCCGTGGTAAGCTGACACAGCAACATCACAGACTGCTTGCAGACCTGGGCCCAGTGTGATCGAGTGGGCACTCGCTGTCAGCCCGCTGCGCCCACTCAAATCTCAGCATGTACACACACCTCTTCCTCAAGGTGGAATTCTTTGGAAATTTTGTCAGGCAAAGATCAATGGTGAATTTCTCTAACCCTTTCTAGGCGGGGGTGTGTGGGTAGAGTCCTTGGGTAGGGAGGGATCCTAGCACCAATTTTTTTCAAATTGTCGTCTGCTCTCGTATTGTATGTTAAAAGTCCGGAGTGGAATGGAATAATGTTTATTTTAAGTCATATAAAACATGATTCCATTTAAAACGAGTTAGAGTTAGCATGAATTTCGTATTTGTATACCTATATGATAATATACAGACAAGATCGCCACTTCGGTATTAATCAATATCAATTTTACAATTAATCACCAATTGTTTCACCACGTGATTTGACACATTAACCTAATATTGATACATTTTCTATTCCTATTTGTTAAATGTGATATTATATCTATATTCTGTGAAAGTTTCCTGTATATTAAGGCATTCTTTCCTGATGAAGTAAAATAATATCGTGAATATTGTCAATTAACAGGGCATCATCTGCTCTCATTCGTTAAATATAACTTATTAACATAAGTAATAATAAGGAACTGCATCAGGAGACGTATCCACTGAAATTATGCTACGAGTTTTGGTTGCGAAGTAATCTCAAGAGGTTAAAAAGAAAACCAATATGAATACTTTACAGTGTTTTAACGTAGGAGATTCCAATCTTAAATCTATGAAGAGAAAATACCAGGGTTGAGATAATAAAAACAGAAATTGATGAGTGTTTGCTCTACCTAACTATCGTCCACTGAGTATGACTTACCGTACTGGCAAGCCTGTTGAGTACGAGTTCCTAATGTTAAGCCTATGGAGTTCATACCAGGCTAAGATGAAATCCGTGATCTTAAAACTCAATAGCCAAGGCCTCGTCTGTGCATCTCATACACCCCTCCCCCCCCCCCCCACACACACGAAGCCACGTGACCTGCGTTGACAGGGAGGGAGGTACACTTGTCGTAGACATGGCTGTTATTAGACAGGACAGGGCCAAGATAGAGTAGGATGGATTGAAACTAGGCCAAGGCTGGTGATATCAATCTAAATGTGTCTTATATGTAGCGCAGCAGGCCTGCTGTTTCTCACTCGCCACACTTGGGTCATTGGCAGATGGACATGTGTGGTTCGTTTGTAATCGTGACGAGGGGAATGATGCTGTACTCCACAGCCTCCTCATAGAGCGGCTTAAACCTACACACGTACATGCTGTTATTGAGCGCGGGCCACACGCTCACATACGCTGCCGAGGTTAGGGATAGCTCATATAGACTTTCAGCGTGCTGAAAAAACTAGCCCTTCACTATCTATGTGCCAACTCTGTGATATGGCGAAAGGTGCAGAGGGTCAGTCTCTTAGTGTCTTAAAGAAGTGCTCAGCTGATCATGACCAGTCACCACAGACTGAAATACCTCATTGACCAACTGGTGTTTGATATATTTGGATCCTAGTCTGGCGGTTGTAGAAGCGGCAAGTTGATAGGGTGCACAATTTTGACACCTAGGTATTAGATGATAGGACGCAAAGTGTCCATATTTTTTAAGCCATCTCCTCACTGCATATCTACTTTATGGTGGCCCAAACCGATCAAATATTCTACTCATAACATGGTTCAGCTTTTCCGGTTTTACTTCACAACATGGTGATCGATTCTATGAGAAATTCAGGTGGAAATCTTACACCAACACGTTTAACTAGGTGAGGGTTCTTTTACTTCCCACACCATATAGTTATGGTATGAGAAGGATAGGCTTTTGATATAGCAGTAAAGCTACCACTGCTCGGGGTGAAGGGGAAAAGAGGCTGCATACCACACCAAATGAACATGGTATGAGAAGGATTGGCCTATGATATAGCAGTAAGTCTACCACTGTTTGGGATAAAGGGGAAAGATGGCTGGACACCACACCACAACACACCACACCACATAGACATGGTATGGGAAGGATAGGCTTTTGATATAGCAGTAAATCTACCACTGCTGGAGGTGAAGGGGAAAGGTGGATGCATACCACACCACATAGACAGGGTATGGGAAGGACTGGCCTTTGATATACCAGCATGTCTACCAACCACTGCTGGGGATGAAGTAGAATGGCGGCTACCGTGGGACTCGAACCTACTGCCTTAAGATTACGAGTCCGGTGTTTTAACTCTAGATTCAATAGAGGGTGAGGATAAATAGGTCTGATAGTTCAAACCTGTGAGACTAAAACGAATCTAGATTTACGTTCTTCCATCTAGAGTAGATGACTGAGGCAGGAAACTAGGTCATCCAGAATCTGTCATCGGACTGAGAGATAGTATATCAAGGATTATCTTGAGCTCGACGGTGTTTTAAAAAAATGTTACAAAAACGTCACTCAAGTGGTTGGAGAAGTGACCATCACAAGCGTACTTTACTGCGCAATATGCCTATAGGCTATACCATAAATAAAACGAGAAAATGAACGAAATTAAACTGGGATCCCTGTTCATTATGTTCTGCCATGTGAGTAACCTCAATGGCGGCCTGCACTCTCTCCATTATAAAAGAATTATCTACGAAGTGACCGTTATGTTCAATGGGGATTTAAAACGTAAACATTCCCATAAATCAACTGCCATCCTATCGGAAAACCGATAAAACAGATACATGGTTGGTGGAATCTCAAAACGCCATCGATTTAATTCAAAGCCAATTGAATCTCCAACGTTTGTTCCCCCCTTTTTTCCCTGAAATGCCTACGTGCTAACGTGCACACACACACAGCACTCGTTTCACTGTTTTTCTTTAAATACCAATTTATCTGCGCATCAAAATGGCGTCATGTGAGCCTCCCCACTTTTTCCTCTCTCCGAGTCGATAGGTTCTGTAGTCTGTGTCGCGACTACATTAATTACGTTTAAGAAGTTAGCTGGCATTTGGTGATTACAGTTAATAACAGCTTTGTGTGTGTGTGGGTGGTGGGGGGAGGGATTGGTGTCTGGCCTGCTATCTGCTGTGGTTACGTTATGTAGGCCGTGATAAGTGTCTGACGCCTGAGGTGGATAGAGACTATCGAGTGGTTATGTACGTGTGTCTGCGGTTCCACTCCCTTGTCGTTATCACAGGCCCAATGTGTCTAAGTGTCCTGTCTGACCACTGGTACAGTGTAACCTTGTTAAGAGCATCATTTATAAGGACCAGTGTGTCCAAGTACCTTGTCTGATCACTAATACAGTGTAACCTTGTTAAGAGCATCATTTATAAGGACCAGTGTGTCCAAGTACCTTGTCTGACCACGGATACAGTGAAGCCTTGTTAAGAGCATCATTTGTAAGGACCAGTGTGTCCAAGTACCACATATACAGTGTAACCTTGTTAAGAGAATCATTTATAAGGACCAGTGTATCCCAGTACCTTGTCTGACCACGGATACAGTGAAGCCTTGTTGAGAGCATCATTTGTAAGGACCAGTGTGTCCAAGTACCACTGATAACAGTGTGTCCAAGTACCACTGATAAAGTGTAGCCTTGTTAAAAGCATCATTTATAAGGACCAGTGTGTCCCAGTACCTTGTCTGACCACGGATACAGTGAAGCCTTGTTAAGAGCATCATTTGTAAGGACCAGTGTGTCCAAGTACCACTGATAAAGTGTAGCCTTGTTAAAAGCATCATTTATAAGGACCAGTGTGTCCCAGTACCTTGTCTGACCACTGATACAGTGTAACCTTGTTAAAATCCTCGGTATAAGGACCAGTGTGTCCCAGTACCTTGTCTGACCACGGATACAGTGAAGTCTTGTTAAAAGCATCATTTATAAGGACCAGTGTGTCCCAGTACCTTGTCTGACCACTGATACAGTGTAACCTTGTTAAAATCCTCGGTATAAGGACCAGTGTATCCCAGTACCTTGTGTGACCAATGATACAGTGTAACCTCATGAGGACCCTCAATACAAGAACCAGTGTGTCCAAGTGCCCTGCCTGACCACTGATATAGTGTAACCTCATGAGGAGCCTCAGTACAAGGACCATTGTGTCCAGTATCCTGTCTGACCATGGACACAGTGTAACCTCGTTAAGAGGCTCAATACAACCTGCAATACCGACTGACTGCATACAGCCTACAATAGACTGACTACATATGGCCTAAAATAGACTGGCTACATGTAGCCTACAATAGACTGGCTACTTACAGCCTACAATAGACTGGCTACTTACATCCTACAATAGACTGGCTACATGCAGCCTACAATAGACTGGCTACATACAGCCTACAATAGACTGGCTACATACAGCCTACAACAGACTGACTGCATAAAGCCTACAACAGACTGACTGCATACAGCCTACAACAGACTGACTACATACAGCCTACAACAGACTGACTACATACAGCCTACAACAGACTGACTGCATACAGCCTACAACAGACTGACTACATACAGCCTACAACAGACTGACTGCATACAGCCTACAATAGACTGACTACATACAGCCTACAACAGACTGACTGCATACAGCCTACAACAGACTGACTACATACAGCCTAGACTCTAACTAGTCACTGTCTGTCTGCATCCATGGTGCTCGCCCTCGAGATACCAGATAATCTCAGGTGATTATGCGCATTATACTCCACAGCGACCACTTGTGTGGGGGGAGGAGGTGCCTCTAACATGAGATAATCACTTATCACCACAATACACTGTGAGTACTGCCATATATGCAGCTGTCGCTAATATCCTAATCTATAATCGTATGTTGAGTTGACGAGGTTAGTTTTGTGTGTTCCTCTGTGTCTGAGAGTGTGGTAATGTAACGACAGGCCGTACATTTACATCTAGATAACAACAAGACTCCTGTGTATTTTTTTTCCCGGTCTTTTTTCCCCCTCCTCACGGTGAAACTAGGACACGTGCACTAATGCCGTGCTAATCTCCCACTGTGAGAGTATGTGGGGACAAGTGCAGGATCTGGTTCGAGGTCTGGCGCACCACGGTCGTCGACGGCGCTGATTTACAACTGGCCTGTAGCCGCCGCCGCCGCCGCCGCCGCCGCCGCCGCCGGTAGACACGGTCAACACGGCGGTAGACTTGCTTAAGTCTTTGATTATGGACACTTATTAAATTGTGAATTTCCCCCAGACACCTGACAGGCCCAGACACCTGTGTCAAGGCTGAGGTGGAGTGTGGAGGGAGGTGGAGGGGTAGGACACGGGAACTGAGGCCAGTCTAGGGCGGCGGCGGCGGCGGCGGCGGCGGTGGAGGTGGAGGTGTCTCACGGTATCGGTCTGGAGAATACGGTCTTATCATCAAGGCGCCTACCACGAGCAGGAGGACGGGCGACCCGTCCGTGTCTGGGCGGGCGGAGGGGGAGGAGACCTCCGCCCGCACGTCGATGAGGGCCGTGTGTCGGCTAATCAGTCTGGGGGAGGGTGGGCGGCTGGGTCGTGGTCGTGGTCGTGGTGGTGGGGATTGAGGTGTACGGTCCTAGTGTTTTGTTTCGTGGGAGGTTGGGTGTCTGTTACCTTCCTCCTGTACCCTGTCTCTTGCTCCTCCTCCTCCTCCTGCTGCTGCTGCTGCCTCTCAGAGCTGCACCGACCTTCCTGCCCACTGCCGCTGACCATCTCCAGCAGGTGGCGCATGGAGCAGCAGCAGCAGCAGCAGTCTCAGCAGCAGCAGCAGCAGGTGGGGGCTGTTTTATAAGCCGTGTCGCGGGCCAGCCAGCCAGCCCCGACAAGCAGCTGCCAGACACTCAGACACACGGGAGCATTATAGAGCGGCGGGCGGGGCGGGCGGGGGGTCGGGCGGGCCGGGAGGGAGGGGCGGCGGGCGCACGGACGGACGGGTGGGCGGGCGGGCGGGCTGGTCACTCAGTTCACACACAGACAACCACCAACCACCACACAGCCGGCCGTTTCTTCTTGACCACTGGTCACACGCTCGCCCGAGCCGTCTGGGCGAGTGGAATAATGTCCGTCGGGTGAGTGAATAGGAGGAGGAGGAGGAGGAGGAGGATGGTAGACATGTCCCCCCCCCCCTCCCGCCTCCCACTCCTCCCCCTGGTGCCCGCACCTGTGACGTTCGCACTCCGTACGGCATGTGTATGGTGTGGTGTATGTCGGGTTGAGACTGGGGCTGAGAGTACGACCGGTCTACATTGGCCGTATGTAAACAAGGCTCACTGTGAGGAAGATTACCGCAGCGTCGACGGCCGATACACTCTGCCCAGCCACAACCTGATCAAATATAGATCTCCCCCCTCCCTCAACCAACCACCGCTCACACCAGACAACACCCCCACACACGCACATTGTCTAGCAGGTGGAGAGCCGGGGTCGGAGGAGGGGGGGGGGGGGTCACGGTATATCGCTCAGGGGAGAATATTTGGGGTGTAAACGTCTCGACACGGTCTGCTGAACACGCTGGGGTCACACCGGATCGGGGTCACCAGGGATCCAAGTTCACCTCTCAGGATACCACAGGGGATTGGTTGAGGGGGGAGGGGAGGCAGGGGTTAGTAGTAAGGATCCAACCAACTCTCCTGTGTGTCTGTGGGAGGTGTGGGAGGGGGTGTTGGGGATCCAACCTGGGGCAATCAGTCAAAGGTAACAATTGGGGAAATGCTGGTCTGGGCCGGCGGCTGGTATCTCCCGGTGGGGATTGGAGTAGAGCTGGTACACTTGGGGGGAGATAGTGGTCCCTCAGGCACCCGCCAGTCACTGGAGGCCACACTGGAGGATCCACAATGGACCCTCCAGGGGGAAGGTTAACTAAATCCTAGACAAATCGGACCTCAGTTTTCTATGTCTATACGAAACCGTATGTATATATATTAGTGGTATAAACTGTATGTTATATTCATATTGGTGATCAATGAGAGTAATACCACGACGTCTTTTAATGATTGGTAATGATATCATGAAGATATTATACCCCTCACCCTCCCAGTGATGTATGACATGATAGGAAAACAAACACCATAAAACGTATGACTCTGGTCAATTCCTCTGTGGTACTCCAGGTTAAAAAAACAACAACATAAACACAGCGATATACTCGTGAATATTACCGTCTTGAGAATTGAAAAAAAAAGCCGGCATGAATGAATGGGGTGTTCCCTGACTCGTCTGCCTGTCTCACTCACTGCAGACTGTCCGCGCTAAGCTGACTACGGAAATGCTCTACTGTGGACAAGAAAAGGGGAGTGGAAACAGAGGAGTAAAACCTACGTGATTCGGCTCGGGGTTGAAGCACTTGACGAAGAGGCCCATGACTTTGGCTGCACACATTTGTAAGTAACGCCGCACGACAGAGGAGCGAGGTCTGGTGCCCCAGCCGCCACCACTCCTACTGCCGCGGCTACTGCTGCTGCTGCTGCTGCTGCTGCTACTGCTGCTGCTGCTGGTACTGGTGTTATTATTATAAGAGCTAGCCGCACGCTGGCTACATGCGCCACAGGAGGTTCCCCTGCCCGACCCCCGGCAGCGCGCTATGGACGATGACGGGGGGTGGAGCGTGTGCTTGCGGGTGCCCTGGAGGAGCGATGAGTTCCTCCTGCTAGTTGTCCTGTGTGAGTGTGAGGATGTGACAAGGGCTGACTGGGGGCTCCGCCGCCAGCATGTGGTGGCCGGGGCCGCTGTCACGGGGCCGGGCGTGGAGGTCCCGGCGCCCGGGCTGATCCTCCTGCAGCGCCCGCCGCCCGCCGCCCCCACGTCTCCCGCTTCACCTCCAGGGGGCGATGCTCCTCCTCCTGCTCCTGCTCCTGCTGCTGCTGATCCGGCGGCTGCTCGGCCCTCTGCGGCTCCTCCTGCTGCTGCCGAGACGTCTGCGGATGCCGCTGCCGGGAGGAGGGCGGACGGGCGCCGGCTGCCCTTCCTCCGGGGTCTGCGCCTCCTGGGGCCGGTAGTGGCGGCGTCACGGGGCGCTGACAGCGGTGACAGCGCGGCGGCGGGGTGCTGGAGCGGGGTGTCGGGGGGCGGCGCCTGGCCCACCGGCGTGTACGTGTAGCGGGACGTGAAGACGTGAGGCCCGGCTCCAGGCCGGCGTGACGACGCCGTGGTGACGGCTGCTGGCCGCCCGTCCGTCCCTGATCCTCTCCTCCTCCTCCTCCTCCTGGGTAAAGTCCGTGAACCCCGAGTCACACACACATACACACACTGCGATCAGCTGTCCGTCCCCCGCGCTCAGCTCACTGGAGAGAGCGGCCAGACACTGACCCTCCTCCTGCTCCTCCTCCTCCTAGACGTGGATCAATAGGCGGCTGGGTGTGGTGGTGGTTGTGGGGGGTGTGGGTGTAGGGGGGCTTCACCTGGCCCCTCACTGGTCACCCCGATCTCCGTGTGTCCTCCAGTAGCCGGGCTGGGACGAGGCGAGTGACCGGCGGCGCGGCTGAGGACGTCGCCGACGACTGACTGACTGTGAGTGAGTGGTGCTAGTGACAGTATAACGCCGTCCGCCGTCCGCGCGCCGCTTTTATTATTACTACTACTACACCTTAATGTTATTCTCGGCGGGCACGTCGCAGTGGCACGGCGGCGACGACCACGAGGATTATTATCATCACGCTGCTACGGGCGCCCACCACCGACTCCAACTCCTCCTCCTCCTCCGCCCTCCGCGCCTACCAGCTGACTGGCCCTCCGCCGCCGCCGCCGCCGCCGCCGCCCGCCGCCCAGACAGCAGCTGGCCGACCATCTGCTACCAGCTGCTGCACGGCCAGACGGTCCCCGGCGCACCGGCTGACTCGATCCGCCGTCCGCCGGCGTACGCCGCACAGCGCAGGCTGCTTCTCCAGGCGGGTGTGCACGGGTCTCGGGTTCACGTCTCTGACGGTGTATTCCCCGCGGTCACACGGTGCTCCCGGGGTGACAGCGGGCACGCGGCCGGCCCACCGCCTCCTCCTGGGGCTGGTGGTGGTGGTAGTGGTAGTGGTGGTGGCGCTTAGATCCACCGACTGGCTCACAGCCCATGGCTGGGTGTGTGGTAGAAGCAGCTGGCTGCATGTATTAGCACTGACACAAGGCGCTGTCGCACCACCGGCCTCCTAGGTCCTCCTCCTCCTTCTCCAGGGTGAGAAGTGTATTCTGCTTCTGATTCTTCTTCTCCCCCACACCTGGTGTGTATTCGTGCTGACGGCGTGCGCGTGCACACAGCCGGGGGGCAGACGGGGGCGTGTCCCGGTCTCCTGCCCGGGGCGGGGGGGGTTATGGGGTGCGGGGTGCGATCAGCTGTGCCGGCCAGCCGGGATTTAAACCCCCCTCGTGCGGGTATCTCCTCTGAAAACTCCTCCTGGGTGTTGCGCGATCCCCGCAGCGATAGCCCGGGTGAAGCAGGCTGCTCCTGGCTTCCTCCAGAGGCCTGTCTACGTAGGCCGGGTTCCTCCTGCGTATCACGGTGTCTGGGATCCTGGCATCCCCGTGCCCAGTCCCGGGTGATGCTGGTGTCAAGGCGGGCGTCGGGGCCTGGCAATAACAACACACGCCCCCCACCACCACCAGCACAGAATAGCGTCACACGGAGACACAGACAGCAGCAGACAGGTAGGCGGTGTCCGGGTACGGCTCTCCACACCACACCGCACCTGTCAGTCTCTCACTCCAGTGTGCTTCCTGTCAGGTCGTCTACGGCCCACACCCGAGTCTCCATCTCAAACCACTGGACATGGTCACTAAACGCTGTCACTCCAGCTTCCCAGCTTCTAGTTGGGGCAAATGGTGGCCGACTAGTGCTTCCTCCTACTCCTCCTGCTCTCTCACTGCCACACGGTGTGGTACAGGCCACTACTCCCGTCTCTGGCCCCCTTCTCTCTCTCTCTCTTTCTCTCTCTCTCTCCCCACACGCCCAGTCAGTCAGCCAGCCAGCCCCGGCAGCGCCAGGCCCCGCGTAGTTCCCGCGACGCCCACCAGACGGCCTACCGGGCGTCGGTTCAGAAACTAGGTCAGTGGTTGACCCTGAGGTCAGACGAACGCCGGTCGGCGGAGCGCTCAGCTGGTCTGTGGCGCAGTGGCGGGCCCTGGCGGCGGGCGGGGCGGGGCGGACACTATCTGCTCGCTGGCTCAGACCGGACCGGACTCGGGGGCCCTCCTGGAGGTGTCTTTTCTACTATAGTGTTTGTGTTTTAATCTCCATCCCTCTACCTCCTCCTCCCTCCTCCTCCTCCCTGCTCATTTCTTATTCACACGCCCAGTCTCGCTGCCCGCCCTGCCTCCCGCCCTGCCGCCCGCCGGCTCAGAGAGGTCCCCGAGACGGGCATGTTATCACGTAACCGGGCAGCGTGGTGATGGTAGTGGTGGTAGGTGATGGTGATGGACCCCGGTTTTCTCGGATCGTGAGGTGGTGCGTGGTGGTGGTGTCGGCGGTGGTGGTGGTGGTGGTGCCCGCTTCCCGGAGACGCAGACAGACCGGCCGCGGCCTCCGCTATTTTTATACCCAGCTCCATATGAATTATGAAAACCAGACGCCGTGACGTCACCACGGCTGCTAGCCGCCCGCCGCTGCTCAGACGGCGGTGGGTGTGTGTGTGTGTGGGGGGGGGGGGGGGGGGGGGAGGGATGGGGGAGGACGGGGGGTGGGAGGGGGCCCCGGCGAGACCGCCGTCGATCTGGGCCAAAACACGCAGTGACAACATGAGAAAGACTGGCTTCAGTCCCTGGACCCCTCCACCTCCACCTCCACCACCCCGCCCCCTCCTCGCAGCGATCCAGGTTTGATTCCTGGACAAGTCGTACCGGAACGTATATAATAATACTGATTTTGTTGAATCATTTCATGAATGTTTATGATCAAAGACTGGAGCAAGTCTAAACATGAGAGAACATGCAGTCGCCGTCACCCCCCCCCCCCCTCCCCCTCCCCGCCGCCGCCGCACCAAGACACCGCCGCCGAGTTCAGACGGCGCCGGCGGTGACGGCGTGTGGACGCCCGTGTCTCGTCCGGCGCCCAGTTCTCGTCCGGCGCCCAATTCTCGTCTAGCGCCCAGTTCTCATCCGACGCCCGGTTCTCGTCCGCGGCCCGTGTCTCGTCCGGCGCCCAGTTCTCGTCTGGCGCCCAGTTCTCGTCCGGCGCCCGGTTCTCGTCCGCGGCCCGGGTCTCGTCCGGCGCCCAGTTCTCGTCCGGCGCCAGTGTCCCTTCCGGCGCCCAATTCTCGACCGGCGCCTGGATCTCGTCCGGCGCCCGGGTCTCGTCCGGCGCCCAGTTCTTGGTATTTTACGCCCCAACATAGTGCCAGGTGTCTAGCGTTAGCAAGTTGATGCCTGGTCACAGATCGAATCTTTGGTATGAGTAGGGCAGGCGTGAAAACAATAATGATAATAATAATGATGATAATAATAATAATAATGATGATGATGATTATAATAATAATAATAATACTAATAATAATAATTATAATAAAACACTAACTGATATCATCACTGTAGGTATTATCTTGATATCATCTGAAAAGGTGATATAAAATAGCACTAAACGTCGTGTCCCCTCCCCCTTGATACTGTATATCACACCACAAGATTGTCATCTTGGTTGCAGTACAACAATGTTGTTGAACATCCACTGTGTCTGGTGAGTGGCTTCTATCACTTTGATTTTATCATCATAATAAACGAGACTCGAACCTAGACCCTAGCATGTTGGTCATTAGGAGTCACAAGAGGTAACTATTCCTGGAAGGTCATCACCCACCCATCCCCCTTTCCCCCCGGGTTCCCGAAATGCCCATCTTTGTGCCTATCATTGATGAGATTCCAGATTTATCCACCACGTTCATATTCCCCTTTGTAACTTCATAACCAACCCAAAAAACCTTGTGGATGGGAGAGTAGGTCTATAAAATAGTCTTTTTTCATCGACGAATAGAGTGGGAGTGGTTGTGTGTATGTAATGGGTTGGTGTGGGTCGGGGGGGGGGTGGGGTTGTTAGGAGTCATCGTCATGGGAAACATCAGTAGTACCACAGGGCCACACCAGACGTCGCCGAGGCCGCCGAATGACAATGTCTGGCCCGCCTGACTCTCAATAACAACAATCATAATAATAACAATAACACAGACGGCGTGAGGCGGCTGGGGGCTGCCGGGCGGGGCGACCGCGGGCATGGGGGAGGGCGAGTGAAGCTACAGGTGTTGGAGGTGGCAGTACAGGGATACAGCTGATTTATCAGACACCCCACAGAGGGGTACAACTAACTTATCAGACACCCCACATAGGCAGTACAGGGGCACAGCTGATTTAAGAGACACTCCACAAAGGTGTACAACTGATTTATCAGACACCCCACAAAGGGGTACAACTGATTTATCAGACACCCCAATTAGGCAATACTGGGGTACAGTATCAGACACCCTACAGAGACAGGTAATGGTGGGCTGAGGGCAGATGGCAATGTGGGGCTGGTGGAGCTATTGGTGGGCAGAGGGTAGGGGCAATGTGGGGCAATATGGCTATTGGTGGGCATAGGGCAGGGGGCAATGTGGTGCCAGTACAGATAGTGGTAGACAGATAGCAGGGGTTAATGTGAGGCTGGTATGACTACTGGTGGACTGAGGGCAGTCTGTAGTATCAAAGAGGTCCAGCAAGTGGCAGATCTATGAGAAAACTTATGGTTGATTTGGAGTGTTTGGAAGAGCAAAATGGCAGTCATTATACCACAAGTTTTGTATGGAGCACTGGAGCACTAAAATGTTTGGGAGGAGGGAAACACAAAGCTGAGCATGTGGAAGCGATAGAACTGCAAGCCAACAGGCATGATTTAAGGACGGAAAACCAGGAGGTCACACGTAGGGGCAGAATACTTAACGGACATTATGGGCCACCAATTACAAAATGCTCAGCGGCTGCTGTTGTCCAAAGGACCCCAGGCAGGTTGGGGATACCTGGCTAGGCAGTGGTGTAAAGGCTGTTGGGAGTCGGCTGTGGCAAGAAATGACGTTGTAAATTCTGCGTTTTAACTTGAACCGGTAAAGCGCGAGCATAAACAGACCAGAGGGACTGAAGTCGTGGACACGGCTCTATAGGCGTCCGGAGAGGCGCCGCCCGCCGCCCGCCGCCCGCCGCCCGCCACCCGCCGTATATCGCCCGTAGCCCGCCGCCCGCCGCCCGCCGTATATCGCCGCCCGCCGCATGCCACCCACAGACACGTCTCAATCACCCAATCAATTCACCCTCCCGCCGTCCAATGGCAGACGGGCTTACAAACCGGCTACGGCTGGCCGTAGACTTGGCAAAAAGACCGTGGAGTGGGGCGGGCGCGGGAGCCGTTCGGGGGGAGGTGAGGTTGTATCCGGGTGGCGGCTGGAGATGCGCCGGCGGGGAGGGGGGAGGGGGGGAGGGGGAGTCGGGGGTAGACGGTGGCTGGTCAGTTCCCTTGACGATGCATGCTATATGAGAGATCACTGACATGACAACACGTACGCAATCTGAATGAAGGCACTGCCCGCCTGGCGCGCTTACTGACAGCTGGGCTCCCAGGGGACTGGAAGATCATCGGAGCTGTGGTGTGGTGTGTGTGGGGTGAGGGCAGGTTCACATTGGTATGGTTCATATCAGGTGAGGTGAGGGCAGGTTCATATTGGTATGGTTCATGGTATGGTTCATATCGGTATGGTTCATATTGGGGCTGCGGTGTGGTGTGTGTGGGGTGAGGGCAGGTTCAAATTGGTATGGTTCAAGGTATGCTTCATATCGGTATGCTTCATATTGGAGCTGTGGTGTGGTGTGTGTGGGGTGAAGGCAGGTTCATATCGGTATGTTTCAGTAATTGAGACCTGATTGCCAAGGCGAGACAAGACAAGTTACAACAAGCTCTCATGTGCAATTTATACACAACGCTTTTTGAGAGCAGACATGATATAATTAAGACACGCTTAAACTCCCAGGACAACTGAAGACGAGAAAAACAAAATGTATAATGAAATGGAGACATCAAGTGCCAGTTACAGGATACTTCAGGTGTTTAGCAAATAATAATGTATCATTAAACGAATGCTTCAGAAGTAATGTATAAAGGATTACTAGATCATGTAATTTTCTCATGAATGTGTGCCGTTTCTAGCATGATAAGGACTAATACTTTAAACAATAATATCATATATCTAATTCCCTATCATGAAATAGTGGGGGAGTCTCGGAGTATTATACTTCAAGATAAATACATATTTATATATTATAACATATACATACATGTACAGTAGAACCCCACTTAAGGGGAATTCCATGCATGGGGACACTCTGTGTAAAGGTATACTTTTACTCGAAAGGGACCTACTATAAGATTCTATTTTATTTTACCAAGCGTTAGGAAAACACCCTACTTAATTTCACACTTTAGGATGGTGTTCCCTTACACGCGGTTCTACCATATAATACAGACGATAAGCTTTGAAAGTCTTGGGTCAGAGCTCGAATCCCATTGAGCTTGAATTGTGTAGTAATTCACAAGGCGAAGCAGCGTGAATTACGTAGCAATTCAAATGAGATGCGATCGAGCTCTGGCCCTAAACTTGAATAGGTTCTTGAATTTATCTCACCCTTCACATTGACTAATGGGCTACCTTTGTGACACAATCCCCCATTGAGTTTTTTTGTAATACTCAATGGGCGTTGGATACAAGTTCCCAATGTTAAGTCTATGGGGAAAAATACCAAGGGTGAGACAAATAAGTCTCCTTATACGTGGTTCTATCGTATATATAACAGTCCCCTTACACGTGGTTCTATTGTATATATATGCTATATAGAGGAGGAGGATGTTGGAGATGGATCGAGTAGCTCAATTCAGAAGAATAAGATCATGGCCCACGGACGCACGTGAGTTGCTCGGTGGTGAGAGAATAAGAGGTGGTCAGCCCTTGACTGGCTCCATGCTATGAGTTGTGTGGTGTCAAAACTCTGTATCCAGTATGTCGCACACACTGAATGGGGAAAGCGACTGTGTCTGTTGCCGGCATGTCACACACACTGGATGGGGAAAGAGGCTTGGTCTGTTTCCGGTATTTTACACACACTGGATGGAGAAAGTGATTTGTTTGGTTTCCAGCATGCACATACACTGGATGGGGAAAGTGTCTTGGTCAGTTTGCAGCATGTCTCACACACTGGATGGGGAAAGTGGCTAGGTCGGTTTCCGGCATGTCACTCACACTGGATAGGGAAAGTGGCTAGGTGGGTTTTGGCATATTTGGTACACTAGATTGGGAAAGCGGCTTAGACAGTTTGCGGCATGTCGCACACAGTGGATGGGGAAAACGAATTGTTCCGTTTGCGGCATGTCGCACACAGTGGATGGGGAAAGCGGCTTGGACCGTTTGCGGCATGTCGCACACAGTGGATGGGGAAAGCGACTTGGTCTGTTTCCGGCATGTTGCACACACACTGGATGGGGAAAGCGCCAGGCACAACATGTCTATCTCAACTATTCTGAAATCAGACATGAACAAATAAAGTGTGCTCGGGGATTATTGTGATACGCCTATAAACACAAACAACCAGCAAGTCCTGCCCGGGCCTCCCATGATAAAGCCTGTCGCGCGACAGTAACCAGCCATAATCTGCGCGCGCACCGCAGTGCTAAGCCGCGTCGTCTGGCTGGGCGTTTTTAGGTGGGCGTTTCTAGGTGGGCGTTTCTGGGTGGGCGTTCGGGGGTGGGGCGTTTGGGGGTGAGATCCAGAGAAAATTCCCGGTGGTGGTAAATCCCTGTGTGGCCAGACTAGCGCAATCACACTGCTGGTCGGGCAGAGTCGAACTACGACCCGTTAAAGGCCCTGCTCCATTGCGCCGATCCACTGAAGATTGATTTGGTCGCCGACCAATTGCTTCCCAGTCGCCGATAGTGGAGCTGTAGTGGAGCTGTAGTGGAGCTAGAGTCCCGACCCCCCGACGGTAAATGCTCAAACTGCTAGTGGTGCTCCATAACGGAGATTGAGAGCCGATCCACTGGGGACTAGCACTGGGGACTGGGAAAAACCCGGTCCCCAACCTGTCGCCGAAGTGGAGCAGCGGCGCCGACCGAGGTAAGATCAGGGGAAGAACCAGGGGCAAGAATTATCGGAGAACGGGAGGAGATATAGGGTTAAGATTGCTCGGCGACCATCAATCTCCAGTGGATCGGCGCAATGGAGCACAGCCTTAAATAGTCGGAGCAGGTCGCTGCGACTGGGTCCTGCAGTGTGAACACGGTCACACATACGCACGTGCAAGGGGCGTGTTCATATCATTTTCATCAAGTCACCCCAGAAACAGGGATGTCAGTTGGGTCAGGGGGGAAAAAGTGGAAATATTTTCATATGTATATTTTTCTGCCTCAGAGATCGGGAAAACTTGGATAATATGCCCTTGTCGGCCATGGCATGAGGCTGAGGGTCTGTGGGGAGGTTAAACCACTGGTTTTTTTTGCGTAACTGAGGCTAAATCAGTATTATCTTTGTTTGACACAAGGACAAGATATTACGTATACTGAATATGAAAAAGTGGATTTCCAAGGATAAATGGATAACTGACATCTCTGCAAAAATAGTTTAAATTAGACAATAATCGATGGTTTTGTGGTCAGGCCGCCGTAAACCACGACAGGTACACGGGTGGTAATACACGATATCAACCTCTAGTAGTTTACAGAGCCACCTGTCCACCAAAACATCGTTTGTTGTATTTATTATCCATCTTCTCGAATTAAGGAAAACCCATGATTTACCATATTAAAGGGTATATCAATAGGGACTATTATTCCCAAATGGACTATTTCCCCATAATCAATGGCTCTGAGGCCATATAATAGATTTGAAATCCGTATACAATGGTTAATTTGATTTTATAATTCAAGAAGTTTTAAGGGGGAAAAAAGCTCATTCTCCATTACAATGTGGTGTTCTTCTATGCGCATGTCCAGTCACATGTCGATTACAGCACACAGCGACATAAAAGAAAACAATTCAAGGTGTCGATTCCAGTACAAAGTGACATAAAAACAAATATGCGATATTCTTACTGGTCATATTTTATGTTTCCTTTTGCATGGCAACATTGTCCATATTAGAGAGAGATCGTTAACCCTTTCCCTCATTTTGAGTCGGTCGCAGTAACATATACAGCAAAACCCCGCTTCTGGGACACCCCGCTTAAGGGGACAGTTTGCTCGGAACGGAGGGTGGAGGGTGTCCCCTTAAGCGGGGTTTTACTGTACATGTATAAACACAGAAAACCTTGAGTTACATACATTGAGTTGTGATATCTGACGGTCTCTGATCAATGGGTAGTTGTTGACTGAGTCTCAATACATTCTCAATGTGCAGAGATGTCAGTTGGGGGATCATGAAAAAGTGGATATATCATTCAGGTGGAATTTACGGCTGCAGAAAGACTAAGAAAACATGGGAAACACATCATTATTGGCAGCGGAATGCAGCTGGAATGTGTCAGGAGGTTTGAACCACTGTTGATTGGTGTGAATGAGACCCAATTTATTTTCTCTTTGCTATACACAACAAAAAATGATTTCATAAACTGAAAATAAAAACAAGAGATCCTTAGAAAATAGGAAAACTGACATCTTTCAATGTGAACTTTGTATACAATGGTAATAAAAACTAATACAAGACTGGCTCTCCAAAACGCATCCCATCCTTCCTGAGAATGGCATACAAATATTCTCTGTAACCACTGCAATACAATTCCTTAGAGTTTTCTGACTTCTTTTTGTGTTTTTTTTTAGTATATTTCCTTACAAGCCAACTTTGAAGGCGCCGTCTGTAAATGACTCCAAATCCATGGAATTCAACTGGCGTATGTATGGTTTTGGTTGAGTGGCTTTGGAGCGGACTGGTGCTTTTTTATTATTCAAATTGAGGTGAACATGAAGGACTATAGTGAGAAAAATCAAGGCTATCTCTGTGTTACGAAAAGTGTTATAAACGGTACGAGAAGTAACAAAATTGCACAAGGACATAAAAGGAGGTTGCAATCAAAGTAAACTATCAGGTATAGGCAGTCAGGTTGTAGTTATTCCATTCTTATCGATACAATAATATAACACAAAATCAGGAGGAGGTAATAAAAATGACCACGGTAGAAAGTGTAAGAGAAATGTAATATTGTAAATCAGCCAAAACGACAAGTGTAAAACCACCAGGTCGTAGACTGTGAAAGAAATGAAGTCCTCTAAATTAAGGAAAAAAAGTCCATTCTAATGATCACACATATCTATGTGTCCGGTGTGAGGTGAAAATATGACCAGAGTAATACAAAATTAGCATATTAGATTCCACGCATATATCATTGTATTGTACACATTATTTCAATTGATGCGTTTGCCAATTGTTGGAGAACTAAGAGCAGAAACTTTCCGAACGCCTGACAGGCCAGGGAATCTCTGCGAGGAGTTGTGAGGTAGGTGGAGGGGTAGCCGTAAGATGAAGGGACCGGAGCCAGTCTAATGTACCCTCTGAAAGGGAGACTATACTGTGTGCATCCTTCAAAGTTTCAGCATCCTGCTTTGAGATTTTCGGAAAGAGGGAACATTATCAGAGACTAGGGAAATGGTGTGAGGTACACCAGTCTCAAGTACATGAGTCTCTCCTTGTGAATCCCACTGTCTGCCCAAACTACACTTCGTGAAGCAGTCGTTGGTGAATATCAAAAAGACTCAATTTTGGTTGATATAACGCACTGCATAAAAGCCATAAATCTCTATGGTCTATCACCATATCGATTAAATCAATAAATCTACATCAATTAGACGGAATACTTATCTTACATTAGGAACCCAGGTCCTTTTATGAAGCTATGTTTGGACTTCAGGATGTCAGTTGGGGTTAGGACAAAAAGGTGGATGTTTTTTCCATGTGGAATATTCTGCCGCAGAGAGAAGGAGATCACATGGAGAACAAGTCGGTGTCGGCCATTGCTTGTTACTGAGAGTCTGTCTAGACCACGGTTTTAATGGTACGAATGAGGCATAATTATCATCGTCTTTGTTCTTTACAATAAAAAACATATTGAAACGAAAAAATGTATTTCCATGGGAAAAAATGGAAAGGTATCATCTGTGTATATACAAGTAATCCTGGCCTACCTTCTCTAAGCACGGGAACCAATGACTGGGAAATGTTGTGTTACTCACCTGCAAGACAGATCATGAAAGACACATTAGAAAACAGTGAAAGGCATCAAATTACTAAGACGGGTAATCGTTACCTTTGAGCGTGGGCCACAAGCTCATACACAAGGTTAGAGTGGTCGCATAAACTTTCAGCTTGCTGCAAAAAAAAACTAACCCTTCAACATTTGCATGCTAACACTGTGACATTCGAAAAGTGCTGAGGACCAGTGTCTCAGAGGCATGCCCATTGAACATGACCAATGACTACAGACCAAAATACCTCATTGGCCTAATGATGCTTGTTTTTGAAGTGGAGATTGATCTTCAGACTATCATTGAATATTGTGGATGTATAGTATTGCCCATTTAAGTTTTAAAAACTATAGGTCACATCGTCAGTGTTTTCTAGGGAATTGAAGAAAACCATATTCTTCGGTACATCTCCTATGTAAATCCACAAATGAAAATGGCGTCATTGCGAATTGTAGGATATGCCTTTGATATGTCTATACATATATGGCAATACATACTGAAACAACACTCCTACACATACGCCGTGATACGTTTACAAGAAAACAACTACATGTAGCTCATCAAATGTAATTCGAGTCTAATGTGTTTGATCTTAACAGTAAACAAAATAGCCACCTTCTTTCACATGGATTACTTTCCCTCTAGTTGAATTTAAGATGGTTCTTTTTTTTTCAAATGTTAACCAGTTTCAATAGATAGATGTCGTAGGTGTAACATGTTTCATATTTGATACTCCGTATGGAAGGATCTTAATATAAACAACGTTTGGCTGACACTTTCCATTCTAGTAGATCTGGGACGATTTTTATCTCTGGCTCTCGCTGGAAAACATGGAGGGGGGGGGGGGGGTGAGGGGGCGGGTGCTAGTTCGGTGGTTAAAGCACTGGAGTTGTAATCTCAAGGTTGTGGGTTTGAGTCTCACTGCAGCCAACTTTCTCTTTCACACCCATTAGTGGTAGATTTACTGCTATATCTGAGGCAAGTCCTTCTTTACACCATGTTTATGTGGTGTTGTGTGCGGCCACTTTTGTCCTTCATCTCCAGCAGTGGCAAACTTACTGCTATATCAAAAGCGGATTTATCTCACACCATGTCTATACGGTGTAGTGTACGGCCACCTTTCTCCTTCATCCCCAGCAGTGACAGTCTTACTGCTATTCTAAAGGTCAGTCCTTCACATATCATGTCTATGTGGTGTGGGAACTAACAAACTCTCACCTCAGTATACGTGTAGAGGTGAGATTTCTACCTGAATTCATCACATAGATTCGATCACAACCCATGATGCAAAAGACGAAAAAAAGCTGAACCTTGAGAAAGTCTGGAAAGGACATTTACTGATTGACTGAACGTTAAAACAAACAAATTAAAATGAAGCTCGATCAATAAATATCTGAGATCTACGAAGAGTAAAGAGTATTTCTAATTATAATCTGCACCTGCTTATCAAAAGAGAGAGAATTCTGACAGGTGGTGCCTGGTCCAGGCTTCAGCTCTAATTGTAGACTCACTTGTTCTGGGAAAATGACGTAACAGTGAAATAACAGGTGCAATTCACAGTCTCCCATCACGTCAAGAGGATTTTATTTCATTAACTGTTTATAGAATTTCTAGTTTGTAGCGGATGAGAACACAGGTAAGTTCAGACTTGACGCATCGCCCTTGGCTGTCGAGTGATGCTAAGTTGTTACGTGTTTATTTGTGTAACGTCCTGGTATATAGACACCTTCTCAAAGTTCATTTTTGTTGGGGTTTTTTTCATTTTCTTTAGCAATCTTTTATTAATCCTTCCACATATCCATACATCATACAATTTGCAGCTCTGTAAGATAACTTTCCGTGTATCTTTCACACCATATCTACACTATTTAAACCTTGTGGTCTCTTCTCATTGCTCCTTTATCTTAAAGTTTTGGAACCAATTTTTAAATCTATCTTATCTAATCAGCCTAACTTATTCAGCTTTTCTCACTGGTTTTACATCACAGGGGTGGCGATCAAATCTAGGAGATGAATTCAGGCAGAAATCCAACCTGTACACTTTTGGAGAGAGTTATTTTATTTTCCACACCACACATACATGCAATGAGACTGATGGGCAATGAGTTAATGGATTATTAGTTAAATAATTTTGATATGTGTAGTTGTTAGTATTAAGACGGGGCTATGTTTGTTCTTGGTGGCAGCTACCGCTCAAGTGGGCTCGATGTTGTCATCGGCTGACGTCACATATTTGTTCGTTCGATTACGACATTGTTGACATCAGCGTAATCGTGGTGATTAAAAAAAAAAAAAAAAAAAAAAGAAGATATGTGTAGTTGTTGGAGGTCAAAAATTCGATGGGTACTTGAGTTTTCAAACGTGAAATGTCGTAAAGATAACGCAACCTCAATAGACGTTTAACATGGATGATTTCATCAGTCAAATATAATTAAGAAGGATATTGATGAATGTTTGGCCTGTGTTCACTGTTTTTGCCATCGAGTTTGGAACGCACAGTAATATGAACGAGGTGATAGCCGATTGAATATTTCGAAGCGCCCCAAACGAGATGGTGAATGGGTACTCCGACCAAACATAAATATGTTTCTGATTTTATCTTAGCCTGGAAATATTTCACTGTTTATTACCCATTGAGTATGAATTACTATACTCGCACGCCTGTTGAGTATGAGTTTTTAATGTTAAGCCTATGGACGTTTATACCAGCCTACGATAATGATGCAGACTCCTACAGGGATATCAATTGGAGATGGGTGTGAAAATATTTTCCATGTACAATTTCCTGCTTCAGAATGTCCAGAGAAAACGTAGAAAACACGTCAGTGTAGGCCACTGCGTGTAGCTGAGCGTTTCATTTTACACCCAAAAAAGTGAGAATTATATATGCAGAAAATGAAGAGTGGATTTCCATAGAAAACTGCACAGAGGCTGCGCGCGCACCTGTTCGGGGAAACCGGATCCGGAACCTGCTCGTCACGTGACTACAATCTGCGTGGGGCTCTCACAGTGTCAGGACAAGCGGCCTGTGGTCCAGAGCAGTGCTGGTCTGACATAACTCTTGACTTAACCAATATGTCTATTACAAGTGGGTGTCCGCCAACTAGATCGACGGGGGAGTGTTACATGGGGCGCCCAGTGTAAACAAACACTCTGCGGGGATTTTACATGCACATGTATCAACGTCACAGAGATTAGATCTCACTGCGGTGAGATATCACTGTGCATTAAAGGGCTGGTTCCACCAAACGATGGAGTTGCTGTGGTATATCTTATTATTTCTTACAGTGTCGCGATATGTTATGCCTCCTTTGTTGCAATAGGTCACGCTATTGTACGTGTACTTTTCACGATGTCATGTGTATACTTTGGTGCTCTACCACCGCGACACCTCAAGATGCATCACGGCAAATATGCATGCGATTATTCAAAACCTAGCAAGATTTAGCAAGACAACCAAATTGTGACTAATCTCGCTATATCTTGTGTGTTGGTGGAACCAACACTTAAGCCAGGCACCCACTGCTTGTGACACTGTCCGACATGGATACGAATCAAAATTCCTGCACAACAGCCTTGTTGGAAGGTAGAACAATTCTGTGTCTTTGAGTGTCAGAGTGCGAAACTAAATTACCGCATTGTCGCTATGTTGGAAGGTTGGAACATTCAGTGTTGTAGTGTGTCTGTGTGTGTCAGAACACTTGTTTTAATGCGTTGGGAGCTCAGTGGATAACGGCCTCAATAGCGGTGGATACAATTAGTATGGAATATAAAACTCATACTAGTCCTAGTACAGTATTTAACAATCTAAAAAATGCATTCATAGAAAAAAGTCCTGGTGAAGGTACACATGGACACTACCGAATTACCGTCAAATTAGTCCATAGATCAATCATGTTTTACATTGTTTCATGATTAGAAATTAAAATGAAAGTACCTACATAGAGTTTTGGCATTTGTTCAACTTATTTTTGAAAGAAAAATAATCGTTTATTTTGTTTTGCCTCTAAAAAGAAAATGCAGACCACAGTCAATTCAGAGCAATAATAAAACTATAGATATTCCCATATATTGTATATGATTACTTATAAAAATACGGAAATTTATGAATACAGCATAAATATAATGAGGCGTCATAGATCATCTCCAGTCACTATAAAATTAATATATTCCACCTTCATGTTGATTCCAGGTCTATTCAACGACTGCCCATTAGCCATAACATTAATCAGAGTAGACACTTGGCCCCGCATTCCTCCTATGGGGCACATGTTGGTAGTGATAACCTTGGTCCAGGCTTGTCCTTCAAAACTAGACACAATAGTTCATGGCCAGACACAATAGTAAACACCACACTACTTATCTACGATATCATTAGGGCCAAGAATGGACACAGCCATTGTTATCTCCCTCCTTAGGGCGATAATATGGTGACAATCAGTGCAGCATGTCTCGAGCTCAATCTCCACTGTCGTGCCAATAACTCAGAGCTGGGACGTGGACGTAGGCAGATTATAATGTGACAACACTTCCACATGCGGCGCCCCCATACATAACCAGGTTTCCCCGTGCACACACATGCCCGATCAATATGGTGTAATATACGGAAACGGGGTTACTGGAGGTGTACGTCAGAAATACGCCGTATGTTTGCCAATTAGATTATCCCAATGCTGAAGGCCGAGGGATAATCTCGTTGAGAATTTTACCAAGTAGTTTTGAAGTACAACAACACTCAGCCTGTTTTGGTATTATTATTTTATGCTTTGAAATGTCGCTATTACTGGTCTATTACAACGCGTCAACTACTTGTGGTTTACAACCCCCTGTTCAATGAATAATCGATCACTGTTTATATAAACTAGAGAACCCCAGACTATCTCAGTCAGTTAGCCAGGAACTCTGATGAAGGTCATTGGCCGAAACTTGTAGGTACAAGTTGCTACTTAACAAAGAACAACCAACAACCAATAAACTGCATGTACAACGAAGGTTTTTTTATTAAAATTTGTCAAACAAACCCCGAATCACTTATGGTTTGTGGTCTCAACACCCAACACTGTCTATTTAAACATATTACACTCATACACTCAATCCTCTTATGCTAAAGAATACGTTGCTATGTAATTGTTTGACCGAACGCATTGCGTAACCAAGCAGATAGGGCGCACTACCGGCATGTGATAAAATGTCTAATACAGACGTGGAAATATGGAAATATTCACCACAGGAAAATGGACAAATATGAAGATTCAGGTTGCCTTGTAAGAAATATTTATGGGGATGGATTTATAGATGATTAGGCTTCAGTCAGAGTTTGGTGACATGTTTAGACTGGTGAGTTTTGCTTCATACTCATTCATACCCATACTCACAGAGCAGCCCAGTCCACCGACTGGACTCATGCTCAAGGCGTCTGTCTGGGTGTTACGTCATAGGATTATGTGCTATGACGTAACACACACCCATAGTGCACAGCGACAAGACCGACGCGCTATTACGGGCCCTAGCGGCGACCGGAGGAATTACTCTCTTGAATGTCCGAGAGGTACCAGCAACGAGCTAGCGTTAATATGAACCTAGTCAGGAACCAGCAACCATGTAAAAACGATTAGTTTTCAGCCTATTTCAAAAATAATTATGGAAAAGGGAATGGAGATCAAAAAAAGAAAGACATGGTGCCTTTGATATCTTATTTTCAGAGTATTGTTGATAGTCCAAGTTGCGAGACTTGCGTGATTCTACCCAACAATGTTTGGTGTTTTCAGATGGGAAATGTCGCAGAAATAGCCTCAGAATACAACAAAATTAGGCTGGGCGCTTTTTTTCATCATATGTCTACGAACGATGATGGGATTTCCCTCCGCCAGCCTCCGTCCCGCCCAGGGAGTTCACCGGACGGGGTCAATGGGTGCACCGGGACGCTGCCTCGTTTTGGGCGCGGCCCGCATCTTTCCGTCACTCTGCAAGCGTGTTTTCACTCTCCACTCACCAAGTGGCCCCAGAAAGCGTTGGCACAAGCTGGGGATGTCTAAATTCACTAACATTTGCTTGACTTTTCCCTTATAAATTTTTTTCCCTGATAAATGAAAAGAGAAATTATGTATAACAAACATTCCTACAGTCGTCCTTTCAATCTATGTTTCTGATTTATGACATACCATAAACTTTTATAATCCTTTCTTGACAGCTTCTGTAGCCAAAGTGTTGGTGCCGGATCACAGCAATGCCTCTAAAGTTCAGAACATAAAACTTAATTTTCTTTGTTATGCATAGATTTCCAATCTGTCAGAATCGGTTGGGTGTTCATACATAAGTATGGAAATTCAATTTTTCGCTGATAAGAGTTACTTTCCCCGCCAATTTTCAAAATTCTATCTTTCCTAGACAAATTCGCAAATTTCCTGAAAAATCACTGACCTTGAGAAAATAAACCTTACATGATTTCTCTCTGACGCGTAGCAACCCTATTCCTACACTCAGTCCCGATATGCATCTTCTTTTTCTCAGTTTGCCAGACAATTTACAGCTAATGGGACCTCCCCGTTTGGCGTTAACTCATGTTCCCTGCAGGAAACTGGTTCCTCCACAATAATACCTCTCCTCAGCTCTCCCGATAATTCGCCTCTTTTGCATACATCTGGCGCCCCCTAGTTTTATCTGAAAAAGTTTGTGTCGTCACCAAGGTCATCTATTTTACGTCCTGATCGCTACCAGAGGCTATAGTGTTTCTTCTTTATAATAAATCTGTCTTTCCTTTTCTTCTTTAATATGATATCTACTGAGGCCAACAATTTTTGCCTATTATATATCAAAAGGCACGTTTTCGACAGGATCTGCTTGGAGTTCCTCGCCCACATAGGGACAAGCAGAACCCGACCTGTCCATGGAGACTGGAATACAACAAAAGTGAGATTGTGTGCAGAAAAATTAAGATCGTGTGCAGAAAATCAAATCTGCTGTTCTGTCTTAGTAGGTTTGTAGCCAGATATCCTTATTATCTTATGATTTATTTCTAGCCATGTTGAAAAACTAAATTTAACAGTGCAGTTTCTGATCTCCTTACCCTGAGACGAGCCTCTGACAGCCTCCGCCATTGTGCAATGGTGCATGATTCGCTGGTACCCATATCATGCTAAAATTAAACGCTGCGTCATCTATGATGACTGGAGAACCAGCCTGTAGTGAGGCCTACTTTCACCAGATAGCACGCTTGTATGCTCTAGCTAGTCTCGTAATAAATTAACTAAGTTCGAGCGACAAATTACTATGTATGACTATCACCTAATAAATTCATATCATATTGAGATCGATGTATGTGTATTGCATGAGGATTTATCTCACCCCTGGTATTCTCTTTCCCATAGACTTAACATTGAGAACTCGTACTTAACGCCCATTGAGCATTGTAAAAAACACTCAATAAGATATCACAAATGTTAGCCAATAAGTCAGTAATATTTTTATTTTTTATTTTTTATTTTAGATCTTTTATTTATACTGGAGGGTCTACTAGGGTAGCACCCTGTTTTCAGTAGGCTCCAGTGGCCAATGATAAATTTCACATAATTCATAATGAATAATAATTCATAATATGGGTGAACTAAGATCTGAACGGCACTCGTTCCATAGCCACTGGAAATATGCTATTCGTTTTAGTTTGCTGCATAATCTCTCTGGGCTTTTTCAGCGGTTATGAATCTCAGTGCAGGCCCTTCTTAGTACTTAGTGATGTCCGATTATGCACTCCTATATAAATGGTTTTCTTGACAATTCTAGACACATTTGGCTGCGGTACACACGCTTCAGAAATACCCCCTGTCAACAGGGACCTTACTTGCCAACAACAACTGTTGGGCTGGAGAGATAACATTTGGCCATGCTGTCAACACTTGGGGGTGCGTGTTGATAACAGTGGCAGGTGTGACCTCGAATGGTAAATATGAACTGAATTCGTACTCAGTCGACACCATCAGCTGCTTGTAAAAGATATTGTTGACACTTTTATAATAAAAATTAATAAAAAAGCTCCCTGCTTCCTGAAAGTGACTATGAAGCGGGAAATCATATTTGATGGTTAATCTGTGTCGTTTCATTGAAATGACAAGGAGGACTTTGGGGTATAGCAGTAAGCCACAGAGTTGACCCAAAGAATGGAAGTGTATGTGGATTTAGTGGTGGTAAGTTTGTTTGATTTGAGGTCTAATCAACTATAGACTTGCTCAAGTTTTTGATTATGAAAAGTCATTAAATGATGAAAATCAGAATAAGGTTCATTATACAGGGATGTCAGCTGGAATAAGGGAAAAAGGTGGAAATATTTTGTCATATGGATTTTTCTGATATCACAGAGACTGGGAAAACATTGGATAACATGACCTTGTCGGACATGGCATGGGGCTGAGGGTCTGTGGGCACTGTTTTATAGTCATAAATGAGGCTAAATCAATATTATCTTTGTTTGACGCAAGGAAAGGCAATTACAATTGTACATATACTGAAGATGAGAAAGTGGATTTCCACGGAAAGGTAGAAAACTGACATCTCTGATACAATATGTATCCTTGCCTGATGGGCCCATGAATCAGTATTCCTGCAAGGAGGGGTAAGGTAGGTGAAGGGGTAGCCATAGGATGTAGGGATTGGAGTCAGTATAAATCGACTATTTACAGGTCCTTTGCAAACTTCATTGAGGTTCAGGTTTTACACACAGATGAATTAGGTAGAAACCCTACCACTTCACATCTCCCTATTACTTAAATACGCCAAGGACCCGTTATATGATCCTCACCTCGTAACTTTAAGATTCTTTCACCCGTAACCAGTTTCAATCTATTATCTTATCCCTGTGACATCAGGTCTATGCCCTCAAAATAAGTTCACATTCTAGTCACGTATGTACACGGAAACTAAGTCTGCCATATATGGTCATATGCAAAGTGGTTTAATACTTGAAACAGGAGCATAAACAAACTTTGAAATATATCGTATCAAAAATTGGCAAACCCACTGTGGAGCCATCCTATAATGTCACTTTTTCATGTGGATTTGTCTGCCTCAGAGAGATCGGGAAATCTTGGATAACATGACCTTGTCGGCCATGGAATGGAGGTGAGGCCATGTGAGGAGTTTCAGTTTTATTGGCCTATATGAGGTTAAATCAATAGTATCTTTGTTTGACACAAGGAAAGGCAATTACATAGACTGGACATGAAAAAGTGGAATTCCACAGAAAAATGGAAAACTGACATCTCTGAGTATGAGCCTGGTTGCACAGTCACAATGGCACCAACGTGTCCCTTGTAGAGTCGTATGTCAATTATTTTTGCGTACCAATATCTATCAGCACTCCGGTGATCTCAACTCACACTATTAACCACCCGCTTTGACCGCCCACCTCTCTTTTCCCACACTATCTCAAACAGCTAATGGGGATAATATTACCGAGGTGAGAGTCCTTTTACTTCCTACATATAGACATGGTATGAGAAGGACTGGCCTTTGGAAATATAAGGAACAGATTTCATTCAGGCATACTAAAGAAGAAGCCAACAAGTTTTGGTCATAGTCGTTGTTCTCCACGAGGTTCATGCGGAGTGATTTGAACGAGGCAACAGCCGAGTGAATATCACGGAGCTTTCAAACGAGCTGGAGAATGACTTCTTTGACCAAAACGAGTTGCTTTCTGTATTCATCTCACCCCTGTACACACTAACAGAATGGATGACACACAGGATAAAGACCATGGAGAATAGACTGTTATACTCAAAGGGGCATGGAGAACGAATTCCTAATGCTAAGCCTATGGGACCAAAATACCAGGGGTGAGATAATAACAATGTCTAGATACAGTGCCGTGGGTTTAGCGCGGAGGAGACCACGTCGGGGAATCAAGCGAAAAGGCGGCAGACGACCAGACAAATGTCGTCTGTTGATCTGCTTTCACCTGGCGTTTTATGGCGGGAACCGGGAGCGAGGCAGACGACAATTCTCGTGATAAACGCCGCTGCCCTCAGCGTCTGGCATTTTGACGCCCGCGCATTGGACGCCGCCGCCGCCGCCGCGTCCTTCCGCTCGCTATGCAGCGACGTGACGTCATCACTACGTCATAATCATCCATCAGACGCCGGCGCTGACGATGCCGGGGGTCGCGGGCGGGAGCGGGAGGGGGTGTCTGGTTCCGCCTTCTTTTCTTCCCCGGTTATTCAAAGGACCGTACATCATACTCATTAGTCTAGTTATTCGTGTTTACGCCATATTTTACGCAGCTCTGCCAATCTCGGCGACTGTATTTCAGCCATCATGTCCGCGTATTTGTGTGTCTTTTATGTGTCTGCTCCCTCTGTTTGTACGTCTCTACCTGACAATATCTACACCGCCCTATGGTCCCCTTTTTAACATGCCGTGTGGCCTCTTCTTCTCCGATATCACTGGTGTAAATGAGCTCTTGTCAATCCGTCATTTTGCCTTTCCGGTATTTGCTATCATTTACCTACCCACCAGTCCTGGAGAAAGAAATACCCCTGTCAAAATACCCTCATAATGACCAAAGATTGCAGCCTCAACCTACACACCCCTCCAGCATGTGTAGCTTTTATCAGAATTCCTAGCTATCAGAGGAGTGTGGTATTTGTTGCTTTTATCAGAATTCCTAGCTATCAGAGGAGTGTGGTATTTGTAGCTTTTATTAGAATTCCTAGCTATCACAGGAGTGTGGTTGCAAAGGAACGTTTAAATCTCCATGTCGATGTCTTGTCTGCTCTCTAGAATCCTGGCCTCTGATTGATCAATCGCATATGACGTCATTTCGCATCACTTCGCCACGGTGATGGTTTTTGAATATTAAAAAAAAAAGTTATTCCTATGGCTAAACTTGTACCAGGGGTGAGAAGATGTAACAGGGACAATCCGGAATTGCTGTTACATGGAATCTGTTTAGCATATGTGTAAAAGAAACAAAAGTTTGTCACATTTCTCAGTGGATTGGGAAATTTAAAAAAATCATGAACATATCGGCAGGGGGTTTGGGGCCACCTAAGGCCCCAACAGGGTTTGGGACAGTTCCCTACCTGGGGTCAAGGGGGTGAAGCCCCCCCCTTCCCCGAAGCGCCTCCATTTTGAGCTATTCTAAGTGAACTCCTAGTCTCAGCTGAGAGCTATAACTGCCAGAATTGTACAATATTGGCTCATCATCTTTTAGGTTTTCATTTTGAACCCCCACTCCCACTACCTAAAAATAATTCTCTCTTACAAATGATCCTTGGAATATAATATTACATTCCAATTTCTCCATTGAGAAACATGCGTGCACTGTCCCTTGGCCTAATTGGTCAAGCTCAACCTGCGTAACAATCTGCGAGGGGTTTTCCCTTGTTACAATCAATATGGTCACCCCCACACGTAAACACTGAGTATAGTGCAGCATCTTGATGTACTTAAGATTCTGCAGCTAACTGTCATTGCAATAACACCTGCAATATAGCTTTTAATGGGGACATGGTCTTGGACTCCTTCACAGTATCTAAAGACCTGATGGTAAGAGTAAAACATCTTAAAATCCGGGAATATCTCATGCCTGTTACAGTGAATTGTAAATGTGTGTTATTTCACGGATGGACGTGACATTGTCAATGTCAGAGGTAAGAACTCACCATCGACCTCATGACATGTTCCTAGAACCTGTGCTATTTCTGCCAGTTACTCTTATAGCACATGTCAGTTCCTTGTCATAGCAACCTTATTTCTTATTATCCACCGGTTACGAAGTCTCCAATACTAAATCTATAGGGACTGTGTTATTCACATACCAGAGATTATGGGTGGTCGTAATCTCCACCCTACACAGAAGGAAAATTACGAGAGAAAAAAACCTTGTGGACAAAATTGTGCGTGAAAAGATGACGGTCATGACATGTCTTTGACAATAGTTAATTCCCCGAATTCTTACCTTGGTAGAAGTATGAAGGGGACTTAAGATTCTAACGAAGCCTAAGGACAATGATGGATGCCCTAGGGCAACAGGGAGATGATACTGCAGAGAAATTGTCAATGCAGAATGATGAATACATTATAAACTGGTTTCAGATAACAGTATCATAATCCCCTCAGTCTAGACTCAATGTAATGCCCTCGCTGGGATATTACTACGCGTCGAGTCCTGGGAGGTCATGGCCGCTTGAATCTGAAACCAGTTGGAATGGTGTATGTAACTTAGACGGTCTGCCTGGAGCAAAATATCACCTCATTAAATCTATCCGTGCAGATAGATTCAATCTCCAGAATAAATAGGACAACACTGATGTTGTCGCCGTAACAGCGAGAAGTTGATATCAGAAATCTGGGTTAGGGTGAACGAATTGCTCTGTTATTCGTATTTCTAGCGTTGTTGTACGTCTAGGGATGTCAGTTGTGGTCATGATAAAAATTGAGAGGAAATATTTTTTTCATTTGGAATTTACTGCCTCGGAGAGACCGAGAAAACATGTAAAACACATTGGAATAGTGCTGAGGGTGTGCCCGTTGAGGTTTAAGTCGGTGTTTATTGGCATGAGCAAGGCTCAATTTAGCCTATATTTGTTTTACACAATGAAAAAGAATTACATGTATTTGAAATGGAAAAGGAAACAAGGACTTCAATGGAAAAGTTTATCAAGATATCTTATCCTATACCTAATCATAATAAAAGTATATCAGGTATTACATTTACAAATATGTTGAATAGAATACACAAGAGAATGACGACCGTTATCTATTTCTGCTCACCCCGCGTGCTTTCGTTAGAAAGCCTCTGATTGGCTGAGCCATAAAAGTCACGTGTTGGTGGTGGAGTGGGTTTGGTAGTTTTTTTCCTCTACTTTTTTGTGTGTGTATACTTATACTGATATAAGCGTCATCCCTTAAACTGTGAAACATCACGAATTAACATATATAGAAAAAAACCCATAAAAAACCGCAGACACACAATCACGTGACCTGGCCATCTCCATGACGACATTCCTTTTGTCAATAGTGCATACTCCACATTGCTTATTTATCACGTCTGTTAATATCTGAGAAGGACATATGTCGTGTGAGATAGAGGGTGGTGTTAAGAACAGTGCGACGTGATATATCTCTGCCTCACGACCGCGGCTGGTCATCAACTTCCACCTCCTCTAGTGCTGCTCCTTGGGACACGCAGCTGTTGGCGGGAAAATAAATGTCGTCTGCTAAGACGTAGTAGTGGTGGTTCTGTCCCGGGTACATGGTACTTCTTGTATCACTGACTAGGGAATAGCAGTGGTGATACTCTCCTAGGTACACAGTATTTATTGTATCACTGAGTGACGATGGTGTACTTTTGGTGATACTGTATCGGGTACACATATCATTGTGGTGGTACTTTCCTGGGTACACTGTATTTCTTGTATCACTAAGTGACTATGGTCTAGCAGTGGTGGTATTGTCCTGGGTACATGGTACTTCTTGTATCACTAAGAGACTATGGTCTAGTAGTGGTGGCATTGTCCTTTGTACATGGTATTTTTTGTATCACTAAGTGACTATAGTATAATGGTGGTGTACTGTCCTAGGTACACAGTACTTCTTGTATCACTAAGTGACTATGGTGTACTTGTGGTGATACTGTCCTGGGTACATGGTACTTCTTGTATCACTGACTAAGAAATAGTAGTAGTGATACTGTCCTAGGTACAGAGTATTTCTTGTATCACTGAGTGACTATGGTGTACTTGTGGTGACACTGTATTGGGTACACATATTTCTTGTATCACTGTCTAAGATGTAGTTGTGGTGGTATTGTCCTGGGTACACTGTATTTCTTGTATCACTAAGTGAATATGGTCTGGTAGTGGTTCTGTCCTGGGTACACAGTATTATTATATACCTATGGCCGTATGACCCACACATACTGCCCGCTGCTACCCATGTCATATTTATATCCGTACGTCACCTAGGTGTACGGCGGCAAAATCTAAAAACTCCCCCAGAAGCAAGGTTAAAAATAGGATATTTTAAGGTATATAATAATAGAGAAACAGGCTTACTGTCTCTGTACGGATAAAATACGCGGTAAAATCGGCGATCAGATGAAACGATGCCTTCGGCATCGTTTCATCTGATCGCCGATTTTACCAAGTATTTTATCCGTACGGAGACAGTAAGCCTGTTTCTCTATATTACTTGTATCACTAAGGTGTAGTAGTGGTGGAACAATACCAATGCCTTCCACGACCTTCTTGGATTGAGTTCCTCATAACTTTCCAAATAACTCGGGATCCGATCGGAACTTGAAGATATCTTTGTTTGAAGTGTTCCGTAACACAAATATCTCGGATGTTGTCCCTTTTAGATGTTCATGAGTCCAGACATTACATATAGTCTCTCACTCAGAAACTGAGAAGTAAAACTTACTCCACCTTATAATTAGCTAAATTATGCATTGGAAGTATTTGTTATATGAAACATGATTACATAGCGCAATTATATCTTTGTTTCTTGTGTAAGCATCTCATGTGCCCTATCTATGACAATTTTAATTGCACTCTGATGTCTGACAGCAACTGCAAGTCTGAGAAATACTTACAAGCCCTAAGATGTCAGTGAAACATCAGTGGACTTTACAAATATGAATTATCCACCTATGACGAACTCGCCATAGCAACTGTATAGTGCCTGGAATGTCCAACTCGGAGATTCTTGACATTCTGGAAAAAAGAGCCTCATCGATAATGGGGTCCAATTATCAAGTACTCTGAAATAAGTACTCTGAAATTAAATTTGTATAAATCAGTCACGATAATGTCATTTACCATCAGAAATCACTGTCATAAAACATTATGCATACTAAAAATAATCAAAGATGACCAGTATCATCTCCGTCTGTCGCTCATGCCAGGAGGGCTGTTCACGACATTGTTAACCCTTTCCAGGCGAGCAGGTTGGTGGGTATCAGTAGCTACAGGGCTAGGATGCCCCTTGGGCTATATGTATTTGGGGGAGAGAATGCCTTGAGATACTCAAGAAAGTTTCACTTGCCATGTGGCCTAGAGAACTTATGTATTGCCATAGTTCAATTTTTGTTAAAAGAGTATACAAGATGTTTTGATTTCCACACATATCTTTCCTTATTTTACACAAACTCTTTAAATTTTTCATGTATTTATTGGAAAGTGCCTGAATATACATTGTATAATGAATGCCTGTAGGCATTCTCACCCCCTGTGTACATAATGCCTGTAAGCATTTTCGCCCCCCCGTTCGCCACCCATTGTATAGAACCTCTATTTATTATCCATCGTATACAAAGCCCCCATTGAAAATGTATGGGGACTGAGTAAACCACGACCCATTGTATAGAACCTCTCAGATACCATAACTGTGGTATACGGACTCAAACCTGCGGTATACGGCCTCAAAACCATGGTATACGGGAAAAATAGTCCCTTTTACCATAGAGCAAAGAAATAGTTCCTAGTGTCATACCCGTTATCATGGCAATTACTGGGTTTAATTTATTGGAAAAGATGGATAATAAATGCAACAAACGATGATTTTGTGGACAGGCAGCTCTGTAAACTGCTCGCGGTTGACGTAGTAATACACGAGCGCTAGCGAGTGTATTACTATGCGTCAACCTCTCATGGTTTACGGCCGCCTGTCCACAAAACCATCGATTATTTTCTATGTACATAATGCCTGCAGGCATGTTCACCCTGAATGGGTTAAAGCCCTCTGCCCCTATGCAGCCAGTCCAGAAACTGGCCCGAGTGATAATGAAGTTAAACATGACATTCACAACATCGCTGCTGTACCATAAACATCGAGCCAGGGAGGAGCTGCTACAAAATGGTCACTGCTCCAACCCAGTCATCTGTGTTACTAATAAACATGGAGAATTTTGATGATTAATCTCTTCACATAGAAACCAAATAAAATAGGCCTCTGCCTCTTTTAGATTTCCAGGAAGATGATTTCCTAGAAGGGAGCGAACTCTATCGAACCTTTCAGGTCATAGCAGCCTTGTCAAGATGTGTCTCTTCTCTAGGAATGGCTGCTTTTATGAAAATTTATAATAATATATAATTCTTTGTCCTCTACATGTATAAGTATGTTTGTCCAAAGACTGATGTTAAATTATAATCTGCACTTGTCACATGTTGTGCTCTTGTTTGACACATATTCATCAGATATACTGAAAATATATAATCTTTGAGGCAATTGATTAGAATACTTACGATGTCATTGTCACCACATACCGCTTGTCCAGTATTCGCTATTTAGACTTTCACACATAAATAAAACAAAAGTTCATCTTAGTGCTGATAAACATAATGAATGCTTATGTCTATCCAACATCTCCCTCTCTAAAGACTATAATGCACCTGTCAAAGAATCCCACCCCACAAAGATTACAACTCATAATTTGAATGTTTAATCACGTGATACGAAACATTATCCTAAAGATGGTGTTTCTTCTGAATAAATAAACTAACTGTGGTGTTAGACCTACATTCTATGAAAATTTGATTAATATTGCTCCATTATTTCCTTGTTCAAAACTAATTTGTGTGTTTTTTTTAGAAACGATGCATCAAGGCATCATTCACCCTGGACTGGTTAATCGCGTCCTCTTCAGGTTGCACTCATTCAAAACAATGTCTGGGTCAATAATTGCGTAACATCACAGGGGAACCTGTGGGTATATAGAGACTAGCTCCTTGATGTTTTTACACCACAGGGGTGATGATCGAATCTGTAAGATGAAATTCTTTGTCTCACACCTCAACCTACGAGGGAAATTTTAGCCACCAACATGGCACCCTCCCTAGTAGTCAGGGGCCCAGAGGAGATCTTTTTGGAGAATATAAGATGAATTTAGGTAGAAATCTCAACCCTACAAAAGAAGCATGGTATGAGACGGACTGGCCTTTGATATAGAGGTAAGTCTACCACTGGGGATGATGAAGGAGAAAGGTGACTGTACACCACACCACATAGATTTGGTATGAGAAAGACTGGCCTTTGATATTACAGTAAGGCTACCACTGCTGGCGATGATGCAGTGGGACTCGAACCCATAATTACTCGTTCAATTCTTTATCCAATGAACTATCTCTGGTTCAAGCTTGACAGATTAATCTATTTTCTATGTGTCTTTTATTAACAGGACAGCCCTCAGTATAACCATCTTATATCGCTAATGGCTTCAATACCTCTTCTGATTGAATCCATTATGTTTTTAACCATATCGCAAAGAAAATGCTGAACAATGTCAAGACTAGGTTAGGAGGGATGTCAGATGGAAATGTTCATCGCATGGAATTTTCTGCTTCAGAGACAGAGAAAACATGGAAAACACATCTTTATATGCTATGGACTGGGGTTGTGGTGTGTTGGAAGGTTTGAAACACTGTGAGTGAGACTCGATTAAGTCTCTTTGTTTCATACAAGAAAAAGAAACTGAAAATAAAAACAAAGATTTCCTTAGGAAAGAGGACAACTACCATTTCTGTAGTTGCCATTTTAGAGGGTATATCAGTAGGGACTATTTCTTTACTCTATAACACAAAGGAACTATTTTCCCATATACCATGGCTTTGAGGTCGTATACCACAGACTTGAATACGTATACCATTGTTATGGTATCTGACAGGTATAATATAATTGGGTCGTGGTTTACTAGGTCCCCACACATTTCAGTGGGGTCTTTGTATACCACGGATTATAAAGTAACAGAGACATCCAGCACAACTATAGGGGACAGAGCCATTGTTAGTACCTGAAACAGTCACTAGGTGGTTGGGGGACAAAACCTGTATTCTGGCTCTTTGTTCTTACGAAATTCAGCTACCTTTCAATGTTTTACCAAGGTCCATTTGACTCTCTTCACTGATCCCAGAGCAGGAAGATATAATGCTAAAACCCAGGACATGAGGTCTTTTACATGGAACACTTTATTTACATATGAGCAAGGCAAGAAAAGTGACATTTCCCAATCATCACTCACTTCTTTTGCACCTCCAATAGTGAAGAACAGCTACTTTTTCACCTCCTTTAGTAAAGAACACCTACTCGGGGAGCGTCATGGCGGCGCCCATGGATCATAGGCTATATGCCGTATACATGTACATACATGTATATATTCCCTACTCAGTTCAATCCTGGTTGTTCTAGACATCCGATAACTTACCAATAACGAAAGGAAGCGTGTCTAGACTCGGCCACATGAGGTCAGACTGCATCCTCGTGCGGCGTACGATCAGAGACCCAGTCAGAACCGTAAACAGGAACAGCTCAACCTCCCCGGTCCGTGTTCACCTTGTTTTGTCTGCTGTGCAATCCGGTATTAACCAGGCTCACTGTAGACACCGGTAAAGGTGGCACTCCTTCCCTGGTTCACTGAGATACCTTGGTGAAAGGGCGTGTTCCACCGGGCCGGCGGTATTCAACACCGCTGGAAGTTTGTTTGTTTGGTTTGAGTTAACGTCTAGTCAGCCATGATAGGTCCTTACCAGACTTTCTCAAGGTTCTTTTATGCCACGAGGGTGGTGATCGAATCTATGTGATGAATTCAGGTAGAAATCTCACCCCTATATATTTACTGAGGTGAGAGTTCTTTTATTTCCCACACCACATAGACATGGTATGAGAAGGATTGGCCTTTGATATAGCAGTAAATCAATCACTGTTGGGGGTAGGACTCGAACCCACAAAGGTTCATCACATAGATCCGATCACCACCCTCTGGTAAGGACCCATAATGGTTGACTGGACGTTAAATCAAACCAAACAAACAAACAAATCATGGAAAATCATCAAGGTCAGCGAAGTAATAATGCACACATTTACAGGGAAGTCGGGCACGCTGCACCGCTAGAGCAACCTACAGAAACAGGTTTTGCGGCACAATAAACCGGAGCGGCGCAGTGTGGGAAGTCGGGGTGTATATGGTTCCAGAAATAACACGGAGTTGAAGGCTTGATCAAGGCTTTATACTATTTCTGTGTTTTATAATTTCATGAAATTCCATGAACTCTGATATCCCTCTCCAATTGACAGCCACTGACATTCACCGATGGCAATGATGACGACTGTTGTCTTAGTGCGACGAACTTGAGTAAGTGCGACGAATGTGGCATATAATGATATGCAGGGAATTTGCTGCCTCAGAGAGATCAAGATAATGTGGTTGGAGTAAGCCACAACATATGGCTGAGGGTCAGTAGTGAGGTTCAAACCAATTTCATAAACATGGAAACAAATTTATACTTTGAAACAGTAGATTTCTATGCAAAAGTGATGCATATGTATTATGACTGTCCTGCTTGTCTTATCTTTGGGTATATATAGCCCTTATTCTCCAAACCGAGGAATAATGTTCTTTGATCAGTAGACTAAAACATTGACTATCATCCTCTAAGCAAAACCATCAATAATCACTCAAAACATGGCGCCTCATCTTTGATTTGAACGCTATTACTGTAGTGACACTAACGCTAACACGTGTGGCCTTTTATGCCGCTGTCTATCTCAGAGGTACCTGTATCACTATTTATATATATCATGTATGTCCTGTTCTGCTTGTCTTATCTTTGGGTATTTCCCTTGTGCTTAAAACCGAGATATAATGTTCTTTGGTAATAAGTAATGAATAGCTTGTATAGGCTTCTGTACGTGAGTATAGTGGGGTTGTTTTTATCTCGTATCTCGATCATTAATGTAACTTATGACATGCATGGAAGAACGCCTAACTCTGTCTGGCGAATGTGCCAAAGAAAAAATGAATATATACATATACATGTACATGTACATATAATAATACCTGTACTCTGAAGTTAAGTGTGGACCCAGGCCCGCTGTCTCTCTCCATGCTGACAAAGCATATCCATACTCAGCAGCATACACATTTCTATGCATCTAGAGTTTCCTTCATGAAGCTGAGATGAATTATTCAGATAGACCCTGCCGTGCCCACTATTATGTACATGTCTGAACTGAGTGCTTTATAAACAAACTAAAGCATAAATAGTTAACATATTACTCACAATGTATATTTACAATCAGAGTTCCTGGAAACCTAAACCTGCTCGCTTGTCATTTATAGTAATCTTACAATGTATGTATCAATTATTTCTCGGCAATATTCTTTGGATTGTACAGAGTACAGAGAAACGAGTGTTGCCATTCGAGATTCTTTGTTTTACAATTACAATGAAGTTACTAATTATTATAAATACTGAGTATCATTCCTGTTAACTAACCAGTTTACAAAGGAAACACTATTGACTAATTACATTGTCTACCAATTTATAAAGTTTGAACTTGAAACACACCAACTTTTTCATCATTTCAAACCCAGCAATATCCAACCACCCAACCGACCCGGCAAAAAAAAAAAAAAAAAAAAGCAACTCTAACGACTCCAAGAGTACCAGAAACTAAGATAGTATAACAAATGTGGTTCCTCCACTAGATATTGCTATGGATGTGGTGTGGGTAAAACCATCCTTAACTGCATTATTATAATAGTATGAGCTTGATGAAGATTATGAGATAGTCGAAACGTCGGTTGCTTACAATATATACCCTCCTCATGTAACGGTATCTTTGGTAGTTGCATTGTATTACACCCTAGAACTTCCTTTTTCTCGTTTGAACGTATTTTAATTTGACACTGTGTAAGCTGGGTCCTGCTCTGGCTGGTCTGAGAGCTGCACGTGCTGCTTCTCGGCGTTCCTGGGCTGATCATGGTGACCGCTGAGACGCCGGGCGAGACGCCGGACGAGACGCCGGGCGAGACGTATACCACGTGACACAAGGCGTCTGACGTAACGCCTCCATGTGTCAGCAGTCACAGGTCTGGTCGGCGGCACGTGGCGCACGTCAGCCCGGGCGTGTGGCGTACGCCGTGTGACGTGTGGCGCGCGCCGGGCGTACGCGGGCGGCGTGTGGCGTATGGATAGTGGCGTACGCCGTGTGACGTGTGGCCTGCGCCGGGCGTACGCGTGTGGCGTGCAGCATGCGCCGGGTGCTTTGTGGCGTGCGCCGGGAATACCTGGGCAGCGTGTGTATTGCGGATAGTGGCGTACGCCGTGTGACGTGTGGTGCGCGCCGGGCATACGCTGGAGGCATGTGGCGTACGGACAATGGCGTACGCCGTATGACATGTGGCGTGTGCCGGGCATACATGAGCGGCGTGTGGCGTACGGATAGTGGCGTGCGCGGGCGGCGTGTGGCGTACGGACAATGGCGTACGCCGTATGACGTGCGGCGTGCGGCGGGCGTAGGCGGGCGGCGTGCAGGCGTCGGTGAGCAGGTCTAGACAGTGAGCAAACAAAGCTCAGCCGGCATTGTCACCAACCAGGAACAACAACAGCCCCCTCCACCTCCACCTCCACCCCTCCCCACTCACCAGCCGACCTCGAGCACTAGCCAGACACACCCACTCCTCACAACCATCCAGCCAGGGGCGCACAAAAAAACCTCCCATGTTTCTATATATTTTTTTGCCCTCCTCTTTTACATACATTTTGTACTCGATCCTTTTTAATTGTTCCTTGCCAGCAGTTCTATATTTGCGGCGATAAGACTGGAGTGGGGCGGGCTGATGTATTGACCGTGTAATGCTCCACACAGACTGGTGAATACGTGTTTGTCCTCCGCTTGTCTGTCCCTAGTCGATGAGCCGTCTGCTCTAACAGAGAAACACGCTGTCCACAGTGGCACGTAGCTGTTCAGTCACACCAGCCGCCACTCTGCCCCCAACGCTGTACACAACACCAGCGGTGCGTTATCGAGCATGGGAGGTCGTGGGTTCAAACCCCGGTCGGGTCATACCAAAGACTTACACAAAAAATGGTACCCACTGCCGATTCGGTTTAACACCCGCCATTAGAATGAGGAGTTGGGGCAAGGGCCTGAATGGAAGAATGGCTCTATAGCCGAATTCGGTGACTATGAACACAAACATTCCCTAATAAAAATTGTCAAAAAAAAAGAGGATTATAGTAGCTACCCCCCCCCCCCCCCCATATTCATGTACCTATAGCCACACATTCCATATCCCCCCAACAAAAAAAACACACACACAAAAAGATACAACAAAAAAACAACTCGACTACAGTGACGGAATCTTCATGGTTCGCATTGAAACTTCCCCACTTTCTTGGCACACACCAATGGAATTCTGGAGCATCGAGGGTGGTGTAATATTTAAAGAAAACGTAATAAGTGAGCCCGTCGCGATTGCCGTTCGAGGTCTTTTGTCGAATAAAATATGTCCCGATGCCAGAGGCAGAGTTTGATGTTGTAATACACTCATTGACGCTCATGTATTACTACGCGTCAACCTCTCTGGCTTCCGCCTGTCCACAATACCATCGATTATTGTCTATTCATATACCTATAGCCACACATTCCATATTTGGGAATATTTCTGATATTTAAACCAAGGCGAGAGTTTTCATACCTTGGTGGACAACATGACGTGATCTTAGCCAATCAGAGAAAGTGTTATGGCAGTCCATGGCATGTGGTATAAACAAGGTTGGCGTGCGACGGCCGTCAAACTGACATGTTTGTCAGAAAAAAAAGTATGACATATTTCCAGTATTTTAGGTATGTAAAAATGGAACAGATTCTGGCTGTGCGAATTTAGGAATTTCTTGGTGACAGTCCCAGGCGGTCAGATAGCCATTGTGACGAATTGTGTTCGAGTAAATTCTAAACAAGGAAGGTGGGTCAGGGCAGGGCAGGGCAGGGCAGTACAGGGTTTGGCAGTACAGGGCAGGGTAAGGCAGTACAGGGTAGGGCAGGGAAGGACATGGCAGGCCATGACAAGGCAAGTCAGGTCAGGTCAGGTCAGGTCAGGGCAGGGCAGAGAAAAGCAGGACAGTGCAGTGCAGTGCAGTGCAGTGCAGTGCAGTGCAGTGCAGTGCAGTGCAGTGCAGTGCAGTGCAGTGCAGTGCAGTGCAGTGCAGGGCAGGGCAGAATAGGGTAAGGTAAGGAATGGCAAAACTGGAAAATGCAGGATAGGGTAGGACAAGGCAGGGCAGGGAAGGGTAGGGTAGGGCAAGGCAGGGCAAGGCAGGGCAGAGCAGGGTAGCTACAGCAGACCACCAACTTGTTGGGCTGAGTGTCGAAATCTGTGGGTTTCACTTCTTCCATCAGCCAGACAGAAGGCTGCCGTTCTATTTTTAGCACGTCTGGACAGTGGACAAAGTCACCGGTGGCGGACGAGCGAACTACAGGTGTGTCAGCATGTCAGATGTGTGTCACCTGCTTCCCCAATCCCCCACTAGGTGGTGTCTTTACCACGGTCACTCGTCAATGTCTGAGTGTGTCAAAGTCAGGCCAGGAAGGTGCTTTTTTTGTTTGATTTTATGTCCAGTCAACAATTATAGGTCCATACCAGACTTTCTCAAGGTTATTTTCTACCACAAGGGCAGTGATTGAATCTATGTGACGAATGCTGGTAGAAGTCTCACCCTTACACATTCACCGAGGTGAGAGTTCTTTTACTTCCCACACCACATAGACATGGTATGCAAAAAACCAGCACACAGACAACTACAGAGGGGCCTTGGGGAGGGTTCAATCACAGGAAGTGTTCTGCTGACCTCATCTACAGCAAATCTACGGACTTCTTTGTTGGATTTCAGGTCCATTATAGGTCCTTTCGAGATTTTCTCAAGGTTCAGCTTTTTTGTCACTGCGTTTACACCACTGGGGTGATGGTCAAATCTATGCGATGAATTCAGGTAGATATCTCACACCTGCGCATTTAATTAGGTGAGAGTTATTTTACATCCCACACCGCATAGATATGGTGTGAGAAGGACTGACCTTTGATATAGCAATAAATCTACCACTGCTGGGGATGAAGGAGAAAGTGGCTGCAGTGCCCCTCGAACCTACAAAGTCCCACAACCTTACGTTTACAAGTCCAATGTCTTAACCACTGAACCACCTCCCCAATCCCTGAGGGTTATGAAAATGGCAGCATTGCTCTAAACTTAGAGGACGCTACTGGCCTGGACGAGACTGCATTTTTTTTGTTTAGATTTCTTTTTCTCTCAATGTGTGAATACGAGTTTCCACTAATCTGATCTTGGAGAGAAGGGGCCCAGTTTAGACACCTGCCGGGGGCAGTAGGGACAGAGACTGGTGATAAATGATCTGCCTGATACAAGTCGTCCCCCTTACTATACACACCCCACTCCTCTCTCCCTGCATAGATCTACCTCACGCCGAGTCTCCAAGGTAAAGGCCAGCCAGACGGTGGGAGCAGACAAAATACACATAATCCGTAACGCAAATCCTCGACTCGACCCGGCCCGGCCGCGGCAGTGGGCTAAGGACACTTCTGATTAAAACATGCTCATACCTTATATTTGTTCCGCTATATTTATTTCAGACGTAGTACGCTTGGAAGTCACGAGCTCGTAAAGTCAATAAAGGCCACATCAAGGCCATCTAAGTCCACAGCATATCGCCATGGCCTTAGGCGTGGTAACTGGCAGGGTCATATCTGCTTATAATAACTAATATTAGAGGGTGTTGCTATCAGGTATATACTGGAGAACTTATCCCGAAACGAGGCCAGCCTCCAATTTAAAGGAAAACTTTCCCCGTTTTGAATATGTCGCACAGTAATGTGATATATGTTTACTTGAGTAGGCAAAATTAACATCCTTTTGTTCCAATAGTGCAGCAAGAGATCAGACGAATACATCGCAAATGGTACCATTGGTTTAAACTACAACCTAACATAAGTAGATAAATAACAATTCTTTTTAATACAATACAGGGCAAAAATCAAGACGGGGCCAGAAAACCACATGGTAGCTTTGTATTGGGTCAAGTTCTCCAGTATTCTGATATCAAGATTTAATGAGGTAAAATATGATTCCCTGCATGTTGACAGTACACTATGTTCCGGTAGTGTTTTTACAGCAGTGCCTGTCCTCATACCTTAATAACTTATGTTGAGGAACTGTAGTTAGCTTATATTAAAAATCATGGATATGGTTAATTAACATGAGTACTGGTCTATTGTGATAAAAGAAAACCCCTTTATGCCCTTTGTGCCTGAATGTTTTTTTTATGCAATGTTCTATCATTGTATCGTGATATGTATTTTCTGTCATTGTAACGTATATGATTATGATGTTGTCTTTTCTATGTGACATAACATGGAAGATCGTTCGCCGTGTGACGAATTGTTATCGTCGTAAAATTTTGTTTGGAATAAAGAAATCTCTTGTGTCCAGGAAGTGTTTCTACAGTAGCGCAAACTCTGTGTCGCGGAAGAGTTTCTACAAAAGCGCAAACCCTATGCCCCGGAACTGTTTCTACAGTACAGTAGAACACCGCCTAACAGGCACCCTACGTTAACAGACACCATTGCTTGGAACAGATCCTTCAATTACATGTAAACTCTATGTCCCAGAAATGTTTCTACAGGACACCCTGGTTAATGGACACCATTGCTCGGAACAGATCCTTCTATTACATGTGTATTTTAACCCCGTGTAAGCGGACACCCCAGACAGACAATTCAGCCCAGAACAGAGGGTGTCAGCATATGCAGGGTTTAATGTACTTCAAACTATGTCCCAGAAGTTTTTCTACAGTGGTTCAAACTCTATGTCCTGGAAGTGTTTCTACAATAGCCAAACTCTATGTCTCGGAAGTGTTTCTACATTAGCACAAACTCTATGTCCCGGAAGAAGTGTCTCTATAGTAGCCAAACTCTATGTCCAGGAAGTGTTTCTACAGTAGCACAAACTCTATGTCCCAGAAGTATTTTACAGTATCGCAAACTCTGTGTCCTGGAAGTGTTCCTATAGTAGTGCATACTTTATGTCCTGAAAGTGTCCCAGAATAGGTTCATGTACAGACAGTTAGCTTAGTGTTTCTTTGAGTCATGCAAATGAGCTATCACACATGGAAGGTGAGACTAGCAATAAATCAGCCAGGACTTTAGACACTGGTACATGCATATCATTAGGTAGTTTGATATAAAACGGTCAGAGGGGATGACATCATAAAGGTCCCTAGAGTAATTAAGACTCTCGGGGTAGAAATGCAGTATTCAGCTCGGGATTAATGAGACTTTTCGACAGTAATCAGACAACAGTGATACCTTACAAATGAGTATGAATCTCCATAAGTAAATGTCTCACCAGGTAATTTCAACTTGGACCTAGCAATAACAATGACTATGGTAGCCAACTGTAGATAAAGAAATCAAGTATGGAACATGGGGATATATATATATCAATATAATAAAATTCTAGGGATATCCGGATATTTTACTTTTAATCAAAGTACTGTAACATCCACCATAGATACTTTTTAAACGCATTCCCCTCCTCCTGGTAGGAAAATGAGAGCCGATAAAGAACATATTACAAAGAGGAATTGATAAAAAAGACTGCCTTTGAAAAATTTAAATGATACTAGGGGTTTAAGATTTTAAGATGCATAAGTAATTATAACTTCATTGACAAAAAGACAACACTCAGTTAAAATTACTTTCTGGTCATCGAGTTTTGCTGGGAACACAAGTATTACTGAGACATTATCAAGTTTAGGAGACAGCAAGGCAATAGCATGCCAAGATATATATCATATTTCTATTTAAGCTTCCCTTAATCTTATTGAACAAACCTCAGCAATAACTCACAATAAAGAAAATTCCTACACCTGGGGCGGGGTGCCGAGCAGCTCCGAGGTCCCACCGAGCTGCCCCGAGCAACTCGTAGTAACCCCGAATAACTCCGAGCGGCTCGCGGTAACATCAAGCAGCTCCGAGCGGGTCCGAGCATCCCCGAGCGGATCGTGTAACCCCGAATAGCTCCGAGCATCCCCGAACTGCTCCAAGCGGTTCGCGGTAACCCCGAACAGCCCGAGCTACTCCGAGCAGCTGGTGGCAACCCCGAATAGCTCCGAACGGCTCCGAGCAGCTGGTGGTAAACTCGAATACCTCCGAACGGCTCCGAGCAGCACCGAGCAGCTAACGGTAACCCTGAACCGCCCTGAGCGGCTCCGAGTGGCTGATGGTAACCCCAAGCGGCTCCGAGCAGCCCCGAGCAGCTCCGAGCGGCTAGCGGTAACCCTGAACCGCTCTGAACGGCTCTAAGCAGCCCCGAGCAGCTCTGAGCGGCTGGTGGTAACCCCGAATAGCTCCGAGCGGCTGCGAGCAGCTCTGAGCGGCTGGTGGTAGCACCGAGCAGCTCCGAGCAGCTCCGAGCGGCTGGTGGTAGCCCCAAGCAGCTCCGAGCGGCTGGTGGTAACCCCGAGCAGCTCCGAGCGGCTCCGAGCGGCGGTGAACTGGGCGGAGAATGAGCCAGTCTGGGCATCTGCAGGGGGTAGGTGCGCATATCTCCACACGCACTCACATGTCTGGGGTTCATTCGCCCTCACAGATAGACGCGCCTGTACCGCTATTTACTGCAATTAAACTTCTACCGGCCCACTCACCCCTCTCCCCCTCCCCCACTAATACGCGACCAGTTCGTTTAGATGCCAGTCAGCGGTTACTCTTACCCTTCCCAGCCATTATTAATAGGCGGAAAATCCCGCACCCCCCTTGCTCCACCCCACCCCGGGTGCACCCAGTAACCCCGTCCGCTCGTCCCAGACGTTCTACCTGATCCCGACATGCAACTCGCTGGCAACCAGCGTGTGACCCCTGCGGTTACTTCCGCTTCCGTGTTACAGCCAGACGCTGGCGGGCGCCAGGGCGCAGGCGGGAGTTACCCGGATGGAGGGCAAGCTCCATCGCCGCCATCTTAATAAGAGTAATGCAAACCCATCAACGCCTGTGTACATAATCTACTGCTACTAATGAGCGCACGTCGGGGCTATTAGCGAGCCGCCAAATTACAGCCTCGCGGTGTTTTGTTGGTTTGATTTAACGTCCAGTCAACCCTCGTAGGTCCTTACCAGGTTCTTTAATACCACAAGTGTGGTGATGAATCTCAGTGATGAATTCGCGGTGATATCTCACCCCTACACATTCACTGGGGTGAGAGTTCTTTTAGTTCCTACACCACATAGACATGGTGTGTCAAGGATTGGTCTTTGATATAGCAGAAGGCCTACCACTACCGGAGTGACGGAGTAAGGCGGGTGCACACCACACCACATAGATATGGTGTAAGAAGGACAGGCCCTTGATTTAGCAGTATGTATACCACTGCTGGGGATGAAGGAGAAAGGTAGCTGCACACCACATGGACTTGGTATGAGAAGGACGGGCCTTTGATATAGCAGTAAGTCTACCACTGTTGTGTATAACGGAGACTTCGTCGTGTGATATTGAGTTCACCCTTATCTGCATAACTTTAGTCTACCAAGGCAGAAGAGCAGTAAACAGAGGGATGGTGTACTTCCCCTTCTGTGCACTGTTATCCCGCTGTCCTGTACTTATTTGTGGGCGTATTTTCAATATTTTTTTATATACATCACTTTTTCCAACCTCTGTTGTCCTTTGACAACTAAGGAAAGCTGCTGAAAACAAAACTCATTCCACTAGTTAGGTTAACAGTTTTCAAAGTCACAGCAGCAACTGTAACACAGACATCTCTTACAGCCTGATGAGTCTCATAGATGAAACTTCTTCACACTGTAAAAACGCCCCAGTTAGACAGTTAGGCTAGACAACAAAAATAGCTATCCCAGGCTTTCTTGACATCATGACCAACAAAGAGATAGCCATGACAACAATCGTTGTTTGTCGCGATTGCGCTGCTGTGATTGGTCAAGACAGGTCACATGGCACAAGACTATAAAAGGGGATGATAGTTCTAAACTTCCGATTACTCTATGGAAGAACACCTAATTTTTTATGGTGATTAATGTATGTCGTAAAATTAACTCAATAATGAAAAAAAACGGCAAAAACATGTCACCCATTCTCCGGTTGCTGTGTAAGAGTGCAGATCGGGTATAGCCAAGTCCTAATTCATTTTATACATGTAGGGTGCGTACGAGAAAATGTACCGATCGTGTTATGTACACAGCAGTGCACACAGAAACCCGCCCTGTTGTTGGGGCATGTCTGGTTACACTGGCTAGGCCAGGCAGAGTCTGCCTTTCTACTGGTACACTGTGTTAAATAGGCTTCTATGGGTTCCTCTCTTTTTTCCTGAATTCAAATGGGTTGTGAACTTTTAGCCCTCAGCCAATCTGCTTGATTTGGGTATCAAACCAGAGAGCAAACTCACATCTTCTTTTATCAAAGGGGATACATGTGTGCGATGGAGACATGAATATAAATGAACTAATTAACCTGGTAGGACTTTGACTTGTAACAGAGGCTGCTTGATAGAGCCCCAAGGGGAATAGTAGTAGTGGTACTGCAGTCTAGCTCTGTCAGTGTTTGATGACACATTATTAAACTTTATCTGTAATATTGAATTGAAAGGTTGAGATTATTTTATGTTTTATTGTCATTCCTTTTAAACCAGTGTCAATAAGGTATTTGGGTGATCTCGTGAAGGAGAGAGGCATATATAAATACATATGTATATTAATATTGCATTCTGATATGTCTTATTGTTTCCTATCCACACATACTAATACTAGTAATACCTCCCCCTTTGGCTCCCTCCCTCCCTCCCCATCTACACCCCCACCCCTCCCTCAAATTGTCAGTCTGACCTGGTTCCATAACTTTGAATGATTCACCACTCCAGACGTTGTTAAGGTGACAACAGACATTCGATGTGCTGAGACTTACCTGTATATCACAAAATATAAATCGGATTCCTGGCGAAGTCCAGTCTAACTCCAGAACACTGTAGAAACCGATGTTCGCTCCATAGATTCAACAATGAACACTGTATTCCTGTTCTGTCATAATATAAATCTATTAATACCAGAAACAGCTTATCGGTTCCTTCGTCTGCTAGTGACTATCACTCATGGTAGCTGCTATCTAATGAAGACACATTGTATCATATTACGAGGAATCATCCCCTACTTAGGTCATACAGCTGATAACACAAGTATCCGTTCATATTCAAGGAGAAAACAACAACTGCGTCTACTGAATCTCTCAGCTTCTACTCACATGTAGACTCCCAAACGTCAACTATCAGTATGCAGTCTATATAAGAGATTTCTGCAACTTTGGGATCTTTAGAAATCATTTGAGGAATAAAGAAGAAACCAACAAGTTTTGGTCAAAGCCGTCGTTTTCCACGAGTTTGATGCGGTGTGATATGAACGAGGCGACAGCCGAGCGAATATCACGTGGCATTCAAACGAGTTTGAGAATGAATTCTTTGACCAAAACGAGTTGCCAATGTTAAGCCTATGGGCATTTATTCCTGGGGTGAGATAATATTGCCTATAAACAACTTCTTATTCCAAGCGTTAAATACAAGGGTGGCGACTAATTAGTACGAAGAACGTCACGTTTTGTCAGTAAATACTACGTTACCGGAGAAATTGTATTGTATATCTGTCAATTCAGTTTGAAAAAGTCAAGGATAGACTGTTATCTAGGATCACAAAACGTTGCTAATCGAAAAAAGTGTACAAGAATAAATCATATGTTGAACTACAGAACGTATGCACCGAACCAAAACCATGTACAATAGAGAGATAATAAAAACTGACTGCTATAAAAAGTGGAGTGTATTTTAGTCTGGGAGACTGGCTCGATCCAGGTGAGAATATTTAACTGCAGGTGTTAGTTCAGAGACAGGAGACTCGTAAACAAATACAATAAGTGTAGTGTATGTTCCACATTACTCATAAACACATCTGCAGGTTGGGGTTTTTTCTCGTTTGATTTAACGTCCAGTCAACCATTACAGGTCCTTCCCCCGACTTTCTCCGGATTCTTTTACACCACAAGCGTGGTGATCGAATTTATGAATCAAATCTCACCACAACAGAATTACAGAGGTGAATGTTCTTTCATTTCCCACACAAAATCGACATGGTATGAGAAGGACTGGTCTTTGATATAGCAGTGAGTCTACCACTGCTGGGAATGAAGGAGAAAGGGTGGCTGTACACCACACCCCATGGACATGGATAAGAAGGATTGGCCTTTGATATAGCAGTAAGTCTACCACTGCTGGGGACAAAAGAGAATGGTGGTTGCACACCACACCACATGGACATGGTAGGAAAGGGACTGGCCTTAGCCTACCATTGCTGGGGATGAAAAGTGTGACTCGAACCCACAAAGCCACACAACCTTGAGATTAGAGTTCAGTACTCTTAACCACTAAACTAACTCTCTACCCCATCTCATTTGCAGGGTCAGCCAAAAATGCCTGTACCCTGGCCTTTACCTGACAGATTCACGAATCTCCTGACAATCCAATGACTATAAAATAATCAACTTTTTCCTGATTTTTCCTTGACGTGTAGCAACTGGGGGTATTATTCATACGCAGTCCGTATGGAGCAGTGAGCGGTAATTTGCCTGGTGAACAGGAAGGTAATTCTGGGGCCAGACTTTAATGACGATAAACCACGTGCATTATTTACTCCCATCCTAGCCTTTTTCCCCCTACCCCAGACTAAAAGACTCCCGCACCAGGTTTTCAGTGGAAACTTGTTCCACGATCACAAATAAATGACCTAGTTACTCTGTGCCTCGTAGTAAACAAGCTGCAGACCGAAGATTCGTATCTAGCCAAGTGTGAGAGGAAAAGAACGCTAATGAAACGCACGGATATTGACAATTGTCGTCTGGTTCTCCGAATGTGTCATAAAAGAACAAGGAGCAAATACTGTGTTCATCATTGATGAATGAGCGTGGAAATAGATAACAATCAAAAGGTTTGGGTTATATTCGTCTATGGGTCATTTTCTGTAAGCAACTTGTACGCAGTCAATTTGCCATTTCTGCAACTGATTGTCTAGGATCCAAATATATCAAGGACGAGTGGGCAATGAGGTATTTCGGTCCCTAGTGATTGGTCCTGGTCAGTTAGGCATACATCTATATAGCACAATGAGACACTGGCCCTATGCTCCTTTCCCAATGTCACAGTGTTAACATGCAGATGGTGAAGGGTTATTATCTTTTTTTGCAGCAAGCTCAAAGTCTATGTAACCACTCTAACCGTTAGCTCAAAAAAGCTATTCAAAGACTCACTTGTTTACTACAAAGGTGAGACTATTTCTGATAAATCTAAACCTGATTTGTTTACTTCTTTCCTCAAAGACTACATAAGAAATATGTAGCAGATGCAGGGGGGGGGGGGGCACCCTACAAGCAAGGGCATGGCTGGGTGTCAGCATTGGTTGGGGGCGGGGGGGTTCAATGTAAATGCTCCTATGATAAGTGCAGCTGGGGTCAGAAAACAAATTTTCATGTGGATTTTCCTACTTCGGAGAGATTAAAAAAACACGGAAAGCACTTTGTGCCATTAAGGCTGAGGGTGTGTGGGGAGGTTCAAAGCACTATTTTATTAGCGTGAATGATTCCCAATTAACAACATCTTTGTTTTATACAAGGAAGAAGAATTTATTTACTGAAAATGAACATGTGTATTTCCATGAAACAAATATGGAAATGTATCATCTGTGTACAATGTATATATATAAAAGTAACCCTGGCCTACCTTCTCTAAGCGCGGGAACCAATGACTGGAAAGTGTTGTGTTACTCACCTGCAAGACAGATCATAAAAGACACATTAGAAAACAGTGAAAGGCATCACATTACTAGGATAGGTGATCGTGGTTTTGTTTGTTGTGATCTGTGTTGAGCAACTACTCGGATATATAAATCTATATACAGTAGAACCCCGCGAAAAGCAGACATCCTCTGTTCCAGGCCAAAGTGTCCACTTACGCGGGGTGTCTGCTCACGCTGGGTTAAAATAAACATCTAATAGAGGGAACCGTTCCAAGCAAAGGTGTCCGTTAACGCGAGATGTGTGCTTACACGGGGTGGCAGGGTTCTACTGTATATGTAATTAGAATGAAACCCACGAGATGAAAATAGCTTGGTCCAGACTCGAACGAGTTTGACTGCAAAGTAATTCACGAAGCGAGGCTGAGTGAACTATGTAGCAGTCAAACGAGGTGGTGCGGACCAAGTTATTTTCATCGAGTGGGTTCCGGATTTTATCTCACCCCGTATAACATTACCTATTGATAAAATAAATCACCCAATTAACCATTCAGTATTGGGTACACGAACTTCATGGCGGTGGAGTACGAGTTCCCAATGTTAAGCCTATGGAGAAAAATACTGGGGTGAGATAAAAAAGGGGAAAAGGTATATTTCCGTTTAATGGAGTGAGTGGGCTGGAGGCCGGGGGGCGGGGGCGGGGGGCGGGTAGGGGGGCGGGTAGGGGGCGCTTCCAGCAGCAGACTCACAGAGATCTGTCTGCCGTGTTCGTAGACTAGACCCAGTACCGCGACGTGTCACTCAAACATCTGTCACCTCCACGACCACCACCCTGGCCTTGGCCATACTTCTTATAAATATTTTTCATTTGCTCCGCGAAGAAAAGCAAACATGTGCGTATTTATATGTATTCAAACATAGGACGACCTTCGGAAAGGAAAAGAAAACACACACCCACAAATAGAGTATCACAGAGAATGGCTAACACATACTATGGCTATATTGAATGTACTCATGGTGCTAAATCCCCGGCTACCTGACCCATACAGTCAGCATTAAAATCCACCCTACACCAATTCTCCTGCTATTTCAAGACTTTCCTTTTTATCTCTAGACTGGGAGACTGTGGGAACATATACACACACCCCGCAAGTGAGCGTCATTATAGACAGAGCGAATATTTGGCCACTCCCATTACGCCGGTTCCTGGTCGGCGCGAACCAGACGGCCCCGACTGTTCGCTGGTGCCAGCAGGCATGAGTCAAATGTCGTCTGCTACTGGAGGGTAATGAATGGGAGGGGGGAGGACGGGCGGGGGGTGGGGGTGGGGGTGGGGGTGGATCCATACAAGGGCGAGCCCTGCTGTATGCGTTGCCTTTTTATACGCGTTTCTGACACCTGTTATGGGAAATACCGCACACTCGAGTTCAACTCTATTCCCGCCTGTGAACGATCTAACACTACATCGTTACACGTTTCATCATATCATTATGCTGAATATTAAAAAAGAAAATATTGACTGGGTTCAGACACAACCGGTTGTATGCCCCGAGGACTGACGCGTAGTAACATCTGAGTGCATGCGAGGATATTGTGTAGAGTCAACTCCTAGCACTGGGTGTCTCTTTAGCGGGGTGTCCCTTAAATGGGGTTCTTCTGTACACAGGCCAGGCTTGCAGGTTGGACTATACGGAAACGGGTTTACTGTCTTCGTACATCAAAAATATGCGGTGAAGTTGTGCTACAAAGTTATTGATCAGATATATCCCAATACCGATGCGTAGCTTGTTATCGTATTATCATATACCTAATAATGGCGACATTGTACCTAGTCATGTGACCTGATCACAGTGTGATGAACGGGTATAAATACGCCATGGGCAGGGGCAGGCAGTATACTTAGTTGATACAGCAACAGGTATTTATATAAAACGACCCACCATGCTCTACAAGCTACAAACGAGATGGTAATTTACGGTTGGTACAGAACGAGGCGTTTACGCCGAGTTGCGTACGAATTGTAAATTATCATCAAGTTCGTAGCTTATACAAGCATGGTGGGTCGTTTTACATTTAATATATACCCAATGCAATAGAACTGTTAACTTAATTTGGCTAATAATTAATATTCTAACTAATATTTTAAATGACGTATACGGAAAAGGTAGTTTGGGTAGTTTAACGTTCAATTTGTTCAATTAGACTTACTCTGGGTTCGACTGAATCTATGAGATGAATTTCGGTAGAAATCTCACCCCTACACATTTACCGAGGTGAGAGATCTTTTACTTCCCACACCACATAGACATGGTATGTGTCCCAGTCTAGTCTCGTCCTTTACAGTCTGTACGACTCTAAAGAGACAGTCAGCCAGACATCTGAAAGGTGTCAAGGACATCTCGACAATCATCTCTATATTGATGTTTCCAGGAAGCAGTGAAGTATAGCGCAAATCGACATGCCCTAATTACACAGACTCTATGTGGTCACCACGCTCGACCTAGCTCACTTCATAATACCAGGATTATTAGGACGTGGAAATAACACATCATGGCAAGATGATGCTACCTTGAAAAAATAATGAAAGAAAAAAATCCACATCTTTATACCAGGAATATCAGTTGGGCTCAAGAAAAACAGTGGTAATATTTTTGATATGGAATTTACTGCCTAGGAGAGACTGACAAAACATGGAATATACATCTACATCATTTTGTGGTGTTCTTTTCACAGCATTGGCTGCATTTAGAAGTGCTTTTTAGTTAAGTTATATGAAAGTGGAAAACACGGAGTGGAAAGGTTCAAACCAGTGCTTTATTGACGTGAATTAAGCTCAGTTTATAATATCCTTACTTTATGCAAGAAAAAAATATCTCTATGAACTGGAAATGAAAACGAGGATATCCAGGGAAAGAAGACAATTGCCTTCTCTGATTCTACAAGTTATTCGCAAAGTAAAAAGTATTTTCTATGTCGGAGATCAAAAACCACCAACGTCTATCTGACACCTCGGCTTCACGTCCACCTTAGAGGGCGTCCTCTTCATATGAAGTGGTGTCAAGAAGGAGAAAAAAAAATACACGAAGATAATTCCTAAATAAAACTCCCTGTACTGGGACGCCCAGGAGGGAGCCATGAAACTATGGCAACGTCATATGCACCGAATGACCTCGGGGTCAGTGAGTGCTGGCCAGAGGGCCGTCCAATCAGAGGCCTGCTTACATTTGGTAATGGCTGGTATATTGATGCTTGTGTCGCCCATGGGGATCAATTACTAATAATAGTGACATGTTACCGAGCCCTTTATCACCGGGCGCTGAGGTGGAGTCAGGAGCCACTCATGTCTCCGGGGAACAGCCGAGCTACTGGGAGTATGTGATACAGGGATCAAGCGGGACTGAGGAGAAAAGATCAGAAATCTCATGAAAAAATAAGTATTTCATAAACTTGTAAGTAAGCAAGTACAACTCGAGAACTATCCAATTCGGTTTGGTGTAGGCTTTATTAGAACAATATCCTTTAAGTATTTTAATAGACATAATCATTGGAACCGAATGCCTATTGGATCGATATGTATCCTAATTTTCTCTTTATTGCACTTTAACTTGTTGTTATTTGAAGAGAGATAAATGTGAAGCTAAACAGGAAATGCCACTGCCGTCAGTGTATAGGCAATATCGGAATTCCCTCATTGGTTGGCAAATTTGTGTCCCTGGTGATATACACAAAGCCAAATAATTTTGATTAGTATGTACACTTATCATATACCCAGGGATGTCTGTTCAATAAAAAAGTGGAGTTGTCTTGGTTTCATCTGGAATTGCTGGTTCAGAGAGACCAAGAAACGTGGAATACAAGACAGCGTGGGCAATGGTGTGAGACTGAGGGATTGTGCGGAGGGTCAACGCATTGTTTTGGCATGAATGAGGCAGAATTGAAATTATTTTTGTTTTACAAATAATGTTATATACTGAAAATGAAAACCTGGACTGTCATGGAAAAGGGAAAGTTACCCATATTTGGCGGATGCTCGACACGTTGGATTCACGGCCAGCCCGATGGAACACCCGCTTTAAGTGGAGTGCACTCGAGTAATAATTGAAGACTTGGTGCCTGATATATATTAATATCATCTCTGTTTTTAACACAAGGTAAAATAATGTTATATACGGAAAACGATGAAAACATGGATTCCTATATGCCCTATTGAGGTATCCCATAATTCAGTCTGTTCCGGTGTTCGCTGGTTGCCGACTTGTATGGTGATCGACCCTTGAACCGTAACCCAATAATTGCAGTTTAACGGTTTTTATGATCTTCAAATTGGAAATCCGATGTCAGAAATGGAAATTTTAGCTATTTCTGCATGTAAAGCCGAAATTATATTCAGGTTTTCCAAATATAAATGGAAAAACTGTGGTTCATGTGATCCTGGTGTGCCCAGCCATTCGAGAGAGGAACTTGAATTTACCCTGGGCGATAATAGGGAGTTTAGGGCGTATGATAAAATGGAAGGCTGCCATCTCTGTTAACGAACATTCACGTTCGCTTTCACACTAACTATACCTCATCTAATTTAAAAAGAGATAAAGAATTCCCAGGTAGCCCTGACGATTTCTGCCAACATTTCTGTTTTTTTAAATCTCACTTCCACCCTCCCCCCAGTAATGACACAGCCAACAGAGGCCTCCTATAGATCAGGAACTCGTCAGGCAAAAACTACAGAAACAAAAAAACGTGTCAACTCTTACCCGAGGACGCGAAAAAGACCCATACATCTTCGGTGTTTTTAAAAATGTTAGGCAGTTATTCAAATGGGGCATCTGGTTAGAAGTTAGGTATTTCATATTGTAGGTGAAGATGTCGTGGTCCTGAAAGCCTTCCCCTTGTCCACCAAGAACTGTAGGCCAGGCTCAAAATATCAACAGTACCTGAGATTGCTAACCGTCCTTATAATCATTCCGCTCATTATATTTATATGTATATATAGATATAGCCCATAGAACGCTCTCTCTGTGGACGCTCACACTTTGTTGGTTTGGTTTAATGTCCAGTTAACCATTACGGGTTCTTACCAGACTTTCTCAAGGTTCTTTTACACCACAAGGGTGGTGACTGAATCTATATAATGAATTTAGGTAGAAATCTCACCCCTACACATTTACCGAGGTGAGAGTTTTTTTAGTTCCAACACCATATAGACATGGTATGAAAAGGATTGGCCCTTGATATGGCAGTAAATCTACCACTGCTGGGAATGAAGGAGAAGAATGGCTGCAGTGGGACTCGCATCCACAAAGTCCTACAACCTTGGGATTACAAGTCCAGCGATTAACCACTGAGATACCTCCCCACCCCCGGCAACTCACAGGTTGTCCATGGGATGCTCATGAGACACCCGCGGGACACCCACGAGACACCCGCGGGACTCCTATGGGACACCCACAGGACACCCACAGGACGCTGACGGGACGCCGACGGGACGCCTGGATACGCGCCACCATGCGGCGCATTTCTGCACTCGCCGCCAGCCAGGTGCATGTCGGGAAAGTTCAGTCTGCCCCTGGCGGCGCACTGGTTCACCCCGCAGCCGCTCCACACACCCACCCACACACACACACCCACACGTTATCCGTCCGCCAGGAAACTGCCGTTTTTATCCGCGCTTCCCGAGGCGGCGGCGGTCAGTGTATCCTGGACGTCTTTTTCGCGTCCCGCTGGATTGGTTAGCGCCCATCGATCCGGCCGTGTCTGGCGCCGGGCCCCCACCTCCCGAGCCGCCGCCGCCCGCAGAAAAGACGATGAAATAAAACTGTAAACACACCGAGCACTGCCCCGCCCGCCCGCCCGCCCGCCCGCCCGCCGCACCACGCCCGCCCGCCGCACCACGCCGCCACTGTCCCCTACACGCATTGAGAACCAGCGACACGAGAAACCAGCTCAAAGACCACCTGACCCGCCACACCTGACGGCCGGAGACGGAACTACGGACGGCTGGAGGGAGAGGGGGCAGCGCACATCCGGGTAGGTTACTGATGGGGGATGTGGGGGGGGGGGGGGTGTCGGGATCCAGTAAAGTTTGAAAGCCGTTGTCAGGATGGTTAACCCTTTAACTGCAGCATGATGCTTCCAGACATTCCCCTGGCTACGGCAGCATGATGCCTCCAGGCATCTTAGATGTATCATTGATACAAAATTCAATAAATAAAACAATAATTGTTTGAATTAAAGGAAATTCTGACAAAGTATAAACACCATATCGACCTTTGATTTGGTATACCCAAAAGGGTGCCTGCCGTAGCAGGGCCGTTTATGCCTGCCGTGTAATGGTAAACAGGGGAACTGGGTGCTGCAGGGAAAGGGTTAATAGAGAACTCGCCCTGAAACAAAGGCCCCCTGTAATTTAAAGGAGAACTCATCCCGTTTGGGCGCACCCCTCTCACAAGATCTCACACTCTGTAAATCGTATTCTGTACTCTCGTATTCTGTACTCTCACTCTCTTAATGAACTAAGCTTAGAGCCTTGAGAATCCACTGGCCTGCCTCCCGCGCTAAAGACGTACATCAAATTGATCAATGCAACCCAAAGATTCCTATAATCTCAATGATGCCACCTAGCGGCAATACTGTGTGCCAGTGGATTCTCAAGGCTCTAAGCCTAGTTCGTTAAGAATTCTCCTCCCATAGACCGCATCGAGAAACTTCACGCTAAGGATATATGTTCACTTGAGCAGGCTATATTAACATCAGAATGCTGGGAGAAATCCAAACAGGGCAATTCGTTTTGGGTCACATAGATCCCATGGCAAGATCATGGGGCGAATTGGTTTCGGTGCGACTTTTCCAGTATTCGGCAGGACAGCAAATCATGACCGAAAAATATTCCAAAATCATCCCATAACGGGCCCAAATAAAGGGGCCGTAGTCACTTGCTGCTGGGAGATTATGTGCCGAGATCTGACAGACCTGCTGCATTAGCCCCAGACGGTTGGGCATCGCGACGTGCTGTACACTGTTATTTGACACTGATTGGCACAAAACATGTTTTGTATAGAGCCGGCAGACAGCTCATAGCTCTCGGTTCAAGCCGGGACAGTTGGCATTCTTCTCCGAGGTCAGACAGGAAAAGAAACAAGCACCTGCAGCAGACAGCTTTGTGTAGTGACATTACGACAGTCTACAGCTCCAGATAGGACGTGACAACTTCCTTGAGTCCGTGTGAATGCAAGATTAAATCAGAGTGATTTACAAATAAAACTCTGGATTACGAAACTACGAAGCCTTCCGTTTGTGTAATAAATATACATACATATATATATATATATATATATATATGTAATATAAAAACAACTAAAAGAAACCATTGTGGAAAAAACCAGATCCAACCAACGCTATGAATCTTTTAAATTTAGCTTGAGTTGAGCACTGAATTCTACAGACTAGACAACGTTTATACATGTTGTATAAGTACGTCATGAATATTTGAATACGCCAGCATTGTTTCTATGTACAGTGAAAATATCACAACCGTTACTGCAATTTGGATTTTTTCAAAATGGACTAATGCAGTTAGTTTTTTTCTGCATATTATAATTATTCATGGGACGTGGCCCGAGGAACCACTGCAGCAGAGGTCACTCCAAGGTCATTGCTATCTGTACATGTGGAGAAGACTCTGGGTCACTCTCCTCCCAGATCTTTCATGGCGCTTGTGCTTAGCAATCTCTTAGCCACAACCTAGTGACATCACATAGAGAAACTACTTTCAGATTCCAAAAAGGGTAAATGTCAAAAGTTATGAAACTCAAACAACTCATATATAATGAGTTGAGAAATACTGGAATTGTTAAATGAGCAATGAAGATGTATTTTTCAGCTAACAAACACTGCATAATGAGAATCCACAGTTGATTAGACTACCCCGTCGAGTAAGCATATATGACATGACGACAAACAATATCCTGCAATACAAGACTTGCTTTCCACTAAAGAAAGTAATCCCACATTCCTGATTTAACATCACAAATAACATAAATGAGTGTACATTATTTATCATATAAACATGTGCATTTCTCTAAACAACAGACAGGGATGTCCGTAAGGGTCAGGGGAAAAAGTGGAAATATTTTTTCATATGGATTTTATCTGCCTCAGACCGGGGAAACTTGGATAATATGTCCTTGTCGGCCATGGCATGGGGCTGAGGGTCTGTGGGGAGCTTCAAACCATAAACCAAGGGCGTAAATGAGGTTAAATCAAAATTATCTTTGGTTGACGTAAAGACAAGCGAATTTCCACGGATAAGTGGAAAACTGACATCCCTGAACTGAAACAACAACAAAAACTCCCCCAAGCCGCTCAGAATTGGGGATATTTGAAAAACTGGTGTATGGGGCAGATTTGGCCCCAAACAGGCAGGTCGGTGCAGAGATACAAGCAGGGCATGAAGTAAGGTGCAGGATCTATGCTAGGAGAGTCACACCGGGTGTCGAGGTGTGAGACCGTGTCGTTTCTGATGCAATCATCTGATTGGGTAAAGTGACACCACGTGAGTTCAGTCTCATCGTCTCTGGTTCACAAAGCAAAACAAGGCAGATAACAGAAGACACAACAATTAATCACAGCCAATTATATTATGATGACTATCACTTGTTTTCTATGGGTCGGTGATAAAAGCGTGACGCTTCTTTGATGCGTCTAACACTCAGTTATAGGGACTATTGAGTCTGCAATCTAATGTCTGAGGAAGGTCAGACATGCACGCCAAGGTCGTCTGAAGGTCAAACCACAAAAGTCAGGGCAGGCACCCCCAGAGAGACTCCCAAGGCTACCCAAGGTCATGTCAGAGTCACATGATGGTCATGTTATGTTCATCTCAAAGATACATGAAGGTCATGTAAAGTCCATCTGAAAATCACATGAAGGTCATGTCAAGTTCACCTCAAAGTCACATGAAGGTCATATGTTACTGTGCGAGAAGTGCTTTATCATCCACCTGATACAATGTGTCCATAGAAAACATACTCTACATACCCGGAGCATACGGATATGGTGTATGCTCTGGGCGGTAAAAGCCGGTACATACGGAAAAAATACTGCATATGGGAAAATAGTGAATACCTATGTGAACTAATAGAGGGAAACTATGTTCCGGTGAAAGGAAGTCAAAGTTACGAGGTAAGGCTTGGAAAAATTACTGCCCAAGGCCCTGGCCGCGGGCAGTAATTTTTCCAAGCCTTACCGAGTTATTTTGACTTCCTTTCACTGGTACTTGGTTTCCCTATTCCTATATACCTTCAAATGTGGTTTAATAAGAGACAATCTGATTGGTCTAAATGTCAACCTTGGGTAGTATACGGCAACCTTGGGTAGTATACCAACCTTGGGTAGTATCAGATAGTTACTCCACCCCCCAGAGCGTGGTGTAAGCGTAGAGTGTACAGCCATAGGTATATAGGAATATCGGTATGCCACTTGTCAGGAAAAGGTGGATGATAAATACAATATCGACTGCTTTTAGATTGAATACTCGGTTGAATACCCCTTGGAGTTACCTCTACACAATATCCCCGCATGCGTTCGTATATTACCACGCGTCAACACCTCGGAGCATACGGCCACTTATATCGGAAACCAGTCAATATTGTGTATGTCAACATCCAGGTTGTGTAAGGAATCACTCTCCAGCCGCATGTTCTGTAATACCGTCACAGGGACAATACGTGACGCACTCCCCCCGCCCCCCGCCGGCCACCGTCTGGACCCCCGGCCGTCTCTAGTGAGCCGGAGAGGACCGTCCACACACGGGGAGGCCAGACACAAAGCCGGGGGTCGGGCGGGGAACGGACGGGCGGGGGACGGGAGGACGGGGGACGGGCGGGGTACGGGCGGGCGCGGGGAGCAGGGTGTCTATCTCACAGTTACCCGGCACTCGGTGGCTGTCAGATTCTATCTGTGAACTGCCACAAAGGATCCTCGGGTGGAGTCTACAAGAGAAACTGTGGTTTGTTACGTAATGTGCGCTCGATCCTCCCAGACTTCATCCGTTGTCAAATCCACAGTCTGGGAGTACGTGCGTTTTTTATTATTTTTGTGATATATATCACACTCCAGGGTGACTGTTTGTGCACAACAACATTAGTTTTCTGGGATATGCAAATGAGTGCTAATATATGCAAATTAATGTTTAAATATAAAAGTTCGTGCTTGAATATCCAATCAATAGTAAGATATACATGTCAGTGCTTGGATATCCAATCAGTACTAAGATATACATGTCAGCTCCTAGATATACAAATCAGTGCTAAGATCTACAAGCACGTGCATAAATATGCAAATCACTGTTTGAATATGCAAGTCAGTGCTTAGATTCGCATCCCCATAGCTACAACAACAAAAGATCAACCCTTCAACACCTATATATTAGCGCTGGCCTTTTATTGATATGCCACCACTCCATGGTGTGCTTTTACACCTGTCCGTCATATATCAAATCTGAGCGGAGGAGGGGGGGGGGGGGTTATTGGTGCAGCCCCCGCCCCCACCATCAGGTAAGGTAAGCTGCCTGTATTGACATCCCTATAACGTGCCCCCCACACACAGACACCTTTATTGATGCGTGCCCGTCTGGTAACTAGACGCTATTGACGCGCCCATCAATGCTAAGCGTGCTTAATGACTGGCGTACAGAGGGCGCCACTTTTCCGCTATTGACTGTCGTCTGCTCATGCGCAGTAGAGACTACGAGAGACACCTGGCGGCGCATCTTAAAAGGTCTGAACTCACTGAGCTCCCGACACACAAAGACAAGCGTCCCGACACGCTCCCGACACGCTACGAGCGTTCCGACACAATACGACAAGCGTTCCGACACTCTCCCGACACACTACGACAAGGGTTCTGACCCGCTCCCGACACGTTACGACAAGCGTTCCGACACTCTCCCGACACACTACGACAAGCGTTCCGACACTCTCCCGACACACTACGACAAGGGTTCCGACCCGCTCCCGACATGTTACGACAAGCGTTCTGACACGCTCCCGATACAACACGACAAGCGTTCCGACACACTACGACAGGCGTTCCGACACTCTCCCGACACACTACGACAAGGGTTCCGACCCGCTCCCGACACGTTACGACAAGCGTTCTGACACGCTCCCGATACAACACGACAAGCGTGCCGACACACTACGACAAGCGTTCCGACACACTACAACACCGAATTTTTCAACTTTCCAACACCGCTACAATGCAGGAATTTAGTGTCGTTCTTCGACAAACAATGCCAGAATTGTCTAACGTTCTGACTTCTAGACTTGTTACAATGTGATCACATTGTTATCGTTCGCACATCGCAAGGCCTAGGACATCTTAGCGGCGACTTTGTCGTACAGTGGAAACGGGACTTTGTCATTAGTCATCGCCGGTGATAATCTCCCGGATTTAGCCGGGCTGACTTAATAGCGGTGATTCACACCTCAGCTGACCCTTTACTTCCGGTGCGGGGTCTATGGTTTATGTTATGGCGGTAGCTTTGCTGACAGTGGACTACATCACAGTGGCATTTCCTTTAGAAGATCCTCTACATAAACTGATGACAGTAACTCCCCATATTGTCATCATTGTTGTATATTGTGAATTGTTCAGGATATTAAATACAACATGTCATCATCTATATCCCCACCTGAACAAAGTACAGTTTTACCCACACAACATCCATTGTTACACATAGCCACGTGGGAAGGAATTGGTGATATAGGGCACATAGCATATGTGTTATGGGAGCGGCCATCTTGCCCCCGACGCCAAGCAAAACACAAGGTGGCGGATCAAGTTATCCATGGATTTTACTAACAATTTCATTATTGGTTTGCTGTAAAGAGGGTTTCGTCTCATTTCATGATTAACTATAGATTATACCAGTATATAATAGTGCTTGTCCCCCAACTACAGTGCTCATATCGTAGAATGTCCTGGCGGATGATGGCAGAACTACCAATCACTCTGTGCCCTATAGTATCAGTGCATAACGCGGGGCGGGCAGCCTGTTGCATGAACTCATATCGGATTTTTCATCACGTGATATGACACCCCACCCTTAACAATTTTATTTCTTCTACCAAACGTTAAATATGATGTAAATCATATAGTCTCTGCCAGTTTTATGTTCAGTGATCCATTATTTCCTGAAAAAAACCACACATTCTGATAGTAAATAATGTCACAAGACACTATCTGGTGTATGTTAGGAAAGCCTCAAGGCATTATCCAGGCTATGCTGGGAGGAATACCTCAAGGCATTATTGAGCCTATGCCAGAAGTGCCTCAAAGTATTTTTTCCGTGTAATAGGTTCATATTAGAACTAAGTGACATAAGGTCAGGTATTAGAAATATATATAAATTAACCAATGATTTACTATTACGGTTCACTCTTCAGGCGGCCCTGGCCTGAACACCAAATCTACCTGTGATTGGCTCGGAGCGACAACCAATCAATAATCTGTAACGCGTTATCAATATTCATGAGTGTGATCTGTAAGTATATCATGACGGGCGTGTCCCGGATCAAAGAGACTGGTACTGCAGCTGGTGTCCGCATCACTTCCCTTTGACATATTACACCAGTCTATGGTAATAATGCCCCAAGGCATTATCTGGTCTATGCTTGGTATACCCTATGGTAATATTGGGTCTAAGGCAAGAATGCCCTAAGGCATTATTTGGTCTATGCTTGGTATACCCTATGGTAATATTGGGTCTATGGTAAGAATGCCCCAAGGCATTATCTGGTCTATGCTTGGTATACCCTATGGTAATATTGGGTCTAAGGTAAGAATGCCCCAAGGCATTATCTGGTCTATGCTTGGTATACCCTATGGTAATATTGGGTCTTCGGTAAGAATGCCTCAAGGCATTATCTGGTCTATGCTTGGTATACCCTATGGTAATATTGGGTCTATGCTAAGAATGCCCAAAGGCATTACCTGTTCTATGCTTGGTATACCCTATAGTAAAAATGGGTCTATGGTGAGAATTCCCCAAGGCATTATCTAGCCTATGCTAAGAATGCCCCAAGGCATTATCTGGTCTATGCTTGGTATACCCTATGGTAATATTGGGTCTATGCTGGGAATGCCCCAAGGCATTATCTGGCCTATGCTAAGAGTGCCCCACAGCATTATTTGGTCTATCCAGGGAATCCCTAAGGTATTATTGGGTTTAGGCTAGGAATGCCTCAAGGCATTGTCGGGTCTATGCTGGGAATACCCTAGGCATTATCTGGCCTATGCCAGGAATGCCTCAAGGCATTGTCAGGTCTATGCCAGGAATGCCTCAGGGCATTATCGGGTCTACGCCAGGAATGCCTCAGGGCATTATCGTGTCTACGCCAGGAATGCCTCGAGGCATTATCAGGTCTACCCGGGCCGTGGGATCTAATAAACATGTACAACATAGAGTCATTCTCTCCTAGTCCTCCTCGTCCTAATAAGCACACTTTACAGAGATCTCAGCAGAACAAGTATCAAAGCTATTTCTGAGGATATGGTAGCCGTGTCAGTTGGGGTCATGAGAAAAAGAGGAAATATTTTTACGTGAAATTTACTGCCCCAGAGAAACTGAGAAAACATGAAAAATACATGGTTGTAGGTTATGGAATGTGGCTGGGGTGTGTGGGGAGGTCTATTGGTGTGAATGAGGCTCAATTCAGACTGGCTTTGTATTAGAAGAGAACAAATAATTCAATGAACTGGAAATGAAAACAAGTATTTCCTTGGAAAATAGGAAAGACTGTATGTAAATTGCATCCATGATTCAATCAGTGGTTCTATGGTTAGAATATCAGCCGAGAACTTGACGCTGGGCACCTGTGCCTCCGTTAAACCCGGCAGTACACGCAAAACTAGCGACTGCGTCACACTGAGAATTCATCTCATTTCTCCTCAGATTTATTTCTGCTTTTGTACCTTTTCCCTTTATTTTCCCATCCATTTTCCTATCTATTTTTTTTTATCATTATTACAACAGAAATACTAAATAAATACCCTTTGTGGGATACACGCATTATGTCAATTTGGAATCACCAGTCTGCCTGCCATCCGGTGGGCCTCACTCTCCCCCCACCCCCACCCGCACTCAATCTCCCAGCACAGTGAGACTCAACCTACGTCAGCCTATCACACACAGTCCTCTCACCAGAGAGCGCAGCGGTCAGCGGCCCAGTTGATGGCCGGACAGTTTGCACCCAGCGACACTAGGTGGCTCTGGGGGTCAGCCCGGGTCTTGATAAGGGGACACGTGGTTAGCACCGGAATCTCGGGAGACATGGCGTGAATGCCCGGTTATAGACGGCTCATTATGGCCGAGGTCGGGACTGTCATCATCGACCCCGTCCCCACCCCATCTCACCCCGTCGCGCAATTGTGAGACGACGCAGTATACTTGTGGTCATCGATGACAAAAAAAATGCAAGGAAACGCAAGCATTTTTTTTTTATTATGAGCAGTTAATTTCCATTCACATTCATTGACTACAATCATAGATAGGCGTAATACTTAAGTAGGCTCAGTCCTTACAATGGATTACATCTTCATCTGTGGCCCATTGCTCTCATTTCTTTTTTTTCTTTTTGGTATATGGAGGAGTGAAAAGTATAACATTCTAAGAAACCTAACTGGCCTCTATCCTGAGGTCACCACCCTTAGCTTATTGTTCCTGGTGCACATACTCATATGTATAAAGCTATGTTCCAATCTATAACCGATAATTGTAGGAAAGTCTAATAGTCCTTTTTCACAGATAAACGCATTTGGTAGAATTCCATTCTGGTCAATTGGGTGTGGCAATGATATATTTAGGGGATTTTTCAGCATGACTAACTGTCTGCGAAACTTCTTCGATGATGTGGAAACATTTTGTAAAGTTCCAGTGTCTACATCCATATCGTGACCAATTACACTGGTTTCTATTCAAAGAGATTAGTCATCTAAATTGTCTGTATCAGTACCAAAAGATTGCAATAAGACAGGCGCTATTCTGTAGCAGCTCTTCCCTGTCTTGACATGACACCTGAGTTGAGCAGTCCTCCGCGCATGCGCGACTGACCAGAACGAGACTGGTCAATCCTGATTGGTTGTTGCCTCAACAGCCAATCCCTGCACAGAGCTTACAAGCTCACTCTGTACCAAGATGCCACCTGCTGACTGTATGTAAGCTGATGAACCTGTTGGAGTTGTGCAGTTAAGAACTGAATGAGTGTCTGATTTTGTCTCACTTTCAGTATCCACCCCACCCACTCCCGGTCTCTTGCTGCCACCACTCCTCGCTGAACACTGGACGATTACTCTATACCAACTCAGCGGCAGCACCTTTGGCCCTACAAGCCCTGCCCTCATCACAATCTCGGTGCAGAGACTGACGACCAACATGTTTTTAACTTCACTGACGCAGAATTGTGCGCTTCTCCGTCTACGACAGAAATCTATCTGCTCCTTGTTTGATAATATGAAGAGACGTCACGAGTTTGAGTCTGAGTTTATTTATGTCACGCATTTTGTTGGCTCCGTAATTTAACGAGTCAAAGACAAGTGGCATCACTTAAACTCAAACTGACGTCAAGATTTTATCCTACCCCGTTTCCAATCCTTTTTCAGCATTAGAAAGTAATGACATAAACAACCCTTTATGTCACACCCGTGACATAAAGAAATCCCATGTTAAGCCTATGGAGTTTTTTATTAGGGGTAGGATAAGTATCCTTCTTCTGTCCACTCTATACGATACGGTGGGTGGGTGGGTACATATTTTGCGTATACTTTATGGGTGGTTTGTTTGTTTCGAGTCGAAGAAGCGTGACCAATTCTAGAACTTCTTTCAGTGAACTCAGTGAGACTGACATGGGACCAGTTTCGTAAATAAGACTCCAGAATCCTGATGAAGACTATAAAATAGTAAAAATGTTGTGTCTATCAAAATTAAAATCCATAATCAACGAATTAAGGGGCGTTTTTCGGTTTCCTTATAGACTTAAAGTCCTGAAAATCTCCCGAAATTCAGCATGGACTAGTATTTACAAGGCACAAAGTGGTTGCTAGTTCTGCCATCATAAGAAAATTGTAAGAAAATGTGTACGCCACTGTAGTCAGGGACAGTCCCTGTTATCAGTTGGTATAATTAAGTGATACTCGTGAGGCGACGCGAAGAATACTCCATGGCAAACCGAATAAAAACTATAAAAAATACGTTGACAACGGCAGAGGCCACCTGCTAGGAAAGTGGGGATGTTCTAGTGAGATGGCGTCACCAGTCGAGGGGAAATATCTTTTTGTTTGTTTGTTTGTTTGTTTTTAGTTTAGCGTCCGATGTGTTCTATTATACTTACTTTGGGTTTGATGGTGATCGAATCTATGAGATGAATTCAGGTAGAAATCTCACCCCTACACATTTACCGAGGTGAGAGTTCTTTTACTTCCCACACCACATAGACATGGTATGAGACTATTGGCATTTGATATAGCAGCAACTCTACCACTGCTGGGAATGAAAGAGAAAAGGTGGCCGTTATGCCTTTAATTACATCTGAGCACACTTCAACATACACTGACCGTACTTCTACTCAATAATGTTGGACCTGCTTCAATATAACTCCTGGATGAACTGGGAAGTGCAAGTAGGGAATACAGACTGCCAAGTCAACTCCTGTTGGTCATACTAGTCCTGCTTGTATTATGACTGTATTGTGTGAATGATTTTTTTTAATTGAAAGAAAAAAACCCACTACAGTTCTTTAGTTCTTCCACCGGGGTGGGTCCGCTACAGCTCTGAGTATATGAGACTTTGGTATATGGAACACTTTCAGTAGGAGGAGGAGGTTGGAGGGCGGGGGGGGGGGGGGGCTGCACAAACTGGAAGCAATTCTTCGCTGTTCAATTTTTTTTTCTAAGTTGTCGTTTTTGTTTTCGTTGTACGGCAGTATTTTGGAATACGTTATTTCCCGTCAGTCCTTACAAATTATTTATTCATTTTTTAGCCGATTTATTTATTGTCTGGGTCCTCTCCTTTGTTATCCTTCTCATTTTCTTCTTCCTCTTTTTTTCTCCTGACGCTGGTTATAGCTTCTCCACCATCCCCGTCTTTTTTCTTTCTGGTTGAGTCATGAATTATCGACATTTTTTTTTTATCTGTTGTTAATGTCGGGAGGCTGAGGTAGGCGCGGATTATGTCTGAAGTCTGGTGACGTGGGGCCGGGCTATATATAGGTGGGAGGGGGTGCTGAGGTCTAACCTCTATTTCCAGGGTCATACGAGGCAATGCGGCTCAGCAATACGGCACCATAAGGCCCAGCACCTCTTAGCCTAGAACCGCCAGTCAGTGTCATCATCCCTTGTGTCTGGGGATTCTAGACGGCAGTGTCAGCACGGGCATACGTTACACGTGCCTTCTAAAAACACTCTGCTTGTATGTGAATTAATAAACGCACCCAGTTATTATTTATCTCACACCGGTATTTTTTTCCAATGTGAGGAACTCATACTTCACGGCCGTGAAGGTTGTGTAACCAATGGCTAATTGGGTGATTTATTTTATTGAGTGATAATGTTCTACGAGGTGAGATGAAATCAGAAACCCACGTGATGAAAATAACTAGGTCCACACTCCTCGCTTGACCGTTACGTAATTCACTCAGCTTCGCTTCGTGAATTTTCAACTTGTGAGTTTCCTTCTAATCATCATTCACCGAATACGAAGCCTCCATAGGAAACATATCTAGAGTCTACAGATCGCTACTCAGTATAATAGGGAAAGCTAATTGCGGCAATTCTACTTTGTCATCTTTTTCGTTGAATATCATTAAAAGTACACCTGTATATGTCCTCATGTACTTGTTATCAGATGAGAATTCAGAAGATATCCACAATTGTAAACTTGTAAATGGCCTGTTAGATATGGCCATAACAAAGATGTGGATGGATTCTTATATCCAGGGATGTCAGTTGGGGCCATGCAAAAAAAGAAAATATTTCACGTGGAAGTTACTGCCTCAAACAGACTGAGAAAACATGGAAAACACATCGTTTTTGGTCATGGAATGGGGCTGGGGTGTGTGTGTGTGTGTGGAGGTTTGAACCACTGTTAATTGGTGTGAATGAGATCCACTTTATTCTAGCTTTGTTTTAAATACGAAGAAACCATCTTATTAACTGAAACTGAAAACAAGGATGTCCCTGGAAAAAAACTAGAAAAACTGCCATCTCTAAATACTATGTACAGACGACATTAGAAGCAGCTGGTAAGATCCAGTAATTAGGAGGCGTGTCAGACACACATGGTGCGTGCAAGTTACCAGAACCAGTTTTAAAGAAAAAAAAACCTCAACGCTGAACTCAACGCACCTTTGTCATCTTTATATTACTATCATCAATCCCAATTATTATCATTGTATAAATTGTCTATATCTATTAAACTAAAATAAACATGCATGTCTGAAAAGACGCGACTACACACTCATCGTGCCCCCTAGCGGATGACCAAGGAACTACAGTAGCATTTTTTGGCGGGACACAGGCACTAAGTAGTAAAATACTCAGAATTTTGCTGGAAACCAGCCAAAGAGAGGGCTGCAATCGTCATCGAGGCGAAGCCGAGTGACGATTACGGCCCAGCCAAACGAGTGGAGTATGGTCTATCTATACGATTCTCGATGCAGTTCTATATAATTACCTACATCATATAAAACGTGTAAATTCTGGTCCGATCCGATTGGAGTTTCTTACCAAATTTTACGATTCGAGTGCGGTTCTGGATTTATCTTACCCCTTTCTATTACATTAAATATCATCACACCTTCAGAATAATCAGAATATACTTAGCGAATTCACTACGCCACGGCCGTGGCATAGTATTGTCACTTTACCAGGGTGATCGTTGAGTATATTTTTCTAATGTTATTCCTATGGCTAAACTTTTACCAGGGGTGAGATAAGGACAGCGGACACACCCCGCATTGACTTCTCTCCAGGTAAGGCGATGAGAAAGCTACAGTATTAAATTAAAGTGTACTTACATGTTTTTAACATGGTTAGAAATAATTCATAAAAGAGAAAAAGTTAATTTCAGAGTAGAACTACAAAAAAGGACGGCAGAGTTCAGTTTTTCTGTTCACTCTGTGGCAATTCACTCTTCACAAATAGGTCTGGTTAAGTCTGTCACTATGTGGGGCTGAAACTCCAAGCAGATTCGACAAAAAACAATGTTTGATACATTGCAGATATTACCATTTTTGTATGCGATCCTTTCCTCCCTCCCTTCCCCCAACACTAAAAGTACATTCTCTTATCGCAGTACTTCATAACGGTAACACCGGCAACAAGCGATGTGTGATTCTCGTGAGATCACGCGGGGCGGGGAGATTCTCGTGAGATTACACGGGGCGGTGTGATTCTCGTGAGAAATCGCGGTTTTCTCGTGTGTGGCGAGACTGAGATAAAGTTGACCGGTTCAAACGAGTACTGAACAAGGAGGCCTGACTAGTCACATTAACGCAAATAAAGCGCAGACAACCCCCCCCCGTCTACCAATCTCAAAGTGAAGTTAGAGATGTATGCACGTTAACCACTGGTGTGTAAACAGGAATTTCAAGTGGCGGAAAACCTGCCAAGTTTCAGTGTGTGCTTTTCACATGGTGTACAGCCATTTGAACACCAAGTTTGACTTCTCAAAAAGTACAATTTTAAAAGTATTATACGTGCGTCCAATACATCCGTAATTCAATATATACCAAGATTTTTACCTGCAGTACACATACATACAAGGAATTTATTTTGAGTACAGATATACTCATTCCATATATTTTTTAGTGTCACTTTTATTAGTATAAACACAATTAGTAATGGCATAAAAAGATATAATGAGGCACTTCCTGATCACTCTCATCAGCACTGCGAGGAGCCAAGTGGCGCCACCTACAGATAAACTGTTCAATCTGCCAAGAAAGGGAAATGGCGCCAGGAAGGCAGACGACATTCAGAACGAGACTCCGCCAAACACGGCGCACGGTCGTTAAATCAAGTTAATACCTCGTTAGACGTCTAGACGTTCTCATTGTTAACGCTGGTTTATTTTAAGTCCTATGATCTCGACGCGTACCATCTAAACCTCGCGGATGCCATACTCAAATGACGTGTACACCGACAATACTTGCGTCACAGCAGCCTCGTTGTCACTAAGATTATGTGTACACTGACAATGCTTACGTCATAGAATGTAATCAAAAGTATTATAACTTCGGATCCGCATAAGATATCAGAAAAGGATTTCCCCTACGCATCGAGATATAACACTTGTAATTCTGACTGGGGGAAACTTGAAAACCCCTGGGACCTCCATTGGGGGAAACTTGAAAAACCCTACTGCATATATACAATAGAGTATAAGCACACATAACCTATCTATTACCTCACGCATTTACATATGCACTTGTAAATCACCTTAATTCTAACCATATAAGGGCCGTCCTAAATTACAGTATTCTTGCTTACAAACATCACGATAACATCCGCAGAGTAGAATCATTCATATACCAAAAAGTTTCGACTTTTTACAACCCTCCCAATCAAACATCAGTTCCACTACCACACCCTGGCTACACATACGAGTTTTTACACCTGAAAACACTTGCCCTACGGCATTCCTATTTCCAACCAATCCACACTGGTCCCCATAGATAAAGTCTTCCTTTGTCTAAACTCTTCCCCTGACTATCCTCACAAACACGCCCTATTTGGGATCACCCGACACACTGTTTCAGCCACGCTTTGGTTTATAGAGGCCCCCAATTTGGTGAATCCCAGCGGCCAGTTCGGGAACTTTCTTTCTAACTTGTACGAATGACACTCTTGCATCGGTAGTGACTTGGGCGCCCACATAAGTAGTATATAAAAAGTGGGCTGTGTCCCTGTCAACGGCCAGCGCTGGCTGCATACCAGGAATACCTCGACCACAAGCAACTTTTTGACGCGTTTAGACACATGTTCCATTCCCAGCCTCTCGCCTGAGACGCAAATCATTGACTTTATTTGGCAGTTAGCCACTAGATCAAAGGAATACACAATGTATCAATTTACTCATATATGGTCTTTTTTCAATTCTATAAGGACTCACAGGGACCTGAAAAACCCACTTGCCGCAACTAATATCATTCCTTTTTTAATTAGACAGAAAAAAGTATAGCATTTATCTCTAAATATAACCATATATACTTCTACGAACACCATATAGGATATCATCTACGTACATCTAAATTGGTACTGCATATACACAGTTGAGACCATTGTGTTTTGAGTTAGGGAGTTAGAGGGTGAATATATCAGATTAACAAACAAAGATTCTGCTTGGATGGTACACCCTAATAGAGCAAATAATACCCTGCTTGGATGATAAACCATACTGACACAAAGACTAGCTGCTTGGATGCTACACCCATATACACAGACTCTGCTTGGATGCTATACCCAACTAACACACATATTTTGATTTGATAGGCCTACTATACCCCAACTAACACAAGGACTCTGCTTGGATGGTATATCCTAATAGAACAAATGCTACTCTGCTTGGATGATAAGCCATATTAACACAAAGACTCTGCTCGGATGGTATACCCCAATGAAGCAAAGACTCTGCCTAGGAGGCTATACCCAACTAACACAAAGACTCTGTTTGGATGTTTTACCCAACTAACACATAGACTCTGTTTGGATGTTATACCCAGATAACACAGAGGCTCTGTTTAGATGTTATACCCAAATAACACAAAGACTCTGTTTGGATGGTATACCCAACTAACACATAGACTCTGTTTGGATGTTATACCCAGATAACACAAAGACTCTGTTTAGATGTTATACCAAACTAACACAAAGACTCTGTTTGGGTGGTATACCCCAATAAAAACAAAGACTGCTTGGATGGTGTACCCAACTGACACAAAGACTCTGCTAGGATAATATACACACATACACAAAGCCTCTGTTTTGATCCTATACCCAACTAACACAAGACTCTGCTTGGATGCTATACCCATTAACACAAAGACTGTGCTCGGAGAGCGGCCAGACAGGGCTCAGAGACACGCACCTGTACAGTCCACTGCGCAGCCGCAACTCTCACCTGGCCGGCAGTGACGTCAGCGCGTTCCCGGCCCAGTGTCACGTGACCCCAGACGACGCGAGTCTGGCCGAGTCTGGCCGAGTCTGGCCGAGTCTGGCCGATGAGGCGAATATCATGAATGGGCTACAAATGGGCGATCATTAGACTGTCAGCGGCGGGGATTTCGTGTCTGGCTAACAACATGGCTCCCACATGGGATCATCGTGTTACTGTCCCTTAATCCCCAACATCATGTCATTCAAAAAAGGTTTATCCCATATAATTCACTGGTAAAGTAGGGGGTCAGCATGACAACAATCAGGGCTAGATTACATCAGCGCAAAGTAATAGCCAGAGTCATATAGAAATTACATTGAGAAGCATCATTTTAAAACGGTAGTGAGAATACAACATGTCAGAGATAGTAATGATATTATTTTGTTTGTTGGTTTGATTTAACGTCCAGTCAACCATTATAGGTCCTTGCCAGACTTTCTCAAGGTTCTGCTACACAACGAGGGTGGTGATCGAATCTATGTGATGAATTCAAGAGTATACTTTTCAGAACTTAAAGATTGGAGGGCTGCAATAACCTAGAAAACTCGGCAGCAGCAGTCCACTCTGACTTTCAATGACCATTGGCAGTTTTCCCTAATATAAGTTTAGGTAAATTTAGATCATGTTCCGTGACTGCTATTTGTGCCCATTGCGTTTCAATGACCATGGGGACCCTGATAGTCGCTACACAATCACCTGTCGTTCTGTGTATGATGTTATTATATCACAATACTATTTACTAAGAGGGAACTGCATCAAGATCCGTAGCCGCTCAAAATATGCCATGACTCTAGGTTGCAGAATAATCTCGCGAGGCAAAGTCAAGTAAACACACTCTATGTGTAGTATTCTGGGACATAACAGGAAGTGCATGGAGATTGAACAGAATCTATGTTTAGTAGTATGGGACGTAACAGGATGTGCATGGAGAGTGAACATACTTTATGTGTTGTAGTCTGGGACGCAATGGGATGTGCATGGAGAGTGAACACACTTTATGTGTTGTAGTCTGGGACGTAACAGATTATGCATGGAGAGTGTACATAATCTATGTGCTGCAGTCTGGGACGTAACAGGATGTGAGTGGAGAGTGAACATACTCTATGTCTAGTAGTCTGGGACATAACATGATATATGCTCGGAGAGTGAACATACTCTGTGTTGTAGTCTGGGACATAACAGGATGTGCGTGGAGAGTGAACATACTCTATATCTAGTAGTCTGGGACATAACATGATATATGCTTGGAGAGTGAACATCTCTATGTGCTGTAGTCTGGGCCGTGAACGACTGGCTGTGTGGCGAGGTTGTGCGTGGGGGGGGGGGGGGGGGGAGAGTGTGGCTCGCCAGCAGACACTAGACACCCCCTTCCAGTGGGTGCCCTTCCTCTCACAACACATACACTGCACCACCCGGCTCGTCGTGTTGTACTGGCTGCTTGGACCAGACATATTGATCCCTTTGTGGCGCACTGACTGGGGTGTAGAGGGCGCCACGGGGCAGTGAAATCAAACCAACAGCGCTCCGACCGTCCACCACAACGCCGCCGTCCGCCCTACGCACCTCCACTACGGCCCTATGACACCAACCAGCCTACGCTGCCCGCCCTACACCACTGCTAACCTTACACCACTTCCCGCCCTACACCATTGCCCATCCTACACCACTTCCCATTCTATACTACTTCCCGCCCTACGCCACTGCCCACAAAACAACCTGCCTTACCCCACTGCCTGCCCTACACCACTGCCCATCATTCACTACTGCCCACCTTACATCATTGCCCACCCTACACCACTGCTCGCCATACACCACTGCCCACCCTTCACCACTGCTCACCTTTCATCACTGCCCACCCTACACCACTGCCCTGCAACACCACTGCCAACACTACTGCCCACGCTACACTATGGACCACCATTTCACTTCCTGCCCAACACCATTGCCCACCCTACACCACTGACCACCCTTCACTTCCTGCCCTACACCATTGCCCCACACTACACCACTGCCCACCCTACTCCTCTTCCTGCCCTACACTACTGCCCGCCCTACACGATTGCCCCACACTACCCCACTGCCTGCCCTATACCATTGCCCCACCCTTCACCACTGCCCACCCTTCACTTCCAGCCCCAAACCACTGCCCACCCTACACCATTGCCTGCCCTACACCCCTTCCCACCCTATCCTACTGCCGGCCCTATCCCACTGCCCACCTTACACCACTGGGATGGGCCGGGGGCTCGTCTCCTCCTCCTTTGCCCCGTCAGCAGCTAACGCCCTCCAGCTGCCATCTTCCACCTGGATGTAGACACCTTTATACAACTAAGTGTCGCCCGACATCATTTTCCTGCCACCCTGCTTCTGCCACATCATAACCACTGCCTCCCTCCTCTCCCATGTATCATCTATCCTTGGTGATCATCCCACTGACACATGCGGGTCCTGCAGATGCTTCCGGGTATTTTGGGGATGTTTAAAAAAAGCGCTACTTTTGAGGAGGAATAATTTGCATAGTTCCATTATCTTTTCGGGATATGTAAAAAACCCAGCAATATACCAATCTGATAAACTGTCGTTAAGAATACCAGCCAGGAAAAAGCAGATTGGGTTAACTTGCAGGTGATGAACTGGTCCCATCTGCTTTGTGCCTGTTGTCCAAAGCAAACTCCAGTCTCAAGCTAAGTCTTAAGATAAACCTTCATATTAATGTCTTTGGAATGCATCTATACCTTTTAAATGGAGAAACAAACTTCTCCAATACCCAGCTAAGTACCAGGCCCGGTGACACCCTCCTCGGGGGCTCAGACAGTTCTAGAAGGTACTGCATCACTCTGCCTCGCCACTCTGCCCCGCTCGACCCCCTTCAGTTCACCTGGCACACCCACCATCAAGCTTAAGGCCAAGTGTATTTTTACGTTAAGGCCGCTTGCTGCCATTACATTTTATAAGTATGGAGGCCGAGGTGCCAGGAGCACCAGGGACTGTGGAGGGGAGGGGGAGGGGAGGGGTGGGGGCAAAAGCCAAGTCTCAGTCTAGAACAACTTTGGCAGGTGAGAGAGTACTGGTTCACGCTCAGCTCGCCAACAGGGGGAGCCACCATGTAGCGGCCACGTGATCAGAATAACGGGCAATATGGGATTACATACTGAACACGGGCAATCTGGGATTATATAATGTACATCGGGCAATATGGGAATACATACTGTATGCACAGCCATATGGGAATACAGACTGCATTTGGGGCCATATGGCACTACATACTGTACACAGGGCAATATGGAATTACATACTGTACATGGGGCAATATGAGATTTCATATTGTACACAGTGCAATATGGGAATACATACTCGATGTGCGGCCATATGGGAATACATACTGCATTTGGGGAAATATCGGATTCCACACTGTACATAATATATAAAGGATTAAAAACTATACACAGGGCCATATGGGATTCCATACTGTATATGGGGCAATATGTGAATCTTACATATTGCGCACAGGCAATATGGGATTACAAACTGTGCATGTGTTCTGAAGTAAATAATGCGAAGAGAATATCCCTGTTTCAAATACTTTAAGAGGTATAAAGTAAATTGGCTTTGGAAAATGTTATCCCTATGTTGCACAACTCTTTTTTCTGTACGAAAAGGTCACAGGATGAAATGATATTGATGCAAGTTGACAGTAAATACCCCAGACAGATACTAAAATGCATATGTCTTGTCAGAAGATGCAAGGAAGAATGCCCGAGACAAGGGTGATTATAAGGTCTTATTTTGTCAAATAAAGAAAATATAAAAATATGGGGTTATATACTGTACATGGAGCGGTATGGGATGACATACTCTATGTGGGGTCATATGGGATTCCATACTGTACACAGGGCGATATCGGATTATATACAGTAGAACCCCGCGTAAGCGGACACCCTCCGTTCCGGGCCAAAGTGTCCGCTTAGGCGGGGTGTCCGCTTACGCGAGGTTAAAATAGACATCTATTAGAGGGAACCGTTCCGAGCAAAGGTGTCCGTTAACGCGGGGTGTCCGCTTACGAGGGGTGTCCGTTAGGCGGGGTTCTACTGTACTCTACATGGGGCAGTATGGGGTTACATACTGTACACCATGTAATATGATTTAACTAAATACAGGGCAATATGGGATTACATATTTCACATGTGGCAATATGGGATTAGATATTATACATGGGGCAATACAGGATAACATGTACTGTATGTGGGGCAATATGTCATTATATACGGCCCCGGATCCCATAAATCCGTACATGTACAAAGAAAAACTAGGGTATATCAAAGGATGAAGTAACTGGTAAAATTGTCGTCTGCCACTTTCTCCCACTCTCCAATCACAGGCCCCGTTATGTCCGACTCTATTAATTCGCCGAGCGCATTAATTCTGCGCACGGAGAGCGAGTTGGCGCCAAATCCGGGCGCGTGAGCGCGCGCGTGTGTGTTCGTGGGTGGGTGGGGCGGTGGGTGGGGGGTCGGCTGGGTGTCGTCTGGTCTCAGCCGGAACCGTTCACAGACAAGCCGCCAGACGGCGCCGCGCGCGCGCTCCCAGAATGCACCGGAGGACCTCAGACACGGGCGGCGGCGGGCGTTGCGTCTCAGAGAGCAAGTAAAACAAAAGCAAATACGAGAAAACTGGTAAGTTTTGCAGCGAGGGCGACAATAACATAACAACACCTCCTGCTTCCAATCCGGCGTCCCTTGATCCCGCCCGCCGCCCGCCGCCCGCCGCCTCGCTACCCTTTAGGTCTGGCTGCTCTGTGTGTGTAGGTGTGTACCGGAGTGGGAGGTGGGGCGGGGATGAAGTGCAGCAGCGCTCAGAGGGTGTGACCTTCACTGTCTGGTGGTAATGACTGAAAGTCGTCTGCCCAACGTTTTGGCACCGCTCTCGGCGTCTCTACTGTTTGGATACATCTCTAAATAGGCAGACGTCTAAATAGACGCCGCCCCATCCAACCCCCACCCCCACCCCCACCCCCAAGTGTACAGCGTGTTTGTCTGTGTGTGTGTGGGGGGGGGGGGGGGGCGCTCCCCATTTGGTTTATGTTTTAACCCCTCGCAACCCTCCCCCGGAGAGCGCCCTGGCACGAGAGGTATATTCCTGTATAAGGGGTTAAACACTATGGTTGCACAACATGAAGATGGATTTCAAAACCACTGCACCGCTCGACCTTGTGAGAATTACCGATGACACGGCAGACACTGCCCTGCTCGGAGTTTGAAAATAAAACAAGACTAATTCCAAGTGTATGCCAATAAAACAAATACTCGATGCGTTACTTTCCGTCTGGGAATGTCTGGGAGAAGGATGGTTCTTACAGGAAATGTCTGTGTACAAGTGGCACCATGACGCTGTCCTCGAAGTGTCAATATTCGCAACTTTCCCACGCAAAACTTTGATGGGAGTTTTTAAAAGACTCATGATAACATCGAGATCATACTACTGTCGGCCGCTTGATGACTCCTTTACGAACTAACAATGTCTCTGTCCCCTATATGCTAAATGTGTCATGTCTAATCATAAATGATCCACTCATTTGTGTAGATCAAGTGAACACGATAAAACTGGATAAACCTTTCTAATTGACCAAGCGACTTCACTGGTATAACTCGCTCCATGCTATTAGTCACAAGAATAGAGATCGCGTTTTGGTTTTGCGAAATATGTAAACATAAAAAATGACCTTGAATTTACCACACCCCTTGACCTCTGTGACATCACAACGTCCAATTAAACCACATTTAGAGTTAGTTCAAGTAAGCGACACATTAAAAACGACCTGAAGGTCGGCAGCCAGTGGTGAAGACTTATGAAGTTACCGTGATTTATGATCGCAGAAAAACTTCTCAAGATGAGACCTGGTTTCGGATACATTTATCATTCTCAATATGATTTAACTCAGGTTATCTTTTTGTGTGGTAAGTGGGGAGGTGGAGAGAGGTGGCTTGAGGGTGTGGGGAGTGGAGGCTGAAAGTAAGGGGAGTGGGGGTTGAAGGTGTGGGGAGTGGAGGTTGAGGGTGTGGGGAGTGGAGGCTGAGGGTGACGGGACTAGGGGCTGAGGGTGACGGGACTAGGGGCTGAGGGTGACGGGACTAGGGGCTGAGGGTGACAGGACTAGGGGCTGAGGGTGACGGGACTAGGGGCTGAGGGTGACTGGACTAGGGGCTATGGGTGACGGGACTAGGGGCTGAGGGTGACGGGACTAGGGGCTGAGGGTGACGGGACTAGGGGCTGAGGGTGACGGGACTAGGGGCTGAGGGTGACGGGACTAGTGGCTGAGGGTGACGGGACTAGGGGCTGAGGGTGACGGGACTAGGGGCTGAGGGTGACGGGACTAGGGGCTGAGGGTGATGGGACTGGGGCTGAGGGTGACGGGACTAGGGGCTGAGGGTGACGGGACTAGGGGCTGAGGGTGACGGGACTAGGGGCTGAGGGTGACGGGACTAGGGGCTGAGGGTGACGGGACTAGGGGCTGAGGGTGACAGGACTAGGGGCTGAGGGTGACGGGACTGGGGCTGAGGGTGACGGGACTAGGGGCTGAGGGTGAGGGTGTGGGTAGTAAAGGCTGAGGGGTTTAGCGGGTGGGCGGTTCGGAGGGCAGGCCGGGGGTTCGGAGGTTCGGCGGGTAGAGGCGTGAGGGCGACGATCAGAGCCAGGTTCAGACAATTTACTGTCTCTCATCTATTTCTTATTGCCCCAGAACCGATCCAGACTGTGATCAATACTTGGCAGGCTGCGAGACGGCTGAGCCTCGTCTACAGACAAACACAGCGGCCGTAAACCCCACAAATATGCGCTAATTACCCGCGCGGCCTTCACGTCCACCTCCGCCCGCTCTCAAATGCCTACTGCCTTCCCACTTCCGCCCACCTCTCGTCCGCCTCTCGCAAGCCTCTGCCCATCCTCACCCACCTCTGCCCACCTCACCTACCTCTCGCCTACCTCTGCCCACCCTCACCAACATCTGCCCACCCTGACCTACCTCTTGCCCACCTCTGCCCACCTTCACCCACTTCTCGCCCACCTCTGCCCACCCTCACCCACCTCTAGCCCGCCTCTGCCTGCCTTCACCCACCTCTCGCCTGCCTCCGCCCACCCTCACCCACCTATCACCCGCCTCTGCCCGCCTCTACCCACCTCTGCCCGCCCTCATCCACCTCTGCCCGCCCTCATCCACCTCTGCCCGCCCTCACCCACCTCTGCCCACCTCACCTACCTCTCGCCTGCATCTGCCCGCCCTCCCTCACCTCTCGCCTGCCTCTGCCTGCCCTCACCCACCTCTGCCCACCTCACCTACCTCTCGCCCGCCTCTGCCCACTCTCACCTACCTCCTGCCCGCCTCCGCCCACTCTCACCTGCCCTGTAACATAGGCTTTTACAGGTTTTCAGGATTAAATTTGAGCATGACGGAGTCATAATTTATAGAATATATCGCTTATCTTCAGTTCTTGATTTCCATCCTTTTTTTCCCCACCAATTTGTACTAATTTGCAGGACGTCAGGATGTCTGGCTCATCATATTATACCCAGCAAGTACATGTGTTGCTGAGTTTCCAACAGGTAAGCCAGGCTGGCAAGAAGTCATACAAACTGCTGATTCTTTAATACTTTTAAGATCTCTTAAATGAACTGATAATGTGGATTTCTTGTCATTTGACAATTTGACTTTGAGTCAAGTTAACTTTTAAAATTTCCCGTATACATCAATCTGCATAGCAGTGAACAAAATAAGTTTTTTATAGGTTATATAGGTTACTTTGAAATGATAAACGCTCAAGAATTGAAATATAGGTTTTTATAGGTTTTACTGGGAGGTCTGTGTTTGTCTGGTATTTGAAGGGGAGGCCTTCTGAGGCCTTCTGATTACCAGTCTTTCTAACCAAACACCCACCAGTACCAGGGACAGCCACAAAGTGCAACCATTCGCAAGATGGCTTTCATCATGAGGTGGGCAATGATCAGGACAAACATCGAGGAGATCTTTTGTTCAAATCGTTGTCCTTGCCCTCACAGACCCTATCCTCTCTTAGTCATAGTCGTTGTTTCGGTCCATGTATATTCAACAGCCCCAAGGGAGGTGTTTTTAAAACTAAGAACGATAATGACTGTAAGACTACGATTAGGATATACTTCAGTGATGCCAACTAGGATATTCATGTCAGTCCATATTTTAAATGTGATCGCTAAAAGTCAATGACATCTTTCAAAGTTTTCATCTTATCATTTCTCCTTTCGTATAGCAAGACACTATTTACGATCAAGTTGACATAGCAATGGATCAAAAAATGTAAAAGTTAGTACCTTCTCAAAAACACTATTTTTTTAATTTTTTTTTAGTCATCGCATCCATGAAGACTGATCACATTAGTTAACGAGAATGCAACAAATCATCCTCCCTAGTCGTTGTTTCGATCCCTATATATTCAACGGCCCCCAGGGAGGTATCTTAAATCTAAGATGATATATGTACACATGTTGTCCAGTTATAGTTTTAAAAAGGGAAACACGAGAAATTGACATGTAACTAGACTTAAAGGTCGATACAAAAAAAAGAACAATGCTCGTTTAAAATAAAAATAATAAGATGAAAACTTCAACAGATGTTTTGGATTTTTGACACATTTGAAATACGGTCTGACATGAGTATCCTAGTTGGCATCGCTGAGGTAGGTCCTATGCATAGTCTTATAGTGATTATCATTCTTAGTTTATAAAACACCCTCCTGGTACCTCGGTCTGAACCTGCGTGTGTCTGTGCGCATGTCTCGTCTGGTCCCCTGTTTTATTTTCTTAGTCTAACGTGTTAATCGTTTTATCGGTGATATGTTTAGTCAGCAGAGGCAATTTCTCGTATGGCTTCACCCTGTCTGACTGGCTGCCTTCCACCATCACCACTCAAAATTGATATTCCATTACCTGACGTCATACCGTCTCATAGCGCTTGCGTGCCCAAAACACATATGCTTTACTTGAGCTGAGAGGAAGGAAGATGCCACTTAATATGCGAGTAAAATCTCATAAAATCAATATCAAATAAATTATCTATTATCAAGTCAAAGGTTTTTATAACACACTCAAGTCACGTTTATGGTTTATATTGCGTGCAAAAAGGAAAGCACACCAGTTGTTTCTCGAATGTATGATTATGCGAAATTACACGTAGTTAGCCTTTGAAGTTTACAAAAGAATATAATGATTGGACTCGTATAATAGGCATAACTTCAATGTGTGGGGCCACGAAAAAGTTAGGTGCAAATTAGTTTGGGCATCACTCCATCACCATGTTCTGAATTATACAGTTAGTCCAGTGTCGTCTGCTACATACAATATTTCCACTGAATGATATATTTTTTTTTCTATATTCTATTCTTTTTTTTGCATCGGTTGGCGCCAGAAGTGTATAGCGCCACGTATTTCAAATCTTCATTTTTAATTCTGAACGTCTCCAAAGACCAAAGCTGAGGAGGCAACATGTAACAGAGCTTTGCACCAGGATGTTACAGTACATTACATTCCAAGTCTTATGTATAGAACTATAGGCTAAAACACTATTACACACACATTCATGGATCTCGTCCATTATACATCGGACGTTCCGTTTAAACAGAGGCTCAATGATATCCGTTGATAACTCGCTGCGTTGCTTACTATGTTTTTCTCGCGATTACAGATTCGTGGATAAATAGAGTCCAGTCATATATACACACACTATTACCATGATTTCGATCTGAGTGGCCGTATTTTCCGCACAGTTGACGCGTAGTAAAACTCTGAGCGATAGCGAGGAGTATTGCATAGCGTCAACTACAAGGAGAATACGGCCACTCCGATCGAAATCATGGTAATGTTGTATTCCTTTCTCACCTTTCTACTAATTATTAGGGAAAAAATCTTGTAAATAATTAGAAATTCGACGCAAGTGCCGTGCATTTTTATATAAATAGTTCCTATAATAATGCCCGTCAGGTGGCCGAAAAAGCCGTATTCTCTTAGGAGAATATGGCTTTCCGTACTCTACTCAGTAGCGATCTGGAGGCTCCATAGGCTTAGTATGGGGACCCCGTATTGGGTGGGTAATAAATACACAACATAACCCTCAGTTAAACTACGTGGCCGTATTCCCAGCGTAGTTGACGCGCAGTAATATCTGAGCGAATACGAGGATATTCCGTAGTGTCTACTACAAGAACACAACGACGCAGATCAGAATTATGGTAAAGTTGCATTTCTTTTTCAGCATTATAAATTTAAGTTATCAAGAGGACAAAGAAAATGGCGACGCACTTGTCACGCACTACCTTGCGCGCTAGGGACTACTTTTTCGTATTCTCCTGGGCCACCTCCAACAATGATTTGATGCATCCCGATCAGGTACATTGGTGTTTTGTTTGTTTGTTTAAAAGTGTCCCATAACAGGATGTGAAACCAAACCCTAATCATGCAAACAGATGAATCGAACAAAGGGACCCATTCCCAACCTGCAAACATGGGAGGTAATGACATAAGAACGATAAAAGATTGATCTTATCGTGATATTTGTTGCATTTTTTGGGGGGGGGATTTGAAGTGCTTTTCGCCCCGTATTCTAAATCGTGATATTTGTTGCATTTTCGTTACCTAAAGTGACCCGTCTTTCTAAGGACGATTTTACAAGAAGATCAGGGAGGTGTTTTTAAACTAAGAACGATACTGACTGAACGGTAACGATAAGGACTAACCTCAGGCGATAGTGACCATCAGTGTCAGTGCGTTTTTTAAATGTGATCCTCAGAATTACACAAAATCTTTTGCAATTTGTATCGATTTCGATGCGTTTTATCGGTTTATTTTTCCTGTTTTAGTAGAAGACATTCTGCGATAAAGGATCGAACCCACCTATGTCTACTTATGATTACATACCTGAAATATCATTGAAGACGCCATTTCACAACAAGTCACGTGGTACGGAGTGCACGAAACGGAATCCGTACGGCTGGCCAGTAAGCGCTAGCCATTCGAGTACAGGTACAGAATTAGTAATATGAGAAAACGTGGTTACTGAGCCCGTAAGGGTGGCCGTTCCAGGTAATTTGATGAAAAAACACGGCCCGATGCCGCAGGCGGGAGGACCGTATTTTTTCATCAAATGACGGAGAACGGACACCGTACGGGCTCAGTCACTACGTTTTCTTATTACTATATGCCTACTACTCGTTTAAAAACCCGTTTTATTAACTTTTCTGGTCCACGGAAAGCCACTGCCATTCACTACGGCCCGCTGTCACAGCGGGCGCGAACATTATTTATACTACACCCCTAGTAGCGGGCAGTATTTGATAGATATTCTCACACAGGTATATAGCAATATATAACACTGTTCCTTACGAGAAAATACGGAACACTGTTCCATACGTGCCGACTAACACATAAGTTGTTAGGCCAAATTAAGTCAATCTGATCATTCTATCAATTTTGGGTATATAGTATATATAGAACGTCCCACCATGCTTGTACAAGCTACAAACTCGATGATAATTTACGGTTCGCACGGAACTCGGCGTAAACGCCTCATTCCGGACAAACCGTGAATTATCTCCCCGATTTGTAGCTTGTACAGCATGGTCAGATCGTTCTATATAATTTCATGATCTCGCTCCATGGAGCTGAAAATGTCCCTTAATAACATGTATGCGAAAAACAGCACATTAAGTGGGCGGACGGTGTCTAGGAAAACTAACTGGCCAGCCTAACTTCATCCTACGAAAGTCCGAAATAAAACACTACGAGATGACTGAACAAACAGGTTTTTTCACGCACCTCGGACTCCACAGTCTAAAAAGAGAGCGGTAAATAATCTCCACTAAAGTTGTGAGTGAGAGTGAGATGGATCCCCACCATGGTAAACCTTATTAACTTTTCTCGTTTGAACCTCCTACTTCTCACCATTCATGTTAAAAACGCCCCGTGCTCTATAAGAAATGTTTCCATCAACGCCACAGGATATTTTGCATATAATTATATAGAACAACCTAACCATGCTGTACATGCTACAAAACGAGATGGGTTTCTTACGGAACAAGGCCTCTGGCCGAGTTCCGTGAATAATGTTAATTCACATAGAACTTTGTAGCATATACTAGAATGGTGGATTCTTCTATATCTAGTATACACCCAAACTTAATTTCAAAATAGTCTTACCATATGTTGGTATAGAATACATGTCGGAAGTAAATGTCTACACACTACACTGACGATGTTTCAACGTGTTTAGTATAACAGTGTACTGCACAGGGGGCAGTACAGAATTTATACCGTTAACTGAGAGGCCCACAACACGAACCGCTTTTAAAGCCCACAGGACAGCGACATCTACCACCGATTCCTACCGACCCGATCGACGATAATAATCAGGACAATAATGGGCAGTCTTATAGGGCACAGAGTGCTAGTTCTGACATCATCCGCCAGGAAATTGTAAGATAGCGCTATTATAGTCGGGGGGCAACTACTGTTACCGGGTATCAGTTACCATAATCTGTAGATAATAATGAGATCAGGCTAAAATTCCTCCATGGCAAGCCCCAACAAATATTTTTGACAAAATCCGGATAATTGGTGCCGCCACCTGGTGTTTTAGGTGGTGTCGGGGACAAGATGGCTGCCTCCATAGCACAATAGCTATGTGCCCTATACCGTGAGACATCATAACCTGTGAAGATGGAGATGGCCCGGAGATGAAGAGTCTGCCTAATGAGGTTCTATTGTACATGGTGTCATTCACACTGCGACACTACGGCAATTTCCAGTTAAAGGCATATCCTACAGTTCACAGTGGCGCCACCTGGTGATTTTAGAATAATGTCAAATATTAGTCAAAAATGGTTTCTTGGGATTCATTCTAATTCTACATGAGTAAATATAACATTTTATCCAGTTTATCAAATCTTAATATGTAAAATAGGCCAGTTTATATCTGCTTGATTTACGAAGGAAATGTACAGAAAAATATGCTTCTCTTCAATTCTTTCAAAAACAAGGACGGTGACTTGGGATTTTTAATACCTAAATAAGTAGTACTATATATGTACTATATTCTGTGACAGTTTGAGGAAAATGACATGGGTTTTACTATGTGAAAAAATACTTTTTAGAATTTCTATATATTCTAATATAAAATTATCATAATATTGATCTATAAATAAAAAACTAGCATGGTGACCCCCAATTTTTATGTTAAATATGTGCTCCACAACACTTGGAGATCATCCTATCAAATTTTCAGGGAAATGTTGTGGGTTCTGATTTTCAAGCCAAATTGACCGATATGCCTTTAACTGTAAGATGAAACTTACATGGTCTTATAATATCCTGCGTATATCCAATTTCTGAAGTGGTATTCATAACAAAAGTGAGAGTTTCATGAATAAAGTTAATATTCAAAATTATATTCGATTGACAGAGAGATGATAAAGAATTGTTTGTTTGGGTAGTTTACCATCCAATTTGTTCAATTAGACTTAGATAAAGAATAATACGCATCTTAAGATTTACTGAATATATAGATAAATTACTGCCATGGTATTTGACCTTTCACTTTTTATTCTTCGCATCAGATGAGATAGAATTATTTCTAAAGGAGATAATCATTCATTGTGTTTACATGTCCAGCCACTCTTCGACGTCTCACTGCAGGTTTTAGAAGATTTAATCAGTGAATATAAAGATGGGGGCATTCCTTGGAGTATTTACTCTCTATCATATATTGTTGTCTGTGTCCAGTTCGCAGAACTGCAATTTGCCAAGGTGCAGTTGAGTCAGTGACACGTTTTACAGAATTATGGATTTCGCAAAGTGCAGTTCGGTGAACGATATCAAATTGTTCATATTTCTTGTGCTCGGTATACAGTAGGAGAGATGAGCTGCGAGGAGTGTGTGTAATACACCTTTAACATTTATCACTTCATCCGCCTGCTAGTCAGTATAAACTGTGAGGATATGCGCAAAACAAATCTAACATTTCTCACTTTATCTGCCAACCGCCACATTACCCAAGCTCAGTGGCAAAGTGGCTAGGGGTGTTTGCCTCGAGCATGGGAGATCAGGCGGTCAAACCTTGGTCGGGTCATACCAAAGACTTACACAAAAATGGTACCCACTGCTCATTCAGCTTAACACCTGCCATTAGAATGAGGAGTTGGGAGGGCCCAAGTGGTAGAACGGCTGTATTGGCGAATTTGTTGATTGCACACACAATAATCCCTTAAAAAAATTGTCTAATAAATAAAATTCTAAAAAGGTCAGTATGCAATGTGAGGATCTGTCTGTAATGCACCTCTAACATTTCTGACAATATTTGCTCTCTGGTCGGTATGAGCTGTGAGGGTCTGTGCAATGCAAATCCAGTGTTTCTAACGTTATTTGCCCACTGGTCAGTATAAACTGTGAGGAGTGTGTGTAACGTAAATCTAACATTTCCCACGTTATTTGCCTAATGGTCAGTATAAACTGTGAGGAGTGTGTGTAATGTAAATTTAACATTTCTCACGTTATTTGCCCAATGGTCAGTATAAACTGTGAGGAGTGTGTGAAACATAAATCTAACATTTCTCACGTTATTTGCCTAATGGTCAGTATAAACTGTGAGGACTGTGTATAACGTAAATCTAACATTTCTCACGTCATTTGCCTACTGGTCAGTATAAACTGTGAGGAGCGTGTGTAATGTAAATCTAACATTTCTCACATTATTTGCCCAATGGTCAGTATAAACTGTGAGGAGTGTGTGAAACGTAAATCTAACATTTCTCACGTCATTTGTCTACTGGTCAGTATAAACTGTGAGGAGCGTGTGAAACGTAAATCTAACATTTCTCGCGTTATTTGCTAAATGGTCAGTATAAACTGTGAAGAGTGTGTGTAACGTAAATCTAACATTTCCCACGTTATTTGCCTAATGGTCAGTATAAACTGTGAGGAGTGTGTGTAACGTAAATTTAACATTTCTCACGTCATTCGCCCACTGGTCAGTATAAACTGTGAGGAGTGTGTATAACGTAAATCTAACATTTCTCACGTTATTTGCCCACTGGTCAGTATAAACTGTGAGGAGTGTGTGAAACGTAAATCTAACATTTCTCACGTTATTTGCCCACTGGTCAGTATAAACTGTGAGGAGTGTGTGAAACGTAAATCTAACATTTCTCACGTTATTTGCCCACTGGTCAGTATAAACTGTGAGGAGTGTGTGAAACACAAACCTAACATTTCTCACGTCATTTGCCCGGTAGGCGACAAAATCCACTCCCCTGTCTCATCTTCCAGACATGAATCTCGGAGGGCCAGTTTAATCATAAATCTAACCAGGAACTTCAATTAAAACCACCGCAAATCACACAGACTGTAATATGATGACAGCTCAACCAACTTATTAATTGATCTCCAGACAAAAAGGGGATTGCCAAAAGGTTGCTGCGTCGTGGGCATCATGTTGGCGGGCGTGGGGCAGACAGACAGATTAAATAGGCATACCGTGCGAGCCCTCACCAGCCGCGGGTCCTCTGTTACGGAGGTCTACCGTCTTCTCACCGCACGGCGCGCTAGACGGCAGAGGACGCCGGCCCCCCTGGACAACATGATATGACTATTTTATGACTTTCTGTCTGGGGCTCTTTTTGAAGCGCCACGCGCCGCGATTAAATGGACTTCTGTGAATTGTATGAGCGAGGCAAACAACTCCGTAAGAGTTCACCTGACACAGGTGGCCCCACACAGAAGGTCAAAGCGCCTTTGACAATACACTGATCCCGACGCCACTCGACACTAGGCGGCGGTAGTGGCGCAGACAACAGAGTGTGTTCAACCGGATAGGCCAGATTTCAACTTCAATAGGCGTCTTCCAAACATGCTTACACTGGGGCCCATTCCACAGCTATGGCCACCTAAGCTATGGCCACCTGAGTTATGGCCACCTGAGTTATGGCCACCTCAGCTCTGCCCACCTCAGCTCTGCCCACCTAAGACCTAACCACCGAAGCTCTGCCCACCGAAGCTTTGACCACCGATGCTCTGCCCACCTAAGCTATGGCCGCCTTAGACCTAACCACCGAAGCTATGACCACCTAAGCAATGAGTGCCTAAGAAATGACCACCTAAGCAATGACCACCGAGGCTCTACCTACCGAAGCTATGACCACCTAAGCAATAACCACCTAAGCTATGACCACCAAAGCTATTACTATATATTACCCATTCTACGGCCGCGCCGACAGCAGGTAACAGGCTATTACAGGGATTAGGAGGGCAGGACTGGCAAGGGATTGGGAAGACAGGACAGGGCTGGGGAGGGCAAGGCTGTGGAGGCCTGTGGAGGACTAGGGTGGCCTGAAGAAGGCTAGGGATCAGGTCTGGGTAGGGTGAGGAGGTCTTGGCAGGGGAGGGTAGGTCTAGGGAGGTTGGGGAGGTTGAGGCAAGCTGGGGATGTTGGGGCAGGCTGGGGATGTTGGGGCGGGCTTGGGAGGTTCGGGCGGGCTGGGGATGTTGGGGCAGGCTGGGGAGGTTGGGCGGGCTGGGGAGGTTGGAGCGGGCTGGGGAGGTTGGAGCGGGCTGGGGAGGTTGGAGCGGGCTGGGGAAGTTGGGGCAGGTTGGGGAGGTTGGAGTGGGCTGGGGAGGTTGGAGCGGGCTGGGGAGGTTGGAGCGGGCTGGGGAGGTTGGAGCGGGCTGGGGAGGTTGGGGCAGGTTGGGTAGGTTGGGCCAGGTTGGGGAGGTTGAGCGAGCTGCGGAGGTTTGGGCGGGCTGGGGAGGTTGGGGCAGGCTGGGGAGGTTTGGGCGGGCTGGGGAGGTTGGAGCGGGCTGGGGAGGTTGGGGCGGGCTGGGGAGGATGGGGCGGGCTGGGGAGGTAGGGGCGGGCTGGGGAGGTTGGGGCGGGCTGGGGAGGTTGGGGCGGGCTGGGGAGGTTGGGGTAGGCTGGGGAGGTTGGGGCAGGCTGGGGAGGTTGGGGTAGGCTGGGGAGGTTGGGGCAGGCTGGGGAGGTTGGGGCAGGCTGGGGAGGTTATGGCTGGGGAGGGCAGTGCGGGGTAGGGCAGGGCTGGCAAGGGCGGTCACTAACACACGACGGTCTAAGTGATTGTGAGCAGAGAATCACTCCATCATAACATGAGCCAAGAAGGTGTCACACTGACACAACCTGAGAGTAGATAACGGCCTTGGAGAGCAGCGAGCCGAGAGGCCACTGCTCACCACAGGGCCACGCCCGTATCAACCGGCCGTATCAACTTCAAGGCACGGCCACAACCCGTATCAATCATCTCTCTAAACAGTGGGCCCCGTCTATCTCGGCAAACCCCGGCTTTTCTTTCCGGCCACGTCGGTTTGCGTCGCTATCTCGTCTTGTCAAACCAAGTCCTTTATGATTCTGTTGAGGGATTCTTCACAACTGACACTGTTTGTCTCTCTGAGTCTACCCTGTCTGGGTTTGAGTAGCATGTGTTATCCACCGAGTACAAAGTGTCCATAGTGAACCTATAGGAACTCTGTATGGACGTACCCGGCGCATACGGATATGATGTGTTATCCACCTAGTACAAAGTGTCCATAGTAAACCTATAGGAACTCTGTATGGACATACCCAGCACATAAGGATATGATGTATTATCCACCTAGTACAAAGTGTCCATAGTAAACCTATAGGAACTCTGTATGGACATACCCAGCACATAAGGATATGATGTATTATCCACCTAGTACAAAGTGTCCATAGTAAACCTATAGGAACTCTGTATGGACATACCCAGCACATACGGATATGATGTATTATCCACCTAGTACAAAGCGTCCATAGTAGACCTATAGGTACTCTGTATGGACGTACCCAGTACATACGGATGTGATGTGTTATCCACCTAGTACAAAGCGTCCATAGTAAACCTATAGGTATTCTGTATGGACGTACCCAGCACATACGGATATATGTTGTATGCTCCGGGTTGCGATACAGCGCGCATATGGAAAAATAGTGCATATGAAAAAATAGTGCATAACCAAAGTGAACTAAGATCAGCACGATTACAGATTGGTGAATGGAAACAAGACATAAGAGAAATGCTCACTAATTAATTGGGCATAAATCATGCAATAAAGCCACCACCGACAGACTTGGCCAATATCGGACTGAATTAAAACGCTTGGATTTCATTTAGTAGGCTCAAGGTTTGGGGGGAAATTTAAATGGGCATGGATATATAAAATGAAGCAGCAACAACAATGTACTCACAGTACCCTCAGCGATTATTTTAATACCGACATACAGTCGGTTGCACCGCCGACAGACTTTAAAGGGAACTCAATTCATCGGTTCCAATTTCGTCGCCCAATCGAAAATGGCCTTATTCCTCTTTTTGTAATCTTTTTCTGACGATCTGGAACACCTCCCAGAGAACCATGTTTTTTATCGGAGGAGAAAAGGAGTATCAGCTGGCATGCATCTTGTTGCATCTGAAAGCTCAGTTCTCCTCCTTGAAATCCACGGCCAAGGACACGCATCAATGAAGAACCACCTCCGGAGTAGTTTTCTTCATGTGAGACGACGCGACAAAACCTGATCTCACTCGTACCCGACGTCCCGTTTTTAATCATCAGCCAATGTCCACAGGGCCACGATTCCTGGTTCGTGAAGCTGTTTGGGGACGGGGTCTTGTCCATGAACTGACGCATGGCGGTGGACAAAAGGGTTCCGGAATACTCTCTAATAATGACCCTTTTCCTGTTTTCGTCAGATTTAGCTAAATTTCATTTTGTAAATATCTTGAGGTAGAACTAAAGCATTTTCGTCCGATTTATCTATTCGTCACTTGGTAAATATCTTCAGGTAGATCTAAAGCAGTTTGGTCAGATTTATCTATTCGTCACTTGGTAAATATCTTCGGGTAGATCTAAAGCAGTTTGGTCAGACTTATCTATTCGTCACTTGGTAAATATGTTCGGGTTGATCTAAAGCAGTTTGGTCAGACTTATCTATTCTCAACTTTGTAAATATCTTCGGGTATAATTAAAGCAGTTTGGTCAGACTTATCTATTCGTCACTTGGTAAATATCTTCGGGTAGAACTAAAGCAGTTTGGTCAGACTTATCTTTTCGTCACTTGGTAAATATCTTCAGGTAGATCTAAAGCAGTTTGGTCAGACTTATCTATTCGTCACTTGGTAAATATCTTCGGGTAGATCTAAAGCAGTTTAGTCAGACTTATCTATTCGTCACTTGGTAAATATCTTCGGGTAGATCTAAAGCAGTTTGGTCAGACTTATCTATTCGTCACTTGGTAAATATCTTCGGGTAGATCTAAAGCAGTTTGGTCAGACTTATCTATTCGTCACTTGGTAAATATCTTCGGGTAGATCTAAAGCAGTTTGGTCAGACTTATCTATTCGTCACTTGGTAAATATCTTCGGGTAGATCTAAAGCAGTTTGGTCAGACTTATCTATTTGTCACTTGGTAAATATCTTCGGGTAGATCTAAAGCAGTTTGGTCAGACTTATCTATTTGTCACTTGGTAAATATCTTCGGGTAGATCTAAAGCAGTTTGGTCAGACTTATCTATTCGTCACTTGGTAAATATCTTCGGGTAGATCTAAAGCAGTTTGGTCAGACTTATCTATTCGTCACTTGGTAAATATCTTCGGGTAGATCTAAAGCAGTTTGGTCAGATTTATCTATTCGTCACTTGGTAAATATCTTCGGGTAGATCTAAAGCAGTTTGGTCAGACTTATCTATTCGTCACTTGGTAAATATCTTCAGGTAGATCTAAAGCAGTTTGGTCAGACTTATCTATTCGTCACTTGGTAAATATCATCAGGTGTAACTAAAGTAGTATTGGTATATATACGAGAATGTCGACATAGAGCTGCATGTGCTGGTGCTGAAGGCTAACCTGCGGACTCTTCATTCTTACTGGTCTGCCACTTCATACCTCAGTATACACTCTCCACCTTGGCCCCTCGTCCGTTCACCCAGGTGACTACACTTTTTCCCCCAGGCCAACAAGAGGGCACAGACTTGGCCATATCTACAGGCCGCGTCTAGACTCCTCAATTTTTTGACGTTTCTATGACAACAGAGCCAACACCCCGAGAATAAAATGACAAAAAGGTGAAAAATCAATCCGGACTGGGAATGAAGCGGAGAGTGGAAAGGTGGAGTTGAAAGCGGGTGGGTTAAGCGGTGGTGGGGGAGTTGGAGGATGTACATTGGTGGATGGGTGGATGGGTGGATGGGTGGATGGGTGGATGGGTGGGTGGGTGGGTGGGTGGGTGGGTGGGTGGGTGGGTGGGTGGGTGGGTGGGTGGGTGGAAGGGGAGGGGAGGAATAGGTGAGGGAAGGTGTAGCCCCTCATTGGTCGAATACAAAACCATATTTAAAACCATTCCGTATCACTGCCTAACAACCATGGCTTTAATATGCGAGTGTACCAAGCAAAATAAAACTTGACTTTAACTCCAGCTAAGTCTCAAGCCCAGCCAAGGTCCATGATCAGTGATTTCCAATCTAAGCATAATACTGAGTAGGCCACTTCTTAGCCCTGTCGAGGTCAAATATGGTTTTAACAAATTTAAACTCAAAGAGAGATACCGATACATCTCTCGGAGCTCAAGCTGACCCAAGCCTATTCCTGAAACAGGCCAACACACAACCCGAGCCTAGTTTCTATTCGAACACAGCTATGACCTTCAGGGTATACGTGACCTTCAATTAACTGTGACCTTCAATCAGCCATGCCCTTGTCCGGCCATCCTCATAAGTACAGCCATGGCCATATTCTTTGTAAGGCTTCTTCGAAAACCTGACATTAATAAAGTCTTTTGTTTGTTTACTAGTTCAACGTCCAAAAAGTTCTCTTCCATAGCTAAACTAATATATAAATCATGTGCTTATTCTTAGCGGAAAAGATAGATCTATCATAATTCTCAAACAAATATTGCTGCAGTCTCGCCGTCCGCCTGCTGTCTATACAAAAACTCAATCCTGATTCCAATGGAAGAACTGTTTCATGTAAACAGAATGGTGAAATAAACATTATTTTAAACAAAATTAAAATTAATACCATGGACATGGACCAGGGACTTCCCAACAAGCAGAATAGGTTTCACCTGTATAACATACCTATAATTATCGATGATTAATTATATATTCAAAAGGCGAAAATCGCAAAAACCAGACACGGCCTATCTATTTTGGTAGGTTGTTGTTATTCAACCAAGTGGTACAATTGATGGTTCATAGTTGTATCAAAGCTGTTACGACGTAAATGTTTAATTACCTTCATCAGGTGATCATTTTTTTTTAATAAAATTTGGATAATCAATTAGATATTTACCAAAGCATGATGATATCGAACCACCTTTCAAAGTGTGCTGGGAGGACACTCTACTCTTAGAGATTTGTGATTCCACTGTGCCATTGCTTATATAGTTAGGTTTATATAAAAATTAGAATAAATGGTTTTTTCAAATTGACTTTTTCATTTCATTTTTGATATTCATATTACTCTAGAACTTCCGGTATAAATTTAGTCAGTCATTTTTCTTAACCAATCAGAATGTGTATTCAAAGTATGCTGGTATCTTTCCATTCCAGCACAGTATGCCGGTATGGATGAAAACCACAACAGAGATTCGTATCTGTAGGATCCTCCGGCATAGGTATAGAATACTTCAGAAGATGTCTACCTGTGACCTTTAAAGTACTCTAACAGGCACCAAGGATGTTCTTTCTAACATGGAATAAGTAGAAATAACAGCGTGCATGTTTCTAACTACAATTAAAATACATTCAAAATAATTTCCAAAAAGAATATTCTGAGTACAAAAGCAACTCTTTTGTGCGAGCCAAAACCTCGGCGACCTTGAGGCTATAGACACGTAGAAAAGAATTGAGAACTAACAATTACAATTAGAATCCATCCATCATATCCTTGCCCAGCTTGTCTAACTCTAACGCCATAATTACAAAGAACACTTAAGAAATTACATCTGATGCATGTGTATCTCGTGTGACGTCATCGCTGCCATGAGACATGGCTGTTTTTTGTATTGATATAAATACAGCGGCGGTCGAGGGCCCTGGCAAAGCATCCAGGGAACTAAATGTGCTCCACATAACTTGTAGTTCTTCTCCAGTCTAGACATGACCAGAGAATGTACCTGGCATAAAGTGTTTGCTATTATCTATGGTCACTGAACCACGTCCAATAGCTAGAGTCGAGACACAACAGGGCCGTGGGGTATAGCGGGACATAGGTACCTCACACACGCCTAAAGGGGGTGTTCCACTGCCGCCCGTTAATTTGACAACATTAGTAACAGCGTCAAACCTCTGCTACACATGTTTAAATCATTATATATATATACATGTCGTCGAACATATATGAAATACTACCTGCTGCTAGGGGTGCAGTATTAATGATGTTCGCGATCTAGGGCCATGATTAATGATGGCATGTCAGTTAACAAAATTCTTTTCAGGTATATGACCCCGCTGAAGAGGACAGTTTGCTCGGAACGAAAATTTATTTTCCCCTCTATTATGAGTTTATTTTGTTATTTTATTATTACTTAAGGGAGCACCACCAAATATGTATGAATATAAGATGACTAACCGCAGACTCTGGGTTAGGATATACACAAGTTATACACACGCGGTTATGTGTCCATTACCCTCTGGAATACAGGGATGAAATTTGGTAACGAGGAATAAATCGGAAAATATAAGCTTAGAAAAGATTGGTATATTATTTTGTTTCACAAAGGCTATAAATCAATGTACGTTCAAATTTCTCTGGATTCTAAATTAATGCTATAGCTTAAAGCTGCATTCTACAATTCACCTAGATTTTCAGGGTCTCTAGGTATTCAGGTATAAATCTCACCCCTACACATTTACTGAGGTCAGAGTTCTTTTACCTCCCACACCACATAGACATGGTATGAGAAGGACTGGCTTTTGATATAGCAGTAAGTCTTCCACTGCTGTGGATGAAGGAAAAGGGTGGCTGCACACCACACCACATAGACATGGTATGTGATGGACTGGCCTTTGATATAGCAGTAAGTCTACCACTGCTGGGGATGGAGAAGAAAGGTGGCTGTACACCACACCACATATACATGGTATGAGAAGGACTGGCCTCTGATATACACTGTAGCAGTAAGTCTACCACTGCTGGGGATAATGGAGAAAGGTGGCTGCACACCACACCACATAGACATGGTATGAAAAGCACTGGCCTTTGATATAGTAGTAAATCTACCACTGCCGTGGTTGAAAGAGAAAAGTGGCTGCAGTGGGCCTCGAACCCACGACCTTGCGGTTAGAGTTAAGTGAGTGTGACGTACCTCGGTATTGAGTGGGGAGTGGTGCGCGCGCAGCCGGTCGTGCTCGCAGTCTCCCGGCGGGTGCAGACGGTCGTCGCGCATGCGTCTCGCCAGGTGGCGCTGCGTGGCGATGCCGCAGATAATGAAGATAAAGACGACGACCACCACGGACACGACGATGACCACCACCTTGATAACGTTACTGTCCTCTGCGAAAAACAAAAACAAACACCATGAAAATCTCCACCAATGCGTTTTATATGTAAATGACAGATTATGAAGACGTGGCTAAAAGAATTTGTAAATAAATATAAATGTACAGAATATATTACCATGATTTTGATATGTGTGGCCGTATTCTCCGCATAGTTGACGCGTAGTAAAACTCCAAGCGATAGCGAGGAGTATTGCGTAGCGTCAACTACAAGGAGAATGCGGCCACACAGATCGAAATTGTGGTAATGTTGTATCTATTACTCACTATTCGACTAATTATTAGGAAAACAATCTTGTAAATTAAAAGAAATTCGACAGAAGCGCCGCGCATTGTTTGAAAAAAGTAGTTCGTATATTGCCCGTCAGATGGCCGAAAAAGCCATATTCTCCTATCAGAATAAAGCTTTCCGTATTCTACTCAGTAGAGATCTGGAGTGTCCATGGGTTTAGTATGGAGACTTCGTATGGGATGGGTAATAAATGACCATAACATGACTTCATTAAATATCTTGGTGTATGAATTGACAATATGTTATCAATAAAAGATCACCTTACTAGAATTGTAAAGGAGTTTAAACACAAATTGTTTAGGTTCAAGAAATTAAGGTATCTGTTAAAAAATGATGCGAGTATAAATCTGGTGAAACACATGTTGATACCTATAACTGAATCTTAAGAAATGAATAAATGGCTAGAGCCTTCCCATTACAACCTAAAAACGCTTTAGTCCTCAGGAATCATTTCTTGGACACTGAGCGAGGCTCTAAAGAAGAATTCCGAATCTTGAACCAGAATTGGTACATAATTCACGCGGCTTCGCCTTGTGAATTACTACGCGATTCAAACTCGGTGGGATACAAGCTCAGACCCTAAACTTTCATAGGTTTCCTCTATAAGACCCTGCCTATAATTTAGGAATAGGACATATAGACTTTCAGCATGCTGCAAAAATTATCCAGTCACTATCTGCTAGCTAGCTCTGTCTTTATTGGTTGGGTGCAGAGGCCCAGTGTCTCAGGGTCTTAGAGGCATGTCCACTTGACCATGACCAGTCACCACAGACCGAAATACCTCATTGACCAACTAGTAATTGATATATTTAGACATAACAAAAGCCATTGTGGAAGTAACTGCCTGGATGGGTGCCAAATGGCTTACAAAAAAAGACCCTTAGATTGGATATAACCTAATTCTTTTAATCGTTATTTTTTTCATAACCCCACGCTCCCACGTCAATGGTGAACGTGCCATGTGCTCCTAGTTATCAACTCCTGCTGTTTGTATGGGTTTGATAAGCTCCGGTTACAAAGATTCCTTTCTTTTTAACTTGTATAAATTCATCACTCCGCTTCGTCCCAGTCACAGATCTAAGGGATCTCAGTTGGGTCCAAAAAAGTGGAAATATTTGTCATATGGAATTTGCTGCCTGAGGACGACGGAAAAAAAACATGGAAAACATGTAGCTGTCGGCCACAACATGTGGTTTAGGTTCTGTAGTGTGGGTTAACATTATTTTACTGGTGTGAAAGACGCTGAATTAATAAGACTTTTTTTACTCAAGCAAAAATAATCTTAGATACAGAAAATGGGAAATCCAAATAAGGAATCAGTAAATCCACAAACTCACAATGAAGTAAATCAGAAACACGTGAAAACAGTTTAGGACGCCCACTTCGAGCTTCTGTGTTGTACAAGATTATCCAAAGAAAATGAGAAAGTGGATTTCCATGAAAAAAAAAATGGAAAGCTGCTATATCTTGTGTTACACCAGGACACAAGATCTAAGCCGATTTGTTAACTGCTTAAGTTGGGATGATTCGTGTAAGCGTGCCGGGCTGGGGGTCGTTGGATAACTTTGTAGCCATCTATGAAGTACGTACGCAGAATCTATGAAAATTTGGACCGCACCATCACACACCCACACCCCATCTTGTACGCAAAAGAAAAGGCATATGCAAATTTTCCAAAAAGTACGTACGTACTTTATGAATAGCCCCTTATGCCAGCGAAAGGACAGGGTACAAGGAGACCTCGTAGGAGGGTTATTGTTGGTAATAATCAAGTACGTTCAGCTATGACTGTTCTACCTGACCAAAGTTCGTCCATAAGTGGTGAATTAATTTGCCTCACATCGTCTCTGGGTCTCGTTGGCGTACAGAAAAAAGTCTTCATGTACGAGCCTAGATTATCCAACAGGCCCCAGAATCGCTCCGGTGGACGAGCTCTCTGTGGGCGATAATAGGGATGGTACAGACAGAGGTAAACACAAAACCAGGGACCGGTTATCTGGACGTGATAATCGTTAATAGCGATCATCAAAGCTATCTGGAGTTTCCAAGATAAATACAACGACCATTGGCCCCAATGGCTCGATAATTATCACCAAATGTGTAATAATTACAAAACGGTCGCTATTATGAAGAGACGTCACGAGTTTGAGTGTGAGTTTATTTATGCCACACATTTTGTTGGCTCCATAATTTCACGAGTCGAAGACGAGTGACATTACAAAGCCAACAAAATGAGTGGCATAAATAAGCTCACACTCAAACGAGTGGCGTCTAGATTTTATCCTACCCCATTTCCATATTTTTTCAGTATCAGAAAGTAGTGGCATAAACAACACTTTATGTCACACCCGTGACATAAACAAATCCCATGTTAAGCCTATGGCGTTTTTTTTTATCAGGGGTAGGATAATAACGATTATCCCGTCTAAAAAACAGGTCCCAGTTCACACAAGATTTAGGACGATCCTGCAAGACGCAGCCCGAATGTGCCCGTCAAAAGGGCTACGCCAGTGGAACCAGCACTTAAGGAAGCGTTATTGAGTGTTGGTTTCAGGTTTCAATCCCCAGTATCTCTTTACTTAAAACCTCAACAGTCTCTTCCTTCACAGTGAGATATAGGAACCTATCTTTATAGTGCCTGTAAAGCACGGGTTGAGATAGCAGAGCGCTGACTGTAAACCTATCATCTCAGAGCTCAGACACACCATTAACCTGGTCGCGTAGAGCACAGTGGAACACCCTCATTACCGACCAGCACGGGGTTTTATTACCCACCCAATACCGAGTCTCTATGATAAACCTATGGAGACTACATTGTTTGTTTGTTTGGGAAGTTTAACATCCAATTTGTTCAATTAGACTTACTTTGGATTTTACCGAATCTATGAGATGAAAGTAGGAAGAAATTCCACCCCTACACATTTACCGAGGTGAGAGTTCTTTTACTTCCCACACCACATAGACATGGTATTCATGAGAAGGATTGGCCTGTGATATAGCAGTAAATCTACCACTGCTGGGGGATGAAGGAGAAAAGTGGCTGCAGTGGGACCCGAATCAACAAAGTCCTGTGCTCTTTACCCCCCCCCCCCCCCTCGCTTTAGTTATGCTTGCGTGCAAGCATATCAGATCGCTACTGAGTAAAATACTGAAAGCATTGTATAAAGGAAAACAGTTCCTATAGATATACCCTTTAATATGGCAATTCCTTGGTTTGATTTACTCGAGAAGATGGAAACCAAATAAAACAAATGATGACTTTGGAGACAGATGGTTCTGTAAAACACTCGAGGTTGACGTCGTAATGCACTCGCTAACTCTCGTATACTACTACGCGCCAACGTCGCGTCAACCTTCGATTATTTTCTGTACTAGATGGAAAAATGGTTCCGCTTCTAGCCATGACGTAAAAAGGGGCCATCCATAAAGTACGTACGCACTGAGGGGAGGGGGGGGGGGGTAATTTTATAGATAAGAAAGGAATTAACTTAGAGGGACATCAGTTGGGGTGAAAAAAATGTTTCAGGTATATAGATTGGGAAAAATATGTCAGTGTTGGTCACAGCATGGGGTTGGGGGCATGTTTTGTAGATATGTAATAAGACAGAATAATATTTCTCTCTCGACTGTGGCAAAGACATTTTTATCTCACCCCGGTATTTTTCTCCATAGGCTTAACATTAGGAACTCGTACTCCACGGCCGTGAAGTTCGTGTACCCAATACTCAATGGCTAATTGGGTGGCTCATTTGATCAATAAATCATGTTATACGGGGTAAGATAAAATCAGAAACCCACTCGATGAAAATAACTTGGTCCGCACTCCACCTCGTTTGACCAGAGTAATTCACTCAGCTTTGCTTCGTGAATTACTCTGCAGTGAAACTCGGTGGAGTAAGAACCTAGGTATTTTCATCTGGTATGTTTCCTTCTAAATGCGTTTCTGATTGTAGGTGGAGTAAAACTTTGTCCTGTCAAAGTTCTAGGGACCGCATCAATTCTAACCGGGGTTTGTTATAATAAACGAGTTTTGTAAATACAACCTAAAACACTGTAGAAATCTCCTGAAATGCGTCATCTCTCACTTCAATGGCGCTATACGAGGCAACAAATAACTAATTTCTGGTGTTTGTGCTAATTTTCTAATCATGATGAAGAATCTAAAAGTGACAGGGGTTTGAAATCATTATATTTCTTCAACAAATAATTACGTTGCTTAGCAAAAATATCACAACAGAAAGTGGAAATTAATAGGTTCTAACCGAGTTTTGCCCAGAAATACCAAGTTATTTTTTTAGTACTGTAAAAGATCAATAGACAATAAAGGAGACTGGGCTAATGACTTGGTTGTTGAACCTGAATTCTTATTATATAGAAACACCCACACCCACAACCAGAAACGTACAATACCTCTCTCTACCTCATCTATCCAAACAAAAATATGCCTCTCCCTGGGCATGACCGAATTCGCATCGACGGCGGAGCGGAAAGAGGTCACCTACTTCTGGCCGCTTATATTCGCGGGCGCGTCATTTTTTTTCTGATATTTTTTTCCCCTTGTCGTTCCCTACACGATGTGTTATTCAATATTCAAACGCGCCGAGAAATTTCCAGAGATGTTTTATTCAGCGTTCCAAGGCCACCACGTGACTGAGGTATCGTCTTCCATTCCTACACTCCCCCCCCTCCCCCATTCTCCATCACACACACCCCTCTTTAACCCCCACCACTACAACCCCCAGCCCCTAGCCCCCAGCCCCCAGCCCCCAGCCCTCAGCCCCTAGCCCCCAGCCCCCAGCCCCCAGCCCCCAGTCCCCAGCCCCCAGCCCCCAGTCAGCGCACAGGTTATGTATGATCGAGGCTCAGAACAATGCCCTTAGGTGTGGATCGGTGTAGGGTGGGCGGGCGGGCAGTAACAGGGCCAGAGATCATTCTCCTCCGCCACAAAAAAAAAAAAAAATAGTGCGCTAACCTCGTTTTCATTTCTTTAATTTTATTCTCTTTTATTACTCCGCGCAATGTGATACTAAAGCGGTCAGCGCCATGGTTCGCGCTATCGCCACCAGGTGGCCGCCCTCAAGATCCTGGTTCGCATTCGGAGGTCAGAGAATCCCGGGCAAAAGAATAAATCAGAGAAAATTCTCAGAAATACGGCAAATTGATTGGCTCCATTCCGTCTAGGGAGGCCCCTGGTTTCCCACACTAACATTCAAAAGTCACTTCTTTGGCCAGGCCCCGGTCGAATCCAAATAGGTCCCATCTAATATTATGCCCCAGTCACACTGGCGTAAAAGGCGGTGCTTATTTACGTTTTATGAAATCTGCAAATACATTGCAATTCGCAGCAAAACGCAGAGTTACGTAAACCCATGCCAGAATGAAAATAGAATATGAAAAAACGTGGTGTCAGAATTAGTTTGTAAATTTTTCAACTTTTCTCTACAAAATTGACGCTGTAATGCTACAGCCACACTGGCGTATAATTTTGATATTCCTTCAATGCGTTCCTTCTATGCATTAAAAAAGAGAGACATGGGGTCTGCGTAAAAACTTTGGAATTCAACGTTTTATAATCACTACGTAATTCAGTCACACTGGCGTCAGCTTTTAATATATTCCCTACATATTCCAAAGATACTGGAGCCTGTGGATGATAGGGACTGTAGGACCCTAACAGTTACCTCCAGGATAAAGAAGAAAATATAAAACAAAATTTAAAAAGATATTGGCACTACGTAATAGCTGCATATTGTGAACGTTTCCGTTTATTTAGGTTTACATTCTATTATATTTCTTAACGTTTATCAACGTTTATTTACATATGTACATATTGTGGCGTATCACCGCTTTCATTATTTATGAATCAAAACTGTGTAAAGATAAGTTTAACATTTTAAAAACTAATTTTGACACCGTCTTTATCCACATACTGTTCAGATTCTTTTACACATTTTGACATACGTTATCTTAACTCTGCGTTTTTCTGGTTATTGTGATGTATTTGTAGGTATCAAAAAACGTAAGTAAACGTAAACATGCATACCAGGGAAAACCATGTCTTTTTTACATCAGTGTGACAGGGGCATAACAATTCACTAAGTGTAAAGAAGCGTAAATGTTAATGAACGTAAAGAAGCGTAAATACACGTTAATGAACGTTAAGAAACGTGGTAGAATGTAAAGCTAAGTAAACAGAAACGTTCACAATATACAGTTCTTATGTGATGCTCAGCGTTTTCTGATGTATTGAAAATACGTCAAAGTTAACACCAGTGTGACTGGATTTACGCAGCAGAAGGTAAATACGCTGAATTTACGTCATATTTACGTGGGCGCCCACATTTTTCTGATACGTAAAATAAACCCCGAAGTTTGCGCCAGTGTGACTGTAGCTTAACCGTTTTGGGTCTTTTTCATACAGATTATTTTTCATTTTTGACGTTTCAGTTTGACATTTCCATCTGTGTCTGGTCACATGACCACAGGACTGGCTCTCAGAGCTGAGAAACCACATCACGCAAAATGATCCCAAACAGTTAGAATAAAACAAGAGACAAAATAAATGCAATAAAAATCACTTAGAGCTCACAACGGTGTGATAATTATTTTGACATACAAAACTTCAATAGGACTCCTTTTTGTGATTTGCCTGGACCAAAAACACATTACAGAAATCGGTAATAAATGATCAGATATCGTGTTATATAAGACAAAGAAAAAGTGGACAGCTAAGGATGAAAACCGTAAGATGCAAACGATGTAGTGTGGCAATCTCGGCAAAGCTAGTTAGTCAGAAATAAGTTTAGTGTGGGAGCCATTTCTTTAATAATAATTTTAAAAATGGAGCAATTTGCATTAAGAAAACCCCCTCTGGAAACGCCTATGGGCAAAGATGTCTAGCCATAATGTTGACTAATATTGTTCATCGAAATACTGAAAAATGTCTGTATTCTCAAGGATTCAATCAAAATTGCTTTAAAAAAACCAACACCATATCTAACTCAGATCTGAATGTAGAGCTATGCTGTCTATATATAAATATGACAGTAATTCATGTATATTTGATCATGCCTTTTTTAACCTCGACCAGAACTAAGAATCATTCTATGGACTATAAGCTGCATGTTATATATGACATCGGTATATAATAATGACCATTATATGCAGGCTGAGTTGCCAAGTCAATGTTACTATAAGGGATGTATCAGCCACTCATAAGAAATGTATTATACGGAAACTGGCTTACTGTCTTCGTACGTCAAAATACGCGGTGATCTTATTGATCGCATACATCCCGATATCGTATGCAGAGGGATGTATGTGATCAATAAGTTTACCAAGTATTTTAATGTACGAAGGCAGTCAGCTTGTTTTCGTATCATTATATACCTAAAAATGTAGAAATTTTACATAGTCACGTGATCACATACCCCATGCGTCACAGTGTGGCGTGCGGATATAAATACGCCATGGGTAGGAGCGGGTAATATACGTAGTCCATACAGCCACAGGTATACAATAACATAAACAACACGAGGGACGGAAGAACGGTCAATCCGAGCCCGGACATTTTAACGTATGTAAAAAGTGATGAACCCTGATAAACTTGATAAAAAAAGAACGAAAAAATCGATATGGAAGTGTACTAAATAAAAGAGAATTGGCAAGAGACGAGGAGTATCAGTGGTGTATTGATGGTGGCGGCCGCGAGCCGCGTGCGGGCGTGGTTCAGTACGCCCATCACCAGGCAGGTGGCGCTAGTCACAAGGTAGTCCACACACGATGTAGGTGACCGGTTTTTTATATATAAATTCAGTCAGAATCACATGTCACGCCGTGTTCTATCCACCCAGCGGGGAGGGGGGGGGGGGCGCATTTAGTAGTGTTTTTTATGTTGTGATCATTGTATGTAGTGTATTTATGTTATAGTTATTGTAGTGTATTCATGTTATAGTTATTGTAGTGTATTTATGTTATGTTTTAAGTATCTTAGTGTTTTTACATTGTGATCATTGTACCATAATGTATTTATATCATAGTTATTGCAGTGTAGTGTATTTATGTTATGGTTCTTGTATTGAAGTATATCTATCTTACGGTTATGGCATCATAGCATTTTCATGCTGCGATTATTGTATTTTAGCGTTTTTATGTTGTGATTACTGTATCGGACTGTTTATATATTGTGATTATTGTATCATAGTGTATTTATGTTATGGTTATTGTATCGTAGTGTATCTTTGTATCTTTTTATCTATCGGTCAGGACTCGGCCCGTCTACAATAATGTTGAGCCACTCTTCTTGACCCTTTAAGCCAACCAACCCCCCCTCCCTCCCCCCTTAATTTTTTTTTTTTTTTTCTCGAAAATTACCAAATCGTATATAACTGAATTAAATATCACCATACTAATCCATTCTTAGAGAAAGGGGCAACACTAACTTGCTGACTGTGTCATTCTACCCCTTCTGGAGGTTCTAGAGTTCATCTTAACCCCCATTAAGGGGGAAGTAAGGGGACACCAAGCGTAAGGGACAGTTATTTCGGTACAGAATCGTTCTTAACCTCAGCTAAGGCTACATTTTGGAGGAACACGTTTGAATATGAAATTCCTTAGCAACTGTCATCTGAGGAATTTCATATTTAAACGTACGAAAGAAAAAACATACTGTACCAATGTGAGAGCACGCACAAGAGCTAATGCCGCTATACGGTAAACACTGAGACAGGGAGGAGTCGCTACAAAATGGAGACTGTCTTAATACAGTAATCTTGGGTACTAATAGATATGAACAATCTAGATGACACGTTGATGACTAACCTCTTCGCATAGAAACCAATATAATTGATCGTGATAGGGATGTAGCGACCAGATCTTTATTATCCACCTAATACAAAGTGTCCATAGAAAACACATAGGGCGTGTGTATGGATATATATACCCGGCGCATACGGATATGTTGTATGCTCCGGGTGGCGCATACGGAAAAATAGTGTGTATGGAAAAATAGTACATAGCTAAAACGAACTGATATTGCCATGCTACTTGTCCATAAAAGGTGAATAATAAATACAATATACACTGGTTTCAGATAAAAGCGGTTGTATGCTCCTTGAAGTTGACTCTCCGCATACGCTCGGATATTACTACGCATCAACTCCTCGAAGCATACGGCCGCTTGTATCTGAAACCAGTTAATATTGTGTATTTACACCCGGTTTAATAAGGGGACACCTCGCATATGAAGACAGTTTGTTCAGAACGGAAGATGACCCCTTAAGCGGGGTTTTACTGTAGATGTATAACTGTTCGCGGTATTACCAGGATGATAAATGATATGGAGAGAGGCGACACTTACTTGGCCTGTCATGATCGTGCCGCCCTTCTGCTCCACTCGTAGACTCTGCAAACAAACAACGTCAAGCAACATTTGTCATTTTCCAATATTGGTTATTTTTCAATAAATAAATCAATGACAATAATGACTCCGTATACGTGTATGTAATGACAAAACAGTCCGTTGTAGTTATCTATATAAAAAGATTTGATTGATCTGCCATCCAGCCCACCACAATTGATTTCAAATTTATTCCCAAACTAAATACAAACACTGCACGTTGTTATGATATAAAAAAAAGATCTACTTTGCTGATTCATCTTAAATCATGCGTTAGGACCACGTTCTCAAAAGATTTTAAAAATCTGGAAAAAAAATACAGTTATGATATACCATGAATAGATGTTCATCTCAACCCTGGTACTTTTCCCATAGACTGAATATTGGAAGCTCGCTCTGATGGCGTTAGCTATACATTCAAAGTGGTTTGTATGTTAACAACGGGATTTTCATCCATTCGTTATCTATGGGCAGCTTGTCAGGGAAAACCCTGAAGATCATGGAAGTAATAATGCACACCTTTACAGGGAAGACAGGTATTTGGGGTTCTTGAAATAATATGGGGTTGACAGACAAGGGTCCTATTGAGTCTTTTAAATAGTGAGAACGATATCTCTGTGTTTTATAAAAAAATCTCTGCCTGAACTCTGACATCCCTGTATATGGAAACATGTGTGTTATTCTCAGTAGCTTCTCGGCGGATATTACTCGTCCCGCAAATGACCAAATATCTGCATCTCTCTTTTTCTATCAGATGTCTCTCTCATCATTTCAGAGCGAAATCCGACACATGACGAAATTAAGTCTGCTATGCTAAAAATACCGCTGCTCAGTTCTATTAAAGAGATTTGTCTAAATCTAGTATGCAGGATTTACAGAGTACGTTATAGACTAGACATAAACTAGTGACGTCATCGGTTTTGTTGTAGCACATGCGTATTGTTTGTTTGTTTGTTTAGTTTAACGTCCAATATGTTCTATTAGACTTACTTTGGGTTTGACTTAATCTATGTGATGAATCGAGGTAGAAATCTTACCCCACCACATTTACCGAGGTGAGAATTCATTTACTTACCACACCACATAGCCATGGTATGAGAAGGATTGGCCTTTGATATAGCAGTAAAGCTATTACTGTTGGTGGCACATACAACTGTTTTATTAGCGTGAATGCAGCTTGATTAATATCAATAATCACAAAAAGATGTATCTTTGTTATACCAAAGGTAAACAGATTCCATACATTGAAAATGGAAAGGTGGATTTCAATGGAAAAGTGGAAAGCTGCCGTTTCTGGTAATTTAATTTAATTCATTTATTTTTTTAGTGCCACGTCTTCTTAGTCTATGGTAAATCATGCCTGACCTGCTTCCTCTATGAGTCTAGCACCAGGAAAACAAAAAGTACTCTACTATTTTTTCCCTTAAAAACAATAGCCTAGTCTTTATTTTAAATAGTACTGCCTTCCTACTTGTCTGCGATATAGCTACCGTTTCTCAGGACGAGATGGTAACATAACTACATCCGATGGTAAGTGGGTAATGGGCTAATTTATGTCTGGCCTACTTACTGATGTTAGTGTCTCGATGAAACTTTTTTTATAGCGCACATAGCGATCACAGTGTGTGTACCGCCATCTTGCCTACAGAGTCGAACACTTCATCAGGGGCCCGTTTAATAATCTAGGATCATAGCTGAAGAACTTTTCCTGTACCTCGTACAAGGGTTATCGTTTAATAATATTTAAGTTCGTTAGCTAAGACAGTATTAGCCATAATTCAGTCTGTTTACAAGTTCCGGTGTTCACTGGTTGCCAACGTTGTATGGTGATATACCCTTGAACCGTAACCCACAATTATTGCAGTTTAACGGTTTTTATAAATATTCAAACTGGAAATCCGATGTCAGAAATGGAAATTTCAGCTATTTTCTACATAGGAGTCCAAAATTATATTCAGGTTCTCCAAATATAAATGAGAAAACTGGTTCATGTGGTCGTGGTGTGCCCAGCCAGTCGCGAGCGGAACTTGTATTTCCCTGGGCGATAATAGGGAGTTTAGTAACCTCTGGAGGGCGTATGCAGGGTGTATGCAGGTGGCAGACAGGAAGGCGGGTAGACAAAGCGGCAGGAGGAAGTAGAGGGGTGGGATCCTGTCACTTATTGTAATGCTCGTTAGAGGAGTGAACGAAGAATTAGACCCGGAACCGGCGGTTCGTAATAAGGCTAGACCCCTAATGACTCCAGGTTGGCCGCTTGCCACGCCTTATCAATGTCTCGAGTATAGCCAGGTCACCACACCTGCCAACAAACTATCAGCAACACACAATGTAAAGTGCCGACCTTCTCTCGACTATTATACATTTATATTTTGCAGATATCAAATAAGTATATGGACAATATTATAAATATCATGAATTCGGAATAGTTCTAATTGCGCCCACATGGTGGCATGGTGGTCGGTAGGTTCACTGGATTGGAACGTGGCTAGTCATTGGTCAGTTAGTACTGAGTTCTGATTGGTCAGTTGGTGAGCCAATCACTGTGCAGTAGGGCCAGGTTTACTCATACTTAACTCAACATGCAAGGAAATGTATTATCAAGTGGAATAACTGTCACGGAGAGACTGAGAAAAGATGGAAACACATCGTTGTCGGCCATGTAGTAGGGATGGGTGTGTGGGGAGGTTTGAGTCACTGTTTATATGCTCATTTCATCTTTGTTTGACACACAAAACATTTTTATATAAACTGGAAATGAAAACAAGGATTTTTCTTGAAAAAGCAGAAAACTGCCATCTGTGAATTTACAAGATTGACTAATTTATCTAAAAATACTACACTGTAAGTCAATACGAGGGGAGAATTCATCTCAATTCCTTCATAGCGTAGTGGACATGAGCGTCTCCATCCTGTGTGGTCTCTCTGGAGACCTCCTGAGACGCGAGGGCCTCTTTTGAGACTTGGTCGAACCAGAGACCAGGCAGGTCTCACTCTCCACAAGAGAGCGCAAGACTCTCTGTGGAGTGATGTCACGGGCAGACGATATAAGTGTTTGTTTGTTTAACACACACAAATCTGACACATGACGAAATTTGGTCTCCTATGCTAAAAAATACCGCTGTTCAGTTCTATTTAAGAGATTTAAAATCTAAATATAGTATGCAAGATTTACAGATTAAGCTATAGACTAGACCTAAACTAGTGATGTCATCGGTTTTGTTGTAGCACATGCATATTGTCTGTTTGTTTGTTTGCGTAGTTTAACGTCCAATATTATCTATTAGACTTATTTTGGGTTTGACTGAATCTATGAGATGAATTTCGGTAGAAATCTCACCACTACACATTTACCAAGGTGAGAGTTCTTTTACTTCCCACACCACATGGAAGTGGTATGAGAAGGATTGGGCTTTGATATAGCAGTAAATCTACCACTACTGGAGGTGAAGGAGAAAGGTGGCTGCAGTGGGACCTGAACCCACAAGGCTGCCACGAGAGCTGTTATATCAATACAGGTGTTGCCATTCAGCGCCACCTAACGGCCCACTGCCTAGTTACACGGCCGCTCGGACAAACCTGGCCGAGTCTGACTACATGTGTATAGAGAACACAGCAATCACACCTAAAGTGTGAACGGTAGGTGTGATTACAGGAGCGTTGTTTTTGGACAGATTGGACTCCTAGAACAATCAAAGGCAGTGTATCAACCAGTCTGGACTATCAAAATTTTATAGTTTATAATTGTTTTGGTTTTAATTTGGAGAAAGATAAGCACATAATAGCTAGGCCTGCCAATGTATTAATGTATATTCAAATTCGGTGATCCTGTATTATCTAAGCTATATCTAAAGTATCATTGAGGTGATATGCATGTATGATACATCAAATTGGAGCTGGAATACCATAGAATAAGTTTAAATCACTGTTATTTCTCTGCAAATGATATACATGGGTATTATGAACGTATTACGCTCATATACTGAGTGATTCAATGCTAAAGACTACGTTGCCAGGGGCTTGTTTGGCTGCAGGCATTGGGTAACCAAGCAGATAAGGTGAGACACCGGACAGTGGAAAAAGGCCTATTGGCGATCCAGCCGCATAGCAAGGTTGGAGACTACCCAGCACTGAAGTGGAATTCAAAATCTTGTGAGATTCTGTTCCTTGTTAGGGATAAATGTTGCCAACAATTACAGGGTAAAAACATCTCTCAGGGAAATGGAACCCTACAATTTAAATGAAGAGATTGTGTTTGAGTATAGAATCTCAGCAGGATTTGTCTCAGACAAACACCATGTGAGGTACATGAAGCCCATCGTGTGAATCCCGCTTTAGCTCCCTTTGAGAAGACCTAGCACGTAGTATAATAGTTAGGTAAAACGGGCGTGTGAAATGACTGTGTATGCCTGGATGTAATAAAAAGAATCAACGCTTGTGCACCGTATCTCCTCCCCTCGTGTTTCTTCACGGTATAATAATTACAATAATTTGGATTAAAAATACATAAACAATTACTGCAGTGTGTTATATACTTGGCTGGTTAAATAAAATGAAAAAAAGAGGGAAAAATGAGCAGTGTTGTGTCTGATGAGGTGTCTAGTCGGTTAAATTACCTCTCAACCAATTACACAATAACAGTATTAAAAAAACAAATAAATCTGTTCCTTTATTAAAAACATGATTAATGTACCTGGGAGATTAAATTTCTAAATAAAAACTTACAGCGTCAATGTACTTGATGGGATTTCGATAAGGTCTATTTCCAAGAATACGTTTAGTATACAAACCGAGAATCTATTTCAGATAGAATTCAAGATAAATATTTCCAGAAAAGTGATCAGGACCTTTTTCTTTTTATCAAGCACGAAGCTGATAAACAATTTCCTGCCTCAGATAGAGCGAGAAAAAGAGGAAAACGCATTTGATATGATTGTTTATATAGCATAAGTTGTCTTCGCGGAAAGATATCACGAAGCAGAGCTGAGTGATATCTGTAGCAGAAGACAACAAACGCCATGTAAATGATTATATGAAATTGAGTGATGTTTAGAATTTATCCTACTCCACATACTACATCCTACATGTTTTTAAATTCATATGTCATGCGTTGCATACATACAAATATTATATGGCATAACCGTGGAATACAGTTACACCATGTAAAGTCTATAAAGATTTCTATGAGGGGGATACAATTATAAGATACCACTCTGAAACAGTCTGAAAACTTGTATATACACAATATCAACTGATTTCAGATACAAGTGGCCGTAATCTCCAAGGACTAGACGCGCAGTAATACCCGAGCCAATGCGAGTATACTCCTCAGAGCTTACATCCGCTTTTACCTGAAACCAGTTTATATCGTATCTATCATTGAGCGTTGCAAATTTAAGTTATCAAAGACAAATACCAAAAAGTGTACCGATCTCTGGTGGGTCTCATAATTTCAATAAATTTCGGAAAATCCACCGGGTCAGAACCTGTGTTGATTGTGGCTGCAGACCAGCTGAACACTTGGGGGTGTTGCGCGAGCCGACCTGCGAGCACCTGGCTGCTCTACGTGATCTGTGCTGAATGGTGACGGTGGTGGATAAAGCTGGTTAATCAGGCGAGCACCGTACATTGATCTCCCGGTGTTAATAACACTGTTGTGTGTGAGGCCAGACGGGATGCGCCAACTGCCGGAATGTACGGGAACTAACATCACCAGCTGTGTCATATGCACAGTGTCCGCACTGTGATCTACACTGGCCGCCAGAGCTACACAACGTTAGCTCTGGTCAGGTTAAATCCCTAGCCGCCTTGACCCACCACAGGGACACGTCTGTTACACTCCTGCCTGAATTTTTGTACTGCTTGGAGAGTATGTTACATAATAATCTCGAAGCCAATTTTCCGTTTTCCCTTTTTCTTTCCTGTGTTTTTTTTTCAAGATTTCTCATCAAGTATTTCTGCCTTTAGAGCCTACATAGAACAAAAGTACTTGGTTTGAGGCGAACACAGTGGGATACCGTGTGGGATTTAAGCCGACCAACCCCTATATTGTAGCTCAGCGGAGACAGGGTTGGTTGCCAAACTAACTGTGACTGTATTGTGACAATACTGTCATATCACTGTAATAACATTGCGACAACACTGTGATATAACCATGAAAGAACTATGACGATATTGTTACAATACTGTGATATCACTGTGATTGGTTTGGTTTGTTTGGTTTTTATCTAACATGCAGTTAACCATTACATGTTCTCCCCAGACTTTCCCAAGGTTCTTTTACACTACTAGGGTAGTGATGAATCTATGTAATGAATTTAGGTAGGAATCTCACCCCTACACATTTACCGAGGTGAGAGTTCTTTTACTTCCCACACCACATAGACATGGTATGAATACTGTGATAAAACTGACACAATATTGTGACGACACTGTGGCCACACTATGGAAATACTGTGATGATTTTTCAAGTAAGATATTGTGTTTTACAATACTCTGAGATCGTCAAATTAAATTCCCAGGAAAATGGCATGGGGTTTAATGTAAATTGTGTGATACACCATTAATAAGGGTTGCAGCGCATCACATGCGACTAATGCATCAGCAATATGGAGAAAACTTTCAGGATCTATTGAGGTCTTTCTCAGAAGCAGGCAACTCATCACAGTATGAAGGGTAAACAAATTCCATCAGATGCGTACATACATGTTGAATATTTACAGTGAATCCTTTCACAGACTGCTCAATGGAAGGATATCAAGACATCAACGCACATGATATGTGCATTGTTTACCACAATGCGTGAACTTTAATTATCCATCGTATACAAAGTACCCATTGAGAATGTATGGAGACTCCTCACTAACCACTACCAATTGTTTTAAGACTTAAAGGAAGTCTAGATGTTGCAAAGTAGTAATATTTCTTAATAATGTCCATAATCAAAGACTTGACCAAATCTAGGATCAGGGTTGCTATGCTGGCGATGTCAAAATTCCCCGGACATATCCCTAACAAACTTCATTCTTCCCTGCCAAAAATAAAATCTGCAGAGGAATTCTAAACAGCCTTAGTCGCCCTTTTCATCCATTTGCATCCAGATCTAGACTTTCGAAACTCCATGCTTTAGACTCTCCCATCAGAGATCCTGTACCGCAGTAGCGCTACCTGGTGATTTTTGAATATTCACATTTTTCCATTTAAATTGTTTTTTTTTATTCCAAATCTAAATAAGCTAAAATTCAAATTCTGCCTAGTTTGACATAGCCCGATATGTCATTTGCTTGGTTTATACAGAAAATGTGCCGAAAAATATAGTTTTCTTCCATTCTTACAAAAACAAGGACGGTGACTTACAGTTTATGTAATGTAAATGTGTAGTATTATACAATTTCTATATCCTGTGAACGTCTGTAGGGAACGGCATTGGTGTAACTATATAAAAAACAACTTTTAAAAATCTCAATATATCCCATTAGGATATTACCATAATATTAATTTCTAGATAAAAAAAACTAGCACGTCATCCGCATAGTTAGATATGTGATCTACAACACTTGGAGATCATTACATTTAAGTTTCACGAAAATGAAATGGGTCTTATTTCTAAAGAAAAATCATCCGATATCCCCCTAAACCGTTGCGGCACTAAAGATCCGCTCGGAGAATGCTTCATCCACTGAACGCCAGACTGGCCCGCCCTCTGGTGGGGAAAATGCGTACTACCGGCGCTGGTACCCGCGCCCTCCGTTTTGAGCCAGTTGTGCCGCCGGTCATATTTGAGGTTGGGGATTGAAACCATATCGTCTGGGAAGGGTGGGATGTGAGATTAACCTTTATACCAAAGAAATGGGATTCAACGTCGTGCGCTCTTGGCCCCACCTCGCCTGCCACACAGACATGCCAGTCCAGCCAGCCTGGGAACGTGCCAGCCAAGTTAGAGGCAGGTTTCACACGGGAGTAGGGAACGTGGAGAAACTCCAATAAATGGGATCTAGGATTATCTTCATTCTCCAGGGATGTCAGTTGGGTTCAAGAAAAAAAAGAGAAAATAGTTTTCATACGGAATTTACTGCCTCAGAGAAACTGAGAAAACATGGAAAATATATCGTCATTCTCCATTGACTGGGGATTGGGTGTGCGGGAAGGTTTGAACCACTGTTTGATGGTGTGATTGAGGCCCAATTTATAATTGTCTTCGTTTTATACAAGTCCAATATATTCATAAACTGGAAATAAAAACAGGGATTTCCTTGGAAAAGAGGAAAACTGGTTTCTCTGTTTCTCTTTATATTTTTTTTCTCTAGAGAGCAATGCTTATTTCATGTATTGGACATTATAACTGATTATATTGAGGTATCACATAATTCAGTGTATTTACAGGACCCTCTGACCCTTGACCCATATCCTATAACTATTGCAGTTAAATATGTCTCTATATTGAAAATCCGATGCCAGAAATGGAAATCTCCAGATATTTCTACTTTTACATGCAAAATTATATTCAGTTTCTCTAGTTAGAAATCGGAGAACGGTGGTTCATCGGGGGACAGGCGGCCATGGTGCGGCCAGCCAGTCAGGAGCGGAACATTTACGTTCCCGGGGCGATATTAGGGAGTTTATCAACGTCTGGAGGGCGTATAGTTCCACCATTTTTCTGGGTTTTTTTTACTGACAGAGTTCATCTGAATATTACAATGGTCTTCCACTGGTCGCTGAGACATGTTTCTTGAAATTGTGTAATCTGACTATATTGGTCACAGTGTCGGTATTGCATGGTCTCATTTTACAAAAAGGTTACAATCTACTAATACAAACAGGGGCATGTATGCTTGAAGTAACATAAATAAATACAAGTGTTAGGAAAAACAACAATAATGACATATACATTTGATATATAAGGGCTTGTCCGTTGGTTTTAGGTAAGTATTTTTTGGTATTCCACCTAGTAGGCGTTCCCATAGTATCAAATAGTATAGGTGTTTTTAGTCAATATACTCTATCATACTACCAAGTATTTATACACGATAAACAGTTGTCAGGTTTGGCTTTAGTTAACTAACTTCTTGAAAGGGACTTTTTTCTTTGAGATATTGAATATCACGTCTGGGTGGTAATTCAAGAGTTTAACTCCTCTGTGATAAGGTGATCGTTTTATTTTTCCTTTTTATACCTCAGTACTATAGCAACCGCGAAGACTGCTATATATGTGGAGAAATTAGGAAGGGTCCAGAGTGGAATTGATAAAGTTTTGAATATGTGACTGTGACTCAATAACCAATACACCTGAAACGAATCAGCCATTATGATCCATTGATACCTGCCACCTGGTGTTTTGTTTGGCATTGGGCACAAGATGGCCACCCACTTGACTGGATGGTTATCTGCCTGATATCATACTGCTCCTGTTTCCTGTTTTAATTATAACCTGGGGTTTGTTGAATAACTTATGTCTACGGAAGTAAAGGGTACAAGGAGACTCTGTACGAGAGTTATCTTTTAATAATATTAGAGCCATTACCCTTCCAGCCCTGAAGAAGGCCACGTCTCCCTTGTCAGAAACGTAGGCTTATTGGAATTGTTAATCAATGATTGTATCACCTATATGAAGATATCTGTCCATATAAAAATTGAAAGAATTTTATTGATAAATGGTTGTTGGTCATTACACCTAATATCAAAGCTTGTTCGCTTATACAGTCCTAGCCGATGGTAGGTCGTCCATAAGTGTTGAATATAGTTTACCCATATCATCCCTGGGTCTCATTGGCGTACAGAAAAGGGTCTACATGTACGATCCTAGATTATTCAACACCCCCTTAGATACCTACATATTAATTCATGTGAGATACAATAAAAATAACATTGAATGAATAAACCAAATTTTTTTTGAATGAATGAATGAATAAACCAATTGAGAGAAGTAAGAGAAGCGGGTGTGGCGACGCCTGGTTGGCGTTGCGGGTACTACTCACCGTCCCTCTTCTGGAAGCTGTAGACCAGACGCAGCCCGCTGTCTTCGCTCGGCAGCCATTTAAAAGTCAACTTGACGACGCGGGCGCGTTTCCGGAGCAGGTAGGGCAGCGCCTTGCGGCCATCACAGCTGCAGATCCTCTCCTCCCCAACCCCCTCCCCCTCCTCCTCCTCCTCCTCTAAATCCTCCTCCTCTAAATCCTCCTCCTCCTCCGGTGCTGCCGACGTCCGCCCCTCCTCCCCACCAGGCGGCGCCGCTATCGTCAGACACGGCAGACACCCACTTCCGGTGCCACTTCCGGTACCCAATCCAGTTCCGGTTCCGTCGGCGGCGGCGGCGGCGGGCACGTGTGTGGCGCTGTGGTGGGGCTCGGCCGCCGTGCCCAGCCCGTCGCCGCCGCGGCCCGCCCCCGGCACGCCGCCGCCGCCGCCGCCGCCGCCGCCGCCCCAGAAGCCGTGCAGCTGCGTCACGTTGAGCGCCAGGGTATAGTCCGAACTGGGCGCCCGGAACAGGAAGCACTCCGAGGTGACCTTGGGGCTGCGGCGGGGCAGGGAGGACGCGTTCACACTGACAGCCCCCGACAGCGCGTCGTAAGTCTTACAACCTGCAACGACAAACACACCAAGGCACGTCAGTATTATAAGGGACACACAGTTGTTTTTGTGGTATACAGTAGGACTTACTTCGTCCAGGTTAGCTGGGGTAAAACAGTTAATAGTGGACATATCTAGAAATTTGTGGAATTTGCTGCCTCAAAGGAGGGTGGTTGTGGCCCATTAGATTTTAGGTCAACTCTCGACTGTAGAACCGTCCCGAGGCACTATAAATATCATGTAAGGAGGTCAGGGTGAAGGTCGTGATTTGCTCCAAATGCAGTCATTGGCTACTGGGACTACTCTATTCCTTATATGGTAGTTAATACAGGGGGACAACTCTATGCAGAAGGAGACCTGGAAAACCACTGTTTTATTTGTGAAAATGAGGATCAATGAATACCATCTTGATATTATGCAAGGACATTTTTTTAATTTTAAAACTGAAAGTGAAAAACCGTATTTGGACAGAAAGGTGGCAAGCTGTCATCTCTGAATTGAGAAACATCTAGATAAGATATGGTTGTGACACCTATTATTAAGCCAATTATTTGTTTGTTTGGGTATTTCAGCGTCCAATATTAGCAAGCCCAAGTTGAATTTAGAGACAAGAGACTGTGTCAGTTTCGCCACCGCAGGTCAGATGTCTGGGGATTTTTTTGGTGTCTGTTTTAAAGGCATATCTTACAATTTGCAATGGAACCACCAGGTATTTTTTAAATATTGACAATTTTATGTTGGAAATGGTTACTTGAGACCTATTTTAATGCCAAAGGACTCAATTACGGTGCCTGCTGAAAACCAGCGAAGGCCAGTAAGCCAAGGCTGACAGGCTGCCGACTTTATTGACTATTAGCAAACAAAGATTGTCAACCGATTATATTGTACCAAACTACTAGAGTCAATGAAGAAATTTGATATTTGCTCAATAAAATTGTACTGAAAAATGCAGTTTTCTTCAATTCATTCATAAACAAGGTCGGTGACCTATGATTTTTAAGTTTCTGCTGAAAAGCAATTATTACACCAGGTAAGCATTTTACTATGAGAAGTATTTTGAAACAAAATGTACCAATGAAAATCTCCACCGATACTTTGTGTTGCATCTGCAATGATCAGGCTGTATGATTTTGTTGGTTTGCTGGTCTGATATAACATCCAGTCAACCACTATGGGTCCTTACCAGACTTTCTCAAGGTTCTTTTACACCACGAGGGTGGTGATCGGATCTATGTGATGAATTCAGGTAGAAATCACACCCCTACACATTTACCAAGGTGATAGACATGCTATAGGTTGTATGCTTTTCTTTTTTTCAAAGATCGCATGTTCCACAAATCTTTCTTGACCACAATCTATTCGATTTAATTCAATAACACCACGCTCATTCATCAATGATGAACATACCATTTGCTCCTAGATAATTGAAAACACAGTCTAATAATGTAAATTCCAATTGTCAATTTGGGAGTAACCTTGTCACTAAAGCCATCGGTTAAAGATATAGAGATCCTTTGCAAACGAATTAATGTAACATCTACCAGCAAATGTTGTTGGTTTGTTTGACTCAAACCACATAACTTCTTTATTGGTTCTAGTAATATGCACTTTGAGTAGTGTCTGTATCCCTGACAATTTACAATATATTTACCTTTGTGGGATTTACCACACCTGTGGAAACTACCTAATCCCTACCCCTCATCTATTCTTCCTCTTTCTATCTTCTCTACAGTACGTCATAAACTCAAACTTTATTATCTAAAAAAATAAAGAAGGGGAAAGTGGATAATTTGGCTAGACGATTTAATGTGGCGTTACGAGACATAGGACGTTTAATACCTCATAACCTGAGACTAGAACTCCCAACTCCTGACGGCATAATACAGCGGTAATTAGAAGGTGCCTGGCCAACCAGCAGTTTATACTGCTCCTACTCAGGTGTATATATTCTCTCTTGGCACTGGAACCGCCGCCGAGCTACGTCGACCGCTGTCTGGCCTTTTCACATGCATTTATTTGTGTGTGGAAGCTTCCCTGCCAGACATGGCTACAAAAAGAGGGCAGAGGGAGTTAGATAAACTTAGTTTGTCTAGCTGCAGTTTGATGTGGGCGCGCTGGTTGTAAATGTGCCCAGTGTTTACGTCATAAACTCGGCTTGCTGATGTTACCTCTGAACAAAGATGGTTTCTTGGTGGAGTCTGTGCTCGTTCATGTCTGGCGGTACGATGTACAGGTTTATCTCACCCCTGGTATTTCTTTCTCCATAGACTTGACATTGGGAACTTGTATCCAACGTACATGAGATATTTCGGAAAAGTTATCCAATGGGGGATTATGTCACAAATGTTAGCCCATTAGTCAATGTGAAGGGTGAGATGAATTCAGAAATTCAATCAAGTTTAGGGTCAGAGCTTGGTCCCATCTCGTTTGAATCGCGATGTAATTCACGCGGCTTCGACTTGTGAATTACTACGCGATTCAAACGAGATGGGATACGAGCTCTGACCCTAAACTTTCATAGGCTTCCTCGATAGTCTGTCTGGCGATACGATATGCAGATGTCTGTCTAGGGGTACGATATACAGATGTCTGTCTAGGGGTACGATATACAGATGTCTGTCTGGCGATACGATATACAGATGTCTGTCTAGGGGTACGATACACAGATTGATTGAGAATATCGAGATGTCTGTTTGTATTAAGGATACAAGCTATCGTAACCTTTTTTTATGAAACTAGGAAGGAAAATCTCGGTGTACAGGAATGGGATTCTGATAGGGGGCATCTATAAAGTACATATATACTTTAAACGAGGCGTTTCGAGTGCGCTCACTACTGCAAGTGAAAAAAAATCTAACAGAGGACTACCACTTTCCCCCGAACAAAATGTGAGTTTTTTTACCAAAGGCATCTAGAAAGTATGTACGCACCAAGGGATGTGTGGAGGGGTGGTAAAAATATTCGGAAATTTTGCGTATGCTCCTTCTCTGTTCTATTGCGTACATATCGAGGGGGCGGGGTAAAGATTTTCCGAAATTCGGCGTACATACGTTATGAATGGCCCCTAAATGAACTCCTTGACACTCCCCCCCCACCCCACACACACACACCACCAAAAAAAAAGAAAAGAAAAAAAAAAGACGATGAGGCTGTGACCTTTGCTGATGCTACCTTGAGTGACATTCTAAGAACTGCACCTAGCCGCCGTAACCTTGTTGCACTGGGGGAGTGATAATATCTCAGCATGTCACACCTGTCCTCAGAGGTATCACCAGGGGAAGCCTGTTGACATTAGTGTTATTACCAAGCAGAAAGTCCTCTGCTGTTTAGACTCAGGGCCTAGTATGTCCCACAGACAATGTTTCAACTGAATATTGACCTTGTTTGAATTATGTTGTTTGATTGGAGGATGTAGTTCTGTGAATGCAAACATGCCGTGCACGAATTAAAGGTCATTATAGAGTAATAGTCAAGACAGGGATGTCAGTTGGGGTAAGGAAAAACACTGGAAATATATTTTATGTGGAATATACTGCTTCAGAGATACTGGGAAAACATGGAATACACATCAATGTTGGCCATGGAATAGGCACATGTAGTTACCCGAGGTACTAAGGGGAGGTGCTGAAGGAGAGTTAATGTCATAACTACTGGGGAACTACGTTTGAGGGTGTGTGTGGAGGTTCAAACCTCTTTCATATTGGCGTGAATGAGACTCAATTTATACTATCTTGGTCTTATACAGGAAAATTAATTTTATAATCTGGAAATGACAAAAGTGATTTCCAGTTTATTTCCCGGAAAACTGCCATCCCTTATACACTTGCCATCAGAGCTATAGCCGCGATTTTTTTGGTGCACTGCGGGATAGCATTTACCTGGTACCTGACTGATACTTGTTAGATTTTACACTAGTTTACCCGCTAGAGGGCACTGTGAAATCTTGTTATTTTTGCAAAGAAACACTCTAATAAGGTATCTTTTATCTTTTGAAAGGTTTCTATTACTTTATTTTGTACCATCATTCATTATAAACGAGTATAAGTAAGTTATTTGGGGAACCTCGTGAGGGAGAGAGGTTGTGCTGGTTCACCTTGCCACTGCAAATCGGTTCAAGGTCAATCACACGTCGCTCTCTTTAGGCGTTACCTGTCCTATTGTCCATTGGGCCGGGAACCAGTCTAAGATGGAGGTGGTGTCACATCTACCCTGAATATAGCCTGGAAGCCTGGCCTTTGTCCTCACATATTAGGCCAGGTAACTACCGCCATTTTCCAATCCATTGTGGGTTGTAGAACGCCAAATTACAAAGATTCCGATGCTGGTTCCCCAACAGGATAGAGCCCAGCGAAATTGAGCTGGTTACTCTTCCCCCTGCGAATGACTGGGGAACCAACGTAAGTTCAAGGTTGTTTCAAATGGTGCGATCCCATTGTTTATTTGGGTGGGGAACCAGTCTACCCTGCATATCGCCTGCTCCATAAGTGCTGAGAAGTGGACACAAAATGAGCACCCCTCGTCACACCCACCACCACTCTCATACCACGACAAAACGCCGCCCGCTCGCACTCTTTTTATGGCCATGTCTGCTACGTCTCCAATATGTGCCTTGACATGCATGCAAAAGCCATTTCCTAATTATCTGTATGTTTACATTATAAAAGAGACCTCATTCATCAAATGGGAGCCGTTTTTTTGGCGCATATTTTCCGCGCCAGGCGTTCTCTTTAACACGAAGGTCCCTTCACATCACGTCACAGGGGCCAAGACTGCACCACGCGATGAGCAGCAAGTGGGCTATGGCAAGTCTGAGGTCACCATGCAATATCACTAGGGGCAGGCTATGGTAGGCCTTTAGTCACCATGCGATGAGTAGCAAGTGGGCTATGGCAAGTCTGAGGTCACCATGCAATATTACTAGGGGCAGGCTATGGCAGGCCTTTAGTCACCATGCGATGAGTAGCAAGTGGGCTATGGCAAGTCTGAGGTCACCATGCAATATCACTAGGGGCAGGCTATGGCAGGCCTTTTAGTCACCATGTGATGAGTAGCAAGTGGGCTATGGCAAGTCTGACGTCACCATGCAATATCACTAGGGGCAGGCTATGGCAGGCCTTTAAGTCATCACGTGATGAGCAGCAAAGTGGGCTATGGCAAGCCTTCAATCACCACATATAGCAAATGAGGCAGGCTATGGCAAGCCTTTTGTCACCACGCATTAGCAGCAAGGCGGGCTATGGCTAGCCTTTAGTCACCACACAATATCAATAGAGGCAGGCTATGGTAAGCCTTTAGTCACCACATAATATCACTAGAGGCAGGCTATGGCAAGCCTTTAGTCACCACGCGATGAGCAGCGAGGTGGGCTATGGCAAGCCTTTAGGCACCACACAATACCAACTGAGGTTGGCTATGGCAAAGCTGTCGGCACTGTGGAATGTCCCATAAGGCATCCTTTAGTCACCATGCAATGTTCTGCAAAGCAGGAAGTGGCAAGCTTTTAGATAGTGTGCAACATCTTGTAAGGCAGTTTATGGCAAGCCTTTAGGTCACAACAAAACGTCCTTCAGGGTGGACTATGTCAAGCCTATTAGTTATCATGCAACATATCTCGAGGCAGTCTATGCTTTACTTAGCATCATATGAGCTTTATGAGGAACGACAAGCCTTTTGTCACTTTTTGGATTCCACGCTCATTCATTAAAGATGAACATGCTTCAGGATGTTCATCTTGATAAAAGTGTAATTCCAGGGAAAATGGAAAACCGATATCTCTGCTGCTGTATTTCATAGAACAGCAAGCCCAAGGATGCCAAGCCGTGAAGTACACTATAATTACTGCACATGGTGCAGTACAAAATGTACAACGTATTCAAAGTATCCTTGAGTGGCATTCACCCCTTCCTAACTAATTTTGATATTTGGGAACGGTTTTCAAGTTCCGGTGTAAACAATGCCCAAGACCTGTATGGAAAGGACTCATTATATGAGAGATACTTCACTCTAAATAACAAAAAAATTGAAAAGCTCTTCACCATGACCTATGTGTACTGACACAGGCTATGATGCGGTTCCAGATTAACGAGCATGTTTTCTAATCATGTCTCACGATCATCAACCACCCAAGGAGAAGACCACTCGTGTTATCTATGGTAGGAGCGACCCCGTGTCTCCATGTCCTAGACATATTGGAGATCTTTGTGATGGGTATCTGACTGGTAATACTGTCGGAGATCCAGCTTGCGGTACATCGTGTTATATAGTGATGCTGCTGGCGGCTTCTATTGAGGGACGTGCGACGTACACGGGTTTGTCATGGATGACCTTGTCTGACCTTGTCCGTGACCACACCTCAGTTTCCAGGTCAACAAATGGGACAATGATGGAGACATCCAATGTGGGGCTACATACAAACAGATGTGGGGCTGCACACAGATCCAGGTGGGACTATATACAGACCCATGTGGGGCTACACACATAGACCAACGTGGGGCTACATGGACTGGCTTACAGTGGGGCATCCAGGGGGCAGGGTTATAGTTGGGCATACAGGGGGTGGTATATAATGGGGCATGCAGCAAGCAGAGCCAGAATGGGCCATCCAGGCAGCTGGGCTATGGGGGGCATACAGGGGGAAAGGCTAAAGAAGGCCAGGGGCCAGCTATAGTGGGGCATACAGGGGCCGGCTATAGTGGGGCATACAGAGGCTGGCTATAGTGTGGCATACAGGGGGCAGGGCTATAGTGGGGCATAAGGCATGGGATATAATGGGGCATACAGGGGCCAGCTATAGTAGGGCATACAGGGGTCAGCTAGTGGGGCATACAGGGGCTGGCTATAGTGCAGCATACAGAAGCCAGCTACAGTGGGGCATACATAGGCCAGCTATAGTGGGGCATACAGGGGCTGGCTATAGTGTGGCATACAGGGGCCGGCTATAGTGGGGCATACAGGAGCTGGCTATAGTGGGGCATACAGGGGCTGGCTACAGTGGGCCACAAGGGCCATAACTATAGTGGGCGTACAGGGACTGGCTATAGTCCAGCATACAGTGGCAGGCCATAGTGGGGCATACCGGGGCCGGCTATAGTAGGGCATACAGGGGCTGGTTATACAGGGGCTATGTAGGAACAGTGGTATATCAAACGAGACCATAGTGGGAAATCACGGACACCACAGACACAAGCCTGGTGGTGCCTGAGGACCTGGCGGAGCCTGCCGGCACATCTCACCAGGACAGAAAGGTTGTCGTCTCCCTCCGCCAGGCAAGCCGACCTACTTTCACGCCCGCCCGGCTCCTGATTCCTCCATTAGCAGGAGCGGCGCCCAGGGAGCGGCCCGTTTAGGCGCCGGGCCCGGGCGCCAGCCGCTGCCAGACCCCAGCCGGTGGTTGGAGCTTCAGGGTCTCGGGTGCCGCTGGTTGTTGTACGCCTGTGTGTGGGCGTGGGGAAAGGCGGCAGGTCGGGCCGTGGGTATAGACCGTGGGTACCGTCCCCAGGCAGTGACGTGTGTGTGTGTTTATGGAGATGCGTTATTGGGTGGGTCAAAACCTGGGTCAAAACGGTGGTCAACATATTGAGCGAGGAGGAGGAGGAATGGCATGGTTATAGTGATGTACTGTGGGTCAATAGTTACTTGTATTCTGGAGCGGTATAGTAGGTGAATAGTGCGGTGTATTATGGTGCAATATGGTATGTTGTATTGTTTGATGGTGCGCTGTAGTGTATTATGGTGTGGTACAGTGTATTGGGGTGTGTTGTAGTGTAGCATGGTGTGTTTGTTGTTGTTGTTGTTGTTTTTGTGTGTTTCGGGGATGTTTTTATGTTTTTTTAGATTTCTTTATTTTAATGTTGTTTTGTTTGTTTGTTTTGGGTTTTTTGTGTGTGTATGTTTTTTTGGTTGTTTTTTTTTTGGGGGGGGGGGGTTAATTTGGTGCATTGTGGTGTGGTATAATATGCTGTGGTATGTTGTGTTGTAGTGTCCTATGGTGTGCTGTAAATGTATTATCCTATCCTAATAAAAAAACGCCATAGACTTAACAATGGATTTGTTTATGTCACGGGTGTGGCGTTAAGTGTTGTTTATGCCACTACTTTCTAATATTCAAAAATCGTGGAAACGGGGTAGGATAAATCTAGACGCCACTCGTTTGAGTTTCAGTTTATTGATGTCACACTTTTTTTCGTCTTCGACTAGTGAGATTACAGAGCCAACCAAATGCGTGACATCAAACTCAAACTCGTGACGTCTCTTGATAGTCTTGTGGTGTAAAATGAGATGATGTGGTGTAGCTGGACAATAGTGTTGTAAAATGAATATAATTATAGTGTGGTGTATTTTATGGTATGGTGTTTTCTCTTTTTTTCACACTGATTTCTATACTTGAGTTAATACAGCAGTGATGCAGTGACTTTTGTGGACATCTAGTTGCAGCAAGAATTAATATCCAGTCATACAGATCCTTTCCAGATTTTCTCGAGGTTCAGCTTTTTGCCGCTGCATTTACACCACAAGGGTGGTAATCAAATATATGTGATGAATTTAGGTGGAATTCTCCTCACGACACAATTACCAACTTGTAACAACTAAGAAGGAACTCAAATTTCAAATCAAGACAACTTCTTGAGTACTAATTGGTTAGTGGCTTCCACATATATCATTCTATGAAAATACATCTAGAGAAAAGAAGAGAAGAAAAAAAGCAGTCAAGGTAACATCTACATTCCTCCTTAGGTTTAAGGAACCTCTTGCGTATTCAGTTGTATCTTGTATCGAAAAAGAATGCGCAGAATGACAGAAGAAAATCTCAATGTTTACGAATGTGTTTTGTTCTTTTTTTTCAGCGCGGGATATCGCTCATATTCTCTGCCTAAAGGTTAGAGTGGTCACATAGACTACCTGCTAACACTGTGACATTGGGAAAGGAGCAGAGGGCCAAGTCTCAGTGTCCGAGAAGCATGCCCATTGGACCATGACCGAAATATCTCACTGACCCCTTGATATATTTGGATCCTAGACAGGCAGTTGCATAAATGCCAAGTTGACTGGGTTGAAGTGGGTTGCAAAAATTGACCTATAGAGTGAATGCAACCCAAACCCATTGTTATTCATTTACAATTCCATATTCGTTCATCAAGGATTAACATACCATTGCTCCTAGTTTTAAATAAAGTCATTCTGGGAAAGCTGTATTTAGAAGGAAACTCATGAGGTGAAAATAAATCGAGTTTGACCATGGAGCAATTCACGAAGGGAAGCTGAGTGAATTGTGCAGCTGTCGAACGAGGTGGAATGGGGACCAAATTATTTTCACCGAGTGACTTTCTGAGTCCATTTCACCCCATATGATCAGAAACACTATTAATCAATGAAAATAACTCACAAAATTAGCCATTGAGTATTGGGGTACAATACCTTCACGGTCATGGAGTATGAGTTCCCTAACTTTAACGACAAATACTGGGGTGAGATGATAATTGATATGATTTGATTTATTTGTTTATTTAACGTCGCAGGGGACCCTGAGGGTATATAGGGACTAACTCATGGTTCAGCTTTTCTCGCTGATTTTACACCACAAGGGTGTTGATCGAATCTATGAGATGAATTTAGGCAGAAATCTCACCCCTACACATTTACCGAAGTGAGAGTTCTTTTAGTTCCCACACCACATAGACATGGTAGGAGAAGGATTGGCCTTTGATATAGCAGTGAATCTACCACTCCTGGGGATGATGGAGAAAAGCGGCTGCAGTGAGACTCAAACCCTTGGAATTACGAGTCCAGTGCCTCACTTAACCACTGAGCTAACTCCCCACGCACCGATAACTGCGGCTTCATCTATCAGACTGATTTTCATCTGACTCAGATTGTACGAGGTGATTATTACAGACGACTAAACCTACAGCGCCTGAGCATGAAGATGGAGTTGAGGGATCCCAGACTGACTTCACACAAGATCCGTCTCCCGATGTAGAACATTGACACACACACCTATCTCTGGGGTCAGCGGGAAAAAAGATGGAAAACCAAAGGTAACTGGCGTGGCTTTCTTGGCGGCTGGTGTTTTCTTTGGTTTTAAGGCGGCACTGGTTGAACCAGAAGTTGGCTCTGGCATGCTGAGGATGTGTTTGCCCAAACTCTCCAAGTAAAACCTCGAGACACAAAAGCGCCAAAAGAGGATCTGCGGATAGAACTACTCCCTTCTTTATTCGTGCGCACAACCAGTCTACATATTTTTGCCTTTCACTGATCTTGGACTATATTGTCTCTGTTTAGTTTCAGTGAATTTATTTTTGGTTGTGAGAGAAAGGGTGAATTCTAAGAATTTTACCAAACAACTATGATTTTCATCCAGGATTACAAAATCCCTCCTCAATTTACGTTTACCCTTGTCTACCACCCCTCACTTTACAATGTCTGGCCTCGAACACTGCCCCTCACATTACAATTTCTGCCCTTGTCGACCATTCCTCACTTTACAATTTCTGCCCTTGTACACTTCCCCTCACTTTACAACTTCTGTCCTTTTAATATCCATCGTATACAAAGACCCCATTGAAAATATTTGGGGATTCAGTAAACCACGACTCATTACATAAAACCTATCAGATACCATGACTGTGGTATACAGATTTAAATTTGTGGTTTACAGCCTAAAAACCATGGTATACGGGGAAAATAGTGTCTTTGTGCTATAGAGCAAAGAAATAGTACCTATAGTTATACCCGTCCAAATGGCAATTGCTGGGTTTAATTCATTCAGAAATATATACACTACACCTCACTTTACACCTTGCATTTTACTCCTAACTGTACAACTCTTGCACTGGTAGCACGAGAGGCGTTTTAAACAATAACATCACGTAAAAGAGGTCGCGGCTCCAAGTCCGCCTTCGCTGAACTCTCTGTCCTTAGCTCCGCCGAGTTTGACAATTTCTTGTACAGGTTAAAAAGAGAACAGACGGCTATATTGACGGCCGGTTCGCCGTCCAGCCATCCGCGCCACGTCGGCCGCGTATCGGGCGACGTTTCCGGACGCCGAGTTCACGCCAGCTCGAGGCGTTTTTGTTTGTAATCACCGAAGTGCCTGAGCAAACAAAGTGGCACTTGAGAGAACTCTCACCTCTGGGTGCGTTAAAGGTGAATTCTAAACCCATGTCAATCCTCCTAGTCACCAGTCACAAGTTCCCCACTATGCATACATGTATAGCCGACACACCGAGGCATTTTTCCCGGAGTTTCTTTCTTCATTTTTCTCATTTTTTTCATTTTTGGATATCATCATGCTGAATAGCAGAGCTGCCACAAATTCAGGATGTCATAATTCCCTGAAATTTCCTTGAATTTTTCCTGGCAAATTTGATTTTACCCTGACAAAGTTTTTTATTCAACAGAATTTAAAAACAAACATCATTCGTCAGTGACAGATATTCTTCCATGAGGTGGTCTTAAAAATATATCATAGCTAATATAAGACGGGGCATACTGAGACAATGCATGGTAAAACCAGGGGCCTGTTTGATAATTCAGGCTCGTGCATGAAGACCGTCTGTACACCTGCGAGATCTAGGGACGATGCCGGTCAACTTTATTCAACCCTATGAATAATTTATTCAACAGACCCCTGAAAATAGTTATAATAAAAAGCCTTACAGCTGCCCTGGGCACCGAAGGTTTAATAACCTATATACACAATGTTGCCTGGTTTCAGATACAAGCGGTTATATGTATATGTTCCGAGAGGTTGACGCGTAGTAATTCATTTTTTAATTTGAAGTATTTATTAATATTCCAGGCGAGCCTAGTTCTTCCCATTGACTCTAAATGCAACAGCCCTTCAATCTGTCCAGAATGCATATTTTGTAAGGAGGGAAAAAGCCCTAATAAAAAGACAAGCTATGTGGGACAGCGGAGAAAAGGGGGTAAGCACCTCGCATGAAGCTAACCCTAACGTCATGATAGGCTAACTTCATGATAGGCGATGGAGCATCCGAGCTAGGATTCATGTTTATTACAAATACAACGCCTCATCTCCGTCTGAACCCCGCAGTGAGTTTCAGTCTCGTAATCCAGGCCAGCCCTCAGCAGAGCTCCGTGGAGCATACAACCACATTTATCTGAAATCAATCTACATAGTGTATTAATTATCCACTTTTTTTACAAGTGGTGTGCTGATATTAGTTTGGGTTTGACCAAATCTATGAGATGAATATAGGTAGAAATCTCACCCCTACACATTTACCAAGGTGAGAGTTCTTTAACTTCCAACACCAGATAGATATGCTATAAGAAGGATTGGCCTTTGATATAGCAATAACTCTACCATTGCTGGAGGTGAAGGAGAAAGGTGGCTACAGTGGGACTCCAAACAACGAAGTCTAACAACCTTGGGACTACAAGTCCAGTGCTATTTACCACTGAGCTAACTACCTACCCTAGTCATTTTGTTATGCTTGCTTGGAAGCATATCCGGTCTGCACCAGGAGGAGGCAAGGCGACCAAGAGGGTGAACAGATTGGTAATTGCTATTCACCCCAGCAGATAAAAAAAAAAGATTTTATGATCTTATGATCTCTCTACAGTTAGCCGGTCTCAAAAACAGTCATCAAAGTTGCTATCTGATAAATAACATGACAGTAAACAGTCTATTTTACAACGGTTTCTTTATCGTAACAGGGCGCATACAACACAACCGTGTGCGTTGGGTATGTGAATACTGAGTTCCTATAGGTTTACTATGGACACTTTGTATTAGGTGGATACTATAGACTTACTCCCAGAATCTAGTTCACCCATCGTCCACGGGAAGGCATCGTGATATGGATATGTCTGTCGGATTAGTCGTAAAAAAACTAGGAAAGTGTAGCAATTCTAATCCTCTGTGGAATTTGCAGAGTTCTGCAATTCCTTCGTATCACAGTCCCCAGCATTCCGGTATATGATACATCCATGAACTCTCCCAGCGGATTGTTTGTTTGTTTGATTGATTCAACGTCCAGTCAACCATTACAGGTCCTTTCCAAACATTCTCATGGTTCAGCTTTACTCAATGCTCTTACACCCTAAGAGTGGTGATCGAATCTATCTGATGAATTTGGTAGAACTCTCTCCCTTCCCAAGGCTGGCAATGATTGCGGGAAAATATACACTCAAACATATTGTTTGGGAACAGAAAAAACAATGGTCCCTACTGATATAACTTATAAAATGTCAATTCCTGGATTTATTTTAGTCGAGAAGATTGATGATAAATACAAAAAAACGATTGTTTGGTGGACGGGTGGCCTGTAAACTACTGAATGCTGACTTCGTAACACACCCCTTAACACTCGTGTATTACAAGGGGTCAACCCCTCGTGGTTTACGGTCACCTGTCTACAACGGCATCGATAATTGCCTATCTCTCTGCTGATTTGGTGATCGTGTATTTATCGTAAAAAAACACTTTTCCTTGACCATAGAGTAAAACCATGTGGAAACACAGCTGAAAGGAGTTGGTGGATCCCAGTCATTCCTGCCATACCAGACCCTCTGCGCATTCTCAAACTGTTCCTCCTTTTCTGTTTTTTTTTAACCGAGCGGCCGACCTCTGCCTTGAGAAGGATCCACCACCAAAATACAGGGATTATCTTGTTTGCATCTCACCCCTCTGAAAACCAGCAGCCATTTTCTTTTCTGTTTTCCTCGATGACAAAAAGGTATCAGCAATTGTGCCAGCATACCGAGCACACCTAAAAAAATACCAAATGGGTTGTGATTTTATAATTGGTTATAAGAGATCGCCGCTGGAAAGTTAAGAAAGTATTGGTGATAGTCCAGTGTATTTTCTTATTCATCAAGACAACGACTCGTTCAGAGTGATGTGTTCTTCCTTTCGTAGAAAACAGATATTAAGAGAAAACGGTTTTAGGATGTGCATCGTGAAAACAGAATGAAATCCCTAATGGCCATGAGTATGTGGCGAGCCCGTAGGACGAGTGAGATACTCAGGGCCTTTTTTTTCTTTTTTTTAAATTTTATTTTTACTCCAGAGTTCTGTTATCAAGATGCACATCCTTAAACTATCTCCTCTTTATTATGCACCCTAGAATAAGAATATTTTACTATAAGTAGATGTAGAATGCCGTCAATGCATGAACATCGCCTTTCTAAGACGTGCAGTACTCTCTGGCACGTTCACTGTTAGTTGACATTAATTTCTGTCCAAGCCGTGCAGTACACTATAATTACTGCACACGGGTGCAGTACAAAATTTATACTGCATGCCCCAGAACGTGAAATAACTCGTAGAAGTGCGAGCATAGGTGTATAATAATAGAACGGAGAAATTCTCAACCATCAGTCATCGGTACAGTTACCACCTCTCTGACCTATACGATGATGTTCTAAAACAGGTCATGGCGGGAAAAGCCTTTTTGAATTCAGATTTACAGTTCCTATATTTCCCACGGGTGGTGCCAGCAGTATTCTAGACCTGGGGGGTGTTTTTCAGTCGAGAGGATCTCAACTTGAGATTCGCTATGATCAATCCGAGATCCTGAGACCGACTTTAAGATCGATGGTTCTATAGTGATCTTCCTGCGGGTAACCAGCTTAAGTGAACCGGAGCCTCTAAATCGCCTATTATCGCGCTGAACTGCTCTCTCAAGTCCCTCGCGATACCTTTTGTGAACAGATCTCAAGTTAAGAACTATCTCAAGTTGAGACCGACTTAAAGCATTACAGTAGGTTCAGCACAAACTAGCTGAGTGGCCCAGTGCCTCCCTTTTTATGTTGCTTATCAATTGTTTCTCATGGTCATAATAACCACAATAAAACTATGAACTTTGGAATATAGGTTTGCCAGGTTATTTATACACTTTGCTCTAAATATCTTTTAAGTTTGATAAGTTTTAGCACTGAATAAAAAAGTTAAGACAAGTATCAACTGGTCTCAAGTTGAGACCCAAGTTGAGATCCTTTCACTTGAGATCACCTGAGATCGTCTCAACTGAAAAACACCCAAAGCACCCCAAACGGACTTATCTTAGTCTCAACTTGAGATCCCCTAAGATCATCTCAACTGAAAAACACTTTGGCTCTCAAACGGTCTCAACTTAAGATAGTCTCAACTGAAAAACAGGGCCCTGGTGTCTCAGTGATATCCGAGATAAAGAGATACTCTAATCTCTATCTATGGTAGTATATACAGACAATAATCGAACGTTTGGTGGATATGCGGCTGTGAACCACGAGAGGCTGACGCCTAGTAATACAAGAGTGTAAAGGAGTGTATTTCGACGTCAACCTCGAGTAGTTTGCAGAACTACCTGTCCACAAAACCATCGTTTACTGAATTTGTTATCCATTAGAATTTATCAAATAAAATAGTGGTTGCCCTCCCCCCCCCCCCCCCCCCTGACTAAACCTTCCATGCTTGTGGCGCCATCTTCACAGGTCGCACTGGAACTCGCCCAATTTCCCGGCGGATGATGGTTGAACGAGCGCGCACTCTGCTCTCACACGATCCTCCACACAGAGCGGTGTGTTTGTGTATTTGTTGTTGTGTTTCTTGTTTTCTGTTATCGCACAGCTTTATCTGACCTATCAGTCGGTGATATGCCGGTGGTGGTTTGTTGCTGTAGCCCATCTCTCCCTGTGTGTGTATTTACTGCTAATCCGACCTGCCCCTCTCCTACATTACCCTCCCCCTTCAACCAAACAGGTTTCAGGTGACCTAAAAGAAACCCTAAGTAGCCAATTTCCAGCGGAAACTTAACTCAATGTTTTATCTTCCGAGATAAATGTGCATGCTTTATGTATTTTGGATGTTGTGGAGCCATGAAACCAGGTAAGGCCCTAAATACGCAGTTAACACTGGTCTTAGGGCCAATGGCTCAGTTTCACTGCAACAAATCATACATTTTAACTGTTTCCAGTGGGTGATATTTATATTGTGCCACAGTCACTCGGAGATAGGACGTTGTGTACGGAATGTTTTATCATTCTTTGTAGCACTTGTCACATTTTCAGTGTTAAATCTACAGTGCGTGCAAGTGCGGAGTTAAGATAAATCAAATAAGAATTTCTGTTTGGAGAAAACTGCCCCCTTAAGGGGGGTGCCCCTAAAGCGGGTTGTTCCCTTAAGCGGGGTGTCTTCTTAAGCGGGGTGGCCCCCTTAAGCTGGGTGGTCCCCTTAAGCGAGGTGTCCCAGAAGCGGTGTTTTACTGTAAATGGTAGCGGTGACAAAACACAAGTTCCCACGCCGCAGTGCCTGAAGAGAAGAGGTCAAATAACACCATCACGACCACGCTGTAGTCTCTTATTTGACAGGTTATATGGAAGTGTCACGACAAAGAGCTTCTTGCCGTTGTCGGTCATATGAGGGTAGTGTATAATCTGATAGGGCTTTCCTGTACTGTAGGGCTTAGGTGTACTAAGAGAAAACGTGGTTATTGATCCCGTAGAGATGGCCGTTCGAGGTCCTTTATCCAATAAGTTATGCCCCCATGCCAGAGGCGGAGGGCATATTTCAATGGACAAAGGCCAAGAATTCCATTGAGTAAAGTCAACGACCGCTTTTATCGTAAACCAGTCTATATTATATTTATTATCCACCTTTTCTGGACAAGTGGCATGTCAATATCATTTCATTTTAGTTATGCACTATTTTCCATACGCACTATTTTTCCGTATGCGCCGCCCTGAGCATACAACATATCTGAAAGTGCTGGGTATATCCATACACACTCCCTATGTGTTTTCTACGGACACTTTATAATAGCTGGATAATAAATGCATATAGAAAAGAGCAGACGACAATTATCTAAGTAAATACATGTATACCAAAAAGCAGTAGACATTTATATAAGTGTATACAATGCACATGCAATATAGAAAAGAGTAGAGGACACTTATATAGGTGAATAAATTTATATAAGAAAGAGCAGAAGGCAATTATCTAAGCGGTCTGTGGAAGAAAACCTTGTCGGACATAATGACTAAACCAGGATTACATTCCCCTCGCTGTTGGCTTTTATCCGCGACTCCTTAGAAGATACGCTCCTTTATATAAATGAGGCGTAGAAACGACAGAGACGTGTACAAGTTGAGATGACCCGGCAGTTAGCTGTTAACCCTACTTAAAAGGCGCGAGGTCACAGATATGACACTAGATTAGCCACTTGAGGACGCCCTGTGCTGACGCCAATAGGAGCGAGACACCCCTCTTCAACCCCCGCAAGTCTCAAAGAGAGTCTTGGCCTACCTGGCACCCAGCCATACATATCTCAATGACCTGGCAGGTCGTTCACGAAATGAAGAGCTGTACCATCACGGAGCCTGCATAAACGTTCCTCACAAGTCTCACTATTAGAACTGGGGGTCTTTTTTTTATCTCTTATTGTGACATGTTTTCTTTGGATTTTTTTCATACGTGGGCCACACGCTCGTATGAGTGGCCTAGGTTAAGGGAGAGTGTTGTTTTGGTGGTGGAAAGATGACAAATACACGAAGGATTGGTCTTAGAGTTGGCTCTGCTCATAATGTTATTGTTCTGAAGGCCACCATTATCTAGGCAAAATATGGATTTACAAATGTTTCTTAAATTCATTTTGGGACTAGGTAAATCTTAAAGCCACGCCATCTCTGTAACAAAATATGGAATTATATCTATAATTTTTTCTCCGTTCCGCTGAAGTTGTTTCTTCTGGGTTGGGAAAGAAAAAAATTTCTTTGGTGGGAGACTATACCCACTATCATTACATGACATCTGGCATTGCGATGAAATACTTTAAATCTCTTGTAGTCTTTTGAGCCAGGCCGCGTTTAACATAGGTTTCGGGCTGAGGTTAGGGATATATTTCATGGGACAAAATACCTCAACTACCCGTCCATACGGGCTCAGTAACAACGTTTTCTACGACACAATATATAGAGACATAGTTAGTGTGACTGAATGGAATCTGTTCATAGATATTTTGATCAGAAATACTCACCGAGTTCGAGAACGAGGTGAGTATTTTTTACCAAAATATCGAGGAACAGATGAAAATCAGTCACACTCACTGTGTCTCTTTATTAATATATACATAGAAATCATTAAAAAATGCCATTCTACAACTCACTAAACAGTAGAATGAGTGCTCACGTGGTCACGTGGTACGGAGGGACATATGGATATTCTTTCGTCACTCAGTGACGAACGGAATTTGTACTACTGGTCAGTAAAAGTGAGATATTCGCCTATAGGTATATAGTAATATAGAAAGACATGGTTAGTGTGGCCGAATGGAATCTGTTCAGAGATATTTTGGTCGGAAATACTCACCGAAGTCGTAGACTGAGGTGAGTATTTCTGACCAAAATATCGAGGAATAGATGGAATTCGGCCACACTCACTATGTCTTTTTATTACTATATGCCGAAATTCGATTAAAATGCCATTTATGTACTTAAGTTATCAACCTATTTCAACCTCCGAAAAAAGCAAGGCAGGTATGTCAACAGATCACGTGGTACAGTGTGGCGTAAAAATATTTTACGCCATGGTGCGGCCGAACGGTATCTTTTCTCCTATTGCGTAAAAGTGAGACATTCGTGCACCGGTATATAGTAATATACCATCCACCACAAATATTATCACTATATACTAGATATCACCCACCATATATTAGCACATTACATACCACCCACCATATAGACGACACTATATACCCCATTCACAAAATACAGTATAAGGAGAGAATGCATACAGATCCAATTATGACGGTGGTTGGGGGAAGGGGGTTAACCAGGCATCTATTTCTTGCAGTTCCGGTACTAATGGGTGTACAAGTACTCTATAAGCGATCTCTGTCATATAAAGACTTTTTCTCTGCGACGACTGCATACAGGAGGCTAAACAGGAGAAAAAGATATCTAGTAAAAAGTTCCGAAAACAAGCTTTTGCTAACTTACATGCTGTTGCTGAAACATACAGTGTATCTATTTTTCATGCAAGACATTGTTACGAATGTTTACTCTGCGCAATATCTTCGCATGCGCTCGGTTATTACTGCGCGTTAACTCTTCGGAGCATACGACCGCTTGTATCTGAAACCAGGCAATATTGTGAATTTACTACCTTCTTGTCCCTCATTGTTGGTGTGTACATTCTTTATGGGTCGCGCCTCACCGTTCCCTAAGCTCAGTTACACGTTTGAATGGATTGATTTCTATTCTAGTTCTCCCTAATTTGTTCCGCCCTATACTTCTCCTACAGCTGCCTTATGTCGGCACGACTAAATTTACAACAATGTACAAACGGCGAATAGGGAAGATAAATCTCAATTAGAGAGAAACAAGAAAAAAATGGTGCATGGGAAGCGCCCGTGTCTCATGTCTTTGTCGAGTTCTACGTGAATAAATAGAGTTGCGCTGTGATCAGTCACTTGTTACCGCCACTCCTTCACCCACCATGAAATGAAAAATATATGTAATTCAAAAAAATGAACAAACGGCTTCTTTATAATCTGCGTATCAAAATAGCGACTCCAAATCATCCGGGACATCATTTGATGTCAGATAAAAAGGTGAGAATATTTTTCCAAGTGGAATTTGTTGCCTTGGGGAGACTGAGGAAATAAACAATATTACCACGATTTCGATCTGAGTGGCCGTATTCTCCGCGTAATTGACGCGAAGTAAAACTCCGAGCGATAGCGAGGAGTATTACGTAGTAGTTGATGTGTAGTAATACATAGTGTCAACTACAAGGAGAATACGGCCACACAGATCGAAATCGTGGTAATATTGTATTTATTATTAAACTTTCGAGTAATTATCAGGAAAAAAGATCAAGTATATTATTAGAAATTCGACCCTAGCGCCGTACTTTGTTTATATGAATTAGTTCCTATAACGCCAGTCAGGTGGCCGAAAAAGCCATATTCTCCTAGGATATTCCGGAAGTAGCGATCTGTAAGCTCCATAAGCTTAGCATGGAGACTCCGCACTAGGTTGGTAATAAAGTAGAAAACACATCGGTGTCGGCCACAGCACCACGGTCTGTGGGGAGGTTTAAGCTACTGTTTCATTGGTGTTCAAGAGGCTCATTTACTCTTTTTATACAAGGAAAATAGGTTTGTATAATAAAAAAGTGAATTTCCATGAAAAAATAAATCTGAAAGATTGTATATATTCTGAAACGCTAACCTCTTTTTAAATTGAAAAAAAAACCTTCTATATTGCTTTCGATAAGTGTATGGTTCTTCTCAGGAATATGTTGTTAAATATAACAGAACAGTATCATAAGAATTAATGATATATGCAATGCTACAATTTTCTTGCTCTTTGACATTACCAATAATACACATAAATTGAGTCAGTGTTTGTTTGTTTGTGGTTTAACGTCCTAGGGGACCCTGAGGGTGTATAGGGACTATCAATCATTTAGCTTTTCACTTTCGTAGACTTATTTCAGTCAATTCTCTTCAATGTTTTCAAATATTTTATATACAATCAAAGAGATTTTCAGGAAGCGGACAGAGGTAAAAGAAGGAATTAGGAAATAGAAGGAAAGAACAACGAACAGACGGTCGGAGAAATAAAAGAAGGAAAAAACTATAAGAATCTTATAAGACATAATAGGGCGGCAATCTAAAAAGAAATGTAGGTAGTAGTCCTAGTTAAGTGTAGAATCTCATCTTATATACCAGAAAACAAAAAAGGGAAAAAGTCGAAAAACGCACTACAAAAGACTAAAAGAGTAAAATGTAAATTGAACTGGAGAAAAGTGAACAACAGGGTTTTGTTTGTTTGTTTGTTTGTTTGGGTAGTTTAACGTCCACTTTGTTCAATTAGATTTACTTTGGTTTACTTTACTCAAAGGAATTGCAAACGTATCTAATCTGTTGAATGAAATACATGCTTTGCTCAGCATTCACTTTTTAAATAGAACCTTGATAAAGTCCATATGCTGGACAAAATGAATAAAACGCCAATTATCAACGAAGGTATCTCATGTAATTTACTGTTTTCTACTTAAATCTTTTTCTGTTAATTAAGTTACAGACACATTCTATGGGTCGTTAATTAAAACGAGGTTATTCATACTGAGGGACCTTAGTGTAGGCAGAATTCACTGCGGTCTATATCTGTATGTTTAGGCTGGATTTAAGGGTGTGTCAAAACTCGGATGACAACGATATGATAATCCAACGTGTGTTTTGATGACAGCACCATTTTATTGTCAACACAAATTGGCCTGAAAAAGGATAAACGAAAGAACCAAAACGATCTCCATGAGATTCCTGATTTAATGGAATCATATAGGAGATATGTTGCAAAACCGTTTTGATCCTCCGGCAGAAGTATCTCTTGAACTAATTAAGTTCCAGATCACTTAAATTGGATCTAATATGCCGAGGGAATTTCAGATACCTCGAATACTGGAGAACTCGCCTCGGAATGTTCGCACCCTAAAAAGACCTCGCCCCGTTTTGGGAACGCCCCCCGAAAGGAATCCATTACAGATGGGATAAGGCAAAAGAGGCTCAATGCTACCATACCCCAAGTTTCTTTCTTTCTTTAGTTTGATGTCCAATACGTTCCATTATACTTATTTTGGTTTTCATGGTGATCGAATCTATGAAATCAGGGATGTCAGTTGGGGTCATGATAAAAATGAGAAATATTTTTCATGTGGAATTTACTTCCATAGAGAGACTGGCAAAACATGGGCAACATATCGTTATTGATCATGGAATAGGGCTGAGGGTGTAGGGGGAGCTTAAACCACTTTTCATTGGTGTGAATGAGGCCCTATTTATCTTCTCTTTCTTTTAGACAAGAAAAATAAATCTTATAAACTGAAAACGAAAACAACGATTTCCTTGGAAAAGATGAAAACTGCCATCTTTGTGAAATGAATTTTAGGTAGATATCTCGGCCCTACACATTCACTGAGGTGATAGTTTCTTAAGTTCCTACACCGCATAGAACGATCAGCCTTCGATATAGCAGTTAACCTACAATTGCTGGGGGGGGGGGGGGGGGGGGTTATGAAGGAGAAGAGTTGAACAGAGCAGGTTTTATCAAGGCCCAGCAACTCATAGTCTCATGTGAAGTTAAAAATATCTGAGGTGACATATCAATATTTCTTGAATATTGTGGTTAAAATGGTTGCTTATCAATAAAATTTGCCTTAATCATAAAATTTCTGAATTTCTTGAAAAGGTTGGGTATAGTGGAGGTCTGTAAACCCTAGGTCCGTGATATAAAGACGAACTCGTGCACTTTAATTGATTCGTTCTCGTATACACACAAAGCTGTCACTTGGGGTCAAGAAAAAAGGAAATATTTTTCACGTGGCATCTCCTATTTCAGAGAGACTGGGAAAACATGGAAAACACATTGTCATTAACCATGGAATGGGGCTGAGGTGTTGGGGAGGTTTGAAACACCGTTCATTAATGTGAATGAGGCCCGATTTATTTTCACTTTGTATTACACAAGAAAAGGGAATTGAAGGAAATGAAAATCAAAAGAAGCATGAATTCCTTTGGGATATAAGAAAACTGCCATCCCTGTATACATGTTTGTTTGTTTGTTTGTTTGTTTGTTTGTTTGTTTGTTTGTTTGTTTGTTTGAGTAGTTTAACGTCCAATTTGTTCAATTAAACTTACTTTAGGTTTGACCGAATCTATGATATGAATGTAGGTAGAAATCTCACCCCTCTACATTTATCGAGGTGATAGTTCTTTTACTTCCCACACCATATAGACATGGTATGAGAAGGATTGGCCTTTGATATAGCAGTAAATCTACCACTGCTTGGGGTGAAGGAGAAAAGCGGCTGCAGTGGTACTCGAATCAACAAAGTCCGACAACCTTGGGATTACAAGTCCAGTGCTATCTACCAATGAGCTAACTCCCCACCCCGGTCGCTTTTGTTTTGCTTAAATCTAACCTTTACCTTAGCCCTAAACCTAACCCAAACAATAACCCGAACGTAAACCCGAACCCTAATACATGTATAAAGGTCAGTGGCATACAATCTACTACAGGGCGACTTCGCGGGGCGAATTATCCAAACCGCGGGACGAGTTCTCCTTGAAAACATGGGACAATTTCTTATCGGCGCGAATTTTCCAGTAACCGATACCTCAACGGTAGAGAAATCGATCCCAGGGCTGCCCATACCTTCAACCTGTGATCTATTTTTAGAAGTCTCATCCCCAATCATCACAAACATATTCATAACTCCTACGCAATTTAGTCCGACATTTCCAATTGGCCTTTCTTGAATCATATAAAACCAAACTTGAAAGCGTCAATACCGTTGGCGTTCCTGCTTGCGGTGTCAGAAATCAATACTTCTGGGTTTTTTTTAGCTCACAGATATTTGCCACCAAAGCAGGGAGCATAACGACTTGAAGTATTCCGGTGAGCATAAGGTTATAATTCTTAACTCACCCCGGTATTTTACGCCATGGGTTTAACGATAGGAATTCATACTCCACGGCCGTGAAAGTAGTGGACCAAATACTCAATGGCTAATTGGGTGATTTATTTCATTATTCAATAATGTTATATGGGGTGAGATAAATCAGAAACCCTATCGATGAAAATAACTCCACTACGTAATTCACTCAGCTTTCCTTCGCTAATTACTCCGTGGTCAAACTGGATGGAGTACAATTCAAGGTATTTTCATCGAGTGGGTTTCCTTCTACCTCTCACTTTACTGGAGAAACTCGTCCCGTAACGAAGTGGCCCTGCAATTATAAGGAGAACTCGCGTTTGTTTTGCTCTAATATGCAAACAAATAGCAATCCCTTTTTTCGTTACATCACCCATGGTATTTTCCCCACATAGACTCAACAATGGGAACTCGTATCCAACGCCCATGGAGAATTTAGTAAAAATACTCAATGGGGGATGATGTCACAAATGTTTCAAATTAGTCAGTGAGACAGGTGAGATAAAATCTGAACCATACTCGATCCATAGCCACTGAAAATTATACGCCATTCATTTGGGTCTGCTCTGAGACCTCACTGCGTCGTGAGATTACTCTCCAGCATTAACTCATGGCATATTTTCAGTAGCTACGGATCTCGATGCAGTTCCTTCTTCGTATATTTTCCAAGGAGAAAAATAAAAAAGGGACGAGTTTATTTCGGACCGATTTGGAAAATCCTGGGCCGCCTTCGTTTCGGGGCGAGTTCTCTGGTATTCGGTCTAAACATCGATGTTCTAAAAACACAGCTTAGATCGCATCAAGATGTGGCGAATGTCCATCAACGTCGGCGCTAAGAACCCGGATGTGACATGGTATCCGGTCAGCGCGTTCCCCCCGCGTTCCCCCGGCGTTCCCCTAGCGTTCACCCCGCTGTACCCGCGCGGCGCACAATTCAAAACAACATTTTTCTGACCCACTTCTTCCTCTTTCTTTTTGATGGGGATTTTACGTACGCGGCCAAACATAGTGCGAGAATGTACGTAGTATTTTCCTGACAACCCTCACGCGACCCCACACGCGCGCCCGTATATATATATCTATCACTACTGTTGTGTAGCCCGGGGATCGAGATAGCATTAGTCCCGGTAGAATGTGAAATACGTAATTAAAAACTAATTATGATAACATTAGTACCTTCCAATATCCGATGATTTCTAATCACTGGTAAGTAATTTGCGGCTAATCTATCTTTAAAAAGTTCTCTCAGGCCGCCGAGGTATGTCAGGAAATGATATTACAGAGAGAAAATGAAGCAGGTTTTTCTCGACTTGAGACTCAGTCCCACCCAATAGTGTCCCTCCACCAGGCACAGCAAAGCGGAACACGGCTGTTTTTTACCGCTGGAGGCCACAGGAATCAGTGAGCCAGCGACGGAAAAACTCCAGTAGAAAGAAAAAGACGGAGACACTAGCTGAATAACAACCGATTCCCACCACAGGCATAGGCCGGGCCCGGTCACATGACAGTGTCCCGCCAAGTCTATACTCAACACCTAAGAGTAAACTGCTGAGGTGGGTTCACACTCAGCGATAAACGTCCCTGCGATTCCTACATGTGTCCCGCGACGTCGATACGTAACACCTCTGAGTACACTGCTGAGGCGGGTTCACACTCAAGGAGAGATGCCCCTGCGATTCCCACCACAGACATGTGACCTGCCACGTCTATACATAAAACTGCAGAGTACACCTCTGAGGGGGATTCACACTCAGCGATAAATGTCCCTGCGATTTCTGCCACAGGCATGTGACCCGCCACATCTATACGCAACACCTCTGAGTAAACCGCTGAAGTGGGTTCACACTCAAGAAGAAATGCCCCTGCGATTCCTACCACAGGCGTAAGCCGGCACCCGTCACATGACAGTGTCCTGCCAAGTCTATACGCAACACCTCTGAGTAAACCGCTGAAGGGGGGGTTCACATTCAGCAATAACTGTCCCTGCGATTTCCACCACAGGCATCGGCCGGGCCCAGTAACATGACAGTGTCCCGCCAAGTCTATACTCAACACCTCCGAGTACACCGCTGAGGTGGGTTCACACTCAGCGAAAACTGTCCCTGCGATTTCTGCCACAGGCATGTGACCTGCCAAGTCTATATGCAACACCTCTGAGTACACTGCTGAGAGGGGTTCACACTCAGTGAGAAATGCCCCTGCGATTCCTGCCACAGGCATAGGCTGGGCCCAGTCACATCACATCCTGTGATTCCTGCCTTGTGGTCTCATCATGCTACACAGGTTGCAAGGAAGGTCTCCAGGAAATATCCAGCATATGGGGTAGGGACTGTCACACTTAGGAGGGTGGGGCGGGGCGGGTAGATTGAATAGTGTGACACAGTCTGAAAATTACAGGGGGGATGTCCAGAGTTGTGTGTCAGAACACACGTCACCTCATATTGTTAATTCATATTTTCTGTTTCAGAGGGTTTTTTTGTGGTACAGATGCCTCCTAATTCTAAAACCTTAGAGGCATCTTTGCCTGTGCTCGAAAAGTGATAAGAAAAGTATGATCATAAGTGGTTTTGGATGTGTATCCTATTAAGGTTGCATACACAAAACCCACTGAAATAGTCAAACAACAAAAAGGCAATGGAATGGGAGAATCTCCATATCAAGGAAAGTCAGTACATCTGTGTATGCTACAAGTAGTTAGGTATAACAGCAGAGAGTGCTGTTACGCTTGGATGATACGCTTTTTTCTGATTAATGAGGACAGATTTCTCCCAGGGATACAAGATGCCTATTGCCACATTTTCACCTGATGATTTTGGCTGATTGTGATATCTCACACCACCTGCTGACTCTTTAACACTTTGGGCAGATAATCATCAGATGGAATGGGAGATAACAATTTCAGGTCAATGATTTTTCTCTCCAAAATTAAGTTATTTGGCACCACCTGATGATATTTTGACTCACCAATAAAATGTATCTGGGTACATTTAATCCAGTTCACACTCTGGATTTTTCAGTGGTCACCTCCAATGAAAAAGAAGGCCTTTCCCTCAATGATGGTAATTTCCACCTCAACCTCATTTGCACATATAGGAACCCTGCCAGTTTGTCTATTGAAAATATATACTCAGCTGTATCACCGGCCAACTTTTGTACGGTGCCCATTTGGTGGCAGGTTGAAACGGTGCAAGGTGAGCTCGTGAATGTGTTTTATTATATACATGTAGGTGGAAGATGTGGAGTACCACAATGAGGAAGATCTTGATTTTAAGAGTAACTTACTAGAGCAAACTAGATTCATGCTTGATCAATACTGCATATGACTGGTTGTTTTAAAAATAATAATTACTAGAGTAAAGTATGGTAAATTACCAATAGCTTTTCGGTGATCTAAGATATCAGAAGTTTTGTCTCATGTAATATCTCCCTCTAAATCAAAAGTGTATTACAGTAGTTTTGTTAAAGATGTAATAACTGTGATGTTGTGCTATCTTACATATGAAAGAAAATAGGGTGGGTGGGGGTTGGGGATGTTTCAGAAAGTGTGACTTACTTTTTTCTTTATCTATTTTTTTTTTTTTTTTTTTTTTGGGGGGGGGGGGGGGGAGGGGTTGGGGTGGGGGTGGGGTTGAAATGTGTGATAAAGTATGACCGGGGAGGTTAAAAAAATTCCCCTAAAAAAGTGGCATCATTTTGGACAGCCCCATACCAAAATCGCAAGAGATTTTGTATCCAGGAGATGGGGGGGGGGGGGGGGGGCGACGGCAATCATAGAACTTCACAACGGGGGTGGTGCATTATCGCAGCAGAACAAATATTTAGGTACAGGACTGTCACCCACACTTGTGGTACACAGTCGCAGGGAGCATCGTCGTCGATAAATGCCCCTGAAGGTACAAGAATCGTTAAGTGTGAATCCCGCTTAAATAGCGCGAATCTAATAGTTTCTTTTTTAAAACCTCTATCTCGATGGGCAGAAGAGGAAAATATATACAGCAATAGACTATTTAGATCTTTGAAATATATACCAGGTCCTCTACATAAGAAGCACATTACACTGTGAAGGCTGTCAGGTAATCCAATCAAAGCTTATCTGATACAAACGCATGAGGAAAATACCAATACGCGCCCACCCTGTGTGACGCACGGTGTGACCGTACGCCACGGCTGACTGGCGACTGAGTGTACTTTATTATCCATCGTATAAAAGTCCCCATTGAAAATATATGGGGACTCAGTAAACCACGACCTATTACAATGTATATAAAACCTGTCAGGTACCATAACTGTGGTATACGGCCTCAAAGCCATGGTATAAATAGACAATAATCGGTGTTTTTTGTGGACAGGTGAGCATAAGCCACGAGAGGTTGACGCGTAGTAATACACGAGCGCTAGCGGGTGTATTACGACGTCAACCTCGAGTGGTTTACAGAGCCGCTTGTACTTTTTAGTATGGCAATTGCTGGGTTTAATTTAGTCGAAAAGATGGATACTAGATACAACAAACGGTGGTTTTGTGAACAGGAGGCTCCGTAAACCACTAGAGGTTGATCCGTAGTAATACATGAACACTAGCAAGTGTATTACGAGGTCAACCTCGAGTCCACAATACCATAGTTTATTGTCTACATAAACGTTTAGTAAAGGAATATTGTGGACTATGGTACTTTGACTCTCACGAAATATCATTTCCAATATATATAATGTTATGTATCTCTTTGGACTAATATAATACTGATAACACATTGACCAAGTTATAAATGATATTCAGAGAATACAAATGGCATTCAAAGAAAACTTTTTTACATCCTTTTATAATCAGTGGTTACTAGTAAAACATTCCCTGTTAATTTGGTTAGAGAATAAATACAGTTAGTGCTGTTTTCGATATCGTTCTTCATATCAATGTAGTCCATGTGTATAATGGAGTTAATCTTATACTCGAGATCTACTTTAGACATGTATGGTGTTAATAGAATACCAAATGTAAGAATTTAAACTATGTCCCATAAAAAAGTCATTTACATGTGCATACCCTTTAACAAACAGGCAAAAGGGTTTGGAATCATTTCATCCGACACTCCATGCCACAGTAACCCGCCCTTTGATAATATATCCCACTGGGACCCATATCAATTTGAACAGGACTACACGGCATCAAATGAATCCCTTAGCCCACATGGGGTGATTTTGGGGTTTTCCCTTACAGCGTTCTACGTGGTGGGTGGGAATTATATGCTTTTCTTCCCAAATCAATCGCAATTTGTCTCTCAAAACGTTCAATAATTGCATGTATAATGTTCTTTATTGCAAATTATTTTAGCTATACCTCCCCCCGCCACGGAGATGATTTGATGTGGCTAAATCATACATCTCATCAGAACATTGAATTTGGAGTTATTTTTTCAATCTGTTATAAGGGGGTATTCCATTGGCGTCGGTAAATTTAAGGACATTGGACACAGCGTCGGGTCTCTGCTACACACGTTTATAAGGCCTGTTTCCATTGGCCGACGAAAACGGTGTAGATTTGTTTAGTTCTCATAAAAGCCTATTTCCATTTGGGCCAGTAGTGATAAAGGTACGTCGGTGGTGCCCGACTGTAGATCGCTGACGGCCAATGGAAATTACCCTTAGCCACAGTCTCAATGGAACACCCCCTTAAAACCTTTAATTCGCAATCAATATAAGTACATTGCTGTTCCATTCAGATGTTTGGGGGATTTTGTTTTGTTTAGGAACTATGGCTGCAATTGGTGGCACTCTCTCAGGCCATGATAGTTATGATGCACTTGGCGCTCCATAGACAAGACGGATGCCATTTATAAAAACATTAGTACTAAAAGAGAAAGAGTGACAATATTTCATTGACGTACTCTGTAATTCTAACATCACTAGGTCATCCATCATGATGGACCTCAAGCTATCGGATTGTACATCAACCATACAAGGCCACACCAGAATCAAATCTAAGGCCTACTTGCCTTTCTAACTTCACGTAAGTTTTGTGGTATTCTATCCATTATTTCTTTACTTATACTGACATTTCTTTTTAATTATTTGAGATTAGCTCTCTTTATTTTCGTTAATATTCCGCATAGTGTGTTATACATGTGACTTACATGTACTTATATTGAAATTAATAAATCATTATGGGAGATGCCTGGAGGCATGACGCTGCAGTAAGCACAGGAATACACTAAGGCACCATGCAGGCGGTTCTATAGAAGCCTGCAGCGAAAGGGTTCATTTGTTTTTACATACATTTTCTACCACTTATCTCGATTGCAGTTTCTGTTCAAATAAAGTCAATCTCCAACCATCTAAATCCACAGTATCGCACATAAGTGGGACATTCAAATCCCCAAACAATTCGTAAACAATCTCGTGTCCGGGAGTGACAATGGGTCTTTTTCCGCTCCAATTCCCGTTTTCTATCGGAATACGTAATTTTGACAGTTTCCACAGCGAACCCGGAGAGGCCTCACGTCGCAGATACCAAATACGCACAAAACACCGTATACATCATCGCCACCATTACGGAAAACGGGCGCTCTCAGCAACGCTTTTTTTTTTTTTTTTTACCTCGCTTCTTTAGTGCACCAGGCCACCGTGTGGTGACTATTTTGGTTTTGCCCACATCCGTGACATGACGATATATACATATTGTTTGTTTATTTATTTGACATTTATTTAACATCCCAGAGGACCCTGAGGGTATATTATATAGGGAATAAATCATGGTTCAGCTTTTCTTGCCGGTTTTACACCACAAGGGTGGTGATTGGATCTATGAGATGAAGTTAGGTAGAAATCTCACCCCTACACATTTACCAAAGTTAGAGTTCTTTTGGTTCCCATAGACATGATATGAGAACCATTTGCCTTTAATATAGCGGTAAATCTACCACTGCTGAGGATGAAGGAATAAGGTGGCTGCATTGGGAACCGAACCCACATCCTTTGGTTTACAAGTCCAGTCCAGTGCCTTAATCACTGAGCTAACTCTCCATTCCCCTGTGGGGAGGTTCAAATCACTTGTTTTATTGGCGTAAATGAGGCTAAATCAATACTACCTTTGCTTGACCAAAGAAAAACAATTACTTATACTGAATATGAAAAGTGTATTTCCATGGAAAATGGAAAACTGACATCGCTGTTCTACATGTATATATACATGCATATAAACATAATGGTGAGATATTGCATAAGGTCCCCCGTATCTCTGTACCTATTCAAAAATGGATACTGGCCTCTATTGCGACACTATTTCGGTGACGGTAATACAGCCGGGGAACACTCCAAGCGAGAAACGCATCTATCTATGAAGTCCCCAACAAAATATGACCAGTATCCAAGAAACTATTTCATAAACGTATCTTCCACCAATAATTTAGAGCCAGGTGAAATACGAAACGATATCTCACATTCTCGACGTATTTTATTGGCGATTTCTGAGATCGCTCAGATGTTGGTGCGCCCCCGGCTTGAATCAGGTTTCCTGCGCAACGTTAACGGCAGTGATTACGACCTTTGCGGTGACGTGACTGCGCCTTATTCAATAGGAACGACTCGCCACTGACACCTACTGCGACTTGAGTAAACAGTTGGGGTTTTTTCCCTCAGGCCTCCCATGAACCTGTATACCCGGTTCCACCTATCGTCAACGGCGGGCGAATGGCAGGTGAGAAAAGGACTCGCCCGAGCCTGATGCTCTTCGAACATACACAGAATTGTGGTAGTACTGTGTAAGAACATACACAGAATTGTGGTAGTACTGTGGAAGAACATACACAGAATGGTGGTAGCACTGTGTAACTATCTGAGATGGTAAGATGGTAAATTGAATGAGTCCAAGACCACGTTCAAATTACAAGCTTCATTGCTGCTGTTATTGCAATGACGGCTAGCTGTAGACTAACCAGTATATTGAGATGCCGCGCTATATAATTACTTCGTGTTTACATGTGTGGGGGGGGGGGGGGGGACCGTATTGACTACGCGGTACTCTCTCCCAGTTGCACTAGGGCTACAAAGAAAGTAGTCCCTAGCGCGAGTACGAACTAAGGGACACCCCTCCATAGTGTTACATGGAGCGAGCTTGACCAGTTAGGCCAAGGGAAAGTCCACACTGGTTTCTCAATAGAGAAATTGGAACGTAACAACTGAGACAACCCTTGAGAATGGGACTGTCCCAAGTCTGACACTCCCTGAACATGCGGAGAAAAGTGGTAACACTGAGACATTTCTCACCTACTGAGATTGACATTCCCCAAGGTGTGAGATGGGTGAAGAGTTCAGGGTTGGGTGATTGAGGGTTGAGGGATCGGTAGGTGTGGGTGACTGAGTGGTGGGTCTGGGGAGAGGGGCCATGGCAATGTGGTGGGTAGAAACTGGGTCGTTTGTTTTTATTTTGCTGCTACATTATGTACTTGACATCCTTTTCTGCTTCACCTCCATGCCTACATCCGCCATCTGAGAGATCAGCCTGGGATTCCACGAATAGACCTTTTTCCACAGACCCGTGTCGCACCTTATCTGCTTGGTTACACAATGCCTTCAGCCAAATAAACACCTGGCAACGTTTACATTCTTTAGAATTGGGTGGCTGAGTATAGAAGCACAATATGTTTATATAGAAGCACAATATGTTTATAATAACCATAATCATAGGCTTATCTTCCTCTATAGAAAAAGAAATTATCAACTGTTAAGTTTAGACAGTCGAGACTCATTTTTAGAATGCTCTTGTTTGTCAAAGCAGTCCCATCTTGTGGGAAACAATAGCCTTGTGCTCACACCTGCGTTCACACCCTAGGTGTGAATGCATTGACTTTGCTTAGCCATGAAGCCTCAAGGTTCAGCTTTTTCTCACTGCTTTTACACGGCAGGGATGGTGATCGAATCTATCACTCTCCTAGCATAGATCCTGTGCCTTACTTCCTGCTTTGTTTGTATCTCTGCACCGACCTGTCTCTTTGGGGTAAAATCTATATCATACACCAGTTTTTCAAATATTCAAAATTCTGAGCGCTTTGGGGAGTATTTGGTGTTTCACTTGTTTCACATTTTGGGAGGAGGGAGGGAGGAGGAGTAGGAGAAGGAGGATGGGGAGGAGAGAGGTGGAGGAGGGAGGAGAGAGGAGGAGAAGGACGAGGAGGAGCAGCAGCAGGAGGAGGGAGGAGGAGGAGAGAGGAGGAGGAGGAAGGAGAGAGGAGGAGGAGGAGGAGAGAGGAGGAGAGAGGAGGAGGAGGAGGAAGGAGAGAGGAGGAGGAGGAGGAGAGAGGAGGAGAGAGGAGGAGGACAGAGGAGGAGGAAGGAGGACAGAGGAGGAGGAGAGAGGAGGGGGAGGAGATGGAGGAGAGAGAAGAGAGGAGGAGAGAGGAGATGGAGGAGAGAGGAGAGAGGAGGAGAGAGGAGGAGGAGAGAGGAGGAGGAAGGAGGAGGAGGAGGAGGAGGAGGAGAGAGGAGGAGAGAGGAGGAGGAGGAGGAGGAGGAGGAGAGAGGAGGGAGGAGAGAGGAGTAGAGAGCAGGAGGAGGAGGGAGGAGGAGGAGGAGGAGGAGGACGAGGAGGAAGAGGAGGAGGAGGAGGTCGAGTAGGAGGACGAGGAGGAGGAGGACGAGGAGGAGGACGAAGAGGTGGAGGACGAGGAGGGAGGAAAAGGTTGCAATAAGGGGAGGGAAATGATAGACGGTCCGAAGGCGTCACTGTGTCATTTACAAGGCGAGGACTGGCGACGGGAGAACTGGCGTACATGCGAGGTAAAAACTAAAATACACAATATAAAGAGAGAGAAATAGACTACGCGGCCATGTCATTAATATAAATCATACCCGGCCACTCGGCGGCCGGGTCGGTGCGCCGACGTTTGTAGAGATGGGGACATTATGTACTGCGCGTCCGGACTGTGTCCAGGACACGGCAGGACAGGACAGGGCAAGGCAAGGCAAGGCATGACAAGAGCCGGACAGGGCAGGGCAGGGCAGGGCAGGGCAGGGCAGGGCAGGGCAGGGCAGGGCAGGGCAGGCAGGGCAGGGCAGGGCAGGGCAAGGCATGACAAGAGCCGGACAGGGCAGGACAGGACAGGACAGGACAGGGCAGGGCAGGGCAGGGCAGGGCAGGGCAGGGCAGGGCAGGGCAGGGCAGGCAAGACAAGGCAAGGCAAGGCAAGGCAAGGCAGGGCAAGGCAAAGCAAGGCAAGGCAAGGCCTGGACAGGACAAAACAGGATAGGGCTGGATAGGGCAGGATAGGGCAGGGCTAGGCCGGGCAGGGCAGGGTGAGGCAGGGTGAGGCAGGGCGGGGCAGGGTGAGGCAGTGCAGGGAATGTCAGGTAGAGAAGGTCTGGTTGGTAGGAACAAGCTACTGCGTAGATACAGATATCTGAAGACTGCAGGCTGTGAAGGTGCGGGGAGGTCTGTCACTTCGTAACGCTGCCTGGAGATTTACCGACTCAGACTCACCTGTCCCTCGTTAATGTATGAAGCAGACGATAATCTAACCCCACCGCCCACCGCCTTATTCCACCACATCCGCACTCAGGATCTCTACGAGCACTTACAAGCCAGGTATAGCACGTCGCCAGTTCAGTTATCTTTGGTTTTCAATTCCAAGTGCCAGTACAGACTCTTAATGGAGTTATTATCAAATTGTACTGCACTGGGAACTCTCATTCTTTAAAGTCAATTATTTCTACAATAATGCTAGTACTTAATCACATAGAAAGAGCTTCGTATTTGAAATTATGGTATTTCAGTGAACTGACATAACGAGATACGGTATAACAGTTCTCTTTGAAGAGGTATATAACATCTATTACTACATACCTATGGCCGAACGTCTATGAAATACTACCCGCTGATAGGGGTACAATATAAATAATGTTCGGGCTCACTGCGACATAACGAATGACCACCAATAGTCGGTCAACAGGCTGTGAATCGATGACTTAGTATGTGAATAAAACTGCGTGTCTTTTGAGCATATGATAATAAGAAAACATGATTTATGATTTGTTTTTGTTTTTTTTACAGTGGGCACACCATTGACGCCAGGCATATGGGACTAGAGTATGTCCAACCATCTTTGCATCATCCCCAGGACTCCCCAATCCCAAAAACACTATTTTCCGCTGTCTTTTTCTGTGTGGCTGTCTCGGTCAACCACATACCGAGTCCAAAACCCCCAGGAATCGTTTACCATTGACTCTCCCGACACAACTGTTTGTCAATTTTTGTTGGCAATCGCCATTTTTAAGTCATCAACGAACAACTATAAACATCTGCTAAATTTACAGTAAGCTGTGGGGGTAAAATAGAACCGCGTCGAATATAAACAGCTATGAAAAATAACTATATACAAAACAAATATGCCACTGATTAATTGCTTTTTATATGAGGAAAAAAGTTGTGGTGAAAATACGTTATAACTTCGTGATTTTTCGTTAATAGTCAGTCAAGTTACACACAATAATAGAAAAGTTGGACTAATTGTCAACGTTTTGGTTTGATGATACATGATTTCATAGAAGAAACCAACAAATTTTGATCAAAGCCTTCATTCTCCATGACTTAAGCGTGGAGCGATAGGAAGCCGAGTGAATATCGCACAGCGTTCAAATGAGTTGGAGATGGACGACTTGGACCATAACGAGTCGCTTTCTGTATTCGTTTCACCCCTGTACACACTAAATGGACAGACGATACACTGGACATCATAGACCATAAACCATGGAGAACAGACTGTCATACTCGTAAGGGCATGGGAAACGAGTTATCACTGTTAAGTCTATGGGGCAAAAATACCAGGGGTGTGATAAATGTTATGACTACTCTTTTGCAAAGCAGGAACTTGGGTATTGTCTTTGCCCTCAGTTAGTATACACATAATAGGAATAAAAAGTTTAGAAAGGGCTTGTGATGTGATCGGAATGAGAATCAGATGTTCTGCTCTTTATTTAGTCCCCAGAAAAAGTTAAAAGATAATTTCGCACCTCAGATAGAGATCAACAACTTTTATAAATGGCAACATTTAAATTTGCCACTGTCAAAGCTAACTGGGGTTTTTACTGACGACAGAGATGTTTTTGTAGGGATGGGGCGGTCATGTTGAGAAAGTCACAGTCGAGTTATTCTAGGGAGGAGGTTTTTATGGGTAAAGTCGGAGCACGAGTTTGCTGTTTCATTTTTTTTTTATCAAATTCCTTTACTGGTACACATGTGATAGAGATAGTAACATATATGAAGTTATTATAACAGATAGGTTTAAAAAATAAAAAAGCTAGCGTCCTGTCAGCAACGAACTATCCTTCTAATGATTCTTTTTTCAGGCGCCATTCATGATACATTTAGTGACCCGTTTTGTCCTATCTCAAGTATACATATTGATAAGCATATAGTATGTCCGTGGTATAATCTTTTCGTTCCAGTGGAGAGTTCTTTTTATTCCGTGGTCGCATTTGCTGTGGGTTACAGGAATCTCTCTGCTACGCCTCGTTCACATAGTATGCTCGTGTACCCTAAGGTTATACATATCAGTAACCTCACTTTCTATACTAACTCCCTAAATAACATATACGGCCAGGACCTTCAGATGTGACACACTGAATCAGTATTTCTTCTTTTATTATTTTTTTAAATTATTTTCTTTATTTAAACTGTAAAGGTATTCAGCCCTTAGGTCGGTGTGATTTACCCTCACAGCAACACATTGGTAAATCACTTACATACATTTTGACAATAGCAACAGGCTATTGATCGATTACAAATATTTTATATACCCAAAGTATCACAAAATTTATATAGGTGTTGTAATATGTTGATATATTCATATCATCTACGCTGAGATGAATTCAGTTATTAAAACAGATTTTACGAGATGGCGGAACACATCCCCAGCCCCCCGCAAAAAAAAAAATCAGTAAACTTCAATTTATCTATTTATATAAACAGGGATGTCAGTTGGGGGTCAGAAAAAAGCGCATCTTTTTCGTATGGAATATACTGCCTAAAGGGGGTGTTCCATTGGACCAACGGTAGCCGATTCCGTAGCCAGACAATCGCCGATTATTATCGGATGCCCTAGAATTTCTCAAATCTTTGAAAATGGTCATTTATTAAACTATTATTATCAGAATTAAATGAATTACAATACGTGAGCTTCCTCTTAAGGGCCCAGGAACAATTGATCGGGTGAGAAATCGGCCTGGTGGATTGTGCCCTTTAGAGAGACAAAAAAAAACATGAAAAACAGATGAGTGTCAGCCACCGCGCTGAGCTGAGGGTGTGTTGGGAGGTTGACACACCTTGTTTAATGGATGAATTAAGGGTTAGTTTATAATTTCCTTGTTTTACACAAGAAAAAATAATTTCATAAACTGAACATGAAAAAAAGGTATTCCATGGAAAAGGGGATATCAGTGGAGATCATGAAAAAAAACACAGGAAACATTTTCCATGTTGAATTTAATGCCTCAGAGTAAATGAGAAAACATGGAAAACACATTGTTAGTGGCCATGGAATGAAGCTGGGGGTGTGGGCTGATTTGAACCACTATTCACTGTATGAATTAGGCTAAATTCATTCTCTTTTTGTTTTACAAATTAAGAAATGATTGTATGAATTTTAAACGAATTGAAGAACTTCCTTTAAAAATACGAAAAACTAACCAAAATAAAAGATAAAAACTGACATCTCTGTACATACAGAGGCTCTGTACATACATGTAAATCATTTTAAAAAGTGCAGTGCTCCAGTTCTCGCCCAGTGCGATCGTTATTCTAATTACTGAATGTTCTTGGCTGGTTCTTGAGTCGGCCTCGTTTCCCACCTCATTACTGGGAGGCGGAGTTGGGATTACTTTATTCTAAGGAGCACGGCAAGTTGTAATACGAGTCAAACTTTCACCTACAGACCAGGAGGCTGCTCAACCGGCGCTTTTTTTTTCTCTTTTAAAAAAAATTATTTTAATCATTATTTATTAATTTCTATTTATTTATTTGTGTGTGTGTGTAGGGGGCGTCCTTTTTTCCCTTTAAAAAAAAACACTTTTAATCATTATTTATTATTTTCTATTTATTTATTTGTGTGTGTGTGAAGGGGGGTTATATCATTTAATGATCCGAGATTACGTTAAAGTAATACAGAGTACAAACCTGTTGAGAGTGGTTACACTAACTAGGGCCGTAGTAGCTGTATCTACTTTTTTCATGGCTCAGCAATTTATTACGGAAAATCCCATGAGTAAGTATGTGGAAGAAAAACTGTCTTGCTCAGTCCTAAACCCGTTTTCAACAATTGCAATGTTGGAAGCTCGAGGCAGCCAAAACACCAGTGAAAAGAAATCCAATTTACCTAGAGGGTAGGTTTGACTACTCAGTCCAGAATCGACTAATTATGTTTCCCATAGGAAGAATCAGAAATCCAAAACTTAATCTGACAACTACATCGCTATGGTTCAGTTATAAATAATCGGATTAAATAGGCCAGAGTCTACCTTAAATACTTGAAATAATAATGATTCTTTAAATAATAACTAAAAGACAGTCTTTGCAGCAGGAAAAAGCAATAGGTAGCAACCTGCCAGTATCTTATAACAGACCAAGTCAGATTGCAAGAGTCCATATATCATTTTTACCTACCGTATAACTAGGAGCAAATGGTATAACTGCCTATAACTATAAAATACCGACACACAGTTGCCATGTCAATATTACACATAGAAAAATTATTTTAAATTCTTAAACTGAAAACATAAATTTCAATGGAAACATTGAAAACTTGTATCCCTGAAAAATACAGAAAATGGGAGCATGACAAAAGACTACAAAGGGAAAAACTGATGTTCTGAAAGTCTACTGTTCATGGGAACGTGCACTCATCAAACATATATAGGATGAAATATAAAAGTTTGTTACCAAAAAATCACCAAAATTAGGTATATATACATGTGTATGAACACCTGTGTTTTACTCGATTAAATGGGGAAAAAAACATAAAAAAACTGAGAACTGGCACCCCTGAATAGAATTATCTAGTCTATCCTCATACAATAGATATAAGTCCTATTATAATGAGTAATTATTTTACAAAAGGTGATTTATTTTTGCAGGATCTGCTTTCACCCCACATAGAAAACCCGACCTAAGCTTGAAGACTGAAATGCAATGATGGTGTGATTCACGTGTAGAGAAAAATTCAAATTTTTGTATCTCTTTAGTCAGATGTACTTGTTCTACACATTTCTGGCCATGCTAAAACATTTAGTACTGTAGTTTTCTTATCTCCTTGCCTTGAGAGCAGCCTATAAGAGTTTCACAATGCGGTGCAGCTCTAGGCTTCTGTACGGACGATATCTTTCACAAACGATTGTTTTCACAGACACTTGTGGGGCACAAGAGGCAGCCATAAAGTCCCCAGTGACCACATAAGAAAATGGTTGCCGAGGAAACCCTTAGCGGGCAAATACATGACCATTAACGATTAACGATGGAGATGGTGACTGAAAGTTGTCGTCTACATACCTGCTTGCTGGTCTTTGCTCTGATTGGTCGCCATGGAGAGTGGTAAGAATCCAAGCGTAATCACTAGCACCCAGCAGATGCTGACTATTCTGACCTTTGACCCCGGAACGCGCGCGTCCCAGCAGCCGCGCCGCGCGTCCGGCTTCCGCTCGTTCCCGGCGCCGCCCGCACAACGCCCATGCTGTCGGCCGGCGCCCAGCGGCTGCTGCCACCAGGAGGAGGCAACCGGAAGTGGGCGCCGCGCATGTCCTTCTGGTGGCGGGAAACCGCGGGCGGCGCCTCGTTTTGAGGTTCGGGTGGCGCCGGGCCGTCTGGGCGCCGTCGTGTGGACGCTGGCCCGCGCGTCGGTGCCGCAGCCGCAGGCAGGCCCGGCACCCGGCGGCGGCGTGCCCCGGGCCGGCAGCGGCGTGCCCCGGGCCGGCAGCGGCGTGCCCCGGGCCGCCGGCCACGCCGCCCGGTCCCGGTCTGTCACAGGTCCACATGGTATTCCGCTGGTGACCCCATCCCGTGCGCTGGACGCCCTGCGAGGTCCGCTCATCGGTGTGCATCCGTCTATAATGGCGTTCGCACGCGGGCATCACCTGTAACGAGACAAAAACAAAACCGGTCAGGTAACACCAACCAACATTCACCTGTCACCATCCGTCATCATTGGGTTCGTTTGTTTGTTGGTTTGTCAAACATCCCAGGGGACTGAGAGAGTATGCTAAGAAGGAACTGCATTTCTTGGTTGGAAGAGCGAATCATGTATTCAAATTCAAGAAATAAAAACCTTTCAAAAAGAAGAATTGCCTTGAGATCCGTAGCTGCTATAAATATTCCATGAGTTCTGGTGGCAGAGTAATCTCACGAGGCAAAGCTAAGTAAGATCACGTAACAAACCAAAACAAATGGTATATTTTCAGTGGTTATTGATCGAGTGTGCTATACCCCTATCATTGACCGATCATCTAACATTTGTGGCATCATCCCCAATTGAGGATCCTTTTCATAATACTCCATGGGCGTTGAGGGGGGGGGGGGGGGGGGAGTTGGATACCAGGGGTGAGATAAAGGGATTAGCCCAAGGTTAAGTTTCTTGCTACTTTTACTCCACAAGGGTGGCGATCGAATCGATGAAATAAATTAGGTAGAAATCACATCCCTACACCCTAAGTGAGGTGAGACTTCTTTTATTTCCCAGACGACATTGACATGGTATGAGAAGGATTGGCCTTTGATATTGCAATAAGTCTACCACTGCTGGGGATGAAGGAGAAAGTTGGCTGCACACCACCCCACCTAAACATGGTATGAGAATGAATGGCAACTGTTATAGCATTAAGTCTACAGATGCTAGGGATGAAGCAGAGAGATGGCTGTACACCACACCATATAGGCATGGTGTGAGAAGGACTGGCCTTTGATATACACATGTAGCAGTAAATCTACCACTACTGGAGAGTAAAGGAGAAAGGTGGCTGCACACCACACCGCAGAGACATGGTATGGGAATGATTGGTCTTAGATATAGCAGTAAATTGTGACTACTAGGAAATGAAGGAGAAAGGTGGCTGCAGTGGGACTCGAACCCACAACCTCGGAATTACGAGCCCAGTGCCTTAACCACTGACCTACCCCCCTCCCCTCACCACAACCACCACAGGGCACTCACAGCTCCGCCTAACTCCTAGCGCAGACGACTCCCAGATAATAAGGGAGATAATCCAGCCCTCCATCCAATGAACCCACGCGCATATCTATCACTGGAGCGTCCGAGTTGTGGAGGAGCCGGTCACGTGCTAATCCTCCCCATCCATGTACAGCAATAAGCGCCTTTCTCTAGACGCGCGGCGACGCCTGGCGGTGAACTGGAAGATCCAGACAAGTGGTCGTCATTGGTCCGTGGCCCGTATCGGCCGCCCTGGTAACCATGGCAATAGTATCGGGGAGTGAGATGATGAGCGGGGCGGTTACAGCTACGGGCAGGTGTCGGGCATGGAGTGGCGGCAGAGCGCTCTATGTACGGACGAGTCCGGCCGGTGGTTACTGTGTTTGTGGTGATGGAGAAAGGTGGCGGTGGTGGCTGCTGGGAGAACACCCTCCTGTCTCCACCCACCGGCGTCCCATACTACGTGCGAGCCAATGAGGTTTCTAGGACTGCGCCGCCAATGCTGGTACCGGAGTATGGACTCTATACCATCACCAGTTGGTGTGGGTGCAAGCGGAGGAGTGGATTGTGGTGGAAGAGGAGGGGGAGGGAGGAGGAGGAGAAAGAGGTGGAGGATGAGGGGGAGTGAGGGGGAGGAAGAGAAGGAGGAGAGAGAGGAGGAGGAGGAAGAGGAGGAGGAAGAGGAGGAGAAAGAGGAGGAGGAGGAGGAAGAGGAGGAGAAAGAGGAGGAGGAGAAAGAGGTGGAGGAGGAGGGGGAGTGGGGAGGAAGAAGAGGATGAGGAAGAGGAAGTGGAGGAGGAGAAAGAGGAGGAGGGGGTGAGGAGGAAGTGGAGGGGGAGTGAGGAGGAAGAGGAGGAGGAGGAGGGGGAGGAAGAGGAGGAAGAGGAGGAGGAGGTGGGGGAGGGATGAGGAAGAGGAGGAGGAGGAGGGGAGTGAGGCGGAGGGGGAAGGATTGGCCACAGCCGACTTCTGACAGATCGCTCAGTTAACAGTAGTTAGCCACTGACCACGCCCCCTTCTACTCTACCCTGTGACCACGCCCCCATAATGGATTAGCCAATGGCCATGCCCTCTCCTACTCTACCCTGTGACCCCGCCCCATCTGGCTACGCTCCCTTGTACTCCACCCTGTCACAACAGACTACCACTGTCACAACCAACACTGCTACTCCCACCTACCAGTCACGCTATAACTACCAGTACCACTAACGCTACCAGTCACCTACATCATCATCGCTTCAATCACTACCACTACCAGTCACTCTCACCACTACCACAATCACAATCACAGCCACTAACACTGCCATTCACCACTTCATCTGCCACCACTACCATCACCACTACCACTATCTATATACATGTATATGTCACGATCACCTCAACCACCACTATTACTACCACTGCGAATACTACCAGGAACATGACCACCGCAACCAGAAATAAACAGTCACTTCCATCCTCACTATTACTACCACTGCGAATACTACCAGGAACATGACCACCGCAACCAGAAATAAACAGTCACTTCCATCCTCACTATTACTACCACTGCGAATACTACCAGGAACATGACCACCGCAACCAGAAATAAACAGTCACTTCCATCCTCACTATTACTACCACTGCGAATACTACCAGGAACATGACCACCGCAACCAGAAATAAAAACAGTCACTTCCATCCTCACTATTACTACCACTGCGAATACTACCAGGAACATGACCACCGCAACCAGAAATTAACATCATCACTTCCACCACCACTATTACTACCACTGCGAATACTACCAGGAACATGACCACCGCAACCAGAAATAAACAGTCACTTCCATCCTCACTATTACTACCACTGCGAATACTATCAGGAACATGACCACCGCAACCAGAAATAAACAGTCACTTCCATCCTCACTATTACTACCACTGCGAATACTACCAGGAACATGACCACCGCAACCAGAAATAAACAGTCACTTCCATCCTCACTATTACTACCACTGCGAATACTACCAGGAACATGACCACCGCAACCAGAAATAAAAACAGTCACTTCCATCCTCACTATTACTACCACTGCGAATACTACCAGGAACATCACCACCGCAACCAGAAATTAACATCATCACTTCCACCACCACTATTACTACCACTGCGAATACTACCAGAAACATGACCACCGCAACCAGAAATTAACATCACCTAAACCATCACTACTACTACCACCACCACCACAGCGACCGCTGTCACCACCACGACCACGGTCTGCAGGCCGTCGTGGTTGTTTTGTGGCTAGATATGGGTGGTTTTTTTTACCACTGCTTCTGTGGCCACCATATTTTCATGTATTTTTGCTGTGTGTAGCGTACAGAGGAACTGGGTCAGCTGGCAGGTTAGCTGCTGGCTAGTGTGTTGTGGCACCTCAACTTGCCTGGCTTGCCTGCCTACCTGCCTACACACCTTGCTTACCTGCCTGGCTTGCCTACCTGGATTGTCTGTTTTCCTGCTTTGCTTGGCTGCCTTCCCAACTTGATTGCCTGCCTTCCTGCTAGTTTGTTTGTTTGTTTGGGTAGTTAAACGTCCAAAAATCTGATCGATAAGACTTTGCCTGACTTCCTGTCTGGTTTGCCTGCCTCCCTGCCTAGCCTTCCTGCCTACCCACCTTAATTGCCTGGCCACCTGCCTCAAAGGCATGCCATGGTTGTGATGATTATGACTGGGGTAGGTACAATTGTTTGTAGAAAAGTGGAAATATTTTTCATGTGGAATTTACTGCCTCAGAGAGACGGGGATAACATGGAAAACACATTAATGTTGGCCATAGAATTGGGTTGGGGATGTGTGGGGAGGTTCAAACCACTTTTTTCCACATGAATGAGGCATAACTTAAACGATCATTGTTTTCAAAAGGAAACTAATTTTAAAACATAGAAATAAAAACAAGGATTTTAATGGCTAATTGGCAAACTGCCAACCATGCAAAGCTAAGACAGACTGCCTTGAACAGAGATGTCAGTTGGAATCAGAAACATAAATGAGCCCATTTTTTATGTGGAGTTTGCTGCTTCAAAGAGACTGAGAAAACATGGAAAACACGTTGTTGTGCACACTGTAAGCTGAGGGTCTGTGAGGAAGTTCAAACGATTCTTTCAATTGATGTAGATGAGGCTCGATTAATATTGTCATTGCTTTTTACACGAGGAAAAAGAATCTTACAAACATAAAATAGAAATAAAAAAGTGGATTACCATGAAAAATAAAAAGCTGTCATATCTGCTAGATTGTAGGCATCACATATTACTTCACACAGTACACCTTGGTCTAGATGCATTCTGAATTTATCATCCACGGTTTGGAGATATGCATTCACCTGCATATGTTTCCTTTTAATTATCCCTTCAAGAGAATTGCATTATCAGAAACATTTGACAGAATTATAAACCAGATCCTATAGTGAATATTGTTTATAGGACAGATCTTTGACATGGTACAATCACATATAGCTCAGAAAGAAAAAAAAGTTTCGAGGGAAGCAACCACTGTCAAATTCGGTCAGACTGTACCGCAGGTGTCGAGTTGGGTCTACTTTTTATTACTTTATAATTAAGATCGCGCACGAGATAATCCTTGGTTATCTTCCTCCATTATGGAGGTAATGGTATACACTTAAACAGGACCTAATTCACTACCAGGATATCTCAATTCACACCTACAGAAATGACACAGAAATGACGACAGTTAAAGAAATAATTATATACATAGTGAATCGGGCAGGCAGGGGATAGTCGGGGTACGGGGGGAGATCGGTGTGCCACAAATTGGGAGTAGGCCTACCCTGCCTGGGAGGAGGATCCACTGTCTTCCGCTACAGATATCACCCAGCTCCGCTTCGTGATTTCATTCCGCAAAGACAACTCATGCCATATAAACAATCATATGAAATTTTGTGATGTTTCATGATAGTATTATGAGTGAATGGTTTTACGGGTCCACCATATTACGGGTTTGTTGGTTTGTTTAACATCCCAGGGGACCCTGAAGGTATATAGGAACTAACTCATGGTTCAGCTTTTCTCGCTGGTTTTACACCACAAGGGTGCTGATCGAATCTATGGGAAATTACTATCATTTGAACGAACTGCTCGTAGGACATCTCGTGAGAAGTAGTGGTACTACTGTCTAAATCTGTCAGTTTTTAGGGAAACATTTCAATAAGTTATCTTTGATCTTTTGAAGGGTTGATAATCGTTCATTTTGTATTGTCATTCATTTTAAATATGTGTAACTATGGTATGACCTAGGTGTGACGGTGGTGTGACGGTGATGTGGCCATGATGTGATCATGGTGTAACCTTGGTGTGACCACAATGTGACTATGGTGTGACCCCGGTGTGACTTTGGCGTGATCGTGGCGTGACCTTGGTGTAATGTAACCTTGGTGTGACTGTGGTGTAACCTTGGTGTGATTGTGGTTTGACCTCAGTGTGGCCTTGGTGTGATCCTGGTGAAACCTTGGTGTGACCACGATGTGATTGTGGTGTGACCTCGGTGTGACTTTGGTGTGATCGTAGTGTGACTTTGGTATGATCATGGTGTAACCTTGGTGTGACCACGATGTGACTATGGTGTGACCCCGGTGTGACCTTGGCGTGATCGTGGCGTGACCTTGGTGTAATGTAACCTTGGTGTGACCGTGGTGTGACTTGTGTGTGACCTTGGTATGACTGTGATCGTTACAACAACATGATAAGCATCATATCATATTAGTACATCTCATACTCTTTACATGCCTGCCTCACACTGCACACCTTCGGCCCTCCTCCACCAAGCTTCCCTTCCACCGCCCTTCACATCTGACTTCATAATTACGGCCTGACCAAACTTCGTGTTATTTATCAATCATCATGAAATAATTTGACAGGGAAATGTTAAGTGCGATTATAGAATTGGCACCAACCCAAGTGTACGTTAGATCATTTCTGAATGGACTCTCTCTGTTTTTTCTAAGTAGCCATTGGTGAAAACAGGAATTTCATAAACACATTATGTTGCGCAATATAATTTTGACGGCCGGATTCTAGTACTGGAGCTCCAGCCCAATGCAATGAAGCTGGAGATAGTAATAGAGGTAGCATCAGTAGGATCCAGTATTTCCAAAGATACTCAATGAGTGATGATGTTACAGACATTAGGCAATTAGCCAATGGTAGGGGTGAGATAAAATCTGAACCGCACTTTTTTTTGGTAAAGTTTTCTTTTAGTGGTATCAGTAAGTTTCAAAATACATATATTTCCTTGTTTTGTAGCTTTGCGGAGCAGAAATAACATTGAAACTCTTTTGTCTGTATATGAATTACAGAAACGACATTATGATAAGTACCAATAAATGAGACTCTAACTTCAATCCTGTGTCGGACTGGATTGACTAACTTGATCCATAGCCACTGAAAATACACCATTCACTTTGGTTTGCTACATTATCTCCACAATCAAAGCTGATGGCCCTCTCAGTGAAACTCATGAACCCCTCCTCTGCGACAAAACCTCACTCGTCTGGCACCCTACCCACATGTCCCTCACAGTGAAACTCGCAACCCACTTCTCTGTAACTAAACCTCTTTCGTCTGGCACCCTACCCACATGTCCCTCTCAGTGAAATTTGCCACCTTCTCCTCTGTGACAAAACCTTTCTTGTCTGGCACCCTACCCGCATGTCCTTCACAGTGAAACTGGCAACCCACTTCTCAGTAACAAAACCACGCTCATCTGGCACCCTACCCACATGTCCTTCACAGTGAAACTATCCAGCGACTCCTCTGTGACAAAACTTCTCTTGTCTGGCACCCTACCCACATGTCCCTCTCAGTGAAACTATCCAGCGACTCCTCTGCGACAAAACTTCTCTTGTCTGGCACCCTACCCACATGTCCCTCACAGTGAAACTCACCACCCAGTTCTCAGTAACAAAACCTCACTCGTCTGGCACCCTACCCACATGTCCCTCTCAGTGAAACTAGCCACTGTCTCCTCGGTAACAAAACCTCACTCGTCTGGCACCCTACCCACATCCTCCTGACGGGATCTAGACAAGACATCTCCGCGCCGCATCTTCAACATCTGGACGACCTTTACATTTACTAACAACACGCCGGCAACATTCCCAGGCCATAAATACAATCCCCAAGCAGAGACTTGGTTTGAGGCCATAACCAAGGGGAAGTAGCAAGGATAGTTAAATCAATGTGAAAAGTTGTAAAGTCGTCTTCAGGAAAATTCGGGAGATATTAGAAGCCATTGCAAGGTTATTTATTAGAAATATTTGATTTAGTTTGGCCTACAGAAATAATCAAGCAAATAGTATGTGAATTCGGATTTTCTAGATGGAAAGTAGAATTGGTTATCATAGGAGCTACTGGAGAACTCGACCCGAAACGAACTCAACCCAAAGTTATCAGGAGAACTCCACCCATTTTGAAGAATCCTACCCACGAAGTCGACCCATTTTTATGTATGCTTATGGATAAGACACTGTCTCATACAAAAGGAAAAGTCTTACTAATCATAGACGATTAACTAGCTGATTTGGAAAATAAGTCCCGTTAGGTTTAGGGGTAGGGGTAGGATTAGGGTAAGGGATAGGGTTAGGGTGAGGGTTTACTGTTCGTTTTCTTCTCCTGAGAAAACCAAATTTGAAGCCTAGATAACAAACTTCCTAATATGTATAGTATCTGTCCACAGTTGTATCAATAAGATACTTGAGTTCGTAGAATTTAACGGGACGAGTTCGTTACAGGTTGAGTTCATCTAATGAGTCGAGTTTATTACGGTTCGAGTTCGTTTCGGGTCGCGTTCTCCAGTATTCATCCAAGGCTACTCAGTAATACTTGTTAAAAGACCAATTCCCCTTCATATATATCAAGGTAAGTACTCGGGTAATTACCTATTTGGTTTGTCTTTTTGTTAATGTTAAAAATGCCCCAGGAGACATTAAGAGTGTCTAGGTACTATGTCAAGGTTAAGCTTTTCTGCTGGTTTTACACCACAGGGGTGGTGATCAATCTATGATATGTATTTTTAGTAGAAGTCTACCACTGCTGGGGATGAAGGAGAAAGGTGGCTGTAGTGGATCTCACACCACCCCTGGGATTACTATTCCAGTGCTTTAACTTCTAAATTGCTAAATCCTTAACCCTGAGACAGTGGAAGGCTACAATCTCTAGTTTTACTTTCTATACAGCATAATAACCCATACCTCAAAACTCCAGATCCTTCCTCTCCACTAAATGCCTGTTATAGAGGAATAATTAGCTCAAGTAGATGTTATCAGGGGAAATGTCCCTTTTTTTAATTTTTTCTTAATTAGCAAGCAATTCACCTAGGACAGGTGGTCTTCCATTACAGCGTACAGCAGTCCGGGTACAATACAGTCTTGATGTTCCTTAATCTTATAATAATTATACTTAATAATTTTACAGAACTAGAAATTGAATGAGAAAAGAACAAGCAATTCACAGAGAGGAAGTACCTCTCATGACTCCCCCAATTTCAGAGATATAGGTGAAGTGAAAAAGAATTGGTGGGATGAGATGAGTGAGTGTATGGGTAGATCTGAGATCTTACTAAGTCCAGAGATTGCACGTTTGAAGCTTGCTTTATTTTTTTTTACTCGGTAATTTCTGGAGTTCTGCTGGCAGGTTATTCCAAGCCAATTCACCACGATATTTGGGAGATTGTGTATAGGAAGTAACCCATTCAGAATTGATAATGCCTTGAGGTATTCCCCAGCGCAGACCGGATAATGACTGAGCCATTCCCCAGTGAATAATTCCTTGAGGCCTTCCCCAGCGCAGACCAGATAATGCCTTGAGTCCTTCCCCAGTGTAGATCGGATAGTTGTTGTTTTTTGTGTGCAGTTTCACATCTCTTTAGGATAGTTGCGTCCTTTTGAGGCTGACTCATTGATTGACCTTGCTGATTCTGGTAAAATAAAAAGGTATACAAACTCAAGACAAGTCTGCTTGCAGCAGTACAACACTCTGCCCGTTTTATAGTGCTGAATATGAATATTTAACATTTTAGGTTATACCAAAAAAGGTAAGGATGACATGTCATATCACATGATCAAACAATCGAGCGCACCTGCAAAGAGTTAAAGAGTCCCTCTTAGGTTATTGCGTATAATGACATAAAGAAAAACATGTAATTTGTTATGGCGATAAATAATACATCAACGAGGTCACTTATGTCTACAATGATGACACCTCCCAAGAAAAATAAATAACGATACAGAGTTTTGTATATGTAACCAGGTGTCTAATGGATACAATGACCCAGACTGGTGGATTTATGGTGATATTAACTACATATTCAACCGATAAGGCATCCGGGATATTTTGCCTACATTTAACCTCATTTATCTACATAACCAGTGTGGAAGAGGGAAATGGGGAGGTGGTGTAAACTGAACAAAACAAGAAATTGAAGTCAAGGTAGAAAAACTCGCTGGAGACACTGTTACAGACAACAATGCAGTGTCCTTGACCTTGGCCCACAATTGTCTCGACTACAACTCCACTCCAACAATATGTGTCCCAAGTGCTAAAGTACAGAGGGCGGGGAATTGGTGAGCGCGAGGTCCCTGCCTGACAATGAGTGGCTAAAAACTCCACCGGGAACCCTGCGGGCAGTGTGTGGCATTATTATACAGAAACTGGCTTAGTGTCTTGGCACGTCAAAAAATATGCGGTGAAATTATTGACCAGATATATCCTGGTGCTGTAGACAGAGGGATATATTTGGTCAATAATTTTACCAAGTATTTTTCTTTGTTTGGTTGGTTTAACGTCCAATATGTTTTATTAGACTTACTCTGGGTTTGAGCGAATCTATGATATGAATTTAGGTAGATTTCTCACCCAACCATAGTTTAGGTGAATTCTCACATATGCCTTTAACCCTTTACAGCGCGGCCAAGCCCCGTTGGTTGGGTGCAAGGGCATGGACACTGAAGAACGGGCAGATTTTTGTCCGAACGCATACGACTACTTGATCACATGATATGACACGTCATCCTTACCTTAATCATTTGTTTTACCTATTAATGTTGAATATAGCATGATAAACCTATTCTCTGCAAGTCTCATGGCTAATGATCCATTATTTCTTGAGAAAAACAACACTTTGTAAACTTTTATAAATATCGTATAAATGGCCTCAAGGTAGTATGTGGTCTACACTGGGGAATGTCTCAAGACATTATCTGGTCTACACTAGGGAATACTTCAATAGATTATCTGGTCTACACTAGGGAATGCCTCACGACATTATCTGGTCTATACTGGGAAATGATGCCTCAAGGTATTATCCAGTCTATACTGGGGAATGCCTCAAGCCATTATCTGGTCTACACTGGAAAATGCATCAAGACGATATCCAATCTACTTTGGGGAATGCCTCAAGGCATTGTCCAATCTATGCTGGGGAATACCTCAAGGCAATATCCGGTCTATGCTGGGCAATGCCACAAGGCATTATCCGGTCTATGCTGGGCAATGCCACAAGGCATTATCTGGTCTATGCTGGGCAATACCATAAGACCATATCCAATCTACTTTGGGGAATACCTCAAGGCATTATCCGGTCTATGCAGGGGAATACCTCAAGGCATTATCCTGTCTATGCTGGGCAATACCTCAAGGCATTATCCGGTCTATGATGGGCACTGTCCAATGGGCTCAAATGGCGAATATCATTGTTACTACAGGGTTCATTGACCTGGCACTGATGAATGTAACTCGACATGCTGTTTACTTCTTTTAATCAGTCACTCAAGACAACACCGCTATCTAGATTGAAAATAATCATTGCGGTTTTAGAAATACGATCTCTCGTTGTTAGAAATAAATGACACGCTACAAATCAAACTCCTGCTTCTGGGTGGGCCACGCTTAGAAAAACACCAACAACTTTTAAAACAACTAACTTTTAAAACAATGTGTTCGCCCTGCACATGTTTCAGTGCCCATGATACCATTTCAATTGAAGGTCATAGACAGGGATGTCAGTTTAGGTCATGAAAGAAAAAGGAAATATCTGTGGGATATGCTGCTTCTCAGACTGAGAAGACATAAAAATAGCAACATCTTTATTGGCCATGGAATGTCCGCCACATGTGACCTTAAACTAAGACATAGTTCGCCCACAGTACGGTCATTTTCTCTTATTCCTGAGTTGTGTTCCATTGTTGATATTACCCGTGGAGATATATCATAACCTGTCTTTTTCTAGCGTGTACCCTCAGTAATGCGACCACCTCGCAAAATTCGACAATATTGGCTCAGTCTCTAACGTGGTCGTAATAGCGGGAGTTTACTGTATATGATTATTCAGGGCACACATCATGGTACTTTATTATATACCCATGCAGTATATTTGATAATTACGTAATGCTGCTCCCTGTGCAGTATAAATTGTATACTGAACCCTATGCAGTACACTGTTATACTGCACACATTGAAATATCAGCAGTGTGTGGGCTTTCACGCTGACATGTCTTGTATGCCAATATATGGTAAGATCTGATTAATTTTGGGTACACCATGCTTGTACATGCTACAAAACTCGATGTGAATTGATGTTATTTATGGAACGAGGCCATAAATAGGAGGTAAAAATACAACAATTCTCTATCTCGTTTTGTAGCATGTACAGCATGGTCAGGTCAAGTACTCATAGTGATTTATAATTGTATAGACTGCAGTTCGCATGGCTTTTAGTGCCAATGGTACAGAGTTGTGTGTAGACCTACATATCTGCTCCTCCTTACCTGAATAATGATAGTCTAGTAAGAAAAACCAGTCCGACTCAAACCACCCTCGTTTAGCTAATCAGATATGAAACCTACGATACTGTTTATAATCAGACTACCGTAGTGCTGTCTCTAGACTACTCATTAGACACGAGCACCACTTCCAGCATCAAGGCGTGGCAAGGTCTCCAACCGGCAAAAGAATATGATAACAGGCATAGAGGTACCTGCCAAGTTCGAGTAGGTGTCAATACATTATGTGGTCATACAGACACCACCCCTCCGTCGCACCCCGCCCGGCCTCTACCTGGGGCAGCGTTTAGTCGCAGTGTCGAGATGAGTGTGAGGAGGACCGGGGCGTCTGCTCTGTTAGCAGCAATCGATGCAGCTCCATCGCGGCCGCCACCTTTCCCGCCGCTCAAATCGCCGGCTATGCTAATAGGCGGGACCAGACTGGTGCTGACAGAGAGGGGCCGGATCTGCCGGCGGTGATTACCCGCACCCACCGCCGGCACCGGCGACGAGGACGAGGACGGGTTGACACCGAGCGGGAGGTGAGACGGGGCGAGCGAGACGGGACGAGCGAGACGAGGCGGGACGAGGGAGACTGGGCGAGCGAGATGGGGCGAGCAAGACGGAGCGAGCAAGACGGGGCGAGCGAGACGGGACATGTGAGACGGGATGAGCAAGACGGGACGAGCAAGACGGAGCAAGCGTGACAGGACGAGCGATATGGGACAAGCATGATGGGATAGGTGTGACAGAATGAGCATGACGGGATGAGCTTGACAGGATGAGCATGACGGGGCAAGCATGACAGGGCAAGCATGATGGGGGAGCGTGACAGAACGACCATGACAGGCAGAGCATGAGGGGACGAGCATGATAGGACAAGTGTGGCAGGACAAGTAGGACGGGGTGCGCATGAAGGGACAAGCATGATGGGATGAGTGTGACTGGGGGAAGCATGACGAGACAAGCCTGATGGAAGCAGCATAAACACATGAGCCTGATGGGGTGGCTGTGACAGAATAAGTGAGACAGGGTGAGTGTGACAGGATGAGTGCGATGGGATGATTGTGACAGGGTGACTGTGACAGGACAAGTAAGATGGGACAAATGTGATGGGTAAAGCGTGATGGGACTAGTGTGAGGGGATGAAGTGTCACAGATGTGGACAAAGACAGATTGACACCAAGTGGCATGTGTGATGGGACAAGCATGATGGGATCACTGTGACGAGATGATCGTGAGAGGACAAGTGTGACAGAACAAGTGTAACAAGTTGAATGTGATGGGATGACTGTGATAGAAGGAGCATGACAGTATAAGTGAGATGAGAAAAGTGTCAGGGACGAGGACAAGGGCCAGCTGACATAGATTGACTCCAGTCCCTGTCTCCTATGCCTGGCCCTCCACTTAATACACTCCTCTTCGCTGAAGTTCCTGGGCCTGTCAGGCTTTAGGGAAAGTCCAAGTGTTGCAAAGTAGTTATATTTCTTGATTATATCTATAATCAGAGACTTGAGTAAGTCTAGGGCTGATGGGCGAGTGTGACAGGATGACTCTGATGGGTTGACTGATGGTACGAGTGTTAGGGATGAGGACAAAGGTGGGCTGATAGGAACAGAATGTGAGACTGGACGAGTGTGACGAGACAAGCATGACAGCATGACTGTGATATGACAAGTATGAATGGACGAGTGTGATAGGACAAGTGTGATGGGATGAGTGTCATGGACAAGGAAAGCCTGACACCGAGTGGGATGTGTGACAGGACAAGTGTGATGGGACGAGCATTACAGGATGACTGTGAGGAGATGAGTGTGACTGGATGAGTGAAATGGGACAAATGTGACAGGACAGAGGTCAGTGATCAGAGACGTCAGTGTTGAGAGATTAGTGATCAGAGATCAGAGGTCAAAGATCAGAGGTCAGATATCAGAAGTCAAAAATCAGAGGTAAGAAATCAGAGGTCAGCAATCAGCAATCAGAGGTCAGATATCAGAGGTGACAGGTCAGTAATCAGAGGTCAGTAATCAGAGGTCAGAGATCAGAGGTGACAGGTCAGTAATCAGAGGTCAGCAATCAGAGGTCAGATATCAGAGGTCAAAAATCAGAGGTCAGCAATCAGAGGTAAGCAATCAGTGGTCAGAGATCAGAGGTAAAAAATCAGAGGTCAGAGATAAGAAGTCAGTGATCAAAGGTCAGTGACCAGAGGTCACTAGTCAGTGATCAGACGTCGTTGATGGTTAGGTTAAGGTGACAGTCATAGTCAAACACCGGAGCATCTGTTATCAATTCGTATAAACTAATATCCTAGGTTTTTCAGGTTAGGATACAACGTGCCAAAATCATAATGACAGAACAGGCGACGAAGGGGCTTCATATCTAAGACACATCCATCTTTGATAGAATGCACCATCACCCAGGTGCTTATCGGGCGTCGAGCTGACGTGAATAATTAATTACCTCTACATATATGATTGTACAGAACAACCTTATCCTGGTCGTTTTCTATACAAGACGAGTTGAGGCTTAACATTAATTACGGAATAAGATTGTGAGGCCGAGTAACGTAAATAATGTCAACCTCATCGAGTTTTACATCTTGTAGATGAAGAAGGAGAAGGAGGAGGAGGCGAAGGAGGTGGAGAAAGAGAAAAAGTAGGAGAAGGAGAAAAAGAAGAAGATGGAGGGGAAAGAAAAGGAGAAGAAGAGAAGGAAGAGAAGGAGATGGAAAAGAACGACAGGAAGGAGAATGAGATGGTTAGTCACGAAAGGAAGGAGAAGAAGAAAAAGAAAAAAGAAGAAAAGAAGAAGAAAAAGGGGGATGAGGAGGAATAGAAGAAAAGAAAGAGGACGAATAGAAGAAAAGAAGAAGAAGGAAGAGGAGAAGGAAGGAGAAGGAGAAGGAAGAAGAAGATGACGACGACAGCCTGCACTCCGTCTCAGTGTCCAGACAGGTCCAAATTCAGCGCCTTCTCAGGCTGCACGTTTTTCTCTATCAAGGAGAGGTCCCAATATAGACGGGGCGCCGGCCCACGGTTACATGATGAATTGGACGCCGGGGTAAAAAGGCGGCCGCCGTCTGCACGGAGTGTGTTTCTCGTCGGCTTACCATTCAGAGACGCCGCCGCGCGCCAGATTGGGTTATCAGGCCCCCAGCGTCTCGCACTGAATTCTGGGAGACGCTAGAGTGGCCAGCTCAAATCTCCCGTCGATTTGCCGACGCCACTAATTAAGTCCCCTCCGTTTGGCGGCGCTGTATTTCACCGGCAGGACTCGCCGTGTCTACAGCGACCACGTACATGAACATGAGTGTAGCCTGATAGAGAGGCGCGACTGTATGTACGAGTATCACGAGGAACACTTTGGGATTCGTCGTGACGAGCTATATATAACTCAGGGGTATTAACTCGCTATATAGCTCAGGAGTATCAACTCGCGATGTCACTCAAGAGGAACTCGCGATATAACTCAGGGTTATTAACTCGCTATATCACTCAAGAGCAGCTCGCTATATAACTCGGTCATATTGATTCGCTATATAACTTTTTTTCTAATCTCAGTTATTTTCTCATTACATCATATTTCCCTAACAGTTTACCAATAGAGCAGGTTAGCTCTCAATGTTACATTTCAATGGTTTCCGTCAGTGAATTATACCTACAGATAATAATAGTATAATACAACATAGGTGCACAAATAACATTTTGTTCAATTGTATAATTATATAGAAACTGATGCGCGACGACAACATTGTCCCTGGATTGAAAAACGACTGGCTGGAGGTGTCATAATCAAAGAAAAACATTTTTGAAATTTGATGTATCAAAGAGTGTGCAACAATATACTCGTGCATAACGATAATATAGAGGAAGTCTATGAAATATTAGGGTCAGAGCTCGTATCCCATCGAGGCAAAGCCGCGTGAATTTTGGAGCGATTCAAACGAATTTGGATCGAGCTTTGACCATAAACTTGAATAGGTTTCTGAATTTATCTCATCCTTCATATTGACTGATGGGCTAACATTTTTCACATAATCCCCCATTGGATATTTTTACTAAACATCTCAAGGACGTTGGAAACAAGTTCCCAATGTCAAGTCTATGGAGACAAAATACCAGGGGTGAGATAACGTCGTGTAACGAAAACACCAAAATACACCTATACATCAACAATATTGCTTACCCTAGTTCTATAATACATAAAAGTATACGTACTCAACAAACTGAGCTAAGATTGAAATAGACATTCTAGGAAAATCAATTACAGTCCCGCAAAGTTTACCACGGAGTGAATGCTTCTTCTGCCATCAACTTCCAGGAAAATTGGATGAGTTCAAGTGCGATCCGCCAAGTGCAAACTGTTAGTTGAAGTCAGAAAAAAGTGACATTTTTCATATGGAATTTCCTGCCTCGAATCTGCCATCTCTGAACAATAATCCATTAATAACCGCAGTCGGGGGCAAGATTTTTTTTTTTTTATTTTTTTTTTATTAGTTTATTTATCCTGTAAGGACATCGGAAGCAAACCGGTATGAATGCCCTTACCGCCTTTTGGTACACCCAACCATCAAAGAATAATATTAAATTCTTGTACTTATTCGTGATAGCTACCTGTCATAGAGTGAAAGTTCTGGGAAACTGCACCCCTTACCCGCCACACCATTATACAGACACAGAAACACAGAGGGACAATAATGAGGAGTTCTAGGATTGTTTGTTTTTTGTTTGGTTTAACATCCATATTCCATAAGACTTACTTTGGTTGGGTGATGATCGAATTTATATGATACATTCTGGTTCACGATGGAGGGAAAAGGTGGCTGTACACCACACAACATAGACATATGAGAGGGACTGACCTTTGATACAGCATCAAGTCTACCATTGTTGGGGATGATAGTGAAAGGTGGCTGCACACCACACCACACCACATAAACATGGTATGAGAAGGACTGGTCTTTGATATAGCAGTATATTTATCACTGCTGGGGGTGAAGGAGAAAGTTGGCTGAACACCACACCATACCATACCACATAGACATGGTATGAGAAGGACTGGTCTTTGATATAGCAGTAAATCTACCACTGCTTGTGGTGAAGGAGAAGGGCGGTTTCAGTGGGACTCGAACCAACAACCTTGGTGTTTCGAGTCCAGTGCCTTAACCACTGAGATGCCCACCCCACCCCGGAGCTGTGGCTGGCCCGTACGTGGTGCGCTTTACTACTGCTACTGAGTGGCCCTAACTGGACACTTTAGTGCTGCCGTGAGAACTCGGAGCACATTTCCATTCCCTGTGTGCTCCAGGATGTCCGCCCCGTGCAGAGCCAGGAGCAGGGAGCGATCGTTGACATTCACCATCTAAACCCAGATAATAAAAAAAATATTTATATATCATACATCACCGTGGGAATTCCGATAAGGATTCCAGGAATCCATTTCATGGGGTTTCGCTTTAAAAAGGTGATAAAAAAAGATAGCAGACAACCGGCCAGACCTGATTTCTATGGACTTAATGGAGTCTGACGTCTCGTGTCTCCTCACATGGCTGATATGTGTTATTGAGCGCGGTTCAACATGCTACTCAGTTGCAAAAGCAGTACAGTACAGATTCTTGGCTTGCTTCGCACATTGGATTTATATGCTTTCTGAAGCAATGCTTTTACACAGAAATGATATTTGTGTGACAAATGTCAGTAACGGAGTAAAGAATATCTTCTCCCCATTTCCCAAGCGGGCTGCAGGGCTCACGATGCTGCAGGGCCGGCTCTTCTGTGGGCCTCACATTGTTGTGGGCTGGCCTTGCTGTGGGGCTCAAATTGTTGCAGGACTCACATTGCTACGGTGCCGATATTGCTACAGGGTCCACATTGTTGTGGGACTCACACTGCTGTGGGGCTTGCCTTGCCCTGAAGCTTGCCTTACCACAAGGCTGGCCTTGCTATGGGGCTCACATTGCCGCTCCCCTTGCTGGAGGGCTCACCATCCTGCTGAGCTCACCTTCATGCAGGCCCACCTTGTTTTGGGGCTCACTGTCAGCCTCCCATTGCTGTGGAGCTTGCCTTGCTGCGGATCCCATATTGCTGGGGCTAGCTTTGCTACAGTGCAGGCTGGCCCTGCTGTGGGGCTCATGCTGTTGCAGGGCTTACCTTGCTGCGAGGCTCTCATTGCTGTGGGGGTCACATTATTGAGGGGCTCTCATTGCTCTGGGGCTCACATTATTAGGGCTTACACTGCTGTGGGGCTTGCACTGCTGTGCGGCTTGCCTGGCTATGGGGCTCACATTGCCGTAGGGTTCCCTTTCTTTAGGGCTGGCCTTGTTGTGGGGCTCACATTGCTCTGGGCCTCACATCGCGGCAGGCCTCATATTGCTGTGAGGCTCACATTATATTGAGGGGCTCACATTATTATGGGGCTCACATTGCTGCGGGGCTCACACTGCTCCGGGGCTCACATGGCTGCGTGGCTCACACTGCCGCGAGTCTGGCATCCTCGCTGGACATCAGCCGGGCGATCAGTAAACACACCTAATCTAGGTGTGCATCAGAGACGGGGGTGTGGAGTGGAGGCGCGCCGGGTAAACGCAGACTGTATATATGACACTCAATACGGGAAAGCATCTCACTCTGAGTGCGCCTCCAGATGGTCGCCAATCGACGCGACAGAAAAACATCCCCACCGCCAAATATCACCCCGCCGCATCTAGCAAGGCATGTCAATATTTGTCTCTTTTTTCATACATACTAATTGAATAGAGTAGTAGAATATCTTCAACATTTATATCGGTTTCCTTTTAATCAGATCGTTGATAGTCCATGATAAGAACAAGTCTCTATCCCTTAGAATACGAAAAAAAATTCTAGTTTCTATTGATAATTTATTTCCTTTCTTACCACTGGATCTCGACATGCACCAAATCTCATCAAACTCACCTGAAAGAACGAGAGAAAACCATTTAGACATCGTCCACTACATCAATAGAATGTATATTTTCAATGAAAAATATTAAACATATTCAAATAATGTTTTTAAGGAGAGTTATGAAAATGTCCCATTGTTCACCAACCAACACTGGCTTTTATAACCAAAGCATCCGTTTCATTGAAAAATACAAATGCTTCTTCCTATAGTGGCCCTCTTTTTTTCAAGAAAATGAATGCCTAACCAATTACCCCACAGAGCTCCGTGAAAAACACAGTCAAATACTGAGGAGTTTTAGAAGGGTTATTATTTCGCACAACACATATACCACAGTGATAATTCACAGTATATTGCCGACAAAAAGCATAGTTCTAAACGGGCCATGATTTGCCATGACCCAGGTCTAGTCTCAGCGGCTTCTCTCACGGTAAGGAGATAAGAAAACGAAAGCATCAAATTCTGTTAAGGCATGGCTAGAAATATATCGTAAGAGAATAAGCAAATCTGAGTGGAGGAGTACAACAATGAAGAGCAGTTTCAAATCTTTCTCTCCGAGAGATTCTCACTCTCGTGGGTCTTCAATCTTCAGGCCTAAGTCTGGTTTACTATGTCCCTACGTGCGGGAGAAACTCCAAGCAGATCCGGCTGGAATCATAGCATTTTTATATATATAGTAGGTAATACGTTCCCCTGGTGCCCCAATTACAAAATGTATTATTTCCTATATCAACCGTATGAGGGAACGCAGTTTTAGGATTAGAGGGAGCGAGTGGTTAAAATGGAACAGCATCTAGTCATTGCGTGAAAATTGATGCTAGGGGAGTTTCTGGTAGGGTGTCGAACATGGCCTTGGTGTATGTTAGATGGGACTAATTGAGGGGGCGAGACGATCACTCCCTGGGGAAGTTTGTGTTCCGTCCAGGACGGGTCCCATACGGCGCAGTAATAATACGTCAGTCTTCACCGACGCACTACTTTCTCCGCGTAATACATTTACCGATCAGTCCGTAACTGAAACGTTCTCAGAAACGATGACGGTAGGAAAATAATCGGTGAATGAAAACGATGTTTAGCAACACGATATAATTAACCAGATGAATATTTCATCAGGATTTCCATCCCATTTCATTTACATACACAATGTTACCCTATAATTATGTAGTTGTCTCACGAATAAGGCTACTGTTCTACAGGGACATAATATGTGCATGTATACTATATGTTCCTTTCAATGTGAACGGGAAGAGCTAATGTATCGTCTGCATGAGCTAGTAATCACTGACATAATGCCAAGAGCCAAACGCACTAGTTTTGTTGGAACCAATGCACACACAGTTGGGCATTAGAAAAAAAAGACCCTTCACGAAAGGTTCATTATATATACGAGATAAACTATAGTAAAAAAAGGTATTGCGCTTTAGCGATACAAGGCAAAAAGGACTTCTGATCACAAACGATGAAAGAAAAAAAAAAACGAAAATTACAATGGATAAGAAATACAAGGTTGGCAACTTACCTAGTTTGATTTTCAGTTTATCGAGAGTTAAAATAAAAAACAAGCAAGATAAAGACCCGACAAAAATAACAATCATTTGCTCAATTAAGAAAAAAAAAGAGAGTAAAATAGGTCTGTTGCTACTCGACTGTATGGTTTTTTTGATAGATTAACCTCAAATATGTTATATTAGACTCTGTAAATGAAGCTGTTTTTATTCCCATTTTTTTTAATTATCAAGTTGTTCAAGTGAACAGATGACTAAGAATGAGCCAATCTGAACTCATAAAATCCGGTCAATTATATACAGTGAACCAATTATCACACGTGTAATTAGGTCAATCATACAATAAGCCAATCAGAACTCATGAAATAAGGTCAATCATATATTGAACCAATCAGAACTCATCAAATTAGGTCAATCCTATATTGAACCAATTAGAACTCATCAAATCAGGTCAATCCTACTGTGAGCCAATTAGAACTCGTGAGGTTAAGAGACCTTTTTTTCGCCGTGTTTAACCGCTGCTGCTTTCACTGTAACTCTCCATTCTGCCACGACTATCATTACCTCACCGTTCCCGGAGAAGCCCGCGTAATGCCCAGGAGTGGCTTGGCAACATGAGACTCAGGTGTGCTCAGGTAATACGTCCACCCAGGATGGGGAAGCCACACGCACACATGTATACCCTTTTGGACTTTCTATATATTTTTTTACTAAGACAGAGATGTTAGTTGGGGGTCAGGCACTAAGTAGAAATAGAAATGGCAGTCATATTGTTAATAATAAACCACCGTTTTATTGGGGTTTAAGAGGCTCAATATATATTTTCATTTAAAAAAAAAAGCATTCATATCCTTTAATTGAAAACATGGATTTCCAAGGAAACCTGGAAGGCTGACATCTCTGCTCAGATAGAAGTACAGAATCTAGATGCAATAATCACAGATAAGTCTTTGCTAAAAAGGTTCCCAAAGGACATTCATATATTCTTAATGCTAGCCACTCCCCTCTGTCCTAGTACAGCCTCACCCCACCCCACTCTGACCCATCTCAATGTTAGTCCCTCCCCCTCTGTCCTAGTACAGCCTCACCCCACCCCACTCTGACCCATCTCAATGTTAGTCCCTCCCCCCTGTCCTAGTACAGCCTCACCCCACCCACTCTGACCCATCTCAATGTTAGTCCCTCCCCCTCTGTCCTAGGACAGCCCCCCCCCCCCCCCCACTCTGACCCATCTCAATGTTAGTCCCTCCCCCCTGTCCTAGTACAGCCTCACCTACACCCCACTCTGACCCATCTTAATGTTAGCCCCTCCCCCTCTGTCCTAGTACAGCCTCACCCCACCCCACTCTGACCCATCTCAATGTCAGTCCCTCCCCCTCTGTCCTAGTACAGCCCCCCCCCCCCCCCCCCCCACTCTGACCCATCTCAATGTTAGTCCCTCCCCCCTGTCCTAGTACAGCCTCACCTACACCCCACTCTGACCCATCTTAATGTTTGCCCCTCCCCCTCTGTCCTAATACAGCCTCACCCCCACCCCCACCCCCTACTCTGACCCATCTCAATGCTAGCCATGCCTCCTACTCATATCAGTGAGGTTTGAGCGGCTCTGCTTGGTGACGTCGTGCTATCTGTAGGGAGAGTGGCACGTCGTGAGGCCTGTCAGACACCATTGTTATCAGTGACGGAGGCAAACCGGCACATCCACAATCACTAGGAGCGGAGCATGTGAAGCACACCTCAACGATAGACACTGTAGATAAGGGGCTCTCCCGCCCAGCTGCCTGCCACGGGAGGCATGGCTTCAGTTCATTCCTCCACCACAGTGCAGGGGGAATGGTGTCTCCTAGACTGGCTCTCGTCCCTGCATCCTAGGGCTACCCTCCTCATTGGGATACAGGGACTGGTACTTATATAGAACGTCCTGACCAAGCTGTACAATTCACAGAACGAGATTGTAATTTACAGTTTGTACGGACCGAGGCGTTTACGCCGGGTTCCGTACAAACTGTAAATTACCATCGAATTTTGTGAATTGTACAGCATGGTTGGATGTTATATATTTCATATATACCCGAAATTAAAAAAAAATCATTAATTTCATTTAGCTTAACAACCAATATCTTAAACGTGTATGGCAAGGTGGTCCATATTTTAGTGTACAGTATTTTTACGTTATATGGCGAAACGGTGCGTATTTAGAGTATATACGGCATGGGTATATAGTAAAATCGGTAATGGTGTTGATTTCTGGGGCTGGTTAGCTCCAGTATTTCCAACACTCTCCATACAGATATCCTGGCTACTAGTGAGGATATCTGCAGGGGGATTGATACCTGCTCTCTTTGATCTCAATTGGGTAACAGTAAGGAGCAGGGGAAAGTTATTGTTAAGACAAAACAGGCGGCCAGGGAACTGGGAGAGGGGAGTGGGGAGGAGGCAGGTATAGAGTTTCAGTTCATAGTAGACAAGTCTTTGATTCATGGGCCAGTCAGAGAAGGATACATACTTTAATGAACTTTATTTTGATTGTGATTAATCATTTAATGAATGTTCATAATCAAAGACTTGAGCAAGTCTAGGAGTTTCCTTCCTCATGAGATGCACTTCTCTCTGGGCTGTGGGTCACACACACATTCTCCACCACATGGTGAGGATGGATAACCACACCCCTCAGTTTCAACCTTATGTATTAGTGTTATGTCTAACAGCGTATTAATGCCTACCTCTAAAATGGCAAGGCCAATGAAATGACATTATACAAAGATGCTACACGATTTGGATATCATGACCTGGTGAGAATGGATTGCTGCAACCCTTAGTTTCAACCATGCATATTAATTCTATGTCTAACAGCGTATTAATGCCTACCTCTGAAACGGCCAGGTCAATGAAATCGCATTAGACAAAGATGCGACATGATTCTGGTAATGTGTACTCACATTATCAACGACCCAGTGAGAATGGATTACCAAATCCCTTAGTTTCAACCTTACGTATTAGTTCTGTCTAACAGCGAAACGGCCAGGTCAATGAAATTGCATTAGACAAAGATGCGACACGGTTCGGGTAATATGTAACACATTCTCCATGACCCAGTGAGAATGGATTACCAAATCCCTTAGTTTCAACCTTACATATTAGTTCTATGTCTAACAGCGTATTAATGCCTACCTCTGAAACGGCCAGGTCAATGAAATCGCAATAGACAAAGATGCGACACGATTCTGGTAATGTGTACTCACATTCTCCACGACTGGGGAGAACGGCTCGTTCCCCTCCCCTGAGTCTTATCTAGACTGATTGCGGCCAGCAGGGGAGCTGTGCCAACAGCAGCTCCTACCTATAGGCCCTACTGATAGACGGAGCACTTATCTCTGTTTTACCTATTAAGATATCCAAGGTAAATCCCTCGGGGTCGCCATCTTGAAGGATTGACTACTGGTGGCGGGGGTCAAAGATATCTGCAAGTCTCATTGATAGTGAACGGTACGCGCCTCTGAGTAGATTAAAACGTAAGCTGTGAATCTTATCTTAGAAAGTACATTAGTTGGGGTCAAAAGAATTGTGGACATATTTTCCATGTGGAATCTGCCACCTCAGAAAGACTGAGGGAACTTGGAAAACATATCGTTGTTGCCCTCATTGAGGGTCTGTGGGGGTGACTAAAATACGGGTTTGGTGGTGTGAATGAGGCACAATTAATATCTTTCTTTTTTTCAATCCAGGGATATCAGTTGGGGCCAGGAAAAAGGTAGGATTGCTATGGAATGGGACTAAGGGGTGTGTGGGGAGGTTCACTATTTCATTGGAGTGAATGAGGCTCAATTCATATTGTTCTTGTTTTACACAAGAACAAAATATCATAAACTGGAAATGAAAACAAGGAATTACATGGAAAAGTGCAAAACTGCTGTTTTCGTACTTATGGATAAAGAAGTTATTTCATTCAAAACGAAAACGTGGACCTCGCCTCAAGTGATGATTCTTTTTTTTTCATTTAAGAAAAGAATCTTTTTTCGCCGTCTATAAACCTTCCTGTGTGGAGCCTTGTAAACTGTTTACCATAAGTACTAACTTGAAGAACACGAGATGTGCATATACACTGATACAGTTCTCAGTGGCGAAAACTAGACCGGTGTGAGGAAGCTTACACTGGCCACTAGACTGGCCTCAGTCCCTGTATCCTACCCCTCCACCCCTTCTGAGTGACACAGGGACTGGTCTCATCCATAATCGGCCGTGTAGACTGGCGCGATTTAGCACCACACTCCCCAAGCAGAGGTCTGGCTACTGGTCAGGATATCTGCTTGGAGATTGATACCCTCTCACTTTGATCTCAATCGAGACATAGTCAGGAGTAGGCGAAATATATTGCTATGACAACACAGGCAGGCAGGGAACTGGAGGAGGGGAGGGGGAGGGGTAGAGGGAGGTATAGGGTTACAGGGAGTGGCTTGGGGTCATAAACAGGAGATTCTGGTCAGAGTGGACAAGTCTTTGATTCATGAGCCAGTCAGAGAAGGACACATGCTTTAATGAACTGTATTCCGATTTTCTTTAATCATTTAATGAATGTTCATAATCAAAGACTTGAGCAACTCTAACTGGCCACCAGAGCAAACGCTTGCTACACCACGTCACACTGGTGGAGTCACCTTGACCCACTCTCCCAGCTGAGATTCTCACTACCAGAATCAGATTATCACCTGGGAGGATGAATGATATAGTAGACGGGTTCCCTGTCCAAATGAATGATAGGACAGGTAGAGGAATATTCTGAGTGACCTTGAATGAAGCTCTCTTCTTCACGAGATTCCCACAATAACATCTTTATATTAGCCTTTTTCTGAGTCTTGTAGACTATTAGTCAACCGAATTGTCGACGACAGATCCAGAAGCTTCATATCTGCTATACGATCATCTCAAACTCAATAAATTCTGAAAAACACTGGCTTGGAGTTTTTTTTACACTTACATATTTACATTTAATAGTCTAAAATGAATAACAATACAAAATAAACACATAAACTTAATCAGTTAGCTATCAACCCTGAAGAAGGCCACTCAGGGCAAAACTAGTAGGTTCAAGTAAAAGCTACTCATGAACAACTGGAAACTGAATGTACAGAAACGGATGTTTATCAAAAACACAAATGTCAACACAATTTGTGACTCACCTAATATGGTCTGTGGCCCGTTCACCAAACAAAATAAATTAATGTCAGCCTTGCAAAATATAGAAGATAACATATTAGCATCTTTCATTGGAAACTGATAGTCAGAAACTAGAACCACTACTTTTCACCAGGGGTTCTCCAAGCAGTCTGTATGGCAAGTCTAAGTGATAGTAATTTTAGTTTAGTCATTTATACTTTCTTTTTCCACACTTATACTTTCTTTTTCCACACTTTTTATACATGTGACGCCCTAGATACAAGAATATATGATATTACTCTGTTGTTTGATACCACAACCAAGCGGATTGGGTGAGAAAGAAATGGTGTCATTTGGGAATGAAAACACCATAAAAACCTATTGTATTGGACAGGGAACCAGCTCAGTGCAATCCCACAATGCACCAGAAAGATGGCAGTAGCAACCTGGCCTAATATGTATGTACATTGGGAAGGCTTTCAGGCTATTAATAGTCATTCTTCTGGAAGATCTTTCATCATAATAATCTAGAAATCACTTTTTCATGTTCTCATATTCTTTCTTTCGTGATTTGATACAAATTGAATTTTGACGTGGCTACACCTGTCACTGCATAGCGAAGCAGCTACCGCGAAGTGGATCGCAGTTTTGAATTGCTGCCCCATTTATAGTATTGTACCATGTGATCCAAATTAACCAATCACACAATCAGTTGAGGAGGAAAATGTCTTGAAATATTTTCCATGGCACTACAAGGTTTATGCATTATATACGCATTATATTGGGGAATCAAGGGAAAGCTCAAGTTTTTACATGGGTCGGTGGAGAGGTTCAGAGGGTGGATCATGGACTTTGGCTGAATTAAGTTATTTAGCAGTTGGTATGCAAATATCACAGAAGGAAAAAATAATTTTCCGTTCTGAAAATGAAAACATGAGTTTCAATGGAAACAGTGAAAACTAGCATCCCTGACTTAGAATACGTTTCCAGGCGTTTGTTTGCCTACAGGCGTTGCATAATCAAATAGATAAGGTGCGAAACCAGCCTGTGGCAGAGGGTCTATCTAGAGGAAGCTGGGCCCTCTGTATAGTCATACAATATATATAATCGGGCTGCTACATTTATAGCACTATTAACTGCGTGCTTCACATAGGCCCAGCTACTGAGCGTTCCGCCGGCGCCAGCTGCCATCACCGATTTGTTCAAATTACGAGGCGCTATCTAAACAGAATACCCATTTCTCGGGCTGACTGACACCCTGCTGCCGTTTTATCTGGTCCCCCTTAGATGCCCATTACATGGCATATAATACGGCACGGACGCACCACCCGAACCGGACCTAACCTCAGCCGCACATAGCACGCATGCGCAGTCGACTCCCCCTGGCGGCGGGGACGGACAACACGATGCTTTATCAGCTGGCTAATGATCTACTGCGTTTTTCTCGTCCTGACAAGCGGCGGCGGCAGTGAGCCGAGAAAAATATAAAAAAAATAAATAAAAAAAATAAACCACACAAAAATAAACCACACACACACAGGCCAGACGCCCTCGAGTTTATGGAGGACTTCAGAGAGGGCAGACTAGTTCCGTATCTGTCCCTCCTGCAGCTCCCGTCAGTTCTCGTGAGAATCCCGTCAGTTCTCGTGAGAAGCAGACGACATTTGGCGTTGCTATGGATCTGCAGGCTGGTACCCGGTCTGTACTATCTGTAATGCCGTTATCAATATGTATCCAGGGATGCCAACCTGGAATTGTCTGAATCTATAGTATTTGGTCAGCCTAAAATCTGTAATTTTGCCATCAAAATTGGTAATGGCTGGGACTGAAATCTGATGTAGAATCTGTAATGATGATTTTCGTACAAATTCTTTAAATAGCCTTCGATTGATACAATCTATTCAAAATAATGAGCTTGAGGCATATTCCTAACAAATAGTCTAATTCATTCCCTATTCTTAAAGCTGGGTATGGTTTCTGTATTGGTTAGGTAATTCAGTCAATTGTCGTATAATCTCTTCAAAGGTAAACATAAAACCTTGAGAATAATATAAATTAACACTTTCATCGAATAAGGTAAGAATTCGTATTCAAATCGAAAATGCGTATTACAGATGGGTCTTGCAATCCGTATTCTGGCGCTGAAGAGCGTTGAAATTCGTAAAATCACAAAAAAACGTAATACTTGGCAGCACTGCAAGACATATCCTCGTCCTCAGTCTAAACGAGACGTCATTATTTTTTTAGTTATTTTTGTTCTTGTTTTTAAAAACTTGTGAGGAGTGTCAAAGTTTGACAATTATGGGGCGATATGATCATGTGAGATTCCTTTCCATCGTCATAAACCATAAGTTCTTTACATAAATCACAAGACTAAGAAGTATGGACTGCCATTTTTAAACGTAGACATGGTAATAAAACAGCACATAAAATCTGCCACAGTATATCAGCCAGTCACCCACTCTCCACCCAGATCTTTCGTGTCGCTTGCACTTACTAATTAATCTCTGCTTCAACCAAGTAACATCAAAAGAAACTACATTAGTTATTCAGAAATGGGCAATTTCAAAAGTTATGAGTCAACAAACTCATATATCATGAGTTGGAGAAAACTGTAAGTGTTAAATGAATATCACATACGATCCAGCTGTTTCTACTTCAGCTCTTAACCACTGTCTAGAGTGAATCCACAGCTGATGAGACTGCCCCTTCGAATGAGCACATGTGTCATGTTGACAAAACAAAAACCCGGCAACACATGAGGTACTTTCCACTTTAAAAAGTATTCCCAGAGACTATGCCTGATTTGCCATCACATATACCAAGAATGAGTGTATATAATATAAAACCATATCAATATATCTGCATCTCTTTTTGCAAGTAAAACACAAGATACTCCTCAAAGTGCTCAGAATCTAGGATATATGAAAAACTGGTACCTGTGGCAGATTTTGTCTGAAACAGGCCAGTTGGTGCAGAGATACAAGAAGGCCGCAGGAAGCAAGGTGCATAGTCTATGCTGTGAGAGTGCTAGTCGCCACCACTCATCATTTGTCACTAGTCACCATAGCTCACGATTGCACATTGTTGGTCACAACTAGGTGCAGAATTGCTACCATTACTCATCATTGGAAGCTAAACGATTAGTAGAGGCTTTAAAGACGTTTATCTTCTTTAAATAAGATTCTCTGATTATTTCTTTTTCAATGATGGTTTGTGAAATCGTATTTTTTCTATTTGTTCTACAATTTTTTTTTGCGTTGTTCTACAAACCACTACAATACCCTCGATGTATTCAGGACTTGACCCCAAAAAGAGTCAATTTAACGACTCAAAGAGTACCTGAGTACAACAGTCAGTAACAGAGTCACCTACAATCAACACTCACAACACTACAATACCAACAATCCTAAAACTAACAGTCTGTTCAACACACACAAACTGAGCTCCACTAACAACTCACCAAGAACGATAGATGGCAACACAACTAACAAACAAGACTGTCCCTGTGGACTACACTACAACAGCACATTATACAACTATCACCATCTACACTATGATGGAAATCTTATCTACAGACCCTCTACAATACCCAGAACGTATTTAACAACTCATTTAGTACTTAACCTAAAATGAGTACATTTGATGACTCAATGAGTACCTCAGTATTAAAATCAGTGCCAGATTTTTTTAATATTATTTTATTTGGCATAAGAAAGATACACAGTTGTGCGTTTAGCAGGTCTTCCACTGTTGCATTGTCATAAGCAGCAGTAAATGCATCTTCATTAACCTTGATAAAGACTTGCATCGGCTTGCTCAAGAGGTGTTATTGCCACGTCGTAATAATTTTGATAAAGACTATGTAATGGTCGAAATTTCTGAACAACAATCTGCAATAAATGTCTACATTAATTTAATACCAAAGTGGGTGTGCTGCTCAGTGTGGTTGTGCTTTATCTAACTCAAGCAAAACTAATCTTACATACTGAAAAAAACCCTCTGTATTAAATATTCCCATCTCGTTCCGATTAGAAAATCATTGTGAATAAAAAAAAATTCATTATCCAAATATATGTGCACCCAACGAGTATATACTCTATACTCGTTGGTGTACCTAACCGTTGGCGGCTGGGTCAAAAGTGGTCTATTGCCGACCTCTGTATGATGACGAATGGCATTCTACAAGTGTTACATGCAGGAATACACAAAAAGACACCTTTTTTCGCCTCCTTATTCTTAATCTCTGTACACTTGCACAAAGTCCCGCCAGTGAAACACATTTCTACAGCTTAGTAAATTCGATCAAGTCTTCCTTGAGGCTACAGAAGTGGTAACCTTTTACACTTTTTCCATCCTGTGATTTTTGTTCTCTCGTCAGTCAGCGTTAAGTGTTCCAGGAAAGTTGTCTTTCTCCGTTTTCTTCGTGCTGCTTACGAGCTTCGAGTAGTTTAGTGTCGCCCATTATTCCTGCCCACACTTTTTGGCAGCAAACTATTGTATGGAAAGGGGGGCCATCCATAAAGTACGTACGCAGTGAGTAGGGATGGAGGAGGGGGGGGGGGTGTGTGGCATATATTTTGAGAATTTTGCGTACGTTCCTTCTTTAATCTAATATATATATATATGCAGGATGGAGGGGGTTGGGAGTCAAATTTGTGGATATAATAAATAAATAAATAAATAAATAGTGGATGGTCCAACACTGGTATTATTAGTATACAGGGATGTTAGTTGGGGTCATGAAATAAATAGGAAATATTTTTTATGTGGAATTTACTGCCTCAGAGAAAAAAACATAGAAACCCCATCGTTATTGTTATTGGCCATGGAATGGAGCTGGGGTGTGGGGACGTTTGGACCACTGTTTATTGGTGTCAATGAGGTCCAATTCATTCTCTCTTTGTTTTATACAAGAAAAAAAACAGTGTTATAAACTGAAAATGAAAAAAGGCTTTTGTTGGATAAGGGGACTACTGGCATCTCCGAGTTAACGTGCATGGAATTTGAAAAAAACGAAATATCTAAAGGCCAGGAAGGCATATTAGGGACTCGGATAAAGATTCAAATAGTGTTTCCCCCCTCCAACCATGACATCCCACCTTACACCCCCTACCCCCCCCCCCCCCCCCCCCCCAACCCCCAGATCCCACCTTGGACCCCCCCCCCCCCCCCCGCACTACAATATACCACCTTACACGACCCCCCCCCCCCCGCACCACCACCCACCACAAGATACCACCTTACATCCACCCACCACAAGATCCCACTTTACTTCCTCCACATCCCCCCCCCCCCCCCCCACACCACACACACACCCTTCACCAGTCTCACCACGACAAACTCGACCGCAGCCGGGAAATCCCGTGCAGCGCGAGAGTTCCCGGCGATCCCATAATTCCCGGCATTCCTAGGCGTTGCCATAGTTTCAAGCCGTGGTCATGTCGACCCCTCCAGCCTCCATAACCGGGCGGCGGGCGGCGGGCGGACGGCGGCGGGCGGCGGGCGGCGGGCGGCGGGGGGCGGGCGGCGGGCGGCGGGCGGACGGCGGAGGGCGGAGGGCGCGGGACGGAGGGCGGAGGGCGGAGGACGGGCTCATATACCTCTCAGGGGGGTTTCAAGATAATGGGCCTGATACAAACTTGAGACTTTGATTTTGAACATGTTTTAAATTTTTAGGTGGGGAATGGGGTTTTGGTCAAGTTGTGTCTCACACGATGCTAGCCAGTGGTTTGATCGTACCTCATTATCTCACCCCTGGTACAAGTTTAGCCATAGGAATAACATTAAAAAAATATACTCAACGATCACCCTGGTAAAGTGACAATACTACGCCACGGCCGTGGCGTAGTGGATTTGCTAAGTATATTCTGATTATTCTGAAGTTGTGATGTTATTTAAACGATAGAAAAGGGTAAGATAAATCCTGAACCGCACTCAAATCTGCTGTGCCATAATCGTCACTCGGCTTCGCCTCGATGACGATTGAGGCCCAGCCAAACTCGTGGAGTATTGTCTATTTATACGATTCTCGATGCAGTTCTATATAAGCATTGTTTCTCTGAGACTATGCACCCTATGTGTCCTCCCGTGTGTATCCGATCTGTCATTTTCCTGTGAGATTTTTGTACCTGGGGGAAATTTCAATAAGACAAGGGAAAGGGTTTGAAGTACATGTACACCAGTCTCAGGTGATGACTGGAACTGTTGCTACGCCTGTTCACATGTATGTACATATGTGTATGTAAACCTCACAAAACCTGCCGTTGGGCAGAATGTCTTTGTAATTCTTCAGTAAAAAAAAACACCATCCCGCTTTACCGCCTTCTACTCGGGGCTTCCCGTCAGTCAGATATGCTGGGCGCGGACTGGAGGCCCCCCCCCCCCCCCCCCCCAGCCCCCCTCTCCCGCCCTCAACACCCCCTCCTCCGCCCACCAGACATGGTCTGTTGTAATTGGGTTATAGAAACGCCAGTGGCGCTGAAACTGTAGGATGGTGGGTGGAGATCCACCTCCAGCTCCCTGACCAAGATTCCCGCTGTATCCCCAACCACCCCCCGCCCCCGGCCAGCCCCCCCCCCCCCCCCCCCCGCCGGGCGGTAGACGGAGAAGGTGGGCTTCCAGGAAGTGTTCCCACACGGCCTCCTCCTCCTCCCACCCCCACACACACTGTCAGGTATACGCCGCATCAGCCCCCCCACCCCCCCTCCCCCTCCTCCAATCCATCTCCACCCGTCAACATTCCTGTTCACTTCCTGGACCTTTTTCCCCTGAAAATTTTCATTTCATATCCGGAAAAATAAAACTAGGATATATGTTTATAATAAACAGCCTTCCATCCGTCCCTTCCATCCAATTCTTATGATCGAAGGAACAAATTTTCAAAACACCATACCTTAAACTGTTATCAAGTATTTTTGACAGTGTCTGTAAGTTGTAACCAAGGTGAGGGTGCTGGAAAAAAAATCATTCGAAAAATCTAGTATATTCTCTTTTCTTCAATTTTATACATGTTTTTTGGGGTGTAGGAGTTGGCCAGTTCTTCATGCGTCAATCTGGAAATTTTCAATTCTTCCTGACATTTTTTTTCTCACTTTTCCCTGACATATTTCTGAACTCTCTGAAAATTCAGATACATTGAGAAAATAAACTTTTCCATGATTTTCTCTTGGCGTGTGGCAACCCTGGTTTAATTTCTTAAATATTTTATTTATTTTCTTTTGTTTCTTTTTTTCATTAGGGTTCATTAGGCTAACACTCAGCAGTCTACCATCTTATCCATTAACAAGCAGCTATCTCAATGGAAAGTAGGAGAATGCATAGTTATCAAGATGTATATGGCCCCTGGTATTTTTCCCCATAGAGCTAATAAAATTGGCAACTCATATCCAACCCCTATTGAGTATTTAGAAAAAATACTTAATGGCGGATTATGTCACAAAGGTTAGCCCATTAGTCAATGTGAGGGGTGAGATAAATTCAGAAAGCTGGGAAAGTTTAGGGTCCGAGCTCGATCCCATCTCGTTTAGATCGCGACGTCATTCACGCGGCTTCACCTTGTGAATTACTATGCATTTCAAACTTGATGGGATACAAGCTCTGAACCTAAACTTTTACAGGTTTCCTCTATACTATGTATCCTGGAGTCAGGCAAAAGGATAGAAAATCCCCTTCTTCCAACTTCCCTAGCCATGTTATTTCAGCTTGTTATTAGTGCCTAAAGAATAGGCTTACAGTAAATATGACAGGCAAAAAAAACATATACTCTGTTTTTACGTATCGTGGGACTATAGCGACAAGTATTGGACTTATCATGAATTCTTGGAGGTTTTCCTATAGGTTGTGAATCATGGGGGATCCCTGGCTGCTGAGCCCTCAACATCTGGGGTGTATATGTAGAGATTCGCATGTTTTCAGCAGAGAAGATTAATAGGGGAGGTGTTTCTACTTGGCTAGAATTTATATGGCGTACTCTAACCGGCCAAAGATGCAATCCAGGGACTCGGGTTGAGTTTCCTTTAAGACCAAAGCCCAATGTCCACTAGCACAGACTTGTACTCTTTATCCCCAAAAACTCTTTTGCGTGCTACGACTATTCACTTCATTTATCTGTATGTTTATTGTAGGTTGTTTCCCATGAGGTTCTAGCTGGCGCCTTGATTTGTTACAAGGTGAGAAGCAGCAAATATTGGCAATTCAAGAAGAAAAAGTACAATATAAGCGGCAGGGCGACAGCGACAGATAATACACAAAAACACGAGCTGGGTGTTAGACTTTATCATGTCATCCCACAGACTTTACAAGGTCACCCCATACAGTATACATGTACCCACTCATGTCATCCCACAGATTTTACAAGGTCAGCCCATACAGTACACATGTACCCATTCAGGTCAACCCACATCCTTTACAAGGTCAACCCATACAGTACACATGTACCCACTCATGTCATCCCTCAGATTTTACAAGGTCAGCCCATACAGTAAACATGTACCCACTCAGGTCAACCCACATCCTTTACAAGGTCAGCCCATACAGTACACATGTACCCATTCAGGTCAACCCACATCCTTTACAAGGTCAACCCATACAGTATACATGTACCCACTCATGTCATCCCACAGATTTTACAAGGTCAGCCAATACAATACACATGTACCCATTTATGTCATCCCACAGACTTTACAAGGTCAGCAGATACAGTACACATGTACCCATTCATGTCATCTCACACCCTTTACAAGGTCAACCCATAAAGTACACATGTACCCACTCATGTCATCCCACAGATTTTACAAGGTCAGCCCATACAGTACACATGTACCCATTTATGTCATACCACAGATTTTACAAGGTCAGCCCATACAGTGCACAAGGTCAGCCCATACAGAACAGTAGAACCCTGTGTAAGTGGACACCCTCTGTACCGGGTCAACGCGCCCACTTGTGCGGGGTATTCCCTTTCAATTTTTCAATATGCACCACTCTTATTGTCTTACCTCCAAAGTGCCGTTTACACGGGGTTAAATGGTTTTTGGTACCGAAATAACTGTCCGTTTACGCCGGGTGTCCGCTTACACAGGGTTTCCGTTATAACCCCACAAACACCCCGCCACCCTATAACCTTAAACACAGCCCCCTGCAGGTATTGGGGTTTCCTGACAAGCGAGAGAAACATGTGTGTGTAAAGTAAGGGAGGGAGACGGGAGAAGCCTCTCTGGACCCAGATTTCCCCCATTCCCAGGGTCGTGCACATGCAATATCCCGCACCTGTGCCGTGGACTGGGAGAAGGTGTTTTTGATAAAACATGATAGGTTTGTAGATTGTACCAGCCCCGCTGTCCCCGTTCCCTCCCACCTCCCCTCTACTCACACTGCATGCATGTATACCTTCCCAGCAGCTACTATTCAGCGCAGGTGACTACAACCTTGGCACAGCATCTCTGAGTACGACCAACACCATGCACCTGCCGCCTCACTAGAATACCGGTAATACTTATCATCATAAATGTGTGGTCCAGGAAGAACTGGATGTATTTTCAAATGTCGTGATGTCAATTAAAGAAAAGTCTATACATTGGACAAGATCTACCGTAATTTGGGAGACCTGCAGCTTTTTCAAGACTCTAAACGGATCAAGTGAAATTGTCACGCTTACATTTATCAATCAAATTTTGTATCAAAATCGCTCTGATCTAAAATTTCGCCTCTGATTTGAAGACTAATAGATTAAATTTGATTTTATCATCCACCTAATACAAAGTGTCCATTAAAAACACATAGGGAGTTTGTATGCACATACCCGGTGCATACAGATATGTTGTATGCTCCGGGTGGCGCATACGGAAAAATAGTGCGTCCGGAAAAATAGTGCATAACCAAAACGAACTGATATTGAAATACCACTTGTCCAGAAAGGATGGATGATGAATACAATATAGACTGGTTTCAGATAAAAGCGGTTGTATGCTTCTCAGAGTTGAACCTGTGCAATATCCTCGCATACGCTCGGATATTACTACGCGTCAACTCTTCGGAACATACGGCCGCTTGTATCTAAAACCAGTGAATATTGTGTATATATATCAAACACTGTTGTCCAGAACAATAGCGGTTGATGCAAAGGGTTTACCTGGTTCTAAAGTACGGATACACCTCTGCTAATTGAGAAGACGGTTGCTCTTTTATCTTTTTCTCTGTATTTGTCTGTTCGGCTTATGATGGAAGACCGCTGTATATCGGCGAATTATGTGTCGTCATGTTTGTTTACTGAATAAAAAAACCACTTAATAGGTATTGCCTTTTACCAAACCACCAGCAACGCTCCTTCATTTTGCTTTTTCATTCTGGCATTTTCTCGAAAATGAGGTAAATCCTAAAATGTAGCTCTTTTTCTTTTTGACCTTCAATGCTAGTATTTGTCTGAAAGATTTAATCTCACATGCAAGGAAATGACAATATGCAAAAAGCCGATATATCTCGTTCTCCATTCTCTGTAGGTTGCTGTAGAGTATAAGAAATTAATATCAGTATTCTCAACTATCTGTATTACAATACAACAGATTGCAATCTAAAGGACGAGCAGGAAATGTATCTGCATTAGAGATGATACTCGAGACAAACTCTTGTATTACATTTTAATCATGAGAAATCCTCCCAAACTATTTCCTATGAACATGCCTGTGCTTGCACGGATTGATGCTGTGAACTTGACAAAGCCTGTGTCTGGGAACACAGAGGTGGTGTATATCAGTTACAGTGATACGATTAACATGAAGAAATAGCCCTCAGGAGGAGCAAACAGTGTTTTGTCTGGGTACACAAAGGCCATGGATATCAGTCACAGTGGTACAATCTGTCTGAAGGAATATACTTCATTGAACAACTCAGAACGGGAATAATGAATTCCTTCATAAACAACTTGAACAAAGTATACAGATGTAAGACGAGGCCAAAAAAAAGTATACATAGAAGAGTATGGTAATTAAGAGTTACCATGATGATATTTACATCAGATCCTATTATCATAGATTTAAGTTCCGCATAATAATTACAAAATTGACACTGAATTGATTCGAACCTTAACATGCTTAGATATTAAGGTTATATGATACAATGAGACGATGGAGCCGAGAGAATCATGTATGAACTAAAAGGTTATATTTTAGCACTACGGTTTTACACATTCATGTGCATTAGGACTCAACCCTGAAATATCAGGGTGCTATCATCCATTAATACTAATTTATTCCTCATTCTCTACATTCAGGGTTGCCATAAACTCGGGATGTCAAAATTTCATGGCATTTCCTTGACTTTTCCAAACTAGCTTCACTTTTCCCTGACAAATTAACCTAGAAAAGCTTCATAACGAATGGCCTTACAGCAGTCATTTCCCTCAATTCATTTTTATGATCTCAGGAGCAGACGTTTAAACACCATACCTAACTCGATATACAGCTTTCTTTCTATTTTTTGCAGGACATGCCCCATCTCCTTTGAAATTTTGATATACAGCTTTCTTTGCAACTTCTGTGGTAAATGCGTTTGTGCTAGAAAACCACAATGCCTCCTCACATTCAAAACATGTGACAGGTTTTAACGGTGCAGGAGTCGGTCAATTCTTCATGCGCAAATCTGGAAATTGCATTTTTCTCAGTCAAAATTCAATGTTCACAGATTTGTTTTCCCAAATACGAATTTCCTAAAAAATAATTCCCCAATTCCCGGACAATTAACTGAACTTGAAAAGAATACAATTTTCCATGATTTTTCCCTGACGCGTAAAAACCCTGAGTAAGGCCACTCAAAAAAAAAAAACTTGTTTCTCATCACCAAGCCATGAAAAATATGATGAGGGCGCTTTTTTTTTCCTTCTGTTTTTTTTTGCTGGATCAAAGATGGCTTAAAAGTGTCATAAAATGGACTTTAGACATACAGTAAAACCCTGCAAAAGCAGTCACCCTCCGTTCAAGGCCAAAATGTCCGATTATGCAGGGTGTCTGCGTATGCGGGGTTTTCAGATTTATACTGCTTATACATTGAAAGCATCCCTGGCATGAGGAGCTTTAATTTGATACCAAATACACATACTTTTCATAATTTCTATCGAGGTTCATCAAGTTTTAACCAAAAAAAACACCTTCTAAAATCGTTTTTGCAGATGCGCGCGGTGATGAGAAAGAAGTTGTTTTTTTTGAGTGGCCTAAGTATCAGATTTATGAGACGAGGCTATGTTACCTCTCAGTAAAATGCTGTTTAAAATGAAATTTAATAAATATAAACCTGAGTACGCATCAGGATCAATCTGAGACAAACCCTCTGACTTTATGGTGACAGAAAGCACACCTCAATGCAAATGTTTCATTCTCCTTCTACGTACATCCAAGAAAAATAGATCTGAAGCACATAATGTGACCAATACGGGGGTTCTCTCGACTGCTTAAGATTAACATCAGAAACTGATTTTCTTTTCAAACCCTTTGGCGCAGTTACAGCAGAAGTTTTCACACAAATCATTTGAGCCTAAATAGAATTAAATGAATTCGCTAATGAATAAATGGAGGTAGGGGAGAAACCTTCTCATGATCAAGGACCTAGTATTTGTCCTCTATACAAATCTATCGTTGCCGGTTTAATAAAATACAAGGAACTCTTTCTGTGCAAGCTTCAGGGTGATTTGTAAGAACGATTGACACCACATTTACATTAAAATACAGTCTTTTGCCTTTACTTCAGCACTTAGGACACTAACAGGTTTACAGAAGTAGAAAAGAGGACCTACATGGGAATTAGTACCCCAGTTGACGTGCAAACTTTTCAAAAATCAAATTCTAATTCCCTTTGATGAAGAATTAAATGCGTAATTTGTCTATGTATTTAGAATAGGGTGTATAAAGGATATTGTATGGCTTTGTTCACGGTGAACGTTGGAGTGTTAGTTAACGTTAAAAATTGTCATCTATTTTTTTTATATTTTTTTTTTACAAAGTTCCTGCGGTCATTTGTTCATTATTACCCCCATAGACTGAGACTTTAGAAGAACTTTAACTCCAGGCATATTTTCTTGTAAGAGCATCCTTTGAAGCAGGACATTTCTTTCAAAAGTCACCACTTTGCATCAATAAGTTCCGATTTCTTTATATTGCTTGTGCTGCTCTATAAAGTGCTCGGGGATATTCCGAGTGGCACGATTCAATTTATTTCCAGTACAGAAGAAGAAAGTTTCTATTTGTGACGAGTTTCAATAATTTTCTATATTACTCTCAATTCCTTTCTGGCTGTAGGATTTGTGGTACAGAATACTTTTGTTCTATTGAGTGATTCACGTAAATTTTTTCAGTGTCCGTGTTTTTAAGTATAAAATATATAATTGGTTATAAGTAATATGATCATAATATATTGATAAGTACTTAACACATGATATCATTGTTGAAAAACTAATATGAGTTTTTCTAATAGAGAGAGAAATTACAGACAGTATAGTCTCCTATATTATATAGACAAGGTACACCCAATGGCCGATGTTGTAGGTTTGGCTTGAAAATTAAAAAGCATGTCCTTTTCCAGAAAATTGATGATCTCTAAAAGTTGGAGAACACATGTCAAACTTAAAAATCGGGGTTCACCGTGCTAGTATCTTATTTTGACATCAATATTATGATAATTTTATAAAAGAATACATAGAAATTCCGAAGAGTTGTCACATAGTCAAACTCATGTCATTTCCCGAAACTTTCACAGAATATAGCAGATATGAAGTATTACACATTTATTATTTAGAATTCATAGGTCAACGTCTTTGTATTGGAAAGAATTGAAGAAATCCTTATTTTTTCAGTACATTTCTTATATATATCAAGCAAATGTAAATTGGTATATTTTATCTATTAAGATTGGATAAACTGTACAAAATATCAAATTCGTTCATTTAAAATCATAATGAACCATAAAGAACTAGATTTAACTGATAACTGGCAATATTCAAATACAACCAGGTGGCGCCACTGTGAATTGTAGGATATACCTTTAATCCTGCTTATGAGGTACAGATAAGCCCAGTTGAAATTTCCATCGAGTTTTGGTAGCACGGTAGGTGGTCCATGCTTAAATATTAAAAGTACTGCACGGATATAAATGATATTAATTCTTTTTTTTACCCAAACCCTGTCCAGCCATGAAGCGGAAATCTTCGCCCATTTGGGTATCTAAAGTAGTCCTAATTATGAATAAACTCCTCAGTCCTGAGAAGAACCAGCTCAGAGACAAGTTGTCGAACGTGGTGCCACCTCGTGTGTCGTTATATATATATACATGTATGGGTGTTCCTCTTTGGAAACAATGTTAAACAAAGACGTCGCCGAATTCAATGATTACTTAGCAGATATCAAATAACATACTATCATGTTAAAATACGGAAATGCTATAAATCAACAAACGGTATTCAGAAAACATCTATTTTTTCTTTTTTTTTTAAATAATAATTAAAAAATCATCACTCTGAAATACAAGGAAGTAATGCTGGGTTTACACTGGGCCACATGCCATGGCAGCAACGGTGACCAGGGTGCGTCACGTTTGACTACGGTCTGTCACGTTTGTCCATCCCGTCCCCCTGAGTCATGTCACGTCCCTCATGTTTGTGTTCTGCAGAGCCCCAAAAAGTGGCCACCAGAGCCACCAGGGCCCAGTGTAAACTTAACATAAGTTGTTTCCCGTGCAACAATAAATATCTCCAGATTTATTGTGCGAGTACATTACATCAATATATAATATGAGATAGAAATATTCCCACTAACTCGGTCTTGGGCTGGGCCCTTTCTTCAAGTTATGAATCAATAATGAGATTTGTTTACCGACATATTTCGGTTAATATTTCAGTGCTTCTTCAGGGTCACATATATATAAGGATATCATACAATATTATCTATTATCTTATCCTGGAATAAACGGCTATAGATTTAACATTAGGAACTCGTTCTCAACAGGGTTGCGAGTACGGTAACTCATTCTCAACGGGTGGTAAACAGATATATATTTCCAGGCTAAGATAAAATCAGAAACATTTTCGTGCTTGGTCTGAGTCCCCATTCGCCATCTCGTTTGGAGTGCTTCAGAATATTCACTTGGCTATCGCCTTGTTCATATTACTGCGCACTCCAAACTCGATGGCGAACTAGGACACATACCAAACACTCATCTGTTTCTTTTTTAATATATTTTGAAGAGACGGAAAACTTTCCGATGAAATCTTAGTCTGGTTGAGTCTACGCTTTACTAAACCTTACATCGCTAGGTGGCGCTGAACGGTAACTCACGCATTAGAGGGCACTAGGTTGTGCCTTGGGATAGCCACGTGACCCGTTAGTTCACTACATGTGAGCCGGGAGCTGGAGGTGGCGGCATTTTTGTGTCATTTCCTTTCTCCCAGTGTCTCCACTGTGCGCGTATGTTATTATTTTTTTCCCGGTTCTATTTTTTTCATGGTTGATCAGTCGCCTCCCACAGGAGGTAACGTTTAACCAGCCCCTGGATCCCTGACCCCCTGCTGCCATAGATACGATTCCCAATTACCATGGCAACCGCATCGTTCATCACCCTAGGCCGGTCTCAAGTCCGGGCCCGGCTTCGGCCACGCGCTGCTTGGACTTGAAAAACAGGTCACTGGCCTACATTCAGACTTAAAAAGTATGTGCTTAAAAAATACATAAACATTTGAAATATGAACATGAAAAAGGAGATGACAAAGAGAGTGGCGGATATGGACATAGCGGGTGGACCGTGGGTGTGAGTGTGTGTGAGTGTGGGGGTGGGGGGTAGTCACTGGTTTCCGCACAGGTCTGCACACACATACTACGTGATAACAATTATGTATGCCACTAGTGGCATATTAAACTCCGTATACCAGTCAGCGTGGCACACGGAAACTCAATGTTAAGCCTATGGGATTTTATATTAGGGGTAGGATAATGGGGATTTCACTATAGTAGACGATGCAGTATTTCGCATGACTTGTGTATTGAATATATCTATGTTTTTTACGAGGCGTTGCAAAGAACACCTGTATGGCAAGCGAATGCTACCTTGAAAATGACAACTTTCTGTCAGTTGTTGAACCATGTTACTGTAATCTCTCCAGGATCTTTTTGTCCAAAGTTGACAACGCATAGCTCAACAATGGAAACGGATACTATTTTTATTGGTTTTGATTAAAAAAGCTTTTACGACATACAACACTCGCCACTCAGTGGGCGTTCTTCCATATTCTTTCAGAGCTCCTGGTAGCACACTCAATATCGTTAGTAATGTTCTCTTGATACTTAGTCCACCATTTTATTAGCTGTTGTGTGTGGTTCGCTCTTCTATTCTGCAAGCTTCGGATATTATTGGATTCTAATAAATTTTCAGTACTTATTTATTCAAAGAGAAATTATAATTATTTTCGGTTTTCCATAATATATTTTACTACAAGTCAGTCTTGATTTTCCTTCAGTCATATCTCAGAAAAGACTCAATGAAACAGTGACAGCTAAGATCAGAGATCCTCTAGTAATAACAAATCGTACAGAGCCGAGAATAAGGGGCCGGCAGATCCAGTGCCAGCAGGGTTAACAATGAATCATGGGTCTGGATGCGCGACAACCACTTCTCTACTTCCTATATGGGCATGTTTTTATCTTGCAGGCATTTTTCTTCTATTCTGTGTCAGTGTACGCCAGGTCATTAACCCCAACAACTGGTCCACTCTCCCATATAGACACAGGCACAGCCACAGACAACCGGTCCACTCTCCCATATAGACACTCTCACATATAGCCACAGGCACAGCCACAGACAACCGGTCCACTCTCCCATATATACACTCTCCCATATAACCACAGGCACAGCCACAGACAACCGGTCCACTCTCCCATATAGACACTCTCCCATATAACCACAGGCACAGCCACAGACAACCGGTCCACTCTCCTATATATATACACTCTCCCATATAACCACAGGCACAGCCACAGACAACTGGTCCACTCTCCATATATATACACTCTCCCATATAGCCACAGGCACAGCCACAGACAACTGGTCCACTCTCCATATATATACACTCTCCCATATAACCACAGGCACAGCCACAGACAACTGGTCCACTCTCCATATATATACACTCTCCCATATAGCCACAGGGACAGCCACAGACAACTGGCCCATTCTCCGATATAGCTACAGGGACAGCCACAAGGACATATCTGGCCCGCCCTCCCGTATAGCCACAGGCACAGCCACAGACAACTGGTCCACTCTCCCATATAGCCACAGGGACAGCCACAGACAACTGGTCCACTCTCCCATATAGACACAGGCACAGCCACAGACAACTGGCCCATTCTCCGATATAGCTACAGGGACTACTTGGACTTCCATCGTTCAGGTTACTGTCCCATCATCCAAAAAGTAATATTAGATATAATCCTACACAATGGTGCTTCAACTTTCATAATCCACTGCGAAATATGTAGTCGTACATACAAGATCGATGGTTACGCCATTTATTGTTGGAATCTTTGCGTATAAAAGTATCGTCACAGATACTGATGTCGGTCGTCATAAAAAGGGTGTATATCTACGCGAAAAACCTAGAGCAAAATGGTAGAACCCTGTGAAAGGAACTTCAAAAGAAAAAAGTATTTCACTAAGTGAACTTCAAAAGAATAAATAAAATGAATAAATAGATGAGAATAAAGAGGGTATTCTGTAAAAAAGGGATTTTTTCATTAGCTTTCCACATCAATGTAAAATACCTGTTAAACTTACTTTAATGACATTTCCTCTCCTTTGAACTGCACACCCAAATTGCGCTTCAAATTATATTCGTACTATTTTTCTTTCAGGGGTCTAAAAGGGAGTCCCAATATCAATTACAACTCGTTTCACTCATCCCTGAAGTGCCTGAGGTGATGTTTCTAACATATATATCGCATACACACTGTGAGAGTTTAAATGTGATACGTGTGGATGAAAAGGTTAAATGGATATTTGACAGCTCTGAGGCAGGTGGGAAGGTTTGCTGCTGTCTGAGTGCCCCCCCCCCCCCTCCACACACACACACCTCCACGCCACGCTATACGTTGAAGCAGAGAGAACAGAGAGTTACATTTCACCATCTATCACAGCCACAGACGTCTCGCAGAAACATCAAGGCAGGCGTCTAACTGCAAGCGAATTACTCCGTTCGCTATATCCGTGAACTATAAGTTATCAAAGAAGTAGAGTAACCCAAGTCATTGCCTGCCGAACTCCATCCGAAATAACCCAAGTCACTGCCTGTTGAACTTCATCCATAATAACCCAAGTCACTTCCTGTTGAACTTCATCCGTAATAACCCAAGTCACTTCCTGTTGAACTTCATCCGTAATAACCCAAGTCACTTCCTGTTGAACTTCATCCGTAATAACCCAAACCACTTCCTGTTGAACTTCATCCATAATAACCCAAGTCACTTCCTGTTGAACTTCATCCGTAATAACCCAAGTCACTTCCTGTTGAACTTCATCCGTAATAACCCAAGTCACTGCCTATTGAACTTCATCCGTAATAACCCAAGTGACTGCCTGTTGAACTTCACCCAGAATAACCCAAGTCACTGCCTGTTTGGTCTCCATCCAGAATCGTTTGTTTGTTTGGGTAGTTTAACGTCCAATATGTTCTATTATAGTTACTTTACTAGGGTTTGATCAAATCTTTGAGATGAACTTGGGTAGAAATCTAATCTCTACACATTTACCGAGGTTAGAGTTCTTTTACTTCCAACACCACATAGACATGGTATGAGAAGGATTGGCCTTTGATCGACCACTGCTGGGGGTGAAGGAGAAGAGTGATTGCAGTTGGACTCAAACCCACAAAGTCTGACAACCTTGGGGCTACAAGTCAAGTAACTGCCTATTGAACTCTATCTGGAATAACCCAAGTCACTGTCTATAGACCCTCCAGAGGTTACTAAACTCCCTATTATCACCAAGGGTAAATAGAAGTTCCGCTCGCGGCTGGCTGGCCACACCATGACCACATGAAACACAGTTTTCCTATTTATATTTGGAGAAACTGAATATAATTTTCGTTTTACATGTAAAAATAACTGAAATTTCCATTTCTGGCATCGGATTTCCAATTTTAAGATTTATAAAAACCGTTAAACTGCAATAATTGTGGGTTATGGTTCAAGGGTCTATCACCATACAACGTCTACTGATCTCCAACCAGAATAACCCATGTCACTTTCCTATTGCTCTCCATCCTTACTCTGTGAAGATTTTTCAGAGGCTTAGTAAGCTTCGAGGTTGGCCTCCAGGAAGTAGGCAGTCACTAGCAAGCTGCAAAGTGCCTCAACAAAGCGTTGGCGGTGACATTTGCGTTTCTCTCACCTGTGTGCTGCATTTTGTTGTTGTTTTTTGTGTGTTATGACAGCAGGGACTGACAGCCCGGCAGTGACAGTGTAAACAGCCGTCAGCTCCTGCACCGTTATGGATGAGTTTTAGATCACATAAACCAATCTTCCAGCACATCTCTTGGGATTCCCACCGGCCTAGGTATGTCGACTTGAGTACAGGGTACAAGGAGACCTCGTAGGAGTTGTTACCGTTTAAAAATATTTGAACATGTAAGCTAAGACTTTCCTCCCTGACCAAAGGCCATCTATAAGTGTTGAATAAAGTTGATCCACATCCACAAATCTCGGTTATAAAGCCGGAGATACACCATGCAAGAGAGGCAGCGAAATCTGGAATCGCCAACACAAAATGGCGTCTATGTGAGGTATTATTTCATATTTCACCTGATTATTGCTTCCCGAGATGCTAAATTATCCGTGGGAGATGTTATCATGAAATAATATTTCACATACGTGAAGTTTTGTGTTGGCGATTCCAGAGATCGCTGCCTTGACTCGCCTGGTGTGTCCCCGGCTTCACGAAGTATCACCAGCCAGACTGGGTCACAACAAAGGAGTTTTACTGAGTGAAGTGATTCTTTGCTCAGTATAATTAAAAACCTGAACAAATATCAATAATTTTGAATCTCAACCCCCTTTTATCCTTTTGGTTTTTCATAATACTTAGGTGTTATAAGACTGCTCAATCAAAACTCGGATATAATTAACCTCTGTTATTGATTTCTCCAGTCCCTTCAACTCTGTTATAATTCGGTGGCTAAGTGGTTGGGGTGTTTGCCTCGAGCATGGGAGGTCGTGGGTTGAAACCCCGGTCAGGTCATACCAAAGACTTACATAAAAATGGTACCCACTTCCCATTCGGTTTAACACCCGCCATTAAAATGAGCAGTAGGGGCAAGGGCCCGAATGGAAGAACGGCTTTATTGCCGGATTCGGTGATTGTGAACACAAATATTCCCTAATAAACATTGCCAAACAGAAAAATAATATTTGTCTCCCGGATCTGCCTTGATGTGTGGAGAATCTGATATGTGATCAGGGTCTAAAACGATGACTAGACACTCAGTCTACTGTATGTAAAATAAATAACAGTACTAGGAATGGTATGTTCATCATAGATGAATGAGCGTGGAATTTAAATAAATAACAAGGTTTTGGATATATTCAGTCTATGGATCGTTTTCTGTAACCCACTTGCATTCGGTTAACATGCCCTTTCTGCAACTGCCTGAGGATCGAAACACATCAAACACCAGTGGGTCTTCAGGTGTTTCGGTCTTGACTGATTGGTCATGGTCAGCTGGGCATGCTTCTAATACTCTTGAAAAGAATTTTTAACCAATAAATCTGTAACAAACTCCTCCACTATTTCACACCTGTTACTCAACTCGTCAGTTTTGCCTCTTACCCAGACTTTTCGGCTATCGATAGAAGAGAGACTCACCTGGAAAATAAAAGAATAATGTTATAGATGGTATGACAGTAATCTGAATTAAGGAAGTCTAAGGTCATGTTCCCATTACAAGCTTTATTGCTGATGTTACTGCAATGGTGGCTAGCTGCAGACTAGTTGCTAATACATGGAGTTGCCGCACTTTATATATTTACCTGTATTACGAATGGGGACGACCCGACTGATCATTGTTAGGCCGGGGACACACCAAGCGAGAAAAGGCGGCGATTTCCGGAATCGCCAACACAAAATAGCATGTATGTGAGATATTATTTCATAGGAATATCTCCTGCCCATAATTAACATCTCAGAAGCAATAATCAGGTGAAATATGAAATAATAGCTCACATATAGGCCATTTTATGTTGGCGATTATGGAAATTGCTGTGTTTCCCGCTTGGTGTGTTTTCAGCTTAAAGCCGGAGACACACCAAGCGAGTCAGGGCGACGATTTCTGGAATTGCCAATACAAAATAGCATATATCTCAGATATTTTTCATAGTAATATCTCCCACCGATAATTTAGCGTATCAGATGCAATAATCAAGGGAAATACGAAATAATGGCTCACATACACGCCATTTTGTGTTGGCGATTCTGGAAATCGCTGTGTTTCCCGCTTAGTGTGTCTCCAGCTTCTGGGAATGCCCCTCGTAGAGTATTAGTGCAGAGCGAACTTAGCCAGTTAGGCCAAGAGAGAGCGCAGCAATGCCGAACTGCAGCATGATTTAGGGACCAGCAAACCTTGCACCATTGTACAATGGCGAAGGCTGGAGGGTGGTCTCAGGGTAAGGAGATCAGTGATTGGTGTGAATGGGGCATAATATCAGTTCGTTTTACATATAAAAAAGAAAGTATATACATTTCATTTACCGAAAACGAAAAATGGAAAGCTGCCATCTTTGTAATATAGGAAACATTTCCCCTCGAGATTCCTTGTTGTTTCTATGAAAAAATTGTAACAGTATTCCATGTCAACCCAATGTTACATACATGTACATATCTTATTCACGTTTGACCTAATTGTGCATTTCATTATTTTCATATAATGCAAGCTAGGACTTTATGGGTCCTAAAGGGGAAAATCGATAATTGTGTGCACAAATAACAACACCATCAACACCAACAACTCTATCCAATATCTAGTTCATACCGACCCGCTGGAATGTTGGTCATATCCAGATTTAACTATTTTCCCCTATAATAGTCACCATCATAACGTGACAGGTCCTCCTCAACAGAGGCAGGATGTCAGTTCGGGTCAGAATTATGAATAAAAGTTGAAATATTTTTCTTGTGGAATTTCCTGCCTAAGAGACCCAGAAAACGTGGAAAGCCCAGTCACCCACAGGATGGGGCTGAGGGTCTGTGGGGAGGTATAAATCGCTGCTTTGTTGGTGTACATGAGGCTCGATTATAATTATATTTGTCTTACAAAAGGGAAAAAAGATATCATATACATGTACAGAAAAAAAGGATTTCCATGGGAAAAAGGATGCCATCTCTGCAGTGGAGACTCTGTGTTGAGACAGACACGCCGGGGGTATACATCAGCTGACAACAAAAATAAAGTAAAAAATGAAAATAAAAAAATTGAGGAGCGACCACCAAAAAGTGCTGCTAGGAGTTAACAGAAGATGTTCAGAGACAACGGGAACTTGAAAGGCGTAGCTGGCCGCGAGCCGCCCGTGAGCCGCCGGGCCCCGGCCGCCGGGCCTCCCGACACATACAGACACACGCACACCTTTCTAGGTCAGCAGATCTAGTGGTAGCAGCGGGTGCCTGGACAGTGAAAATAATGCTCCACCCCAGGCACGAGGAGTAGGCGGGCGGTGGGCGGGCGGGCGGCGGGCGGGCGGCGGGCGGCGGGCGGGCGGCGGGCGGCGGGCGGCACAGCGCTCCACACGGCGTCATCTGCGTATAATATACGCCATTAATAATGCGGCAGGGAGATGGGGCGCCCCTCCTCCGACACCCCGCCCCGTGTCTACGCCGAGCCGTGCCGTGCCCTGTGGTGACACGTTGTGAGCTCACGGTCTTCCCACCAGTCCCACTGTCTCTGCGTGTGTATAGGATTATACTGATAAATATTACAAATAGTATGTATATGTATGTGTATACATATTTATATGAATGTATATATGTGTATTATATCTCATGATAATTATTACAAATACCATATGTGTGTATACACCCTACATTCATGTATATATATATATATATACATATATATATATATGGGTATATATACTTTATTTATATAAATATATTTTATCAGTGAATCACCTGAAGAAGCTGGTTCAACACCATGCGAAACGTCGTGAAAACCTTTTGATACCACGTATGAAAATACCATTGTACACCTTGGTTTAAATAATAACATCATCTACAAAACTTACTGTGTCTGGTTTTTTGTGATTTACCACTCTGACTGTTTTATATATATATTTTGTATATGTATATTATATAATAAATATTACAAATACAGATATTCGTGTGTATACGTATTTTTTACATGCGGTATATATTACGTTCTAACTATCATACATATTATATATACGTTATATATTATTACCTACTATATGTAAATACAAGATTCCGAGAGGATCTGCTTGAGATCAGGAGTTCCCCACCCACATAGAGACATACTTAACCAGACCTACGCTTGAAGACTGATATGCAATAAGGGCGATGTTCTCGTGTACATAAAAACACGCTATTCCTTTTTTTGTATATCTTTAGTCACAAGTCCGCTTTTTTACCATTAATTATTTCTATCCATGCTCAAAGCAAAGTTTAGTGTTGTAGATCTTATCCCTTTACCATGACAGGAACCTCAACAGCCCCCGCCATTGGACGGTATGTAGCCTATGTAGTTTGGACCATCCCCACGCTTGCCTATATTCTAAATATCATCAAGAGATCCCATAACCCAGTGAGGTTTCATTAACTCAGGAATGTCAGTTAGGTCAGGCAACAAAAGTGGAAGTCTTCTTCTTGTGGAATTTACTGCTCCAGAGATATAAAGAAAACACGGAAAACACAGTGGTGTCGGCCATAAAATGGGGCTGGGGTAGGGTCTGGGATTTAGTTAATATCATTTTTAATTTACATCTCTTTATATCTTATAAACCGGAAATAAAAACAAGGATCCCCTTGGAAACTGAAAAACTGCCATCTCTGATTAGACCACTTGGTTAGCCCAGTGAAATTCCATTAACCCAACAGTGACATGGCTAGTACTGGTCCTTAAAACAAAAACAAAATGAAATGAACAAGAGGCACAATCAATAGACAGACAGCTAGACAGACATAGTAGAGGCGGGATGTGGAGCCCGTTGAATAATCTAGACTCATACATGAAGACCATTATCTGTATGCCAAGGATACCCAGGAACGACGTGGATCAACTTTATTCAACACTTAATGGCAACCTTATGGACGGCTACGACTGTCATAGCGAACGAACTTGAAATTTATCAAACGATAACCCTTGTACAAGGCACAGAAATGGGTCTTCAGATACGATCCTAGATTATTCAACGGGCCCCTGGTATTACAAATGACACACCGAACACCCACGCAAGACCTACCTGTACTAAATACAGGTCTTATAATAGAGAGACTGAAATGACAGACGAACCGTGATGGGCCTGTTCTTAATGAGTACACACAGTGTATAGGTCATATGGTGTGACGGTAATGTGAGGCTCAGCACGTTCATACTGCGATATATATATATATATATATATATATATATATATATATACCCGAAGCGCCAGGAGGCCTGGCGTCAGGCATTTACGTCCACAGTAAGGACGTTAACTTATGATTATATACCTCAAATCGATGAAAAATAAAAACGGCATTTTCATGACTTATTAAGACAGAGTCAAAGCGGGCACGAACATTATTGTTTCTGCAACCCTAACATCGGGCAGTATTTTGTCCCATAAAATATGTCTCCTCCGCATATTTCATGGATCAAAAGACTTCAAACGGCCATCCCTATGGACTGAGTAACCACGTCTTCTCTACGTTTTACCATAAATTAGCATAGATACCATGTTGAAGTGAAAGTCCAGAATCTATACTGTAAAGAGAGCAGCAGTACGTAAGTATCAAAAGTACTGTGCGGGTATATAATACAATATCATACAAAACTGGGAGCAGTACAGAATCTATACTGTATAGGAAGCAACAGTACGTAAGTGTATCATAAGTACTGTACTGGTATATAATATAATAGCATACAGAAGAGGGAACAGTACAGAACGTATACTGTTTAGGGAGCAAGTATCAAAAGTAATGCACGGGTTTATAATAACACAGCCGTATGTACACACGTAGAGTGCCGTATGTACGGCTACGACGCAGGCCGTGACGAGACACGTGCCCGTAGACGTGTGGGAGACGTGTGGGAGGTGGTGGGACGGCGCCGCCGCCGGCTGAGCCAGGCTTTCGGGGACTGCTCAGGAGGTTAGGCGCTGCGGCTTACCGCAGTTGGCACGCTCAGCGGCTGTTGGCTGTGTACACTTTGTCTGAAGTCTGATTAATGTTCGCCAACGTTGTGGGATTGGTTAGTCTGGTTTCTCCTTGGTTAGTCTGGTTTCTCCTTGGTCAGTCTGGTTTCTGGTTGGTCAGTCTGGTCTGATTGGTCAGTCTGGTTTCTGGTTGGTTAGTCTGGTCTGATTGGTCAGTCTGGTGTCTGATTGGTTAGTCTGGTGTCTGATTGGTCAGTCTGGTGTCTGATTGGTTAGTCTGGTGTCTGATTGGTTAGTCTGGTGTCTGATTGGTTAGTCTGGTTTCTGATTGGTCAGTCTGGCGACTGATTGGTCAGTCTGGTGTCTCATTAATCAGTCTGTCGTCTTATTCATTGGTATTGTGTCCTATTGCTTAGTCTGGTGTCTGAGGGATTAGTCTGGAATCTGATAAGTTAGTCTGATATCTGATTGGTCAGTTTGGTATCTGATATCTGATTGGTCAAACTAGTGCCCACTAAGTTGGATACTGACTTGTCCATTCGGTGTTTAGGGGATAAGTATATGAAATGTTGCCTTTCATATCGTCTAATTAATCAGGGTAATGTCCAGTTAATTAGTGTAACGACTTAGATAGCAAGTATGGTATCTAGTGAAACAGTCTGACATTTCAGAACTTAGACTGATACTAAGTTTTAATAGAACCAACTAATTTTCAATGATAATAGTGTATATGAAATGTTCCTATAGCCTAGAAAGGTCTCTGCAGTGATCACTTGTTAATTTGTCAAGTTTTAAGAAATACACAATCGCAAAGCTAAGTTTTGAATCTTCGTGGATTCCACAGAGGTTAACTCTAATTATCGTCTCGAAATATCTGGGGGTGAAAGGAATAAAGTATTGTTTATTCTTGTTTAAATCATATTTTTAAAAGAAAATCATTTTGAACCGAAGATAAGCTTACGTGACAAGTTACATATAAATCGTTTGGAGGATATTGTCAATGCAAATGTAGATAATACTGGAAAATACTTTCAGAGAAATAGTAACAGAGGCCAATGCTCCTTTGTTTATTCTCTGATGATGATGGCCACATCATTGTATACACAATTATGTACTGTAGCCTTAAATGATAATAAAATGAAACCAACAAGTTTTGGTCAAAGTCGTCGTTCTCCACGAGCTTGATGCGGAGTGATATTCACTCGGCTGTCGCCTCGTTCATATCCCATAGCATTCAAACGAGTTGCTGAATGACTTCTTTGACCAAAACGAGTTGCTCTCTGTATTTATCTCATCCCTGTACACACTAAAAGAATGGACAACACACAGGTTATAGACCATGGAGAACAGACTGCAATGCTTGTAGGGGCATTGAGAACGCGTTCCCAATGTTAAGCCTATGGACATTTATTCCAGGGGTGAGGTATTATAGTAATCGTACCCCAAACGATTTTGAAAGGAAACATTCTACCGACTTTACAAGTCGAAACTTCAACAAGATCCTGTCGAGTGTGATTTTCAGGAATTGATGTCAGACAGTGATACTCTTATAAATATCTAATTTTCCAATACATGTTTCTCCCCAGTTGTACCATTAAAACCTTCAGAACAATCAAGAAGTGCCTACAGCAGCCTTTCCTTGTCTGTCTACAATCTTCCATACCTAGACAATCCATTCACAATGTAACAATGGAACAGATGTCACTACCCTACAAGTTTGACAGTTATAGTGATAGGCCCAGCACCGACCCCTGCGGGACTCCCAGCGATGATTGCTTTTACGCTAAACCAACCAGGTCTATCGCGTTGTTAGGAGATAACCCCATTAATGTCGACATCTAAACTACAATCCGCGAAATTGTCACTGACGGTAGGGGTAGTTATGGAGTTATGTAGGAAATGATGGCTTTGGAATGGGAAGACTGTTGAACAAGTTGAGGCTCATCAAAGGCTAGCGGTACAGTAGTGCTGAGGTGAGGCATGTGTCTAGAATCATTACCTTGAACCATTGAAGCAAAACCGTGGCTTGTGTTATGCTATAGCTTCGCAGAGGATGGTGTTTATAGTAACAAGTCGTAAAGTATGTCCCGACGTAGGCAGGAATAAAGGCCCTTTGTTATACGGACATTGGCTATAGGCATGTTTCTACTTGGAGATTTTTGGCTCCCCTTCTGCATACTCTCCAGTTTTCTGATACTTTGAAGCCTCCATCCGAAACCCTAGATTTCCAAATTAGCATGGCGTTCAGTTCATAAAGATAGCAGTCATATATATCTGAGGAAATTTTAAGGATAAAAAAGTGGTATCCATGTCTGTCATTACGGGCCCTCATCCGAAACCATGGATTTCCAAATAAGCGTGGCGTTCAGTATATTTATCTCACCCCGGTATTTTTTCTTAACATTAGGAACTCGTACTCCACGGCCGTGAAGTTCGTGGACCCAATACTCAATGGCTAATTGGGTTATTCATTTTATCAATAAATAATGTTATAATTAGGTACTTTCCCACAACACATTTTTCCATTTCTACATGTTCCCATCTTCAACAATGTCATTTACTGACAACAAGTTCATAGAATAACTGTAGCAAAACCCCTCCAGCAGCAGTTATTTCATCTTTCAGACACCTGGTGGAAAACACTTCAAAAATCCATAAAAACCCATCTATGAGCTCCTCCAGTATTCTGACATTGCTATGTGTAAGCTTGAATAGGCAATTTAACAGCTGGGCCTACTGCAGTATTGTGGCATAGGCCTATGAGAGCTTCAGAACAAGTTTAATAACTACGATGTGGGGTAAGGCCCTTAATCTATTTACTCCATGCACCAGGGAGATCAAAAGTTTGCTTGTTTGATTTTATATCCAGTCAACCATTAGAGGTTCTTTCCAGACTTCCTCAAGGTTCAGCAAATTTTGAAAAAAAGAGAGATGAGTTCAGATAGAAATCTCACTCCGATATATTCACTAAGGTGAGAGTCCTTTTACTTTCCACATCGCATAGACATAAAAAAAGGCATTGGGTATTGCAGTAAGTCTACCACTGCTGGGGAGGAGGGTGAAAGGTGGTTGCACACCAAACCACACAGACATGGTATGAGAAGGACTGGCCTTTGCTATAGCAGTAAGTCTACCACCACTGCTGGGGATGAAGTAGAAAGGTGGCTTGCAACCACACAACATAGACATGGTATAAGAAGGACTGGCCTTAGTATCAGAGTTGCTTTGAGTATGCTATTTGAAAGTTCCTTGGTGTCCGGATGGAAGAACGGCACTGTTGCCGAATTCTGTGTTGTCTGTATACAATTTCCCTAATAAAAATGGTTTAAAAAAAGGTATAGCTGTAAATCTACCACTGCTAGAGATGAAGGAGAAAGGTGGCTGCACCCCACAGCACATAGATATGGCATGAGAAGGACTGGCCTTTGATACAGCGGTAAGTCTACCACTGCTGGGGATGAAAGGAAAGGGTGCCTGCAGTGGGACTGAACCTATAAGCTTGGTATTACTCGTCAAGTGCTTTAACCACTGAGCTATCTCCTTAATCTCATCAGATCCAGAGAAGACACACAAGCAGATATCACAGTGTATGAATCGCTGTATAACTTCCAATTCTGATATGAGAAAACTGAAGTCCATCTTTTTGCTAGTAAGGGCCATCTCGAGACTAGTGACTCAGCCCAACACAATAAGAAAGCTGCATCTACTATGAAAAAGCGTTCAGCTGTAAAACACAGCAGGTCTGCAGAAACAAAACCACCAACTTTCACGAAAGGATAAACACGATGCAGGTCGGCAAGGGGCGGCTTGTCGTTCACCTGTGAAACACCTTCTTAACATGCTCCGTGCTACCAGGAGGCCCTGTGCTCTTGTGGTTAGCCACAATGTGATAGCTTAAATTGCTCGAGTAATTCTGCGGTTTCGTCAATGTCTGCCTCGTCCTACTGGCCTCCTGTCTCACGTAACGCTGAGGAGGAGTGACACAGCAGCTAAAACAGCAGCTAACCATGTGTTGGCCTACTGTGGGCCTTAGACCTCGTTTCCATTGGCCGATTATACGGCACCGACCTGCAGTCAGGCACCACCGATTGATCATTTGGGTATACCGTTAGCTCGGTGAATGGAAACGAGAACCGAGAATGGAAAATGGAAACGAGAATGGAAACGAGAACCGCAGAGAATGCTTAAAGATTAATTTAGTAAAGATTATTTAACAAGGCCACCAAATAAGGGATTTTCCAACAGAAAATCTGTGTGAACCAGGAAAATACGGTAGAAATAGTGCATATTATGCACCCTCACCCATAAAGTGGCACCGACATACAGTCGGTGGCACCACCGACAGACTACCATGTTAACTCAAGAAATCTCCACCGTTTTCGTCGGCCAATGGAAATGAGGTTATAAGGCCATTTTCTATTGGCCAACAAAAACGGCACTGATTAATTGATTTCCTCTAAAAGCCTGTTTCCACTGACCGATTATTCCACACCTATATACAGTCGGGAACCACTGATGGAAGATCTGTGAATGGAAACGACCCAGCATAGGCCATATCTGTATGGACCCAGAAAATGCAGTGAAAACCAGGTATACACTTCGCCCTCACCAATTATTTGATACCGCCGCAGAGTCGCTGGCAACACAGACACACTTCTAGAGTAACTCTAGAAGTCTGTGTAATTTTCGTTGGCCAACGGAGACGAAGTTCAAAGATCTGCCTGTGGTGCCACTGACTGTTGGTATCAAATAATCGGTGAGGGTGCATTATATGCACTGCTTTTATTGTTTTCTGCCTATTTTACCCCAGATTATAACCTTTGGGATCACCGACAAAATCACAGTATTTTGATTCTGTCAGTCTGTGAGAAAATCAGTCGGTGTTGGCTGACATAAAAGATGCAAAATTAATCAATGATTATTTCTTTGCACGTCTATTTTCCATTGACCGATCTGGTGTCAGTATACCAAAAAAGGATCGATCAATGGTTCCCAAATAATCGGCCAATTGAAACAGGCCTACAGTCTGCCATGACAATCTAGGATCATACACGAAGAGCCTTTTCTGTACCTTGTACAAGGGTTATCATTCAATAATGTCTAAGTCAGTTTGTTAAGACAGTATTAGCCGTCTATAAGTTAGGCAATAAGTGTTGAGTAAAGTTGATTCACATCATTCCTGGATATCTATGGCATACAGAATAGAATAGTCTATATGTACGATACTAGATTATTAAACGGGCCCCTGGTTGGTAGGTGGAAAACCGCAAACCATGCACCTTCAACCAATGCCCACCAGCTATTCTAACTATTCTGCGGCGTAATCGACCACCCTGCCAAAAAAACCAGCTGACTAGGTCAGTCACTTTGATTCTGTCTGTAAATCTGGAGTATTCAGGTTTTAAACTAGAACTTGATTAAAGCAGAATAGCGGCCAACCTAGACTGGCTCCAGTCCCTGCATCCTATGGCTACCCCTGCCCCTACCCCACCCCTTCTTGCTGGGATTCCTGGGCCTGTCAGGTGATAGGGGAAGTCCATACGTTGCATAGTAGTTTTATTTCTTAGAAATGTCCATAATCAAAGACTTAAGCAAGTCTAAGGCTAACCCTGACTACTTATTCCAAAAGCAGCATACATAGCAGTCCCTATCTTCCTTGTGACCATGTAATCTCTTTTGAGCGACTCGGTAAATAATGGATATGGCAAGTGTTGTTTATTAATTACTAGTAATTGGCAATACCCGACCTAGTGTCGCCATACGTACTAGCGATTACCCCATTTATGTACCTTATATAAAAACACAGTTTACTGTAATTGAAGACCGCCCGAGTAGGCGAATTGCAAATCAAATAAATAATTTGAAAAAAAGAAATTTGGAATTAGCTTCTCATCTGCATTAATTCAAAACTGAAGTCATTGTCTATCGGCCGATTATTCGGCATCGATCTGCAGTCGGCATTATTCTTTGATCACCAAATCAACATGTTGCTTTTATGTATGCTTATATAATATCTATTTTCTCAGGTGAAGTGATTCTGTTTATTGTATAAAGTTAAAGAAATTGCCCATTGTACGGCTTTCCGTACAATGCCCCATTTGGTGGATAATAGAATATCATATTAAGAAATGATGAGAGGTAAAGTGCCCCTGGTAGACTGGTAAACTGCCACTTGGGGAATCCCGTTATAAGAGAGCCCAATTAGCGGCGTAGTTTGGACATTGCTGGCTGGGCGGGTGGGGCGCGCATTCAACTTCGCGGTCTGCGGTTTACCACAGCGTTTTCCCTACTCCTGTTTTTTGTCAGTTAAGTGTGTGAAAAAAAGAATAGAAAAAACGCCATATACCCGCACATGGAAGGTGTGCAAGGTGGTAGCGGGACGGTTGGATTCAACTCCCAAGTCCTACCAACGAGTATTCTCTATACTCGTTGGTCCTACAGACTGAGGAAACAATAGTTTAGAGAGGTTCATCAAGTGAGGGTGCTTACTTTCCACCGGTTTCTACTGTTCAAAACGCCGCATTAGAATAAAGGCATATCGGACAATTAACATTGAAAAATAAACCCAAGGTCAATTCACTGGAGTTTTAATATGATGATCTCCGAGTGTTGTAGAAAACATGTTCAACTTAAAGATTGGGGGTCACCGTCCTTGATTTTGATCTAGAGGTTGATATTATATTATCGTTTTTATTGTTACAAACTATATATAAGTTTGAATTAGTACAGTATCAAAAACCTACGTGATTTTCTTCAAACCGTCAAAGAATATTGTAAATTTATAGTACTACACATTTAAGTTTCTTTATGAGAAAATAAAAATAAGCAATTTTTCAGTACATTTCTTATACAAATCAAGCAAATGAAAATGGGCCTATTTTATACATTGTGTTTGGTCAAACAAGATTATATGTTATTCTTACTTATTTGGCATTATAATAAATCAAAACGAAAGAGTTTGGACTGAAAATTATCGCTATTTAAAAATCACTAGGGATCTCCTTTGTGAGTAGTAGGATATCCCTTTCAAGTGAGTTTAAGGTTTGCTTTAGGTGTGGGTTATAACAGTGGTTGTGACCGCGGGCTTTATGCCTGAGAGCTACAAGGCTAAATAACACCTCAAGTGGGGAGACTTGAATCTAACCTCCTTCTCCAATCTATGATAGCCTCGACTGAAACGCCAAGTATAAAAAAAACACAACCTTGCTCTACATTTCCACCAGGTTATTTTTAAGTGGAGAATTTTGCGCCACATATTGAATAACAATAACCTGTCTAAGGCACACACACGCAAACACTCCATCCGTTATTTATGAACATTTAATGTTTACAAATCTCTAAAATAGCATAGGTGAAGTAAACCCGACTAAAATCTATGTACATATTCGTATACAAACAGTAGATATAGAACCTAGAGTGGAAATATAAATCCGCAAAAATAGCGTGTAGGCCTCGGCTTGAAAATAGAAAAAGACGGAGAAAAGGGCAACGGTGATGTCAACTGGATGCGTGCGTCTCTGTGACCTGCTTTTGGGCCGTGTGTGTGTGTGAGGGGGGGGGGGGGGGTCACAGACGTCTAGTCATAACTGTAGAGCTGTCTACCAGCCACAACCAGAAACAGGCAGACCTCGAGATGTATATGTGAGGAAGGTGGACCAGTTCCAGTCTCCTTCACTTATTTTATACTTTCTATATTGTAAAACGCATTGTAAAACGTATGTAATGTTTCAAACGTGTAAAATGTTTTATTATCCACTTAATACAAAGTGTCCATAGAAAACACATAGGGAGTGTGTATCACCATAACGGAAGCATACAGATATGTCGTATGCTGAAGGCTTTAAAAGACAGTACATTAGGAAAATATGAGAAAATGGATGCGAAAGAATAATGCATACCTAAATGAATGAATACTGGTACGCCACTTGTCAGGAAAGGATGGATAATAAATACAATATAGACTGGTTTAAGAAAAAAAAATAAAAACGCGGTTGTATGCTCCTGGGAATTGACTCTGCGCAATATACTCGCATGTGCTCAGATATAACGAGAATACGACCATTTGTATCTGAAACCAGTCAATATTGTGCATATATTTCATCATCAATTGATATCAGTATAATCGTGCAGTCATATGTATATATTTCCTCACATCATTGTATAATTTTATTTATTGACTTCATTACAATAATTAGCAGCTATGGCCTGAAAGGCCAATACAGATGAAGAGACGATATGGGACGCGTTCGTGGCGGGAGGGACAATTCAGTACATTATCATTCAGGGATGTCAGCTGAGGGTCATGAAATAAAGAGGAAATATTTTTCATGTGGAATTTACTAGTTCAGAAGGACTGAGAAAACATAGAGAACACATCATTATTGGCCATGGAATAGGGCTGGGGCGTATGGGAAGCTTTTACAACAGAAATAAGATAGATATAAACTGAAAAAAAATAACGGCTAATGAAAACAATGACTTCATAGGAAAATTGTTAACTCTGATCTATTATTCAATCATACGTATTATTCTCACTGTACAATCATGATCGATTATTTATTTTGAACTGGAAATAGAACGTTGGAAACAGAAAGTGAGAGAAGGATATTTAGATGTACCTTCAATCGAGTTTTTTTTTGTTTGGGTAGTTTTACATCCAACTTCAATCCAGTGTAACTCATATGAGAAAAATACAATTAGAATGCAAAGACCATCAAATGGATGTGGTGGGAGACGATATGTAAATATAGGCGAACTATATCCAATAGAAATGAAATGACATTAAAAATTAAAACGTCCTTGACATAAATACGTTGACTGTGAGGGATTTAGTTTTTAAAACTTAACTCCTGAAGAAATAGGTAGAATAACTAACATCAAGCATACCACTCGTAAATGGCTATTTAAGATTACCGGTTATTTTTCTTTCATTGCTGTTTCGGCTCTATTTATTATAGGCTTAGCCCGCGCGTAATAATATACTGCAACTGGATTCACAAGATTGTTAGAAGCACCTGATGCCTATTAAAGCAATCAAGGACAAGAACTGAAAGAAACCACAGCAGAGTTTGTGAAAGTTGAGTTGCAGTTTCTATTCCGAGCAGACAGACACTACCCTCAGACGGGGAATGTGGAGGACAGACCAGACTAATCAGTCCGAGACTCGCGTATTTAAAGGCAGGTCAGACAATTAGTCTGAAAATAAAAACTTTTCACATAGTAAAACCCATGTCATTTTCTTATAACTTCTACAGATTATAGAAAATGTATAGTACTTGACATTCCAGTTCTGAGAATCATAGGTCATAGTCTTTGTTTTTGAAAGAAATAAAGTAAATTATATTTTTCAGTAATTTTCCTATGCATGTCAGTCAATGTAAATTGGCCTAATTCACCTAATGAGTTGAGTCAACTCCCTAATATGTTATACAGTAAAACACCGCTTAAGGGGAAACCATGCGTTCCGAAAAGAAATGTCCCCTTAAACGAGGTGTCCTCTTAAGCGGGGTTAAAATTAACTAAATAAAGATTTCTGTTCCGAAAAAAACTGACCCCTTAAGCGAGGTGTCCCAGAAGCGGGGTTTTACTATACTTTACTCATTTAGTATCAGAATAAGTCAAATAATCAAGTTTTTGCTGTATATACTGTAAATATGCACCGTTTTGGCATATGACGTAAAATACTGTACGGACCACTGGTCCGTAAACTGAAATACGGACCACCTAGCCATACACATTTATCAAAATTTTGGTTGTTAAGATAAAATGAAATTGATTTTTTTTTTTAATTTCGGGTATATAGTAAATATAGAACGTCCAACCATGCTTGTACAAGTCACAGAACTCGATGCTAATTTACCGTTTGTACGGAACTCGGCGTAAACGCCTCGGTCCATACAGTGGTCTCATTCTGTGACTTGTACAGCATGGTCAGGACGTTCTACACAGCCAGACTAACAAATCTAACCCCATTAGTGTCTGTATCAACGAATTCACCCAGTCACATACAGTAGAACCCGGTCAACAAAACCACCCTCCATTTTGGCTGATTTTATATATTTTTTAGTTCTACGTCCAGAAATTATACGACGTTTCTAGTTTGGATCTTGGGGAAGAGACTACTGACCAAACAGAATTACTTAGTATGTAAGATAGGCTTCCTGGGATAGCCAAGGTTCACTTTGTGTTTAAATCTGTCCAAATATCTTGGATTCTCGAAAGAAGTCAAGATGCTCTTTTCTACTAGTTTTGTGGAAGCTACTCTGCAATATTGTCTTCTTCAGGAATATTTATACTAAAATTCTTTCGCGTTGAAATGAAAACGAAAGAGGTTTTTATTAGTCGTTTCTTGAGAAAATGCACCGCTTCAAACCCTCTCTTTAGGAATATTCCCAAATAGTTCTGTGTAACCTGATGTTCAATGTTTACACGTATGTTGTATCTCTGGCACATTGATGCTATACTTTCCATACCCACAAGAAAATACCGCCATATGATGACAATATCTCACACTCTTAAAGCTGGGATGTCAGTTGGGAAAAGAACAAAAGTGGTCACATTTATTTTATTTATCATTCGAGTCAAATTCCTGCATCTTACATGTAATTTGAGAAAGCTGATTACTCAAACAAACTTGTAAGATTTCTTAAACGAGTGCCTTTAAAGTATCTGAAGACAACATAAAATTATAATTCTTGTCAATAATGACAGGGCTTATGAGTATAAATAATCCCAACGGTGAAAAGAGTAAAATCTAAAAAAAGTCAAATCATAATTCTGGTGATATACCCAACGTAAGTCTGTTCCCTGCGATACGATAGAGGTTTCTTGAATTGACAATGATCGGCTTGCCATAGAATTTTAGAAGTGTTATTGACAAGTCCCATTAATTTTAATGTACAATGAGGTATATATCTTACATTGGCGATAGTATGCAGCTATCCCCAAACAAACCTATACCGATCAAATATGAGCTAGTCACAATGTGAACTCTTAGGGCAATATTGAATGCCGTTCAACCTGGAGTTTCCAGTTTTATTTATAAAGCCGGAGACACTCCAAGCGAGTCAAGTTGGCGATCTCCGGAATCGCCAATACAAAATGGCATATATGTGAGATATTTTTTCATAGTAATATCTCCCACCGATAATATAGAGTATCAGAAGCAATAATCAATGGAAATATGAAATAATAGCTCACATACAAGCCATTTTGTGTTGGCGATTCCAGAAATCGCTGCCTTTCTCGCTTAGTGTGTCTCCGGCATAACGTACTGACAGCGGTATTAAAAAGTAGGTGTGAATATCAATTTTGATATCAATAATTATATAGAATGACCTGACCATGCTGTACATGCTAGAAAACGAGATCGGGAATTGTTGATTTTTACTGAACAAAGTCCCAGGCAGAGTTCTGTAAAAACATCAATTCTCATCGAGTTTTGTAGCATGTATAAGCATGGTAGTTCGTTATATATTTATTATATACCCATAATCTTTAAAATCTTACGATATATTTGCATAGAAGACATGTCTAGTGAAAGCCCATACACTGCTGATGTTTCGATGTGTTCAGTATAACAGTGTACTGCACAGGGTTCAGTATACAATTTATACTGCACAAGGAGCAGCAGTACATAATTATCAAATATATTGCATGGGTATATAATAACTATAAGAACGTTCCTCCTATGAGTAAGATAGACTAAGTAAGTACGTTATAATCAAGTCGTATAGTCTTGACCATGTGTAAATCAAGTGTAACATTTTGTCTGGTATTTTCCTGAAAATAATAATCATTATAATAATCAAATTATTCAGTTCCCACAGGTGAACTGCACAAACTGAGATCAGTTGTTATATGAGTTTTCTGTAACTAAACGAGCTGTAACATACATTTGCTTGTATCAACAATAACCAGAAAAAAAGTCACGAAATACGTTCAGTTACATCAGGTAACATGTAATTCTATTTTATTGGAAAATTGTATTTCATCCCAACTTATCATAATGGCAATTGTTACCTCTTTTATATGACAACGAAAAGAGCTTATTCACCAAATGCCTCATCATTTTGGACGAAGGACTAGTCTTTCCAGCCACATCCTCCTCTTCCCCAGACCCAGACACATTAGCATAATACGTCAATCATGTGGCGAGGGCTGCCCAGGAGGCGTGGTCTAGCCTCGACTTGGTTCTGCAGTCTCTAAACGAGCCAACGTCCTATACGCCCCCGAACGAGGGTTTGCTGAGCGTATATATTTATTTCTTAAATATTCAAGACGGTCTCCAAAAGGTATCTTTGAGGTATATACACCAGGAGTGGGTTGATCGATAGGGCTTTAGTGATTGTTGAGGTTACAATTCGTTAGTAAATATATTATAACTATTTCGTTTGCTATCCTTAATTCATCAGAGAATGTGCTATAGTAATAATGATTTTTTTCCATCTTAAAAATACACAATATAAATGTATATTTTTTTATTCTAAATTTATTATAAAATCCATGTCTTTCTATATTAAATGATCGGATCTTTGTTCTCTATTTCTACATTTTCAGAACCCACCCACTTCACATTTAAATTATCAACAATACTTAAACTTTAAATAAAATCATCATGTTTGTTCGTATCTGCAGTAGAAAAGCAGCTAACTCTAACAAATACGGTTGCTATTAATCCCTATTTATTACTAAAGACGCTTAAATAATAACACTTTTGTTGTCCAACGAGTATAGATTCGTTGATTTTGTCCAACGGTCTGACTTCTCATGATCTTCTTTACGCCTAAGGATCTCAGTTGGGGGTCATGATAAAAAGGGGAGATATTTTCATGTGAAATTTTCAGAGAGACTGAAAAAAGAGGAAAACACACCCTTGTTGGACATGGCATGGGACTGGGGTGTGTGGGAAGGTCTGAACAACTGTGTATTGGTGTAAATGAAGCCCAATTTATTCAATTTATTATTGAAGTTTTACACGAGAACGTATTTTATAAACTAAAAATGGAAACAAAGATTTCTTAAAGAAAGAGGAAACCTGCCATCTCATAGGGAAAAAAAGTGACTGACAAGGAATGATGTGCTAAATCTATACCAACTGCCGAGGGTTTCCCACCTGGTACGTTCTATGGCTCACGTCTAGAAGGATCTTAGGGAAGAAAAAGAGTTCAGTTCTTTGCTTCCTCCACCGATGTATTTGGTGCGTTTTATGCTGAGTCATATCAATGTGTTAAATGCCGGCCAGATGTTTAACAAAAAATATACCATCACTTTGTCACTGAATATTGTAACTTTCATTTATGCGAACTCAGTAACTGATAATGTTTCTATTGATAAACAAATTTCTATTTCTATTTCTTTGACGCTCATTTATTAGTCCTCATCTCAGAACATAGAACTTTAATTTATCGGGGTGGGGAGGGGTGGGGGGCATTTTCGAATCTTAGTGACGATTGCAATTGTATGATCATCAGTGAAACTATGCTATATATTTGTATAGAGGTTCATTATATAATAGTTGTCTCACAGAATCAACGCTAACAAAGCAAAGTTCTGGAGGGGGTGCCACACTGACCGAATCAAATTCTAGGCCTCGCCTGAGCTTACGATTGTTCTTTTATCACCGTGAAAGAAACATTCATGTTCCGAAATTGTAGTTTGTTATGGTCTTTACTGCAAAGACTCAAACCCTTGTGCCAGTTGATTTCTGGTTTGTTTGTTTGTTTGTGTAGTTTCACGTCTTGGTAGGCTAGTTACGTCCTTTTCAGACGGACTCATTGAAGAAAATGTATTAACCTCTAATACTAAACAAAGTAATAATAGGAGACCTAGGTAGCTATATGCTGTATACAAGATCAATATGAACCATAGTCGTTCAAAATTGGAAACTGCCCCATGTTCACTTGTCCAATGTTAGAATTGAAGTTTACAGAAACTACTGGGAAAAGATCAAACTGCACTGAGTCAGCCTTAAAGAAAATATGCTCTACATGTTTATAAAGGTACTTGATAGTATATATCTTAGTTATCAGTCTCAGATAAACTATGCTATATATCTGTATAGAGGTACTTTACATAATAGTTGTCTCACAGAAACAACGCTATGTATCTGTATAGAGGTACTTCATGTGAGAGTTGTCACAGAAACTACGCTATATATCTGTATAGAGGTACTTCATGTGAGAGTTGTTTCAGAAACTACGCTATATATCTGTAACTACGCTATATATCTGTATAGAGGTACTTCATGTGAGAGTTGTCACAGAAACTACGCTATATATCTGTATAGAGGTACTTCATGTGAGAGTTGTTTCAGAAACTACGCTATATATCTGTATAGAGGTATTTTATATGATAGTTTTCTCAGAAACTACTCTATATAATATATCCGTATAGAAGTGCTTCATATGATAGTTATCTTACAGAAACTACGCTATATATCTGTAAAGGTACTTGCTAACTTAATTCCCAGACGCTATGGTAAAAAGAAAAGACGGGCTAAAAACTGTAAAGCCTCCTTTAGTGATTCATTCCAAGTTTATGTAAATTGAAGTACATTAGTATTCCTTCAGACACGGTATACTTTACAAATTTAATAATGATATTCCTACCATGAGGGACAATTTACCGTCTACTTGAAAGAAAGATTTCTAATAGATCCTCAGCGGATCAGAGGCAGCTGATTTGCAGTATAAAGCGGGCTTTGCTTGGCCCAGAGAGGTGCGATCACTAGATACACCAGCCACTGTGATTACATAGACCAGCTTAAATCTACCCGCCCAGCCGCAAGAAACGTGGCGGCGGCAAGAAAAAACTTAAAATTGAAGCTGGTGGAAAAAAAGCAGTGTTTGTCGCAGCTACTATGACTGTGGCTGAGCTGGGCACACGGCGCCAAGGCAGTGACCGGTCATCCACAGCCACAAAATAGATGCCTATCTCCACCCTCCAGGCCCGATCTCCGTAGTTATGGTTAGCCAGGAAGAGAGAGCTGAACCAAGCAAGAGTCAAACAATGCCATAGACAGCGGCCATCGAAAAGAAAGTTTGGTTTGTGCGCGTAGAAAAAGTTGTTTTGGTGGCCAGACTGATGGGAGTTTTCGAATGGTTGAGCTGTGTCTAGGGACTACTTTTTGGTTATTTGGGTGAGGCAGGATCTAGACAGGCTCAACAGGAACGGTGAACTTATATATTCAGAGGGACCATCCATAAAGTATGTACGCACCGAGGGGGGGGGGGGGGGGGTCAGAAATTTTTGGAAAATCTGCGTATGCTCCCTCTTTGTTCTATTGCGTACAAGATTGGGAGAGGGGGTAGGAGGTCCAAAATTTCAGAAATTCTGCGTACGTACTTTATGGATGGCCCCAGAGTCTAAAATGGTACGTATGGGATTCCAAAATCATACGCCAGGCTATAATAAAAGTAAACTTATTATCTGTATTTCTTGTTGAATGTAAACCATTATAAAGAATTGAAATCAATATCAGATCTTTTTATTATATTTTTTTTTATAAATAACGCGAGCAGACAACTGCTCCGTCAGTTTGATGCGGTAGCTCGACAAGTGACACTTAGCCACGTCTTAAGATTTAAATATATCAAATCATACATAATTTAACATACACCTTTGCACATTATTCTTATACTTATTGACCTCTGCTCTATATATCGTAAAATGATGTACAGCACAGAGTGCCATACACTGTTTTACGTGTACTAGATACAGTTATAATGGATTCTGACGATGGACTAATCGAACAATGACAAAGGAGGAATGATAACAATGCAAAGTGACAAAGAGTTATGAAGATATAACAATGTGACAATTGTGGTAAAAGAAAGGTAATCATGGAACAATAAGATCTTTGGAAACTTTGTTAGAATTATCAGACAGCACGACTTGAATCAATAATATTTGGAATATTTTCATTGATAAACTATGAAGATGAATTGCATGTGAATGTAAAAGACAAAGATGAATTGTATTCCAGGCTGGAAGCAAAATCAAAATTAATTAGCCATTGCAATAACACCCCCTTTGGAAGCCGAAAAAAGACTTGGAAGCAAAATCCAAACAACTACGAGGACTATCCAGATTAAATAAAGTGTTTGAAAATACAAAACTAAGATGAAAGACCACTAGAAATGTATTCTGAATGGAATATGTAAACCTCAGTGGGTACTGACGAACTACCAAGAAGGTATACTGGAGAGTTTCGTTTTCGTTTATTCAACTTGGAAATGTTTTAAGACAAATTTTCTAACGAATTCATTAATTTGGGCTTTTAGGGTGAAACACGAAACATTCGTATTTTCGTTGTACTTTATTAACTTTAGACCCAGTCGGTTTCAACTGCCCTAAAAATGATTCAAACTGAAATGAGTAGACGCGAAATAGGAAACGAATTGGGAATAATTCATTTAGGAATTACGAAAACTTGCATTGTTTTCAAGGGGCAGAATGATCTTTGTATACACCTTTTGTATAACCATTGTTACAGTAAGGGCTGGTGCAAGGAAGACGTCCTAATATGGACTGAATTAAATTGAATAAAGATTGGGGTAATTCAATTGCTGTACCTTATCATTATCGATTTTTTTTTTCAGAAAAAAAAAACTAACCTTTTACCAACAGAACCCCACTCCCACCCCAGGGTAGGGAGGTGCGGTACGGATTGTGCAGTTTTACTTTCTTTTTTTTTCTTTCCTTTTTACCCCCACTTTCTCCGTTTTACTTTCTTGAAAGAATTTTATGACCAAAGGCCGACTGAACCATATCACTTATCTCCTTCCTGACATTCCTATCCTATGCGGAGGACTAGAGGGTGTTTTCGTTGTAGATATGATTGTACGAATAACTTAAATCTGAAGTAAATGCATGGAAACAGACATATGTACCCAATCATCTGTTTTCTTCGTAAGCAGATATAAATTACGTTACTGATACGAGGCAAGGACACTTCTATACACAACCGGTGCTACCTTGAAAAAAAAAAAAGAAACGAAAAAAAACCCCAGATATAAATTACGTTACTGTTTCTGACTGGTATTATTTCTCTCAAAAGAGAATATATGTGCTAAAGCTCGTTTCATTAGCAAAGTGTGGTAGAACCATAATTTTGAAATTAAATTATGGATTTGAGACACTTAAATATGATCAAATCAATCCTCATTGGCAGAGCGAATTAACACATACATGTGTATTATCTAATTCCTATATTTTATAATTTTTCAAATAGTATTTCATGTATGAAAGACATTTTCTGGTCGAATCCGCTACGGAAAATCGAACATGTTCGATTTCATCAGGAGGCCTACGATTCGGATTTTTAATTGTGGCATATCTGGACCCAATCGTGGCGTATCGGCGTGTATCGTAGGGTTCATCATAGAAACGTGGTATCTCCTACCTCCCGATGCCAATAAAGAAAGCTATAATTTCTATGCTATGTCCTATGATAGAGTTTATACCTCAAAAACACAAAAATTGGCAGTTCTATAAGTGCTCATGTAACGGAATATATATTTGTTTGTGTAGTTTAACTTCCAATTCGTTCAAATAGACTTCGGACTACATAGAGTAAAATAGTACAAGAATGGAGATTATAATTGATAGATAATCAAGCTAAAGAACCACGCACGATTGGAGATGTCCTCTGTATTGATTAATGAACTTGGCGACTAATTGGAAAACTTTGTAAGATAACATTATAATTCGATGTAAATAAACTAGGAATTATGATGTAGCCGGCATGGGAATAATGCCAATATTTATCTTTCTTTAAACAAACAAGCTGAGCCTTGGTGCTGAATTCTAGTCCTTTTTGTTTTAACATAAATAAAAACAATTTAGTGGCCTAAGCAGATTAAGCAAGTTCCCGGCTCGCAACACTTACTAACCCTTCGTTTTATTCGAAAAAAAATCTATTTTTCATTTCACCAGGTGGAAATTTCGATGGCAGGGCAAAGTCTGAATGTGTGTCCATGGGTGTAACGTCGGGACCACGCAGGATCCATCGAATATGTTTAACGGAATATGTAAGTTAACTAAATTTGTTTCTAACTGGTTTAATCATACTGTGGTGGTGATGATGACTAAATTAGGATACGTCGAATTATATATACAATGAAGGTGTATTAATAATGCATTTAGTTGTGTAAAAGTTGAGTGGTCTAAAATCAAATGTCACTGATTATCAAAAAAAGAAGTGAGACATTATGTTGCAGAGGTACCTAAGAAAGAGTGACCTCTGGGGCCCGTTTAATAATCTAGGATCGTACATGAAGACCCTTTTCTGTACCTTGTAAAGAGTTATCGTTTAATACTATTTAAGTCAGTTCACCAAGACAGTATTTGCCGTCCATAAAGTCACCTATAAGTGTTGAATAGAGTTGAGCTACAGTGTCCCTGGGTCTGTATGACTTACAGAAAAGGTCCCAGATTATTAAACGGGCACCTCCTTCCTACGTTGCCTCATCTTTTTCTTTAATGGCAGCAAGATTGGTGGTGTCGACACTGCCGACGTAAGTTGTGATGGTAATTTTTCTGACGAGCAGTGTGAAAAGTTACTCAGCGTTTTGCGCATAGGCTCCTTATATTACTTGCACAGCTACGAGATTTGAACTTTGTTCTCATTATAAGTGGAAAAAATCAAAGGTTGAATCAAATGAAAGAAAATTTATCGATCTTAAAATGTGAACGAAAATACACAAATTACCAATATTGATTAGCATAATAGGATAACCATTTTCAAGGATCACAATTTTACTATTAAGAGTGAGTTACCAATGTAAACATACGTGAGAATGTATCTATTTGTCTCTTTTAAAGCAAATGAAGAATTATTCTGTTAAAAGCTACATCTAGTTTTTTTCCGTGAGTAAATAAAGTTACTTATTTCGTAAAACACAAATTACCAGTTTATTCATTTATGCATAACGAAGCCGTAACCTTGGAAAAATAGCGAGCGAAAGGAAAACAAACGAACAAGTATATATTTGATGAATACAGTGCATTTCTTCAATTTTACAATTTCTGATACATAGATTATGTCAGTATCACTGCAAGGATGAAGCATGAGAGTCCGAAATATCAAGTCGAAAATGCTGTTCCGCATTTTATTTATCCTTACTGGCTTTTCAGGAAAGTTCACTTTTCTATTCTAGTTTATAAGCACTGACGCCGCGATCCTATGATTTCCAAACTGAAAGGAGACACTAACGTCTGCTGATTAGAAAAAAATAGTTAAGTGTATAACATCTTTGATATTATTTACCCTGCAATAGCACAGTGGAAATTGGAATAACCAATAGGAAATGCCCCTCTCTTCAGTATCAACAAATGAGGTGTGTGTATTTAGAGGCATAATACACGTGTATATCTTTCAGGGATATCAGTTGCGATCAGACAAAGTGACAACTTCTTTCATGTTGGCTCTTGCTGTCCGAGAGAGAGACAGCACTTGGAAAACATAGCGGGGCTGATGGTATGTTGGGAGATCGAAAGCACTGTTTTATTGGCGTGGTTGAGGCTCAGTTAATATCATATCTATTTTACAAAAGGAAAATAATCTTATATTCTCAAAAAGAATACGGTACATGGATATTCATAGAAAAGTGAAAAGCTGCTGTCTCTGATCTTTGAACTTAACAATCTATGTACAATGCACATAATTGTTAATCTTACCGTTATACAAGACTGTCATAAATATCTGTATTTAAATCATGAACAGATGAGAGAACTGTTAATCTCAGTAAAAACATCTGTACTTGTAATTGAATAGGGTCCGTACCTAAATGGCAATATAATTATTTGCACATTAACGTACATATAAAACACGTTTCTGTTGACCTCATTCCCAAATTTATTGCATAAGGAAATAAGGAAATAATGCCAAAGAAATTATCCTACATTAGCTTTTTCTATACCAGTTTAAGGGAGCTTTAGAATTACATGTATGTGAATTAAGTTTGTAATATCTTATTAGTACCGGGTACCACATCATTGCCGAAAATAATTTTGTAGGTGCAAAAAGAGAGCACGTATAATGTGTAGACGTGTTTAAAACAGAAATGTTCCCATCAGTTTGCAATGTAACGATTGGGAAACCGCACTAAGGAATTGCTAATTTTACCTCAACTCAGCCACCAACCACCGTTTTAAAAGGTATCTGCATAAAATAGGTGCCAACTATTAAACATATCTCATGTCATTCTCAATCTACTAGATACATAGAAACATCAAACATCAGAAAAAAGTCAACATATTCTTATATATTATATATGGTCTATTTCTGTTATCAAAACAGAAGAAATATATGTCAAAATTAGAAATAATATCATAGCTAGGTTACATATCCACGTGAAATATTCAGTTTCAATCCATCAAATTAATGTAAAGTATACACACAGGGTGGGGTATAACCTTGATACTTGTAAGTCATGAAGAGAATCATATCAAGGTCGTGTGTTAGTCATTAGCACTACAAACTCAAAGTTGGAAACTGGACCTGCTTATTCCCATAAAGTTTGCTAGCTATGTTTACCATCCCTTTTACTCTGAAAACAATACAAATTAGCCTAGTAATAATATCAGAAGGTAGAGTGTACTGTAGTCTGTGTAGAGATCCAGACAGTACACCATTTGGGATCGTTTATCATGAAAATCTTCTAGGGCTCCTACAGACAGGTTTACCTAACAGCCAGCGAGGCTAGAGTTGGCCAGACATGCCCAACACGCAGCGGCGGCCGAAGACCCAGCCCAATTCGTACATACGCAACACAACCAGCCAACCCACCAGCAGCCCCCCCCCCCCCCCCCCCCCCCCCCCACGGAGCCTGAAATCAGTAAATGGTAACGACTTGTACTTTTTCACATCGACAATTTACTAGTGACCCCTTGACGGATTGTTACAAAATGTGTCATGACTTGAGAGTGAGTTGCGTTCTTTGGTTTACAGCAGTTGTCATCGACGTGCATGTGTTGATTGTGGAGTGACATGACGTAATCAGACGGAGTTCGCTCGAGTGGAGGAGACGGGAGCCAGACGAAAACGGGACATGGGGCATGTTATGTCTGGCGCTAGTCTATGACACCTCACTAGGTTCCACATCGTTGACGACGCGATTTCAATGGTGCATACGATAGAAAATATGTATATTTACCGTTTGCAAGCACCGTGTCGCACAGCAGTACTGCTGAAATAGTAAAATAAATAGATAAGATTAGAAATGTTTGCCGCCGGAAGTTCATTTTTTCTAGACCGGAAGTTCTCAAGAAAAGTCGGCAAAATGTTCTTTAGGGCGGGGAAAATGCAGACTTACCTAAGTAACTAAAGCAAACAAGCATTTCTATGAAAATATAATAACTCCCGAATGGCTGGGTTTACGGGTAGCGGCCTGTTCCACCTTCTGAGAGACATATAGACAACGTAAAATCCTGCACCGTTTGCTCGGGCCAACCTCAACTCTCCCGACACCGTTCTCTCCGTACGGACACCATCTGCGCATCGTCTACGCGCATACAGCTGATGACGTATGCAGGTTCCCGGGCCGCCGAGCCAGACAGCGTGTCACGTGGCCGACCGCTTGGCCGTAAAAAAAAGGCGGCCCGACACCTGAATCTGCAATCAGCTGTCTGCTTCGGCTGAAGTGTGGTCCCTGGTGTGGTGGGTTGGTTGGGTGTGGGAGGAGGCGTCGGGAGGGGAGGGGCGGCTGCGGTTTACAGATGTCTGTGTCGATTCACAGTGCCTAATGTGTCAAAAGATAGTAAGCGCCTAAAAACAATAGCTACAGTCTTAAAGCATACACTTTTGTTACCAACGAAGCACCATCTTTGGCCTGGCACACCACTTGTTTCCAATCAACACGTTAATAATGTAAAATTTCATCTGCTTTTTTTTCTTGGACAAGTATATTATGCATGTGTCCACATGAACATTGGTATAACTCTACCCTTGGGCGTCCACAGTGCACGGCAAGCGTAAACTGCCAATGGTGTATCGACATAGTAAACGGGTTATACTTTTATATATCATATACTCCCACGTACCACAGGGCCATGGTAACGTGTTACTATTGTTAGAAATAACATTAAACTTACCAGAGACGGATATATGCAGGACAGTCGAGCCCAAGACTTCTGGAGGGGGCGGGGGTATTTTGTAACAAGTCAGTGTATCTCATCCTGAGAGCCCTTTATCTATGATCACTACATGAATGTATTGATATGATTAGTTGTCTACTCCAGTTGTCTGGTCTATATCGATCAGTAGATAAGAGCAATTCCCAGGCACTCACAGTCTGTTTCTTTAGCAGTCTAGTCAATATACTTGACTTGGCAAGGTTCTTGAGGTCACTGACCCTCACAGTAGAGCAAGAGGTGATAAAAGTACATATTGCTGACTATATTATAATATAAATCACAATGTAGCCGAGGCGAAGGCAAGACGAGTAAGAACCCCTATGGCTATGTATCAATCAAGTCTAATCATCAATGACAACTATTATTCATAAATGTGTTAGATTATATTTGTTTACGTCTGCATATTCGGTGCTCTATTCATGACATATCTAGGCCACCAGACACTAAGTTCTAAACGTATACTTTTTTTTTTATATAAATAATTCATCAGCGATGGTGATGCTGATATTGAATAGTATTTTTTATGGAGACATGGGCCTGCATCAGGGGCATACCAAGTGGGGAACGTTGGGGGGCACTTTTTAAGATTTTAAAACACTTGACAATTTCCATGGGGGGGGGGGGGGGTATCTACTCCAGGGGAGGAGTAGAACAGGGGAGTACGAGTAGTCCCATATATCCATACCCCCCACCCCCACCCCCTATATAAAGGACATAATTCCCCCAAACGCCCATGTGAATGTGCCGCTCAATTAATCAACTATGGCCACAAAACAATATGAGACAAAATTCCTGGCACTTCTATTCGTCTATGTATCATATAGAACTCTGCAGTCGAGATATGCGATCATTTGTGAACGGATATCCGAAACTACGTAGCCTATACATGCAGTGTGGGCGCGTCTGGTAGCTTTTTTTTAAATTTTCTATTGGATTTACTAGTAGAACGTAGTTAGAGAGTCCATACTTATTGCTGTGAGACTTGAACTTGGCCTTAAAACGTTGTACGGTTGACCATAAGCAGCTTTCGGTTCACCACAAACTTCACCCCTGCAAGGGTAGTCGCGCGCGGCAGCCCCCCCCCCCCCCCCCCCCCCGCGTGCCGTGGTCGTGGTTGCCGTTAGTGGTCGAAATGTCCATGTCCATTTTTTATAGGAGAAAACTTTTTTTCAAATTTACAGACAGATCCCTGAGTATTCTTTCTCTTCTCAATTTTCGCCATATGTATATATATATATATATATATATATATATATATATATATATATATATATATATATATATATATATATATATCGATTATAAATCTGCATTCTAGCAGGTATACAGTCAGCGATCTATAGGCTAAATATTCGCTATAGGGACCTTCATTTTCCAATACATAAACTTTTCCCCCATGTTATAACTTTTATTAACTTCTAGTTATCCTTAATACCTTAGCATTTGGTACAAATCATAGCAATCCGATTGTTTATATACCCCGGCACATGTTAATCGTGTTTAGGTTGCCCCCCTCCCCTGTTAAGTTTTAAAATATAAGATAAGATAATAACTATATAATAACCAAAAAGAGGACATACTTGACCTTCATCTCCAGTATTTCATTTAGAATTGATCATTTAACGTGTAGCCTTTCTATGGATAAAAAAAATTCATTTTGCGATCCATATTTCTATCCCGAACTTACAATTATAAATATTATAAACATGTCAAGACTTAAAGTGTTATTAAATAGTGGCGTCTTTTCTGTCCGGAATATATCAAACTAGTTTAATGATGTTTAAGTGGGTATCACATAGAAATGTATGCTCCTGTAATCAAATGAACAAAACACAACCCGCATCCCTACATCAGGTTAGAAAAAGGGAGGATTGTCCAACTTAAATCCCATATTACACATACTATACGCATGCATGTATTTCCCGGTCTCTCCCATTAGAATTGCGATTTGCAGAGATGAACAATGATCATCACGAAATATGTAAGATGGCGTTTTATTAAGATGGACCAATATCATATTGATCATATTCGGACAAATATTTTCTCCATTAAATTGAAATAGGCAGTGCCGTCTACAATGACCATGCAATAAGAACCTTAACTTCCTGTTGTAGGCCTACATTTATATGTGATTTCTATTTTATGAGGTATTATTATATCCCAGACATGTCAATCCTACATTTCAAGAGAGAGAAAACGGGAAAACAACAACAACACACACAGTTAGCTTCAAGTTTGAATGTTATCATGGCTTTTAGCCTACATATAGGTCTATTTAGAAAGTCGCAAATTTCATGCGTACCGTATACATTATTTCGTTGCATATATTTGTTACCCTAGTCAATAGAATAATGTTTCCTTTAACACCTCCTATGAAATCTCAAGATTCTTCAAAGAATAATAACTAGGATCTTCAAAATGTCGAGAATAAACATTTAATATTAACTATTTGTAACATTCTACCTAATAACAGAAGGAATGTTTCGGCTACATTACAAGTGTTCCCCGTTTCCTTCGCCATACAATTAATTATGAAAACAAATAGATGAATTTATAAATATTGCCCTTTCAACAATGTATTAATAGAAACCTATAACTCTATAATAGAAAGTTTACAATTTGGGCATCGAAAGAATGCTTTAAATGCAGGTGCACGATTTTTAATATTCAAATCTTAATGATATCAACAGAAAACCAGACAAGCTGATTAGATTAAAAGTGAATTCATCTAGTGGTAGGCCCTAATTAGGCCTATCCATCGAGATAGGAGTGGGGGGACTTTGAATTAATGATTTGCAACGTTTCGTCTACGTTTAATAGATTTTTTCAGGCAATATGTGTAGGCCCCTATAGACTATAATTAATATCAAAATTCTAATGTAAATTACATTGGCGCCGTCTGATTTCAAACAGCAAAATATGCAACAATTCAGCACAATAACGGCGATGTAACTGACACGTTTGCACTCTACGCCAAGCTGCGAAAGCGGCCTGCCAAAACTTGACCACAGAGCCATCTGGGGGGAACTCTCCTCACTACACGTGTGTTGGCGTCCCCGTTACTAAGGAGCCTGTCTGACTTCCTGTGGAAAGTTGGTTCGTGTTGACACCGACGATCTAATTGATATATATGCTCTAAAACGTTGACAGTTGGCCGACAAGGGAAGAGATTGGGTGATTCGCTGAACAGTAGAAGAACCTAGGAGAACACGGCTAAGTAAAGGCCAGAATGGCGGCAGCGGGGAAAGGCCAAGGGATGGCCCTCGCGGGTTACAACTACGTTAGTAATGATGAGATATGGTAAGTATGAAAAAGATGTGTTCAACATCACATTTCACCTTATAAAACTATTCTTTTGATTTAATTCATCAATAGAATGTTTACAAATAATGGTGGAGCAATATTAGCAATATATGTGGATGGATTATAAGGTTTTGCTGAATCTCGAAAAACGTAAACAACAAGGAACGGGCACCTGTTGATGAGCGATAATAGGGGAGGTTGCTATGAAAGCTTTCGAGATGAAGTACTGCTTTCCCGTGAGATGCCTAAGTATTCGTGGCTATTGTATTGGGTCTCATGTTTTATACAGCAGTTTGATTGCAAACATAGTTCGTACAAGTTGTACATTGTTATGGCATTTCATCTATTACAACGAACACTGTCTCAATTATGACGCGCAACCATAATGAATCCAGTCTGTAATTGCAGTAAATGAGTAACACTAACAGGCACTGAGGTACCGGTAGTCGTAACAACAGTACACTGTACTGTACACTAGTAGTACAGACCATATCATATCAATGCGCTTAGCCTAATAATATCAGACAAGGATAAAGTGTTCTATCTAACAAAAATAACGAATATAATGCATTCGGTAAGAGAAGTGGGGGTAGTATTTTTAATGTGAAGGCTAGATATATTATAGGCTTGGAAATAAAACATATCCAGGCAGAAATGCATGGTTATAAATATTTATTTGTAAACACGCATTTAAACCTTTGCAGATTATGATAATTGAAATTGAGTGAATCGCCAATCATGAATGTGGAATATTTGATTTCAAGGAAAGTTTATTCATAAAGAAACTAGCCACGATCAGTATAATGTTAGTTTTTATATCAGATTTTATTTTCACCATTGAGATCAAGCATGTCAGTTTACAGCTATTTTCAGTTTTCTTTTTGTTTACAAGTAAGAAGTATACCGGTGTTAAATTGTCACCATAAATGATATCTAGACATAAAGAGTAGATTTAAAATTCTGAAATGTCATTTCTATTTTCTAGACATCCCTGGCATTTCTGTGGGATTAGAGTTTAAAAGAAAAATCACAGAGTAAAACTCCAATTAAACTCTGCACATCCGATTGTAATATATAGGGGCCATCCATAGAGTACATACCGGTACGCACTGGGGGGGGGGGGGGGGGGGGGGGTCCAAAAGTTTAGAAATTCTGTGTACATACTTTATGAATGGCCCCATACCCTACCTTTACAAAAACAGCTATCAATTTTATTTATTAAAAACCCATATGATTACTGAGAGAATGTGAGATTCCTGTTGCAAAGATAGAAGGGACGATCAACTACATAGCATATTGTTCAAATTGTCCAGACCTTAGAGTTAGACCTAAGAGTAAGAGGTACTTGAAATTATAGCAGGGTGCATTTTAAGAGAGTGTTCCAACAACCAGGCGCTAGCCCCAGCCCACGCCTGTATGTTTGTCGCCGGCAGATCTGGCGTGTTGCCGCCAATGATCTGCACGGTGGAAGAGCACGGAAGGGGTAGAAAAATACTGCAATCGCTTAAGTGGCAGCAGTCTGAGGAGCACCAGCCTACCCTACAGTCCATCTTACCCGCTGCTCCACCAACCCGGCTTGCCGAGCAGTGCAAAGTTAGGCGCTCATGTCCGCACCAGATCATACACCACCGGTCTGAAACTGATTCAATAGCTTTTTGACAGCTCTGAGCAATGGCCAGCTGGCTGGTTTGATGCAAGTACGGCTCCCATGTTGACTGCTCCCAGCCTATACCTCAACGGATGCGGTCAATATGAACGGGTGATACCCGCTCCTAACTAACCTGCGAGCGGAGACCAAAAGTTTGGACAGATGGGTCGGATTTTAGCACCAAAATGTGCTATGCATATTCATAACATCAACGCCTTCTATCTATTTAGCTTCATTATTGGGTTAAGCGCAGTATTCAGTGGAAAATGACAAGCTGTCATCATTCCGGTACAAATCCTAACGTGGCTGCACACTGCCTTTCTTGATCTGTGAATTTTGCACAGCTGGAGCTGCACACTGTGTGGAGGTGCATAGCAAGTATTACAGCCAATGTCCACTAGGTGGTGTTGCGGTACCATTGCACTGGGTGCCCACAGCTAGAATAAGGTGGGTTGGTGGAAGAGCTCGGACAATTCATTCACTTCTTGCACCAGCGGGGCAAGCTGGACTGGCTGCCTGTTAAAGGCCTAGTTTGTGGAACACTCGTTTAAAAGAGCAACGTATCAAAAGCGAGTCATACTAGAAGTCTCCCTTTTATTTAGGATTGACTATGTGGAAGAATCAGAAACTAAATCAAAATTTAGGAAGAAAAACTGAAAGACAAAAATAAAGTAAGAGAAAAGAGGAAGCACACTGGTAACCATTCCAAATTACATGGCAAATATGTCATAGTCTAGCATCCTGGAAGATGTTTGTTAAATGCACCTCCTGATTGCTTCAAACTCCCATCATCATTATCATTTTCATTCATAATTTACTCTGAATAACGTTACTGTAATAATTGTATCTGCAAACCGGATTTTCGCTGGAAGAACTGTATCAACAGAAGTGAATAAAGTTTATAAGAAAAAAAAAAATCATCCTCGTACTTGTTACACAGGTTTTAAAATTCACTCGAATTGGTACCTAATCTAACACCCAAGGAACAGTACCTAACATGCTGGTGTAGAAATTAAGCACTCCCGAGCCATCAACTCTGTGTGTGCAGGAAGGATTAGGCCCGCGATCGGATTTACACACAAACCTCTCGGGTGTACCTTGCTCCATGCAGCTCGGGCTATATTCTGCTTCACTGCTTTTCAATGACCAGATTTTCTCATGTTCCTGCAATACAATGTAATGTTTGAAAAAGAAAGTGTATACTTGTGCAAGGTCTGCCAGGAGTTTATTCATTGGAACACACTGTTATGAAGGCAATATTTTTGCATCATTGGAACCGTATTGAAGAAATCTTTCGAACATAGGATATATTTTACTAATACCAGTAGGACTAGTGGCTTCATCACCAACATATTTGGTGAAAATTTGATTAATATTGCTCCATTATTTCCTTGTTAAGAATTTGTATATTCTTTTAGCATTATTCGCCCTGGGCCAGTTGATGTCTCAGGGCATTATTCGCCCTGGGCCGGTTGATGTCTCAGGGCATCATTCGCCCTGGGCCGGTTGATGTCTCAGGGCATCATTCGCCCTGGTCCGGTTGATGTCTCAAGGCATCATTCGCCTTGGGCCGGTTGATGTCTCAGGGCATCATTCGCCCTGGGCCGGTTGATGTCTCAGGGCATCATTCGCGTTGGGCCGGTTGATGTCTCAGGGCATCATTTGCTGTGAAAGGGTTTAAAAAAAACCTATTTTTGCAATTTGCAATCTGCAAATACACTAAAAAAAACTGCCCCCCCCCCCCGCCAAATTCAGAACGCTCATGGGGTCATATATTAGTACTGGGTGGGGGTCCCGGCCCTAATTCATTGCATTGACTCACCGAGGTCACACACACGCTAGTAAGATTTCTCAATGCCAGGTCTATGTGGTTGGTTAATTGCAGGAAAGCCCACGTAGGACAAGAAGTGAGCGCGTCGAAGAAATGGCCGGTGAACTGGAGCTTCATGACCACCAAGTATGACGAGGTAAATCTTCCATGCCGATTGAAGTGCAACTTGTGTTAAAGTATACAAAGTCTCAGTTGAAAATGTATGGGGAACTCGGTAAACCACTACCCATTGTTTAAAAACTGTCAGATATCATAACCATGGTATACAGATTCAAATCACAAGCGAATCATTCCCTAATAAACAATTGAATCATTTCTTAATAAACAAAAAAAACAAATAATCATTGTATATGGCCTCAAAGCCGTTGTATAAAGGAAAATACTCTCTTTGTGTTCACAAAAAAGTCCCTATCGATACCCCCTTTGATATCGTTATTCCTGAGTTTAATGGAGAACATGATTAAACAAACGATGATTTTTTGACAAGCAGCTCTGTGAACAACTCAATTGTCGTATTTAAACATATACTGGATAATATGAGGGTTTAAATCATATCATTTATATTATGACAAGACATCTAAGTCACAGTAACTTATCACACTTCATACATGTACTTTTTCACACAAGAGTCTGCCCCACCGCTTGAAAAAAAAAACCCAAAATAAAAAAAAAACTGGGCACACCGGCGTATATAAAAAACAGGTCAAAGTTGTAAAAGTCTAGACATGGTTTATTGGTAAAAATTATCTGGGTGTAAAACCGTGACGCGAGTATGGGTTTTGGGACCCTTATTTTAATAGCCCTCTGAGTGTAATTACGCATGCAAGGACACTGTCGGTTGGTCCGAGGTTAAGGGTTATCTGAGACACTCCTTTGTCATTTCTTACTTGTTTGATAAAATATTGAAAAGATTAGTGATTTAATCTAACGGTCAAAGCACAAATGTCATTTTATCCCCTCTCACCAGCATGCAATGACAACATACAAATCAGCGAAAAAAAAGCTGCTATACCTTTTCAAAGAAAAACTCTAGAACATTTAAAATGCAGATAGTACAAGTGTTTTTTTTTATGTCCAACACTTAGGGACTCTGTGGGTTGTAAACCAGGTCGTGCCAACCCCTGCTCGAACGATCATGCACAAAGTAGCCATATAGGGGCAGCGGTACAGTTTGTCCATCGCATGTGATTCTGCTATTTCTCATTTGCCGCCAAAACGTGCCAATTGTCGTCTGCTGGTGCGGCTCATTGTCTCGCGTCTGGCGGCAGAGCTGACGCCTCCGTCCTGCCCACTGTCATCAGTCACCTGCCGGACCTGCCAATTGCCGCTTTTCACACGCCCTGCCACTGCACATGTGCAAACTGGCGACTCAATGACACAGTAGCCGATCTGCCTTTCAGCAGAACTGTCCTTTTTCTTGTAAAAAGAAATAGAAAAAAATCCAACAAAATTTGGCATATCCACGGACCTATAGTTTGTGGTATATCCTACATTCCATAGTGGCGCCCCCTGGTGATTTTTAGATAATGACACTTATCAGCTTAAACTATCAAATGGGTAAAATATAATAACAATTTTTTCTTACATATCAAAACACCCCACAAGGTGTGAGGTATGCCCCCTATACCATAAGAGAAAATACACCACCAAATGTAACGTGCTATCTAATTTTATTTTATTTTATCTTATTTTTTTTCCTGGAGGCAGACCTTTCAGCCTCGTATAGTAAACATGCTATCTAATTTTACTTAAGCCAATAGGTAAGAAATGATTTATATGAAGTGCTGATTCCAGCAACATACAAGATATAGTGAGATAATTCACATTTTGGTTGTCTCGCTAAATCTTGCTAGGCTTTGAATAATTGCATGCATATTTGCTGCGATGTGTCTTGAGGTGTATACACATGACGTCGCGAAAAAGTACACATATCGCGACACAGGAGGTACGCGACACTGTGAGATATACTAAGATATACCACAGAAAATCCATCTTGTTGGTGGAACCAGCCCTTAAGACGAGGAATGACCTTCAGCGGAAGTCATCACATGTGTTGAGTGAAGGGTAAAACAAGGTCAACACAATACAGGGTTTCTGTGATTGGCGTTCTCTCAGCTAACCATACTAACCATACTAATCAACTTACAAAGTTTCCCTCTGCATGCCTTCAAACGAAAGCAGAGCAATTATTCCTTCCGCGAACCCAACAGAGTTACTGACTCGACCTGCTTCAAACGCGTGGTTGATTGAATGCGGAGAATTGAGGAAACCATATCTGGACGGTTCTGGGTACCTGTTAAGTACTGGACCTCTGTGAACACACACCATATACACGATAAAATAACGGGGAACTGTTCTCCATTGTAACCCTGGTGCGGCAGAGAAGTGTTACAGTGGCTGTAATTTGTGAGGGAGAGGCCAACGAAGCCATATCGAAATCTGGCACAAGTTACAAACTTCTCTTTTTTTCAAATTTATTTTGTTATGTTACCATTATATAAATGGTCACTAGGCTCACTAACCACACCTAGCCACATCCTGGTACGATAGTGGTCGTAGATCTACCTCTTAGATTTTATTAGTTGATAAAATCTTAGTACCAGTATTAGATACTGTTGCCCTTAAATCTCCATTTGCCTGGATTAATCCAAACTCTGACAAACCTTGACCCCCACCCCTCCCCCCAAAAAACAACTCTCGTTTACAACAACAGATCCTAAAATCTGCTTGATTTACCCCATTCACCACTATTCACCATAGTATGGAGAATGTAACAATCATTTAACTTTTATCCCTTCCCTGAATTCTAGTAAAGAACTTCATTGAGATCACAGCATATATTTAACAACACTTTATTCGTGATCCATTTAAAGTTGGCAGTATAAGTTACTGAACATAATATACTTTTTTTTTCATTTACTGCATTACTATTGGATTTGTACAATGCTAATTCATGGGTTGCAGCAGCTATTTGAGAGGCAGGAACCTATAGGTCGCGCCATCATATAGAGGACTGGAAAATACCAATTTTTGGCATGACACTCAAAAGTACTCATGACAGAGGCTGTACACAAGGTATAAATTACCAAGAGGCAACATATTAAAGCTATCATTGCGATGTGCATATTGAACTTGTTGAAAGAAGTAATCTGTTATACATTTTTATATATCTTGTGAAAAATCTTGTGGAAAGTTAGGCAAAATAAAGATGAAGTTTCTGTAGTCTTTAGTATGAGGAAATTATGAAAGCTGTATGATTAATACCATTTTGATACCTTACTTTTGGTTGTACTGATAGTATAAACTAATTTATATTGTTTTGTTAACACCTTTTTCTGATGCCTTTTCTACGTCAAAGTAACGTCATGGTTGGCGGTAATTGAGAAAAGAAGGCTTGTGGGATGATGCAATATTTTGTTGTTGCCATTACAGTAGTTCTTTTCTTTTAATCGTCACAGAAAAGAATGCCTTACTCAAATGAATGAGATATACAATAACATCAATGCATCAGATTTATTCATGGGGAAAAAATTACACTATGGATGACCAAAAAACTGGCTATATGCTGGTCGGGCCTATAGATGCATGCATTTCACAGGGTCGCCAGACATGATCTCATTACGTTGAACAGCAGAGCTACTCAGATTTTGTGAAAATGAAACTGCAGACATTTGTCTGTCCGTTATCGATGCGGCAATGATCAGATAGTCTGGTGGTGAAATCTGATGGGATATTAAGCTGAAACAAAAAACAAAGTTTTTTGTTTCACGCTGGCTTTTAACTGAGTATCTTTCCCGCCTCTCTGGTTAAACAGCTATTTTCCACCTGATACGAGGGCGCCAGTGAAAACACCGAGAGAGTCTCTATCGTTTTTAATGGAGGATACAATAAAAAGGAACTGCAGCGAGAACTGTAGCCGCTGAGAACATGCCATAAGTTTTGGTCGCGGGGTAATCTCATGAGGCAAATCTTTGTGAGATTATGTAGCAAAGCAAAATGAATGGTGTTTTTTCAGTGGCTATAGATGAAGTGCGGTTCAGATTTTATCTCACACCAATCACTAATTAATTGGCTAACATTTGTGATATCCTCCCGATTGAGTTTTTTTTTTACAATATTCCATGGGCGTTGAGTACGAGTTCCAATGTGAAGTCTATGGGGTAAAATACCAGGGGTGAGATAAAATATGTATATCCTCCTAGGAGGATACATGAAAATCATCACATGCAAAATAATGCTTAAGAAGATATTGTCTTTCTTCAATGCTGAAATGATCATAAATTCAACCTGTTTCTGATAATACTGTGCGTATCCACCTTGTACACTGTAAAGAATTTCAGTAAAATATACGAGATACTACCGTAAACGTAGACGGGATATCACTGTAATCTTATCCACAGTTCCATACCATATATTTGATACCAAAAAACGGTATTCAACTGTAAACATATTCAGGACTGTAATTCACCCAATCTACAGTCAGTTTACAGTATAAAACTGTAAATATGGATACATTAGATACACTTAGAATAACTCCAATATCAGCAATGAATCAAAGTGGTGAATAAAATGCAAGAGTTAACTTCATCAAAATGTGTAATAGATATTTATTAATCTCCTCTGAGGTTTCTGCTATTTAGAACACATTTATTCTCAGGTTGTCATGACATTGATATCATTTAGAGGATTAGACACCACTTTCATAGGACATTTCTAAAACATAACTAGGATTGAATTCACCCTACCATATCAAATGCAGCCTTATACTGTCAGATTCTGATCAGTATGCCTGTGAAATAGGCTGCACTAATAACATCAGAGTTGAAAAACTTAGATGTTGAAATATCATTGATCATGATTATTGATACTGATAGGAAATTTATGATGGTAGCCGTCACAAAATAATCATTTTAGTTTTCATGATCAGAATATCTCCTAGTAGCCACCCATAAAGTCCATATGCATTGAGGTGGGGGGGTTGGAGGGTCAAGGATTTTGGATATTCTGCATATGCTCCTTCATTGTATCTTTTGCATACAACATTGGCAGGAGGGTGGAGGGTAAAAAATTTCAGAAGTTCTGTGGACATACTTTATGGATGGTCCACTACATGAAACAGCTCTCAAGAACAAGATTTCTGGTATATGTATATTGAAGGGCTGTACATGTAGTATATTTCATTCAGCTTTGCGCCTTCGTATTTACAGGTTTCAACAGTGTAGTTGATTGTTCATTATTATCGCTCATGCTCGGATATTACTACATTTAAACTATGAGGAGGATACGTCCTCATGTATCAGAAGCAGGATATTATTATACACCCAAGGGCAAATGTATATGAAATACTACCCGCTGTTAGTGGTGTAGAATAATTCTTTTATTAAAAAATCCAACATCTGCAGCAATAGCAGTTCTTCCTATTGGAGTAAAATAATGTTGAGACGTAGTAAATGTTAGGGAGCATTGTGTCCATAGTGTACATAGTACATATAATGATATAATTTCGTGTTTTTAGGGATATAATGATAATGCTAATAATGATCAGATGAGTGAATCCGTAGCGATTCCGTTCTCAGCCTGTTGTCCCATAAAATACAACTCTCCTCCTCTGGCGTCGGTATATATTTTATGGGATAAAATACCTGGAATGTTTTCTACTAATGTCGTGTATGTATCTGGTTCTGTTTGGGGGATGTGGCGGGGTTGCAGTCCTCAGGCACCACCACGTAGAGAAGTAATGTTTAAATATTGACAATTTCATCTTCAAACTGGTATCTTGAGACCTATTCTAATGCCAAATGACTCAGATATCAAGTTTTATCCAGTTTGTCATAACCCAATCGATAAAATAGGCCTATTGATAATTGCTCAATTTATATAGCAAATGTACTGAAATATACAATTCTTCTTCAATTCTTTCAAAAACAAGGTCGGTATTTTCTTATACCGGTACATCTACTATACTTTGAGGAAGTTTAAGGAAAATAACACGGGTTTTTCTATATGAAAAGCAACTACGTAGAATTTCTATATACACGCTTATATAGTATAATCACAATATTTATCTGAAAATCACAAATTAGCACAGTGACCCCTGATTTTCAATGTAAATATGTGTTCTACAATACCTTGAGCTTATCATAATCAATTTTCAGGAAAATGACATGGGTTTTAATTTTCAAGGTAAATCGTCCGATATGCCTTTAATATAAAGCTGGCAACAATGCTTTACACCCACAACAATATCCTCAATTATTCCCAGCATTAACAAAGTCATTTTGGCAGTTGGTAAAAATCGTTAGCTCATTGTAAGCTTTGTTCTCTCATTCAGCTACCCAGATCTATGGCTGGAATGGCAAATAGAAATCCTTATTTTATGTCTGCATTGCCACTGAGTGCCCCCATAAAAACTGACCTCGCTCTGCTCTAAGCGAAAGAGTCCATGACTTCACCTTCGGGTAAAACGGCGGCGACTCTGCACCGGTTGACCCTGTTTTGGTTGTCGTCTGCTACGAGACTCAGATGGAGGCTGGATTCCGGAGATAAAAGTTGGATTTCACAAGGGGCAAACGGATCTGCCTATGACACATTGAATCGTGTCCTATTGAGTTACAAAACGCCCTGGCGATAAATTGCCACTGACACTGCTCTCTGCTTGATTGACCCACAATGGGGATTGAATTTTAATATGAGGTAAAAAAAAAAAAAAAAAAAATAAAAAAAAGAAGCAAGCCAGAACAAGCACAACACGGATCTCCAAATGAAATAGAAATGAATACACCCATAGAAATAAGTCCTATTATATCTTCAGTGTCACCAGCGTACAGAGGCTTATGAATTTATATCGATTTTTATCGCTGTCGGCGTAGTGCCTAATCCGTATTTTTCTCGGCTCTAATTAATTGGAGTAACTTTTAGATTAAACTGAAATTGTAATCGCACATAACAATTGCAATAGAGTTCCCGTATTTGGATGGTATAAGGCAGATAGCTATTGCGTTATGGAGATGGCCACCTTGCCCGCAACACCATACAAAACAGCTATCAATAGATTTAAAAAAGGTTTTCTTTCGGCTCGCCATAGAGGGGTTTAGCCTCATCGCATACTTATCAATGGATTATAACAACTGATAACAGCGGTTGTCCTCTGACTACAGTGCCCCTACAAGTGGATGGTGGCAGAACTAGCCATCTCTCTGTGGCCTATACCGTATCCGTTATGTGCCAGTGAACCCACCATTTATATATCCCGAACCTGAGTATTTTCAACTCGCTGCATCCAACCACTGCCAGTTATACGGCACATAGCTAGCCTGTTATGGAAGTCGCCATGGAAAATAACAGAGGTCATTCCCCTGCTAGTGGCGCCATCTTCACGTGTCGCACTGGAAATCCCCATGACACCCCCCTAGTGGATGGCCATGGAAACAAAGCATGCTTTTTGTTACATGGGAGAGCTACGTATTAAAAAAATAGCAGCTTTCCACTTTTCATGAGAATCCACCTTTTTTATTAGACCTTTTTCCACAGGCTGCAGTTTCGCACCTTATATGCTCTGGTTAAGCAACGCCTGCAGCCAAACAAACACATTGCAACATATTCTTCAGCATTGGATAACTGAGTGGTTTAAACTTTTTTTCAATCTTAACACAAAATTCACCATGTTTGGTGGTCATCCATTTTGTAAACTTGACATACACAGGTTGACGGCAACCTCCATTATCGACATAGAAAAATAAATATATATTACTACTGATAATGATAGGAAAGGTGAAGCGTACATCTATGATCCTGGTACCTTTATAATACCTGTGTATATTATTTCCAGAGAAAGTGCAATGATTGCATTGTATTTTATGGTATTCCAGTTCCAATTCCATGTGTCATATATGCATATGATCTCAATCATACTTTTGATATAGCATAGATAACACAGGAACACTAAAAGAGGATACACAATAATACATTGGTGGGCCAATGTTGTTGGTTTATTACTAACTGCTGTGCGGTCCATTAGGGAGGCAGATATGTGGAAAATCACCATGAATGGGCAAATACTGATATTCCGGCAATCAAACGGATGTGTTGGGAGGTCAATAAAGACACTTGCGAGATAACATACTGGTTTCACTGTTGGAAGAATTTATTTTGTATAAAACAATGAGAGAATAAATTGGGCCTCATTCCCACCAGTAAACTAGGGTCCAAACCTTCCCACATACCCCAGCCCCATTCCCTAACCAGTAACGATGGTTTTTCCATGTTCTCTCAGCCTCTCTGAGGCAGTAAATTCCACATACAAATATTTATTATGTTTTTCATGACCCAAACTGACATCCGTGAATACATACATAATATTGACTGGTTTCAGAAACAAGCGACTGTATGCTCCGTGGAGTTAATATGTAATAATATCCGAGCCTATGTGAGGACATTGCGTAGAGTCAACTCCGAGGAGCATACAACCGCTTTTATCTGAAACCAGTCTATATTGTATTCATTATCCGCCTTCTCTGGGCAAGTGGCATATCGATATCAGTTCGTATTAGTTTTGCACTATTTATCCGTATACACTATTTTCCGTATGCGCCCCCCCCCCCCCCCGGAGCATACAACATATCTGTATGCTCCGGGTATGATGATGCACACTCCCTATGTGTTTTCCATGAACCCTTTGTATTAGGTAAATAATAAAAAATAATGAAGAGAAAATAAAGTATAACTGAGTTTGCATCGTGTAGTACGCATTGATGTGTGGACGTTCTGTGTACAGTCTTCTACAATGGGGAGGGATGGGGTGGGCGAGTCTATTTTTTATGTATCCTCATGGCGCATGCGTTCTTCCAGAATCGAGGTCAAGGGTCAGGAGAATCCGGGTCACAGTGGCGGGGTCACTGGGTGCAGAGTGACTTAATGGCCGTCTGCTTGGAGCGCTCCGGTGTAATGCCTCCTGTGTCTGCATCTCTAATGATGTTTACCATCTATACTCTGTCTCCAGTAACATGGCACGTCTGCGAGCAAAACGCACCGAGTGACCGCTTAAATCAGACTCTTTAACCTTGTTCCAGTTGTTCCAGAGATGACGGCTTTTTACTTGTATATTGAAATGCAAGATATTTCTATTTCTATTCATGTTTCAAACAATTAACACAGTCCATCTTGGACAGTATAAAGTATGAGGTGAGCTTGTATGTCAACGGAAGATTCCTGTAATCGTTTGAAATGCCACAAAGGAAGACCATCCTTGTGATGATCTGTGGATAATAGACAAAAAACAAAAAAACAAACCTGCTTTAAGTGTCAAACGGTATTGGGAATTAGAGGAAAGTACTTGAAAAATAGTAACAACATGAACATGTAGCAATGAGAATGAGAAATTAGAAAAAATACTTGAGGTATAAATTTGTTAGGTTGCATTAGTAGAATAACCATGAGATGAAACTAGATCTTTTGGAATTTTTAAGAAAGTCCCATTATTAGCTGAGATATTTAAGAAATACCCAATTGTTTGACCATTAGAATGAGTCAGATATTGAGCAGCTCATCTATGGGGCTTTAGCATAACACCATGGACCTCAGACAGTGTGGAATTATCATTAATGAAAACTTCTCTTTGTAAATAATATCACTTTGTCCCTGTTACTTTGCACATAAGGGTAATTGGACACACTTAATATGATGCTAATATCAATTTTCATGCATTTTTGATATATAATTGCTAATTTGTATATTAATTAGGACAGAGTAGGTGTTATGTGAAAATAAATTGCTGTATTTACCACATGAATCCCACTTACAATCCTATGAAAGCAATCCTATCAGATAAATCCATTGTAACTCACATAGTTACCATCTTAGGATAACATTTCATCTAAACTATTGTTAATTTGCATATGTAATTGGTAATTAGCATATTACTTATGGCGATTTAGGTGTTATGCTGTATTTCCCACATGAATCCCACTGCCCTGGATACTGAGCCATTACAGTCTGAGTTGTCTGTGCCAACTGATCAGAGACGGAGTATAGGTGAATGACCCTTTTCGCGGATGAGTCAAGCATTAATGAGTTTCTAGTGGAGTGTGCTTAACTTGGTAACTGTTTCACGTCAACAACATATTTACTCTTGTCTGTACCATCCATGTATGCTGAGGCCACCACCCCTATACCACCTACCACTGGCAATATGGGACCATATGATCGTTCTGAAATTCACGGAAACAGGGGTCAAATGTTGTGTGATACTATTCCAGAGAAAGATATATATATATATATAATCACCTTTTTTGAAAGAGACATATTTCTTTGTTTGGGTGTGTACAAACTTATTGAAAACGTTGAAAAATATTGACTGAAATAAGAGAAACTTTAATCGTTGATGTGATGTCATACCAACAAATTTTTTTACAGTGTTTTCATATCTTTTATCGCAGATAATAGAAGAAGAGGTTTGTCTGTAATTCTATCTTCACATCTCATTCTTTCCTATTTCAAATAAAAGCATTACTCGATATAATGTTATTTACATGAAAACAAATTACATTATATCCGATGATGCCTTTTGCATTTGTAATTGATCATTCACCGTTTTTTGGTAGGAAAGAAATGCACTGATTTTATGAGTTACACTTAGAAGAAAGCATGTCACAGTTCATACCAACATTTCATAGTGTAGACAATAGATATCTGTGGAAACACAATTTATCTTGTCGTCCTGATATGTTAACTCCATAAATGGAAGATAAAAGCCTCACCATATCCACCTTTTTTACGCTCGCGCCATTTTGTAATGGCTGTTATGTACGTCACATCTTTTATACTTAATTCCAGAATTGCATAATTCGACGACCACTTGGTCGTTGAGTTTTCTTTTTATTCTATAGTTTTTTTTATGAACTGTTGTGAGTAGAACTATGATTAATAGAAATATACAGGGAAGATAGATGTACATGCATGTCTCTTATCTATAATTCTAGAATGTCACAATTCTTGATGATCATCTAAAGTTGATGAGAATTATTGTTCTAGACATACAATTTAGTAATAGATATGTATTCAGGTGTATGGTTCGGCGAATGCCGAAATAAAATATACACACATTTTTATGATATGAATGAAATATTTATGATGTGAGTGAAATATTCATAATATGAATGAAATATTTATTAACATAAAGCACTTTGTTTACCTACGTCACATAAAAGGCAACCTCCATCTATTATTATAGTGTAAACTACGGTCATCACTTATTGATATATTTCTAGTATAATTGTATATTAATTGTAAATTGATGATAAATCTGCCGACTGCTATGATCCTATTGTACTCAGACAAATAGTCGAACACTTATGTAATTTCTCTCCCGCCTTTCACGGCCACTCTACTCACGTGACCACGCGCTGGACGCCATTCTTGCATTTCACTATCATTTTATTGCTCTATACATAAGCAAGTATACTATTGTATACCTAATGACTAATGTGTTTATTTAGTGGCGGAAATACTCTGAACCCTCCACGCGCATTTTATGCCTGGCATCCTGTTTTTTTAAAGATTTAATAGAAACCAAACGAGAGTTAGCCTTGTTAATGTTTATGCCACGATGGGCAGGTTGTGTATTACTACACGAGGCATTAGTCGAGTGTAGTGAGTAGCAAACCTGGCCAGAGTGGATTAAACATTGAGAAGGCTAACTCGAGTTCGGTTTCATATCTATCCTACCCCGTCACACCGATATGAAGAGAAAATCTTGTAATCATCCATGTTAGTAGCGTGTTGACACTCATCTGAGGATGGCCACATTTATCAATGCTGCCGAATCTACTTTTGTTATCTGGTCCCTGATTGGTCCGTTTTTTTATTCACCTCGGTGCATAAATAACACTTTATTCAACGCTCTGTCAAATACATTGAGTCAATGTTAAACCTATGGCGTTTTTTACTAGGGGTAGGATAAAGGTACATATGTTACCCAAAATATATACATCCGTCTGTTATCCTTAGGTTTTTTTAAATAAGGTACATTTGTTATCCAATATATATTACATCACAACTGGGAGTAAATGAACCAAGTGTGACTAAAATACATTCTTCAACATGCAGTATATATTATATATATATTATAATTTTACTAATAATGCATAATATTTACTCCTCCTTCAGCGTGCTAAATCATGGGTTTGTATACCGTGTCTTCTTTACTCCAGTCACTCATTGTGATTCTTAGTCACTGTCGCCGCTTTCTGCCTTATTTCCAATCAGAAATAAAAGAAAACTGATTAGGGGTGGGAGAATTCTGAAATTTTAACGTGCAAGGTCCAGGGGCCAGTTTAATAATCTAGGATCGTACATGAAGACCCTTTTCTGTGCCTCAGACAATGGTTATCGTTTAATCATATTTAAGTCTGTTCAGTATTAGCCGTCCAAAAGGTCGTCCATTAGTGTTGAATAAAATTGACCCACATCATCCCTTGGTCTCTCTATATATCATACAGAAAAGGGTCTACATGTAGGATCCTAGATTATTAAATGGATCCCTTGGATGTCACGAGGCTGTTAGACTGTAGAACGTAAATTCCAGAATTCCCTCATAACCCATAATCGGTATTTCTGTATATCATATATCTCTAAATATTCAAATTATGTCATATTTCTCAACTGAAATCTTGCCAATGTGATGCATGTGACACTCAAGGTTAACGCTTCACAACATTGACTGGTGTAGGTATATGACAATAATCCATTCGTGTGAATGGCGTGGCTGACTACACCATTATCATTGCTTATATTTCTGTCGCCATGTCAAAATGGTAAATGAGTAGGCTTATGCTCAACTCACATGCTGCTAGCCTGCAGATACTGCACAATTTAAAGCATTATTCATAGAAATGCTTATTTAGAACTGGATCGAGAATCGTATTTTACGATTCGAGTATGGTTCTGGATTTATCTCACCCATTTCAATTACATTAAATAGCATCACAATTTATTTAGGTTTATCTTACCCATTTCAATGTCATTAAATAGCATCACAATTTATTTAGGTATCAGTAATTTCAATAAGGCGACAGAGACGTCAGCCTTTTGGGCCGTTTGCCCCAGCTTGTCAGAAATGAACCTTTTCGTTTTGTTTTACCTTACATGGGTTTGTTATAAATACATATATCGTGTTGTACAAGTGCACCATCACAGCATATACATCAGGCACACAAAAATATATCACAATTACCGCAAGCAGTGGTAAACTTATGCGGCATTTCCACCTGACGGCAAATGTCCACTTATCATGTGGTCACTTTAATATCAGTCATCGGGTGGTCGCACTAATGAATTCTTCTTTACACATAACACACAGATTATGGTAATGTTGCATCTATTACTCACCTTTTGAATAAACATTAGACAAAAAATCGTGTAAATTATAAGAAACTCGACGTAAGTGCTGTGCATTGTTTATATAGAATGGTTCCTAAATTGCCCGTGAGCTGGCAGAAAAAGCCGTATTGTATTGGGAAGATTACGGAAAGCCGTATTCTACTCAATAGCGATCTGTAGGCTCTATAGGTTCGGTATGGAGACTCCGTATTTGGTGTGTGATATGTTGATTTATAATGATGTGTGAAGAAGTCTAATTGAACAAATTAGACGTTAAACTACGCAAACAATTATGGTGCTCATGTGTGAGAATAAGTAAGAGCATACAACTTCAGACAAAATACTCGCTATTCGGCGATGGAAAGCTCACCTGAGAAATGAGTCCACATGTTAACTGAGACTTTTCTACAGAGCAGCTGACCTCATGAGAAAAATGTTGTTTCTATATTTATCACTCCCGGACTCGTAAATATTCCCTCCGTCTCACGACGTTGGGGCAAGTATTTGACTGTCCGGGACGTCGTATTTATTTCTAGATAGATTTTTCGGGGCCATCCATTAAATATATATGAAAAAAATTCAAAATTTTTGACCCCCCCCCCATTCCCGATCTTGTACGCCATAGAACAAAGAAGGATTTCCGAAATTTTTGTTCCCCCCACCCCCACTCCCAATCTTGTATTCAATAGAACACAGAATGAGGTTACGCAAAATTTCCGAAATCTTGGACACCCGCCCCACCCCTCTCCCAATCTTGTACACAATAGAACAAAGAAGGAGCATATCAAAATTTCCGAATTCTTTTATCCCCCCACCCTCAGTGCGTACGTACTATATGGATGGCCCCTTCCCAAAACACTTGCCATATTCACCCCCTGATATCAAAAAGCCACCTGCGTTCCACCTAGCCTCGTTTTCACTGATCCCACTAATGCGCATGCCCTGTCCTGCCTCGTTTCCAGTTGGTGAAGGACGAGTTTCCGCGAAGCGAGCGTCAGAAGCAGCTTCCGCCGACGCCGCTGCGACTTCCGCCCATCACGCCCATTGAGAAGCGCGTCAACGTTCTGCCGTCCACCAGACCCGTGCCCGCCACCACCAACTCCATGATCGGCTGGAGGTCGGCCGACCCCCGCCACAGCCTCGAGGTCTACGGCGGCTACGCCAAGCCCAAGGGCGGGCTCGTCAGGCAGCTTAACTGGCCCACGGAGGCCATCGATTAATTAATTATTATCCTGTGTGAATTGTGGACAGCAGGGGATTGGGGTGGTGGTGTCCTATTTGGTTTTGATATGAATCAGGAAAGTTTTATCCTTTTTAAAAATTTGTCTTCTTTAAAAAAATTTTTTTTAACAAATGGGTTGGGTTTTTTTCACCAAGAGATGTACATTTGTCGTTGTTATATCTTACATTTTCCTGTAAATCTAATACTGCTGTACACACCACGTTTCCTAAATTTGATTAATTTATGTCATTTTGAAAGTGATTTATGCCATGCGGTTCTTTCATCCTTTTAAAATTTCACAGTATTATTTTACTATCGAGGTAATTAGTATGCTTGATTTAAGATACTTTGAATTCAGTTTATGACATTGTTCAATGTCAATAATCAAAGATACCATTAGGTGCGTGATTTGAATTCTAGATATTTTGAATTAAATTCTAGAGACATTGTTGAATATAATAAAATATAACGTGAAGGAATTCTCATGGAAGCCACAGGAAGTGTTGGCTTCACAAGAAGCCACCTTCTAATGGACTAAGGTAATAAGGGGACTTCAGCCCGGAACTGAAAACCACGAGATGCAGCAACATACAGCAACGATTAACATCAGTGATTGACTGACAATTCATCATTTATCACGACACGTTTAACTTCTTGAGTCACACATCACATAGTGTTAACAGAATAATTCCCCTCTGTGGTTGCTATTTCTTGTCTGTATAGAGGCATGGGCTTTGTACTTGAACATACTGTCCATGCTAGAAGTCATGCTTTTAGAAGTTCTTGTAAGTATAAGCCATTTTCCACTGGCCGATTATTCGCCAATGAAATCTAGACAATGTTTGTCGGCCAATGGAAACGGGCCTTCTACGGGGAACTCGATTTATCGTTACTGTTTTCGTCGGCCAGTGGAAAATGTTTTATGAGTACCGTGACTGTTGTTGCAATATGCCTCTAGCAGGTGATATGGCACTGAACCCCACAAAACGATATCTGCTTGGCCTTTGGTTCCTCAGTTTATCTTATCAAAAAGAATTATAAATGTAGTATCTGCATCCAAGACTTTCAACATGTCCAATAATGATAGTGATAGATTAAGATGTTATTCTATGTTTATACATTTTCACTTATCATCACAACTCTCTCCACGATTGTATATGTGTATATTCATCATATCATGCAACAATTATATTTGAATAGATCAGAGAATAGTTTATGACAATTATGGGACAATCTATTCAGATAGCTTAGACTAAACAATGAGATGGTTACAACCAATGTTATAGATGTTTCAAAATCAGTTCACACATACATGTGCTAACAACAAACATATTGTTATTATACTGTACTTGCCTAAAATGGCATATTCTGCTTTTAGCTGGTGTTTGTGTGCTTGTTACAGAAGATTATGTTATAGTATGTGATCATTTCGTACAAGGTTTATATGCTATCTGTACCATCTCCACTTCATATTCTAATAAACTTACATTTGTGCAACTCAAATCCTTGTGTATTGATGCACAATTTGGCATCTCTTGACCCAAGTGCGCTTGAATGTTGCTCTTTGAGTTCAGTTGCGATATCTGCACAATCAGATTGCAGTTTTTTGTTGGAACATTTTTTCATTGCGCAATAAAGAAACCCTTTCACTATAGCCTTTATATATATATTTACCGTATTTATGCCACAGCTGTTGATGATAACGTTCAGTTTACAAGGAGTCTTTTCTTAAGGGGCAGATAACTATTGTGATATAGAGGCAGCCATCTCGATACCAATATCACCAAATAAAACACCAGGTGGTAGGTGTGGTTGTCTTTGGCTTATAACAGTTGATAACAGCAATTGTTCCCCCAACTACAGTGGCGCCATCTTCTTGTGTCGCCCTTGAACTTGTCCAGTTTCCTGGTGGATGACGGCGGACCTAGCAATCACTCTGTGCCCTTAAAATCATACTTCATCACATTTTCCTTTGACAGAATAAACCCCAGATGTGATGAACTGGAATATGATTGTATACATATTTGGGGTCCAGTATTTTGGTTTCATAGTATCGTTTTACATTCCCTTGAACACGCTTACACATATTGTATGATCTTGTGTATTTTATCGGTATTGTAGTTATCTTATAAACAGTCACCACACAGTATTATTTTATATTATTTCACGAAACAAATATTTTATTGGATGATATCTCCTCTTTGGCGTCACAGATATAATACTTTACAGTTTATTGTGTGGAAGCTAGAATTCAATGGAACACTGTGATTAATAAAGAGTAGCAATAACTTTCACTTGATCCGACATTGATGCAAATCGCCAACTGTTAACCTCAGGATCCTCACTGTGTATATGTATAGCTCTTTCTCTTGGCGTGTATTTTTCCATACTGTTATCGCAATTAGCCTTTTGTTAAATAAAGATTTGTTCGGGAATCTGGTGTTCATATTGAGTTGGTTCTCCTTAAAGACAAATGCGGGTAGTTATCGCACTGCTCCCTTTATAAACTTAAAATTTGGGGGTCACCGTGCTAGTTTTTGATTTATAGATCAATATTATGATAATTTTATATTAGAATATATAGAAATTTTAAAAAGTATTTTTTCACATAGTAAAACCCATGTCATTTTCCTCAAGCTTTCACAAAATATAGTACATATATAGTACTACTTATTTAGGTATCAAAAATCCTAGGTCACCATTCTTGTTTTTGAAAGAATTGAAGAAAATCATATTTTTCAGTACATTTCCTACGTAAATCAAGCAAATGTAAATTAGTCTAGTTTGCTATTAAGATTTGATAAACTGGACAAAATGTTCAATTTACTCATGTAGAATTAGAATGAATCCCAAGAAACCATTTTTGACTAATATTTGACATTATTCTAAAATCACCAGGTGGCGCCACTGTGAATTGTAGGATATGCCTTTAAATACATTTGATCTCTCTTGAAATGCTTAAAAGTAATATTGCAATAGAGAGAAATTACATATTGATTACTGGCCATTCTGATTGCAAGTTAATGTCACAGTCCCCCCCCCCCCCCCCCAGAAAAAGTTTTTAATTAGAAATTTCTTCATCATAGAACATAATGTTTAAATAGGGCAAATGACGTCAAATGTTCTGAGTGTACAACCGCTGCCAAAAGTCAATATACAGAAGTGAGGATTGGTAGAGAAAGGTACTTAATGAAGCCTACAACACAAAACATGCAATTTGTCCAGTCTTATACTCCAAGAATAAACATTTGAAATCATCAGCAGACGACAAATAAAGGCATAACCCACAATTCACGGTGGCGCCTCCTGGTGATTCTTAAATATTGTCAATTATCAGTCAAAACTAGTTTCTTGTGATTCGTTCTAATGCCACATGAGTAAATCTAATGTTTTCTCAAGTTTATCCTATCTCAATAGTTAGTATAGCCCAATTTACATTTGTTTGATTTACATAGAAAATATGGGCCTCTTCAGTTCTAAAAAGACAACAAACAAAAAAAACCCCCAAAAAACAAGTGCAGTCACATATATTTTATGGTGTTTAAATGCGTTGTATTACACATTTACTATAATCTGTTAACGTTTGAAGAAAGTGACATAGGTTTACTGTCTGAAATACAACTTTTACAACAATGTAGATCATCAAATTCAAAATGCAGGAGATTGACATGGCCTTCTTTTCAAGTCTAACTGTCTGATCTGCTTTGAGACTTCTCTGAGTATGTTCATTGTCGTCTGATTCTAATAGCGACTTCTTTCCCGCGGATCACAATTACTTTGCAACAAGTCTGCATCTGATGTATCAAAACTTACAAACTCATCTCAAGCAAATTACTTTGATGAAACAATGTTTCATTTGTCAGCAACTTAGCTGAGGATTAAATTTCTAATCACAGCACATATAGGAGAGAAATATAAACGACTAACTGTTTTAACCTTTAGAGAAGATGATTTGTTCAAGTATCATTTCAGCTTTGGAGAATGCATGGGAATATCATCTCCCCAAGAATAGATACATCCCCACCCCCACTTAAAACAAAAGCATAATTACATGAACGCAGGATGGCCATTTTGAAATAACTTATCAATATTCCAATTCGTGTCTAAAAGGCTGTACATATTGTCAGACATTTAATAGATTGATATCATTTTAAAATGTCACGAGACAGTGATTTCTCATATAAGATGGCCATTTGATGAGCGATCTTCTTAGCTTGATACAGAGTTTTTGAGAGGACGATACAACAATTATGCGTTTTGCTGCACCGACAACTGCCGAACGTGTTGTAGGACTTTATAAGTGTGAAGAATCTTTTGTTTCAGCCGTTTTTGTTTCCATTAAAATGTTACGTTTGATAATGTATTGCCTTGTTTTGTTACTTGAGATCCAACATACATTTTCTGGTTGAAAGTTGATTCATACCGTCATCATCGTTGTAAATCTCCTCATACGTTTCTCTCTCTCTCTTTCTTTAGCTCTCTCTGTCTCTCTCTCTCGTTCTATAATAAAGATCGGTTTTGTATACGAGTGGACGTAATCTACGAATATTTGACGCTTGGTAAAATCCGAGCGACAACTACTACTTGAAAACCAAGTTATTTCCACATTAACATGGGACAGTGGGAGATAGAGGCCTAAAGAATCCAAGCTGGCACCTCCAGTATAAATATATAAATCATTGTTAAGATTCTCTGCTTCTCTATTGCCATATTCTATCCCTTTATAGAAATTAACTTTCTTGGTAAATACCTTCTCATGTTTCGTAATTGCAAATATCCTCCTTCTAATGCTTATTTTCATATTTAGACCAACTCTTGTTTCCTACATGCCGTAATCATCTTTTAAGTCAATATCATTTTCTATTGAAGAGCAGCACTGTAAGGACACAATACACTCGACTGTTAATTAATCAAGAGAGACATCGCCTGCAACAAATGTACATTCCTGTATACTACTAGCTATCCGGAAAATGACACTCCAGGGAGTTGGCTTCCCTCTTCTTAAAGTTATATCATACAGCACTCAGTGGCGCCACCTGGTGATTCTCAAATACTGGCAATTATAAACTGACACCGGTTCCTTTGACTTATTCTAATAATAATTGAGTGATTCATAACATATTATCATGTTTGACCTATACAATGTGCACACATTAGACCAATTTACATTTGACCGATTTGCATATGAAATGTACTGAATAATTTAGTTTTCTTCAATTCTTTCAAAAATAAGGAAGATGTGTCCTATAAGTTTTAAACTTAAATATGTAATATCATATATTTACTATATCTTGTAAAAGGTTGGAGGAAATGACATGTGGGAACCGTTGCCGCTCTTAGTGACGCATGCAGTTCCCTCTCAATCCATTATAACTCACATGAATGCCTCTAGTAACAGGACTCTAGTAACGTTATCAATGTGCTCTTTCTGTGACAGCCTTGTTATCATTTTAACAGGGGACAGGCGTTTAGTAACGTTATCAATGTGCTTTGTCTGTGACAGCCTTGTTATCATTTTAACAGGGGACAGGCGTCTAGTGACGTTATCAATATGCTTTGTCTGTGACAGCCTTGTTATCATTTTAACAGGGGACAGGCCTTTAGTAACGTTATCAATGTGCTTTGTCTGTGACAGCCTTGTTATCATTTTAACAGGAGACAGGCGTCTAGTAACGTTATCAATGTGCTCTTTCTGTGACAGCCTTGTTATCATTTTAACAGGAGAAAGGCGTCTAGTAACGTTATCAATGTGCTTTGTCTGTGACAGCCTTGTTATCATTTTAACAGGAGACAGGCGTCTAGTAACGTTATCAATGTGCTCTTTCTGTGACAGCCTTGTTATCATTTTAACAGGAGACAGGCGTCTAGTAACGTTATCAATGTGCTCTTTCTGTGACAGCCTTGTTATCATTTTAACAGGAGAAAGGCGTCTAGTGACGTTATCAATATGCTTTGTCTGTGACAGCCTTGTTATCATTTTAACAGGGGACAGGCGTCTAGTAACGTTATCAATGTGCTCTTTCTGTGACAGCCTTGTTATCATTTTAACAGGAGAAAGGCGTCTAGTAACGTTATCAATGTGCTTTGTCTGTGACAGCCTTGTTATCATTTTAACAGGAGACAGGCGTCTAGTAACGTTATCAATGTGCTCTTTCTGTGACAGCCTTGTTATCATTTTAACAGGAGACAGGCGTCTAGTAACGTTATCAATGTGCTCTTTCTGTGACAGCCTTGTTATCATTTTAACAGGAGAAAGGCGTCTAGTGACGTTATCAATATGCTTTGTCTGTGACAGCCTTGTTATCATTTTAACAGGGGACAGGCGTCTAGTAACGTTATCAATGTGCTCTTTCTGTGACAGCCTTGTTATCATTTTAACAGGAGACAGGCGTCTAGTAACGTTATCAATGTGCTCTTTCTGTGACAGCCTTGTTATCATTTTAACAGGAGACAGGCGTCTAGTAACGTTATCAATGTGCTTTGTCCGTGACAGCCTTGTTATCATTTTAACAGGGGACAGGTGTCTAGTAACGTTATCAATGTGCTCTTTCTGTGACAGCCTTGTTTTTATTTTAACAGGAGTCTAATAATGTTATCAATATGCTTTGTCTGTGACAGCCTATTCATGATTATCACCAGCATTCATTGAACAAATACAAATAGGAAATACTGAGGGAATCTTCAGGATGAATCTTCGCTATTTCTGGTGAATATACGAGGGAAGAAGTCCGACTCTCCAAACTCTCGCCTTTATGCTGCAGACCCTTTGAGCACGCGATGAAATATATGTCCTAACTGGCGGAGTTTCCGGTGGACAATCTGATGAGACCTCGACACCAAGAGGAGGGACCAAGTGAACAGGCATGAGAAATCTTGGCCTGATGCCCCAAGACCATCTCTTGACCGCCACGGCGCAGGCCAAGGGTCATATGTCTTAATCATGGGCCTATTACTGGCTTAAGTTATAGGCGCAGGGCGGCCTGTGAGACCGGAGAGACTTTGTCACCTCAGGCTGGTCCCCCTTAGAGCGAACTGTGACGAAGATGTGATGCCATTATGTGACACGTACAATGTGCAGTGTGAGATGTTATTTATTGGTACTTACTCTCTGTCACATACAATGTGTAGTGTGAGATGTTATTTACTGTTATCTCACCCCAGTATTTTTCTCCATAGGCTTAACATTAGGAACTCGTACTCCACGGCTGTGAGGTTCGCGTACCAAATGCTCAATGGCTAATTTGGTGATTCATTTCATCAATAAATAATGTTATATGGGGTGAGATAAAATCAGAAACCCACTCTATGAAAATAACTTGGTCAGCACTTGTTTGACCACAGAGTAATTCACTCAGCTTCGCTTTGTGAATTACTCTGCAGTCAAACTCGGTGGAATACGGGCCAAGCTATTTTCATCTCGTGGGTTTCCTTCTAATTATTTACTGATACTCACTCTCTGTTACATACAATGTGCAGTATTTATATAGAACGTCCTGACCACGCTGTACAAGCTACAGAATGAGATGATAATGTACGGTTCATACGGAACGAGGCGTTTACGCAGAGTTCCGCACGAACCGTAAATCATTATCGAGTTTTGTGGCTTGTACAAGCATGGTAGGTCGTTCTATATTTACTATATACCCGAAATTAATAAAAATGATTTATTCAATTTTACTTAACAACTAATATTTTAGTCAATGCGTACGGAACAGTGTTCCGTATTTTACCGCACGGAACACTGTTCCATTTGGTATTTTCACATTATATACGTCATGAGTATATACACAATATTACCATGATTTGGATCTGAGTGGCCGTATTCTCCGCGTAGTTGACGCGCATTATTGCGTAGGGTCAACTACAAGGAGAATACGGCCACACAGATCGAAATCAGGGTAATGTTGTATTTATTACTCACTTATTTTTTTAGATTTAAGCATTAAATATGATCTTTAGAAAACTTTTCAACATAGTTAAGAAGGGACTACTTTCATCTCAATGGGACTACTTTCATCTAAAAAAATCCGTATTCTCCTAGGAGATTCCGGAGGTCTGTATTCTACTCAGTAGCGATCTGTAATCTTCATAGTCTTAGTATGGAGACTCCGTATTAGGTGGGTAATAAATACTAAGAGATGCAATTTCCTGGTGCTTATTCTCTGTCTGTCACACACATTGTGCAGTATGGAATGTTATTCACTGGAGCTTACTTGCTGTCACAAACAGTGTGTGGTTTGAAATGTTATTTACTGGTGCTTACCCTCTGTCACACAAATTAATAAGTGTTATGAGGTAACAAAGACAAAACGCTCCATGTTGCAAGTGCAGAAAATCACATCTAATTTACATTTCATCCTGCCCACACCTTTATAAGGACTTCTCCTACTGATATGTTATTTGGAGTTTTTACATCAATTTTTTATTGTTTCTTTGTATTCGACGTTGGACGTCGTTCTTCCAAGTTTTTTTTTAACAATTTAGTTAACTGCATCTCTCAATAATGAGTTTTCAGATATATATAAGGACAAACAATTTTACAAATAGAATGAAACTTTTACATAGAATAGAGTTACAATATAAAATCTAAAGGCTGTGTGATAGAAAGCCAATCTTAACCGAACCGAACCTTAACCCTATCCCTAACCCATCCCTAATGTGACATACTACTGAGAATAAAACAGGGTGCTCGCTCCAGACAGTGGTTAACTCAGGGGCGTCAGAACATTTTGAAAGTTGGAGGGGGGGGGGGGGGCAGAAGTAAAAATTGCTGACTTTTTTCTTGGTATGGAGTTAGACTTTGAGATTGACTTATCCCATTGGAATTACCGTAAATCTTTAAAAAGTCTGAGAAAAGTCAGGTCTTTACCTTCATTACATGCTAATAAGTCAGAATTTGACATTTTGCACTGTGAAAAATCAGGGCTTAGCCATCATTGCACCGTAAAAGGTCAGACTGTGACACTTTCCCAAGGTGGAAAGTCAGGGTTTAGCCATCATTGCATGCTAAAGAGTCAGACTTCAACATTTTTTCATGGTGAAAAGTCAGGGCTTAGCAATCATACATGCTAAAAAGTTTGGCACTTTAACACTTTGACACAGGGGACATTTGAACCGTCCCCTGTCTTCGTTTGAACTGACCCCCGGGAGAGTATATAAGCAGCCTGATGTGCACACAGTGGGCACTTTTCTCAAGGCTGCTGAGCATTACTACCACTACAGTGAGGAGGCTGGTACACCATAGGACTCAAGGCTACAGATATATACACTCTCTGAACCGTTATCGTCTGTTAAAGGCTACCACATTCGGCAACCTGATATTGGTTCGGAGAGTGAACGAGGTTACGCCGACCTTCGGTTTTGTTGGTTTCAACCGCTGCAGACCTCGTCAAGTGAACATGATGCTACCACTTTATTTTGCATATTTGACCTATTCAAACTGTATGAAGGTGGACCACCATGATAGATACCTCGGTATTTAGTCACTTTTAGTCCTCATAAGGAGTTATTAACATGTCTACGAACTCTTTAAGCGGTACAGTATTTAAGCAGAACTGTCTTTAGAAACGTATTTTGAACCACTACGCCACGAGTTTGGATGCGTAGTAATCGTCACGAGGCGTAGCCTCGTGACGATACGGAGCATCCAAACGAGTGAGCATAGTGGTTCAAAATACGTTTCGAAAGCGGTTCTGTTTTTATCTCACCCCCAACACGGACCTTACAGTCGATTTTAAGCAATAATATAATCATGTATTGAATTGTTCAAACAATAGCGTCGGAACTTTTTTTTTCCGCGACGTTCATTGGTTGCTACGTTGCTACGTTCTCTGCCACCACCATGGCGTAGTAGTGTAACTTTACGTAGGTGAGCGTGGCGTATTTTATTTCAACGTTAACTCAATGGCACAACCTGTACCAGGGGTGGGATAATAACCCAGAAGTCCATGTTAAAATTTTCCGGCCAGACATATGCTTTGCTCTCTTATTCAATGAGATTGCGTTATTTGTTCAAAGCACGCCGTAGGGGGTGTCAAATCACGCCGTAGGGGGTGTCAAAGCACGCCGTAGGGGGTGTCAAAGCACGCCGTAGGGGGTGTCAAAGCACGCCGTAGGGGGTGTCAAAGCACGCCGTAGTGGGTGTCAAAGCACGCCGTAGTGGGTGTCAAAGCATGAAACACAGTGTACTCTGCAGCATGCACCGAATCGATACACCCCCAGTCTGTGTATTTACACCGACTTCGTGTATAGGTATATCATAATAAGTGAAAACATAGTCATGACGCCAATGCTTACATACTTAATTTTCTGTCAAACTCTCGTCCAATCAGATTGCGTTATAATACGTTTAAAGCACCCCACATGGCTTATCCAAAGACGACTTATACAAGAAATCATGAAGTACCTTGCCCGTATGATAAGAATACTACATCCGAAGCAGCAGTCCGTATTGGTAGTGAGTTTGTGGATAGGTATATAATAGATAACAATACGCTGATGATTCATTCTTATAAAGCATTCACTGATATGTCTGGAATGTATAGACTATCGGTTTCTGTTGAGGCCCCTGCTGATTAATGCTCCTAGTCAGATGACATGTCATTTTACGAGATGAGACTCACAGGTAAAGGCCATCTTTCTGTGCTTCATCAGAATTTAACGCCCCACGATCAGGTTTCCCAGACTCATTGACATTTAAAAGAGCTCCGTAACTCGCTGTACGGCATCATAGGAAAAGGAATCCTCCCAGGGCAGTGGCGTCAGAATAGGGAAAGGGGGCAGGGGCAGGGGGGGGGGGGGGGGCAGGGGGGGGGGGGGGCAGCCCCAAAAAGTCAGCACCTTCAAATTTAACTCAATCAAGTGTAAAATCTGTCTTGATTTTTCAACATCAAAAAGTGTCTAAATCTATTTTTTTAGCATGCAATGATAGCTAATCCTGACTTTTTAGCATGCAATGATGGCTAAGCCTTGACTTTTCACCGTAGAAAGTGTCAAAGTCTGACTTTTTAACTTGCAATGTTTGCTAAGCCCTGACTTTTCACTGTGGAAAAGTGTCAATGTCTGACTTTTTAACATTCGATGATTGCTAAGCCCTGACTTTTCATCGTGGAAAAGTGTCAAATTCTGACTTTTTCGCGTGTCATTAAAGCTAATACCTGACTTTTCACAAACTTTTCGCAGATTCACGTAAATCCAGTGGAACAGGCAAATGTCGAAGTCTGACTTCATTCCAAGTAAAAAGTCAGCAATTTTTCAGTTCGCCCCCCCCCCCCCCCGCCTCCACTTTCAAAACGTTCTGATATCGCTGCAGGGAGATGTTTGTAGTGGCCATGAGCGTTAATAGCAACAGTTCTGAGGTTGTAGAGTTTCTTGGAGAGATATATAATTATCGTTAAAGTGGAATTCATACGATGGGATTCATACATGTACCTCACAGGGTGTTTGTCCGAGACAAATCCTGCTGAGATTCTCTGCTTAAACACACTTTCCTGGTCTGAATTGTAGGGTTCCATTACCCTAAGACATGTTTTATTTGCTCCTGCAATTGTTGACGATATTTCCCCCCAAAAGGAACAGAATCTCACCGCTTGAATTCCACTTAATAATCGTTGCCGAAACGCTCGCCAAAACGGTCGCCATTAATGACATGGTCAGATTGGTCGTAGAGTTCTATTGATCTGTTTTGATCTATTTTGATCTGTTTTCCAGATGAAAAAACCTATTAAAATTTGATAATATTTACGGCGAGGCCATATATATGTACAGCATACTTATATTTCTAATTTCAGAAGGTTCCTGTGGCTATACCGATAGCAAGAATCAATTTACCTGCAAAGCAATTTGAATATCCAGGACTTATATGGACTGAAAACACAGTGTCATATGACCTGTAGAGATATTCTGCTGACAATCTAATACCGATTTGATGAAGTCATCAATTTCTCACTTATTTTTCTTTTGTGTTTACACAAGTATTCTGTCCGGTCGCATTGTTGGGACGCATTCATGGAAGAACGCTGAACTGTTTTGGCCATTATGTGGTTGTCCTTAATAATCCTTTCACTGAATAAAAAATAAATGTACTTCACGTTTTAGGTCACAACTGCGAGCACTGCACCACCTGGACAGCTTTCGCATAACCTACTGCATCGCTGGAGACAATAATCGTACAAAACAAACGCTATCAACGCTAATTGCGACTAAAAACACCTCCCGGTATGGCAGGTGGGGAAATGCCATTACTTATATAATCGCTATTAACAATCAATTATAAAACGATCATTCAGACAAACTTCGATCGGTTCTGTGGAACACTTACCAGGAATTATCTTAGTATTAATCGTACAATTGTTACCGAGTCGCTAATAATCGTTATCAACGATAATGGCGACTTTAAAAGACCTTCCTGGCAGGATACGCAGCGGCGGGCGGCGGGCGGCGGGCGGCGGGCGGAGGGCGGCGGGCGGAGGGTGGCGGGCGGCGGAGCGGCGGGTGGCTCATACATCCCGCAGAACAACCAATCTCGTGGCCAGCACTTCACTGTGTCATTTTATGAAAAAGGTGAACTTTATTAATTTCCCCTGAATTACCCGATTGAATAACCGGCCGAGCCTGGCCAAGGTTCAAAAGGGCCCCACTAAGGAGGACCAGGAAGTGGGGCCTGACTGGTATCCAGGGTAAGCGTAGGGGGGAAAAGACACCCCCTTCATCTCGTGGAATTAGTGCGTCTTTTTTCAGCCAGAAATTACGAGGCCAGCACGTTAAACACAGGGCACCAAATAAGACCGCCATTTGTACGCGACACAATTGGCGGGAATCTACACTCTCGTCTGCAACGTAATAAATGTCACGTGATATCTCAAGGACCAATGGGCGTCCAGCTGGTCGACATCCCCAAGCCTCCATCTCGATGGTGCACCGGATGACCTTTTGGATCCCCGGACTAGCATGGGACAATTGGCATGGAGGGAAAATTAGGGAGAAGTGCCAAGGTCAAGTCCGGTCTGACCATGGGGGCGAGAGGGCTGGCTGCCTGGTCTCAAGGTCTCAGTGTCTATGGAGGGGGCTGACACTTATGGCCCAGTTTACACCTACCGATTTTGACCGTCGATTATTAGGTGTTCCCGATAAAAAATCGGTTAGTAAAAACAAAAGAAATACAGACCTGGTCAACCAATTCTCAACCCCAAATTGCAACACTGCCCGACTTGTAAGGCCCCCGGCCATTTCAAAGAGTTTTGAATTCGTCGGCGAAGGGAGCTTGGATTTTGCGAAACACTTCATCGGCAAGCATCTCTGCAATTGCAAGGAAATTGCCCTTTCACGTTTCTGTCACCGATTCCTGGTCGTGTAAACGCCTCAAGGATATGTAGTGACATCGATAGTCGTTACCGATATTTTATCGGGGAGCACCACCGACGATCGATTATTTTCCCCATATTTTACCAGTGCATTTTCCGTGTAAACTGGGTCTATGCGGTATATCCACCTAGATAAAAAAAAAAACTTTCAGGCTTAGGCCACTTAAAAAAAACAACTTGTTTCTCATCACCGCGCGCGTCAGCAAAAACGTTTTTAGAAGATTTTTTTTTTTTTTTTTTTTTCATAGATGAGATGAAAATTTGATAGAAATCATGAAAAATATGAGTATTTGGTATCAAATTAAAGCTCCTGATGTAAGGAATGCATTCAATGTGGTTATATGGTTGGCAAAAGTGATGCATCAAGTGGTGTCATGTAACCAATTAAGGGGGGCATCCACCAACCACGACAAGGCTACGACAATGGCTTTCCGACAGGGTCCACGACAGCTCTACGATTGGAAGCCTTGTCGTAGCCTTGTTGTGGTTGGTGGACCCCAGTTCCCGACAAGATGCTACAACAAGGCCACGACAGGCTGTGACATGAAGCTTGTCGGGGGCCTTCCGACAAGGCTACGACAATATCGAACATGTTCGATTTTTACTACGACTAGACCTTTGTCGTGGAGTGTTGTGGATTCCTCGATATCACTTTCGTAGTGTGTGGGAACCACGGGTGCCTTTTTTATGGCAACCAGCAACATCTACAACACGCCACGACATCGCTGTCCCAACCCTGCTCTTCTCACGACAAGGCTGCGACAAGGCTACGATTGGAACTTTCATGTCGGCACTTGTCGTAGCCTTGGCGTGGTTGGTGGACGCCCCCCTTTAGAGTAAAACCCCACTCTTGGGACACCCCACACGCCATGACACTGCTGTGTTGGTGGACCCCAGTTCCCGACAAGAGCCTACAACAAGGCCATGATAGGCTGCGACATGAAGCTTGTTGGGGGCCTTCCGACAAGGCTACGACAATATCGAATATGTTCAATTTTTGCTACGACTAGACCTTTTTCGTGGAGTGTTCTGCATTCCTCGATATCACTGTTGTTGTGTGTCGGAACCATGGGCACCTTTTTAATGGCAACCAGCAACGTCTACGACACGCCACAACACCGCTGTCCCGACCCTGCTCTTCTCACGACAAAGCTGTGACCAGGCTGCGATTGGAACTTTCATGTCAGCACTTGTCGTAGCCTTGTCGTGGCTGGTGGACGCCCCCCTTTAGAGTAAAACCCCGCTCCTGGGACACCCCACACGCTCCCGACATGCCATGACACTGCTGTGTTGGTGGACCCCAGTTCCCAACAAGAGGCTACAACAAGGCCACGACAGGCTGTGACATGAAGCTTGTCGGTGGTCTTTCGACAAGGCTATGACAATAGCCAGCATGTTCAATTTATGCCACGACTGGACCTTTGTCGTGGAGTGTTGTGGATTCCCCGATATCACTGTCGTAGTGTGTCGGAACCATGGGCGCCTTTTTTACAGCAACCAGCAACGTCTATGACACGCCCGCCATGCTGTCCCGACACTGCTCTTCTCACAACAAGGCTGCGACAAGGCTGCGATTGGAACTTTCATGTCGGCACTTGTTGTAGCCTTGTCGTGGTTGGTGGACGCCCCCCTTTAGAGTAAAACCCCGCTCCTGGGACACCCCACACGCTCCTGACACGCCATGACAAAGGTCCAGTTGTAGGAAAAATCGAACATGTTTGATTTTGTCGTAGCCTTGTCGGAAGGCCCCTGACAAGCTTCCCAGTCGCAGCCTGTCATGGCCTTGTCGTAGACTCTTGTCGGGAACTGGGGTCCACCAACCACAACAAGGCTATGCCAAGTCCACCAATCGTAGGCCTGTCGTGGACCTTGTCGGAATGCCATTGTCGTAGCCTTGTCGTGGTTGGTGGACGCCCGCCTTTAGCCCTTGTCGGAAGCCTGCCTCCACTAGTGCAGCATGCTAAGATAGCCTGACACGCTCCGACACACTCCAACACTCCCAGGCAGGGACGATGAATGCCTTAAGGCACTCCCATGCAGGGGAGGAGGAATGCGACAAAATTCATAGACTTTCTAAATATTGTCAAAATAATTGAAAAGATGTGCGGAAAAAACATGTAGGAATTTATCTCACCCGTCACATTGACTATTGGGCTAACATATGTGACATAATCTCCCATTACATACAGTAAAATGAGTGAGATATTAGGAACTTACAGTGAGACTGCAAGATATGACCTAAATAAGTGTCTGAAGTCCATATTATGACACTTCAAAAGTCATCTCTGACCCAGCAAAAAAAAAAAAAAAAAAAAAAAAAAAAAAGCGCCCTCGTCATATTTTTCATGGCTTGGTGATGAGAAACAATTTTTTTTTTTTGAGTGGCCTTATGACGTTTCCCACGTTATGAAATGTAGGTAGCGCCACCTGACGACTATAAGCCGTCTTTCACTTGCCGAAGACAACGGCACCGATTAGTTGAATTCTCCTAAAAGTCGGTCGGTGGTGGGCAACGACTGCACGTCGTTATCTAAAGATCGGTGACGACGATTTTTACAATAATCCTATCTACATATATAAGAATACAGCCAGTGTGTGTATTCAAAGGATATACTAGACTGTAAAATAGGAAGGGTTAATCATTAATTAACAGTCGAGGCTCAATACCTGCAATTTCTCTGCCCGGTAAATTACACAGTCCCTGTAGTATATAGTTTAGAATGGAAACTCCGTAATCGATGGATGATAAAATATATAATCCTTTGTCAAGCCATCTGTATCTAATACTAGAAAACATGTGTATATTAATATTTTGCACTTAATAATACTTGCTCAGTATCAATTCCGCACCAAACGAAACACCTCCTTAGTCCCCTGAGTCATACAGAAAAAAAATCACAAAAGACATGTCCCCATTTCGTATTCTGTGATCTTTGAATAATTGACCTATTTTTCCGGCACTAGTTTGCTTCTGATTGGGGCCCCGGTGTCAGTGTCTGACCTAAGACATGGAAACAAAAGGTGTGCTGGGCTGTAGGGGTGTAGGAGGGAGTAGGGGGGTGCAGGGGGCGTAGCGGGGGTGTAGAGGGTGTGGGAGGTATAGGGGTGGGTCATCCAATCCCCTCCAGGCAGGGGTACAGCGTTCCCTCACATCCCAAAAATAAAACTATAACACTCTTTGTTCATGTCGTCTCCTTGATAATAGTGTTGCCATGACAACAGCGTGCCAGGCCAGTGTATGTAAACAAACCCTCTATGATGATGACGAAGGCGTCATACCCGGGGCAAGGTGAGGTGAGGGTGGCATGGTGTGGGGGTACACCATTCCCTCATCAAGGTAGGGTGAATCATGTCAGCCCCTTATATGGAGACATGATTAAGACCCGTTCACACTGTGCGACTGGACGGCTTGCAACTAGCGGTAACTGTATCAGATAGCTCATTCTGTGTTGTGAGACCTAAATAAAGGTTCCTGAAGTACCTCAATTATCGTTCACGCACAGGTTCACATGTTATCTGGTAAAAATATGTGTCTAGTTTGGAAGTTTGTCATTTCATAATGCTGTGTAGATTCTTTTCAAACTTGGGCTTCTATTCTTACATGATATGTAAATTCTATCTGTAGTCTGTTTTTCTACATTTTTCAGTTGCCATGGCAAGCAATTTAATTCTTTTTGACAACAAATTGAATTTCTTAACAGTTTTTCAAGGAAATGGCAGTCATTTGATAATACTGTCATATATCTTGGCTATAATGGTCAGGATGCTAAGTTCGGACAATCCACTGCTGATGCACACCACTTTGGAGCCTTAGTTTGCTAAAGAAACTGAGATACTCAACACAACATTTTCATCCAATATCTAGCAAGAGAGGAAGTGTTCTAGTAAAGAAGTGTGTCAAGTTTGGAAGTTCAGTAGTAGGCTGACGAGGCGTAGCAGTGGACACTCTCCCTTCCTCACCCAACGCTTTGCGACCACGGAATAGAGAGAAGCGGGAAATAGACCAGCGGACGACGCCGCTGTCAGTCAGCATACCCCGAAATGCGGCGTTTTGATTGGTCGAGAGCCGTTTATGTTGATTTTCAGGTGTCGCGTCGGTAAATAGAACCGTGCGGCGTGCGAGTGCTTCGACCCGACCGTCGCTGGTTGGTTCTATGGGGAGCCAGATGTTTCACAACTGGAATAAGATCACTATCAACAAGAGATCTTCTACCGGGAGAGGTTCCAGTCCCAGTGGCAGGTTTTTTCGTGCTGCCATCCCCATTCCAATCTGTCGCCATCCTGTTGTTTGGCACTACATGGTATTTCATACCATATAGTGGATATCTCCGCATGTAGCGAGGATATTTATTCTCGTGGTTTCGACTACTAACCAGTCTCATCAGGCAAGGTGCGGTAGGTGTTCTTCTGTGGTCTTTCTGCTAGAATTTCATTCTAGCAGCGGAGTATGTAGTTCCATTATTTTTCCTAAATTCAAGAAAAAATAGTCGATTCGTTCTCTCTATTATTATGTCGTTCTAGTCTTCACTTTCTTCCGGGTTATGGGGGGGATCATGTAGGTATAATTTTTTCGTTCCGTTTGCGCCTGTCGGTGCTACAGTAGGAAAAAGTTTGGAAGTTCATTATTCTGTGCTGCCTTGTTAGATTCTTTTGAAACCTGGGATTCTATTCTCATATGACAAGTAGAATCTATCTGTAGTCTGTCTTTTACATTTTCGGTTGCCATGGCTACCAATATCATTCATTTTTTATGAATAATTGAATTCTTTAAATGTATTTTAAATGTATCGCAAAGGGAGTGGTTCACATACATATTTGTGTGTAGGCTTACCTACAGTTTCAAGCGTGGTACCTTTACAGTCAGATTAGAGGTAACAGCTCACAATCTCTCCCACACATCATGACCTACATAGATCTGTTATCTAGTTTACCGAAATAGGTCAGCTTGCTTTCTCAATCCAGAGTGTGTGGGTTCAAATCCAACATCTGTACTGTATAAGCTACCTTGATCTAATCATTATTTTCTTTGAATATAAATCAATAGCCAATTATAGAGAGAATGTAATTCTGTTCTACAATAGTTATGTTTAATCAAAATCATAGATTAGATCAAGAACCCTTAGGCCCTACATTAGCTGCTCCTGGTGACCTTTAACATTTGCCAAAAATATTTTATAAATTTTATGTAAATAGAAAAACACAACTGCAGGTTTACTATTATCATGTCATACAGCTTTTGATCACTTGCACTTTATCACTTCATTGTGCATCTAACCTTTTGATTTATTTCATTGCTGATACACCATGGCACAATAAAGTAAGCCTATTGTATTTGTCCATTCAACTTCTATATCTGACCTTTGCCCCAATCTAGAATGTTAAAATGACCATTTCAGAATATTCTAAGGGGGTTACAGTGAGAAATATCACATCTGAAAATATAGTTTAAGAATATTAGAATACAGAAGTAAAATTCATAGACATAACATAATTCTATCTATTGATTACCAAAAGTGGTTTATATTGTTTCACAGCATGAACATTTTCGCAGAAATTTAAAAAATGGGAAGTGAAAACACACTACGGAGTGTATGTTATGTTTTAGCTACTTATAGCCCCATGGATATTCTTTTCAATATCCTATTCAACAAACGCATACAGATCCTATTCAGGAAGAAAAACATCACAATTTCCACTCCCTAAAATGCCTGTAAAGTGTAACCGAAGCCGCTCCCTATAGCTCTACACTTCCTTTTACCAGTACCCCTCCCCCCCTCCAGTTCCCTGGATGCTATGTTATCAGAGCAATAGATCCTGTCTGTGGCCGAACTTTGGACTGGGGGACCAGCCTATGAAGTCTGGGTTTTACAAAATAATACGATAAAGCTAATTCTACTTCCCCTTAATATTGATCATTCCCTTAGTTACTTGGCCTTATGGCCTAATCACTATCTGAGGAAACATTTTCTGCAGCCTTCCTACAGAGCTAGTTTCTTTTTCATCTTTTCCCCCATTTTTATCCCTCCCTTCCCCCACTCTGAGTTTTTTTATTCATCTGAGTTTTTATCAATCTGATGGATAGATATGCATACAAAAACTAATTGTGTCTGGAAAATAGTATCTCAATAATCTGAGATTAATCATCTACCCCCTCTCCCACCTTAATCCAACATTTCCAGTTTCAATTAATTAGAAAGAGAGATTGCTGATTGGAGGATATCTACTAGATATGGGTCATCCCTGGGGTCATCCTAGCAGATTTGTTGCAGTTGCTAGGACCTCTCCAGCGAGAGTGCCAGGCATGCGTTGCACTACGTCACACCAGAAACCAGACACCATTACAGATTTTACCAGTCCCTGTATCATGGCAAGGAGGGGTGGGGTAACAAAAAAGGTAATTAGAATGTTCTCATAAAAAAATGAATGCTTCTGATAGGAGGCGCATGTCTTACATAATTAAGATGGAAAGTTTCAATTGTGTACCTTTAGCAGACCCAAAGTAGGTACACCTATTATCTGCCCAAAAGTGTCAAATAGTCAGTGGGTAGTGGTAGATACCATAATCAGCCAAAATCAGGTGAAAATGTGGTAATAGGCATCTTGAATCTCTTGCAGAAACCTGTCCTCATTGATCAGAAACAGGAACCCTTCCTAATGTAACAGCACTCTCTGTAGTTACACTTAACCACTTGTAGCACATGTACTGACTTTCCTTGATCTGGACATTCTCCTATTTGGCTGCCTTTTCCCTTAGGTGTTTGACAATTTCAGTGGATTTGTGTATGCAACAGGATATCCATCCATAACTGCTTATTATCATACTTTAATTTATTGGAATGTTGCCTCTAGAGTCTCAGAATTAGGTGATGTGTGTTCTGTCACACAACTCTGAACACCCCCCCTAAGATTTTTGGGCTGTGTCACACTTTTCAATATACCGCCCACCCCCCTAAGTGTTACATAATTTATGGACAGCCCCTATGGACGGCTGATACTGTCTTAGTGAACAAACTTAAATATCACTCAACGATAACCCTTGCACAAGGTACAGAAATAGGAGTTCATGTACGATCCTAGATTACTAAACAGGCCCCAGGATATTCCGCTTTCAATCAACCTGAGGTGAATCTGTCTTCCACGACGCACTCACTGCACCATCTTGGGCTGTTACGTCACGATGACGTCACGAAGCACGTAGCGCTGGCATGGCGACATGTGACGTCCGCCGGGTGGGCTGTCGGCATGGCGACCGGTGCCAAGACAAAACTTGTGCCTTCACTGAGCATTATTTTACTTTTTTTGTCCCTTCATTACTTTTTACGACATTGGGCTATGGCGTCGAGACCGAACCGAAAGTTGGCTACGCGACCACGTGACCTGACGAAGCACTGGCTGCCGGGAAGGGGCACTGCGGTCAGTGCTGTTCTCTTCTTCTATTATCGCCCACCGCTGTCTGCGGTTTCCATAACAACCGAAGGCCGCCATTACACACCATGGGAAGTAGGTACCTCATCAGGACTTCAAATCGAGGCTGATATGTTGATCTCCACCAGTCATCTTCTCCAAGCATATAACTAGTTTAACTTAGTCCCTTCTCTTTTTCCCACACAAGATTAAATCCCAGGGGCGTCAGAACATTTTAGAAGTGTTGGGGGGGAGGGGGTGGGGGGGGGGGGGGGCTAACTGAAATATTGCTGACTTTTTTCTTTGAATTGGCCTGTTCTACTGGATTTACGTGAATCTGTGAAAAGTCTGTGAAAAGTCAGGTCTTTAATAGCTTTCATTGCACGCTAAAATGTCAGACTTCGACATTTTTACAAGGCGAAAAGTTAGGGTTTAGCCATCATTGCACGCTAAAAAGTCAGACTTCAACATTTTTCATATTCAAAAGTCAGAGCTTAGCCATTACCACATGCTAAAAAACTTTGACACTTTTCCATGGTGAAAGGTCAGGGTTTAGCTATCACCGCACGCTAAATAGTCAGACATTTACAATTTTCCACGGTGAAAAGTCAGGGCTTAGCCACCATTGCATGCTAAAAAGTCAGACATCAACAATTTTCCACGTTGAAAAGTCAGGGCTTAGCCTCCATTGCACACTAAAAAGTCAAACCTTTATTTTATATGGTGAAAAATCAGGGCTTACCCATCATTGCATGCTACCAAGTCAGACATTGACACTTCTCCACAGTGAAAAGTCAAGGCTTAGCCAGCATTGCATGCTAAAAAGTCAGACATTTACAATTTTCCACGGTGAAAAGTTAAGGCTTAGTCATCATTTCACGCTAAAAAGTCAGAATTTGACATTTTTCCACAGTGAAAAGTCAGGGCGCTGTTGGTGGTGTAAACACCTTAACGACTTGCAGTCTCACCGATTATCGGTAACGATATTTTCCTGAGGAGCACCACCAACTGACGGTACCCTTCCTGATATCCTATCAGTGCATTTTTAGTCGGCAGGTGTAAACGGGGCCCAATGGTAAATGGCCTATGTACACATCCTTTAGCCGCAGACTTCGTTATACCTCTTTTTCACCTAACCCCTAGAGGCTATCTGATAGAGCAGGTGGCACTTTTGTCGTACGGCCGGTCTGACCTCGATCCAGGCACGCCAGGACGCCGTGACGTCATCAGACCGTGACGTCACCAGGCCGTGACGTCAGCGACGGAACGCTGCTTCCGTCTTGGCACAAGAACATCTATCGTCAGGTCACAATCTGGAACGAAGGAAACTCAGACTCTCCTTTTTTGTCAGTTCCTTTGTTGTTAGAGCGCGCTTGCATGCACTATATACATCGCCTAGGTTAGAGGGTCCCATATATCTATATATATAAACTGTATAACAACTATCCCTTCACTATCTGCATGCATGCTATTCACTGTGATATTGAAGATAGGGCAGGGTGCAGTGTCTCAGGGTTCTACAGGCATGCCCAGCTGAATATGGCCAATTGCTCAAGACCAAAATACCTCAAGACCCACTGGTGCTTAATATATTTGGATCCTAGGCACAGGCAGTTGAAGAAATAGCAAGTTGACTGGGTGTAAGTGGGTTACAGAAAACTAACCATAGACTGAATTTAATTTTAATTGTTATTCATTCATAATTGCATGCTTATTCATCAATGACAAACATATTATTTGCTCCTAGTTTTAGTTTACATGCTTATCATTTAGTTTTTTATAGTGTATTTTTATCTTTAAAATATTGGTCAATGCTTAGTGAGTTTAAACAGAACCTTAGAAAATACTATGTCTAAAATCATTAGAAGCCTCCATCCTTAATCGCAAATAATAAGAATACAAATAATAAGAATATATTTCTGTAATTAGTGCCTGAGCAATTCGTGACCGCTTTTTTGGGTAAGTTTTTTATTGAGACTGATTCAGAGTTGTGTTACGTATTATTCATTGTACATACACGCGTGTTCGCTCAATGAAGAAGCATGGACCTCAGCCCATATAGAGACTGGTTTACCAATAACAGTATTGTACATACATTTATTTTTCATAACCATTTATCAAGTTTACAGGTAAACAAAATATGTTCAAATGATGATTACGGCAATTAGTGCAACAATAACCAGAACAAATAGTAGACATGAGCAAAAAATCTCACTGATTATCAGTTTCTTTATACATAATCGCTTTAGTACTGAAACTTCCTATCGTTAGTTCAATTCTTAACAACAAGGAGGCGCCACCTGATAGGGTAGATCTCCCTAGATACAAACATAAATAGAAATATAGTAATAAACTCCTGTGTCTGTCTGTCTGTCTGTTCCTCATGCCTCATTCCAGATTCAAAATGGCGGTTTATAGGGTGGGTGGGTGGTGTATGGGTGGGTGGGTAATGTGTAGGTGGGTGGTGTATGGGTGGGCGAGTGGTGTATTTCCGACACCCCTGTGGGGTCTGGGTAAGAGGTGGATGATCACGTGTTTGTAGCCGTATCACGTGATCAACTCACCTGCGCGCGCAGTGCTTAATGGTTAATCAATACATCGTTCTGTCAGATAACCATAAACCTCTCCCCCCGCCCCCCACCACACCTCAGCACACCACCCAGCCCCCGGCCGGCTCGACCCCGACACCCGACAACAACTTCAGACTTCCCCCAAGCTCATTGTGACCACAATTCAATGGGTTCACGTGTACTTATTACATAGAATTAGATAGGGGCCATCCATAAAGTATGTACGCAGAATTTCTGAAATGTTTGACCCCCCAGGGCCCTCCCTATCTTTTACTATATACCCATGCCGTATATTATCTCACCCTTTACATTGACTAATGGACTAACATTTGTGACTTAATCCCCCATTGGATATTTTTCCTAAATATCTCATGGGCATTAGATACGAGTTCCCAATGTTAAGTCTATGGAGAAAGAAAATCTGGGGTGAGATAAATACGCAGAATTTCTGAAATGTTTGACCCCCAGGCCCCTCCCTATCTTTTACTATATACCCATGCCGTATATATACTTTAAATACGCACCGTTTCGCCATATAACGTAGGAATACTGTACGGATAAGTACGCAATAGAACGAAGAGGAGCATACCAGAATTTGTAAAATATCTGACCACCCCCTCAGTGTGTGCGTACTTTATGGGCGGCCCCATTGCAGGCCCTTCCTACTCTTTTTTTCTGGCCGGGCGATGCCATATGGTATTCCCATTGATACTGCCATGTGGCATTCTCATGGGCAAGGCAGGACAATGTTTTGGTTTTGTTCATCCGTAAATTTTAAAAAGATTATCGTAGATTTATAATACAGGTGGATTTAGGAGCAAATAGTATGCTATCATTGGTGAATGACCATGCAATTATATATGAATAACAATTGAAAGGTTTGGGTTACATTCAGTCTATGGATCGTTTTCTGTAACCCTCTTGAACCCAGTCAACTTGCCATTTCTGCAACTGTCTGAGTCTAGGATTCAAAAATATTAATCACCAGTAGGTAAATGAGGTATTTCGATCTTGAGTGATTGGTCATGGTCAGCTGTGCATGCCTCTAAGACCCTGAGACACTGGCCCTCTGCTCCATTCACCATATCACAGTGAATAGCGCACAGATAGTGAAGGGATAGATCTTTTGCAGTATGCTGGAAGCCTATATGTGATCACTCTAACATTTAGACAATGAACATAGGTCATGCAAACACGCTCTAGCAAGGCAAGTAACGTGATTTGAGGCAAACCTTTAGCGCTTCCGTGCACAAACTACCTCACAACAGGGGCGGTGCTCCTATGTCCTCTAGTGAAGAATAACCAAACCTACACCCAACACCTGTGCCCTCCACATGTCTAATACATCAATGAGCGTAGACAAAGCGTATATTTTATTTGTTTATTGATAACAACTCAAATTACATAAAGTCTTCCTATTGTACAATTGGTCCAGTAATTATGGCTTAGACTTCAATGAATTAGGGCCTAGAAATCAGTGAATTAGGGCTTAGACAGTGAATTAGGGCCTAGAAATCATTAATAAGGGTCCCTACTTCAGTAAATTAGGGCCTAGACATCAGCAATCGGTCGTCAGGAGTAGCCTAAACACTTTGACTACTTTAAGGATCACTGATAATCCATATCGATATTTATCGATAGGCACCAACTCCTGACTTTTCTGTTCCCAATAAAATATCGTTTCATTTTCCGTCGGAAGGTGTAAACTCGGCCTTCGCCACCTTCTTTGAAGGATACCAACTGGTCGCAGGTCCTGGTCGCAGATCGTAGTCTCAGCGCCTGTGATTGGAGAGTAACATCGACCGGATGTGGATAGCGAAGATGCGTGCGCAATCTTACTGGTCACGTGAGGAGTCGCTGATGACGGTAACGGTCTACAGCACGTTTTTACGACCACCATTAATAGGGGAAGGTGTGAATTTCAGACAAATTATGAGTCCATAAATCGGGGCAACTTCGTTTCGGGCGAGTTCTCGGGCACAGAGTATTTGCTAGTTCTGCAATCATCCGCCAGTAAATTATAAGATAGCGCCACTGTTGTTGGGGTACAGGCACTATTATCTGCTGTTATAATCTATAGATGATTGTAAGACAATCCCCTTTATGGCAAGCCAGAAAATATAGTTTTGATAAAAATCCTTCGATGACTAAACTTGCCAACTGGTGTTTTGTTTGGTGTAAAAGAGCAAGATGGCTGCTTCCGTAACACAATAGCTATGTGCTCCATATTTTACCAACGCAAGGACTGTGAACATTCTCTGAGGACGATCATCAAGAGAACACATATAATCATTCATTTATTGTTACATGAACTGTAAGAGCCTTGAGAACCTCGTCCACTTCGTCTGCAGCTAACGGCTTTCATGAATTGCCATTTCGCCAACTATGCCTTTGCTTAACTTTCCTCTCCTTGGATTACTAAAAGGCTTAAATGGGGATGGGTCACGGTCCAGAAGAAGCCGTGTAACTAAACTAAAGTTAAGCGCATTAGGCTCGGGGAATTACATGCATCAGACAAAATGAAAGCCCAGAAGAACCACAGGCAGTGTCCTATTTCAACCTCGAGCATTCTGTTCTCCAGACACACAGTACTAATAGCGGTGTTATCTGAGCTCTAGGTCCCCGATGGGAAGGAGCTGCTCCGAGAACGACTCAACTGCCTTAATGAAGATCTGCAGCCACAAGGCAAATAACGTGTGGATATTTTGTCCGTTTCCATTTCTTCCTACACTTGAGAATTATATGGGAACGGTTAAGTCTTCAATGCCACATCATTACCTCAGCAAAGTCTGGCAAGTTAAAGACAAATGCGGGTAGGTATCGCAGTGCTTTGTGTGTCTACACTCAGAACTAAATTTGACACTGGTGCTGCCATCTGGTTTCATGAAAATATTGAAGTTTCCCATAGACACCAATAGTTAAGCGCTTACCTTCTTCAGATGGCCGTCCCATAGAAGTTAGCACCATGACATAATATCTTTTTAGCATTTCTCATTTACAATGTTCCCAGCTATCATCATTCAGAATAATTTGAAGATAGCAATAAAACATCAGTGTCAGCTAGCCACAAAATCAAAATATTGCAGTTTCCCAGAGACACCAACAGTTAAGCACTGCCTTCTTCAGATGGCCTTCCCATAGAAGTTAGCACAGTGACATGCCTGTTTTTGCATTTTCTATTTGCTGATATATGAAACTTATATCATCCAGAGTTATTTGCAAAAATCAATGGAATTTAGAAATCTCCCAACTACCAGCGTTTGTCTTCAAGTCTTAAACTCAATTTATATACCATGTTCGCTCTACCAACAAACACAAAGACTCAAAACCCTAACTGATACTGCTCTACGCACCACTTCATTCTTTTCACATCGCCCAAACACAACCTTCAATATACCTTCGTTCCCATTATAATTCCCACCCACCCACTCCACTTTTTCAATCTCATTTCACTAATGTTGATACCGATATGGATCCTATCGAACTCACTATTGAGAAGAATGAGTTAATTTTTTTCAATTAAGGATATCTGTATTTAAAAAACCTCCGATATCGAGAATATCTCAGGTAGAGTGTTAAAAGATGCGATGTTCATCTTGATTGGTGAATTCCTGTATCTGTATAATTGTTCTATGGCGGTAGGTTTGATTCCGAACGCGTGGAAGATTGGTCAGATGACCCCGATTCAAAGGCTGGAGGTAAGTCTAGTGTGAATAACTGGCGTGCTATAACCCTATTGCCAGTCCTAGACAGAATATTAGACACAAATTATGCAAAAGGGGTTGTATCAGAATATCACAAAACCCCACTTCCTCTCAGACCGACAATTCAGATTTAGGCCAGAACTTGGAACAAGCGATGCTATATAAGATTATGTAACCGATTTGTACCTAGCTCATGATCGGGCTGATGCTACAGCGGTATATTATGTAGGCCTTTGACTGTGTCTCATAGGCCCTGCTTCTGACAAAACTGAACTACGTATATAAACTGCCTGAAAACTTGCTCTGTTGGCCGAAGGCCTCTCATCTGGAAAAAAAGTTCCTACTAACCAAAGTCAATGGTTTGAAATCAGGGGTTGAGTCAGTGCCTTATTGGTGTGCCACAGGTATCAGGCCTAGTCCCCTTTGTTTGTGTTATATGTGAATGATATATGTGATGGTGTGGTGGAGTGCACAATTTGAAGACACACTCAATACAGGATAGAAATATTAAGCAAATGGCTACATGCTAGAAAAATAAGAAAGTTCTTGCTACATGCTAGAAGTATAGAGATACACTTGATATATGCTAGAAATACGAAGACACACTTGCTACATGCTAGAAAAATAAGAAAGTACTTGCTACATGCTAGAAGTATAGAGATACACTTGATATATGCTAGAAATACGAAGACACACTTTCTACATGCTAGAAAAATAAGAAAGTACTTGCTACATGCTAGAAGTACAGATATACACTCACTATATGCTAGAAATATGAAGACACACTCGCTACATCCTCTAAATATAAGACAGACTTGCTACATGCTAGATGTATAGAGACACACTCGCTATATGCTCGAAACACAGGACAAACTTGCTAAATACTACAAGAATAAGCACGCTCTCATGCTACTACACACATCCCTTCCATCCGTCTTAGTGAATTCTTCACACCTCACCTGCACTTTAGGCATGCACATCGCAGGCTAGTCTAGCACTTCTCAGACCTGGATTGGCAATTTCACAAAAGGACATAGGTTTCAGAGGGCTGTCTCAGGCAAAAGGGCATTCTTATGACTTAATATGTCCAATGATGTGTCCAGTGCCGTAAAATCTGTGTTCGTGTCATAAACAAATGTACAATCGCTAGGTGTCTCTTGGGAATATCTCAAACGGAACTCAAAGTTATAGGAGAATACTTTTTTTTTAAAATTTCGATTCTTATACTGCCGTTCTGCGCAACTTTACATAGCTGGATTGATTGCAGAGGCGGTATGTAGACGTTAGGGCCCACCACCCGAAAGTTGGGACGTTAGGGCCCACGCATCGAGATGTTAGGGCCCGCCTAAAGCCAATCTCGGGTTAGGGTTAAGGATAGGGATAGGGATAGGGATAGGGATAGGGTTAGGGTTAGGGGTAGGGTTATGGATAGGGTTAGGGATTGGGATAGGGTTAGGGATAGGGTTAGAGATAGGGTAAGGGTTAGGGATAGGGTTAGGGATAGGGTAAGGGATAGGGTTAGGGTTAGGGTTAGGGTTAGGGATAGGGTTACTGGTCAAGTTTTTTACAGGTCAAGTTCTCCAGTATTCAAACATTAACCAATTATGCAAAATTAGGTGGGCCCTATAACGTCTATTTATGCCACATCTCCCTCCCGGCACCACAGGTGTGACCGCGGCATCGCGGTGCGGCCGAGACGCGACTGAGGCTTTCACACCCCAGGTGTAGGGTGGGCCCTAACATCCCGAATTTAAGGTGGTGGGTCCTAACGTCCTGCAACCGCAGAGGCAGTCACAAGGTTTCAGACAATGTTTGACTACAAACTAGAGCCAGTACAATGAGTACATACTATACATCAAAATATAATCAACACAAATAATAGTATGAAATTAGATTAGATAAACTTTGTTTTGGGATCAAATGATTCAGATGCCGAAGATAACATGCGATCATAGTTAAACATACATGTATATGATTGATTCTAGGTACTTTTAATTGATGATTCACAGCACAAAGGATACAAACAAATAGTCCAACGGTCTTTGAGAAGACTAACCGTTAAACAATGACACCTTACTGGAATTTATATAGTACAAAAAAAGGCATGGGTAGACAATATATAAGGTAATACAGAAGGAAAAGACTAGGTATCGATGAGACCCTCCAACAGGATGATAAAAGCATTCCAAGTTATTAATTAAATTCATACACAAGTATTGAAATCAGAACCATAACTTGCCTAGGGATGCTTTAAAACCAATTTAAACTTCTTATAATCTGTAATTTTTTTGGTATTGATATCATATGAATTCCAGCACATGGCTCCTCTATAAAGTACGCCAGTTTTATAACGTTCACAATAAGGCCTTTTTTGCTTAAAAAAGAGAGTATCATATTGTCTTGTGGCTCTTTGCCGAGTTTTTACTAATTTTCGATATGTTTGTTGCTTATACATGAAATTTGATAAGTGCATTTCAACTCTGTCTTTTAAAAAAGGAGTCCTTACATCTCTATGCAGGTTAATAACACTTGCAATTGGATATCGATTTAAACAAATACGTAAACCAGTATTTTGGTTTATTTGTAATTTATCCTTTAAGTCTTGTCGACAACCAAAACTCAAAATATCCCCATATTCGTAATAAGGGAGAACCATAGTTTTACACAGTAATAAAGCAGTATTGACATCGAGATACTTCCTAATTTTCTTGAGAACGTATAATTGATTAGATAGTTTCCCTAAGGTACATTAAACATGTTTGTTAAAATTCAAATATTGATATAGAGTAAATCAAAGATAATGGAAAACATGGTCTAAGTTTTCATCATTCTTATACAATGGTTCGTAAAAAAATATTCGCAATAGTATGAGATAAACCAAAAAAGTCAAGCTTCATTTGTTGATACAATAAATGAACATTCTTTGGGAAAGTTGAGAAAGTTGGGGAAATCTTAAAAACTCAAAGCAAAGCTGGCTCATTCCATACATATTAGCCTCAAAAACAGGTGAATATAGATTATAAAGCCAAAGACTTTTAATTCATGCTCATTTGTCGAGACGGACGGTAAAGGGTTTTTGAACTTCAGGCTGAAATATCTCCTTTACTTAATGCTGACGACAGACTCTAGTAAGAATTGAGCATAAAAATGAGGACCACGAGAATTTGATTTTAACAAAAGATTGATGCTTTAGATCCTGGTGATGTTGTCTCAAAACAGATAAAAACATCAATTTGGATTTTAAAGAAGGCATTTCCATACAGACAAATGCAGTACACTACAAGAAAAACAAAAGTTTGTCTAGACTCTCCTTTCTTGTCTCTTTCCTATGTTTGCTTCAGAAAAATGTTTTATCACTACCCTGCACCTGAAATTACAGCACCTTTCACTCATTGTACGCCAAAATGAACTACGCAGACACATCAAAAAGCTCTTTGCAGATGCATTCATCTCATTTCTAAGCTGGGAACACGACTCCAGGAACACGTTAAAAAGATGCTAACTACATGTCTGCTCTATGTACTACTAGAGAATACACACACATATATGGACGTGACAATGTAGGACTGTCCGTTCCCTTGTAAAGTGCTCATGTTTGTAGATTCGGTTGCGTTTCCTAGTCCCAATCCTTTAAAGGCATGTCTTACAATTCACGGTGGCGCCACCTAGTGATTTTTAAATGATGTCAATTATCAGTTTAAAAAATGGTTCCTTATGATTTATTATAACTCCAAATGAGTAAATTTGGCTCTTTTTTTTTTCACTTTATCAAGTCTTTAATCAAGTCTTCATAGGTAAAATAGGCCAATTTATATTTACTTGATTTACATAGAAAATGAACTGAAGAATATGACTTTTTTTTAAATCTTCCAAAAACGAGGATGGTGACCTATGAATTTTGAAAATAAAATGTGTAGTAAAATGTTTGAGGAAAATGACAGAAATACTACCAGTACTAGTAATGCAGAAATATCCAACTGAACTTTAGGGAATTATTGGTAACATCCAGCCAAAAGTATCCTGTATTTTGTAAAATTCTTTAATAATTTTTCGAAAAACTAAAAGAGGAAGATAAAACGTGCCATACCCACGGATAAACCAAAGGACATTCTCCGGCTGTCCAGATTACAGGAATACCATATGGCAGTGCCTGCCACTCACCCACTCCTCACCCACTCCTCACCCACCCCTCACCCACCCCTCACCCACCCCTCACCCACCCCTCAACCACCCCTCAACCACCCCTCACCCGCCCCTCACCCACCCCTCACCCGCCCCTCACCCACTCCTCACCCACCCCTCACCCACCCCTCACCCACCCCTCACCCGCCCCTCACCCACCCCTCACCCGCCCCTCACCCACCCCTCATCCACCCCTCATCCACCCCTCATCCACCCCTCATCCACCCCTCACCCACCCCTCATCCACCCCTCATCCGCCCCTCACCCACCCCTCACCCACCCCTCATCCACCCCTCATCCACCCCTCACCTATCCCTCACCCACTCCTCACCCACCCCTCACCCGCCACTCACCCACCCCTCACCCACCCCTCACCCAAACCCTCACCCACCCCTCACCCAGACCTCACCCGCCCCTCACCCACCCCTCACCCGCCCCTCACCCACCCCTCACCCGCCCCTCACCCACCGCTCACCCACCCTTCACCTAAACCCACATCCACCCCTCACCCACCTATCACCCACCCCTCACCCACCTCTCACCCACCCCTCACCCACCCCTCACCCACCCCTCATCCACCCCTCACCCGCCCCTCACCCACCCCTCACCCGCCCCTCACCCACCCCTCACCCACCCCTCACCCGCCCCTCACCCACCCCTCACCCGCCCCTCACCCACCCCTCATCCACCCCTCACCCGCCCCTCACCCACCCCTCATCCACCCCTCACCCACCCCTCACCCGCCCCGCACCCGCCCCTCACCCACCCCTCACCCACACCTCACCCACACCTCACCCACACCTCACCCACCCCTCATCCACCCCTCACCCACACCTCACCCACACCTCACCCACACCTCACCCACACCTCACCCACCCCTCATCCACCCCTCACCCGCCCCTCACCCACACCTCACCCACACCTCACCCACACCTCACCCACCCCTCATCCACCCCTCACCCACACCTCACCCACACCTCACCCACCCCTCATCCACCCCTCACCCACACCTCACCCACACCTCACCCACACCTTACACTGGCGCCGTCCGCCGCCGATGACAGCGCCGATCCCGCGGGATTTGCACGTCTGGCCTGCTTCCTCCCTCACCATGGTGACGCGGTGTGGCCGGATGAAGGTGGTCAAACTAATGGCGTCTGGTCACCTCGGGCCGCGTCCGGGACGGCCGTGTGTGTGTGTCGTGAGGGGGAGAAAGGGAGGGAGGCTGATAAACGGGGAATGGCGGCAGGAGAAGGAGAGGGAGAGGGAGGCGTCAGAAGGCAGGAGAAGAGAACGGGGCTCAGGGGGAGTGACAGGGAGGGTTCAGGAAGAAAGATGAATACTAGGGAAAGGTACAAGAAGGTCTGATAAGTGGGCACCAGGAAAAAGATGAAGAACAGGCTTCGATTAAGGGTAGGAAGGCACAATAAATGGCGATCAGGTAAAAAGGAAGGAACGGGATCAGGGAAAGTGTAAGAGAGTTTGATAAGAGGGAAATAATGAGAAATGGCTTTTGAGGAAAAATACAGGAATTTGTGAAGAGATGGAAACGGGGATAAGTTGAGGATGAGTTCAGGGAAGGTGTAGGGAAGTTTGAAAAGAAGGTATCGAGAAATGGATTCTGAGGAAAAGGGAGGAGGTTATGAGTAGCTGGAAACTTGGAAAGGATGAGGAAGAGGTTAGGGAAAGGATATGAATATGCAATGAGAAGTAAACTGGTAAAAGATGAAGAACCAGCTGCAGATGTACAGGACTGGGTCCTTACATTCACCATAATCCTTCCCCAACTTGTCAGACATGGCTGGTACCTGAGCAGTCCCCAGTGACTCTCAGAGGCGAATGAGATACCAGAAGGCATGTGCAGGAACTTGTAACAGCCAAAAGGCGAGTTGAATGTCAAAAATCTAGACATACATATTTGATAAAATGCTTGGCCTGAGTCTAACACTGAAAATACTTTCTTTCCAACGAGGCAAACTGCAACATCTTCAACTATATGTATGTTTTGACGGGCGTATCTGGAAGTGTGTCCGTTCCCACCGCAAAAAAAAAAAAAAAAAAATAACGAAATCATCTTCAACTATATGCATTTGGTAGTTTTTGTACTGAATACATCAGGGGCGTACCCAGGGGGGGGGGGGGGGATCACAGGGGGCACGTGCCCCCCCCCGAAATATTCCTAAGATGATCTGTTCCGACTGAAAATCCTCTACACACTGTCTTTTGAATTTTGTTTCTATCTATCATAGTTAAAAAGTTACAGCATTATACAAGAATGGGCTATTTACACATACATAAGATATTGAAATCTTTCTCTATGCAGAAGAATTCTCATGGCTCTAAGCCTAGTTCATTAAGAATTCTTCTCCCATACAGCATAGTGAGAACCTTGTACAGATTACGACTTACGAGATCTTAGGAGAGGGGTGCGGGTTGATGGTAGTCACTTGAAGGATGCATGTAAGGTAGTGCCCTTCCCCCACCCTCTAAAAGAATCCCCCTACATGCCCTTGTTACCATATGTACGTCATTCAACAAAGGAAATATGTCCCCAAAAAAGAGAGAGCTCTTCAGGGGGCCCCTGGACTCCCAAAGAGGCAGTTTTAGAGCCCTTGCAATCATCATAAATAGCCTTAGATCAGTAACCATCCTGGTCCCTGAAACAAAATCCAAGAGGTACCTTGTGTAAAATATAGAAGCCAAGTGCTTCTGCAGGTTTTGCCCCCTAGACCCCCAGATAGATTTTGCCACCAGACACCTCAGTTGTGTGACCCCCTCCTCCTTGGAATTAAATTCTGTATATAGTTTGTATAATCTTTTGACATACAAGTGCACCCAGGGGCTTCATCCCCTCCCCACCTGTATCACTAAAGAAGCACTTTGCCCCTGACCCATTGTAATTTCTGAATTATATTAAACCCATGTGCTTCCAGGGGTTCTGACCCCTGGACCTCCCAGATGGGTTTTTGCAACTGGACCCCTGGCAATCTTCACATGTAGTTTCAGGTGTGTAAAAACCCTTCCCCTAAATAGAGTCACTAACATGTGAGTACTTCCAGGGGCTTTACCCCTGACCCCCCGGGATTTGCTTTGCTCTTAGACCACTCAATATATCCCCAAATAGCCTCAGGTGTTTGACCCCCCTCACTGGGGCTTCAGTGCACCCCAAGGAGGGGTTATGCCACAGGACCATTAGCAATCCAGAAACCCAACTGCTTCCAGGGACTTCACCCCCTAAACTCCCAGGAGGAGCTTTGTTGCTGGAGCCCCTGCCAATCTCTCCAGGTATGTAGCCCCCAACCTGAAACAACATCCTGGGAAAAGCTTGTATGATCTATGAAATCCTAATGATTCCATGGGCTTTGACCCCTGGACCCCCAGGGGGGTCTTAGCTTCTAGATCACCACACATCTTTCCAGGCTGTCTCAGGTGTGTAAATCCCCTGCCCAAACCAACATCATAGGAACAGCTTGTCATTCGACCCCTGTGTCAATCATGTAACCTAAAAATGTTATCTAATGCATAAAAGCCAAACACTTCAAGGGTTTGGCCCCTGGATCCCAAAGGAGGCAATTTGCCCCTAGACATCTCACAATCCCCCCAGATAGTCTTAGGTGTTTAACTCTTTCCTGAAACAAAATCATGGATATAGATTGTATAAATGATATCTGAAACCAAAGCACTTCCAGGAGTTTTGGCCCCTGGACCTCTGGGAGGGGCTATGCTATTTCGCTTGTGGCAACATTCCAGGTAGTCTCAGGTGTGCAACAATCTCCCTCCCTCAATCAAAATCCTGGATACAGCTTGTATAAAATCTAAAACCCAAGTGAATCTTGAGGCTTTGCCTCCTGGATCCCCAGTAGAGGCTTTGCTGCTGGACCCCCAGCAAGCTACCCATGCTATCTCAGGTCCCATAACAATCCTAAGATGTATTTTTTTTTATAATAAATATCCAAATTCTTCCGGGAGCATTGCTCCCTGGATCCCCCTCCCAACTGGGGCATTGCTTCTTGACCCCTGGATAGTGTCAGGCATACGACCCCCTCCCTTAACAAAATCCTAGATACAGCTTGTATAATCAACAAATTCTAAGTGCTGCTGGGGGCTTTGCCCCCTGGAGCCCAAGCCAATCATTCAAGGTAGTCCAAGGTGTACCCCCTCCCTGAAACAAAATCCTGCTGGTGAATTCTGCTTGAGGGGAATGTGGTTAAGATAGGAGAAATTGTGTCCCCCTAAATAAGCACATGCCTATATGCCCTTGTTTCAGTGTCATTCAACAAGGCAAGTATGTCCCCTAAAGATAATCTAAATGCCAAGCCATTAGGGGTGATTTGCCTCATGGACCCTCTCAAATCTTCCCATGTAAAAAAATCCTGGATACAAATTGTATAATGTATAAAAGTCAAGTCCTTCTAAGGGACTTGTCCCAAGGACCCGAAGGAGGGACTTTGCCACCAGACCTGTACTGATATTCCTAGGTAGTCTCAGGTATGTAACCCCCTCCCTGGACCCAAATTCTGGGAACAACTTGTATAATGTATAAAATCCAAGTGGTTACAGATTTTACCTCCTGGACTACCAGATAGAGTTGGCCACTGAGCCCTGACAATCTCCCAAGGTAGTCTCAGGTGTATAAATCTCCCAAAGACATAACCCTAGGTATAGCTTTTATAAGTGTAAAATTCATGTATAGCCAGGGGGTTTCACCCCCTTGACCCCTCTGAGGACTTTAATGATGGACCCTTGGTTCCTGGTCTCAGGTATGTATCTTCCACTCCCTGAGACAAAAATCTGGGGACAGCTTGTATAATCTATAAAATCAAAATATTTCAGAGGGATTAGGGGCTTTCCTAGACCTCCGGCAATATTGCCATGTGATCCTGGGGGATTTGCCCCCTGGACCACCATGTGGGGCCATGCTGCTAGACCTCTGACAATATTCCCAGATGGCTTAACATATGTAACCCCCTCCTTGAAAAAACATCTTACAGAGAGGTTGTAGAATTTTTATGATACAGGGTCTTCTATGGGATTTACCCCCTGGACCCCCAGGAGGGGGTTTGCTGCTAGAACCCTGGCAATATACCCAGATACTCTAAGAAGTGTAACCCTGTTCCCTGAAACAAAAGCCAGGATAGAGATTGCATATAATCCAAGTTCTTTCAGCTTGTATAATCTAAGGGCGTCCGAGGCTTTGCCCCGGTACCTCACAGGAGGACCCTTGTCAATCTTTAGAGGTGTGCCCCCCCCCCACCGAAACAAAGTCCTGGGTACGCCCCTGATACATTTGTTTTTTGTTCTTTGATCAATGAAGAAATGCAAGTCACCTGATTTTTTCTCAACTATTGAAAATGAGTCCACCCATTCTGTTGCATTTGTAATTGGTTCAATAATCTTCTGATAACACAATTTATCTAGAGATACCTTAAACCTTTTCAGGAGTGGATATGGGACCCTACGGGGTGGGTTGATAACATGTAGAGCATTGGGTTTCATTTCCATTTACACTACATTGTCTATGCATCCAAGACCATTTTTGATGGAGACAGCTTTACACTGCTGTAGTTAACCTCAATGCCTGTGTCAATCTTAAAGGATACTTTGGTACCTTCAACACGTAATGGAACTCTCCATTCCCCTGTCTTGGAACCTGTGTGTTCAACATTACATACAAGGTTTGCAACACATTTTACATTTCATATTTCTTTCACACCATTGGATACTTCAAACCTGACAGTTCCAACATAGAAGAGAGTCTCTGGTTCATCTTGTCCTTCATCAACTTGGACTTCAGGAGTTTTCTATGTTCTGCACATACAAAAAGAATTTTTGTTGCAGTGGTAGCATCTAAAATCAGTTGCGAACCAGATGGCCACATTTGCTACATGGCTGCTGACTGTTTATGTTTGGACCACTCCTGTGAGCACAGCCCTTGTTAGAATCACTGTCTCTAGTGTGTGCAGAATCTCATGAGTTGCTATGCCCATGACCATGGGTTCATCCACAACCCCTTCTATGATGTGACTCATATACAGTATGCTAAATAATCTCATTCAGCTTCTGAGATTACTCTGCAACCAAAAGTCATGGCATATTTTCAGCGGCTACGGATCTGGATGCAGTTCCTTCTTATTATCTTCGCCTTGCATAAACGTCTACAGGCTTAGCATAAGGGATTCGTACTCAACAGGTTCGCAAGTACGATGACTCATACTAAAGGGCAATAAACAGAAAGATAGTTGCATACTGATAAAATCAGAAATATATTTGTGTTTGATATGAGTCCCATTCATCATCTCGTTTGGAGGTCTTCAAAATATTCTCTCTCCTATCAACCGGTCGATATTCCCGCATGCTCCAAACTCGATGGCAAATGGGGACACAGACCAAACACTCATCAATTTCTTTAATATTTTTGCTGGATGTACCAGATTTTTGCAAGGGACCTAAGTTTGCAGTGCACGGTGTAGACTGGGATCCTCACGGGGCTCACTGGGACTGGTCCGTAGGTGGGCGTATAAGTGGCTGCCAACCGCTGTGTCTGACTGACAGCAACTTAATGGGCTGGCCACTAGAGGGCGTCAGGGCGCAACTCTCGCCGTTTTCCGCACGAGATAATTTGCATGTTTTCTCGCTTTATTTTGCGCGCTCTTGGTGGTGTAGTTCTCGGGGTCACCGGCAGGGGGCTGACAGGTCAATTATGGCCATGATTGACAGGTTAATAATTGCGTGTCGATGCTGACTTTGTGGTAGTGCCAGCAAACGCCGCCAGGTGGCTGCCGCTATCTTCCTTCTTTCACTCTCCAAACGGAGACGTGGTGATGTTTGAAAGGCGTTGATTGTGTGAGAAGAACCGGAGAGAAAAATGTTTCCTCATATCAACTGTGCTTGGAGAGGGTAGTCGCTTAGTAGTTGTATGTGACACTCTCCCTGCGGATCCTTGACGTACTGATCTCTGATCCAACACAGTCACGTGATATACCGGAACAGGAACAGAAACTCTATTTGGAAAGTGGAACTTCCAACCAGATTTCAAGACAAATTACAAATAGAGGGTGGGAAAAGTACATATAAGAGTGTATTATTTACAAAATTCCTGCTAGATGAGTTGCTGATGCTGAATACATCAATAAAATAAACATCTGAGATTACCTATTCATTTAACCTATCATTTAGAACAGGCATTATACCAGAACCTTGGAAGAAGGCAACAGTCATTCCACTCATTAGACAACCTGGCAAGAAATTGGTTTCAAATCTCAGACGGATATCTTAGCCACTTTCCTCGACTTTTCTAAGGGCTTTAACACAGTAAATACTTCTATCTTACGAAAAGATCACATAAGATCACATAGAAATTATACGCATAAAGGGCAATCTCCTAAATTTGATCTCCAAAATCGTAAAACAAAAACACTATGAAATAGTATTCTCTCTGATTCTCAACTCATGCAGTGTGGAGTGACCCAAGGCTCCATTCTTGGACCTTTTTTTTTTTTTTTTTTACTTATATTAACGAATAAGATGAGGCGGTAATTAACCAAACCATCCGTCTTTATGTGGATGATATGGTCACTTTTGCCAAAAATTGACAAAGTAGCTATGAGACAGGAAATGAACAATAACCTGGACGAAATAGCCACTTAAAGTAGACAAAATAAATTAACGATAAATGTGCAGAAAACTAACTACATGGTTTTTGGTACCGATCAAAGGATCAAAGCCATTTCTGAAAATGGAGTGAATGGAAAAGTGAATAACGCTTACATTGAAAGGGTCTTTATCTTCAAATACTCTTCAAATTACACTCTTGAACTCACTTTTGAACTATAACAAGCATATTGAAAACTCGGTGGAACTAGTTTCTCATAAGGTTTTCTTACTGATTAAGCTCAGGAAATATCTAGATGTACATACTTCATTTACATTATAGGGACTGCTCTTTAAAACAACTACACCAAGACGTGAGTGTTATTAGCCCAATGCTGTTTGTTAAGGATTATATCTGTGGAATACCCTTACTCATGAACTCAGGAATTTACCAGATTATAAAAACGTTAAACATGAAATAAAAAAAGAGTGTCTCACTGAACCTCAGGAGTTACCGAGGAAGAGTGTGGTTCGCGGATGGAGACACTGACTGTTCTGTATTGTGACTCGCATTTGGGAACAACATGAATGACTATATTTGTATCGGTTTACGCACCTCAAACTGTTTTCAAGATGCTTATACATAATTTCTATTCCGTTATACATGTGTAGTGCAAACAACACAACACGACAAGAAAGAGTCGTTTACACTAACACGTACATCAAGACTTGATCAGTGAAACCACAGAAACATCACTTTGCGTTGCAACCATGAAATGATAACACTGCTATCAACTATAGATAAGAATTGCACATGAACCCTCAGGGACTGAATACTGATATATTCATTTATATTTACGTAGAGCCCTTGTAGTCTGAATAAAAAAAAAAAGATAAAAATATATAAGAAAATACTCCTCAAAGTGCTCAGAATTTAGGAAATGGAAAAGATCAGGATGATGGACAAATTCCCTCCCAGGCTGGCGCAGATATAAACAGGCAGCAGCATCTATGCTTGGAGAGTGCCAATGAGCACCTCAACTCTCATATGCTTGGAGAGTGTCATCTTATTGCTGTGCTTGGAGAGTGTAGTGGTGTGAGTGGCTCAGGAGGGGTACGTGGGAGAGAAGGAGGAAGAGGGACGACCCACCACCTCCAAATCCATCTCACACTCTCCCCGCACCACCTCCGATTGACAAGCCAGGCATAAATAGTTTGATTGATGACAACAAGGTCAGATTCCAGAGAAGTCAACTGAAATCTTCTCGTTTGCCGTCTGGCGGTGGGGCGGGGGCGGGAGGGAGGTCACCCCGCTGGGGGTGTCGGCCACACCCTCCTCCAGGGGGCCCCAGGGGTCGGCAGTCAAAAGACCAGGCATCTCAGGGGTCCGTTTAATAATCTAAGAACGATAATTGGGCTGAGGGATACAGTCTATGAAGCGATGGGGAACCTTGGCTATGATCCGTGATATATGTTGTTTAATAAACATAGTGTTAAGGTTGGCTGTTAGGAGAACAGCAAACGATAAAAACTGCAAAAGATTTCCTGGAATTCCTAGGCCTACATTTAAGAAAAGGACTGACACTCCGATCGTGGTCACTATCGCCTGAGGTTAGTCCTAATCGTAATCGTTCAGCCAATATCATTCTTAGTTAAAAAAAAAGAAAGAATGAGAACTCACACCACAAATGTGAAAATGCTACCTATGAATGAGTCATACTGGTAGGTCGATTTTTTTTTCTCTTAGGTGTCGGATACTTTTACTTACAAATATAAAAAAAAAGTCCATAGTTTGAATATAAAGGTTTTATTTCACCCTCAGAACATAAACAGGGAGAGTGGTGCTCTATCCCACAGACAGAATCGTTCCCTAACACAATCGCGTTTAAGGGCACATTAGGTACGTTTTCACACAGGCCAATTAAAGATGTATGCTGGTAGTTGGGTGATTTCTAAATTCTATTGATTTTTGCAAATAACTCTAGATAATATAAGTTTCATATATCAGCAAATAAAAAATACAATAAAAAAGACATGTCACCAAACTAACTTCTATGGGAGGGCCATCTGAAAAGGTAAGTGCTATTGGTGTCTATGGGAAACTGCAATATTTTGTCTATGTGGCTAGATGACACTGATGTTCTATTGCTATCTTGAAATAATTCTGGATTATAATAGTTGGGAATGTAAACAAATGAGAAATGCTAAAAAAATACTATGTCACCATGCAAACTTTTATGGGAAGGCCATCTTAAAAAGGTAAGTACTTTACCATTGGGGCCAATGGGAAACTGCAATATTTTCATGAAATCAGGTGGCAGCACCAGTGTCAAATACTAGTTCTGAGGGTGGTCACACAAGGCACTGCGATACATGCCCGCATTTGTCTTTAAATTTAGCGGATCGCCTCACCCACCATGACAATTTGGAAGCCTGCATACACGGAAACCAAGATGATCCATATTGTAAAATAGGTTTGAAGCAATAACCCGTCGACTCTGCAGATGAACCCACCGTGTATTCCAGGGGCTAATGGTATGTTCATCGTTGGTGAATGAGCGTGCAATGGTGTATAATTGTAAATTAAAGTTAATTTTGTCGCTGGACTGCAACACATCTATATGTATACCTCATGACTTTTCCCATGTCTACTTATATGCTAATTTAGAAACTCTGTTAACTATGTCACTGGTCACGCGACCTTCACGACCTTCAGTCTTCACTGGGTACGGACGTATAATTTACCCACCCACCCACATTCTTTGTATGACATTTCATCATCCAACTTATTATCTTATCATCCTAACTTTTATCCTTTGTCATGTGATAAATCTTACCTGCTATTTATTTTATCCTCTTAACCATTGGACCCTCGTGTCCCCACTTTTACTGTGTCATTTTATGAGAAATAATGTTTTAATAGATACATTATTTTAAGGCAGTCCAGCTTTTTGTCATAATCATAAATAAATAAGAATTAAAAGGTTTGGTTACATTCAGTCTATGGATAGTTTTCTATAACCCAGTGCGCACAGTCAACTTGCCATTCTACAACTGCCTGGATCTAGGACTAAAAATATTCAAGCACCAGTAAGTCAATGAATGGTGATAACCAGTAACACTTCCCTGCATGGGTTCATCCTTAATTAACTACAAAACAGCACGGGTAGGACAGCTGCACCCTCTCGTAAAGAAAGATACACAACTAACTCGACATCCATGCCACAACAACTTCATATGAATTTAGCACTCTACCAACTGTCATTTTAATAAGTTTATGCTGAATCTGACAAGATTCATAGGTTTTTATTGGTTATTTGATTTGAAGAACTACTCCCAAGACACCCAAGGAAGTAGGGATAAGGACATCTTCAGCAACCTTGTAAACCGCCTTTTGCCCTCCTATCGTAGAGGTCATTAAATGATACCTGCGATTTGTTTATTAATAACGTCTTATGATGCTAATAGGGAAAGTATTATTTAATAAAGGTTCATATCATTTAGTAAAAGCTAAAACACCTCGTTAGTTGGAAGCCAAAATAAATTTGTTAAGCTATGAATATTTCTTATAAGTATTTGAGCTTATAGCATCTACGTAGAAATGAATTTCCTAGTTTGAGGCGCACACTCGGATGCTACATGGCATTTAACCCGACCGACCTCTTAGTCGGAACAGAGTGGAGACAGAGTAGCGTGCCCTTCTTCTCCAGGCGCCCGTCTTTAAAAGGTTAATCATTCCTTCTTTTCTATCAGGTACTTTCCCCACACCACCCAATGTTTTTTTCTCTCAATTTCTTTATTCAAATTCTCTGTACAGATTTTCTGGAAAGCTGTTAGTCTTTCTGATGAAAATCGTACATTTCCAGCTTATTATAATATTTTGCTCTTGTCATCTTAGAAAGAAAATCCCCTTCTGAAATTGAAATATTTTTTGTAAATAAATATGAAGATTATTATCAAGTAATGAAGAAATTGTAAAAAGTTACATGTTCACATATTTCAGTTACGTTAACAATATTAGAACATAAAATGAATTCTATGATGTAAGAAATAGCGTAGAAATCACATCCACAACTAATTATTTAGCCCAAATTGGATGGATGAAGTAATAAAGTTCACAAATTGTTTATGTGTCCATAACAACAGGGACAGCTCCAGTAACATACTTCAGAACCAAAACTTAGGCCCGGCGTTCACCTACTACGATTAAAGGCGGACGTCCACCAACCACGACAAGGCTACGACAAGAGCAGACAAGGCAGTTGCAATTGGTGCCTTGTCACAGCCTTGTCGTAAGAAGGGGGGCTCTGCGACAGCGTTGTCGGGGCGTGTCGTAGACGTCGCTGGGTCCTGTAAAAAAACGTCCATGGTCCTGAGACACTACGACAGTGATATCGAGGAAACCATGACACTCTACGACAAGGGTCCAGTCGTGGGAAAAAAACGAACATGTTCGATGTTGTCGTAGCCTTGTCGGAAGGCTCCCGACAAGCTTCTGATCGCAGCCCAATTGTGGCCTTGTCATGGCCTTGTCATAGACTCTTGTCGGGAACTGGGGTCCACCAACCACGACAAGGCCTCCAATTGTAGGCCAATCGTGGACCTTGTTGGTAACCCATTGTCGTAGCCTTGTCGTGGTTGGTGGATGCCTCCCTTAAAACTGAAGACCTCCCGATACACTCCGAAGCAAAAACCCCAACAAAACCTTATTCTTGTTCTGATCAGGAGGTGCTCCCCTGTGTGATATTCTATGTGTAGATTGCCCGCCCCCTGTGTCTCAACTCTGTTCCAACTACGAGGTTGGTCTAGTTCAGTAAAGGCCTTGTCCTTGAATTCTCACTCTCGGGTTAAGTAATTTTGTCCTATGCAGGTTCTGAGAGCCTAAATACTTACTAAGAAATATTCAAATCTCACATAATTGATAATTAAGTCTTCCTTTATGGTAATTTCATTCAAAATATACACAAAAGGAAAAAAGAACATGGAAAAATGGCTCCAATTGTAGGAAATGACACACTCTCTAACCATGGTCTAGCTCGGATGAAAGATTTGCAGTGAGAGGGTCAAAAACTCACAGCTAATGGGTCAAGGTGCCACGGATTTAACCCATCCAGAGTTAACGTAGTTAGGCTACCAGTATCAGAAAGGACACCTATTGAGATGTCCTCCCGAAAGGATAGTTTTCAGGATCGAGGTCAGGAGAATGACAGATTTATTCAACAGTCTGGGACATTTCCATTGGAAAACCCCGTCTTTCTCCATGTCCTTTGAAAGGAATATCCATATTTAGCAAACGGAGACCGTTCTATGACAGATCTATAGGCCACGCGACCATATTTTGACTTGAAATAAAAAAAATCGTATATCTTAGGCTGTAAAAAAAGGTACAGATTTGCAAATGGTACCATATTAAACCAGAGACAATGGGCTTTATTGTCATATATATCTTGAATTTATTGAGGTAATTCATCTGTTTTCATTTTTGACATATTTTCTGAGAAATCATGTTATAAGTTAGTCAAAATGTTTAACTTCTAGAAAATGAGTGAATATTCAATAGAATTCCGTATGGAAGCAAAATCAAAACCCAGTTTGATCAAGTAGAGATTTCTTTTACAATCATTTTGATAGTTTAACTTTTGTTGTACTCATAGTAGAAGTCAAAATGGACTGTCTTGTTATTAAAATAGAAAAGTAGCAAAACGCCCCTTTTTGTGGTTATCTGCCATATGTCAAATGCCTTTCTGACCTATAGGACTACCATAGGACAGTTTTAGGAGAATCCTCCCAGATATTAAACGGCCCCCTGAATTCAGCATTGCAGTCTTCCCCGTTCTTTCCATCTCTGTCTCGTCCACTCGTTGAGAATGAGTTACCATACTCGCAAGCCTGTTGAGAAATGTTAAGCCTATGGACGTTTATTCCGGGCTAAGATAACCCCATATATTAAACTGCCCCCTGAATTCAGCATTGCAGTCTTCCCCGTTCTTTCCATCTCTGTCTCGTCCACTCGGGAATCCCAAACACAGAAATCATTCAATATGAAGTGACCCACCTTTGTTTGAGTGGCCCTGGACTCCACGTTCACTATTTGCATCTGGCCCGCTGGGAACCATCAATCACGTGTTTTTGTTTTAAAGACCGTTCCTCCTCCTCCCGCTTTTTAAAAAATGCTTAATTTGTTATTGACTTCTCCAACACGCGGTTTTCCAGGAGTCTGCTTTTCACAGGCTCCTGCACATTTTACCCACACAGAGGCAGGGTAGGGCGAATGGACCCGAGTAATGTAGAGGATACTTTGAGAGGGACCCGTAGTGATAGCAAAATCAAGTTTAAGTACCACAGATTCAAGTCCAAGGTTTATCACAAAAGCACTGATTATAGAGGCACAGAATTCTTGGACGCATCATCAGCAGAAGCACAAAAATCAGAAAATAAATGGTCATTCAAAAAGGCAGTAAATTGGGAAGTCAAAATGTGAAACTACTATCCTATAGATAGTATAGCCAGTTGACATACCACAAACTATAATTGTACTATTTTTGTCTCCTACTCACCCACTCACCACCCATACCCTCATGCCCACCTTACCTTCTTGAGCGCGGGAAATCGCGCTCATATACGTCATCTATTAAAGGTTAGAATGCTCACACAGGGTTTCAGCTTGCTGTAGAGAATCCAACACTTCACTATCAATGTCCCAACTATAAAGGCATGGTTAAATGAGCAGGGGTCCAGTATCATGCCTTACCATGCCCCCTGCCCCACTACTGACTTGGTTCCTTTTTATAGAACTTTCATGGCTGAGTGACCTTGTGATCGTGTGTCTGGTTGCAGTGTAGCAAAATCAACAGAAATCATATATTTACCAGGTATAAAATACTTAATATGAAAACCAGGATTCTATAAATGGTTCAAGAGCACAGAGAAAAGACAATTATGGTATTTTGAGTGTGATAAGTGTACAAAAAAGATCAGTACTTCAGTGGAAACACCCTCAAAATGCTGACACACTGACCTGTGAACAATCAGCTGTGAGTACCAATGGTGAATATTGATTTGATTGACTGTATCTAAAAGTATAGCCAATAGTCAACCTGGAGAAATGATCTCAATGGACCATGATAATAGTGCCGAATATATGGATGTTCCAGAAGATACAGTATCTGAAGATGTCAAAAGAATTCATAGAAGGAGGGAAAACAGATAACAAACATGTTTTTTTGTTTTTTTTTCAAACGAGCAGCGCTCTCTTTTATACAGTATCATGATTTAATTACACAGTTCATTCTCCCTGTTCAAAACTAGCATAAACCCATTGGTGTTAACATGTGCTCGCTCCCACGATGAACAATAGTATATCCTTCTAGCTACATGTGCACCCCTCCAACGCTGCACAATTTCCTCTGTAAGAAAAAAAAATCAACACATGAACAATCTCATTGCACTATAATCATTTGATAAGAACCTCACTCTCTTAGGAAACAATTCTGCTACGTCTGGCTGCTCGGAAATTTTTGTGGGGATAACAAACATGTTAGTAAGAGGACTACCAAGAGCAGTCCAAATGAAGTACCCTCAAGCCAAACAAACATTAGTGCATCAAGCGGTAAGGGGCTATTAGAGAACAAACTGAATGGCATAGCTGACCTAGAGAAATAGGGCAGTTGACCAAGACCCTCAATAAAAAATTCAGTCACAACTGCAAGTTGAATGGGATCCGTGGTATGCTAGACCAGGCACAAGTCAAAATCGAGATGTAAGATGTCTATACCATAATACATATTCCTGTTGATGATACTTGAAAACAACTATTAAATCTATTCTCTGGGTTTATTGAAGCATTCTTGATACTTTCAAATATAAATGGCTTACTGATCAATAATTTCCTATGATATTCTCGTACATTTATTTGATGAGATTTTGGTATACCGCGCTCTTCCATTATGAATGGAAATAACATTTGCTCCTAGTATTTTGTTATAACTGATGAATACTGTTGTGTCTGAACCTGTCAGTCCCTCATTACATCATTATCTTTTGTACCCTTTAGGCCCGGCGTCCACCTACTACGATATGGCACCGATATGGTCTACGAAGCACCTCCCGATAAAAAATTAAAATCGCGTCGGAAGATAACCTAATATCGGGGCAGTTGACCACGTTTCTGCGATTAGGCACCGGGAAAAAAACCCATTGAGATGCATGGTGGATTGGCATGTCTAGACAGACGTCTACGATTTTGCACCTTCACGATATGTCTCAGATATTTGCTTTCTGTATCGGTGCCATATCGGTAGGTCTAAATGTCTATCGTAGTAGGTGGACGCCGGGCCTTATACTTGTATCCATATTTTGGTCACCAGCCATGGTTGTGAGTTTATCTATTCATGAGAGAACTGTAATACTACAGAATGAATAAAGTCTGATAAAAAAATCATTTTGTTGGCTCCGTAATATCACTCGTCTTCGACTCGTGAAATTATAGAGCCAACAAAATGCATGACATAAATAAACTCAGACTCAAACTCGTGACGTCTCTTGATATTATTTTGATTCAACTGCACAGTAACTGACTGTAATTTATCATGGTATTAAAATTGCTATTTTTCCAGGTCTAATAATTCCTGGCTATTTTACAGATGTTCAAAATTCGACTGTGCTACCATAAATATTGCCGTGTCATCCTATTTTCCTGATGGAATCCTGTTATATATAAATGCATGTAAATATATCTTTTCATGACCGAATTTCGTCACTGAACGATCGATAACAATACGATTCTGACTAAATATGACACCTTGAACACGGGCGACAAACACCTGAGCCTGCCACCAGGTGGTGCTGCTGTCGGAGGGGGGCGGAGTACATGGGTGGGGGTGGGGGTGGAGGCGGGGGTAACGTGGTGGTTGTAAGGTGTAGCTGGAGTGTGTGGCAGGAAATGGCATGGTGTGATTTAGATTTCTATCTTTCCCTTGGTATTATTCCGCATAGACTATACATTGGGAAATCGTACTCTATGCCCATCAAGAATTATGAAAGGATATTCAATGGGAGATGACAATCAGTCAGTGATAGGAGTGAGATCAAATCTTTATCTCACCCCGGTATTTTTCTCCATAGGCTTAACATTAGGAACTCGTACTCTACTGTCGTGAAGTTCGTGGCCTCAATACTCAATGGCTAATTGGGTGATTCATTCTATCAATAAATAATGTTATACGGGGTGAGATAAAATCAGAAACCCAGTCGATGAAAATAACTTGGTCCGTACTCCACTACGCTTCGTGAATTACTCTGCAGCGAAACTCGGTGGAGCAATTTTCATCTCATGGGTTTCCTTCTAAGAACCACACTCGATCCGTAGTCGATGGAAATGCGCCATTTTGGTTTGCTACATAATCACACTCAGCTACATAAAACTCATGGCATATTTTCAGCGACGACGGATCTCAATGCCGTTCCTTCTTGGTCTTTAATTATAGACTTTCATAAAAAAAACCACAAAAAAAATCTACTTTTAAGCATGTTTACTCCCCCAAGGCCTGATAAGTCCAGGAATCAAGGTCCTATGTCGCGGCGAGGAGGGGTGTGGTAGGTGGAGGGATACAGGGTCTGAACCCAGTCTGGGTGTGGTTTGGATGCTGTGATCCTTGAGACCTGCACCCCCTCAAAGACAACTCGACACCTTGATGTCTTCTTTGATGCTGCCCGGTACCCGCCCCTCCCACCACCACCCAGCTGTCTGCATGCCCAGCCAGATATGGATCCAGCAGAATGAGATCGGTCGCCGGGTCTAGGCACGTAAAGGAGTTAATCTATGCACAGATGTGTGGCTGGAATGGAGGCAATCTATGCACACGTCATCTGTTACGTGTGATTCACGCTAAATGTACCTGAGACGGATGTACTTCAGGTGGGAGTCACACGTAGAGACTCACATACCTGAGACTGGTGTATTTCACACCTTTCCCCTAGTCTAAAGTGGGATTCACACGATGGGATTCATGTACCTCACAGAGTGTTTTTCAGGGACAAATCCTGCTGAGATTCTGAACTCGAACACAATTTCTTCGTCTAAAATATAGGGATTCATTTTCCTGAGATATGTTTTCCTCAGTGTAATTGTCGGTGACATTTACCCCTAAATGGAACAAAATCGCATGAGATTTTGAGCCCTGTGAGGTACATGAATCCCATCGTGAGAATCCCACTTAAGACAATTCTCAGTTGGTATAAAATTATCATGGCAAAGTACTTTTATTAGTCTCAAGGGAAAATGGCGAATTTGATTCACATGGGAGGACACACCTGGTACATAATCTCAGACATAGTGACAGTGATCACCCACCCTGGGACTCAAGTACCCTTTAGGTGAAGGGTGTTACAAAGATGTAATCATGCTTGCTGGCCTCCTATTGGTTAGGGAAGGTACAAAGTCGCAGCAGGTCCATTTGTCTCAGAAAAATGACCTTCTAAATTTTGAATCTGTTCAAAGTGAAAAATCAACTCTAAACATAGTCAATACAGTAAACCATCCAGTGAGCTTACAGAATGAAACAGAAAATATAGATACATGAGATACGCTTAGAAACGTTCTAACATCAATATCGAATAAAAGTAAACATGTAGTGAATACAATCCAAAACTTCATCAAAAGTGTGCAATAAGTATTCATTCAACTTTGTGTAAAGTTTCTGTTATCTAAACCATATTAGTTCTAAAGTTGTAATGACAAGTGTCGAAAAGGGCTTAAAATGTTTTGAAGAAAATGTTACTATATGTTTCATGAATTACCGAAAAAGTCACGGCAAACTCTATGATTCACTTTTGTTTGGAAATGAAAGGAGCTTGATAAATTATTAAAGAAAAAGTTAATGGAGATGGACTTATTCTACCTGAATCCTCATACAATTTCAATGGGGACTTTGTAAACGATGGATAATAGGTGACTCATGGCCTATGGTCAGGGGTGGTCATTGAGCCCCTGCCAGGGACCTGTTTCAGTAGGCTCGTGACATTAGGCCGAGACAGACATCAACAGCGGCACCAACAGTGCAAGCAACAGCGGAAAAAGACTAGCAAATATCAGAGAACCGGAGTGGCCAATCTTCTTCATATTTGGGACGATTATAGGTTATATGCATCCCCTACTCATGTTAAAGTGCCATTGCTTAATTCCTTCGAGAAGTGAGTGAAACTCGGCGTGTCATCGATTGCAATCTTGTGATCTGTCCGTATAGTGTCACAGACACCATCTAAACGAAACTACTGAAACAGGTCCCAGGCTGGTGTCTCCCCTCTACACTGCACACCATATATGACAATCCGCCTGAATTGAGGGTGAATGTTGACTGAACTTGAATTAAAAAAAATCTCCATTTCCGCTTCCCATCTACCCTCCTCATTATCCCTTCAGCATCCACACTACTGACACGCTTCACAGTTTCCAACCACCTACCTACACCTCTTGGGTCTTTTCTAATACATTTTATTATATCATATATTTATAATTGACTCATTTCTCTATTAGTCAATTATCATTACATATATTATAAATTATTTATATCAATAACTCATAATTGATAATCGATAAAGACTTCTTTGACCAAAAGGTGTTGCTTTCTGTATTCATTTCAGAATGGACGATGCACAGGATATAGACCATGGAGAACGGTCTGCAATACTTGTAGGGGCATGGAGAACGAGTTCTCAATGTTAAGCCTATGGGCATTTATTCCAAGGGTGAGGTAATGTGTTACGCTCAGGTGTCAGTATATCAATATCAGTCATAATGTGACTTCATTCTCCTCCTATTGTATATTCTAATTCACCACTTTATTGCCCTGTCTGTTGCCAGGACATAAAACACTATCATGCTAAAAAAAAGATAGTTTGTATGTATGAGGCATTTAGTTATTGACTAGGATTTCATAAATGGTGTTTTTTCTCATGAAATATAGGTGTAACAAAAGTATTACATTCACAGTCATTTGGACGGTTTTCCATGCAATGAATACAGATGAAATATATGGCTTGGAGTCAGGCAGAATGAACTGAGAGATATTTCTACAAAAATATTGTCCAATAAGCGGTATATTGCATGCTTTCCCGTATAACATGGAAACAGATACAATGAAAAAAAAGAGTAATTTATCTTGAATCTCGGTCAACTCTCATCAAACATAGCAACCATTACCCCTAAACCGAATTTTTCATCACAAACGCGTTCACACTCTGCTGCCAGGGGAAAGTTATATCCGTTATAACCCTCCGGGCATCGGAGTCCCGCTTCTCCCGTGACATCAGGGGAGAGACATGGCACCAAGGGGTAAACTGGGCATCGGTGAACGGCCCGAGCAGATTTGACAAAATTTCCTACCTCGGTCGGGAAAGCAGTGGCGCTGGGGTGGTTGGGTGCCCCCCGGGTATCCATCGTGGGACCAAGGTATCCCAGGGGGAATCCGTAGCGGATAAAGCCGAGGAGTTCCTCCTTACCCCTCATGCCTGTGAGGTAGTGCTCCCACGCCCATAGCCGTAGGTCCGTAGGCAGGGTTATTTTGCTACACAGTGCGTTGGGCAGGCCCGTGGCCCGCACGGCCTCGTAGATGTGGCCGTGTGCCCCCGGGGCGTCTTCGTGGATCCGCGGCCACTCCGCGCGGCGATGTAGCATGAATGCCTCCGGGTCCGTGCGAGTCCCGGCGGCAACGATCCCAGTCCGGCAAACTTCCTCGAGTTTCTTAAAGTCCGGGGACGAGGTATTTCTGGCACCTTTGTTGACACCATCACAGGCGGTGCCCGGGTGGGAGACGCCCACTGGCACGGCCATGTGGTCCTGAGCAGTCGTGTTATTGTTGTTGTTTTGCACCGCCCTATCCTCACGTGGGGAAGCCCCCACGTGCGCTGTGACGTCACGTGTCCGCTCCTCCCTGGTCCAAGCACCCGGGGCGGGTTCACGTGGGGGAGCTGCGACTGGGTGGCCACCACTGACCACCTGTGCCCACGTGGCCGGAGGCGGTTTCCTGTCCCTTGTTGTTTCACATGGGGACGGCTGTGTGATTTCACGTGCCGCGCACCCGCTGACCCCGGGGACCCGGGTGGGGGGCACACATGGACATAGTGGGGTGCGCTCCGATCACTCGCGGGGCGCACCGTGCCCGTTTTTTGCCGGCTGCGGGAGACCGTGTTGGTAGAAGGCATCCGGTCCAGGGTGTATCCGGTCGGTGGGGTGTACCCGCCCTGGGGCGTCCGGCGCGTTGCTTGGGGGGCTGCCTGCTGGGTCCCATACCCCATGGTGTACCCCAGCTTCCGATTGCAGGCATGAAGCGTCCTCGTGCCCGCTTCTGTGGCAGCACCCCTTCTCTGAATTGAATTGCCGGCACGGCAATTCCCTGGCCTGGTTCTTCCCTCCGTTGTCTGTTCCGGTTGTCTGGGTCGAGGTCGTCATAGCGAGCCGGACCCTCTCCTCCTGGATTAGGCCGTAGTCAGACCAACTGAGCCTCCCGGCCTTGATCTGGTCAAAGACGAATTGACTCCACCTCCTGACCCCGGCCCACGGTCGAGACTGCGCATCAATCGACACCTGGTGGAGATGTTTAAACAAATGATCCTGGTCATCGGGCTCCATGGCTCGGTCGTCTCCTAGTAGCCCGATAAAGGCACTGACGTACTCCATGGGCCCTAGGGAGCCCCTCACCTCCAGTTTCTGCGATAGGGTATAGACCCCCTCACGGTCAACAAACATGTATGGTTTACTTGTTAACCTAGCGATATTCAAATCCGAATGGAGCCTACTGGCCGTCCTATCGTGCTTGATGGCCTCAGGGTCGAGTTCCCTCTGGATGTAGGAGTCAGTCGCGTACCGCTCCCTCAGCTGTCGTGGTGGCGGCAGAACCCGTGATGCCTGGTCCTCGGCCTAGTCCTGGCTTCGTCGCTCAGCGGCCGATCGGACGGATGGCGGCCGTGAGTCCCTCTCGGGGGCCCTTTGGTCTGCTAGGCGGTTGATGGCGGCCAAGACACCACCGATCTGGTCCTTCATATCGGCTTTCATTTGAGCAAGCCTGGTCTCAACGGCCGCAAGGCGTGTGGTCTTGACGGTGCCTACCTCAGAGGCCGATTCCACATGGTCCTCGGGGGATCTCATGGTAGACTCAGACGATACCTCCGCTTCTGCCTCCTGAGCCTGCGAGGTGCTCGGCCCTGCACATGTTTTCGGCATCCTCTTGTATCGCTGGCTTCAATTTACCCGTACTTGTATCCCTAACCTCCTCGGTCAGATACTCGTGGAGTATGCGGTGCCGCGAGCAGCGTTGGGCCAAAAATAGCAGAGAAAATTAAAGTGCGTGTGAGCTTAGCGAAGCGCAGGAAGAGAATGAGAGAGAGCGTAGGAGCGTGCTGCGCCACGTGACCTAATGGTTCACGTGCCTTGCACGAGGGGGAGCGCAGGGAGCGCTAGTAGAGAGGGAGTGCACTAGGTGGAGCAATGACCGCCCCTGACCCTACGGCCATGGGCTACCAATTCTCTTGATAATAAAATTCTATATGAAACATCGCTTTTGGAAACAACTTTGGCTGGTGATATTAGTTCTGAAAATAGCATGCTTATGCCGAGAAAAATAGACAGGCTGAATGGGAAATTTAGTTAAGAGGAGAAGACTTGTTCCGAGAAGAACTCGAGAATAAAGTGGATGAGGTGTGTTGAGGGTAGCGACTGTTTCGTGGAGTGGGGTCTGGTAGGTGTTTTTAAAATACTAGGAGCAAATGGTATGTTCATCATAGATGAATGAGCGTGCAATCATAAATGAACATTAATTAAAAGGTTTGAGTTACATTCAGTCTCTGGATAGTTTTCTGTAACACACTTACACCCACTCAACTTGCTATTTCTGCAACTGCCTAGTCTACATTAGAGTCTAGGATCCAAACATATCAAGCACCAGTGGAGCATGAGGTATTTTGGTCTTGAGTGATTGGTCATGGTCAGCTTGGCATGCCTCTAAGACCCTGAGACACTGGCTCCCTGCTCTGTTCTCACTACCACAGTGAACAGCATGCAGAGAGTTAAGGAATAGTTTTCTGGAAGCACACTGAAAGTCCAATGTGACCACTCTAACCTCTAGATGATGTATTTAGCGCGTGCCAGCACGCTCTAAAAACGATACGATTAGGACGAACATTAGACGATAGTGACCACGATCGGATTATAAGTCCTATGTACCCCAAGGAATTTCAGGAAATCTTTTGCAGTTTTATCGTTTGCTGTTTTCCTATCTTAGTGGAAGATATTTTGTTATGAAGGACTGAACCCACCAACCTAGCAATGCACCTAAAAAAGGTAAAACCTATGACCTTTTAAAAAATTCGAAATAGATATATTTTCCTGATCTTCTTTACGACCGTCCTCCATAAAGACGGATTGAGGTAATGAGAGCATGGTAAGATGAATTCTCTAATCGTTCTTAACTTTAAAAACACCTCCCTGTACACGATCCAAAAGTCACATATACATGGATATCTATGAGATCCTTTCTCAAAGACTTGAATTTGTTCCAAGTCACCAAATGCTTTGATGTGTTTTTTTTGGGTAATTTTTCCTGCAAGTATTTTTACATTGAATACACTCTGTCATCCAGTGCTAAAGAACATGTTGCTAGGTGTTTGTTTGCCTTCAGGCGTTGGGTAACCAAGCAGTGGAACCTGTGCAAAAAGGTCTAGAGTCATTTACTCTTTCCATACCCGGTACAGTGGTGACGGTATGAGCTAAGTGACACGCATGGCAAGTGGGCTTTGAAACGGCGACACTTTTAAAATGCCGACACATTTTTCGCATTTCGCGGACAGGTTTGATAAATGAACCATGGAGCTCTAGGCTGTGGTGGTCGAGCTGTGCAGGGCGGACGCGGACACTGCATCGCTCGGGCGGGGCTGTTTGGATGGCGGGTGGTAAACTGGGGACAAGATGGGACCATCGATAGTACCACAATGATCTTCCATGCTGTTGTTGTTAGATTATTTAATAATCTATGATGTATCAAAGACCAACTCTAACTTGAGTTGAAAGCACTCATTAGATGTTGTTGTTATTTTCTAAATAAACACATCTTGATGAAAAGAAATTGAAAAAAAGTGATATAGTAAACTGTTAATTTCCTTCAGATTGTCCTTTATACTTTAAGTCGGTCGGTGGAACCAGTGGGCCGTTTAATAATCCAGGATAAATAATAGAAATTGTCCTCTGATCGTCCTAGGGCCAATGTCGTTGTATAAGCTATTTGGTCTTATACCTAGGAGAGTTCAATGATACGATCTCGTGCAGCCCTTGAAATGATGTTGTATAATTGTATCGTACAACTCTCCTTTGTCCTCCAAATTGTCCTTAAGTCGTCCAAAATGCTCCTACACCAAGATCACATATAGGACTGTCAAACATTTAGCTTGTTTTTAAAATACAGTATAATAAGTTGTTATTTTAATTGTATTCAGTGTTTAAAAAAAAAAAAAAAATGGCTGGTTATAGTGAAAGAGAAAAGAATGTGCATAATTTAAAGGTAGAAAAGAGCCTCTGGAGGACCTGGATAATCGTAGGTTTAGTCAGCACTTCATTGGACATTTGGCCTGTTGAATAATCCAGGATATATCGTAGAAATTGTCCCATGTCTATGGGGCCTCAGATTTAGGTTTGAGGGACTTATCCTTAAGAGACTTCTGCGACACACTTAGGACAATTTCCAAGAGGGATTTTACTGTCCACCAGGGATCTCATTTATGAAACGATATTTGGCGTGGATCGTCCCAGACCTCCTCCATCTTGAGTTAGGTCTTATAGTCTAGCCCTAAGATACATCCTGGATTATTGAACAAGCCACTGAGCCAGCTTGGATCTTTGCTGACTACACTTAGTGATTTTTCATCTGGAATGTGTAATAATCGGTTAGCAGTGCCAGATTCTATAATCGGAGGCTAAAATCGGTAGGTGTAAACAGGGTCTTTATCTTATGCCTGGTGCAAGTTTAGCCATAGGACTAACATTAAAGATATACTCAACGATCACCCCCGTAAAGTGACAATACTAAGCCATAGTCGTGGCAGAGTGATGGGAGATGACGTCATATGAGATTGACCAATCAGCACCTAGGATTTCAGAGACAAGACAGGACATTAGCACAAATATTTAAACGTTCCTGACTGGATTTGAAAAGTAATTTGAATTATTCTGCTATTGCGATGCTATTCTCATGTCCGTGAAAGGGGTGAGATAAATCCAGAACCGCACTCAAATCATAATATAAGCAACACTCCATGAGTCTGGATGCCACTGTAATCGTCACTTGGCTTTGCCTCGGTCATCTGACGATTGTGGCGCATCCAAACTCATAGAGCATTGTTTATTTTACGATTCTCGATGCAGTTCTATATAAATATAAGAGTTGGGGAAGGGTTACACCAGACACCAGACTGTGACTAGCGGCATGGGGTGTGGGTGTGGGGGTGTAGGTGGGTGCGGGTGTGGAGTGTATATATGGGTGTGGGGATGGGTGTATCATCGTCTGTGGGGGGGGGGGGGGGGGGTGTTTGGGTGGGGGTTGGGGTGAGGTGTATGTGTGGGTGTGGGGATGGGTGTATCATCGTATGTAGGGGGTGTGGGTGTGGGTGTGGGTGTGGGTGCGGGTGTGGAGTGTATGTATGGGTGTGGGGATGGGTGTATCATCGTCTGTGGGGGTGTGGGTGTGGGTGTGGGCGTGGAGTGTATGTATGGGTGTGGGGATGGGTGTATCATCGTCTGTGGGGGTGTGGGTGTTTGGGTGGGGGTTGGGATGAGGTGCATGTGTGGGTGTGGGGATGGGTGTATCATCATCTGTGGGGGTGTGGGTGTGCGGTGTGGGTACGGGTGCGGGTGGGGGATGGGACTGCGTTTGGGGGTGTGGGAATGGGTGGGGGTGGTTAAAGGGTGTGTGGAAGGGGTGCGGATGCAGGTATCCTTGTCTGTGAGGGGTATGAGTGTGGTGTGAGTGTATGGGGTGGGGTGGGGGTATCCTTGTCTGCGAGGGGTATGGATGTGGATGTGGGTGTGGGTGTATGGGGTGCGGGTGGGGGTATCACCGTCTGGTGGGTGTGGGTGTGGGTGTATGGGGTGCGGGTGGGGGTATCACCGTCTGGTGGGTGTGGGTGTGGGTGTATGGGGTGCGGGTGGGGGTATCACCGTCTGGTGGGTGTGGGTGTATGGGGTGCAGGTGGTATCACCGTCTGGGGTGTGGATGTGGGTGTATGGGGTGCGGGTGGGGGTATCACCGTCTGGTGGGTGTGGGTGTATGGGGTGCGGGTGGGGGTATTATCGTCTAGGGGGTGTGGGTGTGGGTGTATGGGGTGCGGGTGGGGGTATCATCGTCTGGGGGGTGTGGATGTGGGTATATGTGGTGCGGGTGGGGGTTTCACCGTCTGGGTTGTGCGGATGTGGGTGTATGGGGTGCGGGTGGGGGTTTCACTGTCTTGGTTGTGTGGATGTGGGTGTATGGGGTGCGGGTGGGGGTTTCACCGTCTGGGTTGTGTGGATGTGGGTGTATGGGGTGCGGGTGGGGGTATCACCGTTTGGGTGTGTGGATGTGGGTATATGGGGTGCGGGTGGGGGTATCACCGTCTGGGGGGTGTGGGTGTGGGTGTATGGGGTGCGGGTGGGGGTATCACTGTCTGGGGGGTGTGGGTGTGGGTGTATGGGGTGCGGGTGGGGGTATCACCGTCTGGGGGGTGTGGGTGTGGGTGTATGGGGTGCGGGGTGGGGGTATCGTTGTCTGGGGGGTGTGGGTGTGGGTGTATGGGGTGCGGGTGGGTGTATCACCGTCTGGGGGGTGTGAGTGTGGGTGTATGGGGTGCGGGTGGGGGTATCATCGTCTGGGGGTGGCGGCGTGCACGGCAGGGGGTGGGTGGGTAGACCGGGCCGGGTGCGGGGGCGGCGGCGGCGGCCCTCGTTGGATCCCCCGGGCTCGCAGAAATCAGGTTAATGGCTCGGCGGGGGGCGAGCGGGATGGCTTCGGGTAGACGGATGAAGCGGGAAGCGTAGGCTGGGCAGCCAATACAGACCGGCAGAGGGAGACTGGCTTCAATCCCTGTGTCCTACGCCTACCCCTCCACCTTCCCCCCAACTCCAATACATGAGTTACCATTCAGCGTCGTCTGGTGGTGCATTGTTTAGTAAGACTATTTCTCGGTCAAACGCTGGATACTCTAGCATTGTGTGTATGGAATTCAGAGGTTTTACATCTAGAGTGTGGAAGTAGGTGTGAGCGAAAGGCTGTTGTTTTCCTCAAGATAGGATGGCTAGGATAAACTTGACAATTGTAAGGACTATGGGTAGTAGGATGGCTAGGATATACTTGACAATTGTAAGGACTATGGGTAGTAGGATGGCTAGGATAAACTTGACAATTGTAAGGACTATGGGTTGTCTCAACATTTAGGTTTGATAAATCTAAATCTCCCCCCCCCCTCAAGATCTATGTCTATGATGGCACTTAGGTTCGTCACTACCTCTGTCTCCGGTCTGTCCCAACTTGGAGGTTGGTATGGTTCAGTCCAGGTGTTGTTTATGAATATCAATCTCGATCGAAGTGATTTTATTCTATATGTAGGTTCTGAGACCCGAAATACTTACAAAGAAATATTCATAGTTCACATAATTGATAATAAAGTCTAGCTTTAAGGTCACTCTATTCAAAATACAAATAAAAGGAAATAAAAATATGGAAATTGACATCAAGAGTTAGAAATGGCACACTCTCTAAGCATAGGTCCAGGCAATACAAAAGATCTGCAGGGAGAGTCGCAGACACCTACAGCTAATAGATATTTTTTTTTAAAAAGAATTTCTATACGATGCACCTCCTGATAAAAAATCAAAATCGCGTCGGAAGGATATCGGGGCAATTGACCACGTTTCTGCGATTAGGCACAAAAAAAACCCTTATGATGCATGGTGGATTGGCATGTCTAGACATTTGTCTACGATTTTGCACCTTCCCGATTTATGTCTCTGATATAGGCTTTTTGTATTTCTGAATTTCTATCGTAGTAGGTGGACGCCAGGCCTTACTATCAATGCCTCTACCAACGACTATTTTGGCGGCCAAAATAGTCTCCACCCAGCTATATCCACATTTTCCCTCGTAATACCACATCAGCCCCTCACCCATTCCTGAGATGAAAAAAAACCCACCAAAACAGAAAGAAGACATCCAGGAGGGTCTCTCAGTAACCGAGAAGATGAATTAATCTCTTCAGATAGTCTGGGCCTCCCCAACCCTCCACCACCCAAGTGTTGGACGACGATGTCACTGCACGACGACAGGGGCCGTGTGCGGCGCGGTCGCCATGGTAACGGGCGTCGGACGACAGCCCCCATGATGGATGGGAAGGTAAACCAGCAGCAAACATTTGCTCAACTGAAAACGAGGCTCACGGGAACAATTAAAACACCGATAATCCAATTGGTGAGAGACCCCTTTCCGCTTGACTTGCCAAAGACTGTTTGCATTGTTTAATTATTTTCATTCATGAATGCTATCCTTTTTTCGTTCAAAGATCGCGTTTTCTGTTGTCGCTGAAGTTGGGGGAAATAAGAGATGGGTGACGTCATGAACCGATTACAACAAGAAGTGTCACTTTTCTTAAATATGTTCGTGGCAAGTTACAGCACTCTCCCAGCACATGGGTCGGATTTTTGAAACCTGCTAAATTCCGCTTTGATCATGGGATAAAACATGCAAATTTTTTTTTAGAATAATACTTCTTTTTATATTTTATGTTATCCACCTACTAAATACCTTCCAGAAAAACATTATTCCAACAAAATCAGATGAATGGTTTAGATTTGAGAGCGTTTTTAAGTTGTGTATAATACTGCAGTTTGTCCAGCCCCCTAAATATTTGAAATTTCAAGAAATGTTATAAATGCTTATAACTTAAAAAAGACTAATATCATATGGTGACACACATTATATTTTACCCAGAATACCATCATCATATATTAGATTTAAAAGAAAAGCTCTGAACCATATTTGGGGTGTTGGGCAACACAGGGGTGTCGGACAACACGAGGGGTGTCGGACAACACGTTATAGAATTGCTCAGAACAATGAGAAAAATATATGCTTTAAACATGTGCTTTAAACATGTTAATAAATACAATTGGCTCAAAATTGTGTCTCCCAGATTTTGAACAAAGTGAAAATTACTAGAAAATCACAGTTTTTGTAGATTTTCGGAAGGAAAAATTCCTCAGAGCTCTACAAAACCCTATGTTGGAAAGAAAGACTATCTAAAGATGCACCAAATAATTCGACCCACATGCTTCTGATGATGTAATTTAGAGTGGAGAAATTGGATTTCTCAGCACATGAATTCCATGGTGACGGAATTACAAAAGGACACCAGATAGGCAGATTCAAGTCCAGATATCACAATGTAAATATAAAGGAGCATGGTAAATGTGTGTTTAGGACATTTTCATATAGTTTGAGTTTTGCATTTCTGAACACTTTCAACTACTGCCTTTATTACTGCAAGGGCAGTAAACGTGGCAGTAAAGGTGTGAGGGAATTACTCTCTGTGACATGCAAAATTTAGGTTGAAGTGTTGTCACTGATTTCCCTCAATCAAATACATTTTAAGTCAACAATAACCCTCTGTCCCATTACAGAAGACAACAAACAATATAGAAATGTCTAGGACTAACAATATAGCAATGCGTTCTTGATGAGCCACAGCCCTTGAGGTCATTGACCCCTTGTAATTCCATCACATTTTGGAATTTCACTCGCTACATTTAGTCAATTTGCACATGCACAGCACTGCAGCAACTATGACATTTGGAATGACAATAGTACTATTGGACAGAAAGAGTTCTTAGTCCAAGAAAATGTATGCATAGATAATATATCTAGATACTTTTGACTGGCTGCCTGTGTCACGTTTACTGGGGAATTCATGAGCATCATTTTTATAAATCACCTCATGTCGTGTATTATATGCTGAAGCTCATATACTTTTTTGTTATACACAACTGTAAATTACTGGATACCCATACAAGCTGCAAAAACCACAAGAATTGTTAAAGTTTGTTATCAAATAAGAAAAAGACTTCCTGGCTTAACCCTTAACTGTGCAACTACCCAGTCACGTTACATACCGGAAAAGGGAATAAAATAAGATCACTAAGATATATCATGAGTGGGGAAAATGTCATTAAAGAAGCTTCACTTACATTAAAACTGTTTATCTTTCAGCTCTTTATAATGTACACAAAAGGTTGATGAGGGAGTCATTTTAAATGAGTATGGTCTTTTTATCAAACAGAATCCTGCAACATGTTAAGTTTGAACCCCTCTAAAGAGACACCCTTTGTAAGGCACTATGTCAGATTCTGAATAGTAAACAACAAGACGAGGTGTATACTGCTAAATATATGTACTTGTCTTTTACAAATAGAATACAAGGTACTCCTCAAAGTGCCCAGAAATTAAGAAATATAAAAAACTGTGACTAATTTTATGGCACTGATTTTATGGCAGACAGACCCTGTGGCTTGGTGGGTAAACTTTCTACAGAGCCTTAGCTATGCTGACTTCCGGTCTGTCAACTGCTGTGGATATCAGCAAGTGTTATCAATCAATTTCGCATATCTAAGCTATTCTAACTGCATCATGTTAATTCCAAATGTTTGATACTTCGATATCTAGTTATCACATAAAATCACAAGTATACATGTCATTATAAGTAGTTTCTAAAATGACTCCTAATGAGTTGGTATTTTTCAGCCATTTTTTGCCTAGAGAAGTGTTTCAGCTCATTAGATGCTATTCTTTAAAGCATGTAGTATGTCATCCAAAGCATGCAGTATGTCATCCAAAGCATGCAGTATGCCCTCCAAAGCATGCAATATGTCATCCAAAGCATGCAGTATGTCATCCAAAGCATGCAGTATGTCAATTTGAGAGGTGATGCGATCTAGGCTAATACTTTGGTTGAATAATATCATTCCTATACCCCCAGAAATGGTGTGTAATTCCACTGAGTTTGTCCATAGCTATATGAGGATAATATTTTACCATGAATAGATGTAGGAGCACATCAAATTGAAGCTGTAGTTAATATTTATGGTATAGGGAGAAGCAGTACCTACTTATTGCACACAGGTTCGGACTTGTTCAAATCCGATACAGTGATATCCTACATGCTTGGTGTCTAGTGGGGTAGATACAGAGTAAAATTGTATATTCTATTGTAGAAACTTTAATATGTATATACATGGACAAGTCGCAGCAGCAGAATGGCAGCCATGTTTCAAAATGACCACCCCAGTTACTCGGTGAGCACGTTCGACCAGAATATCTCTGAACGAATTCCATTCAGTCACACAAAATTTGTCTGTATATATTACCCACCTCAAATATGTGCTATATGAACGTAAATACAAAGGATTCAATTGAAAATATTTGGGAAAATGCCATTTTGAATTTTCAGCCAGAATTGACATAAATCGAAAATGAAACTTTTTCAGCTGAGATCGTCATCGCTTTATTTTCAACTAACAGGTTTTCTTATGGTATCAACTCCTTAAGAATTTGGAATGATTTGATTAAATACAATTCCACTGAACATACACATGTACTCCGCTACTCTAACGTCCGGCATGTGCTATTTTCTAATGGAGAGGCTGAAACAAAAAATCACGAACACGGGCAAGTCTAGCAGTGTCTGGCCCGATGGATACTTGGTGCCCTCTAGTGGTCATCAGGGGAAACAAGTACCCAATGATGATGATGCTGGTTAGAATGGGTGTTTGTGTGTCGGGGTGGATGAGGGTGGGAGAGAGGGCGGAATGGTCGGATAATGTGTGTATGTGGGGTGGATGGGGGTGGGCATACATGCATGATGCTAGACAGGACGAGATTTCCAGTTACGTATGTTGAATTTACGCCAATTTACATGTATTTGTCGAATCGAGCGTTAACAAAGCACTCATGTTTTTGTCTTATTTATGCTCACGTCTGTATATATATATATATATATATATATATATATATATATATATATATATATATATATATATATATATATATATATATATATATATACACCGTATATATATATATATGGTGATCCCGAGGCTATGCCAGTTGGAGTTGAGTTTACGGAAATTTACTCCACTTTTCGATTTTTCTAACTTCTGCACCTAGGAGTCAATACTGTTATTTCCATTTAATTTTCTAACAATCACCCAAGGCTGTAACTGAGACTGAATACCTTGACAACATTCCCATTGCGTCCGATGACAATGTTTTCATAGCACTAGTTCTCCATTTGTATCCTCTGTGTTACACTCCTGCATGCATAAACCAAACATTAGTTTGGAGAGTGTATCACAGCATTGCTTGCTCTCCAATCATATCCTCTGTGAAATGATCCCACCTTCGGCAAGCTTGTGTGAACCAAACATCGGTTCAGAGGGTGAACTTGCTGCATTTCCTTAGCTATGCTGACTTCCTGTGTGTCAACCACTGTGAATATCAGCAGGTGATCTTTTTGTAATCGATTAATTTAGCATATTTAAACTATTTTAACTGTATCATGCCAATGCCAAATGTTAGATGCCTCGATATCTAGTCATCACACCCCTTTGGTCATTACAGGTAGCCCTTAAAATGTCTCGCATGACTCGGTAGCAGTCAGCCATTTTCTGCCCAGACAAGTGCTCCTGTCGCTTAGATAATCAAATTGCGCTATTCTTCAAAGCATGCAGTATGTCATCCAAAGCACGCAGTATGTCGTTCAAAGCATGCAGCATGTCAATTTGAAAGGTGATGCAAACAAGTTATCAGGAAACATCCTTACTGTGGACGTAACGGTTATTGTTCGAGGTTCGAGCAATTTACCACCTTTTAGCAGTGTCTACAACACGCCCAGACAGTCAGTGCCAGTTTTATAGCAATTCCCCAGAATCCCCTCCTGGAGAATACAATTAATAACCGAATATAAATATTGATAACCGAATCTAAATATTGTCACCCCCAGATGGCAAACATATTCATTATTTTCCTAATTATTCTGAGTAGGTCAAGGGCACATTTCAGAAACGAATAACGGGGACGATTATTCTCAGGGGCCATCTCAACTTTCAATAATCCCCAGAAAAATGAGATGGAACGCGATATAATGTTTGTAATGTCCTCAAAAGAGCGCATATTGAGGGGATTTATCACATCTTCACTAAACATTGACGTCATTGAGCAGACAGTGGCTACAAATAAACTTAGTCTTCTACTCAGGAACACAGAAACATTTGTGATGTCTAAATCTCTGACCAAGGCTAACATGAAAAACACATTTGGGAGATCCAGCCTTGATACTGTAATTTTCTCCGTCCTTATTGTAATTCACTAGTTGTAATTAAACGACTGCAAATTGCAAAGTTTGTAAAGAATGTTATTGAAATTTATATAACAGTATTGAAGGTACTTTTGAACTATATTGAAAGCAGAGAGACAATGACTATAACAACCGTCTGGAAATTAAAATAAGACGCGCCTTATGAAAATCAGTTCGCTAGGCTTTAGCAGAGTAAGTCTTTCTCCATAATTTATACATATTTGATATAATTTAACATTCAAAATATCCCCAAATAGCGTGAATAGCTTATAAAGTACATATATGTATGAAAAATGGGTCAATTGCGTATGTGATAGTGATGGCTTTAAAATTGCAGGTTTTATCATCCACCTTATACAGTGTCCATAGAAAACACATAGGGAGTGTGTACCGACATACCCGGCGCATACGGATATGTTGTATGCACCGGGTTGCGATAAAGCGCACATACAGAATACATACTGTGTTTGGAAAAAAGTGCATAGCTAAAGCGAACTGACATATACACGCCACTGGAAAATGGTGGATAATAAATACAATACAGACTGGGTCCAGATAAAGGCTTTCGTATGTTCCTCGGGTAGTTGACTCTTGCAAAATCCTCGCATTCACTCGGGTATTACTTCGCATCAACGTCTCGGAGCAGAAGGCTTTTATTTGAAATCAGTCAATATCATGTATTTGTTATTTGAATAAAGAATTTCAACAAAAGGATTTTTATTCATATGAAAGATATGTGCACATTGCAACATATCCCTTTTCACAGCGCTATCATTCGAAGATTTATATTGTAGCCTTATTATATAGGCATATCAGAGTATGTTGGAAGCAGTCGGAGCCAGACAGTGGTACATATACAAGGGTTATCATAGATAGATTAACTAAGCTTCAGACAATACTCTTTTAAAGTATCCAAGGGATTTTATTACAAACCTTTCAGATTCAGGAAAATCCGATACCTGCTGAACATAGATGCGAGTATACGACCAGTTAGACATATATATGCTGTTGTCAATTGATACGCTGATATGATACAATGTTGTATTCTCAAAGAACTAGGAGATACATTATAAGTAATGCTTAACAAAGCATTGAGGCTGGCAACTGATGTTTCTAATGCCAGGGACCTTCATCGAGATGAGTTATATGCAATCTGTAAAGTTCGACCTTTAAATGTCCGTAGGTTAAATCATTTATCAATGTACATGAATTAACTGAGCTCAATCAAAGCAACCATAAATAAATTGACTATACTGATACATGAAATGAGGTAACAATATGACTAAAGATTAAAATTTCCAGAACTCAGAAGTATCGCCACTCACCTACGTATTTGGGCAATAAAGATTGGAGCAAATTATCCGCTAATGTTACCACTGGAGAAAATGGATGACTTTAAAATGAAAGTCAAGAAATTACTCTTACCCTTATATCTTATGATGAGGAGCTTTGAAAGTTGTAGATGATGTGGAAAACTTCTGGAAATTGTTTGTATGTTGTCTATCTGACTTGTATCATATTTTATAGTGCAATAAATAGTCTAGTGTCTTAAATAGATACTGAAATAAAACCAACCTAATACCTGATAAACTTATACCTTTTAAAAGATGCAGCCCTGTGTACAATAATGAAAACATCCAATAAAGCGTTCTTGAAAGCGAAGCTGATCTTCTGCCCTCAATCTGAGGGAAATTCAATTTTGGTTTAGAGTAACTTGGAAGCAGCTTCTTTGTGGTATCCCTTCATTGTCCCTACACTAACTCCTCTAAGCACCCCATCTATCATCTTCCACTGCAGTGCACCTCCTGCTAATCACCCAAAGCTGTGTCTATTCACAGAGTCTCTGCTCCTCATTCCCTGCCAGCCTTTTAAATTCCCCGCTAAGCCTTCCACCTTCCAACTCAGAAGGAGTCAAACTTCTAACTTCACAGAGCAGATGCCAATGCGGCGTTTACACCTGACGATTCTGACCAAACTACGTTGATTCAGCGTTATTTAAATGCCAACGTTGTTTCAACGTTGATGTGATTCTGTAAGAACCAACGCCTAGATTGCCAGCGTTGAATCAATGCCAAAAATAACAACATGATACTTAATCCACAATACTCTGATCGCGAACTCTAAATATTAACTGGTATTATGAAGCAAGGGATTCTGAGGCCAGTTTATTAATCTAGGCTCGTACATGAACCTTTTCTGTACGCCAAATAGACCCAGGGTCAATGTGCGTCAACTTTATGCAAGACTTATGGACGACCTAATGAACGGCTATGATTTTCTCAGCGAACAAACTTAGATATCTTTAAACGATAACCCTTCTACAAGGTATAAAAATGAGTAAAGACAGTTCGCTTCATATTTCAGTATGTCTGTCTCACATACATACCACAGCCTAAAAACATCTCTGAAATTCAAAAAACCTTTTCCACAGTTACAAAGAGAGCCATGTCTACTATTTGAAAGGATACAACTTTGAAGAAATCCTTTAAAGCTGTGATAAGAAGCTAGCTTGGCAGGGATGATAGGGGTTGGCAGTGGTGCTGATATCTGACGGCCACCATTCATCCCTCTCCTGGCGCGCCATTCGCCACTGGCTTCTCAGGCTCAGACATATGGCTTCTCCCGTGGCTTCTGACATGGCTTCGGTAGCCTGCATGCTCTTATATCAGCATGGATATAGCAGAGACCCGGGCTTGTCGCCACCGGGGCTGCCAGCCAACTGGGCAACAGCCAGGGTGGGAGATGTATGTATTCAAGGAGGTCAAGACATTAGGAGAAATGGGCAGAGGTAGCCTAAAGCTATGGCCAGGGCTTATACTTCGGGATCAGCGTTGCACCACAACTATTTGTGTCTTTTTTTTGAATTTCTGAATGTCAAATCCAGGTCGGAGAGTTGTAAATTATGTATCAAGAGAAGAGAGAGAGAGAGAGAGAGAGGGGAGAGAGGGAGTGAGAGAGGTAGGACTAGGGAGGGAGAGGGAGGGAGAGGGATGGAGGAGGAAGAGGAAGGAAGAGGGAGGGAGAGGGGGAGAGGCAGAGAGGCAGGGAGGGAGAGGGATGGAGATACAGAGAGGGAGGGAGAGGCAGAGAGAGGCAGAGAGAGGGGGAGGGAGACCATCGAGGGAGGGAGAGGGAGGGAGGGAGAGGGAGGAAAGGGAGACAGAGATAGACAGAAAGAGGGAGGTAGAAAGAGAAAGAGAGAGAGAGATGAATGCACAATATTGCCATGATTTTGATCTATGTGGCCATATTTTCATTATAGTTAACACTTCGAAGTACTCCTCGCTGTCACTCGTTGTTTTACTACGTGTCAACGACGCGGAGAGAAACACGGCCACGTAGATCAAAATCATGGTAATGTGGTATTTATTACTCACCTTTCTACTAATTATTAGAAAAAATGTAAATGATTGGAAACTTGACCATGGCTAAGCGCAGTGCATTGTTTATATAAAATAGTTCCTAATTAGCGCCTGAGGTAGCCCAAAGAGCTTATTCTACTGGGCAAAATACAGCCTGTGTACAGGTATTTTTCACTCCCCAACCTGCCAAGCCTGATTGGATCACCCAGCTGAGACCCTGGTCTTAAATATGGCAGTGCAGAGGTACCGAGTGTGCTGTCTAGTGTCGGGACAGCACAGACTGCTTCATAGTAGGTACACATAGTGCTCATTAGTCGTTATGTCGGAAAGGTCGCCAATGTTATACAAAGGCCGGCTGAGCGGCCGGGACAGTGCGCTATTCGCTGGCAGAGACGCCCAGTCGCACATTGTGAACGGGGCTTAATGACCTCGTTCTGAACCAGCCTGTGTTTCGTAACACGCCAGCTAGGCGGCGCTGTATAATAGATATCTGTGCGCATGTCTGACAAATCTGAGACGCGCATACAGCGTCTGCGTCCGTCTGCCCGCGTCTGCGCACTCCCAGCATGCAACGCCCGACGTCAAGGTAAAATTGTCGTCTGACATGTTAGCAGCTATATATAGCCACCCCGCCCTACGGGAGCCCATCAAAATGCCTTCATTTTGTCGGTCTGGTAATATAAGGAGACATAATAAGTGTGGCCCGATGGATCTGTTCCGTGATGTTTTGTGTCGGGAATATTTACCGAGTTCAAAAAGGGTGATTTTCAGATTATTATTTCTTTTTAAAATCATTATATTCAACCTGGATGGGGGATATTCCAGTTTTCAATTACACACAGCACGTAGCGAGTGGCGAGAATGGTTAAATTGTTGTTGGCATTGCTTCCAACAAGTTAAAGACAAATGCTGGTAGTTTCTAAATTCTATTGAGATTTGCAAATAACTCAAGATAATATAAGTTCTATATATCAGCAAATAAAAACTGCAAAAAAATGGCATGACACCATGCTAACTTCTATGGGAAGGCCATCTGAAAATGTAAGTGCTTAACTATTGGTGTCTATGGGAAAATGCAATATTTTTACCTTGTTGCTAAATGACACTGATGTTCTATTGCTATCTTAAAATAATTCTGGATAATGATAGTTGGGAACATATACAAATGAGAAATGCTAAAAAAATACTATGTCGCCATGCTAATATCTATGGGAAGGCCATCTGAAGAAGGTAAGTGCTTATCTATTGGTGTCAATGGGAAACTGCTATATTTTCATGGCACCATATGGCAGCACCAGTGTTAAACCAGGGGGCGTTTCGATACCTACCCTCATTTGTCTTTAATATTTATCGGGCATGTTCTATCTTGCGAGATGGGCTCCCTCCCTTCAACCCTCTGCGAGCTTATTCGGGCGGTGTCGTTCTCTCAGAATTTCTTTTTCAAATTATAAATTTAGTTAATATTTTTCATTTAATTTACTGAATAACTACCCGCCCCCCTCGAAAAAAGAGAAGAAATTGCAAAATGTGGCACACTCTTTCCTTTCGCAAATCTGTGAGCAACCACAGAATTAAAATCTTTTCTTGGAAATTGAGAACGATCATGCAGATAAAGTGTGGGAAGTCTTGCCAGCTAGCGCTGCCTTCCACCTAACTCCTTCCGTTGAAACGGGGTGTGAAAGCGGAAGTGTGACGGCAGCGCCACTTTGCGGCGACCGGAAGCCATGCTTGTGGCTGATACCGGCGTTTCCGGGTGCTGGTGCCCGGCCTGATTTCCCTCGAGCGTCGTCGGCTCATCCTCCTGATTCTAGACGCTGACACCAGAGGTCTCTGAGCGACGCCATTAATTACCAGCGTCCGTCAACGCCGCCGCAAATAGCGATAATTATCAGTCTAGACGGACTGCGCATGTGTAGGCGGGGCACCGTGTAGGATGGGGAGGGTGTAGGCGGGGCATGGTGTAGGTGGTATAAGGTGTGGTGGTATAGGGTGTATTGGTGTAGGGTGTGGTGGCATAGGGTGTGTTGGTGTAGGATGCGTTGGTATAGGTTTGGTGGTATAGGCTCTGATGGTGTAGGTTGTGGTGGTGTAGGGTGTGTTGATATAAGGTGTGGTGGGATAGGCTCTCATGGTGTAGGTAGTAGTGGTGTAGGGTGTGTTTGTATAAGGTGAGTTGGTGTAGGGTGTAATGGTATAGGGTGTGGTGGCGCATAGTGTATTGGTATAGGATGTGGTAGTTCAGGTTGTAGTGGTGTAGGCTGTGTTGGTGAAGGGTGTTGTGGTATAGGTGTGGTGGTATAGGCTCTGTTGGTGTAGGTTGTGGTGGTGTAGGTTGTGTTTGTATAAGGTGTGGTGCTGTAGGGTGTAATGGCGGGCCTTGGTGACATACAGAATGGCCCGTATCTCGATCCCCTTCTACAGTTTATCCCCTCCTCCCCTTTCCCAGCAGCCCTCGCGCCCTCCACAAGTCGCCACCTCCACCCCAACTTCCGCTCTACCCATAAAGCACTGCGTGTCGCCCGCTTACTACGCCTGTCGTTAGATGGAGCCACCCGGCGTCTGGCGGTGAGACGGGATCGAGGCTGGATGTCGACGCCACCATTCGTCACAGTGAGCCGAAATAAAAAAATCACAGAATAAAGCTGGAGGACCACCCGCCGTAGCCGCAATTACCGAAAGGCCAAAGCCCAGGCGGCGCAACAGGCTGTAGGCAGGGATACATACATAATATTACCGTGATTTCCATCTGCATGGGCGTATTCGTCTCGTAGTTGACACGAGGCAATATACTCACATTCGCTCGGATATCACTACGCAAATAAGTTTTTTGTTTTGTTTTAAAGGCTTTTATTGCTTTCGATTACATTATGAATCGCTCTTCCAGCAACAGCAGATGAAATATCTATGAACAAAGTGAACAGAATGATGTATACAGTGCAGTTCTCCTTATTGTTAATTTAAAGTTATTTACGCGTCTGCAGAATACAAGTTCTTTGTAGTACCTCACATTCTATGACATTCTATAATTCTAAAATAGTCCTTTCGACAGTTTACATCCAGAACTCAGGTATTGGTGGGTTTTGAATACAGGTGTTATTTGTCGACTGGAACTACTACACGGAGAATACGACCATGCAGAAAAAAAGACTGGTAATGTAAATTCGTCATTCAGGTTACTAAAGGAATTACAAAATGGCCACCGACCTTCTCGTGCACTTCTTTGCATACCTAGGACTCCCCCCCCCCCCTGTATTTTACTGAGTAGCGATCTGCAGGCTTTACAGGTCTAGTTCGGAGACTCTTTAATAAGAGAAAATGTAGTATCTGAGCCCATAAGGATAGTCGTTCGAGGTCTTTTGTAAGATAATAATAAGGATTTAATCATTCGTAAGGTCTCAAGGTGGTGTGAATTACATTGAACAAATGCGCAGGGTGAATCAACGTGAGTCACTTCTTACAAAAATTCATAAGTTTCCTCAAGAATGATTCCTATAAGATAAGGATATGTTCATAGTATAATTCATTCCGTTTGTATTGAGAGTCCAAGTAAATCACATAGATACACTGGCCATCAGAGCTACAGTAAATTAGCTCTGGTCGGGTTAAATACATGTACGTGGCCACCTTGATCGACTAACTGTAAGATCTCACTCCTAGCAGAGATCCTGCGCTCTAATACCTGTGGCCGCTTACAAGCGCTAGCGCCTCGAAAGATCTGCTGGAAGAGTGAGTCTGTGACTCTCCTACCAGATCTTCCTTACTGCTTGGAGAGTGTGTTCAGTCACAACGTCGATGCCCAATTCCCAATTTACCATTTTGTTATTTTCTTTTGTTTGTCATTTTGTTCAGAATAAAACTACCATAAAGCTAGTCTTCATTATCAATGTGTGAGCTATGATTATAGCTCACTAGTATTTCTGCTTTGAGAACCTAAATAGAACAAAAGTGCTTGGTTTGAGGAGCACCCCAAGTAATCCCGTGTTCCATAGGAACCAGCGTGACGTCATTACAGCACAACTCCATGGTAATTCAAAATAGTTAGGATTTTGCATAATGGTAATAATGTTAACTATAGTTTCACATAGATTAAAAAGATTTCATCAGAATATTTGCATTATTTCATCAAAAAAATAGCAGTTTGGAAATTATGACTAATCACATAATCTGGAAATTCCAAATAATAACACTTGAAGATGTTGATGAAATTCTTGGTTCGTCTACCTATTTGTCCCGGACGCTGATGGGGCTGCTAAGTTCAAATCAGAGGTAATCAAAAGGTTCTAGGTTCCAACCCTGGACGAGCACAATTTTCTTTTCAATTAAAAAAATGTTTATCATTATTCAATGGAGAATAAATGAATTATTTACACGTTATTGTTGGGACTCTCTGAAGGGTAATATTCAAGCGTGTAAATGGATTATATATTGGTGGATTAGGCTATAAGCATGAAAAGACATCTATTGGGATCCTCTTCCAAAAGGAGAGTTTTCAGGATCGCGCTCAGGACAATGACAGATTTATTCAAAAGCCTGAGGCTTGTTTAATAACCTAGGACCATACATGATGACCCCTTTTCTGTACGTCGTACATGGGTTATTGTTTAATAATATTTAGGTCTGTTCGCTGAGACAGTATCAGCAGTCCATAAGGTCATCCCTAAGTGTTGAATAAAGTTGACCCACATCTTCGCTGGGTCTCTATGACATACAGAAATGGGTCTACATGTACGAGCCTAGATTATTAAACAGGCCCCTGGAAGGAGATTTCAAATCTCTGTCCTTCTCCCTGTCCTTTGAAAGGACAATCCATGTTTATTTAACGCGGTTCCTCCTATGACAGTCCTAGGACTGCCATATGACAGTCCTTGGAGAATCCTTAAGATATCAAACGGCCCCCAGAAACGCCTCAAGCCTTTGACACCTGGCAGTAAACGGATAACTACTAGTAAAGGTGAAATATAAGGAGTCTTGAAAGGTTACTGCAAAGGGACCTTGCTAAGCTAAACGAAACTAAACAACTACAAAAAAAATCAACAACAACAAACGAAAACAAAAACAAAACACAATGAATAGGAGCAGGCTTTCTATAAAGTATTTCAATATTTTCTTTATTTTCTCTCCATTTGCATGAAGCTCTTAATATTTCAAACAATAACGTAGAATAAGACTTTGTTTTCTTTCACTTTCTTTATGTTGTACCGTCAGACATGGAATGAGATGCAGAAAGACAAGAGAGAAATACCTCCCTGCTCATTAATACACGAAAGTGCACGTCAGACTTTGGGAAGCGAGGAACATCCACATCCTTTAAATAGGAAATAGATGTCAGATTAAAATCACCCGACAGCGTCTTTACGTCTGGCAGAGTTCCGTATTTCAAATTCATAAAAGTAAGATAGAAACAGTCAACAATTATTCAGTAAGATCTATTTCACGGATACGCACTACTTTCTGGACAGAATCCGGAAAGGGATTCTTATAAAATAGACATGGCAGCTGACATTAGTTACGATTAGTTGATATACCGACAGTTCCTGTGGCCGTATCCCGTTACACGTCTGCATCTGGGCCTACTCTGGCTTTGTCCTGTGAGGTTTTAATGGCAGAATTCTACCTGGAGTGCTCTATAGACAGTAAATGCATTCTTCAGGAAGCCAGACAGACCTAAGTCGTTCTCACTCTACACAGAGCAGCTCGGAGCAGCTCCGGGCGCATGGCACTGCCGGGCTAAGTAGCAGTCTCAAATAGACTTCCTAATCCTTAGTAATCCCCCGAGTTTCGCGTCGACACAATGGGCCGTGCTGCATCAGTAGCAAGTGAGGAATCCTCTCACACATACTTTGCGTTTTCCATAAAAATAAAAGAGCAACTCGATACAAGAAAGTAACGCCGCTGTCCGCTTCTAGCTCATGATCGGTTTACTGAAAGGGACAAGCAATCCTTGTTTAAACTACAGTAGAACCCAGTGTAAGGGAACACCCCATGTAAGGGTACTTCCCATTAATGGAGATACCCCGTGATATATTGCTGGGAACGATTCCCTTTATCAAATGTTTGATATTACTCACGAACGTTAATGTTTTCTCAAGTATTTATAGCCGAATGCCAATTCAACTATAGTAAAATTTGGTTTAAAATTAATGTATTTTGCAACATAATATGACCCCAAATATAACACGAAATTCTTTTAAAAATCCAAGTATTTATTGAAAAGCTTGTATATTAAATAATTTATTCAAAACCACTGACATAATGCTGTTCATAAGCTGTGAGAATAGGTGTTACCAATATTATTTCGCTTTAGATGGCTAGGACTATTTTTCTTTAAGTACTGTTTTCTGTATGCACACTTTATTATAACCTGGCGCATATATATGATGTGTCCATATGCGCTGGGCTAAAGAAGAAACCAACAAGTTTTGGTCACAGACATTGTTCTCCCTAGAGTTTGATCATGGAGGGATATATGAGGCAACAGCCGGGTGAATATTGCAAAGTGTTCAAACGATATCTAGAACGATGACTGTAACTGAAACGAGTTACTTTCTGTATTTATCACACACCTCTATGTACACTAAATGATCTAAATGATCACAATGTGTGTGACATCATCGCCTATTGAGTATCAGTGCTAATACTTGAAGGGCCATGGAGAACGAGTTCATAACGTTAAGCCTATGCGACAAAAACACCAGGGGTGAGATAAATATTCATACAGAGTTCCTATAGGTATACTATGGACACCAAGGGACATTAAGTGGATAATAACAATGGAGAGGATAATCTGAGGGAAGCCTCAACAACTTTTATTGCACAATAGAGGACAAATAATGACTTCCAAATACTACTCACCAATGTCCCTTGCGGTGAGCTCGTAAGACTTCCGCAGCAGGGGCTACGCTTACATGGTTTCCTAACAATCATACTAACTGTGTAACCTCTGCTCCGGAGTGGCGAGGTCATTTTCTGGTCTGCCGCCTCTCCTTGATATCCCTCTTCTTAGACTCGGGAGGAAAGTTTGTGGATCTGAGACGTGGTCGTCATAAAGCATGTCGGTGGTAACCGCACAAAGACTGACAGGAGCCGTTCTAGGGTCGTGGACAGTGAGGAGTGGGGTGTGGAGATGAAGGATAACGGAGGGGTACACACAGGGGTAGGGGTATTTAACACGCAAAAGGGGAACCATGCTCAGCTAACTATGGCTACCTCTATCCACATGTTCCTGCGAGTCATGTTTGCTTCGAGGCAAGAGTGCCTGTCTTAAGGCAGTACGTATGCGAAGGACAACCATTCTTATAGGTCCACATGTTTTGGTGAGTTGTGTTAACCACAATGCCTTTCAAGGCATATCGGGCAATTTGTTTTGTAAATTAAAACCTGTGTCGTTTTCATTGAAATTGAATATGGTGATGACCAAATGTTGTGGAACACATATCTAACTTCCAAATCGGGGGTCATCGTGCTGCTTTTTGATTCAGAGACCAATATTATGATAATATTACACTAGACTATATAGAAATTCTAGAAGGTTTTTCACATAGTAAAGCCCACATCATTTTCTCAAAACTACCACAGAATATAGTGCATGTATGAAAAATACATATTTCGGTTTTAACAATCATAGGTCGCTCCCTTGTTTTTGAAAGAATTGGAGAAAACTATATATTTCCTATTTAATTCAGTCAAATGAAAATTGGCATAATTTACCTATTGGGCTAGGTCAAACCTGATAGTATTCTAAATCACTCATTTAGTATTAGAATAAGTTAAAGGAAATGGGATGAAGGGGCATTATTTTCTGTTTCAAATAAGATTTTCTTTAACGCAACTTAGGTGTATTACACCTATATGTCCCTGGTTCAATACAGGATATATGTATATTCAATCGTACTATTGGTACTATTACATGATCGATGTCATAAAGTAAACTCAGAGATTTATTCGTTCCGAATTAATAGACCTCCGCATTTGTTTTGATTTTTTTGTTAAATTTGTGTCTGCTATTTTCCCCCGTTAAACATCAAGGAGCATCTTTGGCAGGCCCGGGCGGCAGTCGGGGCGGGGCGCGGCAGGTGTCCGTGTATCGGCGGCATGCAGGGCGCCCGGACCCCGGGAGCAGGCACGCCCCCCGCCCCCAGCACCGTCCCCCGGGGAAGTCTGGCCGCCACTATGTCTGGTTGTCGTCTGCTGCGGCCTTTCCTGGTTTCCAGACACAAGTTCCCGCCATGTCGGCTCTCCCTCTGCTTCCAGGGTTGTGTCTGGTTGTCTCTTCACACTGCAGTACTCTGGCAGCTCCATGTTGGTTCGCTCTTTATCATCCACCTAATACAAAGTGTTTTAGAAAACACATTGGGAGTATGTATGGACATATCCGGAGCATACAGATATGTTGTTTGCTCCGGGTTACAAAAGCTGGCGAATACGGAAAAATAGAGCATATGAAAAAATAGTGCGCACCTAAATTAACTAATATCAGAGCGTCACTTGTCAGGAAAAGCTGGATACTATATACAATATAAACTTGTTTCAGATAAAAGCGATTGTATGCTACTCAGAGTTTCCTCTGCGCAATATCCTCGCATACACTTGGATATTATTACATACCTATAGCCGAACGTCAGTGAAATACTACCCGCTCACGGGGGTGTAGTATATCGTGACTACGGCCCACTATGGTGCGCTTCGTCGTACTGCACGATTCTACCGTGCATAGAGCCTAGTCTGTGCTATTCGATAAGCGTGCGTAATCGACGTCATCACGACCAAAAACAACATGGCGAACGACGTCGAATCACGACTTTAAACTCGTGATACAGGCCCCCCGTAACAACTACAACTTCCTAATGACCAATCGTCGAGGTAACTAACGATTGGGATTCACCAGACACCGTTTAAACTGCTCAAATACGCGAAATTGATCAATAACAACAACACGATCCGCAATGGGCGACGCACAGACACGCTTATGCTAGTTCCTGGCAAATCCGCCTCCACACACGCCTAACACTCTCCAATCGTATCTTCTGCTAACGGCACGCGTACCAAATAGCAGCCAAACATCCGTTCAGCGAGTGACGGTATAATCGCGCATGCGCAAAGAGCACATCCTGTTTGTTGGCTTCCGGTTAGTAGCAGACAGTGTCAACATGAAGCGATTGTCACTCGACAACTCGATAAATGGTGTTTTTTGATCGAATTAAGGTATGTAATAATAAGAAAACATCCATACTGTGGCCAGAACTATGTCTTAGTTCTCGGTCACCTGTGTCGGACATTCGCCCCTCCGCCTGCGGCGTCGGGGCGAATGTCTGACACAGGTGACCTGCGGCGTCGGGGCGAATGTCCCACACAGGTGACCTCGAACTAAGACATAGTTCGGCCACAGTCTGGACGTTTTCTCCTATTACTGCATGGCAACTCCTCGGAGCATATGTTGTGTATTTATCCCACCCCTAATAAAAAGACGCCATAGGCTCTCATTGGGTCACTATCTTTGGGTGAGCGTGCAGTAAAGTGTTATTTATCGTCCGAGGGTAATAAAACATTGACCAATCAGCGGCCAGAAGGTGAGCGACGTCACACTAATGCAGTCTATGAATTGTTGACAACCTTTGGCCTTACTAGGCTATTTGGCAGCCGCAAAACTTTACTGCTCGAGCAACTTAAAGGAAATAAAATGGGTTACTAGTATTCTAAAGTCGTAGAGACAGGGTAGGATAAATACTAAACTGAACTTGAGTTAGTAGTGTTAGTGTTTATCACACCCTGGTCACAGGTCAGGATGGATATGGACTGATATGGGCACGTACGGATGGTTATGGGCAGGCGGACAATAGCGAGTGGTTAATAGCAGGTGGGTAAGAGCAGGTGGTGTGGGTGGGCAGGTAAGGGCAGGCGGGTAATGACGGCTGGATAATAGCAGGCGGATAATAGCGGGTGGGTAATAGCAGCCAGGTAAGGGCAGGAGGGTATGGGTGGCCAGGTATGGGTGGGTGGGTAATGGCATGCAGGTAATGGTGGGTGGGTAATTGTTGGTGGGTAAGGGCGGGTGGGTAGTTGGCAGGCGGGTAATGGTGGGTGGATAAGGGCGGCCGGGTAATAGCGGGTGGATAATGGCAGGCAGGTAATGGTGGTCTAGTAAGGGTGGGCTGGTGAGGGTGGCAGTGTAATAGTTGGCACATAAAAGCAGGTAGGTAATGGTGGGTGCGTAATAGCAGGCGGGTAATGGCAGCCAGATAATGGCGGCCAGGTACTGGCAGCCAGGTAATGGTAGGCGGGTAATGGTGGGCAGGTGATAGCGGGCAAGTAATGGTGGGCAGATAATAGCAGGCGGATAATGGCAGGCGGGTAAGGGTGGGCCAGTAAGGATGGGCTGGTGAGTCTGGGAGGGTTGGCACGTAAAAGCAGGTAGGTAATGGTGGGTGCATAATAGCAGGCGGGTAAGGGCAGGCAGGTAATGGCAGACAGGCAATGGCAGGTGGGAAATAACGGGCAGTTATTGGTGGGCGGGTTATGATGGGTGGGTTATGGTGGGTGGGTTATGGTGGGCGGGTTATGGTGGGCAGGCTATATAGAAGGTGGGTATTAGTGGGCAGGCAGTGGTGGGCAGGCAAGAGCGGGCGAGTAATGGCAGCCAGGTAATGGTGGGCGGGTAATGGTAGGTGGGTAATGGTGGGCAGGTCATAGGGAGTGGGTAAGGGCAGGTGGGTAAGGGCAGGTAGGTAAGTGCAGGTGGGTAATAGTTGGTGGGTGATGGCGGGCGGGTAATGGCAGGCAGGTAAAGGCAGGTGGGTAAGGGCGGACAGGTAAAAGTGGGCGGGTAAGGGCAGGTGGGTAATAGTGGGCGGGTGCATGATGGCGGGTGGGTGATGGCAGACGGGTAATAGTGGGCGGGTAAGGGTGGACGGGTAAGGGCAGTTGGGTAAGGGCAGGTGGGTAAGGGCAGGCAGGTAAGGGCAGGTGGGTAATAGTGGGCGGGTGCATGATGGCGGGTGGGTGATGGCGGACGGGTAGTAGTGGTCGGGTAAGGGCGGACGGGTAAGGGCAGGTGGGTAAGGGCAGGTGGGTAAGGGCAGGTGGGTAAGTGCAGGCGGGTAAGGGCAGGTGGGTAAGGGCGGGCGGGCAGGCAATGGCAGGTGGGTAATAGTGGGCGGGCGGGTACGGACAGGCGGGTACAGCGGGTCTGTTAAAGCCACGAGCGGCCCGTATATATATACATCAGTATGCGCGGCGTCGCCCCGCGCCGCGCCCCGCTTTCAGACTCCGCTGATGGGCGGCGCGTAAATCAGCCCGCTGAGCGGCGCGGCAGATGCGGCGCGGCGACCACCGCTCAACAAGCTTAAGACGAGTTTTGAATCGTTTTTAAGCTGCGCCGTTTCCCGGTGGAACTCCAAGCTGTACGCCCAGCTAAGAGAGGATAGAGCTACAGTCCCACCCGCCCTGTGCTAAACGGGCGCGGGCTGGCGGGCAGCAGAAAGTTAGGCATTGACCGCTATGAAATATATATATACACAAATAAACTTTTCCTGAAAGATTGACCTCACTCCAATCAAACTCACAGAGAGTTGAAGAGTGGAAACCAAAACCTAAAAGAAAAAATTTGCTCCAATATACACAAAAAATATCCAGAATTATAAACCAGATATTAAGATTGTGACAAAAAGTATATGGAGACTGGTCGACTTGTTGCAGATGCAATACTACATGAGATGATATGGAGTTGTGAATTCTTCGTTCAACAGGAGCGAGACTGAGTCTGCATTCCAGTCGTAGGAAACATTTTGAGATAATATGTTTCCTAGGATAATGACGGTTGGATTGAGAATGTGGATAAAGCAATGCTATTTCATTTGAACATCATTTACACACTATTGAAACTGAAGACCATGAATGTAATGTATTGCTACATCTAACCCAATTGACTCACAGAAATGACTTGATATGGAATAGCCCGGCCTCATCCATTGTTTACACTAGACAACTAAAAACGTGGCGATTGTGTATCGTCAGGCCAATAGTCGTCAGGTGGTGCTCGATTTTGCAATGTCCACTGCAAAAATCATCGACCTCAAAATGTACTCAAGCATTTACGCTGACGACTAACTTTGTACAGAATTGCCGCCTGTCTAGACGACTAATTCAAGCTGGCTAGAAATAGTCGTGGGCGTCAGATCATGTCCAATAGTCGTCAGATTGTGCCGAATTGAGTAATCTGATATCTTAGTAAGTGATCAATATCTTAATGTTGTTAGAATAGAGTATATAAAAAATCTATAAAGTTAGATTTCACATAATAAATCCTATGGGATTTTCTTCAAACTATTACAGAATATTACAAATGTGTAGTGCTACATATCTATGCATTGAAACTTTGTCTTACTGAAATAAACAATATATCTCAGGATAATATCTATATAAATCAAATACATGTACATGCAGATAAACCAATTCTATTAAAGTATGAAAACACTACATATTTCAGTCATTTTGTTTTAGAATCGGTCACAAATCGGTCGAATGGCAATATTTTACAATCACTAGGTGGCACCACTGTCAGCTATAGGATATACTTGTACATTGTACTTTTGAAACGTTGTAGCAAACATAAATTATTGTTGACCACCACACTTCGAAATGATTTAAAAACAATAGAGTTGTAGGGTGCCGCTGGAGTTATAATACATATTTTCTAAAAGAAAGCATGACATGATTGATGCTTAATAATTGTCGAAATACAATGTAATCTACTCAGCACAGGGGAAATGATTTAACCCCCTCCCCCCAAAAAACAACAACAACAACAACAAAACAAACCACACCAAAAACAACACAATCACGCCCGTCTCTTGAGACACTATTTCTCAGGATAGTTCCTATATAAATCAAGTTTAACTTTATAGCACAGGGGAAATGATTTGACCCCCCTCCCCCCCCAAAAAAAAAGAAACCCAACAAAACCCAACAAAGCTACAAACAAAAAAACAACAAAAACCAACAAAACCCAATCACGCCCTCCCATTGAGACCCTCCCAGTGGCACATTAATCTGACCACTCATTCCCGCTGTTGTTTCGAGTACCAGTCAAATTGCAGCTGACGATACCCCCCCCCCCCCCCCCCACACCCCCGGTCGGCTCCCCAGTGCGTCGGTGATACGCCCAGAAAATATGGGAGCGGCAATTTGTGTTGGCTTGGTTCGTTTATTTTAGCGTTAAAGGCATATCCTACAATTCACAGTGGCGCCACCTGGTGGTTTCTAAACATTTGACATCTATCAATCCAAACTGGATCCTTGAGACCTATACTAATACGGTAATAATTATAGTTGAATGAAATATGATGGTTTATCCAGTTTGTCCCAACCCAAGGTAAAATAGGTATTCATATTTGCATGAGTTGATAAACAAATCTACTGGAAAATATGTATTTCTTCAATTCTTTTAAAAACAAGGAGATGGGGTTGTAGTTTCCAAAGCTTAAATGTGTAGTACTGAATATCCGCTACATTCATGGGTTTAACTATATGAGAACTAACTTCTTGTAATTGTTATATATTCTTTTAAGTATGATTTTAATCAAGAACTATCACGGAGACCCCAACATCTTATGCATCATATATGTCTTCTACAAAACTTTGAGACCATCATATTCAACCTAGATGTTGAATCTCATTTTATATTGTCCGATATGCCTTTAACGGCAGTGATTTTGTTCCTACATTAGATATGATCAGGTCTGGGGGTGTGTGGGTGTGGGTTGGTGACTGGGGTGTGGATGGAGTGCACTGTACCCAGCCAGACGACAACCAACCAGACGCAAGACTTTCTGCAGTAGACACCAGCCCAGCACCAGCGCCAAGCTTACTTTTGGAGGGAAACATGTACTCTGGCCACCAGAGCACACTGACGTCAGCTCTGGTGGAAACTGAACCACCTTGACTTGCACTTGCCTAGCTGATCTTCCTACTAACAAAGTCAGAATCTATGCTGGATGAGTGCATCATTTTGCCAGCAGATCTTTTGTCATGGTAATCTCTAAAGTCATGGAAAGTCACAACAGGCTATTGTGGTTCAAGATTGTAGTACTCTCGAATTATTATCCACATTATTTTCTTTGTGTGTGTGTGTATTTTGTATAACGAGAGCATGAAGTTAGACTTTGTTATCAATAGCTAAGCTAATGATGATTTGAAGTGAGTATTCATAGTTTATACTTCACCATGTCCCAGACATGTACCTTGCCTTGAGATATTTGTTTAGAGCTCTTTGGCCAGAGAGCGATCGGATCAGACCAACCCCTAGGTTGGAGACAGGGATTGTTTGCCAATCTAGGAAACATGAATGCTCCAGACTACACTCTCACAGCAGAGATCTATGAACCACAGATTGGTGACAAGCACAAACATCTCAGATTATTTAGTTCTGCAGAATATTCAACTGTTCTATGGCATTAAACAAATGTACCAACTTTCTCCTGACTGCACTCACCAGTGTTATCACACTTTCAAATATTCAAAGAACAACTTGACACAGCCATTGAGACTGGACTGCAAGGTTTGCACCAAAGTCATGGAACCAAATATGGGTATGGTTGCCAGTGAGAATAGCAATCTTCCAGTCACAGATTTGTTCTAAAACATGTTTCCTATTAGACATATTCTCACCTAGCTTTACTCTTGCTGGTTTATCACTCAAAATATTGCTTATTGGAAAGCAGCAGACTCACCACGACACATATTGATATTGTAGTATATTTGATTCAAACAAACCTCCCTCTGAATGATCTGAGGGAGCTTACTCCCCCAAGTGCTCCTCCCGGGCTGGAGAGTAAACCTGGGATTATTCTTGATCTAAGTAATAACAAAAAAGGTGAAACTAGCACTTTCCAGTTCAAAACTGAACTGAAAAAGATAGAGTAGGACCACAGAGAGTACATTCCTGATGGGTCGAAAGGAGGACAGAAAGTGGGCTTTGCTGTCCATACACCATATGGTAACCTGACAGCAGTATTACCTGGCCAGGCCAGTATTTTCACTACAGAGACTAAGTCAATGCTGAAACCCCTACACTGGGCAGGTGTCTCGCACCACAGTAAATTAATCTTATACTCTGACTCAAAATCTTGTTTTCAAAGTATCCTCCGATACTCTCCAACAAGAGAAGATTGAGAGGATTACCATTTTGAAGAAAAGAAAGGAGGACATAGTTCTATGCTGGCTACCAAGCCATATAGGAATCGATGGGAATGAAGAAGCAGACAGAGCTGCAAAGAAAGCTCTGAAGTTGCATCCCAATACAGGGAAAATTCCACACATGGATATGACAGCTCCAATAAGAGAACTGACAATGAACAAATGGCAATCTGACAGGAACAACCAAATAAGAAACAAACTGCATACCATTCATTCAACTATGAAAGGGAGGAGAAACTGTGGGGATTAAGTTGTCGTGAACAGGTGAAGTTGACCCGTCTGAAAATAGGTCACTCCAGACTTACACACGAATATCTCCTGAAAATCCCCCATTATGCCAATCATGCAAGATATTTGAAAATATTGAAAAGAATTGACTGAAATAAGTCAAAAGTGAGATGCTAAATTATTGATGGTCCCTATATATATACCCTCAGGGTCCCTTGGGACGTTAAACCACAACCAAGACCAATCACTTCAGACCGAAATATCTCCTTAAACTACTGGTTCTTGATATGTTTGGATCCTAGACTCAAAAAGTGCAAGTTGCCTGGGTGTAAGTGGGCTACAGAAAATGATCCAGAGGACAGAATACATCCAAAACCTTTCAATTGTTATTTCTATAGTTGAACGCTCATTCATCAATAATGATCATACCATTTGCTCCTAGTTGATGGTACTATAATGACGGCTTGCTGCAGGCTAACTAGTACATCGAGATGCCGCACCATTTGATAACTTGGTGTTTACGTGTGGGGACGAACGTATTGATTGTGACCATGCGGTGGCTGTGTAATACCTTTTGTGGTCATGCAGTCAGCCCGGTGGAAAACCCCCTTTAATTAAAACATCCTTGTGGGAAAGAGATATTTTTCAGTAAAAGGTAAACTAACTTTGATGGTGCAGAAATATAAACTTCAGAAAAAATGAACTCTGATGTTCATTTCTCCCTTGTACACGTTTATGACCTTTCTACCAAAATTACAATTTTATATTTGCATTGCCACAAAAAACTGAAATACTGTAGCGTCATTCACCTTTCTACTGCTCTATAAAAACATCCTTTCAGCGAAGACTTTCTTCTGGGGTGAGAAAAAAAGCGCAGAAATTGCATACGATTCACCTTTGCTGACCTTAATACATTTACCATAATCCCTCTTCAGCTGTCTGTATGAGACAGGAAGATATATCAGCGAGCGTCAAATTAACGACCACGTTTTATTTAATCACCTGTAAGAAGCCCCCGGAAGTCTCCTCTTGTGTCTCCCACCAGGGGGCCGGGGCGTTCGCTATGCGCATGCGCCGGCAGAGATTTGACCACGTGACCTCTATAATTGGCCGCCCTCGGACTGTAATATGTCGACCCCGTATCCATCATGGCGGACAATGTGTGGGGAGATAATTTCATCCCCTCGCCGGGAAATGGAGGAGACAAATCACTCGGTCCAGGCACTGTATTTACACACCATAATCCTCGCATCCAGAGAGCGACTTTGTCTACTACTGGCCCCTCAATTGGGTAATGGGAGAGGCTCACGAGTGCCAATCCACTGCTCTCTTTGTGCCTGGACTGCGGACAAAATGAATTTAATACGTTGTATTGGGACGTATCCTTTGGACGGTGTAGTCTCACCACTTTGCACATTGTACTGAAAAGGTAGACTTCTAAGCAGTCCATTATGAGTCTCTGTAGAAATGAAATGTCTGCATGCGACTCTCACACTGATGTATTACTGCTTTCCAGTTTATTAAACAGCAAATACAGCTACGACAGACACATTGAAATCGCGATAGGAAGTAACATAAGAGGTATTTCTCGAATCTAGTCCAAGGACTAGGAGGTTTAACTTTGTTTCTTACTTATTAACACCCTTCCTGGACGTACGGCATGTTTATGAGGCTATGTCTGATGTGTATGAAGAACGACCCGCTGGTCAATCCGTATTGAGCGCGGGAAACCTGTTCAGATACGCTGCTGAGGTTAGAGAGAGGTTATATAGACTTTCAGCCTACCGCAAAAATGATCCCTTCACTATCTGCGTGCCAACTCTGTGGCATTGGTAAAGGTGCATGCTTAGTATCCTTGTATTAATGGGGGGCCTAGCTGACAATGACCAATCACCACAGACTGAAATACCTGATCGACCCATTTAATTGGTGATTGATATATTTAAACCCTACAAAGGGAGTTGTACAATAACAGGTTGGCTGGGGGGCAAGTGGGTTACAGAAAATGACCAACGGACTGGATAAAACCTAACCTGATTTTGATTTATACAGATCCTTGCATAACAAATGTTGGGATATTTTCCTATGCTTAGAGACTTTTATCAGTTTTACATTAAGATATGAAAGGGAAGACACATGGACCTATAGCGATGCACAGACTTCAACTCTAAGCTGAGTCCGTTTTCTATGTCTGCATGATATAGTGTCTCTGTAAATAGTTCATTTCAGATTAATAATATAACTAACTAGCAACATATGAGCAATAGAACCCTTTGACTGATATGGTTTACTACATTTTGGATCCAATAATACATGTGTTGCACAGCTTTCAACATATGTTTGTTATATACTAAGTACTGGAACATATATATACACCATGCATGAATTGTATTTCTCAAAAAGTAATCAGACTAACATACATGTAGTTTTACGAAAAATATTATTCCAATCGAGAAACTCCTCGTTCCCAGATGAAATTTCTTCAGGTGTTCAGATAACAATCGGAGAGATCTTGGCAAATTGATGGATGACCATATAAAATTCATGTATTTCTGGAAACGCTAAGAAATGAAACAACCATCCCATAATGGTAACCACGACCCTGGGCTGGTCACTGGGCTGGTGGCGCCCCCTACATGTAGCGTCCTGAAGTAGCAGTCTCCCAGGTCCTCACTCTCATTTCCTCACAAATAAACCGGTTAAGGCCGGATTCACATTGCGCAATTCCTGTACCTTCAGGCACATTTATCGGCCACAATGATCTCTGCGATTCAGGGGCCCATTTGATAATCTAGGCTCGTCCATGAAGACCCTTTTCCGTACCTCGTACGAGGTTTGTCGTTAGATAATATTCAAGTCTGTTCGCTACAGACAGTATTAGCCGTCATAAGTGTTAAATAGAATTGACCCACATCGTCCCTGCCATACATAGAATGTTCTACATGTACAATCCTAGATTATTAAACATGCCCCTATCCCTGTACATTATCAATCAGTATCACAACCTAAAGTTCTGGCCTGCAGCGATTATGTACGACCCTTAGCTGAGAGAGGGTTTGGCACCGAGAAATGCCCCTCCTCAGAGCAGAAAATCGCTTGCGATTCGTGTACCTCGCGATTCATGTATCTCCCCTGTGGGACAGGAATCGCAGGGGTATTCATCGCACAGTGGGTACTCTGCTCAAGACAAAAATGCGACCTTGCATCACCCTGACAGTGACATGTGGCTGGATGATTTATCACCCCTCTGCACCCCCACCCCAACACAACGCGATCCCTTCCCTAGCCCACTGCACCCACCCATCCCCTGCCACCCCACCCAACGCCCTTGCCTTAGACTGAAGTACGTTCCAGGGTCGCCAGGGCTCTCGAAACTGGCAGGGAACGATTCTGGATGGACTAAACTCACCCCACCTCACCCCATTTCAACCCACCTCCACACACCCCCCTCATCCCACCCGACTCCACAATCTATCCCACCTCCCAATCTCTCGAAACACTCCACCAGATGTTTCCAACATGGATTCGAACTGATTTTTTTTCTATCAGTGTCTTTAACCAGGATTGTGCTGAGTTACCTTTCATGCAATCCTGTCTAAATCACGATTGGAGAGAAGGATGGTTGTTATGTTCTATTGAACCTGCTTCCATGAAGATTGCATAGCAATTGTTTGGATCTGAAGAGTGAGTGTCAATAGGCCTTTTTCCATAGGTCGGTGTCGCACTTTATCTGGTTGGTTACGCAATGCTTGCAGCCAAACATACCCCTGGCAACGTATTCTTTAGCATTGGATCACTCAGTATATGAGCGTAACGTTGATAATACCCATGTATATCATTTGCAGAGAAATAACAGTGATTTAATCGCATTCTATGGTATTCCAGCTTCAATTTGATGTATCATACATGTATATCACCTCAATGATACTTTAGATATACCTTAGATAACTCAGGGACACCGAAACTGCATACACAGTAATACCTTGGCAGGCCTAGCTATAATATGCTTATCTTTCTCCAAGTTTAAACCAAAACAATTATCAACTATAAAGTTTAGACAGCTCAGACTCGTTGATACAATACTCTAGTTTGTTCCAGCAATTTAATCTGTCGGAAAACAACACTCCTGCAATCACACCCACCGTTCACACTTTAGGTGTGATTGCTGTGTTCTCTATACACATATAGCCAGACTCGGCCAGGTTTGTCCGAGCGGCCGCGTAACTAGGTAGTGGGCCGTTAGGCGGCGCTGAACGGCAATACCTGTATTTCAAGGCAGGATTGCCAGTTGGGGTCAGAAAGAAACAGTGAAATATTTTGGTTGTTGCAATACAGGGTCTATGCATTGCATACACATTACAGTGGGGAATCAAGGGAAAGCTCAAGTTTTTACATAGGTCAGTGGGAAGGTTGAGTGGGGGATCATTAGCTGTGGTTGAATATGGTAATTTAGCAGTTGGTTTATCAATATTACACGAGGAATTATTTTGTTCATTCTGAAAATGAAAACATGGAAATATTGAAAACTGGCATCCATGAAATTGGCATGGTAGCATCGGTTGAGACCAGACGTGTATTTCGCCTCATCGTCTAAATCTGAATTGGAACTGATCTAAAAACTGATTCGAAATATAAGTAAGCCAGCTGAATCCACTTCACCCCCAAACTACAGACTTGGATGGCCAAACCTTCCGTGATTTTCTATCCCTATCCCACTCCATTTGTTGGTGTGAATGAGGCCCAATTTATTCTTTCTTTATTTGACACAAGAAAGAACTGAAAATAAAATCAAAGATCTCCTTGGAAAAGAGGAAAACTGCCATCTCTGAACTGGAAATGATAACAAGGATTTTCATGGAATATAGACTGCCATCTCTGAGTAACAGTTCGACAGTGATACCAGAGAAGAGTCATGTACTTTTAAACATGACTGATGCAGCCATGGCTAGACGTATTCACTTTCACAGAAGAGCAGGAATCCGTTCAGTTGGAACTTGGAAAACTTTATCTGGGCAATGCTCGGATCGGCCGCTGGTGGCGCCACACACCTTGAAGCTCAGCTTCTCGCAGTGACTATCAGAGACACTTAGCGAGATGGACTGGAACTAGGCCAGTTCACTGTGACGCTACCTGGTGATTTATATTTATATTACCTAGACTATACCAAAAGGCATAACTTTGATAGAATCTGCTTGGAGTTCCCCCCCCCCCCCCCCACACACACACATAGGGACAGAGAATCAAGACAGTCTATAGAGACTAAAATGCTGTGACTCAAAAATGAATTTTCAGTTTTCATTTTCAGCTCATGTTTGATTCACTGACATTGAATAACGGAGGACAATTTCTTGGTTTACAAGAAACATTTTTATTATATGTGAGAATATCTGATATACTTTATAGAACTATGTACAGCAATTTGCATCTCTCAACAAATTATACTCAAGCATGTTTTCATAATGAATCAGGCAGCCGCACAGCAGTCTCAGGGCAGGTTGTATCGCGATGGTTGACACGAAAAGACAATAGTGAAAAATACAGCTGATAGTTTTCATTAAGCCCTAACAAATCACAGGGTAACTTTGGATATCCAAAAGAAAAAAAAGAATATCGGTGATATTAACGGTTTGAACATCTGATAAAGAGTCTCACTTGTGAATGAGGAGTGAGAAATATTTTTTTCTTGTTTTGATTTCTTACATATTGTTTTCATAGGAGGCTGGAGTTTCCTCTCACCCATGTCCACATTGATATTTAAGCCACTTTATTATCTACCTGGTACCACCTTATCCATACCAAACCTTAAAATATATCCTACAGATCGCTACTGCGGAGAAGACGGAAAAAATCCTTAGCTTGCAAAATTGTGCAGCTACTTTTTCTTTCCTTTAATACCTCTCTTTTATCTGTATTCATAGCAGCTATACCGAGCCATGTGGTCAGTCTAAATATCAGAATCCATAGAGGACTGGCTAGTTTTAGTGATGGATATTCTTCAAATTCTATGACACAGAACAGTAGTTTTTCCATTTTCCTGAGTATCAAAGTCTTCACATCTTGTTAAATATACATACAGTATAAATATAACAGTGGGGCTTATTGTGCTGTTCGGCAGATATTGGACAACTCCATCCCGTAGAACAGAGCCGAGTGGACGTCCATGGAAGGCAAATTATCTTGGCAGATACCTGTCTGTATGCATGATTCAAGTCATGTATTTCTGCTATTTCTAACATAAACACATTCCAACAGGAAGAATGTGTAAAAAAGAAAACTACCCAATTCCATCATTCAAATATCACCATTATAAGGTGTTTGCAAAAAGAAAGTTACCATTATCATCCAAATCAAACAAAACTATGTACACATACACTGGTATGTCTATAGGTATTAAGGGTAAATCCAAAGTTCCTAATGTATATACAACACCTGTAGTTGTGGTTCACAACTGCAGGAGGCGCCACCGTGGACGATGTGTGTCTATGAGAGTAGAGGTATTGAAAGCGACCGTTTGTGATAAAAATACGTCATCATGGATTCATGTTTTTTGTGTGTGTAATATATAAGAGCAGTGCTTACTTCCAATCTTCGTATCATAAAGCAGTCTTTCCTCATCTGAACAGCATTTAACATTGTCATTTGTTTACCATATTATTCGTTGTGGTCTTAGGCTTGCTCCTGTATAAACTTTCTTCGTTTTTTCTGAGCATTTTTAAAACCTTCTTCTATCTACCTAGAACCTACCAATCTAGCATTCCTAATATTGGCTTTCGTTGCCACCCTGTATTTTTTCCTTTTGTCAGTCCTTGATAAATGCGAACACAATCTAGTTTGGAATTTATGCATGTGTAAGTCTGAGTCTATTACGGAAGCTCCAATATGACCTCATTATATACGAATAGAGCGACCACAAATCCTGCCTAATTACATAATGTGATGATATATGTATCTATAAAGATACTTCGTCTTAATATACCCTTCATGGATAACTCATCTACAACAGTGAAAATAGATCAGTTTTCTAGACAAAGCTGTGCAATAAATACTATATAGAGACATAGTTAGTGTGACTGAATGGAATCTGTTCAGAGATATTTTGGTCAAAAATACTCACCTCGTTCTTCTAACTCGGTTAGTATTTATGACCAAAATATCTCTGAACAGATGGATTTCAGTCACGCTCACTTTGTCTCTTTATTATTATTTACCTAGAAATCATTAGAAATGCCATTCTAAAACTCACTGAATAGCAGAATGAGTGGTTCCGTGGTACGGAGGGACGTATGAATACCATTTCGTCACTTTGAGACTAACGGAATTTGTCCTCCTGGTCAGTAAAAGTAAGACTTTCGCCTATGGGTATATAGTAATATTGAGAAACAAGGGTTCTTTCCTGGAAGTTATAGAAATCGTCGTGTTCTCCTGATAACCTCGTCAATGGGATTATAACAAATAGATTTGATTCTTAACACTACATAGTTAATGAGATATCCTAACAACTGCAAGGTTAGCGAAATATCTTGACTACTGGGAGGTCAGGGAGATATCCATGGGGCCTGTTGAATAATCTAGGCTCATACGTGAAGACCCTTTTCTGTTCGTCAAAGAGACACAGGGACGATGTGGGTCAACTTAATTCAATAGTTAAGGATGACCTTATGGATGGCTAAGACTGTCTTAGCAAAAATACTTAAATATTATGAAACAACCCTTGTACAAGGCACAGAAAAGGGTCTTCATGCACGAGCCTAGATTATTAAACAGGCCCCTGACTACTACATAGTTAGTGAGATATCCAGGAGCCTGTTGAATAACCTAAGTTTATAAAGAAAAACTCTTTTCTGACATAAATGGATGGCTAAGACTGTCTTAGTGAACAAACTTATATATTAATAACAGAAAATATTCAAATCCAGATCACATCCTCTATTCATCTCTAACATGATCAGGATTTAGTAGACTAGCAAAACCTTGAAATAACCAGAAAACTGACATCTCTGTATTAAACAATAACCTTTGTACAGGGTACAGGAAAGGGTCTTAATGTACAAGCCTACATTATTCAATGGGCTCTGACTACTGCAGTTCCTATTCACGGCATGGCTAGCAAGTTATCCGACTACAGCATGGTCAGTGACATACCCTGAATATTGCACAGTGAGATATATTGGTTACAACATAGCTCATGAGATATTTTCTTTATGGCATGGTTAGTGGGAAATAATGAATTTTACACATTCTATAGTGCATGGTTAGTGAGTTATCCTGATTTGCACAGTGAGATACATTGTATATGGCATGGCAAGAGAGCAAGCATGAATTCTGCAGGGTTAGTGAGACATTCTCTTTATGGCATCGTGGATACAGCATGGACGCTAAGATGGTATCTTGGATACAGCATGGACGGTAAAGTGGTATCGTGGATACAGAATGGACGGTAAAGTGGTATCCTGGATACAGTATAGACCGTAAGGTATCGTGGATACAGAATGGACGGTAAAGTGGTATCCTGGATACAGCATGGATGGTAAAGTGGTATCATGGATACAGTATAGACCGTAAGGTATCGTGGATACAGAATGGACGGTAAAGTGGCATCATGGATACAGTATAGACTGTAAGGTATCGTGGATACAGAATGGACGGTAAAGTGGTATCCTGGATCCTGCATGGACAATGACGTGGTATCCCGGATACAACATGGATGGTAAAGTGGTATCCTGGATACAGCATAGACTGCAAAGTGGTATCCTGGATACAGCATGAACGGTAAGGTGGTACCCTGGATACAGCATGGATGGTAAGGTGGTATCTTGGATACAGCATGGATGCTAAGGTGGTATCTTGGATACAGCATGGACAGTAAAGTGGTATCGTGGATACAGCATGGACGGTAAAGTGGTATCCTGGATACAGCATGGACGGTAAAGTGGTATCCTGGATACAGCATTGACGGTAAAGTGGTATCCTGGATACAGCATGGACGGTAAAGTGGTATCATGGATACAGTATAGACCATAAGGTATCGTGGAAACAGCATGGATGGTAAGGTGGTATCCTGGATCCAGCATGGACAATGACGTGGTATCCCGGATACAGCATGGATGGTAAAGTGGTATCCTGGATAGAGCATAGACTGTAAGGTGGTACCCTGGATACAGCATGGACGATTAAGGTGGTATCCTGGATAAACCATGGATGGTAAGATGATATACTGGATACAGCCTGGACGGTTAGGTCGTATTGTGGATACAGTATAGTATCTTGGATACAGTATGGATGATGAGGTGGTATCCTAATACTCTACTCGGTGGGGTAGTAGCATAATGAGATGGTATAATGGATACAATACAGATGAAGTGATGACACAGCACAAAGTACCGCATGATGGCAGCTCACAGCGAGGCAGTGATATTAAATATGAAGCTCAGACAGCAAAACGGTGATGTCTAGCCTGCATGGTGTTTTGCTCCTGTATTTCATCCATTGTTGGTAAAGGGCGTTCTAGCAGCTTCCACTCCATGGCCCTCCGTTCCCGTTCTGTTATGCGGGGCACGAAACTCCACGGCAGGGCATTCTCCAGCACTGCAGGGTCAAACATTTCCCGCGGCTGAAGCGAAAACGAGCAATTTTCAATTGATCATGAAGTCAGGATTCACAGTAGCAAGGATGCGAGTTGGGGTCGTAAAAAAGGATAATAAAGGAAACATTTTACTGCCTCAGTGAGACTGAGAAAACATGGAAAACGTAGTGTTAATGACCCAGGAATGGGGCTGGGGTGTGTTGGGGGTTTGAAATACTGTTTATGGGTGTGAATGAGGCTGGCTTTATTTTCTCTTTGTTTTACACAAGAATAAGGTTTTATATACTAAGAATGAAAATAATAGGGTAGGACAAAAAGGCTAAAAACCTCACTAGGCCATCTAGCGGATGACTAGGGAAAGAGCTTAGTGCTTACGCTGGTTCCCTAATCATCCGCTGGACAGACCTAGGGTACCAGTCGACCCACTCTAACCAATCATATGGCTGGAAATATTCAGTGTGAAGCGTAAACCTGCTGAGATATCACCAATATGAACAGAGTAAGGCTCTAATGAGGGTCACCATCCTACAGTCCAAGTAAATTGAACAAATTGGACGTTAAACTGCCCTAATAAACAAACCAAGTGAATTCATGGATATCTTATGGTGATACATATATACGTCTTTGGATAAGAAAAGTTACTTATCAATAAAATCTGCCTTAAGTATTATATATATTTTCTAAATTTGTTGAAACATTCGAGGATATAGCCTTGCCACAGGCGAAAGGTTGAATATCAACTGAAAAGTGGAAGTCTGTAAACCCTGAGTGAACTTCAGCAAGCTACAAATTTATGGAAATTTTCCCAGAAAGCTTTAATTCTACATGATGCCCTCCCCTCTCCATCTTGAATGCAATGGATTAAAGGAAGTAAGCAAAATTCCCTAAAAAAGACTTTAAACAACTATTGTATTTGTGTGAACGAGGCTCAATATGAATATACCTTTTTTCAAACAGCGGGGATGTCAGTTGGCATCAGGAAACATTTCTAAGTATTTTATCTGTCGAATTTACTGTCTCAGAGAGAGCAAGAAAACATGGAAAAAGCATCGTTGTTGGCGTTGACGCTGTGAGGGGAGATTTAAACCACTATTTTGTTAGCTTGAAAGTGATTCAACTTATATACGGTATCATGGGGCCATCCATAAAGGATGTAAGCAGAATTTTTGAAATCTTTTTACCACCTCCCAATCTTGTAAACAAGAGAACAAAGAAGGAGTATACGCAAAATTTCCGAAATTTTTGACACCCCTCTCAGTGTGTACGCACTTCATGGATGCCCCCATCTTTGTTTTACAACAGAACAAAATAATCTTATAAACTGGAAATGAAAAAATTCCGATACTTTTTCAATGGAGCCTTTGTATACGATGGATAGTAAAACATAATCTACTGCCTTGTTTTGAAGATCACTCAAGAGATGCCAATGAGGTCAAGAATACAAAGCCGGAAAATATCTGTATCCTGATTATATCCAGTGTTTATCTCTAACATTATCAACACATGGTACAATCGCAAAACCTGGAAACCCGAGAATAACCGGAGAACTGACACCTGTCACTCACCTCTTTAAGCATACAGATGAGGTCACGCCTTCCCCTGATGTCCGCCCACCCGGCAGGTTCCTGGTGGGAGAGCGGAGATTTGGCGAGAGCCAGAATTCGCCGTCTACGACTGCTGAATGTCCACAGCTCTGAAAGAAAAGCCTTCACGTGTCAGATCACACACCGATTTCATATATTCTGATCATTTTGTTTGACATGACAAGAGCTAAGTGTGTATTAAAAAAAAGAATTATTAGCCTTTGAAGGCTAAATTAGCGGGTGGACGTACTTTAAACTCAATATGGAATTTGGATTTCAAAATTACATGCTAGTTAGAGGAATATGTTGAATACAAGCTTACCAAATATCATGAAGAATGGCCACTCCAATCGACTGTTATTGGATGGGTACATTTAAGCTTAGTAGGAGAGACCAGGTACCCTACTAAGTGTTCTGTGTTTGGAATGTAATTACATACTAACCTTTTAAGAACACAGAGTATACGTTTCTACCTGATGGGCGTTTTCAATTGGCAATCAGCAATGCCCTATCTACATGTGAAAGCTAGGTCGGTTACCTGATGGTGTCACCTTCATGGATCAGTGCACACAACAACTGAGCCCTGTCTGAATGCTCCCTAACCATGTGCTTCAAAATGGGGGGGGGGGGGGGGGGGGGTGCAAAACTTCCCATTGTTACTATCGTATCTGGGTTCTCCACCAGTTTTAATATCGGTTGTGAATAGTAAGCTGAATGAATGACTCCTAGGCTTCATCCCATTACAAGCTTTATTGCAGATGGTATTGCAATGCGCTGTACTGACCGGACTGACTCGAATATGTCGAGATCAGGATTATACTGCATGGGGGCAACCCTGTTGATCGTAACCAAGAGGGGTTGCCTCCATTGGGGTGTTACACTGCCAGCTTGGTCCGTTAGGCCAAGGAATATAATCTGTATGTTTTACATACCGATATTTTGGATCATGACATTATGTATACCAATGAAGTAGGTCAAGCCAGTATCTGCTATCAAATGATATTTCAAATATTTTCACAGACCAATATCATTTGACTGGGTCTTAGCTGACTCCTAGAACAAATTTATGAACCATTCTGACTTATTTTTATGTGTAAATATGCTGAGTAAACCATCCAATCATTCACTTGCTGCCCCCCACCCTTCACATTGTGAGATTTGGAAAAAATACTCCAACCCACTTTTAACAAATACTTGACTATTTCTGTAGATATAGAATCTGCCTGAAAATTCCACTTCCTAGCACCTACAGTTCTTTCAAATGAGGCACATCATATTATGATTGAATCAATTTTACAGGTAGAAAATTTGTCCATAAAGGAATTCTTATAAGTGGACCCTGTACCCTGGTTGATACAGAACCACAAATTTGGTTGTTTTGTTTGGGTAGTCTAGCATCCAATATGCTCTAGTAGACTTACATTAGGTTTGATGGTGATCGAATCTATGAGAGGAATTTAGGTAGAAATCACAACCCTACACATTTACCGATGTGAGATTTCTTTTAATTCTCACACCACATAGACATGGTATGAGAATGCCTGCCTTCGATATAGTAGTAAATCTACCACTGCTGAGGGTGAAGGAGAAGGGTGGCTGCAGTGGGACTCTGACCAACAAAGTCCTACAACCTTGGGGTTACAAGTCAAGTGCCTTAACCACTAAGCTAAGCAGCTCTGTTGCATTGTGAGTAGGGATTGTACTACATATCTTTTTAGTTGAAAATCAGGTATCAGAAACTGCTTGAAACTCATTGCCTTATCTCAAGGTAAGGAGATAAAAAACTAGAATATAAGAACATATAAATCTGTTATTTCTTTTATTGAATACCATACAAAATGCTACATTCATGTTATGTCCAAGGACTAAATATTTGCATAGCTGTTTTGTATTCATATAACTGCTCTGCTAAAAAAAACATGTGAACAGCTAATCAACTTGACAAAATAAAAGTAAATCAATAGCTTAAAACAAAGCACTTCTGTGTAAAAACAGGGTAAACAAAGCGATATATAATGTACTTAAGTAATCAGGGATCCTAATGAGGTCTTACAGCGGAAACCTACGAAAGTTTAGGGTTAGAGCTTCGTATCCCATCCAGGTTGAATCGCGTAGTAATTCACAAGGCAAAGCCATGTGAATTATGTAGCAATTCAAACAAGATGGGATTGAGCTCTGACCCTAAACTTGAATAGGTTTCTGAATTTATCTCACCCTTCACATTGACTAATGGGCTAACCTTTGTGACATAATCTCCCATTGATTATTTTTCTAAATACTCAATGGGCATTGAATAAGAGTTCCAAATGTTAAGACTACGGGGGAAAATACCAGGGTGAGATAATGAAAAAGACCTATGAAATATCTGAATCATGATAACAGCTAAAATCTATCTCTAACATAATCAATACTCGTACACTAACAAAACCTGGAAGAGTGACATCTCTTGGTTGGCGAAAGGGTTTTAAGTAAAAGTGAATATATCCTGCCAAGAGCCCCCCCAGCAGATGAGTGGGGAACGAACATACCTAAATTACCTTCATTCTAGCAAATCATAGAGTTTAAAACTGAGCCAGCCAGCATCAACAACCAACAGTTTAAAAGTAAAATATGTTAGGACCCTTCCTGAGATGAACAGTGGGAGCTTGTCAAGGCTCTTAGCACCAAGGTGATCAACAACTTAACAAATAACAACATGGTGGTGGTTAGTGTGCTGAACAGTAAAGAACACATCGTCTCTAGGCAAGTGAGAAGTACCCCGTGTGGATGAGGTCTCAGTGACAGTCAACCTGTCACCCACTAATCGCAGCTTTTGTTCTGCGCTCTGCTCTACCAGGTGGTGCTACCGTCTACGATGTGCTGGAGAGTCTCAAAGACAACTCCTCCGCGCCGGTGCCACATGTTAACATTTTTGTTACATCACAGTTCTTCCTTTTCGGCGTTGCAGGCTCATTCCATCATCCTTGCTAGAAAGGCTTTATGCTATATAGTGTAGTTATTATCCATCGTATACAATACCCCCCTTGAAAAAGTATGGGGACTCAATAAACCACTACCCATTGTATAAAACCTGTCAGATACCATAACTGTGGTATACGGATTCAAACCTGTGGTATACACCACAGGAACATGGTATACAGGGAAAATAGTCCCTTTTTCTATAGAGCAAAGAAATAGTTCATATTATTATACCTGTTGATATGGCAATTACTAGATTTAATTTATTAAAAATGATAGATAATAAATGCAACAAACGATGATTTTGTGGACAGGTGGCTCTGTAAACCACTCAAGGTTTACATCGCAATACACTCGCTAGCGCTCGAGTAATACTACGCATCAACCTCTCGTGGTTTACGGCCGCCTGTTCACAAAACTATTGATTATTGTCTATGTATTCAGCCATATGGACTGTACTGTAGCGAGGATGGACTGTTGGCACCCTGGGTACTCCGGACAAGGGGTTTCTCGTACCCTACGCAAGCAGCAGTCACATGATCATTATGTCTTACGCAACGACTACTGCTGCTCCAGTGCAGGTCAACTTTGGCTTCAATACTTGATGATGACTAAGCTCAGACCTTTCCGTCTCTGCCTGCAATTACCCTTACTTGTTAACAACTTTGAAAAAATTTAGTGAATAGAACATGTCTTAACACTCCTGCACCTTCCTCACTTGTGTCTTTATTGACGTTTGTTACAGTACCAAGGTGATCAACGATTTAACAAACAGACAAGGTGGTGGTTAGTGTGCTTAACAGTAAAGGACTCATCATCTGTAGGCTAGTGAGCAGTACCCCGTGTGGATGAGCGGTGAGTCGTGGTTGAGCGGTCACCGAGTCGTCGGGTATGCCCTCTGGCCCGCCAGGTGGTGCTACCGTCTGCGGGCGGTGCGATTGGCTGTCGAATCACACGGACGACTCCTCCGGCACGACTACCTGCTGGAGGAGAGAAATATAATACCATGGATGCCAGTTGACTCAGGAAAAAGACATGTCATTTTCTCCAAACTTTCATAGCATGTAGTACGGGTGGAGTCACATATCTAAGATTTGAAAACTATAGGTCACTTATCTGATGAGGATTTTTTTTAATTCACTTAGGGTTTTGCTATATAAAAAACAACTTTTTAGAATTTTTATATATTCCATTATAACATTATCAAAATAACAACAAATCGGTCAAAAAGTTGCCTGGTAACCTGGGACCTGTTTCACTAGTTTTGTGACATGTCTTTGACACCATACAGACAATGGGGTTGTCTAGTTTCGTGACAAAACAAGTAGCTGCCCTTAGGTGAAGACAGACCCCAAACATAAGAATTAGACAAATCTTCATGTCATGGACCTGTCACACTAGTTTTGTGTCAAAAGTGTTAGACAGACATGAAAAGCGGCACCAACAGTGCAAGCAAGAATTGACAAAACTAAGTCTAATTTCTATCATTATATACCTATGCACAAACTCGGTACAAATACTAACTGCTCCTGGGGGTATAGTTATTGTACACAGACTGCACTGTACGCCGTGAATCTATGTACTGGTTACCTTGGTGGTGACAGACTGCACGCTTTGGGTGACAGATTGCATCCTTTGGGCCTAATCTGCACGCTTTGGGTGACAGATTGCACGCTTTGACGAAATAACGCAATCTGATTGGTCGAGAGGCCGACAACAGAATTCTAGGTGCAAGATTAAAAAATGGTGGATCCCTTCAATTTGCGAGGTCCGTGGCGTTGTACAGAAACCATGGAACGAGTTAGTGTATACATTTATCAAACATCGAGGTGGAATACAAGTATGACTCACGTGAAACACGTTATATAGCTTAGATATGCGAGATCAATCGATTTCGATAAGTTCACGAACCGAGCGGGTGACTGGTAGATGTCAAGAAATAGCGGAGACACTGCACTGCTCGAGGATAGCTGTCAGACGGTGACGATCGAGCGTAGCAGGGTGCCGTGCGTTTATTTATGCAGCGGTATAATGTATTCGCGCCTGCGCGGTGATTACTTCCGGCATGTCTGCTAATGTACACATCGTCTTTGCGAGTTGTAAAAAGTGACTTCGACGTCAAATTACGGTCAGTTTTAGCGAATCAAGACTGAATTAAGGTATATAATAATATGAAACCATAGTGATGGTGCCAATACAGGGATTTACTCATTGTTTCGGAGAAAATTTGTTCTGAACGAACCGGTACGGCGAGTTCGTTCAGAACAAATTTCTCTGAAACAACTCATAAATCTACCCTGTATTGTCACCATAACTATGGTTTCACACAGTACTTATGAAACCGGACACACATTCTAGACATGCCACGAAACTAGTGAAATAGGTCCCAGGTATGTTAGATATGTTGTCCATACCACTTTAAGACCATCATATTCAATTTTCAAGAACTTGACATGAGTTTTGATTTTCAAGATTCATTACCCTATATGTCTTTAAAATAGCCATCTTTTTACCTTTGGTTCTGTAGGAGACAGGGAAACGTGGCTCCTCGTCCATGACTGTTCTACCCACAGGCACTCTATCATCATCGTCATCATCATCGGTGTCGTTGAGTGGCACACACTCCGGACTGATCCTGGGCTGGCCCCGGGACACCATGTCTCGGCCCCGGATCTTCATCTGGGCCAGTAAGTTGCCGAGGCGCGGTGACCGACTGATGCTGGGTGGACTCTGCAAGCACACGCAACCCATTCTGTTCAGGTGGGATCAGGACAAAAAGTGGATATATTTCTCTTGTGGAATTGACGGATCAGAGAAACCGAGAAAACATGGAATTTCCTGTCCCTATATGTCAATTGTTCAAGGATCCTATGTCCCTAAATCTTCTCACAGACTTGGTAAAGAACGAAATTTGCATAATTTATTCCACTATTTTCGTATGGAAACCAACGAAAGCCAATAATATTGCAGCTCTTCTAATGTATGTTTGTTCTCATATATATGTAATACCAACTATGAATTCTGGTGATAAGATATAGGCTGGTTTCAGAGAAAAACTATTGAACAATGACTGACCAAAACTTGTTGGTTTCTTCCTCGTCTCACAGATTTAGTCTCACCGTGATTTGACCTAGGCCGTTGCTACGATATAAAACATCATCAACCAATGAACGAAAACCAGCATGCATGGCACAACTCACCGAAAATGATGATGATGACGATGCCAGACTGACATCTGACTTGGACCCTGACAACACGTCTGTAATTATCAGTGGTAACGTCATGGCTGCCTGTGACGTCAACACTGAGGATGACGTCCGCTGTGGTGAAGATGTCGTGAGGGGTGGAGTTCCCATCGGGTGTGCAGCCATTTCGGGTGACGATGTTATGTGGGGTGAAGTTTGCAACGGGTGTGCAGCCAGTTCGGTTGACGATGTTGTGTGGGGTGAAGTTTGCAATGGGCGTGCAGCCAGTTCGGGTGACGATGTTGTGTGGGGTGAAGTTCGCAACAGGCGTGCAGCCAGTTCGGGTGACGATGTTGTGTGGGGTGAAGTTCGCAACGCGTGTGCAGCCAGTTCGGGTGACGATGTTGTGAAGGGAGAAGTTCCCATCGGGTGTGCAGCCAGTTCGGGTGACGATGTTGTGTGGGGTGAAGTTCGCAACGGGCGTGCAGCCATTTCGGGTGACGATGTTGTGTGGGGTGAAGTTCGCAACGGGCGTGCAGCCATTTCGGGTGACGATGTTGTGTGGGGTGAAGTTCGCAACGGGCGTGCAGCCATTTCGGGTGACAATGTCGTGTGGGGTGAAGTTCGCAACGGGCGTGCAGCCAGTTCCGGTGACGATGTTGTGTGGGGTGAAGTTCGCAACGGGTGTGCAGCCACTTCGGGTGAGGGTCTTGTGAGGGGCTGAGTTCGCAACTGGCGTGCAGTCAGTCCAGGTGACCATGTTGTGAGGGGTGGAGTTCGCAACGGGCGTGCAGCCAGTTCGGGTGAGGGTGTTGTGAGGGGCTGAGTTCGCGACTGACGTGCAGTCAGTCCGGGTGACCATGTTGTTAGGGGTGGAGTTCGCATCAGGGGTGCAGCCAATTGGGGATGTCTCCTAGGCAATATTATAATTCACAGAACTCATTGCAATTTATAAACTCAATAGAACAGGGATGAAAGCAGGACTGAGGAAATCTCAAACGCATAAAAAAAACCCCACTTTATAACATTATATTGGAAAAGAACGGCTATGAATCAACATGTATATCCTAATTTCTCTTGACTACACTGTAACCGTTAGCATTTGAAGGGAAATAAATCAAAACTACAAGAAATGCTACTCAAACATTGTAGGTGCTGCTGGTGTGTAGGAAATATAGGAATTTCATCATTCAATGGCATACTTGCATTCCTGATAGAGCAAGAACCAAGTGTGGATCTTAAAATAGAATTTTTGGCCTCTAAGGGGCCAAATTTGTGGATGGACACATTTAAAACTCAATGAAAGTGCTCCTCTTAGCCTACATTATAGCACCATCTGGTGTTACTTGGCCACACTACAGGCTCCATGTTCAAAGTGATTCTGAGCTCCAATCAGATATTTATTGTTCTCACAAGGAAATAGGTATGACACATGTGCCAATGATTGGAGACTGCTAGGAACAAAAGAGCCCTCTGGTGGAACATGGCTGCATTAACTGAGCCATGTGCTTTCAAAGAGGACTGTCCGCCCCCCATGCTATGAAATAAGGCAAAACTACAGGAATATCATGGGACACCATATCATTTGGCACTATTTAGGACTCCATATGTGACGAATAAATTCATGTCAACTTTAGATGAAAAAAAATTCAAACCATGATTTCCCGATGTCATTAACTTGGTCACTGAAGCTATCTTCAAGGAGAACATTATACCAATCTATATTGTGAGAGGGAATTCGAGGTCAGCGAAATCAACGTCCACCTAGAATAGGTAATTATCCAATTACTTACCTTGGTAAAAGTATGAAGGAGAATTAAGGTTTTTGCGAGCCTAGAGACATTGATGAGTGCCCGAGGTTAACAGGTTTTTTTTACAGTTAATCTGAAGTTCGCACATACTCAGAACACCGTGACTTATGTTTGTTAATCCATATTGAATATCTCAGATAAACATCTATAAAAAAGGTTCAATAGTGTGTCGAGAAGCAATCGGGTTTACCTTGTAGCTGGTCTTTCTGGTGAAATTTCGCTTCTTTCCTGATGAGAAAAAAATGAAACAAATGATACTAATCATCACCAGAAAACAATCATTAACCACCAATAAGCAGTTTGTATATCAAAACTTCACTAGAAATTTTATTTATCACTCTTTAGTTTAACGTCCAATTTGTTAGATTAGACTTAGTTTATTCCTGACAAATAAAAAGGTGTATTTTCTTGTTAAACAACTGTAGTGGGGCGGGAATCCAGCAGTGTTTCGTACGTTCTACGGTAGGTGGCGTGGAGAGTCAATCCTTACTGTGTAGTGATTCCGGGCAACACCGCACATGAGAGTGGCGTGGCGGGAGCCAGGATTATGTAACGCTGGGTATATATACGCAGCGTTCACAGTAGGTCGACAGGCTGTCCTTGCACATTTCTCCCCGAGCGGACCCTTTGACCCTCACTTTGCAGGCGGGTTCTCATAACCTTCCTGGTGGTAAGGAGAGTCTTTCAGATTAGCCTCTCCAGCGTTACATGGCACGCTGTGCTGGGGTACTGTACTGGTGGGAAAGATCTTCCAGATCTTCCAGATCTTTCCGGAAAGTAATTGTGAATAAACATTTCTGTTTGACCTGCGTAATTGTTCGTAGGGTGGAATCCCACAAACTAGCGTTCCGGAAAGGGGTCTTCCAACCTGCTAGTCAGGCGGCAACCACCACACAACCTTAGTCATCTTTGTCAACTATTTATTTTGTAGTTTTAGGACAAAACTTTCACATCTTAAGGTAAATTCTTATGAACCTTTTTTTCTAATGTCTATAGCCAAGGTCATAGTGCTGGATCACAGCAAGGCCCTTTACATTTGAATAATCATCAGCAACCAAGCAAACCAATTTTTTCATTCTCTTTTATGCTAGGTTTATACTGGGCCAGGGCAGTCACAGGATGGACAAACGTCATACTGAGACGTGTTGACTACCACACAATGCGACTGGATGCATAAGGCCATACAGCGAACCTTGGACATTGGGGACCTGACAAACCATAGCCAGCCGTACAGGAAATCGTGGACAAAATGGACCCCTTAAATGTTCCTAAACCAGGGCCGCTGGGGGCTCAGTGTAAATACAAAATCATTGCTCTGTGACCCATCCGGAAGAGTGCCCTACGTTTGGGGGAAACGTGGCTACAGGGGCTGCCATGGCTCAGTGTAACCTAGCATTATATAGCACACCTATTTCATTATCATCTTGTTGGGTTTGATTTAACGTCCAGTCAACCATTATAGGTCCTTGCCAGACTTTCTCAAGGTTCTTTTACACCACAAGTGTGTTGATCGAATCTAAGTGATGAATTGAGGTAGAAATCTCACCCCTACACATTTACCGAGGTGAGAGTTCTTTTACTTCCCACACCACATAGACATGGTATGAGAAGGATTGGCCTTTGATATAGCAGTAAATCTACCACTGCTGGGGGTGGGACTTGAACCCACAAAGTCCTACAACCTAAGGGTTACAAGTCCTGTGCTCTAACCACCGAGCTAACTCCCCAACCCCTGGAAGTAGTAAATTGGCTACGTAGAAACTGCCCCATTTATTGAAATCATCTTACCCGAGCTGTGTGGCATGGCGGGTTTAGGCGACACTTGTTCGGAAACATGCCCTGTATGTATTCTATAATCGCAGGTAGGTCGGTGCACTCCGGTTTCCGCTCAGCTGCAAAAGTCCTGGCCTGAAGCTGCTGTTCAAGAACCTAGTATCACAAAAAAACCATAGCAGGGATGTCAGTTGAGGCCATTAAAAAATAGGTTACATTTTTTCATGTGGAATTTATTACATTAGATTTGACTGAAAAAGCATCATTAATGGCCATAGAATGAATCCGGGTTAAGTGGGGAGGTTTATACCACTGCTTATTGCTGTGAATGGGGCCCGATTTGTTCGTTCTTTGTTTTACGTGAGAAAAAAAACTTTTTAAAACTGAAAAAAATAAGTGTTTCCTTGGAAAAGAGGAAAACTGTCATCATAGAATAGTATCATCTAAAGGTCTGATCCCGTAGGGACCAAATTACACTCGGTTTTGACCTACTTTTCGATTATACTGGCGAACATGAATTATGTACCAGATTTCAGAGCAGGAGAGGGGACAGGACTGATTTCAGCCCTATGGAATTCGACATTTAAACTTGGCAAATCACCTACACAGCATCAAAGGCATGGAATTAGTCTCTTCAGATCTTTATTATACTAGTGCTATATCTATAGGTGTAATGCCATAATGCTGTCTAACTATAAATAAAAACTACACATGATTTAAATCAAGATTCCAAGCAGATTTAATGGATACATTCACTTAACATTTACTATGTACTGCTCCTGCCAAGTTGGTTTCTAAATGCATCACAAAATATTGAGTATAGATTAGGTCTAGAGTTGATTATATCTACTATTAGGTTGGAAATTTCTCACCTTTATTTCTTTTTCAAGTTCTTCAGTTTTCGTCTTTTCTGCCTGTAAGACAAAAGACTGAGATCCAATTGTTTTGATCTTTGAAGTTATAACATTTGGACTAAAACATCTGTTAGTAGGCCTAATTTATTTCATTTAAAAAAAGTACATGAATATCTCAGGAAATGTGTCAGAATTTTTTTTCCCTTATTCAAGATAAGGTTCGCGTACATCTCTGGCATGGCCATCTTCTTCTCCGACCCAAACAACTCGACCATATTTCTTTCAGACACACTATCCATGTCTCCATAACAAAAGAACCACTGATACACACATTATTTATTCTAATGCCTGGCTACAGTTTTGTTGCCAGGCAGCTCTGAAAACCACTAGAGGTTGACACTGTAATAAGACTCGATAACGCTTATGTATTACTATGCCTCAACCCGCTTGTGGTTTACGATTGTTATCTATGTATTCAATAGTTTTTGTTTATTCTAGCAAAGAAACTTTACTAAAGATGACAGATAGCGGTTTACTGTGTTTCCATAGGTATGCAACGGACAAATTGAAAGAGGCAAGTTAAAAACAAACGTACGTTACTATGGGAGACATGCGGTGGTTTCAGTCGCTCAGTCCCGTCTGTGTTATAGCATCGCTGCATTAGCAGATCAACTGCCTTCCCCTGTTGAGATCGGGTACCTTTGATATCAAACGTCACTGCGTCGTCGTCTGAAAGGAACAAGTCAAAATCCAATTTTCTTTTTCTTTTTAAATATTTTTTTATTTCATTTTTTTCCCCCCAAAGTATTGATTCGGAAAATCGCAGCCTGCCCAAGAAAAAAGTGAGTGTCAGTTAATATAATCTCTACGAAATAAAAAATATACGTGAACAATGATCAACGAGTTTTGATTGATATTTCTAATGTAATTTTCCGTATTTTAAATGTAGAAACATTGTATTCGTTAAATCAGGCATAACGATATATTAATTTTTCTGGTGACAGTGTGATAACAGCGAACACGTTTATGTTCTGGTGAATATCCACTTTGCCAGATATGAAGAATAGTTGTTTTTTGTAAATTCAGAAAATGTTGAAATACATTCAATCACTATAGATTTTGGAGTTCTTCCTTGCATTTATCAAAAACAAGATGGAACAAAACAAGAGACGTAGACAAGTTGGCGGGCAGAAAGAAAGGCAAAGAAATGAAGGTATATTAATAAGTTAGTCAATGAGTACACTTAAATAGTCAGTTAGTGTCAGCCAGTCTGTAAGCTGAAATAATTTGAAGATAGTGAGTGTTAGCCACTTTAGACCAGAATCAAAACCAGTGAAATAAGATTCTGGGGGTATTTTTGAGTAAAATTTGGCACGCTTCTAGATCAATTTATGGGTGTAGATTTAAAAAATAATAATTCTACCAAGCTGAAAGGTCCTCATTTTTACCCCTCGATATGTCAAAAAACAAAATGGCCACCAATATTTTTTTTAGAAAACCAAATTATCTTTTCTAAAATCCTCATTATTTGATATGTATATATGGTCATGTAGTAGCTCAAATCAAAGGTCTTACTGAGATACATCACCTTACACTAGTTTTGTGGTTGTTATGACAACTTGGTTACAATGGCAACGTAAGGGCCAGTTCTACTGGCCTTCTGTCAATCAGACTGTCGGGCATATGTGAAACATGCATGCGGTGTACAAATCCACAAGCCGGGTCCACGGCAGCTGTCACATTGCGGGTTGGGCACAACTGGCAGGTACCCGAAAAAAAGCTTAGTTATTAGGTTTTACTGTTTTATTTTTGTGTGGCCGCCACATGTGAGCATGTGGCCTGCTCCACCACACCAACTTCAATAACCTCCGGACACTCAGTGACCGTGTGGCATTTCTCTGTGGCCATGCAGTCAGCCCACTGGAAGAGGCCTTTGAAAATGGTGCAGGGCTCATAACCCTATAGCACCAGGTACCAGCAGATGAGCCATTTGCATAGGACTTAGTACTGGGGGACGGGTCGTCATAAGCCAACTAATGCCACCAGTCACACTAAATAAAAAAAAAGTGTTTTCCCGTCTATGCACGTCTATATTCTTTTACATATTTTGAAATACAGTTAAACCCCGCTTAGTGTCAGCCAGTCTCTAAGCTGAAATAATTTGAAGATAGAGAGTGTTAGCCACTTTAGACCAGAATCAAAACCAGTGAAATAAGATTCTGGGGGTATTTTTGAGTAAAATTTGGCACGCTTCTAGATCAATTTTTGGGTGTAGATTTAAAAATAATAATTCCACCAAGCTGAAAAGTCCTCATTTTTAGCCCTCGAAATGTCAAAAACAAAATGGCCACCAATATTTTGGGACACCTCGCTTCTGGGTCCACCCCGCTTAAGGGTACAGTTTGTTCGGAACAGAAATCGTTATTCAATTTATTTTAACCTCGCTTAAGGGGCCACCTCGCTTGAGGGTGCACTTTGCTCGGAACGGAGGGTGCACCCTTAAGCGGGATTTCACTGTACACAAATGCGCAGTGGTCTGTGGGAAAACGTAGAGCTGCGTAATTGAGAGTAGGAATGCGCAAACAAACGTTAAGAAAACGAGGATAAAACAAGGTGCCAGAAATTACGTCCAGTGTGACTGGATTGCGTACTAAAATATAAAAGCGCTGTATTTCTGTAGTAAATAATGTAGTAATTTGTGTTCTTTCAAATGCGTAGAAAAAAGACGCATCAAAATTTACTCCAGTGTGACTGGGCATAATAATTTGAAAGGGTTAAAGAGCCAGTTCAAGAACAAGTCAGTGACTGTGAGCCACTTTAACAGACAACAAGTGTGCATTGGTCAATAAACAGTCAGTGACAGCCACCCTCGTAAACAGCAGGTCGATGAGTGTTAACCGCCAAACCCTTCCCTTACCAAACCCAATAGCAGGTGCACATGGTTAAATACTACATCCTTGACGCAAAACCACTTCTGTAGTGCTGGCTTATGTTACAATTATTGAGAAAATGTATTCTTTTCAGTAAGTTAGGCCGTCGCTCGGAGAAACACAACCGAGTCCTGGCCATAGAGACGCACAGCAATCACACCTAAAGTGTGAACAGTGGGTGTGAATAAAGGAGTGTTGTTTTATGACAGACTAAATTTCTGGAACATACTAGGGTATTGTATTAACAAGTCTGGGCTGTCGAAACTTCATAGTTGATAATTAACTTGGTTTAACTTGGAAAATGATAAGCATATAATAGCTAGGCCTGCCAATGTATTAGTGTGTATCCAGTTTCAGTGTCCCTTTGTTAGCTAAAGGGGTGAATCCACCAGGCCGATTTCTCACCCGATCAATTGTTCCTGGGCCCTTAAGAGGAAGCTCACGTATTGTAATTCATTTAATTCTGATAATAATAGTTTAATAAATGACCATTTTCAAAGATTTGAGAAATTCTAGGGCATCCGATAATGATCGGCGATTTTCTGGCTATGGAATCGGCTACCGTCGGTCCAGTGGAACACCCCCTTAGGGTATATCTAAAGTATCATTGAGGTTATACGCATGTATGACACCTCAAATTGGAGCTGGAATACCATAGAATATGATTCAATTCACGTTATTTCTCTGGAATAATATCAACATATTACGACCATACACTCGGTGATCTAATGCTAAAGAATATTTTGCCAGGGGTATGTTTGGCTTCAGGCATGGCATAACTAAGAGGATAAGGTGTAATCACATGTTCATCTCTGTAAGGAAAGGGTTAAATAGTCAATGAGTGTTAGCTACTAAGCATCGGCAACTTAATGAGACAGTGAGTGTCAAACACTTAAATAACAAGCCAATGAACACTTCAGCAGACTATCAGTAACAGGTCTTCTCTGTCACTTTCAGGCAGAGCAAGTTTCGTAACAACTTTGCGACTTACTAAGCTAAACAACACCCAAGTGTCCCTGTATAGTTTGAGCATCTGTTCTGGCATTTGGGAATAGTTGCCCCATCTTAAGATACGGGCAAAATAACATGCTGCCGGCTAAACTTCTACTCACCATCTACTCGTATGATGTCAGTGTCTGTCGCCATGGCAACAAATCCTGTCACTTTTCTGTTTTCCAATACTGTAATTTGAATATTATCAAGAAATATCACAATTTTTTTTTTTTTTTTTTTTGCGGAGTTTGATGCGGTAGCTCGAGTAAGTAACACCTTAGCCACGTTTTAAGAAATACCACAAAATTTCATATGAATGTTTATATGGCATGAATTGGGTTCACGGAATGATATCACAAAGCGGAGCTGAGTGATATCTGTAGCAGAAGACAATGAATGCAATCTAAAGAATCATATGAAATCAAGTGACGTTTAGATTTTATCCGATCTCGTCACCTATTTTTACCTTCATGTCACCCATAGCATATAAATATTTCATGGCAAAACCGTGGCATCACACCATGTTAAGTCTATGGAGATTAACATGAAGGGTAGGATAAAGAAAACATCTACACTGCCACATATCTTTCACTATTAGGGGCCATCCATAGAGCAGAGATTTTGATCACCACCCCAAATCTCAATCTTGTAAGCATAAAATATTAAAGAGAGCAATACTTCAAATTCGGTCTGACCCTCAGCATATGGACTTTATGGATTGCCCCATACCCGAATGCTGCCCCTATCTCCACTGCAAATAACAAAACGCGATTTCTGTTTTATTTTTTTCCAATTCCTTTTTTCTGTTTTAGTCATCTGCACATGTTAATATATGAGGCGAACTGCAGCCATTATGACACTGACAATAACAACAGCAAAAGCAACATCTAGAAAAGCAGCAGCCACAACATGAGCGTCTTCCGATGTACGTGCATACTAAATATCAATAGCAAACTACTTTGATAAACTTACCGGCTCCCTCTTCTTTTGGTATAGAAAGCCGCAGGATTTCACTGTAATAGAAAAAATAGGGTTATTCAAGACCAGTTTTCAAACGAATATGGATGACAGTTTATGTCCGTGTAAATATTGTTCATGTGGCATTTGGGTTACAATTGAACCCCGCGTAAGTGGACACCCTTCGTTCTGGACCAAAGTGTTGGCTCACGTGGGGTGTCCTCTTACAAGGGTTTTTCAATTTTCCAATCTACACCACTCCTATTGTCTGACCTGTCGAGGTGAGACAATCAGAGTTCTGGTGATGCACAGACACTTTGATTTTGTTGGTTTGATTTAACGTCCAGTTAACAATTACAGATTCTTACCATCCTCTTACAAGGGTTTTTCAATTTTCCAATCTACACCACTCCTATTGTCTGACCTGTCGAGGTGAGACAATCAGAGTTCTGGTGATGCACAGACACTTTGATTTTGTTGGTTTGATTTAACGTCCAGTTAACAATTACAGATTCTTACCAGACTTTCTCAAGGTTCTTTTACACCACAAGGGTGGCGATCAAATCTATGTAATGAATTTAAGTAGAAATCTCACCCCTTCACACTTACTGAGGTGAGTTTTTTTTACTTCCCACACCACATAATAATGGTATGAGAAGGATTGGCCTTTGCTCTAGCAGTAAATCTATCACTACTTTTTTTATGACTTCCCAGGGGACCCTGAGGGTATATAGGAACTAACTCATGGTTCAGCTTTTCTTGCTGGTTTTACACCACAAGGGTGTTAATCAAATCTATGAGATGAATTTAGGTAGAAATCTTACCCCTACACATTTACCAAAGTGAGAGTTCTTCTAGTTCCCACACCACATAGACATGGTATGAGAATGATCGGCCTTTGATATGGCAGTAAATCTACCACTGCTGGGGATGATGGAGAATGAAAGAGATGAGTGGCTGCATTGGGACTCAAACCCACAAAGTCCTACAACCTTGGGATTACAAATCCACAGCTTTAACCACTGAGCTAACTCCCCACCCCATACAGGCATTTGACCAGCGTAGACTTACTTTGTAGTTCCCAGTCCGAAATGTTCATCCTTCAACCAGCAGGGATGTCAGGCGGTGTTATGAAAAAGAGTGGAAATATTTTTCATGTAGAATTCACTGCCTCAGAGATACTGAGAAACATGGAAAAGACATTGAGGGTGTGTGGGGAGGTTTGGACTATGGTTTTATTCAAGAGAATTAGGCTCAATTTATACTTATTACTTTCATTCATATGTTCGGTGTGAATTTTATCTTTCGAGCTGGGCTTTCTCCCGTCAATTTATACTACCTTTGTTTATACAAAAAAAAACAAGTGGAAAAGAGATTTACAAACTGGAAATGAAGCATTTCTGTACCTGTCGTGCCACTGGTACCCTGCGCGTACAGCGTACTGACTGCGAGACTGGCACCCAACTGGAATCTGTACCATCCCAGCTTCCTTGATCAGACTTCGGCGGTGAAAGCTGAGACTGCGGAAAAAAAATCGAAAATTGAAAACATCAATGATAAAGAATCATTTATAACATTATTTTGGAACAGAATGGCTATGAATTGATATATATTCTAGTGTTGCCGGTGTATATGAAATGTCGGAATTCCGTTATTTGTAGGAAAATGCGCATCCCTGAGACTTAGTTGTCACCTGTGCAGATGAAGAGGAGAGACATTGAAGCATGTTACGTTAAACCCGAATAATTGTAGAGTGCATAAATTTTGTATTCCATTTATAGTATCAGGAATTGTCTTCAGATTGAAGTCACTGACCCAGGGATGTCAGTTGGGGCCAGAAAAAAAGAGTGGAAATATTTTTCTCAGAGACTTAGAAAACATGTTGTTGTCTGCAATGCACAGACCTGATTTTAGTCGGTGGTAGATGTTGCTGTCTTATGGGCTTTTGTAAGGAACTTTGAATAACGTCAGTATTCCATTCTTAAAAAAAGATAGAATATAAAGATATAATAAAAGAATATATATCTTACCGAAAGCGTAGGCCAATCACGTGCTGAAAGAGAGTAAATTTCAGTTATTAGTAGGGAACAGGGAAGACTGAAGTCATCTCTTTTGGGGTTCTCTACTAGAATACATGTACATCTTAAACAGCGTGCAGCCCAAATGTGATATACTGTAATACATGCATAAAGTTGGACTACTTTTTCCCTGGGAAATAGTAAAATCACGGAATAAATTAGTATTATTACTAGACATTTACCGCAGCTCCTGAGAAAATATCAAAGATAAAACACAGGGGGATGAGGTCGGGGGGATTTGGGGATTATCTAGTGTCAATAATATACATTTGCTGAACTCAGGATAGACCGTTTATCCTGTTTTTTAAAGACCAGGAACGAATGGTATATTCTTCATTGATGAATGAGTGTGGAATTATTTGAAAAAATAAATCAAAAGGTTTGGCCTATATTCAATCTATGTGCCATTTTCTGTAACCCACTTGTACCCAGTTAAATAACAATTTCTACAACTGACTTTATATAGGATCCAAATACATTAAGCACAAATGGGTCAATGGCTTATTTTTGTCTTTAGTGATTGGTCATGGTCAGCTGGGCACATTGTAAGACACTGAAACACTGGCCCTCTGTACCTTTCCCTATTTCACAGAGTTGGCATGCAGATAGGGAAGCGATAGTTTTTGCAGCCCACTTAGTCATTATAACCTCTCCCTTACGTAAGTGACAAGATTAGGTTTGACTAAATCTAATTTCGTCAATATCCGAAGCTTGTGCCCTTGTCTCATCAATCCAGTATCTGAGCGTGTGAATAAAACACAATGTAGTGAGAGAAGGCATCCACGTTTCTCACTGAATACATAAATACTGCAGCCAAAGTATGACTAAAACCGGGCTTAAATACAGCAGGTTGTGAGACGGTATGCTTTTATTGCTCACACATCCAATTTCTATAATTACTAAATGATTTCAATGATAAAACATGCATATATTTACGCACATTTCGTGGAGTTCGGGGGACTCTGAAATGTCATCACCCGACACAGCTCATCTTTGGGCTCTCCTGAGCTTTCTGGTTTCAAAGAAAAACATAATTTCAAACAAGGCTTGTGACCTACAAAAAGGGAAGGCAGTTGAAATCAGAAAAAAATTGTAATGTGGCTGGCTGTGGGGAGGTTTGAACCACTTTTTATGTGTATAAGGACCACTTTATTCTCTCGCATTTTTTTTACATAAGGAAAAATAATTGAATGAACTGAAAATGAAAACAAGGATTTCTTAGGAATAGAGGGATGCTGTTATCTCTGTACAATTATGTACAATTTTGCGAGCACAACAAGTTCTCACCACTCTCATTTCACATTTATTTTATACACGCCTGAGCACCAACTATTGTTCGATAAGAAGCAATCCAGTAAAGCAGCTCAAGGTATATCAAACAATTACCTCGAAAACATAACCCACGTCAATTTCTTGCAAATTGAATATAATGATGTCAGGTTTTATAGATGATCATTGGTATCCTTACAAACCTAGGCACCACTGAAGGCCTCGATGTGAATTAACATCTGCAGCAATTTTGAAAATATAGTCCTGCTTGGCAGTTTAAATTAATTTATATCAAATCTGTGTTCTGATCAGTAAAAACAACCGCAGAATGTTAGCTTCCATGCTGCAGATCGTTAAAATCAAATAGAATTATAACTTTAATTAATTTCTTGAGATGGTCAGGGATGTCAGCAGCCCTTCAAAAAAAATCCCTGAAGTAATTTTTGATGGTGACGACGCCCCCCCCCCCCCCCCCTAATAAGTAAACTCTATGGTTATACAGAGCAATGATGCCAGTGAGGTTTTGGCCTGTACACTTACCAATTGTGGACTTCTGCAGAGGTCGCGGCCTCTGGATGGACTTTTTGTGAACAATCATGGTCTGTAAAGACAAATCACAATGAGGACTACAGTTACCAGCCATTGATAAAGTATGTACGCATTGAGGTTGGGTAACCGATAAGGTAATTTAGCATGCATTCCTTCTTCTAAATCTAACGTGAACTGGACGGAGGCAGGGTTGTCGATTGGGGTCAGAAAAAAATGTGGAAATATTTTTCATTTGATGTAGCATTGATGTTGTAGTAAATGCTCCTAGTTCATCGGTGTTATAGGAAAAAGACCTGTGGGACTGCATTGCAGGGTTCGTAGACTGACAGCCCAATAAAATTCCAGGCTTTTTCCAGGCTCTGATATTTTTCTTCCAGGCACATCTGGTCACTGATTTTAAAATCATGTCTAGTTCATTACCATATTTAGTTGAAATTTCCATTATCTTCCTTACTACTTGTGGAATTTCAGTGGTTTGGGATAGATATCTTCAAAATTCTTTTTGCCACTTTAAATATGAAGACAAATAATCGAAACTATGCTACTTTATTAGCATACATGGTCAAATAAAAGATTTTTTTAAACTATTCAATCCAAGTCACTGAAATTTCATAGGCAGCCAGGTACCGTACCGGTAGTTAAACTTAACTTAAGGAAAGCTAATAATGACTAGAATTTCATAGACTTAAAGAATGATGTTATGCAAAGCTAAATTTTCCAGGCTCTTCCATGGTTTTCCAGGCTCTCTATGAAAATTCCAGGCTTTTCCATGCCTGGAAAACCCAAAACTGGCAAAGTATAATTTCCCGGCTTTTCCAGGTTTTCCAGGCTGTGCAGTGTGTACGAACCCAGGCATTGATTCTTAGACAAATGGTCTCCGTTATCATGATCGGGGTTCTACCTCCAATTTAGCTCACATACTCACGCCCTCATCTCCATCTGGTTGACAGCTGGTTATACTGGCTATCCCTTCCTATTATGTAATTCCGAAACCCAAAAGTTTCGATTTCCACCCACCCTCAAGACTACAGCGACAAATTTATCCGTCATGCCACCTAGTGTCAAGTCGTTGCACTGTGAATATGGTAGGAGAACTGTTCTTCGCACGTTGAAAAATAATTTATTAATCATGATACCTCAAACTAACTGCCTGCTGTCAAATAATGACGACTTCATGTTAATTCTGTGTTGAGATTAAAATATGGTGGGTGATATTGCCATAAATGATAAAGCCTTGGACTCGTTTGTAAACACAGACCCTCACACAGTGATGGCCAAAATTACGTCGACAAAATGAACATATGACCTAAGTATTTACACGGAAACAATCTGTTTTTCGTACGTTTATATAACAAATTTAGCCTCAGGTGGTCGCATAGAATATATCAGACAAGTAATATGCATGCCAATTGATATCTTCATTAGAAACAGCTTGGATTTTAAAGCTCGTTACAAAATCCTATCCTTGACTAAGCTCTACCTCGGCAAGTTCAGATCGAACTCTTGAGCTCCGGAGTTAAAACAGAGTTATTTTAAGGAATCCTTGAAGGACAGTTACATATATTCGCTTCTTAAATACCACAAAACATACAAAGTTAATATACAGTAACATGAGCTTACCTTTCTTTGACGGTGGTGAAAGAAGAAGCGAAACGAAGCTGAACTGTAAAACTCTGCCTTTTGACGATAGTGAGTGATTTTGGCAGGTGGCGCCACTCTCGACGGCACCAGCTCAAGTAGGTGCGATGGTTTCCAGCGCCACCGCTGTCTGTAGTATCTTCCTGGCGGTAACAAGCGCAAACAGGCGGTTCACGAGAGCGATGTTTAATCACCGGATAGCACCGGATAGGTTCGGGGAGTACGTGTTATAAGTTATAGTTATATATTATAGTTATAAGTGAATAGCAGGACGATTGAATAACGCACCCGATGCTCCAGCAACCGTGAGCAACCCTGAGGCGATGCGCCAGCCAATCCCAACAGACGCTCAACTAATCCAGCAACCAAGAGAAGACCAAACAGACAAAAACAAAATCCCACGAGATGTCCCAGCAACCGTTGTACAGGCGTTGTACAACGTTTTCGTCTGGTTGGTGGCAGACCCTTTAAGCTGTAATACTCACAGTTGTTCAGAGTAGTGTCTTACTAGATTGTAATTTGTAGAGCCAGACAGTTAGAAGCGAAACCAAAACTCGAAACAAAAGTGTAGCCTACACTGTAGACAGTGTAGTGTAGGGATGTGAAACTAGTACCCGTCCAGGGAGCCAATGCTACAACAACTATTAGATCATAACAATATATTAATTTGTTATCGTTTCACCCTCTGTGGTTTCCTTTGTGTATAGCTTAGCTGCTTTCTAGGGTCAGTCAGCAAACTATCCCGGTAGCGGCGGTACCTGGCGCAGCAGAGCGATATTTGAGTGAACTAACGATGAATACAACACAGTGGTGCCACCTGGTTATTTTCAAATAAACGATATTGTACTGACACGCCTACTGTGGTAGACTGGTTCCCTGCCCATATGAATAAGGGGCAGGTTACGGGTAGACTCTAGTACAGCCCGTTGTCGCCAGGGCCAGGGCGCACAGGCTCTCATACTGGGACTGTTTTGCGCTGCCATTTTGAGGTAGATTTTCCTACCTCCGCTGGTACTAAGCTGCCCTGATTGATTTGCCAGTAACCAGTATGCTACTCTTCAAGCAGAGGTCCTAGAGTAGCTTTTACTGGGCATGTACCAACTAAATCAGCTTGGAGAGTTATAATGATTCCCAGAATAATGCCAGAATCATGGTATTCACAGGCTTGGGTTTGCACTAAAATTAGAACAACCAACCAAGAAATCCTTTTCTCCAATCAGTGCCTAAGGAACTGGCAAATCAGAGCTGTGCTCTGTTAGACCCTTACATACTTTAAGCAGACTAAGCGCCTGTTGGTATTCCCCCTTGTCAAACTGATACTATAAATAGGACAGCCAACCACGATATTCCTCTCACTAAGGGTGGCAGGCCAGTCAGAGCCATACTCTGTTAGACCTTCACGTACCGTAACCCGAAGGTGGCACGGTGCGTGAACGGACTAGGTTACGGGTTCCACAGGCATGACCTTCAACCTTGGCTGGTGCCCGCCTGTGACTAGGGGATACTCCAGGAACCAGCCAAGTGGTTTGGCTGGTATCCGCTTGTTATACACCTATAGACCTCACAGTCACAACCATATTGGGGACTGAAAACTAGTTATTTTTGACTTGCTATACAAATGTTCTCATAACTTAGGCTGTGAAAATGATACATATTTACAAAGGGTACCATATCAAACCAGGATTATGGGCTTTATTGTCATATACATTTTGGATTTATTGAGGTGATTTATCTGTTTTCATTTTTGACACATTTGCTCTGAAATCATGCTAAAAATTGGGCAAAATGTTTGATTTCTAGAATATGAGTGAAGATTCCATGGAATTCCATATGGAAGCAAATCAAAGCCCAGTTTAATCAAATGGAGATTTCTTTGAGGATCATTGTGATACCTAAATTTTTATTGTACTCATAGTAGAAGTTAAAATGGACTGATTCTTTATCAAAATAGAAAAGAAGCAAAAAGCCCCTTTTTTGTGATATGTGCCATATGTTAAAGCATTGTCGTGGTAGGCAGAAAATGGAGAAATGTTGGAAATGATGCAATATTTTTACATTATAATTTCTGACAATGTTTTTCCTTTAGTTATTAATTTTAAACTAATTAGATATACAGCACAAGTCAATCTATAAGAATTTTTAAGGGAAACACTCCTTGAATCCGGATTCCACCTTAGTCCCTAATATTCCTTCCAGACCTATAGCTCCTCCGAGCCCTCTAGCGGATGACTGGGGAACCAGGAGGCGTTACCAATAATGCACTATAAAAATGGGCATTCTAATTCTAAATGAATGAATTAACCGTTAAGAATTGTCCAGTTTGTCCAATCTTAGTACCGGTAGGTAAAGTAGCTACGGGAATGAAAAAGTGAATTTCATATCTATAATTAGAGTAATGCGTGCAAACACGATAGCCTGAAAAGAGAGGATCACTGAAATTTTTGAATTTTAAAATTCGGTCAAGTAGTTCAAGAATTATGGAAGAAAGTCTAGTCAGATTAAAGTCAAATTTGAGAAACTCAAATATACGGTATAGAAAAGACTAGATGGTATGGCACCGCATGATAATTAGCACAGATAGACACGTTTATTAAAATAACTCACTGGATATTCATGATAGAGTCATGGTATTCAGTATTCAGAGGTATTTTCACATGCTGAATCCAATGGATATATTTATTTTCGTGTATATTAGTGATGTCACAGTTGATTTGGATGTTAATAGTGAAATCTGTAAGAATGCTGCAAAAAGTTTGCAAAAAAAAACCACCTAAAAAAATATTCTCTAATCTAGATCATGTCATACAAAGCAAAGGGTATCTTTCACCGGTAAATAGGAATTCGGACAGCTCATTTGCATGATTTATTTTGAAAATGAAGTGCCCAGCTTGATCAGAGAATTGATAAGTTCAGTTTTTCAATGTGGTTATTTCAAGATGTTGGTCATGTACATCTATCAATCTATGGCATATCATACATCCAATTAATCCCCTATGTATGCTCTTTATAATGGCATAGGTACTTATCGGTTTGATTAATTCATTTTTGTATGAAGAGCTTTTTTGTTTTTCAAATTGGTGATTGATCAAGTTGTTTTGGTCATAGAGATTTTGTACTTGCATTAAAGTGAAACCCAAGATGTCCTCTGATTGACTGAAATAATGCTTTGGCATGACCTAAACACTGTGTCTGACAGAGCAGTGGCCATGGAGCAGGGTATAGGCCCACACGAATCCTTCCTAAAAAAGTGGCAATTTTAAGAAGAAATTGCCCCTTTACTTTTATACTCACAGGAGAGCCCTGAATCTCAGCTTTCAGGCGTATTCTGATAATAGATGTGATGATTGAGCGCATGTCGAGAGCCATTTGAAGAACAATGAGTGAGAAATGTATCGTTTTCCCACTGGGTGACGGCCACCATTCGCGTTGCTAGGTAAAGTAGGCCAATTTACATTTGCTTGATTTACATAGGAAATATACTGAAAACTATGGTTTTCTTCAGTTGTTTCAAAAAACAAGGATGGTGACCTGTAATTTAAAAAACCTAAATAAGTAGTACTATACTCGTACATTAGCTATATTCTGTGAAACTTTGGAGAAAATGACATGAGTTTTGCTGTGAGAGTTTTGCTATGAGAGTTCTATGAGAGTCCTGCAGGAGATTCCGGAAAAATGGTCCTGTCCATAATGAGGTCGAATCATCACGTACTTCGAAATGAGTTTCTTGGATGTTCATTCCATATCAATTATTAAGAATCAATCATAGTAATATCATTTACTATCAGAAATCATTGTAATAACACAATTTGCATGCTAAAAGTACAGGTTAATGGCAAACTATATTGTTGGTGTAAATCTATACCGAATTACTGCCATACCTTTAAATTGCAATAGACTTGGTCTGAGAGTGAGAATTAAACTAAGGAAAGTTGACACTCTTGGCCTGGCAATGATAACCCTTTCAGGATGTTGGAACCTTGGTTCAGCAGTTAAGAGAAATGTGGTAGGCTCTGTAGACCCCAGTTCAGAGAGTAATCTGAGAACACAGAAGCTGCATGAGACCTTAGAGGCCTTAACTCTGTTGGCTGACACATTAAACAATGATGGACATGGCAAACTAAGGTCGGTGTTAGATAAGTGGAGTGGAATCCTTGTGACGTACTGACCTCTTAGAGCATAGGATTGATACATAAAGGAACCTGCCTTTCAATTTACCTTACCGAAGGCTCCTACCTATAAAGTGGGAAGCCCTAGAGGAGGAGATGAAGAAAATAGTTTTCCAGATCGTAATTGCTCCCAGTGAAAGCCCATGGGCTATTCCAGTGTTAATTGCTACTAATAAGGAGGGTACTTGCTGGTTCTGTATAGATTACAGAAAGCTGAATGCTATCACCCATAAGAATTCCCATCCTATAGCTTGGGTCAATGAGAGTCTCGACTCTTGGGGTGGAAACTAATTCTTTTGTACTTTGGATCTGCAGTCTGGGTATTGGCAGGTGAATATGTATAGTGAGGACCAGCCCAAAACAGCCTTCACTAAGTATCAAGGGCTTTATGAGTTTACAGTAATGCCATTTGGTCTTTGTAATGCTGCCGCGACGTTTGAATCCATGATGGATCTGATACTGTGTCGCTTGCAGTGGAAAAAGTGCTAGTATGTTCAGAGAACATGATGATATTCAGAAAGACCTATGTTCAATGTCAAAATAACCTGAAGAAGGTATTTGAGAGAAAACAGTCGTATGGCTTAAAAATCAATCCTCAGAAATGTAAGCTGTTTAAACGGTCTGTGGAATACTTAAATAGGATAGTTTCTGGTAAAGGAATCTTAGCAACAACTCTTAGTTAAAAGTAGATGGCTACTACCCCGGACTATAAAAGACATATGGTCTTTCCTATGATTCTGTTCATATTACCATGACTTGATCCCAGGTTTCCCCGAGATTGCACACCCATCACAGAGTATGTGGTTCTGGATAAAGTGGGTCAGCCAGACAAAATTGAAGCTGAAACTGCTTTTTTCAGGACTAAAGAGGAAGTCTACAGAGACTCCAGTCCTCCGATACCCATCGCCGAAGGGCCGGTTCATACTTGAAACCAATGCTAGCAATGAGAGTATTGGGCAGCCTTGCTTCAGATACAGGATGGTGTAGAAGTTCCTAAAGCTTTTTACAGCAACAGCCTGAGCTGAAGCTTAAGTCAATTGAACTGCTGCACTACCAAGAGGAAACTCTTAGCTGTTGTGGTATATGATGTGGAGATTTCATCCTATATACAGACGATTCATCACTGGAGTGGCTCTTTAATCTTAAAGATGCTAAAGGGATGGTTGGGAGATAGCTGATGGCTCTATCCAAGATCAGATTAAAGAATCCCACTTTTTTGCCCCCCACTTTTTTGCCAGCCCCAAAAAGTCAGCACCTTCAAATTTAACTCAATCAAGTGTGAAAACTGTCTTGATTTTTCAACATAAAAAAACGTCTAAATCTAACTTTTTAGCATATAATGATGGCTAAGCCTTGACTTTTCACTGTGGAAAACTGTCAAAGTCTGACTTTTTAGCATGCAATGATGCCTAAGCCCTGACCTTTCACTGCAGAGAAATGTCAAAGTCTGACTTTAGCGTGCAATGATGGCTAAGCCCTGACTTTTCACCAGGAAAAAATGTCAAAGTCTGACTTTTTCGTTTGTAATGAAGACTTTTCGCAGATTTACGGTAAAACCAGTGGAACAGGCCAATGTCAAAGTCTGACTTCATACAAACAAAAGTCAATTTTTCAGTTCGCCCCGCCCCCCACTTTAAAAATGTTCTGACGGCCCTTGACTTACTTATGACTAGAAGACCTGAAGGTAGGAGACCGTACTGGATTCCAGATCCTGTGAAAATCCAGATCCTGTGAACATGGACAATGTGTCCAATAATGAGGAGTGGATTAAGGATGTGGGGTCTCCGAATGGCAAGTATATGAAACATATATTGGCACTTAAGGGTGCTTCTCTCCAGAAGTATATGCCTCTGAATAAGGCCAAGACTGAATACATGTGGTGCAGGTTCAGCCTGGGTGCACATTGCATCTTTGACAGTTCACCGAAAGGAAGTGAAAACGTCCCAGAAGTATGCGACTCAAGGTCTGTACACATGACATCTCCTGGAGGTGCATCTGGCACAGCAACCGTGGAGCCAGGAGTGGGGAGTTAGCTCAGTGGTTAGAGCACCGGACTTGTAACCTCAAGGTTGTAAGACTTTGTGGGGGAGAGTCCCACCCCCAGCAGTGGTAGATTTACTGCTATAACAAAGGCCATCCTTCTCATACCATGTCTATGTGGTGTGGGAAGTAAAAGCACTCTCACCTCGGTAAATGTGTAGGGGTGAGATTTCTACCTGAATTCATCACATAGATTTGATCACCACCTTAGTGGTGTAAAAGAACCTTGAGAAAGTCTGGAAAGGACCTATAATGGTTGACTGGACGTAAAATCAAACCAAACAAACAAACAAACAAACAACCCTGGAGCCAGTGTCTGAACAGGGGTGGGTGTTGCTGATGAGTAATTCTGTAGGTCCTTGGTTGATGAGTGTTCCCCACCTGACCCTGATCATCAAGCTATCATCCTATTTCAGAGGGTATCAGTGCTTTTGTAAACACCAAGAGGTTGGAAAGTAAACCAAAAGCCACTTAATAACTCAAGGAGGAACTGGTCAAAATCAACATTGAAGACAATTTGTAATATAGGAAGATCGTAAGATCTTTATAGATTGAGAATGTTAATGTCCAGTATTGATGTTATATTCGTAGTAATGTAAAACGATATGTGTACTCAATACAATTTACCAACCCAGAGGCTAGGGTCGGTGACTGTTAGGGGGTGCGTCTACCAACCACGACAAGGCTGCGACAACGGCTTTCTGACAAGGTCCACGACAGCTCTACGATTGGAAGCCTTGTCGTAGCCTTGTCGTGGTTGGTGGACCACAGTTCCCGACAAGAGGCTACGACAAGGCCACGACAGACTGCGACATGAAGCTTGTCGGTGGCCTGTCGGGGGCCTTCCGACAAGGTTACGACAAAATCGAACATGTTCGATTTTGGAGCCGTGTCGTGGCGTGTCGCAGAGGTCTACGATAGAATATTTAGGTGGAGCGTGCACTTCCCAACAGCCTGCGACAAGGGCTCACGACAGCTCCCCTCCTCACGACAAGGCTGCGACAAGGCACTGATTGGAAATTTCTTGTCGGCGTGTGTCGCAGCCCTGTCGTGGTTGGTGGACGCACCCTCTTACAGTACTATAGGACTGTGTAGGATATATTGAAGTACAGAGATGGCAGCTTTCCACTTTTCGATGGACTTTTAGTGTGCTGCCATATCTAACCCTTCAATAACTCTATGACATTCATTTTGCGGCTAAAAGAGCTCATAATAATGTATTCACAAATAGATTTTAAGTTTCATATGAAGTGTACATGTCAGCATACAATAATAGCAGAAATTAATAAAGCAGACACAGTGATTGCCAACTTGATCAAAACAACATGAATTGAACACAACTCAAACCAACACTCATAGGCTGGGTTGAAATTTTGTTTTTGGTATTGTTTGTTACTATTGAAGTGTACTCTACGGCTATCCTCTCTGGATAAGTTTGTCTTGAAGCTATGATGACAATTGGTGAGTATTCCAAATATGCATTTAAAAGATTTGAGAATGGGACACAATCTCGAACTTATATAATCAAAGTACTGAGCGTTTATCTCCGGAAATGCTGTTTAGAGCACGGGTATCTAGCGTTTCAATGGGCTCACATTGGCTCCCTATTGACATCACCGATTACACAATACGCATACACAAATAAATACCATACAGGACACCTATAAGAGTTTAGGGTCTGAGCTCGTATCCCATTGAGTTTGAATCACGTAGTAATTCATAAGGCGAAGCCGCATGAATTACATAGTGATTCAAACGAGATGGGATCAAGCTCTGACACTAAACTTGAATGGGTTCCTGAATTTATCTCACCCTTCACACTGACTAATGGGCTCATATTTGCGACAAAATCTCCCATTGGATATTTTTTCCTAAATATCTAATAGGCGTTAGATACGGGTTTCCAATGTTAAGTCTATGGAGAAAAAATACCAGGGGTGAGATAAAGTACCATAAACCCTACGAATTGGTCTGTATTTGGATAACAAGGGAAGCCATTGAAAGTGTAATACCAAACTGTCTATTGTCTGTCTATTACAACCAAGACATAAAGTTACAGGCAATACTGTCAACGCAATATTGTACAAGTAGGGAAACAGATGCCACACAACTGAAGTTCATAGCAATGGTTAAGAAATCTTCCCGCTTCCTTTTTTATGATATACCTGGCAATTAACAGCTAGTTCCCAGCAGACAGAAATAGTATCCATAAACTCTAGGGTAGTGGTGGTGGTGGTGGGGAGGGGGGGGGGGGGAACTAGGTGTGTAGTGGGGGAATGGAGGGAGGCGGGAGGGGTAAAAGAAACGGGGAGGGGGTGGGGGGGGGGGGGAGAAATAGAGAGAAGAAAAACAAACAAACACAGGAGCAAGCCACCCAGTTTATAGCCATGACGTCTAGACAAGAAGATTTAAGTTGCTATATATTGTTCGGCGATGGACTGTGCACATGTCATGTATTTTGAAACTGTTATGTTCTACGATAAATTAAACCCATGTAGCCATTGGATAGCCCCTTGATCGATGTAGTATGGGAACACGTGTAAATCGTATAAAATGTTTCTACTTAGAATGCCAAATAAAGAAGAGCAATGATCGAATATGTATATAAAATAAAGAATATTTATACATCTCAATCTCATATAATGGGTGTACTGGGTTTATGGGTCTTGGGGGATCCTTCTCCTTTCTTTCATGTGGATATTGAAAATATCATTCACATAAAGCTTCTGTGCTTTTAAATTTCATCTTTCTCCGCATTTCGATGTACTGGTGTACTTGGTTCGAATATATGATTCACATTTTATGCCCACCATTTCAGCATCATAATCAACGGTATACCATCTGCACCATATTTTCAGTCTGGTTTTCCTCCAATAAGGGTATATATAGTCTTTCTTGGCGAAATATCTTTGTTTTTCCACAGATAGTAGTTCATAGAAAGTGGGGTTTGACTCTGGTTCGAATGAAGTGCAAGTAGCATATAGAATTGTGAGCCTGTTCATGGTAGTCAGTTTCACATTCATTGTGTAAAGTTGAGCAGGTCCATAAATCCATATCTTGGCCAAGTGATATTGGTTTTTATGAGAAGAAAGTAAACATCAAAAGTGCCCGTAATTATTAGTGAACACATCAACTGAATTGAAACAATTAGTGAGTTGTATCCTAGGCCATGTGCAACAGACCAGAAGGGGCCCTCAACTGAAAAGCTTTGGTCAGCTCCTTTTAGCCTTTGGTTCAACAGCCAATGAGGGCACATCTCTCACAGATGCCAAGCCTGCAGTGTCAACCCCTTGCAGATTCTATAAAAGAAAACCTCTCTGTCATGGAGACTGGACCCCCCCTGCCCCTGCTGCATGGTGTCATGATATATCTCAAGGGTTGTTAATTTTCAAACCAGCTCAGTTTCAAGCGTGCGGCCCATATACAGCTGGTATGTTTTTAATCGCTCCAAGATCCATAATGGGGGCCGTTTAATAATCTATAGCTAGGACTCTACACGTAGACCCTTTTCTGTTCGACAAGGAGACCCAGGAACGATGTGGGTCCACTTAATTCGACACTTATGGACTACCTTATGGATGGCTAAGACTGTCTTAGTGTATGTCGAACGGGGCCTATCGTCGAGCTCTTTCCCCACCACGTAGACTGTCTTAGTGAACAAACTTAAATATTATCAAACAATAACGCTTGTATGAGGTACAGAAAAAAACCTACATGTACGAGCCTAGATTATTCAACTTGCCAAGAATGATTAACCAATAACCTCGTAAGCGGTACAGAATAGGATCTTCATGTGCGATCCTAGATTATTCAACGGGCCCCATGTCTATTTACCCTTCCGGGCGATAGTGTTGAGGTGTGTGTGTATGTCTGCCGGGGGGGGGGGGGGGGAGGGGGGCTCCATGTACACTTAATTACAGCGCTCTTCAACCAAACCTCCTCCAGGGGAAAGTAATTGCCTCTCTGTCTCAAGTAGCAAAATGAACCCAGCAGCGAGAGCGGCAGCAGTAAGTAAGTAGCGTCAGTGTCGAACGTGCGCTGTAGCAGCCTCGAGCTATCAATTAGACGGGGGACGTATTTTCTCGCCACACAGGACGGCCACCGTCTGGGACATTGTTCTATTATCGCCCACTGCCCCTGCGGGGTACCAGCGGGATGCTAATTTGGCCGCCTACTTTCGCATTAATCAGAAATCGTGGCCCCTTGTCACAAAGAAAATATTTGTGGTGGAAATAATCGATCTACGGCTGTGGCTCCGCTTGTTTACGTTGTAACGGGTTGGTGCTGATTGGGAGAGTTTGTGTGGTTTACCATTGTTTAGAGCTTGATTGTAGATGGGATGTAGCAGTAGATTCTTTGACGGGGAATATTGAAAAAAAACCCAGTATATCACATGTATAATTATCATATACCTATAGGGTAAATAGCTAATGTTCTCTGGGCAGTGGCGCTTTTCCCTGAGTAGTTGTTTTTCACATTGCAGGTGAAAAAGTAGGTGTCCTTTCCTAGCGGTGGCATGGGAGTAAGTTGGTGATAATGAGCCACTGTCATAACTCTAGCCTGTATTATTATATACTTTTTTTAGCAAGCTTTTCATGATAATTCTGTTACATGACCTTTATCATGTATGGAGCTAAAAATGTTCACACATCAAGTCATGTTCTTTTTCATGCTCCAAATATTTATATATAGAGGGCATGAGTTCATATGCATGTTTCGTTAACTCTTACATATTAGTCGGTTTCCACCCATATTCTGTATCCTGAAATTTATTGTTATTCTCAGTAATGTTCATGCAGTTGGATAGAGTTATCAATTCCTGCTTTCTTGAGTCCTTCTATTTTATACTAGTATATACTCTGGGGGTTAGAAACTAAGGACATTATACAGATATTGAATAGGGACATTTCACAGGGACATTTAACATATGGGACATATTACAATACACTACATAATATACGACGGGACATATTATAATAAAGTAGTTGGTGTATGACAGAAAAAATTATTAAGCCATAAGAGAGGTGCCACATATGGTATTAATATTCATCATTATTGTTCTGTGTATCTTCACATCTCCCTTTCCAAATTCCCATGGACAAATGGTCTATAATTACATAATGCTGCTTGGGATGTAAATGCTACAGTTTTCATGCAAAGGCTGCTGTTAGTAAATCAAGATTGACCATGTGCCGCAACCTCAGGGGCAATCACATTTAAATTATGTTTTCAGTATGGCAATTAATGTATCATAAGGATAAAGGTTCATCTTTGTAGAGAAATACACAAACAAATAGCAGGTTTGAGTTATGCACTACACAAGATTCTCACTCTCATGGCCCCTTCAGTCTCCAGGCCTAAGTCTGGTTCACTCTGTCACTATGTGCGGTAGAAACTCCAAGCGGATCCTACCAGAATTTACACGTTTTATATGTGGTAGATAAAGAGAATCTCTCTCTCGTGGCACTTCACTCTTCAGACATAGTTCTGGTTCTGACTGTCTCTATGTGGGGGAGAAATTCCAAGCAGATCCGACAGAATTCTAATGTTTTATATGTGGTAGGTAATCATGTGTCTCCCTCCCTTTTTCACACAAGTGGGGGCCGTTGGTGAAGTCGGTACCAGGAAAAGGTTCCCGGATAAAAGTCGTCTGCTTCTCTGCTTAGAAACCCGCGCGTGTCCAAAATGTAGGCCAAGGTGACAGGAGTGTCGTGACAATGTCGTAATCGCCGCCACTTTCCGACTTATTCGCCGAATGCGCACACAGCCGCCATTGTGAACCTGACAGACGCGAGCACCCTCTGTCGGAATAATAGAGGAACTGTAAACGGCGTCGAAAGGGTAGAAATACAAATTGGGGATTCTAGATAGACAGCTTGACAAATCAGAGGAGGACATTTCCAACAGTAAAGCGGGAAAGGAAATGCAAAGGTGCGGGCAGCTGTCATCTGACGTAAAGAGAATTTCTATTTATACCGGTGCAAAAATAATCTCCCTGCAATGGGTTTCTTTAGTTTTCTTTCTTAAACATTTAGTCCTTGGACCAAGACCCCAAATTTTCATTTCCGCTGCCCCCTGAAAACATTTGTTTCATGTTTTATTGTTTAAAAAAACGTTTACAGGGGAAAGGGGGCAGCCAACTCCTTAAATAAGCCCCTTTTCCAGGTCGGCCCAAGTACTGATTAGTGCATATTACATCCACGTATTCACACTTGTATCTTGATGATGCAGTAACTTCCTGTATGGGCTGTAATACGTTCAGACAGTAGTGATATGAGAACAAGTACATTTATTCAACCTTTACAATAACAAAGATCACTAGTCATACAGAGAAAAGCACAGTTTGCTGGACTCAGATGTCCTTATCATGATGAGAGGTAGAGGTCAGAACGAGGAGATGAGAGAATGGGATGGAGATTATGGAATTATTACATCATGTCATCAGTTCAGACAGTGGTTGAGTGAGCCAATACTCAAATATGTAAATACAAAACCTCTTAAGGAAAAGCTTCTTTTTTTAAAATAATTTTGTCATTGACAACAAGTTAGGTTATACTCGACTCACTTGGAGAGACACCTTATTGGTATAGATACTATGAAGAGATGTCACAAGTTTATCTAAAGGTGGAAACCGGGTAGGATAAAATCTAGACTCCACTCGTTTGAGTTTGAGTTTATTTATGTCACTCATTTTGTTGGCTTTGTAATGTCACTCGTCTTCGACTCTTGAAATTACGGAGCCAACAGAATGTGTGACATAAATAAACTCAGGCTCAAACTCGTGACGTCTCTTCATATTATCCTACCCCGTTTCCACTTTTTTTCAGCATCAGAAAGTAGTGACATAAACAACACTTTATGTCACACCCGTGACATAAAGAAATTCCATGTTAAGCCTATGGAGTTTTTTTATTAGGGGTGGGATAAAAGTCAATAAATGAGTTCTAATCTCATCTCTCCTGCATGGAGATTTACTTGTAAGAGTCCCTTCAATGTTGATGGTGAAAGTATAAATTGTTGCCCCATTTCAGCAAACAAGTAGACAATGTCCTATAAAACTGCAAATGAGATCCAAATGTTCTCACCATGAATATGTTATATAAAACCATCATTTACACGAAACATTGAATCCAGATAAAAGTCTAACTTATGTCAATTGCAAGTACATATCAATTATAAATTCATAGGAACCCAAACCCAGCTCACCAACTAAAACACCCATATTTACACATGTATTTTATGTCATTAACCCAACACTTACAAGAAACCATTAGCTCGTGGATGGCACAAAGAGCATCTATAACGTGCATGTAATTACAGATCTTCTACATTTCATTTGCTTCTAGAAGTTCACATTAAGACTTTGCGTGTGGTGTGACGATCACTCGAGATTAGGCAGTGATTCACTACAGTGTGGAGGGGAGTTAACTAACCCGGTAATGAATACCAGTCGCCGTATTGCATGCAGGATTATCTGCAGTCCCTCGCTCCCCTCCCCTCCCCTTCCTTCAGCTGATGTCTCCCTGTGTGTCTGTAGACGGATGGGCACCATGGTTCATGAAAGACACGTCCAACTTGGAAAGGCTTGGGTAATTGAGTCAAACCAGTGCATGCCACGTACCCAGCTCCCAGCACAGGCAAGCTCATAGCATAGAAAGGCTCACAGTACAGAGCAGCTCCCAGAACAGAGTAGCTCACATCATCTCACCCCTGGTACAAGTTTAGCCATAGGAATAACATTAGAAAAAAATACTCAACGATCACCCTTGTAAAGTGACAATATTACACCATAGCCATGGTGTAATCAATGTGAGATGATGTCGTATGAATTTGCTATGTATATTCTGATTATTCCTATATTGTGATGTTCTTCAATGTCATAGAATGGGTTAAGTTAAATCCAGAACCGCACATGAATCGTAAAATACACAATACTTCACTCATTTGGATGTGCCATAATTGTCACTTTGCTTCGCCTCGATGACAATTGCAAGCACATCCAATCTCGTGGAATATTGAGTATTCATACAATTCTCAATGCAATTCTATTTAAGTACAGAACAGCTCACAGTAGAGAAAAGCTCTCAGTACAGAGAAGCTCACAGTAGAGAACAGCTCACAGCACAGAACAGCACACAGCATAGAGTAGCTCACAGCACAGAATAGCTCCCAGTACAGAGCTGCTCTCAGCTCAGAAACTCTCACATTACAGAACAGGTAACAGCACAGAACTACTCACAGTACAGAACAGGTCACAGCACAGAACTGCTCACAGTACAGAACAGGTCACAGCACAGAAAATCTCACAGTACAGAACAGCTCCCAGTACAGAGAAACCCTCAACACAGAACAGCTCACAGCCTTAAAGCCTCTCGTCTATCCAACTTTTTTAAATGCTTCATACATGACACTCCAGCAACTAAGAGATAATATTTCATTCCTATTTTCATAAAGGATAAACCTAGTTTCTTGTATTGTCATCTAGAACAGTTTCCTGAAGAAAGGTTCGCTTCATTTACCCTAACGAGGGCCGCCTATACTAAATAGTAATAAACTTAATAGATTAAAATGTATGTATGAACTATATTTTACTGTCAATAAAGAAATGTCAAATAATTCACACCGACCCCACCAACCCGTTGGTGTGGTAGGAAACAGTCGGCATGTCCAAGTAAGCTTAACTGCAATTTCTCTTATCAGATATATTATGACCTTATCCTCTCTTTTTTGTATCATTTTTTAAGTACTAGTTCGGTTTTTTACCATAAACGTTGTTAAAAAGGATTTAGATCAATGGGTTTTATTCCCAGAGATAACACCTGGTGGCTGTGTTAAAATCTGAGGCTGATGACAGATGAGAATCGAGTCGAGTTCGTTTAGTGCCATTTTAATGTAAAAGCTTTGAAAGCCAGACCCAAACAAAGCCATAAATCATGCAACGTACGGCGCAGCACCAGCAGCCTCAGACAGGCACACTTAAAGGCAGAGCGGACAAGTCACCTTCAAAATCATTACCCACGGCATCTACCTTGAGGATTAATATCATGATCTGTAGAACACATATCTAATCTGAAAAGAATTGGGGTCACCATGCTAGCTTTTTATCAGGAGATAAATAATGGAATTATGATACAAAAATTCAAAAAGGTTCGGATATCACATAGTAAATCCCATATCTTCTTCTAACGTTCACAGAAGAATTGTATTTCGTCCAATTGTTATACTGTTTGTCTTTTCATGTAATACCCCAGATAAAAAAAATAAATAAACCAAAAAAGCAGAAAAACACAGCAAACCTTTTAATGATTGCCTATATTAGTTTTTTTATTTTACAATAGTCAATATGTTTAATCACTGAATTATGCGTTCAGTAATTTCTTTGAATAGACAATGATGTGATGATGGACTAGCACAGTTGAACCATTTAAATATATTTTTCGACGTTGGATAATACACATGTTGCCTAAGGATTTCAATTGTGCATCAGGGAGTGAACATTTGTATCTTATGTTCCAGGATGACCTTTTACTCTGAATAAAATAGAGCAATGATTGTTTTAATTCAAAATAAAACAAACCAAAACAAAAGACTTTCACAGAAGATAATAAATGTAGTACAATACATTTAAGTATTGAGATGTATAGGTCACCGTGTTTGTTTTTGAAAAGATTGAAGAAAAGCATTTTTTTTCAGTAGATTTCCTATATAAATTAGGAAATTGTAATTAGAGCTATTTAACCTATTGCACTAGGACAAACTGGAGAAAATGTTATATCTATTCTACTACTTAAGACTCAAAGGTGATCTGGAATAAAACTACTTTATTAGAGTATATATATGAGTTTCTAGTGTAATGAACATTTATATATAGTATAATAAATGTTATGTTCCTACTGTAGCATTAACTTCGTCGACTCTATGACGTCGGTGTGGTTGTTCAAATGCCAGTCATAGCTTTCGGATATTGCAAGTTTAAATTTGCTTTTATTTGCAATCAGAATAAATGACAACGTCCCCCTTTTTTATATAAAGAGCAGTGTTTATTAACATTCTCGATACATGATTTAGATTGAGAAATATGAAGCATGTATTACAAATGTTCAAAACATGGTTTAACAGTTGCTAATGATATTCATGGTAGTCTGTTTTCAAGCTCTTCTTTTATTTTGTTTTGTATGTATAATCAAATAGCATCAGAGTGAAAAGTTTGGAATCTCCATTGGACTACACTAGTTACCACCCTTTCTATCATCAGTCATTTAATCACAATACAGTCATTTGCCTCCGTTTGTGACAACGACCCATTTTGAACTGATTATTGTCAATACATAAAGATCACCTGGTGGCACCACTGTGAAGTATTATCGTAAAACTGGATGAGTTCTAATATTGGCCACCGTATGCCACGACTGGAGTTTGGCATAGTGACTTCATGAGGCGAACCCAAGATTAAAACGAATAAGGTTCTGATTTTATCCTACCCCGTGTCCTCGATTTTGGAATATTACGTGATAACAATTCTGTATACCACTAGTGGCATATAAAAATCTGTACAGAAACTCAATGTTGAGCCTATGGAATTTTATATTAGGGGTAGGATAAAGGATATGCCTTTAATGCCAGCCCCAATACCTCTGACGTGCTCGCAACGTTTCCACCACTAATATAGCTTCCCTCTGTTTGGTCTTTCCTTTTTCTCTCTCGTTTTACTAACATGTGATGTTTACCAAGACTTCCTGCAGAGATCTGAGCCCGCAGATACTGCACTATGTGACCTTTGGGCAAATGAGAATGATATATCTCTCAGGGTGCCCCTTTGATGCACGTTAGGTCATAGCCTTGAGCCCCCAAGGAAAGGTGAGAAAATAGCTGATTCTACATCACCCCCAAAGGTGGAGCTCGAACCATGATATCTATGCACTGAACATGATCTATCACTTATTCCTATATACCTATGAGCGAACAACCTATGATTACTTAACGCTGCAGGGGGTGGAATAACTTTTGTTTACTGCCCAGGTTGAAGTTACTGCCCAGGTTGACGTTTACTGCCCAGGTTGACGTTCAGAGACGTTCGTTTTTATCGATATTAGCCGACAATTGAAGGTATATAGGAATAGGGAAACCACGTACCGGTGGGAATAAGTCAAAGCTACTCGGTAAGGCTTGGAAAAATTACTGCCCGCGGCTACGCCTTGGGCAGTAATTTTTCCAAGCCTTACCGAGTAACTTTGACTTATTCCCACCGGAACATAGTTTCCCTCTATTCTACACCAGTGCACATTATTCTTATACTTACTGACCTCTGCTAGTCAGCTTTCTATTTTTCAATTGTGAATAATATACAAGTATGATATTCAATACTTTATTAGTTGAAGATGTTCACTACTTATTATACACACTTGAAATAAAATAGTTACGTAGCACATATGTTCATACTGTCTTCTATGAGGTGAAGGATCTAGGTGTCCATCAAAAACAAGCAGAAATGATTTCAACATTGTATAAATCTCTATCATTTGAACTGGTATGTAGTCATTTTTAGCAACCATTAGAACTTCCTTTAACATCTTGGAGAAGCTCTATCATGGATATCTCAATGTAATTGAATCATTTAGATCTTGCCCCCCCCCCCCCCCCCCCCGATGCAATACAAAACACTAAGTGGCAGGACCAATTATCAATAGATTTTATCAAAAATATTATTTGGGGCTAGCCGTAGAGGAATTCTAGCCTAGTCTCAATATTATCTATAGATTATAACAACTGATAACATTGGTTCCTCCCTGACTACAGTGGCGCTATCTTACAATTTCCTGGCGGATGATGGTGGAACTACCAATCACTCCGTGTCCTAAAGAACGTGTATAGTTTCGGATAATACGGTAGGCAGATACCATGGGATAATGGAGAAGCCTCTTTCAATTGGCTGATGAAAACTATTAGAGACTTTTCAAGTTCCCCTGAAAGTTTGTATATCGATATAAATTCATCAGATAGGGTGTTTTGTTTGCACTCTTTCTACTGTATTTTCTGGGTACAAACAGATTTAATTGTCATTGTTAGACAACCTATGCAAAATGAATCTGAGAGCATTCTCTGTAGGTCTCGTTTCTATTCGACGATCTGGCATCAGTGGTTCCCGACTGCAGCAGATTGTTGCCAAATACCCAGGAAACGCACTACATGTTTTTACGTAGGAAGTTGGTTTCGAACCAGATATATCTCAAACGTTGAAAAACGTTTGTTTTGGTAGATTTACTAACATAACCCTAACCCTAAAATCTACGTAAATGTAGATCTACCAAACATGCTACAGACGAAACTAAACCTTAACATTTCACATTTATACTATGTAAAAACTACGTAATGCCTGCAATAAATGCGTTGAATTACGTAGCTATAACGTATTTGCGTTTACTTGGCAGTTGGCCAATGGAAACGGGGTAATAGGGGTGTTATATGGCTGGACTGCATGAAGGGGGTGCTAGGTATTGGGGGTTAATTCGGGTGACTTTTGGCAGGCTCTACCCTCTCTCTTTCAGGGGGATCTGGCGTTCGTCCATTACCACTACGACCGCATGCAGGACCATTAATGCGGAAAAGCGCGGGAAAAGCCGAATGTCGTCTGCTATTCATAACATTCTAACTCGTCTCTCTGGTATTCATTAAGTCGTCTGACAGCGTCATTATTCATTCTCTCTGCGAAATATGATTCCTGTTCAATCTACTCAATGGACGCTAACGTCGCACCAGACCAAGCACTGCATTATGGGGAGTTCCTAAGGGAGTACGAGCATCAGTGTTAATGGACGCATGCAGTTTATCGAATCTGTACGTGGCACATTAGTCTGGAAACAGTGGAAGTGACTGACATCTAGGCTATTGTCATGCTAGATTTCGTAAAACGTATCTACCTTGTTATGGGGTCCTGCTGTACCATGTTTCTTTCCACAAAAGATCATCAACGAGCTCTATGAACGAGTAGGCATAGATTAGTTTTATCAGTGAAAACAAGATATGTCTCGATAGGGTATACGTTCATTTGTATTATATACCTATGAATATTGATAACAAATATTCATATAATGTTGGATCGAAATTCTAGTTTGGATGTGCCGTGAGCACATTCAAACAGTGCATTAAAATGAGTCGAGTGTTGTTTATTGAGTGCGGGAGAATGCTCATATATGTCATGTAGAGGTTAAAATTGTCACATTAGCTTTCAGCTTGCTGCAGAAAAAAACCCCAACGAAAACCTTTACTATCCATGTGCCAACTATAACAGCCTGGTAAAATGGCCAGGTGTCCAGTGTCCCAGCCTGACCATATATGGTACTGGACTGCTGCCCCACTACTGACTTGGTTCCTAAAAGTAGAACCCTCTGTTTCCTTTAGAGGACAAAGGATTCATTATGTCAATCCTGTTATTAAATAACCTCAAAATATTCACCCAAAACATAACTACGTGAAGCCTAAACCAGCCCTAGTGTTTTTATATTGCATAAATCACTCTGAGTATGTACGTTTAGTTTCTCTGTGTCAGCAATAATCTTCTGTGTAAATTGTGTACAGTGATATTTCATGTTTCTCTGTGTTATCAATCGTCCCCCCACTACAATACTCACTTGCGTCAATTGTGTATTCACAGTATGTGTGATATCAAGAAACGTCACGAAATTCCATATGATTGTTTATATTGCTTGTCTTGTCTTCGCGGAACGACATCACAAAGCGGAGCTGAGTGATATCTGTAGAAGATGACAATGAAAGCCATGTAAACAATTATATGAAATCGAGTGACATTTAGGTTTTATCCAACCCTGTCACGTGTTAAATCTATGGAGACTTACATAAGGGGAGGGATAAACAAGTCTCATATATTTGTAATGGACACTTCGTGACGGTAAGAACTCTCAACAAGTCTTTCCCCTGATCCTTCTTTGATTACTCCTTCATCTAAACATCCACTTTTTGCTACACGTGTATTCTTTTCTTCCCTCCATCCCTTCCACCTTCTTTACCTGTCGCTCATATAGAGTCTTCACCTACACATGTACATTTATAGATATATAGCTGTATTTTCAGAGCAGTGAGCTCTACACCCACCACATGATATATATTCAAACCAACTAACCGTACAATTCGTCTTACTGCTACGAATGGCCATTCGATTTCGTTTTTTTGTGTTTTTTTATAAAATACATTCCGGGATGAACAAATGTCGCTTTTAATGTTCTTATATTCACCATTACCAGACACCCCGATCCTGTCACATCTTGCCCTTAAGCTACATCCTCACACTTATTGGGCGCTCGTTTCACCCCTCCTAACACCGCCCGCAGCCCCTCCCTCACGGCCCGGGCGACGGCAGGGGCTCAGACAGCCTTAGGCGGTCGACACCAAAGCCGGCAGGTGGTCTGCCAGCCACCGGGAATATCTCCACCGTGTGAGCCGGTCGGAGGAGCCGATCGGAGGAGCCGGTCGGAGGAGTAGGAGCTCAGAGGAGAATTCCTATTAGGAGCCCCTAAGCTTCACCATTTCACCATTTGAAAATATGCATTTCGTACCACATCATCTGTAGAAAATTGTATGTTATTTGGATTGCTATGGTGCGCGCAACTCAAACTATTGGACTGAACTTATTTCATTTCATTATTTCGTCTAATTATTTTCTCACGTAAAAGGTTGTACTATTCACATTGTGAATAATGGAAAGTTTGAGCCACTACTGTCTATGGTCATTGAATTACAGTGTTTATATCTATAAAATTTCAGTTGATGAAAAAATTATACCCTCATAAAACTGATAAAAAGAATAAGGAGAGTTCGGAGGAGCCACTCGGGGGAGCCACTCGGAGAAACCGCTGGGGGAGCCACTCAGGAGAGCCGCTTGGAGTAAGAGCAGCTCAGAGTAGGAGCTTAGAGGAACAGGAACTACTCTGAATAGGAGCCGCTAGGAGTAGGAGCCGCTAGGAGTAGGAGCCATTGAGAGGAGCCGTTGAGAGAAGGAGCTGCTCGGAGTAGGAACTATTCAGAGTAGGAGCCGGTCAAAGGAGCCGGCTGGATGAGCCGCTTGGAGTAGGAGCAGGTCAGTTTAGGAGCCACACAGTGTAGGAGCTGCTCAGAGGAATAGGAGCTAAGAAGAGATTCTTGGGGGAACTCCTAAGAGGAGATTCTTGGAGGAGTTTCTTGGAGTAGGAGCCGCTCGGAATAGGAGCTCAGAGGAAAATGAGCTAAGAGGAGTAGGAGCTCAGAGGGGGAACTCCTAAGAGGAACTCCTAAGAGGAGAATCTTGGAGGAGTTTCTAGGAGTAGGAGCTGCTCGGAGTAGGAGCTCAGCTGAAAAGGAGCTAAGAGGAGTAGGAGCTCAGAGGGTGAACTCCTAAAAGGAGATTTTCAGAGGAGTATCTCAGAGCAGCTTCTCGAAGGAGCTTCTCGGAGCAGCTGGTGACAGGAGCTGCTCACTGGTACAGCTCCTGGTGAGGGGATCAAAGACCAGGTGGTGTTGTGTACCGCCTGGGGCACGGTTTACAGGGGAAACAGGGGTGTGATTTAACGTACCGGAAATCAATAATACCTTTCTACACAGAGTATGAAGTCATCTCTGGCTTAAGAATATCTACGGTGTATCTTCTGCTTATAGATAGACTCAGATGTACGACAAAATCGCTGTTCTTCGTGCATTATTTTTTTAAATTTCTTTTTATTACGTACTTTAGAAGGGTACAAAAGCGGCCTCTGCTTAGCAGTTATTCTGGCACGCTATCTGCGATACAGACAAATGAGTTGAATACATATAACTAACCTCATCTAGTTATTATATACAGACAGGGGTGACCCAGCATAAGTTAATTAGAGTCGTATTTGTTAAAAAAACTTAAGCTTCACATGTTTCTTGAAACAATAAAGACCTCTGTCCTGTACTTCACGTGGGAGCTCATTCCATAAGTTCATACCAACGTAAACCGGGCTTTTTCTATAGAAGGACGTTTTAGGCCTTTTAAGCTTAAACTGTCGTTATGGGTTGAACATGTCTTACTTATGTGTTCTTGGTGAATCTAAGAATTGATACAAAGCTTTTAGAATTCAATATGTTCATGGTTATATGACTACCTTTAGAAGTCTGAGGGAGGTGAGGCTAAACTAGAGCCTCACAGTCTTTCATCCCACCAAGGGTGGAGTTTCTCCACATAACTAACATAGGAAACCCACACATAATACTCTCTCGAGTGTAGTGTACACAAATCCAACCGGTGGCAAACAATGGCAGATTGATATAAAGATGAATTATTCTGTCAAATTATTCAAGGATGACATGGACACATACACAGTGATGGATTGCGCATATGTAGTCACAGAGGATATTTAATTGTACCAAGTTGAATTGTTTTCACACACACTAATCTGTAGTATCTATTTCGGATGAATAAAGAGTGCAGGTTGTTATAAAAAATGACTTACAGGAGAATTGTTCAGTAAAAGAACGTGATTTGATCCCACTCTCTATATATTTCTGTGTATGGAAAGGTTTATTAGATTTTGCCTGAAATTTGCATAGTGGGGTATAGGCAGATTTGCAGAAGAATTAGAAGGAAACTCACGAGATGAAAATAACTTTGCCCATACTCTACCACTTTGACTGTAGAGTAATTCACGAAGCGAAGCTTTGTCAATTATGTAGTGGCCAAACGAGGTGTAGTGCGGAGACGTTTTTTTTCTATTGAGTGAGTTTCTGATTCCATCTCACCGCATATACATGATCAGAAAGATTATATTTCAATAAAATAACTCACCCTATTATCCAGTGCATATTAAGTACACTTCTTTCATGGCTGCGGAGTATGCGTTTCTATAGAGGAAAGCTATTCAAGTTTAAGCTCTTATCCCATCGAGTTTGAATCGCGTAGTAATTCATAAGGCGAATCCGCGAGAACTATGCAGCGATTCAAACAAGATGGGACCGAGCTCTGACCCTAAACTTGAATAGGTTTCTGAATTTATCTCACCCCATCACATTGACTAATACGCTAATTGGCTAACCTTTGTGACATAATCCCCATTGAGTATTTTTTCTAAATACTCAATGGGCGTTGGGTACGATCAATGTATCAATGTTGAGCCTATAGAGAAAAATACCGGGTTGAGATAATAGACACCACCAAAGTACCTCAAATGAAAGCTGTTCACCCACAGGAGCATAAATACACAATATTGACTTGTTTCAGATACAAGCGGCCGTATGCTCCGAGGAGTTGACGCGTAGTAATATCCAAGCGTATGCGAGGATATTGCACAGAGTCAACTCCGAGGAGCATACAACCGCTTTTATCTGAAACCAGTCTATATTGTATTTATTATCCACCTTTTCTGGGCAAGTGGCATGTCGATATCAGTTCATTTTAGTTATGCACTATGTTTCTGTACGCACTATTTTTCCGTATGCACCACCCGGAGCATACAACATATACGTATGCTCCGGGTATGTCCACACAAGCTCCCTGTGTGTTTTCTATGGACACTTTGTATTAGGTGGATAATAAAGTATGAGACGCAAATTAAAGATCCCGAATCCCCATCTGTAAGGGCAGGTTTCTCACAAGGCCACCCTAGTGGAACTACTGGGAGCCAAATTGTCCATTGTCCTGTGAATGTGTCCCTTGAAGGTGGCGGAGACTGAAGGAGCAACTCGCTGCTGACTTTAAATCCGGCGACTCGGAGCTGCTCATGTGTAGAGTGAGCCTCTGGGTGTTCACATTGACAATGGAGGGCCATTAATACTGCCTCAGTGCTCACCTATAAGGCCCGTTTCCATTGGCTGACGAAAACAACAAAAGAGTGTCAGAAGACCTAGTCTGAGAAGACAGTAAGAATAAATGGATGCGGTGATCTATTACTGAATACTTTGTGATTCAACGTATCTGTTGTAATGTACTGTGATCGTAAATAATGTATCTGTGTGATACTTGCGTGGAAGATTACCTGGAGACAGATGAAAGTAATGCTTGTCGTTAAAGAATTTTTCAATACAAAAATAATGTTCTGGAAATACTTAAGTGTTAAGAAAAATAAAAAAAGGTGGCAATCAGGAAAGTAGAATAAGAAGAATCAGACAGGCTGTAATTCACTTAGTTACAAATTATCCAATGGGGGGGGGGGGGGGGGGGGAAGACAAAACCTTGAAAAAGGGAGCAATATGAATAGACCACAATACTCTAGACATGATGTGCTGGTATATGTAACGACACACCAATGTGTACTAAAAAAATCTAGGCAAATTGTAACACTGAACACTGTATTTGAAAAATGTGAATGAAATAAAGATGTGCTCACCGCAAAATAAAGAAAAAGAATCTTAAGGTGTAAAACCAAAATATATATCTCATGAATAAATCCCAGTCTTCAGTACATCATTAAATCTTTTACTGAGATGGTTAACCTTGGCTAGAGTCAGGTAGATATATAGATGCCTTGGTGTCGTGACTGAGATACGCAAACAACTTGAACACAAATTGCTCCAGCCGTGCCTCATCACTTTCCGGGCTTCCACTCCACCCGCCCGCTCTACCTCTCACGCACCACACCAGGGGTCGCCTCACCTGTAAGTAGTTCCGGCGGAAGAATACACAGTGGCGGAGGGATCCACAAAGCGGGGCGGTGCACGGTAATGGCCGGCCACAGGTGGGTGTCACGCCTGGATCTCGGGGGCTGGCGCGGGTGTGACACCTATAATACCGTGGTCCCACTCGTAAGTTGACCTTATCATGCCTCTGCCCCGCGCCATTTCAACAGCAATAATGGATTCACTTCCGGATGCCAACGAGTGCGTGATGTGCTTCTATTTTTCCTAACAGACCAACACACTTTGGCCCGGCACCCACTGGGCACCGCCGATGAAACTACGAAAGACTTCGCAACACACTACGATGTAAAATAATAACCCAGATCGTAGTGTATCGGGATGTCCGGCCGATGGTGTATAATCAAGCACCACCTGAAGACTATTGGCTAGATGATCTACAGCGTAAACGCACGGTAACGCGCACAGTTTTTGCCTTCTCTTCAGGCAATGAATTTCCCACCCACCCACACCAAACTTTACAAATTCTCTTTTTAGGATATATAACATTTTTCTACAGGTTTCTGGTACTTTACCTTCAATGTAAACCAACGTTTACCTCTTTATACTCTTCATGTTTAACTTCACTGCAGTCAACCTTTGAACTACGGCTGCGCCTCTAGTATTATTCATATATCGAATGCAGATAGGGGCAGGATTCTAGCAGGTCACACTTATTCAACACTTATGGATGACCTTCCGTTGGCTAGGACTGTTTTAGCGAAAGAGCTTGAATATTATCAATCGATAACCCACGTACGATGCTTCCCTACACCCAGTACTTTCGTAAGATAAAATTCATCAAGTACACCCCAGCCTACGACCTGTTTCACAAGTTTCGTAACATGTCTGTGACACCATACAGACATTGGGGTTGTCTAGTTTCGTGACAACACAAGTAGCTGCCCTTAGCAAAAGACCCCAAACATAAGAATTAGACAAATCTACACATCATGGACCTGTTTCACTAGTTTCGTGACAAAAGTGTTAGACAGACATGAAAAGTGGCAGCAACAGTGCAAGCTAGAACGGACAAAACGAGTTCTTATGAAACCGGACACACCATCTAGACGCCATCTAGACATGTCACGAACTAGTGAAACAGGTCCCAGGACTGATTGAGTTAATACTCGACAATACACTCTGTAAGTCTCGCTGCATCACGGTGGTAATGTATACTGCTTTCCTCTTACATATTATTCTCTGAGCTCAAAATACACTAAAGGGAATTATATTCTTGTGTGAGTTACGAAAAGGAAATGAGTTTTTCGTATATTAGGATCAAAGGGATATTTCGCCGTGGCTGAGGTTGCATTTTAATCCATAATCTGATACTGGTGAAATTTGATCCATGGGATGAGAGTGATAGTAAGAATAAAGCCAACACAACGGGACACATCTTACTGCTTCATCTTAGAAACATGGGATCGGATTAACGAGATTGCATACGCAATATTAAGCGGGTTTTTATGCTTGTTGACGTATCCCATTAACCCATTCACGGCGGGTGATGTTTTATGGTACCCACACTTAACCACAGGTCCTGCCATTAAATGGTTAATTCACACTTAGTAATACGAGTAAATGTAGTTACTAAGCCTGTAGTGATGGGGGCATTTCATCCCAGAACGATGACCCAACGCTGTAGGAGAATGTCCAAAATTAAGGGATGAAGGATTACGGGCTCAGTTATTATGTTAAACATTATTTATAGGTAATGCCTGGCAGCGGGGAGTATCATATAGAAATTCGTCTGCAGGTATATAACAATACTCGAGCGCGAGAGAGGATATTACACGGAGACAACTACGAGTATTAGAAACAGGTTGATATTGTATTTATTGAGCATTGTAAATTCAAGTTATTATAGGAAAAAACAAAATGGCCGCCGATCTCCTGACGCCCCACATTTTCCCCTCCCCCTTAATACCAGCTCTGCATATAACAAGGAAGGTGTCCTAGGTAATGTTTTTAGGACTTGGGTGTCTAATAAAACATCTTTACTTTACTGTGAAAGTCTGAAGAAAATGACTTGGATTTTACTATATAAAAATCTAACCTTTAAGAATTTCTATCATTATATTATTGTAATATTGTTCTCTGGATCAGAACCTAGCACGGTGATCCTCATTTTTAAAGTTATTCATTCTTGGAAATCAACTTCTAATAAAAAGACAAGGGTTCTAATTTTCAGGGTAAATTGGGCGGTATGGTGTTTATGCTAAATATAATATGCCTTTAGAAATAGATATTTTAAAAAGAGCGTAAACCGATGGTGTCATGTGGATTACCTTTCTTAGCTATACAAGTCTGATTTATGATCTGAATATGTAATGTGAGTAGCTACAAATTCTACCAGGCCACTAATACCTTTGTAAACCATCATCAAACCTAAGCCATAATCAGGATGTATGCTCCAGTTGCTTCAAATTCCGGGATAAAAAGGTGCCTAATCTCCCACTCAGAGCTACTAATTACGGTACCACAAAGCCCACGTGAAGGGTGCCTGAGGGCCTCCTCAAGCTGAATACCCATATCTCCTACACCAAGAAAAAAAGCGCGGTAACGGCGCCATAAGACATTAAAAACTGCATAGCCGTGACTCATTATAATGGTTTATGTCGAGCCAGGCTTTTGGGGGACATAACAATAGATCAGTTAACGGAATCATTTCGTCGTCTTGTTAACATTCAAAGGAGAGGTGAGTGATATGAGAAAATCTAGTTACTGAGCATGTATCGAAGGCTATTCGAGGTATTTTGTCCCGGAAATACGGCCCTTCGCATTTCTGTGGCTTCCACAGCATGATGCCTCCAGACACCATAGAGGCATCACTGATACTCATATACAAAATTCGATAGATGGAGAGAGAATTGTTTGGATTCTAAAAAAGACTTTGACAAAATATAAAAGGCATATATATATATATATGGGACTCTAGTGATTTAGTCCAACAAAATATTTCCAGTTGACAAATAAGGTGCCTGTGGTAGGATGGATGTTACTGCAGGCAAAAGCTGTGGTGTAATATCAAGAAACATCACAAACCTTCATATCATTGTTTATATGGTGTGAGTTGTCTTCGCGGAATGATTTCACGGAGCGGAGCTGAGTGATATCTGTAGCTGAAGACCACCAATGCCATGTAAACAATTATATGAAATTGAGTGACTTCTAGATTTTCCCTACCCCATCATATGTTTTTAACTTCATATGTCACCAATGACACTTCAATATTTTATGGCATAACCATGGCATACGGTCACACCATGTTAAATCTATGGAGATTTATATAAGGGGTAGGGTAAGGCTGTGCAGAGGAATGGGGTGCTCCAGGGAAAGGGTTAACCATTTAAGGACGAATGATGCCTGGAAGCATCACCGCACTAAAGACACATGGTGCCTGGAGGCATAACCGCACTAAAGACACATGATCTATTGAGGCATCATTGTTCCAATATTTACAAACATATTTTAACAAAGAAAGGATAGATCAATATTCATAAAATCTTCACAAAATATAGAAATAATATCATATCTGTATTTCTATTCAAAAGGAACAAAATATTCATGATTATGTAACTTATAACGTGGTTACAAACTAGAATCAAGAGTGAAAAGATCTGAAAAACTCGGCCTATGCTGAGAGATTCATTTGCTAAATAAAAAAAAATAAAAAAAGAGTTTTAACCATTTTATGCCCGGGCTCTAGCATGGCAAACTGACACCAGCAGCTGTCTTTACAACAGTAGCTGGGCCACAGACACCCGTCCTTCAAGGGTTAAGCAGTTATGCAGTGAGTGACGGATACAAGCGGGGATTAGCGTTGGCATGGGGAGGCGATGTAAAGAGTTAATGTGGCCATCCACGATACGTCCTGCCACACGGTGCCTCCTGGGTACCGTTACTACTCTAACAAGGCGGTAATGAGTGATTAGTGGATCTCCTCGCGCCTCCAGACTCTGTTGGAGGTGACCAAGTCTAACGCCACATAAAACAAAGCTCGTGCCCGGGAGAGGTGTAAAAGGAGGAGTTATCGCCGCCGTAAAATGATACTCGACACGGGCTGAGCAGGATTTGTGCCTGGAGTAGGCCGTAAACTATGTCCGAGATACTTGTACCAACAGGCCGCTACCCGCCGCAATATAAACACACAGGCCCTGCCATTAACATCTACCTGGAACATGCTACAGTGTCTGCCCTATAAGCCAGTTTCCATTGGCTGATGAAAGCGGCAGAGATTTATTTTGTTCCCCTTAAAGTTTGTTTTTGTCGACTGATTTTGCATCACCATTGCTAAATATGTGTCAGTGACTGTAGAAATGGAAACAGGCTTATATATAAACAAGCCATACACATTACGTCTCCCCGAAGCAATATATGCATGCATGTACATACATACAAGCCTTGCTAGTGACATCTACCTAAAAATGGCTACTATCAACCCAAACACATTGCTGTCCAATGGAAACTGTTTAATATCTGGAAGGATTCTCCTAGGACTGCTACCTGAGATGCCACTCCACATGGGCTGAGCAGGATTTGTGCCTGGAGGAGGCCGTAAACTATGCCTGAGATACTTGTACCAACAGGCCGCTACCCACTGCAATATAAACACATAGACCCTGACGTTGTTATCTACCTCAAACATGCTACAGTGTCTGCCCAATAAGCCCGTTTCCATTGCCCGACGAAAGCTGCAGAGATTCGTTTTGTTCCCCTTAAAGTCCGTTATTATGGACTGATTTTGCATTAGCATTGCTAAATGTGTGTCGGTGACCGTAGATCGTTGATGGGAAATTGGCCAATGGAAATGGACTTTCAGGGGAACTCAAAAATATTTCAGCCATTTTCGTCAGCCAATGGAAACAGGCTTATATACAAACAAGTCATTCGCATCACTGTCTATGAAAAAGACGTCTCCCCGAAGCAATATATATGCATGTACATACATACAAGCCTTGCTAGTGATATCTCTCTAAGACCGGCTACTATCAAGCCCTACACATTACTGTCCAATGAAAGCTGTGGGCAGTTTGATATCTGGAAGGATTCTCCTCAGACTGCCACGTGAAATGCTACTCGACACGGGCTGAGCAGGATTTGTGCCTGGAGGAGGCCGTAAACTAAGTCTGAGATACTTGTACCAACAGGCCGCTACCCACTGCAATATAAACACACAGATCCTGATATTGTCATCTACCTGGAACATGCTACAGTGTCTGCCCTATATACAAACAAGCCATATACATTACTGTCCAACAAACACATCATCTCCCCGAAGCAATATATAGGCCTGTTTCCATTGGCTGACAAAAAGGATGTGGATTATTTGAGCTCTCCTAATGGCCCATTTCCATTGGCCCTCACCAAACAAGGCATACATTACACTATTACCGATTTTTACAAACCGACGTGCAGTCGTTGACCATGACCTACCGACTTTTAGGAGACCAATATAAATCAGTGCCAGTTTTCGTCGGCCAGTGGAAAATGGCTTATACATACAAGCCTTGCTAGTGGCATCTACCTTAAACCAGCTACTGTCAGCCCAACGCGCACACAAGCCCTACACATTACTCTCCAATGAAAACAGACCCCTACCCGACGTAGTACATGCTTCTATGTTTGTGTTAAGGAAATAATATTTTAGGTGAACATCATTAGATTAGATTACCTTCACATATTCAGATATCTTAAATAATAGATGGTTCTTGAAATTCTATCACTATTATAGCACTAGCCCGCAATACACTGAGATGGAATCTGAAACTTCTCTACATACTTAGTACGTAGATAGTTTTAGGCCGGGAACGCACTGGTTTCCGACGATATTGACCTTCCGATGCACTAAGACAGTCTGGATCACCTGTCTTTACTGCCAAAGCCATTACAATACACACCGATGCCCCTAGGCTCTACAATTCACTACGATACTAGGGGCCCGTTGAATAATCTAGGCTCATATATGAAGACCCTTTTCTGTACCTCGTACAAGGGTTATTGTTCTGCTTGCTAAAATAATATTAGCCGTCCATAAGATCGTCCATAAAGTTTATCCACATTGTCCGTGGGTCTCTATGGCATACAGTATAGGACCCAAATGTACGATCCTAGATTATTAACCCTTTAACCCTTTCCAGGCGAGCAAGTTGGTGGGTACCAGTGGCTACAGGGGCGAGGATGCCCCTGGGTTGTATGTCTCTGGGGGGCGAGAATGCCTTGAGGCATTCAGGAAAGTTTCACTTGTCATGTGACCTAGAATGCTTCTTTTTTGTCATAGTTCAAATTTTTTTGAAACAGTATACAAAATATCTTGATTTCCACACATATCTTTCCACATTTTACACAAACTCTTTAAATTTGTTTTTTACTTATTGGAAAATGCCTGAATATATCATGAATGCCTGTAGGCATTCTCGCCCCCTGTGTACATAATGCCTGTAGGCATTTTCGCCCCCCATGTGCATAATGCCTGCAGGCATTTTCGCCCTGAAAGGGTTGACAGCAGGAAGATGCCTCCTGGCATCTTAGAGGCATAATTGATACTTGTATACAAAATTCAATAGATAATTGTCTGATTCAAAAGAAACTTTTACAATGTATAAGAGCCATATTGGCCTTTGATTTGGTATAACAAAATATGATCAGTCACCAAGGTAAATTACTTAAATCACATGACACATCATGTGACATTGCTATTTCCCAAAAAGGGTGCCGAGTAATGCTGAGCAGGGGAACTGGGTGCTGCAGTGGAAGGGTTAAACGAGCCCCAGACCTTCCGATATTTGACATGGTGCATCGTAGTGCATCATGAAACCTTCAATATGTATCGTTGTGGTTGGACGTGGGGCCTGATTGGATATCTATAAATACATGTTAAGCTAGCTGCTTGATCAAATAGAGAATGATTATGTGAAATATACAGTTTATGGAATATGACGTGGTATTGTGTAAGGTTTCCCCGGAGAAGACTCCAGTAGGTAGGGGTAGCGTGCTGATACACACACAGGGGGACGCAGACCGTCAACCTCTTTGGTACCGCTCTAAACCGGTTTCCTATTTTTTTCAATTTGTCTTCAGTAGGGAAATCATCCATACAACATGTGGGACCATCTATTAAGTACGTACGCAGAATTCCCGATCTTGTACGCAATAGAACAAAGAAGGAGCATACGCAAAATTTCCAGAATTTTTGACACCCCCCCCCCCCCTCAGTGCGTACGTACTTTATGGATGGCCCCTGTTCCAAGCTCATTTGCGACAGTTGCCGCCACTGTAATCTCCCAGGGAGGTGTTTTTAAAACTAAGAACGATGTCAGCTGAACGATTACGATTAGGACTAACCTCAGACGATAGTGACCACGATCGGAGTGTGAGTGCGATTTCAAATGTGGCCCTCAGAATTCCAGGATATCTTTTGTAGTTTTTATTATTTACTTTTTTCTTTCATAGCAGAAGAGATTTTGTTATGAAGGATCGAACCCACCTGGCAACAGACCTAACAAAGGGTAAAACATGGGACCTGTTAAAAATTTAAAATAAAGATATTATCCTGATCGTCTTGTAAGACCGTCCTCCATAAAGACGGATCACTTTAAGTAACGAGAATGCAACAAAGACCACGATAAGATCGAATTTCTATCTTTCCTTAGTTTTATAAACACCTGGTCTTATCCAAAATATAGAAAAACCGTTCGTCAAACACCTCCGGACGATACAAGAGTAAAAGGAGGCCCCATGGCTTGTTTAACAAATACACAATATTGACTGGTTTCAGATACAAGCGGCCGTATGCTTAGAGGAGTTGATGCGTAGTAATATCCGAACGCATGCAAGGATATTGCGTAGAGTCAACTACTTTCATCTGAAACGAAGCTATATTGTATTTATCATCCACCTTTTCTGGACAAGTGGCATGTCAATATCAGTTCGTTTTATTCATAAATGCACTATTTTTCCATACGCACTATTTTTGCGTATGCGTCGCCGGCAGCATACAACATATATTCGTTTGCGCCGGGTATGCCCATATACACCCCCTATGTGTTTTCCATGGACACTCTGTATTATGTGGATGATAATGGTATTAATGCCTTAACCTGAACAATGGTATCTTATGACACTACATTAACGTGGAAATTGCCGATTACAGGTAGCATCAGTTTTCATATTCAAAACTGTTTGTCGTAAGAAGTATAACCTTACACCACACATCGCGAAGGAGGGCACAGGATTATAGCAAGGAAATACAATGATGCATCGTATATAATGAATGTCAGTAATTAATTTCGCGATAAATCCATTACGTGGGCACTAAACCAGGAAATCTAATAAACGCCAGGCAGGAACCTATAAAACACGCTGCTGATATCATTACTGATGAAGCTGGACAATTACCATCTCGTTTTGCACAAACCAACACCTCGCTCAACAAAATGAGCCCTCTAAAGGCTTGTTTACAGTTGTTAGGTTATCATTTCTTCGTTCAACTCGAGATAGATCCAATCTACCTTTTGTCGTTTGATTTTTTTTTTCTGTTTACAGTTGTTGATTCTTGTTGAATTTGTCGGCCACCACTGACGGATTTTTAAAACTTTTTCTCAGAAATAAAACAAAATTAGCGACCGATCTGTTCCGATTTTTGGTCCACTGCCCAAAAATGTTGATGCCTATAATTTCAAGACGGATTGATTTTGTTGGGAAGGAACTTGGTCAAGATTCTAGAAGAATTGATTCAGAAAATCGGTCGGCTAGTGGAAACAGGCCACTAATAGATATAACTGCCAATATTTTGAATGGATTTCTAATGCCCACATGACCCTAGCACTATTTGCATATTTGAATAAGTGGTTCCTAAATATTGTTGGTCATTTTGTCGGAAAGTGGAAAAGCCAATATAAAGCCTGTTTCCACTTGCCGACTTTTGCAATATTTTGCCTCCCCTAAATTGTCCCGCCAACACCTCGGTTCAGATTTTATCCGTGATAGTGGTGAGAGCCCCAAACATCTGAGCAAAAAGTTGGCAATTTTATTTACCGATGATCTTTATCCACTTATCAACAGACTTATTCCTCTGGCTGGAATCAAAATAAACCCGGATTTGAATTAATTAGCGACAATTTGCCAAAAATCGGAGCATAGATCGGTCGCTGACTTATCATTTTCTGTTTTCACTTGCCGATTTCTGGCAAAAATCATAGGAAAAATCCGTTAGTGGTGGATGACAAAAGTCGGCAAATGGAAACAGGCTTCTATAGTCACCACATTGGTGGTGGATTGAAATGCCCGGCACAGGCAATATGAAGCCTTAATGGTTATTTTATGGCGCCAATGAGATTGACTCCGCATCCTCCATAGAGAATATCCAATATGGCGGCAATACCTGCTCCGTCAACACGGCTTCCACGTCGGCGCATGCGCGGAACAAGGCGTGAGCCAATCAGCACAATGCTCGTCATCATCAGAACGAGGCCGGCTTCCGGTCGCCAGGGGGCGCCACAGGTCGGCGTGCCGGTAACTAGCTAACCGGATTTCCTGTATGTGGAGGGAATAGTTGGGTAATTCTATAGCGTCACTGTTCGTCTGCACACAAAACTATTTTACTCCCTTCCTGCGAATCTTCCATCATCACAGCAAACAAGGCAGAGGAAGGAGTAGCTGAGGGTCTCGTGCTGAGTTTACTGGTTTTCTCTCCTGCTGTTTTTCTAACTTCTCTACTCTAATTTTATTTTTTGAAAATTGTTTACTTACAGGAGAAGATTCACATAATAGATGCATGCTTTTCAACTAATCCTGTCAAGTGACAAACTGGATATAAAAGACACACGAAATCGACATTACAATTATTTATCTCACTCCTGGTATTTTCTTTCTCCATAGTTTAACATTGGGAACTCGTATCTAACGCCCATAAGATATTTTGGGACAATATCCAATAGGGGATTATGTCACAAATGATAGCCCATTTGTCAATGTTAAGGGTGAGATAAATTCAGAAACCCATTCAAGTTTAGTGTCAGAGCTCGATCCCATCTCGTCTGAATCACTACATAATTCACTCGGCTTCGCCTTGTGAATTACTACGTGATTCAAACTCGATGGGATACGAGCTCAGACCCTAAACTCTCACAGGTTTCCTCTATAATAACGTCACATGATACAGCTATTACCTTAAGTCATACATTAAGTTTTTTAAATCCGAAGACATAAGGACATGCTAGCCTACCTGGTGGTATCAACCACACGTTGTATCATTCTGCCACCATTGTCATCACCATTGCACATGTCAGTATACGAGGTACCTAGTCTTCTAAAACCATTTGGTATAGAGCAACAGGCACCGGACATTGACATTCTGATGGTCGACCAATCACGTCCCCTTAGAATCAACAGCTCACAATCCTATGATGATAGAAACAAATTCAATAAGATCAGATTGTCGTCTATGTTTATTGAGCTCAGATTATGCTCAGATATCCAGCCCAAATGGTAGAGAGGTAATATAGAAAGACATGGTTAGTGTGTCTGAATGGAATTGGTTCAGAGATATTTTGGTCAAAAATACTCACCGAATTCGAAGAATGAGGTGAGTATTTCTGACCAAAATATCGAGGAACAGATAGAATTCAGACACACTCACTATGTCTTTTTATCATTATATACCTAGAGATCATTAAGAATGCCATTCTACAACTCACTAAAGAGAAGAATGAGTGATCACGTGGTACAGAGGGTAGTATTATATATTGTATTACGCCACAGTGTGGACGAATGAAATCATTACTACTAGGGCGTGTATATATGAGACCGAGATAATTATATGCACCGGCATATAATAATATAGACTCTGAGCTTGCTGCAAAAAGCTATTCATTCAGTATCTGCATGCTAACTCTGGCACATTGGAGGTGTGGAGAAGACCAGTGTCTTAGTCTTTCAGGAGTGCCCAGTTGTCCATGACCAGTTACCAAAATACCTTGTGATTGATGTGTTTGGACTTACAAAGACAGTCGACAGTTACAAAGTAAGGGCAGGTTGGGTGGGTGCCAAACGGGCCTTAGGAGTAGCAAAGTTGTGGACCTCCGTAGTCTCATTAATTGTTTATATGGCGTGAGTTTTATTTGAGTCCCTGAATGATATCACAAAGCGGAGCTGAGTGATATCTGCAGCAGAAGACAACAAAAGCCATGTAAACAATCATATGAATTTGAGTTACGTTTAGATATGATCCTACCCTGTCACATGTTTTAATTACATGTCACTTGTGACATATCAAAATATCATATGTCATAACTGTGTCATACAGTCACACCATGTTAAGTCTCTGGAGATTTATATGAGCGGAAGGACAATATAGAGGAAACCTAGGAAAGTTTAGGGTCAGATTTTGTATCCACCAGGTTTAAATTGCATAGTAATTCAAAACTTGAAACCGTGTGAATTACGTAGCAATTCAAACAAGATGGGATCGAGCTCTGACCGTAAACCTGAATAGGTTTCTGAATTTATCTAACCCTTCACATTGACTAATGGGCTAACCTTTGTGACATATTCCCTATTGAGTATTTTTTCTAAATAGTCCATGGGCATTGGATACCAGTTCCCAATATTAAGTCTATGGGGAAATATATTAAGGGTATGAAAAGCAGCAGACTCCTGTATAAGTCGTCCTAGAACAGTCATGATAAAACACAATCAGAATAAAATTTATTATAGTATGTATCCTTCTCTGACTGTACCATGAATCAAAGACTTGTCCAATAGGAACAGAACCTCCTGTATATGTCCCCCCAGTCACTCCCTGTAACCCACACCTCCTCCTACCCTACCCTCCTCCTCCTCCAGATCTCCGCCTGTGTTGTCATAGCAATAGATTTCGCCTGCTCCTGACTGTGACCTGATTGAGATCAAAGTGAGAGGGTATCAATCTCTCAGCAGATATCCTGATCAATAGCCAGGACACCTGTATGGAAAGTGTTGGGAAACTAGATCTAAGCAGTGCCAGAAATCCGACGCAATTACCGATTGTACCAGTCCCTGTATCCCACAAGGAGGGTAGCCATAGGATGCAGGGACTGGAGCCAGTTTAAAGCCGTCCCTATCCATCCCGGTCTCCATCCCCATCCACCTTGACTCCCGGGTCACCCCGAACATGGCCATGAGCTACACCTGGCCTACTAACACCCTTGATAACCTCGACCATTCTGACACCGCCGACGTTCAGGGCATCCCCACGTCCTAGTGGCGCCACCTGTCCGCCACCCGTGCGGCGCCAAACGGGCGTCTTTGAAGTCAGGTCACGTGGGCGCGAGCAGCGTCTGACGTCTTTGATGTCACGTGGGGACGCTGGTGTGTCACGCACGGGACGAGAATGGCGGTGAGGGCGAGTGTAAGGAGAGTGTAAGGCGAGTGTAGGGAGAGTGTAGGGAGAGTGTAGGGAGAGTGTTGGGAGAAGTGTATAGAGAGTGAAGGGAGAGTGTAAGAAGCGTAGAGAGAGTGTAGGGAGAGTGAAGGGAGAGTGTAGAGAGTGTAAGGAGAGTGTAGGGAGAGTGTAGGGATGACGAGGGGTGGGGGGGGGGGGGGGTGACCTTATAATGTATATATACAGTGTGTAGAGCTGGGTGTAATGTTGCTAGCCACCTGCAAGGTTGGAAGTCTCATATATTGTGATGTGCTTTGACATAGGGAAGGTGAGAGCCCGGTTGTTTTGGAGGAGACGCGCAAGGGGGAGAGCTAGGGAGGGGTGGTACAGGGTACAGGGTCTTGGGATGAAGTGGGGGGGGGGGGGGGGGGATGACCTTATAATGCCAGCCACAGTATTGTTAGTCTAGTGTATGGTGTTGTGTAATGACATAGGAAAGGTGCATGCGTGAATATCATAAGAATACATAGTTATTTGGGAGCAGACGAAAAAGGGAGGGATGACATAGTGCACTGTCAATAGGTGCGAAGATCGAGTGGGGGATGACCTTATACTGTACCTTATGTGGTATGGCAGCCACCCTGCTCTGTTCTCACTTTCACAGTGAACAGCATGCAGATAGTGAATGGATACAACCCGGTATTTGAAATATTTGCTGATGAATCTGACGGAGATTATGCAACAAAGTCACTGCCGACCTACTTGTTTAACGATCGACAAATCAAAATGCTCTGATTTCATTGGTAAGGTTTAATGATTTAGTGGGGGATTTAAATCGGTTTGGACATGGAAAATGCAAAAGAAGCAATGCATACCCTTAAGGATTAATTGATGCTGACGTACAATCGATGGCAACACCGACATACTTTTAGGAGAACTCGAATAATTTCTGCCGTTTTCATTGGCTTATGGAAAATGGCCCGTTTTCATTGGCCGACAATCTTTTTTTTGAAAATTCTGTTGTTGGTTCCGCCGACTGCACTCAGTATCAAAGAATTGACGAGGAGGCAGTGTATACATTGTTTATACTGTATTACCCCGGACCTTGCCGATTTAATATCCACAGGATCACAGACGAACTCAAAGCATTTATCAGTCGGTGGTGGCCTTAATCGGTCGGCGGTGTGAAATGCCACGATCGGTAGTCATTATCGGCAGGTGGAAAAACACCACATTAGGCTCAACAGGTATCCCTAAGGTGTGTGAATATAGTCTATAGCTTATAGAAGAGAGGATCGTCTATCACCTTGCCGTACACTGGCTCACATTGCCTTGCCGCCTGCGGGGCTGTCAGCAGTCGTCCACACGGAGCACGACGTTAATAGATTACACCAGAAACCAGTGTCTGGGTACCGCATACACTGGCCACCAGAGCTGCTCTACGTTAGCTCTGATGGGGTTAAATCTGCGGCCACCTTTAACCAGTAGCTGTAAAGTGGAATTCACACGGTGGGTGGGATTCATGTACCTTACAGGGTTCAAAATCTCACGAGATTCTGTTCCTTTTTAGGGGTAAATGTCGTCAGCATTTGTAAGGGAAAACATGTCTTAGGCAAATGGGACCCTACAAATTAGACGAAGAAATTGTGTTAAATTAAAGAATTTCAACTGGATTTGTCTCAGACAAACATCCTGTGAAGTACTTTGTTTGGAGAGTGTGCCATTCCGTACTCTCGAACCCAATTTAACATTTTCCTATTCCCTTTTGTGTATATTCTAACAAAACATAAAGAACATAAAGCTAGGTTTCATTATCAATATGGTTTATTCTCATAAGCCTTTATCGAATGGAGAATATTGAACTGCATGCCCCAAATCATTATCATTGTGAGATAAGGCTTGATGATATTTCAGTATGATGAGGCCATTTTGAGTTCTTCAAGAAGAAGCATGCATCTACCCATCTGTGACCAACATGATCCTATCCCTAATAATGAATCACCATAGGCTTAACATTGACTAATATGTAGCAGGCCACAACATTAATTGTTTGTTTTTCCACTGGGTCATAAAAAATTGACCAATCAGCGACGATGATGTGAGCTGCTACAAAAGAAGTTCCGGTGGCAGTCAAATTGTACCTATACAAATCGTTGCTAATGTAATACCGAATATTGCGAGTGATGTATGCAACCAGCTCCATCTCAAACACCATTTTGATAAAAAAAAAAATAGATACACACACCAGTTATAATTTTGGTCCTAGCCATTTTGACATTTTTCATGACACTACTCAATCACTAAAGTCACACTAATGCGGTCTATGAATCGTTGACAACATTTGGCCTAACTTAGCAATGCGGCAGCCGCAGACTTGACTCATTCAAATAACTTGGGGGAACTAAAATGGCTAACTACGCATTGATTACAGAAAAAGGGATTTCATGTACGATCCAAGATTATTAAATGGGTTCCAGTCTAAGATAACTATCTTTCATCGTTGGCAGGCTATTCAACAAACCCCAAAATTGTCACGTGGAAATGCCACATGAGCGGGGTGCCCCGTGGTAACTCGGCACGGTCCAGTGGGGCCCGTTGAATAATCTAAGATCGTATATGTAGACCCGTTTCTGTACGCCACAGAGAGCCGGGGACGATGTGGGTCAACTTTATTCAACACTTATAGACGACCTAATGGACAGCTAAGACTGTCTTAAACCTATAAGACAACAACACGACCATTGTCCCCGATCACACCTTTGCCCGACGAATCCGTCGGGTCGGTCAGAATCGGGTTGCTGTACGCACTTTTAATCGGGTCGGGCATTACTAGGGTGGGGGTAATGACCGACTCTGCCCGATCTTAATCTTGTCGCTGTAAGCACTTCACCGACTGTTCCCGATTCTGGGCAGGCCGTCTGACTAGCGATGCTACCTTTCCCCGAGTCCGATTTACAAGTGTCTTATACCGATCTGTAAGGGAGACATAGGCGATGATGGATCTGAAAACCATTTTCCGATATCTTAATTGGATCGGAAGTTATCAAACTTTAAATTATTTTCTATGGATGCACACCAGTGGCCCGTGGCTCACCGCGGCTCAGCTCCCGGCGGCTCACTTTGATCTCTCTCGGGTCACTGTACAAGGCCATAAAGTGGAGAGGTGTGATCGGAAAGCGTCGTTGAGGGTGTAAGACAGCGATTTTCCTGTTCCCGATTATAATCGGTGATCGGATCGGAGAAAATCTGTGCAAAATGTCGCTGTCTGACGGGCTTTAGCGAACAGACCTGAATATCAGTAAGCGATAGTCTTTGCACAGTTACAGAAAAGGGTCTACATGTATGATCTTTGATTATCAAACAGGCCCCTGCAGTCAGATCTGGAATCGGGAATACACCGTACTTGTGCCCCGGGCTTGATGCTCTGCAGACCGCATGTGCAGCATGAACCTCGGGGTCGTCCGGGTCAAGACGTGTATTCCGGTTCCGGTGTCATCTGCGCATGTGTAGCTGAGAACGCATGCGCACTGAGAACACCAGCTGAGGGGGTGGTCTTTGTAAGTGACCCTAAAACCTGGCCTCGCGTATACTCATAATAAGCCAAGTACTGGCCACCATTTTGTTTTCCCTGGTGCCCCTCAACAGACCAGCGGATTACTGGGAAAAAAGCATGCATTTTTTTGTTTATTAGTAAAGCACAGGTCTTTTTCAGGAAAGGTGCATCTGGTGCGCTGTGTGTTCATGGAAAACATTTAGAAAGTTATCTGTTATATTTTGGAAGAATGGAATCAGCATATTTTCATTCTAAACATTTGTAAATGCATTGGATGCTCTGCAGGCATCTTTGCAAACATGAATTACTATACACTAGTGAGCGATTGCCTCACACTCATGTGTCGGCTGTATGGAGTTCATTCTACACACTGTGCACAAACAAATATTTCTCTGACTCCGTACTACGTGACCAAGGACCTGTTTCACTAGTTTCGTGATTAAAGTGTGAAGTCGGACATTAAAAGCGGCAGCAACAGTGCAACTAAGAACGGACAAAACGAAGTCACATTTCATAACGAAGAGTATTGGTCGATCCACGTAAACGGCAAGTAAAGGTTAATCTCAATTCCTTAAAAAAAGACTGTAGACATGATGTGAGATATCATAAACCCGAAATGATGTGTGAATCCTGTGAAGTGTAGATTTCTCTAATTCTTATGAAACCGGACACACCGTGTTTGGGGTCTGTCTTTTCCTAAGGGCAGCTACTTGTGTTGTCATGAAACTAGACAACCTAATCTGTCTGTATGGTGTCACAGATATGTCACAAAACTAGTGAAACAGGTTCCTGTTGTAAAATGGTGTCCTGAATTTTTTTTCCAGGTACGTGAGTGTGTCTGAATTACAACCGTTCGGTCGGAAATATCCACCGAGTTCGAGTTTGAAGAACGAGTTGAATTTCCGATGAAAACAACTCAGAACTGATTTCATTCAGGTGCACTAACCATGTCTCTATATAGTGCTACTGCTGACAAATTTAGAAAGGTCCTGAAAAGACAATCATCTTCTTCGTCATTTTACTCGAAAGTAGAAAATCCATCTCCTTCTCATATTCTAGCATCTCACCACTGTGGCTCTCAGCAATGTTAAGTTTTGTTATCTAAATTAAGGGAAAATGCACAGGGGAAAACTCCGCCTAATTCACAGGGAAAACAAAATTGATACTAGGAGCAAACAGCACGTTGGTTAACACCTGTTCCAAACTCTCTTCGTCTGGGAGAACAAAATGAAATGACCGGAAATTGGTCACATGAAGAATGTATAGAAATTCTGAAATGTCATTTTCATCAAACTTTCAGAGAATATGATAAATGCATAAAACTGCAGACTTAAGTATTAAACATCAAAGGTAACCGTCCTTGTTTTTGAGAGAATTGAAGAAAACTATATTTTCCAGGTCATCGTTTGAGATGATCACTCGTGGCCAGCAAGCTTGGGTGAATAGGCAACTGGGTTGAGAAAAAGACAAAGTGACTTTCTATAAGAAATATGTTATTTCACTTGCCTTTTAATGGAAATGTGGATTGAGAAGAAAGAAAGTAATCTGGCATTTAGTGGACAAGAGGGCTAAAAAAAGATAAGACAAAGTAACTTTCCATGAGAAATATGTTATTTATCTAGCATCTTTATGGACAGCTGCATTGAGAACAAAATGATGCTTTCCCATAAGAAATACATTATATTTCGAGTCTTTTAATCGCCAACACGATTGAGAATAAGACAAAGTAATAAGTTTTACAAAGGAAGCAATACACGAGGTAGTCACGATCACTTTAATTTAGAAATAGCCACTGTTTCTGCCGGTGTCGCTTTGCCAGCCCTTACCCCATAAGGCAGTTTTCTATTGGTGCATTCCCCTACCCTGTTTTGTCAACTCTGCTCTGATTGCCTCCTTTATTGGCTGCTACTGCCTACTCCTCTCAATGCTGTGTGCTTCATTGAAAAATCTTTTTCAATTATAAATTTCTACCCGGTGGAGAATTAAGTAAATGATAGACAATATGACAAATTAACTTTCTATAATAAATATATTATTTCACGAGCTTTAAAACCAAGAAGCTGGCCCACTTCATTAAAGTCTGTCTCACGTAAATCCTTGTACACAAGTGAAAGTACATCATGTTTCCTTGTTATTTTTATTATTTTCTTGTTCTACCTCCAAGTAATTATGTTCTTATGGCTAATAAGCCGCTATATGACACAAACCCCAACTAGTATTCCGCGCCTTGCGTGTACAGCTGTTTGTGTGTCCTTACGAAGTGTTTATTTGTGTCTCTAACCTTCAGGAAGTAGGCCAAATCAGATCCAGGGGCTCATTTAATAATCTAGGATAGTACATGAACTTTAACTGTTTCTATAACTCGTACAAGGGATATAGTTTGATAATATCTAAGTCTGTTCGCTAAGACGATATCAGCCATCCATAAGGCCGCCAAAAAGTGTTGGATAAAGTCAACCCACATCGTCCCTGGTTCTCTTTGGCACACAGAAAAGGGTCTACATGTAGGATCCTTGATTATCAAATAGGCCCCAGTACCCTCATCCTTTGATGTAAAGCGTTCAGCATAGATCAAACACATTACATATTCCTGTAGTGTAAACGAGGCTGTCATGATGACGGCTACCACGTGACTGGGACTCTACACTCAGTAAAGACATATGGGTTGTACTCCTTCGGTTCACGGGCTCTGCAGTCTTGTGATTGGCTCAAATTGTTATTGTGCGCTGTACCTCCCTATTTTGATTATCCTATCTTGGACTCTCCCTGTCTGTTTTGTTTGGTGAGTCTCATTTTGAGTAGGGGACCAGCTTAGATAGGGGTTTTGGGTAAGTCTCTTAATTGTGTTAAAACGATATTCATTGAAAAAACAAGGATTTATATTTCACTTGCTTACTTATATGTCATCTGTAGACATCACATTTCGGTGCCTATGTCAGTTCGATAGACAAAGGCAGTGGCCTTACCAATGTTACCTGAGTTGGCACACAGATAGAGAAGGGTTTGTTTTTTGCTGTGAGCTTAGAGTCTATATACTTCCACAACCGTTAGGCAGAGTATCTAAGCGTGAGTATTCCATATTTAAAGAGAATGATTGGTGAGGGTTGACGAATGACATTAGTTCTCATCATTTTGAGGCTTTCCATGCTACTCAGCCTACAGCCTTGATACCTACGAAAGAATCTCGAACTGATATAATTCGGCCAGCCTAAGTATGTTTTCTGATAGTATCTATGATTGTTCTCATCGCTAGATGCTTTCAAGCGACCATGAGGACAAGACTCCTGTTAATAGCATAAAACAGAACCACTCTAACCTGAGACACATCTAGGGTCAAGTGACAGGCTCCCGAGGCATGCGTATCATTGTAAAGTAGGCCACACGCCAGTTATAAAAACAAAAAATCCACTATATGCAGAGAGATTTACCCCCCAAAAAGAAGTACCCATCCAGTTGAGAAGGGCGTTCTGAGTGATGATCTGTTATGGATAACTGAAAGCTTTCACGAAGGAAAAACTTTGAAGGATACCTGACTCCTAATCAATATCGCCATCTTTGTTGAGAGCTTGTAACAAATACATGAAAGTTTATCTTGCAACACGTACGGGGAAGTATACTCATGGAATACACGTCTTTCTTATTGAATACAGGTGGTTATGGCAAACCATTTCATTCCTGTGTCTTGATAAACACGAACGAAGAAATTACACCACATACCTATATTAAAGACATATATTAGCTGTGGGTTAGAAGAGTTAACTTTATCTAACTCGATTTATAACGGAAATTACTACATGTAATCCCTTCTTTAATCTACTGCGTTCTAGATTGAGAAAGGGGTGGGATGTCTTGCTTATTTATTTCAGGGATGGCCCCATAGTACTTTAGTAAAACGTATTCACCTTGCAGGGACGTCCTCCAGTATTGTGTTTCTTTTGTTAAAGATATTAAACAATCTCGTAGAGCGAGTTTAATATCTTTATAGGAAAAGACAATGCACGGGAAGACGTCCAAGAAGATAAATACGTTTTACTTTTGTTTATACACCCCCAAATTAAAACATTTGTCCAAAACTTGTCAAGCCATGATCCACAGTGTTATAGTATGGCAGAAGTCACTCTAAGCTTAGAATAATGTTATTTTCTTAACATATGTTGTGACAATGTTTTACTATAATTTTCTGTACATTTTTTACGGTGAATTTTCATGTTTTTCTGTATTATTAATAATTTCATAGACTGCTGTATTCACTCTCGTCAATTGCATATTCAGAGTATGTATATATTTGTTTCCATACCAGCACACTGTGCGGTATGACAATGATAGCGATACCATATCAGAGGTTGGTATCTGTCTGACTTACCAGCACAGGTATAAAACCAGGAGGATATTATAAATAAGTAACAATTAAAAGGTTTTTGATATATTCAGACGGTGGATCGTTTTCTGTAACCCACTTGCACCGAGTCAATCTGCCTGTTCTGCAACTACTAGAGTCTAAAATCCAAACACATCAAGCACCAGTAGGTCAATGAGGTATTTCAGTCTCAACTGATTGGTCATGGTCAGCTGGGCATACGTCTAAGACCCTGAGACATTGGCCCTCTGCTCCTTTCACAATATCACAATGAATAACACGCAGATAGTGAAGGAATAGTCTTTTTGTAGCAAGCTGGAAGCAAGCAAGCTGGAAGTCCAAGTAATCTTTAGGCAACGTAATGGTCTAATAGATACCATGCTGCCAGGGCTTACTCCTGTGCACACTCTGTGCTCACTCTGTGAATAGTATTTCTGCTAAGAGGTCCAGCATCACCAGTGCCCAGCTGACCATGACCAATCACTTTAAGTACCTCATAGACCGAATAGTGCCCATTTGGACCCTACAAAAGCAGGTGACAAACTGGGTCGTTGGCTAAGTGCCAAGTGGGATACAGAAATTGACACACTGACTTAATAAGACCCAAACCTTTCAATTCATGCTATTTGTTCATCGTTGTACCATCTGCAGTGTTCACTTTAATTCTACTACTCAGATTGATTTAAGCCCGGTTCAGAGCGACAATTGTATACACTACTGACACCAGAATACATTCACAATAATGACTGGTTTTGGTACGAGTGGTCGTAATCACCGAGTAGTTGATGCCTACCGCCATCTATAAAGTTAACTACTCTTATGTGTTTTAAACATGCAAAACGTTCTATAGCTGTTACTTCTGATATGAAATAATATTACTATGACATGAAATGAAATAAGTATTCAAAAAACGTATTTCGAAGTAAATGGTGATTTGACTTCATTTTGGATGTGACTATTTCCCCGGAATGTCCTGGAGGAGATTCTGGGTTGTCAGCCTCTCCTGTTGGTAGATTACACGCTCCCCATACATTATCTATGACGGCTACGTAGTGGGTGGATAATAAATGGAATATTTACAAAAAACATGGTCACATCACGCTGCTATCCAGAGAAGAAGTCACCGTGCGTTATGGGGAGTGTATGCTGGTATGCCAAGATTAACACAGGTTGGTATCTGTGTGAGTTACTAGCATAGCTATACAATAACAGGAACAATTTTACTGGTTTTGTGTATAAGTGGCCATAATTTCCATGTAGTTGGCGCTTAGTATTACCCGAGCGAAAGCGAGGATATTATGTTGTCAACTACAAGAAATGGGCATTCACTTTCCCTTGGCCTAACCGACCTGTATTAATACTCTACAAGGCGCGGTCCCTAGCAACCATCAGTCACCCCCACTGACGTGCACCCCTCTCATAAGACCTCACACTCTCTATGGGGTATTCTGTACTCTCACTACGCTCTATAGGAGAATAATTCTTAATGAACTAGGCTTAGAACCTTGAGAATTCACTGGCCTGCCTCGCGTGCTAAATCCGTACATCAATGCAACCCAAAGATTCCTATAATCTCAATGATGCCACCCAGCGGGAATACTGTGTGCTAGTAGAATTATAACGAATCTAAGGTATATAATAATTAAAAAAACCATGTTGATGACGCCAATACGGCGCTACTTATACCCGTTATAATCGTTCTGAACTCGGTCTTCCACCTCGTACAGAACGATTTATCGTCGACACCTCGAATAAGTAGCGCCGTATTGGCGTCATAACCATGTTTTTTCATACTATCCCTTGGGGGCGTTGCTCCACGAGGTCGAAATAGTTGTTTCAGATTCTTTGCCGATCACAGAACTATGTCACCATCTATATTCAATTACAAATCTCGTGAACCTTTCACCTATGTCACTCAAAGTGTTGTGTTGTGAAAAGTATCAATACAATGTGTAAATAGCGATACCACATGACAGGAACTGATACTACTGGAGCAACATCTTCCCCACATGTCTAGGAGCAACGAACCCCTGGAGATGAATCCATCGGTATACACAGGGGAGGGACACAGTGCTGGAGGTGTTAACGCGGGTATAATAAAAACATTACTTAATCCCCGTGTGACACGTGACAGGGAGCTAAACCCAGCCCGACCTTCCCGACATGCCCTGTTAGCACGTGATCAGATAATCCCCGATTTACGTGGCCCCGATTTAGCGTTCCTCCTCAGAACTGACTTTCATTCGCGCCCCATTTCCCCGCCTGCGGGAACCAGCCTCGTCTCCACGCACATGCGCAAACACGACGTGACATGAAAGCGGAAGTTGCCGCTGGCGCTGACCGGAAGTTGTCAGCCCACACGGGACGACCGCCGCTCGCCAGGTGGAGCCCGAGTTTGACCATTGCGCCTGCGCAGATGAAGAACCAATCACATTAGGGAACGCCGCGCATGCTCGTAGTGCCCCTGGTGGCAGACACGTCAACCAATCCCTAAGTGCTAGCTGTCGACGCTCCCCCTGTCGGCAAATAACCGCAACTAGTGTTAGCAGCCGATATCCCAATATGGCGGGAAGGGGGCAAAACGTTAGCGTCTCTCTTACATTGACAAGCGCGTAAATCCATCACCATGCCCCAATGCTTTTTTCTCCCCTTACCCGCCGGTCCATTTTTACCCACAATCCCCCTCTCCCTTCCCGGCATGCTCAGTTCACGGCTAGGCTCTCTTTTTTCGCTCACACAGTAGCGGTCGCCCGGGCCATAAAAGATGGACGCTTATCAATGTATGGCTGGTCCGCAAGCCGCAACTGTGCACTTGTGTGTTATAGACGGGAAGCCCCCGCCATGAATTAAAGGCGTATCCTACGTTATTATATAAATACCCATGGCGTGTATACTGTAAATACGCACCGTTTCGTCATATAACGTGAAAATACCGTATAGAGTACTGTTCCGTACGGCAAAATACCGAACACGTCGACTTGTACGTAAGTTGTTATTCCAAATTAAATTACTTTTGTTTTATTTCTATTAATTTCTGGTATAAGATAAACATAGAACAACCTACCATGGTTTTAGAAGCTACAAAACTCGATTATAGTTTATGGATTGTACAGAACTCCATAGCTATCTATGCGGGCATAGACATACTTAGACATATAGATAGCAAAACGTAAAAGGTTTACCCACAGTCGCCTGTACACACATTATCAGTTAGAGCTAGCAGACTAAATAAAATGTCATGATCCAGTAAACTGGGGCTATTTACATTTGCTTGATTTGTATGCCAAATGTATTGAAAAGTAGAGTTTTCTTCAATTCTCTCAAAACCAAGGACAATTACGTACAGTCTTTAGCACTGAAATGTGTAGTATTAGACATTTGCCATATATTCTGTTAACGTTTGATAAACATGAAATGGATTTTACTATAAAATCTAACTTTTCAGAACTTCGATATAGTTTTTTATAATGGTATTATGATATTCATCTCTGGATCAAAAATTACCACGGTGATCCCCTTATTTTATATTTATGTTCCAGAACATTTTGGGATCATCAAAATTTACATGTTCAAATTCTAGAAAAATGACATGGGTTTTAATTTTCAAGGTGAATTGTCGGATATGCCTTTAATAGTATCTGTGACATGCTCAGTTTATAGCAGACTAAAGGGGGTATGGAAAAAATTGATAATGACTGGAATGCAGGCGGCGAAATGCAAAGAACATGTACATATCCTAGTGCGATCAAGACAAAAATATTCTTTTTAGATTTTTCTCACAATCGAGTTCCGAAGGAAGTGACCGTTGCTGATGTTTGTTCAGTATGAGGTTAAACCCCTGCATGGGGAAAGCACAGGAATATCTATTATTATAAGCCTATGTATGGCTTAATATCTAGAAAATACTACTCGCTGCTAGGGGTGCAGTATAAATAATATTCAGGTGCACTGATCCTGTAGTAAATATTCTCCGGCGTTGGGAAGTATTTATGGTACTAAAGACTTCGAATGGCCATCCCTTATCCTAATGGACCAGTAGCTAAGTTTTCTCTTATTATCGGTACTAGTATGAATCAAAGAAAAATATTCGTCTGATATAAATTTTGGATCGCTTTATAATTCTATGACTTGTGACCCCATCTGGTGTAGATACATTTTATGAATCTGTAATCATAGATAATTCAAAATATATCTTTATCAAGATAATCATTGATATAATATACAATTATATAATGAATAAAGAGATAAATCAGAGGTGGTTAGAGATCAAAATGGAGATACATGTTTTGGTATTAGATGGGTCTTAAAGGAGGAAGGAAGGAAGGAAATAAATTTCCTGAATGCTCATTTTATGTTGATTAATAATTGGATCTGCTTCTAGACTTCACCGATACTAGCACATTCTCTTTGCTCTGATGTCCATTCAGCAAGGTTTGTCAAAAAATTTCAGCACCAGACCACTCAGTGCACTCTTACAAAACGCAGACCCTCAGGCAGTAAACAGGATTTGATCCCGACAAAAATCCCAGAAAAATTCACTCGCAGGTTTGATTAAAGCTTACTTTTCACATGGTACCGGCGCAAACTGACACAGCCAGTGGGGACGCCGTGTCTGTCTGTGTGTCCCCTCATGACTAGCGGGGATGGCCAAGTCTGTCCTTGTGTCCCTCTTATAGAGAGAAACCTGGGACCTGTTTCACTAGTTTCATGACAAATGTACTAGACAGACATGAGAAGCAGCACCAACAGTACAAGCAAGAACGGACAAAAGTAAGTCACGTTTCATAACACATGTCACATCTAATGTCGCATGTTGTGTCACAGTGGGCGACGTACCGTTTGAGACAAGTGGAGCTCACGCCTACTTGTGTTGTCACAAAATCTGTGTGGATGGTGTCAGAGATGCCATCTAGACATGTCACAAAACTAGTGAAACAGGTCCCTGGTGGCTAGCGGGGACGACCGTGTCTGTCTGTGTGTCACTCTCAGAGCGACACCTGGTGACCAGTGGGGACGGCCGTGTCTGTCTGTCTGTGTGTCACTCTCAGAGCGACACCTGGTGACCAGTGGGGACGGCCGTGTCTGTCTGTCTGTGTGTCACTCTCAGAGCGACCCCTGGTGACCAGCGGGGACGGCCGTGTCTGTCTGTGTCTGTCTGTCTGTCATAGTGAATGTCGACATTTACCTGCTTATGCAGAAGACTCCTATCCTTTTTGTGTCAATAAACTTATATGTATTTAGGGCCTGACACCAAAAAGCAACACAACAGGTGGCGGGTGTGGTTATTAATTGATTGTTTTATATTTTTCAATCTTACAATTTCCTGACAAATGATTGTGGAACTAACATTCAGTCTGTGCCCTATAACCCTTGAATAGTCTATAGTTATCTGCACTTCAATATTACAATTTCATACACAACAATCACCCATCCACCCGCACCTCTGACAGAATTTTCTACTGCGTTGTACGATCTCCAGCTGAGCCCTATTCATAGAGCCTCTGACAACCGCCTGTTGTGTTGTACGATCTCCAGCCCATCCCCACTCACCGAGCCCTCTGACACAATCTTCTACTGCTTTGTATACTCCCCAGCCAGCTTCACTCGCTTAGTCTTCAAATACAATCTTCTACTGAGCCCCATTCACTGAGCCTCTGGCACAATTTTCTGTTGTGTTGTACCCTCTCCAGCCCAGCCCCACTCAAGAGCCCTCCGACACAATCTTCTACTGCATTGTATACTCTCCAGCCCAGCCCCACTCACCAAGCCCTGCGACACAATCTTCTACTACCGTGGTTCCGCCGCTCTCCCCAAGCTTCTAGTTCTTAATACTCTCACGAATTCAATTATCTTCATGGCTTCCGTTGAAGCCTTATTGTCGCTCCATCGACTTATATATGACTGAGATGACTAGAATCCACCCTCAATCTATGCGGAACGATCACCCCTATTCATCAACCGATAACGCAGGGGGAGTCTTTAATTCGTGTTTTTGAGCAGACGGCCAATTGAGCCAACGAGTGGTTATTGCCATGTGATATTCTAGGTCAGTACTGATATTCACCAGGGATGGTTTATTGTCTTATGCATCACAATGGGCATCATGGAACCAGAGCTCTTTTCCTGGGACAAGATAAAGAACGATTGGAAAATGATCTGATTGTGTTTGTTGATATTTTCCGTTCTTTAAAGTGGTCTGTCATTATAGAAGATATTTATACAAGACGATCATGGCTAGATCGTTATATACATATGCTCCTACAAGTCAATAAACATAATCAGCAAGTATGTAGGAATACATTTCTGGGGACTCAAACTAGATTTGGGATATGCGCGAATGTCTTTTTTTTTACTGACCAGGAGTACGGATTCCGCTTGTCACTGAGTGTCGAAATGATATTCATACGCCCCTCTGTGCCACATGAAATAAAAAAGTGTGATAAATGATTTCCAGGTACATACTGATAAGGAGATATAGTGAGTCTGCCCGAACTACATCTGTTCCTTGCTGTTTTTGGTCGGAAATACTCACCTCGTTTTCTGTACGCGGGTGAATGTTTCGGATCCAAACAACTCGGAACAGGGACCTGTTTCACTAGTTCCGTGACATGTCTAGATTGTGTCTAGATGGTGTGTCCGGTTTCATAAGAACTAGACATTAGGCTTCGTTTTGTCCGTTCTTGCTTGCACTGTTGGTGCCGCTTTTCATGTCTGTCTTTTGTCACAAAACTAGTGAAACAGGTCCATGATGTGTCCAGATTTGTCTAATTTATATGTTTGGGGTCTGTCTTTTCCTAAGGGCAGCTACTTGTGTTGTCACGAAACTAGACAACCCCAATGTCTTCTTTTTTGTTTGAAACATTTATTTATACTCGGGGACACTCAGTCCTGGGACTGGTTTCAATGTGTGCCGAGCTGATATCTTTTGCCTTATCACATTTCTTCTTTCACCAATACATGGCGTATGGTGTCACAGACATGTCACGAAACTAGTGAAACAGGTCCCAGATTTTATTCAGGCACACTTACCATGTGCCCATATATTGATAATAAGGGACATCTTGATACTGTCAGGCCTGTTTACGGTCCCAGCAGTGCCCCAGATGGCTCATTCACACAGTAATCGCCTGAAGCAGATCGCACCCTTCAAGGATTCCCACAGAGCAGCTACCTTCAGTTGTACTCTCCAGGATGCAGTTAGTTTTTGTTTATTCTTAGGAGGTGTATACTCTGTTCCTATATACCTATATATTTCCGAACACTCTATAATTACATACCACTGCTGGGGGTGCAGTAATTATGAGTTATGTAGTGAGGGTGATATTTTCAACCCGGACTGATGTTTTCGTCCCGGACTGATGTTTTTGTCCCGGGCTGATCTCTTTGTCCCAGGCTGACCACATGATATAAAGAGCGCCGGGACGAAAATATAGCTGTTGCAGTTGCTCTATAAGGGTGGCTATTGGGGCTATCATAGGTAAAGAAATAACCATTTTTATCGATATTTGAAGGCATATAGGAATAGGGAAACCAAGTACTGGTAAGCAAAAGTCAACATTACTCTGTGAAGACCGGGAAAATCACTGCCCGCGGCTGATGCCTTGGGCAGTAATTTTTCTGGTCCTCACCTCGTAACTTTGAACCTTTGCTCACCGGAACATAGTTTCCCTCTAATCCTTGTATATATAACTCTGCCTTTATAGACCACTGAAGGGTTAGCTTGAGAATCTTACCCAATAGAAAAAGGAGAAGAGGTGGAGGAGGAAAAGGCTGAGGAAGTAAGGGTACATTACGGAAGGGAAGGCAGATGGAGGATGTGGAGAGGGAAGATGAGCAAGTATGATGGCTAATGATAAGGTTGAACAGCCTAAGTTAACCACCGACAGAGTTTTTATGACCTCGCTCTAGTGAGATCCTAAGCAGTTCCTATTTTTTTGGTTTCAAGATACGTTTATTTAATCTGTCTAGTGGCAGGTCTTCCATGAATAAGTACAAGAGAAAGGACTGTGGCCAGACAAGTTTGACCCGCTGCGATCTAGCCTTATATATCCGGAGGGGTATCAAAAAAGGCGAACCCATGGCACTTCCGTGCACAAGTTCGTCTCTATGGAATGTACTTTGGTGAAGAAGAAGCAAACTACCACTCGACAACCGCGCCCTCTACCCCACCAGGAAACCTCTCAGCCTGAGTGGACTTTATCCTCTACAATAGTATCGGTCCTTGATTATCAAACAGACCCCAGGCTCGAATAAGTCATACGTTAGTGTACATGGTGTAACTAAACAGTTACTAGTACTGACTTGGCATTCAAACATTATGAAATTCTCATGGTCATATATGTAAGTATCGAGACATGACCGAATGCTTTCTATATACACAGACCTGCCCTCCATACCGACCCTCATTAAAGTTCTTCAATTTGAACTATCTGCATCAGTACAGCATCTGAATGGATAGATGGGTATCCCCAGACAGTATCGCATTAATAATATAGAAAAACATGAGAATGCAGCGCCAACCTACACAGTTAATCATGGAAAAATGATATCACAACATACATTAAGGAACTTGTAATCGACATTTGTAAGTCCAATTTAGGCACGCAAACCAGCCTGGGACCTGTTTCACTAGTTTCGTGACATGTCTGTGACAACATACAGACATTGGGGTTAAGTGTGGGAAAACGTGGCGTATCTGGAAGTGTGAGCCTTTCTCCTACCACGGATCCTCGACAGGTCCATCGGAACGAAGAAATTACAAACAAATACAAACATTGGGGTTGTCTAGTTTTGTGACAACACAAGTAGCTGCCCTTAGGAAAAGACAGACCCCAAACATAAGAATTAGACAAATCTACACATCATGGACCTGTTTCACTAGTTTTGTTACAAAAGTGTTAGACAGACATGAAAAGCGGCACCAACAGTGCAAGCAAGAACGGACAAAACGAAGTCTGATGTCTAGTTCTTATGAAATCGGACACACCGTCTAGATGCCATCTAGACATGTAACAAAACAAGTGAAACAGGTCCCTGGTCCATCCATACTGATACTGGTCTCTACTCAGCTTAATGTCAAGGCGACCTGTACATGTCACATTGGAGATGATATCTTTACCACTGTCAAATACGATACGTTTATGGTATACTGAGCATAGGTCAGTAAGTATATGACTGATGTGCAAAGGTATATACTCAGTGAAAACGCAGATAGTGAGCCACTAGCGACTACTGTTCAATGTCTTTTGTCCTATAACTGTACGGGCCGACACCAGAGGCGAAGGGCCATAATTATAGGACAAAAGGCTTAGGTTTACTCACTACGTTTTCTTGTTATTACACACTTAAAGAAACATGAAGATTCACACAATGGGATTCATGTATCTCACAAGGCGTTTGTTTGAGACCTATCCTGCTTAGATTCTGTACCGGAACACAATCTCCTCGTCAGAATTGTAGGGTTCCATACGAACGGATACCCGGGGAACCAGGATGTTCTGAATGGGCTATTATTTCCCTTGACACAGGTCAAATCTCAGAGGCTTCTATCAAGGTAATGAGATCAGAAAACCACAGCATTAAATTCTGTTTTCGGCATGGCTATACATAAATCACGAGATGAGAAGGAGAGATGAGTTTAGAACTATAAAAAAGAAGAGGAGCTTCAAGTTGGTCTCTCCATGAGATTCTCACTCACGTGGGTCTTCAGTCTCCAAGCCTAAATCTCGTTCACTCTGTCCCTATGTGCGGGAGAAACTCCAAGCGAATCCTACCAGAATTGTAGTTTTTTAGATATGGTAGGTAAAACGAACTGTCTAAGACTAGGGGAAAGGTGCAAAGTACACCTGTCTCATGTACATTAGTTCCTTCGTGTGAATATCGCTTTAACAGAAAGTCGAATCCCTGCAAATCCTAGTTCAGCAACAGGAAGACTTTCACTTAACGACCAGCGTAATGAGGATACTCCCACCATTACAACCATCTCAATGAGAATCCCTTTCCACCGATATAGATTGCACTCACTAAAGCGACCAACCTCTATTGCATCTATCTTTCACAAGAACCTCACTTGGTCGTCCAAACGGGACTCTAGTGTACCAATATGAAGAACTACAGTTAAGAAATCCACCCAACTTTGTACTGGCAAAAATACTCGTTCTATCCTCACCGTTATGTTTTGGATTTACATGTCCTGTTTTGTTTTTCAATTCTGAAGAGCATCATCTTCATTATCCATTACGTTTGCAGTGTGCTAATTAAAGGTAATTTAATCCTTAATTAGAGGAGATGGTAGAAGGACAGGACACCAGGACAAAGGCACGGGTGTTCGCTTTGTGTCCAGGTGGTGACTTTTTCTATTTATATTATCGCTCAAAAAACATAGAGGCTATCGCTGATAGATTTTGTACTGCCAATTAGGTCCCAGGCCCCACCAGTAGTCCTCAGTTAGAAGATCCGGGATGGAGCTATGGACACATCCCCCCGCGACTACCGCCGGGTACAGACACTTCTTAGTGCAGTCTCCCTCCAAAATACCCCTCCCCGAACTGAGGCTTGGTAAATACCAGCTATTTATTATTATCCACCCGCAACAAAGTCGCCATTCAAAACACATAAAGAGTGTGTATCGATATCGGTGAAGGATAAACATCGGGGATTTTTCTTAGGAGGATACATTATAAGGATACAACATCGGCGAACTTTCTTAGGAGGATACATTATAAGTGTGAAGGTGAACGAGGCGTATCTGATCTCACGTCTGTCTCCCACCACTTGCGACAACGTAATAGAGAGAAGAAGGTTTACATTATAAGTGTCCCTGAAACATCACCTAGTGTTTAAAGTAGTGCAAGAGAAAATCGGCGGCCATTTTGTCTTTTTTTCTGTAACTTAAATTTGCAATGCTAAATAATAAACACAAAATTATTGATGTAAACGCGGCGTATCTGGCGTGACCCTTCTCCCACCGCTATGCGATCAAAAAACTTTTTCCAACTGTGGATCCACATACAGAGTCTAATGGAACGAAAAATTTACGAACACCATAAACACAAAATTAACCTATTTCTGATAGTAGTGTGCGTCTCCTTGTCGTAGTTGACTCTACGCAATATCCTCGTTATTGCTCGGGTATTACTAGGCGACAACTACATGGAATATACACCCGCTAGTATCAGAAACAGGCTAAAATTGTGTGTATTCTGGCACCCCGACATCAGGGTCAACAGGTGACGTACGTCGTGAATACTGCATATGGAGCAGCTGGAGGTAAGTGTAGTGGATGCTGGCCTATGTTACCACCGCATCATTAGATTGGCCGCCACCTCTACCTCCACTCTGTTCCAACTAAAGCAAATTTCCCAGGGATTTTTGGGTGAATCTGTCGCAAACTTGTCCCAAGCTTGTCGCCGCAACATCTAGTCGCACAGTGGGGTGCGCCACGTTGGGTACAGTGGTAATTTTATTCAATATTCACTTAGAAGAAGATAACAAAAAGTAAAAATGGCTTCAAGAGTACGAAGGTCAAGTGTGCTCTGGTGGCCAGTGTACCACATCATCAGCTGAAACTTTAGCGATGAAAATTTAGCGATGAATTTTAGCAGGGAATTCCCTTGTGATGTCATAGTTTGGGAGAGGTTTCCCAAGTTTTCAACGCTATCCGGCCTGTTTTCAGTCAAGATAATCGTTGGCAGCGACTTTTTCTCTTTTTGAAATTGTCTTTATTGCTCAAGCCTTCATGTTACACCATGCCCTGTATGCACCACTTGCTTCTACTGTAATGGTCACCGAAGAACTAGTCCCAAAACGAGGTCACCCCGTAATTTAAGGGCGGACTCGCCCATGTTTTGAAGAAGAAACACAGTAATATGATCTAAGGCCTTGACATTAACAGCCTCTTGTAATGTAATAACAGAACAGACAATTACACTGCATTAAGGCACTTGGTTTACAAACCTCACTTAAGAATAGAATAACTATTGTTCGTGATGCAACGCAAGGAGAAATCAAAACGGGACAAGTTCATTCCAGGGCAAGAAAATTCCGGGGCGACTTCGTTTCGGGGTGAGTTTTCCAGCCAGTTTTCTCCAGTTTTCTCTGTAACTGCCGGCCAGGGTTTGTTTAATAATGAATGAACGATGTCAGGATAGGTCGTATAAGGCTCGTCCAGCCAGGACCCGTGCAGGATATTGACAATAATCCATGGATTTGTGGACAGGCGGCCGTAAACCACGAGTGGTTGACGCGTAGTAATACACGAGCATCAGCGAGTGTATTGCGAAGTCAACCTCAGGTGGTTTATATTGCCTCTGGCCGGATTCACAGCATGAACATTTCAGTTTACATATGTTTTATTTCCGCCTATATAAAGTCCTCCTACTTGGCATCATATTTACTCCTGTTTATGTACACGTAGATCTGCTAATCCCGTCCTAGGCCGGGTCGAGTTATGTTTACGCTAATTAACGCAAATGTTCGATTTTCCGATCTCTCCAAGGGACACCACCGCTGTCGCACCAATCCTATCTTTTATTACCAAAGTTCATCATGAAACCTGTATAAAACGTTGGATGACGTTCTACGAAGTTTCCTCATTTACTTAATTTGTTCTTATGTCTTTTTATAAGCTCTTAATAGTTTATACTTTCAAAACACCACTGTTCTGTGGGTATCTGCCTAAGATTGTTTATAAACCACAAGCTGCCATTGACTTGTATACCCACTCGGCCGCCCCAGGCTTCCCCCTTTCACTATTTGTCAGTCCTTGATCCAAGGCGCCTTTACCTGCCAGGGCAGATCGCTAAACCTCTTTCTACATATCTCAAGGGACCATCCGATGTCCCTCTGTGCTTCTTTCAGCCTGACTCTCTGACTCCCATCCACCCCAATCTCCACGCCAACAACTCGTCCTCCTTTACTACCTCCGAGGTAGGAGAGGGTTACTGCACAGCCCCAGGGATTTCAACTGAATAGAATCGTTTAACCCAACACTAACCGAAATCTTCCCCTCTTCTTGGCAACCCACAGTGCTGGGGCTCCCATTTAAGCTCCCTCATTCTAGCTTAAAGAAATAAAACGTGGGAGATAAAGAGAAAAATCCGTTAAGAAATTGTCGGGAATTACCAGGCTAATTCGCCAGTGCACGATTCAGACTCAGGGGAAAGGTTAATCGCAATGTAATTACTCGAAAATAGAACAGCCTCTGAGCTGTTTTTGTTTTCAAAGTAGGAATTGCTTTATTCGGCTAATATTCTCCTGATGTTGTGATCCAGGCCAGAGTCTGCCCGGCCTAACACTGGCCTAACATTGGCCTAACACTGGCCTCGGCACGAATATCTACCGTAAATCATCCATATTTCATTTCTCTCTTGTAAATAGGTTGTGTTCAACATGTTTTTATGGAGTGTCGTAATTATGCTGTATTGTACTCTGATGTTATGTATGTTCGACTGTGTTATGTATGATGTATTATACTATGGTGTCTTTATGGACTGTTGTAAATATGTTTGGTTATACTGTGATGTTTTCATGGACTGTGTTATGTATGATGTATTATACTATGGTGTTTTCATGGACTGTTGTAAATATGTTGTATTGTACTATAGTGTTTTCATGGACTGTTGTAAATATGTTTGATTATACTGTGATGTTTTCATGGACTGTGTTATGTATGATGTATTATACTATGGTGTTTTCATGGACTGTTATAAATATGTTGTATTGTACTATAGTGTTTTCATGGACTGTTGTAAATATGTTTGATTATACTGTGATGTTTCCATGGACTGTGTTATGTATGATGTATTATACTATGGTGTTTTCATGGACTGTTGTAAATATGTTGCATTATACTATGGTGTTTTCATGGAATGTGTTATGCATGTTCTACTGTGCTATGGTATTTTCACAGACCGTTGTGAATATGTTATATTGTATTGTGATATTTCATGGACTGTTGCAAATATATTATCTTATATTGTGATGTTTTCATGGACGGTCGTAAATATATTGTGGAATATTGTGGTGTTTTCATGGACTGTTGTTCGGTTGTACTGTGATGTCATTATGGAGTGTTGTAAATATGTTGTATTGCACTATGGTGTTTTCATGGACTGTTGTTAATATGTTGTACCATATTGTGATGCTTTCAAGGTCTGTGATTAAATAGTAAAGATTTAATCACATAACCAACAAACACCGGTAAATCAGTTTTTTAAAAATTTATTGTACAGTTCTTGTTTGGATACAATTGATTATTATGAGACAACGTTTCGGCCTTTAATATGCCTTCATCAGGTGTGATTAAATATGTTGTATTGTTCTGTAATGTTTTCATGGACTGTTTTAAGTATGTTGTACTGTACTGCGAATCTTTTTATGGACAATTGAAACATGCTGTGCATTATATCACTACCCATGGAAATGTAAGTTAAAGATAGTTGACAGAGTTGTAATATGATTTGTTTTTAAATGACTAGCTGTTATGGAATCCTACAGCTTAACTTCTCTGTTTCTCCCGCTGCTAGGGGTGCAGTATAAACAATTTATCCTACCCCTAATATAAAATCCCATAGGTTTAACATTGGGTTTCCGTATGCCACGCTGACTGGCATACATAGTTTTATATGCCACTAGTGGCATACAGAATTGTTACTACGTAATATTCCAAAATCGAGGAAACAGGGTAGGATAAAATCAAAACCTGATTCGTTTTAATCCTGTCCACTGCATGCTGCTCCTAGAGTTTTGGCTCCGGACTTCACTCAGCTCTGCCTCATGAAGTCACTATGCCAAACTCCAGTCGTGGCATACGGTGGCCAATATCAAAACTCATCCAGTTTTACGATACTATTGGCTCACTTTTATGTTGTGAATGAGTACGTCGAGAACGATTTCCCAAGTACATAAAATGGTGGGTTAATCTATCTGTATTAGGTAAATAATAATAAGAAAACGTAGTCACTGAGCCCATATATTCATATTTTTTGCTTCAAATATATAGACGGCCTTTGGGATCGGGACGTATTGTAGGGGACCTACGTGCTCACTAACCACGTTTTTTTTTATTACTTTTCCAATTGTGGAGGGAAATATATCTAGATCCTGAAAATATATCCTATTTATTAATAAGATAGAAAACCTTTATCTTATTCCTCACTCTTATACCAGGATGTTTCTATTCACTGATCTGCCATCGGTGTACACAAGAAGTCGATCGGTGGTTCCCGACGGCAGATCGGGAACGAAGGATCGTCTAAAGGCCCGTTTCCATTGGCCGATTTCCCGTCATCGATCTACAGTCAGGAACCACCCACAGACTTTTGGCACTGCTGACCCATAATAGGTCAATAGGAACGACCAAGCTCGTGAAATGACCCATGACTTTTTCTGCTTAGATTATACAATATGGCACCACCCACCACTGAGTGAAAGCTTGGTCACTGAGTGAAATCTACTACCGCTCTATATTCATGCACAGTGAGTGGCATCGCCGACAGACCTTCTTGGTAACTCGGAAAATCTATACCCTTTTCATCGGCCAATGGAAATAGAGGGAAACTATGTTCCGGTGAAAGGAAGTCAAAGTTACGAGGTAAGGCTTGGAAAAATTACTGCCCAAGGCCCTGGCCGCGGGCAGTAATTTTTCCAAGCCTTACCGAGTAATTTTGACTTCCTTTCACTGGTACTTGGTTTCCCTATTCCTATATACCTTCAAATGTGGTTTAATAAGAGACAATCTGATTGGTCTAAATGTCAACCTTGGGTAGTATACGGCAACCTTGGGTAGTATACCAACCTTGGGTAGTATCAGATAGTTACTCTACCCCCCAGAGCGTGGTGTAAGCATAGAGTGTACAGCCATAGGTATATAGGAATAGGCCTTATTGGAAAACGACTTTGTGGTATTGAAGCAATATGCAGCCTGGTGGGAAATAAGTTAACATGGCTGGAGATATCCTATTATACAAGCTGGAAGTTTGATATTGGGATGTCGGGGATGTAGAGTCAAACTGATACATGACATCGCGATTTAAAAAAATTGGCAGATCTTTATTCAGATGCCAATGGCAGATAATGGGATATTAGATTGAATGTCCGTATTTTGTTACATTTACAGGTTTGATGATTCAACATATTTCTGTCATACAGTACTGGCAGACTAAAATTCATAAAAGGCAATAAACACCGAAATATGCTAGTCACGTTGCATAGATGGCACAAATGGAAACTATCATCAAAAGGATAAAAATAACCGAAAATAGGATGAAAATGATACGAGACAAATGAAAATGATCACCAACATGAGGGTATAGAGACTAACCTCGCATGTTTGGTATTAAATTGGAAGCTATATTGGAGAATTTTCAGCCATACATGTATGCTGCCGGGATAGAATGTGTTTCCATTGACTTATTATATGGTTATGATATAACCATAACATAAATAGCAATAGAGAAGTCTCCAAGCCTATACTATAGATGTATCTTGTAATTCATCTTATTATCCACCTAATACAAAGTGCCCAAAAGAATCACATAAGGAGTGTGTATCACCAGATATGTTTTATGCTGCGGGTTCTCATAAAGCGCGCATAGGAAAATAGTGCTATTTAAAGATATTGCGTACTAAAATGAACTAATATCGGTACGCCGCTTGTCAGGAAAACGTGGATGATAAATGCAATATTGACTAGATTTTTTGTATTTTTTGTTTAAATGAACTTTGCTCTTCCTTATTGTAAATTCTATTAAGAGAATCTATATACCGAAGATTAAATGTACTCAAATCCCTCGCTGACAGTGGGATATCCATAGACTACATGTGTGAAATTCATCGTAGCACAAAAGTTAAAATAGTATTTCAGGTTGGTAATACATGCAATCGGGGGTAGAACAATGGTGTCTCTTAATGCACCCCTCTCATAAGATCTCACACTCTCTAAGTGGTATTCTGTACTCTCACTACGCTCTTTGGAGAAGAATTCTTAACGAACTAGGCCAAGAGGCCTGAGAATCCACTGGCCTGCCTTCCGTGCTAAAGACGTACATCAATGCAACCCAAAGATTCCTATGATCTCAATGATGCCATCTAGCGGGAATACTGTGTGCCAGTGGATTCTCAAGGCTCTAAGCCTAGTTCTTAAGAATTCTTCTCCCATAGAGCGCAGTGAGAACCTTGTACAGATTCTGTACGACTTAGAGAGTGTGAGATCTTATGAGAGGGCTGCTTAATTAGCCTTATCTATTCATTTAAGAAACTCACAACGAAAGTAACACTGCTTCGAAATTAATTCGATTAGGAGAGGCAGCTTTTTTTATGGCTAATAATAAGATTTAACAAGACGTATAGGATTGTCATGTTTACACTTAGCTCGTGAAGTCACATCCAGGATAATTGGACCAGTTCTATTAATAATGCGAACTCCAAAGGACAAAAAGGTGCCTCTTAGTAGGTCAGTACGCATGCGTCATGAATAAAACCATGCTGTTTCATCGGAGAGCCATCCCATGGTTTCGATCAGTTTAAAGTAAAGAAAAAGTAGTCAGGAAATTAGATTAGGGAGACCATCCTTGTTTTGCTGTATATTGAGCAGCCTCGGGGCATGGATAAAACGCCTCACTATTAACGAACTGTCACCGGGGGCCTGATGATCAATTAGCTCATCGAGAGACAAGAGATGGCGGTAATTGAAGCGAAAGGAAAGAGGATGCTGGATGACACACGCAAATTACACTCCACGACAGATTATTTTTCAAAAGGGGGATCCTCGCTTCTGTGTTAAATTGGACGGGGTGGAGGCTCAGAATGATATTTTATAGAGGAAACCTATAATGGTTTAGGGTTAGAGCTCGTATCGATTACGTAGCGCTCAATTCAAACGAGATGGGATCGAACTCTGACGCTAAACTCGAATGGGTTTCTGTATCTATCTCACCCTTCACATTGACTGATGTGTGAGATATGTAACAAAAGAAATGGTGCAAAATCAGTTAAATATTATGACAGTAGCAGTCAAGTATTACGACAGTAAGCAGTTAAGTATTACGACAGAAAACCGTTAAGTATAACGACAGTGGTAGATAAGTATAACAACAGTAGCAGTTTAGTATTACGAGTGTAAGTTTAAGGCCTTTCTCCACTTTGCTATTTGGGGAGCTTGCGATCCTGTACCTCCGGAGGTACAGTAGACAGGGCTTAAGCATTACGACAGTAACATATAAGTATTACGAGAATAAGCAGTTAAGTACTACGATAGATCTACAGTCGTCACGTTGCCAGTCGTCTAGTGTAAACGCCGGGTTATTCTCATCAATTACATGCCTCAAATGTCCTGTACGCCAAGGAAGCAGCGGGTAGAGGGGGAGATTCATTGTGAAGAGGACGACCCCACCAATCACCCACACCCAGATATGCAAGTGAAATAGGCTTCAGATCCCTAGATGAGATTGCGAAGGCAGATATTTCCAAGAGAAGGAAGTCAATTTATATCTTTGATATAAAATAAAAGTAAGGAGAAATGAGCTATGACAGACACATCCACAGAGTTTCATAGCAGTCCTGGAAAGGTATACCCTTCACTCCCCCGTTGAGGAGTATTTGAAAAATGAAGATAAAGTGGGAAATGTGATTTGGTTAGAAGAATAAGTAGCATTTGATGATGACCTTGGCTACATTTTGCTCTTTCTTGTTAGATATTCTTGTGGATTGTGGGCAATCTCGAACCTAAGTCTTAGGTGATTTGCACAATGGACACACTGATCATTTTGAAACCATGCACAAGTAACTAGACCATGTAAAATTAGGCGTCCTTGAACAAATCATGAATCAAGCTTCTGAGACCTCTGCATCCGACTTGTGTCATATATTTAGTAGAAACTGAACGAGAGTTAGACTTGTCAGTGTTTATGCCACGACGGGAAGGTCGTGTATTATTACGCGAAGCGTTAGCTGAGCGTAGTGAGGAACAGACCTGACCAGAGTGGCATAGACACTGACAAGTCTAACTCGAGTTTGGTTTCGTATTTATCCTACCCCTTCTGTATGCTTTTGGATTACTAAAAGACAAATATCGATTGAATGACCAACTGAAGTCCAACCGGAACTTTTGAGGCCAACCGGAACTTTTTTTTGGAGCGGCTGACCATCTGGTCGCTGATTGATCAATTTTTGTATGCCCCTAGAGGCATAAATCTCACTTTATGTCATGGCATGCCGCATAAATTTTGCCTATGTTATGCCTATGGACCGTTTTTATTAGGGGTAGGATAAACAGATATATGTCATGTTGTATTTGTTATCCGCAAAAAACCAGACAAGAAAATTGGTTTTTAGAATTTCTATTGGGGATTTGTAGGACATCGAGATATGGGGTGGGGGATGAATAAGAATGGCGAAAATTCATCTTCTTCTGGCAGTTGATTTCATATCGTGATCTTTCAAGTAACACATCAAAAACACTATTCTTACCCGGCGTAAACACTAGACGACTAGAAACGTGACAACTCTAGATCGTCTAGCCAATAGTAGTCAGGTAGTACTCGATTATGCAACCTCGGCCAAGAGTTTCCTCGAGCATTTAAACGAGATGACTTTCCCAGAGATTACACTAGACGATTCTGGCCAGCGATTCTGGGCCCCTTTTTATTTTTTGCCCGACGAGACTTTACATATCCAAGGAGAGGTCGCAGGAGAGTTTGGGTTTTATAATTCAAAGTATCGTCGGGAAGGAGAGTTGTAGCCGACGATGTACGAGCTCTTGTCCATTTGCGTTTTATTTTTTATCGTCGGGCCGGGAGACCTCGTCCAGAGTCAGAGTCCTTCAGAGGTGGAGGTATCCTTCGTGGGGACTCTCCTGGCCAACGAGAGTTGAAAATAAAACAGAGCCCTGACATTTTGCACCTCCCGACGGCTTTCAGCAGTAAAATGATAGAAATTGTGTAATGTAAACGGCAAGCGTGTGGTGACTACAGATCATCTGATTCTGTCAGACTATTCAATTTGGCACCGCTTCACAACACCAGATTTGTCCCCCATAGATATGGCGAATATGAACCTCATTCTTATACTCTATGATTAATATTTCACAGAGAAATTAAAAAAATCACCAACAGCTGCTTCCCTGTGCGTGTCATGTCCATCTGTGGTTGGATTGAAGTGCCACAAGGAAAGATTTCCCATTAATCGCAAGAAACTCATCTGGCGAACAAAGAAGCAAAGGGTCAAAGAAATGATTAATTTTCTCCAAACTCCTTTTATTGGCAAATATTTGCCCGGAAACCATATTGAAAAAGTCACCAGGTTGTGTTGCATTATGGTGGGGAGCATTCCCTTTCTTCCTGTTTACCTAACCATGTGAAGGATTGTATTATCAACATTTATCAGATTATAGATATACAGTAGAACCCCGTCCAATGGACATCCTAAGAGGGCACCACGCGGAAGTTGACACTTATTTCCCAGAACGGAAGATTTTCCCTTTATTAGATGTTTAATTTAACTCCGTAAGTCTAGAGGCAGTGGCATATTAGCAATGAGTCGTTAGTGTTGCGCGGCAGACCAGAACGAGACTCTCATCGCTCATTGGCTGTTGGTTCAACAGCCAATCATAGTGCAGAGCACACAAGCCAAACCTGCAGCAAGCTGCCCCCTGTGGATATTACATAAACACCTCCAGTTGTCAATGAAATCAGTCTTCTCTTGATTCAATGTACTGCCCTGGGACCTGTTCACTAGATTCGTGACATGTCTAGAATACATCTAGATGGTGTGTCCCCTTTCATAGGAACTAGACATTAAACTTTGTCCTTTTGTCCGTTCTTGCTTGCACTGTTGGTGCCGCTTTTCATATCTGTCTAACACTTATGTCACAAAACTAGTGAAACAGGTCCATGATGTGTAGATTTGTCTAATTCTCATGTTTGGGGTCTGTCTTTTCCTAAGGGCAGCTACTTGTGTTGTCACGAAACTAGACAACCCCAATGTTTGTATGGTGTCACAGACATGTCACAAAACTAGTGAATCAGGTCTCAGTACTAGTCTATTCAAGATCTGACTCCCTTAATCTTAGGGTCTCTATATATTTACGTTGGACCTCTAGAATTTTCAATGTGGTTGTGATTGAATATTCTATAGTCTTGCTCCTTCTATGGCATTTCCACCTGCCGATTATGACCACCAATGATGGCAGCATTTCGCACTGCCGACAAATTATGCAACATAATCTTCAGGTGGAAAAAGAAATGGTCAACAGTTTTTCTCTCCCTCCTTACGCAATATTGCACCACTGACCGACTTTTGAGCTCACAGATTTACAACCAAATGATATTATCAATATACCTTGAAATGGTAAATGGAAACACGTGTGCAGTGCAGGTCACTGGTTTTGTGCCACCAACTTTTCACCACCGGCCGACATTTGTACAGCGTTAAGGCCCATTTCCATTGGCCGACTAACACGGTGCAGATTTTCTGTGTTCTCCTAATAGCCTATTGCAATTTTGTGTCAGCAGTGTTGAAGGTCCGTCGGTGGTTCGTGACTGTATATCGGTGATTGCCAATGAAAAGAGGTTATTAGGAGAACACAAAAACTCTACACTGTGTTTGTCGGCCAATGGAAACGGGCCTAATAATTCATCAGTGGGGTTCTGGTGCACCCCTCTCATAAGATCTCACACTTTCTAAGGGTATTCTGTACTCTCACTACGCTCTACGGAGAAGAATTCTTAACGAACTAGGCTTAGAGCCTGGAGAATCCACTGGCCTGCCTCCCGTGCTAAAGACGTACATCAATGCAACCCAAAGATTCCTATGATCTCAATGATGCCACCTAGCGGGAATATTGTGTGCCATTGGATTCTGAAGGCTCTTAGCCTAGCTCGTTAAGATTCTTCTCCCATAGAGCGCAGTGAGAACCTTGTAGAGAATACGACTTAGAGAGAGTGAGATCTTATGGGAGGGGTGCACGTCGGCAGGTGGAAACGCCACATTCATCTACAACACAGCCTCCCGTCCCTCAGTTCTATGCGAATACAGTTGTTGTCGTGTACAATAACCAGTCGTATTTCCCAACCTTCCCAGCACACAGATAACCTTTCCACGAGGCATTCCTCCGCAGTTATTCTATGAACGTGTCTGCTTCTCCCCTCGCTTATTTCTTTCTTCATGTGTGACAAGTAATCTGTTGCTTCCCTTTATTTTGTTTTCGTTCCTGTCGCCTCTTTTGTATCGCGCTCTGTACTCTGAGCCCTTCATGGGGAGTCGCACTAATAAGGTGCTCCGCTTTCCGCTGGCACTGCCCCCTCATGCTTCTGCTTACGTTTGTATTTGCTCCCATAAACTGTCATTTCACATACAGATTTTTGACTCCCGATAAATCTGTCTGCTATTACTGACCGATTTCTAAACCTTCTTCTCAGAAATCAATAAATAGAATCATGAGTTTAGAAATGTTGACAGAAGATCTATATTCTGACATTTTGGCGTTCCTTTGGCACAAATTTGTTTTAGATGAATTCAAGAATGTGTTAAGTTCTGGTCTATACATCTCTATCATGGCCAATTGTATTGATTTCTTGGTGGAGGGATTAATCATCAATTGTCCGCATTTCTTAAGAACAAAGTTACTGAATTTGAAGAGTCATAATTTAGGATTTTATCCCTCTTACCCAGTTTACAGTATGGCTGCCATATTGTGAATGGCATGTTTACCGTAATTATTGCTCACTCTAGTTTCTAACCTACACAGGGCACTCCTATAACAATGACAGTCTGAGATGTTAGTGTCAGGAGCGCCATTTAAGGCATGTGCAGCATCCTGGAACAAGGCTGGTTATCCCCATTGGCTGTTGGATTAACAGCCAATCATGGCACAGAGCGCATAAGCCAAGCCTACAGGAGCCGACCTTTCTGGATTGTATAAGGTCCTCCAGTCTGACAATAAATCAGTCTTATCTGGCTCTTGGTTGTACTCGGTTATTCTCTATCTGAGTTTTCTTCTGACTTCCTTATCTTTTCTTTTTTATGTAGCTTTTATTTCCGTGGTATTTCTGTTGGATCACCTCTATCATGCACGGTGCTTAAAGTTTAAGCTTATTTTCATACATCAAGTCTTGTTCTTATGGTCCTTTTTTCATGCTTCAAAGATAAAGAGAACAATATATACATATATTCTCTTTGAAAGAATTTGTATGAGTTCATATAACAATTTATGTTTCGTTTAATCTTACATCTAAGCTGTAGTAAGACAGATAGTCAAAGACTAAATGTATCTTTTCATCATTGTATGCGTACAGCACTCCGTATAAAACGCATAAAAGAAATCACCATAAAAGACCTTTACCTGAAATGTACATTAAGACCCCTACATTATAGAAGAACGGTACACCTTACGATGATGTTGAAGTGGTGGTCAAATGACCCGCTGCACATTGTAAACTCTGAACTCCAAACTCGGAGACAGCAAAAAGTGGTGATAAAACTGGATGCCCCAAAAACAGAAAAATATAGAAAATCCTCCCTCTATTTAGGTACATCAATATGGGATAAATTACCAACTGAACTACAAAAAACTAGGGACACATCTTACTTTAAAATACAGGTTAAGGGATTTCTTCTGAATAGACCAGATATAACTAGTTTGGAATAAATACACAATATTGACCGTACCACCAAACAGCAACCAGTATTGTCCTGTTGTCCTGTGTGTCTTGTATATATATTGTATGTCCTTTTGTTTATTGTTTGACTACAAGGAAGAACGCCCAGTGCTGGGTGATTTGTTTGTTCTATCTGAATAAAAAAAAAATAAAAAAAATCTTAAATATCAGTCGGTTACCACCCATGTTCTGTATCCACAAAGTCGTTGTCATTCTGAATTATTTTCATGCGGTCACATAGAGTTATTACCTCGAGGACTTCCTTATTCCTACAGTCTACACCTAGCTAGTCTAGGTCCCTGTAATCGTTTGATTTTGTTGGGATGAATTGGGTCAGAGGTCTGCAAGTAAAAAAAGATCCCCGATATAAAATATCTCCAATCTTTTGTTCGGATTTGTAGCCCACTACCCTCCAACTAGCTACATATTTGAACGGGTGGTTCTAAAAATCGCCGATCATTCTGTCGGCAAGTGGAACAACACTTATTCCTAGACTTGTTCATCATTTATTCATCTTGACCCTTTCTTTCTTCCCTACACAGTGGATTTATTGTTGGGAAACTCGGAGGGATCTTGTTCAAGCGTGTATTTCAAAGCAGGAACATCTGAGAATTCTTGTTTTATTCCTCAGGCAATCAGTCGGCAAAGGCAGCCGACATGGCACAGATCCATATTCCTTATCAGGCGTCTATGAGAATGTTTTACATTAATTCAATGTGGCACTATAAGCTTGTTAGCTCTGTGCGAATACAGAAATGTCTCATGGAACTACATTTATGACAACTAACGAAGCTGTACAGAGAAACCTGATAATATGTGAAATGCCTTAGACAAGTGCGGGATGACTAAGTTCTTATCATTATATACCTATGGGCGAATGTGGCACTTTTAGTGACCAGGAGTCGGGATTCCACTACTCAGTGACTAAATAATATTCATACGTCCCTACATACCACATAACCTGAGCACTCAGTGAATATTTCCGGGCTCCGATTCCATTCAGGTACACTAACCATCTCTTCATATTTCATTCGAGTATGCTTGCATTCTCTATATATACGATATAGCTAGAGTTTCTTTGGTAGGTATTTCATTGAACGTCCATTGTATTATTATATACCTATGCACTAAATCAGTGTAAATACGTACTGCTCCTAGGGGTACAGTTATCGTACACAGAATGCACTGTACGCCGTGATTCTTTGTACCGGTGGCTTTGGGTATCGACAGACTGCACCCTTTGACTAACAGACTGCATCCTTTGACCCTCACCGGCACGCTTTGGCTGACAGACTGCACCCTTTGAAGAAATAACGCATTTTGATTGGTCGAGAGGCTGACAACAGAATTTTAGGTGCCAGATTCAAAAATGGCAGATCCCTTCACTTCGGGAGTTCTGTGGCGTCGTATAGTACCCACAGAGCGAGTTAGTGAAAAAATACATCAAACATCGAGGTGGAATACGATAACGAACCACATGATACACTTTAGATAGCTTAGATATGCGAGAAATATCGATTTCGATACGTTCACGGGCCGAGCGGGCGACTCGTCGATGTCAACAAGTAGCGGAGACACTGCACCGCTCAAGTGTAGCTGTCCGACGGCACGATCGAGCGTAGCAGGGTGATCGCTTGCTAATTTATGCAGCGCTATAATGTATTCGCGCCTGCGCGGTGATCACATCCGGTTGTCAACTTCCGGCATGTCTGCTGAAGTACACATCGTCTTTGCGAGTTGTAAAATGTGACTTCTACGTCGAATTACGGTCAGTTTTAGCAAATTAAGACCGAATTAAGGTATATAATAATATGAAACCATAGTCATGGTGCCAATACGGGTTAGATTTACTCGTTGTTTCGGAGAAATTCGTTCTGAACTCGCCGTGCCGGCTCGTTCAGAACGAATTTCTCCGAAACAACTCATAAATCTAACCCGTATTGTCACCATGACTATGGTTTCACATATTATTGCATAATGAATCATTAACAGTTGGCATCAGAAAACCTTCTGTGGTTCAATCAATGCTTTGTACTATACACCTATGCACTCAAATACTCCAAATACCAACCTAAGCTGTCCATTTGGTATTTGAGACGTACCACCATACTGGGCCGGTATGGCGCCGTACCACCACACTTTGAACATTCAATAGTCTCCACCCAGATGTTGTGGTATGCGTTGCACTAAATACCTCTGCGTGGAGAATTATGATGACGCATGCACGTGGTGCGTAGCATAAAACAACATCTGCACTACCAGCACAGTTTGATTTCGGCTTCGAGAACTTATTTTTGTAAGTTATTAGATAATTACGAATATTTAGAGGTGTATAGTACAAGTGAAACTTGTTAACCTAATTGGGACAGGTCCTCGTACCTTGTTTCTTTCGCTAAATCTACCACATTTGCTCTACGAGCTCATGATTTAGCAAAAGAAACGCGGTACGAGGACCCGTCCCAATTAATTAACTAGTTTCCCTAAAATATCTACCAATAGTTCTAAATATTGATGATACAGTTTATATGGAAGTGCATTTGATATAACTAATTCTGTAGGATGTGTGTGAGGTCAATTCTTAGAGCATGTCCTAGCCAACTGTGTTCAAGACAGTGCCTGGGTTGTAGGTAAAGAACAATGTACGGTTTATAAGAACTACTCTTGTGTTTATCATACTAAAGAAGGAACCAACAAGTCTGAGTCTGAAGTGGAGCGATATCCGCCTAGTGAATATCGCATAGCATTCAAACAAGTGGGAGAACAATGACCTTGACCAACAAGAGTCGCTTTCTTATTTATCTCACCCCTGTTCACACTAAAAGAAGAGACAACACACTGGATAAATGACATAATAGACCATGGAGAACGGACTGTAACACTTGTATTCGCTCGGAGAGCGAATTACCAATGTTAAGCCCATGGGACAATAACAGCAGGGATGAGATTATCATAAAACTGGATGAGTTTTAATCTTGGCCATCGTATTCCACGACTGGAGTTTGTCAAAGTGACTTCATGAGGTGAAGCCGAGTGAAGTCCGGAGCCAAAACTTCAGGAGTGGCATGCAGTGGCCAAGATTAAAACGAATCAGGTTATGATTTTATCCTACCCTATCTCCTCGATTTTTGAATATTACGTGATAACAATGCTGTATGCCACTAGTGGCATATAAAACTGCGTATGCCAGTCAGCGTGGCATACGGAAACCCAATGTTAAGCCTATGGGATTTTATATTAGGGGTAGGATAAAAACCATCACTCTTTAAATGCTTACTGACCCCTGTACATTGTTGTATGGCCAAGGCCCAGGCTCACATACCTGGAATACTCAATAAATTGCTATTTCCTGTGATTTCTTATTAATCTTTAACATGTGAAGATGTAATAAAAAGAAAACAGACATGGCTTTTGTATCTGTATGTAGATACTCACTTCAAGACTCGGCTAATGGCGTCATGGAAAGTATTTAACCGTCTGGGAGTTTTTATTTATTTCCACAGACAACATCCAGTCAGTTTTCATAATGTGCAGCACAGCTTTGAGGCGCTCCATGCTGCTTAGAGTTGCTCGCCTCTCCTGAAGAGTTCCTCTTAGATACACATTATCAGTCAGTAGAGCACAGACTACAGTACATTCATTAAAGCCAGTCTAAATGTATAGATGGTACAGCAGGAGTGCACAGTACACATGTTGGGTCTTTGATGACTAATACAGCATCTATATATCGTTAGAATGAGCAGGGCTTTAAACAAAATGTGAAAAAGAAGCATCGGGAAAGTTCCCCAGCACAACATTATCCAAGTCTCTTGTCGCTGCCCAAATACACATCAAGTGGAGCATAAATTAGATTGAATTATTCATATCCATCATCTATGGCAGGAGGGTTTTTCCTTATCATTAGATAAATTGGAATATGCATGGGGGACCTTGGCAATTTGGAGTGCTGAGCGAATGGCTTAGGCTTGTGCCTGGCAGGGAGATGAATACAGTATATCAGCTGGTGGGTAATCAAGGCGTAGCTACATAGCTCCGTATCTAGATGTTTCAGGAGGGTTAGACATTTAAGTAATATACGCAATTCGTGAGAGAAACTGACCCCTACATTGCATACAATCTAGAGAGAACGACTAGAGTTTCTCCTTAATTCTTGTAGTTAAACAAGAAATTAAGAAATGTTGATGTATTTTATAATGCTATGGATTAGCATAGCCTGTATAGATGTTGCTGTATTTGCTGTTCGGAGTAGAGTAGTAATATAGATTTATCATTTGCTATAAATTGGGGACCTACCAAGCGAGAAACGCAGCGATTTCCAGAATCGCCGACACATAAAGGTGTGTGTGTGAGATATTATTTCAGAGTAATATCTCCCACCGATAATTTAGCATCTCACAAGCAATAATCAAATGAAATCTGAAATATTATCATATACCCGTGTGCAAATACCTCAGTTTTATTGACCAGGAGTACAGATTCCGTTCGACACTGAGTGACGAAAAAATAATCATACGTCCCTCTGTACCACTTGACCACTTTCATTCTCGAAAAAGTGAGTTGTAAAATGGTGTTTTAAAAAAAAGATTTCTAGGTACATAATAATAAGGAAACATAGTCAGTGTACCTGAATACCATCTGTTCCTCGATATTTTGATCGGATTTATGTTCACCTCGTTCTTCGAACTCGGTGAATATTTCCGACCAAAATATCTCTGAATAGATTCCATTCAGGCACACTAACCATGTCTCCATATAATAAGCTCACATACACACCGTTTTGTGTTGACGATTCCAGAAATCACTGTGTTTCTTATCTGGTGTGTCCCTGGCAAAATGGTGTTTTTCTGGAGAACAGCACTAGACTAATTACTCACTAATTACTTGCACAATTACATAAGTGTAAGGTAAGTGTAAAATGTATGGTAAAGACGATGGGTCAATGAAGGTTCAATAAGGACTGTGGGCGAGCATTTGCTCAATCATTTACTCATGTTGAGCACTCAATTAGCCATGAACCATGTTCTAGTACAAAGCATAGTCCTTCAAGTAGATATATTGTTCAGTGATTCTTGGTGGAAAGCATTTTTCAAGGTATAATTGTCAGCCTGTTGAGATATTCTCGATAACTTATTCCATATATTAAGTCCTACATAAATAGATGGTTTTCGAAAATTGTCCTTTCTAGGATGGGTAATAGAAATATATTATTTTCTAGCGGATCTGGTAGCTCTAATATCCTGTTTTAAATCAAAAGCATCAACTTTATATAGACTTATAACGATACCCATTCAAGCAGCATCAAACGCCTTTTTCTAAGTACCATGACATAACATTTTGACAATAACTCTACCTTACTTATATAAATACCATCCCTATAAGAGTCTTTTCCTAAGGCAATTCTTCAACCTATGTTTATCGATCTATCTACTATTTGCTGCCCACTACCCTACTCCTGACTCACTGCCCACTGCCCTACTCCTGACTCACTGCCCACTGCCACACTCCTGACTCACTGCCCACTGCCACACTCCTGACTCACTGCCCACTGCCACACTCCTGACTCACTGCCACTGACGTCCTCCTGACTCACTACACACTGTCTTATCCCTGACTCACTGCCCACTGTCTTACTCCTGACTCACTGCCCAATGACATACTCCTGACTCACTGCCCACTGCCACACTCCTGACTCACTGCCCACTGACATACTCCTGACTCACTGCCCACTGACATACTCCTGACTCACTGCCCACTGTCTTACTCCTGACTCACTGCCCACTGACATACTCCTGACTCACTGCCCACTGACATACTCCTGACTCACTACATACTGTCTTATACCTGACTCACTGCCCACTGACATACTCTTCCGACTAACCCGAATTTTCGCGGGAATATCGGGCACACGACACATACCCCGATGTTCACTTGACTCCCACTGCTGACACAGTTACGCCCCTGGAGAACAGGCCCTTCTCGGCGCGATGCCCGGGACCCTGACAGAGCCCCTGCCCCGTTCCTCCAGGTGCTCCCCAGAGGCGTGGGCGTCAGCGTGGGCGGGAAACTGCAGGTGTCCGGGAAGGGCGTGGGTGGCGGAGATGGGGATGGATGGCTGTGGGGGTGGGGTGGCGGAGATGATGGGGGGCGGATGGCAGTGGGGGTGGGGTGATAGAAGTAACTAGGGGTGGTTGCCAGTGGGGGTTGGGTGGCGGAGATGCTGTGTGTGGATAGCTGTGGGGGTGGGGTGACAGAAATGTTGGGGGGTGAATGGCAGAAATGTTTTGGGGTTGATGGCAGTAGGGGAGGAGTGGCAGAAATGCTGTGGGGGTGGACGGCGGTGGGGGTGGGGTGACAATTCTTCAACCTATGTTTATCGATCTATCTACTATTTGCTGCCCACTGCCCTACTCCTGACTCACTGCCCACTGCCCTACTCCTGACTCACTGCCCACTGCCACACTCCTGACTCACTGCCCACTGCCACACTCCTGACTCACTGCCCACTGCCACACTCCTGACTCACTGCCACTGACGTCCTCCTGACTCACTACACACTGTCTTATCCCTGACTCACTGCCCACTGTCTTACTCCTGACTCACTGCCCAATGACATACTCCTGACTCACTGCCCACTGCCACACTCCTGACTCACTGCCCACTGACATACTCCTGACTCACTGCCCACTGACATACTCCTGACTCACTGCCCACTGTCTTACTCCTGACTCACTGCCCACTGACATACTCCTGACTCACTGCCCACTGACATACTCCTGACTCACTACATACTGTCTTATACCTGACTCACTGCCCACTGACATACTCTTCCGACTAACCCGAATTTTCGCGGGAATATCGGGCACACGACACATACCCCGATGTTCACTTGACTCCCACTGCTGACACAGTTACGCCCCTGGAGAACAGGCCCTTCTCGGCGCGATGCCCGGGACCCTGACAGAGCCCCTGCCCCGTTCCTCCAGGTGCTCCCCAGAGGCGTGGGCGTCAGCGTGGGCGGGAAACTGCAGGTGTCCGGGAAGGGCGTGGGTGGCGGAGATGGGGATGGATGGCTGTGGGGGTGGGGTGGCGGAGATGATGGGGGGCGGATGGCAGTGGGGGTGGGGTGATAGAAGTAACTAGGGGTGGTTGCCAGTGGGGGTTGGGTGGCGGAGATGCTGTGTGTGGATAGCTGTGGGGGTGGGGTGACAGAAATGTTGGGGGGTGAATGGCAGAAATGTTTTGGGGTTGATGGCAGTAGGGGAGGAGTGGCAGAAATGCTGTGGGGGTGGACGGCGGTGGGGGTGGGGTGACAGAGATACTGCGGGTGGATGGCGGTCGGGATTGAGTGGCGGGGATGGCGGGAGGTGGATGGCAGTGGGGATGGAGTGGCGGGGATGGTGGGAGGTGGATGGCAGTGTGGATGGAGTGGCGGGGATGGTGGGAGGTGGATGGCAGTGGGGATGGAGTGGCGGGGATGGTGGTAGGTGGATGGCAGTGGGGATGGAGTGGCGGGGATGGTGGGAGGTGGATGGCAGTGTGGATGGAGTGGCGGGGATGGTGGGAGGTGGATGGCAGTGGGGATGGAGTGGCGGGGATGGTGGTAGGTGGATGGCAGTGTGGATGGAGTGGCGGGGATGGTGGTAGGTGGATGGCAGTGGGGATGGAGTGGCGGGGATGGTGGGAGGTGGATGGCAGTGGGGATGGAGTGGCGGGGATGGCGGGAGGTGGATCGCAGTGGGGATGAAGTGGCGGGGATGGTGGGAGGTGGATGGCGGTGGGGATAGAGTGGTGGGGATGGCGGGAGGTGGATGGCAGTGGGGATGGAGTGGCGGGGATGGTGGGAGTTTGATGGCAGTGGGGATGGAGTGGCGGGGATGGTGGGAGGTGGATGGCAGTGGGGATGGAGTGGCGGGGATGGTGGGAGGTGGATGGCAGTAGGGATGGAGTGGCGGGGATGGTGGGAGGTGGATGGCAGTGGGGATGGAGTGGCGGGGATGGTGGGAGGTGGATGGCAGTGGGGATGGAGTGGCGGGGATGGTGGGAGGTGGATGGCGGTGGGGATGGAGTGGCGGGGATGGCGGGAGGTGGATGGCAGTGAGGATGGCGTAAGTACCTATGGATGGATGGCAGTGGGGGTGGTGGAGATATAGCAGTGGGGTGTCAGAAATGTAGGGGGTGGATGGCTGTGGGGGAGGGGATAGCAGAGATGCTGGGGTTGGATGACAGTGGGGGTGGGGTGGCAGAGATGCTGGGGTTGGATGACAGTGGGGGTGGGGTGGCAGAGATGCTGGGGTTGGATGACAGTGGGGGTGGGGTGGCAGAGATGCTGGGGTTGGATGACAGTGGGGGTGGGGTGGCAGAGATGCTGGGGTTGGATGACAGTCGGGATGGGATGGCAAGAGATACTAGGAGATGGAGGGGTGGGGTGGCAGAAATGCTGGTGTGGATGGCAATGGGTGTGGGGTGGCAGAAATGCTGGTGTGGATGGCAGTGGGTGTGGGGTGGCAGAAATACTGGCGGTTGGGGGGTTGGATGGCAGTGAGGGCAGGGTGACAGAGATACCTGGGGGTGGATTGCATTGAGGTTGGGGTGTCAGAGATGCTGGTGGAGGTGGATGGTAGTGGGGGTGGGGTGTATAATAAAGACCAGACATATATTAAGGATATGCATATTGATAACAGAACTCAGTTCCTGATGGTCATTAGTACGTAACTTGCCCCATGGGCTTATTACGTATTGAAGGCCGACAGGAGTTCCGTACTGCTATCAATATACACATCCTAAAGCTGTCTTGTCATAGTACCTCCTCTTTTGATTATCATCTTAATATTCTCATTATTAACTGATGGTTTGAATTTTCCTTCTGTTTTATTTCTTGAAAGGCCTCACAAATCATTTAATAGTAGAAGTGCCAAGTCACGCTTGCTTGACTGAAGTGATTCAGGATATCTTTTTTCAAGTTAAAGGTTAGCTGTAGACAACCACACACACTGCATCGCTCCGGGTTGTTGTCAGCAAATATTACATAAGTTACTCGAGCGTTGCAGTGTGATAACCACTCGCTGGTTAAGGACAGTTCCTTGGGAATTGTCGGCAATCAGCAAGATATCTGTGTATACTCACCAAGTATATGTGTTTTGGCTTCCCGACGTGGAATGTAAAAGCAACACTAAGAATGTGGTTGGAGATCGATCGCTTGATAACATCACGTACGCCAGCCTCGCTTTCATTTCAAAACAAGCATTGTACCGTAATCGGGTAAACGATGCTTTGCCCGGCAAAGTTGACAATGGGATTTTGGTAAATATTTAACGATATGAATACGTTTGAGGGTACAGTAAAACCTCGCTTCCGGGATACCCGGCCTAAAGGGACACCTCCGCTTAAGGGGACATTTTGCGCGGAACGAAAATTGTACCCTCTGTTCAGATTTGATCTTATTTCTCTCTCTTTAATGAGTTTATTTAACCCTTCTTAAGGGGTCACCCTGTAAAAAGCACCCCTCTCATAAGATCTCACACTCTCTGAGTGGTATACTGTACAAGGTTCTCACTACGCTCTATGGGAGAAGAATGGCACATAGTATTCCCGCTAGGTGGCATCATTGAGATTATAGGAATCTTTTGGTAGCATTGATGTTCGTCTTTAGCACGGGAGGCAGGCCAGTGGATTCTCAAGGCTCTAAGCCTAGTTCGTTAAGAATTCTTCTCCTATAAAGCGTAGTGAGAGTACAGCATACCAATTAGAGAGTGTGAGATCTTATGAGAGGGGTGGTAAAAACTGCTTCTCAACCTCGGTTAGGGCGTGGCTTTGGAGGGATACCTTATCAAATTTGATGGGACAGTATGGGCACAACACTCCAGATTATCTTGACTACCATATGAGCTAATAGGCCACGACATACGACAATACCTTGTGTGAACAAATAGGATAAGATATTTTTTTATTATCAAGATGGGTTTATTGACATTTCGTGCTCGTATCCTATGTGGAGTCGATCTTCGGTACAGGATAAACGAAATTTCTAAAGATAAACGTAGGACGTGGCTAAAACCCCTCTAATGCAAACCCAACAAGATATTTTTGATGAAATCCATTGATAACTGGACCAGCCACCTGGTGTTTTGTTTGCATCGGGAGTAAGATGGCTGCTTCCATAATACAATAGCTATGTGCCCTATATATTAACTTCAACCAACAAGCATTTCATTTTCTGTGGATATGATCACTTCTGTCATCCGTATCAGGTCCATTAGTCCTACCCAATTTATATAATCATTGCTCAGAAAAAACCAGAAAGGGAAACTGGAGATATGGCTGGTTCTTCATGAAACAAATGGTATTGATTTACTAAAAGGACCTACAGGTTCTATTAATACAAAAAGCTCATATCAAAATCATAACCAATTATCATAATTACATTATTATGATAAAGAAGACATGCACTGGAGATTATAGAACGTAATTTGCGACAAATACTTTAAATCAAATAACTGCATCGAATTAATGAGAAAATAATTTTGATGAAACTTGTCCAATGTTTGAAAGGAAGTTCAAAACTTCACAGGCAAATTGGATGAGGTATAGAATAAGAAATTAAAGGCATATCCTACAACTCACAGTGGCGCCATTTTCAAATAACGACAATTATCGATTCGAACCGGCTCCTTTGTTTTATTCTAATACCAAATGAGAGTTACACTTAAGTGGACACTTAAGTGTCTGCTTATGTGGGGTGTCTGCTTAAGGGCCGCGTCCACCAGACCCGACAGTCCGACACACCTCCCGACACACTCTGACATGCCCTCTGCGACACAAATTTTGCTTGTCGGCGACATTTTTTTTGATTGAGCACAGTTCTACGACAAGAGTCTACGACACACCCCAACACGCGCCGACACCAGGGGCTGTGACGGAAGCCCCCCAACACACTCCGACCCGATTGAACATGTTAAAAAATTTTAAAAAATTGTGACATAATACCCCATTGGGTATTTTTCTGAAATATCTGATTGGGCATTGGATACAACCTTCCCAATGGTTAGTCTATGGAGAAAAAATACAAGGGGTAAGATAAACTGTTATAACCCACAGATACCCCACAGACGCCTACCAGACACCTATAGTAGCCTATGCAGGCCGGTAGACTGGTGTCTAGACAATCAGACACCAGGCAATACACACGATAAACTAAGAATCAAGATAATCTGGAGTGTTGTCCCCACGCCACCCAGGCATATTTGACTCGCATCGTGAATATTCATAAGCAGAGGGGCAGTGTGCTAAAATACATAGGCGGTGCTATGTCTGAACTCGGCGTTTTATAACAATATGGAATTGGAATGGATTTTAATTTTCGGGGTAAATTGGCAGATATGCCTTTAAACACCTGAATGCGACAAATACATGAAAAACACAAGGGATAATCATACAGAAAGTTTTCTGAGAGCTAAAGTTGTGAATGGAAAACCTAAAATCAGTTCTGAGTTTTAATGACTAATTTTATTCTCTTTATTTAGACTGCGAAAGCATCAGCTTTGCAGCCGGTATAATTTGCCTCAACAGTACCTGCATTGGGTGCATTTCACACCTTTCCCCCTAGTCTCAGATAATTCTCCTACAAAATTCTCATAGCAGAGTGCTTCTACCATTTTCCAGGAAAAATGTCGAAAATTTTTTTTTCCGAGAGAATAACGTCTCCCCTACACACTCGCACTGGAGAGTTGACTGGAGAAAACCCATCTCGCACGATGCATTTTTTACGCCAAAAATGTCGAATTTGATTCACATGGAAGGACACAGCTGGTACATAGTCTCAGACATGATCCAAGTGAACACTCTCAGTGGGACTCAAGTAACCTTGAGGTGAAGGGTGTGAACAACATATGACAAGCATATAAAAAAGCACATTGGCAGGGAGATATGTATTGTCTTTTCCTGAATAATAAACAAACAAACAAAAACAACATATGATCCTGCTTGCTGGTCTCCTACTGGTCAGGTTAGGTACTTAGTCAGCGAGTCAACAGTATAATTTTCATGATTAAAGAAAAGTAATTATTTTCAAGTTTGGCTCCGTCCATCTTGCTCATGAAAATACCTTTGCATGTGGCCTGTACCTCCAACATTGACATTCATTAAGCTAAGCGATCTCCGGAATCGCCAACAAAAAATGTCATGTATGTGAGATATCATTTCATAGTAAAGGTTTTGATTACGGTATTACCAATAAAGTTTGATGAAAATTTAATATGGTTACAAAATCCCTAAAGAATGACACACACATATATGTACACATGCCTATGAAAGTTTAAGGTTGGAGCTCATATCCCATCGAGTTTGAATGGCATAGTAATTCACGAGGTGTAGCTGCATAAATAACGTAGCGATTCAAACCTGGGAGCTGTTTCAAAAGTCGGGAGGGTGCTAAACGAGAGTACTCACCGCCAAAGCGAGAGCTAACAATGGCACTTGAAGCGTCGCTGTCGAGGTGGAGGTGCCGCTCGCTATTGGGTATTGCCATCTATTGGTACTGGTTTTGCTGCCGCTTTGATTCAAAGTGCCGCTCGCTTTTGCGGCCTTTCGCTTTGAAAATGTGATGTGCCGCTGGCGAGACTTCACTCAACTTTTGAAACAGCTCCCAGATTCCCTAATTTCTCTCACTTTGACTAATTAGCTAACATTTGGGACATCATCCCCCATTGAGTATTTTCTCTCTAAATACTCCAGGGACCTGTTTCACTAGTTTCATGACATGTCTAGATGGCGTCTAGATGGTGTGTCCCCTTTCATAAGAACTAGACATTAAACTTTGTTTTGTCCGTTCTTGCTTGTACTGTTGGTGCCGCCTTTCATATCTGTCTAACACCCTTGTCATGAATCTAGTGAAACAGGTCCATGCTGTGTAGATTTGTCTAATTCTTATGTTTGGGGTCTGTCTTTTCCTAAGGGCAGCTACTTGTGTTGTCACAAAACTAGACAACCCCAATGTCTGTATGGTGTCACAGACATGTCACGAAACTAGTGAAACAGGTCCCTGGTCCATTGAGATTGAGTTCCCAAAGCTAAGTCTATGGGGAAAACTTTCATGGGTGAGAAGATAAATATGTATATATATATATATAGATACAGATATATAAAACAATAAATAAATGAGATATTGGTAGACACCTGTCAATTAATACCTAAAATAAGAGTCTTTTATAAAGACGCACACACACACACACACACACCTACACACCTACACACCTACACACCTACACACCTACACACCTACACACACACACACACACACACACACACACACACACACACACACACACACACACACACACACACACACACACACACACATATATTTTTATTTATTTATTGTACTGTAAGGGGGTACATACAATGGTCTCTGCATAGCAGTTATTCTGACCATTGGTCATAAACCTTTACAAATGTTCCGTCGGTAACTTGTAGTTTGAGAAATAGGTATTTACATTGTGATATGGTAGAAATGATAATGAGTTTGATGAAGCAAAAGACACATACCTTAGATGATAGCAAAGTTAGATTTAGTCAAACCTAACCCGATAATATCTAGTCAAACGTGTCATAAAACTTCGCCCTTATGTGCTTTTTATAGCTGTAAAGATTACCATCTTGAATTTCAAGTGGAAGGTTGTTCCAGTCATTCATTCCTATGTAAATAGGGCTGCGTCTAAAAAAAGCAGTCTCTTCAGTCTGATGGTTCGTTTGCATTGCGTACGTGTCTTAGGTTCATTCACAGTCTGTATATTTGCAGCATATTTTCTCAAGTATAACAGTTTTAAGTATTTCCGTCTTTTTTCCAGCATTTCTACCTTACAGGTTTTGTGCAGTTCTCTGATATATATATATATATATATATATATATATATATATATATATATATATATATATATGTATGTATATATACATATAAGCAGGTGGAAGTTCAGGAGTAACAGTCATCCATGTGTTGACATAGTGTGGCCGAGCAGTGAATTCTCTCGCGCCTAGGAGACTGCTGTGTTTGCCTTGGTCTTCATGTACACACGGGAGAAGTGGTTGACAGCCGCCCTGCCCAGCACCGTGCCTCCAGTACGTCACAGACCCGGCTGTGTACACCCACACAGCAGTCACCTGCAGCTTAATGAATTAACGCTCTAATATGCAATCTCCCCATCGCCGCCATGTTTGCACGTCTGGGGCCTGTTCCCGAAAAAAATGTTAGTCATGAGAAACTTTTCCATTTAGCCTCCGAGTGGGTAATCAAAGTCTGATATAAACAGTAATATATTGGGCAGTGAATCGGGTATTTGGTAAAGAAGGAACTGGAAACTAACATCCTTTTTCGGAACTTGCCTCTGAAGCGTGGCTGGCTGGGCATTTACACTAGATGATTATCGGTAACGAATCTTTAGCACTGGTCCCCTTTCAGCCGTCAATGGCTAGAGATCGTCTAGAGTTAACATTAACTGATTTTAACTCGGCAGCCCCACCAATACCCGAGATAGAAACACAGAAGAATCAATCACAGGCAGGCTAGTATCATGAACTGTTCTTCCGATGTATTCAGGTCGCAGAAGGAGAATAACATACGGACACACATATGTAACGAGATGACTCTCCCATCCTAGTCGTTTTCCTCCCAGAAGCTCTCCTCTGATAGTCCTTATTCTTCTCACTGTCCCCCAATATTAAAAAGCCCCCTGTTCATGCACCGTGAATGTATCCTATGTGTAACGTCCTTATTCTCTTGTTTGTCATCTCTTTCTTGTCTGAGCCATATTTGTTATTTTTAATGCAAACCGTTCAGTTCACAAATTTGAATTTGTTCAATACAACGCTGTGTGGACTATAACCTCGTTTTCACTGTTCTGTACGACATGCTATAGTTCTAATCATGTAAAACCTGTCTATAAATCAGAGTAAACTATTGTATGTCTCGTTTAATATATCATATTGTTAAACTAGGGGCAAATAGTATTTTCATCATTGATGAATGAGCGTGCAATTATATATGAATAACAATTAACAGGTTTGAGTTAAACTCAGCCTATGGATAGTTTTCTGTAACTCACTTGCACCCAGTCAACGTGCCATTTCTGCAACTGCCTAAGATAGGATGCAAATACATCAAGCCCCAGTGGGTCTTGGTCATGGTCAGCTGGGCACACCTCTAAGACACTGAGACACTGGCTTCCTGCTCTGTTCCCAATAGCACAGTGTATAACACACAGATAGTGAAGGGATAGTTTATGTGCAGTACCCTGAAAGTCTATATGGACCCCTCTAACCTCTAGATGATGTATTTAACATGTGCAAACGTGCAGATAGTGAAGGGATAGATTTTTCTCAGCACGCTGAAAGTGTATGTGACCTTTTATAGGCAACGTATATATATATAGCACGAGCAAGCACGCTCTAAAAAGTGGAGAGGCTGGTGAGGGGCAGCTGGGACCTGTTTCAGTAGTTTCGTGACATGTCTAGATGGCGTCTGTGACACCATACGGACAGATCACAAGACTGCAATCGATGACACGCGGAATTTCACTCACTTTCCGTAGGAATTAAGCAATGACACGCTAACACGAGTAGGGGATACATATAAACTATAATCGTTCCAAATATAAAGACGATTGGCCGCTCCGATCCGCTGATATTTGCTATACTTTTTCCGCTGTTACTTGCACTGGTGGTGCCGCTGTTGATGCCTGTCTAGGCCTAATGTCACGAAACTACTGAAACAGGCCCCTGGTGTCAACAATAGATCGCTCAATCTCACTCCCTCCCCACCATAACATGGCACGAAGAACTGCTTACGTGACGCCGTTGCCCATTTAGAATTAAGAAGTCATGCGGATGCAGCTTAATGATGAATGACAACCCCAATGGCAAGCAAAATTAAATTCCGATGAAATATTAAATTGCTGTGTCAGAGAAAAGAATTGACGTAACAGAAGAAATCGTCGACATGCAAGTACCCTGGTTGAATACGGTCATTAAATTGAATGAGGCCTCGAGCAGAGGTCAGTTGATTAATGCAGGGTTATGAGCCAGCATTGACCATCCACAATGATGCAGGATCCCAATTTCATTTTAATGCTAAAGTATACACTTCTGTTTGTTGTTTTGTTTGTTTGAGCAAAAATCTCATTTATAGGCATATCGGACAATTTACTTTGAAAAGTATAACCCATGTCATTTTACTTGAAGTTGAATATGAGGATTTATTCAGGAAATCGGGGCTTACCATGCTGGAAAATAGAGATTGATATCGTCATAATATCATAGTAGAATATAGCGAATTTGAACAAAGTTGGATTCTAAATAGTAAAGCCCATATCATCTTGAAGTGAATGAAACCATATTTCCAGGGCATTTCCTATACGAATCAGTCAAATAAAAACTAAACAAAGGAAAATGAGCCTATTGTACCCATTAGGTTATGTCAAACTACACAAAATTTTTATTTGACTCATTTGACACTAAAATGAATCACTGAAAGATAGGGCTATTTCTTAGCCCTAAGCCAAACTCCAGGGTAAATATAAACTAAAAAAACTTTAAAAACTAAAAAAAAAGAAGAAACAGCTAGGACTAATGATTACCAATATCTAAAGATTAGATGTCGCCATTGTGAATTGTATGATATGCCTTTAAAAGAAGATACATTGGTGTCTCTGGCGTCTTTGCTTTCCACACGTGTTCTTTTCAGCTTCATCCGGCGTTTACTCAAGACGATTATAGGCGACGGGTCTTGAACTGGTGAATGCGCAGTGTATACCTTGTTTCTCCTTCTAGGACCTTCAGGACCCCTGACGAAATCAAAGGGCGTTGATTCTGTCAGTCGCAAAAGACATCCGTCGGTAATGCCACATTGCATAATCTATGTAGAAAATGTCTTTGGTCCTTTCACTAGTTCGGTTGTTTCAAATGACTGATTTTGAGTCAGCAGTGCTTTTAGGCCTGGCGTCCACCTACTACGATATGGCCCCAATATGGTCTACGATGTACCTCCCGATAAAAAATCAAAATCGCGTCGGAAGGTCACCTAATATCGGGGCAGTTGATCACGTTTCGGCGATTAGACACCGATAAAAACCCCATACAATGCGTGTCTACGATTTTGTACCTTCCCGATATGTCTCCGATATTAACTTTTTGTATCGGAGCCATATCGGGAGGTCTAAACTTTTATCGTACTAGATGAACGCCGTGCTTAAGTCTGTCAGCGGTTCCTGGCTGTAGATCGGTGACGGTAAATCGGCCAATGGAAACGGGTTTATACACGGCATGGAGAGTTCAATACTGCATACTGTCAGAGGGCCATGCTTACAGGCGATACAGTGCTGCTGGTTTAAAGGCATATCCAACAATTCACAGTGGTACCAACTGGTAATCCTTAAATATTGTCATCTATCAGTCAAATCTGATTCTTTGTGATTCATTCTAATTTCAAATGAGTAAATTTAATGTTTTGTACAGTTTAGCCAATCTTGATAGGTAATATACCAATATGCCAATATACACTTGGTTGATTTACATAAGAAAGGTACTTAAAAATATGTTTTTCCCAAGTCTTTAAAAAATATGAACAGTGACCCATGAATTTTAAAAGCTTAAAGGTGTAATACTAGACATCTACTATATTCTGTGAAAGTTTGAAGAAAATGACAAAGGTTTTACTATGTGAATAACAATTCTTAAGAATTTCCATATATTGAGATACATTCTATATTATATATAGAATTATCATAATATTGATCCCTAGATTAAAAAACCCACTGTGATCCCCGATTCTTAACTTAGATATGTGTCAGAGAAACTTAGAGATCATCATATTCCATTTCCAGGAAGATGCCATGGGTTTTAATTTCAAGCCAAATATGTCCGATATGCCTTTAAGAACATGTATGCACGTGAATATAGGTTACAGCGGTGACGTGACCGTGCGTGAGTGGGCGGGGGTCTGGTAGGGAGCGGCTCGTGACAGATGTTCGCTCGTCCATCGATCTTTAGCTGCTCACAGTCCTCAAGCATTCGAGCAGTTGCCTACCTCGCAGTTCTGCACAGATTTTCATGGGTTACCTCAGCACACCCTAATATACCCTCGTACACATATTATCATATACCTGTGGCCGTATATTCTACGTATACCGTCCGCTCCTACCCATGTCGTATTTATGGCGATTTCGACCTCAAGTCGCTGTTTTGTGATCTACAAGACGTGGAGCAACCCCCCCCCCCCCCGGTATGTCTAGTAGCAGTGTGCAACTATTTAAAGTACTGCATGGGGTTTCAGTTCACTTTCTAGATTAAATCGGCTGTAATGTATGTGTGAACACGTAGGTGCTCCATATGAATGAACATCGATTGTGTTGCATGTACGACTAGCGGATTCTCTCAAATTGTAAACATCGTCAGGTGCATAGAAAACCGACCATGGCAAGAAAAAGTGCATATTGATGGTCATCTATATTCTAGTCTGACATCGACTATTTGTACGTTTTCGTGTTTAAATGGGGATGGTCAAGCGGAATCGAGGATACAAACTCCTTGAGAAAATTTCGGTACCTATAATCGGGGACACTGAAAGCCATTCATGCGTTTACACCAAATGACTGATTATATATTTTATCTGCACAGCCGGAGCATTTATTTAAATCCTGTATTGTAGATTACCACAAACCAACAACTGGATTTAAAGAAGGCGTTTTTATTACATAGTTACTTAATACATGAATAATTATGACACTACGTCTCGGGACTGGGTTGCCATTCTTCAGGTGTGTTGTATTCCTTTTTGGTTCTACTGAGGTGATCCCTGTGATCCTTGCTATACTTGTTTCTTTAACCCTTTCCCTGCAGCACCCAGTTTCCCTGCCCAGCAGTACACAACAATGGTATGTGATGTGTCATGTGATTTAAGTAATTTGCCTTGGTGACTGATCATATTTTGTTATACTAAATCAAAGGTCAATATGGCTCTTATACATTGTCAAAATTTCTTTTAAATCAAACCATTATCCTTTTATCTATTGCATTTTCTATATAAGTATCAATGATGCCTCTAATGGCTCAGTCACACCGGGGTTACGGAAGCCTACCGGAAAGAAACGGAAGAAAAAAATGGTCATCCGTTGACATCCGCTTTCTTACGCAACTCTTTCGTTAGACCTCCGTATCGCTCCGTTCGCATCCGTACACATCCGCAGTGGTCCGGAAGAGGTCCGTCAAAGTTTTCAACATGTTGAAAACTTTGAACGGAGAGGTTACGGAAGAACACTGATACATTTTCCGTTACTCTTCCGTTACTCTTCCGTTTTCTTCCGTTTCTTACCGTTTCTTTCCGTTTTCTTTCCTTTTTCTTCCGTTTCTCTTCCGTTGCTCTTCCGTTTCTCAGCCGTGTTTTTTTTTTCTAACGGACACGTTACGGATGTATACGGATGGCAACGTATGTCAACGGAAGCCTAACGGATGCTTACGGAAGCATTGCGGATGTATAACGGAAGAGAAACGTAAGACATGCGGATACAAAAGGATATAAACGGCAGAATAACGGTAAAGGAACGGAGGTATTTCTTGTGGTACGGTTGTGTTACGGTTGTGTTACGGAAGCATTACGGAGAGCTTTCTCACTAGATATATAGGTAGGGATGTGCTACCTCCTACATCCTACATCACTACATCCTACTTCCCTACATCCTACATCACTACATCCTACATACCCACATCACTACATCCTACATACCCACATCCTACATCCCACATCCTACATTCCTACATCCCTAAATTCTACATCACTACATCCTACATCCCAACATCCTACATCCCTACATCCCCACATCCTACATCCTACATCACTACATTACTACATCCTACATCCCTACATCCTTACATCCCCACATCCCTACATCCCAACATCCCTACATCTTACATCCCCACATCCTACATCACTAAATCCTACATCACTACATCCTACATCACTAAATCCTACATCACTACATCCTACATCACTATATCCTACATCCCCACATCCTACATCACTACATCCTACATCACTACATCCTACATCACTAGGCTACATCCTACATCGTTACATCACTGCATCCAACATCCACACATCCGACATCACTACATCCTACATCCCTACATCCTACATCACTACATCACTACATCCACATAGTGATGTAGGATGTAGTGATGTAGGAGGTAGGATGTAGGGATGTAGGATGTAGTGATGTAGGATGTAGTTATGTAGGATGTAGTGATGTAGGAGGTAGAATGTAGGATGTGTGGATGTTGGATATAGTGATGTAACGATGTAGGATGTAGCCTAGTGATGTAGGATGTAGTGATGTAGGATGTAGTGATGTAGGATGTGGGGATGTAGGATGTAGTGATGTCGGATGTGTGGATGTTGGATGCAGTGTTGTAACGATGTAGGATGTAGCCTAGTGATGTAGGATGTAGTGATGTAGGATGTAGTGATGTAGGATGTAGTGATGTAGGATGTAGTGATGTGTGGATGTTGGATGTAGTGATGCAGTGATGTAATGATGTAGGATGTAGCCTAGTGATGTAGGATGTAGTGATGTAGGATGTAGTGATGTGGGATGTAGGAGGTAGGATGTAGTGATGTAGGATGTAGTGATGTAGGATGTAGTGATGTAGAAGGTAGGATGTAGGATGTAGTGATGTAGGATGTAGTGATGTAGGATGTAGGATGTAGTGATGTAGGATGTAGTGATGTAGGATGTAGTGATGTAGGATGTAGTGATGTGTGGATGTTGGATGTAGTGATGCAGTGATGTAATGATGTAGGATGTAGCCTAGTGATGTAGGATGTAGTGATGTATGATGTAGGGATGTAGTGATGTAGGGATGTAGTGATGTAGGATGTTGGGATGTAGTGATGTAGGATGTTGGGATGTAGGATGTAATGATGTAGGGGTGTATGATGTAGGGATATACAGATGTAGGGATGTAGGGGTGTAGGATGTAGGGATGTAGGGTGTAGGGATGTAGGATATATGCTTCCGTAAAGTTTCCGCAACCTTTCTGTTACTCTTCCGTAAATATCCGTAACTCTTCCGCAATTTAACGTTAATCCTCCGTTGGCGTCCGTTGGCGTCCGTTACTCTTCCGTACCACTTTCCGTAATTGTCCGTAATTGTCCGTTACTCTTCCGCAACTCTTCCGCAACTCATCCGTATTTGTACGCAACTTGACTGTTTCTCCTCCGGTGCGTTGCATCGGGGGCCTCCTTCCGTTCAACTTTTGCCTACGGAGGCCACCGGATCACGCTCGACACGTCAGTACTCTTACGTAACTCTTCCGTTTCCCGGTGTGACTGAGCCATAAGATGCCTGGAGGCATCTTCCTGCCGTAGCCAGGGGAATGCCTGGAGGCATCTTTCTGCTGTTAAAGGGTTAATTCTGCATTCCATCACCAATAAATCCAACCGATTATGATTGCGTCGGGGGCCTCAAATCGGTCGGTGCCAGATTCAGCAGTGGGTGAGCTTTGTAGCGGTCTATAGGGCACAGAGTGATTGCTAGTTCCACCATCATCCGCCAGGTAGTTGTAAGATAGCGCCACTGTAGTCGGGGGACCACCACTATTTCCTGCTGTCATAATCTAATGATAATCAGAAGACGCGGCTAAATCCTATTCATGGGAAACCCCAAACTACGTCTTTGATAAAATCCATTGATAACTGGACCCGCCACCTGCTGTTTTGCTTAGCATCGGGGGGCAAGATGGCTGCTTCCATAACACAATAGCTACGTGCCCTATAGATTCCCCGCTGCATGTAGCATCATATCAAGGTGCGCTTCCCGTCCCTAACACAGGTTCCACGCGTACAAAGCCGTGCCCTGCTGTGTTCTCCCCGCCCCTCGTCCTTCCCTCTCCGCCTCACTATGTTTTTGCCCGTGCACGCCCCGCCCCCTCTCTCTCCTCTCACAGCGTGCTGCCCTTTGATACACCCCCAGCCAGCCTTGGTGCGCTGCCCACACACCGATTGCATGGCACCTTGTGAGCAGATCAATGGAGTGACGGACAAATCGAATTACGGATCCTACAGGATGGGGGAGGAGTGTGCAGGGTAAGGCAGGTGGCAGGTGAGGGTCGATGGGCAGCTGTGGGGGTCAGTGGGCGGAAAGGTGGGTAGGATGACAGATAGTGGAGGATAGATATATAGGAGAGGGTGGTAGATAGAAAGGTGGGTGGATGGATGATGAGAGATTATGGGCAGAATTTATATAGGAAAGGGTGGTAGATAGAAAGGTGGGGAGGTGGATGGTGAGAGAAAATGGACAGAAGATATATAGGAAAGGGTGGTAGATAGAAAGGTGAGTGGTGAGAGAATAGGATGATAGATATATAAGACAAGTAGAAGATGAATATCTGTTGTTGACGGAAAAGCGGCGACCCAAGAAATGGAAAAAATAAACTAATACATACATAGCACAGTCCAGGGGAAATACATGTTAAATAGTTTAACACTATAGGACGACGCGTAATACTACTATGAACCGCCAGGGGACGATGCTGTCGCCGCAATGGCGTCTGTTGCGCTGTCTGTACGTACCGGATGAAAGTAATTCAGCTATAATATGGATTTTTACGGGTTGTCATCATTCAAGTTTACTATCACTATTTAGAAGAGACATTTTTGCTTGTGATACTTGCTGGATATCTTCAAAATCGTCAGAATACATATAGAAAATATGATGATAAATGCAAGTCACGCTTCGACATCTTGGATTTTACGAATACACCGCCGCTCTGACAAGAATTCGCACGAGACAACACATAAGGTTACAGGTAGGAATTGTTTATTTTACATATATTGGACAGTCACCATCATTAATATGTATGAACACATTCAGGTGTAAAAATACTATTCCCATCCATAAACCGCATTTCTCTAGCTATCGAACCCAACCTAGATGAAGCCTGTGGACGCCTAACGTTCATAGGCAGCAGCCTCACCGTTAGGACGCATCTTTCGCCAGGCCTATCGCAAATCTATTCTTCTGAAACAATAGTATAATTCTCTTTCGTATGGTAAACTACAAAACAATAAGGTAGACAAAGGTGGACACGACATTCATCACATCCATAGCGAGTTTGCTTTCGCTTCTCCATCACACCAGCCCGTACCCTGTAATAACACACACAACAGTATGTTTTTCTCTCCAAATCGATGGGTAGGCATCTCGATGTTAGTCTGTTCACGGAACTCGTAGGGCCAGCTGTCGGTGTTGGTGTGAGAGATGTATCGACTAGTTGATCAACCAATGTAACAGAAAAATCATATAGTGTGCACTTGCTATTGGCTGGAAGAGACTTGAACATTACATAAGAATTCAATTTCATAAGTTCTAGAATGTAAAAAAAGAGTTTTTTAGTCCATTTTTTGCTTTTACGGCCGAATGAGTAGTACTGGTATTATTGATCTGAAAGATCAAACCCCCCCATATATTGTGTATAAGCACCAACAGATTCTGGCATGGGTATTTCCTGTACTGCAAATTTCCCATCTGATCCTTTGATCTTTCTTCTAGTTGTTGTCATCTTGGTACCATGAAAATTAGAAAGAACATGTACAACTTTCCTATCTTGCCAAACTGTTAATACATTTCGCATATTCTTAGAAAATATAACCTGGCCCCTTCTTTTTAGTTCAGGAATTTTCTTTTGCATTATACTTTTTGGAAAGCCTCTTCTATTTTTTCATACAGTGCCACAACAATAGGTTTTTCGTATCTCCAGGTCCTCGAAAAATGGCAGAGACGTGTGCAGATTATCCATAAATAAATAAAAATTCTGGCCAAGCACTTTGCCACCTTCTAGTAATTTGATAACTATATCCTGATAAATATTAACTCCGACGCGGTCCTCTCGTCCAAGGAATGGGAAGGTATTGATGACATATCCTGTAAGAATGTGAGAAAACAATTTATAACTAATTATTGTGTACTGGATTTTTTTCACCCACCCCCCCCCCCCCGCGAAATTCAAAATTAGGCACAAATAATTGCCATATTACAGAAACATATATTTATATTGCAAATTTATACAGCTATGGATTCCCCAAGAAATTTATCTATATTTTTTTACCTGTTATACTTTCTGCAAGCACCCAACATTTGAGTCCCCATTTGACTGGCTTAGCTGGCATGTACTGCCTATGGCGTGTTCTTCCTTTATGCTTTACCATTGATTCATCTACAGCCAGCTGTCGGTGTGGTCTATATACTATATTCGCAATTCCATTAAATCCTCAAAAAAACCAGCGAACCATTCGCTTAGGATCACGGGTGGGGGGGGGTAGGGTTTGCCGATGCGCTGGAAGTTGTGTCGGTTTCTGCAGGCTCTGGATCCCCAAAGTGGAGGTACCTACAGAGAAAATTAGGGAAATATGAAAAAAACTATATAAAGAGATATGTTTTTCAGCAGGCACATATAACTGATACGAGTGAAAAATGTTAGAAATAAACTACATAGTGACAGCGATGGTTTGACACTAGGGACTCCTATACAAAATCAATGACAGTGACAGTGACACTCACCGAAGTATTTGCTGGAATCGATCTCTTACCATACTAGATTTAAAGTATGGTGTGACAATGGTGACCAGGGTAGACCAGTAATCTCGTAGTCGAGGTTTACGAAGAATTCCCATCAGAAATGTTAATCCTAAAAACCTTGACAAATCATCGGGGGTGACCGGGCTCCATTTATCGTTTGGTTTGTTGACACGCCCTACGCGGTTCTTCGCAGCGTATGCGTTTGTCTTATCGGCAAGCTGACCAAGAAACTCAAGTGTAAAAAACAGACGAAAGAAATCGACTATTCGGGTTGTCTTCGTTAGATCCACACAGTCCTGTATACCAGATTTAGTGTCATCAAAGTTTCCTCTAGGTTCAGGGACATAGGCCTCTTTCGCTACCCGTACCCATCGACGTGTGATACTGTCACCGACAGTTTCTTCCCGCGTCAAGATTGTTGACAGAGGCGCGTCCTCCTCACTGTCACTATCGCTCGTCTCGGGTGTTCTTGGCTTTCATTTTTGGTCTATTATCCTCAATGTCGCTAGGGGAAAATCATCTAACCAGTCTTCATCGTCTCCGCTCCACTCGTCATCCTGGTCCATGTTTTTTTCGCTAAAAAAACGACCACAACTTGGTTTCTTCGCTATACACACAGACACTGCTGTCAGTGAGTGACGCACGCGATAGCACTATGCATCGATTGACGTAATACCGTCACCTAGAAACCCTTCTACACGCGTTACTATAGATACGAATGGAATGGCTACTCAGTATTATAATATCCATAATGTTTTTTATTTATTTTGAAAAAATGGCGTAAATCTGTGCATTATTTCTTATAGAAAATAACGTAAGCGATGATAACGTGTAAAAGAATGCCTGGAGGCATTGCTCGTCCCCTGGGTGGGAATGCCTCCAGGCATTCATCGTCCCCTGCGTGGGAATGCCTCCAGGCATTGCTCGGACCGAAAGGGTTAAAAATCATCTTCGAAGGTACACAGCAGCCGCTTGAGTGAACCTAACTTTAGGAAGATATATAGGAAAGGGTGGTAGATAGAATGGTGAGTGGGTGGAGGGTGAGAGATAATGGACAGAAGATATATAGGAAAGGGTGGTAGATAGAATGGTGAGTGGGTGGAGGGTGAGAGATAATGGACAGAAGATATATAGGAAAGGGTGGTAGATAGTAAAGCAGGGAGGGGTGGTTGGAGGGTGAAAGCTAATGGAGGAAGATATATGGGAAGGGGTGATAGATGAAAGGGCAGTGTATGGATGGTGAGAGATAGTGGACATAAGATATTTAGGAAAGGGTTGTCAATAGAAAGGTGGGTGGGAGAAGTGAGAAAGATAGTGGATGTAAGATATATAGGAAAGAGTTGCAGATAGAAAGGTGGGGAGGAGGCAGGTGGGAGATATACACAATATCAACTGCAAGGAGAATACCACCATGCATATCAAAATCATGGTAATGTTGTATTCATTACCCACCTTTCGACTAATTATGAGAAAGAAAATAATGGAAATGATCATAAACTGAACATAAACCTTTCAGCCCCCACTCTTCACCGCCTACCCAATTATTGCTTCCCGGATTGCTGTTTGGTTGGAGATTACTGATGTGACTCACACTTAGTGTTACAAAAGGTTTAGAGAACGAATTCAGAATACAAAAAAAAATCAATACAAAGTCTATTTCGTAGATCGAATGGAACATTTCAGAGAATTGAAAACTATTTCGTAGGCAAAATCAAGTATGTGCTAGCACTAAGTCTAGTTTGTAAACGAAATGGACGAAATATGTATCAAATAGGAATCTTATCAACGGCGACACATAGGTGAATAGGGGCGGGTGGTAGTGATGGGAGGGTGCAGACAGACACAGTGCAGGGATAGGGGAGTGAGGGGAGGGGGCAAATAGAGGCGGGGTGTAGGGATGTGAGGGGTGCATAAGACAGAGAACAGGGATAGGGGAGGGCCGGTATAAAAGGGCGGGTGATAGGGATTGGATGGGTCCCATGAAAGGCATGTAGAGGGCATTCTGAATAAGTGGAGGTCACTGACCGATAGTACATTCAAAAAGAGTCTTTTAAGGAGGAAGTACAGCTGGAGAAAAAACAGAAGGCGAGGCAGGGCGGGCGGCGGGAGGGCGGTGGGCGGCGGGCGTAGGGAGGGCGGTTTGGAGGAGGGAGGGATGAGGGAGGGATGAGGGAGGGTGGAGGGAGGGTGGAGGGAGGGCGGCGGGCGGCGGATGGCGGTGGCGGATGGCAGGCGGCGGGCGGCGGTTTGGCGGGCGGCAAGCGGCGGGTGGCGGGTGAACGGCGGGCGGCGGGCGGTGGGTGGCGGGTGAACGGCGGGCGGCGGGAGGGCAGGCGGCGGGCGGTGGGCGGCGGGCGGTGAATGCGGGGGAGGAGGACGGAGGGAGGGAGGATGAGGCGGCTGGTGACGGGCGGCGGCGGGCGAGGCACGGGGAGACGGAGGGAGTCTACGTAGTACCACACGGCGGTGCTGCCGGGGGGACGGTAGGACCGGCGAGCGCACAGAGGTAGCCAGTCAGTGGCAGGCGGGGAGTGGTGGAGGAAACACATAGCCCGCCTCTCCCTAGTCTCTCCCCAACACTCTCACAGCACATCCACGGGAGCAGCTCGCAGCAGAGCCTCGGAGTAGGGCATCATTGTTGTCGGGACCGCGGTGCGAGCAACAGCTTGGCCGGCTGGAGGGCAGTGCAGGCCGCCGGACACGGACCCCACGTGGTGGCCGCCGGTCGGGTCGCCTACCGGAGTAGATAGCACGTCAGTGATAACCACCCTGGAGTGAGGAGCAGGACGTGGAGGGCGCACACAGGAGGACAGTCTCAGGTAGGTGGTGATAGTGTTGCGGCCCAGGAGGTGTGCCAACAATAGGCATGTCAGGCTGCATGTAGCATGTAGCGTACGGCGTACCGCGTACGGCACAGCACTCCGTACAACGAGACATGCGTTTAGCAAGCTGCAGCATTTAACAACTCACAACATCAACGTGGGTCTCAGGGGCCTGTTGAATAATCTAGGACCCTTTTCTAAACGTAAACCAGACATAAGTATGATGTTGGTCAACTTATTTCAACACTTATAGAGGACCTTCCTCGGCTAGGACTGTTTTAACGAACAAGCTTGAATATTATTAAAGAACACCACTCGTACTAGATCTCCGTGCACCATGTACTTTCGTAGGCTAAGTTATTTAGCAGACCCCTGTACACTGTCCTACATCGTCAGCTAGGATAGAAGAATTATAGGATACTCTTAATTCCATTGAGCATAGGACACACGCTCTGATATGCTGCATAGGTCAGGAAGAGCTTATTGACTTTCAGCATCGTGCAAAACACTATCCCTTCACTATCTGTGTGCCAACTCTGTGACATTGGGAAAGGGGCACAGGCCCATTGTCGCGGTGTTTTAGAGGAATGCCCAGCTGACTATGACCAATCAGTAGAGAACGAAATACCTCATTAATTCCCTGGATCTGGATATATTTGGACCCTAAGGAGGCAGTTGTAGAAATGGCAGGTTCTAAGTTGGTTAGAGAAATGACTGATAGAATGAACATAACCCAGACGTTTTAACGTTAATTCCACGCTCAGTCGTTAATAATGAACATACCATTTGTTCCTAGTATATATTGTAGGAGCAAGGACAACATTCATGTTCAATTTAGGCGCGCTGCGGACATATATATATATTCACACACCATAGTGAAAGAAGTTCACAATCTTAAAGCAGGCTGCATCCCGAAGAGTCCAAGGGTCGGACAGTGAATGATGACTTTGATAAACAAATTACCCAATCATACATTATTAACCTTATGAGAACGGACTGATATCAAGAGGATGCTGGAATATGTTTGTATTTAGTTGACTTATTGCACACACAGCGTTTATTACCCACCCAATACGGAGTCTCCATACTAAGCCTATGGAAACTCCAGAATACGGACCTCCTAGGAGAATACGGCTTTTTCGGCCACCTGACGGGCATTATTGGAACTAATTCACAGAGCACGGCGCGAGGGTCGTATTTCTAATTATATACAAGATTTTCTTCCTAATAATTACTCGAAAGGCGAGTAATAAATACAACATTACCATGATTTCGATCTGTGTGGCCGTATTCTCCTTGTAGTTGACACTATACGTAATACTACTCGGTATCGCTCGGAGTTTTACTACACGTCAACTACGCGGAGAATACGGCCACTCAGATCGAAATCGTGGTAATATTGTGTATGTATTTAGTCGACTTATTGCACACACAGTTTATAATCTCTGAACAATCGCAAAATCGGAACTAGAAATGTGTATTTTCCGATCGCTTATCTAGAAAGATGTAATTTATCCTACCCCTAACAAAACTACGCAATAGGCTTAACATTGGCTGACTGTATTCCAGCAAGCATGCAATAATCTGTTCCTTATTGCATCAGGGTAATAAATGAATTAAATGATGTCATTTAAAAAGGCGTGGAGACGGGGTGGGATAAATACTAAAACTTAATTCGAGATCTTTCAGTGTTTATCGCACTTCGGTCAGGTCGGCTACTCACTGTAATACGCGACCTGCCCATCGTGCACTAAATACTAGCATTTCTAACTTTGGTTCAGTTTCTACTTGGTTTGCTATGTAATCTCACTAGGCTTTGCTTCATGAGATTGCTTAATAACCAAAACTGATGGAATATTTTCATAGGCTAAGGATCTCGATGCAGTTCCTTCTCAGCATGTTACACACAACACCTCCCCTGGTTAGGTTTCCTTCTCTCTCTTATAACGCATTTCGCATTATTTTTCTTTTACATTTAGCCGTTTCCATCCCCTTTATTATACACGCATTGTGAAGTATCCATAAAGATCTATAGAGAGTGTGTCATTCTCCGGGCGGAGATTGTTATTATATACCTATCGTATAGTATATCCTACACATACGGCCCGCTCCTACCCATGTCGTACTTATATCCGTACGACACCTAGGTGACGTACGGGTATGTATGTGGCGTACGGGACATGTACGGTGGCAAAATAAAAAAATTGACCCAAAAGCAAAGTTAAATTTGATAGTTTAAGGTATGTAATAATACGAAAACAGGGATACTGTGTCTGTACGCGATCAATACTGGGTAAGACCCTGTTTCCGTATATTATTATTATTATTATTATTATTATTATTATTATTATTATTATTATTATTATTATTATTATTATTATCATTATCATCATCATCATTATTATTATATCTTTTTAACTGGAAGTTAGATTAGGCTCGGTTAACAAGCCTATCTTCCATCTAATCCAGTGTTCACTGATTAACTGCGTGGTTACCCTACGAAGATGTTTCTGCCTTATACAGAGCGGAGATTACGAAAGTAAAGGCTATTACTTGCATAGTAGTGCGTGGGAAGATCTGTGGTAACTTTGTATTTTTCCTCGATAACTTGTATTTGCAATGTGGCCACTAGTATCTGAAACCAGTTGATATTGTGTGTTTGTGCGTATTTGCAATGTGGCCACTAGTATCTGAAACCAGTTGATATTGTGTGTTTGTCATTTCTACATGACCAGTCTCTATCCATCTCCTATTCCCTGCTTTTCTACCCACCCCTACTTCCCCATTACCTTCTATAATATCCATTTTCCTTTTCAGTTCCCCTCCCTGCACCTGTAATATTATGATTTCGCTCTGCATACTTCTTCTGTCTTTATCAAATTCTATAATGTCCATCTCCGTAATCCTAAGCGGACTTCTCCTAAGAGCATTCGGCTCCAGTGGAGGTACCTGAGCTATTAGGTACCTGAGCTATTAATAGTGCCCCGGACGTTCCGCTGTAAGAAATCAGGTGCCTTCGCACGAACCAAGTCACCATGTGCAGCCTGGGGATCAATCTTAGCAAGGACAGACATCAATTTGTCTGCTTCATGTGGCGTTTCCACCTGCCGACAAATAACTCACCAATCATGGAGACTCTGTACAAAAATCGGTCGGTGGTTCTGTTTGGGAAACTATTGGTGTGCCTAATCGGTGGCAGTAAGCAAAAGGCTGCTTTCTGAAGAAAACTGAGGTAGTCGCCAACCGATTTTTGATACTAATGTTTATTCTACTATCGATAGATTTAAATGCGACATTTCGTTGGTGGTACAAAAAAGTCGGTCGGTGATGCTAGATTATGTAATACTGGAGACAAAAATATTTGATGAATTTTGTTTCCACCTGACGATTATTGGACTAAAACGTACCATAATCGGTTAGCGGTGCTAAATATCATGATCAGTGCTGAAATGCGGTATGTGGAAACGCAATATTTATTTGTTTCCTTGATGTGGCGTTTCCACTTGCCGACAAAAACCCCAATGATAATGTGCAACTTGTACAAAGATCGGTCAGTTGTCCTTCTTGTTTCTGTGCTAATAATCGCTGATCCCAAAGCACAACCTCTGTTTCCACCTGACGACCGATTATATGTTCCATGTGTACCGATTATTCAATATATATAGGTTCTGACAAACCTGTATGATATGCGCATATAGCATTAACATAGAAATCAGTGGTGGGGGAAAAAAGATGTTTTTCGATGAAAATGGAGGTGGTCACCGACCGATTTTCGGTTAATGCTACTGATTAATTCAACTGGTGTGATTTCGTCAGTGTCATTAAGAGTCGATCAGTGGTGCTATACTACCTAATGTTAAAGAGATAAATCACTGACCCTTTTCAGTTCCACCTCACAATTGTCATACCAAAAGTGTCACATAATCGGTCGGCGGTGCGAAATAACATAATCGGTAGTCATAATCGGCAGGTGAAAACACCACATCAGATTACTTTATGCGCGTCCAATAGTGTCCTTTGATTTACCAATATACATCCTTTCATCCATCAATCCAAGATATATATGACCATGTTCTCTTGTGCATCAAGGTTAGACTTCTGGCAATTATCATTTAACAGGCGCTTGTGTCGGGGAACAAATGTGGGTCCAATTCGGTGCAGACGACCTCGATGACGCAGCGCTCTCACACTCTAGCGTCGATTGTTGTAATCTATCGGCGCTCGCCGTGCACGGTGCTTCATACCTGAGTCTATCGGGTGGGCAGGCCGGGGTGCCCGTTTCCGGTTTGAACAGACAACTTTTGGGTGAACAGGCCGGGGTGCCCGGTTCCGGTTTGAACAGACGACTTTTTGGTGAGCAGGGCGGGGTGCCCGTTTCCGGTTTGAGCAGCGACTTTTGGGTGAACGGCCGGGGTGCCCGGTTCCGGTTTGAACAGACGACTTTTGGGTGAGCAGGCCTGGGTGCCCGTTTCCGGTCTGAGCAGACGAATGTGTACACATTGCTTCATACCTTACCCGGCGTTTACACCAGACGATTATAGGCAGCGAGTCCTGAATTTAGCACCACCTGACGAATTTCAGCTGTAAAAGGTTTGAAATCGTCCAGTTTAAACACAAATTGCGTGGCGACTGCAGATTGTTGGATTACGTTTGATCACGCAATTTGACAACCGCTCTTTTTGGCCAAAAATTCGTGTTCTGCATCAACGACCACGACTTTTTAATTAACCCTCTCTTAACTGCCACTTTTCCATGGGAAATAGATACATTCACCTGTAGCCGAAAGTAATATGTTCCTCATTCAAGAGATGCTATAGACCGTCTGGTGCAAACGCTTGAGGAAATTCTTGGGGCTACGACTATGCGGCCGATTGGCAAACCGAGCACCACCTGACAACTATGGGTTGGATAACCTACAGTCGTCACATCTTTGGAGTCGTGTAAACTATAGTCTATAAGCTGAGCAGGCCGGGGTGTCCGTTTCCGGTTTGAGCAGACGACTTTCGGGTGAGCAGGCCGGGGTGCCCGTTTCCGGTTTGAGCAGACGACTTTCTACGTGCAAAGCTGCGTCAACATTGCGTCTGCCACTGACTGGATTACTTTTAACTCAACACCTTGAACAAGATAAGACTTTTATTTCGAATACTTTATTATCTAGTATATGGAGACATGTTCGTATGGATGGAATCTGGGGCGTGGTTTTTTTGTCTCACAAATGTTCACAGAGTTCGATCAACAATGTGAATATTTCAGACACAAACAACAAAGGCCAGTTATAATTCAGTCACACTCACAATGTCTCCTTGTTATCATATATACTTCGAAATCATTAAAAACACCTTTTCAAAAAAGTCACGTGTGCAACTATTAATTCATAGTTCATAGTTCATACATACTATAAAATATAAGCTACACAAATATGGCGAGTAGAGAACCCTGAGGGTTACGTCCATATGTTTTATGTAAATGATAGTCTATCATTTTAAACCATCAGGGGTTCGTCCAGTCTATTTAGACATCTGTCGTGTGCCGGCTTCCCAGGAGAGGGTTTGTCAGGATGGAGGGGAGGGGGGAGGGGGAGGGGGGAGGGGGTTGGTAGCAGTCTGCGTTGCGTTGGCTGCTGCCTGGAGACGAGTAAGGGAAGTCTTTTATTATCCACCTAATGCAAAGTGTCCATAGAAAACACATGGGCAGCTTGTATCTACATACCCGGAGCACACATATATGTTGTTTGCTCCGGGTTGCAAAACCTGGCGCATACGAAAAAACATAATGCGTATGAGAAAATAGTGCATACCTAAATGAACTAATATTTGTACGCCCCTTGTCAGGAAAAAGTGGATAATAAATACAATATACACTGGTTTCAGAAAAAAGCGGTCGTATGCTCTTCGGAGTTGATTCTGCGCAATATCCTCGCATCCACTCGGATATTATTATATACCGGTGCACGAATGTCTCAGGTTTATGCCCCAGTAGTAATGATTTCATTCGTCCACACTGTGGCGTAATATATATATATAATACTACCCGCTGTACCACGTGACCACTCATTCTCCTATTTAGTGAGTTGTAGAATGGTATTCTTAATGATTTCTAGGTATATAATAATAAAAAGACATAGTGAGTGTGTCGGAATTCCATCTGTTCCTCGATATTTTGGTCAGAAATACTCACCTCATTCTTCGAATTCGGTGAGTATTTCTGACCAAAATATCTCTGAACAGATTCCATTCAGACACACTGACCATGTCTTTCTATATTACTACGCGTCAACTCCTTGGAGAATACAACCGGTTGTAGCTGAATATTGTGCATGTACATGCACTCCGGCATATCGGTGTGCCTTCCTTCGTGTCCGCTTAAACTGACAGATGTCTCACTCCATATGAGCCCATATATACATGCAAGTTTCAGAGTTACCGACCTCTGCTAATGTATTAGTATTCTTGCCATACCGGCATACTTTGTAAAGTATGGTGGTATGACATAATACTCACACACTTTGAATAAGCAATCAACATACACATGGAAACTTCCGTTTGTACCTGCACACTTTGTAAGGGTTTTCCTGTTCTCCTGTTTTAGTATACATTACAAAAAAGGATATTTGGTGGCGTCGGGACGTAGTTTATGGGACGTAGTTTATGGGACGTAGTTTATGGGACGTAGTTTATGGGACAAAAAAAACCTTGAACGGATATCCCTGTAGGTTCAGTAGCTACGTCTTCTCTTAGTACCATTCACCAGTATCTCCGGCAACTTAAAGGTGGAGCTTACTCCCCCGCTCTGTTCCTGCTACGACAAGTATGGTCTCTAGGCATGCACACAGATGCGACGTAACTGCAAATAGGAGCTGACATACATTCATGCAGTTGGACTAGAAATAGAACTTGACATGCACGACCATTGCATGCAGCTGCAAATAGAAAGGGCCGCCAATGGAGCGTATATAGGGAGTGTGCCTCGTTGAGATAGAGCAAGGCTTCTGAGATTTACACGATCAGTTATGTATACAGATACACACACATACAATTTCTGTATGTTACCAATGTAAATAATCTATTATACAAGAATTGTGTTGGCTAGAAAGGTACGTGTACATGCTTTTCTCGTATATGTATCAATGACTTATTCAAAAACCCAGGGTTTGACCAGACAATTAAAACCAGCCACATCAAAAAGTGGTTGATGTCAAAGCTTCTTCATTGACATAAGAAAGTGTAAAGGAAAACCACAACTATCGAATGTAGTACCTAACTGTCAATAAAGAAATGATTTAAAAAGATGCATGGACAGTACTGACTGGTTTCAGATACAAGCGGCCATATGTTCCGAGGAGTTGTATCCGTAGTTATATGCGAGCGCATGCGAGGATATTGCGCAGAGGCAACTGCGAGGAGTATACAAACGCTTTCATCCGGAACCAGTCTATATTGTATTTATTAACCACCTTTTCCTGACAAGTGGGGTACCACTATGAGTTCAGTCTATGTACGCCCTATTTTCTCAAACGCACTATTTTTGCGTATGCGCCGGATTTTGCAGCCCGGAGCATACAGTATATCTGTATGCTCCAGGTTTGTAGCTACACGCTGCCAATGTGTTTCCTATGAATACTATCTATTAGCCCGATCATAAATACATGTACAGTGAAACCCCGCTTCTGGGACACTGCTCGGAACAGAAATTTCCCCCTCTATTTTCCCTAAGAGTTTATTTCAACCCCGCTAAAGGGGCACCTCGTTTAAGGGGACAGCTATTTCGGTACAAAATGCTTCTAAACCCCGCTTAGGGGGCCACGTTGGAGGGACACCTTATAAAATCTGACGGGAGAGTGTGGGGCCAACACTCCAAATTATCTTGATTCCTTGTTTATGGTGTGTGTGAAGCGGGCAGACTGGTGTCTAGACAGTTAGACACTAGGTAACAGCCTGTGTATGCTCCTTAGGCATCAGATAGGCGTCTCTTGGGTGTCTGTGTGGTTATAACAGTGTATCTATGCCATAGTATCCACTGTATGTCCCCGCTTAAGGGGACAGTTTGCTCGGAACGGAGGGTTTCCCCTTAAGCGGGGTTTTACTGCATATGTATAACGATTTGTAAATATACACATATTTGACACATGCATGTGTGGACACATGTTTATATATACACATATGACCAACTCGGATTTTACCACGTGTCAACTCCCCGTAGCATGCGGTCGCTTGTATCTGAAACCAGTCAATATTGTGTATTTGTTCTTGATATTTCGATACACCGCCGTTTTACAAGCTATGCCTATTTGCTCAGTCATAGCGCGAGCAAGTATATTCCTGAAATAAATACCAAAGGAATGTTTCAGTCGAGGAATATATATGTAAAGAAATGTTTGCAATATGCGTCTTCCGTCATTCTGATATGGAATAAGACTCTCATATAGGGCACGGAGTGATCTCCATTATCCACCAGGAAATTGTAAGATAGTGCCACTGTACATGGAAGGCAACAGTAATTATCCATTGTTATAATCGTTTATAATCATAAGGTCGGGCTTAAACCCCTACATGACAAGCCGAAAAGAAATATTGGAATTTTCTTTTAACGATCATTATTGTGGGAATATCGCGTGTAAAATCACAGAGTTAGGCTATACAACTGTTCTTCCACTTGGGTCCTAGCCCCCCCTATTCCTCATTCTAATGGTGGGTGTTAAGCCGAATGAGCAGTGGGTACTATTTTTGTGTAAGTCTTTGGTATATCCATTGATAACTGCACCCGCCACCTGGTGTTTTGTTTAGCGTTGGGGTGGGGGGCAGGGTGAGTGTGGGGAGATGGCCGCCTCTATACCACAATAGCTATGTGCCCTACAGGGTATTCCAATGCGGGTGTCTAAGTCTTTCTCATATTAGTTATGAATATATAAATCACATCTACCTCTATCTTAACGGGCGGGGTATTATTATGATAACACCTTCTTACGGGTGTGTGTTTTAAAATTAGAATGTAATCTGATGAAGGACTCAGCTGTTTAAATATCCTAATAAAAACGATGATAACCCGAACAACTGATTTGCATGCCTACGCAACTAAATGGATGAGGGGAATCACTCTCCCATCAGATTTCTTGTTGTAGCTAGGCTCACTAATCACTAAACTAAAACAAGACCCTGAAACACATGAAGTGCTTTCCTCTGAAGAAAGTAATCCCATAGACTATGCCTCATTTGACATCATAGCTAACAGGAATGAGTGTATATTATTACATACCCGTGTGCGAATGTCTCGCTTTTACTGACCAGGAGTACAGATTCCATTGGTCACTGAGTGACGGAAGAATATTCATACGTCCCTCTGTACCACGTGACCACTTTCAGTCTTGAAAGAGTGAGTTGTAAAATGCTGTTTTTCATGATTTCTAAGTAATAATAATAAGAAGACATAATGAGTGTGTCTGAATTCCATCTGTTCTTCAATATTTGGTCGGATATATTCACCTCACCTCACTTCGAATATTTCCGACCAAAATATCTCTGAACAGATTTCATTCAGGCACACTAACCATGTCTCCATATAGTATTTACCATATTAATATGTGCATCTCTTTCTACAAGTAAAACACAAAATACTCCTCATAGTGCCAAGAATTTAGGATACCTGAAAAACTGGAACATATAGGGCAGTTTCTGCTCGAAAAGGGCAGATCAGAGCAGAGATACAAGCAGGGTTCAGGAGGCAGGATCTATCGTTGGAGAGTGGAGGGGAATGGGCCTCGGTAGATGGCAGCACTGCCGTGTCAGGTGTGCGGACAGGGAGGCAGATAGGAGGGTGACAGGAGACAGGCGTGTGTTTACCCCCTGAGGAAGGCGTCGGCTGCCTGCCTTTCCCACCCCTCGTGTGTCACTATCGATGAACTCTAAAGCCCGTTACGTTCTCACTGACGAGAGCGGAATGTGCCATCGAGGCCACATACTGGAGAGGCGTTTACACTAGACGACTATTGGCGACGATTCTGGAATTTGGCATCACCTGAGGATATCTAGTCGTCAACCACTAGAAATCGTCTAGTATAAACGTTACAATTGAGATAACTGTACATTATATACTTATTATGTTTTTTTATATCGAATTCTCTAAAATGCTTAAATACTTCTCTCCCATTTTATTCTTATATCAAGCATAACTGCATTTTTCCGTGGTGTTAGATTAGTATTCATACTCGTAAGAGGGACTTCATTCTTCCAATGCTGTTATATCATTTACTATATACCCATGCCGTATATACTGTATATACGCACCGTTTCGGCATATGACGTAAAAATACTGTACGGACCAGCGGTCCGTACACTAAAATACGGACCACCTTGCCATACACATTTATTAAAATTTTGGTTGTTAAGAAAAATGAAATTTTTTTTTAAATTTCGGATATATAGTAAATATAGAACGTCCAACCATGCTTGTACAAGTCACAGAACTCGATGATAATTTACCGCTTGTACGGAACTCGGCATAAATGCCTCGGTCCGTACAAACCGTAAATTACCATCTCGTTCTGTGAATTGTACAGCATGGTCAGGACGTTCTATATAATAACTTGGCTATAGTAAGAGAATTTGTAATGAAACAGAACTTAATTTTTATTTGTATTGTGCCAAATAACCCCGTTATATACTGAACGTTCCCTGAAAAAGTAAGGTATCTTTGAACCACTGATAGCATATGGGTATCGATACATTTTACCTATAGGTAAATGTATGTATAAATGTATAATTATTTTATCGAAGAAAAAAAGAAGAAAATTAGGACTTGTTCAACAAATAGCAACTTCGTTCTTTTCTGTTCTGAGGCTGCATTTGTACGTGTTTCCACGTGGAATGACCCAAACTCAGTGAGCATCACTGAACCCATTCTGCACTGCCCGACATAAAATCGGCGCGTTTTCCATCGGCAGGTGTGAACTTCCTCTCAGTGCGCCTGCCTGCCCCCGGCCTGACGCAGCCGGTCTAAACAGATTTGTCACCCAGGGTTTCAGGCCCTAAACTCGATATGACAAAGCGTTTAAACACACCCTGAAGTGAGCGCCCACTGCCAGCCGCTTTAAAGGCAGGTCCTACAATACACAGTGGCGCCACCTGGTGATGTTCAAATACCGGCAATCATCAATTCAAACTGGTTATTTTTGACTGAGTCGAAAAAATACCAACTGAAATATGATTGTTTTTTCCCCTTCATATTTTGACCTAAGTAGATTGGTAAAATTTGGTTATTTTCATTCATTTAATTTATTTCGGAAATGGTACAAGGGAAAAAAATAATGCCTTTGTGCTATTGAGGAACAGAAATAGTTCCTATTGTTACACCCTTTGATATGGCAACTACTGGATGTAATCTATTCGATAAAATGGATCATAAATACAAATAACGATGGTTTTGCGGACAGTCTGCTCTGTAGACCACTCGGGGTTGACGTCGATATACATTCGCTGTCGCTAGCGTATTACTACGTGGTATACGGCCCCTGTCTACAATACCATCGATTATTTATAACAATCATCTGTATGTAATCTCGCCAATTATGTACCTTTGATCTATCTAATGTGTGCAATTATGTAATTGTTATATTGATATGAGATCCGTTGTTGTTCAACAGTATTCTGTTTGTATGGAAGAACGATTTGTAATCGAAGTCAAATGTCTTAATAAAAAGAAAAATTGTCTATTTATTAGAGCGTGCATGCACAAATATATACGTCGCCTAGACGTTAGAGGGGTCCATATAGACCTTCAGGGTACTGCATACAAACTATCCCTTCACTATCTGTGTTCTATTCACTGGGATATTGAGAACAGAGAAGGAAGCCAGCGTCTCAGTGTCTTAGAGGCGTGCCCATCTGACCATGACCAATCACTCAAGGCCAAAATACCTCAAGATCCACTGGTGCTTGATATGTTTGGATCCTAGATAGGCGGTTACAGAAATGGCAAGTTGACTGGATGCATAGGCTAAATCTATAATTGCACGCTCATTCATCTATGATGAACATACTATCGTAAAACTGTATGAGTTTTAATCTTGGCCACCGTATACCATGACTGGAGTTTGGCATAGTGACTTCATGAGGCAAAGCCGAGTGAATTCCGGAGCCAAAACTCCAGGAGTGGCATGCGGTGGCCAAGATGGAAATGAATCAGGTTTTGATTTTATCCTGCCCCGTCTCCTCGATTTTAGAATAATACATGATAACAATTCTGTATGCCACTAGTGGCATATAAGTTTGGTAACGTGGCTAATAAACAACTACATCCACTCCCACCGCTTGCGACCACTGAATAGAAAGAGTTGAAAAAAAAATTCCAACCAAGTAATCCACACTTATGAATTACAATGGAACGAAAAAACTACACATACTAGTGGCATATAAAACTCCGTATGCAGTCAACGTGGCATACGGAAACTCAATGTTAAGCCTATGGGATTTTACATTAGGGGTAGAATAATATTTGCTCCTAGTTTTTCAAGCCAAATTGTTCGATATGCCTTTAACAACTCAGGTAGTAACGCCCGCGGCGAGGACGGGTGGACGGGAGAGGCGCAGAACATGGTGAGAGGGGATGAAACAGCAACCCCGCTGTTCTAACCAAAGTCCCTCCATAGTAAATAATGCAAGAAAAGGTCAGGAGAGGAAACACATTACCCTAAAAAGATGAGAAGGCATTAGCAACCTCTCGGTGCAGAAATAACCCTGAATCCCCCTGCATGGGGTTGCTGAAGAGGGAAGGGGATTTACGTTTTAAATCCGATGTTTGGCGGCGATATTTTTGTGCGACCTTTTTGCGCCCTCCGCCCTGACTTACGCTGACGGGTCTAATTCTGTATTTATAAGTCCCGTGAAATACTGATGGAAGAATCAGGTCGCTGAAGCCACCGCTCCGAAAATCGGATTAAAGAGAAGCCACTCTGGGAGAATCTTGTGAGGGGAAGAACAGCACATCAGTTTTATTTAGCTCAGCAGATACTTGGGAAGTTTGTGAAATCGCCAACCTTGGAACATAAAAGCGGATAAACTGTTTCGACAGAATGAATACCAAATTAGTGGTAACTTCCTTAGCTGAAGCCAAAACAAACTGCTGAATATCGAAATGAATGGCAATCCCCTCAGCTGAAGCTAAAACAAATCGGTGTATATCGAAACAAAATAACTGGAAATTCCCTCGGTTAATGCCACAACAAATTGTCATATATCAAAACGAGTGGTAATTTCTTCAGCTGAAGCAAAATAAATTGAGATATGTTGAGAGGATTGGTAATTTCTTCATAATTTCTTCTGATGCCAAAACAAATCGGCAGATTTGAAAAAGATAGTTATTTCCCTCACCTGAAGCTGGAAAACTCAGCAGATACAGAAATAGGTTCCAATTCTCTCATCTGCAGCCGGGAGGAATTGGCGGATACTGAAATGAGTAGTAATTCCCACAGCTGTAGCCCAAAGCAATTAGCAGATATTGAAATGAGTGTTAATTCCCAATGCTGTAGCTGAAACAAATAGGCACATATAGAAAACAAGTTGCAGTTCCTTCAGCTGTAGTCAAAACAAATTGGTGGACACTGAGCACCAATCCCCTCAGCTGTAACAGGTATTCAAATGAGCGGTAATTCCCCTAGCTGAAGCTGGGCAAATCAGAAAATACTGAAACGAATGGAAGGTAATTCCCAAAGCTGAAGCAGAAACAAATTATCAGATACCAAAATGAGCAGTAATTCCCTTAACTTGAGACTTGGTGTATATCAAAGAGAGTCAAAATTCCCTTAGCTGAAGCCAAAACAAATCAGAAGATACTGAAATGAGTGGTAACTCCTCGGCTGAACCTGAAACAAACAAGCAGAGGCTCAATCGAGTGGTATTTCCCTCATTTGAAACTGGAAAAAACAGCAGATGCCAAAAGGAGTGGTAATTCCCTCGGCTGATGCCGAAACAAATCGGTGGATATCAATGAGAGGCATAATTCCCTTAGCTGTATCTAAAACAAACCAGCGGATACTGAAAAGAGCAGTAATTCCCTCATCTGATGCCGAAAGGAATTCGGTGGATATCTGCACTGGAAACATGACAAGGCAAGTGATAGTGCTCTGCCTTTAATACTATTGTCTCAGTCCACTGACCGTGATATCGATATCGGGAACAAAAGCTGAATACAAATCGCTTCTTCGATGTGACACAGCAAAATGACAATTTACCCTGAGACATTGATCCTGGAAGGTAATTCAGTCGCTGAATGACTTCATGAAATCCCTTTGGAGGCCCATATATCCAAAGCCTGCATACAAAGGCCGGGCTTTGGAGGCCGTTCCTATGAGGCGTTAGGGGCCGATTATTCCCCTACATGGCAGGTTCTATGGTCGCTTCCTCTTCGATCCCTCACAACACACAGAGCCTCCATTCACAGCTGCTACTGTTTAGAACCACTTCATAGGCGGCAGCCATTGCTGAAAGCCAACGCTCAGTGACACTTCATCTTTGCAGTGAGCATTGATCAAATACTGCCTTTGTGGCTTTGTGATCGCGAGACGGTTGTACCTTGCAGACAGCGGCCGAGCGGATGGTAAGTAGAGATGTCAGTGTAGGCCCCGTTTACACTAGACGACTTTAGATCGTCGGGGAGAGAGTCGTCAGGTGGTGCCCTGCAGGGACAAATTTAATTGCCACCCAAGAAGCGCATTCACCAAGTATTAATCTCTACAATACAAAATTCTTCATAGAATAGTCCCCACTAAGAGTCCCCTTTGTGGTTTCTGTAATACCAAAGATACAATCTGCCATTTCTTTTATTCTTGTTCCAAAATAAGACCACTTTGGAACACATTCGCTTGCTGAGAAAAAAAAAGAAAAAAAAGAGCACCCTCTTTTTATTGTTCTTGGAAGAATGTACACTGTTGTGAAATGTGTCTAATGCTTCAACTAATACGAAACAAGATAAGAAATTAGTGTGCTATATTGTTCATGCAAATAGTTAGATAAGCTTTTCAGAGTTTCCTATGTGGTCTTTATTGGAGTGATCACTTGTAGCCCTTTGGAGAAGAATTCTTACCAAACCAGGCTTAGAGCCTTGAGAATCCACTGGCATGCCTCCCGTGCTAAAGACGTACATCAATGCAACCCAAAGATTCCTATAATCTCAATGATGCCACATAGCGGGAATACTGTGTGCCAGTGGATTCTCAAGGCTCTAAGCCTAGTTCGTTAAGAATTCTTCTCCCATAGAGCGTAGTGAGAACCTTGTACAGAATACCACTTAGAGAGTGTGAGATCTTATGAGAAGGGTGCAGAAATAGTCGCTGAAACTATCGCTTTCATAGATCTTCTTAAATTCCCATCGCAGGTGGCCGGAACGGTAGTGCATGGTGTCTAATCATGTTATTTGATAATCTGCCCAGCTTGTTGATATTCACTGCAGCTCTTTCCCGTCGGAGCGGATCACATGTGTTTCATTTATTGACTGAGGCTGAGAGAAGTAGGTTCTGAGGACGGAGTGCTTCTGGAACAGACCCCAGGTGGTGCGTCAGGAAATGCAATTTGTCATCTCTCATAACACGAATTGATTTAGAATATCACAAACACCATTAAGCTTATTAGATTGTCTTCCTACCATTTATCCAAGTTAGAAGAAACTCTTACAAGTTGCATTTTTTAACAATTACCCGGCGTTTACTCTAGGCGACTAAAACGTGATGACTGTAGCTCGTCTAGCCTATAGTCCCTGGTGGTGCTCGATTAAGTAATATCGGTCGCAATAGTCATCAACCCAAGAACTTCCTCAAGCATTTGCACTGCCTAACCGATGTCTAGGGCTCCATTGACAGCTGAAAGTCGTCAGGTGGTGCAAAATTCAAGAATCGCCGCCTTAAATTGTCTGGTGTAAACACCGCGTTAGGCAGCCGCATATCATTTCCAGTGGACATAAACTACGGCAGGCAGCAGAATCAATTGTGAAGTTTGTATGGCCGACCTCTGTAGTCTTTACTATTAAAAATCATATATTTGAAACTTCCAGATTTCCTTATTCTGTGGGAATTTCTTGAAATATTGCAAAGGAATAATAGCAGCATTATCCTGCCCTGCCCACGGGAATCACCTGCAAGTGATAAAATACAGATGAGATGGGATCCTGTATCTTTATGAACATTTCTCATAAATTCATCGTTTTCGGATAGAGAATGGTCCAGACGAATTCAAATATTCTTTGAGGTAGTGGGAGGAATAGCTAGATAGAGGAAGAACGGTTATCAGTTAAGGTCTTATAAATAATTTGATCGAAAATATAACATTTAGGTCAATCAATGGAGTCTTTGATATCATTCCAAAACATATCTGGGTGTTTTTCTTTTATCATACAGCTTTCTGTGTCCTTTATATCTTCATGGTAAATTAGAGAGAGAGAGAATGAAAGAGAGAAAGAAAAGGAGAGAGAGATTGTAGATTCTGTACTGCATCATGCATACAAATGAGTGTGTGAAAAGAAGCGGAATTCTGCTTGTTGCTATAGCAGCAGGAATTGGGGTATATGGAGGCAGCACTAGCATCAACAATAACTGGGGACATTAATGTTATAGAAGCCACAATGGCAGCAGCCGACTTTTAGACAAAAAGATTCGGGAATTCTGCTTGTTGCTATGGCAGCAGGGAGAGGGGCATACAGTGGCCGCATCATCAACAATACCAGGGCACATTAATTTTACAGGAGCCGCCGAGAACTTTTAGACATATAATATATACAACATTGACTGGTTTCAGATACAAGCGGTCGTATGCTCTGAGGAGTTACGAGGATATTGCACAGTCAGTTACGATGAGCATACAACTGCTTTTATTGGAAACCAGTCTATATTGTATTTATTACCCCCCTTTTCCTGACAAGTGGGATACTGATATTAGTTCATTTAGGTGTGCACTGTTTCTTTGTATGCACTATTTTTCCGAATCCACCGGCTTAAGCAGCCCAGAGCATACAGCATATCTGTATGCTCTGGGTATGGCGATACACACTCCCTATGTGTTTTCCATGGACTCTTTGTATTAGGTGGATAATAGATATCTGTATGCTTCAGGTATGGTGATAAACACTCTCTATGTGTTTTCTATGGACACTTCGTATTAGGTAGATATATATCTGGATGCCCCGGGTATGGTGATACACACTCCCTATATGTTTTCTATGGACACTTTGTATAAGGTTGATGATAAAACCAGACCTCCCCAGAATCCACCAGGTGGCGTGCGGCTTTACAGAACGAGACACATAATCACTGAGTAGGCATGCGTAGTCTGCTCAGCTCCACTTCCGGCCTCGCGAGGTTACCCGAGACAGTACGAGACAACGCGAGATGTGAGATCAAAAGACTCTCTTGGTCACATGATCAGCGTTCCTATATAATGTGACCGGTCACGTCTGTGACTCGGTGTCTTTGGCGTCTTCCGTGACATCCGGGAACGATGACGGCTATGACGTCATAGTCTAATGACCTCCTAATGCCGCGAGATGGCGCTGGCGTGGGGGTCGGGGGTGTAATGGCGTCCATCAGACGTCCTGCCTCTCGTATACCAGGGGCAGCACGACAAATAAAATGTATAAGGCTCGTTTCCATTGGCCGATCTTCCATCACCGATCTACTGTCAGGAACCACTGACGAACTTTTGGCACCGCTGACCCAAAATCGGTCAATGGAAACCACCCAGCTTGTGAAGTGACCCACGACTTTTTCTGCTTAAATCATGCAATGTGGCAGCACCCACCACGGAGTGAAAGCTAGGTCACTGAGTGAAATCTACTACCCTCACCGATTTTTCTATACCTATGCACAGTCTGTCGCACCACAAATCTCGGCCGTTTTCGTCGGCCAATGGAAACGGGCCTGTAGGATCAGCAGCACTGTGTCTGTTTAGTGTCTAGACGGTATTTAATTTAGTGCAATAATCGTAAGGTGGAAACAGACATGGTCAACAACTTTTGTAATTATATAGAACGTCCTGACCATGCTGTACAATTCACGGAACGAGATGATAATTTACGGTTTGTACGGACCGAGGCATTTATTCCGAGTTCCGTACAAACGGTAAATTATCATCGAGTTCTGTGAATTGTATAAGCATGGTTGGACGTTATATATTTACTATATACCCGAAAATTTTAAAAAGAATCAATTTCATTTGGCTTAACAACCAATTTTTTAATAAACATGTATGGCAAGGTGGTCCGTATTCTAGTGTACGGACCGGCGGTCCGTACAGTATTTTTTACGTCATCTGCCGAAACGGTGCGTATTTACAGTATATACGGCATGGGTATATAGTAATGAACCTTATGTAATCTGGCACCACCGATCTCCTTCTATACCCACAGATGAAACGAGAGCTCCTTGATTGAATCGGTGGTGCACTGCATTTTACAAGAAAGGTCGGTCAGCGTGTATGGCATTTATGCTGTGCAGGTCACTGAATTTGTACCAGCGCCTTTTCACAAGTGTAACCACCGACCGACTTTCGTACAGTGGGGAAACTATCGGTGTTGTTTTAGTCGGAAGGTGGAAACACCACATAAGGTTTGGTTTACACTACCGATTATAAAGTCTCGCATCGCCGACCGATTATTGCACACTTGGGATGTAATATTGGTAAGTATAAACTGCAAAATAAAAAAAAAACGGCCAAAGATTCCCCCCTCCCCCCGAATTGCGTTGTCTGGTACCACCATGCAGGGGACAAAGAATGCCTCTAGGTATTTTTTGGGGCCATTACTAAAAACAGTATTTTATGTGACAAAATCCATAGACTTTCTTTATTTGTTCAAAATAATTTCAAAACACTATACGCATCATTATTCAGTACAGATGTTCTATATGTAACGAAGACAATGCATATTAAATGCACCTTTTGAATAACTTCCGTTACCATTGCCATAAGAGCATCGTCCTCTGTGATTATATCGCTACATATCTTTTGGACTTGACACATAGGCCTCCCACTAGGGGGTCGAACTGAAAGAGTTAAAGTATGTAGACAGGATTTCTGACATTTCTTCCCCTCCTCCCCCTCCCAATCTTGTACGCAATATGTTCAATTGGAAGAACTCCCCTTGCGGAGAAATTGAAAAATAAACACGTAAAAAAAACCCCAAACAATATCAAAACTTTTGGCGCCCCCGCCCGTACTCTAAGGATGGCCCCGAAGCAATTGAAAGTTAAACGCTGCATATGATTGTGTTATCAGTGATACTATCTTTCTACTGGGGGTTGTACTTCTGGCTTGCTATCTAATCAGATTGGCTCTGCGGGCAGGGCAGTTGAGCTATCACTCCGCGAGGCGACATGGAGACCGTGCCCACAGTCGTTGGTCGTCAGGGGCCCGGCCTGTATCGTAACTCACGCGTGGGCGGGCACTGCACTTCACTGCCCACACCCAGTTGTAGTCAATCGGAAACCAGACTGAGCAGACAAATAGGAGCTCGGAAGCCGCTGTTTTAAGGCACTGCATCGCGGGGATAGTAACTGTACCGGTCTAAGCCATAGGATGATAGGATGGTCAGCTGAGTCAACGAACCCTCCAGGGAAATAATAAAAGAAATTGATGACGAAACTGATGATATATGTATATTTATTTATAATACTGGAACGATATATATATATATTTTTGACATATCAATGTTCGGTATAGATAGACAATAATCGATGGTTTTGTGGACAGGCGGCCGTAAACCACGAGAGGTTGATGCGTAGTAATACACGTGCGCTAGCGAATGTATTACGATGTCAACCTCGAGTGGTTTACAGAGCCGCCCGTCTACAAAATCATCGTTTGTTGCATTTGTTATCTATCTTTTCGAATGAATTAGTAATTGCCATATTAAAGGGTATAACAATAGGGACTACTTCTTTGCTCTACAGCAAAAGGGACTTTTTATTTTCTTTGTTATATTATCTCTTCCCCAGTCCAGATCTCATTGCTTGGTACAGCAGTCGATTGACTTTATTACTTTCTTTTGTCAGAGGTGCTTTCTAACGGAAATGAACAGTGGTCCGCTAACGGGAATATGTATGTTTTGCATGCATGTTTTGGCAGTTCCTTCACTAATGAGGTTACATATATGACGGAATATATACAATTTGTGTTTCATCTTTGTTTCACCTTCAATGGATGCTTTCATATCATCTTCGAAGAATCGTTATCATTTTTTTCTTGATATAAGCAACTTTTGTTTCCTTTAGTATTTATTATACATATCATATATATCGCTTTTATCTTTCTAGGTTAACATTTTTATAGTGTTGCTGTTTTTGTATTTTCCACTATATCACTGAATTTGATTTGTTTATGATGTGGAATTCAGTTTATTAGAATTATTATAATTACTTGATAATAACTCACTATTACAGTGGGTCCACCATGCTTTGTGTATAAATATGTTTGCTCTGTGCTATGTGTCTGAGTGTATGATTATGAGTGTAACAATTTATCTTAGCCTGGAATAAACGGCCATATGCTTAACGTTAGGAACTCGTCGGGCCGTATATTTTCATCAAATGACCTCGAACGGCCACCCGTACGGGCTCAGTAACCACGTTTTCTCATATTACTGCACACTCCACACTCGATGGCGAACGAGGACACAGACCAGACACTCATCAGTTTCTTTCTTAGTATTTTTCTACATATCGCTACATGGAAGAACGCCCATAACTGGCGAATGTAACTATTGTTGAACCTGAATAAAAAGCTAAAAGGAAAAAAAAATAAATCCGCTCCTCAACCCCCACACTGATTCCGGCCTTAGGGTAGTGCCCACTTCTCTCCTCCCAAAGGTCATTGAAATCCATCCGGGGAGAAGCTCAAAAGGTCAAGCAGCTTTTTATTTGTACCGGACGACCTTTGAACACCCTTTTAAACGAGCTAATTTAATTAGTAGGCCAGCGTAAAACGAGGGGCTATTTATAGCACCTTAGCTCAATTAGACTCTGCTATTAACGGGCTTCGGGTTAATTAGAAAATCAGGTGAGCGTCCCCTAAAATAACCGAATACTTCAGAATAGATGTGTAAAAAAGACAATATGACGGTTATAATATCGACCTTGGAAGTAATTAGTAGTTTTTTTTAGGATTAATGATGGTTAGTCCACTTATAGGAGAGTAGGGGGAGGTGTATCAGGTTAATTTATAATCCACCTCATATGAACCTGTAATTGTAAACTTATTGGACATTTACTAAAATAAGTTAATATTCAAGGAAGTATAATCGAATTATAAGTTTGTGATAAAATGAACCAACAATCTTTTTGAAACGTTGAAGTGTTTATTGACGAATTCAGTAACACTACAATACAGGTGATTTTCAACTTGGTTTGTCCTTGCGGAAGGTAAGGATGGATAGGATATAATACATAAACGTCAAGAAGTTACACAGCCATATATCGTTATAGGTGGACGTAATATACGGAAACAGGGCTACTGTGGCTGTACGTGGTAAATATGCGGTAAAATTGACGATAAAACAAACCGATGATGAAGGCAGAGGTTCGTTTATACGTACAGACACAGTAGTTTTTTTATCATCATATACCTTAAAATATCCAATTTTTTACTTTGCTTCTGGGCGAGTTTTTTATATTTCGCCACCGTACATGTATGCCCCGTACGCTACATACATACCCCGTAGGTGTGGTACGGATATATATACGACATGGGTAGGAGCGGGCCGTATGTGTAGGATATACTACCACAGGTATATAATAATACAGTACAAAAAACTTGATCACTCAGACATACACAGATGTCATATCAAGACAAATATACAAGTAATGAGGGAATGGAGGGGGGTAGCTCAATTACAACATTCTCTACACAAAGTCAATTTCTAAGGAAACTATAACTAATGCCGTGTAGTTCGTAGTTAGGCTCTAACACAGCAACTTCACCCCCAGAAAAAACAGTAATTTGAAGTTGTACGATCTTACTATACAGCAAAGTGATACTTTTCTAACCTACAGTAACTTACACCAAACAAGGTGAGTCTGCAGGGGTCCGTATAGTCAGGTGGCATGCTCTCAGGTCGTAAAGATCAGAAAGGTGTAACACGTCAAAAGACCAATAGCCAATTAGGTGGTGCGGAGGAGACGGGAGTAGTGTTTCAGATAGAGTGGGAGGTGTCTGGGGAGGTGCCTCATGGAGGTGGCTTCTCTTCAGCTGAGGATACACGGGCACTGAGACTGAGACCAGACTGGTCGCTGACAGTCTTAAGCTGGCTCTTCTCCAGTACTCAATGAGCTTCCGACACACTCTGACACGCTTTACGACACGCTTCCGACACAGAAATGGTTTTGCATCAGAGGTGGAGGCTGTGTCACAACAGTGGATCAGGCCTTTTGACATGGCTTACAACACACTGAGATGGTGTCCAGACTGGTTGCCGAACATCTGGAGCTAGCTCTTATACAGCACTTTAAAGACCTGCATGCACTGAGCTCATGACACACTCTGACACGGCTTACGACATGCTTCAGACACAGATTAACGTTTTGTGTCAGAAGCAAAGGCTGTAAAACAACAGTAGACCAGTGGTTTCAACACAGCTTACGGCACACTCCAACATGCCTTACTACACGCTTCCAACAAAAGATTGTAATTTATGTCATACATGAAGGTTGCATCACAACAGTAGATTAGGGGTTCCAAAATGGCATATATCACACTCTGACAGGCCTTACGGCACACTTCAGACACAAAATCACGTTTTGTGTCAGAACTGAAGGCTGTGTCACAACAGTTTTACAGGTGCTATAGCACAGCTTACGGCACCATCCAACAAACCTGACTACACGCTACTGACACAGAATTGCATTTTGTGTCAGAAGCGAAGGCTGTGTCACAACAATAAATCAGGCGTTCTAACATGGCTTACGACTCACCATGAGACAGTTCTAACACACTTATGACACTAGTGCCATGTCGCAAGTCTGCTGAAATGATCAAAAGTGTTTGATTTATCATAAGGGCCAAACTATGTGTCAAGGAAAACCAGTTTCTCTGCATTCGGTATCAAATAGTCGGAGAGGGTGCAGTGTATGCCTTGTTTCTCCTGCAATTTACTATCGTAAAACTGGATGAGTTTTAATCTTAGCCACCGTATGCCACGACTGGAGTTTGGCAAAGTGACTTCATGAGGCGAAGCCGAGTGAAGTCTGGAGTCAAAACTCAAGGAGTGGCATGCGGTGGCCAAGATTAAAACGAATCAGGTTTTGATTTTATCCTACCCTGTCTCCTCGATTTTGAAATATTAGGTGACAATAATTCTGTATGCCACTAGTGGCATATAAAACTCCGTATGCCAGTCAGCGTGGCATACGGAATCTCAATGTTAAGCCTATGGGATTTTATATTAGGGGTGGGATAAAGGTACATACCTATCTCATATTCTTGCTGAAACCTTCAGGCTCACTAATGATATCACAGCGTTTTGATTCTGTCGGTCCATGATTAAGTCCGTCGGTGCTGCCCAACAGCAGATTGGTGGCGAGAAATCGGCTAATGGAAAATGGCTTATACCCTGACTGTAGAGCGGTCTCGTCTTTTGTTATTCACCTAATACAAAGTGTCCATAGAAAACACATAGGGATTGTGTATGGACATACCCGGCGCATACGGATATGTTGTATGCTCCGGGGGGTGTATACGCATAAATAGTGTCCATGGAAAAACAGTGTATAACTTGCCCAGAAAAGTTGTATAATAATAACAATATAGACTAGTTTCCAATAAAAGCGGTTATATGCTCCTCGGATATATTGACTCTGCGCAATAGCCTCGCATGCGCTTGGATATTACTACATCTCAAATCCTCAGAGCATACGATCGCTTATATGTGAAACTAGTCAACAGTGTGTATGTTACGTTTAAGCCGGGGCCCCACCTACCACGATTCTGGTCCCCATTGGCCTTACGACGACCTTTCCGACACCATTCCGATTGGATTTCAAACCATGTCTATGATTTTGAGCTATCGGGGACCTCCCGATAGGCCACGATTTGGGCATTTCAAATCGTAGCCATCGGAAAGTATGTCGTAGACCGTCGTGGTAAGTGGGGGCCCGGCTTTACTTGTCACGAACAGGATTTTCTAGAACTATTAGTATATGGAATTGAACGTAATAAGCTGGCCACGATATGGTGGGTTCATGTAAGTAGTACAGGAAAATGAACCTGAACTACAGGCAGAAAAAATACCACCTACCACCGATTTCATATACAACCTGGTTTAAGGTCCGTCGATGATTCTGCTTGAGATATTATCGGTGCGTATAATCGGTTATGGTCAGAATAAACGTTGTATTTCAATGAAAATGATGGTGGATCCTGACCGATATTTCACACTCAAGTTTATTCAGCCACGATTAATTGGACATGGATATTCTATCAGTGGTACAAAAGTTGGTCGGTGGTGCCATTTTACGTAATAATGACGAAAATATTCTTTGCCCCTTTTTGTTTTCACCTGACGATTATTACACCAGAAGTGTCACATAATCGGTCGGCAGTGCCAAATTCCCGGCAGGTGTAAACGCCATATCATATGTTTTTTTCGGAGTTGGGGGGAAGTCGGTACTTCATTAGGTATCATTATAGATAATGATGTAATAACTCGAAATGAAATCCCTGAAAACATCTCCAAAATGGATTCTTTGGACGTCAGTCAACAACGTCTCGAGGGTGAGGGTAGGCGGGTGCTGGAAGCAGGCAGTGCGACCGGCAGTGGGGAAAATAACGTGGGAAATTAACTTACAAGACGATTAGAGCCCTCCGTGCAGGGGTCCGCTGCCGTGAAGCGAATAAACAATCAGTTCACCCTGACTGGTCTGCCTTTTAACTCACTTAAGCCTGGCGTCCACCTACTACGATAGATATTAAGACTTACCGATATGGCACCAATACAAAAAGCAAAATCGGAGACATATAGGGAAGGTGCAAAATCGTAGACATGTGTCTAAACAAGCCAATCCAACATGCAACTCAAGGTTTTTTTTCTGTGCCTAATCGCAGAAACGTGGCCAACTTCTCCGATGTTAGGTGACCTTCCGACGCGATTTTGATTTTCTATCGGGAGGTGCATCATAGACCATATCGGAGCCATATCGTAGGCCTTACACCTGACGACTGTGGTTGCCAAGGGTATATAAGCAGCGGTTGATTCGTACACAATATCTGGGAATCAAATATGATACTGTTTTACGATAGTCATCAAGATGAAATTTTAATTATTTATTGGTCGCAATTCAACTACAAAGGTTGATGTTCAATTACGGCCCCAAAACATCACTGGGGTTTAAAATCATTCGTTGCTTACAAATCAACATAGTATTACAAGATAAATAATGATGAAAACGATGAAGAAAACTACAGTAAATGACTGGGCAGTGAGAAATATTGGTCTTGTAAGAAGGCTTTACATTCAGGACACGATATCTGGGCCTATATCCATCTCGACCTCCGATAAATTCGTCGGTGATGAATTTAAATTTCCCCCTCCCTTTTTCTATTGGGTGTGATTCATCATTACAGAGACTTCGATCTACCACATCATACCCGAATGCCGCAACTGTAATGCGGCGTTTCCACCTGCTGATTATGACCCCAGATTATGGTATCTAGCGCCGCCGACCGATTATGTTACATTTTGGTACGATAATCGTCAGGTGGAAACAAAATGAGTCACCAATTTTTTCTCAAACATCACATAATCCAGCACACCGACCCACCTTTGTGTTGAAAATATCGGTGGCGGAATGGACTTCAGTGTCAAAAATCAAGAAACTTATTTCGAAGTATATGATTTTTGGACCTCATTATGGGCAGGATAATTTTTCCGGAATCTCTTGCAGGAGATTCTGACATACCAGAATCTCCGGGTAGCGAATTTCAGGTGCCCTATACATTTCCTATGGAGACTACGCAATAGGTGGGTAATAAATACACAATATTACCATGATTTCGATCTGAGTGGCCGTATTCTCCGCGTAGTTGACGCGTAGTTGTAGTCCATTCCGCCACCGATATTACGTAGTGTCAACTACGCGGAGAATACGGCCACACAGATCAAAATCATGGTAATATTGTATTTATTACTCACCTTTCGACTAATTATCAGGACGAAAATCTAGTATATTATTAGAAATTCTACCCTAGCGCCGTGGTTTGTTTATATGAATTAGTTCCTATAACGCCCGTCAGGTGGCCAAAAAAGCCGTATTCTCCTAGGAGATTCCGGAGGTCCGTATTCTACTCAGTAGCGATCTGTAAGCTCCATAAGCTTAGCATGGAGACTCCGTACCAGGTGGGTAATAAAACCGGTGGCCTATTCATCGGCAGGTGAAAACGCCACATGAACAGGCCTCTAGTCTGAACAGGGACACCTATTTTGAGGCAAACAGAGCGTTTATCCGTCCTGATTTAACCACCAGGTGTACATTGATCCTTCCATCAAAGGCTCGCGGCTCTACCTCAAACATCAAAGCCTGAGTGAGGAAGAAAACCCCGAACCCTATGGATTAGCGTGCGTTAATATAGTAACGTATCGACCGCCCCCTCTGTCACTCTGATACATACACATACACTAACTCCATACCAGCCTTATAGCAACATACTCCGCTCGTTTGCGTGATTCCTTTCTTCTCTTACGCGCCTATTCTTGCAATATTTGGATATACATACACAATATTGACGGGTTTTAGATACAAGCGGTAGTATGCTAGCTCCGAGGAGTGTGGTAATATCCGATAGCATGCAAGAATATTGGGCAAGGCAACTGCAAGGGGTATACAACCGCTTTTATCCCAATCTATTATATATTGTATTTATTATCCACCTTTTCCTGACAGGTGGGGTACTGATATTAGTTCATTTAGGTGTGCACTATTCCTTTCATCCACACTATTTTTCCGTATGCGCCGGCTTTTGCAACCTGGGGCATACAACATGTATATCCGTATGCTTTGGTAATGTAGATATACGCTGTCCATATGTTTTTTATGGACGCAATGTATTAGGAAGGTAACATATTCGGATTGTCAATACAGGACGCACGCGATGGGTTGAATATATTCCAAAGCTGATATATTGTAGCTTGAGGCTATGGTTCGGTTTGTCATTATGTAAATAATAGAAAGGGGATGGTCTGTTTAGATTACAAGGCATAACGAATGGAGGATGCACATTAAGATAGGATTATGAAAGGGTTGACACGGCGTTTACACCAGACGATTATGGGTGACGATTCTTGAATTTAGATAAACTCTAGTGGCAGATTTTCAGCCGTAGACGTAGATGTTTCGCTTGGAAGAACGATTGTAATAATCGAATGTGAAATAAAAACCTTAAAAAGAAAAATCAAAAAAAATCATCAAGTGTAGACGCCAAACAAGTGACGACCACTGATCGTTTGATCGTCTGATTACGTCACATAACATAAATTGGCACCACCTGACAATTATGCCGACGATTTGATCCCAACAACTATTTCAAAGCGGCTTGATTTAATTGTCTAGACACCTGACGATTCTTTAAAAGCCTTACCTTTTGGCCAGATTGTATATTAAGTGGTATCACTTCAAACACTTCTTGGGTCGACGATTCTTGGTGATGTTCATTTTCTCAGATCCTCAGGCACCACCTGACCCCTTTTTCTAGACTATCTCCAGTCGTCACGTTTCCAGTCGTCTCGTATAACACCAGCAAAGTGAAGGTCCCTGAATGGGATCTGTTCCTCTGTTGTTTCGGTAAGAAATACAAACCTCATTCCTGGAGCTCATTTTGTTCCTCTGACGCAAAACAACGCGGAACGGATGCCATTCAGACAACCTACCTATGTCTCCATATAATATTAACGAGAAGGATAATGAAAACAGTATAATGATTTCAACCGCACGACCTACCACTCAGGAGTAGTGCATTAACTGCTCTTGTGAATACGGGTATACTTTACAACTGCCGATTGCAGTGAAAACAGTCCCCTACACCACATGGCTGTTATTTAAGTGTACACATATAAATGATTCACCAGCCGGTCTGTGGCTGGTACCATTAGCGGGCATATAGGCATGGCATGTCACCATAGATCTACAGCTGAGAGATAGAAGGGAGACTGTAGTGATGACCGGGGGCTGGGGGCGGTGATGGGTTGTAGGTGGATGAGTAATGTGGCGTTTACACAAGACGACTGAAAACGTGACGACTGTAGATCGTCGAGCAGAAAGTCGTCAGGTGGTGCACTATACACTAGATGATTAAAGGCAGCGATTCATTGTTTTAGCACCATCTGACGACTTTCGGCTGTCAATGGCTAGGCTGTAGATCTTCGAGCAAAAGGTCGTTAGGTGGTATACCCGGCGTTTACACTAGACGATTATAGGCGGCAATTCCTGAACTTAGCACCCCCTGACGACTTTCAGCTGTCAATGGCTAGACTGTAGATCGTCAAGCAAAAGGTCGTCAGGTGGTACCCTGTGTTTACACTAGACGATTATAGGCGGCTATTCATGATTCTAGCACCACCTGACGACTTTCGGCTGTCAATGGCTTGATTGTAGATCGGCGAGCAAAAGGTTGCTAGGTGGTACCCAGCATTTACACTAGATGATTATAGGCGGTGATTCATGAATCAATGGCTAGAACTTGGTACATATAAAACATATAGCTTGAGGAAATTTCTGGGTTGATGACTGTTGTGACTGAGATATTGAGCACTACCTGACGACTAAAGGCTAGACGATATACATTCTTCGCGTATTAGTAGATGCCAGCTCCAAGAAAAAACCGGCACCAAGAATCATCGACCCAAGAAGTGGTTGAAGTGTTTAGATTAAATGACTTATCCTCGTTCAAATGAGATAGTATTACTTAGTGCTCCATAATCTGGTGTTTACACTAGGCGATCATGGACGACGGTTCCTAAAGGATAACTCTGCTATAAGTTACAGGTGAGTTTTTCCTATCAGAAAATCGCAGGTGAAAAGTCCAGGTGGTTGACGACTCAGCTAATTTTTTTTATAGAATCATGGAGTTTATTGAAGAATGATTCAAGCTGCTTTGAAATAGTCGTCAGCATAAAATCGTCACCAAACTCGTTAGGTGGTGCCATATTGTATAATGTGACGATCCACCCTAAAGTTTGGAGTTAACACTAGGCGAATATGACACAGCGTGTACACTAGACGACTTAAACATGGCGACTGTAGATTGTCTAGCCAATGGCAGTCAGATAGTGCTCGATTACACAATATCGGCCGTAATAGTCATCAACCCAAGGATTTCCGAATCTTTTCGTCATTATTATATAATACGGCACCACCGACCAACTTTTGTACCACAGATAAAATATCCATGTTTAATTGATCGGTGGCTGAAAAAAACTTGAGTGTGAAATATCAGTGAGCAATCACCATCATTTTCATTGAAATACAACGTTTATTCTGACCATAACTGATTATGCACACCGATAATATCAAGCAGAATCATCGACCGACCTTTAACCAGGTTGCATATGAAATCGGTGGGAGGTGGCTTTTTTCTGCCTGCGGTTCAGGTTTATTTTCCTGTACTACTCGCATGAACCCACCGCATCGTGGCCATCTTATTACGTTCAATTCGATATACTACTAGCCCAACGTTTACACTTCTGATATGTACCGATGTCTAGCCATTGACAGCTGTAAGTCGTCAGGTGGTGCAAAATTCAAGAATCACCGCCTACAATCGTCTATAGTAAACGCCGCGTTAGCCGTCGGTGACGCATAATCGTCAGGAGGTGGTAAATTCAAAAATCGTCGACGATAATCGTCTGGTGTAAACACTGGGAGAGTGTCTGCAGTGTAATTGTCATTGTGCAGGCTAATGGCATCTGGACTAACCTCGCTCCGCACCGTCCAATGTCATTAGCGTCATCGACGGAGTCTCCCTTGAAGAGGCAGCCATGATGGGCACTGGCCACGATGTATGGGGACGTCGCAATGTTCCCTCCCAAAGTCCAGGGGGCCGTTGAATAAATTAAGAGCGACAGAAAAGTATCCTAGAATTGTCTTTTGGGCCATAATGTTGTATAGAATAATGCGTCGCAAGCATAAGATATTTTGATGATAAGAGTAACCTAAAGGTCTTATAATGTGCTGTATGGAAATGTCTTAATTCATAAAACATTTTCTCTTTTTTCATAAAATACTAAATGGAAAACATCGTCCTGGATGTGGTTTATCTTTGGAGATAATTAGAGCATTATAAGAAATACCCAGGGACGATGTTGATGAACTTTATTCAACACTTATGGACGACCTTATGGAAGGCTATGACTAAGTCTTAGCGAACAGATTGAAATATCATTAAACGATAACCTACGTACGAGGTACAGAAAAGGGTCTTCTTTTACGATCCTAGATTATCAAACGGGCCTTAGCATTGGGTACTTGTCCCCTATATTAGACCTATGTAGTAAATTACCAAGGGTAAGATAAAGAATGGAGTTAACTGAGGTAGGAGACACGAACCTCCTCAATCCCGTCTCCAGTGTTTCCTGGCTGTCCAGCGCATTAGCTGGCACCGACTTGGAGTAAGTAGATCATTAATAGAGATCAATGAGTGACATTAGGCGGGGATTGGGTGCGTATTATAAGTCCCACTGGTATGCATGAAACGTGTCCCGAATGGCACCACTGGGAACGTCGGCGTATGTTCTGGCCTTGAATAATAAATAGCTAGAATGTGTTCGGCCAATTAGGTTTACACAATGCACCCACTTTGCCCGCACCAGAGGAGGGCTTTTTTTTCATCTGTACTTCCCATGCGATGTAATCGTCCGCGGGAGGGAGGTTGGAAACTTCATCACCGTCGATAGGTTTTTGTAGATTAAAAATGAATGGTTTCTTTTTTAAATGTTTATTTTTTTTAAGGCCAAAACGAGACGTGTTCATTCTTGGAATAACATCCGCAAGATGAAAGGAGAAGAGACACCAGGGGAGCTGCTTAAAGTAGTTTCATTAATTAACGGCGGGTGGCTGAGGTCGAGCAGACGACACCCACGCGGGAGGCGGGAAATGATCTCTGTTTGTGTCTGGTTGTGGGTCTCCTCCCTAATCTCTACATCTTCTTTGTTAATTTTTTTATTTAAAATCTTTTTTTTTTACCTCACCCAGCATTTACGCCAATGGACTCAATACTAAAAGACTGAACTCTTGTGCTCATTCTATGACAGAGTCAAATAACCGGCCAAATGCGTACATTTAAGGGTGGCGTCCATCAACCACGACAAGGCTACGACAAGCGGCGACAAGAAAGTTCCAATCGGCGCTTGTCGCAGCCTTGTCATAAGAAGGGGGGCTTTACGACAGCGTTGTCGGGGCGTGCACTTCCTGACACGCTCCACCAAATTTCCTATCATAGACCTCTGCAACATGCTCCCAACACGCCATGACACTCCACGAGAAGGGTCCAGTCGTGGGAAAAATCGAACATGCTCGATGTTGTTGTAGCCTTGTCAGAAGGCTCCCGACAAGCTTCCAATCATGGCCTTGTCGTGCCCTTGTTGTAGACTCTTGTCGGGAACTTGTCACCAACCACGACAAGGCCTCCAATCATAGGCCAATCGTGGACCTTGTTGGGAAGCCATTGTCGTAGCCTTGTCGTCGTTGGTGGACGCCCACCTTTAAGCTTATAGGGCACATAGCTATTGTGCTATGGAGGTGGCCATGAGCTTGCCATAGAGGAACTCTAGCCTAGTCTCAATATTATCTATAGATCATAACAATTGATAACAGTGGTTGCCCCCGACTTATGCTACCTTTACACCATCATCCCGACAGTCCCGACAGACATTTCTGTTACCGGGTTTAAGCCATGCACTCAATGCTTGCGACATGACTCTGACATGGTTATGAATCAAAATCCCCTCATCGTAACCTTATCAGAATGTTGAAAAATTCGTTATCATGGAATGTCAGCGCATGAAACTAACTCACTGCCTCCTCACTTTCGGTTAAGTATCAAAGCTATTGTAAGTAAGGCTGTAATATACAGAAACTGGCTTACTGTCTTTCTACATCAGAAATAAGTGGTGAAATTACCGTAGGCAGAGGGATATATTTGATTAATAATTTTACTAAGTATTTTGACCTTCAAGGACGGTCAGCCTGTTTCGATATTATTATATATGTATACCTAAAAATAGGGACATTTTATGCGGCCGCATGGTCACGAACCCCATACGTCACACTGTGACGAACGGCCATAAATATGAAAATAAATATGTCAGGAGTGGGCGGTAAACGTAGGAGATACGGCCACATGTACATAATAATATTCAGTTCAGACAGAGGATTAAAAGTTGAAGGTTATATTATGTCATTGAAGATGTCCCATAGCTGGCGACAAGAGATATGCCAGATTAAATCTTTGTGTGCTGGTAATATCAGAAGTATATGCGTGGGTGTGAAACAGAAATTAAGTATTTAGCGAAGGGCATCAGATTTCGTCTTCTTAGCGATGAAAGGGAATGGGCGAGTGTGGCCGGGGGCTGGTGGGTGTGTGAGTGAGAGTCTTTACGCGATCCGTCTTGGCTTACCTCACCTCACTCCACCTTGCTCCACAAAGTCACCAGCAACGACTCTCATATCACTCAGGGAAAAACTGACACAAGATTGGTGAATGGGAACGACATTTGAAATGGATACCGACTATTTTGGCGAGAATTATTGCATAATGTAACCACAGGCACCACCACCATCACCGAAAATTAAATAGGAATGAAGCGGGGAAATACATGTGCTTTTACATATCCATCGTATACAAAGCCCCCATTGAGAATGTATTGGGACTCAGTAAACCACGACCCATTGTGTAAAACCTGTCAGATACCATAACTGTGGTATACGGATTCAAATCTGTGGTAATCGGCCTCAAAACCATGGTATACGGGAAAAATAGTACCTTTTGCTGTAGAGTAAAGAAATAGTCCCTATTGTTATACCCTCTAATATGGCAATTACTGGGTTTAATATATTCAAAAAGATGGACATTAAATCCAACAAACGATGGTTTTGTGGACAGGCGGCTCTGTAAACCACTCGAGGTTGACGTCGCAACACACTCACTAGCGCTCGTCTATTACTACGCGTCAAACTATCGTTGTTTACGGCCGGCTGTTCACAAAACCATCGATTATTGTCTATATATTCATCGGCCAATGGAAACAAGATTAAAGCCATTTTCCACTGGCCGTCTATTCACCACTGATCTGCAGTCAGGAACCACTGATTGATTTTAGGATATATACAGACGTTAGATCTGTGAATGGAAACAGACATGCGGAAAAGTGTTCACCGATTAATTGTGCATAGATTATTCAATGGGGCCAAAACAGACTGACTTAGTCAACGACCGACATAATCAAAGGGGTTTGAAATCGTCGGTGATGGTCATTGAGTTTGGAGGACTGAACGATTATAAGGAGAACTCAAATAATCGGTGCTGTTTTCATTGGCCAGTGGAAAGAATTGGCTTTTATAAACGTATTTCCATTGGAGGACAAATATGGCACAGACTTTTGAATTACCCTAACAGTCTATGCATTATTTCTACTGCATTTTCTGGGTCCATCCCAATTTAATTTCCACCCTAAAACTTCAGGATCACTGCTGAAATCCAATCATTTTGATTCTGCCGGTTGTTGACCAAGTAGGTCAGTGGTGGCGTTATTGCGTAATCTTTGCCAAAAAGTTGATGGCCATATCAGGTCTCATTCACCAGCCTTGCGGCAGTGGTTCCCAGCTGCAGATCTGCACAGAATAATCGGCCCAATGGAAGCAGACAGATACTGATTTCTATCACAGTGTAATTTTTCATTCATAGGGTTCATAGCCAAAATATCTTAAGATATGCTAAAATGTAGGGCACTCTAAGTTTTGCTGATAATCTGAAAGTTTAGAAATCACAGAGCCATTGCTAGTTCATGAGGCAGTCACCAGTTGGCCCACAGTAGTTTCTGTGAGATAAGGGCAGTTAATGGACTGTGGGTCTTTGCCCTTACGAAATCCAATTTTCAAAGTTTTACCATTCCTCCTTTAGTCTCTACACCCAGATGACTTAAATATCAAGCCCACGACATGTTTGTTCTCACACGAAAGGCTCTATACATATAAGTGAGAAAGACTAGAATCGTGACAGAGACCTTTTATCACTCACTCACTTCTGCACTTCCAGTATTGGAGAACACTTACCTTTTTACATCCAGCAGTAGAGAGCACCTTCTCTGGGGCAAAATGGAACCATTATCTTATATCTATCTGCCCTATAGGCCTCTTGTATGAAGAACATCTCTACTTCACCTGCCTGTGTGCTTCTTCTGTGCTCTGAGGAGAGCTTATAGGATTATCTCACCCCAGATATTTTTCCCCATAGACTTAACGTTGGGAAATCATGTCCAACGCCCATGGAGTATTTAGAAAAAATACTCAATAAGGGATTATGTTACAAAGATTGGCTCATTAGTCAATATGAAGGGTGAGATCAATTCAAATCCTACTCTAGTTTACCGTCAGGGCTCGATCCCATCTCGCTTGAATCGCTATGTTATTCACATAGCTTTCATCTATAGAAACCGATGAGAGTGGTGGGGTTGTTTGATATGTTGTGAGTTTAAGCATGTAGTAATTTCACAAGGCGAAGCCGAGGAAAATCAAGTTGCGCTCAAACACATAGCATTCACCTCGTTCCTCGAACTCGGTCAATGTCTCCGACCGAAATATCTCTGAATAGATTCCATCCAGGCACACTAACCATGTCCCCATATAGTACACAATATCGGTTTAGTGTTATTTACGCTACTCAAAGGCGTATTGGGTACAGCTTCCTACGTCCTTAAGTCTATAGAGAAATACAAAAGGCGTTGAAAAAATACATGTACTCGTGCTTTGTTGCTGCCCCCTCTGTCACAGAACTTTAGCGTTGCAGAATCTGGAAGAGAATACCCCATAAAATCGGAGTCTCTTGGACTACGCCCTAGAGCTGACCTTACACTATGGACGCTTTCGACGCTACCAGTGGCGCCGCCATCGGTGAATTTATGAGAACACTAGTGTCAAGAGAAATGCACACAAATTGTCAGCAGCCCAGCATTTTTATACGCATTTTTATGGCCATTACACACCCAACCAATTGGCTTTACTGCACATGGGCTGGTCCCCTTGCCCTTCTCTTGGTCTGTTCCTTATAGTCTATTTTCACCTTCTGTCAGCCCATTTTGCGGCGTTTCCACCTGCCGAGTAAAATCCCACCGATAATTTTCATGCTGTACAGAAGTCGGTCAGTGGTTCTCCTTGTGAAAGGTCGGTGGTATATAATCTGTAACCTGCTTTGCAAAAAATGCGATGGACGCTCACTGACTTTTGATAAAAACGCTGAATTCAATGAGCTTTGATTTTATCGGTGGCTACAGAAATCGGTCGGTGCTGCCATATTGCATAAGGCAGAAGAGAATCGTTGACCATGTCTGTTTCCACCTGATGATTATTGCACTAGATGTGTCACATAATCGCTCGGCGGTGCGAAATCATCAATACATCTTTCAGTATTTTAACATACCATTTCATAATATTATTGGTACATTCATTATTCATCATCCTCTAGATTTGAATTTTCGAGCAGAAATTCCTTTACCTTGCATTTAAATAGATCTCCTCTTTTTAACTTTTGAAGTTGTAGTGGCAATGTATCCCATATCATATCTCCTCTATAAAGCGGTGACAATCTATATTTCACTGTTCTAGGTCTTTGCATTTTCAAACGAATTATATTTTACCCTCTGGTCCTAGCTGTTCTGTCGGTTAATACATTCGATTCATTTTCACTCCACCAACTCATCATACTCATTAGACGTCCTGCTCTTCTCATTAATCATATGATTAAGATAATTATATGTGGAAATGTATGTATATACGGATATTAGGGTAGATGTGTGAGTGATTGATTGTAAGTGTCTTGTCTTGTCTTTGTAATTATCATGTCCTGTTTTTGTTATGACGCCAGCGTGGAAGATCGTCTGGTAACAGATGAACGTTTGTAACGTCAATAAATAATTTTGAATGAATAATAAAAAAAAAAAAAATCGGTGGTCATTATTGGCAAGTGGAAATGCAGCATTGCAGCTCCTCACAGCCCCTGTCAGATACTCGCGCCCCCCTCATCTACTCATCTACCATTTTCCATTTGCTTATTATTCATCAACGACCTGCAGTCGCAACGACCCGGCATTTGGAATGATCACCTATTACGTTGGCGAAAATTACGCAATAAGGCCACCACCGATTGACTTGGTCACCTTCAGACAGAATCAAAACGCTTTGATTTCGTCGGGGAGACTCAAGGCTTCAGCATGAACATCAGGGCTAACTGGAAGAGTTGGCGGTAATGCGGAGCAGAGGACGGTTGCCAGGGACGCTTCCTCACGTGGTTCCGGTCACGTGGTTCCGGTCACGTGACCACCCCACTCCGCAAACCGTCTGCGTCCACTCCAACCCTGGGACACCAACCGAAAGGAACCACCCACCCACCCTACAAAAATTTGTCAATCTCATCTCCTCAACTTCTCCTACTTCGTCTCAATAGCTCGTGACATTTCTTTTATATTCTAAATATATTTGCTATTATATGGACCTATAAAATTTACCTCGTTCCTCAAGTTAGCGTAAAATTTATGTCCAATACCGTGCTTCTGTATCGGCATGAACTTATAAAATGCAGGAGTAACAAGGTATATACTGCACCTTAAACGATTATTTGATACTGACGTACAGTCAGTAATACTATCGACAGGCTTTCTTTCAATAAGGGAGATTCTATTTCCATTTCATTGAATCACATCAAGAGTCCTTTGTGTAGGTATTATCAATGTTTTATCATCCACATTGTAGGATGTACTCCAATTTAAAAGGATTCATATCAGTGTACACTAATATTATTTTTGGTCGAAATAATCTCTGGAAATACACCAATATCATTTAAATACATAGATAATAAGTCACCGGACCAACCTTGGATAAATCAGTACAAATCAACAAATTGAAAGTATAATTTTTGTCCGCATGATTTTAACGTGACTAATTCATGTGACAAGACAACGAAAGGCTTGAACTTTGGATCAACATTCACACTTGGATTCTCTCCAGGGAGATCTGCAGCGTTTCCCACATATATACCCTCTAAACCAGACACATAGTAACAGGTGGGGCTGCTCTGACAGTATCAGTATGAATCTGATATAACAGGGATTATCTATTTTCCTTAGGTACACTTATGGTTATTTAGAGGTAATTTGGGCAGGACCTTTCATTTCTGATATTACTTATATGTGAAAATTCTGTTTCAATGGGAACCACACAAATTTACATTTAAAGTTAAACTGAATATTCATAGGCAATTAGTGTCAAATTTCAGATTTCAATAGCTATATCATTTTTTTAATTCAGTAAAAAAACATTAACGACAACATTATTCGCATGTAGTTGGGAGATCTTCCAAATGAGGTCAGGACACAGTACATGAGAAACAGTACAAACACACATCAGAAGACAATACATTTCCAAAACAAATCTGACTACTAGTACACCTCACAATTTCCTACAATTCGTTGTTCACATGTTCGATCTTTGTTTACATGTTAGTCCAATAAACTGTGGATATATATTCTTCTATCATCAATACAATAACATCACCCCGGAAATATCCGGGAAAGAAAAATCACCCCAGTTTATCCTCCTGACTATCACGTGACACCACAGCATGGCTGCAGATAAACAATCAGATTTGGATGGTTGGTGGGTGGTGGGTCTGCGGTCCCGCATGCTGTATCAGGTGTGTGTATGTGTGTGTGAGGCGGGAGGGGGTGCGGCCCGCCCCTCCTCCAGTAACCCGACGCCCGGGCCCTGCTGTGGGTGAACGTCGTGAGCCAAACTCACCTGTGTCAGTCCCCATTGTGTGCCCGCTGGCACTGCAGGGAGGTACACTGGCATGCTGCCCGCTGCCAACTCACCACAGACAGATCTAGCGGTGCTCTGCACGTCAACGCCAATTTATAAATTACTTCCGCTTTTTTTATTTTGTTTTGTAACCCTTGGAAGATTGGTGGTGGTTTTGTGTTGTTGTTTGTGGGTAAGAAGTAGGTGAGGTTGACGACCGATATAGACAATAACCATCGTTTGTTGCATTTATTATCCATCTTTTTATATAAATTAAACCAAATGATTGCCATATTATAGGCTATAACGATAAGGACTATTTCTTTGCTCTAAAGCACAAAGGGGCTATTTTCCCCGTAGACCATGGTTTTGAGGCCGTATACCACAGATATGAATCTGTATACCACAGTTATGGTATCTGACAGGTTTTATATAATGGGTCGTGGTTTACTGAGTCCCCATACATTTTCAATAGTCTCTTTGTATACGATGGATAATAAAACGCCAGATACATTTGTATCTGATTCTATAACGGACGTCAACCTGGACAGTCAACTTGTATTGTTACCCAATCACCATCCCAGAGAACTCTTATGTATGAATGTTCGAATTTTATGACTTAAAATTATCATCATTAATACATTGATACAATCAGTATGTTGTTAAAAAGACTAAAATAAACAATTTTTCTTTTATGTTACAATCACATATTTACTTCCTTGTAGGATTATGCAATATGGCACCAATTGGCGACTCTTCGCCATACTAATTAATTCAAAACGGGTACAAATAATCGGTGACAGGCCGAGGATTCCTCAGTCGTTAAGTCAACCTCTATTCCTCCACTGCAAAACAGCCTTTCTCTTTCTAACAATGGTATTAGAGGGAAAGTAGGTTCCGGAGAGAGAAAGACAACGTTTTGAGGTAAGGCTCGGAAAAATTACTGCCCAAGGCCTTGGCCAGGTCCCCGTTGCTCCAGGATTATGACAGAGCTGCGGATAGCAGAATAGCGATCCGAGGGCCAAAACGTTGCTCCTGAAATTTTGCAGATCGTGTCGCAATCGCATAGGCGCATCGCCGCGTAAAATACGGCATTTAGCGATACTTTTTACGCGGACCTTCACAGCACTGCGGATCGTATCGCTGTAGGGTAAAACCAGCTTTGTCTGATATTTCAAATAACGATCCATGGTGGCACCACCAACCCCTGCCCCTTGTTCCTTTACAGGTCTATAGGAAATAGCAATCCAAACCACCAGGTGTCAGATCAGTTTTAAATATGGTGCCATCTGTATTTAATTAAAGAACTAGGTAATCTTCCCCCGTCTCATGCAATATGTGCCCCTGAATTGTCGTATCGTAATCACATTGTAAAAATTAGCGATACCGCAGAAATGTAGCGATACGATCCGATATTACTGGAGCAACGCTTTTTTAGTTGGATCGTTAAAGTAATCGTAAAAATAGAATTGCGATCCGATTATAGCTAGCAATACCACAAAAACAGGAGCAACGGGGCCCAGGGGTAGTAATTTTTCCAAGCCTTAGCGAGTAACTTTAACTTTCTCTTTCCGGAAACTTGGTTTCCCTATTCCCATATACCTTCAAATGTGGTTTAATAACGACCATTAGCGTTATTTGCTGACCCACCATCAAACCCGAAGCCAGATCCAACCTTATCCAGTACCTTAACACTCTATGTTTTCTCCACACTGTAATTTTCGTATGAGTTTTGAAAAAAAAGACGATCTGATTGGTCTAAATGTCAACCTTGGGTAGTATATGGCAACCTTGCGTAGTATACGGAAAACGTGCGCGCTTCCCCCGCTAGCTATGCTCATACGATTTTTCCCGATTCTCCACGATCCAGCCCGATCTCAATTTCGGCAGATTTCGGTGAATCTGTTTTTTAGCTTTAGAAAACTACAAAGAAACAACGAAAAAAAAAACCAATCCACGAAAAAAAACCATCGATTGTATTGTCGCAAGTGTAAATCCCACTGTATGGACACACCGCAATATCTAGCTTTCCCATCAGTAGCACCAGCATGGATGATCCATGGGCTTCTAATAGCAATCAAATAATCATTAGATGGTGCGGCGAGGAACAGCCTTTTATTTCCAGCTGAGACCTTGTGTGGGGCTCAGTAGGAAAACAGCGGGCGCGTATTTGTAGATTCGTGTATCAGATTGAGGGAGGAGTGAATGATAATCAATACATATCGATCTGAGGCAGTTGGCAGTAGGGGTTATTGGGTAGGCAGGCTGAGTGCGGGCTACAACGGTAGTACGTTCCCAGTCCATCCTTACCTCTCCCAGCATCAATCTTAAAGGTGGTTATTTTCCCACCGATCAATAACCAGTCTACGGCATCATCTGGATTACTATTTCCATTTCTTCCCGGTGGATCATTCACAACAAACCATGGTATTTCAGTATCTGGTTGTATATGAGGTAGGTGCTAGGATTTCATGAATTAATTTTTGTGTTTTAAGTGTACACACTTGGTAAGGCTATCTGGTATCTGTCGAAGTGCCAGACATTTATCATCCACCTGATACGGAGTCTCTATATTATGGAATAAAAGTTCCTTCTGTAAAAAGGCAGTGCATGAAAAAATCGGCGGTCATCTTTTTGATATCTTTATTTTTGAAATTTTAGATCTGCGATGTTGAATTATAAATACAATATAAATTGGTTTCAGATAAAAACGGCCATAATCTCCTCGGACGGACTAGACTCTACGTAATATCCTCGCATGAACTCGGACATTACTTCGCGCCTAATTCTCAGAGACAACCGCTGCTTGTATCAGAAACCAGATAATATTGTGTATTTATACAACATCCACTGGAAGTCTATTACAGAAAACAGGGTGATTCTTTGCGATACTTACCACACAAAGGTAATTTAGCATCCTCTATTTCTCATCCACAATGAGTGCTAACAGAAACTTCTCATGTTTGATTGGAATGATTCTTTGTTTCGATAGTCGCATATTCAGGACATTTCCTCGTGTGTGAAATTATCTTCCCTCTTCAAATTACTCCTAAACCTAAAGATGTGATTTTGTGCGTATTATGTTAGACACGGGTTTATTGTGGGGCTGGCCAATTGATAGTCTCAGAAATATCGTCAATTTATGATATTTATCATAATCCTACCTACAATGATCCAATTCCCAAACACTTATAGCAGGTATAGGGCAAATAGCCTTCGTGTTATGGAAGCTGCCATCTTGCCCCGACACCAATAAATCCGACGAAAACCAATTAATTGAATTCCCCTAAAGGTTAGTTGGTGCTACTTAAACGTGAGACATAGGAAATGGCATAGAATGATGTTTGACAAGCTGTGCCGAGACCAGAGATTCAGCCTACTGCATCCAAGTAATCCAAGAGTCTACGATGAAGACTGTAGAAATATCGGTAACCTTGGATTGATTTAAAACCACAACTACCTCAGCATGTTATGTGGTAACATGCGGTAGAATTTATATTTTTGTCAATTATCCTGTTGTTGATGAGGAAACTGGGTCAGTATCTGTTACTTAATCAATCAAATTGTGGTACAGGGTTCAAAGTGTGGTGGTATAGGCTTCAAAGTATGGTGGTACTTGGTTGCAAATATAACTACAACATTGGCGGTATGGATGGTAGCTGGAGGGCATGCCTGCATAGGGAGCCAAAGTGAACCCGCTAAAACGGCAGATACCCGTGTTCAAAACACCACTTCCGGTGACCAGTACGAACGAGTTTTAGTGCTAAACCTATGGGGGTTTGAGGCTAGAATTTTGTTTTTGGTCTCGTTTGTTACTTTTGAAGAGTAGTTTACTACTATCGTCTCTGAATAACTCTTTCTCGAAGCCAGGATGATAATTGTTAAGTTTATCAAAAATATGGATCCAAAAGATTGGAGAATGACCCATATAATCTCAAACCTACATAGTCAAAGTACTGAGCGCCTATATCCAGAAATGGTCTTTTGTAAACGGGTATCTATGGTTTCAGCGGGTTCACTTTGGCTCCCTATACGTATATGATAATACGACGCACAAATAGCCTACAACATCACATCTAAGGCACAAACAAAACGGATGATTTTAATCTAGACATATCAAGACACTCAAGAAATCTATAGCTATTGATATATTTTTCTCTGTTATGGACTGATTTCCCATACACAGTTTGATCACACCATTAGGGGCTTATTCCTGCACATCATCCCATCGTTGAATTCAGTGGTGCAAAGAGCATTCCAGTGTTTTTAAACGTGTAAAAAGGAGATTGGTTGTATTACGTGATCGATCCGTCCTCTCCCTTATCAAAGAACAGGAAGAGCACAGAAAAACATCCCACCTTTCATGTTGGTGCTCTCAGTGGTGGATGTAACGTTAGGAGGCAGTCGAGTAACACTTATGGATTAAGGCCGCAGGATAATCTGGTTGTCTCAGTCAGGATTATCTCACAATGCGTGAGGTGGCTTCCAGCTGCAAGGCGGATACGCAATTGGGTCAAAGGAGCCTCGGAAACCTGAGGAGAATCACTGCCAGGAAGCTCAGGTGTTTATATGGCAACTATGTGAGACTACAATGGTTGGAGGGAGCACTGCTATAACCGTAAAACCCCGCTCATAAGGCAGTCTTTTTTTAGGGATTTTTGAAAAAAAATAGGCTTAGAGAATCAGTACAAATCTATAATAAAGTACCGAATAACAGAGAAATACAAATAGGAATCATTTAATGACAGTACTTTTGCAGATAGCATGCGATATCCTATATTGATACAAAAGTTCATTCATTGTACCGAAAATTCTACAAAAAGTTGTGAGGGGAGGATTTGGAGGGGGGATGGGGGTGGGTGGGTTGAGGTCAGGACCCCAAAGTGTGTGTGTGTGGGGTAGGGGTGGAGGGTGGGAGTCAGCTTATAACCGAGGTTTTCCTAAAGTTGATATACCCGCGGAGTCGGCTTATATCCTTTTGCTGAAGTGAGGGTCGGCTTATAAGCGGGGTTTTACGGTATATACCCGTGCATGAGCATCTAAGAGAAAACGTAAAAACTGAGCCCGTAGGGGTTACTGTTGGAGGTCTTTTGTTTCATATCAAATACTTCCCGAGGCCAGAGGCGGCGGGATGTATTTGTCGTACAAAAGGCCGAGAATGGCATTCCTATGGACTCAGTCACTACTTTATTTTATCATCATATAACTAAGATTGTCGAGAAACCGCCATTATTTTTCATTTACTAAGTCATCAGTTCATAGCCATTCACTACGGGCACAATCTGTTCATCGATCATCTATATTGCGTCATTGAGCTAGTTACAGAGAAAAGGAATATTCAACAACAAGGAAGAATCCCCGTGGCCTTTATGGGAATAGCTGCTACGACTAACCCTTAACAATGACCAGTGGGTCAGTGTAGACCTTTAGAGTGACCTTCAGGAACAGGCTTGACCAGCGTGGCATAGACACTGACAAGTCTCGAAAACTCGAGTTCTATTTCGTATCTATCCTACCCCATCTCCACGACTTAATGATATTAGGAAAGTTAGACTCCATTCCGTCCATGTTTGACAGCTGTCAGAATTTCTGCTCTGCAGCTCGAACTATCTACACAGATGAATAATTCCTGATCGCTGATTGGTCAATCTTTTCATTTCTCTAGGTACATAAATTTTTACTTTATGTCATGGCAAGCCACATAAAATTTGACTATGTTAATTCAATGACGGTTTTTAGAGCGTGCCCGCACGCCCTATATACGTTGCCTATAAATGGTTAGAGTGGTAACATACACTTTCAGCATGCTGAGAAAAATCTATCCTTACACTATCTGCGTGCTATTCACTGTGCTATTGGATACAGAGCAGGGTGCCAGTGTCTGTGAGGCATGCCAAGCTGACCATGACCAATCACTCAAGACCGAAATACCTCATTGACCTACTGGAATTTGATATGTTTGGATCCTATAGATAGACTCAGGCAGTTACAGAAATAGCAAGTTTATTGGGTGCAAGTGGTTACAGAAAACGATCCATACACTGAAGTAACCCAAAACCTTTTAGTTGTTATTCATTTAGCACGCTCATTCATCAATAATGAACATTCTATTTGCTCCTAGTTTATTAGGGGTAGGATAAACACTAGGAATTTGGGGCTGGGTGATTTACTTACAAAACCACGCCAACAATAAGGACAATATAAATAAATGAAGATCAGATCAGAAAATAATGAATACAATGGAAATCGGATCTAAGTCTTCTTCCCGAGGGGAATCAGAATGAGGACGACTGGTAAGAACAACGGCTGAGGGAGAGCGTGCCTGGAATGTGGGGGGAGATTGACTGCCACGACAATCAGCTCTGACAACCACTGTTACCAATGACCACCAGGGAGTCCCTAGTAAATCACGGTGAAAAATCAATGCAACGAGACCCTGCTTTCCGTTAAGAATGGTTGACCATGAACTTCTCCTGCTGCTGGGCAGGCAAGCAAATATGGCTTGAAATAGAGACGGGGGAGTGTGTTTAAACTCTAATAGGAAGTTTATGGGTTGCAGGAATATCCTTTTTTTTATTAACTACCGATTACAGAGTCGCCATTGGTTATATGTGATTTGCAAGTAGGAGATTACAGGGGTCCGTGATCTCCTACTAGGAGTTTACTTCATCTAGGAGTTTACTTCATCAAGCCCCGAAGTAACAAACTGATATACCGCTGTTATGTTACTAGAAACCTGTGCAACATGAAAAGATTCTGGTAATGTTAATCAAGAAATACAGAGTAATTAAAAGGTACAAATATGAAAGATGACAGAACTTGATGATACCGTATACTTAAAACGAAATTTGGTAATGTTAGAGCATGGTAATTATTAGCAACGAACCGTGGTTGATGAATATAATACTAACTGGTTTCAGATACAAGCGGTCGTAATTTCCTCAGACCACACTAGGTCATATCTTCGTTCGGAAATTACTATGCATCTGGTCTTCGGAGATTACAACCTCTTGTATCTGAAACCAGATATTATTGTGTATTTAGGTTGCGGATCGTAATAACTACAAGGAGCAAATGGTATGTTCATCATTGATGAATGAGCATGGAATCATACAAAGATTGCAATTAAAAGGTTTGGGTTATATTCCATTATCCAGAGTCTATGGGTCATTTCCTGTAACCCACTTGCACCCAGTCAACTGTCGATTTCTGCAACTGTCTGAGTCTAGGATTCAAATATATGAAGCACCAGTGGGTCAATGAGGCATTTCAGTCCTTAGTGCTTAGTCATAGTCAGTGGGCACCCCTGTAAGATACTGAGACACTGGGCCCTCTGCACCTTTCCACAGCGTTAGCATGCCTATTGTGAAAGGTTAGTGTTTTGCAGCAAGTTCAAAGTGTATGTGACCACTCTAACCTAACATATATGAGCATGTGGCCCATGCTCAAAAACAATGATCACCCATCCTAGTAATTTGATGCCTTTCACTGTTTTCTAATATGTCTTTCATGATCTGTCTTGCAGGTGAGTAACACAACACTTTCCAGTCATTGGTTCCCGTGCTTAGAGAAGGTAGGCCAGGATTACTTTTATATACACAGATGATACCTTTCCATTTTCTCCATGGAAATACACTTTTTCGTTTTCAATATGTAATTTTTCTTGTGCAGAACAAAAATGATATCACGTAGCAACTACGTATAACTGCCAATCTAGGACCTGGATAAATCAAGCACCAGTATGTCACGAGGCATTTCGGTCTGTGGTGATTGGTCATGGTCATGGCCAGCTGGGCACGTCTCTAAGGCACTGAGACACTGGCACTCTACACCTTTCCCGATGTCACAGAGTATGCATGCATACAGATAGTGGAAGGTTCGTTTTTGCAGTATACTGAGAGTCTATAACCTCTCCTAAACTAGGCAGCGTATATGAGAGTGTGGCCCGCGCTCAATAACATGCATGAGAGCTAGTTATTGGTCTAGGCTTTGGAAAAAGAGAAGACAAAGGAGGATGGAAGCATATAAATTATAAAGGGTCACTTTATTTCTCAAGATTAGGAGGTCTTTTCTGTTCCATAACATTGTTTGTTCTGAAGGTAGGCAGAACTAATGGTTGACTGACCAAATACGATCCAATTGATAAATAGATTAATTCAAAATATTGCAATGTGTGTTTTTAACCCTTTCCTTACCGCACCTAGCGTAGTGCGCAGTGCGTTAACGACCGCGCCCTCTGCAGCGAACGTTCCCACCACTACCGCACGTCGCACGTCGTACAGACGTTTAAATACCGGCCTATTCTGCAGGCGTTAGAAAATGACCAAAAGTGCAGAGGGGTGCATCACTAATTAGCAAATTTAAATAACATAGAGAAATAATTTGATAATGTGAATGATACCAAATAAAAGAAGAGACTTCAGGCTTTATTTTCATACCATTCGTTATAAAATAGATCAATATTTAATAATTATATTAATATTTCCAATTGCGGGAAGAATTTGAGACTTTTTTTTGCGCCATTGACACAAGCCTGTACATAGGCCCAACATAGCACTGCACTTACAAAGATGTGTATCTTTTTTTTCATCGCGATGACAGTAAAGGGTTAAAGTAACCCCACGTTAGACCCGGCATCCACCTACTTCGATATGGCTCTGATATGGTCTATGATGCACCTCCCGATAAAAAATCAAAATCGCGTTGGAAGGTCACATAATATCGGGGCAGTTGACCACATTTCTGCGAATAGACACCAATAAAAACCCCATATAATGCGTGGTGGATTGGCTTGTCTAGACATATGGCTACGATTTTGCACCTTCCCGATATGTCTCCGATATTTGCTTTTTATATCGGTGCCATATCGGTGGGTCTAAATTTCTATCGTCGTAGGTGGACGCGCGGCCTTACTTTCTACTGGCTTTTAAGTACACAAAATGTATATTTTAAGAGTAGAATAACACGAACACCAGTATGCTATCATGGCTTGTGCACAAAACTTTCTATAGAAGTCTAGAACCAGCATACATATTAGTATAAACGTTCAAAGGAACCTCAATATCATGCCCCGAGGTAACTGAAACCAACCTCTGTCATGTCTATGAAATAATTACCCTTGCTTTACAAATACGCCCTGACCATACACTCTATTTTTACCACACACACAGCATTAATCTCTGGGGCACAGCATAGACACATTAGTCCGTTACATCGCATGTCTCTTCCTCTTTAAGCGGTGGAGGGAATGCAGAGCATGTGGCCTTAACATGAATTAAGGGGATGTAGATCTCCCTCGGGTTGGCTTTTTCTCCCAGCTCCGAGTACCCACAGTGGCTGTCAGTGCTGTATTTTATACCCATGTGCGTAATTTCTATAATTAGATACTGGTATTAGACAAACCATATATAAGGCGTACGTCACCCTGTACTGCACACTGTCATGCAAAACAGGTTAAAGTTTCAGTAGAGCCTGATGTCCATCTACCGATTCAGGGTTGAGCGATTAGTTTGCAAATCGTATAGGAGTCGGTGAACTTGTCGCAGGCAAATTACGTAACTCTTCGCTCGATCTGCGGACATTGAGGAGATGGGGTGGTGGATATTAGTCCTAAGCAAATCTGTCTACTAATCGGTGGCTCGCCCTTGCCTAGCTGTCCTACATCTACGGACTACGGCCGACTCCGTTAGGATGCCTTGGGTGAGACAAATTACCATCCGTTTGTCGCCGACAAAAGTACATGAATGTTCCGAAATCGGTAGATGGGCATTGGGCGTAAGCTACAGACTTTGCTTCAGCATGGTTTCTACACCAATTTATCTTGACTATATTATTGATTTTGGGTATATATAGTAACTCCATTTACAATGTTGACTGGTTTCAGATACAAGCGACCGTATATGCTCCAAGAAGTTGACACGTAGTAATATCCGAGCACATGCGAGGAATTCGCGTAGGGTCACCTCTATGTAGCATACAACCGTTTTTATTTGAAACCAGTCTATATAGCGTGCCGATTTGAGTTCACTTTAGTTATGTACTATTTTTTCATATGCACTATTCTTCCGCATTCGCCGCCCTATTTTGGGGCCGGGAGCATACTAGAGGGAAACTATGTTCCGGTGAAAGGAAGTCAAAGTTACGAGGAAAGGCTTGGAAAAATTACTGCCCAAGGCCCTGGCCGCGGGCAGTAATTTTGACTTCCTTTCACTGGTACTTGGTTTCCCTATTCCTATATACCTTCAAATGTGGTTTAATAAGAGACAATCTGATTGGTCTAAATGTCAACCTTGGGTAGTATACGGCAACCTTGGGTAGTATACCAACCTTGGGTAGTATCAGATAGTTACTCCACCCCCCAGAGCGTGGTGTAAGCATAGAGTGTACAGCCATAGGTATATAGGAATAGATATATCCGTATTCACCAGTCTTGTCCATATAGAGTTCATCTAGGTTCACTATGGACATTTTGTAAAATAGGTGGGTGATAAAGAACAACATACTACACTGTGTTTGAGACGAAACTCGATGAGGTTGCCCTTTATTCACGGAACGTGGCCACAGACCTCTTCCGCAAATAAACGCAAATCTTTTTGAAAGTGTATTTTCCAAAAATCGATGGTTCTACGGCCCGTAATCAAGAGATAGATGGATAATAAAAGTCTGAGAATGGTGGCTGATTTAGACAGTGTAGCGGTATTGTAAGGGTAGGAGGTGGAAAGCTTTGTATATTGGTATTATGTAGAAAACCAGAAGCTATATTGTTTGTGTGTATAGTATGTGTAGCTTTACCCAGCGTTTACATTAGACGACTAAATACGTGGCGACTGTAGATCGTCAAGCCAATAACATCAGGTGGCGGCAATGTCCACCAAAAAAGTCGTCGCGGTGAGAATGTCCCTGAGAATGTAGACTGACGACACAGAGTCGGCGCCCATCTAGACGACTAATTCAAACCGGCTTGAAATAGTCACCAACGTCAGAGCGGGTCTGAACGTCGTGAGGTGGTGCCAAATTGCGTAATCAGATGTAATCAGACGATCTGCAGTCGCCACGCGCTTGGAGTTTACATTAGACGATTTCTACCTTTTTACCACTGAAAGTCGTCGGGAGGTGCAAAATGCCAGAATCGCCGCCCAAAATCGTCTAGTGTAAACGCCGGGTTAGGTGTTGTCTGCTAAGTAAAACTTCGGTTTCCTAACAATTTCTAAGGACGACCGTAATAATGACTCCTTATACACATGACTCTCATGTACAAGTCCAGTAGAACCCTGTGTATGTTTTCACAATTATTCCCTTAGCATTCAGAGAGAAAGGTATTTAATAATGATCACGATCAACAAAACTAGCCTTTTTCTATTCATCGATCAGGTTTTTCACATTTATTTGTGTTGGCCGCTCGACCAAGCGATAAAAAGTTGCAGGTTTGCTGTGGGTATGAAGCGGAGAAAATCCAGCTCAGAGCAGGATCTCCATAAGACAAATACGTGGTAGAGCCTCCTCTCTCCGGTACAGTAGCCAGACACTGCAGACCCCGGTCCCATACACCCACCCAGCCTCCCCTGACTACCATCTTTCCGGTTTTTAGGGGCGGGAGAGGAGTAAGGGATGGCAGTTGGCGGATGACTTGTGGTCCCACAGAGAGTCTACCCTGGCCGCGATTTGTCGCTTCATGTGATGGAGCTGGTCAGCTGAACATTGGCGGCAGGGTGTGGTCAGTGGCTGTAGGCAGGCAAAGGGCAGCAGGTGGTGGGTGGTAGTAAGTGAGCAGTAGGTTTATACTGGGTGGCAGGCAATAAGAAGTAGGGAATGGGTGGCAGGGGGTGGTCAGTGGCTGAAGGCAGGCAAGGGCAGCAACTGGTGGGTTGCAGTAAGTGAGCAGCAGGTAGATAATGGGTGGCAGGAAGTAGCAAGTAGGGAATGGGTGGCAGGGGGTGGTCAGTAACTGTATGGTAGGCCAGGCCAGCAGCTGGTGGGTGCTGGGTGGTAGGAAGTGAGCAGCAGGTAGATAATGGGTGGCAGGCAATAAGCAGTAGGGAATGGGTCGCAGGGGTGGCCAGTGGGTGTATGGTAGACCGGGGCAGCAGGTGGTTGTTAGTAGGTGGCAGGCAGCTCTGAACAGTAGGTAGATCAGGGGTGGTAGGCAGTGTGTATAGATTTTCATAATGAGCAGCAGCTTGTAGGCATCTTACATTAGATGGCAAATTGTAGACTGTATTACCATATATACCAATGCCTAGTAATACACGAGCAATAGCGAGTCTACAACGAAGAGTTAACTCACACGTCCAAACTATCATATACGATTACTAGAAATCTGACGGTGTCTTTTGCTGTAAATGTAGTCCTCTAGCAGCTGATATTCCTGGTTCTTTTCGTTTATCCTCCGCCGTCGATACAGCCAGCCTGTACCCTCCACTGGAAGCAATACAAACTCCCTCTGTGCCCTGTATAGTCTACAATAAATGGAGAGAAGGGACAAGTTAAAAGGCTACAGTAGTGTGGAGGGGCATTGTGCGTATCGCCAGTGACTGGGGGTGGCAGGCGGTGAGGCCCGACAGAGTTAAAGGCGGTTTGCAGGCGGGCAACAAATATAAAGGGTGTAAGGATCGACAGGTTGGAAAAAGGAGGTACTGCTTATGAAGGGATTAGAGTCAGGTTCGTGGTCAGCATTCAGAATTTGCGGTGGTGTCTTAGAGACCACTGGGGCCTAGTTCTATAGACAGTCATAAGGGAAGTGGAATAGTTTCCAAATTCAGCAGCTTAGTGTTGGTGTCTGAGGGTGTGTAGAGGGGGGTGAGGTGTGTGTGGCAGATACGGGCTTCACAACCCACTCACGGTCAAGGGATAAGTGCCCAGCAATGGTGAAGAACTACAAGGATAGAGGGAGTTGCTCTAGTGTTTTAAACCTTTAAGTTACAATCAAGTATCAATATACACACAGCAGCACGGATGCCTTTATAAAGGAGGATAATGAATCTTAATCATTTTGATTTAAATGCTCTCTGTACAGTAGAACCCCGCTTAACGGACACCCCACGTAAGCGGTCACCCGGCGTTAACGGACACCTTTGCTCGGAACGGTTCCCTATATAAGATGTTTATTTCAACCCCGTGTAAGCGATCACCCCGCATAAACGGACACTTTGGTCCGGAACGGAGGGTGTCAGCTTACGCAAAGTTCTACTGTAATTTTATTTATGATTTCATTATATATATATATATATATATATATATATATATATATATATATACATATATATATGTATATATATATATATAAATATATATATATATATATATATATATATATATATATATATATATATATATATATACATGTATATGGCATGATATAGTATTCTCCCTCTCTTACTGTCTCTTTCTCTTACTTCCCCTCTCTCTATATATATATAGATAGAGAGAGCCATATAATTCCAGGGATATTCCTGTGGCATGTCCACGCAGCCAGACAACCTTGTGAAGGCAAATGAGGGCTGCCGGGACTGAGTATTACCAGTCCTTATTTCCAAAACGGATTTTTGAAGTTACAATATATGAGAAGAGCCTCAGATTCAATTCCACCCTCCTCTCAAATTTGACTTTGATGAATTGACTATCGATGTCAGATTGACAAATCATTACCAGCGTTACGGCCCCACCCGACTTCGTTATTACCGTTCGCCCCTCGTGTCGCCCGACCCGTTTATCATCGGCCCGTCCGCGGTATATGCCATCACGGGCCGACGGGCCACTATCCCCAGCCGGGCGAGTGGAAATACAACCCCATAAAATGGACCGCCCCCACCCATGTCACTGGCTGGGCTGCTCCGTTTGGTGAGGCCAGAATAGGACCAGTGATTAATGTAAACAGAGCCCTAACTGCGCTCACAATACCGGATTAAAATAATGAAACTTAGATGAGGTATCTGACCTTTGACCCTGAAGGCTATTTGTTGCAGGGCTTGGGTAACATGGTGAGTATGGGTGCTCTCCAAGCGTAGGCGCTAGTGTCTAAAGTGAAGTGGTGGTGTATGTACTGGATTGTGTGTGGAGAGGGAACGTTTCACTAGATTTTGTAACGGTATTGTTTCATTTTCGTTTCGTTTCGTTGATACTGTATTTATAATTCAGCATTGCAAATTTAAATTATCGAAAGGAACACAAAATAGCCACCGATCACTACCTCTCAAGCACTACTTCAGGGATCCCCCCCCCCCCACTATTCTTCTAGGAGAATACGGATATGTGTATTCTTTTCGGCTAGCAATAACGAATCTCTTTACATCTCAAAGACATCTTCGTATCATGTGGATTATAAAAAGCTGTATTTGGTTCTATGGTGGACTACGTTCTACCTCTAGTCTACTCTTACTATATGTCTTACCATACCGTCAGCAACAAACTAAAACATAAAAAGAAATATCATTCCAGAAGTAGTTTCGCCACCTACAACCTAGATCATACGGTTACTGGGAACTGGCCCCGAAACGAAGTCGCCAAATGAGTTAATGGAGGAGTCATTCAGTTTTGGAGAAGACCTTAGTTATTTAGTCGTAGGTCTCAAATATATGTTTCTTTGAACACCTGCACTCTGGCCCACCAGGTCCTATACTCCCACCCTATGCACCATGCCCCAATCTCCCATCCCTGCGCCCTGAACCAACCTCCCACCCCTACACATTGGCCCACCCCCAGCTGTCCTACTTATTGCTCCCCCCTTAGACAATGCCCCACCCTCTCACCCCCCTAAACATTGCCCTAACCTCTCTACCCTACCTTCCCACCCCACCTGCCCTATCCCACATTCCATCAACCCCTGTCCTCCCCACATTCCTACCTTCCCTGTCCCCCCAACTCCCCACAACCCCTGCCCTCCCCCACCTTCCCATCCTTCCTATCCCCCCATCCTTCCTGACTTCCCTGCGCCCCCCACCTTCACACCCTCTCTATCATCCCCCACCTTTCCACACCCCCTGTCCTCCTCCACTTTCCCACACCCCTTGCCCTCCCCCATCTTCCATCGCCCATGTCCTCCCATATCTTCCCACGCCCCCAGTACTCCCCCATGTTCTAACAACCCCTGTCCTCCCCCACCTTCCCAGCCCTCTGCCCTCTGCCCTCCCTCACCTTCCCACACGCCTGTCCTCCCCCACCGTCCCACCCTCCCTGTCCTCCCCCACCTTCCCACCCTCACTGTCCTCCCCCACCTTCCCACCCTCCCTGTCCTCCCTCACCTTCCCACCCTCCCTGTCCTCCCCCACCTTCCCACCCTCCCTGTCCTCCCCCCCTTCCCACCCTCCCTGTCCTTCCCCACCTTCCCGCACCCCCTGTCCTCCCCCACCTTCCCGCACCCCCTGTCCTCCCCCACCTTCCCACCCTCCCTGTCCTCCCCCACCTTCCCACCCTCCCTGTCCTTCCCCACCTTCCCGCACCCCCTGTCCTCCCCCACCTTCCCGCACCCCCTGTCCTCCCCCACCTTCCCACCCTCCCTGTCCTCCCCCACCTTCCCACCCTCCCTGTCCTCCCCCACCTTCCCACCCTCCCTGTCCTTCCCCACCTTCCCGCACCCCCTGTCCTCCCCCACCTTCCCGCACCCCCTGTCCTCCCCCACCTTCCCACCCTCCCTGTCCTCCCCCACCTTCCCACCCTCCCTGTCCTCCCCCACCTTCCCACCCTCCCTGTCCTTCCCCACCTTCCCGCACCCCCTGTCCTCCCTCACCTTCCCACCCTCCCTGTCCTCCCCCACCTTCCCACCCTCCCTGTCCTTCCCCACCTTCCCACGCCCCCTGTCCTCCCCCACCTTCACACACCCCCTGTCCTCCCCCACCTTCCCAGCCCCCTGTCCTCCCCCACCTTCCCACCCTCACTGTCCTCCCCCACCTTCCCACACCCCCTGTCCTCCCCCACACATTCCCAGCCCTCTGCCCTCTGCCCTCCCCCACCTTCCCACGTCCCCTGTCCTCCCCCACAAATTCCCAGGCCCCGGCCATCCCCTCCCACGCCCTGACAGTGCATCAGCGTTATAATGCCATCAATGTCAGCCGTCCTCCTCTCCTCAGCCACCGAGGTCTTTGGCTTGGTTCCCGCGGTGTATGTCACCATGGAGACAGGGGGCGCAGGGGTGGAGGAAGGGTGAAGATCACAGGAGGAGCCAGACGTCAGAGCTGCCACTTGACAGGTCCGTGACGTCACGTTCTCACTGGTAAGGTGGGTAGAGATAGACACTGTGAGAGGCAGGGAGGTGGAGAATGTGGAGACTGACACTGTGAGAGGCAGGGAGGTGGAGGTGGTGGAGACTGACACTGTGAGAGGCAGGGGGTGGTGGAGACAGACACTGTGAGAGGCAGGGAGGTGGAGGTGGTGGAGACAGACACTGTGAGAGGCAGGGGGTGGTGGAGACAGACACTGTGAGAGGCAGGGAGGTGGAGGTGGTGGAGACAGACACTGTGAGAGGCAGGGGGTGGTGGAGACAGACACTGTGAGAGGCAGGGAGGTGGAGGTGGTGGAGACAGACACTGTAAGAGGCAGGGAGGTGGAGGTGGTGGAGACTGACACTGTGTGAGGCAGGGAGGTGGAGGATCAGGAGACAGACACTGTGAGAGGCAGGGAGGTGGTGGTGGTGGAGACAGACACTGTGAGAGGCAGGGAGGTGGTGGAGACTGACACTGTGAGAGGCAGGGAGGTGGAGGATCAGGAGACAGACACTGTGAGAGGCAGGGAGGTGGAGGTGGTGGAGACTGACACTGTGAGAGGCAGGGAGGTGGAGGTGGTGGAGACAGACACTGTGAGAGGCAGGGAGGTGGAGGTGGTAGAGACTGATACTGTGAGCGGCAGGGAGGTGGTGGTGGTGGAGACTGACACTGTGAGAGGCAGGGAGGTGGAGGATCAGGAGACTGACACTGTGAGAGGCAGGGAGGTGGAGGTGGTGGAGACAGACACTATGAGAGGCAGGAGGTGGAGGTGGTAGAGACTGATACTGTGAGAGGCAGGGAGGTGGAGGTGGTGGAGACAGACACTGTGAGAGGCAGGGAGGTGGAGGTGGTAGAGACTGATACTGTGAGAGGCAGGGAGGTGGAGGTGGTGGAGACAGACACTGTGAGAGGCAGGGAGGTGGAGGCGGTGGAGACTGACACTGTGAGAGGCAGGGAGGTGGAGGTGGTTGAGACTGACACTGTGAGAGGCAGGGAGGTGGAGGTGGTGGAGACTGACACTGTGAGAGGCAGGGAGGTGGAGGTGGTTGAGACTGACACTGTGAGAGGCAGGGAGGTGGAGGTGGTTGAGACTGACACTGTGAGAGGCAGGGAGGTGGAGGTGGTGGAGACTGACACTGTGAGAGGCAGGGGGTAGTGGAGACTGACACTGTGAGAGGCAGGGAGGTGGAGGTGGTGGAGACTGACACTGTGAGAGGCAGAGAGGTGGAGGTGGTGGAGACTGACACTGTGAGAGGCAAGGGGTAGTGGAGACTGATACTGTGAGAGGCAGGGAGGTGGAGGTGGTGGAGACTGACACTGTGAGAGGCAGGGAGGTGGAGGTGGTGGAGACTGACACTGTGTGAGGCAGGAAGGTGGAGGTGGTGGAGACAGACACTGTGAGAGGCAGGTTGTTTGAGATGGGCAGATCTGGCCATACCTAGGAGTGAAGGCTGATGGAGCTGGGCTGGCCTTTAGGCAGAGGGCCGGGGGCCGGGTGAAACTGTAGGGGTGAGAGTGATGAAGAAGGTGGATTGCAGGAGGAACTAGGGACGACGCTGAATAGGGCTACGGCTGGTAGGCAAGAAACAGTGGTGTTCGGTGAGGTGCAAGTTCTGGTAGGCAAGAGAATGTGGTGTTGGGAGATTTGAGGTTTTGGCAAGCAGCGAAATACAGATGCGGAAGAGATTAAGGTTCTGGTATGCGCAGAAATTTTGCTTTGGAAGATATTAAAGGTCTGATAAGCATGGAAATCTGGTGGTTGTGGAAGAGTTCAAACGTTGCTAGGAATGGAAAGTTCTTTTGTACAAGGAAATGTGGCTTTTAAAGAGTCGAAAGTTATGGGAGGCATGAAAATATGGATGTAGAAAATGTGGGGGTTTTGGTTGGCACAACAAGTTTGTTAGGCATGGAAACATGACAGTTCTAGTGAACATTAGAAAAGATCCGGAAGGGACGGATATGTGGATGTGAAAGAGTTTTAGTAGTCATGGCAATATGGCCTTTAGAAAGGTGGAGGCTCTGATAAGAAACGTGGCTGTCAAAGAGAGGAAAGTTCTAGTCAGCATGGACATGGGACTAACGAAGAGAGCAAAGTTCTGGTCGGCATGCATGAGCAATGAGGGTAGCTCAGAGAACATAGGACACATTATCACCCGTCGAAAACGGGAAAGAAACCGAAAGAAAACCGCAATAGTTGCGACAAGAAGGATTGCAAATACTGCGAAAAAATCTCCAAAGATGGGAAAATAACATCCCACAGCACGGGAGAAACGCATGAAACGAAATGAAATGTAACATGCAATAGTTCCAACATCATATATATTGTCTAGAATGCAAACAGTGCGGCATACAGAACGTAGGCCAAACTAAACGAAAACTCAAAGTGAGACTGTATGAACATCTCAGGAACATCACAAAAGGGACAACCCAAAATGAGGTGCCGATCCACTTCAATTGGTGTAACCACAAAGGGAGTGAAGATGTGAAGATCCATGTGATGGACTTTATATACAGACACCCCACCAGCGAACGGGCCAAGATCCTAAGAAACAAGATTGAATTCAATTGGATCCACCGCCTGAAAAGTCAGTCAATCTCCTTGGGGATTGAACACCATGGACAACCGATATGGTTGAAGGATATCAGAAATGCCAGGTCAAATTTTTTTTAAAAAGAAATCGGGGCCCGATTTACGAAAAATCTCAAGGAGAGTTCCAACGAAAAACTTAGGACACATGGTCAGAATCGGATGTGGTGTGGGAGCTACATGTTTTCATTGCCTTTCTTTCTCTTTGTGACAGATACATCTCATGAATGTCTCTCTGAACATATCTCTGGCTGATTGCGTTTGTACATCAGCATGAGGCTGCACAGAGTGTTTATACAGTCATTTTTTATGTTCTGAGAATCTATGATATTTTGTATCCGAACCTTGCAGAGCTTATATCTCTTTAATATGGTATGTATCACTTGACTAGGATAATATCATGAAAAAAGGCTGACTTTCTTTGTACACCCAAAATACACGGTCAAATTGTAGGTCAGAGGTTCTTCTGCAGTAAGCATCGCGATATATCTGAAAATCAATTTTATCGTGTCATTACCCCTACCCTGGATAAAAGGAGAGAAGCAGGGGCTTGGGAACATAAAATTTTATTGACTTTTATATGGTAGTATATGGTAAAATTTTATGCCGACCTTATTGGACGACATATGAATATGATATTAATATGAGTAATAAGGTAAATGTAATTGACAAATAGAGTAACGGTCAATTATGATAAGAAAATATGATATACAATATAAATGTTAATTGTACGTGATACAATACATGATAAATTGTATATGGTAAATAAAAATGGCCTACGTGAGTAGGAAAAGGATAAAAAGGGGCCTACGTGAGTAGGAAAAAGGGGTGAGGTTGAGGGTGGGTGGGACGAGAAAGACTGGAGTAGGTGTGTACTGCAGTACAGCTGGAGAAGAAGTGAGACCGGGACCGATGGCTTGGCCGCGCTCGTGACTGCGCAGTACGTGTGAAAGCCGCTAGGGGGCAGGAGGGGCGCTCGTGTCGCGCGAGAGGGGGGAACACCAGGGGGAGCAATGACCACCCCTGACCAATGGCCATGGGTAACCCATTACCCCTACCCTGGATAAAAGGAGAGAAGCAGGGGCTTGGGAACATAAAATTTTATTGAATTTTATATGGTAGTATATGGTAAAATTTTATGCCGACCTTATTGGACGACATATGAATATGATATTAATATGAGTAATAAGGTAAATGTAATTGACAAATAGAGTAACGGTCAATTATGATAAGAAAATATGATATACAATATAAATGTTAATTGTACGTGATACAATACATGATAAATTGTATATGGTAAATAAAAATGCCAAAGAGCCATTAAAAGGAGAGGGTGGGAGGGAGTAATTAAGAGTTTTTGTTGAGTAGGGACTGTACCAATGCACGGTTGACTGAGTCGGCGTCATTGTTCGTTATGTACGTCCTATGGGCGTTAGACCTCCAGCCGCCATACCTTTGGATGGAGAGTTCTGGCATACCGGCCTGGTATGCCTGGGTAGCTGCGGCCTTGCGAAGTCCATGCAGCGTAAAGGTAGGCGGCTGGTGTGCCACTTGCAGAATGCCTTTCCACTCTTTAGTGAGGATCCTGGTCGTAACGGTCGCTCCGTGTACGTGCTGGAGGAACGGGTCCTTGGGGCTGGCCGTAGGGGACGCCACCAGCATCTGGAGTGTAGCACGTACCGGGCAGAACCGCGGATCGGGTGACTCCTGCAGCGTGACCGTTTTCTCCTCCCCCACGTGCTGCATGTTTTTGGCGGCTTTCACCCGGACGGTCACGTGTCGACGGCCGACCACCACATCCCGGCGCGACAGGTGTCGCGCCGCGTCGTACCTCGAGGCCGTCGGGGGCGCTACTTCGCTCTGCCTCAGAGCCGCGTAATAAATGATCAGGATAGCGGCCCGTAGAGCGAGGTGAATCGGTGAGTCCGTAAGGGCCGCGAGGACGGCCCGGATCACGGCCAACGGCACTGGTGGTTTCACGTTGGGCTGATACGTCTTGTTTCGCCGCATCGCCTCGAGGGCCCGCCTGATCCGGAAGTCCTCCGTGGGTGCGACATCCCCTCCCGTCAGTCGCAGGTGCGACTGCACGTGTGAGAGGTGATTCGCGACCGTGGCCGGCGAGGGGGCGTGGTCCGCGACGTATTCGAGGTACGCCGTGGTAAAGCTCACCGTGGGCCTCTGCGGGTCGGCCCCCATCCGCCGGCAGAACGCGAGGTAGGTCGCGACGGCGCTCCGCTGGTTCGCGACCGTTCCGGGGGCACGTGCCTCTGATTGGTGAGCAGATGCCCTCGTCTGGAGACAGCGTAGCGCCGGATCTGCACGTGAGACGTAAGACAGGAATAAATGCCGCGTGGGTACATGGGGTAATTTCAGTGAGGGAATGAAATTCGGTGAACGTGGCCGCTTTGTCAAATTCCCTCGAGGTCAGGTGAGCACGGCTGAGGGCATCCGCCACGGTGTTGAGTGCCCCCGGAACGTGCGTGTAGATGAAGTCGATCTGTAATTTTGCCTGGACCATCCAGGCTTGACGGGCACACTCCGCAAGGACTGAGTTCCTTGCCCGTCCGGATGTGAGTGCCTGGACGGTGCCCAGGTTATCACAGAAGACTTCTACCCGCGTGCCTGGATCCCGGTCGGTGAGGAATGTATTCATCGCGAATATGGTGTTAAGTGCCTCGAGCTCGGCGATACAGTCGACGGGGTCGCTGACAGGGCACACCTGCCTGGAGTATGAGTTCTTCCCGTCTGTACCTCCGATGCCCGAGAGGCACGCATCGACGATGATACACTTGGTAGGCGGGCCGCGAGGTATGAGGGCGTGGCCGTTCCAGCCCTCAGCGAAGCGGAGGAACCATTGCAAGTCCTGCCGCATCTCGGCGTTGATATTCACGTAGAAGCCGGACATCCTCCGTAGGGCCTCGAGCAACTTACTCACGAACGGCCGGGCCGGCCGTATGCACTTCGACACGTGAAGTATTTTGCCGAGGACCAATTGGAGTTGGCGTTTCGTCAGTGATCGTTTAGCTGCGACCGCCCTCACATGCGCCCGTACGTCCAGCAGCTTGTCCTCAGGGATGGTGAGGGACATCTCCGGGGCATTGATGACAATGCCCAGCCACGTAACGACCGGCGCCGGGGTCTGTGCCTTCTCTCGTGCCTCCGGGAGCCCGAGTTCGTTGAAAAGCTCACGGGCGATGTTAAAGTCGGCGGTCGCCTTGGCCCGGCTCGGGGACAGGATGATCAGGTCGTCCAGGTACATACATGCCTCGACCCCCTTCTGGCCGAGGATACCCACGATGCAGTCTGCCACGCACTGCATGTGGTACGACGAGGCCCGGGCACTGAACGGCATGGCCGTATCACAGAAGTACCCGTCCTCCCATGCAAAGCATAACAACGGCCAGTCGAGGGGGTCGCACCTGAAGTTCTTATAGGCCCTGGCGATGTCGATGGTGGACATATAGCTACCGGGCCCGGAGGCCACCAGGCGGCCGACGAAGCTGTCGACGGTCGGGAGGCAGTGGTCGCGCTCCTGCCCGTAGACTGAGTTTTTGATGATATACCCATTTACACTTTGCTCCTTTGGGTACGTCATATCCGTAATGACACGTCGGTCGTTGGAGGCTCGTTTTTCGCGTGTCATTAATGGCGACACGTGGCACCAGGGTGAGAACGGGGGTTCCTGGAATGGTCCCAGTAGGTTACTGTGCCCGCGTTCCTTCTTAATGAACTCTCTGATGTGCTCTGGGTACCCCGTGGCGCTGGGGTGATTGGGTACCCCTCGGGTGTCGCTGGTCGGCCCGATGTACCCCAGAGGGAACCCGTAGCGCACGAAGTCCAGTAGCTCCCTCCTCTCCGGTGCCTCCCCGAGGTAACGTACCCAGGCCGGTACGTTGAGGTCGGATGGGAGCTCGATCCGTGCCCCCAGCGCGTTGGGCAGCCCGGTTTGCCGCACCTCCGAGTAGATGTATGCGTGTCCCGGCAGCCCGGGCCCGGCGAAGTCCGGCCAGTGGGCCCGCCTGTGGTCCGCGAACGCCCCGGGGTCCGTCCGGATGCCGGGGGAGGGGACACCGGTCTCACAGACCTCCCTTATGGCCGAGAAGTCTGGTGGAGCGGCTGTGTCCATTTCTCCCCGGGGCAATTGCCGAGGCAATTGCTCGCTGTACACGCTATCACTGATAATACTGGGAGTGGATTCAGTGGGCGTGTCGTAAGCGTCCTTTGTGTTCGCCACGTGTCCGGCGGGAGGTGTTGTTGACACGTGGGGTGTTGCGTAACCCCTGATGCACCCTTTGATCGTTGAGCCCCCCTTCCGCTGTGGTGCGGACGTACTGGGCGGGGGGGGGGGCGAGCGACGCGCCTCGCTCACTCGCGGGGCGCGTCCGGTCCGTTTTTTGAACTCTGTTGTGGGAGCGCTTTGGTGTCGGCGGCGCGAACCGAGTGTCCGGCTTGGTGCGTCCGGTGTGGTGGGGGTGTCGGTGTGGGCAGAGTACTGTCGTACCCCACGCCGTACGATAGCTTGCGGTTACAGGCGTGGATGGAGTGTGTGCACATCCTGCCGACCGAGTCGCAGAAGGAGCACACATGCAACCATTTAATTCCCCGCTCCTGGTGGCCGTTGCGCTGGCGACACCCCCTCTCCGAGTTGTATGCCCGGCATGGCAGCTCGTGCCCTCCGGACTTCTCTCCTCCTTGACTTGAACCGTTCCCAGCCGTAGGGGTCATGGCCAGACGAACCCGTTCATCCTGGATTCGTACATGATCCGACCAATAAATACGTCCTGCCTCCACCTGGTCAAAAATGAAGTTAGACCAACGGCGCACGCCGGCCCACGGCCGTGCCTGCGCGTCCACGGAGACCTGATGGAGGTGGCGATACATATCCTTACGGTCACACTCCTGGGTAGCACGGTCGTCCTCCATGAGAGCCAGGAAAGCACTGATGTACTCGAGGGGGCCCAGCGTACCCCTGACCTCGAGTTTCTGACTGAGGGTATATATCCCCTCACGGTCCACAAACATGAACGGCTTGGAAATTAAACGAGATGTGGTCAAATCTGAGGCCAACTTACCAGCCGTTCTTTCATGTCGTAGGGCCTCACGGTCGAGCTCCCTTTGTAGCAAATCCTCCGGCACGCACTGCTCCCGCAGCTGCCTTGGTGGTGGTAGCCGTGCGGTCTGCTCGTTCGCCCATTCCCTGGTCCGGGCCTCCACGGCTGTCGGTTCCGTCGGCGGCCTCGACCTCGAAGCCCGGGACGAGGATCGTTGGCGAGACATTCTGTTGATGGCCTCCATCATGGTATCCATCTTGTTCTCCAGGGCGGTCATCCTCGAGGACTTAACGGTCGACCCATTGTCGGAGACCGACGCCACGTGGTCCGTGCCCGTTTGTCTCGAGTCTGTGACCGTACCTTCTGTGTCTGGTCCTTGGGATGGTCCAGCGACGGGATTACTGCGCGTATTCGGTGGACCCATGTTGATCTCTCCTCCTCACTCGTGATGCGTGTTCCTCGTGATAGAATGGACGTGCCGGCCTGTACTCGTGGAGTATGAGGCAGCGAGCACGTGGCCAAAAAGACGAGAAAGACTGGAGTAGGTGTGTACTGCAGTACAGCTGGAGAAGAAGTGAGACCGGGACCGATGGCGTGGCCGCGCTCGTGACTGCGCAGTACGTGTGAAAGCCGCTAGGGGGCAGGAGGGGCGCTTGTGTCGCGCGAGAGGGGGGGAACACCAGGGGGAGCAATGACCACCCCTGACCAACGGCCATGGGTAACCAATTTTGGCGTACAAAGACAATGAACCAGTTTCTGTGTAAAGCCTATCCCCAGTTTCTAGTCTTACTAAATCTATGTGGAACATGGACTTGAACATAGACTTTCCTACGAAAGCTGTAATGACTATTCTATTCGAGGAGGTTTCTTTTTGAGACAACTAAATCAGATTATCAACTAGAAATCATTTTGATATGTCCTTTCCCTAAGCCGTCCTTGAGCACTATAAGATTACATTTGCGCGTGACTTTGAAGTTCAATCAAATTGCACGGGTCTGACGGAATATGCCGGCAGTGAAAGTTACAGCTGCATAAGCTGATTTCACGGCACCTTGTCTTTTACAAGGTCTCGCTGACTTTCATATCTAGGTTTGTTTCCACATGTTGACAATATTATCTGCGATTTTTACGAAGCATTCATTCTAATATGCAAAAATGGGGCGAGCGCTTTAGATCCAAGCCAATTATCGACGTTTTTGTTTAGCGATGATCTGTTCTCACCTGCCAACCGATTTTTGATCGGCGAATCAAAGATCGGAACATAGACTGAACAGCGACTCTTTTTATATTCTAAATCCACTTCTTGATTTCTGACAAAAGTCTGCTGAGGCTGGCAAACAAATCTATCCGACGTATAAAATATACAGGTGTTGAATCTATCAGAAGTGGAATAAATTTGAGTGTCAAAAATCGGTTTGAGACTACTTCAGTTTTCAGTAGAAAACAAGATTTTTGTTGAATGCCACCGATTATGCGCACCGATAGTTTTTCAAATAGAACCACAAACCGAATTTTGTAAAAGGTGCATATAATCGGTGGCCTTTTCGTGGAAGGTTTCCACCTTCCAATGCAGAATCGGTTGGTGATGCCAAATTGCATAAAGTTGTTGATTACTTCTGTTCCCACCTGACGATCACTGGACTAAATGTTCCACATCATCGGTCGGCGTTGCGAAATAATCGGTGGACATAATCGACGGTGTTCATAATCGGCAGATGGAAACGTCACATATGGGAAACAAAGCAGTGGCAATCATAGTCGGCCCTCGCTAATGCACCTCCCATAGTAAGTGCAAATACTGTGCTTCCACTTTATTCAATTTCACTCCATAACTCCCCCTTCTAAGATTCAGTAATCAGGTTCCCAGGCTCAAGATTTAAGAGACTCACAAAGGCGGAGACAGACAGGGAATGAAATATCTTCTTATTCTTCCACGGAATAGATAATATTTAATTCTGCATTTATTGAATCAGAAAGAAGGTAATTCAAATTGCCAGTCGCAGAGACTCATTTCTCATGCAGATGCTGAGCTGAGAGGTGAGCGATATACGGCATTTAGCCTATAATCCATGGGCGCCGCCATGACGCCCCCCGAGTAGGTGTTCTTCACTAAAGGAGGTGAAAAAGTAGCTGTTCTTCACTATTGGAGGTGCAAAAGAAGTGAGTGATAATTGGGAAATGTCACTTTTCTTGCCTTGCTCACATATGTAAATAAAGTGTTCCATGTAAAAGACATCATGTACTGTGTTTTAGCATTATATCTTCCTGCTCTGGGATCGGAGTAGAGAGTCAAAGGAACCTTGGTAAAACATTGAAAGGCATCTGAATTTGGTAAGAACAAAGAGCCAGAATACAGGTTTTGTCCCCCGACCACCTAGTGACTGCTTCATGAACTAACAATGGCTCTGTCCCCATATATGCTGCCAGCATCCATGGTCTATTAACATTTGAATACATAATGTTTTATTACAAGTACAGTGGAACTTCGTTAGGTGGACACTCTCGGATCAGGGGGTTTGCGTCGAGGGGATCATAGCCCCGTATGGACATTTACCTCACCCCTGGTATTTTTCCCTATAGGCTTAACATTGGGAACCCATATCCAACGCCCATTGAATATATAGAAAATGAAACAATCAGGGATTATGTCACAAATGTTAGCCCATTAGCCACTGTGAAGGATAAGTTTTTCTATTAAAAAAATCTCTGAGCAGATTCCATTCAGTAACACTAACCATGTCTCCATATTTTATTATATATGTATATATCTATAGGCAAATGTCTGACCAGGAGCCCAAATTCTGTTTGTCTCCGAGTGAAGAAATGATATTCATAACTTTTTTTTTGTTTTAGCGCGTCGGCGCGAAGTGCAGAGCTCCGTGACAAACCCTGACTAATTGACAGCTTCGTTACCGACACCTCCACGATTTTTTCAATTTGTCGGCGATGAAGCCCCAGTGGAAGACCTGCCTGTGCAGAACTGGCTGTTTTTGCTGAAATAAAAAAAAAGCGTAGGGGTTAATCGTAGAGTTAATCGTAGTAGGAAGGAGAGCCCCCTTACCCACTTTATATATAAGGCTGGGTCACAGTCAGGCGGGCAATTCTCTTGCCATGTACCTCTATGAGGAAGGCACGTCTTGGGCTCCTCATTAGAGTGAGTTTCTCCTTACTCGGTGATTGAGACAGGGTCATTTAGCTTCGACCACCTGTACCAGTATCTCCCGTGAGTTACCTACGTTTGGCAAGGGGACAAAGCCGGGATTGAGCTTTGGCTCTCCCAAGGCAGTAAAAGGCATGTAATTAGTCCTTAACCCTTTACAGGCAGGAGTGTGTGGCAGAGCTTTATCTGTCGGGACGGGTACTAGGGATGGATATATCGCCAGGGGGCGGGCCAATTTTTGTCCAAATCCATATTTGATTATTTTATCACGTGATATGACACGTCATCCCTAATCTTATCATTTGTTTTACATGTACATGTTAAACATTTTATTGTAAGCTTTAGCTGAAGGCACGTTGAGACCAGCTAGCAAGAGTTGAGTGACCTCCAGGGTAAAATAAAAGTCTTAACAAATATTCGTAAATATTGTAAATGATGCCTCAAGGCATCTTTCGTTCTACACTAAAGAAGTACCTCAAGGCATCATTCGTCCTAAATAGGTGAAGAACTGAATAAGCTGTTGTTTATTTTTACTTGGGTGTCTAAGTTTTGGAGTCAGTAGGAATCCTTGTTATCCAGCTCTTCCAACCTTAAACCAGCCTATGGTTCATCTAAAGTCACATGGTAGCATCTAATAGCGTCGGATTAATCTCTTGCTCATTTCGGCCAGATAAAATATATACCGGCAACCGTTATGCTAGAATTATATTTTTCTATTTTCTCATAGCTATTCCACATTCGCGTGTGCATTTGAGGAGGAGGAATCAGACCTTGCTCCGTAGTCTGAGGTATTAAAAGAAGTCTGGCTGCAGCTTGTCGGCCACCTGCGTCATTCCCACCTGTCTGCAGGAGAGTGCCATCACTCACGTGCCTCATATCAAGTCGGGCCGACTGATGAGGCAAGGAGAAACCATCTAGTGGCACTGTCAGGAGATAGCAATTTGATGGATCACGTCCACTTCCATAGAGACATTTCGAAACAGAAATGACAACAATCTCGGAGATATTCACCAGAGAATGAGCCACCTGCAGGGTCTTCCCACTGTCACTAGCATTCCTCCTGCTAACTAATTGCTAACATTCATTATCATATACCAGTGTGCGGTGTCTCTCATATACAGGTGGCTGTACAGATTTCATTCGTTAGAGAGCTACGAATAAATAGTTGTCCCACAATACCACATAACTTGTAGTCATTCAAAAGCATAAGTGCTTTGGCCTTGTAATACACTCGCTAACACTTGTGTATTACTATTGTAGATTCCAAACATATCAATCATTAGTAGGTCAATGAGGTATTTCAGTCTCGAGTGATTGGTCATAGTCAGCTGGGCACACCTCTAAGACCCTGAAACACTGGCTCTCTGGTCCTTACACAATATCACAGTGAATAACACGCAGATAGTGAAGGGATAGTATTTCTGCAGCACGCTGGAAGTCGATGTCAGCATTCTAACCTTTAGGCAACATATACAATTTCTGCAAGCACTCTCTAATAAAGGGGGAAGCTACTGCCAGTTTGCGCTTGGGTTGGTTGCTGAACCGATAGCCAATATGAGTCCAAGATGGTGAATATTAAAATTAAGTTATGTTGCTATTAATGAACATACGGGGAATCATTGAGTGGTTTACAGAGCCGATCGTCTAAACACCATCGCTTGTTTGATTTCTTAGCCCTGGTCATTTATGATAACTTCTATTTCTAGAAATTAATTTTCTTTACTTGCAATAAAAAATAATAATAATACTAATAAATTTCGTTCTGGTTGGAAGTCAATGAAGGGCGCCTAGCAGGGATTATTTTCTGTTGCTCTCAATACAAAACTTCAATGTACATAATTTAAACAAAGCCTCCAAGTACCCGTTAAACGAATGGATTTTCTGTAAACCATGAGTTTGGTTTACTGCCACTAATGAGCACTGGGTAGTGGTTTACTGTGGCCCCATACATTTTTAATTCATTGAACATGACAGGGATGTATAACACTGAAGTTTACACAATGTTATGTACACATTACAGAGCAATCTAAAATGCATCACAGATATAAACACAGTTCGAGGATGGCTTTGGAGGGCAATCTCCAAGCTCTGTGAATTAAGTGGATTAACCAGATTAACGCTATCATCCCAACGCCTTACCTTCAGATCCCAGAGCCCCCTCATCTATCTCCTAATGGTAATTAGGATGATTTCTAATTAAGATATTCCAGGAGTGGTATCTCAATTGGTCGCTTTTACTAATCGTTGGTTTCCAGGATTGCCAGTATTTTTGTCCTGGCTATAGGGAGTGGAATTGATGTCTACTTCATCAGACTCTGCTCCCGTGAAATGCCAATAGAGAAGGATAACAATATTTATGTAAATTAAATCGATGGGCTTTAATTCTACTAAAATATTGATTAAACTATAGATTATTTCGTCGCAGCCACGCTATTGTTTGCGCAGGCCATTTTTATGGCCGTATTGGCCGTTCGATCGGTGGGCTTTTAGAGAGGCACTTCAGGCTTTTCAAAGTTTCCAATTCAGCAAAGTTGGCTGTTGGAATTTGTTGACTATTTAGCGCTAGTGGTGGTGATGTAATGACATGTTCATTGACTTGACTATTCTGATGGAGACTGCAGTGGCGCCCTCCGGCGTGCAAATAGGGCATCAGTCGGGGGAAACTGGAAACGAGGCAGGGAGGGACCCGACGCGGGAGCGGATCAAGTTTAAGCCACGAGATCCTGGCCTTATTTGATTGTCAGGTTTCCAAAGATCAAATGAAATCGGAGATTTGGTTCATGTTAATTGCGTTACGGCCTCAGCGCTTCCCGCATGCCCATCATGGAGTAATAAAACACTTTTTATCTGACAGGTTTCACAGTGATGCTCAAATGGGGGATTTTAGAGACACAGAGATAGAGATAGAGAGGAAAGAGGGAGCTTGAGGGAGATAGGGACATAGAGAGAAGGACAGAAATAGGAACAATATTGTAAACTGACGAAGACTGAATAATGAACATTGGACTCAATTTAGAAACTGTTCCAAAAAAGAAACAAACAACAGAGAGAGAGACAGAGAGAGGGGAAGAGAGAAGGACAGAGAAGGGGACAGAAAGGGGGAGAGGGAGGGATAGAGAGAGGGAGATAGACTGAGAGAGAGAGAGAGGGAGAGAGGGAAAGAGGTAGAGACTGAGAGAGGGAGATGGAGATGGGCAGAGAGAGAGAGAGATAGATGGCATCCTAAAATATCCTCCTTTAAGGATACTCTATAGCACGGAAGAAGGCACAGTTTCTTCAGAAGCATTCACCTACCTATTCTTGATCAGGTTTGGTTGGGTGATTTTGGCTGAATCATTAGGGGTGAGGTTTTGAAAGAAAGAACGATAAAGATATGTTTTTTCATGGCCTTTGTGGTATTCTCGTGATTTGAAATGATCAGTTACTAGGGAAGATAGTCTTACAAGGCGATCTTAGATAGATAGCTTTACACATATATATGTGCTCATAATATTCAGCACATGTAGTCAGTAAACATATATGAGAAATGTATACTTGTCAGACAGGCTTGGGATTGTCCTGCACAAAGACTTGTCCACCGCTAAATCGGATGGGCCTCAATACACAGATCACTTTTAAATAATGCAACTCCAAGAAGATATTTGCCAGTAGTCGTTGATTCCGTCTCGCTTACTTTAGGTTTCGTAATTTATTGTCAACCATCCACGTTAGCTGGGTTTATCATTTCTCAACTTCGAAAGGAGGTTTGCAATAATCGAACTAGGGCATGATACCGGTGCTAATTGGACCCCTGTAAACTATGAATTTCAGTAGAAATGAATGCAAATTCTGTCACATTACACTTTAATAAAATATCAGGAAATAGTGTTGAAATATGATCTCACCTTTGGGTTCCTTTTAACTCGGTTTGTAATACATAGAGATTCCATGTCAATTACACAGGAGATTACACACTTGTTTCTTTGTCGAGCCAAATGTGCATTGTTAAAAGGAACCCCTGACCGTTTTCCACGTCCTATTTTTATATTGATGGTCAACCCTTATGATATAAAATTCTTTATATAGTATAGACTCAAAGCCTCTACCCAACCGAATCTATCTATACAACGTAGTGCTTCCTCGGATATCTTCAAGTAAGTTTTTTCTTCTGAAATGTTTAGCTGCAAGCTGTTATCCTTTTCCATTCCTGCGCAAATAAAAAGGCCGTACATTGAGAAGCTTCCCTATCTGGAGAGTATGGAGATTTGCTGACTTTATCTCCTGGTTTTAGTGTACACTGGGGTTGCTATTTACTGTGGTCCCTGGAGTTGGGCGGATAAGGTTGAGGTCCGATAGACGGGTAAAGGATCAAGGCAAAAACGTTACAGCACAGACAAGCTTCCCCTTCCGCCTACACATAAGGCCTGTTTCAACTGGCCGATTAAAACCGCACCGATTGTTTGAATTCCTCTAAAGACTCAACCACAAAATGTATTACGCTGCAACCAGGATGGCTGACGCCATGAAAATCAACTGGTCTCAGTTGAGGCTTGCTCCGATGTAATTGACGATGTAAACAATTACATATCAATAAGAAATGATAAAAAAGAAATCTGTTGGTGTTGCCACTGCATGCCAATTGGGTGCCACTGCATATCGGCATCAAATAATCGGTTAACGAACATCCTACATTTTACATGTCCACACCGATTAATTATTCCTGCTAAAAACCTTGAGGATCATTGACGAAATCTAACCGTTTTGATGATGTCAGTTTGTAAGAAATTCAGTTGTTGGTGGTTTCTTAAGATATGATCTTTGTTAAAATATGTTTTGAGCTTTTCACACACTTGCTCAGTTCCATTCACCGATTTTGTATTGTTACTTTGTCAGAATTAATCAGTAATTCACCAATAGAACAAGGTCTTACAGGTCTGGCAGTGGTACCACCGACTGCATGTCGGCATCAAATAATCGGCAAGTGTGTATGGCATGTCTTACAGGTACACACTGATCTAATTCCTCTGCTACAACCAAAGAATTTCGGTTCTGTCAGACTGTGAGGGAATCTATGTTAGCCTCATTGCATTGCTTTCGCCAAAAAGTAGACGGTGACTGTTTCTCATGCTGTCTTGTTTCAGTTGATGATTTTTTATCAATGCTGCTAACCAATTGGTCAGTGGTTCTTGACTGCGAATCGGTACTGAATAATCAGCCAATAGAAATAGGCTTTCACATTCTCATGTTGCGTTTCAACCTGCCGACTAAGACCATCGATTTAAGCATTTAGCACCACCGACTGACTATACACTCATACGGCGTTTCCACCTGCCGATTATGACCTCCAATCATGGTATTTCAATCCGCTGACCGGTTATGTGACACGTTTAGTGTAATAATTGTCAGGTGGAAACAGAAATTGTCAACAACTTTTCTGTCCTACCTGATGCAATTTGTCACCACAGACTGACTTCTGAATTTACCAACGAAATCAAGGCGAATTAATTGCATCGCTGGCGGTCTGCATTTTACTACCAAAAGTCGGTCAGCATCTATTGCATTTTTACAGTGCAAGCCACCGATTATGTACCCCCGACCTTTCATAAGGAGAAGATCCGACCAACTTTTGTACAGCGTGAAAGTTATGGGTGGGGTTTCAGTCAGCAGTTGGAAACACCACTTTAGAAGTGCAACTTCACCTAGAGGTGATAAGTTTAAGATGGAATTCAATGAAATATTACCAAGGATATTGAATCATGAAGACTTAGATGGAAACGATCATAAGATCATCAATTTGAACGAGGATCATATCAGGGTTCGTACATATAAATATTTCCAGGTTTTTTCCAGGCTTTTCCAGGCTCATATATTTCTTTTCCAGGCCCATACCAATGTGAATCAATACCATCTTGCTAGTGAATGAAATATCAAGACAAAACAATCAAAACCATGCTATATTATTAGCAAAAAGGATTTCTGGAACTACTTAACCCAAGTCACTGAAATTTCATAGGCAGTCAGGTACCGCAGTTAAGAAAAGCTATTAATGTCCAGAATTTCATAGTCTACAAAATTTGTTTTTCCGCAAAACTAAATTTTCCTGGCTCTTCCAGGTTTTTCCAGGCTCTCTGTCAGAATTCCAGGCTTTTCCAGGCCTGGAAAACCCAAAAGCATAATTCCAGACTTTTCCAGGTTTTCCAGGCTCTGTACGAACCCTGTCATATGAGTTTTGATACAGATTTACTAGTGGTGTATAGCTGAGATGTAAGTGTCCTGTTCCCGTCTAGTTAAATGTGACCTCATTGGGAAATAATTATTAAATTGTCTTCTAATTCGAAGAGGCAATACGACATAGAGTATCTTTGTAGCAAGCTCAATGTCTATGTGGCCACTCTAACCTTAAGGCAAAGTATACGTGTGGCCCACGTTCACATACAGAACACAAGAGGAAATGTGATGAAGTCTGTTGGTGGTAATATGTGCCATGATAGCTGGGCCGACACAACACAGCCATCTCATAGATCAACTGCTGGTTCACTCTAGTTGCATTATCTAACTAGGATATGTGGGAGATTCCTTGACCGACTTCTGCTACCGATAAATATGTTGTACACCACCGGGCGATTTTACAGCACGTTTAACGAAATGTAGGTCAATCGAAACTGAAAACCATCGACACACCGACTGATTTCAGTGCGAAGAATGGGGAATTTAGCCCCAGCAACTCAATGAAATACATCGAAGTCATTGGGTCAGAAGTCGAAACAGTAGTCTATGAGCACTGATGAGACAGGGCTGTTTCGCCTCAGACAGCGATTTCTACCGCAAACCACCCACAATCCACCGACCAACTTTATAGATAGTGACCAGAAATTGTTGAGGTTTTTGTCGGCCAATGAAAATCTCACTATGCCTATGTATACAGAGGTGGCTGCCCTACACCACCTGATGAGCCAGAAATCCCCTTACAACCATCCCCTCAGCACCCCCAGCGTTTTCCCCTATAGTAACCTTACCTTGCCCCCGCTGGCAACCTAACCACCCCTGCATCCACCCACTCAGGGGACCTTACCCTGGTAGCCTGGCTGGCCGCATAAATCACGTGATCAATGACCAAAGCGCCCCCTATATTACATCCCCTATAAACTGGCCCCTAGCGGCGCTATTTGATCAGCCCGAATTAGCCCCCAGGGCAACCGCGGGCCAGTTGGGAGGCTGGGGGGGAGTGTGTGGGTGGGTGGGTGGTGTACGTGGGGCATTGGGGGGTGGGGCGGCGGGGGAGAGAGGGATCCGGCCCCGGTAAAAGGGCCTCGGCTTCTGGCGCTCTGACCCCCCGGCCACTAATGTTTTGGCGGCCAACAACGGGAAGCAATCTGCCCTCTTAGACCAGAGCGCCACCTATTGATTGGGCATGAATACGCCATTTGTGGAGGCACGCTGCTGGGGTGTGGTGGTGGTGGTGGTGGTGGGGGCGTTATGGTGGGACGAATCGGGGATGGGACGAACTGGTGGCCAAGCGGTAGGGGTGTTCGCCTCGAGCATGGGAGGTCGTGGGTTCAAACCCCGGTCGGGTCATACCAAAGACTTACACAAAAAATGGTACCCACTGCCCATTCGGCTTAACACCCGCCATTAGAATGAGGAGATGGGGCAAGGGCCCGAGTGGAAGAACGGCTCTATAGCCGAATTCCGTGATTGTGAACAAACAATATTCCCTAATAAAAATTGCAAAAAAAAAAAAATTAAAAAAAAATTGGATGTTGGGACGAGTTGGTGGTCGGACGACTCTGGGGTGGGACGATTGGGTGGTGAGACTACGAGGTGGTTGGACAACTTAATGGTGGGATGACCAGGTGGTGGGATGAACTGGTGGGGTGTAGCAGTAAGGGAGTGGTGGTGGGTCATTTCAATGGGGTGTCAAAGTGACGGTATGGTGATGGGTCATGAAAATGGAGTGTCATAGTCAGGGTGTGGTGATTGGGGTGTCATTTCTTCCTTTAACTAAAGCTCTGTCTTGCTCTGTCTAGCTCTACACCTCGGGTATTGGGATTGTATATGAAAATAGGGTGTAACAGTGTTAGCATGGGGATGGTTTATGACAATAGGGTGTCGTGGTGTTAGCATGGTGATGGGTTATGACAATTGGGTGTCAAAGTGGTAGCATGATAATGGGTTATGAGAATGGGCTGTCTAATAAAGTGATGGTAGGTGATTGTCTATGACAACGGGGTGTCGTAGTGTTAGCATGGGGATGGGTTATGACAATTGGGTGTCAAAATGGTAGCATGATAATGGGTTATGAGAATGGGCTGTCTAATAAAGTGATGGTAGGTGATTGTCTATGACAACGGGGTGTCTTAGTGTTAGCATGGTGATGGGTTATGATTATGGGGTGTTGTAGTGTCAATATGGTGATTGGTTATGACTATGGGGTGTTGTAGTGTCAACATGGTGATGGGTTATGACTATGGGGTGTTGTAGTGTCAATATGGTGATTGGTTACGACAATGGGTGTTGTAGTGTCAACATGGTGATGGGTTATGACTATGGGGTGTTGTAGTGTCAACATGGTGATGGGTTATGACTATGGGGTGTTGTAGTGTCAATATGGTGATTGGTTACGACAATGGGTGTTGTAGTGTCAACATGGTGATGGGTTATGACAATGGGGAGTGGCTATAAGGGTAAAGCAGCAGTAATGAGTTGTTTGACCCTCGACGGGACGAACAAAGACAGGATTTGTGGCTGGATCAGGCGGAAAGGAGGTCAGTAATGACGGGATCTCTGTAGGCACTGAGAGGCCTGATCCCACTGCCTCAACATTTATTGTATCTTATACACAAACGTAGGGTCATATTCCTTTAGATGCCGATACATCGGCTCCCTACTCTCAGAATTTATAGGCATATGCATAATTTGGTGTGCAGCCCTTTTATACGAATGAACCTTTACGACATCGTATTCTGAAATATCTTATAGCAAATGCATTCATGAAACCAGAAAACTGAAGTGGGACCTTTTCTGTCAAATCTAGATAATTTTCGCACTCGCAATTCTATGCATTCCTTTATGCCACAGCTATATATTTAAGACATTTCTAGTTACAATGCCTAAGAAAGTTAGAGTCCCTAATATCATGGTAAGCGATAGGTGCTTGGAGTAGTCATGGGTATTGCACTCAAAAGAATACACTATCCATAGTGTAGTAAATGGTGCTTTCTGCAGTCGTCCTGGTGAAACGTTTAGATGAATGTAGAATGGAATATTCCTATATACCTATGGATGTACACTCTATGCTTACACCACGTTCTGGGGAGTGGAGTAACTTATGGATACTACCCAAGGTTGCCGTATACTACCCAAGGTTGCCGTATACTACCCAAGGTTGACATTTAGACCAATCAGATTGTCTCTTACAAAATTCATATGAAAAGCGCAGTGGGGAGTAAACATAAAGTGTCAAGTTACTGATAAGGTTGGATCTGGCTTCAGGTTTGATGGTGGATGAGCAAATAACGCTAATTATCGTTATTAAACCTCATTTGAAGGTATATAGGAATAGGGAAACCAAGTACCAGTGAAAGGAAGTCAAAATTACTCGGTAAGGCTTGGAAAAATTACTGCCCAAGGCCTTGGCCGCGGGCAGTAATTTTTCCAAGCCTTACCTCGTAACTTTGACTTCCTTTCACCGGAACATAGTTTCCCTCTAATATGCCATGGATTTCCCACAATGATAAAACTCCCGGACTGATGAATATAAAGCAATGGGATTCCAAAGTCGTGGAAACGCCATTTTGTTTACTTATTACGCCACCGATGAAAATCCTCTTCTCCCCCCGTGGTGCGTACCAATATCAGCCCATAATTAGCATGAATTAGTCATTGGATTAGGAGAAATGGGGGTGCCACACACAGATATATGGTCAGATGCGGTCCGTCACCGATTAGTGCCCCCAAGTTGACCAACGACTAGCATCTTAACGCAGTCAGCTAGTTAGAACATCATTCCTCTGTTGGTAAGTGTAGACTGATTTGCTTAGGACGAACACCTACCACCCCCTCTCAGGTATCCCACTGTGATGACTGCATGTTTGTCAGCTAGAAGCACATTTTACTACGGTTCCTTTGTCACTGATAAAGGTACATCAATCAGGGTTCGTACATAGACAGCCCAATAAAATTCCAGGCTTTTTCCAGGCTTTTCCAGGTTCTAATAATTTTGGTCCAGGCACATAATAATGTCAATCAATACTATCTTGCTAGTGAATGAAAAGTCATTGTTTGTTTTCTGAAGGGTGCATATCATATATGGTCGCTGTTTTTAAAACCATGTCTGATCTATCAAAACTAAATTTTCCGGGCTCTTTCAGGTTTTTCCAGCCCCTCTGTAAGAATTCCAGGCTTTTCCAGGCCTGGAAAACCCAAAAGCATAATTCAAGGCTTTTCCAGGTTTTCCAGGCTCTGTACGAACCCTGATCAATGTTCCGAAATCAGCAGATGGGGATTGGACTTCAGAGATTTAGGACCAGGATGCGTGATACTTTAACAAGGCAGTGACATCATCAACCCACAACGATCCAGTCCCTATCTTTATGAATGTACTCACAGGAGGTCCACCCCATGCAGTTAAAGGTGCATGGAGAAGTAAAGTGGCACTGGGAGAGATATATAGATTCTACCAATTAGGATGCGGGCTCCTCCAGAATCGTCCTTCATTACGTGAGCCACCCTCCTCGCCCAGCTTCCCCCTGACAAGTGCCTAATTACGCCATCGCCGCCGCCGCCGAGCAGGGGCTGAGTGGTTGATCGCGGGGAGGATCGAGACAAATGAGCGGCTCGGGTAATGATGAAGCTTCCCGCCGCCCACACCCGAGCAGCTCCCGCCGCCCACACCCGAGCAGCACCCGCCGCCCACACCCGAGCACCTCCCGCCGCCCGCACCCGAGCAGCTCCCGCCGCCCACACCCGAGCAGCTCCCGGCACCACCAGGACCCCGTCCCGCCGCCCGCGGTAGAGGAAACAAACCGGATTTAAAAAAAAAAAATTTATCATTTGAGCTTAGCTCTCTTTATTATCAGTATTCCCCCCGTAGATTGCGTTATACTTGTGCCTATTTTTGTTTTTCGTTTGGAACCGAGTAGGGGAATAAATGCATGGTGTAAAAACAGCACCCGTCCCCCTAACCACCCACACACATAAGGCCTATTTCCATTGACCAACGAAAACGGTGTAGATATTTTGATTTACCTAGAAAGTCTGTCGGCGATGCCATTCACTGGGCGTCTGTATAGAAGGGTAGTAGATTTCACTCTGTGACTAATCTTTCACTCAGTGGTGAGTGATGCCACATTGTCGTGGGTCATTTCACGAGCTGGGTCGTTTCCATTGACCGATTTTGGGTCAGCAGTGCCAAAAATCTGTTGGTGGTTCCTGACTGTAGATCGGTGGCGGGAGATCGGCCAATGGAAACGGGCCTATATCTGAACGCTCTCAGTTCTTAGGATTCCTGGAGGCATTTCCCTGGCCGATCCTTGAGATGCCTCCAATGATTGAATGTGTACAAGAACAATTTATTATCCACGTAATATGGAGTGTATGATTCACCAGGCGGAGAATACGGGTTGTCCTAATCTCCAACTTACACGGAGAGGAGTTTACGGAAAAATAGTCCCGTGCATCCAAAGTACTACTTCAGAAGATTTGCGGTCATTTTATCTTTTAATTGATGACTTATATTTGAAATGATAAATACAATACTAATTGGTTTCGGATTCTTGTGGTCGTATCATCCTCGGTGTTGTCTCTACGCAATATCTTCTCATTCGCTCGGATATTACTACGCGCACACTTTTCGGAGAATTTGGCCACTAGTTTATCCGAAACCAGTTCACCCTTTAAGGACGGGCGCCTGCGGCTGAGCTACCTCCTTAAGGACGGGCGCCTGCGGCTGAGCTACCTCCTTAAGGACGGGTGCAGGTGGCACTTTTGCCGCTAGGGGACAAGCACGTAGTCGTCAAAACCCATAATCTGAGTGTTTAATCACGTGATACGATATATAATCGTAAAATTTCATTTTTCTAAATAGAAATCCTATTTATGGTGTTAGATCTTTATTCTTCGAAAATTTTATTAATATTGCTCGATTATTTCCTTTTTTAAAACGAATTTGTATATTTTTGAGAAATGATGCCTCAAGGGATCATTCGCCCATGGCTAGTTGATGCCTCAAGGCATAATTCGCCCTTAAAGGGTTAATATTGTGCACTTAACCAAGGAAAGTCTGGGTACCCTGGAATTCAGTACAAACTGAATTTATGAGTCGTATACACGTACGTGCAGGCATCTAACAGGTAACTTAAAAAATAATTTACAGTATACTTGTGCAAGATGCAACTGATCGTGTGCAAGACTGATTGGGTTAAAGAACATCAAGAAATTTATAGGATTTAAATCTCTTGGGTGACACCCCTCCAAGTTGAAGCAGATTACTGTGGGGCTGGCCCCATTGAGTTATAGCATTCCTGGGTCGCCATGCTTATTACCTATTGATTAAGGCGTAATCACCCGCCCGCCTACATAATGATATCCTGCAATATTAAAAGGCAATTGCCTGCGGCTGTCTGGGCGGTGGGTGGGCCCCATCCGCCTCTGGGTACATTCCACGGGACGTAAACTGGATTTAAAGTAGTCCATCATTGATTTGCAAGCGCCTAGTTTTATTATGAAACTCCACCCATCGCCAATTACCGGACGTTGCCATGCGAATTATCAGATAGGAACTCTACCCTCTGTGTCAGTTTTTACCCTCATAAACCCCACACGCCCCTCCCTCCTATTTACCCCCATCATACCCAGACGTCTTTATCACCCCTCTCCCACAATAGCCCCGCCCCCAGCGCCGCTAGGATCGCTGTTGGAGGCCTACCAGTGGTCTCTGGTTTTGCTCTTTAGTTCCTGACTTTAATTGGTACCGCTCACTGGGTAACTTACAAAGAACAAATGTAATTCAGATTAAATGACTGGTCTGTTTTACTTTTATTATTCCCCAAAAACATCTAAGATTTATTACATTTTACTTGTAATCTGCATTCGAAGTCCAATGAGGGCAATGTCGAGTGCTTTTTTACGCTAGAGGTTATCTACTTAAGCTAATATTATTCATTTCGATATTTCGTCATTAACTTTATTTTTATTCACCGATCTTATTCTAATTTTCTAACCTTTCTGTCTTTTTTTCAGATACGCATTCAAGCAACACCACACTCAGCGAGTCAGATTCTGGTAAGTGACGCTCATCATTAACCAATCAGCGCGCGGAGTACAAACAGGGCCTCTTCATAATCCCTATTGAGGTATCCCAAAATTCAGTCTGTTTACAGGTTCCGGTCTTTGCTGGTTGCCGACATTGTATATGTTGATAGATCCTTGACCCATAACCCACATCTATTGCAGTTTATCGGTTTTCTAAATCTTCAAATTGGAAATCCGATGCCAGAAATGAAAATTTCAGTTATTTCTACAAATACATTTCAAATTATATTCGGTTTCTCCTGTTATAAATCAGAACATTATAGTTCATCAGAAGACAGGGGGCAGCAAGCGGCAAGCCAGTCGGCAGCGGATCCTGTACTTACCCGGGGCGATATTAGGGAGATTAGTAAACTCTGGAGGGGCTATGCTCAGATTATGCCATACATCAACCAGAGTAGACTTGGCTGTATGTTTGAGCTTAAGACATATCGAACCATTTACCTTGAAAATGTAAAACCCATGTCAATTACTGGAAATTTAAATTGAATATGATGATCTCCAGGTAAGAAAGAGCACATTGTCATTTAAAAAAAATTGGGGTCGCCATGCTAGTTTTTGATATTGAGGTAAATGTTCTGATTATTTTATCATAAAATATATAATAGCGATCGTAAAACTTCCACAGAATATAGTAAATGTATAGTACTAGATGTTTAAGTTCTAATTAACATATATTTCAGTACATTTCCTATGCACTCCACTCATTTGGTGTTAGAATAAGTCAAAGGAAACTCTTTGAATTGATAGTTGTCAATATCCCAACTTCGCCAAGTGGCGCCAGTGTGTATTGTATGATACGCCTTTAGTACATACAGAGAAAAAGTTGGTAATTGTAATACTCACAGGCACTGGTTTATAACTACACAATATTAACTGGTTTCACAGACAAGCGGCCATATGCTCTGAGGAATAGCCGCAAATAATATCCGGGCATGTACGAGGATATTGCATAGAGTCAACTCCGAGTACCATACAACTACTTTTACTGAAACCAGCCTATAATGTTTTTATCATCCATCTTTTCCTGAAAAGTGTCGTTCCGATATTAGTTCATTTTATACACCCTATTTTTCCCTATGCGCCATCTTTCGCAGCCCGGAGCATACAACATATCTGTATGCTCTGGGTACGTAGACACCGCTTCCTATGTGTTGTCTATGGACACTACGTATTAGGTGGATAACAATAAAGTATATATATAGACGGTCCTATAGTTTTGGATCTCCTGTTGTGGTGGACGGAATGAGGGAGAAGGATCTGATGCTGGGTCTGTCTGAGCGGTTTGCTGGCAAGTCAGTGAGCACTTGACTCCCTTCATTATTCAACGCCACCTCGTCTTCTCTGTAGGCGCCTGCTAAAGCATCGTCGTCTCTTTGGAGACCATTATGTGGTGGCCTATTGTGGGGGAGGGCCGAGGCTTTAGCGAGTCGCCGCTATCAATGGGGTTCTTTGGTGCTCTGAGGTGGTGGGTACAGAGCGATGGACACGTAACCTTTCAACTCACTGAGCAGGCCAGGGATTAGTGCACCATGTGTAGGGCAGATCAGTGTATGTATACACATTTAGTGTACAGTAGGCCTGTACAATCTGCATACATACTGTCCACTTATATTGAGCCTGTACAATCTGCATACATACTGTCCACTTACATTGAGCCTGTACGATCTGCATACACAATATCAACTTACATTGATTTATACTGAGCCTGTACAATCTCCATACACAATGTCCATGTACATTGAGCCTGCACAATCTCCATACACACTGTCCACTTACATTGAGCCTGTATAATCTTCATATACAATGTCTACTTATATTGAGCCTGTACAATCTGCATACACAATGTCCACTTACATTAAGCCTGTACAATCTCCATACACACTGTGCACTCAGACTAAGCCTGTGCAATCTCCATACACACTGTCCACTTATATTGAGCCTGTACAATCTGCATATACAATGTCTACTTATATTGAGCCTGTACAAACTCCATGTATACACATTGCCAACTTACATTGAGCCTATACAATCTCCATACATACTGTCCACTTATATTGAGCCTGTACAATCTTCATACACAATGTCCACTTACATTGAGCCTGTACAATCTCCATACACACTGTGCACTCAGACTAAGCCTGTGCAATCTCCATACACACTGTCCACTTATATTAAGCCTGTACAATCTCCAAACATACTGTCCATTTATATTAAGACTGTACAATCTCCATAGATATACTGTCGACATACACTAAACCTGTATAATCTCCATACACAATGTCCTCTTACACTAAACCTGTGCAATCTCCATACACACTGTCGACTTACACTGTCCAAATACACCACTGCACGAAAACCACCATTTTAGGGCCCAACCTTGAACAAATTACAATATGAGGTTTTTCTGTGGATTTGTAGGCCCAAGCCTTTCCTGAACAACATATAAAAAATCTACATGAATTCCATGGGGGGAAATGCCCGAAAAAGCCCGAAATCAAAATGGCCGCCGTTTTACCTGAGAATCATCAATTTTTGCCCCCCATTTCTCATCCGTTTTTAACTTAGACAGAATCACACAGAAGTAACAAAACCATGTACTTGAATATTAACATGGTAGAATATAACGAATATAGATTGAACTTCTAGGCAATATAATAAGTTTTATTATCCATCATATACAAAGACCCGATTGAATATGTACATAGAATATGTCCCTACACCTCTAGCGTCGGGACATATTTCATCAAACAAAAGACCTCAAACGGGAATCGCTCACTGACTACATTTCCTATTTGTACACAGCATGTACAAACAACCCAGTCTGGCTTTCACAGAACCGGATTGCAGATTTTCCAACAACCTCCTTCACAAAGTGACCTTGTGGTGAGGGACAGCCGGGTCTGTTTTACACCAAAGACACGCTCTTTTTTTCTAGAGAGATAGCGACCACAGCAAACCGCCCGCTGCGTGCCGCCACTGAGCGAGCGTCCCTCACACACATCAACCAATCAGAGAGCGCGGCTCATCCGCTCACGACCTCGTCAACCAATCAGAGAGCGCGGCTTACCCACAGACGACAAAAGCGACACCTACCCGCACGTTCTGGAAGTAGTCTGACCTTTGGGCCGCACAGCTTCTGTAGAAGGCTTTGATTGGACGTGGCCTTTACGATTGTATCGTAAGGGAAGGCTTTGCATTAGGTTTATTGTTACTTACGCGATTGTAAAAGCTAAAATGCTGAAATGACGAAAAGACTGAAATTTCTTTATTGATGCTTTCATGGCACAGTAATTCACATTTGTGGTGCTGTACAAACGAATAAATACATGAATTACCGATTCAAGATGTGACCGCTGGGACAAAGTGGAGTGCTGTAATATAGAGCGTGGGTTGTCTTGTGGATAATTGTCTTAGCCTTACATAGATTCAGATAGCTGTGAGGTGGCCAGGCCTGCCAAATGTATCATTATGCAGCCATGTGTTGCACTGCTGTGTTTCCTCACAAATATTAATGCATACTAGATATATATGCACGTTTAGCACACCAAATTGAAGCTTGAATATAATAGAAGGCGATGCAACTATTGCACCTGCTATTAGGAGACAATCTAAATGAGTTTTACAGATGTTTAATGGTTGGGTGTTGGGTACAGCCGAAGCCAACGTATCGGCTTAAATTGACATGTTTTCATATGTTTACCTTCCATATTTCGCGCTCGTTAAGTAATCCATGTATATCCTTACCATGTAGCTGTAATATTCCTCGCCCGGGTCAAGTTTCCCTCTTTTACACCATGTGTTTTATCATATTACAACGTGTGTCTGACCATAACAGACATGGTGTCCGACCGTATTACTAGTAGTATAGATTCTATTCATTACTGAGTGACGAAAGAATATTCTTACGTCCCTCCATACCACGTGACCACTGCCATTCTCGTATCAGAACATGGACATGAGCGTTTTAATCAATTATAGGTATATAATAATGAGACATACTGAGTGTGCCTGAATTCCATTTGTTCCTCGAAGTTTTGGCAGGAAATATATGCACCTCATTCTTCGAACTCGGTGAATATTTCCGACCAAAACTTCTCGGAACCGATTCCATTCAGGCACACTAACTATGTCTCTATATATTACAAGGGTTGTCTGACATATTACAAAGGACGTGCCCGGGTCTGCTCATATTAACTTCCTCACAGCTTCCCTATACAAGCCTCATGCACTGTGCAGTACATCTGTTCCCCAGGTGCTCATTGGTGCACAAGAAATGGAGTTTTATCATCGGCCACATCAGGGGGAATCACTCAAGAAGATGCCACCTCATCGCTTACTTTCGTGTGGGCTCTTTTAGTACCACGCCGAGTTTGAATTATATATGTCACCCTGCCCTCCCTTGAAGATGAGTGTCTATAGGTCAAGGTGTGGTTTTATGGGTTAATATCATGTCTGATGGTTGTGTACCACGCAATGGTGTTGGAAGATGGCGAATGAGTTGAGGTATACTTTATTATCTATGGTGTACAAAGTACCCATTGAGAATGTATGGGGACTACACTACCCATTTTTAAAAACAGTCAGATACCATAACCATGGTATACAGGTTCAATCTCTGATAAACGCTCTGAAATCCATGGTATACATAGAATAGTCCCTTTGTACCATAGAGCAAAAAGATGGTACCTATTGATATACCCTTAAACGTGACAACACATGGGTTTAATCAATCGGGGGAGGTGAAGTTGAAATACAACGAACCATGGTTTTGTGTAAAGACAGCTCTGTAAACCACTCAAGGCACCATAGAAGCCCGTTTCCATTGGCCGACGAAAACGGCTTAGATTTTTAGAGTTCCCCTTAAAGTCTGTTTCCATTTGACTTATTTTGGTCAGCAGTGCTAACGGATCTGACTGTATATTGGTGATGGCCAATGGAAGCGGGCCTTTTAGGGGAACTCAAAAAGATGTCCACCGTTTTCGTTGACCGATGGAAACAGGCTTTCATCCTGTCTCCATATAATACGAAAACATTCGTGGAGAAACGTGGGCAAGTGATATTCTATCTCGTCATTTTGTTGTTTCCGCGCCACTCGTCCTCCGGCCTGGTGACGAAAGAAACACACGAAATACCTCTTATTGATATCATTATTCGTGCAGACTAACCATGTTTTCTGATAGTAGTGAAGTTGCTGGGTGCATGTGCTGGGGCTCAGTGTCTTACGGGTGGCGACCCTTCACAAAGCCGTGTGATGCCTACAGAGAGTGCCTGATGGGCCCCGTACATGCACCGTTCTCGTTGTGCCGCTAGTTTTGTCTGTCTTATTGTGGTTACAGTGTTCACCCGCCCTGACCCTTCCCTTTCACCCTCTCTGAGGTCTGTGATCAGTTTCCCTAAATACAAGCTGTGCAATAAACGAGAAATAACAACGAATACTCCTTTTAGAGGTGATAGTGAATGTGATTAAAAAACACACCAGAAGTTGTCATCGAAATGTATTTGGTACTGAAAGGTTACACGTTTCCCCCCTGTTTTTCCTTTTCTGAAACATTTATTTATTCTGGAACCGTGCGTAACCGTACGGCTGGTTTCAATGCACGCCCAGACCCTATTCTTGTTCTTCTTTTTCTTGATGTTCCTCTTGTTCTTGATATTGTCTTGTTCTTTTCCTTCTTTTTTTTCTTGTTCTTCTTTTTCTTGTTCTTGTTCTTTTTCTGCTTTTTCCTCCTGTTCTTCTTGTTCTTTTTCTTGTTCTTCATTTTCTTCTTGTTCTTGTTCTGCTTCTTGTTCTTGTTCTGCTTCTTGTTCTTGTTCCTCTTGTTCTTGTTGTAGTTGTTGTTGTTCTTCTTCAGCTTCTTCTCCTTCTCCTTCTCCTTCTCCTTCTCCTTCTCCTTCTCCTTCTCCTTCTCCTTCTCCTTCTCCTTTTCCTTCTTCTTCTTCTTCTTCTTCTTCTTCGTACAGTTCTCACTATTGCTCCCACCGCATGATACGTACGTGCAGCATCACCAGCAGGAGGATAACGTAAAGTAGTCCCTCACCCGCCACCTAGAATACAAAGCGTGAAACTACGAGCGTAACCCGCTTGTCTAAGATACAGCAACAAACGTCGACTCAACGGATTCGCTTTTTAATGTTCTCACTCTCTAGGTGAATGATAAATACAATATGATGTATGATAAATACAATATGATGTATTTCCAAACCATAGCACTGCACGGCTACTCATCAATAGAGACAAAAAGAAATGCTACGAGCGCGTCCCCCGTACCCCGGGAGATCCGGTTGGCCGAAAAAAACATTTCATATAATAACAAATACAATAACCACGGGATTTGTGTAAAGGCAATACACCCACTATCCCTCGCAGTTAACTTGTCATCTACACCTCAGGTCATGGAGTACATTAATATTCTATATTTTTACTCTGCAAATTTTGATACATATTTGCATTCTTCACTACACACATACGCAGACATTGTCATTTTCTGATTTAAGGTGCAGCTTGTTTTTTTCTAGAGGGAAAGGAGTAGCTGATGAATGAATATTTTGATAGAGTCGGATGGGATCGGTTCAAACTGTATGCATGCGAGGAATGTGGGTGTTTTTTGCTGATCCCTCTTTGAGTTCTTTAACACACCTTTCTCACGAACATGACTGATTTACCTTCCCTCCTTACGTCCCCTTCCTCAATGGGTTCCCAAGACTGTCTGCCTCCCGTGAGTTTAACTAAATGGACCTTGTCCAGGAAGCGGAACACAGCTCTAGCTGTCGTGCAGGCAGTTAGGTCTTTTATTTCTAATTCAAGTCTACTTCACTGAAAAACTTTAAGACTTGATTCTATCTGACCGAATTCGGTGCCAATCACTACTTGGGCCCTAATCGTAGTACAGCTTTAGGCCTGATCTAAATAGGGACCGAACATGGTCCGAGCAGGTTGGGGACATAATTTGGTTAAGTAAAAATAACCCTGAAATGGATTTTGCTTTATGCCTTAACCCTTTAGCTACGCTATGAGGCCTGGAGGCATTCCCTGGCAAAGTACGCTATGGGGCCTGGAGACATTCCCGGGCGTCGTACGCTATGATGCCTGGAGGCATTCCCGGGTGTAATACGCTATGATGGCTTGAAGCATCATTTCCAAAATTCAAATAATTGCTATTTTTCAATGAAATGATACGAATATTTTGATAGTATTTTTCTAGCCTATGTAAAACTATATCATAGTTAATATCATAACTATCATATAACATCTTAACTATTTTGTATTAAAATGGAGGTGTGATATAATGACATCACTGTGGATATTGTGAAAAGTGCCAGCGTACTACAGGGGTGAAAATTATACTGCAGCAGCGTATTTTAGGGCGTTTATTTGGTATTATGCAGCGTAGTGAAAGGGTTAAGTATATAGGATCATGCTACAACATCGACTTGCAAGACCATATATGAAGGTCCATATAGGTCCGTGGCTACAGCAATGTGATCTCAATGAAGTATATGTGGACCATGTCACAATCTTCAGAAATTCAGGATAAATGAATCTAGAATTTAAGACATATTTTATGATGATAAAAACAAGATATTCCCTCTAAAGCGTGTTGACTATTCTTCTTATAAATAGAAAGGTTAAGGAGTTAATAAATGGCGGTCATATTTTATGACATTGATTGTACTCTGTAGCTGCATGTAACTGTCGGGGTAAGATACTCACAGTTTGCTGCGTAAGACCAAACTATTCAGAAGTCTACCATTACATGGAAACTCTCCAATCCTAAGTGGACATCCTAAACCGACACTCCCATCAACAGGAGTCAGGTCATGTTATATTAAACCGCCCAGAGAAGTTTTAAAAACATAACTTCGTCTTCCCTGTAATATAAAAAAACGGTTTGCTGCTGCTGGTCATGGATGGAGTTACTTAAGAACCTCGCGAGCAGCTCCCAGACAGGCGAGCGTCACCACGAACATACGCCATTAGAGCGGCTCCTTTTTCCCTCTAACAGTGTAGAAGATGAAGCCGCAAGGAAATAAGCGAGGGTCAGGCTTAAAGCCAAGTCCTATCCCCTTCCAGCGAGCAGACTATTCCGTAAATTAAGCCACTTTTATCCGCCACATCCTCTTTCGCACTACCGTGAGGAAGCCGGAAGTTGGGGGTCATAGCACTTCCGGGATCAATTGACACAGGACATGGTGTTTCAAGGTCACGTGGTAATTAACATTCCATGTGGTTGTCATCTATAGGAGGATGGATCGCAAGACTGGTTATAATGATGGTAGAATGAGCTGTTCGGTAAACACTCCGTTTCCATTGGCTAAGGAAAACGGCAGGGATTTTTTCATAGTTCTCCTAAAAGCTTGTTTTCATTGACTGATATTGCGTGAGCAGTGCAAAAGGTCCGTCGGTGGTCAGGTATATCAATAGGGGCCTTCTTCTGTTCTATAAAAGAAAGGGATTACTGTTGCGTATACAATAGCTTTAAGGCCGTATGCAATGGATTCGAATCCGTATCCAACGGTTGTTATCTGACAATTATGGACAATAAGGTAATGGTTTAGTGACCCCCATAAATTCTAGTTGTGGACTCTATATGCGATGGATAATAAAGAAGAAAATGAGGTTGAATAGAGTGCATGGGTATGCGGCACATAGCTATTGTGTTATGGAGACAGCCATCTTGCTCCCGACGCTAAACAAAACACCAGGTGGCGGGTCCAGGTATCAATGGATCTTATTGAGAATATCTTCAGTTGTAATTCAGTTGTAATTTGCCAGAAAAAGGTTTCAGCCTCGTCTCAAGAATTTCTATAGATTATGGCAGCAGATAATAGTGGCGCTTACCCTACTACAGTGGCGCTTTATTATAATTTCCTGGTGGATGATGGCGAAACTAGTAATCACTCTGTGCTCTGTAACAAGTGGTTAGTGTTCCGTCTTTACCATAAATGTCTCCGGTTGGAGATTGACGCAAGTTGCAGGATTAGATAACAATCTCCAAATAGCATAAATCCAAGATGGCTGCCACCTAAAGGGTAGTTTCAGGGCTTAGGTATGCATTAGGCACTGTTCGGAATTCTTCATGTCATTAGATATTGATTCTCCAGAGGTTTATATGGCAGTGGTGGGTCATTAAGCTCTCCAGTGTTAATGTCTACACTACACCACTCGCCCAGTCGCCCTTAAGGGGCTCTTCCATCTGGCCGAATTCTCAGGCGAATCATGATTCTGACAGTGTCTGATTTACCATTCGGGTACCATCGGTATAACAGAACACTATAACCTGGTGAGATTGGTGCCATCAACCACTGTCGGCAGTCGTCGGCCGCTGTCCGGTGCCTTGTTCCATATATCCGATACGCACCGATATTAGCACATGCCTAGTCTATGATTTTTTTACTGATGGTGCCTTCTGGTGTCCGATTGCAAAAACTGCGACCCTCACCCTTAGCATGTTTACTCGAATTGATTATTCGAGGGTACATGTGTTTTAGGGGTGAATGAATTGGCCAGTGAGTAGTGGATACACTACCTTGGGGTATGAGTTCCTAATGTCAAGCCTATGGAGAAAAATACTGGGGTGAAATAATGGTGAAACCATTATGATCTGCCTTAAAAATGGTACCCCAATATGGTCAATTGTGTAGGATACACGTATATTGGTCCGGAGAAATTGGAAAATTTCCACAATAAAACATAACCTCACGCTGGCGATTCATAAAAGTAACAGTCTTTTCAAAAATAAGTGTAGTGAAAGGTTAAACAAGCCTTAGTCCTGTTGGCAGTTCTACTTTTCCTGTAACTCAATATTTCCTGGGATCCGATTGAGAATTCTGTATTCACAGTCGTTGGTGTTTCTATTCAACTCCATGATACCAAACACGAAAGTTTGAATTTGTGCAGAAAGCCTGTAAATTAATTAACAAATCCCCATCTGTCTTTGTAATTGATTGGCTTGGAGCTGTGTAATTACGAGTGTCACTTATTATTATTTCCCGTGTGAATCCTGCAACTGCTTCCATCCCAGTCTTCGGTGGCTGGAGGCTTTTCCTATGTGATTTTTTCTCTCTAATATTTACGTGCCAGGTTTCTTGAAAAGGCAGCATGTATTTTATGTAACATTGATCGGTATTTTTTTCCTACAAGTTCCGTGTTTTTTTTTACAGAGTAGTGGGAGAATTGTGGAGTGTCGTGTTTGTTTTCTGAAAGCAGGAGAGCCGCAAATGGAAATGGCTAGTCGGCGGAGGCGCGAAAATAACCTGAAGAGTTGACTTTGTGAAATGATAGCGATTGCAAACAGGCGCAGCTTGTCATGAAGGGCTCCCACCGGGGCTTTGAAGTAATGAATACCAGAGCATCATGTGTGGTAGTGAATTAAAGATAAAAATAATAATACCCTGAAAACTGATGCTTTCGTTAAAACTGATCTTTCGTTAATGTCTTTGGGTATGGATATCTAAGTGGGGCATTATTTAACCCCACCTTGTAATCAGGTTTCAGAAATTTATATTGGCAAATTTTCACGCGCTTTTTTTTGGCGGCCATCTAGGACGTTTTATAACTGTTTCCCCGAGATAGATATGATTTTCATTATGTAATGACTAAAACCAAATGGAACCAAATCTTATGACATAACATCAACAGAACTACTCGGCCATTAGCATTTTGTCATTTGGGTACGTGTCCTAAACTTTCCGAAAATGTGTAAGTATCCCAACGAAACCCCTAAAATTACAAAGTGACCCTGACTATTGAGGCTCCAACACCATAAAATAATGCAAAATGTAATTTAGCATCTCTGACGCAATAATCAGGGGAAATATGAAATAATAGCTCACATATACGTCATTTTGTGTTGGCGATTCTGGAAATCGTCGCGTTACTCGCTTGGTGTGTCTCCAGCATTATGCCGGGGACACACCAAGCGAGTCAAGGCGGCGATCTTTGGAATCGCCAACACAAAATGGCATGAATGTGCGATATTATTATATACCTATGCACAAACTATCTATCAATACTGACTGCTCCTAGGGATATAGTAATAATATCATATAACCATGGTACTCTGTCTAGCTTGGTACGCATCGTCTTAGGAATTGACATACGGAGTGCTTTGACTGACATACGGAGTTCTTTGACTGACATACGGAGTGCTTTGAAAAATAACGCAATCTGATTGGCCGAGTGGTCGACAACATGAATCTTGGCAGAAAAATTGCAAATGGCGGTTCTCTTCACTTCGCGTGTTCCGATGCGTCTTACACGCGCAACGCAACGAGTTACCACGTGTATTGACCAAATATCGAGGTGGATAACGTTTAGCATGCACGCAATACAGTGTAAATAGCTTAACTATGTGTATTCGATCGAGAACAACACTGACGCTCACCGAGCGGGCGTCAACAAAGACGACTGTATACGTGTGACGTCATTATCGGGGTTTCCCTACGCTCTGGGAAATCCTTCTGGAACGTTCGAGACCAGCAAACCTTATGTACACATACACTGTAGAACAAGGGATCACAGCGAAATTAAATGAACGTCACTCTCTGAATCGTAGTCTTTGGTATTCGGTAAGCATGGGTATAACAGAGGATGTGTTCGGAGAGTGAGCAAGGCAATCGCCATAGTAACAGATCCAGCATGTATCACAATGTACACAACGTCTTTGGCGTTTCTGTCTTGTCTAGTGAGTGGTGGTTTACGGGCGATTGAGGTAAATTCTGAATGTTTTAATACATTTTAAGATATATAATAATAGAATTACTATGTTGTCGCTCGTGTATGGGTACCGTACGCCTCGGTTTGTCTCACGGTCGTACTCACCTCGGCCTACGGCCTTGGTGAGTACGACCGTGTGACAAACCTCGGCGTACAGTCCCCATACACGAGCGACAACATAGTAATTCTATATTATTTCATAGTAATATCTCCCACCAATTGCCGCGTTCTGTAATCGCCAAAACAAAATGACCTATATGTGAGCTATTATTTCATATTTCACCTGATTATTGCTACAAAGATTCTAAATTATGGGCAGGAGATATTCCAATGAAATAATATCTCACATACACGCCAATTTGTGCTGGCAATTCCACAGATCACTGCCTTCACTCGCTTGGTGTGTCCCCGGTATTACATTCAGGCCATTTGGTGTTGGCGATTCCGGAAATCGCCGCGTTACTCGCTCGGTGTGTCTCCGGCTTCAGGACCAGGAGGAAAGCTGGACATGGGAGATCCACTGCAGTGAGGGGAGGGGAGGCGGGCCGGCGGGGGAGACGGGGAATGGATGACAGCAGAGGGCAAGGTGAACCGGGGCTGAGCGAGGCGATGAAAGACAGGGTAGAGGGTTGAGTGTGGGCGGCGTGCCGGGGTGAGACGGGTGCTCATGGTGGTCGTGGGGACTTTATGGGGGTCGCGCCTCGTATTAAACCGGATAGCTAGCAGTCCTGAAATTAAGACGGCTCATCTCGAGGGACGTGGGGATAGGATGGACATCGTTCTACTACATACATGGTGGAAACTTATATCATAATATACCTATTGCCGAACAGTCTATTGTTGTAGTATCCATCTAATGCATAGTGTCCATAGAAAACAGAAGGGCAGCGTGTATACTTGTATATCCCGGAGGATACTGATATGTTGTATGCTCCAGGCTGAAAACCCGGCGTATAGGGAATAAAATAGTGCGCTTGAAAATATAGTGCATACATAAAATCTCACCCCAGTATTTTTCTACATAGGCTTGATATTAGGAACTCGTACTCCACGGCCGTGAAGTTCGTGTACCCAATACTCAATGGCTAATTGGGTGATTAATTTTATCAATAAATAATGTTATACAGGGTGAGATAAAATCAGAAACCCACTCGATGAAAATAACTTGGTCCGCACTCCACCTCGTTTGACTGCAGAGTAATTCAATCAGCTTCACTTCGCGAATTACTCTGCAGTTAAACTCGTTGGAGCATGGACCGAGCTATTTTCATCTTGTGGGTTTCCTTCTAATCAACTAATATGGGTACTCCATTTGTCAGGAAAAGGTGGGTGATAGATATAACATAGACTGGTTTCAGTTAAAGCAGTTGTATGCTGCTCAGAGTTGCCTCTGCGCAATATCCTCGAATTCGCTCGGATATTACTTAAAACATCTACTCCTTGGAGCATACAGCCGCTAGTATCTGATACCAGTCATTAGTGTCCATGTATCATACACCTAAAACCCCGTTTTAAGGACACCCCGCTTCAGGAGACTTAACCCCCGTCCCATAAAGGGATACTTTGCTCAGAACGAGTATTTTGCCTCTATTATGAGTTTATTTTATTTGTTCCTCTATTAAGACTTTGTTTTAACCCCGGCGAAGGGGAAACCCCGCATAAAGGGGAACCACCCCATGTAGAGGAACACCCTATGTGAAGGGACAGTTATTTCGGTCTGGAATACTTCTTAACCCCCCTTTCTCCATCCCATTCAAATGAGGGCGTCCTTTCCAGATCACTTGCGATCGCCACAAACTCAATTTAAATGAATATACAATGTAAAGTGAAAAATGAAATATTTCCCTTTGAATTGAAGTTTCAATCTAGATGATTTTGTCCCCTCACACAATGTCATTGACCTTGCTCGTTGGTCTCTGCCGTCAAACTCTGAGGACGTAGAATCATTAGATGAAAACCCTGAGTAAAGGCAGAGTACTGGAGACTTGACAGTGCGACAGTTCACATCGATTTCACTGTCCATGCAGAATTGGACTAGGAAATCACGACCACGTCCTATGGAGGGCAGATCGCCAATAGTACAGTCTCTCCTTAATCTCAGCCCTGGTATTTTCCCCCATAGACTTAACATCGGGAACCCGTACTCAACGCTCATGGAGTATCACAATGAAATACTCAATGGGGATGATGACACAAACGTTAGCCAATTGGTCGGGGATAAGGGTGAGATAAAATCTAAACTGCACTCGACCTATAAACACGGGAAATATGGCATTCATATTGATTTGCTATATGTAATCTCACTTGACTTTGCCATATGAGATTACACATGGTCACATACACTTTCAGCGTGCTGAGGAAAAATCTATCCCTTCACTATCTTCGTGCTATTCGCTGTGCTTTTGGATAAGGAGCAGGGTGCCAGTGTCTGGGGGTTTTAAAGACATGCCCAACTGACCATGACCAATCACTCAAGACCGAAATACCTCATTGGACTACTGGTGTTTAATATGTTTGGATCTTATAGATAGACTCAGGCAGTTACAGAAATGGCGATTTTACTGGGTGCAAAAGGTGACAGAAAATGATCCATAGACTGAATGTAACCCAAAACTTTTAGTTTTTATTCATTCAAAATTGCACGCCCATTCTATTTGCTCCTAGTCTCTGACTGTGTATACCAAGAATATCCCTTTATGTAAGAATACTTAAATTCTCTAATATATCCTAGTCTTTGGCTGAACATCGGGGGGGGGGGGGGGGAGAGCAGAATCTAGGTTATCTGCAATACAATTTGTCGCAGCTCTCCGAGCAGAACCTCTAATCCTATTTGTTTCAGTATGCCTAGGTGGAAGCCCTAGCAGAAGAGATAAAATGTCATTGAATAACATAATCTTGTTATCAATCTTGTAGATTGTGGATAATAAATTTGATAAGAACGGGTTTTTTGGAGTTGGTAAATGTTGAGAACGCAATATACTCGCAATCGATCTTGTATTACTAAGCATCAATGACTTTGATATTAAGGTGTTAATTGTGTATTTAAGAAATCTTGATTGATTAAGAGAATGGCAGGTCTGAGCTACCTAGTTATTAAAACTCCTTTTATGCCGGGTTCGAGCCCCCTCTGAATGAGGCCTTTGTTGGAACAACAGAACATTTTTATCTACCTCATTTAATCGAAACCGAAATTGATGAGGTCATTCCATATTAACACCAAAACAAATAAGGTCACAAGATTTCTTTAGACCAATTATCGTTTACACTTCTTACTATTCCACAAAACTGAAAAGAGCTGTTTGGATGAATTCGGCAAGAAAGATACGAGAAGACAGAGGGAAGGGTGATGATGGTGGATAGGGAAACAACCTTTTGGTTGCAGCTACATGTATTGAATAAGATGAATACGATGACTCAAGGTAATCATAATGTCGGAGACACACCAAGCGAGAAACACAGCGATTTCCAGAATCGCCAACACAAAATGGCCTATATGTGAGCTATTATTTCATATTTCACCTGATTATTGCTCCCGAGGCGCTAAATTATGATTAGGAGATATTTCTATGAAATAATATCTCACATTCATGCCATTCTGTGTTGGCGATTGTAGAGATCGCCACCATGACTTGCTTGGTGTGTCCCCGGCATAAGGCTCACTTTCACCAATACACAGAGTTGGTTCAAAGACATATCCTACAATTCACGGTGGCACCGTCGAGTGTTTTTTTAATAATGTCAATTATCAGTCAAAACTGGTTTCTTGAGATTCATTCTAATTCTAAATGAGTAAATCTAACCTTTATCCAGTTGGTCCAATCTTAATAGGTAAATTTACATTTGCTTATTTTACATAGAAAATGTGCTGAAAATCAATAGTTTTCTTCAATACTTTCTAAATCAAGGACGGTTGCCCATGACTTTTGAAACCTAAATAAATATTGCTGAGTCCTCATATGTTTTCAATATGGATTTTGTACACAATGGATAACAAAATCTAAGACATGCATAGGACACATTCCGCGCGATGATAGTGGATACAGAAATGGTCAACAATTCTTTTCTCCTTCCTTATTATGGCAGTATGGCACCACCGACCAAATTTTGAGCCCACCAACGAAATTGAACCGGGTCTAATTAATCAGTGGCAGTTTTCAACCAAAAGTCATTCATTTGTGTACTTTGAAATGACAAGTGGAAACGCATGCGGGCAGTGCAAGTCACCGATGATGTGCCACCGGCCTTTCACAAGGAGAATCACCGATAGACTTTTGTACAGCGTGAACAATTATCGGTGGGGTTTTGGTTGGAAGGTCACATAACCCGGCGTTTACACTACACGATTCTGGCCGGCGATTCTGAAATTTTGCACCTCCTGACGACTTTCAGCAATAAAATAATGGAAATCGTCTAATGTAAACGCTAAGCTTGTAACAACTGCAGATTGTGTGGTTACATCAGATTACTCAATTCGGCACCACCTGACGACTACTTGTCATGCTCTGACGCCCACGACTGTTTTAAGCAGGCTTGAATTAGTTGTCTAGATAGACTGCGTTTCTGTGAAAACTTATAGTCGTCAGTGTAAACGCTCGGGTTCATTCTGAGATCGATGACTTTTGCATAGGACATTGCCACCGCCTGACAACTATTGGCTTGACGATCTACAGTCGTCACGTCTTTAGTCGTCCGATGTAAACGTCGGGTGAGGCGTGCACCCGTTGACTGTAGCTCATCCGTCTTCCTCATCCCTCACCCCCGCCAACCCCACACTGCACCGCCCCGACACACAACTCCACATTCTCACCTCTCCAGGCAGCCAGGCGCCAATCGATGCCTACCTGTCAGCTATAGATTATCGATTATTGATTGACCTCCTTGACACGGGTGATGTTTTCAAGGTCAGCCAGTGACCTGAGGAGGAGCATGGTGAACGCCGTTTCCCCGGGGATCTGTCGGTGTAGGTCTTTCAGGAGGAGGGTTGGAGGAGGGCGTGCTGTTTACATGTAGTTCAGGGTTTGCCTGGTTCTCTCTAGTGAGTTCTAATCCCAATTAGCTCTACATGGATAAGTGATATATGGTTATACATATGTAAATATATATATAACTTTAAATAGTTATATATATGTAAATATATATATATATGTGAATATATATATGTATATATATATATGTAAATATATATATATGTAAATATATATATCTTTCAGAAGGATTATCAGAAGGAACTGCATCGGTATCAGTAGTCATTAGAAATATGGCATGCGTTCTGGTTGCCGAGTAATCTCACGAGGCCAAGCCGAGTGAGTTATGTAGTATGCCAAAGCAAATGGAGTATATTCAGCTGCTACGGATAGAGTGCAATTCAGATTTTATCTCACCCATATCATTGACTCACAGGTGACTTAAATATATTGTAAAACTAGTGATAACATACAATTATAACGAATAAAGAAAATACATGTTTATCTTATACTGCTGTTGCATCATGTATTTCCTTCGGCTTATTGACATCTCCAATTTTATGACCCTTAAAACAAATTTTTTGAGTCTCCTCTTTAAATGCCTCTCTGTAAATGCCTACTATCTGAAGATTATGTGCGTCTTTCTTGCTACCCCCAAGATAGTCCACTGAAATATCTATACTTCGCTGCCGAAAATTAATCTAGCTTATGTGCAGGAAACCCATCTCATACCTTTAAAAGAACCCTAAAATTCAGGTATCCAGGTAGTGTTAAGGTGATGTATTTAAATATTAAATGAAATTTGAAGCGAAGAGGTTTTTTCTGCACCCAGCAGTTTCCCATGATAAGGCTCTGGAGAAAATGTAAATTGAGTGGAATAGATAGACAATAACTGATGGTCTGTGGAGAGTCGGCCGTAAACTAAGAGTGATTGACACCTGGTAATACACAAGCGCTAGCGAGGGCAACCTTGAGTGGTTACAGAGCCTCCTGTCCACAAAACCATCGTTTATTGTATTTGTAATCCGTCTTTTGAGTGCATTCGAATTGCCATATTAAAGGGTATATCAATAGGCATCATGACTTTGTTCTATAATACAAAGGGACTATTTCCCCCTAAACAGTGACTTCCAGGCCGTACAATGAGAATACGGCATGGAATTTAAGTCTGTTTACTATGGTTATGGTATCAGACGGGTTTTTTTTACCGAGTCTCCATACCTATTTTAATGTCGATTTTGTACACATTGGATAACAAAATATGAGACATATGCATAGGACATTCCCATCACGACATAGACGTTTACACACAAATAACAAGTCTTCTCTGTTTTCTCATGGTTAGGCACTAGTACGATATCCCGTCTAGGTTTCCTGGAAATTTTGACACAGCTCCACTCTCAATCTTGTACGCAATATAACAGAGAAGGAGCATATATATATGCATATGCAATACGATATTCAAATGATCGATTTGTTTTCTACAAACCAGCTACTCAATGTTCAATCGCATCCTTGTATGACACACTATGGACAATATAGATTTAACGCCGCACATTTCTTCTTTGTTTGCAGAATTACTGATACCAGAAGCATAAAGCTGTCACCATCCATCAGGAGCATGCGCAGATGCATCTGTAAACCGGAAGTCGGCCATGCGCGAGAATCGACGATGACCGGAAGTAGGTGATCGTCGACGCGCACGCTCATTCGCTCCCGCTCTCCGCTGCACGTCACCACAGCGCCACCTGTCCACGGCACGACGCACCACCGGGCACGCTGGATTACTACGCCATGATCACGTGACGTCGAGAAATGAGTCCGCGCGGAAGGCTCTGCCGGTGAAGCGTCGTTGGAAGCGTCGTTGGAAGCGGCGGTGGCGGCGGCTGTGAGGGTGGCGGCGGTGGCGACGGCGTTGGCTTCGGCGGAAGTCATCGTCGGTCGGGGTGGGGCGGCGGCGACGCCACAGGAAGTTGCGTCGAGGCACTTCCGGTTGCACTTCCGGTTCCGGCGGACGATGCCGCATCCCATGCCGCAGGGGGCGGCGAACCATTCGGCGCCGGCCAGCGACCCCTTCGCCGACTCCCTCCTGGCCTCCCTCCAGAGCGTGCCCTCCCACCAGGGGGCGGCCTGGTCGCTGACGTCGGACACACACTTCCGGGTGGCCCTGCTGGTCTGCTCCAGCGTGCTGGCCGTCATGCTGGTGTTGCGGCTGCTGTACCTGCGGAAGCGGGCGCGCGAGGGGCGGCTCTACCACCGCCTGGAGTCGGAGCGCGCGGGGGCCGGCGACGGCGGCAAGGACCGCGAGCTGCTGCTGAGGGGGCGGCCGCTGGACACCCTGGAGGAGGAGGATCTGTACGAGCCGGCGCTGCTGGGCATGGACGTGCCGCTCCTCCACGAGGTGAGCCCCCAACGCCCCACACGCGGCAACCCATTGATTTACTTTTTTTATTCTTTTTTTTTTAATCGATGTACAATGTTGAAGGGTTTACACAGATCAATTAGTCAGGGGCCAGCCCCTGGAAAAGTGGCTTTTCGTTCCATGGAAGTATAGCAGCAATTTTATTGTATCAAATGAAAGCTAAGACTTTGGCAATTTCATATATGGTAGCCATTCTTCTGTAAATGTGTCCATTTGACCTTTTATCAGAGGTCAAAGGTCAAAGGTCATCAAATTTTAGAGGGTTTTGAAATTGAGACATATTTTGTCATTTCTGATTTGATCGTATCGTACAAAGGTCGTACCTGTACGACAAAAACCATTTATATAACGATATGCGCCCTACGATCATCGTACGATCTTTTACATGATCTTTCAAAATGTATGTAACAGACCCCTGGATCATTCAACGGGCCCCAGGTCACAGCGCTAGATCATGTGGCCAGGCTGGGTTTCTGTGTCTATCATAGTAAGGGAAATATCTCATGATTTTCATCTTTAAGTCATCCTTCTCTGAGATGGGATTGACATTTAATGGGCATACACTTCTATCCCGATTTTGCTGATTCTGCTTTGCTTGATGCTGAAAGTCAAGCTATATCTTTTTAAACCGATGCTAGTTTTGTTCATTATGTATACCTAGCAGGAACTGGAAAATTTCTCGACCAGGGCCCTGTTTTTTAGTCACGACCATCGTTATGAGCGACATATTTTTGCTGTCAGTGTACTATAGATGCGACATTTTAGGTGGTCGGCTAATTATCGCTGCTCTAAGAGACTTTGGGCGCTCTGAGGTGTGCTATAGTCACGACAAATGTAAGGTCACGTGAGTAAATTTGTCTCCCAAACTGTCGTAGCCCTAAGACATCTATGGACATGTCTATCGAATGCGCAACTTCACTTCCCTTAGGAATTGAGCGATGAGATTCTAATACGAGTACGGTATACATGTAACCCATAATCGTACCAAATATGAAAAAGATTGGCCGCTTTAATCCGAAGATATCGGCGTTTGAATTTCGTCATAACTAACGCCTGCTCTGGTGGCCAGTGTAGCCCAACCCTCACGTGACCGTATAGGAAGCACGGGAAATCCTCTATATACACACAGTGAGGTTTTATAGAACCTAAGACAATTTTACACTTGTCGTAACAACTGACACTTTCAGCGGCGATCTCCCGTGGCGCACTACGACACCGTCTATAGGACACCGGCCATCTTTTGTCGTCCAAACTGTCGTGAACTCGCTGGTAGATCTTGGGGCTTCCTTGGCTCACAATGGTTGTGACCAAAAAACAGGGCCCAGAATTGTATAATTTCTCCACTAAATTTCAGAACTATAATTTGATGACTTTTGACTAGACTTAATCCACAGAAATACATGCAGATGCATATTCATTTCTGTTCCCACTCTACATATTAATTCCTTACTTTTCTCATGGGTTGGCCTAAGGGCCGAACCCACCAGGCTTCCGATGCACACAGATGCGCCTTATGACGTGCTCTACGACGTACAATTGTATTGAATTGAATATGCGTTTTTATTATCCATCGTATACAAAGCTCCCATTGAAAATATATGGGGACTATGACCCATTGTATAAAACCTGTCAGATGCCATAAATGTGGTATACGGATTCATATCTGTGGTATACGGCCTCAAAACCATGGTATACGGGGAAAATAGCCTCTTGGTGCTGTAGAGCAAAGAAATAGTCCCTATTGTTATACCCTTCTATATGGCAATTTGTTGTTTTAATCTATTTGAAAAGACAGCACTCGTGTATTACTACGCGTCAACCTCTCGTGGTTTACGGCCGCCTGTCCACAAAATCATCGATTATTGTCTACGCACAGCACAGCTATATCCAAATAGTTGTTACACAATCAGTGGTCGTTTCAGTGCAACAAGTCTATACAACACTGTGTCCATGAAACACCTCCCAAGTTTAAGTTAACTGTCTATATAACATACATCTGAAGGCTTAATATAATTTCACCTTATTACAGAGGCCACCTAGACATCAAAATCTCTCTTCTTCACCTAAAAATAGCCCAATAGCAGCCTTGAGCAATTGAAACAACAAAATAAGCCAACCATGTCGGCCGTGAGTTGGCCTCGTTGGTTCGAGCTACTCAGTCTCTCCAGGTCTGTCCTGTAAAGGTCGGCCCAGGGCAATCTCCACCAGAACACCACGGCCCGCAACGTGTGAGTCAGTCTAGTGAGTGCTCATTTGACCACCAGCTCCTTCAAAGTTAGGTGAAAAAAGAGATCAGATAAGGGACGGGATAGACACCGCGGTTCTCAAGTCTGGAAGGCCGCATCTATGGCAAGCCGTTCTGTTACAGGGCTTGCTAATTTATTCTGAATGTTTATCCTACCCGTCATAAAAACACCATAGGTTTACCATTGACTCAGTGTATTTGATGGAGCGTTGAATAAAGTGTTATTTATGCACCGAGGTGAATAAAAAAACAGACCGATCAGGGACGAGGTAACGGAAGTAGATCCGGCAGCATTAATAAATGCGACCATCCTCCGATGAGTGTCAACACGCTACTAACATGGATAATTACAAAGTTTTCTCTGTATATTGGTGAGATGGGGTAGGATAAATATGAAATTGAACTCGAGTTAGCCTTCTCAAGGTTTATACCACTCTGGTCAGGTCTGCAACTCACTACACTCGGCTAACGCCTCGTGAGGTAATACATCTGCCCATCATGACATAAACATTGACAAGGCTAACTCTCATTTGGTTTCTACCAAGTATTTTTTTTGATTTATAGAAAATGTAGTTCATTGCCAATCCTGGGCCGTTCAACATTGTGCGGTGTGGTAACGTGCTTCTTTAGGCCATTTTCCATTGGCCGACGAAAACGGCACCGATTAATAGACGCGTTTCCGTACAGCGCCGCCTAACGGTGCGTTGTCTAGTTGTGCTGCCGCTCGGACAAACACGGCTGAGTCTGATCTCATAAGAATCTTATAATGTTGGCCTGCCAGGGGTACAAATCCTATAACGACCTATCGGTCCAGTTTACACCTGCCAACGGACATTGCACCGATGAAACATTATAAAGGGTGCGTTGTCGATGGCGCTCCTCTAGAAAATATTGGAACTGATTATCGGTGGTAGGTGCCTTTACACCTGGCGACTGATTATACATGTTATTCTCTCACAGAGTCTTTCTTTAAATCTGTATTCCTTCACTTATTAGTTTGATTTCTTCGTTCGCCTCAATAATCAGCCGGTGGCGCAAATTGCACAACCGTGTTCAAAAATCATTGAGCGGGTTTGAATTTTTGCTGTAAACACTTCCTGATATGTTATCAGAAACGTCTATAAATCGGTAGGCTGTACCAGTTTCTATAAACGGCGGTTAAAATAAGGAGGTATAAACTGGGCATAATGCAACATTTCCTCCTGACAATTCTGGCCACCGATTATGTCTTTAAGCACTGCCTACCGACTATTGGCCACTTTCCGTCCACATAATCGTCAGCTGGAAACGGGGATAAAACTTTGAGGCCGATGATTATTTATCCCATGGCTAGACAATCTAGTGCCACCTGATGACTATGCCCCTCACCGATCACTTTAACAGGGTACAGGTGACCAAAAGTGAATCACTACGTGGCACAGAGTTGATTTGGCGATAACGTATTTAGATGAAAAGTTATTTAAGTTTAAATAATTTTCTGTTAATACACTAGATCTAGATATTGCATTTGGCAATCCAAGGGAGACTTGTTATCCGCACGGGTGCTTGTCGATGTCTTATAGGTATAAGACATCGATATTTATTTCCGACTTCAAGCGCCAGATCCACTAAGGCGATTTTCCATGCGAATTTGGGTTCGCAGACGTTCGCAGACGTTCGCATGGACATGCGAATGCCTTGCGACAATATCTGATATATTGAATATTATCGCATGTGATTCGCACAGTCGCACGGATCGCAGACGCATTCGCTTGGTCGCTTTAGTGGATTTGGCGCTTCACCGAGACGACGGTCGGGATGAATCGGGACCAAATGTCGATGTATGTTGGGCTTAACTACGTCGGGGCAAGTAATTGACTGGCCGAGAGTTTGTATGTATTTCCAGATACAACGCCAAGTCAGTTTTCCTAATACACACATATAATCCAGTGTATATATATATACAGTAGAACCCCGCGTAAGCGGACCCTCCGTTCCGGGCCAAAGTGCCGCTTACGTGGGGTTACCGCTTACACGGGGTTGAAATAAACATATAATAGAGGAAACTGTTCCAAGCAAAGGTTTCCGTTAACGCGGGGGGCGGGGGGGGGGGGAGAGGGGCGCTTACGCGGGGTGTCCGTTAGGCGGGGTTCTACTGTATAGCTGTCTCTACACATACATTTTGGAATGTGTATTTTAATCAGTAGACCGGCTTGTTATACACGTTCACAGTTAATATCATTTGGCTCGTCCAGAAATAGTCCTTCTCGGCTACTTGGCTCTATTGTTGCACTTGACCTATAGACGGTAGGGGTCTGCTAATAGGTGCAGCACCGTCCGTTTTAAGAATAAACTTCTTGTTTTCATTTTTGTTTAATACTTTGATGTCTGATGTCATTTACCTGCATTCAACACTGAATCTGATAAACTCACACTTCACAGAATGACTTCTTATTTTAGATCATCTTGAAGTATAATTCTGCGCCTTTTTTTTGAAAATCGGTGAAATCGGCGAAAATCGGGTGCCCGATTTTTCGACTGGAGAAGTTTTTTTTCAACATAATTCTGCACTTCTTACCCGGCATTTACACTAGACGATGAAGGCCCCATAGAAAAGTGTCTTCAAAAGGATGGCAATGGAAGAGCTATTAGGTATTAAATTTTAGAAAGCAGTTTCATCATATCTGAATTATCCTCATCATCCCTCATCTTCACCAATTTTTGCTTATGGTGTACAAGATCAGCTAAAATCTGTTAAAAAAGTTAAAGGCTAGAAATTGTCTGGTGTAAACGCCAAGAGAGTGGTCTGATTACGTCAGATATAGCAATTCGGCACCACCTGACGACTACAGCAGACGACTATGTCTATGGATTAGTCGTCTAGACACATGACGATTCTGTAAAAACTCAGTCATCATACATTTCTATGAAAAGTCATCTGGTGTAAATGCTGAAGGAACTCCTTGGCTCGAAGACTATTGAGGCCGATATTGCATAATCGAGCACCACCTGACGACTATTGGCTAGGTGATCTACAGTAGCTACGTTTTAGTCGTCTACCACAAACACTTGTAGGATATGCCTTTAATGTAGGTTTAAGATTTTATATCTATCTAGAATCCAGTTCCTTATATGCACTGGAACAACTACACTAAATTAAGAGAAGACACTTTAAAGTAATTTTTGACATTGTAGTCGTTGTCATTTGGCCATGTTTTGTGATGATTACACAACTATTTTCCTGAATAATAATTTTTCCCCCGATAAAACCTTAAAATGAAACGTCTCACAATAGTGAAAAGACGAGGCAACGCTAGATATCCAAACACATATTCAATCACAACAGCACTCTCGTCTGATTTATCGAGCCAACGCCTTTCTCCCATTCTTTTTTTAAAAATTTATCCTGTTTCTAAAGTAAACGCGTCTGTTGTTTGTTAATACGTCGTCATTTTGGGATCCTCTCCTAAAGAGACGTGCTTTTTCCCTGCCGCTGGCTTCTCACACTGGAGGCGTTCGACATCATTATTGCAGGAACGTGGATTGTTCATTGCCCCATTACTGCACTTAGTGCGGAATGCGCCTCGAACGCACCTCGCCATCTAAAAACACCACCGACTAATGATTCCGTGCCTCTTTCTAGACCTTTACCTCTCTTACTGACAGTGCAATACCTTTATTGGACATTCAGCAAATCTATTTGGAGCATCCTCCCAGCACTTTTGGAAATGAAAATTATTGGTCAGGGGACATATATTGGAGTTATCATTTTTAAGCCTAATAATATAGTTCCCTTTTCATTATCATCATTACTATCGAGAGTATTTATATAGAATGTCATGACCATGCTGTACAAGTCACAGAACGAGGTGGTAGTTTACGGTTTGTACGGAACAAGGCGTTTATGCCAAGTTCCCTACAAACTGTAAATTATAATCGAGTTCTGTGACTTGTACAAGCATGGTTGGATGTTAAATATTTACTATATACCCGAAATTAAAAAAAAATCATTAATTTCATTTGGCTTAACAACCAAATTTTTAATAAAAGTGTATGGGAAGGTAGTCCGTATTTTCCTGTACGGACCAGTGTACCGTAATTTTTACGTTATATGGCAAAACGGTGCATATTTACAGTGTATACGCATGGGTATATAGTAGGATGTCGTTCTTCCAAGGGATACAAAGACGAACAGACATAGATATAATCGTGATGGTAAATACAATGTGGTCATATCCTTTTATTATCTACCCAATACGGACCTCTAGTTACAAACATATTGAGTGTAGAGCGTGGAGTCCCGAGGGGATTACGGATAGTCATTATCTATTAGATGAATACGGAAAATGATATTGTTAAAAACGGAGCTCAATAGCTACGAGATTTTCATATTAAGACGAAAGGTGGACAATGAATACAATATTACCATGGTTTTGAACTACGTGTTTGCATCCCCCTTGTAGTGGACGTGGGACAAAACAGATCGAAATCATGGTAATATTGCGTCTTTCTCCTTCAATGTTCTTTTCTGATTGTATTCGGTTGTTTACACCATTAATTTGCTTATAATACAATGTTTGCAATTCTTATTGGAATTCGTCTCACTAAATTATCGGATGCAACATTGCTGACTGTCTCTAATGTACCTTTCTTATATAGTCCTTCTTGATTTCTAAGTTGGATTTCATTTGGGAGGGGGTCCCATACTTCTATGCTAATCTGTACTATCCTAAATTCTAGTTATGGTAATGATTCAGTTTCGCGGTTTTATAAGGCCTCGAAGCACCAAGTAATCTGATATTTCATCCAGATCCTATTACAGTGATAAACAACAGAAACAGGGTTCCGTTAGCGCACGTTATCACGTTAGTGACAGTCTACTGCTGATTGCTACACATCTCTCTCACTTTCCCTCAATGTCTCCATTCTTATTACTTTTTTCTTTTTTTTCTAAACGACGTTTACAGACAAGGAAACCCAGTCAATTGTGTCCCGGCGATTAATCTCCGAAACATCTGCAATAACCAATGTTATATATTCTTGAAAATGTACCAATAATTATATAGAACATCCTGACCATGCTGTACAAGCTACAAAACGAGATGATAATTTAAGGTTCGTATGGAACTAGGCATTTATGCCGAGTTCCGTTCAAACCGTAAATTATTATAGAGTTTTATGGCTTGTACAAGCATAGTTAGACGTTATTTTAGGGAAACTAGTTAACCTAATTGGGATGGCTCCTCGTACCGCATTACTTTCGCTAAAACTACCGCATGAGCTCACAGTTTCACTTGTACTATACACCTTTAATATCTGTAAATACCTAAAAACTCACCAAAATGTGTCGACTTTGAAGCAAAAATCAAACTCGCTTGGGAGGGCAGAAGTTGTTTTCTGCTACATACCACGCCCAATGCTTATAGCCGCGATTTCATGAATAAAATTTTAACTGTTTGAAAATGTTCTTCTTCTGTATGAATATTCCCATAATATTATCTATTAATTTCCTGTTTGATTTTTTTTGTCTGAATTTTGATCGCGTCATAGATAGGTCACTTGATTTTCTTATCCAATGAGATCGAGCTTTCAAAGTATGGTGGTACGACGCCATACCGGCATAGTATGGTTGTACGGCTCAACTACCACTTGCATAGCAGAGGGTGGTATGTGGATTATTTCAAGGCATAGATGTATAGTACTATATGAAAACAGGTTCAGGGTTGCTGAATGGATTCTCTCTGAGTTAGCTAGTTGTGTTCAGATGACCGAGTTCGAAGCCTTCACACGACTTAACACCCCCGAAACACACCTGAACAACGAGGTATCAAAAGAAAAGAGAAGCAACACCATGTTATATATTGCTTGTTATCTCACCCCTGGTATTTTCCCCATAGGCTTAACATTGGGAACTCGTTCTCCATGTCCCTATTGCAGTCCCTTCTCCATGGTATATATCCTGTGTGTCACCCATTCCTTTAGTGTGTACAGGGGTGAGATAAATACAGAAAGCAACTAGTTTTGGTCAAAGAAGTTGTTCTCCAACTCATTTGAATGCTCTGCATCAAACTCATGGAGAATGATGACTTTGACCAAAACTTGATGGTTTCTCCTTTAATTGTTCTTGGGAGATTTTGAATAATTGTCATACTGTCCATCGAGATCATTGACTGTGTGTTTTGAACAAGATTAACAGCAAGAACCTTAATGAAAACTCGATGTTTGATCTTTTTTCAGCAGTTTTGCGAGATGGAGCCGCGCCCACAATTTCTTCTACGGAAGCCAATGCAAATAACGCGGATTTAGCAGGAAGAGGAGAGAGGGATGGAGGAAGAAGAGAATCGTAGTGAGCGAGAAGCAGGAGATGCAAGGAGAGCAGCTCGCCCGAGTCACGTATAGGATACGTACACAGAGGCACCTGAGCTGCATCTCCACATGTGTCTTGGCTCACTTCTACCCAGTAGTTGGCTTCGTGGCCTATTCCACCGGGCCCACTGCATGGCCATAAAAGAGGATCATACGGGCACCACACTGCCACCCTGTGTCAGGCATGTATAAGAGTAGGTGCAGTGGAGCAGGCCATACGTTCAACAGCGTCAGCCGGGGTGGAATGAGTGGCGGCCAATAAATCCGAAATAAATTTTTGTTGAGTACGCGTACGTCATGGCCTGTTGGTCCGTTTCCCCCAAGGGCCTGCGGGTTTGTACACTACAAGCATGGTTGGCAGACACCAAGGACCTGTTTCACTAGTTTCGTGACAAAAGTATTAGACAGACAAGAAAAGCGGCACCAACAGTGCAAGCAAGAACGGACAAAACAAAGTCTAATGTTTAATTCTTATGAAACCGGACACACCGTGTTTGGGGTCTGTCTTGTCCTAAGGGCAGCTACTTGTGTTGTCACAAAACTAGTCAACCCCAATCTGTCTGTATGGTGTCACAGACGCCATCTAGACATGTCACGAAACTAGTGAAACAGGTCCCAGAAGGCATCGGATTCATGGTCAGCCCGGTGGAGTAGACCCTTTATTACTAGCTCCAAGCCATGCACACTGCCTGAGCCATATTCAGTGATGATGAATTTCTACACATATTGTGTGAGCACAGTTGGCAGGCCAGCAAACGTGGAAGTTTTCCAAGATTCTTCCGCAGTATGATAAACGACATATGTATATCCCATAAAACCTTTTGGGGGATAACTAGAGGTATGCCGTTCTCTTCTCTGATGTATGAATCAGATCTTTGTATAAACGACTCGTTTCTACTGGGATTGTGTGTATATAAGATATACGATGCTATTTTATAATGTTTTACTAATAAAATATTTTCGTCAGTCATGCGTTTGTGTTTGTTATTGGGATTGAAGTATTAAATATGGACCCAAATGAGTTCCTTTATTTCATTCTGGGTTATTTTTAACGTTTAGACTCGCGACAGATTTCTTCAGGTCTTCATTTTCCAAATGGACTTCCAAAAACATAACGAAACCAATTCCAATTTGTCCGAATTAGTTTTCTAAGGCTAACAGAGTTCAAGAAGCTTAAAGAATCCTGTTTGTTCGCATTGGGAATAATCCTGAGTACAGCTTGTGGGGCTGGGATAATTGTGGCACTTGGTCCAGTAACTATTACCAATCAGAACATCTTTTAAAGAAATCCTCCTCTTCTGGCGTTCACACGGAACAATTACCAAGACACTAATACGAGGTTGAGCAATGGCAGGCCAACGGCAAGCCAAGCCATAAAAAAAACACACAGACAAATGAACTCTTGTGAACTTTTATGAAAACATCGTGGTGCGAGCCCAGGACCTCACGCACCATTCCAATCAGAAACATGGCCGATCCAGCCGGCGTCAGCTATTACTTTTTTTACTACCCCAAAAAAAAGATAGCACAGAAAAACAAAAAATTGTGTTTCTGGAAGAACCAAAAAAATCCAGTCCATTCGACATGAGGATATAAAATCTGATCCGCTTTTCAGGATTGCTACTGCTGCCTTTGATAATGCCATGACAATTTATTTTTTTTGTGTGTGTGGATTTTCCCGACAGACCCAGCGATTTGACTGACATAATGACAGCTCTCTTTGGCCACCAGGGGGAGCTCGTTCGTGTCTGCGCATGCGTTGTCGTGTTAGATGACGGCCGGTTAGCGTGCTGTTAGTGTGCTGTTAGCGTGCTGTCTTTACTGGTCGCCTTTAATTATGGTGGTGAGACCTTGAAGCAGCATGCATAGAGACACCAGGTCTAAGCAGTGTTTCACAGGAGAGGCTGAGTGGAGGTTGTCTAATAACCAGCTGGGCCAGGGGCTCCTTAAATGGTCGAGAATCTTACATGGAGATCCTTTTCTTTATTACCCACCTAATACAAAGTGTACATAGAAAACACATAGGGCGTTTGTATGGACATACCCGGTGCATACGGCTATGTTGTATGCTCCGGGTGACACATACGGAAAAATAGTGCGTATGGAAAAATAGTGCATAGCTAAAACGAACTGATATTGACATGCCACTTGCCCAGAAAAGGTGGATAATAATTACAATATAGACTGGTTTCAGATACAAGCGGTTGTATGCTCCTCGGAGTTGACTCTGTGCAATATCCTCGCATACGCTCAGATATTACTACGCATCAACTCTCGGAGCATACCGCCGCTTGTATCTGAAACCAGTCAATATTGTGTATTTATTACCTACCGAATACGGAATCTCCATACTAAGCCTATGGAGCCTACAGATCGCTACTGAGTAGATTCCGCAAAGCCGTATTATCCTAGGAGAATAGTCTTAGGAGAGTAAGTCGAAATTCTTAATCATTTACAAGATTTTTTCGTAATAATCAGTCGAAAGGTGAATAATAAGGGAAACATAAAATATGTAACCGTCCTGCCAGAAAACAAATGATTCTAGAAAGCTTCAGCACTACACCAAGTTTGGCGAGCTAGAGAGGAAGTAATGGGTCAGTTGTATGAAATTATGAGAATGAATGAGACGATATACCTGTATGCATACTCTATTTTATTAAAAATAGTGAATCTTGGACATTTGAAATCTCCCGCATAAATAAAAGGTGCCAAACGTGTTTCGCAAACGATATTTAAAAAGGGTTAGAATAGAAAGGCCAGATAGTGGTGGCCTGGCACTTTTTATGTAATATGGGTGCAAAGATATTGATTCACGAGCATACATCTATCACAGTGTAGATTACCTTAGTTACAAGGGAGCCTTGGAGCAGCTAGACCATCGATGAGATCAAGTAGCCGTAGCTTAACCGTCTAAGGAAATACACTCATGGGCCAAGGTGGGATACACAAAAGACAAAGTATACGGGATGCTAAGAACGTCCCTTTATCTCACCCCTGGTACTTTTTCTCCATAGACTTAACACTGGGAACTCTTATCTAACGCCCTATCAGATATTTAGGAAAAATATCCAATGGGGGATTATGTCACAAATGATAGCCCATTGGTCAATGCAAAGGGGGAGATAAATTCAGAAACCCAAAGAATCACTATATAATTCACGCGGCTTCGCCTTGTGAATTACTATGTGATTCAAACTCGATGGGATGCAAGTTCAGACCTTAAACTCTCATAGGTTTCCTCTGTATTATAATCCACCTATTACCGAGTCTCCATACTAAACCTACGGGAACTACGTAATTCTCTGGGCGGAGATTTTGGTTGCTCGTAATCTCCACCCTACACAGAGTAGAGATAACGGGTGTACAAAATAGTGCGTAAGAAGATTGACGGTAATTTTGACTTTCTTTAAAAAATAAATTGGCAATGCTGAATAATAAATTTTCTATACAAACTGGTTTCAGATAAAAGCGGGCCATCCATAAAGTACGTACGCACTGAGGGGGTTGGAGAGGGTGGTCCAAAATTTCAGAAATTCTGCGTACCTACTTTATGGATGACCCCTCTGTATACTTCACGTTTTATCTCCAAAATGAATATCACTCAGATATCATAATTTGGTAGAGTGAAAACTGAGGCACCCCTACCCCACGCTAGCCCGATCATGTCCTAATGTCCTCTAAGTAGAAAAGGAACTGGAGATATGCTAAAAAAATGGTGGAGCTCTATAGAAAACAATGTATATATGAAATAAATAACTGCATGTGAAACAAGAATTGCAAATTAAGTAAAAATAATCCAAAATACATAAACTAGAATTCATCGGTAAATTTTCATAGTTGTAGCTATAAACAGTCTAGCGATATCTCAGCGATCGTGATATAGCGTTCAATTGTAATAGAAAAAAATCATAATCGCTAAAATTTTGTATCGCAAACAGTTTCGATGGTCTTGGCGACAAACTTATGTAACAGGGCCCAGGTGGCTGAGAGATGTCACGGTGAATCTCGCTGCACGCCTAGCGATATTTCTCTGCGATAACCGATGATCATTTAATCAGGTGAACAGTAACAATATTATCACCCTCACTTTACTTGCGGAAGTATGCCCGATGACTAAATAAGGGCGTTTGATCTATCTTAGACAAGTTTGATTGGCCATTATGATTGCCATTTATCAAATTTCGGTCAGTTACTTTGTCAGAGACCAACTAGTGCCTGGAGCATGGAGAATATTCTTGAAGCACATTCTAAATGACAGGCTTTAAAATCATTAACGGTACTTACGGTTAAGTCAATATGATTAATTGGCAGTGTTTGTTTCAGTGTCACTTGGGAATTGTATTTCCGAAATATTCTAGAAATGGAATTATGAGACTAGAAGAGGTAACACAGAGAAAGTATTGTGTTCTACTCCGAAGAGTAAATGCCGCTCATACCTCGAGTTAAAGGACCTGAAACAAGTTCAGTATGAACACCCAGTGCCATGGCCACATCAAGTGTTACATCCAGTATAGATAATTACCCGAGGTACTTACCTAGTACTGAAGGGGAATTGATGTTCCTACGAGCCTAGGACACTATGATGGTGCCCTAGGATAACAGGGAGATTGAACTATGTGGGAAGTCAGTAATTGGAGCAAGAATACCGCATAGATAAAATACATTTGATGGGAAAGCAACAGAAAATATGATATCAAATTTTTTCACAACATCCACTTTTTTGTAGAAATAAAAAGTGTTTTGTGTGTGGTAGCCTGGGGACGGATGGAGGGTCCCTTTTATATTCATTATTACACTCAGTATCTTGGCCAGTGTCACACCCAATGGTACATCTAATGTCATGCCTAATGTCATGTCCAGTGTCACACCCAGTGTTGCACCCAGTGTCATTCCCAATGTCACCTAGGGTTTCACACGCAGTGTGCCATCAAGTGTCATACCCAGTGTTACATAGAGTGTCAGATCCAGTGTAACATCCATTATCATACCCAATGTCATGTCCACTGTCATGCCCAATGTCACATCTAGTGTTATGCCTAATGTCATGCCCAGTGTCACACCAAGACACACCCAGTGTCATGCCCAGTGTCATGCCCAGTGTCATACCCAGTGTCACACTCTGTGTCAAGCCCAGTATCATGCCCAGTATCATGCCCATTGTCACATTTAGTATCACACCCAGTGTTATACCCGATGTCACGTCTACTGTCACACCTTTTCTCAAACCCAGTATCACACCTCGTCTCACATGCAATGTTATGCCTAGTATTACGCTAAGTGTCCTACCCAGTGTCATCTTGCCCAGCATCTTGCACAATGGTACCAAAGTCAGTACCCTAATCTAGTCCCTAGCAGCTGGTAGTATTTCATAGACGATGAGTCAGGTAAAAAACAATCACACAAATCCTGACCTACCCCAAACTCTTCCCCGCACTTTCAATCAATTTGAGGATATTTCAGACTAGCCAACCATTGCTTTTCAATCGTCTAGGCTATGCACAACGTAAATAAAGAGATTAGGCAGGAATTAAATCTAATCTCCTGATTGGATTTTTTTTTCGGACGGAAAACGTCTTTATTCTGAAAACGGATCTTCTGATTTTATTAGCTTATATACTTCATTTAGAATTTAAACAAGTTCCCGATGAGATCATAGTATAAGTGCAATCCCAGGAATTTCTGACATAACAAATCTCAACTTCGCGAAAAAAACAACAACCAAAAACCATTTCTCTAACTTTTTTATGGGAAGTTATATTAGTTTATGGTGTTCTTTTGTTTCCTAGTGTAAAGTTCACCACAAGTCCCGGTTATTGACAATAAAAACTAGGTACTTGACATCTAGAAAAGAATATAGTCCGTTGTTTTTATCATTGCTGTCAGATTTCAAATTTCAGGCTGATTTTTGAATCTTAACAAGAACATAAAACAGCCGTACCATCACTTCTTTGCCATCATTATTGCTGGGTTTTTTTCCAACCGAACGTAAAACAGCATAAAGTGGGATTCACACGTAGGGACTTTTTTGCTTTTCATAACCTCAAAGGAAATGGCGAACTTGATTCATTTGATGGAAGGATACACCAGGTATATAGTCTCAGACATAGTCCCAGTGCCCTTGGAACTGAAGTACCTATGATTTTCTATCGTCTAGGTTGGATACTCAGCAGTGGGTACATTTGTCTCACCAAAATGCCCTATACATTTTAGATGTGTTTACAATAAAGATTTATTAAGATTGTCTACCTCGCAAGGGGTAATTGTCGACGACAATTTCAGGGGGAAATATTTGTCTCAGAGAAATGGAACCATAGTAGACAATCTCAGCAGGATTTGTCTCAGAAGAATTCCTTGTGAGGTACATGAATTCCACTTGAAGGGTAATCGTCAAGGACAATTTCAGGGAAATGGAATCCTACCATTCAGACGAGGCGATCGTGTTCCAGTAAAGAATCTCAGCAGGATTTGTTTCAGACGAATAACCCGTGAGGTACATTAATTTCACTCTAGTTTCGAGTTTCCTATGTTAAGTCAATGGCAAAAAATACCAGGAGTGAGATGTTGATTTAGGACCACCGTCTTATATCATTTCTCATGGTCAATAACATGATATTTCATCTTTTACACCAGCGGCACAATAATCTACGTGACAGAAATAACAACATTCCAATAATTCAGACTAAAAACCTACATTGAATGATTCTACAGTGCAGGTTTTATTGGAAGTATTTCTATGTTATTGTAAAGATTGCACTGGTTGAGTGCTGTTTCCTAGAATCTGAAAGGCTCTCTATTGGAGAGGCAAGGCTTTTACAGTCTGTGACCTTTCTGGAGGCTATTTCTCAGGCTCCAGTTCCGGTTGAAAGTCCTGTGATGGTTGTGTTGGTCTTAATATCACGCTGTCAGTGACCCTCATCTCCGCACTGTGAGATTGGTCTAACAGGCTCCACAGGGGCCACGCATCGAACTCTCAATACTACAAATGGAATTAGTCCAACACATGAGAAAAATACCCGAGAGTGGTGCAGTAACCGGCAGAGTGGGGATGGTAAGTAGAGGAGTGTGTCGTGTGTCGGGTGAAGTGTCGGAGGGCTGTGACCGCTTGGAATTTATTTTTTAAAGCGGTTTATTTATCCTACCCCTCATATAAATCTCCATAGACTTAACCCTATCAGTCCGAGTAATGCCTTGAGGCACTCCCAGGCAGGGGACGATGAATGCCTTGAGGCACGCTCATGCAGGGGGCGAAGAATGCCTCCAGGCATTTTTTGGGCCATTACTAAAAACGGTATCCTATGTGACAAAATTCATAGACTTTCTTATTTTTTTCAAAATAATTTCAAAACACTATACGCATCATTATTCAGTATAGGTGTTCAATATGTAAGGAAGACAATGCATATTAAGTGCACTTTTTGAATAACTTCCGTTACCATTGCCATAAGAGCATCGTCCTCTGTCGTTATATCGCTACATATTTTTTGGACTTGACATATAGGCCTCCTACTAGGGTGTGCCACGTGTATGCCATATAATCTTTATATGCCACAGGTGACATATGAATGTTTAAACATATGACGGGGTAGGATAAAATCTAAACGTCACTTAATTTCATACACTTGTTAACATGGCGTTCGTTGTCTTCTGCTACAGATATCACTCAGCTCCGCGATATCATTTCGCGAAAACAACTCATGCCATATAAACAATTGTATGGAATTTCGTGACGTTTCTTGATATTATTCCGGTAAAGGAAAGGCAAATATACATGCCTGTTTACATTTAGATCCAGCACGTGATACTCCTGTTACTCCTGTTATTCCTGTTACTCATCTCGCAGTGAGAGTTTCTGTACCTAACTCAATGTATAAACGAAGATGAATATATACAATGAAACCAAATTTCTCAACAATTTTCCACCACAGCCTGCATTTTATAATTCACCAATTATTGTCAGATGTACATAAAAATTTATTAGATAAACATCAAGATTCATAACGTTGACATCATACCATAGCTTCATTAATCGGTTATAAATAGAAGTTGTAGGTTGTACACATAATTAATTCTCATGATATATCTAGCCCGGTTAAAATGTAAAAGTAAATGTGTACCTCTCATTTTATGTATACCAAGCAAAAAAAGAGAGATTTGAAATGCCCAAATTGTAGCCTATTGGGAGGTCACCGATGGTTCAAAATCGTGGGGTTGGTATGAAATCGTAGAGCGTAGAAACGCCTTGGGAGGACCAAAACCATAAACTATGGTCTCGATTCAATCTGTGTATCAATGTAGAGCTCAAGCTGAGTTTTAATATCGAAATATATTATAATTTAAAAAAATATGGAATGAATCTGAATAATCTTTTAGAGGTATTTACAAGATATCATGATGTTAATTTTCAGATAATGATACAATCAAATTGGAAAATATAACGATGATAGAATCATGATTCCGATATGATATTATTTTCAGATCTTCCAACTTTATCAAATAATATCATATTTATACCGATCGTATATTTATATGCGGTCTACCTGATTCCAGAATTTCATAATTATCTGCTAAGTATTTCACCTGCAAGAGATATATCTCCATCAAATCCGCTACAATAGGCTATGATGAACTATGAAAAATCCAACATGTTGGATTTCATTGCGACCTCTATGATTGACATTTTTAATAGCAGCCTATCGTAAGGTATTGTAGAAGGAATCGCAGAAACCTGTTCCACCTACAACGATTTTTGCTGACCTCACGATAGAATCGGTATGGTGTCGGGAAGGCAATCGTAAGGCCTATCGGGACAGAATCGTGGTAGGTGGGGGCAGGGCATAATTTAGGCTGTTTTTGTGAAAAGAAAATCTGTTGGTGATACACTTTGATGAAATATCGGTATCTCCGACGAAATATCGGTATGGATTATTACACTCCAAGTCGTTGAGATATTTGTGTCCGACGACCGACTATAATATGTGCGCCTTGACGATCGACATTTAGATCACCCTTAAAAATGGAGTGTTTTGTAAAATTCGGGGATTCTTCTATGATTTCAAAATTAATTCAACAATTCATTGCTCATTGCTTACTACAAATTTCGCACAAATTCTTTTCCTTCAATTTCAATATATTATCTCCAAGCCTGCCATCCATCGAACAGTCCAGCTTTTGCGTCGTACTCTACCGCCTATTACAGAAAACACGCACACAACGAATAAGGATTCAGGCGAAAGAAGTCGAAAAGAAAAATGTGATAAAGAGACACAAATAATATGCGAAAGGTAGAACTCGTAGACGAATGTCGGATTCTGCGCAATAAAAGAGCGTAGCGGTCATAGGGCTTGTGAAATATCCATAGGTTTGATTGATATGAAGGTTGGCAGCCGATCTGCTGAAATTGGAGTTGGCCAGCGGGGAATCCTGATGAAATAAGAAGGACTCATAAAACCGAACTCCATGCAATATAAAGACCGGGCGGGCTTAAAGAAGGTCTGTTTCAAGTGCAATAGACCCTTTTCCACAGGCTGGGAGTGTGCCTATCCCGACGTTTACATTACCCGGCGTTTACACTAGACGATTATAGGCGGCGATTCTTGAACCTGACGACTTTCAGCCGTTAAAGTCTAGAAATCGTCTAGTGTAAACGCCAAGAGCTTGGCAACTGCAGATCTTCTGATTACGTTTGATTACGCAATAAAGCACCACCTCACAACTATTTGACACGCTCTGACGCTGGCGACTACTTCAAGCAGGTTTGAATTAGTCGTCTATTTAGGTGGCGATTCTGTGAAAAATTATAGTTGTCAGTGTGAACGCTCGGGTAAATTCTGACGTCAACAACTTTTGTGGTAGACATCGCCACCACCGGTCGACTACTGGCTGACGATCTACAGTCGCCACATATTTAGTTGTCTAGTGTAAACGCCGGGTTAGACGACTAAATATGTGGAGACTGTAGATCGTCAAGCCAGTGGTGGCAGTGTCCACCTCAATAGTTGTCGACCTCAGAATGTGGCGATTATAAGTTTTCATAGAATCGCGCCCGTGTAGACGACTAATTCAAGGCCGCTTGAAATAGTCGCCGGCATCAGAGCGTGTCCCATAGTCGTGAGGTGGTGCTAAATTGCGTAATCAGATGTAATCAGACGATCTGCAGTCGCCACCGCTTGGCGTTTACATTTAGACAATTTTTATTATTTTGCTGCTGAAAGTCGTCAGGCCGTGCAAAATGCCAGAATCGCCGGCCAGAATCGTCAAGTGTAAACACTAGGTTATCTGCTTGGTTATGACACGCGCTCTTCCAGACAACTTTATATACTTAGTTAGACCTCTAAATGTAAGTAGCCTGAATCACTTATTGATGTATATGAAATGGTGGAGCTCAGATCTATCTAACCATCGTCTACTAGACTTTATCCTACCCCTAATAAAAAACCGCCTTAGACTTAACATAGGGAAATTTTATGTGGCAGGCCGTGACATAAAGTGTTTTTTATGCCACTAGAGTAATAACAATATTGACCAATCAGAGAGCAGGATGTCAGCTACTATGTTCTGTTGGTCATTGACTCTATATTTATCTTTTAGTAATACAAAAGCATAGACGAGGTAGGATAAATACGAAACCAAACTCGAGTTAGACTTGTCAATGTCTATGCCACTCTGGTCAGGTCGGCTCCTCACTACACTCGGCTACGCCTAGTGTAGTAATACGCGACCTTCCCGTCGTGGCATAAACATTGTCAAGTCTAACTCTCGTTCGGTTTCTACTAATTACCGGCAGACAAAATGAGGGGAAAATAGCGCGGAAGATAAGAATTCCACGTACGCAGAAATATCGCCATTCACCTATGTATCTGGGTAATAAACAGTGGTATACCGGAAAATAGTCCAATAGAGCAAAGAAATAGTACCCATTGTTATATTCTTTAATTTGGCAATTCTTTGGTTTGATTTATTCGAAAAGATGGATAATAAATACAACAAGCTATTCTTTTGTGGACAGGCGGCTCTGTAGACCACTCGAGGTTGATGTCCTAATACACTCGCTTGCGCTCTTGTATTACTACGCTTCAACCCCTCGTGGTCTACTGCCGCCTATCCACAAAACCGTCGTTTATTGTCTACGTAATCCATGCCTCGTCATGCCTCAGATCACGCTTCTTCCCTACACCTTCACTTTCCTTCCTTTCATTTTCCACTGCTGAGAACCTGTATTGTCGTGTTAACAATGGACCTAATTTGCCTAAAACCCTTTTATTGTGCATCTAATTAATTCTGTCGGTGGATTTGTACGTCTCTAAAAACAGAACTCACATCTTTGCAGAACTAAGCACACCATACATTGCTGACAACTTTGGCTTTAGAAATCACAAGAGAGACGAACGAAGGAAAGAGAACTTGATATGGAGTATATTTCCTGGAATCAATGGAACTGATTTGATTTATAGTTCCTCCCCATTGTCGGTTGCTGAACGAATTTGAAGTGTTACCTGTATGAATATCGTTGTTGTCTGTTAAATCAACTATAAACCTGTAAAACTTCTCTTATTTGAATCCATCTGTACCAGCACTCAACAAATGATGTTAATTTTCCTTAAAGTTACTTTCTCATTCATGATTCATAAAATGATATGCTTCAATACAAAACAATTTACAAATACACGTACAAACAGAAACAGACACAGACATAACTGTGAGGTACGTGAATTTGAGGTACGTGGGATTCTCGGAGCATACGGCTGCTAGTATCTGAAACCAGTCAATATCGTCCATATATTCCACAGTGGTTTGAAAAATGATATACGGCCTAGTGTAACGTGGACTTCTTTTTTTCGAATCTTGCCTTCCATTGTCGATTATTCATAGCCGTTCACCAAAAAATCCGCCGGATAAATAATGGACTTTCACGTATTCTCGGTGAAAGAAATAATGTACGTAGTTTGGAAACTTTGTCTACACTGGAGTTTACACTCGACGACAGAAAACGTGATGATTGTAGATCGTCTAGCGAAAAGTCGTCAGGTTTCGACAACGCTAAATCGACAGTGCGTGGTTCAAGCTCGACCATTAATTGAAGCCGATTTGAAATAGTCGTCAGCATTAAACCGTCCATATAATGGTCAAGTGGAGCCATATTTCATAATATGACGATTATATAGATCACCCGTTTTTCTAAATTTTGGCGTCTACACAAAACGATTTTTATTCGTCAAGTCGTCAGATGGTGCTAAATTCAAGATTCGTACCAACTCTCAAATTGTCTCTTGGCAAACTGGTGACCATTCTGAAAGTACACGGATAATTCAGTCTCGCCCAGAACTTGCAGAAGAGAACGGATGTATAATGAAGACGCTAATATTCAAACCTACAATGATCTGGAAATAGTTATAACGCCGTACGTTCTAGGGACTCCTGTGAAGATGAAAGTAAGAACACTATGCAAACACATCATGTGCAACTACCTAAACGAGTGAAGGCAGAGAGGACTAAAATGGTGGTTCCTAAGCTCGGTAGATAAGTTTTAATCTACAAAAAATACATAAGAAATTATGCAAAATAACCTACAAAAACAAGCGATACGTGTCAGAATGAAACCAGAGCCTGTGGTTAATGAGTACGGAAAATTAGCCATGTATGATGTGTCACATGAAATGGAAAATCAAAGTCTTTGCTCAAAATTAAAAGAAGAATCATCGCTCCTAATCGTCTGATATAATTACAAGGTACAACTGACGATCATTTCTTTAATAGGGATAGGGAACGGCTAACAGTCGGCAATTCGTCCGAAATTTGAAGAATGATGTGCAGAGCTCTTTGGTGCGAAGTAGAGAGGAGAGAGAGACTTTAGAGTATTCTGACACAGGAGCAGACATTTGTATTCATCAAGGTTTCTCAGCTGTCAGGAATAAGCGCGCCGTGGTCCCGGGAAGCGGCGAGATGGCGGAGCACACAACGAGAAGGAACCGCAACAAATCCGCCTTCAGGGAAAACACCAAAACGGGTCAGCATAATGACGCCGGCGGCGGCCGCGCGGCCAGCAATCTACGGCCATCATCTGGTAAGGGGGCAGGCGGGCGGGTGAGATTGACCCTTTAAAGGCATATCGGTCAATTTGGCTTGAAAATTAAAACACATGTCAATTTCCTCAAAATCTAAATATGATGATCTCCAAATGTTGTTGTGGAGCACATATTTAACTTAAAAATTGGGGGTCACCGTGCTTGTTTTTGATTTATAGATCAATATTATGATAATTTCATATTAGAATATATAGAAATTCTAAAAAGTATTTTTTCACTTAGTAAAACCCATGTCATTGTCCTAAAACTTTCACAGAATAAAGTACATATTTGGTACTACTTATTTAGGTATTAAAAATAATAGGTCACCATTCTTGTTTTTGAAAGATTTTTCAGTACATTTCCTGATGTAAATCAAGCAAATGAAAATTAGTCTATTTTACCTATTAAGATTGGATAAACTGGACAAAATGTTAAATTTACTCATGTAGAATTAGAAATCCCAAGAAACCATTTTTGACCATAATAATTGACATTATTCTAAAATCACAAGGTGGCGCCATTGTGAATTGTAGGATATGCCTTTAACTACAGCATGATGCCTCCAGGCTTTCCCCTGGTTATAGCAGCATGATGCCTCCAGGTATTCCCCTTGCTATGGCAGAAAAATGCCTCCAGGCATCTTTGGGGCATCATTGATACTCATAAACAGTATTCAATAAATAAAACGATAATTCTTTGAATGAACAGAAATTGCAAAGTCTATAAGCTATATTGACCTTTGATTTGGTGTAATAAAATATCATCAGTTACCAAGGTAAATTACTAAATTCACAAGACACATCATGTGACATTGCTATTTCCCCAAAAGGTGCCTGCCGTAGCGGGGCTCGTTTATGCAGGCAATGGGTGCAGTGTTATGCAGAGCAGGGGAACTGGGTGCTGCAGGTAAAGGGTTAAGTGGGAAGACAGGCAAGTGCAGGTGAACAGAGTAGGCTGAGGAGGCGGGCGGGTTGGGTTAGCAGGCAGGCAGACTATGGTGAGGGGGCAGGTGGGTATGGGTTAGCGGGCAGGAAGATTAGGCTGAGGAAGCAGTCAGGTGAGGTTGGTGGGCAGGCAGACTCGGCAGAGGAAATGAGGGGGGTGGGGTTAGTGGGCAGGCAGTTGTGCCTAGCAGGCAGGTGGAAGGGGTTAGCAGGCAGGCAGACCGGCGCGAGCAGGTGGACTGGAGTGAGTGGGTGGACTAGAGTGAGTGAGTAGGTGTGGGGTGGAGGGTGGGCACATTAGGGGTGAGCAGGCAGACAGACTGGCGTGAGCGGGTGGACTGGGATGTGTGAGTGGGTGTTGGCAGGTGCATGTGGCAGGCGGGCGGCTGAGGTTGTACTGGAAGGTGGGCAGACCTTGGCGAGGGGGCAGGCGGATGGGGTTAGGGACAGGCAGGCTATGTCAAGGAGGCAGGCGGGTGGGTTTAGGGGCAGGCAGGCTATGTCAAGGAGGCAGGCGGGTGGGGTTAGGGGCAGGCAGGCTATGTCAAGGAGGCAGGCGGGTGGGGTTAGGGGCAGGCAGGCTATATCAAAGAGACAGGCGGGTGGGGTTAGGGACAGGCAGGCTATGTCAATGAGGCAGGCGGGTGGGGTTAGGGGCAGGCAGGCTATATCAAGGAGGCAGGCGGGTGGGGTTAGGGGCAGGCAGGCTATGTCAAGGAGGCAGGCGGGTGGGGTTAGGGGCAGGCAGGCTATATCAAGGAGGCAGGCGGGTGGGGTTAGGGGCAGGCAGGGAAGGCTAGCTCACAGAAAGACTGGTGTGAGCGGTTGGACTGGTGTGTGTGGGTAGGTGTTGGTAGTTCCAGGGGCGGAGAGGGCGGGAGGGGGATGGTTAGGTGGCCGGCAGGTGGATGAAATTGAACTGGAAAGCAGGCAAGTACGGGCGAGCAGGTCGGCAGTCTGGGCAAGTGGGTGAGTGGGCAGGATTGGGTAGACTGGAGGTCAGCGGGTGATCTTAGAGTGGCTTGGTGGGTGAACGGGCAGGATTGGGTAGACCGGAAGCCAGCGGGTGATTACAGTGGGTAAGTGGATGAGCGGGCAGGTTTGGGTAGACTGGAGGCCATCGGGTGATCTTAGAGTGGGTAAGTGTGTGAGTGGGCAGGTTTGGTTAGACTGGAGGCCAGTGGGTGATCTTAGGGTGGGTAAGTGGGTGAGCGGGCAGGATTGGGTAGACTGGAGGCCATCGGGTGATCTTACAGTGGGTAAGTGGGTGAGCGGGCAGGTTTGGGTAGACTGGAGGCCAGCGGGTGATCTTACAGTGGGTAAGTGGGTGAGCGGGCAGGATTGGGTAGACTGGAGGCCATCGGGTGATCTTACAGTGGGTAAGTGGGTGAGCGGGCAGGTTTGGGTAGACTGGAGGCCAGCGGGTGATCTTACAGTGGGTAAGTGGGTGAGCGGGCAGGATTGGGTAGACTGGAGGCCAGTGGGTGATCTTAGGGTGGGTAAGTGGGTAAGTGGGCGGGGGTTGGCGGTGGCTGGGAGATGGGCGGCCATGCTGCTGATTTGACAGTTGGGGGGATCTCAGTTAGAAGCAACTTGGGGGTCTCTGCATGGTGGCCCAAGATAAGATATCAGCAGTTTCTATCGCCTGTCACTAACCGCCAGTTGGCATCTATAAGCTGCCTGCTGCACACCCACCACCCCACGACCGCCCGTTCCATGCCGACCCACCTATTTACGAAAATGTCTCCCATACTGTTACATAATATAGGCCCAACTGTAGTGGAATTTACATAAAGGGATTTATGTAGCTCTTTGGCTATTTGTCTGAGACAAATATCACTGTACCAGATCATAATCTCGTCTGAATGCTGGGGTTCTGTTTCTCTGAAGTGGGATTCACACGATGGGACAAATGTACCTGAGACTGGTGTACTTCGCACCTTTGCACCAGTCGGCTACTATATCCAGCTGGGTACAAAGTTTCACAGATTGGGCTGTCCTACAGTCTCAGGGTAAAATGGGGGATTCAATTCACATGGAAAAACAGGTACATAGTCTCACTCCTACACCTCTACACAGGGTACACAGTCGCCGACTCAGGGTACTTCCCCGTGTGAATAGGTGTTATTTGAGACCACTGAGACTCACCAAAATGTCCCTCTATGTCGCAATTCTTTTTTTTTTGGTATCATATATACGCCTGGCGTATATATATCGCACAGAACATGTTTTATCTTGGATACGCCAGGCGTGAAAGACAGCCAAGTCGCGCGCGTCTACATATGGAAACTACCTCGTAGATGCCCGAAACGCAAACGCTGATAAGAGGTGTATACAAATGAAAACAAGTCTATATTCAGCCAATACGTGCGTTATCGCCATGGTGTATATATATGTAAAATAGTGGTTTTCGTGCAGTGTGTCAATTTGAGGTTGCCAATATTTTGTTTCCACATTGCACAGTTTGGCACCACATGACGACTATTTTCTTCCCGATAAAATCAAACCTTTTTGGGTCGACTATTCTGCTACAAAATGCATTTAGTCCTATACATACTAGATTACTCAACGGTCCCCTGCTAGAGTCGTCAGGTGGAAACACAACATAACAGATGCACTTCGCTGCCTGCCATACCCTGACCTAGCAGGATACCCTGCAGCAAGCTCCGCCACTCGCCCACCGCCTGACGCTCGCTGCACGTCGCTTGCGGCAGGCCACTTGCCGCCGCCGACCGTCTAACGCTTGCCGCCCGACTCCCTTGATGGAGCTCTCCCTCAAGGCTATCAGCAACTCCTTCCGCGCTAAGCCGACCTTCAGGGTGGCTCTGGGGTTAATGGCTTCCCACAGGAGATAAGGGGGTGGGAACTGGTGTGAGCAGCCCCTGGGGGTGATAGCAGTGTTCCTGCCACTCGACATAGCGGGTGTATACAGTGTATATGTATAGCCGATGTGAAACAGTTAGGTATGATACTTTATCTTTTATCCTGGTATGAATGTTTATACACTTAACATTAGGACCTCGTACTCAACCGGCTGGTGAGTATGGCAACTCATACTCAATGGGCGATAAACAGATGAATATTTCCAGGCTAGGATAAAATCAGAAACATATTCATGTTTAATCTGAGTCCCCATTCAGAATATTCACCCGGCTATCGCCTCGTTCATATTACTGTGTGCTCCAAACTCAACGGAGAACAGGGACACAGACTAAACAATTATCAATTCTTTTCCCACTCTGAACCACTCTTCTCCTCCTTTCCACCCTGAAAGAAATGGTATGGATCCATTTCCCTGAGACAAGTTTTTTCCCTGCAAATGTCGGCGACCATTACCCCTAACGAGGTACAGAATCTCAAGAGATCTAGATTTAAAATACGTTTAAAATGTGTGGGAAAATTTTGGTGAAACCCACGCCTAAGTCCCTGGCTAGGTACTCAAGAAAAGGAAGGCAACCTCAATCACCCCTTTCTTTCTCACATTTAGAAAATGGTCCACCGATCACAGACAAGTAAAATCCTCCTTTCTTTGCATAAACCAGAACTAACGTATAGGTTAGCATGGACACATTTTTATCATACCAGGAACACATAAAGCTTGCTGCGTGGCTGCAGCAAGGGTGGCTATGAATATAGACAGGCCTCAAGGCATGCATTTAGACGGTGTCGGGCATCGGCGTCATCAGCCATCAGCCGTCTCAGACATTATGTAAACATGGGACCGGTTTGTATAACTAGTAATCAGCAGTGGGAGGTGCAAGGAGGGATGTATGAGATACAAGGTAGGGAATTAGAGATGGAAGGTGGGCAGTATCAGGTACAAGGTGGGAGGTATGAGATACAAGGTAGTGAATTAGAGATGATGGGCAGTATGAGGTACAAGGAGGGATGTATGAGATACAAGGTAGTGAATAAGAGATAGGAGATGGGCAGTATGAGGTACAAGGAGGGATGCATGAGATACAAGGTAGGGAATAAGAGATGGAAGGTGGGCAGTATCAGGTACAAGGAGGGAGGTATGAGATGCAAGGTAGTGAATAAGAGATAGGAGATGGGCAGTATGAGGTGGAAGGTATGAGGTATGAGATGCAAGGTAGTGAATAAGAGATGGAAGGTGGGCAGTATCAGGTACAAGGAGGGAGGTATGAGATACAAGGTAGGGAATTAGAGATGGAAGGTGGGCAGTATCAGGTACAAGGAGGGATGTATGAGATACAAGGTAGGGAATTAGAGATGGAAGGTGGGCAGTATGAGGTCCAAGGAGGGAGGTATGAGATACAAAGTAGTGAATAAGAGATAGGAGATGGGCAGTATGAGGTGGAAGGTATGAGGTATGAGATGCAAGGTAGTGAATAAGAGATGGAAGGTGGGCAGTATCAGGTACAAGGTGTGAGGTATGAGATACAAGGTAGGGAATAAGAGATGGAAGGTGGGCAGTATCAGGTACAAGGAGGGAGGTATGAGATACAAGGTAGGGAATTAGAGATGGAAGGTGGGCAGTATGAGGTACAAGGAGGGTGGTATGAGATACAAAGTAGTGAATAAGAGATAGAAGGTGGGCAGTATCAGGTACAAGGAGGGATGTATGAGATACAAGGTAGGGAATTAGAGATGGAAGGTGGGCAGTATGAGGTACAAGGAGGGAGGTATGAGATACAAGGTAGTGAATTAGAGATGGAAGATGGGCAGTATCAGGTACAAAGTGGGAGGTATGAGATGCAAGGTAGTGAATAAGAGATGGAAGATGGGCAGTATCAGGTACAAAGTGGGAGGTATGAGATGCAAGGTAGTGAATAAGAGATGGAAGATGGGCAGTATCAGGTACAAAGTGGGAGGTATGAGATGCAAGGTAGTGAATAAGAGATGGAAGATGGGCAGTATCAGGTACAAAGTGGGAAGTATGAGATGCAAGGTAGTGAATAAGAGATTGAAGATGGGCAGTATGAGGCACAAGGTGGGAGGTGGGAGATATAGGGTAGTGAATAAGAGATGGAAGGTGGGCAGTATCAGGTAAAAGGTGTGAGATACAAGGTAGTGAATAAGAAATAGAATATGTAATAGGCCCTGTATGAGATCCCTTCTGTTTTCAATGGGGACTCTGTACCATATAAAGGTGGGTAATGAATCTAGATCCATCAACTCTCTGTAGCCGTTAAAGGCTGCGGCCATTCATCATGCCTCCATTGTCGGGGAATATTCACCTTCGGGCACCAGACGGCTTCCCATACGTTTTTTATATAACATTAGAAGTAGCGCTGGCCAAGATTAACCCGACATTTACACCAGACGACTAACTCAGCGTTTACACTAGACGACAAAAACCTGACGACTGTATATCGTCTAGCCAATAGTCGTCAGGTGGTGCTTGAATACGCAATATCGGCTGCAATAGTCGTCGGCCCAAGAATTTCCTCAAACTTTTACAGTATAAAAATATGCTGCCTTGAAAAAGTCATCTGAGTCAAATCGTCTTCAAAGTGACGTGTCTAACAGTAGGATTTTGCGTCTAGAAGTTCGACCTATTAGACGTCTCGTAGACGCCTTATCTAGTGGCGTATATACATGTCCATGGTGCCATCTTATATACGTCATATATACGCCCGATTCTGTTTATTTACGCCATTATCCAATAATTCCGACCTCTGCCACTTGGGGACATCAGTGGTAGCATATATCATTTGCCATTAACCTTCCAAGTCTGTATTATATGAAAATTGCAATCTTATATTCCGAATTTATTTTTAAGAAACTTTTATAAAAACGTGATTGAGTATAAATTGATTAATTACACACATTTAGTTTTTTTTACCGTTTTTCTAATCGATTTTACACACCACTTCTATGTGTGGGCATTTTATATCCAGTATAAAACCAATGACCCTGGTCTAACTGTTAGTTGACTCCTAAAATCATCTTACCCCGCCGCCATCCGCCCCCATCTCCCCACACCCGCTGCCACCCGCCCACACCCCCGTGATCCTCAGTGAAAAGCCCTCCCCCTGCCGCCCCTGCCGCCGCCCACCACCGATAGCCCGTTGGTACATGTAGTCTCAGTCAGAAACCTCCCCCCCTTCATCCGGGTGTATGGGGGTATCCCTATTCACTCAGTGAAGCCCTGTGCCCGGTAGGCAGGGGTAGGAGTCGGAGAGGAGGGGGTATTCACAGGTTGAACAGACCTGGTGGGGTGTGGGGGGGGGGGGGGCGGTAGGGGGTGGTGTTGGGAGGTCGCGGGTGGCGGGTCAGTGTTGGTGCATCCTCTACCAACACCCACAGGACCAGGCGGGCCGTGGGTCGCAATTTTTTTTTATTTTTTATCATATATACGCCTGGCGTATGTATATATAGCGCAGAGTATGTTTTATCTTAAATACGCCAGGCGTGAAAGACAGCCAAGTCGGGCGCGTCTACATATGGAAACTGTCTCGTAGACGCCCGAAACGTAAACGCGTATAAGAGGTGTATACAAGTATAAACAAGCCACGATACAGCCGATACGTGCGTTATCGCAATGGCGTATATATATGTAAAATAGTGGTTTTCGTGCAGTGGTAAAGGTTCCGCTCCTGACTGGCTGGCCACACCATGACCGCATGAACCATAGTTTTCCCATTCATAGCTGAAATTTCCGTTTCTGGCATCAGATTTCCATAGATTTATAAAAACCGTTAAACTGCAATAATTGTGGGTTACAGTTCAAGGGTCTAACACCATAAAACGTCGGCAACCAGCGAACACTGGAACCTGTAAACAGACTGAATTATGGGATACCCCAATAGGGCCTATAGATTACACAATCAGACCACCGACTCACTTGGTCAATGACCAAGAGAATCAAAAGCGTTGGAAATCTTTGGTAATGGTCATTGTGTTTGGAGGACAGTTCTGTCAGTATGGACCTGTCAAATGTGACTTTTAGGAGAACTCAATCAATCGGTGCCATTTCCGTCGGCCTGTGGAAAATAGCTTTATGGGGAACTCATATATCAGTATCGTTGTAGTCGGCCAATGGAAACGGGCTTTATCCCATATCCAGGGCCACTGTGCGGCAATGTAGGCAGGCTGCCGGCTGTACATTTCACATACACGTACTTTGTTCTACAAACACAAAGCTTTTATAAACGAGTGCCGCCAGACAGGACGGGGGACCAGACCGAGACTGAAAGTTGGCAGGGCGATTATTCACCGTAGACACCTCAGCGGAACCGGAAGTGTGGCTTCATCACGGAGAGTCGCTGGGTACCGGTGTGTTATGGTAGGTCTCCATATATGTCTGAAAGCTTGCAGAATGCCTCAGGAGTTACCTGGCCTTAAGGGGAACTCTCAAGTGAGTTGTTTATGTTCTGCGCAAAACCCTTCTGAGGTATTTCCACCTACTGACGAAAAGGGCCCCGATTATTTTCTAACTGTACAAGAGTCTGTGGATGGTTCCCTTTGAGAATATATTCCTACTTATAATTATTAACTCCAAACAAAAATTCATAAACTCCATTGACGTTGGGCTTCTGCGGGTTTTCCACCTACCGACCATTTTTCTGGAATTATAAAGGAAATATGGTTGATTACACTGGTTGCATCGTGAACTATATCGGGGTGTATCGGAACCATGGCACCTTTTTCATGCACCCTCCCAACACGTTACGACGCGCGCCGACGCGAGCCGACGCGAACCGATACGCTACGATATGCTTCCCGACGCGCTACGATATGGTCATTTTGTATTGGCTCGCGTCGGCGTTGGTGGGTGCCCGGTCTAAGAGTCAATGGGTGGTTCTCTTCGAGAATTTATCCCTGCCAATGTTCAGTGAACGCCAAACACACCTGTAAACATAAGTTCAGTTGATATTGGGCTTTTGCAGGCCTTCCACTTTCTAACGAAATAGGCCCCGATTATTTGCCAACTGTACAGACATTTTTAGTTGAAAATTTATCCCTACCTATAATTAGTAAACTCCAAACACACATACTTTTATAAGCTCCATTGATGTTGGGCTTTAGCGGGTTTTCCACCTACCGAAGAAATGGGGCCTAATTATTTGCGAAACATACAAAGGTGGTGGTGGTTCTTGAGAATATATCCCTGCTCTTAATCGTTGACTCTAAAGGCACACATATTCTTTCAATCTGATGACTGATTATTACCAATAATTGGCTAATTTCACCAACAACTATTTGTAACGAGAGACATTTCGCTCCACAATCGGGGAATGCGTGTGGTCCAAGGCCGATCAATTCAAGGTCAACCGAACACGGATCTGCAAGTTTATACTTACGCCAGTTATATAGTTCTCTTTTTTCCCTTGTTTTTAGCATGTAAAAACATTTTATGACAGTGAGATTTGATGGTAAATGAGACTTGTGAATAATTTATATTGAATGAATATCCATGAAACTTGTTTCGAAGTAATTATATAGAACGTCCTGACCATGCTGTACAATTCACGGAACGAGATGGTAATTTACGGTATGTACGGACCGAGGCATTTATGCCGAGTTCCGTACAAACGGTAAATTATCATCGAGTTCCGTGAATTGTACAAGCATGGTTGGACGTTATATATTTACTATATACCCGAAATTTAAAAATAAATCAATTTCATTTGGCTTAACAACCAATTTTTTAATAAACGTGTATGGCAAGGTGGTCCGTATTTTAGTGTACGGACCGCTGGACCGTACAGTATTTTTACGTCATATGCCGAAACGGTGCGTATTTACAGTATATATACGGCATGGCTATATAGTAAAGGATATTATACTGTAGGTGACTTTATCATAGTAGGACTTTTTTTTTCCGGAATGTCCAACAGGAGATTCTGACATGTTAGAATCTCCGGGTAGCTGTTTCCAGGTGCTCTATGCATTTCCTATGGAGACTACATATTTGGTGGGTAATACAGTTGGATGTCAGACTTAAAGCCCAATGACCATCTTCCGATTTCGGAACACTTATGTACCTTTGTCGGCGACAAACAGGTCTACGGTAATTTGTCTCAGCCAAGGCATCTAAACGGAGTGGGCCGTAGTTGGTAGATGTAGGACAGCTAGGCAAGGGCGAGCTATCGATTGGTGAACCACCTCCTTCAGATGTCCTTTTTCACCAACAAGTTGTGGTTTCTATGTTCCAAAATCAGTGGCGAAAAGTTTATCAACATGTTGATAAATCCAGTCATCAACAACGGATCATTGGTAAATGGGGCTTTATTGGGCTACGTAATTTGCTTGCGACAAGTGCGACAAGTTCGCCGACTCCTACGATTTGTGAACTAATCGTTTAACCCTTCATCGGTAATGGGGGTTGCAAGACGTTAGGGCCCACCACCTTAAAGTCGGGACGTTAGGGCCCACCCCACGCCAGGGGTGTGATAGCCTCAGTCGCGGCTTCGGCCGCACCGCGATGCCGCGGTCACACCTATGGTGCCGGGAGGGAGATGTGGCATAAATAGAATATACCTAACCCTTTCTCTTACCCTAACCCTAAGCCTAAAGCCTATAAGACAGCGACACTTTCCACAGATTCTCACCGATCCGATCACCGATTATAATCGGTAACAAGAATGTCACTGTCTTATACCCTCAACGCCGATTGCCGATCACACCTTTCCACTTTATGACCTTGTACAGTGAACCGAGTGAGATCAAAGAGAGCCGCCGGGAGCCGAGCCGTGGTGAGCCACAGGCCCCTGGTGTGGATTCATAGAAAATAATTCAAAGTTTAATAACTTTTGATCCGAATAAGATATTGGAAATCGGTTTTCAGATTCGTCATCGCCTCTATCTCCCCTACAGATCGATATAGGCCACTTGTAAATCGGACTAGGGGATGGGTAGCATTGCTGTTGAAACGGCCTACTCAGAATCGGGAACAGTCGGTGAAGTGCGTACAGCGACACGATTAAGGTCGGGCATAGTCGGTCATTACCCCCACGCTAGTAATGCCCGACCCGATTAAAATCGGGTCTGTGAAGTGCGTACAGCGACCCGATTCTGACCGACCCGACGGATTCGTCGGGCAAAGGTGTGATCGGGCAAATGGTCGGGTCCCTATCCCGATCCCTAACTCTATCCCTATCCCTAACCCTTGCCCTAACCCTAACCCTAGGTTGGCTTTAGGCGGGCCCTAACATCCCGATGAGTGGGCCCTAACGTCCCGACTTTCGGGTGGTGGGCCCTAACGTCTACATACCGGTAATGGGCATTGGGCTTAAACATTTGCCGGGCCTAAAGAGTACATTGACGGGTGTACAATAAAATCCTTTTTGCACCACATGACACAGAGCTGGGTCTCCACCACCTGACAAGATGGCGGTCCTTTCTCTTCACGGACGTGGGATCCAGACAAGCTGCCAATGCGCATGCGCGGCCTCCTATGTCACGTGACTACCTCTGGCGCTGATTGAAACCTTTTGATGTCTGGTAAGATGTAGGGTGCGCAGGCTGTGTGCTGGAAGCTGCTGGTATAGGGCCGGCAATGATCGAGTAGGGACGATCTGCCTGTGTGTGGGGGAGGGGGAGACGAGGGCTGGCAGGCACTGGGATTAGGTAAATGATGTCAGTTCATTTCTACGTTTCCCAGGATTAGAAGTCATTAGAAGGTACGCTCAATCAATAGATGTCCTCTGGATAGCTATCATGTTTTCGGAATGAAGCCTCTAATGAGATTACCTGTGAGCAATCATTCACAATGTCCATTATATTGAGAGTCGACATGCAATTAAATATGCGCCTCCTTGACTTGCCGCACTCAATAATTACCGTTTCCTGGCTCCTGTCGGCTTTACTTTCCGAGTCCATTTGCCATGTGTATTGTTTTTCTAATCTCAAATGCTGACTCAAGCGACTAAGTCCGTAAATCATGCGTTTTTGTGTTAGAATCCTTAGGTGGCGCCCCAAAGTGTTCATATCTGGCTTCAGCACTGACGTCACCAGCTATATACTAATGAGGAATTAAAGAAGAAACCAACAAGTTTTGGTCAAAGTCATCATTCTCCCTTAGTTTGGTGCAGAGTGATATGAACGAGGCGAAGCCATGTGAATATCGCAAAGCATTCAAAGGAGTTGGCGAATGATGACCTCGACCAAAACGGGTCGCTTTCTGTATTTATCTCGCCCTTGTACACACTAACATAATGGGTGACACACATGATATATACCATGGAGAACGGATTGCGATACTCATCGAGGCATGGAGAATGATTTACCAATATCAAGCTTATGGGACAAAAATACCCGGGGTGAGATAATACACTTAGAGGAGTCCGAAGGTTTGGGTACACCACTTGTTTCTGGTTGCTTTACCGAGGTGAATCCAAGCAAAAGCACCTAAGTGTAGTTCAGATTTGATCTCACTCCGTTTCACAAACAAAGAACGTTAGTAGTATATTTGATAACAAATTATAACTTCATAATAAGTTATTAGGACAACGATAGTTGCAGAGAGGTCACATTCAGGCCGCTTATTGCCTCGTTGGTTTGTGACATAATCAATGAATCATATCCAGCACCTGTTGCATATTTTTTACACTTCACTTAATACATCGTTGGTACAATTTTATTTCAAAAGCGAAAGGCATACTAGGGGTGAGATAAATGTAGGTAGTGTAAAGGGTGGCGTCCACCAACCATGACAAGGCTACGACAATGGCTTCCCACCAAGGTCCACATTTTGGTTACGTTTGGAGGCCTTGTCGTGGTTGGTGGACCCCACTTCCCGATAAGACTATGACAAGGCCACAACAAGGCCACGATTGGGCAGCGATTGGAAGCTTGTCGGGAGCCGTCCGTCAAGGCTATGACAATATCGAGCATGTTCAATTTTTCCCCACGCCTGGATCCTTGTTGTGGAGTGTTGTGGTTTCCTCGCTATCACTGTCGTAGTGTGTCGGTACCATGGATGTCTTTTTAATGGGAACCAACGACGTCTATGATACGCCCTGACAACGCTGTTGTAAAGTCCCCCATCTTATGACAAGGCTGTTACAAGTGCCGATTGGAACTTTCTTGTCTGCGCTTGTCGTAGCCTTGTTGTGATTGGTGGACGCCAAGACCTGCCAATTGCTGCATCTTTTTGAAATGTAGTACACGATCCAATCCCTGAAATGTGACTTTGTCGTCTTCAATCTACTGCCTGACTTCTTTCGAATCTATTGAAATATCCACCGATAAGTGGCCAATTCTACACCTGAGTTTTCTGCATTGATTGCCAGCTAGTGTTTATCATCTTTGGCATCAAACTTCATCTTCTTTAACCTCAAAGCCCCTGCATCATCCTTATGCTAATTTCTTATCACCTGAATGCCAACTTTCAGGCTACTCTAATCAAATTTCACTAGTAGTAATCATATACGTGGGTATGTCGTTCAGAAATGAAATAACACCCCTTGAGAAGGTCTAGTAGCTTCGTCCTCTTTGCTGAAACAAATGAATTAGATTGTCAAGCTTCTGAAAATAAAAAATAAACACACACAGAGTGTACTTTGGAGAGGTCTGTCAGTATTGAATAAAATATTTGTTTGTGTTAAAAATGAAAGTCCATTTTACATATTATGCTTCCGATTCATCCCAGAACAGTTTCGCCTCTAAGGTAAATCAAATCTGTTCAATCATGTTTGGGAGGTTTGTGTGTGACACTGTGCTGTGTCGGAAGTGTATCGGAACTGTGTCGATGTGTTGGCATGTTGGAATGCCTGATCCACTACTGCTGCTGCGACACTTCTGACACAAAATGCAAATCAGTGTAGTAACACTTGTCAGAGTATGTCGGGAGCTGAGTGGGGCTTTAGTACATGGATCTCAAGTATGGAATGTGAACGGTGTATTATGGGAAAAGAGGCAGGGGCACGTATGGACGGGATAACTAACCAGGAACCTAGATCGTTTCATCAGTAAGGTAGTTTTCACATATTACATACCTGAAAGTGATAAGAAAAACTGCCACTTTTATTGAATTTCGTTGATGAACAGAACATAATCAATACTACACCACTAGCAGCAGGTCGTATTTTGTAGATGTTCGACCACAGTTATGTAATAATAACATGTTCATGCAAACAACAATCCATGACTGTTTGTTGTTTACCAAACGTTCTGCCCACCAATGATAAACAATGACCGAGCACATTTAGCAACACGTGATTAGGCAGACCAAGGTAATCTCCAATCGCAGTCAGATGAAATAAACGGATGTAAACAAACACCTGGTGTCATGCGCACTGAACTCAGGAAATGACGAGCAACAAAGGTCAAAGGTCAACCGCATTGTCGTCTGCTCTCAAGTGCGTGCTGATGAAGTAGGTTTTGTCACGCTCCAGCAGAGAATGATGATCAACTGTGATGTTATTAAGTACCAGGGCCCTGACCCCTAGTGGTTAAGGCCCAACTGTTTACACTGCCACCCTCTACGTTTGAACTGTCCCCTATCTTCGTTTGGACTGACCCCCAGATAGGGTATATAAGGAGCAGACGTCCAGTCAAATTTCACTTGGAACCGAGACACCGGGGCATCAACAATTCTGGGCTGCTGAGCATTACTACCACTACAGCGAGGAGGCTTTTTTAAAGGTTTTTATTTCTCGTACTTGGATACAGGATGCGTTCTTCCAAACACGAAATACATGGGATTACAGTACATATCCAAAACAATACAATACACAACAACCTACCACCAAAATTATGACAGACAAGGATACAACCCCTACTTGCTCATATTACTATTTGCATTATAGTTGCTATATGGCTTTAAGACCATAGGACACTATGCTACAGAGGCCTACTTAGGATTGGGCTTCTCCACAAGCTGTTATCATCACAGCACCGAAAGAACAGAAATTGATGACTGCTTTGGATCATCTATATCCACAAGTAAAAGAGACATTTGACAAAACTGAAAGGGATAGACTGTGAGTACTGCTATAACAAAGAGGACTTGTATCACCATATGAACACTACAGATGTGAATGTGATTTTGTATGTTGATGAGAATTGTTATGTAAATGTATACTTTGTTGTAATATATTTCATTGATATATATCTGTGCATGGTTATCTGTTTTCTTTATTAAGTATAGAAGATATTTCAAATTATCTTTTCTTATCACTGTGTTAGCTAGTCTATTAGATTAGGCTTTAGTTACTGTACTTGACAGAAATACTCATCCTTGTCTAAACATCCTGACTGTGTTCAACTAATTTTGAAGTTGCCACCCATTCTTTATTATTCCTTATTCAGGCTGTATACATGTCAGTGCTTTTAGTCCCAGATTGAACAAGATGATACCTATCACAACAGGTTTAAAAGTCCTTTCAGGTGGTCTATTTCCGGCGATTCAAATACATGGGGTACTAGAAAAATAATACCTTATACCAGGAGAGTTGTGGCAAAAATAAGAAATAGATAAGACAAGGACAATAAAAATAGACAAGACACTTTTTTGTACAGATGTATTTATACTGATCTCATTTCTTAGGACATGCACAATATTGACTGGCTTCAGATACCAACGGTCGTATACGTAGTAGTAATCGAGCAAATGATAAGATATTGCGTAGGGTCAACTCCGAGGAGTATACAACCGCTTTTATATGGAACCAGTTAATATTGTATTTATCCACCCTTTCCCGATCTGTGGCATGTTATTATTGATTCGCTTTAGTTATGCACTATTTCTCCATAGGAACCATTTTCCGCATGTGCACTCTTTATCACAACCCGGGGGATACAACATATGCAGATGCACAGGGTCTGTCGATATAGACTTCCTGGAGGTTAAAGCTTGGCGTCCACCTACTACGATATGACACCGATATGGTCTACGATGCACCTCCCAATAGAAAATCAAGATCGCGTCGGAAGGTCACCTAATATCGGGGCAGTTCACCACGTTTCTGCGATTAGGCACCGAAAAGGAACCCTTACGATGCGTGATGGATTGGCATGTCTAGACATATGTCTACGATTTTGCACCTTCCCGATATGTCTCCGATATTTGCTTTTTTTGTATCGATCCCATATCGGTAGGTCTAAATTTCTATCGTAGTAGGTGGACGCCAGGCCTTACTATATGAACGCTTTGTATTTGGTGAATAATAAAGTGCGATACGCTTTACATTTGTATTTCTCACGTTCTTTACATCTCGCACCTTGCATTCCTTATCATGACTTGTGTTACATCCCTAACATTTAAGAGGAATATCTAAACAAATATATTCAACATGAATTTCATTTACACGTTTGAATCTGCAATAACTGCAAACAATACGACGTTTTGACGGTAGCAGGCAAACATTCACATTCTGTTCTTTTTTGCAATTCTTTCCGAAAGGCTTCAACTAAACCATTATTTTTCCCCACATATATTCTTTAGCTTCTTTTATCCACCTACCGACAACTACCATTCATTCTTCCATATTGTAGAACAATTTTCTTTTTCTTATTATTGAAATATTGAATCAGTTATAATTAACCAGCAACGTTAAACCGCCAACGTATTTATCTACAAAATCAAATTGAGAACACATATTACTTCCGAATCAGAATCTGTTATTTCAACAGATGTGTTCAGGATATGGTATTGACGTAGATATCGTGCAATGACGTCAGAATCCAGGACGCCATCTTAACTAATGATCCGTTATTTTCCCGCCAAAAAGTCGGCGGGTTATTAAAGTAGCGCGCCTCCTGGTGTTAATGACGTCAACCCGCAATTAAGACACGTCATGTGAAAGTGATGTAGTAAATCAAGGATGGTCCTCCATGTCTACTTAAAATCAGATCGCATCTCTTAAAACATCAAATTGGAAGCCAGCGATAAGGAAAATTGGTGCTAAATGCTGGGAGGCCGAGGAAGATTTTGTCGAATATCTCCATACAATATGCCAATACATACACAATATTGACTGGTTTCAGATACAAGCGGCCGTATGCTCCGAGGAGTTGACGCGTAGTAATATCCGAGCGTATGCGAGGATATTGCGTAGAGTCAACTCCGAGGAGCATACAAACGCTTTTATCTGAAACCAGACTATATTGTATTTATTATCTACCTTTTCTGCACAAGTGACATGTCGATATCAGTTCATTTCAGTTATGCACTATTTTTTTCATACGCACTATTTTTCCGTATGCGCCACCCGGAGCATACAACATATCCGTATGCGCCGGGTATGTCCATACAAACTCCCTATGTGTTTTCTATGGACACTTTGTATTAGGTGGATAATAAAGTCACCTATAGTATAATATCTTCTATTACCCACCTTGTACGGAGTCCCCATGCTAAGCTTATCACGGGCGTTATAGGAACTAATTCATATAAACAAGGCACGGCGCTAGGGTCGAATTTCTAATTATATACTAAAATTTTTCCTGATAATTACTCGAAAGGTGAGTAATAAATACAACATTACCATGATTTCGATCTGTGTGGCCGTATTCTCCTTTGACACTACGTAATACTCTTCGATATCGCTTGGAGTTTTACTACGCATCAACTACACGGAGAGGAGAATACGGCTACTCAGATCGAAATCATGGTAACATTGTGTATTTAGCTCACCCCTGGTATTTTTTTCCAGAGACTTAACACTGGAAACTCGTTCTCCATGCGCCTATGAGAACTGCGGTGTATTCTTTTAGTATGTATAGGGTTGAGATAAATACAGAAAGCGACTCTTTTTAGTCAAAGTTGTTGTTCTTCAACTCATTCAAATGCTATGTGATATTCACCTGTCTTTTGCCTCGTTCATATCGCTCCGCATCAAACTCGTGGAGAATGACGACTTCTTCCATAACTTGTTGGTTTCTTCTTTGAATCATGCATGTGGAAATGGAATCTAAGTACATGTAGGTGAATGAGAACAGTGAGGATATATTTTGTTGTAGATGAGGAGGATAATACCAGGAATTGTGTGATAATTTCTATCACAGAACGAAAATGTGTGTATTTCAATATTAACGCTCTTATTGGTTGTATCTTCAAATGTTTTCATTAACATACGTCCACATCGGGCGCCTGTTTAAGGCAGGAGAGAAAGATTATTCACCAATTATGTTTCCGACTGACGACTATTGCAATAAATGTGCCACGAAATCGGTCGGCAATGCGCAATTCGATTATGGACAGGGATAAATTCTCAAGTGACGTCGCCCGCAGGCTTATCATATCCTGCCCAAATAATCTGTGCCCATTCCGTCGGCATGTGGAAACGCCGCATAACACGACCGCCACTATCAATACCATAAACACCAAAATCAACACTAAAACCTGCATGAACCCTGAGACCACATTCTAAACCAAATGCACACAAAGGCCTCTGGAACTGGGAGACACAGGAAGATTGTGTGTGAGATTGGGGTGTGTGTGTGTGACGTGTGGGGGGGGGGGGGGCACTCTGGGCACAGACATCAAGAAGTTGCGCATGCACTGGTGTCTGCACCGGAAGTCTCGTTCTGCACGAGATTCGGCGAGACTGGACGATGCACGCCAGCTATTCTGGCAGCGCCGCGCTGCTGCAGCGCCAACAGCGGAGAGATTCATCAATTAAGCAGAAAAAGGGGAAGCAATTTGTAGCGCCGGCGTATCATTATCCGTGCCCATGCTCCAGGCTTCTTAGTTTTATTTTTAAGCCACACCGCTGCAAAAATCGATAAACATAGTCAATTTACAGCCGCTTTTCCTTTGTAAAGTTTCGAATTACAGCGCTTTGTGCTCCGTCTTGGCTTTGCAGAAGGGACGCATTTCCTTGATACTCAGTGGTGGGTTGCAGCGCAGAACAGGGCCAAGGTACACGCGGGCATTTCACACGCTGAAAGTATGCATGCCAACCCCCATTATCGCCCGGTTCATTTTTTTTTGTTTTCTACTAAAAACAGTAAAGTTCCCTCTCGATAGGAAATCGTCGATGGAACACGCTCTGAACGACCCTCGTTAAAAGTTTGCTTCTTAAGGGAAATAAAAAAAAACAACAACCAGCCGACATGATTTGAAAGGGATTCTGAACAAACAAGAGCGTGGTTTTCTCTAGAATCAGATTCGTTGGTTTGATATAATCTGTGAACAGATCACGTGGTGTTCAAAGAGAAAGATGTAGAATAACATTCCCATGATTATGACCGAAAAAGATTTGCATATCATATTCCAGATAATGTGGGAATAAATGTTTTGTAATTAATATATATCTGCGAGGCTCAGCACCAAATAAACAACCTTACGTTAACATGAAATACAAAACCATACTTCAAACTTACAATTACGGTCATTTCGTCATACCACATGAATTCTCCAAGCCGCCCCATAGAATATAGATGAATAATGCACTGAATTTAACAAACAAAACCCTTTAATGAAATGGGCGGAAAAAGGGCGGGATGAAAATATACACGTTGAAATTATTAGATTAGTTTGGAGATGGGTTCTTGGACTATGGTAGATAAAGGAATAACCATTTCTATCGATATTTGAAGGTCTATAGAAATAGGGAAACCAAGTACCGGTGAAAGAAAGCAAAAGTTACTGTGTAAGGCTTGAAAAAATTATTGCCCGCGGCTAAGGCCTTGGGCGGTAATTTTCCCAAGCCTTACCTCGTAACTTTGACTTTCTCTCACCGGAACATAGTTTCCCTCTGATAACCATCCCCAAATCTCTTTTAATGCGGTCATCAACTTGCCGAAAAAAACCCACCATAGTTTCGGACTACTATACAGCAACATTCTGGTCATTGATATGCCTCCAGCTGTTTTTCCTGTTTTGTGTGTGTGTGTTTTTCAAAAGACTTTTTATTTGCCATCAATGTTTACAACATTGCTCTTCCATGCAATCTTTTGGTGAAACGTTACACGATGTGATAGGCATATTGAGACTCCGTATCATACGTACTTTTTTGATGATTATTGTACAAATCCAAGTAATATGAGAATATTAATACTGCAGCTCATGATGAAAAGGGGTCCTATTTCTGGTTTTACTTCGCGCATCAATTTAACCAGACAAATCATATACCAAAATGTAGCTCAAAACGACCCCTGTTAAAATCAACTTCGTGAGGAGTTGTGTTTTATGTAATACTCTTGTCATTTCGGTTTCCATAGCAACATAATATTCTTTTAAAAAAACACATTAAATACTCTTTTTTGAAATAACTCCTTTGATTTTGCATAAATTCTTTCCACAATTGATCTGCATAAAGGTCCCTATAGGTATTATTATTATTGAAAGCATCCCAATATAGGAAGATTTTATGTTATCAAAGCAACTGAATTTGAATTTGTCTGAAAGGTCCTCAAATTGAAAAGAATGTCAAATATGATAGTGAAAGAAATATTTAAAAACATGATGAGTACTGATTGAAAGACAAGATATTCCTATTAGTGTACCAGGGAAATTTAAGGTCTAAGTCTAAAGTCTAAGATCTGTTGGTCATTCCGCTGTGTATTCACAAAAAGTACTCTATGTGACCAAAAATATTTTATAAAAAAAACCCCATGGAATTTCAATGAAGACAAACTATATAATAAACCTTCACCCTATCTACACTGCCACATGATACTTAAAAAACAATCGCAATATGATCAAATGGTATTCCTTTAAGACACTGATTTGGATTCAATTATTTGCAGCAGATTTGAAATGATTTCAACTCGCCCGAAGAGGGAGCAGTGCCTCGCGGGGCCGGACTAACCTCGCCTGCCATGTGAAGGATTGATTCGGAAATAACCAGATGCACACCATTTTCCGCCACATCTCATTCCATCTCTGCTGAGATGCCGGTTAATTCGGGGCCCGGGAGACGGCCGAGTTATCTCTCTACCTCAGACTGCCCCCTGCATGGCAAGAGGGCCCCGACATCACCACTAACCAACTCTAAAGGTCTCCGACGATTTTATAGTGCTCTGAGATCGTTGGCACGGAACCTCTAGATTTTGCCATACACTATGTAGGCAAGCACCTCTATTTTTCCAAGAATCAGTCCTCAGGTGTAAATGCCTCAATGACTTAAAGTGCAACAGATAATCGATACCCGTTCCTTATCTTGGAGTACCACCGACCGATTTTTATTTTCCCCGAATCTTATCATTACATTTTCTGTCCGTAGGTGTAAATTCGGCATTTCCCTAAAAGTCTGTCAGTGGAGGCACTGATGACAGGATTGCTCCAGGTGTTTTTTTAGCCATAGTAATAACATTCAAAATTCATTCACAACGATCACCCTCGTAAAGTGCTGATACCACGCCATGATCATGCGGAGTGATTTGAGATGACATCATGAGTGGCTGGCCAATCAACGGCCAGGATTTGAGAAATTAAGCAAGACATCAACAGCTGTCGGTGGTCAGGTGGGATCAACTTACAAATGCACGATGTTATCGCTATCAGACTATGGAGTATCCTTTTCTCTCAAACACACAAAAACCTAATATAATAGAACAATTACAAATATCATAAAATCAAGGATTAAGAATAATATTCAAAACAAGGCTAGAACAACCCTGAACAGTTTCCAAACAGAAGCGCAAATTTTGGTCGGCAACTCATTCGTTCTTCAATTTCCACTTACACATTTCTGCGCAAAAGGGATAAAACGTCAGTCGGTCCTGGCGGATAGATTTATCGGTACCAAAAGTCGGCAAGCGCGACTTGGACCGTAGACGTCCACTTGATGGTGACACAGAGGCAATCGGCGACTGATAAGAGGCGGATAAGAGAGATAGGCCAGCCTTGATGCGCACCCCTGTCTCTGTGTTTATGGAATTCTCCATCTGAACCACGCCAGGAAATTTCTACTTGACCGTCAGTTGTCTGGGCCACCAGACCCCACGTGGACTCATCTCGGCGAGGTCTCGGCACCAGAGCGGGCATAAGGAGAGCCGGCGAGATCTGTAGAGGGCGCTACGGACGGGCAGGGGAGGGGTGAGGGGAGGGGGAGGGTGCGGAGGGTGGAAAGGGGAGAGAGGAGGGGAGGGGGAGGGTGGAGAGGGGAGGAGGGGAGGGGGAGGGTAGAGAGGGGGGGGGAGGGGAAATGAAGGGGAGGGGAGGGGGAGGGAAGAAAGGGGGATGGAGAGGGAGGGTGGACAGGGGAGTGGAGTGCGAGGGGGGAGGGGAGGGGGGAAGAAGCGGGAAGGGGAGGAGTAGTGAGGGGAGGGGGACGGTGGAGAGAGGGAAGGGGAAGGGGAGGGGAGGGTAGGAGAAGGGGGGAGAGGGAGGGGGAGGGGAGTGGGAGGGGAGAGGGGGATGGGAGGAGGAGGCGGTACTTGAGAGAAGATGGGACCATAACGTTCATCAGATTGGTTCCGAAGTAAAACTTTGTTTTACAGAAGGTGGAATTTAGATTGGCAGGAATCAGCGTTTGTATTTGCCATCCCTTTATTGCTCTCCCTCTCCCCTCTATCAGTCCCTCCCTCTCTGCCCCCTCACTCTGTGTGTGCCCCTCTGTCTGTCTCTCTGTCTCTCTGTCTGTCTGTCTGTCTGTCTCTCTCTCTCTGTCTCTTGCTCCCTCCGGCTCTACCAATTGAAAATGCATGGGGACTCAGGAAACCACCACTCACTGGATAAAAACTGTCAGATACCATAACTATTGTATACGGGTTCAAATACTGTATACGGCCTCAGAATCATTGAATAGTCCCTTTGTGCTAAAGAGTAAAAGAAGAATAGTCCCTATTGATATACCCTTTAAAATGGCAATACCTGTGTTTAATAACTTGGAGAAGATTATGAATACAACAAGCAATGTTTTAGACAACCAGCTCTGTACATAACCCACTTGAGGTTGACGTCGAAATTTGCTCACGTGCGCTCATGTATTACTACCCATCTCCTCTCTCCATGCTTCTCTCCGTCTCTGCCCCCTCCCTTTCTCTCACTACTTCTATCGCTGCCTCCCTCTCGCTCTATTCATTTCCTTTGTCCATCTCTCAGATTGTGTTTTCCCCTCTCTCTCATTTCACTCACTCTCTCTGTCTCTTCCCTCTATCAATACACATAATATTACATTAAACAAGATTGATAAACAAATTCTTTTGGTTCTATCTTGCCAGAGAGATAGATAAAGGACGAGACACAGAGAGACACAGGTTTTTGTTGGTCATAATTCTCATTAAATTGCGGTGTGTAACTTTCCCAAAGGCTTTTGACATAGTAGAAAATATTGTCATTTAGCGCCAATTGGAGGTGTCCTGGAGGTTTCCTAATTTTGGAACAGAAGATACATCTGTGTATATCCACCCATTCGGGAATATATATACCTGTGTTTAGGCAAACTTGGAAGAGGTATTTTATTTCTGGAACATTAAGAATACTAGTTCTGATTTATTCGATCCCTGATGGTTTATGAATGTTGATCATCCATACCTCTTCACACATTCCTCAATATCGGCTTCATATACAGCAATCCTATTTTCAGTAGCGAAATAGTTGTTTTCTGCAGGTGATGCATACACGTTTCCCAACTTGTCACCCATTAGGGATCTAGCAAGATTGGTGCCTAGAATGGCATTCAAATATGATGGAGAATCGGTCGGTAGAATAGTTTGATTATCCTCTGCATTGATAAGGGTGAGTGCATGAGTGGCTATTGATATCGATGCAGTAAGACAGGCGCCTATTGAAAAAAATCATATTAAGCTTCTACAAGAGGATCTTTTTTCCGACGCCTATGAGACCGAGGGACGATGTGGGTCAACTTTATTCAAAACCTCTGGACGACCTTCCATCGGCTAGGACTGTCTTTATAGCAAATGAGCTCGTATCCTTGTACCCTGTACTTTCGTACGGATAAGTTATCTATCAGACCCAGGAGGCTGTTGAATATAGTTCGTTCATTTCTGGTGCTGGTCTGAACTATAAGATAACTCGAACGATAAAGGACATGCTGGACGATTTTCTTCCATTCAGTGTTGTATGATAAAACAGAAGATATTTTACAAATGAAATTATTTGTATACAACACCTTATGAGACCTTTAGGTTACTCTTATAATCAATACATCTGATGCTTACAACACATTATCTTACACAACACTATGGCCCCAAAGACAATTCCAGGATATTTCTTTGTCGTTCGTAGTTTATTCAACGGCCCCATGCTTCCTGTATCATTTCTCTGTGTATCATGCTGTCCCCGTCCCAGCCATCATTCTGCCTGCTTCGCTGTCCCTAATTTGTTTTTCCCCTTCTAGTCAGCAGTAAACCAGTCATCCTGTGCAGGTCTACCCTCTGTGCCCTGATTACGTCTCTGCCCATGGAGACCCAGTCTTTGTCTCAGCTTCACCTAATCCCATTACCTAACCGCCCGTCTCCCACCCCGAACCACCTTCCTCTGCCCTCATTGGTCGCCGCTCCACTGCGGGCCTCTCATTCCACCTTTACCCCGGACCTGCCGTCCCCGCGCTCAATCTCCAACCCGAGACCCCGCATGCCCATCCTCCCCGTAGTCAATCTCCCCCCGAGCCCCCAGCGGCGCAGTATAGAGTACTTTCCTTTTGTTGGCGACAGGATTCATCTTGAGGTAACTGCAGCTTAGTGTCCCTGGCACAGAGCACGGCAACTGGAGGAGAGACGTGGGGAGGGGCACGGGAAAGGAGAAGAGGAAGAAGAAGAAGAAGAAGAAGTCAGAGGCACGTTTAAAGGCATATCCTAAAATTCACAGTGGCGCCACCTGGTGATATTAGAATAATGTCAATTATTAGTCAAAATGGTTTCATGGAATTCATTATAATTTAACATATTGTCCAGTTTATCAAATTTTTTATTCATATCGTGTAAACTCAGTAAAGGCGAATTTTTCGTTTTTTGTTCCGGGATAACAGTCCCCTTTTCTCAGAATTCAAATTGGTCGGTGTTCATCTTATTTGTTAGGATTTCTTGCCTTTTTTTTATTCTATCAGTTCAGATATTAGAAATCCTATCATAGGTAAGGGATCAATTGTGAAGTATTCTGATAGCCATCCAAGTATTGTTAACAAAAATCTACAAGAGCAAATCGCAAATTGGAGTAGAAATTGATGTGGCGGAAAGAGTAAGAGAGTGGGGGTGGTGAATATAGTGGGTAAGAGAGAAAAAAAAAGGAAAAAAAGGCAGGAAAAGGTAGAACACAATATCAATTTGCAGTCGATGTAAGACACATGCCAGCCGGGTCAGGGTGAGGGACGGACATAGGTTTCAATTATACCCCAGCTACCCCTCCTCCCCTCATGTAAATATATCCCCAGTCCTACCCCCCCTCTCACACATACACTCCCAGTCCTCACCCCCTCCCTTACACATACACCTCTGTCCTCTCCCCCCTACCCTCACATATATACCGCCAGTCCTCTCCCCCTCCCCATACACATACACTCCCACTCCTCTCCCCCCTCCCCTCACACATACACTCCCAGTCTTCCCCTCCCCTCCCCTCACACATACACTCCCAGTCTTTTCCGCTCCCCTCACACATACACCCCCAGTCCCCTCACAAACTACACACATACATATCCATTCCACTCACCCCTCACACATACACTCCAAGTCCTCCTACTCCTCCCCCACACATACTCCCCCCACACATACACCTACACTCTGTCCCCAGCACTCCCCTCCTCAACCCCCACCCCCACCCCAATGCACGCCAAGGCGTCTCTATGCAGTGTCCCTCGGTGCAACAGGACAACCGATTCTTCTCCTATGGAGCCCGCCATATTGAATCTCGTCTCGTATACCGCGAGAACTGATGGGAGCGATATTGAGCTGGTGCGGGGTTGGGGGGTCGCGGAGATATGGCTGGGAGAGGGTGACAATCCTCGCTGATGGCCTCGGAAAGGTGTAGGTAGTAGGAGAGGAGGAGTAAGGTGGTGCGGTAAAGGGGTGGGGATGGTGGCGACACGTACTTGTCTCACTCACTGGAGCTTCTTTTAACTCCTGTGGCGGCAGCGGGAACGTCCCTCTGATGTCTCCTTATTAAGGATCTAAAAAGCAAAGGGAGACTATCCCTGAGTCCCATTCTAACGCTGTGATTGCCTTGGCACCTGAAATAGGGGCCGGCAGTACGCGATTACTCCCCGCACGAGGCAGCGCCACCTCCCGTTCTCTTCCCACTCCATTTTTCCTACCCTTCCCCCTACACTTCTCACTGCCCTTACCCATACTCTTCTCCCTACTCTTCCCCCTACGCTTCTTCCTATCCTGCCCCTTGCAATTCTCCTTACCCTGCCCCCTACATTTCTCAATACCTTCCCCCCTATACCTCTCAATACCCTTCCCCCTACAATTCTCAATATCCTGCCCCATACACTTCTCAGCACCCTCCCCCTTACCCTTCTTAATACCCTTCTCAATACCCTTCCCCCTGTACATCTCACTATCCTTACCCACAAACTTCTCCCTACCCTGCCCCTACCCTCCCCAATACCCTTCCCCCTACACTTATCAATACCCTTTCTCATGTATTTCCCAATTCCCTTCTCCCTTTACTGCCCCCTACCCTTCTCCATACACATCTGCATACCCTTTTCAAAACCCTTCCCCAAACCCTTTCTCCTACCCTTCTCAATATACCCTTCCAACTACTTCCTACAGTTTCCACTACCTTCCACAACAATACAATTCAGACGAGGAGATTATGTTCCAGTACCGAATCTCAGCAGGATTTGTCTCAGACAAACGCTCTGTGAGGTACATGAATCCCATCGTGTGAATCCCACTTAACTACCTCAAGATACATGATGTCTATATAGAGGTGATTCTGTGGATGAACAGTGTTACAATAAGACTCTATGAAAAGTGATACTAAAACAATTTCTCTATAAAGCGAAGGAAAAGGAATTTGAACTACAAAAACTCTGCATGAGACCCAAAAGGGTAGAGAACAAACAAATGTACAGCAGGAACTCGAGGATAAAATTTAAGCCCCAATACGTCGAATACTGGTCATACGTCTTAAATCTGAGATAAATCTCATGAAACGTGGATTTTCTACCACACTTTTATAATTAATTCGTAGTGAGCAGCTTCTGTACAAACTACATGAGTTATTCACGGACAACTCTGTAAAAGGCTCTTATCTCGCTAAGCCCCGATGAAAGGGAAAAAAACAACGACAAAAACAATTACAAAACTACCCCAGACCTCCCTTCTCCTGCCGACGACAACTTAATGCCTATATCTTCTCAGCTATTAACACATCCTACCTTCTCCTAAAGTAATTCCACCAGATAGACGAACCTTTTTTCCCTTCCAGTTCCAAGGCCCCTTTTTATCCTACGTGCTGTCGGGTACAGGCACAGGAAAAAAATATACAAAAAAAAAAAAATGAGCGAGGCGAAATTTTCTGACCATCAATAGCATCGGCCTCCATTAATTAGTGCCTGTATAGATAGACAGTCCTAGGAGAGTAATTAAAACAGCTATGGCGTAGGATTATCGTGGGCGTCGCTTATGTCCTGATTAAACGGTATTCACACCTAGGCCTGTGTGTGCCCGCGTCAGCCGCTTGTCCCACAATCCTTTGCGGCTGATTAGTGACAGAGCTGGTACCCGGTGTGAGAGGTAGCAGCCCTCGGTAAAGCACCCATCATGCCTCACAACTCCCAGGGGGCAATGCGGGCTTCTCGGTGGCGCTCCCTGGTGGTAATTAATTTTGTCTCCTTTTCAGTGTTGGTGGCGGCCGATAGGAGGCACTTCATTCTCACACCTAAACTAATTACATCCAGACACAAGGTGGCACTGGTGGAGAACCCTGGTCGGGCTTTGTTCTACATGGAGTGGTCCCGTATAGCTGTCCATTACTGTACGTTTATAGGCCCGTGTCTATTGGCCGATTTCCCGTCAACAATCTACAGTCAGGAAGCACCGACGGACTTTTGGTACCCAAATATCGGTCGATGGAAACGACTCAGCTCGTGAAATGACCCACGACGTTTTCTGCTAAGATTATGCAATATGGCACCACCCACCACTGAGTGAAAGCTTGGTCACTGAGTGAAATCTACTACCCTTCTATATAGATGCACAGTGAGTTACCCACTGACAGACTTTCTGGGTAACTCAAAAGATCTACACCCTTTTTGTTGGCCAATGGAAACAGGCCTTATAAACCATTTTCCACTAGCCGACTAATCGCCACCGATCTGCAGTCGGGAACCACTGGCGCCATGTAGATGAATGGAAACAGGCATGCAGAGAAGTGTTCACTGATCAATTGTGCATAGATTATGCAATAATGAAAATTTTGTACCAAAGGAGAATCGTCTGAGACTTTGGGAAAGGTGTGAAGTACACCAGTCTCAGGTAAATTAGTTTCCACGTGTGAATCCCACTTGAAATTTACAGGGGAATTTTGGTGAGACAAAAGGACCCACTGTTCAGTCGCCATCTAAGTATCTAAAGTGGAATTCACACGCTGCTATTCATGTACCACACAGGTTTTAAATCTCATGAGATTCTGTTCCTTTTAGGGGTACATATCCCCAACAATTGCAGGGGAAAAATATGTCTCAGGGAAATGGAACCTTACAATCTATATGAAGAGATACAGTACAAGTACAGAATCTCAACAGGATTTGTCTCAGACAAACACCCTGTGAGGTACATGAATCCCACCGTGTGACTCTCGCTTTACATAGAAAATAGGGGACCAGCAAGCAGGATCACATGTTTTTTCATACTATTCTCCTCAAGGGTACCAGGGTGAGTGTTCACTGTGACTATGTCTGAGACTATGTACCCTTCTATGTGAATAGAATTTTCCATTTTTCCTTGAGATATTAGTCTCTATATGCGACTCCCACTTTACCACTGTCTTTAACTCGACACGGCTACCAGCACCTTATGGAGGCTAACATTATCTTAGCGAATAGACCTCAATTTTATTAACCGATAACCCATGTACGAGCTACATAAAATGCTCTTCATGTAAGATCCTAGATTATCAAAAAAGGCCCCTGGGACAAGCGAATATAAAGTGGGATTCACACGATGGGATTCACGTACCTAACAGGCCGTTTGTCTGAGACAAATCCTGTTGAGATTCGGTACTGGAACACAATCTCCTCATGTGAATGACAGGGTTCCATTTTGCTGAAACAACCTTTTTTCCTTGCAATTGTTGGCGACAATCACCCCAAACAAGGAACAGAATCTCATGAGATTTTTACTTTAAACAGGTTTAAAATTTAGAGAGGCATTTTGGTGAGACAAATGTATTCCACACGTTCTCCCCCAATCTGTGAGTCTCAGTGGTCCCAAATTACACCCATTAACTAGAGAAGTACCCTGAGTCGGCGACTATGTACCTTGTGTACCCTGTGTACCCTGTGTAGGGGTGAGACTATGTACCTGTTAAGTCTTCCCATGTGAATTGAATCTTCCATGTTACCCTGAGACTGTAGGACACCCAAACCTGTGAAACATTGTACCCAGCTGGAAATAGTGTGTAATAGTGTGTAAAAAGTTGCAAAGGTGTAAAGTACACCAGTCTCAGGTCCATCTGTCCCATCGTGTGAATCCCACTTATGTAATTTACAGGGTTGAAGACTCATAAGATTCTGTTCCTTTTAGGTGTAAATATCCCCAACAATTGCAGCGGATAAATATGTCTTAGGGAAATGGAACCCTACAATCTATATGAAGAGATTGAGTTCAAGTACAGAACGGGCCCCTGGGACAAGCACATACAAGAACCGATCCCAGGCTGGCTTGTATAATGAACTGTCTTTCCGAAAGACTTAGGTCAGGAGAAGGACATCTATTCTGAAGCAGGCGCCGTGCCTACAAATAAACTGACGCCATGAGGCCCTCAAGTGCAGATTGACAGCTTCTGCTGTCTTACGAGTGTGTCCTTGAGTTTTCTAAAAAGAAATCACAAAAACCCGGAGGCTCCCAGGGGCACGATGCCAGTCTTCTTCCTACCCTTGGGATATATATAATTATCATTGATCCCCATCCAATGTCCCTCCATATCTCTGGGAGGAAATGATCCACAATCTAAGTAACAACAAGATTTAATGATTTTATATCTCACGTGTGAACAAAAACGAGGTCATACAAAATGTAAAAGCAAAGAATAAAAGAGGTAAAATGAACTGAAATGATTTTATTGCCTTTCTTTATGTGCTAAACTGTAACCTGTTTCGCATATAATTTAGGCAGCATTCGGAAACTTATAAACACCTAGTTTGACCACTGTTTAAGGACTGACTCCATCAACCTTCAAGCAGTTATTCTCCCATCAAAGCAAGTCATCGACAAAGCTTCGGTTTGTTCTGGATATCGAGGATATACAATGCCATTGACTAACAACAGGAGGCAGCATGAACCTTACTCCTGCTTGACCTTCTTCAAGAGCCCATCTATACTTATATGAGACATGCTAATTCAGGTAAAAATATTGTAAGGTATAGAGGCCAAGACTAGCCAGATTTAGATATCAAGCATAAGGACTCACACACAGGAGTATAGGGAAGGCTGATTTTATTGACAAACAGGAGCAGTTAATATGCAATCCCCAGCTTGCTGTCAGTTTAGCTTGTGTGCTCTGCAATATGATTGGCTGTTGAACCAACAGCCAATGAGGGATGACCATACTTGTTCAGGTCTGTCGCAGATGCTAGGGAGGTAAGGAACTAGAGCGAGCGATAATGAGGGTAAAATTCCATTCAGTACTGTTGTATGGTCAACATCTATACAGCGAGGATCTGCGACAGAATGGCGACTATCTAAACACAGTCTTTTTGGTACTAATAAAGGTGACTAATCGATTTGCACAGAAACCAATATAACTGATTAGAAGGGGATGTAGAGACCAGAACTAGAACGAGAGATCTAGAAATAAATAGTATGTGTAAATTCATTCTACTGCAAGTTGTTATAGTGGGACCTGTGACTCCTTGGCGGCCGAAAAAGCTGTACGCCTCGTTTTACTTAGAGAAATGATTAGTATTACATATTTCAAGGTTACAGACACGCACCTCAGTTGAGAACAATAAGTCGCAGACTTGAGGACACCCACCATTAACTTCAGAGTATTTTTCTGCTGTTTCTTCTCTGATTCATTCTCTGCCAACCTCCACAGGTCTGTGTGAACCTTTTCAAAGAGAGATTATTTGATTTCAATTTCATTATTGCAGACATTGATAAGTGAGGCTCTTTGACAACTGACGACCTCCCTCTGTGCTTTCTACCATCCCTGGTAAACTCAAAGGATTATTTAGGTTTAATTTCGTGGTACGTTTTTGAATAGCGATTGTAATCTCCCCCCCCCCCCCCCACACACACACACCCAGACACGCACACACGCCTCGACAGTTTGGATTTTGAATAACGCTTGGATGGTGATGTTAATGGGTGAGTAAATAGTGACTCTATTAAATAGTGACTCTTCTAAATGGGTACCTCAGGATGAAGGAAATTTGGAAAAGGTAATTCAATAATATGAAATTGTATTAAGCCTTGGTCCCACTACGCTTACAACACACTACGACAAGTGTTCCGACATGTTTCCGACACAGAATCATCTGTTCTGTCAGAATGAACGGGTCTCTAGTTGTGACGGACCCTGCTTTCCGACGTAGTTTCAACATACTCTCAGTCACTCCAACATAGTTCTGAAAAGATGGCCGTGTCACAGGCCTTCTGGCAAGATTGAATTTTTTTATTGATTTTTTAAAAATTTAGTCTTAAGGCAGTACATTCACCCTCATTTGGGCGTTCTTCCATGCATCGTCTTGAAATATATATACATTATGGACAGAACAAAGACGATTACAAGACTATAAAGGACAAAGACAGACAAATCCTTGGCTGTTCCAGGATCACACACACTATAGAGTACAGTATCTAATATTTAGGCCTCCAGTTTAGATTCAATGCGCTTGTAAAGGTGAGTTTCAGATTTTATTTTCGTCTAGTTTAGTGGGGTCATGTGACTCCTCACCATGTGAATTGATTTATTAGCGGGTCATATGACGCCTGGATACATAAATCAGTTAAGCTGTGCTATAATATTTAGTTTAAGCAGAAATAATTTCAATTGTGTTTTAAAGTGTTTTTTTTCTTCTGATATTTTGAGTAGAGCTGCTCAGTATATTCCAATAGATATTTCCCTCGTATAAAGGGCTGTGTCTATAACGTTCTCTGTTCGTTTTTTTTTACTCTGATTATGGTTTTATCCTTGAATTCAACCTCTCATAATTACCTACTAAGTTATCGGGGTTGCTTGCCCACCAGTGCATTATCAATAGTAACTGAACTGCTCTTCGATAGAACAGGGGACGAATACATGCTAGCTCATATAGATCAGTAGTATGAATGTTGTGTATACTTTCTTAACCGACAGAGCCGTTCTCGGACAATTATTTGTGATAATTGGTAGTCGATCTCTATATTTTTACACTAGTACTGATCAATTTGTCATAAGGACTAGACAGTGTTGGTGTGTTAGAAGCATTCTTTATCCGACCCCTGGTACAAGATTAGCCATAGAAATAACATTAAGAAAAAATACTCAACGATCACCCCCGTAAAGTGGTAATAATAAGCCACGGCCGTGGCGTAGTAAATGTGAGATGAAAAACCATCGACAGACTTTTGGCACTGCTGACCCAAAATCGGTCAATGGAAACGACCCAGCTCGTGAAATGACCCACAACTTTTTCTCCTTAGATTATGCAATGTGGTACCACTCACCACTGAGTAAAAGGTTGGTCGCTGAGTGAAATCTGCTACCTTCTATATAGATGCACAGTGAGTGGCACCACCGACAGACTTTCTGGGTAACTATTAAAATTTACAGCCTTTTCGTCGGCCAATGGAAATAGGGCTACAGGATTACCATGGTACCGACACAGCTTACGGTCCCATCAGTGTATCAATGTAGATCTCAGGCATCCGGCCATAAATACGACATGGATGGGAGCGGCCGCTCTGTGTAGGAGATACGGCAACAGGTGTATAATAATACATGCTACAATAGAACTGCAAACTTTAGACTGATTTGTGATGAAATGATTTATTGTCTCATCTTTCACTAATGCAGAGAAACGTGTTTATAATGTATATATCGACAGTGGCTTAATGTTGTCCATGCACATCTCAGTTTTAACAAACCTAGTGCTTTTGTATAACGAACCTTTACTACAGATACAAAGTGATAGCATATTGACTATGATTGTACATGTTCTTCATAATCTATAGCATATTCATAGATATGCGGCAAGTTCTGGAAATCTCGAGAGAGCTATGCATCAGTAGAAACAATGGCTGGGGTATTTGCAAGGCAGCAACAACAGCAGACCTTTCATGACAGGAGACGAGAAAACAAACAATGAAACGGACCACTATAGGCCTGTTTCCATTTGCCGACGGAATGGGTGTAGATTTTATGAGTTACCCAGAAAGTCTGTCGGTGGTGCCTCTGACTGTGCATCAATATAGAAGGGTAGTAGACTTCACTCAGTGACCACGCTTTCACTCAGTTGGGGGGGGGGGGGGGGGGGGGGGTGCCACATTGTATAATCTAAGCAGAAAAAATTGCGGTCATTTCATGAGCTGGATCGTTTCCATTGACCGATTTTGGGTCAGCAGTGCCAAAATTCCATCGGTGGTTCCTGATTTTAGATCGGTGATGGGAAATCGGCTAATGGAAACGGGCCTTATAAAGCCATTTTCCATTGGCCGATTATTAAGCACTATTTCTATTCAACAATCTTGCGTCAGTGGTTCCTGACTGCAGATCAGTGTAGAATGATGAGCCAATGAAAACGGGCTTATCAAATACATTCAGCCAAACACACTCTCACTAAAACCTCGTTTCCATTGGGCGATAGAAATGGTGGAGATTTTTCCTGGTATTACTGCCTCCAGTTCACGGACACAGGATGCCGTGTAGTATGATATAGCAGACTGGCAGCATGAGTTCCCAATACAGGTCGGCGTGTGTACCGCTGGCCAAAGTGAATAGAGAACAGGAGACAAGATATTGTGCGCTTCTCAGCCGCCGACGAAAAGGGCACCGATTATTTGCACAATGTACAAAATCGGTTGGTGGTTCTCATTAAGAAGATATATACCTGTGACCCTAAAACAAACATAATTTTCTCCTGTCGAGTGATTATTGCCCGCAGGCACACCGATTGGTCGCCATATTTTCGCAGGCGGTATAATACAATTGTATTAACAAAGAGAAAAAACAGGAAAAACACTTAAGAACTACCATATCAATAAATGCGCAATCAGCTGTAACAAAAATAGAAAGTACAGCAGAGATCCGGAACGAAAACTGATGGTATCTTCATCTGCACGGATGGTGCCATATTGCAGAATGTTGGAGACAGAAATCGTTGGTCGTTTTTGTCTCCATCTGACGATTATTGTACAAAAGGTATCACATAGTCGGTCAACGGTGCTAAATTCCATAATCGATGGTCTTAATCGGTAGGCAGAAACACCTGATTAGTCTGTGCTTGTGTGGGATTTCCATGTATACATAGACAATGAACATACAGATAAGGTGCTGGGAATATACATCGCGAGTCGCACTAAAATGAGGTTAGGAGGAATTATTCAATATGCATGGAGCAATGCTGGAGATAATGATAAAAACCTCCTGTTATCAGAAACGGTGAAATCATGATTTCAGGGAACGAGTGTTTCCCCCCACGTAGATAAACTATGCTAACCTTGACGTAGACAAATGATTTATAGGTTTTGGAGGCTTTTGAATATATTCATATTCACTGCGATCAATTGCAAGATTTGTGGTTTTTGTCGAAATTCATTGGATTTTTTGCATAATCAATACCATATGATAATCGAACATTTGTGGTAATAGATCAATAGCTATGGCTATTGACATAACTAGGGTTGTTCAACCAAATATATTTTTGAAGCTTATGTATTTTGATAAATGACACTGGATTAGTTGTTTGAGCAACTCGATGTATGTACAGTTGTAACACGAAATGCTCTAAGGGTAAAAAATACCGGCCATTTTTGGCTGAATACCTTTACAGCCTAAATAAATAATTCTGACAATTTTATGAATAAGGAAACGAAAAGACGGGGAATAAAGAGAAAAATAGTAAGGATATTCATATGCATGTCCGATCTTTTGCAAAAAGAAATGGTATGGGCAGAATAAGGTTCCACACGTTGCATTTTGCCAAGCCTACAGTTGATATAGTGTTGTTATATTTACTGCAAGTTATATGCAGACACATAGACGCTGCTTCAGATGTGAACAAAGAGAAGCGGACGTATTTGAATGCACAGGAGAGGGCCATATGCAATATCCTTTGTTTGCCAGCAGAGAGGTGGTCCAATATGAAAGGGTTGGGATTCAGCACTGCGAAATAATCGGACATGAAGACGAGGGGAGAATACTAACTGCCGAGTGCACAGACGTAGCTGTCAGAAAAACGGAGCTCGTGCAGCCCATAGGCAAGTGACAGGAGGTCGCAGTGTGTCGTACTGAGGAACTGCATCGAGGCCTGGAGAAGGTTGAGCTATGGTTGTGTAGTGATCATGAGGTGCGTTTTTTCACCTTGTATCGGTTTTGGCTCAATCCCTAGCAGTGATATTAGAGTATTTGAAGATATGTACCTACTAAATGAAATCGAGTATTTTGATATCTTGACATCTTGTCAGAATGTTACATATAGGATTGCTAGTCATATAATGAAACTACCATGTATGAGACGAAAAGGCAGGTAGTATGGGGTAAGTGTTAGGTGTAGATAGGCAGGCCGTGTCAGGTGGGCAGTAGGTGCAGTTAGGCCGTATGTGGTGGGCAGTAGGTGTAGATATACAGGCAGTATTTGGTGTATATAGGCTGGCCGTGTCAGGTGGGCAGTAGGTGCAGTTAGGCCGTGTGTGGTGGGCAGTAGGTGTAGATATACAGGCAGTGTTTGGTGTAGATAGGCAGGCCGTGTCAGGTGGGCAGTAAGTGCAGTTAGGCCGTATGTGGTGGGCAGTAGGTGTAGATATACAGGCAGTGTTTGGTGGGAAGGAGGTGTAGATATACAGGCGGTGTGTGGTGTGCAGAAGGTGTAAATAGTCAGTGTATGGTGGGCAACAAGTTTGCAATGAATTTGCATTGAAAAGTGAACAATTAAAATGCTTGCGTGCTGCCTAGTCTGTTGGTCATTGCGATTAACCCACACTTTCTACTCAGCCAACCTGCCGGTTCTACACTCACCCCTACACTGCAAACTGGAGGCTGTTTGATATTTACAGTCTGACCGAATCCTCATCCCAATCATGATTCTGACAGTGTCTGATTTACTATTTGGGTACCATTGGTGTAATGGAACACCGTAACCTGTTGAGGTCAGTGCCGTCTGCCGCTGTTGGCTGCCGCCGGCCGCACTGTTGCATTATACTCTGGGTATCCGAATCGTGCCGATTCTAGTACATCCATTTTCCGCTAGGTTTTTTAACTGGTGGTGTCATCTGGTGTCTGATGCCAACAACTAAGAGCTGTGACCTTGAACCTGCTGTGAATAGATATTATTTTGAGGAATAGTGGATATCATGTGATATTACAGTCTACAGGGCTATAATTGTGGAATTCGGCGGAGTTGTGAACAGAGGAAGTCAGAGATTTATAACATTTTCGGACACTATCGGTGGGGTGTTAGAATCGAAGCAGACGATGCCAGGTACTAACACTATGATGTTTTTAGGCCAGCGTTCACCAAAGATTGTTGCCGATTCTGCCAGAAGCAGGCCAACGATGACAAAAGGGCTGTTGGCTAGATGGAACAGTCCCTTGACAAGAATACTGATTCTCCTTTCAAAGCACAGCGATACGAAATATTCTCGTTTGAATCGCTACGTAATTCACACGACTTTGCCTTGTGAATTGCTACGCGATTCAAACTCGATGTTATACTAGCTCTGACCCTAAACTTTCCTAGGTTTCCTCTACTGTCTGTGTCTGAAAAACTCACGTCTGTGAGAGACCCAGCAAATAAACCAAAAAAGAGAGAAAAACAAAAACAAATTTGAGGATGTCTCCACGCCTATGTGTTAGTGTCATTGCTATGGGACGGACGGTAATGTCAAAGTAGAGCAATGACATATATTCATCCACTGCCATTACCAACACACTCCATGTCCCATCAAGTTTGTGGCGCCATACATAGACACACCTTTGCGACACCATGTGGCTATCAGGAGAACTACCGCTCATGGCGCCTCTGATGGGGAACATAACTCGTCTTGAATAAATAATGACAGCCCAGATAGCGGCCGTTGCCGGAATTAGCGGCAACATGCGACAAATTGATAGCGGCAAGGCGGCAGAAATGACTCCCCCATCTCACCTTTCATTTAGGCGCAGGGTGATGACTTTCGATTTCCCATCGCGCTCGCCGACATAAAGCACCATAGGCGCGGGGCGGCAGGCGGCAGGCCCCATGTTGGAACTTCCGTAATCCTATTGGCTAACGTCAGTCGGCCTGCAATGATGATTGGTTGATGGCAGTATGGATGGTCATATTCCATGCCTGCCCCTTTTATTATTTTTGCGGTGTCAAGGAGATTGGGACTGTCCTGATTTGCCTGTTGCGGCTTGACAGCCTTGACTTATTTACCGAGAAGGTTAGGCGGTATAATCTTTTATCTTAGCCGGGAATAAACGTCCATAGGCTCAACATTAAGAACTCGTTCTCAACAGGCTTGCGAGTATGGAAACTCATTCTCAACAGGTGATAAACAGATAAGATAAAATCAGAACCATTTTCGTGGTTGGTCTGAGTCCCCATTCGCCATCTCGTATAGGGTATATTCTTATATTTTTCGATATCTATGAATCCTGCAAAGTAACACAAAAAAGGTCACTTGAGCAATATTTCGAGAAAGGACCTGTTGAATAACTTAGGCTTGTACATGAGGACCCTTTCCTGAACGCCAACGAGAGTTTGTTGACGAGGCGTAACGTTAGAGATGTCCAGCGCTCAACCATGGAAGACTTTCGAGTCCGTTGGAACCGAAAAAATTATATCACCACAAAGTCTGAAAAAAAAAGTCTTATTTGTAATGGCAGTACTTGGAATTTGCTATCTGAATATATAGCACACGAATCATTAAATTTATCTAACATAAATGTGACGCAGAAATACCTATCCATTAAAAATATATAGCAGAAAGTGAGTTATAACAGAGTCCATTGGATGTGAGCAATTGAACGAGTCAGTAGGAGAGGCAATAATAAAAGTCAAGAATGGTTTGGTCGTCAGATGTCAAAGGTCAGCCCTCAGAGGTCAAAGGTCATGGGGCATTGGGGATTGGAATAGACATGAACCAAGTCTGGTTGTTATCAGCAATCAGTGAGCGGCAGTGGCCGGAGGGTGGGTGGCGACAGAGAGCTGGGGTACAGGGCACAGTGTCTGATACCAGCCGGCCCTCCTCCGGCAGGCACAACGAGAAGAGAGCAGGGTTTGCAAATGCCGACTAAAATCGCCGATTTCCCATCAACGATCTACAGTCAGGAACCACCGACGGACTGTTGGCATTTCTGACCCAAAACCGGTCAATGGAAATGATCCAGCTCATGAAATGACCCATGACTTTTCAACGGATACTGCATAACAGGGATGATTGGGATGGACTAAGCCAAATAGTTAGTTTAAGTGATTCCATTGATTATTGATACTTGAGAGGATGTCTGGATGTGAACCTCTTCCACTGAAAGAATGTTATTCATGGAAATAAAAGCTGCTTAAAACAACAACAACAAAAATGACCCAAGACTTTTTCTGCTTAGATAGGCAATGTGGCACCACCCACCACTGAGTGAAAGCTTGGACACTGAGTGAAATCTATTACTTTCACCAATTTTTCGATACCATCCCACAGTCGGTGGCACCACCAACAAATTCTCTGGGTAAATAAAAAAATCGCAATTGTTTTAGTCGGCCAATGAAAATGGGCCTTATAAGATATTTTCCACTGGCCAACTATTCGCCATCGATCTGCAGTTGGGAACCACCGCCGCCAAATCGGTGAATGGAAACAATTATGCAGAGAAGTGCTCACTGATTAATTGTGCATGGATTATGCAATGAGGCCACCACCAACTGGCTTGGTCAAGTTCCGACAGAATCAGAGGGTATGGAAATCCTTGGTGATCTTTGTGTTTGGAGGACTATTTCATCGGTGTGGCAGAAACAAGGCGTACAGTAGCCTCTCCGATTTTGAGATCCCGTCGTGCAGTTGTTGGCCATCACTGACCGACTTTTAGAAGAACTCAATTCTCCAACTCATTTGAATGCTATGTGATATTCACTCGGCTGTTGCCTCGTTCATATCACTCCGCATCAAACTCGTGGAGAACGACAACTTTGACTAGAACTTGTTGGTTTCTTCTATTCTCTCCAGCACGGGGAGTCCAGTGGTGTAGTCAAAGGTTTTTTTTTCTTTTCTGAAGTCCATAACCGGCCGGGACAGCCCTGGGACATTCAGACAATAAAGCCATCCTCTGGCCGCTTTCCTCTCACAAGACCTGGTACTGCGGGGCAACGGCCAGAACAAAAGACATCAGCGGATGCCGACAGCCCTCGCCGTGATGCGTGGCGGCCACCAGACGGCACTGCTGACATCCGTCAACGAAAACGAGGCTAACTTCCGGCGTGCCTTGCATGATGGGAAGCAGTCAGGCCTTTGCTGGGTTTCCATGGAAGGCGGTCGTCATGGTACAGGTCATTGACAATAAAGAAGGCTGTCGAGACGGGGTAAACTGGGTGGAACTGGTGATGAAAGGGGAGGCTGCTAGGATGGGGTAAGGTGGCTGGTAAAATGGGAGATTGCAGGGATGGGGTTAGGTAGATGGGACTGGCTGGTGACAGACGAGGTTGTAGGGATTTGGTTAGATGGGTAGAGCTGGCTGGTAAAATGGGAGATTGTTGGGACGGGGTTATGTGGGTCAAACTGGCGGGTGAAATCCAAGGTTGTTTGGGTGTGGTTAGGTGTGTAAGACTGGCTGGTGAAACAAGAGGTTGTTGGGATATGTTATGTGGGTAAGACTGGCTGTTGAAAGAGAGGGTCATTGGGATGGGGTTAGTAGGTGAGACTGGCTGAAGAAATGGCAGGTTGATGGGGGTGGGGTTAGGTTAATAAAGAAGGCTGCTGAGACAGAGTAAACTGGGTGGAACTGCTGATGAAAGGGGAGGCTGTTAGGAATGGGTTAGGTGGGTGGGGTTGAATGGTAAAATGGGAGATTGCTGGGATGGGGTTAGGTAGATGGGACTGGCAGGTGAAGGAGGAGGTTGTTGGGATAGGGGTGGGTGAGACTGGCTGAAGGAATAGAAGGTTGTTGGGATTGGGTTAGGTAGGTGGAGCTCGCTGGTAAAATGGGGTATTGTTAGGGACAGGTTTAGAAAGATAAGTCTGGTTACTGAAATAGATGGTTGTTTGGACGGGGTGAGGTGGGTAAGACTGGCTGTTGAAATAGGAGATTGTTGGGACAGGGTTATGTGGGTAAGACTGACTGTTGAAATAGGAGACTGTAGGGACAGGGTTAGGTGGGTAAGACTGACTGTTGAAATAGGAGGTTGTTTGGACGGGGTTAGGTGGGTGGGACTGGCTGGTGAAAGACGAGGAAGTTGGGATGCGGTTAGGTAGGTAGAGCTGGCTGGAAAACTGGGAGATTGTTGGGTAGAGATTAGGTAGCTGGAACTGGCCGGTGAGAGAGGCAGGTATTGGATCGGGGTTACGTGCATAAGACTTGCTGGTAAAAGAGAAGGTTGTTGGGATAGGGTTATGAAGGTGAGACTGGCTTAAAAAATAGAAAGTTGTTGAGATTGTGCTAGGCTGGTGGAGCTTGTTGGTAAAACAGATGGGGTAAAGTAGGTGGAACTAGCTAGCAAAAGAGGACGGCTGTTAGGGTGAGGTTAGGTAGATAGGACTGGCTGGTGAAACAGAAGGTTGTTGGGACGGGGTTAGGTCAGTTAGACTGGCTGTTGAAATATAAGGTTGTCGGGTTTGGTGGCTATAGTCAACATTTGTGTTGGGAACTCCTTCAAGGAAATCGGGGCGCCGATTTCCGTAAATCGGACCTCGATTGCTTCAAAAAAATTTGAACCACCTAAACTCGGCACACCACTCCATAAAATTCACGAACGAATGCTCGAGAAATGCAGTTGAATTTCTAGATACGAAAGTGAAAATCGACAATGGGAAACTGTACACAGACTTGTACTGTAAACCGACGGACGCAAACACGTATCTCAGATACGATTCGGCACATCCGCCAGCCACAAAAAAAAGTCTACCGTACTCCCAGTTGCTATGCATAAAGCGAATATGCAGCAAAACGGAGGACTACGAAACCCATACAAATCGAAAACTAAAACAGTTTTCGAACAAAGGGTACCCGTCAGAAATCTTGCAGGACAGCAAGAAAAAGGTAGACAAACTAAAACGGGAAGATATCCTCTCCACCAGAAAGAAAGAGGGGGAAAAAGAAAAAAGAACCTTCCTGATATCAACCCACAGACTGGGGAACAACTGGTTGGGTGAAATAGTAACCAGGAACTGGGAACTCCTAGGTAGATCAAACACTACGAAAGAAATCTACAGAACCAAACTAGTGAGGGGATTCTTTAGACCAAAAAACCTCAAAGACACCCTAGTAAGGGCAAAACTAGACTATCACCCTGACAAGGGCGATAAGGACAGGCGAAAGGCAGAAAACGCGACGAAGAATATTTGCAAAAAAAAGAATTGCAAATACTGTGCAAAAATTTGTACGGGCGGGAAGATAACCTCCCACAAAACAGGCAAAGAACACAACGCTATGAGAAATGCTACATGTAACAGTTCCAACATCATATATTGCATAGAATGCAAAAAATGTGGCATACAGTACGTAGGCCAAACCAAAAGAAAATTAAAGGAGAGACTGTACGAACATCTCCGAAACATCTCCAAGGGGATCAACCAAAACGAAGTGCCGATACACTTCAACAAGTGCAACCATAATGGATGCGAGGATGTACAAATCCATGTGTTGGATTTCATATATAAACATCCAGACAGTGACAGGGCGAAGTATCTCAGGAACAAGATAGAGTTCAACTGGATACATCACCTAAAAAGTCTGTCCCTGTGGGGGCTGAATACAATGGACAACCGATACGGCTGAAGGATATCAACAACGCCACGTCAATTTAAAAAAAAAAGAAATCGGGGCCCGATTTACGGAAATCGGCGCCCCGATTTCCTCGAAGGAGTTCCCAACATAGATTGATCCCAATTCCTCAGCCGGACAACGAAGATTCCTTGCATTTAATTATTCTCGGTAACAAAAACGAGTGGAAGTAAACACACTCGACCAAACAACCAAAAAAAGTGCCAAATGGACACTATAAAAAATGCCGATTCAGTGAAGAAATCGCGAATGGCGACCCTGGACACAACACAGCTAAAATGCCTGACGAGATTAAAGTTAATATCGAAACCACGAGACGATCCAGCGCGAAACAACGGCCAAAAGAAACACCTACAAAAAAAGTATAGCTTTCTGAAACAGGCCCCTGTTTTCTAGACCGGTCACGTGAGACCGAGTGACACACATACACCCCGGCCGACCGGCCGGGGACACAGCCCACCAACAACCCACCTTCCCTCCCAGTCAGGAGGGACCGCATGAAACCAGGTCTGTGCGGCCGGGTTGCTAGGCAGCGAGACGCGCAGCCAAAAGGTGCATTCTGACGGCCCAATGAACGGAGACCTTACAGAATTAGGCAACCAATGATGTGTGAGAATACAGACGAACTCGTGCCAAATCCGAGACTGAATTCAAGCAGGGAATCACTCGTGGTTGTAACTTCATGCTGAAAACACCACAGCTCCGTCTAACAGACTATAGTCAACATTTGGACATGAATCACTAAAACAATATGAAAACGCAGGGCGAGTTTACATTATGCACGTCACAGTATTCGACCCTCATCTTATTCCACCCTCATTCTGCAGATTCATTCAGATTTCTACACGGATACACAAATGATAGATTGCATTTAATAAAAGTGATTCTGTTTAATGCTCTTTGAATTATAACAGATTTCCTCAATTATAAATAATTACAGCTCCTATTTGCTCTTGATAAGCTCAATAAACGGTAGGAAATGGCGGCGTTTTGCACGTAGCACACTCAACGCAGTTCATACTGACAGATCTCTTTGATCATGGGTCAAAAATTATACGGAGGAAGAAAACTATACCCGGTGTAGACAACATTGTCATGCAACTGGTGAAAAATGGACGAAAAGCTACTTTCCATTGGTCGGCGAAAATGTCACCAACGGTTTTAAGTATAATGGGGAACGCCTCGTTCCGTACGAACGTATTATCAAGAAACGTCACGAAATTTCATATGATTGTTTATATGGCGTGAGTTGTCTTTGCGGAATGATATCACAAAGCGAAGCTGAGTGATATCTGTAGCAGAAGACAATGAACGCCATGTAAACAATTATATGAAATTGAGTGACGTTTAGATTTTATCCTACCCTGTCACATGTTTTTAATTGCATATGTCATCTGTGGCATATAAATCTTATATGGCATAACCGTGGCATACAGTCACACCATGTTAAGTCTATGGAGATTTATATGAGGGGTAGGATAAATAAGTATTACCTACCTAGTACGGAGTCTCCATACTAAACCAAGGGAGCCTACAGATCGCTGCTGAGTAGATTATGGAGAGCAGTTTACAACTCAGGGTTGTTTATAATCTAGGACTAGTGCATGTTTTCTGTATTACGAACAAGGGTTGTCATTTGATAATAATTAAGTCTATTCACTAAGTACTAGTGACCTCGTCGGTTCATATTTGTCTACCAGAGCGTAGGGAAATCGATGGGAAAGCCCCCATTCAGCGGGTAGTATGACGTCACACTAATACAGCCTATGGCAATCGTGAATATTCAAATAGGCGGTTAGGGCCCAAGTTCTGATAGACACTCCTATGTTCGATTTCAGCATGATTTAGGGACCAGCAAAATTTGCGCAATTTTAAGATGGCGGAGGCTGTCAGAAGGTTTGTCTCAGGGTAACGAGAAAAAAGACCAACCAGAACATCAAATTATGTTTTCAACATGGCAAGAAACAAATCATAATAGAAAAAGTGTAACTGGGTATATAGCTACAAAAAGGAACAACTGGTTCGGGTTTTTCTGCAATTGAGAGCCTCATTATCGCATAAGTTCAATCTCCATGGACAGATCTAGTTCTATCTGTCTCTATGTGGGGGTGAAACACCAAGCGGATCCTGTCGGAATCTTGCCTTTTTATATATGGTAGGTAATCAGCCGTCCACAAGGTCATCCATAAGTGATGAATTAAGTTGACCCACATCGTCCCTGGGTCTCCTTGGCGTACAGTAAAGGGTAGGATCCTAGATTATTAAACGGGCCCCCGGCTTCCAGGCTAGGGCCGACAGTCTAGAGGGAACAGAGCCTACCCTGGTTCCCCGGTGATCCGTTTCGCAGGTGTTTCAGTCTCCCAACAGATCCTCGGCAAGCCAACAGAAGGAAGGATCCGCCTTCCGCCTTTTTCTGTTTAGATTACGCAATGAAGCAGCACCTATCACTGAGTGAAAGCCTGGTCACTGAGTGAAATTTACTACCCTCACCGATTTTTCAATACCATCGCACAATCAGTGGCACCACAGACAGACTTCTTGGGTCACTCAAAAGATCTCCGCCGTTTTCGTCTGCCAATGGAAGGGGGCAGTATCCCAGACACCCACAACCACACCCACTTACACACCTAAACACATGTAACCACACCCCCACACCTACCCACCCACATATGCACACACACCTACACTCCAACACACACCTACACACTTAGAAATCTACGCCCACCTCCACCCACCCACACTCCCACACCCACACCTACTCACCCAGACACAGGTTTCTAGTCAAGTCCAGCATCTTAACCGGAACACGTGGAGATAAACCACCTCCACCCAAAGCCACACAATCTGCCACCGTCCACACGCCACCGGCAAATTACTCAGTCCCACCAATTTCCGGGAAGCCTACAAACACGCTGAGTTTTTTTTATCACTCTCCTAGCCAGCAGCTGGGCACCCAGACACTTCAACGACTGTCTCAGGTAGAGACTGTATCTCAAGAGCTCCAGGTGGCAGGGACTTCGTGCATGTTTTGTTATGTTATTGAACATTTCATGGCAGGCACTGCACATTGTGACATTCCCGTGGATACGGCAAGAGAATGTCATATGGCATTCCCATGGGCATGGTAGGACTATGCTAATTTCATGCCTTTAACAATTTTAAAAGATTATCACATTATTATGAAAATTCCTGGACATATATCACCAGACACTGACAATACGTTAATTACTCTTGCCATTTTTTTTATATGAAAAAAGCTTTTGACAGTGTCAGTCACAAAATTATAGTCGGAGTTTTAAAGGAAATAAAACAAAGAGATGGTGGAGTTCAATTATTTGAATCATATTTACAAAATCGCGAACAAAGTACAAAAATACAAAATGAAATTTCGAACAACGCCCATGTAGAACATGGAGTCCCCCAATGATCCATATTGGGACTGGTACTTCTTAATATTTTCATAAGCAGTATAAAATTTGTCCGTGGTTTTCTTTATAAATGGAAACCATATGGTAGAAATAGAACAAAAAATGAATGAATGTATAACACATAAATAATCTGAATATTTTATGAAAAGCAGAGTGAAAAGAGAATCACTAAGCAAGATATAACAGGTATAACTCAGAGAAACACTGAATGAATAAATCAGTCAGTGAACAAATGTCAGAGCATATGATAGATCAGTAGCTTTTACATGGATAACCAATGTTGTATCCAATATGTTTAATGTAAAGGATGTGTAAATGAGTGTTCTTGTTTGCTTTTGTGTATATGTTTCGACAACAGTAGTGAAAATAGCCTATGATTATTGAATGCCATTAAAAATGAAGAATATATAAGAATATATATCAGAAAGTTCAGACAAAGGTTTCTAAATTACCGGTAGTTTCAAATCTCTTAATAACGGCATAAACCAGCATATTTAATGATATTGAACCTCGTTCGCTAATACAGTCCTCCCTGACCAAAGGACGTCCTTAATAGTTGAATAAACATGACCCACATCGTCCCCTGGGTCCCGTTGGCGTACAGAAAAGGGTCTTTATGTACGACCCTAGACTATTCAACAATCCCCAGATCCCTGATTTCGGTCATTGATAAACATCATGTAGCCTACATAGTCCTGCTATTCCAACTCCATATGTATATCCCTTTAAATGGTAACATGATAAACCCAGACTTAGAAACAACGTGCTCTGGGACCTGTTTCACTAGTTTCGTGACATGTCTGTGACACCATACAGACATTGGGGTTGTCTAGTTTCGTGACAACACAAGTAGCTTCCCTTAGGAAAAGACAGATCCAAAACATAAGAATTAGACTTATGATCTACACATCATGGACCTGTTTCACATATATGAAAAGCGGCACTAACAATGCAAGCAAGAATGGACAAAACGAAGTCTAATGTCTAATTCTTATGAAACCGGACACACCATCTAGACGCCATCTAGACATGTCACGAAACTAGTGAAACAGGTCCCTGGAGCTATCGCATTGTTCAATCTAGTGATAGATATATACCTCTCAGTATAATATGCAAACTCAGGTTGGGTTTTATGCTTCTACATTATAGCATCATTACCAAAGCCTCTATAGCCACTCTCCACCCTAAGGCCCCACTCCCCACCACTCACCCCTCTCCTACCACAACGCACGGCGCCGCTTTGGATTGCCTTCAATTAGTGTAATGGTGCGACGAAAAGTAGTGCCCCGCGTAGTTGGGAGACGCGGGCGGCGGTGAGACGGCGCATATTCCTACACTTGAAGCTGGAACTACATCCGTCGTTCTACTTCCCTGGTTCATTTCCCTAATGGTCCTTTGCCATTTTCCTGCCCCACCCCATAGCATCTGTAACTGTTAGCACAGGCGAGGGTATTATGAAAAAAACCTAGGGAAATAGAAAATTTGTTAAATCAATATCCCTTACAAATAGATCCCAGTTTGGGATCGATCGTGCAAATGCTGAGCTGCTCCAAAAAGCAATGCCTTCAGTGGATTGCACGCAGGGCGAGTACAGCCATAGCCCCAGGAGGGAGTGCCTACAGTGAGACCTGGGGGTGTCTTGAATAGAAGAACGAGAATGACTGAAGGACTACCATTAGAACTAACCATGGGCGATACTGACAAGGATCTCGATGAAGTTGCGTTGTTTAAACATGGTCGTTTAAGGCCTGGCGCCCACCTACTACGATAGAAATTTAGACCTACTGATATGGCACCGATACAAAAAGCAAATATTGGAGACATATCGGGAAGGTGCAAAATTGTAGACAAATGTCTAGACATGCCAATCCACCATGAAGAGTAACGATCTTTTTCAGTGCCTAATCGCAGAAACGTTGTCAACTGTCTGAAATTAGGTAACCTTCCGACGCAATTTCGATTTTTTTATCCGGAGGTGCATCGTATACAGACCATATCGGAGCCATGTCGTAGTAGGTGGACGCCGGGCCTAAATCTATATCGTTCAAACCTTTTGGTCTTAGTGGAAGACATATATATATATTGATCAGATATATTGGACAAATCAGATTGAGTTTCAAGATCATACGATTAGGATTTGTCATCCAGGAGGATTCTCTTTGGTGAATGACCAACTTTAAATCTAGTGGAGGACAAATCCTAGTAAAGTACAATGGCATTTTACAAATAAGCCCTCTTTGTACCTCTACGATTGAAGTATGTATAGGAAAATATAAAAGTATCACCCAGCTATACTTTCAGCTGCTATTTTGAGCCGAGGGTAGCCAAATTGTTTTATTTCTGGTAACCAAACTACTGCTATGACACCTCCTGTGGTTATCTTCCAATGCTATTGATAATGGAGGTAGGATAGGCCTATGGACGATGTGGATCAGGATTAAGAGTTTTTGAAACGCCCAAAATAATAATTTTTATTTATCTGATCTTCATGTAAGCTATTCTTTCGTGAAGACGTGATCTCACCTTAAGAAACGAGAATGCAGAAAAGACCAAGAACTTGCTGGCTTCCTATTGCCTAGTTTGAGTACTTAGTCAGCGACTCAGCAGTAGGTCAATTTGTCTAACCAAGAAGCCCCTATAATTCTAAAAATGTTGAAATCAAAATCTTATGGGATTCTGTACCTCGTTAGTGGTAATTGTCGCTGTCAGTTGCAGGTTAAAAAAACCTCAGGAAATTGGAATCCTACAATTCAGAAGAGGATATTGTGTTCCAGTAGAGAATCTCAGCAGGATTTGTCTCAGACAAATATCCTCTGAGGTACATGAATCCCAACGAGTGAATTCCATTTTACCTCGGACGGTCTGACCTAGGCCACGATAGCCTCTCCACATGACATCCAAACACGAAAGGGTTAAATGGCGAAATAAGACTGAACTGGAGTAGGGTTGAAATGGCTGTTGAAGGAGGAGGCTAAAAAGGGAGGCTGTCGTGGGCAGGCGTGGGAAGTGCTGAAGAGGAGAGGGGAGGAGAGGGTCACTTAATGAGGTGGGAATGGACCTGGAGGACTTGAGGAACGTTGGGTGTGGAGGGGGTTAATCGCCTCTGTATGAAGGAGTGGATAAAAGATCTTGGACTGTCACCTGGGGTCTATTTAATAATCAAGGGATGATAGTTAAAGTGTTGTATAACGAGGCGTAGCTGTTACGGCGTCTTAACCCACCGCTCCGACCACGGAGACGTAAAACACCTTCATTGGAACGAGGAAATTCACCATACAAGGGATGATAGTTAGGCTGGGACCCATTAAAAAACTTTTGGTCCTGGGGGAAGAATCTCCTGTCGATTGTGCCACCGATCAACGAGGTATTTGACGAGAGGAGACCGTTGGCGTCTAAGAACCACAGCCATCCATAGGGAGACTATTCCTGTATAATTAGTCCCGTTCAAGAGAAGTATATCATCGACAAGGACAAAACAAGCTGTAAGACAGTTTGGGGTCGTTGGGGACGGCGGGTTTTAATAACTGCAGGTAGCGTCACATTGTGGTATTTTCTGTTGACTAGTTTAATCTATTATAGTTATAAATGAATTTCCATATTTATATTCCATACTTACTCCCTCGCCAGTTCATCTTGTAAAGTCTGTGCAAAAATAACTGTAATATTAGGAAACGTCCTTACTATGGACGAAACGGTTCCTGTTCGAGGTCAGTGGTCGATTTCATACTGCCTGACGCCAGAGGCGGAAGGCAGTATGAAATCGAAGACTGACCGAGAACGAGAACCATTTCGTGTATAGTCATGATGTTTGCTTATTATTATATATCTATAATTGGGGAAAAACGCCATTTTAATGACATACAAAGTCGTAGTCACAGCGGGCACGAACATTATTATTACTGCACCCCTAGCAGCGGGCAGTATTTAATAGACATTCGGACACAGGTATATAATAATGTATGTCATTCAGAGTGTGTCAGTGGTACTGTAAACATCAGGGAGGAGGTGACTAACCAAAATGATGACTATTCCAATCCAACCAATTTGTTCACTAATAAATAGGGTTTACTTAGATGATTACTTTCTTCTCATAGAAACCAACACTACTTGGTATGTTGGGATAGGGATGTATAGACCAAAACTTTATTATGTGTTTCTGAGAGAGAAAACAATGTGATGATTATGAACAAATGGCATGTTCATCATTCAATGCCCTAACTGGTGAAAGAAATAAAAGTGGAGGCAGGCTTGGGATAAATAAAATTTTATCATTAGATGTAGTATATAAAATGTTATGTTGATATAATGAAATATAGAATGATAATAAAATATATATAGATTATGGGTGAACGAAGTAGAGACGAAAAATAGAATAAATGAAGGGTGGGTGGGTGGTGAAATAAAATTGGTGGTGACGGGTGTGTAGTAGAAGGTGAGAAGGCGGAGCGGGCGGAAATGGGGAGGACGAGGTGTAGTTGGGTTGAGAGACGGTAGTTGGGGTATGAGTGATGGTGAATGGAAATCTACACCATAGGGCAATGACATCCCCTGACCTACAGACATGCGAAACACGATGAATGAGGGTGGAATTATACCCAAAAAAGCAATATTAATAAAAGGTTTGGGTTTTATTCACTTCATCGGGCATTGTCTACAATACACTTGGCACCCAGCCAACTTGCCATTTCCACGATAGCTTCAGTGGGTCAATGAGATATTCTGGTCTCTGGTGACTGGTCATGTTCAGCTGAGCAGGCCTCTAAGACTAAGATACAGTGCCTCTGCACCATTCCCAATGTCACAGAGTTGGTGCGCAGAGAGTGAAGGAACAGTTTTCGTAGCACACTGAAAGTAAGTCTCTATAACCTCTCCCTAAACGAAAGTTTCACTTACATCAAATATGTCTTCTTGAGTTTGGTTCCAACAAATGCTACCGTTCCTTTTTGTTAGTGTTACATGAAGGAGAAGTCACTGAAACTTTGTGGGAACGACGAAGCACTACATCAGCCAACAACGCACCATACTATAAAATTCCACCTTTTTTCTAATTTCCGGATCTGAAAAGCCCATCTACTGAGAAAAAATAAATCATAGTCCATCAAAAACCTTGTTAACTGCTGTCTGAACATCAGGTGCACCGATAAGAGTTATCGATCTCATGAGACTGGGCGGTGGTGGTGTGGCAGATTAGATGTACCTGTTTGCTAGCGCCCCTCACCACACCTGACATTTCAATTTCCGTGTCAATACCACCTCTCAGCAGGTATCTACCCAGCAGAGGTATCGATCCCCAGCGCAGTAACAACAATGGATTAAGGGGTGGACATGGTCAGGATAGGCGCAGGCAGCTGTTATACTGCGTTTACACTATGTCCTGTCTCCCCTTGCAGAGAAGCACTGTGGAGGCACTAGGATGGACATAGGAGAGCGTTGGGGGTCGGGGTGGCGAAACGTGAATAACCGTAGCTCACCCTTACCACCAGGCAGAGGCCAGCGTGGAGGCAGCAGGATAACATAGGAGAGCGTAGGGGGTCAGGGTGGCAAAACATGAATAACCGTAGCTCACCCTTACAACTGGGCAGCGAGCAGTGTGGAGGCTCCAGGATGGACGTAGGAGAGCGTAGGGGGTCGGGGTGGCGAAACATGAATAACCGTAGCTCACCCTTACCACCAGGCAGCAACCAGCGTGGAGGCACCAGGATGGACGTAGGAGAGCGTAGGGGGTCGGGGTTTGGAAAACATGACTAACTGTAGCTCACTCTGACCTCTAGGAATTGACCAGTATTGACCAGCCAGTGAGCAGTTCTGTCAAATAATTTGGCCCGGCAGTCCCCATACTACACAGTGTTAATGAGATTCTATAGAGGAAACCCATGAAAGTTTAGGGTCTGAGCTCGTATCCTATCGAGTTTGAATCACGTAGTAGTTCACAAGGCGAAGCCGCGTGAATTGCTATGTGATTCAAATGAGATGGGATCGAGCTCTGACCCTAAACTTGAATGAGTTTCTGAATTTATCTCACCCTTAATATTGACTAATGGGCTAATATTTGTGACATTATCCCCCATTGGATATTTTTCCTAAATATCTAATGGGTGTTAGATACGAGGTTCCAATGTTAAATCTATGGAGAAAAAATATCTGGGGTGAGATAAATACTGGGATGTGACGAATGCCACATAACGTGACTGGACGAAACTGAACGCAGGTGACCGTATAGGGAACTGTGGACAGAACGTGAGGGACGTGGTCGAAACAGGGCCCTTAAACGTCCTCAAACCATGGCAACTTGGGCCCATAGTGTGAACATATATTTAGGCTTCCGTGCCATCTTCAACGGTGTGCTACGTCTCTGTGAAATGGGGTTGCGGGGTCACCCAGGGAACACCGGGAACATAGTGTACACCTAGCATTAGGGATTAAAGCACCATAGCAAAGATCATAGAATGAAAGTCCCTTTTGAACATGGACCAAATGCTCCAATATACTTCCTGGGTTAGGGAGAGATTATATAGGCTTTCAGTGGCAATGTGAAACTTATCTTTTTACTATCTGGGTTCACTAGGAGCAAATGGGCTACAGAAAATTATCCTGAGACTGAATATAACTCAAACCACTTAATTGTGATTCCACGCTCATTCATCAATGATGAACATATCACATGCGCACGGGGACCCTATTTATCCTTCTTTGTATACAAAGTACCCATTGAAACTGTATGGGGACTCAGTAAACCTCTACCCATTGATTAAAAACTGTCAAAAATGATAATTTACTGTTTGTAAGGAAATCGGCGTAAACGCCTCGTTCCATACAAACCGTAAATTACCATCTCGTTATGTGCCTTGTACAGCATGGTCAGGACGTTCTATATAAATAATTGATAAACGGTAGTTTTGTGGACAGGCCGCTCTGTAAACCACTCGAGGTTAACCTTCTTAATACAAGTCAATCTCTCATGGTTCACGTCCGTCTGTTCCCAAAATCACCCTCTCTTGTCTATGTATACGATGGATGATGAAGTAATATCCTGTTCTTAGCTCCAGTTGGGGACTGTATGAAGGGCAGACGGACACATGTGGCCATTGCTTCTCGCCTTCACCAATAGCCAACAGGTGGATAAACTATTTATCCCAGCGATCCAAAAGGTCAGTGGACAAACGTTGGCATATCTCTCCGGAAGGAAACCACATCTGGGGTCCCTCAAGGCACTCTTCTAGGACTCCTACATTTTTTACCACAACTCTCCTGGGTTTTTTTTTTACTGAACAGTCCACCAACAAGCAAACCGCTGTGGGATACAATAGAGGAGTGGGGTTGATCACGTGATGGATGACATCAAATTGGTCATACCAGCCGGGGAAGAGCGAATTACTCTGACGATTTGACCTGGAGATTGGCCTCAGGATCAAAGAGTCAACAGTGGAGGAGAAAGGTCACTGAAGGAACTGCTGAGTCACCTCCAACTCAAGGTAAAGGTGAACATCTGCGTACTGGTGCATCACATCTGACCTTATTTACCAACATCTACGCAGAGAAACATAGTCCGGAGGCACCATAGACCTTCACAATAACTGGCTATTAGGCCTATGTATTCTGTTGCCTACTTTGATATATGAAGGTAACGCTTGTGATTCATTATCTTTCTATATTCATAGAACTTGGAATTTGGCCAACATAAAGCTCATATAAGACACTTTATTATGTTAAACTTGAATGATAATGATTTAGAGACTTTAAAAGCTTGTAGATCTAAATTTGGCAAACATAGAGCTAACCTTCATCTAAAAATCGTGGTTGCCCCCTGATCTGAATTCATACATTTGCGCCCCTGTGTTGTTACCTAGCACCAAGTTCAGGATTGAGCTTCTGCTCTCCCTTGTTGATGTGCATGTTGATTAGTAAATAAAAAAAAATGTTTTATTGAGACTCTCTGTGTCGGGTCTTGGTGTGAATAGGGGTTACCAGATTACCCAGCTCACTCAGTATTCCAACCAAGGTAGAGAGGACTGAATATAAGTCAGAAATGGATTTCTCAATTTAAAAAAGAAGTTATAACTATGTACCCCATTATAAAAATTATAAATTTGCCAGAAAGTAATATATTTGCTAAACAGCATGAGCGTATGCAGTAATGACCATTTGACAAGCTATTAAGCCCTTTTTCCAATGATATAGGCAGTTCCATGTTCGATTATTGTGAAAGTCGTCCCGGTCTTTTGTTAAATTATTTTTATTAGTACTGTAGAATGGTACAATAAGCGGCCTCTGCGTAACAGGTATTCTGGCCATCTTCCATCATAACAGGCAAATGGTCTGGTCACTTACAATTATCTTCGACCAGCAAATACATACAAGCAAATATGAAAAGGAAACACAATTAATGAGGGATGAATTAATGACATGAATTGATTTGAGTGTAGTGAATTGATTTTGGTTCGGCGAACAATATAAGATATGGTATTATTCATATATACAAATATATATGCACATGTATATAGTGAAATTGCATCAAGTGATCCCCGCGCTATTTGGTTGTGGTTATACACAAGGGAAAAATGTCTTTGCCATGAGCCCCACACACCTCTCTTTGCCATTAAGAGAAGACATTATCAGCAGCGCTTTGTGACAGCATACTCACAGCATGCCGAGCACACAACCCGAACCACACAACACTCAGGGCTCACAACAAACGACATTAACACAGGAAACATGCCGCAATACAGACGCCCAGCCGCCTACAATGACACCCCGAAAAAAACCCACCCAAACTCAGCCGGGCGAGAAAACGACGGTTTTGTGGGCACCGCTTGACGAGATTACAACGAGATTACGACGAGACTTGCACAAAGCTGGGACGCCGATTGCTTCAATTAGCGCATGCGCGCGCAGACAATGGACGCAGCTCGGAGACGCGGCGCTTAATTGGCGTTTAATCCGCGGCGCGACGAGCGACTGATTAGCGAACGACGGATCGTGTTAGCGTTAAAACGGACGAGCGAGCGGGCGACAAGGAGCGGCAGAAAGCAATGAAATTGAACTGGGAAAACACTCACTGAATGAAGACAATATCCAATATAGGGCCCTACACTAGAGCTACAGGGTATAGGCATTTATCTCATCCCCGGTATTTTTCTACCATAGACTTAACATTGGGGACTCGTACTCAACGCTCAGAGAGTGGTGCAGAGAAATACTCAATGGGGATGTTGTCACGAATTTGAGCCAATTAGTTAATGAGAGGGGTGAGATCAGATCTGAACCGCATTCGATCCATAGTGACTCAAGATGTGCCATTCATTTCGGATTGTTAAATAATCTCAGCCAGCTTTGCCTCGAGAGATTACTATGTACCAAAACCCATGGCATATTTCCAGTGGATATGCATCTCGATGCAGTTTCTTATTATTCTGAAACTACCATGCATAAATGAGCCCACATTAGGAAATAATTCATGGAATTAGAAATTGTGATTCATTTAATATATTACCAGCATGTATTTTACTTTACATGAAGTATAACTTAGATGGATGAAAACAACGAGGGAAACCTCGTAATTACCATACACCATCTTGGCTCTACCTATGAACATTGACTATGTCATAAATAAACACTCCTCTGACTCATCAATTTACTGTCTCTCTCAATATCAAACTGCAATAAGACTATTCAATAAAATCTTACTTAGGCCTCTTTATTTAATGCTCCAATGCATATCCTTAAAACAGGATTGACATTACAACCATACTTATTCCTTGTATACTCCCGATGTCTCGGCCTCGTTCCAGTAATATTACAGTATATACATGTAAACATATAGTATTGAAAAAAAAGTATACATAAAGTAAATGGGAAAAGCTGAAGACAGGATACTCTCGTTGAATGAACACACACTTCTTCATTATATATCTCTAATGTATAAGTTCCTAATATATAGCTTTATATGTTTCATTTCTTAAACTATCATGAATTAAGTTCAGTAATTAGTAAGTCATTCAATGCCCCAAGTATAGTATAATAATCTATAACTAAGTGAGATTGATAGGCACCGAAATCAAAATGGCGTTGTATTCATTTTACCTTCTTGGCACAGAGATTATGCGCAGTATGAAATAAGATGGTGATGTATGTATAAAGGAAGTATTATTGTATTAGCAGGAGATAGATTAATGGGATTTAATGGGTTTTTTTATTCTGGTGGGTATTTTCAGCGTCATAGATGAGATCAGGAATCAAGCACGCATTAAGAAGAAATCTGAAAAGACGATCAGAAATTGTCGACCAACATTGAGCTTATAGTTTTCTTTAGTGTACTACCTGTACTATATTGACTGAGTAATGGAATCATCGCAACCTCAGCCTGTCGCTATTATATCAATTTTAAGAGAAAAGGTGATACATGGAATACCGGTTTCCGTTTAATAATCTAGGATCCTACACGTGGGCCAGGTATGCCATAAGGCCTTTTTCCATTGGCCGACAAACACGGTGTAGATTTTCTGTGTTCTCCTAATAACCTATTTCCATTTTGTGTCAACAAAAGGTCCGTCGGTGGTTCATAGTTGTATATCGGTGGTGGCCAATGGAAATAGGCCATTAGCAGAACACTCAAAATCTACACCGTGTTTGTCGGCCAATGGAAAAGGGCCTATAGAGACCCAGATACGATGTGGCTCAACTTTATTCAACATATATGGACGACCTTATGGACGCCTGAAACTGTCTCAATGAACCAACTCAAATATTGCTAAACGCTAACCCTTGTTCGAGGTACAGAGAATGGTATACGATCCTAGATTATTAAACGGGGCCCTGGCCTATGTATGCACATAATAGAACTCAACCTGTCACCCAAAGCGTAGCGGGAGGCGTGGTTGGATCAGGTGAGAATACATATCCCCATGAATTTTTTTATTTTTTTTGGTAATTGTTTACTTACCGATAAAGTTGACATTCAAGGTAGTTAGCCTTGATCTTCCACATCGATAGGTCAGGTAGCTAGACATACAAAACATCAGCAAAAACAGACAGACAACTGACTAGACAGGACACAAAACATCATACATACAAGTAGTAACAAGTTTGATCATTCAATATATCACTAGTGTTTTAAGAAGACTGATTGCTCTGGAAGAAATATAGACAGATAAATAGATAAATCCCTGGTTATTAATCAATAGAATATTCATTAATATAGTTCATGTTTAACCTTTGTTTTAAAGCTGTTACCAATATTTGAAAGTTGTGTTTCTACTGTTAAACAATCTCATAGCTTACTTCCTAAATACAGAGGTGATTTTTTGTAAATTTCTAGATTTGGTTTCTTAACCTTAATTTTGCATTTGGAAATGATCAGTTGCTCTCATGATGTGGTGTGGGGCATACTATTTGTTGAGGTGGAATATGATATCTATATAAATCTAAATTAAGTGATACCTCTCATTGAAAACCCATTCACTCTTTAACTTTTAAGTGGGTAAACAGAGACCAATGAGATGGTCGTAGGGAGCTGCCTGCGTGACGGCTTTAAGTGAGAATCCCGCCTGATTTAACGCCTTGTCTCTGCGACCTGACGCGCCATTACTACGCCTCCTGAGGCGTGCTTAAAGATGACGTAAAGCAATTAGGATCCGTAGTTCCTGTAGTTCATCTTTAAGTAATCAATCACGGATTCAATGCCTGGTCATCAATGGAATGATCACTGCTGGGAGGTGGTTCTTTCTTTTTTTATCTAAGAACGATAAAAAAATTATATTATCGTGGTTTTTGTTGCATTCTCGTTACGAAATGTAGTGGTCTATACAACGGTCTTACTAGAAGATAACTGAAAAATCTGATATTTGAGTTTTGAAAAGGCGATAACTTTTACCGTATTTCGATCAGTTGCTTTGTAAAACTGATCGTTTGGAACTAATTTTTTATTTTTTTTTGTATTTGTGTTTATCCTGCAACGACTTTTTGATTGTCCCCACAGCATCGTACAAGCTTCTATATTCCTTTCACAACAATTTTTTTCGGATAATGTGAAGCAAAACATATTTATTTTTTTAGTACAAAATAGGCGTGAATATGTGACCTAAAGGTCACTTGATTGCAGGCTATCCTGTACAAAAAAAGAAATGATAAAATGAAAACTTCGAAAGATGTCTTAGAATGTTTGCGACCACATTTAAGATAAGGACTGATATGAATATCTGAATTGGCATCGCCGTGGTAGATCATATTCGTAGTCTCCTTACAGTCATTACCGTTCTTAGTTATAAAAACACCACCTAGGTATCCCTGAAGGGATTAGAACGAAATTGTTCTAAGGATATTGCATAGAGTCAGCTCTCAGGAGCATCTGAAACCAGTCAATATTGCATTTATAATCCACCTGAAGAAGGCGGATTTAGTCTTAGTTTCTTGATAACCGAGATGACAATAATCATAAGGTGGTGTCATATGGCGTAATCTGACGATTTATTTTCTGAACATTGTCTTTATTGTTGACAGAAACTTGTTATTAGCAGTATCATGGTTATAGTATTCCATTTCCATTTCCAATAATGGCCAGTGGAAATGAGTATAAAGCAGACATGGTCAACGAAAAACATTCACTTTACTGACAACGTGTAAAGTTCCAGTCTATCATCCCTATTTGGAACAATTATATTGGTTTCAATGTGAAGAGTCATCTAAATTGCCCTATTCATAAGTACCAAAATGACTGCATTAAGGCAGTTGCCATGTTATAGTAGCTCCTCCCTGTCTTGATGTTGACCATACGGCAGCCATGTAGTGAATGGCATATTTACCCTCATTATCGCTCCCTCTAGTTCCCAGTCTGGCCAAATGGGGGCAGGGCGCTATGACAATCACACTAGTTTGGCAACCAACCCCTTCTATGATATAGGGGTTGTTGGGTTAAATCCCACATGTTATCCCTCTGTGTTCGCCTCAAACCAAGTCGTTTTGTTCTATGTAGGCTCTAAAAGCAGAAATACTCAATAGGTAGAATTCATAGCTAAGCAAATTGATAAATAAGTCTGGCTTTATGGGGGTTTTATTCTAAAAATACACACAAAAGGAAGTAACAAAATGGTAAATTGCCTTCAAGATTATGACTAAACACACTCTCCAAGCATTACAAAAGGTCTGGTAGGAGAGTAACAAACATGTACCACTACCGGGTCAAGGAGGCCGCTTATTTAACCCGACCAGAGCTAATTTTGTATAGCTCTGGTTGCCAGTGTAACATGACACCAAAACCTGAGTTGTTAGTAACATAAGCGGCCCTCCTGGCATGTGCAACAGATCAGAACGAGACTGGTCAATCCTGATTGGCTGTTGCTTCAACAGCCAACCCCAGCACAGAGTTTACCAGCTTACCCTGTACCAAGATGCCACCTGCTGTTTGTATATAAGCAGATGCATTTGTCCAAATGAATCAATTAAGTTCTTGACTCATAGTAGTACATAGTACATCTGTGTTTGAGTTCTTACTCCCTTCTTCTTAATGTTCACGCTTTACACAAGTAAGGCTCAAGGCTTTACAAATGGTCACCGTTCCAAGCAAATTACCCCCTTAAGCGGGGTGTCCCCTTAACCGGGGGTTTCAATCTGTAGATGGTTAAGCTATGTTACCTTTATACAGGTAATACCATGGCATAGAGACAGTGTTTAAACCACACAAACACCCAACATACCCCTACCTGACGCCTACAGGAGCCTACGCAGGCTGTTACCTGGGCAAGTCCTGCATACTGGACTTCAGGGCCCTGTTTTTCAGTCACGACATAATCAGCCAACGATTCCTTAAGATATCTCTGCGATTGGAAGACTGTTTGGAAGACACAAAATGGCGGCTGTGCTATAGACACGGTCTCAGTGCGGCGCGCTCGATCGCCGCTAAAAGTGTCTCAAGTATAGAACTGTCTCAGGTTCTATCAAACCTCACTGTGCGTATATAGAGGATTTCCTGTGCTTCTCATACGAATTAAGCAATGAAATTTTAACACGAGTACGGGATACATATAGCCTATAATCGTACCAAATATGAAGAAGAACGGCCGTATAGTTATGAAGTTATCGGCGTTTGAATATGAAACATTGAGCTATCGATTGGATATCGTACACGCACTCTCCTAGCAGATCTTCCGCGGTGTAGCACGCGGAATCTCTGCTGGGAGAGTGAAATAAGCGCATTCGATGTCAAGGTCGCCGCATAAATTAGATCACATGATAGTAGTGGTACACTGGCCACCAGAACAACATTTGGTATGACAAATTTCACACGCCGATAACTTCATAACGGTGCGGCCGTTTTTCTTCATATTTGGTACGATGATAGGTTATATGTATACCTTACTCGTGTTAAAATTTCATTGCTTAATTCTTACGGGAAGTGAAGTTGCGCATTCTGTACGACATGTCCATAGATGTCTTAGGTCTAAGACACTTTGGAAGACATTTGGAACCACGTGACCCTAAAGATGTCTTATCTATAGTACACCTGACTGCAGCCTAAGTGCTCTTGACAGACGATCGTTGGCCGATCCCCAAAGATGTCTTATCTATAGTACACTGACAGCTGTAAGATATCTTACAAAGAGGATATCGTGACTGAAAAACAGGGCCCAGGGTCGTCCAAAACCTGCTCCAAAGAGCTCGTTCTGAACGAATTCAGCGGATACACTTCTTTAAGTATTAAAGTATTGTCGTCTTAACCATTACATAGTGCTACATATGTACGTTTTGAAAACTATCAATGGCCATCCTTGTTTTGGGGAATCGGGGAATTGAGGACTTGAGGAAGATATGTTTCCTATGTAAATCAAAGAAGTACAAATAGGCCTATTATACCTATTGGTTTAGGTCAAAATAGACAAAAAATTGTATTTTACTCTTTTGGCATTAGAACCAGCATATCACGGTAATATAGGGAAACGGGCTTACTGTCTCCGTACGTATATACCTTAAAATACCCAATATTTAACCTTGCTTCTGGGGGAGTTTTTGGATTTCCCCGCCGTACATGCCCCGTACGCCACATACATTTATAGACCCAGTACGTCACTTAGGTGTCGTACGGATATATATACGACATGGGTAGGAGCGGGCCATATGTGAAGAATATACTACCACAGGTATATAATAATATATTTGATGTGACACAGTGCTATGCCATCCGCATATTTGGCATGACAGCGGGAAAACTCTCATTGTCTTCCCTCTAGGTAAGGACTACAGTACTAATTTTGTTTTCTACATGGCTAGAAATGAATCAAAAGGAAAAAAACTGCATCTCAGGATAGACACACACTTCACTCTCCCTGCAAAAGTCTAGTCAGTTGTGTCGCTATGTGGGGCTAAAACTCCAAGCAGATTCAACAAAAAAGTATATTTCATATATAGTAGGCAACAAGTGTCAGTTAGAACTGATAACTGTCAGTTTTTAGAAAGCACTAGGTAGCGCCAATCTGTGTTGTCGAATATGCCTTTAAACAAAATAATCCCAACTACAGACACCTCCCACCATTACTCCCACCTCCATTTAGCCACACGACCGCCCTGTCCCAGTCATAAATTCACTCCGGGTACAGTACCGAGCCACAGGAGGAAAAAAATTATTTTGCTTATTAGCAGAAAAAACGGCCGGTCGTTGGTCAGTCGATAGCTGGCTCTATCGTCACTCAGGCGTGACGGCGGATGTCACGGTCGAGCTGCTCCGCTGGCTGGCCGTCGTTACAGATCGCGACTGGCGATAAATCTCCTCCATTTCGTAGAGAGCGGAGCGGCAGTGCCAGCTCTGAATGGAGCGGACAGAGGCATGCTGACGCGGAACGCATATGAAAGGCTGCAGCTGGAATAAGCTACCACCGCCGAATCGCCGATAGAGGCATATATACGGGCGTTTACACAAGACGACTGTGGGTGATAATTCTTGAGTGTAGCACCACCTGACGATTTTGCGTCGTCATCGGCTCGAAATCGTCACTGCAATAAGAAAACATCGCCGAATCGCCAGATAGAGGCATATCCGGGCGTTTACGCTAGACAATTGTAGGAGACTATTCTTGAGTGTAGCACCACCTGATGACTTTGCGTCATCATTGGCTCGAAATCGTCACTGTGGTAAGCAATCATCAGCTAATAGCCCAATAAAGCCATATCCCGGCGTCAACACTAGACGATTGTGGGTGACGATATTTTAATGTAGCCCCACCTGACTGCATCGTTAATGGTTCAAAATCACCAATGGAATAAGCTACCACCGCCAAATCGCCCGATAGAGGCATATCCCTGCATTTACACAAGACGATTGTGGGTGACGCTTCCTGAGTGTAGCACCACCTGACGACTTTGCTCAAAATCCTCAGTGAAATAAGAAACCATCCCCGAATCGCCAGATAGAGGCATAATCCGGCGTTTACACAAGACAATTGTGGGTGACAATTCTTCAGTATAGCACCACCTGTCGTCATTGGCTCAAAATTGTCACTGGAATAAGCCACCACCGCCCCACCTGAATGCGTCGCTAGTGGTTCGAAATCGCCACTGGAATAAGCAACCACTGCCAAATCGCCTGATAGAGGCAAATCCGGCGACGATTCTTGAATGTAGCACCACCTGACTGCGTTGTTAAAGCAGTGGTGCTCGATTACATAATATCAGCCGCAATAGTCATCAACCCAAGAATTTCCTAAAGCATTTATACTTTTATATGTACCGATTCCATGCCTTTGACAGTTGAAAGTCATCAGGTGGTGCAAAAATCAAGAATCGCTTGGTGTAAACGCCGATTTAGGTGAAGAGCAGAACGTAATAGGCTCCTTTAGATGTTAAATATAAATCATTACTTGAAACATTTCTTGGGCCGACGATTCTCGGAAAGATTCATTCTCAGTGAGCACCACCTGACGATTCTTCCCTGAACGATCTACAATGGTGGTGTTTTCAGTCGTCTAGTGTAAACGCGAGGTATGAAAGGCTGCCTGTGAAATAAGCACACACCGCCGATTCGCCCAATAGAGGCCTTAGATAGGGCCCCATGCCACTGGCTGCGGCTAATGCATGGGGTACGCGAATAGAGATGTAAGGTGGGGTTCCCTTTTTTAACCCCTCAAGGCAGAGTAATGGGATGAGAGCATAGTTCGCTTTCCCGTGCCGGTGGATCGTAAATATCTCCCTGCTATTCACATATTGCCGTGTTGTGATGGCTCGCATGGTAATCTAGTTGATTGCTTTGTACCCAATACCCAAAGGATTTCGTGACACACTGGGAGATATATTTTTCATCTTTACTGGTAAATGTGACTCGGTATTGGACTTGGGGTATAATCTAGAGATTGTTGTCCGATGGCAATGCAGTGCTGGTGGAATTAGTTAATGACCATATGGCCGATCATTGAAAGATCATTGTTTATCATCACTTAAACGCATTGCCACTTATTATGTAAGGGACCTGTGTGCCCCCAAAATAAAATCAATAAGGATATGGAATTGTATTTAATAAAAAAAACTTGTCTGCGTTGAATTTACCGTATGTGCCGGCTCGATATCACACGGAAAAAATATGGAACTGTATCAACATTACCAATCTGAAGGAAATGTACAAACACGACTTGAAAGTACCATGTAAACATGCTTGGATATTGCGCAGAGTCAACTCCGAGGAGCATACAACCGCTTGTATCTGAAACCAGTCTATATTGTATTTATTATCTAACGTTTCTGGACAAGTGGCATGCCGATATTGGTTCGTTTTAGTTATGCAGTCTATTTTTTTGTACGCACTATTTTTCTGTATGCGCCGCCAGGAGCATACAACATATCCGTATGCGCCGGGTATGTCCAGATATACTCCCTATGTGTTTTCTATGGACAATTTGTATTAGGTGGATAATAGATATAGGACTGCTCCATTGTCTGATAGCGAACGATGTCTGGAAATTCTAAATATCAATTTTCAGAATTATACATCTACCCTAGGACTGATAGGTTCTAACATTGTAGAGTAATTGTAAATTGATGTTAATTCTAACGACTGGTGCCACCTATTGTCTAGTAGAGTCAACTTCCTTATTCATACACAGTGTCTTCTCAATTCCTTCTCGGTCACTGTACGACATAGATCGTATATATTTCATTTTTACCCTTCCACACAGACCTTGTATAAATCACCTTGTTTTATTATCTCTCTTATTATTTTATAGTATATCATTATCATACCAAACTGTATATGTTTTTATGCTTTTACAAATCAATGAACTCGAACTTTATCTCGTTTTAACATGTTTCATTATCCAATGTCTTAATAAAACTTCTATTAGGCCGTCCAGTCTTTCCTACAATTGGTGAAATTACAGTCATAGTTACAATTATAGAACCTACAGACATTTTCTTTTTTTATACTTAAGTTTGCTCACAAACCCATGTACACATTCATCACACATCCTGCTCGGAATGTCTGCTCTCAGACCCGATCACATAACTGCTGGGAACTACTGGGAATTGCTCGGAGCTGCTCGGGACTGTTCGAATCTGCTCAATTCAGCAGCTGGGAATTGTTGGGAACTGCCCAGAGCTACTTGAATCTACTCGATTCAGCTGCTGGGAATTATTAGTTACTACTCAGAGCTGCTCGATTCAGGTGCTTGGGAACTGCTTAATACCGCTGATCGGAGCCGCTTGGAGCTCGTGGTAACTGTTCGGAGTTACTCATAGCAGCAGAAAGCTGCTGGGAACTATTGGGAATTGCCCAGAGCTGTTCAGAGCCGCTACTTGGAAATGCTAGGTTCTATTAGCGCTGCTTGAAGTTACTCAGAGCTGCTTTGAACTGCCCGTAGCTGCTCCGAGCTACTGAGAACAGCCCGAAGCTGCTTGGAACTTCCCGTAACTGCTCAGAGATACTGGGAACTGCTCCTAGTTGCTTGGGACTCCCCGTAGCTGCTCAGAGCTGCTCAGAGCTACTGGGTACTGCCTCTAGCTGCTTGGAATTGCCCGTAACTGCTCAGAGCTACTGGTAACTGCTCAGAGCTGCTTAGACACTTACCGTAACTGCTCAGAGCTACTGGGAACTGCCCGAAGCTGCTCGGAACTGCCCGTAACTGCTCAGAGCTACTGGAAACTCCTCCTAGTTGCTTGTACACTTACCGACCCCCGCCTACACTTACAGACCCCCACCTCCCCACTCCCAGCAGGAACCCCGCCGGGAAAGCCCACACATGCGAGCTGCTCTATACATCTCCTCATTGACCTAATCAAGACCCTGTCCATTGACTTGCTGAGAGAGCGGCACGCGAGCGGCGGCCGCCGGACATTGAGCCACTCACTGCCGCCCGACATCGCCCGGCGAGTGCCTTCTGATGTCAACAGAGGCTGCAGGCGGCGGACGGCGGCCGGGAAATGGGCGAGCAGCGGCCAGGGGCGGCGGTGTACACGGCAACAGGCTGGGGACATGTTTATAGGGGATGTTTGAGAAACGTCTGACCCCTACCTGCCCCCTGGGGTATTGAGAGCTCGGTAGGAAATGACGCCTTTTAGGCTGAATATAATGGAAGGATAGTGGGAAATATATACATATATGGTCTATGATATGTTGGCTTTATATGATCTCAATTAGAAATTGAAAACTAAAACTAAGAAACTATGAACTAATGTAACATATATATGGTCTATTTTGGGATGAGGGGTCGATAGGAGGAGTGTAATTAAACATAGACATCACCAGCACACTGCGCTTTTCAAGTATTAAACGGCCGACACTATGCTACGCTGGGTAAAAACCTAAATGATATATTTTCCTGGTTTTATATAAGAATTTGAAATAATCCTTGCAAGTATATCCGGATACCTATTTCAAATTTTCAGAGTTCTTGAAGAAACCCCCGAAAACCCATTACATTGTGTCTTAAGTTGCATACCATGCAATTTTGATAGCGTCGCATAATATCTCTAAGTAATCTGCAAATTTCATAATTTTCTGATGAATACTTCACATGTTTTCGTGGCTAAATGCAGTGAAGAGTGAGGATAATGCTGGTTGGTTGCAGTTGGGAGAAGGAGATTTTAGAGCTGTTCCTGGGGTCTCTGTTGGAGAGTGGAAGCAGTGAAGGGTGAGGGTGATGCTGGTTGGCTGTAGTTGGGCCAGAGGAGATTGTAGAGCTGGTCCTGATGTCTCAGTTGGAGAGTGGAAGCAGTGAAGGGTGAGGGTGATGCTGGATGGTTGGAGTTGGGCCGGAGGAGATTGTAGAGCTGGTCCTGGGGTCTCTGTTGGAGAGTGGAGGCAGTAAAGGGTGAGGGTGATGCTGGTTGGTTGTATTTGGGAGGAGGAGATTGCAGAGCTGGCCCTTGGGTAGCCTGGAAGCCTGGTCTATGTGTTCACTCAGATATAAGGCCAAGGTAACGCCCGCCATTTTTTGTGTGCATTATGGGTAACATCTCCATGTTTACGCTGGTTTACACGCTAGAGGGTGTGACAAAATCTGTTATAAACCTGGCAACAATGGCCTTTACTAGAATCTATGCAGCTGCTTGTAAGCGCTAGCACCACAAAAGATCTGCTGGGAGAGTGGGAGAGAGGTTGTGCTGGTTATCGTTGCCACTACAAATAAGCGGAGAACCAGCGAAAGTTCAAAGTCGCAACTAGCTGGGTGTTACCTGTCGCATATTTCATTGGGGCAGGGAACGAGTCTAGCTCTTGGGGTCTCTGTTGGAAAGTGGAGGCAGTGAAGGGTATGGGTGATGCTGGATGGTTGGAGTTGGGCGGGAGGATATTGTAGAGCTGGTCCTGGGGTCTCTGTTGGAGAGTGGAAGCAGTGAAGGGTGAGGGTGATGCTGGTTGGTTGGAGTTGGGCCAGAGGAGATTGTAGAGCTGGTCCTGAGGTCTATGTTGGAGAGTGGAAGCAGTGAAGGGCGAGGGTGATGCTTGTTGGTTGTATTTGGGAGGAGGAGATTGTAGAGCTGGTCCTGAGGTCTATGTTGGAGAGTGGAAGCAGAGAAGGGTGAGGGTGATTCTGGTTGGTTGGAGTTGGGCCAGAGGAGATTGTAGAGCTGGTCGTGGGGTCTATGTTGGAGAGTGGAAGCAGTGAAGGGTGAGGGTGCTGCTGGTTGGTTGTAGTTGGGTGGAGGAGATTGTAGAGCTGGTCGTGGGGTCTATGTTGGAGAGTGGAAGCAGAGAAGGGTGAGGGTGATGCTGGTTGGTTGGAGTTGGGCCGGAGGAGATTGTAGAGCTAACCCTGGAGGTCTCTGTTGACAGCGTTGTCAAAGAGGATATTTGCGACCAGCAGGCACAGGAAATTGAGGTCCTGCGGAGTTTATCATAACAGTTGCTCAACCTAGACAGAACACGCCATACCTTACTATCCGGTGTGGCGGACCATAGTCGAAAGGGGCTTTGTAGATAATACATGGTCATGACTTGGAATACAATTCATATGAGAAATTATAGAGGCAAGCATGGAGATATAAACATGGAGAGAGAGAGAGAGAGAGAGAGAGAGAGAGAGAGAGAGAGAGAGAGAGAGAGAGAGAGAGAGAGAGAGAGAGAGAGAGAGAGAGAGACAGACAGACAGAGAGAGAGAGAGAGAGAGAGGGAGAAAAAAGACATAGAGGGAGAGACAGACAGAGTCTGCGACATGCTGAGAGATGGAGAGACAGAGACAGCGAGAGAGATGGGCAGGCAGAGAAATACAGAGACAAGCAGAGACAGAGAGATAGTCAGAGACAGAGACAGAGAAAGATAGAGAAAGGGATATGGCTACTGGCAGAGATAGAGAGAGGAAGAAGAAGATTGTGTAGTTTGATTTCAAAAGCAATGCTGCTTGGAGTGGAAAATCATGGCTAAGGATAGGAAAACAACCCTTAAATCAGGAAGTTCGTACAAGGTAAATTTTGAACATATATAATCAAGTGTTTTGAACAAATTAAATCTAAACTAAGATATTGGCTTTAGAACATGATCTTTTGTACACAATTCGATGTTGTAATTTTTCTCGGTCCACCTCATGATTTCTTCTATACGTTCATACCGGCCGCTACTACCCAATGTATACTAAGGGCCATGGGGTACAGTGATCCGATTGACATAAATAGTAGGTAAAAATTCGCTATTTTCAGGTATATGATTGTGGATGAACGTGTGAGTATAATAATGGCTACTGTCACACCAAGCGCGGCACCGCCTACAGAGACATCTGACGGCTAGCGATAGAACTGTTTCCCTGGATCAGCGACGAGTCACACCACGTGACCAGCTCGCTCCTGTGGTTTGAACTTTTCAGACGTGGTTTCTACCTCCCACGCACCCCACAGATGTTGGGATTTTGGGTTATCCTTCATGAACTTTTCACTGTTTACAGTGTTATCAATTTCATCATATAACGAGTAAAATTATAAATTTGTCATTCAATTTTCACGTGAAAATTAATAAATCTTTCGTCCACAGCTCAGCCTCATATCATCATTGTACGAAAACAGGGTTACTGTAAAATTGAATATCAAAAATACGTGATAAAATCATCAAGTACATAATCACTCTGCCTTTGGCATCAGGATGACTTAACTGACGATTTCACACGTATATTCTTACAGTAAGCCTGGGAGGTTTTTTTTTTTAAGAAAACGATTAAAAAACCCATCATATCGCGTTTTTGTTACATTCTCGTTTTTGAAATGATCAGTCTTCATGGAAGACAGTCTTGTAAGACGATCACGACTAGATGATGATACACAAATGCTCATATTAAACAATGTATGTAATCAGTATGCATCTGGGTGCACCCCTCTCATAAGATCTCCCACTCTCTAAGAGTGGCAAATAAAGCCACTAGCCAGTATTCCCGCTAGGTGGCATCATTGAGATTATAGGAATCTTTGGGTTGCATTGATGGATGTGTTTAGCACAGGAGGCAGGCCAGTGGATTCTCAAGGCTCTAAGCCTGGTTCTTAAGAATTCATCTCCCATAGAGCATAGTGAGAACCTTGTACAGAATACCACTTTAAGAGTGTGAGGTCTTATGAGAGGGGTGCACCGAATGCATATGTACAGTTTTTATGAGATACTCATAGCAATTTGGTTGTGTCCTACCCCAAAATTTTCCATCCAATAGAATCTGAAGGCTTCAACATTACAATCACTTTTAATTAATACAACCACAAAGATATCTTTGCCAGTATTGCCCGTGTTAATCATAATCATAGATTTCGTTTCGCTCTTTCTATTTGTAAACTCAGCCCCGTTTCCATATAATATGGAGTCGACTAGCAGCGTTACAGGTATGAGATGGTGTTGGTTATTTTACTCCTCCTATCCTCTCATCAGGCTCTGCCATCCCACAGTAGAAATTCATCACGAAGCGAAACGTTTAAGGTGGAACATGAGAACTCTCCACAGGGTGAGGGGCGGAAACACGCTCAGGACAGCGCCTGATTCGATTCGTCACGGCACGCATGCGTCGACTTGGTTCTGGCCCTGACCGCTAGGAGCAGCACAGTGGAAAGAAATGTCTCAGAGGGTTGAACTTTTAAACCTTGTTTCCATTGGCCGACGAAAGTGGCACCGACAGCGACACACCCTAAAGGTCTGTCGGGGGTGCCACCGATTGTACGGCAACATCAAATATTGTATGAGGATGCAGCGGATACCCTGTGTTTACTGCATTTTGCATGTCTGTACCGAGTTTTCCCCTGAAACCTTGAGCTTCAATGATGAAATAAAAGCTGGTTGGTGGTGGTCTTGTTGTATAATCTATGCACAATTAATCGGTAAGCATTTCTCTACATGTCTTGTTTCCATTCACCGATCTGTGGTTCCCGCCTGCATAATCGGCCAATGGAAAATGGCTGTACATTGTTTCTATTGAGTTTTCCGGACATACACCGATTTAATCTTCATATAAGAACATTGATGATCGCCGACGAAATCAAAGCATTTTGATTATGTCAGTCTGTGAGAAATTCTGTCGGTTTTGGCTTTCTTATAATCCATGATACATTAATCAGTGAACATTCTCTTTCCATTTACCTATCTGCCACTACTATACCAAAAATAATCTGTAAGCTAAGTTCCAATGGCCGATTATTTTGAACCGATCTGCAGTCGGGAACCACTGATCGATTTTTTAGAACACCAGTGCTAGATCGGTGAATGGAAACAGTCTGGATTTGAAATGGTCACCGATGAATTATACAATAAGGCCACCACCGACTGACTTGGTCAATAACTGACTTATTCAAAACACTTTCAGTAACTTCATCGGGGAGACTTAAGGTTTCAGCATGAACATAAAATAGGTATGTGTCAGTAAAATGTAGGAGAAATCAAATTTATTACCCATCGATTACGGAGTCTTCATATGAAATGTATGGGGCACCTGGAATCAGCTACCTGAAGATTCTGGCATGTCAGAATCTCCTGCAGGAGATTCCGGAAAAATAGTCCTGTCCATAATGAGGTCAAATCATCATGTACTTCGAAATAAGTTTCTTGAATGTTCATTCAATGTTAATTACTTAGAAGCAATCAAAATAATCTCATTTACCATCAGAAATCATTGTAATAGCACACTTTGCATGATAGAAGTACAGGTTAATGGCGAACTATATTATTGGTGTAAGTCTACACCGAATTACTGCCACGCCTAACAGTGCTGTGGTGTCTGGAACTAAATATATTACAGAAACATTTTTATTGTAATAGATTTGTTATTAATCTTGTAGGTAGGTAATAAATACAAAAACGACTGGTTTTGTATACGAGTGACCGTAATCTCCTCGTAGTTGAGGACGTAATATCCTCGCTAATCGCCCGGATATTACTACGCGTCAGCTACTCAGAGATAACGGCCACTCGTACACAAAACCAGTGATTAGTGTGTATATAGACTACACTCCCACTGATCATTTGACACCGATTCACTGTCGGTGGCACCACCGACAGAATTTTAGAAAAACTCAATTAATCGGTTCCGTTTTCATCGGCTAATATAAAATTGCTTTTACGGTGGTTCCCGACTGCAGATCGGTGGCGAATAATCGGGCAATGGAAACAAACTTACATCTGGATTAAAGATGACAGGATTTGTCTTTTCTGTGTGCTTACTACCTCTGGCTTTCTTGGCCGTCTTTCATTGTGTGAGGTTGGTGAAATCGTTGGCTGTAATTGATGAATTTCGGATTGAGACTAATTGAAACTGGGAGGCGCCTCATACTGCACACAGCAGGCCGTTGAGATGACGTTCAGGGGCAAACAACTGCTCGCCGACTGCGTGCTCGGGAAGCTGGGCGTCTAATGGAAAACCAATGTTGGTGATGTTATTAGAAGAAGTCATCAAACTCCTCCCGAGACTCGGTGCCAAAGTCGACATGGAGAGTGAAGCAAATGTGCATGGTAAATCCAATCTCCATATCGGGTAACAATTAATTGTATTCATATATGCGGACTTGCCTTACTAAACAATAACCCGTTTTTCATTATTATAATATATCGAGGCACAAAGAAGAATTATGGTTTTAGCCATGGGAGTGTTTTGATCAACTATAGGCTAGAATATCATAACAACAGGTGGCCTGATAGCAACAGTGCAGTATCAGAGATTCATTATAATGTGTATTTTGCACAGAATTTATAATAAGATGCGATTAACAAGTATTTGAAGCCAATTTTGATTTGTTGCCTTACTTTTGGTATCTTGACTCAACTATATAAATGTGTTCATTACCATATGCATGTATTCACTGGAATAACTAGGTTTACAAAAGTGAACATAAATTCATTTCTTTAATATTTTTAAAATATCGTTAGTATTTGCCGTATCTTATTGCTGTATTAGAAATAACCAAATCATATTTCTAATGTATTTCTTTAGGATTAAAAATCATTCCGTCAATTTTATCTGATAACAATTAACCCTCAGGATCATCAGCATAGCAGAAGAAAGAGTCCAAGATGGTGACTGTTCTAATTCAGTCACTTTGTTACTAATACATATGGACAATTACTTTCCTCTCATTGAAATCAATATTACTGGTCACTGTAGAGATGTATATATAGACCAGGGAAGTGTTTATCATGGCATATCCTACAATACACAGTGGCACTACATATACCTGGTGATTTTCAAATACCGATAGTTATCAATTCAAACCAGTTTGTTTGACATACTTTGATAGCAAATGAGTGGTTTATAACATATTATCGAGTTTACCTTAGAAACTAGGTAAATTAGGCCATTTTGCATTTGACTGATTTATGTAGGAAATGTACTGAAAAATATAGTTTTCCTCAATTCATTCAAAAACAAAAACGGTAACCTATGATTTTCAAAACCTTAATATGTAGCACATGAAGTATATTTTGTAAAGGTTTGGAGAAAATTACATGGGTTTTACTATGTTAAAATTAACCTTTTTGAATTTCTAGATATTCAATTGTTATATTATCATAATATTGATCTCTAAATCAAAAACTAACGTGCTGACTTCCAATTTTTAATATGTGTTCCACAACACTTGGAGATCATCATATTCAATTTCCAGAAAACTGGCATAGGTTTTACTTTTCAATATGAATTGTCCGATATGCCTTTAAAAGAAATCTTATCATGGTCTCTTTTGAATTCTCGTTACCAAAAGTTATCCGTCTTTATGGAGGATAGTCCTACAAGACGATCAAGAGATAAGGTCTTGATGAGAAGGCCATAAATTTACCCTTTATTCAGGTCTCTTGCTAGGTGGATCTGCTCCTTCATGAAAGAATGTCTTCTGCTAAGTTAGGAAAAGCTGAACTATAAAAATGCCAAATGTTTCATGGAACTCTGAGAACCACATTTAAATATACGCAATGAAACTTCAATCGTGGTCACTATCGCTTGAGGTAAGTCCTAATCGTAATCGTTCAAACAATATCGTTCTTAGATTTATGTAGGATATCTCATGATGAAAGCCATATTGTTACTGGTAACACTGCGTGTATATCATGGGTGTCTAGGAGGTATTTTTAAAACTAAGAACAATAAAAGAATCGATCTTGTCCTGGTCTTTGTTGCATTCTCGTTACCTGAAGTGATCTGTTTTTATGGATGACAGTCCTACAAGACGATCAGGAAGTAATATTTTGACGAGAGGACCACAAGTTTTTCAGGTCTTTTTTTTAAACGCGAGTTCGATCCTTCAAAACAAAGTGTCAACTAAGAACCACAATTTGGATTGACACTCGCCTAACCTAAGGTTAGTCATAATGGTAATTGTTCAGCCAGTGTCATTTTTTGTTTTAATGACACCTGCCTCTTGGGGGTTGTTTGGTTACAAAGACTGAGAAGGCCCCACATTCAAATCCCATTTAAGCTCAATTTTTTACCCTTGTTTAAAAAAAAGAAATATTTCTGTTTCAGTAAGGACTCCTTTGAATGTCTTCAAGATAAGGAAAATATATTGGAGCTCAGGGATGATGTTGATCGGGGTATACTGATCTATCACCATTTTGGATATTACAAGAATCCATCCTTATTCTTGTCCTAACAAAGGAAATCCATGTTTGAACAAAGGACATTCCTAGAACCATATATGAAGATATCCTTTAGATATTAAATGGTACCCTGGACATTCAAAACAGCTGTGGGTGCTGAGAGGTGTTTTTAAAACTAGGAACAATAATGACTGTAAGACTACGATTAGGATCTACCTCAGCGATACCAATTAGGGTACTTATGTAAGTCTGTAATCTAAACGCAGTTGTCAGAAGTCCAAAGAAGTTTTCATCTTATTGTTTCTCCTTTGTACAGGAAGACATTTTGTTATGTACGATCCATTTTATATAGCAACTGATCGACAAAAGGTAATATCACCTTCTCAAATACAAAAAAGTCATGATTTTTCAGTTATTGTCTTGCAAGACCGTCTTCCATAAAAATCACTTTAGGTACCGAGAATGTAAAGACCACGATAAGATCAATTTCTTTTACTTTTTTTCTTTTTTTAATTTGAGCTTAGCTCTCTTTATTTTCAGTATTTTTCCGAGGATTGTGTTATACATGTGACTTTCCCTCGCAGTTTACATGTGTCATCCCACATAGTTCAAAGATGACAACATCCATTAAAGATTTCTATATTTCTTAATATTTCAGTCCAAATAGAAAGCCTAGCTGAGTTTTCAATATGATGATACCCTAAGATTGTATTCTATCGTTGTATTGGTTATCTTTCCTAGATTCATAAACACGCTATATCGTACACTATCGCCCACGGACTGCTTGCCGAGAGATTTGCCGGAGCTCAAGATCTACTACCATTAGCTCTACGGTGAATCCTGTGGATGATTAAGGCTGGTCCGATTTGGAGGCAATTTTCTAATTTGACTTTCATCTTTGAGATGAAAGGAGAGGCCTTGTCTGTATTGCGAGTCTAGGGACACCTGAGCTCTGACACTCTTCATGACATGAATATCCCACGATTATTCATATGAATAAAGAGGTCAGCGCAAAGAACAAATTACTGTACGAAACCCCATAACATGCAGTTTAAGTCTATGTCTGACTAGTCTATTTTGCCGTGCAGGTTATCCACATAGTCATTATACTTACTTCATCACAGAGTAAAACGCGACCGAGAATGTCTTTAGTGACAAAATATAGAATCGAATACTGTTGTAGTTGATAATCCAGAATTATGTCCCTACTCAATAAATGTAGCAGACCCTATAATGTAACAGACCCTATACTGTTATTCATGAGTTTAATCTATAAACCAACGCTGATTGTGTGGACAAGCGGTTTTGTAAACCACTCGAGGTCAACACTGTAATACCATTAAGGCCCGGCGTCCACCTACTACGATATGGCTCCGATATGCTCTACGATGCACCTCCCGATAAAAAACAAAATCGCGTCGGAAGGTCATCTAATATCGGGGCAGTTGACCATGTTTCTGCGATTAGACTCCGATAAAAACCCCATACAATGCGTGGTGGATTAGCATGTCTACGATTTTGCACCTTCCCGATATGTCTCATATATTTGGTTTTTGTATCGGTGCCATATCGGTAGGTCTAAGATTCTATCGTAGTAGGTGGACGCCGGGCCTTACTATCCACCAATTACAAAGTGTCTAGACTACACCTTTTGGGATTGTGTGACACACTTCCTGAATCACTGTCGCCAACATATGTCACCTCTGCCCGCTCTATTCCATGCACCATTCTCTCACAATCACCATGTATATTTTACCCACCGGCCAATAATTTTATATTTATCAACTTACAGAGGCACATTTTTTTATCATATTGTATTAATTACCCCATATTCTACGTATCAATCAAATCTACATTATGTCAATGCATTTTATGATGTCTTACCTATGACATAAAATCTATTTGATAAATACATCTTATTTACCCAACGTAGCCTCCACACTTTTTCATATCATTAGCTCGACTTCGGAACAGGAATATAGGGCACAAGGCCATTGTGCTATAGACAGGGCCATCTTGTCACCCCCCCCCCCCCCACCCCAAGACGCCATCCAAAACACCAGGTGGTGGGACCTTTTATAAATGGATTTGATCAAAAAAATTAGGGGGGCTTGCCATGGAGGAGTTTTAGCTTCGTCTCAATATTAGCTGTAGATTATAACAACTGATGATAGTACGTGGTTGCCTCCCGCCTACAATGGCGTAATCCCACAATTTCCTTGCGGATGCTGGCGGAACTAGTAATTACTCTGTGCCCTATAGGTAACCATCACGTATTCTACACCCTCTCTCTGCAGCGGCTTCCTCCTGCGAGCATTTACAGCCCGGAGGTGGGAAGTACAATGGAGGAATGAAGGAGGACCTGTAAACAGGCGATGTTCCTGCAGTGGAGGGGGAATCAATGTCAGCAGTTTTTTCCATACATTTTCTCTCGCCCCTGTACATCCATCATTACTGGAAGCCACCCTCTATCAATAGGTCACTTCCGGTGCCTTCCCGCCATGCCTCGAGACCGGAAGACTGCTCACCAACGCCGCCTGGTGGGCGGAGATAACACTAATCTCCCCGACGACTATTTGCGACTTAAGAACACTATCTCTCGGTGTCAATCTGCTGTTCCCTCATTATCGCTCACCCGTCGTTGACGGCATACGTATTTACTACGCCCTTGGGAACACCGGCATCTTTGTTAATTAATTAATTGATTACGAGACTTAAATTTTAATCTTGACACGCTTCACCGATGACGTGTTGAAGGAGGCAGTGCGAATCTGTCAATGAGATAACTGTATAGGTGAGGAAGGCCCGATGTTCTTCATAATGAATTATATCAATTAGTTCAGCTTTCCCAATCAATTCTGTTTTCGTGATATGGTTTTATTCCTGTTAGGTATGAGGGGAATGAGAATCAAACTCTCTGGAAAGGTAGTCATGTTCATGCAGTGAAAGTCCGCTAAAGGGACACCCACTGTAGGGGATGTTCCATTGCAGGGGCGTCAGAACATTTTGAAAGTGTGTGTGTGTGGGGGGGGGGGGGGGGGGGGGGGTTGAATTGAAAAATTGCTGACTTTTTTCTTGGTATGAAGTCAGACTGTGACATTGGCCTCTCCTACAGGATTTACCATAAATCTGGGAAAAGTCTGTGAATTTTCCATGGTGAAAAGTCAGGTAGCCATCATTACAGGCTGAAAAGTAAGATTTTGACACTTTTCCATGGTGAAAAGTCAGGGCTTAGCCATCATTGCATGCGAATTAGTCAGACACTTTTCTATAGTGAAAAGTCAAGGCTTAGTCAGTTGCATACTAAAATGTTAGATTTATGCAAGATAGTTTTTACACTTGATTGGGTTAAATTTGAAGGTGCTGACTTTGTTTGGGGCTGGGAAAAAAGTGTGTGTGGGGGAATGGGGGGTGGCCGCCCCCCTGCACCCCCCCCCCTATTCTGACGCCACTGCATTGACCTGAACTATCCCAACAGATAGGCGAGATTTCAACTCGACCAGGCATATTCCAAGCTTCTACAGCGGCGCCCGTATGGCCACGCTTTTTTCATCAATCTATAGCGATAGCCGGGTTGATCTATTCTAAACTCAGATTATCGTATGGATCCAGCGACTAGATGTGTTACCCTGTGGATGTGTTAACCTACAGGTTGGTTGGTTTTCGGATGAAAGACGAGTGATCCAATAACTCCTATTCACAATATACCAGACAAAACAGATAAAACAAGGTTGTATCGATGTTATCTATGAGTAGGGGGGCTATATATATATAGATATGTGATCCAAACATGGGAGAGCCGAAATTTTAAATAATTGATAATGTAATCCACATTAAAAATCGGTACTTTGATACAAGTGATAAGTATTTGAATCAAATTCTTATCCATATAGGTAAGAAATCGTGTTTGAGTTTATGAAGATACTGTTGAATACTTATGTATACTATGACTAGAGTGAAGCTTGTACACTGATTTGGTTTGTAACATAGTCGTGCGATTGTTACTTTGTAAAACACCTGTTGGGTGAAAGAAATAGTCAGAAAATAAATTTATTAAAAAAACCAAAAAAAACTCGGATCTTTTGTCCCCTAGCACCAGGTTTGAGGTAGCAGAACGGAGGAGTTGAACACAGTTAACCTAAGTTGAATAGCCTTAACTTAACTCAGCTTGGGTAAATGGTGTAGCATAAATGGTTTAACGATAAATGTGCGTAAAACAAGAAGCATGTGGTTCACGACCAAAGCAAAGTTAAACAACTGTCCTCCTTTAAAGCTTGAGCTGAACAAAGAAGTAACAGCAAACTGCGATCATTATAATTATCTTGGTGTAGAGTTTGACAGTGTTCTCTTGTGGGAAAATCAATAAAAAAAGGTTTAAAAAAATGTGAATTCACGACTATTTAAGTTTAGCAAATTACGTAACTGCTTGACAAAGGAGGCCGCCATCCATGTCTACATTTCAATTTTTTTTTTTTTTGTTGGGTTGGGGTTAGAAGTGTTCTGAGCCACGTTTTCTAAATCTAAATGTCTACATTTCAAGTATTGTCCCCATTTTTGAGTATTGCTCCTTCTTAATGGGAAGTTTTAAAAAAATGGACTGACATGAAATATATAAGTTACACCATCGTGGTATTAGAATTGCCACTAGAGCCGCTAGATGTAGGCATTCTGTTGACGACCTGTATAAGTTGATAGGTTTAAGACCTCTTGAAGTTAGAAGCAAAAAAAAATTGTGTCTGATGATGTATAAAAATAAGGTAAATAGTGACTGGCTTGATAAAGTGCCTGGGGAAACCAGACAGGCTGACAAGATCATCTTTAAGACCTTTCTTACTAAAAGCGCGACCATCTTTAGCTGTCCCTATCTGCGAGGTGCGCGGGCCTGAAATGCCCTCTCAAAGACTTGTCAAGATAGTTGTACAGTTGAGGCTTTCAAGAACTCTGTAGAACCTGAACTATGATGCTGTGTTGTTTACACCTTAATCACCTCTTCACCTCATTATCACCCTTGTAAATGTAATGTGTTGCCTCTCCTACAAGGAGTGCATACTCACAGATTATGTATATGTAATCATGTACCGACATTCCAGTATCCGAAAAACTCGCTCTGCGAGAGATTTATGGTAAATGAAAAATTAAAAAACGCCAAGAGGGTACGAAAGATCGCACCATGTGAGAGACCTCAAGCAGTTACTTCCTCAATGAAAGAACACATTAGTTGACCTGTCAGTATGGCGCCATTCTTTATTCCTATATACCCATTAGCGAACAATCTATAGTTACATACCGCTGCTGGGGGGTGCAGTAATTATGAGTTATGTATTGAGGGTGACGTTTTCGTCCCGGGATAAGATTTTCCTCCCGCTCTGATGTTTTCGTCCCGCCCTGATCATGGGATATCATACAACGCTGTTATTGTCAAACATTGTATATTGACAATGGCCACGCCCACACATGTTATCGAAGAAAAAAAAGACATATTTCAAATAAAAACATTAAAATGACAATCGTTAGTAAAAATAATGATTATAAATACAATAATTAAAACACTTACCTGTAACGGAGGAGAGACATTTCCGACAGGTCGTAGCTAGACTAAAAAATGTAAACAAAGTAAATCCATCAGTAAAAGAAGATAAAGAAAACACTATCGATGAATAAATTATTTTCATATACCTGAAATTTATCTTGAATGATTTAATACAAATTAAAGTAATTAAAACTTGTATGAAACTAAATACAGAAGGCTCAAACTCGCTCCGCACTCGAACGTAGACTGGGCGTCTGCTATTCCACATTGGCAGAAGCTGCTACTGTTTTCACGATAGACCTAGAAGGAACAGACTTATTGATTCTAGAAAATCATTCTGGAGGAGAGAAAAGTGAAGAAGAAATAGCAAGAGAGACTCGTGATGATTGGGACCTGCTCCACAATTATATACAGAGCAAAAGAAATGTCGAAACACAAAAAAAGACAGGCTGAGACATTGCCGCATTCCGTAACTACTTGGAATCAGAGCACAAGGAAACCTCAGCGATTGAGTCGCTAGATGCAGTGCGACTTAACTTCTACATGGGAACTTACTTCATTAATATGAGAAAAAAAGATGGTTCTGATTACGAGCCCGGCTCCTTTTCTCGGATATTTGCTAGTTTCAAAAGATTCCTTGACTCTAAGAAATATACAGAAAATATCAGGACATGCCGAGAAGTACTAGTGACACGAAAGAAACAAATCAAGAGCCTAGGCTTTATGAATAAGCCCAACAAGGTAAGAAACTATATTTTTAAGAAATGTGATATGCTTCTAAAAATTTTTAATATATTTTTAAAAAAAGACAACATGTTTTATAAAAAAAATTATATATTGTTGTTTTTTCCTGTGTTTTTTAAGTTAGGCTGATGCCTTGACACCAGCAGAGGAGGAAGCAATCTGGGAATTAGGTGCTTTTGATAAATCTGCTCCAATTGGTCTATGAAGTGCTATATTGTACCTGGCTACAAAATGTCTAGGTATGTGTGGACAGCAAGAAAGTCGTCAGTTATGTTGGTTTTTTTTCTTCAAATAAGCGAGGATGAAAAGGTTATAATTTTCTACGAGAGAACAACGAAAACATGTCAGGGCGATCACAAAACATCTCGCTCATTTCTACCAAAAATGTGGGAGAACGAAAACCAAATCGACCAATGCCCAGTAATGTTGTTGAAAGAATATGCCAGGAGACGGCCAAAAGATATGCTAGGTTCCGAGTCCCCGTTTTACCTTTGTGTAAACTACAAGCGTCAACCAGAATGCGAGATTTGGTTCTCGCGACAGGCAATGGGCCGGAATGAATTGTCAAAAATAATGAAAAGATGCGCCGAAAAAGCAGGAATATCGGGTAAATGGATAACAAATCATTCTGTGAGGAAAACATAGTGCAGTAATCTACTGCACGCGGGAGTTCCTCCTAATCTAGGTGCTCAACTTAGCGGGCACAAGTCCATACAATCCCTTCAACATTATGCTAGTGCGTCTATGGAACAACAGGAAGCTCTGTATGGAGTATTGAATCAAGGGGAAAGAAGGTATAACCTACCGTCACTGTCATCTCCTGTTGCAAACGACTCTGTCGCCCAGGTTAGCGAATATGTATATCCATGTTTTGTAGAAAGTCCAAGTTATAGTTTCCAAGTTCTGAGTTCTTGTGAATAATCCGTGTGTAGATAATTCATGTAAATAATCCGTGCACATATTCCTTGTCTTTTGCAAAAATGGGGAAATTATTAACATCTGTTGTAATTTCCTGTGTGTTTGTTTATATTTTTTCACAGATCCAAGAGAGGGAAAGATCATCGAAGGCTGTCTGTACCACATCACAACGTCCAGTTTCAGCTTCCCTTAGTGCTACTCGAGCGAAAAGAGCGTTGTTGGCAATCAAAGAATCTGGAAAGGTATGTAGAAAAAAATGCCCGCTACAAAAAAGTGCTACAAAATGCCACTGTTGCTGCTTATTTCAATAAGATTACCATATTCATGGAAGAGCATTGAGTGGGGTTCTGCATGCAAGAAAATGGCTCTTCTTTCTGTAGTGCCACATCATAGATTGATCCACTCGTTCCAAAGATCCCTCACACCATGCCAGACTATAACAAATTGCTAGAACATTCATATTTGCATGACAATGATACTGCTTGAGATTCTGCAAGGGGGCCTGATGACTAAGAACTGATGGAGCAAATCAAGAAAACAGTTGCTGCTAGATATTTGAATGTGAACAACCAAGTCTCAATAAGTGACTTCATTGAGAATTAGGTTCTAGGTAGTCAAGCTTTATGATTGATTACATGGTCAACTACAGCCTCAATTTGGCATGGGTTGCATCACTGATTTTGGGTTAGAACATTAGCAGAATCTTACAATTCAAAACATGTGTAGTGGGGCGGGAGTCCGGCAGTGTTCGGACGTTCTTCGGAAGATGGCATGAAGAGTCAATCCTTACCGTGTAGTGGTTCCGGGCAACGTTGCACACGAGAGTGATGTGGCGGAGACCGGGATTATATATATATACTCAGCGTTCACAGTAGGTCGACGGTCTGTCCTCGCGCGTCTCTCCCTGAGAGCGGATCCTTGGACCCTCAAATTTGCAGGCGGGTTCTCGTAACCTTCCTGGTGGTTAGGCGAGTCTTTTAGATTAGCCTCTCCAGCGTTACCTAACACACCGTGCTGGGGTACTGTACTTGTGGGAAAGATCTTCCAGATCTTTCTGGGAAGTAGTTTAAACGCGTGAGTTGTGTTTTGTGTTACGAAGTTCGTCCAAACCTACCGAAAAACCGAACCAACCTACGTAATTGTTCGTAGGGTGGGATCCCGCCAGGAACTAGCGTTCTGGAAAGGGGCTTCTAACCTGCTAGTCAGGCGGCGACCATCACATTGATGCCGTGACCAGGATTCTAGGTTGCTTGCACAACCCGGGATTCTCAGTAAATGCACGGAGCTGGTGTAACAACCAGGTTCAAGGCCGCGCAGGAGAGGATGAGGAGGTAACTTCTCAACTCCATTCCCAGGCCCGGAATGGCGATACGCCACCGGACCCAGAGGGAGGGGGTATTACCCAGATGTCAGGGAAAGAAGTTCGGAAAAGAACTGCCGCTCAGAATCTGAGCTCGACAGTTCTGCAGAACTTTAGTCCGGTGCCCAGTGGCCAAGACGGCCCCGCAAGGGATCTAGAGGAACTCAGTAAAATTGGGTCTCAGACAGATAGCCCTGGAGAGTCAAATACTCCCCAGGATGAGGAGGACGATACCTTCCAGGTAGCCTCTAAGTTGGCCCAGCAAGGTTTTCGTAGGCCAGAACTCCTTGCCGAGTTTGATCGGAAAAGGGAGGCCAGGGAAATGTGCCGGTAGCTGGAAGCTCGCAATCGCTGAGGAAGTAGCCAAACGGCATCATGCCTTAGAAGACCTCTCACACCGCGAGACAGAAACGCTAGCCAGGATTGAGCGACTGGACGATCATGTACATTACATGAAAGACCAGGCTCAACAAGCTATGACGGAACCATCTCAACAGATGCCTACGTCAAAAGCCGGCTGGGAAAATGTGAGGAATGATCTGTACTCTCCTACCCGGAAGTCAGATGATCCTGAAAGGACCCCTTCTAGATCCTATTCTGGAATAAGGGGTATAAGAACTCTGACTGTGAGCTTTCGCTTACCTTCAGAGTTACGATCTGGTTACCCGAGTCCAGAACACACTAGTAAAGCTATTGCCGAGCTAGGGTTCAGCTCTATCGACCAGGTTAGAGAACAAGATCAGGTGTTTAACTTGTCAATGGCATGAGCCGACAAGGTCCTGATTATGCGACCTGACAATTCTGCCAGAAGGAATGCTGTCATTCCGAAACCTTATGGGAAAGGAATGGAGTGGGAACTGGTTTTGTGAGGATATACAATGTATATATCTAAAGCGGGCGTTACGAGATGGACCCGGAGAAGCTACACTCTGCGCTTTCACCGTTCTGGTGGTACGGAATGGGATGAGTTAGTGGAGGTAGCCTCTTACTACTGTGGTCAGTTGGTAACACTGAATCCGAGATCCACTTTTTTAAAGAGGATCCAAGGTCGGGAGGAGACAACTTTCGCCTATGGGCTAGCTCTGCAACAATTGTTGATGGAAGTCTACCCAGGAACGAGGCTAGATTCTCCCGCATTGCATGAAGATCTACAAACACAGTTTGTGAAAGGGCTCCGAGATGATGACATCCGTACGGAAGTTATCTTGAAATGGGAGCCTGGCATGAACTTCATGCAGGTGCTCCGGATAGCAGACACCTATGAACAACGGTGTGCACTTTTTGGAAAGTATGCTAACCCAGGAAAAACTTCTAGGGTTACGATGGTGGAATCTTCCTGGCAACGGGAAGAGGAAGAAGAGGCCTACGAGTGCCATGAGCCGGAAGTAGAGGATATATACTCTCTACCGTACACTCAATGGTGCTTGGAAGGGGAGGTTTCCAGAAACGGGGACTCGGAAGAGGTAGAACCACTAGCTTTGGAAGGAACAGTAATGTACCTTCTGCAGCAGAGGTCAAACCAAAAACTGCGAAACTGGAGAACTCTTCCGAGGTAATAAGAATATTGGCAAAGATCAACGAACGACTGGGCCAGGTGGAGAAAAACCAGCTTGATATCAGACGTTGTTGGAGGTGCAACAAAATGGGACATATCTGTCCAGATTGTCCAGAGACCCAGAACATAACTACAGTGGAAACATCTCGTAGTCTACCTGCGTTACCGGTTGCTTCTAGAAGTGACATGGGAAACTAAGGAGGACTGTGGAGAGTGGCGACACTGCGGTCAGGGATAGTGTGTGCCAGAGTATACAGACCGGTGAGATAAAGAGGAAGGAATATGTTCCAACCTCACCAGAAAAGGGAGGAGTACGAAATATGGTCGCTACGATCTGTACTTAGTATCTTTCACCTGGGCACCCGTCTGCAATGGCTTTGTCAGTGTGGATGGGATCTCGGAACCTTGGATGGAATCTCCCAGGTTCATTAGACAGCCATCTCCCTTGAGTGGGCGACGCTGTCAAGAAAGTGGCAAGAAATCTGGGTGGAAAAATAGACTTATTGCTAGATACTGGAGCGAGCCGCTCAGTGTTGAACAATCAGCTCTATCAATCTCTCAAATTCGCCATGTTCCAGGTGCCAGTGCGAGGGCTGCTAATGGCGCTCAAATGAGATGCTACAGCAGTGTAATGATTCCGGTCTTGATAGGTAACACTGAATTTGTTTGTTGAGAGCGGAATATTAGGTGTAGATTTTCTCACCCTCTATGGAGGCTCTGTGGATCTACAAGATGGCATGCTCCGACTCAAATATCCAGAGTTAATGGAGGTGGAATGTAGTTGTCGACGGATCTCTTCAGTGATTACCGTCCATCAAGATGTGGGTATCCCTCCCCAGCAGATGGCTAATGTCCTGATAGCTGGAGAAGGTGACTTACCACGTGGCGATACATTGTTTGAGCCAAACCCGGAATTGTTTTCCACTAAAGGAATACAAGCCTGGGACACAGAGGAGGTGTGAAGCGCAGCGCCCCCTATCGTTTTGGCATGGTCTCAAATGACAGCTGATGCAGATTCCTATACAAAAATAGGCTAACTAGTAACAGCTACTACATACAAACTGTTAGAGCTCTATCAAAGATCTTTTCAGATATTGATAGAGTGAAATCTAATGTACTCCAAACCACAATAGAGCTCAATAGAGCTCCACGTTTTATGGCTGTTTGGTGTTGTTGAATACAGCCTTTTTTCTCATAGGCTATGGCTTACAAGCCACACACTGTTAAGAGCTCCTTCCCCTCTGCTGGCATGTTTGAAAGTGGCGCCCTGAACCCTGCCGCGATCACATATATGAGTCGGGTCCCTATAGGGGGCGCTGAGCTTCACACCTCCTCTGCCTGGGACACTTTGATCGGCAGTGTGTGCGATGGATCAGTTCCTATAAATAATCATACCTCTGGGTTGATTCGATTGAAGAAAGGTGACACATTGGGCTGGGCAACCCTAGCTCATGTGGATGGCCTTGTAGACTTGTAGAGGGAATCACACCTCTTCCAGTGTCCGATATAAACGGGAAAGATATGACATCCGACCTGGGACCACTGGACTTCAAGGGAATTGATTATGAAGAAGTGAGGGTGGGTGTGATTGATTCTGAAACGGAATCTATTCCAGTTCCGGATCAGCTGCATGAAACTCTGGAAGCCTTAGCTCAGTCAGCAGATGCACTAAGCAGTGGGGAGCGACAGGAGTTAAGGACACTTCTTAAGAAAATGGATTCGATCTTTGCTCAACCAGGAGATCCTTTAGGACGTACTGATCGGGTGGAACATATGATTGACACTGAGGGGCACTGACCTTTCCGACTTCCTTATCGACGGCTACCTCCGGTAAAATTGGAAGCTTTAGAACAGGAAGTGGAGAAAATGGTAAACCAGAAGGTTATCGTTCCCAGTGCAAGCCCTTGGGCCAGCCCTGTGGTAATGGTTACAAAAAAGGATGGTACCTGCCGGTTCTCTACAGAAAGCTGAATGGTATCACCCGGAAGAATGCCTACCCAATACCCCGGATCGATGAGTCTCGACTCTCTAGGTGGGAACCAGTGGTTTTGTACTCTGGATCTCCAGTCCGGATATTGGCAGGTGAAAATGAATGGTGGTGATCAGCCTAAAACAGCTTTCACCACCCATCAGGGGCTTTACGAGTTTACAGTATTGCATTTGGTCTATGCAATGCTCCTGCGACGTTTGAGTCCATGACGGATCAGATGTTGCGCAGCTTGCAATGGAAAAAATGTTTGGTTTATCTGTACAACATAATCATCTTCGGAAAGAATTATGTTGAATGTCTAGAGAACCTCCAGGAGGTATTTGAGCGGATCAAATCCTATGGATTGAACCTCAAACCTCATAAGTGTAAACTGTTCCGAAGGTCTGTGGAATACTTGGGAAGGTTCGTATCCGGAGAAGGAATCCGGGCTGACCCATCCATGTTGGAGGCTGTGGTTAATGGCCATGCCCCCAGAATATAAAAGACATAAGGTCTTTCCTAGGATTTTGTTAGTATTACTGCGACTTTATCCCGGATTTTTCTGAAATTGCACATCCATTGCAGCAGTATGTAGTACTAGATAAAGCAGGGAAGCCGAAAGAGATCCAATGGACTCCAGTTGCCGAAGTTGCTTTTCTGGGACGAAAAGGGAAATTTAAGGAGACTCCCGTGTTAAAATACCCTCTGCCCTGGGGTCGGTTCATTCTTGATACTGATGCTAGTAATGAGAGTATTGGAGCGGCTTTGTCTCAGATACAGGATGGTGTGGAAGTTCCAATAGCTTTTGCCAGCAATAGTTTGAGCAAAAGCCAGCGGAATCACTGTACCACTAAGAGGGAACTCTTAGCTGTAGTTGTGTATGTAAGAAAATATTGACACTTCTTAGTGTGTGGTCAGTGGAAAGAGTTGGAAGTCCGGAATGGAGTATTATATCGTTGGAGAACTACGTTGCAACCACTAATGCATACTTTGCAATTAGTGGTCCCACGAGAACTATGTTCCGGATTGATGACCTTATGTCATGAACATAGGAGTGCAGAGCATCTAGGACGGAAAAGGCAGTTGGCAGAATAAGGCGTCGTTACTACTGGCCTGGAATGGGTGCTGATATCCGAAGATGGATAACTGGATGTTCCGTCTATGGCCGAGTCAAACCCAGAATAGGTCTGGGAAAGATGCCGCTACAACAGGAACTCTTTGGAGTCAGGTTTGCCAGAATCACTCTCGATATCATATCTGGTATGGATGAGTCGGATGAAGGAAACACCTGTATGATGGTGGTGATGGATTACTACACAAAATATGTGCAGATCTATCCCCTTAAGAATCACAAAGCTGCCACTTGTGCAGAAGCTTTAGTGAAAAACTGGATGTTGCCTTTTGGAACTCCAAGTGTGCTACATTCCGACCAGGGACGGGAGTTTGAATCTCAAATCTGGAAAGAAATGTGTAGGATACTGGAGATAAAAAAGACATGTACAAATCCATATCGTCCACAATCAGATGATCTCAGTATGGTAGAAAGATTCAACCGGACATTGATTCAGTGTCTTAGGACTCTGGTTGATGATAACCGGAAGAATTGGGATGAACTGGCTCCGTTTAAAGCACATGCTTATAATGGGACGGTACATTCCAGCACAGGGTGTTCACCTAACTTACTCATCTTTGGCGAGGAGATAGTAATGCCCGCTGACATTGTCTATGGGATTCCTGGAATGTCCACAGACGATCCATGTCCCATAGATTTTGTTGAAAGACTCCAGGAGCGTTTTGTCGAGGCATATCACCTTGTGAGACGAAGCCTGGATAAAGCTGCTGAGTGGCAGAAGACTAGCCATGATGTCAATCTTAAGCCACGTATGTTCCGAGTAGGAGACCGGGTAGTACGATATCACACTCCATTGGTAAATGTCAAACTCACTCCTAACTGGGATGGACCTTTCAGAATTGTTCAAGTATTGTCAGAAATGACAGTAGTGATAAAAGATGAATGGTCTAGGAGGCGTTACAAATCCCATGTAGCTTGATTACGGCCATGGGAGGGGAAGCGCGAATGTTCTGGCTTTAAAGTTTCACACCGTGTTACAAAACGGGATGTGTCACTGACACAGGACCGACCTGGAAAACAGGGAGGTCACGAGTTAAAAGAGCCAGGAAGCCGGGTGTGAAACCCCCGTCGACACGACAGAGGCCTGCCGCGGCTGGGAAGTCCCGGTCAAAGGCTGCAGGGATTCCGAGTATTGGCTGCCTGTCAACACGACGGAAACCAGGACGGCCACGGAAGGTGACCACTGCTTACACTAACGTGAAAGGGAAGGTGTGGGCAGATTTGAAACCTGAAGCGGCAAAGTTCAAAGCAGCTACTGAACGAGCTATGCATACTAAGCATGGTTCGACAAGTAGCAAGAAGCCTGTATTAGGCTTATCCCCACGCCGCAGCTCTCGACTAAAATCAAAGGCTGTGGTTAGCTTCAAAGAGTAGTGGTGCTGGGGTTGTCGAAAACACAACGAGAAAACACTAGTACGGAGTGTAGATTGTTAGGAGTCAGTGGCGTGTCAAGTTGAATGTTGATTAGAACTCACCTTGAGTAAGTCGTTGTGTGCAGCAGCCCAGATGTTGCTCTAAGGGACCCGTCGAGGGCCCTCTAGAGGCTGCAGAATTGCCGAACGCACTGTCAGGTACGATCCATTTGATGAACTTTGATCACAGCCTCCAACACTTCCAACATGAAGCACAACGGCTGAAGGAAATCGCCATGAGGTTAGATCTTGGGTTGGAGCCCTAAGGAGAGCTATCCCAGGTTTCGGAACCTACGCTGGGAGAATGGCGTGAGCGAATCAGGTCAACCAAGACGGCTGACCTTTGACTTCTTCACGCATGCGGTGTTGAGACGCTCAGCTGAGTCTGTCTTGGCACGCTTGATTGGTTCAAGAGATTGAATCTAGGTCAATGAGGAGTATATAAGACTTTGTTATTCAGTGGTCTTCAATCTGTGTTCAGAGTGGTGCCTAGCACCACAGGAGTCGGGCAGTAGTAGCATGGCTGACCGTACCCCCGTCGCGGAGGGTGAGCACGAGCTCCCCTCAGGCCTGCTCAGATCCTCGGCCTCGACCGAGCGTGGGGCAGATCTGGACGATGATGCTTTGCTCATCGGGTCAGATGACAGTGATTTGACCTAGAAGGGGATGAGTCTGAGGACTCCGCTCTTCTTTGGGAAACCTGAGAGGAGCAACCCGGACAGGGAAAAGTCACAAAAGGGAAGAGTCTCGTGGCGGCCCTGGCTGCTAAGGGAGCTTCCAGTGCTTGTCCGAAGAAGGGCTCAGTACCCACTGAGAACCCTAGTGGCTCGGATGTGACTATGAAGGACGTTAGGGGTTCCGAATCGGAGACCGAAACGCCGAGGTGTGGCCGTGCCCGCCCGCGTAGATGGACTCTGAGGAAGGCTCTTAACTCGGAAGGTTCTGGACCTGTGGTTTCGACCCAGAGTCTAGAACAGATGTTGGAGGGGATTCCGGATCCCCAAATGCGTGCCATGGTACAGTCAATGTACCAGCATTGGACACCTCTTAGCGGAAAGCCGGCGGGTGCCGGGACCTTTGTGGCCCCGGGACCGCTAGCTAAATTGGGCGGGTCTGAGACTGGGACAGAGACGACCATGGAGACGGATTCGTCAGATGGGGCAACTCAGATGAGACGTCCAGCAAGGATGAGAAACTGGTGTCAAAACCGGCTTAGTCCGAGCCAGGGAAGTCCGGGAACAAAGCTGTGGCCTCAGGGTCCGGGGGCGTTGCACGAACTGCTCCGCAGCTGTCGTAACAACAGCAAAAGGGACTCCGCCGAGCTGCCCTAGAACGGGCCAAGGGGAAGTTGGAAGCGGCGGAAGCCGAGAAAGGTGGCTGGTTAGACTCACGTGACTCGGGTAAGGTGAAAACCAAACCCGAGAAGCAACGGAAGACGTCGAAGGGGGCTGGGTCGAAAGGCTCGGACAAACCAGCGGCCAGTAAACCGGAACCCACACCCAGCACTTCCACGGGTGCCACAGATGGGGAGAAGGTGAAGTGTTGGGGTTAGGAGATGGACAAGGTTAGCCCCTTATCCGGATCAGAATCCGACTACGAGGACAGAGATTTCCAACCTGGCGTAAATCGGGCTGGGAAGAGAACGGTGGCTCGACAGCTGCCCGCCTCTTTGCTGGGCAAGACTAACACTTGTCTGGAAGATCTGCATCATGGGAACCGGCATTATATTCCCAATAAGATCGGTTTAGACGGAGCCTCAGACGATGAGGAATGGCTTCAGGACGAAGGCACTCCCAACACTTGGTATGTCAACTGGGTGAAGAGGGTACAGAGCGTGAGTCAGCTGAAGTATGACGATCAGGCGAAAGCCCGGATCGCATATGCTTGGCACAAGTTCGGTAACGGCGGACATTGTTTCTGAGTTGCCATGGGAGGGACAAGAAATTGTCTCCGACCTACGCGACTCAGGGCTGGTACGCTAGGCACCTCGTAGAGGTTCACCTAGCTGAACGGCCTTGGTTACAGTGCCTGGGCAAGAAGGGTGGTGCTTGCTGGGCAGGCTGTGCCAGTTCAAGGTGATTGTGTCTTATCCAGCACATCGCACATGAGCACCGGACTGCTAGCGCTGCGGCTAGGGAGCGGGTCAAGAACCTTTGGCAGAGGTTCAATGACCTAGCTCCCGATGCTCGGCAAAGCAGGCTGGAGCAGGAAGCTTTCATGAGCGATGGCAGTTGTTCAAGATTGGATGGAGGAACAATTCTAGCTGGTACGGGACTCTGATGCTATCAGGAGCGCGTCAAGAACCTTTGGCAGAGGTTCGATGACCTAGCTCCCGATGCTCAGCAAAGCAGGCTGGAGCAGGAAGCTTTCGTGAGCGATGGACGGTTGTTCAAGATTGGATGGAGGAAGAATTCCGGCTGGTACGGGACTCTGATGCTATCCGTCTCGAATCACAAGAAGATGACACGAGAGATGAACAGAAGCAAACGGTCCCATAGCCGGGAACCCGTTAAGTGTTCTGTGAAGGCCGGGCGGTGGGTGAAACAGTTGTCGTCGTCCTCGTCCAGCAAGGATGACATCTCTGGGAAACCTGCCAAAGAGCCTAGAGAAAAGTTGGCCCCTCGTAAGCACACCATCGCTGACGTGGAAGCTGCCTACAAGGCAAAGCCAAGTTCGGCTGCAGAGTCCGCTCCAGCAGTAGCAAAGGGTGCGGGGAATGCTCCGCCTGCTTCTAAAGCGGGTGGACCCGTGAAGAAACCAGCTGGGACTCGTCCTGGTCAAAGCCTCCCGAGAGTAACCCCACTAGAGAGAAAGACGATTGCTACCCAGGGCCCCATTTTTTAGTCACGATATCGCAACTCTACGATCGCCTGAGATTGGATCAAGATTCTACGGCATTTTCGACGACACAAGATGGCGGGTGTGCTTTAGACAGTGTCGTAGGTTGAATCAAACGATCTTGGCGGAAGTTAAGACAAGTATAGAACTGTCTTAGGTTCTATAAAACGTCACTGTGGATTTCCTAGGCTTCCCATACGAATTAAGCGATGAAATTTTAACACGAGGGATACATGTAACCTATAACCGTACCAAATATGGAGAAGATTGCCCTCACCGTTTCTAAGATATCGGTGTTTGAATTTGAAACATCGGGCTTTCGATCGGATATCGTACAAGCACTCTCCTAGCAGATCTATAGCAGTATAGAGCGCGGAATCTCTGCTGGGAGAGTGAAGTAAGCCGGTCGTGGGGAAAGTACGCTGGCCTCCAGAGCAGACGATTGCTATGACGAAATTCAAATGCCGATATGTTCGGATTGAAGCGGCCGATCTTCTTCATATTTAGTGTGATTATTGGTTTTATGTTTCCCTTACTCGTTACTCGTTACTTTCCCTTTCATCGCTTAATTCCAACGGGGAGTAAAGTTCTGCATTTGATACGATTTGTCCAGAGTGGTCTTAGACCTACAACATTTGTGGAGACATTTAACGCTCCAGTGGTCACCGACTATCGTGACTATAGCACACCTGCCACCTCCCTAGGTGTTGTATCCATGCTATGGCCCGTAACTCCTGAAAGGTCGTATCTCTATAGGACACTCACGCCTGAAATCTATCGCAACTTACAAATTTTGTGACTAAAAAATAGGGCCCCGGCGTCTGGGAAAGCTAAGGGTGAGGAGGCCTTCCTGGCTCTTCCAGCCCCGGCTAACCCTGCTCCTGTGGTGATGAAGAAACCTGCGCCAAGGCCCACGGCTGCGTCCAGAGTAACTTCCTCTCCCTGTGTACTTTCCATTGCGGCGTCCAAAGGGCGGACCAGTGGGAATCACACATTGGTAGCACGTTGGAGGGACGCGTCCGAAACAACGCTAAGTCCCTATGTGAGGGTCTCATGAAGGAGCTAGTGAGCATGGCCCGGTACGAGGTTTTGAAAGCCACAAAGTGTCTGGTTTCGCAGTATGTGGCAGCTCTTGAAGACGCCTGTATAGTGAAGGCCACGGCACAAGCGAAGTTTACCCGAGTTGTGTCTTTGGCATTTGGGCATGTCGCTCTACGACATCGGAGATAACCCGCCACCTCTCCAGGAAGCGTGGTTAGCCCGACAGCGTAGCAGCGGGAGGTTCCTCCAGTTCACCTCGGAAGGATCAGACCTGGCACATCAGCAACTCGCTGATACATTAGAGTGGTCATCCTCAGTGGGGAAACCTCCACTACTGACACTACGTCCAGTGTGGCCCAGCCCATGGATGATAGTGTAGACACTCTGTTGTCGGGACAAAGTCAGTTGTCACCTCCGACGGTGAAGCGGACTGAGACGCTGGCGGGACCTTCCGGGGTAATGTTGGGCACTCAGCCCGGGGAACTTACTGGAGATATGGGGATAGGTGCCAACATCATCCCGTTGGAGTCCGGAATCCTTGATACCGGACCGACTGCTCTGCAGCAACTGGTGTCTCAGCTTCAGCCAGCAACGGCGCTGAGTCCACTGCTGCCACTGAGGCCAGTCAGTCGAATGTTGTCGACCCCAAAACTTCCTCTGATGATGTTTAGGGTAGACGACGGACAACTAGGCTGGGACCCAGTGGGCCGGGAATGTGCCATCTGAAGTCGGAACCAGCAGAGTTATCGGTTCTCTAGGGACCGAAGTCAGATGGGTTTGGGAAGTACTCGGGGAAAATTTTGTTCCCACCTAGCCACTTCTATGATGGACTACCTGATTCAATCTCGGTTGACTACGGTATACCGTCGGTTTGCTCCTCATGTATTAACTAACTCAGTTCTTATATGGGGAACACCCACATTGGGAATTAATTTTCCCAATGGAGAGGGTGTGTGGGGGCCTTCTGGCTGGAAGCCTGCTTTTCCTCAGCACCCACGCGGGTTGCTGGTAGGGGTAGAGGGACAGCCAGGAGTCCGCCTGGATAAGCGATCCCGAGTTGGGGCTGAGGAAAGTTTGAAAAGACCTTCCAGAGGCACAACTCTGGTTTCAGGCGGCTGAAGGTTCTTCCGGTGGACAAGCCTGTCATAGGCTCCTACCATGACAATCTTCGGCCTGTGGCATGGACCCCGTCCATGCCTTTACGTGGCACCAGGTGAGGAAGGCTATACCTCCCGGGTATAGATCTGACTTACCGGGCTTATGTCCGAACTGAGTTCGTCGACTCGACAGTGAGATAGTAGGCTTCACCCCTGTTGTGTTGGATGCAGCCAACTATTTCTATCTTGGGTCGGTGATCATAAGTTCTGAATCCGGCTGGAATTGGGGCCTTCATTGGTACTCGATTCCCTGCTGAGGAACATGTGCCAGTATAGTTGGAGCCAAAAAAAGTACACTGATACCACACACACTTTTTATGAAGTGGGTGGAGAAATTGTTTGCCTTTTTGGCCGTTATTCCTTTTTCCGGAAACACACCGAAGGTGCTAGCAAGGCTAGCCCTTCTCCCCTCGTGGAAGTCTTCACACTGGAACAGTGGGAAGCCCAGCACCCACCACGTATCAGGCTGAACGAAGTAGGTCTGCAACACCGGTGGGCCCGCTGGGCTCGATACTTAAAGACAAAGAGGAAAGGAACCATTCACCCGCCGGGAGCCATCAATCCAGGACAACACCCGGAACAGCTGGAGGCGGGGTGCTTGGCAGTCCGGGCTGACCACCTGTAGGTCCACGGCTGTCGAGTCCTCCCTGCCCAACGCTCAAGACATCGCTCCCCGGCACAAGATGGGTGATTATCATATTTACAAATCAAAGGTGCTAGCGAGGCTATCCCTTTTTATTCAACATGTCATTTTCCTCTTTTCTAAATGTCGTATCTTCCAGATTTATTACTCTCCATTTACAAATCCACTTTTTACTACAGTATCAGTGAACTCTTGTGAACGCCAGGAAGCTAGAGAGTAGACCAAGAACTGCTGGACTTAGGATGTAATTCTTAAAGGGTAGTCCTCTAACAGCATAATGGCTGCCTTGGTTTCCCCCTTAGTAAAAACTGGGAGGGGTAGTGTAGTGGGGCGTGAGTCCAGCAGTGTTCGGACGTTCTTCGGAAGATGGCATGGAGTCAATCCTTACTTTGTAGTGGTTCCAGGCAATGTCGCACACGAGAGTGGTGTGGCGGAGACCGGGATTATGTAACGCTGGGTATATATACTCAGCGTTCACAGTAGGTCGACGGTCTGTCCTCGCGCGTCTCTCCCTGAGAGCGGATCCTTGGACTCTCAAATTTGCAGGCGGGTTCTCGTAACCTTCCTGGTGGTTAGGTGAGTCATTTAGATTAGCCTCTCCAGTGTTACCCAGCACACCGTACTGGGGTACTTAACTTGTGGGAAAGATCTGGAAGATCTTTCCGGGAAGTAGTTTGTTAATAAACATTCCTGTTTATTAAATGTGTGAGTTGTGTTTAGTGTAACTAAGTTTGTGCAAACCTACCGAAAACTGAACCAACCTACGTAATTGTTCGTAGGGTGGGATCCCACCGGGAACTAGCATTCTGGAAAGGGGTCTTCCAACCTTCTAGTCAGGCGGTGACCACCACACATGTATACATATACATATGATTCTTACAGAATCTTATAATTCAAATCAGGTATATGATTCAAATTCATATGGTAAAGGCAGGACACAGGAGCCTCTCATATATAGACTCTCTAAGGACTCCCTTGTAAAACTGACCAAGGAATACGTAAGGGCTGACATCATCCACTATTGGTTGCCAGTGGTGCAACTGCGAGCACCTCTCCACCAGAGGTGACTCCAGATGGCAATGACTGACATTGAAACTGGCCTCCACATGATGTGTGTTTGAGTCCTGCTCCAGACTCCCCCCATCTTTTTTGCGCCAGTGCTGTTCCATCAACAATAGCTGTTTATTTGTTACTTGTTTCTTTTATTTTCATTTTAAAGCAATTTTTATGAAGTGAATATTGTGTGTACCATCACCAAATTTGGCTACTCACGCCCTAGCCCCTTACTCTTTCTAATGGCAGGTGTCAAGCCAAATGAACAGTGGCTACTATTTTTGTGTAAGTAATTGGTATAACCCAACTGGGGTTTGAAGCCGTGAACACCCCTACCACTTAGCCATCAAGATTAAATGACTGAATGTAGCTGGGTTTGTTCTAAAGCAAAGAAAGAAAGCCTTATGGAAAACATGCCACATCAGTTTAGCCTCCTCTGTGCTTTTACCCTATTCCTATGCAGGAAGCGGGGGGGGGGGGGGGGGACGTTTTTTTGGGCATTCCAAGGTGGGGGGGGGGGGGCAATTTTTTTTTTGGTATTCCCATGGAGGGGGGGGCAGCTTTTTTTTGAGCGATTGGTGTTCGAAAAACTGTGCCCCCCCCCCCCCCCAAGGTGATAATAAATGAACGCTCCATAGTCGTATCAAAATTCTAGTCTTAAACCCTATAGATTTAGCACTCAGCCTTGTTCTTACTGGCCTCCAGAAATGGTGGTTTGAGCACGGGTTCTTGCCGTTTTAGCGGGTTCACTTGGCTCCCTATATCATAGTATATGCTGCCCCGTTGTGCGTTTAGCTAAACCAACGCGTTTACTCAGAGGAGGTACAGAAACACAGATCGATTCCATAATTTATAGACAATGACATTCCTAAAAGAAGCAATGGTATTACAAAACAAAGTGCTAGGGAGATACTGGTCGTTTAAACCCATCTAGAACTTCTATAGAAATGTCTGTAGAAGCGATTCTATGATCGTTAGAGAGCAGCAGGTCGTCGTGTTCAGAGCGTTTTGTTTTGCTTCTCTATTACCGCTCAACACTGTAGAGGGCGCTGTGCTGTGTACCTCCTCTGTTACCGGTACTTATTTCTATAAATCTGCCTGACAAATACCATTTTCTGAACCTGGTACTAAGGTTATCGTTTGATAATATTCCAGTCTTACCCGTCCTTATGGTCGTTCATAATTGATAAATTAACTTGACCTACACCGTCCATGGGTCTCGATGGCGTACAGGAAGGGGTCTACGACCCTAGATTGCTCACCTGCCTTGTGAACACTACCACACTACCATATTCCACCGTGCCTCCTTGTGGATGACCGAGGAACCAGCGATGGGGAAGGTACGGCAGCGACACCACTGGCATTATTCTGTACTACGGCAGGGTGCATGGCAAACAGAATCCGTTGTATTGTAGGGATGTGCTGGCGACTTATGACTTCAAACCTACTTGGAATACGTCTTGATGCTCTAAGGAACTTTGTTTTCTTGAAAGAAAGGGTGTAGGTATCCACCGTAGATTGTAATACGACCGCAGAGACACCAACCGGAGAACACCTGCTACCTGTGCGTTCAGGCATGAACTGCAGCGCCATCTGGTAAAAGTTGGCTACACTAAATGGTACCAGCAGAGAAAACACAGACCCTTACGGGTAACCAGCTAGAGCATTGAGTTTCCGCCAGCCTTCGCGAGTTGCTGAACTTTTATCCCAAGTTTGTAAATTTCATAATTTACATGAAGTTTTATATCTTTTATGATATACTATAAATGCACTCTCTTTTAGGCTGAAGATAAATTGTTGTTGTAGTTATAATGTATGGGCATCACTGTTTAAATAACAGTAGCTTATATTATCGCCCAAGGCACGCTGATCGTAAGTCGATCAACTTGAAGTTGATGTTGTGGCATTAGTGCTAGATAACAGGGGAGAATGTGGTGCCTTTTGGCTTAGTTAAATGGCAATTGTGTTGCTGAGTTTAACCTCCAAATACTAGTGGGCGATATTTGATATAATCGCTCCACTAATCTTGCTGTCACTGTGTTGATGTTTGATTGTCAAACAGTGCCAAGACACAAGAATAAAAATACGTCGCACAACGCTTAGTCGTGGGCGACCCAAACAGTACGTTCCCGTATTCCTAATACTAGTGTATAGGGTCGGACTCGTCGGACTACACAACGCTGTGTCCGCTATCACTCCCCACAGGGTGAGGAACGAACACTATGTCTGGCTACACTTGTGAAGCCAGGGAGCTGTTTCAAAACCATAGACTTAACCCACGTTTTGAAACAGCTCCCAGATGTCATGTCTGGCTACCTGCTAACCAAACAAGTGGCAATCTCGTTTTATAAGCAAGCGATCCTGCCCATTTTTTATTATTCTGGTATTTTTCTTGATGGGGCTTCAAAACAAAACCTGGCTAAGATGCAGAGGCTACAAAACAAAGCACTTAGAATCTGCCTAAATGATGGTACTAGGGCATTAACAATTGACCAACTTCACCTCAACACAAAAGTCAAATCTCTTCAACGCAGAAGGACTGAGTTGATCCTAACTTACATGCGCAAGGAGTATATTAGAAAGCATGGAGCCATAGGGGCTGCTGATAATGTTAATGAAAATGTGATCGATGGTGATGTTGATTCCCTTAATCACAGTACAGTTATGCTGCGGTCGCAGTCTAAACTGCAGTTCAAACTGGTACGTCCACATAGTGAGTTTCTCAAGAAGTTCCCTAAATATAGAGGAGAAAAGTTGTGGAACTCACTGCCAGTAGACATACAGAAGCTGCCAAGTAAATTCAGTTTCAAAAATGGGGTAACTAAAATGACAGAGCTATGCTAAAACTAGCTGTAATTATTCATTGTTCATTGCCCATCGCACTCATTACGGTACCATCCCATTTATACACCAATGCTCATCAATCCACTGTATAATTTTCTTTTTTTTTAATCTTTTGTCTAGATCTATACTGTAATTAATTGTTAGCTTCTCATGTAAGCTTTACCTGACTTGTATTTTCACCTTTGAATTGTTGCACTATTGTCCGGATTGTAATCCTATCCTATAATGGAAGACCACCTATCTCCAAGGTGAATTATATGTGAATAAAAAAAAAATATATAAAAAAAAAAAGTGTGACACTATGTCTGGCTACAACTTATAAGAGACCGACTCGGGAATTGATCTACTACTGCCAGTACTGGTACTAGATTATAGTAGATGAGAAGTAGTATTCTACTCACACTCACATGTCGGTTCCAATTCGAGGTTTATGATAGTTATATAGAACTTATTAGAAGCCACAACACTAATTCGTGAATTTAATAAGGCTTAGGAGTGGAACTCAGTGTAGTGCCAGAGTTGGGCCACGTTGACTAGGTTTATGACAATCATTTTGCCATATTCTAAAGGCCATATTATCGAGGAAACCTATCGAGGATATCTCATGGGAGTTCATACGTCCATTCACTATAATTTTTAAACATTGCTTAATACAAAAATCCCATACGTTTTGGATAATTGATATGTCTATATCAGAGCAATTTTCTAAACCTCTTACTTCTCTCATATATATTATTTTTCCTTTTGTAACTTAGGCTGCTTATCGCTGATATAACTTCGAGGACGAAAAATTAATTCTTATTAGTTTGGGCCATCAGACTGGGTTTCCCAATAGTTTACTTGACATATTTTGTCGTTTTATCCAATCCTTCCGCCAAATGTTGACGACTATTTCTAATGTATGATCCTTCTGCTTTCAGCGACGTTTTAGCTATATAGTTATTATCTGGTAGTTCTACGCTAATTATTCACAGAGTTATCACCTGAGATGTACCGGGTTCGATTTACCGGATGTAAGTCATACCAATTCTCTAAAACGGTTGATGCCACCTCCAAAGCCACCCTATAAACAAACCATTCTACTCACACTCACATGTCAGTTCCAATTCGAGGTTTATGATAGTTATAGAAGCCACAACACTTATTCGTGAACAACACTAAGGAGTGTAACTCAGTGTAATGCCAGAGTTGAGCCACTTTGACTAGGTTTATGACAATCATTTTGCCATATTCTAAAGGCCGTATTATTGAGTAAATCTATAAAAGTTTAGGGTCACAGCTCAAATGTTGACGATTATTTCTATAGGGAGCCAAAGTGAAACCGCTAAAACCACAGATACCCACCTACAAAACACCATTTCCGGTGGCCAGTAAGAACGAGGCCTAGTGCTAAAGCTATGGGGGTTTGAGGCTAGACTTTTGTTTTTGGTCTCGTTTGTTACTTTTGAAGTAAAGTTTATAACTATCGTCTCTGAATAACTCTGTTTCGAAACTACGATGACAGTTGTTAAGTTTATTAAAAATTTGGATCTAAAAGATTGGAGAATGACACATATAATCTTGAACCTACATAGTCAAAGTACTGAGCGCCTATACCCGGAAATAGTATTTTTTACCGGCTATCTGTGGTTGTATCGGGTTCACTTTGGCTCCCTATTGTATAATCCTTCTGCTTTCAGGATGGTTGTGATAATTGGATTTGAAGGAAGTGCCAATAAAATTGGAGTGGGGATTGTTCAGGATGGGACCGTCCTATCGAATCCGAGGAGAACCTACATCACACCACCCGGACAAGGTAGCTTTATTATTTAAATACCTTTTTTTAGTTGGAGGTAGACCAAATACAGCCTCTTCTATGATATATAGTTTCATAGTTAGAGATCGATCTACACAGATCAAGGCAAAATCAGTGTGGCCACGGACTTATATCTATGGATAGGAAACGCGGGCCATTCCCGTGTTTGTTCAACGATCTCTTTGCCTCGGCTACGCTTGAGTGCATTTCGCGGGTAGAGCGCTAATTTCCGTATGATCCGCTAGGAAAAATTTGGCGATAGTTCCATTTTGAGCCACCAGGGTTAAAAGTGGCGCTGCTGATGTTTTATGTTTTTTTAGTTTTTTTTTTTTTATTGTTTTTGCTTTGTTTTGAGCAAGCTTTCTTTATTTCAATTATAGTACACTTCATTATTATTTAAATATATATCCTGAGTGTCTAGCCATGATTTTCGGTCTTGGTGAACATGCTAATATCTACATTAATTTTTTTTTTTTTTTTTTTTTTTTTGATTGAGCAAGCTCTTTCTTTATTTCTAAGGTGTTTATTTGCAATCCTTTTTTCTATGGTCTTGGAATAGTTGGGGCCGGCGGAGAAATTTCCCTGATTTCCAGGCAGTCAGTCTTGGGAATAAATTATTTTCAATTCAGTCCCATGCCCCTAGGCCTTAATAAAGTGTGTGTCAGTCGATTCCAGGTATGTACCTATATGGGAGAGTTGGAATTAGGGTTCTAAGTACACTAGATTTGTTCAATGTTACGGCACATTTTATGTCAGTTTGGGTTGGGTCTGCAGTCAAAATTCCCTGATTTTCAAGGGAAAAATTCAGAAAATCCAGATTCTTAAATTGTTCCCATGCCCCTAGGCCTTAATAAAGTATTTGTCAGTCGATTCCAGATATATACCTACATGGGACAGTTGGAATTAGGATCCTAAGTGCATTAGATTTTTTAAAAGTTACGGCACATTTTGTCTTAGAATAGTTGGGGCCGGCACACAAATTTCCCTTATTTCCAGGCAGTCAGTTTTGGGAAAAAATTATTTTCAATTCATTCCCATGCCCCTAGGCCTTAATAAAGTATTTGTCAGTCGATTCCAAATATATAGCTACATGGGACAGTTGGAATAAGGGTCCTAAGTGCAATAGATTTTTTGAAAGTTACTGCACATTTTGTCTTAGAATAGTTGGGGCCGGCACACAAATTTCCCTGATTTTCAGGAAGTCAGTCTTGGGAAACAATTATTTTCAATTCATTCCCATGCCCCTAGGCCTTAATAAAGTATTTGTCAGTCGATAACAGGTATGTACCTACGTGGGACAATTGGAATTAGGGTTCTAAGTGCAATAGTTTTTTTTAAAGTTACGGCACATTTTGTGTCAGTTTGGGTTGGGTCGGCAGTGAAAATTCCCCGATTTTCAAGGGAAAAATCCGGAAAATCCAGATTCTGAAATTGTTCCTATGCCCCTAGGCCTTAATAAAGTATTTGTCAGTCGATTCCAGATGTATAGCTACATGGGACAGTTGGAATTAGGGTCCTAAGTGCAATAGATTTATTTAAAGTTACGGCACATTTTGTCTTAGAATAGTTGGGGCCGGCGGACAAATTTCCCTGATTTCCAGGCAGTCAGTCTTGGGAAACAATTATTTTCAATTCATTCCCATGTTCCTAGGCCTTAATGAAGTATTTGTCAGTCGATTCCAGATATATGCCTATATGGCACAGTTGGAATTAGGGTTCTAAGTGCACTAGATTTTTTTAAAGTTACGGCACATTTTGTGTCAGTTTGCGTTGGGTCGGCGGTGAAAATTCCCTGATTTTCAAGGGAAAAATCCGGAAAATCCAGATTCTGAAATTGTTCCCATGCCCCTAGGCCTTAATAAAGTATTTGTCAGTCGATTCCAGATATATAGCTACATGGGACAGTTGGAATTAGGGTTCTAAGTGCAATAGATTTTTTTAAAGTTACGGCACATTTTGTCTTAGAATAGTTGGGGTCGGCACACAAATTTCCCTGATTTTCAGGAAGTCAGTCTTGGGAAACAATTATTTTCAATTCATTCCCATGCCCCTAGCCCTTAATAAAGTATTTGTCAGTCGATTCCAGGTATGTAGCTACGTGGGACTGTTGGAATTAGGGTTCTAAGTGCAATAGTTTTTTTTAAAGTTACGGCACATTTTGTGTCAGTTTGGGTTGGGTCGGCAGTGAAAATTCCCTGATTTTCAAGGGAAAAATCCGGAAAATCCAGATTCTGAAATTGTTCCCATGCCCCTAGGCCTTAATAAAGTATTTGTCAGTCGATTCCAGATATATAGCTACATGGGACAGTTGGAATTAGGGTTCTAAGTGCAATAGATTTTTTTAAAGTTACGGCACATTTTGTCTTAGAATAGTTGGGGCCGGCACACAAATTTCCCTGATTTTCAGGAAGTCAGTCTTGGGAAACAATTATTTTCAATTCATTCCCATGCCCCTAGGCCTTAATAAAGTATTTGTCAGTCGATTCCAGGTGTGTAGCTACGTGGGACAGTTGGAATTAGGGTTCTAAGTGCAATAGTTTTTTTTAAAGTTACGGCACATTTTGTGTCAGTTTGGGTTGGGTCGGCAGTGAAAATTCCCTGATTTTCAAGGGAAAAATCCGGAAAATCCAGATTCTGAAATTGTTCCCATGCCCCTAGGCCTTAATAAAGTATTTGTCAGTCGATTCCAGATATATAGCTACATGGGACAGTTGGAATTAGGGTTCTAAGTGCAATAGATTTTTTTAAAGTTACGGCACATTTTGTCTTAGAATAGTTGGGGCCAGCACACAAATTTCCCTAATTTTCAGGAAGTCAGTCTTGGGAAACAATTATTTTCAATTCATTCCCATGCCCCTAGGCCTTAATAAAGTATTTGTCAGTCGATTCCAGGTGTGTAGCTACGTGGGACAGTTGGAATTAGGGTTCTAAGTGCAATAGTTATTTTTAAAGTTACGGCACATTTTGTGTCAGTTTGGGTTGGGTCGGCAGTGAAAATTCCCTGATTTTCAAGGGAAAAATCCGGAAAATCCAGATTCTGAAATTGTTCCCATGCCCCTAGGCCTTAATAAAGTATTTGTCAGTCGATTCCAGATGTATAGCTACATGGGACAGTTGGAATTAGGGTCCTAAGTGCAATAGATTTATTTAAAGTTACGGCACATTTTGTCTTAGAATAGTTGGGGCCGGCGGACAAATTTCCCTGATTTCCAGGCAGTCAGTCTTGGGAAACAATTATTTTCAATTCATTCCCATGTTCCTAGGCCTTAATGAAGTATTTGTCAGTCGATTCCAGATATATGCCTATATGGCACACAAATTTCCCTAATTTTCAGGAAGTCAGTCTTGGGAAACAATTATTTTCAATTCATTCCCATGCCCCTAGGCCTTAATAAAGTATTTGTCAGTCGATTCCAGGTGTGTAGCTACGTGGGACAGTTGGAATTAGGGTTCTAAGTGCAATAGTTTTTTTAAAGTTACGGCACATTTTGTGTCAGTTTGGGTTGGGTCGGCAGTGAAAATTCCCTGATTTTCAAGGGAAAAATCCGGAAAATCCAGATTCTGAAATTGTTCCCATGCCCCTAGGCCTTAATAAAGTATTTGTCAGTCGATTCCAGATATATAGCTACATGGGACAGTTGGAATTAGGGTTCTAAGTGCAATAGATTTTTTTAAAGTTACGGCACATTTTGTCTTAGAATAGTTGGGGCCGGCACACAAATTTCCCTAATTTTCAGGAAGTCAGTCTTGGGAAACAATTATTTTCAATTCATTCCCATGCCCCTAGGCCTTAATAAAGTATTTGTCAGTCGATTCCAGGTGTGTAGCTACGTGGGACAGTTGGAATTAGGGTTCTAAGTGCAATAGTTTTTTTTAAAGTTACGGCACATTTTGTGTCAGTTTGGGTTGGGTCGGCAGTGAAAATTCCTTGATTTTCAAGGGAAAAATCTGGAAAATCCAGATTCTGAAATTGTTCCCATGCCCCTAGGCCTTAATAAAGTATTTGTCAGTCGATTCCAGATATATAGCTACATGGGACAGTTGGAATTAGGGTTCTAAGTGCAATAGATTTTTTGAAAGTTACGGCACATTTTGTCTTAGAATAGTTGGGGCCGGCGGAGAAATTTCCGTGATTTCCAGGCAGTCAGTCTTGGGAAACGATTCTTTTCAATTCATTCCCATGTCCCTACGCCTTAATAAAGTATTTGTCAGTCGATTCCAGGTATGTACCTACATATGACAGTTGAAATTAGGGTTCTAAGTTCACTAGATTTTTACGGCACATTTTGTGTCACAGCCTGCCTGAAAATCAGGGAATTTTGTCTGCCGACCCGACCCAAACTGACACAAAATGTGCCGTAACTTTAAAAAAATCTAGTGCACTTAGAACCCTAATTCCAACTGTGCCATATAGGCATATATCTGGAATCGACTGACAAATACTTCATTAAGGCCTAGGAACATGGGAATGAATTGAAAATAATTGTTTCCCAAGACTGACTGCCTGGAAATCAGGGAAATTTGTCCGCCGGCCCCAACTATTCTAAGACAAAATGTGCCGTAACTTTAAATAAATCTATTGCACTTAGGCCCCTAATTCCAACTGTCCCATGTAGGTATATATCTGGAATCGACTGACAAATACTTTATTAAGGCCTAGGGGCATGGGAACAATTTCAGAATCTGGATTTTCTGGATTTTCCCCTTGAAAATCAGGGAATTTTGACTGCCGACCCAACCCAAACTGACACAAAATGTGCCGTAACTTTAAAAAAATCTAGTGAACTTAGAAGCCTAATTCCAACTGTCCCATGTAGGTACATACCTGGAATCGACAGATAAATACTTTATTAAGGCCTAGGGACATGGGAATGAATTGAAAATAATTGTTTCCCGAGACAATTCAGGGAAATTTGCCTGCTGGCCCCAACTATTTTAAGACAAAATGTGCCGTAATTTTAAAAAAATCTATTGCACTTAGGACCTTAATTCCAACTGTCCCATATAGGTATATATCTGGAATCGACAGTAAAGTAAATTTTACGGCTGTAAGTGGGCTGGGGGGTTCTAGACAATTGGCAGATTTTGAAATAATCTCATTTCCAGGGTGTTGACATCAAAAATCCCGATTTTGAAATTATTTCCACCTCAACAGGCCTTAATAAACTATTTCACTGATGATTTCAAATATGTTCCATAATGGAACAGTAAAGGTTTTTACTGTGTGTGGGCTGGGGGATTCTAGACAATTGGCAGATTTTGTGTGACTTTGGCTGGGGTTGGCAGGCAGAATTTCCTCATATTTAGATAATCAGTCCTGGAAAATCAAGATTTTGAAAATATTCCCTTCATGACAGGCCTTAATAAATATTTCACTGATGATTCCAAGACACTTCCTAAATAGAACAGTTGAAATTATGTTCCTAGGTGTGCTGGGAGCTTCGAGACAATTGGCAGATTTTAGGTCACTTTTGGTCTGGTCAGGAGTCAGATTTCCCTCATTTTCAGGGTGTTGACATGGAATTTAAGATTTTGAAATTATTTCCACCTCAACAGGCCTTAATAAACTATTTCAAGGACGATTTCAAATATCTACCTTAATCCAACAGTAAATGTTATGGCTGTAAGTAGGCTGGGGGGTTCTAGACAATTGGCAGACTTTGGCTGGGGTCGGCAGACAGAATTTCCTCATTTTCAGATAATCAGTCCTGGAATATAAAGATTTTGAAAATATTCCCTTCATGCCAGGCCTTCATAAACTATTTCACCGACGGTTCCAAGACACTTCCTAAATAGAACAGTTGAAATTATGTTCCTAGGTGTGCTGGGGGTTTCTAGACAATTGGCACATTTGAGGTCACTTTTGGTCTGGTCAGGAGTCAGATTTCCCTCAGTTTCAGGGTGTTGACATGGAAATTAAGCGACTGTGTCGAGCCTAGTGGCGAAATATTGAACTAACGCCAAATGACGGTAGCGCCATCTAGCGGCCTTTATCGGAACCCTAACAATGCCGAGGCACACATGGATACGCCAGCGGCAGGTTGTTTCTAATCCAGGTGTTCCAAGTCCGTGGTGTGGCTAAAAGACTTTGAGACAAAATATCAGACTTAGTCACATATAATCTAAGGGGCATCGCTTGAGATGTTTGCCATGTTATACGACATTATCAGAAATATTTTATTCTATGTCCAACAACAAAAATTTCAATTTTCAGTTAAAAGTTATATTTCAGCAAATCATATTCTATTAAAAACTATTGCAACAAGGATAATTGCTGTATAAGAACAAAGAGACTTGCCGAATGAAAAATGAAACTATGACAGAACACTTTGATATACATATATTATAGTCTTTATTTAAAAGGAGGGAAAGATATAATATTCTGAACGTTCTGCAGTCTAATAGTAACCATGATAGTATTATAGAGAACTTGCAGTATACACTAGCTTTTGTATTCACAACGTTAATGCCCAGAATAAATACCAACTCCAGCCTAATTTCAAGTGATTAATTTTGTTGAGGATTTGAATTCCAATTTTTTTTGCCTCAGTCCCGACTTTCGCCATTGAGTAGAGGGATGTAAACATTTCTATTTTTGATCATTTATTTTTAGGTTTTCTGCCGCGGGAAACTGCTCAGCATCACCGCGCGAAGGTGCTCGACGTCCTGAGAGAGGCTCTGGACGAGGCTCACATCACACCGCAGGAAATTGATGCCGTGGCCTACACCAAAGGTGACCCTCTATATTTTCTCTGTATCTTTGATATTCTATTGGTTTCTTATAGTGTCCTTACGCATTACTAGGATTTGCTTACGACTGGGGCCAGCGGAGGATAGGCATTGTTAGCCAAGCTGTTTTACTCCAGTATAAATAAAAACCTAAAAAGAAAATTAGATATTTAGGAAAATATTCAATGGGGGATTATGTCACAAATGTTAGCCCATCAGTAATGTGAAGGGTGAGATAAATTCAGAAACCTACTCAAGTTTACGGTCAGAGCTCAATCCCATCTTGTTTGAATCGCTACATAATTCGCCTTGTGAATTACTACGCGATTAAACCTCGATGGGATACGAGCTCTGACCCTAAACTTTCATAAGTTTCCTCTATATTCTACAAATCATATACAACGTACCACTGATATCGTGAGTTTTCTTTTATTTGGCAAAAGCATCTCTCAGTAACCCTGAGTTTTTCAGATAATTGGTACGGTGCTTGCTTCTAAAACATGATTTTGGTCCCCATCCTGCCATCAAAGAAGAGGGTTCTTAAGTTGAGGAAATACTATTTTCTAAAAACTGAAAACATATTACCTATTTATTTAATGAAAATGCATGCTAAAAATAGATAGTATTATATACCTATTCAGGAAAGTACTACAGATACAAACCTCTCCTGTGGGTTTGGGACTTGATCCATGCCAGCACAGAATGCTGGTATAGAAAAATACCAGCATACTGTCAATACGCATTTTGATTGGTTACAAAAATTGACTCTTAGTTATGACGTAGTGGTGCTGATGTCACATATAGATATGATAAGGACTCCAAATTTATACCAACACTTTAGAATATTATGTGTATTGAAAATGCAAAAATTAGAAAATTTAAAGTATTCGAGGTTGTATACAAAATTAATGTATAAACAATGATCCTGTGTAATCATAGATCTCTAGTGAAACATTGTTACCTGGTTGGGACGTCCTCTCATACCAATAGGCTGTGTTCACTCATTAGAAGACCTCTCATATATATATTCCCATGTGTGTACTTTCACCAATTAATTTATGTCGACACTTGCAAATATATTTTCCGGCACCTAGAGCCAGTTTTATTTCATGATTATAATAAGTGATTTTAAATAAATAAGTAAAATGAGTAAATTGAATGTTCTCTTGTAGGGCCAGGCATGGCGCCTCCACTAGTTTCTGTGGCTATTGTAGCCCGGACGGTGGCACAGTTATGGAACAAACCCATCATTGGAGTCAACCACTGCATCGGCCGTATCCTTTATGATAAATAATGTTCCTATTAACTCAGTCTGATATCTTGAACATGTAATTAGAAAAATCAAGAAACTATTTTGGGCTTATATGCACCAGGTGAAAATTACATCATACTCTAAATATTCAAATAAAATACAATGTAGGATTGATCAAAGTCAATAATCCGTACTGAATAATGTAATAACAATGAACCTCTTTCATGGCTAATATGATTCACAAGTTCCTTGACACATTGAAGATATAGAAATGGGCCGGTTGATCACTGGGGCGGAGAATCCGACTGTTCTGTATGTTAGTGGTGGGAATACGCAGGTATGCAACGCAATTTTCCATATTGGCTCTTGAAGACATCGTAATATTATGTTCAAACGCCATGTAGAATAATTAGTAGAAACCAAACGAGAGTTAGACTTGACAATGTTTATGCCACGACAGGAAGGTCGTGTATTACTACACGAGGCGTTGCCGAGTGTAGTGAGGAGCAGACCTGACCAGAGTGGCATAGACATTGACAAGTCTAACTCAAGTTCGGTTTCGTATTTATCCTACCCCATCTATGCTTTTGTATTACTGTTAAAACAGAACTTTTTTCATAGTAGCTGACATCCTGCTCTCTGATTGGTCAATATTGTTATTACTCTAGTGGCATAAAAAACACTGTATGTCACGGCCTGCCACATAAAATTTCCCTATGTTAAGTCTATGGCGGTTTTTTATTAGGGGTAGGATAAAACAGTTTGCGGCCATCCATGAAGTAAATAATGCACCCCTGGTGCAAGTTTAGCCATATAAATAATGTTAGAAAAAATACTCAACGATCACCACAACAAAGTGACAATACTATACCACGGTCGTGGCGGAGTGTACGTGAGATGACTTCATACGCTATTCACCAACTGGATTTGCGAAGTAATTTGAATTATTCTGATATTGTGATACTATATAATGTCAGTGAAAAGGTGAGATAAATCCAGAACCGCACTCAAATTGTAAAATAAACAATACTCCACTCGTTTGGATGGGGTGTAATCGTCTCTCTGCTTTACCTCGATGAATATTGCGGCCCATCAAAACTTGTCGAGTATTGTGTATTTATACAATTCTCTATACAGTTCTATATTATAGTACCTAACCACCGTAACTATGTCACACTGGTGGGTGTGATATCACTTCCTGGCGTCACATCTGCTCTCCCTGTAACTCCCTCAATCCTCCTCCCTACTTTATGGATGGCCCAATTTTAAGTTAGGTGATGTTTTCCTCCTCTAGATAATGCTACAAACCTAAATCTACCCAATAAGCACATTGGTCGATATTTGCATGTATTTGTTTTCTTCTTCTATATCAAACATAGGGACCGGGCGGAAGAACGGCAATGCCGAGCCCGTGAATTCTGTAAAGATGCTTACCCTAATAAAAATAATTTTTAAAAAACCAAAAAAACATATACGAAGCAAAACAAATATATTAACACAAGTGTTAGGCTTTTACAGTTCATCGGAAGGCAATAAAGTGACAATAATTCATGCTGCATGGCGTGGCTAGTGTATCTTTTACCAGGTCCTATACCCTGGTTACTGTATCTATACTAAGCATTTATGTGTTGATTCACCCATGCTATTTTATTTCTAGGTTATATCCTATTCTGAAAGGCGGTATAGAATTTTCGGTGAAACTATTGACATTGCAATTGGGAACTGCTTAGACCGTTTTGCACGAGTGATTATGGTAAGTGGCCGCCACGTCTTGCTTTGTCTTTTCCCTTTCTCCAAACTTTCTCTAATCATTTAAATACTTTGAAAAGAAATTAGACAAAACAATGATGGTACTCAGGTATACTAACATCCATATTTTATATTATTGATGTACATTGTAATAACCGATTAGTTCAGGGAAAACCCTGAAATCAGAGATTTTCATAAAACATAGTAATAGTGTCCTTAGAATTTAAAAGCCTTAATAAAAACGTATATATCTATATCTAACTTCCCTGTAAATGTGTGCATTATTACTTCCTTGATCTTCAGTGTTTTCCCTGATAAGCTTACAATGGTTCAATCATGTCTGGGAATCCCTGAAAACTCATTGCGCAGTTACCGTTCAAAGCACTTTGAATGCACAGCTAACACCAGGAACCAGCTTCATACTACACTCTCCCATGCAGATCTTTGGTATAACATCAATAGGGTGTAAGAGCGAGGGTTCTGGTTGGAGAACACATACACTGTAGCCCTAGTCCTCCTCACCAGGGACACAGTTATCATCATTTTTTTTCGGTTTCCCAGTGGGGTGTTGGGGGGGGGGGGGGGGGGGTGCTAGACACTGTAAATGACTTCAGTGATTTTCTTCTAGGGCTACTGACATCCCTAAGAGTTCAACAGTCACGAATTATTGTTGAAAGGGATATGTAAATAAAACTGCTTTATATCTTAAAGTCCTAGCCATGAAGAATCTCAAGGTCGAAATATTGGCTGAATAGTGACTTATAAGACACCATCGACTGAAAGGTTTATCTCTATCAAAAACTATCTGAACAACCATTATTGTCTGAGGCGTGGCTCATGGTCATTTTTCAATCATTGGGATATACGATAATAAGCATTTTAGACAAAATTTCATTTCAATATCGATATGTTTTTTTCTGCTTCATTTTCAGTTATCGAATGACCCAAGTCCAGGCTACAATATTGAACAGTTGGCAAAGCAGTAAGTTCTGTTGTTAAGGTATTATTCAAACCAGCATTACCTTACAAGGTTGTGTGTGCTCCACTTCCTCACCATTCGCAGAGATTACAGAATGGCTGCTCCGAACGATGTGGATTGTGTATAATACACAATCCACAATCTTCAAAGGTCTATACACTGTATAGACCTGTATTGAGAGAAGGAATTGTTTAATATAACCCATTCAGGACGAAAAATACCCACAAATAAATTCAATCATTATTCTATAAATATAAGAAAACTAAAGAGGTTGTATAATATGGTGAAATGTAGGTGTGGAAGTTGGCATATTGTCTTCTAAAAAAAAAACATTTTTGGTAAGAATGAGGTTCTTGAGGTAACGAGACAAGTAAAAGTTAACTGAATACCTTTAGACATTCTCGCGCTCCAGAGAAGTACTGCCCAGGGGCATCTTCAACCTTGTAGCTACAACTACGCACCAACCTGCTCACCTGCAAAATGTTAATCTGAACAGTTCTATAACGGATGTGTAGTGCAGGGGTCTGTTGAAAATGCCTATGAAAGGACAGGGTACAAGGAGACCTCGTATGATGTTATCGTTTGATAAAATATCAAGCTCGTTCGCTAAGATTGTCCTAGCTGACAGAAGGTCTTCCATAAGTGTTGAATAAAGTTTGGGGTACAGAAATGTTGTGCCATTCTTGACTCTTAGTCTATGTACATGTAAATGTGTGAAATTGATCTAAATGGTTCATTTATGAATCAAATCATCTGTTGCAATAAACGGCCGATATTTTAGTTTTTTTTTTCAGACCTCTCCTCTGTTATAATCCTCTCTGATAATCTCTGTTACATTACATAATAGACATAACACAATAGACCATCAAGATTCATATTGCAACTACATACGACTAAATACGACATAAATATGGTTTTCTCAATTGATGCAATATTCTCTGTACTTTCAACAGAGGTAACAAGTTTTTCGAGCTGCCTTATGTCGTCAAAGGCATGGATGTCTCCTTTTCCGGTCTTCTTTCTTACATCGAGGTTTGTATGCTTTAACACCTTGCACAATATTCTCTTAATTATCACGGCGTGGCAATAACACCTCTATGGAAAGCCGATGCATAAAAAAATATTGCAGAATATTCTCGAATTTTTCTCCCTTTTTTCCTTGCATGATGCAAACTGGTCAAGCACGACCTGTTATACCAAATATGCTCCTTATTGCGTTTTCATCATTTGTTTTTCTTGATTTTTCTTCAACGCGAAACATATTCTCTGCACCATCTTACTGAACCATCCATAAAATATGTACGCAGTGAGGGGGTGGTAAAATGATTTTTTTGAAGTTTTGCATACCTTTCTTCTTTAATTTATTGCGCCATATAAGCACCCGTTAAAGATATATTGTCTGCTCAAGCGTGAATAGAACTGCTGTTTCTATTATTTGCTCTCCCTTTTTATACATTATATCTCTATACAGCAGTGAGATATATGTTAGTTATATAACCATAGTGTTCATGCTTAGCAGGTTATGAATGGGGTGCAAGGCTTGTCGTTATCGTCACATAGATGTATTGTAATGATCAACATAACAAGATATTCCCTCTAAACCGAACCAGACTGATCTTCCCAAATCAAATGATAGGGAGGCATTAAAGTTTAGTTATAAAAATCCAATTTTTCTGGTCTCCCTGAAGCAGCAAATTCCGCATGAAAAATATTTCTCATGTCCTTATTTTTCAACTTGCCCGGTTGAACCCATCCAAGCTCAAACACATCTCCATGTAATTCTATGATGAATAAACTGCTTTTTCATTCAAAAGGGGAATAATAGGTTCCTTGATGAACAGGAGTTCAATTAAATAATTTTTAGTTGCATAAGTGGCGTCGCTTTTAAATTGTACCTATTCCCAACTGTAGTGCTACCTTAAAGGACATTTAAAAAAAAGAAGAAATCTAAACCTATGTTGAGGATACCCCTGATTTTTTTTATCTGACTGTAGTCATAAGGTTGCTATATAATCATTTCATGCTGATAACTTATTGTTCTTCCTCCTGCCTTGTACAGGAGAAGGCGCCCAAACTGATTGAGAGTGGCGAGTACACGGCCGCCGACCTCTGCTTCAGTCTCCAGGAAACCATCTTCGCCATGCTCGTCGAAATCACAGGTAAGGTATTAGAGGGAAACTATGTTTCGGTGGGAATAAGTGAAATTCATGAGGTAAGGCTTGGGAAAATTACTGCCCAAGGCGTAGCCGCGGGCAGTAATTTTCCCAAGCCTTAGCGATACGTGGTTTCCCTATTCCTATTGTTGGCTAATATCGATAAGCACTGAACGTCGGAAGTATACCTGTGCAAAGAAAAGATACCAAGGCTGCTCTGCATCTAATGCCACCCCACAGCCTGCAGCATCTGTACCTCATCAAATGGGAGGCAAATGCTGAGCTCATGGACTTGGATAGTCAAGTCCGTACTGGTCTTTACTATATACCCATGCCGTATATACTGTAAATACGCACCGTTTCGGCATATGACGTAAAAATACTGTACGGACCGCTGGTCCGTACACTAAAATACGGACCACCTTGCCATACACGTTTATTAACATATCGGTTGTTAAAAATTAAATTAATGATTTTCTTTTTAAATTTTGGGTATATAGTAAATATATAACGTCCAACCATGCTTGTACAAGTCACAGAACTCGATGACAATTTACGGTCGGTACGGAACTCGGCATAAACGCCTCGGTCCGTACAAACCATAAATCATCATCTCGTTCTGTGACTTGTACAGCATGGTCAGGACGTTCTATATAAGTATAAAACTTTATGGGATGGCTCGACAGTGAGTTTGCCCATTTTTAATCAGATATACTTTCAAAATTTGTTTACGCTCCTCTTTCAAGTTCAGTAAAACCCCGCGTAAGCGGGCACCCTCTGTTCTGGGCTAAAGTGTATGCTTACGCGGGTTGTCTACTTACACAGGGTTGAAATAAACATCTAATAGAGGGAACTGTTCCGAGCAAAGGTGTCCGTTAACGCGGGGTGTTCGCTCACGCAGGGTGTCCGTTAGGCGAGGTTCTTCTGTACTAAATTACTTTGATTATTACCATATATGGCAAACTTTGTTTCCATGTATTGTGCCTATTTCCACCTTGCTCTAGGTTTGGAATTCACATGCACAAATTGTTGTCTCACCTGGTATTTTGTCCCAATAGACTTAACATTGGGAACTCGTTCTCTACATCCATGGAGTATTGTAAAAAGAATACTCAATGTGTGATGACGTTACAAATGTTAGCCGACCAGTCAGGGATAAAATCTGAACCACACTTGATCCGTAGCTATACGTGTTGGTCTGCTACGTTATCTGCGGGAGCCAGTTTGGCAAGGGAGCTGGATCGTCCGGATATCTCAGAGGCTATCCATAAAGTATGTACTACTGAGGGGTATATTTGACATCTTGCCGTGCTCCTTCTTTGTTTTATTGCATACAAGGTTGAGGGGGTTGGGGAAAGGTAAACATTTATAGAAATTCTATGTACATACTTAATGGGTGACCCCTTAAGAAATACATAGATATGTTTTTTAAGTTTACTTGTCTAGATTTCTTTTCCTCTTCTATGCATGAATGTTTTTCTAAAATCATTTTTTTCAGAGAGAGCCATGGCTCACTGTGGCTCAGAGGAGGTGCTTCTAGTCGGCGGCGTCGGTTGTAAGTCTCATCATTCTCTTCAAGATCCCTATTTCACATCTTAAATATCGTGTTGAGATGATTTAGCTTCATCAACGGTGGTTTGATGATAATATCTTTTAGGAAATAAAGAGTAAATGGAATGTAGAATAAAAAAAAAATTTACGAGTAAAAGATGAAGCAAGTTGTTATAGGCAAGACATTAAAAATGTACTAGATATTTGGGATATTATTTTAATATTATGTCTGTAAAATATTGCTTTACAATTCGAAGCATGAAAAAAACATCTACACTAGAAGGACTTATAGCTAAATGGTAGTCTCAGCAAGTACAACTCAACAACTTCCCCAGTTGGCTTTGTTGATTTGGCTTTTATTGAACAGTAATTTTGCTTATAACTATATCCTAGTTCTGTAAGTTCTACCCATCCTAACAAGTCCATATTCTTTTGACATTTCAGGTAACAAAAGACTTCAAGAAATGATGGATACGATGGCCAAGGAGCGAGGAGCCAAGCTATATGCCACAGACATGAGGTACACATTTTATGAAACTTGTCTAATATTGCTTGTGATGCGAAACCATTTGCTCAAAGGAATCTCACCTTCAACAAAAAACTTGATGAGGTCCCTTGTATCATCCATGGTATATGATTTATTATACACCTTTGCAAGGATATCTTACTGCAACTGACCTCAGCTCAATGTTTTGTAAATAAATCATATTTGACAGTAGTAAAAAATATGATGTAGTGACCAGTGTGGGATGTACGGCCCGCTTTGACACTCACAGTAACTAATACGAGAGGGATGCTTTCACCATGGATGGACCAAGTCTGTATGCCTTATTAGTAAAATTCTTATGAATTTAAGATGTTGGAAGGTGTATAATGGTGCCATGATTTTTCTCGCTGCAGGTTTTGTATAGACAAAAGTACCATGATTTCCTCACTTTTCAGTTTTGTATAGATAATGGTACTTAAATAGAACGTACTGACCATTCTCTACAAGCTACAAAAAAAAGAAGATAATTTACGGTTTGTACGGAACGAGGCGTTTATGCCGAGTTCCGTACAAACTGTAAATTATCAAGTTTGTAGCGTGTACAAGCATGGTGGGTCATTTTATATTTACTATATAGCCAAAATTAATAAAATAATTAAATATTCTGACTAATGTTTTAAATGATGTGTATGGAACAGTGTTCCGTATTTTGCCGTACAGGATATTTTTACGTTAGGTGGCGAAATGGTGCATTTTAACAGTATATACGGCATGGGTATATATTAACATGTTTTTCTCAATTCAGGTTTTGGATAGATAATGGTGCAATGATTTCCTCAATTCAGGTTTTGTATAGATAATGGTGCTAAATAGATAATGATACCATGATTTTGTCACTTCAGGTTTTGTATAGATAATGGTGCCATGATTTTCTCACTGCAGGTTTTGTATAGATAATGGTGCCATGATTTCCTCACTGCAGGTTTTGTATAGATAATGATGCCATGATTTTCTCACTGCAGGTTTTGTATAGATAATGGTGCCATGATTTCCTCACTTCAGGTTTTGTATAGATAATGGTGCCATGATTGCTCAAGCTGGATGGGAGATGTTCCGTAGCGGGCAGATTACAAAGTTGGAAGACACCTTCTGTACACAGAGGTCAGACTTGGTCTTATGCATTTTATATTTTCCTTAACATTTGTCATTTAACTTTCTTCTCACATTAGAAATAATAAATATGGATAACACAAACATTTGATAAGAAAAGGAAACAAAACACCAACCAAAATGGTGATGATGATAATGAAAAAATGAAAGATTATGAAATATGATTTTGAATTTCGATTTAAGGGTTTATGACCCTTTTATGTATCTTTAAAACATTTCATCCACCTCTATGTTCCATTGATTCTATCCTATTGACAGTAATAATATTTCTTGCCTTGCTTTACCTGGCGAAGTCATATATCACAATGTTATTTCATGTTCTGAAATACAATCGAAAGAAACACATTATTTACCCACAACAAAATAACCCACAACTTCTATCAATATACTGCTATATTTAGTCTCCACCAGTCTTGCACTCATCAGTAAGGAGTGAGAGTTAGCTCAATGGTTAAAGCACTGGACTAGAAATCCCGAGGTCACCTTTCTTCTTCATCCCCACCAGTGGTAGATTTACTACAATGTCAAAGGCCAGTCTTCCTCATATCATGTCTTTTTGGTGTAGTGAGCAGCCACTTTTCTCCTTTACTCCCCAGCAGTGGTAGAATTACTGCTATATCACAGGCCAGTTCTTCTCATACCATGTCTATGTGGTGTAGTGTGCAGCCACCATTCTCCTTCATCCCCAGCAGTGGTAGACTTACTGCTATATCAAAGGCCAATCCTTCTCATACCATGTCTATGTGGTATGGTGTACAGCCACCTTTCTCCTTCATCCCCAGCAGTGGTAAACTTAAGTACTATATCAAAGGCCAATCCTTCTTATACCATGTCCATATGGCATGGAAAGTAAAAGAACTCCTGCCTTGGTAAATGTGTAGGGGGGGGGGGGGAATCTCTGCCTGAATTCATCACATAGAATTGATTACGGCCCCTGTGGCGTAAAAGCGACTGAAAAATACTGAACCTTGAGATATTCTTTATATACCCCAAGGAAATCGTGAGACATTAAACAAGCCAAGAAACTGCCCAACCAACCCAGTTGATAACAACCTCTTTCTGTTTTCAGGTATCGCACGGATGAAGTAGAAGTGACATGGAGAGATTAATGGTTCATGCCACATTTTGTATATAAACCATTCTCTTTTTTTTTTGTACAGCATACATTTTCATCATATATCCACAAACTGGACTATTAAGAGGTTTGCATATAATGCAGATAAAGATAATTGCTGACGTTGAGTTACATCTTGGTATGGCCATTATGCTCTATCAATAGTTCAGTTTCCACGACACCAAATTGTGCTATTTTAACTGTTTCTGGTAAATGATGTTCATTTTGTGCCACAATCACTTGAAGATAGGACGTGAAGTGTACAGAGTGTTTATCATTATTCGTAGCACTTTTCAGATTTCCAGTGTGAAATCTACTTCATCTTAGCCTGGAATAAATGTCTACAGGCTTAACATTAGGAACTCATTCTCAACAGGCTTGCGAGTACGGTAACTCATTCTCGATGGGTGATAAACAGATAAATATTTCCAGGCTAAGATAAAATCAGAAACATATTCGTGTTTAGTCTGAGTCCCCATTCACCATCTCGTTTGAAGTGCTTCAGAATATTCACTCGGCTTCGCCTCGTTCATAATACTGTGCACTAAAAACTCGATGACAAACGAGGACACAGACCAAACACTCATCAGCGTTTGTCTTAGTACACAACATTGGCGATGTTTTCATGGCCTTTGACATCACTTACCAGAAGTTCTACGTTGGTTAAGTGGAAACTCCCCCATTGAAAAATAACGAGGAAAAGAATGTACTTTGGTCTCATATGGCAGTGTAGTGGTTGATGAGGTTGACTATGAGGCTTCATAAATATCTCTTAATAAAAGAAATTATTAAAAAAAATCTCTGTATAACCCGGACATGGCAGCTTTCCAGTTTTCTAGGGCAAATCCATTTTTCATTTTCACAATGAAAAATTCTTTTTCTAGATGTTAAACAAAAATGATAATTATCGAGTCTGATTCACACTAAGGAAACAGTGGTTTGGTCCTCTGCACAACCCTATTTAAGCCTCATGCCACAGCTGACACCAACATGTTTTTCGTGTTTTCTTGGACTCTCTGAGGCAGCAAATTCCCAATGAAAAATATTTCCATATTTTTTGCTGACCCCAACTGTTATCCCTGTTATATGGAGCAATTGGATGCCCTGTAGAAGGATGTCTGGAAATAATGCTTTGTTTAGTAAGTGTTAATGTACGGTAAAAAATGCATATAAATTTATAGAAAACTCATTTTCATCAACCTTTGTAGTTGATTTACATTAGACAATATTGAAAAATATATACAAAATCATGATAAAGCACCATGCCTATACATTTACTTTATTTATTGAGGTAAACAAATTTAAAGATTTGAATGTGAAATGGTGTGAAACTATGTTTAAAGAAACAATGACAAAGTTGAATTGCCTCTTAACATCACAGTGAATAAACACTATATATACAAATTTGAAATATGCGTCGTAAAATTTTTCATTTATCAGAATAATCTCAGTTTGAAAGTTTGAAGATTTTAGAAGATGAAATATCTTTTGACTTAGTATCCTCATAATTCTACATATTTCCTCATTATGCAAAAGTCTGTGTAGATTTCTAACATCAATTAACTATGTTATTGAATTCCTCATTCAATTCAGGAAATAAGATACATTCACCTCAAAATTGGCCTTTTTACATAAAGCGATATAACAATATTTAGGATAATGAACTACATGTATCTTCTTCTGTAAATATCAGAGATTGCAGTTTTTCTCTTTTCCAAGGAAATCCCTGTTTTCATTTTCAATTTATTAAATTCTTTTTCTCTTGTGTAAAACAATGAGAGAATAAATATAGCCTCATTCACACCGAATGAGGCTATATTTAAACGATGATTCAAACCTCCCCCAAATACCCTCAGCCACATTCCATGGTCTATGTCTCTCTGAGACAGTAAATTCCAAATGGAATTCCTCTTCTTTTTCATGACCGCAACTGATATCCCCATATATAACTATACATTTAGAAATGAGTACATCGAAATATTACATAGAATCCCTACCTACAATGCAATAACTAACATTAGATTTTCTAATTCCTTTTGTTATCCTAAACTCCCTATCCTGACGTTTTTCAACACGAACAATTCAATATCCCACTGTATAATCTGTATTATTGGTGCTCTCCCTATTTTGGCATAAACGCAAGGCTAGTTAGAGGGCTGTCTAGTACGTACTTTTCGGAACCAATCAGATCTTGATGCTATAGATAGAACAACGACCCACGTTATTCTTTCACCACCCGGCGGTGCTGACCAATACCTGCCGTGCTCTCTTTGACCATCACAGACCTATATCTTTACTCTGTGCCGTACTATTGTAAGCTGTGCTGTGATTGGCTCTGACGAATACACACTAGACAGTGGTGTAATAATAGTTCATTATATGAACTGTCTTGGTTAAATGAAAGTAAGCCAACATTGACGGTTTGGAGCCTCTGATGATTAAAGAACAGCTTGGTCCTATGAGGGTCCTATAGGGCAGATAAACTGGCCACCAGAGCAACCGCTTATCATAGAGCGGTTTATCCTTATCTCCTGAATATCAATGGATGAGTACAGCGGTTGTCCCCCGATTACAGTGGCGCCATCTTCAAATTTTATAGTGGTTTGTGGCGGAACTAGGAATCTCTCTGTGACCTGTAGCAATCTAGATGGGTCACATCTCTGCCACTTGTACCAGATCATGGTATTCTGAAATGAAGGGAATTGTGGAGGAAGTCAGAGGTTCAAGCGTGGATTTTCACGTTGACATGTCTTCTATGGCGATATATAGTAAGATTTGATTAATTTTGGGTATATAATAATACATGACCATGCTGCACATGCTATCAAATGAGATGAAGAATTTTTTTTTTATTTCCCCGTAAATAACATAAATTCCCATCGAGTTTTGTAGCATGTACAAGCATGGTAGTTATGGTCGTTATATTTTTCATAATATATCATAATTAGTGTCAGCAATAAACATCCTCCTTGCAGGCAACACGGAAGTTAACACCCTAATTTGTAACACTACCATGAGAGGTGATTATGAGATTACGACTATTCGTTTTCTCAACAGCAATCTCGAGACTATATGTTTATAAGGAGAGTTTCATATTAGGTGGATAACAAATATTTCACCCATGGTATTTTTTCCCAAAGAACTCATACTCAATGCTCATGGAATATTGTAAAAAAACACCCATAAAACAAACTCAATGGGCAATGATTTAAAAAACGTTAGCCAGTCAGTGAAAGGGGTGAGATAAAATCTGTACCGTACTCTATCCAAAGCCACTGAAACTGCCATTCTATTTGGTCTGCTATATAATCTCACTCGGCTTTGCCTCATGGAATTACTTCGCAACGAAAACTCATGGCATATTTTCAGCCGCTACGGATGTTGATATAGTTCCGTCCTAGTATGTAGTAACATTAATAAGTTATGCTTCTTACCATTTCTTAGTTTCACCTTTCTGATATGCAGGTTTCTTCATCTGTACCGCAACAGAAAGGTAAGGTTAATAAAGTGATGTATTTGATTCGTATAACAATTCTTATAATTGATTTTGGGTCATTCAGCATACACATTTTACAAAATCAAACCACTTCCAGATACAACGATTGAAGATGGCAATACAACTCTATCTGGGGACTATGATACACTTTCCGTTTAGTAAATGGGTGATGCTGTGCTTCATTGTGCAATCCCTGCATTCCTTTCTATTATTATGGGTTGGAAGTGATTGTGAATACGAAATAAACTAATGCCAACCCTCCAAGTAAATCACAGAATAGACTTGATCATCCATGTTCGTGATCACAGATACCTTATTGATAAAAAAATTATTGCACAGTGTCCAGGAGTGTCACTGCGAGATCACGGGAAACCGTAGCGTAGTGTCCAATTTTCATAGCGTAGTGTCCGAAGTGCGGTGGCTACGTAGTGAAGTGTCGTATTCTTTGCTATCAATTGTAAATTAATTTTAATTCTGTGCTGGAATGCTCCTCTTTTTATCATTATATTGTATCCCAACTTCCTATTTTCTCTTAAAACAATACCTTTCAGTTTCGTTTGGGTTACGAGGCTTTTTTCCAACTATGGTTCTTTTTTTCGAGAGAAAAAAACTCCGATGGAACGAGAAAATTACAAGCAAATACCTTTCAGTTTCACCTGTATTTTTATGACCTCATTGTGCAGCACTGTACACGGGTTTGTTTTTTTACCCACCCATCCACAACCTTACAATGATATATCCTACTCAATTGCATGTTAGAAAACTAATACATTGTAGTATCTTCAACCTTAAAAACTCTATACTGTATAACTACCGTATAACTTATCATTGAAATACGTTCTCATCTTATCTATGTATTTAACACTTTTAGAAGATCTGTTAAAAACCGATATTTTAAAATCATTCCAGCGAATGTCATAATTACACCTTATGGAAATCTAGTTCATGGCCCTGGGGATATTATAAACCTTATCACAAACTCATATTACGTACATTCTTTTGAAAGTCGTAGAAGTTCTTCAGGATTGCCTTGCTCTCAGACAGGACGCGGTTATAAGGCAAGGATTCCTCGATTTCCCTCATTCGTGTTTTTATTAATTCTAGTTGCTTCATTTGAGACAGGCTGGCAGCCCACTTAAACCCTGACTTGTAAATATCCAATGGATCCTATAAAGACAACAACATGAAATCTATTTATCATATATATATATATATATATATATATATATATATATATATATATATATATATATATATATGTAGATAGATAGATAGATATATATATATATATATATATATATATATATATATATATATATATATATATATATATATATATATGTAGATAGATAGATAGATAGATAGATAGATAGATAGATAGATTATTGGACACAATTATCAATGGTTTTGTGACTGGGCGGACGCAAACCATGAGTGGTTGATGCGTGATAATTCACGAGTGACAACCTGTGCTGTAATCAAAGCACCATGCATTTTCAATGGGGACTTCGTGATAGGTGAATAGTAATTTAACAAACAAAATAAGCATTTACAATTAGACATGAATACACTAAAAATTTAGAATAATCATGGTTTAGGCTACTTAATCTACTGCGGTAGAAATGCTTGCCTCATCTGTAGTCACTTATCAATAGCTATTGTCTTATGGACACAGCCATCTTTAATACAATGACAATAAACAAAACACCAGGTGGCGGATATGGTTATCAATGGAACATTACAGGCGAAAACATATATATCTATCCATTATAAGAGCGTTAATTATATCATGAAACATCACAAAATTTCATATGATTGTTTATATGGCATGAGTTGTCTTCGCGGAATGATATCACGAAGTAGAGCTGAGTGACATCTGTAGCAGAAGTTAACGAATGGCATGTAAATAATCATATGAAATTGAGTGATGTTTAGATTTTATCCTACCCTGTCACATGTTTTTAACTTCATATGTCACCAGTGGCATATACATATTTTATGGCATAACTGTGGCATACAGGCCCACCATGTTAAGTCTATGGAGATTTATATGAGGGGTAGGATAATGCCTACTATACGTCATGGGACTACCAAGTTCAAGTTTCACTTGGTTACACCCTTTGAACCACCCGAGAAAAAAATGATGGAAATACTTCGTGATCGACATACAGACACTCGGTTCTCCTCTTCGGTTTTCCCAGATGCCCGGATGACGAGAAACGCCGAGAGCAGAACTACAACCAGGTGGCGCCACATGGTGAGGTCAATATCTGGAACGTTATGAGAATAAACGCATATCGATGAAACCAGACGTTATTGAGTGCTTTGAAATACACACAACCTAGCATGGCTAATGAACAATATCTTTCTGTATACAAATATGGTGTTTACAGTTAATCAAATCAGAAATTGGATATGATTATCTCCAAGAGGTGAAGAACAAATACCTAGCTTGAAAATGGATAGAATACATAGATTGTTTTAAAAATTCGAATTTGTGTTGTAAAAACCATTTTAAACATTTGAAGACTAGGAGCAAATCCAAATGTCCATCTTTGATGAATGAGCATGGAATTATAGAAACAAATTTATAATCAAAAGGTTTGGGTTATATTCAGTCTCTGAGTAGGCCTAATTCTTTTTTTAAAACCTACTTGCAACTAGACAACCTGCCATTTCTGCAACAGCCTGAGATCCAAATATATCAAGCACCAGTGGATCAATGAAGTAGAGATGAAGTAGAGACTCTTGTGAGTGGTCATGGCCAGCTGACCACTTTTCTGAGACACTGGGCCTCTGCTCCTTTCTCAATATCACAGAGTTGGCATGCAGATAGTGAAGGGATAGTTTTGCAGCATGCTGAAAGTCTACATAACCTTTCCCCAAACTAGGCAAGGTATATATGTTCGTGTGTCCCACGCTCAATAAGAAGGGTAAAAATCCATCGCTTTCTCACCTCTCCCGACACTCCCACCTTCAAGGGCATTATCAAAAGGTTGGAGTTGGAAGCATTGTTAGGCCCGACGTCCACCAACGACGATATGGCTGCGATAGGGTCTACGATGCACCTCCCGATCAAAAAAACATAATCGCTTCGGAAGGTCCCCTAATATCGGTGCAGTTGAGCGCGTTTCTGCGATTAGACACCGATAAAAAACCCATACAATGCATGGTTGATTGGCATGTCTAGACATATGTGTACGATTTTGCACCTTCCCGATATGTCTCCGATATTTACTTTTTGTATCGGTGGCATATCGGTAGGTCTAAATTTTTATCGTAGTAGGTGGACGCCAGGCCTAAGTGTTGGACATTTGAGAAGGATCGTGACATTCGTGGGGAGCACTGTTATGTGAAGTCAGTGCGGATTTTATAAATGTGGGTCACAGGGACTTGGTACGGTATAGTGAAAGAAAGCAGCAGGAAGTGAATTAAGAATACTGGGGAAAACTAACTGGGTGCCTAATCCATGAATTGCTACAAACTCACGGACCTGCACATACTTACCCCGAAGGCCCTATTTTTGAGTCTGTGAGTGAGTAACAATCATCAGATTAAACACCAGTGGGACCTGTTTCAGTAGGCTTGTGACATTAGGCCTAGACAGACATCAACAGCGGCACCAACAGTGCAAGCAACAGCTGAAGAAGACTAGCAAATATCAGGAAATCGGAGTGGCCAATCTTCTTCATATTTGGGACGATTATAGGTTATATGTATCCCCTACTCGTTTTAAAGTGTCATTGCTTAATTCCTACGAGAAATGAGTGAAACTCAGCGTGTCATCGATTGCAATCTTGTGATCTGTCCGTACGGTGTCACAGACGCCATCTAGACATGTCACGAAACTACTGAAACAGGTCCCAGGCTGGCCTGTTTTACCTTATCATATACCTTGAATTGTTTTGAATTCATAAGAATCTACCTTTAATTGCCATTTAAAGTCTACTTTGGGCACGTAGAGCTGGTCTGTTCTGTTTAGCACTGTGAAATAAGATTGATTTGTACAAGTGTATAATAAATGTACATATGGTAGCATGAACAGAGATAAAAAAAAAAAAACAGGACTCAGATTGGGCATGTATCTATGTGGGGTGTGGAGGAAGAAAATTTATTAACCCCCATCACCTATTCTTTCATCGTAATGCCTGAAACACACCAAGCGATAAACGCAGCGATTTCCAGAATCACCAACACAAAATGTCGTGTATACATATGAGATACTATTTCATAGGAATATCTCTCACTGGTAGTTTAACATCTCAGAAGCAATAATCAGGTGAAATATGAAATTATAATTCATATACATATACACGCCATTTTGTGTTGGCGATTCTGGAAATCGCTGCGTTTATCGCTTGGTGTGTCTCCGGCTTCAACCTCCCCCCCTCTCATTCAAACACCCAGCCACCCACCAATGTTTCAGGGCATCCCCCTCCCCTATGTTAACCATGATATCCCATAACTCCTTCTAAGTACATATTAAATTGATATAATATATAAGTTTCTCACCTTAGGCTGAAGAAAGGATGTATAAGGACGGTTGTCTTCGTTGGTGTATGTGTTAAGTGCGTCGTGTACAATCTGAGAGCGACCAGGAACTATGTGTGACCTACATGTATCTAAACACCACCTGACAAGACACGGTCTCTGACTCTGGCCACACCTGGTTAGACTGGCCTCAGACATGACTGCATGTAAAAGGGTGGTGTGTGATATAAACCGCAGTTTATATCTAGTATAAAGAGCGTCCGAAGAAAAAGTCTATGTGACCTGTGCCAAGCCTTGCACCTACTCCCTCCCTCCTTGTTAAGAGACAGAATTCCTGGACCGGTCATGCGTCAGGGGAAGTCCACATGTTGCAAAATTTAGTTTTATTTCTCAGTTATGCCCATATCCAAAACACTTGAACAAGTCTACCGGCTGGTCTCAGTTGCTGTCCTGGTTCATTTATAAACATACATTCTGAAAAAGGAATGATAAACTTTGCAGCCTACAGAAACTGCTGATGGTTCGAATCCAGTTGCCGGAATTATGTCCCGATCCCTTGTGACAATTGTGCTGTTATTTGAGCTATATCTGCCACACAAGAACACGACATGGACAAAATAGTTTATTGATTCTTGATATACAAATCTCGCCTGTGCAGGTGGACATACAATACATCCTTTTTTTGGTTACACAGCAGCAACGGCATAATTTCATATTAGCTTCACATGTTAGAGTAACATGGTTAAAAACTACTCAGTTGCTAGAATATCAAGTTCAATATCTAACTATAGATTATTATAGAGATATAGTGATGATAATATAGATAATGATTCATCAATGGTGACGATGGCCTAGATAAACGGATTTCAAATATGAGAATAAGCCTTGGCTATAAGTTAGGAAGATTTAGAATTCCTTTTCACACGAGAATCAAGGATTGCTAATAAAATATTGAGATTCAGTTCTCCTTTTCACACTAAAAACAGGGCTTAGCTATAAAATGTGAAGATTTAGTTCTCCTTTTCTCACAAAACACAAGGCTTCACTATAAAATGTGAAGATTAAGATTCTTCTCACACTAGAAACATGGGTTCGCTATGAATGTGAAGATCTATAGATCTAATTCTCCTTTCAACGCCAGAAACAAGGCTTAGCTCTAGAATATGGAGCTTTCGCTTTCCCACATGAGAAACAAGCCTCAGTTAAAAGTATGGAGATTCAGTTATCCTTGTTACACTGTAGAAGCAAGGGATAGCTATGTTTCATTGAGTGATACATTACATAACTTAATTTTCTTCTGATTTTCGTTTGGTATATAGGATAAAGTGTGTATGGTTATTGTATCAACAAGAGTCTACTCTACTACAGACTACATAAAGACACTCTTAGGATAGAATTAAAATTCTATATTTTTTCTTTAACCGCTTTACATAGTGTTTGTAATAGCTTGGAGACACTTCATAATGATCAGTGACACATTTGATCGGGGGGAAATGTGACATAATCAACGGAATATTATGAAATATTTTCGAATACCTAGAATATATAATTATATTGGCGCTCTGCAAATATGGTGAAATTTGATTATAGATGAAGGTCTCAAATCGACTATTTCAAACCTTAACTTGGAAATGAGTTTTTAATGTATGAAATATTATATTATATAGTTTCGTATCTGCAGGTAAAATGTCAATTATAAAGATGCATTATTTCCGGAATCATAAAGTATCATATATCATAAATCAAGCCCTGTATTAATGCACTGTCTGTATCGTGACGTATATCGGGACCATGGCCACCTTTTTTTCGCTCCTACCGACACGTTACGACCCACACCGATAAACACCGATATCCTACGATACGCCACGATATGGACTTCCCGATAGGCTACGATTCGATCATTTTGTATCGGTGTGTATCGGTAGGTCTTTCGGCGTGTATTGGCGTTGGTAGGTCCCGGGCCTTAATATAACACGACCACCAAGATCTAAGGCCACAATTCCAGCAAAGAGCAACGATACGAAGGTGATGGACAGCACAGGACCGGTGTAGATGGCATTGGGGGCTTCTGTAGGGTCGGGTATGTCGGTGCTACCTGGAAAAATGAGTTGATAAGGGGACCTTAATGGGATGATATAGGAAGATGGGACATGTCAATAGCGAGAATGTCGAGGTTTTTTTTATGAAAAAATACGTCCCGATGCTGCAGGCGGAGGGACGTATTTTTTTTATTCAAATGGCTACGTTTTCTTATTACAATATACCTCATAATCGTTTAAAAACCAGTTTTATTAACGTTTCGGCTTCGCGAAAAGCCACTGCCATTCACTATGGCCTACAGTCACAGCAGGCGTGAACATAATCTATGCTACACCCCTAGCAGTGGGCAGTATTTCATAGAAAATAATACACAGGTATATATATAGTAATGTAGCAAACTAAATGATGTATAATGATGACAGTAATGGTGTGGCAATCGGCCGAAACCAATACCGGTATCATTTGTCTGCACAGTGATATCACCAAGCATATTTAATTCATTTATCACTCATTATACCATTAAATTTCCTCTTTTCTTTTCAGACAATTATTTCTATCATATGTTGCTTAATGTATCAATGTGTTCGACACTTTTGTAAATGGTTTCTGTACTATTGTACTGAAAGATTCTTGCTTGTCAAGAACTACAATAAAGATAATTCAAAATTAAGTCATTTCCTTCAGTATTCTTGCATACATTCCATAACATACTTTGTTACATACACTGATTTCTTAATGTATAAGGCTGTTTCAACCATATACCTCATTAGGTTTCTTATTCATTACCCCACCCCAGAAGATTGATGATAAATCAAATTATCAAATATGAGAATATTAAAGTGATGAAAGTATATGTGAGGAGGGAATGGAGAAAGTAAAACGTTGGTGTTGGATGGGTGGGTAAAAGAAATGTGTGTTTAGAAGAAAGAAAGAAGTGGACGAAGGTTTGTAGGAGGGGTGTAGTGTTGCTGAGGGTTGACAATAGAACGGGTATGTGTAGAGGGGAGAGGTAATTGGTGAACAAGAGGGTAGAGAGGGATGGGATCACTGAGCTGCCCTGAACCAAAGGCCATGGGTACTCCATAACTTGTACATGCTATTTTTAATTTTGACATATTGCAAGCAATAATTAGTTGCAGAAAGACATTTAAACCCATCTCTCTTATACAGTCCTTTCAGATATTTAGGGTTGTCAATTACCACTTTATCTATGGCTACCTTCTCGTTATAGTTTAATTTTCCTAGAAAGTAAATAGTCATTTTGAATATACCGAAACGTCCATATTTTTAGCATTTAATCGAGGCCCATATATGACTATGAAATATCTTAAAGTATGAATTTGAATTAGGTTTCAAAATATGGATGCTTTTGGTTAAGAGATATAAAAAATGTAGCACAGTTGAGTGTGACATTTTATCTCACCCCTGGTATTTTTTCCTCATAGACTTAACATTGGTTAAAATCTGAAACGCACTCGATCCATAGCCACTGATATTATGCCATTCATTTTGGTTTGCTACATAATCTCACTCGGCTTTGCCTCGTGAGATTACTCCGCAACTAAAAACTCATGGCATATTGTCAGTGGCTATGGATCTCGACGCAGTCCCTTATCATCATTTATTCTGGCAACCAATTTGTTAGATAAAAGCTCTAGGGTCGAGACTTACTTTCTTCAACACACGTTGGGATGGGAGGCTGCCAGGTGCCATCGATCATACACTCAGTGATGAGAGGTGTATCTTCACCAGCGCTCACTGCGCCATCTCTGCACGACACATTGAGCACACTGCTGAGCTCAAACGTTGTGCTGTTACTCAAGTTGTTGTCCCAGATCCCTACCGGTGGACAGGTCACCGCTGTAAGAGTATGCGCGAGGATTACAGTTAACTCTTTCCTTACCGAACCCGATAGCAGGTGCACGTTGGTATACGCCATATATCCTATGATCCATGGGGGCCGCCATGACGCCCCCCGAGTAGGTGTTCTTCACTAAAGGAGGTGAAAAAGTAGCTGTTCTTCACTAATTGAGGTGCAAAAGAAGTGAGTGATAATTGGGAAATGTCACTTTTCTTGCCTTACTCATGTATGTAAATAAAGTGTTCCATGTAAAAAACATCATGTTATGGGTTACATCATTATGTCATCCTGCTCTGGGATCGGTGTAGAGAGTCAAAGGAAGCTTGGTAAAACATTGAAAGGCAGCTGAATTTCGTAAGAACAAAGAGCCAGAATACAGGTTTTGTCACCCGACCACCTAGTGACTGCTTCATGAACTAACAATGGCTCTGTCCCCTATATGTCGCACACCTGACCACCTCTAGTGCAAGCCTATGTTACAATTGTAGAGAAAATAGATTGTTTTCCACCTTATTCAACCTTGTCTGTCAATGTTTCCATGGTGATAAATATAAAACCATTAATTGATTATCACTGCAAATGTTTTCTACTTAATCTATGAGAAAAATCACATGGAACCATGTCGAATCAGCTGAGATAAATGACATTCCAAGAAAAATAGGGAAATGATGCCTTGAGGCATATATATATGCTCCTCTAGTGTGATAATGAAGTCTTCTCTGGCTCATAGTAGATAGCCTGATCTCGAGACTTTACAAAATGATACTGATATGGTCTAGTATTGCCCTGCTAATTATAAATTTGTACAATCATCTTAATCAAGTGGATTCAAAATGCTGTTTTTTCATTTCTATACTTTATCCTACCCCTAATAAAAAACGCCATAGGTTTAACATTGACTCAATGTATTTGACGGAGCGTTGAATAAAGTGTTATTTATACACCGAGGTGAATAAAAGAACGGACCAATCAGGCACCAGATAATGAAAGTAGATCCGGTAGCATTGATAAATGTGGCTATCCTCTGATGAGTGTCAACACGTTACTAACATGGATAATTACACAATTTTCTTTGTATATCAGTGAGATGGGGTAGGATAAATACGAGACCGAACTTGAGTTAGCCTTCTTAATGTTTATGCCACTCTGGTCAGGTCTGCTACTCACTACACTCGGCCAACGCATCGTGTAGTAATTCCAACCTGCCCATCGTGGCATAAACATTGACAAGGCTAACTCTCGTTTGGTTTCTACTAAGTATGTCATACCAATCATTGTTCCGGATTAGAAATGCCCAAGTCTTTACCAGAATACCTGCACAGCAAAGAAAAATGGATGGACAATGCTTTACGTAAAGATATGAAGAAAAGGTGAAAACTATCAGTTCAAAGTGTTATTTATTCTGATACCTGATCCGACATACGGTAGACATACTGTGTCCTTCCCAAATAGATTCTACCAGAATTTAAGCAATACGCACGTCTACATTTTGCAGTAGCAGGTTGCCACGACCCATCGGCTGAACAGGTGAGATTGAGCCTGGTGTTCGTCGCGGACTGTCCCGTATGGTAGCCGTAGAAGCACCTCAACTCTTTCCTGTCGCCGTACACCGCGGTACCTCCCTCCTCACGAGTCACACTGTATCTCACAAAGGCCACTTCCAGGCACTTCACAACTATAACCAGAAAACAGAGAACGGCAATTACAGTGAAACCCCTACTATGTTACTCATGGAAACATACCAGTGACTCCTTCGCTTTTGGTCTATATGTAATTATGCATGTCCCTGGATTTTGCTTATGCTTATCTATTTATCTATTTATTTACTTGTTGCATGTTTTTCTACAAACTATAGATCACTATTTCACTATCTTTCCATTGTCAACACGGCACTGGCCGAGCATGTAAACCAGTTTTATATAAATCTGAGCTTCACCAGTCTAAATAAAAGATCTTTAAAAAAAGGGATCACCCAGCGTTAGCGGACACCCCGCGTTAAGTGCTAAATCCACTAGAACCTCTTGATTAATTGGCAGAGATGGGACAAATCGGGGATTCCCTAGTTAAATCGATAAATATCTTACTATCAATGACGCACTCCTTCAACAAAATTGTCTACAATTTGACTCGACCCGATTTAACCCATTCAAGTAACAAAGTGACAAAGTGTGGCGCCCTCTATGATTCATAATGATAACTACATTTCAATCGGCATTTTCCACTCCTTTTCCACTTACCATATATTGGCATAGAAGATATGTCAGCGTGAAAGGCTACACAAAGCTGATATTTCAATGTGTGCAGTATAACAGTGTACTGCACAGGGTTCAGTATACAATTTATACTGCACAGGGAGAAGCAGTACGTAATTATCAAATATACAGCATGGGTATATAATAAACATAGTTTTTTCTTCTTTTTTATATATGCTTTATTTACTTCTTTTAGAGAGAGCTCTTCCAGTGAGGCACAGAGCACATCATGAGTTGATATTCAAAACCTACCTGTACATGTTTGATTAGTTTTTGATTGCCATGTACTATCAGAACCACAGGTAAATTCAAGCTGACTGGTCCCAGAGGGTGGAAGGTATCCCCGGTCGCACTTATAGTGAATGATGTCCCCAGTAAAGTAAGTTCTCTCTTGGCTTGACGTTCTACTGATGATGGCACTGTTTGGTATGGCCGGTGGATCAATGCAGGTTATCACTGAAAGAGAGGTGCATTAGAGAATAAGTTAGTTTTAACCTTATCACTGCGAGGGGTTGTACAAACAATACATATGGTAACTTTCCACCGCATACAAAGGTTATAGCTGTGCAGTTATCTGCCATGTATATCCTTCTTATGTGGTGAGAAAGGCTAATTGCTCGAGCAATCATGGTTTATAATGGACACCATATTCAGAGGAGCGGTTTGATGACAGATAGGAATAAAGCCATTTTCCATGTTGGTTTGAACAAACAGACTCACTGGCATTACATTAAGACCTGGCGTCCACCTACAACGATAGAAATTTAGAACTACCGATATGGCTCTTATACAAAAAGTCAATATCGAAGACATATCGGGAAGGTGCAAAATCGCAGACACATGTCTAAACATGGCAATCCACCACGCATTGTAAGGGTTTTTATCGATGTCTAATCGCAGAAACGTGGTCAACTGCCCCGATATTAAATGACCTTCCGATGCGATTTTGATTTTTTTATCGGGAGGTGCATCGTAGACCAAATCGAAGCCATATCGTAGTAGGTGGACGCCGGGGCTTACATAGTGATCACGCCTATATTCTAGGCTTACCGAAGTTGTAACGAGGATATCTATACAGAAATTAATAATTAATATAAAATGCAAATTTGTCTATGGCCACCTATCCACAAAACCATCAATTCTTATCTATATAACAACTGTAGCACATATAGGATCTTATCACATGATATTGAGTATTTTGCGGTGAAATCACAAGCAAGCTGACAACAATATTGTACTATGGAATGAAAAAAGTGATTATTTTGCGGTGAAACCACAAGCAAATAGCTGAAAACAATATAATTATTCTGGAGTGAGAAAAGTGATTACGTTGGCATTCCGAAACGGACTGATTCCATCGGGCGGACGGGAGGCAATGCAAGGCGATGGACTGATTCCCCTCAGCGAACTGGTAACCGTCTTGACACCTGACAGACACTATGGATCCTACACTGGCGTTGTAATGTGAAATTGTCGCGTTCTCTAAATCCCCGATTGCCGAACAACGGTTTGCTGTAGATTAAAGAAGAAACCCATTTGTTTGCTGTAGATTAAAGAAGAAACTCATTTGTTTGCTGTAGATTAAAGAAGAAACTCATTTGTTTGCTGTAGATTAAAGAAAAAACTCTTTTTTGTTTTTTGTTTTTTGAAAGCAGTTTATTGAGGTTATCTGTTGACATACATCATCATTGGTCATACATTTATCATTGCTGAAGTCTTTGTTACTTAGTTGTTATAAAGCATGTCGCTTTGTCGTGTATAAAACGCCTATCTTTAAAGTCCAGTTCTTTAAGGTACTGCTTTCTTTTTTTGGTATTTTATATATAATAACGTTAAAAGAAAACGGTGCAGTTCAGAATTCATAGTGCAAATTGCGAAGTCAACTATATTAACTATAACCAGTACAAAGTCAGTGTAGAATCTATGCTCTACTCTAACACAAACATGTATGAGACAATGTAACACAAGGTCGACAGTATGTATTGGAAAGTATGACACATAAGCTGTGTCAAGACTGACAAGGAAACTCACAGCATTCTATCATTGTTTGCTGTAGATTAAAGAAGAAACTCATTTGTTTGCTGTAGATTAAAGAAGAAACTCATTTGTTTGCTGTAGATTAAAGAAAAAACTCATTTGTTTGCTGTAGATTAAAGAAGAAACTCATTTGTTTGCTGTAGATTAAAGAAGAAACTCATTTGTTTGCTGTAGATCAAAGAAAAAATACATTTGTTTTGCTGTAGATTTAAAGGAAAAAAGGTCACTTTGCTGTGGATTAAAAAAAAACCCACATAGATTTACTTCAGATTCAAGAAAAAAGTACATCGATTTGCTTCAGATTCAAGAAAAAAACACATCGATTTGCTGTAGATTAAAGGAAAAACACATCGGTTTGCTATTTAGTTTGAAGTCTGGAAACCTGGCCTATGTGGTCACTCACATATTAGGCCAGGTAATGCCCACCCTGTTTCTGGTGCATCATGGGTAACGGCGGCCATTTTTCTGATGCTAAGTGGGATCACATTGAGCTGTAGTGGTATGAACACGACGTCTGGTGAGTGTTGGCTACACTACAGGCTAGGAGAGAGGTTGTGCTGCATTTCCTTGCCACTGCAAATCAGCAGGAACCTGTTCCATTATTCATTGGGGCAGATAGACTCTAGTACAGTTTGTTATCAGGGATTCCTGCCTCCGCTGGTACTCAGCTACCCTGAGCGATTTGCCAGTAACCAGTGTGTTTCTCTTCAAGCATATTTACTAGATTAGCTTTTACCAGGCATGTACCAAATAAATCAGCTTGGGGAGTTATAATGATTTGCTAAAATCGTAATATTCTCAGACTTAAGTTGGTGCTAAAATTAGAACACCCAATCATGAAATTCCTTTCTCTCATCACCCAGAGGGAACTGGCAAATGGGAGCTGTGCTCTGTTAGACCCTTACAGACTGTAAGCCTTAGGCAGTGCGGTCTGTAAACAGACTATGGGGCAGGGAACAAATCTATATAGCGTGGTACCTGTGTCACGCCTAATAGTAGGCGTACTATGGTTCCCTGGACATCTGCTAGGGGGCATGGCGAAATCAGAAGCGGAGTACACTGGCCGCCAGTGCTACACTACTTTAGTTTTGGTTGTGTTAAATCTGTAGCACCTTGACCCACTCCCTGTAAGTGTCTTTTACTCTCACAGCAGATGTTTCATATGAACTGGACCTATGCTTGGGGAGTGCAGTATTTCTCACTCTTTAAGCCATTTTTGCATATTCTCATTTCCTTTTGTGAGTATTCTGAATAAAATGACCACTCATGTAGACTATATTGTCAATTTTGTGAGCTATGCATATTTATTAATAAGTTGAATATTTCTTAATAAGTATTTCTAGATGGACAAGTGTAGCAGCAGAGGTTGGGGGTGGGTTGGGGTGGGGGTGAGTCCAGCAAACTATGAGGCACTAATATCATTGTATACATCTTACCTGCACACCCCTCCATAACCTCTAATATGGTCATCTGTGAGCGTTTCCCTGTTTTCCCATTTATCGCCCAGGTGGCGCCAGTTGCACACCGGATATCCTGTTGCGTCTGACCATCAATGAACCTGGTTCCTGGCGAGCACTGGTAACTGACAGTCAGTGCACGCCTGTTACCCATCATCTTTGTGATTCGTGCAATTTTAGGAGTCCCCGGAAATGTACATGGCATTGCTGAAATAGGACAAAATAAGTTGATAGTTGAAAAGCTAGTTTTTTTTGTAATCTAAATTAAATAAGCAGCAGGGGGGGGGGGGGGGGGGGGGGGGGCGGGGTCATCGCGTTTTGCAGCACCTGAAAAGTAAAAAGTGTTACAAATTATGATAAAAGACTCTGTACTCTTCACATCCGATTTCCAAGTGAGAAGCACAAAATAGGTAGCACTTAACAGAAACAGTTAAAATAACATTGTTTGGTATAGAGGAAACATCTATACAGACATATAGAGGAGCATCGAGCAATCAACCATATACCTATGGATGTATCACCTAAACATATTGCCCGCCACTACCCATTAATGATATGATAATGCCCGTAGGTCATAGTGAAGGTATGATGTCACCTAAACAGGTAAAATGCAAAGGAAATACGAAAACAGGGTGACTATCTTCGTACGTCATAATTATATATTTATATATTTGATGAATGGTTTCATTGCATGTATTCTACATACAAAGACAGTAAGCCAGCTGCCGTATAATATTCTCACTTAGAAGTAAATTCCATGTAAATATAACAAAAATTAGAGATTTATACTGACATTACTTACGCTGACACATATCCGTGGTTTGGTTCCAATAGCCATTCTTTTGACACACATACTTGTGAAACTTTTTCCCATCGCTAAAGGTGAATCCTTTTCTGCACTGGACAATCACGACTTCCGTGTTAATTTTCCGTATGATAGCATTTGGATCGAAACTTAGGGGGGCGCAATATGAAGCTGCAAAAAGGACAATAGTCATCATTAAGGATGGGCACATTTCACCCACATTTTTACATTATGTGAGGGAAAAGTGAGTATTTTCAGTGTATATGTCATGGGCATATATATATATTTTTTAAAGTCTGTGAATGCAAACATAGATATATACAGATATATGTGGGAATTTACAGAATTTATCTCACCCTTCACATTGACCAATGGGTTAACCTCTGTAACATAATTCCCCAATGGATATTTTTGCTAAATACCAAAAGGGTGTTGGATACACATTCTCAATGTTAACTCTATGGGGATAAAATACCAGGGGTGAGATAATGTGTGTGTAGGAGTTGGGTTAATCTAGTGCTGGTTCTTTTGCTCTTCGAAAGAGGGCGCAGGATGTCAGTCCCTGCTTTGTAGTGGTTCCAGGTAACGCCGCACATGAGAGTGGCGCAGCAGAACCTGGGATTACGTAATCTGGCATATATATATAGGCTGGATTCACAGTGGGTCGGTAGGTATTCTTGTGCGTTCTCTCTGAGAAGAGAGAATATTTGGATCCTCATTTGGTAGGGTTTTCCGAACCCTCTTGGTGGTTAGGCGAGTCCAGTACTTCGGTATCTGGATTAGTCTCCCCGGCTTTACTTGTCACACAGTGCCGAGGTACTGTACTTTGGGAGTGATCTAAACAGGATCACTTCAGAAAGTTATAATAAACATCCATTGTTTATTAAACTTATGGAGTCTGGTTTTGTGTGAATAGGTTTACTCATCACTTACTGAAAATATGTAATAACGCATAAGAGGGAACATCGCTGGGAAGGGAGCTAATAAGATCTTTCCGAGGAAGTGTAAATGACCCGAAAACGCGTACACAAAGAAAAAGAACAATCAAGCTGAAAAGACCGAAAACGGCATTTTTCAAATGAAGTCCCATCTACATAGGGATGCATAATTGGAACGAAGTCTCAGTCGAGGTACAGGATGCAAAACTCGCACGGTACAAGAAATACATAAGAGCGCAATACTATGATAATTTTGACTAATCATAAAGCTGTTCAGGTTTGTCTAAATCTGGTCAGATGTGCCTAATGTTTGCGTATTATGAATCATAATCGTCATCTTCATCTTATCATGTCACTCTGTATATATATTTAGGATGATATTCTCAGTTACCGACGGAACCTTGTAATCGTTATTGACCGTTGGTCAGAATAACTGCTACAGCAGAGACCATCGTTTGTACCCCCTTACAGTGCAATAAAAAAAAAAGAATAAAAAAAATAGAGACCTCCACATGGTCAAAGCTGGACATGTATATTCATCCCATTCTCCGAACAGACAATAGATAACATTCGCACTTACCTTTACATATAATCCCGCCCTCGGCTTTGGTCACCCATGAGCATGTGACATCCCCAGTTACCCTGCCATCTCGCATCCGCGTACCACTGGGACAGTGAATCCGCTTAACACCCTGGACTTTATTTAGTGTCAATGCAGGACCCCCTTGTATGACAGACAGAGTACAGGTGGTCGCTGGAAAACACATTGAAAACCATCAACAAAATGATCAATTCCATCAAATTTTCACAATCAATCGGAAGGTATACCCATTCTTATCTTATGATCTTTACCCATGATTTTTATCGTAGATGTTATCGAGATAACCCTTTGACATTTAACTGGATATGAACAAATGTTCTTCATCACTTTATAAGCGGCCCACACGGTTGGTGAAGGTGCGTACAGTAAGAGGGTGCGTCCACCAACCACGACAAGGCGGCGACAATGGCTTTCCGACAAGGTCAACGACAGCTCTACGATTGGAAGGCCTGTCGTAGCCTTGTCGTGGTTGGTGGAACATAGTTCCCGACAAGAGGCTACGACAAGGCCCCGACAGGCTGCGACACGAAGCTTGTCGGGGGCCGGTCGAAGGCCCTCCGACAAGGCCACGACAATATTGAACATGTTTGATTTTTGCTACGACTGGACCTTTGTCGTGGAGTGTTGTGGTTTCCTCGATATCACTGTTGTAGTGTGTAGTGTGTAGTGAATCATGGGCGCCTTTTTTACGGAAACCGCCAACGTCTATGACACGCCCCGACACCGCTGTCCCGACAATGCTCTTCTCACGACAAGGCTGCGACAAGGCTGCGATTGGAACTTTCATGTCGGCACTTGTCGTAGCCTTGTCGTGGTTGGTGGACGCACCCTCTAAAGCCGGGCCCCCACCTACCACGATACTGCTGGTCCCGATAGGCCCTACGACTGCCTTCCCGACACCATGCCGATTCTATCGTGAGGTCAGCCAAAATCGTGGTAGGTGGAACAGGTTTCTGCGATTGGCTGCGATAGAAAACGCCAATCGTAGAGGTCCCGTTAAAATCCTACATGTTGAATTTTTTGCCTGTCATCGGGTATCGCAGCCTATCAGGCAGATAACGTGGTCGTCGAGTATAATTCACAGATTGGATCACGACATAGGTCTTCCGATAGGCTACGATTTGGGCATTTCAAATCGTAGCCATCGGGGAGTATGTCGTAGACCATCGTGATAGGTGGGGGCCCGGCTTAACAATCTGTACGATCAGTGTCGGTCATAACCCCCATGCTAATAATCCCCTATCCGATCATAATCGGGTCTGTGAAGTACACACAATGACATAAAGTTCAACGATTCTGACCGACCCGACGGATCCGTTGGGCAAAGGTGTGTGATGGGAGGAATTGGCGTGTTGCTGTCTTGTAGGTTTAACACATGCTGATTGAGATATAGAAATATGCTTTACCCATACAACGTGGCACCCCAGGTTCCCACTGGCCTGCAAGGGAACATCCTATTGTCCTGGATGTTGATCCATCACGGTAAACATATCCATGTTCATGCCGACATGAGAGTGTGACGTATTCATCTGGAGGTGTTTGAGGTGTGGTCGAAGCAAAACCCTCTGATTCCAAAATAGCAGGACATTCTGCCCAAAAGAAGACATTTCTGTTAGATATGAGCTTATTCGAGTCAAAATCACCAAAGAGACTCAGTTCAGGACCAACCAATTCAGGACAATGTATGCATCATTTCTTTGCAGATCGTTAATTATACTATGAGAAAAAGTGGTTACTGAGCCCGTACAGGTGGCTGTTCGAGGTCATTTGATGAAAAAGATACGGCCCGATGCCGCAAGCTAGAGGGCTGTATTTTTTCATCGATTGACTGAGAACGGACACCGTACGGGCTCAGTCACTACATTTTCTTATTACTATACACCTCCTACTCGTTGAAAAATATAATTTTATTAACTTTTCTGCACCTTAAAAAGCCACTGCTATTCACTACGGCCCGCTGCCTTAGCGGGCGCGAACATTATTTATACTACACTCCCAGCAGCGGGCAGTATTTCATACATGTTCGGCCATAGGTGTATAGTAATATTTCCCCCACCCCTCCCTGAAGGTGTGGGTGAAGTTTTATGGGAAACCATAATTCTTACATGGAAGGTTTTCCACCATCCAGAGAAAAGCAGAAAGATCAGGTGAAGCACTGCGCGAAAACCACCAGTTTATTAATATATATGCCATCGCATAAGTGCATGTATCAGCTGTATAGTGACATGTTTCCTCTTCTATACGTCAGCGTAATGGCTGTATTTGTCATAAAGCGTATATGAAGGGAAATATCGTGTGAGGGACATGTATATGGGGGTCGTATACATTTTACACATCTATAGATGAGGCGTATACACAACGAAATAGAGGACTACCTTGTATACGCAAAATCATACCTATATAAGCCGGGGGTATACATAAATAAACTGGTGGTTTTCGTGCAGTGAAGAGATTTTGATTCTGCTTTCTACTGAGCTCTACTCCCTATAATGACCCTATGGACCTGTATCCATTGGCACAGATGCAAGATTGATGAATTGATATGGCCTATTATCGGTTAAAAGTTCATCAATATCCATCAGAATCGATGGTATATAGAGAATGGGACAAACGTGAGTTAGTGGGACAAACGTGAGTTAGTGGGACAAACGTGAGTTAGTGAGACGAACGTGAGTTAGTGGGACGAACGCGAGTTAGTGGGACAAACGTGAGTTAGTGGGGCAAACGTGAGTTAGTGAGACAAACGTGAGTTAGTGGGACGAACGCGAGGTAGTAGGACGAGTTATTGGGATCATACGTGGTAAACTGCAATATGGGGTCCAACAGGCATTATTTATGAAAAACATGCATAAAATTTTAGAAGGAAACTCATGAGATGAGATTAACTTGGTCCGTACTCCACCGAGTTTGACTGCAGAGTGATTCACGAAGCGAAGCTGAGTGAATTACATAATGGTCAAATGAGGTGCAGTGCGAACCAAGTTATTTTCATTGAGTGGGTTTCTGATTTTATCTCACCCCGTATAACATCATTTGTTGATAAAATAATTCACCAAATTAGCCATTGAGTATTGGGTACAATACCTTCCCGGCGATGGAGTACGAGTTCCCAACATTAAGCCTATGCAGAAAAATACCGAGGTGAGATAAATATAGGCATACATGAGTGATAAAAACATTTACCCTGACAGGTTCCTGTCTCGCTGTTCCTTTTGCACTGCTTAGAGTTTAGGTTCTTGCTGGTATCGTATATATTCTTCAGCTTGCAGCTGACAGACTCAGGATTCCAGCAGATATCTGGCGAGTACAGAGATTTAGATGAGAAATGACCTCCCAGCAGATATCTAGTGAGCTGATGGCTAGCTACCTATTCCTACTTCCCCAGCATTTTAATTTTATAAAATTGACAATTGGTAGTTACAGAAACTTGTGTTAGGAATCATGTACTAGTCGGACAGAAATACGTTTTCCTCTTAATTCTAAGGACAGGTAGCTCATTGCCTATATACTTTGTAAGTATATTATCTTACTTATTATGTGTAAAAGTTCAATAACTCAAGGTTATTGACAAAAAAGTCGAGTGTTGATATGCGCATATTTTATTTAATTAATTTTTCAAGAAAGTGTCCACTGTGAAATCGACTCCAATTTTGTATGATCAAACTCAGGCATCTATACTCTAAGGGTGAATCATACCGGCTTTTTGGCTTAAGACTCTTACAATCTAAATAAAGCAAGATTCTCACTACGGGAGAAGAATTCTTAACGAATTAGGCTTAGAGCCTTAAGAATCCACTGGCGCACAGTATTCCCGCTTTCCGGCATCATTAAGATTATAGGAATCTTTGGGTTCCATTGGTGTACGTCTTTAGCACAGGAGGTAGGCCAGTGGATTCTCAAGGCTCTAAGCCTAGTTGGTTAAGAATTCTTCTCTTATAGAGCATAGTGAGAGTACAGAATACCTCTTAGATAATGTGAGATCTTATGAGAGGGGTGCACTAATAGGGTGCGCTACCTGCCTGAACTGGATACAGTCTGTGGTTCGACTGAACTCAAAACTAACAAATCGTATCAATACCTAGGAGTCACAATAGACCGTAATCTTGACTTTTCATCGCATATACAGGAAATCATTAAGTCAGCAAATAGCAGAATCTTTAGGTTATCAAAGAACAGGAAAGCAATATCCCAGAATGTTGCGAAAATGATATACTGTAGTTGTATCAGGCCTATCCTCAAATATAGTGGATTGGTAATAGGGGTGCTTGTCTTGATAGTCAAAATCGAGCACTACATGTGGTACAGGGATACTATCAACGTACGCAGAGCATCATAGAACTGCATGCTAAAACGGATGTTGTACGCCTAGCCGAGACGAGAAGCATAAGGAAAATAAAGTTTAAAGAAAGATACTATAGGACGGCCAAATACGTCAAGTCCCCCATGCGTAGCGGAACTAATCTATGGAATAGTTTCGATGAAGGCATACAGCATCTTGAGTGCGTTGCATCTTTCAAATGGGCTGTTAATATGGGTGATGTTCAGCTAGGGGTATTGTAATAATGTTTTTATTTATTTATTTGTCGCTACAAATGCGGTTAAGAGTGCACTACTTGTACAGGAAGATGTAGAATGGAAGAACTGAGCTAGTCTCAGAATTTTAGTGTATTATTTGATGTTTCAGATAATGAATATATGGCTTACCTTTGTTAAGTCCAAGATCTGAAGTCACTGCAGATGTCAGGATACTGCTATATGTTTCTTCTGTTTGGGTTGTGGACATCGGAATAATATTTGTAGATGATCCTATCATATAACCAAGATGGCTAGATGTTGATGTTTCAGTGCTCTCCCCACTCATGGATGAAGTACTGTCAATATCACTAATATGCAGCAACCCTTCTGTAGTAATTATTGTATTTACATGGTTGGCACTAGATGAGGATAATGTTTGAGGAAAATGTATAGCCGAGGTAACCTTTGGCGATGTCGAATCATCAGATTCCGTTGAATGTTCATCTGAGATAGGCCTGGCCTGAGTAGATATTTCCATGGATTCTCCACTTGAAGATACCTCGATGGCAGCAGTACTCTTCATAGATTCCAACATAGGAGTTTTGAAGGATGTCTCAATGTGGCTAGAACTTTGAATTGATGTGCCCTTTGGAGCGACTGTAGTAGAAGCCATGTTGTGGTTTTTCTCTGATGTTAATTCAACCAATGTAACTCCTACCTCCTCTATATTTATCTCGGGTGTAAAAATTGCTGGAGTTGTTCCCAAATTTGTCAGTATATTGGCAATGGAAGTGTATGTATTGCTGTCTTTTTTTGCAATACTGTTTGTAGATGGTCCTATAATATCATCAGAATCACTAGATGTTGATCTTTCAGTGCTAGCCTCACTCATGGAAGAGGTACTGTAAGAAGGTTCCTCAATGGAGGTAGTTATCCTCATAGACTCCACCGTTGTAGCTCCTACCTTATCTTCAGTCTTACTTGAAGATGAGTTTGCCTTGGTCTGTTTGTTAGGAATGTGAATCGTTCCTACTTCTTTTGCACACAAATACCTACACATGTGAGTATGCGATGTACTGATCATATCGCTACCAACTCCAATGCACTTCCAATACCTAAAAGAGATGCGATATTTAAACAAAAAATGAAGAAATGCACAATCCCAAAGATATATCAAGATCGGCAAGATGAACATACAAATTTTATATTGAAATTTTCCTAGATTCATTTTGATGTATAAATATATAAATTATTGCAATCACTGTGCGAAAACCCCAATTTCATATATGTATACGCATGGCGTATATAGGTATGATTTTTGTTATACAAGGTAGTCTTATTTTCCGTCGTGTATACGCCTCATCTATAGACGTCTATATTTAGCGTTAATGTTGCGGTCATATATACGTCATATATGGCCAGATGTCACGGATCGTCGTGAAATGGGCTGGGACAGGGGTCAAAAATAAAGTTAGGAGTATGGTCTAACCCTTTTGTGTATAAGTAGTACAATGGGTGTCGTATATGTTGGATGTATGGGGGTAGGTTAAATACCCATAGTAAATATACACTAGAGGGTCAAAGATGGGTAGTACATTTGCTATGTGGAAACTATTGACTCCCTTTTTCTTTACACTGCAGAGATAATACTGATAAATATGATTTTGAAGGCTAATTGTCCAGTGTGTCTTTAAGGTCCATGACTAGTTTGAGTAGGTATTCTTTCTTTTTGTTTTGAACCTTACTACGGGAAAATCAGCTAGGGGGTCAATCGTTTCCACAGGGAGTCAATCGGTTCCACATTCTCAAATATGGGTTCATGACCATGTACAGGGAAGGAGTACAAGAAAGCTGGTACCATGTGAAGTTACCTTGATATAAGGGGGTATTTATATGAAATGGACAGTAGTCAAATATAATATACTTGTTAGCTATCACTGTAGGGTGGGAGTCAATCGTTTCCACACAAAAAATACACCAACCAAGGGAATAGGCTCCCAGTGCTATCATAGTATAGTTAGATATAATTTTTTTTCAGGTACAGGTTAAGGCTTACCAGGATACATTTTATTCCTGTCTGTACTGTATGTAGGTATTGAGAGGGTTCCTTCTTTAGGGAGTCAATCGTTTCCACACTAAAACTACACATGTACATTTTTCCATGGAGAGAGTATACTATCCTGCCCAAATATGTGTAAATGGTCCAAAGAAATCCTTAATCTATGGGGACCCAGTTAAGAAAAATAATTCTCAACATTTTATACTCTTTCTACTAATGCTGACTATTGCAATTATGGTATAGTCATTTTATCATGAAAAAACACCCTGTTTCAGGTAGTTTGGGCCTTCTAGCTCCGTTATTTATGATACCACATAGGCAAAACCATGGTTCCCCTGTAAGATCCGATTGAGCCTGACCAGAAAACACAATAAAATAATAAATATCTATTAAATTTAGCGTATTATTGAATGGAGAAGCAATAATGGTTATTTGACGACAATCCGTGACATCTGGCCATATACGTCATATATATGCCTGATGCTGTTAATTCCGATCTCTGCAACTAGGGGACACCACTGTTGTTTTATTTCATTTGCCATTAGTCATGGAGTCCTTGGTGTATGGAAGATCCAATGTTATGATATGAATTTTGATTATAAAATCGTTCTAAAACCCTAATTAGTGTCATTTTATTAATTACATATAATAAACCCAGATTGTCTATTGCTATTTATGCTGCTATGCTATTATGTTTCAGACAATACAATAATCAACTATTTTTCCGGAATCTCCTGCAGGAGATTCTGACATGCCAGAATCTCCGGATAGCCGATTCCAGATACTCTATATATCCCTATGGAGACTCTGTATTAGGTGGGTAATAAAGTAAGTGAACCTGCAGTAATTCAGTTCTCAGCCTTTTGTCCAATAACTATGGCCCTCCTCCTCTTTGTGCAGAATAGCGATCCGAGGTCGAAAGCCTTTTTTTGCAGATTGTATCATAATTATGTGGGCCATCTATATTGAATTAAAAATCTAATGAACCTTTAACCTATGTCACTGAAAATGTGGTGTTGTTAAAGGTAGCTATACAAAATGAAAATAACGGTTCCATAAGACACGATCCGCTATTACTGGAGAAACCCTTTACCCACATTTCTAGGAGCAACAACCCCCTGGCGTTGGATTGTAGTTATAGGACAAAAGACCTCGAAGGGCAAACGCTACAGTCTCACTAACTACGTTTTCTGTTATTATGGATTTTCCTCTTTATATTCCATACACCAAGCTCGGTGGCCAAGTGGTAGGGGTGTTCGCCTCGAGCATGGGAAGTCGTGGGTTCAAACCCCGGCCGGGTCATAACAAAGACTTACACAAAAATGGTACCCACTGCCCATACGGCTTAGCACCCGCCATAAGAATGAGGAGTAGGGGTCTAGGGCCCGAGTGGAAGAACGGCCATATAGCCGAATTCGGTGATTGTCTGACACAATATTCCCTTAAAAATTGCCACCAAAAAAAATAAATCAAAATAACATGTGTTTTTCACACATGTCTACATACATGTCGATGAGACAGTTGAGGTTCTCCTGTGTCCCTGCAGCTACAAGGTCATCAATGTGAAGATCCATCAGATTACTCTCCGCGCATGGTTTGACATTCAGTTGAAAGATGAGTCCAGGTCGGTCGGTGTATACATCCACCGGCATCTGGACTGAATAAATACACAACAATGACTGGTTTTGTGTACGAGTGGGTGTCATCTCTGAGTAGTTGGACAGGATGAAACTGTGAGTTTCCGGATATTTATCTCACCCCTGGTATCTTTTCTCCATAGACTTAACATTGGGAACTCGCATCTAACGCCCATGAGATATATAGGAAAAATATTCAAAGGGGGATTATCTCACAAATGTTAGCCCATTAGTCAAGGTGAAGGGTGAGATAAATTCAGAAACCTATTCAAGTTTAGGGTCAGAGCTCGATCCCACCTCGTTTAAATTGCTACATAATTCATGCGGCTTTGCCTTGTGAATTACTACACAATTCAAACTCAATGGGATACGAGCTCAGACCCTAAACTTTCATAGGTTTCCTCTATAATAATTTTTGCGTAAACCTAGCACTGCAGTTGTATACATCATCCATCATATTGATTGCCATATATGCATCGATTTCTACTAATAAATCTAGTACGCTTAGAATCTATTATATTAATGCAACGTATACGTCAGCCGGAAATCCCGACTCTACGCTTTCCTTTTCTTTTCATGTTCAAAATATTCTCGGGAAAATATGACTACTGACTTTTTCCTCACGGCTTGGCCATTAAAACTAGCCTTATATAAAGGCTGAGGCCTTCTGTCGCTTTGTTGGATCCTGAGCCTAAAGAAATGATTTGATGTAACATGTGTATATTACATATTGACTCAATAAAGAAACTAAAATAAAAATTGTCCTACCTATAATTCTCGATAATTAATTAGATATTTACCAAAAAATGACGACGTCAAACGGCTACTCATAGTGCGCTGAGAGGGCTCTTTACTCTAGAGATCTGTGATTCCATAGTGCCATTTTTTATACTTAAGTCTCATATACAAACTAGGATTTTTTCAAAATGTTTTTATTTCATTGTTAATACTCATGAAAATATTTTAAGAATGTCTTTCATTTCATATATTTACGTGAGTCAGCACCACTACGTCATAACGAGGTTTGGTCATTTTTCTTAACCAATCAGAGTGCATATTGAAAGTATACTGGTATTTTTCCATACCGGCACAATATGCTGGGATGGGTATATAATACTATCAAATGTATATAATACTATCCAAATTTTCAAGGTTGTGGATACCACATAGAATCTCTCTTTTTACCCCTTCATTTACATCAAGTGAGAATAAACATGACCACAGTAGAGAGTATACAGACATGACAAGAACATGGACAAACTTAGACGTGACAATGACAGGACAAATTGTAGAGGCAGGTAAGTGACATTGATATTTTTTCCCATAGACTTACAGAAGTTCATGAAAAGTTAGAATAGTGTATGTAAGGTTTGCTTGAATCTAGCCTTGCTGAGGACTAAGCACGGGCTTCTGTTTTCATCAATCCATCTCCATTCTATTATATCACCTTTTATCCTACCCCTAACATTAAACCCCATGAGCTTAACATCAAGTTTCTGTATGCCACACTGGCATATGGAGTTTTATATGCCACTAGTGGCATACAGAATTGTTATCACATAATATTCCAAAATCGAGGAGATGGGGTAGGATAAAATCAAAACCTGATTCGTTTAAATCTTGGCCACCCCTGGAGTTTTGGATCGAGACTTCAATCGGCTTCGCCTCGTGAAGTCACTATCCCAAACTCTAGTCGTAGCATTCAGTGGCCTAGAGCAAAACTCATCCAGTTTTACGATAGTATATACATCTACTTTTGAGTTGGAAACATATTACCGACGAATTATTGTTAACGTTTGGAATCAGTGGATAGAATAACTGCAAGGCAAAGCCCATTGTATGTACAAATTTACAGTACAAAAAAAGGTCCTCATACTCAACGTCCATGGAGTATTGTAAAGAAAATACTCAATTAGCTCTGATGTCACAAACGTTAGTCAAATAGTCAGTGATTGTGGCGAAATAAAATCTGAACTGCACTAAATCCAGTCACTCAAAATATGCCATTGATTTTGGTAATAATCCCACCCGACGTTTCCCCGTGAGATTACTCTGTGACGAAAACTCATGGCGTATTTTCAGCAGCTATGGATCTTAATACAGTTTCTTCTTTATATCGTATGAAGTTATGCCCATTAGATCTTTCGAAATTAGCAAAATAAATAGCGCCAAGCTCGTCTTTAACCCTTTAAGGACGAATGATGCCTTGAGGCATCAACCAGCCCAGGCCGAATGATTCCTCAAGGTATCCTTTCTTTTAAATCAATAAAATTATTTTTGACAAGGAAACAAATTATCAATATACATGAAATCTTCAGGAATGTAGCTATGACATCAAAATCAATATTAGTAAGCTAAAATAAGTTAAATATTATTGATTACCAATAATATCGTATGATGGAACATCAAATTATGACTTTATCCAAAATGTGTTTGTCCTCTAGAGATATGCACTATCACTAGCACCCGTCCTTATGGTGATAGCTCTGCCACAAGTAGCCGTCCTTAAAGGGTTAAATAAAGGAAACCACACAACTTAAACTCACATTGCTGGCAGATAACTATCACCATAGTAGACGAATAGTGGCAGCTGACTTGGGACATTTCACCGGCATCCAAAGAATAAAGCCTCGGGTATAAATGTTGCGAACAATGGCTCTCGGATGTTTCCCACTCCATCTTCCCAGTGTGGCTTTCTCGGTATCCACCATTGCAATAAACTTGACGCACTGGTATAAATCCTGTCGTAATTCTGGAATACAATGCCAAATAACAACGGTTTATCTATGAATGAATGGAATTTATATAAAGCAGTATTAGAAGGAAACTCACGAGATGAAAATAACTTGGTTCGTTCTCCACCCAGTTTGACCTTGGAGTAATTTACGAAGCAAAGCTGAGAGAATTATGTAGCGGTCAAACGAGGTGGAGTGTGTACCAAGTTATTTTCATCAAGTGGGTTTCTGATTTTATCTCACCCCGTATACATGATCAGGAACATTATTGATAAATAAAATAACTTACCCAATTAGGGTGCAATACTTTCATGGCCATGGAGTATGAGTTCCTAATTTTAAGTTTATAGAGAAAAATACAGAGGTGAGGTAATGATGCTTATTATATACCCATGCCGTATGTACTGTAAATACACACCGTTTCGGCATATGACGTAAAAATACTGTACGGACCGCTGGTCAGTACACTAAAATACGGACCACCTTGCCATCCATGTTTATTAAGAAATTGGTTGTTATACCAAATGAAATTGATTTGTTTTTTAAATTTAGGGTATATAGTAAATATATAACGTCCAACCATGCTTGTACAAGTCACAGAACTCGACGATAATTTACCGTTCGTACGGAACTTGGCATAAATGCCTCGGTCCGTACATACCATAAATTAGCATCTCGTTCTGTGACTTGTACAGCATGGTTAGCACGTTCTATATAATTACCTCATTATCATATACCTATGCATCAATGTCTCACTTTTACTGACAAGGAGTGCGGATTATGCCAGGCGCCCACTACTGCGAGTTGGCTACGATCATCCTTCCAACAAGCGTTCTGATACAGAATAAATTTTTCTGTCAGAATAAACGGGTTCCTCACAGCAGTGTACCCTGCATTCAGACATGGTTTGTCAATAACAACTCCTTCATCTTGTCATGTCATTTATCGATGTAAGATTTGGTCTATTGCATGGAAGAACGGCTTGTAATTGTCGAGTTGCAATAAAGGTTTAAAATGAATAAATAAAGATATGGATGTGCTGGAACCATCACTCGGCTTCAACTTAATGACCGTACGATCGCTTCATAACAATACAAAAGTCATTGTTTCATCTACATACAGTATTTATCCACTAAGGCAATTTTCCATGCGAATTTGGGTTCGGAGACGTTCGCAGACGTTCGCTTGGTCGCATGAAATTTGCATGAAAAATCACTTCAGTGGATCAGGCCGTCGCATGGAATTCGCTTGGTGATCGCATGGCTCATGTGAATTCGCATGGACGTGTGAATGCCTTGTGACAACATTCAATATATTGAATATCATTGCATGGGATTCGCACAGTCGCATGGATCGCAGACACATTCGCTTGAAAATTCAGTTGCCTAAAGTGCTGATTCCACCGAGCACCCGAAACTTGCCGAAATGAAAATCGGGAAATTTCGTACAAACATAGCTGGCAGTGGAAGCGCACATTTTTTTCTAATAATTTCAGGTGCTAATATGATTTATCGTGCGAGAAAATTCACCATATAAGATATTCTTTGATACATTCCAAGGACTTCAGAAACTTTCCGATAAAGCTTCCAGTCTGGTGGAATCACCCCTTTAGTGGATCTGGCACTTAAGTATTTCCATCTAAGATGATGAGGTAGTACCTATGATTCTAATTTCTGTCCATGGGCCTTGTTACCTTTACACCCGCTATTTCTTTTTACTTGGTGTATCTATAACGGACCTTATTGGCATGTCTGGATTCCCATCGTGTGAATCCCACTTTAAAATTTGCAATTGTTCATGTCTTGTTGTTATTTTCCGTCTGATGTCAGGTCACATAACTCTGAGAGTCTAAATCAGGTTATTGCGGTTTGAGGTTTACGTTGAGACTTGAAGCCTAAAAAAAAATGTGAAGCCTGAAAAATCCATTGCAACATGTTGCTGCAACAACCGGAGGCAACCACAGATAAAGGTTTTGCAAAACGATATTTGAAGCCTACTCTATTTTTGTAAACGATATATCCATGGTTTCATAATCTAATCGTGAGAATAAAAATGAATTGTGGCGGGTTGTTGAGGGGTGTGGCGGGTGGCCCCAGGGCGTTTCTGTAGTGACCTGCTACCAGCCACCTGTGAGGCCACAAACCGCTTGCTATTTCTGACACCATGTTGGAACCAGTCTAAACGGGTATCTGGCCACCTGGCTAGTACCTAGAGTATGTACTGGTTCTGCATGGGTAATGAAGGTCCTAGCAAAGCCAACTGGTCAGCTGGGTACCAGACTTACACAAGAATACCAGTAGGGACCCAGAAGGGTTCTGCACATGCCCAGTGACACTCTACAGGTGTACATAAAGCCTGCTGAAGCTGGACATACTGGGGTGGAGGGACTATACGCGGGCACTCTACAGGGCTCTGTCTCTGTTCCCTGCCAGGGTAGACCTTCAGGTCTCCTATGGGCAGGGTTCGGGGAGTCCCAGATCTCAGGAAGGAGGGGTTCACCTTCAGGGCCTCCCTTTCGACGGATTCTGGGATACCGGGTATCAGCAGGGGACTCTCCGAGTTTCCCCTGTATGATCCCGGGCGGAGCATGGCGGTGCTGGGTGGCTGTGCTAAAACACAGCTGCGGGGTCATGGGTGGGACCAGCACTGGAATGGCATTCTGGACCAGAACTGTCGTGGTGCTCGGGATGAGCTTTGGCTACTACAACATTATCCCCAATTTAGTATTTTTTACATGGGCCTTAAGTCCAAGTTCCAAACGTTAAGTCTAAAGGGAAATATACCAATGGGGTGAGAGAATATCAAGTTTGATCTATACTTACTGGTATCTTGAAGCCAGTTCAGACTTTATCTTTTCAATCCCATCGGATGTTGGTTGTATCATTCTGTGCCAATAACACGTATCTTTTGCACTTGCTTCTGTGGATTCTCTGATGTCACCATTTCCATGAGTATGTATAAAGTAATCAACACCATCAGCACTAACCTTGGCTTTCCCTTGAAATGAAGCAGAAAAAGAATTAGCAATGAATTTCAGCAAGTCCTTATAAACTGAATTGTGTGGGAAATAAAATTCAGCAAAACTCAGCTTCCAGGCAAATTGACCCCCTCAAACATGATAAGGTGTATCAAGAGTTGCCCCTGTACCGTTTTAATCATCTACTTAACGCGGGGTGTCTGCTTATGCGGGGTGGCCCTTTATACAGGGTTCAATTAATGCTGGGTCGACCCTTACATGGAGTGTCCCTTAAGCAGGGTTTTACTGTACTATCTCTATATTTATGCTGACAAACAATGTTTAAAGTCTAATGCTCAGCGTACACAAGGTAGACCTAGACTGGCTCCAGTTCCTGCATCCTATGGCTACCCTCCTCGCCGGGATACAGATTCATGTGCCAGTCAGAGAAGGATACATACGATAATGAACTTTATTCTAATTGTGATTTATCATCTAATGAATTATTTATAAATTAGAGATGCTAAATCATTGGTGGGAGATTTTACTATGAAATGACATCGCACATACACGCAAATTTTTGTTGGCGATTCTGGCGATCGCTGCCGTTAGGCCCGGCGTCCACCTACTACGATATGGCACCGATATGGTCTACGATGCACCTCCCGATAAAAAATCAAAATCGCGTCGGAAGGCTACCTAATATCGGGGCAGTTGACCACATTTCTGCGATTAGACACCGATAAAACCCCATACAACGCATGGTGGATTGGTATGTCTAGACATATGTCTACGATTTTGCACCTTCCCGATATGGCACCGATTTTGACATTTTGTATCGGTGCCATATCGGGAGGTCTACGATTCTATCGTAGTAGGTGGACGCCGGGCCTTACTCGCTTGGTTTGTCCCCGGCACCAACTAAACAATGCACCGCAAAGCACACTGCATGGTAACTGATGTATCAATTATAATTTCATTACTAAAACGCAAGCAAGAATGAATTATATCAACTTACAGTTATCATTTATTCCTCTGACGGCTGTCGTCAAAAGGAACATTAAAACGAGAAAACGGATCACACGAGGATTTCCCTACAAAATGAAGTACATGATTGAAAACAGTTGGTTGATTAATAAAGGAACTTTGCTTAGTGAAAAAAAGAGGCGTAAAAAGCAATAGGTTTGAGCCCGATGCCCATCTACCGATTTAGGGTTGAACGATTAGTTCGCAAATCGGATAGGAGTCGACGAACTTGTCACAGGCAAATTACGTACCCGAATCAAGCCCCATTTACTAACATTCCGTTGTTGTCAACTAGATTTATCAACGTGTTGATAAACTTTTCGCCACCGATTTTGGAACATAGAAACCACAACTTTTTGGCGACAAAAGGACATCTGAAGGAGGTGGTTCACTAATCGGTGGCTCACCCTTGCCTAGCTGTCCTACATCTACAGACTATGGACAACTCCGTTAGGATGCCTTGGCTGAGACAAATTACCGCCCGTTTGTCGCCGACAAAGGTACATAAATGTTCCGAAACCGGTAAATGGGCATTGGGCTATAAGACGTCTAAGCATTGGGCTTGTTTCCCATACAATGTATTACATGTCAAGTACTAATCCTCTCACAAGAGTTAAGAATTTTTTTATTCAGGTGAGAGAAACTATGACGAGTTTATTCGCCTTAGTTGGTGCTCTTCCTAGTACAATCCGTGAAGCATAAAAGACAAATACATACATTCCTTCTCATTCTACTCATGTATATGCCAATATCTAACAGGTCACCTGGCTTTGCCCTAAGCTATGAAGTTTGATTGTTCATAATGTCTTAATGTGCTCTAGACAAAAATTGATACAGAAATTGTTGATGCCCTGTACACTGACATATGAAAGGAAACATTGTACAGTAAATTATGACTAATAAAGGGAGCTTTAGGCCCGGCGTCCACCTACTACGATATGGCTCCGATATGGTCAACGATGCACCTCCCGATAAAAAATCAAAATAGCATCGGAAGGTCACCTAATATTGGGGCAGTTGACCACGTTTCTGCGATTAGACACCGATAAAACCCCATACAATGCGTGGTGGATTGGCTTGTCTAGACATATGTCTACGATTTTGCACCTTCCCGATATTTCTCCCATATTTGCTTTTTGTGTCGGTGCCATATCGGGAGGTCTAAGATTCTATCGTAGTAGGTGGACGCCGGGCCTTAAGCCGGGCCCCCACCTACCACGATGGTCTACGACATACTCCCCGAAAGCTACGATTTAAAATGCCCAAATCGTAGCCTATCGGAAGGTCCCAGAATCGTAGACTTATGTTGTGATCCAATCCGTGAATTATACTCGACGACCACGATATCTTCCTGATAGGCTACGATTCCCTATGACAGGCTACGAAAAATCCAACGTGTTGGATTTTATCGGGACCTCTACGATTGGCGTTTTCAATCACAGCCTATCGCAGCCAATCGTAGAAACCTGGTCCATCTACCACGATTTTTGCTGACCTCACGATAGAATCGGTATGGTGTAGGGAAGGCAGTCGTAAGGCCCATCGGGACCAGAATCGTGGTAGGTGGGGGCCCGGCTTTACTCAATAAAAAAGGCGTAAAAATCAAAGTGTACCTAATTTAAGTTTGTCAGAAATAAGAGTACTTACCATGTTGAGCACAGCGCAGTTGCCAGCTGCACCGGGTGGTCAGATGTGGGTAGTGTGACCACACGCGTGCAGGAACGTCTTAATATAAGTCTCAGGCTAGAATTGAGCCCGCGCCAATACATGACATCCCAAAGACAAACCCGGGACTCGTAACTTCCGTCCATTCTGAGCTCTAACTCAAACATCTAGGAACCCGATACCTTTGTAACGGGCGACTAGTTTCAGCGGCAGGCCAATCAATCATTTAAAAAATGTATATCAGTCATAAAGACCGTGAGCATGCAGTAATAAGAAGATGAGTCTGAAATGGCGGAATGATAATATTTATATACATATAAATATTATACAGTGTATATAATGTACAATTACAGTAAACTGACCAATACGAAAAAGAAAAAAGAATACAAATTCCTCGTCAGTGTAGAATGGTGGATGAGTGTAGAGTGACGCGGTGATGCCGGCGCGTCACGGCGATGCCGGTGAGGCCGGCGCGTCACGGCGATGCCGGTCGCGCATGAGTTTACTGTCTTTACCCGGATAACTTCCTGGGTTTGAGTTCTCCCGCCCATATAAAACTCATAGACCTGCCACAATATGTTTACAAATAGTTGGGCTAAATGCCAAAACTAAGAATCTTTCCACCAAGGTGAGACACGAGTGAGTTGGTCGTGAGCAGATGGAGAGTGAGCTGCTCACACCATGCGTAAAGAATCATCACCCGAGTTACAGCATTATAAACGGCAGACAACTGGACAACGGCAGTGACTGAGTTCAGAGGTGAATAATAAGATACATTTCATCTGGTATGTATAAATATATATAGTCGAATGCCACGAAAACGTGGTCACATAAATCATGTAATACCTTGTATATATGTTAATATTTTTGTCTAAAATGACTTCCGAGCCATGACACTGTATGCCTACTCCGTAGGCCATTTACATGCTCCTCAGTACAAGCTGGAGAAGATAGGTACATATTCTACCTAAGGCAGTACTCCAGGGTAAATATAAAAGGTGCAATAGTGCCATTCTACAACTCACTAAATAGTAGAATAAGTGGTTATGTGGTACGGAGGGACGTATGAATATTCTTTCGTCACTGAGTGACGAACAGAATCTGTACGACTGGTCAGTAAAAGTGAGACATTCGCCTGTAGGTATATAGTATTATTATATACCTGTGGTAGTATATCCTACACATACGGCCCGCTCCTACCCATGTCGTATTTATATCCGTACGACACCTAGGTGACGTACGGGGTATTTACTATATACCCATGCCGCATATAGTGTAAATACGCACCGTTTTGTCATATGACGTAAAAATACTGTACGGACCGCTGGTCCGTACACTATGATACGGACCACCTTGCCATACACGTTTATTAAGAAATTGGTTGTTAATCCAAATAAAATTGATTTTAAAAAAAAATTCGGGCATATATAGTAAATATATAACATCCAACCATGCTTGTACAATTCACAGAACTCGATGATAATTTACCGTTTGTATGGAACTCGGCATAAATGCCTCGGTCCGTACAAACCGTAAATTACCATCTCGTTCTGTGAATTGTGCAGCATGGTCAGGACGTTCTATATAAGTATGTGGCGTACAGGGCATGTACAGCGGCGAAATTCAAAAACTCACCCAGAAGCAAGGTTAAAAATTGGATATTTTAAGGTATATAATGATAGAGAAACAGGCTGACTGTCTCCGTAAGGATGAAATACTTGGTAAAATCGTCGATCAGATGAACCTCTACCTTCGGCATCGGTTCATCTGATCGCCGATTTTACCGCGTATTTTATCCGTATGGAGACAGTAAGCCTGTTTCTCTATATTATACCACAGGAGGTAGCAACCCAGCTCAACTATAGGGATTAAGTGAATACAAGTATATCGAATCTCTTATTCACTGCAGTAGTTTCTTCACACGACTGGGCACCAGTGTAAGTACTACATTGATATGTCAAACAACAGGCATGCATCGTGATGTTTACACACTTATTCCTGTGAATAATACATCACTAATCTCGTGGATGTAAATCATTGAATGACATACTTGGTCCATTATGTTCGGTGAAAAGTTCTTTCCTGAAAATGCCTGGAATTAATAAAAAAAAAAAGACCAAGGAATCACATAGCTACAAGCGGTGGTGAGAAATGTAGAAATAAGCAGAGCTTGTGGCAATGGGATTTAGTCTCGAGAGGGACAAAGGGCTCAGTTTGGATTTTACCAAATCATGGTATTTTAACTGTTTCTGGTAAGCGATGTTCATTCTGAAACACAGTCACCTACAGATAAGATGTGAAAAGTACAGAGAGTTTTATCATTATTTATGACACTTTTCATATTTCAAGTGTTATCACTTATCGGAATAATGATCTCCCATTGGATAATTTTCAACGGGCGTTGGATACAAGTTCTAATGTTATGACTATGGGGGGAAAATATCAGGGGGTAAGATAAACTGTTATAACCCACAGACACCCCACAGACGCCTACCTGACACCTACAGTAGCCTATTCAGGCCGATAGACTGGTGCCTAGACAATCATACACCAGGCAGTACACACGATGAACTAAGAATCAAGATAATCTGGAGTGTTGTCCCCACACCATCCAGGCCTATTTGATAAGGTATCCCTCTGAAATGAACGCTTACATAGAGTTAAATGGCTTCTTGTAACGACATAACTGTCCGTTAAAGTGGGGTGTCTACGTGGGGTGTCCAGAGACAATTACACAGGGTAAAATGAGTGAGATATAAGGAGCTTAGAGTTAGAGCGCAAGATATGATCTAAATAAGTTTGTTTTAAGTCCATTTTATGACAATTGAAAAGCCATCTCTGATCCAGCAAAAAAACCCCACCAAATATCCCCAAACGCCCTCGTCATATTTTTCATGGCTTGGAGATGAGAAAATTTTGTTTTTTTAGTGGCCTGAGAGAAGTTCATAGGCCAGGGGGCCGTTGAATCAACTACGAGCTACAAAAAAGAAACCCAGAATTGTCTTTGGGGCCATAGTGCTGTATAAAAAGATGTGCTGTAAACAGAAGATATTTTGTCAATAAGAGTAACCCAAACCTCTTACAAGGTATTGTATACAAACACGTTCATTTCGAAAATATCTTCTCGTTTGTTATACACAATTGAATGTAAAATATCGTCCAGGATGTCGTTTATCGTTGGAGTTATCGTATCGTCCAGCACAGCACCCGAAATAAGCGAACTTTATTCAACAGCCCCCAGGCTTCCTGGCGAGAGGGCGGGTACGAGTGGTGAATGATTATAGAACGAGACACCAGGTGGCCTCACTGTGCCAGCCTATACAGGTCGCTTCTGAGCCACTACACCTTGTGCCCGGTTATCAACTATCAAACTATGATAACAATGATCCTAGGCCAGATCGTTTAGTAAATAGACGATAATCAATATTTTGTGGAAAGGCGGTTGTAAACCACGAGGGTTGACGCGCAGTAATATATTGACAATATCGTTAACAAAAGCTATAAATTACCAATATGGGCCACATATGAAAGACCCTATGATCACAAAAAGTGCCATCAAAGCTTAGTTTCACTATATAAAGAACATAAAGCCACATTCATACCTTTGTTTGGTTGAGTATGTGGTGGCCATCCATCAAGGAAGTACAAACAATCTCTGGAAAATGTTACCTACTACCCCCACTCTCCATCCTGTATAAATTAGAACAAAGAAGGATTGTATACACATTTCTATAACTTTGGCCACCAATTTGCATGACTGGGCCTACATACTTCATGGGTGTATTGTGGCTGTATTGTGAAAAATATCAGTCTATATAGCACTGAGGCTTCCCTGTTTCTCTGGCAATCCATAAGGAGCTTAAGGGGAGTTCCATGGTGACGACTAAAATGGTGCTCATGGTTGACCTTCATGATACTCATGATATCGACAATTCAGTACCCCAAAAGAGACATTTTCTTTTACTTCAAATTGTATAATATATGTTGTAATGGAGTTAGGGAAATAAAAGCTTGCTACAAAAAATACCCCCCAAAAATGTGAAAAATGTAGAAAAATGTGGATTCCATGGCAACCGATTTCAACAAACTTGAATATTATAACAAGAATGATGTGGAGCTTACCTATAGCATTTTGAGGGTAATATTTCTTCTAATAGATTACCAAATGAAAAATATGTTGTCTCTATGGAAATTTGGTTGCTATGGCAATCGGTCCCATTAAATTAATAAGGAAATGATTGCTCCTCTCAAAACTGGACGGTCATTTTAAAGTGCAACATGCCTAGGTTCATTGCAGAGAACACATTTTTAGGGTAATATGACAGATCATTCTCTGAAGATGAACTATTTCAGCCCTCTAATAGAAGATGGTTTCGATGGCAACCTGATTCAATAATATGAATTTATGTGATGGGAATAGGTAACCTCCACTAGAACAATCATATTATATGATTATAAACCCATTTGTAATACAATTGAATAAAATCTAATGAAACTATATTTTGTCTGTTGAAAGTTTAATTTGGTAACCATAGCAACCGTATTTTTGTTCCATTTTTGGCAACCATTTTGGATTTTGGCTTATTACTCGGATTACCCACACTTACTGGACCCAGGTGAAATAGGAGAAAAAAACTGTCCTAAAAACAATTCTCAAAAATTGGTTGGGTCAATATGATTATGGGGCTGATGTTACTAATATTTCTTACCTTAGGATTAATAATAATTCAGGGGGCTGTTGAGTGATAAGATAACTTCAACGATAAACGACATCCTGGAACATTTTATCCCTTTAGTATTGTCATGAAAATATTTCCTGAATGAACATATTCATATACACCACCTTGAAAGAGCTTTAGATTACTCTTATCACCAAATCATCTATACTTACCCCATTTAATTTTTTTTTTATCGCATTTATTTGGGTCTTATGTCATACATATTTTCCAAACTCGGCTGGGCCGTTCTTCCGTTTGGTCCCATATTTTAGGTGAAGAATATCATGAATCTACATAAAGTAGGCTAGTGTACAATACTTTTTTTCATCCAGTGGGCAACACATCAGTAGCATTCAAGAGAATGATGAGAATAATGAGAATAATGTGATGATTATGATACAGGTCATCCCTCTATAGTTGATATAATGGCTGAGTAAGCAAAGTACATATTGATCTTGTTATGCGTATTAAAAGCAAAAGTAAGGGGTATAATTGTAACCCCATATTATTTTATACAACACTATGGCCCCAAAGACAATTATAAGATACTTTTCTGTCGTTCGTAGTTTATTCAATTGCCCCCTGAAGTAACTTCAACAATAAGGCCCGGCGTCCACCCATTACGATATGGCTCCGATATGGTTTACGATGCGCCTCCCGATAAAAAAAAAAGCAAAATCGCGTCGGAAGGGCGCCTAATATTGGGGCAGTTGACCACGTTTCTACGATTAGGCACCGAAAAACCCCCATTAGGATGCATGGTGGATTGGCATGTCTAGACATTTGTCTACGATATTTGCTTTTTGTATCGGTGTCATATCGGTAGGTCTTAATTTCAATCATAGTAGGTGGACGCCAGGCCTTACGACGTCGCAATGTAGCCTCTGTAGAGACTCGGAATGTTGGCTCTTTTCCATGAATATATATAATATATATACACCGTTGGGCGGACAGAAATACTCCCGACCTCTTCCAGCCTTACTCACTGACTCCGCTAACACACAAGTCTCTACAGAGGATGCTAGACCCAGGAAGGTATCTAAACGCTGCAGGCGAGGAGTACCCCAACACAGAGCTGTCTGCTCTATAGGCCGCAGTGTGTTTACAGAGGTAAGTGAGCATTCATTCATGTATAATCATACAGTTACACTCTGGCAGTTCACCATAAGGTGCTGTAGTGAAGATTCAATGAACAGAGAAACAGTATCTAGTCTCGGTTTGTCCACTTTTGTGTTCCTGGGTTTGGATTTGCGTTTTTGGTTTTTCGTCGGTCGTTCCTCCCTGGTACCTTTACTGATAGAACTTCAGTGTAGGTATCGGAGTCTACCGACCACTACTGGTGGTGGGTTTGTTTATGTTGTGGTTTTCAATGACAGCTGTCGTTAGCAATAATACCAAAGCATGGGGAATATTAACAAGTCTTGTCATGTACATAAAATTACATTGTATTTGGTCTGAGGATGTTTATCAGTGCTTTACTTAGTACTTTTGTGGTGTCTCAGGCGCCATACGTTTTGATCTCCGCTACTCCATAAGAATTATCTCACCCCTGGAATAAATGTCCATAGGCTTAACATTGGGAACTCGTTCTCCATGTCCCTACGAGTATTGCGGTCCGTTCTAGATGGTCTATATCCTGTGTATCATCCATTGTTTTAATGTGTATAGGGGTGAGATAAATACAGAAAGCAACTCGTTTTGGTCAAAGAAGTCATTCTGCAACTCGTTTGAATGCTACTTGATATTCACTTGGCTGTCGCCTCGTTCATATCACTCCACATCAAACTTGTGGAGAACGACGACTTTGACCAAAACTTGTTGGTTTCTTCTTTAATATTAACTCTGATTTAATTCCTGTCAGAAATCAAGTAAATATACCGGAAAACTGTCTAGAAATTATAAACACATAGTCACGGTATGTCTATGCTTCTCAATTGATTCAGCATACATTATACGGAAACTGGCTTACTGTCTTCGTACGTGAAAAATACGCGGTAAAATTATTGATCAGATACATATCGATGCCGAAGGCAGAGGGATGTATCTGATATATACGTCATGGGTAGCAGCGGGCAGTATGTGTGGGTCATACGGCCATAGGTATATAATAAGATACAGACATTAAAGAATAGACATAGATATTTAGTAAATAATTTCTCTATATTATAAAGTACTGACTAATTCAACCAATTCTAATTTAAGCTATGTTGAAGAGACCAATAACAGTAATGACCTAGGCCCACACCCAGACATGGAGATACTTAAATCTATGTAATTCTCTTGTTAGATGGGTATTGTTGTCTACATTTGGCCAAATTGTATCACGGTTCTAGTACGCTAGACCGAGTGGACAATGGCAGAATGGCTTTCCATGCCCGGAATTCCTCTAACATCAATGAGTTGTGCCACTGAAACATTTAGCATACATGATGCGGTCGATAAAATGCTGGCCCGCTGTGAAAATGCCAAAATAGACTCTCGGGATGTTTTTCAAATTTTGTTTTTTATGTAGCATCCGTCATTGAACAATTGACATTGATTTAATGTGATGATATACGAGGTTAAGGAAACATAATACACGAGTTTTAGGCCCGGCGTCCACTGAGTTATCTCACCCCTGGTACAAGTTTAGCCATAGCAATAAAGTTAGAAAAAAATACTCAACGATAACTCCAGTAATTATATAGAACGTCCTGACCATGCTGTACAATTCACAGAACGAGATGGTAATTTACGGTAATTTACGGACCGAGGCATTTATGCCGAGTTCCGTACAAACCGTAAATTATCATCGAGTTCTGTGACTTGTACAAGCATGGTTGGACGTTATATATTTACTATATACCCAAAATTAAAAAAAATCATTAATTTAATTTTAAACAACCGAAAAGTTAATAAACGTGTATGGCAAGGTGGTCCGTATTTGAGTGTATTTTAGTGTATTTTTACGTCATATGCCGAAACGATGCGTATTTACAGTATATACGGCATGGGTGTATAGTAAAGTGACAATACCACGGCATGACGCGATTGCCGCCCTTCCAAACTCGTGGAGTATTGTGGATTTATACAATTTTTATACAGTTCTATATAAGTACTCTACGATAGACCCCACAATACGTGCATCGGTGTGGATCCTCGCCTGTATAAAGCTGACTTTCCCACGCATCATCGTGTGAATCGGCTTCAGATAAAGCTGACTTTCCCACGCGATATTGAATTTGTGTGTGGAGATGTATCATCAGGTCTATCGTAGTGCATCGGGAGCTGAATGGACGCCGGATCTAAGTGTGTGTATTATTGTAACGTCAACCTAAAAAAAGTCTACATAATTGCCGGTCCGAAAAGCATCGTTTGTTATATTTATCACCCAATGACCCATCTTCATCAATGAATCAAAACCTGCGCTTGGCATATTATAAGGTCTGCTTCCCCTGCACAAAGCGACTCTGTTTCAGAGTGGTTTTGTGGTCTGTTATCAATGGGTTTCTAATCCGTAATCTATGTGTAAAGTCTATTGGCTTAGACTATAACTAGGGGAAGACCGAGTAAGAGAGTGAGACCTCAATCACAGATGTACCAGGTACTTCTATGAGTTAAGAACTTAAATGATTTTAGTGTCGGATTCAACAGAAAGCAGGTGACATCTTGCTGCAGGTTGAGCTCCACACTGTGATTGTTTTGTTTTGACAAACGGCCAATGAGGATTTACCAGTTTGTTCTGGTCTGTCGCATATATATGCCGGGAGGGCCGCTCATGTCACCGACAACTCAGGTGTCATTTCAGCATGCCTAACCCATGTGGGCAGACCAAGAACTAAAACGAATGAGGCTAAAATTACAATTTACTACATGTCTGTCAGTAAACATCAAGACCATTGGCAACACATGGCGACTGTCGTAATGCAGTTATTTTTGGTACTAACAATACTTGCAATTTATCTGACTAATCTCTTCACATAGGAACCAATATAATGGATCTCTATGAGGATGTAGACTTTACAAATAGTCATTGGTTCTGGTAGCTTAGAATTATTTTCACATGAATCTTTACATATCTTATATAGTCTTCTGGTGACTGGCTCTCCAGTACATAGTACCTGAAAGCATTATCACCCTGAATGGGTTATAAAAGGTTTGTTGAACTATAGAACAACTTGAGAAAATCCCAGAATTTGCTATTTGCATTTAGGAGCCATCTATAAAATATACGCAGAAATGTTTCACTCCCGACCCCCTCCCGATAGTTTGCCAATAGAAAAAAGAAGGAGCATGCATAAAATTTCCGATATATCGACCCCCCAACCCACCCTCAGTGCGTAGGTACTTAATGGATATCCCCTTATCAACTCTGAACATCACTTTCATTAAATCTCTTTAGGAGACAATATCACTAGGCAGCTAATGGGCCACAGATTACGGCACAGAGGGTGCTATCAATGTGCCATATCTGTCGCGCCTAATAATGAGGAGACATATACTATTACGTATCCTTACACACCGCTTACCGTGATATAAGACACCCACTTTACTAAAGCGGATAAAATGATAATCGCATTCTCCTATACAAGCCCGTTTCCATTGGCCGATTATTCGGCATTGATTTGCAGACGGGAACCACCGATAGATTTTATCCACAAGATGATCCGGGAATACATTATACGTGTACATCACTTTATTACAAAATACTTATATACTTACTAACCTCTGTTCAGGGTTTCATACGTATGACATATGTATAACAGAGTTGTTAAAAAGACATGTACGGCCCAGTCTGACATGTACGGCCCAGTACAAAATGTACGGTATACCCTGCTGCTCAGCGTATCAGCATGTAGAGCTAAATATCGCACAATTAATGTAAATATGTGGGGGGAAATATACAGTTAATTACGCATTATCTATTTGAATATATTCACAGTACTAAAATTCTTTAAAGCTGAAATATATTTTTACACCTTGGTACTTCTTTCTTCTCTAATATGAAAAAGTATACATCGTGGAACTTCTTTTTTCCATGATATTAGAAAGTAAACATCTTGACACTAATTTCCTCCCTGATATGAGAATGTATGTCGCGGATGTTCTTCCTTCCAAGATGAGAGAAAGCATTATCGTAAAACTGGATGAGTTTTAATCTTGGCCACCGTATGCCACAACTGGCATAGTGACTTCATGAGGCGTATGCCAGTCAGCGTGGCATACAGAAACTCAATGTTAAAGCCTATGGGATTTTATATCAGGGGTAGGATAAATATCTTGGCACTACTTTTTTATTCATTTAATTTTTTTAAATATCATTCTTTCTATATTTTTATTATCTACTTTCTTCTCTGATATGAGAGCGTATACGTCTTGGCACTACATTCTCCCCTGAGCATACTACCGTCAGCGTCTTCGTGCCTTAGAGAAGCAGATATAAAAAAAATAGTCCCTTTTTACCAGCTCACAGGGACTGGGACAGTGCTGCCTGCAGAGTCTACACACAAGGTTCAACTACGTCGCAAAGTGAAGGGGAGATTCTTATACTTCTTGACTCCATCTCGTAAATCTGACCGGACATGACCCTGGTTAATGCTATAGAAAAATATGTATACGATAAGAGCAAGCACATCCTTCATTCTGACAGATCTACAGTAGTATCTAGCGGCATGTATTCACTACTGAGACCGGGGCGGGGAGTATTTGATATATATAGAGACAGTTAAAAGGATTAAGGGGAATGATAGGAGCGATTTGGGTTCGAGAATAACAAATTTGGAGAGTGATCGCTGTCGAATAGATATGTCAATGTCTTATTGCCCTATCATTAAGTAAGTCCTATCCTATTCGTTGGATGTTGACCTATTTACTTTGGTATATTCATTATACACCTGTACATATTGTTCTTGTACTTACATACGTACGTATATATGTCGTACTTGTAAGTTATGTACGGGCCGTGCACTATTTTTATCCATCGTATTTAAATACCCCATTTAAAATGTAAGTAAACCACGACCCATAATATAAATCTTGCCAGATACCACAACTTTAGTAGGCTATACAGATTCAAATCTGTGTTATACGGCCTCAAAGCCATGGTATACGGGGAAAATAGTCCCTTTGTGCTATAGAGCAACGAAATAGTCTCTTTTGTTTTACCCTTTAATATGGTCATGACTGAGTTTAATTCCTTTCGAAAAGATGGATGATAAATGCAACAAACGATGGTTATGTGGACAGGCGGCTCTGTAAACCACTAACGCTCGTGTATTACAGCGCATCAACCTCTCGTGGTTTACGGCCGCCTGTCCACAAAACCATCGTTTATTTTCCATATATACTCATGCCGTATTTATACTGTAAATTTGCACCGTATCGCCATAACGTAGACATACCTTACGGAACACTATTCTGAACGGCAAAATATCGAACACTGTTCTGTAAGAGTTGACTAAAACATTAGATGTTAGTCAGCTGTTTGTTACAGCCATCAATTACATTTACCAACCAGTTACCATAACAGCTGATTAATATGATCCACACATGGTCATTTATCCTACCCCTCATACAAATCTCCATAGACTTAACATGGTTTCACTGTATGCCACAGTTATTCTATAAAATATCTATGTGCCATTGGCGCCATATGAAGTTAAAAACACATGACAGGGTAGGATAAAATCTAAACGTCAGTCAATATCATATGAAATTATGTGATGTTTCATGATATTATCCTACGCCTGATAAAATATGTCATAGGCGGAACATCGGATTTGTTAATGTCACGGGTGTGACATAAAGTGTTGTTTGTAAAGTTCTGGCCATTAATTATCAAAAGTTTGTATATTTTAAATTGTCTTATTATGATGTATCCCATTGTTCATGTATCCCTTATAGAGTTAAGGAATCACAACATGATATTGATATGAAGGGAGTGTGTCCTATTCCAGAGTGCGGCTCTGTGACCCTGAGGTCGGGACCACAGAGTGGGAGGGAGTCGCCCGACTTAAAGGATACATCCCCAGTGATAGTGTTAACTAGTTTAGGTTGGATTACTTTAAAAGCTGATGTATTAGTATAACTATATCGGTTGACATATTTTTGTGGTTGACTATGACTTCAATAGGGATGGTCACAGGGTGGTGACCATCACATGAGATAGGCATGGTGATTGTGACGTGGGAGGAGAGACCAAATAAAAGAGGCAGAGTGTCCAACTTCTTGCTTCATGGCTCAACAAGGAGTGATGTGTTGTTTATACTAGTTCTATTAGGAGAAGGACTGCCCCAGGAGCTACTCGCCGGCGTGGCCTAGTAAACCACGGATGGGCTGGAGAGGATGTCGACTGGATAAGCAGTTCTCACTGTGAGTTTCCCCTTTTCGGACCAGCACACACAATTAGTCCATGTGTACATCTAAACTTAACATCTATTAAGTGAGTGCAGTCTGATCAGTAGCAATGATGCAGAGGGGAAATTTTAAAATGGCAACGAGGATGGGATTGAAACATCAGTCTACACACGGAGACCAAGTTAATCTCTCATGACTCACGAGCCGGAGGAGCCACCAGATAAAGCTAAAGAGATTTAGTAAGGCGGGCGCTGCAGTGCCGAGTCTTGGTACTCCCAATTTACTTATTCATTTTATCTTAAGTGTTCAAAATGGCGCAAGCTCAGGCGGCCGCTGCCTTCGGGCAGCAGCAGAGGCTTGTAATGTACATGAAAAGGATAACGCAGTGTGATGGGAGAGGAAGGGTAGAAACATGTAAATGGTTGGAGGATGTTGACCATTTAAGGGCGTGGACAGGGGCGGACGACCCCACCCTGACTGCCAATCTTGGCTACATCTCTCATGGTCTGCTGCGGACAAGTCTGTTGGCATTCATTCTAGGACAACCACCGGATCCAAATAATCCGAATCACACCCAACAGGTGACATGGGATCAAATTAAGGCCTATGTCATTAATACTTTCTTAGAGAAAGATGAGATGGAGTTTAGGCATATGGAACTGCAGAAGATGCACCAACGCCCCTACGAGTCAACACGGGAGTACAGTCAGAACTTCCTTAATGCTCTGTCGCAGGCCAACACAGCAGACCAGCTACAACAACCACTTATGGTTGAGCAGGTTATAAAGGTATACATTGCAGGGATACGTGATAAGGAGATCCGTGCTCAGGTGCACATGATATGCCCCCAAACACTGGAAGTTGCCATCGGGAGGGCCAATACAGTGTCCCGAGTGGTCACACTGGCCACTGATGCTGAGGCAGCAGAATTGACAGAAGAACCGATGGATAACAGCGCCATCTTCCCTCCTGACCCACAAGAGACACCTGTGGTAAAAAAAGCAACAGAGACGGATGCCTCAATAGCTGAGCTGACCAGTATCTGCAAGGGTTTGCAGTCGCAGCTCAACAAACTTCACAAGGCACCCAAACAGAAGCAGAAAAGTGAGTCTCAGACAGAAGCCCTAAGAATAGGACGGCGAGGTAGAGGTAGCCCTAACTGGCATGAAGATGGTCGCCCGTACTGCTTCAGGTGTAACGGGTTGGGCCACATGAAGCATGAGTGTCCCAACAGGAGATTGCAGGTGGACAGAGTGGAAAAAGATAATCAGGGAAACTAAAAACTGTGTCAACAGAGCGGCCGGTGATCCATATTTCCATCCATGGAGTAAACACTGTAGCTCTGGTTGACACGGGTGCTGCCTGTTCCCTGGTAAGTGAAGAACATTTTAGGTTTTTATGTGGTCGAGTTCACCGACAGCCATTAATGAAATTGACACAAGCCCTCTGTAGTGTATCTGGACATGAACTTGAAGTAATAGGCCAAGTTATTCTACCTATTCCAGGAAATGCAAGTTTAATTGCTGTGGTGGTGAAAGGCTTGCCATATAAAGTTATAATCGGTGGTGATTTCTTCCAGGATGGAGGGGGAATTATCAACTATAGAAAAGGAACTGTCAGCATATGGGAGAAAGAGTATCCATTTCAACCTAGGCGGGGACATTGTGTGAGTGTTACCTTGGTACAGGAAGGAAACAGGTGGGTGAAACAATATCCAGAAGTGTTTCCTAATGAGACAAAGCCTTTGGGTAGAGTGAATACCACCTATACCTTAGACACTGGCACACATTACCCCTGTAAACAAAAAGTGTACAGGATGCCATTGAATAAGAGAAATACCGTTGAAGAGGAAATTGGTAAAATGTATAAACCAACGTACATAGGACACATTCCTTTAGAAGACCACTACCTGCCACACCACCGTTTAATAGTAGGAACAACTCAGTGTCTGAGTCTAGTGGCCAAAATTCAGTAGCCTTGCTGCCAACAGACTGACTGTATGATAGTTATGAAATGATAGAGGGAGAAGAGTTAGTTTGGCAGTATTTACACATTTTATGTGACGATGATGAAGTTCCATATATACATGTATCCATGGTAAATTATGTACACTTGGTTTCACCTTTGGTGCTTTATGAGCACAGGAGGATCATTATTGTCTGTTATTTAGCAATGTGAACCAGGGTGTTTGGCAGTCCAAAGCCCTGGCAAACAGAGCTATTTTATTCAGATATGTATACCTGGTTTCACCTTTGGTGCTTTATAAGCACACAAGGATCGTATTAATTTTTAGGTTATTTTTGTCGGGTATTTAGCAATGTGAACCAGGGTGTTTGGCAGTCCGAAGCCCTGGCGAACAGAGTTATTTTATTCAGACTCCCCACGAAGTGAAGGATAGCGCCTAGACAAAGTTTATCGAATACTGATTTATGGAGTAGCCGGAATAGATTTTGGTTAATTTTTGGTTGTTGTATTGTGTTCATTTACCTCTGATTAAACCTTTAACAGCAGGAAAATCTATTCCCCTGGCTATGGCAGGAAGATGTCTCCAGGCATTCCCCTGGCTACTGCAGGAAGATGCCTCCAGGTCTCGAGCTCTTTGATCTGTGGTCACCATTTTCTTGCCATATTAATTTGTACTTACCTTTGATTGGGAGACGTGTGCTCTTTTAATCTAAGGTCATTTGATTGTTATAATAAGTTTTCATAAGCTAAGGTTAATAAGTTAGAGTAAGAGACTCCCAGTATGGAGTTTATTATCGAAGGTCTAGATATTGAAAGGCTGAAGAGACAATGCAAGTATTTTCGAGCGTTGGAGGTGCATGAGTGAGGCAGAATATGCCAACATTTTCTCCATTGTATCTATGGATGTCCATACATCAGTAATAGTTAGGTAAGTATGGGAAATCATATGGAAAACTCAAGGAAGTAGATATTTAGAATTCTGCAACTATTTTCGCTGTGATGGTTTGTCTCATGCACTCATTGAGTATGGTGGCCTCGTTGATCCTGAAAGGGCTCACCATTTCTTTGGGGAAGTTCTGAATTTATATGGAATTTGGGGTAGTAATAGGGGTGAACACGTTATACAAGCAGTGTTAGAGTATACTGGGGTACCTCGAGCTAAATTATTAGGAAAGATCTTTCGACTTAGTAAGGGCGAGTTCTCAAAACACCATATAAGGCTGGCAATGTGGAATCCTAAGCGGAGCCAGAGATTTTTGGAAAGAAGAAAGATAGCAAAGTGTTGTATTTGTAAGGATGAAATGTTTTACATAGAGTGTAGAGATGGTCATGATGTACGGATGGGAGGACGGATGACATGTTCCGGGTCTTTAGTCCATCATAATTGTTTTTGGGACACCATCGAAGAAATGTTATGTATGGAGCCAACAAAATGTGTGACATAAATAAACTCCTATTCAAACTCATGACGTCTCTTGATATTATGCACCTGAGATGATTAACTATTGAAATCAATACTTGAAAAAGGCAACTAAAACGCCGAAGCTTTGGAATGGAGTAGGACAGCAGTCGAGTTGCACTTCATCCTCCGCCTGTTTGTCTATATTCTAATAGTATGGTAATCTATATCAAATGCCAGTTGAAGCATCACCAACATTCATAATGATAATATGCAATCTTAGGTTCTCAACTTATCAAAAATTCAGCTCAACCTTGAATTTGAACTGAAATATTGAGCTATATGTCTAGTAATATTTACTGACTGATCTCATTAATGAAGTATGTGGAATTTGCTTATGAAAACTAAGAGAGATAGTCACATGTATACTACGAGGGAGAGTCACATGTTTAACACAATATTCGGAAAAAAATACTGAAAATTAAGATAAGCTACAGCCCAATACACATAGATCTACCGATTCAGGGTTGAATGATTAGTTCCCAAATCGTATAGGAGTTGGTGAACCCCTTAGCCCTTGTTGGCAACCCAATCAAATGCCATTGCCAATTTTCCAAGGTAAGCAACTGGATTTATCAACATGTAGATTTAGGAACATTGAACGACAAATCGGCAGTGACAAAAGAACATCTCAAGGAGGGGTCCGCTAATTGTTCGCTGACCCTTGCCAATCTGTCCTACATCTACCGACTAGGCCTGAGGCAAATTACAGTTCCTTTGTCGCCAACAAAGGTACATCAATATCCCAAAATCGGTAGATATGGGAGCTGTTTCAAAAGTCGAGTGAGGTCTCGCCAGCGGCACGTCACATTTTGAAAGTGGGAGGCTGCAACAGCGAGCGGCACTTTGAATCAAAGCGGCAGCAAAACCGCCACCAATACCCAATAGTGAGCGGCACCTCCACCTCGACAGCGACGCCTCGAATTGCTATTGTTAGCTCTCGCTTTGGCGATGAGTACTCTCGTCTAGCACCCTCCCGACTTTTGAAACAGCTCCCAGTATTGGGTTTAAGCATGTGTGTTTATACTTTGCAGGTTGGCAATAACAGCATGGTGCGCGTGCTCGTGGTTGGGGCCGGTGTGGTGGGCATGTCGACGGCAGTCAGCATTCAGGATCTACTACCCACTGCGCAGGTCACAGTAATGGCCGACGCCTTCCGAGAAGGGACAACCAGCTTCGGGCCTGCTGGGATCTTCAGGCCGCTTCTCACCAAAAGTCCGGGAGTCCCAATGACAACTCTCCTGTATGTTTTCTACAACCTTTCTACAAAGAAAGGAGATTGTTCTTTTTTCTCTCATTAAATATGCCTTTTATAGATCCTTTTTCTATGCGGCTTGGAGTGATTCTTGGTCATTGGTTGTTTATTCAGCCAAACACCAATAGATATATAACAGCGTGTCATTTATGTTTTCCTTTTCGTTTGACAGTTGCCGACTAGATTTAAACTGTAGCTCAAGGAATACTTTCCTATTCGTTTGACCGCGTCACCTTCAGTGACTTTGTCAGTCTTTCCTTCTCTTCATCACTCCTCCCCACCTCCTGCTCTCCTCAACTGAGGCATATTGTGCAATACATTATCATATCATTTTCTCTTCTTGGTTCACAGTGGTCGACTGCGGGCGAGTTGGGATCACTACTCAGAGTTAGCGCGGTCCTCTGAAGGTGGGGAGGCGGGCACCACCTTCATATCAGGATATCACCTTCACGATGGCACCATTGAGGTAAATTATCAATATCCACGATAAGACATTAGAGGGAAACTGATTCCGGATTGCGGAATTCGACAGTATCGGGGTGAGGGTTCCTGAATTTTGTCACGAGGACATCAGGCTTCTTTGTCTTCCCCGAGAAATCCCGGAATTCTGACATCCATGATCCGTTCCCCTATAACTATATACCTTTACACAGTTCCACTATAACTACAGTAAAACTCCGCTTCTGGGACACCTGGCTTAAGGGGACACCCTGCTAAAGGGGTCACCCTGCTTAAGGGGTCACTTTTCTCGGAACATAAATGTTTAATTAGTTTTTTTTAACCCCACTTAAGGGAAAACCCCGCTTAAGGGGCCACTTTGCTCGGAATGGAGGGTGTCTCCTTAAGCGGGGTTTTACTGTATATACCTCTACATAATGAAAATATCTTATATCTCCTAATTATAGACACCTCAATTTAGTGGCCATCATAGACCCTATTGGGGTATCACATAATTTAGTCTGTTTACAGGATCCAGTGTTCGCTGGTTGCCATCATTGTATGGTGATAGACCCTTGACCCATAACCCGCATTTATTGCAGTTTAACGGTTTTTCTAAATCTTCAAATTGGAGATCCGATGCCAGAAATGGAAATTTCATTTATTTGTACATACATATTTCATATATTTCAAATTATATTCAGTTTCTCCAGTTATAAGTCAGAAAATGATTGTTCATCGAAAGACAGGGGGCTGAGGTGCGGCCAGTCAGTCGGTGGCGGATCCTGTACTTACCCGGGGCAAAATTAGGGAGTTTAGTAACCTCTAGAGGGTCTATACACAAAGGGGGTGATTTTGGCCCGAGAAATTCACGTCAGCTACAGACTATCAACACTGTGTAAGGAGGTCAGGCTGAAGGTCTTGGTTGGATCTGAATGCAGCCATTGGCTGGAGGGTTTACTATATTCCTTATATGGCAGTGAAGGCTTGGGACAACTCCATGCAGGAAAACTTGTTTCTGCTTCACAGCGTGGACCTTCGTAAAAAGGTCTCTGATTGGTTCAAGACATGTCACACAGTCGTGCCTGGTAGAAAACTTTCACCCTTGTTACCAAACAACCATCATCGATAGGAAACATACAAGTAACGTTATTATGTATACCAAGTAACAGTGTGTATCTATGGGGTGTATAACAATATGTAAAGTTCCAGTCTATACATCCCTACTGTGACCAATTACATTGGTTTCTATTTGAAGAGATTAGTAATCTAAATTGTTTATATCTAATAGTACCAAAAAGACTGCATAACAACAGTCTCCCATTTTGTAGCAGCTCCTCCTGTCTTGATGTTAACTGTATGGCAGCCATGAAGTGAATGGCATGTTTTCCCTCATTATCACGTAGCGCATGACCGCCAACTCTTCCAGTTAGCCCTAATGACAAAGTAGAAACTCACCCATTTAGTAGAACCCTGCTTAGCAGACATCCTGCTTCAGTGGACACTCTGTCCTAGATAGGATAGTGTACCATTCATGCATGGTGTTCACTGAGCTACAAAACCTCTACGGTAGCTCTTATGATACACCTCCCGACGAAATATCCAAATTCCGTGGGAAGGCAGGCTGAAATCGAGGGATTGCCCTCCCAGGCCCGTTGAATAATCTAGGATCGTACATGAAGACCCTTTCTTGTACCTCGTACAAGGGTTATCGTTTGAAAATATCTAAATTCGTTCGCTAAGACAGTCTTAATCTCCTATAAGGTCGTCCATAACTGTTTACATACATTGTCCCTGCGTCCCCTAAGCGCACGGAAAAGGGTTTTCATATACAACCCTGGATCATCAAACAGGCCCCATTGGCAGTCCCCATTTGTTCCCGATGAAAACGTGTATCGTAGGCTGACAAGTCGTCGTGTGCATTGTAACCTATTCTACCAGAAAATTCTCTGACAGAGTGAAAACTCAACAGAAAATTACAAAATTTAGATATCATCTACAATACATATATACAAATGAATCGTCCTTGTAGATATGGTATCATTCATGCCCCAGTCACACTGGCGTAAATTTTGGCGTTTCTTCTACGTATTTCAATTGGCGTGGACCACGTAGTAAAGTCTAATGATCTGTAATCAACAGTTTTAGATCTGAATTATAAATGATAAATTATGAAATCTTGTTTTTGATATTGGTAGAATTTTTTTTTATATCCCTGCAATAAATATTTCAATGACTATAGTCTGTTTACTATATATTTCAACATCAGAATGCTGTCTGAAAACCGTGAAGAGAAGCTGGAGCGTGATCACCTTTTTTGTACATAAAAATCGATTCCGACACACGCCGATGTGCCTAATCTAGCGGCACCCTCGGGATTTGCAGCTAACCTACCTTTCCTAACCGAAGTGAACCCTCGTGATTCTTAAAGCACATCAATGATTCAGAGAAATCATTTGAATTAATGATATTGATCCTAGGGCCTGAACAGAGGGACCATCTATTGATACGCATGCATACAAACAGAATCACCATGGAGATGCACTGGAGTAGACTGGCTTCAGTCCCTGTATCCCTGCACCTACCCCACCACCCCTCGTCGAGATTCCTGGGCCAGCCAGGGGAAGGTTCATCCTAATTTTGTTGAACCATACAATGAATGTTCATAATTCACGGCACCTGATCCACGACCTTAGTACCTGGCTAATCCGAAACATGTAAACCCACTATTTGGGCCTCGCAAATTCTTAGTAAGACACCCCTAATAAGACAACTATTTATTACAGACCATCAGTATTCGCTCTTGAACATGAGTACTATATATATATATATATATATATATATATATATATATATATATATATGAGATCGAGGAATCAAGACAGGTTCCACGAACAAGATGCAACCAACCAATGAAAGATCAAGGAGTCAAGAGATGACGCCATGCTTTTGAATAACTGAGGCTGGACATTAAAATATCTTAATACATGTGGAAATCAACCTACATACTACTCAGGGCAAGAGCGAATCAAAGAATATAAAAGAGCATGATCCCGACGTAAAACACCAAACTACCTCTTGACATCTTTATTTGTTCAACATTTATCTTATAAAAATTGACACTATAACGTTACATCTATATTATATTATTGTGCACTATTTTCCAAATTGGAACACGTTCGTACAGCAGTTGTTATCCAGTATAGTTGGAATGTGACGAAAGTAATAGATAGACGATAATGAGCTAAGAATACAGGCTGTCATTAGGGATGATGGAAGATCGGAGTCACTGTAATAGCGAATCACCCCTAATAATAATAAAAAAAATATATTAATCAAAGACTTAAGCAATTCTAGCTCTGGAGGTCAAGCCAGATCCCCTGCCCGGCGGAGGGTGTCTTAGATTATTCTATGCGATATAAAGCTACTAAAGCCAAATACATCGATTTCAGGCCTTACAGCCATTGATTATTGGGAAATATATTTCTCCAAACAGATTTATAGTTCCTTAGTTTATATATTCATGAGGCTAAACCCTATGCATGTAAAGCAGAATTGTAGTCCCTATTGATCGACCTGAATAACAATACCTGCTTTTAATTGATAATGAGAGAAAACGTAGTTACTGAGCCTATAGGGATAGTAGTTAGAGGTCTTACATGTATATTTATATATGTAAATGTATATGTACAAAAGGCCGAGGATGGACTCCTTACGGGTTCAGTCACCATGCTTAGGTCTGGCTTCCACCTACTATGATAGAAATGTAGACCTACCGATATAGCACCGATATAAAAAGCAAATATCGGAGACATATCGGGAAGGTGCAAAATCGTAGACACATGTCTAGACATGCCAATCCACCACGCATTGTATGGGTTTTTCATCGGTGTCTAATCGCAGATACGTGGTTAACTGCCCCGATATTAGGTGACCTTCCGATGCGATTTTGGTTTTTATTCGGGAGGTGCATCGTGGACCATATCGGAGCCATATCATAGTAGGTGGACGCCGGGCCTCATCATCATATCCTTACGATTCATGAAAAAAACGCCATTTTATTCACTTAATAAGTCATCGATGTGTAGCTCCTTCACTTCGAGATGAGTGCTACCGAACATTTTGTATACAGCATAGACATTCAGCCATGGGTAATACACTGGTTATCAATCATGTATTACTATGTGTCAATCACTCGTGTTTTACTGCCACATGGTCATAAAACCATCGCTTTATGTTGACCCTTCAAAAAGGAAAACAACCGTACAATGAATTGATGTTTAATCTATTTATTTTATATTTACAGCCATCTTTAGCAAAGCATTTCACCACTGACTTCCGGAACCTCACAGACAAGGAACTCTTGCAGTTTCCCGTTCAATACACGTACGTGAACCCAGTCCCACTATATTGATAATCTATATAAATAATGTATATCGCATTCATGACCTGAGCACAGACTGCGTGAGGGAAACTATCAGAATGTTTATTCATCAAGCCCATATCATGCACTTATCCAGGGCCTGTTTAACCCTGTCCCTGCAGCACCCTGTTCCCCTGTTCACCATTACACGGCAGGCTGCCCAAACGACACTGCTACGGCAGGCACCTTTTTTGGGAAATAGCAATGTCATGTGATCTGTCATGTGATTTAAGTAATTTACCCTGGGGACTGATCATATTTTGTTATACCAAATCAAAGGTCAATATAGCTCTTATACACTGTCCAAATTTCTTTTAAATCAAACAATTATCTTTTAATCTGTTAATTTTTGTATATAAGTATCAATGATGCCTCTAAGGTGCCTGGAGGCATCTTCCTGCCATAGCCAGGGGAATGCCTGGCTATGGCAGGAAGGACGACCTTATGGAGGGCTAATACTGTCTTAACGAACAGACTTAAATATCATTAAAAGATAACCATTGTACGAGTTACAATATAGGGTCTTCATGTACGGTCCTAGATCATTAAACGGGCCCCTGGCAGGTTAAAAACGAGACGTTGAACAACATTAGATAAACTCTGTCATGGATCTGAAATGTTGCTATTGGTGACCCCGCATGAGTCTGTTTCTGAGTGCAGCACTGTAAACTCAGAAATATCAGTATATTCACCGTAATCCCTCCTATTTAATATGATATAATACAATCTGCTCTGTTTTATCACTTACAGACATGGATGGTTTTATACCACGTTGCTCGTTGAACCGAGGAAATACATCCCTTACTTAACCAAAAGGTAGGTTGACCTTTACTATCCAACAATATCATGAGTGTATTCTGCAAATATAGGTCACTTGTATAAGAGCAAGGTTCCGCAATACTCTGCACCAGATAAATTTATAATGAACGGTGCAATAGGATCTGTCCACTTGAAAACCAAATGAAACAACTGATGTTGATGATAAACTTAATGATACACCTTCTGATAATGCTACATTTACACAATGTTCCCGGCGACCAAAGCAGCCACACTTAAGGGGCACTGTGGATGAAATGGGACCGACATTAGACCATTCAAGGGGATGGCATGGACGAATTTATCTTACCCCTGGTATTTTTTCTCCATAGACTTAACATTGGGAACCTGTATCTAACGCCTATCAGATATTTAGGAAAAGTATCCAATGGGAGATAATGTCACAAATGTTAGCCCATTAGTCAATGTAAAGGTTGATATAAATTCAGAAACCTATTCAAGTTTAGGGTCAGAGGTCGATGCCATCTCATTTGAATCACTACGTAATTCATGCGGTTTCGCCTTGTGAATTACTACGTGATTCAAACTCGATGGGATACGAGCTCTGACCCTAAACTTGAATAGGTAATCTGAAAACCCCGCATACGTACGCAGACACCCTGCATAAGCGCACATTTTGGCCCGGAACGGAGGGTGACCACTTACGCAGAGTTTTACTGTATGTCTAAAGCCCATTTTATGACACTTTTAAGCCATCTTTGCTCAAGCAAAAAAAAAAAAAAAAAAAAGAGGAACAATTTCTTTTGAGTGGCCTAAGAGAAACTCTGTAAATGTTGTTCTTCATAATGAGATACACAACTTTTACTTCACAAAACTGAGTCTATATCCTTATTAAGAAACCTTATGAATCACAAATCACTGGGATATTCATCAGTGTAAATCAAAGCTTTTGTTGGACAACTACTATAGAATAGATCTAAAATTGATGGTGATAATAATAATGATTATGAAAATAATAAATACAATAGCTAAAGAATATATATGGAATCAATGATCAAGATTCGCAAAAAGCATTGTATTCTTTTCAACCAAAGTGATGTTTTATTCTCCCAATGATTCTTCCGTCTTGGTAGTAAGCATTCTTGTACGGCATATTTCATTTAACAAAGTGGTATTAATAAGTTCCTTATTCAAGGTTCAAGTCCAGAGGCGGAATATTGAAAACACGTCATCTAAACTCTCTGGCAGAGGTTTGTATTTACATATTATCATACCCATGTAGCATAAACAGCTTTAAAGATGAAATACGGGAACTAATCTTGATGATAATTTCAAAAAAATATAACGCCGCCCTCTCACTATACGGCCTGTGTGTTGGCACCTTTATTAACGCTACATTTTCCTAACCTACCAACACTCACTTACACCATATCCACTGTTCATGAAAATGGTCACCTTCCTCTTCCTTCCTCCTTGTGTGGATGATTTAACTTACATGATGTCATATCCCTTTTTCAAGGTAGCTGGTTCTTACGATGTCATCGTTAACTGTGCGGGTTTCGGTAACGTTTCGTTGACGAGCGACGATCGACTTGTACCTATCAGAGGCACGTTACTCAGGGTAAGTACAGATAAAAGAGAATATGTTACATAACCAATTACAAACGCCACCGATTTCTTGGATATATTACAAAATCACGAGGCGTAGCTATGCACTTCTTTCACCTAACGCTTTGTTTTTTCCAACCTAGGGTTCTTTCGACGGACCCCAGTGGAACGAAAAAATTGAAAATCTTACCGAATTCTTAGATACCCTAAAAAATTGACAGAAATTCAAACACGCAAAACAAGTTCTGTCTTCCAAATTACATAATAGACCCATTGCATTCTATAAAGGAAACCAATGAGAGTGCTTGAGGTTTACTTATATTCAGTGAGTTTGATTGCGTAGTAATTTCCTGGAGTGGTCAAACAAATGACATATTACTAGTATACCCTTCCCAGGCGGATTGGTTTAAAATTCGTCCCATCGGTACCCCTGAATTCTAAGTTTTAAATACCACCATTCATGTATATAAAAAGAAGAATGTTTTGTGACATCATCTTTCCCAAGGCCTAGTTTCACAAGAGCTAGTACATGAAGACACATGAAGATTTTCTATACGCCAACAAGACCCATGGACGATGTGGGTCACCTTATTCAACACATATGGACGACCTTCCATCGACTAGGACTGTCTTAGTGAATGAGCTTGAATATCAATAAACAATACCTTGTACGCTGTACTTTTAGAGACATAAGTTATTCAAGAAAACCCATTGGAAATATCCCTGGGGTGGAATAAATCAACTTATCATATCTAAACGCTACATGTATAGTTTCTATAGTGTTTGTTATGATAATCATATACCTCTGTAATTTACCTATCTAATCATCAAAGTAAATTCTATTTTGTAAATACTTAATATTCATAATATACTTCTTAAAGATTACTAAAAAAGAGGTTATATTTGGAACATATGGTGTTGCCTCCTCAACCAGGATGGTCAATTATGTAATTTTACAAGCTAAATCCTTTGTGCATCGGCAGAAATTATTTTATGCAAATGACTTGGATATTATGGCTTTCATGGTGGAACTGAAGAGGAAATTAGAGATAGAGAAATATGTATATATGAAGGAAGGTCGCATGCATAAATTTAAGTATTTAGCTCAACTGTGGGAGACAATCCAATAGGGGGGAGTGTGGACCTTTGGGGGGTAGGCAGAACTAACTGCAAATACTGTTTTGATGTGTCTGTCATATTGTCTTGTTATGTTTTGTCCTGTATGAAAATAAAAAAATATAAAAAAAATGGAGAGAAGAAATAATATTCCATGGGTGAGATGTGACACATGTATTTCGAAAATCTGTAGAAACAGGGTAGATTAATTTACCAGTGCATGACAACCCTATATCATTTAGAAATGTATCTGTTTCTTTATGGCTGCTAAAATACTTGTGTGTATATATCCTGTACAAGTTGAAAATAAAATATTCTCCACAATAAAAAAAAATTTCATAATATAAATAAAAGCATATCTAAGAAAATATCTGAAATCTGCTATATCTGAAATCTTCTATATATCATTAGAGTATCGAAAATCTAATATCCTCACTATGTTGACAGGTGAAAGCTCCTTGGGTGAAGCACTTCCTTTATACTATGAGTGACTGCTACATAATACCAGGGTAGGTGTGACTAAGAATTTATTAGAAATATTGTACTAAAAACCCGAAATTATTCTGTGAATCTCCTCTTGTTACCCTGCCAATGAATCCTGATACTTTACTGATATCCCAATAAAATACCTGAGACAAGAATTCAAAAGAAGTGCATTGTATAAGAATGCAAAATAATGGGATCAACTCATAAAGAAACAAGCAAATATATTTCCGTCATAGATGGAGAAGCGCAGAATCTTAGAAGGTGGGGTAGGTGGAGGGGTAAGAAATATGCACTTGATATCGTCATTTCATTTTGATACCCATTAGCATAGAATACAAACTGTGTGCAAAAACCCTTATATAACTAAATGGGCTGCTTCTAAATCAAAGTAAACACTTTTATGGCTGAACATCATTTCAGATGAAGAGATGATGCCACAAGATCCCATCGTATCTGTAATGGCTTATTAATAAGCTCACACACCCAACCCTCCAATGCTAAATAAGCCGTTGTTATATCATTGTCAAATCAGCCCGGTATCCATGAGGCCACTATCACCTCGAGCCTAGCGAAAAATGTCTATTACATATTACGTTGATAATAAGAAGGAAATTGATGAGTGTTTGGTCTGTGTCCCTGTTCGCCATCGAGTTTAGAGTGCTCAGAAATATGAACGAGGCGATAGCCAAGTGAATATTCTGAAGCACTCCAAACGAGATAATGAACAGGGACTCAGACCAAGCACGAATATGTTTCTGATTTTATCTTAGCATTGAAATATTTATCTCTTTATCACCCGTTGAGAACGAGATACCGTTCTCGGAAGCCTGTTGAGAACGAGTTCGTAATGCTAAGCCTATTGACGTTTATACCCGGCTACGATAATAGTAAAATACCCATCTGTGGAGTGCTGTTACACTGGCGTGGAGTGATGGTTCACTTACGAGACGCTAGGTAGCAGCACTGGACGTTTCCACAGTGAGCAGCTTAGTCTCTTTCACAGTCCACATGGTGGCGCACAGAACAGCTTGACAGCTACTCTGGCCACCAGAGCACACTGAAGTAGGCTCTGGTGGAATCCAAATTGAACTACCTTGACTTTCACTCGCCTCGCTGATCTTCCAGAGTCAGAATCTTTGCTGGAAGAATTCACTCTTCCAGCAGATCTTTTGTCGTTGCAGCCTCTGTCACAACAGGCTGTTGGGGTTGGAGATTGTAGTACTCTCAAATCCCCTTATCCATATCATTATTTTCTTTTTTGTGTATTGTGATAAAGAGACCATGAAGTTAGACTTTGTCATCAATTAGCTAAATTAATAATGATTTGTAGTGAGTATTCATAGTTTATATTCCAGGATGTCACTGTACCGGCAGGTGTATATTAATGTCTGTATCGGGAGGGGGGATATAGCATTTATCTCACCCCTGGAATAATTATATAGAACGTCCTGACCATGCTGTACAAGTCACAGTACGAGATGGTAATTTACGGTTTGTACGGACCGAGGCGTTTACGCCGAGTTCCGTACAAACGGTAAATTAGTATTGAGTTCTGTGACTGGTACGAGCATGGTTGGACGTTATATATTTACTATATTCCCAAAATTAAAAAAAAAAATCAATTTCATTTTTCTGAACAACCAAAATTTTAACAAATGTGTATGGCTAGGTGGTCCGTATTTTAGTGTACAGACCAGTGGTCCGTACAGTATTGTTACGTCATATGCCAAAACGCTGCGTATTTACAGTATATACGGCATGGGTATATAGTAAATGTCTATATACTCAACATAGAGAACTCATTCTCCATGCCCCTACAAGTATTACAGTCCGTTCTCCATGGTCTATATCCTGTGTGTTGTCCATTTTTTCAGTGTATACAGGGGTGAGATAAATCCAGAAAGCAACTCGTTTTGGTCAAAGGAGTCATTCTCCAACTCGTTTGAATGCTGTGTGATATTCACTCGGCTGTCACCTCTTTCATATAACTCCGCATCAAACGATGACTTTGACCAAACCTTGTTGGTTTCTTCTTTATCATAAGATACTGACAGGTCTATATTGATGTCTGTATCACTCTTCTGGTCCTCAGAGCAGACGACATTATTCTTGGCGGCATTCCCCAGAGAGGACGCTCTGATCTGATACCACTGAAGGAAGACGTAGATGACATCTTGCAGAAAGCTACCAAAATACTCCCTTCCTTAAAGGTAGGTTCACGCCAAGGATTTGATCCACGTGGTTAAAGTACATCAGATGCAAATACAGGTGCAGCCATACTTGTGATTTATGTTGTTTCGTTTTTGTTTTGGATAATTTTCTTGCTATATAATGATTTTCTTCTGAGTAGAAATCCCAGGCATGATGCATAACGTAAATGTATGGCAGTTTGATGGGTGAGCTGGTAAATGGGTTGCCAGGTTGATGGGTAGGCAGTTTGATGGGCGTGTAGGTTGATGGGTAGGCAGGTCAATGGGTGGTCAGATCGATGGGCGGGCAGGTTGATTGGCAGGTACATTTCTAGGCAGGTTGATTGGTAGGCATATTGATAGATAGACAGGTTTGTTAGTAGGCAGGTTGATTGATGGGAAGGTTGATTGGTGAGCAGATTAATGGTTAGGCAGATCGAGGCAGGTCGATGGGTAGGCAGGTTGATGGATGGGCAATCTTTCTGAGCTGTGCATAAAACCTGGGACGGTTACATAGGTCATTTATACTACCTGTGTAACTGCTTTCATTTCTTATCGAGAATATTATGATGTTATTGTATTAGAATTCACAGATGACACATTGAATTATGAAAGACTAGAGGCCACTAAGCTTGTTTTTGAAAGAATTAAAAAGAAGAAGTCCTATGTAAATCGGTGCAATTCTCACGTAAATCAAACAAATGTAATTTGACCTATTTTACCTATTGAGCATGGTCATACCAGAAAAATACATCGCACCTGTCCAAGTTTGGTCTGATAACTGTCAATTTCTAAAAGAAATACAGGTGGCACCACTGTAAACTGCAGGATATACCTTTAAAACCCTGCATTATTCGTTTCAACGTGAAACAACCTTGAGTACTAACGAAATTCTAGCAAAAGATCAGCAAAATCTGAGAAATCCAATTCTCCATTGAAAGCTACCCAACTAACTAGGACACATTTCTATCTTCGGGCGCTCTGCAGAGACAAAGAACTAAACTGGTTCTTTGAGAGAGAGTACCGGAGACAATTATGTGACGTCACATCTGGTGACAGGTCTTGGAATTTCATATGGATATTCCATTGTCAACAACATCCCTCTGAGTCACCTCACAGCGTTTAAATACGTTGGTATTACTTTACAAAGCCAAGGCGATCTGTAATTGGCAGCAGAGACAATGCACTCTAGCTCTTTGAAAGTAATTATTTACCCTACATTATCTGATCTGTCACATGATCAACATCTGTCATTAGCGCTAGTGGTAAATCTCCTGATAGAAACCGTAGCGTTTACCAAGTATTCTGGAGGACAAGTGATATAATTCAACATGTGAATATTGATCAAGTCAAATCTATTCTAACTTTTTAAATACCCCGGTAATGTGATAAGATGGGAAGACTGATAAGTCTGTGAGATAATGAGGTTGAAGAATGTCCTTGGTTATTTGGTGGGTTATTAAACCAGGGGGCCGTATAATATCTGTACTTAGTCAAGGCTAACTAATCTTGCAATAATTTATTTATAAGTCAGATTTAAGATTTTAATGTCCAAGTTCCTTTGTTTCATACATTTTCCGTTTTTATATGTGCTATATAAAAATAAAAAAAAGCAGGCTTGCCATAGATACTATTCAATAACTAACTCTCTTTAACATAGATGCAGTATAACAGAGTAAAGGCTAAAGGGGGCATTCAACAACCATGACAAGGCTACAATGGGTTCCCAACAAGGTCCACGATTGGCCTTCAAATGGAGGCCTTGTCGTGGTTGGTGGACCCCAGTTCCCCGACAAGAGTCTACGACAAGGCTGCAACAAGCGCTGATTGGAACTTTCTTGTCGACGCTTTTTATGGCCTTGTCGTGGTTGGTGGACGCCTGCCTTTAAGCCCTGCCCCCACCTACCACGATTCTGGTCCCGATAGGCCTTACGATTGCCTTCCCGACACCATACCGATTCTATCGTGAGGTCAGCAAAAATCGTGGTAGGTGGACCAGCTTCTGCAATTCCGTCTACGACACCTCTTGATAGGCTGCGATAGATAATGCCAATCGTAGAGCTCCCGAGAAAATCAAACATGTTGGAATTTTTGTAGTCTCTCGTAGGGTATTGTATGTGATTTATCGGGAAAATATCTCTTTTAGGTGAAATACTTTGGGGGAAATGATCAAATTCTAGGATTTGGTAGAGCGCATAAAATTATATAATTGCTTAAAGGCTTACCCCCATCAACGCTGAGATCAGAATAAAATCGTGGCAGTTAATTTTTAGATCCTTACCACGTTAATTTGACTTCTTTTCACCAGGACATAGTTTTGCTCTATTCCAAATATAATTTACGCACGTCCATCTGGGGTTCGTTACTCCCAGAAGTGTGGGAGAAAGGGTTGCTCCAGTAATATCGGATTTGTGCCGTGTGGTATCACTACATTCTACAGTAGTATATCTTCAGTGATATGAGTAAAATGCCCCCTAGATTTTTAGTTGAATATAGATAGGGGCATACTTATGATGCGACCTGCAAAAAATATGTGCAATTGTTCGACCCGAGGTCGCTATTCTACGATCTACAAAACATGGAGCAACGACACCCTGGGCTGTCAAACAGTGTATGGACCAGAAGGCTGTACATGAGTTTTATGAGATATGGAACAGAGGTCAGTTACTATAAGAACGATATGCACAGGTATATGATAAAGGAGTATTAATAGATGTAAGTAAAAGTAGCAGAATGTAGAAGCAAACTCGGGCTTAAAGTGTCATAAAGAAATGTTGTACTAGTCTCAAGCCAGAACTGTAGAATTGTGCCCTTGTCAAACTATTGTTGTAGTTATTATCGTGATTATTTTTTTACCTAGATAATGGTCTAGTGATTCTCTCATATACACAACAAGTACTGTAACACTCTGTCAAATGGCATGAGTGAGGTATACTCCAATCTAAGCATAGTAGGGAGTGGGGTAGGGTATGAAAATCAGGTAACTGTAGACCTGATAACAGCCCCGATTTTATTGCTGTTAACTGTGATTTTACATGCACATGACTGTTAGATTACTGATATTACAACTATAATAGCTAGTGAATGGCTAATTGTGCAAAAAATCACTACAATGACATGGGTGTATAAAGCAATGAAAGAAAGGTTTTTGAGAAAGAAATGCCAGGTAAACAGGACATTTTACATGGTGTCCACTATTGACTCTAACATAAGATGCATGTTTAATTTGATAACTGTCACAAACACATGAAATGGCAGTAACAAATATCAGATTAGATTAGTAATCATTATCAAATGCCTGGTCTGCCCCCCTTCATTATACACTTTCAAATATTTTAGATTGATAAGAAAATTCCTATGATTGCTATTCCAAATAATATAATTCAGGCACATCCAGCTGGGCAGTAAAACAGTGTATGGCCCAGTATGCCAGATATATGCTTTATGAAGCATGGAGCAGAGGTCAGTTACTATAAGAACGATGTGCACACGTAATGATAAAGCAATATTAAATGTTAGGAAAATAGCAGAATGTAATGCTAGGTAAACATGAACTTTTACATGATGTCCACTTGTGACTGTAGCATGAGATGGATGTGTTTTTTACAGCAGGTGGACGTGACGACGATGGAGAGGTGGGTCGGGCTGAGGCCTTTCCGGGATCCCCTGCGCCTGGAGACGGAATACTTACAGTGCGGTTCTCGTAAAGTGCCGGTTTGTACATCTACCGTGTTCCTCTTTAATACATCTCAGTCACACATCTCATCATGAGGAGTCATAGGGACAGTTTCACATGTCTCATCATGAGGAGTCATAACAACATATTCACATATGTCATCATGAGGAGTCATACAACATATTCACATGTCTCATCATGAGGAGTCATAACAACAGGTTCATATATATCATCATGAGGAGTCATTGGAACAGATTCACATATCTCATCATGAAGAGTCATACAACAGGTTCACATATCTCATCATGAAGAGTCATAACAACAGATTCACATATCTCATCATGAAGAGCCATAGGACAGGTTCACATATCTCATCATGAGAAGTCATACAACATATTCACATGTCTCATCATGAGGATTCATAACAACAGGTTCATATATATCATCATGAGGAGTCATTGGAACAGATTCACATATCTCATCATGAAGAGTCATAACAACAGATTCACATATCTCATCATGAAGAGCCATAGGACAGGTTCACATATCTCATCATGAGAAGTCATAGGAACAGGTTCACATATCTCATCACGAAGAGTCTTAGAAACAGATTCAAATGACGTGGAATAGGGAGAAATTCAAGTATCAACACAGGTTTTTCCCTGGCAACTGTGGTGCCAGGGAAATACAGTATATTTTACTATTATTTTTCTGACCGTATTTCCTAACTGTAATCAACCATATTTTGACTACCGCTGTAACCCGTAAATATAAAATTGCAAAACTATATAAATGGCCCGTTATTGTGCATACTCCATGTTATCCATGTTCTATTTGAGAGAACACTTGAAACTTTCAATACTGTTAAAATGTCGTTCTCCTTATTTATCAACGTGAATTAATCGAATCCAAGACAATTCTGACTAAATATTTCTCTTTTTTTCAGGTGATACATAACTATGGCCATGGAGCTAGCGGCATCACATTGGGTTGGGGAACCTCTCAGGAGGCCGCGCAACTTGTTCTGACTGCCATTGCTCAACTATACATCTCAAAGTTATGATTCTTACATTGTAGACAGTGCAATTCAGTCTTTATCATATACCTATGTGTAAATATATTTTTATCAGAAGACACTCTGTACACGAGTACGTACCAACACGGTAAATTAATTTCTACTAAAATATCACGAAACAGCAATACTCATTGATATTTATGTATGTGTGGCGTTTATTCTGTCTGGGTTTCTTGTAGGGAGTTTGTCTATAGGAGACTCAGTGCTCTTCTTGAAATTTTTTTCCCTAGATTCAGGTCACATAACCAACTAACTATAATGAACGTCTAATTCTGTAGAAGAATTTTCATAAATGAATTATTCATAAACCCAGATATAACAAGGCTAGTGCGCCGGGACAGTCACTTGCTCAATAGTCGCGCCTCGTACACTGCATACTCGTTAATATATGTATGAAAATATGACGTCTATTCTCAAGTGTGCTCGTACCGACAGAAGTAATCATGCACACGTTGAATGCATATTCAATACTGTAAGTAAGTATGAAAACGATACCCAAAGATAGGTTTGTAGGTGTCTCACTTACTGGTTTCTATTCCTGGCTGACACACAGTTAAGCAGCCATGCGATGGATGTACGATGACCATCCGGTACTCTTTTGAGGACAATCAGTAAACATGGTGGAGGACCCCCTTTATGAATATGATTATACTGTGATAGATAAAATGGTGTATTTGGGTTGAGTAAGGAAAGTACATCCAGACTGTGGAGAAACTGAAGGTAACAGGTAACAAGACACAAATTAGATGAATTAGGTATCACAAGGTTATCATTAATTAAAGACAAATGCGGGTAGGTATCGCACTGCCCCCTGTGTCTACACTGGTGCTGCCATCTGGTTTGATGAAAGTATAGCAGTTTCCCATAGACACCAATAGTTAAGCACTTACCTTCTTCAGATGGCCTTCCCATAGAAATTAGCATGATTACATATTATTTTCTTAGCATTTCTCATTTGTACATGTTCCCAACTATCAGAATCCAGAATTATCTGATGATAGCAATAGAAGATCAGTATCATATAAACACGAAGTAAAAATATTGCAGTTTCCCATGGACACCAATAGTTAAGCACTTATTTTTTCAGATGACCTTCCCATAGAAGTTAGCATGGTGACATGCCAATGTTTTGCATGAACTATTTGCTGATATATGGAACTTGTATTATCCAGAGTTATTTGCAATAATCAATAGAATTTAGAAATAACCCAAGTACTAGCATTTGTCTTAAAAAACAAATAGATACAATTTATGAACACGCTTGAAGTGGGAATGGAATAACATTCCTTTATTTGATAATTGAGTACCTTGCTAGACAAATAACACACAATGTAGTTGTTCACGAAAGGCATATGAAATTGGTACTTATACTACATGTGCCACACGCTAAAGGCCGTGAAACCTATTTGGGACTGAAAAGAAATATTTTTGACTTCGTATACAAAGATTCTCATAACTTAGGCTCTATATATAAAACAAATTTTAAAAAGGTGACACAGTAGATCTAAGATTATGGGCTTATATATATGTATATATTGAATTTATTAGACTAGCATGTATATATATTGAATTTGTCAGACTATTGATCTATCTGTATTTTTATGCAAAATCTAAACCCAATCATTTGGCATCCTAACTTATGTTGTAACCATAACAGAAGTCACAATGGACTGTCTTGTCATAGAAATTAAAAAGTAACCCAAATATCTCTTTTGTGATATCTGCCCTATATCAAATGGAGAAAGAAATGGCTTAGTTTGAAAAGATGCAATATTTTGATATTGTAATTCTTTTTTTTTAATTGATCAGAATTGCCTTCGACAAATAGTCGTTCTTCCACGCAATATTCAGTGTGGTTAACAGTGAACGTTACAGAAACGATTGGATGGTATTGCTACTAACTACACGCCTCGTGTAGTAATACACGACCTGCCCATTGTGGCATAAACATTGACAAGGATAACTCTCGTTTGGTTTCTACTAAGTATTTTATGATTGGCCGTATCGTAGCCACTTCGATTTGACAAGCAGTAACTTTTGACAAATAATTTATGAACTTCATCGTTCTGAAGGTCTTCTGATCAGCTGTCTTAGTCATTCTTCTTATGTGTGCATTGAAATTTAATGACTTATAAAGGGTTAGGCCTAGATAGTTATAACTATTCTTATGACCCGGAGCCTGAAAAAAAAACTATCGATGACACAGCAGAACCCAGTAAACTACCACCTAAAACTGAATGGTCTAAGGTCAAAATAACGTTTGATAATGTGAGCCAGACCAGTTAGTCTAGCAAATCTAGCAAGTCATGGAGTAACTGTAGTAGCTCATATACCAACATTAATGATTAAACAAAATTATGATAAAGTATGTTGCAGTGTGGCTGGCCAGGAATCAAGGACTTGTCCATTAAGAACGAAACCTCTTGTAGGTTACAACCCCAGCCGCTCCCTGTAACCCTACACCTCCCCCTCTTCCTCCTCCAGTTCCCTGGGTGCTATGTTATCAGAGCAATAAATACCACCTATGGACGACCTTTGGACTTTATTAACAATTAAAACCCCCTTGAGGAGTAGGTGGAGGGGTAGAGGGACTGAAGCCAGAGGTAAACCTAGACTATCCCTGATATCAATCTCCAAGCAGATATCCTGACCAGTAGCAAGGAACTCTGCATGAGGAGTGCTGGATAAGCCTGGCGTTAACCAGCGACAGAAATCAGACACCATTACCGATTTGACCAGTCCCTGTATCGAGGAGAGGAGGAGTGGGGTAGGCGGAGGAATACAGGGACTGGGCCAGTCTAGACTAGCATAACTACCAATGTGAAAGGTACCATTGGAAACCCTACCACCCGCATACCTAATATGTCTCGTAGAAACTAATCTGTCACAGGAAGTAAACCATAACGTGCCTCATATGGTAATTATCACCGACCAACCACTGTAAATAAGGTACCATGGGTTCTGATAAACCTATACCACAATATTAGAGATATAAACCAGGTCTTTTTGACATTTAGCTCTAAGCTTTTTGTTGTACATCATCTCCACATATCATCCACATATCTTCGAAATGGGCATTAGCAATATGCGGATTACGATGACTACAATACCTCATATTCAAGTTTGATACAAGTAAATGCATGAAACGCCACAACTTCGAGCCAGTTGGATTTTCAAAAGATTTTTATTAGAAGGGAACTGATCACAAGATGGGGGATCAAGTTTCTGGACCTGTCGTTCAATTTAAAGTCAAATATTTGCAGTAAACTTCAGGAGGTAGCACATTTCACCATTATACCGGAAGGTGACATACACAGGTATACTGTTTCTATACAACTATATACCTCAGAAATAGTAAGATATTTACCTTATTCTAGCCGTAATAACCGTTTATAATCTTATTTGGGTACACAACGGTCACGGAATAAATTCAAACTCCTGCCAAAGGTCAGTTCATCCCACATCCGCTAGGGGACACGATGTCTTATGAAAACATCCCGTTAATATCTCAAAATAGAACTGACGTCGGCGTGTACATCCGTGAATAAAAGACAATGCTTAGCACCCTTTCCATTGGGGCTAGGTTATAGAACTCATAAGCCAGTTGGGTAAATATATAAACTAAATCCTACCCAAATATCAGGAAGATTGGCCGCTGTTATCGGTCCCGTCTTGCGAGTGCATTTCCAATTAGTTCACCCTTTCTGCCTTACTCTGACTCTCGCGCAAATTCTTGAGTTTTGACCTCGTTATGTCGGACTGAGAAGACACACTGCATAAGGCTTCAGGTTGCTCTCGTCGGTCAATATGAATGTCAATACGAAAAGCTCACACAGATCCGTGTATCAGGTTTGGCATTATTTTTAATATGTAACTGAAAATGCAAGGTGTGCCTGTCGATATTACAGTCAGAGGTTTACGGCTTGTGGTGAGATGACGTCAGAAAACTGACCCATTTACTCGTAGCTTAGCACACTCTCCTAGCATAGATCCTGTGCTTTACTTCCTGACCTGGTTGTATCACGTGAGTAGCGATATTTACGCTGTCTCTTTGATATCTCGATGTATTTACGTATTTGATGTGTATTCTATCTATTCCGCCGTTTATATTTATCTCACCCCTGGTACAAGCTTAGCCATAGAAATAACATTAGGAAAAATTACTCAACGATCACCCCCGTAAAGTGATAATACTACGCCACGGCCGTGGCGTATTGAATGTGAGATGACGTCATATGTGTTTGCTAGGTATATTCGAACTATCCTGATACTCTGATGCTATCAAATATCATAGAAAGGGGTGAGATAAATCCAGAACCGCACTCGAATCGTAAAATAGGCATTGGGACATACTTATGGCATCATTTGAAATACCTCGAACGGCCATCCCTTCGGGCTCAGTAACCACGTTTTCTCTTAATACGTCATAACATGAACGATCCATCATAGAACAATGGGATATCCTAAAAACGACATGAGCTACATTAAACGTAGAACCGAGATTTTTCCTGTACAATATGACATGATTTCTTAACCACGAAGCTGAACCCTTGGTGTAAACATTAAGGCCCGGCGTCCACCTAATACGATAGAATCGTAGACCTCACGATATGGCACCGATACAAAATGTCAAAATCGGTGCCATATCGGGAAGGTGCAAAATCGTAGACATATGTCTAGACAAGCCAATCCACCATGCGTTGTATAGGGTTTTTATCGGTGTCTAATCGCAGAAACGTGGTCAACTGCCCCGATATCAGGTAACCTTCCGACGCGATTTTTATTTTTTATCGGGAGGTGCATCGTAGCCCATATCGGTGCCATATCGTAGTAGGTGGACGCCGGGCCTAACAAGGACATTCTAAAAAGCAAGACTTAGCTCTTAAATAATATTTGTATAAAAGAAACACAGGATAACAGGCCCAATAAATCACTGAACTCGTGTGATTCCATGCACTACCAAAATATCTTTTAACAAACATTGTTTTGTACTATGATGTTGTAACAGGACGAATAGGAGATCAATGTTAACTCATAAACTGGGTTTATAATCACAGGTCATATATTAAACCAGAGCCTGTATAAAACCCTATGTGTGTTGCATATAGAGTTATGGAGTTTAAAGTTCCTGAGCCCCTCTACTTGGGTAAAGATACAATACCAGTCTATCATGGCAGGTTGTAATTGCTCTATTTATAGAGTCGTCTCCTTTTTGGTTATTATTTCAATCAATGTAATGAGTTGGGCGAGTTAATTAATGTTCTTTTTATCCTGGCTACTATGTTTTCGAGTCTCGTCAGGCAAACTGCAGTAGGTGGTCTTCTGTGGTCTTCGTCCAATGAAATTGATTCACCTGGCATTTCGACCAGACGACTAAAAATGTGGTAACTGTAGATTGTCAAGCCAATAGTCATCAGGTGTTGGCAATGTCCACATTAAAAGTCGTTGACCTCAGCATGTACCAGAGCGTTTACACTGATGACTATAAGTTTTCACAGAATCCCCGACTGTGTAGACATCAAATTTAAGCCTCTTTGAAATAGTTGTGGGAGTCAGAGTGTGTCCATTAGTCGACAGGTGGTGCCTAATTGTATAATCTGATGTAACCAGACAATCTGCAGTTGCCACGCACTTGCCGTTTACACTAGACGATTTTTAGCATTTTACTGCTGAAAGTCATCAGGCTGTGCAAACTGCCAGAATCGGTAGCCAGAATTGTCTAGTGTAAACGCCGTGTCAGGACGAGGATATTGCAGCTCAAATATTATCGATTTTGGTTCTTTCTATTATGACGAGTCCTAGCTGTCACTCCCTTGGGATTGTTAACAATGTATTTTCCAACCCAGAATGAAAAGAAAAGAAAAACGTTCACTGTATGGAGGTCTCTGATAAGTTGGAAATATGTTCATGAACGACAAGTTTGACGCCAGTGTGACTGGATTTATATAGCAGAAGGTAAGTTCGTTGAACTCACTTCGTATATTTATGTGGTGCCAACGTTTTTATGATATGTCTAGCGTTATATGGATGCTATTTGTTCAATCAGGCCACATAGATTTAAAAAGAACAAGTTTATCTACACGACCAGAGCACTGCCTTGACGTATATATATATCACTTTTGAAGGATCATCCCTCACCTATCTGGAATAGAAATAATCCCAGATGTCTCTCCATATCCCTCCAAGTCCCGTCACCTCAGATAAAGGAAAACTGACACCAGGCACCAGCTGTGACGCCACGTGTGACGCCAGCTCCTCGTGAGTGACGTCATAGGGTGACGTCATAGACGTACTTGTGGCGCCGCCTGTCGTTCCATCTTAGATGCTAACAGGAAAGGCATACTGATTATTGCTGAGGTCCATCCGAGGACCATGAATTCCTCATGGCTTGTGTCCAACTGGTCCTGGTGCCATCCATACTTATAGAGATGTCTGTACGAGAGTAGGCGTTACAAACAAGAGATGGCAATCACACCTCTTTTGTCTTTAGCCCTTCAAGGACGCATGATGCCTTGAGGCATCATTGTTCCGATAGTACTAAAAATGTTTTAATAAAGAAATAATAGAGCAATTTTAATGAAATCTTCAGAAAATGTATATATAACATCATGTTTAGTTTTTCTATTCAAAAGAAATGAATATTTACTTGAATTCTCAGTTTTAACCATTATGTGCCCATCCTCTAGCCGGAAAAACTGACCTTACGGGAGTAGCTCTGCCCCAGGCAGCCGTCCTTAAAGTGTTATTTGATCTCTTTTTTATTGTATAAGCGTACATATTTCAGCCATTTCATAGTATGCTAACGAATAAACCATCAGGGGTACCTCTGAGAGGGACACACAGACAGACTGAAGAAGAAACAAGTTTTGGTCAAAGTCGTCGTCGTTTGATGTGGAGTGATATGAACGAGACAACAGCCAGGTGAATATCACGTAGCATTCAAACGAGTTGGAGAACGAATTTCGGAACATTTATGTACCTTTGCTGGCAACAAACGGACAGTAATTTGTCTCAGCCAAGGCATCGTAACAGAGTCGGCCGTAGTCGGTAGATGTAGGACAGCTAGGCAAGGGTGAGCCACCGATTAGTGAACAACCTCCTTCAGACGTCCTTTTGTCGACGACAAATTGTGGTTTCTATGTTTCAAAATCGGTAGTGAAATGTGTATCAACATATCTGTCTGTAGGTGTAGACTGATTTGCTTAGGACTAATACCCAACACCCCCTCTTCTCAATGTCCGCTGGTCGAGAGATTGGTTACGTAATTTACCTGCAACAAGTTGACCGACTCCTATACAATTTTGGAACTAATCCTTCAACCATTAGTCGATAGATGGGCATCGGGCTTAAATATACAAACAGCCAACGTTTATTCAAACTGTATTCTACCCGGTCTACTGGCATAGTGGAAAACCTCCCTCATGCAGAACTGCTGTTTTGTGCTGAATTTTAAAAAGTGGAAAGCAAGAAAGAGAAATATCATTTTGTGCCAGAGTTCCTTGGAGAAAGGAGAGTTTCAAGAATGTTTTATTATTATTTGTAGCATTTTTCACATTGCCAGTGTTAAATCTACTGTGCACAACATTTGCGACATTTCCATGGCCGTTGCCGTCACATACCGGAAGTATTATGAACACTACCCATAAGTTGTTGACCCAAACTCTTGTTCGGGAAGTGGGTTCATCTTAACACCAGTGATTAGGAGATAATGATATTCGTTAAAGTTAGTAAATAGAGATACTAATTAGAGACCACGTCATAGATGATTAGGATAATTTGGATTTAAGGTGACACCAAACTCTATGTCAAACTTTCAATCATGAAACTATGATGATTAGACAATGTGAGAGAAAAGAGTGACTTCCTGGTGTGCAGTGACTTGGAATCATTTATGTATAATTAATCAATTGGAAGGCTCCAATATCAACCACGCTTCTCTTTAACCAGGAAGGTCTTGGTCCTCAAATAAATCAACACAAACTTCCTCATGTCTCTGCTATTCAGTATTTGATTGATGATGACTTATTCCTTTCCACTCGTATTAAATTACGCGGCCCAAGGTACCGATCGCGACCATAATAAGATTTCATTCCCTGTCAATTTTACTGCATCATTTTGGTGCGATTCCGTGAACATTCGTGAATCTTCTATGAGTTCAGAATGTCTGGGAACATTCCTGCGGTTCTTTCATGTCATGTAGTCTGCCAATAGATGTAGTTGCTAAGGGATGAGTTACCATTAAGCTCGCCCGAAGGTCGACAGTTAAGTCAAGGCCGTCGCTCGGTCAGACACCACTCAGTCTGGTTTCATGGCCACGCAGACTCAAGGCATCCATTCGAATGAACGGCGGGTGTGAGCGCAAGGCTGTTGATTTCCAAAAGGTACACGGTCATCTCGGCCCCATCGGCATCTCGGACCCTTTTTTTGCGGTCATCTCGGCCCCCTCGCGGCCGTGTTTTTCCACCCCCGCTTTCGCGGTTTAAGGATAGGGTTAATGTTAGGGAAAGGGTTAGGGTTAGGGTTAGCATTAAGGTTTGGGATAGGGTTAAGGTTAGGGATAGGGGTAGGGTTAAGGTTTGGGATAGGGTTGGGGATAGGGTTAGGGATAGGGTTAGGGTTAGGGTTAGGGTTAAGGTTTTGGATTGGGTTATCACACATGTTTTGTAAGATATGCTTTTGTTTTGTAAATAATAGACAAATAGTATAATACAGCAAAGCTGAGAATCTGTATTTTTGGGTAAGTAATCACATTGGAAGGCATTTCCCGTTTTCGCGCATGAAGGTGTGAAAGCGGGGGGCCGAGGTGCCGATGGGTCCGAGGTACCGTAGGGGGTCCGAGATACCAAGGGGGCCGAGACATCCGGGAACCTTCGAAAATATATGACTTTTAAGAAAAAGAAGGGTATACACGAAAACAGGGTTTCGTTATAGGGAGCGTAAACAAACTGATTGTGGAAGTAAATCAATGCAAAAAAGTCCACCATGGCTGCGCTGCATCTAATGCCACACCACTGCTCTGCATAAAATGTTATGGAGTTGTTACACAATGAGATTGCAAATTTTTAAAGAGATATACTTCCAAAGTTTGTTTACGCTCCCTTTTCCACTTTGCATATGACCATATAACTCTGTTTCCGTGTATTGTAAGGCAATGCACCCACCAACGCCGATGCACAACCATAGACCTCCCGATACACTAAGATAAGAAACACTTCACACTATGGCCAATGGATCAAATTCCTGATTACAAACGGGATGTCAATCGTAAGACCTATCGGGACCAGAATCGGCGTTGGTGGGTGTAGGGCCTTACAAACAAAGTCGATAACTGTCTTTGATTTTTTTTACAGATAAAGATAGACCATGTACATGATGCCAATGTCTGCCAATGTGTTATTGTTCAGACGCTTTTTAAAAATCCTGCCCCTCATATAAATCTGCATAGACTTAACATGGTGTGACTGTATGCCACGGTTATGCCATATACGATTTATATATGCCACGGGTGACATATGCAATTAAAAACACGTGACGGGGTAGAATCAAATCTAAACGCCGCTCAAACTCATATAATTGTTTACATGGCGTTCATTGTCTTCTGCTACAGATATCATTCAACAAAGACAACTCACGCCATATAAACAATCATTTGAAATTTCGTGACGTTTCTTGATAGTATTCCTTTTGGCATTTAAACCATATCTTGAGTTTTGGAGTATCATTGTGAGCCAAAGTGAACCTGCTAAAACGGCAATATCGGTGTGCATCGGTGTGTATCGGAGCCTGGTGGACTCCCGCTTTAAGACCTAACCCCCACTAACGCACTATGATATACCTCCCGATGCACTATTATGCAAATTTCCAATATTGTATTGCATCGAAGGGTAAATAAAGTGCATCGGCATGTATCGTGCTAGGAGGGGGAAGCAGTTGATCATGGTCCCGATGCACCTCATGATTCAATCAGTTCATTGATGCAGAGCTGGAGGTTGCATACCTTTATTACCCACCTCATACGGAGTCTCCATGCTAAGCCTATTGAGCCTACAGATCGCTACTGAGTAGAATACGGACCTCCGGAATCTCCTAGGAGAATACGGCTTTTTGGGCCACCTGACGGGCATTATGGGAACTAATGTATACAAACAATGCATGGAGCTTGGGTCGAATTTCTAATTATTTACAAGATTTTTTCTTAATAATTACTCGAAAGGTGAGTAATAAATACCACATTACCATGATTTCTATCTGAGTGGCCATATTCTCCTTGTAGTTGACACTACGTAATACTCCTCGCTATCGCTCGGAGTTTTACTACGCGTCAACTACGCGGAGAATACGACCATTCAGATCGAAATCGTGGTAATATTGTGTATTTATTACCCACCTATTACGGAGTCTCCATAGAAAATGTATAGAACACCTTGAACTAGCTAACCGGAGATTCTGGCATGTCAGAATCTCCTGCAGGAGATTCCGGAAAAATAGGTCAGTCCATATACTGGTCGAATCATCATGTACTTCGAAATAATGTTCTTGAATGTTTATTCAATGCTAATTATTTAGAATAAATCATAATAATCTCATTTACCATAAGAAATCACTGTCATAACACACTTTGCATGCTAAAATCACAGGTTAATGGCAAAGTATATTATTAGTGTAAGTCTACACCGAATTACTGCCTCGTTTGACAGTGCTGTGGTGTCTAGAACTAAATGTCTTGCAGAAACTTTTTAATTTCAATAGATTTTGTTATTCAACTTATAGGTGGGTAATAAATACAATAACGACTGGTTTTGTATACGAATGACCGTAATATCCTCGTAGTTGACGACGTAATATCCTCGCTAATCACTCGGATATTACTACGCATCAACTACTCGGAGATCACGGCCACTCGTACACAAAACCAGTCATTATTGTGTATATATAATACATTTATCAAATAAGATTGCATCTTTTAGATAATTGCAAACAGAAACAACATCTGGATAATTAAGTTTCTAAGGCACTCTCACACGCCACATCTTCACGCCATGGCCTTGCCTGGCAGATGAAACCTCCTACGGCTACACAATGGACGTCCCCTGTATACATGAGAAATCAGTGTCTGTCTAACTCAATGAAAGCCCCTCAGTCAGTCCCGACTACCTAAATACACGCCTGCTGTATCCAAACCCACTCACGGGCCACATTTAGGCACCGCCGTCAACGGAATTGGATAACCGATGACTAGCGATCCGAGGATGTTACAAGCGCTGGAGCGTGAAGGTAATTATGTGACGGACAACTCGAGGAAGACACGGCCACTGTCGACCTGTCGCCTCCGAGACTTCAAAGCAGCGGCTAATGGGAGAGATGAGACTCGAATGGCCCTCGGGTGAAGATGATGACGTGACTGTGGTTCTAGTAGTGATGCTTACCCCTCACCCTACATGCATTCATAGGCAGGCCATTCCCCATACATGCATTCATAGGCAGGCCATATCCCATACATGCATTCATAGGCAGGCATTCCCCATACATGCATTCATAGGCAGGCATTCCCCATACATGCATTCATAAGCAGGCCATTCCCCATACATGCATTCATAGGCAGGCATTCCCCATACATGCATTCATAGGCAGGCATTCCCCATACATGCATTCATAAGCTGGCCATTCCTCATACATGCATTCATAGGCAGGCATTCCCCAATCATGCATTCATAGGCAGGCCATTCCTCATGCATGCATTCATAGGCAGGCCATTCCTCATACATGCATTCATAGGCAGGCCATTCCCCATACATACATTCATAGGTAGGCTATCCCTTTATATGCAAATATATGTTTATTTTTAGCTATTTAGTATTATCATCTTACCTATTTTTTGATTATCAATTATTCTTTATTTCTCCTTTTTATACATTATATTCAATCTCATTCTAAGTATTACCTTGTAAATATGTTCAATTAATTTATTCATTGCATTTATTGAACAAATTTTCTTCATTCTTAGATTATTCATTTCACATACATGTATGTATATTCAGTATCAATTTTTCTTAATTCATATCTTTATATCTCAAATTTCTATTCAACATTCTTGAAATAAGAAATAGACTGCTGCCAGTACACCAAGGTAGTACAGCATTGTATGCAAATATACAATTCATACATTCATAGGCAGATGATCCCCTGTATATGCATTTATAGGAGGTGACCCCCCAACATGCTATCACAGGCAGGCCGTCCTCCTGTACATGCATTCATAAGTAGGCCATCTCCATTTATACATTCATAGGCAGACCATCCACTGTACAGATATCCAAGGGCAGGCCATTCCCCCTACATGCATTCATAGGTAGGCTATCCCCATACTACATTCGTAGGCAGGCTATGCTCTTATATGAATTCATAGGAAGCCATTCCAACAACATGCATTAATGGGCAGGCTATCCCCAAACATGCATTCATAGGTGGGCCATCTCCCCTACATGCTATTATAGGCAGATCATCCCTCTTACAAGCATTCAGAGAGGGAGGGGCCATCCTCATACATGCGTTTATAGGCCTTAATCAAAAGACACACTAGGTGTTAAACGCAGCGAATTCCAGAATCGCCGACACAAAATGGGGTGAATGTGAGATATTTTTTCATAGGAACATCTCCTACTGCCCCTAGCATCTCAGAATCAATAATATGGTAAAATATGAAATGACCGTTCATATATGTGTCATCAAAGATTGACATATACACACTATGCATGTGAAAAACACAATTAAAATTAAAAAGTGGCCTACCATACGAATCTATTATCTTATATAGAAAATACTCACATCGACGACAAGCGACTATAATATACAACGAGACCAAAGTTAAGCCATTCCGTAAATATGGAGGACCACTGTTTCACAACACTAATAATGTACTCATGAACAAACGATCACAGAATCGAGCTTTACGTATCTGCTATAACGACAGAAATAATGTACATATACCAACAAACCTACAACACAAGTCACCTAACGACTAACACCGAGGCACGGTAATGGATATAAAATTTACTGAGTTACACTTGATAAGAACGAGATAAGTTGATAAGTAATTAGAATAAAAATATAATTAAAACATAAAAGAAATGTCACGAGCTATTGAGAGTGCCGGTGGCCGGAGTCCAGAGAGGCAGAGTAGTCTGTAGATTTGTAACAGTATCTAAGAGAAAGGTGATACAAGGTAAGATATACAAGTAATACATGGTAGTGTGATAAAATTATAGTAGAGTATAGAAATGTAAGAATTTGTAAATTGATTGGCGAGATAAAACATCAGTGAGGGTGGGTGGGTAATAAAAAGCCCGATGAAAAAAGACAAAAGTGAGGTTTCGTGAGCGATGACGTAGTGAGTTCATAAGATGTCTTCTCTACGATGCAATCCATGAAAAAAAGACATGGACCCAAATCCTTGTTTTCTGGAGAGGAAGACCTGGAAACAAAACAAGAAATTCATGAATGCATATGGACAAATAAAATGTCATGTTCTATACAGCAATAAGACAGAATTGCGCAAGAGTGGAAAACCAATGAAAAAAACCTGTTGTTCAGGCGTTCATTTACCTTTCTCGACTAGAGTACATTGAAATACATTTCGAATAGTGAAATCTGATGAAGCTAGATTAAATCTATCGAAACGTCGGGTTTTTAAATCATCACCCATCATGCACCTCATCAGCTTCACTGTACTCATCATTTATCATCACTAAAATAAGGCCCGGCGTCCACCTACTACGATAGAAACGTAGACCTCCCAATATGGCACCAATACAAAATGTCAAAATCAGTGCCATATCGGGAAGGTGCAAAATCGTAGACATATGTCTAGACAAGCCAATCCACCATGCGTTGTATGGGGTTTTTATCGGTGTCTAATTGCGGAAACGTGGTCAACTACCCCGATATCAGGTAACCTTCCCACGCGATTTTGATATTTTATCCGGAGGTGCATCGGTGCCATATCGTAGTAGGTGGACGCCGGGCCTTAATCTTAATTGAATCGGAACGAGTCTGGTTCCTATCATACATTTCAAATAGTTATTTAAAGAATATTATCAAAAAGCTGTAAGAAGTTGTGTATGCTATTGGATGTTTTATGAAATCTGCGTATAAATTTCATACTTGTTTAACTCACATTTCAATCATATATAACACTCATATGTACCGTAACTGAGATTCTAGGGAGAACTGTTCACGTTACAAATTCTGGAACACAAGCATTTCTAAACAAAACATGAGATCACGTTTCATACCAAATAGCTGTTACGTCACGGCGTCTTCACGTCATTTCCGGTCAAGATCTCGCATGAACCGCCACGGAACGCGAGAGTGACGGAAGGCGTGGGTTGAGTGCGTCCTTCCTGCCCGATCCGTTGTCTCGTTTTGTGCTGTTTTATTTTATTTGGCTCGTAGTAATGTTTCTGAATGTTTTCCCATGCAAGGCGGACTATGCTACAATATTACCTGAGTAAGGCCAGGGGGCAGTTTAATTCTACACCCCGACGATACTTGAAGGTCCGAGGAGAGGTCGTGGGAGGGTTTGGGTTTAATAATTCCATTTATCGTGGGGAAGGACAGTTGTGGCCCACGATCCACGAGGTATTGTCAAATTTGTATTTGATAATTTATCGTGGAGGAAGGATACCTCGTGAAAATTGTCCTGGAACTCTCCTGACTGGTGACACCTACTTGGGTATCTTGGGAGAATCAGAATTAGAGCAGCGTAATGTATCCAATCAAACCTACACATATATGTTTTCTTATGAAATAAAAACAAACTGGCAGAGATATAGCGAGAATATCTAGAATATTTAGCTAGTTTCATTTAGAACTATAAATGGAGAAAATACTTGGTTTCCCTCTTCCTATATACCTTCAAATGTGGTTTAATAATGATAAGTAGTGTTATTTGCTTACCCACCATCAAACCCAAAGCCAGATCCAACCTTATTGAGAAAGATGACACTCTATGTTTTCTCCCCACTGCACTTTTCATCTGAATTTTGTAAGAGACGATCTGATTGGTTTAAATGTCAACCTTGGGTAGTATACGGCAACCTTGAGTAGTATACATAAGTTACTCCACCCCCCCCCCCCAGAACGTAGTGTAAGCATAGAGTGTATGGCCATAAGTATATAGGATTAGCACCTTCAAGTTAATCTCCCCACGAGATTCTCACTCACGTGGTGCTTCACTCTCCAGGCCTAGGTCTGGCTCACTCTGTCTATATGTGCGGGAGAAACTCCAAGCGGATCCGACGGATTTTACACGCTTTATATATGGTAGGTAATACAAATTTACAAGATTGGCTCAGAGTTGTGGCCTATTTACACTTACTTCTATTCTTAACACAATCCGACAAGGCTACGATAAAACTATAATACAAATTTTCAAACCGTAGGTGTGTCGCGGTGTGTTGTGATGAATCTTTCTGAAATAAAAGGTGACCAGAGTACTGAGTGTGATTCTATGAAGGTGTATGGGTGTACAAGACGTATAGCCATGGATTTTGTATTAATCATATACAACTGATATAAAGGAAGGTTGTGTTTCAAGAATACTTGAGTAATAAGAAGCTAAAACTGTTATTTTTAGTGATAATTTCTATACACAATAATCCAGGGAGGTGCTTTTAAAACTAAGAAAGATAAAAGAATTGCCCTGACTTTATGGAAGATGTTCTTACAAGATGATCAGAAAAATATTTTTATTTTGAGTATTTATGAAGGTCGGACGTTTTATCCTTTTTAAAGTCCATTTTTTGTAAAAAAAATACATCCCTAAACACAAACATATTTGGTCATAGTGTGACCTTCATAGTAGAGGAGTAGATCTTGAAATTCAGGATATCCCATATCCTAGTCTTATATAAATGTAGGCGTTAACCTAGTTTTTACTGCATATCGTGACTTGTTGAGATTGTGATTAATATAGCTTACTCTCCAACGTCCAACATACATCTACAGGTAATGAAACATCATCTCCTCGTTATTCATGAGACCTCTTTCGTAATAGAGTCTAAACAACGTTAAAGATGACATAAAGCGATGTAGGGTTTTTATAACGGATTCTAAACTTTGGTCCTCCTGAGAAGAACGTCATTGGACGACAGCTTGTGTAACTGTTTACTTGAATAAAAAAAAACAATTTACGGATCGTAGAGAACAGCGACCCGAAGATGAAATCAATACTCCAGAGTCTTTGCAGATTGTGTCGTAATTATGTCGCCATGTATATTTATTTATTTTATTATCCATCGTATACAAAGCCCCCATTGAAAATGTATGGGGACTCAGTAAACCACTACCCATTGTATAAAACCTGTCAGATACCATAACTGTGGTATACAGATTCAAACCTGTGGTATACGGCCTCCAAACCATGGTATACGGCAAAAATAGTCCCTTTTGCTTTAGAGCAAAGAAATAGTTCCTATTGTTATACTCGTTAATATGGCAATTACTGGGTTTAATTTGTTTGAAAAGATGGATAATAAATACAACAAACGATGATTTTGTAGACAGGCGGCTCTGTAAATCACTCGTGGTTGACGTCGTAATACACTCACTAGCGCTAGTGTATTACTACGCGTCAACCCCTCGTGGTTGACGGCCGCCTGTCCACAAAACCATAGATTATTGTCTATATATTCAATGAGCCTTTCACCTATGTGTAACTGAAAATATGGTATTGTAAAAAGTAGCGAAACAGAGTAAAAATAACGATACCACACAACAAGACCCTATATTACTGGAGCAATGCTTTTCCCACATCACTAGGAGCAATGACCCCTTGACAACTTCCAGCCGTCAATGGTGAGCAATCGTCTAGTGTAAACTCTAAATAAGTGATGGCCACAGATCGTCTGATTACATCATATTACAGAATCTGGCACCACCTGACGATTAGCCAGGGGATTTGATGATGACGACTATTTCAAAGCAAAAATAAAAAAATCCAACAAAAATACAACCTGAGGAAAGAAAGAAATTATGAAAAAAATCTCAACATTAATTGTCTCTTTCGCCTGGCGAGCTGAATATTAAGCAACAAAACCATGAGAAGGAAACAGCAACAACAGTACAAAAAACACACACAACAAAACAGTGTAATGGTGTATCATGTGAGATACCTTTCACCTACAATCGCCACCAGAGCTAGACTACTGTAAAGTTCCAGTCTATACATCCATTTCTGACCAACTATATTTATTTCTGTGCGAAGAGATTAAATCATCTAAATTGCCCATATTTACTGGTACCAAAATGTCTGCATTAAGACAGTCACCATTTTGTAGCAGCTCCTCCCTATCTTGATGTTGACCTTACGGCAGCCATGTAGTGAATGGCATGTTTACCCTCATTATCGCTCACTCTAGTTCATGGTCTGGGCACATGGAGGCAGGGTGCTCTGACATGACACTGACAATTGAGTTGTCATTGACTTGAGTGGCCCTCCTGGCATGTGCGACAGACCAGAATGAGAATGGTTGGTCCTGCTTGGCTGCTTCATCAACAGCCAATCCCGGCACAGAGTTTACAAGCTTACTCTGTACCAAGATGCCACCTGCTGTTATAAGCAGATGAGCCTATCAAAATAAATCAGTTAGGTTCTTGACTCATAGTAGTACATAGTACATCTGAGTTCTTGTGGAAGAAATCCCTTTCAGATTCAGTCTCCGTGCTCACTTCCTCATGGAGGTGTGTGAGCTGGGTTCCTCTCAGGAATTTTCTTTTTACATCTGAGGTTTTTCTCCCTTCTTCTTAAGGTCTACACCAAGGTAATCTAGGCCTCTCGGCTTTACACTACATTAGCTCAGGTGGGGATAAATCCACATCCACTTGAACTCAGTAACTGTAAGTGTCTGTCACTCTCCACCCAGATCATCTGTAATGCTTGGCGAATGTGTTATCTTATACTCTGGAAACCAATTTGATTGTTTCCACCCGCCGATTATGACCACCGATTATTGCATCTAGCATCGCTGACCAACTATAGTACTACTTTTCATGCAATAATCATCAGGAGGAAACAACAAGGGTCAGCTACCTTTCTCTCCAACATTACTCACTATGGCACCACAGACCAACTTACTGGGACCATTAATAACATCAAAGTAGATTGAATTAATCGGTGACAGTGCCCAAAAATAGGTCGGTGAACAACTATTTTCTTCTAGAAATCAGAGTTTCTTCCTCACCGCAACCGATTTATTTGTCAGTTTAAGGAGGGTTAATCGCCAGTCTTGTCAGGTCCTGTACATATTGAATAGTCGGTGCACATGTCACACATAATCGGTCATCAGGTGGAAACAGATTGTGTACTTTTTATATCAACGATTATTGTTTCATCGGCCGATTTCCCATCACTGATCTACAGTCAGGAACCACCAATGGACTTTTGGCACTGCTGACCCAAAATCAGTCAATGGAAACGGCCCAGCTCGTGAAATGACCCACAACCTTTTCTGCTTAGATTATGCAATGTGGCACCATCCCCCACTGAGTGAAAGCTTGGTTGTTGAGCGAAAACTACTAACCTCACGGATTTTTCAATACCGACGTACAGTCGGTGGCACCACAGACAGACTTTCTGGGTAACTAAAAAAATCATCGCTATTTTGTCGGCCAATGGAAACGCCACATTACCTTACTCTTAAGTAGTGCATGTCTCACGATGGCAGACCTGGGGGAGTTCTGTGGACATATTTATACATTCCACTCCTGGGCAGGCATCCAGCACTGACTTCTCAAAGTCGCCACCAGGCAGCGCTGGCGTCGTAGTTCCGGTTCCTGAAACATGCTCTGGCAAATCTCTCTACTTAGACACCCTATTCTGATGTTAAATAATCAGCATGAAGTTCATATTTTCTCAGATTATTAGACCCTGATATAAATGGATGTGTTTCTACGCTTTTGGCCTGCTTGAGGGGAACTGGAAATGATAAGTAGAGTAGAGTAGTGATGGCTACTTTGATGGGAATTCCGCTAGTTCGGTGTCAGGGCTGGGTACCTGGAAATGTTTACACACTACAGACACGGCCGTACCACGCTCCATAATGGATCAGACTGACAGACCAGGGGAGTGGAGATCAAGGCTCCAGGTGCACCCAGATACAACCAAACACCACAGTCTGGGCACTTCGTAAAGGATCATTCAATCCCTAATGCGGCATTTTCACCTGACTACTGAAAGTCCACCATTTTGTGATCACTGTAACCCGGCGTTTACATTGGACGACTAGAAACGTGATGACTGTAGATCGTCAGGCCAATAGTTGTCAGGTGGTGGCAATGTCCACTGCAAAAGTCGTTGACCTCAGAATTTACACTGATAACTATGGATTTTAACAGAATCGCCACCCACGAAGATGGCTAATTCAAGCCACTTCAGTCCCCACATGCTTGGTGTTAACATGAGACAATTTCTATCATTTACTGCTGAAAGTCGTCAGGAATTGCAAAATACCAGAATCGCCAACCAGAATCATCGGCAGTTGACCACGTTTCTGCGGTTAAAATCAGTCGTTGGGTGGTAGCACTTCTGGATTTATCTTCAAGCATAATGGACAACCTGGAAAGTACACACTGTTTCCACATGACGACTTGAAAAGGAGCACCGATTATTAGCCATGTATGAATTAATCTCATTGGTGCTTTTTCTATACTGACCATATAGAGCTAGCTAAGATGAAACAGAACAGTTAGCTTCCGTTGCAACTAACTGCGTGTACCGCCATATTATTATCATATTTCCGTATAACTGGTGCGTTCCGTTGTTGGATACGACCAAGTGTTCCTCATGTAGGGCAATCTGTTTGCATTGCAACTAACAAATATGAGACAAAATTTTTCACAAAAATATTCCAAACTGGCGAGATTGTGTTGCGACCGTGGCTTTTCCTATATTTATACTGACCACGCCTTAATTTGTACAGAAGTAAAGATGTATTGTCGACCATTCAGTATAGTTGCTGATAAAAAGGCTGGTATGACAGCTGCTTATGACTGATACAAAAAGGATTGTATGTCCATCAGATCCAAAGCTTATCATTCATACTCATTTCATCTCATATGTTCATCATAAGAAAGAGTTACTAGTCCTAACATAAGGATGAAAACACATCTGTATCATGAGAGTCACTTATGCCTGCCGGATATTGTATATATTAATAATTTTGAAGAGAGAGATCGGCCAAGCCGAGCTTGGGTTAAAAACAAATGTTTTGTATTTATGAACCTAATAACAATCATAAAAACAAATCGTATTTTCAACCACGACTGTAGCTTGATGATTCACCCACTCCCCTATTTTATAGTCAAGTGTATGGATATGTATAAGAGGGTGCGTCCACCAACCACAACAAAGGCTACCACACGCGCCGACAAGAAAGTTCCTATCGGCTCCTTGTCGCAGCCTTGTCGTGAGGAGGGGAGCTGTCGTGAGCCCTTGTCACAGCCTGTCGGGGAGTGCACGCTCCACCTAAATATTCTATTGTAGACCACTGCGACACGCCACGACACGCCACGACACGGCTCCAAAATCGAACATGTTCGATTTTGTGGTAACCTTATCGGAAGGCCCCCGACAGGCCCCCGACAAGGTTCATGTCGCAGCCTGTCGTGGCCTTGTCTGGCCTCTTGTCGGGAACTGTGGTCCACCAACCACGACAAGGCTATGACAAGGCTTCCTATCGTAGAGCTGTCGTGGACCTTGTCGGAAAGCCGTTGTCGCAGCCTTGTCGTGGTTGGTGGACGCACCCCTTAAATATACATACTTACATATATATTTCACATACACACACTGGTGGGGTTTCTCTGTGTACAGAGAGGGATAATGTAAAAAATTGTCGTCGTTGAGGAAAGGGCTCTGTTTTGCAGTGGAAAAGTAGAGTGTTTAATCTCAACCATCTTGCCCCATAAAAATTCAACACGTTCCTAATATCTTTCTAAGACCTACATTTTAGCTGAATATATAAAATCCAGATCCATGGCTCAGGAATTTCTTGGATGAAATTTTGAATGACAAGACAGCAACAAGATTACTTAGTTTATACTAATGTCAACAGCAAAATAAATATCGCCAAGCTCAGAAAAACCTCTGTTTGGAGATATAAATGAGTAAACAAAACTACCCATATTTGTATCTTTATATAATTTTACCAATACACATATCATGGGTTAATGACCCTACATACTTATGTATTATATGCAATATGTACATGTATGATAGAACGTCTCTTGACAAGTCTTGCGTCTTTGTAACTACAACTGCTCTATACCATTGCAAAGAAAATTAAGCACTCCTCTTAAATAGGAACTTATCTAAGATTCTGTGATCTCAGTTGGCATCTTATTCTAAATCTTGATATCAGTGTTAATTGCAGATTTTCTGCACCGTTCCTTTTTCACTCTGCCTGAAGATAAATGCGGGTAGGTATCGCAGTCCCTTTTATGGCCTGGCGTCAACCTATTACGATATGGCTCCGATTTTGTCTACGATGGACCTCCCGATCCAAAATCGAAATCGCGTCGGAAGGTCACCTAATATCGGGGCAGTTGACCACGTTTCTACGATTAGACACCGATAAAAGCCCCATACAATGCATAATGGATTGGTATGTCTAGACATATGTCTACGATTTTGCACCTTCCCGATATGTCTCCGATATTTGCTTTTTGTATCGGTGCCATATCAGTAGGTCTAAATTTCTATCGTAGTAGGTGGAAGCCAGGCCTTAGTCTACACTCAAAAACAATTTTATACTGGTGCTGCTGTCTGGATTCATGAAAATATTCCAGTTTCACATAGACACCAATAGTTAAGCACTTGCCTTCTTCAGATAGCCTCCCCATAGAAGTTTGCACCGTGACATAGGATATTTTTAGCATTTCTCATTTGTATATGTTCCCAACTATCAGAATACAGAATTATTTGAAGATGGCAATGGAACATCAGTGTCATCTAGCCACGAAGTCAAAATCTTGCAGTTTCCCATAGACACAAATAGTTAAGCACTAATCTTTTCAGATGGCCTCCGCATAGACGTTACCTCACATATGAAACTTATATTATCCAAAGTTATTCGCAAAGATCAATGGAATTTAGAAATCACCCAACAACCAACATTTGTTTTTAATGGTCTGTTTGCTTTTACTTGTGATCTAGTTATATTTGATCTCTTGTTGTAGTATAATATTAGTGCAATATGATGGAGCCCTCTTATGACTCCCAATAGTAAAGTTATTCTACTGTCATTCGGGTTCGATATACCACATTTTCCTCAAATTTCCACTAAGCTTATATAGCGATTACCATATAAGCGTACGAAGGTACCAATTAATATACTTCCGTTTCACTTTTGCTATGTTATTGGTGAATAAACATATGCATGTACATCACTGAAAAACACTGATTTCTCTTGCATTTGCCTTCATCGATGATGCATGCTGGACCTTCGCTTGGTGTTAATTCGGGTATTTTTCCACCCACCTTTCTAATGACTTTCAACTCTTAGAAATGCATTTACCTCAGAGAATTAACATCCAACTTTCATGATTTCTTACAATATTTCCTTTTAACGACCTATTGAAGAATCATCAATGACCCTTTTCAATGATAACAATGAAAGTTCAATTTCTGGTCTTCGTCTTTCATTAGAGAAGAGAAACTAAAATCCAATGAGAAGCAAATAACCAATAAGCAAGAGTTGACTTAGATAAACCATGTACACCTACTTTAGCCTAAAAGCGGGCTCCCACTGTCCCGACACACTGCGAAAAGTGCTGCGATTGGGCTACGATAAAGAATTTTTCAATCGTAGAGCTATCGGGACGGCTTTGTCGGAGTGTGTCGGAGTGTGTCGGAGTGTGTCGCAGTACGTATGAACGGGTTGAAAAGAAGACCACGGTTACGACACCGGCCACGATTTATGAGGTGCGCCAACGTAAATCTCAGGTAAACAATTAACAACATATATTGGTAAAAGGATCTTTTTTTTTTTTTTTAAGGTTTTTATTTCTCATGTCCAGATATACAACCTGTTCTTCCGTACAAGAAATCGAAGGATTCAATTACATAATATATATACAATTATATGTGTGAATGACAGACAAGAGCATGTCTACTTTATACTTCAATTTCTGTAAAATTCCTTAATAGTCAGTTTACTTTAAGTTCAGTAGTCCATTCTAATTACAATTATTCAGTAGGTTTCAAATATCATCATCATAGATTTTGAAATTTTTAGTTTTATATAAAATATTCTGCTCCTGCCTTAGATACAATTCACTGTGGTGACGAAATACTATGGAGAAACCAAACAAGCCTCGCGCAGTAATATGCGATCTTGCCGGAGTGCGATGAACAATAACATGACTAACTCGAGTTTGGTTTAGAATTTATCCTACCCCGTCCGTCTAAATTACTTCTACATTAACAAATGACGTCATTTGTCAAGTGTATCCCACTAGAGCAATATTTTTCATTTTTCTGAACTCCAGACCGAATACAGTGGCCCAATGTTAAGCCTATGGAGTTTTTTTATTAGGGGTAGGATAAAGGCTTTTCCGTATACTATATATACTATCATTGAAACGTTCATATCCTATACCGAAAATTCTGGGGGGGGGGGGGTGGGGGGACGGGGGCCAGGAACCCAGAGGGGGGAGGCGGGGGCAGCTTATAACCAGGGTCGGCTTATAAGTGGGTTATATATGTTGTGGGTTTTTATACCAGTTACACTTACACAGGGTTTTCAAATTTCCTCCGGGCCAATATTTAAGTGTTATATACCGTTATGTAGGGGGGGGGGTCGAGGGGATTGTAAATCTGAAATTGATTTTCCGATATCTTAATTGGATCTGAAGTTATTCAACTTTGAATTATAAATGCATTTTCTATACTAAGACTCACTCATTAAAAAAATACAGATTAATCCATTTTTTGACCAAAATGCGGTGACTGAGCAATTGTCTAGGGTCGCTCCCGGGGCAGTTGCTATTTTGCGGGCCAAAAACCAACAGGGGGGGGGGGTGCATAGGTTACATACAGTAGAGAATGCTTCCGACACACTCCGACACACTCGGCATTTCTATCGTAGCACTATCGGAGTGTGTCGGGGTGTGTCGGAGTGTGTCTTAGTACTCATCGGAACACAAAAACCCACTTCCACGATAGAGCCTTTCCTTCCGACACAAATTCTATTTTTTCATCGGAACACTTGTCGTAGGGCTATCGTAGTGTGTCGGAGGCGCAAATCGTGATAGTGGGAGCCCGCTTTTAGGCCCGGCGTCCACCTACTACGATATGGCTCCGATATGGTATACGATGCACTTCCCGATAAAAAATCAAAATCGCGTCGAAAGGTCACCTAATATCGGGGCAGTTGACCACGTTTCTGCGATTAGACACCGATAAAAGCCCCATACAATGCATCGTGGATTGGCATGCCATTTTTTTTAATTTTCTATTTGCTAATATATATATGGAACTTAAATCATCCTGAGTTATTTGTAAAAATCAATAGAAATCTCCCAACTACCAGCATTTGTCCTTAAACGGAACTTTAAGCTTTCGGAACGGCTCACATTATTAGATCTTGAATGGAAAGACACAAGTAAAGAGAATGTGTATCATACAGCGTACATCCCATCTGAAAATACCAAGTTTCGGATTAGGTACTTTGGCAATTCAAATTCCCTAGTACATCGTGCTGAAGCAGGCCCTAGAAATGAAACCAATTAAAGTATGCACTCCACTTCAAAACCCTTCTGTACTTGGTAACGGCAAAGGTTATCTGCATTTCCTATGGGTCACCTCTTGTGAGGCGTTGCTGATGATTTTGGTTTGATCTTGGTGCATTCTTGTCATCATTACTCTCAAGCAGAAATTTATCCCATCTGATGTGGCGTTTCCATCTGTCGATTATAACCACCGATTATGGCATTTAGCACCTATTCATTTTTATATGTGCACATAAGGCTCGACGAAAATCAAAATCGCGTAGGAAGGTCACCTGATATTGGGGAAGTTGACCACGTTTCTGCAATTAAACACCGATAAAAACCCCATACCATGGTGGATTGGGATGTCTAGACATGTCTATGAATTTGCACCTTCCCGATATGTCTCCGATATTTGCTTTTTGTATCGTTGCCATATCGGTAGGTCTAAAGGGGGGCGTCCACCAACCACGACAAGGCTACGACAATGGTTTTCCGACAAGGTCTACGACAGACCTACGATTGGAATGCTTGTCGTAGCCTTGTCCTATTTGGTGGACCCCAGTTTCGGACACAAGTCTACGACAAGGCCATGACACGCTGCGACTGGAAGCTTGTCGGGGGCCTTCCGACAAGGTTACGACAAAATCAAACATGTTCGATTTTTCCTATAACTGAACTCTTGTCGTGGAGTATCATGGCGTGTCGGGAGCATGTCGCAGAGGTCTCCGATAGGAAATTTTGGTGGAGCGTGCACCTCGCGACACGCCCCGACAACACTGTCGTAAAGCACCCCTTTTCACGACAAGGCTGCGACAAGCGCAAATTGAAATTTTCTTGTCTGCGCTTGTCGTAACCTTGTCGTGGTTGGTGGACGCCACCCTTAAATCTCTATCGTAGTAGGTGGACGCCAGGCCTAATTCATCTTTACAGGCGGTTTTACAGTAGGGCAGTGAGACTGCTCTAGAATCATTGCAGCAACTACATACTGAGACTGAATTTGCAAAACATTGATGATAATAAAATTGTGACAAAATCGGTGAGTAAAATGAGGATGAACATGGCATGAAGCCAGGTATGGCAAATAATCTCAGAGGGTGTGAGCAATTGACCGCGACCAAACACTATGATACAGAGGAGCTGACCTATTTGAACCCTACAAATGCAGTTGTAGAAGTGGCTGTGGGGCTGATAACCAAGTGTTTGTTTAACCATTTGTATTCAGGCAAGGTCAGAGAAAATGTTATGTAAAACATGGTTTTAGTTAAAAATTATTAAATCATAACTCTTGAATTCTTGTTCTTTAGAAGTTTTCCATTTAGGAAAGTATCATGAAACAGATTGAATCATGTCAGAACCTCCTGACTTTAGCTCCCTACACCGAACATTGCAATGGTCTGTGGCAGTTACCACCTCACCTTTGCCACGCCTGAAATAGGTTGGACTGATTGGAATTAGGTGCATCTATATTGGGTGATAGGACATTATCCTTCCTATCCCTGATGCAATTAGTCAATATCCTCCACCCACAGGAGTTACCTCCAGGGGTTTACACTCCTGGGTCATCCCACACACATCTCAGCGCCCAATCGCCTCCTCTCTGCTACTTCACCAGGGAAGGCCTGGAGTGTGGCTCTTTAAAGGCATATCGGACAATTTGGATTGAAAATAAAAAAATCATCGAAATATGAATATAGTGATCGCGAAGTGTTCTGGTACACATATCTAGCTTAAGAATTGAGGGTCACTGTGGTAGTTTTTCATTTAGAGCTTAATATTATGAAAATATATAGAATATATAGACATTCTAAGAAGTTTATTTTCACATAGTAAAACCCATGTCAGTTTCCTTAAATTTCAGAAAATATAGTAGATGTTTAGTACTACACATTTAACCATAGGTCACCCTTCTTGTTTTTGAAAGAATTGAAATAAAAACATATTCTTAATCATCTTAATCAAGCAGTTATAAGTTAGCCTATAATAACTTTTAAAATTGGATAAACTGAACAAACATCAATGTTACTCATTTCTAATGGGAATGGATCAAAAGGAACCAGTTTTGACTTATAATTGACAGTATACATATAAAAATTACCAGCTGACACCAGCGTCAATTGTCCGATATGCCTTTAAAGGTATATCCTTCAATTCAGGGTGGCACCACAGAGAATTAATTGTGTACCGAATAATTGTGCATAGATAATGCAATGAGGCCATCACCGATCGACTTCTTCACCTTCCAACAGAATCGAAGGGGTTTCAAAACATTGGTGATAAGGCCCATTTCCATTGGCCGATTTCCCGTCACCGATCTACAGTCAGGAACCACCGACGGACTTTTGGCAGTGTTGACCTAATATCGGTCAATGGAAACAACCAAGGTCGTGAAATGTCCCACGACATTTTCTGCTTAGATTATACGATGTGGCACCACCCACCACTGAGTGAAAGCTAGATGACTGGGTGAAATCTACTACCCTCAGCGATTTTCGGTATAAAACAATCGCTAAGGGTAGTAGATTTCACTCAGTGGCCACCACCAACCCTTTTATAAAGCCTGTTTCAATGTGCTAACGAAAACGGCGTAGATTTGTTTAGTTCCCCTTCAAGTGCTAAGGGTCCGTTGGTGGTTCTTGACTGTAGATCGGTGACGGCCAATGGAAACTGACTTTCAGGGGAACTAAAGAAGTCTAAGCCGTTTTAGTTGGCCAAGTGAAACGGGCTTTTACGGAGGACTTAATTAATCGGTGCCGATTTCGGCGGCCAGTGGAAAATCGGACAGCAGTCTGTGTAGGCCCCTGTAGGCGTCCTGGTAGGCGTCTGTTGGATGTCTCTGTGGGTATAACAGCGTCCTCTGTACATACATTAATAGCATAACCACTTTGACCATAAGTAATTGAGTGAATAAAAGTATAGAGATATTGAAGGGAAGCATTTATATATATTTATCGACAGACTAGAAACCCTGTGTAGAGGTATATTTTGTTAAACTACATTCGCAAATTATAACTGCAATCCTTGGCTGGTGATGTTATTTTTGCTAAGAGAGAATATACAGAGGGCAATCTAAAATATGCCTCAACTACATAAAAAGTAGTCCACGTTTTCCTAATACTCCATGATACAATAGTATCTACATATATGAACATTGTCTATCAGGGCTACAAGAAGCTATCCAACCAGGTACCACAGGACGAAACTTTAAGTTTCCTGATATATAATTACTGCATATTAACGACACCACGAAAGAAAATGGAAAAAGAAGTGGCCAATATTTTGTAGTACAGAAGCCAAGATGGAGATATTTATAAAGGCAAAGTTTCGGCCTGTCAATAGTCTTGTTTGTATAACTCAAAACCTAAACATGGATGGAGAAATTATAAGTTATATGATAAAATGTCCTCTGATGTGAAGTATTTTCTATAATTATTCTGTGTTTGCTTTTAGAGGGTTTATTAGGGTATGGTGTACATCTTTTGAATACCTCAGTAAGAAAAGTAATCACACAAGAGATTAGAGATCAGCAAAACGAATACAAAGGTATACATATTCTGTTGAATTTTACCCGAATCATAACTACGACCCCAGACTGGTGATGTTGGGTCATTTTTTCCTAAGATGGAGTATACAAAGGGCAATCTGAAATATACCTCAACTACATACAAATTTCATCGTTTTTCCCAATACTCAATGATACAATAGTATCTAACTATAAGGACATCGCGATTCATGACTGCAATAACCTATCCCACTTAGTTCTCCTACAGGAGTTCGCTTCAGATACCTAGACAATTTTCCTTGGCCGGGTTTTTGATGTTGTGACGGATTGACGAAGGTGATTATAGTCACACAGGAGATTAGAGATCAGCGAAACGGATACAAAGGTACATATTCGGGTGAATTCTACCCAAATTATAACTGCGACCCCAGTCTGACGATGTTGGGTCATTTTTCCTAAGAGGGAGTATACAAAGGGCAATCTAGAATATACCTCATCTACACGCATTTTTCCCAATACCCAATAATATCGTAAAACTGGATGAGGTTTATTCTACGACTGGAGTTTGGCAAAGTGACTTCATGAGGCGAAGCCGAGTGAAGTCCGAAGCCAAAACTTCAGGAGTGGAATGTGGTGGCCAAGATTAAAACGAATCAGGTTTTGATTTTATCCTACCCTATCTCTTCGATTTTGGAATATTACGTGATAACACTTCTGTATGCCACTAGTGGCATATAAAACTCTGTATGCCTGTCAGCGTGGCATACAGAAACCCAATGTTAAGCCTATGGAATTTTATATTAGGGGTAGGATAATACAATAGTATCTAACTATAAGGACATCGCCATTCATGACTGCAATAACCTATCCCACTTAGTTCTCCTACAGGAGTTCGCTTCAGATACCTAGACAATTTTCCTTGGCTGGGTTTTTGATGTAGTGACGGATTGTCGAAGGTGATTAGCATATCAGCCATGCTACGTGACCACACTCATTAGTGCGACCTTCTGCCGTCAGGAGGCTTGTCAGCCAGGCGGAAGGTGCAGTTTTGGCGGTGCTTCCTGTTCCCATCAACGTCTGTGAAGTTGTCAGTAAGAAGTTAACCTGCTTGTCAGCGGCCCTGAGAGCGGCTCAGTCACACGGCATAGCAGTCAGGACAATATTTGTAAACAGTATAGAGCATCTCTGTCTCCTTCATTATCTCACACCTGGTATTTGTTAACATCTAGGATCTGGACCACGAAGTCAAATCATTACCGAGCAAAACTGGTTTCAAAAGAGGAATGGAAAACGTGCCAAATGAGTTTTCGAGCCTGTAACTGAAAAATGAATTCACCTTCTTCTGTGTAGCCATCGAAGTCCCACACCGTTTCATCTCATAACTTCATTTTTGTATGCTGTTGTTCGGGTGGAGGGTATCCAAAACAAAAGGAATATGATATCCTATATGGTATTATTATTTAATATTATAGTACACATATATTAGTTTTTAAAAATAAATATGGGTTTAAAGTACTGTACCATATGTAATACTGCATCCAAATAATGAAAAACCGACCCTGTGGCGAATTCTTTGTTAATAGATAAAAAAGAAAAACATAACAAAACAAAGAAATCCATCGGGAACTCATGCTCATGGAGTATTTAGAAAAGAATATTTAATAGGTGATTATGTAACAATTGTTAGCTAATTAGTCAATACGAACGGCGAGATAAATTCAGACAACTTATCAAGTTTATGGTCAGAGCTCGATCTCATCCTCTTAAAAACGCTACATAATTCATGCTGCTTCCCCTTGTGATTTACTACACTATTCAGACCCGATGGGATACGAGCTCTGACCATAAACTTTGATAGGTTGCCTCTATAGTATCAGTTATGAGAAAATGAATGAGAGTTTATGCACAAGGTATTTTATGGAATCAAGCGATATCCAGTTATCTTTAAATGAGAATTGGTATTTCTAATTTATAGATGCTTTCATACCAGTAAGAAACCATTCTACCTGGGACCTGTTTCACTAGTTTTGTAACATGTCTGTGACACCATACAGACATTGGGGTTGTCTAGTTTCGTGACAACACAAGTAGCTGCCCTTAGCAAAAGACCCCAAACATAAGAATTAGACAAATCTACATCATGGACCTGTCTCACTAGTTTCGTGACAAAAGTGCTAGACATATATGAAAAGCGGCACTAACAGTGCAAGCGAGAACGGACAAAACTATGTCTAATGTCTAATTCTTATGAAACCAGACACACCATCTAGACGCCATCTAGATTTGTCATAAAACTAGTGAAACAGGTCCCTGGTGACAATCTCCTTTTTCTACTTTAACCATCTGTAAATATGAGCTTTGATGAACGTGTAGCTTGTGGGTATTAAAAATAGAATGTTAAGTCAATGGTATTTTATATTCGGGGTAGGATGAATATATACACCCATTATCACAGTACTCATAATAATTTAAGAATTTCTCCTACGTCAATAAACTGGAGATGATAATTAGAAAATGTCTCAAATTGCTATTGAATAACAACAGAATAAGCGTCCATTCATTAGTTAGTAATTCTCAAGAAGAAATTACAATATGATATGTCATAAAGGCAAAGCAAACAAGGATGTTTACATTTGGTAATATTTGGAGAGATATCAAATACTTCCTGACGAAATGTATACGTCCGACTACGCATGAAATTGCATAAGGGCTAACTGTAAGAGTTGGCGGTAATGCGGAGCTAAAGACAGTTGCCATGGATGCTTACTTACGTGGTCCCGGTCACGTGGTTCCGGTCACGTGATCACCTAGATTTGCTTAAGTCTTTGATTATGAACATACATTAAATGACAATCAGAATAAAGTTCAGTATAGTATTTTTCTTTCTCTGACTGGCCCAAGAATCAAAGACTTGTCCACTATGAACCAAATCTCCTGTTTATGGCCCAAAGCCCCTCCTCCAGTTCCCTGGCTGCCTGTGTTGTCATAGCAATAAATTTCGCCTACCCCTGACTGTGACCAGATTGAAATCAAAGTGAGAGGGTATCAATCTCCCATCAGATATCTGACCAGTAGCAATGATATTTGTATGGAGAGTGTTCGAAATACAGGCGCTATAGAGCGCCAGAAATCCAACACCATTACCGATTATACCAGTCCCTGTATCCCAGCGAGGAGAGTAGACATAGGATGCAGGGACTGGAGCCATTCTAGTGACCACCCTACTCCGCACCCCGTCTGCATCCACTCCAACCTGGGACGCCAACCGAAAGGAACCACTCACCCACCCAACAAAAACTCTTCACTCTCATCCCCTCAATCTCCCCTACTTCATTGGGCATTCTCAATAACTCGTGACATTTCTGTTCTATTTCAATTACATTTTATATTCTAATTACTATATAAAAATCGTCTCGTATTTTCAAGTAACTCAATAAGTTTTGTATCCATTACCGTGCTTCTGTGTTAGTCATTATATTGTACAATTGAGAACTTCTTTTGTGCTTTTTCAACATGGTCTGTCGGATTTGATAGATCTTCCACTGGTGAAACTGCAATCTTTCTCCATAGGCTTAACGTTAGGAACTCATACTCCATGGCTGTGAAGGTAGTGTACCCAATACTCAATCGCTAATTGGGTAAGCTATTGCTTGGATTAATAATGTTCCTGATAATGTATATGGGGTGAGATAAAATCAGAAACCTACTAGATGAAGATAACTTCGTCCGCACTCCACCTCATTTGACAGCTACATAATTCGCTCAGCTTTGCTTTGTAAATTACTCCCCGGTTAGTTGAGTATCCACCGAGTTATTCTCATCTCGTGAGTTTCCTTCTAATGCCTTAGGAAATCAGTCTTAAGATAGCAGAGAGGATAGATTTAGTAGAAACTGAACAAGAGTTAGACTTGTCAGTGTCTATGCCACGACGGGAAGGTCGTGTATTACTACGAGAAGCGTTAGCTGAGTGTAGTAAGGAACAGACCCGACCAGAGTGGCATAGACACTGACAAGTCTAACTGAAGTTGGGTTTCGTATTTACCCTACCCTGTCTTCACGACCTTATGATACAAGGAAATTCTGACTCGATTCAGTCCATGTTTAACAGCTGTCAAAATTTCTTCTCTGCAGCTGGAACTACTTACACAGGTGAATAATTCCTGTTCACTGATAGGTCAATTTTGATATTTCTCTAGGTACATAAATTTTACTTTATGTCATGGCACGCCACATAAAATTTGCCTATGTTAAATCAATGATGTTTTTTTTTATTACAGGTAGGATAAATGCTAGAATATGTTCGTACCCTTAACGGATTACAATAATATCAGATTGTCCCGAAGCTGAGATTGCCTTGCATTCTCAATTAGAAGACCTGGTAAATGGCATCCAGCCCATCTTGTGTACGGAATGTATAAGTACTAGGGCGAAAATAGCCCTGAAGAATCTGGTGTGGTGGGCACACAGGGGATCGTTAATATAGTAATGGATATGGGAGATGATAAGTGTGAGGCTCTTGTGGTCGTGTGTCCATGTCCCCTCTTAATAGCCACGTCTCACGAAGAAGCGTCAGACTGACAGCTGAAAGGAATGAGTGGGCACGGAGTGGGTACATCTGGAGGTAGGCACAGACGTCGCCGGGTGCGGCTAAGTGGCAGCGTGTATGCATTGACCGCCCTCACTCCTCAGGCAAGAGATTTCCTTTTTGTACTAAAAAGAAATCACATCTTTACCTCCAACGATCCCTCACCGACTGAGATACGCAGATATTCGCTACCTCTCTCTGGCTCTCTCTCTCTCTTTCTTCCTGTATGTCTGTCTCTGTCTACGTCCCACTTCCTCTCTCCCTCTACTATGCTCTTTCAATCTCACCTTCCTGTCTCACTCTTTCTATTTCTCATAGTCTTTGTTTCTCCTTCCATCACAATGTCCCTTACACTTTCTCCCTTCCACTATCTTCCTCCCACTTTCTCCCTCATAATCTGGCTCTGTCACTCTTACTATTTATGACTCTGTCATCCTTTCCCTCTTTCTATCTCTCTGATCTTCTCTCACTCCTCACTCACTCTCTCTTCCATTCCCAAACTCTCGCCCTCTCTCTCTCACTCCCTCTTACTTTTTATGAATCTCCCACCCTTTCCCTCTTTCTATGTTTCTCTGATTTTCTCTCACTCCTCAATCACTCCCTCTTCCATTCCCAAACTCTCGCCCTCCATCTCTCACTCTTTCTCTCTCACTCCCAAACTCTCTTCCCCCATTCTCTTTCTACCCGCTCTGTCACTCCCTCTCTCTTCCTGACTCTCTCACTCTTTCCCTCTCTCCCTCCCGTTCTCTAATTTTCCGCCTATTGTCTTTCCTTATTTGTCTCCCCTCTCCTTTATTTCTCTCACCAAGACCACCTCCACAGTTGCATCATGCTCTAAACGCCTCTGGTCAACCAGTATCATTCCTGTGCACCACTCTCATAAGATCTCACACTCTCTAAGTTGTATTCTGTGCTCTCACTACGCTCCATGGAGAAGAATTCTTAACAAACTAGGCTTAGAGCCTTGAGAATCCACTGGCCTGCCTCCCGTGCCAAAGACGTACATCAATACAACCCAAAGATTCCTATAATCTCAATGATACCATCTAGCGGGAATACCGTGTGCCAGTGGATTCTCAACGCTCTAAGCCTAGTTCGTTTAGAATTCTTCCCCCATAGAGCGCAGTGAGAACCTTGTACAGAATACGACTTAGAGAGTGTGAGATCTTATGAGAGGGGTGCACCAGGAGCCTGCTTATGAAGGCTCACCCACGATGTTTACCTGTTGACTTAGCTCGCAGAGACTACAGTCGCTGCCCTGTGGCCTATTGCTCTGCCAGGCTTTGTGAGAAGCCAGCTGCAGCTAGCGACTGGCTTTTACCACTCGTACAATCACACTGCTACTCCACTGAGGAGAGGGAGGGAGAGGGAGGGAGAGGGGAGAGGTTAGACCAGGGTCATGCGGTAGAGGCGCTCAGTACACCTGTGATGTGCTCGTTATTGCCTCGGAGAATCCAATGATGTAAATTGGCGACTGAGGAGAAGGTGCTTCATTACTATAGACCGTGAGGCCGACTGGCGCAATATCTACCCACGCTACACGAGGAGGCTGCAGACGTATAAAACAAATATATATATATGCATATAGATATACATATATATATAATCTTTATATACTTTATATATGACTTCGCTTTTTGTCTTATCTTATTGTTTCTTTATAATGCCCTAAAGACATAACTCTGTACGACTGGCTGAAAATTGCTTCCATATGTTTGTATCAGAATAACCCACTTAACGTGAGAGATACAAATAAAGAAAAAAAAAGAAAAAAAAAAGGAGGTTTGTGTTTTATATAGAACTGCATCGAGAATCGTATAAATAGACAATACTCCACAAGTTTGGATAGGCCGCATTCATCATTGAAGCGAAGCCGAGTGACGATTATGGCCCATTCAAACAAGTGGAGTTTTGTGTATTTTGCAATTCGAGTGCGGTTCTGGGTTTATCTCACCCCTTTTTGTGACATTAAATATCATCTAAATTTCACAATAATTGAAATGGACAAATCCATATGACGTCATTTCACATTCACTATGCCACGGCCGTGGCGTAGTATTGTCACTTTACAGGGGTGATCGTTGAGTATTTTTTTCTAATGTTATTCCTATAGCTAAACTTGTACCAGGGGTGAGACAATTTGCTAATACAACTCGGATGTGTAGTACAATGCATTTACTATATTCTGTGAAAGATTCAAGGGAATTACAATGTGACAATCAACCTTTTAGAATTCCTATACATTATTTCATGATATTATCACCATATCAATTTCTAAATTAATATATGCCCCTGACTTTTAAGTTAGTATGTGTTATGACTACTTCCGTGCAATACTTTTACCATAAACTGATGAAATATGCGTACTACCTTTTATATTGGCAAAGTCGGAGCAACATCTGTCTTGTCCTGTCTTGTACTTTATTCCATATATGCGAACAAAAACTTTTCACAGTTACCCATCGCTACTCCCTATTCCGTATTAAATACAAGATACGTTAAGGTTGACAGTCAAACCCCATCACATCTTATAGCATTTATTACTATCGTAAGGCTATTCCATACAAGTTTGATAACTAAATCCTTAAAAGAGAAATATCCTGAAAGTGTACAGCCATTATCAGTCAATAAGACTATTACCTAATACACGTAAATAATGCCATAATTGCTCGCAATGGAGGAGTTGAATCGGTGCTGAATATTGAAAAGGTATGATGGAAGAAGCATTCCACAAAAATATGATATAAATGTTATACTAGCGTGGCACTGAGTCTCCAATTATTTCCAAAAAGATGCTTCAAGTTTAGCGACTCTTTTTCCCTATTCAAAGCCTTGCAGTATTTATGCTAGACTATCCTAGTCCATATGTGTCATATGCTGACACGTGTAAGGTAGATTTAATGGACGATTGGGTGTTATCTCTACTAAGATGAAAAAAAGGGAAAAAATTCTTTTGGTGTGTTAAATTCGTGTCTTAAGCAGAAACCTATGATGTTCGCTTGCAGCGCCTTAAAAATGGATTGCACCGCTTTTAATGTCTGAACCTTCCATTTCTATATATCATTTATTTTTCTCTACTTTATGTCATTTAAATGCCTGTAGATATCACTGCTCAGTTTGTTAGGGGAGCGTTTTTTCCTGATGTTATATCAAGAGCCATCAATGTCTAGAAATATTATCAGAGGAGAAGACAACATTTTCCGAATGACCTAAAACCTAGAGAAGAGTTGGTTAACCCTTTAAGGACGGGTGATTGCGGCAGAGCCATCCACTTGGGTACCCGTATCACAATTTAAGGGCACAATCCACCAGGCCGATTTCTCACCAGATCAATTGTTCCTAGGCCCTTAAGAGGAAGTTCACGTATTGTAATTCATTTAATTCTGATAATAATAGTTTGAAAAATGACCATTTTCAAAGATTTGAGAAATTATAGGGCATCCGATAATAATCGGCGATTGTCTGGCTACGGAATCGGCTACCGTCGGTCCAGTGGAATTCTGCCTTTATTTTTTTGTTGTTGACATGTTTACATTTCGTATAATTATTGCATAATGAAGAACAAATCAAAGCTGAGAATGCCCTTGATAACATGCAAAAACCCAGTTTTATCATATCAATTATTTAAGGATTTAATGATGAAAAATGACGCAATTCCATGGGATCGAACATTCTGAGAAAATCTTACCCTTATATTATCTACAGTTCCTCGCTCAGTCATCAATTGTGACTCTAATATTCCAAATCTATACATGAAGGGTGCGTGGGAGAAAAGATAGCGACCATGACCATGACACACATCATTACTACTGACAGATTAAACAGACTTGACTGGTTCATTACCTACCAAACACAATCAACTACGCATTCATGAAACTAATCATCCAAGTCTCAGGTTTGACCCTCTACAGCCTGTGACAGAGCCCTGTTGGTCGGGACGGGTACTAGAGACGGGTACAACGTTAAGTGGGATTCACACGATGGGATTCATGTACCTAACAGGGCTCAAAATCTCATGAGATTCTGTTTCTTTTCAGGTGTCAATGTTGCAGTAACAATTACAGGGAAAAAACATGTCTCACGGAAATGGAACCCTATAGGGAGCCAAAGTGAACCCGTTGCAACCACAGATAGCCGGTTACAAAATACTTTTTCCGGGTATAGGCACTCAGTACTTTGACTATGTAGGTTCGAGATTATATGTGTCATTCTCCAATCTTTTAGATCCAAATTTTTAATAAACTTACTAACTGTCATCGTAGTTTCGAAACAGAGTTATTCAGTGACGATAGTAGTAAACTACACTTCAAAAGTAACAAAAGAGACCAAAAACGAAAGTTTAGCTTCAAACCCCCATAGCATTAGCACTAAGCCTCGTTCTTACTGGTCACCGGAAACGGTGTTTTGTAGGTGGGTATCTGTGGTTTCAGCGGGTTCACTTTGGCTCCCTATGATGTAGGCTAAGAAATTGTGTTCCAGTAGAGAATCTCATCAGGATTTGTCTCAGAAAAGCACCCTGCTATATGAATCCCATCGTGTGAATCCCATTTTAACGTTAAGTGGAATTCATGTACCTCACAGGGTTTAATATCTCATGAGATTCTGTTCCTTTTTAGGGGTAAATGTTGCCAACAATGGCAGGGAAAAACATGTCTCAGGGAAATGAAATCGTATTATGGATACAAATAGTTAAGGTATCAAAATGATTGTGAAAAAAATCTGTAGTTTATTAAACTGGATTTTGATATTGCTTCCATATGGAATACTATGAAATAGTCACCCATACTCCGGAAGTCATACATTCTGCCAAACTTTTAAATTGATTTCTGAGAAAATACGTCAAAAATGAAAACAGATGGATTATCTCAATGAATTCAAAACAGATATGACCATCAATCCCTTAATCTCTAGTTTGATATGGTACCATTTGCAAATCTGGATTTTTTTACAGCCTAAGTTATGAGAATTTCTGTATAACAATAAAAATAACTAGTTTTCAGTCCCCAATATGATTGCGCGGCCATAGTAGAACTGACCAGCTCCATAAGACACATCTCCCTTGTATAACTTCTGTTCTCTGAAGCTCTGGTACAAGAGACATATTATGAGGAAACGTGGTTACTGAGCCTGTACGGGTGGCCGTTCGAGGTCATTTTATGAAAAAATACGGCCCGACGCCGCAGGCGGGAGGGCCGTATTTTTTCATAAAATGACCGAGAACGGCACCCGTACGGGCTCAGTTACTACGTTTCCTTAATACTATACACCTCCTACTCGTTTAAAATGCCGTCTTATTAACTTTGCTGGTCCCGTATTCAACCTCCCATTTCCGAACGATGTCACTGGCATTCACTACGCCCCGCTAGCGGTAAAAACCCGGCAACGGTCGACGTGGTGCCGACTATGAAATGTATGACACAGGACGACCTGGAACTCTGGTAGCCAACGTAATTATGACGTCGACAACGCGGAGCGGCGGAACGGGAGGCGATCGGACTTGTTGTTATCGATTAATGTCATATGTTTCAGCTATTTAAACTGTCTAGGTGAAAGCTAAACGTTATTTACTTCGATATTTGGACAATACGAACTTCCATTTGTTACGGGTAAGGCTAAGCATGTCTCTCAAGTTATGAATGGGAGAGAACCGCCATTTTGTTTGTTTGTTTTTGACCCTGTCACTGCTCTCGCGTCTATCGCGATAGATTCCAGTAGTGAGCCAAACGTGGGTCACGACGGGCGCGTACATTTTTACATGATAAAGCCTATGGGAATCAATACGTCCTGCTACACGGCGGGCCCGAACGTTATTTATACTATATGCTTAGCAGCGGTTAGTAACCCAGAGACGTTCGCCCATAGGTGTATAGTAATACGACCTTACATAACATTCCTCTTAGGTCGTGATACCATTATTACACAACCCTTTCAGCTGTTTCTTCAGGCATAATGAGTTCAGGAAATACAATATCTTCAGAAATCAAGATGCAAGTTATCCTAACTATTAGGTCAGGGGTTGTAATTGAGCCGGATTGGAATTCACATGATTACATGAGGGAGATCCGTCATGCCCTCCCAGAGCCTCCTCCTCCCAGAGCCCCCTCCTCCTCCCAGAGCCCCCTCCTCCTCCCAGAGCCCCCTCCTCCTCCCAGAGCCTCCTCCTCCCAGAGCCCCCTCCTCCTCCCAGAGCCCCCTCCTCCTCCCAGAGCCTCCTCCTCCCAGAGCCCCCTCCTCCTCCCAGAGCCCCCTCCTCCTCCCAGAGCCTCCTCCTCCCAGTGCCCCCTCCTCCCAGAACCCCCTCCTCCCAGAGCCCCCTCCTCCCAGAGCCCCCTCCTCCCAGAGCCTCCTCCATATGCTTGATGGTATCGACTAAGCGCAAAATGCCCTGTCTGTTGATAGAATATTTAGGCCTTGTGTGCCAAACACGCAGGTAAAATTTTGAATTGTGAATTAAAAATCTACCTTTAAAAACCAGAGAAGATAAGAAATGAAGGTCGAGCGACCGAAATTTTTGAAAGATATTCTATATCTCATTTGATAAAGATTGAAAGATAACTAACAGGTAGGTGGTGCGACCATAAAACCGAGTTTGTTGCTCTGTGCAGTGAACTGAATATTGAAAAAGACAAAGTATTGACATTATACGAATTTGATAATATGATATGAGATATTAGATATCAGTCTAATAATGACTGGTGTGGAAATGTATGTGCAGTAACAATAAGTATAACATTAGATTTTTTCTGTTATACTGGAATGCCTGCTCTTGACTGTACCTGAAAAACATCGCGAGCGCGATGACGTTACTTGTCAATAAAAAAATTAATAAAAAGTTTATAAAAAAAAATTGCTTACCCGTCTGGCGGTGCTTCTCGGAACTAACCTGGGGCTCGTTTAATGATATCATTATGAAACATCACGAAATCTTATATGATTATCTTCGCGGCATGATATCACTCAGCAGAGCTGAGCGATATCTATAGCGGAAGACAATGAATGGCATATAAACAATTATGAAATTGAGTGATGTTTACATTTTTTATATTTTATCCTACCCTTTTAACTTCATATGTCACCAGTGGCATATAAATAACAGTTACACCATGTTAAGTCTATGGAGATTTATATGAGGGTAGGATAAAGGATCGTACATGCAGACCCTTTTCTGTATGTTTTAGAAACCAAGGAACGATGCGGGTCAACTTTATTCAACTCTATCACTGCACGAAACTAACGCCTTTATTCCTATATACGCCATCGCGGCAGCGGACGTATCGGCTGAATATAGACTTGTTTTCATTTGTATACGCTTCTAATCAGTACCAGCGCATGAGGCGTATACAAAACTGTTTCCTTTTGTATACGGACGTGACTTGGCTGTATTTCACACCTGGCGTATCCAAGATAAAGCATCCTCTGCGCGATATAAATACGCCAGGCGTTTATGTATACCAATAGAAAATAAAAAAATACCTCCTCCTGGCCTAGACCTCACCGCGAATTATCATTGTGTTGTTTTAGCACTTTCGCGCAGGGTAGAAGTTGTGGTGGTCTGTCTCAGTGAAGCCCTGTTCCCCCACCTCCCCGTGTGTACCCCGGACATACCCTGGCCTCAGCCACCCCCTCAGCCACCATCACAGCCACCCCCACCGCACGGATTATCAGTGTGTTGTTTTAGCACTTTAGGCATGGTGTGGGAGTGGAGGTTGTTGCTGGAGGTCCTCTGCCTTCACACATTACCTGAGTTTTGTCTTTGGGCGGGCGGGAGCATATGGATGTCAAAGCGGCAGGTGTCAAAGCGGCGGGTGTCAAAGCGGCGGCGGCAGCAGATGTGTGGTGTTTTGAAAAACTTAAAAAACGTAAAAAAAACGTTTAAAAAACCCCAAAACGCTTGGTTTATAATATGTATTTAATGAAGATAATAAATAGGGTTTTAGAACAATTTTATAATCAAAATTGATAATATAACATTGGATTTTCCATATACCAAGGACTTAATGACTAATGGTAAATGAAATATGCTACAAGTGGTGTCCCCAAGTGGTAGAGATCGGAACGCTTCGATAGAGGCGTATATACAACAGAATCAGGCGTCTATATGACGCATATAAGACCGCACCATGGACACGTATATACGCCAATAGCAAAGGCGTATACACATGGGGAATAGGACGACCTTGTATACGCAAAAGCATACCTGTAGACGCCGTTCACATATATATGTAAAGTGGTTAGTTTCGTGCAGTGTATTCAACTTTAAGGACGACTAAAACTGTCTTAGCTAACAGACTTAAATGTTTTAAAACGATAACCCTTGTATTAGGTATAGAAAAGGGTCTCCATTTATGATCGTAGATTAAACGAGCCCGAGTTCCAAACGACGCTCAAGAGAAAATTGAACCCGTCCACCCACACCGATAACCAATCAATTCTGCTAAAGGGTCTTAATCTATTCATGACACACCACGGCATTATTCCTCATGAGGAATCAAATAAAATAAGTTCGCATCTCAGTTGTGATAACATTCATAAACAGGTATCTGTTTATGTTGCACACTAAGTCGGCGGGGTCTTGTATACGCAAAAGGAGGGTGGTTGTGGCCCATTAGATTGTAGGTCAACTCTCGACTGTATAGCCCTCCCAAGGCGCTAGAAAATATCATGTAAGGAGGTCAGGGTCAAGGTCGGGTTTGCTGCGAATGCAGTCATTGGCTACTCGGTCTACTCTATTCCTTATATGGACTTAGTGTAATGGGACAACTCCATGCAGGAAGCATACCTATATACGCCGGGCACATATTTATGTAAAATGGTGGTTCTCGTGCAGTGTGAGAATACTTAAATATGGCTGGAAAATCGATTCCGAGCATTAGGCCGAACGACAAGGCATATATATACCGCTTAACACAACCACATCCCATCTCATCTCATTATCATCCTCTTTATATACAGAATGTTTGTTGTATGTTTCTGGATTTCACTTAGCTGTTTCGAAATATTTATATTGTCAGTAAAAATGTACTATATGCTTATAGCATAATAACATCAAACCTGACAGCTCGGCTGCTGAATGTAAATCTGTAGTGTAAAACTAGAGACAAATTATATGCTAAAAAAACAACATTTGATGAGAACAACAGCTTGTAAAGAAAGAAAACGGTTAGGTTTTAGGTGATTCTGTCAATGTAGCCTTTCTGTGACCGACATAGCAGGAAGTTCCTTCACGTCAAAAGACGGAAAGTATGTTCAGGGCGTATCAGACAATTTGGTTTGAAAAGTAAAACCAATGTCATTTTCGTTAAATTTGTATATGATAATCACCATGTGTTATAGAACATATTGCTAATTTTGAAAATGGGGGTAACCATGCTAGTTTTTGATTTAGAGGTCTGTATAATGAGGATATTATAAAAGATAATATAATAATTCTAAAAACTAAACGCCTAAGTATAAACAATTATATGTTTTTGAGAAAATTGAAGAAACCTTTATTTCGTATGTACTTCGAGCAAATGTGAATTGGTATACTTAACCTATGAAGGGCTAAATCTATCAGAATCTCTTAATCAATTTTCAAAGATGGGACGAATCGGGAATTTGCTGGCGAAATCGGAAAATATATCACCAGAACTTGTCAATAGTTCGATTCCGATTTAACCCGATTCAACCCATTCAAGCGACAGAGTGTGGCGCCCTCTATGAGTTGGCTGTCATTTTGAAAGACAAACTTTGTTCTAGTGCAACCTATTCTGGAAAATATAATCATTAAAATAAATTAATCATTTAATTTCATCCTACAGAAACAGGAAATATGTGTAGGTCTACAACACTCGATTTGAAGACCGAACACTGCATATATATACTGCACTGTATATCTAGATTGGCCGCCTCCTCTTTTCTATAGCACTCGCAACTTTAATAGGAATAAAAAGTACTTATTTTTGATTTGGTGTACACGGTTTTCATGACTTTTGCTGTACAGAAGATACAGAATCATGTTAAAAGTTAGCATGATGTTTGAGTTCCACAAAATGAATGAAGATTCCAAAAAATTCAATGTGGAAGCATAATCTAAAGCCTGTTTAGTTAAGTAGATTTTTATTTTGCAATCATTTTGTTGTACCCATAGTAGAAGTCAAAATGGGCTGGTTTGATGTCAAAATAGAAAAGTAGCAGAACCCCTTTTTATTATATCTGCTATATGTTAAATCAACGTCATGATAGGCGAAACATGAAGAAAAAATGCTCGGTTGGAAATTATGTGATATTTTCATATTGTATTTTCAATGAATCATTTTTCCTTTAGGCCCGGCGTCCACCTACTACGATATGGCTCCGATATGGCTCCGATATGGTCTACAATGGACCTCCCGATAAAAAATAAAAATCACGTCGGAGGGTCCCCTAATATCGGGGCAGTTGACCACGTCTCTGCGATTAGGCACCGATAAAAATGGGGGTCTACGGGTTGGTACTAGAGGGAAACTATATGTTCCGGTGGGAATAAGTCAAAGTTAGGAGGTAAGGCTTGGAAAAATTACTGCCCAATGCGTAGCTGCGGGCAGTAATTTTCCCAAGCCTTACCGAGTAACATTGTTACGTTTGAACCACTGATCAGAAAATTATGAAATTTTGGAATTAAATGGGAAATACAGATTCCCATATGCCCCGTAAATTTTCTGTAAGGTTTAGGTGTCTCAAATCAATATTTTCTTAGTTGGACTTAAAACAGAGCTTTGAGTGCATGGAAAAAAACATACATTATTGTTCTATGTCTCCTGGGAAACATTATCGATGCGCCTTTTTCTGAATATAGTGTATCATATATATAAAACTGCAGATAACACCTTAAGAGAGGCACTTGTGCACTGGTATTATCGTGGGGCATATCGGGACCATGGACACCGGACTCTAAAGGAATGCCTACTGAAACTAATTAGATATGCAGCACAGGTCAATTCATGAGATTTTTTAAGGAAGCAATATCTGTATACGGATCCCACCGTAGTCCCTAATAAGGTTGGTGTGGTTTAGTCTATGTTTAGTCTCTGGAAATCACTCTTGACACTGGATGAAGAATAAGCTTTATTAACTTTTACACTATGACATAGACACCAGTAAACGCTGTGCCTATACTGATGTTGTCATATATACGTAGACAGTGTAGACGGTGTAGACGACCTGTTTGTCATGTACATGTATCTATGTGGGTGTAATTAGAATGAAACCCACGAGATGAAAACAACTTGGTCCGTACTCCACCGAGTTTGCCTACAGAGTAAAGCGCCAAATCCACTAAGGCGACCAAGCGAATGCGTCTGCGATCCGTGCGACTGTGCGAATCCCATGCGATAGTATTCAATATATTAGATATTGTCGCAAGGCATTCGCATGTCCATGCGAACGTCTGCGAACGTCTGCGAACGTCTGCGAACGTCTGCGAACCCAAATTCGCATGTAAAATCGCCTTAGTGGATTTGGCACTTAATTCACGAAGCGAAGCTGAGTGAATTACTCTTCTGGGTTAAGTTCTACACTTGCTGGGTTAAGTACTACACTTGTATGTATTTCCCCCCCGTATATATGGTATACACCTCACATTCTCATGGAGATTTGATGGTGTACAGTATATTTCATACAGATTTCTTTTTCAAGTTCTATTCTTTCCTAATGGGCCATCCAGAAGGTGGTACGCTGTGATAGGGGGTTGGCAGGGGTGGTCAGATTTTTAAAAAGAATTTTACGTACGCCCCTTCTTTATTCTAATCTATACAACATGGCTAGGATTGGGTCGGGATGGTTGGAATGCTGCGTACGTACTTTATGGATGGCCCCATAGATATTCAACGAGACATTTACTTTCCAAATCTGGTTTGTGGTATTCAGAAATCAATTTTCTATTAATGTTACTGCGAGGCCCATTGAATGTGACATCAGATAAGCCACCCTTGCCTGACCTTGAAGTTGTGCAACTTTGTCTGGGTGATGTATTTATAGTTCTGTGGTAATAACTGTTTATTTGGTTAGCCAGACGACACAGAAACAATAACACTTTCATAGAGACCCCTCTCCTCTCTCCTTCTGTCACTTTACAGACAGACTGAGAAAACTTGACGTAACATCCGCCCCCTCAATGTGACGTAGTTCCGGCGTTGGCCGGTGGCGGCGCTGGCGTCGCTGCTCCCTGGAGACTGTGGCGTCTCAGCCCACGCCCTGCGCGTCCCATACAAGGCCTGGCACCGCGTCGCCAACCACTAGTACTACTACAGGCAGCTAAACCTAGCCTCACTCTCACCTCCTCTAGACCAGGCCCAGCTAGCTTCCCTCACGACACAGCAGTCATCTCTCTTCTGGTTACTCGAGAAAAAAACTCTTGTTCTTCGCCATCGCAACACCGCGTTACTTTTCCAGTAGCCCGAGCCGACTTACAGGCCCAGGGGGCGTAGAGAGCAAGAAAGAAAGGACAAAGAAAGTTCCTGCTTGGTTATAAGTAGCATCGGTATTTGTCCATATCGTGCTACAATCGTGAGCAGCTCAGCTGAGCGGCTTTGAGCAGTTGCAAAACCCGAGGTCACCATCGTCGTTTCATCGTCTCACTCATCAGAGCCTTATATCCTGCACAGAAGACAGTATTAAACGGTAAGTGTGAGTATTATACATGTTACATGGCCTCCCAAAATGCATCGGACATACCATTTCGTATGGGGCAAGAACATCATGTATTTTCTTTTCGATTTCTTACTTTTTTTTTACTGAATAGCACTCAGCCGGTGTGAACAGGGTATGCAGTTTAGTCCGGCGTTTCCACGAGACGATCATAGATGGCGATACTTGAATTTATCACCACCTGACGACTTTCCGCCGTAAAAAGCCCCAAATCGTCTATTGTAAATGCCAAGTGCGTGGCGACTGCAGATCGTCTAATACGTCAGATTAGGAAATCTAGCACCACCTGGCGATTGCATAGACCACTTGACGGTCAACAACTATTTCAAATCAACTTAAATCAGTCGTCTAGACAGCTTGTGATTCTATAAAATCCCAATCGTCAACCACCTGTCATTCTGACCAAAAAAGTGAGATATGCATAGGCGACCATGACATTTTACCTGACTCTTTTTTTTACCTACGATTTTCTAATGAGAAACGAATATAAAGGATTGGGGAAATGCTCAGGTTGGCAACTATTGCGACCGATATTGCGTAAATGGAGCACCACCTGACGACTATTAGCTAGACGATGTACAGTCGTCACGATCTTAGTCGTCTAGTGTAAAAGCCGGGTAATTCATACATAGCTCATATATTGGGGTGTTAGTACACGATACAAAACGAGATGGGGTTCGATGATGATTTACAGAATGAGCACCGTGGATGAGTTCCGTAAATAATGTCAAAGCTCATCGAGTTCTTCCTAGCATGCAAAGGTATGGTGAGCTGTTCTATATGGATCATATACCCAAAATTTAGATTTTACCATAAATTTGCTTAGAAATCATGTTGAGGTGAAATTCTACACTCCGACGATGATTCAACTTGTTCCGTATAATAGTGTATGGAGCAGGGTTCCGTAAGGAAACGAACGGTATAGGGCGCAGCAATTCCTTAGCTTTAGGCCCGGCGTCCACCTACTACGATATGGCTCCGATATGGTCTATGATGCACCTCCCGATAAAAAAAATCAAAACCGCTTCGGAAGGTCACCTAATATCGGGGCAGTTGACCATGTCTCTGCGATTAGACACCAATAAAAACCGTGTGGTGGATTGGCATGTCTAGACATGTGTCTACGATTTTGCACCATCTCAATATGTCTCCGATATTTGCATTTTGTATCGGTGCCAAATCGGTAGGTTTCAATTTCTATCGTAGTAGGTGGACGCCAGACCTTAAGGTAGTACACGGACATATAGATGAAGCTTATCAATGCATAGTGTCAAACCAAGAACATCATATCCGATCCTTATCAAGAAACACCAAAATGGTTCAAGAATTATTCCCTGCTGTTAGGAGCTTGGGATCGTTTTATAGAAATAAGTCTATGCAGTGCGCATCTTGCATTAATCATTACAATCCGTGTAGCGTTATCTACTGGTACTTTACCAGTAAACTGGAGAGCAACTAAATCGGGCGATTCATCCATTTTATTGAAACTTCTTTCGAAAAATCGGAGGGTTTTCTTTATCTCCTCCTTTCTGATTATTGTATATATTTGATAATTGAAAGACTTTAGATGAAATATTTGTTTGCGGACTTTATACATGACTCTGGAGTTATTGATAGATTGACCCTTAATATCCTCACCATTTACTATAGATTCATTAGAAATTGGATGGAGATATTACCATATACCCATGCTGTATATATATATACTGTAAATACGCACCGTTTTGCCATATAACGTAAAGATGCCGTACGGAATATTGTTCCGTACGGCAAAATACGGAATACTTCCCCATACGAGTTGACTAAAATATCAATTGTTAGGGCAAATTGAATTAATAACTTTTATCAATTTCGGGTATATAGTAAGTATAAACGACCTACCTTGTTTGTATATGCTACAAAATCGATGACAATTTACGGTTTATACGGAACTCGGCGTAAACGTAAACCGTAAATTGCCATCTCGTTTTGTAGCTTTTACAGCTTAGTCAGGACGTCCTATATAATTGCTTAATCAGGTCTGCTCACTTAGGGCTTGATGGAACTATCGCAGTTTCGTTACCATCAGCCAAGATCCCTACATCACTAAACGTTTAGCACAAAGAAAACTAGATCAATCTGTTAGCGAGAATAAAAAACGAGTGGATGTTCTCTAACTAGTAATATGGCTGCTACCTCATAGAAACAGCCTCATATAGATAGAGTATGTGTATTAAATAGATTGTCTTGATAACACATGGGCTATCCAAATGAAATTCATATCTTAAACATATCCATAAAAGCAAAAACTTGCACATAAAAGAGAAAAAATAATAATTTTCCAACCCGAATTTAATATAAGGGAACGAAAAAAAATACACATAAAAGAGAGCCTTATTTGGGTGGAACACTCCGGCCTTGTTTAAGAAAATCCGAAAATTCGAGAAAAAACCAGGAGGGATACTGAATCAACGACAGTGACCACGACTTACACAGGCGATGGTGGCCGGTATCTCCTTTGGATACGTCATTCAAATATACCTATTTTGAAATGATGAAATTCCATTGACATGGCTTTGGAGGAAAATCCTTATGCAGAATAAACCCAGACTGATATGAATATCTAGCTTTCCACTCCTGAAGATGCCTTGAGGCAATGTCATGGAAGTCCTGTAGATGCCTCCAGTCAATGCAGTGTAGGGCCTGAAGATGCCTCAAGGAATAACTACATAGGGCCTGGAGATGCCTTCAGGCATTGTCTGATGTGTTATTTCAAATATGAATTAAGTGCAAATTTAACTGAATCATCGATTTATCTTATTGATTTTCTCGCTATACATAGAAACCAATATTATCATTCAAATTCAATGTGGCTTTGGACATTGTAAAAAAGGTAACCCTGATTTCCATGGTTATACTTGTACAATGTCTGACATCAGTGCATATAGGTTCAGGCAGGTTGCTTCGAAATAATGGTCAGGGTAAGAGTGCGATGCAACTGCAAGGGTGCAGGACTGATTGAACTAGCGATATATATCTCCACATACTTGCGGATTACAGATATGAACAAATGAGAAGATATATATAACAATTTAATCTCTTTTTGTTAGATATTTTTGTTTTTAGATAGTTTATTGACAGAGTAGGTTATACAACTGCGAGAAACATTTGCAGTGTGCTTGGACCTACAGATTGCAAATACTTGTTACAAGAATAGGTTCGGTCGGTTCAAATCTTACTTATCTATAGAAAATTCAAAGTCTGCGGTATTCTTACCTTATTCCTGGTAGTACTATTTTAAGATTAGATTTTTTTCACACCGGGACGAAAACATAGCCATAAAGGCGCGAGCTTTAATTTCAATGGAGAGAGCGTGTGGCTGAGACTGTGGCTTGCAAGGACACAGGGACCTGTTTAATAATCTAGGATCGTACATGTAGACTCTTTTCTGTGTTCCGTAGAGACTCAGGGACGATGTGGGTCACCTTTATTCAACACTTCTGAGCGACCTTATGGAAGACCAAGACTGTCTTAGCCAACAGACTTAAATATTATCAAATGATAAACCTTGTAGGAGTTAAAGAAAAGGGTGTTCAAGTACGATCCTCGATTATTAAACGGGCCCCAGGTTCTCAACACTCATTGCAATTTCTCTGACAAACCCTTGGACTCCGTTCTACATTAAAGTGATGACATCGACAGTTTCGTTTCCACCTGCTAATAATGACCACCGATTATGGCATTTGGCACCGCTGACCGAATATTCGACACATATAGTGCAGTAATCGTCAGGTGGAAACAGATATGGTCAACGGGGTTTCCCTCCTGCCTGATGCAATATGGCACCACCGACCGACTTCTGCACCCACCAACAAAATCAAAGCAAATTGAATTAATCGGTGATGCTCTGCATTTTGCTACTAAAAATCGGTGAGCGTCCACATGACTTTTGCACTGCAGGTTATAGATTATGTACCACTTACCTTTCACAAGGAGAACCACCGACCGACTTTTGTACAGCGTGAACAATTATCGCCGGGATTTTAGTCGCCATGGGGAAACGGTGACTCTGGCGTTCTGTGCTTCTTGTTATTAAGTATTGAATATAAATATGGGCACCTGATTACCTCATGGAATACTATCGCAAATCTGGATGAGTTTTAATATTGGCCATCCTATGCCACGACTGGAGTTTGACATGGTGATTTCATGAGGCGAAGCCGAGTGAAGTCTGGAGTAAAAACTTCAGGAGTGGAATGTGGTGGCCACGATTAAAATGAATCAGGTTTTGATTTTATCCTACCCTGTCTCCTCGATTTTGGAATATTATGTGATAGTAATTCTGTATACCACTAGTGGCATATAAGACTCCATATGCCAATCAGCGTGGCATAAATAAACTAAATGTTAAGCCTATGGTATTTTATATTAGGGGTAGGATAAACACCATATATAGATGGTTAAAGCAGGCTCTAGTGTAAAAACCAGAATGAGATTTTGTGATTTTTTTTATCGCTCTCTCTTTTAAAACACTCTCTCCTGATCCACAGCCAACATCCCATTGCTGTTCTAAGTCTCTTCTCCTCCCTCCTTCGCTGGTCATCCCCCCCCCCCCATTCTCCTTCTTCAGCCCCTTCACCCCCCCCCCCCCTCTCCTGCCTTCTCCAGTGAACTCCCCTCACCCTGGGGCACTTCAGACTCCGCTGACAATCTGCCTTATGATCCTTGGCCCATGGACGGGGCAGATGTGAAAACAATCACTGGAAGGGAATACGTTGCCTAATTTGTTGTCGACAGTCTTTGGAGGGGAAAAAAATCCAAACGCCACCAATGCCTTCAGAGGATAATTACAATTCATTAGCGACCATTTCAAACAGTCGTGCGTTGGCGGGTGTCTTTTTGAGGAGGTGGGTATTGTGATGGTCCTATCCATGCCTTCACCCTACCTTTCTCACATCGGGCCCGGGGTCGGCTTGCATTCCTCCCCGGCGGCCCTCGCCCCCCGCCCGCTGTCCCCAGCCCTGCCCCACAATTAACACGCAGCTCCAGTGTCGTCGGAGTCGAGTGGTTTTTGCCCGGACCTTGTCGCCTCATCTCCCGGGAACTTCTTGATTGCCTCGCCGCCATTTTGTCCCGAGAGGGGGAGTGTGGCAGGACGTCTGTAATACACCTGGAGCTTCGATTGCTCCTTAAAAACCAGCCTTTAGTAACCAGGCGTTTACACTTGACGACTAAATACGTGGCGACTGTAGATTGCTAAGCCAATTGTCGTCAGGTGGTGGCAATGTCCACTGCAAAAGTCATTGACCTCAGAATGTACCTGAGCGTTTACACTGACGACTATATGTTTTCAGAGAAGCGCCGCCCATGTAGATGACTAATTCAAGCCCGCTTGAAATATTCCCGGATGTCAGAGCGTGTCCAATAGTCGTCAGATGGTGCTTAATTGTAAAATCTGACGAAACCAGACGATCTGCAGTCCCCAAGTGCTTAGTGTATACACTAAACGACTTCTGGACTTTTATGGCTGAAAGTAGTCAGGTTCAAAATCTCCACCTATAGTCGTCTAGGTAAACACCGGGTATGGGAAAATGGCCAACTCACTGTCAAGCTAGATTGTTCTCTGATTGGAAAAGCCTGAGTTGAATATCACTATTCCAGAAGATAATGTTTCTTCAAGGATTTAACAACTTTTTTTGCAGTTTTTATGAGTACGAGTTTCCATTATTAAGTCTATGGTGAAAAATAACAGGGTCGAGATAAAAGTCTTTTTATCACTCTTGGTATTTTTTCCGCGTAGACTTAATATTGGGAACTCGTATCCACCCCCCATTGAGTATTTAGAAAAATATACTCAATGGGGGATTATGTCACAAAGGTGACCGTTAGTCAATGTGTAGGGTGAGACAAATTCAGAGACCTATTCAAGTTTACAGGGATAGGAGCTTTGATCCTAAACGTTCATAGGTTTCCTATATAATATCTAACTGCCGACAAACAGGTTGACAAATTTACGAATCACTCCTTCTGATATGCAAATGGGGAGAGTGGTGCAAGTGCTAAAAATCTGATCCGAAGATTGGCGATTTTACTTATCGATGGTCTGTGCCCATCTGCTGATAGACTTTTATCCAATTCAAAATCCCGACAAAATCAAACACGATTGAATTGACCGGCAATATTCTGTCGGGAGGTGGTGCCAAAGATGCCAAACATCGAGACATAGATCGGTCACCACCTTTTTCCCTTTTCACTTTCTAAGAAATGTGATAACAAATCTGTCACTGGTGGAGAAATCGCTCTACTTTAACCCGGAGTCTGATTCCAGTAGATAATTAACGATGGTTTTCTGAACAGGCGTAAACTACGATAGGGTGACGCGTAGTAATACACAAGCCCTAGCGAGTGTCCTACGACGTCAACCTCCATTGCTTAATAGAGCTGCCTGTTCAAATAACCATTGTTTGTTATATTTATCATCCATCTTCTCCAGTAAATTAGTCCCAGGAATTGTCATATGAAAGGGTATAACATCTCTTTGCTCTATAGCACAAAGGGACAATTTTTCCGTATACCATGGCTTTGAAAACAGTTGTATTTTCTGGCAGGTTCTATATAACAACTCCCAGTTTACTGAGTCCCTATACATTCTCAATGGGGTCTTTGTATATGATGGATAATAAAGGTTGTGTTCCACCGGGGTGACTGTTATTTGGACACTGTAGGGCTCCTGCTAAACATGCCTAAGGTATACAAAGCCCCAGGCCCATGGATAACTCGATCAATGGCCACTGTTGTGTGAAGGCACCTGACAAAAGCTATTTAATTGGGTTTTATTGACTGTCACCGATTCCGCCGCCATGCAGCTGTGGCCTGCTCCACCGCACCTTTATCTATTGTGTATGCACCTGACAGTCATTGTCACGGCGGTTATGTGATGCCCGTGCGATGCCCGTACGATGCCCGTACGATGCCCGTGCGATGCCCTTGCGGTGGTTGTATGGTCCCCGTGTGATGCCCGTGATTTTGGCCACAGTTTCTGGGTTTTAGCACCACACCTCTCGATTCTTTGACACTTAAATTGTGCATAATCATCATTTGGATTTATCCACATGATAAGCGATTTGGCATCACCTGTAACTTGAAACCAGGTACATATAATCCGTGGCAGGCCCACGATTCCTACTGTGACCCAGTCAACGATTTTCCCTTTTTCAATGGAAAACAAAGCCTTTTATTTAGCGATGACGATTTTTACATTAACCCTTTCTGCATATATATTCAGAAACCCAACCTATGTGTGTACAATAGAACCCCAGCTAACGGACACCCCGCATAAGCGGACACTTTGACACACTGATGAAGCAACATCCAATCAGGAAAGACCAGTCTCAATCTGGTATGTCGCACATGCCAGGGAGGGCTGCTCATGCCACTAACAACTCAGGTGTCAGTGTCTTGTCAGAGTGCCCTGCCCCCATGTGGCCAGACTGGGAACTAGAGGGAGCGATAATGAGGGTAAATATGCCTTTCACTACATGGCTGCCGTACAGTCAACATCAAAACAGGGAGGAGCTACTGCAAAATGGCGACTGTCCTAGCTCAGTCGTTTTGGTACTAATAAATATGGGCAATTTAGATGACTAACTCCCTCAACAAAGAAACCAATATGATTGGTAACGGTAGTAGTGTATAGACTGGACCTTTACAATATGATGATAAAGAGATATAGTGAGTGTGACTGAATTCAATCAGTTCTTGGGTATTTTAATCAGAAATACTCCCCGAGTTCGAAAATATATCTGAACAGATTCAATTCAGTCACACTAACCATGTCTCTATATAATACTACCCCCCTCCCCCTCCCCCTCCTCCAGCTTATCCCCCTCCCTCCCCCCGCCCAGTCACGACCTCTGGCGGGCGTGCTACATTTGCGCCCTTTTAGGTTCTACGTCAGGAGGGATTTGTAAGGTTTCCATGTCAGTGAGGATTCCCACCCTCACAAACGAGATTAGCCCCCGGGATATCTCCTCCTCATTAGAGACTGATGTGTAGGGAGAGAAAGAGAGAGGAGGGGAACTGGGGCTATTACCCTGAAGCATCACACAACGAGACACAGCCCACCTGCCGCATCACCATAAAAAATACATTTCAAGATTCTTTTGATTGAACTTCTAATTTCAGTAGACTCCCATTTCCACTGCTCAGAATTTTGCGGTAAATGGCTTCTGACGAAATTATTGTCCATTAAATCTCAATAGAAGCTCCGATGAATAGTCAGCCTGGAAGACATCGACACGCCAATATTCTCTAGCTCTCGTCTGATTTTTGTTTCGGGTCAGTGATACTCGGTGCTGTTCTCTTTGCTGCATGAACTTCACCCACCAAATTCTATTGCTACACCGACAGCCATTAGCCATCAATTACGACAAAATGATCGGCGAATTTTAACAGTCACATATTGTATCTATACCTATGCCAGAAAATACTGTAAATACTAACCACTGCTATAGAGAAGTGGTATTTGACACGTACAACAATACCGTGCCGGTATGGCGACGTACCACCATACTTTAAATATTGATTGAACATAACACGGAAATACGTAGATAATAAAATAAGGATAATATATACGTGCTGAAAATTCATACCGAAATTTCCAAATAATATTTTTATGAATAAGGCAAATAAATTAATTTTAAAAATGTTTTAAAATTCTTTTACGAAAATGAGGTTGTGAACAGAGCACCAAGTAATATCCGCCCAGCACACTCTGAAGAGCATTCCTATGTAATAAAGTTTTCATTAAATTAATTATCGATATTTCTGGAATATATTAGCGTCTTCGTCGTTTCGTATTTAGCTACCACCTACCGCCTCCCCCCTTCCCCATACACTTTCCCTAAGCGGGTAAACGGGAAACCATCGTAAACTCGTGGTTATCATTTCGTATGACACAGGTGATTGAGCTGATCATCGGCGATCAGAACTCTATGGATTGACACCAGTGAAAGGGTGGGATCTCATTGCATTGTCTCAAGTAAAGGAGATCAGAGAACTACAATTCTAAATTATGTTTTCAGTACAGCTAGAAACAAATCCTAAGGATAGTTCTAAGTACATCTGTGTAGAGAAACAAAAAAGAGTAGCAGGATTCAGTCATGGCCCTTCAGTCTCCATGCAGAGGTCTGGTTCACTCTGTCTCTATGTGCGGCAGCAACTCCAAGCGGATCTGACGAAGTTCTAACGTTTTATATGTGGCAGGTAATGATACAAGTGGAACTTGTTAATTCATTGGGACGTCGTCTCTAGTAGAACTCACTATTCCCTATAAAAATTAACCCACGTTAAATTGATCTGTAACTTTTTTGTTAAAAAGAGGTGCCTGAAAGTACCCCGAAATGAGATCGGTGACCAACAAATTCATCCGAGGCAAAAACATGGCAAACATCGCTTGGACAGTTTCGACCAACCGACTTTTGCTTCCCAAACATACTCTTAAACGAAATTTCAATAAAGTGGAAGCATGAAAAGTCGGAGACTGAAGTTCAAAATTTTGGCTTCTTTCCACCACATGCTATCATTTTTATCACCAATCAAAACGATTCGTGACGGACACTAAAACAAACGAATTGGTAATTGCCACTGAAAACAGATAATTGACAAATAAAATCGCGATTTTTGCGGATTTTTAGCACTCCCACAACATTTTCTTTGCACAAATGTCGCCGATCATTTTGTCAGCAAGTCGAAAAGCACTAATAGGCTTCAGTACACAGGGGCCCGTTTAATAATCTGGGATCGTAGAGACCCAGGGACGATATTGGTCAACTCAACACTCATGGACGACCTTATGGACGACTAAGACTGTACTGCCTTAACAAACAGACTTAGATATCATTAAACGATAACCTTTATACGAGTTACAGAAAAGGCTATTTATGTAAAATCCTAGATTATAAATCGGGCCCCAGCTCTCGCTTAGATTAACTAGCCTGCCTCTGGTTACAACAATATTAAGTCCACGGATAAACTGCTACACAGCCCGAGGGAAACGAGAGATGCATGGACCAATCATCATCTAAGCTGACAATTATATAATCCACTATTTGTTATCTCTATTAACGGACTCCATGAGATTGTTATAATTCTTTCTAATGTGACTCTGCCTTTCAATAGCCGTCAACTTCCTGAACTTGAAATCTATCAGAAGATTTCAAAATAAACCCAAGGGTCCCAGATATTTACATTGATGTGCAATACTAAATATTTGATCTATCGAAACACAAATATAGCCAAAGAATGGTTAAGTTTTCATTGGTTATTTTGAGGAAATTTTGACAAATAAAATGTTGAAAAGATTTTGAGCAAAACATAATTTCAAAACGGCTAAATATAAAATGAAATGTTTCGTATATCCCAAATGTTTATTGATCTACACCGCAGCATGCAAAATAAAAGGTAGATGGCTTAATTTTGAAGATAGAAGCTTTTAAGCATGTACTGATAAAGACGTACTTTAATTATGGTAATTGTATAAGAATTATCAAAATACATTGAGTGATAGGGTATAGCGATGTTGAATTATGATGAATAAATAAGATAGATAAGAAATGATAAAACGGTGTGGGTGGATGGGTAAAATAAATGTTGTGCAATGTGAGTATGCAGCGAGTGAGTGATGGTGGTGGGTGAAGTGATCTAAGCCGGGTGCGTTGGGGGTGAGGGGAGAAGTGCAGTGCATGGCTGAGGATAGAGCATACTGTGGAGCTCAATCACCCACCAGTGGATATAACCACTGGTGAACCAATCCTCCAAGGGCACTTATCTGGCAGTAAGAGCCTATTTAGTAGGCATACTTTCTGAAACAGTTGATTGGGAATAAACATCGAAATATGGGAAAAGGCTGAAGTGGGAATGCACCATTTATAGCTGAGTATCCCTGACATGAATCAGCATTTCGATAGCTGCATCACACATTAAAGCAGTGTCACATATCGAGATCAGATCATGTATATATATATTAGATGGATGCTTCATTCTGATGAAATGATTTAGAATCTTACCACAGTGACAATAAAATATTTTACAAAAAACAAAACATCTATATATGTATATAATTTAGTTTGGTATTTACTCTCATATAATGTTATATAACCCTAATGAAGCTGTATACAAAAGACATGGGAGGTCCAATTACCAAAAGACAGGGATCAATACTTATTACTAGGAGTGTAACTTAAAAATATCGTTACACATTTGGAAATGGTGACTTAGTTATAAATCGCAAATTGACGTTTCATTTACCTCGAAGGTAACTAAGGCCTGGCGTCCACCTACCACGATGGAAATTTAGACCTCTCGATATGGCACCGATACAAAAGGTAAATATCGGAGACATATCGGAAAGGTACAAAATCGTAGACATATGTCTAGACATGCCAATCCACTATTTTTTAGCGCCTTATCACAGAAATGTGGTCAACTGCCCCGAATTTAGGGGACCTTCCGACGTAATTTGGCTTTTTATCGGGAGGTGCATCGCAGACCATATCGGAGCCATATCGTAGTAGTCTGACGCCAGGCCTTAGTGTACATGGGAATGCTTTGGGATAGCCAGGGGTTTGTTTCAGAAACTTTATATGATCATATAAAATATCTAACGATTGTCCGAGAGGTTATGATCCACAACATGCAAATGGTCTTAGATCGTCTAAAATTGTCGTAACGTGCGACACCTCTAGGGGGTGTCCTGACAGTTTTTAGTACTCCAAGACATGAAGGAATATAGTATAAGCAGTTAATTGAAACAATGGCTTGTCGTGACATTCCTGGTCGTGATCCCCGCAAATTCCACCCACGTACAAAACCCACAGATCGATGATAATTATGAACCCAAGATTTAGGTTCAACGCCCACTTGAAAATTGATTAGTTGGAACTTCATTTGCTGGAAGCCATTAGGTATGACTTCATTACTTTGATAGTAAATACAGTTAGGCCTAAAACAGATAGACCTAATGAGTCAGTCTATTACCAATAAAATCTATAAGACCACAGTGTGAAAGTTAAGACATGACCTTGTCCATTCAATGACAGCCAACGGTTCGTTATGGAACATATTTTAAATCATTTTCATAGGAGCATAAGTAACTATATTTCTCATTATCTATATCAATATTCTTTTAGAATCTGTACTTCTGGTCAGTAAACGTGAGACAATCGCACATGTATATATTATAATATAATTTTATGATAATATTTAATCAATTGTCATATTATAATGTGGTCAATATGTAAGGTTCGGCTTTCACTGAGGTCCAGTGACAGTGAGAGTGAATTTCATTTTCATTGAATTTCATATTCAACGTCAGTTTTCACCCAATGAACACCCAAGTAATACCAGGTCTTATACAATGTAGTGTAGTGTCCAACGTTTACCCTGCGAGAAACGTGGCATGCTGGTTATGTAGCATAGTGTCCAGTTACCGTCTTTCGTACAAATGTGTTCAAATGTCACTAGCAACCACATCCCGAAACATTCATGTGTGCAAATCAGTTGCTCACTCTGCGGTTTCTAATTCTATTTGTACAATAATTACTGTAGCAGTGCAAATAAACGCCTGCAGCAAGCACATTGAGAGAGATATACATACATATACATTCCTCTCCATCATTTAGAAGTCTACGTCCCCCCTGATATCCCCTCCCCATAGACTTAACACTGGGAACTCGTACTCAACGCCCATGGAGTATTGTAAAAAAATATATATATACCAAAGTGGGATGATGTCATAAACGTTAGCCAATAAGTCAGTGATAGGGGTGAGATAGAATCTAAACCGCACTGGATCCACATCCCCTTAAGATAAGCCATTCATTTAAGTTTGCTTGTTGAATTACTCTGCAACGAAAACACATGGCATATTTTCTGCAGCTATAAGGATCTCGATGTAGTTCCTTCTCATTATTTCCTATCTAGGAATATATACCAAACTGGCGGGTCTAAAGGCCCAGTCACAAAGGGAGCCAAAGTGAACCCACTAAAACGGCAGATATCTGTGTTCAAAACACCGTTTCCACAAGTCAGTAAGAATGAGGTTTATTGCTTAACCTGGGGGTTTGAGGCTAGAATCTTGTTTTTGGTCTCATTTGTTACTTTTGAAGTGTAGTTTACTACTATCGTCTCTGAATAACTCTGTCTCGAAGCTACAATGACAGTTGATAAGTTCATCAAAAATATGGAGCTAAGAGAATGACACATATTTATAATCTCATTGCTACATAGTCAAAGTACTGAGCCCCTATATCCGGAAATGGTGTTTTGTGAACGGCGTAGATCTGTGGTTTCAGCAGGTTCATTTTGGCTCCCTATTAACGTTAAATCAACCTATCTGGCTCTACGTTTGCTTATGTTTTTTTATGTTTTAAGACATATTTCCGAGGTAGCAACTTTAACTTGGACCACTTCACCGTAGTCAGCGCTTTCCTGAACTCACTCTCCAGTGTTGACTGCTTCTGCTCACTATAATATGTTCTTTTCAGAGTCTTAAGGTGATATAGATTGTGCATGGAGAGTGGTTTCATAGATCCCGGTCCCGTCAAAGACATCATCCAATCAATAATTCTTTTAAGCATATCTGATGAAGACTTTTGAGACGTAGATCGCCAGGCTGTCACTTGCACTTCTCCATGACTAACCGTATATTATGAAATGACTGGGACCTGTTTCAGTAGTTTAGTGACAGTAGGCCTAGACAGACATCAACAGCGGCACCAACAGTGCAAGCAACAGCGGAAAAAGACTAGCAAATATCAGAAGATCGAAGTGGCCAATCTTCTTCATATTTGGAACGATTATAGATTATATATATATCCCCTACTCATGTTAAAGTGCTTAATTCCTATGAGAAGTGAGTGAAACTCTGTGTGTCATCGACTGCAATCTTGTGATCTGTTCATATGGTGTCACAGACGCCATCTAGACATGTCACGAAACTACTGAAACAGGTTCCAGATTCTCTGTGCATTTCCCTTATTCAATCCCTTCATTGAGTTGAAAATATGTTTAGTATAGTCTCAGAGAATCCTTAAGATCAAATTTACTACACTGAAAATCTACAGTCTAGAACCATGGACAACAAATCGATCGGTGGATGGAAACAGACATGCAGAGAAGTGTTCAACGATTAATTGTGCATAGATTATGCAACAAGGCCACCACAAACTGACTTGGTCAATGACCGATGGTGATGGTCATTGTGTCTGGAGGACAGTTCTGTCAGTATGGACTTATTAAATGCTGCAGAAACAAGGCATAAACCACATCGTCATCCATTTTTAAACACTGTCCTGCAGTCGTTGGCCACCACCAACCAACTACACCATGAACTCAATTAATCGGTGCCGTTTTCCTCAGCCAGTGGAAAATGGCTTTAACACACAGAATTTACAACCTTGCAACACAGTTAGAATGAGTGAATTAGTGTCATACTCTGACAAACTACGACACAGAATTTCTCAACCTTACGACACAGCTACGATGCATGAATTTTGTTTGTAACCATGCCGTAACTTTGTGAGAGTGTATCGGAAGCAGAGGGTGGCCCCCTGGGTGCACCCCTCTCATAATATTTCACACTCTTTAAGTTGTAATCTGTACAAGGTTCTCACTACGCTCTATGGGAGAAGAATTCTTAACAAACTAGACTTAGAGCCTTGAGAGTACACTGGCACACAGTATTCCCGCCAGGTGGCATCATTGAGATTATAGGAATCTTTGTTTGCATTGATGTACGTCTTTAGCACGGGAGGCAGGCCAGTGAATTCTCAAGGCCCTAATCCTAGTTCGTTAAGAATTCTTCTCCTATAGAGCGTAGTGAGAGAACAGAATACGACTTAGAGAGTGTGAGATCTTATGAGAGGGGTGCACCCTGCTCCCTGCTCAGTGTTTCCCTGTCCGGCTCGTTTGTTTGTCCTACACTTGCCGTGGCTGCCTCTCCTTCTGTGGCCTTGTGTCGTTATAATTACTTAGCGCCTGGCCTTTCCACCAGATAAGAAGATCAATTCCTTTGTTTCGGGAACACCGCGCTAGGACTGGGCTGTCTCACAGCAGAACACCTCCTCCCAGACCTCCTTCTGCCCAGGCAGGATTTCAGCAACGTCTACCCGACCGCCGTAAAGTGTCATCCGTGATCCAAGTACAATTTGAAAAAGAAGTTGTGAAATATATTCAAATTGCAGGGTTCCTGACCTTATGTTAAGTCACTGACCTTTACTTTCTGTTTCTCCATTTTTTTTTTTTTTTTTTTTTCAAATCAGTTTCTTTATTGGGTCCAATAGGGTATACAACAAAGTCATCGTTTAAATATAAACGGTTTACTCAAATAAGGTGCCCAATAAAGTGGGAGAGCCTCAATTGACTTAGCAATTTTCCTTTAATATCATCTCATTTACTCATATACACTGCCTAAGGGTTAGATTGGTAATAGAGAAATTGAGGTTGCTGCAAAAGATAATTCCTTCACTATCCGCGTGCTATCACTGTGCCTTTGGGACAGGAGCAGAGGGCCAGTGTCTCAGAGTCCGAGAGGGTTGCCTAGTTGACCATTACCGATCATTAGAGACCAAAATACTTCAATGACCAACTGGTGTTTGATACATTTGGATCTACTCGGGCAGTTACTGAAAATGGCCCATAGACTGTATATAACCCAAACCTTTTAATTGTTATTTTCTATCATTCAACACTCATTCCTCAATGATGAACATATCATTTGCTCCAAGTTAGAGTATGCGAACATGCGCTATATATGTTACCTAAAGGTTATTATAGAGTGGTCACATATAGACTTCCGGCGTGTGGCAAAAACACTTTCCATTCACTATCTTCGTGCTATTCACTGTGATATTGGGAAGAGAGCAGAGTGCCAGTGTCTCAAGGTCTTACAGGCATGCCCAACTGAATATGACCAATCATTCAAGACTGAAATACCTGAAGAACCACTGGTGCTTGATATGTTTGAATCTTAGACTCAGGCAGTTACAGAAATGGCAAGTTGACTTTGATAAAAAACTAAAATTGAGTCAGAACGTCACCTATAATGGGGACAGTCATTCGCCACTCTGTGAATAGGCACCGATGCAAAATGGGCCTCTACCTTTCGGTTCCTATGAATAACCTTGGGCCCGTCTAATAATCTAGGATCCTACATGGAGATCCTCTTTTGTATACCAAAGAGACCCAGGGACAATGTGGGTCAACTTGATTCAACAGTCATGGGTGACCTTATGGACGGCTAAGGCAATCTTAGCAAACAGACTTAAATATTGTTGAACGATGATCCTTGCACGAAGTACAGAGAAGGGTATTCATGTACGATCCTAGACCTTTTTTTTATAAGAGACTCCGTTTATTAATCCGGAAAAAAAGGTACATAGTAAAATTAGTAACTCGTCTATTCTGTACGAACAATCCATCGATGCACAATTGTATATTCAATATACCACGCTTGCACGATCCTACATTATTATACGGGACCCTGTATCATAGGGTCTCTTTCACATTTCATCATGATTAAAAGTCAGTGGTTAATCGGGTGCATCGTTTTTGTAAACATTTGTCTACGGAATAGAATTTCCCGGTAAATCTACGATTTTGACTTTATGTATCGAGCCATATCGGTAGGTCTAAATTTCTATCGTATAAGTTGGACACCGGGCCTTAGGAATTTTTTTTTATTTTTTATTAGGCACATTCAAATTTTACATTCGGTTTTCAATGAGCCTACCTTTCATATGGCATCAGCTCAGCGCTATTCCAGCAAAATCAATCTATGTGTATAGTTATACAGTATTATTGGTAATATTAATAATAATAATGCTAACAACAAATTACCAATAGTGATCGAATTAGATGGGTATGGGTATGGAATATGGGACGGTGTCATACTTCTTATGGCGATAGCCAAGGACTCTGCCAACTATTTTAACAAGTGTGGCAACACTTATACAACTGCAATTATAATTTAATACATATATATAATTAACAAATTTGCTATACTGTCACCCTGATTGAGTCTGATACGTGGAGCCACTCTCCATGTTCGAGTATTTTCACACATATAATATATAATAATAATAATAATAATAATAGTAATAACAATAATAATAATAGAGCCACTGCGTCAATATAATCATCTAAGCATTGAGTACTCAAGACGGACTTACTACTAATATGGATATTGATTACTTTCTCATGGCCATTTATCGGGAATTTGCCCGAGTGCCTTAACATGCTTTTTAAACGCATATTTAGTGGTTTCTTCTTTAAGTTCTGAAGTTTGTGCATTCCATAATTTAGAGCCTCTGTATTCTGGTGCCTTTTTATAAAATTCTGTTCGAGGTCTTTTTAGAGTAAAATTGTGATGCTTTGATGAGCGCAAGTTTCTTGTTCTTTGTGTTACAGTTTCCAGGTCGTCGTGAGGACTCAGTTCATTTTGATGGTGTATAGTTTCAACAGGACCATGGGTCTTTATATATACCTTTCTCATATAGGACAAGGTCAACTCTTGTCTCCGCCTAGTCAGTAATGTGACTCCCGTTATTGCATGTAACTGTTCGACAGTGTGCACCATGGCCCCATCATCCAAAACCACCCGCAAGGCTCGGTTCTGTAGTCTTTGCAATTTGGCCAACCATATTTTATTGGTTCCTTCTGTGAGAATGGATGCGTAATCAAACAGGGGTAGGACTGCCTGTTTATAAATCTTTAAAGCTACATCTCTAGTTATTAGCGATCGTATACGTCTTAGTATAAATAACTTATGGTTAACCTTTTTTATTGTATTTCTACTATTCCGTTCCAATGTCAAACTCATATCTAAATACACACCTCAGTACTGATATGAGCTTACAGCCTTAAGTTTTTCCAGATACATAAACAGATCAAATTCCTTAGTCTTATTCAGTTTATTCTTTGGTACAAACCAGCAATACTTCGTTTTTTTAATATTTATAGTTAGAATATTATTATCTGCCCATTCCGAGAAATTGTCAAGTGTTCTTTGCATTACAGTCACTATCGTTGTAGGGTTTTTTGCAGCATGATAGATCACTAGATCGTCCGCGTATAATATATATTTTACTTCATTAAAACAAGCAACTACATCATTTATAAAGTATGTAAACAAAACGGGTCCGAGGACCGAGCCCTGCGGAACGCCATAACTAACTTCTGCCCATGAGGATGAGACTTTTCCAAAAGTTATTCTCTGTTTTCTATCATTTAAGTATGATGTGAACCAGTCCAACATCCCGGGGTTGAGGTCCAGCATCTTTAGTTTCTGTAGAAGCCTACCATGGTGCACACTGTCGAATGCTTTCTTTAAATCAATAAACACTGCACAAGTAAACTCAGCTCGGTCCCGAGCAACATACAAATCATTGACCAGTGAGTAGATTCCATCAATTGTACCACATTCACTTCGATATCCACACTGGGCATCTGACATTATATGATTATTCTCCAAGTGTGCAACGAAATTTGCATGTACAAGCCTTTCTAATATCTTCCCAGGTACAGGTAGCAAAGATATGGGACGCCAGTTACTTGGGTCCGAGTTGTCACCGGGCTTTGGAATCGCTGTAATATTAGCATATTTCCATTCTATTGGGAATTTTCCAACATTCAGACTCTGTTTATATAGGTACTCAAACTGGTCTAAGACTAAGAACATATATTCCTTAAGCACAGATGCACGTACGTCCACTAGGCCAGAGGTCTTCACAGTGCTGATATCTTGAATAAGGTCATATAGTGTATGTCTATCTATTGCAGCCGGTGTATGTGGGTGATTTATAATATAATAATTTTCCATGTCATCCAGGTTTGTGGCATTTAATAAGTTTCTATTTTGTGCAAGCTTATGCCCTATTGTACCGAAGTATTCATTCAAATAGGCTGGCGACATATCAGGGGATATTTCTTCATTAGAAGTTATATTCCTTAAGGTTGGGCCTATTACGTTTGTACGTGGCTTGATAAGTTTATTTATTTCACACCAAAACTTCTTTGGATTCTTTTTGTTTTCATTTAATTTTGTCAGGACTTCATCTGATTTAGCTCCTCTAATTGTCTTTTTAACCTGTCTCTTTATATCCCTAACTTTACCTAAGTTTTCAATAGTTCTATCTTTAAGGTAGGCTGTCATTGCCAACTTCCTTTCTCTAATTAAGGCTCTAATCTCATCATTCATCCATGTACTTCCGGTCTCCCTAGTTTTCCACTTTTTCTTAGGGCATTTATAATCAAGATAATCATTTAATATCAATAGGAGCTCCTCCCATAATCTGTCTGGGTCAGTTAATGACCAATAGTTCGTCCAGTCTGTGTGTGTTCCCCAGTCTCTCAAACTTTCAATCGTGTGATTACTATAAATCCTACCTACAACTGGTATACTATACCTCTCTCGCTTATATTTGGTTTTTACTACGTATACCGGCAAATGGTCGCTACAATAAAAATTGATGACACCACTGTCTAATATATCCAACGACGAGGTCAATATATTGTCTAAACATGATCCATTTCTAGTAAATGGTCGGGTACATTGATTGATGAGGTGCTTTAAGGTAAAGTCCTTACAGAAGTCTCCGATTCTATCTTGTTTTATCCCTGAAGAAAAAAGGAAGTTTATATTATAATCTCCTAGTAGATAGAAATCATGCTTCGAGAATTTTGCGTCGGTGAGTATTGTACTCAAGTACTCAATGGCTCTATCTAATTTTCCTCCATGCGTAAAATACAACGTGCAAATTAACATGGGTTTGGTATGTGGTCTAGAAATTTCTATAGTAAGTATTTCCAAGTCCTCTGTCATATCACAATATTTCTTGATTTGTGAAGCGTGCCTGGCTAAGTTGTTTTTTATATAACAAGCTACTCCCCCGCCTATTTTATTTTCACGATCTACTCTATAAACCTTCCTATTTTCCCATGCTATCATATCATCTGTGTAATTAGAATTAAGCCAAGTTTCGCTGAAGGTAGCGATGTCGGATCGGGATAAGGAATAAAAGACTTCATCAAATTTGTTACAGAGACTCTGACAATTCAGATGAGTAATACACAGACCTTTCAAATCATTAAGATGATCAGTGCTTGTAGACATAACAAAGATGAACAAGATGAGTATTATGGAAACAAGATTACCAAATATTTATAATAGGTGTTCCAAAAAAGCAAAGTCAGCTAAGATGGAAAGAGAGTTTTTGGCTTAAGTATACACTGCAAACACAGTATATATTTATCCTAAACTCAAAGATAATATACAGCGATAACGTAAGATAAGGGCTGGTTCTGACCGGCCGACATTGTAACATCAGATTGGTTTGATTATTAAAGATTATAGATGAGTGAGTATAATCAAGTAGTCTTATCATCTACTAATAAGTGATGGTTCATTACTCACAGTTTGTTGCTAGTTATATTGTTAACTTAGCTTCTGATAGATTTGACAGTCGCTGTCACTGGATGCTGGGTACTGGATACTGGATACTGGGTGCCGGGCACTGGAGCTCACACAGTTCACGTTATGGCGGTTGATCACACGACTTTATCCTCCATATTGCATTGTTTCAGTCAGCTAACGTGTATATGCAGTTCAGTCTAAACCAAGACTGGGCATAAACACCATGACAGTCCAAGTGTTAATATATACTTGTTTCATTTTTCCTGCATTAAACAGTAGATCTACGTCATCTGTTCAGGTCTGGTCTACATACACAGAAGTTACTCATGCAGATGAGCCTCAACCAAGTCTCGGCATGAGTGTCTTTCTGGAGGTACAGATCCTCACATTCTCACGATTGTTTACTCAAGATCACACACATGGTATGGTATACTCCCACGCGGTTAAGTCTAAACCAAGACTAGGCATGAGAATATCCATTCATGTGCCTACTGTTGTGTTTGTTATATAATAATTGTGATCGTAATCCTGAGTCCCATATTCATGCGGACGAGGTCTAGTCTACATACACAGAAGTTTCTCACGCAGATGAGCCTCAACCAAGTCTCGGCGTGAGTGTCTATCTGGGGGTACAAATCCTCACATACTCAAAATTGTTTACTCTAGATCACACATGTGGTATGGTATACTTCCACGCACAGTTAAGTCTAAACATGTACGCATGTCTACACTGTCTCAGCTGAAAACAAACTTGATACCCTATAATTCTGATAGTGTCTCATATCTCTTTCCAAAGTAGGCCCTTATCATATCACGAGCCAGATATTTTCCCCACATAATCTTTTTCTTCTATCACACTTTTTAATTTTTACAAAGCCAGGCTCCACGTAAGATCTGCGGGGAGAGTGTAGTGGCCTGTTTGTTGTTGAGTTTTCCTGCTGCAGTATACCATTTCTGATGAACGGATGAAGAAAGTCAATAACCAAACAAAAAACAATGTTCGTCGTGGTTCTGTGCGATAAAGTCTCTACTTCCGGTTTCCCGCTGGTTCCTGAGAGAGCTGCTAGTACGATAAGGCACCAGGGAAATCCCTATATAAGCTGGCGTCCTGTAAGATTAACCTTACATAAGCTAAAACGTTGTTTTGATCAGATTAGCCCAATTAGAAGAGGACAGTCAGCTGGAAACCTGATTTGATTAAGAAGTCATCCTATGTAATAAATGCGTAAAAATTGCACCATGACAATATCAGAGCGCAGTGGAACATTTAATGTTCATCAGACTATTTACCTTGAAAATTAAAACCCACATCATTTTCCTTTAAATTGAATATAATGAGTATTGAAGAAAATATATCTGACTGAGAAATTAGGGGTCACCGTGCAAAGTTATGATTTTAATATCAATATTTTCATAATATTATGATTTGGAATTTCTTAGTATTTACCTAGTAAAAACCAATGTCATTTCCATGAAACATTCACAGAATATAGTGCAGTATTATAAAAAAAGACATATCTGACTCTAAAAATTATTTTATCAATCGGTTATGACGAAATAGATAAACCTTGACATTTTAGTGTTTCTGAATTAGAATCTGTCACAATGAAACAGTTTGAACATATATAATCAATATTTAAAAATCTGGTGGTGCCATTGTGAATTGTAGTAAATGCCTTTCATAACCCTTGTCTAACGGCTATTTGTCCAAGGTGACGGTCGAATTCCGTGCACAACCCGAAATTTTGTGACAAGGCTAAAGCCCAATGCCCATCTACCGATTTTGGAACATTTATCTACGTTTGTCGGTGTCAAACGGAGGGTAATTTGTCTCAGCCGAGACATCCTAACGGAGTCGGTAGATGTAGGACAGCTAGGCAAGGCTACCCAGTAACAATATATATTCCTAAGAAAAACCTATTTTGCGAAAATCATATTTTTGTTGAAAGTTGTATTTGAATGAAGATATAGATTTACCCAAGTTTGGTGCCCAGGACTGTAGTGATAATATGTATGTATTTGATGTTGATACTTAATACCTGCGCATATCAGTTACATCAGAGTAGATAAACAACAGTAAGTACGTCATAACCATTACATAAGTAATTAGTATTGCGTCAGAGCTCTGGGAAAGAAGTGATACTGACAACACATGCGACAGGTAGATGAGAGGGCTCGAGTGACAGACCGGTAATACTGCCGGACCCGGAGAAAATGTAATAACGCATTCCCTAAATAATTATCATTAAAAAAAATAAGAAAAAAAATATGAATGCCATGACTTGGAAGTTGTATGATAATCATATCGTACAATCCCTGAAAACGGTGTAGATTATTTTTATTTCTCCTAAAAGCCCATTTCCATTGGCCATCACCGATCTAAAGTCAGGAACCATCGACGGACATTAGCACTGCTGACGCAAAATGAAAATCGGCTTTTAGTAGAACACACAAAATCTGTACTGTTTTCATCGGCCAATGGAAATGTGCCTCATGCCGGGGACACACTAAAGCCCAATGCCCATCTACCGATTTCGGAACATTCATGTACCTGTGACGGCGACAAACCGACCGTAATTTGTCTCACCGAAGGCATCCTAACGGAGTCGGCCGTAGTCGGTAGATGTAGGACAGCTAGGCAAGGATCAGCCAACGATTAGTAGACCGATTTGCTTAGGACTAATATCCACCACCCCATCTCCTCAATGTCCGCCGGTCGAGAGAAGGGTTACATAATTTGCCTGCGACAAGTTCACCGACTCCTATACTATTTGGGAACTAATGGCTCAACCCTGAATCGGTAGATGGGCATCAGGCTTTAGCGAGTAACGGCGGCGATCTCCAGAATCGCCAACAAAGATTTGCGTTTATGTGCGATATCATTTCATAGTAATATCTCCCATCCATAATTCAGCATCTCTGACGCAATAAGCAGGTGAAATATGAAATAATAGCTCAAAAATATGCCATTTTGTGTTGGCGATTGCGGAAATCGCCGCGGTACTCGCTTGGTGTGTCTCCAGCATCATGTAGTCATTGCTGTCCATCGACAAACTGACAATCGTGTACTACTACTCTCCGCCGCAGTCCCTACAGATGCCATCCACTGAGGAGCAGGATGGAAAGGACGAGTCTTTTTTATTATCCATCGTATACAAAGTCCCCATTGAAAATGTATGGGGACTCAGTAAACCATGACCCATTGTATACAACCTGTCAGATACCATAACTGTGGTATACGGATTCAAACCTGTGGTATACGGCCTCAAAACCATGGTATACGGGAAAAGTAGTCCCTTTTGCTATAGAGCAAAGAAATAGTTCCTAGTTAATATGGCAATTACTGGGTTTAATCTATTCGAAAAGATGGATAATAAATGCAACAAACGATGATTTTGTGGACAGGCAGCTCTGTAAACCACTCGCGGTTGACTTCGTAATACACTCGCTAGCGCTCGTGTATTACTACGCGTCAACCTCTCGTGGTTTACGGCCGCCTGTCCACAAAACCATCGATTATTGTCGATTCCAGAGTAGAACCAACAATAGAGTGGTATGGGTAGACGAGGCGTAGCTAAGACACAATACTCCTATTACCCACCACTTTTTCCAACAAAGACATGCACAATAATGTCAACGGAACGAGAGAATTTCACCTCAACAATACTATCACAAGTATGATATCAAAGTAACAACCTTCTCCGGGATTCTTATCAATGAAACACCCAAGAAAGAAAGTCAAAAAGAGAAAAATTCAACATACAATATAGGATACATGTCACTTATTATGTAAAGTTCAAATGGGGATGCAGCTTGCTTTGCTGTGATTGACACTCCAAAATAACTTCTTCGTCAAAGAATAACAATAACAAAATGAAAATTATGTGCCCTTACTTTATCTCCCTAATTTGTCACACCTGATATATTTTTGAATATTAACAGAATCAAAGAGGAGAAACATAATTGGTATCTTATTTCAAAGTAGCTTTTATATAATTTCAAAATGTTACAATTCAATAACAATAAATGATTCTGCCAGCCTTTAGTGACTATAGATCATATTGGCAAATGATGTTATATGAAGAAGGTAACCAATAGCGTATTGAATAAATCATTTAATCCTGAGGGGAACGACACTAATGTATTGCAATGAAATCAGAATCTAGAAATGTCGAACGGTACATGGACAATGCACATGGACAATAAGTAGATTGGTTGTCGGTGTTCACCGGCAAAGGTTTTTACCGAAATAAAATTCCCTTCACTGCACGAAAACCACCATTTCACATATATATTCGCCATCGCGATAACGCACGTATCGGCTGTTTCGTGCCTTGTATACACTTCTTATCCACGTCTGCGTTTCGGGCGTCTATGAGACAGTTTCCATATGTAGACGCGCGCGACTTGGCTGTATTTCACGCCTGACGTATCCAGGATAAAACATGCTCTGCGCGATATATATACGCCAGGTGTATGTGTATGTGTATTGAAAATTAAAAAAGTCCGCTACCTCTACCATGCCCGTTGTTTTTAGACCCACCGACCCCTGTCTCCTGCCACCCCTTGTCACCCCCAGACTCCCCCCCACCACCCCACGCCACCCCCAGCCAGCCTCAGTGAGAAGCCCCCCGCTGCCCGCCGCCCACCGCCCACCGCCCACCGCCCGCCACCTGCCGCCCGCCGCGTTTGTACAGGTTGACTCAGTGGGAAACCCTCCCCCACCCCCAACCGCCCGCCTATGCCCGCCACCGCCCGCCGCGAGGTGTTATGGTGTCGGGTGGAGGCCGGGTACACATGTACAGCCGCATTCACACGTGTGCGGCCGCATTCACACCTGTGCGGCCACATTCACATGGGGATAAGATGATTTCAGGATTCAACCTCTGAAGAGGGTCATTATATAGTAAGCCTGACTGTCCACACATTGAAATGGTGTTTGAAAGTAAGATCTATTAGAAAAACAATTAAAAAAACAACATGATGCAACATAATGCAACATAATTAAGTTTTTATAAAATAAATTCGTAATACAAGATTGCAATTTTCATATAATACAGACTTGGATGGTTCATGGCAAATGGAATATACTACCACTGATGTCCCCAAGTGGCAGAGGTCGGAATTATTGGATACTGGCGTAAATAAACAGAATCAGGTGTATATATAACGTATATAAGACAGCACCATGGACACGTATACGCCACTAGATAAGGCGTCTACGAGACGGATAACAGGTAGAACTTCTAGACGCAAAATCCTACTGTTAGACGCGTTTCGCATACATATGTAAAATAGTGGTTTTCGTGCAGTGCTTGAATTGTTTTATGGCCGTAGATATGGGAGGGAACGGTTGATGATAGACAAGCATTGTCGATAGTGAGGAAGGAAGCCAAAAAATGACTTCGCCGAAATGTTTACACTGAGGAACCGGTAAAGCCCGATGCCCATCTACCGATTTCGGAATATCCATGTACCTTTGTCGGTGACAAACGGACGGTGATTTGTCTTTGGCTAGGCATTCTAATGGAGTCGGCCTTAGTCGGTAGATATAGGACAGATAGGCAAAGGTGAGCCACCGATTAGTAGACTGATTTACTTAGGAATGATACCCACCAACCCCTCTCCTCGAAGTCCACCAGTCGAGCAAAGGGTTACGTAATTTGCCTGCGACAAGTTCACCGACTCCTATACCATTTGCGAGCTAATAGTTCAACCTTTAATCGGTAGATGGGCATTGGGCTTTAAGAACGTTATACTTAATACTGTAGGTATGCCATTACCTTTGAGTGGAATTGATCAAGTTCATGAGTGATATAAACTCCCATTAAATGATAACAACTTAATACAAGTATCATGAATATTACAAGGGCAATTTAGATGAATGACAAGGTAGACTCCTAATAAGAAAAGTTTGTATATAGCAAAAAGTGGAGGGGACAAATAGTGGACGGCGGAAACCAAATGAAACGTTATAGTTTTAATTATGAGATTGTAACATTTATAAACTGTAGTTTAAAAAACATCACAAATACTGACTTTTTACGATACCATTTTACTTCTGCATATTTAATTTTGCATATTCGATATTCACAAATATCTCCAGGAAATACAGAGACTGTAGGGTCCCATTGCTGCAAAATCATTAAGCCTGGGACACACCAAGCGAGTCAAGGCAGCGATCTCAGGAATCGCCAACACAAAATTGCACGTATGTGAAATATTATTTCATTGTAATATCTCCCACTGATAATTCAGCATCTCGGAAGCAATAATCAGGTGAAATCTGAAATAATAGCTCACATAGACGCCATTTGATGTTGGCGATTCCAGGAGTCGCCGCATTTCTCGCTTGGTGTGTTTCCAGATTTAGGCCTGGAGGGTAGCATGACCAAGACCCAAAGAGTGACCAGCGACAAGAAGTTTCACCTGACACCTCAGCAAGGCTGGTGACAGTTCTTTAGTGGTGCATCAAGATAATCAATGTTTGAAACTCTATGCAAATTCTCTGTATTTTGTACTTTGCATACTAAATTTTCCATATTCGATATTCAGAAATATCTCCAGGAAATACAGAGACTGTTAGGCCCCATTGCTGCAGTATCATTAAGCCTAGAGGGTAGCAAAACCAAGACCCATAGAGTGACCAGCGACAAGAGTTTTCACCTGACACCTACTGAGCCTGGTGACAGTTCCTTAGTGGGGGATACAATGAGGACTGACAGTCGAGTGGGAGTCAGACACGGGTAAAGTGTCTGTGAGGCAGCCAGTCGTACCCGGCAGACATGAGACATCATGTTGATGTCAAATCAGGCAGCGTACTCCCTCTGCTCCATGGTCTCCCCAGGCACCCCCAGACGTCTTGACAGGCAGTCTACAGGTGCGCCTGTGACAGTAGAGACTGGGATGAGGTGAAGGTGACATCACCTTTAGGATAGATTTAATGAGGACGATCTCCACCTGCAGGCGATGTTAATGCCGGAGACACTCCAAGCGAGTGAAAGCAGCGATCTCCAGAATCGCCAACACAAATTGGCGTGTATGTTAGATATTATTTCATAGGAATATCTCCTGCCTATGATCTAGCATCTCTGACGCAATAATCAGGTGAAATATGAAATTAAATCAGAAATCATTACTCACATATGCATCATTTTGTGTTGGCGATTCCAGAAATCGCTACATTTCTCGCTTAAGCCGGAGACACACCAAGCGAGTGAAGGCAGCGATCTCTGTAATCGCCAACACAAAATAGCATGTATGTGAAAAATTATTTCAAAGTAATATCTCCCACCCATAAGTTAATGTCTCGGAAGCAAAAATGATGTGAAATATAGAATAATAGGGCACATATTGGCCATTTGGTGTTGGCTATTACAGAACTCGCTGTGTTTCTCGCTTGGTGTGTCTCCGACATTACTGTGTCTCCGGCCTAAGCGAGTTACGGCAGCGATCTCCAGAATCGCCAACACATATTGGCGTGTATGTGAGATATTATATCATAGGAATATCTCCTGCCTATAATCTAGCATCTTGGAAGCAATAATCAGGTGAAATATGAAATAATAGCTGACATATAGGCCATTTTGTGTTGGCGATTCCGGAAATCGCAGCGTTACTCGCTTGGTGTGTCTCCAGCATTACACTAGACAACTAAAAACGTGATGACTGTAGATCGTCTGGCCAATGGTACTTAGATGGTGCTCGATTACGCAATACCGCCGGTAATAGTACCTGACCCAAGGATTTCCTTGCGACCTTTGATAGAAATTTAATACCAATGAGTTTTTTTATATAACATTCAGGTGCTATAGATGATTAATTAACACACCTTGAATAAGTCGTTGGTGTCAAACCGTCTGCATAGTCGCCAGGTGGTGCCAAATTGCGTAATCGGACCTAATCCGTTTTTCATCAAGAAGAGCTTATTACACGACAAGATGATGATATGTAGTTGTCACTTGTTTAGCGTTTACACAAGATGATTTCTAGCCATTTACTTCAATCAATTTTTGGAGATGCACTCTCTTGCAAGGATGAGAAAACTCCACCAGGAAAAAATGTCAGTTCATGGACACCATTCTCGGACCAAGTAATTTGGTTCTATGTATACTTAGGCCCTGTGTCCACCTACTACGATATGGCTCCGATATGGTCTACGATGTACCTCCTGATACAAAATCAAAATCGTGTCGGAAGGTCACCTAATATCGGGGAAGTTAACCACGTTTCTGCGATTAGACACCGATAAAAATCCCATGCAATGTGTGGTGGATTGGCATGTCTAGACATATGTCTACGATTTTGCACCTTCCCGATATGGCACAGATTTTGAAATTTTGTATCGGTGCCATATCTATCGTAGTAGGTGGACGCCGGGCCTTACTCAGAAATATTCATAGCACACACAATAAAAAATGAATTCTAGCTTTATGGCCATTCTATTCAGATTAACCACAAAAGGAATCGCATCTAAAGAATATAGAGTCATTTCACTTGCAGTTTCTGTGATGTGACGGGAGGGGTTGGTGGGTATCATTCCTAAGCAAATCAGTCTACTAATCGGTGGCTCACCTTTGCCTATCTGTCCTATATCTACCGACTAAGGCCGACTCCGTTAGGATGCCTAGCCAAAGACAAATCACCGTCCGTTTGTCGCCGACAAAGGTACATGGATATTCCGAAATCGGTAGATGGGCATCGGGCTTTACTGGTTCCTCAGTGTAAACATTTCGGCGAAGTCATAGCATCCATTAGAAACAATTTAATCTGCTTTTTTAGTATTCTGAAGTTTGAAGACGATTTGATGCTGACGACTATTTCAAGGCTGCTTGAGTTGACCATCTAAACACCAGACTATTCTGTAAAAAAACTCAGCTCTCGTGCATTTCTATAAAGAAAATTGTCTAATGTAAACATTTGAGACTATTTTTGGATCCACGAATTTTGCGACCGATATTGCGTGATGAAGCACCACCTGACGACCATTGCCTAAACGATCTACAGTCCTCACGTTTTTAGTCGTCTACTGTAAACGCCGGGTCAGGCTGATTCTATAAGTTAAACACATTATAAGCTTTTGAAGACAGTTTGTCATTCTCAGGAACATTGCCTTTAAATGCCTTTAAAATCCTTTTTATCCCTTCTGAAAGGATAGATTAGTAGATGGAGTCTACAGCTAATGTAAACATAAAATGCGCAGTTGTGTAATTCCATGGGATGGCTTATTATCGCAACTCAAGAACTAAGATGAAGTGGAGGTCACTTTGCCTAAGCCAAGTTTACACGACCAAGTTCTGACGACCATATAAACAATAATCGAAGAATTTTCTGACGGGCAGCCGAGACGAGAGTTTGACGCGTAGTAATACACGAGCGATACGAGTGTATTACGCCGTCAACCTCGACTGGTTGCAGACCCGACCATCCCAAAACCATTGATTGCTGTATTTTTTGCCCATGATCATTGGTAATAATTTCTATTCCTAGACGTTCGATAAAAGCTGCTTGGAAGTCGTAAACCATGGATTTAGTTTACGGCTGCTAAACATAACCGATGGGTACTGGTTTAATGTGGCTCCATGTATTTCAAATGGGGACTTTCTAACCCATGGATAAAAAAGTCACCACCGATGTTCCCGATAAAACATCAGCAAGTGTATTCAGCAAAGATCCAAACCCACTCAACAGTTTCTCAACTCTGAATTATGAAACAAAGTACCATCGACCCATTTTTGAGGCCACCGACAAAATCAAACCGGGTTCAATTACCCGACAATGGAATGCGATTCTCAGAAATACACCATCGGTGCAAATAAGATACATAATCAGTCGTCAGGTCTGACATCTCAACGACTTGCAGTGCCACCGATTCAGTATTTTCTCGGGGGGCACCACAGACCGCACTATCCTTCCAAGTATCTCGTTGGTGTATTTTCCGTCGGCAGGTATAAACTTGGCTTTAAGCCCAATGCCCATCTACCGATTAAGGGTCAAATGATTAGTTCGCAAATCATATAGGAGTCAGTGAGCATGTCGTAGGCAAATTATGTAAAACCTCAGCCCATGTCAGCCACCCAATCAAGCCACATTTATCAACGTTCTGTTGTCGGTGACAAGATTTATCAACATGTTGATAAACCTTTCACCACCTATTTTGGAACATAGAAACCACAACTTGTCGGTGACAAAAGGCCATATGAAGGAGGTGGTTCACTAATCGATGGCTCACCCTTGCCTAGCTGTACTACATCTACCGACATCAGCTGAATCCGTTATGATGCCCCATTAAATGCCAAATTACCATCCGTTTGTCACCGACAAAGGTACATAAATGTTCCGAAATCGGTAGATGTGCATTGGGCTTTAGGTGAGGCTTCTCTGATTCCACCTCTCAAAACAAGCACTCCTTATTGCCCTGCTCTTCTGCTCTTGACATCGCCAGCTCTGGTTTTTCAAAAAGTGCCTCGATAGTTTGTCATGGCCCTGTTGGTTCTCAAGTTATTAGCATCTGGTACTGAAAACATGGGACTCAAATTATATTTAAGCTACTGCCTGTTGTGATATTAAGATTGAGAGACAGACAGCATGAGAGAGAGACAGACGCAGAGACAGAAAGAGACAGAAAGGACAGATGGAAAGGAAAGACACAGAGAGACAGACAGAAGCAGGGTGAGACGCAGACAGAAGAATTGACAGGGATAGCAAAGGGAGAGACAGAGAGACAGAGAGAAAAGGAGACAAAAAAAAACAGAAACGAAGAGAAGAGGGAGACAGGGAGAGAAACAGAGAGAGAGGCAGAGACAGAGAGAAAGGAAGAAAGATGTGGAGACAGCAAATAGACAGAGCTAGGGACAGCGACAGGAAAAGAGACAGAAAGAAGGTGAGACAGAGAGAGAGAAACAGGAAGATAGAGAGAGGAGAGGAAAGCAGAGAGTTGAACACAAAGACAGAGGGAGGCAGAGACAGAGAGTATCACACAGAGAAAAATAGAGAGGGAGGTAACCAGACAGACTGACAAAAAAAAGACAGAGAGAGAATTTGTAAAACCTTCGGCCGGGCTATGATTTCATTTAAATACATTTTATTTCTATATACATTTGAGAGCATTATATGATATAAGAATGTTTTGCAGTAGACCGTCGACTACATGACGTCATTACAAAAACCGGCGACGAAATTGTGGTTTATATTACAGGTTTTGTCTTTATTTTGTCATATATAGCCTTTATTCGTGTATAATATATGTATTTCGGAGAAACCAGTGGCCTCAGAGCAACTCACCGAATGCAGCTCTCATGAGTACACAGAGCAGTACACAGAGCAGCTCATAGTGCAGCTCACAGAACAGCTCACAGTACAATTCATAGAGCAGCTCACAGAGCAGCTCACAGAGCAGCTCACAGAGCAGCTCACAGAGCAGCTCACAGAGAAGCTCACAGAGAAGCTCACAGAGAAGCTCACAGAGCAGCTCACAGAGCAGCTCACAGAGCAGCTCACAGAGAAGCTCACAGAGAAGCTCACAGAGAAGCTCACAGAGAAGCTCACAGAGCAGCCCACAGAGCAGCTCACAAAGAAGCTCACAAAGAAGCTCACAGAGCAGCTCACAGTGCAGCTCACAGAGCAGCTCACAGAGCAGCTCACAGAACAGCTCGCAGAGCAGCTAACAAAGTAACTCATAGAGCAGCTCACAGAGCAGCTCACAGAGCAGCCCACAGTACAGCTCACAGTACAGCTCATAGGGCATACAACAGAGCAGCTCACAGAGCAGCTCACATAGCAGCAGAATAGACATTTGGCCATTTGTTATGGAGACTAGGTAATCGTTGGATAATAAAGTTCAGATTTCCAATTTCCGTGCCTACACCTGTGTCAAGTAGAATGGTCTTGGTGCGTTTTAATATTCCTACACACACCACCTCCATCACCAGCAGGGACAATGGCGGACAGCGGCCTACTGTTCCTCTGCCCCCCACAATGTCCACCATTAAGCATTCTAATTGACATCGATCACGTCTATAGACACAGCCACCTGTTATGATCTGCCAGCTTAAGTGCTCCTCTAAGCGAGGTTATGTACTGACTGCCAACCATAGCCTCTGTTGGGAGAGTGCAGGTACAACTTAACCCTTTGACGATGTCGTCTGTCAATCGTGGACCTATCTATTGAACGTTGCCGGGAATTTGACACCAGTCGGCGTTAGTGTCGTAATTTACATAGAATGGGGCAGGGAATTTAGTGTCTTAACTCCGGCCTCTTCTGAGCTAATATTCGGCTACGATGGGCTTTGTGATGCACCTCTAATTTTTTACCTTCAATGTGAAGATCACTGAATCGATTGCAAATGGCACCGCCCAGTGAACGTTAACCTTCTGCGCTATAGGATGTTCGCCACTGTCGAGCGTGGGGTGAGGGGTATAGGGTCCTCTTGTAGTTCTAAATTAACCTATAACAAGGTATATAGTTTCACATCCAAGACGGAAGTATATCTTAGTATTTTATTTCTATTCACTTGAAATTCGTCGTAGTGGAGCCTACAAGTGACCTTTAGATACTACATCCTAAACTGGCGTTTACACTAGACGACTAAAAACGTGACGACTGTAGATTGTCTGGCCAATTGGTGGTGGTTAATTAAACAATATAACCATCAAGAATCGCAGAACCAAGAAGGTTAACCCTTGCTAAACTACAAGTGAATGTATGTATCAGCCAAAAGAGAATTGAAGGTAAAGAAGGGTTAAGTAAAAAGTCATAGTTGACGACATAAAACACTCGCTTTTACCCGAAACGAGAGGTGGCCGACAACTGGGTTTTAACAGAATCGCCAGCCGTTTAGACGACAAATTCAAGCTCGGCCATCAAGGGGTCTACATAATCGTCAGATGGTACCAAATTGTACGACACAAGACGATAATACATATAATCGGCGATTCTTGATTTTATGCACAACCTGATGATTTTCCGCCATCATTGACAAGAAAAAGGTATATATACATAAAGTGTAAATATTTTAGGAAATTCTTGGGTTGACGCCTATCGCGGCCGATATTGAGTATTTGAGCACCACCTGACGACTCATGGATAGACGTGCTACTTTTTGATTTGGAGATAAATATCATGGTAATATTATGATAGAATATAAAGGAATTTATTTGGGTTTCCAGAGAGTAAAACCCTAGTCACTTTCTTAAAACTTTCACAGATTGTAGGAAATATATAGGACCAAATATATATATATATATTTCTTTTTATTGTCAGTGCCTGTCGAGACGTCGAGTTTTTCAGGCACTCCAAAACATACATATAAGTTTTTTAAATCTGTACCGTCCTTGTTTTTGAAGGAATTCAGGAAACCCATATTTTACCGTACATTTCCAATGAAAATCAGTCAAATCTAAATTGACCTAATTTACCTATTGGGTTTGACCAAACTCGCTGATATGTTATACATCACTCAATTGGTTATAGGAATGACATTGCAGGTATGGTCTCTAGGTCTTCTATCAAATTATATGCAGGCGACACAATTATTTATGATTCCTAGAGAACTTCCAGCCATAACTCCAATTGCCACTGGATGTCTTTGCTAATTGGTATGAGATAAACAAGCTGTGTGTTAAGTCAGGAAAAACGAAATTTATGATGTTTGGCATTGGAAGAAATAGGAGAAGAATGCCCCTTAGCAATCTAAAATTGAACAGAGAAATATTAGTAAATGTACAAACATAAAAGTACCTCACTGGACCAACCTCTATCATACTCTTATCACATAAAGAAACTGGTTTTGATTGATAATTGCCATCATTTGGAAATCACCAGGTGGCGCTACTGTGTATTGTAGGATATGCCTTTAATGTCACAACACTATGGCGCAGGTAGTGACAGATACCTTGAATGACTATTACCAAACACATCACCCTCTCCCATCCCGTTAATGCAGTGAGTCCCCAGAGAATATGACACCTTTTCAGGCCAGAGCTTCACAGGACACAGAACATTTGAGCCTGACAGTGCCCAGTCCAAAGGAACAATTCCCCACAAATGCTACACTAACACCGTTACAGGTAGCAGATGGCCATTCCACTGGCCACATTGCTGCCCTGGTGCATATTTCATGACATTTGGCCAATTGCTGAGCACGCGGAGAGTGCGGCGATTATTTGGGCAGGGTACAAAAAGTTAACCAGGGAATTCGAAGTCTCTTGGAGGAGGACAATGCGTGCGACGGAGACCTCCACCCACGACAATTTCGGCGAGAGATCGTCAAACGCGTTCATTGCAGTTTTTCCGTTCAGCGCCGCCTAGCGTAGCTTTTCTATCGTAGTAGGTGGACGCCAGGCCTTAATCTGTGTGGTGAATATCCGTCAAGTGATGCCAGACTGCGTAATGGGGGTATCAAAATAGGTCGACCTGAAATCTTTATCTCCGTTTCCATCTGAAGATAATGCACCTTAAAAGTGGCAAATAGTCGTCGGGTGGTGCAAAATGTGGAGTTTCCACATGACAATTATTGCACTAGGTGTGTCGCATAATCGGTTGGTAGTACGAAATGCCATAATCAGTGGCTTTGATCGGCAGGTGGAACCACCACAAAAAGCCATAATCGGTAGCCAGGGGCCCGTTGAATAATCTCGGCTGGTAAATGTACCATCCCTTTTTGTATGCCATAGAGATCCAGGGAAGATGTCGGTCAACTTAATTCAGCAATTATAGACGAACTTATGGACGGCTAAGACTGGTCTAGTGAACACCCTTAAAGATTATTAAACGACAACCCTCGTACGAGGTAACGAAAAAGGTCTTCAGGTAAACGCTGCATTTATACGTTACGGATTTCCCTGTGAAGGAAAAGGTATTACCTGAGGGTAAGAAAGCTTAACAAAACTATCGGGCTTTTAGGAATCACTCGTTCTTATGTATATACAAACGGTGATGCGAGCGCAAATAATCTTGAGGCATCAACCGGCCCAGGGCGAATGATGCCTTGAGGCATCATTTCTCAAAAATATACAAATTCGTTTTAAAAAAAGGAAATAATGGAGCAATATTAACGAAAGTTTTACAGAATGTAGGTCTAACACCACAAAAAGTATTTCTATACAGGAAAAAATGAATATTTAAGGTTCCATATTATATCACTTGATAAAACACTCAATTTATGGGTTTTGACAATTTAGTGCTCGTCCCCTAGCGGTATAAAGTGCCAACAGCACCCGTCCTTAAGGGGGTAGCTCGGCCACAAGCAACCATCCTTAAAGGGTCAAAATGTATATTGATTAAGTAATTCGGGTAAATACAGTATAGGGATGTTATACCGTTGAGGCACTTATCTCACTTCATCGCCTTCGTCATTCCTATCCACCTCTCTATTTGTGACGGTATACTCTAACCCGGCGTCTACGCGAGACGACTCTGGCCGGCGATTCTGGCATTTTGCACTGTCTGACGACTTTTAGCAGAAATATGGTAGAAATCGTCTAGTCTAAACGCCAAGCGTGTGGCGACTGCAGATCGTCTGTTAATGTCAGATTTGGCACCACCTGACAACTACTGGACACACTCTGATATACCTTTGACTATCTCTAGTAAGCTTGAATTAGTCATCAGGGTAAACGCTCAGGGACTTTCTGAGGTCATCGACTTATGCGGTGGACATTGCGAAATTGAGCACCACCTGACGACTATTAGCCTGACGATCTACAGTCGCCAAGTATTTAGTCGTCTAATGTAAACGGCAGCTGAGAGATTTGTAAACTTGTGTCTGAAATACTCAATATCCTTTCCAGACATGCGATAAATCTGAATCGACAAGTCAGAACCGGCTGTAAATGACAAGGATAACAAATTTAATAGACCTACCTGAGACCCAGTCAATGTTATTCATCATGGAGGAGAGCGCCCTTGGCATGTAATCATCCCGTAATAACTCATTGATTCATAGATGATCTAATAGAATTAGTGCACGATGTGGCACTGTGACAACCTGGATGACCTTGAGAAGCCAAACAGCTAGAATGGGTTCCGTTTAGTACCAGGGACATTACAATATGATGCATTTCAATAGCATTGGAATGTGTATGCGATAAAAATGTAGACTGACGATGCAGAATATCCAAAATCTTAGATTCATACAGGTATATATTGGTATATATGATGCCAAATAAAGCCTGGCGTCCACCTACTATGATAGAAATCTAGACTTACCGATATGGCGCCGATACAAAAATCAAATACCGGAGACATATCGGGAAGGTGCATAATCGTAGACATATGTCTAGACATGCCAATCCACCATGCATCTCAATGGGTTCTTTTTCGGTGGCTAATCGCAGAAACATGGTCAACTGCCCCGATATTAGATGACCTTCTGAAGCGATTCAGATTTTGTATCGGGAGGTGCATCGCAAACCATATAGGAGCCATATCGTAGTAGGTGGACGCCGTGCCTAAGACGACCATATTCGCACCTGAGGAAACTTAACATATATAAACTGAAGTTTTCATGCTGTGTCAGCGGACATCGGGCCTAAATCTATGGGAAAAGAATACCAGGGGTGAGATGATGATTTTCATTCTATATTTGGTCAATCTCGCTCAGTAGCCAGACCAATTTTATTTTTATTAAAGAGACACTTTATTTACAATCTGATAGTAATGTGATGTTCCAGTCATTCAGTTGAATCAGCATATATAGAAATTTCATAGCTGTGAGTACCAAAATTGAGAGGAAGGTGGTGACCTTCTTTCCTCTAAGACAGCTGCCGAAGTCAGACAGAGAACCACTTTACAGCATCAACTAAAACGTAAGAAATGTGGAGGTTTCTTTGGTGGCATATTCCAGAAAAGTCCGGTGTCCCTCTCCAGGCTTTTAGACTCCATTAGTGAGGTATCCAGGGCTGGGACTCGAAGCAGCTCCCCTGTCTTGGTACTTCCTTCAAATGGGGCAGATGGCTATAACAGTGAGGATAGTGGTCATTCTTATGCGGCGTTTTCACTCGACGACTAAATACGTAGCGACTGTTGATCGTCAAGCCAGAAGTCGTCAGGTGGTGCTCGATTACCAATTAGTGGCCGCAATAATCAAGCAATAGTTTCATAGCTTAACTCCTAAGGACTTGGAATTGTCTAATATTTTTGAAACCGGACACACCATGTTTGGGGTCTGTCTTGTCCTAAGTGCCGCAACTTGTGTTGATCTGTCTGTATGGTGTCACAGACGCCATCTAGACATATCACAACATGTCACTACTGGAACAGGTCCCTGGTGGTGCCAAATTGCATAATGTGACGTAATCTGACAATCTGTGGTCGTTACCCACATAACACGTTAATGTGGATATACTGTTCAGCCGATGGCATGAGAGTCAGCGCTGGTTATATCCACCACTGCATTCATGGAGTCTAGTGGAGCAAGACCTCTGAACCACTTCCGATAGAGAAGAGATTGAGAGAAAAAACAATTCTTCTCCTGATTGTGGGAGTGGAGCGATAATGGAGTATTACACACCACAACAGTAAGACAGTACTACACGATTTGGTGCCGAACGAGCTGAACGAGTTGAGAAGTTGTGGAAAACATGAATCGCTGCAATAAAGTAGGGCCTTTAGTTGGTTGGTGGTGGCCTTATTGCATGATCCTCACAATATCAATCGCTGTACATTCAAATACCAGGTTGTTTCCCCTCACTGATCTGGCGACGGTATACCAATAAGGATTAATTGATTGTATATCCGGTTATATAATACTGACCTTTTTTTTATGGAGAACTCATATTACCGGTGCAATTTTCGCCGGCCAATGGAAACGGGCGAAAGTTGGTATACAGTTTAATCCTGCTTCAGGGACAGGGACGCTTAAGGGGGAAAGCCCACTTAAGGGGCCAATTTGCTCGGGACAAAAATACGATGTTACACCTGCATTCTGTGCAAATTTCTAGTATGTTGTTTAAATATTTCCTTTTCAAAAAAAGATTTCATACATATCCAGCATATGATGCCCTAAAGCCCCAGCCGGTAGATGCCTTAAGGCATCACTTGTCCTTCAAGGGTTAAGTGTGGTTTTACTGTACTGCACATTTCAGAACAATCATTTAACGAAACTTCCTCTTCTTGTCCTCACAGAAGCCGGTCAGATGGCCAACATCCGGGTTCTGCTGCACGTGGCGTTCGTCCTCCTGGTGGTGGCGCTGCTGAGCAGCTTCGCGCATGCGGACTACAAGTCGGAGAGGATGAGGGTAATGGCGGCCGTAGAGCCCCCTCGACGACCAGCCAACTTTGCCGACCTGGAAGAGCTAAATAAATACCTCGAAGAACTACGACAATACTACACAATAATTGGGCGACCCAGGTAAGTGTGTTATTAGAGAAAACGGTATATAGCCTATGATCCATGGGCGCCGCCATGACGCCCCCCGAGTAGGTGTTCTTCACTAAAGGAGGTGAAAAAGTAGGTGTTCTTCACTAAAGGAGGTGGAAAAGAAGTGAGTGATAATTGGGAAATGTCACAACTTTAGCATTGCTCACATATTTATAGAAAGTGTTCCATATGGAAAATATCATGTCTTGGGTTTAATCATTAAGTCATCCTGCATTGGGATGGGTGTAGAGAGTCAAGGGAACCATGGTAAAATATTGAAAGGCAGTTGAATTTCGTAAGAACAAAGAGTCAGAATACAGGTTTGTCCCCCGACCACCTAGTGACTGCTTCGTGAACTAACAATGGCTCTGTCCCCTATACATACAAAATATAACCTTTATCTCACCCCTGGTGCAAGTTAAGCCATAGGGATAACGTTAGAAAATAAACATCAGTCTGGTTAGCTGACAGTACTACTCTTTGGTCGTGGCGTAGGGAATATAAGATGACGCCGTAGGCGATTGGCCAATCAGCGGTCAGGATTTCAGAGAGAAGACAAGACAATACAGAAGATTTAAGCGTCCCTAACAGTGAAACAGGTGAGATAAATCCAGAACCGCACTCAAATCATAAAATAAATAATACTCCACTAGTTTGTATAGGCCTTAATCGTCACTCGCCTTCGCCTCGATGACCATTGTGGCCTATCCAAACTCTTAGAGTATTGTGTATTTATATGATTCTCGCTGCAGTTCTATATGATTATTATCCACCCAATACGAACAGCTCTTTACAAACAAATCTGGGCCGAGTAGCAAAGCTATGAGGACCCCGTGTTTTTAGAGCTGTGTTTTCTTTTTAGATTTTCCTTTGTGAAAGTGAGAAGAATTAAGAAAAAAATAAAAACAGATGTGCATAAAAAATGAATGATATGGGTACGGGAAGAAGAACCCATCCAGCGTGAAGTTTGTGTATCTATAACAAGTTTTATGCTGGTCACAAAACTCAGCCTTACAACATCATGCCCTATTGTAGGAAAACTGACGGGGCGTATAATTTGTGAATTGTTACAAACTCCCAGACAGGCAAATAAACATGTACTTGCCCCGATGCTGTCAATCCGAGAGTGAGTGAATAACAATTCACAGATTAAATGCCTGGTCTGTTCTCCCCTTATTTTAACCCTTGGAATATTCTAAAATCATAAGAATCTACCTGTAATTGCCATTCAAAGTCTGATATGGGCATGCAGAGCTGGTCCGTACTGAGAAGGAAATTGATAAGTGTTTGGTTTGTGTCCTCGTTCGCCATCGAGTTTGGAGTGTGCAGTAATACGAACGAGGCGATAGCCAAGTGAATATTCTGAAATGGCGAATGGGGACTCAGACCAAATATGTTTCTGATTATATCTTAGTCTGGAAATATTTTTCTCTTTATCAGCTGTTGAGAACGAGTTACCGTTCTCACAAGCCTGTTGAGAACGAGTTCGTAATGTTAAGCCTATGGACATTTTTACCAGGCTAAGATAAAACAGTGTATTACACATTAGTCCGTACATAACTTCATATCATATATATGTAATGCTAAAGGGGGCAGAGGTCAGTGAGTGTTAGAACAATGTGCTAAGGTGTATAATAAAAACATGTTGTGATGACATTTAGGACAAAGGAGGTGTATTCAGAATAGACTTTGGCATTACAGCAGTTATATTGTTAATGCACCTGTGGTAAGAAAATATTCTTGTGCAAGGTTCATGTCATTCAACCTTGTGTGACGCGATGAATTTACCTAGCTATATTCAGACAATTCAATGGAGAAATAACTCTTTCTAAAAGTTCTGTTTTGCTGCTCTATTTGATGGGCCCAGAACACATTCATTTTGCCTTAATCTCATATATATATGCAGTAGGCAGAATTGTCTTGATAGTAAAAGCTTTTTAAATCTTCGAATATGAAAAAAAATAAAGGAGGACTCTTTTCTGTGCAAGGATTTATTCGAAATGGAAACGACCATAGGGTGTGTGGTTAGGTCGCGAATGGATATGCATAATTTTTGCCAGATTAATCAGTGATACTTTCAAATGCAAAGCAGTTCCCATTCAATGATTTGCGTCGATGCAGACAAAAAAAAATCGATCGGTGGTTCCCGACAGCGCATCGGTGGCGACAAATTGGCCAGTGCAGAATGGCCGTTGAGATATGGTAACTCCATCATGGCTTCTATGCCAATTTACGTATAAGATATTATTACTTTTGAGTATGATAAATATAGAACACGATTTCATGGTAGTACAGTAAAACCCCGCGTAAGCGGACACCCTCCGTTCCGGGCCAAAGTGACCGCTTACGCGGGGTGTCCACTGACGCGGGGTTTTCAAGTTTCCTCCAGCCCAATATAAATGTGTTATATACCGATGAATAGGGGAAACAGAGGTGATAATAGATATCTTAATTGGGTCCGAAGCTATTAAACATTGAATTACAAAATGGATTTTCTATGAATATACTCATACACACTGATAAAAAGAACAGATTAATATATTTTTGGCAGGGTGTCCGTCGGAGGTGTCCGCTTACACGGGGTTTTAGGCCTTTTCGTACCGAAATAACTGTCCGCTTACGCGGGGTGACCGCTTACGCGAGGTGTCTGCTTACGCGAGGTTAAAATAAACATCTAATAGAGGGAAAAAAATCCGTTCCGAGCAAAAGTGTCCGCTAACGCGGGGTGCCCGCTTACGCGGGGTGTCCGTTAGGCGGGGTTCTACTGTACATTATATCGGTGAAATATTTCTTCTTACCTACCAACACCCCTGACTCAATCCACCCCTGACAAATCGATCCATGTTGAATTTGACAGCGATAAATTTGTCGAGAAGTGATGGAACAATAGATGGTCAAGAGATCGGCTGTCGACTAGTTTGTTTGCCTGATTCGACTCAGAGAATACAGCTTATCGGTACGGAAAATCTGCAAGTGAAAACAGGGCTTATACAGCCAACGCAGGCCTTGTCAGTGTAAGGGCTTTAGTAAAATGATATAATAGGAGCAATTTCCGTTGGTCCAAAATTTGCCTTGCATGCCGGATGCCTGGTTTCTGAGAGATAGTGGTTTTATTACCATTATTTTACCGCTATATGTCATAAAGACAAGGAGTTCTTTTCAACGAGATAATTTGAAAATGTTCTTTATTTCGTAGTGAAATACGGTTGATATAAGATATAGAGTTTATGAATATCTACACAATAGCGTAGATGCTCGTAAAGGAGGTAACTACTAACGATTTCAGATATATACACCGGTTTGTGGATGGCATGTTTGACATGTATCTACGCACACGTAATGGCTGTACTTGGTATCTGGCATAGACAGTGCACTAATGTGATGTCTATATACGACGGCATAAACATTTATAGACATATAGATAAGACGTTTCAGTCTACCGGTGGATACGCCGCATTACATGTCTACATATAGGATCCACCTCCCAACAGAATGGGTATTAAATAATTGGGCAAAGTAAAAAAAGTATGTAGGTGGTGGGGCTTAGGAAATTATTTCTGCAAAGAATCGTTGAGCATAACAGCACATACACAATTTCCTCCCAATGACTGATTGTTACTGGTTATGGGTTCTAGGCCATGATTCATTCTGCCACCGATCAAAAGTACCTGGTTACATTTAGAGACAAATACGGGTAGTTATCGCAGCGCCCCCTGTTTCTATTCAATTTAACACTTGTGCTGCCATCTGGTTTCATGAAAATGTAGCAGTTTCCCATCGACACCAATAGTTAAGCACTTTCCTTCTTCAGATGTCCTTCCCATAGAAATTAGCATAGTGACATTTCTCATTTGTCCATGTTCCCAAATATCACAATCCAGAATTATTTGAAGATAGCAATAGTACATCAGTGTCATTTAGCAACAAAGTCAAAATATTGCATTTTCCTATAGACACCAATAGTTAAGCACTTACATTTTCAGATGGCCTTCCCATAAAAGTTATCATGGTGACATGCCTTTCTTTGCATTTTCTATTTGCTGACATATGGAACTTATATTTATGTTATTTGCAAAAATCAATAGAATTTAGAAATCACCCAACTACCAGCATCTGTCTTCAATTGGTGAGCCAAGAGGTCGCCAGGTGATGCCAGATTGCGTAATGCTGGGGATAAAAGTCGTCGATTGAAATTCCCATCCCCTGTTCCACCTTCCGATAAATCTGCCATAAAAGTTACAACATGTCAGCCAAACTTGGTGGCCAGAATTTGCATTTTGGTTCGTGTTTCGCGCCTAGATATATGTTCTCCATTGTCTAACCCGTGGCAATTGTCTGGTCCAGCCGATTTGTGACAGTCGCGACCCTTCCGATAAATTAGCCACCATTTCTGTCTCCACTCGGTTCCGTCTAAGTGGTTGCTCTGCTTCAGTCCAGTCCTTGACCATTCGTTCCCGCTTTCGGACCAAGCAATTTTGCTATAAGTGGGTTCTGAGAGCCAAAATACTTATAGCTTACACAATTGATAATTCCAACTTCTTTTATGGCTATATCATTAAAGAAACAGACAACAGTAAATAAGAATATGGACAAAATTGGCGTCAAGTGTGTGAAATGCCCCCAAGCATAGACTCAGGTCACACAAATGTTCTGTGGGGAGTTGTAAACCCGAACAGAGCTGTCGTAGGGAAAATCTGGTTGCCATTGTGCACTTCCTATTACTCAGACCCATAGTAGCCTATATGCCTGGCCTACATACTCACATATCAGACAAGGTAACTACAACCAGTGTTCTGGTGCAGTGCGAAATTGCATTGAGTTCGTAGCTTACCAATACTATGGATTTATCTTTTTTGAATATCATATTTCCTTGGGTCAAAGGTGTTAAATGTGTGGGATGGTTAGGAAAAAATATAAATAGCAACCTATAGTATCACTTGACCATGACACAGGCTCCTTGGAGGGCCCTTACAGTGAGTAGGAGATATACTGCTGTATACCTCCGTCAGTTGTTAATGAAACATTTCAATTGGTTACCTATTAAATTGTAAAAAGGTTGGCATTAGCTTATTTTGTATTGTTATTCATTTTACACCGATGTAATTAGGTTATTGGGGGGGAGGGATCTCCTGCAAAGCTCAAGGTTACTTCAAATCACCCGTTACCTGTCCTTTTATTCATTCGGTAAAGGAACCAGTCTAAGATCCAAAACCTCACTGCTTTGCATTGAACACACTAACAACAGTGTGAATGCGCAGCATCTTACATACAAGCTCCCCTTCACAGTGTAAAGCTTATAACCCTGGGGTTCCTTGAATAATCTAGTCATGTACATGAAGACCCTTTTCTGTACCTCTTACAAGAGTTATCGTTTAATAATATCAGAATTCGCTAAACAGTCTTAGTCGTCCACAAGGTCGTCCATAAGTGTTGAATAAAGTTCACCCACATCATCCCTGGTATCCTTGGCTTATAGAAAAGGATCTTCATGTACCGATTTCTAGCCATTGATAGCTGAAGATCCTCAGGCGGTACGAAATTCAAGAATCGACACCTATAATCGTCTAGCGTAAACGACGTGTGACCCAGCCTTTACACAGGACGATTCTGGCAAGCGATTATGGCATCTTGCACCGCATGATAACTTTCAACAGTAAATAGCTAGAAATCGTCTCGTGTAAACGCAAAGCGTGTGGCGGCTGCAGATCATCTAGTTACATCAGATTATAAAATTCAGCACCACCTGACTCTTGTTGGACATGCTCTGACGCCCACGACTATTTCAAGTGGGCTTGAACTAGTTGTCTACCTGGGCGGCACTTCTGTGAAAACTTATATAGTCATCAACTTTTGAGGTGGACATTGCCACTACATGATGACTATTGGCAATCTACAGTTACTGCGTATTTAGTCATCTCGTGTAAACGCTGGATTAGGGGATTTGTTTTAAATAAATGCCCGGGGAGGTATATAAATCCTTCCATGTGAATTCCACTCGATGTTGGATGGTGTATACAGTTTTCAGTTCTAGCGTTTTAAGCGCCATTGGTTCAACAAGAGGAGTTAAGTTGAGTTGTTATTCTAGTTACCATTCAACATTTTTATAGCATTGCCATGGATACAACCAGATAAGGCAATATGGTATTCCCTGGACATGGCAGGACAGTTTTGTCTTTTGTTGCCTCGCAACTTTTCAGAAAATTATTGCAGCTGAGTGCTGGCAATAATTCTGTAAACTATCAGAAAGTTAACAGTTTACCCTTTACCCCTTTCGATGCGACCCCTCGGCGGGTGGCCCACCTACTTAATCGTTGGATATCTATAATAAAGTGTAACATTCAACATCAGATTTATGCTAATAACTACCAAATACATTGCTTATATGATAATCACTTGGAAATTGACTTAAGTAAATGATTGAATTGCAAGCGTAGATACAAATTTATTGCCTCTAAAAAATCTTAATAAATGCTGTAAGTCAACTATTTACCCCTTTCGATCCGACCCCTCGGCGGCTGGCCCACCTACTTAATTCGACAAATACTGTAACAATATATCTTCAGTGGACGATGCCATAACGCCAGTGATGCCGGAAGTTATTCAACATAGACGTTCGATGCACATTAACATGTTACATACACAGTATTTGCTCTGATTAATGGTGGTTTTTATTAGTTGTAAACAACTATGATATGCAAATAGCGTTTGTTGTAATGACACCAATAGATGTCTGGAGGCATTCCTCGTCCCTTGGTGGGAGTGCATAGGGGCATTGTCTGTCACCTGAGTGGGTTTGTCTTCTGGCCTCACTCGGACTGATAGGGTGAAGTGCCGTACATCATTGGTGGTGCACATACAATGTATTAGGCTTTAGTTCAGGGAGGGTTACTTTAAGGTTTGGTAGGTCCTATCCACATTGAAAAGTCAGTGCACATGGAACAATAATTGGTTGTCAGGTGGAAACAGAATGTATGCCTTGGGACAAATGATTATTAGCTCAGGGCCCCGTTGCTCCTGTTTTTGTGGTATCGCTAGCTATAATCGGATCGCAATTTTATTTTTACGATTACTTTAACGATCCAACTAAAAAAGTGTTGCTCCAGTAATATCGGATCGTATCCCTATATTCCCGCGGTATCGCTATTTTTTACGATGCGATAGCGATACAACAATTCAGGGGCACATATTGAATGAGACAGGGGAAGATTCATTAGTTTTTTTAAAATGAATACAGATGGCACCAGAGTTAAAACTGATCTGACACCTGTTAGTGTGGATCGCCATTTTCTAGGTAGAAGAACAAGGGGCGGGGGATCGTAGTGCGACCATGTATCGTTATTCAGAATTTCAGACAAGGCCATCTTTAACCAAAGCAATGCGATCCGCAGACGATCCTCGCTGGTGTGAGGGTCCGCGTAAAAAGTATCGCTAAAAGCCGTATTTTACGCGGCTATGCGCCTATGCGATTACGACACGATCCGCAAAATTTCAGGAGCAACGTTTAGCCCCTCGGATCGCTATTCTGCGATCCGCAACCCTGTCGTAAACCTGGAGCAATGGGGCCCAGACAAGTTTTTCACAGACAAACACCGACCGCATTTTTTTTACAAGCTGCACATAATCATCGGGATTTTCGTCGGCAGCGGGAAAAGCGATATATATATATATATATATATATATATATATATATATATATATATATATATATATATATATATGTATATATATATAAACTAGTTGTCTTGGACGGATGATAATTATACAATTATGATATATATAAGAGACAATGTGATATTATATAACAATGATAATTAACAATAATGGATATATAATAATACCTAATAACAAGATTGCGTTTGGGCGTATTTATTTAGGCGTTAAAAATGCGCCTTGAAAAGAAAATAAATTTGGCAGGTGAGTGACGCTTCACCTGCGGGTGTGATCCGTACCTTACAGAGGTGACGCTTCAGACCGTCAGTAGGGCCACCTGGGTTTATAGTCAGATATACCCAAGGCATATCTTTACTACTATATATATATGTATATATATATATATAGCAGAGGTCAGTGCTCTGTCGTACCAGCCTGACAATTAACTGTCCATAATATAGTCTGACTGAAAAAGATTAAGTGTCCGATTTCTAAAAGAGCTACTTCATCAAAGCAAGTAGGAGCTGATGCACATTATTGTAACGGGAGACATCATGGACGTCAATATACAGTTGCGTTAGACTATTAAATCTGTAGATGCAGAAACATAACAATGAGGCTATTCATCAAGAATAGCATAGCCTTCACCATTATAAATAAACTGCATTGTCCGTCTAAGGGATTTTCATCATAGCTGCTTCTCATGTTTATGCCTGGAAGTGAATCACTTAATAATAAAACGTATCTATTTTTCTAATTAAATGAGAACACCTAGACGCTGATGCATATGAGAAACGTTTTTACTAGAATTTAACTGCAGTTTTATTCTTGTCCCGCACAAGTCTCGTTTACGAAGATAACTTCAGTCTCGTCGTTGAATAAAATGCACACTCTGTCCTCCAAGCTCTCCTAACCCAGCATTTACACTAGAAGCAAGACTAGCTAAAAGTCGTACATGTCACTGTTGTTGTCGTGGACAAACCTAAATTATAATGATCGAGGATCTTACATAAAGGCATGTTTCTGTACCTTGTGCAAGGGTTATTGTTTAATGATATTTAAGATTGTTTTCTATAACAGTATCAGCCATCCTGTATTACTATATACCTCAAAAACAGTGAAATATATACCTTATTTAAGATGTATGAGCCGTTTCAAATCCAATTTGGACACACAATGGTCATAGTGTAACGTACGATTAAACTCTGGTGCGAAGTCAGTTCTCCACATATCCGCTAGAAGACTCTATCGTATAACTGGATGAGTTTTAATCTTGACCACTGTATGCTATGACTGGAGTGAAGTCCGGAGCCAAAACTCCAGGAGTGGCATGCAGTAGTCAAGATTAAAACAAATAAATTTTTGATTTTATCCTACCCCGTCTCCTCGATTTTGGAATATTATGTGGGAAAAATTCTTTATGCCACTAGTGGCATATAAAACTCCGTATGCCAGTCAGCGTGGCATACAGCAACTCAATGTTAAGCCTATGGCATTTTATATTAAGGGTAAGATAAAACGTATGACCGACTGCAACGTGTAGTAATTACGTTAGTTACGACAGTAGGTATATAGTAATATACGATCTACAAATACTATTAGAGGGGACTAGTCCTTTCCAGCACAAAGCGGCAGCAAATCCGCTGGGAGTGTATTTTCACATAATCAATGGCTTTGAGACACGTAATCAATGGATTTCAATTCTTAATTAATGGTTTCTGACAACTAATGCAACCTTTCCACCTGCCGACTAAACACTCACTGACAATTTTCACGCTGTTCAAAAGCTGTTCGGTGGTTTTCCTTATGAAAGGTCAGTAGTACATAATGGGTGACCTGCACTGCATAAATACAGTGGACTCTCTCCATCTTTTGGTGGTAAAATGCAGAGCATCACTGATTAATTCAATGTGCTTCGATTTTGTTGGTTGGTGCAGAAATCAGTTGGTAGTGCCATATTGCATAGGGCAGGTGAGAAAATCGTTGACCATTATTGTTTCCACCTGACGATTATTGCGTTAAATTTGTCGGATAATCGGTCGGCGGTACAAAATGCCATAATCGTTGGTCATTATCGGCAGGTGGAAACGCAGCATTAGAATCAATTGGCAGTGGTTTACTCTGACTCCAGACATTTCACTGGGGACTGCAGCCTGTGCTGAGCTTGTGATGTATTCATATCAGATGATGGGAATAGAGGGAAACTATGTTCCGGTGAGAAAAAGTTAAAAAATTACTGCCCAAGGCGTCAGCCACGGAGTAATTTTTCCAGTCCTCACCGAGTAACTTTGACTTTTGCTTACCGGTACTTAGTTTCCCTATTTCTATATACCTTCAAATATCAATAAAAATGGTTATTTCTTTACCTATGATAGCCCCAAGCAAATATTGCCACCCTTATGGAGTAACTGCAACAGCTAAGTTTTCGTCCCAGCACTCTTTATATCACGTTGTCAGCCTGGGACGAAAACATAAGCCCAGGACGAAAACGTCACCCTCACTACATAACTCATAATTACTGCACCCCAGCAGCGGTATGTAATTATAGAGTGCTCGGAAATGGGTATATAGGAATAATCTTTATCTCTGACAGGCAGCCCAAATATTCTGTTTATCTGATACGGCATAGTCATAATCCAAAGGCAAAAGCGAAAGTTTGCTTTTTGTGTCTCAGCTGAGGGCTAGCAGTGGGGTTCCAACTCAGTTTCTGACACAGAGTAGAGGATACTCCGACAAAGTCTAGTCCCTACGATAAATCGATCATGATCAATCTTTCTCAGAAGGCCTGGGACACAGCCATTCTGTCAGAACCATGTCAGATTGTGTCAGAGTGTGCCAGAAACCACATCAGAACCGCAAGGTGCACTGCTACAAGAAACTTATTCAATCTGACAGAAAAGGTGATTCTCTGTCGGAAGCATGTCGGAACGCTTGTCGTAGTGTGTCGGAAGTGCAGAGGGTGCCAGATTTTCACTTCCCAACAGATGCACCGTACAGAAAGGCCGAGCGGTTAGAACAGGACATGTCTGTCTCACTTGAGCTACTCAATGGATAATTATGAAATTTCGGAATAAGATATATGTGTGCAAGTATTCACCGCAGAAATGGCTGTATTTGATGACGTTTAGGTATCTGAAAGCAACATTTTCATGTCATAATTATTATGCTGCCCCTGCTTTGTAAGCAAATATTATTGTCTGCACAACACTATGCTTTTATATGCTAATAAAAGATATTAATGCAGTATTCGTATTCAAATGGTAGGATTTTTTCTGCTATTGTTCATTGTAACTTGCTTGAGATTTGCGTTGGCATACCTCTTTTGTTCTGGAGCGTGTCACCCTCTTATTTCCGCAGAACCGACACAATGCAACACACTACGACAGACTTCTTTCGGCATGGCTATGATTTGAAAACATAAGTTGAAGCCTTATTGTAGCCGTGTCTGAGTGTGTCAGAGGCAGTGGCTCCCACTACGCGTCTGACACACTACGACAAGCGTTCCAACATGGTTCCCACAAAGAATCACCTTTTCTGTAGGAATGTACGCATTTCTTGCAGCAGTGGACTCAGTATCGGGAGTGGTTTTTGATCCACTCTGACACACCCCAATATGGTTCTGTCGTGTCATGTCGGAGTATGACAGAGACAGTGAGTGCCCGACCTTACAGGCATATCCTACAATTCACAGAAGCGCAACCTGGTGATTTTTTGTCAAAACTGGTTTCTTGGGAGTCATTCCAATTCTACATGAGGAAATTTAACATTTTGTCCAGTTCATCCAATCTCAATAGATAAAATAGGTCAATTTTCATTTGCAAGATTTATATAGGAAATATACTGAAAAATGTGGTTTTCTTCAATAATTCCAAAATGAAAGAGAGTGACCTATGGTTTTTCAAACCTAAATAACTAGTACTTTGTACATGCTATATTCTGTGAAAGCTTGAGGAAAATGACATGGGTTTCACTATGTGAAAGAATACATTTTAGAATTTCTATATATTCTAATATAGAATCATCATAATATTGATCTAAAAATCAGCACAGTGACCCCCAATTTTCAAGTCAGATATGTGTTCCACATCACTTGGAATTCATCTTATTAAACTTTCACAAAATTAACATCGGTTTAAATCTTCAAGCCGAATTGTCCGATATGCCTTTAACACACTGATATGCCATCACGTTGGGCTGCGGCGGTTCTAGCTATCATCGGGCTGGTAAAGGCCATTGATTCATCTCCTGTGCTGTGCTTACTCATGCTGGGCTTCTTCTGTTGGTGTTTCCGTCTTAAAGCCTCCTGTGTAGGGAGATCTGATCAAGGCAGGCACCTCCAGGCACCTCCAGGCAGGTCGCCTGGCTTCCGTAGACCACTGTCACCCACCTCACCCGGCGTTTACACTTAAGTCAAATACACATCTACCGACTTCGAAACATTGATGTAACTTAGTCCACGAAAAAGGAATGGCACTTGGTGCACCCCTCTCATAAGATCTCACACTCTCTAAGTGGTATTCTGTACAAGGTTTTCACTATGCTCTATGGGAGAAGAATTCTTAACAAACTAGGCTTAGAGCTTTGAGAATCCACTGGCCTGCCTCCCATGCTAAAGACATACATCAATGCAACCCAAAGATTCCTATAATCTCAGTGTTGCCACCTAGTGGGAATACTGTGTACTTGGCGCCCGAGTGGCTTTGTTTGGACTGGAATAGAGAATACCACTTATAGAGTGTGAGATCTTATGAGAGGGGTGCACCGAAGCCAGAGTTCACTGTAGAGCTTGGAAACGTGTTTGAGAGTCACAATAACGTATCCGTAGTACAAATGCACCTCACAACGCTACCAATGCACCGATGATATCTTAAGCAGCATTCTGAAATTAAATATAGTATAATTTCAGAAATATCTCATGGACACGAATGATCTTTTACAGGTATAATCAAAATATTATATCCAGCTTCCACTCTAACGTAATGATTAACCCTTACTATCTTGCAATCAAATACACATTTCACATGCACAACCTTAAGCCTGGCGTCCATCTACTACAATATGGCTCCGATATGGTCAACGATGCACCTCCCGATAAAAAATTAAAACCGCGTTGGAAGGTCACCTAATATCGGAACAGTTAACCACGTCTCTGCGATTAGGCGCCGATTAGGCACCTCTGACGATGTGACATTTCTAGACGTAAGTCGACGATTTCGCACTTACCGATTTGTCTCCGATATTTTCTTTTTGTACCGGGGCCATATCGGTAGGTCTAAATTTCTATTTTAGTAGGTGGACGCCAGGCCTTACAGGTTTCTATATATACCAAGAGGGTTAATGTCAATATTGTCGTTGGTAAGGAAAAGGCCTCAAAAATACACTCCAGAGGAATCTGAGATGCAACTGGCAGGGTGCAGGGCTGAATGTGGTAACTGCTGCCCATCTTGTCACTATTGCCCCAGACCGCTTCCCTTTGCTGCCCGTTCTGAACATTACCCTAACCAATGTAGACGCGTTCAACAAGGCCTTAGGAGGAGGGATGAATGGTACCCGCTCCTTCTATCGTCTCCCGCTGCACAAGGAGCCTAATCCACGCCCATAACCCGCAGACACTGCCTCTTTGGTCAGGATCCAGACAAGGATCTTAACAACCACGCCATCCTTTGAGCTTTCCTGCTCCTGGCTACTCTAAACAAATGGAGAACGTGATACAAACTAGAAGTAGCAGACACTAAAGGCCAGCCCCCACCTACCACGATTCTGGTCCCGATAGGTCTTACAACTCCCTTCCCAACACCATACCGATTCTATCGTGTGGTCAGCCAAAATCGTGGTAGGTGGACCAGGTTACTACGATTCCGTCTACGATACCTGACGATAGGCTGCGATAGAAAACGCCAATGGAAGAGCGCATATGTGATTGCTGTAGATATGGTATCACATGCAAATGTGACGACTGGAGACCATCCACCCAATAGTCGTCAGGTGGTGCTCGATTATGTAATATGAGCCGCAATAATCGTCAACCCAACCATTTCCTCAGGTGTTTAAATTAGACGATCTATCATCACTTACATGAGGAAGGTATTACTTCCTGCTGTCCACCTAAGCAGGCATTCACCCTTGACAATTAAAGGCGACGATTAATGAGATTTCCCATTGAAAAACCGCAGGTGAAAAACATTCAAGTTAAAAAGTTATAGCCGTAGACGCAAAACAGGTCTTCTTTGGCCAGAACGATGACTGAGACAGAATCACCCTGGGACCTGTTTCACTAATTTTGTGACATGTCTAGATGGCGTCTAGATGGTGTGTCTGGTTTCATAAGAGCTAGACATTAGACTTCGTTTTGTCCATTCTTGCTTGCACTGTTGGTTCCGATTTTCATGTCTGTCTAACACTTTTGTCACGAAACTTGTGAAACAGGTCCATGATGTGTAGATTTGTCTAACTCTTATGTTTGGGGTCTGTCTTTTCCTAAGGGCAACTACTTGTGTTGCTACAAAACTAGACAACCCCAATGTCTGTATGGTGTCACAGACATGTCACGAAACTAGTGAAACAGGTCCCAGCTGTCTAGACGACTAAATTGAAGCTGGCTTGAAAAGGTCGTCGGTCATCAAGTGGTCCACGTAATCGCCAGGTGGCACCAAATTGCATAATCTGAGGTAATCAGACAAAGTCAGACGATCTGTAGTCGCCACGCCCTTGGCATTTTCACCAGACGATTTCTAGCCTTAAACTGAAAGTCGTCAGGTGGTGCTAAATTCAGGAACCGTTGCCTATAACCGCTTCATGTAATACCGGGGACACACCAAGCGAGTGAAGGCAGCGATCTCTGGAATTGCCAACACAAATTGGCCTGTATGCGAGATATTATTTCATAGGAATATCTCCTGTCTATTATTTAGCATCTTGGAAGCAATAATCAGGTGAAATATGAAATAATAGCTCAAATATAGGCCGTTTTGTGTTGGCGATTACGGAACTCGCTGCGTTTCTCGCTTGGTGTGTCCCCGGCTTAAACGCCGGGTTCAAGCGATAACAACAGAGACTGTCCCAGCCCAATAGTGATTGGGTCTTTAGCCGCAGACACACTAAGCGAGAACTGCAGCGATTTCCCAGAATCGCTAGCACTGATTAGTGTTAGCGATTTATAAATGGCGTGTATGTGAGCTGTTATTTCATATTTCACCTGATTATTGCTTCTGAGATGCTAAATCATTGGTTTGAGATTGCTGCCGTTTCTCGCTTGTTTTATCCCCGGTTTTATCCCCGCAACGTCGTGACGATCACTAAGACGGTCTCCCAATCAGTCACACTTTTACTGAAATCACTAATAAAGATGTCATTGTCTATAAAACACCACCCTGAATTTGTCAGCTAATTACAATTTCCTTCTCATATCTCTACTGGTTCGCTCCTGGTTCATTTATCATTCCCAGGTTTTTCTTGGAAACTGTCCGCTACATTCAAAGCAATTAGCCAAGGATCCGTCAAAGCGGCCACCTGCTCTTTTATGACAAATAGGTATCCCACCTTTACCTTGCACAGGTAAAACTCTCTGTTTTCCGCCAAGAAATCTGAAAATTGTGATAAATCTTCCAAACTAGATCTAAAAGTATTTCATGGTAAGGGCATCTATACGGCATAAAGCCTATGAGCCATGGGGGCTGCCATGATGCCTCCCCTTCCCCCCCGAGTATATATTCTTCAGTAATGGAGGTGAAAACGTAGAAAGTAGGTGTTCTTCACTAATGGAGGTGCAAAAGTAGGTGTTCTTCACTAATGGAGGTGCAAAAGAAGTGAGTGACAATTGGGAACTCTAGCCTTGCTCACATAAGTATATAAAAGATACCATGTGAAAACATCATGTCCTGGGTTTAATCAATATCTCTTCCTGCTCTGGGATAGTTGTAGAGAGTCAAGGGGACCATGGTAAAACATTAAAAGGCAGTTAAATTTGGTAAGAACAAAGAGCCAGAATATAGATATGTCCCCCCAAGGGGCCTGCCATACTGCTAGCCCACCCTGTGACTGTTTTATGAACTGATAATGGCTGTGTCCCCTGTGGGTCAAATAGCTATTGTGCTTTGGAGAGAGCCATCATGCCAGACATCATCAAACAAAACACCTAGTGCACCAAGTCTCAGCTTGCTATAGAGTGGTTTTAACCTCAAGATTGGTTTTAACCTCAAGATTATCTATGGATCATAACAACAGATAGCAGGAACTGTCCCTGACTGCATTGCTGCTATCTTAAAACTAAAAACAAATAGAAAGTTCATCATTGATGAATGAGCGTGCAAGTTTAAATGAATAACGATTAAAAGGTTTGAGTTACATTCAGTTTATGGATCGTTTTCTGTAACCACTTGCACCCAGTAAACTTGCCATTTCTGTAACTGCCTGAGTCTATCTATAGGATCCAAACATATCAAACACCAGTAGGTCGATGAGGTATTTCGGTCTTGAGTAATTGGTCATGGTCTGCTGGGCATGCCTCTCAGACCCTCAGACACTGGCACCCTGCTCCCTATCCAATAGCGAATAACACGCATATAGTGAAGGGATAGATTTTTCTCAGCACGCTGAAAGTGTATGTTAAAGCGGAGACACACCAAGCGAGAAACGCAGCGAGTTCCATAATCGCCAACACAAAATGGCGTATATGTGAGCTATTATTTCATATTTCACCTGATTATTGCCTATAAGATGCTAAATTGTAGCCAGGAGATATTCCTATGAAATAATATCTCACATACACGCCAACATATGTTGGCGATTCCAGAGATCGCTGCTTTCAATCGCTTGGTGTGTCCCCGGTATAAACGCTGGGTGACACCACTGGCTTGACGATCTACAGTCGCCACATATTCAGTCGTCTAGTGTAGACGCTGGGTAAGACTGTTGGTTTTCATCGTAGACTAATTGTAGTAACCCGATCAACTGCCACAATTTCAGCTGACCTTCTGATGCGATTTAGATTTTTCATCAGGAGGTGCATTATAAGGTTTATCGCAGACGACAGTGGACACCAGGCTTTACTGAGGCCATCTTAGAGAACTGTGCCGTTGTATCCTGTTTTGATTTTAAATAATAAATCTGAACTTTTGACATTAACTCCTCGCGTCAATGCAGGAACGATGATTTATTTGGTCAGGGAGTTGAACATACAATGACTTTTTTTTAAAATCATGTTGAATAAGTTAATAACTGGCCCCATATGGCTTTTCATCTTGTCTGTATGGAATTTGTATACAGTGTTGGACGTAGGTTTTTGTTGTATTGTGTTTGGAGCAATAGTGTACGACAATACGGCAAATGACAACAGGTGTCCAATACCTCTGTCCTTTCATACTCTGTCCAGGGTTTCTGTAAGGTATGAGAAGGAAACTGTTATAGGATGCCAGAACACCAGAGTTTCGAGATGATTTGTAGATCAGAGAATGGAAACGAGACATGCGGAGAAATGCCTTACAATTAATTTGGACCACCATTGACCAATTTTCTCACAGATACATAAATATAATCGAAATGCTTTGTTTTCGTCGGTGATTTATCATTTTTTAATGTGAAAATTGAATTGGTATGGAACTTGGAGATACAGTACAAACAATGTGTGAACTGAACCAACACTGATTCATTGGTATTGATGTATATTCGGTGGCCCCAACGATAGACTTGTAGGATACTCAAAAATGTCGGTGCCGTTTCAACGGGCCAATAGAAACGAACTTTAGGTATCAATAAGACAAACAACAACAGGTGAGTCAAACATCTCCAAGCCATCACAGAATTCTCTATGCAAGGGTCCCTTAAGGCCCAGTTTTTATCATCCACCTAATACAAAGTGTCCATAGAAAACACATAGGGAGTTTGTATGGACATACCCGGCGCATACGGATATGTTGTATGCTCCGGGTGGCGCATACGGAAAAATAGTGCGTACGGAAAAATAGTGCACAACCAATACAAACTGATATCAACATGCCACATGTCCAGAAAAGTTGGATGATAAATACAATATAGACTGGTTTCAGATAAAAGCGGTTATATGCTCCTCAGAGTCGACTCTGCGCAATATCCTCGCATATGCTCGGAAATTACTACGCGTCAACTCCCCGGAGCATACGGCCGCTTGCATCTGAAACCAGTCAATATTGTGTATATATGCACCTGCCGATGGAAAATGCACTGATATTTTATCAGGAAGGGTTGTGTTGGTCAGAGGTGCTCCCCGAGATAATATCAGTACCACTTAAGGCCCGTTTCCATTGACCGACGAAGATTGCTTAGACATTTTGAGTTACACACTGACTATGGGTCCATATAGTAAAATCGCTGAGGGTAGTAGATTTCACTCAATGAACTAGCTTACACTCAGTGGTGGGTGGTGCCACATTGCATAATCTAAGCAGAAAAAGTCGTGGGGCATTTCACGACCTTGGTTGTTTCCATTGACCGATATTGGGTCCACAGTGCCAAAAGTCCGTCGGTGGTTCCTGACTGTAGATCGGTGAAGGGAAATCGGCCAATGGAAACGGGCCTTTAATGGTGACCTGACCGCGTTGCGACCACGAATAAAGAGATTTTTTTCCGATCACGGAGATATAGCAACCTTCATTGGAACGAAAAAATCCACCACTCCACATATATCTCATATTCAAATCACCGACATAAATGCTATAATACGCGAGACAAATCATCGCTTTTTGATAATGTGAATTATTTATCTGCTGGCTCATTCCTCGTAAACTCAGTCAGTTGTGACCCCTAGAAAGCAGGACGAAACTTTCTGTCTCCTCTCACTGAGTCTAATCTCAAACGTCATGACGTCATGACGTTAGAAATCCCAGCATGCATCACCCATTCCACCAACTGTCATATTCTGGACGGAGACATATTTGTGGAGGTCCCTGCGTTTAACCTCTAGAGGCCCGTGCTACATCCCACACAACAGCCGACATGATGCTGAATTATAGATTGAAAACGTTTTTTTCTCAGATGATGAGTTCCAAAGGGATCTTTGTAATATTCCCTCGGTATGTGTTTCTCTTTGATTCTCCTAAATATCTATAAAAAGAACCGGTAAATTGACACGTCTGATGATGAATCTGGACTTTTTGTATCTCTCATGCAGGGTCTCGAGCAAAATTGACTGATTTAGAATACCATTTTAGTGGGAAATACAACAAAAAAAGAGAGAATTCAGATTTAAATAGAGTGGTGCTCTCATCTATCATATTCCAGTTAAAATCCAGTGGCTGAAAGTAATCACTAGCACGAATAACTGGCCAAGGATTAAAACACTATTTAAGCCTAATTTGGTGTTACCACTTGATTATTGCCACCAGTTAGGTCTGGCGTCCACCTACTATGATAGAATTTTAGACCTCCCGATATGGCACCCGTACAAAATGTCAAAATCGGTGCCATATTGGGAAGGTGCAAAATCGTAGACATATGTCTAGACGTACCAAGCCACCATGCATTGTATGAGGGTTTTATCGGTGTCTAATCGCAGAAACGTGATCAACTGCCACGATTTTAGGGCATATTCCGACGCGATTATGGATTTTTATCGGGAGGTGCATCGTAGGCCATATCGGAGCCATATCGTAGTAACTGGACATCGGGCCTTATGGTATTTAGTCTACCGATTATGTGATATTTTTGGTACAACAATCGTCAGTCGCAAACTAAAAAGGATCAAAGATTTTTCTCTCCAACCTCACCTCATATGGCACCACTGACCAACGTTTTAGCTTAGCCCACAGAGGAAATCATACCAGGCCGAATTCATTGATGACGGTGACCACTTTCATAGTTCTGATTGCACATTATCGGGTGGGGTATTCATTGGCAGATAAATACGCCAAAAAAAATATTGACATTGCTTTTCAATTTACTTTTTTGTTAAATGGAGCTCAATCTAAAATCAACGAAAAAAAAGTATTCTGAGCCCCCCGATTTTATCGGATTCGAGGCAGTATCTTTTCTGACTCGAATTTGTATTCCAGCTTATTCGAGCGATCCTCAACCCCTACAAGAATTGGAGGATCGGAGAAATCAACCCGGAAATTAACTGCAAAATATCAATTGAGACTATTCTAGAGAGACATTTCCCCGTGTGGTGGGCGAGCAAAACGGGACAGGTGGCATTCATAAAAAGTCCTGCGCTTTTCTTAATGCTTTGTGCTTTTATTGTCTTGTCCTACGCCACACATATTGGCGGTCGGATGGGACCGTCTTCGACTGAACATCTCTTCGGCCTATACCCGAGTGTCAGCCGTGAGAAAAACACGTCTTTACGACCCTTCTCTATAGGCTCTGTGCACTTTTTCTGTGACATATGCCACACATCAGCAGTCAAAGAGTGAATGCCCCCGGTAAGATTTGCCAATGGCGTGTGCCAGAGCGTTATATTCAATAACTAGGAGCAAATGGTATACATGTATTCATCATTGATGAATGAGCTTGGAATTATAGAAAAATAACTTAGCTTGGATTATATATAGTCTATAGGTAACCCGCTTGCACCCAGTCAAGCTTACATTTCTACTAGTGCTTTTCCATGAGCCAAATATATTAAACACCAGTGGGTCAATATGGTGTTTCGATCCCTAGTAATTGGTCAACCAATCGCAAGAGTTCTACTCTACCCTGTAAGTTCATAGGCATAAGTTATTCAACTGACCCCTGAATTCCCTAATTTCTTTACCACACTGACAAGTAAATAGGGATGGGGCCACCTAGAAGACGTGTATATATTGAGGAGCGGGTGCGTAAAGGGGGCGTCCACCAACCACGACAAGGCTACGACAATGGCTTCCCGACGAGGTCCACGATTGGCCTACGATTGCAGGCCTTGTCATGGTTGGTGGACCCCAGTTCCCAACAAGAGTCTACGACAAGGCCAGCACGAGGCCATGATTGGAAGCTTGTTGGGAGCCTTCCGACAAGGCTATGACCATATCAAACATGTTTGATTTTTTCCCACGACTTGACCCTTGTTGTGGAGTGTCACGACATGTTGGGAGTGTGCTGCAGAGGTCTACGATAGGAAATTTTGCTGTAGCGTGCACTTCCCGACACGCCCTGACAATGCTGTTGTAAAGCCTCCATTCTTACGACAAGGCTGCGACAAGCACCGATACAAGCTTTCTTGTCTGCGCTTGTCGTAACCTTGTCGTGGTTGGTGGACAACACCCTTAAGGCCTGGCATCCACCTACTACGATATGGGTCCGATATGGTCTACAATACACCTCCCGATAAAAAATCAAAATCACGTCGGAAGGTCCCCTAATATCGGGGCAGTTGACCACCTTTCACCGATAAAAAACCCATATAATGCGTGGTTGATTGGCATATCTAGACATATGTCTACGAGGTTTCATGAATAGCCTCTATGTAAACTTTACCTTTCGCTTAGCTCAGTTCTCAAGTAATTGTAAGAGAAATATTACAAAAAAAAGCATACAACTAACATTGAACTTTCCTTAGTTTCACATGAAGAGATATGTCACACACTGAAGGACTGCTGGTCTTATACATTGTCTTGGATACTTTATCCGAACAAAGACGCCTGTGCTTTAAGTGCGTCGGATGTTGATGTACAGGAGGGGCCATCTTATAAAGGGCATCGCTGCTACTTCCCCTCACACTTCCCATGAGCTGTCTGGGGAATAATGGGGCTCCCCACCTATACAACATGCAGCCAGAACAAATACTTCAAGAAAGGACATGGGAGAACTAGCAGAGCGAGGCATGTATGCGTCTGCTGTATCATATTTCCTGTACATGTAAAGTGGCGAGGGTGTGAAGAAGGAAGTGACCACATATAAGTTCCCTTTCAGAAGTAAGAACCAATTCAAAAGATCTGAGGTTTTCTGTACATGTCTGGAAAAATTAGATTTGTGTTAAAGCTAGTGTTCTCCTAATAACTATAGCTAATGGACGCTTTGCTCTTTTTCTGTTTAGAAAAGGGATCAACATGAAATAGGATCTTTTTCTTGATACCTGTATCTCGCAGACTTCTAAGAGGAAGAGGGATATGTAGAACTGGAGGAGATTTTAGCAATCAATTCACCATCACCTATTAAGAAGGCTTCTTTGTACTCATTCAACGAAGCTGACAAACACATTCCACATTATACAAAGTTCATATCAGTAGTGTCTCCTACAAAGGGGTTATTCCATCTGGCTGAATTCTGAGCCGAAATATAATTATGACAGTGTTTGATTTACTATTCGGGATTTACTATTGGTGTAATGGAACACAATACCCAGTGGGATAAGCTACCGCTAGCCACCGTCGGCCGCAGTCGGAAGCACAGTTCCATTATGATTGAGTAACCGAACCACATCGATCCTAGTACACCCGTATTCCGCTAGGAGTTTAAACTGCTAGTGTCCTCTGGTGTCTGATGTGTACATCTTCACAGCCATGACCTTGACCCCTGGTATGTCCGCCCAAAGAGTCGCTATTCGAAGGTTGGTGGTGTTTTGAGGTGATAAGGATTGTAGATCTGGCGTTAGTATACCAACAAAATAAACTGGTGATTCCCAGCTGCAGATCGGTGGTGAAAAATAAGCCGATGGGATATATCCTTTTGCTGCACTTCGTTTCCTTAGCCTTCTATTTGCCGCCCATATAAGGCCAAGATGATCATTTTGTGAGCAAGTTAGAAAATCATCCACGTATATGGTGACGATGAAATCATCTGATTAATCATTGTACAGCAGAAATCCTCAGAATACCGTATTGCAAAATCCTTGGGCTGGACGGATTGACAAATAGCTTGGTGGATTCTGATTTTGGAAAGCTCAACATAGCTCCATTTCCACGCACAATACTCGTTATGGATTGTGATTGAACGACAGCCATGTTTCTAAACTTCATATCACAACAGCAGATCAAACAAAATGCAGTTTCTCTCTTTCCTTTTCTAGTTGATATTTGGTAGTTTCTTCCTGTGTTAATCTCTCATCTAGATTCCGCCTGCCAATAAATATACATATTCTTGTCATCGGTAGCAATTTGCTTAATGGATTCAGAACAGGAATCTGGGCTCTAGTGACTTTTAACTGTGAATCATCAAGAAAAGGACCACTCAATCCACTGATTATGTCAGCACTATTATCAAAGACATTTTTGGGGAATTGAGCGTGGGTCTATCTTCAGAATGTCTTAACTCTAGTTTGTTCATTTATATTATAATATACTCATCCATATCTAGTAGCGTTTGTCTGGTTAAAAAATGACATCAACCAGATGGAAAGCATCAATATTTGATAAATCGAATTAGTTTCATCTTAATTGCCTATGCAATTAGATTTTTACTCATTTCTTACTTAACATTAACCTCGCTAAAAACCAGATTCAACGAAGTGAAACATTCAAAGGGGAGGGGAAATCTATATACTCTGTTTATGATTGGTCTGTATTGAATTGGTTTTTATATTAGCCTGGAATAACTGTCCATAGGCTTAACATTAGGAACTCGTTCTCAACAGGCTTGCAAGTACGGTAACTCATTCTCAACGGGTGATAAACAGATAGATATTTCCAGGCTAAGATAAAATCAGAAAAATCATATATATATATATATATATATATATATATATATATATATGCTATTGGTGTATAATATATATCTATATATCCATGTATCCTTACTTCTCATTTCATACACACTACAATACATCCAACAGGATTCAATAAAGATTACTTGCCCAGGAAATTCAGGTGTTTTTTTAACGTTTTCTCTCTGGTCTCCCTCCAGGTTCGGTCGCAGCGTACACGCATCTGGTGCAGCACGGCGAAACGACGACTTCTCCTGAGACCTCGATCCAACCCGTCTTGTCTGCTCTCTTTGCAAAGTAAGTGGGCTTTTCCTGACTGCCTTTTACGTCAGTCCTCGTTGAGCTACTGTTGATGTGCTCACAGGGCAGGCTAGCGTTGTGAACTCAGTATACTAGGCCGGTTTAAGGCAGTTCTCGGTCACATAAACAGCACTGTGTAGGTATGTCGTTCTTTGATGTAGAATATTCTGGGAACTGTGAATGGCCTTTATCATATCCCTGCTACTTTTTCAATGGGAAACCCGAAACTAACATTTGTCAAATGACGTCATTTGAAAAGCGACCAATGATTATTACTGATTATCGGTGAGTTTTATGTTATTTTTATTTATTGTTATGGGGTAGGATAAATTCTAAACCAAACTCGAGATAGTCCTGTTGTTTATCACACTCCGGCAATGTCGCGTATCACTGCACTCGGCTTCGCCTCACGCAGTGTACGCGACATTGCCGTCATGCAATAAACAACAGCACAACTAACTCTCGTTCGGTTTCACCTAAGTATGGCAACCTGTGTACAAAACCATAGATTTTTGTCTATATGCACATATTTTTGTATAGATATTGTAGCGAATATCAATAAAAGACATAACAAGGAATTAGAGTTTTTTTTAATTTTTTTTTTATCAAATTTTATGCAGGGTATAAAATACATATGTAGTTCTAACCGGGTAAACCCTGCAGTGTCCATTGTTCTTGATATGCTAAGTTGCTATGATGTAGCTGAACAAGCTTGAATATCATTAAACAATAACCCTCTTGCTAGCTCTCCTTGTACCCTTTTCCTTCGCTGGCAAAAGTTATTCAGCAAACCCCAGGGGCCCGTTGACTAGTCTTAGCTCGTACGTATGACCATTTTCCGTACCTCGTACAAGGGTTATCGTTTAATGATATCTAAGTCTAATTGCCAAGACAATATTAGCCTCCATATTGTCGTCCATGAGTGTTGAATAAAGTTCATTCACAGCGACAAGTAAATGTATGTAAGCTTCAGGTGACATATTTGTATATACTTAAATAATTTCTTTGAAATATTTTGTCTCTTGTAAATGAGCTTAGCCCTTTTATTTCCAGAATTTATTTTACGTAGTTTGCATAAGGATACGTCCATTCATATCCACTACAGTTTATCTGGTTCGAAAAAAATACCTACCGACATGTTCAAAAACATCAATCTCCAATAGATCAAATCATTTTCACATTCATTGCTGACACAATTCCTGAACAACCTACAAAAAAAGGAAAATAAAATCGAACTCAGAAGATACACTCAGAAAACAATTGGATTTCTTTTTACAAATCTTCAAACCTTGACAAATATATCCACCTGCTTCTGAGGCAATACAATAATCTGGATTTTCCATTTCTTCTCATTTCAAACATATTGGGAAACAGAAGAAGATGGTCATGTGATGCCCCATCCTGTAAGCCTTCCTCGCCAGTTCTTCTACACATAACGACACGCACAGGCTCCGTGCGGGAGGTGCCTCTGCACCCTGCCTTGATCTATGCTCCCTCTCCCACGCCGTTTACAAAAGATGACTGAAAACTTGACGTCTGGCGAAATGTCGTCAGGTGGTAACCTCCGAGAAAAAACACGTCACCAAGAATCGTCGACCCGAGAAGTGGTTGGAGCGTTTACACTGGACGATTTATTCTCGTTGTAATTATGAATGTATTACTTCCTGCTGATCACTTAAGACGGCATTTACACTAGACGATTATGGGGGGCGATTCTTAAAGGTAAACCCTGCCTAAGGTACAGGTGAATGTGTATTTATACCCCATTAGAATTGCAGGTTTAAATTGAGTTAAGTGATAATTGGTGATTGTTGACACAAAACTTGTTTCTGGTTAAAAAGCGAGGTGGTTGACAATTGAGTTTTTACAGAATCGTCAGATGTCTAGACGATTAATCTGGATTGAAATATTCATACAGCCTAAAATCATCAGGTGGTATCAAATTGCGTAATTTGACATAATCTCTTTTGGCATTTACACTAGACGATTTCTAGCCATTTCCGGAGCTGGAGCCATTGACTGTGCATTAGTGGTGTTAAATTAAAGAACGGTGGCCTATAATCGTCTAGTGTAAACGCTGATCCATTACCACCACTAACAACAACACTACAGCTGTCACCTTATCCCAAGCCCCTGGCTATGTCGCCGGCATGTCACACAATAATTAAATCCATGGAGAGTTTGTAACATGAACATGACTCGATCGGACCCTCAATTGTCTACACGAAGGATAAATACATAAATGATGTTTTTTTCCTCAGAAACTCCATTCATTACCGGACAATTAAAAGTCTGGCACCACGGAACATAGACTTAATTGGGAACAAAAAGAGAAGGACCCTCCAGGAAACCTTCATTAGAGCGAGCAGAATCGTGATGTGTGACTGTGTGTATTCATTATGTTAAGAAAAAACTGCGAGTCCAAAGATCTTTTTAATCGATGCTGTATAGTATTTATTGTCTAATAAAGATTCAATGAAGGATTTTTGTACTGAATGTGTTCTGCTTATCAGTGAAAAGTTTATATTTACTTACTTCTCAACCTTTTTTTTTCTTCTGTGGCTTCACTTTCACTGTGCTGAACTGCCTGTGAAGAGGCAAAGTGTTATCGTATATATTAAGAGACAGGAATTTACAATCAAGGAGCTCACTGTGGAAAACCATACATGATTGAAATGGTGTATTGGAAAGATAATGGTGATACATTTAGCTTCATACAAATCATATAAAATCTAAGCCGATTAAGATATGAAGATAATGTTATCTAAGCAAGTAAGACATATTTTTCAATATAGATATACTTTAATTAAAAAAGAACAAATGAGACCATATGTTCCTCTACCATTGGCTAGAATCACTAGATAGGAGTCATCCATAAAGAATGTACGCAACATTTCTGTAAGATTTTATCCTCACAGCAAGTATATCCCCTTTTTATCATTTTCGTCCAGTTATTGTTTATTCTGGAGGAAGCTACTAGGGTTAATCAACCATATATTCAGGGCCAAGCGATGAGTTTTGAAATCATGTAGTGATAACGTTGGTTACATTTCATTAAAGACATAGTTATTTCTTAAAATGACAATCTAGCAGGCTTTGTTATATATGATAAGACATATGCAATACGGATTTTCCCCATAGGATATTCCAGTGCTATGTCGCAAAGAATTGAGAATAGGATGGACACAAAATATCCGAATGAGTATTAGAAGGAAACCCACGAGATTGCAAAAGCTTGGTCCGGAGCTTCGTGAATTACTCTGCGGTCAAATGAGGTGGAGCGCTGACCAAGTTATTTTCATCGAGAGGGTTTCTGATTATATCTCACCACATATAACATTACTTGTTGATAAAATGAATCACCCAATTAACCATTGAAGATTACAACGAGACCCAGGGATGATGTGGATCCACTTTATTAAACACTTATGGACGACCTTTGGGCAGGTAGAACAGTCTTTACCTTGAATATTATCTCGCACGAGGTTTCGTTGTATGATGTCCTTTCGCAGGTATAAGTTATTAAACATACCCCAGGTTGGAAGGAGTTGGCTGAGAGGGACAATGTTTTATGGTACCAGGTGGGAGCCTGGAATATTCGCCTGGGTCCGGAGGGAGGTGGGTTGGCAGGAAGAAAAAAATGGCTTTTTGCTGTGACCCACTTGAAAACCAGCTATTTTTATAACTGCTTTTGCAGGTGTCAATCACCAGTAGGTCAATGAGGTGTTTCAATCTGTAGTGATTTGTCATGGACAGACACGGATAAACTGACCCTCTTCACTTTACCAATGCTCTCCGAACCAGGGGCCCGTTTCATATTCTAGGATCGTACATGAAGACCCTTTTCTGCACCCTATACTAGTGTTATGAGAAAACGTGGTTACTGAGCCCGCACGAGTGGCCGTTCGAGGTCATTTTATGAAAAAATACGGCCCGACGCCGCAGGCAACAAGTGGAGACAACAATAGTGGTAACAATCAGTCTAATGTCATGTCACCTGAACTCAGATTTTAAGTGCTGAGGTAACTCATATGATGAATACCTCCTTAACTACTGGAAAAATAACCTTATCATGGAAAGTTGGCACAGTTATACCAATACCAAAGAGCCCAAATGCTAAGGAAGTTAGCCAGTGGCGCCCAATTAGTATCCTCCCACTTCCGGGAAAACTACTTGAGCATATAGTTCATGCTAGATTGGTTATGTAACCCTTCGCTCCACCAACGGACATTGAGGAGAGTGGTTGGTGGGTTTTAGTCCTAAACAAATCAGTCTACTGATCGTCTTCCACTTTAGGTAGCAAAAAGGCAACAAAGACGACCATAAAGCCCAATGCCCATCTACCGATTAAGGGTTGAACGATTAGTTTGCAAATCGTATAGGAGTCGGTGAACTTGTCGCAGGCAAATTACGTAATACCTCAGCCCACCCAATCAAGCCTCATTTACCAACGTTCCATTGTCGGCGACTAGATTTATCAACATGTTGATAAACTTTTCACCACCAATTTTGGAACATAAAACCCACAACTTGTCTGCGACAAAAGCACATCTGAAGGAGGTGGTTCACTAATCGGTGGCTCACCCTTGCCTAGCTGTGCTACATCTACCGACTACGGCCGACTCTGTTAGGATGCCCTGGCTGAGACAAATTACCGTCTGTTTGTCGCCGACAAAGGTACATGAATGTTCCCAAATCGGTAGATGGGCATTGGGCTGAAAGAGATATGTGGACTCATGTGTACTTGATGTTGTGGAGTAAATCCTTTCTCTCAATTTTCTTTTTTCTTTGTATGATGTATGAAAGAATGTCTTGTCTTGTATTGTCTATGACCTGTATGGGAAGAACGTCCTAGGACGACATATTGTGTCTATTTATGTCTATCCTTGTTTACTTGAGTGAACTAAATACAGAGTTACCACGCAGATAGTGAAGGGACATCTTCCGCAGCTCACTCTTTTTATAACTATACACAGAGTACCTGAACATGTCCCCGCTCTAAATAAACAAAACTGCGGCTGTGTTTTAATCCTGAAACGTATCCAGAGCGATGTCTTGACACATCTTCATCATCTAATCCGCCATGATATATTGGAGACTGAAATATGTCATATCGGGATGCTATTCCCGAGTCGTCCCTGCCATGTGGCTCGGGTGCCATCGAGGAGGCTCATGGTGCATATAGATCGAGGTCTGTAAATGTCAACAGGTGTGAATGGATTTAAACGGAGCTACACGTCAGGGATAAGGTATGATCATGGAAGGGGGCAATATATGTATGCAGAATCGTCACATAACATTCAAGAACCAGATGCGGGAATCTTGACGGAAGAAAGAGGTCAGAGATGATTTGAAAACCTTATCAAGGACTGCTTCAGGAAAGCAAAATGTACACCATAGAATGTGATAAATTTAGAAAACAGTTCTGATATCTTGGTTTATCAAACAAAAACACTGGGATAGTTATTGTAGAAATACCATATGATGCTCATTTTCTTTTATCCTCAAGGTTATATTTTATTCTGAACTTACTTGAATAGTTATATTCTATTCTTTGCTTAATTGAATAGTCGTTATCTCTATGATGATTACTCACTAGAAGGAGAGAGAGAGAGAGAGAGAGAGAGAGAGAGAGAGAGAGAGAGAGACAGAGAGAGACAGAGACAGAGACAGAGACAGAGACAGAGAGCCTGAGGGGGAGGGAAAGAACGAGAGGGATAATGCGGGCAGGAGGGATACGAAGAGAGAGAGAGAGAGAGATAGAGAGAGAGAGAGAGAGACAGACAGACAGACAGACAGACAGAGACAGAGACAGAGACAGAGACAGAGACAGAGACAGAGAGACAGAGAGATTAAAGACATATCCTATAATTCACAATGGCCTGCAAGGTAACTTTTTTCTGTCTTGATAATTTTTAATCCAAACCCATTCGTTATGATATGTCTTTCTACAACTCTTTGGGAATCATCATATTCATTTTTCAGAATAATAACATGGATATTATGCCTTTATGTGATGCCATCGGCCTTGAAAACATTGTCAATGTTGTGCGCATTAGACTTATCACTAGAAATAAGCAACAACTACAAATCATTAAAAAAAATCACTAACTACATAAATCAACGTCCTATCTCTATGTGGCATCATTTACTGCAGTGGAAATCCTGCATTAGCACTAACAGCTCCTGTGTCCCTTCTTCATTGCAATCTTTAACTCTAAATATGTTTAATTAAGCGACTCCTGATGGGTAATGAAATTGAATCTTTCAAATATTCAATAGGAGCGTGGATTCTAATTCACTGTGCAAAAACCACTCGTTTATTCCTACATATGCCATCGCGGCAGCGCATGTATCGGCTGTATATTGACTTGTTTTCATTTGTATACGTCCACATTTCACACCAGCGTTTGAGGCGTATACAAAACTGTTTCCTTTTGAATACGGATACGTCTTGGCTGTATTTCACACCTGGCATTTACGAGAGGAAACATCCTCTACGCAACATGTATACGCTGGGCTTTTTATATATGTTTGGCATATATGTATACTGATAAAAAAGGTAACTACCCCCCCCCCCCCCCTGTGGTGATGTTAGTGGTATGTAGATGTTAGGCCCACCGCCCGACTCCCTACACTCACTCAACCAACACTGGTTGCACAGGATTTGCTCGGCTACCCCCGGCTACCCCCGGCTACCCCCGGCTACCCCCGGCTACCCCCGGCTACCCCCGGCTACCCCCGGCTACCCCCGGCTACCCCCGGCTACCCCCGGCTACCCCCGGCTACCCCCGGCTACCCCCGGCTACCCGCGGATAGGTGGAGAAGTCCTAGTCCCTTGGTGGTAGAGGTTGTGGTGGGGGGTTGGGTGGGGGTTAGGCGGAGGTTAGGCAGGGGTCTCAACTTCTTAACCCTTTAACAGCAGCATGATGCCTCCAGGCATTCCCCTGGCTACAGCAGCATGATGCCTCCAGGCATTCCCCTGGCTATCGCAGCATGATGCCTCCAGGCATCATAGAGGCATCATTGATACTTATATACAAAATTCAATAAATAAACAAAATAATTGTTTGAATTGACAGAAATGTTGACATAGTAAAAACGGCATATTGACCTTTGATTTGGTATTACAAAATATCATCAGCTACCAAGGTAAATTACTCAAATCACATGACACATCATGTGACATTGCTATTTTCAAAAAAAGGTGCCTGCTGTAGCAGGGTCGTTTGGGCAGGCAATGCCGACTGTACAATGGTGGTCAGAGGAACTGGGTGCTGCAGGGAAAGGGTTAAAGGCTTATAAAGGCTTACATCCATAACCTTACAGAAGAGTGGTGTTTGAAAGTAAAATATGTCAAAAAAACGTTTAAAAAACCAATTAAGGCTGGGTTTATTATATGTATTTAATGAGAAGATAATAAATAGGGATTTAGAAGGATTTTATAATCATAATTTATATTATAACATTGTATTTTCCATATACCAAGGACTTAATGACTAGTTGTAGATATGGGAATTATTGCCTATATATGACGTATATGTGAACGCAATATGGACGCTTATATACGCATATAGATGAGGCGTATACATACACACAGGAAATAGGACGACCTTGTATACGCAACAGCTAACCTATATTTACGCCGGGCATACATGTATAAAGTGGTTAGTTTCACGCAGTGATTGGCATACATTTTAGACAAATTAATTTGATCTAGGACAGCGACACACATAACCCCCATCACCCCAAGTTCTCTATTCATTCAGAGAAATGATTTGAAATAACCATTAGTATATTACTGTCTACCATGAGCTAGATATAGAAAACGAATAAAATTCAAAATTATATATGGAAGTACAACATATATACAAGTGACGAAAGGCTAAATATAGAAGGTTTTACCTTTTGTAGCTTTTATATAACAGATACAAGCAGAATGAAACCACAATAATCTACAAAACAATTGTCACAAAAATATTTAGGAAATATGTCAAATAATCCTATTAAATTCTCATACATTTCATATCTTTTTTCCTTGATATTCTTGATGCTCAAAATGGTAAAGCGGGCCGTGCATGTCACACGTGACCGTACGTCATATTTGTTTCACCGTGAATTATGATTTATATATATATTCTTTTGAAGGTTTTTATTTATATGTCTAATAAGAACGAGGATCTTATTAGGATATAGGCCGCACACACCAGATGGAGCCCGTGCTGGTTTGGATCAGCAGGACCGAGTGAAGGACCCCTAGCGGACTAAATAGTCAACGTGGAGACAGAAATAGAGGACTGGGACCTCACAACTCTCGGACCACCAACGTGCTCGGACCTGCCCGCCAGCTATCCTGAAATCTCTGCACTAGGCCACGATGGGCCGAAGGCTAGTCAAGTGTAGCGAATGCAAATGCACACACAGGCCACGAGGACCTGTAGCCTGTAAGTTTTTTGAACAGGCAAAGGATAGGTGTAGACAGTCAGGCCAAGAGATAGAAAATGCCTTAAACTTTATCGACCATGAGGCCATTGGTACGGATAACAATTTGTACTTAGGAGAAGAAGGCGAGGCAGGAACAGAAGACTCAGACACTAGCGAATTGGTTCTTGGTCTTAACGAAAGGATTAGGAAAAACGAATCTGAGAATATGAAGTTAGCCTTTCGTATGGATGAGAACACAAAAAAGTTAGATAAGTCGTTGAGCATGTTATCTAGTTTGATGGAGAAATGGAATGTTTCTCCTAGTGTGGTAGAAAGTGAGAAAGAAACTGGAGCAATAGGTGGGGTATTTGATTCTACTCCTATTGCAAAACCGAAGGTAGAAACTGTTAAGGAAAAGTCAGTTATGGAAAAAAAAGCGTCAGCGTTCATGAACATAACGAGTTCCTTCTACCCAAATAGCCCTTCGGGTTTAGATATTGCCCCGGATAGTTCAGAAGTCAAACTACTGTCAAAAACTGTTGAAGATAAGCTGAAAGTGACCGAAAAGGATTACTCCCCAGGATTTTTGCGACCTGGTATCGTAGAAAGGACTACTCAATCAACTTCGTCAGATTGTTGTCACTCAGACGATAAACGACGAAAACATAAGTGTGTTATATTTGATATCGACTTACATTTACCTTACGGGAAAACCTCAACAAACACTACGATAGAAGATATTTTATCGGCGAGCACTAGCATGATATCGGCTATGGCAGAAAAGGGACTTCAGGTATCGGGATATGTGAAACACGTTCAATTTCTCATTGATAAATCGAAACATTATTCAAGCAATGCCATGGTAAGGTATGACACCATGATCAGAGAAAAAGCGGAGGTTGTTGGCATAAGCGCCTTCTGCTATGGCGACCATGAGGCGTTTTTCGCCTGTCTAGGTCACGAAAACCTTAAAACTGGAAAAAAAGAAGAGGAGAAGAAGGAGAAGAACAAGAAGAGAAGTAGAAACTCAAAAGGTTTTGGTTTCTGTTGGTCATTTAATGACAAAAAAGGGTGTTCTCTCCAGTGGTGCCGATATAAGCACGAATGTGTAGACTGCCAGGGGAACCATCCAGTCTATTCATGTACAGCTCAAAAAGATAACAAATAGGATGCGTATTCCTCTGGTTCAGGTTTGGGTATACCTAACCAGAGCGGTCAAATGGCTACTCAAATAACAAGTAAGCACAGTCAGGATTTTTCTCTGTCAGCCTCGGAGCCCGACTCGGAGGGACAATGTCCAGCATTACGGTCGCACTATGGTATTAGTACCCCAGAGTGTCTTTCAGTTTTTATGGAAGGGAGGGTAGACCAGTGAGCGAGTAGCCATATCGCTGTTGAAAAGGAAAACGTTTCTAGTTATGCTGAGGTACATGAAGAGATATTGTGTTCAGAGGCAATAACAATTGCTACAAATGGTGGAATTAATGATGTCATATTAAACACTGATATGTCGAATGATTCTAATGACTTATGTTTTTCTACAGATGGTGGTGAAAAATGGCATGACATACCGGTACAGGGGTCAATAGGTCGTTTTGGTGCAAGACGCATCTACGATGGTGGTGGTGGTCACTCTCCGACCGAGAGTGTGATACGGTATTACGTGAACCAACACGGTAAGGAATACATAAGACCTTGCATTGGTGAATGTTCTAAGGACCATGTATTAGAGGGATGCGCAATGCAATTAAACCCTTGTATATTTTTCGACGCTTGTGAGGAACTGCACGGGTCTATTGAAAGTACGGAATTTATAATTGATGGTGTAATAAACGGTTTTCCCATTGTTCATGATATGTTTGAGAACTCATATTGTTGTGAAAATTACAGGTCAATTTTACTACCGGAAAACTCAGAGCAGATGTCCGATATACTTCAGGCTTAATTGTTATCAGGAAAAATGTTATTTCAAAATTACCAACCTCAATGTATTCATGCCTTAGGTGCGGTGAAGAAAAAAAACAACAAACTCCGTCCAATCACCGACGCAAAGCGTCCTTTGAATTTCAGCGTGAATAACTTTATGGATACCACTTGCGACAAATTTGCCTTTGTCAGAATGGATGAGATCTTTTGAGTGTGTAAAACCTGATTCCTTTTTAGCGGTGGTTGATATCCAAGCGGCCTATCGCTCTGTCCACATCCGACGAGACCATAGACAATATCAAGGCTTGCAATGGTGTTTTGAAGGACAAGATAAGTTTTTGACCGACTGCTGCTTATCGTTCGGATTAAAATGTAGTCCATATATATTCACGGAAATATCCGACCTAGTAGTCGCTCTAGTAAAAGCTAGAGGAGTACAAGGCGTTTTCTGCTATTTAGATGACTTCTTGATCATAGGAAATGATGAAATGGAATGTAAAGATAACTTAGATGTATTGTTGTCTGTACTGAATGACTTTGGCTTTGCAGTTAATCTGGATAAGTTGGTCCTCCCATCCAAGAAGACACGTTATCTGGGTGTAGACATAAACACGATGTCTATGGAGGTAATGTTGCCTGAAGATAAGGTAACGGAGTTGATTTCACAAGTATAAAAATTCTGACAAAAGATAAAGCGTCAAAACGAGAAATACAATCATTATGTGGGTATTTATCGTCAGCCTCCCAAGTGGTACAAGGGGGTCGCACATTCTTGCGTCGCATAATAAACCTCATAAAATTCTTCCCAGATAACATAAATGTAATAAACCTACCACCCTGGTTTAAAGCAGATCTCAAATGGTGGGAAAAAATGGTTAAAGTTTTCAACGGAAAACAGAAAATCTACTCTTCTCATATCTCAGACTACTATGTAATGGAAACAGACGCTTCTATGTCAGGTTTCGGTGCAGTATGTACACCGGATTGGTTTACTGGAACTTGGCACGGTTTAGATCTAAATGTGGGACATCATCTTGAAAATTCCCCTTCGGAAATTGAACACGACGATTCAATAAATTTGAGGGAATTGTGGCCCGTAGTGGCGGGCTTAAGGAGATGGGGTAACCAATTTAAAGATTGTTTTCTAGAGATAATAACAGACAACACTCAGGTCCTGAGGGCCATTCAAACTGGCAGAAGTCGTTCATTGAAATCAATGAATTGGCTAAGAGAGATCTTTTGGCTTTGTTTTATTTACAACATCAGACTAAAAGTATCATATGTTCGCTCTAGAGACAATGTAGTCCCAGATTTTTTGTCTCGCTGGCTATTGAGTTTATACCCACCAATTGAATTTTTCTCTTTGTGTTGCAGTATGACAATTGGAAAATTGTTTTAGTGAACTACAGGGCGCTTGGATGGCGGACAATACCATAACTACGAGAAAGACACAATGGAAACATTATCTCAGATTTGCTGAGGAACATGACATATATGATCCCCTACCTGCAAAGTTGAACGATGTGTTATTATACATAGCACACCTGTTCGAAACTCTCAGTTACACTTCCATACCCAATTACCTTTCAGGATTGTGGGCCCTACACAAAGTATTGGGTTACGAACATCTGGACCCTACGACCTTTGAAATAAAGGCTACGTTAAAAGGTGCCAAAAGGTTGTTGGGTGCAACTACAAATAGAGCTGCACCAATTACTGTTGAAAAAATGTGGATTATATGTGATGCTATAGATAATTCGTCATCAGAAGATATTGCCTTCTGGCTTGGATCATTACTCGGTTTTCGAGGATTACTGAGAAAGAGCAATCTTGTCGAACAAGAAATGGCAATTAGTATATCAAATGTTGAATCGTACGATTGGGGTTTGATCATAAATATCCACAGATCAAAAACGATTACCTGTAAAGAACGGATAATGAAAGTAGTGTTAGCAGACACACCAAATCTAAAATTTTCAGTAAAATATTATTTTTACTTATTATCTTCAATGGTTGTTTATCCCTCACCCCACAGTCAATTGATAGGATATATGAAGGGTGGAAATTTCACTGGCGGAACTTACTCATGGTTCACCAAGAAACTCAAATACTATTGTTTGAAATTTGGTTTTAAAGAATTAACTACTCATTCGCTGAGAAGAGGAGGTGCTCCTGCCTTATCAGAAGCAGGAGTAGCCTTAACTGATATTAAGGAAATGGGCGACTGGCAAAGCTTGTCAGTACTATTATACCTTTCTAGGTCCATCCAATCCCGTATTGAACTAGACAAACGGAATGTTACATTATTGTTCTAAGTTACCAAAGAATTTGGTTGTCTATATATATGAATTTTTTTTTTTTTTTTTCTCTTTCTTCTATGTTGATAGAGGTTTTGCGTTTTTTGGAGGCTAGGAATGCCTGGGTCAGAGACCCAAGATTGATTTATTAAAAACAATTCGCCAAACGTATTTACTATCTTTGTTTTCTCTCCTGTCAGTGAAGGGTTATATGTCTAATAAGAACGAGGATCTTATTAGGATATAGGCCGCACACACCAGATGGAGCCTGTGCTGGTTTGGATCAGCAGGACCGAGGGAAGGACCCCTAGCGGACCAAGTAGTCAACGTGGAGACAGAAATAGAGGACTGGGACCTCACAACTCTCACTACCACCAACGTCCTCGGACCTGCCCGCCAGCTATCCTGAATTTTTTTTTATATTTTATATTGAGAGGCTAGGAATGCCTGGGTCAGAGACCCAAGATTGATTTATTAAAAACAATTCGCCAAACGTATTTACTATCTTTGTTTTCTCTCCTGTCAGTGAAGGGTTATACTGGAGTAAAACAGCTTGGCAATGCAATGCCTATGCTCCGCTGGCTCCAGTCGGAAATGTCCTAGTAATGTCCAGATTATGGACTTACATGGCCTTCTAACAGGTTTCCATCAGGTTTATTGATAAAAATTTAACAATCACTGAATATGTATGCATACAAAGACACCAATCTGTCTGGTAGATTAATCTACAACATAATTTCAATTTCATTTTTTACAGTCTGACACCTCGCTTACAGATGAAAACATGAATTTTAAAATCCAACCTCTTGTAGTAGGATAATCAATAATCATAGTTACATCTTGGGAAGAAACATGATTCCATAACTTCAATTTTATTTAACACAGGGGATCACTGGGTATCCTGAACAGACGTCAGAAATCGTCAGACAAATGTGCACATGCAATCCGAACGGGTTCCAATATACGAAATGATGGTAGATAGTAATCACTCTAATAACTAATCATTATCACGAATGTTTTTTTTATTATTTCATATCCAGCATTCCACTTCTCATTATCATGTCAGGTCAAAGGGATAGGTTTCTGCGATGATCCCCTTTTTAGGTCCCATAGTGCAAGTTCAAACATGATGGGAAAGTTCAACACTTTATGTAATTAACCCTTTCACGCCGGGCACCTCTGACAAAGCAGTGTCTGTAAGGCCGGGTAGGGTGTTAGTACATACCGCCAGGGGACGGGGTCTTTTCAGGCCAATTATGATAATTTCACTTTTGATCACGTGATAAAACACGTGGTCTTTAATATTATTTTGTGAGTATTTCAAAATCGTAAGGCTAATGTTATACCAACATCCTGTGAAGATTTCATCATTATTGATCAATTATTTACAAAGTTATTACACATAAACAATGATTTTATAAGTCTTAGAAAATGATGCCTTAAGGCAAGAAAAGAAAGAAAGAAGCATTGACTTGGTTTCAGAAAACCTAATAAAACTAACAATATCGATTATGTATTTTCATTGTATTGCTTGAAAAGTAATCGCGGTAAAGGAATTTTCGAGTATAAGAGGAATCAATTGAATGACATGGAATTTTCAACAATTATTGAACCATAAATGATAAATTCAGAGGTATACTATTAAAGCCCACCATTTACTGGGCTAGGATTTGTCTACGATAGGACTTGCGATGCACCTCCTTACGCAAACTCAAAATTGCGAAGAGAAGCCGAAATCATGGCAGTTGATCAAATTTCTTCAATAACCCCAGTTAACACCGGCAGTTTTAAAATAACAATCTGGTGGTATATTGTAGGATATAGCATAAATATTCAGTGAATTGAGTTATGTACACCAATTCTGCACCGACGTTTGTCTATGATAAGGTCCGTTTCCATTGGCCGATCTCCCGTCACCGATCTGCAGTCAGGAACCACCGTCGGACTTTTGGTACTGCTGACCCGAAGTCGGTCAATGGAAACGACCAAGATAATGCAATATGGCACCACCCACCACTGAGTAAAAGCTTGGTACCTGAGTGAAATCTACTACCCTTATATATAGACGCATAGTGAGTGGCACCACCGACAGACTTTCTGGATAACCCAAAAAATCTGCACCCTCTTCGTCGGCCAATGGAAAGAGGCCCTATATATGTGTCTAGGATCTAGGACATTGTGCATTGTAAGTTCTACATTTTTATCTCAGTGGCTGCCCGGTCTTATACCCTAATGAATAAGTCTTTAAAAGAAAGAAATCTGTCCTAAAACCTATACAAATAATTGAATATATAAATTGTTGATGAATTTCACTAGTCCAGGGTTATAGTTTTTCTCGTCCGTTATCGTCCTCTATGAAGTAAACAAGAAACCTCTGATCGATCATATCATATGTTTATCCGTTCTAAAATTAGCTTCTGTGTGTGTTGTCTCTACAAATTCTGCCATCTGGACGGGCTGCCTGCTCGATACAGAACGGCCTGAGGTCTACATCAAGGAAGCAGTGTGGGAATTTGTGTTATCATTTCACGGCATCAGTCTTATGTGGCGTTTCCATATACCCAATATGCCCACATATTGTGGGATTTAGCACCTCTGACGGAATATGTGACACCTCTGGTACAATGATCGTTAAGTGGAAACAAAAAGGTTCAACTATTTTTCTCTCTAACACTAGGTAATATATCACCACTAGACTGGCCTCAGGCCCTGTATCCTACCCCTCCCCCCCTTCTGAGTGATTCATGGGCCAGTCAGAGAAGGACACTTACTCTAATGAATTGTATTCCGATTTTCTTTAATCATTTAATGTATGTTAATAATCAAAGACTATATCACCACCAACTTATACGTTTAAAGCCACTGACAGAACCCAAACAGGTTGGATTAACTGAGCAAAGACCACCCTCAGTGACCACCCCCATTTTAATCGAAAACGAACATATTTTCTCACTGCCAACGATGTTAATCCCACTCAGATATTACCATCAAGGTCTTCAAGTGGAAAAAAACAAAGTTTGCTTTTGGGTCAATGAGTATTTGCTCGAGAAGGACTAGTGGGGTCCGTGTGATTTTTGTTCGGCAGTTGGAAATGCCGCTATTCTACGGCATGTTTCCACCGACATTTGGCCTCCGATCAATTTATTGGCCACCACCGATGGGTTTTCTATCATTGAGGTCAAATGTTGGCAGGTGGAAATATAGAGCGTACGTTCTTTATTGATGGCCCCGTTCCAGTTATTCTGGAATAGTTCAAAAGCTGTGGGGTGATTCGCCTTGAAAACTTTTCCCTGCCCAAAATTGGCCAATGCAAAGCATTCACACCGTTTCCGTCACGCGACTGATTATTACAGGAAATATTATCATTAAAGCCAATTTTGATTGTTGTAGTGCTGATCTATTTAACTGGCACAAGATAAGTACAAGATGGAGGCCACCATTTTGAACATCTTTGCAATAAGATCTGATGCCTTTCACTGAAGCGAATGATTCTGACTTTTGTAAACAGTTTATGTCAAAACGACCTAGTAGAGATCCCATAAATGCTTTAGAAAGTAGCAGCAAGATCACTTACAATGTCATATCTGGTTTGATGTTTATTTTCCAATACAGCTCAAATAAAATGGGGGCAAAATGATCAATATAGGGCAAAGATCCTCATACTCCCAGAGGTATTACATTAACATATATGAATATACAAGAAAGACACGACTTCAAACATTACGTTTTCTAGTTCTTTCATCTCCAAGATACGAGAGTTTGACCCTAGAGCATTTCATTAATGAGTTTAGTCAGTCTGAATTTTAGATTCGGTTATTCTTTTGGTTTTCTGTTAGAAAAAGATAGGTATCTGATGGATAGGCTTGCCAATGTATTATTGTACATCCATTTTCTTTGTTCTTGTGTTATCTAAACTATATGTAAAGTAGTCTTGATGACATATGCATGTATGATACACAAAAGTGAGGCTTGAATACCAAAAGAACACAATGTGATTGCCATCTTCTCTAGACATAAAACACGCAGGTATTATAAATGCACTAGGCTCATACTCTCAGTCATTCAGTGCTAAAGAATGCGTTGGCAGTTGCGCAGGCATTGCATAACCAAGCAAAGAAATTGCCAAACTATCCTGTGGAAAAAGGTCTGTTGACTGGCGCAATTTATACGATATGGAACATAATGACTTAGAAGGAAACCCAAGAGATGAAAATAGCTTGGTCCGTTCTCCAACGAGTTTGTCTTCAGAGTAATTCGCAAAGCGAGGCTCAGTGAATTACTCTTCGGTCAAACTAGGTGGACCAAGTTATTTTCATCGAATGGGTTTCTGATTTTATCTCACCCTGTATAACATTATTCATTGAAAAAATGTATCATCCAATTAGCCATTGAGTATTGGGTACACAAACTTCACGGCTATGGAGTACGAGTTCCTAAGGTTAAGCCTATGGAGAAAAATACCGGGGTGAGATAAAAAGAAAAGCTTCTGTTTCTTCTACAGTCGTTCCGAATTACATAGTTTTAATCTACAACTGGTTTTCTTATGTCACATCACAAAAAATGTATTATGCCTGTCCAGGCAATAAACCCTCCCCATAGACTTGAGTGAATGCTTCCCTGCCACTAATTTTGGTGATACTCTCCCACGAGTTCCTGCATTTAGCCTTGTTTTCTTTTCATTTCTGAGCTGGAATTGACCCAGAGATAGACGAGATGTAGATATCTGTTCTGGGACGGTGTTTGATAGTGCCCGCCCACGCACTCTCCGTGTATTTCTGATTTATTTTTATCTCCATGGCATGCAAGCGGCTGACGTAGGATCATATCTATCTTTGGATGATTTCGGAACTCGAAGCCGTTTCTTTTCTTATTAAAACATATCTTTGCAAGACTATTAAAATGTCTAGACGTTCATCTTCATGTTTTGTGTTTGTAGTTTCAAATGGATTTTAAGAAGTTTTAATGCATTTTTGTCATCAGGTTATATGGATTGTGAGCTATTTTGTATATTAAATGAATGCCGTGTTTCCAGTGGCTATGGATTAAGTGCACTTCGGATTTTATCTCCGCCCTATCACTGACTAATTGGCTAACGTTAGTGATGTCACCACCCACTGAATATTTTCTTACAATATTCCATGGGCGTTGTGTAGGAGTTCTCAATATTAAGTCTTTGGAGGAAAATATCAGAGGTGAGATAATGATAGATTTATATTAAAAAAATTGATATTTGATGTAAAAGAAATGAGACCTTCGCTTTTATTTAATAGTTGGGGTTTTATAGATAGTAGGCGAAAATACCCTGTGATAATTCCCCAAACCAACCCATAATGAACCCAAAAAGCAGTGTCTACGTTGTTGGTGAAATCCAGGGATTGGGAATTTGTAGTCATAGATGGTGCCTCCTTCGAAGTATTCCCCAATTCCCTGCCTATCCCATGAAGAGTAGATTGGAAACAAACAGCCGATAAATGGTTTTTGGTGGAAGAATAAACCATTTACTAAGCCATATAAGCTAAGTATAACATAATGTTATCTAAGATAGCAGGAAGCGGATTTATGTTTTGCATTTTGCATCATATCATTAATTGCTACGATATTATCTTAATTGTCATTCTCAATTATTATATTTATTAAAAAGAGAAAAACATTTGTGCGTGTTAATGGATTTTTTCATTTCCTCTATTATTAGAATGGCAGCATTGATAACTCATACGGTTCAAAGCACAAAATATGTAACCTCAATGCATGTACATGTATACCATATGGAGACATGTTACAGGATTTCAACTTTAGAATAACAATGTAACTGATGTAAATAAATGTATATATAATTGAAGTACCGAACATAAACATCTTATTACCCCCATGAACTGTAATGTCGCCCATAAGGCCTGTTTCCATCTGCCGATTTCCCGTCACTGATCTACAGTGAGGAACCACCAACAGACTTTTGGCACTGCTGACCCAAAATCGGTCAATGGAAACGACCCAGCTCGTGAAATGACCCTTGACGGATTCTGCTTATATTATGCAATGTGGCACCACCCACCACTGGGTAAAAGCTTGGTCACTGAGTGAAATCTACTACCCTCACCAAGTTTTCTTTACCTACGCACAGTCAGTGGCACCACCAACAGACTTTCTGTGTAAGGCCCAGCGTCTACCTACTACGATATGGCTCCGATATGGTCTATGATGCACCTCCCGATAAAAATCAAAATTGCGTCGGAAGGTGACCTAATATTGGGCCAGTTGACCACGTTTCTGCGATTAGGCACCAAAGAAAACCCATTATGATGAATGATGGATTGGCATGTCTGGACCTTCCCGATATGTCTCCGGCATTGAATTTTTGTATCGGAGCCATATTGGTTGGTCTAAATTTCTATCGTATTAGGTGGATGCCGGGCCTTACTAAAAAAATCTACACCCTTTTCGTCAGCCAATGGAAACTGGCCTATTCTCACACTACACCACCAACAAGGTGACGGGCCAGTCTTCACAAGGAGAAGGTGTGACTTCATTACTATGACCACTCAGATTCCCTCAGTGCCTGGGAATCCCACTTAATCCTTGTCAAAGAAGAGCTGATGGTCCGCAGGGGACTGGAGCACGTTTCATAAAGAGAGTGGTGATAATAAAGGCACCCCCTGATGGGCATCTTACTGAGGCCACTGATTGGTGCTGCGTTAGGTGGGCAGCAGGTAGGGCAGGCTGGGTGTCAGTGAGGTGACGGTTAATGTAGGTGTCGGGTAATTTGTACAGAGACAATATCTGAAAGCTATGCTACACCACCAGCACACCATGTTTTTCACAGAGTAGATAGCAGATACTATGTAAAGCCATATGTGATTATTGTTATAGATTCAAGGTTCTGTCTCATATTTCTGTCTCATATATCGGCTTTTGGTCTTATATAAAAAGTGGTAACTTCGATTGTACTGATTGTATAATGCGCATATTAGGCCTGGAGTCCACCTACTACGATAGAAATTCAGACCTACCAATATGGCACCGATACAAAAAGCAAATATATATTGGCAATTTTGTATTAGGGGTAGGATAAATGGAAAAGACTGTAGGGATGTAATCAGCTACTTTCATCAGAGTTCTTTAAAAAAGTATAGTTATATTGACAACAGAATAGTAAACGCTTATTCAAGATTTACATGTCTCTATCCTGATACACTTGGTCCGCACTCCACCTCATTTGACCACAGAGTAATTCACTCAGCTTTGCTTCATGAATTACTCTGCAGTACGGACCAAGCTATTTTCATCTCGTGGGTTTCGTTCTAAATATTATTCAACGGCCCCCTGAATATAGGTTCTGTCTCGTAATGGGGCGTCATGCGGTTTGCCACCTGGTGACTGCCTAATGGACTAACAAAATCTCTGACCCCTATACTCTGATGGGCTTACTTATACAACAGGAAGATGTTCACACTGATAAACAATACAAAGCGAAATTACGGCCCAGATCGCTACTATTCACAGGAATTGTCTGCAGTCAGACACTGAAAACATACCCGAATGGCAATAGGTCGCCTCCCATCAAGCAAGGATTGCCTTATATAACTTATATATTCAATTTGTCTGCCATCCCTGTACCATGGTGCTCGTGGAATTAGGCCCCAATTTTCACATGCCCACGGCGAAATGCACCGGTAAAATATGAGGAATGTAAAGGTCAGTTGTTGGTGCTCCTCGATAAAATATCACTACCTATTGTCGGGGATACTCCGATTCTTTGAGGTGTTTAACCTAATGTAAGTCCCTCGTTCAGTATAATTATTAATCTCACCCCTGGTACAAGTTTAGCTATAGGAACTCAACGATCACCCCGATAAAGTGACAAAACTACGCCAGGGCCGTGGCGTACGGAATTTGAGATGATGTCATATGGATTTGCTAAGTCTATTCTAATTATTGTGAAATTTTGATGATATTTAATGTCATAAAAAGGGGTGAGATAAATCCAGAACAGCACTCGAATCGTAAAATACACAAAACTTCACTCGTTTGTATGGGCCATAATCGTCACTGGGCCTCGCCTCGATGACGATTGCGGCCCATCCAAACTTGTGGAGTATTGTCTATTTATACGATTCTTGATACAGTTATATACAAGTCTTACACCTGACGACTTGCAGTTGGTTATATGTCCATCGATTTCTATCATATATAGAAAGGGAGAACTGTAAGCTGCAGCTGTATAGTTCCCATTACACAATGCCAGGGCTTCTCTGTGTGAAGAAAGGGTTAATATAAGAATCATGTTCAGTTTTGAGCACACCTTCTTTTCACTGGAAAGCTGAGGTGCTTGCTAATTAAGTGTTCGGCAGAATCTGCATTTTGAAATCGTCGGAGACGTCAAAAGTCAGTCGGTAGTAGACCAGGTATGGACTCCTTTGGTTTACACTTACCAATATTTTATTGGAAATATGTAATAATTGGTCGGCGGTGCCAGATTATAGAATCGGATGTGAAAATCGGTAGGTGTAAACTTAGCCTTAGTGGCGTTTTCACCTATCGATTATAACCACCGATTATGGCATTTAGCACCGCCGACCGATTATGTCACACTTTTGGTGCGATAATCGTCAGGTGGAAGATTGTAGACTTTTTCCCCCATCATTACATAATCTAGTACCACCGACGAAATGAATACATGAACCTGAGTGTCAAAAATCGGTCGGCGACTACCAGAGTTTCCATCCGAAAATAACATTTTCGCAGACCATATCGATTATATCACCAATAATTTCTCAAATAAAACCACCGACCGATTTTTGTACAGGTTGCATATAATCGGTCGCGTTTTCTTCGGCGGGTGAAAACATTACGTTCGGGCTAACCGGAGACTGGCGGTAATGCGATAAAAGAAGTGGGACCTAGTAACTATGAACGCCTCCCTCCACGTGACCGCACTGGTCACATGACCCCCATCATGTGACCTCGGACTGGCAAACCGGCCTACTCAGCCATTTGCTCCCGGCCGGCCAGCCGACTAAGAGACCACCCACCCTACTAGAACTTTCTGTTTTACTTTTCCTCTACTACTACGTCTACAGAGCTATCACAATAGCTCATGACAATTCTTCCCCGCTCATAATTACTACGAAATCTCTATCGCTATTTTTATACATAAAAAGGAACTCGATACATTTCTTTTATTCAGGAAAAGCACACATACAGTTTACCATCAGTAGGTGTTTTTAAATATTTGTCGAAAACAACAAAAACATATATATATATAAGTGCATACTTAATACTGGTCAAAAGTAAACCACGTCTGTGTTAGGCCTGGCGTCCACCTACTACGATATGGCTCCGATACGGTCTACGATGTACCTCCCGATACAAATTCAAAATCGCGTCGGAAGGTCACCTAATATCGGGGCAGTTGACCACGTTTCTGCGATTAGACACCGATAGAAAACCCATATAATGGATAGTGGATTGGCATGTCTAGACGTATGTCTACGATTTTGCACCTTCCCGATATGTCTCCGATATTTGCTTTTTGTATCGGTGCCATATCGTAGTAGGTGGACGCCAGGCCTTAGTCATTACCCCCACGCCTCCCTTCTACGGACTCGGCTGTGAGTCTGACACTAACGTAGGATGGTACTTGACAGACACATTGTTGGTTGTGGGCGATTCACCGGACGTTTCATTGAATAATTCACCTCCGCAGATTGTCGTAGGCTGTCTTCCTAGTCAGAATCGCTCTTACAGTAGAATGGAGTAAGTGCAATCTGACGATCATCAGGAGTGAAGGCCATTCGGAGGATTACATAATCAGTATCTAGGTCTATCAACTTGCGTTCATCAGGATTCATAGACAATGACACTTATTGTTAGAATTGTCAGTCCTTAGTACAAAGTGCGGTCTTCACATATTGCACAAATCAATTGAACAATTGAATGACAATGATTCAAGGGAAAGGCAATTTATGCAGACTATACATTGATTAATACTGGTGCTAAAACGTCGGTCGAAGCTCAACCGAATCTGCAAGATGCCCTGGACATGCTTTATCGTGTGACATCAAGACTAAAGTTCTAAACTTCGGGACATACCCAAGGCTGAATAGACAACAATTTACTCTTGAAATAAATGGAGTTTTACTGAAAAATGTCACAACATATAAATATTTGGAGCTCATACTTTACCAAATAGTATCTTATAGAAAAAACACAATGATGTTCAAAGGAAATTAAACCATAGACTATACCAAAGTAGACAAATGCGACCGTACTAATGATGCCACCATGGTATTGCCAGTCATGGGCGAATGAGGACAAATAGCATCATTTGACATGTTACAATCTAGGCTCATAATTCATGAAACACTCAATACTATAACACCAGTTTTACACAAAATATGTATTAAGATATAACCAATATAATTATTGAAAAAAATGATATGGTTGCAAAAGTGACACAAATCATATGTATCACAACACTTGTTAATCGATATATGTGAAATGAACTTTATAGAGGAAACCCATGAAAGTTTAGGGTCTGAACTCGTATCCCATCGAGTTTGAATCACATAGTAATTCACAAGGCGAAGAATTAGCTCTTGCGTTAGGCAAAAGAACAAGTACCGGCCAAATCCATGCTAAGGTAGGACTGCCGATGTTGAAGATAGGCATACTGCATGTTTTAAATCTGGCCTATCGGCGAGCACACATACATAATGCATACTAATGTAGTGTCAAATTCACATGTGTATAAGGCCAGGCGTCTACCTTCTTCGATATGGCTCCGATATGGTCTACGATGCACCTCCCGATAAAAAATCAAACCGCGTCGGGAGGTTACCTTATATCGGGGAAGTTGACCACGTTTCTGCGATTAGACACCCATAAGAACCCCATACATTGCGTGGTGGATTGGCATGTCTAGACATATACGATTTTACATCTTCCCGATATGTCTCCGATATTTGTTTTTTTTTGTATTGGTGCAATATCAGTAGGTCTAAATTTCTATCGTAGTAGGTGGACGCCATGCCTTAAAATGGAATCAATACCGGCAGTGGTAAGAAATACAGAGACTTTAAAGGATTATAAAAGCTTAACAAGGAATAACATGTTGAGCAAATACTGTATAGAGACATTTCTTTGAAACTTATAGTACCACAGATGCCTTTCATTTCTTGTTCTGAGAGTTGAAGGTGTACACAGTTTTATCCTAGAAGAGAATGCCCCCGATGCACACTGACACACCTTGCGTCGTCGAAAAAATCTCACATGTTTTATTGCATTGGGAATGTCTATGATGTATTACTACTTCCTTTTGGGCATTACTAATGAAGTCCCTAATGTATGGATTCATCTGAACCGGAAATGAGGAGCCCGCACACCGTCCGCAACCGCCGCTAGGGACCAGTAGTAATTGGCTAGCTTTCACCTAGGTGGCGCTGCATTCTCACCTGGAGACAGGTCGGAGACATGTATACAGGTAGCCTATAGATCAGGCAGGGGTCAACGAGGACGAATTAATATCAACTATATTTTATAATCATTATCATGTTTTTGACATTTGAATGGCCTGAGGTGAACTGCAATTGAATATTTTTCAACGGAAGGCATTTCATGATATCTTATTGGGCATGTTTTATAACATACGTAAAAGTGCAAGATACATGAAAGTTCACTGATTACTCTCTGTTTGGTTTCCATTATTTGCATTCTTGTTATTAGCATTGACTTGTCTAGTTTTAATGAAGCGTATCTACTATATAATTAGGTTTACATTATTATATATACCTGTGTGAGTATGTTAAACAAATACCAACCTCTGCTAGGGTATTGGTATTAGATATATTCCAGCAGAGTATAGTGGTATAAGATATTCATCCTCCCCTAATAAAAAACGCCATAGGCTTAACATGGGATTTGTTTATTTCACGGGTGTGACATAAAGTGTTTATGCCACTACTTTCTGATACTGAAAAAATATGGAAACGGGGTAGGATAAAATCTATACGCCACTCGTTTGAGTTTGAGCTTATTTATGCCACTCATTTTGTTGGCTCCATAATGTCACTCGTCTTCGACTCGTGAAATTTCGGAGCCAACAAAATGCGTGGCATAAATAAGCTCAGACTCAAACTCGTGACGTCTCTTGATAGTACCACCCTTCTTTGAAAACACGATCTGATTGGCTGAAAAAATCGCAATGATCTACTTATGACATACTAACAATGTCCTGCGGCACTCTGCTGACTTAAGCATGCAAAGGATCATGAGAGTTGAAGTTAAAAAAATGTCCTTGGAGAGTTTTCTGCACTCAACTCCCAGTAAGATGTCAACAGATGTACCAGCACACTTTGAATCCAGCTTGGATGTTGTCACATTTCCATATGTAATTCATCAAATACTTATATTTGAAGGTATATAATAAGATAAAAATGTATTATCTTACTGGTACATACTCACATACCGTGTTTCTTTTGATAAAAATATTTCACTCGCTCTGCAATCTCATGGATTATTTTTATTGAAAGAAACGCGGTACATGAGTATGTACCAGTAAGGTGATACATTTTTATCTTATTAGTGTATGAGGGGGAGAAGCACTTAACCCTTTCCTTACCAATGATGCCTCAAGTTACTCCCGTGGCTAGCTCGTGCAGATAATGCCCCAGTGCACTCCTCTGGCTAGATAGAGCCCAAATATGGAACTCCCTTTCAAAAAAGATTAAAAATGTTTCCGATGTGGAGAGCTTCAATAACAAGCTAAGCTAAATCTTGAAAGCAGCTAGACAAGTATTGATGTTTGAACTAACGTTGCTACTCTCATTATTCATCTCATTACATTAGACCGGTGTATCTTTTTCTTGCACCTTTGCAAGGATTAATATGTTATCTCGATCTACTGTGTGTCATGCCTAATGTATCAGAATAACTCGCATTGGCGAGAGATACAAGTAAATAGATGCAAAAAATAAAAAAAGAAATTTATTCCTCAAACCAATGATGAGTCTTGAAATGGGAGTCACAGTGGGTTACTCTACTGCATCCAAAACAGCGAGCTGTATTTGAATGACATTCGCACACAGGTATATGATACTAACGTTTTCATTCAGCTTTGGTAAGGACAGTTGCCAGTTCAGTAATTGTGCAGGAAAAAGAAAGATAATATCTTGAACCCCGGCTGAGGTACTGAATGCTGATTTAATTTGCTGTCTTCGGCAGTTGAGGTTATTGAATGTAGATGTCAGTTTTTCTATCGAAACCTTCAGGATCTGCAAACACGATACCGGTTTTCTTTCCTTTGCAATCTGGCTAAACTTTCAAATGACATTTCTTTGAGAGATTGTTTTTCCAATTTCATTTTTGGCTATTTGCTCCAATGTGTCATGATTTTTTGAAAAATAATTTCCAAGAAATTGAAGCTTCAGTATGTGTCATTTTATATATTCTCCAAATGGAATAAAAATACCTTCTAATACAAAAAGATCGCCAATCTCTTGAAGAAATATTTCCCAAATATTATCCCCCACCCAGATTTCCTTGATTGAAACAGATGGGCAGTCGAAACGGAAAACACTTGATTGTGTTTAAGGTGAAAATCACTTCTTATCACATTTTCATTTGCTCCTTTTTTCATCGACTCTGTCTGCCTTTTCCTTCCTTTCTATGACAGATCACTCACTGAACGATGTCCTGGTGTCCACCTACTGGGATTGCATGCAGGGGTCTGAGGGGACTGTTGAATGAAGTTCGTTGTTTCTGGTGCTGGTGCTGGACGATACGATAACTCTAAAGCGCCAGATCCACTAAGGCGATTTTCCATGCGAATTTGGGTTTTCAGACGTTCGCAGACGTTCGCATGGACATGCGAATGCCTTGCGACAATATCTAATATATTGAATATTATCGCATGTGATTCTCACAGTTGCACGGATCACAGACGCATTCGCTTGGTCGCCTTAGTGGATTTGGCGCTTTAGACTGGAGGTACCGGCTTGGCGTGTCGCATGCACCTCGGATCACAAGGTAACATCGATTCTGTGTGGAGACAACCCCTAACGATACACAACATCTTGGGGGCAGTTTCATAACCCAGGGGCCTGTTTCATAAATTTTGAACGATCATCTAAAAAATCGTACAATGGTCGTAGGGAGGATATCGTTACATATCTGGGTTTTCTCGTACATGTAAGACCTTCGTACGATATGATCAGATATGATCAAAAATCGTTACATAAATATTGACCTACATCGTGCAAATAGTCTTATATCGTCACAAATCGTCCTAACGTACGACACCTCTAGAGGGTGTCGTGGGTCTCAATTCATGTATTCATTTCATTCACTCAGATCTAAAATTGAAATAAAGCTTTATTAACGTTAAGATACACAACTTTTAAAAAGAATCCTTGAAAAATGACTAAAATTGACTGAAATAGCTAAGGCTCAAACTTGTTCTGTTAGTTGAATTCTAGTAGGCTGATCGTTAAGACTGGAACCCAATAGCTCATAAGCAGTGTGCATGGATGGGAGAGGGGGGGTGCATAGCTTCTACATGGTAGATCTATGATCCCTTGCGATGTATGTTAAAGATACGATCATTTGTACGAACGATTCATGTGTTTCTCTACGATCAGCTTTATGTAACTAAATTGGGCGACCATCGTCCACGAGGTCGTACATCGTTGGATAGATCTTATCGTACAATGGTCGTATCGTTCAAAATTTATGAAACAGGGCCCTGGATCGTACATGTAGACCCTTTTCTGTACGCCATAGAGACCAAGGGACCATGCGGTTCAATTTCATTCAACACTTATGGACGACCTTACGGACGGCCAATATTGTCTTAGCGAACAGACTTAGATAATATTAGATGATAACCCTTGTGCGAGGTACAGAAAAGGTTCTTCATGTACGATCCTAGATTATGAAACTACCCCTTGGACGATTCTTTTCCATTCAGTGTTGTATGACGAAACAGAGGATAAATTCGAAATGAACGCATTTTTATCTCATCCCTGGTATTTCATCTCCATAGACTTAACATCGGGAACTAGATTTGGACGGGGGCCTTAAATGCATATCGAGCAATTTGCCTTGAAAATTAAAATCCATGTCAATAAAAATTGAAATCGATGACCTCCTAGTGTTGTGGGACACATATATCTAACCTAAAATCCAGGGTCACCGAGCTACCTTAAGAGATATATATCATGGTAATATCATAAAAAAATATACACAGGAATTCTAAAAAGTTGGGTTTCACATAGTAAAACCCATGTCAGTTTCCTAAACCTTTCTCAGATTATAGGGAATATATAGTACTAAACATTACAGTTATAAAAACCATAGGTCACTGTCCTTGTCTTTTGAATGAATTGAAGAACACCATATCTTACAGTACAGTTCCTATGTAAATCAGTCAAATGTAAATTAGCTTAATCTATGATGGTATACTCTACTCATTTGGTATTAGAATAAGTCAAAGAAACTGGTTTTAATTTATAATTTCCATAATTTAAAAATCACCAGGTCGCACCACTAAGTATTGTAGGATATGCCTTTAAGGTGCTCGTAAAGGCAGCCTCTCTCGGTGCACCCCTCTCATAAGATCTCACACTCTCTAATTCGTAATCTATACAAGGTTCTCACTGCGTTCTATGAGAGAAGAATTCTTAACGAACTAGGGTTAGAGCCTTGAGAATCCACTGGCACACAGTATTCCCGATAGGTGGCATCATTGAGATTATAGGCATCTTTGGTTGCATTGATGTATCTCTTTAGCACGGGAGGCAGGCCAGTGGATTCTCAAGGCTCGAAGCCTAGTTCGTTATGAATTCTTATCCATAGAGCGTTGTGAGAGTACAGAATACGACTAAGAGAGTGTGAGATCTTATGAGAGGGGTGCACCTATAGAGATATTGGGTTCAGTCTTGGAAACCACGCCCCCACCCTCATTCGGATGATAAATTTCCTCCATAAACAAACATTTCAATTCACATACCACTTCAAATCAATGCCCCTCTAGTCGTACCTTCTCCCAATCCGAATAGTGACAGGGAAACAGGAGATGAGTCTATCTGTAAGTGGGATGAGTTTCAGCCAATCAGCTACCACACCCAGGCTGTTTAAACCGACCCCTGTGAACACACCTGCCAGCGCACCTAGCAGCGCACCTGCCGACCCCCTCACGGGGCTCCACACGCTCTCCAAGCACAGGTTCCCTGAGCTGCTCAATTAGCGATAGCTCTCCCGGTAATTGCTCTCCTGTCGTCATTTGGTTTTCAGCTATTAGTAGGGTACAACGTGATACACCGTTCTCCGCCAACCTTAAGGCCAGCCCCCACCTACCACGATTCTGCTCCTGATAGGGCTTACGATTGCCTCCCCGACACCATACCGATTCTATTGTGGGCTGAGAAAAAATCGTGGTAGATGGAACAGGTTAGGCCCCGCACCCACTAGTTACGACACACTCCCTCACACTCCGACAAGCGTAATTCTCTGTCGTAGCACAATTGCAGCACTCTTGTCGGAGCGTGTCGTAGCGTGTCGGAGCATGTCGGAACGTGTCGTAATGTTTTTTTGGGGAAAAAAGGAGACCACGGAGCCGACATGGGCCACAACAGGATACAATTTTCCTCAATTATTTCAAAAATGATGAGAGTGACCTAGGTTTTTAAAGCCTTAATAAGTAGTATTATACATATACTATACTCTGGTAAATTTTGAAGAAGATGGTATGGGTTTTAATGGGTGAAATTGAACTTTAAGATTTCTTATATATTCTATTATCAAATATTTTAAAACTCTTGGGTTACGGAAAGGGTACATCCTAATTAGTATGTAACCGAAGTTTTGTCGAATTTTTTAAAGTATTAACGGAGATATAGAGGAAAATATGAATGCCCATTGACTTACCATTGCTTCCATAGGCTCCAGTTTTAAATATCGTGACTCGTGTCGGAACGGTGTCGTAGACCATGTCGGAAATCTGCCTCCACTAGTGCAGAACGCTAGGATAGCGTTCAGACAGGCCCCGACACGCTCCAACACGTCCCGACGTGTCGGAAGTGTTCCGACACACTACAACAATTCAAACATGTTGGAATTGTCGGAAGCGTGTTGGAAGACCTGCGACACAGTGCCCGTGTCGGAGCGTGTCGCAGGCCATGTCGGCGTGTATCGCAGTCCTTGTCGGAAGCCGAGGTCCACTACTAACTCTCACACTTCCGACACAACGTTCGATTCTGTGTCGTAAGGCCTATCGGGGCGTGTCCGAAGTGAAATCGTAACAAGTGGGTGCGGGACCTTACGATAGGCTTCGATAGAAAACGTCAATCGTAGAGCTCCCGATGAAATCCAACATGTTGGAATTTTCGTAGCCTGTCGTAGAGTATTGTGTGGGATTTATCGGACAAATATCGCATAAAGATATATAATTGCCGTAAATATGGTATTACTTGGTTGGGTCTAAGGGTCTGAAAGTAATAGTTTCATAACAGAACTATGATTCTATCACAGTTACATTTTTCAATTTGATTGTTTTAGAGCCGGCCCCCACCTACCACGATTCTGCTACCGATTGGCCTTACAATGGCCTTCCCGACACCATTCCGATTCTATCACGAGTTAAGCTTAAATCATGGTAGGTGGAACAGGTTTCTGTGATTCACTCTACGATACCCCACCATAGGCTGCGATAGAAAACGCCAATCGTAGAGGTCACGATAACTTCCAACATGTTGGAAATTTCGTAGGCTGTCATAGCCTATTGGAAGTAATTGAACAGGAAAATATCTCTTGTGGATGGAATAATTGGTGAAAAATTATGTAATTCTGGAAAAAGGTAGGGCGCATGTAGATGTATAATTGCTGTAAATATGATATTATTTGATGAAGTCTAAGTGTCTGAAAATAATAGTTTTATATCGGAATTATTATTCTACCACAGTTATATTATTCAATTTGATTGTTTTAGTGTTTGAAAAAATGTTATAATATATATCGTAGGTATCTGTAAAAATTATTCGGATTCATTCAATATTTCCAAAATTATAGTATATATCAATATTAAAATCATGCATGAGATCTAAAGTGAATCACCGATTGAATCGTGAGCCAATCGTGACCATGGTTTATGTTTTTGGTCCTCCCAAGGCATTTCTACGCTCTACGATTTCAAACCATGTCCACGATTTGAAACTATCAGAGACCTCCCGATAGGTCGCGATTTGGGCATTTCAAATCGTAGCTATCGGGAAGTATGTCGTAGACCATCGTTGTAGGTGGGGTCTGGCCTTTACACTAACTGCCAGAGCTACAATACGTTAGCTCTGGTCGGGTTAAATCCGTGGCCACCATGACCCACTATAGGGAAATTTGACTAGTGCCCGCTTGTGTATGTGGTTTCAATAACATTCTGCCGAGCCTCCTAGTGGTTACACGGGGAACTAGCGTAAAGGGAAATGTCTTTGACCCTCCTGTAAGACAATTTGTGCTGCTTTATTTTATGATATCGAAGCCAATTTTTCATTTTCTTATTTTTCTGTCCTGGTTTTTTTTCTCAAGATATTACTAATTAACATAAAGCTCGATTCTTCACCAATTTGGTAGCTATGAATAGTTCCTATTAAAATAATACGCATGTCTGCTTTTAGAGTTTACATAGAACAATACTATTTGGTTTGAGGCATACCTAGAGTGATCTCGAGTGTTGGATTTAAGCCAGCCGACCCCTGTATATCGTAGCTCAGCGTAAACAGGAGTTGGTTGCCAAACTATGCCAACCTCTGCCAGGTAGCGCCATTCTGTGCCAGGTAGCGGTACTAGTAGCTTATACCTACCGAAGAAGAAAGAAATATTCAACACACTAGAACATTCAAACTATTGACAAATCTGACGATAAAATAGAACATTTGGTCAATTGAAACCGTTGACAAAATATTGAATTTGCAAATTAGTAACAATATATAAGGTGTTCAAAGTGTTATATGTATGTACAACATACAACTCGCAAACTATAATTATCAATCTTTACTATAATTATCAATCTTTACTCTATATAAACCCATGCCGTACATACTGTAAATACGCACCGTTTCACCATATAACGTAAAAATATTGTACAGAATACTATCCCGTACGGGAAAATACGAAAGACTTCCGTAAACGTTTACTAAAATATTAATTGTTCAGCCAATTGGAATTAATGATTTTTCTTAATTTAGGGTATATTGTAAATAAAGAAGGACCTGCCATTCTTGTACAAGCTACGAAAACTCGATGATAATTTACGGTTTGAACGGAACTCTGCGCAAACGCCTCATTCCGTATAAACCATAAATTATCATCTCGTTTTGTAGCGTGTACAGCATGGTCTGGACGTTCTATATAAATATATAGTGAACGAAGTCAGAGACTGGTGTGATTGTAAATGGTTAATGTTTGTATCTCACTCATGAAGTTTCTTTTATTATCTCAAGGCAGTACCATTAAAACCAGTTTACATGCAAGCTGAGCTCCAGGCCCCTTTATTGATTTGGCACTGTTATGCAACGAAATAATGGAAAAGATTTTCACAAGAATTAATAAGGAAATCTGAACTAAAAAAATCAAAAAAATAGTGTTTCATTATTAGAATAGATAGTGGCCTGGGACTAGACTCTATGGTCTATACAGTCAGTATACCAATTAAATGACTTGTAGTATCAAAATCCTTCATTTATCTCATATATAACCCTGATGAGGTTCACCAGCAGAAACGTTGGCTTCCATCTTATCTAATAACCACCTACTAAAGGCCAGTCCAAAACTGCATGTATTTTGTAACCTAGCATAAAACACACATTCAAAATCAAAATACAGGAAGAATAGTGGCCGTGTTTTCCACCCGGTAACGCTTGGAGAGTGTGTCATTCCGCTGGCTTTCCTTTGGGAGTGGCTATTTGAACGATATAGTGGGGGGCGGTGGCCCGGACATTAGGGGTGTGTGGGGGTTGAATTTTTTTACATTAGAATGTGAAAACAAGTGATTTTTTTGATTTTTTTTATAATTGCAGCGTTTATTTTAACTAAAAAGGTACATGTACATGTTGTATCATACAATATCTTTTCTTGCTTCAATCTTGTCTGTAACATAGTAATGTTAATGAGAGGTCTCTTCGTAGAGATAGGTTACTGCTCTTTTTTTCTTTTTTTTTTATCGAAGAACATGTAGTCATAATAATCTGTAACTGTTATCTACTTGGAATTTAAACTTCGCCTGGTAGGAGGACATTACAGGACATTGACGAAATACAGAAAATGTGAGGTGCAGTGAAATAGTTTCAGAAACTTCACAGAGATATAGATCATGGTTGTTGGGTAAGTACCAATACTGAGATCCTAAGGATGCTGGTGGAAGACACAATCCTTTGCACTTTAGATCAGAGCCTACTGGTGTTTGAAATGTTTACCGTGTCATACACTAAATCAAAGGATTTTCTTTTGTTATGCTAATATTAGATCTGTTGTACCTCAATTGAAGAAAGAAAAAGGGTGACAGACTCACTGGACAGAACAATTAAACTGGGATAAGTTAAACCATGTGTCGCCTAATTTGTTACATATCACATACAGTTTGAATATTTTCCAATAAGCTTCTATCTTAAAACTGGTGCTATCCCTGTTATGTGGACTGGGGAGCAAGGTGGGGAGACCTTGTTCGATGTTCTCTATTTGTTACCCCTCATTCCTTTTGTATTTACCTATTTAGGCATTAATAAATACCTCACATAGGACTTATCATCATGATACGATGGAAATGAAAATGTGTTATTTTCGCCTTTTGGTGATATGGGGTCATATCTCCTGTATCTCGATCCTGGATTGAAACATCACCTGTAGAGAGGTCAAGATATACTCAGTGTATTAATGCTGTACATTGATGAGACTGTAATGATAAATTCTTGTAGGCATGCTCTATTGTTAAGCTAAACGCTCCTGATAAGAAAACATTTATCAATATTTCCTTGACCAAGGAATCAATCCCTATTAATTGATAAGAGAATAAGTTATGAAAGTAACATATAGTAATAGGTAGATGTTGGACATTGATCAATATCCCTTGCCTCCAATTATATTCCTAAAGTAATGTGTCAGGCCTTGAAGTAATGTTTCAAGGGTTGAGGTAAGAAATCACAATCAGAATACCCCTAGATCTACTTTTTGCAATGGTACCATTTGCTCTGTCTGTCAATCCATTTCTTCTAATATCATTTCCCATTTTCTGAATTTTTCTATTTTACCTTCCAGCTTACAGATGTGCTTTTCTATTCTCAACGAATCTCTGAGTTCTAAAGACCATGAATAAAGGCTTAGCTCATTATTGTGAAAGAGGCGTTGTCTATATATATAAAATTTAGTGAACAATAGTATGAAGTTGATTTGACTCCTGCCAATAGTTCCTAAAATGATATCATACGTTGAAATAACTAGATCAATGTCCATCACAGCACTAGTCCATTCAACTATCGCCGCCCACGGCTTGTTCACCCAAGGACAATTGGAGAAGAAATGTGTTATGGTGTCCTTCTCCTCACAGTACGAGCAAGTCGAGGAAGGTATAATTTTTCTTTTGGCCAAGAAGTTGTTTGTGGGGACTATTCTATGTAAGATTTTAAATTGGAGAGATTGAAATTTTGTAATTCTTGTCACCTTGAAGGCTAGTTTAAAGAGATCTTCCCAAATTGATTGAGTGATGGAAGTCTTTCTCTCCTTGCCATCTATTGCCAGCCGTGGGGATGCGTGCCCTTCTGGTTAGCAAGGTTAGATATATTCTTTTGTTGGGAGTACTGAAAATGTTGTATGCTTTCCCTTTGCCATCATTGATAAGGAGTTCCATGGCACTATCCTTAGGAGCCTCTCTAGGATGGTCCTACATCCAGGGGATGGCTTGGGTAATTCTAGCGAGATCCAAAAAAGTCCCCTTTATATTGTATTTGAGTTTGACTTCTTCTATAGACATGAACCTACATTCATTCATAATGTCTCTAACCTGGACTATGCCAGCCTTGTACCAGGTAGGATAAAATATTGTATTTTTTCCAGAAAGAATAAGCCGGTTCCACCATATAGGTTTATTATATACCTCTTCAAGTGTTATAGGTTGTACCAGATATATCTTGTACCAAATTTATAGGAGGTCTCGATAGAATGGAACATCGTATTGTGGTATAACTTTGTCTTTCCATAAGAAAATATCATACATTGGAAGTTGTAACTTAATTAGCCCCCTTAATAAGCCGGTCCATGGTTGTCCATCCGATAAAATAAATCTTTTTATCCATTTTATTCTTGCTTTTAAGTACATAGTCTTCAAATCTAGCAAATTCAGCCCCCCCCCTCTTCTATCGTCTGACACATAACCTGATGTGCTACTTTATTAACTTTGCTTTGCCAAAGGAAAGCATTAGTGATATCATAAAATTCCTTAAAAACCTGATCCGGAGTAAAAATAATACTTGTGTGGTAGAGCATGATGGGTACAATCAGCGAATTGATTACTGTAATTTTACCCTTAAGCGAGAGTGTTTGCCCAGCTTTCGCAGATCAGGCGGCACTTGTTAAGTTTGTCTTTAAAATTGTGATCATATGATGGTTGATCCGTCATGTTATTTGCAAGTGCAACACCTAGAATCTTAATATGTTGACAGGTATGAATTGGTATGTTCTCAAGACCAGGTAAAGGCGCTGTACCCATCGGTAGTGTACTGGATTTAGAGTAATTAATTTTTAGACCTGCATAACGTCTAAACCTTTCAATCATGGGCTCCCAACACACTAAGACACACTATGAGAAGCCTTCCGACAAGCGTTATGACACAGAATTGAATGTTTTGGGTTTTTGTCATAGCAGTGGACACACCATTCCGACACAGCTTCCGACACACTCCGACACACAGAGGGATACCATATGTGATTTAACCCGACCAACCCCTATATCGTAGAAGGGGTTGGTTGCCAAACTACATGCGTCTTTCATTCATTCTTTGATATTTGCTTCTTTTAAAGAAAATGATTTCGATTTATTTGATGGAGAATTGCAAGATGCATGTTCCGTACTCTTTGATTGTTAACGGAATCCATACATCACCATAATGTAATTGCGATATGGTGCTACCTCATAAGAAAATAACAATAAGAGGACAACACGAATCTTGCCCACAGTAATTTGGTTGTGACTGAACCCCCAAAAGACATCACTCAGATTAAATGCATTTTTTTCCTCTTCATACTCGGGGGTTTCAAATATCAAAATTCAATGTTCCAAATCAAATGCCTGACATTAAAGGTCTTTCTGTAAAAAATCGTTCACGCCTTAAATAATGAAATTAAACCACCTGCTCTTTTCATGACTCTCACCGGACCTCTACTTTTCCGTTCTGTGTGTGTGTGAGTGTGTGTGTGTAGGTAGGTGTGTGAATGGGTGAGAAAGAGGGAGAAAGAGAGAGAGAGAGAGAGAGAGAGAGAGAGAGAGAGAGAGAAAGAGCATGATTTTGCCTGTGTGTTCCTCTGCTCTTCATATTCTTCATCCTATTTAATTTTCAATCTGGACTATAGATATTAACGTGTCGCCCAACATCTGGACTTTGTTGAATGTTTTTGTGTGTCTTACACTGGGACAGGAGCGGCAGAACTGTCGGCCAAGGGAAGACATTTTGTAAGAGAATAGGCCTGTCCTGTTGTATAACACATGTCCCTCCCAGGTAGAGAAATCCCAGGTACATACTGTCCTCTATGACCTCTCTTTGGGAAGGACATGTCTTAGATTGTTTACTCCTACAGGAAAGAGAATTTCTGGTGAATTCTCATTGTTTCACACACCAAATGTAAACGTGATAGTCCAAGATATTCAAATATTTTCACATTTTATTATTTTTTCTATCATACTTTCCAATATTTATCATTTTTCTGCTTTTGTAGGCATGTTCTAGAATAGACAGACAAACTCTTAGATCTTAGAAGGGTCCTATGCAAGGACAGTCCCTGACAAAGATTGTCTTACATTTAAACCCGCAGTCTCCTAAGACATGTCCTACAGATATACTCTACAGATATATATAGTTAAATACCCCTAGACTACAAACTTCAGCTTGGATACCTATTGTGGTATTTAGGACACCTTTTTTCGGATTTATATTCATAAATGAAGTAATTTAGGGCTACAAGTTTCAGCTAGGACACCTTCTCAGTAGTCCTAAGAAAGTCAGGGAAGATATGGGTCAACCTTATTCAACACCTATAGGCCAAACTATCAATGATCCTCCACTATGACAATCATGGGGAAGGACCCTCTCTGTTATTCAACTGAAACTGTCTTAGGACTCTTTGGGCTCTGAACTGTCTTTGGACAAAATTATTCAACAGGGTCCTGGGCTACAGACCTCAGCTAGGACACCTATTTTGGTATCTAGGACATCTTTCTTGGGATTTATATTCATAAATCAAGTAGGGCTACAAGTTTCAGCTAGGACACCTATTTTGGTGTCCCCTGCTAAGATTTTTTCACTTTTGGACAAAATTATTCAATAGCGCCCAGGGGCCGTTGAATAATCTAGGATCTTACATAAAGACACTTATCCGTACGTTTGTACAAGGGTTATTGTTTGATGATATTTTAATTTGTTTGCTAAGACAGTATCTGACACTGCACGAAAACCATCTTTTTACATATGAATGCACCCGACGTATATAGGTATGCTTTTGCGTATACAAGGTCGTTCTATTCCCCGTGTGTATACGCCTCACCTGTAGGCGTATATAAGCCTCCACGTTGCGGTCATATATATGTAATAATATATACGCCTGATTTTGTTGTATTTACGCCACTATCGAATAGTTCCAATCTCTGCCACTTGGGGAAACCACTGTTGTTTTATATCATTTGCCATTAGTTATCAAAGTCTATGGTATATAAAAAAAGTTATATTATCAATTCTGATTATAAAACCTTTCTAAAACCCTATTTATTATCTTTTCAATTATCCCATATAATTAACTCAGTTTTTTCTTTTTTATAAATGTTTTTGACTCACACGGGGGCGGGGGCGGGGGCGCTAAAGTTCTAAAACAACACACTAATACCCACTGACCCATGGTGGAGGCCGGGGGGGGGGGACAGGGCTTCACCTTTTTTTATTTTCTATCGGTACACATATAGGCCAGCGTATATATATCGCGCAGAGGATGTTTTATCTTGTATACGCCAGGTGTGAAATACAGCCAATTCGTGTCCGTATACATAAGGAAACGGTCTTGTATACGCCTCATACGCTGGCGTGAAATATGGACGTATATATATACAAAAACAAGTCAATATTCAGCCAATACATGCATTTACGCGATGGCGTATATAGGAATAAACTGGTTAGTTTCGTGCAGTGTGACATCCATAAGGTCGTCCATAAGGCAGCCTTCGGGGGTCTCGGGGGAGTTTGTATGTAGTAGCTGTTATTAGTTAGCCTATTTTTGCTATATTTTCGCATAGGAATCTGATTCAGCTGTCATTTGAGTCCATGCCAAAACGATAGGGGGCGCTGCGCTTCACGCCTCCTCTGGTCATCAAGAATGGTCTCTATGTCTACAGCTGTCACTTCTACGGTGTCGGCGTCACCAGTGGTGTCGACCACTGTCACGACGTCTGCCTCAACAGCCCCTGCGACGGCAACAACTAATTTCCTACTCAATGCAGCTAAACTCCCACCTAGGCAAGAACTAGATGCAGTAGGACTGGCCATGTCATCTAGTATCAAGCAGTTCGTGGATACTATCTGGGGAAATCGTCTCACAAAGGATCATGTATCTGCCTTATATGCGGAATTTCCATGTCTGGAGAACCTATAGGTACTTCATAAGACTTGCATAAACTCTGAATTGGTAGATAGTGACCTCCCAGAACGAACTGTTTCACGTGATAAGGAATTCGCCTCTGTTCATATCAGTGGGCATTACATTTCACCGCCAAACCACTGGTCTAATCTTCGGAGATTTTAAAACCCGGTTCTAATTTGGAGAAATTGCCGCATTCACAAAGGATTTCAGTTCTTACTGGGTCCTAACCTCACGGATAATATCAACTCACGGAATAAACTGCTAAAACTGTCAAAGGCTTAATCATGCAAACTAAACAAGTAGGTACGGGAGGTAATTTTTAAACGGTTGACCAAAGAAATAGTTCTGGAGGCTGTTCCTCAAATTGACCAATGAAAATGATGAAGTTTACTGTCGCCAATGTATACCTCTGTTTACTTTCATCAATTTACTTTAATTTATTCACTTTACCTGGCTTACCTAGTCCATTATGATTTCTATAAAACATTAAAATCGCTTATCTTGTGATGTATATATCCCAACAATACAATACCTAATGGTTTATATGCTTGAAAAAAAATTACCTCTGATCCTGGGAGCTGTTTCAAAACCATAGACTTAACCCACGTTTTGAAACAGCTCCCTGGTGATTGTGGCCCGGAATCTTGTTGTACCATATAGATAATGGTTCACAAGCATCACGAAAACCAGCCTCCCGGCTGATGATGCCGTTTATTGGTCTGTTTATATATTTTGTAAAATAGCTGACTACTGTAAACACTATGAACCAATAAAGACTTTTGAAAAAAAAAAATGAATGCGACACCTACGGTCGATGTGTGGGAAATGGGCAGCGCGGCCAGTACCGGGGCTGAGGCCAGTACTGGTTCTGGGAGTACAGGGGTGACCACTGCTCGTACAGGCAGAACAGACACAGCTACTGAGATTATGACGAGACCAGGGACCTGTTTCAGTAGTTTTGTGACATGTCTAGATGGTGTCTGTGGCACCATATGGACAGATCACAAGACTGCAATCGATGACTTGCAGAGTTTCATTCACTTCCGTAGGAATTAAGCAGTGACACTTTAACACGAGTAGGGGATACATAAAACCTAAAATTCTTCCAAATTTGAAGAAGATTGGCCGCTCAGACCCTCTGATACTTGCTAGACCTTTCCCGCTGTTGCTTGCACTGTTGGTGCCACTGGTGATGTCTGCCTAGGCCTAATGTCACGAAACTACTGAAACAGGTCCCTGGGCACCGTTTAACAAGTTTTGGTCCTAGCGGAGAATCCTCCTAGGATCAGACTAGAAATCCAAGACATATCTAAGGACGATAGACCTTTCCCGTTGCAAGTGGTGTCCCCCATAGGGTGTGAAATCTTGTATATTAGTCTCCAAGGACTGAATTCCGTCTTGGGCTAGGACAAAACAGACTGTAAAGTGGGATTCACACGATGGGATTTATGTACCCAACAGGGCTCAAAATCTCATGCGATTTTGTTCCTTTTAATGTCTTTAACAATTACAGGGAGGAAAACATGTCTCAGGGAAATGAAACCCTATAATTTAGACGAAGAAATTGTGTTTAAGTACAGAATCTCAGCAGGATTTGTCTCGGAAAAACACCCTGTGAGGTACATGAATCCCATCGTGTGAATCCCACATAAGACCCCTATGGAAGAGAGTTCCTAAGAACTGCAGGTAGTACCACATAGTGGGGGGTTGTAGAAACTAATTTCATCATTTTCAATTATTAACGAATCTAAATAAATACTTAAGCTATTTCCCCTCTAACACTGCCGATTTGTATTACATACCATAATATACATATTGCCTGTAGTTAAATTGATAAATGAGGTTGATCTCTGTGAATTCGAATCATCTAAGACTGCTATATATAGAGGTGTCCCATATCTAGGACCCTTTTGGGTATGTGGAGGACAGTTTGTAAGATGTGGGTCAAACTTGTTAAACACCTTTTGACAATCTGGCTAAGATCCTTGGCTAAGACAGTCCCCTGCTAAGACTGTCTTTATAGTCAAAAATAAACCATCCTAGGACCTCTCTTACAGGCATAACTTTCCTGGGACCACATTGTTAAACTCGCCCCAGGGACCTGTTTCACTTGTCTCGTGACATGTCTGTGACACCATACAGACATTGGGTTTGTCTAGTTTCGTGACACCACAAGTAGCTGCCTTTAGGAAATACAGACCACAAACATATGAATTAGACAAATCTAGAAACATCACGGACCTGTTTCACTAGTTTTGTGACAAAAGTGTTAGACAGATATGAAAAGCGGCACCAACAGTGCAAGCAAGAACGGGAAAAACGAAGTCTAATGTCTAGTTTTTATGAAACCATACACACCATCTAGACGCCATCTAGGCATGTCACTAACTAGTGAAACAGGTCACTGGTCTCTGTTGAATAATTGTGTCCAGAGACAGTTTGCAGAAAGAAAGGTGTCCTTGATACCAAAATAGATATCCTAGCTGAAGTCTGTAGCCTAGGGGCGTTTAACTATGTATATATATATATATATATATATATATATATATATATATATATATATATATATATATATGTAGAGCATATCTGTAGGAGATGTCCCAAGAGACTGAGGGTTTAAATGTAAGACAATCTTTGTCAGGGATTGTCCTTGCGTAGGACCCTTCTAAGATCTAAGAGTTTGTCTGACTATTTTAGAACATGCCTATAGAAATATGATAGATATTGAAAAGTATGATAGAAGGAAATAATAAAATGTGAAAATATTTGAATATCTTGTACTGTCCCATTTGTATTTGGTGTGTGAACCAATGAGAATTCACAAGAATTCTCCTTCCTGTAGGAGTAAACAACCTAAGACATATCCTTCCCAAAGAGAGGTCATAGAGGACACTTTGGACCTGGGATTTCTCTACCTTGCAGGGACATGTGTTATTCAATGGGACAGGCCTACTCTCCTAAAAAATGTCTCACCTGTTTTTAAAACTAAGAACGATAGTGGTTGAATGACTACGATTAGGACCTACCACAAGGATATTGACTAGGATGTCTTTGTCACCTACCGCACCTTGCCTGATGAGACTGGTTAGTAGTCGAAACCACGAGAATAAATATCCCCGCTACATGCGGAGATATCCTCCATATGGTATGAAATACCATATAGAGCCAAACGACAGGATGGCGACGGATTGGAATGGGGTAGGCAGCACGAAAAAACCTGCCACTGGGATTGGAATCTCTCCCGGTATAAGATCTCTTGATAACAGTGATCTTTTTCCAGTTGTGAAACATCTGGCTTCCCATAGAACCAACCAGCGACGGTCGGGTCGAAGCACTCGCACGCCGCACGGTTCTATTCACCGACGTGAGACCTGAAAATCAACATAAACAGCTCTCAACCAATCAAAATGCCGCATTCGGGATATGCAGACGGGTCAGCCGCGTCGTCCGCTGATCCATTTCCCGCTTCTCTCTATTCCGTGGTCGCAAAGCGTTGGGTGAGGAAGTGAGTTTTTACTGCTACGCCTCGTCCGCCTACTATAGGATGTCTTTGTCAGTCCGTGTTTTAAACATGGTCCTACAGAAACAATCAAATCTTTATCGTTCAAGCCTTTCTGATCGTAGTTAAAGGCATGTCCTAGTGAACAACCAATCAAATGAGTTTTATAGTCACATGACTAAACACTAGGATTGTCTTTAGTCAATGACTAAAGATATTCCTCGTGGAGGAAGGATCTTGGTGGAGGACAATGCAATACCATTTTACAAATAAGCATCCTTTGTGCCTCTGCAATGGATTTATTTCAAGGGAAATATAATAATGTAATCCAACTACACTTTAAGAGGCCATTACAAGCTCAGAGTAGCTAAGTTGTTTAATTCTGCTAAACCAAATATTGTACGACCCCCCCTGGGGTTGTCTTCCAATAATACAGATAATGGAGGTAGGACAGGCCTATGGACGATGTGGATCACGATCAAGATTTTTTAAAACACCGAAAATGAAGATATTTTCCTAATCGTTGCGTAGGAATGTCCTCCACAATGACAGATCACTTTAGGTAATGAGAATGCATCAAGGACTGCGATAGGACCAATTCTTTTATCGTTCTTAGTTTTAAAAACAGGTCCCAGGGACCTGTTTTTAAAACTAAGAACAGTTCTGCCGTTTTTGTCCCATTGTAAGACAAATTATTCTACGAGGCCCTGGGACTCGGACTACCATTCCGTGGCAGGGGGTATTGCTAGATGTTTTCAGGATTGGGAAAGCATCACTTCAGATAAGTGGGTATTGGATCAAGAACTTTTATAGAACGTCCTGGCCCTGTTTGGTGATCTTTACGTCTTTACGTGTGGCATGGTGACAGGGAGTCGTTTCCGCGGTTTGTAGGACTTGTCTCTCTTTGCAGCGTCTAATGCTCGGTGTACCCGTATGTGGTCCACCTGGTCCACCGGGTATCCCGAGAGGCGGATGTATGTCCTTATGTTGGAGACGTGATTGGCGAGGGTGCCTGGAGCCATGCCCCTCATCCTGAGGAACTCCATGTAGGTGCATATATCCTGATGTGATGGGGATACGTGGCTGATGTTGAACCGGGCCCCGAACCGTATCCAGGACGCTGCTGCGATGCGGTAATTCTTGTTGGTTGAGGGGGCACGCGCCTTGGACTGCGTCACACGCGCCATTCGCTGCAATGAGGCGAGTTCCGGATCTGCAAAGTATGTCAGTTGAGAGCTTATCAAGGACATGTGTACATGATTGTATGAGAGACAGTTCGAATTCTGTTACTAGCGCATGCGCTTCAACATAGTCTTTAGCAGTTAGATGCGCTCGACTCAAACAATCTGCGAGTATATTACATTTGGTATTTATATACTCATATGTTACTGTAACATCAAATATTGCCTGCACAAGCCAGGCCTCTCTGGCACATGCAAGTAAGGTTCTGTTGACACCCTTCCCAGTTGATAGTACATGCACCGCGGCTTGATTATCACAATGTATACGAATGTGTGAGCCTTTATGTGCGTGGGTGACAAATGTGTTTAGGGCGATTACCACATTTATAGCTTCTAATTCAGAAATGTTAACCACTGGGTCGGATGTGCTGCATACTTGGCCCGCGTATGCGCGGAAGCCGTCAGATGCGCCTATGCCTGACAAACAGGCATCGACGACCATGTCTACGTTGGGGGATGGTAGTGGGATGAGGGACCTTCCATTCCACCTGTTTCCGAACGCGGCAAACCATTTGAGGTCGAGCCTCATGTCTTTTGAGATGTTGCAGGAGTTACCCTTAAGGTCCCTAAGGGCATCGAGTAGGCGAGATGTAAACAACCTAGCAGGCTTAACACATTTTGCAATGTGTATGAGGAGACCGATGACTGACTGCAAGCCTTTCTTAGTTATGGTGCGTTTGTGGACTACATCGTTTACTACCTTCATTGTCTCTGCCAGCTTATCGTCGGGGATAGACAATGTCATGTTGGCTGAGTCTATGTTGATGCCCAACCATCTGACGACTGTAGCAGGGGGCTGTGCCTTGGCCTCGGCCTCCGGAAGCCCGAGTTCTCGTATAAGGTTCCTTGCCGCCTGGAAACCTCTCTCGGCCTCCGACCTGTTGGGTGCAATCAAAATTAAGTCGTCTAAGTACATCTCGCATACGACATTCATTTTTGTTAATATCTCGACTATTGCGTTAGCTATGCGCTGTGCGTTGTATGAGCAGCGAAAGTATGGTGGAGGGAAAGTATAGTAAAGGGCCAGTACCAATACCTTTTCATTATATTACCATTCAATCGCCATGGTATTACCACACTTGATGGTGTAGTGGTTAGAGTGTCGGTTGTTATCTCGGGATCGCGGGTTCGATTCGCGGCTGTGGCGAATGATATTTTTTTAAACCTGAAACTTATCAATAAGCAGTTATTAATAAGAACAATTCGTGAAGAATTATTAATATTGAACCCGATCTTGGAGATACTTAAGGGAAACTAGTTAACCTAATTGGGATACAGTAAATACCGTCTGATTAACTTTAACTTTCCTAAGAGAAACTTGTTAAATGTTGATAGATCTATGTTACCATTTATTTAGCTATTATATTATTATCTTCTACCTTCGCAAAAATACTTACCTACATAAAAAAGGATACGAAAAAACAAGGCCTGAGAAAGTAACGACAGGAAGCCGCAGTCATAGTGGCAACCAAGTAGGGCACCAGAGAAGGTATACCATATTAATGGTAAAACTGCATACATCAAGAACAGTAAGTAAAAAAGGGAATACCACTGGGATATGCGGAGCGGATCGCAGGTCCCTATCACAGTTATTGCTGTACTCGACCAATGATCATGTTCACCCACAAGGATAGTCCAATATACCAGTTGGCCTATCATCTATGCTCCTTGGCACTCAATGCCCACGAGCATGATGACTCATTGTTAATTATACATGAACACTCTTTTAGATTAAGTTTGTTGTTACACGCACCTCGCTTTTGTTTTGGTGGGCCAAAGATATTGGCTGATTTTGTACAAAAATTATTCATCATTGTTATATTGGATTTGGTACCAGTGACTAAAATCAGTGTTAGGTTCTCCCCAACACCAATCTTATGATACATACGGTAAACGAAATTATTGAAAAAAAGGGATTTAAGATTTCACACAGCAATAAGATTTCACACTGCAATATACATAGTCTATATGCCAAAAAAGATCTATTATTCAATGAGTTGAAGACATTTGACGTCATAGGAGTGAGCGAAACGTTGTTAAAACATTGTATTCCAACACAACATGTAGACATGGAGGGAGGGATATAGATTTATAAGAAATGACAGGCCGTGGGGTAAAGGGGGGGGGGCGTAGGGGTTTATGTTGCGAGATATAAGAAATAAGACCTTAGTTGAGACACTACACAATTATAACATGAAAAAATTTATTACTAAAATAACTAGACCAGGCTTTGGAAATAGCTTGAGCATCGACAGCATCATGACGAATGCGAACTTTATCGAGAAGCAGGGTACTCTCAATTTCGCCCCTAGTGACCACTTGACAATATTTGCAATAAAAAAGAAGAAGCGAAACAAATATCTAAGCAAAATAGTGAGATGTCGGAATTATAGGAATGTAAGACAAAACAAACTAGATAACGCACTTAAAGTGGCTATTGAGGCAGAAGAACCAGGGAACAAACATGGTAATTTCCTATGGAATGTCTGGCTAACTACTCTAACCAAACACCTAGACAATGCAGCCCCGTTTAAGAATAGATGTTTCAACTTTCAGAGCATCCCTTGGATGTCAGATGATTTAAAGAAAAAGATAACCTTAAAAAAAACATTGATGAGTCAAATTATAAAAAGATCAGACCACATAACAGAGTATTCGAGACAGAGAATCAGGAAACAAGTTAGACAAACGCATCGAGAAATCAATAGATTATTAGTATATGACAAAAAATGTTATATTAAGACGCTATTAACCAGATATATAAACGATCCAAAAAGATATTGGAAAGAGGTGAATGTTGTTTGTAAACCTCAGGGTGAAAAGAACTACGTATGTTTCAAGAACGAAAAAGATGAAACATTGAAAATAACCGACTGTGCCAACTATGCGAATGAGTATTTCTGTGGCAAAGGGGAAAAACTTAACGTAAAGTTGGACAAAAACACAGTCATACAAGGACTGATCAGGGAAGATCCTGACGGATTCGAAATAACAGACATTACAGAGGGTGAGGTTATGAAGCATATACTAAACATCAAAACTCATAAATCATCAGGGATAAGGGGTATTAAAAGTTCAATCTTAAAAACAACACTACTACACTCGGTAGTCTTTATAACCCAATTAGTGAAATTATTAATAAAAAACGCCAGCTTCCCACAAACGTGGAAAGATGGCAGAATCTCACCGATGCCCAAGCAGGGAAACTTACAACTACTTAATAACTGGAGACCAGTATGCATACTGCCTATACCAGGCAAAATCTTAGAACGCATAGTTTATACTAGGATATATGACTTTCTGGAAGAAGTAGGATATTTTAGTTCGAATCAATTCGGCTTTCGTAAAGGACGAAGCACCGGCAGTGCAGTTTTCAAATTGGTGAAATTCTTATCCGATGCTTGCGGTGGCACTCTATATGGACATCCGCAAAGCGTTTGATTGTGTCGATCATCGAATTTTGAGGTTAAAACTAGCAGATGCAGGAATAGGGGGAAATTTATTGAACTGGTTTATGTTGTACCTGAATGGTAGAAAATGTTATACTGAGTACGGTGAAAACGTATCCCGATTGGAAAATGTTAAGTTTGGTATACCGCAGGGTTCCATACTGGGCCCGCTGTTATTTCTTATATATGTTAACGACATCAGTATATCAGATAAGAATGCTTGTTTTATAATGTATGCCGACGACTTAATAGTTGTAACCACAGACACTTATGCAGTGATGGCAGAGGCAAAAATGCAGGATATCATAAAAAATCTGGAAAACTGGTACACTTCAAATAGACTGACTATCAATGTAGACAAAACAAGAACAGTATATCATGGCCAAATGAAAAAATTGAAAAAAATTGTTAAGGGAGAGCTATATATAGGGGGTCAAAGGGTGGAAATTAGTAAAGATATGAACTATTTAGGCGCTATTATAGATGAAAACCTGAACTTTCAAAAACATACTGATAATTTGATAAGGAAAACTAATGATAAGATAATCATTTTTAGGAAAATAAAGAAATACTTTGATAAAGAAGTAGCCTGCAAGATAGCTAAATCATGCCTACTACCGATTGCAGAACACTGCTCCTACCTCCTAGAAGGTACGACTGTAAAAAATCAACGACGCATGGAGGTTTGCATATTTAGGGGATTGAGAGTGATAATGGGGAAGAAGGCCTTCGTTGACGGTCACTATATAAGAAATGAAAAGGTACTGGAACACTGTAAAGTCGAGTCGATACGGGTAAGACGGCTCCGACTCCTGCTAGGTATTGTGAAAAGCTTGTATAGGATAAACGAACTCCCGCCAGCACGGAATCCAAATGACGATGTTAGGACCACAAGATCTGTAAATAAACTAAATGTACATATATAAATAAACCAAATACAGCTAAAATTCGCAAATCACCTGCATATGTGGGGATGATGATCTGGAATACCTTGAACAAACCGTTTCAAGAGGATTGTACAAACCGAACTTTCAAACAAGAAGTAACAAGAAAAGTGAAGACGTACATAATGACAGAAGGATGTATGTAATACAATAGGAATTACTGAATACTAATATTAAAAGGACAATTATACTTACCTAACTGAATATATGAACATTTAATAGAGCAAACATACTCAAATATATATATCAAAGACTGCATATAGTATGTATACTAGTAGTGCCATAAGCCAATCAAACTGTATTACATGTCTTCATTGTATTTTTCTCATCAAATTTCGTTGGATTGTAGAATCCCACACACTCCATCACGGGCATGGAAGAACGACATCGTATAGTCGATTGCTTTGTGTCTGAATAAAAAAAAAATAAAAAAAAGGGTCCTTGTCCCACGTTACTTTCACTAAACCTACCGCATGAGCTTGTAGAGCGAATGCAGTAGGTTTAGCGAAAGTAACAAGGGGCGAGGACCCATCCCTACTAGGTTAACAAGTTTCACTTGTACTATACACCTCCAAATATCTGTAAATATTAAAAAAACATGCCAAAATGTGTCAATGTTTAAAGGGACAGTCAAGTAGCGACCGTTTCTCTGCTAATCTCGCCGAGCTTAAATCACTCTCCTGGCTTAGGAGCTTTAGCCTACTTTTAGTGGGTAGGGTGAGTAAGGAAATCAGGTTGGAGAGTGGGGTGACCTAGATACTATCAGTGACTCACCACACACTCCCGGGAGCAGAGTGAGCACAGTGAGGGGTTTCAAACCAAAACAACAGACACTGCAAACTCCTGGTTTTGAATGAAAGTAGCTGGCAACAAATACGTTTTCCACAGCTTTTGAAGTGAATTAAGATAAGAAGTAAAGTGCTATCATATTCCTAATGTTTTATTGTGTAAAAGTATTGTTTGTATTATGAATGTCATTGCCTGGAAATTATGTAAACTACCAGTATTTCATTTGACAGTTCAGTAATGTGAGGTGGTGTAATATCATATGGTGCATGGTATAATGTGAGGTGGTGCAGTGTGGTATAGAATGACATGGTATAGTGTGGTGTAGCATGACATGTTTTAGTGTAATATATATTGACAGGGGTAGTGTGGTTTAGAGTGACAGGGTGCAGTGTGGTGTAGTGTCACATGGTGTAATGTGAGGTGGTGATATAGTATGAGATGGTGTAGTGTGGTGTATTATCAGATGATGTAGTATGGTATAGTGTGACATGGTGTAGTGTGGTGTAATATGAAGTGGTGTTGTGTAGTGTATTATAGGATGGTAGAGGGACTAGTGCAATGTAGTGTGACATGATTAGTGTTATATGGTGTAGTGTGACCTGGTGTAGCATGGTGTAATGTGAGATGTTGTAATATTTAGTATGAGGTGGTGTAATGAGATGGGGGGGGGTGCATTATGTGTAGTACAGTATGATATGAGACAGTGTAGTGCATGTGTGGTCTATTATGAGATGGTGTAGTGTGGTGTAGTGTGGTATAGTGTGAGATGGTGTAGTGTGCTGTAAAATGAGGTATTGCAGTGCGGCATAGTATAAGATCGTGTGGTGTATTATAAGGTGGTGTAATGTATAGTGTGAGGTGGTGTAATGAGATGATGGTGTGTGGTGTAATGAGAGCTGGTGTAGTGTGGTATAGTATGAGGTGGTTAAGTATGAGATAGTGTAATGTGTTGTAATATGAAATGGTGTAGTGTGGTGTAGTATAACATCATGTAATGTGAAGTGGCACCTGTAGTATGAGATGGTGTAATAAGAGGTGGTGTTGTGCGGTGCAGTATGATATGGTTAACTACCATATAAAAACAAGGAACAGATAGAATATCAACATTTAACCATACTGCCCCATAATCATATTGTCCCTCCACCATATACCATAGCCCCTCACACATACTGTCCCTCACCCATACTGCCCCTTAACCATACCTCCTTTCAACTGTACTGCCCCTCAATCATATTGCCTCTCACCCATACTGCCCCTGAACCATACTGCCCCACACCCGTACTGCCAGTCAACCTTACTGCCCTCACCATACTGGGCCTAAACCATACTTTCCCTCACCTTACTGCCCTTCACTATACACTGCCCCCTAACCATACTCTAAATCATATTGCCCCCTAATCATACTGCCTAGATCATATTGCCCTGCCACCGCACAGCCTCTTCACCATACTACCCCAAACCATACTGCTCCTCAACCATAGTGCCCCTCACCTGTACTGCCCCTCAACCATATTGTCCTTAAACCATACTGGCCATCAAACACACTGACCTTCAACCAACTGCCCCCTAATCATACTACCTCTCAACCATACTGCCCCACACCCGTACTGCCAGTCAACCTTACTGCCCTCACCATACTGGGCCTAAACCATACTTTCCCTCACCTTACTGCCCTTCACTATACACTGCCCCCTTACCATACTGCCTCCAAATCATATTGCCCCCTAATCATACTGCCTAGATCATATTGCCCTGCCACCGCACAGCCTCTTCACCATACTACCCCTAACCATACTGCTCCTCAACCATAGTGCCCCTCACCTGTACAGCCCCTCAACCATATTGTCCTTAAACCATACTGGCCATCAAACACACTGACCTTCAACCAACTGCCCCCTAATCATACTACCTCTCAACCATACTGCCCCACACCCGTACTGCCAGTCAACCTTACTGCCCTCACCATACTGGGCCTAAACCATACTTTCCCTCACCTTACTGCCCTTCACTATACACTGCCCCCTTACCATACTCTAAATCATATTGCCCGCTTATCATACTGCCTAGATCATATTGCCCTGCCACCGCACAGCCTCTTCACCATACTACCCCTAACCATACTGCTCCTCAACCATAGTGCCCCTTACCTGTACAGCCCCTCAACCATACTGTCCTTAAGCCATACTGGCCATCAAACACACTGACCTTCAACCAACTGCCCCCTAATCATACTACCTCTCAACCATACTGCCCCACACCCGTACTGCCAGTCAACCTTACTGCCCTCACCATACTGGGCCTAAACCATACTTTCCCTCACCCTACTGCCCTTCACTATACACTGCCCCCTTACCATACTGGTGTATTCTCTGTTAAGTCTTGCAATTAGAGGCAAACCGTGTCTTTGTTATTAGATTTGTATTTAGCAATTTGAAAATATTTTCTTTCAATCATTATCAGTTGTTTATGATTCCTGGTATTTTTGACATATTTTTCACACACCACATGCCCCTGTTCATGACATGTTATTTATTTTGTTCCTGTGTAGAAGATTGCATACCCCTGGAAAATGACATGTCTTTTATCATATTTTTTATGTTCAATGGCTAATATTCTTGAGAAATATCTATCAGAGGGATACACAGTCGTATCCTAACCCTAAAATGACATCTCTTTTTGTTTTAGAAATATTTTTTAACATTTTCATTTAATGGAAAATATAGTTTTGGGTCTATTTGTAAATGTCCACAGTTTTCACTCACCTCCGAGATATTGCCATATAAGGTTGGATACACATTTATTAACTTGATGAAGTAGCCCCTATTATATATGAAATCAAAGCACTCAAAAATCTGTATCTGAAACTTTTTAATTTAAGGTTCTAGGTAGACTGTGCTTTCAATGATAAGCAATTGAAGTTTCAGTTTTTGGTAGATTATTTAAGGACTCACCTCCGAGATGGCCTCTAAATCAAAATTATGGTTAAATTATCAAAAATAAAAACACTACATTAGAAAGATCCATCAAAATGCATAATATTCACATTTAAACTTTTACTGCACTTAACATTTTTAAATCTCTAGAAAGCTATAAAGACAAAATAACACCTCCGAGATTTACACCTCCGAGACTTTTTACACCTCCAAGATGCTAGTAAGTACTGTGATACACTAGATGGCGCCACCTTCACTAGCGGATGAAAGGAGAATAAGTATAAATACGATTTACGTTTTATGTCATTTCTCGGTGAAAAATTATCGTAGAAACTCCAAATAAAAACTAGGAAGTAGCTAAAGACATGTGGAAAACAGTCATTAAGTTGAAATATTGATTAATCGAAGGCGATATAGCCTTATTTGCCATTTTCCGCCGTGAACGTTGGTACTACTAGTCCAGCGCCTGGTCCACCCGAGGTATTAAACTTAAGCTAAAACAATATCACTTGTATCATATAAACATATTAATTAATGTTTGTAGAATATAATATTTATAAGATGATAAGAATAAGCAAACATGTAATCTAAAATTACAATGAAAGGTAAAGTATATTGGAAATTTTTTTTTTAAATCTGTGCTGGTTCCGGGAATTGAACCCAGGCCGCTCAGCACGACCACAGGGTAAAATGGTTATCTGAATCTACCCTGTGGTCCTACACCATATCCGCTACACCACCACATCGTTCTCTATGCAGGACAAAGTATAAGGTAGTAATCTAGTCCAGGGAATACATCTGGTAATTGATACATTGTTCAGATCTCAGTTGTAACGCAATCTGAGATTATCAGTCGTGAATCAGAATAATCGATGGCAACATTTTCTCTAAACCGATGGCACCCCTACCTAGACTGATGGCACCACTCACAACGTCACTAGGCCTACTCTTTATGATATTTCAGTTTCAACCTTATGGCACTATGAACCTTAATCAAAGTTGGATTCAATTGGGTTTAATATTGTGGGGGGGGGGGCGCAATTTTTGTAAGGGTGGATTTGTGGGGTCATTTCTTTGTGGGGAACAACATTTTTCCGGTACTTCTGTGGAGGGGGAGGTTGATTTGTAATATCATGGGGGGGGGGCTCTTATTCTGGTAACCTGGAGGGGGAGGGGTGATTTCTGGAAAAGGATTTTAGTATGTGTGTGTGTGGGGGGGGGGGGGGGGGGGAGGTGTGCCCATTTTTCCATGTGTGTGTGTGAATCTTTGTTCATGGGAGCGGGGGGACGGGGTTACTTAATTTATTTACTCTGTGGGGGTGGGGGGAGATGTCATTTTCACATACAGAAATTCATGTGAAAATGATATTTTTTTGCAGGAGGGGGACTTTTTTTGGGGGGGGGAGGGGGTCGTAATTTTACTAGGATTTGTCCAGGGGTTGAGGGCATTGAGTGGATGTGGGTGGTACTCATTATATTTTCAAATTTCCTTGGGGGGCTTTTTGAAAAAGATATATAACTCTAGGATAGTATCAATATCAAATATTAAGAATAAATGAATAAATTAGGGGCCTATTTAAAAAATATATATATTCGGTTGCCATGGCAACACAAACACATTCCATTTTATAATAATCTTAGTTATAATAGATGTAGCTCACAAAGAACTTAAACATCCCAAATATGAGTTGAAAATTGGCAAAAGCAACAAAGTTATCTCCAAAATGTCAGATTTTGGTGTTTTTTAATGAAATTGTTGCGTTGCTATGGAAACCAATATTTAAAACAATATTATGTACATTATGACAATTCATTAGCTTCATTCTAACAGAGGACAATCCAAACATTGATCAAGTATAACTTATCTGGTTATATTGGTTGCAAGATAAAACCTAAAAGATAGGCTCTCTTTTTCTCATAAGCTGCACTACTAAACAAAGATTTCTAGATCTCAGAGGCTGAGAATGTGAAAAAGCACCAATAATTGATACCTTATTCAAACTACGATAAAATTTTGATTATAAGACTTGACGTTCTAATTTTTTCACAGAAAGATCTACAAAGAGTTGTAGTTGTAGTAAATGTGGTTACCATATGCAAAGCAGTAATTTGATTTTTTAGTTTTTTACACCATGCAATTGCAAGACTTAACTGAGAATGTACCTACTGCCTCCAAATCATATTGCCCCCTAATCATACTGACTAGATCATAATGCCCTGCCATCGCGCAGCCTCTTCACCATACTACCCCAAACCATACTGCTCCTCAACCATAGTGCCCCTCACCTGTACAGCCCCTCAACCATATTGTCCTTAAACCATACTGGCCATCAAACACACTGACCTTCAACCAACTGCCCCCTAATCATACTACCTCTCAACCATACCTCCCCTTAACCATACTGCCCCTCAACTATACTGCCCCTCAACCATACTGTTGCAAAACCCAGTTGTTGAAAATTATACAAGCTATTTAATTTGATTTAAAAGGGGTGGGAGTATCACACAACTAAAGCTATGGGGTGTGGATGTAGGGCAGAATGGGATGTGGGTATAGGACAGTCGGGTCTGGGGTATATAGAACTGCATCGAGAATCATATAAATAGACAATACTCCACAAGTTTGGATGGGCCGCAATTGTCTTCGATGCAAAGCCGAGTGACGATTACAGCCCATTCAAACGAGTGGAGTTTTGTGTATTTTATGATTCGAGTGCAGTTCTAGATTTATCTCACCCCTTTTTATTAAATTAAATATCATCAAACTTTCACAATAATTAGAATAGACTTACAGGGCTGGTGAGTAAGTACTGGTGAGTGAGTACTGGTGAGTGAGTACTGGCGAGTGAGGACTGGTGAGTGAGGACTGGTGGGTACTGGTGAGTGAGGACTGGTGAGTGAGGACTGGTGAGTGTGGACTGGTGAGTGAAGGCTAGTGAGGGAGGACTGGTGAGTGAGGACTGGTGAGAAAGGACTGGTGAGTGAGGACTGTCGAATTAGGACTGGCGAGTGAGTACTTTTGAGTGAGGACTGGTGAGGGAGGACTGGTGAGTGAGTACTGTTGAGTGAGGACTGGTGAATGAGGACTGGTGAGTGAGGACTGGTGAGTGAGGACTGGTGAGCGAAGGCTGGTGAGTTAGGACTGGTGAGGGAGAACTGGTGGGTACTGGTGAGTGAGGACTGGTGAGTGAGGACTGGTGAGTGAGGACTGGTGAGTGAGGACTGGTGAGTGAGGACTGGTGAGGGAGAACTGGTGGGTACTGGTGAGTGAGGACTGGTGAGTGAGGACTGGTGTGTGAGGACTGGTGAGTGAGGACTGGTGAGTGAGGACCGTTGAGTGAGGAGTGGTGAGTGAGGACTGGCGAGTGAGTACTGTTGAGTGAATACTGATGAGTGAGGACTGGTGAGCGAAGGCTGGTGAGTGAGGACTGGTGAGGGAGAACTGGTGGGTACTGGTGAGTGAGGACTGGTGAGTGAGGACCGTTGAGTGAGGACTGGTGAGTGAGTACTAGTGAGTGAGGACTGGTGAGTGTGTACTGTTGAGTTAAAGGAGCACTCAAGTAGTGACTGTTTCTCTGCTAATCTCGCCGAACGTAAGTCACTCTCCTGTCATGCATGTTGAGTGGGGATCTGGCGAGTGATGAGTTTTGAGTGAGGACTGGCGAGTGAGTACTATTGAGTGAATACTGATGAGTGAGGACTGGTGAGAAAGGACTGGTGGGTACTGGTGAGTGAGGACTGTTGAGTGAGGACTGGTGAGCGAAGGCTGGTGAGTGAGGACTGGTGAGCGAGAACTGGTGGGTACTGGTGAGTGAGGAATGATGTGTGAGGACTGGTGAGGGAGAACTGGTGGGTACTGGTGAGTGAGGACTGGTGAGTGAGGACTGGTGTGTGAGGACTGGTGAGTGAGGACTGGTGAGTGAGGGCTGGTGATTGAGGACTGTTGAGTGAGGGCTGGTGAGTGAGAACTGGTGAGTGAGTACTGCTGAGTGAGGACTGGTAAGTGAGGACTGTTGATTTGTACTGTTGAGTGAGGACTGGTGAGTGAGGATCATTGAATGAGGAGTGGTGAGTGAGGGCTTGTTGTTGTTGTTGTTGTTGTTGTTGTTGTTGTTGCTGTTGTTGTTTTGATGAAGACCTTTGTACATGTTCACATTTTCCCACTCAAAATGTCCTGCTTTTCAATCTGGATCAGTCAATTACATTCTGGGAACGATCCTTCTCCCTCAATAAGTATAATCATTTTGTAAACATTGGCATCTGCTCTCTGTTGTTGTTTTGACAGCTCAAGTTTAACCCTCCGACTTGGCTGTAAAATTCCACTGATGAAATAACTTATATGACAAGGTACACTGATTCAATACTGGAGAACATGATTCTGACATTTATTTTGACCTATGATTAACCAATAAGCTGTATTTTACTTCGTCAAATATCGCCAATCTTGACCTATTTCCGCGCTAATGTGACCCAGAAACGGCCGTTGGGCAAGCTGGGCAAGTCCCCACTCCCCCCTGCCCTGACCCAGATACATATGCAATAGGTCATGTGACTGTAGTTACAACTTTTTCCACAAGGTAGCAGTGCAGGCCATTGTGGCCGTTTTACCACAAGTTGACTGTCCCTTTAAGTGCTAAACAAAGTCGTCTGGGCAGGCGGAAGTGACTTTCTGCTATGCGACTTTCTCACAATGTTCATAGCCACGATTTCGTAAATGAAATTCAAACTATTAGAAAATTCTTTTCTTTGGGAATAATAGTGTCATAATATTATTCATAAATTTCCTGTCATTTTTTTCCCTCCAGATATGGTATTTCCGATAATACACATACTCACGTTTCAGATTAAGTGTTCAAAGTGTAGTGGTATGGCGCCATTCTTGGCACAGTATAGTGATATGCCTCAACAACCACTTGGATAGCAGAGGTTGGTATTTGGAGTATTTTGGGGCATAGGTGTATAGTACAACACACAAGGGATTTGGGGAGAAGTATTTGGGACAGGGGAGAAGTATTTCAGGAAAGTATAAGGGATATGGTATAAGTATGGCGCCTCCAGTGGCACAGTGTCGCCCCCTGGTGTATGTAGAAGGAACTTGATGAAATTACTTTTGTGAATCACAAAATTTATTTCGTGAATGACGAAATGACTTTTGTGAAAGACGAAAATTATTTTGTCATTTACGAAATCAATTTCGTGGTAGAGGAAATTTATTTCGTGATAGACGTAATTTATTTCGTCATTGACATAATTCATTCCGTCATTGACGAAATTTATTTTGTAATGGACAAAATTTATTTTGTGGACGAAATAAGTGGTTTGGGGAACAAATATTACGTACAAAAAATTTTTTCCAAGCAATTTATCATGTTAAAGCCTTCATAATTATCTAGTTGTCACAAACATTATACCTTTTGAAAGTTGACAATTATCCTAATTCTTCTCTACTCAATGGTTCACCAGAACCCCACTAAATAAAATGTAATTTTACAATGACTCACTGATTACCTTAGAGTAACGAGATTCGAGAGTGACTCACAATGTACCTTATGAACAATAATCATAAAATTTACAACCTTGAAAAATACCAACTTGTGTCGAAACGTCGGTTCAAATAAAAACGCCTACAAAATTTATTTGGTTGTCGTCTGGTTATACTGTCTACTTCCACCATTAACTTTATTTCGTACAATATTTTTGTCTTTTTAAAAAATTATGGGGTTCTTAGATATAGCTTTCGTTCTGTATTTCGTTGACGAAATAGAGAAGGAAACCAATATTTGATGACCCAAAATATTTTTTGGGAAGAAAGGTATAGTATATTACGAAAATATGGACCAGAAAGGCGCCCCATATGCGACCACTAGATCTTCCAGGAGGGCAAAGGAAACTCTGGATTCCATCCTGAGGTCTGCATGTTGGAACTCAGAAAATACTTTTTTACAAAAAGGTAGTCTTAACATGAATTTTATTCCTTACCTCATGTAATTGATCAAATGTACCTACTTACTTAGTCATCTGGGATTACGCCGAGTTGTTTTTGATCTATGGTTTAGGAAAGCTACCTAAGATATATATTAGCTGATCTCATCTTGAACTTGATGTTTTTGATGCAATAAAAACTTATGTATACGGACGCGTCTTGGCTGTACCCACACCCAGCGTATATCAGAGGAAATATCCTCTCCCCCTACTGCCTCCCACCCATTTTTGTTGGCAGAAGTATAGGAAACCCTCCCCCCACCCCCCCCCACCCCCACTTCGCTCCCATCAAGGTTGGTGTCCAATATCTTCTCACCTTTTTTAACAGTATTGAACATATGAAGTTTGATAATGATATCTATGAATACATCCCATTTAAACACATTGTGAAGTCACTGGGGTGTACAGTCAAACTTGACATTATGTGTGCTAGTTACTGGTTGAGTCCCTATAAAGTGGTTAAAAAGAAGGTACAACATGACCCATGCCATGTATACAGATTGTCAACTAGAGAGTGTGACACATGGTTCAGTCCACTAAAAGGTCTGGCAAACTCCGCTCGTACAGCTGAACAACTGACTAGAGTAAGTTCATTTCTTTCTTTCTACCTTTGAACTCTACCTCCACTGCTGCCGATTCATGATAGGCCTCCCGATATACTACAATTAGAAATACCTAATATTATAGTCAATGAATCAAATTTTCTATTTGAATCAGGAACTCACTCTTAAGGCCTATCGGAATGTAGCGGCAGTGCTGTGGGTGCAAAGTTTCTATACACATCAAAAGGCATATCTTGCAATTCTGAAAAGCACAACCGTATGATTTTATGAATATTGAATATTATCTTTCAAACTGGCTTCTAGTGATATGTTCCAATACCAAATTAGTAAAATATAATAACTCATTTTCCCTAAGCCAAAGGGTAAGGTAGACCACTTTGTCTTTGCTTGATGTAATGATGTGTACTCTGTGAAATCTTCATAGTATTTCTATACAGTCTTTTATTATGTCATATTAATTCCTAGATCTAACTCACAAAAAGTGACCCAAGCACCTATACTTTGAGACAACTCATTAAGGTTAACAATCAGTTTAAAAGCTTCAGGTAGATTATTCCATTTAACATTTTGCCACAGTAAGATAACGGTCAGTATGGCGTTGGTTCTTTCCCCTACCGCTATCACAACAACAATGTAGGGAGCTGTGCCAGGCGCATTCAAGTCCCACGCTGCAGCCGGTCGACCCCGTTTCGGTGGTTCCTATTGGACAATGCCTGTGTGTGTATGAGAGCAGCACTGTTATTGGTTGGTGTGTTTGGCGCCGGTTCTGGTGCCTGTCCTGCTGTTTTATGTGGCTCCAAGTGTTTTGGAATTTCTTTATGGGGAGTGGTTCTGTGTGTTTAATATGTATCCAAGATGTCTTTGATGTCACTGTCATTCATTTTTGTTGAATCTTAGTGGATTTGGTGATGTGATTTCTGGATTGCATCTATGCATTTCATCCTTCTTCTGGTGGTTATTAGTTGTTTTCAGGAGTAGATTGCATCTAATCTCATAAATTTGCTGTTTTTACTTAAAGTTTAGGGCTGTTGGGGGCCAGATTGCATCCAGTCTCCCTCCCTGTTTATACTAAAATAGATTTTGAAAAGAAAATTTATTTTGATTAGTTATTTTTCTTAATTTTTAATGTTCGATTCCAATTAGGTTGGAACAGTAGTTTGTTAATTTCCTTTATATATCGTTTCAGGAGTCAATTTGTCCTGGGGATATGTGGTTTTCTCCAGGATATACTAGGCTGTGAAAAGCTGCGTTCACTGCCCATCATTTAAAAAAAAAAAATTCTCTTGGTGGTGTTGGGTCCGTCTCTTTTTGTAGTGACTTTACATATGTCGTCATGTTCCTACTTGTACAGTGTGCTTTCTTCTGCTCTCCGCCATTTTTGCAGCCGACTGCGTCGGTCGGCCACTTTGGATTTTTTCGGGGGTTTGATTGTGGTTTTGACCATTGTCTGGTCTCATCAGGTGAGGTGTGGTAGAGTGTGTTATGTGGCCTGTGGTCTTTCTTTCCTGAGTCTGTCTTCGGGAAAGGGATCGGTCTGCCGTCTCTGGGATCACTCCCTACATCCAGCCATGTACTATCTTTATCCTACTTATCGATGAGCTGTTAAAAACCTTTTCGTTCGCTCTCCCTCCTGGGTTTCAGCGTTGGAAAATTGTTTTTGACGTGGCATTGGATTATGATGGGTTATCCATACCTATTATTGAGATGTTAGATTTGAGAAGGCTATCCGTACCTATTGTCTAAGGTATTGAGTCCTTCCGGCGCATGTGTCTTATGTTTGTGCATCCAGTTAAACTCGATTTTGTTTCTTAGTCGTCCTGTTTCGTTGCTGTTCGGGTGTCTGTAGATGAAGTCTAGTATATGGACCTTTACATCATTTTCACCCTTGTGGTTACACTGCACGAAAACCACTATTTTACATATGTATATGAAATGCGTCTAACAGTAGGATTTTGCGTCTAGAAGTTCTACCTGTTATCCATCTCATTGACGCCTCATCTAGTGGCGTATATACGTGTCCATGGTGTGGGCTTATATATGTTATATATACGCCTGATTGTGTTTATATATGCCAGTATCCAATAATTCCGACCTCTGCCACTTGGGGACATCAGTGGTAGTATATTCCATTTGCCATTAACCATCCAAGTCTGTATTATATGAAAATTGCAATCTTATATTACCAATTTATTTTATAAAAACCTAATTAAGTATAAATTGATTAATTACACACAGTAAACCTTGCATTATGTTGTTTTTTTAATTGTTTTTCTAATAGATCTTACTTTCAAACACCATTTTAATGTGTGGACAGTGAGGCTTACTATATAATGAGCCTCTTCAGACTTGAGGTTGAATCCTGAATTCATCTTACCCCTGTGTGAATGCGGCCACACAGGTGTGAATGCGGCCGCACACATGTGAATGCGGCCGCACATGTCTACCCCCCCCCTCCGACACCATAACACCTCGCGGCGGGCAGCGGCGGGCATGGGCAGGCGGTGGGGGTGGGGGAGGGTTTCCCACTGAGTCAACCTGTACAAACGCGGTGCGCGGCGGGTGGTGGGCAGTGGGCGGCGGGCAGCAGGGGGCTTCTCACTGAGGCTGGCTCGGGGTGGCATGGGGTGGTGGGAGGGCAGTAGGGGGTGGGGTTGGGAGGTCGTGGGTGGCGGGTCAGTGTTGGTGTATCACCTACCAACACCCACAGGACCGGGCGGGCTGTGGGTCGCAATTTTTTTTTGTATCATATATACGCCTGGCGTATATATATTGCACAGAGTATGTTTCATCTTAAATACGCCAGGCGTGAAAGACAGCCAAGTCGCGTGCGTCTACATATGGAAACTGTCTCGTAGACGCCCAAAACGTAGACGCATATAAGAGGTGAATACAAATATAAACAAGCCACGATACAGCCGATATGTGCGTCATCGCGATGGCGTATATATATGTAAAATGGTGGTTTTTGATGTTACTTTTCCGTTGGTTTCTATCTTGGTGCAATATTTGCAATCTTTTTTTCGACAATGGTTGTTGCTGTTGGTCTTGGTGTTCTTCTTCCTTTTGTTCTCACTGGCATTGTTTTCTCCTCGTGTTGTGATATTGCCTGTGTTTGTGCCTATTCCTGTGCATGGATGTTGGGCGTCTTCGTAGTTTGTTCTAGCTCTAACTAGATGATCCTTGAGATTTTTTGGTCGTCTGTAGCCCTTGGTAACTGTCTTTTTGTGGATTGTTTTTGTAGTTATAGATTTCGCTAGGAGATCCCAGTTGTTGTCCACTATCTTACTGACTCTGTTATCGCTGTCCCTATATGTTGTTATTAGGAACAGGTTTCCTTCTTTCTTTTTGTTTTCTTTTTCTTCCATGGATTTGGAGATCAACACATCTCGGTTTTGTACATCTACTCTTCCTTTGCAGTCATGTAGTAATTTGTCTGGATAGCCTTTTGCCTCGAAGTCAGCCATATTTCCTTTGCAGTGTTTTTCATAGTCGTTGTTGTCATGGCAGATTCTTCGTAACCTTAAGAACTGTGAGTATGGTAGACTTTGCATTGTGGCTGGTGAGTGCGCCGAGTTGTATTGTAGGTAGGTGTTGGCATCCGTTGGTTTTGTATACAGATTCGTATACAGTTTCCTAGTCTTCTTGTTGATCTTGACCTTGGTGTCTAGGAAGGCTATTTCCTCGTTGGAAAATTCTGCAGTGAATTTGATACTGTCATGTATCAAGTTTATTGTTTCTATCCATTGATTCAGAGCTTTCAAGCTGTGTGTCCAAATGACGACGATGTTGTCAATTTATCTCAACCACACTTGTGGCTTTTGTTCTTGGAGTCCTAGGATATGGGTTTCTTTTTTTTCCATGAACAGATTTGCATAGGAGGGTGCCAGTCTTGTTCCCATTGCTGTGCAACTGGTTTGTAGGTAGTGTTTGCCATTAAATTCGATGTTGTTGTTTTTGAGTACTAGTTCAAGTAGGGTGGCTATAGAGTCATTACTTGGGTTCAGAGAGTTGTCTCAAGTTTTGCTGAGTTTTTCTCGTACTGGCCTTATCCCTTTGTTGTTTGGGATATTTGTGTACAATGAGGTGACATATAGGGTTACCACGTAGGTGTTTTCACTTAATGTTTCTTGGTCCTCGATTTTGTTTATGAAGTCATTTGTATCCTTGATGTAGGACTTGATGGTTGGTACGAGTGGTTTGATGAAGTTGTCCATGAATCTAGATATTTTCGCTGTGGCACAGTTGTTGGCCGAGACCACTGGTCTCCCTGGTGGCGGTTGTTGGGGTTTATGGATCTTTGGTAGAAAGTATATGTGTAGGGCTCTTGGTTTTTCTGTTTTTAGGCTCGATCCGCGTTTCTCAGAGATCTCTCTCATGTTTATCATCTGGTCGATTTTTTCATTGACTTTGTTGTTGATCTCGTTGGTTAGGTCTCTGCCAGTTTGAGTGTTCTCAACATCTATAATTTTCTTAGTCAAGATTATTTGAGACAAGGCAACACTACTAAGGATAGGAATACATTGATTGCCATGTGGATATAAGATCCTGAAATGAGTGGTTCGTAATTTCAATAAGAAACTATTTTGTAGGTTTTTCCATATAGAAACAGCTTTTGCTATATCCAAATCCTGGGTAAAATATGCATTGACTTTTTCCAATCATTCTAGGTGTGAACGAAAAGTCATAAACAGTAAAAGTCAGTCATTGAAAACGAATCTGCCAAAATCGAGATTTCTGCATTACAGATGTGTGAGTGTAGCTCATGTAGGATCCAGACACCCCTCTCATAAGACCTTACACTCTCTAAATGGTATTCTGTACAAGGTTCTCACTACGTTCTATGGGAGAAGTATTCTCAACGAACTAGGCTTAAAGCCTTGAGAATCCACTGGCACACAGTATTCCCACTAGGTGGCATCATTGAGATTATAGAAAACTTTGAGTTGCATTGATGTACGTCTTTAGCACGGGAGGCAGGCCAGTGGATTCTCAATCCACTCCAGGATGTCAGAGTATTGCGACAGAAATGACATCCTTGCAGAGCACCAGGGGGGGTTCAGGGGGGGGGCACTCCACAATTGATACAATAGTCAAATTTACAGAAGACATCCTACGAGAATTAAACACTGGAAAATAACAATAGCCACATTCATTGATCAATCAAAAGCTTTCGATACTGTAAACCATGAAATACTAACCACAAAACTAACAAAAATAGGGATTAAGGGGAATCTTCTAAATATGGTTATAGACTATTTAAACGACAGAACACAGAGAACGTTTGTAAATAATAAAATGTCTGATACTGCTAGAGTCGTTTGTGGAGTGCCCCAGGGATCGGTCCTTGGGCCTTATTTCTTCCTTATATACATTAATGATCTGGTCAATAGTGTCAATAAAGAACAAATCCACTTATATGCGGATGATACAGTTTTATATGAACACGGTCAAGATCTAAACACCATGGAGATTGAAATGAACGAAATGCACAGAATCCTAACATTAAAATACATGACAGAGACCTAGATAGAGTACATAAATTCAAATACTTGGGAGTCACACTGGACCCAACCTTATCGTTCAATATCCATGTAACCAATAGTATAAAGTTAGCTTCCCACAAATTATACCTATTATCAAAACTGAGACGCTATTTAGATACCCATGAAACCCTAAATCTATACAAAGCAATGGTTTTACCTTATATGGACTACGGTGATGTACTCTTAGCCAAAGCCTCCCCAAACAAACTGAGACAGTTACAATCACTTCAAAATCGAGCCCTAAAAATTGCACTTAAACCACCGGCTGGCACTAGTACCGTTGCACTACATAAGCAAACAAAAATAATTTTTCTAGAAGACCGAAGACATAACCACCTGCTAAATTATATGTATAAGTTGAGTCCTAACAAGGACTATCTTGAGACTAACATTAGACCAACACGAGCCTTTGACGGACCGATCTTTAAAACTATCAGGCCCCGTATTGAAAAATACAAAGTTAGTACACTGTATAGGGGGGCCGGTGCCTGGAACTCTCTGGACCCAAATATAAGAAAAAGTATTACCTACAAACAGTTCAAATGCAAAACTAAAGAAATGTCCTTGGATGCTCTGCAAGGGAAATGACTTAATCACTAATAATAGAAATCTTGATTCTGACAGCTGTATTATGCGAACATGTGTATAAACAGCTCTCTTTCTACTCTTGCCCTTGAAAATAAGTTGTTGCATTGTACCTTATTAGTGACTAAAACAAGGTAACATGAGGATGTATATAGATCAAGAGAATGCCCTGATCTGTGATATACAAATTTTGTCCACATAACCCGTATTCTACTGTTGATGTTATAAAAATGTATGATAGAGTATACTTGAAGAAAAATCATAATACTGTTACTTGAGAGACGATCTATAACAAGTACAACAGGTGTAATCACAAACCGACTGGAAGTAAACTCGACAGCGGAGTCATAAGCCCGCTAAACAATGACCTTTTGGTCATGAACACTTTCATGTTTTCTTTCTCAAATGGACTACTTATTCTTTACAAAAATGTTTGTTAAGTTGATCATGTACTACAGAAACCTATGTTGATGCTGTGAGGACGATCAAACAGGCCGTTCAAGCCTATGTCCTTGCAGGGTAAATCCGAAATTTAAAAAAAAAATTTAAAAAGTAAAAAAGGCTCTAAGCCTAGTTCGTTATGAATTCCTCTCCCATAGAGCGTAGGTAGAGTACAGAATACCACTTAGAGAGTGTGAGATCTTATGAGAGGGGTGGGGGTGCCCCCAACACCCACCAATGCTACTGTATGCTGATATTATGGGAGAACTATGTAATTACAACAATTTATATCCGTATGGAATGATTACCGACTTTTAGATCGGTGAAAATTATAACCGATCAAAAAGAGGTAATTTTTCCTCTAGTACCCGCACACCCATACCAGCAGTGCATATTTGTAGTGAGTTTGTGACGAATGGTTTATGTCCTCGGTGGTGCAGTGGTTAGGGCATTTATTGACCTGAATCATCAAGCAGAAGGGACTAGCACCCCACATCCTTTAGTAAGGAAACAAAACTCGACTACCCTGACCTCTACACTGTGATTAATAGTTGCTGTATTTGTGTATAAACCCCTGCACCCGATACTTCCTACTAACTCGGACAAGGCCACATCACACTGATGACCTGTTTCATCTGTCTTCATCCATTTGTTCATAATTGTTGGTACAATAATAATAATTGTTTGTTTGAAGACTTCGTGTATCAGACTGATCGACAATGTCATATGGGTCCAGACGGAGGATCGGCCCAGCCGAGTCTGGAAAATCTAAAATTGTATACTTTGTGACCCAATAAACGAGCTAAAAATAAAACAAAAAAAACTCCCACGCAGATAATCTGCATCATAGCCTTGTTAGAATGCATATATGTTAGAGTGTGTCGGAGTAGGTCAGACCAGGTTTTGCGAAAAACATTTATTGTGTCTCTTTCTGAATATGTTCAAAAGACCATTAATGATGTACATCTCTATAAAATATTAAAAATACTGATATTAATATTATATATATATGTATATAAAAAAAATATATATATAAATATATATATATGTATATACATATATATGTATATATATATATATATATATATATATATATATATATATATATATATATATACTTGTACTTGCAAAAAAAAGTGATACACTGTAGCAGCAGTCCTTATTTATAGTGAGTTTGTGCACAGGTATATTACCTTAAATAATTGCCTTGCCCTCCTCACTTCTAATTATTCCATCCCTCCACATTCCTTCCTTAAGGACATAGCACTCTGGTAATTCTCCTTAAAGCCTTGTACAACACAAAGTGTTCTGTTTTGTAACACCTCCAAATTTTGCGAATCAAGCATGCACCTCCAATCAGACAACTGAAATACTCAATTACCGGTCGCATTGACGTAGGGAAAATTAATAATACAGTATCCCTTCTGATAAAACGCCTTATCTTGGGCAGACGAAATAATCTATTATCAAACGATTTTGTGATCGATTTTACAAAGTGGTGATTCCACCAGACTAGAAGCTTTATCGGGAAGTTTCTGAAGTCTGTGGAATGTATCAAAGAATATGTTATATGGTGAAATTTCTCACATGATAAATCGTATACGAGTCTGAAATTACCAGAAAAAATTGGGCGCTTCCACCGCCAGCTATACTTATACAAAATATCCCCATTTTCATATCGGCAAGTTTCAGGTCCTCGTTAGAATCAGCGCTTAAGACACGCTTCCATCTAATTCGATTCCTAGGTACATATATGAGCTTTTCCCTTCTATTCTTATGTCCTCACACCATAAGTCCATAGAGGGTAGATGCGGCCTTATTATCCATAGTATACAAAGCCCCCATTGAAAATGTATGGGGACTCAGTAAACCACTACCCATTGTATAAAACCTATCAGATACCATAACTGTGGTATACGGATTTAAACCTGTGGTATACAGCCTCAAAACTATGGTATACGGGAAAAATAGTCCCTTTTGCTATAGAGCAAAGAAATAGTTCCTAGTGTTTTACCTGTTAACATGGCAATTATGGGGTTTCATTTATTCGAAAACATGGATAATAAATGCAACAAACGATGATTTTGTGGACAGGCAGCTCTGTAAACCACTCGCGGTTGACGATGTAATACACTCGCTAGCGCTCGTGTATTACTACGCGTCAAACTCTCGTGGTTTACATCCGCCTGTCCACAAAACCGTCGATTATTGTCTATTTCTTCTATCAGAACAGTACCCGACTCCCTTTGTTTTTTTGCTTATTGTCTGTAAGACCGGAAGTTGTACACCATAATAACACATTTCTTAAAGCTGTCCGCAAATTACTCATAGCTACTGCCGGATCCAAATGACTCGAATATAAAATCAAATTATCGAATCATCCGCATATAGAGGGCATATTGAACTACCTCCTCACACATTTCATTCACAAAACAAACAAACAAAATAGGGCATAACACAGTCCCCTGAGGTACTCCGCTCTGTACAGTTAACTTTCTTTTCTCCTTCCCATGATCACCATTTGCTGTCTATTGGTTGATTATAATTCTAGCCAAAGGATGATATCTGCCCCACTACATGATGAATTCGAAATAATATCCCGATTCCAGAAACAGAGATGAGTGAATTCTGTATTATAAAGTATCAATTTTGAGGGGTTTTTTTTACTCAAAACATGAATTCTCATTTTGTCTCACTCAATCTAGGCATAACAAAGCAGCCATACCCATACGAAAAAGAAGCGAGGAGGAACAAGTGGAAAAGTCCCTGCAAGGCACTGCTACTACAAACTGAGTGCTTTCTATAATTGATTGATTGAACAGACTCTGATTTCCTCTACTCACCTTATTTTAAGGATGGACAAGAAGGTAGTCATTGGATGTGTCTTCTCAGTTGTTTCTATTTTAGGTTATGGTTTGTCGGCTGGATCTGCTCAAAGCCTTAAATCTGCTGTTCCTGACTTTCAACTGTGTGTAATCAGATATGTAATGCAGATCATCATCTGTGTACCAATTATTTACATGTTGAAAGTACATATGGAAGGTACAACCTTCTCTAAAGTCACAATCATGCTGAAACTATCAGTTAGTACTTTTTTATATTCCATAACATATTTCCGTGCTCTTCAAATCATACCACTCACTGATGCTCAAGCAGTGACTGGCTTGTCAACTATCATTGTTTTAGGAATACGTGTGAAGCTCTGCAAGCATGAAGTCCAAGATCTTTTTAAAGGTCTTTCCTTATTTGGCGCAGCTCTTGGATGTTTCTTGATCATTCAACCATGGGCCAAATTTTCTACTGGATTCATTCCATCATCTGAGAGAGATCGACTGAGCAACCTTACTTACCATTCAGACAATTTGGGTGTAGCACCTAGTGATGCAAATGCCATCTTCATTGTCTTGGAAGGTTACATACTGTCTGTTGTAGCTGGTGCAGCCTCAGCTTGGTGTATGATAATATTTGAAGATGAGAAATGTAATGCACTCATTTATACAACCATTGTGGCTTTTGTTAATGCCCCAGTCTGCCTCATACTTTCTTTCTATTGTGAGGATGTATTATTAACGAGAGATCCTGTGGTAGTGTCACTAGTTATTTCTCATGGTATAGGGATAGTATTTGGGTATACAGCACTTGTGTATGTCAACACAGTGATATCTGCTTCCTGGGCAGCATTGGTTGAATGTCTTTCAATCATTTTATACCTATTCATCCAATATACAGTTGGAAAGTTAAATGGACTTCAGGGAAGGATGAATACAGTAGAGGTGTGTGGCTGCATATGTATCGTCCTAGCAGCTTTGATGACAGTTTGGTCAGCAAATAAAGAGGAAATAAATTTGGAAAACAATACTGATAGTCATAGCCCAAGTAACAAACAAATATGTCAAACAGATGAAGAAAAACAATAGTGTTATTGCATGATGTTAGGTAGAAGCTCAAAGAGAAATCCCACTTTAAAAACAGATTCTTAAACAGTCAAACCCGAATAAAACTGTGAGATGTCACACCAAGTTGAAGAAAACATTCATGTTATGGGTCTCTAAACTATATAAATTGTAAGTTTGCCACTATCATTGGCCTGTTTCCAGATTCTTGGCACAACTTATTAACAAATTTGTCATTGATGAATTTAAAACAGGCTGATTTTATTAGGATTGAATTTGGTCAGGGGCATTATAGAATATCACTTTGCAAGTAGCGACAGTGCAACAAAATCTAAAATATCTCTGTACAGATTTTTAGCACACTCACCACCCTCATATTATTAGAATATTTGGAGGAATTTTCTCTGGGAAGTTTTGATGATTTTGTTGGTTAATGGAAAGACACTTCATAGTGGGCTTTCAACTTCATAACAAAACAATTGTCGATTTTTTATGAACCATATTGGTCTCAAAATGATATGCAAAAAACTCACTACACTGATCTGTGTGGATTACTCAGATTGACATTAGCATAGCACCACATCGACTGAATATAGACTTTGCTATCCTGCCAAGAGTAAGCAGGATTTTACCCCTCTGCCAACTGTCATATGTGGCTTTCCATTTGAGTCCGCTAAGATTGGTGTCAAGGAAACAAAAGACATGGTCATATTTTGATTACAGTGAGAACCTACACATTTACTAGTATACTAATGGCATTTAACATGCTCACAGTTAGAACAGATCTCATTTAGAAGCTGATTTAAATGCTAATTGTGCTGTAACTATACTCAATATCATTATCAGGTCGATATTGCAGTCTCATTCAAGAACGTTATATGTGATACAAGTATGTGGCTTGTATTTTGACTCTATTGTTCTGTGTTACTGCATTCTCAACATTATCATTTTTGCTTGATTCACCCTGCCAATAGATAACATCAAAAACTTAGGATCTGTGTAACATTTCCTGCTATCATATCGGGTGTAACATGTATTACTGGTACTATAAATAATAAAAGCGGGTAATATATTAATGATTATATGTAAAATACAGGTATATTAAGACATGTAAGCGAAGGAACTGATATGATATATTCTACTGGCTTTAAGTAGCATTTAGGAAGAGAACTGTAAGGTTACCCTGTTGTATAGAAAATGGTTGCTTTACCAATAGGGTGTATTGTACAAGGGAGTATTGTATACAAAGGAAACAATAATCCTGTGGCCGTTGGTGTTAAATGCTAATTGTGCTGTAACTATACTCAATATCATTATCAGGTCGACTTGAAAAGTAAATATTGCAGTCTCATTCAATACATTAATGATTATATGTAAAATACAGGTTTATTAAGACATGTAAGCGAAGGAACTGATATGATATATTCTACTGGCTTTAAGTAGCATTTAGGAAGAGAACTGTAAGGTTACCCTGCTGTATGGCATACAAAGGAAACAATAATCCTGTGGCCGTTGGTGTGTGAGACTGAACAGTGTAAAGTGTATTGTATTAAGTATAACTGACTCCTGTATTTAGGAGGGAAACATTACAAAGTTATTTATGTCAACTATTGTCTTAACTGTGTGTATATAAACTGAAAGAAAAAATAAAGATGTAAGCATGAAGCTTGGAGCTGACTGGTCTGTGTCTACTTTATCACTCAGATTGTAATCGTAGTCTTAAGCCTGATGCCCATCTACCGATTCAGGGTTGAGCGATTAGTTCCCAAATCGTATAGGAGTCGGTCGACTTGTCGCAGGCAAATTACGTAACTCTTCGCTCGACCGGCAGACATTGAGACGATGGGGTGGTTGGTATTAGTCCTAAGCAAATCGGTCTACTAATCGGTGGCTCACCCTTGCCTAGCTGTCCTACCTCTACCAACTACGACCAACTCCATTAGGATGCCTTTGGTGAGACACATTACCGTCCGTTTGTCGCAGACAAAGGTAAATGAATGTTCCGGAATCGGTAGATGGGCATTGGGCTTTATCTTACATCAGCATGCATGAAGCTGTCAGTATTCATGTTATTTCACTGAGCAGTAGGATATCAACACACTTGACTCAAGTTGGATATATATGCAAGGAGTCACTTTGTCAAACTCGGGACTGAATATGGACTGAGCTATCCTGCCGAGAGCAAGCAGGATTTTACGCCTCCGCATGACTTTCATATGTGGCCCGGGCTGACCATTTGAGTCCGCTAAGATTGGTGCCAAGAAAACAAAAGGTATCGTCGTATTATGATTTCAGTGAGCAATGCACAAAGTTATAGAACAGATTATATTTAGAGGCTGATTTTGTGTTTTAATTGTGCTGTAAGTTTATGCAATATCAATATCATGAGTGTCAACAAAATGTCAAATGGCAAATAACGCGATTATACCCTAGATTCCATGTTTCCTTAAGTGTGTATTATTGATACTAGATTAACGTTTGCGGTTGGGCTGGTTTCATAAATCGCTTGTAATATTCAGTATCGAGTATTATCCGATTATTATGCGCTCTGAGTGTAACCGGAATCTTTTTCTTAGTAGCTCAAATTCTGGTGGATGATTGGTCAAATTCTTCATTACCCTATCATGCCTCATTGGAAAGGTTGATGTGGCCGACGGGAGGCACAACTTTGAGTAGGCCGATGAGGCGCTTCGTAAACCTCTGGGACCTGTTTCACTAGTTTCGTGACATGTCTAGATGGTGTGACATATCTAGATGGCGTCTAGATGGTGTGTCCGGTTTCATAAGAACTAGACATTAGACTTCATTTTGTGCGTTCTTGCTTGCACTGTTGGTGCCGCTTTTCATGTTTGTCTAACACTTTTGTCACGAAACTAGTGAAACAGGTCCATGACGTGTAGATTTGTCTAATTCCTATTCTGTCTTTTCCTAAGGGCAGCTACTTGTGTTGTCACAAAACCAGACAACCCAATCTGTCTGTATGGTATCACAGGCATGTCACAAAACTAGTGAAACAGGTCCCAGGCCCTGTTATATGAAGGTGATCACGTAGAGGAGCCTGTGGACGAGAGTCCAGGGACCTGTTTCGCTAGTTTTGTGACATGCCTGTGACACCATACAGACACTGGCGCTGTTTAGTTTTGTGACAGCACAAGTAGCTGCCCTTAGGAAAAGACAGACCCCAAACATAAGAATTAGACAAATCTAGATACATCATGGACCTGGGACCTGTTTCAGTAGGCTCGTGACATTAGGCCTAGACAGACATCAACAGCGGCACCAACAGTGCAAGCAACAGCAGAAAAAGACAAGCAAATATAAGAAAATCGGAGTGCCCAATCTGCTTCATATTTGGAACGATTATAGGTTTTATGTATCCCCTACTCATGTTAAAGTGTCATTGCTTAATTCCTACGAGAAGTGAGTGAAACTCCGCGTGTCATTGATTGCAATCTTGTGATCTGTCCGTATGGTGTCACAGATGCCATCTAGACATGTCACGAAACTACTGAAACAGGTCCCAGCTTCACTAGTTTTGTGACAAAAGTGTTAGACAGATATGAAAAGCGGCACCAACAGTGCAAGCAAGAACGGACAAAACAAAGTCTAATGTCTAGTTCTTATGAAACCAGGCACACCATCTAGACGCCATCTAGACATGTCACGAAACTAGTGAAACAGGTCCCAGAGGTTGGACTTTGTGGCCAGTCGTCAATCGTGTGAGAGAGCTCGGCTAGCTTTGGAGGGGGGGGGGGGGATTGCGACGGTCATCTCAACCCTATCGACATGTTAGCCGAGCCACTCCATGGAGGTTGAGGGAGGTTGGCACTTCTCGGGGGCAAGAGCAAACCCGAGGTCCTCGGAGATGGCTGCTAAGGCACGGTAGGAGGTGTTGGCATGCTCAGAGTCTGCCTCTGCCCACGCGAAGTTGTCAAGGTAGGCCAGGCCCCCCCCCCCCCCACACCCCCCAAGTGATGGAGGTAGACCATTGTGTTGGTGAAGCGTGCCCCGAGACTTGGCCACACATCAAGTAATACTTGTCTCGGTGCCTAATGCTGAGGAGAATAGATCTGTGGCGGGGCTCCAAGGGGGGTCCGGTAGCGTGGGCTTGGATCGCCCCGGTGGCAAGGTGAGTGGTGATGGTGCACAGTGGCGTGTGTTGGATTATCCTATCCCTAATAAAAAACGCCATAGGTTTAACATTGACTCAATGTATTTGACGGAGCGTTGGATAAAGTGTTATTTATGCACCGAGGTGAATAAAAAAACGGACCAATCAGGGACGAGATAACGAAAGTAGATCCGGCAGCATTGATAACTACTAACATGGATAATTACAAATATTCTCTGTATATCGGTGAGATGGGGTAGGATAAATACGAAACTGAACTCGAGTTAGCCTTGTCAATGTTCATACCACTCTGGTCAGGTCTGCTACTCACTAAGCTCGGCTAACGCCTCGTGTAGTAATGCACAACCTGCCCATCGTGGCATTAACATTGACAAGGCTAACTCTCGTTTGGTTTCTACTAAGGCTTGGGGGGCGGGCGGTGATAACCTGGGGAGGCTGAGCGGGACTCGGGCTCCTCGTGCCTGGAGCCTGGGTTTCGGCCAGATTTACCTGGCCTACTTTTGAATGGTTGCCGCCTCGGCGGCCGCCCTAGCCTTGATGCGGCAGTCGGCCTTGGGGTGATGATGTACCAGGCCCATGGTGCAGCAATGGGAGCAATAATGGCCGACTGGTTAATGATATAGATATCAGAAAATCACGTTTTTAGCCCTCTTGGATATTTTGTCATCTGTCGTAAAAAAAAAAAATTTAACCTAAATAATTCGGATCTTCAATCTATGACTGGAAATCTTAGCCATAACACTGGTATAATATTGGTATATTATACCAATAAATAGGCCCTAGTTTTAGCTTCTTAACTCTTTCAGTCCGAGCAATGCCTGGAGGCATTCCCACCCAGGGGACGAGGAATGCCTCCAGGCATTGTTTAAAAATATATTTATGTTTTTGTGTCATCATCACAAATGTTATGTTTTATGAGAAATAATGAATAGATTTACACCATTTTTTCACAATTGATAAAAAATACCATGTTCATCATTATACTCTGTGGGTATTCGATAAGTAACTATAGTAACTGGTATCTAAAGGTTGCTAAATGAAGCCCATACGACCAACAGACACCATACGGCGATAGCCTCGTCCCCTTGGGGTTTATAGAGGTATTATGCCTCGTCCTATAGTGCCTGTGCTCTCCAATCAGGCTCGGACAGAAAGAGTTAATAATGTTTTATCTATAAAGATCAGCCTGTTATTTATGACACAACAAATTACATTTTTAGTTAACTCTGTGCTTATGGTTCTGAAGCCACTATCAGTTTCTTTTTATCTAACCAGTTTTACCCAGATCATGTTGGACTTTACTATAGCAGTTATAATGTGGCTGAGTACAGTGCTTTCATACCTTGTTCCAGGTGTCAAGTCTCTCCAGTCAGGAGTTATGCCACAGGAGGTGTAATAGAAAAGCAAACTGTAAAAAATAAAGGCTGTTAGTTGGGTAAAAATCAATAGTCCCGTGACCATGACTTCCGAACCTCCATATCTCACCTTTGTTGTGTAGAGGGGACAATTTTGATAAAATTTAGCTCCTATGTCCCTCTGTGTAGGTGGGGGAAGACTCTGAAATAACGCGTTTTTCAAAATTCACCCGAGGACAGTGCTGACTGCCAAAAACGGTCACCTACATAGATCTAGATGAGATAGAGAGGCAAATAAGGTGTCATTTCCCACTAAACTTAGCATGAGGAATTCAATAAAATATGTCAGTATTCGGGAAGCCCAAAACAGCGTTCACTACTCATCAAGGGCTTTACGAATTCACCATAATGCCGTTTGGCCTCTGTAACGCTCCCAGGACTTTCGAATCCATGATGGACCAGATCTTGCACGGCTTACAGTGGAAGAAGTGTTTGGTTTATCTGGACGACATAATCATCTTTGGAAAGAATTATGTGGAATGTCTAGAAAACCTGCGAGAGGTATTTGAGCGGATTAAATCCTATGGATTGAAGCTCAAACCTCAGAAATGTAAGCTGTTTCGCAGGTCTGTGGAATACTTGGGACGGATAGTTTCCGGAGAAGGAATCCGGGCCGATCCTTCCAAGTTGGAGGTTGTAGCCAATTGGCCACGCCCCCAGAATATAAAAGACATAAGGTCTTTCCTAGGATTTTGTTCATATTACCGCGACTTTATCCCAGGTTTTTCTGAAATTGCACACCCAATGCAACAGTATGTAGTACTTGATAAGCCAGGGAAGCCGAAAGAAATCCAGTGGACTCCGGAAGCCGAAGTTGCTTTTCTGGGACAAAAAGAAAGTTTACGGAGACTCCGTGTTAAAGTACCCTCTGCCCCGGGGTCGGTTCATTCTTGACACTGACGCCAGTAACGAGAGTATCGGAGCAGCTTTGTCTCAAATTCAGGATGGTGTGGAAGTTCCAATAGCTTTTGCCAGCAATAGCTTGAGCAAAAGCCAGCGGAACTACTGTACCACTAAGAGGGAACTCTTAGCTGTTTTGGTGTATGTAAGAAAATATCGACACTTCCTAGCGGGTGGAGATTTCATCTTACGTACCGACAATTCTTCTCTCAAATGGCTCTTTAACTTTAAAGACGCTGAGGGAATGATTGGAAGATGGCTGGCAGCTCCGAATTCGGACTGACTAACTGCCAGATAGAGCACTGGACTGGAAAGTCTCTCATTAATGCGGATCGTCTCTCAAGGAGGCCAGTGCGGAAATGTGGACGTCCAGATTGCCGGGATTGTGGTGAGCATAGAGCAGTAATTGCTGCCTTACGCTCCCAGAAAGTGAAGATGCCCCAGAACTATCAGAAGGAAAGTCAACAGGCCGACCCAGATCTGTTCCGGCTAAGTAAGCTGGTAGCGAATGGGCTCCATAGACCAACAGGGCCCGAGATCTCGCCTGAAAGCCGAGAATTTCGGAATCTGTGTGGTCAGTGGAAAGAATTGGAGGTCCGGGATGGAGTATTATATCGATGGAGAACCACGTTGCAACTGCTTAAGCGTACTCTGCAATTAGTGGTCCCTCGAGAACTACATTCCGGATTAATTACCCTATGTCATGAACATTGGAGTGCAGCGCATCTAGGACAGAAAAGGACGGTTGCCCGAATACGGTGTCGTTACGACTGGCCTGGAATGGGTGCAGCTATCCGAAGATGGATAGCTGGCTGTTCCATCTGTGGCAAAGTCACACCCGAGGAGGGTCTTGGAAAGATGCCTCTACAGCAGGAACTGTTTGGAGTCAGGTTTGCCAGAATCGCACTAGAAATCATCTCCGGTATCGACGAGTCAGAGGACGGGAACACCTGTATGATGGTGGTGATGGATTACTACACAAGATATGTGCAGATCTATCCCTTAAGAATCACAAAGCTGCCACTTGCGTGGAAGCTTTAGAGAAAAACTGGATGTTGCCTTTTGGAACTCTGAGTGTGCTACATTCCGACCAGGGATGGGAATTTGAATCTCAGATCTGGAAAGAAATGTGTAGGATGCTGGAGATTAAAAAGACACATACCAATCCATATCGTCCCCAATCGGATGGTATGTTGGAGAGATTCAACCGAACATTGATCCAGTGTCTTCGGACTCTGGTCGATGAAAACCGGAAGAATTGGGATGAATTGGCACCTTTTATAGCACACGCTTACAATGGAACCATTCATTTTTTTTTTTTTTTTAAACTTTTATTTATACTGATCGCACTCAACAAAATCTTTGCTGGTTTCCGTGTGCCACCAGTCAATTTACAACATTTTCCATACCCATTTGTCATGTTATCTTTTCCAATGCAACATATTTACAGAAGGCTCAACGAGATTACAGATGATCACAATGCTTACTAAGGTCAAAAGACACTTACTATCAAACCGTCTTTTCACAATCTTCGCAATATCAGTTCATCCAAATAATACAGTATAAAATTGCTAGGACTTAAGATTTGTACAGAATTTCATATATAAAATACATAGTTTCATGGAATTTTACCTTTCAGAATAATTTTCATTTGTTTCTTGAACTGTTCATACGTGGGCAGATTTCTAAAGTTTGGGTGTAGATTGTTCCAGATAGTAGGACCATAATAATTTAGAGAATTCTTATAGAAGGCACAATTCGGGGTGTTTTGTTTTATGGTGATAGCTTCACATGATCTTGTGCTTCTTAGTTTTGTCACATGCAGGTTCGTATCGCTACTCGTATTATACATATATTATTCAATATGAAAGTCTCTACGTTCTGACAGGAAAGGCAACTGCAAGCTTCTGTGGATCATCATCCTTGGTGCATCATTTTTGGTTTTTTAAATTGTTCGTATTGCTCTGTTTTGGAGTACCTGGAGTTTATTTAGAAGTAGTTTACTTGACTGAGCATACATAATGTCATCGTAATCTAGAAAGGGTAAAATCATACAATCAAAGAGCCGGGAAGCCAGGTGTAAAACCCCCGTCCATTCCAGTATGGGGTGTTCACCTAACTTACTCGTCTTTGGCGAGGAGATAGTAATGCCCGCCGACATAGTCTATGGGGTTTCTGGGAATGTCCACGGATGATCCTTGTCCTATAGGGTTTGTTGAAAAACTCAGGGAACGTTTTGTGGAAGGATACTACCTTGCATGATGGTGAAAGCTGTAGAGTGGCAAAAGACTGGACATGACGTCAATCTGAAGCCATGTATGTTCCGAGTAGGAGACCGGGTTGTACGATACCACACTCCGTTGGTAAATGTTAAACCTGCTCCCAACTGGGATGGACCATTTCGAATTATTCAAGTATTGTCGGAAACGACAGTAGTGATAGAGGACGAATGGTCACGAAGGTGTTACAAATCCCATGTAGCTCGTTTGAGACTATGGGAGGGTAAGCGCGAAGGTTCCGGCTTTGAACTTTCACACCCTGCTACAACGCGAGATGTGTCACTGACCGTGGACCCGACCTATGAAACAGGGAGGTCCCGGGTTCAAAGAGCCGGGAAGCCGGGTGTAAAACCCCCGTCCACACGGCGGAGGCAGACCCCGACAGGGAAGTCCCAGTCAAAGGTTACCGGGGTTCCGAGTAATGGGTGCCCGTCAACACGACGGAAGCCGGGACGTTCCTGGGTTATTCCTGCCTACACTAACCTCAAAGGAAAGGTGTGGGTAGATGAGAAGCCTGACGCGGCCAAGTCCACTTTTGCTACAGATCAAACTATGTATACAAAGCATGGTTCGAGAAGTAGAAAGAAGCCTACATCAGGCTTAACCCCACGCCGCAGCTCTCGAATAAAATCGAAAGCTGTGGTTGGCTACAAAGAGTAGTGGTGCCGGGGTTGTCGAAAAACACAAAGAGAAGCAATGGTGCGAAGTGTAGACCATTGTCAGGGAAGTCAGTAGAAAACAAATTCTCTCCTTCCTCACTGATTGGCCGCTCTGGGGTCCCATCCAAATTGGAGTTGGTGCTGTCGTGGCAGTCTCGTGTGAAACAATTTCATTGGGTATCAGAGGGTGGCAATGCGCAGTGATCTCCACACGAATTCCCCTACAAGTTGAGCATGTCAGGGTGTGTGTGTAGGGGGGGGGACGGCCGCGTGCTGGGTGAGCCCACACGCTTCGTTGCATCGGACTCCTTCTGTATGGGTGATGGTAGCCATTGGTGTTGCCGCTCACTGGGACCAGGCGATGCACCAAGGGGCGTCTAGATTTTATTCTAAATCCCATGTTAAGCCTATGGAGTTTTTTATTAGGGGTAGGATAAGCCTCTTGATTATTGTGGTCAACTATACGGAAGCCCGTACACACACCTTTAATCACTCGATATTTATCAACCGTACAATCACCCATGCTATGAATTGCTATCGCAAAACAACAAGGAAATAATTGTGTATAAACATCGTTCAAAACATATCTGCATTGACATTTCCCTAGTTTACATTTATCAAAGACCGGTATATGGATATTTGAACCAATAAAAATACAATACAAGTAGTCTTCAATCTCTACGACACTGGGACAATTAGACCATGTACAACTGTAGTCAAAATACACTTTCTTGAGTCATTTTTTGTTTCTTCCATGAATTCCTCAGTCAAATTGACACTCACTGTTATTACAGATCCGTCATGAACAGTGACTACACATGAGTTACCATTGGAGTTGTCTATACCACAAACAACTTCACTTTTACCTTGTGAATTGTTATTATGGACAGTATTGGCAACAGACTCCTTTTCTCTTGCAGCGTGGGAATGTATAAAACCGGGGCCCTGTTTTTCAGTCACGACATCCTATATGTAATTAGAGAATACTGGCTTAGGCTACGTGGACGTCGTTTTGTACGTGGTCCTAGCTCCAGATGTACGTCCTGAGCTCGTAGAGCGAAGGACGTACATCTGGAGCTAGGACCACGTACAAAACGACGTCAATCGTAGCCTAGACTGTATTCTATTTATTATATACCATCAAATCATTATAATTAGTTAAATATTTACCTAATCGCCATTGTCAAAAATGCCGGGCACAGCATCGTGTACTCGAATCCTGGTTTTCGCGACAACGTCGCTATCGATACGATAGCGAGGCTTGCGCCTATGTCGTCATCAACCTCTCACTCTCCCACCACATTCTTCGTCTTAGGTTAATAGTGTATGACTGCGAGGCTACGATTCGGAACACAACTTTCACTCACCATACTGATATAGCGTTAATCAAATTGACCAAGAATCTGTTTGGAGATTCAGATTTATATTTTTTCGGATGCGTGCCGTGTGCAAATTTTACGTCGTGTGCAGAAGAAGAAGAAGAACCCGACAGAGCGGCGAAATTTCAGTCATTTCCAAATCGACATTAAGGTAAGTTCTAGTAATATATTTAACCATGTATTTATATTTATGTATTCTACAAGACTCATAGATCACACTAATCCACATTTTAAAGAATGACAACTCCATTTTATTTCAACATTATTCATATTTATTTACATACTGTCATAACATATCCACGCACTGTTCCCGCATTTCATTTTCGCGAGTCCATCTGGGAGGGACGCACATAACCTGTAGCTAGATTTAAATTCATACTTTCAATAGATATATACGATTCATTTAACTTAAAGGTTAATGTTAAACGTAAAAGAGCAATCTTTAACTGTGGCCCCCGCAAACATGCCTCGTATTAAGTCATTATTATTCACGGATTGCTGTAACACTTGAAGCTTTTGATCTACATCTCTTTTTTTCGACTCCGCGATAACTTTTGATTCCTCTACTCGTTCCACTGGCATTGGCATATCGTCAAGAAGAAGATCATCACGAATCTCTTGGGTCAATAGTCCTTCCTGAAACGATATATAAGTAAAACAAACTTTTAAACTGTATCATAACAATGTATTTGCTTATTATATTAGTTATACATTTTATTTAAAATATTATATTGTAGTGGATACAGGAGCGTCAGAACGGTAGCAGTGGCTCCGGGGCTCTTCCGGGCTCTCGCGGGGCTCTCGAGAGACCGCGAGATGATGACGTCACAACTGCCCCACTGGGAGTTGTATAAAAGGACGTGCGCTGCACCAGTCGGATATTCTGGTTGTGCTAACCTTAGGGTGTGGCCACCAGTCTAGAGCTCTGCACTTCCTCTACCCTGTTATAAGGCAGATCGGCTAGGACTATTGACTATAGTCAGCTATTGATTGTACCTGTACTATTGTTACAATATAACTTGTTGAACGCTTGGGCACTTGAATTCACCGTGTTGTTGTCATTCCTACGCGATCGTTACAATATTTACCATTTCAGAGTCCTCGACAGACTGACGTTTCGTAGGTTTTGGCGCACTTATCGTCGATGATGGTTGACGTTTTCGTGTTGTCGCTGGACCAGCATGTACATCCGCAGAACCTGGAGCAGTCATCAAAGCCGGAATCTATTGCAAATAGTGGACAAAATAGGACGAAACTGGATTATATATGTGCAAAATCAACAAAACATTCAAATGTGAATGATGAAATATACGAAAGGACTGTGTTTTACCCTGGATTATTTTTTTATCGTCACCCAGGAATAATAAATGACAGTAACCGATGGGATTTACGTACCTCTACACGTTCCAAACTTGGGATATCGGCAGCAGGTAAGGCGATTGTCTTCGTAATGTCATTCAGTATATTATACATTCCCCTCTGCTGGTTGTCCGAAGCGACAGAGTAACTATTTAAACTGGATACGTTTTTATGACCTGATAATTGGGCCACCATTGTCGGTGGAACTCCGGCGTGTAATAAATTCGTGCAAAGTGTTTTACGAACACTATGATTCGTAATTTTCTTTCCGCGAATTCCGGATTTATCTGCACTTTCCTTCATTATTTTACCCAATTCGTTCCTCCCCATGGGCTGTCTCGTGTACCAACATGTACTGTATGGTAATCTTTTGTAGTTTATACACAAGTAGAAGGGAGACGAATCAGTTAGAGTGTCATAAGGTCGATGTGATTCATACTTCTCGATTAATAGCACAGGACATCTCTCCGGGTTTTTCTTATTTTCCCACATTTTGGGGACAAAAGCTTGATTATTAGAAATATCGCCTTGGCGAGTTTTTGTGGTTCGCTCGTTGAAGCTAGCGAATTTTTCGCCATTTGTGCTGGTGCTTATAGTAATATCGCCCCACTGCAGTTGTCGGCTTTTCTGTCGCCCTCTCATTCCGCAACACTTCGTGGTTATATACCATATCGAGTTGCGTAAACCCTTAGGATCATTGCCATCAAATACGCCCGACGCCCATAGCCTTTCCTTGTCCTCTGACGATAACGGATCACACTGAAAATATATTAAAAAATAAGAGAAAATTATTAGCCAATTATATTCAATATAGTATAATTTAAATGGTAAATATATTTATATTTATTTTTGCGGTTATTATTCATTTATATTGAATTGTATTTACCTTGTTAGGAAGATTTCCGTATCCCTCAGACTTCAGTTCCTTTTTTCTAGTACTCAGGACCTCACGGGTTGTCTTGAATAATTCCGAATTCGCTAAATTCTCTGTGTAGTCGTGGGCATCTAAATATCTCTTGATACTGGAATAAATCCCAGTTAACGAATTCGGCTGGAAGCAAGTCCCATCTTTCCTTCTTGCTCCTATTAAATAACTGCCTAAATGAACACTGAGCATTTTAGGATCGATTTCCTCTATTCTACAGAATTCGTTCAGCTTTTCAAGATATTTGTGAAAACTCGCTACATCACGGTCGGTTTTCTTCCTTGTTTCAATACTGCGTCTACTTGAAATGTATTCCTTCAAACTCGTTATGCTTGCATTAACGTTAGGCTGAATATTTTCCTCATTTAATTTGTTATCTTCTTCTTCTGATACATTTTCAACGTCGGCGATGGCCGCAACAATATCAAAAACGTCCATTTTATCCACAGCAGGACGCGTTGTCAACGCGTCATCGTAGATCAACGCGTCATCGTAGTTCCATATAGTATATTGTTAGTAAATTTGTTTCGTATTCTTTTTAAAATGATTTTAAAATTGAAATTTATGTGTAAATAATTTGTTAATATTTATTTTTATTACTCTTGATAAATTTCACCGTATTTCTATGTATTTATATGTTCTTTTTCTTGATTTTTACGATTTGTTTACATTTTGCAGGTTGACTGTAGCGAGTTCGTATCGGCCATTCCTAGCGAATTCACATCGCCTGTATAGGTAAGTCATTGTTTATTAATTGAATTCCACTGCATATTATCATTTTTTTATATTTTCTATGAATTATTATGGCACATACTGGGTTTTTCTTTGTCTATATTTACGGTCGATATCTTCACATTTACGCTGGTTTTAACGTGCAATGTACGGTCGGGAACAAGTTAACTGCTTCCTGTTTCGTGCACCCGGTGCCCGTACACTGAATTTCGTGCACATACATATAATATCTGAATAATACTCACATACAGTATAGGCGTTAGTTTCGTGCACGGGTATATAATAAGACATCTTACAGCTCTCAGTGTACTATAGAGAAGACATCTTTGGGGATCGGCCAACAACTGTCGACACTTGAACGACACTTGGGCTGCAGCCAGGTGTGCTATAGTGATGTCACATTTGGGTCACGTGGTTAAAAATGTCTCACAAAGTGTCTCAGACCTAAGACATCTATGGACATCTCCCGGTACTTGGTCGCTTTAACTGTTTCAGTCCTAGCAATGCCTGGAGGCATTCCGACCCAGGGAACAAGGAATGCCTCCAGGCATTGTTTAAAAACATATTTATGTTTATGTGTCATCATCACAAACGTTATGTTTTATGAGAAATAATGGATAGATTTACACCATTTTTTCACAATAAATAAAAAATATTATGTTTATCATTATACTCTGTGGGCATTTGATAAGTAACTATAGTAACTTGTATCTAAAGGTGGCTAAGTGACGCCCATACGCCAAACAGACGCCATTGCGACAATAGTCTTGTCCCCTTGGGGTTTAAGCTGCATTATATCACGTCCTATAGTGCATGTGGTCTCCAATCAGGCAGCAGGCATCCATCAACCACGATAAGTCTATGACAAGCACCGACAAGAAAGTTCCAATCGGTGCCTTGTTGCAGCCTTGTCGTGAGAAGGGGGGCTTTACAACAGCGTTGTCGGGGTGTGTCGGGAAGTGCACGCTCGACCAAAATTAACTGTCATAGACCTCTGCGACACGCTCCCGACACGCCATGACACTCCGAGAAAAATGTTCAGTCGTAGGAAAAATCTAACATGTTCGATTTTGTTGTACCCTTGTCGGAAGGCTCCCGACAAGCTTCCAAGTTGCAGCCTATTGTAGCCTTATCGTAGACTCTTGTCGGGAACTGGGGTCCACCAACCACGACAAGGCTATTACAAGTATTCCAATTGTAGGCCTGTCGTGGATCTTGTCGGAATGCCATTGTCGTAGCCTTGTCCTGGTTGGTGGACGCCCCCCTTTACAGTTGGCTGGTCATCCGGGTCACGCATTACTCACGTGGGAGTATAATTATCAAGAAGACTGCAATTGCCCTACATGCGCTTTATTAAGAGGTTAGTTACAAGACATAAAACAGGGATAAAACGGATATATTATAGGTAGATCCGCTATGGCAGTTTAAGTGAGGTCACGTGATCCGTGACGTAGTAAGTAGAGTTGCGGCAGTCAAGAGAATTATTATTAATTCACCAATTAACTTACAATAACTGACTCTGCCCGGCATCATGATTGTCGAGTCTAATGATTCTCATCGAGACATGTATATGTATAGTGTAGAATAAATAAAAACTAATAAAAGTACCTTGCTGCATTAATTAAGTCAATCACCAAATAACACTTGGGCAGTTGTTTGAGTTGTGAGTGTAACTTTTTCCGTTTCGGACGATACAGCCAACCATTTTGCACCCTGGTGGGGGGGGGGGGGGGGGGGTCTGGCACTGTATTTACCGCATTATTCGGATTTTCTTTTCGCTCGCACTGTGTGCCTCGTACAACTACAGTTGTACTTGACTACTTCACTCTGGAATGAAAGAAAACGTTCATAGTAGCTTTTCATTTCTTTTTTTTATCAGAGTTCACAATTTATGAAATTCTCTCAAACCTTGCACTCTTACCCGCCCTCGTCCCTAATAGGGGTTGGATATACACAATATTACCATGATTTCGATCTGAGTGGCCGTATTCTCCGCGTAGTATGGTTTAAGGGTAGTATGGTTGAGGGGCAGTATCTTTTATCAGTGGCCCTCTGTTGGTCAGAAATCGTATTTCAGTCGTTTGGTGTAGACTCAAAGACCAACGTTTGAAGGCACTGTTCCCAAATCCTAACTAAAATCGAGAGGGGGGGGGGGTGCATAATCGTATCTTTGTCGGTAGGTGTAGCCCGATTTCCTTAGTACTAATACCCTCCACCCCCTCTACTCGAGGGCCGTGGGTCAAGCGAGGGGTTACGGAATTTGCCTGCGACAAGTTCACCGACTCCATACGATTTAGGAACTAATTGTTCAACCCGAAATCGGTAGATGGGCATCCAGCTTTATCAACATGTTGATAAACTGATCCCCACCGATTTTGGAACAGTGAAACCACAACTTGTCGGCGACAAAAGGACGTCTGAAGGAGGTGGTTCACTAATCGGTGGGTAGCCTTGCCTAGCTGTCCTACATCTACCGACTCTGTTAGGATGGCTTGGCTGTGACAAATTACCCTCCGTTTGTCGCCGACAAACGTACATAAATGTTCCGAAATCGGTAGATGGGTATTGGCCTTTACCATTGCTCCCATAGGCGCCAGTGTTAATATATTGGAACAGTGTCATACGATTTCGTAGACCTTGTCGGAAGCCTGCCTCCACTAGTGATGAACGTTACGATAGCGTTCTGACACGCGCCGACACGCTCCGACAAGGGTGCCGTGTGGTAGGCCTTGTGACACGCTTCCGACATTTCCAACATGTTTGGAAATGTCAGAAGCGTGTCACAAGGCCTATGACAAGGCGCCTGCATCAGAGCCTGTCGGAAGCGATGTCGGTGCGTGTCGGAAGCCTTGTCGGAAGCCGGCCTCCAATCCTGCGATAATTTACACGCTTCCGACACAACGCTCGATTTTATGTCAGAAGCGTGTCGGAAGGGCTATCGGGGCGTGTCGGAAGCAAAATCGTAGTAAGTGGGTGCGGGGCTTTATGCCCGTCAGGTGGCCGAAAAAGCCGTAATCTCCGTATAGGAGAATATGGTTTTCCGTTTTCTACTCAGTAGCTATCTGGAGGCTCCATAGGCTTAATATGGAGACTCTGTATTGTATGGGTAATACATATCAAGATACAAGCAGGGAATGGTAGGGGAGGGAGCGGTAGTCGTCAGGTGCGACACTTCTGAATTTACGTAACGATACGGATTTGCTTACATATAATATACACAAGACATTTGGAATTTGTGATGCAAAGAAAACCACAATAGGAAATATATTTATAAACCCTAAATCCTGTTTTATTGAAACAGAGGAAAGTGAGGAGGAGCACCTGAATCTGGCAGAACTAGAGCAGGAGGAACTCATAAAAAAATAAGAGAAAGTTAATTAAAGGTAGAATAGTATAAAGAAATCATTGAACTAGTCCAAAGAAATTCTTTTTATAAACTAATGTTATAGGGAAAAACATGGAACTGGTTTAAATACAAGTAAGCTAATGTAACAGGGAAAATCATGAAACTTGTTAAAAGAAAAGTAAGATAATGTTGCAGAGGACCTCCAGGAAAAGGTAAAACAGGTTTACTAAGAGCTGTCTGGCTACTTCTCACGGCGGTGGTTCGGAAAATGATGCCTGATTTGCGTAATGGGAATTAATGTATTGCCCTGCAGATGGGTTTCTATTTTTGGCTAAATCAAAATCTACAAATGATGGGGGAGTGCGTTGATGTGGTGTAAAGGGGGTGTTCCACTGGACCGACGGTAGCCGATTCCGTAGCCAGAAAATCGCCGATCATTATCGGATGCCCTAGAATTTCTCAAATCTTTGAAAATGGCCATTTATTAAACTATTATTATCAGTATTGAATGAATTACAATACGTGAACTTCCTCTTAAGGGCCCAGGAACAATTGATCAGGTGATAAATCGGCCTGGTGGATTCACCCCTTAAGTAAATAAGAGTTCGGATTAATGCGATTTCTGTTGGGGAAGAGGGGAGATCTTTAATAGGTAAAGCTGAAGCGTGTAGTTGAAAAATGGGGTTCGTCGGGCTATGGGAGTATTAGGCTATGATTTATTTGGGGTTATTAATTTTGTTAAGGGTTTATTCACCATTTCTGTTATTACAGTTTTTCCAATGGTTACTGTATCCAGTTATACATCGAGATAAACACTACTTAATTTCAGAACTAGTGAGGTTTAGGGAAACTTAAATTTCGGAAATGATGCCTCAAGGCATCATAGCATACTACGCCTGGAAATGCCTCCAGGCATCACAGCGTAGGACGTCCTGAAATTCTTCCAGGCACCATAGCACAGCTAAAGTGTTAATTACTTACAGTACGAACGAACAATGAGTTGGGTATTATAGAAAGATATGGTTAGTGTTTCTGAATGGAATGTGTTCAGAGATATTTCTGACCAAAATATCAAGGAAAAGATGGAATTCAGACACACTCACTATGTCTTTTTATTAGCATATACTTAAAAATAATTGAGAATGCCACTCTACAACTCACTAAAAAGAAGAATGAGTGATCACGTGGGACGGAGGGTCAGTATTATATATAATACGCCACAGTGTGGACGAATGAAATAATCACTACTAGGGCGTATACATGAGACATTCGTGCACCGGTATATAAAAATATTTGTCCATTTAGTCTATCTTTATCCCTGTTGGTGAGAATATCCTTTGAATACAGTCAGTACTATTATCAAGCAAATTGAGGTTCTGATATTACATCGAAGTTGTAGAGTCTTCTATTGCAGCTTTTCATCATCTCGGACAACATGATCAATGTTTCGTTTGTTACGTGAAGCTATGTCATCTCCTTGTCTCCTCTTTCCATAATATACATGCTCTATTTCCCAGGCGACATTACTTGCTTCAAGTCATACTGCCTGTCCCCATGTTTACTGTTTCCCACGGCTGTCTCTCAGCCAACAGTCTAGCTCTTGCTACACTACGAAGCACCACACCTTCACAAAACGAGACCTTAAGGAGATGCTACAGACTAGGGAAAGGGATCTGGAGCCAGTTTTATAATTAACGATCGTACATAATGACCCTTTCCTGTACCTCTTTTTTTTCTTTTTTTCAGAACTTTTATTTCGTTGTCAACAATGTCAGCTTCAATTACATAGTCTCAATTTACAGTACAGGTAAACTTATTCGTCCTGCTTTAATCCAGTAGGCAAAGGTGTACAAATATAGTAATTAAGTTTACCAGATGTCATCCTGTGTTGTTGACAACAAAATCAGGGTGGTTATCAAGTCTTGTATGGCTTGATTTTCATAACCTGCCCTACTCCAGGTTGTACAAAAATTACTGAGGTGGGAAACACAAGTACATACAATTTTCGAAGTCACATAATAAATCAAGAAATATTGAGCTTGTATGGTGCATTACAATAACATAAAGTTCTTACATGGTTGGATCAAACATTAGGCTTGCCTTAGCTTTGTTATAAGCACATCAGGCATTTGTTGTTTCAGGGAATACTACGCAGCATGTTCGTTTTGGTAAGATTTTTAAAGGATTTATATGTCTCAGTGTTCCTTACGACTGGTGTTAAAGCGTTCCATTTGGCAGCACCATAATGGCCAACTGAGCGTGCATATGCTTCACAGTTAGGAGTTATCGTTTTTAAGATCGGGGCCGTCTGTGCCCGGGTATAAGCTGTTTGTTGTTGACAGTATTCCTGTTGTCTGGATCGCAGATACATTTGGTTTAAAACATGACAATTCATTCGTTCTGACAGGTAAGGAATTCTGGCTACATTATGAAGAGTTTTTAAGGATGTATATATTGTAGCTCTTAGACAAATTCGTAGGCATTTGTTTTGCAGTTTTTGAAGTTTCTTTACATGATTAAAGTCAGCTGTCACAAAAAGTATATTTCCATAATCGAAGTATGGCAAGATGGTAGCTTTGTAAACTTTAAGCGCACTTTCGACATCTAGATACGAGCGCATTTTACATAGTTGGTACATCCTGTACGATACCTTTTTTATAATATTGTTTATGTGAGAGTGGTAATTTAAGTGTGTATCGAGAATCACTCCCAAGTAGCGATATTTAAATACCTTTTGTAGCTGATTACCATTAAGTACTATGTTTGGTGTTTGTTTTTCTTTTTTTTTCGTTTAGAGGTGAAGTGTAATATTTTAGTTTTAGCTGAATTTACTGTTAGCTTATTCTGTTCGCACCAAGTGGCTAGGTTATTCATGGATAATTGTAGTGATTTGCCAATAATGGTCGTGTCTCTTCCCGAATTAAATAAAACTGTGTCATCCGCGTATAGGCAGGTATCTGGGTCTTTAATCGCTTCAGTTAAATCATTTATGTATAATATAAACATCAAAGGCCTCGTGAAGGGGTAATCGTTTGATAGTATTTTGGTCAACTCCTGACGAAGACTAATTAATTAATTAATTGTAATTGAGTTTTTGAATTACCTTCTGCATCGCTCATCCCATCATAAGGCCTGGCGTCCACCTACTACTATATGGCTCTGATATGGTCTACGATGCACCTCCCAACTAAAACTAAACTAAAACGGAACGAGTCTAGTTTTGTGTGGTTAATACCAAACAATACTTAAGTCTGTGGGCCAAGACAGTCTTTTTTTCTTAAAATAAAAGAAGATTTTATTAGGGTAAATCAATTTCATGAATACAAGCTCGGCTATGGCCGTTCTGCCGCTTGTTCCCTCTTATGTAGACAGTACCTTTCTATTTCCTCAATGTTATACACGTATGCGGAGTAGTAACCACCGACTTTCCTTTCATTTTTCACTGCTTGCTCAGATGATCATATATTGATGAGATGAGAGTTGTTGTTTTGTTGTGTTTTTTTTTCCTTTTTATATAATATAATACAATTAGCCTTTATCCCACTTTCAACTTAAGTAAACTTATGTGTAACTTATTCACCCATGTGTCAGAGCTCCTTGATTTCCTATTAATGGATTTCTTCTTCCTTATGTACATTCTTGGAAAACACATTTTACCTCAGAACACATTTTACCTTCGTTTCAAGTGGTCCTTTCTCTTTTCTTTTTCTCTTAGCCGTCCATAAAATCGTCCATAAGTGTTGAATAGAGTTGACCCACATTGTCCCTGGGTCTCTATGGCATACGGAAAAGGTTCTACATGTACGAGCCTACATTATTAAACAGGCCCCTGGAGTCGTACGCGTTTTCGTCGTATACAATGATCATACTTTATGAACGACAGGTCTACAAGACGAGCATAGAAATATATATATCTTTTTTGGTACCAATGCATAAACTCAATGTATATACCCACTTCTCTTACATGCCACTTATATACAGCATGCTTTTGATGACATAATGTGTGCTTTGAATGACATGCTGCATGCTTTGAAATATAACCCAATCGGATTGGCTAAGACACCTTTGCAGAAAATTTAAAAATGGCGAGTAACTTCCGATGTAGACGTTCCAAGACGTTCAAAAGCTCTGAGTAATGGAAAGGAGTGTGGAACGACAAGGTATGGAGGTAAATACATAATTTGGTCTAACGTTCTCATGATGTAAATTTTCAGTAAACAACTTCTGGATGTCTGGAATATAGGCGTGATGACTATGTTGCTCCCTAGTACATATATGTTCATATCATCATTTATGTATGTGATCATTAAGTATGTAGGAATGCATATTTTAGATATTCATACGAGATATCGTCTTGCACAAAAATGTTTCATCCATTACCACTGGACAATAGATTTCATTATCTCCTGACATCCATTTTTACACAAGGAGCATTGCCTATTGGTTCGGTATTACTCTTTATCTTTATTTGGTGTTTTTTCTCTATAGACCTAACATTGGGAACTCGTATCCAACGCCCATGAGATATCTAGAATGTAACATCCAATGGGGGGTTATATCACAAATGTTAGCCCATTAGTCAATGTGAAGGTTCAGATAAATTCAGAAATCCATTCAAGTTTAGGGTCAGAGCTTGGATTGCTACATGATTCACGCGGCTTCTTCTTGTGAATTACTACATGATTCAAACTCGATGAGATACAAACTCTTATCCCAACTTTCATAGGTTTCCTCTATAAAGGAGAATTAGAGGGACGGAAACGTTGTCTCTCCCTAGCAGTTCTACCTCCATTGAAAAGAAAGCTTAAGGTTCCTTATATACCGCTGTGATTCTATATGGTTTTATGGTAATTTCCTTGGAGTATCGGCATGAAATAATGCTTTTTTTCTGAGTAATTAGTCAATACATAAGACATATAACTCCTCACTTTACCTGTGCAGCTCTCTGAATGGCTCTTTTTTATTATCCTTCGAAGAATATTAAACCGACCTCAGATTCTTGATGTAAAAAATGATTGGACATCTTGGTTAATGCCCAGACTCATCTCAGACATGAGTATGTCGTTAAACAGAAAAACATCCGGTGCCTAGTTCCGGCAAATTATCTATTTGCTGAACAGAATACTCCCAGACCTTTCATGGCGCTAGTGCTTACTAATCTCTGCCCCAACTAAAGACAGGGGAGACCAGCCAACATTGCAGATTCAAAACAAGGCAACTGTCAAAGGTTATACAAGTCAATTAACTAATATATGATGAGTATGGGAATACAGGAATCGTTAAAAGAGCTTCACAGACAATCTAGCTGTTTCTTTTTCAAATTTAAACCATTTTATAATGGGAATCCATGGGATCAATGGGAAGTGAGAGTATTTCATTTAAAATCAATGCGAAGTGAGAGCATTTTATTTACCATACAAATATGTCCATCTCCATCTACAAGTAGAACACAAAATACCCCCAAAAGCCCTCAGAATTTATGCTATTTCAAAAACTGGCGTATGAGCCACATATGAGCCCAAACAGGCAGGTTGGGGCAGAGGTACAAGCGGCCACAGGAAGTAGAGTGAAGGATATCTGCTAGAAGAGTGTTTGCTGAACAGAATCCTCCAATCAGTATGCACCGGAAGTGGAACACTCTCCCTCCACAGACGTTGTGGCGGATAGCAGGAATCATAGAAATACAACCTGGCAAATAATAGGAACTCATCTTTCGGCATTCTATGTGCACATTGAAAGCCTTTTGAAAAATATGCACCATGATTGTTTCAAGGAATGCATTGTGTTCCATAATCAGTGAATGCCGATATGTAAAACAACTCTCACATTTTGTCTCTGATAATTTTCTTTTGTGGAGCGAAACAATAATGAGAATTGTTATTCTCAAGGCACACTAATGTGGAAACTTTAATGGTGTACATATTTTACATCACATATTTCTTATACACGATACATGCACGGGACGTTATTCAACTAGGAGCAAATGGTATGTCCATCATTGATGATTGAGCGTGCAATGATAAATGAATAACAATAAAAGGTTTGGGCTACATTCAGTCTATGGATAATTTTCTGAACCCACTTGAAGCCATCAGCTTGTCATTTCTGCATCCCCTTGGGTCTAGGGTCTAAATATACCAAGCACCAGTGGGTCAATGAGGTATATCCGTCTCTAGTGATTGGTCATGGTTAGCTGAGCATGCCTCTGACACCCTGAGACACTGGCACCCTGCTCCTTTCCCACAAACACACTGAACAGCATGCAGATAGTGAAGGGGCCGTTTTCTGGTAGTCCGTAGAAATCCGTGAGGCTGTCAAAGTGGTAGACAGTCGCCAGGGCCAGGGCGCTCAGGCTCTCAAACAGGGACCTGTTTCAATAGTTTCGTGACATGTCTAGATGGCGTCTGTGACATCATACAGACAGATTGGGGTTCACTAGTTTCGTGAAAACACAAGTAGCTGCCCTTAGGACAAGACAGACCCCAAACACGGTGTGTCTGGTTTCATAAGAATTAGATATTAGACTTGTTTTGTCCGTTCTTGCTTGCACTGTTGGTGCTGGTTTTCATGTCTGTCTAACACTTTTGTCACGAAACTAGTGAAACAGGCCCCTGGATGCGGTTTGAGATGGACTGTTGAGCTGACCGTGTGCACTCTCCCAGCAGAGCTTTCGCGGCAGTAGTAGCCAAAGATAGTAGAGCGCAGGACCTCTGCTGGGACAGTGGGAGGTGTGCTAGACTTGGGGCCGTTGAATAAACTACGAACGACCAAAAAGGATTTAGAAGGAAACCCACGAGATGAAAATAGTTTGGTCCGTACTCCACCGAGTTTGACTGCAGAGTAATTCACGAAGCGAAGCTGAGTGAATTAATCTCTGGTCAAACGAGGTGGAGTACAGACCAAGTTATTTTCATCAAGTGGGTTTCTGATTTTATCTCACACCGTATAACATTGATTATTGATGAAATGAATCACCCAATTAGCCATTGATTATTGGGTACACGAACTTCACGGCCGTGGAGTATGAGTTTCTAATGTTAAGCCTATGGAGAAAAATACCGGGGTGAGATAATATCTTTGTGGCCATGGTGTTGTAAAAGATAATGTGTTTTACGCATAACATGTGCTGATGATTAAATTAATCTAAAGCTTTTACAAGGTGTTGTATACAAATACGTTCATTTAGAAAATATCTTCTGTCTTTTCATACAACACTGAATGCAAAAAAATGGTCCTGGATATCGTTTGTCGTTGGATTGATCGTTCGTCCAGCACCAGCACCAGGGAGCTGTTTTTTAAAATAAGAACGATATTGGCTGAACTATTACGATTGGGACCATCCTCAGGCGACAGTGACCACGATCGGAGGGTCAGTCCGTTTTTAAATGTGGTGTGCATAATTCCAGGATAACACTTGCAATTTTTTATTGTTTGCTTTTTTCCTTTCTAACTGGAGGATGTTTTGTTATAAAGGGTCGAACCCACCTAGCATCGGACCTAAAATCGGTAAAACTTGTGACCTTTTGAAAATTTAAAATGAAGGTATTTTCACTGATCGTCATGAAAGATTGTCCCCTATAACGACGGATCACTTTAGGTAACGAGAATGCAACAAAGACCACGATAAGATCAATCATTTATCGTTCTTAGTTATAAAAACACCTCCCATAAACGAACGAACTTTATTCAACAGCCCCCTGGTTCCCCGCGACAATAAATCTAGAACCCTAAGAGGGGACCCCCACCTACCACGATAGGCCACGACATACTTCCCAATGGCTACGATTTGAAATGCCCAAATCGTGGCCTATCGGTAGGTCCCCGATAGTTCCATATCGTGGATATGGTTTGAAATCGTAGAGCATAGAAACGCCTTTGGAGGACCAAAAACATAAACCATAGTCACGATTCAATCTGTGTATCAATGTATATGAGTTTTAATATTGTAATGTATTATAATTTTGCAAACATTGAATGAATCTGAATAATTCTTTAGAGGTATTCACAACATAATTTGAAGTTATTTTTCAGACCGTTATCTTTAATCAAATGATATCATATTTTCACCGAATATATATCTGTATACGGCCTACCTAATTCTAGAATTTCATAATTTTCCATTTAGTATGTCACCCACAAGAGATATTTTCCCATTCAAATACACTACGACAGGCTACGAAATTTCCAACATGTTGGAAGTTATCGGTGCCTCTACGATTGGCGTTTTTAATCGCAGCCTATCGTGAGCTGTCATAGACAGAATCGCAGATACCTGTTCCACCTACCACGATTTTGGCTGACGTCACGATAGAATCGGAATGGTGTCGGGAAGGCCGTCGTAAGGCCAATCGGGACCAGAATCGTGGTAGGCGGGGGTAGGCTTTAAGCCTGGCCCCCACCTAACACGATGGTCTATGACATACTTCCCGATAGCTACGATTTGAATTGCCCAAATCGTGCCCTATCGGGAGGTCCCCGATAGTTTCAAATGGTGGACATGGTTTGAAATCGTAGAGGGCAGAAATGCCTTGAGAGGACCAAAAACATAAACTATGGTCATGAATCAACCTGTTAATTAATTCAGATTTCAGGCTCAGTTTTAATATTGAAATATTTTATAATTCTGGAAATATTTAACGGATCTCGATAATCTTTTATAGGTATTTACGACATATTATAATGCTATTTTTCATATACTAATACCATCAAATTAAAAAATATAACTGTGATAGAATCATGATTCTGATATGAAGCTATCATTTTCAGACCTCTAAACCTAATCAAATAATATCATATTTACAGCGATTATACATATATATGCGCCCTACCTAATTCCAGAATTTCATCATTTTCCGCAAAGAATTTCACCCGCAAGAGATATTTTCCTGTTAAATCACCTCCAATAGGCTATGACAGGCTACGAAAAATCCAACATGTTGGAATTTATCGGGACCCCTACGATTGGTGTTTTAAATCGCAGCCTATCATGAAGTTTTGTAGACAAACCTGTTCCACCTACCATGATTTTGGCTGACCTCATGATAGAATCGGAATGGTGTCGGGAAGGACGTCTTAAGGCCAATCGGGACCAGAATTGTGGTAGGTGGGGGCCTGGCTTAATTAAGAACCAGCCATCCATCTACTCCATGACTAGGGCATTAGACATCATGGTATACGAGCAGATAATCACCCTGTGAATTAAGGGGGGCGTCCACCAACTACAACAAGACTACGACAACAGCAGACAAGAAAGTTCCTATCGGTGCCTTGTCGCAGCCTTGTCGTGAGAAGAGGGGCTTTACGACAGCGGTGTCGGGGCGTGTCATAGACGTTGCTGGTTACCGTAAAAAAGGCGTCCATGGTCCCAACACACTACGACAGTGATATCAAGGAATCCACCACACTCCACGACAAGGGTCCAGTCATGGGAAAAATCGAACATGTTCGATATTGTCATAGCCTTGTCGGAAGGCCCCCAACAGGCCCCCGACAAGCTTCCAGTCGCAGCCTGTCATGGCCTTGTCGTAGACTCTTGTCGGGAACTAGGGTCCACCAACCACGACAAGGCTACGACACGCTTTCCAATCGTAGGCCTGTCATGGACCTTGTCGCAAAGCCATTGTCGTAGCCTTGTCGTGGTTGGTGGACGCCCCCCTTAACTGTGTGCCAATGGTTTCTGTTGTACCATTAAGGCGGGGGTCCACCAACCACGACAAGGCTACGACAATGGCTTTCCGACGTTTGGTAGGCCTGTCGTAGCCTTGTCGTGGTTGGTGGACCCCAGTTTCCGACAAGAGTCTACGACAAGGCCCTGACAGGCTGCGACATGTTCGATTTTTGCCACGACAGGACCTGGAGTGTTGTGGTTTCCTCGATATCACTGTCGTGGTGTGTCGGTATCATTGACGCCTTTTTTTCGGCAACCAGTGACGTCTACGACACGCCCTGACACCGCTGTCGCAGAGCTCCCCTTGTCCTGGTTGGTGGACACCCCCCCCCCTTTAGGCCCCGCACCCACTAGTTACACTTCTGACACGCCCCAATAAGCCTTCTGACACAGAATCTAAATCGTGGATATGGTTTGAAATCGTAGAGCATAGAAACGCCTTTGGAGGACCAAAAACATAAACCATAGTCACGATTCAATCTGCGTATCAATGTATATGAGTTTTAATATTGTAATGTATTATAATTTTGCAAACATTGAATGAATCTGAATAATTCTTTAGAGGTATTCACAACATAATTTGAAGTTATTTTTCAGACCGTTATCTTTAATCAAATGATATCATATTTTCACCGAATATATATCTGTATACGGCCTACCTAATTCTAGAATTTCATAATTTTCCATTTAGTATGTCACCCACAAGAGATATTTTCCCATTCAAATACACTACGACAGGCTACGAAATTTCCAACATGTTGGAAGTTATCGGTGCCTCTACGATTGGCGTTTTTAATCGCAGCCTATCGTGAGCTGTCATAGACAGAATCGCAGATACCTGTTCCACCTACCACGATTTTGGCTGACGTCACGATAGAATCGGAATGGTGTCGGGAAGGCCGTCGTAAGGCCAATCGGGACCAGAATCGTGGTAGGCGGGGGTAGGCTTTAAGCCTGGCCCCCACCTAACACGATGGTCTATGACATACTTCCCGATAGCTACGATTTGAATTGCCCAAATCGTGCCCTATCGGGAGGTCCCCGATAGTTTCAAATGGTGGACATGGTTTGAAATCGTAGAGGGCAGAAATGCCTTGAGAGGACCAAAAACATAAACTATGGTCATGAATCAACCTGTTAATTAATTCAGATTTCAGGCTCAGTTTTAATATTGAAATATTTTATAATTCTGGAAATATTTAACGGATCTCGATAATCTTTTATAGGTATTTACGACATATTATAATGCTATTTTTCATATACTAATACCATCAAATTAAAAAATATAACTGTGATAGAATCATGATTCTGATATGAAGCTATCATTTTCAGACCTCTAAACCTAATCAAATAATATCATATTTACAGCGATTATACATATATATGCGCCCTACCTAATTCCAGAATTTCATCATTTTCCGCAAAGAATTTCACCCGCAAGAGATATTTTCCTGTTAAATCACCTCCAATAGGCTATGACAGGCTACGAAAAATCCAACATGTTGGAATTTATCGGGACCCCTACGATTGGTGTTTTAAATCGCAGCCTATCATGAAGTTTTGTAGACAAACCTGTTCCACCTACCATGATTTTGGCTGACCTCATGATAGAATCGGAATGGTGTCGGGAAGGACGTCTTAAGGCCAATCGGGACCAGAATTGTGGTAGGTGGGGGCCTGGCTTAATTAAGAACCAGCCATCCATCTACTCCATGACTAGGGCATTAGACATCATGGTATACGAGCAGATAATCACCCTGTGAATTAAGGGGGGCGTCCACCAACTACAACAAGACTACGACAACAGCAGACAAGAAAGTTCCTATCGGTGCCTTGTCGCAGCCTTGTCGTGAGAAGAGGGGCTTTACGACAGCGGTGTCGGGGCGTGTCATAGACGTTGCTGGTTACCGTAAAAAAGGCGTCCATGGTCCCAACACACTACGACAGTGATATCAAGGAATCCACCACACTCCACGACAAGGGTCCAGTCATGGGAAAAATCGAACATGTTCGATATTGTCATAGCCTTGTCGGAAGGCCCCCAACAGGCCCCCGACAAGCTTCCAGTCGCAGCCTGTCATGGCCTTGTCGTAGACTCTTGTCGGGAACTAGGGTCCACCAACCACGACAAGGCTACGACACGCTTTCCAATCGTAGGCCTGTCATGGACCTTGTCGCAAAGCCATTGTCGTAGCCTTGTCGTGGTTGGTGGACGCCCCCCTTAACTGTGTGCCAATGGTTTCTGTTGTACCATTAAGGCGGGGGTCCACCAACCACGACAAGGCTACGACAATGGCTTTCCGACGTTTGGTAGGCCTGTCGTAGCCTTGTCGTGGTTGGTGGACCCCAGTTTCCGACAAGAGTCTACGACAAGGCCCTGACAGGCTGCGACATGTTCGATTTTTGCCACGACAGGACCTGGAGTGTTGTGGTTTCCTCGATATCACTGTCGTGGTGTGTCGGTATCATTGACGCCTTTTTTTCGGCAACCAGTGACGTCTACGACACGCCCTGACACCGCTGTCGCAGAGCTCCCCTTGTCCTGGTTGGTGGACACCCCCCCCCCCTTTAGGCCCCGCACCCACTAGTTACACTTCTGACACGCCCCAATAAGCCTTCTGACACAGAATCTAAATCGTGGATATGGTTTGAAATCGTAGAGCATAGAAACGCCTTTGGAGGACCAAAAACATAAACCATAGTCACGATTCAATCTGCGTATCAATGTATATGAGTTTTAATATTGTAATGTATTATAATTTTGCAAACATTGAATGAATCTGAATAATTCTTTAGAGGTATTCACAACATAATTTGAAGTTATTTTTCAGACCGTTATCTTTAATCAAATGATATCATATTTTCACCGAATATATATCTGTATACGGCCTACCTAATTCTAGAATTTCATAATTTTCCATTTAGTATGTCACCCACAAGAGATATTTTCCCATTCAAATACACTACGACAGGCTACGAAATTTCCAACATGTTGGAAGTTATCGGTGCCTCTACGATTGGCGTTTTTAATCGCAGCCTATCGTGAGCTGTCATAGACAGAATCGCAGATACCTGTTCCACCTACCACGATTTTGGCTGACGTCACGATAGAATCGGAATGGTGTCGGGAAGGCCGTCGTAAGGCCAATCGGGACCAGAATCGTGGTAGGCGGGGGTAGGCTTTAAGCCTGGCCCCCACCTAACACGATGGTCTATGACATACTTCCCGATAGCTACGATTTGAATTGCCCAAATCGTGCCCTATCGGGAGGTCCCCGATAGTTTCAAATGGTGGACATGGTTTGAAATCGTAGAGGGCAGAAATGCCTTGAGAGGACCAAAAACATAAACTATGGTCATGAATCAACCTGTTAATTAATTCAGATTTCAGGCTCAGTTTTAATATTGAAATATTTTATAATTCTGGAAATATTTAACGGATCTCAATAATCTTTTATAGGTATTTACGACATATTATAATGCTATTTTTCATATACTAATACCATCAAATTAAAAAATATAACTGTGATAGAATCATGATTCTGATATGAAGCTATCATTTTCAGACCTCTAAACCTAATCAAATAATATCATATTTACAGCGATTATACATATATATGCGCCCTACCTAATTCCAGAATTTCATCATTTTCCGCAAAGAATTTCACCCGCAAGAGATATTTTCCTGTTAAATCACCTCCAATAGGCTATGACAGGCTACGAAAAATCCAACATGTTGGAATTTATCGGGACCCCTACGATTGGTGTTTTAAATCGCAGCCTATCGTGAAGTTTTGTAGACAAACCTGTTCCACCTACCATGATTTTGGCTGACCTCATGATAGAATCGGAATGGTGTCGGGAAGGACGTCTTAAGGCCAATCGGGACCAGAATCGTGGTAGGTGGGGGCCTGGCTTAATTAAGAACCAGCCATCCATCTACTCCATGACTAGGGCATTAGACATCATGGTATACGAGCAGATAATCACCCTGTGAATTAAGGGGGGCGTCCACCAACTACAACAAGACTACGACAACAGCAGACAAGAAAGTTCCTATCGGTGCCTTGTCGCAGCCTTGTCGTGAGAAGAGGGGCTTTACGACAGCGTTGTCGGGGCGTGTCATAGACGTTGCTGGTTACCGTAAAAAAGGCGTCCATGGTCCCGACACACTACGACAGTGATATCAAGGAATCCACCACACTCCACGACAAGGGTCCAGTCATGGGAAAAATCGAACATGTTCGATATTGTCATAGCCTTGTCGGAAGGCCCCCAACAGGCCCCCGACAAGCTTCCAGTCGCAGCCTGTCATGGCCTTGTCGTAGACTCTTGTCAGGAACTAGGGTCCACCAACCACGACAAGGCTACGACACCCTTTCCAATCGTAGGCCTGTCATGGACCTTGTCGCAAAGCCATTGTCGTAGCCTTGTCATGGTTGGTGGACGCCCCCCTTAACTGTGTGCCAATGGTTTCTGTTGTACCATTAAGGCGGGGGTCCACCAACCACGACAAGGCTACGACAATGGCTTTCCGACGTTTGGTAGGCCTGTCGTAGCCTTGTCGTGGTTGGTGGACCCCAGTTTCCGACAAGAGTCTACGACAAGGCCCTGACAGGCTGCGACATGTTCGATTTTTGCCACGACAGGACCTGGAGTGTTGTGGTTTCCTCGATATCACTGTCGTGGTGTGTCGGTATCATTGACGCCTTTTTTTTCGGCAACCAGTGACGTCTACGACACGCCCTGACACCGCTGTCGCAGAGCTCCCCTTGTCCTGGTTGGTGGACGCCCCCCCCCCCCCCCCCCTTTAGGCCCCGCACCCACTAGTTACACTTCTGACACGCCCCCATAAGCCTTCTGACACAGAATCTAACGTTGGGTCGGAAGCGTGGGAGTTATCGCAGTAGTGGACCTCGGCTTCCGACAAGGACTGCGACACACGCCGACATGCCCTGCGACACGCTCCGACACGGGCGCCGTGTCGCAGGCCTCCTGACACGTGCTCTCCTCTGTTATCCGCAAATAAACGTTATGACACGCTCCGACACGCTTTGACAAAAGAGTGCTGCCATTGGGATACGACAGAGAAATTCTGTGTCAGCGTGTGTCCTAACGCTTGTTGTAGCATGTCGTAACTATTGGGTGTGGGGTCTGCAAGGCTACACAATTGGGCGTGCATGTAAGCTCTATATACATCCCGTGGCAAAGTGAATGGCATGGGGCCATCCGTAAAGTATGTACGCAGAATCTTTTAAATGTGAACCCCCGACCCCCACCCCTCAGTGCGTATGTATTTTATGGATGGCCCCCACCTGAGATTAACGTAGAAACCAAATACAAAATCCCCCATTACCATGACATTTGTCGAGTCAATCTGAAACTTAGATGGCGCTTTAACCCACCTCTAAGCACTATTTAATGTGTCAGGATGCTCAAAATACTTCTGGAGCAATCCTCTTGGTAAAATCTATCTTTCCTGGTAATTTCATATCAAATGATCATGTAATAGCCCCAATTCAGACTATAAACGCGATGTCAACAAATCTTCGAAACGACCGATTTTCTTCGACTTGGCACATTTAAATCATATCTGGATAATGTAAATCATTCCTATTTCACTGTTGCATGCACCGATTAGACATAGAAAAGTCAATTTGTATACAGTTATTTACGATTTTACACTCTGACAACGATTTGTTGTCACCGGCAAGATGGCGGACTGACCCTTTGTCAGGGGAATTTGGAGGGTATTTTGAACTGGAAGTCTCCTGGAATCATTATCATCTCTACTTAAAATCATACTGAGGTGTGACGATAAATGCGTCCTCATGTCCTTATCTCTGTGTGTGTGTTTTATTTTTGGTATATAATAAGCTCCATCCACACCTTAGTAGAGCGTGCAGACACGCCCTATTTACATCGCCTAGCGATAAGAGAGATATTATCCCTTCACTACCTGTGTGCTATTCACTGTCATATCAAGAACTAGGCGATAGAAATAGAATATTCATCATTGATGAATGAGCGTGCAACTATTATGAATAACAATTAACAGGTTTGAGTTAAACTCAGCCTATAGATGGTTTTCTGTTACCTCCTTCCATCCAGTCAACTTGCCATGTTCTCAACATCACAGTGAATAGCACACAGATAGTGAAGGGATAGTTTGTGTGCAAGTCTATATGGACCCCTATAATCTCTAGATGATGCATATAGCCCGTGCAGGCACGCTCTAACAAAGCAGGGAGCCAGGGTGCTGTTTAAGAAGTTACGAGGGAGAATTCGTCTGGACGATAGGAGACCAGCCGCGAGGGAGGACACTGGGGAGGATCCGGTGTGAATATCGTTTAATAAGGGAGGTCCTGAGTGGATTCTCCTCTCCTTGCTGTAAATTCTCCTAACTTTGACCCAGATCGTCTGTGGAAGGAGATCAGCGTTGGACAAGGCAGGGCACCAGTGTATTCAGTCCTGAGGCTACTTCCGTGGATAGTTCTCCGACGCATTGGATGATATAAAATCAAGTTTTAGGTATGATTTATTAATATTTATAATGTATTTTCATAATAGAATTATCTTTTATATATATTTTCTCCCTCGTAAGTTCTTAAACAGCACCCAGGGTGCTGTTTAAGAAGTTACGAGGGACAAAATAAAAGGTCGTTCGATTCTCCTAGGCCTGAGATATTTAATAACGGCTAGGAGAATTCCTGAGGGACAAACGGGGGACACGAGCAAGAGTGAGGCATGAAATATCGTTTAACAAATTTGTCCCCTAGTGGACGATTGTCCTCCACATGGTCCTACATCGTCCAAAAACGGACAATTAAACGACACATACAGGGGGTGTCGCAGAGGGAGCTTGTACCTGTGTCCCTGGCAAAATCTAATATATAACCATGGGTATAAGCAGTTTATTTACACAAGAAATACACTACAAAACTTATATTTCATACCCAATTTTTTTCACTCAATATATGAAATATTTTCACGAAAAAAAATATGTCCCGAAAATATTCGTCAATCACGAAATAAATTTCGTCATTCACGAAATAAATGTTGTCATTCACGAAATAAATTTCGTCATTCACGAAATTAATTATTTTTCCGGAATCTCCTGCAGGCGATTCTGATATGCCAGAATCTCCGGGTAGCTGTTTCCAGGTGCCCTATACATTTCATATGGCGACTCCGTAATCGGTGGGTAATACAATGTCACGCACAAGATATTTATTCTCAAAAACGCTTGGCGGCAAATACAGCCATTACGCTTCGGTATACAAGAGCAAACAGTATTGTAAACGCCACATACGATGCGTTAAATATGGACGTATAGATATAAAAACATGTCATATTACATCAGATACATGAAATAAGTGGGGGGTTTTGTGCAGTGATTTCTCAATGTTCCATGTATAAAAACCCCTCTGTACACATTTGTTTTACCGGAAGCTTACCAGTGCACAGCATAAATCGAGATCCAAGGTTAGATAAATATTGGGCTTAATATCACATCGCGTTACCAAAGACTGACAACCTGACTATTGTAACTAAAAAATTGTAGAAAAAAATTCGGGGAAAATCGGTAAAATCGGCGAAAATGGGGGCCCGATTTTTTCGACTGGAGAAGTTTTTTCCCCCAACATATTGTAACTAAATCCGTTAACAACTACTACTTTATTGTAGATACGTTTGTAAACTGTTCCTCACATAGCAAAAATAGACAATGGAAGTTTGTATAATAAACCATATATCTGGACATACGTTGAAACCAGTCTTAGGACTGAGTATAACCCAGCTAAAATAAATGTTTTAAAAAAAATCCTATTTCTGTCATGCATATGGCATACGTATATTTATCCTACCCCTAATAAAAAACCGCCATAGACTTAACATAGGGAAATTTTATGTGGCAGGCCGTGACATAAAGTGTTTTTTATGCCACTAGAGAAATAACAATATTGACCAATCAGAGAGCAGGATGTCAGCTACTATGAAAATAAGTTCTGTTGGTCATTGACTCAATAGTTATCTTTTAGTAAAGGGCAAAAGCATAGAAGAGGTATGATAAATACGAAACCGAACTCGAGTTAGACTTGTCAATGTCTATGCCACTCTGGTCAGGTCTGCTCCTCACTACACTCGGCTACGCTTCGTGTAGTAATACGTGACCTTCCCGTCGTGGCATAAACATTGTCAAGTCTAACTCTCGATCGGTTTCTACTAAATGTAGATCACATCAGAGTCGGGTCGTGCAGATTTACGGGTGCGCCATGAGCACCGGGGCGACCCCTAGTGTCAGCGTTCAGCTTCATAGACAGAGCACTGCAAGGACATCTGGTGCCAGATTCCTGCATACCCACTAGTGCAGCAAAAATCCTGCAGAGGGCGCGGCTGTGTTTCCAGTACCCCGAAAATGGCAAATGATTCAATGTGTTACCAACCACTGGTAAATGACTACGTAAAGGGATTGCTATTGGCATAACCTGAGTAAAATCATTTGTTGTTCTTCAGGATTTCCATAATTCAGAAATAAAGTATTTGTTTCCAATTCAAGTATTGGAGAAGAAATATCAAGTTGATGGACAAAATTCAAAATTGCAGAAGACTATATCCATGTACATGGATGTGCTAGAAACAAGGTAGATAGTGAAGATTGCCAGCATGTAATGGTGTGTATAGCAAACTGTAAGTATGACCTCTCCCTACTCTAATGTACGATGGATATGAACATAATATTACCATGATCATGATTACTAATTCTACTGATCATCTTATGGCGCTCGTATATTAGACAAATCTAGACACATCATGGACCTGTTTCACTAGTTTCGTGACTAAAGTGTTAGACAGACATGAAAAGCGGCACCAACAGTGCAAGCAAGAATGGTCAAAACGAAATATAATGTCTATTTCTTATGAAACCGGACACACCCTCTAGACGCCATATATATAGACATGTCACGAAACTAGTGAAACAGGTCCATGGAGTGTAGATTTATATAATTCTTATGTTTGGGGTCTTCTTTTCCTAAGGGCAGCTACTTGTGTTGTCACGAAACTAGACAACCCCAATGTCTGTATGGTGTCACAGACATGTCACGAAACTAGTGAAACAGGTCCATGGAGTGTAGATTTATATAATTCTTATGTTTGGGGTCTGTCTTTTCCTAAGGGCAGCTACTTGTGTTGTCACGAAACTAGAAAACCCCAATGTCTGTATGGTGTCACAGACATGTCACGAAACTACTGAAACAGGTCCCTGGTCCCAGGTATTCCTATGGCTAAACTTATACAAAGGGTAAGATAAAGGCGACTCACATAGAAGTAGAGCGCCTAAGCAACTGAATATTCGTCTTTGTCAGAGGAAATAGTGATATAGAGCACGGTCTTGTTGTTGCGTTTGCTGTGGTTGAGAATTTTCTACATTGATTTCTATGGCATACTGTTTAAATGTGTATATTTTAAAAATCGAACTGCATAACCATTGGAAGTTGAGTTCAACTGCGTCTTATAAATGTTTATTGCCCTTAGTAAAACTTTTGAGTGAAACTTTTGAATCAAGAATCTGAAAGATCTATTCCCCTTATCTGATATGGTTGGGGATGTAGCTCAGTGGTAGAGCGCTTGCTTCGCATGTAAGAGGCCCCGGGTTCAAATCCCGGCATCTCCAAGTTGTTTTCCTTCCAGTTTACCTCTTCAGTCATTTATCAAGGGCAATAAATTGTATTCAGTCAAAAGGATGGTTATCAGCTCAACCCCACCCTCCTTAAATAAAATAGGATATAAAATTGTGAATGAAATCTTAGAAATTATTTTCCATCTTAGTGTGATTTAACACGTCTGAACATTTTTTCCATGGGGATAAAGGATCCCAAATCGTGCAGTAGACCCGGGTGCTGTTTCACTAGTCCATGACTTATAGCGAGAGGTAAAGTGGGAAACACACTGTACGATTTCGTTCCCACCGATTAACTGCCTAAATCGGAAGGGTATTCTAACTTGTCTCTGGCGAATTTGCGCTTGGCATCGACCATCACAGCAGGATTTATAGATGGGAGTGGTGGACAATAGTGGGAATCAATGTTAGCAAATTCTGTTCACACTGGACGTCTGACTTCCGATTTTCTCAGAGATTTGAGGCCACCGATAAAGGAACAAGTGGTAAATCTTAATATATGGGAGCTAAATCGGTGAGCTGGCCTCAGTCTGTGTGTGGCAGTTGCATTTCTGCTCACCCAGCAACTAATTATGGGCCAAAATCGGTAGGCACCACGGGGGTTATTTCTTAGACTCCGTTGTCGGCGACAACGGGAAGGAACACGTTACTTAATTTATCGCTCCCGATTTCGGAACATTGGACTGCAATTTGTTGGCGACAAAGGGTGGGATTTCCAAGTCTTAGGCAAACTACTATAGGGGGGTGCCACACTGGCAGACACATTTTCTATAGGCCTCGCCTGAGCTTACGATTGTTCTGAAATCGTACAGTGTGTATGGGCCTTAAGACGGCAACAGCGGCATCAATAGTGCCACCAACAGTCGCGTTTCATGAGTAGTCTCACTATTGAGGTGGCCGTTCCCTTCGCTAAGCCAGCATAGCGACGGAAACATTTTATAAATCAATAACAAATGAATATTTTGATAATCCCAAATTATTCCTTGTGTCATTCCCCATCTTTCAGGGTTTTTTTTAAAGTCTCACCGTGTATTTTCGGCCTAGTTACGGGACCCGACACTGTAGCTCTCGTTTGTATGATATGAAGTGATAGACTATGGTTAACTGTCAGGACGTCCAGTTTGACAGTGGCAACAAAGATGGGACCACCAGCTTCATTCATAGGCAAGTGTCAACAAATTGCCAAAATGGTGAATAACGTGATTATAACTAGATGTGGACACCTCACATAAAGGTTCCTCTATAAAATCCTAGCTGCACTGATGTCTCATTTAAATTTAATTGCGGGTTTAGAGCTTGAGTCTTTGTGACATTGTGAAGTGTGAGATGTATCTAAATATGAACAAAACATGGAAAAAATACAAAGGTGGCCAATACTTCTAACTAAAATCACAGCCCATACAAATGGTGGCAAGAGCTTTTGTCAAGAGACCCTTCCTAGAGATACGTGGTCAAAAAAATTATAAATCCCTTATAACAGAAAAAAATCTTCGCAAGAGCAAAGATTAAATCTTTCGATACCACTTATTTGCGCACATCGGGGATGTAGCTCAGTGGTAGAGCGCTTGCTTCGCATGTAAGAGGCCCCGGGTTCAAATCCCGGCATCTCCATGTTGTTTTTCTTTTAAATGTATTTAGCATGAGCGACATGAATGTATTATAATTTGTTACAACAAAATTTCCGCTCAAAAACATGCAATAGATCTGAATATGAATAGCTGCCGACAGCCCATATATATGCTGGTCAGAGCTGATCCACCAAGACACTGCCCAGAAGTACTTCTCATAGTAGGTGAAGTATTCAGCCCTGATCTCCATTCAGGGGTGAACAGCTGTTCTTTGTAAATAGGCGAGGCACATTGCAGTTAGAGAGCCAGCAAGGAAGACTGAACAAAATGGCTGGACTTGAGAACCAGCCAAGCTCCACTGGAAAACTATCTCTAATTACACAGTTATAAAGCAAAAGACACCTGTTTTAAAGGTTGGCAAACACAAATGGGTGTATATTTATTAATTCAGTTCTTTTTCATGCATGTCAGAAGGCATCCAGTATGGAAACTCACTGGAATGACAGTGTACCCGGCCCTGTAGGAGACAGGGGCGGGTACACTGTCTATTCTCATAGATGCTGCACACAGATTCTGCCCATAACATCATCCAGACGCATTGCCCAGAATACTGCCCAGAGCTGCCCAGAGAAGCTGCCCAGAGATACTACCCAGAGACTCCAGGAACAGATGCTGGTTACGGATACTGCTAGAAAAACAGACGGGCAGCTTAACTCTTTCCCTGCAGCACCCAGTTCCTCTGCTCAGTATTGTACAGCAGGCATTGCTTGCATAAAGGCGGGCGTCCACCAACCACGACAAGGCTACGACAATAGCTTTCTGACAAGGTCCACGACAGGCCTACGATTGCAAGGCTTGTCGTAGCCTTGTCGTGGTTGGTGGACCCATGTTCCCAACAAGAGTCTACGACGAAGGCACAACAGGCTGCGACTAGGAGCTTGATGGAGCGTGCATTTCCTGACACCCTCCGACAACGCTGTCGTAAAGGCCCCCCTTATTACGACAAGGCCACGACAAGCGGCGATTAGAACTTTCTTGTCGCCGCTTGTCGTAGCCTTGTCCTGGTTTTAGGACGCCCCCCTTAAACTACCCTGCTATGGCAGGCACATTATTTGGGAAATAGCACTGTCACATGATGTGTCATGTGATTTGAGAAACCTACCTTGGGTACTGATGATATTTTGTTTTACCTAATCGAAGGTCAATATGACTCTTATACGTTTTAAGTTCTTTTTATTCAAACAGTTATCTTTTTATTCATTGAATTTCGTTTACAAGTATCAATGATGCATCTTCCTGCCGTAGCCAGGAGAGTGCCTGGAGGTATCATGCTGCCATAGCCAGGGAAATGCCTGAAGGCATCATGCTGCTGTAAAGGGTTAAATAGTCTTATTGACCATATCTACCTTATCTCAAGTTCTTTCTGTCATCAGTGCTCGAAACAAAAATCCATCCTGTTTTAAAATCCATCCTGTCTTAGTTCTACGCCCATTTCTTCCAGCTCAACCTGCTCGATGTCTTCCATGTTACTTTCACCTTTCATTCCATACACAATCACTGTTACTGCCCACCCTCCCCCACATTGATAATTCAGTAACCATCTTACACACACCCCTTTGTATACGGCATATAGCCTATGATCCATGGGCGCCGCCATGACGCCCCCGAGTAGGTGTTCTTCACTAATGGAGGTGAGAAAGTAGGTGTTCTTCACAAAAGGAGGTGGAAAAGAAGTGAGTGATGATTGGGAAATGCCACAACTTTAGCCTTGCTCACATATTTATATAAAGTGTTCCATATGGAAAATATCATGTCTTGGGTTTAATCATTATGTCATCCTGCTTTGGGATGGGTGTAGAGAGTCAAGGGAACCATGGGAAAATATTGAATGGCAGTTGAATTTCATAAGAACAAAGAGCCAGAATACAGGTTTGTCCCCCGACCACCTAGTGACTGCTTCATTAACTAATAATGGCTCTATCCCCTATACAGTGCTTTCTATGCTCATTTTATTCATATGCTCAATATCGACATACAAAATATTTGATATTCATTACCCGAGACTTTAGATATCCCAAACTTCCGCTTTTCATTGAAGGAGTAATAAAGTAATGTTAATAGACCCTGTTATCTCACCTCCATTCTGAACGATGAAAATGTGGGAAAATGTAGTCTCTAATATTTCTCAAGATTGATTTGGGAACCTGCCTCTGACCTCTTACAAATCCTTCAACTGGATGGAAGCAGAAGAAAGAGATCTCACTGAGGATCAATGTCCGATTTAAAAAATGTCATTTTTTTGCCCAAATTCATCCGGCCGCACCTGTGAAGGCCTTCGACAAGCGTCTGGGGTTGCTTTTAAGGGAATGGAATCAGAGACAAACCTGTGGTCGAAACTGGATCTGTTCTACCCACCAACGCAAGAAAAGAGGAGAGAAAAGGCTTGATACTTTTGTGGTTTCGTGTCAGATCTGAGGGTATAAACTTTTGTGATTTTTTAATTTCGTTTTACATGATACAAATAGGCCTTTATTACATTGTTATTTATCAGCTTTTGATGATGTTAAGAAATTTGCGGAGATGCAAAAAGCATATCGTGCAATTCGCACTGGTACCACCTCATTAATTTTATACATTTACAATTGCCAATTCAAACCGGTTCTTTGTGACGTATCCAATTTATATAATTACCAAATGAGAAGAATATAATGCTACAGTTGTTGGCAGTTACTATTTTTTCTCTCTACAGGCAAAGGGTACCACTCGAGGTTGACGTCGTAATGTACTCGCTGGCGCTCGTGTATTTCTACGTGTCAACCTCTCGTGGCTTACGGCCGCCTGTCCACAATACCATCGATTATTGTCTATGTCTCCATTGAAACGGAAGGGGGCTGGAGTAAATCATACTCAATTGATTCTCATCTGTCAGAACCCATAACCATTGACCCATTGTTGGGTCAGCTTTGCACTAAATTATGTCCCTTTTCCCAATAGTACCCACGAACTAATGTCTAGATTCCCAACCGCACAATCCCAGACACAGCTACCTTGAACAAGTAAGCTGCGTATAGAGGATTTCTCAGTTCATTGTTTCCCTGGCCGTCTTCCAGAAAGCGGCTTCATAGTGTTCACCTTCACAGACTAAATAAGCGTCTATAAGGACCAAGAAGGCCTTTCTCAGATGCTGAAAATGGTTGGTCTTCTTAGTGGTTGCCAGCTATCACTGTGAGAAGGTCCGTGGCTCATTGCCCATTCCCGCAGAGATTCGTGTGTAAAATGAGGCGGTGGTAGAGTAGGCCATCCCTCCCCAACAGAGCCCAAAGTGCCTCCATTTTATGTACAGCTGTGTATTTGGAGTATTTCCTGCAGGAAAGGATACGGAGAGCGCTACATAGTGATTTGCAATTTGCAGATAGAACTGGTGAGAGAGTTCCCAATCAGTCGTGGCACTATATATTTGTTTTTGGTAGTTACTTTCTGTAAACAGACACTTTGTTCAAATCAATACTTACGTGGAAAGGTAGAAACAACCTTGCAAAAGCATGTAACACAAAGATCACTGTATAGGACATGAATGGAAGACCATCCTTGTGATGAATTTATGCGCAATAAAAAAAAAATATAAAAAAATATCTGTGCACTTCCGGTATGGTCACAGCCATTGGCGCAAATTTCCGTTTTGTGATTTCAACTGTTGTGTTAATGTCACTAGACCTCGATGAATATTTCTGTCACAAAACAACACGGAACATATTTCATTCAGCCCCTCTAAATATGTCTCCCTACAGTACAAAATATACATCATTCACTGGAAACAGTTAACATAGCATAATCTGGCAAGGTGGGAACTGGGCCATTGTATACAATTCGCCATATTACATATGAATAATTGCCATATATCTTTAGATATGTATTACCAATATCAATGGTTAAAATGTATTTCATTGATATGGTGAGGTACCTTTCAGTGCACTGGTACACTGTGTAGTTAAGGCCATCACTTGGTCACACCCCACTCAATCCGGCCTGACTCCCATGGGATAGAACACTATCACACCTATGGAGTGTGAACGGTGGGTGTGCTTTTTAGGCTACATGGATAAAGATAAATGAATTCTGGCCAGGCCTGCCAACGTGTTATCATGCAGCGATGTGTAGCGTTTACGTGTTACCTATACCATTGGAAGTATTACTGAGGTGTTCTGCATGTTCTATACTCCCAATTCTAGCTGGAATAACATATGTTATTATATACCTGTGGTAGTATATCCTACACATACAGCCCGCTCCTTCCCATGTCCAATTTATACCCGTGCGACACCTAGGTGACGTACGGGGTATATGATCACGTGACTTGTTGACAAAAGCGGAGCAAAAAATAAACAAACAAAATGGCTGACGTTTCATTTATTGATAGGTATACTTCCGCAAAACGATCGCTCAGCACTACCCACACACCCGGATTCAACATGAAATAAATAAACAAACATTCAGACTTGTAAATACATACCCAATAAGGATGTCAGCACACTATAATATATGAAACGACGCTCCGCCTAACGCCTAATCGAGAGCCTGTCCAAAAGTTACGATATGACGTAATAGCTACCCCTCACTCTCCCAGCAGAACTCCGGGTAAAAAGTAATGTTCGCGCCCACTGTGACAGTGGGCCGTCGTGAAAAGCAGTGGCTTCTCGTGGAGCAGAAAAGTTCATAAACAGGGTTTTTAAACGCGTAGGAGGTATACAGTACTAAAGAATACGATGCTATGTAATTGTTTGACAGAACGCATTGTGTAACCAAGCAGACAAGGCACTCTCACGGCCTATTGAAAATGCCTTTGAACGTGGCAATTCAAAATTTCATATATATTCCATTCTTGTACCAGTATCTAATCATCAAAATTCATAACTCATAGCGAAGCATCCTTAGTACTTACGTCGTCAAAAGAAAATCTGATAATTTATTCCGTCAGTAATGCGTGGTTGTATGCAATAAGGGAAGTAATCAGTGAAGTTATTGGATCACATCTGAACGTAATCCAGAGACCCGGGACAACAGAGGAGATTGGACGCCAAGTGAAACAGCCTTCAGGCATTGGCTGGGAGACAAACTACCTCCTAGGATCCTTATCAGATCTGAAATGTTCAGACCTAGCTGAAGAGTGGCCCTGTGAGGCCGATGATGCCCTCTACCGTGAATTTCACGACCTCTATCTTTGATTAGAGGGAAGGCGTCCCCGTATGCATGAGTAAATCGGGGGAAATTATCTGCTACAGAAGCTCAAAGGATCGTATTCGCACATGAAGATGTAGTTCTGTGAGGTTCAATGTGCAAAATATAGCAGCATAAAGCCATGCTTCCACTGCTACCGATACACTCCGAAGGTGCTATTATTTCTAAATTCTAGCCCTCTCGGACGGGCTTTGTCGCAGTGTGTCGGAAAGGGTTAAGCAAAAAAATAAAAGAGAGTGCTCACGGTGATCGGAACCATGTCCACCACCCTGTGAAACAACGTAATTGCTGGTCTCTCTCAAACCAGGCCGCGGTGCTTTGTGATCTGGACTTTCCACCTGACGAATTTTGCCACCGAATATGGCATTTGGCACCATCCGCCGACTATTCGGCACTTTTGTTTAGATAATCGTCAGGTGGAATAGGCCCAACTGAGGACCGATTATTACACCTCAACGATAAGAAATTGGTAAAGGCCAATGCCCATATACCGATTTCGGAACATTTCGGAATGTACATTTGTCGGCAACAAACCTGTCTCGGCCAAGGCATCCTAATGGAGTCGGCCGTTGTCGGTAGATGTAGGACAGCTAGGCAAGGGTGAGCCACCAGTTAGTGAACAACCTCCTTCAGACATTCTTTTGTTGCCGACAAGTTGTGGTTTCTATGTTCCAAAATTGGTGGCAAAAAGTTTATCAACATGTTGATAAATCTAGTAGCTGGTATGCATAATCGTATATCTGTTGGTAGGTGCAGACTGATTTACTTAGGGCTATTATCCACCACCCCTCTCCTCAATGTCCGCCAGTAAAACGAGGGTTTACGTAATTTGCCTGCGACAAGTCCACCGACTCCTATACGATTTTGGAATTAATCGTTCAACCATAAATCAGTAGATGGGCACTGTGTGCTCTACAAAACTTTGAGATCGCTATATTCAACTTATAGTATAATGATATGGGTTTTAATTTTCAAGATGAATTATAGCATAGACTTTTAATTCCCACCATAGCTGTTTACACTAAGATGTTGCTGACAGGCCCAGATACAATCTAATTGGTTGGCTCATGAAGCTCAAGATTCTCCCCTCGGGGAAAACATCATGGAAAGGAACGATGGTAATCATCTGCTACATCAAACCAGGAATAGATGACATGTCAAGATTGCTGTGAGCTCAGATATCGTTTTGCGCATGTGGAACTTCGGAGGGTTTGAACACTCAGATATGCTGCCATATATTTAGAATTCACAGAGTTTTACAATCTTCTAACATGTCTTTATTAAACATTATATAAGTATGTCGCTTCATACACCAGCACATCATGACAATTTTGACTGAAAAGTGAATTTTAATGGGGTTGAAATTAGAAAAAATGATATGATTCCATACGTCTTTAAATCAATGATAACAATAGATATGTAGCGGTTACCCTCTAGTCGCTGAAAATGTATTACCACTCTCTGCGATCATCAGTCAACCAGAGCTTCCGAGACTAATCGCTACCCTGTACCTACCGTGCCAATACAGGTGGGTTCGGCTTTACCCACTGGAAAAGGGAGGGAGATGCAAGATCTACCAACTACCGCTTAACCGCGAATAGAAAACCAGACTCCGGACTGTTTCAGTTCACCGTTCTTTATTTCTGGAAAGTATACACAATCCTTTGGTGCTGCGGGGCACCAACTAGCGCGGCAAGAGATACTGGTCTCTTCAACGTTGAAAGGTGTTCCAACACAACCTAACCAACACGTGAGGCACCATGAGAAGTCCTGTCAACCTGCTGTGGACTCAGCCTTATATAGTGGCAGAAAGAGCTTTTTTGTCAGCCATATTCTTGTTCTCTCTCGACTTCATTTTCCCTCTCAATCCTTTGTTTATTTCAATTCATAGAAGGGAATATGCTATTCATTTTCATTGTAATGAGATGCATCTTTTGCTCTGAACAAATTTGAAATCTGACAATTTTGACCGAAAAGCATACTTTAATGGGGGCGAAATTAGAAAAAATTATATGATTCCATATGTCTTTAAATCAATGATAACATGGGTATTCAGGGCATGCAATTATGTTTAAAGAAGCACAACAAATATAATAGGGAAGACTTAGATACAATTTGGCCTATTAGTATAGCATAGAACAGACATATTAGATGATAGCTTCCTGTGTGTTAGGTGTGAAAATGCTGAGCAGTTCACAATCAACAGTTAAGACTCAGCCTCCCCCCTCTGGACAAGAAAGCTGTGGCTGCCACCATGAGTTGAGTGAGACTTGATGTCAGCTGGACTCTGACACATTACCCCACACATGTTTAAGTCAATATGTCTTCAAACTATAGTGAAATAAAGGAATTCATTCATGTAGATATGGTATGTCCATAAAATAAAGGTATATCCATCCCCACCATACCATGTATAATGCTGGAACTGCTGACACAATTGACCGACGGTCAAAAAGAGCGCCAGTTCGGTTTGAACGTCCCTCTAGTTTTAATTAAGCCCTGGTGAAAATTTGGTACTGATATGATAAGTAGTCTCTGATTTATGGAGGGTGTTAGGTGTTTTTGTGTATGTTGTATAATGCTGGAACTGCTGACATAAATGACCGATGGTAAAAAAGAGCACCAGTTCCAGACCTAGTCCCTCAATACGATATACCATATGTACATAGATTAATTCATTTATTTTATGGACATGCTATATGAACATAAATCAATTGCTTGATTTCACTATAGTTTCAAGACATATAGAGTTAAACATGTGTGGTGTAATGTGTGGGAGTCCAGTTGACACCAAGTCTCACTCAACTCATGGTGGCAGCCACAGCTTTTTTGTCAGCCATATTGTTTTCCTCCCTAAACTTCATTTTCCCTCCAAACACTTTGTTTGTTTAAATTCATAGAGGGTAATATGATATTCTTTTTCACTGTAATGAGATGCATCTTTTCCTGTAAAAATATTTGAAATATGTCAATTTTGACCAAAATGTGTATTTTGATGGGGGTAGAAATTTTAAAAAATCATATATTTTCAAATGTCTCTTAATTAATGATAACAATAAATATATGGTATTTAGGGCATGCAACACTGTTTAAAGAAGCACAACCAATATAATAGAGAAGATTTAGATACAATTTGGCCTATTGGTATAGTATATAATAGATATATTAGATATTCCATATTACAATTAATTGAAATGTCATCAAAATACACATTTCGGTCAAAATTATCTCTCATCATTGAAACTTACATAAAAATGATCCCATAGACCAGGAGAAGACAGATATCAAGTCTAAATAAATAAATTCCAACTATTATATGAAGTTTGATGATAGTTCCCCCTGTGTGGCAGGTGTGAAAATGGGGTCATAGTGTTGAGTAGGTCACACTCACCAGTTCACACTCACCTCCCCCCTCTGGGGAGTATAAATATAGGGGCTGCAGCTATGTTCAGACACACAGCCTCCAGCTGCCACAGAGTGAAGAACTGCCTCCAGCCCTACAAGCCTACAGAGACCTACAGTCTGCACCCTACAAGACTACACTACCAGACACTACACTTCTGCCCTACAAGACTACACTACAAGACCTACCCTGACTGCATCCAGCTGCCACAGAGAGGACAACTACTTTCTTCCCTTCAAGACTACAGAGACCTACAGTCTGCACCATCTAGAAATATAGTGGTATAAAAGGTGGTATAAACTAATATTGTAATTGTGTATATACTTCTGTAGAACTAAAACTATTTTTTACCTTTACAGGACCTGTGTATAGGACAGACGTCGCACATTTGCTGGACCATAAGGTGGTATAAAAGGTGGTATAAAAACATTCTCTAGAGTTATAGTTCAGCTATAGTTATCAATTAGTCAGACTTCTGTCTGGGTATCATTCATAACTAGCAACCAGCATGTCAAACAGGGCCAGGTTCTGTGACTTCTGTGATAGGGTTCTAATTTACGGGGAGCTATCAGTACATCTAAAGAAATGCCCCCAGTTCACGGGGAAGGGGGATGAAAATCTGATAAAGATAGAGTGTGATAGAGAGCTTGGGGAGAAGAAGATCTACTCCTCTAACTACATAGTTAAGGCAGAAAAGTTTCTTCAGCTTTGCAAATCGCACGAGGTGGAGCCAGCCAAGCTCCGTAATATCCTCACATCTGTGGGCCATAAGATAGAGAAGACCAAGGGAGTAGACAAGGAACTGGCAAAGTTAGATTTCGGCACGGAGGTAGTATCTAGTGAGGAGAGTGCCAGTGATGCTGGGGAGGGAACCAGTCAAGACCCCACATACACCATGCGGCCGGAGGCTAGGAGGGGGAGGAAGATGATAGAAGTTGAAGAATCCGTAGATGAGGCAGGTAGCAATAGTCAGCAAGTGGAAGATGAGGAGCATGAGGTAGAGGGGCATGAAGGGGAGATGGGAGAGGTAGAGACTAGTGGTGGGGCAGCTTCAGGGACAGCTTCTTCCAGGAGGGAAAAGATTATCTCCCCTAGAAAGGAATGGGAAGAAACAAGGGAGGCACAACCACTATATTGATCAATGGGTACAAAGCAAGCTCTTCAGGCATCTGGACTATATGATGAGTTCCCTGAAGATGATCCCACTCTGCAAAAATTCATAAAAAATAGGGTTGCGGGGTCTACGCAGCAGAAACTGAGGTAGGAAGTCAAGAGGGTTAGCAGAACAATGTATGCTGTTCAGCGCTATACTGCGGGTGGGGTGGCTCCCACAGTCTTGGTCTTGAAGGTCCTAGAGACTTCGGAGGGTAAGGAAGAGTTAGATGACTATTTCCTGGCCCTTAAGGCGGTCAGGAGCCTGAAGGCAGTTTCGTTTGGGAGTTACGTTCAGGCCTTCTCAAAGTTCAATGATTTCCTCTCAGAGAATCTATGGATAGCGAGCGAGCATACTGCTGCGATAGAGAAAAAGTGTAGCCAGATCATGAGGGAAAACGCTAGGGATGTTCACAGGGATGAGACAGCAGCCAGTGCCCCGTAATGACAGGGTGTCTCCATGCTTTATTTTGAAGGCACATGTAGTGATACAGGGTAGGCTTTGGCACTGGGCTTTGTACCCGAATCGGGCCCAGGTTGAAAGTGGGAAGGGTGAGAGCTGTGTACTAATACATTTAAAGTGGGATAGGGAGTGCCCCGTAATGACAGGGTGTCTTCATGCTTGATTTTGAAGGCACATGTAGTGATACAGGGTAGGCTTTGGCACGGGGCTTTGTACCCAAATCGGGCCCAGGTTGAAAGTGGGACCAACCAACATCACCTGAAAAAACAAAACAAAAAAAACCCACCTCCTCCCTTGTGCTTTCTGTGTCTTCTTTTTTAGTTTCTATTTTATCCTACCCCCCTAGATAATTGTAACTAACTGAATTATAGCCTTCTAATTCTTCCTATTCTACTTTCCTGATTGCCTCCCGTGTATTTCTCTTAACACTTTTAACACTTAAATATTACAGAAACTTATTGGACTTCTCGATAGCCTTTCACACATTCTGACTTCATAATTATTATGGCCTTACTTTATAACTGTGTATTCAGACGTAATTTTCCAGTGGAACCATTTTGATTTTTTCAATATCATGATATATGCCTTATAAACAAGACGTTTCTACCCTGACTAGTGAGATCGCTTCTCCTGTATTTATCCTACCCATAGGCTTAACGCCATAGGCTTAACGTGGGATTTGTTTATATGACGGGTGTGACATAAAGTGTTGTGTATGTCATTACTTTTTAATGCTGAAGAAAATGTGGAAACGGGGTAGGATAAAATCTAGACGCCACTCATTTGAGTTTTAGTTTACTTATGTCACTCATTTTGTTGGCTCCCCAATGTCACTCGTCTGCGACTCGTGAAATTATGGAGCCAACAAAATATGCGACATAAATAAACTCAGTCTCAAACTTGATGATATGTCACTTTAAAAGGAAAACACGGGGATGAGATATAAATGAAGCAGACTATTTCAATGTCCTGTCTTTTCCTATTTTTCTTTAGTCCTCTTTAATTATTGATTCGAACATCTTTTAAACATGATCCAAGCTTTGATGTTTACTACCATTCTTTCAGGTTCAAAGAAATGAGGTCTAAAACCGTATCAAATATCATCACATGTAGATGTTTTTAATCTTAGGGAACTGGTACATCCCTCCCACGGGCCATCTTCATATCCTTGCACACCTTTAAAGTAATGATCTTGGCCCTTTTAATATAACATCATATAGAGGTCAACGTTCTTTATTATTCTCCCATACAAATTGTCTACAGTAAAGCTATATGAGAACTCTTATGAAAATGCGCACGGCGACCTTTGTAATTTGAAAGTGCAATGACCGCACCATTCTTCTTATATCTCTATGTAAAGTGAATACTGTCATGCTATGTATAAATCTCAGGAAAATCAATAAGTACAATAGAAGTATACTATGATTGTATGTATTCCATGTGTATGTAAATTAAACTATCGCTTTTTAATTTTTTTTTTATTGCAGGTAATTCACCTCTGGTGAGATGGTCTTCCATTACAGCATTATTGGACCTGTCCGGTCTGTATACAAAAACGTGTTGGTACAAAGTCTTGTAAAATAATCAAGTAACATATGAAATAATAGCTCGCATAGATGCAATTTTGTGTTGGCGATTACGGAACTCGCTGCGTTTTTTGCTTGGTGTGTCTCCGGCTTAATTAATACAGCATCGACTTGTATAAGATTAGAGCGGCTGCTTCAGCCAAGAGTGTGTATCTATTAGAGCGTGCTTGCATGATCTATATACATCCCCTAATGGTTAGAGTGGTGACTCTAAACTTCCAGCATGCTTCCAGAAAACTATCCCTTCATTATTTCCATGCTATTCATTGTGAAAATGACCAATGAAAAGGGCGTGGACTTTTTGAGTTACCCAGAAAATCGGTCAGTGGTGCCAGTCACTGTGCGTCTATATAGAAGAGAAGCAAACCATTCATTCAGCAGTGGCTGGTGCCACATTGCGTAATCTAAGCAGAAAAAGTTGTGGGTCATTTTGCGAGCAAGGTCGTTTCCATTGACCGATTTTGGGTCAGCAGTGCCAAAAGTCCGTCGGTGGTTCCTGACTGTAGATTGGTGACGCTAGATCGGCCAATGGAACTATGGAGAAACCAAACAAGAGTTAGTCGTGTTGTTGATCGCACTCCGGCAAGATCGCATATTATTGCTCTCGGCTTCGCCTCGCGCAATAATATGCGATCTTGCCGGAGTGCGATGTACAATAACATGACTAACTCGAGTTTGGTTTAGAATTTATCCTACCCCGCCCGTCTAAATTACCTCTACATTAACAAATGACGTCATTTGTGAAGTGTATCCCACTAGAGCGATATTTTTCATTTTTCTGAACTCCAGACCGAATACAGTGACCCAATGTTAAGCCTATGGAGTTTTTTTTTAGGGGTAGGATAAATAGTGAGAACATGGCAGGGAGACATTGTCTCAGGGTCTGAGAGGCATGCCCAGCTGACCTTGACCAATCACTCAAGACCAATATACCTCAAGACCCACTGGTACTGGGTATGTTTGGATCCAAGATAGGCAGTTGCAGAAATAGCAAGTTTACTGGGTGCAAGTGGGTTACAGAAAACTATCCATTGACAGAATGTAACCCGAGCCTTTTAATTGTTATTCATTTACAGTTGTATGCTCATTCATCGATGGTGAACATACTATTTTCTCCTAGTTATCTACCTCGGGTGCATGGAATCTTGAACCCTTGGATTTCTGACAAGCCAGAATCTCTGCTTTGAGATTCCCCAGTAAGCTAATATTACCAGCAACTAATAATATGCCTCGCTGGGATACAGGGACTGGTACAATCGGTAATGGTTTTAGATTTCTGGCGCTGTATTAGCGCCAGTATTTCCAACACTCTCCATACAGATATCATGGCTACTTGTCAGATATCTGATGGGAGATCGATATCCTCTCACTTTGATCTTAATCGGGTCACAGCCAGGAGTAGGCTAAATTTATTGCTATGACAACACAGGCGGCCAGGGAACGGGAAGGGGTAGGGGTTGGAGCAAGTATAAAATAACAGGGAGTGGCTTGGGGCCATAAACAGGAGATTTTGTTCATATTGGACAAGTCTTTGATTCAGAGAAGAATACACATACTATAATAAACGTTATTCTGATTGTGTTTAATCTGAATGTTCATAATCAAAGACTTGAGCAAGTCTAGGATTTACCCTAGAACATTACCCCTAACCCTGATGAACGAAGAGGAAAGCCGGAGTGGGCTAATAAAATTATATTAATTTTATAAGGTCTTCTTAATATGAATAAGTGTAATACAATATTACCATGAATATTAATAATAAGAATTAACATGGATAATTGACAAAGATATATTGTATGTCAATTATAATGAGAAAAACATAATAAGTATAGTTATTATGGGTTATTACATGAGTGATATAATGTAATAATAATAAAATAGCCCTACCGCTGAAGTGAGTAGTAGGAAAAAGGAGAGGGTGGGTGGGTAGAAAAAAGTACGTCTGTACGGTAGGAGTGCAGAGCGAAGTGTGATGGACGACGATTCTTGAAAGTTAATCCCATTCAAACTACATTTCCCATTAGAAAACAGCAGGTGAAAAAGGTTTGAGTAAAAGGTCGTGGTAGTCTACACAGAACACCCATTTTGGCAAAAATGGCAAGTGATCGACGACTGAGGTTTTACAGAATTACCAACCCAACTAGACAACTAAATCAAGCTGGCTTGAAATAGTTGTGAACCGTCAATTAGTCTACATAAATCCCTGTGTACCAAGTCATAATGTCATATACAACGGACATACAGAATAAGTGTTCAATCCCAGACAGAAATATCCATTTTGACCTGCTCACTACCATTTGTTTATATATAACATAATCAGCTCGGATTTGCTCATTTCTTATTGAACTTGAAATATGTGTTTTCCTGTATAGCTCTTCTGAATTTATTCACATTTCCAAAACATTCTAATTCTTGTAGTTTGATGCAGCTCATACCCTAGTTCTGTAAACAATAAGATGTATTGAAAATACCTGTTGCTGAGATATCGTATCGTAGTGTGTCAGTGCCGAAACAAAGGGTCCTAGGATGCAAGTATCAAGTAAAACAGGGTTCACCGACGCAGAGCTTTACGAAAAAGAAATGCACTACGAATCGGACAATTCTGCATCAAAGGTGTATTTGTGCATCTCAGTAGGTGGGTGACAAGCCTTTATTTTTATAATATATTTTAACAAAAGAGTTTGTTTCATTGAAGTTCAAGTGTTACATTCACCATGTTTTTTTCCAAATGTCAAACATTTCACATTCTCTTACATGTAGTGTACCTTGTCATCTCGTTTTGTTGAAGTGTACAGTTAACACCGCCCCATTTACTTTATTCCTTCTTTTTAACTCAACATACCGTATAGATATATATATATATATATATATAATATTGACCTTCATTACATAAATAAGTGAGACAAGGCAGTAGTTGGTGGAATTAATTACATAGTAATTAACAAATACAGGCTTTATTCACGTAAATATACAACAAGTATAAAACTCATAAACCTGCCACAATAGAGTACATAAAAATGGGCTAACTCCCAAAATTAATAAGATTTAAAATTTTTCTCAACAAGTGAGAAACACAAGTGTGGTGGTAGGTGAGCAGAAGAGGAATGAGGAAATTACCGTTATGAGCTGCTCACCACCACGCGTAACGAATTATCACCGTGGATATCGCATTATCCACAGCAACTACCTAGACAACGGAAACGGAGTAACTCCGGAGTGAATAATAATGACCATTTCATTCGGTATTTATATATATATATTAATCATATATATTAATATAATATTGACCTTCATTACATAAATAAGTGAGACAAGGCAGTAGTTGGTGGAATTAATTACATAGTAATTAACAAATACAGGCCAACCACCCGCCAACTACAAGGAGGAACTACTTCAAAATTTCATTGACGATTCCATCTGAACGTAGCAGAACAGAGGAATCGGGGTGTAAATATCGATTAACAATCGAAGACCTCCAGTTACCTTTACGTTTTATGGAGTCGATAGAGACTCCAAGAGATTCCATTAGGGTAGCTCCCCCATGACGAAGAGAATGAGGAGTGATATTTTTATCACTCAAGCCTAAGGCTTTAATTTCTCTCTGGAGCTTATAATAAAAATAATTATAAGGCATACAACATTTACCTCCCACCGATTCAACATTAAACAAGGGGTCTGATGGGCCCAGGGAAAAAACCCTGATAAGTCTAGATAACAAACCAACAAGACAAAAATCTGAACCTGGGATAACACCCAAAAACACTGAAAAATTCTGGGTAGAAAATTGATCTGTTTTCGAACTATGAACGCTAATAACCAAATGATCTGACTTAAAGACCAAATCCGAGACCAAAAGCGTGTGTGGAGAACTAGTATAGTGTGATTTCCTTAAAAGGCTCCGGAATCCCAAAACACATGCCGACCAAAAAGATAAATCGTTAGGAACAGACAAGTCCAGGTTTGAAAAAATTGACTTCAAAATCTCCACAGTTATAGGAAACTTAGGAACCGATTTAGGAGCTACCCTGAGCAAACCTTTAATCAACAACTTCAAAGTGAAATCGTCTGAGAAATCCTTAAAACCCAAGACTTTTTGATGGTACCAAAGACCAGAGAGATAATTCCTTATCGAACTCGCAGATAAAAAACCCGATAAATATGAGGCATATAGACCAGCTTGGGAAGCAGAACAAGGGAAAGAAACCAACGAATACTTAACACAAAACTGACGATAAATACGAAGCTGAAATTCCCTAACCTTCCTAGTATAAGATGACACCCCGGAATTAATAAGACTTTCCTTTATCCTAATTAACTCAGACATTGGGGGGTCTGGAAGTAGAAGAGCAACACATATCCATGTCTTCAAGTAGATTCAAACACTTTTTTGAGTATCCGGGATAACCAATACGAGATAAACAATCAGCTAAAGTATTATCCTCCGATCTGATATAGCTAGCATGAAGGTCTAGGTTATTGATGAAACAAAACCAGAAAATATCCCTCAACCAACCCATACAAACACTATTACAACTACGACCGGAATTAATCATTGCAAGAACTTGCATATTATCGGTGATAATATGCAGTATAGAATTCTTGAGAGAAGCACCCCAACGCCTGACACCGACAAAAACAGGCCAAAGTTCGTAAACATTGATATTTGGTTTTTCAATTACCTCGGTGGGGCCTAACTCCAAATGTTCATCATAACCCGGGATATTGAGATTCCCATAGAAAAAATCTTTCCCAGCCCATGAACCAAAACCCAACATTGAAGAATCCGAGATTAAAGGGATATTACACATATCCTTTATGATTATCGCCCTGTAATTAAAGACTTTGCAAAACCGTAGCCACCAATCGAAATCCTTCTGAGTTTCATCATCGATTCTCCTAGACTTGTATCTATTCAAACTAGCACTGAGGTTAAAGAGTCTTCTACTAAAAGTACGACCTCCCCTAACTATTTGACTATTGAAAGACATGAGACCACCTATTCTTTCCAGATCTTTCTTCGTAACACAACCTTTCTCTACAGCCTTTGTTATAGCTTCCTCTAGATTTTTTACTTTCTTCTCCGGCAGGGTCAAAGACATATCAACACTATTTATCGTAATTCCCAGAAAAACACACTCCGTACTCGGAAGGGTCAACTTATTCATAGAAATTTCGAAACCCAATGATATTACTATATCAATAAACCTATCCCTCTTTGATAGGCAACTTTCATAGCTATCGGAAATAATCAGAAAGTCATCCAAGTAGTTAACGATACCATAAATACCCTCATGTCGGGCAGAATCAACCAAAAAGTCAGATATTCTACTAAAAATATTCGGAGCACACCGGAGACCGAAACATAAGCGATTATCAATAAAAAAATCGTCACCTTCCCCCTGGTCCCACCTAAATCCTTGAAAACGAGTATCGTTGCAACGTTGACAGACCTATAGGCTGCTTTTAGGTCTACTAAACACATGTATTCACCTCCAACAAGAGTATCGGCGGCTGTATATACTGAATTGTATTTAAACTCCTCGTAAGTAGTTTTCATGAAATTGTTTATGCTTTTTTCCTTAGGCATTGAGCAATCTGTAATAGGTCTAAGCCTACCATCACTTTTTTCGACAGCGCCTAGGGCATGAACACACCTAGGCTTAACTTTTACTTTCGTAATTTTACCGGATTGTAATTCACTTTTTACATTCTCATCCATTTCTGACTTAAACTGGTCAGATAAGATACTAGAATAATTTTTACAATCGTAACTAGTACTACAATCAGAATCGACTATTTTAAAACCGTTAACCATGCCATCCCAGATAAACATTTTATCAACCTTAGATAAATTTGAATTACTGTTATCGCAACCTATTCCTGGCGTGTCGCTGTGGACTTTTCATTTGTTAGTCTTGTTACCGACTTTGCAGTCATAAACAGCGTGAGATTTCGAGTTACACTCGCTACAGACATGGCGGAACTTACAATTCTGGAAACGACATTCCCCTGAATCTGAATTGAATAATTTGCAAACTCCGGTAAGTTCCGATTTCTTTGTTACCGCCTGAGCTTTTGATTTCCTAGCACTTATAGTACCATCATAAGAGAAATATCGTACAATTTCTGACGGGTCTATTTTAGAAAATTCTTCGTACCCCAGTTTTTCAACCCTCTCTTTTACTGCCTGATCATACTTCAAAAGAGCATCCTGGGTGAACACCCTGGTATCGGCCTTTTCAGCAATTAAAGAAATGTGATCAACGAAACCAGTAATATCCTGGTTTTCAGCTAACATATATTTCAAGATTTTCATGTTAACAACAGTCAGTTTTTCTAAAGTGAAAAGCTTCTCGTTCTCCTCAAGATATGATTTTGAGAGATATTTACCATCCTTTTGATTTTCTTTCTTGGTAGCTTTGCTTGTCTTTCGTGTAGTATCAGAATCGGCGATAGACTGGGCACCAGCATCACTTGTATCGCTTGAACTTTCTTCTGATTTCTGTTTGCACGCAGGGGAATCGTCTCGCTTCGAAGACTGGCCTTTTTCCTGGAAAAGTTCAATTGCCGCGAAAATCGTCGATTCTAGGCGATCCATCCTCCTAGACATCTCAGCGTTGTTGTCATCTTGAATCGTCCTATCGTCGAGGCCGACCGTATCGCACCCAGACGTGGCAGGTGAGGGAGACTGCTGTCTACCCATCTTCACACGGGACGACCTGGAAGTCCTCAATTCCTCCTCTTTTTTCCCAGAAAAATTCCGGGAAATATCCTCAATGTCCGGAGACATTGCCCTAGGCTTGCTCCTCCGACCCATAATTTTCAAGAACCGTCTTGAAAAACCGCCCAGATGTAAAAATTTTCTCAACAAGTGAGAAACACAAGTGTGGTGGTCGGTGAGCAGAAGAGGAATGAGGAAATTACCGTTATGATCTCCTCACCACCACGCGTAACGAATTATCACCGTGGATATCGCATTATCCACAGCAACTACCTAGACAACGGAAACGGAGTAACTCCGGAGTGAATAATAATGACCATTTCATTCGGTATTTATATATATATATTAATCATATATATTAATATATATATATATGGCAGGCCGGGGAAGGTTTTTTGACACGCTTCAATTTAAAAGCATTAGCCCACATACACTCAGATGTACTTACTGCATGCACACACTGCAAAGCACATGTCACTCTTTGTTCTATATGTATACACTGATCTACTTATACCACGTAACACAGCTTCACAGACTGTAGAAGAAACCAACAAGTTTTGGCCAAAGTTATCGTTCTTCAAGAGTTTGATACAAAGTGATATTAACAAGGCGACAGCCGAGTGAATATCACGTAGCGTTCAAAGGAGAACAAAAACTTTGACCAAAAAAAGTTCTTTTCTGTATTGATCTCATTGCTGTACACACTAAAAGAATGTACGACACACAGGATTTGGACCATGGACGGCAATCCTCGTAGGGGTATGGAGAATAAGTCCCCGATGTTAAGTCTATGGGACAAAAGTACCATCACACTGTATTCTATGTACTCAGATCTACTTATTACCTACTATATCTAAAACGTTAGAATTTCGTCGAATCCGCTTGAAGTTGCTCCCGTAAATAGAGACATAGTGAACCAGACCTAGGCTTGGAGAATGAGGGCCCACGAGAGTGAGATTCTCGAGCAGTACTTAACTGAATCCTGCTACCATTTTTTGTGTTTCTCTACACAGATGTACTTCTATTCTAAGGATTTGTTTCTATCCGTACTGAAATCATAATTTAGAACTGTAGTTCTCTGATCTCCTTTGCTTGTGAGAAAGAGATGAGATCACACCCTTTCGCTGGTGTCAATCCATACTGTTCTGATCGCTGATGATCAGCTCAAGCACCTGTGTCATACGAAATGATGACCACGAGTTTACGATGATTTTCCGTTTACCCACAAGGGGGCAGGGCGGCAGTAAAATTTTACAGGGGGGTTGGTGGGGGGGGGGGGGGGAGGGTAGCCAAATAGGATTCGACGAAGTCGCTAGTATCAAATAACACGGGCATCAGTGACACTAAACGCTGCGGTGCATATCAAACTCAGTGTTCCTTACACCGGATTGAGGCTGTAATGTGAGGCTGAAGGGACTCCACCTCACGTGGATCCCTCCAGCCGCCGCCATCTTCTCGCGTAATCTCGCGGTGTCACACGAGAGTAGATCTCCACGGTAAAATCAATAAAGCGGGCTTGTCCTGCGGGGGGAGAGTGTCCAGTACGAGTGTCACGGGGGAATAGGCCTTCACTTTAGGGCGCCCAGTGGCCGGCTTCACCTGTCCATCGTGTGAGGGTCCAGAGGCCGGGACCACCCTGCCGCACAGTACCCTTGAGGAACCCCGCGGAAAAGTACCCGTCCTCACAACCACACCCCAACATACTTCTCCTCACAACCACACCCCAACATACTTTTCCTCACAACCACACCTCAACATACTTCTCCTCACAACCACACCCCAACATACTTCTCCTCACAACCACACCCCAACATACTTCTCCTCACAACCACACCCCAACATACTTCTCCTCACAACCACACCCCAACATACTTCTCCTCACAACCACACCCCAACATACTTATCCTACCCCTAATAGAAAACTCCATAGGCTTAACATTGGGTCACTGTATTCAGTCTGGAGCTCAGAAAAATGAAAAATATCCCTCTAGTGGGATACACTTGACAAATGACGTCATTTGTTAATGTAGAAGTAATTTAGACGGGCGGGGTAGGATAAATTCTAAAGCAAACTTGAGTTAGTCGTGTTATTGTTTATTGCACTCCGGCAAGATCGCATATTACTGCTCTCGTCTTTGCCTCGCGCAGTAATATGCGATCTTGCCGTCGTGCGATAAACAATAACACGACTAACTCTTGTTTGGTTTCTCCATATTCTCCTCACAACCACACCACAACATACTTCTCCTCACAACCGCACCCCAACATACTTCTCCTCACAACCACACCCCAACATACTTCTCCTCACAACCACACCCCAACATACTTCTCCTCACAACCACACCCCAACATACTTCTCCTCACAACCACACCTCAACATACTTCTCCTCACAACCACACCTCAACATACTTTTCCTCCCATCCACCACACCCCAAGTGTATCCCACCTCACAACCACACCCCAAAGAACCCACTTCACAGCCACACCCCAAAATACCCCTCCCCACAGGTAGACCCCAAAGTACCCTCCTCACAGCCACGCCCCAGAATACCCTCCTCACAGCCACACCCCAAAATACCCCTCCCCACAGGCAGACCCCAAAATACCCCTCCTCACAGCCACACCCCAAAATACCCCTCCTCACAGCCACCCCGCCACACAGTACCCCTTTAGGAACCCCGCGGAAAAGTACCCGTCCTCACAACCACACCCCAACATACTTCTCCTCACAACAACACCCCAACATACTTCTTCTCACAACCACACCCCAACATTCTTCTCCTCACAACCACACCTCAACATACTTTTCCTCCCATCGTAAATACCCACCTCACAGCCACACCCCAAAATACCCTCCTCACAGCCACACCCCAAAATACCCCTCCCCACAGGCAGACCCCAAAATAACCCTCCTCACAGCCACACCCCAAAATACCCACCTCACAGCCACACCCCAAAATACCCCTCCCCACAGGCAGACCCCAAAATAACCCTCCTCACAGCCACACCCCAAAATAACCCTCCTACACCCCACCCCAACATACTTCTCCTCACAACCACACCCCAACATACTTCTCCTCCCATCCACCACACCCCAAAGAACCCTTCTTCCCAACCCTCCTCCAGACCCCCACCTAAAAGTACCCCTCCTCCAGACCCCCACCTAAAAGTACCCCTCCTCCCAAACCTGCCTTTTTCTTGTTTGGGGAATCCTGAACTCCACCTCAGTCTCCCCTACCCCATCCCTAACACTCCCCTACCCCTCCGCTTTCACTCCACCTCAACCAGTTGATACAGAAACTGTCAGAGACACACATTTCATCCTGATTTGTTCAATAAAGTTTATAATCAAGGACTTGAGCAAGTCTTAAAACGGCTCCGTAGGGAAAGGTGCCATCAGTGTCTTAATGCACCGTCTTAATGTGTGTGCGGGATATCCCTTCCACTGTATTCCCCAGCCCTGAGAAACTGTTCATTTCCAATTTGGTCGGATTTTGGTTTGGAATTGAGGCAGGGATTGCCGCTTAGTGTCAGTCTTTGTCTCCCCCACTGTCTGGTATTGTCTTTTTGTCAGTGTCTTTGCGTATACATCTATTCTGTAGACATACCATTCTTTTTGCGTCTGTGTTCGGAAGAACCCCTATTCATATGAGAAAAACTTTCTTTTTTGCTTAATCATGATTGACAGTTCTTTAGTGAAATATATATATTATTTACTTATCCTGGTAAGTCCCACAGAAACAACATCTGTTATGCTATTGATATCATTCTCATACAACACAGTATGTTTGAACGAAAGAAGGTTCTGAAAAATAATTAACGATCACTCAAATCCCAGAGAAAGCGACAAAAACTGAGATTTTTTAGTTTTCCTAGACGTCTGGCAGTAAATATATGTCGGTATCAAAGAATCTGTGAGGGTGCACTGCTTCTACTGTATTTTCAAGGCAGACACAGATTTTCTGTGAGCAAATCGGTAAGTGGTTTTCTTGTTATATAATTTATACCAAATTAGTCTGCTGGGATACTCTGCAGATCTCGTTTCAATTTAGCAATCTGAAGTCGGTGTACCCGAAACATCGATGGGTGGTGCCAGAGTGCAGATCGGTGCCAAGTAATCGGCCAATGGAAACTAGGTTATACGATAGCTTGTGATTATTCCGATGGCAAGGATTCTTCATCGCTGTCAGGGGAGTGAACTCTGTAGCTCTATCCATACCATTACTTTTTTTTTTTTTGGTAGCAAGTTTTTATTTCCATATGTTTAATACAACAGATACAACAGTTTGTTTCCCATATTTGTTGTTGTTGATTTTTTGAATTTTGGTATTAGATTGGCTAGCTAAAATGGTGTTCAGAGCCTGACTGTCTACTTACTATGCTTCAGTTTGTCAAGATTTAACTTTCTCTACTTGACAAGTCTGACAGGGTCCTTTCTACTGCTTGCTAGTTTATATTCCTTCGTTAGATGTACTCATTGTCTCTGAGAAATAGTTCTTGATATATGAAATTTTCTTGGTGCTGAAAAGGAAATATGACCAGAAACAGCACAATGAACAGATAAAATATGATGGGCATATAGCAGAACATATAACACACACATAACATACATGTCATGGTTACATTACAGGTGCAGGACAAAAACAGGAGCCGTTGGGCATTACTAGAGATTTCATGTAATTCCATCACACAGAATGGTTTCTTGAACCTCTCCAACTATTTCATTTGACTAATAAAGAGAGCCTGCTAATAAAAAATCTTAAGAAATCCTTGGGAGTCGCAAATACATTTTTTTTCTGTTCTATCAATTGTATACCTCGTTCTACCAAAGCTAATTTATATGTTAAATTTAGTTTGAAATCAGGAACTCCTAATTAGATTCTATTTGATGTACAGATCTATGAGATTGAATCACCCGATAAAGTTTTCTGATTAAAACAGAAGATAGGGATTTCTGGGAATTGGTAGTATCTCCTGGGAAACGGCATGCCTGATCCAAATGAGGCCATGGAACGTTTTCAAGGAAACGCAAAATATAGGAGATTCTAAGAAAAATAAGATCAACTCATGACCGATTTCAAAGTTGATAGATAATAAGATAATGGAAAAGATCGCACGATGGATTTAAACGAATGATATTATGTCACAAAGGGTTCGCATATTAGATCATCCCTCTAGGAGCAATGTGTGTGATGGCAGTAAAAAAGATGATGGGACGCCTACACCAAGGTTGGAAGGGGAGGTGATAAAACAGGCAATGTCTTTTTGTGTTTTATTTGATAAAAACAACTTGTATTGGGGTGAAGATCTCTCATAGGGATCTCACAAGTGGTATTCTGTACTCTCACTACGCTCTATGAAAGAGGAATTCTTAACGAACTAGGCTTAGAGCCTTGAGAATCCACTGGTCTGCCTCTTGTGCTAAAGATGTACATCAATGCAACACAAAGATTCCTATACTCTCAATGATGCGGGAATACTGTATGCCAGTGGATTCTCAAGGCTCTAAGCTTAGTTCGTTAATAATTCTTTTTCCATAGAGTGTAATGAGAACCTTGTACAGAATACCACTTAGAGAGTGTGAGATCTTATGAGAGGAGTGCACCGTCTGCAGATATCAAGTCTAAGGAAGGGAGTTTCTGAAAGTTGACAAGGGAATAAAGGTAATTCATAACATGGATCTAAGGAGGATGATTGCGATTGCTGCCTGAGGCTGAAAAGCCTTGTACCTTGAGAAACAGCCATTAGACAACAGAAGATAATGAACTATTTTTAAAGTAAAGAAGTAAATCAGGCTTTACGGTAGATATTGACAATTCACAAAGAGGGGAGGAGAGAAATAGAACGAATATTCTTAATGGGGAAGAACTTGAAAATGAAACGTCAACTCAAAGGGAGATTTATGTCCCCAAGAATAGTCTCCCATTTCATGATCTTTGAATGTTTGTTTTCAAGCTCAAAAAGTATTTGTGTATCTGGAGAGATTTTCTGAATTCAGTAGACCCTTGATATAGGGCCAAAAGGTTATTGTAAAAAAAGTCTTTGTCTGTAGATATCAAATAATTCAGCCGTATCATTATAGTGAACGATACCCGCATGAGTTAAATAGTTAGGGTAACCAAACATCAAGTCCATCCATGTAACTCCCAGGAACCGATTAAATAAACTAGGCTTGTACATGAGGGCGTTTTTCGATACCTTTGATAGGGGTTATCGTTTAAAAATATTCAAGTTTATTCGCTATGACAGTCTTAGCCGTCCATAAGGGTGTCCATAAGTGTTGAATAAAATTGACTCACATCATTCCTGGTTCTCCTGAGTGTACTTATATAGAGCTGCATTGAGAATCGTATAAATAGACAATACTCCACGAATTTGGATGGGCTGCAATCATCATCGAGGCGAAGCTGATTGACGATTACGGCCCATTCAAACGAGTGGAGTTTTGTGTATTTTACGATTCAAGTGCAGTTCTGGATTTATCTCACCCCTTTTTATGACATTAAATATCATCAAAATTTCACAATAATTACAACAAACTTAGCAAATCCATATGACGTCATCTCAAATTCACTACGCCACGGCCTGGGCGTAGTATTGTCACTTTATGGGGGTGATCGTTGAGCATTTTTTTCTAATGTTATTCCTATGGCTAAACTTGTACCAGGGGTGAGATAAAGTAAAAGGTCTTCATGTACGATCCTAGTTTATTCAACAGGCCCCACTGGATACTGAAGTCCTCATCTTCGATCCTCATACAGAGTGGGAGTGTTTCACTGAGGGCCTCTGTCAGTCCCTCAGGAGATTCTAACCAGTGATGAGCTGGGGTTGATGGGTGTCGCTGAAGCCACCAGATGCTCGTATCTGAGCATCTAGACAGGAACATTCATCTCAGAGCAGCTCGGTAGCTTCTTCCTCAGCTGCCTCTAAGGACTCGTCTCTATCACATCACAGGGTCTTTATTCTCACTCTGAATTTATCAACTTCCAGCAGCAGGAAAGTATTCAAAAAGCCAAGCTTCAGCTGTGAGGTTAAAAGGCATTGCGCATTGTTTTGTTTATGAAATTCTTTAATGACTGTGAAAATTACTTTCAGACTGGCGGAGAATTTACATTTATTTCCTGGTTGAAAGCAAATCTTACTTTGCACGGTGGCACCACCTGCTGAATTTTTAACTTCAATAACTAGCAGTCAAAACTAGGCTACGATGAGAATTTTCGAGGACCTTCCTATACACCACGATTTTGCTTCTCATAATGGTAGTGTATCGGGAGGTCTATCGTGGTGAATGTGCAGCATTGGATGCACAGTTTCACAACATTATGATAGCGTACATGCTCGTATAGGGGACAGAGCCATTGTTAGTTCATGAAGCAGTCACTAGGTGGTCGGGGGACAAACCTGTGTTCTGGCTCTTTGTTCTTACGAAATTCAGCTGCCTTTCAATGTTTTACCAAGGTTCCTTTGACTCTCTACACCGATCCCAGAGCAGGATGACATAATGATGTAACCCATGACATGATGTTTTTTACATGGAACACTTTATTTACATATAAGGGCAAGGCAAGAAAAGTGACATTTCCCAATTATCACTCACTTCTTTAGCACCTCCATTAGTGAAGAACAGCTACTTTTTCACCTCCTTTAGTGAAGAACACCTACTCGGGGGGCGTCATGGCGGCCCCCATGGATCATAGGCTATATGCCGTATAGACAGTATCTACTGATGTTTTCATAAATATGTATATGTCCGTGTGTAGACGACATGTTTGACATGTATCTACGCCCGCGTAATGGCTGGATTGCAGTCTGGCGTAGGCAGCACATCAATGTGATGTCAACGTCGGCGTAGACATACATAGACTCATGCATGACAAATGTAAAAGGTTTACCCACAGTCCACAGTCCTCAATACATGAATTATCAGATAGATAACACACTCTTTACACAAAACAAGCACACCCTCCGTCCACCGCCTCCGTGATTTCCAAGTTTTGTTACCAGTTATTGCTTTTCCTTCATTATGTTGTTATAGAATCGCCCGTTTTCTCTGTTGTGTGTATTCTTTTTTGTCTGTTATGCAGGTTGTTGATCTTGTTCATGTCCTGTCAGTTCAATCCACTACTTTCCGTCGTGGGATCTCTCTCCAGTGTACTTTGTTACAAATGATTATGAAAATAAGTGCATAACTCGCATATAACAATTCTAAGGTTTTTGTCAACATGGAATGAAGTTGCAGTAACGGAAGAGAGACTTATTTTTTTTCCCTTCTTATAGACAGAAGGGAGTTGGCACTCCCCAAAAAACTATAAGCGGCATTATAATTATGGAACGCTGTATGTAACTCAAGATTCGTGAGACAGAATATGCCCGATGTATAATTAAGAAATCTATTTGATGTTCATGTGAACTGAGAGGAACCTTGAGATAATTTTTGCCAAACTGCAATGATTTCATTCTTGGAAATAAAGCTGCCTTTAAAAATTAAAGAAAAGAGGTTACCCATTATCTATGAATGTATCTAGGTTTACACCATCTATTTCTATATTTTTTTCTAGAAAAGGAGAGAGTACCAGGGATAATCCACTGTGTTGTTAGTAGTTGGTTATGATGTATGAAGTTATACGAGTGGCATGTCCATCGTTTCTCTCGGGCTATTTATGGGGGCATTTGGCAAATACCAAACACACTTAAGCTGAAAGGCGAAGTGATATTTACTCTCAAGATATAAATATACGCGGTGTATGTCAGAGAAATTGGACATTTCCCACCAATATGGGACATTTCTCACCAAAAGGGGACAATTAGTGTCGGCTTTCTATCGTAGAGATGATGAATTAAGGTAGATAAGCTTTGTAGAACAATAAAACACTATATAAATGGATATGGCACCTAATATCTGGTGAATATAGTGCCCAAACATGAATTGCACAACACCGTGATGAATGATAACGACAGTAAGACTATGATTCGGACCTACCTAGGCGAAACCAACTAAGATATTAATGTCTTTGAGTATTTTAAAAGCGGCTGTCAAAAATACAATACATCTTTCGAAATTTTCATGTTGTATTTCATCTTATTATTGCTCCTTTCTGACGGGAAGATATTTGTTATAGGACCGATTTTTATATAGCAATGGAGCAATAAAAAACGGTAAAAGTTATTGCCTTCTCAAAAAAGCCTAAAATTGTGTTGTAACCACTTATACGAATAACTCCTAGATATATATAGAATTTTTTATGAAGTGAAGTTTGACGTTACAAAGAACCAGATTCAGATTTTTTTTTATCTGAGAGAAGGCCCTTCTTACATTGATCAGTCTTTTTGGAGGACTGAAAATATCTGAAAACTTTTAAGCAATAAATATAAACTATTCGCCTTTATAAATATATTTTCGCGTTTAATGCTTTTTTATTTGGCTTTTCAATGTAATTCATTAATTTTATAAGAAATAATTATTTTAGAAAATGTGTAAATACTACTTAGAGGCATCCCCAAATCTGATATGGTCCTTCAAATCATTTTTTTTAGATTTCTTTATGATTCAATGTTATTAACGACATATCGCATTCGTCCCTGGACGTTCTTTCATAGTCAACAAAACAAGTGTACAAACATGATTATTACAACTCAAAATTCATTAAAATCAACCTATAAAACTATTATATATATATATATATATATAGTATCTGGTATGTTATTTCACAAAATCAACAAACTCCAGTGAATTGATTTGAAGTTGATAGATGTTTTATTATGAACTAGAGCTGGTGTACAAGTTAGTTGTAGTATTGACACAACGTTTCAGCCAGTGGCATACCTTCATATCATATATATAGTTACGTTTTATCCAAACATGGTCAATGTTAGGAATCCATAATCTGATGAACATACATGTTCCACACTGTTCAGAACTTAATCACCATCCATACTACGATATGATAATAGTCTATCTGAACAGTGCTGGTTGATTGAATAAAGAAACTCACTGAAGAGTTATAAGACTATCAAAGCAGCATACAGAAATATGGGGAAGGTGCTAGAGCTTCACATTCTAATGTTAACATCCCCTGTAAATATCTGCTTACGGACTGATATACTGTCCACCACAACCCGGGCCCTATGTGTCAATATCCCCCGACGACATCTTCAGGCCCACGCAAAGCTCCTTCTAGGTCCGTGTCCACTCGCCGATTGTTTCGCACCGATCTGCAAACGGGCCCCAAAGACAATCCCAAGATACCTTTTTTGTTATTTGGTGTTTATTCAACGGCCCCCAGGATAGAGCGGGAAATAACATCCGATAATTCTGGTTAAGATTCATGTATAGACAGCCCAATAAAATTCCAGGATTTTTCCAGGCTTTTCCAGGCTCTAGCATCTTTTTTCCAGGCACATCTGGTCACTGTTTTTAAAACCATGTCTGATACATCACCAAATTTAGTTAAGATTTTCTTCATCTTCCTTCCTGCTCAAATAAAGGACTATTGGAACCATTTAATCCAAGTCACTGAAATGTCATAGATAGTCTGGTACCGTAGTTAAGGAAAACTAATAATGACCAGAATGTCATAGACTAAAAAAATTGTGTTTGTGCAAAACTAAATTTTTCAGCATCTTCCAGGTTTTTCCAGGCCTGGAAAACCCAAAAGCATAATTCCAGGCTTTTCCAGGTTTTCCAGGCTCTGTACGAACCCTGAAGATTATTCGATGAGACCACCACCGCCCTACTTAGTCAACGACTGACAGGTTTAAGTACCTTGATTTCATTGGTGGAGCTAGAAGCTTTAGCCTCACAATTCCATCAGTATGGATATGTGGATGCAATGAAAGCATGGCATCTAATGCGGCATTTCCACCTGCCGATTACGAATATCGATTATGGCATTTCCCAACACCGACCGATTATGCGACAAATTTAGTGCAATAGTCGTCAGGTGGAAACAGAAATGGTCAACGATTTTTCTCACCCAACTTAAACAATTTGGCAAAGTTTAGATTCTTGACGTATATTCGGGGGTTCCTCGCCGACGATTTCAAAGTGCTCTGAAACTGTTGGCGGTCTTAAAGGTCGGTTGGTGGGACTTAATTTCACAATTTGGGGATACAAATCATTGAGCCAGTTTGGAATTTCGCTATTGACACTTAAGCCGGGCCCCCACCTACCATGATTCTGGTCCCGATTGGCCTTACGACGGCCTTTCCGACACCATTCCGATTCTATCGTGAGGTCAGCCAAAATCGTGGTAGGTGGAACAGGTTTCTGCAATTCACTCTACGATACCTCACGATAGGCTGCGATAGAAAACGTCAATGGTAGAGGTCCTGATAACTTCCAACATGTTGGAAATTTCATAGCCTGCCGTAGAGTAGCGTAGCCTATCGGGAAGATATCGTGGTCAGCGAGTATGATTCACAGCTCTACGGTTTCAAACCATGTCTACGATTTGGAGCTATCGGAAACATCCTGATAGGCCACAATTTGGGCATTTCAAATCATAGCTATCGGGGAGTGTGTCGTAGACTATCGTGATAGGTGGGGGCCCGGCTTTAGCGATATTTCATCGGGAACTTCAGATAATCAGTCGGTGGTCCAATATTCTTGAATCTGTGTTACAAATCAATAGCTATAAAAAGGACCGAAGGTTAACTTAAAAAAATCAGTTTCGTTTTCATCGGCCAATGGAAACAGGCCTCCAGTGAAACTTCTGTCGAGATTTGAACCAATTTATGTCCCTGATCGAACAGTGCCGATCGCATCAAGTCTACAATCTTAGAGACATGGCGGATAACACCCACTCAATAGCACCTAAATCTCAGCCTATCGGTGTTGCACCAGCTGGGAGGTACCCTTTAGGAGCCTGTTCCTGGATCTGTAAGATTGATCCAGTTTCCCAGTGGACCCCGAGGACGGGGCAGGGGGTAGAAATAATACCCTTGTTGTCGCCACGGGGTGGATATTCCATCTAGACCCTCGTAAACAGCGGCCCACTGGCCACTCCCCCCATGGGGTACTTGGACTCATCCTTCAACGCTTTTTGGTAGAGTATTTATTGGAATATCATTCGAGCCAGGGGTTTGGTCTATGTTGAGACTTATTTAGAACTGCATCGAAAATCGTATGAATAGATGGATAAACCTAAATCTAAGTTTTATAAAAAAAAATCACAGGGATATCGTGGAAAAAGTCTTTGGAATAGCCTGTGCACAGATATTAAAACAGCTCCGACTAAGGATGCATTTAAAGCACGCCTGAAACTACTTAATGTTATTTAAGAAATATTAGACCAAATAAATGACTATATAAATGTATACCACGCTCCACCTAATTTCCTGAATGTAAAGTATATATATATATATATATATATATATATATATATATATATATATATATATATATATATATATATATATCCAAAAATGAGAATAACAAAAGGCTTATTCCTTATATCTCAAATACATGTAACATGTTATCACTAAAATCTGTGGTTGACTGACTTAAAACGGACATTCTTTCCTCGTGCCATCAACGTTCTATCACCTTGTAATCGTTTGATGAATTGAAGACCATCCTTGTGATGATTTGTGCAAAATAAAAAAAAACAAAAAAAACAATACTCAACGAGTTTTGGTTGCCACAATCGTCATCGAGGTGAAGCCGAGTGACTATTACAGCACATCCATTGTGGAATATTGTCTATTTACGATTCAAGTGGGGTTCTGGATTTATCTCCACCCTTTCTCTGACATTAAATATCATAACAATATCAGACTATTTTGAATATACTTTGCAAATCCATATATCTTTGGAATGGAATGGAAAAATCGAAAGGAATGGAAAAATTAAAGTCTTTTACGAATGACCAGGTCTTGCTCTGCTTCCATAAACACATAAAGGTCAACGCCTTAACATATCAACGACTTGAAATACTTAACATCATCGAAATAAAGTATCTACATTGGAAAACGATGCGTAAATGTGAATAAATTATTTCATAAAAAGAAAGAGCTGCAAAATTGAATTTTGACGATAGAAACAATTAATGAGAATTCAAAATACAAATTGGAGCCCCACAACTAAAAGAAACTCTCGAGTCTGAATTGGAACAAGAACGGTAAACAAGGAAAATCAATGGGGAATATTCAATGCGCCATTTCAAATCGATAAAAGCGGTGATGTATTGCACATGTTTTGATGAGTGCCTTGTAGGCGATTACTGTTGATTTCGACCCCTATTCTTCTTCTGTTAATCAAATATATTTTACAATAACCTTTATTCATTTTCATCAGCTGAATCAAATTGTATCTGAAAAACTCAATTTACCTTGTTTGGGAGATGCAATAAATTAAACTAAAAACAAAAAATTCAACTCAATCAACCTTGTCCTGCATTCTACTCTGATAGCCAGATTTTTGTCGCCAGAATTTCTGTCCGTGTAATGTGTTTTGCATCTTATCATCATCATCATCATCATCATCATCATCATCATCATCATCATCATCATCATCATCATATCAGACATGTATTGAGTGTAAGATAATGAAGGATTGCAGTACAATTAGAAAACTGACTCAAAGAGTGCATGAATGATGACGAAAACCAAAAAGTATAAGATTTGTTGATGTACTCTACTCTAATGTGTATAAAGGAACATTTGAATACTGTAAATTATGATTGATATAAAGAGCATGGCTGATATGGATGAATATGATAATGTGATGAGAAAATAAAAACATAGGGACATGACATAAAGTAGTACGTGATGATAATGACAAGATCAAAGCCAGCTAGGCCTGGCGTCCACCTACTACGATATGGTCTACGATATGGTCTACGATATGGTCTACGATGAACCTTCAGATAAAAAATCAAAATCGTGTCGGAAGGTCACCTAATATCTCGGCATGTCTAGACATATGTCTACGATTTTGCACCTTCCCGCTATGTCTCCAATATTTGCTTTTTTATCTTGTATTTTGTATTTGCCATATCGGTAGTCTAAATTTCTATCGTAGTAGGTGGACGCCAGGCTTTAGTGTATGCACTAACTCGATTGGAGTTTGCCAAAAAGTGAAATGAAAAATGCTTATAACAAAACAAAAGTGTTAAAAAAGTAAATAATTCTGGGTTTATTATATGTAGTAATCCTATAATACCCAATCCGGTTTTAGAAAGGTTTTCTAAAAACAATTGATAACTATAATACCCAATCAGGTTTTAGAAAGGTTTCTAAAAACAATTGATAATGTGATATTGGATTTTCTTTATACCACGATCTTGGATGAATAATGTCAAATGAAATCAAAAGGCCAGTGGTGTCCATTCGGTGTAGAGACCAGAATAATCCGACAGTTGCGTACATTTGCATATATACCTAACTCCAACTTGCCTAGCATTTGATTCGCATATACGTGTACGCAGGCGCAAATACTAGAAATGAGTTTATTAGTGTATGGTCTCTGTCCCCGTTGACCATCAAGTTTGGTGTGCACAGTAAAATGAACGAGGCAATAGCCGAGTACATTTTCAGAACAATTCAAATGAGATGGCGAATGGGGACTCAGATTAAACACTAATATGTTTCTTATATCATCAGCCTGGTATATTTATCTCCTTATCGCCCATTGAATATGAGTCATTACACTCGTAAGCCTGTTGAGTACAACTTACCAATGTTAAGCCTATGGACATGTACAACAGGCTAAGATATGAAGCAAAATAGGACGCCAATATTTACGCCCGAGGACATACGCGGACATCCGCCCCAGCAGGGCCCCCAGAGCTGTTACTCTCTTACTCAATACTCGTTGCTCAAACAAACGGAGGGATATTTTTGATAGAATCTCTGGCGCTATAGGTGCCATATAATACGCGTAATTCTATGAGCGACTACGTCAGTCTCTATTCCCGCCAGTCTCGCCAAGTGTTTACAGACGCTCGGCCCGTGTCTGCAGCCTCCAGCGTGCTCACACATACGCACACATCGGATACAGACAGGAAAAACATTTATCCACGCCCCCCCCCTATAGCTATAGCTTCTATAGGTGAACGTTGGGGGCCCTCCAGGAGATCGCATTTACCTCTCTACTCTGACACCCAGCACGACAGACGTACGTGCCAAACCGAGGCTAGAAACCGCCGGAAGTAGCTGACAACAACGGCGGTTACAAGCAGACGACATTCGGTGCTTTCCCTCCTTTTTTTGTCTCATGGCTATATGTCTTCTATAGAAGACTGCAGAACTGGAGGGTGATATATCTGGAGACTGTCAGGGGTCTGGGGTCTGGGGCACCTCTATCCGTATATATATATATATATATATATATATATATATATATATATATATATATATATATATATATGGATCCCAAAAAACAGTCAGCAGCATTTCCATAGTGTTTATCATCCTACTCCTAATAAAAAACGCCCTAGGCTTAACATTGGCTGCCTGTATTCGGGCGAGCGTGCAGAAATGTGTTATTTATTGCACGATGGTATAACAAATGAATTATTGGAGATGGCGTAGGATAAACACTAAACTGAACGAGAGTTAGTAGTGTTCGTGTTTATCGAACTGCAGTCAGGTTTCGTCCTCACTGTTCTCGGCTAACGCCTTACGCAGTAAATGCGACCAGCCTGTCATGCGATAAACACTAACGCTACTAACGATATAGGTTTTGGTGATGATTCTTGTTAAAGTATAAACGTCCATAGGCGTAACATTAGGAACTCATACTCAACAAGCTTTTAAGTACGGTAGCTCTCACTCAATGGGTCGTAAACATATAAATATGTCCAGAGTAAGATAAATTCCGAAACGTATGTTTGAGTCTGGTCCCCATTTGTCATCTCGTTTGGGTGTTATAGAATGTTTACTACGTTACTGCCCTGTTCATATTCCTGTGCGCGATGGTACACTGGACACAGACCAAACACTCATGAGATTTATGGTCGTCATATTTGAAAATACAGTACAGCTTCACGATTATCCCGAAGATAACTTTGAGCCTAACCGATTAAATCTTGACTTTGACAGTTGTTGACTTAGTTTGCTGATTTTAGCCTTAGGCCCGGCGTCCACCTACTACGATATGGCACCGATATGGTCTACGATGCACCTCCCGATAAAAAATCAAAATCGCGTCGGAAGGTTACCTTATATCGGGGCAGTTGACCACGTTTCTGCGATTAGACACCGATAAAAACCCCATACAACGTATGGTGGATTGGCTTGTCTAGACATATGTCTACGATTTTGCACCTTCCCAATATGGCACCGATTTTGACATTTTGTATCAGTGCCATATCGGGAGGTCTGCGATTCTATCGCAGTAGGTGCACGCCGGCCCTTACTGCATACTCTTTGCCAAAATAATCAGTGACCATTTCACATGCGTTTTTTCCATTCACTAATCTTTTGTTGGTATACACAAAAAGTCGGTCAGTGGTTCTGACTGCAGATTGGAGCGAATAATCGGTCACTGGAACCTGACCTCTTACCGGACTTTCAAGCTCCTTTCCATTGGCTGGTTATTTGGCAGTAATCTATAATAAGGAACCAGGGAGCTGTTTCAAAACCATAGACTTAACCCACGTTTTGAAACAGCTCCCTGGCGCCCGACGTTTTAGTACTACCGTCGCCAGATCCGTCAATGGAAACGACCCAGCATGTGAGAAAAAAACTACTCTTCCTGCTCATATACGGCACCACCAACGGATTTCTGTCCTAACTGACAGGAGAAAAGCCCTTTGATTTCGTTGGTGATGATACTTTGCGCATAATGGTCGGAACATAGCTAGTTTTTAAATGCCTTTCTCTGGTAAACTATACTGCCCTGACTGATACTTTCGTGCAGTCAATGGTCACCTTCAACTGACTTTTTTTTATTATTTGTTTATTTGTCACTCTCATGTACATGAGTTTTTCAGGAACAAAAACGGCCACATCTTTTGATACAATGACTCACATATATATACAATACTTCCAAAGAGTTTGAGATAAAGTACACAAATAGATGATGTTGCAGTGTTTGTCTGGTTTCCACCTGTTCATATCGATTTAAGTTTCGTGCTAAAAACTTGAACCTCACCAATGAAATCAAAGCCTTCTCGTTCTGTCGAATATTGACCAAGTCGGGCGATAGTGGCTTTAAGTTTCGTAATTTTCGAAAAATCAATCGCTAACCATCTGAAATGTGCTAAGCTGCTTCCATTCACCGATCTTTCGTCAGTGTACTAACCAAAATTTATCGTTGGTTCCTGACTACAAAGTCTAAATGGTGGTTCCCCCCTTTCCCAAAGGAATGGAATCTTTTATCAATATTATTAGAAATGCAATTGCTTATCAATAATCATATATCTCCAACCCTTATTTTAGTTTAAAAAGTATATGATTATTAAAAACTTTTATCATATCTGTTTCCGAATATATTCAATAGACCATTGGAAATGTATCGATGGAATAGAGGAGAAAATCTCTTATATATGATATCATAAAAGATTTATAAAGATGCATGTGTGTGGAGTGTATAGCTTATACATAGTACATAATGTTCCCGACACACTCTAAAGGTGGGCGTTCACCAACCACGACAAGGCTATGCAAGCGCAGACAAGAAAGTTCCAATCGATGCTTGTCCCAGCTTTGTCGTTAGAAGGGGGGCTTTATGACAGCGTTGTCGGAACGTGTCGGGAAGTGCACGCTCCACCAAAATTTTCTATAGACCTCTGCGACACACTCCCGACATGCCATGACACTCTACGACAAGGGTCGAGTCGTGGGAAAAATCGGACATGCTAGATGTTGTCGTAGCCTTGTCAGAAGGCTCCCGACAAGCGTTCAATCATGGCCTTGTCATAGACTCTTGTCAGGAACTGGGGTCCACCAACCACGACAAGGCCTCCAATCATAGGCCAATCGTGGACCTTGTCGGGAAGCCATTGTCGTAGCCTTGTCGTGCTTAGTGGACGCCCCCCTTTACACAAACCGGCCTCTACGATTTTCTAAACACGTTTTATTGTGTCGGACGGGCTTTGACATGGCTATGATAAGTGTGCTGTGTCAAAGCCATGTCGGAGTGTGTTGGAAGGCCGTGTCAGAACGCAGTGTCCACTGCTACGACAAAAACTCAAAACGTTCGATTCTGTGTCGGAAAGGCTTCTCGGTGTGTCTCGGAGTGTGTCGGGAGCTCAGCTGACACCCCTCTTTACAGTCGATGCCGTTTTCGTCGGCCAATAGGAAATGGATATTTTTCTAGACAGACTCTGGGGTGAGTTAACACAGCCGTCTGACCGGCTGATCCCCGTCGGAACACGTGAACAGGCATTCTGCTCGCTGGCTACCAGCGGTTATCTATCATGCAGGCCTCCTGACGGTGCAATAATCACCAGGCTTCTCCAGCTAACACCCGGACTACCCTGTCTGCTCCGTCTACTCTCTGTTCTAGCCTCAAGTTACCGTAAATACATTCTGCGCATGCATCGGCCCAGGTCTGGCCTTACCTGTCTGGATAAGGAATAGGTCGGATATGCATTATAAAGTATCACAAAGTTTGGCTGTAGCCCATTTTAGATTGGCTGATTAATGCTAGGTTTACACTGGGGGCCACTGCAGCCATGACGGCTACGTTTGGGGCCACCGTGGAAGGACCGTGGCATGCCGAGAGAAATGTGAGAAAACGTAATGGACTGCCATTGGTAAATGTAGCTCGACTTTGAGAATGTGAGTCTTGCGGAAGAATTCTGAAATGACAAGAGATTTGTCCCAGTGGCCATGTTGCTAATGACAAAAGTTTTGGGCCCTCATGATATGTGATTAGAGTCACATAATGTGACTGAACATGACCAAACGTAGACGGCCATAGAGGGAACTATTCTATAAAAAAGTATATTCGTCACAACCCCAAAGATATATCTAAACTCCGACCAAAAATAACTACTTCGAACTGATGCCCCAGTGGGGGAGAGACTGGCTAACATAGTAACCGACTCTTTCATCTAAACCGAAACGATAAAATTAACTGCACTGGCAAAATGAGATTGCCAACTGCAAGCAACACACACGTAAGAAACCACAAAAAAACACACTGTTTCAGCTACCCTGGGAACGATAACTAGGTAGCTCTCTCAATTATAGAAATTGCAGTAAGCAAAAATTGTCAGCCACAAGTGCTGCTATGATAGACCCTAAGATGCAGAAAAACCAAACTGTAAAATCGACTGGCTGAAAGGAAGACAGGCCCCAGAGCCTAGGACAGTACCAGTATAAATAAAGGAATGAAAAAAAAAAAAAAAAAATGTGGACAAAATGTGAGGATGTGACCAACTGCTGCTTGCCGTATAGGGAACCGTAGACAAGACAGACCCCTTAAACATACCTAAACTGGAGTCGGCGGGTGCTTAGTGTAAACGCATAGTTATGGCTCCATGCCCATCTGCAATGGCACGCTGCGTTTCCATGAAGTGTAGCTGCTGTGGTCCTGTGTATCGTAGCTTAATGAGCCTAGCTTAGTCAGCACCGACATGCAGGCAGGAACCACCAATCAATGTACTTTTTATATACCGACGCCAGATCGGTGAATGGAAACGAGACATGCAGGGAACACTCACCGTTTATTTGGGTATATTATGTAATAAAGCCAGCGGTGCCTTATTTCGTTATTGACCCTCAAGGTTTCAATGTTATGTATCCGGAAAGTATTGTAGAATCAGTGCATATACAATGTACCCTCACCGATTATTTTATATCGACATACAATCGGTGGCACCACCAATCGACTTATAAGGCTTATTTTCCATTGGCCGACAAATACGGTGCAGAATACTGTGTTCTGCTAATAGTGTTGACTCAGGTTGACAGGCGAACTTCCAGACAAATCGCTTAGAGAAAATGCTTGATGTGCTAGTTGGGTCGACGATTCTTGTCAATGATATTACGTCGTTATATCAGAATAATTCAAATTACTTCTCAAGTCCATTTTGTCAATAGCATATGACACCATCTCATATTCAATCCACCGCAGCCATGGGGTTGTATTGTCATTTTAGGGTGGGGGGTGGGGTTGAGTCTTTTTCTCTGTAATTCCTAAGGCTAGACTTGTACCAGGGGTGAGATAATAAATGGATTCCATACACAACAGTAATATAAGAGCCAATAGCGAGGATATTACGTCGTCAACTACGAGGAGATTACGGTCATTTGTATACAAAACCAGTTGTTATTGTATGTATTACCCACCTACAAGATTAATAACAAGTCTATTGCAATTAAAACTTTTCTGAAAGACATTTAATTCCAGAAACCACAGCACTGTCAAGTATGGCAGTATTTCGGTGCAGACTTACACCAATAATATGGTTCGCCATTAACCTGTACTTTTAGCATGCAAAGTGTGTTATTACAATGATTTCTGATGGTAAATTCTATTATCAGATTGATTCTAAATAATCATCATTGATTGAACATTTAAGAAACTTATTTCGATGTCCATGATGATTCGACCTCATTATGGACAGGACAATTTTTCCGGAATCTCCTCCAGGAGATTCTCACATGCCAGAATCTTTGGGTAGCTAATTCCAGGTGCCCTATACATTTCCTATGGTGACTCCGTAATAGGTGGGTAATAAAAATCAGTAATAACTGGTTCAGTGGACTCTGACTGCTCAGAAAGAATGGCCACATACATTTTCGTCGAGGACATTGTTATAGATGGAAGATAAATTCTAGGATAAGTGATATCAGTTGTAGGCGCACACCTATAGTGACTATTATAGCTAATAATCTAAAAGTCTCCGGCTTACTCCTTCTGGCTGCAGCTCACACACAATGTGGGCCCACCCGCCTCCTCCCCCTGGAAATCACATCAGCCGCTGAGGCACATCCCAGCAGGACTCTCATAGAATAATCTAGACCGTTCTGCGAAAAGCCTCCAAGAGAGGACCACTAAGCAGCGAAAGGCCTGTTTCCATCGGCCGACGACAAAAGCAACGATCATTTGGTGGTGAAAACAAACAATGTATGCATGATATTGATATTGAAAACCACACTTGGTGTTATGGAAGATCGCGGTTCTGTACTGTCGAATAATACCTAATAAAAAAAAAAAAAAAAAAAAATTTGGGTGCCCAATGAAGACCGTTTCCATTGGCCGATAATTCGGCACCGATCTGCATTCAAGAACCACCGTTCGTTTCGGAGAAATCGTCCAGAGAATTTGGGAAAATTTGGGAATACCGATGCCGGATCGGTGAATGGAATGCACCTGGCATTCGAAATGGTCACTAATTGTTTTTGAAACAAGAAGTTTTGATTCATCCAAGAGGCAAAAGGTTTTAGCCTGAAAATCCCATCTGTATGGAGATGCAAAATACAATGAAGACAAGGCATCCTCTGCATGTTTACTGAGATTCTTGAATCTGTGGCCAAAATCCGTAAGTGCAAATTCGGCCGATTTGTTCCCACGAACCACGACTCTATTTCGGCATTTTTACCCGATGATTCTCGCGATACTGACTACGGCCAACTCCGTTAGGATGGCTTGACTTATACAAATTACCGTCCGTTTGTCGCCGACAAAGGTACATAAATATTCCGAAATCGGTAGATGGGCTTTAGCCTTAACTCAAAATATCTACACCCATTTCGTCAGCCAATTCGTCCGTCTTTGTCGGCGAATGGAAACGAGAATATATTCGCTCAGTGGTTCCCAACTGCCGATGGGTGTAATCGGTGAATGGAAGCAGGCCTTAAGGTGCTGGTATGCAGCCTGTAGCGGTCACGGTTATGTGTGAGACGGAAGCTGAAAGTTTCCCCTGTGTATTTATAAACTCTTCACCCAATCAATCAGAGTCCGCCTGAATCTGTCGGTAGCCTGGGGTCTGTTTAATATTCTACGACCAGCTTGGCTGTATATGTATTTATATTAGCCTGGAATAAACGTCTATAGTTTGTTTGTTTTTTGTTTGGGTAGTTTAACGTTCAATTTGTTCAATTAGACAAGTTTACTTTGGGTTTGACCGAATCTATGAGATGAATGTAGGTAGAAATCCCACCCCTACACATTTACTGAGGTGAGAGTTCTTTTACTTCCCACACCACTTAGACATAGTATGAGAAGGATGGGCCTTTGATATAGCAGTAAATCTACCACTGCTGAAACGTCCATAGGCTTAACATTAGGAACTCGTTCTCAAGAGGCTTGCGAGTACGGTAACTCATTCTCAACGGGTGATAAACAGATACATATATTTCCAGGCTAAGATAAAATCAGAAACATTTTCGTGCTTGGTCCCCATTCACCTGCTCGTTTGGAGTGCTTCAGAATATTCACTCGGCTATTGGCTCTTTCATGCGCACTCCAAATTCGATGGCATACGAGGACACAGACCAAACACTCATCATTTTCTTTCTTATGTATGTATGTATGTATGTATGTATGTATGTATGTATGTATGTATGTATGCAATTGATAGCATGATATTGATATGAGTAAGGATTGATAAGAAATATAAATTCAAATTACACAGTTTAAGTCACCAGATTGCAACTGGTCTAAGTGAATTACCTTCTGGCTATGACTTATCTACTGCTCAGCCTATTGTCCATTCTGTATTATAACAAATGTTTTTACCATACAAATATTCGCCAGTATGCCAGTTATCTTGATATGAAATAGCCTAATGGTTTAAAATCGACATCAATCATCTAGTATCACTGTTCACACCACATAACTTCATCACAGTAAGTGGAAACTATATTGATGCACCCAATTACTTCAGATCGAATATTTAAAATTAGATTGGCTATACTTGTCTGGTAAATTTGTAGAAGAGCCTTAGTAAAAGTCCTGCTAGATTACCGAACTCGGCTAAATATAAATCATCATTCCCTGAATATAAAGGTAGAGCATTTTCGTTAATGAAATAAAGCTAAGTGTCGTTTACCCAAGATAAGGAGCCAGAAGATAGCCTGGGGCCTGTTAACTAACTTATGCCTACAAAAGTACAGGGTGCAAGGAGACCTTGTATGAGGTTAAGCGCTTAATTATATTCAAACATGTTCGTTGAAATAGTCTTAAAGGTCGTCCAAAAGTTGACCCACGTCATCCCTTTATCTCGTTGAAATACAGTAAAAGGGTCTAATTAACCCAAACACAGGAAATTGGCTTAGAGTATTTATCACTCGTAGTGACAGTTATTACAACTAGTTTGTTTTTTTTCGACACGTGAAAACGTTAATAAGTCTGATTGTAAGATTCAAGTCTGAAAAAAGTCTTATAACACCCAGCTGTGGGGTGGGAGGTTGAAAGAAACCTCTTATCAGTTCAGACGATGCCGCCAAAAGAAGGGCGAGGGTGAGTGACGTCACGAGTTGTCGACGTCACGAGGTCAAGGCCGGCGGATAACATTTCCCTTTGGCGCGTGAATTATTCAGCAATTACAAATTACTGGCCAATGGTTCCAGGGGCCCATTTAATAATCAAGATTGTACACTTAGACCCTTTTCTGTACGCAATAAAGACCCAGAGACGATGTGGTTCAACCTTATTCAACACTTATTGACAACCTTATGGATGGCTGATACTGTCTTAGCAAACAGACTTAAATATCATTAAACGATATCCCACGTACGAATTACAGAAAAATGTTTCCATGTTTGATCCCAGATTATTAAATGGGCACTGTATGATTCAACAGACCCCAGGGGCTCTTTGCATAATTTATTGTCGTCCACGACAAGAATGCTAACGACATATTGAAGAGAAGTCTCGTTGTACAACTGGCGTCATCCAGTAGGTAGGGAAATCCTCGTCCTAGTGGCATACGAGGATTGTCCAAGTCACCTAAATCGTTTGTGAGGACAAAATAGATCTTTAGACAGGTTAGAGTACACTGTATTAGAGGGTTCATATTCACTAAGGTGGTGCATCATAGTAGCGATTTTGGTTACTAATATATAATCATATATGAATCTAATATTACAGATATTTGCCACTGATATGCCGGGTTTTTTTTTTATTCTATTAGACAACATATCAGTATGTTGATACTATAAACCAATATAATCTTTATGTTATGAATCAAATCACCTACATTTAAGTTGCTGAAGTGATGATTAACTATGGAGAACATATCAGTATGTTGATACTATAATCCCACATAATCTTTATTTTATGAATAAACTGACCTACATTTAGGCTGCCGAAATGATGATTAACTACAGACAACATATCAGTGTGTTGATAATACAAACCAACATAATCTTTATTTTATGCATAAATTGACCTACATTTAGGTTGCTGAAATGATGATTTACAGTGGGCAACATATCAGTATGTTTTGTACTATAAACAAACACAATCTTTATTTTATGAATAAATTTACCTATATTTAGGCTGCTGAAATGACGGTTAACTACAGACAACATATCAGTGTGTTGATAATATAAACCAACATAATTTTTATTTTATGCATAAATTGACCTACATTTAGGCTTCTGAATTAATGATTTACTCTACACAACATATCAATCAGGTTCATACTATAAACCCACATAATCTTTATCTCATGAATATATTGACCTCATTCAGGTGGCTGGAATGATGATTAACTATAGAAAACATAGTATGTTGATACTATAAACCCACATGTTATCGGGATGGTTTCTGTAAACAAACCGCCCACGTACCATGAACCCCGGTTGGGTCTGCCTTTATCGGCGGGATTGTGCTTGGCGTAGATGATAAAGTGGGGCAGGACACCACATGACATGATAAAGTAGGAAGGTCTTCTCATGCCTCGCCCTAGGGATATATCCCAGATTTAGCCACGCCTAGCCACAACCCTGATACCAAATGAACGGCCCCTGGGGCCCCGTCTACACCCAACAAACATCGATCCGTACAAAATACGAGCGATCAAGTCTGACTACTGCATGCTCCCACACCCTGACCTTCTCTCAAAGTCCAGTGACCACAGATAAGGCCCGTTCCCACTGGAGAGCTTCTGGCTTCCGATATATTTGTCAGCAGTTATTGACAGATTCTGATGTTTTTAGAAATTTAAGTGGAAACACGAAATAAAAAGAGTCGGTGACTGATCTTTATTCAAATTTTTGCCATCTTTTTTGGTACCGTCAAATTCATCCATCACCATCATTCAACAACGGGTACATTTTGTTCGGGATGAATCGGGCCAGAGGTATCTATAGAAAGTCAGTCAACAAGAGGAAACAGCGAGAAAATTCGAATTCGCCAATATTTTTTGCTTATTTTCTTGCTCGCACCATTCACCACTATGTAATATGGTAGATGGCATCTCAGAATGGTAGATGAAGCTCCCGCTGAAAAAATGGCAATTTTGTAATAACTTAACGTACGTTTCTGGTGCACCACTCTCTCCCTCATTCTTGCTTCAAGTACACAGTACTCACACACTACATTTATACCCACCCACCCACACCTCTCTTTCATCCTCGCCTACCTTCGTAGGGCTATTATTTTGTATTTCATTATATATCTTATTATATCAATTGACATCAAAACTCCAATAGTCAATTATTCTTTATTATTAATTATTCATATCAATAAATCATATATTAACTATTCATATCAATATATCTTTATTAATAATCAAATCAATAAGGTCAATAACAATTTTATCTCATAAGATTTAATAAAATTTAATAGCCCAACTACTAGACTGGCTCCAGTCCCTGCGTCCTATCCTATGCACTGAGCGAAAACTATATATGTATACCCCCCGGCGTATATAGGTGTGATTTTGCATATATACAAGGTAGTCCTATTTTCCCTTGTGTATATGCCTCATCTACAGACGTGGAAAATGTATACGACCGGCGTATACATGTCCTGCACACAATATTTCTCTTCATATGCGCTTTACGGCAAATACAGCCATTACGCTGACGTATAGAAGAGGGAAGGTGTCAATATGCAGCCGAAACATGCACTTACGCGATTGCATATATATGAATAAACTGGTGGTTTTCGCACAGTGATGGCTTTCCTCCTTCGATTCATGGACCAGTTAGAGAAGGATACATACTATAATCAACTTTATTCTGATTGTGTTTAATCATTCAATGAATGTTCATAATCAAAGACTTGAGTAAGTATACCCAACTACAGCCTCCTCCTCTTTCATGCAGGGATATGGGGTAATGACCGATAATTCTGTCGGCAAGTGGGAAAGCACCTACATGCAGGGCTTCAGTAACCAGCAGTTTGTGGTGTGCTCCTGAGGCTCAGAGTGGATACCAAAGCAAATCCAAATTAACCTGCTTCTTTTTCCACGTCTCCTTCTCTCATCACCCTCTTTTTTATTCCCCAGAGTGCGTCGGAACTGGGAGGATTGTGTCCCTGACCCTGGTTTCAGAGGGCGATCAGGAACCCGTTTCAATTACAACAGCTGTCGTTGCTGCTCCTCGCCCACAATTCCACACGATGGGTCGTGTGACAAGAAACATGAAAGAGAATGTGGGCAAAATACAGCCGACCATTAAGTATTTCCTTTAAACTTTCTTCCTTTTTACTGACTCAGTTCACCGCAATCTTACGATGACCTTCCACTAGATATCTGTAGGATATGGAAACTAAATCAAAGAACAACATATCCTTTTTAAGCATGATTAAATGTTGGTCGACTAACCCGGACAATGTATGTGAAAACATTCAGCACGGAACAAAAAGATCTGAAAAACTAATATTAAAAGTAAGGAAACCCAATAAGAAAAAATATAAATCGAGGCCCTTGTGTCAAGGAATCCTTTTATGGGAATTATTGACATCTGAAATAAAGAAGCTGAGGAATGAATATACCATTTGTATGTTTGATATAATATTGACGACGAATACTAACTCACATGTATTTACCACTACTACCATTACTAGCTTATTTACAACTATTCCATAGAAGAGGGACGTGTACATGTCAAGTGGCAATGAAGATTTATGAAAATATAAAGGAAGGGTGTAGAGTTTAAAAATAAAATCAAGGAACTGGTATTTTATTATGGGGGCGGTGGTAGACAATCCAATATGATAAGTGTTCGAATGCAGTAGTTTTGTTACAAATAGATTATACGAACAATTTTGATAATCGATCGATTAATTATGGACAAGACTGCATCTGCCAATAAAACATACTCTTATTTATTAAGAATGAATTAGCAGATAAAATGAAGAATGAGACAAGTAAGAGTTGATAAGATGAAAACGTCGACAGTGACGGTGAATTGCTAGAAATACAACCTCATGAGACTACAAGAATAAAACATATCACAATCCCAGTCCATTGTTTTTTAGTCTTTTGTTGCCCATTTGATGGGATTAAATAAGACAAGGATGTGGGTGGGTGGGTAAAATAATCCGAGAGAATATGTAGATACCTCTGAGTCTTTGAGGAGAACAGGCCGCAATGGCGGAGTGAGGTACCTCACATGATTAAGTGGTGGGAGAGTGACGTGTCCGAAATAGTCTTGTTGCAGTCCACAAAATTATCACACTGCTCGAAAACCACCATTTTATTCATATATACTTCATCGCGGAAGTGCATGTATTGGCTGAACATTGACTTGTTTTCATATATATATGCCCAGGGCTTATATACGGACGTCTTGGCTGTATTTCACACCAGGCATATACGAGAGGAAATATCCTATGCCCCCGCCGCCTTATGCTTGTTTGTGTTTGTAGAAGTATAGGTGTCCTCAGTGGGAAACCCTCCCCCCGCTGCCCCTCCCCACCCCCGCCACCTCCCGCCACCTCCCGCTGCCCGCTCTCAGTGAAGCCCTGTTCACTGGACACTTATATACGCCTACAGATGAGGCGTATACACACGGGGAATAGGATGACCTTGTATACGCAGAAGCATACTTATATATGCTTGGCGCATTCATATGTAAAATGGTGGTGTTCATGCAGTGTCATTAATTGTAAATGAATCTACAATCTCTTTGCATAGAGACAAGTATCATTGGCCACGATAGAGATGCATAGGCCAGATCTTTACAACATGTTATTTTTGGTCCCTTCAATAACTGCAATCGTGAATATAATAAACAATGCAGGAATTCATGTTCTGTATTTTATTAGTATCTTACATTATAGAACCGGCCACTTTGAGATTTACCTTTGATGTGAGCAGCACGATTTTCAGTGAGTTGCTCAGAACTTCTCATGAATGACCCAGAGCACCTCGTAAATAGCTCAGTGAAACGTGAAGCCTGTCGGCAGCACCACATCCGTCAATCGGAAGGAAATCCGCCCCAGTAAAAACTTCATCCGAGAACAATTCCGTCTCTGTCTCATCCTGCATGTTTTAGTCCATCTTTTGTTGTACTTCCTTTGTTCTTCATCGTTTTACTATTACGTTTATTCCAACGTTGAGCAACATGATTTTGCAAGGTACTCTAGTTCTGAGGGTCCAACGACCTGCCTTGTATTGATGGATTCAACAAATCCAAATTAAAGAGCAATTGTAAACTAGCAAAGAGCACGTCCTTTGATTGCGTTTTTCTATCAAACTCCATCATTTATTAGACCCAGGGGTTGGTAGCTCCACGTTTTGCGGATCGCAGAATAGGGATCCGAGGTTGAAAGCGTTACTCCAGATTTTTTACTGTTCGCATCATAATTATTTTCCCATCTAAATGCAATTAATAATCTAATGAACCTTTCACCTGTGACGCTGAAAATGCGATATTGTAAAAGGTAGCGATGAAAATAACGATACTATACGATACGATTTGATATTATTGGAGCAATGCTCTTCCCACATTTTTAGGAGCAACGACCCCCCGGCGGTGTACCCCTCTGATAAGATCTCACACTCTCTAGGTGGTATTCTGTACAAGGTTCTCTCTATGTGAGAACCATTCTTAATTGACTAGGCTTAGAGCCTTGAGAATCCACTGGTCTGCCTCCCGTGCTAAGCATGTACATCAATGCAACCAAAAGATTCCTATAATCTCAATGATGCCACCTAGCAGGAATACTGTGTACATGGCGCCCTAGTGGATAAACAGGCAATTAGCTCACACCTATCAAGTGGGATTCACACGTAGGGACAAGTGGACCTGAGACTGGTGTACTTCTTTTCACCAGTCGCCGACGAGTTCCTGCTGAGTACAAAGCTTCACAGATTGGGGTGTTCTACAGTCTCAGGGAACCATGGCGGTGGCGGTGGCGAATCTATAGTCGGCCAGTGGAAAATGGCTTATAGGTAGTATCGTCCAGCCTTATAATTGTTCGTAGATTATTAAACAAACCCTTGGTTCAGTTCGTTACCAATTAATTAGTCTACTAAAGTGCGGGACCTCTGTAGGCAAATTATGTGAACCAAATCTCTTAAAGAACAGACAGACATAATCAAAGCAGTAATACACAAAGAGAAACTCCCAGTAAACACGTTCCAGTGCTTTGGAAAAGGACCATCGATTGCCAACAGCCTATAGAGATTTTATGGCAAGGAGTTTGAACAAAAATGGCATAATTCCTTAAATCATTCCTAATCCAATATTATTATCCATTGCGAATCCGATAATCAATTGAAGTCCGTACGCCAGGAGATGACCCAGAGGTCCATTTACCCAATACTACGTGGCTCAGCGTTTCAGTGCGTCAGAGGTGGAGGCTAATGAGGGTCGTGAGGCAAATAAATGTTGCTTCTTGTCTTGGCATGCCTGTCACGTGTCCCCTTAAGATGTGAAAATGACGGAGCGAAGGCTGAGAGAACCGCTTAAGTGTCTTGGAGGTGTGGGTTTTTTTCTGTTTGAAGCGAGGTTGCCCACCATGATAAAAGCTGCAATGCTAAGACGGTGTTTCTGGATGAACTTGCGATTGGTTAGTGACACTACTAGGAACAGATGATATGATCATCATTGAAGAATGAGCGTAGAATTATACCCAAAATTAATCCCAAAGTTCCTCGTACCTTTAGGTATATGGCCACGTGGCACACGCTCAAAAAGGGCCCTCTTCTTATATTAAGCTTCCTTCATCGTATTCAGGCGACAATGAGGTGCGATCAGGTGGATGGCACCACAATATTCTTCTAATACTACTTTTCCCAGTTGCAACTAGCAATATTTTCAATATAGCAAATACATATAAAAACTTCATTATTCCACGCCATGCTTCGTGTCCCTTATTTTCCTTACCATATCTGACCTTCTCTGGGAATTGTACACAAGAACCGTTTTGAGGAACAGGAAATGACAGGCGAATCTTGTCCTGGCCTTCAATTCTGTTCACCACAGAGCAGCTCTATCTTGATGGCCCTGAGCTACTCCCTGGCTACATGCCGCAGGGCAAAGGGCCGCCGCAGAGCACCCATCGTGGACGGGTCTGGGCCAATCCAAAACAAGGCACAGCCCACAAGTAAGTGGTGGGCAGATGGGTTTACAAGCTTGACCCAGAAATAAGTAGGTACCTCAGATGTGGGCACTTCTGACTGTATGAAGGCAATTTCCCCAATGTAACACCCACTATCCAGATATATTCATGTGTTGCTTTCTTTCTTTTTTTTAAAAATTATTTATATGATATCCTTGACACTGTTTTGCACTTTTTGTGGACTCACAATTTCGCTTATTAATTAACTAATGGTATACCGACTATTCCATCTTGCTCAATGCAGTATTATTAGATATTTTTGTGTAGAGTTCATGCGAACATCCTGCAGATGGATTAAGAAATGTTAAGAAATTATTTTCATTATTTTGCATTTCCCCTGGAATAACTGAAAACGAGGCCCTCCTGGGAGTAAAAACCTTTATATTAGCCTGGTATAAACTCCATAGGCTTACCATTAGGAACTCGTTCTCAACAGGCTTGCGAGTACGGTAACTCATTCTGAAGGGGTGATAAACAGATAGATATTTCGAGGCTAAGCTAAAATCAGAAACATTTTCGTGCTTGGTCTGAGTCTGCCATCTCGTTTGGAGTACTTCGGAATATTCTCCCGGTTATCGCCTCGTTCATATTACTGCGCACTCCAAACTCGATGCCGAACGAGGACACAGACCAAACACTCATCAGTTCCTTTCTTAATATATCAATGTGGTGTCTAAGATTCACTTAACTGGCACACAGTATTCCCGCTAGGTGGCATCATTGAGATTATAGGAATTTGGGTTGCATTGTTGTACGTCTTTAGCACTGAAGGCAGGTCAGTTGATTCTCAAGGCTCTAAGCCAAATTCATTAGGAATTCTTCTTTGATAGGGCGTAGTGAGAATCTTGTACAGAATACCACTTAGAGAGTGTGAGATCTTATGAGAGGTGTGCACCAAAACAGTGGCGTGGCTTGTTCTGTACACACAACAGGACAAAGTGAGTAGCCAGTTTAATCCGTTTTCCGAGAATGTCGATGTGATTTTCAGTACTTCTTTCCGGCATGACAAAAGTGCTAATTGCTTCACAATAAGGATAAAACATTTTAACTTGACGTTGATTAGGTTTACGAGCTGAGCAAAGCCTTGTTTTCTGGTCTTCTCACATCAAATTATGCCGCCCATTTATCCCTTGAATGCCTCAAAAGTATTCCTCTCGTGTTCCAGAAAAAGATAAAAGACAAAACTGAAAAAGAACGAGTATTAGTCTCTCTTATTATTCATAACAAAATATAAACTATATTCCTTATAGGACTGTTCATTGTTTCTATATCCTGATATTGACTTTGTTTATATTCGTCAGAAAGTATCAATCTTTGTCCAATATCAATTCCTTACATCTTAATAGTTGACTTTTTCCAAAATTAAATTTCTACGTGGCTTCTTAAACATTGCTCATATATAATGTAGCAGTGGATTCTCAATACAGTTCCCATGTATTGTATATGTGCGTGTTCTAATTTTGAGACAACGCTAGCGTTACAAATACCTTTGTTTTGATTAAGAGATATACACACTGAATACTTTCTTATACGTGCTTATCAATTAACACCATTCCATACCATAGTCAATATTTGTATAATATTTTCCAGCGGTCATATGACATGGGAATAAATTACATCTAAAATGAGAACTCGGACACAGAGGTACTATGTACTATTATGCGTTAAGAACTTAACTGTTTATTGACAGGAGAGGGTCCTTGTTTTATATCCTTATCAGGGGGTTGACATGACAGGCTTGGCATCTGGGGGCTCTGCACTCTCATTGGCTGTTGTACCAACAGCCAATAGGGGATGACCAAATCTGTTCCTGTTGAGCACCCGTTCTGGTCTGTTGCACATGTCAGGAGGCCGCTCACGACACCAAACAGCTCAAGGTGTCTTTGGTAGAGCGACCGGCCTTCATGTGGACATACTGGGCTGAACGATAATAGGGGTATTATATGCCATTCAAAGCATGGCAACCGTACTGTAAACATCAGGGAGGAGGATACTAACCAAAATGGTGACTGTCCCAATTCAGTCAAATTGTTTCTCAATAATTAGGGGTATTTTAGATCATTACTTTCTTCTCATAGAAACCAATATTACTTTGCCACGATTGGAATGTATAGACCAGAACTTTACAACCTATTTCTTACTAATTGCTGTTTTTTCTTTCTCAAGGCTTTATGAAAAAAAAACCCTTAGCTTGGCGAATGTATCCATTTCTGAACCTGAAAAAAAAGAAAACATCTTTTTGATATCATGAATCAAACATTGCTTTCTTTGTGGATAAATATGCAGCTTCAAGATCTTTTTTCTTGATTCCCACACCATTTTCCGAATAAGATATCCCCTGATTTCCGTGATACAAATCTAATCAACGCCTCAACAATTGTATTTCCTTCAGGCTGTTTATGCAGCATGCTTGGCGTCAGCTCATTGGTGGGAGCTTATCAAGCCGCGGGCTTAGATTGCGTTAAGCCTGACGGACAGCATGACTATCTGTACGTGAGCAGGTCGCAATCCAATCTGCAGCTTACATGTTCCTTATCACCCATCCCATTCAGTGAGAGAGCAGCTCACTTCATCTTCGTATGCTCAGGTATCCATCACTTGATACAGTTTAGAGGTTGACACTCGCGTCTTATTTATCTTATGTGGCCTTCACAGGACGAAACCACCATTTACTATATACCCATGCCGTATTTACTGGAAATATGTACCGTTTCGCCACATAACGTAAAAAAATGCTGTATGGAACAGTGTTCCGTACGGGAAAATACGGAACACCTTCCCATACACGTTGACTAAAATATTAGTTGTTAGGCCAAAATGAATTGATGATTTTTGCTAATTTCGGGTATATAGTAAATACATCACGTCCAATCATGCTTGTACAACAACGTATTGCATAAATTAAGAAAGAATGAAACCTGAATCAGAGTGAAAATCATATACACTACTACCTCCAGCAATATTTATAAACGATTCTTAGTGTTTTGTATACAAAAAACGCTATCGCTCGGAGTTTTACTACGCGTCAACTACGCGGAGAATACGGCCACTCAGATCAAAATCATGGTAATATTGTGTATATATACATATGGTTTTCATCCTGCATCAAGGTCTTGCTTTGTTATCAACAATACAGTCACTTATATTTTCTTAGGTCCCGGAAGGAAGAACGGTATCACATGCCGATTCAGGTGATATTGATGTATAAAACTATTCCCGAAATAAAAGTGTTTTTTTTAATTGTTGAGGTAGTAGTATATATAGGTTTCACTCTGCATCAGGCCTAATCCTTATTTATTAACACACATACTAATATCATTGGGGGTAGTAGTATATATTGTTTTCATCCTGGATCAGGGTATTGCTTTGTCATAAACAATGCAGTTACTTTTATTGTTGAGGTAGTAGTGTATAGTTTTCACCCTGGATCAGGCTTAATCCTTTCTTATATATAACAGACGCACTACTATTGTTGAGGTAATAGTATATATGGTTTTCACCCTGGATCAGTAGAGGATGTTAAAATAAAGACATATGCAAAAATGTATATTTACATTTGCATAAATTGTTAAACATCAATTCAACTTGTGACTGATTATATTGAGGTAAAACTCCTGAAAATTGAGGCAACTCCTGAAATTTGAGGTAACTCCTGAAATTTGAGGCAACTCCTGAAAATACACCCGAAAGGTCATATTGATGTACCTTCAAACTGCTGCTTATCACCTACAAAATAGATTTGGGTTTCATATAGAGCCTTGTACTCTTTCCAAATGAAAAATAATCTTCATAAAATATTCTACTTGTAATGTCAGAGGAATGCCAATGGTCTGGGCTTATGAGATAAGAACCAACAGGCATTAACAACCAAGTGATTTCCTAACTACCTTACTCGAGAATAATTCTATTCATTATTCATGTAGCTTAAAATATAAGTCGGAAGGTATCAGCAAAAAGGATGCAATGACAAGGCAGAAATCACATCTCTCAGAGGAAACAATTCTTTCTGACAACTCACCAGCTAATACCCGTACACTATGCCCGGAATTCGGGGCTTTCTCAATCAATCTCCGGACAATATAAGGGGAGGACACAGTAGGCGAACAATAACAGGCAAGCTGAGGTGTTTTCTTCTTTCCTTTCTTCTTACGTCCGGTCGGTTACGGGTTATGCAGCTCAGTGGTTTGGGACACTGACCCTGGTTCTGGATGGGTTTTAACATCCCTGGGGCATGTCGAACGGGTAACAATCATCCGGTGATGAATTGGTGCCGAGAAAGCCCGCTTCTATCCATCAAGAGCTCTGGTCTCTTGTGTAGGCTCGTTCTGGGCGTGGTGGACATGTGGTAGACGTGGGTACAAGTGCTGTTTCCCTGAGCGCAAGATAATAACTCAGACATCTGTATTCATCAGTAATTCAGACAGGAAAAAAGTGCACAAGGACGCGGGTAAATCTTGGTTACTCAGTCTTTACATAGACAATAATCGATGATTTTGTGGACAGCCAGCCGTAAACCATGGGAGGTTGACGCGTAGTAATACATGAGCGCTAGCGTGTGTATTACGACGTCAACCGCGAGTGTTTACAGAGCCGCCTGTCCACAAAATCATCGTTTGCTGCATTTATCATCCATCTTTTCGAATAAATTAAACCATGTAATTGCTTTGTATATGATGGATAATAAATTGGACAACTAAATATGTGACGACTGTAGATCATCAAGCCAATAGTCAGCAGGTTGTGGCAATGTCCATCCAAAAGTCATCAAACTCAGAATGTACCCAAGCGTTTACACTGACAACTATACGTTTTCAAATAATCACCACCTATCTAGACAATTAATTCAAGCCCGCTTGAAGTAGTTGCGGGCGTTAGAGCATGACCAATAGTCAGCAGGTGGTAAGGAATTGAGTAATCTGACGTAATCACACGATCTGCAGTCGCCACATGATTAGCGTTTACATTAGACGATTTCTATCATTTTACTGGTGAAAGTTGTCAGGAGCTGCAATATGCCAGAATCGCCGGCCAGAATCTCTTAGTGTAATGCCGGGTAAGGGATCCAAGGTAGACTGGAGGAGAGTGTTAATCAATAAGTTACTGACTTATCCATTGATAGGCATATCTACAATTAATTTATGTGATATTTCCACTGCTGATGAAAAGGCCATCGATTATATGCACCCTGTACAAAAGTCGGTCTGTGATTCTTTTTGGGAAATTATCTTGCGCATTATCTGTGGCGGTTAGCAGAAAATGATTTTTTTCCCAATGACAGGTGAGGTAGAAAGTGACAGATTTTGTAGTCTAAACTTTACTTAATTTACTCAATATAGGGACATTTTGTCAGTGCTACAAGAAGTCGGTCGGCGACGCCATATACAAGGGACACCCTCCGTTCCGAGCAAACTGTCCCCTTGCGAGGGTTTCCTTAACCGGGGTGTTCAGTCTATTAATGGTTAGGCTATGTTATACCTATACCGGTTAGGCTATGGTATAGAGTACCTATTGAAACCACAAAGACATCCCACAGATGCCTACCTGATGCCCACAGGGGCCTACGAAGTACGTTGTGTGGTTATCCGCCGCACATCTATAAACAACCAATCAACATAAGCTGGAGTGTTATCCCCACCCCTACCCTCATATCATTGACAAGAGAATTGGTTTATAAAATATCTATACATAATGCTATTTATCAATTTCTTCTAGTTTTTTATATTTGAATACTTACCCTATAAATGCATATATTTCGAATTGAATAGCGAGCTGTTTCATTTTATTTTACACCTTATCCTGCCGTGCCATCACTAATCGCTCACTCTCACTTAAACAAATTTCTTGTACATTATTTCCATCTCAACAATTATAAAAGCTAGAGTCGTATATAGAGGTAATTGCCCTGTCAAGATAGGTTGTTCCGGGGAATTGTCAGAGTTTAATAGAATGATCTAATCGCTACATTCAATTTCAAGACCCAGAGGACTTGACAGCTTTGGAGATAAAAAAGCACTTGTCGGACGTATCTAATCTTCATGCCTACCGACATCTGGAAATATAATTACTTCGACAGATTTTCAAGAGTAGGAACTGTGTCTGACCTATTCCTTCTGGGCTCTTTTTAACTGGATAGGCAACTGGTCAGAGATAGAATAAATTTGCTTTTTTCCTGATTCTTTTGCATTCTGTCTTCAACGTATGAGAACCGATAATCGGTAAAACAGAATTGAAGTCTTATCATAAATATAGGTATTGCATTCGAGGAATTTTATGAAATAATTCAATTGTTGTGATTGTATAGAAGCACCTCGTTCTTCAGACTTGGTACGCGCTAAACACTCCAAAACAACTCGGAACATAATCTATATGGCTACATTTCCACAGTCATATACACCTGAACGTCATTTTATTAATCGGACAATAGCCTAGTTCTCTAAGTGTACAGGTTAAATTGTGTGTTTACCTCAGTCCTGTCTGTCAAATTTACCTCCTCAGATAATGTGTAACTGATTGTACATCACTGACTGGAACATTCGATTTCTAATCTCTATGAACTGTAAGGAGGAGGGGTCTCTCACTGTCTTTTAATTTACTTACACCAGAAGGAAACTGCTTTCCCCCAAAATACTTGCAGGTCTACATACTGTATATTAGGGTTAATGTTCCCGCAGAATACTCATTCCTATATACCCATTATTGAACTAACTAGAGTTACATACCGCTGGGGGGTGCATTAAAAATAAGTTATGTGTCGAGGTTGACGTTTTCGTCCCGCTCTCATGTTTTCGTCCCGCTCTGACATTTTCGTCCCGCTCTGATCACGTGATACAATACAGCAGCGGGACGAAACAATAGCTGTTGTGGTTACTCGATAAGGGTGGCCATTTGCTTCGGAAGTGTTTCAGGTAAAGAATTAAGGATTTTTATCAATATTTGAAGGTCTATAGGAATAGGGAAACCAAGTACCGGTAAGCAAAAGTCAAAGTTACTCGGTAAGGCTTGGAAAAATTACTGCCCGCGGCTGACGCCTTGGGCAGTAATTTTTCCAACACTTACCCTGTAACTTTGAACTTTTGCTCACCGGAACATAGTTTCCCTCTAGTGTTTCATACCAAAAAACCTTCTTTGTAATGTTCCTGGTCCTGACGAGGACTTATGTAATGTGCGCCTCAAGTGTCGTACTGATGATTCTTCCAGAGATAAAGACCTGCTATATTTATATAAAAAAAATCACATGCTAGGGGAGAACAAACTTTTTATTATTCACCTAATACAAAGTGTCCATAGAAAACACATGGACAGTGTGTATGGACATACCCGGCGCATACGGATATGTTGTATGCTCCTGCTGGCGCATACGGAAAAATAGTGAGGATGGAAAAATAGCGTTTAATTAAAACAAACTGATGTCGACATGCCACTTGCCCAGAAAAGGTGGATGATAAATACAATATACACTGGTTTCAGATGAAAGTGGTTGTATGCTCCTCGGAGTTGACTCTACGCTATATCCTCACATACGCTCGGATATTACTACGCGTCAACTCCTCAGAGCATACAGCCGCTTGTAACTGAAACCAGTCAATATTGTGGATATATCCTACCCTTAATGGGAAAACCCAATTGGCTTAACGGGGAGCGAATTTCTGGGATTGGGCGTGACATAAAGCGTATTTTATGCAACTGAAGGAATAAAAGAATTGACCAAGCAGCTACCCCAGCAGACATGAGCTACTATATGCACTCATAATGTACTTACTCAAATGTTTGCTAGCAGGATACAGAATATGACCAGGGAATTATGCCATTTCGACCACCATTCTATTATGGTAATTGAATATACACTCAAGGAAATCCACTTATAATCGCGTTTCTAGTCATTTTGAATTCTTATTGACACTCGCTGATCGACGAAGCTTGCAGGTGAAGCGAGAGAAATATTTCAGCGATCGATTCTAGTTAGTTTCATTGTTGGATGACAACATTTGTGAACACAAAATTGCTAACCATATTGGTTTAAAAAAGCTGAGAATTTATGCTATGGCCTGAACCACGACCCAAATACGTGAAACAAAGCAGTTTGGGTCACCAGGTACCTGTTTCACTAGTTTCGTGACATGTCTAGATGGCGTCTAGATGGTGTGTCCGATTTCATAAGAACTAGACATTAGACTTTGTTTTGTCCATTCCTGCTTGGACATCTTTTATATACGTGTGAGAACTCTTGGAAAAAATCGGCGCCCCGATTCTCGTAAATCGGGCCCCGATTTCTTCGAAAAAAAATCTCTTTTTTATATACGTGCCAAACATATCAGTCTATATTGGGCATATATGCATGAATAGAATATTTAAATGTTTTTTATCCAGGTTTATTATCTCTAATGAAGGACTATCCTTTGTTTGGAAGGGTCTGTAACTCAAGATTTCAGATGCCTGCGGGACTCGGCAATATTGGTCAACAGAGGCAATATTTCTACATGAAGCTGCCCGATAGCCTCAAGACTCGAGAAAGGCAATATTCTCTCCAGAGCCCGGTTTCTGGCGTTTTATTTGACGATCACCGCCTTGCTCTTCAGTTCCAGACCAGAACCATCCTTAATTTCAGTCACAATTAGGACTAGAGTTTGCTGGGCTAATTCACCCGAGGCATTTCTGGGCAGGTTTAGATAAATGAGTATCCGGGACTGGAATGAAAGAGAAATATAAACCAGACCAAATAAGGCGCAGTGGGGCTTCATTTTTCCTCACGTCTCTAAGATGTTGGAGGACTGTGTTTAATTAGTCTCGTCTCCAGAGAACTGGGAAACACGGAATGTGATTTATTACACCATTCTTCACTGTCAAATCTGAATATGGCGAATCATATTCTCACTTGATAGTTCAAAATAGTTCGGGTTTATTGGAATATTTTGCGATCATTTAATTGTATGTAATGTTATATTAGCTAAGTACTTGTACGTTCATTCTACAACTACTATGTTCGTTGCAATGTAATGTTTGTCATATTTGAAATATCTGGTGAATGTAAGTCAAAGCTACTCAGTAAGATTAATGGAAAGTAAGGTAAGAAAGTTTAATGAGATAGCCATTGCTTTGAGCTCTCGAATAAACTATCAATATTCTATACTTGCACTAACTCTATACCTATGTTATCACGGGGTTTCCCTCTGCATAGAAGCCATTCATAAGGACAGGAAATAAGTACACAAATAATTGCTCCGCTGTAGTTCTGAGGTCAAAGCCCTTAGTTACCAAACGCCTTTCTAAAGAAATAAAGAACTGTAACATCTAATTGATGATTTGCCAGTTACCGGAGCAACCACACTGTCATGTGAATTTCGCCAATTGGTGCCATTGGCACAGGAATGGAAAAACCCTTCTTTGGCACTCTACACAAAGATATATAGACCGCTGGTCCATACGTAGTCGAAGTTGCATATGTCCCTCAGAGCTATATTCCCATTTAGGTGTGTGTTACAAGGAGGAACCTCCACTGCACGAACACCACCGTTTTACATATAAATGCGCCCGGCGTATATAGGTATGCTTTTGCGTAAACAAGGTCGTCCTATTCCTCATGTGTAAACACCTCACCTATACCGCTATCCAATAGTTCCGATCTCTGCCACTTGGGGACACCACTGTTAGCATATTTCATTAGGTATTTGTCATTAAGTCCTTGGTATATGAAAAAATCCAATGTTCTATTATCAATCTTTACAATAAAATTGTTTCAAAACCCTATTTATCATATCTTCATTAAACCCAGCATCTTTGGTTTTTCAAACGTTTTTTTTAAGAGATTTTACTTTGAAATACCATTTCTATGTGTGGTCAGTCCAGGTCTAGTATATAATGGCCCTGTTCAAACTTATAGTTGAATCCTGAAATCATCTTACCACCTCCTGAAGAAGGTCTTCACTGAGAGTGTAGGGATACCCCTATACAAACCCCTACCCCCGCCTAACCCCCACCTAACCCCCACAGCAGGCAGGGGGTAAGGCGGATCATGATTCTTTTTCTTTCTGTTTTTTTCATGTATACGCCAGGCTTATACATGTTGCACAGAGGATATTTCAACTTGTTTACTCCAGGTGTAAAATAAAGCCAAGACGCGTCCATATACAAAAGGAAACAATTTTGTATATGCCTCATACGCTGGTGTCAAATATGGGCGTATACATATGAAAACATGTCAATTTACAGCCAATACATGAGCTGTCTCGCTGGCGTATGTAGGAATAAAGGGGTTAGTTTCGCGAAACCCATTTTGCTAGTCCATTATTCATACAAGTATCCATCTAAACTCATTGACAAGTGGCTGGTAGGTTTGTAGGGGTAACAGTGTAAAACTAGGTATATAGACATGAGATGAGACACGTAAACCAAAAGAGAGATCGATCATCAAATTTGATGATGGTCTCCTTATTTATATATTTGAGTTAAGCTCTCTTTAATCAAATTTTGATTTTGTTAGAATCTGACATGGGATATTGGGTAGATTCTATTCCGTGAAGATTATGGGTGCCACTCTCTGAAACTACTTACATTGTATTCATTATTGAGTATCACAAATCTGAATTATCAAAAATAAGGAAAAATTACCACCGACCTTCTCACGCACTAATTTTTACACAAAATTTTTATTTTTTTAATTCGGAACCTCCGTTCTGTGTAGGGAGGGGATACGACCACTCGTGATATCCACCCCGTGAATTACATAGTTCCCATATATGTTTAGTATGGAGACTCCATAATCGGTCGATGATAGGAAGGGATATAGTGAATTTGAATACAGGTTGGCTATGCTCGTGGAATAAGCACTAATATTCTAAGTAACTTAAATACCAATAAATCATGGATATTGTTGCTCAATTCATGACGGACTCATTTCTACGCACTGCTGCTAAACGGGTCTGCATTTCCATTCGAACTCAATTTGCATCTAAATTAGGAGATCAAGACTAACAACAAATAAATAGAGACGATAAAAAAGCTTAGTACCGGTCCCTGGATCTATTGCAGCGGACCTACAAATCCAGCCCTTGGCTGAGGCCGTTGTTTGCTAGTCTCTCACTAGGTGGCAGCTTCATACTACATTTACAGTAGAGGAATATGGGGGATGAAAAATGCACCACTTAACGATTATGAGTTGTTGACGATTATAAATCGTCAAGCGTAAACCCTTTTTTCATCAATAATTTTTTAATGGGAAATATATACATCCAATTGTAGTTATGACCACTGAATATGGTATTAAGTGCCACTAGATGATTATGACATACTTCTTGTGCAATAATTTTCAGGTTTTAACAAAAAAGTGTCAACAATATGACTCCACTGACCAATGTTTTAGGCCACCAAAGAATTCAAACCACATTTAATCACTCAGTGGCGGTGTGCAAATATCGGTCGTTGACAACCACGATTTTTGTCTAATAACAGCGTTCTTTCCCGCAGCCAACAATTCCTATGTTAATTTTTGGAGGGTGAACCTTCCAGCTTGTCAGATACTACATATTGAATGATCGGTGCACATGAAACGCATAATCCATCATCAGGTGGAAACAGAGCATATATGCTACGGGGAACATTGTTGATATATCACAGACAAAAGTTCTCAAGGAGGACCACCGACCGAGTTTTTTTTACTTTTTTTTAAAATTCATTGTAGACAAAGTACATTCACCGTATGGCGCACATAATCGCACATGATACACATAATCGGCAGGGATCTCATCGGTAGGTGGAAAAGCTGCACAAGGCCCGATAGCTCCAAATCGTAGACATGGTTTGAAATCGGAGAGCTGTGAAGCATACTCGCTGACCACGATATCTTCCCTATAGGCTACGATACCCTACGACAGGCTACGAGATTTCCAACATTTTGGAAGTTATCGGGACCTCTAAGATTGGTGTTTTCAATCGCCGCCTATCGTGAGCTGACGTAGACGAAATCGCAGAAACCTGTCCAACCTACCACGATTTTGGCTGACCTCACAATAGAATCGGAATGGTGTCGGAAAGGCCGTCGTAAGGCCAATCGGGACCAGAATCGTGGTAGGTGGGGGCCCGGCTTTTAAGCCATCGACAATATGCGACCTGTAGAAAAGTCGGTCAAAATCGTCAGGTAGAAACACCACATAAGTCGGCTCCCGATAAAACCATTCCGCTGCCCGACTCTGATCAGAACTATTGTTCCTGGGCGTTCTCAAGTGAAGATCCTTGACGCTCAGTAATGGATGGGGGAAGAGGGCTGGGTGGGAGCGAGCCTAGCTGGAACAAAGTGGGCAAATGGAGTCAACGTGAATTGGGATTGTAAAACAGCGACACAAACCCGTGCTCGGCAACTGGGATACGTGTGACGGGGTGCCTGAGAGACCCAGCGGCTGGGGTTTCGGGGGGCGGTCGGGTTAATTGGTTGGCTAGTCGGTCCAGCAGGACACGCCCAATTGCCTGGTGCCCTGTACACCTTCTATAGGCCAGAAAGGCATATACGGGACTACGGTGGGATCCGGATTCAAATAGTGTTTCCCCAAAAGAAGTAAGGGATTCGATTGAGACCAGCTACTATATATTAGCTGACGGATTTGTCCGCTTTGTGTATCAGAATCATACTACGTATACCATCGTTAAAAGATGTAATGAAACTAATAACGATACAATAAAGAAAAGTTTAAAATAAAAGAAGTTATTGATTGATTTGTGCTGCATATCTAATCAGTTTATGCAAGCATTTGCTTGTATAAAACAACTTAAGGAAAAGCTTTCATTGAAAATACAACATAAAAATATTGCATCTTTCCCAACTAAGCCTTTTTCTCTCTGTTTTCTGCCTACCATGACAATACTTTGATATAAAGCAGATATCACGAAAAGGGGCTTTCTGGCATTTTCCTATTAACATTACAAAACAGTCCATTTTGACTTCTGTTATGACTACAAAAAGAGTTTTGGTATCAAAATGATTGTGTACATAATTCCTTACTTAATCAAAATGGGTTTAGATTTTGCTTCCATATGGAATTCTATAAAATCTTCACTCATATTCTAGAAAACACATTTTACCTAACATGATTTCTGAGATGATTAATACATCAAAAATTAAAACATATAAACAGTCTAAATACAATCAATATACGTGACAATAAAGCCCATAATCTTAGGTTTAATATCTACCTTTTGCAAATTTCTATCTTGTTTAGAACTTAAGTTATGAGAAACTGTGTATACTAAGTCAAACATAACTAGTTTTAAGTCCCCAATATGGTTGCGCGGCCTATAGAAACCAGTCTGGGGGGAAAATTCACTTAACCAGACACTGCCTGACGAGTGCCCTGACGACACCTTACGAGAATGTGCGATTTATTTATTTAATTCGTTCTTGGAAATCTGGGCAGTAGTGTGGTAGCGTAACTTACTTGCGGGTGGGGAGTTAGCTCAGTGGTCGCGAGCACTGGACGTGTAATCCCAAGGTTGTAGGACATTCTGTGCTCAAGTCCCACCGCAGCCAGTTTTATCTTCATCCCCAGTAGTGGTAGAGTACTGCGGTGTTTCCACCTGCCGATAATGACCACCGACTATGGCATTTCGCACCGCCGACCGATTATGTGACAAATTCATTGCAATAATCTTCAGGTGGAAACAGAATTGGTCAACGATTTTTCTCCCTTGCATTATCCAATATGGCACCACTGACCGACCTCTGCACCTAACAACAACATCAAAGCACCTTTTAATGCTTTGGATTTTACTACCAAATGTCGTTGAGCGTCCATCGGTTATCGGCCTCAATAGTCGGTCGGTGGTGCCATGTTATGCAATTTGGGGTTGAGGGATCGTTGACCAGGTCTGTATTTCCTTTGTTTACACTTAACAACATTTCATCAGTAACGTGCAATAATCGGTCGACGGGGCCAGAATCTGGAATCGGTTGTAATAATTGGTAGCTGTAAATTGGTGCAGGCACTTAATATTATAATACGCATGAAGTACATCTATAAATACTTATGTCGGTTGGTCTGCATATAACGACAATTCGTAGCCCTCTATTCTGCAAGCGTTGCAGTTGAGTTGTATCTATATATATATATATATATATATATATATATATATATATATATATATATATAGTTTCCATTACAAAATGGAGAGGATCTCTATACTAGAAAGGTCATGATAGAAATCGCTGTCAGTAATGCGTATGCCCTATTTTCTATGGCAGTGACAGGTACTTCAAGACTAAGTTTTTACGAATCTTTTCTTTTTTTAACACGAGCTTGGCTCCATTTATTGAACTGAATCGGTTTACAGTATATTCTATCACTGAATGACGTGTGAACTATACATCAGTGCATAATCGAATATCCAAGTGGCTACAAGTGATCATTACAACGTCGAACAATACCTGAAAGCGGAGACAGGGTGTTGGACACTGTTTTTACGAATCTTTTCTTCAATCCATGATCATTTGCATCCGCTCTGAGAGAACCATGAGCCTTATTAATCATGAGGTAGAGCCATATTGCTGGGAAGAGGGAGAAATTTGGCTGTTTACACCTGAAGATCTATTCTTTCATCGAGAACGACTCGTGTAGTTTTGAAGGGGTGCGAATTTAAGGTATCCTGGGCAAAAGTCTTCTAGCTTAGACATCGTTGGCCAATGGGAACAGGCCTTGTTAAGAGCATCTTAATGGCCAATGGGAACAGGCCTTCTTAAGCGCAGCTTAATGGCCAATGGGAACAGGCCTTGTTAAGAGCATCTTAATGGCCAATGGGAACAGGCCTTGTTAAGAGCATCTTAATGGCCAATGGGAACAGGCCTTGTTAAGAGCCGTTTAATGGACAGTTGGAACAGGCCTTGTTCAGAGCAGCTTAATGGCCAATGGCAACAGGCCTTGATAAGAGCAGCTTAATGGCCAATGGCAACAGGCCTTGATAAGAGCAGCTTAATGGCCAATGGCAACAGGCCTTGTTTAGAGCAGCTTTGGCCGATGGGAACAAGCCTTGTTAAGCTTAATCTATCTATAAACCACAGCAGTATTGTGTGCGTATTCTGGTGAGACCGATTCGCCAAAATTTCCACTTCCGATTTCTCTAGTTCTGCCTCGCATACTGATGCTGGTGCCCTTACAGGATAAGCAAAGAAATCATAAAACAATTTCTAAAAAACAAACCACTCAGGTATGACGTTCTGTCCGTAAAAGGATCACCATCTAGAGCACAATCCTCTCCAACCCTGATGCAGCTACAAACCAACAAATAACGACTCCCCGCTGCTACAATACAGGATTTAGAGGAAACCCTCATGAAACTGTGATTTCCAATGGGAGAGCGCAGTATTCAGAAAGTATTTCACACTCTCAGTCAGTCATACTTTTAACAACACATCATCAGCAGAGACGGAGGTTCACTTTCTTGGTCAGAATCGGATAATCTCGGCGTCACTCTCTCAGCAGATACCTTGTCCTGGAACCTAGTCTTATTGCTACGTAGAAACTGCCGTCTACCGACTTAAAGGCCACGGATTATATGTGCCCTCTACAAAGGTCAGCCATGGTTTTATTATCCACCTAATACAAAGTGCCCGTAAAGCCCGTTTCCATGGCCGATTTCCCGTCACCGCTCTACAGTCAGGAACCACAAACAGGCTTTTGGAACTGCTGACCCAGAATCAGTCAATGGAAACGCCCCAGCTCGTAAAATGGACCCACAACTTTTTCTGCTTAGATTATGCAATGGGGCACCACCCCCAACTGAGTTAAAACTTGGTCACTGAGTGAAATCTGCTACCCTCACTGTTTTTTCAACACCGACTCACAGTAGGTGGCACCACCGGCAGACTTTCTGGGTGACTGAAAAAAATTCTGCCGTTTTCGTCGGGCAAAAACGGGCGTATATCAAAACCACATGGGCAGCGTGTATCTACATACCCTGAGCATACGGAAATGTTGTATGCTCTGTGTTGCACGACTTATGTTGGTACGCCACTTTTCAGGATCAGGTGGGTAATGTATACAATATAGAATGGTTTCAGATAATAGCGGCTGTATGCTCCTGAGAGTTGACACTATTCAATATCCTCGCATGTGCTCGGATATTACTACATGTTACCTCCTCGGTAAGCTTGTATTTGAAACCAGCCAATATTGTGTTTATATTGGAGAAACTGTGACCGCTGGCAATCAGTAAAAAATGTTGTTTTCTGACGTAAGCTGAGGTTAGACAGCGACCGATTGTTGACACTCAAGTCCTTTCGCCCCAGATGAATTCAACCAAGAGACATTTCATCGGGGATACAGAACGTTGGTCGGTGGTGCGATAATTTGTAATGGAGGAGAACAGATTATTGACCTTAATGATGATAATCGCATCAAAAGTGTCACATAGCCGGTCGGCAGTGCTAAATGCCCTAATCAGTGATCATAATGGGTAGGTGAAACCGCCACATTGGGAGACTTAAATACTCCATATTATTATATACCTATGCAAAAACTTAATGTAAATACCTACTGCTGACCTGTGTTTTTGGGTAGAATCTGTATCTGACAGTCTAATCAACTGTAGATTCACAATATAAAGTGGTTAAGAGCTGAAAAAGATACAGCTGGATTATCTGTGAAGCTCATTTATTAATTAGTGTATTTCCAAACTCATTATATATGAGTTCAAAATCATAACATTTGACAGCTACTCTGTTTTAAATCCGAAATGTTGACTGCTTTCCCCTGACTTAAATTTAGAGGATACCTGGGGAACTAGAGTTGGGTTGAGGCAGAGATTAGTAAGTGCAAGTGCCGCAAAATATCTGCTGGGAGAGTGCTCGTTATTACGTCTGATTTCGTCGTGCCAATGACCGAGGAACCAGCATACCGTGGGTCACGGGTTGAACATGGCTGCTTCCCCCTGACCAATCAGAATGGTCCAACAGGTCAGCACATCCGACCAATAAAAACGGGCAATACATAGAGAGACTCACCCGAGTGGGCAATTCGTCCGGAGAAGTCATTCATGGTAGCATAATCAGTTCGCCTCATATCCACACATAATCTATTCTTAGTCCAAAAATATCCTGATGTTATTCCAACCGCATTTTAGCCTGGAATAAACGTCCATAAGCTTAACATTAGGAACTCGTTCTCAACAGGCTTGCAGGTACGGTAACTCATTCGCAACGGGTGATAAACAGATTTCTAAATTAACCAATGTCATCTATTTGTTTTTGTTGTCAATTGATGTGAAAGGCAAAAATAACCAACATGCTGCTTCAACATGTAAGGTCTGAAGAAGGGGAATGAATTCACAACTTGGTAGAATTTTGATTACGTCTGGAGCCATCATTCCTATCGGAAAAATAGCAACAACCACAAACCACAACAATATTCTTCGTTACTTCAACTGTCGCATCCATTGGACACAAAAGAAGGCTTGTTCAGAAACATCCAATTATCTAGCATCGCGTATTCCACGTTCATATCTCAAAGAACGACAACAGTTAGGTAAGAATGGGCTCATTAACTCAACGAGCTGTCGTCAATGGTCTGGAAATGTTTTTACATTTCTGGTGGAGGATGTCTGCGGGGAAAGCTCTTTGTTATCTATACAAAGTCCCCATTGAAAATGTACGGAGACTATAAGTAAATCACTACCAATTCTTTAAAACTGTCAGATACCATGATTATTTTATACGGTTTCGGATCCATTGTATACGGCCTCCAAGTTATTTTAAAAAGATAATCCTATTGATAACCATTTAAAAAATGATATATAGGATGTTGCTGAAATCTATAATGTGGTATTGAGAAGTTGTATCTGACAAACTTGTGAAATCGAAGGATGCAAGAAAGTAACTAAAAAAAGGGCATTTCCTGCGTACAATTTATCCCAGAAGATGGATAATTATAAGAAGGTGGCTTTGTAAACTACTCGAGATTAACGTCGTGATACACTCACTAATGATCGTGTATTATTGAACATCAGTCTCTCGTGGGTGACGGCCGCCTGTCCACAAAACCATCGAATATTGTCTATCCAGGAGCACATCTAGCTGTAATAAGCAGTTCACACAGGCTGATGGGAAGGAGCTTGAATTGGCGGGTCGCTAGCACCTCAGTTAGCAGTTAGGGCTGGCAGTCGGCAGCTGCTCAGGATGGTGGGTGGGCAGCTAGTTTGGAGTGGAAGGTGGGCAGCAATCTTCTTCAGGGTAGGTAGTCAGCATCTAAGGTTAATGGGCAGACTGGCAGAGAGGCAAAATCTTGGGGCAGGCGGAGGGGGGGGGGGGGGAGAGCCGTGCAGGCTGGCAGGCAGGCATGGTCTTGGGCGGGTGGGCAAAAAGCACTGCAAGCTGGGGGGCAGACAGAATCTTGGGTGGGCAGGGGGAGAGCGGTCCAGGCTAGCTGGCAGGCAGCCTCAGACAGGTGGGCAAAGAACAATTCGGACTGGCAGGCAGTCAGAACCTTAGGCGGGCAAGCGTAGAGTATTGCAGGCTGGCGGGCATTCTGAATCTTGGGTGGGTAGTCATAGGGCAGTGGAGGCAGGAGGGCATGCAGTATCTCAAGCAGGCGGGCATAGAGCAGACTTTCAGGCTTGCAGAATCTTAGCCGGGTGGGCATAGAGCAGTTCAAACTGACGGGCAGATGGAATCTCAGGCAGGTGGGCATAGAGAAATACAGGCCATTTGTAAGGTAGAATGTCATGCTGGTAGGCATAGAGCAGTGCAGAATCTTAGCCGGGAGGCATAAAGCAATTAAGGCTGGCAGGCAGATGGGCATGGAGCAGTACAGTTTGGGGAGGGGTAGACAAAATTTCAGATGAGTGAGTATAAAGAAATACAGGCAATTTGGAAGGCAGAATCTCATGCGGTTGGGCATATAGCAGTTCAAACTGACGGGCAGGCGGAATCTCAGGCAGGTGGGCATAGAGAAATACAGGCAGACTGGAAGGTAGAATTTCGAGTGGGCGACCATATAGCAGTGCAGACTTGTGGGCAGGCGGAATCTCAGGCAGGTGGGTATGAAGCAATGCAGGCTGGTTTGAGTGTAGAATCTCAGGCTGGTGGGTATGAAGCAGTGCAGGCTGGTTTGAGTGTAGAATCTCAGGCAGGTGGGTATGAAGCAGTGCAGGCTGGTTTGAGTGTAGAATCTCAGGCTGGTGGGTATGAAGCAGTGCAGGCTGGTTTGAGTGTAGAATCTCAGGCAGGTGGGTATGAAGCAGTCCAGGCTTGTTTGAGTGTAGAATCTCAGGCCGGTGGGCATAGAGCAGTGCAGGCTTGTGGGCATGCGGATTCTCAGGCAGGTGGGTATGAAACAATGCAGGCTGGTTTAAGCAGGTGGATAAATTTAAAATGAAGGTGAAGGAAGTGATCCATACAATGAACGTAGATTAATGAAAGAAAATTTTCTGGTCTATCAGATATGGAAAATATGTACATTGTCTTGTGGTGTCTTGTTTATTGTCTTATCCGTGGATAACTATTCATGTACAACTTGCCTATACTGTAATGTTCTGTAATGTCCTCAGACTCCAATACGGTCATGAGAGCGAGTATTGTTGTCTTAAAAATGATATAGAATAAAAAATAAAGATAATTTTATAAAAAGTGTAAAATCTCAGGCAGGTGGGCATAGAGCATTGCAGGCTTGTGAGCAGGCGGAATCTCAGGCAGGTGGGTATGAAGCAGTGCAGGCTGGTTTGAGTGTAGAATCTCAGGCAGGTGGGTATGAAGCAGTGCAGGCTGGTTTGAGTGTAGAATCTCAGGCCGGTGGGTATGAAGCAGTGCAGGCTGGTTTGAGTGTAGAATCTCAGGCTGGTGGGTATGAAGCAGTGCAGGCTGGTTTGAGTGTAGAATCTCAGGCTGGTGGGTATGAAGCAGTGCAGGCTGGTTTGAGTGTAGAATCTCAGGCAGGTGGGTATGAAGCAATGCAGGCTGGTTTGAGTGTAAAATCCCAGGTTGGCGGGTATGAAGCAGTGCAGGCTGGTTTGAGTGTAGAATCTCATGCGGGCGAGCATAGAGCATAGGCTGTCGGGCAGGCGGAATCTCAGGCCAGCGGACACGGAGCAGCTCAGCTCAGTGACTGATGATTGAGGCGCTCCTCTTGGCTTTCATCACTCTTTATTTGTGGTGGTACAGGTGCCATCCGCGTGAGCAGCTCATCCCGAGCCTAACACCAGACGGGCAGAGTTGTCAGCAGGCCAGAAAACATCCTGCCTTCTGCGGCCTTTTGTTTCCCCGTAAAACTACCTTCATTTCATCCTCCATTGAGGCCCTTTGTTTAGCAGCACTTTTATATGAAGTCTGTCTTCAGAATCATGGTGAATAACCACAGACGTGTAAATTAGATTAGAAATGCCATGAAATATGGAAAAAAAACCTAAAATACCGACTGCAAGCACCGGTTTTGCTTTTCTATAGCAGTGTTTATTAGCATCTAGAGGGATAAAATACATCGAGATATCCTGTATAGTAATTCTACAAATTTTTGTCAGTATGTGAAAACTGTTAAAGATAATTACTGCATACAAGGTGTGTACAATGAGGAAATTATTGCTGCATGATGCCTGATAGAATATAACAGTATTACCATAGCTGCTGAGTGTAGGTTATGAAAATACTCCATTTATCATTCAGGAGGCTACCTTAACTGTTATGATCTGGTGACTGATACTAGATACCAAAATTGAAGACTGAAGCACTTGTGAAGATTATACAGGAATCAAGAAGGATTAATTGCATTAAAATTAATTATTGATGTTGTTTCTTGAAAGACGTACATAATATTTATTAGCTTTTATACTAAACTTTGTAATTATATTCCTTTGTGTGCATGGAATAAGGTATATATATGCTTTCAGAATGATGCATATCGTCATGAATTCCACAGCCATTAAGGTAAGGCCCGGCGTCCACCTACTACGATATGGCTCTGATATGGTCTACGATGCACCTCCCGATAAAAAAAATCAAAATCGCGTTGGAAGGTCACTTAATATCGGGGCAGTTGACCACGTTTATGTGATTAGGGACCGATAAAAACCCCATACAATGCGTGGTGGATTGGCATGTCTAGACATATTTCTATGATTTTGCACCTTCCCGATATGTCTCCGATTTTGACTTTTAGTATCGGAGCCATATCGGTAGGTCTAAATTTCTATCGTAGTAGGTGGACGCCAGGTCTTACAATGCACTGGAGATCTTGACAATTATCTCGTGTTGAAACAAGGCCCACAACAACAACTATCTCCTCATTCCATACACCACATACTTATTTACAATTCTCCATTTCCTGTCTCCTTCCCAATTTGTCTTCCTTCTCCATTATTTCCAGTAATAGTGGCGACACCAGCGACCATTTGGGGAACTTGATGAGTGGCAGGGCGTGGCCCAGTCTCACAGCCGACAAGGCTGCCTTTCTCAGAGCGGGGACGGAGTGTGTGCCCCGGGGATGAATACTGGTGATTGGTGAATTGACAACTGCAGTGATGAAGAGGCTCTCGCTGGGATGTTTCACTAATGGAGAATTTGGTGTATGGAGTGATTACTTAAAGTACACTCGGGTAAACACTAGAGTCAGAAAGGAGCCATGACAAGTCTAACTCTCGTTCAGTTTCTACTAAGTATATTTTAGCCCCGCTTAAGGGGACCCGCTTAAGGGGCCCCGCTTAAGGGAACACCCCGCTTAAGAGACGGAGTTTGCTCGGAACAGAAGGTGTTCCCTTAAGCGGGGTTTCACTGTACTTCACCATCTAAGTTTGGGAACGCTAATCTGTTAAAGCACTTACAAGTTTCATTTTATATTTCCATAGTAGAGGAGCAGATCTCAAAATTTGGGATTTTTCTTGCCGGTTAACATCCGAACCTTCCTGGTGCACCCCAGAAAATCTCACACTCTCTAAGCGGTATTATGTACAAGGTTCTCACTACGCTGCATGGGAGAGGAATTCTTAATGAACTAGGCTTAGAACCTTGAGAATCCACTTCCCTGCCTCCCGTGCTTAAGATGTACATCAATGAAACCCAAAGATTCCTATAGTCTTAATAATACCACCTAGCGGGAATACTGTGCACTTGGCACCCTAGTGGCTTTATTTGGACTGGGATACAGAATACCACTTAGAGAGTGTGAGATCTTATGAGAGGGGTGTCCATTCCTATCCTCTGTGATATCCATTGCACATTAGTTATATTCTAAATATCTCAGGCCAGCGGACACGGAGCAGCTCAGCTCAGTGACTGATGATTGAGGCGCTCCTCTTGGCTTTCATCTCTCTTTATTTGTGGTGGCACAGGTGCCATCCGCGTGAGCAGCTCATCCCTGTAGTTTTACCATCCGCGTTCACTGAAACTAAAAAATATTCTAAATATACAGTTCTGTCATATTGAAACAGCTAGAAGAGATATTTAGCTAAAGGATATTCATAAAATTGTCATATTTCCATTTTTCTTTTCTCTTCTTGTTCATTTTCTAATTTTTCAATTGCCTGTACTCCTTCATGCCAACTTATTTATGCATTTGGTCTTTGAACAAGCAGACCTCATTGCTCTGCTCTAAATATACATAAAAGAAAGGAAAAAGGTTCGGACGATAAACTTAGTGTTATCGGCCGATCCTTTTCAATTCTCTGTTATCACACTTAGTTATATTAATACTGTTAACTCCTTTAATACAGTAACTTATGTAGGAGATATTTGCATTCATGGAGATGAGGAGAAAACAGGGAGCTGTTTTAAAAGTCGAGTGAGGTCTCGCCAGCGGCACGTCACATTTTGTAAGCGAGAGGCCGGCAACAGCGAGCGGCACCTCAAATCAAAGCGGCAGCAAAACTACTACCAATATCCCATAGAGAGCGGCACCTCCACCTCGACAGCGACGCCTCAAGTTCCATTGTTGGCCTCTCGCATTGGCGATGAGTACTCTCGTTTAGCACCCTCCCGACTTTTGAAACAGCTCCCTGATCTTTAGTGGTTTCCATGCTCTCTTTGAGCATCTTCTAATTCATCTCAATTAAAACATATATAACTAATGAATAAACTTGATGAACACAACTGATATACCTAAGAATACCTAAGAGAATCTAGGCCCCAACCATATATAATGGTTGGGGCTTCGATTCTTTCTGGTACTGCCTATTTGAATCACCTGTAATGTCTACAGTACAATAGAAATATATGACCGCATGAGAAATTGTTTGGATTGAACACCAGTGTTATCATCCGAACTTTTTTTTATTCATCCCAAGAACATGAGGGCTGATTTGCAGTAAATCATATTTAAAACAGTAAAGGCATTATGGAGGGTAATGTTAGAGTCTAGCTACCCAACTATCTAGCTATCTGACAACTGGTTCGTAATCAGTTTACGGTGGGGCGCCTTACAGAATAATATATACGGTTCGAAAATAAATTCATAGCATCTTGAATTTGTGATATACAGCTGAATAGATCAGAAAAAGAATGTGTGGAATTTTCATATACGAACCGTATTCCTTATACCCAATGGACATATATATAGTCTCATATTTCTTGGAAGTGAATTTCCTCGACAGCATTTTACAATGAATCTTATGAATAATTCCAAGTTTTTCCTTTGCCAGTTTTACAGCTTTTACCTATGAAACAATACCACGTACAATCCCAATGCTCTGTGAAATATGTTCACCGTCAGTTTGCTGACTACATTAAGTACGTCAGGTGTTGTTCGCCTTTCATCATTTCTCCATCGGGTGGTACCTTCTGGCCCAGTCGATGCCATCTGCTTGGTCTCCTATATTTGTTCCTGCTCAGATCTGTCATCCTTTTTGTCTCACAGTGAGCAGACCTTCTCTCCCAGACTCTCATCAATCTGCAGTCTCTAATTAAGTCCAAGTTCTCAGGAAAAAGGTAAAGATTGAATAAACCTATTTTACTCGGGCATGTTCCAGGAGAGCATGGCAATGTACAATATCAATGCCTTGGATCAAGTCCATGCACAAAATACCAAATCCAGATAAAACAATATCTTCAAGAACTGCTGTGTGCTGGTAAAAAACAAAAATACAGGGGTCAGTACATGTGCACCAACCACCTTTCGAAGTACAGAGGCACTGGGAGCATGTATCATTACATGTGGGTTACTGGAGAACTGGACCCGAAACGAACTCGACCCGTAGTTGTCAGGATAACTCGAACCGTTTTGGAGAAATCGATTGGAGAATTTGACCCGTTTTGGATACTTAGCAATAAGACAGTTTTATATGGAAGAAAAGTCTGTCTAGTTAAGACAAATTTGTAAACCAGCCTAATTTAGACAAATAAAACAGCGGATATAGAAAATAGGCCCTGTGATGTTTAGGGGTAGGCTTAAGATTAGGGATAGAGATATGGTTAAGGAGAGGACTAGGGGAAGGGGTTTCTGTCGGTTTTCTTCCCCAGAGAAGATCAAATTTGGAGCCAAGATAACATAATTACTACTAAATTTAGTATTTATCCATAGCTGTAATGCGACACCTGAGATTGGAAGATTTAAAATGGGATGAGTGAGAATGCTCATTGGTTGATTTAGTCAAATTATCAGTTTAAGTAACAAGGCCAATACCTGACATATACAGTTGAAATAGTGTATATAATCATATAGAACTGGATCAAGAATTATATGAATAGACAATACAATCAACATCAAGACGAAGCTGAATGACCATTACGGTGCATGCAAATGAGTAGAGTATTGTGTATTTTATGATTTGAGTGCTGTTCTGAATTTATCTCCCCAGTTTTCAATGATATTAAATCCCAATATCAGAATAATTCAAAATACTTCGCAAATCCAGTTCAGAACATCAAAATCTCCATGTTGATGTCTTGTCTTCTCTCTGAAATCCTGGCCGCTGATTGACCAGAACGCATTTGACATCATCTCACATTCACTCTGCCACAGCATTGGTGCAGTATTGTCACTTTACTGGGGTAATCGTTAAGATTGTTTTATGTAATTCCTATGGTTTTATTTGTGACAGAGGTGAGAAAATGCACCCTCACTGATAAATCGATACTGATAGACAGTCGGTGGTACCTCCAAAAATGTCTGCCATTTTCATCGGCCAATGGAAAAGCCGAGTGACGGGTATTGTCTATTTTACGATTTGAGTGCGGTTCTGGATTCATCTCACCCCTTTCTATGACATTAAACATCATCACAATTTCAGAATAATTTGAATATACTTAGCAAATTCATATGACGTCATCTCAAATTCACTACGCCACGGCCATGGCATAGTATTGTCACTTTACGGGGGTGATCTTGAGTATTTTATTCTAATGTTATTCCTATGGCTACACTTGTACCAGAGGTGAGATAATAGACGTTACCTATCGAAACCATAATTCTTGATCCTCCGATCTAAGCTGGGGGAAAGATACATATTACCTGTGAAATGATTAACCCATTCACAGCGGGTGATGCCATAGGGCATCAACTGTGCTGGGACGGGTGATGCCATATGGCAACAACCGTGCCAGAAATATTGGTTATGTAATCATGAAATTTTTACAGAATATAGATGCAACACCCAGCTAATGATTCTTGGTGAAATGGATAATAAGATTAATGATTGCACATGTTATCACGACCTAAACTATAGAACTACCACAATAGGCCTGAGACCTCCCGCACTCTGGCGGTATACATTAGCACTAGTACCCGCCCTTTACCACACACTATTGCCACAGGTACCCGCCCTTAAAGGGTTAAAGAAGCACATATGTATTTATATTGCAGATCTTATCCGTGAAGGGCTGACTCGGCTAAGGAGTTCTCTACTCCTACAATCTACCTGCATTCTAGTGCCAACTTACTCCGGTAAGTATCCTATATCCAGCAGCTAATTCACTGTGATACATCAATGTACTATACTTGACCCGACGCTTGCACCTTCCCGAGATCAGGCATTAACACCAGAAACATAGAAAGCCAGCCTTGACTGCTGGCTTATCGAACTAGCCCATTAGTCTCAGGTAATATATCCATAGAGTTTACTGGAACACAGCCACAAGGAACATGTATTTAAGACATATCCTACAATTTACAATGCTGCCACCAGGTGGTTTTTAGATATTGATGATTAATCGTCCAAACTGTTTGGAGTGATTTATTTTAATGCCGAATCAGTAAAATATTACGTTCTGTCCACTTTGACCTCAGACAAAAGGTACAATCGACACGTTTTCATTTCCTCTTTTTGTACTGAAAATGTAGTTCATACAGAAAAAAGGACAGGGACCTCTGGTTCTAAAGACATAAGTCAATATTATTATACTCCTACTACATTCTGTGAACGTTTTAACCCGTAACACACACATATATATACACAAAAATACATATGTTACTATTCCTGCAATTAGAATATAATCATTAGGTACAAAAAAGAATTTAATAGACTTATACAGGAGAATAAACTAATCTTTCCTTAAGGTCTTCAAAACGTGGCCTAAATTTGTCCCGAAAAATAGTTTTGAAGAAGACTGCCCTCTTAATTAGAATTCATTTCGTTGAAACCTAATCCTATCCATGATTGGAAATTGCAGAAGAAGTATCTTTTTGTGGTCGGCTACTAATTGAGATGAAGGATCATTCCTGGTAAAGCAATCAACAACGTCCCAGCAGTAATTACGGAATGAAATAATTAGGTATGACAAAAAACTACTTCTCCGATTTCCTAACATAAATGTAGTCCTATTTCTGGAGACATCCATTGTATCCAAGATGTTGTTATCAGTTTTAAGCTGCATGTTCTCATTTTATTTTGCTATTTGGAGCCTTGGCAACCAAAACAAATCAATAACATTAGTCGCTGTTTGAAGTCACTTAGAAGCGTACTAGGAAGGAATGTATTTAATTTAAAAGAAAACGTAATAGTTGGTTAAGAATAAGCGACATGTAAAGACTTCAAGACATTACTGGCGAACTAAAGATGGATGGAACAGGAAACCTGGGGCCCGTTTAATAACGAATGTCAACGAAAGTACAGGATACAAGGAGTCCTCATACGAAGGGTTATCATTTAATAATAATATAAAACTCGTTCGGTAAGGCTATCCTTCCTTGCCAAGGGTCATTCATGAGAGTTGCCTAAAGGTGCACCCCTCTCATGAGATCTCACACTCTCTAAGTGGTATTCTGTATTCCAGTCCAAATAAAGCCACAAGTACACAGTATTCCCGCTAGGTGGCATAATTGAGATTATAGGAATCTTTGGGTTACATTGATGTGCATCTTTAGCACGGGAGGCAGGCCAGTGGATTCTCAAGGCTCTAAGCCTGGTTCATTTAGAATTCTTCTCCTATAGAGCGTAGTGAGAGTACAGAATAGGACTTAGAGAGTGTGAGATCTTATGAGAGGGCTTCAGCACTATCGTCCGTACAGAATCTTGTACAATTGTCGTGCAATTGACCTACTTGCACGTGCTACACATTTTCTATATAAACGCCGATACACACCAAGCAACGCAGTGGTTCGGCTGAGACAAGCAGGCTGAGTTTTGTAGTCCCTGTCTATGACATATTTTATTAGCTACCTTTTGCCACCACAGACACTTGTACGGTACCTTTTCTACGTAGGTTATTATACATAGGCCCAGAACTTTACATTATGATATACCGAAAAAATTACATACGCATGTGAGCGTTGTCAATGAAAGCAACTACTACAGGGAAAGAGCATTGCCCATTGTAGGTAAAACACATTTGAAATGCATATACCAATACCAAACCTAATTATTCAATTCAATTACCCTTTCCTCAAACAACTAGGAGCCAAAGGTATATTCATCACAGATGAAGGAGGGTGCAATTATAAATGAATAACAATCAAAAGGTTCGAGTTAGATTTAACCTATGGATAGTTTTCTGTAACCCACTTGCATCCAGTCAAATTGCCATTTCTGCAATTGCCTGAGTCTATGATCCAAACACATCAAGTACCAGTAGGTCTTGAGGTATTTTGGTCTTGTGTGATTGGTCATGGTCAGCTGGGTACGCCTCTATAAGACCTTGAAACACTGGCTCCCTGCTCTGTTCTCACTATCACAGTGAATAGCATGCAGGTAGTGAAGGGATAGTTTTCTGGAAGCACACTTAAAGTTCAGTGTCACCACTCTAACCTCTAGATGATGTATTTGGCGCGTACAAGCACGCTCTAATAAAATACTTTCTTGTTTTGCATGCTATAAGATGAAGTGTTTCCTGTACCTCATCCACTTGTTTTATTAGAGCGAACTTGCACACGCTAAATACCTCATCTAGAGGTTAGAGTGGTTACATTGAAGTGTGCCCAGCTGACCATGACCAATCACTCAAGACCAAAATACCTCAAGACCCACTGTTGCTTGATCTGTTTGGATCCTAGATAGGCAGTTGCAGAAATAGCAAGTTGACTGGGTGCAAGTGGGTTACAGAAAACTATCCATAGACTGAATCTAACCCAAACTTTTTAATTCTTATTCATTTATAATTGCACGCTCATTTATCTATGATGAATATCCTATTTGCTTCTAGTTACATCTTAAATCATAGGAACAACTCGAATCAGACACGTCTGTCCCAGTTGAGTATTTAAAGCAAGGAGAAACCTTCTTCCCTCACCCATTTCGATCTCCCCCAGACACAACACTGAAAAAGAGAACCAATACTGAAATGAAACTGACGCCACCTACTAGGATTCGCTCGGGGTCATTTGTGTTTCACTGCAGACATGTTGGTTTTAAAGCACCAGCCCTGAAAACATGGTGCGGGATTCAAATGGTGCTGAGTTGAAAGGAGTCTGTGGGATGTCCTATTTCCGTTTTAATGTTCACCCTCAGTGTGCGAAGAACGGAGGCAGTGATGGGCCCTGATTGCCTCGTTTTCAGACTGCTGCTTCTTCCCCTCATGCTGGGGGCCATTGAATAAACGACGAACGACAAAAAAGTATCTTAGAATTGTCTTTGAGGCCATAGTGATGTTTGAAATTATGTGTTGTAAGCATAAGATGTTTTGATGATAAGAGTAATCTAAAGCTCTTTGAATGTGTTGTATATAAGTATTTTTATTTAGGAAGTATTTTCTGTTTTGTCATGCATTACTGAATGGGAAAAATCACAGCAGTGCCAAAAATGAATAAACTTTTCAGAATTGTTTTTGGGCCCATAATGTTGAGTAAAATAATGTTTTTGATGATAAAAGTAATCTAAAGCCTTTACAAGGTGGTGTCTACAAATACGTTCATTTATATATTCTGTCTTGTCTTGTCAAAGATGCCATTTATCGTTTGAGCTATTGTATCGTTCAGACCAGCACCAGAAACGAACGAACTTTATTCAACAGCTACCAGATTTCTTCATTTCCAGCCTTCTGTTTCTTTGTCTCATGCTGGGGGCCATTGAATAAACTGCGAACGGCAGAAAAGTATCTTAAAATTGTCTCTGGGGCTATATTATTGTTTAAAATAATGTGTTGTAAGCATGAGATGTTTTGACGATAAGAGTAATCTAAAGCTCTTTGAACGTGTTGTATGAAAGTACGCTCATTTAGAATTTTGTTCTGTTTTGTCATACAACACTGAATGGGAAAAACTCGTTCTTCATCGTTAAAGTTATCATATCGTCCAACACCAGCACCAGAAACGAATAAACTTTTCAGAAATGTATGGGGCCATACAGTTGTAAACAATAAAGTGTTGTAAGCTTTTTTTATTTTGCTAATTCAACTCAAAATGGGAAGGAACTTATATATAATAGTTTAATTCCCTTCAGAATTACAGACGGGGTAAATCTTTAAACATGTATTCCTGCATCAACTCACTTCAAATATGATGGTATGTATTTTAACGGACAACAACAATAAGGTCATATCTTCTTAAAACAACAAAAACCATAAGAAGTCACTCTTTATGTACCCGTATTATACGACATCTTGGTGTAGACAAATGACTCCACAAAAAATCCTGATAATTTCCGTCATAATTGAACATGTGAGCCTAACATTGACATCATATCAATAATCCAGTGTGTTAACCCTTTAAGGGCGAATGATGCCTTGAGGCATCATCCAGGCCAGGGCGAATGATGCCAACAAAAAAATAGTGGCAGGATATTAATGAAATTTTCCCAGAATATATGTATAATAGCATTATTGATATTTCTATTCAAAAGAAATAAAATATTTAAGATTATATATCATATCACATGATTAAACAATTGAATTGTGGGTTTTAACGACTGTGTGCCCGTCCCCTAGCGGTATAAAGTGCCACCAGCACCCGTCCTTCAGGCGGTAGCTTGGCCACAGGCACCCGTCCTTAAAGGGTTAAATAGAAAAAAAGAGAAATTGTTTAATAATGCAAGGTTTTGTTTAGTATCCTGCAGGCCCTACTTGGGGTTCACCACAAGGTGAACTGTGGCAGAGTGTCTGAATCATTGAGCGATACTCTCCTACACCTGTATACGCAGAGGGTGCCGCTAGAATCTAATAGCAGGAGGTACTCGGGTGTAGGCAGGGAAATGGAAGAGACATCACACCCCCAGTGGCGGAGCAATCGGGGTGCAGAGCCTTTCTCACGGCTAATACCATTATTCTGTGTCAGTATGGCTAACCGCTTTATCAGTCATTCGCCCACCTTCGCGCTACATCTACACCCGGAGTTATAGGACCCAGAGACTCAGAGATGAGGGCAACGCCTTCCTTTTTTGGTATATCAGTGATTTGGGTTCATGGTGTTTACTTCGTTTTATGTTACTGGTGGTAGTATAAAAATCTGAAGTCATTATATGAGTATTGCGTTTCACAGTAGCAATTTTTCAATCTATATAAATTTCTATTTGTATCTATTCATCTATTTTGTTTTAATAATTTTTGCTGTTGTGTGAGGTTTGGAGTTGAGCGATCCCTTATTTCATTCATTTCTACATTTCTTCTTATCTATTTTTGTTGTTGTGTGGGGTTTGGAGTTGAGCAATCCTTTATTTCATTCATTTCTACATGTCTTCTTATTTATTTTTGTTGTTATGTGGGGTTGGGAGTTGAGCATACTTCATTTCTGAATGTCCTCTCATTATCCATGCGTTTATGATATCTATGCACGCACGTTTCTTATTTCTTTGGTAGTTTTATTTTTGTGGATCGTCTACCATTTTCCCTTTCATTTGATAACTTGGATTTGCAATGCTGAATAATACTTTTGATATCATGAGAAAACGTGGTCACTGACTGTATGGTTGGGATGGGTTTGAAACACAAAGAATAGACAGCATAAAGAAATAGCCATTCCTATATACCCATTTTTCCGAACATTTTATAATGACATACCGCTGCTGGGGGTGCAGTAATTATGAGTTATGTATCGAGGGTGACGTTTTCGTCCCGGGCTGATGTTTTCCTCCTGGGCTAACCATGTGATATAAATAGCGCCGGGACGAAAACATAGCTGTTGCAGCTACTCGATAAGGGTGACCATTTTTCTTGGTGCTATCATAGGTAAAGAAATAGCCATTTTTATCGATATTTTAAGGCATGTAGGAATAGGGAAACTATGTTCCGGTGAGCCAAAGTCAAAATTACTCGGTAAGGCTCGGAAAAATTACTGCCCGTGGCCATAGCCTTGGGCAGTAATTTTGCCGAGCCTTACCTCGTAACTTTGAACTTTTACTCACCGGAACATAGTTTCCCTCTATTCCGATGAAATTAGTATCAAAAGGGTGTTTTTAAGGATTTCAAGCTACTTGATAATAAGGGGACTGTGTTAGTGTGTTTAGATCATGTCTGTCGTCTGTTGAACAACCTTTGTCTGCGAAAAGGTCAGTGTACAAGGAGACCATGTATACATGAAGGCCATTCTTTAACGATATTCAAGCTTGTTCGGCTATATATAACACTGTTCTACCTGAACAAAGTTCGTCCAAAAGAGTTGAATAAAGTTGACCCACATCGTCCCTGGGTCTCGGTAGCGTACAGAAAAAGGTCTTCATGTATGAACCTAATCTATTCAACAGGCCTCAGTCCCTTGTTGTTTTGGTTGGAAATTTAGAATATTTCCGAGACAAAACAGCACGGAACTGGGGACTGTTTCACTGGTTTCGTGACAAAAGTGTTAGACGGACATGAAAAGCGGAACCAAGAGTGCAAGCAAGAACAGACAAAACGAAGTCTAATGTCTTAGAGGGGGCGTCCACCAACTACGACAAGGCTGCGACAACGGCTTTCCGACAGGGTCCACGACAGCTCTACGATTAGAAGCCTTGTCGTAGCCTTGTCGTGGTTGGTGGACCACAGTTCCCGACAAGAGGCTACGACAAGGCCACGACAGGCTACGACATGAAGCTTGTCGGGGGCCTGTCGGGGGCCTTCTGACAAGGTTACGACAAAATCGAACATGTTCGATTTTGGTGGCGTGTCGTGGCGTGTCATGGCGTGTCGTGAGGTTGTCGCAGAGGTCTATGATAGAATATTTAGGTGGAGCGTGCACTTCCCGACAGGCTGCGACAAGGGGTCACGACAGCCCCCCTTCTCACGACAAGGCTGCGACAAGGCTGCGATTGGAACTTTCTTGTTGGCGTGTGTCGCAGCCCTGTCGTGGTTGGTGGTCGCACCCCCTAATTCTTATGAAACCAGACACACCGTGTTTGGGGTCTGTCTTGCCCTGAAGGCAGCTACTTGTGTTTTCACGAAACTAGTCAACTCCAATCTGTCCGTATGATGTCACAGACGCCATCTAGACATGTCACGAAACTAGTGAAACAGGTCCTTGATCCCATTTATCTTAGTTTCCCTTTATTACAATGCGTCAGCCACATAGTCGATACGCCCACTAGATTCAGAAACAGGTGAATATTATGTATACAGATCCCTCAGCCGCATCCAACAGCATTTTCTAAAGTAACCATAAGCTTTGCATTAGAGTGTAATTGTTAGTTGTGTTGATACCTTAAAACTAAAGCTATAGTCTAAAACATGAGGCGTGGTCCTAATATGCAGCGTTGGCAGCACGGCTAATGTCTCACAGGGGAAGCGCCCATGGCAGGATCCTTCCTCGCTACGGTCTGCGGGAAGCTGCATCTGTCTAATGCCTTCTATCTATAGGACGATAGAGTGGTGTTTCAGCAAATATATCTATCCCCTGAAAGGTCATGCTTGTCAGCAACACAACCCCTTTCAGCCAAAACTCACTGTGTCCCTTGAAAAATAACCCCCTTCTTCCCACCTAAGATGATCATTCAGGAAACCCAATTGTTCCCTCAGTAGGAATCCTCGCTCCTTTTCCTTGATACCCAAGTCAATATTTTCTGTTGTTGTTTATTTCTGGAGGGTCCATTTTGTCACCGCCGCATGCAGACTAAGGGGTAAGGGGGGGAGGATGTTGGGATTGAAAGAAAACCTGGCCAAAGGTAGTCTGACAGACGTCAGCGGTAATGTGCCCAGGGGTATAAGCATCTCATATTGCCTTCCTCCGCCACTACCTGTCCTACCTCCTTCCTGTTGCATATCAGCAGGAAAGGAACTCTATCTGATTGCCCGCTGCTGGATTGTATGCATGCCCTTTGGAGAATCGTTATTTCTGGCCTCCAACTTGAGATATATATGCCATAAACGTATTTGGTGGACTGTGATATTCCTCTCGTCTTGACGCATGACACCTCCCGACGTTGTCTTATTAGCATCGTTACTATTTTGGGAATCTACCAATATATATCGCTTAAATCTGAGCTTAAGATGAAAGTTTTATTTTTTACAGCGGGATTCCGTCTAAACTTCTGTTCCTGCCCCAGTATAGTGATTTACAGATATTTCTTTTGATAAAGCATCGACAGAAAATTATCAAGAAAGAGAAACGCTGAAAAAAAAACCGATTCCCAAATGATGTTTAACGCATTCACAATATAAAGAGAGATATTTCATAATTGAATAATACAAAGTACATTTACCTGCTCACGTAAAACTAAGAATCGCAAATACATATCTTCATGTTTAATTCAAAACGAATTAAATACAATTCTAAAGCCCTTTGTACTATGCTAGAGGATCCCTGTTTAGATTACACTCTAGAAAATGCATCCACAGATTGTATATAATTAACAGTGTCCATGAAAACGGCGGGAGTATTCGCCTACGGAATGACTTCTATTCTCCACTAGATCCTTTTTATTACATTTGTGGTTCAGTCCGGTTTAAAGGGGTGCCGAATTAGTAGCCGGATTCTCGCCGATTCGCAGATTCTTATAGGATGCCGTATATTTTGATTGAGAATTCGGCCTGGTGGAGCACCCCCTTAGGAGAGCCATTCTTATACTTTACCACCCCTTGTAGAGTAGACCATTCAAGCTAAGTGAGGTAACTGGAAAGACAAACTGCCGGGACATCAAAATTCGAAAGTTGAAATGAAACTTCCAAAATTGTAAATTTTACATGTTCTACTTAACAAGTCTCTCCTTCCTTGAATATATACGTCTGTTCAGCAGATTTTCTCCAATTGCAAAGTCAGTGATACAAAGAAGATGGGGCTCAGGATGAAAATATTGGGGATAAGTATTTAAATTTTCTTGCGGAAGAAGCCATTTAGTATCAACCGTGCTGGGGCAACTGATGCCAAATTCCATTTTCTACAAGATTTATGAAATAATTCATTTTAGATGAAAAATATTTCTGGCAACAACAAGATTCTTCAGGTCGTGTAACCCGGTGTTTACACTAGACGATTATGACCGGCGACTCTGGCATTATGCAGCTCCTGATGACCTTCAGGCATAAAAGGCTAGAAATCGTCTAATGAAAACGCCAAGCGTGTGGTTACTGTAGATCTTATATCACATTACTCAATTTGGCACCACTTCACAACTATTGGACACGCTCTGATGCCCGCGACTATTTCAAGCGGGAATTTAATTAGTCGTCTAGATAGGCGGTGATTCTGTGCCGTTAGTGTGAACGCTCAAGGAAATTCTGAGCTCGACGATTTTTGCAGTGGACATTGCCCCACCTGACGACTATTGGACTGATGATTTACAGTCACCACCTATTTAGTCGTCTAGTGTAAACACAGGGTAACATGAACATTTTAGTGACTTCCTTATTGCATCCTCTCCCCCTCAAGGCATAATAGAGGGAAACTATGTTCCAGTGAGCAAAAGTTCAAAGTTACGAGGTAAGGCTTGGAAAAATTACTTTTTCCAAGCCTTACTGAGTAACTTTGACTTTTGCTTACCGGTACTTGGTTTCCCTATTCATATATACCTTCAAATATCGATAAAAATGCTCAATTGTTTACCTGAAAGACTTCCGAAGCAAATGGCCACCCTTTTCGAGTAACCACAACAGCTACTGTTTCGTCCCGCTGCTGTATTGAATCACGTGATCAGAGCGGGACGAAAACGTCAGAGCGGGACGAAAACATAAGAGCGGGACGAAAACGTGAACCTCGACACATAACTTATTTTTAATGCACCCCCCAGCAGCGGTATGTAACTCTAGTTAGTTCAATAATGGGTATATAGGAATATGGAATTCCCTCTATCCTGCTGTCCTGGAAAGGGTTAAAGGTGTAAGATCACCTTGAATTCCAAACGGGACTCTATATGTGACCCTTGCACAAAACACGTACACCTCCCAATGATGACCCTCCCATGAACCGTCTTTTCGGCTATGATTTACAACCTCTGATGTCAGGACCCTCGTCATACGGTTTAAAACCTGACTCCAGCCGATCCATCACGATTCTAATCCCCGGGGCTGGAATCTTCCTACTCCTCCGGTTGTCGCTGGAGGTCTCGTGCGTGGCGTGGCAAGGTGTGACATGACTCACTCTCCCAGCAGATCTTTCATAGTGCTTGGGTTAGTAATCTCTGCTCCAACCCATTGTAATGTCCTGGTGTTTACATCCGTATCGTAACCACTTATTATAAAGGAAACCTATAAAAGTTTAGAGTCTGTGCTTGTATCCCATCGAGCTTGAATCACGCAGTAATTCACATGGTGAGACCGCATGAATTGCATAGCGATCCAAACTGTAATCTGTTTCTGAATTTATCTCAACTTTCTCATTGACTAATGGGCTAACATTTGTGACATATTCCCCCATTGGATATTTTTGCTAAATATCTCAAGGGCGTTGGATACGAGGAAAAAAAGTATCAGGGTTGAAATAAATTGGTGTTCATGTAAAGAGATTAATCATCAAAGTTGTCCGTTGTTTATATGGCAGATCTTATATGTCAAATCTGCAGCAAGCTGCCCCCTATGCATTGTATATAAACTCCCCCAGATGTCTCTAGAGTCAGTCCTCTGCTGGCACATGTACAAAGTACTGGAATGATTTGACTCCCTTACTTTTAAGGTTCACAGCTAGCTAGTCTGGACCTCTAGACTCAACAGCATGCTATACTGGAAGAGAAGCATATGCTACATTCTGATATCACAATATTGGAAGGGTAAAAACAGCGCAGATAGCACATTAGTGTTAATAGAGCTTTACTGACATACCACTAGTATCTCATTCAACTAATAACTTATATAGTGTGAATTTACACTTTATGAAACTGCCACTTCGAATGCTACTTGATGTTCACTCAGCGTCACCTCGTTCATACCGTTCCGCATCAAACTCGTGGAGAACTAAAAAATATACACAAAAATGTGCAGGAGTAGGCTGCATTCATATCAGATACAACCACAGGTATATATATATAACCCTTAACATATTATTAGACAATACATATGCGGGAGATTCTGCCCCTAAAGACCCGTTCCCATTGGCCGGAGTAAATGGTGTAGACTTTTTTGTGTTCTCCTAATAGCTTATTTACATTGGCCATCATTAATATACAGTCAGGAACCACCGTTGAGCCTTTAGCACTGCTGACGCAAAATTTAAATAGGCTATTAGGAGAAAAATCTACACCGTTTTTGTCGGCCAAAGGAAAGAGGCCTAAACATATACCTTAGTGCAGAGATACAAGCAGGGTGCTGGATATCTGCTCGGAGAGTTCAGCTGGGGTGCAGATCTCAGGGGTGAAGAGACAACACCATGCGGTATCTCAGGTCAGCCTAATCCATCATAATCCCTCACAGCCCCAGCCCCTATTTGTCTACCAAAGGAGGCTGGCCCACGACATGGCTGGTCTCCATGTAAATCGTTGGATAGACTTACTCAAGTCTCTGATTATGGAAACTCATGATTGACTTTTTAGGGGCGAATGATGGCTTGAGGCATCAACAGTCCCAAGGGGAATGGTGCCTTAGTTTTACACAAGGAAATAATGGAGCAGATATCTGACCAGTAACAAGAAACTCTGCATGGAGAGTGCTGAACGAGCATTTCATTAACCAGCGCCAGAAATCGGACACCATAACCGATTTGACCAGTCCCTGTACCGAGAAGAGGAGGGGTGGGGTAAGTGGAGGGATACAGGGACTGGGGCCAGTGTCGAGGAGAGGAGGGGTGGGGTAGGTGGAGGGATGCAGGGACTGGGGCCAGTGTCGAGGAGAGGAGGGGTGGGGTAGGTGGAGGGATACAGGGAATGGGGCCCATGTCGAGGAGAGGAGGGGTGGGGTAGGTGGAGGGATACAGGGACTGGGGCAAGTGTCGTGGAGAGGAGGGGTGGGGTAGGTGGAGGGATACAGGGACTGGGGCCAGTGTTGAGGAGAGGAGGGGTGGGGTAGGTGGAGGGATACAGGGACTGGGGCCAGTGTCGAGGAGAGGAGGGGTGGGGTAAGTGGAGGGATACAGGGACTGGGGCCAGTGTCGAGGAGAGGAGGGGTGGGGTAGGTAGAGGGATACAGGGACTGGGGCCAGTGTCGAGGAGAGGAGGGGTGGGGTAGGTGGAGGGATACAGGGACTGGGGCCAGTGTCGAGGAGAAGAGGGGTGGGGTAGGTGGAGGGATACAGGGAATGGGGCCCGTGTCGAGGAGAGGAGGGGTGGGGTAAGTGGAGGGATACAGGGACTGGGGCCAGTGTCGAGGAGAGGAGGGGTGGGGTAGGTGAAGGGATACAGGGACTGGGGCCAGTGTCGAGGAGAGGAGGGGTGGGGTAGGTGGAGGGATACAGGAAATGGGGCCCGTGTCGAGGAGAGGAGGGGTGGGGTAGGTGGAGGGATACAGGGACTGGGGCAAGTGTCGAGGAGAGGAGGGGTGGGGTAGGTGGAGGGATACAGGGACTGGGGCCAGTGTCGTGGAGAGGAGGGGTGGGGTAGGTGGAGGGATACAGGGACTGGGGCCAGTGTCGTGGAGAGGAGGGGTGGGGTAGGTGGAGGGATACAGGGACTGGGGCCAGTTACCAGGAGAGGAGGGGTGGGGTAGGTGGAGGGATACAGGGACTGGGGCCAGTGTCGAGGAGAGGAGGGGTGGGGTAGGTGGAGGGATACAGGGACTGGGCCCAGTGTCGAGGAGAAGAGGGGTGGGGTAGGTGGAGGGATACATGGAATGGGGCCCGTGTCGAGGAGAGGAGGGGTGGGGTAAGTGGAGGGATACAGGGACTGGGGCCAGTGTCGAGGAGAGGAGGGGTGGGGTAGGTGAAGGGATACAGGGACTGGGGCCAGTGTCGAGGACAGGAGGGGTCGGGTAGGTGGAGGGATACAGGGACTGGGGCCAGTGTCGAGGAGAGGAGGGGTGGGGTAGGTTGAGGGATACAGGGACTGGGGCCAGTGTCGAGGAGAGGAGGGGTGGGGTAGGTGGAGGGATACAGGGACTGGGGCCAGTGTCGAGGAGAGGAGGGGTGGGGTAGGTGGAGGGATACAGGGACTGGGGCCCGTGTCGAGGAGAGGAGGGGTGGGGTAGGTGGAGGGATACAGGGACTGGGCCAGTGTCGAGGAGAGAAGGGGTGGGGTAGGTGGAGGGATACAGGGAATGGGGCCCATGTCGAGGAGAGGAGGGGTGGGGTAGGTGGAGGGATACAGGGACTGGGGCAGTGTCGAGGAGAGGAGGGGTGGGGTAGGTGAAGGGATACAGGGAATGGGGCCCATGTCGAGGAGAGGAGGGGTGGGGTAGGTGGAGGGATACAGGGACTGGGGCCAGTATCGAGGAGAGGAGGGGTGGGGTAAGTGGAGGGATACAGGGACTGGGGCCAGTGTCGAGGAGAGGAGGGGTGGGGTAGGTAGAGGGATACAGGGACTGGGGCAAGTGTCGAGGAGAAGAGGGGTGGGGTAAGTGGAGGGATACAGGGACTGGGGCCAGTGTCGAGGAGAGGAGGGGTGGGGTAAGTGGAGGGATACAGGGACTGGGGCCAGTGTCGAGGAGAGGAGGGGTGGGGTAGGTAGAGGGATACAGGGACTGGGGCAAGTGTCGAGGAGAGGAGGGGTGGGGTAAGTGGAGGGATACAGGGACTGGGGCCAGTGTCGAGGAGAGGAGGGGTGGGGTAGGTAGAGGGATACAGGGACTGGGGCCAGTGTCGAGGAGAGGAGGGGTGGGGTAGGTGGAGGGATACAGGGACTGGGGCCCGGGTCGAGGAGAGGAGGGGTGGGGTAAGTGGAGGGATACAGGGATTGGGGCCAGTGTCGAGGAGAGGAGGGGTGGGGTAAGTGGAGGGATACAAGGATTGGGGCCCGTGTCGAGGAGAGGAGGGGTGGGGTAGGTGGAAGAATACAAGGATTGGGGCCCGTGTCGAGGAGAGGAGGGGTTGGGTAGGTGGAAGAATACAAGGACTGGGGCCAGTCTAATCGTTGGAGTGTGGTCTTGTCAACGGGCCATAATGGAGGATCTTTACAGATGCTATCTGGCGGGGATACAAATGCTGATGATGGTAATGTTGTACTTGTCGACTTTTGGCTCGACCGATGGACCTCATATAGGTACTCACTTTGTCCTCGCCATGACAGGGTAAACAAGGATGCATATCAGATATTGATCCAGGTACCTACTTGTGACCAGGAGAAAATGAGATCAAGGGGAACAGAGGATAGAGAGAGAAAAGAGGCAGAGGTGGAGGGAGAGGAAATTTAATGAGTGGGTATTTTAGTGAAACATTTTCACTTTGTTCCGACAAGGTTGAAGTCCTTGTGTTTTATGAAATTATCATATATACCTGTGCCAGTATGTTACATAAATACCAACATCTGCTAGGGTATTAGTATCAAATATATACCGGCAGAGTATGGCGGTATAAAATGATGTACCACCTTAGTTTGATTAAAACTCCTACTTATGACGTGCTTATGACGTGCTGGCAGTGACTTGGAGCACTCTGCTCTTTTATGCATGCAACGGATCACAGGAGTTGAAGGAATAAAAGAGAAAAATATGTGCTTAGAGCAGTTTCTGTACTTGACTTTCACTAAGATGTTAACAGATATACCATTGCACTTTGAATCCAGACGTTTTTATTTCTTTATGTAATTCATCAAATACTTACATTTGAAGGTATATAAAAAATAAAAATGTGTTACTTTACTGGTACATACTCACATATCTTTTTCTTCTGATAAAAATATTCCACTAGCTCTGCGACCTCGTGGAATATTTTTTCAAAAGTATGTACCAGTAAGGTATATACAATTTAGCTTAATATCGAACTTGTTCTACAAGCTCGCACTACAACCTTGCCATCACTCATCAAACCCATTGAATATTTTCATCAAAATAGATGAGGGATGCAGAATGTCCTGATAAGGTAAATACGTCTCACTTGAATGACATACCTAGAAATTGTTTTAATTATTTGAATATCTTTCTGATGCCATTGAACTAGTATCAAGAATGTGCTGGGAGGCCGAATCATATAAAAACTCAATTGGGGCATGTTTGGATCTATCCGTCGGAGCACAATATACTCGGATGGAGAAATTACCAAAACTATAGCAGAGTGTAATGTTTAGAGACCAAGACCTTAGGGTAAGGTGGAGTGTTTCTTTCACACTCTCATTTATCTCAAGATATTTATCTTTGAGTTTTCCAATTACTATAATTCATTTCAACTTTCGAGATATGTTATATATAATACTATGGCTTAATAGATAGATAAAGTAGATTATTATGAGATAGTTAAGTGTTCGGGTAGGTTGTATATCAAGATATAACACAGTTATGTATATATGAATTAATTATCACTAATATCATACCATTATTGACAGCTGTATACCTTACTGCAGTTTCCTGATATTGTCTCCATGGTAAGCACTGTGGTGAGAATGTACCAATTTCATCACATTGTTTATGACAGGTTGTTGAATTTATAAATATTACATCTAGATACATAACACTGAACATAAAACAAATAACAATTTCTTTTCAGTTTTCTAAATTTAATTTCTTTTATTGGGGTTGATTCACAAATACATGTCAAACCCCCCGGAATGGACTCTAGATTGAAATGCCACTTTGTGCACATCACATCTGAAACTAGCTACAATTGATATCCATCGCCAAGAAAACATTGATACCCCCATTGACTGCCACATTGTTTCCACAAAGTGTAATTTTATAAGAGATCCATAGGAAAAAAGGGAAATAAAGAACAAAATAGATAAGATATTATGACGTGGCCCTTTGAATGATATTCAACTGCTTAATTTATATTTTACAAACTGAATCTTCAGTAAAAAATGAGCCACATCAGAAAACCAATTTGCACCATCAACAAGCCAAAGGTATATAATCTTATACCTGTGCACAAACTTCTATACAGTATCTGCCCATTGCTGGGCATGACATATAAAGTATGTTCGAGCTCACTGTCACAACCCTGAAAAGCGAGCACCCTCAGATCAGGGTCAAAGCGCATGCTTATGCAGGGCGACCACTTAAACGTTAGTTAAAATGAACAATTTAGGATAAAGGGAACCATACCGAGCAAAAGTGTCCGATAACTCAGGTTGTTCACATACTTGTGGTGTCCGTTAAACGGGGTTTACTGTATATGATGATAAAGAAACATAATTACTGAGACCAGAGCAATGGCTGTTCTCTGACCTTCGTCCTGCAAATTTGGCACTCTTCATATAAAGCATCACACCATATGATTATTGGATGGAAGATCCCAAACACTCATTACTACAGGCTCAGTCAATATGTTTCCTCATAGTGCCAGTATACACAGGTAATCCACCTAGATCTCATTTCAGACATCGATACTTGCTTTTGGCATCAGACTAAACTGGCGTTTACATTAGGCGACTAAAATAAGTGCCGACTGTATATCATGAAGCCAGTAGTCGTCAGGTGGTGACAATGTCCACTGCAAAAGTCCTCAACCCCAGAATGTGCCTGAGTACTTACACTGATGACTTAGTTTTCACAGAATCACCACCTGTATAGATGACTTATTAAGAGTGGCTTGAAATAGTCGCAGGCACCAGAGCCTGTCCAATAGTTGTCAGGTGGTGCCTAATTGTGTAATCTGATATAACTAGTTGATCTGCAGTCACCACACATTTGGCGTTTACATTAGACAATTTCTATTATTTCAATGCTGAAAGTTGTCAGGAAGCGAAAAATACCAGAATCACCAGCCAGAATTGTTTAGTGTAAAAGCTGGGTTAAATAGCATCCTCCAAAAACCTAAGGTTAATGAAATATATCTCTATACACTGAGACGTTTGTGTTTTTCTGTCTGGAAGCATGTACTGGCAATGGATATTGTAGTGCATTTTCCACTTTCTGAAACCGTGATTAAGAAGAATCTTTATCAGGTTGAATACACCTGTTGTTTCTCCCTTTCCTCGGTGGATTTCAAATCCAAGTTGTTTGATGTTTCGCAGAGTACCATTGGCTGCCATATTTGGTAATGCCTGCCACTCCGACCACTCAATATCCATCTTGAAGTAATCAATGATTGTCTGGAAGATCAACAGAGTAAACAAAAGGGAAACATTTGTGATTATTATTTCAGTATATGTCACTCCTACTATGTCATATGCCTGAAGGACCTGGATTTGAAGGCACATGCTCCTAAAGGGGGGACTTTCCACTTAGCCAACATACTACTTCTGGTAAGTGATGTCAACAGCCATGAAAAAGTTTAATGTTGTGCACAGTAGATTTAACACTGTAAAAATGTTAAGTACTACAAATGATTAAATACTCTGTACACTTCATTTTGTATCTTTAAGTGACTTTGGCACAAAAGTAAAATCACTTATCGGAGACACTTAATATGTCATGAATTGGTACACTGGAAGCTGAATCAGCCTATATATATATAACAGGATATAGGCAAAAAAAGGAAAACGACACCACTAGGATGAGCAGGACTAGATATCTCATTGATATCTGTTTTTTCTAAACTTTTACTTATACTTGAGGTGGGATTGGAATCATTAAGGATTCATCTTCCAGAGGTTTCAGTGAAAGAGTAATGACCACCGATTATGAATGTAGCTGACAAATCATGTGATACTTTAAGTACAAAGATCGTCTCAAGCATTACGTAATATAGTAGCACTAACCGATTTTTTAGGACACCGATGAAATCAAGCTAGGTTGAATTACTCATGCTAGTGACCAAAATTCAGTCGGTGTATTTTCATTAAAAAAAACATATGCTTTTTTTCTCATCGCCACCTATTTCTATGTTAACCCACAATGCACCTTACCTCAGCCTTGTTAGGTTCTATGCATATTAAGCAATCAGCGCACATAAAACACATTATCAGTTGGATGTGAGAGGTTGTGCTTTTAGGAGCAATGATTATTAGAGTGGAAAAATTCTCAAGGAGGACCAGGGACTGATTTTTGTCCAGGGTGCACATGTTCGTTATGGTTTTGTAAGCTGGTGGAAATGTCACATTAAGTTGCCAATTGCCTAACAAATAGGACTACAGGGGCTTTGTTTTCCCTAGATATCCATATATGTTCATTGCATTATTTTCATGCGTTTTGGTATAGGATATCAATAAAATACAGAACTTTGCAGCTGCAAGAATGTGTACTGGTATCATACAAATGCTTTTTAGACTTATTCTAACAATAAAATATTGATCAATGGTTTGTAAGCTCCAAGGTCGTAAACATGTTCTCCAAATCTTCTCCAATATTAGCAGGCATCACATTCACTACAATTATAAAAAAAAGATGAGTATTTATACATATTGTTAAATGAAACTGAAGAAGCCTTGTCTGCGTACTCATAGATCTGTAGTGTCTAACATTATTTCCCAACAAGTCTCAATATTATCCACATTGCAGAAAACATATTTACTTACATTAGTATGGTTTGCCTGCTTCAACAAAGTTTCGAAGGTATACAGAGGCCAGCCATTCTTTTTGAAATTCTTGCCTGACAACCCTTTTCTGTAGAAATCAATATGACGACCTCGCCTATGGTCACCGACCTTGACCATGCTGTAGTAAGATATTAAACCCGTAATCATAACACTCAATAAAGGTTGCATTTAAGGGGTTAAGGGCGGGTACTAGTGCTAATATATATATACAGTGGGGACAGGCTAATTGGAATAATTCTGGTAGAATATGTAATCATTAATCTTATCACATATTTCACCTAAAATCTTGAACTGGGTGTGGTATCTATATTCTGTGAAAATTTCATCATGTAATCATCCAAAATTTTATTCCATAGATTTTGGTGAAAAAGATTTTGGCCCAAGCATGGTTGTTACCTTTTGCATGACCCGCCCCAGCACAGTTGATGCCATATGGCCATGGATTGGTTAACGGTAGAATCATTCCTAGCTTACAAGATATCTATATTAAGTTATATTGGCTGAACATCATGTAATCTGTTTGCAAACTCCGCAAGTAGGCTTATTACTTATTGCGGGGGAGTAGTCGGTATGTCTTATATCGCTTAACAAATGCCAACATTACCTCGGGTCAAAAGACTTCACTGTGCAATTGAAATGATTTGCCATGGCATCATCGAATGAGAAATCGTAGTTTATACTGCAAATGTAAAAGATAGCAATTAGAACTTGTACATATATATCGCAGAAACATAAGAGCTTCAATGTATAAGAATAGCTACAACTAATTTGAATAATTATCTGTATCTATATTTATTTTACCAGGTAATAATGCAATATTAGTAGCTAAGCAGCAGGTAGATGCTAGCGGATGAACAGGAAACTATCTGTCACTTGTGACTATCATTTCATATGACACAGGTGCTTGAGCTGATCATCGGCCATCATAACTATATGAATTGACACCAGCGAAAGGGGGAGATCTAATTGCCTCCTAAATAAGTCCTAAGGACAGAAGTACAAAAATGAACAGCTGGTTTGAGTTTATTAAACATGAGAATCCCACTCTTATGGCCCTTCAGTCTCCAGGCTTAGGTCTGGTTCACTTCTCTGTGTGTGGGAGAAACTCCAAACGGATCCGACCAGAATCATATTTTTTTTAGATATGGCAGGTAAACAGACCTTAGACAGGAGAGAATTCCTATTCACTACAGGTTGAGCCATATAATGGTCTTTTTAACATGCTCATTTATAATCGTGAATTAATACTTCAGATATTCTCCCTCCAACACTGACATTTTGTATTCAAATCCAGAATATTATAATAGGCTCAGTCACTACTCCACACACCAGGGCCTCGCGTCTCACCTCCCATCTCCATTGCCGAACCCTGGGGCCAAGACCACCCACGTGGTGGGACCTGCTCACGCCGGGGCGAGCACACACCCTTCCACTGACAAACTCGCCCCGCTCACCTAAGACCTCTCCAAACTCGCAGTTAACCAGGACCGAACTGCAAATTCTTCATCGGCAGATCAAAATGTGATTTCACCTATGTTTTCACCTTAAGCATGCCATCTATGTGTTCCTTTGTCTGGTCGCGGTCGTGTCCCCAGCAACACCACCCGAAGCTGGTCAAGTTTCACAACAACACCTGACCTTGGACTGGGCAGAGGCCAAGCACTCTCAACACACTAAGGGACCTTGCATCTCTCAATCCTGCTCCTCTACTACACCGAATTCTGTAGCCAGATCACCAAAACTGAGCCCATTTCTCGGTCTAAGCGCGTCTATATGTTTATCTTTTTACCTCCTTGCCACTTTCCGGCTCTGCTCACCCCTGGCCTTTTCTGCTTCCGTGGTAATTCATGGTCAAGTGACTCATTTTCTCATTTTCAATTGCCTTGGCAATTGCCCCAGGGAAGAAATTAAAAGATGACTCGGGTGCTCACTCCACACATCCTGCCAACCTCTCTGTTAAACAAACCCCAGATATGACATGAACATCCTTATAGCTGACTTTACACTCACCCAAAGGAATAGACGAGGCAGGGTTTTCTGGGAAGATAAGGCCCAGAGATACAGACATCCCATCCACCATCACCAGTTTTACCGGCGCGATAGGACGACTCACATACAATTTCAGGTGCAGTCAGGAAACTGAAAATAAATATACCATATCGAGTAGCTGCATAAATGAATTAAGAAGGTGAAGCAAAAAACCCATTCATTTAGAATGATATAGTTTAGCCATGTAAACCATTCAGGCAATTCCAGACGGATTAAAGTATAACTAAAAGAGGCCCATTAGACTTACAATTAACTGGAATGATACGAGGAAATAGTTGATATAGTCTTAGATGAGTTATTTCCTTCTCATTAATCCCTGCTATAGTTAAAAGAGCAGGACAACACCTACTACAACTCAAGTAACCTACAAACAAACAAGCCATCGTGTAATTGAAACGACCAACCATCACCAATCATTCGTCGAGAGATCTATTTATGGTGCCCCTTAAGGTTCGGACCTCAAGCGCCCCCCTTTCTGACTATTGATACAGGGATAATTAACTAATCTTAATAGAATGACTCTACCCCCCTAAATAAAATTCCGGCGACAACTTTATTCTCCCGAAGTAACAGCAGCCGATTATATGCTAAAATTATATGTAATGACATGCTTTTATATGCATCTTGAACTACTCTATATTTGACACGAAAATCCTTCGGATTTGCTTCAGATTTCATGCCATTACATCGCCAAAGAAATCTAGAGGTAAATCTTTTATGCAATACAAGCTCCTGATAAGAAAGAAACAAAAATGACTACCATAAAATAAAATACATATCACCAATGCCATTTTTACTTTCATCAAGGTATCCTTTATTTTGCATGTTTTTCTTTTCATATGGCATTACAGTGATGCATACCTATGGAGGTCGGCATCCGAAACAGGTTCTTTGGTTCTCTGGTGCAGATACAGTGGGTGATACCGTATGCCTCGCTTATGTGACGTTCTGATTGCCTGAAATATGGAAATTTACTATATACCCATGCCGTATATATATACTGTATAAACGCACCGTTTCGGCATATGACGTAATAATACTGTACGGACCAGAGGTCCGTACACCAAAATATGGACCACCTTGCCATACACGTTTATTCAAGAATTTGTTGTCAAGCCAAATGAAATTGATTTTTTTTTAGATTTCGGGTATATAGTAAATATATAACGTCCAACCATGCTTGTACAAGTCACAGAGCTCAATGATAATTTACCAGTTGTACGGAACTCGGCATAAATGCCTTGGTCCATACAAACCGTAAATTACCATCTCGTTCTGTGAATTGTACAGCATGGTCAGGACGTTCTATATATGTACGTGCAGGTACCGGAAATCTTTTAGGTGAGAAAAATTGGTCTGGTTATTTGTGTCATAGAAGCTATTTTAAAGTCTAGAGCCCAACCTAAGGAAGGATGGAATTTAAGAATAAAGCAGTCAGAAGTTGGACCAACAGTTATGGGCACTACTGCAAGTCAAGACTGATTTTAATGACAACTTGAGGATCTGATATACAATCAACAGGAGACATCTTGATGTAGGTTGACCTTGCTGTTCTTTGATTACCTTTAAACCAACAGCCAATGAGGGATGACTAGGAGCACATTTAATAATCTAGGATCGTACATGAAGACCCTTTTCTGTATGCCATAGAGACCCAAGGGCGATGTATGTCAACTTTATTCAACACTTACGGATGACCTTATGGACGGCTGATACCGTCTTAGCGAATAAATTTAGATATTATCAAACGATAACTCCTGTACAATGTACAGAAAAGGGTCTTTTCTTAAGATCCTAGATTATTCAACCAGCCCCAGTCTCGTTCCAGTCTGTCACCAATGCTAGGGAGGCCTATCGTGACACTAACAACATAGAGTATCATGGTTAGAGTGCCCCGCCCCTTCCCAGACAGTTCAGGAACTAGGGTGAGCAATAATGAGGGTAAATATGTCACTCACCACATAGCAGCCATACTGTAAGTATTAAGATAGAAGAGAGCTGCTACAAATGGTGATTGTTCCAAATCAGTAATCTTTTACACTAACAAATACAGACAAATTTGATGATTACTCTCTTCGCTAGAAACCAATATAATATGTTATGATTGGGATCAGAATTGTACACTATTTTAAGAAATATGAACATGTTAGTATATGGTTTATAGCATTTTGGTGGTCTGTACTACAGAAGTTAGGATGAATAGGCAATAATGCAATATAACCTACCTGGTATTGGTCCTTTTCTTTTTTCATCATACAAGACATGCATTCATCAGTTCTTCTGAAAGTTTACTTTCAGTTATGCATATGGTATCGGGTCTTTCTGAAGATGTTTCTTTACTAGTTCTTCCTTAATCATATTCATTATACAAATTTTATTCAAAAAATCTCCTTTTGCATAATGCCTACAATGCAAAGCCCTTGTCCAGAGGAATTGTGATGAGCATTTTCAGCTACTATTTAAGACAAATGCTGGTAGGTGGGTGATTTCTAGATTCTCTTGATTTTTGCAAATAACTCTCGATGATATAAGTCTTATATATCACCAAATAGAAAATGAAAAAAAAACAGGCATGTCAAGGTTCTAACTTCTATGGGAAGGCCATCTGAAAATGTAAGTGCTTAACTATTGGTGTCTATGGGGAACTGCAATATTCTGACCTTGTGGCTAGATGACACTGATGTTCTATTGCCATTTTCAAATAATTCTGGATTATGATAGCTGGGAACATATAAAATGATAAATGCTAGAAAATTATTATTTCACCATGCTAACTTAAATGGAAAGGCCATCTGAAGAAGTTAAGTGCTTAACTATTGGTTTCTATGGGGAACTGCAATATTTTCATGAAACCAGATGGCAGCACCAGTGTCAAATTTAGTTTTGAGTATAGACACATAAGGTACTGCGAAACCTACCCACATTTGTCTTTAAGGACAGCATTACACTAGTCACACATATCAAAACGGTATTTTAAAGATTGTTCTCCAGACATTAAAATCTAAATATAACAATACAAGAAGCGAGGAGCGTATTTGTATATTATACCTATTCCAAAAATTCTTATTTGTATATGATTTGTCAGAAACATATAACTGTTCAAATTGGCAACAGTGGGTACTGTACGATTTGTCCAGAATGCGCACAACCTACTGCTCGTCTCCACAATCAGATGGTGTATTTGTATCATGACTGTTAAATCTATCAGTTTTGTCTAAAGTGGGATTCACACGATGGGAATCACCTCACAGGGTTTTTGTCTGAGATTCTATACCTTGTATGACGACATTGCTGAAAATCAATTGTATAATATTGAGTCTTTGCGTCAATAAACATATTTTCAACAACAACAAAATACTCAAACACAATCACTTTGTTTAAATTGTAGGGTTCCATTTCCCTGAGACATGTTTTTCCTGCAATTGTTTGCGACTTTTACCCCTAATCAGGAACAGAATCTCATGAGATTCTGAACTCTGTGAGGGACATGAAACTCACTGTGTGAATCCGACTTCAGCACTTAAATATATTTCATTTGTGAAAATAGGACTGTTATTCACGTTGAAAGTGACATTTACATTTTTTTATTTGGTTTGTGGTCACTTTTAGGGAGTGAATCAGTGATTGTCTCAGCCCAACAGTGATCGGGTCTATGCAACACTTTCTAATCATAATGCCTAAATGTAAGAATGGCTGGCAAACAGGACATAGACCATGGAGAACGGACTGCAATACTCATAGGGGCAGGAAGATCGAGTTCCCAATGCTAAGCCTATGGGACAACAATGCCAGGGGTGGTGGGATGATAATATATACGTCTCTGTCTATATATCACCTCCCTAGTTTCCCCTCAGATCATTGACCTCACCCAGCTCCGAGTTGCTTCTTAGTGACTGGTAATCCTTTGTAGATTATGAATAGGGCCATCAATATCACAGTTAGACCCAGCATGTAGGTATTGCATTTCTGGTGCATCCGTGATGCCATCCTGGGACTGGTTCTGTAGCGTGTTTATTAGTATACTTCTGAAATATATAAATTTTGTTTTTATTCGTAAAACAATTCGTCCTCCATTATTTGCATAAAGTACAATCGTTTTACCAGAATGTACGGCCTAAAGGCTCCACACATCTGGTAAAATGTTTTTAATCAATAAAGTACAACTTACGGCATAGGTATGGACATATCATCCTCTTTATGAACAGTTTAAAAAAATTACAATTGAATATAATTAGACTTAGTATTATATATGAAATATAAAACAGGATGAAGATGAGATGAGATGGTATGGTGGACAGTTGCTTTTTATGCATAGATGCATAAACTATGTGACAGTGCGATTCCAATGCGAATCCCAGTGTTATTATTTAATACTTTCGCAAGGCAATCGCATGGCCATGTGAATTCGCATGAGCCATGCAAGCACCAAGCGAATTCTCTGCGACTGCCTGATACACTGAAGCGATTTTTCATGTGAATTTCATGTGACCAAGCGAACTCTGTGTGAACGTCAGCGACCGCTAATTGGCATGAAAAATCGCCTCAGTGGATTTGGCGCTTTAGGACGAGATTATGTGTAATGGTTGGGTTGTGTTAAGCACCAGATCCAGTAAGGCGCTTTTCCATGCGAATTTGGGTTCACAGACGTTGACAGACGTTCGCATGGACATGCGAATGCCTTGCGACAATATTCAATAAATTGAATATCATTGCATGGGATTTGCACTGTAACATGGATCGCAGACGCATTGGTTCGGTCGCCTTAGAGGATCTGGCGCTTCAGAGGGTAAAGCGCCAGATCCACTAAGGCGATTTTCCATGTGAATTTGGGTTCGCAGACGTTCGCAGACGTTTGCAAACGTTCGCATGGACATGCGAATGCCTTGTGACAATATCTAATATATTGAATATTATCGCATGTGATTCGCACAGTCGCACAGATCGCAGACGCATGCGCTTGGTCGCCTTAGTGGATTTGGTGCTTGACGGTATGCTTAACGTTGAGGATGGGGTGGCCTGTAAGGTTGTGTCGGGTTTGTATGTGAGGTGCGGTTGTGTGTCATGGTGAGGGTAATTGTATGTTCCTGGCTATCATCAAACTCTTCAAGAACCAGGAGATGGTTGCATCAGTTTAGGTTTTGTAAAGAATCTAACTTTGACTCTATTCCTGCTGCAACATATACTGTATGTTTATATATCCCTTACATGTCAGATATTCCTCGAGTGTCAGATTTGAAAGAAAAAAATTTATTCGTTGAATATATTGAATAAAAAAACCTTGCCTTCTGGATAGCAGGAATCAGAAGATTCAGAGGGCCCCTTCTTAAATCTATTCCATTCACTCCTGTACCTGGTTCATCGGGATTATCTATTATGACAAATTATCCCAATATGTCGTCTGAATTGGTTTCATTTTCAAGGGGTTCCACTTTTTGGCTAATACCAATGGATTGATAAAATACCCAAATATCATTCTAGTGTCACAGGTGTACCTTCATGTACTACTCACTCCTTGCATAGGGGTGGAGCGACAGGGCTCTATGATTCAGAGTTTTCACTACTGGTTGCCAAGATTTAGGTGATCTGAAAAGATTATGCATCTTGTTTCATCTTCAACGAATACTCCAATATAAATTATCTTTGGACAAAGAGATAGTTGCATCAATTTTTTCTTGAATGCATTTGAGGTGGTCAGGTAATCTTAATTGTGTAGCGTTCTGCTGGTTCTTAAGGTTCTGAATTCACTTCCTGAGATTAGATTAGTCTATCCGGCGAAGTGAGACGAGTGAGATGAGTCACTCGGCTTACACACACAAGACCAGACTCGGAACAGTTTCAGGTATATGCTCTTTATTAATACCTGGCGTATCACAGTCGCCTAGCGCAGAGTGTGCTAGGTAGCATAAGGTGAGAGGTTCTGTTCTCTCAACCTCTGAAAAGCTTCGTAGAGAAACCTAGCAGTGAAGGAGGCTCCAAGCAGTTAGCTCGACACGGAGGAATGTACAAGTTACCTGTCGACCCGTTGCGGACTCGGCCTATATATACTGACCAAGTTATGTAATGCAGGCGACCCCATAGTATTTGCATACACAGGTCTGCCAGGTCTACTGCACAGCAGGGATCGGCACTCGCAGCACTTGCCGTAAAGCAAACAAACCACTGCTCGACTACCCTGACCCTACAATTGTATGTATTCTCATTCATATAACAATCCAATATATATATATATATAATCCTTGGTTTTTGTATAGTTATATATTCCGCATCGACTTAATGCATATCAATTTTTATATCATATTGAATGTCTATATCCTATTGGATCGATATGCAAATTATTATCATTAATTCCACTACAACTCTGGAAATTTATATATATGGCGAGAAAAATTTATTAGGCGGCGGGAAAAAGTACGACCGCCCCTAACAACGGTACTGCAATGAGACAATACTCCACAAAGAACTTCCAATTCCTTAAACGTAGTCTTAGTCTTACCAATAAATTGATTAACGATTTTTATCAATTTCTCCAATTTCAATGGTGGTAATGATAAAGTCATGGTAATACTGTCTATGTTAATTCCTAAATATATTACATTTTGAGTAGGGGAAACAAGTTTGTCCCATGACATTCCAAAGCCTAATGATCTCAATAATGGGATTAGAGCATGTAAGGCCTTGTTACAACCGATTTCAGTGTTATCAACGATAAGAAAATCATCTAAGTAGCCGTAAATGCCATTAAAGCCTAATCTATGCATACAGTGTACAACAAATTCCGTAATCTTGGTGAAAATAAATGGTGCGCATTTCAGTCCAAATACCAATGAATTGGATTGGAAATAATAACTAGAACCATTAAGTTCCCACCAAAAACCTTGGTAGGTGCGGTGTGGGGGAAAAACAGGTATAGCGCGGTAAGCCTCTTTGATATCTAGGACGGAAAAGAAACAAAATTGTTCCATATGGTCAGTTACTCTGTCTAATTTTAAATAAGAAAATTTACTACATGTAGTATTCATGAAATTGTTGATGCTAACATCAAGCGGACGTTTGCAATCCGTAATTGGTCGAATTTTCCCTGATTCTTTCTTTACCACAGCGCCAATGGCATGTATGCATTTCGGCTTTTCTTCAACAATAGAAACTTTCCCTGATTCCAATTCTGAACGAACGATAGCGTCCATTTGTAGTTTAAATACAGGATTAATTATGCTATCGTAATTGAAGGAATCATAAATACCAGAAAAAACATCATCTACGATTTTAAACCCATTTAACACACCGTTAAATATATATTCTGCTTCTGGATCAACAATTGTATGACCATAACAGTGGTCCCAGAATTTGCAAGGTTTTAAATCGTAAGATACGTCATCCAATTTGTGATTCCCTGGGCAATTGAAAAGACAGGGGTGAGGTACAACCGTTTGTTGATTACTTTGAACCGAAGGGTACGAATCACTTGAAACCTGAGTATAGCTAACTATAGTAATATTACCAGCTGTAACACTATTGCTAACAATAGGTTGACACACATTTTGCGCAATATCTTCTGTAATGACATCGGTGAAATCAACACTGGGTTCAATAAGTAAGTCACGACTTTCAGTAGCCTTTGATGTATCAGGTACAAAGGAAACAGTAGAATTTTCATGGACAACATGGTTAATATCGCTAACAATATCTGCACAAAGTCCTGATCCGGAAGGAAAAAACGAGGTAGAACACTCTAATTGTCATTTAGAATCAGGTTTCTGTCCTTTCTTTGTACACTTGCAGGCAGGGTGTGTTCCTGAGCATTCAGAACACTCGTGCTTGAATTTACAGTCCGTTGATGTACATGAGTCTTTCTCGTTATATCGACAGCAGATACCAAAAGGGCGATTTTCCTTGTTTTTTCTTTGTTTCTGACGATTCTTTGTTTCATTTACCTTGGCAAAAGCCACACATTTTTCAATATTTAAATATTTGGACAATAAATATGCGTCCCCGTAAACAAAACTAACAGAGCCTAATAATTCGGCTTTTTCACGACAAGCCAAATCATAATCTATTAAAGCTTGAGAAATAATAAAAGGTCTACGATCTCTTAAAAACGATATATGATCGGCATAGTTAGAAACGTCAATTCCCTGGGCAATCATTGATCGCATCAATGACATGCTGGCACTTATAACCTGGTCTAATGTAGCTTTGGTGGTATCACAGGGTAAGTGATCTTCTAAATTAGATGTCACACACTTACGGCGTTTCTCGGTCTTCCCTTGGCAAGTATGCACATGCTCTACCGGAATTCCTTGCACTCCGGACCACGAAGTCGTTGCGGAAGCGTAGACAGGAGGAAAACGGGTTTTAGGTATCGCTCCTGAAGAATGATGACATGGTTCGCTGCTCTGTGAAGAAGTGATTCCGGCTTGTACAGGAGGCACAGAACTCGATATGGTAGTTTCATCAACTTGAGCAGGGGTCACCGCGTGGGTCGTCTGGGTCGTCACTGGAGTCGCCGGTGGTATAGGGGGTCCGCCATCTTGTTTTGTCAGCATTAGGCAAATTTCGGCCATCATTTTTGTTAAATCACAAACATCAGAACGTAAAGATTTAACTTCGTCACGATATACCTTGTTTTTCGGCGAACAACTTTTCAATTGTCCCGGAGGTGTTCCTAGGCAATTGCTCTTGGTGCATTGTCCCGCTGGTGGCGCCCCGTTCTTCGTCATCGGTGTCTGTAATTTTTTCTGCATTGTCAGAAAAACATCTCAAAGTCTTGTCTAGTTCGCTTAAACGTCGAACGGATGACTCCGGACATTTAGGGCACTCCTTCGAAGAACGTCCATCATATTTGTGTTGGCATACCTGGCAAACCACAAATGCCAGTAACAAAGCCAATAGTGAGCGCATAGTGGTGGCACGTCTGCACGGCAAAATTTTCTCAGGTGAATGGCACCTTGGTACGGTGTTGGTGCCGCACCTGTCCGGTTGGCGCCACCTGACCAACTTGGTACTATTCCACAGGTGACGCTAGTATATTTTTATAGACACATACATCTGTTTGTTGTATCTGATCCATATATATATGTATACAAATATATTCGTACATATAAATATAGAAATATCACATCTAGTGTAATTTTACATAATTGGTTTCATACAAATGGTCTTTAGGCTTTTTCCTATAATAACACATTGATCGTTGGTTTGCAGGCTCCATGGTCGTAAACAACTTTCTCAAAATCATCTCCAAAATTAGCAGGTGCCATGTTTATAGAAAATCATCACAAAAAATTACAATTAGTATTCATACATGTCATTAAATCAAAATGGAGAGGCTTTGTGTGCATACTCTTCATGCTCGAAGAGCAAAAATCTTTGCGATTGCCCGTCAATGTCCTTATCCATTCGGCGGCAATATCCTCCACAACATGCAACAACATAGATAGCTTGTGTCATTCCTGCCACTGACATATGGTTCCAACATTCACCATATATAACAGTTTCTTTATGTCCCTTCATCGCTCGAGTTAATGATAGATTGAAGGCATATCGGACAATTTACCTTGAAAATAAGAACCCTCGTAATTTTCCTAAAATTTTAATATAATGATCTCCAAGTGCTGTGGAAAATATATCTAACTTAAAAATTGGGGATTACCGTGCTAGTTTTCGATTTAGAGATCAATATCATATTAATATGATAATAGAATAAATTTAATTTCTTAAAAGGTGTTTTTAACCATCTACTTTTTCTCCAAACTTTCACAAAATATAGTAAATATTAAGGGCTATATATTTAGATTTTTAAAATCCTAGTACACCGCCCATGTTTCTGAAAGAATGCAATAAAACTATATTTTTCAGTACATATCCTATTTAAATCAGTTAAATATAGACTGGTCTAATTTAGCTATTGGTAGAGGTCAAACTTGAAAATATGTTATAGAAAACTCATTTGGTATAAGAATAAGTCAAAGGAAGTGATTTGAGTTAATGATTTTCAGTATTTGTAAATCAGGGAGGTGGCGCCATTGTGAATTAGAGTGTATGCCTTTAAAGGCATATCCTACAATTCACGGTGGCGTCACCTGGTGATTTTTAAATATTGTCTATCATCATTCAAGACTGGGTTCTTGGGATTCATTCAACTTCCAAATGTGTAAATATGACGTTGCATCCAGGTTATCCTTTCCTAACAGGTGAATTAAGTCAAAATACATTTAACTCATTTACCTAGAAAATGTATTGAAAAATCTGGTTGTTTCAATTCTCTCAAAAAGAAGGACAGTGACCTATAGTTTTTAAAACAGAAATGTGTAGTTCTACACAACTACTATATTCTCTCAAGGTTTTTAGACAATGACATTGGTTTTACTGTGTGTAGCGCAACTACTTGGGATTTTTATATATTCTATCATAATATCATCATAATATCGATCTCTATATCAAAGTCTAGCATGGTGACTCTGAATTTTAATTCAGATATGTGTTCTACAATACTTTGGGCTCATCATGTTCAATTTTCCGAAAGATGACATGGGTTTTATTTCTCAAGGCAAATTGTCCAATGTGCCTTCAAGTAAAATCGTTTTTATTCCATGATACTTAATACAAACTGAAAACATGAATTTCCGTGGAAACAAGTCAACTGACATCTATGTTCAAATTCCATTTATTACATTGCAATCCACACTGGTGGAAAATAGTCCTCTTTCTTGTATATCTTATCTAATGGCGAATTTGGCCTTGCATGATTCATGTAGTAGATAACAGGCCCTCTTGCCAACCAGGCAGCCCACCACCCATATGTACCTGTTGTGACAATGACAGCGTCGCTTAATGATAACACAGCCAAATCCACCTCAGCCGATTTGGTTTCAATGTATGCCACATTTTGGCCAACTATGTTCTTCTTTACCCAGTTCATACCATTACTACACATGACAAACAACACTAGTCTGCCTTTGTTCATGGACGTCATTCTGGCCATGCTTTTCAGCAAGTATTCTTTGCCTGCAACATTATAACCTTTTGACTGAAGAGCTTTGTCTGTTGTAATATCTCCTCGCCTAACATGTATGCCTACTCTTGTGTAATTCACATTGGTAAAGTTGAACCTTTTTTCTATGGTTTCTATTGCGACTTTTGCTTGACTTAGAATCAGCTGCTTGAATTTCAATTGTTTTCTGACCATCTCTGACACCTTTTCAAAGTAATGCCAAGATTGAAGATATCCATTTAAAACAATGTCTTTTTCTGAGCCCAGACTTGCCAGTGACCTCTTGTATTTTCCACAGTCATCCTCATATGCCTCAATTGTTGTACTAGCCCAGATCTTACTTGCATTCACACAAGGAATAGTGATATCAAAAAAGTTTCGCAAGTAGTGATCACAAGAAAGAACTGGTGTCAGATCGTTTGAATGGGCAAGGCCGACGAGAGATGCAAATTGGAATATTTGATTTCCTAAACGTCTACCATTATAGTATTTCACAGTCATGAAATGTCTTGTTTTGTTGAAATTTGTTTTATTCATATATGCTTCAATGGGAGTTTCACGTTTGGAATTGCATGCAGGTCTGTTACTTGTGTATATCCCCCAAATAATGATGATGCAAAGAATTCCACACAAACTCCTTTCATTCCTACTTATGCCTCTCAGTGGTGAACCCATTTTGTTGTGAGATCTGCAAAATATGACCAGGGAAATACTTCGATAAGTAGAATCAGAAGTTGGAAATTACAGATCTCATAACAAATGTTTCACAAAAAATATAGAAATAAAATTATGCATGTAAATGGACAGGTTACAGAAAGCATATTTCTGTACATGTCAGCTAGAAATCACGTTTAGAATTCATTTGCAGACACCTTTATATGCAGAAAAGCATTTATTCTGCACTATCTATCACCCTCAAAACAGCATAGCTCACAACCTCTACCTGTTATCCTCTCGCAGTAGACCCAAGAATTATTTTTAGTATATTGGTATGAGTGCCAAGTGGTAGTGCTTTTGTTCTTCAAAAGCGACTTTGTCAATAGCACCTATAGACACACTATCTGGTAGATATTGGAAATACTACAGGCCTCCAGCACAAATCTGCAACAGCATGAATCTCGTTGATTACAAATGCTGATGCCAGACTGTAAACACAATTAAAGATTATGTTTACGTATACGTTTCCTAACCTGTACGCACTTTGCGTCTTTGTTGTTTACACCGTATAAACGTCACCTGACGGAAGGCGTTTTGGCTGAAAATATGGCCAGTGTCAACCAAGGCATAAACAGATCATTATGGATGGATTACCCCGAGTCCTCTGCCTACACCTATAATCAGAGTATTGTTTATGGGTGGGTAGGGACATGGGTGTGTGCAGACAGGTGTTAAAGTGGCGGGTGTGAAAGTGGCATCAGCAGCAGATGTATTGGTGGTGGCTGCGGCAGTGGCGTTGGCAGCGGCTGTGATCCCGACCCTGACTCTATGACCATACCCTTATATGGCGGATCTTATATATATACACATTCCTTTGGAACCATAAAGAAATATAGTGTTTTGCAAGTATAATCATAAAAAATTGTAAAAAAACAAGACAATGCTTGGTTTATTATATGTAATTAGTGAAATGACACTTATTAAGGTTTTAGAATGATTTTAATTGATAACATAACGTTGGGTTTTTCCATATACCACAGACTTAATGACTAATGGCAAATGAGATATACTACAGTGGTTTTCCCTAGGTGCAGAGATCGGAATTATTGTAAAGTGGTGTAAATAGAACATAATTAGGCGTATATTTTAGGTGCCAATTTTACCTGACCTATTGTATAACCTAGTGTATATATATTGATAATCATTGTTATTTATTACCATAATATTCAAAGCACAATTAAGGTAATTTATCTAGTAATATACTGCGAACAAAGATTCATGAAACAACCTTTTATTAAATGAATAGACATCAATAATATGACCAATCAGTTACCATGGCAACTGTTTAGTATTATCTGCACATGCTTATTTATGTACATTAGATAAATGATAATTAAACCTAATCATTTGAAGAAAGCCACTGAGTGCTGAAATGCCGAGTAGACCCGCTAGCCTTAAGATTTCAACATCGATGAATTTAGTTTTATTCTTAGAAATTGAATTGTCGATTAATGACATATTTCTTTTAACTTTTTCTTCCAGTAGAAATTCTTTCTAGTATCTATGATTATGCCTAGATAATTTGTAATCTGTGAAGGAGTTAAAAGTCAATTGCAAAACCCATAAATAGAAATAAATGAATAAATTTATCTTTTGCTCTCCTGGAAATGAAACCACTAAACATGTTGAAAATATGGGGACCAGTCAAAGTACCACCCAAGGTGAAAGGATTCCCAGATGTCTCGGTCCCTTTGGCACCTCGCCCCCCCCCCCCCCCTCCGGCACCTAGGCCACCCACTTTTACACCAGGGCTTCACACCCTGACCCTATCTTGGCTTCAAATTTGGTTTTCTCTGGGTAAGAAAACAAACAGAAAGTCATTCCCTTAACCCTATCCCTAACCCTTTCCCTATCCCTAACTCAGCCCTAACCCTATCCCATACCTTAACCCTAACCCTAATATCGTTAAAAACGGCTATTTGGTTACCTGCCATCAAGCCCGATGCCAGATCCAACCCTATCGTAAACTGGCACTATGTGTTTTCTCCCCACTTTGCTTTGAATAAGAATTATGTAAGGGACGATCTGATTGGTCTAAACCTCCGGGAAGTGTCAACCTGGGCAGTAAATGTCAACCTGGGCAGTAAACAAAAGTTATTCCACCCCCAGCAACGTTAGGTAATCATAGTTTGTTCGCTCATAGGTATATAGGAATAAAGTTTTTCCTGACACGAGAATCTCACTCTCATGGCTTTTCAGTCTCCAAGCCTAAGTCTGGTTCACGTCTGCGAATGTCTGCGAACCTAAATTCGCATGGAAAATCGCCTTAGTGGATCTGGTGCTTTAGCCAATGTCGCAAAAAAACGTGGTTGCTTAAGCGCCAGATCCACTAAGGTGACCAAGCGAATGTGTCTGCGATCCATGCAACTGCGCGAATCCCATGCGATGATATATATTGAATATTGTCGCAAGGCATTCGCATGTCCATGCGAATGTTTGTGAACGTCTGCGAACGTCTGCGAACGTCTGCGAAGCCAAATACACATGGAAAATCGCCTTAGTGGATCTGGTGCTTTAGCCAATGTCGCAAAAAAAATGTGGTTGCTTAAGCGCCAGATCCACTAAGGTGACCAAGCGAATGTGTCTGCGATCCATGCAACTGTGCGAATCCCATGCGATGATATATATTGAATATTGTCGCAAGGCATTCGCATGTCCATACGAATGTGTGTGAACGTCTGCGAACGTCTGCGAACGTCTGCGAAGCCAAATACACATGGAAAATCGCCTTAGTGGATCTGGTGCTTTAGCCAATGTCGCAAAAAAAACGTGGTTGCTTAAGCGCCAGATCCACTAAGGTGACCAAGTAAATGCGTCTGCGATCCATGCAACTGTGCGAATCCCATGCGATGATATATATTGAATATTGTTGCAAGGCATTCGCATGTCCATGCGAATGTTTGTGAACGTCTGCGAACGTCTGCGAAGCCAAATACACATGGAAAATCGCCTTAGTGGCTCTGGCCACTAACTGTGAGGCAAGTCCCTCGCAACGACAATTGAGATCGCGTTTCTGTTTGCCTGCATCTAGTTTATTTTCTACTAGTATCTTTAGTCAAGCAAGACCCTCCTGCACAATTTTACAGTGAATATGATTATCAAACTCTTCAGTTCTGTGTTTGCTGAGCTTTACAAAACCATAAAATTCTACACTAAGCATAGCATCTTCACAATTGCAAGGTAATTTGACATCGCACCCATATGAATACATATTTTCAGCTGATGCATATCCAGAATTTGTAAGGCAATATAGGTCCGGTACAACATCCAATAAATTCAGTGAACTAAGTTTAGTGTGAACATACATACACATATCGATATTATGAAAATACAAGGTAATACAAGTACATACAGTACATGAAATCAGTATAAGTAATCTGATAAGTGGAGGTGGGCACCATCAACGATCATAGTTTAACAGCGTATCTGTCAATTTTTGTTCACTTGGAAGTTTTGAATGTATATCTGTAAAAGATTATTCATATCCGTGCAGTTTTTCCATAATTAGAGCGAACTTGTGAACAGTAATGAATACAGAGGGCGCTTTCATAGACACATGTGCCCCCTATCGGACGTTTATAAGACCACGCTCGGTCACGTGACCTCCAGTCTTCACTTCAAACTTTATCTCAAGAAGACGTTTAAATTTTGCTCTGGTGTTTCACGGTGGAATTACACTTTAGATCTGTCAGGAAAACGCATCAACCATGCCGCCGAAGAAGTCAGCGACTGCGGGAAAAACGAGAGTCCAGAAAAGCGCGGTTCCTACAACTACGAGGCAGACTAAAGCCGATAAAAGGATCGACGCGTTACAAGGACAAGTCGAAGAAATGAAAAACGCCATCATCGGTTTCATTAATACCCAGAGTGCAAAAGCCGCCAAAAACGTTTCTGAGACCCCCCAAGTGCAGGAGCAAATTACCATCAACGCACAAGCGCAACTGCCACAGGGAAGCACAGTAAGTGAAACGATTCCCATACAGAAGACAGTTACAGCTCAAAGTTTTCAAAATGGCGCTGTTCCCGGGACCCAGATCCAGGTCCCACTAAGCGCGGGAACTCAACAGGACTTCGTGACGTCATACCTCGCGCGGCAGCCGAGTGCCTGGGAGACTAAGAGTGCTGCAACCCAACGTTACCTGGACACAACCCTCAACGACGAGATCCAACGCATTCTCCAACACCCCAGCCACGTTTTGCGTCCTATTAACGGTAAGCGCTATCAGCCGTTTCAGTACGTATTCAAAGGTTTAAAGAAGGAAAAAACGTCTTTGGGATCTCTGAACATCCAGGAATATGTTTGGGGGATACTTCGGATGATAGACGACACCGACACAGATACGGCCATTAAGCCGCATCTACTTCAGCATCTCCGTGAGGTAGTCGAAGATTCCCTCGACTACGATTTCTCCTCAGTGAGGCGCTGGAGTGAGGAGACGTTTGCGAGGATACAAGAGGGACGTTTCCCTGACGGCTGGGCCAGCGATAACCAAATACAGCACCTCAGGACCGCTATATCACGGTCTGAGAATGCCCGTCTACAAAAGCAGGATGTTGAGTCCACCAAACGTCAGAAATCGAAGCAAGTCCTCACCAACCCCCCTTGCGCGGATTATAACTTGACTAAGGGGTGCACCTCTACACCCCCCCATACCAATGCTGATGGGGGGCTTGTCAGCCATATTTGCGAATATTGTGACCCTCGGCCTGTGGCAGGCCGAGGGTCTGCCGCAACCCCCTTCAACTCAGCCTGAGTACCGGACAGTCCGGTGAAGCGCTCGGTTATACTTATAACCACCGACAGCCCGGGAGCTTGGGCGGTTATTTCCCCTCACAGGATCAAGGATGTTTTTGTGGGCGCTTGCGCCCGCAAATTGTGGTTGCTTGCGGCTTTACTGGACTCCGAGGTGGTCCTGGCCGAGGGCCCGGTGCCGCGAGACGTTTTTCCCACTCTCCGCGTCGACCGCCCCCCCCTGATCGCCATGTTAAGTGATTTCACCTGATTCCAGGTACAGACCCGCTTCTACACGCCCAGATAGCTTCATCTTTCATCGCAGCAGCGGCAAATTCGACGATAAAGAACAAGTCGTCGCAAGCGACGTTTTTTCTCCAGTGGGCCGGCCGACATGGAGTCGATCCTCGCCGACCCTCGATACTCCAGGCTTCCTTGTACATACAAGCCCTCGCCAACAAGCTGTCTTCCCCGGGTGCGGTGAAGAACTACGAATCGGGGGCGAAGTCGTGGATATCGGACCATGGGGGCGATATTTCTCCATTTGTATCGCCGCAGGCTTCTGCAGTTCTCCGGGGGTCTGCTATACTCTCAGGACATGTTACCAACAGAGCCCCCCCCATCACGTTGGATATTCTTCATAGGATCTGTGACCTGGCCGACGGGCTTACCGTAGGCATACTCTTCAAAACGGCAGCAGTCTTCGCGTTTTATTCCCTCCTTAGGGCTTCAAACTTGTTCGCTTCTTCCTCCTCCAGGGCTTCTCACGTTATCACCAGGGGTGACGTTATCGCCCAACAAGGCACACTACACGTACGGATTATATCGTCAAAAACGATAGCCCCTTCTTCCCCTCAGGTTATCGTTGTACCCGCGGCTTCGGACCCTCGTTATTCACCTGCGGAATTATGGGAGTCTTATAGAGCGGCAGCCCCTGCGGCCCCGCTGGACCCCATTTTTCTGGTCAGACCAGGAGTACCTCTCACTTCAGATGCATTCACACGTATCCTGCGTATCCTCCTCCACCGAGCCCGTATCCCGCACCCAGCAGCCTACACTCCACACTCCTTCAGGAGGGGCGGCGCCCAACATGCATCCGCATCGGGTATGACGGCATCTGACATCTGCAAACTCGGAACGTGGTCTTCAGAGCAGACCTTGGCCACATACTTACAGAACTGACTTTATCAACGTTTCGGTTGGTACTTGTTTTTTGATAAACTCAACAATTATCCAATGTCATTTTGATACATTGTATCAATTTTCTTACACTACATGTGTATCTGTATAACAATTGTCAAATCTGCAATTTTCAAATTTCATGTTACCAATTTAATACTCTCGTAATACCTCGTCAATTGTATTACACATCGGTATTACTATACTCAATTGTTATACTACGTATAAATTGTCCAAAGTATAATAAATACCATACACTATAATGCGCTCTCTAGTTAATCATTAGAGCGAACTTGTGAACAGTAATGAATACAGAGGGCGCTTTCATAGACACATGCGCCCCCTATCGGACGTTTATAAGACCACGCTCGGTCACGTGACCTCCAGTCTTCACTTCGAACTTTATCTCAAGAAGACGTTTAAATTTTCCACCCACCCACCCTACATAAACTGTTTTATGGGTGAAAAAGGGTTTTTCACTTGTACTTGTTTTTTGATAAACTCAACAATTATCCAATGTCATTTTGATACATTGTATCAATTTTCTTACACTACGTGTGTATCTGTATAACAATTGTCAAATCTGCAATTTTCAAATTTCATGTTACCAATTTAATACTCTCGTAATACCTCGTCAATTGTATTACACATCGGTATTACTATACTCAATTGTTATACTACGTATAAATTGTCCAAAGTATAATAAATACCATACACTATAATGCGCTCTCTAGTTAATCATTATAGTTTATTCTAGTTTATTTTGTAACAATCAAAAAATCCTTTTCTACACTGCACGATGCACTAGACATTAGACTTCGTTTTGTCTGTTCTTGCTTGCACTGTTGGTGCCGTTTTTCATGTCTAAATAACACTTTTGTCACGAAACTAGTGAAACAGGTCCATGATGTGTCTAGATTTGTCTAATTCTTATGTTTGGGGTCTGTCTTTTCCCTTGTGTTGTCACAAAATTAGACAACCCCAATGTCTGTATGGTGTCGCAGACATGTCAAGAAACTAATATAATTACATTTTCCTATGCACTAGCACACAGTATTGCCATGAGATCATAGGATTCTTTGGGTTGCATTGATGTACGTCTTTAGCACAGGAGGCAGGCCAGTGAATTCTCAAGGCTTTAGGCCTAGTTCGTTAAGAATTTTTCTCTTATAGAGCAGCTATCAATCCAGCTATCAATCGGTAGAAATCGGTAAATACAAAAAGAGTAAATGCATGGGTAATTCTTTGGCCGATGACTATTGGGGCCGACTTTAGGTAATCGAGCACCACATGACGACTAGAGGCTAGACGACCTACAGTCGTCACGTTTTAGTGCAAACGCCGGTATTATGCAAACGCCGGGTTAGTAAATTCGATTGGATCACATGTTGCAAGGCTAGAGGACTTACGAGAGGAAGATTGGCGCTCGCAGCTGGAGTTTTATCCGGGAAATCGTCGCCCAAATCGCCTGCACCGCACTGTCCTCTGCAATAAGGTATAGGCTTTGTTCTTGAACACCACTTTGTCTTGATCGATGGTATTCTTGATATTATCATCTGTGCCCTCGATTCCCTATAAAACCTCCCCGTCCTCAGAAAAATATTTGAAAATATTCCCACTTCACCGAGCGTCAGATAGGGTGCAAACCAACCAGGTTATAAGCCTTTTAGCAATTTTGATGGGAACACTGTATATCTGAGCACTTTTAAACATTTCACAATGCTAAATTCTTTGTATTTAAACACTCCCCAATACTAAACACTTTGTTTTTAAACACATCCTAATGCTAAACGGTGTATCTATAAACTTTTTCTAATTTCAAAAGTTATGGATATAAACAATTGCTGGAGTTAAACACTTGAAATTGAATGCCTTACAATTAATCACTTTTTTAAAGGTTTTTATCATACTGGAGTTTGCCATTAGGCATTGAAATAAAGCGTCTCCAAAAAGATCAAACACTCAAAGATCAAACACTTTCCGACTGGTCACATTTAGAATTAAACATTTATAACATTTATCAAGAAAATTTTGAGAATAAAGTGCTTAAATAGGTGTTTAACAGATGTGTAGATACTAAACAATATTTTTACAATTTAAGATAAATCTGGTAAGTTACAAGTTTTGGATACTTACATCAACTGTCCTGTTCAAGTCCCAGCGTAGACTACGTCGTTAGACTTTTTGCCTGGATCCTAGTCTCTTCGTTGCTAGGTGTCTTGAAGCTCCTATAGTAAACAAAAAAGCTTGGCAGCAATCTAAGCTATGTGGTATTCTAAGGAACTGTCTTTTGAAATGATATAGTAAATAAAACGCTGGATCTATTCGGTATGTGAATGAAAAAAAAAGAACTTTGTATCAGACCGCTACTCATTCACGTATGACGCCAACGTATTGTCAAACATTCTGTGTACTTATTTTTCAAGTCCATACATATGTATATGAGAATACAATTGTGGGATAGTCCTTCAGACTTCAAGCTCCCCACCCCAATCCCCACCCAACGACGCTAATTCTGCACCACCAGGTTATAGTGGCCAATGCCTCCAGGCACCACCACGCAAGAGATTTACAAAAAACGATTAAATATACTGAAATAATGGAAGAACAAACAGATTTTTTTTTTTATTCATTCATTTTGAAATATGCCACTAGTTTAAACCAGACATTATTTAGGCTGGAAAAAATCTCTGAGTGTAGGGTTCGCTCCTATAAAATTATACCGTTTATTCATTTAATGTTAAAAGCCTATACGCGATGATTTTGAAAATTAAGCTGAGAAATCGGTGACCCTCTCCACACTATAGACGTCAAGTTGAAGCAAGCCAAAATATGAACCGCATAAAGTGGAAATTTGATTACTAATTCGCCACTCGTCTAAAATGGACAATATTATTCCGGAACAAAACTCAGAGTGTGGGGAATAGTCCCGTATAAACGCCCTGTTAGGTCCTGCGTCCACCTACTACGATAGAAATTTAGACCTACCGATATGACACCGATACAAAAAGCAAATATCGGAAACATATCGAGAAGGTGCAAAATCGTAGACATATGTCTAAACATGCCAATCCACCACGCATTGTATGGGGTTTTATCGGTGTTTAATCGCAGAAACGTGGTCAACTGCCCCGATATTAGGGGCCCTTCCAACGCGATTTTCATTTTTTATCGGGAGGTGCATCGTAGACCATATCGGAGCCATATCATAGTCTTTTACGGCAATATATGGTAAGATTTGGTTAATTTTGGGTATAATAATTGAGTATATATTGGTTTCATATATGTGATCATTATATGCTCACATTGTGCTCATTGGTTACTCATGGCCTTTGGTCAGGGGTGGTCATTGCCCCTCCTTGGACCCGTTTCACTAGTTTCGTGACATTTCTAGATTGAGTCTATATGGTGTGTCCGGTTTCATAATAACTAGACATTAGACTTTGTTTCGTCCATACTTGTTTGCACTGTTGGTGCCACTTCTCATGTCTGTCTAACACTTTTGTCATGAAACTAGTGAAACAGGTCCATGACGTGTAGATTTGTCTGATTCTTATGTTTGGGGTCTGTCTTTACCTGAGGGCAGCTACTTGTGTTGTCACGAAACAAGGCAACTCCAATGTCTGTATGGTGTCACAGACATATCACGAAACTAGTGAAACAGGTCCCTGGTGTCTTAACCAGGAGTCCCTTCCTTTACCTCGCTTCCTGCTCCCCAGCGCTACCCCTCATTCCCGCTTCATCTTCCACACCACACATAAGCTTCACTTTTTACCCACCCACCCACACCTCTTCCACTTCGCCTACCTTCGTAGGCCTTTTCTTATACTTTACTATATTACATATTCAAAATGATTGACTCCATACTCTATTAGTCAATTATTATTTCATATTTTATCTATCATTAATTTCACTAATTAATAATCAATACTTATAAGGACAAACAAAATTCCTTATGTCATATAGAATTCAAAAAAATATTATTTGCCCAACTCCGGCCTCCTCCCTTTTCATCCAGGGATGGGGTAATGATATAGATGTTTGTTGCATAAATAATCCTCATTAACCAACATAAGGAGACCCCCACCTTTTGTGTCTCAAAAGCAAGTTCACAAGACCATAAGAAGAATGGGGTGAGAACTCAAACCGCATATAGATATACCACCTCTGTAAGTGTGATTTGATATTATTCGTGAAGAAATAGTACAGCCACCAGAAGTTTTTTTATATATATGCTTTATAATCTGTTTAAGTTTGTTACTGTTAGAATCGTTGGTCAAAATCGGTTGGTGTAAACTATGTGTTTCTTATCAATCGTATACAAAGCCCCCATTGAAATATATACGTGGGGACTCAGTAAACCACTACCCATTGTATAAAACCTGTCAGAAACCATAACTGTGGTATACGGATTCAAATCTGTGGTATACGGTTTCAAAACCATGGTATACGGGGAAAATAGTCCCTAGTCCCTTTCAATTGGCAATTTCTGGGTTTTATTTATTCAAAAGATAATAAACACAACCAACGATGGTTTTCTGGACAGGCGCCTCTGTCAACCACTCGAGATTGACGTCGTAATACACTCGCAAGCGCTCGAGTACTACTACACGTCTACCTCTCGTGGTTTACGGCCACCTGCCCACAAAACCATCGATTATTGTCTATATATGTACAGGTCCATGATATAATCTGGCGTGTCTTGGTGCAGGCTGTAAGTAATGTTCGTCCTGCGGCAATAGACAATCAAAGGGGAATGACTCACTCTATGTGCATGCCACAAGTTTGTTCGTGTTTCGTTATGTATCCTGACTGTTGATGTATGCGAGCCTTTAGGAATGCTTTGCTTTAACCTGCTTGGTATTATCTATTATTACATACCTGCTATGAAATACTACCCGCTGCTATGGGTGCAATATAGATTATGTTCGGCCCGTAGGTAATATTCGGGCGCACTGTGACAATCGGGTGAATTGGTAGCTATGATAAGTATTTAAAATGGCCTTTTTGTTGTATTCAGGTATGTAATAATAAGAAAACGTAGTGACTGGCCTATTACAATATATAGTATCGAGACGTGTATCACTGCTGAGCTATTGGACAGAATTTATTGTTCACATTTAAGATATGAAATTTCATCTCACCCCTGGAATAAATGTCCATAGGCTTAACATTGAGAACTCGTTCTCCATGCCCCTATGAGTATTGCAGTCCGTTCTCCATGGTCTATATCCTGTGTGTTGCCCATTCTTTTAGTGTGTACAGAGGTGAGATAAATACAGAAAGCAACTCGCTTTGGTCATAGAAGTCATTCTTTGAATGCTGCGTGATATTCACTTGGCTGTCATCTCGTTCATATCACTCCTCATCAAACTTGTGGGGAACGACGACTTTGACCAAAACTTGTTGGTTTCGTCTTTAATTCATTATTTAATGATAAGACATATGAATATCAAATTGATATCTAGGTCAGCCATTCTTATGTATAAAGTAGCGCTCGATATTGTCCTCAAAATTACCGATTGTAATCAATGATAACCTCCTAATATTAAATATAAAGATAAGAGACAAAAATGCTTGGCAAATACGCGAATATACAATTCTCGTTGGGTATCTTAGGATTGGTTTTACAGAAATTCAACTTGAAACTTCCAATGGTGATCTTGAATATAATGTAATTCTCAATACGAACCTTTGAAATTATGAAGAAGGGTGTTGCGTGAACTTAGATTTTCCAGTTTTTAGGAAAAGACTAGAGTGTAAAATCCTTTAAAAGGAGGATTTTCATTTAAATTTCTAGAGCTCTCATGTGAGTCTCCTTTTTCGTATGGACTCCTGATCCCTGAGTTTGCAATATCCGGGTTTTATTTTTAGATGATAATATTTTTGGTTGGAGAATGCTATGTACCTTATTAGTCCCCACACCTCCAGAAAAAAAACTAACCAAAAAAGAATTACATGTAATTACAATGAAGCTAGTCAATAATACTCAACCACAAAAATCAACACATGATAAAAATTCATGAAGAATCGAAACCACCATTGGACATTAAAAATGTTTGCCAGAACCTGAAACCCACAGAAAACAACGAAAAGATTAAATTCAAAAAGAAATCCACTGCTTGTCGCCTGTGCTCCCTGGTTCTCATTGGTGGCTTCCCGGATGATGGATAGTGCTGTGTTTATCCTGAGGACTGGCCAGCACCAGTAGAGATACTTACCATGGCCGACACTTGAGATGGCAGATTACACAGGACCTGTTGGTCCTCCATCCATCTTTAATCTCGCTCAGTGCTGGCTGACGTCACCAGGGGGAGCTCGCGGTGCAGCCATGTCATGCCCTCCTTCGCTCTGTCTTCTGTCTCATCACCTTCAAGAACTCCTCTGCATTCTACTTGTGTTTCCGCAAGAGCATCAGGGGTGGGTGGGGGGCGTTTGTGTTGCTTCCCCCACCCATATACTAGGAGCAAATGGTATGTTTATCATTAATAAATGAGTATGCCATTATGAATGAATAACCATTTAAAGGTTTGGTTTACATTCAGTAAATGGATAGTTATTTTTGACCCTCTTCCACCCAGTAGACCTCCTGAGAGATTCCAATGAAAAAGTCATTGTAAATGTCATGCAAAATGAATTAAACCACCAAGCAACTGGTTCAGTCGTGGTAACCATAAAGGCCAGCCCCGACCTACCCCGATGGTCAATGACATACTTCCAAATGGCTAAGATTTGAAATTCCAAAATCGTAGCCTATCGGGAGGTGCCCGATAGTTCAAAATCATGGACATGGTTTGAAAAATATGACCGTGGTGGAATTCCGTTCTGAAACTATCATTTTCAGACCCTTAAACCTAGCCAATTAATACCATTTTTCCAGCAATCATGTATCTTTATGCGCTATACGTATTCCTATTTCATAATCTTCCGCTAAGTGTTCCACCCGCAAGAGATATTTTCCCAATAAACCACACACAATAACCTATGACAGGCTACACAAAAATTCCAACATGTTAGTGTTACTCCTACCACCTCTGTTTATATCATTATTTTTGCTCTTTTATACCTGTAAATACTTTGGGTGTCCCCTATACTATGTTCTACTTATGACAATACTACGTGGCCACTGGGGCCTACCATAGATGGGATGTAGTAACCCGTATGGTATCTTCGGTATAAGGCCACTCAAAGAAACTCGTTCCTCATCATCAAGCCATGAAATTCCTTTTTTTTGCTGGATCAAAAAAGCTTTTGAAATGTCATAAAATGGGCAACAGGTATACTTATTTATGCCCTACCGCGCACTGTAACACTGAACTCCTAATATCTCACCCTTACCACGGCTCTGGAAATACATAGATACACATAATGCCACGTTGAATGCATCCCTGACATAATGGGCTTTAATTTGATACTAAATACACATACCTTTCATAATTTCTATCAAGGTTCATTTAAAAAAAAGAACAACAAAAACTTTTAAAAAGGATTTTGCGCGGTGATAAGAAACAAGCTGTATTTTATGAGTGGCCTAAGTAAAAACCTTTAGACAAAAATGGACGAGTAGACTGAAGATCTTCAGGTTCAGAGGGCACCCGCTTGAAACTCTACCGTAATGAGAAGCTCATCATGAGCAGGTGCTGCCCCCTGTCATCGTGCTGCTGCATTGGCACCAGTGGCGCCACCTGGAGGTCATCTTACAGATCATAGGGAGTGTCATAAAGGGGCGGATATGGTGAAAGACTCACAAGTCGACCTTGAAGACAGAACACTGGCTGTGCTGACAATACCTGTGATTAGCAGAAAAAAAACCCACAGGAGATGCCTGTGGGTGCACCCCTCTCAAAAGATCTCACACTCTCTAAGTGGTATTGTACAACGTTCTCACTACTCTCTATGGGAGAAGAATTATCAACGAATTAGGCTTAGAGCCTTGAGAATCCATTGGCACACAGTATTCCCGCTAGGTGGCATCATTAAGATTATAGGAATCTTTGGCTTGCATTGATGTACGTCTTTAGCACGGGAGGCAGGCCAGTGGATTCCCAAGGCTCTAAGCCAAGTTTATTAAGAATTATTCTCCCATAGAGCGTAGTGAGAGTACAGAATACCACTTAGAGAGTGTGAGATCTTATGAGAGGTGGCGCCTCCGAAGTACTGGACAATAGGCTCACGTCGATGGTCTTTGAGCTTAGCTCTTTAATTGTCCATAAATGATAGATCTATTACACACTTTTCTGTGTTGCTACATGTGTTCTATTTTTTCGACGAATACATGTGTACTTTCCACCGGTGGCCATATGACACTGCATTGATATTTTTGTATATCTATATTTTTTTATATATTACACTCGTGAACTTTCTTATTCCATTTTTCGATGTGATGCTGGGCCATTTGATTTATATCAGGAGTATGTTGTTTAATTTCTTTTTAAAACCAGATTTTATCCAGTTTTTATTAATAGATAGACCACTGAAGCTTTATATTAACTAATACATCCAAAGTTTCGTAACACCAATACAGACCGTATTATTCATCAACATTGGTGAAACAGTATAGTTGATAGAAAAGGAACACACTCAAATATATGTGGAGGATATGTTCACCAGAGGGCATATCCGAGTATATGCGAGAATTGACCATAGAGGGAGCGCACATCCCCGGAGGGAGTTGACGCTAGAGCCTCACTCGTCTTGGATCCCCAGCTGAGAGAAGTCATGGCAACAAAAAATGAAATATTTTCTTTTGATCACTGAATATAAAGGAAATATGTAAAGAGCCAAAGAATGGGTCTTTTCTTTCACTGAAAATCACAAAATAGCTCCAACCTACTCCTCTAGACAGAACGGTTATATACATATATATGTGTGTGTGCATTATCAAGAGACGTCACGAGTTTGAGTCTGAGTCTACTTATGCTATTCTGTTGGCTTCGTAATTTCACGAGTCAAAGACAAGTGACATTACGATACATGAGTGACATAAATAAACTCAAACGCAAACGAGTGGCGTCTAGATTTTATCCTACCCCGTTTCCACATTTTTGTCAGCATTAGAAAGTCGTAAAACTGGAGGAGTTTTAATCTTGGCCAATGTATGCCACTGTATGACTGGAGCTTTGCATAGTGACTTTATGAGGCAAAGCCGAGTGAAGTCCGGAGCCAAAACACCAGGAGTGGCATGCGGTGGCTAAGATCAAAACGAATCAGGTTTTGATTTCATCCTACCCCGTCTCTTCGATTTTTGAATATTATGTGATAACAATTCTGTATGCCACTAGTGGCATATAACAATCCGTATCCCAGTCAGCGTGGCATACAGAAACTCAATGTTAAGCCTATGGGATTTTATATTAGGGGTAGGATAAAAGTATATAAACTTATTGCATTTTCAAATATCTCCTAAACAGTGGACCCTCATTTCCAAATTGTCTTTCCCAGTGATGGCGAGTAGCAGATATTGCGTCGTCGCCTCACTGTCAGAAAAACAAACAAGCTGCCTGTGACATGTCTCCAATACAATGCCTTGTCAGAGGAGTAGCTCCGTTCCGGGAAAACGAGGAGGAGGCCTTCTTTGAGCATGTAGGTGTGATTACTGGTCGTCAGAACGACAGCCGTTTTTGCAGGCTTCGAGAAGTTCCCCGTACTCCGCCTTCAGCCCCTTCAGCAAAGAGTCTAGGTAAATAAGAGAGAGATCAGCCTAATGAGCCAGAGCTTAGCTTTCTACTTGTTTGTCAGCATTCCGTCTTAGGGAGGAGATATCAAAGAGTATCTGTGAGTTGATTGTTAAAATAGATTCTACTAATGGAGTGATATCTTTAGTTATCTTTAAAGGCATATCTGATAACGATTTCAACTCTTGCGAATTCCCTAGAGATTGAATAAGATGCTCTCTAACCTGGCGTTTTCACTAGACGATTATGGGTGAAAATTCTTGAAATTTATATCATCACCTTTGCATTGGCAATGGCTGGAAATCATCTACCTGAGGATTATACTCTGAGGGGCAGGTGGACATGGGAGGGGTGGGGAGTTAGCTCAGTGGTCAAGGCACTGTCCTTGTAATCCCAAGGTAGTAGGAGTTTGTAGGTTCGAGTCGCACTGTGGCCAAAGTTCTCCCTCATTGCCAGCAGTGGTAAATCTACTGCTATATCAAAGGCCGATCATTCATGTCTATGTGGTCTGGGAATTAAAGAACCTAGGTAAATATGTTGGGGTGAGATATTTACTTAAAATTCATTATATAGATTCGATCAGCACCCTCATGGTGTAAAAGAATGTTAAGAAAGTCTTGTAAGAACCTGTAATGGTAAACTGGATGTAAAGTTACACCAACAAACAAAAAAGGCGGACATGGCACCCTCCGGGGTGGCTGCAAGCTCAGATATCCATCTCCCAAGTACCAGTCACTCACTTTAGGAGTTCTCCACCAGTGTTACTATCAGGCGTGAATAGTAAGCTGAATGAATGACTCCAAGGCTTTGTCCCATTACAAGGTTTATTGCTGATGGTATTGCAGTGAGCTGCGCTGAACAGACTCCTAGTAGATTGATGAGAATACATCAAGATCAGAATTATATGCTGGCTCCATGTTTACCGCATGGGGGTGACCCTGTTGATCGTAACCAAGGGGGTCGCCTCCCACGGCCTATTATGTATAACCAGCTTGGTCAGTTAGGCCAAGGGGTAGAATCTCTATGTTTCACATACCGATGTTTTGAATCTTAACACTGCATACGTCTGTTTGGTCAACACACAACCCCTCCTAATTACATGCTGTACATTATAGCGGATGACATAGAATCTGCCTCCAACCTCGGTTAAGGCGAAAAACGATGGAAGCAGTGGTCCAAGATGATTACACTGATCATGATGTCCTCATGATCAAGATGAAACTAGATATCAAGGAGATAAGTGGTGGACGTGCAATCAGATATCAAGGAGATATTGAGCCCCCTGGATGAGGCCAAGAGGCTCCAGCAAGGCCTGGCCAGCCAGGGAAACCTGAAGTTTGCTGAGTTCCTGGAAGAAGAAAGCACAGCCCATGAGAATGATGACAAAGATAAGCTGGTTATCAACAAGGATACAACACTACCTGATGCAGTGACCAGCTGGGAAAAGTTAATTTAACAGCTGCAGGTTAATGAGCATGCCAGATTAAATGCCAGATGAAACCAACAAGTTTTGGTAAAAGTGTTCATTCTCCATGAGTTTGATGCGGAGTGATATGAACGAGGCGACAGCCGAGTGAATATCACGTGACATTCAAACGAGTTGGAGAACGACTTCTTTGTTGCTTTCTGTATTTATCTCACCCCTATACACACTAAGATAATGGACAACGTACAGGGTATAGACCATTTTGAACGGACTGCAATACTCGTAGGGGCATAGAGAACGAGTTCCCAATGTTAAGCCTATGGAAAAAATTCCAGGGGTGAGATAAAGCTAAAGCCTGCCAAGCCCACCAGATCAGAGATACAACCCATGAACTGTGCTATTTATTATAAGGACAATTGACAAAAAAACAGAAGACATGGACTTTGTGCCAGAGCACATTAGACTGAGGATGGTAAAGCAAAAGAAAGAAATGATGAAGTTTACTGAGGTAGAGGACAGCTTCAAGGTGCTCTCACTTGACACAAAGCTCTGACCAGTGTTTATCTCTCAGGCAGAGTGGGGAGTGGCCAATGTCAGGGTGTTATACAACATGCTACTGAAGAAAAACCTTGTAAGAAAGTATATTGGAGACTACCTGTCCCATATCAGCTACGTCTTCGAGCTTGCATCCAAGTTTGACCAGCATTCTCTCCTAGGCTTGGACATTTGCTACAGGGAATTCCAAGCCCCAGATGGCTATTGATGGGGTAACAAGGTCTCATTGATTGAGGTGCTGTCATCATTAATTTTAGTGATTAATTTTCATGATGGTGGAAGACCGCGACATTTTGTATGAGAATTATTTCAATAAAAAAAAAATAAAAAAAATTAACACAAAAGATTCAAACCCTATCACCCAAGAACCAGCAGACCCCAAAGGAAAACAAGATCGCAAAATGCAGAAGGTAGAGAAGCAGGAAAGAACATATGACCCAGAGGACATATGTTGCAGATACAGGGAAATGCCCACATATATGGATTATAGGCGACGATTATTGAAGGTTAACCCTGTTTAGACCATTTACATTAGAAACTCGCGGGTGAAAAAGGCTTAAGTAAAATGTTGTGGCCGCCGATGCAGGACAACTTCTTTTTACCAGATTGAGAGGTGGTCGCCACCAGGGATTTTTCAGAATCGTCTGTATTCGTCTAGTGTAAACGCCGGGTTAGAGATCATCATATTCGCTGCAGAGGTGGACGCTCGGGTCTCAATTAAAGGGTATAAAACGACGTCCCGTGACCAAAGCCTACAGCCCTAGGGAAATACAAACCCCTGGGATCCCCATTAATTTTACAGACCCAAGGTCACAGCAATGTCAGTCTCTATAAACCAACATTAAATACCTCATCCTAATGCATTATAAACCTCATTGGCTGACGAAAATGGCACCGATTATTTGAGTCACCCAAAGGCGTCCATTTAGCTCCCGATACACCACGAATTGCCTTATGAGGCATCACCAGACACTAATCCGATATCGTGTTGAAAAGTCAGCTTTAATCTTTAGCTGATACACCCAAGGATGCATCCCGATGCACGCATCGTAGGGTGTATTGAAGTGTATGTAGAGCTCTGTGGACGCTGTACATCAAAGTCTCTTGTTGGCCGGAAAAAAACAAGATCTACCACCTATCAGAGCCAGTACACTGTAAAAACGGTGTTTGGTTTTACTCACTAGATTTTCTAAACACCGTTTAATTCCCGCATACTTTGATATTTACACACATATATTTAAACACCATCATATTATAAACACTTATTCTACTACTTAAACACTTATTTTTTACACACTTAAACGCTCTGTCCAAAAGTGTGTAAACGCTAAACGGTTAAACACTTTTGGTCAGAGCGTTTAAGTGTGTAAAAACATAAGTGTCTGAGTAGTAGAATAAGTGTTGACTGTTAAACGTCTATACAAACATATATATATTCATGTATATATAAAGTAAGTGTGTGATAGTAGCTGGCATGGAAGTCTTTCTGTCACCTGCCTGGGAGGCAGCCCTATATTTAACCCTTCAAGGGCCACACATCATTCACCATGTATCCATACTATAGCAGGCACCAGAACCAATTGTGGCCTTTGTATGGTCGGCTTTTGTATAGTCAATGTTATTAAAAGAATTACAAATTCAAAAATTCCAGTAAATCTGTATTTTTTATCAGAACTTTCCAATTTTATAAAGAAACTGGCAACAAAAAGTCACAAATACAGAATGGTTCATCCATTTCATACGGGAATGCCATATGGCATTGTCCTGCCACGGCCAGGGGAATGCCATATGGCATTGTCCTGCCATGGCCCGGGGAATGCCATATGGCATTGCCCTGCCAGAAGGGGTTAAGTAACACATTCTAGTACTTATGAACAGCAAGTAAGCGATTCCACAGATAAAGCCAGTTTCCATTGCCCGATTATTCTATTTTTCTTTTTTTTCGTACTACACGACAACTACAATCACGGCTTAAATCCAACTAAACTTTCACTCCCATGGATGATATACCCTTCACCACTTAGATATAAAGGAGAGTCACCTTGACACTGCTAAATTGATATATGAGGAATAATCAACATAAATTCCGACATTATATAAACTCATTAAAGAGCTGGATAAAACTGATCACCATATTTAATTTACATCGTCGAAGTAGGTGCTTTCTAGATTTATGAACCAATATCCAGACCAGAAGACTTTCTAAGATAATCATCTACTCTATAAAGCTCTCACTATCAGAATGCTTTATTAAAACCGAGAAGGCAGTGAAAGGCGTCGTTGGCATGTACCGATTGCTTGCAGGATTGATTGCAGAGAATTAAAATGGTTCTCATTTGGCAGATTTCAAACTGCCGATGTTTGGTCTCGGAGTATGAGGCCTGGCGTCCACCTACTACGATAGAAATTTAGACCTACCGATATGGCACCGATACAAAAAGAAAATATCGGAGACATATCGGGAACGTGCAAAATTGTAGACATATGTCTACACATCCCAGTCCACCATGCATTGTAAGGGGTTTTTATTGGTGTCTAATCGCACAAAACGTGGTCAACTGCCCCGATATTAGGTGACCTTCCCACGCGATTTTTATTTTCTATCGGGAGGTGCATCGTAGACCATATCGGTGCCATATCGTAGTAGGTGGATGCCGGGCCTTAAGCTGGGGACACACTAATCGAGAGAGTCAGCAATTTCTGGAATCGCCAACACAAAATAGCATGTTTGTAAGCTATCATTTCATATTTCCCTTGATTATTGCTTCTGATACGCTATATCATCGGTGGGAGATGTTACTATAAAAAAATGATCTCAGATAAATGCTATTTTGTATTGGCGATTCCAGAGATCGCCACCTTGGCTCGCTTGGTGTGTTTCCGGCTTTACTATCAGCTACAAGCGAATTTTGCCCTACTCCTCAGTGCAGTCTATCGCTGCCCTTTTCTTGCTGCCTTGGATCGCTTGGTGTGTCTCAGAGTCGCCAATGAGTGAGCAAAACCCCCTCCACCTTCAAAGCCTGAAATGCTGAGCGATTCCATCTCGTGCTTGTCCAAAATCACTACATTTCAAAACGGTACAGTTACCGATTTTTCACACGTGGTCTTATATACTTGATCCATATATTTTTTTTTCAGATATTTATCTAATTTTCAAGAATTTATCTGACTAACACCGAACTGCCTAACTGCTCTTAAATGGTATTTGTTGCCACCCTATCTTTTCCTCCCTCTGTTTTCCATTCCGCCATCTATTCTAAATGGTTGAACATATTCATACATATTCTTGAATCAGTCTCTAAATTTATGCAGTCCTTACCACTGGATATCTCATCTTTCAGGGCGTTTTTAGTTATTTTCTTTTCCTGATTAGATTATACTGCAGTACGAACAACAGATTGGATCCTATATCTTGCATACTAGCAGTTTTTTCACTTGTGGAATTCTGAGAAAATAATCTTTAAAGGTCCATCTGTGAAGGCCGACAAATCTATCGGGACCCATAAATCCGCAAGTGGAAACAAGCCTGAGTTCACTTTAGAAAGTCACACTAAATTCATTCTATCGATCACAATAGCGAGAATCACCCAGAGATTAATTGAACAACGACGATAAACAAGCTTGGGTTAGTCGCCAATCCGGAATCACTTAATTAGCTAGACTGCATGTCTTTCTACTCTGAAGATTCCTCGTCTCTTGCCCAGGTATATTCACGAGGACACACTAATGCTCATAAACTACTTCATTAGATCACTTAACAAATAGGAAAGTATATGTACATTATTTAAAAATGATAAAATTGCAAAACGTTCTTTATTACCTACCTAATACAGAGTCTCCATACTGAACCTATGGAGCCGACAGATCGCTATTGGTTAGAATACGGAAAGCTATATTATCCTAGGAGAATATGGTTTTTTTGGCCACCTGACGGGCATTATATGAACTACTATGTATAAACAATGCACGGCGCTTGCGTCGAATTCATAATTATTTACAAGACATTTTTCCTAGTAATTAGTCGAAAAGTGAGTAATATATAAAACATAAAAAAAAAGGAAAAACAGAAAAGAAAAATGACCCGATGTAAAATATTTTTCTTTTATGTGTATGAACAGTTTATTACAGACAAGGAGTCTTTATGGCGCTGCATATCGTCACTATACATGTATACCCAATATTACCATGATTTTAATCTGAGTGGCCGTATTCTCCGCGTAGTTGACGCGTAGGAATAGAGGGAAGCTATGTTCCGGTGGGAATAAGTCAAAGTTACGAGGTAAGGCTTGGAAAAACTACTGCCCAAGGCGAGCCTTACCTCGTAACTTTGACTTATTTCTACTGGTACATGGTTTCCCTATTCCTATATACCTTCGATTGTCGGCTTATATCAATAAAAACTGAATGTCTCTGAACGTCAACCTGGGCAGTAAACATCAACCTAGGCAGTAAACGTCAACCTGGGCAGTAACGTCAACCTGGGCAGTAAACAAAAGTTATTCCACCTCCAGCAGCGTTGGGTAATCATAGGTTGTTCACTCATTGGTATTTAGGAATACTACGAGCGATTGGGTTTAGCCTTTAACTCTTTCAGTCCGAGCAATGCCTGGAGGCATTCCCACCCAGGGGACTAGGAATGCCTCCAGGCATTGTTTAAAAATATATTTATATTTATGTGTCATCATCACAAACGTTATGTTTTTTGATAAATAATGAATAGATTCACACCATTTTTTCACAATTGATAAAAAATACAATGTTCATCATTATACTCTGTGGGTATTCGATAAGTAACTATAGTAACTGGTATCTAAAGGTTGCTAAGTGACGCCCATACAACAAACAGACACCATACGGCGATAGTCTCTTCCCCTTGGGGTTTATAGAGGTATTATGCCTCGTCCTATAGTGCCTGTGCTCTGCAATCAGGCTCGGACAGAAAGAGTCAAGAATTGCCACCATCCCACGACTGATTTTTCAGTAAACAAATAATGGGTTGACGTGTAAGGGAACGTGGCTTCGACCTCGCGACTACTGAGTGAGTGACTGCTTGTTGCGGTGTTCCGATCCTCGGAGCTCCGCATCTTGGCGAATGAAATTTTTAAGAAACTAGCGACTTCGTCGATTCGTATTTAGCTACCACCTACCCCCTCCCCACTTCCCCCTACATTGGGCCCTCTAGCGGGTGAAGGGAAACCATCATAAATTCGTGGTTATCATTTCGTATGACACACAGGTGCTTGAGCTGATCAAGGGTGAGATATCATTGAATTCTCTCAAGGAAAGGAGATTGGAAAACTACAGTTCAAAATAATGTTTTCGGTACAGCTAAAAACAAATCATAAGGATAAAAGTACATCTGTGTAGAGAAAAACAAAAAAGATAGCAGGATTCAGTTAGGTACTGTTCGAGAATCTCACTCTCGTGTCTCGTGGCTGTCTCCATGACTAGGTCTGGTTCACTATGTCTCTATGTGCGGGAGACACTCCAAGCGGATACAAACAGAATCATAGTTTTTTAGATATAGTAGGTAATAATGGGTTGACATTTAAATGCGTTCAGGAAAGCGTATAATATTCGTTCGGTGGTGCAAGATTCTATGATAGGTGGTCAAAGACAATAGGTGTTAACTGTACTTATGCCATGCTCATGCTAGAGCCTTGACAAGTGTCTGTATCATATAGATATTGTTCTCTTGATGCGAAGACTTTCTGAGTGGATACAAATATAATCTTCCATCTTGGAGTTTTACAGCTTCAACAACGATGAATATGTACATGGGTAACGATGAACGTGCCGAGACATATTCCTATAGCTGCAGAAAATCAAGGAAGACATCAGAAAGTCTTGTATGTTTTCGCCTTGACACGAGATCTATCTTTAGATAAATTCCACTTTCCCCCCAGATCTTTTCGCGGCGTTAGCGCTGGTTTAATCTCTGCCCCAAACCAAGGCCTGTTCCCTGGGTATTCACTAAAGAGAATGGAGACCAGTGAATATTTCAGATTCCAAACAAGGCAACTGTCAAAAGTTATACAAGTCAAACAACTCACATATCATGAATATGGAAATGTGGGAATTGTCAAAGATGCTTCATAGACAATCCGGTTGTTTCTTTTTCATACTTAAACCATTTTATAATGGGAATCCACAATTGATTAGACTGCCCCTTCAGAGGAGCACATGGGCATTGTTGACAAAACAAAGCCCTGCAACACATGAGGTGCTTTCCACTGAGGAAAGTAATCCCAGAGACTGTGTCTGATTTGAAATAAATAATAACAGAAATGAGGGTATTTTATTTACCATATAAATATGTTCATCTCTATTTACAAGTGGAACACAAAATAGCTCCAAAAGCCCTCAGAATTTAGGATATTTCAAAAACTGGCGTAGGGGCCAGATTTGGGTCCAAACAGGCAGGTTGGGACAGAGATACAAGCGGCCGCAAGAAGTAGAGCGCAGGATCTCTGCTGGGAGAGTGGACAAATTCTTGCCTCGTGACTGCATATCCAGGAGCAGCGCACATAAATACGTTCCTTTCCTCTGTATGAAGAGCTGTGCTATGATTAGTAGTCAGGCCCCTTTAGCCTCTTGTAAGAGTGGATCTAACTGGTAGCGCCTCAGGTATCCTAGCATTTCTTGCCTATCGTAGATCCCATAGCTACGTTCAGCCACTTTCTGTTGTTGCCTCTCTAATTATTTTCTTCTTTTTTTCACCTAAACGCAGGCTTAGGTGAAGAACAGGAAGTAATATGTCCCTTTAGATGTAAACTATGGTCTAGTGTAAAAGCTTGAAATATTTCATAGACCAAAGATTCTTGGTAACGGTTCTATTTCAGGGAGCGTCACATCCCAATTTTCGCTAGACGATCTACAATCGCCACATCTTCAGTAATCTATAAGGCCCGTTTCCATTGGCCGATCTCCCGTTAGCGATCTACAGTTTGGAACCACCGACGGACTTTTGGCACTGCTGACCCAAAATCGGTCAATGGAAACGAGCCTGGGGCCCGTTTCTTATTCTAAGATCGGACATGTAGACCCTTTTATGTATGCCATATAGGTCTCCCTGTCCGCCCTGTCCCTCTCCCTGTACGTTTCTATTCTCTTTATGTCCCGTTCTCTGTCCCTCACATTATCCCTCTCTCTGTTCCTCTATTTGTCCCTCTCTTTCTGTCTCTGGCCCTCTCTCTGTCCCTCTCTCTGTCCCTCTGTCCCTCTCTCTCTGTCCAACTCTCTGTCCCTTTCTCTGCCCCTCCCTCCCTCTCTCTTCCTCTCTCTCTCTGTACCTCTCTCTCTGTCCCCATCTGCGTCACTTTCTCTGTCATTTTCTCTGTCTCTCTCTGTCCGTCTCAGTCCGTCTCTATCCCCTTACCTATCCCTCTCTCCTTCCTTCTCTCTGTCCCTCTCTCTGTCCCTCTCTGTCCCTCTCATTCACCCTCCATCTCTTTCTCGCCCACTGTCCCCCTCTGTCCCCTTCTTTGCTCTCTCTCTCTCTCTCCCTCCCCCACTCTCCCTCGCGTTCCCTCCATCTCTTTCTCGCTCTCTGTCTCCTTCCTTGTCTCTGTCTCTCTCTCCCTCTCTCTCTCTCTCTCTCTCTCTCTCTCCCTCGCTTTCTCTCTCCATCTCTTTCCTGCTTTTCGCTGCCTGGGGAGAACGCCCACACTACATGACTGAGTCACGCATGGCGACGTCACGTGATTTCCTGGCGCGTGACTCGTCTGATCTGATCGGAAGTCAGCTGTCGCCCACTCCGGACGTGGGAGTCAGGTTAGCAGGATCTGCGTAGAGGTTGTTAGCCGGAGGCGGGACACTAGCAAGCTGCAGATACGGCAGCACACAGCAAATAGGGCCTCTACCTGCGACACACACACATATATATAGTGAGCTATATCAAAAGCCAAAGTACGTTTGTGTAATGGTAATGTCTAGATTATTGGTGTTCTGTAAACATATTTACATATATCGTATTTAATACTCATTAAACTACAAAGCAGCATGCGATATAAAAGATATAAGTACATTTTATGAAGTTGATATACTTGAATAGGATTGGTGAATTATCAAACTGTATGTGATATGATAAATGAAGAGGAGAGGAAGAGGACACTTTATTTCCAAGTACATACGTTCCACACTGCAATGAAAACCTGCTAGAAGGCAGATTTGTATGCTATACTCGTTTTGAGTGAATAAATACAACAACAAAATATGGAAATTGAATCTTGTGACTAAAGTGCTAAAGAACACTAATTTAAGATATGGGCACAACATTTGTGATTTTTTCATGACAGTTAACTTCACTTACCTGAGGTAGAACATAGGCAAAGTGGAATCTACCCCTTTGCTGTTGAGTGTTTATACGATTCTCAATCCAATTATATGTATATGAGAATACATTTCCCTACCAGCAAATATTTCAAGAATATGGCTGGGTATAGCCAGCTTACAACAAAATCAACTTCTTACACATGCAATATTGAATTTTTTATCTGTATATTTCGGTCAATCCCACATTGACATGGTCTGATCACAGTGTCAGATTAAATCCGCTGAGATATGCCCTCAGGGTACTCCATCACGTGCACTTCATTGTAAACAGGACTGAGTTTGATTAGGGCGGCTGACCTGCAAACCCACATACTCCAGGGTGTCTTGTACGAGCTGATTGCAATGTATTGAATGTGAGAGATGCACCAATGTAAAGGGAACAGTCCGTTATCTTAGAAGAAAAGGGAAAAGAATATGAAAAAGAGATAGCAGTAGTATTTCTTCTTTTTTTATTCAAGTATAAACAAAGTACAATCACCCGTAGGCGCTCTTCCATGTACCAGTCGAACAACATGAAACATTGCAAAAAATGACCCACATTATTGACAAACACTGCACGAAAACCACTATTTTACATATATATACGCCATTGCGATAACGCACGTATCAGCTGTATCGTGCCTTGTTTACATTTGTATACACCTCTTATCCGCGTCTGCGTTTCGGGTGTCTACGAGGTAGTTTCCATATGTAGACGCGCGCGACTTGGCTGTCTTTCACGCCTGGCGTATCCAAGATAAAACTGCGATAAAACTGCGATATATATACGCCAGGCGTATATATGATACAAAAAAAAAATTGCGACCCGCGGCCCGCCCCGTCGTGTGGGTGTTGGCAGATGTTGCACCAACACTGACCCGCCACCTGCGACCTCCCAAAACCACCCCCCATCGCCCCCCGACACCCCACCACCCCACCACCCCACCACCCCACCACTCTACCAACAGTGAAGCCCTGGTACACAACCCCCACCTCCCTTTGTAGAAGGATTAGCGGCCGCTCGGCGTGTGTGAGATGTTTTCAGTCCTGAGTCGGAGGCGCACAGGGTGGGCGGCTGTGAGGATGGCGGCCGCATTCACAAATCAGAGTCAGGAGTCGGACTTCAGGTGCACAGAGACAAAGGAGGGAGGGGATTATATAGTAAGCCTGACAGTCCACACATTGAAATGGTGTTTGAAAGTAAGATCTATTAGAAAAACAATTAAAAAAACAACATAATGCAACATAATGCAACATAATTAAGTTTTTATAAAATAAATTGGTAATATAAGATTGCAATTTTCAGATAATACAGACTTGGATGGTTAATGTCAAATGAAATATGCTACGACTGATGTCCCCAAGTGGCAGAGGTCGGAATTATTGGATAGTGGCGTAAATAAATAGAATCAGGTGTATATATGACGTATATAAGATGGCACCATGGACACGTATATACGCCACTAGATAAGGCGTCTACGAGACGTCTAATAGGTCGAACTTCTAGACGCAAAATCCTACTGTTAGATGCGTTTCAGATACATATGTAAAGCTGTAAGTTTCGTGCAGTGAAACAGTGCAAGAAACAGGAAAAAGAGAGGTATAAACAGAAAAAGGAATATTCTAGTATTTTTACGTTCCAAAGAGTTGATTCCTCTAGCATTTTCTGCTCAGTTCAAGTTCCACAGGTCATTAGAATCTGTTTCATATTTAGTTGGCTATGGTAAGCCAGTCCTTACGTTTTTAATTTCCTACCTTGAGTAAGTAGTATTGTATAGGACCTCTAAGAAATTTCTCTTATTACATGTCTGTCGTTACTTTCTAGTACATAACTTTAGACATCAATTTCTAGATGTACCGTTCCATATCAATGAGACTTGATTTGTAAAATAAACACTGCTATATAAAAAAGATATATGAAAGGAACCGTCTAGTCAGGTGTTAGTTGTAGGGTTTGATCAATTTCTTGTACTACATTGAATGTTATGTTTAGGCTACAATGTATCATAAGGATATTAGGAAAACACAAAAAAAATACACCGTTTTCATCAGCCAATGGAAACGAGCCTTAAGCCCAATGCCCATTTACCGATTTCGGAACATTTATGTACCTTTGTCGGCGACAAACGGAAGGTTATTTGTCACAGCCAAGCCATCCTAACAGAGTTGGTAGATGTAGGACAGCTAGGCAAGGCTACCCAGCGATTAGTGAACACTCGGTTTCTTTGTTTTTTTGCGCTCCCCCAGCGATTAGTGGACCCTACACCGATTTTATCAGTGTGCGGATCAAGCGAGGGGTTACGTAATTTGCCTGCGACAAAGTGACCGACTCCTATACGATTTGGGAACTAATCGTTCAACCCTAAATCGGTAGATGGGCATCCGGCTTTATGCCATCAACATTCCTGCAGTACGATCTAACCCAAACGGTCAGCACAAGTACACACTCAATGTGGAAAACATTCAATTTGAGATTCTCCTTTGGGACTCGATAACCATTGGACCAATTAAAGAGGCAGGGAATTCACTTAAATTCATTACGTGCAGCCATCCTCTAGACTCCATCGCCGCCGAACGTCCCTCAGTATCTATTGTATTGGGCCTAGTGTTGAGTGTATTGTTAAATCTCTCCGAGTAAAATCTGGTTCGGGGTTTCTACCATTTAACGGTAATCAATAGGACCGAATCCTCTCTTTGGTCTAAGCGCCTGAAGGACTCAGCCGACTTAGGGACAAGTCTAGGCTTCACTAAATGAGACCTACCCTCGACTGTTTCCCGCTGAAATTCCTCCTGATTGACAGCTTCTCGTTGGACATCCTACAAAACACGCACAACGCATAATGGATTGAATCAGTTTTGTTCTAACGCGGTTAATATATTCATGATTTGTTAAAACACCTCTCTCTTATTCTATAAGCCATTTTCCTTGGGCCGATTATTCGCCTACCCCGTCTTCAGTCTGAGCCATCGATTGATGTTTTTCAGTATACCGACGCCAGATAGGAGAATGGAAACAGCCCGGTATAGGCCCGTTTCCATTGGCCGACTGTACATGGGAATCGAAAGATCGGTGAGGGAAGTAGATTTCACTCGGTGACCAAGCTTTCACTCAGTGGTAGGTGGCACCATGGAGTTGTCCCATTACCTTAGTTCCATATAAGGAATACAGTAGACCGAGTAGCCAATGACTGCATTCGCAGCAAACCCCGACCTTCACCCTGACCTCCTTACATAATATTTTTTCGCGCCTTGGGACGGCTCTGCAGTCGAGAGTTGACCTCAAATCTTAGGGGCCAGAACCACCCTCGGTGGTGCCACATTGCATAATCTAAGCAAAAAAAGGTATAGGTCATTTCACGAGCTGGGTTGTTTCCATTGACCGATTTGGGGTCAGCAGTGCCAAAAGTCCACTGTAGCTCGGTGATGGGTAATTGGCCAATGGAAACGGGCCTTAATTGAGATGGTCATCGATTATTTTGTGGCAAGTAACAACAGGGCAACAGTATTGAGAATCGCAATTACTGTATTCAGATCTTTAGCACTCACAACACCTTCTCTTTATTTACTGCTCTATCAAAGGCCAATCGTTCGCATACCATGTCTATGTGGTGTGGGAAGTAAAAGAACTCTCACCTTGGTAAATGTGTAGGGGTGAGATTTCTACCTGACTTCATTACATAGGTTCAATCACCACCCATGTGGTGTAAAAGAACCTTGAGTAAGTCTGGTGAGAACCTCTATTGGTTAACTGGACGTTAAATCAAACCAACCAACCAACTAACCAACCTTCTCTTTATTTGCATATTTTAAGGAGTGATTACTTCAGGGTAATTCATACAACTCCCAAAACATTCCACAACATTTGTAACTGGTATTCTACCAGATTCAGCATTAACCTCAGCATATATTCTCACAGTACCCATCTGAAAGCAACCTTGACTACTGCTTACTACTGATGGCATCATTCGTGGGTTTAATTGAATTATAATTTGATTCTGAATGCGTAATGGCACCTTGATACATTTCAGAATATTAGATTTGAATAGCGACAAGGTGGGAACAGACTTGCTCATGGGTTTCCAAATCTGATAGAACATGCATGATTTATCCGCAAACGCGGCATGTGAAATGTTCATGTAAAGAGGTTACATCAGTCTGATACAATATCTTCTAATATGAAACAAAATATATTCTTTTAAATTTCCAAAATTATATTCATGACAATGGAATTATATGTAAACCTATGCACTGACACAAAAGGCAATATCTAATTTGAATAAAACATATTCAAAAATGTCCTTAAAGTAAAATTGACCAATGTAGTAAGGGCCTGGCATCCACCTACTGATTTAGAAATTTAGACCTACCGATATGGCACCGATACAAAAAGCAAATATCGGAGACATAACAGGAAGGTGCAAAATCGTAGACAAATGTCTAGATATGCCAATCCACCATGCATCGTAAGGGTTTTTCTTCAGAGCTTAATCACAGAAACGTGGTCAACTGCCCCGATATTAGATGACCTTCCGACGCGATTTTGATTTTTTATCGGGAGGTGCATCGTAGACCATATGGGAGCCATCTCATAGTAGGTGGATACCGGGCCTTATTCTCTTATTTGGTATTCTAGTGAGATATTCATGCAAATTCAATTAGAATTGTATCACCAGTCGTTATACGAATACAAATAGTTCCAGACAATAAAAACTATTTGTTTATCACCATGATGTTCACCAGGCCTAATTCATAAGGTATGTATTCTAGGTTGTCTTTCAGGATGAGACCATAAAGAGTTGGTGCTGGACAGTGTGGTGCCTCTACCATTGTGGGGAGACATGACACTAGCACAGGGAATGCATACCCTCTACGTACCAGCTCTATGGGTAATTTGTTAAAGGGCGTGGTAGGGACACTCGAGAGACTAATCTATATAGATGACCGATGAGCTTTTTAAGTGACATATCCGGTAACTTATGTCCACAGTCCACCTTAGGGTGTTAAAGTACTGTATGCCTGGACTATAAATAGCATAGTTATTGCAGTAGAAGGGCTGCTTGCTAGCTTCCATAAAGGCCATACAAGTATAGAGGCTAAGTTTTCACGACGGCTGACGCATGAGATATCTTAAAACCTCGCAGGAGTAGTCGACACACAGGCTATTATGGGCAAGCAGTCACTCAGTAAACTAGCGGTTCCCAGCTACTTCACTTAGCCCACAGAATATGTTAGACCCGTAGGTAGTATTCCATATAGTAGGTTGGAGAATTATATCTCGCCTGTTATCTCGACTTTAAGACACCGACCATCGGCTCGTTGAGAGTCGGGAATGAAATTTTGATGTCTTAACCCTATAAGACACTGACCCGATGGCTGTGCCCAATTCTACCTTTGGCCGACGGATTCCTCGGGTCTGTGACAATCTGCGTCAATTGGGTCGGTGTAGGCACTTCACCGACCCAATTTTATTACATTTCCTGACGCGTCGGGCATTACTAACATGTCAGATATGGCCAACTCTGCCCGACCTTAAGATTTCGGTGTAAGCTACGACATTAAAATGATCAAATTGAAAAATATAACTTTGGTAGAAACATAATTCCGTAAGATATCAAACCTTTGTAGGTCTGACCATTGTAGGTCAATATTCATGTTATGATTTAATTGTATCGAATGTGGATCGTAGTTATGCGACAGAAAAAAACGTATGTAACGATATTAGCTCAACTACGACTGGAGTGGGTGGAAGATAGGTGAATGTTTCACCTAACCCTGTCCTCCAGTATAAATAAAAACTCATAAAAAAAAAATAAAAAAAAGACGTTCTAAATGATTATACAAAGTTTATGAAACGAACCCCAGGGTCGTGCTTTGTCTTGCAGCATCTGGCTGCATCTTGTAGGATCGTATTAAATCTTGTACGATCACGACACCAGCGTGTGGAGCCCCTATTGTCGCTGACGGGGGCTCTTCCACTGCAGCGACGCCACCAGTCAGGCTCACAACACGCATCCTGGTAGAATCAGCACTTTAGTGCCAAATTACCTTGATGAGTGACAGTGCCCTGACCTTTTGATGTCGTCTGCAACTGCATATGTCTGACAATAGACTTTGTCGAATTTCTAGCCCTCCTATACTTACCTCGCCTTGACAACTTCGATATTACTGCCACTCGCACACAAAACCAGTCATTATTGTAAATATTGACAGTAATTGTTGGTTTTGTGGACAAGCGGTCGTGAACCACGAGTGTTTGACGCGTAGTAGTACATGAGAGATAGCGAATGCATTACGAAATCATTATGTTATGGTTTGCATAGCCGCCTGTTCAAAGGAGCATCGTTTATTATATTCATTACCAATCTTCTCTAATTAAATTTGACTAAGAATCGCCATATCATAGGTTATATCATTAAGGATTATATTTTTTGGTCTTTAACACAAATATACTACAAATCTGTTTGGGAGTATATCTCCCATAATCAACTGTTTGAGGACTGTATTTAATCAATGGTAATTGGTTCTGACAGCTTAAAAACAATAGGTAGTGGTTTGTTATGGACCCATACAAGGGGAACTTTGTAATCGAGAGATAATCAATATCTGTCCTTCCTGTTGCCGCAACCGTTGCCTTTTGAAAAACCTTTTGGAATAAGAGGAACAGAGACGAAATTAATATTTCAATATCAAAAATCCCCAAGCAATGATAGAACATAGTTTCAAGAATAAATAAATGAATAACATAGTGAATGAATAAACACCTTTTTTATCCCAATTTTCTCATTTTCCGCACCTCATTACTGGGCTGGTAATCTATGTGTGATGTATTACCAGTTTAAATCCGCATGAGGGATTTCCCACGAGTCCTGCAGCAGTAGCCACTGAACGATACCCTGTTAATCTCCTTTGATTTGCTTGATCGTTGCTCGACAATATAATCTCTGCCTCTGGTATGATCGATCTAGTATTGTGTAGCCCTGCACCTCACCATGGGGCCCGAGTGAGCAGTCATACATAACACAGATCAACTGCTCGCAGAACTGCTCACTGGGAGATACGGTCTATTGAGCAGTTCTAAATCTGCAGCAAGCCTCCCCAATGCTCCAACGTCCGTGGAATTTCCCCCAAAAAGCTATCAAGAGCTGACAGAGATACTTTAAACCTTATGAAGTAGCTCCACACCAGAATTGCTCATTATATTCTTACCTGTGTCTTAATTTGATTATACCAACATATACATGTATACACGGGGTTAAAACAAACATCTAATAGAGGGATCCGTTCCGATCTTTTATTTATTTATTTATTTTAGTTGTTTATTTTATCGGACCAAGGTGAAACGCAAAGCCTGTTTCCATTGGCCGATTTTCCTTTACCGATCTACAGTCAAGAACCACCGTCGGACTTTTGGCACTACTGACCTAAAATCGGTCAATGGTAACGGCCCAGCTACTGAAATGACCAAGGACATTTTTCTGCTTAGATTATGCAATCTGGCACCGCCGCAGATTTGTTTTCCCGACTGACAGAATCAAAGCCCTTTGATTTCGTCGGGGATCTCAGAGGGGAAAATCCGTCGGTATGCAAGGCGAGTTCAAACTACTACCCTCAGCGATTATTGATTCTGATGCACAGTCGGTGGCACCCCCGGCAGACTATTTAGAGAACTAAAATAAATCTCCGCCGTTTTCGTCTGCCAATGGAAACGGGCCTATAATCGGTCGGCCTCATTAAGTGTCATAATCGGTGCCTGGAAACGCAACAAGGCACGTCGGTTTTTATCGGGGGCCCAGTAAGTTCCCGTCTAAAAACCCGAATGTATCATTCAGCAAGATATTTTTTTAATTTACAAATTTGGTCCAACAAATGTGACCGAGAAAAGATCACAGAGGAGTAAAACAAAGGTTTTTTTACGCTGATTACGATGTAAACTCGAATAATGTGTTAATCTATAGTACTCGGAGATTTTGACCATTCTGATCATGTTTGTACCGATGTCAGGGAGTGTTAGGCCTAGAGTACACTTTACGAGAGTCAGAACCATCTTGATATGCTTTGTATGCATAGGTAGTGCAGTAAAGGCTGGAACTAATGTGCATGAAAATCGGGTTGCTCTGCTAGCTCGGGAGAGGTTGGCTGTGACTGAGGGGTTTAGTTGTCTTTGTATAATTTGTCCTACGTATCAAATCTAAAAAAAGAAAGAATGTAATTCTAACGTTACGATATTGTACCAGTTTTACCTCATTTACAGCGGCAGTAACTAATATGTTAGTGATGCACTCCGCTATGCTTCTCACAAAGACAATAGTAAGTAAGGCTGAAACAAATTTACTATAATAAGGTGACAGAGTAAAATGGTGAATGAGATAAGGTAAAACAATGTCTCCATGCTGTTTCTGAGAGCGAATTGATTGTAACCCCGAGTTATAAGAGGGATTTGAAGATCCGCCCATGCTGAGCCTGGATGTACATCTGTATGTTTAATTACCCTAATAAAATGCTAAAAAAAAACAGTTCAGGGATAAAAGTTTACACTTGACTCTAAAGGCTCTGGTCACTGTTACACTGATCTCACCTTGGGGTACTGCCCCACAAAGGTAAAATAATTTGAGAGAAAATCAAACGTGTTTACCTTCTTCGAAACCTCAAAGTTTTTCCACCAATGTATACATCTCCTTATTCCTTTTTAATATTAATGTACGCCTCTTTATACTTGATAATGTGGAAATGTTGAAAGGTCTCAGGGACTGTTCGTTTCCTCAGGTTTCAGCCTAAGTATGGACCAAAAGAAAGTGCCAATTTGAATCTATTCTTACTGTTGCCGATCTTTGCAACATGATTCCCTTGACTTAGAATTGTTTCCACGAAGATTTGATCTCCATATTTCACAGTTCTCCCATTTCGATCTATTACTCCAATGTGTTTGCTCCATTTCAGTCTTCAAATATACTATAAGGCTCTTTCAGAAATGATAAATAGATATCCTTGAGATATTTCACAGCAAGTCAGCAAATAATAAGGAATTAGGTGGGTAGAGAATAATGAATACACATTTCTCGTACTGTAGAAAGCGTCAATCCCCATTAAATATTCTATGATGTACGACCAGAAAAGTATTTCACTCGGAGGTGCATTAACTCGTACGCTCTATATCAGTAATAAATTAATACATTCCATATCAGTAATACATCAATACCCTCCCTATTAGTGATCAAATAGTACCTTCCGTATTATACAGTTGTGAAAGTAACTAAGAATATCTTATGTAAAGATACAATTATCCTTCATTCAATGGAAACATACATCTGATCTTACTAGTGTTATGCACTTATTTGCTTGTATTGTGTATACGTTGTGTTATCATGTTGTTGTTTTTTATTGTTATTAACCTCGTCATCTGCTTACAAATAAGTTATATTTCATGTGATTAACTTAATCAGAGCAAAGGAACAGATATGTGAAAACTGAATGTACAAATAAAGAAATTTGTCAAAATAAAGAAATAGGGCTTCTCAATAGCTCGTGAACTCTCTTCTATCTCTTAATATTATGTTATTACGGACTGATAAAATTATCTCGTATTCAAACTCGTACTTAATAGATTGTATGTCCATACCCGTGCCTCTGTGTGAGTCATTAGTACCTCCCCCTATCAGTAAAACATCAGCACACTCCATACCAGTGATACATTAGTACCTCCCCCTATCAGTAAAACATCAGCACACTCCATACCAGTGATACATTAGTACCTCCCCCTATCAGTAAACCATCAGTACAGTCCATACCAGTGATACATTAGTTCCTCCCCCTATCAGTAAAACATCAGTACACTCCATACCAGTGATACATTAGTACCTCCCCCTATCAGTAAAACATCAGTACACTAATCAGTGATACATTAGTACCTCCCCCTATCAGTAAAACATCAGTACACTAATCAGTGATACACTAGTACCTCCCACTATCAGTAAAACATCAGTACACTAATCAATGAAACATTAGTACCTCCCCCTAACAGTAAAACATTAATACACCATATCGTTAGAGCATTAGCACATAGACAGAGCAAAGACAGCCAAAGGGACAATAATGGATCATGAGTTGCTCATGAATGTTTAAGGAGCAGCTGAGGGCAACCCTCTCAAACTCTCTAAGTGGTATTCCGTACTCTCACTATGCTCTATAGGAGAAGAATTCTTAACGAGCCTTGAGAATCCACTGACCTGCCTCCCGTGCTAAAGACGTACATCAATTCCTGTAATCTCAATGATGCCACCTAGCGGGAATACTGTGTGCCAGTGGATTCTCAAGGCTCTAAGCCTAGTTCGTTAAAAAATCTTTTCCATAGAGCACAGTGAGAACCTTGTACAGAGTACCACTTAGAGAGTGTCAGATCTTATGAGGCTCAGGTTGGCAGTGTCAGCCTGGCTGTGCCCCACCACGTACCGGGGGCAGCTGGTCAGACAGAGACACCCCATGCTGCTGGGCTTATCGTGACCGTCTGCTTGTCCCCTGTGTACGGGAGGTGATAGGGATGAGGTCCTGGTGGGTGTGAGATAAGAGCAGTTCCCAGTCGCCAGGCTTCACCTCAGTGACCTTCCACTGTACTCCAGTCTCCCACGATGTCTCATTGCCCTATGTGAGCAATTTGGAAAATGTAGCATAATCTATTTTGGTGATATGTGGGATCGCCCATATTTTACTGCATTAGAGCTTAATGCTGGCTTTCCACCTGCTCACCAAGTGGGTGCTGGTTATTAGGGAACTGTCCACATGTCAGTTCGGTTCTTTTTCTGTTTTTTTAGCAAAGAAATTATTTTGTGTCAATACCGTGCAAGTACTTCCTAGATTATTCTTTATTTTATCTCACCCCTGGTATTTTTTCCTCCATAGACTTAACATTGGGAACGCGTATCCAACGCCCATGAGATATTTAGGAAAAATATCCAATGGGGGATGTTAGCAAATGTTAGCCCATTAGTCAATATTAAGGGTGAGATAAATTCAGAAACCTATTCAAGTTTAGGGTCAGAGCTCGATCCAAATCTCGTTTGAATCGCTACGTAATTCACGCGGCTCTGCTTTGTGAATTACTACGTGATTCAAACTCGCTAGGATACGAGCTCTGACCGTAAACTTTCATAAGTTTTCCCAATGATATTATACATACCAACTTCACTTTCAATTTTCATAGTGTTTATATACAGTGGTGATTTGTTTCCTTCTTGCTCCTTTTGTTTTAAGGAAAATATTATTAGAAATATTACTAGTCTAGCTATTGTCCAACTATTCTCAATTTCTATTTTGACTTGAAAAAGGCCACTTTACGCCGAAACGTTGTACCAAAACTGTCCTAATAAAGCCTATCATCAAACCAAGTGGAAAGCAGTTGAGTTTACTCGTCGACCATTCACTTATTCTCTATTTTTGTTCTCATTGTCCTTGCTCCTCCTTTTGCGATTCATCGTCGTATTGACTGACCAATTGAATCCTTTTCTTCAGTTTATTGATTTTATTGTTTACTTCCTTGTTTGTGTTTGAGACCTTTTTCCCATTAGAATTTGTGCATTGGGTGTTTAGTCGTTTCGTTTATCCTTGTTCTCACCTCTCCCCTCTTGAATTATTGACTGATTATTCTGCATAGATCTATAGTTGGGAACCACCGATATTTTTTGGGGTACATCGAAGTCCGGTCAATGAATGGAAATGAGACCTGCAGAGAATGCTAACAAATTAACATGGTATAGATTATGTAACAAGGCCACCACCAACCGATTTTCTCACAGAAAAACTGTGTTACCTAGAAAAATAAGTAGATTCAGTGCATAAGGCCCGGCGTCCACCTACTACGATATGGCACCGATATAGTCTACGATGCACCTCCCGATAAAAAATGAAAATCGCGTCGGAAGGTCCCCTAATATCAGGGCAGTTGACCACGTTTCTGCGATTAGACACTGATAAAAACCCCATACAATGCGTGGTGGAATGGCATGTCTAGACATGTGTCTACAATTTTGCCCCTTCCTGATATGTCTCCGATATTTGATTTTTGTATCGGTGCCATATCGGTAGGTCTAAATTTCTATAGTAGTAGGTGGACGCCGGGCCTTACATGCATCCCCACCGATAAATTGAAACCATCATACAGTCAGTGGCACCACCGACATACTTTAAGGGTAACTTAAAAAATCTCCACCATTTTCATCAGCCAATGAAAACGAGGTTATAGCGATACCCGGTCTTGTGTTGCAATATTGTTTCTCTTCCTGATTTATTTATCTAATTACTGTTTAAGCTCCTTCATGTCTACCGTAATTAAGACGACGCTGCCTCTTCTGAATCCAACGATGCCATTTTAACTCCCGTCCCCCTGTGTCGTAGTGACAACATTTTTTGTTTCCTGAACCACTGATGTATGATTCTCATTACAAAGATCATCCCTGGCCGTAAATGCCGGCACACCTTGTGTGATTTGTGACGGTGTTTGGTGCACCCCCCTCATAAGATCTCACACTCTCTAAGTGGTATTCTGTACTCTCACTACGTTCTATGGGAGAATAATTCTTAATGAACTAGGCTTAGAGCCTTGAGAATCCACTGGTCTGTCTAAAGACGTACATCAATGCAACCCAAAGATTCCTATAACCTCAGTGATGCCACCTAGGGGGAATAATGTCTGCCAGTGAATTCCCAAGGCTCTAAGCCTAGTCTGTTAAGAATTCTTCTCTGCTGCCAGTGGAAAATGGCTTAAGCCTGGCGTCCACCTGCTGCAATAGAAATTTAGACCTATCAATATGGCACCGATACAAAAAGCAAATATTGGAGACATGTCGTGAAGGTGCAAAATCGTTAACATATGTCTAGACATGTCAATCAACCACGCGTTTTATGGGTTTTTTATCAGTGTCTAATCGCAGAAACGTGGTCAACTGCCCTGATATTAGGTGACCTTCCGACACGATTTAGATTTTTTATCGGGAGGTGCATCGTAGACCATATCGGGGCCATATCATAGTCGGTGGAAGCCAGGCCTTATACCACACACCACGAGTATTCTAATGCGGGGATCTCTTGGGAGGAGCGTGCAGTTTGTTTAACGAGGAGACCTGTAAGAACCAGTCGCATGAGTCTGCCCATCCTTTTAATCCCTGAACAATCCCCTACGGACCTCAATTAAGTCCATCCAAAAAAATCCCAGTTATCTTTCCCACGGAAGGTTCCACCCAGATCTGCCTAAAACTTCATTTGACCGAGTTTTAAGCAAAATGTTTTAAATATCCACATACATAACAATGACGAGATACAGGAGTAGTATTACTGTCAATTGTTAACAGTATACATACTAACATATGTGATAAGACCTACATGCTACAAATCTAAATGTACACACAAAACTGCCACCCATCAATGTGGATGTATAATAGTTTCATTTCATTTATATAAATATGAACTTCATATAGAGCTCTTTCATCGCAACAGAGACAATGATACAGTACACGTATAGAACCCGCAAATGCTAGTTCACGTTGTATGAACTTAGAGAAATAAGAGCTGCTATAATTAAAAAAGGATCCAGTAGTCCTAATGGTTAGGGGGTGTAGTGAGAGGCCCAGGGGAGATTCCACAAAGCGGCTTATAAGTCATTAGATGTCTCTGAATCCAAGGTTGCGATGTTTGTTCAGGGATACTTATCCTTGAAAACTCTGATTCCAAGCATCAGGTTTTATGGTAGGATGGATTTGATTCGTATCATAATTTTAGCCCGGTAATGTGGGGAATTTGATGAAGTACAAGCAGAGACATGCGTTTTTGTACTTCTTTGTATCAATCAATCAAATGGATTGGACAGGTGAAGCAAATGGATGCATCCACACTTACAAAAACAATGGGGTGGCAGTTACAAACGAGTAGCAACCGGAAATGAAAGTGTTTTTGTAAAGAAGTGTTTACTTAATTAACCCTTTAAGGGCGAATGATGCCTTGAGCCATTATTTCTTTAACAAAATATACAAATTCGTTTTTAATAAGGAAATAATGGAGCAATATTAACTAAACTTTCAGAGAATGTAGATCTAACACCATAATTAGTATTTCTATTCTGAAAAAATAATATATTTAGGTATTTTTATATCACGTGGTTAAAGACTCAAATTATGGGTTTTGACGAACGTGTGCTCTTCCCCAAGCGGTATAAAGTGCCACAACCACTCGTCCTTTAGGGGGTAGCTCGGCCGCAAAGACCCGTCATTAAAGGGTTAAGCCGGGGACACACCAAGCGAGTCAAAACGGCGATCTCTGGAATCGCCAATATAAAATACCATATATATGTGAGATATTATTTCGTAGTAATATCTCCCACTGATGATTTAGTGTCTCGGAAGCAATAATCATGTGAAATATAGAATAATAGCTCACAAAATCGCCATTTTGTGTTGGCGATTCCGGAGATCGCTGAGTTTCTCACTTGGAATAAATATTCACAGGAAAGTTTCCTTTCCTTTTTAAGCCGGTTGCCTAAGAAGCTAAAACTCGACTGCGATAGGCCAATCCCAAGATTTAAACAATAGAACCTAGAAGTTTAATGAAATCTAGCCTTATTCAGATAGTGGCTATCAAGGAAGTGTATACAAAGGAAATTAATGACATTTGCATGTTTAGGTTTTATTTTCAAAGAAGTTCAGACTATATCTTCCTTAGTTTATCACAATTCCTATCCGAATATATTACATTTGATTAATAAGCAGCCGGGAAAGTAATCAGAGATATTTGAAATAGAAGAATTGTTCTTTGTTACATTCACGGTTCAAGGGTCCTCGACTGACAAAGCATTCATAAGCTTTCTAAAGTAGCTCCATTCCTTCCGTCACGCTTAGTACTTTGCAGAGAACACCTCAACAAGCGAACAGTGCTACTGCAATAAACGTTAAGGCTTTGTAGTAGAATTGCTGAGTCATTTCTAATGGTCCTCCAATCACATCGCCAACACACATAGAGAAGACAGAGGTTGTTTTTCATATTTACATGAGGCACTCGGTTCACCTCCCACACCTATCACTTGGCACTTGACAAATATTCGTCCAGGGTTCTTCATTCATAATTCATTCATTCTTTGGCGGTCTGCTGAAAGATTTCTTGATGGGATATTGAAAGTGGACTCTCAGCGTCCTATGAACCACCAATGAATATTGAAAGCAGAATTGAATTCTAATAAACACTTATTTGACGTAGCAATCTGTTCAGGGTTGAGCCCAGCTTGAGCAAAGATAGACCTTAAGAAGGAGGGAGTCAAACTAACCAAATACAAGGTACAAGAGTCAGAAGAAGACTGATTTTATTCATCTATATAGGACATTTTATAAGCTGTCCGAGGGGTTGACTTTGTTGCTTGTTGCTAGTTTGATTAAATGTCCAGTTAACCATTGCAGGTTCTCACCAGACTTTCTCAAGGTTCTTTTACACCACAAGGATGGTGATCGAGTCTATGAGATGAATTTAGGTAGAAATCCAAACCCTACCCATTTACAGAGGTGAGGGTTCTTTTACGTCCCACACCACATAGACATAGTATGAGAAGGATTGGCCTTTGGTATAGCAGTAAATCTACCACTTTCAAGTGGCTGCAGTGGGACTGGTATCAACAAAGTCTGACAACTTTGGGATTACAAGTCCAGTGCTCTTTACCACTGAGCTAACTCCCCACCCCGGTCGCTTTTGTTATGCTTGCATGCAAGCATATCCAGTCTGCAACACGGGGAGGCAAGGCGACCATGCTCTATGTTATCAAATATCTTACGAGTATCAATGAAGAAACCTTTAGAAAAAATCTGAAAAAGAGCCATAACCACCCGTTATACCTTTGTGACATGTCTAACCTTGTCGTTGGTTGTGACTGTTTGGGCGACTATTTCACCTACGATACTCTACTATTATCACTACTATAGGATACTACGAACAGCCCTATGTGTCAGACCCAATGCCCGTTGGCCGATCGTAGGTCTATAGGACACTGATGCCTCTAAACGGTCGCCATTAATATCCCATTGAAAGAATGGCCGCAGAAATGCAAACATTACGATGGAGGAGACAAACCCGAGATTTAAAAAAAAAATTAAAAAAAGAATATTCATTATTCATCTGATATTTTCTGAAATTTGCAATGAGAAATATATGCAGTTAGAAAATGAACATATACATCCTCATCCACCATTTCCATCAAAGACTTCAGGCATTTCCGGATCATTACCAAGGTCATCATGTCGTCAATTAAAAACAAATTTAGTCCAATTATTTGTTTATTCTAATGGTGCCTCGCCAACAGACTTCAAAGGGGTTTTAAGGCTTCCATTTGACACGAAAAATAAAGTAGCTTGTCGGAAAACATGGAAACTAATTAATTAGGTCTAGCAGAGGGTTGTTAGTACTTCTTTCAATGCCAGCGTTTTCCAGCCTTCGACACATTCAGGCAATCAGGTTTCTTATAAAAGCCTCAGGCAGCAACCCGGAAGGCTAGGGACGTGGTCAACTCTGGGATGATTCGGTTTACCATTACAACTGAGAACATTCACGCTTTACATTTTTCCCTAGTGTATTTATTATTTGGGGTTCCCCTTAACTTGTCATTGGCCATTTTTTCTATCGTAAATTTAATCAGATTCTTCTAATTATAGCAATTAATCAGTGTTATTTTCAGAAGTAATTTGAAAGCAATCTTGCCGTTTTATTCTTCATGTATTTTCAGGTTAGGGAGAGGTTATATAAACTTTCAGCCCAGTCATTATACTAAGCCTGTGGAGCCTTCATATCGCTACTGAGTAGAATACGGAAAGTCATATTCTCCTAGGAGTATACTGCCACCTGACGGGTATTATAGGAACTATTTTATATAAACAATGCATGGCACTTGCGTCAAATTTCTAATTATTTCCTAGATTTCTTGCTAATAATCAGTCAAAAGATAAGTAATAAATACAACATTACCATGATTTCGATCTGTGTGGCTGTAGTCTTTTGTAGTTGACACTATGCAATACTCATCGCTATCGCTCGGAGTATTACTATCGTAAAACTGGATGAGTTTTAATCTTGACCACCGTATGCCTGACTCGAGTTTGGCATAGTGACTTCATGAAGCGAAGCCAAGTGAAGTCCGGAGTCAAAACTCCAGGAGTGGCATGCGGTGGCCAAGATTAAAACGAATCAGGTTTTGGTTTTATCCTACCCTATCTCCTCGATTTTGGAATATTACGTTCACGATAACAATTCTGTATACCAATAGTGGCATATAAAACTCCATATGCTAGTCGGTGTAGCATACTGAAACTCAATGTTAAGCCTATGGGATTTTATATTAGGGGTAGGATAATATGCGTCAACTATGCGGAGAATGCGACCACGCAGATCCAAATCATGGTAATATTGTGCATTTAGTCACCGTAGATATTGTGTGCAGCCTCGCTCTAGAAAGAAAGAAAGAAAGTCAATTCGTCAGAGATGTCACGCAGGAGTGCCAATAGCGTTGTGATTAAGAGGGGTACTGGCCTTGATTAGGGAGATCACAGGCGGTCCTGATTGGCACAGGCAAACACCGGTTTGCATGAGTGTCTGCTCCCCTCTGTTCACACCTGTAATTTACCTGAAGGGACCTTGCACACAGTTAAGGTGGGGTAGGAAGTACAGATGACTAAAACCCAGAGTAGCCTGGAGATATGCTTCCTTGGCGTCCACCTACCACGATAGGAATTTAGACCTCCCGATATGGCGCCGATACAAAAAGCAAATATCGGAGACATATCGGGAAGGTGCAAAATCGTAAACATATATGTCTAGACGTGCCAATCCATCATTGTATGGGTTTTTTCCGGTGTCTAATCGCGGAAACGTGGTCAACTGCCCAAATATTAGGTGACCTTCCAACGCGATTTCGATTTTCAATCGGGAGGTGCATCGTAGACCATATCCAAGCCATATCGTAATAGGTGGATGCCAGGCTTAAACCTCCTCCCACCACCCGTTCGCACCCTCTCATTCCGACGCAAAATTTGATTGTGCGTCGTAAAGCGTGCGTCGTAATGCGCGTAAGTGTGCATCGTAAGACGGGTGGGCTTGTAGTTTTAAAATCGTCGTCTATGACTATAGAGAGAAAACGCTTGCTTAGGTGAACAGCAGGAAGTACTCGTTTCAACAAGGATGAATCGTCTAAACGTGTAAACGCTTGAAAACTCCTTCGGTTGCCGATTCTTGGTAACGATTTTTCCATCAGGGCACCATCTGATAACAGTCATCATGTATTCAGTCTTATAGTTTAAACGTAGTATAGTAGTGAGACACACAAGGGATTTAACACAGAAATTAAGAGCATGTACTCGGTTTACGACTGGAAAACGTAAAGAGTTTTTCTCTAACTTGCTTCATCTTTTTTTTCATCTCATATTTTATATGTAAAGGTAAGACAAGGCGTATGATGATGTTACCCCTATCGCATTTACGACCACAATGTAGAGAGTGTACGGGTTGGCAAAATGGAATTCGCGCTTGTTGTTGTCAACCCCAAATCCTCGATTTATATGTACCGTCTGTTTTCTATTTACAGACGTTTAAAGCATGTATGAACTGATTTGTTGCTGCTTTTGTACACCTACACTGGAAGATCTTACCTCGGTAAGAACTGTTAGTATAATGAAAATAAGGAAAATGAAAAAATAAACGCGGGGTTATGTCACAGTTCTTGAACCAATTCGTCAATCACAGTGGCTTCCGCAAGCTCTGTCCAAAAATTAAATCAATAATTAGAATAGGTCTGTGGAGAAAAACATTCTCGTCACACTAGGACCTAACTGAAACTCTTGTGGATGTAGAACCAGGATCCATTCCTCCTGGAGACCGGCTGAGAACAATTACTGAAATCTCCTCTCCTCGATGATTCCTAATAGATCCACCGGTTCTCCAATAATGAGAAACGTGTTCAAAATCGAGCACATAGTTTAAAATCAATTTCTAATTTAGGTGAATCAGATCCTAATTACTGGAGATGGCAAAGAGCTGCGAGAGTTATCACTCAGGTCGAAGATGAATAATCTGCTCATAGCGGCAACTGCTCATGGTTAATTTGAGCTGCTCCGCCGGGCTTCTTTTCTCAGATGGCAAATACCAAGTTTGTTACGTACTGCATGGTGTTTAAGGCCCGTTTCCATTTGCAAACAAAAGCGTTCACTGCACGAACACCACCATTTTACATATGAATGAGCATGCACGGCGTATATAAGCAAGCTTTTGCGTATACAAGGTCGTCCTATTCCCTGTGTGTATACGCCTCATCTGTAGGCGTATATAATCGTCCAGTGAACAGGGCTTCACTGAGTGCGGGCAGGGGAAGGTGGCGGGGGGTGGGGGGACGGCGTCGGGGGAGGGTTTCCCACTGAGGACACCTATACTTCTACCAACACAAACTGGCGGGAGGCGGAGGGGGGAGAGGATATTTCCTATCATATACGCCTGGTGTGAAATACAGCCAAGACACGTCCGTATATAAACCCTGGGCGTATGTATATGAAAATAAGTCAAAATTCAGCCAATACATGCACTTCCGTGATGGCGTATATGTGAATAAAATGGCGGTTTTCATGCAGTGGGTGTAGAATATTTGTGTTCTCCTTACAGCCTATTTACATTTTGCGTCAGCAGTGCTAAAGGTCCGTTGGTGGTTCCTGACTGTATATTGGTGATGGCCAATGGAAATGGGCCATTAGAAGAACACAAAAACAATCTACATCGTTTTCACTGGCTAATAGAAATGAGCCTTTACACAAGACAACTGAGAATGTGACGGCTGTTGATCGACTATCCACTAGTTGCCAGCTGGTGCTCCATTACGCAATATCAGTCGAAATAGTTGTCAACTCAAGAATTATGAGTGCTTATACTATCATCTCTTAAATGAGGAACATGAAACTACTTTCTGCTGTCCACGTGAGCAGGCGTTTTCCCGAAACGAATATCCAAGACAAGTTTTGAAGGTTAACTCTGCCTTTCTATAGGAATTTACTAAATACCCATGCCGTGTAAATATGCACCGTTTTGCCATATAACGTAAAAATATTGCACGGACCACTGGTCCTTACAGGAAAATACGGACTACCTTCCCATACACGTTTAATAGTTCTGTTCACTCGATCCTATTAATAAAGATGATACAGTATAGTGTCTGACGTACAAGTCAAGTTACTAAACGACTTCGTCTCATGTATTACAACTTTGATCGTTAGTTCACGGTTGAACCGCTAGATGGCCACTGCGTGATGACGTCACACTCTCTTCTCTCTGAGGTTAACGCTATTCATGGTTGTTAAAGTCTACTCTTGTCAGGTTTACAGTTGGCTGCACCCAGCACTCTAAGAAGATTACAAATTTATAGCTATTGGGAGCCAAAGTGAACAGGCTAAAACAGCAGATATCCGTACTCAAAACACCATTTTGGGAGGTCAGTGGACAAGGCTCAATGCTACAGCAATGGAGGCTCGAGGCTCGAGATTGGGCTCGTTTGCTATGTTTGAAGTGTACTTTACTATATTTCTCTGTGAATAACTTTGTCTTGAAGCTACTATGACAGTTCCTGAGTGTATCATAAATATGTATTTAAAAGATCGGTGAATTAGACATTAAACCTCGAACCTATATAGTGAAAGTATTGTGATAACCTTTTCGTTCGTGCTTCCCTTGCGGGAGACGTTAGAAAAATGTTTTTCTATATAGTGAAATTTTTTTTATATATAGAGAAAGTACTCATCCAGAAATGCTGTTTTTAACAAGGTCACTACACACACAGGTAAAGCGCCTTGTTGATATAAGCTCGACACTTCCTGTTCTTCTTCAGCGACTATCAGTGGTTTTTCGATGTTTGTTACATCGAGTAAGAAAATGTCTTTTCTGTGTATGTATGTACATACATGAAGCTACATGTTTGTTTTTTTATCTTAGGCCCGGCGTCCACCTACTCCGATATGGCCCCAATTTGGTCTACGATGCAACTCCCGATAAAAAATAAAAATCACTTCGGAAGGTCACCTAATATCGGGGCAGTTGTCCACGTTTCTGCGATTAGGCACCGAAAAAAACTTATGATGCATGGTGGATTGGCATGTCTAGACATATGACTACGATTTTGAACCTTCCTGATATGTTTTCAATATTTGCTTTTTGTATCGCGGATATCGGTAGGTCTAAATTTCTACCGTAGTAGGTGGACACCAGGCCTCACGTCGATTTCGGGTGTGTGTGTAGTGATGGGCATTCGCATTCTGTAAGTACCTAATAATGATATTTATCTCTCTGAACCTAGGACCATGAGAAAAAATCATTGTTAGAATGACCATGTATATGAGAGAGTGGTCAGACCTAATGTTTTATTTCATTTGCAGTGTCTTAAGGCCCAGCGTCCACCTACTACGATATGGCTCCGATACGCTCTACAATGCACCTCCCGATAACAAAATCAAAATCGCGTCGGAAGGTCACCGAATATCGGGGTAGTTGAGCACGTTTCTGCGATTAGACACCAATAGACCCATATAATGCGTGGTAGGTTGGCATGTCTAGACATTTGTCTACGATTTTGCACCTTCCCGATATGTCTCCGATATTTCCTTTTTTTATCGGTTCCATATCGGTAGGTCTAAATTTCTATCGTAGTAGGTGGACGCCAGGCCTAACATTAGCCAATCAGTCACTGTGAGGGGCTAGAATCTGAGCCACAGCTGCTGAAAATATGCTGGTTTTTTTTACTCCCCTTTAGGTCTCACTTGCCTTTGCCTCTGGAGATCACTCCGCAACCAAGATTCATGACATATTTTCAGTGACTATGGAACTTGATGCAGTTCCTTTTAATCATGTTCACCCTGTTATGTCTCTCTTTGTCACTACATAGTGTACATATGGATGATTATAATGCATTTATAGATGCCCTTTGTCTCAGCTATCCTTCCTTGACAATTCTCATTAAGATATTTGTGTAGCAGTAAAACAATGAGCATGGTGTAAGAAACGCTGTTTTTCTGGGTTAAATGAATTTTCTTTGCTAAATTCGTTATCAATATAAACTAAAACCAGAGAATATTCAAAATCATTCTATAGACAGAGTGTCCATGTTTGTTCAGAATCTAACATTGTGATACTCAGAGAAGGGCAGGTATAGGAACATTGTGGTACCTGGCCTCACTCATTATCCTACCCCTAATATAAAATCCCATAGGCTTAACATTGACTTTCTGTATGCGCCCGTATGTCGCATACGGATAAAAAATCGCTCCTAGGAGCGTACAAAAAATGGACCAATCAGAGATCAGCAGCTGAAAGTAGTTCCAAGCACCTTCAGAGCAGCAAGGAGACCTATATGGAGGACTTTTTTATCGTGTTTTTTTTTTATTGTCCTTACATGAAAATATCGTTCACAGGGGGTAGGATAAAATCAAAACCTTATTCGTTTTAATCTACGCCAAACTCCAGTCGTCTCATACGGGAGCCCAGATTAAAACTGATCCGGTTTTACGATACTACGCACACTTCGTAGTTCACATATAGGCCAAGTTAACACCTGCAAGATCTTATCACAGATGATGCAATCTGGCACCGCCGCCGATTATCACACATTTCTAAATAGATAAGGGTAAATCTAAGCAACAAAACAGCACCTCGACACCCATTCAATTGTATTGTAATGAATAGGCATCGGGGTGCATCCGCAGGTGTGAATTTTGCATGGGCGTTTGGTGGGATCGAGGCCTAATGGTTGGAAACTAATTTCCATCGGGAATCTAACCCCAAATGATTGGAATTTGGGGACAATGCTTAAGGCGCATATTGAAGAAAATAATAGTCTGTTCCTGATATGAATCTTAATGAAATTCCAGATGAAATTTGAATATAGAACTGAAGCTGCTTTTAGCTTAAAATGAGTTACCCTTGTAAGCGAGTTCTCCTCGTCCCCTTCCAGCGACAGGAAATCTCCTGAATCATGGGGGGAGTTTAACAATGTGGTCCTATGAGAGTTATACCTGTAAAAGAGGTCCTAGGACGGTTTGCGTTTAACTATAAAGAAATTCTTGGTCGGGGACTCTCTTAGCCAAGGATCTTAGCCAGGGGGCTGTTGAATAAAGTTCGTTCGTTTCTGGTGCTGGTGCTGGTCTGAAAGATAGGATAACACCAATGATAAACGATATCCTGGACGGTTTTTTTCATTCAGTGTTGTATGACAAGACAGAAGATATCATCTAGATGAACGTATGTGTATACAACACCTTGTAAGGTAATCCATATCCACCAAACACTGGGTTGAGCTAACTAACGGAACACCCACTGGTGGCAAAGGTTTTCCATTCCACTCCATTAGACCATTACTGTAAGGCCCTGCACCCACCAACACCGATTCTGGTCCCGACAGGCTTTACGATTGACTTTATGATTGAAATCCAAAGTTGATCCATCGGTCATAGTGTTAGGTGCTTCTAATCGTAGGGTATCGGGAGGTCTATCGTGGTGCATCGGCGTAGGTGGGTGCAGGGCTTTATGCTCTATTCCCACGAGTGCCTGGGCCCGTCGCTCCTGTTTTTGTGGTATCGCTAGCTATAATCGGATCGCAAATTTATTTTAACGATTACTTTAACGATCCGACTTAAAAAAGCGTTGCTCCAGTAATATCAAATCGTATCACTATATTTCCACAGTATCGCTAATTTTTATGATACGATTACGATACAACAGTTCAAGGGCACATATTGAATGAGACAGGGGAAGATTAATTAGTTCTTTAATTAAATACAGATGGCACCATAGTTAAAACTGAGCTGACACCTGGTGGTTTGGATCGCTATTTTCTATAGGTGGAAGAACAAGTGGCAGGGGTTGGTGGTGCCACTATGGATTGTTATTTGAAATATCAGACAAGGCTGTATTTAACCTACAGCGATATGATCCGCAGTGCTGTGAAGGTCTGCGTAAAAAGTATAGCTAAAAGCCGTATTTTATGCGGAGATGCGCCTATGCGATTACGACGTAATCCGCAAAATATCAGGAGCAACGTCTTGGCCCTCGGATCGCTATTCTGCGATCCGCAACTCTGTCGTAATCCTGGAGCAACAGGGCCCTGTGCACAGTAGAGCCTCTGTTCAGCACACAGAGAAGTAGGCAAGTGCATGGTAGGAAGGTGACTAAGGTAATACAAATACCCGGGGAAAATAGGTTTTCGCCCAAAAATTTCTTGTGTAAAATGTCCGGCGTATATATGTCCCACACACAATATTTCTCTTCATATAAGCTTTGCGGCAAATACAGCCATTACGCTGATGTATAGAAGAGGAAATGTGTCAATATGCAGCCGATACATGCACATGCGCGATGGCGTATATATATATGAATAAAAAAGAATTCTCAATTATTTTTCCTGCTACATTACTTAATCTGGCATGTAAAATAATCGTGAAACGGCGTGACATTCAATAATCAAAACCAGTAATCGTCTGGTGTAAACGCCAGGTAGAGCTAACAGCAGACAATTTGGTTTGAGATTGTAGACTCTCAACTTAACAGCTCTGTCTCAGACAGATCCTAATAAACCCAGCACACCGAAGCCACCATGTCTAATACGCTACATATACACTCAATATCTACAGGAGACTTTCTAGGTAATACTCACAGCCTATGGATTGATGAGGAAATCCGATTTAAGCTGAGCCTTTGTCTTTCTTCTCTCACAGATTGATTATGTTGAGGCCACATTCATTCTGCTGCCTAAACGATTTTTCTTCAGTGCTGCATAGATTTTCTTTTCTATTTTCCTCCACACTGCGGTAGTCATTATTTCCCGGCCGTTTGTTTATTCTAGCGTCAATAATCAGCCTGATGTCTATTTTTACAACAGTTCTTCCTTCCTTTCTTTAATATCCAGCCTTAATCTTATATTTTGATGGGTCTTTCTTTTCCCCCTTTACTTCTGGATAGGAATTCTATTCCATAATCTGTATAATCCATGGTATTACATGAAAGAAGCAAAGAAGCTGGTCCAGCTACCTTGTGTCATAGTTTATTCCCCAAGAGCATTTTCCAGCACCCCTCTCATAAGATCTCACACTCTCTAATGCCCCAGTCACACTGGCGTAAATTTTGGCGTTTCTTCTACGTATTTGAATTTGTGGGGAGTACGTATTAGCTACGAATTTAGATCGTATCTGTTTGGTTTGCTTTAACGTTTTAGTACGCTTCTCAACGTTCATCAGCACTTCTTTAAGCTTTTGTACGTATTGTGGCGTTTTTCGGCGCATTCGTCTTTCATTTACGCATGTCCACGTTTTCCCGCGCATCGCCGCGCATTTGTAAATTTCAAAATGCGTAGAAGAACGCAGAGGTGTGTACCAACGCCGCTTTTTCATGCCAGTGTGACTGGGGCATAAGTGGTATCCTGTGCAAGGTTCTTTACTGCGCTCTATGGGAGAAGAATTCTCTACTGGGACACAGTATTCCTGCTAGGTAGTATCATTGAGATTATAGGAATCTTTGGGTTGCATTGATGTACGTTTTTAGCACGGGAGGCATAGCGTATAGTGAGAGTACTGAATACGACTTGGAGAGTGTGAGATCTTATGAGAGGGGTGCTTTCCAGCCGATTATTCGCCAACGATTTCCAGTCCGGAACCACCAATATCTTCTTGTATAGTAATGTAATATCGATGGATAGAAAAAGTCTGGTATTTGATATGGTCTCTGATTTATTTGGCAAAGATTACGCAATAATGCCACCACTGATTAACTTGGTCAATGACAGACAAAATCAAGCTTTGATTTCTTCCATGAGGCTTAAGGTTTCACCCTGAAAATTCCATCGGTATGGACACATTTTGGGATACTGACATGCAATACTGCCAACCAGCGACAAACTTTTAGGGGAACCTGATAAGTTGGTTCAATTTTTGCTGGAAAATGACCTTAAGGCCCAGATTACACCCAATGACGGAAAATGCGCAAATGAAATAGCGGAAAGAGAGGCGTCGGTCGGGAGTGCTACCCGATAAAATATAGGACCCACCTGACAACCGATGATTGAACTAAAATCCAATTTATCCTGAATTTAAAAAAAAAGAAAAAAAGATAGGCACCCATACACCCTCCATGGTGACCCCGTAATAGGTGGATAACACACGTCAGGAACCCTTTCTCTCAAATTACTCCCTTTCTTTCTGCAGGCAGCTTGCATTGATCCTTCCTATACACAAAACAGCTACAAACAGCAATCTTATCGCTACTGGTTATAGATACGCTTTCCCTCAATGGTGGCGGGGCGTGCACCTTTGCCATAGTAGCACAAAGGCCTGCTTGCACAATGCACCCCTGTCTGTCGCCCAAACTTGAGACTCAGTGGAGGGTATTGAGCCGTGGACTTCCCTTTGTGGCCGCTCCTATAGAAGCCACATTGACTGCTTCCTCAATGCGGGGACACTACCAGACCCTGGCAGCAATGAGACACAAGGAGGAGCAGATGGACTTCACACACTGCCTTTAGATTGTTGTGCTGGCTGCAGACTTAAGGGGTGAATCCATCAGGCCGATTTCTCACCCGATCAATTGTTCCTGGGACCTTAAGAGGAAGCTCACTTATTGTAATTCATTTAATTCTGATAATAATAGTTTAATAACTGACCATTTTCAAAGATTTGAGAAATTCTAGGGCATCCGATAATAATCGGCGATTGTCTGGCTACGGAATCGGCTACCGTCGGTCCAGTGGAACTCCCCCTTTATATAGAACTGGGACCTGTTTCACTAGTTTCGTGACATATCTGTGACACCATACAGACATTGGGGCTGTCTAGTTTTGTGATAACACAGATAGCTGACCTTAGGAAAAGACAGACGGGACACACCATCTAGACATGTCACGAAACTAATGAAACAGGTCCCTGGATCGAGAATCGTATGAATACATAATATTCCATCAGTATGGATGCGCTGCAATCATTAGTGAGGTGAAGGCGAGTGATGATTACGATGCAACAATATGAGTGGAGTATTGTATATTTAAGGATTTGAGTGTGGATCAGGGACCTGTTTCACTAGTTTTGTGACATGTCTGTGACACCATGTATACAGACATTGGGGTTGTCTAGTTTCGTGACAACACAGGTAGCTGCCCTTAGGAAAAGACAGACCCCAAACATAAGAATTGGACAAATCTACACATCATGGACCTGTTTCACTAGTTTCGTGACAAAAGTGTTAGACAGACATGAAAGGCGGCACCAACAGTGCAAGCAAGAATGGAACAAACAAAGTCTAATGTCTAGTTCTTATGAAACCGGACACACCATCTAGACGCCATCTAGACATGTCACACAACTAGTACAACTAGTAAAACAGGTCCCTAGATCGACAATCGTATGAATACACAATATTCCATGAGTATGGATGCGCTGCAATCATTAGTGAGGTGAAGGTGGGTGATGATTACGACACAACAATATGAGTGGAGTAATGTATATTTTAGGATTTGGGTGCGGTTCTGGATTTATCTCATCCCTTTCAATGACATTAAATAGCATCTCAACATCAAAATGATTCAAATTACTTCTCAAATCCAGTAGGATCTTTATGTTGATGGCTTGGCTTTTATCTAAAATAACGGCCGGTGATTGGTCAATCGCATATTCACTCCGCTTCAAAAGGATCACTGATTTTAAAAAGCAAATCTGCTGCTTAGTATATTTATGATGAGAGCCATCACAAAATACGGATATTAAATATATACTATATCAAAGACACCCTCAGTAACGAGATTCATGGTCTATGTATAACAAACGGCCATTTGTATAGTACATCAATATTTCTTTGCACTTTCATGTTTACGGGTTACAACCGTTGACAAAATTTTATCACAATTTGTTACACTTAAGATTTATGGACAGAAAAATATTACGGGTTTGACCCGTTATCAATATACAGTTTAAAACTGTTGAGACTTATGTCAGAAAGATATTACGGGTTTGAACCGTTATCAATAAACTGTTTATTACAGTTAAAAGAGATTTACGGTCAGAAAAAGATTACAGTCACCCGTAAACTTTACGAGAAATACCATAAAATGCCAGGGAAATATCGTAAAATTCACGGGACATTTTTATCAGTATACCCCAATTTCACTAGAATACACATCCAGCCTTAATATATATTTATCAATCTGGGACCACGCGGAGTCCACTTGGAGAAACGTAATGAAGTCAGGAACACCTGTACCGATACCTCGCCGCCACGACACAGCATGGAGCAGGCATCTGTATAGAGCAGCCTCAGGGGTCTCAGTCTCTTAGTCAGATGAGTTCAGAACGACAAGGATTGAGAAATATCTGAATGCATGTTCTATTCTGTGCCATCATTCTGAAATTATTAGATTATACCAATCTTTGTATATGGGTCACATTATTATTTTTGCTGGTTGGATTTTGTTTATTTTAGATTTTGTAGTATATTAGGAGATATCAAAATGAGAATCATTGAAAATAAAGTGACCACTCTAACCTTTAGTAGTATATGAGCATGTGGCCCACGCTAAAGTATCCATATACGAACCATCGGGAGGGGGTGGTTTAGTTTGGTTATTTACCGTATACGACTCTTGTTCACGGAAAATGAAATTTGTTGTCTGTGAAGTTATGTGAATCTTTATGACCAGTAAAATATATTGTCCTCAAACATATATGAAGACAATATTGATGTTTCCGTCTTGTTCGAATTGAATCTGAATATGTATATCTGTATGTATACTGATGCCTGTATGACCCCTGTTTTGAATGTACACCTTGTCCGAAAGTATTACATTTTGTGTGCCTTATGTGTCTGGCCTTTTGTCAGTGTCTATCCTTTCATCTCTTTCTGGTTCACTACTTCCTAATAAGTTACCAAGGAACTCCTTCAATGCTCATCAATTGTAATGCACTTAGAATATTTTAGTTATTTTAGAAGAAAAAGGAAGATAAAATGGATAAAGATAGCAGTTGTATTGCATAGGATTGTTAAGCTAATCAACTATTCTGCATATATAGGTATAATTTTGCATATACAAGGTAGTCCTATTTTCCATTGTGTATACACCTCATCTTTAGATGTGTAAGATGTATATGACCCGCGTATACATGTCCCACACAGGATATTTCTCTTCATGTAAGCTTTGCAGCAAATACAGCCATTACGCTCACATATAGAAGGGGGAACGTGTCAATATACAGCCGATATATGCACTTACATGATGACGTATATAATAAACTGATGGTTTTTACGCAGTGATAGATGTATATTACATTAGATATCAGTCTCTAAATGTACTATTCCATATCAATGAGTTTTGACTTGTGAAATAAACACTGCTATATAAAAAAATATCATGGAGGGAGGACTGTCCTTATTTATTGCATCTCTACCCAGATGCACGTAAAGTAATAGCGTCGTATATCCTCTTTAGTGATTTACCTGATTCTGGCGAGCAGGACAGAGCCTTGGGGATATGCTCCGTCGACATACATACAGAATGAATGTGAGTTGGAGTCTGAAGAATGCCACCATGTAACCACAAACCACATCAGCGATGCCATGCTATGGTCACCGTGGCTTTGGATGAGACACGAAGATAGCCTTATGATTCTACTTCAAGCTGCAAAAAGAGGAAATAGGTCTTCTAGACAGACTTTTAGCTAATGTATACATGGTTCCTCACATTCTGTAGAGGCTAGTACGTAAGCTGGCATTTGGCAAGGCAGTTTTTCAATACATCTATCTTTCTCACCCCTGTTTATTTTTTTTCTCATAGGCTTAACATTGTGAGCTCGTTCTCCATGGCCCTTAGAGTATTAGTACCAATACTCAATGGGTGATGATCTTCTCTCAAGATAACTGGTTATGTTCAATTCAAACAGCTTAGGAATCATCCTCATTCAGAGGGATTAGATAAAAATGAAGTAGACAAAGATAAATACAACTATGGTAAGTTAATCATATACCTTTGCTACGGTATTGGCATTCTTGTCATACAACGTAGTATGCTGCTGTGAAAAAAAAAAACTCACAAAAAGAAAAAAAAAGATGTGAGCACTGAGTTGGACCACAACTGGGGTGCAAGGAAAAGTTAGAAAAAAACAAAAACAAACGCAATTGCCGCAAGCGAGTATACGGCATATAGCCTATGATCCATGGGCGCCGCCATGACGCCCCCCGAGTAGGTGTTCTTCACTAAAGGAGGTGAAAAAGTAGCTGTTCTTCACTAATGGAGGTGCAAAAGAAGTGAGTGATAATTGGGAAGTATCACTTTTCTTTCCTTGCTTACATATGTAAATAAAGTGTTTCATGTGAAAAACATCATGTCCTGGGTTCTAGGATTATATCTTCCTGCTCTGGAATCGGTGAAGAGAGTCAAAGGAATCTTGGTAAAAAATTGAAAGGCAGCTGAATTCAGTAAGAACAAAGAGCCAGAATACAGGTTTTGTCCCCCGACCACCTAGTGACTGATTTATGAACTAACAATGGCTCTGTCCCCTATAGCAGTGTATCAAAAATTAATAACACAGAAACTAACACACACATATATACAGTAATGGTGATACTACGGAAACTCTTCGGTGTACATTTTCCAATGGATATCATTAGTTGACGTATATAATGGTGAAATATATTGACCTTGTTGGAAGTCTTCACGTACCTTGTTTTGTTTACTAACGTTTACTTAACTCGTCCTACCACCTCGTTCAGTAAGCGTTCGGCATTTAAATGCGGCTTGGTTTAAACTCCCAAAATCAAGGGGAATTCGTTTCACTAAAATATCCTCCTTTTGACCCTTTGTTGAATATGGAGCCCTATAAATAACCTTAGTCGTCTATAACTCGAAGAAGAAGCTTGTGACAGACACATGGAGTCGTTAATGGGAAAAGACTACCTATAGAAGCACTGGCATATTACCACTAACGATCGATTCTTGAGTATGTGTTCGTATATATATGGAAACAGAGCCAAATCCTCCAGCTCTGTGGGGAACACTCTCAATCCCGGCTCCACTCCACGATGGACTCATTATGGAGACTACGTTTTCCGCAGACGGTCCGGAGAGAAGGAGAGAGGATGTATAAAGCCGAATTTACACCTGCCGACGGAAAAAAATAAAAGTCTGTCGGTGGCGCTGACAGATGAAATATTGGTATCGATCATTGGTGACACTCCCAGTCGTGTACATAAGTAGAGGTGTGTACTGCAAGTGATACTGCTGAACTTCGACCGGTAAAAATAAGCAAATTGAAATAAGGTGTTAACAGGGCCATGGGTGTATTCCCTAATGCTTTAGAGCAGTTCAGTACTTAGTTCCAACTCAGTCTATTTTGTTTTATTTATACAACATTTATATGAACAGCAAGACATGGTAAGCAATGTTCATCATCATCCTGACCTACCCTTAGGTATGTCACTTTTTCTTTTGTTCATGTTCTTAATAGAAATATAAAATCATATAACCATGTAAAGTATAATATATTAGTACTAGTTTGAAGACGGGGCCGTTGCATAGTCTTGTATTCCAATTTGCTTTCAACAGTTATGTTCTTCGTCTCTCCTGAAGGTAGTCTATTTGAAAGTTTTTAAATAAAACATTTTTTGGCATTTTGACTTGTGCATTATAACATATCCTTGGTCCTCTATTTTGATTCAATAATCGTTGGTCAAAACCGGTTGGTGGAAATTAAGCTTTACACCCAGTTTATACCTACCGACTATTACCACCGATACTTATTTGGCAGCACCAACCGATCATTACAAGTTTCTGATAAGATATCCTCACCAATTATCTCAAACCGATATATTCTCGGGGAGCACCATTGACCGACGGTACTGCTCCCGATATTTGATCGGTGCATTTCCCGTCGGCAGGTGTACATTTTACAGCATCCACTATATACGGCATGTAGCCTATGAGCCATGGGGGCGGTCATGATGCCTCCCGAGTATGTGTTCTTCACCAATGGAGGTGAAAAAGTAGGTGATCTTCAGTAATGGAGGTTCAAAAGAAGTGAGTGATAATTGAGAAGTGTCACAACTCTAGCCTTGCTCACAAATGTATATAAAGCGATCCATGTGGAAAACATCATGTCCTGGGTTTAATCAGTATTTCATCCTGCTCTAGGTTGGGTTAAAGAGTTAAGGGAATCATGGTAAAACATTGAAAGGCAGTTGCATTTCGTAGGAACAAAGAGCCAGAATATAGATCTGTCCCCCCAAGGGACCTGCCATACTGCTAGCCACCTAGTGACAGCTTCATGAACTATCAATGGCTCTGTCCCCTATAAGGCTCATGTGATATGGAGGCTGCGTTTTGCGCAGAGAGAGAGAGAGAGAGAGAGAGAGAGGATGTGTAGATGGTATCGAGCGTGGATGGTGGCGACAGACAGATTGCCGGTAAACAACGAGGTAAGGGCTCACCGCCTGTCTCCAGTCACATTAACGGCTGTCCGGCCGCCCGCCGAGCCCGCCCGGCCGACAAGACGTCTCCCGTCGCCCACGCCCGCAGCCCGCCGACTCGCATCCCCTCCGCCCGGCCCCCGCCCGGCCGTGACGTCTGGCCTACGTAACCGGGACGTCACCGTGACGTCACGACGGAAACGGCGGCGACAAACTTATGAATGGCTGACATCGTCGACACAGCACGTGGAGACGCACGCTGGAAACAGCCCAGGAAGTGGGTTGGCTCCTCCTTCTGTTCCTGTTCTAACCGCTCCCTCCCTCCCTCTCTCCTTCCTCCCTCCGTCCGTCCCTCTCCCCTCCTCCTCTTCTTCCACCACCACCACCGCCTCCTCCTTCTCCTCCACCGCCTTCTCCTCCTCCTTCTCCTCCCCCTCCTCCTCCTTCTCCTCCGCCTCCTCCTCCTTCTCTTCCTCCACCCCTCCCCCTCCTCATTCTCTTCCTCCTTCTCCACGACCACCACCTCCTCCTAACCCCCCTCCTCCTCCTCCTCCTACACCCTCTCCTCCCCTTTCACCTTTTCCTCCTCTGCCTCCTTCTCTTTCTCCTCTTCCTCCTCCCCTTTCACCTCCTCCTACTCCTACCCCACCTCCTCCTCCCCCACCTCCTCTTCCTCTCCCCCCTCCTCCCCACCTCCTCCTTCCCCTCCTCCTTTCCCTCCTCCTCCTTCGCCTCCTCCTCCACCTCCACCTCCACCTCCACCTCCACCTCCTCCACCTCCTCCTCCTCCACCTCCACCTCCACCTCCTCCACCTCCTCCTCCTCCTCCACCTCCACCTCCTCCACCTCCTCCTCCTCCACCTCCACCTCCTCCACCTCCTCCTGACATAACCTCTCGCCCTCCTTTCTCCTTTCTTTTTAAAGATTGCTATTGGTGTCCTCAATGTTTACACATTCTTCTTCCGTACAATCCGACCTCTTATGCTTTTTCAACATTTTCGTGGTTTCTTCGCCTCCCTCCCTGCCTCCCTCCCTGTTTCCGACCTTGTCTCCAATATTTGTTTATGTATACCTTCTTTTCTTTTTAGAGCATGCTTGCACGCGCAAAGTACATCATCTAGAGGTTAGAGGGGTCCATATAGACTTTCAGGGTACTGCATACAAACTATCCCTTCACTATCTATGTGCTATTCACTGTGATATTGAGAACAGAGCAGGGAGCCAGTGTCACAGTGTCTTAGAGGCGTGCCCAGCTGACCATGACCAATCACTCAAGACCCACTGGTGCTTGATGTGTTTGGATCCTAGACTCAGGCAGTTGCAGCAATTGCAGGTTGACTGGGTGCAAGTGGGTTATAGAAAATTATCCATAGGCTGAGTTTAACTCAAACCTGTTGATTGTTATTCATATATAATTGCACGTTCATTCATCAATGATAAACATACTATTTGCTCCTAGTTTATTGTCACTCTATCATGTATATCTGTGTGTATTTGCCTATTTTGCTTGTTGGTTCCTTTATATTCTATTTTCTCCTCTATTACATATTATATATAGGATATCGTCCATTCTCCAGTGGCTGATTTGCAGTCGGTGCAAGATCGGCGAATGGAAACGAGACATGCAGAGAAATGTTCACCGATTAATTTTGCATATGTATTATATAATAAAGCCACCACCGATTGATTTTCTCACAGGCTGACTGCATCAAAATGATTTGATTTCGTCTGTGATACTGAATACAAGGCTCGATATATTATTTTATGGTATGACATATATTGTATTTTCTAACTTTTCTGCTTATTATTTTCATTGTATTTCCTCTCTCCCGTTTCTTTTCAAAGACGCATCGCCTTTCGGGGTCTAGGGTGGCTGAGCTTAGGGTTAAAGGTTCCTCGTGGGTCGTGCTGAGAAGTAGGGTTTGTGGAAACATGGGCGCCCAAGAACTACCACGCTGCATTATGAACAAGGCGCATGTTGAGAACCGGTAATGGCCACCCAGAACCTGCCGGAAACCGTATCTCCAGCATGGAATTGCCTTTCATTACGACATGGCAAGTCCAATTGCGACATCACAAAAGATGACCCACTTTTATTCCTGGCAGGCTCCCGATACTGACATGTCAGTCTACCAGCCAATGATAACGGAAGCTCATGTGTTGGGGTTGGACACTGGACTGAAATATCTCTACGATTACATTTTCGGGGTTGAGGGTAGAGGGCATTGGGAAGATGCACTTCCTACAACCTAATTTCCGGTAGGTGATAGCTGGTAAAAATGGAGGTATTTCAGGTGGCTGGCAGCCGGGCTGGACGGTGGATCATGGAAGACAGGTGGTGGTACCGGAAGTGACCCCAGAGAACCCAAGTTTACAAAACCTAAAGGCCAGTTCACACTGTGCGATTTTAGGTACATAGGTAGGCCTAGTCTGAGACTGGGCGTACCCTTAAGAGTACAATGCGTCAGAATGCACAGTGTGAAATGCAAGTTTCCCGCTAGTCTGAGACTGGGTGTAGCGGGTACGCCCAGTCTCAGACTGATCTTCCGATAGATGTGCAGAATTATATTTCAATGTATTCGAGGGTGGTTGTGGCCCCTAAGATTCGAGGTCAACTCTCGACTGATGTCTACGTCCCAAGGCGCTAGAAAATATCATGTAAGGAGGTCAGGGTCAAGGTCTGGGTTTGCTGCGAATGCAGTCATTGGCTACTCGGTCTACTCTATTCCTTATATGGACTTAGTGTAATGGGACAAATCCATGCTGATTCATATACGAAAAATGTAAAAGCTAGAAGTAAGATCTGGACACGAGAATGAATTGTATATAAGAGTCCCATCTCATGTTGTTACTACATTGCACTTTGTATACCTTATGATAGTGTAATCATTGCAAGATGTATTTTCTTCGACTAATCTGATGTTGTAGCTATAAACTACCCACTGTACCCAAAATGTCTTACGTATTATTCCTTCCTGAAATTGAAATAAAAATCATCTTCCTACCGTCAAAACCACCTTTCCATATTCTCATTTCCTTGTGTAGGTATTTTTAAAGAAAATATGACTATAAAGCTAGCTGTTAAGCTATGGAAGTGGTTGAAGCTAAGCTAGTCAATGTGTTAAGCTATGAATATTTTTGTGTAAGTATTATTGCTTTCAGAACCTATATAGAACCAAAGATTGGACAATAGTTCAATGATTTGAATACATGCCTGTTCAAAGCTAGGACATTTATCAATCAAATGGTGGATATATGAAATACAATACCACATATATGGGTCTGCATATGGAAGTGGTTGAATTCAATATGTTAAAGCCCAGTGTAACAACAGTCATCTTCCCTTCATCGGTTCGGTATAAGCAAACAGGGTTCCTTCTGTTCAGCAATTCTCATTAATGTGTTCTTTGTTTCTCTGCCCACTGGCGTCCTTCTCCTAGCATTGTGCAAGGATAGGATTTACCGACACATTTCCAATTAGACCTACCGCATGTCAGATAAAAGCATGGCTGTCTCCATAATAATTAAACACTCGTGACAGACTGGCGGTATCTTCGCTTAAAAATGCCTACCAAAATGGCGTCCTCTACAATGTGTAGAAGTGTCTCCCATTCTATAATCTCTCCTCACTGACAAGGGGTTTATTTAGACTTCCCGGATAATTTCCCTTGAATGTGTGTTGCCAATCATTATTTTTCTTGAAACGTATATGTTTTGATTACTTGTATATTGCAAAATGACTGGCCTTCATCGTATCGATGTGTATTTTAACAGTTAATGGAAATCGGATCTGGCATTTACCAATATCCCATATGTGTGATTCTACTGTACTAAAAGGTAGTACACAGAATATGGATGAAGTATGGTTGGGAGATTCTAAATGGATTCATGGATATCATATCACATCGTCAGAACAATTACAATGTGTTAAGCTTCAGAATATAAGGCCAACAGTTGAATCTATTTTTCCTTAGTTTAATGGTTGGAAAGTCATCCTTATTTAGTGTAATTCATAGTTAAAACATGCTATGAATCTATGTTTATACTATTAAAGACTGAAGAATGATGTATGTAATATTAATGCTTGACGGTAACAAAACCGATCAATAATGTATAGGTTCTCACTACGCTTTATCGGAGAAGAATTCTTAACAAACTAGGCTTAGCGCCTTGAGAATCCCCGTATTCCCACCAGGAGGCATCATTGAGATTATAGGAATCTTTGGGTTGCATTGATGTTCATCTTTAGCACGGGAGGCAGGCCAATGGATTCGCAAGGCTCTAAGCCTAGTTCGTTATGAATTTCTCTCCTATAGAGCATAGTGAGAGTACAGAATATCACTTACAGGGTGTGAGATCTTATGAGAGAGGTGCTCCAATGGACTTTCTAAAACAAATTAACACCCACCCACCCCACATTTTATTGCCCCACTTCTTCATACCTTTATCCGTGGGGCTTTCTATTTAATAATCAGATAAGTCTTACAATATATATCTTTCAATATATATTTATTTTCAATAATGTCCATAAACATTCATTATTTCTCCAAACCTCTCTGCTTTTATCAATATGCAAAACTTAGAGATGGTTAAATCTCATGTTTTGTACTGTGATGGTCCTTTGGATGGTTAGGTCTCTACCTTGTACGATGGAGACATTGTATGAAGGATGTTCACACTACGAGCTAAAGATGTGAAACATGTTAAAGCTATAGCTTTTTAAATTGAGCACAGGTGAGTTAATAAAGCTTTGCCAATTAGGCCCCAATCAGTTCCTAACGCCAATAAATTCAATTTGATTTAACGATTGTTTTTAAAGGCTTTCATTTCAGGAAACGGCTTAGCATTTTAATTGAGACATGATAATCTTAGTATTTTAATTGTAACACGATAATCGTTGACAACAAGGGGGGTCATAAATAGGACAGGAGGCTCAGCAGAAGTTCAAAATGTTAACGCCAGGCGCTCACTGCTTCTTACACAGCTACGATAATATCATGAAATACATTTTCAAATTGTATCACTGTCAGAGGGACACTGTCGTTGTGGGTCGCAGTGTGTTGGAAGGGGTCAAGCCAGGCTCCAACTGATACTACGACACACTCTGAAAATGCTACGATTAGGTTACATTCAGAAGACTTAAGGGGGGCACACTACAAGGCTACGAAAATGGGTTCCCGACAAGGTCCATGATTGACCTACGATTAGAGACCTTGTCGTGGCTGGTAGACCCCAGTTCCCAACAAGAGTCTACGACAAGGTCACGATAAGGCCACGATTGGAAGCTTGTCAGGAGCCTTCCAACAAGGCTACAACAACATCAAACATGTTGATTTTTCCCATGACTGGACCTTTGATGTGGAGTGTCATGGCGTGTCGGGAGCATGTTGCAGAGGTCTACTATAGGAAATTTTGCTGGAGCGTGCACTTCACGACACACCCCAACAACGCTGTTGTAAAGGCCCCCTTCTTACGACAAGGCCGCAATATGATCCCAACATCTATACTATCACCTGTATACTATAATTAAAAGTCAACACGTAAATGGAATATAAAACTTTATCACACATAAAATTGTTGTGGTAACATAAATCGGGCGGCTTGTGCCATGGTAAAATGGTTCGTACAATTGTGAGTTATTTTCCCTCACTGTGAGATAAATCAGCCTTATACAATCATAGTATATTAAAAAATAGGTGTTTGTCGAGGTTTGGTGGGTGGGTGAACCTTGACACTGAGTGATAGCAGGCGGACGCATTGTGAGAGAGTGAGGCCCCTGTTAGACTGGTTCCCTGCCCTAATGAAATAAGGGGCAGGTAACGGGTTCCTACGTCCTTCACCTAGACTGTAGTATATCTCCGCCGAGCCCCCTACTGGATACCCCGGGAACCAGCGTATCTGGTGGTCTGCCAATGGAGGCGTTACCAATAATGCACCACGAAACTGGAACCCGTTACCTGGCCAGGCTTCCAGGCTAGGCCCATGTCCGGTTGCGCTCTGGGTATATAGGTGCCTGTGGTTGCTGGTACCCGGTGAGAGTGGTGCTGTAGGTGTGCACTGGTAATAGAGTATAAAAGTCGGAACAGACAAAGTTTGAAATAATACAATATAAAAGGCGTAACAGCCATAATGAAATAAAACGGTTGACTTTAAATTATTATATAATTTACAATTATCCTCTAATCTGTTGAAACACATAATCAGGACACATGGAACATTACAGACCCTTATGGAATCTTCTTGCTACCTAAAAAAGCAGCGGTAAAACTGCAAACACTACGAAGGAGAATATAATGACAACCACATGTACAGCTACTTCAAAGATCACTGACTCCCTGGGGAAATTCCATGTTTATGAAATGAGGCTATGATTTTCAGGGCATGTGTGAATAGTGACATGGCTGGGACTAGGCTGGAAGGCAGGTGGCTCCAGGGAGACAGAATTCACAGGCATGCTTGAGCTGCGCTGAGCAAACTCTCATCTCCCGAGTTGAACTGGGTCAACTTTTCTTTAGCCAAACCGAAATGTGGGTCTCGGTGAAGCTGGCAGAGACTACGATGCCTACCTTTGGTCATATGATGGTGAAGAGGTAGTTAAAAATGTTGCAGTATTCATAAGTGGGGATGTATATATGCGGTATACGGATGTATATATGTGGTATACGGATGTATATATGTGGTATACGGATGTATATATGTGGTATACGGATGTATATATGTGGTATACGGAAAAAGGGTTAGGATCAGCGTTCACTGAGCTCCCAATACACTATTGTCGTATGTAGACATCAATTTCTGAAATCTAAGGATGATGAAGACGTTGGAAGTATCTGGATTTTTATAGAATTCAATGGTACCGATTCAAAAAGGCAAATATCAGAGACATATATGGGGAATGGGGAATATCGTAGACATATGTCTAGACATGCCAATCCACCATGCATCTTGATTGGGTCTTTTTCGATGCCTAATCGCAGAAATGTGTCCCAATATTAGGTGACCTTCCGAGGCGATTTTGATTTTGTATCGAGAAGTACATCCTAGACCATATCGAAGCCATATCATAGTCCGTGGATGCCAGGCCTAAAGCACTAGATCCACATGAGACCATGCGACAATGCAACCATTCGGATATGTGCAACCGTGCGATCACATGCGAAAAGTTCAGACGATTTATCATTATCGCATCGTAGTCGGTAGATGTAGGACAGCTAGGCAAGGGTCAGCCAACGATTAGTAGACCGATTTGCTTAGGACTAATATCCACCACCCCATCTCCTCAATGTCTGCCGGTCGAGAGAAGGGTTGCATAATTTGCCTGCGACAAGTTCACCGACTCCTATACTATTTGGAAAATAACCGCTCAACCCTGAATCGGTAGATGGGCATCAGGCTTAATATGCAACTCCCAAGCGACCAACACATCCACTGAAGCTAACTTTTCAAATAACTATGTGACTCTAGGCGAATGTGCGCAACCGTAGACTGGCTCCAGTCCCTGCATCCTATGGCTACCCCTCCTGGCCGGGATACAGGGACTGGTACAATCGGTAATGGTATTGGATTTCTTGCGCTGTTTACCTCCAGCATTCCCAACACTCTCCATACAGATATACTGGTTATTGGTCAGGATATCTGCTTGGAAATTGATACTCTCTCACTTTGATCCTAATCGAGTCACAGTCAGGAGGAGGCGAAACTTATTGCTATGACAACACAGGCGGCCAGGGAACTGGAGGAGGGGAGTGGGGAGGGGTAGGAGGAGGTATAGGGTCACAGGGATTGGCTTGGGGCTATAAACAGGAGATTTGGTTCATAGTGGACAAGTCTTTGATTCTTGGGCCAGTCAGAGAAGGATACATACTCTAATGAATTTTATTCTGATTGTGTTTAATCATTTGATGAATGTTGAGCAAGTCCAGCGCAACCGTTGAATTCGCGCTAGTGGATTAGGCACTTAAGACTGGAGACTTGACTTATTCTTGTGGCTGGGAAGGAGAGCTACAAGATTAAGTGCCAAATCCACTAAGGCGAATTTAGCAGTCGCATACGTTTGCCTGGAGTTTGCCCGGTTGCATGAAAAATCCCCGACCTTCAAGGTGGGTTTCGCTGTCTCTTCACTCTCTATTGGTCTCATGGACTGCAGAAACATTTCACCCAACCACCCTACAAACAACATTAATACCTCTCAATCTCTCTCCCTATGGTCATTCGTTGGGCAATCGTCAGTCGTTTTCATCCATGCGTTATTGGTGCATTTTCCTTTGACAGGTGTAAATTCGGCTACTAGCCCATTTACCATTAGGCGACGAAAACCGGACAGATTGTTTCTTCTGCATTTTCTAAGTCCATACCGATTTACAATTCCACATGTGTGCACAATCTATCACTCTACTATTGTTAAAACAACAAAAAACACTATTTTGCTTGTGCTTCCATCAGAACCCATCGCTCTATCCACTGGCAGTGGTGGCTCTCGGCAGTCAGAAAGGTCTCTTGCTTTTGATGGAAAATGACCAATAGGTTTGCACCAGCGTGCGATGTCTAATGAAGCCAGGGTCGTGCACTGCGAGGGGCTGCGAGGGGCAGATCCATCAGTTTATCCTACCCCTAATAAAAAACCGCCATAGACTTAACATAGGGAAATTTTATGTGGCAGGCCGTGACATAAAGTGTTTTTTATGCCACTAGAGTAATAACAATATTGACCAATCAAAGAACAGGATGTCAGCTACTATGAAAAAAAGTTCTGTTGGTCATTGACTCTGTATTTATCTTTTGGTAATACAAAAGCATAGACGAGGTAGGATAAATACGAAACCGAACTCGAGTTAGACTTGTCAGTGTCTATGCCACTCTGGTCAGGTCTGCTCCTCACTATACTCGGCTACGCCTCGTGTAGTAATACGCGACCTTCCCGTCGTGGCATAAACATTGTCAAGTCTAACTCTCGTTCGGTTTCTACTAATTATCATCCACCTGATACAACCTCTCCATGGAGAACATAAGGGCTCGTGTTTTGGCAACATCAGGAGGATATACACGACCCCGTACGAGGGGTGTCCTCCTACTCTGATTTCACTAAAGGGAGCTATTTGGAGAGGTTCCCGATGAAAAAATGATATTAAGATAAAATGTATATACCTTACTGGTACATACTCACATACCGTGTTTCTTTCGATAAAAATATTTCACGAGCTCGCACGGGTGTCCTCTAGCCTGGAAGCCTGGCCTAGTTAGACTATAGGCCAGGTAACGGGTTCCATTTTTATGGTGCATTATTGGTAACGCCTCCTGGTTCCCCGGTCATTCGCTAGAGGGCTCGGCGGAATTAGGTGTATGACAAGCGGATACCAGCCAAACCACTAGGCTGGTTCCCGGGGTATCCGCTATTCACAGATGGGCACAAGCCAAAGTTGAAGGTCGAGCCTGTGGAACCCGTTACCTGCCCCTTATTTCATATGGGCAGGGAACCAGTCTAGGTGTCCTCCTACTCTGATTTCGGTAAAGAGAGCTATTTGGAGAGGTTCCCGATGAAAAATGATATCGTGTAGGAGGGAAATGTGAAATCGTAGTAGGCGACTAGTTGGAGGAATGTTTTTGAATTTATCAAAATATGAGTTGAAGTACATTAATGGAGTTTACAGAAAGAGTAGTTCATGTCTGTGGATTACTTGTCAGATTGTTCAATGTGCTGCATGTTGCGAATGGTAGCAAAAGAATATGCTAGTGAGTGCAGAACCATCTACCGTGCAAATGCATCATTGCAGTACTTTCCTTCAGGACTAGGAGCAAATGGTATGTTCATCATTGATGAATGAGCGTGCAATTATAAATGAATAACAATTAAAAGGTTTGATTAGATTTAGCCAATGGATAGTTTTCCGTAACCCACTTGCACCCAGTCAACTTGCCATTTCTAAATGCCTATTTAGGATCCAAACACATCAAGCACCAGTGGGTCTTGAGGTATTTTGGTGTTGAGTGATAAGTCATGGTCAGTTGGGCACGCCTCTAAGAGACTTTGACACTGGCTCCCTGCTCTGTTCTCATTATCACAGTGAATAGCACACAGATAGTGAAGTGATAGTATGTATGCAGTACCCTAAAAGTCCATAGGGACCCCTCTAAACTCTAGAAAATGTATATAGTTTGTGCAAGCACGCTCTAATACTAGGAGCAAATAGAATGTTCATCATTTATGAATTAGCGTGCAGTATACATGAATAACAACTAAAAGGTTTGGGTTACATTCAGTCTATGGATCGTTTTCTGTAACTACTTGCACCCAGTAAACTTGCCATTTCTGTAACTGCGTCTATCTACAGGATCCAAACATATTCAAACACCAGTAGGTCAATGAGGTATTTCGGTCTTGAGTAATTGGTCATGGTCTGCTGGGCATGCCTCTAAGACCCTCAGACACTGACACCCTGCTACCTATCCAATAGCACAGGAAGTAGCACGCAGATAGTGAAGGGATAGATTTTTCTCAGCATGCTGAAAGTGTATGTGACCACTCTAACCTTTTATAGGCAACGTATATGTATATATATATGTATATATGCGCGCGAGCACGTTCTAAAAGGCATTTTGCACTATCATCAATGGTAAAACAACGGTATGGTCTGCATGATCCTTCATTTTGATGTTTACTGGGTTTGTCTAAAACTCTGTGCACAATGCCATGAATTTGACCTTAGCGAACTAGTGTCCCTTGCTAACTCGAAACCTAAAAGAATTCTAATGCAGCGTGAAAGCCAATGTTGAGGCACGCAAATGTTTCACAGCTTTCTTGCCCAGGGGGCCTACCCACAGGCACCAGTGGAAATACCATCTGAAACGACTCTGTGTCAACTGAAACAGAAACGAAATACAAATAAACAATTGTACAAATATTGAAATTTGCATTTTGAAATTTGTTGATTATTGATAATGCGTATGTAATCAGAAAAACAAAATAAAGTGAGATATGAGTACGCATAAGAGATGAAGATATTATTGAATACAGGATTTACAGTAGTAAACACAGTAGATTTGCCAATCTCTGTCAAATTACTGTACAAATTTCTGTAGTACCATTTTGCTCACCGTTACTCTTGTCTGGAAAAAGTCAAAAGGCATATCGGACAATTTGGCTTTAAAAAATTAGCACCCATGTCATTTTCCTAAAGTTGAATATAATGATCACTATATATTGGAAAACACATGTCTAACTTAAAAATTGGCGGTCACCGTGTTAGTTTTTGATTTACAGATCAATATTATGCCAATTTTATGAAAGAATATATAGAAAATCTAAGAAGTTGCTTTTTAAATAGTAAAACCCATGTAATTTTCGTGAAACTTCCACAGAATGTTGTATATGTATCTGATACTACACATTTAAGTTTTAAAAATCATAGGTCACCGTCCTTCTTTTTGAGATAACTTAAGAAAACTATGCTTGGGTGGGTGGTGCCTAAATCCATCTTTTTCCAAGATTTAGAATAATTACATTTTGATGGAATGAAGTAGGAAATATTGCATTATCAATCTTAAGATTTTGACAGTATATAAATCTAACATAGATTATAGGCTAAATAGATAATGGTATCAAGGGTGGCATGTACTACCATGTTATAACTTCTCGAATTATTGTAATTAGCCTGAGATCTCCCGCCTTCTGGCGGTATATGATGCCACCACTACCCGCCATTAACCCTTTCACTACGCTGCATAGCACCAAATTCACACCCTGAAATATGCCACTGCAGTACCATTTTCACCCCTGTTATACGCTGGTCCTTTTCACAATATCCACAGTGACATCATTATATTGCACCTCCATAATAATCAAAAATAATTTGGATGGTATATAATGAATATGATACTAACTATGATATAGTTTTATGTAGGTTGGAGAAAATATTACCAAAATATTCGCATCATTTCATAAAAAATAGCAATTACTTAAATTTTGGAAATATTGCCTCAAGGCATCATAGCGTACTGTGCCCGGGAATGCCTCCAGGCATTAACGCGTATCTAAAGGCTTAACCATGTGGTTCGGATACAGGTCCCGTCCTGAAAGGGTTTTAGGGAGTATCAGAGCAGCTCATTTCTAAAAATAGCTGGAGATGGCATTGGCGTAGAATCCATTCCATTTCGTCTGCGAGCTGTGCTTAAACCCGGCACTGAGGGGGGACAATTTGCAACCTCTTTAGAGGCACATTTTGTTCAGCGCCAATCACGTTAACGCTTCCTATACCAATAGAGTCAACAAAGCCCCGAATTACCGACAAATTCCACGCGCATAGATGCAGAGGCAGAGCTGCCAGGATTGCAACACACAGATAAACCTTTTTTTTTCGAGGAAAGGCCATTTGACACAGACTCTGTTCCTCCAGCCTTGCCGGCCTGCACCCTTATCATGGCAGAGGCCTGGTACGACGGCCCATGCAAATTAGAACTTAAGGCCTGATTCCATTGGCCGAACAAATGGGCAGCGATTTTTTTTTAATAAACCTTCAGCCCAATTTACACCTCACGATTCTGACCACCAATTATAGAATCTTGCAAGCCCAAACAAATTGGAATTCGAAGCCCGATTCCATTGGCCGAACAAATGGGCACCGATCTTTTTAGTAACACTAAGGCCCAGTTCACACCTGCCGATTTTGTCACATGATGCGTCATGTGACTTGAGTAGGTTACCTTGGTAGCTGATTATATTTTGTTATACCAATCAAAGGTCAATGTGTCATTTATACTATGTCGAAATTTCTTTCAATTCAAACAATAATTTTTTAATTTATTGAATTTTGTATATCAATGATGCCTTTATGATGCCTGGAGGCATCATGCTGCAGTTAAAGGCTTAAAGAATCCCCTCATACTCATATTTGCAAAATTGTATAATTGGGCAAAAGAACTGACCAAACATCTGAAACATTAGATGGGTATGGACGTTCGAATTTCCCAATTCATTGCAGGTTGTGTGACCTTAGCGAATCATTCCTGTCAACTTTTTAAGTAATACATTGTTTCTGTACCGTCCACTTTCTTTGTCTTCACCTCCTATTCACATTCTTCTTTAGTACTGTTCTTTATTCAAGAATAAGATATATCAATCAGATATAGAATGTCACCATATTTTCTTTATCGAACAAAAACTCTCTGAGCACCGAAAACAGAAGCATACCTTTTTCTCTGTATGATGTGTTCAACCATCCAAGTTGTCACTTTTTTAGATTATCAGCTCCATTTACAAAACATTGATTAAATGTATTGTGACTGAATTGGAAAACTCAAAATGGAAATAAAAGCTGCTGATGAATAGATTTTTTTTTTAAACCCAAAACAATCATTGTCGGTGATGCGCACATCCTGTTTTCACTGAAAAGTTCAGGTACTTGCAAATTGAGCATTTGACAGAATCTGCGGGTTCTTCGCCAACGATTTCCAAGCGCTTTGAAACCGTTGATGGTGCTGTATAACGCAATCGGGGAAATTGAAATCGTTGATAAGGTTTTGAATTTTGAGCACTATTCATACCTTCCGATATTTTATTGGTACTTATGCTGATCGGTTGACCGCGCCAAATTCTTGAATTCTTGGTCAAAATCGGTGGATGTAAATACGGCCTGATTCCCGTACAATGCGGCATTTCCACCTGGCAAATGAATATCCACCGATAAAGCCCTATGCCCATCTACCGATTAATGATTGAACGATTAGTTCCAAAATCGTATGGGAAAATTATATAACCCTTCTCTTGACTGGTGGCCATTGAGAAGAGGGGGTGTTGGGTATTAGTCCTAAGCAAATCAGTCTAAACTTACCGACAGATATACGATTATGCACTCCATCACCTAGATTTATCAACACCTGTTTTGGAACATAGAAACCACAACTTGTTGGCGACAAAAGGACGTCTGAAGGAGGTGGTTTAATAAACGGTGGCTCACCCTTGCCTAGCTGTCCTACATCTACCGACTACAGCAATTCCGTTAAGATGCCTTGGCTGAGACAAATCTCATTTAACAAAAAAAGGATATTATTTACCCAGTCGGTCCTCAATACTTATTCACCCATTAGCTTGGCAGCGGAGCAGTGGAGGCATAGAACTGTCGACGACTTTTTTTAATATTTCTTTTCCACTTGCCGATTTCTTAGAAAAGGATGTTAGAAAACTTATCGGTGGTGGTCATCAAACACTTTCAAGTGGAAAGAGGTCAAACGTTCCTGAAATACATTCGCCCACATGCAAGCGGACATGACCAGTATACTGACGACTGTAGACGGCCAATCTTCTCCAGGGTATTGAGTGGGCGATGACCAGAGCGGGGGGGTGTCGGGAGGAGGGTGCAGAAGGCCATTTTCCATTTGACAATGCTTCGGCACCAATCTGTAATCTGGAACCAGCGTTTGGTTTACTTTTGGTATACCAATGCCAGGTCGATGAGTGGAAACAGTTGGGTATTTGACATGGTCACCAATTCATTTTGCGGAGATGACATAATTATAAGCCACCACGACCAACTTCGTTAATGACCAACAAAATCAAAATGCTTTGACTTCATCCTTACGGTTCAAGGCTTTAGTGGGGAATTTAAATCGGTATCTACCTGGAATATGCAGAAGAAGCAATGCATACACTGCATCTTCACGGACTCATTGATTCCAACATGCAGTCAGTGACCATCAGCCACAGACTCGAATAATCCTGACCGTTTTCGTTGGCTAATGGAAAATGGGCCATCATCTCGTTTCCATTGTCCGTTTATTCCGCACTAATCTGCAGCCAGGAACCACAGACACAAGATTGGTCAATTGGAACAACCCAGCATTTCATAGGGTCACAAAACTTTTTGGAAAGATTGTGCAATATCGTCACAACCGACTTACTTTGGTAATGGCAGACTGAATCCCAATGTTTTGATTTCATCAGTGATCCTTGATATTTTAGCGCAAGAGTAAATCAGTTAATAACAATGCTTTGATTTCATTGTTGTTCCTAAAGGATTTAGTGCAAAAATCAAATCGGTATGGACCCAGAAAATGCAGTAGAAATAATGTATTTAGTGCGAGCTCACTAAATCTCTTAAGCAGAAGTACTGTTGGTGACACCACCGACAGACATTTAGGGTAAGTAATAAAATCGGTGCCACTTTCTTCAGCCAATGAATCCGAAAATGAGTAATCTTGGAATTACGTCGATGTTTCCAACAGTGAGTATGCAGTGGATGCTTTGTTTTCACCGTATTTGACATTTCCATACGGAGTGAATTTAGAGACCAAAATATTTAGCCTCACTGATTAAATCAAACCCTTTTAATTCTTTCGGTCACTGACCAGGTCGGCCAGTGGTGTCTTTTTTCATATAATCCTTGCAAAATTAATTGGTGACCATTTTAAATACCAGGTTGTTTCCATTCACTGAAGTTGTGTCGGTGGTTCCCAACTACAAATCGGTAACGGAAAAACGGCCGGTGGAAAATGGCTTCATAACCTTGTTTCCATTGTAGGTTGGTATAAAATAATCGCTAAAAGTCCATTGTATGCGCTGTTTTCACTGTATGTTCTGGGTACCTTGAGGCATCATTTACAATATTTATTATACCATTGCTTCATCAAGAAATAATGGATCAATAAACATGAAACTTGCAGAGAATATATTAATCATATAACATTTTACATTAGTAAACCAAATAAAGTGATGAAGTTTGAAGTGTCATATTCATTGAATTAGGGTTTGGATGATAATAAGCTCGCCGCCTACCATTATCCCTGTCCCTGGTATGCGTCCCCCGCCTGTAAAGGGTTAACCCTTCAAGAGCAACACATCGCCAAATCTGGCGTTTGTATGGCCGGCTTTTGCAGTCAATATTATTTTAAACAAAATATAAATTTGAAGCTTCCAATAAATCTGTATTTCTATCAGAAATTGTTGATACTTTAAAGAGTTACTGGTAACAATTAGCCTAATATGTCATGTAATTTTCATAATTCTGCGATAATTTCGCAATTAGTTACAAAGGAATAAACACAGCATTGTTCTTTTATGTCCAGGGGAACGCCATATGGCATTGTCCTGCTACGGCCAGGGGGATGCTATATAGCATTTTATCTCACCCCTGGAATGAATGTCCATAGGCTTGAAACCGGGAACTCGTTCTCCATGCCCAAACAAGTATTGCAGTCCGTTCTCCATGGTCTATATCCTGTGTGTTGTCCATTCCTTTTGTGTGTACAGGGGTGAGATAAATACAGAAAGCAACTAGTTTTGGTCAAAGAAGTCATTCTGCAACTCGTTTATTATATGCTCCGTGATATTCACTCAGCTGTCGCCTCGTTCATATCACTCCACATCAAACTCGTGGAGAACAACCACTTTGACTAAAACTTGTTGGCTTCTTCTCTAGTCCTGCCATGGCCAGGAGAATGGCATATGGCATTGTCCTGCCATGGCCAGGGGAATGGTATATGGCATTTTTCTGCCATAGCCAGGGGAATGGTATATGTCATTGCCCAGCCAGAAAGGGTTAACCCTTTCAGTCCGACCCCCTTGCAGGAGGCCCACATACCAAGTCCTACAGACATGTAGCAATATACCCCCAGGGGACGATGCCCTTACGGCAACGGTACCGGACGTTATTCAACAGGTGCATTTGATATACGTTGTCATGGATTCATTTTGAACATCCACACTGAATAATGATGCCTATGGTGTTTTTCAATTATTTTGAAAAATTTAAGAAAGTCTATGAATTTTGTCACATAAAATATCGTTTTTAGTAATGGACCCAAAAGATGCCCGGAGGCATACTTCGTCCCCTGCCTGGGAGTACCTCAAGGCATTGCTCGGACTGATAGGTTTAACCCTTTCTTGCTGGGCAATGCCATATGTCATTCCTCTGGACATGGAAGGACAATGCCATATGGCATTCCCCTGTGGAATGGATAAACCATTCTGTATTTGTTCCTTTGTAACTTTTAAAAAAATTATCGGAGAATCATAAAAATCATATGGCATTTTAGGCTAAGTAATGCAAGTAAGCCTCCAAAATATCGGAAAGTTCTCATATAAAATACAAATTTACTAGAATTTTTAAATTTGTAATTTCTTTTAATAATACAAAAACCAGCCATAATTGGTTCTGGTGCCTGCTATAGTATCACATGGTGAATGATGTGTGGCTCTTGAAGGGTTAAGGAGCGGAGGGGGTCCAGTTGGAACACTCGCAATTTCCCGGTGTTGACAGAGGGCTGGCATCACGCGCCCCGTCTTACCAGACACCCCGTGTTTGCCCCGCCGTCCTCCAGAGTGGCCCATTATTGTCTAACTGATCGGTCATCCCTCCAGGGCAATCTGGTCGGTTCCCTGCCCCTACACGCGCTGTACATCCACACGGCCGATCTCTGCTCTGTGTGCTCAGAGGTAGGGGCGGGGATGGAGGGTGTACCGCAGTGGTCAGCGGTCAAAGATAGATCTGTGACACTGCTCTCTTGTTATAGCATTTTATGGATTGAATCTCCAACGTTGCTGGGTATCATGGTTATGGTGGTGTAGCTAAAAGAATGGTATAGTATACATGACGAAATGTGGATATTAAATTTTCAAATTTCTAGGTCACTGAAAACAGATGATGATCTTTACTATATACCCATGCCGTATATACTGTAAATACGCCCCGTTTTGGCATATGACGTAAAAATATTGTACGGACCACTGGTCCGTACACTAAAATACGGACCACATTGCTATACACGTTTATTAACATATCGGTTGTTAAAAATGAAATTAATAATTTTTTTTTAGATTTTGGGTAAATAGTAAATATATAGCATTCAACCATGCTTGTCACGGAACTCGATGATAATTTACGGTTTGTACAAACCGTAAATTACCATCTTGTTCTGTGACCTGTACAGCATGGTCAGGACGTTCTATATAAGTATTCTTTATCGCTAAAATATTTTAGTGCAGTCATACTCGGTCTTTCAACACGCCTCGTCACCCGATTTTCGAAATATGGATATTAAATTCATAATCAAAAACTTTTCGTAGAAAATCGGGGCCAAGATCTGATTTTTTTGTGTGTATATGTGGATATTAAAAAAGATTTGATGTTAAAAAAAAACTTTTTTTTTAGATTTTAGATTGCCATGGTATCTAAATGATTATGACGCTTCACAAAGCAAAGGAAAAAAAGAGAAAACAGTTATATTTGCAGCCACATGGCAATCACAGCAAGCAGCGGAAAAGTGCGTCCACACTGGGGGACCGGGTAGTATATGGAAATGCCAAATGGCACCAGGGACCTAACCACCTGCTGTTTAATCCATACAACAAGACCAACACCAGGGACCTGTTTCACTAGTTTCGTGACAGATGGCGTCTAGATGGTGTGTCCGGTTTCATAAGAACTAGACATTAGACTACGTTTTGTCCGTTCTTGCTTGCGCTGCTTGGTGCCGCTTTTCATGTCTGCCTAACACTTTTGTCACAAAACTAGTGAAACAGGTCCATGATGTGTAGATTTGTCTAATTCTTATGTTTGGGGTCTGTCTTTTCCTAAGGGCAGCTACTTGTGTTGTCATGAAACTAGACAACCCCAATGTCTGTATGGTGTCACAGACATGTCACGAAACTAGTGAAACAGGTCCCTGGACATACTTACAACAGATATGAGAGAAGCGGCGCCACCATACAGGACTTAGAGAAGGAAACCCATGAGATGAAAATAGCTTTGTCTGCACTCCACCGAGTTTGACTGCAGAGTAATTCACAAAGCGAAGTTATTTTCATCAAGTTGGTTTCTGATTTTAACTCACCCAATAAAACATTATACATTGATAAAATGAATCACCCAATTAGCCATTGAGTATTGGGTACACGATCTTCACGGCCGTGGAGTACAAGTTCCTAATGTTAAGCCTATGGAGAAAAATACCGGGGTGATATAGATGCACAATATTACCATGATTTGGAACTGCGTGGTCGTATTCTCCGGGTATTAGGTGGGCAATAAATAAAAGACCACGGCACCTGGCTTTCAAATGCAGTTGACCCTTTAAGAGCGGGCATCTTTGCCAGGGTAACAAAACTCCAGGAGTCGCATACGGGAGCCCAGATTAAAACGAATAAGGTTTTGATTTTATCCTACCCCCTGTGAACGATATTTTTATGTGAGGATAATATAAAAAAACATGATAAAAATTTTCTGAAGTCCTCCATATAGCTCTCCTTGCTGCTCTTAAGGCGCTTGGAACTCCTTTCAGCTGCTGATCTCTGATTGGTCCATTTTTTGTACGCTCCTAGGAGCGATTTTTTATCCGTATGCGACATACGGGCGCATACGGAAAGTCAATGTTAAGCCTATGGGATTTTATATTAGGGGTAGGATAATACCATGATTTGGAACTGCGTGGTCGTATTCTCCGCGTAACAGGTGGGCAATAAATAAAAGACCACGGCACCTGGCTTTCAAATGCAGTTGACCCTTTAAGAGCGGGCATCTTTGTAACATATGTAAGGACAGTAGCAAATAGTTTCCGTATTAACCGCTAGGGGACGAGCCTTTTGTTCTGCACACTCATATTTTGAATGTTTCATCACGTGATATGATATGATTTCCTTTATATTATCTTTCCTTTACTAAAAAATATCAAATACAATGCTATTTCTACATTCTAGGAAAATCATATTTTAATTGAGCCATCAAATATCTGTTCAAAACAATTTTGTACATTTTGGAGAAAAAAACATGCCTTGAGCCATCATTCGGCCTGGGATGGTTGATTTCTCAAGGCATCATTTGTCCTTAAAGGGTTAAGCCACAGTGCTGGCAATCCACCCATTTCCACAAAGCACTTCGTGAAGCCCACCACTAGGATTGGAACAGAGAAACTTCGCTTCTTTCACCACGGCCTGTATATCTCAAATGGAATTGACAAGACTATGTACGTTCAAATCTTAACCGTTTCTACCATAAACGGAGTATTATTGTATAAGGATAAATCTTATCCAAAACTGTAATAAAACTTGCAACTCTAATACTTGCCTCTTATCATAGCCTGGTATAAACGTCCATAGGCTTAGCATTACGAACTTGTTCTCAACAGGCTTGCGAGAACGGTAACTCGTTCTCAATGGGTGATACAGAGATAACTATATCCAGGCTAAGATAATATCAGAAACATATTCGTGCTTGGTCTGAGTCCCTGTTCACTATCGCGTTTGGAGTGCTTCAGAATATTCACTCGGCTATCGCCTCGTTCATATTACTGCGCACTCCAAACTCGATGGCGAACGGAGACACAAACCAAACACTCATCAATTTCTTTTTTCTTATTCAATGTCAAGGATATGGGGAAAAATAACAGGGGTGAGACGCGATTAACCACACAGTAAAAGGTGATGAGGTCCGTGACTGACTTTTCTCCATGCGTTAATAAATTGTTCTAGCTTTCTTACTCTCTCGGAATCGTACATGAGCAGGCATCCAAGACTTCAGGATAACTGACACTGCTGATGTTTTTCTATGTCTAGATTTTATCGTCTTTCGCCGCAGGAATGGCCAGTGTTCTATCACGTTGAGGGTAAAGCATCGACATGAACATAGACCGAATCCTTCTGTGCGCTTGATAAAAACCTACTATCAGAGCCACGCCATCCTGCTCCTACAGATTTACAGTGGAATGTTATATGGATTTCCATTTAATCGCAATGTTGCTTTGACTATTGCAGACACCGGAGGATGGCAGTCAATAATTCATTTTACAGAGAAGCACCTTGGTATTTTTCACATTTTTGTTATGAATTGACTAGAAAGGCTTCTGTTTAGAGGCCACATCTTGCCCTCTTTTCCAACAATTTACGTTCGGACAAGAATGTTGGATGAGGACGATTAGATAGGAACATTCCGAGGCAAAATATACATTGATATTGATTATACGAATATGGAGAACATTGAGAAAGTCGAAGGGAGACTGATTAGTATAATGGAAGGGTCCTCATTTTAAACTTCCTGTAATCATCTAAACTGCCTTCCATTTCACTGCACTCCAAGCTTCTCATACCGAATGATTGGCAGAAAGCCTATTCCCTGGTGTTTTTGACAAAGATAATCCTCGTTGGAGCAATGAAACTTAGTTCACTCCATTATCATATTGATGCCAGCTAGCAGAACATCGGATAACCAAGTATGACAGACGTACCTGTAGAATCGACAGGTGTATGCCAGTCTACAGAAAGATTCCCATATCAAATAATCGCAGGGGTGAGTTTTTATGCGCAGCTCATACAAAGCTGCGCATCGACCTCATTGGGACCGGGACAAGTTTGGTAGGGAAGGTAAAAACTAGCCTCATCATTGGGGCCTATGGAAGGGCCGATTTGCTGTTTGTCTAGAAGAGAGGCGGCATTTCCTCACACATATTTTGAATCTTTCTTCCTTGCTGAGAAGCGAGTGCTTTCCCCATCCCTTCCACGTACCTCCACCTTCTTCAGGTCCCGTCAGGAAGTCAGGAAGGCATATCAGGGTGTATGGTGGGATGTGAATTCAAATAGTGTTTCCCTCAAAGATCTTATAGATTGACTTGTGCTGCATATCTAATTAGTTTAAGTAAGCATTTGTTTATATATGACAACTATGGATTTACAAGATCAAAATATTGCATCTTTTCCAACTAAGCCTTTTTTCTCTATTTTACGCCTACTTTGACAATGCTTTGACATATGGCATATATCACAAAAAGGGGCTTTTTGGTACTTTTCTATTTTCATAACAAAACATTCCATTTTGACTTCTACTATGAGTACAAAAACGTTAAGGTATCAAAATGATTGTAAAATAATTCTCTACTTAATCAAACTGGGTTTAGATTTTTGTTCCACATGGAACTAAGTCAAAATAACTAGTTTTCAGTCCCCAAAATGGTTGCACGGCCTATAGCTTAGGGGATATAGATATCCGCACTCATGTAATCATATGTAACACAGCCACCTGCCATGGCTGCCTCCGACGCCGTATCATTAAGTGATTCCAGATGAGACACACCACAACACCACCCCCATTTCACATATATATGTTATTAGTATAGGTAATAGAGGGTTGCATAAGTCAACCAACATCACCATTCTCGATGAGATCGCCAAGAGCAACCCCCATTCTACTGGGATATATTTGTTATTATGTAATATTTGAGTTCAACAATGACAGGATGCATTGAAGTAGATTACACATTTTACATAGATTAAACTGCCTCATTGCGCTGGGATGCAGGCAAATAGGGATTGGGAGGAATATAGATTCATAAGGAATAGAGGGAAACTATGAGAGAAAGTCAAAGTTACGAGGTAAGGCTTGGAAAAATTACTGTCCAAGGCCTTGGCTGCAGGCAGTAGTTTTTCAGAGCCTTACGAGTAACTGTAACTTTCTCTCTCCAGAAACTTGGTTCCCCTATTCCTATATACTTTCAAATGTAGTTTGATAATGATAAATAGTGTTATATGCTTACCCGCCATCAAACGCAAGGCCAAATCTGAAATCATCTAATGTAAATGCCAAGCGCGTGGCGACTTCATATATATCGTCTGATTATATCAGATTATGCAATTTAGCATCACCTGACGACTATATGACAAGCTCTGACGCCGACGACTATTTGCATCTAGCTTGAATTAGTTGTCTAGACAGGTGGCGATTAATCGCCAAGGTGCATTTCTAAAAGAAGGCCCAACCTCCACTGAGCTCCGAAACGTCTATGAAAGGCCTCAAAATGTGCCTACAATTGCAAGGGAAAAAAGTAGTCCCAGCAAAATGGAACCCTGTCATTCACACGAGGAGATTGTGTTCGAGTACACAATCTCAACAGGATTTGTCTTAGACAAACGGCCTGTGAGGTACATAAATCCCATCGTGTGAATTCCACTTAAAATCAAAATCTCATGGGATTATGTACATTGTTAGGAGCAATTGTTGCCGAAAATTGCAGGGGAAAATACTTGTCTCATGGACATGGGACCATACAATTCAGACGAGGAGATTGCGTTCCGATACAGAATCTCAACAGAATTTGTCTCAGACAAACACCCTGTGAGGTACATGGATCCCATCGTGTGAATCCCACTTTAGGCTAGGTTGTGACGCGAAGCAGAACCAATCTTGGCTGACTCCAGTTTAGTGGACTTTACAGCCAGCAATGTCCAATCCTACTTTGCGTATTTCATTTTGTTATCCCCATTGTGAACGGACTACTGCATTCAAAAATTAAAATCAATGTCTAATCGCCAGACATTGGAATTGTAAGAAGGGAAAAAAATTCTATTAGCACATCGCTCAGCAAATAGCGTTAGTTTGTGGTTGCCATTAAATTCTCATGAGGCACATGGAGTTAAGCCAATTGCTGTTGACAGCTTTAAGGCGTTGCTCTGGGTTGTTCATCATGTTAACGTGCGTTTACTCTAAGGCCTGGCGTCCACCTACTACGTTATGGCTCTGTTATGGTCTACGATGCACCTCCCGATAAAAAATCAAAATCGCGTCGGAAGGTCACCTAATATCGGGGAAGTTGACCACGTTTCTGCGATTAGACACCAAAAAAAATCCATTAAGATGCGTGCTCGATTGGCTTGTCTAGACATATGTCTACGATTTTGCACCTTCCCGATATGTCTCCGATATTTGCTTTCTGTATCGGTGCCATATCCGGAGGTCTAAATTCCTATCGTAGTAGGTGAACACCAGGCCTAAGGCCCTCTGGTTACGATTTCGCTCCGAAAAGCCTTACGACACGCTTTCGAGACAAAATATAACGGTTTTTGGTTTAATCATTTCGTAAAAATACAATCTGCTTTTGCAGGTTTTCATTGTAGTTTTACAACGCATGAAGATATTTACATGATTTTGTCCAGCTACTAGGCTGGATAGCAGGTATACATTCAGTAATTTATATTGTGAAACAGCTACATATCCCTTTTGAGGTGAGATGCCTTACAGATAAGTAGAATTTAAAGGCTCCACAACCAACTTCGTGTTTAGCACGGGAGGCAGACCAGTGGATCCTCAAGGCTCTAAGCCTAGTTCGTTAAGAATTCTTCTCCAATAGAGCGTAGTGAGAACCTTGTACAGAATACCACTTAGAGAGTGTGAGATCTTATGAGAGGGGTGCACCGGACCTCAGAGGGTTCCTGGTCTTAAAAAGTCCTCAGGTGATGCACTGCGGGAAAAATCGTCAACAAGAATCATCGAACCAATAAGTATTAGAAGCGTTTACGTGAGACGATTTATATTTTACATCTTAATGAAGGATCAACTTTCTGCTCTTTACTTAAGCTGTAGACGTGCTCAAGTCTTTGATTATGAACATTCATTAAATGATTAAATACAATAAGAATAAAGTTCACTAAAGTATGTATCCTTCTCTAACCCCGACGAGGAGGGTAGCCATAAGATGCAGGGACTGGAGCCAGTCTACCTAAGCTGGTGTCTTATCCTAGCCTATTATAGTTGATGATCTTTGAAGGTTAACCCTGCCTAAACTAGACCTCAATGTATAATGTCCCACTAGAAAATTGCAGGTAAAACGCTTAAGTCGAAAATTGTGATCATTGACATAGAACACCAGTTTTTATCCCAAAAAGGTTAGATGGTTAACAGAATCCCCATGTATCTAGACGATTGATTCAAGCGATTTCGATATAGTCGTAGGTGTAAACTGGGAGTACATTGAAACCAATCATCTTAATTGAGTACTGCTCAGTATAAATAAAAGTGTTGTTTTTTAAAAAATCATTATCAGGTGATGCCAAGTTTTGTAATCTGATGATTTATGGTTTTCCCTAGTTTACACCAGACGACTTCTAGCCATTGACAATGCAAAGTCGTCAGGTCGCGTTAAATTCCACAATCGTGGCCTGTAATGATCTAGTATAATCATCGGGGTAAGCAGGGCAAGGTTTGGCTGGCTGTTTCTTAACGTCAATATTGCCTTAATGATAATAAACTGCTTCGTTTCCACTCAGTCAGTGTCTTTCTGGCTGTATATTCAACGCCCTATAACAAGCCTGAACGGATTTATGAGCAAGCATACCCGGCATTTCTGTGGTATAATCCATCACCTCGATTTTACACACCTCACCATTGGTCGATTGAGTCCGTGCAAGGTTAGTCCGTTAAGATGGAAGTTCAGTTGCTTTTCTTTGTTTAGTTTTATTCATTTTCAGTTCTTGCGTTCTCGGAATACTCAGTTATGGACTAGGAGGGTGCGATAAATCTTTCCCTGCGAGATGGATTGATAGACAACGGATAGTAAATGAGATACCACCCTCCTCATGATCTGTATTAAACGTGAATTATATGCACATTTTATAAGAACAACATACGCTAAGACTTCAGTAGCCCAGTGAATAACCTTGGCTCGTACATGAAGACCCTTTTCTGTACCTGGTACAAGGATTATCAATTAGTAATATTCAGGTTCGTTCGCTAAGGTAGTCTTAGCAATCCTTATGTGTTGAATAAAGTTGACCCACATCATCCCTGGATCTCCTTGTCATACAAAAAAGGGTCTTCATGCAGGAACTGAGGTTATCCAACGGGCCCCAGGCTTAAACACTTAGTGATCTTTGTTGCAACAGTTTTACGGTGCTGTGTTTCCAATGGTTTCACGCCAGAATCGTCGAATCAAATGCCGCATAATCAAGTATTGTACCAAAGCAAATTAGAAACAAACACCAAACATAATGCATCGTCAAACAATTGCAGGGTTTCCACCACCAGAACTTAGAGTTATATGCTACAATTCAGTTGCATAAATAATTTGGTTTTTTTTAAATGGTGGTATTAAAATATTGATGATAACCAGTTCAAACGGTATTTCCCAATAGTTACTATACTCTGTGAATGTCGGAAGAGAATGACTTGGGATTTAGTATGTCAAATCCAACTTCTTAGAATTCCTCCTTTCAAGGTAAATTGTCCGGTATTCCTTTAGTGAAGTGGTCCAAAAGCACGCTCCCAGTGAAATGGCCAAAGCATCCAAATTCATAGCCCTGAGGTGTGGGATTCTACCCTTTCAAATCGCTCACAGCAAGGCTGTAATAATGATGTTTAATAGATATAGAGCACATTGCTATTGTGTTATGGTGGCGCCCATCTTGCCCCCGACCCTGAACAAAACATCCGGTGGTAGGTCCAGTTTTAATGGATTGTATTAAAGATATTTTGGGGGTTGATGTAATTTTTTCGTTCCGTTAAAGTCAAATTATTTGGCTTCATAGTTGGAAATCTTTTTATACACATATTTTGGGGGGTTGGCCATAGAGAGGTTTTAGCCTCATCTCACGATTATCTCTCGATTATGACAGAAAAATAGTGGTTGTCCCCCGACAATTTCTTGGCAGATAATGGCGGAACTAGTAATCACTCTGTGCCCTATAGGCTGTCTTTACATACTGCTTCAAGAAGCCTGAGCTGTTGTAAACGAGAAAATCTTATACTGACCAGGGATCTGTAGTTTGGTCCCTCTCTTGACTCAGTAATGCGTGCTTTGTTTAGATATCTTATGAAGTCCTAACCAGGGACCTGTTTCACTAGTTTTGTGACATGTCTGTGACACCATACAGACATTGGGGTTGTCTAGTTTCGTGACAACACAAGTAGCTGCCCTTAGGAAAAGATAGACCCCAAACATAAGAATTTGACAAATCTCCACATCATGGACCTGTTTCACTAGTTTCGTGACAAAAGTGTTAGACAGACATGAAAAGCGGCACCAACAGTACAAGCAAGAACGGACAAAACGAAGTCTAATGTCTAGTTCTTATGAAACCGGACACACCATCTAGACGCCATCTAGACATGTTACGAAACTAGTGAAACAAGTCCCTGGGAGCAGGGTTCGGAGGCTCTGAAGAATAAGAGACGAGAAATAGGTCTATTGTGTTAGAAGCAGAACCTTAAAGAATTAGATGTATTGAGGTTTTTTAAGTTGGGTCTTCCCCTGGGGCTTATGTCAATTTACTCGTCCGATATATCTCCATTTCAGGTTACCTTTCTACACAGAGCCTGATTGCCAGCCAATCTAGGTCTGGGTTTCCCACCTCAATCACGAGGTGCACATTTGTAGCTTTGTCCCTCTCGTGACTCAGCAATGCGTGCTTTGTTTAGATATCTTATGAAGTCCCTCACCAGGAAAGTTAGAAACATAAGGAGATTCAGGGGTGTTTCAGAGAAATGTGCGACGTTTAACAAGCAGTATCCTAATTGTGGGTGAGTTCGGATATTCAGGGAAACCCAGGGGGTCGTTGAATAACTTATGCCAACGAAAGGACAATATCTCAGAAGACCTTGTAGTAGGGTTAATTTATTATTTTTTATTGTGGAGAATATTTTATTTTCCACTAGTCATGAAAATCATGTTTCAATGTGACTTGTAACTTCAAAATGAGATACAAATTGTACAGGATATATACACACATAACTATTCTAGCAGCCATAAAGAAACAGATACATTTTTAATTGATATAGGGTTGTCATGCACTGGTAAATTAATCTACCCTGTTTCTACAGATTTTCGAAATACACGTGTCACAGCTCACCCATGGAATATTATTTCTTCTCCCGATTTTTTTTTTTTTAAATTTTCATACAGGACAAAACACAACAAGACAATATGACAGACGCATCAAAGCAGTATAGTAGGGTTAATGTTTAATGATTTTCAGGTTCGTCCAGCTAATACAACGTTTAAAGATTCGCCCACTTTTCGCCCACATTTGAAAGCGAATGCATAAAGTATAATATTATAACAGGAGAAGGTCTGATCGGGAAGAGTCTGCATGTCGATGTCTAATAAATAGAAGACATCGAGATTTTAGTCCCGACTCTCGCCGAGCCGATGGTCGGGATGAATCGGGAAAAGATTGGATGTCTTATAGGCTTTAGTAATCTGTAAACATTCTCTTCAGTTCTTGTTTCCGATCTAGAGTCAGTGTACCCAAAAGATCTATCGGTGGTTTCTGACTGCATGTCTGTGCAAACTAGTCGGCCAGTGGAAAATGGCTTAAGTCCAATGCACATCTACCGATTCTGGGTTGAACGATTAATACCCAAATCGTATAGGAGTCTGTGAATTTGTCTCAGGTAAATTGCGTACGTTTTCCGACCAGCGGCCATCACAGCGGGATACCAGAGAGGGGGAGGAGGGTATTAGTCCTAAGCAAATCAGTCTACACTAACCGACCGAGATACGATTATGTACACCAAACGCCTGAAATACGATTTCTGACAGACAGAAGGCCATTTAATACTAGAGAAGTGCAATCAACATCCAAACTGTATGTGGCAACCCCTCCAAGTATCACTAAGTGATTGGTGTAGGCACTCTGTCGGCCCCTGCTCATTTGTCGCCGACTGCATTTATCAACATGTTGATAAACTTTTGGCCACCGATTTTGGAACATAGAAACTGCAACTTGTCGGCGACAAAATAATATCTGAAGGAGGTGGTTCACTATTCGCTGCCTGACCCTTGGCCTAGCTGTGCTGCATCTACCGACTACGGCTGACTCCGTTAGGATGCCTCGCCTGAGACAAATTCCCGTCCGATGTTGCTGACAAAGGTACTTAAATATATTGTCCTGCTGTACAAGTCACAGAAGGAGATGGTAATTTACGGTTTGTACGGACCGAGGCGTTTACGCCGAGTTCCGTATAAACGGTTAATCATCATCGAGTTCTGTGACTTGTACAAGCATGGTCGAACGTTATATATTTACTATATACCCAAAATTTAAAAATAATCAATTTCATTTTGCTTAGCAACCAATATTTTAATAAATGTGTATGGGTAGGTAGTCCTATTTTCCTGTTTGGACCACTGGTCAGTACAGTATTTTTACGTCATATGCCGAAATGGTGCGTACTTACAGTATATACGGCATGGGTATATAGTAAATAATTGTTCCGAAATCGGTAGATGTGTATTGGGCTTTATACGGCGCGGGTAATTAACAAGGGCAAACCCGACCTTCTTAGTCCGAGCCCCTGGAGAACAGTAAACCTGACGAGACCCAGACCTCCCACCCGCTACTCGGGTGAGCTACACGGCTTCGGCGGGGTTTAGGGTGAAGGGCGGGCACTGTGAAGGGGTTGCCGGAGGTCATCTTAGTGGACGGCACTGGGGAGGGTACATCCTTAAACATCTCACTGCGGCCCATCCATCAGACTGACACGGGGACCTCTGTGATTACATAATGAGGCGGTGCTAAGTGAAGGGAGAGCCAAGCTTTGCACCCCGCATGTAGAGTAAGTAGAAACAAAGTTTAGGCTTGTTCTTAGAAGGAGTAGGCGTTGACGAGGCGTATGGTCAAAATAAAGTTTAGGTTAGAGACAAAATATGTGTAAGGTGATCTCTATCCCAAAGAAATTGGAAATACACTTTTACTAAGAAGGAATTGCATTTTATCTCACCCCTGGTACAAGTTTAGCCATAGGAATAACAATAGAAAAAAAATAAACTCGACGATCACCCCCGTAAAGTGACAATACTACGCCACAGCCGTGGTGTAGTGAATTTGAGATGACGTCATATAGATTTGCCAAGTCTATTCTAATTATTGTGAAGTTTTGATGATATTGAATGTCATAAAAAGGGGTGAGATGAATCCAGAACCGCACCCGTAAATACACAAAACTCAACTCGTCACTCGGCTTCACCTCGATGACCATTGCGGCCCATCCAAACTCGTGGAGTATTGTCTATTTATACGATGCTCGATGCAGTTCTATATAAGAAATCCATAGCTGCTGAAAATATGCAATGAGTTTCCGTTGTGGAGTAATCTCAGAAGGCAAAGCCAAGCGAGACAACGGTGCGATGCAATTCTATCACATTCTATCACATTTCAACTTGCGTTCTGCAACGACCATTGCAGATTTATGGAATTTCATAGATTTACATTTACATAGATGGCCATTTCAGATTTATGCTAATTTGACCTGCTTTCACCACTTGGATTATTTTCGATTTTCATTCTGGCATTCTGAGGTGAATGCCACTGAAATTAAATCTATTGATATTTGTGGCCAGTCAAACCTTTTTTTGACTGGACTACAAGGCCGTGACAGTGAGCAGGTTTGAACCGTGTGGATGGACATCGACACCGTAAGTACTAGAAAGAGAGACATTTTAACGATTGAAGGTATAAGATGATAAGAAAATGACATGACTGCTGATGAAACGGTTTACGTTGTGCGGCATCCAGATTTATGGATAAAATGACGGACCCTGAACGTAGATTTTCCAGTAAAACCAACGGTAAATCATTTTGGGGGTTGAACGTTTTGATAATTTATTTTTATTAAACACGGCATGTGGCCAGTTCCTCCATCCAGTCCCTCTGTCTTTAGAGTTTCCATATGCCGATTATGACCACCGATTATGGCATTTAGCAGCACCGGCCGAATCAGTAAAACCTTTCGTGCAATAATTGTTAGGTGGAAACAAAAAGAGTCAACGATTTTTCTCTCCAAGATTAAGTAATATGGCACCACTGACCGACTTTTGATGCCACCGACAAAATCTAACAATGTTAATTAATCGATGGTGGTGACCTAAAATCGGTCGGTGACCACTTCCATTTCTGTCTTAAAACAACATTTATTTTTTCAACGCCACCGATTACTATGTTAATCGTTATTGTTTTCATTAGCAGATGGAAACGCCGCATTGCAAGAAACTCATAGCTAATTTAGAGTGGTGTGAGATGGGATGGGATGAAATAGAAAGTGTGCAAAATACTAAGATTAGTATAACAAATATTGGCCTAGTTCAACTAAATAGTATAGGCACCTGCTGAAGATAAGTGTTCTGGTGGAAAAACTTTCTGTTTACGACATGGTGTAGAAAGTGAAAGTTACTACATGATGGATGTAGAAAGGAAAATATGAAAAACTGGTCTTTATATTCTATTCCTAGCTTTCAGACCTCCTACACAACTCATACTCTATCATCTTACATATCCTAGGTTTGAGGCAAATCATCCACACATGTCTGGAAGACGTAGGAAGAAATTGGCGTGCAGATATTTATCTCAAAATGTCAAGGTGAAACCCTGTCCAATGATTGTAGAGCACTCAAGATCGTCTGGTTTTTCAGAATAAATATATTTTCTATGAAAGAGTTAATATGGCGTTTCAATCTGCCCCCGAAAAAGTCACCGATTATAGGCACCTAAAAGCCTGTCCGTGGGCATCCTTGAGATAACATACGGGCATGGCCTGCCTTAACACTAGACGATTCTGGCATTTTACACCGCCAGACGACTTTTAGCAGGAAAATGGTTGAAATTATCAAGTTTAAACGCCAAGCGTAGCGTGGCGACTGCTGGGAGCTGTTTCACTAGTTTCGTGACATTGTCTAGATGACGTCTGTGACACCATACAGACATATTGGGGTTGACTAGTTTCGTGACAACACAAGTAGCACTGGCACAAGTGGCGCTGTAGTGTCACTGTTCGCAACACAACATGTGACAATAGGTGTGACATGCGTTATGAAACGTGACTTTGTTTTGTCCGTTCTTATTTCCACTGTTGGTGCCTTTTTTCATGTCTGTCTATCACTTTTGTCACAAAACTCATGAAAAAATGGGACCTGTTTCACTAGTTTCATGACATGTCTGTGACACCATACAGACATTGGGGTTGTCTAGTTTTGTGACAACACAAGTAGCTGCCCTTAGGAAAAGACAGACCCCAAACATAAGAATTAGACAAATCTACACATCATGGACCTGTTTCACTAGTTTCATGACAAAAGTGTTAGACAGATAGGAAAAGCGGCACTAACAGTGCAAGCAGGAATGGGCAAAACAAAGTCTAATGTCTAGGACACACCATCTAGACATTTCGCAAAACTAGTGAAACAGGTCCCAGTTCTCAGATCATCAGATTACACAATTCAGCACCACACGAAGACTATTGGACATGCTCTGACACCCATGGCTATTTCTAGCCAGCTCGAATTAGTCATTTAGACAGGCGGCAAATCTGTAAAAACCCAGTCATTGGTGTAAAGGTGGGCGTCCACCAACCACAACAAGGTAACGACAAGCCCCGACAAGAAAGTTCCAATCGGCGCCTTGTCGTAGCCTTGTCGTGAGAAGGGGCGTCCGTTCTCTCTGTCGTGGGCCCTTGTCGTAGCGTGACAGGGAGTGCACGCTCCACCAAATCATCCTATCATAGACCTCTAAGACAAGCTCACGACATGCCACGACAAAGGTCCAGTCGTGGCAAAAATTGAACATGTTCGATTTTGTCGTAACCTTGTTGGAAGGCCCCCGACAAGCTTCCAGATGCAGCCTGTCGTGGCCTTGTCGTAGACTCTTGTCGGGAACTAGGGTCCAACAACCATGACAAGGCTACGACAAGGCCTCCAATTGTAGGCCTGTCATGGACCTTGTTGGAAAGCCATTGTCGTATCCTTGTCGTGGTAGGTAGACGCCCGCCTTAAATGTTCGAGGACATTCTGAGGTCGGCCACTTTTGCGGTCGACATTGTGATTATTTGCCTGATGATTTACAGTCAACACATATTTAGTCGTCTAGTCTAAATGCTGGGTGAGAATAAACACTTTGTTTACATGAAAATTATAGCAGTCACCAACCACTTTTTGACATTCAAATTCATTCCACCACTGACAAATCCAACACATTTCGAGACATTTCTTCAATGGTACAAAATGTGCGCTGGTGGTGCGATATTATGTAATGTTGTAGAAGAGAATTGTTGGCCTAATTTGTTTCCACCTGCCGATTTTCATATAAGAGGTCACAAAATCGGTCGGCGGTGCTACATTCCATTTCTTTTGCTCTATAACACAAAAAGTGAAAGTCTTTAAACAATGTAGTGTTTTACTGAGTCCCCATACATTCACAATTAGGTACTTTTTATACCATTGATCATAAAATCACAATAATGACTGGTTTTGTGTATAAGTGGCCTTAATCTCTGAGTAGTTGACGCGTAGTAATATCTGAGGGGTTAGAGAGGATATTACATTGTCAACTACGAGGAGATTGCAGACACTCATACACAAAAACAGTCGTTATTATATTTATTACCCACCTACAACATTGATAACATGTCTATTGCCTAGAAGTTACATATAGTTCCAGATAACGCCAAAGCGCCACAGCACTGTCAAGCATGGTGGTAATTCGGTGTATCCTTACGCCTGTTATATAGTTCGCTATTTTTCTGGGGTCTTTTGAACAAAACTTATTATGACAGTGATTTCTGATGGTAAATAAGATTATTGTGACTGATTATAACTAATTAATATTGAATGAACAGTAAATAAACTGATTTTCAAGTACATTATGAACTGACCTCATTTTGGCAGGGATCTTTTTCTGGAATCTCCTGCAGGAGATTCTGACATGCCAGAATCTCCGGGTAGCTAATTGCAGGTGGCCTATACATTTCCGATGGAGACTCCGTTATAGGAGGATAATAAGGGTTGATCCTATACGTAGGACCACGAGATTATCCTAACGCTGATTCTGCAAAAACTACGCCTCGGCAGCCCCAGAAGGCCCAGTACGGATCGGATACACCTTTCTTTCCGCTGGAGTAAAAAGAGCGCGAAAATGTGTTAAGCCTCTGGACAAAAGTCGTCTGCCCGCTTCCGGTGACATTCACGTTGAATTAAAGATGGCGGCAAGCGGCAACGCTTCTGGATTACGCCCCTGAAAGGCTAATGTTTCCAGTGCACAAAGTTCCTTGGTACGCTTGCTTCTGGGCATTGGCACAGATTTAGCGTTAGATTCCGAAAGTGGACAGATTTGGGACAGATTTGAGGTTGCAAATTCTACAATATAAAATATAATAGTTACTTCAAGATGTAGGAGACCCTGAGCAGAAAATGTAAGAATTTCCATTCTGGAATAATCATGATTAATGTTAATACACAAACACGAAATATATAAGACAATGACGACCGTCAAGTGAATGCCCCGTACAAATATATGCATACATGTACTGCTATATTTCCATACACATACATGTACAAATAATTATTTTTGGAGGTATATAGTATATAGAGAGGTTTATATGAGAGACGAGAGTAGGCGCTTCAGTCGCACCAGTCAGCTAGGGGGTGCTAGATCGGCAACCTACCCCTGTCCATGCTGAGCTACGATATAGGGGTCGGTCGGGTTAAAGCACATACGGTATCTGGTGTGTGCGCCTCAAACCAAATCCTTTTTTCTATTAAAGTTCTGAGAACAAATCTACCTACTAGGAAGTATGATTATCCTAACGAATTGATAATGAAAACTGGCTTTTGTTCATTATTTCATTTTAGAACATACACGAAAGGATGTTAGAAAATATAAAATTGGATTCGAGAATACAAAATGATACACTCTCCAAGCAGTACAGACAATCCGGGTGGAGAGTAACAGACACTTATAATTACAGCTACTGGTTTAAGGTGGTCACAGATTGAACACAACCAGAGCTAACATAGTGTACACTGGCAACCAGAGCTACACAAAGTTAGCTCTGGTCAGGTTAAATAAGCGGCCGCCTTGACCTAGTAGCGGGACCTGTTTGTTACTCTCCTACCAGATTTTCCGTACTGCTTGGAGATTGTATAAAATGGAACCCGTTACCTGGCCTATAATCTTGTTATTTCCTTTTGTGTGTATTTTCAGAATAGAACCCCCATAAAGTTAGATTTCAGTATAATTTTTTTAAGTTATGAATGTTACCAATTAGGTATAGAGTTCTTGTTTTAGAGCCTGCATAGAATAAAACAACTTGGGTTGAGGCGCACCCCGATTGATCCCGCCTGTGATTTAACCCGTAGAAGGGGTTGGTTGCCAAACTAACATAGTGTAGCTCTGGCGGCCAGTGTAGCGCTCGAGTCGCACCAGTCTGCCAGGGGGCGCACACTCCCCTCAGTCACCGCCAGGGGTCAGCCCTGGCACGACTCTCATCTGATGCTACGTTTATATTCATTTAACCCAAGTCCTGATGATGTCCCTAATATAGGTCTCACAATCTATTATCCACCTATACAAAGTTTTCAGAGGAAATACACAGAGAGTGTTGTTTTTTGGGGTTTTTTTAGGTTTTTATTTAGACTGGAGGTATCAGCTTGGGTTAAAAACACCCAATCTTCCGCTGGCTCCAGTATCAAGATCCGCGAACAGCCTCCCATTGTCCATTTTAGGACTTACATGAGGTCTTGAAGTAGAAATATACAATTTATAGTGTTCACGTATCAACATACCCGGTACAGATATATTGTTTATGCCGGGTTGGATTAAAGTGCCCATACAGAAGATTATTGCATTCAGAAAAAAGTAGTGCGTATACTTTAAGTAACTAATTTAATATCGGCACAGCACCAGGTTGGAAAACATAGATAAAATCTCCAAACTGATCCTCCTCCCTGGTGCGGTGTGTGCTTTGGGGAAACAAAACTTGGTAATAAATAAAATTTAGACTGATTTGATTAAAAAATTAAAAAAGCCGTCGGAGTCGACCCCATACACTATAGCTTGGCATGCACACAGATAGACTTCACGTATCTAAAACCAGTCGATATTACGTACGTATTTTTTTATAAGTCTTTATTGCATTCGTTTTAATACAAAATGCTCTTCCACACAATAGCACATAGTACAAACAAGTATGAACAGATTCTATCAGTAGATAACATAGAACATGCAAAATATACATTGATAATTGTGTACTGTATCCCATTTCTACAATAATCATGTTTCTGAAATGAAGACGTAAAAACATTAATAACTTGCTTGATAAATTCGCTCAATCAAATCGAGACTTTCTTTCTTGTCTTCAGGATCTGATGTTGTCTATGACATGTACATTTATACAGCCTGCTAAAATGACTTGCCAAAAACCATATTACTATATACCTATAGGTGAATGTCTCACTTTTTCTGACCAGTAGTACAAATTCTGTTCGTCACTAAGCAACAATAGAATATCCACACGTCCCTCTGTGCCATGTGACCACTGTCATTCTACTATTTAGTGAGTTGTAGAATGGTATTTTTAATGATTTCTAGGTACATGTATATGATAATAAAAAGACACAGTGAGTGTGAGTGAATTCCATCTGTTCCTCGATATTTTTTTTTTTTTTGCGATAGAGTGCAGTTAGGCCTGGCCACGTAATATAATTGTTCCTCGATATTTTGGTCAGAAATACTCACCTCATTCTTCAAACTCGGTGAGTATTTCTGACCAAAATATCTCTGAACAGATTCCATTCAGTCACACTAACTATGTCTCTATATATTACTAAATATATTTAGAAGTGTCTGTGACATTATAATTCATCTTCAGATTCGGAAGTTGCGTAGAAGAGTTGCAATGCCTGCAGGGGCAGCCTTAGAAGTAACCCGCCACCCGCTCCTGCCCGGAATGGTCGACACCAGAACAAACTGAATCATTCACGCCATCCACTGAGCATGCGTGGCTGCCTCTTCCGGTAGATTACTACGCCGCCTCTTGCGCATGCGTGTGGCGTAAAAGTGCGTGGATTGGATGTCGGGACTGGTAACACCTACCGAGCTATGTCTACAGCATTGTAGAGTAGGACTGACTAAATCATACCAAAATGTGCTCTACCGTTTTCACTTTTTTTCCACATATATGAGTATCGCTCTCTTTTTTCTTCATCAGAAACCAAGTTTTAGTTACAGTATTGATACCAAGTTCATATCTTTAGGATTGCAAATTCTTCGTTCGTCTGGAATACGACTATGTCTACATTCAAGTCGTTGGAAACATGAGAGTGGTCGTGTCAGATGTTTGTGAATAGAAAGAATTGTCTGCCGCGTTCACTTACATATTCCAAGTTCAACGGTTTTTATAAATATTTAAATTGGAAATCCGATGTCAGAATTCGAAATTTCAGCAATTTCTACATATCAATCCAAAATTATATTCAGGTTCTCCAAATATAAATGGGAAACTATAGTTCATGTGGTCGTGGTCTGCCCAGTCAGTCGCGAGCAGAACTTGTATTTACCCTGGGCGATAATAGGGAGTTTAGTAACCTCTGGAGGGCGTATATCTTTTGTCTGTGTGATGAATGCGTGTTCTGCCTATGTTGTATGTCTACCATCGCTGGGAAGAACGTCCTTGGACGACAGTGTTAGTTGTTTGTTGCTTTAAATAAAGAAAATCTTTGTTTTCATATTGTATGGAGCACTTGGTCCTTCAAGTTTTTTTAGTTGTTAGGTCTAAGCGCCTGCAACCATAATTCATTGTACTAAGGAATCCGAGAGCAATAAACGCTTCCAAAATAAAGGTGTTTGTATACATACATATTCTCTGATATCTGTTTTCTACTGCATTAAGACTTGCAACTAATAGTTGTAAATCTCTCTCTAGATACACAAATCTATGGACGTTTGAAAAGCTATAGCCTGATCGTGATCAAGTACTACAAGTTCTAGGAATATTCACATACAAAAACCAAAAGCAAGATTCAGTTGAATAACCGTGGCAAGCAGTGGGAAGTGTTCATCCGGAATTTCCCTTGATATGACCAGCCATAGGTTCAAGGAAACTCAGTTGAGCAATTGTTGAGTTGTCAGATGAGATTGGATATCTGTAAAACGGCCGGACGTAGGGCATTGTACTGCTATAGAACCAGAAGTAGGGTTCTTAGATTGCCAAGTAGGCAATCCAGAGAAACCCATATTCCTATCGTTTCCACACACCCAAAAAGGGAAAAGGAGATCGAATCGATAGCCTAGATTGGAAACAGTCTGATAGATAGAGCCGGTTCGGAAGAGAGACTCGGTGAAGCTTTATAAGAGATGAGGAAGGCTTAAGTTGATTTCCGTTACCGATATCGGCGTTTACGAACGGGCCCGTGAGGAGAGCAATCGGAAATACATGGTTTTCAGATTTAACCCTTTCAATACGATGCCAACGGACATGGATGTATCTATAGAAGGAGAGTCCAGAATAGGACGAATCTTGGAGTACTCGACCCGTAAAAAAACTCGACCCGTAAACAAAATTCGATCTGTAACAAACTCGACCCGTTAGAAGAACTGGACCCGTAGCAAACTCGCCCAGTTTTAAATCACTCATACTCAAGTATCTCATTATGTACTATATTTAGAAGTATGTTATCTTGGCCTCAAATTTGGTCTTCTCTGGGAAAGAAAACAAAGAGAGACCACTACAACACCCAAACCCTGTCCCTAATCCTAACCCTCACCCTAACCCTCACCCAAACTATAACCCTAAACATAACTGGACTTATTTTTCAAATTCTCTGATTTATTTGTCTAAAAGCCAAGGGGTCCTATAACTAACCTTAACCTTAACCTTATCCTTATCCCTAAGCCTATCATTAACCCTATCCCTAACCTTAACCCTATCCCTAACCCTATCTCTAACCTTAACCCCAACCTTCGACCTATCCTTAACCCTAACCTTAACCACATCCCTAACTAGTCACACCTTTCTTTCTATATAAAACATCCTTGTCCATAACTACGATACCTTAACGGGTCGATTTCCCAATAAAAATTCTCCAAAACGGGTCGAGTTCTCCTGACAGCTACGGGTCGAATTCGTTTCGGATTGAGTTCTCCAGTAACCAATAGGACAGGGTTCAAACGAGCGTTCAAACACTGTTTTGTTTATACCAATTATGACTACTGACTGCGCTTCCTTTCCCTACACCTCCCACCCCTCGCTTTTCCTTTTCCCCACTCTTCTCTCCTAATTTGTGTACATTAGAAACGCAATGAGAACGATTGTAATGCTGCTACTTTAAGATTCATATGGAAGAACCAGGGGCCTGTTTCATATATTTTGAACGATCATCTAAAAGATCGTATAATGATCGTAGGCCTGATATGGTTGCATAAATGGGTTTGGTCGTACACATACGACTTTTGTACGATACGATCAAATGAGAATGGCAAATATTGTTACATAAACATTGACCTACATCGTGCAAATGGTCTTACATCGTCCAAAATCGTCCTAATGTACGACACCTCTAGAGGGTGTCGTGGGTCTAGATTCATGTATTCAATTTATTTATTCAGATCTAAGATTGAAATAAGGCTTTATTAACATTAAGATACACAGCTTTTTAAAAAAAATCCTCAAAAAATCACTAAAATTGACTGAAATAGCTAAGGCCCAAATTTGTGCTGTGGGTTCAATACCAGTAGGCTGATCGTTAAGACTGGAACCCAATAGGTCCTAAGCAGTATGTATGGATGGGGGGGGGGTGCATAGCTGCCACATAGTAGATCTATTATCCCTTACGATGTATGTCAAAGATATGATAATCTGTACGAACGATTCATGTGTTTCCCTACGATCGGCTTTATGTAACCAAATTGGACGACCATCGTCCACGAGGTCGTACATCTTTGGATATATCTTATCTTACAATGGTCGTATCGTTCAAAAGTTATGTAACAGGGCCAGGCTCGCCTAGAATTTCAATAACATAAAGACAAACAAAAGTAATATGGCAATCCGATGTAAATGGATGATAGATTTCGGTCAGTTGGGTTTAGTTAAGACAGTGACTAGCTTCTCACTAACGATTTAAAAGAATGGGAGCAGATTCCATATGACTTTAATGGATGTTTGCGATGCGACATTTCTACCTCGCGATTCTGAAGACCAATAAGGACCTTTTGTACCACCCGTCGACTAATTGCCACCGTAATTGCGTATAATCGTCAAGTAGAAACGGGGATACAAGTTTCAGGTTAACGATCTATATCCCCACATTACGCAGTTTGCCACAGCTTGACGACTATTTTCCTTAATTACAGAAGAATTAAAACCTGGTACATAATGTCGATGGTGGGCCAACGATTCATATGTCGCCTAATCGTCTACCTCTACTTTTAAACGTAAAACAGAGCCTTTCTCTTACGGATGACAATTTCCGTTTCAACCCTGTCTGCAAATATAGAAACCCCGCCATTTTATTTTTACAAAATATACATTTGACTGCAGTCTAGGGCGGGTTAACTCACTTTCCAAAATTCAATCCAAATACATGCATTCTATAGGATCATTCAATAGGATTTTAAAAGTTTTTAGCCGAACATTTTTATAGGAAACTATATCTGATTTTGAATATACCTTGGGGTATCGATTACACGGTCAGAAAGGGCGAGTAGAGTACGCCAAGGCTGAAATTGCGTGGTGCCTGGAGGCTTTAGGAAGAAACCCAATGTAAAGCGACTGATGTCTATAGCAAAGCGAACTGGCTCCAGCTTACGTCGATATATCCAAGGCGTCTGAGAAAATATAAAAACTGGTCTGTTTTTGTGTCTTTTTGTGTCTTTCCCTGTTGCTTTTACAACTTGTTCTAAAATGTCTGAGAAAAATATCGCAAATATCAATTGGAATTGGATAGCGATTTTTCTATCTTACAGTTATCAGCACTAGTGTAGCTTGAAATGGATTCCATTCAAGAGGGTATTTCATAAAGTGATATACATGCTCATCTGCAAAACAGTAAATTCCTTGATTTCTATCGGCAACGACCAAGATATTAAGAAAACCAATAAATATTTGTTAGTTATAGGATGCTTGAAATAAGAGAGTAATTCATTAATTTAATGTGACGGATATTCTGGCACCTTAAATCATTGAAATTACAAATAAAACTGACAAAGGATAATTCAGAGACACCCCATAAATGATAAGGATGATAAGGAACTAGGGGTAATTTTCACAGAAATTAAACTACAAATCCTCTAGCAAGTATTAGATCTTCTAATGTTTCGAAGAAACCGAATCTAATTGCTCATCAGTTATTAGGTCGCATCCTTGAGATTCTGCTCTGAAAGTTTGCTCTCAAAAAGTTGCCAGGTTCTGGAGATGCGAGCAGCTCGTGATTGACTCGTGATTGACTCGTGAGCTACTCGTGACGGCCATGAGCACCTAATTCCAAGCTTCTCCTGGGTACAGGATTAGGCATGCTGGTATCAGAAGCAAGAACACAATACCATCCTGTAAAGTCTATAGCCCAACCTAACCCAGGATAGACCTTAACCCGGCGTTTACACTAGACGATTCTGGCTGGCAATTTTGGCATTTTGTACCTCCTGACTACTTTCAGCAGTAAAATGATAGAAATCGTCTGGTGTAAACGCCAAGCATGTGGCGACTGCAGATTGCCAATTATGTTAGATTATCCAATTTGGCACCACCAGCCTGGGACCTGTTACACTAGTTTCGTGACAAAAGTGTTAGACAGACATGAAAAGCGGCACCAGCTGTTCAAGCAAGAACGGACAAAACGAAGTCTAATGTCTCAATTCTTATGAAACCGGACACACCGTGTTTGGGGTCTGTCTTATCCTTAAGGGCAGCTACTTTTGTTGGCACGAAACTAGGGAACCCAATTTGTCTGTATGGTGTCACAGACGCCATCTAGACATGTCACAAAACTAGTGAAGCAGGTCCCTGATGACTATTGGACACACTCCGACGCCCATGACTATTTCTATCCAGCTTGAATTAGTCGTCTACACAGGCGGCGATTCTGTGAAAACTTAGTCATCAGTATGAACGCTCAAGGACATTCTGAGCTCCACCATTTTTCTGGTGGACATTGCCACCACCTGACGACTACTGGTTTGACGATCTACAGTCGCCAAGTATCTAGTCCTCTAGTGTAAACAATGGGTAAAAGTAAGGAAGTCGGAACTCAAACAATAGAGTATGAGGTATTAACATGAGTCAAAACTGATTTTAATGATACCTGGAGGTTCTTAGGTACAAACAATGCAATGCATTTTGCTGCAGGTTGTGCTTGTAAGCTCTGCACTGTGATTCGCTGTTGACTCAACAGCCAATGAGAGGTGACCCGTTTTGTTCCAGCCTGTTGCTCATTCCAGGAGTGTCGCTCGTGACAGTAACAACTCATAGTGTCATTGTTACAGTGCCCTGCGCCCATGTGGCCAACCCAGGAACTAGAGCAAGCTATAATGAAGGTAAACATAACATTCATTTCATGACTGCGATACTCTAATAAAAAGACAGGGAGAAGAGCTCTGCTACAAAATAGTGACGTAGGGCCAGAAATAATACCTGAGTTGGAGCAGGTAGTATAGATCTGGCTATAGGTATATGATAAGACTTATAAGTTCAAACTGGTTTGTTGTAATTCAAACTGTGTAAAACCGTATATTTTCTTTTTACAGTTTGTTGATGTTGATTATAATGTAATAATATAAAAATACAAATTTCTAGTTCAAAAATCAGCATGGTGACCCCCATCTTCTAGGAAAATGACATGGCTATCAATGTTCAAGGTAAATTGTCGGATATGCCTTTAACTGAAAGTGCAGGCGTATCCCCGCTTCATTTCCCTTCATCGCCACTGCCTCCAATTTGCCATTGGAGAGAGTTATTCGGAGGCGTTTTTGAGCTGCTCAGAGCTGCTCAGAGCTGGTAAAGATCCGCTTGAAACTGTTTCGAGCTACTAGGGTCTGCTCACGGCAGTTCAGCGCTGTTTAGAGCCGTTCAGAGTTCTTCAGAACTGCTCGATGCTGCTCGGTGCTGCTCGGAGCGACTCGGAGCTGCTCGGAGCTATTCGGATCTACTCGGAACTGCTCGGAGCTATTCTTAGCTGCTCGGTGCTATTCGGAGCTTCTCGGAGCGGCTCGGAGCTGCTCGGAGGTACTCGGATCTGCTCGGTGCTGCTCGGCACTGCTCGGCGCTGCTCGGCGCTGCTCGGAGCTGCTCGGATTTGCTCGTGCTATCACCATCCGCTTCCCTGGCACTGTTGTGTTATCTCACTTAGTCCTTTAGGTGTGTATAACGTGTCGATCTGATTTAGTGACGGATTCATGTTGACTGCTGCGCATACTGCTGCCGTGCCGAGCTGATCTCCTCCGGAGCGACTCACGCTACAGTCGGAGCGGCTCAAAACGCGGTATCGCTATCATAGCTGGCTTCGTCCTAGCTCCTCAGCATTAGCAATCTAGGGGCTGCGTTAAATCCTATATGATACGTGCCTGCCTGGGTCTAAGGCCTCTTTTATCAAGGAAGCGTCTTTTAGAATACATTAGATGGTAAGGCTCTACATACAGCCACAAAGGAAACCTTCCGAGCCCTCATATACTAATAATGCTTTAATGGGTAATCTTACACCTTTTGTAGCTGGTTTGCAAGGTGGCCCGCAATGTCGCATCATAGGACATTTCCTCTCTCATCTAATACTGTAAGCAATACTCTGGCAAGTAATTCTAGGATTATGAAACTTCACTACCGAAATGAATAAACACGTCACAATAAAAATATATTGTGTTTTTTTCATTTCTACAGTTAAAGGTACAATATCATGAGTGATAGCAGGATATCTCCTACCGAGAGAACTAGGCGTCGCTACCTCAAGGTTAAGGTAGCAAGCTAGGCCAACTCCTTCGTCATCTGGGACCTGTTCCACTAGTTTTGTGACATGTCTGTGACACCATACAGACATTGGGGTTGTCTAGTTTCATGACAACACAAGTAGCTGCCCATAGGAAAAGACAGATCCCAAACATAAGAATCAGACAAATCTACATTTCATGGACCTGTTTCACTAGTTTCGTGACATGTTTGTGACACCATACAGACATTGGGGTTGTCTTGTTTCATGACAACACAAGTAGCTGCCCTTAGGAAAAGACAGACCCCAAACATAAGACAAATCTACACATGATATAGCGTGAATCTTTTTCCTAGTCGTCCGGATGTTTCGCTCTAACCCTTTTAAATCTTGTTGGTGGTGTTGCGTGTGAGTTATTATCTCCGAAGTTGTGGGAAAAAAATCTGCACATCAACGTCCTGTTTCACTAGTTTCGTGACAAAAGTGTTAGACATATATGAAAAGTGGCACCAACAGTGCAAGCAAGAACGGACAAAATGAAGTCTAATTCTTATGAAACTGGACACACCATCTACATGCCATCTAGACATGTCACGAAACTAGTGAAACAGGTCCCTGTTCTATTAAAATGGTAAAGGCGTCGGTCTTCCCGTGCGATCATAAAATCCAGATAATTGGAGATGAACAAAGTTTTACTAAATGTTGAAACGACGTCTCTATTGATGTTTGCAAGCACTTCGTGAGTTTTATTACACAAACTTTGAGAGTTTAAATGGGTAAGACAGAGACCTTGAAAGTCGTTAAACTCGTGAATGGGTATTGACTTGATAATTTAGCACAATCAACTGCGCTAGTTCAAAAGAAAAAAGCAACAACTAGGAATTGAGTTCCAAATAATAATGTGCTGAATCACTTTGTTAAATAAACAGAAATGAAGGCATCAAAATATCATAAATTTAGATCAATGCAAGATATCGTTTTTAAAATGGATTCTATTGCATCTTTTCTACATGTCAGCTATTCTGATCTATTCTGATTCATCTATTTTTGAGGACATTTGAGACTTTCAATTCCAGATCTCAATAATGACATCAATCACATATCGTATAGATCAGCTTTAGGCCAAGAATAGATAAAAATACTGATATATATAGATCTAGAGCAATACCTTAGCTGACTCAAGCTATCTTGACCCTTCCACGGTCCCATGAACCAATAAGAAATAATCAGTTTTGCTTGTAAATATCCACCAATTAAGCCGTAAAGCGCCAAAATTCCCCGTATGATTATTCCCCCGACTGTCACCGACTGGACACGAGCCACCAACGCCCAAGCAGGAAGCCAAGACACTGTTGTAGGCAGCTAGAGCCAAATTAGGATATATGCATGAGTTGATCTTGCACGCTGATTGGCTACCTCGCCAACCTGGCCCGATAACCCCTGGCGGCCTAGGGCGGAACTAAGGGCGGTAATGGCCGCGAGGTAAATGGTGGTTGTGCGCATGTGCCTAGCGCGAGCCTCGGTCTGAGATGTGGATGTAAAGCTGGCGGAGATTGGAGCGCTGAAGCGCGGGAAAATCGGGGGAAGAGTGTAGAGATGGGTGAACAGGGTGGGGGGAAGTGTAGAGGTGGGCGAACAGAGGAGAGAGGTTTAAAGATGGGGGATCGGGGAGGAGAGTGTAGAGGTGGATGATCAGGGAGGAGAGTGTAGAGATGGATGATCAGGGAGGAGAGTGTAGAGGTGGATGATCAGGGAGGAGAGTGTAGAGATAGGGTGATCAAGGTGGAGAGTGTAGACGTGGGTGATCAGGGAGGAGAGTGTAGAGGTGGGGGATCAGGGAGGAGAGTGTAGAGGTGGGGGATCAGGGAGGAGAGTGTAGAGGTGGGGGATCAGGGAGGAGGGTGTAGAGGTGGGGGATCAGGGAGGAGAGTGTAGAGGTGGGGATCAGGGAGGAGAGTGTAGAGGTGGGGGATCAGGGAGGAGAGTGTAGAGGTGGATGAAAAGGGAGGAGAGTGTAGAGGTTGGTGATCAGGGAGGAGAATGTAGTGATGGGTGATCAGGGAGGAGAGTGTAGAGGTGGGGGATCAGGGAGGAGAGTGTAGAGGTGGGGGATCAGGGAGGAGAGTGTAGAGGTGGGGGATCAGGGAGGAGAGTGTAGAGGTGGGGGATCAGGGAGGAGAGTGTAGAGATGGGTAATTCGGAAAGGCAGTGTACAGGTGGTTTTAATGTGGAAATTCCTGGTTTCAATCTATTTCTGACGTTGAGTAATAAATACAACAGACCTTGGACGATTTGTGGTTGGCAATGGATACACTCGCTATTGTATTTGTATTACTGCGTGTCAACTACGCATCGTTTACAGCTTCCTCTTCACAAAACCAATATGTGTAATTCTTTTCTTTTGAGCAAAAACTTCATTAAATTCAAACATTTTATAAAGCTTCTTGCATTATTCTTATCGTGTATATTTTGTAACATAAAACCAAGTCTCATTAATAATATGTGTGATTATTGATTATTGGGTATTCTTATCTTAGCCTAGGCTTGACTATAGACGTTACATCGTGAACTCATACTCAAAAACTTGCAAGTATCTAAAAAAGAATCAAACAAGTTTCGGTCAAAGTCGTCATTCTCCACAAATTTGATGTGGAGTGATATGAACGAGGCGACAGCCAAGTGAATATATCACGTAGAGTAGAAACGAGAACAATTACTTTGACCAAAAACAGGTTACTTTCTGTATCTATTACACCCCTGGACACACTAAATGGATGGATGTTACACAGGATGTAGACCTTCAATAATGGTCTGCAATACTCGTAGGGGCACCGAGAACGAGTTCCAAATGGTAAGCCTATGGGACAAAAAGTACCAGGGGTGAGATAAGTAACTCATACTCAAAAAGCAATAAACAGGCTAAGATAAAATCAGAAACATATTTGTGTTTGGTCCCCTTTTGCCAACTCGCCTTCTCGCCATCTCCTTTGGAGCACTTCGGAATATTCAGTCGGCTATCACACACTCCGAACTCAATGGCGAACGGGGGCACATACCAAACACTCATAACTAACTTTCTTAATGACATCTATTGGTTTATACAGATCCAGGGGCTCATGGGATGCCAATATGGCGATCCTCTGTGCTGTGTTCCGGAAAGATTGGCCACCAACATCCGTCACCGCTTTGCTCAAAGGTAGAGGTTAGTGGGGTCTATGGTCTGTTACATAAATTTTGAACCATACGACCATTGAACGATACGATCTATCGAACGATATATGACCTCGTGGACGATCCTCGTCCAATTTGGTTACATAAAAAAGACCGTAGGGAGACACATGAATCTTTCGTACAAGTTATGCTATCTTTCACATAGATCGTAAGGGAACATAGGCCCACTATATGGAAGCTCGTTCGTGGAACCAACACTCAATGGCTAATTGGGTGATTTATTTTATCAATGAATTATGTTATACGGGATGAGATAAAATCAGAAACGCATTCGATGAAAACGACTTGGTCTGCACTACACCTCGTTTGACCGCAGAGTAATTACGCTGCAGTCAAACTCGGTGGAGTACGGACCAAACTATTTTCATCTAGTGGGTTTCCTTCTAAATACTTCCACGTGTGTATACAATGTATGCAGGTCCACTTTGGGTGGGATTTGCCTTGGCTGATCCACCTGTGTATATACTGTCTCTGTATTGAAGCCGAATGGAGTGGGGAATCGCGTGCCCTATTGATTTACCTTGATTGCTGTATTGGTATTCAAAGAATGATGCCTATGGATGTAGACCTCCAGTGTCCACATTCCCATCCACATAGCCGGTGGGGTGATGTAGTATATCGCCAGACTTCTGGTTGTTGATACCTGAATATATATATGTTTGCTTAAACTGTCCTTTATCTTACGTTTTGACGGATATTCCCAGGGGAAAATGGTGGTGGACTCTAGATACGCGAATTTATCCTACCCCTAATAAAAATCCCCATAGGCTTAATATTGGCCGACTGTATTTGGGCAAGTATGCAGAAAAATTAAATCTATCGCACTAGTGGGATACTTTTGTGAAATGACATTGTGTGAAAAATGACCAATGAGCGAGCAAGGCAAGAGCGATATTGAGAGTATCAACAAGCACACATTATGGAGTGTCATACGATTTTCACTAGATCTCAGTGAGTTTTATGTTATTTCATAATATTCTGAAGTAATATGGACAGGGTAGGATAATTTCTAAACCAAACTCATGTTAGTCAAGTCTTGTTTATTACTCTCCGGCAAGGTTTGCTCCGCACTGCACTCAGCTTCGCCTCGTGCAGTAATACGCGACCTTACCATCGTGCGATAAACAACAACTCGACTAACTCGTTTTGTTCCTTCTAAGTAAGTACTCGGCCAATAGCAAGAATTTTATTTTGTGTAGTATATTTATACTGATTGGACGACAGTGCCTTCATTTGTGAGCAAAGGAATTGCAGCGCATTTAAATTCATAGTGTTCTCGAATTATAATGTGTGTCCTTTTAGTACCTGATTTCAAAATGCAGTCCTGAGTCAAATTCCCCTTGAAGTGAGCTTGTTAATATATTTGTTTTTAATGTATTGCTTTCTTTTTCCATTCTAAGAATTTCCCTTTATTCAAATGAGTATTAGATTAACTACATTGGTAAAGACAGGTAACACATTTGATTTCTCAAAGAGTTTCAGGCAGCAGCCTAAGGCCCGGCGTCCTCCTACTACGAAATGGCTCCGATATGGTCTAAGATGCACCTCCCGATGAAAATCAAAATCGCGTCGGAAGGTCACCTAATATTGGGGCAGTTGACCACGCTTCTGTGATTAGGCACCAATGAAAACCCCATACAATGTGTGGTGGATTGGCATGTCTAGACATTATTTCAACAATTTTGCACCTTCCCGACATATTTCCGATATTTGCTTTTTGTATCGGTGCCATATCGGTAGGTCTAAATTTCTATCGTAGTAGGTGGATGCCAGGCCTTAGATTTGTGGTAAAAAAAACAGACAGCATTCCTCTGATATAAAGTCATACATAGAATTCTTTCTTAGAGATTAATGCTCGGTTTATACCCACCGATTTGGCCACAGGTTACATCTGATTTTAAAGTATTGTAAAAAGTGTAAATGAAAAAAAATGCGGACCCAGTCAATGACTTCCGTACCTGAAATTGCGTAACACGGCACTACAACCGGCGTTGGAGGCCGGCGACGACTTTAAAGCACTCTGGCGTCGGTGAACACAAAAAGTCGATTGGTGGTTCCCGATTAAAGATCTTAGCCGAATAATCGGCCAATAGAAAATGGCTTCATAAGGCTAATAGCTATACCGAATCGAGGATACCCTACGTTAATGATAAAATGAGATTTACATTAAATAAGCAGTTTTTACTGTATGCATCAATTCCTATGAAGTTATAATATAACTGCTAACATATAACAATATAAATCTCTAACAACCTTCATCATACTTACCACTGCTATCTACTCTATACGCAAATCCCTAGCTTTTTACAGTTTCTATAAATATGCATACACATCGTGTATTCATTACTTCCGTGTCTATCTTCCCTTCTCAATGCAGCTGCCGCAGGGATGATGCTTCCGTCTAATTGATCGTACTGGTGTAGGTAGGTATAGTCAATCTACTCGGAGATTGCACGGATCGATCGCACTCCTAGAAGTTGTTATCTGCTTGAAGGCAGGCTTCTCAAAAGAAGTCTGAGCCGAAGGGCAAAGGACCGAACAGTGGTTCAGTCAAGAGGGTAAGCCTGCAGGGTATGGACTCCGTGCTTCGAGGCTATTAGGGATTTTTTCTCGAAATCTTTATTGGGTATTTCTTTTACATGATGTTCCATAAATGGTTGTATGATAGCTTTCTTCCTTCCCAATAAAAGACATTATCCTACCCCTAATAAAAAACGCCCTAGGTTTAACATTGACTCAATGTATTTGACGGAGCGTTGAATAAAGTGTTATTTATGCACCGAGGTGAATAAAAAAAACGGACCAATCAGGGACCAGATAATGAAAGTAGACCCGGCAGTGTAAAAACGCTACTATTATGGATAATTGCAAAATATTATCTGTATATCGGTGAGATGGGGTAGGATAAATACAAAACCGAACTCGAGTTAGCCTTGTCAATGTTTATGCCACTCTGGTCAGGTCTGCTACTCACTAAACTCGGCTAACGCCTCGTGTAGTAATACACAACCTGCCCATCGTGCCATAAACATTGACAAGGCTGACTCTCGTTTAGTTTCTACTAATTATTGGGTTACCATATCAGCAATGTATATGCGGTAAATGGTTTTCGTACAGTAGCCCTATACTACTAAATAAAACAACAAACAAGGCTTGTTTGGTCCATATACAGTAAACTTTTTCTTTTTTTAAAGCCTTTATTGCGTTCGATCACAACTGGATCGCTCTTCCAGCAACAGCATTAGTACAGATGAATGACAATAATAGATTGATGATATTTACAATGAGTGAGTAACCTCTTTGGGCTACTCCATTTTCTCTCGTAATCTGACAAGGGCGTTCATAATCTAATCACAATAGTGAACTTTAGTTACATTTGTCAACATACTAGCTAGAGATTACATTGTCTGTATTTTTTTCTACATATAACCTTATACTACAAGGATAACAAATCATAATATATAGAAACAGGATTCCTGTGGTGTAAGTTTCCGGATTACGAACTCGTTTCGCCGGAGGTTTAAACCTCAGGAGAAACGAGTGAGTAATCGGAAACTTACAGACACAGGTATCCTGTCTATTTATTACTATATACCTCAAAATCGGTATGATATGTACCTTATTATAGCTGTAGTGACCATTTAAAATCCGATTTGGGCACACAATGGTAATAGAGTAACGTAGATTACGACCCCACCTGTCAAACTCTAGTTAGTTCTCCTCAAATCCGCTAGATGGCATTTTCATGCTTCAGAGCACTCTCCCAGCAGAACCTTTGTGGCATTTGCGCTTACTTATCTCTGCTCCAACTTGATTACTCGATGTATTTATGTAATTCATTAGGATTATATGTGGTCGGGTGTGTATATTTATTGTATCTTGCTGTAAATCGCGATGTCAACGGTCGAGTCGATGTATCATTCCCGTGTGGCCGCCATTATCCATCCGCTAAGACCTTAGGCGTAACGTGCATTACTTCTCGGCAGTGCCGAAATCATAGTTACGGTATATATAGCATCGTCTTGTATTTACGTTAGTTACGACAGTAGGTATATAGTAATACCGTACATGTGTTCCTTTTCTTAATAGACATGGTTAATACTTTTTGGATGATTCATACCTTTACATTATAGTAATACTTATATTCATACAAGGATAGTTTCTATTAATAGTTCTTTGCCTAGCCTTTTAGATTCATTCAATGTAGGTATCCGTCTCACAATGGCAGGTAAGTTATTCCAGTATTGCGCTCCAGTGTACTCAACACTATTTATATATGATTGTGTATTTAGTTGTACAACCTTCAGGACCTGTCCAGTATGTAATCGAGTTTTAATTAGTCTTACATCAAGACATTTTTGTTCCTGTGCCCTCCTATACATAAAATTACCTAGATGACATTTTCGCTTTTCTTCTAATAATGGTATCTTTGCCCATCTATGCAGATTTGCTATACTTTTATGATTATTAGCTCTTAAGGCTATTCTCAGACACTGGTTCTGTGCGTTTTGTAATAGTGATAAAGTGATTGCTAGTTTAGTCGTCATCCGCCAGGATTGGACGAGTTAGGCCCGGCGTCCACCTACTACGATATGGCACCGATATGGTCTACGATGCATCTCCCGATAAAAAATTAAAATCGCGTCGGAAGGTTACCTTATATCGGAGCAGTTGACCACGTTTCTGCGATTAGACACCGATAAAAACCCCATACAACGCATGGTGAATTGCCATGTCTAGACAAATGTCTACGATTTTGCACCTTCCCGATATGGCACCGATTTGACATTTTGAATCGGTGCCATATCGGGAGGTCTACGATTCTAATCGTAGTAGGTGGACGCCGGGCCTTAGACTCACAGATTGGGGGGAGAACGAATGAAATACCTTTGTCTCACCAAAATGCCCCTCTGAATTTTAAACCTGTTTAAAGCAGGATTCACACGATGGGATTCATGTACCTCACAGAGCGTTTGTCTGAGACAAATCCTGCTGAGATTCGGTTCTGGAACACAATCTCCTTGTCTGAATTGTATGTTCAATTTTACTGGGACAATTTTTTTTCTTTACAATTGTCGGCTACAATTCAATAATTCAAGCTGGCTTGAAATAGTCGTCGGACATCAAGTGGTCTTCATAATCGCCAACTGGTGCCACATTGCATAATCTGATGTAATCAGACAATCTGCAGTCGCCACACTCTTGGCGTTTGCATTAGATGATTTCTAGCCTTTTCCTATTGAAAGTCATCAGGTGGTGCTAAATTCAGGAATTGCCGCCTTTAATCGTCCAGTGTAAAGGCTGGGTTATTTGTGTAAGTTCTTCTTCCACTTAAGGTTTATAATTTTGATCCACATCATATAACAACGTATCCCAAATTGACCTCACATTATGAAAAGATAACATGATCAAATTAAAAAGAATGCATACACTTATAGTTGAGGGAAATGAGATGGGATATGAGTGAGGTTTTGTCATTTTCAATGATAAACACACTACATTTATTTCGGGTATCGTTTATGTTCATTATAATTTTCAGAGTTCATTCCCTCTTTTGTAGAACAATCGATTAAAAAACAAAAGTCTGATGTCCATAGTATTCATTAATATTGCTGTGTCTTTAATTAGGGAAGTTCTGCTCCTAAAGTGCCGACAATTCGCGTTTTTATGAATAACCCCTTATAATATTTATGCCTGTTTACCATCCCCCGGCTCTCTGTAAACTCAAAACTAATTCAATTTGGTTAAAGTCTATCTAGAGTGTTCACGTCTTTAAAATTATGTAATCAATGTGCGAATATTTTATACAATCATTTGAGCTAAATGCAAACACGCATACCCGAGAGCCTACCCATGGCTATAGTAAACAAATAAAAGTTACAATATTACGATTTAAAAAGGTAATCTCGGTATGGGTTTCGCACTACAGGTGGCAGCATGAATGATTTATATACATATCTGGGACCTGTTTCACTAGTTTCGTGACATGTCTAGATGGCGTCTAGATGGTGTGTCCGGTTTCATAAGAACTAGACCTTAGACTTTGTTTTGTCCGTTCTTGCTTGGACTGTTGGTGCCGCTTTTCATATCTGTCTAACACTTTTGTCATGAAACTAGTGAAACAGGTCCATGATGTGGAGATTTGTCAAATTCTTATGCTTGGGGGTCTGTCTTTACCTAAGGTCAGCTACTTGTGTTGTCACGAAACTAGACAACCCCAATGTCTGTATGGTGTCACAGACATGTCACGAAACTAGTGAAACAGGTCCCAGGTGAATACATAATCTTAATGTATAGCTTCTACAGGGTATATACAATGTAAAAAGTAATCAAAGATAATAATGAATTGAATGAACCGCAATCAGCTTCAATTTGTGAGGCTGATTTCCTTATTCTAACTATTAGTATCCATGCCATCAAGTTTGATTCCCAAAGCCAATGTCATTAGTCCAGTTCCCCAGGTTTTACTGCTATATTACCGCAGCAGTCTCACATAGATTGGATGATGATCCCTCCACAGTGTATATATACCGGGACAGCGACAGCTTAATGATGGCAATGGTGATTATGACGATATAAAAAGCCATTTTCCATTGGCCGACTATTCGGCACCGATCTGCAGTCGGGAACCACCGATTAATTTTTCTGGTGTAAATCGAATGGACAATATATATATAAATCGGTGGCACTTCAGAAAATATAGCATTT